>CM057456.1:946442500-951980000 GCA_016271365.2 Neoceratodus forsteri
TTTGGTCAGGAACGTCCCCATGATCCCCTACATCATCATCCTGACCCTCTTAAGGGCAGGGTCAGTGTATGTCCACAAATCTGGGAAAACAGCCTTGTCCTGCGGCCCCTGCCCCCGACCTGAGGGGCCCTGTTTGGGTCAGGTGTCTGATAGGAACCCAATGGGCATCGGGCTCAAGAGCTCTTCTATGAGCAACAACCACAAAACTTTATGCAATTCTGCTGCCACTGCCAACTGGTAAACCAGGTGCACCCCCTCCCCCAGCTTGGAGAAGTGATGGGGGGACGTAAGACACATGTTAACTTGGGAACACAATGGGGGCAATAGGGACCCACGTGAGGGAGTCTCATCACCCTTGCTGGTCTTACATGTTTGTATTTAAAGAGGTTTCCAATATGCCATGGTGCCAGTACAAAATAGCCCAGCAGAGTTTAAGAATAATGGGCTTATGTTCATATAGGAAAATAATATAGACAACTGTTCAACTACTCCCCCCCCCCCTGCCAAGCTCGAGGTCCAACTGTGGAGCAACCATAAGAGCCATATTTGTTTGAGAAAAATACAATGGGAACAAAAGAACCCCTGAAAAGTCTCGCCATGATTTTGTAGGTTTTATAGCTGTCCCCAGGACACATCTGGAAATGAGTTTTATGGCTCAGTATGTGTTTCCTGGTAAATCTCTTTCAATAAATAAACAGCTCCAAAAAAGAGAAGTCTCTAATACACTATGGAGCCAAGTGAGGAATAAACCTGTGTGAGTAGAAAGATCCAAATTTTTTCATCTAGGTTTTGGAAAAAAATGGGAGCACTATAAGATCGAGACACTCTTTTTATACTAAGCGATCAGTGTCCCACATATCTGAAACTAGCCCCAGTAGACTACACAAGTTGGGGCTTGGTAACAATGCACAGAGCGACAGGCAGTTTCATAAAAAAGGCACTGTTAGAAAGCCAAGCTGCCCCAGACCTATCTCACTCAATGGGCCGAAGTGTAACAGACCCTACTGATTTCATTTCTCCATATGCGGACTCGAATATCTGAGCAGAAAAACATTTGCCAAACTGATTTTTGTTGTAGGCTATGTAAGGAAAAGGCCTAAAAGTAAAGACAGGCTCCACAGGACTAAACGCGATGGGATCAATGTCGTTTTAGTCTCAAACTGAGAGAAAAGAGAAAAACTGTGACTCACCCTAATACTGCACAAAAACAAACATTTGCAGAGTTTCACACTTCATGCACAGAGAAGCCACTGCGACTCACACTGCAGATGCACACGCGGACTCGGGGCGGGTGCGTGCATGCTGTCACAACGTCGAGTGGAACGTCAAGCATGCCAGAGGGGTAGGGTGCATGCAACACAGGCACATGAACAGAGTGCTGGAAAAGACCGTTGGGGAAAACAAGGAGCTAGCGCACGTCTTAAATGGCAGGAACGGGGGGAAATACGTGGCTCAAAATGGAGCCCTGAAAACTGCCAAGACACCCGTAGCGTACTCTCCAACTACCCGACCTGCAAACAAGCAGGAATAAATAAAGACCACCAAAATCTGTCAGAGCTCTAACACTGCAAAACTCAACATTGCAGGGACAGAAAACAAACTCTTCAAGAGGGAAGAGGGAAACTGCAGGAAAATAGGAACGTCCTGAAAATCAGGGACAAGTGAGAAGAAATAGCTTTCTGTGTCTGAGGTAAAAGACTGCAAGAGAGGCAACAAAAAACACTACCAATAAACAGTAAAAACTAAGGAAGGGGAGGAACCGATGCCCAGAGACAGAGGAGACCCCTAGGAATGCCCTGACAAGAAAAACTACCAAACAGGTACTTACCTGAGGCACCTTTATTTTTAATATATCGGAGACCTGAAAGAAAAACACACCTGACAAAAAATGTGGCAGATGTGGTACCCAAGCACAGACAGAGGAAATGGGGAAAGCAGGTTAGCCAATTTGAAAGCTGCAACTTAAAGCAGCAGTACTACAAAAAAAAAATGTGAGCTTTTTGATAGTTTATTCCCTGTGCTCTGCTGATCATATACCTGGTACTCTTTCCTGCCAGCACTGTACTATCACCAAGTAATTTGCTCAGTTATCCTCTTTTTTTTTTTTTTTTTTAACATTTCTGCGCCAAGCAAGTTGCACTGGGACGCCCTCTGCTGTCAACTGCACATGTGTATGACTTGCAGGGACTTCAGGAGTGGTCAGCAGAGGGTCTCACTGCTGTAGTCAAAAGACGTGATGCGACCTGAAGGAAAAGCGCAGCTGAAAATTAGTCAGCCGCCATATTTATTGTAGCCCCACAACAATTCAAATAAATTACAAATATCTAAAAAACTAAAGATGACTGAAAAAAAATATTTACAGGTATGGAAACTGGAGCTTTGGCTGCATGCTTACAGCCAAAAAGCAGAATTCTGATAGAGCACTTCCTGATTTGGTAGTACTGCTGCTTTAACAGGCACAATTTTAATTTAGGGGTGCTTCTTGCCACCAGGTAGCTCCAACCTGTGATTCAGAACTGCAGTCTCAAAGTTAAAGGTTGAACGTTTCTTTAGTGAAGCTGGAGAGATGTTTCCCCGGTTTTATGTGATAACAGCGATTCCTTTATGTTACCAACCACAAACCACGAACCAAAGAGCATCAAAAGGGTGAGCAGGATAACACTGACTGCCACAAACAGCGACGATCGCTTACTTCTCCCCTCAGGCACAATAAAAAGAATTATTTATCCCCGCAACCCCCAACTAAAGGATTACCAACTCGGCGGGGACTTAGAAAAATATAAAATAAGCAGTAAGAAAAACTTTCTCCTCACCAGGGCCTGAACCCGAGTCCATTAATTCCATAGGCAGTGGTTTAAGCCACTACGTCAAATAGCTTGGAAGGGCTTGGCCAAACTACTCCTCATATTGTCTTTTAGCAAGTGCAGCTCACTGCTACACTCACTCTTTCTTACTTATTCTTTGGTATTGTGCACCACTCACTCTTACTACGAGCGGTTTTACTGAGTCACTCTTACGGAGCCGCTCAATAAAACACGCTCATATCACTAGACACCGTTTCCCCTTGGATGGCACAGATAAAACTGGAGAGTTGCTGCTGTCTGGAATCCTCATATGCCCAGCATTCTAAAGTTTTGGGCTGTGCCATTTCCCCTAGTGGGGGGTCCACAATACCCAGTTATAATGACTACCTACTGACAATGAGGAGCGCTACAGAAATTGCAAATGGTCCCATGGTGTGCTACCTTGACAGTGGGAAGAACAGAACTGAAGATGCAGAGGCCACTATCAGTTACTGGCCAGCCCACGAGTGCCACATCATACATGTGCCACATCAAACATTCGCCCCATGGGCAGCACCTTCCCAACGTCGGTCCCCTACCTCTAAAACTTTTAAGGCATATGCTTCCGCAGGGTCCCCATGCCTCTGACATATACCCACTGGTAAGGATTGATTCTTGAAAGGTCAGCTCATTTCCAGATGAGCCCAGGAGGTAACGAAGAAAATACAATACTGTAGATAATTCCTGAAAAAGACCTAAAGTCAAAATTTTGATTCTAACTCAAACCACACCAGCAAAATTTGACATACAGAAACAGAATATGACAGCAGAAGGAGACTGGAGGTCTATCAAACCTCCCCCACTGACATTATATAGGTGGACTTTTAACCCCCCCACCCCATCCAGTATGCTTCCATGTCCTAGGGAGATTTAGTTGTAAAAGATCTCGAAGTACAGCTGACGTGCAGCACTTGAAAGGCATGGTGGTGTACCTTGGCAGTTCTCAGACTCGCTTCAAGTTTCACCACACTATCAAATCTTTGTGTGTTAGACATCCATCTGTCTGTTTTGTATGGCAGGGTCATATCTTAGGTCACTGTAAATTTACATTTAAAAGCATGCGTACTTGGAACTGATCCCAAAAACACAACTTTGTCACGCCCAAACATACTTGGCCGATGTTAACTCCTTCAGCAAAGCCATCTCCTTCGTGATACCTCTGAAATTAAATTATTACTTTTAACGTTAATTGTTGTGTGATTTATATCTTTATGCATTCTAAGAGTGTGCTCCTACTGTCCTCTTGGGACCGTCATGAAAACGAGATGTCATCTCATTAGGCTACCCATGAGAGCAAAACTGCGTAAAATAAACTCAAAAATCTCACATAAATAAAAATGACAAAACTCAGAGTTCCCAAACAAGTTGTTAATTGAGAAATAAATATACGGTGCTACTGTTTTCCACTTTGGGTACTGTTAACATTCCTTTCAACAACTCCAAAGGCCACTGTTGTGTGATTGAAACCGTGTCTCAAATATGGGAGAGAGCCCTGTGCTCGATGCCATTCACAGCCTGGATCAGCCGTCTCTCAGCTCTGCACTGCAATATGGCAGCATGTACTGCAACGTCCCTCGCCTTCTGCAGAAACTAGTACCTTTCGCGTCAGCTTTACCTCATCTCGTCTGACTGGCTGCTGCACTCACAGACTTCTGCTATCGAGCAGTAGCAGATACCCACGCTGAGCTTGAAGAACTTGCAGAGGGAGCATGTCAAGTAGGACTCTCCTTGCTCTCACCACTGCAGCCATCATGAGAGCATAAGAGAGGCGGGAATACCCCAGCGAGAACAGAGGCCGACTAGAACTGAGCCAGATTTTTTAAAACTGTGTGTGAACTACAGGTTCCAGACCCTAAAAATAAAGAAATTTAAAAACCTTGCATGCGACCTTCTCCAACATAGCTGGAACCAAGTGCAGGACTCCACCTCCTGAACCCACGCTGCTTCACATTCCGCTTGAAACAATCTGACCTTCTGCTACACGCCGACTTGGGGCCAGCACTGTCACTGAAAGTTACGTCACATTGTTACTGTAGCAACCAGGATAATGTTTAGAGAGCGTGAGGAATAGGCATGGGAAGGATCAGGAGGTGAGCAGGATACTTGGCAGTGGGAGGGTATTTTCTTTTCACAGATGGGGCATGCGGAAGGATCAGGAAGTGGACTGGATACTTGGCAGTAGGAGGGTATCTTCTTTTCATGGACAGGGCATGGGGAAGGATTCTTAGGTGGGTGGGATACTTGGTAGTGGAAGGGTTTTTTTTTTCCCATGGACGGGGCACGAGGAAGAATTGGAAGTATGGTGGGATATTTTTGCACAGGGAAGCATCAGGAGGTAGATGGGATACTTGGCAAGAAAGAGGGTATTTTATTTCACAGATAGGAAAGGGGAAAGGATCAGGAGGTGGGCTGGATTATACTTGGCAGTGCAAGGGAGTTGTTTCCATGGCTCTCCATCTGCGGTGGGGGGAGCAGCTCGAAGCTGACTGACATCACTCAGCTGCTTTCTGGGCATGTCATGCAGATGAAAGGACCGAGTTGCTCAGGAATGAAGCAGCTCGTTCCTTTCAACTACACAAAGTTTCCACCTAGCAAGCAGAGATCAGTGTCACGACCATCCTTTGCTGATCACTGGCCTGTCACTATCAAGCCCTCTGCAGCCTGAGCTGCATTGGACCAGACAGTGACACACCTCTGAAAGCTGTTACTGTAACAAAATGTTTGATGCACATGCTCGCACGCAAACATAAAAATGCACTCTGCAACACTACAAAAGTCTTACCTTGCAAACTGTGAAGCTCAGCTTCTGGGATCTTCCCAACTGAACCCGTTATCCCTGGTGGTTTACTCAAATTCCATCCACATTTGGCTATTAGATTAAGAACTGCTTCATCTTCCTCATCCAGCACTGATAGCTTCTTAGACAGAGAACTCACATAAGCCACCCTTGGCTGACTGGGTCTATGTAAGGAAAAATACATGTTGTTTTTTTTTTTTTGTATAGGATTTTCTCCCTCAATCCACATCAGCACCTCTCTGACCCCACGCCATACCCCAGCCCCATATTCCATTAACCTGCCTCTCCGTTTCTACATGGTTCCACCTCTGCAGCAGACCTGGGGTTGGCATCCTTTCCCCCAGGCATGACAGGATTCAGACTACCAGCAGGCTCCGTGACATGAGGCCTGAATATACTGGGGTATCACCCAAACCATAGACAGGCTTTCTATGCCCATGTTCTCTCCCCAAGTCCTCCCACCTCCTTCCACACAGCTTCACAGGTGGCCTCACATGTACACAGCTTTCTCTAGGGAGAGAAGCTGCCCTGCCACAGGGATTGCTGTGATGGGGAATATGACACCATCTCCTCCCCAGACTTGGAGGCCCAGTCACTGGCAGCACCTTACCAGCCAGGCCACCCGAGCCAATCATCCCAAGTTCGCTTTTGAACTTACGTCACCCTCACGGCAGTGCAACTGGAAAACAAGAATGGCCTGGAAAAAGTATTTTTAACCTGCATTTGTGCTTACAGAAATAACTGCCTACCACCTGTGTGGTATATGTCAGGGCTGTTAAGCATTCAAGAAGAAGTTCTATCAGACTCAATATAATTTCTTATCATAGCGTTGTCACTGGGCTTAGTTATAATAAAGTACAGCTACGTAAGAACTTATCATAATAGTAGATCTTCGAGAGAATCTCTTGCAGCAGGTCATCACCAGCAGGACTAAGCCATCAGGCACTAGGACCACATGGAAACCTTTCTAGCTAGCAGTGTACCAGAGGGGAATGCCCACCTCCGACGTCAATGGCTGTCAGCCTATCCTATAAAAGGCGGGCAGCCCCCATGCCCTCCTCAGTTCTCCCACTGGAGACCATAAGCAGGATACCGGAAGGGGGAACCAAGGGGGATGCTAAGGTATCCCTACGGCAAAGAAAAAGGCAGAGTGAAAGCAGAAAGCTCACCCCAATGGAAGGGGAGAGACAGACACAGGAAGAGCAAAAAAGGGGAAGGAGGGAGGGAAAGCAGGGCCTGCTGCGAAAGATCCTCTTGAAGATCTACTGTTACGGTAAGTTCTTACGTAACTGTACTAACTTACTTCGAGGGTATCTCTGGCAGCAGGCCATCACTGGCAGGACTGAGTCCCAAGCAGTATTGGTACGACAGATGGCTGGAGAAAATTAATAATAGCGTAATAAAGGAGATCTTGGAGGACAGCGAGGCCGAAGTTTGCCCAACATCTAGAGGCGATTTCTAAACTGTAATGCTTGGTGAAGGTGTGGACAGTGCTCCTGGTGGCAGTAGCACAGATATCGGCAGCTGACACATTACGAAAGCAAGCCACACCTCTTGTTGAATGGCCCTTAACCCCTGCAGGAAGTTCCTTGCCATATGTCAGGTAACAATAAACAATGCAATTTGCTAACCACTTAAACAGTGTTTGGACACTGGAGGCAGTATAGCACAGTGGGTTAAGGCTCTGAGCTGCAGATCTGGAGACCTGGGTTTGAATCCTATAGCCACCTAGGTGCATACTGTGTGATCCTAAGCAAGTCACTTAAAGATCAATGGCAACCATTTTACACATTGTTAAAAAAAAAGCCTGAATTAAGGTCCCAGTGTTATAAGCAGTGTTTCCTGAAAGTTACATGCTATTTAGCTTTGTGGTTTTCTTTAAATCAGCATTTAATAACATGTTCTGCACTAACTGAAAACATTCAGGCTGTTTCTGTCCCTCAGACTGAGCTTGGGAGAGAGATGACATCATATGGGGCTAGGCTACTGCTTCTTAACTGTTCCTCTGGAAAATGTTATTTATTTAGCAACCTGCGTATGTAGAGCATTCTATATAGGAAAAACATCAAAACAACTTAAAGAATAGGCCGGCCCAGTGGTGCTGAGGGCTGAGGCACTGTTCGCCTTACCTCGCGCAACGTCGGAGACCCGTGTTCGGGAACAAGCATGGACCGCCGGGGGTCGGCACTGCTCTCCTTCTCCTGGGGGGGGGGATTCGGCTGTCGGCACCTGGTTGCCCTTTAGCGGAGGCTGGGGGACACAGCTGCCGTGCTGCAGACAAGGGAGGAGTTGGGGCAGACGCTTGGAGGGGAGTGTGTGTGAACGCGTGCGCGCTCCACTCCGCAGGCGTCACTGCACACACCCCTAGGGGAAGGAAACAGAAAAAAAATAAAAAACACTTGCTGCAGCAATGTGATGGAGGGCATCTCACTGGCTCCGCTCCCGGCCAGCCACGGCACTGGCTCCTTGACTCCGGTGGGGGTTGGGGATCCCCACTGGCCCCGCACGGGGGGTGGGGGTGTAAGCCCTGGGGCTGGGTCAGTGGCGGAAGATGGACGTCGGGGGATGGGGCTGGGGGCGCCCTCTGGATGTAAGCCGGCAGACAAAAAGTAATAGCGAAAAAAAAATTAAAGAAAAGATTTGTAACCATTTGAGTGACATTAGATGCCAAGTTGAAAAGAATGCACTTTATAGGCAAGTACACAAGGCTGGCCTCTCCCACAGATTTACATTTTGTGGAATTGAGAAAATCCAGTTAGGCCCAATGGGTGGTGATATCAATACAAAAACGTTACAGAGAGATAGGCTTTCTGGATTTATGAGCTTAGAGCACTACCATATCCTGGGCTATATGAAGCATTTGATCTATCCCCTTTTTTGAATAAGAAGTGAAAGTCTGGGGGTAGCCTGTTGTGCAGTTTTTCTCAGAATATGACTGGCATTTTTCCCTTATGAATAAGTGCATTGAAATATACTGTCTGTTCTTTCTAATGTAACATGTTTACAGCCTGCTATATAGAGCATATGTATATGTAAAAAATTCTCTTTCTTGGATTACTGCTTTAATATTGAACTAAGGGTTGGTCTTTTTCTACATTTTTAACATTTTACAGGGAACTTGTAATTATCTACATGAAATGATAAGTGTCAGCATAACAGAATATTTATAAACTGTCCACTTTTTGTAGAAATTATATAAACAGTGTTACTGTAATATTGTAATTTATGCTGGTATGCCTTAAAGGGCATATAAACTGAGTGTTAAGGTTTATTAGTATATTTATGCTGGCTACTCTATTATTATGATAATAATTATTTGACCTATTCATAACAGCATATTTTCTACAACTGTTCTTAGGTCATATATGTATGTAGTATTGGCACTAGGTGTTTTTTTTTTTTTAACCGTAAAGTGGTTTAGTTGTGTGTATTACTAATTAAATTACTATTTAAGGAACACAGGTTGTAGTACCACGTCGATCCCTGGGGAGGCTCTGTTGAGCGAAACTAGTCGGATTGTTTGGTGCCTGGTAGTGTGAGTACGGCTGCTGTTACCACTATATGTCCTTTTTATTCATTAAAACTGTGAAATTTTGCAACACAAGATGTGTGGTGCTCTCCTTTTTTGCTTCTTTTGGATATCGTTTAGGAGTGAGCACACATACTCTGGAGCTGTTCTGTTTGGTTCTTATCCCACAGTCGGGGGGGGGGGGTTGCTGTACCCTGATGCCCCCGTGTCCTGCCCCATAGTCAAGACTTCTGCACCATGCTGTCCACAGTCCCCTACTACTATAGCCAGAGCTACTGCACCCTCTGCTCCGGACTACTCAGGAAGGGCTGCTGTAGCCTGCTGTGCCTAGAGCCCCCTGCCTCTCCGGTTAGGGCCGGTGTACCATGTTGCTGCCCACTGTCCTCTGCCCCCATAGTTGTGTCAGTTCCACCCAGTTGTGGCTACTGCATCCTGTCCCACAGCTTGGGCTGCTGCACCTTAATGCCACCCTTGTCTCCTGACCAAACAGTTGGGACTTCTGCACCCTAATGCCCTCTGTCCTTCACCCCTATAATACAAAGTGAAACCAAAAAATGATGTTTTTTTTTTCTTTTGTTCAGTGCAGCAAACAAATCTGACTTTGGTGGCAGGGGGCAGCATGGTGCAGCAACCCTAACTGCGGAGTCATGGGGCTGTGGAGGGATTGAGCTGTAGGGTGCAAGAGGGTACAGCAGCCCTGACTGTGTAGACAGGAACAGGGTGCAGTAACTCTGGCTATGGTGGCAGGTGACAGACTACAACATGGTGAAGAAGCCTTGATTGTGGGGCAGAACATGGGAGGGGTGTAGCAGGGGCACAGCAGCCCTGACCGTGGGTTGGGATGTGCATGGTGCAGCAGCCCTGTCAATTTGGGAAAATGCATGTAGATAGCGAGGTGCAGTAAAAGCCCCTCCTCTGGTGGCATGGGCATCATGGTGCAGCAGCCCCAATGTGGAAGCAGGGGGGCATGGGATTCTAGGGTACAGAAGTGCACAGCAGCCCAGACTGGTGATAGCAACAGGGGGAACAGGGTGCAGTGGCTCTAATTGAGGGGGTGGGGGACAAAGGGCCACAGTAGGGTGCAGTAACCTCAACTGTTCAGGCAGGGGACAGCAGGGTGCTGAGGCCCTGATTGTTCAGGCAGGTCATGGGGCAACAGCGTGCAGCAGCCCTGACTCTATGGGACAAGAGAGTGGACAGCACAGTGCAGCATCTTCAAATTTGGGGCAGGAGACAGGGTGCATGTGGGGCAGGTGACAAGGGGCAGCAGAGTACTGCTGCCTCAACTGTAGGTAAGAGATGGGGGCATCAGGATGCCATGTAGTGTTTCTAGTTATACATATGCATGATGTATTGTAACTCATAAACCATCAAAGAACTGAAATTTGCGAGTTCAATAGTACATGTGTCTGAAACAGCAGTGTGTGGCAGGCACCTTTCTGACAATCTGAAAGGAAAATAATGTTCTTACATGAACCTATTTATTGAGACTACATTAAAAAGACAAATATCTTGTATAAATGAACAAACTTTTGACTTTTTTTATATCCATTAAATAAACAACCCAGTGTTATAGCTAGAGTAAAACACAGAGTTTTGACCAGAAAGAACTGGCAGCGGGTGTGATACAGATAAGCTGATTTCTCAAATGCATACCACTTTAATTCAGCACTGAAACTCAAATGATCAGCCCTTTAGAAGAACAAAATATGGATTTTCAACTAATTCATCTAAACAAAAACCAGAGATTGAGTTTGTAAAAGCCCTGGACAGCAAACAATCACCTCACAGAGTATTCTAATTGGGAAATTAACGGCTCGTTAGTCAAGCAGGTACTTACACTGCTGAAGCTGTAGCCGACTCCCATATGATGTAATCTCTCTCCCAGTCTCAGTCAGAGGAACAGAAACAGCCTAACTGTTTTCAGTTAGTGCGGAACAGGTTATTAAATGCTGATTTAAAGAAAACCACAACACTAAATAGCATATAACTTTCAGGACACACTACTTAGAACATTGGGACTTGAATTCAGACTTTTTTTTTTTTTACAATGTGTAAAATGGTTGCTATTGATCTTTATCTTCCTTGTGCTCCCAAGTCGCATCTGGAAACAAGCTTCGGCTTAGTGTGCTACTCCTGGTTAAACAATGTTCCCCGTTTCCCAGAATGAAACAAATAACTGACTGGACTTCCAAGAGTCCTTTGTATAGTACCTCAAGATTATGTGCACATCCAAGGTATGGAGCAATGCCTCCCCTTGATTGGAATGCTCCAGAAAATAAACAGGCAGGTGGATTGATTTAAAGTAAACTCTGATACCCCCTAAGGGAGAAAGTACAGTTACGTAAGAACTTACCGTAACAGTAGATCGAGAAGAGCTCTTGCAGTAAGTAATTACATATAGGACTGGCGCGACGTGGCAGGACCCGACGAAAAATTTCTAGCTAGCAGTCCTCGGCGAGGACAGCCCCATCAGGTGACCAGCGTCATGCGACGTCGGTATAAAGGGGTGGTCCCGGACGCCTGCCTTCCAGTTCTTTCCCATCACGGGCCAAAAGAGGCCGGACGAGAGAGAAGCGGATATTTCTCTATGTGGAAAAGGAGCTGAAGAAGCCTAGTGGGATGGAGGGCGGGAAGGTATTACCTATTGCAAGAGCCTCTCTTGAAGATCTACTGTTACGGTAAGTTCTTACGTAACTGTACTATCTTACTTCAAGAGGGCTCTTGCAGTAGGATAATTACATATAGGACTGAATCCCAAGCACTCTGGAACAAAGAGAGGCACCGGAGGAGAAACTACTCCTGAAAGTAGCAGTAGCCTTGCAGGCCTCAAGACAGGAGGCCCTACAAACAACTAGCCGCAAGCCTGCTCTCGCAAGTAGAGGCAATGTCTAAACTGTAATGTTCTCAGAAAGGTATGGACAGAAGTCCAGGTGGCAGCACAGATGTCTTCTGCAGACACATTCTTGAAACAAGCCGCAGAGGCTGCTACTCCACGAGTGGAGTGACCTTTGACTTGACCCAGAAGGGTCTTGTTGTACTTGTCATAACAGAAAGTGATGCAATGAGCCAACCACTTCGACAGGCATTGCTTGGAAACAGCACTGCCTTCCCTTTTGTGAGCAAAAGAGACGAACAACTGGTCAGTTTTTCTGAGATCCTTTGTCCTATCGGTGTAGTATCTCAGAATCCGGTGAACATCCATGGTATGGAGTAAATATTCTCCTTGGTTGGAGTACTGCGTGAAAAAGGCAGGTAACTCTATAGACTGATTTAAGGTAGACTCCGCTACCACTTTAGGCAGAAACTTAGGGTTTGTCCGAAGAGCTACTCGTTCTTTGTGAAAAATCAAATAGGGGATTTTACACATAAGGGCCTGGAACTCGGAAATTCTTCGAACGGAAGTAATGGCCACCAAGAAGAGCGTCTTCCACGACAGAAACTTCAGATCTGTGGATGCCGCAGGTTCGAAGGGAGGAAGGGTAAGTTTCTCGAGAACAAAGTTCAAGTCCCAAGGGGGAGCAGGAGTCCGAACAGGGGGGCCTCAGATGAAGGACCCTAAGAAAAGTCTTAGACACCTCTAATTGGGCAAAGGCTTTGATCAAAAGGAACATGGTAAGCTGAAAATGGCGCATGTGCACTTTCAGGAGGAATGACTGAGACCCAGGTCAAGAGATAGACGTAAATATTCAAGCAGAATAGCCACTGGACAGGAGAAAACTCCATGTTCCTAGAGTCAGCCAAATAGAAAATCTCTTCCATTTCATGGCATAAGTGGACCTAGTGGAGGGTTTTCTAGCCTCCACCAGAATCTCGACCACCTTTGGAGACACCAAAGCGAGATTGGGCTAGGTCTGCAGGAGCCATGCATGAAGTTGTAGGGACTTGAGGCCTGGATGGACCAAGGTCCCCTGATCCTGGGTCAGCAATCCTTGAGATAAAGGAAGAGGAAGAGGAGGAACCTCTGAGTATTGTTGTAGAATAGAGAACCAAATTTGCCTGGGCCAGCAAGGAGCGATCAGAATCATTCTCGCTCCCTCCAATGTTGGTTTCTGCAGTACACGAGGGACCAGAGGAATTGGGGGAAAAGCATAGATGAATCTGCCCTTCCAGTTTAGAGACAGAGCGTCGCTCCAGAAAGCGCCTCGCTCTGGAGCAAGCTAGCAAAAGGTGGGAAGTTTTGAGTTTTGGGAAGAGGCGAACAGGTCTACCTGTGGAGTCCCCCAAAGCTGGAAGATGTCGTCTAGAACCTTTTGGTCCAACTCCCACTCATGTGGCAGAGCGGAGGAGCGGCTTAGCTTGTCTGCCAGGGTATTGTCGACTCCTGGAACATGGATGGCAGTGAGGTGAAGGGTTGTGAAGTGTTGTCAGTCCCAAACCTCATTGCTTCCCTGCCATAGAGGTTGGATCAGAATCCCTCCTGCTTGTTGATGTACCACCGCATCACATGTTGTCCATCTGGACAGCTAGGTGACGGGAAGGATGTATTGGTGAAGGCTTGGAGGAGCATAAGTACTGCTCATAGCTCGAGCATGTTGATGTGGAGAGCTGGCTCCAATCTGGACCATAAACCCTGGGTTCGGTGAGGACCCAGATGGGCTCCAACCTTAGCCTGGTCGTCCATGGTCAGAGTCTGGGAGGGGAGGATGACAGAAGGGACCCCTGAACAGGTTCTCTGAACCATCCACCATTGCAAGTCTCTTGTCATCGGCGAGGAGATCAGAACCAGATGATCTAGGTCGTCACAAGTTGATCCCACTGGGAGCGGAGGTCCACTGAGATATCCTCATGTGGAGCTGTGCGAGGAACTGTGGGGATGGCGGCGCCATGAGCAGGCCCAAGGGCGGAACCCGACCTCGCGGAACCTTCCTGTGTTCTAATACCAGGAAATCTGTGACTGAAGAAGCGCCGCCTGTCCGGAGGAAGGAAGGCCTTGCTCACCGTCGTTGAGGATAGCCCGATAAACTAGAAGTCTCTGGGAGGACCCAGATGAGACTTGGAATGGTTGATAGTGATACCAGGCAAGTGAAAACTTGCTGGGTGAGGAGAGAAAATGGAGAGCACCTCCTGACGAGGGGCCAGAGCCAGCTGTCTGTGTAGGGGAACACCTGGACTCCCATAGTACTCCATGGGTGGGCCGCTACTACTGCCAGGCATTTGGTAAAAACTCAGAGTGCGAGGAAAGACCAAGCGGGAGTGCCGGAATTGGTAATGGTCCCTGGAAAGCAAACCGGAGGTACTTATGCATATGAGGGACAAATGGGGATGTGCAGATATGCTGCCCTGCATATCCACCGAAAACCATACTGCCCCGCGAAGAAGGGGCAGAAGGGTTTGTAGGGAGAACATCCTGAACTTTGTATTCCACGTAAAGGTTCAAGGAGCTGAGATCGAGAATGGGTCTGAGATCTCCCGTCTTCTTTGGGACCAGGAAGAACTGAGAATATAACCGTCCCTTGAAGGATGAGAGAACAGAGTTCACGGCCTGCTTCAGAAGGGCAGATATTTCTTCCTGACCAAGGAAGATTGTCCCTTGCATATGACGACTTCTGAGGGGTGGCGGAGTGGTTTCTGTAGAAACTCTGGAGTGCCCCTCCGCATAATCTGAAGCACCCATGAATCCGTTGTTATCCTCTCCCAACCCGGAAGGTGGAGAACCTCCCTCCTAGTTCCTCCAGTGTGTCCGAGGCGGTGGGAGAGGGAGGAGTCAGGTGGTGTGGGGCAGCACCAAGAGCTGGGGCACCCGCCTCTTTTAGGCGGTGGGGGCCTGGCAGCTGTAAGGGGCCCAAGCGTTTAGTAGCCCGCCTTCCTTGGGTTTCGCTTGTGGCGGCTACGACTGCAAAAGAAGCGGCTGTGGGGATGGGGGCGGTACATGAATCCCACAGATTTCAGAGCCGTCGGCTTCTCCTGCAAGTCGGTGATGATGTCCTTGACATCACCGCCGAAAAGCACTGAACCCCTGAAAGGTGCTTCCTGGATTGCTGACTGCACCTCTGGGACCAAACCTGACACGCGGAGCCAGGCATGATGCTGAAGACTTACGGCGAACACGGAGCTCCACCCGGCAGTGTCCACTGCATCGTATGTCGTCTGCAGGATGTGACGACTGGCCAAACAAACAGAGACGGACTAAGTCAGCTAACTCCTGCTTGACTTGAGAGTCAGGTAAGGAGTCAATCTCAGTTCATACAGGTAATGATGGCCTTCTGGTAATCCCCATATGAGCTACATAATTCAAGGGCCCGAATTCCCAGTGTGGAGAGGCGTATATCTTTCTTCCATACTGGTCCAGGAGGCGAGATTCCTTATCCGGAGGAGCCGAGCTTAGATGTTTAGGATATGCTGACCGTCCGTGAGCGGCGCTAATCACGACAGAGTCTGTACGAGGGTGAGAATCCAAAGTCTACACCCTCCGGAGCCTGGTACAGCCTATTGGACTTCCTAGGAAGTGGGGCTAAAGCCGAAGGTTGTTTCCAAATAGTGGAAACAAAGGTGTGCATGAGGCTCGATCGAGGGCGCACTAAAGTAGGAGCATGAGGCCGGGTCAGATGTTCGGTGAGTTTGACCGCTGAGATCTGGTTCAGAGAATACCACTGATGTACTTCCTGGATCTTCCCTGATAACTCCATTGAAGGAAGGATCCTCCGGAGAGACTTGGGAGGAGTCCTCGGCCAGGGCTTGGACAGAAGGCCGAGGCTCGAATGCGTCTCTCTTGGAGCACCCATCGGAGGGTCCGAGAGCAAAGAAGAAGAAGAATCAGAAGCAGAATAAGACTCCCTGGCATCTGAGGGAGAGCGGGTTCCTTAGGGGGATCCTGGGCGTGTCCTGCCCTCTCGTGATCAGAGGAAGAGCTCTGGGATCCGGAGGCGGTGAGGGAGTGTGCCGTCTCGGGCGTACAGGGGCCGGGGTGGCACCGTCGCCGTAAGGCGGCTCTCTACTTCCTTGGTGAGCTGAGCCTTGGCCTCAGCCCACCAGGAAGCCAGAGTCTCCTGCAGATCCACCGGCGGCTGGGGGGCGGTGGAGGAGGAGGAGGGGGATAAGTATACGGATTGCATCCATAAAGGCGAGTATCGAAACCCGGCGTGGAAGACCCGGTGCGGGTATGCCGCGCATCGGTGGAACCCGTGCGAGTACTACAGCACTGGATACTGCGGACCCGGGTAAGACAGCATCAGATAGAGCGGGTGGGTACCGGGTGTTGGAGGAACTGCGGAGCAGGCGCCCGGAAGGAGCCCTACAGGCGGGTCAACATTGAGAGGCCAGGGAGGGTGTTGGGCCCAGCGGAGGAACCATATCCCCCGCCCGGCGTCCGGAACCCGGCGTCGTGGACCAGCGTCTGGGGGCCAGCGTCAGATCTGGTTCCTAGGAGGAGGGTCTGTGAGGTTGGAATATTTCCCCGCATTCGAGACTGGGAGAAAAGTCCCGGGGTCAGGCTGGGGTGACTCGGGCTTCCCAGGCGACAGTGAAGGCTGTGGGAATCGGGTACATGGGGGCTGTAGGGTCCATCATGGTTCTGCCGCCCTACAGCACGTCCGGGGAGCTGACGTCTTGACAATAGGGGCTGGATCCTGGCGGGCGCGGAGGAGCCAGCGTCAACATGGGAGTCCCTCGTCGGTTTGCAGGCGGGCGGAGAAGCGGCCTGGTCTGAGGGGGATGAGGTCGTGCACCACTGGAAAGGCATCGGGCGTCTTATCAACCTTCTCCGGCGGGCGTCAGGAGGGCCGAGCGTCCGGCTTATAGGGAGGTGCCCACAGTGACCGCAGCCTGCGAGGCACTGGGCCAGAGGCCTCCTTTGCCGAAGGCCTGCAGCAAGGCCCGAGCGAGCCCGACAGGCGTAGGAAGCCTTCTCAAAGCCTTGAGGCTGCCGGCCAAATGGTCCCCGAAGGGAGATATTTACCTGGAGCGCGCGCTCGTCGAATCGCATGAGGCAAGGAGGCCTTCTCCCAGTGCCTTTCTTTGTCCCGCTTTTCACGATGTCCTTCAGGAGAAGTCGATGCCTGCCTGAGCTTCTTCAATTCTTTTTCCATTGAAGACATCTTCTTCTTTAGCAGATGGGCTTCCAGGGACTGTTGGCGTCATCTGCAGGTAGCCGCATTGAAGTGCAGGCAATGCGGGCACTTGTCGACCAGGTGGTCGGGGCCTAAGCAAAAAAGGCAGAGAAGAATGACTGGTCCTTGTGGCAGTTGGGCACCATGACGAATGCGACTTGTTTTTGGAAGGTGTAGGGGATGACATACACCGACACTGACCTAACGATGAGAAGAAAAAATATTCAAAACTTTGGTAAAACTGACGAAAGAACAGGGCTTTGCTAAGCACAAACTTTACAGCAAAGCGCTGCACGAGCTAACAGCGGGAAAGAACTGGAGCGGGCGTGGGACCGCCTTTATACGATGTTGCGACATGACGCGGTCACCTGATGCGGGGGGCGTCCCTGCACAGGACCGCTAGCTAGAAATTTTTCCGTGGGGGTCCTGCCGCCGGCCGGCGTCAGTCCTATATGTAATTACCTACTGCAAGAGCCCTCTCTAAGTAAGATCTTTGGGTTTGTAAACAGAGACACCCTGTCTTTGTGAAAAACTAAATAAGACTCTTAACGCATAAGGGCCTGAAGCTCTGAAATCCTTCGAGCACAAGTAATAGCAAATAAAAACAGGTTACTCACCTATAACAGCAGTTCTAGGAGTGGTACTGTATATGGTGCACATACACTCAACACACTTGACCTCTACTGGTAAGTGGCACACTGGTCTTGCTTCCAGCGGGTAAGATGTGATGTCACGGGGCAGTGCCGAGGGAGTTACCCCCCAGGTGGGTGGGAGGAGCCAGCTTGATGACCTTCTGACCCAGTTCTTAAAAGGAAAGGATTCTGCCAGAAGTGTGGCTAAGTACACCATATCCATGTCCCTAGGAAAAACAACACTTTCCACGACAGACAGCATAGCTCGCAAAATGCTGCCGGTTCAAAGGGAGGCAACGTAAGCTTTTCCAACACAAAATTAAGGTCTCAAGGTAGGACAAGGTCCCTTATTGGGGGCTTCAAGTGCACAATGCCCCACAGGAATGTGCAGGACACATCGAGTTGGGCTACTGTATGCCCATCCATAGGTATATGATATGGCAGAGAGATACACCTTATTAGAGGAGTACCTTAAATCCAAGTGCAATAGGGACAGAAGGTACTCCAAAACTTGATCCACTGGAAAGGTGAAGGGATCCAACTGGTGCGAGGCAGCCGAAAGAGCGAAGCACTTCCATTTCATGGAGTAAGTGGCACTGGTGGAGGGTTTCCTGGCTGCCACCAGAACATCCGCCACTGTAGGGAGACCCCAAATCTAACTATAGCTATGTCCTAGGGAGCCATACATGGAGATGAAGTGACTTGACCAGGGTGCCCTGTTTCTGGGAGAGTAGGTCTGTGCACAGGGACAGGGACAGCCAGGGTTCCACTGTCAGTTGCTGCAGCAAGGGGAACCAGCTCTTACAAAGTCAGAAGGGGGCGATGAGAATCTTGGTAGCCCCCTCCATCTGGATTTTGATCAGAACTCACTGTAGGAGCAGGAAGGCATACAGAAACCTCCCTGTCCAGGAGAAGGACAATGCATCTCACCAGAAAACTCCAGGTCCTGGTTCTAGTGAGCAGAAAAGCGGCAGTTTTGCATTGTGTGGGGACGCAAAAATGTCCAGCTTGGGCCGACCTCATATGTTGAATAGATCTTCTACCACTGAGGTCAGAAATTCAGTTGTGAAGACATAAACTCGATGAAAAAACACTGAAAAAATGTAAATGTTTAACTATAAAAATGAGAAAATAAGAAAGCACAGTAAACCTGGGAAAACGGCGGTCGACTGTAGCTTCAGCGGAGTCTGTAGTCTGATGTTCGCTGGTCGACAGCAGGAAAGAACTCAGGAGGGCATGGGGGCTGCCCGCCTTATATAGGATAGGCTGATGTCAGCCACTGATGTCAGAGGTGGGCGTTCCCCTCTGGTACACTGCTAGCTAGAAAGGTTTCTGTGTGGTCCTAGCACCTGATGGCTTATTCCTACCTGCGATGACCTGCTGTAAGAGATACCCACAAAGTAAGATCTGGGTAATTACATCATCTAACTAGAGATACTGACATACACACAAAGTGGTAATATCACCATGGAACCCAGCCTTCTCAGTGCTCTATGAACAGTTACATGCCAGTTTGTTATATTGCCATGTAGCACAAGTAAAGTCATTTCACACCTCTTTCATTTAATATTTATAAAAACCAAAAACAATTCCTGCCTTGGGATGGTTTAAAGATTGATAAACATCTGCTGGATCCAAACCACTCTGTTCTGTATGGGGAGCCACAATCCGATGGTGTATACTGCTCCGCTATGTGACGTGGCTCAACTGTTGGTGCCATACATATGGGGATCCATGCCTCAGTGACAAAGCCCTATCAACTACATGACTTTTCTCAATAGCATGTATAATGCACCTGAAAGAAGCACTACTGGTGCAACGCCTTCGGACTACGGGAAATGGCACCTGATTCACTGACTGTCTTCTAGAAATACAGGTTACTCACCTTTAACAGTAGTTCTAGGAGTGGAATAGGTTGTTCATCCTCTCTTGTTAGCATGTCCTTTCCCTTTAAGAATCTTGCCGGAAGGTCTAAAAGCTAGCTCCTCCCACCCACCCACCCGGGCAGGTGGTTTATGCCTTGGCTCCACCCTTGATGCCAGATCTGCCTCAGCTAAACAATGGGCCTTATGCTGAAGCCGTGGAGGTCAGGTAGGTCAGTGTAGATGAACAACATATACGACTCCTAGAACTACTGTTACAGGTGAGCAACCTGTGTTTCTAGGATGTGGCACATTGTTTTTATCCATACTTCTTGGCAGACTCCTAGCAGTTCTCCAGGAGGAAGGAGGCAAGGTGCACACACCCTACTTATGGAACAGAGACTGGAGAACCGAGGCCCCAAAACCAGCATCTCAGCGTGACTCGAGGTCAATGTGGTAATGAGAAATGAAGGTGTTTGCTGACTTCCAGGTAGCAGCCCTGCAGATTTCCTGGATACGGACGTCCCTAGAAGCAGCCACCGATGCAGTAGTGTGGCGGGTGGAATGAACACTTAGCCCTATGGGAGGCTCCCTACCTGCCAACCTATAGCAGAGATCAATGCATGATGTAATCCATCTGCCAATCATCTGCTTGGCCGCAGGTCTGCTAGGTGCAGCTTCAGCATAGGTGACAAACAGCTGGCGAACCTCTCCCCAAACTTCAGCCATGCTCTCTTTATAATAAGAGTCTCCTCATCTCAGGTCCAAAGTATGTAGCCTGTTTTCAGCCTCTGAGGTGTAACCGGGGTGATACACCAGCAGAGTCTTCACCTAGTTCTGGTGAAACTCTCGACACAACCTTCAGAAAGAACTTTGGGTTTGGGAGCAGGACAACATTGTCCCTGTGGAAGACCATATAGAGAGACTCAGCAGAAAGTGCCTGGAGCTCCCCAATCCTTCTGGCTGATGTGATAGCCACCAGGAAGGCAGTCTTCCACGACAGGTGTGACATCTTACTCCTGTGCATTGGTTCGAATGGCTTGCCCATGAGCTTTGCCAATGCAAGCAGTAGATCCTACGGTGGTGGTGGTTCACATACAAGAGGGGAAATATGGTCAAGGCCTTTGAAGAAGTGACAGACCACCTTCTCCTGTGCCACCATCTGCTGACCAGCCTGCACCCGGTAAGCAGAGATGACTGCCAGGTGCACTCCAAGTGTCGTAGACCCCCTTTGGAGAGAGACCAAAGGTAGTTGAGAATGCTAGCCACTGGACATGACAAATGGTCCAGGCCCTTGCCCTGACACCACATGGAGAATCTCTTCCATTTGAAGGCATAGCACTTTCTAGTCGATTCCTTCCTAGATGCTTCAACTACAGTGAGGATATTTTTGGGAGAGACCCAAAGCCTGGAACTCTAGCCACTCAGGAACCAGGCTGTCAGGTGCAGGAATTGAAGGTCCAGGTGGAGTACCTTCCCCTGATTGACTGAGAGCAGGTCCGAGCATACTGGAAGACGCTTCGGAAGACTGTTGCTGAGGCTGAGGAGATTGGGGTACCAAAACTGGCATAGCCAGTCCGGAGCCACCAAGATTACTTGTGCCTTGTTCCACCTGACCGTGAGCAGCACCTTGTGGCTCAAGGGAAGGCATAGAAGAGGCCTGGGGTCCACGGCCTTGAGAAGGCATCCTCCTGCAGCAAGCCCTGCGGAGGGAGCACAAAACAGCTCAGCTTTGTGTTCTCCCTGGAGGCAAACAGGTTCACCTGAGGGGTGCCCCACTGGGAGAACAGGCTGTGTGCTTCCTCCAGATGGAAAGACCACTCGTGGGACGTCTCACCCACACAGCTTGAGAGCATCCACCAGCTGATTTGAGGCTCCTGCTACATAAATTGCTAGAAGATCCATCTCCAGTTGGCTCACGAGAGTCCAGACGCAGGGAGCTTCCCTGCATAGAGGCCAGTAGTGCGTTCTGCCCTGTTTGTTGAGATAGTATATGGTTGTGGTATTGTTCGTCTGGACTTGAACCACTTGACCCCGAAGGAATGGAGTGAATGCAGTCAGTGCAAGCCAAACTGCTTGGAGCTCCAGTAGGTTGATGTGGCATTGGGATTCCTTGGGGTCCAGAGCCCATGGACTCTGTGATCCACCATGTGGACACCCCAGCCCATAAGAGAGGCATCAGTCGTCAGAGTGACCATAGGCTTGGACTGGACAGATGGGATCCCTTCCTGCAGATGCTCTGGGATGGTCCACCATTAGAGAGCATCCCACATCTTCTGGGTCACAGTGACCAGCTGGTCAAAGTGACCTAGTCACAGAGTCCACTGGCTAGCCAGCTCCCATTGAAGGGGACGCCATATGCCACTGGGTCCATCCAACCACGGAGGTGCAGGCCACCATGTAATCCAGAAGTCACAGGAAGCCCTGGGCAGGGCGCAAGTGCCCAACCAGAAATGACTGGGCAAAGGAGGAGAGAACCTCTGCCCTGTCCACCGGGAGCCTGGTTCTGGCTTAGCAACAGTTGAGCTCTGCCCCGATGAAGTACATGCGAAGGCGCAAGTTCCGACATGGCCTCATTGATCAAGAGGCCAGGGTTAAGCCAGCCCGGTGGCACAGAGTGCTGAGGGGCTGGCGCCTTACCTTGAGCCATGCCGGTGACCCGGGTTCGGGTACAGACATGGGACGCCGGGGGCTGGCAGGGGGAAGGAGGGGATTGAGCGTCCATAGGACTGCTCTCCTCTCCTGGGGGTGGGTAGAGAGTCAGCGCCACTCTGCAGTTGCCTCTGGTGGAGACCAGGGGCACTGTACAGGTGACATAGGAGGGAATATCACCAGAAAAGTGGAAATACCAGCTTCACGTCCAGCCGGATGACAGCTGCCTGGCTATCAGAGGCCATCGATGTCTCGCAGAGCCATCCGTCTCGGCAGCACCCTGGGGCCAAGCATTGTGCTGGTCTGGCCCCTCAGCCTGTTCCTTCCCCCTCGGAGGAGGGGGACCCACCCTGCGAAGGGTTACGTCAGGGTTACCCTAGGGCTGGCTGCTATTGTGAGATGGAGGCTCAGGGAGCTGAATGGGTCAGATCCAGCCTTGGCACAAAGCCTGAAGGAGTGGCTGGGGTGCACACAGGGGGGGATAAAAGGATAATGCAAAAAAAAAAAAAAAGAGGCCAAGGTCGATGCAGGTCTGGAGGGCAGGTCCCTGGACCTCTCCACCTTCAAGCTGGAGGAGTACACTAGAAGCCAATCATCCAGAGAGGTGCATACTCTAACCACTCGATGCCGAAGATGAGCCACCACTACTGCAATGCATTTGGTGAAGACCCTGGGGGCCAATGACGGGCCTAACGGCATGGCTTGGAAGTCGTATAGGGTTCCCTCTGTGTGACGGATGGATCGGGATGTGGAAGCATGCACCCTGCAGATCCATGGAGCAAACCACATGTTCTGCTCGAGAAATGGTATGAACTGAGCAGAGTTGCCATCCTGAAGGCATGAGACCTGAGGAACTGGTTCAGGTCATGCAGATCTAGAACGGGGCACCAGCACCCTGTCCGTTTCGGGACCTGAAAGTACCTGGAAATGAACACTGGGTTGACAGGGGGATCTTCGACTCTGACCACTACCTCCTTGTGGAGGAGCTAGGCGATGTGATCTCAGAAAGTTGACTGAGTGTGCATGGATACTATTTCCTCCCATGGGGCGTGGGCTCTGCATAAGGGGTACTGCTCAAACTCCAGAGGCAGCCCCTGGCTGACCACTTCCAAGACCCACTTGTCCGTTGTTGCAGTGGACCAGGTGGAAAGGAAGTGGTGAAGCCGGCTCCCCACAGAAGGACCCAGTGTGGATGTGACTGGTATGGGGAGGCAACCCCCATCCTGTCACTGTGCAGGCTTGAAGGAGAAGGATCTGGCCTGAGGACCACCGGGACCTTTCTCTCCGGGCTTATGGCTGCTGAAGCCCCTGACTTGGGCCGAGGGCACCAAGGCTCAGCCTACTGCTGCTGCTAGTACCCCTGGTACTGGGGCTGCTTGGCCGCAGGGGCAGAAGGCCGTAAGTGCTTACATTTCTGCTTTTTGGAACCCTGAAATTCCTTCTGGGCAGAAGTAACGGAGTCCAAGGTGGCGTCGGACTTCTTAATACGCTGAAGGTGACCATCAACCCCGGGGCCGAACAAATCGGTGCCCAGGAAGGGAAAATCTGCCAATTTGTACTGGGTGTCTGCCATGAAGGTCGAGCCCCTCAGCCAGACCTTGTAGCGCATGGCGACTGCGGCTACCACAGAATGGGCACAAGAATCCCTGATGCCCAGAACCATTTGGAGTTGCTGCTTAGCAACCGCTCAACCCTGGTCCCAAACCTGCTTGACTGTGATCTGAAGGTCCGCGGAGAGATGAGGAAGGACCTCATCTGGAGAGCCCAGGAGGGCATGGGAGAAATGTGCCACAATGACAGCCGAGCTTGCCTGATGGAGACTAAGCAAAGAGGCAGCATAGATCTTTCTGGTCGAGTGGTCCAATTTCTTGGACTCTTTGCCCAGAGGTCTATCTGTGTCTCTTGAATTACCCAAGCGCCAAAACACAAATTCGATCACCAGTCCTTCAGCCAAGGGGTGCTCTGTGAACCCAGAAAGGGAGCAGATGGGAACCGCATACTTGCGGGTCATCCAGGCAGATGGTGCAGAGCAGGAGGCGGGGTGCTGCCAAAGCTCCAGAGTCAGGTCAGTAATGGCTTTGGCCACTGGGAAGGCCTCTGTTGGAGAATCCCCTTTTGTCAGAATGTCTGTTAGGGGAGATTGAGCCCATTTCTGAACAGTCTCCAAAGATATCCCTGTGGATTCGGAGATGAGATGGAAAATGCCCATGAAGGACATGGGACCTTCCTCCGTTGAGACACCCCCAATCAAACTGTCATCAAATGGATGAGAATGCAAGTCAGAGTCCAGATAAATCAGTCAACCACCTAAATCACCTTCAACCCACCTCGGATGGTTGGGTGTGAGGGTGACAGACAGACTGTGTGGGAGGCCCTTCGCGGGCCGAGACTTCTTGGGAGGAGACTCGAAGGGAGGCTGTTTAAGTGGCAGCTCCACCACAATCGGTGGAGAGGCCTGTTTTGGCTGAGCCGGGAGGGTCTTCACTGGTTCCATGGGAGAAGGGACGGTGTTGTCTGGCTCCGGAGGAGTTGGCGTCGGTCTAGAGGGTGATAGCCACGTAATGGCTGGAGTGGAAGCCAGGCTCGACTTCGGACCAGCCAACACAAACTGCTGCCACATCAGATCCTTGTAGCATCGACACAACTTGTGCCGCAGCCTCTCCTCTCCCAAGGAGATCAAGGACAAATGACAGTGGCACCACTTTTTAGAATGCCCTGAATGGCATTTGTGAGATTTCTTCAACCTGTTGGTCAAAGGTGTCCAAGACCTAGACCTTGAGCAATGGGGGTGCTCAGAAGAAGCCGGGGAGAACCGCAGCTCCTCCATGTCAGGGACAGGGACCGTGAAGAGGTTCCCAGCGGGCTGGGTCTCCTCCTTGGTAGATCCAGTCAGGACCGGAGTACTGAACAAGAAATTGTCGGCCTCATGGAGTGACAACAGGTCAACGGGGTCGATAATTTTGATCAGGTCACTGTCCCGCATCTTAGCTGGCAGGTCGGACGGGGGCACAGTGAAGCCAGCAGCCGAGGCTGCAATTCAGACCAAAGTTGAAACTGGAGATTTCTTTGACCGAGGCCTCTCTAATCCCAAGAATGACGTCAGGTGAGATGTTTCCTCTCGACTCCTTATCCCTTCTATGGGAGCCGGGAGAAGTGCTAATCCGATGGGCCTCTCCTTGGTCAGAAGAGACTGGCACAACTTCTTGAAGGAGCCTGAAGGTAGAGCCCAATTTGAGTGGTATGAAGACTGAAGCGAATGATGACCAATCAGCAGTCCGAGCCACCTCCTCCTTGAAAGCCTTCATCTGCTCAAGTTGTTCAACAGACCCGCGGCGCTGAGACCACCAGCGGCTTCTTTAGATTTGACGGTGCGTTCTGTTTCTCCAGTTAGCCGAGCTGTAGCCATAAGAGATGATTGTCCAGCTCGTTAGGCTGGCATGTGACAAGTTGCAAGCCTGGGTCTCGTGAGCTGCTGTTCAGGCTGTAGACGCAAGGCGCAAGGTTAGTACGAGACATTTCTGTTCGCAAGGGCACTAACAGAATGTGGGTGAGGACTTGTCCTCCGTCATGGTCACAGTCATAAATGATGCAGTGAAACTCGAACGAGCTTAAGCTTAGGTAAATAATCCAAAGATTTCGCCTACAGTCTACTCAACGCGGAGTGATAAGGAGGGAACCTGAATCTTCCAGCGGAAAGGAAGATCTGGCATCAAGGGCAGAGCTGAGGCATGTACCACCCCGGTGGGTAGGAGAAGCCAGCTTTTAGACCTTCTGGCAAGATTCTTAAAGAAGAAAGACATGCCAACAAGTGTGGATAAGAACAACATATTGGAGAAAAATGTATATCCACTAGAAGGAGTCTATTTTTCACACTGAGAGTTGTGGGTTTGTGGAATAACTTACCTGTAAGTGTCGTTAATAATGATAATCTAAGTACCTTTAAATAAAGATTGGATAAACATATGGGAAACAAAAAATTTGATTTCCACCCATAGGACATATGAGTGGCGAGCATACAATGGGCATCCCTACATATGCCTTCATTGCTCGTACACTTCTATGAACCTATGAACATCCCTAGAATTTATTTTATTATTTATTATTAGTTATTTGATCTGTATTTATCTTAATTTGTATTTTAGTTGGCTTTATATTTATTGTGAGTTTTATTCTATTTTGAACTATTTATGATATGAACTCTTCTGAACTTTGTACAGAGCCCTGAGCCCTAGGGAATAAGCATTTTATAAATAAAGCTTACTTACTTACTTACAAGTATTCAGCGCCTTAATAAAAGAAAGTTATTTACCATAATTCTTGATCTTTTGAGCATCCCTCCACAGAGTCACACTCATTGGTCTTAGTGTTCCAAGACTCTGAGGTAGTAATTGGGCCAGTGGCGCCAATGTACTATGCCAGCATGCTATGCAGCACCCGACAGCACTGCTAGGTGGCTCCATCAGACCAACCACATCACTTCCTTTTTTACCAAGTAGAATCAAACTAAAAACAGAGGTAAGGACAAAAATAATGCTGCAGAGTGCTTCAAAGGAGCAGAAATAAACAATATGTAATGTTTTTTTGGTGGAGGGGGTTACTATATCTACCAAGACCCCAACATAAAAAACTATAGTCCTAACAGGACAGTAAAAACTATGCAAACACAAAAATATAGAGAATACTGGATGGGCAACTATATACAACCCATGTCTTCTGACCTCGAGAGCGAAACTTGAGAGGTCCGTGGGAATCAGACCCCGAGGTGGCAGAACACAATGGCCATGCATAAAGTTGTTCATCCTGTATTTTTTATAGTGTATGCATTATGTTAAATTTGCATGTGGTGGTTCTTTCACTTTTCAAATGAAACTGACTTCTGCAGTCTCTAGAGGTTTCAGATGATATTGTACCACAGAAGGATACAATCACATTCCCTGGCCTTTGAAATGTGGTACAACAGCATTCTGAAAGGGATGGAATTCTATACAGAACAGTGCCTCTACTACACTCAGAAGTGCCACCTGTCTATGATGGGGCTGACAGATTCCTGCACCTGCAGCCCCCCAACACATGGTCGAGAAATGGTGCAGGAGAGGAGGGGTTCAGTTTCATTGGGGACTAGGGCCCCACCTGAAGGGATAAGGGCCTGTACAAGGGTGGTGGCCTGCATCCAGGAGGGGAAATGTAGTCCTCAGTGAGCAGTTTAAATGCTACATTTGCAAGCATTTAAACTAGACGAGTGGGGAGGCAGAACAAGGCAGGGAGCCATAAACTGCCCCCACCCCAACAAGCTCAAGAGGTTAACTACAGGAAGCCAGAGGGAGAAAACCCAAAAAATAAAAGAAATCTGGGGTGAAGAAGAAAAAATTGAAGCTAAGATAATGAATGAGAGGAATAAGGTAAGGCAAATGGAAAAAAAGTAGGGGAGTGGCAGCACTTTCTGGAAATCCATGTGTGCAAATACTCTTAGTCTGGGCAACAAGACTGTGGACCTGGAGGCCACCGTGGTGGAAGCAGACCTAGATTTAGTTGCCATTACAGAGACCTGGTGCAGTGAAAACCAGGGCTGGGTAAGGCCATACCAGGTTATGTTCTATTCAGAAGGGACAGGGTATGGAGAAAAGAGGGAGGGTAGCTCTTTATGTAAGGGACAAAACAAAGACTACGGAAATACAAGAGGAGCACAGGGGAGCCGAGGTACTGCGGATCACACTAGAGAAAAGGAAAGAGGCTGTTATTCGCACAGGAGTGATCTACAGACCTCCAGCACAGGGGAAAAGTGGATGGGAAAATCATGGCCAATTCATAAGGATGGCTTGCAAGGGAGCGGTGATACTAGTAAGAGACTTCAATCTACTGGACGTGGACTGGAGCCTCCTAGCTGTGGCAACAGCCAGAAGTAGGGACATCCTGGACTCGCTGCAGGGGGCGTTCCTCAGACAACTTAAAATGGAACCCACTCATGAGGGGTGTTGATGGGCCTGGTACTGATAAATAGGGACAGTATTGCTAATTTCAAAGTGGGGGACTACCTGGGGACCAGTGACCATCGTACGGTGTGGTTTAATATAAGAACTGAGTTAGAATCGAACCACACAAGGACGAGGGTCATGGACTTCAGGAGGGTCAATTTTAAGAAAATGGGAGAATGCCTCAGAGACAGCTTGGCAGAGTGACGGAAACTATGGGGAAGCAAGGTCCAGTTGGCAAAAATAAAAGAGAGTATTGAAAAAGCTGCAAATCTCTGTGTCAGGCAGGTTAGCAAGTGCAACAGCAAAAAGAAACAACTATCATTCTCTATTGAGGTAGAGAGAAAAGTAAGAGCAAAGAAACTGGTTTTAGAAAGTATTAAAAACAAGGAAACAGGAGGATGAGGAGACTTATTAGGAGAAACAAAATGAGGTAGGAAGGCAATTAGGAGCACAAAAGCACAAACAGAGGACAATATTGCCAAATCAGTAAAATAAAAAGGGGGGACACGTATTTTTTAGATACATAAGTGAAAAGAGAACACCAGGGAGGAAGTAAGGCTGAAAGGGCAGGAGGGGTATGTGTGAACAAGGGCCACCAAAAGTAGACATATTGAACCAATACTTGTTTAGTATTTATGGAGGAGGTGGTAGGTAGCGGGCCAATAATAAAAGATAAGGGCATTATGGGAAGGAGGTGAACACTAGCTCTTTTACAGTGGAAAGAGTCCTATGGGAACCTCATGGTTAAAACTAGACAAGGCAATGGGACCAGACGGGGTACACCCCACATTCCTGAGGGAGCGCAAGGAGGAGCTGGCTGAACATCTGGCAGCCCTGTTCAACCTGTCACTAGAATCGGGAGGGGTCTCGGGACACTGGAGGAGGGATGATGTTGTCCCACTCCACAAAAACAGAAACAGAGAGGAGGCTGGAAATTACAGGCCTGTCAGCCCAACTTTGGTAGTAGGCAAAGTAATGGAATAACTACTTAAGGAAAGGATTGGGTAATACCTAGTTTTCATCCGAGGCAACATGGGTTCACAGGGGGAGGGTCTTGCCAGACAAACCTGATTGAGTTCTTTGAATGGGTAACCAAGGAAGTGGATCAGGAGGAGCAGCTGACGAGCCCACCTGGACTTCAGTAAGGCCATCAACACTATTCCACATAGAAGACCACTGAGCAAGATGAGAAGCCTGGCAGTGGGTCCTAAAGTAGTAAAATGGACAAAGAACTGACGGGACAATAGGGAGCCGAAGCAGGTGGTGGTAAATGGTGTCCACTCTGAGAGGCAAAGTGACCAGTGGGGTGCCACAAGGGTCAGTACTAGGCCCAGTCCTCTTCAATGTATTTATAAGTGACATTGCAGAATGACTGGAAAGGAAAGTATGCCTGTTCGCGGATGACACAAAAATCTGCAACAGAGTAGACGCACCAGTGGGTGTGTGGAAAGAATAAGGCAAGATTTTTAAAAAAATGGAAGAATGATTACAGTTTGGCAGCTGGGCCCAATGCAAAAAATGTAAAATTGTGCACTTGGGGCACAGAAACTTGGGGGCAACGTATCAATGGGGAAGTGAAGTACTAGCAGTCACAAAACAGGAAAGGGACCTGGGGGCAATCATTTCTGAGAATCTGAAGGTAGCGTAACAATGTGACAAGGCAGTGGGAAAAGCAAGCGAGTTGCTCGGATGCATAAGCAGGGGTAGCACCAGCAGAAAGAGGGGAGTAATAATACCCCTGTATAGATCACTAGTGAGAACCCACCTCGAGTACTGTGTCCAGTTCTGCAGGCCCCACGTCTGAAAGTACATAGACAGGGCAGAGGTGGTACAGATGAGGGCAACCAAAATGGTGCAGTCCCTGCATCAGAAGCCCTATTAAGAAAGGGGTAGGGAATTAAATATATACTCCCTAGAAGAGAGGAGGGAAAAGGGGGATATGATAGAAACATTCAAATACCTCACACGGTATAAACAAGGTATAGGAAGGGAGCATTTTCCAGAGAAAGAGATGCCAAGGACAAGGGGCACACTATGAAGCTGGGGAGGAGGTTAAGATGAAATGTGAAGAAATACTACTTCACAGAAAGGGAGGTGGACACTTGGAACAGGCTCCCAGTGAAGGTGGTGGGGGGGCTAAAATTGTTACAGTATTCAAGAAAGCATGGAATAGACACATGGGATCTTAGAAGTAAGGCAAAGGTGTGTGCAAACTGGAGACCGAGTAGTGTCTGCAGTGGCACTGTAGAGTAAGAAATTAGGGCCAAGAGGTCCTTATCTGCCAACAACTTCTATGTTTCTATGTTACACACTATAAAATGCTAGCACTCTAAGAATGTATATTTCATGTCCAGAGATGCTGAAAAACTCTTAGACAATAAATGAAAAACAATGGTCTCCATCAAAAGATAAGCACTCAAGGAAATTTTTACCCTTCTTCCCAAGGAAGAAGAAACATGCAGCACCATAGCTGAGAACAAAAGAATATGCACATGCCTATCTAGGAAGTACTCCATGAGTTTCCAAAAAGAAAACAACTAGAAAAGTATCACAGAAGGGGAGAAGAACTTCTGTCGTCATGAAAAGAATGGAAAAGAATAGCATCCTGTGAATGACTAACAACACAAAACAAGGCACCTACCAATCCAAAAGCTGTAAGTAACGTAAATGGTGTTGTCCCCAATTACACAAACTGTTCAGACAGTCTCTCTGAAGGCAGGGGGTAGAGGGAAGGTGAGTGCGGCTCTCTAGAGGAGATGCTAAAGAAGAGAGTTCTGGTAAGTAGCTTTCTCAACTGTTTGTCAATTGTTGTTTCACCTGTCTTGTACTCTCCCAGGTTATATCTGAAAATAGGCATTCAGTTGTCTAACGTAGTTACCCAGTTACTGTGACAGGGATGAATAGGGCCCTGTCCCAATTGTTCTGGAGAAAGAGTTTGAATGTAAGGATCAGTTCTATTAGGTACGGGATAGCTGCACAGCCAATCGGAAGGCGACCGCCGACTTTGCCAGCCTCTGATTGGTGCGCCTTCTCCCATTGACTTTTGCTGTATCTTTGCACCACCAAAACTGGTCGAGATTACTTGTCTTTTACTGAAAAGTTTAATTTCTCTAAAAAAGAGCTGTTTTTGCTGTTTTATTGTGTACTTCTGGGAAATGCCTACTTACCTGTTTAACTAGTGATTACAGTCTTTTGGGTCCAATTTTGTGTTGGGCTGACGCTCAGAGCCTAACCCCCAGTCTTTGTTGTGCAAATTTTACAATTTAGCACCTCTTGCAAGCCACTGCCTGCAAGTGCTACTTCTGATTGCCCTCTCCTCTGTCCCCTCCCTTCTAGCCGGCCTGCCCTCGAGGACACACAGACCGGAGGGGCTCCGAGCCGCCAGCGGGCGGGCGGCCACCGCACAGCCGAGAAGGGAACCAGGAGGCCGGGGGAGAAAGCCAGAAAGGTACGGGAAAGCCGCAAAATTTTGGCCCGCCCCCACCCCCCTTCAGGGTGTTTCTTTTATACACACCTTCCCGCCAAATCTCATCCCCGCCCATAGCTATTCTCCTAGCCAATTCCCGAGCTCATTTCTTCACATCACCTTAGTTTCTTTAACCCTTCCTACCTCTCCACCATGCTACTCGCCTACTATTGCTGCTTTGCCTCTCACCTTCCTTGGATCCAGAAGAGATAACTGTTGGTACCTATCTGAGGTGCTTAGGCGACCACTCAACACTGTCCCCCTCACGCCCCAGTGGATGCCCCCTAAACTCTACATACATATACTACTGCTTCTGCATACTAATCCTTGGGGAATCCCTCAAAAAGGCTCACAACCAGTTTGGAACTCTTCATCCCTTGCTACCATACTGGCACTTCAATTACTCCTCACGCCTGTCCATTAAGCTGGTAATCTATGATACAATCGATAACCATGCAGCAGGATCATCACCCACTATATATTGGATCCCAAGAAAGAAGAAAAACTGCCCGACTGCTCACTACTCCTATCGCTTGGTGCCCCTCATCAAGCTAATCTTCTTTCTGCTGGTCTGTGTTGGCACTGTGGAAATCAACCCTGGCCCCACTGAAAGCTCGATCTCTCCAACTGACCTAACCTTCATAAATGGATTGAGTTTTCTCACATCAATGCCTGCAGCCTCCCAAAAAGTTCTCATCAATACAGGCCTGGGTTGCACACACTCTACCTGACTTTCTGGTTATATCTGAAACATGGCTCAAATCTGCAACAAAGATAGTGAAATAAACCCTTCCCAACTACCAGCTCTTCAGATCTGGACCGCTCATCCAGGGGCGGTGGGTAGCCATCTATGTCAAAGCAAACATCTCTGCATCCTGCCTCAATTCTACATCACAACCAAAGGAATTCAATGTTTGTCAATTAAAATAACCCTTCCCACACATCATCCTTTCAACTGATTGGTTGCTATAGGCCCCCTCTGCAGGCCTCAAACTCCTATCCCACCTAGGATCTATACTTAATCTGGGCCCTGAAGACACCATCATCTTAGGAGACATGAACTTGAATTGGCTGACAAATGCATCTGCACCCCTGGTAACCTTCTGTGACACCTATGGATTCTCTCAATTAATCAAAGAACCAACAAGGATCAACCCAAGAATACTCTCAACAGCACACTCCTGGATATTATATTGGTAAATAAACCTCATCATTATCCCTATGCAGGAGTACTATTCAGTGACATAAGTGACCACTGTCCCATAGCTGCCATTAGATCAACAATCAAGCCACCCAATCCTGCAAAATTCCTCCACGAAGGTCAAAAAGAACTTTAATATTTCAGGATATCTCCATGATCTGTGCCACACCACACATTGGCAAGAATTCTATCTCACAGCCTCAATAGAGACAGCTCTTCAAATCTTAAATGATATAATCACAAGTGCCCTCAATTCACATGCACCCCTCACCAGTATCAGAACCAAACTCAAATCCTGTCGCTGGTTCTCTGCCGACCTAAATCCATGATGCTTGCCAGAGACAAACTCTGGAAAAGGGCAAGAAGACAAAGGACCCAAATGACTGGCTTCAATTCAGAAAAGCCAGAAACTCCTGCACAAAACAAGTAAGAAAAGCCAAGGCAGCCTTCTACACAGCTGAACTAGATGCCTCCTATAACAACCCTTCCAGGTTCTGGGGTACCATAAAGGGCATCCTAGGTCAAACTTCTACCCCTGTCTTACCACCCAAAATTCAATTAAATAGTATTGAAATCACCGACAAGCAAAATATCTTGAATGCCTTTAACGATCATTTCACTACAGCTGGCCTGGCTTCACTCTCTCCTGCAAACCTATTAAGATCATCTCTAAACTTACAATCTACTGAGGGTCAAAAGGTTGCTTCCACATTCTCATTCAAACCAATATTCTTCAAAGAAGTAGAAGACCTTCTACTCCAGCTAGATACCACCAAAAGTGCAGGTGCAGACTCCTGGACCCCTACTTTCTAAAAGTAGCTCTGCATGCCTTAACCCCTCCCCACCTCTTCAATCTATCACTTGCCACTGGTTCTATCCTCAATATGGAAAACAGCCCAAGTGTTTCCATTACTTAAGGCAGGTGATCCCATGGACCTCAATAATTATAGGCCCATCTCCATCTTACCAGTACTATCCAAGATGCTTGAGAAGCTGGTAAACTCTCAGTTAACTGCCTACCTTGATACCAACAATCTCCTAAATCCAGCTCAATCTGGGTTCAGATCTATGCATAGCACCATCTCTGCACTAGCAAAAGTCACAAATGACTGGCAGACTGCCCTAGACAAAAGAATAATACCTGTGCTGTGTTTCTGGATCTAAGCAAAGCCTTTGACACTGTGGATCATGATCTTCTAATCTCCTCTCTGAACTCCATAAGCCTTGACTCACTCTCTCTTAAATGGTTCAGATGCTATCTCTCCGGAAGATTACAACTGGTGAAAATGAAGGTGATCTATCTACCTCTAAACCACTCCTAAGAGGTGTACCTAAGGCTCCATCCTGGGTCCCATCCTTTTGCCATTTACATCAACAATATTGATTCCAATCTCTCACTTTCTAATATCCACCTTTTGCAGATGACACTGTACTATATGTGAGCAATCCCTCACCATCAAAAGCCTGTGAGCTCCTACAGTCTGAATTCTCCTCCTTCAGCACAACCTATTAGAAAAGAAATTATTACTAAATCAAGAAAACCAAAGCTATGTTCTTTGCCACCAAGAACTGTACTTCCACTATCCCATCATTCACCCTCCCACAACTCTCTACCATCCTTGGTGAAAATCTGGAATATGTTGACAAATTCAAATACCTAGGAGTATGGATAGACAATAAACTAACTATACTACCACGTTGAAGAGCTCCTGAAAAAGCTAAGACAAAGACTTGGTCTATTCTATAGGATCAAACATTACCTGACCAAAGATTCCAAACAAAGATTAATCCTAGCATCATTCCTGTCCCTCATTGATTATGCTGACTTCCTCTATGGTCATTGCTCCCTCTCCCATCTAAACAAATTAGACACCCTGTATCATAGAGCTATTAGATTCATTACTGACCTTCCCTCTAGCACCCATCATTGCTCTCTCTACAATGCAGTCAGTTGGACATCCCTGCAACATAGAAGAAAAAAAAATGCTGCTATCTGGATCTACAAAGCTCTGACAAACAAACTCCCTTCCTACATCTCAGACTGCTTCAACCGGATCACATCCAGGCCCTACACCTTGAGGATCAATAAACTGATCCTGCTGAAGATTCCTATCACCTGCACCCGGTATGGAAGAACTGCAATCAGTTATTCCCTGGCACTTATCTGGAATTCTATCCAAAAGTCATTGAAAATGGATACACTGATTCCTCTCACATCCTTCAAAAAGCTGTATACCAGCCTAATCCCAGATTCGTGCAATTGCTTCCACAAGGCCTAGTCCTCCCACACCCCCACCCCTCCCACACCCCCTCTCTCCTCCACCCCCCCTCTCTTTTAAAGCTCCTCCCTATTCTTCTATCATTCCTCTGGTCCTTTCCCCATCAAACCTCATACATATATGCCCACCCATGTACCATTATCCAAGCCTTATCCCTACTAGACTGTTTGTTTCTCTCCTTTATTAGGTTTTAGGTTTACTGTCCTTTGCCTTGTATATATGTAAATATTTGTACATCTATCTCACTCATAAATGGTTGTATTTGTGCTTATTCAATATCATGTTTTTGTATACAATCTGTAACCTTTTTGTTATGACCACTCAGGTCCATCTTGTAAATGAGCTATGCTCAATGATGTTCGCCTGAATAAATAAAGATTTTGATTGATTGATTGATTGATTGATTGATTCTCTCCTTTTCTGTCTCTTGTCTCTCTGGTTGCGCAACCAAATTTTTTCATGAGACCTAGGACCTGATCACTCTGACGGTCTCGCAATTCTCTGCCTCTTGCTATCTCTCTACCCTCACTTGCCATTCTGTCTTTTATCCCCCCTTGCATATCTGCAGGTATAAAAATATATGTGAATCTTTCTGTGGAAACTTAATTGATACTGGGATTCCTTTGTTTAAAAATGTATATAGTTTTACTGTTGAATGTATATAATTATACTGTTGAAATGATTGCAAAGCCATTTGGAACTCAAGGGGTTAACCTGAGAAGCTAGTTTGCAAACTCTCTGAGAAGCTATAAGCAAGAGGTCAGTTCTGGGTCACAATGTGCTTTTTGCTGCACTTGTTGAAACTTACAAGAACACTGTGTGAGAAGCATGCTGTTTTCTTAACAAGTGAGGGTTGCAAAGACTTATAAAAACAGAGCTGCAATTTCTTGCAAGACAGACACAGAAACTGAGAGAGACTGAGATTGGAAATTGAGAAGAAACCCAGATGGACTTTCTCTGTTTATATTGCCTTTGTAAATAGTTATACTGAACAATTTTAATTTTTTATTTTACTGTTTAATAATAAATCACCTGTTGCGAATTTTAGAACTGCTTCTCATTTTCATATGCTTCATGACCTGTGCCTCAACAATTACCAAACATCAAATAAATAATTTCTTCCATAGTGCCACTCTTTGGTAAGGTAACAAGCCATACTGCTGTCCGGTGGGGATAGAAAAAGTTAAACGTACATGTATCAGACCTGGGCACAACAAAACTGGTTTAAGGAAAACCAAAGAAGTTAAACCTCAGACTGCTTGACTGCAGGTACTGTAAATGGAAATTATGCACCTACCATAATTCTTGATCTTCTTGGACGAAGTCTCCACCACTCATTCACACTAATGGGATCTACGCCGGAGGCAGTAGGACCCAGCAAGCACAAACTTTTTTGCAGGAGGGTCGGCACCAGAGATAGAGCCATGAGGAGCGGCACTGCGAGCCTCAGCTCGTGCAGCAATGACTGTCTCGGCGTCAATCCTCCAACTGCTTCAGTACCTTTTTTCCGAGGAGGTGCAGCATAACTAACCTAGAAGGATAGCCTAACAAAAAACCTGGATATAAGATAGTCCAGAAGACCGGTATAAGAAGGGTCAAGAAAGAAGTCTTTGCAGCCTAAAGATTGAGAGAGTGAAGACCAACAACAGAGGTGAGCTCGGGGGATGGTGGGTGGGTGTGTGAATGAGTGGTGGAGACTTCAGCAAAGAAGATCAAGAATTACGGTAGGTACGTAATTTCCATATCTTCCTGGACATAAAGTCTCCACCACTCATTCACACTAATGGGAGAGTACCGAGCTAACAATCCCCCGAGAGGGCGGCAGGAGAGACCAAGAGCTCACAGATTTAGGACAGAAGTCCATTAAGGATGGTTCTTCCAATCGAAATATGTCGCCTGGCATGGACATCCAGGGCATAGTGCTTGATGAAAGTATGCACTGAGCTCCAGGTAGCGCATTGCAAATATCTGCAATTGGGCACGTTGCGGATTTCCGCCAGGGATGCCGCAACCGCTCTAGCAGAGTGAGTGTACACTCTGCCTTCCAGCTTAACCTGTTCTATCTAAATAGAAATGCAAAGCTCTTTTGACGTCCAAGGAATGAAGACAATGCTCCCCTTCATTTTGGAAGTTCTCAAAGTAAGTAGGAAGGACCAAAGGTTGGTTTAGATGGAATTCTGAAACAACTTTAAGGAGAAACTTAGGATGGATCCTAAGAACTACTTTGTCTTTACGAAACACAGCATACGGAGGGTCTGTGACCAAGGCATGCATCTCAGAGACCCTGCGGGCCGAGGTAATGCCCACCAGGAAGGCCGTTTTTCAAGTGAGAAATTTCAACTCATAGGTAGCTAGAGGCTCGAAAGATCTTCGAGTAAGCACGTCTAGCACAAGATTAATGTCCCATGCTGCGACTGGACGTCAGATAGGAGGTCTGGTATGCAGAATTCCCTTAAGAAACCTCTTAACCACAGGTAACTGGGCCACAGACAAGGAAATACTGTCTCATGATAAGCCGAAATGGCACAAAGGTGAACCTTGACTGTAGAGTATTGCAGACCTGAATTTGAGAGGTCTAAAAGTACTCAGAACTTTATTTGGTGGGCAGGAAAAAGGATTCAAAATGATTTTGCACACCAAAACAAAAAATGCTTCCATTTGGCTGTGTAAGTTTTCCTAGTGGCTGGCTTGCCGCAGCCAGAAGAATATCTGAAACTCTGTGAGAGACATTGAACCTGTTCACTTCTATCTCTTCAGGAGCCAAGCGTGAAGGTGAAGCTATCTCAGATTGGTATGGACCACAGGCCCCTGAGTCAGAAGGTTCGTCTGAAGGGGAAGCGCTTTTGGAGGGGTTTCAGACATACTGTTGAGTAACGGAAACCATATTTGTCAAGGCCAGAAGGGAGAAATGAGGATCATTTTGTCCCCTGGGACTCGAATTTGAGAATTACCCTCTGAATTAGAGGAAGAGGCGGAAAGGCGTATAGAAAGCGTTTTGTCCACTGCAGCCTGAACGCATCCTGACAGAAAATGCCAGGCCCTGGATTTCTGGAGCAGAAGAGAGGCAGTTTTGTGTTGAGTGGGGATACAAAAAGGTCCAGGTCTGGAGCTCCCCACTCTGTGAATAGTGACTGAACTACGGTTGAGTCGAGAGACCATTCATGAGGATCTGTCTCTGTTCTGCTGAGATGGTCTGCCAGTTCCTTCTTTACTCCCGGCAGGCAGACCGCTTGAATTAGAGCCTTGTGCTCCAAGCACCATTCCCACACTCTCATCGCTTCCCTGCAAAATGGGTAAGAGTGAGCACCGTCCTGCTTGTTGATGTAATACATCACCACTTTGTTGTCCGTTTGAAGGAGAATGTTCTTGTGACAGAGAATGTCCTTCAAAGCCCAGACTACATAAAGGACGGCTCTCATTTCTAAGACATTTATGTGAAGTTGGGATTCGTCCTGAGTCCACGTACCTTGAGTGTGGAGAGTCTGACAGTGAGCTCCCCACCTCTTCAGGGACGCTTCCATGGTAATGGAAACTTGATGATCCAAAGGAGCAAAAGGATACCGCTCCAGAAGATTGTCCTCTTGCGAACACCAGCTGAGTGACTTCTTCAGAGGTTCTGTCACCTTGATGAGAAAGGACTGAGGGTGAGTCCACAAGGAGACCCACAAAAGAGTGGCAAGGACAACACAAGGGAAAGAAACAGCTTCTGATAGGGGACTCAACTGTTAGGGGTGTAGACCTGGGGAAGGGAGAGGAGATGGAAGTAAGGTGCCTGCCTGGTGCCATGGCTTGGAGGGACAGGAAGCGAATCCTCAGGATTGCAGAAGCAGCATCACAGGAGAGGAAACTAGATATCATTGTCCACCTCGGGACAAATGACCTAGCTAGGCATGAGATCAGTGCAGTGCAGGATGAATCTGTGGAGTTGGGGAGGGGCCTCAGACAGGTAGCAAGCACGGTAACCTTCTCAGAGGTGCTGCCAGTCTATGGCAGGGGTGAGGCTAGGGTACTGCACACCATGCGGTTTAATGAATGGTTGCAAAACTGGTGCAGAGCACAGGGCTTTGGCTTCATTGGGGACTGGGGGTCCACCTGGAGAGATGAAGGTCTATACTGGCATGATGGTCTGCATCTGTCCAGGAAGGGAAACACGCTCCTAGGTGACAGGTTTAAAGGCTTCCTTGGCAAGCTTTTAAACTAGCCAAGGGGGGAGGTGCTGATAGGAAACAGGAAAGTTCAAGCCTCCCCCTGCAAAGCATGGCAGGTAGTTGGGTAAACACTGAGGTACAGAGCTTGACAGAGGGCAGGACAGGGGTAAATGGAAAAATGGACAAGGGCAATAAGAGCAGGGATGGGGTAAAAAAGGATAAAGCCAACATTAAATGGAGGGCAATGAGTACTAATGCCGTAGTCTTGGAAACAAGCTCCAGAGCTAGTAGCCCTAATGGAGTGGAACACTTGGATATTGTGGCAGTCACAGAAACATGGTACATGGAGAACCATGACTGGGATGTCAACATACCAGGTACACAATCTATAGAAGGGACAGGGAGGGTAAAGAGGTGAAGTAGCTCTCTACATAGGGAAGGGATCAAAATAACAGAACTAAAAAGTAAAGGGGGAGGACAAGAGGAACTCTGGGTCACATTGGAGACAGGGAATGGCATCACAATCCGCACAGGGGTTGTATACAGACCCCGTCTCAAGGGGAGGAAATGGACAAGAAAATGATAGAGGGCATTCTCAACATGGCTGAAAAAGGGGAGATACTGTTGATGGGGGACCTGAATATGCCAGATGTTAATTGGGCAACATGGACTGCAGCCGCATCCTTGAGCAGGGTCATTCTACGTGCCCTACGGGAGCATGTATGACAGCTAGTGGTGGAGACCCACTCGGAGAAGCAATATTAGACCTGGTACTCTCAAATGGAGAGGGATCACAAACTTAGAAGTCAGTAGACACCTGGGAACAAGCTGACCACTGCACAGTGTGCTTCACAATAAACACAACCATGGAGACAAGCCATACAAATACAAGGATACTGGACTTTAGAAGGGCTGACTTTGGCATAATGGGTGAATACCTGAGGAATGCATTAGCAAATGGCCAGAAAGGAGGGTGGAAGAACAATGAAAAAATCAAACTGCCATCATGGAGGCAACAAGCCTTGTGTAAAACAAATAAAGAAAACAAAGCGGAATAAAAACCACTATGGCTCTCAAAAGAAGTGTCAGGGAAGGTTAAGGAAAAAGGCTGCATTCAAAAAGTATAAGGAATCACAGACAGAACACGACAGGGAACTGTATCAATTAAAGCAGAAAGAAGTGGGGGAAAAGCAAAGGCCCAAACCGAGGAAAGGATAGCCAACTCAGTTAAGAAGGGGGATAAAACCTTTTATAGGTACATTAGGGAACATAGAAAGGTTAAAGGAGGGATAGGGAAGATTAATAAAGGAGAGGGGAGGTGGACAGAGGGAGACAGTGAAAAGGCAAAGATAATGAATGAATACTTTAGCTCAGTATTCACAAAAGAAGAAGAGGAGGAGTTACCTAAACCAAACAGTAGAAGCACTCTGGATAGTGGGGTTGATACCAGTCCATTTAAAGAAGAAAGAGTACTGAAAGAACTTCACAAAACTCAAAGGTGGACAAAGCAATAGGGCTAATGACGGGATTCACCCTAGAATCCTAAAAGAGCTAAGGGAGGACCTAGAGACACCACCAACCACACTTTTTAACAAATCATGGGAAGATGGGGTGGTACCTGAGGACTGGAGGAGGGCAGATGTGATTCCCCTTCACAAAAGTGGGAGTAAGGCAGAAGCAGGAAACTACAGACCTGTTAGTTTGACCTCAGTGGTGGGGAAAATGATGGAATCACTTCTGAAAGAAAGAACTGTTGAGTACCTAGAGGCCAGCGGGGCACTGGACCCAAAGCAGCATGGATTCACAGCAGGAAGGTCATGTCAGACAAATCTAATCGATTTCTTTGACTGGGTGACCAAAGTAATAGACCAGGGAGGGGCTGTGGATATGGCCTACCTAGACTTTAGCAAGGCATTTGACACAGTCTCGCACAAAAGATTAATAATCAAGTTAGCCAGCCTGGGAGTGGGTCCCAGGGTGGTAGCCTGAATGAAAACTGTCTGCACAACAGGACACAGAGGTAATAGTGAATGGAACACATTCTGAAGAAGGGGTTACTAGTGGAGTACCTCAGGGCTCAGTACTGGGTCCAGTCCGCTTTAACGTCTTTATAGGTGACATTGCAGAGGGTCTGGAAGGAAAGGTATGCCTTTTGCAGATGACACAAAGATCTGTAACAGAGTTGATGCACAAGGGGGTAGGAAGGATGAGAAGGGACTTGGCAAGGTTGGAGGAATGGTCAGACATATGGCAACTTAGATTCAATGCAAAGAAGTGCAAAGTAATGCACCTGGGAAATAAAAATCCAGGAGAAAGTACACAATAGCAGGGAGGTACTAACAACAACAAAAATGGAAAGGGACCTGGGGATAGTCATATCAGATGACCTAAAGGTGGGTATGCAATGTGAGAAGTCAGTAGGGAAAGCCAGGGGGATACTGGGATGCATAGGGAGGGGCATCACAAGTAGAAAAAGGGAAGTGGTTATCCCTCTATACAGACAGTTGGTGAGACCCCATCTGGAGTACTGCATGCAGTTTTGGAGACCTCATCTACGCAAGGACATAGACAGGATGGAAGCAGTCCAGAGGAGGGCAACTAAAATGGTGCAGGGTCTACATCAGAAACCATATGAAGAGAGACTGAGAGAGCTTAATATGTATACCCTTGATGAAAGGAGGAACAGGGGGACATGATAGAAACTTTAAGTACCTCAAGGGAATCAACAAAGTCCAGGAGGGTAGCATATTTGGAAAAGAGATGTGTAAGAACAAGGGGCACAATTTAAAGTTAGAGGGGGACAGCTCAGGGGTAATGTGAGAAATTCTTTTCACAGAGAGAGTGGTGGACGCATGGAACCGCCTTCCTGGAGAGGTTGTGGGGTCTAAAACAGTGGAGGAATTCAAACATGGCATGGGACAGACATAAAGGCAATTATAGTGGGGGTTGAGGAAATAGGCTGTTGGTTAACTAGAATCTGAAGCTTATCCAGTAGGTAGGGAAGTGGGCAGACTGGGTGGGCCAAGTGGTCCTTTTCTGCCGTCAAAGTCTATGTTTCTATGAGTGGTTGGGGACCACTGAGTATCGAGCATCCATTGAGAGTTTCTCATGTGAAGGCATGCTAGGGGTACAGTGAACACCGAGGATGCTATGAGACCTAGCATCCGTTGCATTGAGATAGCTCGAACCGAGCTGATTTCTCTGATGTATCGGGCCATCTGTAGGATATCACTCCTTCTGTCCTCTGATAGAAAAACTTTCGTTGCGGAGGTCCAGAAGAGTTCCTATGAACAGGAGCCTCTGGGAGGGCTGCAGCCGTGATTTCTTGAGTTTAGCAGGACTCCCACAGATGTGAGAAAGTCTGAAGCCGTGCTTGAGCGTCGAAGTTCCTTGCCTGGAAGGACTTGCTAGAAGCCAGTCGTCCAGATATGGGAACACTTGTATTCGTTTTTCTGAGATGCAGTGCGAGGATTGCACAACACTTTGCAAAACTCAGCGGCACCGAGGATAGCCAAAGGCAGGACTCTGAACTGATAATGCTGGCCCAAAGCCATGAACCTTAGGAATTTGTGATGCCTTGGGTGAACAGGAATATATTAGTAAGCATCCTGCATGTCCAGGAAGTTAAACAGTCGTGTTGATGAAGTAAAGGTAACAGGGTTCCTAGCGATATCATTTTGAATTTCTCTTGGGAAGAAATTTGTTTAATTTTCTGAGGTCCAAAATGAGCGCATGCCCTGGTTTCTTTGGAACTAGAAAGTAATGGGAGTAGAACCCTGTGTTCCATTGATCCAGCGGAACTACTTCTACTGCCCTGTTGTTCAGAACGCCTTGTACCTCGGAGGCGAGAAGTTTTGACTGAAGTATTGACAGTTTTGGCTGCCGTTTGGTGGGACAATCCAGAGGGTTCTCTGAAAAATTGAGGGAATATCCCTCGCGGATTATCCGGAGGACCCGAAGTTATGGACTTCCACCGGTTGTAAAATTGAGTCAGATGACCTTCCACCGCTAAGGAGTCCCCCTCGGGCAGCTGAGGTGGGACTTGGGCCAGAAACTCACAAGGCGGCACTGGGCGCTTTGGGTCCTTGCGCCTTCTGTTGCGTTTTCTTTTTTGAGGCTGAGGGGCTTGGTTTTATTAAACCTCCCCTGCCTTTGCCTCAAAAGGACCAACGATTATGAAACTGGTGTTTGTAACCCGAGAGGGGCAGGAGGAGGTTGAGCCAATTTAATGGCTGACCTAGTCTTTTGTGTGGCCTCTACAGCCTGTTCTACCTGAGGGCTGAAGAGATACACTCCATCGAAGGGCAATGCCATGACCTGTTGCTGGGCATCATTTGTGAAACCTGAAGTGTGCAGCCAGGAATGGCAGCGAGTACAAATGCCCCCCGCCGCCGCTGGGAAGGCAGTATCAAAGGCGTCCATAGCTGCTTTAACCTGCTGGTCGTTGGACTCGATACCCCTGGTTATGGCTTGAAGAAGCTCTGAATTAGTGTCTGACTCCGGTAGAGCGTCAACCTTTTGTTTGAGCTAACGCCAAAGAATATACTCATATTGAGAGAAACAGTCCTGGTAGCTGGCGTTACGCATACCCAGGGTGGATGCAGCAAAGACTCTCTTACCTAAAGTATCTATCTTACGAGATTCTTTGTTTATAGGTCGAGCTGCAGTAGTCTGAGGAAGGATGACCTTATCATTCTCTGCCAAGACTACAATAGGATCCACAAAGGCTTGGGAGGCAAAATAGGTCGATCCTTGGGAGCAGCATACTTCCTATCTATGGACTTAGCCACAGAAGGAATGAGAGCAGGATTATTCATACCATTTGAAGCGTCTCCAAAGAGGGTAGTACCAGGGGAGTTAAATCCATAGGGATGTCCGGAACATGAAGGTATTGGAGTCTTAAAAGCTTCCCAGGATCGAATGACCATAGCCTGAGAGAAAGAGAATTCAAATTTTCAACAGAAACTTAAATGACAGCTCCTCGACCACAGGCTCTGCAACAGGATTAGGTCCTGCTCCTTCCACATCATCACCCAGTCTAAGATCTGGGTCAGGCTCAATATCATCTCCTGACAGTCCAGGAGGGACTGCATGGACAGGAAAGGAATGAAAATCAGCAGGAAAGAGGAAGGAAAAGAATTTGGAGGAGAAACCCTGAAGATTGGCAGAAGAAAAGCCAGGCCTCGGCAAAAGAAGAGCATAGCGCCGACAAAGCAGACAGCCCCGAAGAAGAACCCGGCACCAAAAGCGCATGATGCGAAGATGGCACCAAAAGTGCATGAAGGAGAACCCAACGGCACCGAAAAGCCGCATGGCCCTGAGGACAGCGCTGACAGGCGATCGGGCGCCGAGGACGGAGTTGGCAAGTGCATCGGCGTGAGCAACCCACCAATGCCGGACGGCGAAACAAACCCAGGGCCCTGAAAATTGGGATTTGAGGAAAGAAGGAAGAATACCAGGAGACAGAGGCATTGGTGTGGCCCCTGCGCCACAGCCATGTGAGGGGTAAACACCTGAACGGAGTTGAAGGCACAAGAAGGCGCCACATGACTAGGAAGGCCCAACCACCCTGCTCGATGCCCCGAAGAGCCCGAGGAGCCCGGAGTGGCCGAGTCAGGCAGCTGGACCAGCCTCCGAGCCCATTGCTCCATCAGAGCAGCTCACTGATGAAACTGCTCATCGGAAGCCCTACCAGAAGGCAGAGAAGGGCTCCGATGGCGAAGAGGTCGGTGACCAGAATCAGAAACCGGCGCCTCTGAACGAGGAGACTGGCAACTGACCCCAATGACCGACCGTCGATGCACAGACATATCAGAGGGCGACCTCGAGTGATGCTTTCTCTTTTTTGACATACGGGCCGAAGAAGAGCGAGGCCGAACGGTGCCGAGAATGCGACTGTTTACTTCTATGCTTCCGGGGGGGACCGCCCATCCCCTCAGGCACTGGACCGTCCGCTGTCAGACCCCCGAGAAGGCGGTGGACCGGACCCAGCCCGGCTGATTGAACAGCTTTCATACGAAGTCTCCCTACCGTCACCTGACCCACTCATGGTCGACTCCGTCAATGTAGGCTGAGACTTCTTTCTTTGAAAAGAATAAATTATCGTAAGTGGAACTTTTATTTGAAAAATACTACAAAATAATAATCTGAAAACTATGCTGCTAGTTTGAAGTTTGACTCCCGGTGGGTGAGCGACGTCGTCACTGAAGCGCACTAGATGGTGGGAAAAAAGGAACTGAGGTGGTTGGAGGGTTGGCCGAGACAGTCATTGCAGATGAGCTGCTCAAGTAGCCGGCCGCTCCCTCGTGGCCCATCTCTGGCGCCGACCCCTCCTGCAAAAAAGTTTGTTCCCCAGTGGGTCCTAGCGCCACCGCGTAGATCCCATTAGTGTGAATGAGTGGTGGAGACTTTATGTTCAGGAAGACTGTATCCTTATATAAAGGAAAAACCCGGCAGGCCTCTGATCAAGAATAAGCAGCCTGCTCTTAATAAGTTTTCGATTAGACTATCCAGCAGTTGAGAGGATGAAGAGGGGGAAAAAAGTCCTCACTCGAAAAGAGGTGTTCAAAAGTTTTCTCTAGGAAAGTGGTCTCAACTTAGCTAGCCTCAACAATCAGTGTCTGCAGAAGCAAATGGTGGATGCTACACCTTGACAGAATACCTCCAAGGCATCATATGCGTACCTGCGAACCTAAATAAATGCCAGGTGGCTCCTACCCCTTCAGTAGTGGCATCCAACAAGGTCCAGGAGACTTCCCTCTCGGGCATGGAGAAAGGTTGAGCAATTATCCCACAAGTAAAGTTCATAGCACAACATGTGAGACTGCTACGCCAAGATCTGTCCAATCAGCATAGCAGAGGTTTAAGTCTTGTGTCCAAAGGCATCCAGTCTCTTACTCAAGCACAGGAGTAAAGGTGGAGAAATAATGTCTGCACTCCTCTATGGTAGTTCAGGCAAAACAATGCAGGCCCCCGAGTCTAGCCTGATTACCCAGTAGCAGCATTCTGGAGAAAAAAATCCTAGACTCAGGATCTGAATAAAGGAACTTCCCATAGCCTGCATAATTGGCACTGTCTGTAAAAACAAACAAAAAAAACCCATCTCTTATGGAATAAACAGTCTCCGTAGCTGTATTGCTGCGACTGAAGAGAGTATCACACACATTCCCAGGAGAAACATGGCAGGTTCTGACAGCGGAAACCAATGAGATGGAAAAGGGCCTAAAGTGGTAGTCTGGCCCATGGTATCATATTTATGGTAAACATCATCAACTCACAAATCTGGACACAGATCTGTGCTGATGCAATTCCCTGGTTCCTGACTTGAGGAATGAGATCCTCCAAACTCCTCCGAGATCAAAAACTTAAGCCTGGTCTGTGTGAAAACTGTTTCAGATGGTCCCTGCTCAAAGGGAAATGTACATAAGCTGTCATGTGGTTCAGTATCGAGCAATGGTCTTGTAGGATCTATAATGTTCTCTTCAATGATCCACCAGTCATAAAGGCTACCGTAGCTCTGATCAGGAGGTTGTCTACGTAGGGATACATGCGGTGTTCCTCCATGTGCAGATGGGTAATTTTCCCAATTAGTACCCCTTGCGCCAGAAAAAAAATGTAAAGATACCTGCTAACCAGACTGAGTTCTGCCATGAGCTTCTGGGCAGCCAAGAAATTATACCGAGAACTTGCCTGCTTTGGCACACTCAATGAGGCTGTTAAAGTCCAAAACTGTACTAAAAGTCCCCCATCTCTTGGGGTTCACATGAGATGAACTCCAGAGTTTGATTCATTTTCTGTTGTTATCTAGGCTTTAAGACAACTGAAAATTTAATCTCACTCAAACCAAAATCACATTTTAAGAGCAAGGGGCCATATTAACTGATTGTTGCTATTCTCCTTTTCTGTACATATAGTATGCGTAACTTGCGATGTATGCATGCCTATTTTCACGAAGACGGTTAGAGTTACTAATTGCTGAAGAGAAAGATGAAAATAGAGCATTTCAGCACATGATAGGTTTCAGGACCTGTTCATAACAAGAATGCTAGAGTTTTAATTGGTCTAAAAAATCACATGAATTAATTCCCTTTACATCTAACAATTCAGGTATTGATTCTTGACAACTGCAGGATCTAGGACATATTTATATAACCTTAAATGTTGTGTATGTAAGTTATAATCTATATAATTTTGTTTTAATGTTTGCTTCCACTGTACCTGTGCTAGACTTAGCTACTAGTTAGACAATATCAGTTAAACAGTTTTCTTTTAATACAAAGTAATCAACATTACAAACCAGAGTACTGTACTTACATGTAAACTTTTCTTTCTTACCTTCCTACAGTTGTATTTCCAAGGGGTTTCCAAACCCAGGATGTATACCTGTAATATAAAATTGTTGCGTTTTCTAATTTTTTTCAACTCTTTTTATCACCTCCACCCCCGAACTGTCTCAGGCTACCCTAGCTCGCCAAACTGCTGTACCACCCACCGTGATCTCTCTCTCTCCTCATATATATGTGCTGCCCCCCATGAGACCAATGCCAGACCAAGCTCCCCAGTTCCCCGAGGCACGCTGCCAACCACTCACCTGGCGCTCTATCTATAATCCAGTTCAGGTCGGCGGGGACACTGAAGGGGTGGAGAGGAGATCGGTCCTGGGCGTGTGGCAGCCAGCCCTGTAGGGAGCCATCGCCTACCAGGATTGGAGGGGGATTTTTGTTGTTTACACTCTCATCCCCTCCCTCCCTGCAGAGCCCGGGCATGCAATGATGCCAGGCATGTCGGTTGTGGTCTGTGTCCCATTACATTGGCCCTGTGTGTTGCAGTGCCTCCGGTCTCCACCAGGGGCTGCTGCGGAGCCAGGCTATCCCTGGATCCCCCCCTAAAAGAGGAGAGCAGTCCTCCAGATGCTCAATCCTCTCGCTTCCCCCCGCTAACCCCCGACGGCCCGGGCTAGTTCCCGAACCCAGATCGTGGGCCTGGTGCAAGGTGTGGCATCCAGCGCCTCAACCCTCAGCGCCACCGGGCTGGCATATTTTCTATTTTTAAATACAAAAAAGGGAAAGAAAAAAAACACATCTCCATCTAAATAGCACTCTTATAAAGGGGTCCTTGACACTGGTTCTAGCAATGGTGTTCTGATGACTGCAAAGCAAGATGCTGAGCTTCTTGCTGAGGCCTGCAGCAGATTAATCATGAGGTCTCTGAGAAAGAAGGCAGTGCTTTGCATCTGAGGAATGAGCTCATGTAGTGGTGACTACTCCAGTAACCCACTAGACAGTACATCAGTTCATTAGCAAGAAGCCCATGCCAAGAGAGCCGAGGGTGACGGGATCTTCTACAACTCGCTGTCATCTGAGGAAAACCGACAGCATGTCTCACTTATTCCCTCATGATTAATGTGGCAAGATAAGGCCATACTGTATTATTTTGGGCACGTTTTACATTTTTTTTTATGTAAGAAATGCATCAGATGCCAGGGCGGCCAAATGTAAGTACAAGGGATCATGAGTACAGACCATTGGCCCTATAGACTGATGTGATTTTCTGGTTACTACAGAAAAAAACTGATTTATGCTAGCAGAGGCTAGAGTTAATCAAATTATTCAAAAGGAAACAAAAGAAATAATTAAGCAGAGCTGGCCAGTTGACAGGCCCATTTATGTCTTAATGGACCCCAGCACATCTGGTGCCTCCTCGTCTACCTTTCCTTTGTTTTCAGAGGGCTACCTCAGCTTATCTTGTTACCAGTTGAATGGGATACAATTTATGTAGATGATCAACACTAAATGCAGCTAACAACAAGTATCTCCCAGCAGGAAGGCTGGAATGTTCCCCTAGAAATCTGGTATGAGCTGTCTGACCTCTGAGTCTTTTTTTTTCTTACATTAAGAACCTCATGTCTGTGATGCTGTAATAAAATGCTAAACTCGGATTGGTTGGGCAACCACAGAAAGAGAATGCTAGCCAGTCGCAGGGCAGCCACTATACACTGGACCTGCCCTTTGGAAACCCCTTAAAACCAGGATGCAAAGAGGTAACTGAGCCTTTTTAGCTTTTGCCTTTCTTAGTTTTCAAGCTTGTAGCCTTTTGCATTTTGGGGCCCTGCCTGCTCTGCTTAGCAGAGCAGAGACAATTTATTTTCAAGAACATTCTCCTGGACTATCAAGAAGCAATATCTTCAACTCCCACTTATAAGGACTTTGCACTTAAAAATTCAACCTCCAAGAACCAGAGGTAGACTTCAAATCTCAAGAGTTTTAAAGAGTAGGTTTTTATGTATATTTTCCATTTTATTTCCAGTACCTTGTAACCAATGTCTAAAATTATTTGTTGTTATGTTATTTACTGCATTCATTAATTTAACTAGTAAAGCTTTTAACTTATTTTAACAAAAATTCTGCCTATGTCTGTCGTGTGGGCTGCCTTGGTAAGGGTTGTTCAAACTATACCACGCCTGTGTGACTGTTTTAAGGGCTAACACTACCAAAAATGAAGCGTTACTAGGGTCTTCGTGATGAAAGGAGGGGAGGAAATACGAAGGGTCTCAAGAGGAGCCTGTGGGGGTTTGAACTGAGCACGGTATTTCTGAGGAAAGACACAGTAATAGGGAATATAGGGCCCCCCCGAAGCCCATACATGCCTGTGACTTTCTGGTTCATGGTGCAGTGACCGACAGACTTTTACCCCAGGAACACAGACTCAAGACTGTATTCATATCCTCTTGCACCGCAGAAAGGGCATCTCTGACCCCACCCCACCCCCATCACTAGAGGGATTTGCTGTGACGCAGAGAATCCCACCCCACGGAGTGGACTTGTGATGATTAACATCAATCAAGTATGGCTGCTTCCACTGGAATTGCTGTCAGTGTAACCATAGTTGCGACTGCAGAGTCTGACAGTGGATTAACCCATCCATTTCTTCCTATAGAAGATATCTCTTGTTTCAGAAATCTGCCTTTTCTTGTCCCACTAACCCTATTGATTTAGGATAGAGTGAAAAAAAACCCAGCACTAGCACTCAGGAAACCCTTAGCCACATTTTCTGACATAGTAAAAATGTATTTATTTATGTTACAGTTTCTGGCCAGGAAAGGCACACCAAGCTGAGGCTTGTTTTCAGGTGTGTCCTGAGAGCACACATAGGGAAGTTACGTGATTGCTCATGATCACAATATGCAGCGGTGGCTGTAGGATTTAAACCCTGTTCTTCAGGTTTGCAGCTCAGTGCTCTTAACCACTACACTAAGCCTCCCCTATCAAGTTCACCAGCAGAATAGTGAGAAACTGTGTATCTAATAATTGCCACATTCTACAAGTCTCAAGTATCAAAAACGCAGTAAACGTGAACCAAACTAAGAGAGGATAGATGACCCCCGGGGAAGACTCCAACCACTAACTTTCTTATCTGGCCCTGAACCTGGAACTTCAGAATGAAACTAGTGCTCTCCATTAAAGAAAGATCATCAAAAGGAATAAACCAAGAGAAGAGGATTACGATGGCAGAGACTGACCTATTCCTTCTTTCTTTGTCTCCAAACCCATAGTTACAACGGTTATCAATGCTTTCATTCTGTAAATTTAGCAAGCCTTTACAGCCTTCCAGATTATATGACTAAGAGGGAATCCTAGTCTGAACAAATCTGTGTAAATCTAGAGAACATGGTTCTTGCCTAAGTCTACCTAATGATGCCCCAGTACATTTGTATATGCCTGTAACAGTCCCTGCGAATTGAGGCAATCTGATCTGAAGCGGATCATTAATTCCTCCAATTTGCAGTAGCTGGCAATTCTCTGTAATACATCTCGTTTACCTACATTAATAGAGGCAACATTACTGCTAATGATACCCCAGTACATCTGCATAGGGCTTTGACAGTCCTCGCGAATTAGACACCATCTGATATGAAGCGGGTTATTAATTCCTCCGATTTAAAGTCGGTGGCAATTCTCTGTAATACATCTTATTTATCTACATTAATAGAGGCAAAATTACTTCTAATGACAAATGTAAAGCCAGAGGCATCTTCCTCTGGTAGACCAAAGGACTGGGTACTGGGAGCCAAGAAGGTAGTATTAGCTTCACTCTTATAACATACTTCACAGTTTCTTGATGAACAAGGAAAAGGGTTTGCAAAAGACCATGGTGTCAAGAAAAATACTGTAGCTGGCCCATTGGCGCTGAGGGTTGAGGCACTGGATACCACACCTCATGCCACGCCAGGGACCTGAGTTCAGGAATGAGCTCGGGCACTGGGGGTCGGCAGGGACAGGACGGGGATCGGGCACCCGCCGTCTCTCCCCAGGGGGAGGGCTGGGGCTTGACCAGGGTACCAGTGGCTCCCAGTGGAGATCGGGGGCGCTGCAGTACGTCGGCAACACGTCAATCAGCGTGGCTGACGCTGGCAGGGTTGCCGTGGTGTCACTGTGTCAGCAGTGCACCATGCCAGGGGGAGGGGCACAAGAACACGGAAAAGCCCAGCTCCGCGGCGTAGGTGACGGCACCTGACCCCCATGCCCACTGCCGGATCCACCTCGCCCGGCCTTCCAGTTCCTCCGCCTGGGCCCTCACCTACAGCCAGAGTCTATGTTGCAAGAGCGCCCAAAGAGGAGGGGCAGCCCCACCCCGGAGGGGTTAAGCTGGGGGTGCTGGCTGTGGGGAGGGCGGGAAGAGAGCTGGCTCAGGGCCGAGCGGACCTCAGGCGGGCAGGAACAGGCAGGATGCCTGAGAGAGAGGCTCCGCGGGCCGTGACCGGAGGGAAAGAGTTTAAAAAAATATATATATATATATTGCATTCCCCATGTGATTAAGATGGACTGGATACTGACCTATCAATAATGGCAAGAGAGGCAAACCACAATGCATACCAACATTTTTGTGCCTGAATAGGAGATATTGGCTAAATTCTGGAACTGTGTCCAAAACTGCATGGGACTGCACCTGAAAACTGGTGCAGGCTAATCACAATAAAACTCCTCTCAGTGCTGCACTCATGACCCAGAGGTGGCAGCAGAGCAGTGCTGCACTCATCCAAATAGTGGGCAGTGGTGTCAGTACCGGAAGCAACCTGCATTTAGGTTAATTGAAGTTCTCCACCTCCCTGTTTCCACCCATTTAGTAGTAGTATCACTGAGCAAGGAAATCAGATGTACAGGGGAACTGTAAGTGAAGATTTTCTGCTCTTCTCCTATTCAGTCTGAAAACAAAGTTCCTTTTTATGTTTGCTTGTGCATTTAAGAGGTTTGTCATGGTTTGCTGGGCAGAAACTTCTTGTAGCTGAAAAACAGCTGCTCTTTACAGGCACTTTGTAGCTCAAGCAACAGTGGATACAACAATGACAGACCAATGACCAGGCACTCTGACAGTGACACAAGTCACTGCTTGCTGGTCGGAAACTTCTCGCAGTTAAAAGCCAGCTGCTCCTATCAGACAGCATCTGGCTTGTTTCACCAAGAAGCTGAGTGCCAATATGATCAGCTGCTGCTATCCCGGCCCCCAAAATCTGACACCTGGCTAGCGTGTCATCAAGGGACTAGTGTGCAGCATGGCAGTACTTTCCTTTCCTCCTCCAACCAATAACGGAGCCATGTTCCTCCTCCCACCATTAATGGAGCCACGGTCTTCATCTATGCCATTTACCAACTAGTTTGACTGCTGATCAAGCCATGCAGTCATAATCTTGACAGAGCTTCCTCTGACTGGCTACCCTGCCAAGATGTACAGAGACTGCTTAACATCAGCCAGAGCCATCAGGTCATGGGCATGCCAGGAAATGCTAGGTACAAGCTCACCCGCCATTCTCTGCATACCTACAGGAACCAGTAACTTCCTGAAAAGTCTGGAACTGTCAGGGCATGGGCGTGTCAGGAAAAAACAGGTTACTCACCTGTAATAGTAGTTCTAGGAGTGGTATATGTTGTTCATCCACACTGTTTGGCATGTCCTTTTCCCCTTTAAGATCAGCCGGAAGTCTTCAAGCTGGCTCCTCCCACCCATCCAGGTGGCATATACCTCGGCTCCACCCCATGATGCCAGATCTTAACCCGCTGGAAGCCAGGTTGTGTGCGTCCACAGCTGGGGAGGTCAGGTGGTTCCGTGTGGATGAACAACATATACCACTCCTAGAACTACTGTTACAGGTGAGTAAACTGTTTTTCTAGGATTGTGGATCTGTGGTTCATGCACACTGTTTGGCAGATTCCTAGCAGTTCTCCAGGAGGAGGGAAGCAAGGTGCACCCCCCCACTTAGGAACAGAGATTAGAGAACCGAGGCCCCAAAACCAGCATCCCGGCATGACTCAAGGTCGATGTGGTAGTGGGTAATGAAGGTGTTTGCTGACTTCCAGGTAGCAGCCCAACAGATTTCCTGGATAGGGATGTCCTTGGAAGTAGCCACCGATGCAGCAGTATGTCGGGTAGAATGAGCACTTATCCCTCTGGGATCCTTGCTCAGCAACTCATAGCACAGACCTATGCATGATGTAATCCATCTTGCTATGGTCCGTTTGGCTGCAGATCTCCCAGAAGCGGCTTCAGCGTAGGTGATAAACAGCTGGCGAACCTCTCCATGAATTTCCGCCATCCTCTCCTTATAATAGCAGAGAGCACATCACAGGTCCAAAGTGTGGAGCCTGTACTCGGCCTCCGGGTGTAATTAGGGTAGTATACTGGCAGAGTCAACACCTGGTTAAGGTGAAACTCTGACACCACCTTCGGAAGGAATTTCAGGTACTTTGTCCCTGTGGAAGACCAGATAAGGAGAGTCCACCGAGAGTGCCTGGAGCTCCCCTGTCCTTCTGGCAGACGTGATAGCCACCAGGAAGGCAGTCTTCCACGACAAGTGTGACAGCTCACACTTGTGCACTGGTTCGAATGGCTTGTCCATGAGTTTTGCCAGTACCAGCAGTAGATCCCACGGAGGTGGAGGTTCAAGCACCGGAGGGGATATGTGATCCAGGCCTTGAAAAAGCACCCAACCACTGTCTCCTGCGCCAATGTTGGCTGACCGGCCTGTGCCAGTAAGCAGAACTGGCCCAGATGCACCTTAAGGGTCAATGACCGCAGACCCTCTTTGGAGAGAGACCAAAGGTAGTCGAGAATGTTAGCCACAGAACAGGACAAGGGGTCCAGACCCTTATCCTGACACCAAATGGAAAAGCTTTTCCATTTGAAGGCATAACATTTTCTGGTCGATTCCTTTCAAGATGCCTCCACCATGGTGTAGACATCTTCGGAAAGACCCAAAGCCTAGAACTCTAGCCACTCAGGTACCAGGCTGTGAGGTGCAGGGATTGCAGGTCCGGATGGAAGACCTTCCCCTGGTTCAGAGATATCAGGTCCAGGGAGTGTACAAAGCTGCTATGGAGGTCTGCAGCTGAGGCTGAGGGGATCTGGATACAAGAACTGGCGCGGCCAGTCTGGGGCTACCAGAATCACCTTGCCCTTGTCCCTCCTTACCTTGAGTAACACCTTGTGGATCAAGGGAAATGGAGGGAAGGTGTAGAGGAGGCCTGGGGTCCATGGGCCGAGAAGGCATCCCCCTGCAGCGAGCCCTGTTGAGGGGGGTGGCATGAAACAGCCTCAGCTTGGTGTTTTCCCTGGAGGCAAACAGGTCCACCATCGGTTTTCCCCAGCGGGAGAACAGGCTGTAGCTACCTCTGGATGGAGAGACCACTCGTGGGATGACTGGCCTACGCAGCTGAGGAAATCCACCAGCTGGTTGAAACTCCTGCCACATGGATGGCTAGGAGATCCGCCTCCAACCAGCTTACGAGGTCCAGATGTGGAGCGCCTCCTTGCATAGCAGATGGGCATGCATGCCGCCCTGTTTGTTGAGGTTGTACATGGTCATGGTATTGTGCGTCTGGACTTGAATCACTTGACCCCTGAGCTGAGCAGTGAAAGCTGACAGTGCCAGTCTGACTGCTCTGAGCTCCAACAGGTTGATGTGGCATCGGGACTCCTCAAGGGTCCAGAACCTGTGGGCCCTGTTGTCCCCCATGTGGGCTCCCCAGCCCATAAGAGAGGCATCGATCATAAGGACGACCGTTGGCTCGGGGCAAACAAATGGGATTCCTTCCTGCAACTGGTCTGGGGTGGTCCACCATTGGAGAGCATCCCACATCTTCTGGATTACAGTGATCAGCTGGTCGAAATGACCATGGCACTGCGTCCATGAGGGAGCGCATGTGCAACCGGGCCCAACGGACCACTGAGGTGCACGCCGCCATGTAACCCAGAAGGCGCAGAAAGTTCCGGGCAGGGCGCAAGTGCCCAACCAAAAATGATTGAGCAAAGGAGGAAAGAACCTCCGTCCTGTCCACTGGGAGCCGAGCTCTGGCTTGACAAGAGTCGAGCTCTGCCCCAATAAAGCCCATCACCTGAGAAGGCACGAGTTCTGACTTGGCCTTATTGATCAGGAGGCTGAGTTGGGAACAGGTTTGGAGGGCCAGATCCCTGGACCTCTCCACCTCTTGTTGGGTGGAACCTGATAGGAGCCAATCGTTGGGGTAGGGGTAAACTCTGCCCCCCCCGATGCTGAAGATGGGCTACCACCACTGCAATGCATTTGGTGAAGACCTGTGAGGTCGACGACAGGCCAAGCAGCATGGCTCAGAACTCGTAAAGGGTCCCTTTGACCCTGAAGCGGAGAAACCGCTGGTGGGATGGATGGATTGGGACGTGAAAGAATGTGTACTGCAGATCCAGTGAACAGACCACATGTTTCGCTCCAAGGATGGTATGATCTGGGACAGACTGACCATCCGAAAGGTGTGTGACCTGAGAAACTGATTCAGGTCATGGAGATCTAGGTGCCAGTCCCCGGTCCGCTTGGGCACCAGAAAGTACCTGGAGACAAAGCATAGGTCTGCAGATGGATCCGCCATGACAGCTACTGCCTCCTTGAGGGGAAGCTGAGCAATGTCGTCTGAAAGAGCCGACTGGGTGCATGCGGAAGTCCGTTCTTCCCGTGGGGCGTGGGTTCAGCTGGCAGGGTACTGCTTGAATTCCAGAGGCAGTCCCTGACCGACCACTTCAAGAACCCACCTGTTTGTAGTGATAGCGGACCAGGCGGAAAGGAAGTGATGGAGCCAGCCTCCCACAGGAGGACCCAGAGCTGGCGTGATGGAGGTAGTGGTAGCAACCCCCATCCTGTCACTCAGCAGGCTTAGAGGAGGAGGAGGCTCCAGGAAACTAAGCCTCGGCCCCCTTTGCGGGACTGTTGGGGTCCAGGCTTGGGCCGAGGGTGCCAAGCTTGAGCCTGCTGCTGATGCTGATGCTGCTGACCTCCTTGGTAGAAGGACTGCTGGACCACAGGGGACGAGTGCTGAAAATGCTTCTTCTTTTTCTTCTGCTGATTCTTGCCCAAAAAACTCCTGGCAGAAGTGGCATCCAAGGTGGCACTGGACTGTTCAATGCGCTGTAGGTGACCAGCCACTCCTGGGCTGAACAAGTCAGTCCTGAGGAAAGGCACATCAGCTAACTTATGCCAAGTATCCGCTGGGAAGGAGGATAACCTTAGCTAAGCCCTGTGGCGAGAGGCCACTGCGGCTGCCATCGAGCGGGCACAAGAATCCCCAAAGTCCAAGGCTGTCTGGAGCTGCTGTTTGGCAACAGCACGGTCCTGGTCCCGGACTTGCTTAACCGTGGTTTGCATGTCTGCAGGGAGATGTGGGAGGACTTCATCTAATGACCCGAGAAGGGTATGAGAGAAGTGTGCCATGATGACGGATGAACTGGCCTGTCGAAGGCCCAAGGAGGAAGCCACATAGACTTTCCGTGCCGAATGGTCCAAAAGCTTGGACTCCTTATCGGGGGGGACAGTCAGTGTCAGCAGAACTGCCAGTATGCCTGAACACAGAGGTGGTCACCAGGCTCTCGGCCGAAGGGTGCTCTGTGAACCCCGCAAGGGACCCCATGGGCACCGTGTACTTGCAGAACATGCAGCAGACGGTGTTGGACATGAAGCAGTGTGCTGCCATAGTTCGAGTGCCGGGCCAACAATGGCCTCTGCCACAGGAAAGGCCTACGTCGGGGTGTCCCCTCTCTTCAGGATGTCCGTGAGAGGGTACTCCGCCTTTTTCTGGATGGGTTCCAGGGGCATCCCTGTAGAATCAGAGATGAGACTGAGGGTCCCCTGGAAGGAGGAAGGGCCTTCCTCCATCCCTGTGCCAACACACAACTCATAATCCCCTGGATATGAGTATAGCCCAGTGACGTCCAAGTCCGAGGAGTCGGGATACAGCGGTTTGTCACCCAAATTACCCTCGACCTGTTGAGGAAGGTCCGGGGTGACCGTGACCGACAGACGTCAGGGAAGTCCGGTACCTCTTCGGTCCTTTTTTGAAGGAGCCCCTCCCACAAGCTGCTTAGCTGGCAGCTCCACCACTATCAATGGAGAGACCGGCAAAGGCAGAACCAGAGGATGGGCCAACCCCAAGGGTGGGGGAACCGAGGACTTCGGTTCCAAGGGGGTCGGCTTCAGCCTAGGAGGCGAAAGCCAAGTAATGGCCGGGGTAGGCGGCGGAGCCAGCTTCTTCCCGGTCAAAATCAGCTGTTGCCACATAAGGTCCTCGTAGCGCCAACAGAGTTTCTGTCGGAGCCTCTCCTCATCCGAGGAGGATAAGGATGACCTGTGGCGTCACCTCTTCTTGGAGCTCTTATGGCTCCTCATTGACCTTTCAGCTGAGGGGGTTCTGAACCTCAACCGAGATCGGGCGGGCCTACTCGGCCGCTCGGGAGACACCGGAGGAATCAGTGAAACCAGGGAGGTCTGGAACTGGGACCTCGATGGGGACACCAGTGGGCTGGGCTCCTCATCAGGGAACACAAGGACTGGAGTCCCCTCCAAGGAGTTGTCGTCCACGGCCGGCAACAGAGGGTCAATTGGGTCGAGAATGATCTTGACCTCATTGGCCACCTCCTCGGTCATCTGGCCAGACAGAAGGTCTGTGAAGCCTGTGGTCAAGGAAGCGATCTCGACTGAGGTCAAGACCGCATGCTCCTGGAACTGAGACCTTTCTTGGTCCTAAGAGCGCCTTTGTCGAAACGAAGACAGGCCAGATTCTTTTTCCCTCTTCTGAGAGCGGGAGGAGTGCGAGCCCGCAGGCGCCTCACCGGGTGGGAGAGACTGGCACAACTTCTTAAAGAACCCGTAAAGGTGGAGGCCAGGTTGAGAGGAACCAAAAAGCTTGAATGGGTTGCTGGCGGCTTCTTCTTTGAATGCCTTCATGAGTTCCAGCTGCTCAGCAGAGCCCGTGGCCGCGGAAACTGCCCACCTAGCCTCCTTAGACTTCACTGGAGGATTCCTTTTCTCCAGTCTCCCTAACTTCAAATGTGCCAAGCGGGCTTCCAGGACATTGGGATGGAAGGCGAGGCAAAAGCTGCAAGAAGAAGTGTCATGGCCGACACCTTAGGCAGTAGATGCACATGAGATGGGGATCCATGCGTGACATCTTCTGGCCGCAAGGACACCAGCGAAATCCTGGAGAAGATTTCTCTTCCATGATCGAGGACGCAAAAGTGCGATAGCTAACTCGAATGAGTTTTAGTTTAGGTAAAACCGAGGTTTTGAAAGCCAGGGCCTACGAAATGCATGAGCACGAGGGAGGCAACCTGTATCTTCCAGCGGAAAGGAAGATCTGGAGTCATGGGGCGGAGCCAAGGTATATACCACCCAGGTGGGTGGGGAGGAGCAAGCTTGAAGACTTCTGACTGATCTTAAAGGGGAAAGGGAGTTGCCAAACAGTGTGGATGAACAACATATCCACAATCCTAGAAGAAAACATTACTTACCATAGTAATCTTGTTTCTTCTAAGGGAATCTTACTATATTCTGACAAATGCAGTATGGTCTACCCATAGGACTGCCCCGGAGCCAAAATGGTTAACAGAACCTATGCCAATAGTGGAATGTTAGGCTTGAGCTCGGTTGTCAAATCACTGTCCCTGGTTGCATTTCCTGCAACCACCAGATTCTTACAAAGCATGCAGAAGCTTAACGTACTAGCTAACTAATCTAAACTTAAGTAGCAATCAATACCCCTACTTAGGGTAACACCTCCTAAATAATAGAGGGCATCTCTAAGACTCAAGTAGACAAATGCTCAAGAAACCAATAGGTGCGCACAGGTTTCCAACATCAGTTGACAGACAGTGTGCAGTGCCTTGCAGGTCCTAGCTGGGGAGGAAGGGTGGGAGCTCAGAATACAGTAAGATTCCCTTAGAAGAAACAAAATTACTATGGTAAGTAATGTTTTTTTCAAACCCCTGGAAATCTTACTGTATTCTGACAAATGCAGACTACCCAAGCAATGTCTTTGGAGGCAGGCAGAGGACCTATTTAGGAAACAGGATCTGCAGAACTGCTGTGCCAAACCTGGCATCACTCCTGGCCTGAGCATCTGGGCAGTAATGTTTAGTGAATGTGTGAACTGTTTTCCAGATAGCTGCTTTACAGATTTCCAACAAAGGGATATCCCTTGAAGCTTCTATTGATGCAGCTGTCCCTCTGGTGGAGTGGGCTCTGAGTCCTTGTGGGGGGCTGCTTGCCCACCTTGCCATAACAGAATTGGATACATACCACAATCTACCTTGCTATAGATCTCTTCTTGGCAGGCTTACCTTTCCCTACTTCTCCATAGGAAGAGAGAGTTGGGTCCTGTCCCCCGTGACCATTTGTATGCTCCAGGTAGTAGCTGATAGCTCTTTTAACATCCAGGCTATGCAGCCTACGTTCCCCTGAGGAGGAATGGTTGGTGAAAAAGACTGGTAGTGTGATGGACTGACTGATGTGGAAGTCAGACACCACCTTAGGTAGGAACCTACTGCTGGTCCCAAGGACTACCTTGTCCCTGTGAAATTCCACACCGTCTGCCTCCATGGACAAGGCTTGGATCTCACTGATCCTCCTGGTTGAGGTGATGGCCACTAAGAACAAAGTTTTCCAAGTCACATACTTGAGATCAGCTGATGACATGGACTCAAAAGGTGGCTACATGAGCTGTGCAATACATATGTTCAAATCCCACACTGGGGTGGGAGTTCTATGTGGTGGGTGCAGATGTAGCAACCCTTTAAAAACTTTATGAACACTGGATTACAGGCAAGTGATGATGCCTTGCCTGCTGACAGATAAGCTGAAACCACAGCCAGATGTACTTTCAATGTGGATTGCCTAAGGCCTAGGGAATGCAGATGGGCTAGGTAAGCCAGGACTACTGGTAACCACACCTGAGTGTGGTCCAGATTCCTATTCCGGCACCAGATGGAAAATCTTTTCCATTTGGATGTGTAAATTTTCCTGGTAGAGGGGTCTTCTAGAGACCCTAAGGACCTCCATGACCCCTTCTGAGAGATGCAGGTTAGCATACTCTAGGTCCTCAAGAGCCAGGCCTTGAGCCTGAGGGAACTGAATGCTGGGGTACAGGATCCTGCCCTGGGAAGAAGTCTTCAAGTTATGCCTCCTGGGGAGACTGATTGGCTTGGCTACTGATAATGCCAGAACCAGGGAATACCATGGCTGTCTGGCCCAGTCTGGAGCAATGTGGATCACTGTGGCTGGCTGGGATCTGATCTTGTTCAGGACTCTCAACAGCAAGGGAAATGGAGGGAAGGCATACAAGAACATCTCTGTCCAGTCCAGAATCAGTGCATCCAGTGGCACTGAATCCTCCCCTGGGGGCCTGCAGCAAAATTTGGGGAGCTGGTAGTTGTCTGGGGCAGCAAAGATATCTATCTCTGGAATGCCCCACCTTTTGAACACTATCTGCAGTACCTGGTTGTTCAGGGACCATTCTTGATGGTTCTGATTTATCCTGCTCAGTGCGCCTGCCAGCACATTGTCTTTTCCTCGTAAGTGAACTGCTGACAGAAGAATTCCCAGAGAATAAGTCAGACTCCATATTTTCATGGCTTCAGTGCACAGGGGTATGGACCTTGTGCCACCCTGTTTGTTGATGTAGTACATTATGGTCGTCTTGTCTGTTCTGACCTGTACCACCTTTCCCTGTAGCATGCTGGCAAATGCCTGAAGTGCCAGAAAAATTGCTCTGAGCTCTAGCAGGTTGATGTGAAGCAGTAACTCCTGTCTGAGCCATGTATCGTGAACAGTGTGCTCTACACCCTATTAGGGCGGCATCTGTGGTTAGCACCAAGAAGGTTGCTCTTGAAGGAACAGAACTCCCTGCCTGAGTTTTCCATGTCCAACTACCACTGAAGGACTTGCAGAAGAGTTTGTGTAACTGGGACCAGCTTTGACAATCAAACTGTTTTTTGGTGCCAGTAGTGTCTGAGATGGTATTGAACATCTTTCATCTCTCATCTGAAATCTTGCTCTTGACACTGTAGCAGCTGAAGCTGCCATGTGGCCCAACAACTGTAGAAAATGCCTGGCTGGCCTGAGACTTTGAGGCTTGAAGGAGCTCGCCAACTGTACCAGGGTGTGTGCCCTTTCCTGTGGAATAAAAGCCCTTCCTCTCACTGAGTCCAGTTCAGCCCCTATGAACTCCAGGAGCTGTACTGGTTGTAGTACTGACTTTTTTTAGGTTGACCAGGAACCCTAGGGACTGTAGGAGTGCCTGTGTGAGTACCAGAGACTGCTTTACCTGTTGAGTGGACTGCCCTACGACTAGCCAGTCATCCAGATAGGGGAAAACTGCCACTCCTTGCCTCCTGAGGTGTGCCACAACCACAGCCAAGCATTTTGTGAACACCCTTGGAGCAGAAGTAAGTCCAAAAGGCATTGCCCTGAATTGGTAGTGGTCTGATGGCAGTCTGAATCTCAGGAACTTTCTGTGAGACTGTCTTATTGGGATATGAAAATAAGCATCCTTTAGATCCAGGGATGCCAGCCAATCCCCTTGCCTTAAGGTTGGCAGAATAGTACTCAGGCTAACCATCTTGAATTTTGGTTTCAGCAGATGTCTGTTTAGGTGTCTGAGATCCAATATGGGTCGCCACTCCCCTGTTTTCTTGATTGTGAGGAAGTACCTTGAATAGAGACCTTTTCCCCTCTGTGGCAGGGGAACTGGTTCTATTGCTCCTAGGAATAGGAGGTTTAATACTTCCCCTTCCAGTAATAGTGTTTCTGATGGGGAGGAGGGTCAGAAGACCCTTGACCTCAGCTTTGGTCTGAGTCTGAAGCTGAGTGCCAGGCCTCGACCCACTACCTCCAGAACCCACTTGTCTGTGGTGATGGATTGCCATTCCTGGAGGTAGTGGGCCAGCTTGCCCCCTACCTGGATTGGGGGAGGTGACCCAAGCAGATATCTCAGGGTGTCTGCTTGGGTTGGGATGCTAGCTGAGTGCTGGGGCTAGTACAGCTACCACCTCTACTGCTCCTGCCTCCGAAGTAGCCTCTGTGCTGCTGGTAATGTGGGTAAGCCTGAGGTTGAAAGAATGGTCTGTAGCCTCTGCCCCAGGTCCTCTAGCTTGTTACCTTTGGGGGGTAGAAGCCTTCTCCTTGGCAGCTGCACTTTTATATGCTGCCTTGTACTCATCCCTTTTCTTCATGTAGGCTTCTGTCTGTTCTCCAAACAATGACAGAGACTCACATGGAAAGTCCATGGCCTTGGATTGGGTGTCTTGCGTCAAGTTAGTAGTCCTGAGCAAAACTAACCTCCTGAGAGACACAGAAGAAGCCATTTGCTTTGGCTGCAGTGTCATTACTGTCCACATCTATTCTAAACTGGACTTTAGAAGCTTCTATACCCCTTTTTTGCAGCCTCCTCCAGGTCGGCTGCCATAGGGGCTGGGACAGATTTTGTGATTTCCATCATGGTATTCCACAGGGTTCTCTGATACCTGGCAACATAGGCCATGTACAAAGACTGTCTGATGGCCACAGAGGATCCCAAACACTGCTTTTTTTGCAATGGAATCCATCTTTCTTGAATCCTTCTCTGGAGGGTGGGATGCCACGGGTATGCCTGCCTTGTCAAAGGCTGCAGCCTGCACCACTCCCTCATGGCTGGGGTGTCCAAGAAGGAACTCTGCTCCACTCCTAGCCACACAGTATTTTTTATCCACCTTTCTATCGACTGGTGGTATAGAAGTTGGGGTCTGCAGGACCTTGTTAACCTGCTTTTTCAGAGATTTATGGATGGGCAGTAAAACTCTTTTAGAGACTGGCACATCCATCATCTCCATGTAATCCTGTTCCTCCTCATCAGTGGATTCCTGAGTAGGCAGGTCCAGGGATTGGGCTACTTGCTTTATAGACGCAAAATGTGAGGTGTAGTCCTCAGTTCCCTTGTCAGGGGAATCAGGACGGTGAGGATCCGGGGAAATATCTGGTTCAATTGGTTCCTCATAGTCCCCATCTGCATCCTCATCAGCATCCTCATCATACTCCTCAGCAAAAGAATCTCCTTCATATTCCAAGGAACCGGGAACTGGGGTAGAGCCTGAGGTACTCAAGAGTGGCCGGTTCTCAACCAGCATCGGAATACTTGGTTGGAGTGCCTGAATTATCTGAACAGCATTAGCTATTTCCTCAGTGGTCAGAACCGATGGTGCCTTCGGCTGCAGTTTGACCACTGTATGTTTTTCCTTCTTTTTTCTCTTGCCTGCAGCTGCTGGGTTAGCGGCAGAGTCAGCAGGTTGTTTTTTTGGATGAGGAACCATCACCCTTGTCAGAGGGCTGTTCCTCCGGTTCTTTCAGGCCAGTAGCTGGTTCAGCAGCTTTCTCAGACATCTTCTCCTGCAGTCGTTTAAGTCACCCCTCAAGCATCGTCTGAGGGAAGTTTTTGCAGATTTCACAATCCTCCTTGAGGTGGTCAAACCCCAAACAAAACACACAAATTAAATGAGGATCTGCTTTAGTGAATGGTTCCCCATACTTAGTACAATGTTAGAAACCTGTGGGGCCTGTTCATTTCTTGGTCTGTGACATTTATCAGTCAGTTAAAACTGAAAGAACCGAGAATTAACCCAGCAAAAAAGTTCTAAATATTAGAATTAAATGTAAACCGCCTTACCGGACAGTAGAAGATTGAATTAAATTAAGGGTTTAAATACTAAAAGTAAATAATAGCGGTTCCTTCCCAGTTGAAAGAACCGAGGATGCACCAAAGACACTCACCAAAATTCACTCTAATCTAGACTAAGTCTACCTGTGAACCAAGGACAGTGCTTCAAAAATTGAAATTATAAACGGACTTCGATAAACTGAGATAAAATAAAAAATTCTTCAGGAAGTGAAGGAGAGCTCTCCAGAGATGTCTTACTGAGGCAAATAATCTGACGGTTGCAGGAAGTGCAACCAGGGACAGTGATTGGAAAACTGAGCTTGAGCCTAACATTCCACTATTAGCATAGGTTCTATTAACCATTTTGGCTCTGGGGCAGTCCTATGGTGAGACCATACTGCATTTGTCAGAATACAGTAAGATTTCCTGGGGTTTGAATGCTAAGTACAAGCTCACCTGCTGTCCTCCGCATACCTCCAGGAAGCTGTATCTTCTTGCAAAGACCGAAGCCATCAGGGCATGGGTATGGGCGTGTCAGGAAATGCTTGGTAAGAGCTCACCCGCCATCCTCTGCTCAAACTCAAATGCTCAACTTTTTATGAGAGCAGAATGATAGCTTTTAAGCTAATCTATCTAAACACAAACCAGATGGGTTAGTAACAAACTTTGAGTGAAAACAATTAGCTCTGCAGACTGCTCTGATTAGGAACTGCAACAGCTTCTTCAGTCAGTCAGGGACTTAACTGCTGAAGTAGCAGGCTAGACAAATATGATGTCATCGCTCACTGATAGGGACAGAAAAATCTTCACCGTCTCTTCACTGTTTTCAGTTACTGCAGGGCATATTAACAGATGCCGATTGAAAGAAAAATGCAAACCCAAACAGCATGATATTTTCAGGAAACACTAATCATGACACAGGGACTAGAATTCAAGTGAATTCAAGATTTTCCTGAAGTATGTGCATTTGATCTTTAAGTGAAACTTAGACACCACTTTGGGAAGGAATTTCCTGTTAGTCCAAAGGACTACCTTATCTCTGTGGAAGATAATGTAGTTGGGGGTCAGTGCAGAGGGCCTGCAGTTCGCACACCGTCCTGGCCAAAGTTATGGCCACCAAGAAGACTGCCTTCCAGGTGACATACTTTAGATCTGCAGTAGTCATGGGCTCAAAAGGGGATTCAATAAGCTTAGCTATACACAGGTTCAGATACCAGGGAAGTACTGGTTCCCTAACAGTGGGATACAGATGCAGCAGACCCTTAAAGAACTTCTTGAAAATAGGGTGCGATGCCACTGTTTTCTCATTACCTGCTGAAATATAGGCAAAAATAGCTGCCAGGTGTACTTTAAGGGTTGAGGGCCTGAGGCCCAGTGCCTGCAAGTGAACCAAGTAGTCCAGAAGTATGGGCAGGTCTGCCTGTAAGGGATTGAGCTGCTTAGGAGTACACCACAGGGACAATCTTTTCCATTTGGAAGCATAAGTCTTTCTGGCAGCAGGTTTCCTAAAAACCCTGAGGACATCGAGGTCCACCTCAGAAAACTGAAAATCAGAGAACTCTAACTCCTCAAGACCTAAGCCTTGAGGCGCAGTGATTTGAGGTTCGGAAAGGTTATTCTACCCCGAGACATGGTCAGCAGATTGTATCTCTGTGTGAGACGAATGGGCTGCTTGGTGGAGGGAGCCAATAGCAGGGAGTACCAGGGCTATTTGGCCCAGTCTGGAGCCACTAAAATCATGGTTACAGGTTGTCTCCTTAGTTTCAGGAGGACTCAAAGTAATAGAGGGAATGGAAGGAAGCATACAGGAACTTCTCTGACCAGTCCAGGGTCAAGATGTCCACGGGGACTGAGTCCACTGCTGGAGGCCTGCAACAAAACAGAAGGAGCCGAAAATTCACTTTGGAGCCCAACAGATCTATTTTTGGTGTGCCCTACCTCCTGAAGATTGTGGCCATCACATTCTTGTTCAGAGACCATTTGTGATGCCATTGGCTGATCCTGTTGAGGGATTCCACCAGGACATTGTCCTTCCCTGGAAGATGGACTGTTGACAGCTGCATTTCAAGGGAGTAAATCAGATTCCAGATCTTCATGGCTTCAGTGCACAGCTTTGAGGATCGTGTGCTCCCTGCTTGTTGATGTAATACATGGTAGTGGTGTCATCTTTCCTGATTTGGACTGACTGGCCCTTTACCTGGGGAGTGATCGACTGAAGGATGAGGTAAACTGCCCTTAGTTCCAGGAGGTTTATGTGCTTTCTGGATTCTTGGGAGGACCACACTCTGCTTATGGTTAGGCTGCTGAGGTGGGCACCACAACCTAGAAGGGAGGCATCTGTTTTCAGGATCACTGTGGGGAACTGTTGTTGAAAGGGAATTCCTTCCCTGAGGTTGTCCCTTTCTTTCCACCAATCCAGAGCTTGTAACAGAGTTTTTGTCACAGGCACCAGCCTTGACAGAGGATATCGCTTTTGGGACTAATGGGCCCTCAAGCGATACTGGATGTCTCTCATTTGAAAACTGGCTCCCTGCACCATGGCTGTAGTGGATGCCATATGACCCAGGAGCTGAAACAAATGCCTTGCTGGCCTGGACTGGCCCAGGACGAAGGAATTTGCTAGGTTTAGGAAGCTCTCCAATCTCTCTCTTGGAGCAGGAATGCCTTGCCCTGGAGGGCATCTAGCACCACTCCTATGAACTTTAGTATCTGCACTGGTTCTGTTTGGGACTTCTGCATATTTATAAGAAATCCCAGTGCTTCCAAGGTGCTCTGGGTTAGCTGGAAAGAGTCCTTGGCTTCCTGGTGTGACTGTCTTGGGACTAGCCAGTCATCCAGGTACCAAAAGACCATCACTCCTTGCCTCCTGAGATGTGCTGCCACCACAGCTAAGCACTTTGTGAACACCCTGGGAACAGATGAGAAACTGAAGGGAAGGGCTGAGAACTGGTAATGACCGGAAGGCCACCTGAACCTTAAGTATTTCCTGTGACTGGGCCTGATTGGAATATAGAAATACACTTCTTTGAGGTTCAGAGATCCCATCCAGTCTCCCTGTTGCAGAGACGGAATCACTGTGGACAGGGTGATCATTTTGAACTTGTCTTTTTTCAGGTGTTTGTTCAGAAACCTGAGGTCCAAGATGGGTCGCCACTCTCCATTTTTCTTGTGGGTGAGGAAGTACCTTGAATAAAGACCCCTTCCCCACTGGGAGTGGGGAACTCTTTCTGCTTGCATTTGCCAGTAACAACTTTTTGACCTCCATCTCCAGCAAACTCCTTTCAGTTGGAGTGGGAGGTCTGAAGTTTCTGCGAACCTGCAGCTTGGGGAGTCTTCTGAATTGCAGTGTGAGCCCTTGGCTCACTACTTCCAAGTGGTGATGTTCTTCCATTCCTGGAAGTAGCGAGTCAGCCTTCCTCCCACTGGCAATGGATGGGTGACCCAGACTAACTTGTCAGGGGTTCTGCTTGGGCTGACTGAGCCTTAGGTGCTGGGACATAATTAGCCCATTTGGAAGCTCTTCTGCCCCTGCCTCTAAAGTAACCTCTCATCTGAGAGTAATCATCGGGCATGGGCCTATGGGTATGAAGGCACAGGGGAAGTAACCTCTACCCCTACCTCCCCTTCCACGAGGCCTGTAGAAGTGGAGGCCTTTTCCTTCTTGGTGTTGCTGTTGTAGGTGGTTTTGTACTCATCTACCTTTTTCATATATGCCTCTGTCTTGTCAACAAATAGGAAATAATCTCCGCATTGGAAATCCATGGCTTTTGCCTGGGTATTCTGGGACAGATTAGTGGTCCTTTGCCAAGCAAATCTCCTTACAGAGATGGCATGGGCCATAACCCTAGAGGCAGTGTCACTGGCATCCACCACCATATGGAACTGGTATTCTGTAGCGTCAACAGCAGTTTTGGCAATGTCTGCCAAATCCTGTGCTAGGTCCCCTAAGGTTTTCACGCTTATGGCCAGTACAGAGTTCCAGAGGGCTTTCTGGTACTGGGCAGTGTAGGCTACGTATACAGCCTGTCTCAACAGCAAGAAGACAGAGGTGTACATCTTCTTTCCCATACTGTCCCGCCTCTTGGAATCCTTGTTGGGGGGCTGGGTAGAGAGGGGGGAGCCTTAACCTCTTGTTTGGGGTTAACCCCATCATGTTCAAAAACTCAGCCTCCTTCTTATATTCCACAGTTTCTTGGCTGGAGAGGTCGAGGGTGTTCACCATTTGCGTCACAAAAGGCATAGTGAGAGGAAAAAATCCTCCAGTCCCCAGGAAGGGGAACTGAACTCTTGGTGAGGGAAACCATCTGGTTCAATAAGTTCCCCTTCCTCCTCTTCAACATAGAAAAATTCAGCTCCCTGATCCTAAGGAAACAGAAGGACAACAGAAACTTGAGGGGGAGAACCGGCATGCCCATAAAGGAACCCATAGCATGAAAAGCCTGAAAGAACTGCCAAGCTTTAGCCATGTCCTCCACAGAGGGCATTTTTGCTTTGTCCACTGACAGCTCCTTTGTTTCTTCAGCAGGAGAGGCAGCAACATGTTTTTCTTTTTAGCAGGAACCAGGTCCAGAACCTGCTCAGAACACCTTTTATGCTTGGCCAGCTCAAGGCTCCCTTTTTCAGGAGCCCTAGAGTCAATGGTTTCTTTTGAGGACCTCTCCTTATGTTTGCTATGAGAGAAAAGCCCTCTTCTGAGTGCTTTGGCAATGCAGAGGCAGACTGAGAAGCCATAATTAATTGTCATTTTTCAGGCATCTCTTTTACTGTTTGGGGGCAAAACTTACAATCAAAAAACAAATGTTCTGGACCAAGGCACCTTAAGCACAACTCGTGCCAGTCTGCCTTGGCCAAGAAGTTGTAGCACTTTAAACAATTTTTGAATCCTGTTGGTCCTGTTTTCTTTTTGCATCTGTCTGACATGCCAAACTAGCAGATCCTAAATACAAAAAAGCGGTTCGAAAGGGAGAAAAGTGAAATTTACAGTTCAGTTCCCTAATAGTGCAAACTGCTATTGAAAACTTTTTTTTGGGAAACTTAAAACAATCTATAGTACAAAACTTCCCTCTGAAGAGACAAACTAGCAAAAGCATCTCGGTTCCCATAAAACAGGAACTGAGATGCTAACTACATAAAATTAGTACATTTTTGACAAGAGTTTAAAAACTGCGGTTTAATAAAACTGCTACGTAAAGGTAGGGACAGATTCACCGATTCACGGAACCGGTGAGGAACCGGAGAAAAACCGCCAAATGTAGAAAAAAATATACAGAAACTATACTAGCTATACGCTAAAATGCAGAGATAGAAATAAAAGCAAAAACGAATACTTACATGTGGAAATAAAAGCAGTAGAAGTGAAACTTTTGAAGAGAGCTCTTCAGGGTGACTTGCTTCATAGGCAAAGAAATAAATCTGACATTGGGCTAAAGAACACAGAGCCACCACGAGGTAAAAATCACACTGAGTTCCATAAGTAGCATAAATTCCACTCTCCCCCCGGCAGCTGAACCTTGCAGGCTAACTGCTGCATGCGTAAGCATAGAGGGGGATTCCTGGGCTTTGAATCACCCTGCACCTTGAATCAGGTTTCTTTATTTGTCTGTTCATGTTTATGAATAAATTAAAAATAATAAAGTTTAAAAAAAAGGAAACGGGAATACCACAAATGTTTTATATCTAAAGAAATATGATGGCATCTTAGATTGAATCATTAGGAGCTGAATGAGTGGGATGGAAAGAAATCTGATTATCATATATGTTTATAGTGTATGTGAGAGCGCTGTTGTGCATAAAATTCGATGGAAACACAGTGCTGTTGTACCATCGATGTGACATCAACATGGTGTTGTACCATCTTGAGGACGTCACATCGATGGTACAACAGCATCGATCATCATTGCGCATGTACAGTCAGCAATGCTCAAAGCCGTGAAAACAGCCGCGTGGAGGACAGATAATGGGGAAACAGCCTGCAGCGGCAAGATCCATTCAAGTTGCAAGAACAGCCCTGATATTCAGAATTGGTGGGTAGCGTCATTTTAATTTTATAAACTTGAGTCTGGGACAGTGGGAGAACTTGATGTGAGCGGGGCTTCTTGTGTCATGTTGGCGGCGCCAGTTGGGGGTTAAGAAACAGCACAATCCTCACAGTGTCGCTCTCGAGGTTTACACAGTTGCCATGGTAATATCTCAAAGTGAATACAGCGCTGTTGTTAACTGATGCCCATACATTATCCTCTATGTTGTAAGAACTGGATGGAGTACCAACTGTATCTTATCTTTAAGGGCAATTCTCTGTCCACTGTTATCCTAAATAATGGATATGCAAATAGATAAAGGGAATATAAATATGGAGATTAGTGTGCAGGATAAATGGTGTAAAATAAGAAAAAAAAGGAGAGAAGGGGATAGGGAAGCAAGAAATGGGAATTTTATTTGCAAGGTTTACAGAGTACTGCACATGATTTGTTGTTACTGTTTTGAGGAATAGCTATGATGGCACATGACAAATGTACAGATATTTTCTTAAACATAGCTACTTGGAATATCAGTGGGATAAATTCCAGGAAAGAAGATAGATAGATAGATAGACAGACAGACAGAAAGAAAGAAAGAACCCTATTAGCTGAGTAGTGGCTTTCATTTTTATTAAAAGGTAGTTTAAAGTTTTGAAAAATCACTCTGAAAATGAGCCCCATAGACTTGTATGGGGCACTTCCCTGCGTTCTCCCTAGTACCACGCCAAAAAACGGGGTATTGTGGGGGCTGAGCAGGAAGTGGGAAGGGAACGGCTGGCTCGCAGTTCAGACAGAATTACTATCGCTTCCCAAACTTTACAGAGTGGGTAACAATTTATAATGTTTACACACATAGAATATCGCCGCCCCAGGGTAGTGGGCTACGAAGCCCAAAATGTTAAAAAACAAACAAAAAAACCCAAAAAACAATCACAAGTTTACTTTAAAGGAGTAATACAGTCAAAATGTGCAAACACACATGTTGTACGAAGTGTTCCGATTTGTGGGATTATTCCTAGCGTGTCCTTCCCTTTGTCTGCTATTAGGAGATTTTCCTAAATTTGTCTACTAGTTTTATGGCCTCTGGGGATCTCCATGTTACAGTAGAATGGTTTATTGCTCTTCTTTGGCCTACAATGCCTCCTGTCTCATGTGACAGTGATGTGGCTTGAACAGCTGATTCAGTGAGAGAAAGTATTGCTGCAGTAATCTGAAGATAGAAGCCTGATGTTCTGGCCTCAACTAAATAAATCAATATTTTTGTTTTCTGTATGTTTGGCTAGGTCTAGCCAGCAAGAGTAAATGTTTTGCTTTTAAAGCTTTTAGTTTCACCAAACTACACGCAGACATAAAAAGCACACAAATCACCCGAGGTCATCAATGCTATAATTAGTAAAGACTCTAGGGGACCAATATTAGAATATGGGCAAAAGCAGAGTAAAAAGATTTGTGCTACACTTGTCCATGCCCACAACTCTGAGGATGCTATATTCAGTCTGACAACACACTGGCACTATCTGACTGAATTTAGAGGCATGTTGGCACAGTGCAATGTCGAGTAGCACTGCCCTGACAGGAATTTGAGCTCTATGCAGTCCATAGTGATGTGCAGAGAACAGTGCCCCAGACCTGATAGCACCAGGAGCCCCGGCGCGATAGTCGGCAGGCAACATGCAAATAAGTCCACTGGGCATGCATGGTACTAAGGAGCCCATATGCATGCCCATTATGTGCTCATTTGCATGGGAAGCAGAAGGCTGTGCCGCTACAGAGGCCACCCTCCATGCAGGGTGGGTGCCAAATGGCTCCTCTCCACACCCAAAACACACATATCAGCAAGTTACACAGCCTCCCTGATGTCCAGTTGCACCCCCCACTTCCTGATCCCTGTCCTCACAACTGAATAGTTCTTCCCTGGTGTCTAGTGGTACCCCCGCCCTCTGATCCCCATCCCTGTAACTGAATAGTTCTTCCCTGATATTTAGTGGCACCCCCCCACCCTCTGATCCCTGTACCCACAATTGAATAGTTCTCTCTTGGTGTCTAGTGGCACCCCCTGCCCTCCGATTCCCATCCCCATAATTTCAATAGTTATTCCCTGGTATCAAGCGATCCCCCCACATTGCCAGCACTGAGCAAACCACCCTGGCACCCCCAATTACCTCTGTCCTGCTGGTGCCACATGGATCTGATACAGTGACTGTCACAGCCCTCCCCTCACCACCTCGGCTGGCCACCGTATGGAATGACAGGAAGCACAAGAAGCTGAAGAAAGTGCACACGCTCCCGTCACTCTATATGGCTGCTGGCTGAGGTGTTGAGAGGAGGACTTGCCGCGTCGCCGTATCAGATCCGCATGGTACTGGGCGGCGACAGAGGGGGGGTGGCAGGAGTAGTTTGTCAGGCAGTTGCAAAGCGGGGGTGCAAGATGTCAGGGAATAACTAGTCAATTACAGGGATGGGGATCAGAGGGCAGGGGCTGCCACTAGAAACCAGGGAAGAACTATTCAAATACAGGGACTGGGATCGGAGGGCGGGGGATGCCACTAGACACCAGGGAAGGAATTATTCAATTAAGGGGATGGGGTGCCACTAGACACCAGGGAAGAACTATTCAATTACGGGGACAGGAATCGGAGGGCAGGGGATGCCACTAGATACCAGGTAAGATCTATTTAATTACAGGGATGGGGATCCGAGGGTTAGGGGTGCCACTAGACACCAGGGCATGCACAGTTGCATTGGGCCGGATGGGGGTGGGGCAGCCGCAGTACCTTTGAATTCCAGCAGGACCTTGTGCCTTGTTAAGTCGGGGTTTGTAAAGGCAGTAACTTGTGTCTGTTCAGGTGGTACTTACTGCCTGTACAAACCCCTCAGTATCCCGCTGCTCCTCTGTACAGGGAAGGACCCCCTACATTTACATGAGCGCAGTGGTAACTTAGTGCTCAGGAGCTGATGGGTTTTGCCTGTGCTGTGGGGGTATCTGAATATAGACCCCACATACAAATCGGCGCAAACCACGGTTAGCATGGGCAAACACCCCTCAGCACCTGGGCTAAGTTTTCAAACATCAGGCCCTAGCTGTTTTCTTAAAGAATTACCGACTCAACTACACTTCAAGTGATTTCTAAGCTGTAAATGAAGCCTTCAGTGCCTACTGGATAAGGAAAAGTGACTTAACATCACAGCTGTACTGTTTTACAATTGACTGTAAACCAGTACTGGGTGAATCAATGGTCCCAGATGCATCACTGTCATATGGGACACGAATCATTGTAGGAAAAAGAAGAGCTATAAACCAAGCTAACATGGAGAACTAAACACACAAATCAAAACACTCAAACATATGAATCTGCCATTAGAAACAGACCACCCAGTCTATCAATGTCTGCCCGAGTGTGCAGCTAGTACCCTAGAATGCAGCTGCCCCAACCCCCTCCCCATCTGTCATTCTACACAACATACGTTTTTTGCAAATTTTGACTGTGTTATCTGGGGCAGGTATACTCCCCAATGAACTCACTATTTTGTTTTGATCTCTCCTGTATAGATTCATTGTCTAGGTAAGGCCAATTCCATTTACCTCTCCCCATCTGGATTAGCTCACCCCCCCCCAAAAAAAAGCCGTATATTTTGTGCCTTTATTTTATTTGATACATAGGTGTTTAAACTTTCTGCACTTTACTTTCACTATGCTGTTAACTTCTCTGGCTTTCCTCCCCCTCTTCTTCTCCTTCTTCTCTCTTCCACAAACTACTACTCTTTCTAATCCCTCTATATCAGCTCCCGTCCCTATATTTCCCTCTTCCTCTCTCCCATCCCTTTGCCATTCCCACTGGCATGCTGGCTGTCAACGTCCTCTTCCTTGGCTTGCCTTAGGCTCTCAGGCACTTTCTGTCCTTTTCCCTTATCTTTCCATCTCCACCTCCCCCCTCCAATCACCTTATTGCTTTAGTATCAAATGACACTAAATCCTGGCCCCATTACTGCTCCATCCCTTCAACTTCCATAGGAGAGAGGGTTGCCCACTTAAACATCTGCAGCCTCCCCCCAAAAACTCAACAGCAACCTATCATGATTAACTTATAGCCAGTTGTACTTGTCATATCTGAATCTTGGCTTTTCATTAACATCCAGGATTCTGCTGTGGCTATCCCTGCTTACTCCTTAGCAAGGCAGGATTGCACAAAAGGGGAAGTGGTGCTGCAGTTTACAAATCCACCAGCATCCAATGTGTGACTGTGCTTGCTGTCTCTTCTCCCTTCTACTATGAGCTGCTCCTCTTCAAACTGTCCCTTCGCTTCTATATTCCCATCTTTATTGCTGTGGTTTATTGTTGCCCTGATACGCCCCCTGCTTTAGTTACTGAGCTCCTTTCCTCAATCTGTTCCCACTCCTCCAGAGGTGAGCTGCTTATCTTTGGTGACTTTTAATATGAATTGGCTTCCCCCCTCTGCAAATAAAGTCTCCCAAAATGTAAAATCTCTCCAATTGACTCAACTTATTTCTGACCCAAGTCTATATTTTAAATCTTTAAATCCTGTCTTTTACACCGAGTCCTCTCATTCAATGCCCACCATACAGTGGATGCAGGTATCCTTCCTGATGCCCTCAGTGACCATCATATGCTTTAATGTATGCGCAAGATACACTAGCCTTTTAGTGACCATTGTATGCTTTACTGTATGCTTAAGATACATTGTCCTAAGATCTCTCTGTGGACAGATTGTGGGATAACAGATGGACCAGACACCGAACTTCAGGTTCAACACACAATCTCTGTTTGATGTTTATTCAAAATACAAGAAATAAGCTTCTGCAATGCCATATTCCTTCTTCAGTACATCAGTTTGCAAGAACAGACTATGTATGTCCTTTCTCTGCACTTAGCCAGCACCTACTGACACTAATTTCCGATCCAATTTATTAGTTCAAATTTAGCCTCCACCTCTATATGGGCCTGTTTGTTTGGGTACTGGCAGCTCAAATAAGAAAACAAAAGCAAAATAAGCTAAAAACAAAGAACCTCAGTGCAGAAGCACTGAAAAAAGGGTTATCTCAAAGGGCATTGGCAACAAGTCAAGTTTTAAAGAAATGCAACATCATACATACTTCCATAATGCAAAGCATTATGGGATATATGCAAATCACCATGACATTTCAGACTTCTTCAGTTTACAGCAATTTATATGCATTTTAAATAGCGCAACTAACTTAATTTCTATAATAGTCACCTAGTACCTTTTACCATTATCAAAAACATCTAGTGCCATGGTATTTTCAACATTTACAGGTTTCGTAAACATAAGCTATATACATCTAGGTATTTTATGACATAGTGCTATTACATACTAAATCCAACAATGATAAACACAACCTGTTTTACATATGTTTGGAGGTCACCACAATAACCTCCCTGTACAAGGACCTGAAAGGGAAAAGGAAAATTAAAGAGGACACTATAGCATAGTCAAAAAAGAGAAGGGGGGAGCCCATAGGCAGCCAACCTTATGGATTAGAAATTGTAAAGGATAAATTAGGCTAACTAAACAGAAGAACTGTTGCAACAGATTTAAGACAAGGTCGGTCCTCAAGCGTGGTAGGAGCTCCCTGTCACACACCCCCTTCCCCAAATTCTATCTATCTGAGGTCCTTTAGGTCGCTGGATTTCTCCTCCCTCCTACCAGATCTTGGGCATCTGAGTGATCCCCCATGTCTATAGCCAATAACAATAGGTTACTAACCTGTAACTGTAGTTCTACGAGGGGTATATGGTTCACATCCACACTCTGGCAGTTCCAATGGAACAATGTTATTGGCCAGAACATCTTTAAACTAAACTCCTCTCACCACCTGGGTGGTATAAACCCCGGCTCCACCCCATTACGACAGATCTAGCACACTCGAAGCCAGACATAGTGCCACTTGCCAGGGAGGCTGGGTGGGCTGTGTGGATGTGAACATTATACCACTCCTAGAAATGAAAATTACATACCTACTGTAATTCTTGATCTTCCAGTGTATCTTCACCATTCATCACTGGTGGTTTCAAGTCAGAAGCACTAGGACCCCGTGGGAAGCTTTTTAACTTTAAAAAGCTTTCTTCATATCTGGAGCAGGGGCCGACATCAGAGATGGCGCCACCCTCGAGGCCGACGTACTAAGTGGCACTCACAGGTTGACCAGTAATGAACGCTGGCCCCTCCATTACCTGAATCCACGAATGGACTCCAGCTCCCCCCCAATCCGTTTCAGGACCAGGAATTACCTAGACACGTAACCCTGACTGCCCAGGGCATCCGACACATGGGCTATTTCCCCTTCTGCAAAGAGCTGAGCCATGTCCTTAGGGTAGACTGCATGTCCCGAGACACCCCAGACTCTCAAGGTGCATGAAGGCGGTAGGGTGGGACAGCCTTGAAGTCTAGAGACAACCCTCTGCACACCACATCCAACATCCACTTGTCCATTGTGAAAGCGGACCAATGTGGTAAGAAATGACGTAGTTGACCTCCGACCAGGAGACCAGTCAGAAACAGGACAGGTGGAGGGATGACACGCCCAACCTGTCACTGGCCAGCTTTAGCAGGGACACTGGTGGCTGCTGCCGGAGGGGCACCAGTACCACTGCCCCCAGTTGGACCTTGGGCCACAGAGTTTGGCTTGGGGCACCATGCCTGAAACTGCTCCTGCCAGGACGAGGCTGTGACTGAAAGGACTGGTACCAAAAAGCCTGCTTCTTAGGCTTTTTCTTCTGGTCCTTCTGGGACAAAGTCACAGAGTCAAGGGTGGCGCTGGACTTCTCAACCCAGGTGAGATGCCCTTCCACCCCAAGGCGAAAGAGGTTGGTGCCCAGGAAAGGGACATTGGCCAGCTTCTGTTGGGTGTCTGCCGTGAAAATGGACAAACACAGCCAAGCCCTGCAACACATGGAGACAGCCACTGCCACCACATGGGCACATGAATCACTAATGTCCAAGGCTGTCTGCAGCTAGTGTTTAGCCAGTGACTGACCATGGTCTCTGATGCACTCCATTGCCATTCACTGCTCTGGATGGAGGTGAGAGAGGACCACATCAAAATTCCCATCAGAGAATGACCATAGTTAGCCATCATCACAGCACAGTTAGCCTGTTGGAGACCCACAGTGGCTGCAGCGTACATTTTTTTAGCAGCCTGGTCAGTCTTATGGGACTCCTTGTCCAGAGGTTTGTCCACATCCAGCTGGTGCCTGATTTTATGGAACACCAAATCCATGACCAGACCTTTAGCCAAAGGAACCCCTGAAAACCCTGAAAGTGAGCCCACAGGAATCATGTATTTGCAGACCATGCAGGCCGAGGGTGCCAGGCAGGATGCTGGATACTGCCAAACTCCAGGACCGGCCCCAAGATGGCCTCAGCCACTGGGAAGGCAACCCCCAGTACAAAATGTCCATGAGAGGGTACTTAGCTCTCTCCTGGACTGGCTCAAGTGGGATCAATGTGGACTCCAATATAAGTCAGCGCAGTCCACCAAAGGAAACGAGGAAATGCTCAGTGGAAGGCTTCTCAATTGAGCTACAACGAGCTGAGTCCCTGAGTAAGCCATGGACTCCTGATCCAAGTCATCCAATGACTCCTCGAAGATGGCCCTCAGTCACTGTTCACCATGGACCTCCCAGGAATACTCACCCAGGGTAATCCTAACCAACAACCAGCCTGCAAAGCCAGTGGCTGAACGGCTGGCCTCTTTGGTTGGACAGCCAACTGGTGGCTGTCATGGTGGAGGCTCCAACCTTAATCAGCAGAGAAGCATATGTGAAGAGCACCTACAGAACATGGACTGGTGAGGCAACCACTGGCGACTACCAGGGGACCGAAAGTCCTTAGGGTACAGCTCTGTCCTGCCCCATGATGGCCCACTGCTGGCAGAGAAACTCCTTGCAGCACCAGCGCATCTCACGCCAGTGCCGCTCCTCACCCGATAAGGAGGACTAGGACAAGGAACACTGATGTCGGCGCCTCCCAGTCGAGTGGGATCGAGAGCGTGAGCGCCTCTGTTGTGACCTCAACAGCTGACCAGATGGCCGACAGCAAGAAGGGTCTTCTGCAATTTGTTGTATTTGTCGCGCCCACTGACACTGAAGACCCAATACTGGGGGGAGGCTGGTCCCTGGAAGGACTGACCGACATCATCAATCATTCCATATCCTCCTGAGTGAGGACCAGGAGCACTGAGGTCTGCAAGACCGACTCCTCGGCCTCATCCGACAACCGGTCGACAGGCTCAAGAAAAAATATTAATGGCCTGGTCAACTGGAGCCGAGGCTGACTAGCTTTACAGCAGAGCCAAAGAGCCATCAACCTGCCCGACCTGTCCCCCGGCCAAAGGGCGCTTGACAGTCATTCTGCGGTGGGGACGAGTCAAGGGATCGGGAGGACGTTGATCTCTCCCTGTCCCACGACCAGTGCTGGTGGCAGTTGGATTTTGAACCACAAGGCTCTCCATCAAGGTCTGGAGGGACATGCACATGTCATGGAACTGGCGTGTGAAAGACCCTCTGATGCTGGCCAAAGGGAACAGCACCGAGAATAAGGAGGTACCCGGGGTGACGGCAGTCGCTTCTGCCTTGAGAGCTATAAGATGCTCAGCAGACCTGGCGAGGTCTTCTTGCGGCCCTTAGGGCAGTCCTTCAAATCCCCTTTCAAAGACTGGCCCAACAAGAGTCAGAGCTTCCTGTCCGCAAGAGACTCAGAAAGCATAGATAAACACAGCCCGCACCTGGCCACATTGTTTTGCCCACCCAGGCAGCACAGGCACGTGTTGTGCAGATTGGTGGCTGACATCTTCAGCAGGCACCTAACACAAAATTTTAATTCTGGTTTCTTATGTTCCATTGTTGGTCTGGAGACGGAGTCAAAAGAACCACGAAACTCCAAGCAAGACTTTGAAAACTTTTAAAAAGAAGAGGTTCGCCTATGGTGCAGAAAATTTTATGGAGCACCATGAAGGAGGTGACCTGTTCTTCCAGTGGAAAGAAAGAGGTGACATCACAGGGTGCAGTCAAAGGTTATATCGCTTGGATAGTGGGAGGAGCTTAAAGACGATCTGACCAAGAGCTTCGTTCCAGTAGAACTTCCAGAGTGTGGAAAAGTAAACCATATCCATGCCCCTAAAATATAAATTATGCCCTCCAATACTTTCAGTCCAAATTTATGACTGTATGGGCTCATCATGTGCCCTTGAAAGTATAGGGCTCCCATCTTTCCTGGATATCAGCTGAGCTGCTAACATGCATCCATACCAAAGACCTTGTTTGGCGAGCCCGTGAGATCACTGGCTACCCAGCTGCTTTGGCCAGCTATAAGCAGTACCACAATGCCTGAACCAAAGCCTGAGTATTTGCATCCACACTCCAGAACAACATTAATCACCCTCCAAGTTCTGGAAGGTTATCCATTCCCTTTGACCCAGTCTCCCTATCCTGTTCTCCAAGTTGGTGATGCCCTCATCTCTGAACCTTCTTCTGTTGCCTCTTCCTTCAAGTTCTACTTCACCACCTGTCCTCTCTCCTCCATTCCTCGCCCTCACCTCGTCATGCCTTCCCTCTTCACTCTTTCTCTCTCACTTCTCCCTCTGCTTCCCTTATGGCCTTGCTTACCCTTAATCCTCACAAGGGATTTAGCCTTAATGGTTTTGATCCTAAGCTTCTGCTTCTCTCAGCTCCTACTATCACTCTGCACATTACCAAACTCCATCTCTCTTTTTTTTTTTTTGAACATTTTTTTCCTCCTGCTTCAGGCCAGACTGGGTCCTCCTTCCACCTACTGCCAACTGCCCTGATCACATCCTGTCAGAGCTCCTGTCTTCCAATCCACTGGGTCCACCAGCCCCCCTGGGACACACCACGGTGTTGCCCCCCCCCCCATCCTGCTTATCCCCCAGGGCCAGGTACACCTTCAGCTACTTCAGCATTTCTTCCCTGTGGATATATGGCCACTCACGGCAGAGGTGAAGACTGGTAGTTTCCCAACAGAATGGAGGCATGGATCCAGCGTTGGATATGGTGGGCCAGCAAAGGCTTCATCTTTCCATGTCTGCACCTCCATTTTCCATTTTCTGCCCCGCTCCCTTGCCAGGAGAGCATATCGGGATTGGCTGCCAGTGCAGCCAGATGCAGCCAACCCAAGAACACGCTCCAATGGCTCCTGTCTGAGCCACAGATCCCCTGCATCACCACCTGTGGTCACCCAGGTTGCAGTATGGCAGAGGGTCTGCTGGAAGAGAACGTCTTATGGGACACTTGAGCCCCCCTGTCCCCGACAGCCCAAGCTTATTCCTGAACCTGGGTTACCAATAACGCTGTCGCTATGCTGGCAGGCTGCCAACTCCATCTGTCTTTTTCCTCAGCCATGACCGGAGATTGAGTAGCGTCTGCGGTGGTACAGTAGGCAGGGAAAACTAAGCAGACAAGGTGGGCCAAGAGGTCCTTATCTGCCAACAACTTCTATGTTTTTATGTTTCTATGACCTTGATGCCTGAAAGCAGGCCACTGTACATGCACTCCCAGAGGGGACATGATTGGGAAAGTCAAGTACTTGAAAGGGACAAGTAAGGTGGATAAGGAGGGTCTCTAAGCTGAGTGGCAACCATAACATGAGGGGCATAATCTTAAGCTGGAGGAGTAGGAGTTAGGAGGGAGGTCAGGAAGCACGTCTTCATAGAGAGGGTAGTAGACACTTGGACTGCGCTGCCAAAGAGGTGATCTCATTGAAGACAGTGGGCAGCTTCAAGAGAGACTGGGATAGGCATAGGGGGAAGGTAAGGATCATGGGTAGGGAAGATGGGAGGAGTGGGGAGGGGAGCAGGGACAGTAGCTCAAGATGTGGACCCTGCAATACGAGCAGACTAGACAGACCAAATGGCCTTCTTCTGCTGTCATTTTCATGTGTATGTACTGCCATTCCTCTCTCTAAAGGTGGTGATCCGTCTTCTCCTGGTAGCTTTCATTCCATCTCTCTCCTTCCCAATCTGGCTAAGTTACAAGAACACCTTGTTCTTCTCATCTCTCTTTCTTCTTTGACTCCTCTTCCACCTTCACCCCCTTCCAGTCTGGTTTTAGGAAATCCCACCCACTCCACTTCCACCTCCCTCCTCCTGCTCACTGACTCCATCCTTTCAAGTGTAGACCAGGAACTGATCACCTTGCCACATCTGTCAATCTTGCTAATGCTTTTGACATTGTGGCACACTCTCTCCTTCTGGACAAGCTTAAACCAGTGGGACTCTCTCAGTCAGCTTGTTTGGCTCCTGCCTTGAAAGAAAGTGTCAAGCTGTTCAGATCAGAAGCTCCCTATCCACATGACTCCCTACCAGTTCAGGCATTCATCAAGGGTTTGTCCTGGGCCCTGTTCTCTTTTCCATATTCTTGAATGACATCCCCTCCATCTGTTTCTATGTGTCCATTCATATGTATACTGGTGATGCATTATTCTTTGCAGCTGGCTCCTCTTCCCATAACCTTATTTCCCAGCTACATCTGGATTTTGACAATATTCAGCGCTGGTTCCAGTCTAACCAACTGTTCCTCAATGCCAAAAAAAAAAAAACAGTTTCCATGACTTTTGGCAATCAACAGAGGCTTACCAGACTCACCTCCCTCACATTATTCTACACCTCTGATGGTGCTGCGATTGAGTATCCTTCTTTATGTACCTCAGGGTCTGGCCGGACCATCAGCTTGATTTCTCGGTACACATTGATGGAAACACAGAACTTGAAGACAGAGAAGTAATGCTCAGCCCAACTAGTCTGCCCAGGCTTGTCTTTACCTATTCTGTTTCCGCAGACTCTATGTGGTCTACATCGATCCTCCCACCTCCCCACATCCTGTCTGATATACCCCAATGTCTATCCCATGCATGCTTCAAGGCCCCCACTGTTCTAGCCCCACCACGTCAACTGGCAATCTGTTCTAGGCATTCACTACCCTTTCAGTGAAGAAATATTTCCTCACATCATCCATGAATTTCCCCCATTCCAGCTTCACTGCAAGCCCTCTGGTCCTGGTGCTTGCTCTCACTGAAAGAGACTCCCCACCTGTACACTACTCACCATTTGAGATACCTGTAGGGCTCTATCATATCCCCTTTCTTCCAGGGTGTACAAATGGAGGCCCCACAATTTCTCCTCATAGAGCCATGCACTGTTTTAGTTGCCCTCATCTGCACCATCTCCACTCCGTCTATGTCCTTTTTGAGGTGCAGTCTCCAAAACTAAATACAGTACTCAGGGTGTGGCCATAGCAGTGAGTGATATAATGGCGGCAATACCGCCTCCCTCCTCCTCCTGCTGGAGATACCCTCTCTATGCCACCCAGCATTCAATTAGCCCTACCCACTGCCTTTCTCACACTACCATGCCACCTTGAGGTCCTCAGATATGATAACACTGAAGTCCCTTTCTTGCCTTGTTACTGTTAGTACATCCCCCTCTTCCCATCCTATAATCAGCACCAGGGCTGCTATGTTTTAGGTGCATTATTTGCACTTTTTTGTACTGAACCCCAGCTTGCATGTTTTTTTTAACCATTCCTTGAGTTTCTGAAGACCCTGTGCATCCCCTCCTAAGTGTCCCCTCTACTTCAGCTTATGGTGTATGGCATCATACACCATATGTTCCATCAGAAACTTGATGCAATCTACAGGAACAAAGCTAGTATCCTGCTTTCTTCCTGTCATGAGATTGTTTCCCATGAGGTAAGCACTGACTTTCACTTTACTTCCCCAAAGTTCAGGATAAACAACATAAAAATGCATCAGCAAAGTTGCTCCACAGACTTGTATGGAGCACACCCCCGGGCACCCTCTCTTCAGAGCACGGAGAGGGTGGCCAGCAACTGAGAAGTAGAAGGCATCAAGCAACAAGCCCCTTGGGGGCAAATTAAGATCCCTTCCCTTCCTTTCCTTAGGGGCATCTTTTAAAAAATTAATTTTGCTTGCAGAGGAAATCCCATGAAGGTAAGGGACCCTTCCTGTTTGTTTATGAAAGTTTTTAATTTTACTGGGAAAGGGTTCTCTTTTAGTCTGTTCCTTGTGATTTGTCTGCTTCCCACCTGTAACTGTCCCTGACCCCTACCTTTTTTATCTCCTTCCCCCTACTCATACTGCCCTGGCCATTTTGCTCTCCCCACCCCAACCCCATTTTGCCTGTATGGGTAATTTCCCCATGCCTATCAAAACTCAACTTTATGTACCACTAGTACCTGTTGTACTGTTTTGCCTTACAATATTTGTTATTTTGCTCCACTGATGTACTGTATTGCTGTAGAAAATAGGCACATAACTTGTCTAGTATATTTACCTGGTCAACAAAAGCTAAATAAATATGACTACTATTTTTGTAGTGCTGTTAATTACTATTTAATTTTGTATTCTCTTGCATTATCTTCCATATCCCTCACCCCTAGGATGCATCTGGAAACATGCTGTTATCTGCTCAGTATGTCTCCCTAGTAACACTTTGGAAATAAATAAAATAAATATAATTTCCGCTACAGGGAAAGAAGGAGGAATGGAATGTCTAGGTCTTTGTTCATACTAAATTGCATATAAACTAAGTATAGCCTGGCAATGACTAAATACAGAACACTGCTTTAACAAAAAGGGAAACAATACATTGCTTGCCATGCCTATTAAAGAAAAGAATTCAGTTTATATAAGAAATATATTGCCTTTACCAAACACATTTAAAAACATTAAGTATGCCATTATCACCTCTGTAACAGCTGCAGTAAGAATAGCACATAGGAATGCGTCCTCAGTTACCCTGGCTGTTTGTGAATACTGGCTTGCAACTAGCCCATTAAAACAATGACTTTGGTATTTCAAACTTTTTTTTGTAGAATGTGAATAAATGCAATTTGTACAACATGAGAATTTGATACTACCACATAGTTTACCTCAATCACATTTTTTCACAGTACATTATCAAAGTCTAAATCTGAGCTGCAAAACGACAAACAAAAACCTGGCGCACACACCATTAGTAGTAGAGGAGTTATTTTATAACTCCATAGAGACAGCATGTCCTGCAGGACCAAGGCCTCATCAGGAACTGGATAGATTATACTGGACAGAAGATTATACAATAATTTAAACAAAATCTGGAGTATGCTGTGTTCCTTCGGGATTCACACACACACACAAAAAAAATCAAAGTATGGTATGTTATCTGGGTATTATAAAAACGACAAATATAAGACCAATAAAACTTAAAAAAAAAAATCAGATTAGACTGAAATGGCAAACTGAATTTAAACCAAAAATAAAGGAGTATTTACGGTATGAAATTTGGTCCAAGGATAACAAACTCTCAGTATTTGCCAAAAGCAAAACAGTAGAGCCTATTACACTCCTTGTAGATTGCCAAGGATGGGAAGAAAACCAAATTAATTATGTTGGCTCAGCTGTAATCAAAAAGGCACTCTGTATTATACATTAAGGGAATATCCTAAGTGTTCCTCCAGGAGAAGCTTGACTTCTTTGGAAATGAACAGCACAGGGTCAGCCTGTTCACACAGTGGCAGCGCTACCCCTCCCAACACCGGAGACTCACGTTCGTGAATGAGCACAGGCCGTTAAGGGTCAGCCCAGGGAGGAAGGACTGAGCATCCCAAGGACTGCTCTCCCTCCTCGCTGAGGGGGATCACGGCACCCGCTGCATACTTGCCACCTGGTGGAGACCAGGTGGGAGCATAGACAGATCGCAAAAAGGGCAGGGGTTGCTACCTGCTGCTTGGCATGCATGCATGTTATTGCATGTGTGTGTGCATGCATCACTACAGGCTGGCACACTAGAGGAGGCAATCATCAGGACAGAGAAAATCCCCTGGTCTGGCCATGCTGTCAACCCCCATGGACTCTTGCACGACTGACATGGCAGGCCACACAACAAAGGATAGCTCTGGATAAGTGGTGGGCAACTAGTAAATTTATGAGAAGGTCGGTAATAGGGCTGAGGTGCCATCGCAGAACCAAGGAACGAGAAAAAACTTGACGGAAAAAAGAAATGAACAGCATAAGTGAATAAACCATTCCTCTAGACCCTAATAACTGGCCTATCTATTGGGTAGCAGGGAAGGGCATACAGAATGGGGAGCTGGACCTTTTTTGTTTCTGCATTCCCTCCTCAGGCTCAGATTGATCACAAGTATCTACATCTTAACTGGGTTAAGTCTCATCCAGCTCGATGCCGTCCAGTCCTACATCTTGGTCAGGGAATCCTGTGTTTCCCCCACAGTAAAAACAATGATGCAAACATTTTCAGCTTTGCCATATGTACAAATGTAGAAAAACAGTGCAGCACTACAGCAAAGAGTGGCAAAAACATTTGACCCTATTGTAACCACCAAGTCCCTGTGGTTACTAGAATCCCATTAGTGTCAGTGCTAGGTAGGGAAGGCAGCTGGTGAATAACTGGTTAAATGGGGTTTTCACCTAGTCACTGTCTGTTTACTTGGTCTCAGCTGAGATGAGAGAGATGCTGTCATTTAGAACTCTCACAGCAGCATAAGCCACGGCAGCTGGCTGTGAGTGGGGAGTTTTAGAATCTTGGGTTAGTGTTGAGCCAGAGTTCGAGTTGGGAGTTTGTCAAGAGCAGTTGGAGGAGTGAGAGCTGCAGTGTGGGCTCTGACAGGAGAGCCTATTTACTCACCCTAGTACTGAGAAACATCTGCCTGCCAAGAGAAGTGGTGGAAACTACTGCCTAAAGCAGGAGTTCCTGATCTTTCATCCCCTGAGAGATGGAAATGACTGCTACAGGATGGATCCGTAGGGCAATCTCCTATTTGATCCAGACCCTTTTGAAGCTGCCTGTTTGTTTTCCAACTGTGAGTAATCTGACTTTGTGCTTCCTGGGGGGGAAGCACCTGTTCTTGGGTATTTTCTTTGATAAAGGGAAATTTACACCAGTTTCTGTTCTAAGTTGAGACTGTTCTCACGGTTAAAGTTGGCTGGCAATTGTGGGGTCCAGAGGAAGACTTGTGCACATTGTTCAGGACTTTAGTTCTACACTCCGAAGTAGTGTTTTTATATGCTGGATGTGAAAGTCATTCCAAGATGCATATTCCTAACTGTTTACCAAAAGTTTTGAGGTGTAACTCTAAAAGAATGGCTGGGTATGGACATGGAAGCGAAAGGTGGGCAGCCCCCCATCTGGAGTGACCAGTTCAGCACTACAGGTTCCGTAAGGGTGCCTGGTTATTCAGGACATGGTGGCCAATGTCCAGTGAGAAAGTTTACCCTCTGGTGTGGGTTGTGCTTCTTATGAGCACTAGTGTGCTCCGCTGTGGATAGTGCCACTAGAAGAAATGGTTCAGATGTGGCCAATGCCACTTGCCGAAATGTTAAAGTCCTATGCCAAATGGGAATTGTGTGCTAAGTTGTGGTCTGTGCCACTAGAAGAAATGTGTGTTCAGCTGAGGCCATTGTCGCTGAAGAGAATTCAGGGTCCTGTGACACACGGGATATGTAGTGGTTCAGTGCGATACAGATTTCTGTTATTCTGCCATTGCCTTGTGCCACAATGTCTAAACCTTAGGGGTCCACCTTTTGCTTTAGAGTAACATCTTTGGAATAAAGTCACATTCTAGAACCCCAACCTGGTTTGGACATTCATGTTACTGCTTCCTGTGTGGAATAACTGGGTACCCCTCTAGAAGTACAGACCTAGCACAGCTATAGCAAAAAGTCCTCTCCTCAGGACCTGGGTTTAGCTGGTCATTTGTAATTTGCTTTTGTACACCCCAACCCCTTTCTAACCTCTAGAAATAATGAGCCTGGTACACATTCCCAAAGCTAAGGATGGTACAGATTGTCCGAAGTAGTTTGGGTGCCCAGTCGAGGGTACCAAGGGGGTAGCTTACTGTGCAAAGTAGTGGGGGGTTCACACTACTGTTTTAACTGTAAAATATTTCAGACATATTCCAGTTTCATGTGCTGGTAACAGTTTCCAGTTTTCCAGAATTTAAGGATTTTGTAAAAAAATAGTTGTAAATTAGTTCTGCTCTGAAGAAAAAAAGATGGCTACTCCTTTTGACTCAGAAGTAGCAATGTGGACTTGACAAGGGTAAGGACTGAGAAAATGTAAAAAAAAAAAAAGTATGTATAGTGCAAAACATTGGAAGACCCTAGAGAAGCAGATTTAACATGTTTGCTAATATTTTTATTAAATGTAGCTGGAAATCAGCTTTTTGGATAAACATTTTTGCTGCACTGTTCCTTTACCTGAACCTGAAAATAGGCAGCCATACTGTCTAGAATTTCTACCCGGTCAACAAAAACTAAATAAATTTATTAACAAATAACATTTTTGCAAATCCAATAAAACTAGCTCAAATTCCAACATGCATACCTTTCATTTTCATTTTCAGTTGCTGCAGGAGGATCCCTGAATTCATATGCTTGCTGTGTATTGAAGTGTATGAGGGCTGCCTTTCGTTCACTGTCCCTGACAGGGCGATCATCTGTTGAGGCACAACAAGGAAAGGGTATAAGTGCTAATATGTTTTTCGAAGACTTTAGATATTGAGTGAAATATGAACAGTAATCTTCGCTGCTTGGTACTAATAACTGCTAAAAGCATAGTCATGACACACTGTGAATTTGTTTATTAATCATCACCTTTTTACTGTACCTGGGAGGAATCTGAGGATCTTAATTTATATTTTCTTGGCAAAACCGGTGCACATTAAATGTATTCAAGTATCACGTCTAGGCATAAAAATAGCCAATGATGACAGCAAAGACCAGTGTTCCATTTAGTCTGCCCCGTAACACCCTATCATAACCTAAGACCTTCCATCAGTACAGGGTCTGTGTCTACACGAACTACTCCTTTGCTCCCTGTCTTACTACCACCCAACTGAGTAACTACTAAGCCCTTAACTCTGTCATAGCTGTGTTTGAAACCATTAATGGGTTTGGCGCCCACCATCTCCGCTGGCACACTGTTCCATGCCTCAGCCACTCTTTCTGTAAAATAAAACTGTCTCATGCCCCTCTTGAACCTCCCTCACCAGCTTTTATTCATGTTCTCGTGTTCTTGATCCACTACTTATGCTAAACAGTTCCTCGCAGTTTACCTTGTTCATTCCTTTCAGGAACTTGAAGGTCTCTATCATATCACACCTCTCTCTCCTCTGGCCTTGACTGAATACATGTTCAGTGTCCTAATTTGATCCTCATAGGATCTTCCCTGCTGGCCCTGAATCATTTTGTTTACCCCATGCTGCACCATCTCCAGCAAGTCCATGTCTTTGCTTAGATGAGGACTTCAGAACTGGGCACAGAACTCCAGGGTGTGGCCTCACCAGTGATCTGTATAGACTAGAGGCAGCAAAACTTATTTCCTCCTGCTGTCAAAACCCCTCTCTATATACACCTCAGCCAGTGCTCCAGATAACATTGGCCTTCAAGAGTAATGTACTCACCCTTTTTCTCATCGAGTAAAATATTATTTTGATGAACAAAAGTGCTTTAAACTTGGAAAAGCAGCTCCATTTGAAGTAATAAAGGAGCATTTACAAGGGTTGACATGAATATCGGTCTCAACAAAAAAAATCTTGAAGAGTGTTTCTTTAACACTGGTAAGATAGGCAGTACTCATCAGATCTGGGGCACTGACCTCGACATCCTGTTTACTTTACTGTAGGCTTTGTTACACAGGCTAGATGGATTAAGGGAGTCACTTATGAGAACTACTAGGTCCCCTTCCTTAGAGATAATGCCAGAGGAACAGATAAAGGGAGTAAAGGAGTATTTTACTATCAGTTTTGCCTGATTTACTCCCACTGTCTGATTTTAGGAATTTGTTTCCCACATATATTTTTATGGATTAGTACTTTTTTCTGGGGCTGGAAGGTGGTTCGGCCCCTCCCTCCATCGGAGGGGCCTATTCCTCTGGTCCAACGTTCCATACCCGATCCTCCAGGAGTCCCCATGGGTTATTCCCCGTGACAGGGCCAGGAAAGGAGCATCAACTCCCGAAGCCGACATATGGTTCCTGGAGGTCGGCGCGATCCCACCAGCCATCATGGAACCTGCCAGCTCCTATTTTCTATTTTTCACCCTGGTCCCCGCACTGTGCAATGAGCAGGTGGCTAACCCCTGCCTCTACGGAAGTAACCAAGTGCTCCAAATGTGGGATTACCCTTTCTGGTCGGTGTGCCTGTCCTGGCATCAAGCCATCCCTAGACATTAGGTTACAGTGCGCCGAACTATGCCCCCTTCCCGAAGAAGGAGGGCAGTCTATGGATGCTCAATCCTTCCTCACGCCAGCCGACCCCTGAGCAACCCGAGTCCGTTCCTGAACCCGGGTTGCCAGCATGGCGTAAGCTTGTAGCATCCAGCACCTCAACCCTCAGCGCCACCGGGCCGGTTCCCACCCTGTATATTTACAGTATGTTGGTACATATGCACAGAATAGGCAGAAGCATTCAATGCTACTAGCCATGGATCCACATACTAACAGACTGTCAGCAGTAGAGGTGGGATCAGAAAATAGCACAGGTATCAGTTGTGTACATACAGGAGACTGAGGAGTTGTGCACTGGCTGGCAAGAAGGGCAGTTGCAACATAAAATGTTAAAAACAGGGTCAGTGCACTACATTGCTTGGCAGAAGACACCAAGAGAAAGGACTGCTGTGTGACTGAACTTCTCTGCTGGGACTACAGTAGAAGAACTTTTATACTTGGACCTTTAATTTAAGGTAAACAAAACCTAACATACAAAACAAAAAAAAAGTGTGTGTTTGTCTGGTGTAACTGAACTGAATGGGTATCTGAACAGTTATTTAGGTGTAAATCTCAGGTGATTGAAAGCACTTAACTGTTGTGAGGTTTAAATTACTTGTAGAAAGATCTAGTAAGTAGGGGGAGTGGCTTAGCTAGAAGGAAGCTACATTTAAAGACTGCCTTAGAAAGATTCTGCTAATAGCTTGGCAGAAGACACCAGGAAAAAGGACTGCTGTGTGACTGAACTTCTCTGCTGGGACTATATTGCCCTCCTTCCCTCCCCTCCCCCCAAAGCTAGTTCTATTTTTATAGGTACAGGATTTGACTGACAACAGGAACTTCCTGTTTGGGAGCAGGAAGTGAGTGATCACAGAACCACCAAAGACCCACCATCCTAGAAGGGCAGAAGTAGCTCTCCGGCCCCCTCTAGCTGCTGGAGGTCTGCCTCTGAGCAAGTAAGTGGTCTACTGAGAAATATAGGATATTCTTGTCTCAGAACAGGACAATCAGGAGCTTAAAGGGCACACAGGCAGAAAGTAAGGAGAGAGAGAAAAAAACAGAGGAAAGAGTAGGGATTGCAAACAGTTAAGGGGCCAGAAATAAGACATGATTGGAGTGGTGCAGTGCAGTGGCTGTGGAGCAGCAGTCTTCCGGGAGACGTTCTAGAGGATGCGGTGTTGTCCCATCTGCAGGCACCTCTCTGGGCTGAGGGAGGAGGTTGCTCTTCTACAGGCTGAGTTGGCCAGGATTTGTGGGACCTCCTCTTCCATCCAGGGACCACCAGTGCCTCTGCCATTGCCTCAGAGGTTGCCAAGAAGAGGGCGGTTGGACCACAGTGGGCTCAGGGAGGTGAGGGTGGTGGAACAGAGGCGCATCCTCCAGCTGTACCTCTCCACAATTCCTATGCCATTCTGGCAAGTGTGGTTCCTCTATGGAGGCATCATGAGTGGAGACCAAGCAGGATGCTGGGAACCTCCACAAAGGAAACCCACAGGAGGGGTGGCAGGGGACCCTGCAGGGAAGGAAACAACTCCTGGTAGGGGACTCCATTGTTAGGAAGGTAGAACTGGGGAGGAAGGGAGAGGAGGTGAGGTGCCTGCCTGGCGCCATGGCTTGGAGGGACAGGGAGGCGAATCCTCAGGATTGCAGAGCAGCTGCACAGGGAGGAGCTGGATGTCATTGTCCACCTAGGGACAAATGACCTGGCTAAGAGAGGATTAGAGAAGTGCAGGAAGAGTTTATGGAATTGGGGAGGGTCTTAGTCAAGTAGCATGCACGTAACCTTCTGGAGGTGCTGCCCATCTATGGCATAGGAGAGGCTAGGGTGTTCCGCACCATGGGATTCAATCAGTGGTTGAAAAACTGGTGTGGAGCTCAGGATTATGGCTTCATTGGGGACTGGGGTCCACCTGGAGTGATGCAAGCCTATATTGGCATGATGGGCTGCATCTGTCGGGGAGGAACCAGGATCCTAGGTGATAGGTTTAAATGCTTCATTGGCAAGCTTTTAAACTAGCCAAGGAGGAGGCACTGGAAATGAGCAGGGAAATCCTAGCCCCCCCCAAATAATCACGGTAGTAAGTGCGGCAAACACCAACATAGAGGTGTCGATGGGGAGAAGGGCAGGGGTAAATGGAGAAAGTGACAAAGGCAAGAAGGACAGGGATGGGGCAAAAGGGAGTAAGGCCATCAGGAAATGGAGGGTAATGAGTACCAATGCCCGTAGTCTGTGCAACAAGCTCCCTGAGCTGGTGGCCTTGATGGAAGAGGGATGCCTGGATATCGTAGCAGTCACAGAAACATGGTACACAGAGAACCACGACTGGGATGTTAACATGCCAGGGTACATAACCTACAGGAGAGACAGGCAGAGGAGAAGAGGGAGAGGAGTAGCTCTCTATGTAAAGGAAGGGATAAAAGCAACTGAACAAAAGAGTAAACAGGGAGGAGATGAGGCACTGTGGGTCACCTTGGAGACTGGAAAGGGCACCACAATCTGCACAGGGGTTGTGTACAGACTCCCATGTCAGGGGGAAGAAATGGACAAGGATATGATAGAAGGCATTCTTAGAATGGCAGAGAAAGGGGAGATACTGTTGATGGGAGACCTGAATATGCCAGATGTTAACTGGAGCACATTTGGTGCAGCCACATCCAAGAGCAGGGCCATTATTGATGCCCTACAGGTGGCAGGCATTAGACAGCTAGTTTCAGAACCCACTCGTGAGGGAGCAATCTTAGACCTCGTGCTCTCAAACGGGGGCAGTGAGAGGATCTCAGATCTAGAAGTGGGTTGCCATCTGGGGACAAGTGACCATCAAACAGTGTGGTTCACATTAAACTCAGCTACAGAGTCAAGCCATACAAAAGTGAGGGTACTGGACTTTAGGAGGGCTGACTTTGGCAAGATGGGAGAGTGCCTCAGAAAAGCACTAGCAAACACGCTAGAAGGAGGTGTGGAGCAACAATGAGGAATCATCAAAACTGCCATCACAGAGGCAACACGCCTTTGTGTGAAGCAAATAAACAAATCAAAACGAAAGAAAAAGCCACTATGGTTCTCAAAAGGTGGCTGTGAAAGTCAGGAAGAAAAGATAGCATTCCGGAAGTATAAGGAAACACAGAAGGAGCAGGACAGAGAGCTGTACCAGTTAAGGCAGAAGGAAGCAGGGAGGGAAGTCAGAATAGCAAAGGCCGAAACTGAGGAAAAGATTGCCAACTCAGTTAAGAAGGGGGATAAAACCTTTTATAGGTACATCAGTGAGCGTAGAAAGACAAAGGGAGGGATAGTGAGGCTGCATAGAATGAATGGTGGGTGGGCAGAGGGGGACAGTGAAACAGCAGGGATACTGAACAAATATTTCTGCTCAGTATTCACAAAAGAGGAGGGGGAAGTGCCTAATCCAATTAACAGAAGCACTCTTGATAGGGGAGTCGATCCCAGTCCTTTCACAGAAGAAAGGGTTCTGCAAGAACTCCTAAAACTGAAGGTGGACAAAGCAATGGGTCCTGATGGAATTCACCCCAGAATTCTAAAAGAATTAAAGGAGGAACTAGTGAAACCACTGGCTACTCTTTTTAATAAATCATGGGAGGATGGTGTGGTACCCGAGGACTGGAGGAAGGCGGATGTGATTCCCCTTCACAAAAGTGGGACCAAGACAGAGGCAGGAAACTACAGACCTGTCAGTCTGACCTCTGTGGTAGGGAAAGTGATGGAGTCACTTCTGAAGGAAAGAATAGTTGAGTACCTAGAGGCCAGTGGAGCACAGGACCCAATGCAGCATGGGTTCACAGCGGGAAGGTCATGTCAGACAAATCTAATAGATTTCTTTGACTGGGTGACCAAAGTAGTAGACCAGGGAGGGGCTGTGGACATGGCCTACCTAGACTTTAGCAAGGCATTTGACACAGTCCCACACAAAAGATCAATAGTCAAATTAACCAGCCTGGGAGTGGGCCCCAGGGTGGTAGCCTGGGTAAAACATTGGCTGCACAACAGGACACAGAAGGTAATTGTAAATGGAGTCCACTCTGAAGAAAGAGGGGTTACTAGTGGGGTACCGCAGGGTTCAGTATTGGGTCCAGTCCTTTTTAATGTCTTCATCAGTGACATTGCAGAGGGACTGTAAGGAAAAGTATGCCTTTTTGCAGATGACACAAAGATCTGCAAAGGGGTTGATACACAAGGAGGCGTCGAAAGGATGAAAAGGGACTTGGCAAGGTTGGAGGAATGGTCAGAAGTATGGCAGCTAGGATTCAATGCAAAGAAGTGCAAAATAATGCACCTGGGAAACAAGAACCCAGGGGAAGAATACACAATGGGTGGGGAGGTAGTAACAACAACAAAAAAGGAAAGTGACCTGGGGGTAATCATATCAGATGACCTTAAGGTTAGCAATCAATGTGAGAAGGCAGTAGGGAGGGCTGGGATGTATAGGGAGAGGCATCAGCAGCAGAAAACAGGAAGTTGTTATCCCTCTGTACAGACAGTTGGTGAGACCCCATCTGGAGTACTGTGTCCAGTTCTGGAGACCTCATCTCCGCAAGGACATAGACAGGATAGAGGTAGTCCAGAGGAGGGCAACTAAAATGGTGCAGGGTCTGCAAGAGAAGCCATATGAGGAGAGACTAAAGGAGCTTAATATGTATACCTTGAGGAAAGAAGGGAGGGGACATGATAGAAACTTTTAAGTACCTCAGTGGAATCAACAAAGTCCAAGAGAGTAGCATCTTTCAGAAAAAGAGACTTACAAGAACAAGGGGACACAATTTAAAGATAGAAGGAGGGCGGTTCAGGGGCAATGTGAGGAAGTATTATTTCACAGAGAGGGTAGTGGATGCATGGAACAGCCTTCCTGAGGAGGTTGTGGGGTCTAAAACTGTGGGAGATTTCAAGAATGCATGGGACAGACATAAGGCAATTCTTGTGGGGGGTAGGAAGAAATAGGCTGTTGGTTAACTAGGATCTGCGGCCTATCCTGTAGGTAGGGAAATGGGCAGACTAGATGGGCCTAGCGGTCCTTATCTGCCATCAAAATCAAAGTCTATTGCAGTGGAAAAGTATCTCAAGACTCCTCACTGGAATCAGAGAAGGAGGATCAATGGTTGCAGACACCCAGTGGAACTGTGACCTTTTTTAGAGAAGCTGGGTCTGAGCCAGGTCAATGCATGCTATTACTACCATGTACAAAAAAATATTACCAGGTGAAAGCAGCTAGCAGTAAATACTTCCCAGTCCTAAAAATTATCTGGACCCCTTGGTAGCACCCAGCTTAACCCCTCCCATCCATTGCCCTGGTGGTCTGTACACCATCCCCATACACAATTTCTTACCTGATGTTGCCTTCAGCTAAATCCAGAGCAATTGTCCATTCTGGGGTACTTGTTCCCTATGTGCATCATCTTACACTTAGCACTGAACTGCAGCTGCCAAATCTTGGACCACCTCTCCAACCTTTGCAGGTGTCTTTGCATTTCCAACCTTTGCAAGTGTCTTTGCATCTCCCTCACCCCCACGTCACTGTCTACCTTACCACAGAGCACAGTGTCATCTGTGAATCTGTGAAAAGACACGTCTTGCCCTGAATTATTTCTCCAGTATCGCTGGTAAACATATTAAAAAGGACTGTACCCGGGGGTGTGGCTTAGCCAACAAGCAAGATGGCAGCTTAATCTTTTCAGGCTGTCTACCCGGAGCACAGAACTCTTAATTTAACTGAATATACTGCAATTGGATGTCATAGGAAGCCTTTCGCTACCAGCTGTTGAAATCTCAGATTGCTCCTTACTTTGAAACGCCTGCATCTGCTTCCAGATCCTGATCTGCACACTACTCCCGACCACATGGCACACAAATCCAAGGAGGACCCAGAGCCCTCGGTCCGCAACATGTCCACGTCCATCCTGAGCCGCATCGAAGGCCTGACAGTGGCCTCCAACAATGTGGCTGTCACTCTCCACCAACTTGACGTATGGATGGGCCTTACCAAGCAAAAGTGGGCCTTTTACGAAGAGGCTCTTCAGGGCCAATGCATGACCATGCGGGAGCAAGCATTCCAAATTAAGGCCCTTCAAGAAAAAATGGATCATATGGAAAACAGGAGCCGCCGCAACAATTTGCGGCTCCTGGGCTTCCCGGATGGGTGCGAGGAGGGCAGAATGGTTCAACTTTTACAAAAAGACCTTCCAGGAACTTCTGTGACTCCCAGGAAGCACCCACATCACCATTGAGCGGCACACCACTCCCTGCAACCAAAACCAACTGCTTGAGACAGACTGAGGCCAGTCCTGGCCCGGATCCTCTATTTTGCTGAAAAGGAAGAGATGCAGTCCAGGGCTAGGGAGCTGGTAGCCTGGACTGGCGGGGACACCGGATCATGATCTTCCAAGATTAGTCGAGGGAGCTGACATCAAGGCCTACACGGAGGCATGTCGGAGGCTCCACGAACTACAGATGCCGTTTTGTTACCCGCCCATTCTGAAAATAACTTACAGTGGCTCCCCTTATCAGTCCACTTCACCAGAGGCTGCAATGGACTTCATTACTACGACCTGGCCCCCATCTAACAATCAAAGATGCAGCCCAGCTCAGGGACCTACTGCAGCCCCTCAAAGCGCCTACTTGGACCGCAGATCGCCGCTGAAAAGGGACCAAAACACCTCCAGTGAATGGGCTACACACCAGGGAGCTCATCAAGAGTTGGAGCCTAGGCCTACTAAAGCACACAAGAGGCCTCCGTTTGCCTCCCATACTAGAAGGGAACACCCTCAGGACCAAGGAAGAAATGAGGAGTGTAGCAGCCATGCCAGGCAAGCAGAAGGGGACCCAGGACTTGGAATTTACCAGCCCCTACTTCTCCCAGAACCGGTTCTCTCCACTAGCCCTGCCTTCCTCACCGCATGCAGAAGAAGACCTCCCTGATATGGACTTTTCTTCTGCCCCAGTGCTCTCGGACCAGGAGATCGTGGGTGTCCAGTAGTCTTGGACGGCATCGACTGACATTGCTCTGCTGCTAGGTGAACCCGATGATTCTGCCTTAGGACTAGGCGGCTCCGGGTGATATGGGCGCCGGCAGTAGGGTACCGCAAAACACAGTGGGGTGCGGACCACAAGAGCACACCTGCCAACAGAGTGCCGGTACAAGAGGACGCCCAGCGCCCAGAGACTGAGAGCAGCACCAGCAAGCAGAGTGCCAGGAGGTCACGGCGCCCACACAGTGGGAGCATGCACAGCTACGGTCGCACCCAGGGCACCGCAAAGGAACTACCAGTGGGAAAGGGGCAGCCCCGGGACCAGGACGCAGAAAGGCACAGGGCTGGAACTGGCAAACAGCATCAGGCACACTGCAACAGCTGACTGCCACAGCAGCCATGACCGGATGTGTGGCCGCATCGGACAGCCCGAACAGCTGCAGGAGCCAGACACCAGCTATGACCCGACAGGGGCTGGTATGCTGCCAGACAAGGCCACGGAGGCAGCAACACCCACCCAACAGCAGGCGCCGACAGGGAAGCACGATGACAGGAAGGCAATTGCGGGTGTGCCTAGGAATGTGCGTTGCCAAGGGAATGCACACACACCCAGTGCAGAGGGTGTGCCGTAACAGGACTAAACCGTGTGCGCCGTCTGGGCAGGTACAGCACAGGATAGCAGCCAGGGTGTGCAGCAACACCATGTGGGGTGCAGGCAGTGGTGGAGAGGGACAACCAGAGCCACACCACGCAGAGGGACACAGGGACAACAGGCAGCGATATGGAGGGCCACCAGGTGGAACAGATGCACAGAGTGCATCCAGGGTTGGGGAGGTGCTGCCCTGTACAGGTGTCCTGCACCCCTCCGCCCGGTGCACGGGTTCTCCCTGCCAAGTGTGGCATTGTGGGTGCCTGCTAGTTACACTCATTTGGCTGTATGTCCTGGTGTCTGCAAAACCCCAATGTGCTACCGACTGTTGAGATGACGGCTTCGGCCACTTTCAGTCAGACCAGCAGCATTGTGTCCACATGACTGTCCCCCAGCGTCCCAGGCAGTGTATGCCCCTTGTCCCATTGGCCATTCTCTACATGGTGTGCCACTGTACTGTGGTGTTGCCCTCCCCCCTCCTGTTTCCTGTGGAACCCTTGGCTGCACTGCCGTGCCCTCCCTTGCCCCTGCTGTGGCGTCATGCCATGGGGCTATGGTCTCTCACGCATTGCCTGTGCCCCCCCTCCTGGTGTGTACACCCTTCCCTGTGCCTGTGCCACAGGTGCCCCTCTTCAGGTTGCCCAACCCTCCCTGTTGTGCATCCTGTTGCTCCTGCCCTCTCCCAGCTCCCTGATCATGAGTGGCCACAGGGCATAGTGGCCTGTTGCCTGTGTGCGGCCCCCTGCTGTGGGGTGGGCGACTGCCGTTGGGGTGGTGTCTTGGCGCACTGTGGCTCTGGGTGTGTGGGTCAGTGGCCTGCACCTGGCCCACTGCATGCCACCCCGGTCCCTTGCACTATGTGCCCAAGGGGGGGGCAATGTACCTATCACGGTGGACCCATGGTGCTCCCTGGTGGTGCTGTGACTCTCGCTGCCCCACCGCCTAACGGTGGGCATGGCTGCGGGGGTGTGGTATGTGGCACTGCCCAGCCGAGCTGGGTATGTCAGTGCTTTCTGTCCCCTGCAGCCTTGCCGCCCGGTGCTGTGACTGCCAGCACCCTTCTACTGGCGTGCTGCTTACCAGTGCCCTACTGCCAGCTCCCAGACCACCCAGAACCGGACTAGGCCCTGTCCCAGGACAACCACAACACCAGGAAGATGTCATTGGGCAGAAGGATCTGCAAACTGCACTGCCTGTGTGAAGAACGCCTCTCAGATAAGTACAATACCTTACAGGTTGTGTGTCAGAGAGGGCAGTTATTAAGTGGGGTGGTTTAATGGGGGTGATGAGGGAGTGGGGAGCCTTGGCATTTGTGTATTCCAGCTGCAAGATGAGGCCGGACCACCCCTGCCGTGGCCATCAGGGTCTACAAGAAGAGCAGCGTTACAACTGTACCTTGTCCCGCCCCAGACACTCCTCCTTTCAAGGGTATTTGTACCTGCAGGCAGGTTGCTTGCTTATTTCTGCTTAGATCAATGTATACCTGTGTTGCGGGGCTGAGCACTGGTATGCTTTTACAAGGTTTTATCCAGTCCCTTGCTTGATATATTAATGTTGGCCCCTCATTCTCACTCCCCTCGTTCTTAATGGTACACATGGATACCACCTATCCTTGTCATAGGAGGAAATCTACTTGCAGGTTATGAGGGTCCCCTACCCCGAGGGTTGGTATACAGCGGGACAGGGACATATGCGCAGGGGACCACAGCCCCATGGCACGACACCACAGCAGGGGCAAGGAACATAGCAGTGTCAGTGGCTCAGCAGGTAGCACACTCACCTCTGAGGCCAGGAGATCAGTAGGCTGTGGGTTCTATCCCCACACCAGGCACTTGGGTTAATATCCCAATACTGACACTGTAGTGCAGCATGAGGGGGTGCTGCACTCCTGAGGTGCCATCTTTCGGATGAGACGTTAAACCGAGGTCCCATCTGCTTGTTCTGGTGGTAGTTCAGGTGGATGTTACAGATCCCATGGCACTTCTCGAAAAAGAGCAGGGGAATTTCTCTGGTGCACTGGCCAAATTTCCTCCATTCACAAAAAAAAAAAAATATCACTAACAGCTTCATCCGGTTCAAGGTCAGTTGACATTCATCTGCATCCCCTTCCCCTGAGTCGTGCCTAAAAATAGGCAGGATTTATCTAGTGCACTTACCCGGTCAACAAAAATGAAATAAATATCCCCCCCGCCGTCCCACCCCTGTCACTCGCCACACTCCATGAGGTTGGGAGGCTAACAATCCCATACCTGCAGACCTCATGCTTTTCCCCTTTTGAGACCCCAACCTAGCTGTATCTTTGACCTTGCATCGGGGACAGAGCTGGTAACCACCTTTCTAATACCCTCATCCTGCTTCGCTTACACAACCGGTGCTCTGGAAGTATTCTTTGCACCCCATAGCTCGGGGTAGCAACTAACCCATGGGGTTTTTGCTTTGCTCTACCTGTAGTTAGTGTGTAATTTTTCACTCACTTGCTTTGGGAGATCAGCGTAGGTCAGGGCAAGACAGCCCTGAACACTTACTTACTTGCTCATTACCCCCCCTTAGGGACAGCTGGGCCTGTCATTGGCTGGTGATGCAGCCGGCTAAGTCCAGCCACTAACCCTTATAAGCTTTTTGGTTATTAACTTTATGTACATAGGTTTGAACTACTATTATTGATGTAAATAGGTTTCAAAAAAGTAACAGTGGGAATAGAGAATATAGTTACCCATCCCAGAAATACACTCTCTCCTCTAGGCAACAGGAAAACAGAAGGGAGGATCATTCCCTGTCCGGCGATTTACTCTGCAGGGAAACTGTTAGTTGAGAAAGGGCTTACAGTTAGGGACCCATATGGAGTCACAGTTCTGTGATACCCAGAGGAAGGCCACTCTGACACTCTGCTCAGTGGATACAAGGGAAGGGACTGTCTAAACCTCACTCTTAGTGATCCATGGCCGAAACTATCTTTCACACCTGGAATGTTCGGGAGTTGAATTCCCCTATCAAGAGGGAAAAAAGTCCTCTCCCACCTGAAACGCCTGAAAACTGAGGTGGTCTTCCTCCAGGAGACCAAACTGACCCAGGGCGACCATGCCCTAATGTTGAAGAACTGGGCTGGGCAGGAGGTCCACGCAGGTGCTCCCACAAGAAAACATGGGGTGCTCATCCTACTTCACAAATTGCTACAATGGAAGCTGACTGCCTCTATAGCTGACCCTGATGGCAGATGGGTGGTAGCTAACTACAGTATCCTCTTCGGTCCCTTGAACCTCTGTAACATGTACACACTTAACCAAGATGATCCCCAGTTCTCCCACGCACTTGCCAAAACCCTGAGTACTTTTTTACCATCCAACGGCCCTGTATTGCTTGGGGGAGATTTTAATTTGACCCTGGTCCCCTGCCTGGATAGGAGCGATACTGAGAAAAATCCCATGTTAGGGAGGGAGGGAGGGAGGGCTCTGCAACAACTTATATCAGATTTGGGGCTAACAGGTGTATGTAGACTCTTTCACCCCCGGGTCAGGGACTATACTTTTCATTCTGAACCCAACTCAGCACATAGCAGGTTAGATTTCTGGCTAACGTCCCCATTCCTGCTCCAAAATGCTATAGACGCTGCTATTCTCCCCAGGGTTATCTCTGACCATGCCCTGGTCCAGCTGATAGTGAATTGGGGTCCTACCTCCCCTCCATCCCGCAACTGGAGACTTGACCCCTTACTCATGAAGGACCCAGAGTTTATCCCCTGGGTTAAAAACGAGGCCTCACTCTTTGTGGAGAATAATCCGATCTCAGACACCACGGCAGAGAACACCTGGGAGGCCTTTAAAGCCACAGTGAGGGGTAACATCATAGGATATGCTGCTGCCAAACGTAGGGAAAAGGGAAAACAACTGGTAGACCTAGAAAAGAAACTGGCTCACGCAGAGACCACCTACAAAGCTATGCCCTCCCCCTCCTTTAGTTCCCCCACAGGTAAAGAAATTCTCGGTCTTCAGTTTGAGATTAACTCGTAAATAGGAAAACTAAGGTGGCATTCTCTGTCTCAGGCACACTTTCTGGGAAGGGGGGGGATGGGGGGCAAGGTGCTGGCCTACCAGCTCAAATGTCAGCAGGCCATTAGGCATATCACTGGACTGAAAGATAAACAGGGGAAGGTGGTTAACACGACACAGGCCAAAAATGAGGTCATGACCTCTTTCTATGCAGGGCTTAACTCTACCACACATTTGGAGAAAATAGAAGGTACCTAACCCTTTCTTGACAACCAGCACCTCCCCAAACTCTCCATGCATCAGACCAAGGTTCTAGATTCCCCTCTCACCAGCGGGAAGTTAAAACCACCATTCGGAGTCTACGCCTGGGGAAATCTCTTGGAGGAGACGGTTACACTGCTGACTTCTATCAGGCACTTATTTTCCTGTCTGCCCCTGTTATCCCCAAAAAGGGTAAGGACCCCACCAACCCAGGCAGCTATAGACCAGTCTCACTCATAAATGTAGATAGTAAGGTCTACGCCAAAGTGCTTGCCACCTGGCTGAGTCCCCTGCTTTTGGACCTGATTTGCCCCTCCCCGGAGGGCTTTGTGCCTGGCCATCACAGCTCTGACCATCTTAGGGCATTAATGAACCTAATGCACACAGCTCATAATTTGTGTACCCCAACTGCGGCCAATGCAGTCGACTTCAAGAAGGCCTTTGACTCCCTTGAGTGGGACTACTTGTACACAGTCTTAGCCCACCTGGGAGTAGATAAGAGGCTCAGAAACAGAGTACAGGCCATTCAAACCAGCCCGAAAGCCCTAGTAACTGCCAACTCTACCTTGTCCGATCAGTTCCCACAAGACAGGGGACCCGACGAGGCTGCCCCTTATCGCCTCTTTTATTTGTAATGGCAAGGGAGCAATTAGGCAGCACACGGACATTAGGGATATCAGGCTAGGAGTCACAACATACCCTACACTCATGCATGCTAATGAGCTGCTTCTCCCGCTTACTGATACCCAGCAATCTTTGTCCCCTCTCCTGGCCCTCCCGGACTCCTTTACTCAGTACTCTGATCTTAAACTTAATCAGGCCAAAACCGAAATGCTTCCCCTTAATGATAAGCGTACCCAGCACACAGCAGTGACCTCAGGGCTGCTATGGGCCCCAAACGGGATCACCCACCCGGGCATTAGACTCACTGCCAAATTGGAAGGCCTCTGGAATGCAAACATCCACACTTTACGAAGTTCCATCAAGACCGAATTTGAAAGATGGCAGCTACTTAAGCTCACTCTGGCAGAAAAGATGGCTGCCATAAAAATGGTGGCCACCCCCAGGTTCTCCTACCTGCTGACCCACATCCCTACCTCTCTTCCTAAGCACTGGTCTCAACCCATAGATAAACCGATAGGAGACTTCCTGTGGGAGGGGACTAAGCCCCGCTTCAGACGTTCTAAGCTTAGAACTCACTGGTCACAAGGAGGCTGGAGCCTCCCATGGATGGAGGGGTACAAGTGGACTTTCCAAACTGCCCAGACCGTCCATTAGCTCCACTCAGAGACATCCATCACTCCTCAATGGGACTGCATGGAGCAGGACATGACAGGAATATTACATCCTTCATCTCTCATGTTTCCCCCAAGGTGGCTCACACTACACAAAAGAGTGCCCAGCCTTCCCCCATGATAGAGGCATCCAGGAGAACCTGGTACTCTGTTCATGCAAGGCTGGCCATGGACCCACTCCCACTGTCCTACTCCCCACTGTGGCAGAACCCGCACATTACCATAGGAAACAAGAGAGTAGTCTGGAAGCATTGGTATGACACAGGCATACACAGGGTTGGGAATCTGTGTGTCACCACCTTTCATAGCCTCTATGAGACTTGGGGACTCCCCCAGGCAGACTTCTGGAGGTACCTGCAAATCTGTGTGGCTATCAAGCCCTTCTTAGAACATATCAAGCACTATAACAACCCTTCAGAGTTGAAGGCCTGGATAAATCGCCCTAAAGGCCTTGCGGGCAGGATATATGCCAAACTGAAGGACACTCTCCCCTCTCAGACAGTGGACTCTAAGGGAAGATGGAAAAAATGTTTCAGTGTACTATTTCTTCCACCCAGTGGAGGCAAGCTTGGAAGGACGTCCACAAATGGTACAGGGATGCCCGTACCAGGTTAATTCCAAACAGGGTCTCACACTCGTGGTACAAAACCCCTGCTGTCCTATGCAAGGCCAAGCTCCTTGATTCCAACCAAAGCTGGAGGTGTCAAGTCCCTGGGGGGACCTGCTCCACATACTTTGGACCTGCCCCAATCTACAGAACCTGTGGAGACAGGTGTGTTCTACTGCATCCAAGGTGCTCCACAGACAGATCCCTGCTCTCCCCCGTTCTTCCTCCTGGGGATTAGGTCAGACCTCCCTCTCTCCCCTGACTCCACAAGAATGCAGATGACTGAGCCTCCTGGCTATACAAACCAAGAGAGCTATTGTCTGCAAGTGGAGCTCTGCAACTGTCCCCCCGTGGAGGAGGTTCTGGCCTCTTTATCTGCCCTAGCCATCCTAGATAGGATTTCCCACCTCTAAACCTATCAAACGGCTAAGTTCCAGATGTGTTGGGTGCCCTACCTGGGACATGTTAACCCTCTGGCCTTTATGCCTCTCTCTGTTGCTAATGCCTGTTGTCCTCCCTAGTGAATACCGAGCAAAAGTAGTCATTCAGAACAGCTGCTTTCTGCTTATCCTGCTCTATTACCCTGCCTCCCTCTGTTAGCCTAACAATTACACCTCCTCTCTTTCTTGTTTCCCCTATATACCTAAAAAACTATTTTTCCCACCCTTGACCCCTTCTTCATATGCAGCTCTGTGCCTGCTTTTGTGTCTTGACTGCCCTCTGATCTCTCTAGTTCTTACTTGGTACTCTCCTCATTCTCCAACCCCCTGCTTTCCTTGTACCTGATGGAGGCCTTCTTTTTCACCCCTACTGCCCTCCTGACCTCTTCAGAGAACCATACTGGTCTCTTGCAAGCTGCACCTGTTTCTCTTGCTAGCTGTTATCAAGCATGACTTTGTTGCCTTAAGAATGGCCTCTTTTATTTCTCCCTATCTTTCCTCCACTCCCCTGATATTGTCCACACCAAATAACCTGTCATGAATTAATTCCTTCATCTGGTTGAAGTCGGCACTTATGAAATCCAGAACTTCAACCCCTTAAGAGGGCTTACTGGTACCAAGAGCCAGGTTGAACCATGTTATGGTCACTGGACCCCAGGGGTTCCCCAACTTGCACTCTGCCTATCATTTTTGAGCTGGTGAGCCCTAAGTTGAGAATGGCAGCCTGCTTAGTGGGTTTCTTGACCAGCTGCACCAGTATGCAGCCCTGCAATGCATCTAGCAGGGCGTGACTTGTAGTGTACCTAATGGCTGGAATGCCCCAATGTCAGGCAGGTTGAGATCCCCCACTACTACACCACCTTCCCCTCTGTGACACCTCCTCCTTCTTCTGCCACTAGTTTCCTACAGCTCTCAGATCCCTGCCCTGGTGGTCTACAGACCACTCCCATACACCATTTCTTACCTGACGCTGTCATCAGCTGAACCCACAGTGATTCTAATTCCCCATTTCCTCCCTTAATGGATCCATCCTCCACTGTCTCAACGCCTTCACTAACACAGAGGACAACCCCTCCTCCTTTATCTTTCCCCCATGCCACCTATACATGATGTAGCCTAAGACCGTCAGATCACAGTCCTCATTATCTGTAGCCTAAGTTTTCATAATGGTTACAAGGTAGTGTCTTGTGACTGCTACCATTGTCTGGGGCTTTCATTAACTTCAAATTGACGAAAGACATTAACATTCCCTTGGAATTATCATAAATTATAAATTATTCTAAGTCCTTCAAACTATAAACAAAAGCCATTTCTACTGGGAGCTGGTCCGGCGGTGCTGGGGATTGAGCTGCTGGACACCACACCTCACTCCATGCCATTGATCAGTGTTTAGAAGTGAGCACAGGTTGCTGGGGTTGACCACGGAGGGAAAGGATACCACATCTGGAGGACTGCTCTCCTCTCCTGGCGAGGGAGTACTGCGTGCTCCACCAACTGAATGCCTCCTGATCAGTAGTGTGGGACAGGAGCAGCAGGAGATGGGAGGTGATGCGGGACTCCACAGCGTGCACACGCCTCGACATGCACAGTGATGAGTGTGCCCCAGGGTGGGGATGGGAGAAAAACGGAGGAATAAGGGTGGCATAACAGGTGTATATGAAGCCTGCTGCTACTCACAAGACCACTGGCTCAGTAATTGGTGCTCATGATCCAAATGAAACTGCAGGACATAAAGATCCTGCACTCAGCTCACCAAAACAGGCACAGTGGGGCTCCTGTGGGTCCTCCTGTGAGCTAATTTTGCACTTGCTCTGCACAGTTATCTGCACTTTGGAATAAAATATTCACTGAGCATGAAGAAGTGAGTTTTGTGCCTATTTTGGTGAGCTGAGCGCTGGATCTTCATGTCCCACAGTATCGCCAGGACCCAGAGGACAAAGACTGGATTTCTGCTGGGGGGTTGGCCATCCCAATCCTGACCCCACCACATGGAGAATCCGTGGGGGTATACCGGCCCTCAGGTAAGTCCTGGTGAGATCCAGGATGGTGGGGATTGGCAGGACAGGGCTGAAGGAACCCACCCTGTCCTCACCACAGGAAAATAACAAAATATGGAGGAGAGAAAAAGCAATTTCTACTAAACACAGAATTTGCTGTAATTAAGAGCACTGTGAAGAGATGTATATATGGACGTGGAAAAGGACATAGCAGCCATCACAGAGCCGTGGGCCCCACAAAACCACAAGTGGGACCTAGCACTCCCCAGGTATAAAATGCACAGAAAGGATAGGGGGACAGGAATGGGGGGGGGGGGTGACACTATATGTGAAGGACAGGATAATATGCACAAGAGAAGAAGTTGTGGAGGGCAAGCCTGAAGCTTTGTGGGTGCAGATTTAATCCATTAAAGGGAGGAAACTAATGATGGGTGGTGCTCTACAAACTGCCTTCCCTGGCTGAGGAATTGGATAGAGCACTGGGGTCTCAGATCATAGATATGTTCAGCAGGGGGGAAGTAGTAATAATGGTAGAATTTCAAACTACCTGCAGTAGACTGGAAATCCCTATTACCTCTTGCACTAGGGAACAGGTACTGCTGGTGCCTTCCAGAGTGCTTTTCTGACACAAGGTGTCATGAGGCCCACTGAGGAGAGGGCCATCCTGGATCTGCTCCTGTCCCACTGTGCACATGGTAAGGAGGTGAAGCTGGATGTGCCATTTGCATGACATGATCAACACATGGTGTGGTTTCACCTGGACATGGGCAGACAGATGGTTAGGACCAAGAAGAGGGTCTTAGACTTCCGAAGGGCTGATTTTGATGGGATGGGAGAAATTCTGAAAGGACAACTTGCGGAAATCAGAGTGGGGATGGATGTGGAACAGAAATGGGCCAAAATAAAGAATGGACTAAGAAAGGCCACTAGTGAGTGTGTCAAAATCAAAAGTAAGAACGCTAAGGCCAAATATCCCAGCTGGTTCAGCAAGGAGGTTGCAATAGCGCTGAGGGACAAAAAGGCAGCCTTTAGATAGTACAAGCGAGCTCAGAAAAAGAAGGAGAAGTGTAACCCCTAGATGGCGTTATCCCAGGGGCTACTACCCCTGCCTGATTTGCCACTAACAGGTTGAGGGGCCTGGATCCAATGGCGGGTGCCTCCACCCAGAGGTCAGGGTTTGCAATAGTTAAACTAACTTGGTCACAGCCCTCTGGGACACTGCAACCCTCCTTTCTTCCCACTAGTGGCCACACAATATATCAGAATTACCTTCACAGTATACACTTACCCCCAGGTCTGGTTCCGGCACTGGGACCTCCTGTGAAATAAGATACAGTGCAACAATCACAGTACAGTACTTTAACATAGACAAATACCTCAGGCAGTATAACTTTGCTGAAACAAGCAGCTCTGATTTATTTAGAGGATATAACAGGACAGGAAATCAGGTTAATTGGCTTATCACTTTACTATCTACCTATGGCTCTGTGCAAGGCCTATCCCTGATTACTGTCCTGGGTGCCCAAGCCTAGTGGCTAGTCAAACCGTGGCAGCTAGTAGGGGCCCTTTCACACAGAGAAGAAAAATTAGTTTAAACAGTCAGCAGTACAGTGATTCCATTTGGATTTATTGTGGCAATTCAACAGGGAGCGACCCTGAATTAGTACTCACGACCTCCAAACAAGATAGGGTCCTTCAATGTCAGCAGGGCTACTCTTGAGCTCCACGAGTCTCCTCACACATTTATATGGCAAAAAGAAAGTACTATACCAGGTAGGCTGCTTCTCTATCCCGATCGCAATTACTGCACAATACCCGGGAGAACACACAGCAGATTCAGTTCCTGACGGACTGAGTGCAATTCAACAATTTCTTCAGTCTTCTACAGGGTGAGCCTGGTTTCTACTCTTCAGAGATCCTTTGATTCTTTTCACAGGACGGATTCAGTCCTAACAAGCAGTTATACAAGCTGCAGACCGGAACTCTGGGCCTTACACACGTTTTTTGACTGAAACTGTGCACTGAAGGAGCACAGGGTTTCTTTCCCCTTCACTGCCAAAGCTAAACTGAAACTCCCAACAGACAAAACCGAGCACTTCCTTTGAGTTCCTCCCAGTTCTTGACTGGATTGGCTGTCACTCACAATAGACTGCTGCTGTTGGTCCAAAAAGGTGCGAAGTCTAAACTACATCTCCCAGAGTCACTGCCCTTACAATCCTCTTGTGGCTGGCTCAGATTATGAGTCCAAGTTCTGATCGTCCAAGGCACCATTTAGAGCTACCTTAACCCACACTGATTGGTCCAGTTCAGCAGTTCAAAACCAGAATGGGAACTAGGCAGACACAGTTCTGACTGCAAAGAAAGCAGGTTAGACAAACTGTATTTTCATTATTACTCTAAATGACTTCTGGCAAACAGTTACATCTTTCAGATAGGTTCCTTTGTACTCTAGTGACTGCAAAATGGAGTGAATTGGCAGCAGTTCGAGTGGTACTCAAACAGAGAAACACACAGTCCCCCCATACAAACTAATTATGTCTGCAAGCAGACAGCTCTTAAAGAGACAGTACCAGAGGTTCTAAAAACACTCACTGATAAATGGCTTAAACGCCAAACACCATTCAGGCTTGGAGCATTCAAGCAAGCTCCTGGAAGTCTTTTGGGAACCCCCATTTGCAGCGGGGTTACAGAAGGATTGCATAGACAATGTCAAGAAAGGCAAGCAGGGCAGTAATGGAGGCAAAGGCCACGAGACAGAGGTATAGCTTGCCCAGGAGTCTTTTTCAGGTATATAAGGGAGAAAAGAGACAAAGGATGAGACTGTCAAGCTGAAAAATGAGGGGGGAGGGCAAAAGGTAGTGAAGAAAAAACAGTGGTGCTTAACAGGTAGTTCTGTTCAGTCTTGAGTCAGAAGAAGGATGGACCAGTACCACGAGGGAGTAGGGTGGTGGGAACTGGAAGTGGAAAGTCACAGACGGTGCAATTCTAGCCAACAAGGTACTCAAGGGTCTATGGACCCTAAAGGTGGACAAATCACCAGGGTCAGATTGCATGCACACAAGGGTCCTTAGAGAACTGGTGGAGGTTCTAGCGGGTCCTATGGTAGACTTGTTTAACACATCTCTGGAGTCCGGAAACGTTCCACAGGACTGGAAAACAGCACATGCAGTGCCTCTCCAGAAAAGTGGGCCAAGGGATGGACCAGGGAACTGCAGACCAGTTAGCCTGACCTCAATAGTGGGTAAGCTGATGAAGACCATCTTAAAAGAGAGATTGATTGGCTTTCTGGAGGAAGATGGACTCCAGAACGAGATGCCGCATGGATTTGTGTCGGGAAGGTCCTGCCAAACTAATCTGACTTACTCGATTGGGTCACTAGGACAGTGGACAAGAGCCAGATGGCATGTCCCACATCTTGACTTCATCAAAGCCTTTGACTCGGTACCTCACAGGAGACTGGTCAGGAAGCTGGAGGACCTGCGGGTGGGGGCTAAGCTTGCAGGATGGGTCTGAAGCAGGATAGAAGCCAAAGGGCTGTAGTTGGGGAAGAATTCTCAGAAGCAAGGCCTATAAACAGTGGAGTCCAGTGGGCTCGGTGCTCGGTCTAATGTTAACCTCTTCGTAACTGACATTATGAATGGGAACAAGGGTAAAATCAGTTCATGAATAACACCAAACTTTTTGGAGAGTGGATACAGAGGAAGAAAAACAGGAACTCAGGAAGGAGGCTAGGCTAGAAAAGTGGTCTGGCATTTGGTTGCTGGTGTTCAATGCTGAAAAATGCAATGTTATGCACTAGGGAGTGAAGAATCTGGGGACCAAATGCTGGGTGGGTGTAGTGAAGTAACCAGGTCAGAGGATGAAAAGGACCTAGAAATAATAGTCAATAGTGAACTGAAACAGTCTGCACACTGCAAGAGAGAAACAGCCAAAGCATATCAGATGCTGAGCTGCATAGTCAAGGAAATTACCACCAGGAAGGCGGAGGTCATTTTGCCACTGTAGAGGTCACTGGTAAGATCACACCTGGAGTACAGTGCGCAGTTTTGGTGCCCCTTTCTTAAGAAGGGTATCTACTTACTGTAGACCGTACAGAGAAGGGCAATCAAGATAATCCAGGGCCAGCAGGGCAACACCTATGAGGAGAGGTTCCGGGAGCTCAACATGTACTCTCTTGAGGAAAGACAGGAGAAGGAAGACATGACCGAAACCTTCAGGTACCTTACGGGTATTTAACAGGGAGAGCAGTGAGCACCTTTTCAGCCTTAGTGGGAACAGAACCACCAGAAGGCACAGCCTAAAGCTTTTGTGGGGAAGGTTTAGGAGGGAGATGAAGAGGCAATTTTTCACGAGAGGGTGGTGGCAAAGTGGAATGAGCTGCCAGAGGTAGTGGTATCGCTAAAAATCATGCATAGCTTCAAGAAGGGTTGGGAGAGGATGAGGGAGAAGGTAGAAAAGGGGAGAAGGGTAAGTTGAGGGAGGTCAACAGGGAAATGGGGAGGGGGTGGGGTAGTTCTCTTTGTAAATATATAGAGAGCTGCACAATCAAGCAGACTAAATACACATAAGGTCTTTATCTGCTGACATGTTCATATGTATGTTCATGTGTTGAAAAAGGGTACAGACATTCTTGATTCCCTACAAAGAGCTTTTCAAAGGCAGCCAGTCAAAGAACCCACTGCAGTGGTGCTTACAAACACGGACAGCACTGCATATGTCACAGTAGGCACTCCCCTGGTTACCAGTGATAACCGTACACTGTGGTTTAACATAAAGGCAGGGACAGAGGCAAACCACACGAGGATGAGGGTCCTGAATTTTAGGAGGGCAGAATTTAAAGAAATGGGAGATTGCCTCAAAAACTGCCTTATGGGGGAGATTGCCAGGGAGGGGTAGAGGCTCAGCGAATAAAAATAAAGGAGGGCATAATTAAAGCAACCAATCTCTGTGAGAAAGAATTGAGTAAAAACAGACAAAAAAAGACTGTTACGGATCTCTAAGGAAGTGGACAAGGTGATGAAGGAAAATAGGGGGCACTGGGAAGAAGGACAGTGGGGTACATCAAGAAAAACAGAGGAAAGGTTGAAAGACAGTGAGAGGAGCAAAGAAGCAGACAGAGGAAAGGATAGCCAAAGCGGTTGCTAAAGAGGATAAGACTTTCTTCAGATACGTGAGAAGAGGAACGCAACAAGAGGGATAGTGAGGATTAGAAGGGCAGAAGGGAGAGACTGCACAGAAGAGGACCAAAAAAAAGTTGCCATTCTGAACAGGTACTTCTGCTGAGTCTTCACAGCAGAGGAAGGGGGAACTGACCACCAGGGAGCAGCAGAAACCGGGAGTGGGGGTGGACACAAGTTCATTTTCAGAGGGAAGAGTCCTGAAGGACTTGCAGCTCTGAAGGTAGACAAGGACATGGCATCAGACAGAATACAACCAAGAGTACTGAAACAACTCAGGGAGGTGCTAGCTGCACCACTGACAGCCTGACTCAACAGCTCACTGGAAACAGATGTGGTTCCAGAGGACTGGAGAAGAGTTGTCCTGGTTCCTCTACATAAGAGCAGCAGCAGGAAGGAAGCTAGCAACTACAGGCTGGTCAGTCTTACTTCAGTGGTGGGGAAATTAATGGAAATCTTGATGAAATAAAGAAAGACTGGTAGAGCATCTTGAATCCACTGAGCTGCAAGACCACAGGCAGCATGGATTCGGTGGGGGATAGGGTAGGAGCAGTCACACCAAATAATCTGATAGATTTCTTTGGCTGGGTGACCAGGGAAACAGATCAGGGAAGGGTAGTAGACATGGCCTATTTGAACTTTTACAAAGGCTTACAACAATGTGCCACACAGGAGGCTGATAAGGAAACTGAGCAGTTTAAGGCTTGGATCCAAAGTAGGGAATTGGTTTAGAAGCTGGTTAACGAATAGGAGACAGAGGGTGGTGGTTAACAGCACAGTACTGGGACAGGATCTCTCCAACAGGTTACCCACCTGTAACAGTAGTTCCAAGAGTGGTATATGGTATACAGTACATCCACATTTCTGGCAGTGTCCCTTTCCCTTTAAGGCTTGCGGGAAAATGTCTTCAAGCTGGCTCCTCCCACCCACCCAGGTGGTAACTCCCTAAGCACCACCCTGTGATGTCAGATCTTACCTGCTGGAAGCAAGACCTGTGTGCCACTCTCCAGGGGAGGTCAGGTGGGTCAGTGTGGATGTACACCATATACCACTCCTAGAAAGTACATTTATGTATGAACTTACCGTAACAGTACATCTTTGAGAGAGGCTCTTGCAGTAGGCAGTTACATATAGGACTGAAGCTGACAGGCGTCAGGACCCCATGGAAACATTTCTAGCTACCAGTCTCTGGCGGGGGACCGCCTCCACGTCAAGTGACTGGCGTCAGGCAATGTCAGTATAAAGGGGCGGTCTCCCACACCTGCCTTCCAGTTCTTTCCTGCCAAAGGCCAAAACAGGCAAGATGAGAGAGAAGCAGATATTTCCCTTCCTGGCAAAGGAGCTGAAAAGCTAAGGGGAATGGAGGGTGGGAAAGCATTACCTACTGCAAGAGCCTCTCTAGAAGATCTACTGTGACGGTAAGTTCTTACGTAACTGTACTATCTTACTTCGAGAGGGCTCTTGCAGTAGGTAATTACATACAGGACTGAATCCTTAGCAGTCTGGAACAAGGAAAAGCACTCGGGAGGAGGAAAACTACACACCAATAGAACCTCCGGCTGTAAGGATCTTAAGAAAGAAGACCTTGCAGAACAGCTAACCCGAAGCCTGCTCTACGGCGAGAGGCAATGTCAAACTGTAGTGTTTCGTGAAGGTATGACAGAACTAAGTTACATCTGGCAGAGATGTCTGCCGCTGACACACATTCTTGAAACAAGCCACACAGAGGCAGCTACTCCTCTGGTGGAGTGGCCTCTGACTTGACCCAGCAGGGTCTTGTTGTACTTATCATAACAGAAAGTGATACAATGAGCCAACCACTTTGACAGTCATTGCTTGGAGACAGCATTGCCCTCTCTTTTGTGAGCAAGAGAGACAAAAAGCTGATCAGATTTCCTGAGATCCTTAGTCCTAGCGGTGTAGTATCTCAGTATTCTATGAACATCCAAAGTATGCAAGAGGGACTCCCCTTGATTGGAGTGTTGCGTAAAGAAAGCAGGTAGCTCAATGGTTTGATACAGCATAGATTCTGCCACCACCTTATGGAGAAACTTAGGGTTAGTACGCAGAGCCACACGTTCCTTGTGAAAAATCAAATACGGGATTTTACACATCAAGGCCTGAAGCTTGGAAATCCGTCGAGCTAAAGTAATGGCCACTAGGAAGAGTGTCTTCTATGAGAGGAACTTCAAGTCGGCTGAGGCTGCTGGTTCAAAAGGAGGCAGGGCAAGCTTCTCGAGAATAAAGTTCATATCCCAAGGAGGGCCAAAAACACGTATAGGGGGTCTCAAATGGAGAATCCCTCTAAGGAAGATCTTAGAGACTTCCAACTGCTCGAAAGTCCCATCTCTGAAAGGGACGTGGTAGGCAGAAATCACCGCCATGTGAACTTTCAAAGAGAAATGGCTGAGAACCAGGTCAAAGAGATGTTGCATGTAGTCCAGGATCCTCCCGACAGGGCAAGAGAACGTCTCGAGGTCCTTGGAAGAGGCCCAAATCGAGAACCGTTTTCATTTCATGGCGTAGGTGGATCTAGTGGAAGGATTCGTGGTCTCCAACAGAATATCTGCTACGAACTGAGAAACCCCGAATTGGGCTTGAGCTATGTCTGCAGGAGCCATGCATGCAACTGAAGGGATTTGAGACCTGGATGAATCAGGGTCCTCTGATCCTGGGTCAGCAAATGCTGTGACTGAGGAAGAGGAAACGGAGGTTCCTCTGAAAACTGTTGCAGAAGACAGAACCAAACTTGCCTGGGCCAGAATGGAGCAATGAGAATCATCCGAGCTCCTTCTGAGCTGAGTTTCTGTAAGACCCTTGGAATTAAGGGAATTGGAGGGAAGGCATAGACAAATCTGTCCCTGCAGTCGAGATACAGAGCGTCCCACCAAAAAATGCCTCGCCCTGGAGTGAGCAAGCAGAAGGTGGTAAGTTTTGCATTTTGAGGGGACGCGAACAGGTCTATCTGAGGCGTTCCCCAGCACAGAAAGACATTGTCTACTACCCCTTGATCCAGTTCCCATTCATGGGCTTTTGCTGATGACCGACTGAGGTGGTCCGCCAGCGTGTTTTCGACTCCTGCAACATGAACTGCCATCAGGTGACGGCTGTGCTGAACAGCCCAACTCCAAACTCACATCACTTCCCTGCACAGAGGGTAGGAACACGTTCCTCCCTGCTTGCTGATGTACCAGACTACGCACATTGTCCATCTGGATAGTCAGATGACCGGGAAGAACGCAAGAGTTCAGAGCCTGGAGAGCATACAGAATGGCCCTGAGCTCGAGCACATTTATATGGAGAGTCTGCTTGAGTCTGGACCAGGAGTTCTGAGTCCTGTGAGACCCTAGCTGAGCTCCCCAGCCCTCTCCCGAGGTGTCTGTTGTCAATGTTTGAGAGGGGGTTCGAAGCAAAAGGGAACTCCCTGGCAAAGGTTCTCTTGCACCATCCAACATTGCAAGTACCGGACCATGGGATCGGAGACCAGAACTTCCTGGTCTAGGTCGTCCAACGTCTGGTCCCACTGAGACCGAAGCGTCCACTGAGAGATCTTCATATGGAGCCGACCGCGAGGGACTGTTGGAATAGCAGCTGCCATGAGCCCGAGAAGGCAAAGGGCTGACCTGGTGCTGAGCAGTCTGCGACTGGATAGCAGACTTGCATGAACCTGGAGGGTATCCACCCTGTCCGGAGGCAGAAAAGCTATGCCAATGGTCGTGTCCAGGATCGCCCCTATGAACTGGAGTCTTTGGCAAGAGACCAGATGGGACTTGGCCTGATTGATGGTGATACCCAGGCTGGAAAAGGCCTGCAGGGTAAGGGAAAGGGAGCACAGAAGATACTCCCTGGACTGGGCCACCAGGAGCCAGTTGCCAGGTATGGAAATATCTGCACTCCTTGGGTACGCAGGTGAGCTGCTACCACAGAAAGGCATTTGGTAAACACTCGGGCGCTGAGGAAAGACCAAATGGGAGGCCCGTGAACTGGTAGTGGTCCCCCTGGAACGAAACTGAAGTAATTTGCAGTGGGAAGGGCATATGGGGATATGGAGGTAAGCATCCTGCATATCCAAAGCACACAGCCACTGTCCTTGCCAAAGTAATGGCAGAAGGCTCTGCAGGGAGAGCATACTGAATTGTTTGTACTCCACGAACATGTTCAGGGAGCCAAGGTTTAAAAGAGGCCTCACATCTTCCGATTTCTTTGGAACCAGGAAGAAATGGGAATAGTAACCTGTCCCCCAAAGGTGGACCAGGACAGGCTCCATCGCTGCCTTCAAGAGAAGGGAGGAAATTTCGTCCCGAACCAGAGGAAGATGTTCCAGGGAGTAAGTCGACTTGGAGGTGGTTTTTCTGGGTCATTTCTGAAAAAACTCGATTGAGTGTCCTGCTGCTATCAGTTGGAGCACCCAAGCATCTGATGTGATCCTCTCCAACCCTGTAGATGGAAGGAGAACCTCCCTCGTACTGGTTCCTCTGGGGATCCAGAGGCTGTGGAAAGAAAGGAGTCAGGAAGTGTGGGGCGGGGGCTTGGCATCTGGAGGGCCCGTTTGTTGGCCCACTTGCCCTGAGGTTTCGCTTTAGGCCAAGAACGTCTGTGACAAGGACAACGCTGTCCCTGAGGGGGCCTGTACAGAGAGTCAACCGACTTAAGTGCAGTGCCCTTCTCTTGCAGGTCGGTGATGATGTCCTTGACATCCCCACTGAACAGCACTGAAACCCTGAAGGGCGCATCCTGAATAGCGGATTGCACTTCAGGGACCAAACCTGACACCCAGAGCCAGGCGTGACGCCGAAGACCGATGGCGAAAGCCGAGCTCCAACCTGCTGCGTCCACTGCATCGTATGTGGCACAGAGCATGTGCCGACTGGCCGAAAGAGCAGACCAGACAAGGACAGCCACTTCCTGTTTGGTTTGAGACTCAGGAAGGGAGTCCAACTTGGATTCCACCTGACTCAGGATAGCCTTCTGGTAGTCCCCCATATGTGCGACATAGTTCAGGACCCTAATCCCCAGTGTGGAAGAAGCGTATACCTTCTTCCCGTACTGGTCCAGAAGAAAAAATTACTCACCTTAGTAATTGCTTTTCTTCTCATGGAGTCTTGCTATATTATGACAGAAGCAGTTAGCCACAGCACTTGAACTGCCCCGGAGAGGAAACAGTTAACTCCAGGCAGACTGGAGTTCTAAAGCGCGAGCGCTGTACCCAAAGCTCTATCTGGCTAGTTTCAAACTGAAACTGTCAGATCTTTACGTAGCTAACACTAAGCAACAAGTCTGTGTGGAAAAACCCTACACTAGCCAAGTGGCTACCTACTAGTAGGAAAAACAATAACAGAAACAACAATAATAATAATAATAATAATAATAATACTAATAATATCACCCCCAACAAGCACTATTAGGCCCCCCTTCCCCAAAAGACTCAAGTCCAGGAGGAGGGCCAACATATTACCAAAACAGAAATACCTAGTTCCCTAACCCTAAGAAAGGGGGAAAGGGAAAGAACTAAAATGGCATGACACAGTGCTTGCACTAATTTGCCAACCCCTATCCAAGTAGAAGTTCTGAGAGGGGCAGGTTGGGGTGGTCATAATATAGCAAGACTCCATGAGAAGAAAAGCAATTACTAAGGTGAGTAATTTTTTCTTCAAACACCATGAAGTCTTGCTATATTATGACGAAGCAGATTACACAGCAGTACCTCCATGGAGGAGGGTCAGAACCTACTTAGGAAATAGGCTCTGAAGCACAGCTGTGCCAAACCGAGCATCTCTCCTGGACTGGACATCCAGGGAATAATGTTTGGTAAAAGTGTGAACTGTCTTCCAGGTAACAGCTTGACAAATTTCCAGAATGGGAATATCCCTAGCAGCCGCTAGAGATGCAGCTGTACCCCTGGTGGAGTGGGCCCTCAGTCCTGAGGGGGGTTCTCTACCTAGTTTTTGGTAACAGAACTGGATACAAGAGACAATCCACCTTGCAATTGTCCTCTTAGTGGCAGGTTTCCCTTTGCCAACCTCGCCATAGGTAAGGAAGAGTTGGAGTGATTCGAGCCTGTGACCCTTGGTGTGTTCCAAATAGCAGCTTAAGGCTCTTTTGACGTCCAAACTGTGCAATCTCCTCTCACCCGAGGAAGAGTGCTCAGTAAAAAATACTGGAAGGGAGATGGATTGGTTCAGATGGAAATCTAAAACCACTTTAGGTAAAAACTTTCTGTTAGTCCTGAGGACTACCTTATCTCTGTGAAAAGAAATAAAATCCTTTTCCACTGACAGGGCTTATAATTCACTTATGCCTGCAGAAGTGATGGCCACTAGGAAAACAGTTTTCCAAGTTAGAAACTTGAGATCTGCTGAAGACAGAGGTTCGAAAGGGGCTGCATTAACTGAGCAATGTAACATTCAGGTCCCAGGCAGGAGCTGGGTCCCGAAAAGGAGGGTTAGTGTGAAGTAACCCTTAAAAACTTGGAAAACACAGGGTGAGAAGAAAGGGAGGCAGGCTTCCCTGCTGATACAAAAGCAGAGACAGCTGCCAGATGAACCTTAAGGTAGCTGGCCTAAGGCCTAAGGAATTTAGATGGACCAAATAGTCCAGTAAAATGGGCAAATCAGCAGATTCTGGGACAATTTGCTTCCCAGAACACCAGATGGAAAACCTCTTCCATTTGGAATTATAAGTGGCTCTAGTGGAAGGCTTCCTTGAAGCCTTTAAATATCAAGGACACCTTGAGAAAGGTGTAAATCAGCAATTCTAACTCCTCAAGAGCCATGCCTTGAGGTGGAGGGATTTGAGGTCCGGATACCACACTCTCCCTGGGCACAGGCCAGCAAGTTGTGGACCCTGGGCAGGCTCAGGGGAGGGTGGACTGAAAGGGACAGAAGCAGTGGGTACCAGGGCTGTCTTGCCCAGTCTGTTGCAATCAGGATCACTTTGCAGGGCTGGGATCTGATTTTTACTAATACCCTGAAGAGAAGGGGGAAGGGGGGAAAGGCATATAGGAACTTCCCCTTCCAATCCAACAGAAAGGCGTCCAGGGGGACTGAGCCCAGCACTGGAGGCCTGCAACAAAATAGAGGAAGTTGGTGGTTGTCTGGGGCTGCGAAAAGATCTATCGAGGTGCCCCATCTGGCAAGACTGACCCCAGCACCAGAGGATTCAGAGACCATTAGTGGTGGCCTTGAGAAATCCTGCTGAGGGCATCCGCCAGGACACTGTCTTTCCCTGGAAGGTGAACTGCTATTAGGAGGTGTTCAGGAATAAGCCAGAGACCACAACTTCATTGCTTCGGTGCACAAGGCTGATGACCGAGTGCCCCCCTGCTTGTTGATGTACCACATTGTCGTGGTGTTGTCTGTCCTGACCTGAACTACCTTGTTCTGGACAGATGCTGAGAAAACCTGAAGAGCTAAAAAGACAGCTCTGAGTTCCAATAGGTTGATGTGGAACAGAGATTCCTGAAGGGACCACACTCCCTGAGTGGAAAGGTCGCCCAAGTGAGCCCCCACCCTAGCAAGGAGGCATCCGTGGTGAGGTGAGAGAGGGAAACAGGAATGAAGGGGACCCCTTGTCTTAGTTGCTCTGATCCTGCCACCACTGGAGAGCCAGAATCAGAGTTTGGGTCACTGGAACCAATTTGAAAGGGGTCCTCCTTTGAGACCAATAGGCCCTCAAATGGAACTGAATGTCCTCATCTGAATCTTGCTCCTTGCACTACAGCTGTGGAAGCAGCCATGTGTCCCAGGAGTTGCAGAAAATGCCTTGCTGGTCGAGAGACCACGAGGGTGAAAGAGGATGCCAGGGCAATGAGTCTCTACCCTTTCCGAGGGAGAAATGCCCTGGCCAACTTTGTGTTCAATTCCGCACCTATGAAAGTTAGTACCTGAACTGGTTCTAGAACTGACTTTGTAAATTCAGCAGGAATCCCAGGAAGTGAGAAGCTGCTGGGTGACTTGCAAGTGGGATTTTACCTGATCTGGAGACTGACCCACAATGAGCCAGTCATCCAGGTAGAAACACAGCAATCCCTTGCCTTCTTAAATGAGCCACTACCACAGCTAGACATTTTGTGAATACCCTTGAGCAGAGGTAAGGCCGAAGGGCATTGCTCTGAACTGGTAGTGGCCTGAGGCAGTTCGAACCTGAGGTATTTTCGTGAGAAGGCCTGATCAGGACATGAAAATAGGCATCCTTGAGGTCCAGGAGGCTAGCCAGTCCCCTGGCCTCAGGGAGGCAAAATCATTGCCAGAGTTAACATTTTGAACTTTGGTTTCAAAAGATGCTTGTTCAGGTACCTTAAATCTAGAATGGGCCGCCATTCTCCTGTCTTTTTTGGGGTAAGAAAGTATCTGGAGTACAGCCCCTTGCCCTGGTGACAAGGAGGAACCCTTTCCACTGCTTTGCAGTCTAGAAGAGAAGAAACCTCTGCTTCCAAGGCAAGGGTTTCTGAAGGATTTGCAGGTGGAAAATGTCTGGTTCTCATCTTTGGAAACTGTTTGAAGCTGAGAACCAGACCCTGGCTTACTACCTCCAGAACCCATTTGTCCGAAGTTAGGGACACCCAGTTCTGGCTGAAATAAGCCAACCTGCCTCCCACTGGTACAGGAGAATCGGCCCTGGGCACCACATCAGGATGCCTGCTTGGCAGCAGCAGCCTTAGGCTGAGGGAGGGGACGGTTTACCTCGCCCGTCTACCTCTGCCTCTGAAAAACCCTCTGTGCAAAAGCAGAGGAGGCTTGAGATTGATAAAAGGCCTGTGGAAAGGCCTGCCCTACCTCTGGGAGTGTGCCTTGTGGAGTGGCATGCCTCTCCTTAGCCTGGGCACTTTGTAGGTAGTTCTGTACTCATCCATCTTTTTCATATAATTTTCTGTTTACTCTCCAAACAGAGAATTTCCCACTACAGGAAAATCCATAGCTTTTGACTGAGTATCTTGGGACAGATTAGTGCACCTGAGCCATGCCAACCTACGGAAAGCTACAGAAGTGGCCATGACCCTGGAGGAAACATCATTAACATCCACAGCAGTATGCAATTGAACTTTAGAGGCTTCAATGCCATCAGCAGCCACCTGTTCCAACTCACTAGCCAGCTGGCCATGGGCCTGCTTGGCTAACTGCAATACTGTGTCCCATCTAGATTTCTGATATCTAGCCACATAAGCCATATAATTTGCCTGCCTGAGTCCCAAAGAAGCTGCCATATATTGTTTTTCTGCCATGGCATCAATCTTCCTGGAATCCTTATCAGGAGGATGTGAGGCCAGGGAATATTAGCCTTGTCACAGGCTGCAGCTTGTACCACACCTACATGACTACACTGCTCAGTGAGGAAGTCTATATCAGGGCCTGATAGTATACCTTCTGTCCTTTTTATCTACAGGAGGGACAGAATGAGGATTTTTAAAATTTTTGTTGTTTGCTTCCTAAATGACTTATGCAAAGGAATAGACAACCTCCTAGACTCTGGTATATCCATCATTTCTACATAATCAGGCTCCTCTTGCTCATCCACAGCCTCTTCTAAAGGAAGCTGGAGGTTTCTGCAACCTTTTGTAAAACATAAAATGAGAAGGGACTCAGACAGCATAGGGGAGATTCTAAAGGTCTGTCTGGAGAAATGTCGGTTCAATGGGCACGTCCAGACCCTCCCAGCCACATACATAATGATCAAAATCTTCCTCCCTCCTGTGGTTCATAAAATTCCTCAACATCATACTTGAACCACTGAACCGAACGAACCAACCTTTGCCAACTGTTGGTGGTTCGACCGGTCCCTGAGACAGTGACTGGACAATCTGTATGGCTTTAGCTATCTCTGCAGCAGTTGGAGAGGCAATTTTGGACTCAGACCTGCTGATTTCTTTGACTTTTTACTGGGACTGGTCCTCTGAACCAGCCTTCCTTTGCCCGAGGAAGTCTCGCCCTGGTCAGAGGGCACTCCCTCTGGTCCAGTGGGTGCTGGACCGGGCTGGCCATCCGGGTCAGCAGACTTTTTGGCCTCTCGTTCCCTGAGCCAGCCCAATCTCTTCTCCAGGTTGGCTGCAGGGAAATTTTTACACACCTGGCAGTCTGACAGGAGGTGGTCAGCCCCCAGACAATAAACACAAGTGGTGTGTGGGTCAGCCTTGGCAAAGGCTTCCCCACAGACATCACAGTGTTGAAACCCAGTGGGCCCGGTTTTTCTTTTGGGTTTCTCAGACATAATGCCAGCCTATCCAAAAACTTGCCCTTTTTATGGCAGTGCCAGGCAAGACAACCTTATCGGTTCCTAACCGTGTCACGGGTATTTGAAAAAACTCACTGAAATAAATAGGTTTTTTTAGACCCGATAAGAACCGGGAACCACACTCTAAAAGCCCAATATAATGTTTAAAATACTTTTTTTAGCAAACCGATCGGTTCAAAATCGAACCAATAATTAATTTCCACACAGACTTTGAAATCCTGTACTACGGTTTACCAGATAGAGCTTTGAACGAAATGCGGTAAAATAAAATACTTATTGCCGTTCAAATGAACCAATACTTACCATGACCGAGAAATGAACCGAGATGAAGGAGCTGATCTCCGGAGCGACTGTTCAGTGAAGCGGAGTAAAGAATCTGACAGTTTCAGTTTGAAACTAGCCAGATAGAGCTTTGGGTACAGCGCTCGCGCTTTAGAACTCCAGTCTGCCTGGAGTTAACTGTTTCCTCTCCGGGGCAGTTCAAGTGCTGTGGCTAACTGCTTCTGTCATAATATAGCAAGACTTCATGGTGTTTGAAGACGGGATTCCTTGTCTGGTGGAGATGAGCTGAGGTGTTTTGGGTTTGCCAACCGGTCATGAGCGGTGCTAATCACGACCGAATTGGCCTTCGGGTGTGTGTTCAAGGACTCCACACCACCAGGGGCCTGGTATCGCCTATCCACCTTCCTCGGAAGGGAGGCTAATGCGGACAGTTGTTTCCAAATAGTGGAAACAAGATCTGCGTGAGGCGTGATCCAGGGTGGAATCAATATCAGAGCAGTTTCGAGCAGATTCAAGTGGGCAGCAAGCTTCTTCCGCTGTGGATCTGGCTCCAGAGATTGCCACTGGTGGACCTCCTGGATCTTTCTCAGCAGCTCCAGAAAAGAAGGATCTTCTGGAGGAGACTTCGGAGGAGTCCTTGGCCTGGGTCAGTCTGAAGTGCGTGGCTCATCGTTGGGATCGGAGCACCCCCCTGAGTCTGAGTCAGGGGTCTCCGAAGAAGAGGATGAAGACACCGCCCAGTGCGGGGGAGGAACGGACCCTTTGGGTAACCCTCAGGGAAGTGTATCCTCCCCGGCCCTGGCACCCGAAGGCTCACCTCTGGTGTTGGTAGGGGGCAGGGAGTCTCTCATCTACGGCGAAAGGAATCCAGTACCGGGTCCGGCATCGGCAGACGGCTTTCCACTTCCTTGGTGAGCTGAGCCTTGGCTTCAGCCCACCAGACAGCCAGAGTCTCCTTCAAATCCACCAGCGGCTGTGGGGGCAGTGGAGGAGGAGGGGGATATGGATACTGGGGGTATCTGTGGTGTGACTATCCATAGCCCGACGGTGGGAAGCCCGGCGTCGGGTACTGCGGCGCGGTACACTGCAGTCCTGGGTAGGACCACGTCGGATAGGATGGAGTCGGATACTCAGGAATCAGGGGCTCTGTCGGAGCAGAAGGCCCTGGAAGGGGCCCAGCAGGCGAGCCAGGAACAGGTGGCCCACGGGCGTCGGGCCCGGCGTTGGAACAGCATCCAGTAAAGGGATGTCACCTGGTGTCAGGTAGTCCGGCGTTGGATCCGGCGACTGAGGGTCCGGCATCAGGGGATCCGGATCTGTGGGCAGGAGACCAGATGGCAGGGTACCAGCATCCTCTGTGTCGCCCGGGGAAGGAGGACTGAAATCCCCGGTGTCCAGTAGGGGAAACGCTGGAGCCTCGGTTAGCAGTGGCAAGCAGTGCAGCAAGCCTGGGATGGCGGACTTGTCGATGGGATCTGGCGTCGGCTCTTTCGCCGTGCATTTATCTGAGGAGCCAATGTCCGCCTTACTGGCGGGATCCGGGCAGGAGTCAGAGAAGCTGGCCTCCGACTTATCAGATCCAACGCCTGATGAAGGCCGTGTGGAAGAAGCGGCCTTGGCAGTCATCTTAGGAACCGTGCACTCCCTTGAAGGGGCCCGCAACTCATCAGCCCTGTCCAGGCAGACATCGGAGGCGCTGGCATCTGACTTACCGGACTCATTCGACCTGGAGGGCCATGTGGCAGCGGCCTTCCCAGAAGCGGTCACCTCCTTTCTCCCGGAGGCACCCGAGGGGCCCGAGTGCGAGCCCGATGCCGCCTTGGGCACCGCCAAGACAGCCGTCGAGGGTCGGTCCCCTGGGGGGATGTTACCTGTAGTACGGCGACTCCGGCCGGAATCGCGGTAGCCGTGGAAGTGAAGTCCCATTCCCGGTGCTTCTCCTTCTTCCTACAGTGTCCCTCGGGCAAAGTGGATGCCTGCCTAAGCTTCTTCAGCTCCTTCTCCGTGGAGGACATCTTTTTCTTTAAAATGTGGGCCTCCAGAGACCACTGCCTCTGTTTATGGGTGGCAGCACTGAACTGCTGGCAGTGCTGGCACTTCTCCACGGGGTGATCCGGGCCTAGACAGAAGAGGCACAGGGAATGACCGACCTTATGCGGGAGCTGTGAGCCGCACGAGTCGCTCTTGTTTTTATGCGAATCGGAGGGTGCAGGGGACAACATACATGGCAATTTTATGAGAAAACTCAGAAAAACGGGAAAAAATACGGTTAATAAGACCAATGACAGACTGACACAGCAGAAGAACTTAACCACGAGACGCTTTCACAAGCAAACCGCAGGAAAGAACTGGAAGGCGGGCATGGGGGACCGCCCCTTTATACTGACGTCGCCTGACGCCGGTCACCTGGCGTGGGGGTGGTCCCCTGCCAGAGACTGCTAACTAGAAATTTTTCCGTGGGGTCCTGCCACCTGCCGACTTCAGTCCTATATGTAATTACCTACTGCTAGAGCCTTCTCGAAGTAAGAGCTACTGTTACAGGTGAGTAACCTGTTTTTCTAGGGACTTCGATATGGTGTTCTTATCCACACTTCTGGCAGACTCCTAGCAGTTCTCTGGGAGGAGGGCGCAAGGCACACTCCCCCTACTTAGGGAAAAGAGATTGGAGAACTGAGGTCCCAAAACCAGCATCCCGGGGTGACTCAAGGTCCTTGTAGTAGTGGGAAATGAACGTGTGTGCTGACTTCCAGGTAGCAGCCCTGCAAATTTCCTGGATAGGGACATCCCTGTAAGTAGTCACCAAGGCAGCGGTATGATGCATGGAATGAGATCTTAGTCCTACGGGAGGCTCCCTACCCGCCAACCTATAGCAGGGGTCAAAGCAGGATACAATCCACCTGCCAGTCATCCGCTTAGCTGCCGATCTGCCAGATGCGGCTTCAGCGTAGGTGAAAAATAGCTACCGAACCTCTCCCCCAACTCCAGCCATGCGCTCCTTGTAGTAGGCGAACGCTCACCGCACGTCCAAAGTATGGAACCTGTGCGCGGCCTCCAAGGTGTGATTGCTGAAGATCACCAGGAGATGCATCACCTGGTTAAGGTGAAACTCAGACACAACCTTCGGGAGAAACTTCGGGTTGCGGCAAAGGACAAACTTCTAACTGTGGAAGACCAAGAAAGGAGACTCCAATGAGAGTGTTTGAAGCGCGCTGATCCTTCTGGCTGATGTGATAGCCACCAGGAAAGCAGTCTTCCATAACAGGTGAGACATCTCACACCTGGGCATTGGTTCAAATGGCTTGCCCATAAGTTTTGCCAACACCAGCAACAAGTACCAAGGTGGTGGTGGTTCACGCACCAGAGGGGAAATGTGGTCAAAGCCTTTGAAAAAGTGCCAGACCACCTTCTCCTGCACCATGGAAGGCATACCAGCCTGCACACAGTATGCCGAGATGACTGCAGGTGCACCTTTTTTTTTTCAAACTTTCTTTATTAAGAGACTTATGCAAATGTAGTACCAATTAGACAGAAATAAATATTTCATTAATATCTCTCTATTTTCTATACAACACCACTCACTGCAAGTAAAGAGTAAAATACTAACATGTAAACAAGAGTGGAAGATTGGTCTAATACAGAAATTATACAGCAAGGGGATTTCCCAAGCCACAGCACTTATCCAGTAGAAACGTAACTAATTTTGAATCTTGAAGCTTGGACGAGGGCACCAGAAGCTAAAACTGTCACTATGACTAGGCTTCAGATCCTGGTAATTGTCTCTACACCACAACAAAACTAGAAATAAAGGACAAAAGGAACTCACCAGACATAACATACACCCAGAAAGCCCTAGAGTTGCCAAGTGCACCTTAAGGGTCATCGACCGAAGGCCCGACTGAGAGAAGGACCGAAGGTAGTTGAGAATGCTAGCCACTGGGTACGATAAGGGGTCAAGAACCTTGTCCTGGCACTAAATAGAGAACCTCTTCCATTTGAATGCATAGCTTTTTCTAGTCAACTTCTTCCAAGAAGACTCAACCACAGTGAGGACATTGTCGGAGAGACCCAAAGCCTGAAACTCTAGCCACTCAAGAATCAGGCTGTCAGGTGCTGCAATTCAAAGTACGGAGGGAGTACCTTCTCCTGACTGCAAGACAGCATGTCCAGGCATAGAGGAAGACACCACGGGAGCCTGCTGCTGAGGCTGAGGAGATCTGGGTACCAGAACTGGTGGGGCTAGTCCGGAGCTACCAGGATCATCCATGCCTTGTCCCTCCTGATCTGATCAGCACTTTGTGGATCAGTGGAAAGAGAGGGAAGGCATAGAGGAGGCCCGGGGTCCAGAGCCTTGAGAAGGCATCCCCCTGCAGCGTTCCCTGCTGAGGGGGGCATGCACACTACAGTCTCAGCTTTGCATTCTTCCTGGAGGCAAACAGGTCTACCAGAGGGGTGCCCCATTGGGAGAACAGGCTGTGTACTACCTCCAGATGGAGAGACCACTTGTGAGATGCTCGCCCACATGGCTGAGGGTGTCCACCAGCTGGTTGAATACACGGGCCACATGGATGGCCAGGAGATCGGCATCCAGGCTGAGCACAAGGGTCAAGATGGAGACAGCTTCCCTGCACAGAGGGAGTGCATCCCGTCGTGCTCAGTAAGGTAGTACATGGTCGTGGTGTCATCCATCTGGACCTGAATGACCAGACCCTGAATGTGCAGAGCAAATGCTGTCCGAACTGCCCGAATCTCCAGCAGGATGATATGGCATCGGGACTCCTAGGGGCACCAGACACTGTGGACTCTGTGTTCCCCCAGGTGGGTACCCCAGCCCATCAGGGAGGCATCGGTCGTGATGATGACCGTCGGCTTTGGGCAGACAAATGGGATTCCTTCCTGTAGCTGTTCCGGGACTAACCACCACTTAAGGGCATCCCACATCAGCTGGGTCACAGTGACCGGCTGATCGAAGTGGCCCCGGCGCAAAGACCACTGGTGGGCAAGCTCCCATTGCAGAGAGCGCATTCTCCAACGGATCACGCTGGTGCATTCCGCCATGTATCCTAGGAGGTGCAGAAAGTCCCAAACAGGGAGCAACTGCCCAACCTGAAATGATCGGACAAAGGAGTGAGCCTCCACCCTGTCCACTGGAAGCCGAGCCCTGGCTCTGCAAGAGTCAAGCTCCACCGCAATGAAGTGCATCACCTGCGAGGGTGCAAGTTCCGATTTGGCCTGGTTGACCAGGAGGCCAAGGGACAAGCAGAACTCCAAGGTGTTGCACTCCAATAGAATTCACCCCCTTAGAAAGCCTTGTTGATTGGCGAAGCGCTGGTGTATACTCGACTGTGGGGAATTATAGGTTGTACTGCAATGTCTGAATAAAAGAATTTGTTCAACTTAAACTTGAAGCCTCATGTGAATTCTGTTGGAGTGCAACACCTTGCAGTTTATATTACTTGGGTTAGCCGCCCTTGTTGCACCCCACTGATATACACCTGAGCACACATACAAGTTTTGGAACTGCCAGGGACAAGCAGGTCTGGAGGGCTTGATCGCTGGACTGCTCCACCTCCTCCTTGGAGAAACCTGCTATTAGCCAGTCATTCAGTAGAGGTACACCCAGACCCCTTGGCACCTCAGGTAGGCTGCCATCACTGCAATGCATTTGGTGAAGACCCTGGGAGCTGAGGATAGGCCAAAGAGCATGGCCTGGAACTTGTAGAGAAATTGAAATTACGTACTTACTGTAATTATTGATCTTCTTGGACAGTCTCCATCACTCATTCACATTAGTGAGATAGCGCCGGAGGCGCTAAGACAGCGAACCTAAAATGTTCTGAAGGGTCGGTAGCCGAGAGAGGACCACGCATGTGTGGCACCGCGAGACTAGCTCGCGCCTATGTAGGCTATCTCGGCGTCGACCCACCAACCGCCTCAGTACCTTTTCGACCAAGGAGGTGAAGCGTAACTAATGAGAATAACTCATCCTGAGTTTCTGGGCCTTAGAGGGCCCAGATGGCCTTTGCAAGAAAGGTCAAAGAATAATGTCCTCACAGTCTGAACCGTAGGACCGTGAAGACCAGGAAAGAAAATGAGTGAACCCAGGGGATGGTGGGTGGGCGTGTGAATGAGTAATGGAGACAGTCCAAGAAGATCAATAATTGCGGTAAGTACGTAATTCCCATATCTTCCTGGACTAAGTCTCCATCACTCATTCACACTAGTGGGAGAGTACCGAGCTAAAACCAACAACCCTGAGTAGGGTGGTAGGAGATATGGTTCACTCAGAAAAGACAGCCAGGACTGTCCTGCTAATAAAAAGAGCTGTCTTGTAAAGAGCATCTAGAACATAGTGCCTACAAGATAAGCTCTCGAGTTGTAACTCGCCACTTGGCAGACAATTGCAATGGGCACAAAATGAACGTCTGCCAGGAAGTCGCAACCACTCTAGGAGAGTGGCAGAACCTGGCCTCACAATTTGGTCTAGGACCAAAATTAATAGTGTCAAAGACATGTACTAATGTAACGTAAAGGGATCTCTGGAACTGAAAGAGTCAGAGGTAAAGTCTACTGGTTCAGGGTAGACCAGAAAGTGCAGATGGAAACCCCCACTATCAAGTATGGCTGACCGGTAAACAACAGGTCCAGGAGCACTTGAACCCCTTACTTGATGAGCAAGGTGGTCCAGGTGGGGTTAGCCCATCAAGGAGAATGGTCTCCACTTAGTCACAGGAATCTTCCTGATGGAAGGCCAAGCATGACTTAGAAGCCTCTTGTGGTGGTCTAGTAGAACCAGATCCTACCCACTGCATATTCCAAAAGGAATCATCCTGCCCCTGTGTGTACAACTGTAGTAGCAGTCTCTGAACTCAGGGAAGAAAGGAAAAAGTGTACAGGAGGACGTGTCCACTGCGAAAAAAAACATTCCGACAGAAAAAAAATGGGCTGGATTTCTAAGGCAAACAGAGGCAGATGTGCGTCGAGGAGGGACACAGTAGGACCAAGTTAGGGCTAACCCATTTGTCGAAGTGACTAAAAGAGGCAGTGACTCAATGCAGTGAGGCACCACCCACTCTGGTTTCCCTGAAGGGAGTAGGAAAGGATTCTAGCTTGTTTGCTGAAAAACAAACATCACAACTCTTTCCCGCACTTGAAGAGGATAGCATGGACCAGTGCACAGGAACCGAAGGTGTGAATATTTGAGAAGCTACCTCAAAAAAAAGACCTACTTGAGCTTCCGTCAAGAAGGAGAAAATCGCCTGTTAAGTTAAGCAAGAAAGGAAGTAGGAACCTGAGTTCCGACTTGGTGGAGAGTCGCTTCTGCTGGGCTCTGCTCAAGAGAAGAAAGCCTGATAAAAGAAAGGGGGATTAACAGACTAGACAGTCGCCTAGGTCTAGGAAATGTCTCTGAATGAGAGAAATCTCTCTTAGAGAAAGAGATGACCCATACTGCTGCCGGATTGGACTCCCCCTAGGGGAAGAAGAAATCAGGTACTCTTTACCATACTCTGGGGACGAGCGCCTCAGGGGCTGAGTCAGAACCTGACCAGATCCAAAAAAGGGGGGGTATCAGGTAATTTCGGCTAGGTGCTGTGATAAAAATTATATTTATTTATTTTTCCTTTTTTTTTTTTTAGTCATAGCCTAACAAGCTTTCAGGCTGCTATTTTGCAAGGATTGTCTTGATACAAAAAGACGAAGATGTTCTTCATCTGAGTACAGAAGGAGCCTGAGCGTCCATATTGAAATCATGACCGGACTAACAATCACAGCTGGAGAGATGTTAACCACCTGTGCCAAAGAAGCCACCGAAGAGGCAATATCACAAAGGGGCTATATACCCCTATCAAAGGAGCAGAAGAGTCAGAGTGGCTCCTGACCATTAAATTAGAATGTTCCACAGAGTGTAACTGTCTTGACGACTGAAAAAGTCTAGACGCAGAAGTGTATGGTCCACGGACGCAGTGTGAAATACTATAGTGGATCCCATTACTGAGGAACTACTGAAAAGATTTTCCATCACAGACTCGGATGATATAGACGACGTGCCCTTCAGTATATAAAATGAGTCGTCTGCTGTATTACTGACCAGGAGGACAGGGAAAGACTCATCTAGATGTACTTCTACCCCAGAAGGACCTCCACGAGAGGTCTAGGTCAGAGCCACTAGAGACTCCGCCATCAGGAAAGATGTTGAGGAGCTTGGTACCACGTAGGGAGCACAGAAAGTGCTGATCAGAATGAGATTCCGCTGGCAGAGCAGTACAGCAGAGTTCCATCAGCAGAAAACCGCTGGATGACACAAGATCCCACATAGACTGCCACTCACTAAGATGTGTTGAAAAAATAATCCACAGAACAGGAGTTCATTGTGCGATAAACATCCCGCCACAAATTCTGTGGAAAAGAAGTCCGAAAAGGAAAAATGTGTCACTAATTCTGCCATACAGCACCCACTAGCACCCGTGTGGCACCAGCACCACTTGTGGCACAGGAGGGCACCAAGCAGTGCCTATGCCAACCTGGGCGATATCCGAGGACAGCCACGGCAGTATCCGCAGGCACCCCCAGCACCCATGTAGCAATGGCACCCGAGGGCACCCCTGACACCCATGGCAAGAATGGCACCCGAGGGCACCAGTGGCACCTGAGGGCACCAGTGACACCTGAGGGCACCTGCGGTGCCACCCATGGGTGTCCCCCAGTGCCACCCCTGGTACCCATGGCGCCTGTGGCACCCACGGCACCCGTAGGCGCTCACGGCACCACCCATGGCATCCCTGGCACCCATGGTACCTGTGGGTGCACTGCGCACCCGTGGGTGCTCGGTGCCACCGACGGGTGCACGGCACCACCCAGACACCCGTGGCACCACTGACGGCGCTGACAACCAGTGGCAGCAACAAGAGCACCCACAGCACCACACAGAGCGATGGTGCCAACCCATGGCGCCAACTAAGGCACGGCACCGAACAAGACACCGAGGCACGGTGCTGATCAAGGCTTCGAGGCTTGGCGCTGACCAAGGCACGGTGCCGACCAAGGCACCGAGGCCTGGCGCCGACCAAGGCACCGAGCCACAGCTCCAAGGCACGGCGCCGACCAAGGCACCGAGCCACGGTGCCAAAGGAAAATGCCAATGGAAATCCTGAGAAGGGGAGAAGGAAAAAGGTGGTGCCCATGCCAGCCCCTAAATGGAAAAGGGAGAAGGGGGTAGGCACGAGGGGTCAACATGATGGCAAAGGCACCAAGAGGGCATCTCACCATTCGTGATCCAATCGACGTGGCTCTGGTCCAACGGCTCCGAGGCTCGGAGTTCCCGAAATCAGGAACAGAGCCAGGAAAAACGAAGTCAAAGCCCCTGCTCCATAGGAGCGGCCCAGAGGTGAAACTGCCCACCGGAGCTCCAACGAGGACAGAGGTGGAGCTCGGGGTCGAGAATGCAGCCGTTAGGAGTGGGGCCAAGAGGAACCCATGAAAGTCAGTTCAGGCCCATCGCCCCTCCCAACGAACAATCCTCGTGCAGACGTACCAACGGGCAACCTCGAGCGGCACCGATTCTTCTTCCCCCAATGAGGAAGAGCTCGAGATTAAGCGGAGACGGACCCGAACCGCTTAAATTTGTGCTGGAGGACTGTCCCCCTAAAGCAGAGGACTGTTCGTAGTCGGACCCCCATTAATTAAGGATGGCGGACTGGACACAGCACCTCTGCCATAAAAACTTTCAAACGAAGTCCTCCTACCGTCACTGCTACCATCTAAGGACGACTCCGTTGATGGCAGGAAAGAATTTCTTTTTCTTCTTCATCATAATCTTCTTCTTGTTCATAAAATAAGAAATTACTACTTAAAAATTAAATTAAACGTTAAAAGCTGCTGTCGTATAGATGAAAAAGTACAGTTACGCAAGAACTTACCGTAACAGTAGATCTTCGAGAGAGGCTCTTGCAGTAGATAATTACATATAGGATTGATGCCGGCAGGTGGCAGGACCCCACGGAAAAATTTCTAGCTAGCAGTCCCTGGTGAGGACCATCCCACGTCAGGTGACCAGCGTCCGGAGGACGCTAGTATAAAGGGCGTCCCTGATGCCCGCCTTCCAGTTCTTTCCACGGGCCAGAAAGGCCAGACGAGGAGGAGCAGATATTTCCTCACTGAAAAAGGAGCTGAAAAAGCCTAAGGGATGGAGGGGCAGGAAGGTATTACTTACTGTGCAAGAGCTCTCTCGAAGATCTACTGTTACGGTAAGTTCTTACGTAACTGTACTATCTTACTTCGAGAGGGCTCTTGCAGTAGGTAATTACATATAGGACTGAATACCAAGCAGTCTGGAACAAAGAGAGGCACCGGAAGGAGGAAAACTACTCCAAAAAGCAGTTCTAGCTGTGCAAGCCTCAAGATAGGAAGCCTTGCACAACAGCCAGCTCAAAGCCTGCTCTACGGCAAGAGGCAACATCCAAACTAGTGTTTAATAAAGGTATGGACGGAAGTCCAGGTGGCGGCAGCGCAGATGTCTGCCACAGACACATTCTTGAAACAAGCCACTGAGGAAGCTACTCCTCTTGTGAAGTGGCCTTTTACTTGACCCGGGAGGGTCTTGTATTTGTCATAACAGAAAGTGATGCAATAAGCCAACCACTTAGATAGGCATTGCTTGGAAACGGCATTGCCTTCCCTTTTATGAGCAAAAGAGACGAACAATTGATCAGTCTTTCTGAGATCCTTCGTCCTGTTGGTATAGTATCTCAGAATCCGGTGAACATCCATAGTATGGAGTAAATACTCCCCTTGATTAGAGTACTGCGTGAAAAAGGCAGGTAACTCTATGAACTGATTTAGAGTGGACTCTGCTACTACTTTAGGAAAAACTTAGGATTAGATGCGAAGAGCAACCTGCCTTGTGAAAATCAAGTATGGGATTTTACACATCAGGGCCTGAGCTCAGAAATTCTCCAAGCGGAAGTAATGGCCACCAGGAAGAGAGTCTTCCACGAAAGGAACTTCAAATCCACAGAAGCTGCAGGTTCGAAGGGAGGGAGAGTAAGTTTCTCGAGAACAAAGTTCAAGTCCCAAGGGGGAGCAGGAGTACGGATGGGGGGGTCTCAGATGTAGGACCCTTCTGAGAAAGGTCTTAGAGACCTCCAATTGAGTGAAAGTTTTGTCTGCAAAGAGAACACGATAGGCCGAGATGGCCGCCATGTGTACCTTCAGAGAAGAATGACTGAGACCCAGGTCAAACAGATGACGTAGATACTCGAGCAGAAGCCCTGCTGAGCAGGAAAAGGGTTCCGCGTTCTTGGAAGCGGCCCAGATAGTGAATCTTTTCCACTTCACGGCGTAAGTGGATCTGATGGAGGGTTTTCTGGCCTCCACCAAAATCTCTGCCACATGGGGAGACACCCCAAAATCGGATTGAGCTAAATCTGCAGGAGCCATGCATGCAGCTGAAGGGATTTGAGGCCTGGATGGACCAGGGTCCCCTGATCTTGGGTCAGTAAACCTCGAGATAGAGGAAGAGGAAGAGGAGGACCCTCTGAGTATTGTTGTACAAGAGAGAACCAAACTTGCCTGGGCCAGAAAGGAGCAATCAGAATCATTCATGCTCCTTCTGAAGCTAGTTTCTGCAAGAATCGTGGGATAAGTGGAATTGGGGGCAAGGCATAGACGAATCTGTCCTTCCAGTCTAGAGACAGAGCATCGCTCCAAAAAGCACCTCGCTCTGGAACAAGTGAGCAGAAGACAGGAAGTTTTGCGTTTAGAGGGGAAGCGAACAGGTCTACCTGTGGTGTTCCCCAAAGTCGGAAGATATTGTCTAGGACCCCTTGGTCCAGTTCCCACTCGTGAGTCAGAGCAGAAGAGCGACTTAGCTTATCTGCCAGGGTGTTGTCGACTCCCGGAACATGAATTGCCGTGAGGTGATGGTCGTGTTGTGTTGCCCAATCCCAAACCCTCATCGCCTCCCTGCAAAGAGGGTAGCACCGAGTACCTCCCTGTTTGTTGATGTACCAAACCACACACATGTTGTCCATCTGGACAGCTAGGTGGCCGGGAAGGATGTATTGGTGAAGGGCTTGGAGAGTGTACAACAATGCCCGAAGCTCGAGCACATTGATGTGGAGAACTTGTTCTAGCTTGAACCAGGAGCCCTGGGTCTGATGAGGTCCTAGATGGGCTCCCCAACCTTCGCCCGAGGCATCTGTGGTTAGAGTCTGGGAGAGGGGAGGATGAAATAAAGGGACTCCCAGAAACAGGTTCTCTCGACCCATCCACCATTGCAAGTCTCGAAGCATCGGAGAGGAGACCAGAACTGGGTGATCTAGGTCGTCCACTAGCTGGTCCCATTGAGAGCGTAGAGTCCACTGAGAAATCCTCATGTGCAGTCAAGCACGAGGAACTGTTGGGCAGTCGCCACGAGCCCGAGAAGGCGAAGGACCAACTTGGCAGAGACCCTCCTGCAGTCGGACAGCAGACTGATTTGGGTCTGGAGGGTGGATGCCCTGTCCGGAGGCAGGAAGGATTTGCCTGTGGTCGTATCGAGAATCGCCCCAATAAACTGCAGTTTCTGGGATGGGACCAGATGAGACTTGGAATGGTTGGTGGTAATACCCAGGCAGGCAAAAACCTGCTGGGTAAGGGAGAGGCAGCACAAGAGTTCCTCCCTGGACGAGGCCACCAGAAGCCAATCATCCAGGTACGGGAAAACCTGCACTCCCCTGGCACGCAGGTGGGCCGCCACCACTGCCAGACATTTGGTAAATACTCAGGGAGCTGAGGATAGACCAAACGGGAGCGCCTTGAATTGGTAGTGGTCCTCCTGGAACGCAAAACGAAGGTAGTTGCGGTGGGACAGGCGAATGGAAATGTGCAGGTAAGCATCCTGCATATCCAGAGCACACAGCCATAGGCCCGGCCAGAGGAGGGGCAGAAGGCTCTGCAAAGAGAGCATCCTGAACCTTTTGTATACTATGAAAAGGTTCAGGGAACTGAGATCCAGAATTGGTCTTAGATCTCCTGTCTTCTTTGGGACCAGGAAGAAATGGGAATAGTGACCCATCCCTTGCAGGTGAAGGGGACGGGTTCTGCATACAGGTTACTCACCTGTAACAGGAGTTCTAGGAATGGTATATGTTGTTCATCCACACTGTCTGGCAGATCCCTTGCCACTTTAAATCTTGCCGGAAGGTCTTTAAGCTGGCTCCTCCCACCCACCCGGCTGGTAAAACTCTCGGCTCCGCCCCATGATGCCAGATCTAGCCCACTGGAAGCCAGGTTCTGCCTCGAAGCTGGGGAGGCGGGGTGGCTCATGTGGATGAACAATATATACCATTCCTAGAACTCCTGTTACAGGTGAGTAACCAGTATTTCTAGGGACATGGATATGTTGTTCATCCACACTGTCTGGCAGATCCCTTGCCACTTTAAATCTTGCCGGAAGGTCTTTAAGCTGGCTCCTCCCACCCACCCGGCTGGTAAAACTCTCGGCTCCGCCCCATGATGCCAGATCTAGCCCACTGGAAGCCAGGTTCTGCCTCGAAGCTGGGGAGGTGGGGTGGCTCATGTGGATGAACAATATATACCATTCCTAGAACTCCTGTTACAGGTGAGTAACCTGTATTTCTAGGGACATGGATATGTTGTTCATCCACACTGTCTGGCAGACTCCTAGTAGTTCTCCGGGAGGAGGGAGGCAAGGCCCACACCCCCTACTTAGGAAATAAAGAATGGAGAACCGAGGCCCCAAAACCAGCATCCCGGCGAGACTCAAGGTCGATGTGGTAGTGGGTGATGAAGGTATGTGATGACTTCCAGGTAGCAGCCCTGCAGATTTCCTGGATAGGGACACCCCTGGAAGCAGTCACCGATGCAGCGGTATGGCGGGTAGAATGAGCTCTTATCCCTCTGGGAGGCTCCATGCCCACCAACCTAGAGCAGAGATCTATGCAGAGGTGACCCACCTGCCTATCATCCGCTTGGCTGCAGGTCTGCCAGGCGGCTTCAGCATAGGTGACAAACAGCTGGCGCAACCTCTCCTCGAACTTCAGCCATCCGCTCCTTGTAATAGCAGCTCTTCTAGGGTCCAAAGTATGGAGCCTATATTCGGCCTCCGAGGTGTGATTGGGGTAGAACACCGCAGAGTCAACACCTGGTTAAGATGAAACTCCGACACCACCTTCGGAAGGAATTTCGGGTGGGGGCGCAGGACAACCTTGACCCTGTGGAAGACCAGATAAGGAGACTTGATGGAAAGTGCCTGGAGCTCTCCCATCCTTCTGGCTGACGTGATAGCCACCAAGAAGGCGGTCTTCCACGACAGGTGAGAGATGTCACACCTGTGCATCGGTTCGAATGGCTTGCCCATGAGCTTAGCCAATACCAGCAGTAGATCCCAAGGAGGTGGAGGTTCTCACACCGGGGGGGATATGTGATCAAGGCCTTTGAAAAAGCGCCCGACCACCTTATCTCAGCATCACCAACTGCTTCCAGCCCACGGTAGGGCAAGCAGAGATGCTGCCAGGTGCACCTTATGGGGTCGTCACTGAAGCCCTTGCTGAGAAAGGGACCACAGGTAGTCCAGAATGCTTGCCAAGGAACAGGAGGAAGGGTCCAGGCCCTTGCTCTGACACCAAATGGAGAATCTCTTCCATTTGAAGGCATAGCATTTTCTGGTTGACTCCTTACAGGACGCCTCAACGACGTTGAGGACCTCATTGGAAAGACCCAAGGCCTGGAACTCTAGCTGCTCAGAAACCAGGCCATCAGGTGCAGGGATTGAAGGTCCGGGTGGAGAACCTTCCCCTGGTTGACTGAGATCAGGTCCAGGTGGGCTGGAAGCCGCCTCGGGAGCCTGGAGCTGAGACTGAGGAGATCTGGATACCAGACCTGGTGGGGCCAGTCTGGGGCTACTAGAATCACCTGCGCCTTGTCCCTCCTTGCCTTGAGAAGCACCTTGTGGATCAAGGGAAATGGGGGAAAGGCATAGAAGAGGCCCGGGGTCCACGGCCTCAGGAAGGCATCCCCCTGCAGCGAGCCCTGCTGAGGGGGCCGGGCATGAAACAGCCTCAGCTTCGCATTCTCCTTGGAGGCAAACAGGTCCACCTGAGGCATGCCCCAGTGGGAGAACAGATCTTGTACTACCTCCGGAAGGAGAGACCACTCATGGGACGCAGCCCCTATCCAGCTTAGGGCATCGGCCAGAATGTTGGAGGCTCCTGCCACATGGAAGGCAAGGAGATCCACCTCCAGGCTGCACACGAGTGACCAAATGCGGAAAGCTTCCTTGCACAGAGGCATGGAGCACGTCCCGCCCTGGCAGTTTAGATAGTACATGGTCGTGGTATTGTCCGTCTGGACCTGGACCACTTGACCCCGTAGAAACGGAGGCGGCGGTGAGGGCTAGACCAACCACTCAAAGCTCCAGCAGGTTGATGTGACATCAGGACTCCCGAGGGGACCAGAGGCCGTGCGCTCTGTGCTCCCCCAGATGGGCACCCCAACCCATCAGAGAGGCACTGGTCGATAGAGTGACCATCGGCTCGGGGTGGACAAACGGGATGCCCTCCTGCAGATGAGCTGGAAGAAAAAATTACTCACCTTAGTAATTGCTTTTCTTCTCATGGAGTCTTGCTGTATTATGACAGAAGCAGTTAGCCACAGCACTTGAACTGCCCCGGAGAGGAAACAGTTAACTCCAGGTAGACTGGAGTTCTAATGCGTGAGCGCTGTACCCAAAGCTCTATCTGGCTAGTTTCAAACTGAAACTGTCAGATCTTCGTCAGTTAACACTAAGCAACAAGTCTGTGCGGAAAACCCTACACTAAGTGAAGTGGCTACCTACTAGTAGGAAAACAACAAGAGAAACAACAACAATAATAATAATAATACTAATATCACCCCAACAAAGCACTATTAGGGCCCCCTTCCCCAAAGACTCAAGTCCAGGAGGAGAACAACATATTACCCAAAAACAGAAATACCTAGTTCCTAACCCCTAAAGAAAAGGTGGGAAAGGAAAAGAACTAAAATGGCATGACACAGTGCTTGCACTAATTTTCCAACCTCACCCAAGTAGAAGTTCTGAGAGGCAGCAGGACGGGGGTGGGTCAAAATATAGCAAGACTACATGAGGAAGAAAAGCAATTACTAAGGTGAGTAATTTTTCTTCAGAAACACCACTCAGTCCTTGCTATATTATAAACAGAAGCAGATTACAGCAGTACTCTCCATGGAGTGAGGGTCAGAACCTACTTTAGGAAATAGGTTCTGAAGCACAGCTGTGCCAAAACCGAAAGATCTCTCCCTGGACTGGACATCCAGGGAATAATGCTTGCAAAAGTGTGAACTGTCTTCCAGGTAGCAGCTTGACAAACTTCCAGAATGGGAATATCACCAGCAGCCGCTAGAGATGCAGCTGTACCCCTGGTGGAGTGACGCCTCAGTCCTGAGGGGTTCTCTACCTAGTTTTGGTAACAGAACTGGATACAAGAGACAATCCACCTTGCAATTGTCCTCTTAGTGGCAGGTTTCCCTTTGCCAACCTCACATAGGTAAGGAAGAGTTGGAGGGAATCGAACCTGTGACCCTTAGTGCGTCCAAATAGTAGCTAAGGCTCTTTAGCGTCCAAACTGTGCAATCTCCTCTCACCCTGAGGAAGAGTGCTCAGTAAAAAATACTGGAAGGGAGATGGATTGGTTCAGATGGAAATCTGAAACCACTTTAAATAAAAACTTTCTGTAGTCCTGAGGACTACCTTATCTCTGTGAAAGAAATAAAATCCTTTTCCACTGACAGGGCTTGTAATTCACTTATCGCGTCTACAGAAGTGATGGCCACTAGGAAAACAGTTTTCCAAGTTAGAAACTTGAGATCTGCTGAAGACAGAGAGTTCAAAAGGGGTTGCATTAACTGAGCAATGCAAACATTCAGGTCCCAGGCAGGAGCTGGGTCCCGAAAAGGAGGCGAGAGTGAAGTAACTCCTTAAAAACTTGGAAAACACAGGGTGAGAAGAGAAGGAGGCAGGCTTCCCTGCTGATACAAAAGCAGAGACAGCTGCCAGATGAACCTTTAAGGTAGCTGGCCTAAGGCCTACAGGAATTTAGAATGGACCAAATGAGTCCAGTAAAATGGGCAAATCAGCAGATTCTGGGACAATTTGCTTCCAGAACACCAGATGGAAAACCTTTTCCATTTGGAATTATAAGTGGCCCTAGTGGAAGGCTTCCTTGAAGCCTTTAAAATATCAAGGACACCTTGAGAAAGGTGTAAATCAGCAATTCTAACTCCTCAAAGAGCCATGCCTTGAGGTGGAGGGATTTGAGGTCCGGATACCACACTCCCTGGGCACAGGCCAGCAAGTTGTGGACCCTGGGCAGGCTCAGGGAGGTGGACTGAAAAGGGACAGAAGCAGTGGGTACCAGGGCTGTCTTGCCCAGTCTGGTGCAATCAGGATCACTTTGCAGGGCTGGGATACTGATTTTTACTAATACCCTGAAGAAGGGAAGGGAGAAGGCATATAGGAACTTCCCCTTCCAATCCAACAGAAAGGCGTCAGGAGTTTAGACAGCACTGTAGGCCTGCAACAAAATAGAGGGAAGTTGGTGGTTGTCTGGGGCCGCGAAAAGATCTATCGGAGGAGTGCCCCATCTGGCAAAAGACTGACCCAGCACCAAGAGGATTCAGAGACCATCGTGATGGCCTTGAGAAATCCTATTGAGGGGCATCCGCCAGGACACTTGTCTTTCCTGGAAGGTGAACTGCTAGTAGGAGGTGTTCATAGGAACAAGCCGAGACCACAACTTCATTGCTTGACTGCACAAGGCTGATGACCGAGTGCCCCCTGCTTGTTGATGTACCACATTGTCTGGTGTTGTCTGTCCTGACCTGAACTACCTTGTTCTGGACAGATGCTGAGAAAACCTGAAGAGCTAAAAGACAGCTCTGAGTTCCAATAGGCTGATGTGGAACAGAGATTCCTGAAGGACCACTCCCTGAGTGGAAGGACGCCCAGTGAGCCCCCACCCCTAGCAGGAGGCATCCGTGGTGAGGTGAGAGAGTGGGAAACAGGAATGAAGGGACCCTTTGTTCTGAGTTGCTCTGATCCTGCCACCCACTGGAGAGCCAGAATCAGAGTTTGGGTCACTGGAACCAACCTGGAAGGGGGTCCCTCCTTTGGAGAATCAATAGGCCCTCAAATGGAACTGAATGTCCCTCATCTGGAATCTTGCTCCTTGCACTACAGCTGTGGAAGCAGCCATGCGTCCAGGAGTTGCAGAAAATGCCTTTTCTGGTCGAGACCAGGGTGAAAGAGGATGCCAGAACAATGAGTCTCTCTACCCTTTCCAGGGGAAAATGCCTGGCACAACTTTGTGTTCAATTCTGCACCTATGAAAGTTAGTACCTGAACTGGTTCTAGAACTGACTTTGGTAAATTCAGCAGGAATCCCAGGAACGAGAAGCTGCTAAGTGACTTGCAGAGTGGGATTTACTCGATCTGGAGACTGGACCCACAATGAGCCAGTCATCCAGGTAGGAAACACAGCAATCCTTACCCTTCTTAAATGAGCCACTACCACAGCTAGACATTTTGTGAATACTCTTTGGAGCAGAGAGGAGGCCAAGGGCATTGCTCTGAACTGGGTAGTGGCCTGAGGGCAGTTCAGAACTCGAGGTATTTTCGGTGAGAAGGCCTGATCAGGACATGAAAATGGCATCCTTGAGGGTCCAGGGAGGCTAGCCAGTCCCTGGCCTCAGGGAGAACAAAATCATTACCAGGTTAACATTTTGAACTTTGGTTTCAAAAGATGCTTGTTCAGGTACATAAATCTAGAATGGGCCGCCATTCTCCTGTCTTTACAGGGTAAGAAAGTATCTGGAGTACAGCCCCTTGCCCTGGTGACAAGGAGAACCCTTTCCACTGCTTGCAGTCTAGAAAAGAAAAACCTCTAATCCAGGCAAGGGTTTCTGAGAGGATTTGCAGGTGGAAAATGTCTGGTTCTCATCTTTGAAACTGTTTGAATGAGAACCAGACCCTAACCTACCTCCAGAACCATTGTCCGGCGTTAGGGACACCCAGTTCACAGCTGAAATAATCCAACCTGCCTCCCACTGGTACAGGAGAATGACGCCTGGGCACCACATCAGGATGCCTGCTTGTAGCCTTAGGCTGAGGGAGGGGCCCGGTTTACCTCGCCCGTCTACCTCTGCCTCTGAAAAAACCATGTGCAAAAAGCAGAGGAGGCGAGATTGATAAAAAGGCCTATGGGAAAGGCCTGCCTACCTCTGAGGTGTGCCTTTGTGAGTGTATACCTCTCCTTAGCCCCGGGCACTGTGAGGTAGTTCTGTACACACCATCTTTTTCAAATAATTTTCTGTTTGCTCTCCAAACAGGAGAATTTCCCACTACAGGAAAATCCATAGCTTTTGACTGAGTATCTTGGGACAGATTAGTGCACCTGAGCCATGCCAACCTCACAGGAAAGACAGAAGTAGTGCCATGACCTGGAGGAAACATCATTAACATCCACAGCAGTATGAAATTGAACTTTAGAGGCTTCAATGCCATCCAACAACCACTCTGTTCCAAACCACTCAGCCAGTTGGCCATGGGCCTCGTTTACAACTACATCTGTCCCATCTAGATTTCTGATATCATACATAAATAGCATATAATTGGCCTGCCTGAGGCCCAAAGCTGCCATGCTCTTGTTTTTTTCGCCATGGCATCAATCTTCCTGGAATCCTTATCAGAGGATGTGAGGCCAGGGGAATATAACCCTGTCACAGGCTGCAGCTTGTACCACACCTACATGGCTACACTGCTCAGTGAGAAGTCTATATCAGGGCCTGATAAGTATACCTTCTGTCCATTTTTATCTAGGAGGGACACAGTGAGGATTTTAAAAATTTTTGTTGCTTCCTAAATGACTTGCAGGAATAGACAACCTCCTAACTCTGGTATATCATCATTTCTACATAATCAAACCTCTTTATCACAGCCTCTTCTAAAGGAAGCTGGGTTCCTGCAACCTTTTGTAAAACATAAAATGAGAAGGGGACTCAGACAGCATAGGAGATCAAAGGTCTGTCTGGAGAAATATCCCGGTTCAGAACGTCAGACCCTCCAACCACATACATAATGATCAAAATCTTCCTCCCCACTGTGGTTCATAAAATTCCTCAACATCATACTCTTGAACACTAGAACGAGCGAACCAACGCACCAACTGTTGGTGGTTGGCGGTCCCTGAGACAGTGACTGGACAATCTGCTTTAACTATCTCTGCAGCAGTTGGAGAGGCAATTTTGGACTCAGACCTGCTGATTTCTTTAACTTTTTGGGACTGGTTCCTCTGAACCAGCCTTCCCTTTACCGGAAGTCTCGCCTGGTCAGAGGCACTCCCTCTGGTCAGTGGGTGCTGGACCGGGCGCCATCTGGGTCAGGCTTTCAACCTCTAATTCTGGCGGCCCAATCTCTTCTCAGGGTGGCTGCAGGACATTTTACTAGCAGTCTGACAGGAGGTGGTCAACCCCAGACAACAAACACAAGTGGTGTGTGGGTCCATTGGCAAAGGCTTCCCCAACAACTGATGTTGAAACCAGTGGGCCGGTTTTTTTCTTTTGGGTTCCTCAGACATAATGCCCAGCCCTATCCAAAAAACTTGCCCTTTTTTACTTAGCGGTGCAGGCAAGACAACCTTATCGGTTCCCTAACCATGTCATGGGTATTGAAAACCCACTGAAATAATAGTTTTTTTAGAACCGATAAGAACAGGAACCGCCTCTAAAAATATAATGTTTAAAAATACTTTTTTGTAAACCCGATTAAGTTCAAAATCGAACCGAATAATTAATTTCCACACACAGACTTTGAAATCCTAATACTTACAGTTTACCAGATAGAGCTTTGAACTGAAATGCGGTAAAACAAATCTTATGCGGTTCAAATGAACAATCTACTTTAACGAAATAACGAGATGAAGAGCTGATCTCCGGGCGACTGCTCAGTGAAGCAAATAAAGAATCTGACAGTTTCAGTTTGAAACTAACAGATAGAGCTTTGGGTACAGCGCTCGCTTGAACTCAGTCTTGCAGTTAACATTTCTCGGGGCAGTTCAAGTGCTGTGGATAACTGCTTCAGTCATAATATAGCAAGCTTCGGTGTTTGAATGATCCACCACTGGAGCATTCTACATCTCCTGGTCACTGTCACTGGCTGGTCAAGGACGGAGTGCTGCAACCGTGGCTGGCCAAGTCCCATTACAGGGACACATGTGCCAATAGGCCAACAGACCACGCTGGTGCAGGCTGCTGAGGCCCAGGGCGTGGGAAGTCCCGGGCAGGCGTGGTGCCCAGCCAGAATGATTGGGCGAGAGAATCTGACCCTGTCAGGACACAGGAAGAGTCACCACCTCTGGACGGCCCTGCTGATGGTATGTATGATTACCCGTTGCAGCAGGGCAATGAATAGGGCCCCATACCATGCCTTCTAGTGGGAGTGGGGCAAAGAGACTTAACAGATCGTAAAGTCATTTTTGAGGTCTGACGGCCATGTAGGGACTCTTCAACATCATACCCAAACAGTTTGGAGACCTTAAAAGAAGCATTCAAAACCTGTTGTACTTGTACATCAGTAGCAAAACCAGCTACTCTGAGCCAAGAAGGGTGCCTAATAAAAACAACAGAGGCTGCAGCCCTGGAAGAGGCATCAGACACATCAGAGGCTGAACGTAGCAAATGCTTACATACTTCAACACCACCAGAAAAGGTTTTGATCAAATCAGTCTTGGCAATACCACCAGGCAAAGCCTGAGATATAGAACGGGCCACCTTCCGAAGGCTAGTCTGACATTTAGTCATATGGACCTGAAAATTTGCAGTCCTAAGGCCAAAGGATGCTGAGGCATAAGGATACTTGCCCATAACATGCAGCCTCCTAGATTCTTTATATGGAGGCAAGGTACTCGTGTGCCTAGGGGCTTTAGAACAATCATGGGTAACCATAATGTCTACAGAGTCAAGTTTCAGGCTGAATAGCAAAATAAGGCTTAGCAGAGAGACAGATCAGGGTACTGCTTATCAGCCTTCCTTGGAACTGCAAGAAGGTTGCTAGGCCTACACTGGACAGCAAAGGCTGCATCCTCTAACGCAGGATACAAAGCAGGAATAATAATGGAAGGTGTGGACGGAACCTCCAAAAATTCAATGAGATTTCTTTTAGTGGAATCTTCCTCCTCAACAGCAAAGCACATGGCAGATTGCATCTTCTGCACCATGGCTTGGAATGAGGGATCCTCAGGGGGAGAGCCGGGTGTATAAACCAGAGTCCTCACTGCAGGAAGAGAGGGTTGAGATAGAGGGTAGATTCCCTTCTTCAAATTGCCCCTCACCCTCATATTCGTCCTCTAAATCCACCTCATCATCCATGAGGTCAAGACTATACACACGCTCAGCATTATGAATAATGACGGGAACCACAGAGAGAATCGAGGATGTCAGCATTGGCTGAGAGGAAGGAATCTGTGGCGTGCTAGAAGAAGCAGCCAATGAAGACCCTGAAACAGACAGCCCTGTTGGTGGCACAGCTATCATCTGTAGCAGTGACGGTAGCAGGTGTTGTAACATATCTGAACATGCCACCAGCACAGCCTGAGAGTTGACAGTGTCCTGAAAAGGGTTCAGGACTACCTGCATCAAAGTAGCAGAACACAACGACGGCAGCAACATATCGATCACAGTAGGTATGGCAGTGCATGAGTCAAGCCCCGAACTTGGTGCCTCGGTCATGGTCGGTGGGGAGGACTCTCGTCAACACTGCCGGAGCAGGTGTTGACAAGGATGTACCTGATTTCAATGGCAGCCAATGACCTTGCCAGCAAAGCAGCTTTGTCTTTATCTCTACGCTTATGCTTGAGGCTGGACAACAAGAAGGCCCAAGCCGAGGATCAGAGCTTCTTTTCTATCAGTTTCAATGAACATCTATCGGTCAATGGCAAGGGAGAAGCAGGTCTGGAACCTGTAACCTTTTCTAGGACTTTCAGCACTTTTTAAGCAAGGAAGGTCTCTAAGGTCTTCTGATGGTGTCACCTTGTAGCCTGGCTGAAACTCTGGCAAATTTCACAGGCCCTCATATTGTGAGAAAGCACTAAACAGCACACATAGATAATGAGAGTGTCATCTTTACAGATTTTATAACCAAAGCTACAATGACAGAACAAAGGCTCCATTTCCTTTGGCAGTATGCATAGATGACAATGGAAATACTGAACCAGATTCAGCTGTTAGTAGCATTTTTTTAGTGAACGAAGCCCCTCTGAAGAACATCATGTCTATGAGGTAGATACCACTAGCTAGTATCCAGAGGCCCCAGCACTTCAGTCAACTGAAGCTCTGTCGTGGGCTCTGGTGATGGGAGGTAGGGCTGGAATACCTAAGGAAGCTCTGACTAGGCAAAGCACCAGGGCACCTGGATACTAGCTAGCAGTATCTACCTCACAGACCAGGTCTTCTGCAACTGTTGCCGATTGCACAATAAAGGCTCTTACTAAGGCAGTTAAGGAGTTAGGAGGCAAGTGATTCCCCATATATGCTCCATGATCATTTGTAAACTGTAATAAGCAAGATTATATCCAGCTAAGATAAAATTAACAAGTTTTCTTTTGAATTCTTCCTTTGTTTTACTGATTATGACAAGTAGTGGTAGTTTATTCCAGGGATTTATTATTCTATGGGTGAAAAAATATTTCTGATTTAGAAAATGATGCTTCTTTCTGGCTAATAGAAAAGGGTGACCTCTAGTAAGATAAATATCATTTTTAAATTCAAGCCCTAGTTCGCTTAGTAAGTATGGGTCTTGGATATTTTCAAACATGAATAGTAGATCACCCCTAAGTCGATGGGTTGTTAGAGACATGAGATCCAAAGAAGTGAGTTTGTCCTCATAGGACTCATTTTTAAGGTCATAAATATCTTTTGTGAACTTTCTCTGGACTTTTTCTATTGTCAGGCAGTCTGATTTCTTGTAGGGACACCAGAGCTAAGACGCATACTCAAAGTGTGGTCTCACATAAGCTCTTTACAGAGGCATCATTACCTGAGAATCTTGAGATGAAATGTTCCTCTTAATAGCCCAGGTAACACAATTGGATGTGTTTACAACAAAATTAATTTGTTTAGAAGGACCGAGGTTATTAGAGATGTTTATCCCCAGGTCTCTCTCATCAGAGATGGTATTCAATAAAGAACCACCTAATGAGCAAGTTGTATGGGGGTTGTGAGGGCCTACATGCATGACTTTGCATTTGCTTGAATTTAATTTCATCCTCCACTAGTTAACCCACTTAGTGACTTCATCCAAGTCCCTTTGTATTGTTTGAATTTGCTCATTATTTGAACAGGGACCACTGATTTTATGTCAACGGCATACTTAGCAGAGACTGAAAGACAATTTCTAGTTAAGTCCAAAATGACAGCTTGAAATAAGCAAGGGCCTAAGAAAGAGCTTGAGGTACCCCACTGGTAACTCTACCAAGTTCTGAAAGATGGCCAGAGATCAGAACTCTCAGATTTCTGTCCTGAAGCCAGTTGTGAATCCAATTAACAATGTTATATTCACTAAAAAAAAAAATACCACCAAAAGCTTAATCTGATTTAAGGTCAGCTGGTATTCATCTGTTTCTCCTTCCCCCGGGTCATGCCTGAAAATAGGCAGGATTTGTCTAATGCACTTACCCGGTCAACAAAAACTAAATAAAAATAAATAAATAAAACTATGTAAACTAAAGTATTGCAATTTGGTAATAAGGGCCCAGTGAGGCATAGTATCAAAGGCCTTGTTAAAGTCTATAAATACTATGTCGAAGGGAGTTTTCTTATCTAAGTATGAGCTAACCTGTTCATAAAAGCACACAGGATTTGTTAAAGAGCTTCTGCCTTTAGTAAACCCGTGCTGTTCCTGGTCTAGGATGTTAAGGACTGGCGTAATTAAGTATGTTATCAAACTTTTAAGAACTTTGCAAATAGGTGAAGTAAGGATTATGGGTCTGTAATTCTCCCAGTTATTTTTGTGACTCTTTTTATGAATGGGAATTGCATAAGATGATTTCCACTCCATAGTGACAAAGTTACTAGACAAACAACCTTCAAATAGTAACTTAAGTGGATGAACTATGCTATCCGCTGTCACGTAAAGGAAATGTCCTACTATGTTATCTGGTCCAACACTAGTTTTACCCTTTAAGTTCAAAAGTTGTTTATGTAAGTTTACTTCTGAGATAGTGATTTGACCACTATCGGATCTGGAAATGCTACTGATGTTTAACTGTTGTAGGTGAAAGATATCACAATATTTTTTATTAAGGATATTAGCCATATCAATAGGTTCATGATACAATTTATCATTATAAGTAAGAGGACCAATCTGTCATATCGTTTTTTTAATGAGTTTATATAAAAATAAAGAAATATTTACTGTTCGTTTTGCTGGCTGTGCGAGCTAATTTGCGTTCCCATCATGACTTAGCTTTCTTAATTTTGGATTTGTATGTTTTTTTGAATTTTAAGGTAAGCAGCCCAGTTTACTGTGGTTTTGGCCTTGAGAGACAGTATTTTTTTATTTTTTTCATCTAACCAAACTTTTTGTTGATCTAGTCAACCACTTCGGACAGTGTTTAGACTGTATGCCTTTTAATCTGAACGGTATAAAGGTGTCATTAAGATGTGATAGGATATCTTTAAAATAGTCCCATGAGCCAGCCCAGTGGGGCTGAGGGTTGAGGCACTGGATGCCACACCTCGCGCCATGCCAGCGTACCGGGTTTGGGAACGAGCCCAGGCCGTAGGGGAAGGAGAGGATTAAGCATCCAGAGGACAGCTCTCCTCTCCCGGAAGGGGAGAAGTTGTGCTCCCACTGAATGACTGAAGTGCAGGTCTGTAGGGTGTACAGAGGGGGAGGGTGCTGCAGGATTTCCAAGGACATACACATGCCTTCACGCATGCACATCTGGCGTGCACACCCCAGCAACGGTGATCGGGGAGCAAAATTGAGGAAAATGGATCCTCGGCAGCAGGATGAAGCCCAACTCTCCAGCTCTGCTCCCGGCCGGGCAGGAAAAGTAAACCCTGCAATTCGGTGATGTCAGGGCTGGGGGTCGGTCTGAAGGGGGTACCGGAGGACAGGAGCATAAATACAGTATGGTAAAAAGAAAATAAAATAGTCCCATGAGGTCTGAATTGAGTTACTTGAGAAAACAGAGTCCCAGTTAATAGTATTAAGTATTGTCTTCATTTCTGTAACATTTGTCTTATTATACAGGAATATTTTTATTTGACTTGCACTATATGTGTATATTTTCTGTAATGTAAATAAAATGGTATTGTGATCGCTGTTTCCTATACACAGGGCTATTGTTACATCATTAATATGCACATTTTCATTGCAAATAACCAAATCTAGTATCCTATCTCCCCTAGTGGGAGAGTGGATACATTGTTTTAATTGACGTTGATCACAAATGGAGAGTATTTTTTGCCACTGCTAGAGGTGGAAGTAGAATCACTCCAATTGTTGTCACCAAGATTAAAGTCCCCCATAATGATGACTTCACCCATTTCACATGCATTTTCAACTTCAACAAGTAAAGCTTCAAGTATCTCAGGAGATGAATTCGGTGGCTGATAACATGTCCCTACTATGACAGCGTCAGTCTCGCTTGAGAGTAGCGTTATCCAGACTGATTCGGTCATTAAACCATGTGTCTTAATTTTATCACTAATATCCATTGTATTCAAGTAATTTTTTACAAAAAAGGACGACACCACCACCTTTTCTATTAGAGCGACTAAGCTTATAGGAATAGTGACCTGGGAACTTATACTCCCAGGTGGCTTTTTCACTGCCCCATGTTTCTGACACTGAGATGAAGTCGACGTTCCTTTGATTAAGCTTTATTTATTAGCTTTTGGTAACCGGGTAAGTGCACTAGGCAACAATCCTGCCTATTTTCAGGCACGACCTGGGAGAGTACAACATAGAAGATATAGTGATGACAACAGGACAGTTCAGAAACAATAAAATAAGCACAATCAATTACAATCCGTGTGGACATACATCAAAGAACTGATCACGTTACAATTATACAAGCACAGGTAGTGGTAGACAATAATGTAACAATTAAAGTGAGATAGGCGAGAGGAGGTCATTAGTCAAGCTAGGGGAAAAAGTAAACACAATAGTGACGATACATCAAGTAAGTTATTCCTAGACATCCACAATAATATAGAGAAACTGGGAGGAGACTCCCAGTTACTTGCAGTTACAGTTACCTAGTGCATAGAGATGGAAGAACAAAGAATGCTTGAAAGAAAAGTGGGAGGGGGAGTGTTTAACCTGGGGGGCAGCGAAGTCCAGAATTTAGGAGCAAAATAGGAGAAGGCCTGTTCTCCCATTTTTGTAGCACAGGACCGTACTGATAGCATGGGGACGAAAGAGGACCTGAGTGAGCGTATGTGGGAGACCGGTGTAAGCATGTCACCCAGGGAGGCCGGACTGGGTGGTCTAGTGAGGGAGTCAACTAAACACCCTAGAGAGTAAGAACGGAGGTTTTTGGGACACAACCAGTTTAGGCCAGAGTAGAGCAGGCAGTGATGAGTAAGGCAAGGAGCTGATAAGGCAAACCTACAGATATTTTATAGGATGTGTCTCACTTGCAGAGCACACTGGCATTGGCTCGGCAGAGAACTGGGAGGGCTTAAAGGAGTAGAGGGAGTTGCACGCCTCTAGCTACTGATATCCTTGCTGAGGGGGTGAGTGACTGGTGCACTCGATAGGCTGCTCCAATTCTGGCATTGACAGACCAACGCACCTCATTGATGTGCATGGAAAAATCAAGAGCCAGGTCAAACGTAACCCCAAGGTATTTGAAAGTGGAGGTATTACTGACAGCATTTCTTTCCTGACAGTGGACAAGGAGCTTAGGGGATTCAGAGAGCACTTTTTTAGATGATCTGGACAGCACAGCCTGAGTCTTACCTATATTAAGAATTTGCTGGTTAGCCGAGAGCCAGGATTGAAGGGACTAAAAGTCAAGTTGGAGGTTTAGGTTAATGTCAGCAGTAGACTTGGAAGAATAATGGAGTACAAGATCATCGGCATACATGAGTAGGCTGCTGTGAAGGGAAGGACTGGGAATATCATGTAGGAAGAAGGAGGAGAGTAAAGGACCGAGCATAGAACCCTGTGGAACACCATGGCAGATAGGGATAGGGGAGGAGAGAGCCTTACAGTAGGAAACTGCCTGAGAGCGGTTGTCCAGGTAACTACTGATACAAGATAGGTTAGAGTCAGTGGCTCCCATGGCTTGTAGCTTGGACAGTAGAAGCGGGTGGTGAACCACATCAAAAGCTTAAGATAGGTCAATGAATACGGGTCCTGTGAGTAAGTCCTTATCCATGTTACATTTGATATCACTTTTAAGCAGGGTCAGGGCAGTGGTAGTACTGTGCCTTCCCCTAAAGCCATGTTGAGAAGGGGATTGAAGATTAAACTTAAGAAGGTACTCGGAGACCTGATGATGGACGAGTTTCTCCAGAAGCTTGCTAAGCATGGGGAGAAGAGAGATAGGATGGTAGTTGGACAGTAGCTTAGCATCTCCCTTCTTAAAAACAGGTATAGTTCTAGCCATTTTCCAGATCAAGGGGACAGAGGCAGTGCTAATAGAAAGGTTGAAAAGCCTGGTAATGGTCCTTGCAAGCCAGGCAGCAAACAGCCTAATAACCCTCAGATGTATACCATCAGGACCAGGGCTGCCACTAGCTAGAACAGTTTTGAGTAGGTCTAGAACATACAGGTAAGTGATCTGAGCCAGCTCCAGAGTAGGGGGAGTGGGGAAACTTGGAGAAGAGGCAGATCCAGAATTGGGGAGCACGGGGGGGGGTAAGAGTAGGTAGGGAGGAGAAGTAGGAGTTGAAAGCATTAGCAATGGTGAGACGGTGGTTGCAGTGGACATCATTTATGTACATATCAGTAGGTGTAGTTGGTTTGTTGTTCCCAAGAATTTCCATGATTTGAGACCAATACCTTTTAGGACAGGAGGCGGAAGAGCTTAGGAGGTTCCTGTAGTAAGAGCTTTTAGCCACGCAAGTCTCATTTTTGCATGTGTTGCGCAAAGCTCTGTAGGCTTCGAAATCCATAAGTAGACGGGATGTCTTCCAAACAGACCACAGTTTATCCATGAGTTTCAGAAGATGGAGCAGTGGATGCATTAGCCATTTGGAGATTTTCCCTTTTACCCTTCTCGTGGTGACCGGGATGTGTTTATTTTGTAGCGAGAGTAGTGAAGAGTTGAAATGGTCCGTTGCAACGTTTATATCATCAGTGTAGTACAGGGGAGACCAATCAACTAAGTTAAGATCACAAACGAAATCTTCCATATTAAGGTTGGAGAGATTGCAAAAAGTTAAAACTTTAGAAGGGAAGGAGGGGGCAGAGGTATCCCATATACAGTAAACAGAGTAATGACACTTATGGAATCTGGAAGAACACCGGCTGAGGTAAAGACCCCCTTTCTATTTGTCAGGATCCAGTCAAGTAGAGTAGCACTAATACCACCGTAGGAGATCCTAGTGGGTTCCTGAATAAGCTGTGAGAAATTGGCCTTGCTAGTCAAGGATGATAGGAGAGCAGAGCTAGGACCGGACCAGTCAAGGTTGAAATCCCCGAGATAGATTATATCATTCTTCCCAGTCACAGATAGCAGATAATCCATGAACTCCTCCAGGCCAAGCCTCGAGTTTCTGGGAGGTATATAAATACAGAATATGTGAAGTTTTGTTATATCCTCAAGCAGTAGAAGGGAATGGAGAACTTCACAGTTAGCAAGAGGGGGAACATGCAATAAAGTGATGTTAAGTTGAGCTTTGTAGTATAGTGCAAGTCCACCGCCTCTTTTAGTAGTAGGGCAATCAACCCGAAGCATGTTATATCCCAGGAGGGAGCACTGGAAATCAGTAATGGAAGGCTTAAGCCATGTATCAGATATGGCTAGGATATCAGGGTTGTTGGTACTAGTCCATGCTTCAAGGTCAGGGAGGTTGGCCAGGAGGCTCCTAGAATTAATGTGAGCAAAAGTGAGGCCAGAAGTTTGGGGCAGACAGTGAGAGTGGTGATACTGGGTGGGATTATTGGCCAGAGTAGGACCTGGATTTTTCTCAACATCCCCCGCAACAGTAAGGGATAGGGTAAGGATCCAGAGAGTCGCAATAATATAAGCCCGAACTGCACATCCAGGGGAGATAGACAACCTACACAGGATATATTTAATTAATAACCCCAGTTGTTTGAGGACAAACACGGTTTTAGGGACTGAATTAGGGATAGGGTCAGACAGGAGGTAAGAGAAGCAGAAATTATCCAGTGAGTGTACAGTGAAGGGCGACAATCAGTACAGGAGCAGAGACAACAGAGAGTACCCATAGTATGAGTGCAAAAGAGAGAAGGGAGAATACAGGCATGAAAGTCATGTTGGGCTGGAGTAAGAAGGGGACAATAAGGGGGAAGAGAGTGGACAGAAAGGCGGGGAGGAGCAAAAGGTGAGGGATGAAACTAAACAGAACAGTGAACAGAGAAGGATTAGGCAAGATATAAAGAGTAGGGCGACCTCAAATGGCCAGAGAATATAAGGAGCAAATGGGAAACTAGGGAGTTAGAACATGCGACTGTCACAACAGATATAACACGAGACGTGACTGTCACAACAGATGTAACATGAGACAGTCCTGTGTGTATATAAGTAACACCAGCTAAGGGTGGAGGGTATGGGGAGCAGTCGCAAGTGACTGTGAGGTTAGCCAGATCTGGGATCAGCTCTTTTCTTCAGGCGCGTGTTGCAGCAACAGTAAGCTCCGTACCTGAGTTTGCTTCGGGGGTTGGGGGAGGGCTTCACCCATAGTGCCCTCAGGACCTGGACCCTGCTGCAGATCCCACCGTCTGAGGAGAGAAGAAGAGGTAGAATTTATATGAAGCCTCAAGTGATTAAAAATGTTACACTGTCCTAATTACAATGTTTTGTCTAGCAGCAGAGGGAAATAACGTACCGACTGAGGAGCTAGATAGCAAGATGGACTAGATACAAGGGATTCAGTTATAAAGTAATTTTGCTCCCATTTACTACATATTTTTAATCCACTGATTCCTGGCCGTCGATACCCTGGTAGGAGCCCCAGATGCTTATGTGAGATTTCCTCCTGAGGGAGTTCAGGCAGGCTAAGTTACACTACAGCAAGGAAGCGTCTTGCTATTAATTTAAAATAAAATGGCTGTTCAAGACTAGGAGCCCCAGATGCTTATGTCAGATTTCCACCCGAGGGAATTCTGGCAGGCCAAGTTACAACTTACACTGCAGCAGGGAAGTGTTTTACAATTAATTTAAGATTTAAATAAAACGGCTGTTCAAGACTAGGGGGATGAACTCAGTCCAAATTACCGAGCACAGTTACCTGGCAGCACAAAATTCATTGGTGAAACATCAGTAATGAAACAATAAAAGTACACAGCACAATTAATCCAAAATAATATGAATGAAGTTTCACTTACAGTGCATGAACATTTAAGGCTAAGAACCCTTACGCTCTAACAAAAACAGCACAGAAAAAAAACTATCTCCACTGTTGGGTCGACACAAATTCAAATTTTGAAAAAAGGGACCAAAGCCAGATCTGGGACCAGCTCTCTCTCTTCAGGCGCGTGTTGCGGCGACAGTAAGCTCCGTACCTGAATTTGCTTCTGGGGTGGGGGGAGGGCTTCACCTGTAGTGCCCTCATGACCTGGACCCTGCAGCGGATCCCACTGTCTGAATTTGCTTTGGGGTGGGGAGGGCATCACCCATAGTGCCCTCATGACCTGGATCCTGTGGCGGATCCCACCATCTGAATTTGCTCGGGGTCGGGGAGGGGCTTCACCCGTGATTGCCTCACGACCTGGACCCCCGCGCGGATCCAGTCTGGAATTTGCTTCGGGGTGGGAGGGCTTCACCGTAGTGCCCTCACGACCTGGACCCAGTGGCGGATCCCACCATCTGAACTTGCTTCGGGGGGGGAGGGCTTTACCTGTAGTGTCCTCACGACCTGGACCCTGCGGGGATCCCACCATCTGAATTTGCTTCGAGGTGGGGGAGGGCTTCACCCTGTAGTGCCCTCACCACCTGGACCCTGTGGCGGATCCCACTGTCTGAATTTGCTTCGGGTGGGGAGGGCTTCACCCATAGTGCCCTCACGACTTGGACCCTGCCGCAAGATCCCATCGTCTGAATTTGCTTGGGGGTGGGGGAAGGCTTCACCGTAGTGCCCCAGTTACCTGGACCCTGCAGCAATCCCACAATCTGAATTTGCTTCGGTGGGTGGGGGGAGGGCTTCACCCATAGTGCCCTCACGACCTGGACCCTGCAGCTGATCCCACTGTCTGAATTTGCTTCGGGGAGGTAGGGGGAAGGCTTCACCCGAAGTGCCCTCACGACCTGGACCCTGCGACGGATCCCACCATCTGAATTTGCTTCGGGAGTGGGGGGAGGGCTTCAACTGTAGTGCCCCCACAATCTGGACCCTGAGGCGGATCCCACTGTTTGAATCTGCTTCGGGGGGGTGGGGGTAGGGCTTCACCTGTAGTGCCCTCACGACCTGGACCCTGCGGTTATAGTCAGTTCATCCAGTTTATTATTTAAGCATCTTGCATTGAAATACATTAAGCTTAGCTTGGTCGATACAAAATCATTATAATGCCTGATAGTATTGTTAAGGGAAGTGGGAACATCTCAATCATCTGACAAAATTAGAGGCCATAATCTGTGTCTTTACCTTGGAGTGCAGCTGCTTCCTTGTTTTGATTGTACGGCATTTCATCCTGTCCAGCTCCAGAGAAATAAACTGGAGTGCCAGTCTCCTGACTACAGGGTCACAGAAGCCATGGTACAGCTAAGAGGAACAGAGATCTCATCCCTGGTATGCAGGACTGCAGTTGGAACTGGTTGTTAGTTTGGTCTGAGTCACCAGAATGGTTTGGGAGACCGAGACAGAAGAGTTGCAAAACTGATTCTTGACCAGTGTCTGTGCCTAGCCAATAGTTCCAGAGAACTGGGTCTCTTTAATGTCTTGGAGTCAGAGAACTAGGTACCAGAGCCATGGAGGGATGGACTTACCCTGCATTGGACAGAAGGTCTTTGAGACTGGATTTAACTTCTCTAACCTGGACTTCCTGGATTCCATGAATTTCTCACGCATTCCCTTAAAATAGGGAAACACCTTCATAAGTAACTGTTCTGGAACAAGGCAGTCCAACCTGTTGTGCTCACCTGCTGTGAGTGTGGGCTTTTGCAGCTTGACAAGCACTGAATATTTCTGTAGGGTTCATCATGGAAGACAACATGGCACAGGAAGGAGCTTCTATATTTAACAAAAAAAAGTGCAAACATTTTGCCAAATTAAGGAGTGGTGATAGTAACCAAATGGAACCCAAACCAGAGACAGAACTGAACGTAAGTGGAACTGACACAGTACAGAGTGGATCCAGGAGTGACCAGTCTTCAGTAGAAAAGAAAAACCTGACGGTTGAAGGGGGCTTGGCACAAGTTGTAGAGACAATGCATATGGCGTGGTTTGAATTTTCTGTGACAGTTATGGGTATGGCTCCTTGAGAAGCAGTTTGCAAGTATACTGTCAGAAGATTAGATTGTTGTGGCGATATACGGAGATGGTAGCAATCCCTAAACCTAGAAAAGATTCATCTTTAATGGATTCATATCGACCTATATCGAAACTTAACTGCGATTACTAGTTATTTATATCAATATTAGCAAATCGAGTGGCAATTTCATTGCCTACTCTAATAGACAGAGACCAGGTGGGTTTTATTATGAAACGTCAAGCTCATGATGCAGTTCAGCAAGTAATTTTGCTCACAGAACACGCATCTTCTAGGCAAATCCCAACTGTCCTTCTCAGCTTTGACGCCATGAAGACGTTTGATAGGGTGTCATGGCCCTATCTCTGGGCCACTCTAAAAAGGTCTGCATTCCCTGATAAACTTATTTTCCAAATACAGGCCATGTATCATGTGCCCTTAGCGTACCTTAAGTTAGATGGGTCCCTTTCTCAACCATTTCTTTATCTAGGGGAACAAGGCAGGGGTGTCCATTATATCCACTACTATTTGCACTCTATCTAGAGCCTTTAGTTGCTAATATCAGGGCACATGCCCACCTGGAGGGGGTTCCGGTAGGGAGAAGATCCCACAAATTGACACTCTTTGCAGACGATATTCTGCTGACACTCACCTCCCCGGAGACATAAGTGCCAGCGGTCTGGGCACAATTAGCTATCTTTAGTGGGTTGACAGGCTATAAGATTAATGATACCAAGACAGAGGTCTTGGCCTACTCCTTTAAACCTTCCCTAGCTTTAAAAAGGAAATTCCATTGGCACAGGGTGGAGATGAGATACCTGGGTATTAAAATACCTTATAAAAAGTTACTCTTAGATCTGATGAACTATGAACCCATCACTCAACAAATTATATCGGAATTATCTAAATGGGCCATTCTTCCGATGGGGATTCTCTCAAGAGTTGAAACTGTCCAGTAAAACATACTACCTCGTCTGCTCTTCTTTTTACAGACCCTCCCGACACTCCCTACTAGTACTTCTTTTCAAACATGGGATAAATTAATCTCTAGGTATATTTGGGGAGGTAAAGCACCCCAAGCAAAATATTCCGCATTACAACTATCCAGGGCACAAGAGGGACTACATCTCCCAAACATGAAAAGATATGCTCAGACAGCTCACATACATATTTCTCTATTACATGTAGCTACAGATTATAAGACACATTGGAAAGACACTGAAGTAGCCCTAAATGGATTGGAGAACTTCCCACCCTATATATTGGGGGAACCCTCTGAGAGGTCTCCCACTTTCAAAATTCATGAGCCTCGCCTCAAAATTTCTGAGCAGCTGGATACAAATGTGGAGAACCTTTTTATCTCCTTCGGAAAGAAGATACCCAAGTATGATCCCGATCTCCCATTGGGAGAAGTCTGATATACGTTATACATTTCAAGTAGTAGGTCCTATGGGCATCCACTCTTTCCTACAACTGCAAACAAAGTACAAACTCCCTAGCAATCAGTATAAATTTTATGGAGATTTTGAGGGATACACTGTCACCATTTGAGAAAAATACAACAGCAGTAGCTAAATCTACTTCTCTCTCCTGCTCCAGATGGTGATATTTCACCTGAGAGGACAGCCTCAAGAACATGTCATTGGGAACTTATATTCAGCATTAAGGGCATATGATAAGACATCTTTGGATTATGTTAGAATGAAGTGGTCAAAAGATATGAACTTAGAATTAGATCTGGAGCAATGGCAAATTTCAACCACATTATATTCCAGAATCTCCTTTAATGTATATTGGTGGGAATATGCTTGGAAAGCCAGAGTAAGATATTTTAGAACCCAGGAAATCACGGTTAAGTTTAAGGGACATGGATATGGGAGCTGCTGGAGGGGATGTGGGCAGAGGGAGGTGGGGATGGAGCATATCATTTGGTCATGTCCACACATAATAGGATATTGGCAAGACATCATAGGTGAGCTAAATGCTATATACGTGAGGACAGATATAGTTACCCCAACCTTTGTATTGACAGCAATACCTCTGGTGGGAATTAAGGTTCAGGGGTCACTTTTTAAAATGTTATCTCTATTAATACTAGTGGCAAAAAAAAAAATCAAGACTCGTTTATGGCTTTCCACCCAGATTCCAGGCAAAGAGGCTTGGAGGATACTGACATATGAAATGTATAACCTTGAGAGGATCTCAGCAAAACTGACTAACAGGACCTCTGCATTTGATAACCAATGGTGAACTTGGGTGCTATATCAATTAGGGCAATGTGGGGACTTTGTTCCTTAAATATGCATTATTTTATTTAGAGGTGTATGGGGCACTTGAGCCCATGGGGGGTGGGAGACTGGATATTTTAATAGAGCTAAACAGTGATGAGAAAGGCAGTATTTCCCCCTCTACCACCATTACCTATATGACAGTCATCAATATAAACATATTATTAAAGTTTATAACAGATAACCAAAATATGTTTGAGATTATACAGAGCCGGAGATCTTTGAATACATTTAGCTACAGTATGTTTGCTTACTACCAGCATCATTCTTCATTGTACTACCTCTGAATGTATCTATGCATTGCATTTGATACTATAACAAGCTGCTAAAACCAATAAAATATAATAAAAAAAAAAAGATTAGATTGTTTTTCATTCATCTTTTCTAGTGCAGAGTCAGTTAGATATCACCCTGTTCAAAGGTTGCCATATAATGCATCTACTGAACTGCAAAAACCACTATGCCAGAAGGATTATGAGCAAAGCCTGTCTCAGAGGTTTCCATGTTAATCACAGGTTGTGTTACATAAGTCGCTGTAGAGGCAGAAATGTTGTAGTGCCATACACTTGCAGAGCTACAGGACCTTTAGTCCTGGAACATTCTTGCTGCAAACCAATGAATGCAACATACACTGACTGAGCTATAGCTACCTCACTGCCTAGAGATATTACTGCAAAACCATAAACGCTGTAGTACATACAATAACTGGCCATCAATTTTTCCATTTTCAATGGCCAGTTATTATTTGCTGTAATAACCAGCCGGTTATTATGGCAAACATGTGTACAGCACAAAACAAATAGCTGCACTCAAGACTCGTACGATTCTGTCTCAAGTGCAGCACAGTCTCTTGAAATGGCTTACAGTGATTTCTCGCCATTGATTTAGAGAGACCGCAGGTCACAAGTAATGAGAAAATGTGAAATTTGTACAGTCCTCTCTCAGTAAGACTGGTTTTTCAGTTATCCCAATGTGTTCTCTGAAAGCAAAAGCAGATGCAAATTAAGCAGCTGGGGGAAAAAACATGAAAAACATCATGGAAGCACATTTCTCTTTGGGGCCATTACCAGAATGCCACACGTTCATTCAGAAGCATGAAAACTGTAACGCTGAACCCTGCAAGTAATTTTTCCAGTAGAAGTTTTTAAGAACTAATTTCAACTTTATTGTTTTTTTCTATACAGACCTTTCAGTAACCACAGTGAACATTTATGGTTTACACTATGGCAAGAATTAAGTACCATTTTAGAACTGTACGATATACTTTATGTCTCTTACAGCTAGAGTTCTACAGTAGAACACAGATGTACTGTGCTAACAACAGAAGAGCAGAGCAAGGACTTGTACATCATGCAGTTCTTAAATGGTACTTGCCAGCTGTGTGTAAATCAGAGACACTCACTGGGATAACTACACAGCCTGTATAGAGTGAGCAATAATAGAACTGGAACCAGTGTTTAAAAATCTGCTTCTACTGGGAAAATGACATGCAGATTCAGCATGGTTTTCCTAAAACAGAGTGTTCTTACAGAATTGCATTATTTTTTTTTGGGGGTGGCTGGAGAGAGAGAGAGAGAGAGAGAGAGAGAGAGAAAACCTCAGTGACCAGGGATTATATAAAACAAAACATGTAGTGGCATGCTTAAATACCTTTAATGTGTGATGCTTGAATGAACCCTTTCGAGCTTTGCTCTCAGGGTTTATATAGCATCATACACCTCCGGTGTGTATTAAATCCTGGTAATGTACACCACCTCATGTATTATTCTATATTTTATTGGGAGGTAGCATAATGTAGTGGTTAAGAGGACTGAGCTGCAAACCTGCAGAACTGCGTTTGAATCTCACAGCCACCTCTTCTACACTGTGTGACCATAAGCAAGTCACTTATCTTTCCAGCACTCCCAGGACACACCTGGAAACAAGCCTTGGTTTAGTGCATCTTTCCAGGCCAAAAATTGTAAAATTAAAACAAATAAAATATAGAATAATACATGGGTGGGTGTGTGTAACCAGAATTTTACACACATCCGAGGTGTGGGATGCTTCGCCCTCGGGGTTTATAAAAGCATCCCACACTGAGGGTGTGTGCAAAATTCTGGTTTTACACCCACCCACGTTTTATTTTATTTAATTACAGGTCATCACTTTTTTTTCTTTTGGCAAACTTGAGTAAGTTGGAGCAGCACTTCTGTTAGACTTAGACACACACACACACACACACACACACACTCTCTGCCTGTCACTCCCTTGCAGTTCAGGCTTTCCTTTTTTCCTTGCTTTTTGTGCTTTTTGTTTTGTTAAATTACAGTGCAAAAGCAATACTTTAAGTCAGGTGTTAGGTTGTAGCCCGTTCTAAGTAAGGTAGTATGGTCGTGGTCCATTGGCAATGCAGTCGCTGTGTGTGGACGCCCTGCTCAAGGGTACGAACAGCAGGATCAACCACATAGATTTTTGATGTTATGAAGACAGGATGAAAGAGACAGATATTTAAAATATTAAAAAATTACCTGTCTTGGACTTCTGGTGAAGTCACCGAGCAATGCGGCAGTGCTGATTCGGAGCTCCCTCTACCCACGAAATAACATTTTTAAAACAGATATTTTACTTCTACTACTAAATCAGACTAAACCTGAGAGGATGGCGAACAGACCAAAATCCCGATCGGGGGGAAGGGGCAGCCTTAAACAAAAAAAACTGAACTTGCATCCCAAGGGCCCAACAAAAGATACATTGCAAACTAGGCCTCCAGAAGCCGCAGAGGTGAAGTTGGAGGGGAGCTCAGATGAGGAGGAGGAGGTCATGGTAACCTCACAACAGGTATGTAGGGAACTATGTCGCCTCACCCGAACACTGGATACCATCCGAGGGGAGGTCGCTGACAACACAACTAAACTGCTCCAACATGATCAGCAACTACATGATATAGAGGAAACTTTGTCTGCTCAATCAGACACTGTGGAGCTTCACAACAGCGCCATACTTCAACTTCACGATCGGTCCCAGATTCTCCTCCATAAAATTGAGGTCTTAGAAAATAGATCGAGGAACATCAATATAAGACTGCATGGGCTGCCAGAACATACTAAGGCTGGGAACACCACTGAATGTGTTAAAAGCTTATTGAAGGAGCTGCTGAATATTGATAAGGATATTCTATTAAATATCATCAGGGCCCATCATGCTCTAATAGCCCCACCTAAGGATCTGAAAGCCAGGCCTCGATTCCCGATCATTGCTTTTCTGGACTACCACATTAAAGAAATGGTACTTCGCAAGGCCTGAGCGCTAAAAGAAATAATTTTTGGTGTTACACGGCTCTTTATTGAACCTGACTATGCCCCAATGACCATGGCCAGGAGAAAAAGTACAGTTACGTAAGAACTTACCGTAACAGTAGATCTTCGAGAGAGGCTCTTGCAGTAGGTAATTACATATAGGACTGACGTTGGTAGGTGGCAGGACCCACGGAAAAATTTCTAGCTAGCAGTCCCTGGCAAGGGACCGCCCCCACGTCAGGTGACCGGCGTCAGACGACGTCGGTATAAAGGGGCGGTCCCGGACGCCCGCCTTCCAGTTCTTTCCCGCCACAGGCCCGGAAGGCCCGGACGAGAGAGAAACAGATATTTCCCTCAATGGAAAAGGAGTTGAAAAACCTAGGGGATGGAGGGCGGACAGAGTGCCTATTGTGAAGAGCCCTCTCAAGATCTACTGTTACGTAAGTTCTTACGTAACTGTACTATCTTACTCGAGAGGGCTCTTGCAGTAGGTAATTACATATAGGACAGAATCCAAGCAGTCTGGAACAAATGAAAGGCACCGGGAGGAGGAACTACTCCAAGAAGTAGCAAACAACCTTGCAAACCTCAAGATAGGAGGCCTTGCAAGACAGCTAACCCGAAGCCTGCTCTACGGCGAGAGGCAATGTCCAAACTGTAATGTTTCGGAAAGGTATGGACGGAGGTCCAGGTGGCGGCAGCACAGATGTCTGCCGCAGACACATTCTTGAAACAAGCCGCAGAGGCTGCTACTCCGCGAGTGGAGTGACCTCTGACTTGACCCGGTAGGGTCTTGTTGTACTTGTCATAACAGAAAATGATGCAATGAGCCAACCACTTTGACAGGCATTGCTTGGAGACAGCATTGCCTTCCCTTTTGTGAGCAAAAGAGATGAACAACTGATCAGTCTTTCTGAGATCCTTCGTCCTATCGGTGTAGTATATCAGAATCCTGTGGACATCCAAGGTATAGAGCAAGTATTCTCCCTGGTTGGAGTACTGCGTGAAAAAGGCAGGTAACTCAATAGACTGATTTAAGGTAGACTCCGCTACCACTTTCGGAAGAAACTTAGGGTTCGTGCGAAGAGCTACTCGTTCTTTGTGAAAAATCAGATAGGGGACTTTACACATAAGAGCCTGGAGCTTGGAAATTCTTCGAGCAGAAGTAATGGCCACTAAGAAGAGCGTCTTCCACGATAAAAACTTCAAGTCTGTGGAATCCGCAGGCTCAAAAGGAGGAAGGATAAGTTTCTCGAGAACAAAGTTCAAATCCCAAGGCGGAGCAGGAGTCCGAACAGGGGGCCTGAGATGAAGGGCCCCTCTGAGAAAGGTCTTGGAAACCTCTAATTGGGCAAAGGCTTTATCAGCAAAAGGAACATGGTAGGCTGAAATAGCAGCCATATGAACCTTCAAAGAGGAGTGACTGAGACCCAGGTCAAAAAGATGACACAAATAATCGAGCAGAACGGCCACAGGACAGGAGAAAGGCTCCACTTTCCTGGAGGCAGCCCAAATGGAAAATCGCTTCCATTTCATAGCGTAGGTGGACCTAGTGGAGGGTTTTCTAGCCTCCACTAGAATCTCTGCCACCTTAGGAGAGACGCCAAAACGAGATTGGGCTAGGTCTGCAGGAGCCATGCATGAAGTTGGAGAGACTTGAGTCCCGGATTGACCAGGGTCCCCTGATCCTGGGTCAGCAATCCTCGAGATAAAGGAAGAGGAAGAGGAGGAACCTCTGAGTATTGTTGTAGAAGAGAGAACCAGATTTGCCTGGGCCAGAAAGGAGCAATCAGAATCATTCTCGCTCCTTCCAATGCAAGTTTCTGCAGCACACGAGGGACCAGAGGAATTGGGGAAAAGCATAGACGAATCTGTCCTTCCAGCTTAGAGACAGAGCGTCGCTCCAGAAGCACCTCGCTCTGGAGCGAGCGAGAAAAAGTGGGAAGTTTATGCGTTTTGGGAAAAAGCGAACAGGTCTACCTGTGGAGTCCCCCAAAGCTGGAAGATGCCGTTTAGAACCTTTTGGTCCAGTTCCCACTCGTGTGGAAGAGCCAAGGAATGACTTAGCTTGTCTGGGATGATATTGTCGACTCCTGGAACATGGATCGCCGTGAGGTGAAGGTTGTGAAGCGTTGCCCATTCCCAAACCCTCACTGCTTCCCTGCACAGTGGGTAGGATCGAGTCCCTCCCTGCTTGTTGATGTACCACACTACGCACATGTTGTCCATTTGGACAGCCAGGTGACCGGGAAGGATGTATTGGTGAAGGGCTTGGAGGGCATACAGAACTGCTCGTAGCTCAAGCACATTGATGTGGAGAGCTAATTCCGATCTGGACCATAAACCCTGGGTTCGGTGAGGACCCAGATGGGCTCCCCAACCTTCGCCTGATGCGTCCGTGGTCGGAGTCTGGGAGGGGGGAGGATGAAAGAAGGGGATACCCCGGAACAGGTTCTCTCGAACCATCCACCACTGCAAGTCTCTTGTCATCGGCGAGGAGATCAGTACCAGATGATCTGGGTTGTCTACAGGTTGATCCCACTGAGAGCGGAGAGTCCACTGAGAGATCCTCATGAGGAGTCGCGCGCGCGGAACCGTCGGGATGGCGGCCACCATCAGTCCCAAAAGACGGAGCATCGACATCGCCGGAACCTTCCTGTGTTCCGAAAGTAGGGAAATCTGTGACTGGAGGGAGGGAGGCCCCCCTGTCTGAAGGCAGGAAGGCCTTGCACACTGTCGTATTGAGGATTGCCCTGATGAACTGGAGTCTCTGGGAAGGGTCCAGATGAGACTTGGAATGGTTGATGGTGATACCCAGACAAATGAAAACCTGCTGGGTGAGGGAGAGAAAATGCAGGAGTTCCTCCCTGGACGAGGCCGCCAGGAGCCAATCGTCCAGGTAGGGAAACACCTGAACTCCCAAGGTATGCAGGTGGGCCGCTACCACCACCAGGCATTTGGTAAAAACTCGGGGAGCCAAGGAAAGACCAAAAGGGAGTGCCCGGAATTGGTAATGGTCCCCCTGGAAAGCAAACTGGAGGTACTTTCGGTGCGAGGGACGGATGGGGATGTGCAGGTATGCATCCTGCATATCCAGTGCACAAAGCCATTGGCCCAGCCGAAGAAGGGGCGGAAGGGTTTGAAGGGAGAGCATCCTGAACTTCTTGTATTCTACATAGAGGTTCAGGGAGCTGAGATCGAGAATGGGTCTGAGATCTCTCGTCTTCTTTGGTACAATAAAGAAATGGGAATAGTAACCTGTCCCGTGGAGGCGAGGAGGGACGGGTTCTATGGCCTGCTTCACGAGGAGAGCAGATATTTCTTCCCTGACCAAAGGAAGATGGTCCCTTGAGTAAGAGGACTTCAGGGGGGGTGGAGAGGAGGGTTCTGTAGAAATTCTACGGAGTGCCCCTCTGCGATAATCTGAAGCACCCATGAATCCGATGTTATCCTCTCCCAACCCAGAAGGTGGAGGGAGAACCTCCTCCACCGTTCCTCCGGGAGTCCAGAGGCGTGTGGAGAGGGAAGGAGTCAGGTGGTATGGGGCAGCCATGCAGCTGGGGCACCTCTGCTTTTTGGGCGCTGGGGCCGGGTAGCTGTGGGGCCCGACGTTTGGTGGCCCGCCTTCCTTGGGGTTTCGCTTGAGGCCGGCTGCGTCTGCGAAAATGACGGCGCTGTGGGGGATGGGGACGGTACATGGAATCCACAGATTTCAGGGCCGTCCCCTTCTCCCGCAAGTCGGAAAGCACCGAACCCCTGAAAGGTGCTTCCTGAATTGCTGACTGCACCTCCGGGACCAAACCTGACACTCGGAGCCAGGCGTGATGCCGAAGACTTACGGCAAACACGGAGCTCCGCCCTGCGGTGTCCACTGCATCATAGGTCATTCTCAGAATGTGACGACTGGCAGAACGAGCAGAATGGACAAGGTTAGCTAACTCCTGCTTGACTTGGGAGTCAGGCAAGGAGTCAATCTTAGATTCCGCCTGGGTAAGGACAGCCTTCTGGTAATCCCCCATATGTGCTACATAATTTAGGGCCCTAATCCCCAGTGTGGAAGAAGCGTAGATCTTCCTTCCATTCTGATCCAGAAGGCGAGACTCCTTATCCGGAGGAGACAAGCTCAAGTGTTTAGGGTGTGCTGACCGGCCATGAGTGGCGCTAATCACAACTGAGTCTGCACGGGGGTGAGAATCTAAAAAGTCTACACCCTCCGGAGCCTGGTATATCCTGTTGGACTTCCGAGGAAGTGGGGCTAAAGCAGACGGTTGTTTCCAAATGGTAGAAACAAGGTGAGCATGAGGCTCAATCCAGGGTGGCACAAGAGTAGGGGCCGTAAGGGGCAAGTCCAGATGTTCGGCCAGTTTAACCCGCTGAGGATCTGGCTGTAAGGAACGCCACTGATGTACTTCCTGGATCTTCCTGAGCAACTCCATGAAGGAAGGATCCTCCGGAGGAGACTTCGGAGGAGTCCTGGGTCGGGGCTTGGACGGAGAGCGAGGTCGTTGCCTTTCTCGGAGCATCCATCGGAGGAATCCGAGGAGTCCGGAGAGAAGAAGAAGAAGAAGAAGAATTGGAAGCAGAGTAAGACTCCTGACTCATCTAGGGGGAGGAACGGGTTCCTTAGGGGGAATCCTTGGACGCATGTCCTGCCCCTCTCTGGATCCCAAGAGGAGAGCTCGGGAATCCGGAGGCGGAGAGGGAGTGTGCCGTCCGGGGCGTACGGGGGCCGGAGATGGTACTGTCGCCGTAAGGTGGCTCTCGACTTCCTTGGTGAGCTGAGCCTTGGCCTCAGCCCACCAGGAGGCCAGAGTCTCCTGAAGATCCACCGGCAGCCTAGGGGGCGGTGGAGGAGAAGGAGGGGGATAGTTGTACGGATTATATCCATAAGGCGAGTATCCGTAACTCGGCCGCGGAATACCCAAGTCGGGTACTGTGGCGTCAGTGGGGCCGGCGCCGGGTACTGCGGCGCAGGATACTGCGGACCCGGGTAAGCCGGCGTCGGATATGACGGCGGATACCTGGGCACCGGAGGAGCTGCCGGAGCAGAAGGCCCAGTAGGTAGCCCCCCCGGGTGTATCAATAGTGTTAGGCCCGTGGGGGGGAGGGCCCGATGGAAGAGGAGTATCCCCCGTCGGCGTCGGAGGGGCTGGCGTCGGAACCGCGCCAGTGGGGCCGGTGTTGAGCCGCGCCGGGCCCAAGGTCTCGGGCCAGCGCCAGATCCAGTTCCGTGAGGGGATCTGACGGGCGGAAAAGCATCCTGTGTCTCGCCCAGGGATGGTGGTGAAAATCCCTGGGTCGGGCGGTGACACGGGCTCCCCGGACGGCAGCGAAGGCTGCGGGGAACCTGGGATGACAGACAATGGAGGGTCTGTTGTAGGCTCCGACGCCCGGCGCACGTCGGAGGAGCCGACGTGCGACTTAGGGGCAGGACCCCGGCGGACGCCAGAGTAGCCGGCGTCCGACTTAAGGGGTCCCTCGTCGGAGGCGGGCCGAGGATGGGAAGAGGCCCGGTCCGAGGGGGACACTGCCGTGCGCCGCCCCGAAGGGTCGGGCGTCTTAGCAGCCTTTTCCCGGCGGGCGTCGGAGGAACCAACGTCCGGCTTATGGGAGGCGCCCGCGGCAGTAGGCCTCAAGCCTGCGGCAGTACTGGGGGCAGAAGCCTCCTTGCCCAGAGGGCCCAGCGGGCCCGAACACGGAAGCTCAACGGCGGTCAATCTCCTCCAAAGCCTGGAGGCTGCCGTCGGACGATCTCCGGAGGGGACGTCACCTGAGCCGCGGCTCCGGCCAGAGTCGTGGAGGAGGAGGCCTTCTCCTGGTGCCTTTCTTTTTCCCACTTCTTGTGTCCTTCTGGGGAGGCTGACGCCTGCCTAAGTTTCTTCAACTCCTTCTCCAAAGCAGACATCTTCTTTTTAAGGAGATGGGCTTCCAAGGACTGCTGGCGTTGTCTGCGGGTGGCCGCGTTAAAATGCAGGCACTTGTCGACCTAAGCAAAAAAGGCAGAGGGAGTGACCGTCCTTGTGGGGCAGTTGGGCGCCACATGAGTCGCACTTATTTTTTGAAGGGGACGACATAAACCGACGTTCACCTGACGAAAAGATCTCAAAATATCTATAACTTTCGGTATAAAAACGACGTAGTAACAGGGCTGAGCTACGAACTTTACCGCGAGGTGCTGCACGAGCTGACGGCGGGAAAGAACTGGAAGGCGGGTGTCCGGGACCGCCCCTTTATACCGAATACGCCATCTGACGCCGGTCACCTGTCGTGGGGGCGGTCCTTCACCAGGGACTGCTAGCTAGAAGTTTTTCCGTGAGGTCCTGCCGCCTGCCGACGTCAGTCCTATATGTAATTACCTACTGCAAGAGCCCTCTCGAAGTAAGATCTATGGTTTCCTGTGGTGAAGGAGCTCCGTGCCAAGGGCCTGAAGGCATGCATTGATTTCCTGGCCAAGTTGAGAATTACGTTGGATAGAGGGGTGAAGATCTTTAAAACGGCTGCAGAGGCAAAGAAATGCCTGGCCACGTTAAATATCACCATTGATGAGCTGATTAGTCCCTCCCTGATTAAGGACACAGAATGAAGGCAGTGGCAACCAGCAAACAGTACAGGAGGTAAAAAAGACCACACAAGGCCATCCAGTCACTAACCCAGCTCCCTGGCCGAAAATGCAAGCCGCCGCAAAAGCAAATAAAAGACAGAGAGGGCACCATGAAATCAAATCGCGGCAGCGATTCTCTGCCTGTGGATGAAAATGGTGGACATACATCGCAAGAACTGAACTCTTAAATTTAAACTTGTGATGAGAGCACACTGCAGGTCTCTATCATTCGGTAAGTCGGGGGGAAGGGGTTCCCTTGCTGCCACCCATGGTCACCGAGACATTACTTTCAGACCCAGCAAGTGAAACCCGGTCTGAAACTGGAGCTTACTTTTCTTTTAAGTGGCTCAAGAGGATTAGTCAGCGAGGGTTATATTCCCTTCCCTTGAACATCCATTGGGGGGAATCTCTCTCCTTCAGATCTGATCCCATTAATGGTTTGCCGGCTTTTTGTTTTGCATTCTTTTCAGGCTTTACATCTCATTGGGGGAAGCTTACTGGAAAAATGTGTGTGGGGGGGGATGTACTGAAGGACAGAAAACTAAATCTTGGATGGATGCATTCTCACATTTAAATTTAAACTAGATAATTTGTGGGGCATGTGGTTCGGCATCTGGGAAATGGCAAGAGTGACACCTCTCAAGTTGCCTTTTGGCCTCTGGGGAGAGACCAGGCAACACAGTGCAGGATTAAATCCAGCATTTCCCTTCACCACTTACCATCCAAAGTGTGGAGGGACAGGTGTGGCACTAGTGAAGCAGTTCTACGAAATTCAGTTTTGGCTCATTCATGGCTGGTTTCTTATTACTTTTATTGCCATTGTTGACTCAAGTTAAATGGTTCAGTGTTTTAAAGTTGTTTTTAATTAGTTGGCAAATTGTTTATATTGGCTGTGTGTCTTCTCTTCCTGCTCAACCCTCTTGGGGGCCTGGTAAGACCGTATGAATGGGGTTCATAGATTATTCAGGAATTTTAAACTCAATGGTAACTATGGGTGACTTAAATGTAGCGTCCTATAATGTCAGAGGATTTACTTAATGGTCCTGTAAAACAGGCTAGGCTTCTTTGGGAGTTGAGCAGGATGGGAACACAAATTGCATTATTACAGGAGACCCACCTTATGGACAGCGGACACCAGAAACTGTGCCGTAGATGCGTGGGTGAGATTTATGCCTCTTCCTATCAGGCGTATTCACACCATAGAGGCATGGCTATTCTTATTCACAAGACATGCCCTATACAGGTAGAAACAGTACATACGGACCCAGAAGGGCGATATATAATAATCCAAGCATACTTGCAGGATATACCCTGCACAATTGCCTGCCTTTATGCCCCTAATGATGATAAAGAGGCTGCCTCCTTCTTTAAGAAATTTTTCATGGACGTACTTAAGGTTTCCGACCAGTTGTGTGTTATGGGGAGAGACTTCAATATGATCCTGTCTCCGACTTTAGACAGACAGGGAGGATCTTTGAGGTCTAAAGCAGGGGTGGCAGGGAATACTTTACTCCGCATGACACACAACTTGGGACTGGCAGAGGTATGGCGGAGGGTCAATGGACAGCAGAGAGACTACTCCCACTTCTCAGATAGGCATGGATGCTATACCAGGATAAACTTTCTTTTCTTAATCAAGGAGTGGATACATGCGGTGTCATCTTGCCAGATATGTATCCATACCTTATCGGACCATACCCCGATTAAATTAAAACTAGAGTTGGCTCCCCCAATCAGAAACTCCCACTGGAGATTCAATGTGGGTCTCCTGAATAACCAGGACTTTAAGGATCTGGTGGTCTCCACAATTAAAACATATGATCAAGATAATCCGGTGGGAGTGGTCTTTCATGCAGTTAGATAGGACGTATTGAAAGCAGTTCTTCGAGGGTCATTATAGGATATTCCTCTATGGATAAAAAATGCAGGGAACAAAAAAGAGTGGAAATGGAAGTAGAGCTGGTGGATCTTGAATTTCAACATAAGATCTCGCTGAATAGCCAGATGCAAAAACTTTTAGCTGAGAAATGGCTAGCCTTAGAAAAACTGCTCACCACACAAATAGAGGACACCCATAGAAGGGTACGACAAAATTACTATGAGAATGGCAAGAGAGCGGGGAAATTACTAGCGGCCACCCTACAGCAACAACAGGTCAGTAGTGTGTCACACAGTTAAAGGACCAGTGGGGGGGGGGTCATTAGCCATCCGGCAGACAATAGAGCATTTACAAATTTTTATAAATCCCTAAACTCTCAGGAGCCCATCCCAGACTATAATAAAAAAGGTCTCTCTATTTTTGGATAATATGGAATTGAAATCATTAACCCAGCTAGCTGTGGACCATTTGGAGAGAGCAGTAACTCGTCTGGAGCTGCAGGCCCAGACAGCCAATCTAAAGACTAGCAAGTCCCCGGGACCGGACGGGTTCTCCTCTGAATTTTTTAAAGCTTTTGCAAACCTCCTTTGCCTTTCCTACTATCTGTGTGTCAAGAGATCATGGGGGAGATACCAGCATCCTGGCAACTAGCGCATATTTCAGTATTACATAAGGAAGGCAAGGCCCCCCGAGAGTGTGCTTCCTATAGGCCCATTTTCTTGTTAAATGTGGATCTAAAGCTGTTTACAGGTCTTTCGGATAGCAGAGTACAAACACACATTTCCTCCTTAGTACACGAAGATCAGACTGACTTTATCTCTGGTAGGTTTTTGCCTGGTAATATCAGATGACTGCTTAATATTATCTCTTCCCAGGGTATGACAGAAAAAATTCAAATTGCCATATCCATGGAGGCCAAAAAAGCATGTGATAGGGCGAATTGGCAATTTTTAAAAGCACCCATGGAAAAAATGAGATTTGGTCCCAAATGTTTGCACACTATCTCCCAACTATACCAAAACCCCAAAGCACTGGTGAGGGTGAATGGTGTGAGTTCCCCCTTTTTTTTTCCAGTAACTAGAGGCACACGCCAGGGCTGCCCACTTTCTCTGCTCTTGTTCGCCTTATGTCTTGAACCTCTGGCGATGAAAATCAGACAAAACTTACGAATGTCTGGCATTATGGTGGGGGGTTTAGAGAAAGTACAGTTATGTAAGAACTTACCGTAACAGTAGATCTTCGAGAGAGGCTCTTACAGTAGGCAATTACATATAGGACTGATGCCGGCAGGCGTCAGGACCATACGGAAACATTTCTAGCTAGCAGTTTCTGGTGGGGGACAGCCCCCACGTCAGGTGACCGACATCAGTATAAAAGGGCGGTCCCCCATGCCCACCTTCCAGTTCTTTCCCACCAAAAGGCAAGACGAGAGAGAAGTGGATATTTCCCATCCTGGAAAAGGAGCTGAAAAAGCTTAGGGGGCTGGAGGGCAGGAAGGTATTACCTACTGCAAGAGCCTCTCTCGAAGATCTACTGTTACGGTAAGTTCTTATGTAACTGTACTATCTTACTTCGAGAGGGCTCTTGCAGTAGTTAATTACATATAGGACTGAGTCCTAAGTAGTCTGGAACAAGAAGAAGCCAATGGGAGGAGGAAAACTACCCAAAAGTAGACCCTCTGGCTGTGAAGGTCTTAGGAAATGTTTCATAAAGGTATGGACAAAAGTCCATGTAGCGGCTGCACAGATGTCGGTCACTGACACATTTTTGAAACAAGCAGCAGAGGCAGCAACCCCTCTGGTGGAGTGGCTTCTGACTTGATCCGGCAGGGTCTTCTTGTACTTGTCATAACAGAAAGTGATACAATGAGCCAACCATTTAGATAGGCATTGCTTGGAAACAGCATTGCCTTCTCTTTTACGAGCAAAAGGGACAAACAGTTGATCCGTCTTTCTGATTTCTTTTGTCCTGGTGGTGCAGTATCTCAGAATTCGGTGAACATCCAGAGTATGCAAGAGGTACTCCCCTTGATTGGAGTGCTGCGTAAAGAAAGCAGGCAACTCTATGGATTGATTCAGCGTAATTCCGCTACCACCTTGGGGAGAAACTTAGGGTTGGTACACAGAGCCACATGTTCCTTGTGAAAAATCAAATACGGGATTTTACACATAAGGGCCTGAAGCTCAGAAATCCTTCAAGCAGAAGTAATGGCCACAAGGAAGACAATCTTCCACAAAAGGAACTTCAGATCTGCTGAGGCTGCCAGCTCGAAAGGAGGCAGAGTAAGTTTCTCAAGGATAACATTCAGATCCCAAGGAGGGGCAGGAACCCGAATAGGGGGTCTCAAGTGGGGGATCCCTCTAAGGAAGGTCTTGGAGACCTCCAGTTGCGCAAAAGTCCTGTCCCCAAAAGGAACATGGTAAGCGGAGATGGCTGCCATGTGAACCTTCACAGAGGAATGACTGAGACCCAGATCAAAGAGGTGTCGCAGGTAATCCAAAAGCCGCCCAACAGAGCACGAGAAAGGCTCAAAATCTTTGGAAGTGGTCCAAATAGAGAACCGCTTCCATTTCATGGCATAGGTAGATCTCGTGGAAGGCTTCCTGGCCTCCACCAGAATCTCAGCCACCCGGCGGCGAAACCCCAAATTGGGCTTGAGCTACGTCTGCAGGAGCCATGCATGCAACTGAAGGGACTTGAGGCCTGGATGGACCAGGGTTCCCGATCCTGGGTCAGCAAAGTTTGCGACAGAGGAAGAGGAAGCGGAGATTCCTCTGAATACTGCTGCAGAAGAGAGAACCAAACTTGCCTGGGCCAGAAAGGAGTGATGAGAATCATACGAGCTCCTTCCGAGCAGAGTTTCCGTAAGACCCTCAGAATCAAGGGGATCAGGGGGAAGACATAGATGAATCTTCCCTTCCAGTCTAGAGACATAGCATCTCTCCAAAAAATGCGGCGCCCTGGAGCGAGCAAGCAGAAGGCGGGAAGTTTTGCGTTGAGAGGAGATGCAAACAGGTCTACCTGAGCGATTCCCCAGCATAGAAAGATGTCGTCTGCTACCCCCTGATCTAGTTCCCACTCGTGTGCGAGAGCAGACGACCGACTGAGGTGGTCTGCCAACGTGTTCTTGACCCCCGGGACATGAATGGCCATGAGGTGAAGGTTGTGCTGCAAAGCCTATTCCCAAGCCCGCATCACTTTCCTGCAAAGAGGGTAGGAACGAGTTCCTCCCTGTTTGTTGACGTACCAAACTACACACATGTTGTCTGTTTGGACAGCCAGATGCCCGGGAAGCAGATAAAGATGCAGAGCCTGAAGCGCATACAGCACAGCCCGAAGCTCGAGCACATTGATGTGGGGAGATTTTTCGAGCTGGGATCAGGAACCCTGGGTCCTGTGAGGCCCAAGATGAGCTCCCCAACCTTCTCCCGAGGAGTCTGTTGTCAGTGTCTGGGAGGGGGGAGAAAGGTAGAAGGGAACTCCCCGGCAAAGGTTCTCCTGAACCACCCACCATTGCAAGTCCCAAGCCATAGGATTGGAGACCAGAACTAGTTGATCCAAGTCATCCACCAGCTGATCGCATTGACACTGAAGCGTCCACTGAGAGATCCTCATGCGGAGCCGAGCACGAGGGACTGTCAGAATAGCAGCCGCCATGAGCCCGAGGAGGTGAAGGACTGAGCTGGTGCTGACCCGCCTGCAGCTGGATAACAGGTTGACCTGAGCCTGGATAGAGGCCGCTCTGTCCAGTGGCAGAAAAGCCATGCCGGAGGTCGTGCCCAGGATCACCTCGATAAACTGGAACCTCTGGGATGGAATCAGGTGGGACTTGGCCTGGTTGACAGTAACATCCAGGCAGGCAAAAACCTGCAGGGTAAGGGAGAGAAAGCGCAGGAGTTCCTCCCTAGATGAGGCCACCAGGAACCAATCGCCCAGGTACGGGAAAACCTGCACCCACTGGGTATGCAGGTTGGCCACTACCACTGAAAGGCATTTGGTGAACACTCGGGGCACCGAGGAAAGACCAAATGGTTGGGACTTGAACTGGTAGTGGTCCTCCTGGAATGCAAAAAGCAGGTATTTGCAGTGGGAAGGGCGAATAGGGATATGCAGGTAAGCATCCTGCATGTCCAGAGCGCACAGCCACTGTCCCGGCCGAGGAAGGAGCAGAAGACTCTGCAGAGAGAGCATCCTGAACCTTTTGTACTCCACGAACAAGTTCAGGGAGCTGAGGTTGAGAATCAGGCTCACCTCTCCTGACTTCTTCGGGACCAGGAAGAAATGGGAGTAGTAGCCCATTCCCTGAAGGTGTGGGGGTACAGGCTCTATCACCTCTTTCGGCAGGAGAGAGGATATTTCTTCCTGGACCAGAAGATGATCTTCTGGGGAGTAAGATGACCTGGGGGTTGAGGAGGTTTCCGAAGAAACTCTATTAAGTGTCCTTCTGCGATCAGCTGCAGCACTAAGTGTCTGTGGTGATCCTCTTCCAACCTGGCAGATGAAGGGAGAATCTCCCTCCTACCAGTTCCTCTGGAAAGCCCAAAGGCAGTAGGAGAGGACAGGAGTCAGGAGGTGTGAGGCAGTGTCGTGGCTAAAGCCCCCGCTGCTTTTTTGTGGGGGTGGGGGGCTTGGCAGCCAGAGGGGCCCGACGTTTGTTGACCCGCTTTCCCTGAGGTTTCGCTTTTTGCCAAGGATGCCTGCAAAAGGGACAACGCTGAGCTTGAGGGGGTTTGTACAGAGAGTCGACCAACTTAAATGCAGTACCCTTCTCCTGTAGATCGGTGGTGATGTCCTTTACCTCGCCACTGAACAGCACTGAACCCCTGAAGGGCGCATCCTGGATAGCGGACTGCACCTCCGGGACCAAACCTGACACTCGGAGCCAGGTGTGACACCACAAACCCACAGCAAAAGCCAAGCTCTGACCAGCAGCGTCCACTGCGTCGTACGTGGCACAAAGCATGTGCTGACTGGCCAAACGCGCAGACCTGACTAGATCCGCCACTTCCTGCTTCTTCTGAGACTCAGGAAGGGAGTCCAATTTAGCCTCCACCTCGCTAAGGATCGCCTTCTGGTAATCCTCCATATGACCAATGTAATTCAGGGCCCTAATACCCAGAGTGGAAGAAGCATAGACCTTCCTCCCACACTGGTGCAGAAGGCGGGATTCCTTGTCGGGTGGTGATGAGCTCAAGTGCTTGGGGTTTGCTGTCCGGCCATGAGTGGCGCTGATAACGACTGAATCAGCTCGAGGGTGCAAATTCAAAGAGTCGACACCCTCGGGAGCCTGATAAAGCCTATCCGACTTCCTCGGAAGGGGGGCTAGTGCTGATGGTTGCTTCCAAATGGTGGAAACAAGATCAGCATGAGGCTCAATCCAGGTTGGCACCACGGTGGGAGCGGTCTCGGGCAGATCCAGGTGCGCAGTGAGTTTCTTACACTGTGGGTCCGGCTCCAAGGAATGCCGCTGATGAACTGCCTGGATTTTGCGCAGCAACTTCGCAAAAGAAGGATCCTCCAGAGGAGACTTCGGAGGAGTCCTCAGCCTGGGCTTATCCGGAGAGCGGGGCTCATCGTCTAAGTCAGAACGACCATCAGAATCATCTGAGGTGTCCAAGGAGGATGAAGAGAGAGAAGACTCTTCCTCCTGATGTGGGGGATGAACGGACCCCTTGGGAAGCCCCCTGGGAAGCATGTCCTGCCCTGCCCTGGAACCGAAGGGATCGCCTCTGGTATCCGGAGTTGGGGAGGGAGTCTCTCGTCTTCGACGTAGGGGGTCAGGAACCGGGACCTGCATCGGAAGAAGGCTCTCTACCTCCCTGGTGAGCTGAGCCTTGGCCTCAGCCCACCAGGAGGCTAGAGTCTCCTTCAAATCCACCGGTGGCTGAGGGCACAGTGGAGGGGGAAGGGGAGGAGGAGGGGGATACGGATACTGAGGGTATCCGTACACCATATATCTGTACCCAGATGGCAGCTAACCCTGCGTCAGGTACTAAGGCGACGGGTACTGGGGCACTGGATAATGCGGCCCCAGGTATGACGGTGTTGGATACCCAGGGACTGGGAGGTCTGCTGGAGCAGAAGACCCCAGAAAAGGACCGGCTGGTGGGCCAGGAACAGGAGGCCCGGCGGACGGCAGGCCCAGCGTAGGGACAGCACCCGAGAGAGGGATGTCGCCCGGTGTCGGCAAGACCGGCGTCGGCATCCGAGGGTCCGACGTCAGGTCGTCCGGCCCAGTGGGAGGGAGACCTGATGGGAGCATATCTGCATCCTCTGTATCGCCCGGGGAAGGAGGGTTGAAATCCCCGGGGTCTAGCTGAGGAGACGCTGGGGCCTCGGAGGACAGCCGAATGCTGTGGGGAGCCGGGGACGGCAGACTGAATGCCAGGTCCATGCCACCAATTGCCGTGGTGACCATCGAAGGCCCGGTGTTCGCCTTTACCGGCGAGTCCAGCCAGACGTCAGAGGAGCCGCCGTCCGACTTAGTGGAACCATAGCCTGGAGGCAGGCCGCTGGGGAGCCTGGTCGGGCAGCTCAGGGGCCGTGCGCTGCCCCGAAGGGTCGAGCGACTTAGCGGCCTTCTCCGGACTGACGTCAGAGGAGCCGATGTCTGGCTTACCGGAGCCACTCGCACCAGAAGGCCGCATGGCGGCTGCCTTGACGGGAGTGGGCACCTCTTTTGACCCGGAGGCACCCGAAGGGCCGCAGTATCCGGCGCCCCGTGATTAAAATGAATATCTTGCCCAGACTCCTTTTCCTGTTCCAGTGCCTTCCCCTAAAACTATCTGTACCTTTTTGGAATTAATTAACTAGGGAAACTCAGAGATTTATATGGCAGCATAAAAAACCCAGAGTAGCCAGACATTACCTACATCTCCCCAGAGAAGGGGGAGGATTGGCACTGCCTGATTTTCGATTGTACTACATTGCAGCACAGATGGGACCAGTTTTATCCTGAGTCAAACAAAGAGTTGAATCAAGACGGTATGAGATGGAGAATGAATTACCAGAGGGAACACCATTGTATACCATAGCCCTGGCCCTGGTAAGCCCAGACTATGCTCACCTCATTAGGAACAGATGGGTAAAACAGGGTATATGTATCTCCTCTCAAAGATTAGGTAGTTAACTGCTACGCCAGAAAGCATAGGCCCTCTGACCCTCATTCAGTATGAAGCAGATTTCTTTCCTCCCATGTTGGACCCAGGGTTTGCAAGGTGGGATGCGCGGGGATCACCACATTCACCCAGTTAATAGAAAATGGGCAGTGCATTTTGTTTCAGACAGCAAAGGATAAATTTGGCTGGGGAAATGTGGAACTCCTGAGATATATGCAGGTCAGACATTTTATACATTCCCCCAATCATCTAGAGGGCCTGACGAGATCCTATTCTGGCTGGGAAAATTTTCTATATGGGTTGGTTACAGTGTCAGCCAAGATTAGACATATATCATGTCTTTATAAACTACTGATAGAGATGGGGAGGGACTCCCTAAACAGACACAGGGCTGCCTGGGAGAGAGAGAGGCGAATACAGTTATAGGAAGTCCGACTGGAATCGCATATTAAAATATAGCTGGAAGGTGACATCCTCCCCAGTATGGTGGGAGTTTAGATGGAAAGTTCTTATTTGTTACTTTCAGGTACCCTTGATCACACACTGTTACATGGACAGTGGTGCATTATGATGGAGGAAATATGGAGGGGAAGGAAGTCATTGGCACATCTTCTTATTGTATTTGGTGGCCGAAAATAAAGTACCTTAAAACACATCAGGGTCTTTGTAGAAAGAAAAACATGCACCACAGAAATTTAGGCCTTCTCTGTTTACTTCCACACAGCACAGACATAAAGGGGGAACACTAATCTCAACACACAGGAAGAGTTACAGGAAGTAAATTTCTTAACGCTGTACTGTCTCTAACAGTTCTTACAGCTGTACTGCATATAACAATCCCTCCTGACTTAGCTAGAAAGTACCCAAGTCAATAATTCAAAACATAGTATGAAACTATCAAAGTTATTACTGCAATGTCCCTTTTAGTTAGTCATGTCATTAGGCTATATCTCTACAAGTCCATCCTCTTTGGTGGACATCTTACACGTCCTGACTGGCGTAGTAGGACTAGAGGCTGTTGCTCTGTTATCTGATTAGCATCAGCCACATCTTGTCTCAATTGCTGTGGTTCCACTATCTCTTCCTGTTCTTGTTCAGGGAGAAATAATGCTGGATAACTACCCTGACTCTGGGTATCCCTTTTTTGTTCTGTCTCAATTCTAGTACTAATTGGTCCATGTGTTTTTTCTCTCTCCTCTGGTTAGTCAGTCGAACAGTATAGACAACATTTCCGAACTTTTTTCCGCCACGCCTTCTATCCATCTCTTCAGGCCTGCATACATCCTGACCCACACAAGATCATTGGCTTTGAAGGATCTGGTGTTAGGAAGTATTTCAGTTACTGACTTATAGCCTAGAGGGTGAAGAAGATCCAATTGAGTTTGAATCTGACATCCAAACAACAATTCTGCAGGGGATATTCCCATGACACAATGTGGTATTGTTCAATACATCGTAAGAAATTCCAAAAGGGCTATTTGCACTGCCATCAGTGTAGTAGGATTGGCTTTATCCATACTCTTTTCTAAAAGTCTTAACCAGGCGTTTCACTTCGCCATTTGAACTTGGATGGTAGAGAGGTGAGAAAATATGGCAGATACCACGTTGCTGGCAAAATGCTTGGAATTCAACAGGCGTGAACTGTGGTCCATTATCCAAGACAATCACTTGTGGAAAACCATGGGTAGCAAAGACAGATTTCAGCACTTTGATGGTACTCTCAGTAGTTGTCAATGACAGTTGATGAATTTCTGGCCATTTACTATAAGCATCAGTTAAAAGTAACCACATGGAATTTAAATCAGGTCCTGTGAAATCAATATGCAACCTTTGCCAGGGTTTTTCAGGTTGTTCCCAATGGTGAACTGGAGCTCTTGCCAGATTTCCCATCAATACAGCACAACCTTCACATCTTTGCACAACCTGGTATATGTCTCTGTCAATGGAAGGCCATCATACGTGAAGTCTGGCTAGGGATTTCATTTTAGCAATGCCTGGATGGCCCACATGCAAAAGAGTCAACACATTTGAGTGATAATGTTGGGGTAGTATGACACGCAATCCCCACTGAAGACACCTCTCAGCAATGGACAACTGATGTCTCTTTGTATAGCAGAGATGTAGTTCAGCCAAACAAGTAGTGCCTTGTGGCCAACCCTCAAGCATATACTGATACACTTGTTTCAAAATTACATCTTGACTAGTTGCTTTTGCAATGTCCTTGGCTAGTACTGGAAGCTGCACTAACTGTTGTAGCTCCACTGCACACACAACAGTAGAGTCCTCTATATCTCTGAATTGCACTGGAAAACTATCTGGCCCCACTTGGCATACTAATGGCTCCTCTTTAAACCCCACATCAAACTCCATTTCTCTGGATATTGGTAACCTTGACAAGGCATTCACATTTCCATGCTGGTCCGTTGGTTGGTATGTGACCTTGAAATTATAGGCAGACAAAATGAATGCCCATCGTTGAAGTCGGCTAGCGGCTGTTTCCGGAATTTCTTTTTCTGGACTGAAAATTGTCACTAATGACTTGTGATCCGTCTTCAAGTGAAACTCGCAACCTAGCAAGTATTGGTGAAATTTCTGTACTCCAAACACAATCGCTGATGCCTCTCACTGAATCTGTGCATAATTAATTTCAGCTGAAGTGAGTTTGCGTGAACCATGGGCTATCGGCTTCTCCACTCCTTCTGGATCTGTATGGAAAAGGACAGCTCCTATACCCACAGGACCAGCATCACAGGGCCAATGTGATAGGTAAGTTAGGGTCATAATGAGTTAAATTATTTATATCGGTTAGAGAGAGCTTGATGGTTTGAACTGTCTTACTGTGTCCCTTGATCCACTTCCTCGGAGTACCTTTATGTAACAGTTCATTCAGGATAGCACATTTAGTGGCTAAGCCAGGTATGAAATGGTCATAGTAGCGTACCATACGCAAGAATGAGCACAACTCCGAAACATTCTGTGGTTCAGGCATGTGCACAATGGCTTCCACCTTTTCATCACTCAGACAAATTCCGTCTTTGTCAATAGTGTGACCTAAGTACGTGACACTTGGTTGACAAAACTGACATTTTTCTCTCCTGAGTCTGAATCCACTATATTGCAATCTCTCTAAAGTCTTTTGTAAGTTAAGTAAATGTTCTGCTTCTATCTTGCCCATGACAATGATGTCATTCAAATAACAAGCAACACCTGGTATATCACCCACCATTTGCTCAATCACTTTTTGAAAAATAGCAGGCGCAGAACTAAGGCCAAAACATAACCGTTTGTACTTGTACAGTCCTTGGCATGTATTAATCACTACCAGTTTCTGAGAGTCTGTATCCAATTCCACTTGAAGGTATGCATCAGCGAGGTCCAGTTTAGAGAACCCCACACCACCATTCAGTCTATGAAAAAGTTCCTCAAGTAAGGGTAAAGGAAATACATCTGTGTTAAGTACTGGATTGTGTCACCTTAAAATCTCCACGTATTCGAACCTTACCACCTGGTTTAGATACCTCCACAATTGGAGTAGCCCAATCTGAACTTGCAGCACACCCGCATTTTCTAGTCTGCCCAATTCTGCCCCAACCACTGGATTAAGGCAAAAGGAAGTTTCTGTGGTTTACAAAACTTAGGGAATGCATTAGGCTTTGTAACTAGCTGTGCTTTAGCTGTTGTGCAACATCCTGGGCCTTTCCACAGTTCTGGATACATGTCTAAAATCTCCCCAAGCTTGGGCAGGCTACTGCTTTGTAGTACCTGGACAGCAGCAAGTAGGCCAAAATCTGCTGGATCAATATGAGTGTTTAGAAGGAACTGAGCGTCTCTGCCCAAAATGTTGACACCCTTTTTTTGAAACCAGAAAAGTTAAAGGTGTAATAGGAGAATCAGTCCTGCATACTAAAGTGTAAACGAGCCCAGTGGTTGAACTGATTGCCCTTCAAATGCACACAGCAACTTATTACAAGGAGACAATAGTGGCTTATCCAGATCAGACCATGTTTGATGGTTAACAAAAGTAATTGGGGAAGCAGAGTCTACCATTAAACATAACTGATGCTTCAGTTGTGGCAACTGAAGTAACACAAAGAAAGAAGGAACATCTTTAGTCTGCATTTGTGGTGCAATAGGAACCACTGCACTGTCTGTGCTCTCTGAAGTGACCACTGCAGTTCTCCTTCTTCTGCAAGCCTTAGCAATATGACCCTGAAGTTTACATGTATGACACTGAAATTCTCTGAATTTGCACTGGTCCCTGCTATGCTGAGATGACCCACATAATGAACATTTGTACTGGCCATACAATTTGGGTGGAGTGGATGAAATCTTCTTTGAAAACAGTGGTTTAGACTTAGGTTTGAGCTGTTTTAATTTGGGGTTTACTGCATTTACTTGTACCTCATATTTCGTGTCCATCTTAGCATGTGCTTCATTTTCTGCAGCCTCATACATTTGTGCCAACTTAAAAGTTCATCAGTAGACTTCTTGACACTTACAGAAAGCAATTGCTGAACACAATGTTCATTATTCAACCCCATAACAAACATATCTGTTAAATTAGATTCAAGATGCTCCCTGCTCCACTCACACGTGAGAGTTAAGCATTCAATCTCAGTCAAAAAAGATTGTAATGACTGACCTGGTTTCTGCTGGTAACTGTAGAATTTGTAACGTTCAGCACTTTGGAAAGTTGTTAAACTGTATTGTGCATTCAATTTAGCCTTTATATATATGCCTGATATGACAAATCCTCCAGCAGGTCTGGTGCACACAGACTGCATAAAAGTTTGAAGGTTTCACTCACCAAGAAAATACAAAAAGCAGCTCAAATAAGCATATCCCGTTGCTCAACATTTGCAGATTTTATGGCAGGATTAAGTAATAACCACTGATCAAACTGTCTGGACCATGCATCCCAGTCTGTTCCTATAAAAATCTCAAAGCTGGCTGAAGTTTCCGTGATACCGCACAGTTCCAAATTGCTTACTTGCCTCCAATGCAGAAAGTCACAAAATGGTGTAATTCAGAAAGCTGGAGTTATGAAAATTTTCACCATCCTTGTCGCCAGTTTGTTGTATTTAGTGGCCAAAAATAAAGTACCTTAAAACACATCAGGGTTTTGGTAGAAAGAAAAACATGCACCATAGAAATTTAGGCCTTCTCTGTTTACTTCCATACAGCACAGACATAAGGGGAACAATAATCTCAACACACACAGGAAGAGTTACAGGAAGTCAATTTCTTAAAGCTGTACTGTCTAACATTTCTTAATGCTGTACTGTCTCTAACAGTTCCTAAAGCTGCAATGCATATAACACTTCTGGTGATGCCTGGTGCTCTCTACATTCTGGGGACAGATGCAAACAGCGGTTCGGGAGGTGACGGGGGTTCTCATCCCCCTCACTTTTGGAGACTGGATCCTAGGGATCCTTACTGCAGTTTTTTCCTTTTTAAAGGGAGACTCCAGAAAGGTGGTGTTGGCCATGCTGGGAGTCAGACGGAAATGCATCACAGCTAAATGGTTAAGCCAGGAACCACCAACATTACGAGAATGGATTAACAGGGTAAGGGATGTGGTAACAATGGAATCTATTATGGCTAAGCTGAGACTTCAACAAGAGCGTCATGCCCAACCCTGGCAGGCATGGGAATCTTGGGTGTTGCAGGCAGGGTGACCAATTTGAATGATCAAGTTAGGATCCCAGGTATTTGGGGGCTAGGGATACAGGTGGAGGAGTTGCTAGTGGGAGTAAGTGCCTGAAAATAGTCATTTCATGGCTAGTGCACCAACCCGGTTAACAAAAACTAAATAAAAATAAATAAATATTTGTGCCCTGCATAAGAATCATTTATTTCCAGTCTGATAGGGATGGCAGTGCTTTGGGGGCTGGAGCTTTGAGCTCCTCAGACACATCAAGCATATACATTGGAGTTGTTCTTTTGTATTTTACCACTGTCTTACATTTAAGGTTGAATAACAAAGTTTTGGTGGGGGAAAGACTACGACACGCAGCCAAAAGAGTTGAGGCATTTTTTTTTTTCTTGGAGTCTCTGTTAATAGGTAAAAGTTGCATACCAGTTGACAGATTTCCTTTTGGGACAACTTGGTGCTATTACACCAATACTGATTAAGCTCTAATTATAACACAGCTAAAGTCAGATATTATATTTTCATTGACAGTTTATTAGCTGATTTGATCCTTGTACAATATGCTACAATGACTGTATTCTAAGCTGTATTACTGTGGTATTTGAACGCTGAATGAAGCTGAATTTGGAAAAAAAAAAAAAGTTTCTTGTCTTGATAGTGTGAGTCAAGGGATGAGTGTGAGTGCTCAGCCACAGAGGAACAGGGCCACCATGTTAGTTGACATGTTCTGCCGCCCACGCACTGATTAGGCTCCAATGAGGTTTCTGGAGTGAAGCTTTATTGACGGGCACTGATTACAAACACCCGGGTTGTATGACTGAATATCAACTGGGCAATTGTAACGAGGAATAAAACAATGGTTATCCAAAAATAAAAAATGCTGACCAATAATTAATAAAATATTAATAGCCAGCCCAGTGGTGCAAAGGGCTGAGGCACCTTGAGCGCCTTACCTCTCTCATGCTGGCGAACCGAGTTTGGGAACAAGCTCAGGCAGCCATGGTCAGCTTGGGGGGGGGGGAGCTGTGAGTGGATCAAGTGAATGCTTGGCAGATCTCTCCCGGACTGGGGAGACCAGCCTTCTGGGCTCTTGGTTGCCACCCAGTGGAGGTGTGTGGCAGTGCTGAGAAAATGGGGAGCTGGCGTTTGGCATGGGGTGGGTGGAATGGAGTTGCCCATTCTGGCGCAAATGCGTGCCTCCATGTGAATGCGCGACCATGTCACCGAGGCCCAGGGGAGCTAGGAAGGGAGAAAAACCAGGAAAAAACCATGTCCCCCTGTTGCCGTGTGTGATGGCCCTCAGGGGACACCCAGGTTCTGCACCGTGCAGATGCATGCCAGGGTGCCGGTATGGGGAGCGGTAGATGGGACTGAAGGATCTCTAAAAAACTAAGTCCAATGGCAGGCACAAGGTGGCAACATGTGGGCAAAAAGCTCTATGAAAACATAAAAGATAAAATATTCATATATAAGCTAATACAGAAGCCCTGATACAGGACTGTCATGCTGAAGAACTACAAAGGTTACACTGGCATTCATACACTGAGCTACTGGATCACTGGTATCAAAAGTTTATACTTTAGATGGACAACAGCAGATATCCAATTTCGACAAAAGAGTACAATTATAGCACTGCTGAAATCATGGAGTATCAAAAGACTCACAGCAGAATGGAAATAACTAAATCAAACGTATTAGCAATGTCCCCAGTGACCTGGTACACTGCTGATCAATTTTTGATCTGCGAAGCAACTGGAAAGAAATAATTAGCAAATTTAGATATGAGAAAAAATTGTCTAAAAATTAAAAATCTAAAATAAAAAATGTCAGTTTAGTTTCCCTTCCTCTTTTTTCATTTCTTGCTCCAGCGTCAATCTGGTGTCTTTATTTTCCCCTTATTTCCTAATATAGCATTCCCCCACCCTCCATGTTTTTTCCTAGTGAAAAATGTCATCACATAGCTTTTAAGGTGGTCAAAACGAGCTTTATTTGATTTTTATAACCAGTCAACACTTTGATACATCTACATAACACAGGCATTGAAAGGAGATATACATATATGAACAACACGAATGTAGCTCAAAGTACATATAAACCTCATAACTTAAACAAACATATGTATCATATTATTCTAGGCTCTAAGTACTTTTGCCTTTTACCAGTGACATTTAAGCAGGTAGAGGACCTACTAGTAAATCTAGATACAAAAACAAGTGTCGGCGATGACATTCTTAAAATTAGGGTATTACTTCCTAATGGCCCCTATAACACACGTATTTAACCTGTCCATCACAGTGGGAACGGTTCCCTTTATTTGGAAAACAGCCTTCTTATTGCTCCTATTCAAGTCAGGTACTCCTAGCGACTTGAATAATTACAGACCCATCTCCATTTTGCCTGTACTGTCAAAGCTATTGGAAAAATTGGTTAATAACCAGCTAAAGATCACCTCGAAAATTCAAACTTATTTAACCCGTTGCAATCAGGTTTCAGGCAAAAACATAGCATGGCTTCTGCTCTAGCCTCAGTAACAAATGATTGGTTTACCACTCTCGACAGTAAACTGTACACCAGAGTTGTTTACCTAGACCTAAGTAAGGCATTTGACACAGTTGACTGTGAGGGTGACCCCTGTCATAGTGGACACCCCTGGGATAAACTGAACCCCCTTCCCCAAGCAGTTTATATGTTTTGTATAATGTCCAACTTGCTACTTGGCTGGTTATAACAAAACTAAGAGTACAAGTTACAAAATAAGAGGGCAGTTTTAATGTAAGAATAGCACACGTTTGTGTCTGTTTTTTCTAGATGTTAGCAGCCCTCTTCCAAGATATATTTTGCAGCAGACAGCATGAGGTAATATGACCTTGCAAGAGAGTTAAGAAGAGCACAGAATGTTCTGACCTCATGTTTGACCATTAACAATGCTGTAAACAAGTTCTGTAATGTGCTCCAGGTGGCTGCCAAATAACAGTTCTCTGTGGTGCAACAGTGGCCCCTAGTGGCTAGTTTTATGTTATGTCTGCTGTTAATCAAAGGGCAGGGGAACTTGTTTTTCCAACTGCTAGTGAGCCTATAAAAAGCCCTACCTCAGTGCTGAGAGGATATATATGGTGGTCAGCTGAATACTGACTGAGGAAGATGAAAGACCTCCTGTAGTGTGTGTTTTCACACTGTTTGATTCATGCTAGGCTGAAGAAAAGCCTTGGAAACTGTTGAAGCTAAGTAGTTGTCTGACTTACCACTTTGCTTTCTGTATATCTTACTTGATGAAAAGAAAATGATAAACGCACCTGTGCGTTTTTATGCACCTGATTTGTGGTCTGCCTAAAATTGTGTTATCCTAAACCCATGCCCAGTGACACTGACCATGACCTTCAGCTTATTAAACTCAAAGAGCATGGGTTAAATGACTGTTCTTTAAACTGGTTTTCCAGCTATCTTACAGGCAGATCGTGGCGTATCAAAGTCGAAGGGCTGCTGTCTTCCCCTGTCCCATAAGGTTCCATCCTTGGACCACTCCTTTTCTCAATTTTTATAAATACCCTTAGTAACAACATTCACAATTTTAACCTTCACTTATTTGCTGACAATACTGTCCTTTACATTTACCAACCCACCTTAGCAGACATCAATAATGAGTTATAGACCGACATCAACCAATTGCAGCATAATCTAATAAATTCCAAACTACTGCTAAATGCGAAGAAAATTAAAGCTTTTTACTTAACAATCCTTCAGCATCACTTCACAATCAAGTCACTCCTACTCCCATTATTACATTATTAGAGGACTCCTTAGAGGCTGTAGACAAATTTAGATATTTAGGAATTTGGCTTGACAGTAAATTAACCTTTGCAGAACATATTGAAACCCTTGCAAAATAGTTAAAAAAAAAAAGACTTTTTTCCCCAGAACAAAACATTATTTCCAACAGAAATTAGCCTTAGCTTAGTCCAAGCAACCTTTCTTCCCCTCATGGATTATGGTAACATAATTTATAACAGTAGCTCAGCTTCTACCCTGCACAAATTGGACATTCTCTATCACCATGCCCTACGTTTTATAACTGACGCACCACTTAGAACCCACCATTGCGTCCTCTATTCATTAGTGGGCTGGACGTCCCTGACCTTTAGAAGGATGCTCCATACTTGAACGTGGGCCTACAAGGCAATGATGAACAAACTTCCTACATATACAACATCCCTATTCTTCCGCACTAGCAGCTGCTACTCTCTCCAGAGAAATACCAGCATCCTGTTAGTTGTGCCTAAGTGCCGCACCCATTATGGTAAAGCATCTATTTAATATGCCGTTCCCGACAGCCTGGAACAAGCTTCAACTCTCACTTAAGCTTACCAAATTAGTATAATTTAATCTTTTCAAATCCATGGCCAAAACAGCCGTCCAAGAAACATGCCAATGTTACACTAGTTAGTCTCCTCCCTTCAAGGTTACTTTCAGATACAAGCACTATGACTATTCCTTGGCTTTCACCTCCCTAGCACTTATTACTGTGTTGTTGACTTTTACATAAATTCTGTAACCCAAATACCACTGTATGCTTCCCTGCTACCTCATGTTTGAGTAAATGTTATATTACTTTTATGTAAAACCTGTAATACCATTGTATCCTCCTTTGTTTTCTCAGAGTGTATGTATCAGGGTCATTCTTGTACTGCATTTCTTCTTGTTGCTTGTACTTTATATTTTTTACCTGTATCATGTTATCCTTGACAGGACCTCCTTGCAAATGAACATGCTCAATGGAGTTTTCCTGAAAATGAACTTGAAGTTGAAGTACCTGGACTGCAAGGCCCATAAATATACTAGACAAGTATAATTAACTCTTATAAGCACAAAGCCAGGATATTGTACACTAACCTATTAAACTATCAGCAAACTATATACATTAAGACTCACATGACAAGTACAGGACTCTAAACCAGGGATTTCAAAGGTGATAAAAGAGTATGATACTGGTAAACAGTGGCAGACAAGTTAACATGGATCTTAGTCTTGGTGATAATACTCAGAGTCTATGAAGACCTGCCAGCAATGATGAAATTTGTCCATGGAGCCACTGGTGAAATTAGATAACCTCTTGTATGTGGCTAGAAGTCCTATAGCAAAGAGCCATTCTTGAGACAAAGGACACTGGTTTGTACGCCAGCGGGTGAGTGGTGTTTGGCAGTGGCACCAAGTGCCGTGACCCACTGTGCCTGGGGATCGTGCTTAGGGGTGTCTTCAGGGCAACAACAAAAGGAGAGGTGCGCCCACCTCGAGTTGGGGACCCACTACCTGTTGACAGATCTTTATAACATCCAACCAGAAGGGCTGTATACTTGGACACATCCAAAGGATGTGGCAGACCTGGGCACCAGCTTGTCTGCATCTCTAGCATCGGTCATGGGACATGACACCTCTTTGTTTTAGTTTGACGGGAGTCATGTACCACCGAAGTAAGGTCTAGTTCATTATGAGGCAGCTTTTACAGTCTCTGCATGCCAAGTGGATCCTATGCCAGCAGAAAGACCACTGCAAATCTGTAATTGGCAGCCCAAGTTCCTGCTCCCATTGAGTTCTGGCTGGGAAGGAAGGAAGGAAGGATCCGTGTAATTGTCTCGTATTGCTTTATTTATTGAGCTGGCCTGACCCTTTCGGCTTTTGGCCCACATCAGTACTGGGGGAGAGGGGGGCACCTCCTGGTAGTCTATTAATGGGCTGGTTTTCTGCAAATGCAATACCGTATCCCTAATCTGCAAGTACAATTATTCTGTGGAAGTTGACAGTGGTCTTTGAGTGCATTGAAAGAGTCCAGGACTGTGGAGCCAGGTATCAGAATGTCATCACATAGCTTTTTGAGTAATAAAGTATTTCTAACATCATTAGATTCATCATCAGTTAATTTATTTCCATCAGATATCTTTAAAACAGGTTTTATTACAATTTTTTTTATTTAATGAAGCAAGACAATGAAGATGGCCGCTACTAGCAATGTTTAAAAATCTCTTCAGTTGAAGTTACTTTTTACAAATCTCTTCTGTTAAAGTTACTTTTTACATACTGGCTTCAATAAACTAAGAGTGTTATTAGGATGGCCCTAGCACACATTTCCAGTGGTAAACAGCACGTCGTCACGCCAATGTATTTTTTTCACAGTGGGTGTGACAAGTGAGCAGGAACATTTAAAACCTTCAAAACTGAATATCTCAGTTAAGGAATGAAATGCAGTACAGTGAAAAAACTGGGATATATTTATGCTTTTTGCCAGAAATACATTACAACTAAAATATTATGTAATGACATTTTTCACTGTTAACAAATACAGCTGCATTCTATTACAGATCTATTTTAAATTGGCCTACTTTTAGTTACACTTTCTTTTTCTAACGTCCTCTTTTTACTTATTTTCCCTATTTCTGCACCTTGACATTTCTTATCTAAGTCCCCAAAGCTTCCTTATTTGTGGTACATGAAAAAAGGTACTTGTGGAAACAGCAACAGAGGCTTCTAGTGGTGGTCCCTGAAAAAAGTGCCATCTAACACCCCACAGAAAAGTACCACAAAATGTTCCTGTCAGGGATATTTTCTCACAGTTACATTTCCTCTCGGCTCATATGTGTTTCCTGTTCAATCTACTGTTCCAGCCCCATGTGGTCATGGATCACTACTGAAGTGCAATGAGTACAAAAAGAGGGAAGATGAATGTTTTTGCAACTCATGCAGATGTCTGTCCATCCCTCTTCCACTTTCCTCAGGTTGCCCATCTATCATTTCAGGTGGCAGTGCTTCCTCTAATGTGGAGTGGTTTATAGGAAGGACTACAGGGGTGTTAGTCTGATCAAGTTACTACTGAGGGCTTCTGGGACAGTAGGATACTGTTAAGAGCTATAAGAAAACACTGCATTTAAATTTGATTGATTGTTGAGTCTGCTTTAGGGGTGAATACATTGGTAAATGTAATAAGGGTATAAGTGCTGGCTGGTTGGAGAGCTGGTGGAGTCCAAATGGTGCGCCACTTAGGCAACTATGACATGGATAGAGTTAGCATGGAGGGGGGAAGGAATGGACACACAAGCAGAGGAGCAGGGGGAGGATAGTGAAGTGCAACAATTGTGGAGTGGCAGTGTTCATGGAGACACTGTGGAATCTAGGGAGATGCCCAGTGTGCAGGAGATTCGACACTTTAAAAAGTGAGATTAGTTGGCTTACTGAGGTTACATGTGATAACGGCGAAAGTCTAAAGGCGTCGCCATTATGAGAGGTCAAGAGTGCCGAATTTATTTTGGCAGTCTGACACACCGAACAACAGCAAACAGCACCAGGGACTTCGTTTTTTAATGTTTTATCGTGGCTGTGCCCCTCCACCCCCCATAAGGATTCTCAACTCCAGGGGCGATGCATGTCGGGGGGTGAAAACTCAAAAAAAGCGCTTTGGGCCAGGCACAACAAAAACACACCAGCGCCTGAACCCAAACCCAGTACCCTGCCAACCAGCTGCCAACCCATCACCAAGCCCCGAGTCGGCTCGGCAATCCACTGCAGCACCACCCTCACATTCCCTCCGCCCCTCGTTGTGCATGCTCACCCCATCCGGCGCACATACATATAACGACATCTATTGCTATATTCATGTTTTCCCCACAATCCGGCCGTCTACCTCGGTAGCCCTGGAGACATGCGCTGGGGATTGGGTCGTCAAGCATCGTAGGTGCTCAATCCCTGAGCACTGATATTCCTGCTACCCATATTGATAAGCTTATGAACTTGTTGGAGACAGGTGGGCAAGGAACTCCAGGGATAAATGGAGAAGAAGAAATGGCAAAACCAAACAGCTGCCCAAGGTGCCAGGAGGGGCAGAAGGGAACCTGGCAAGTAGTAGCGGGGAGTCCTATTAGCAATATATCGCAAAATGGAAAAACTAAAGAGAAAAGGGGGAAAGCAGTAGTAAAATCAGTGAAGAGGGGGTAGGAGACACGCACCCTATGGGCTCCCAGGGGAATGCAGGAAAGCATAATCTTTAACGTGCCAATCACAAACAATTACATGGTGCTAGAAGAATGGGGCCATGGGACAGAGGAAAGGCAAGGGAAAGAAGTGCCACCAACAAGGGCCAATGAGGGACGAGGGGCAAGGGTGGAGGGGAAAACAATTCCCAGATTCAACCAAGGGGTAGAGGGGGAGACGTTAGGAAGCAGAGCACTAAGATACAGGGGAGGGATGAGGAAGTGGGTGGATATAGGCAACCTAGGTGATATGGAGGAGTCCAAGGGCCCAAGGGAGGATGGGAACAAGGGGGGTGAATGTCCACACGGGGGCAAGGACGATGAGCAAGGGAGAGACACGGTAACAGGTATAAAAAGCAGGGCAGAAGGCAGAAAAGTAATGGAGAAAAGAGGTAAAGGCCTCATAGAAGAAGAAAAAGGGGCATGAGAGAGACACACCGGGAGTAGCAAAATAATAATCATTGGAGATTCTATCATCAGAGGTATTAAATGGGGAAGAGGGGAGGCCCCCTCAGAACAGGACAATGGTAACCAGTATACATGGGATTGGTGGCAGCAAATACACCACTAAGGGTAAAGGAGGTGCTGAGTAAGCAGGGAAGCAAGTCAGACCTAGTGCTGCACACTGGCAACAATGACCTGGCAGGGGAGGAGGTGGTGCAGGAGAGATTTAGGAACATAGCAAGGACGTGCAGGGAGTCCACGAACTCAATGGCATTTTCAGAAATCATTCCCATCCTTAGGGCAAGCACTACTAGAAAAAGGAGAATAGACAAATTCAACGCATAGCTGGAGGACTGGTGTAGGGAGAGGGTTATGGTTTTATAGGGAAAGGGGAGGAAACCATGATAGACTTCACCTAAGCTGAGAAGGTAAGAAAATTTTAAAAAGCAGATTGGGAATCTACATGGCAAAGGAGCTGTGTTTAAACTGCTAAGGGGGAAGGAGAAGCCGAGGCGGCCAGACAACCTCTCCCCCGAATGGTCGATGGAATCAGGAAAGGCGGGGGAAGAGCAGTCAGAGAGGGAAAGAGGGGAGGGGCGGAGGAAGAGGGGGAAGTGATGAATATCAAAATTAACGCAAAAGACAGGGGCACAGAGGGACGAAGTGGACGGTCATATCATTGAATGCACGTAGTACTGGGAACAAAATGGCAGAAATGCAAGCCCTCCTGGTGGAAGGTGAAGTGGATATAGCAACTATTACAGAGACTTGGGCCACTGCATATCATGACTGGGATCTATCAATCCTAGGATATAAGCTGCCTAGAAAAGATAGAACTACAGGGAAAGGGGGGTGGTGGCTTATATCAGGGAGGGAATAATGTGCAAAAGGGAAGAGGAACAGGAAGGGGGGAACGTTGAGGCACTGTGGTTGCAACTCCAGTGCAATAGGGGAAGAAAAATCAGATTGGGGGTCATATATAGACCACCTAATCAGGGTGAAGGGATGGATGAAGAATTGTGTACGCAATTGAGGAATGCAGCAGGGACAGGAGAGGTGGTAGTGACATGGGACTTCAACCTGCTTAAAATAGATTGGGGCACTCCTGCTACATCCTGTGCAAGAAGCCAGGTAATACTAAATGCAATTCAGGATGGTTTCCTGACACAGCTAGTGATGGGTCCTACCAGAGGAGAGGTGCTCCTGGACCTGGTGCTCACTAACGGGGAGCACACAAGTGGGGTTGAAGTAAGAGAGCCCACAAGTGGAAGCGACCACAGCACAGTGTGGTTTAGTATAGACATGGGCAGGGAGGAAATCCCATCAAAGACTAGGACTCTGGATTTCAAAAAGGCAAACTTTAACAAAATGAGAGAAATGATTAGGGAGGACTGGGGAGCATACAGAAGGGAATGGGGGTGAAGAGACTATGGGAAGTCATCAAGAAGGCCGTTCATAAGGTAACGGAGCAGTTGCATGAGAACGAGGGGTAAGAAAAGAGGGGCCAGAAAACCAAGCTGGTTCAATAGGGAGGTTAAAGCATTAATAAGGCAAAAGAGGGCAGCAAACAAGAAAAGCAAAAGAACAGCTAGGGAGGAGGACATAAAGGAATTCCGTAAGCTGGCAAAACTAGCAAGTAAGGAGATACAGAACTCCAAAGCACAGAAAGAGCTACAGATAGCTCAAGGAATAAAGAAGGGTGAAAAAGCCTTTTTCAACTACACAAGAAAAAAGAGGGACAAAAAGTATGGCATAGTCAGACTCAAACATGAGGATGATTAGATCACAGAGAACAGGTCCAAGGTGGAAGTATTAAACCAGTACTTCTGCTCCGTTTTCACAAGGGAGAAAGAGGGACCAATGCTTGAAGTAGGAAAAACAGAGGAGGGAGCTGGGGGTGACCCCATTGGGACCACAGGGATCTGGAGGGTGAGGGAGGGGCTGATGGCACTGGAAGGTGAATAAGTCTCCGGGGCCAGATGAGATACATCCCAAGGAGTGCTCAGGAAGCTGACTGATGAACTGGCAGGCCCATTAGCAGCCCTGTTCGACAGCTTCCTGGACTCTAGTGCCAGAGGACTGGAGAACTGCGCACGTGGTGCCACTCGACAAAAGCGGACCAAGGGAGGATTCAGGCAACTATAGGCCAGTCAGCCTGAACTCAATAGTGTGTAAGCTAATGCAGACAATAATAAAGGAAAGGTTGGTGAGGTATATGGAGGTCAGTGGCCTACAGGACAACAAACAGCATGGGGTTGTGGCAGGCAGATCATGCCAAACAAACTTAGTGGAGTTCTTTGATTGGGTCACGAAGGCAGTAGACAGGGGCAGGCAGTGAACATCATATATCTAGACTTTAGCAAAGTCTTCAATTCAGTGCCTCAGAGGAGGCTAATCGCAAAACTGAGGGGAACGGGGTGGGAGAGAAAGTAGTAAGATGGGTCTCTTCAACAAAAGTGAGAACACCACTACAAGGGGGCATAGTCTCAAGCTGGTGGGGGGGGGGAGCTACAGGAGAGACACGAGGAACCTTTTCTTCACGGAAAGGGTGGTGATGGCTTGGAATGAGCTTCTGGAGGAAGTGGTTGAGGCTAGGACAGTCGGAGCTTTTAAAAAGGCACAGGACAGGCACAGATGGGAAACAAGGGCACAGAAGCAGTGACAGGGGGAATGGGGGAGGGCAGAGGGGAAGAGAGCAGGCATGAGGCACTGGTGAAAAGCCAGGTCTCATCAACAACTCGTGCAGACTAGATAGGCCAAGTGGTCTCCTTCTGCTGGCAACTTTCTTATGTTCTAATTACATACCTGACTATGCGTCTATCAAAGGAGACTTTTTTATTGCCATTGAATATTCTACTGCAGTGTTGGCTTCTACACCTTTAATGTATTATTAAATATAGTAATATTACTATCTGAAGCAGGATGGAAAACTTTAAGAATGCCTCTCACTGGGGCTGGTACCACAGTTTCCCCATAACAGTAAGTTATTTACTGTAGAGCAGACACCGAGAGCCTGTTCTTCGGGTCAGTCACCCCACCACCCAAATACTGGTCTGGCACAAGGAGTTCAACGTCTGAGCTGGTATAAACCCTCCCCTCCCCGACAGATGCAAACTGCAGTCCTTATTTCAGAGCTCCGTAAATGAGTAGAATTCACGCTCCCTGTCACAATTTCAGGATGTTTACCGAGCAGTCTTGCAGCCCGTTATGGACAAATATGTGCTGTCAGGTTTGCAAATAGTGGGCAGCGCATATTTCAATACAACCAGTGGCAGAGCCGCTCTGTACAACCGTGAGATGATGGCAAGGAGCGAATCCATGTGTTGGTATACTTAGCAACACATTCTCAAACAAATTTGTGTGTTTTGTGCATGTGGTACTTTTCATGTTGTTTTTATGAATTTCTACATACTGCTCATGCCCACAATACTATATTCCAACTCAAATTGCCCATAAACTACTAAATGAAATACTGAAAGAACCTAGAGTTAGGTAAGGACTATTACACTGCCAATTGTTATGTTTAATATTTTGTAGTTTGAGTTGCAGACTATTCTGAAAAAAGGTAACACTTTTGTAACCTCGCAAAATTTTAATCTGGATCCCGGCAACCCCTGGTCTTGATGGGTTTCTGATATACAGATGTTCAAAAGAAAGAGTTGCTTACGGGTATAAGTGTCTCTTCAAATGTTATTCTTACACAGTTACGTGTATTGCTTCAGTGCTACGAAGCATTCAGGATTAAAACTGCCCTCCCACCCACTGCCAACCGTGCTGCCTACTACCAGCTATCGTCACATCAGAGTCCACTTTTAGCAAAAGAAGAAGAAAGAGAATGAAACACTGTGAAGTGAATCCACTAGCTTCACTGCACTAACATGGGAGGACATGCGGGCCCAACCATGTAACTGTGGATATACTGTATTAGAAGAAATACGTTCACCAGTGACATTTTCCTCTATCAGCATGGATTCATCCACAACCACACATGTGGACTATGATAAGAGTCCAACAGGAGGTGAGAGTTAGTGCTCACTTAAAAACAGGCTTTCTCAATACTGCAACACTGAAGCTAGACTCTCTCCAAGACTACAGGTTTACACAACAGTGAACTCTTAAAGTGTGGGTGGAAGCCCAAATGGCTGCAATGCAAATTTCTAGATGTAGCCTCGATAGTGGTCTTTCCTTGAGTGGAGTGGGATTTCAGCCCCACTAGAACAGGGCAAGGCATGAAATGCTGGCTATGATCCATCTGGCACGATACATTTTGCAGCAGGCCTGACTTGGGTGCCAAACTGCATATGAAAAACAACTGTTTAGTGTCCTTCCTAAACTGCTCTGTCTTCTGCTTGTAGAAGCACAGAGCCCTCTTAACTTCCAAATAGTGCAAAGAAGCCACACTCCCGCTGGTGTGAGGTGTAGGGAAAGCAAACCATGAGTAAATAATGTGGTTTATGCTGAATTTCAAAGCTGTATCGGGGGAGAAATCCGCAGTTTGTCCTAAGGATTACCTTGTTCTTGAGAAAAACCTGGTAGTCTAGGTCAAAACACAGCCTATAGTTTGTTAACCATCCTGACTGATGTGATAGCTACTAGCAAAGCCACTTTTCACTATGGATACTGTTACTGGCAGGTATCCACTGCTTCAAGAGGCAGGCACACAAGTTTCGTGGGGACTAGGTTTAAGTCCTAGAAAGGTATGCAAGACCTTCCCCCCTTGACAACTGTTCAAATTTAGGGTTAGCAGAAAGTGTGTGGAAACCAGATCTGGACCTAAAACTGGAAGCAGGCGCCAGGTTCACCTTGAGGGTGGAGATGCATGTCCTGTTACAGTTAGGGACAGCAGGTAGTCAAAGATATTCCCTTTTGAGCAAGAGTCAGGAACTAGTAATAGTAGCTTTATTTTAAGTTAATGGGGGACCTGAATATGCCAGATGTTAACTGGATGACATGTACTGCAGCCACTTCCAAGAGCAGGGTCATTCTCGATGCCCTGCAGGGGGCAGACCTTAGACAGCTAGTGTTGGAACCCACTTGGGAGGAAGCAACACTAGACCTGGTACTCTCAAATGGAGAGAGGAGCACAAATTTAGAAGTCCGTAGACATCTGGGAACAAGCGACCACTGCACAGTGTGCTTCACAATAAGCACAACCATGGAGACAAGCCATACAAAAACAAGCATACTGGACTTTAGAAGGGCTGACTTTGGCAAAATGGGTGAATACCCAAGGAATACACTGGCAAATGGGCAAAAAGGAGGGGTGGAAGAACAATGGAGAAAAATCAAAACTGCCATCATAGAGGCAACAAGCCTTTGTGTGAAACAGATAAAGAAAACAAAGTGGAGTAAAAAACCACTGTGGTTCTCAAAACAGGTGGCAGGGAAGGTTAAGGAGAAAAAGGCTGCATTCAAAAAGTATAAGGCATCACAGAAGGAGCATGACAGGGAACTGTATCAATTAAAGCAGAGAGAAGTGGGGAAGGCAGTCAGAATAGCAAAAGCCCAAACTGAAGAAAAATAGCCAAGTCAGTTAAGAGGGGGGATAAAACCTTTTATAGGTACATTAGGGAGCATAGAAAGGTTAAGGGAGGAATAGTGAAGTTTAATAAGGGAGAAGGGAGGTGGGCAAAGGGAGACAATGAAAAGGCAGAGATACTGAATAAATACTTTTGCTCAGTATTCACAAATGAAGATGAAGAGGAGTTACCTAAACAAGACAATAGAAGCACTCTGGGTAGGGAGGTTGACACCAGTCCATTTATAGAAGAAAGAGTCCTGAAAGAACTCCTAAAACTCAAGGTGGACAAAGCAATGGGACCTAATGGGATTCACCCCAGAATCCTAAAAGAACTAAGGGAGGACCTAGTGACACCACTGAATACACTTTTTAACAAATCATGGGAGGATGGGGTGGTACCTGAGGACTGGAGGAGGACAGATGTGATTCCCCTTCACAAAAGTGGGAGCAAGGCAGAAGCAGGAAACTACAGACCTGTAAGTTTGACCTCAGTGGTAGGGAAATGATGGAATCACTTCTGAAAGAAAGAATTGTTGAGTACCTAGAGGCCAGTGGGGCACAGGACCCAAAGCAGCATAGATTAACAGCAGGAAGGTCATGTCAGACGAATCTAATAGATTTCTTTGACTGGGTGACCAAAGTGATAGACCAGGGAGGGGCTGTGAATATGGCCTACCTAGAATTTAGCAAGACATCTGACACAGTCCCACACAAAAGATTAATAATCAAGTTAGCCAGCTTGGGAGTGGGTCCCAGGGTGGTAGTCTGGGTTGCAAACTGGCTGCACAACAGGACACAGAAGGTAACAGTGAGTGGAACACATTCCGAAGAAAGGGGGGTCACTAGTGGAGTACCTCAGGGCTCAGTACTGGGTGCAATCCTCTTTAAAATCTTTATAGGTGACATTGCAGAGGGTCTGGAGGGAAACGTATGCCTCTATGCAGATGATACAAAGATCTGTAACAGAGTTGATACACAAGGGGGGTAGAAAGGATGAGAAGGTACTTGCACGTGTTGGAGGAATGGCAGACATATGGCAACTTAGATTCAATGCAAAGAAGTGCAAAGTAATGCATCTGGGAAACAAAAACCCAGGAGAAGAGTATACAATAGCAGGGGAGGTACTAACAACAACAAAAATGGAACGGGACTTGGGGGTAGTCATATCGGATGATCTAAAGGTGGGTAAGCAATGTGAGAAGTCAGTGAGGAGAGCCAGACGGATACTGGGATGCATAGGAAGGGGCATCACAAGTAGAAAAATGGAAGTGGTTATCCCTCTGTACAGACAGTTGGTGAGACCCCATCTGGAGTACTGTGTGCAGTTTTGGAGACCTCATCTACGCAAGGACATAGACAGGATGGAAGCAGTCCAGAGGAGGGCAACTAAAATGGTGCAGGGTCTGCATCAGAAATCATATGAAGAGAGACAGAGAGCTTAGTATGTACTGTATACCCTTGATGAAAAGAGGGACAGGGGGGACATGATAGAAACGTTCAAGTACCTCAAGGGAATCAACAAAGTCCAGGAGGGTAGCATCTTTCAGAAAAAGAGATGTGTAAGAACTAGGGGACACAATATAAAGATAGAGGGGGGATAGCTCAGGGGTAATGTGAGGAAATCTTTTTTCACGGAGAGAGTGGTGGATGCGTGGAACTGCCTTCCTGGGGAGGTTGTTGGGGCTAAAACAGTGGGGGAATTCAAACATGCATGGGACAGACACAAGGCAATTGTAGTGGGGGGTGGCAGGAAGTAGGCTGTTGGTTAACTAGAATCTGCAGCTTATCCAGTAGATAGGGAAATGGGCAGACTGGGTGGGCCAAGTGGTCCATATCTGCCGTCAAAGTCTATATTTCTATGTTACTTATGGTGAAGAAGGAATTATCCTAGCATCAAGAGGAAAAACCTCCATGCCACTTGGAAGAGTATCTTTTATGGATGGCCGGTGTAACCCCCCTGCAAATGGGGGTTCCCAAAAGACTTCCAGGAGCTTGCTTGAATGCTCCAAGCCTGAATGGTGTTTGGCGTTTAAGCCATTTATCAGAGAGTGTTTTTAGAGCCTCTGGTACTGTCTCTTTAAGAGCTGTCTGCTTACAGACATAATTAGTTTGTATGGGGGGGACTGTGTGCTTCTCTGCTTGAGTACCACTCGAACTGCTGCCAATTCACTCCATTTTTGCAGTCACTAGGAGTGCAAAGGGAACCTATCTGAAAGATGTAACTGTTTGCCAGAAATTATTTAGAGTAATAATGAAATTACAGTTTGTCTAACCTGCTTTCTTTGCAGTCAGAACTGTGTCTGCCTAGTTCCCATTCTGGTTTTGAACTGCTGAACTGGACCAATCAGTGTGGGGTAAGCTAGCTCTAAAATAGTGCCTTGGACGAATCAGAACTTGGACTCATAATCTGAGCCAGCCACAAGAGGATTGTATGGGCAGTGACTCTGGGAGATGTAGTTTAGACTTGCGCCTTTTGGACCAACAGCAGCAGTCTATTGTGAGTGACAGCCAATCCAGTCAAGAACTGGGTGGAACTCAAAGGAAGTGCCGGTTTTGTCTGTTGGAGTTTCAGTTTTAGCTCTGGCAGTGAAAGGAAAGGAACCTGTGCTCCTTCAGTGCACAGTTTTAGTCAAAAAACATGTGTAAGGTCCAGAGTTCCGGTCTGCAGCTTGTGTAACTGCTTGTTAGACTGAATCTGGCCTGTGAAGAGAATCACAGGATATCTGAAGAGTAGAAACCAGGCTCACCCTGTAGAAGACTGGAGAAATTGTTGATTGCACTCGGTCTGTCAGGAACTGAATCTGCTGTGTGTTCTCCCGGGTATTGTGCAGTAATTGCGATCGGGATGGAGAAGCAGCCTGCCTGGTATAGTATTTTCTGTTTACCATATAAATGTGTGAGAAGGCTTGTGCAGCTCAAGTGAATCCTGCTGCCATTAAGTGACTTTTGCCTGTGACTGTTTACCACATAAATGTGTGAGGAGTCTCTTGGAGCTCAAGAGTAGCCCTGCTGACATTGAAGGACCCTATCTTGTTTGGAGGTCGTGAGTACTAATTCAGGGTCGCTCCCTGTTGAATTGCCACATTAAATCCAAATGGAATTACTGTACTGCTGACTGTTTAACTAATTTTTCTTTTCTCTGTGTGAAAGGGCCCCTACCAGCTGCCACGGTTTGGACTAGCCACTAGGGCTTGGGTACCCAGGGACAGTAACTGATAGGGATAGGCCTGTGCACAGAGCCATAGGTAGATGAGTAGGTGATAAGCTAATTAACCTGATTTCCCCTGTCCTTGTTATATCCCTGAATAAATCAGAGCTGCTTGTTTCAGCAAAGTTATACTGAGGTATTTGTCTATGTTAAAGTACTGTACTGTGATTGTTGCACTGTGTCTTGTTTCACAGGAGGTCCCAGTGCGGAACCAGTCCTGGGGGTAAGTGTATACTGTGAAGGTAATTCTGATATATTGTGTGGGCCACTAGTGGGAAGAAAGGGGGGTTGCAGTGTCCCAGAGGGCTGTGACCAAGTTAGTTTAACTATTGCAAACCCTGACCTCTGGGTGGAGGCACCCGCCATTGGATCCAGGCCCCTCAACCTGTTAGTGGCAAATCAGGCAGGGGTAGTAGCCCCTGGGATAGCGCCATCTAGGGGTTACACCTGCTTACTAGATGCTATGAAAATGCCTAACACAGTCTCAGATATTTGCAATAATGTGAACATTAGCCTCTTAAAACCAAACCTTCAGATGCAGGGTCCACAGTTCTAGGTGATGACCTCTGCCATGACAGAGACAAAAGGTATACAGCCCTCAGGAGCTGGTAGACCACTTTCCATATGAATATGCTCAGTATATCCTGGCAGACTATCTGTCTGAGCAAATTGGGAACAACAGGGATCATCTGAGCCTTGTCTCTCTTCATTTTCATAATCACCCTCTAAAGGAGGGTAATAGGGAAAGGGATACAGCACTCCTTCCTGCATTGGAAGCTCACGTCTTCCTTGGGAACTGTGCCCACTATTTGGAGGCAAGCACAGTAAAGATGGTGCTTGTAATTCTCCAGTGAGGTAAATAAATTCTACAAATGGAGTCCCTCATAAGGAGAGCATGTCCTGTAGAAACTCCTCATGGTCGAGTTATACTCTGTGGCTGTAACTGTCCACCAGGCAGTTCTCTGTTCCTGCCACATGGACTACAAACAGGTGAGTGCGTGAGGAGAATGTAATCTCCCACATCTGGAGAACCTCTCTGCACAGCACTGAGGACCTGGATCCTCCCTGGTTGCTCAGACTGAACATGGCATTAGTGTTGTTTGTGGTTACCAGGAGGGACTGATCCCTATCAAAGTGGCAAAAGCCAAAAGCACTAGTTTCATGACCCTGAAGTCCAGCAAATGATATACATTTTTATCTCCTGAAGAGACCAACAGCCGTGCACTATGTCTAACCTTAAGTGCGCTCCCCAACCTGACAGAAAGGTGCCTGTTGTCAGATGTAGGGATGTGGAGGGCTCTCAAATGGAATCCCTTCCCTGAAACAGAACTTCTACTGGTCCCAGAGGAGGGCTTATTTCAAGGTCAGCAGCACTGGAACTTTGAGGACCACAGTGGGACCTCCTTTAGGACCAGCTTTTTTTGAGGTACAGTACCATTAGACTGGCCACATGTGGAGCCTGAACATGGACACCTGTGAAGCTGTGGAAGCCATAAGGCCCAACAGCATGTGGAAATCTCTGGCTAGACAGGCTTGTCCTGCCTTAAACAGTTCAGTATTGGAAACCAGGTCCTGGGATCTCAGTAAGGGGAACAGGGCCCTGACTGGGATGGAATCTAGTTCTGCCCTGAAGATCATAATGCTTTTGGTCAGGTTAATACTGGAACTTTTCTAGATTCCAGAGGAACCCAAATCTAGTGAGAGTGTTGACTGCTTAGTCCAGACAATGGGTTGCCTCTGCAGTGGACCTAGAATTTATAAGTGTACCCCCCCCCCCAGTTAGGCGGCTTACTAAAAGTTACCTTTCCTGCCCCTGTAGATGGTGCTAGTAGATAGGTAGGCCCTGGGTGGTGTCCCCCTTTGGGTGGGGTGATCCTGCCTGGTAGAGTATAAAGGGGGAGAGAGAGAGAGCGAGAGGAGGCCAGTGGGACTGCAGAACACAAGTGTGAACCAGGTTCAACCCCCCCCCCCCCAGCCAGAGAGTTGCAGCCTAGCTAGCGGTGTTGGTTTTTGCACTCATCTCTGCTGGGGAGGCGTGCAGGGAAGCAGCCGGTGGGACGGGAACAACTGTAAGAATAGGAGTCACAGCCTGGAGGAATTGATTTTGACTCGCATTGTACTCCATGGCACCAGGGTGGGTCAGGGCCGGTCCAGAATGAAGATGTGAGGCAGTGGGTGAGCCACAGCGGTGGCAGTGCAGTAGCATGGCCTTTCTGGTGGTGGCAGCACTGGGTAGGTTGTACCTGTGTGGCACGCTGCCCTCAATGTTTTTGCCACCTGTCGGGAGCTAGAGAAGCTGGGCCCACCTTTCCTGGTGGTGAGTTTGGTCCAGGACCTCGCCGTTAGGCTCAATGCTGCAGGACGTTTGGGAGTTTTGAGGGAGCCAACTGTTGAGAGAACTCCCTGCTCGTAAAGTGGCAGAGTGCCTGTAGGGTGCACAGAAGTTTGGTACCAGGCTGGTGTGTGACCAGGGGTGTGTTTGGGGAGCCCTGGTATGTGGTTTAGGCCTTGGTGTGTTTTGCTGCCTGTCATACCGGAGACTCCTGGCTCAGACAGCTAAGTGGAGCCCATCTTTCCAGCCTGCCTAGGCCTAAGCTTTGTGCCGCAGCTCTGTGCTGCAGAAATTGTCTGTCATCCTTGTGCCCATCTCTGTTGTGCCTCCAGTCCCTTGGAGCTGACTTTTTATGTTTCTATATTTTAAGTAATTAAATTTTCATTCTTTTAACTTTGATATTCCAGGTTCGTTCATGCTGCCACCTCGTTAACCAGTTATCCCCCAGCTTAGCTCCGGTGCCTTACCTGCCCGGGGTCCATCCAGCTATTCCTCCATCATGTCACGCTGAAAAGTTCATCTGCCCTTGACTTCATGAATTCAACGGTCAAATTAGGCCAAGCTATTTACTTTGTTATTGAGAATCTCTAGTGTATTCATGACTTGTGCCCCTCTCCAGCAAATTTTTACCTTCAGGAAGCCTAGACACCATTGGAGGGTGGGTTACATAAGCAAGTCTCACAAACAGGGGTACAATGAGACTCCGCCTGCGTAGGTGTGCAGACACTACCACCATGCGCTTTAAAAACATTCAGGGGGCTGAAGACCAATCGGGAGCACTCTGTAATGAAAAACCTAATTTCCCATGTGGAAATGGAGGTATTTCAAAATGAATCAACCTCCTGATCTGGATATTTTTTTTTGAAATTCTCTTTTTATTTAATTTAAATAACATCAAAACCATAATTGTAGACACAGGTGAACTACAACTAGGTAACAAGTTTTCTCAGAAAAAGACATAGGGTATTAGTCACAGGATAAACTTAACCCTCCCCCCCCTCCTGGAAGGTGTCACCGCTTTAGGAAGGAAAAAAGAGAAGGTAAAGAAACAGGGGAAAAGGTAGTCACAAGTATCAAAATCACAGCCTGCACCCTAGATACCGGAAAAATACAACTCCAGTAACAACTGGATCTTGGTCGAGAAAGGGAACACCAGGGCACCAATGGGAGGGTGAACATTCAGTAATAAGTTATGTCAGATTAGTCGTAGACTAGAGGATCAATGAAGGTATAAGGCATAAAGCTTACCTCATTTTTTTTGAAAGGTGAGGAGAGCATGCCTAGAATCAGCAATCAGCTTTTCAATTTTAAAACATAGGGACATTTCTTCCACCCAGTCCATGTAGGAAATTTCTAAGTGGTCCAACCAGTGACGCAACACTAGTCTTTTGACCGCCATCAAAATGAGAGCAATGTGATACTTTCTTTCTTTGACGTTAATGCCGGAATAGACACCCAATATACAGATCTCTAATGTAAAAAGATCCTGCAAACCTAGAATGGGATCTAAGTTGTCACGTATAGCATTCCATAATGGGGTTATCTTGGGACAGTACCAGAAGATATGAGGAATACTACCCAGATCCTTGCCGCATCTAAGGCAGTTGGGGGAACTAGACTGATCAAATTTGGCTTTTTTTATAGGCGTAAAATACATGTTATTAATAATATAGTATTGAATGAGCCTATTCTTGTCAAGGGTATTGTATGTGTACAGGTCTTTCCAAACCTGGTTCCATGTGAGACAGAGTCTTGGGAGCAATGAAGCCCAAGTTGTGGAACCTGTTAGAGCGTCTGGAAAGCTGACACTCATGAGATGTAAATATAGTTTGGATACCCCATGGGGTTTGGCCGCACAGTCTTTAATTTGCATTAAAGGGATTTAATTACGATCGGCACTTGATTACGAATTCTTTATTTATGAGGTGTCTTAATTGATACACTTTGAAAACCATTTGGGTGGGGATACTCAGAGCTGATAGCAGTTCATCCGGTGAACCGAGACCACCTCGTATGTATAAATCCTCCACCAAAAGTCCCTGGATTTGGGGTAGCCACATCGGAGGTAGCCAACTGGTTCCAATTTTAATGTTGGGATTGGAAACCAGTGGTTGTCCAGGATCTTTGGTGTGTCGGATTTTGGCTATAGCATAATATTGATTCAGAACCCTCACCGATGTACCCACTGCCGAATTCTGGATATTACTAGGTAAGGCCGAGAATGCAGTAAAACAGGCTAGAGGGATCTATGTTGTATTGCTTCATAAGATTGAGGTCTAAGCTTAGCCATAAGGGCGAAGATTTTGCTTCACTACCACCAAGCCATTTACCGGCTTTAACTAGGTGGCTGGCCCAGTAATAGTATTCAAAGTTAGGGAGACGAAGGCCACCTTTGTCTTTGGGTAAACAAAGTTTATAGAAAGCGCATCTAGGGGGTTTGTGATTCCAGATGAATCTAATCAGTACTGAATGTACCTTTTTAAAAAAGACTTTGGGTAACCAGATATCTAATAAATTCAGGGGGTAGAATAGGTGCGGAAGAATGTTCATTTTAACAATGCTGACTCTTCCCCCTAGCGACAAGGGGAGTTTGTCCCATCTATGTAAATCAGATTGGATTTTATCCACTAGGTCATCAAATTTAGTTTTTAACCAATTCTGAATCACGGGCCAGATAGATACAAGATATCTAAGATGGGATGGGGCCCATTTCATACCAAATTGGGACATACTGGACTGGAATGTGTGTGAATTGAGGAAAGATTTCAGACTTGGTCAGATTTAGTTTATAATTTGATACAGCCAAATTGTTCTACTATATTTAAAACTACCATGAGGAGTCAGCGAGTTAGTTAGTTGTAGTAAGATATCATCTGCAAAGACTGATAATGTGGAGGTTTGCTGGGCAATGATACAGCCCGGATCTAGGACGCCTTGATACTAAGTAATAAGGGTTCCAGATAAAGATTAAAGAGATATGGCGAAGAGGGCAACCCTGGCGGGTGCCCGAATATAAGCAAGCAGGACGAAAATACCCGTTGCAGTAAATTTTAGCCGAGGATCTTTGTATAGAACCTTTACCACTGGATGAATTTATCTGGGAAACCAAATTTGTTCATGGTGCTCCACAAGAAATCCCAATTAGCCTTGATCGAAGGCTTTTCAGCATCTAAAGCTACTAATGCTGGAAGCTTGGGAGGTTTGGGCTACTTGGAGAACGTAAGATAGAACTCTCATGTGATCGGCGGCCGATCTGCCTTGAACAAAACCTACTTGTTCCCTACTCAAAATTGATTGCCACACTTGTTTAATACGTGAAGCCAGGATTTTGGACAAGATTTTGACATCACAATTGAGTAGCGAAATAGGTCTATAATTGGCTGGGTCAAGAGAGGATTTGTTTGTTTTGGGAATCAAAATTATGATAGCTTCTAATATGGATGGATCCAATAAGTCGGAGGAGAGAATGAAGTTGTAAAAATCCAAAAGGGTCGGAGTCAGCTCCTTGCGGAAGGTCTTATAAAAATTTGAGGGTAGGCCATCGGGATCAGGGGCTTTGTCTGGAGTGAGACTGCAGATAGCATCCTCTACCTCTCTCAAGGATAAAGGGGTTGAAAGAAGAGCTACTTGCTCCTCAGTAAGACATGGAGGGGAGATTGGTTTTAAGAAAGCCTCGATCACAGGCAGAGAGGGAGGAGTTGTTGCAGCTCCATAAAGATTTTGATAAAATATTCTGAAAACCTCTGCAATATCTCTGGGACCCGTCTTGATGGACCCGTCATTTGCCTCTAAGGCGGGGATCAATCTGGAATTCTCCACTTCTTTAAGTTTTAGAGCCAGAAGTCTACTCGGCTTCTCCCCTTGGTCCAAGTATTTTGCTTTGGACTTCAATAACGCAAATTCAGTCTTTTCTTTGACTAGACCCTCATATTCATCCTTAAGTTTATATAACTGTTCCAGACTCCTTTGGGACTTAGAAGAAGCAAGGGAGTCTTCTGCCGCTTTAATCTGACTAGATAGGAGAACAAGTTTTTTCGTTCTGAGTTTTTTCCTCCTAGCGGATATTTTAATGAATTCTCCCCTTAAGAAACATTTTAATGAGCACCATAACAAATCCTGTCTAGACACTGAACCCCGGTTAATATCCAAAAACTCCCTAATTAAAGCTTTGACCTGAGCGTTAGACTGCTCATCTTTTAAAACTTGAGTATTGAGTTTCCATATTGAGTCGCACTGTACAGGAGAGGAGGGGGTAAGTCGAAGCCATACAAGGGCATGATCAGAAATTACAATAGGCTCAATGCCTGCAAGGTATGTTAGCCATGAAAGTAGTGCTTACCAGAAAATAATCCAACCTAGACCATGAGTTATGGAGCGGAAGAAGAAAGTATAACTCTTGTTAGAGGGTTCAGGGTTCTCCATGGATCTACCAAGCCTAACATGTTACATAGTTCTAGCGCCAATTCGCTGGAGATGGGGTTTCAAAGGCCTATAGGTTTTGTCTAGCTCTTGCGATGGGGCACTATTCAGTCTCCCCAAAATAAAGGGAACTGGTAAATAAGCACTCAATTTGTCTATTAATTGCATTAACAAACCCAGCATCCCCCCTACGGAGACCCATATACAACACCAGGATTATAGCTGAATTACAGAGAAGCCCTGCACGATTACAAATCTGCCCCAGGATCTTGTATATATTTCTCTGGTATGAAAGGTACATCTTTTTTAATCATGATAGCTACCCTTTTGAGTCAGAGGAGTCACCTGCAACGAATACTTGGGAAAAGCCTTTGATCCTTAGAATATTGGCTTCTGTTGCTGTTATATGGGTCTCTTGTAAAAAAAGAATGTCGACCCCCAACAAGGAGCAGTTTAGCAATATACGATTCCTTTTATTTGCCTCCCTAATGCCCCTAATATTCCAACTAGCTAGTTTAATGTAATCCAGAGCCATCAATTGAACCAGTAAAAAAACTAAAGCAGGCGGGTACATAGATCCCCATAACTAAACTAAGCAGCGGTGACACCTTCTTGCCCCCCCCGCCGCCGCTCCCCTACTGCCCAAGTAGAGACAAGCATAAACAGCCTTCTGCTGAAAAATTAAAGAGTCGAGCCTCGTTACAAACAGACCAGAAGCAAATAAAAAAAACAAATGTCTCACAAGTATCCAACGGTTGGCGGCGTCCCCGTAACAATGTCATACTATGGCAACTTGATTTACACAACTATTTACAGTCCAAATCTCAAGCATCCAGCATAATAAGAGTAAGAGGTTGAACAAACTGCCCTCCCCTTGGGTACCATAAATATCTCCCTAAGACTCTGGTAGTAATCTTGTCAGTAAATACACAGCTGTTCTGAATACTTGACAACCAACCACTGGAGAGAAAAATAAATCCAATCAAATGTATGGTACAGGTACCCACCTAATCCCATTAAGGTGCAAAACAAGGGCTCTGGGCGACTTACCGCTCAAACCCTCCCCCCCGGCAGTGGGAACACAGACTAATTAATGTCCCAGAACAGTATAGTTGGTAGAGGAAGGAAATAAGAAGTACCTGGGAGAGGTCCATGAGAATAAGGCGTCTGTTTCCCATAGTAGGACTATTTGTGATCACACGGAAGTCAGGAGAAGTGGAAGTGTGAGGGGAGAGCTCTGCCGATGGACCAAGCGGTCCGACATAAAAGCGTCCTCGAACACAACCCCTGGCGCAGTGCCTAGAGAAGTAAATGAGGAAGACAGACAGGTTGAAGATGGATAGCAGGTCGGGTCAGGCCTCTGGCCTACTACTGCCTGAGGCCTACTCCCACGCTGGACACCCACCCATGGAGAAACCCTCAGCAAGGATCAACAGGTAAACAGAGCCACTAAGCCACACTAGGCTATAATGCTAGAAAGGCAATAAAGGCAGTAAGGCCAGATAGTCGAGGGCAAAATGCCTGCAAGGAATCCAATAGGAAGAAGTCCAGCAGCAATGGGAAAAAATTTAAAGTCATTTAAATAAGTCGGAAGGAGTTTGGATAGTTCGGTCAGTGCAGCCTCCGGTTTTCATATCGTGCCATGTACCATCAATCTGGACTAGCAGTTTAGCAGGGTAGTTCATTTTGAAAGCTCTCCCAGCAGCGATAAGCTTCTTGACAACTGGATGGAGCATAAATCTTAGTTGTTCGAACCTCATAGGGAAGGTCCTGGGTGATCCTGAGTTTTTGGTTGTTCCAGAGAATGGTTTCTAGTTCTTTAACCTTCGCCAGAATATGCTGGGCTTCTAAGTAACTCAGGAACTTGACTATAATAGGTCTTGGAGGAGCTCCTGGGGGTGGCTTGGGCCTAAGAGATCTATGGGCTCTTTCTATATGATGCTGCTGATGAATAGGCGAAGGGCCCACAACTTTATTAAAGAATTGCTGGATGAAGCGCAGAGTGTCCCCCCCCTCTTCTGACTCCGGGAGGCCAAGGATCAACACGTTGTTCCGCCAGCTCCTGCCCTCCAGGTCTTCTGTTTTCATTTGAAGCTTTTGGATTTGTTGTCTCAGTCTGGTGATCTCCGGATCAGTTTTGTGCTGCCACTGTTCAATAGAAGAAACTCTGGCTTCTGAGTCACTTACTCTCCTCGAGAGGTCAGCGAAGTCCAGTCTCAGCGACCTGATCTCCTTAGAGATTTCTTGTAACGTCTCTCTAAACGGGGATAATTCTTCTAAGAAGCGCTCCTCCGTTAAGATAGTACCTGATGGAGCACTGGATACCCCGCTGGAGGGTTGCTTAGCCGCTGGATTGATATTGGTATTAGTATTTCTGGCCTTTTTGGGAGCTTTTTCTGGCGAGGCTGGGGGAGTGTGCTTAACCCCCGTGGCCTTCATCTCCGCATCTGCCATCGCGATCAAATAGAGAAGGCTCCGTTCGCCGATCTCGATCCTCGAGTGATCTTGCAGTGATTAGAAATATTTAGCAACTCGCCTTTAGCTCGGTAATGCAATTTTAGTAGGAAAAAATAGCTGATTTAAGAGGTGGAGGGCGGGAGCTCTACAGCAAGCAGCTTATCAGCACCACTGCATCACGTGACCCCCCCCCCCGATCTGGATATGAAAACAATAATCTCTTAGCTCTAGGGAACAAAATCAAGCTCTTTTATCCAGTATGGGAATGACTGAATGAAAGGATACTGTTCTGAACCTTTGGTATCATACAGAGACCTACGTTCTAGAGTATATTTCCAGCCTACCGAGTTTTTGGTAGTCAGGAAGTACCAAAAGGAAACCCCATTTTACTCCAAGTAATGGGGAATGTGCTCCACAACATCTAGGGTCAAAATCTGGAAAACCTTCTCCTGCAACACTGCTGATAACACTGGGAGGATGATCTCTAGAACGTACTTCATGGGGTACTGGGCAAAGAGAGGTAATCTTTGCCCAATACCCCATGAAGTACATTCCAAAAGCTGTAGTTAGTTATTTCTTCCTGCTTTAATTCTTGCTCTCCCAGCAAGGAGTTTGCTCTTGCTGTCAGTACAAGGAGGCAGCTAGAACATTTCTAACTAGGGGATAAGTAAACAGATACTTTATTAGAAGTATACACTCTCAAAAGGTGGCTAAAGAGCAAATAAAAACTGGTGCTGAAGCAAATAAACAATGTAGTACTCACTCAGGGCTCAGCTCACAGTCCAGGAAGAGAAAGATCACTCCAGCTGAGTTGCAGAATACATATAACTTTACTAAGTAGCAACAGTGGTAACTAAAGCTTCCCCTCCACTACAGTCAAACATTTTCGTGCCAAAAACAGCACTTTCTCAGAACCGACATCACAAAGAGGAGACCTTACATATTTAAAGTGCTTATTTAAAGATAGACATCCACAATACCATGTATATGATAAATATATAAAAATACAAAAAATCCCAGTGACATGATAGACAACCAGGATGTGATAAAATATATAAATATAAAAAAAGTACAGTTATGTAAGAACTTACCGTAACAGTAGATCTTCAAGAGAGGCTCTTGCAGTAGGTAATTACATATAGGACTGACGCCGGCCGGCGGCAGGACCCCACGGAAAAATTTCTACCTAGCTGGTCCTGGCGGACCTTCACGATCAGGTGACTGGCGTCATCACGGCGTCGGCATAAAGGGCGGTCCCAGACGCTCGCTTCCAGTTCTTTCCGCCACAAGCTCGGAAGGCCCGGACGAGAGAAGCAGATATTTCCCTCAATGGAAAAGGAGCTGAAAAAGCCTGGGGATGGGCGGGAAGGTATTACCTGCTGCAAGAGCCTCTCCTCGAAGATCTACTGTTGCAGTGGTTCTTGCGTAACTGTGCTATCTTACCGAGAGGGCTCTTGCAGTGAGTAATTACATATAGGACAGAATCCCAAGCAGTCTGGAACAAATGAAAAGGCACCGGGAGGAGGAACTACTCCAAAAAGTAGCAAATAATCTAGCGGGTCTCAAGAAAGGAGGCCTTGCAAGACAGCTAACCCGAAGCCTGCTCTACGGCGAGAGGCAATGTCCAAACTGTAATGCTTAGTAAAGGTATGGACTGAAGTCCAAGTGGCGGCAGCACAGATGTCTGCCGCAGACACATTCTTGAAACAAGCCTCAGAGGCAGCAACTCCACAAGTGGAGTGACCTCTGACTTGACCCGGGAGGGTCTTGTTGTACTTGTCATAACAGAAAGTGATGCAGTGGGCCAACCATTTTGATAGGCATTGCTTAGAAATGGAAATTACGTACTTACCGTAATTGTTGATCTTCTTGGACAGTCTCCATCACTCATTCACACTAGTGGGATAGCGCCGGAGGTGCTAGGACCAAGCGGGAGCCAAAAATTTTCAGAAGGGCCGGCACCGAGGTAGGACCACGCATGTGCGGCACCGCGAGACTGACTCGCGCCTGTATAGGCTATCTCAGCGTCGACCCTCCAACCGCCTCAGTAACTTTTCGACCAAGGAGGTGCAGCGTAACTAATGAGAATAACTCATTCTGAGTGTCTGGGCCTGAGAGGGCCCAGATGGCCTTTGTAAGAAAGGTCAAAGAACAATGTCTTCACAGTCCGAACCATAGGCCATGAAGACCAGGAAAAGCGAGAGTGAACCAGGGATGGTGGGTGGGCGTGTGAATGAGTGATGGAGACTGTCCAAGAAGATCAACAATTACGGTAAGTACGTAATTTCCATATCTTCCTGGACTAAGTCTCCATCACTCATTCACACTAGTGGGAGAGTACCAAGCTAAAATCAACAACCCTGAGTAGGGTGGTAGGAGATAGGGTTCACTCGGAAAGGACAGCCAAGGACTGTCCTGTTAATAAAAAGAGCTGTCTTGTAAGAGCATCTATAACATAGTGTCTACAAGATAAACGCTTGAGTTGTAACTCGTCACCTTGCCGACAACTACAATGGGCAAAAATTAAAGTCTGCCAGGCAGCACGCAGCTATTCTAGGAGGCGGCAAGAACCTGGCCTCACAATTTGATCTAGGACCAAAATTAATAGTGTCAAAGACATGCACTAATCTAATGTGAAAGACCTCAGGAGCTGCAAGAGCGGAGGTAAAGACAGAGTTCAGGGTAGTATGACTGTATGTGAATATTTGAAGCTACTTTAGAAAGAACCTACTTGAGCAATGGTCAAGAAAGAAGCATGTCATCTGTTAGCTGGAGCAAACATGGAAGTAGGAATCTAAGTTCCGACTTGCTGAAGAGTCACTTCTGTTGCTGCAAGGCTCTGATCAGGAGAAGAAAGCCGATTAAAAACAAAAGGGGACTAACAGACTGGTTAGATGCCTAGGCTTTGGAAATATCTCGGAATAAGAGAAATTCTCTTAGAAAAGAGGTGAGCTATACCACCGCTGGATCGGGCTGCCCCTAGGGGTGGAGAAAACAGGTACCCTTTACTGAGGTTTGAGACGACCGCCTCAGGGTTGAGGCGGAACCTGATCAGATCCAAGCGTGGTATCAGGAAATTCCAAATAGGCCCTGTGCTGTGATAATTCTGACCCCCCTTTTTTTTTTTTTTTTTTTTAATATCATTAGTCCGAGCCTGACAAGGTTGCTGGCTGCTATTTGGCAAGTATTGCCTGATACAGAAATGACAAGGATGTCATCCCTCTGAGGAGCAGGAGGAACCTGAAGATCCATAACTGAACCCCTGACTGGACTAATAATAGCTAGACAGATGGTAACTACCTGTGGCGAAGCAGCCACCAGAGGGGCAGCATCAAAAAATGGGCTGTATACCCCATCAAAGGAGCGGGACAGTCTGAGCAGCTCCTGACCATAGAATTAAAATGTTCCAAAGAGTGTAATTGTCTTGACCACTGAAAAGTCTAGGCATGAGGTATATAGTCCACAGATCCAGTCTGAACACTATGGTGGACCCCATAAATGAGGAACTACTAAAGAGCTTGCATCACAGACTCTGATGATAGAGAGGCGTTCAGTATATAAAATGAGTCATCCGCTGTATCACTGACCAGAAGGACAGGAAAGACTCATCCAGATGCCTTTCTACACAGAAGGACCCCAAAGAGGTCTCTCTTAGAGCCACTAGAGACTCCACCACCAGGAAGGGTGTCGAGGAGCTTGGCACCACGTAGGGGGCTGAGAAAGTGCTGAGCGGAATGAGAGATTCCGCTGACAGAAACAGAACAGAAGAGTCCCATCAGCGGAAAATCGCTGGATGAGGAGATCCGATGCAGACCGCCACCCACTAAAATGTGTGGAAATAATCCGAGAATAGAATTCATTCCATGGAACATCCCAACACAAGTCCTGCAGAAGAGGTCTGCAAACACAAATCTTTCCTAGTTCTGTCAGACAGCACCAACTGGAACCCCGCGGCACTAGCATCACTCCTGGCACAGGAAGGCGCAAGCAGTAACCATGCCAACCTGAGAGACACCGAGAGGGCACCACGCAGAACCCGCAGGTATCCTTGGTACCAACGGCAGCAATGGCACGCAAGGGCACTTCGACGCCCATGGCACCCATGGCGCACCATGGCACCTTAATGGGTGTCTCGCATCGCCTGCCGGCATCCGGCGTCTGCCACCACAGCACCACCCGCGGTGATGGCATCACCGCTGCACCACCCGTGGGTGCATGGCGCCATCCACGGTGCCACCAGCGAGTGCCGGCGTCACCGCGGGTGCCCGGCGTCGCCAGCGGGTGCCAAGCGCCGTCCACGGTGCCCCTGCGGGTGCCCGGCACCATCCACGGTGCCACCCGCGGGTGCCAGCTCCACCCACGGCACCCAAGGGTGCCCGGCACCGCCCGCAGCACCCAAGGGTGCCCGGCACCGCCCGCAGCACCGAGTGCCCGCGGGCATCAGTGGCACCATGAGACACCCACAGCACCGCTAGCGGCGACGACAAAGAAGCACCCACGGCGCCAAGCATGACGCCGAGCACAACATGAGCCACAGAGCCGACCCACGGCACGTACGGCCCGACTGCAGCACAGAGCACGGCGCGGGAAACACGGAGCCGAGCATGGCACCGGAGCAAGCCACGGCGCCGACTGCAACACAGGCACAGTGCCGACCCGGCACCCGAGCCATGGAGCCGACCACAGCACCGAGCACGGCGCCGACTGCAGCACAGAGCATGGCGCGGGCAGCACCGAGCAAGCCACGGGTGGAGCTGCAGCACAGGCCACGGTGCCGAGCACAGCGACAGCACGCTCGACTGCATCTAGTACAGCGCCAAGCATCGGCACCGAGCCACGCGCCGAGTCCCGCATCGACCCAAACACCAGCGGTGCCGCCTATGGCACCCATGCCAAACCAGGGGCACGGCACCAGACCTGTGGTGCCACCAAGGTGTTGGGCACAACGCCAGGAAAAACACCATGGAAAAGAAGAAAAAGGTGGTGCCCGTGCCGGCCCCTGCATGGAAAGGAAGAGGGGGGTAGGCACGAGGGGCTGACAAGATGGCGAAGGCACCAAGAGGGCACAGCTCATTCAGATCCAATTGACCCGGCTCCGGTCCAACAGCTCCGAGGCCCGGAGGCCCAGAAACCAGGAACACAACCAGGAAAAGGAGTCAAACCCCCTGCTCCACAGGAGCGGCCCAGAGGTGGAACTGCTCACCAGAACTCCAACGAGGACAGAGATGGAGTCGAGTCGAGAAAAGCAGCCGTTAGGAGGCGGGGCCAAGGGGAACCCACGAGAAGTCGGTTCAGGCCTACTCGCCTACAACGAACAATCCTCGTGCAGAAATACTTGAGGCAACCTCGGCGGCACGATTCTTCTTCCCCAAAGCGAAGAAGAGCTAGAAGGCTAAGCGAGGAACAGGATCCCAGCACCGCCAGTCGATACTTGTGGACTGTCCTCCCCGCAGAGCACAGGACTGTCCGTAGTCAGACCCCCCCCCCGTTACTTAAGGGTGGCGGACCGGGCACAGCCCCTCTGCCATAACAACTTTCAAACGAAGTCTTCCTACCGTCACCGCTACCGTCTAAGGACGACTCCGTGGATGGCAGGAAAGAATTTCTTCATAATCTTCTTAATCGTAAAATAAAAAAAAATTACTACTAAATAGTTATATTAAACTTTTAAATTAAACACTAAAAGCTGCTGTCGTATAGACGAAAACTTTGACTCCGGCAGACGAGCGACGTCGACATCCAAGCGCACTCGACGGCAGGAGAAAGGAACTGAGGCGGTTGGAGGGTCGACGCCGAGACAGCCTATACAGGCGCGAGTCAGTCTCGTGGTGCCGCGCATGCGTGGTCCTACCTCGGCGCCGGCCCTTCTGAAAATTTTTGGCTCCCGCTTGGTCCTAGCGCCTCCGGCGCTATCCCACTAGTGTGAATGAGTGATGGAGACTTAGTCCAGGAAGATACAGCATTGCCTTCTCTTTTGTGAGCAAAGGAGACGAACAACTGATCAGTCTTTCCGAGATCCTTCGTCCTATCGGTGTAGTATCTCAGAATCCCGTGAACATCCATGGCATGGAGCAGGTATTCTCCTTGATTGGAGTACTGAGTGAAGAAAGCAGGTAATTCAATAGACTGATTCAAGGTAGATTCCACTACCACCTCCGGAAGAAACTTGGATTCGTCGCGAAGAGCTACTGGATTCTTTATGAAAAATCAAATAAGGGATTTTGCACATCAGGGCCTGGAGCTCGGAAATTCTGCGAGCAGAAGTAATGGCCACCAAGAAAAGCGTCTTCCACGATAAAAACTTCAAGTCTGCGGAAGCCGCAGGCTCAAAGGGAGGAAGGGTAAGTTTCTCGAGGATGAAGTTTAAGTCCCAAGGCGGAGCTGGTGTCCGGACAGGGGGCCTGAGGTGAAGGACCCCTGTAAGGAAAGTTTTGGAGACCTCCAGCTGGGCAAATGCCTTACCAGCGAAAGGGACATGGTAGACTGAAACAGCCGCCATATGGACTTTCAAAGAGGAGTGACTGAGACCCAGGTCGAAAAGATGACACATGTACTCAAGCAGAATGGTCACAGGACAAGAAAAGGGATCCACGTTCCTGGACGCAGCCCAGATAGAAAATCTTTTCCATTTCATGGCGTAGGTGGACCTAGTGGAGGGTTTTCTAGCCTCCACCAGAATCTCGTCCACCTTAGGAGAGATGCCAAAACGAGATTGAGCTAGGTCTGCAGGAGCCATGCATGAAGTTGAAGGGACTTGAGTCCCGAATGGACCAGGGTCCCTTGATCTTGGGTCAGCAATCCTGGAGATAAAGGAAGAGGAGGAACCTCTGAGTATTGCTGTAGAAGAGAGAACCAGATTTGCCTGGGCCAAAAAGGAGCGATCAGAATCATTCTCGCTCCTTCCAAAGCAAGCTTCTGCAGCCCACGAGGTACCAGAAGAATTGGGGGAAAAGCATAGATGAATCTGTCCTTCCAGCTTAGAGATAGAGCGTCGCTCCAGAAAGCGTCTCGCTCTGGAGCGAGCAAGCAAAAGATTGGAAGCTTTGCATTTTGGGAGGAGGCGAACAGGTCTATTTGAGGAGTTCCCCCAAATCTGGAAGATGCTTTTTAGAACTTTTTCGTCCAATTCCCACTCGTGTGGAAGAGCCGCGAGCGACTTAGTCTGTCTGCCAGGACACTGTCGACTCCCGGAACGTAGATCGCCGTGAGGTGAAGGTTGTGAAGCGTTGCCCAATCCTAAACCCTCATCGCTTCCCTGCACAGCGGGTAGGACCGAGTTCCTCCCTGCTTGTTGATGTACCACACCATGCACATGTTGTCCGTTTGGACAGCTAGGTGACCGGGAAGGATGTATTGGTGAAGGGCCTGGAGAGCATACAGCACTGCTCGAAGCTCGAGCATGTTGATGTGGAGTACTATCTCCAACTTTGACCATAGGCCCTGGGTTTGGTGAGGACCCAAATGGGCTCCCCAACCTTCGCCTGAAGCGTCCGTGGTCAGAGTCGGATCGGGGGGAGGATGAAAAAAGGGGACCCCCCGGAATAGGTTCTCTCAAACCATCCACCATTGTAAGTCGTAAGTCTCTTATCATCGGCGAGGAGATCAGGACCAAATGATCTAGGTCATCTACCCGTTGATCCCACTGAGATCGGAGAGTCCACTGAGAAATTCTCATGTGAAGGCGTGCGCGGAACCGTCGGGATGGCCGCCGCCATAAGCCCCAGTAGATGGAGCATCGACCTCGGCGGAACCCTCCTGTGTTCCGATAGGAGGGAAATCTGGGACTGGAGGGAGGCCCCCCTGTCTAGAGGCAGGAAGGCCTTGCACATTGTCGTGTCGAGGATTGCCCGATGAACTGGAGCCTCTGTGAAGGATCCAGGTGAGACTTGGAATGGTTGATGGTAATACCAGGCCAGTGAAAACCTGCTGGGTGAGGGAGAGAAAATGCAGGAGTTCCTCCTGGATGGACGCCAGGAGCCAGTCGTCCAGGTAGGAAAAACCTGAGCTCAAAAAGCAGGTGGGCCGCTACCACCGCCAGGCATTTGGTAAAGACTTGGGAGCCGAGGAAAGACCAAATGGGAGCGCCCAGAATTGGTAGTGGTCCCCCTTGAACGCAAACCTGAGGTACTTTCGGTGCGAAGGGCGAATGGGGATGTGCAGGTACGCATCCTGCATATCCAGTGCACTAAGCCATTGGCCCGGCCGAAGCAGGGGCAAGAGGGTTTGAAGGGAGAGCATCCTGAAGCTCTTGTATTCCACGTATAGGTTCAGGGAGCTGAGATCGAGAATGGGTCTGAGATCTCCCATCTTCTTTGGTACGAGGAAGAAATGGGAATAGTAACCCGTCCCGTGGAGGTGAGGGGGGACGGGCTATATAGCCTGTTTACGCAAGGAGGCAGAGATTTCTTCCCTGACCAAAGGAAGATGGTCCCTTGAGTAAGAGGAGTTCGAGGGGGTGACGTGGAGGTTTCTGTAGAAACTCTATGGAGTGTCCCTCTGCTATGATCTGAAGCACCCATGAATCCGTCGTTATCCTCTCCCAACCCGGAAGGTGGAGGGAGAACCTCCCTCCTACCGGTTCCTCCGGGGCATCCGGAGCCGGTGGGAGAGGGAAGGAGTCAGGTGGTGTGAGGCAGCGCCGCAGCTGGGGCACCTGTTGCTTTTAGGACGGCGGGGGCCTGGCAGCTGTGGGGGCCCGACGTTTAGTGGCCCACCTTCCCTGAGGTCTCGCTTGAGGCCGGCTGCGTCTGCGAAAGGGACGGCGCTGTGGGGGATGGGGACGGTACATTGAATCAACAGGATTTAAGGGCCGCCCCTTCCTCCTCAATCAGTGATGATGTCCTTGACATCACCACAAAAGCACAGAACCCCTGAAAGGTGCTTCTTGGATCGCTGACTGCACCTCCGGGACCAGACCTGACAAACGGAGCCATGCATGACACCGAAGACTTACGGCGAATGCAGAGCTCCGTCCTGTGGTGTCCACTGCATCGTAGGTCATTCTCAAAACATGACGACTGGCCGAACAAGCAGAACGGACCAGGTCGGCTAACTCCTGCTTCACTTGGGAGTCAGGCAAGGAGTCAATCTTAGATTCCGCCTGGGTAAGGACAGCCTTCTGGTAATCCCCCATATGTGCTACATAATTCAGGGCCCTAATCCCCAGTGTGGAAGAAGAGTAGATTTTCCTTCCATACCGATCCAGAAGGTGGGATTCCTTATCCGGGGGAGACGAGCTCAAGTGTTTCGGGTGTGCTGACCAGCCATGAGCGGCGCTAATCACAACCGAGTCTGCACGGGGGTGAGAGTCTAAGAAGTCTACACCCTCCGGAGACTGGTATAGCCTGTTCGACTTCCTGGGAAGTGGGGCTAAAGCCGACGGTTGCTTCCAAATAGTGGAAACAAGGTGGGCGTGAGGCTCGATCCAGGGTGGCACTAGAGTAGGAGCCGTAAGGGGCAAGTCCAGATGTTCGGCGAGTTTAACCCGTTGAGGATCTGGCTCTAAGGAATGCCACTGATGGACTTCCTGGATCTTCCCGAGCAACTCCGTGAAGGAAGGATCCTCCGGAAGAGACCTCGGAGGAGTCCTCAGCCGGGGCTTGGACGGAGAGCGCGGCTCATCACCTTTCTCGGAACATCCATCGGAAGCCTCCGAGGAGTCCAAGAGAGAAGAGGAAGAAGAAGAATCTGAAGCAGAGTAAGACTCCCTAACTCGTCTGGGGAGGAGCAGGTTCATTAGGGTAATCCCAGAATCGTGTCCTGCCCCTCTCGGATCCCGAGGCAAAGCCGGGGAATCCAGGTGGAGGGGGAGTGTGCTGTCTGGGGCGTCACAGGGAGCGGGGTGGCTCCTCGTCGTGAGCTCTCGACTTCATGGTGAGCTGAGCCTTGGCCTCAGCCCACCAGGAGGCAAGTCTCCTGAAGATCCACCGGCAGCCTGAGGGGCAGTGGAGGAGAAGGAGGAGGAGGGGACAGTTGTGCGGTGGAAATCCGTAGGGAGAGTATCCATAATCCGGCTGTGGGTATACCGGAGCCGGGTACTGCGGCGTCGAAGGAGTTGGCGCCGGGTACTGCAGTGCAGGATACTGCGGACCTGGGAAAACCGGCGTCGGATAGGACGGCGGATACCCAGGCACTGGAGGAGCTGCTGGAGCAGACGGCCCAGCCGGGTACTCCACGGGCGGATCAGCCGGGATAGGCCCGAGGGGTGGAGGGCTCGATGGGAGTGGAATATCCCCACCAGTGTGGAACTGGCGTCGGTGGGGCGGTGTCGGGGCGGCGTCGGAGGAGCAGGCAGGGGGCCAGCGCGGAGCGGCGTCAGGAACCGACATCAGATCGGCTCTGCAGGAAGAGGATCGGACGGTAGCCAGGATCCGAGCCTGCGTCCGGGGACGGAGGGAAAAATCCCGGGTCGGACAGGGGGACTGGGGCTAACCTGATGGCAGCAAGGCTGCGGGGAACCTGGTACGACAGGCGAGCAGGGGTCTGCCGTAGGCTCCGAGGCCAGTGCACATCGGAGAAGCCGATGTGGGGCAAGGGCGAATCCGGCGAGACGCCAGAGAGCCGCGTCCGACTTCGGGGTCCCTCGCCGGAGGCGGGTCGAGATGAGAGGAGCCCGTCCGGCGACACTGCGTGCGCCCGCCCAAAAGGTCGGCGTCTTAGCGGCCTTCTCCCAGCGTACATCGGAGGAGCCGGCGTCTGGCAAAGGAGGTGCCCGCGCAGTGAGCCGCAAGCCTGTGGCGGTACTGGGGGCTGGAGCCTCCTTTTGCCTGGAGGCACCCGGGGGGCTCGAACGCGAACCCGACAGGCGGTCCGACGCCTCCTCCAAAGCCTTGGAGGTTGCCGTTGGGCGTTCCCCGGGGATGTTACCTTGCCCGCAACTCCGGCCGGAGTCGCGGAGGAGGAGGCCTTCTCCCAGTGCCTTTCCTTGTCCTGCTTCTTGTGCCCTTCAGGGGAGGTCAACGCCTGCCGAAGTTTCTTCAACTCTTTCTCCATCGCGGACATCATCTTTTTGAGGAGATGGGCTTCGAGGGACTGCTGGCGTCGTCTGCGGATGGCCACGTTGAAATGAAGGCAGTGCGGACACTTGTCGACCGCGTGGTCGGGGCCTAAGCAGAAAAGGCAGAGGGAGTGACCGTCTTTGTGAGGCAGTTGGGCCGCCAACGAGTCACACTTATTCTTTGAAGGGGACGATACATACCGACGTTCACCTGACGATAGAAGTATAAAATAGAATACTGAAAACTTTTTCGGAAAAACTGACGAAGTAACAGGACTGAGCGATAGGAACTTAACTGAGGGAGCTGTAAATGCGCCGGACGGGCGGGAAAGAACTGGAAGTGCGGACAGCCCAGGACCGCTTTATACTGACGTCAGATGACGCCGGTCACCTGATGTGGAGGTCTCCCAGGGACTGCTAGCTAGAAATTTTTCCGTAGGGTCCTGCCGCCGGCTGGCGTCAGTCCTATATGTAATTACCTACTGCAAGAGCCCTCTTGAAGTAAGATCATAGTTTTCTGTGTATTTATATTTATATATTTTTTTTTATGTATTTATATATTTTATCACATACTGAATGTCTATCACGTCACTTTGGATTTTTATATATTTATCATATACATAGTACTGTAGATGTCTGTTTTTAAATAAACACTTTAACCCATAAAGCCCTTCACACCTGCCCAAATAGCTCTTATTGACTTCTGCACCCTATTAGGTCTGTGCGACCCTTGGAGAGTGATAAACCCTTCTAGTTGTAGTTACACATATTTTTCTCTAATACATAAACCCTGGTCAAGATTGGATTACATTTTGGCGAGTACGACTCTCCTAGCTAATATCTCCCTTACTGGCATAGAGCCGATTGTTATTTCGGATCATGCAATGGCATGGATTAAGTTGGCTCCCAGTCTTGCGGGCCAGAGGGATACCTCTTGGAAGCTCAACACACAGCTTCTGAAGGACGAACATACCATTTCTCACTTTAAGTCTTTGATCTCGTCCTTTCTCGACATTAATCAGGGTTCAGTCTCTAAAGAAGACTTAATCTGGTGTTCACTAAAATGTTTTCTCAGAGGTGAGTTTATAAAAGTAGCTTCTAGTAGGAAGAGGCAGAGGGAAGAGAAAATTATTTCTTTGTCCGAACTGATTAAAAAGGCTGAGGGTACCCTCTCTCTCTCTAACTCTCGAAAAGACCTGGAGAATTTATGTAAACTCAGAAATGAATATGAAGACCTGATTAAAGAGAAAACAGAATATGCTATTTTAAAAACTAAAACACGTTATCTGGATCAAGGGGAAAAACCTGGGAGATTACTTGCCCTTGGATTAAAGGAGGTCGAAAATTCCAGATTGATCCCGGCTTTAAAGGCCTCTGATGGTTCAATTAAAACCGCCCCAAGGGACATAGCAAAAATCTTTGAAGCCTTTTACAGAGACTTATATGGTAAGGGGGTTTCTTCACCATCACGTTTGGACGCGGAATCCTTTTTGGAGGGTGTTACTATCCCAAGACTGCAGACACATCATTGTGAATTACTTTCCTCCCCTATCACTTTAAGCGAGGTTGTGGAATTTATTAAAGAGCTACCTCTGAATAAATCTCCCGGACCTGACGGCCTCCCCCCAAATTTCTATAAGACCTTCTGTAAAGAGATCTTCCCTGCCCTACTTAAATTATTTAACTATATTCTTTCCTCGGATTCGTTAGATCCCTCATTGCTGGAGGCTACAATAATATAATTCCAAAATTGGATAAACCTAATTTGGACCCAGCTAGCTATAGGCCAATCTCACTACTTAACTATGATATTAAAATTTTAACCAAGATTCTTTCTTTGAGAATCAAACAGGTATGGCAGACCCTGCTGAGTCGTGAACAAGTGGGATTTGTCCAAGGGAGGTCGGCTACGGATCATATGCGCACACTTACCCACATTTTTCGTACTGCTCAGAAATCCCAGTCCCCTATGGCTTTAGTGGCTTTAGATGCAGAGAAAGCCTTCGACCGGGTAAGCTGGGAATTCCTGTGGGCCACTCTCGGTAAAATGGGTTTCCCAGAGAGTTTCATACATTGGATAAAGGCTGTGTATAGTTCGCCTTCTGCTAGGGTCTACTGTAATGGTGTATTTTCATCTCGCTTTCTCCTATATTCTGGTACTCATCAGTGATGTCCCTTGTCACCTTACCTATTTAATTTATATCTGGAACCCCTTTTACTTCATATTAAATCGTCACCCAAGATTTCGGGATGTGTCATTGCTCAACAGACATTAACCCTATCCGTTTTTGCAGATGACATCCTTTTACATCTTTCAAATCCTGAATCTTCTCTACTGGAGGTACTGAAAATTATTAGTCAATTTGGTAAAGCATCTAACTACAAATTGAATTTATCCAAGTCGGAAATATTTCCACTGAACCCGCTCCTGCTTCAGGCAAATGTATCTCAACTTGGTATGAAATGGGCCCCGAAATCCCTTAAATATCTGGGTATACATTTGGCCTGGGACGAGGAGACTATTAAAAAACTCAATCTGGAGGACCTGATGGACAGAGTCCAAAAAGATCTCAACAGGTGGGATAATCTCCCACTTACTATAGGAGGACGTGTCAGTATCATCAAAATGAATGTACTCCCATGTATCTTTTACCCCCTGAACCTTCTCAACATATGGCTTCCTAGACAGTACTTTCAGAAACTGCATTCAATGGTGACCAAGTTTATTTGGGGTGGTAAACAACCTAGAAGAGCATTCCTTAAATTAAGCTTGCCTAAAGACAAGGGAGGCCTTCGTCTACCTAATTTTGGGTTTTACTACTGGGCCAGCCACTTAGCCAAGATTGGTAGGTGGATCTGTCCTCTGAAAGACTACCATACACCTATTTGGCTGGAGCTAGAACTTAAATTATTGGAGAAACACAATATACATCCGCACCATATTTTTTATCGTTCACTCCTCCCTTCCGGAGGATATCCATAACTCAGTCATACGCTCCCTTAAAATTCTCGCCAGTGCTGGAATTTTCTTACAATCTCGTGATACTAAAGATTTGGCCCAGCCACTAGTCCTTAACCCTAATATTAAGCTTGGAGGTCAAATGTTGTCCTTAAACTGGCTCCCACAGATTCAGGACTGTTCAGTGGAGGATCTTTACTTTCAAGGCTCTCTCGGTTCCTCCTGTGACTTGTTAGCAAGCTTGAACATTTCTCCTAAAAACATTTTTAAAATTTACCAACTGAGACACTTTATAGGTAGGAATTTTGGTTTGGTGGGGATACCCTCTCAAATTAGGCCCTTCCTGGAACAACTCAAGATTTGTGTCACAAATTCCCATAGTATAGCTCGGATATATAGCTATATTTTGCTTACAAAATTCCCAGATTCATTAGTAGGCTCCAGGGTATGGGCTCCTCTCGTACCTGGCCCTTCTATCTCTTGGAGCCAAATTTGGCGTGATGTGTACAAATATCTTACTCTGGACCGGAACAGGCTTATACAGTTTTACATTTTAAATAACATGTATTACACACCAGCAAAGTTAGCTAAATTTGACAGATCAAAATCTGACAACTGTATAAGGTGTGTAAGAGGGCCTGTTACACATATTTTGGTCTTACGTTAAAGTTGCCCCATTATGGCATGCAATTCGGATTAATCTGGATCCGGTCTTGGATCTGGAGGAACTATTCACAGCTGAAATCTGTGAAATTGGCCTATACTCGAATATCAGTGTTAATGAATGGAAATATCACATGGCCATAATCTCAATGGCAGTTAAAAGGTTAGTTCTTCGACACTGGCTAGACCAAGTGGTCATCTCCTACAATGATTGGCTTGAGGAACTCTCCTTATGTTTCAAATTGGAAAGACTAATAGCTAGTTCCAGAAATGCTATGCCTACCTTTCTTAAAAAATGGGGCAAGTTATACGCTTTGTATCTTCATTGAATTCTCTACTTAGATACCTCTGACTGGATTATTATGGTTTGGTTTAGATGTGGCTAACTGTATCCTGTTGCTTATTGTTCCATGGCACGGGATAGTTTCTCTTCAGGTTTGTTCTGGTAGTGGAAGTGGCACCTTCCTGGGGTGGGTAGGGTGGGTTGGGTTTGGGTTGCCTGTTACATGTTCCTGTCATGTCTCTGAACATTGCTTGGGATTTGTCCAGGCTTGCCTTGGTATCTGTATTACATGTCTATCGATGTGATAAAACAATAAAAACTTTGAATTTCAAAAAAAAAATAAACACTTTAAATATGTATGGTCTCCTCCTTGTGACGTCGGTCCTGAGGAAGCACTGTTTTTGGCGCAAAACATTTGACTGTATTGGAGGGGGAGCTTTAGCTACCACTGTTGCTACTTAGTAAAGTTTTATTTATACTGCAACTCAGCTGGAGTGATCTTTCTATTCTGGGACTGTAAGCCGAGCCCTGAGAGAGTGCTACTTTATTAGATGTGTAGGGTTTGCAAGGTAAACTGGGGCCTTCAGTCAGGGTCTAAAAAAACACAGTAGTTATCAATGTGCTAGTCGGAGTTGGGGGAAGGAAGCTGACAATCACTCTTATAGTTGGCTGGGTGAGATGGCTGTGAATTTGGGGCTGTGGCTTAGGCAAAAGTGAAGCAGTTGTCTGCATTTAGAGACTTTCCTAGCCTTCTTACAAGAGCACTAGAAATGGACCCCCTTCTGACATATCCCATTTATGGAAGTCCAAAATAAACAAGCGTAGGCAGCTCAAAACACTTGTGCCAGGAGCCAAGGCAAAGAAAGCAACTGCCAAAGAGATGAGAGTAACCTCGGCTAACTGAGAGATGAGCCAACATCCAAAATGTTAGGAACCATTGAAAAAGTTTAATTAACAATAAAAAAACAGACTACACGTGAGTAGTGCACCCCCTCAATGGGCATGGGTGACGTTTCACGTCGCTTTAACCCTTTTTCAAAGACATTGGGGCTTGGCAACATCCCTGCTGTTACAGTGACCAGTTGTATAAGAAACTCCCCCTTACTTTAAGTGCTAGTGCAATAATGAAGATTAACATACACAGCAATACACATGTGACGCACAGTGTACAAATTAAGAGAATTCATGCAAATCAACATGATATAAATAAATAATAAATGCCACCCTCAGACACATGTGAACAGGGATGTAAAGTTAAATCAGTACAACTGCTGTATATAAATCCTGTCATGTATGGGGATCTCAGAACAAAAAAAACATAGTGCAAAGTGCAAAAAAATGTTTTTATAAATAATGTTAGCTATCCAAGGCTCCCAAAATGGTGGAGCACACATACTAAACTAAATATTTCATATTTATTATATAAATTTTAATAACAATAACCCCAAGGCCAGCAGCACAAAGCAAGCCAGTATGGGCGGGTGGGACATGGGGATTGAATTTTACGAAGCAGGTAAAAAGGTTGAAAGGTACATTACTGTTAAGTACCACCAAGCACAACATAAACACTAAGGATCTTGACAACACACAATAACTGCCAGTAAAAAACGATCTAAGACCCATTAGTGACAGGGGAAGTTTCTTACACAGTTGGGCACTATAAGAGATGGGGTGTTGCCAAGCCCCTATGTCTTTGAAAAAGTATCAGAGCGATGTAAAATGTCGACCACGCACACTGAGGGGGTGCACTACTCGTGTAGTCCGTTTTTTATTGTTATTCAATGGTTCCTAACATTTTGGATGTTGCCTTGTCTCTCAGTTAGCTGAGGTTACTCTTGTCTCTTTGGCATATCCCATTTATGTTCGTGTCCCAGGAAGTGGAACAGCACAGGAGTGGAACAGAACTGGTGTCTTAGGCACCAGCAGGCACCAGCAGGCAAGCAGGGAACTCTGCCGTTCCACTAAGGTAAGGTAAAGTGCCCATTTACTTGTTGTTGCCTGAGTAAGAGAGCACTGAAAGAAAGTAAGGAGGGAACTGAAGGAAGGAAACAGACTATACAATCAGTAATTACCGGTTGACTGGAAACAGAGGAAACACCCTATCTAGGATAAGGGTATAAAGAGGTTAAAGTAAAGCAAAAAAAAAAAGGGAAAACTAGACCCCCCCCCCCCCATCTAGGGTAAGTGTACAAAGGCATTAAGTAAAGCAAGAAAGGAGAAAACTAGAAACACCCTATCTAGGGCTGGAGTACAAAGGGAGTTAGCAAGAAACGGGGCAATAGAAATACCCTATCTAGTGTAAGGGTGCAGAGTGAATTCCAATTAAAATCACTCTTTTAAAAGCACAGAGTGAAGGAATGGGAATTTTGGAAGCAGTGCAGGTCAGTGGATGTGAAGCTGCAGTTTTCAGAGAGATCTTCTAGAGACTGAGGTGCTGCCTCTTCTGCACGCAACTCTCTGGGCTGAGGGAGGAGATCGCTGAACTCCAGGCCAAGTTGGTTAGAAGTTGGGGGACCTCTTCCACACCTAGGGGCCACCAAGTCTACCACCGATGCCCCAGAGGTTGCCTAGGAGAAGTAGGGCCGGCTGGACTGTGGTGAGCTCCAGGAGGGCGGGGTGGTGGGTCTGTGGCACACTCAGCCTGTGCCACTATGGAAATCATTCACCACTCTAACAGAACAGGACTGCTGGGGGGAGGGAGAGTCACCTGTAGTAATGGCCAGGGAGGATGTGGGGGACCTCCAGATGAGAGATCCCAAGAAGGGAGGTAGAGGCCATCAGCAGAAGAAGAAGAAACTTCTGGCGGGGGACTCTATTGTTAGAGAAGGAGATTTGTAAACAGGAAGGGAGGGAAAGAGGGAGGTGAGGAGCCTACCTGGCACCATGGCTTGGAGGAATGGAAAGCAGATCCTAAGGTTTGCTAAGATGGAGAGGCAAGGGGGGGAGCTGTTTGCAATTGTCCACCTGGAGACTAATGACCTGGCAAAGGACGGAACTAGGATTGTGCAGGGAGATTTTAGGGAGCTAGGAAGGGGTCTTAGACAGGTAGCACACTTGGCGGCCTTTCCTGAGGTGCTCCCTGTCTACGACCAGAGGGGGAAGATAGGGTTCTCCTCACTAGGAGATGCAACTCATGGTTGAAGGAATGGTGAAGAGAAGAGGGGTTCAACTACACTGGAGACTGGTGACCAACCTGGAGGGATCTAGGCCTATGCTGGGGAGATTTATTTATTTATTTATTAAATTTTGTTAACCAGGTAAGCCCACTGGGCCCCGGAGGTCCCTTTTTCAGGGGCGACCCGGAGTTAGTTACATGGAGTTGAACAAGTACAGTTGATAGAGTAGTACATTGCATACAAGCGTATGATGTTTTTGTACAACAATAATTGGACAACAACAGTCAATAGATACAGAGTAGTACATAGCATACAAGCGTACAATGTTTTGTAACACTACACAACATCCGTAGCGGCTGGAGAGGGTAACTATTTACAGGGGGAGTACCCTAGGTCAGCTGTGGTAATTAGATGCTGGGGGCGTGACTTAGCTAGCCTTCCAGACATATGCAGGAGCTGAGATTTTGGAGGTGAGCACGTAACCTCGTCTTGAAGATAGCTGGGGGAGAGGGGTGCTTCTTGTAGTTGACGGGGGAGCTTGTTCCACAGTGTGGGTGCTATATGGGCGAAGGACTTACTACCTGCTGCAGATCTGGGTCTGGGCTGTTCAAGCAGTTTTTTGTCCGAAGTGCGAAGGGACCTGTTGGGGCATTTTGGGGTGATAAGCCCTGAGGGGGGTCGTTGTAGAGGAGCTTGTATGTCCAGTTTAGTAGGGGTACTGAAGTCTTAGGTTCAGGGTGGGCCATTTGAGTGCAGCAAGGACTTCGCAGTGGTGGGTCCTTGGATGGGCTTTAGTAGTGAATCATGCTACTTTGTGGTACAATGTCTGTAGTCTACCATAGTCTAGCTTAGAGATGCTGAGTAGGGTTGGGGCCGCATAGGTAAGAGTAGGCAGGAGGACACTCTGAGTGATTGCCAGCCTTGACTCAGGTATCAGCTTGGCGCTTAGACGGTAGAGCAGCCCGAGTTTTTGGTGGATGTTTTTGGCCACCAAGTCTACATGTGGTTTTAGTGCGAGTCCTTGGTCCGGTGTAAGACCTAAATATTTGAATGATTGTACCACTTCGATAGGAGAACTGGATGAGGTGACCAATGGGAGAAGATGTGCTCGGGAGGGACCCAGGGATTTGGGACCAAACAGGAGAGTTTTGGTCTTGGTAAGGTTGAGAACTAAGCGATTCTCGACCAACCATGCTTCAGCACGGGAGAAGTCAGCCTGGAGCAGGGGTCCTAGGTCATCCTGATGTGGCGCCACACTGTAGAGTACTGCATCATCAGCGTACTGCACAATGGAGCTGCCCCTGCAGTGGTGACAGAGGTCATTGACGAACAGGGAGAACAGGAGCGGGCCCAGGATGGAGCCTTGTGGCACGCCCTCCATTAGCGATAGAGGATCAGAGGTAGCACCTCTCCACTTGACTTGCTGGGAATGGTCAGTCAGGTAGTTGTTAAACCAGTTCAGGGAGTGTTAGTCCAGTCCAAGTGTGCTCAGTTTGTTTAGTAGGAATGGGTGATCCACCAGGTCAAATGCCTTGGTCAGATCTATGAAGACCGCCCCCGTGGGAGTACCCTTGTCCAGGGCAGCTAGGACGTCGGAGGTAAACCTGATGAGGGCTGTGTCAGTCCCATGTTTTTGCTGGAACCCATGCTGTGGGAGGGCCAGGAGCTGATTGTTTTCCAGGTAGTCCCTCAGTTGGCCATAGACGAGCCACTCCTGGATCTTTGCTAGGTGGCAAAGAATAGAATGGGTCTGTAGTGGCCTGGATTGGGACCACGTGGGCCTGTTTCCACATAATGGGGGACAACTCCCTCCTGTAGAGATCTGTTTATTAGCACAGTGATAGGTAATGCAATGGCAGGGGCCACAGCCTTGAGCAGCTGAGGGTCCAAACCGTCTGGTCCTGGTGATCCCCAAGGTTTTAAAGATTGCAGGAGAGGTAGTACTTCTTGACACGTACAGTTCTTAGGTGGAAATGAGGGGTCGGAGGGTCCTGCGTTTCCCTGACTGAGGGACCCTGGGGACAAGGGTGTCGGTCTTTTCTGTAGATGGCCAGGTCCGTGAAGAAGCCATTGAAGGCAGCGGCGGCCTCTCCACCATCGGTTAAAGTTAGCCCATTGCAGGTAATATTGCCCTGCTGTGGTTTGTTTGTTTCTTTTAGCAATGAGTTGATGCCGGTCCAGAAGGACTTGGGGTCGGACAGGGTGTCTCGCTGAAGGTTTTTGAGATATTCCCTTTTGGCAGATTTTGTGGCTTTCTTGCATTTGTTCCACAAGGACCTGTAATCTGCTAGGTCGGCTGGACTATTAGAGTGCCTTGCTTTTTTCCAGGCCTTGTCTCTGCTTGACATTAGGATTTTAAGTTTGCACAATATCCATCTGTGGCACTGCCCTTTCGCTCATCCTTTTCGTAGAGGAGCGTGCAGGTTGGTCGCCACAGTGAAGGTGTGTTGGAAGTACCGAGTAGCATCACTGATACTACCTAGGAAACTTAGTGGTGCCCAGTCAGCATTTCTTAGGGAGTACTGGAAGGCCTCGGGGGAGAAGCCAGAGAAGTCCCTGGTTATTATAAGCCAAGGGGCGGTCCTGGGCGGCTTGTTTTTCCAGATGCAGAAGGTGGGGGAGTGGTCACTCAATGCAACAGACATCACGCCGGCCGCTTGGATGTTGTTTGGGTTGGAGACTAGGATCCAATCAAGTATGGAGCGATTCCCAGTCTTTAGATTTTGCCTGGTGGACTCTGTGATGACCTAGGTCAGGTTAGTTTCTTGGAGCAAGGCCTTATGGGCTTGTTCGGAGGCAGGATCCCATCTCAGGTTATAGTCACCAAGGACTAGCAGCTCCGCAGGTGGATGCCCGGCGAGGGCACTTGTCAAGCTCTGGAGGGCAGGCAGTACTGCCACCAGTGGGTGGATTATAGATACAGCCTATGGTTAGGTGTTTTGCATGGCCCAGGATGATTTGGATGAAGAGGGATTCAGGTCCCGAGGGGCTTGATAGTTCAACAGAGGAGGGCGAGGCCTCCAGAGAGGAGCTCACATAAATTAGGACACCCCCTCCTTTTTTTCCCCTCTCTGTCCTTTCTGAAGGAGTGGTAGTTTGCCAGCTCCACTTCATGAGGAAGAATGTGAGGCTTCAGCCAGGATTCAGAGATGGCTAGCACATCTGGCATGTACATCTCCACCCATGACTGGACCTCATGCATCTTGGATTGCAAGCTGCAGATGTTCATATGGGCAACTCTCAGACCTTTGGCAAGGTGCCATGTGGGGTCAGTGTGGGACCCCAAGGTGGTGTTAGCAACACTAGGGCCTGGGTTGGGTTGGATGCCGCCTGAGTTCATTAACAGGGCGAGGACCAGGAGGCGGAGGATCCCCTGTCGGATCTGGGGAGGTAGTGTTGACTGCTTTTTCATAGGGGCCTGTATCCATCAGGGAGGGGAACCGTAGTCCTCAGTGGACAGTTTAAATAATACTTTGATGGACATTTAAACTAGCTGAGGGGCGTGGTGGAAGAAAAAAGGGAAGCATAAACTGATTCCCCCCCACAGACTAAAGTAGAGAGAAGGGAGGACCCAAGGGAAGGAAAATCCCCAAGGTACAAAATAAACAAAAAAGCAGCGTGGTCAACCCAGTGAGAATATTATTTGACCCTATAACAGACCTTCCGAACCTTAATGATTTTAGCCTAAGTATAGCACGCAAGTTGCGCTGCGTGCCTCCCCTCTTTCGCTCACGCCTTTTATTTCATACACCTGTTGGCAGCTGAAGCTGATTTTTTGCCAGCCTGTATCAACCCCACTATTAAGAGATGGCACCTCCTGGGACTTTCTTATATTTTTCAATTTTTGGACACTCAGGGAGTTCGCCCTTTTGCTCACCTGTAATCCCTTTATCATTTAACAAATAGGGAACACTTCTGATATTTGCAGGTCTGTACATTCCTAATACATAAGGGTCCCAAAGGAACCACACCTCCCTGAGCCCCATCCCCCTGTTATCAAACATTATTTTAGATACTGTATAACAGCTTAAATTCACACCCATTACATTTAGCACTCTGAGCACACCCGACCTGTTCACACCATCTTTTTTCACTGGTGAAACACCAGTACTGCTAATGTATACTGAGTCACCTAATATTCACTGTCTTTTTATTTTGCGCTAACATGAAACCAGTGAAAATAAAAAGAGAGTGAATATTTCCTGTTATACAGTACTATAAAGGGAGAACAGTGACATCACTTGATTGGGCATTTATATAAGGGTTTACAAGAATATATGAGTGATTACACACATTCTGATCTCGATACTTGGAATACAGAATTATCCACTAATACCTCTAACGAGGTTTGGATAAAATACAAGACCCCTCTATAAAGGTCTCCTCTGCCCCATATTGGCACGACTTCGCATGGAAATGCAGGACTAGGTATTTTAACACCCCGTCTCGACTTGTCAAATATCTCCTGGCCCAGTCTGGACACTGCTGGAGATAATCTGGGAACACTCTAGCTAACCACACACTTTTTTTGGTCATGTCCAGCTATCATCTCGTTTTGGCTGCAGGTTGGAGAACGAATTCATAGATTGTTGGGGACAGGTGCAGTTTTAATCCCGGAAATGGTCCTTTTGTCTATCCCCCCTCGAGAGGTTCGATTTTCCTCCAGATCCATGATACACATGTATCTGTTAGTAGCTAAAAAGGCAATCATGAGATTGAGGCACCAGTCACAGCCCCATACTATTGCTATGTGGCACAAGATTATTAATGAACTGTATTCCCTGGAATGTCTTTCAGCACGTTGTATGGGAACAGAAACACAGTTCAAACTAAAATGGAGGACTTGGGTGTTCTACCTCTGAGGAGGATGAGTCTTTTATTCCATGACAGAATTGAGGATGGGTGGTCATGGGACAGTTTTGGTGCTTTGTGGAGATGAAGGTGTTCTGGTGTTGGGGCAACCTGGACCTCGGACTTTGGTTATGCTTAAATGATTGACCCTGTATCTTTTTTAGTAGTTTTCTCTATGTTTAGAGCTATTACACCTGTTAGAATTATTCATGAATGGAACTCAAATTCTGGGAGTTTTTATTTTAAATACCCCCCTGCATCAAGAATTGAGTTCTATGGAGATATTATACAATGTCAAGAAAAAATCCTGGACTCTGATTGGTCAGTCTTGGGCTGGACCCATGATGTTATCCCAGTACAACATCACGGGTCTAGTCTCAGCCTCACTGTGAACCTGTAGATGAACTTTTGCTTGATGATGTGCTTCATTGTTTCATCTTCTCTTAAAAAAACCAAAATATTTTTCCACACAAAAACATCTTTAAAATTATTTTTTTTATTCTGTATAACAACGAGCCATTGTATAATAGCAATAATACCCTCAGGGTGTGTGTTGTTTGGGATAACGTCCGCCTCAGTTATTGGGCATGCCCAGCCCTGCGGCCTCGTGCCTTACCTGAGGCGTGGCGTTGTCCCAGCACGACTCCACCCTGTCGGGCGTTATTGCCTAAATATGTATTACAGTATGTACCCTTTCTCTGAGCTACTAAATAAATAATTTTCAAAAAAAGGCAGTGTGGTAGAAAACAAAGGGGATGGGAACCAGAGTTGTAAACAGAGAAGGGAAAAGGAAGCAGGGCAAAAGGGAAAAGAGGGGTATTAGGCAGAATGGAAACAAGGTGCGGAAAGCCATGTGTGCAAATGCAGGAAGTTTAGGGAACAAAACTCTGGACCTACAGCCATCGTGGAAGAGGCAGAGCGTGATATTGTGGCCTTTACCAAATCATGGTGCACAGGAAACCACAACTGGGACATGGCCATATCAGGCTACACTCAGTTCAAAGAAAAATGGGTGGGAAGGATGGGGGGGGGGGTGCTGTATCAAGGTGATGGAGACACAGGGAATCCAGGGGGAATGGAGGGGTTGGAGGTACTGTGGGTCACCCTAGAGACAGGAGCTGGAGCCACTATTCAAAGTGGCGTGATCTACAGACCTCCAGCACAAGGGGAGAAACTGGATAGGGCACTGCTGGAAGCCATTAGCACAATGGCAGAAAAAGGGGAGGTGCTGCTGGTGGGGGACTTAAATGCGGCAGAAACAGACTACAGTATCCCCAACCACAGCTTCAGCTAGAAGCAGGGACAACCTAGACTTCCAGCTGGGGGAGTTTCTCAGGTAGCTAGTCAGGCAGCGCACTCATGATGGGGCAATACTAGACCTGGTGCTCACAAACAGGGACTGCACTGCAGACATCAAGGTGGGAGGCCAGCTGGGGACCAGCCGTCACTGTACAGTGTGGTTCAACAGAAGGACAGCAGCAGAAGCAAACCACACAAGGACATGGGTCCTGGACTTTAGAAGGGCAGATTTAAAGAGACACTGTTATGCCCCTTAGTCCTCAAAGCATCTTTAGTTTAAAAAACACATTTACTGATTGTTCACGTTCTGTAAAGATTGCTGATGTAGCTGGTAGTTAGATTCTGCTTCCTTTTTTTCCTTTTAAAAGTAAAAAACAGACTGCCCACTAGATTGGTATTACATCACAAAAATGTGTCTGTTTACATTCCTTGATCAACCACACTGCATCTTTCCTGGACTTAGAACACCCCTAAAAAAAAAAGGAGTATAACTACACCATTATCATGCATTTCAGTTCTATATAGAAAAGGAACAGATAAAACAACCAGCAACATCAATGAATTTTAGAGAAGGTAAGCTGTCATAAAATGTGGGTTCTCAACTAAAAAATAATATGATGCAAAAATAGTTGATAATGTCCTTAAAAAAAAAAAAAAAGGTGAATGATTCAGAGAGATGACCTAGTTTTTTGGGGGAGTGACCCTAACGAGGTGGAGAAACAGTGGGCTAAGTTGAGGGAAGGCATAGTGAAGGCAACAAACCTCTGCACGAAAGGAAGCAAGCATAAGCAGGCTCTCAAAGGATGTGGCTGAAAAGGTAAAGGCTAAAAGGGTAGCATTCAGAAGGTACACAGAGACACAGAGGGAAAAGGATAGGGAGGTGTATCAGGAGAAGCAGGGAAAGAGCTGAGGAGGACAAAGGTGCAAACTGAGGAGAGAACAGACCAAGGGGTAACTAAAGGGGACAAGACCATTTTTAGGTACATAAATAAAAAGAAGATGAGGGGAAGAATTGTGAGGTTAAGAAGGGGCGGGGGGAAGCTGTGCAGAGGGGGGATCAGGAAACAGCAGATACCCTGAACAAATACTTCTGTTTAGTCTTCAGAGAAGAACGGAAAGGGGATGGGCCGCACAAAAGCAGCAGGAGCACTGGAGGGATGTAGTCACAAGTCCACTTACTGAGGAGAGAGTCCTGAGCGGATACGCAAATATGGAAGTGGACACAGCTATGGGGCCAGATGGGATACAACCTAGGTTACTGAGAAAGCTTGGGGAGCTACTGGCTGCATCTCTGACAGCCCCATTCAATAACTCACTGGGAAGAGGAGTGGTTCTGGAGGACTAGATGAGGGCAGATGTAGTCCCGCTTCATGAAAGCAGTAAAAGGGAGGAGCCTGGCAACTATATGCCAGTCAACCTGACAACAGTGGTGGGGGAAGTTAATGGAGCCGCTACTAAAGGAAAAGATTGTGGAGTATCTTGAATCCAATAGGTTGCAGGGCTCGAGACAGCACTGATTCATGGGGGGGTCATGTCACATAAATCTATCAGATTTCTTTCACTGGGTGTCTAGGGAAAGAGATCAGGGTGAGGCAGTGGACGCGGCCAATTTAGATTTTAGTAAGGCATATGACAGCGTACCACATAGGAGACTCATAAGGAAACTGGACAGCTTAGGGGTGGGTCCCAAGGTAATAAGCTAGGTAAGAAACTGGTTAATGGCTAGGCAACAGAGTGTGGGGGTAAACAGTGTTCACTCCTGGAAAGGGAGGGTGACCAGTGAGTGCCTCAGGGCTCAGTACTAGGACCAGTTCTCTTTAATGTCTTTAATAAGTGACACTGCAGATGAACTGTAAGGGACGGTATGTCACTTTGCATGTGACACTAAAATCTGCAATAGAGTCGACACTCCAGAGGCAGTGGAAAGAATGTACAGAGACCCGAGAGAACTCAAGAAATGGTCAAGGCTATAGCAGCTGGGTTACAATGCGAAAAAGTGCAAAATCATGCACCTAGGGCACAGAAACACAGAGGGGGAGTACAAAATGGAAGAAGAGGTACTGATGGTCACCAAACAGGAAAGGGACCTGGGGGTAATCATATCTGATGACCTCAAGGTGGTGACACAGTGCCACAAGGCAGTGGGGGAGGGACAGAAGAAGGCTGGGCTGCATAGGGAGGAGAATCACAGGCAGAAAGAGGGACGTGGTGTTGCTACTATATAAATATTGCTGGTGAGACCAACCTGAAGTACTGTGTCCAGTTCTGGAGACCGCATCTCAGGAAGGACTTAGTCAGACTGAAGGCTGTGTAGAGGAAGGAAATTAAAATGGTGCAGGGACTGCATCAGAAGCCCTACGAGGAAAGGCTAAAGGACATGAATATGTACGTCAAGAAAGACAAAATTTCAAAACTGCCTTGCAGTGGCTTATTAACTGCATGGAGAGAAAGAAATAGGAAGTAATTTGAGTCTTGAGTGACTGGCTAGTTGCTGTTTCGCAACACCATGACAGGAATGTGTGTGTTCCATGGGAAAACCTCAGGAAGCTTAATGACTTGGGGCTCCTATGGCTCAAGTGGTTAAGAGCATGCCACAGAATGGCAAGGTCCCTGGGTTCGATTCACGGTAGGAGTCACACCTTTCCTTTCATTTCTAGAATTGGAAGAAAGACAAAAGGGAGACAGGGACATAATAGAGACCTATAAATACTTCAGGGGGTTAAATAAGGCTCAGGAGGGGTGTATTTTTCAGAAAAAAAGATTCACAAAAACATGGGGACATGCAACAAAGCTGGAAGGGGGAAATTTTAGGAGATGTGAGGAAGTACTTCTTCACTAAAGAGTCGTAGATGCCTGGAACAGGCTTCCAGTGGGGGGGGGGGTAGAAACAGTGGTGGGCTTCAAGCATGCATGGGACAGGGACAAGGGAATCTTAGTTGAGAAGCAAGGGGGTGAGAAGCCAGAGATCAAGTAGGGTCTGCAGTGACAGGATAGGATAAGCAGTGAAAAATGGGCAAACTGGGTGAGCCACGTGGTCCACATCTGCCATCAAATTCTATGTTTCTAATCTCTAGGCTTACCCCCTTTTCCACCTTCTTCAGTATCAGTCAGTGGTGACTGGCTCTCACTAATATAGGTAGTTGGACAGAGATCAGAAGCTGGCTTGTTACTGAAAATGAGGGAGGCTTTTTGGCAGGCTAACACCAGCCTGTTGAAAGGTGAATGGTATAGCTTGCCCTCTCCAACTGCTCCTACTGCTGCAGCCATAAAGCAGTCTATGGGTGCCGTGAAAGGCCTGATGGCATCAAAACTGGGATGTACCCCTAGTGAAGCCATGAGGGGTTTCTAAGGAGCTATTGTAAAGCTAAGGGACTTCATCTTCTTCACCTCACTGACCTTTGTTTGGGAGACCTCTGGGAACCAAATATAGCATCACCCTCAAATGGAAGGTCAAGTCCACAAGCTTGGAGAGTTCCTCCCTTTTCTCAGCAGGCATCTGGCTCAACATGGCATGTTGGTAGCAAGGCCCTGAGAAACTTGCTTCATTGATAAGGCTGACGTGAAGAAAAACATTTCTCCCCAGGCTGTCCAATATATGAGGGTTACTTACCTGTAACCATAGTTCTAGGAGTAGTATATGGTGCACATCCACACATTGGCAGTCTTCCTTTCCCTTTAAAGGAACACTATCATAATCCTAGGCTCCCCAACCTAGCATTCCTCGATAGTTTTAAAGAAATATCTTTTTCAGGTCTTTAACTTACTTCGTATTTATTTTTAAAAGTCCAGGATTATGCAAAATGAAAGATGCTACGCAGTTTCATTCAAGTCAAAGTGTAGACCGCACTACACTGCTTCAATACACTTGTCTTAAAGCCGAGTGCTGTGGCAGTGCACTTTGACTTGAAACAGAACCACGCAATGTGTGCCATTTTGCTGAAACCCTGAGTTTCCAAAATAAATACAGTAAGCTAAAATACCTGGAAAAAGGTGTTTTCTATGTAAACCCCTAATCGTGCAAAGCTCCGGGGGCCCTAGGATTATGATAGCTTTCCTTTAAATCCAGTTGGAACATCTTCAAGCTAATCTCCTCCCAGTCCCAACCACCTGGGTAGTATCCTCCTTGGCTCTGCCCCATGGCCTCAGATCTTGAACGATGGAAGCAGGGATCCGTGAGCCACCTGCCAAGGGAGGTTGGGTGGGTTGTGTGTGGATGTGCACCATATACCACTCCTAGAACCAAGGTTACAGGAGACTAACCCTCATTTCTAGGGATGTGGATATGGTGCGCTATTCACACATTGGCAGACTCCTAACAGTTCTCTGGGAGGAGGGGTAAAGGCGCACACCCCAACTTGGGAAAAAGGGATTGGAAAACTGAGGTCCCAACTCCAGCATCCCAGCATAACTCAAGGTCATGTGGTAATGGGAAATGAAGGCGTGTGCTGACTTCCAGGTAGCAGCCCTGCAGATTTCCTGGATCGGTACATCCCTGGAAGCAGCCCCTGAAGCAGTAGTATGACTTTTGGAATGAGCTTTAAGCCCTATGGCAGGCTCCCTACCAGCCAACCTACTGCAGAGGTCCATGCATAACCCCTAGATGGCGCTATCCCAGGGGCTACTACCCCTGCCTGATTTGCCACTAACAGGTTGAGAGGTCTGGATCCAATGGCGGGTGCCTCCACCCAGAGGTCAGGGTTTACAATAGTTAAACTAACTTGGTCACAGCCCTCTGGGACACTGCAACCCCCCTTTCTTCCCACTAGTGGCCCACACAATATATCAGAATTACCTTTACAGTATACACTTACCCCCAGGACTGGTTCCGGCACTGGGACCTCCTGTGAAATAAGATACAGTACAACAATCACAGTACAGTACTTTAACATAGACAAATACCTCAGGCAGTATAACTTTGCTGAAACAAGCAGATCTGATTTATTTAGGGGGATATAACAAGGACAGGGAAATCAGGTTAATTAGCTTATCACTCTACTCATCTACCTATGGCTCTGTGCACAGGGCCTATCCCTATCAGTTACTGTCCCTGGGTACCCAAGCCCTAGTGGCTAGTCCAAACCGTGGCAGTTGGTAGGGGCCTTTCACAGAAAAATTAGTTAAACAGTCAGCAGTACAGTAATTCCATTTGGCAATCTCAACAGGAGTGACCCTGAATTAGTACTCACGACCTCCAAACAAGATAGGGTCCTTCAATGTCAGCAGGGCTACTCTTGAGCTCCAAGAGACTCCTCACACATTTATATGGTAAACAGTCACAGGCAAAAGTCACTTAATGGCAGCAGGATTCACTTGGGGTACACAAGCCTCTTCACACATTTATATGGTGAAACAGAAAGTACTATATAGGCAGGCTCTTCTCTATCCCGATCGCAATTACTGCACAATACCGGGAGAACACACAGCAGATTCAGTTCCTGACAGACCGAGTGCAATTCAGCTATTTCTCCAGTCTTCTACAGGGTGAGCCTGGTTTCTACTCTTCAGATATCCTTTGATTCTCTTCACAGGACGGATTCAGTCCTAACAAGCAGTTACACAAGCTGCAGACCGGAACTCTGGGCCTTACACACGTTTCCCGACTAAAACTGCACACTGAAAAAGCACAGGGCTCCTTCCTTCTTCACTGTCAGAGCTCAACTGAAAAACTTCAACAGACAAAACCGGGCACTTCCTTTGAGTTCCTCCCAGTTCTTGACTGGATTGGCTGTCACTCACAATAGACTGCTGCTGTTGGTCCAAAAAGGCGCTAAGTCTAAACTACATCTCCCAGAGTCACTGCCCATACAATCCTCTTGTGGCTGGTTCAGATTATGAGTCCAAGTTCTGATTCGTCCAAGGCACCATTTTAGAGCTAGCTTACCCCACACTGATTGGTCCAGTTCAGCAGTTCAAAACCAGAATGGGGAACTAGGCAGACACAGTTCTGACTGCAAAGAAAGCAGGTTAGACAAACTGTAATTTCATTATTACTCTAAATGGTTTCTGGCAAACAGTTACATCTTTCAGATAGGTTCCCTTTGCACTCCTAGTGACTGCAAAAATGGAGTGAATTGGCAGCAGTTTGAGTGGTACTCAATCAAAGAAACACACAGTCCCCCATACAAACTAATTATGTCTGCAAGCAGACAGCTCTTAAAGAGACAGTACCAGAGGTTCTAAAAACACTCACTGATAAATGGCTTAAACGCCAAACACCATTCAGGCTTGGAGCATTCAAGCAAGCTCCTGGAAGTCTTTTGGGAACCCCCATTTGCAGGGGGGTTACACATGCAAGATACAATCCACTTGCCAATCATCCGCTTAGCAGCTGGTCTGCCAGGTGCAGCTTCAGCATAAGTGACAAAGAGTTGGCAAACCTCTCTCCATACTCCAGCCATGTGCTCCATATAGTAAGCAAGCACTCGCCTCAGATCCAACGTATGGAGTCTGTACTTGGCCTCTGAAGCTTGTTTAGTGAAGTACACTGGGAGATTGATCACCTGGTTAAGGTGAAACTCTGAAACAACCTTCAGGAGGAACTTCAGATTGGGGGGAAGACAACCTTGTCCCTGTGAAACACCAAGTAAGGAGGCTCCACTTAAAGCACCAGGAGCTCACTGATCCTTCTAGTGGAGGTGATAGCCACCAAGAAGGCAGTCTTCCATGACAGGTGAGAGATGTCACACCTGTACACTGGTTTGAAAGGCTTGCCCATGAGCATTACCAGTACCAACAAGTCCCAAGGTGGTGGTGGTTCACTCACCAGTGAGGACAGGTAGTCAAGGCCCTTAAAGAAGCACCTGACCACCTTTTCCTGCACCACTGTCAGCACACCAGCCTGCACCTGTTATGCCGAGATGGTTGCCAGGTGCAGCTCGAGGGTCGTCAACCTCAGGCCCAATTGAGACAGGGACCATAGGTAGTCCAAGATGCTAGCCACAGGGCAGGGCAGGACAAGGGGTCTAGCTCTCTGCCTTGGCACCAAACGGAAAAGTGCTTCCATTTGAAGGCACAGCACTGGCAGGTCGACACCTTCCGAGAGGCTTCCACAACCTGGAGAGCCTCCTCAGGGAGACCCAAAGCCTGGAACTCTAGCTGCTCAGGAACCAAGCTGTCAGGAGCAGGGACTGAAGGTCTGGGTGTAAGACATTCCCCTTGCAACAGGAGAGCATGTCAGAGCATAGAGACAAGAGCCACGGAGGCCTGTTGCTGCTGAGGCTAAGGAGATCTGGGTACCAGAACTGGTGCAGCCAGTCTGGGGCTACCAGGATCACCGGTGCCTTGCCCCTCTGCACCTTGACCAGCACCTGGTGGATCAGGGGAAAGGGAAGGAAGTTGAAAAAGAGGCCTGGGGTCCAGGGCCTCACAAAGGCATCCCCCATTGGTGTTCCATACTGTGGGGTCGGGCACAAAACAGCCTAAGCTTTTTGTTCTACCAGGAGGGGAACAGGTCAAACAGGGGAGTGCCCCACTGGGAGAACAGATGATTCACCACTTCCTGATGAAGGAACCACTTGAGACACACCTCACCCACCCAGCTGAGGGCATCTGCCAGCTGGTTGGAGGCTCTGGCCACGTGGATCACCAGGAAATCCGTGTCTAGACTATGCATGAGGGTCCAGGTGCAGAGGGCTTCCCAACACAGCTGGAGAGAATGTGTTCCACCCTGCCTGTTGAGGTAGTACATGACCGTGGTATTGTCCGTCTGGACCTGCACGACCTGACCCCGAACTGATGGAGCACTGTATGGAACTCCAGCAGACTGATGTAGTATCGGGACTCCTTGAGGGTCCAGAGCCCATGCGCTCTGTGGTCCCCTAGTGCAGGATGCCATACACCCCAGCAACAGCAGGAACTATCGGGAAGGGCGCAAGTGCCCAACCTTAAATGGTCACGTAAAGGAGGTAAGGTTCACCACCCTGTCCATTGGGAGTTGGTCCTTGGCCCAGAGGAAGTTGAGCTCTGCCCCGATTAAGTGGATGGTCTGTAAGAGATTGAGTTCCGACTTGGCCAGGATAATAAGAAGACCCAAGGCTGAGCAAGTCTGGAGGGCCAGATCCCTGGACTGCTCCACTGCCTCCAGTGATGGATCTGCAGTAAGCCTGTAGACCAGGCAAGGATAGACCTGGACCCCACGGTGCCTCAGGTGAAGACTCTGGGGGCTGAAGAGAGGCCAAAAGGCATAACCTAAAATGTGTACAGCCAGTGGGACGGATGTGGAAGATGGCGTCCTGGAGGACCAGAGAGCAGAACCACATGTCCTAATCCAGAGATGGGATTATCTGATTCAGAATAGCTATCCCGAATTTGCGCCTTTAAGAACTGGTTCAACTCATGCAGATCCAGTATGGGGCATCAACCCCCCAAGTTGTTTGGGAACCAGGAAGTACCTGGAAACAAAGCCCTGGCCAACTGCGGTGTCCAGGACACAGTGACTTTCTCGAGAGGCTGGGAAATGTCCTCCCTGAGGGTGGACAGCATGTCCTGGGAAGCCACAGACTCCCTTGGGACATAGGCCCAAAAGGGCAGAAGAGTCTCAAAGTCAAGAGGCAACCCACAACAACCAGATCCAGCACCCATTTGTCTGTAGTATTAGCAGACCAGGCGTGCCAAAAATAGCAAAGCTGGCCTCATCTATGGGAAGCTGAGGCAGTGACGCACTGTGAGGGAGGTAGACTCCCCCAAACCCATCATCGAGCAGCCTTAGAGGAAGAGGATCCAGTGCCAACTGCCGGAGGAGCACTGGTGCTCTGTCCTCCGAATTTCTTGAGGCCCTGGATGGCCAACTTGGGCTTGGACTGCCAGATCTTGGACTGCCCTGACTGGGGCTGTTGTTGTTTAGGCTACTGGGGCTGAAAGGGCCGAAATGAAAAGGGCTTCTTTGGCCACTGGCACTTAAGGTCCTTTTCCGAGGACGTGACGAGTCCAGGGAGGCACTGGACTTCTCAATCCTCATAAGGTGGCCCTCCACACCCGGCTCAAAATGGTCGCTGCCCAAGAATGGGACATCCACCAGCTTATGTTTGATATCTGCCATGAAGGTGGAGATCTGAAGCTAGGCTCTGTGGCGCATGGCCACTGCCGCTGTCATGGACCGGGCACAGGAATCGTCTATGTTCAAGGCCGTCTGGACCTAATGCTTAGCAAGAGTGCAGCCTTGGTAACGGACCACTTTCACCATAGACTGCATGTCCATGGAAAGGTGTGGAATGACGTTGTCCAGGACCCCCATTAGTGTGTGACCGAAGCTGGCCATCATAATGGTGGAGTTGACCTGCCTGAGGCCCAAGGAAGACGCAGCATACACCTTTTTGCCAGCATGGACCAGCTTCTTCAATTCCTTCTTGGGAGAGCTCGTCAACATCCCCGACATTGCCCATCAGACAGAAAATAGAATCTGTCACCAACTCCTCAGCCAAGGGGTGATCAAAGAAACTGGAAAGGGACCCGGTCGGGACCACATACTTGCAGACAATATGGGTAGAAGGAACAGGGTAAGTAGCTGATGCTGCCGCTACTCCAAGGCAGAACTCAGGATGGCTTCCGCCATCGGAAAGGCCACCCCTGTGGAGTTATCCCTGTCAGGATCTCCATCAGGGGGTACTTGGCCTGGGTTCCACCATGCCAATAAACCTGTCGACTGGTTTTACAGCGATGGCACAAATGCCGACCGCGATCACAGTCTGCATTGTGCCATCAGTAATACCAGTGTTTTTTCTGCAAGGAGCTGTGCCCCCGCACCCCCTAGACTTTAATATTATCACCCCCATGGTGGAGGAGTTTTGGGGAAGGGGAGAAAGACCAGAGAAGCTATCCAGGGTCCCGTCTCACTGTAGCGGGACCATTACAGCGATCCACAGTGACCTGCCATTTCACAGCGACCTGTCATTTTGTCGCTGTAATATTTTCACTGAAGCAATGGCATACCCTTGGGCCCACTTCTGGACTGGTTCCAGCAGGATCTCCATAGATTGGGAGATAGTCCGGAGCAAGACCCCTGAAGGAAACGGGGCTCTGGTCAGAGGCAAGTTCCTCAAAGGACTACTGATCAAAGCCCAGTGTACTAGAGGAATGCATGGAGGAGCTGTCTGTGTCAGATGACTACTCGAACACAGCCCTCAGCTCCTGGTCCCCGTGAACCATTCTGGATTCATCAGAGTGGGTAATCTGTACCGAAAGTCGGCTCGGGAGGCCAGAGGCCCACCGTGCAGCCTTGGACAGAGCCACGTGCAAGGGCTGCCTGGGTGGAGACGCCACTAAAACAGGTGAAGAAGCAAGGGAAGGCTTGACCAGATGAGGCTGGGCCAGAATTTGCCTCACCGGGGTAGACTAAGGAAGCGGCAGGGCCTGCTGGAAGGACTTGCTCTGCCAGAGGACCTATTGCTGCCACATGAGCTTCTTGTACAGCCACAACAAATTGCAGTGGAGCCTCTCCTCATTCAAAGATGAGGAGGAAGAGGCATGTCGGTGACGCTTTCACAGAGGTCAAGAATGGGAACGACCTGAATACCATGACCGGGATTGGGACCGGGTCCTCAACTTAGACCTCGACCGTCAAAGAGAATGCCACCACCGAGGAGACATGAGAGATGGGGCTGTGTAAACCACACAGACCAAGTCCTGCCGTGAAACCCCTGAAGAGGGAGTCTCCTAGGAGGAGACAGCTGGGTCACCTGGCTTCACCTGTCCCTCCTAGGAGTGGGCTGAGAGGATTGTAGTCCATGAGCGAAAGTCATCCCACAAATTGTCCGACAACGGGACAACCGGGTCAAGAAAAATCTTGCCGGCTGGTCAGCCCGGGTCTTGGCCAGCAAGTGCGACAGGGACAGCGAGGGGCTAGTGGCCTGTCCTTCAGCCCTGATGGGATCGGTCGAAGTCGACTGCTCGACAACTGTTGAGTGGTCAGAGCCAAGAGAGTAGGAAAAGCAAGCCTGCTCTCAGCCCCATGATCTACGGCAGGACTTAAGCCATGTCTTACAGGAATGACCCCTCGGGATAGGCCCTCCCCGAAGGTCTGGAGGGACTGGCACAAGTCCCTAAAAGACCCTGAAAAAGAAGTCCCCACAGAGGCGCCCATCAGGAGCAGCGCCAGGGCAGAGGAAGAGACCACTGTGGCCTGGGCTGCCACCTCCTTCAAGGGTGGCCAGCTGAGAGGCTGGGCCCACCGCTGCCAAAACAGTCTTGTTAGCATCCCTGGACCAAACCAGAGGATCGTGCTCGTCTGGCCAGCCAAGGAGAAGATGGCCGTACCTGTCCTCAAGAGAGAAGGGGAGCAGGATGTTGTATAGACTGCAAGCCTGCAAGTCATGCTCTGTCCATAAGCACTATCACATAAAGGTGTGAGGTCCAGTGCATAACATTTTTAGCTGCATACCTTTACCGTTTGAACCTTAGGTTGAATTCGGTTAAATAGGTACTCATATAGAGGAAGCTGGATTGAAATGCCAACCCATGGAAAAAACACAATGCCTGACAATGATGAAGAAATATGGGGCCTACACTGCAGGCAGACAGCTGCAAAGGAGGAGACCTGACTCTTCCAGCAAAAAAGGAAGATCCGACGTCATGGGGAAAAGCCAGGAGGATACCACCCAGGTGGGTGGGAGGAGCTTAGCTTGAAGATGTTCCAGCGGGATTTAAAGGGAAAGGAAAACTGCCAATGTGTGTATACTGCACCATATCCACATCCCTAGAACTATGTACCTTTTCTACTAGGTGGTCATTATTGTTTGATGCACTGACTGAAATTTCAGTTTAGTGTATATTTGTTACAACCTCCAAGTGCACTCAGGGTTTTCTTGTAATACTGTCCAATTACTAGGGCTCCTTACCCAGGAGGTATTGAAACAATGTCAACAGTATTTTCTTGCCACAGCTGCCATGATCAAACCTCCACTATAGTACTACACATAAAAGAGACGCACGCGGGGGAGGTAGAGTTATATCAAGTGAGAAATTCCTTTGCTGCAGCACAAACCGCTTAAACACAAGTCACTAGACAAAGAATATGGAGATATACAACTTTCTCTGTCTCCCTTTAGTGAGCATTTTGGTGTAGCAATGTTTTGAACCAGGGAGCGGCTGCTTCCTCAGACTGCCTCTGCAGTTCAACCTAAGCATGTTTCTGGTTTGTGTTTTCTTCTACAAAACCTTTGGGGGGAGAATAACACTTGTTCTCACTGATTGAGACCAGAAACCTCCTATCTGCCCCCTTATCAAAGGGAGGGGTGGAGAATGGATCTAGCCAAAGGTGTTTTAATTCTTAGGTAACATGGAGAGACATGTCAACCATGTGGTCACAAGATCAAAAAAACTGCACACAGGGCTGCAGTTGCATTCCTCTGCAAAAGTACTGGCACCTAGGATGCAGGCGATCAACTCCCCAACATTTTGCACCACTCTGACCCTTACACAGGGTCACTAGTGGATGTATAAGAGTGATGCAAAATGTTGAGGAGCTGGTCATCCACATCCTAGGCACAGCACTTCTATAGAAGAATGCAATAAAAGCACATGTTCATCTATTCTGCAGCCTAGTATGCGTCGTTCTTTACCTTGCATGTGCTAGCGGTGAAGCCTTTTTATCTTTAATTGGCAGCATCTCTGATCCAGTGTAGCGTGTTCACCCATGTCTGTTGGTGATGTTTATCATACTGGCTTTACCCAGATACCCAGACGAAAATTACTTATCATAGTAATCTTGTTTCTTCCAAAGGAATTTTTATTGTATTCTGACATATGCAGTTAGCTTTCACCATTCAACTGCCCCGGAGATGAAAGAGTTAAAGAACCTATGCAAATAGTTGAACGTTGATAAGCTCGAGCTCGGTTTTCAAACTACTGTCTCAGATGCACTCTATGTAACTGTCAGATTCTACGAAGCAGTACAAAAATATATATATTATCTATTCTATGCTATCCTCAAACTAAATCCTCCTAAGAACTACAATCCTCCCTTAGAATAACACATCTGAAAAGACTCGGGTCACAGATGCCCAAAAACCACCAACCTAAACAAGTTTCAACAACAACATGAACAGCTGGAGTGCAGTGCCCACCAGGTTCCAGTAGGAGAGGTAGGGTGGGAGCTCAGAATACAGTAAAGATTACCCTGGAAGAAATACGATTACATGGTAAGTAATTTTTTTCTTCAAGCCCCAGGAAATCTTTACTGTATTCTGACATATGCAGATTACCAAGCAGTACCTTTGGAGGTGGGCCTAGAACCTATTTAGCAAACAGGCTCTGCAGTACTGTTGTGCCAAACCTGGCATCACTTCTAGCCTGGGTGTCCAGGCAATAGTGTTTAGTAAAGGTGTGAACAGTTTTCCAGGTGGCTGTTTTACAAATTTCTAACAAAGGAATATCTCTGGCAGCTGCTATAGAAGCAGCTGTACCCCTGGTGGAATGAACCCTGAGGCCCACTGGGGGTTCCTTGCCCAGCTTACTGTAGCAAAACTGAATACATGCAACAATCCAGTGTACAATAGCCCTTTTTGAAGCTGGTTTGCCTTTTCCTACTTCTCCATAGGTCAGAAATAGCGGAGTATTGTTCCGTCTGTGGCCCTTTGTGTGGCCTAAATAATAGCTGATAGCCCTCTTAACATCTAGGCTATGCAGCCTGTATTCTCCTGAACTGGAGTGATCAGTAAAAAAGACAGGCAGGGTGATGGACTGGTTGAGATGAAAATCAGACATCACTTTGGGAAGGAACTTCCTATTGGTTCTGAGTACTACTTTGTCCCTGTGGACCGAAATGTAGTTAGGCTCTGTGGACAAAGCCTGGAGTTCACTAATCCTTCTGGCTGAAGTGACTGCCACTAGAAAGAATGTTTTCCAAGTCACTTACTTAAGATCTGCTGAAGACATGGGCTCAAACCGGGGTTGCATTAGCTGTGCAATGTATATATTCAAGTCCCAGGAGGGGGCTGGTTCCCTGTGTGGGGGATGCAAATGAAGCAATCCTTTGAAAAACTTGGAAAATTGGATTGGAAGCCACAGAAGTGCCCTCACCTACTGAGAGGCAGGCAGAGACAGCTGCCAAGTGTACCTTGAGGGTAGATGGCTTAAGGCCTAGGTAATGAAGATAGACTAAGTAGTCCAACAGAACTGTAAGTCCAGCCTGATAAGGGTCTATGGCTCTCTGCTTGCACCAAATGGAAAACTTCTTCCATTTAGAGGTGTAAGTTTTCCTGGTGGAGGGCTTCCGAGAGACCCTTAGGGCCTCAAGGACCCCTTCGGAAAGATGCAGATTAGCACATTCTAAATCCTCAAGAACCAGCACATGAGCCTGAGGGACTTAAGGCTGGGGTAAAGGATCCTCCCCTGGGAGGATGTCAGCAGGTTGTGCCTCCTGGGGAGGCAAATCGGTCTGGAGATTGACGGGGACAAAAGCAGGGAGTACCAAGGTGGCCTGGCCCAATCCAGACCAATGAGGATTATTGTTGCTGGCTGGGATCTGAGCCTCAGAGGGAATGGAGGGAAGGCATACAGAAATGTCCTTGTTCAATCCAGTATCAGTGCATCCAGTGGCACCGTGCCCACTGCAGGAGGCCAGCAGCAAATCTGTAGCAGCTGGTAGTTGTCTGGTGCTGCAAAGAGGTCCATCTCTGGAGTGCCCCATCTTCTGAAGACGGCCGGCAAGATCTGTCTGTTCAGAGACCACTCATGGTGGTTTTGATTGATCCTGCTCAGTGCATCTGCTAGGACATTGTCCTTCCCTGGAAGATGGACTGCTGAGAGAGAGACCCCGAGGGAATATGCCAGACCCCAAATTCTCATAGCCTCTGCACAACAGGGTGGGCCTTGTGCCCCCTTGCCTGTTTATGTAGTACATGGTTGTGGTGTTGTCTGTCCTGACTTGCACCACCTTGTCCTGGACCAATGAAGTGAATGACTGGAGGGCCAGAAAGACTGCCCTGAGCTCAAACAGATTTATGTGCAAGTGTCTTTTGCTGTGACCATGTACTGTGCACAGTGTGCTCCACCAGGTGGGTGCCCCATCCAAGGGGGGAGGCATCTGTGGTCAAAACTACTGTTGGAAACTTCTGCTGGAATTGTACTCCTTCCCTGAGGTTGTCCCTTTCCCACCACCACTGCAGTGCTTGAATGAGAGTCCTTGTGACTGGTACTAGTTTTGATAGGGAGTCCTTTCTCTGAGACCAGTGGAACTGTATGTCTCTCATCTGAAACCTGGCTCCTGGCACTGTTGCTGTTGAGGCTGCCATGTGGCCCAACAGTTGTAGAAAGTGTCTTGTTGATCTGGGGGTGTGAAGCTGGGAGGAGCTTACCAACTGTACCAGATTGTCCACCCTTTCCTGAAGAAGGAATGCCTTCCCTCTTCATGCATCCAACTCCGCCCCATGAAATCCAGAAGCTCGACTGGCCGCAACACTGACTTTTCTCGGTTCTCCAGGAACCCTAGAGACTGCAGTGTAGCCAGTGTAAGGACTAAGGCATCCCTTACCTGCTGAGGGGACTGCCCCATGACTAACCAGTCATCTAGGTAAGGGAACACTGTTACCCCCTGCCTTCTAAGTGTGCAACAACCACAGACAGGCACTTTGTGAACACCCTTGGGGTAGAGGTGAGACCGAAGGGCAGAGCTCTAAACTGGTAATGGCCTGATGGCAATCTGAATCTGAGGTACTTTCTGTGAGACTGTCTGATGAGGATGTGGAAGTAGGCATCCTTGAGGTCTAAGGATGCCAACCAGTCTCCCTGCCTAAGAGTGGGAAGAATCATTGCCACGGCGACCATCTTGAACTTTGGCTTGGTTAGATATCTGTTTAGTGCTCTGAGGTCCAGTATGGGTCGCCACTCCCTATTCTTCTTTAGGGTTAGGAAATACCTCGTGTAAAATCCTTTTCCCCTCTGAGAGGTTGGGACAGGTTCCACTGCCTTTGCCAGCAGAAGGCTAGCTGCCTCTGATTCTAGCAAGGCCTTGTCTACTAGGGTTGCAGGTTTGAACAGCCTTGTCCTCAGTTTTGGGATGCCCTTGAAACTGAGAGCCAGACCCTGGCTCACTACTTCCAGGACCTACTTGTCTGTGGTTATGGCTTACCATGCTTGGAAGTAGTGAGCCAGCCTGCCACCTGCTGGTACTGGGGAAGCGACCCTGACAGGCACGTCCAGGGTTCTGTTTTGCCTGTATTCTGGGCTGGGGGCTCGGGTCAGAATGCCTGCTACCCCATCTACCCCGCCTCTAAAGTAGCCACGTTGCTGCTGGTAGTCTGGGAGAACCTGAGCCTGATATAGGATCTCCCCCTACCCCCCCTACTTTGGTGCCTCTGGGAGGTGGATGCTTTATCTTTGGCAGAGGTGCTTTTATAAGCTGCCTTGTACTCATCCATCTTTTTCATGTAAGCTTCTGTTTGTTCACCAAACAGAATTCTGCTCACAAGGAAAATCTAATGCCTTGGTTTGGGTATCCTGAAAAAGGGTAGTGGCTCTGAGCCATGAAAACCTTCTCAGGGAAACTCAAGTTGCCATAAGCCTGGCAGCAGTGTCAGTGGCATCCACTGCCATGTGGAACTGGTACTTGGAAGCCTCAATGCCACATCTGGCAGTCTCCTCTATATCAGCTGCTAATGCAGGAGGAGCTTTGCTGGCTAGCTCCAAAACTGAGTTCCAGAGACTTTTTTGGTATCTGGATACATAAGCCATACAAGTGGCCTGTCTAATGGCCAAAGAGGCCCCCAAGTAGCCTTTCTTTGCCATAGACTCAATTTTTCGAAAGTCCTTGTCAGAGGAATGGGAGAACAATGGCACATTTGCTCTGTCACAGGCAGCTGCCTGTACCACCCTCTCATGGCTGGGGTTACTGAAGAGAAATTCAGTCCCACTTCTAGCCAATTGGTATTTTCTTTCCATTTTCTCGTCCACTGGAGGGACAGAGGTATGAGTTTTCAGAATTTTCAGGGCCTGCCTCTTCAGTGACTTGTGGATGGGGAGCAGTAAACGTTTAGTAGCTGCCAAATCCATCATCTCCATTTAATCTGGTTCCTCCTCCTCCTCAGTGGTCTCCTGAGTGAGAAGGTCCAGGTCTCTGCCACTTGCTTCATAAAAGAAAAATGGGAAGAGAAATCTTCAGGATGTCGAGTGGGGGACTCGAACTCCTGCTGCTCTGGCGAGACCACAGGCTCAATTGGGTCCTCAAGGTCCTTGTCTTTCCCCTCTTCTTCATAACTGGGGTCCGGTTCTGCCGAACCGGGAACCAAAGAAGCAACCATTGGTATGAAGTGGTTGAACCGAGGTTGAACCGGAGGTTGCTGAGGTACTTGCTGCGGAACCAAAACCGAATCGCCGGGAATATTCTGCAGCAACTGAATAATCTTATAGCGTTTGCTATTTCTTCAGTGGTTGCAACTGCCACAGCCTTCGGTAGTGGTTCCTTCCCTGTATGCTTCTTTTTATTCTTGGAAGGGGCCGGTTTAGCGGCCTTTGCTGCCATCCTCTTCGGTTTTGAGGAGATTTTGCCCTTGTCGGAGGGCTTTCCATTTGGTTCCCTCAGGTTTTCCTTGCTAGATGAAGGAACCGGTTGTTCAGGAGCTGGGTCAGCGGTTTTTTTTAGACATTTTTTTCTTTAAGTTTATTGAGGTGCCTATCAAGCGTAGACTGAGGAAAAGCTTTATAGATGTCACAGTCTGCATTCAGGCAGTCAAACCCTAAACAGACAACACAGGTTGTGTGGGGTCAGCCTTAGAAAACGGTTCGCCACACACTATACAGTGTTGAAAACCAGTAGGGCCAGTTTTCTTTTTAGGCTTCTGTGACATAACCTTTTATCAAGAAAAAAATCACAGGTTTTGTGCCAACTAAGAATAATAATAAAAACACTAGTAAGGTATTTTTATTTTATTTTTCTTTTGTCAGTTTAGAGACCAAGGTAAAAACCGAGAAATTTGCTGGTTCAGAAACATGGCACAGGGAAGTGGGAACCAGCTAGTATACTAATAACTAATAATTAATCATAAAGCTAACAACTTTTTACCTCAAAAGAGTAGAAAAATCTTGGTTCCCCACCAGTTCAGCGAACTGAATAGAAACCATGGACTTACCCAACTGAAGCTAAATCTAGACTAATCTACCAGATTTTACCAAGGACAGTACTTTGAAAAAGAAAATAAACGGTAGCTTGAAAAAGACCGAGAATAAAATAAAATCTTCAAGCTGAAGGAGCGATCTCCGAGGCGTCTAACTTCCGGCAGGCAGAGTAAAGAATGACAGTAACATGGAATGCACCAGGAACAGTAAGTTGAAAACCGAGCTCAAGTCTATCAATGTTCCACTATTTGCAGAGGTTTTTTAACTCTTTCTTCTCCGGGGCAGTTGAATGGTGAAGGCTAACTGCATATGTCAGAATACAGTAAAGACTTCCTGGGGCTTCAAAGGCAAACATCCTCAGTCTCTGATGAGGTCACTGACATATCCAAGTTCTGGATCATGTCTCTCAAAAGTTAACTTCCACAAGGTCCCAGTGGACGAGTCAAAGTTAGGAGAAATGCTGGGGAGTTGATTGTCAGCGTCTGAGGCACCAGACATTTTATGCAAGACTGCAATAAAGCAAATATTTATCTATACCGCAGCCCTACATGTGCAGCTTTTTTAATCTTGTGAGTATTAGAGATGCAGCTTTTTCAACTGCAGGCAGTGGCATCTCTCATCCAGAGAAGCATGTTGCCTGTGTCTGTAGGTGATTTCCACCATAATAGCCTTCCCCAGGACAACAGCCTTTGCCACCAACTCCTCTCCCCGTATGCACCATTACACACTATATTCATCCCTCTCCATCCTCCCTCTACCCCAACGCCGCCATCCCACTGCGCCTCCTCTACTGCCAAATACTGGTTTGGCATCCTCCCATCCTTCCCTTTTTCTCACTCCTCTTCCATGCTCGCTCCTCCTCTTACTCTCTATGCAGCAGAGATGCCAGAATTTTGCCATTACCTACCCTCGCTCAGGTGCTGGGCAAGCTGTCTTCTCCTACTGCCTCCCCTCTCTCTGGAACCAGCTCCCCTCTTACGAACATATGAACACACAAAAATGCTGGCAGAAAAACATAGTACTCCAAGTGTAGTTTCACCAGCGATCTGTACAGCAGCAGGATGACTTCCTCCCTCCTAGAGGTGATTCCTCTGGCTATGCACCCCAGCATTTGATTTGCTCTTGCTGCTGCCCTACGGCACTGTGCCGAAGACTTCATGTGTCCTGTGACTAGTACCCCTAGGTCCTTCTCCTTCTCCAAAACAGATACCTGCACTCCCCCCAATCAATAGCTGGTCCTAGGGTATCTGGCTCCAAGGTGCATGACCTTGCACTTCTTAGCATTAAATCCCAGTTGCCATACACCTGACCAGTGCTCAAGTTTTGTCATGTCCTACCCGAGTTCTTGCCTCCCTTCCTCACTGTCCACTGTCACACATATCTTTATGTTATCAGCGAACAGGCTGATCTTACTCTTGATCCTTTCTGGTATGTCTCCGATAAAGATGTTGAATAATATCGAACTGAGCACCAAGCCCTGAGGCACCCCACTGGTCACGGGTCTTGGCTTTAAGGATTCCCCACTTACAATTACCCTCTGTTGCCTGATCTGCAGCCAGCTCCTGACACACCCACTAGTGTTTCCCTGGCCCACAGGTTCCTCAGTTTTCCCAGCAACCTTCCATGCGGCACAGAGTCGAAGGCTTTCCTAAGTCCAGATACAGGACATTCACGGCATGACCCTTATCAATTGCCCTTGTGACCCAATCAAAGAAGTCAATTGGGTTGGTCAGACAGAATCTTCCTGAGACAAACCCATGTTGCTTTTTGTCCTGAAGACCATTTTCATCCAGAAAGATTACCAATCTCTCCTTCAGAATGGTCTCCATTAACTTCCCCACAATGGAAGTAAGGCTGACTGGTCTATAGTTACCCAGCTCATCCCTGGGACCACTCTTGTGGAGGGGCACAACATGAACCATCCTCCAGTCCCAGGGCACGCATCCGGTCTCCAGTGAGGTATTAAACAGATGCACCAGTGGGCTCGACAGGACCTCTGCCAACTCCCTCAGGACTCTTGGATGCACCCCATCAGGTCCACCCGCAGGGCTTTAAGATTTTTTAGAACCCTATCCACCTAGATGACCGCATCTGTTACCCCCCCTCCCATCCCACCTCTCCCTTGTGGTATCGGCCCATCTCCTCTCCACCTCTCCCTGCTCCTGTCCCCCCATGTCCTAACCTTCCTCTCCGCTTCACATTTATGTTCATCTACCTGGGTTTCCTGTTCTCCTATTCACCCTCCCTATGCATTCAATACTTTGATCTCACTTTTTGGGTTCCTGTTGTCTACTGTGTCTCGTAGCCTCTCATCTCATCGTTGCTATAACCTGTCTCAAAGTCTTGCTACGACTGGTCTCCTCATATAGGTTTTATTTTCATGCAATCATATTGTTCTGCATGATGCACTCTGTCAGCCTTTCATTTTTGTTGCTACTATGTTTTGCCCTTCCACTCTGTAATCATCTAGACACCCCCTTGCTAGTGTTACTGCTTGGGAGCTCATGCTCTTTGTATGCTACATTTTGTATTTGCTCATTAGTCCTTTACTGTACTGCACTGTTACTTCACCTTCCCCTTCCCCCGGGTCGCACCTGGAAATGAGCCTCGGCTTAGTGTGCCTTTCCTGGTTATCAAATTTTAAATAAAAAAATACAGAAAAGCAAACTCATCCTTAGTCTCGTGTCTCTCTCAAGAAGGACAAGATACTGAAGGAGACTAGAGGAGGTCCTGGTGTTATTTCCCAAATGATCCAAGATGAATCCACCATGAATCCACCAAGAGGCAGGTAAGTGGCAATAATTGCAGCTAGCCAACCTGACACGTGACTGTGTTCTCAAGAACATAACTTGAGCCTTCTGACATCCCTAACTAGTGTAGCCTTAGCCCCCATTTGGGATTACTAGTGAGCATACCAGGACTCACCTGGCTAAGAAAGGGGTGAGAAAGGAGTGATTTGCTCTGTGTCAGGGCACATATACATATTCATAGCTGCAGTTTACAGGAAGAGCCTTGCAATGATCAGGCTGGCCAGTTACCCTTTTGCTGTGACTAAGTGTGGTCAAGGGACCAGCAGTGGCCCTCCTGCTGTGTGCCAGTCTCCAAAAGGACCCAGGACAGGTTCAGGCCAAGTGGCTCCCAGAGTGCTGGGTGCCCCAGTGTACCACTAGTCCCTGCCAGACCAATGGTATCTGAGCTAGCTAGGCCACCAAATGTGCTGATCTGTCCATAGTTCCTCCAATTATGGAACTGCAGTTGGGCATGAAAGGATAAGTGGAAACCTCGACTCCCACTGGAGAATAAAAGTGCAGCACTGCTGTTTCTTTAAATTATGCTATGTGGTATTTTTTTCTTCTTTCCCTGCCTGCAGTGCTGGCCTGGACCATGAAGCAGAGGTGAGTAAGAACTGTCATGCATCTTAAATATTAGTAAAAACAAGGACTGGTAAAGGGCATTACAATTTGGGTTTGCAACTGACGGTTCCATTATGCCTCCCCTGGTCATATTTCCACTAAGGCAGCGACAATATAGCACTGACCCAGCCAACCTATTTTTGGAAAGTTCCAAGGGTCTGGGTTACACTAAGATCTGGGCTTGACACACAAACCCAACTCCACAGTGTGGAGGCAAACTCCTAGCCAGTACGTTGTTGGGCAATATTTAATCTCTTTTCTAATAAAATCAATAAAATTCAAGTTTAAAAAAACACAGAAACTTACAGAAAGTGCATAGTCATAAACATTTAACAGTTGATTAGAAGTGTTTTATGGAAAAAAAGGGGTAGTGTCAACACACCTCACCAATCCGACAGAGGAAATGGCAACAAGAATGTCCTACATATTGCAAAATGAACTGAGGAAACCGGACCAGTTTCCATGCTGGTGTCTGAGTTATCTAAATTTGCACAATGACTTACCTAATCTTCTAAGGTTAGGAAGCATGTGTACAACAAAGAGCCTATAATCAGGCTCACTCTTGGCCACAGGATTCAGTCGTAGGTCCAGGTCTTTAAGGTTCGACAAATTCCGAAGGTGAAAAACTTCCATTAGTGAAGTGATGTTGTTGTAATACAAATTGAGTCTTTCTAGAAGCTTCAGGTGCTGAATACCCTACAAGTAAAATACGGTAATCATATTACTGTACCGGTAGCTGTAAATGTTATGCAGGGTTTGTCTGTTATTATATTGTACTACAATAATAAAGTTACCAACTTACTGAAACAAATGGAGAGGATAATGCATGGATACCGGCAACAGCAAGTTGGCAACTGCATGGAGTGAAGCTGGAGCATAATAAGCCACAGAGATGTCAGTCACCCATGTTTTACTGGCTTTATTACATGGATGGAGAGAGAGAGAGAGAGACAGGCAGACAGACAGAGATCAAAGCTCTTCAGAATTAAAACAAAAATCACAATGTACATCTTAGATCAGTTATAATCACAATAATAATTTCACAATTATCTATAAATCACAAGAGGAAGCCTGTCTAAATAGATAGGCCTTCAGTTTAGATTTAAAACTTTGAACCAAAGGGGCAGAAATGATTGAATTTGGGACTGTATTATTGATTATTTAGTTGAAAATCGGTAACTGGGAAAGGCACGCTGAGCCAAGGCTCATTTCCCGGTTTAATCTGGTGGAAGGGAAACAGAAAATAAAATAAAACATACACAATATTGATATACAGTACAAGTAAAATGCAGTCAGAGTGTGATTTAACATGGTACAAGTGCAAATAAATGTAGAAAGGTACACTTAGCGGCCATAATGTGCAAAAAGAGTGACCAGAGCAGGTGGAATGATGGCAGTGCAGATGTAGAAAAGAAGATAGCCTCATACAGGCTTGGGAAGAACCCAGAAGGAGGTCTAACAACAGGGATAATAGGGGATCCAACAGGAGAGGGTCAGGGAGATGGCTGAGGTATTCCATAATCGTGGCACCGCAACAGAAGATGCTCAGTCCCCAGGAGCTTTCAATCTCGCTGTGAGGACAATTAAAAGTCCCTAGCATTCTGAGCAAAGGACTCTGATGCCCTGAGAATTGTCCTGGTGGGTTGCTAGCACCTCACAGATGTAGAGGGGCCCCAGTCAATTTATGACTTTACAGACCAGCAAGACAATTTTAAACTCAGAATCTCGTCTTACCAACAGCCAGTGTAATCCTCACAAAGTGAATGTAATAGCCGGCCCAGTGGCACTGAGGGTTGAAGCACTGGACGCCACACCTTGTGCCATGCCGGCGAACCGTGTTCGGGAATGAGCGCAGGCCGCTGGGGGTTGGCAGGGGAGGAGGGGGCACCAGTAGTCGGCGAACACCTGGACCCTAGTGGAGGCTGGGGGCAGCACACCAACACTGACAAGGTGGGCAGGGGAGCAGGGGCAGGCGCCTGGAGAAAGCAGCAGGGAGCATGCATTGCCTCCAAGAGGCATCATTGCCCACCCCTGAGGGAAGAGAAAAAGAAAAGAAATGTGGTTGTGCAGCTTGTGGCCATCCCAGGCGCACTCCGCTCCAGGTGTCGCCCCCAGAAGACTGGATCCGGACTTGGCAGTGAGTAAGGGGGCTCGCCGCCACCCGCCATGATGGGCAACCAGAGTAGGGGTATAACCGGGGAGTGTTTTAATGGGAGTTGGGGTGCACTAGGACGGTGGCTAGATATGGGCAGACTGTAAGGGGGGGGGGGATACAAAAAAAAAACAAAGTGAGCATAATGTGATCCTTGTTGCGGCAGTCCGGAGACAGGGCATTCTCGGTGGCCATGCCTACCCTGTGGAACTCCTTGCCTGTTTCTTTAAGGGAGGCTCCCTCAGTAGAAGCCTTTAAGAGGGGCCTAAAAACATCTGTTCCAGCAAGCATTTATAAATTGATTACTGTTAATGCTGGTGATTTTATCGAGATAGATAGTGATTTTAAATCTGCTCTTAGTGGATTTAGTATGTACGTATTATTGGTGTGTTTTATGATTAATAATGTATGAATTGTGCAGCACCCAGAGTCCCAGGAAATGGGCGCTTTTATAAATAATCCATCCATCCTTCCATCCATCCATCCATCCATCCATCCATCCATCCATCCTTGTGACAGGGTTGAATAAGACCCTGTCCCATTTGTTATGCAGAAAGAGTTAAATGCAAGGATCTGTTCTATCCTCTCCTTTTCTGTCTCTAGGCTGTCCGGTTGTGCAACCAAATGTTCTATCTGTACCTGCGTCTGAAGTTTAACCCAAACTCTACAGTAACCCATTACATTTTTTAAACATTGATTTACCCCGTTTTGTTTCACCCTCAGCTGCTTAAAATAACACTGCAGAAAAACGTAATTAGTTTGTTCAGAGACAAAATCACAGTCAGTTATCAGTTTAGTTTCAGCATTTTCATATATTAACATAAAGACATAGAATTTGATGGCTGATAAGGACCGCCAGGCCCATCTAGTCTGCCCTTTTTTCCCTAACTACAGAAGATTCCTCAGGTTCTACTTTGATCTAAGGTTTCACCTCCTCTTTTTGAACGGACAGGGTTCCCACATGTCTGTCTCATGCAGTCTTGAATTCCCCCACCGACTTTGCCCCACCACCTCTACTGAGAGGCTGTTCCATGCCTCTACTATCCTTTCCGTGAAGAAACATTTTCTCACGTTGCCCCTTAGTCTACCCCCTTCCAGTCTCATGACATGTCCTCTTGTTCTAGAGCATCTTTTCATCTGAAATATGCTGCCCTGCTGTACCTTACTTATTCCCTTTGGGTACTTGAAGATCTCAATCATGTCACCCCTCTCTCTCCTCTCCTCCATGGTATACGTATTGGGCTCCTCCAATCTCTCCTTGTATGATGACCTCTTGTGTAGGCCCTGCACCATCTTTGTTGCCCTTCTTTGAACAGCCTCTACCTTACCTATGTCCTTTCGGAGATGCGGCCTCCAGAACTGGACACAGTACTCCAAATGAGGCCTCACCAAATTACCTATACAGTGGCATCACCACCTCCTTTCTTCTGCTGGTGATACACTTCCCTATGCACCCCAGCATCCCACTGGCTGTCCCCACCATCATGGCACATTGTTTGACCCCCTTTAGGTCATCAGATATGATCACCCCTACATCTCTTTCCTGTTGTGTGGCTTCTAGCAACTCTCCCCCCATCATGTAATCGTCCCCTGGGTTCCTGTGTCCCGAGTACATGATTGTGCACTTTTTCACATTGAATCTTAGCTGCCACACTCTAGACCATTCTTCAAGTTTAGCTAGGTCTCTTCTCATTTTCTCCACCCCTCCTGGACTATCTACTCTATTGCAGATCTTGGTGTCAACCACAAAGAGGAATACCTTACCCTCCAGTCCCTTGGCAATGTCACTGATGAAGGCATTAAATAGTACTGGCCCCAGAACAGATCAATGTGGCACCCCAGTGGTCACCCTCCCTACCTTGGATAAAGCTCAGTTTACCACCACCCCTCCCCCCCGTGTTCTGTCCCTCAACCAATTCTCAACCTAGTTTACCTCCTTGTGACCTACTCCTATGCTACTCAGCTTGTTCACCAGCCTCCTACAGTATATGGAACAGTGTCGAGCACCTTGCTGAAGTCAAGGCAGACCGCATCCACCGCTCCGCCCTGACCCACCTCCCTGGTCATCTAGACAAAGAAATCTATCAGATTTGTTTGACATGACTTTTCTGCCGTGAATCCGTGCTGCCTTGGATCTTGTGCTCCGCTGGCTTTAAGGTACTCCACTATCCTTTCTTTTAGCAGCGATTCCATCATTTTCCCCACCACCAAGATCAGATTGACAGGTCCATAGTTACCAGCCTCTTCTCTGTTCCCACTTTTGTGGAGCGGGACCACATCAGCTCTCCTCCAGTCCTCTGGGACCTCTCCTGTATACAGTGACCTATTGAACAGGGATGTCAGTGGTGCAGCCAGTATCTCTCTTAATTCCTTTAATACCCTAGGGAGTATCCCATCTGGTCCTATTGCCTTGTCCACCTTTAGTTTAGTGAGTTCTTTTAAAACTCATTCCTCTGTAAATGGACTGCTGTCCGCCTCCCTACCAGTTCTGAGTCTGAGCTGTGGTCCCTCCCCTTTCCCTTCCTCTGTGAAAACTGCACAGAAATATCTGCTCAGGACTGATGCTTTATCCTGGTCACCTTCCACTCCCACTCCTTACTCCCTCCCCCTTTTAGCCTAACAATACCCCCGGTCTTCCTTCGTTGCAAAATGTATCGATAAAAGTCTTATCCCTTTTTAACCACTTTAGCTATTTTCTTCTCTGTCCTCACCTTGGTGCGTCTGGTCACATTCCCTACCTCCCTTTGCTTTTCTAGATACATTGCCCTGTCCTCTTCCTTCTGGGAATGTTATATTTCCTGAACGCCAATGTTTTTTCCTTTACTATCCCGGCCACTTCCCACAAGAACCATAGTGGTTTCCTTTTCCTCTTGCCTTTGCCTACTTCTTCAATGCAAAGGTTTGTCGCCTCCCCTATGGCTCCTTTTAGATAGGCCCATACTTCTTCTACCCCCCCTTTCACTCCCCTTACTAGGGCTTCCCTGAGACACACCCCATCTTTGTGAAGTCTGCCCTCTTGAAGTCCAGAACCCTCGCCTTTGTGTGGCGTGACCCTGTTTCAGTACCCATATTGAACCACACTATGCGATGGTCACCAGACCCCAAGTGGCCACCCACACTGACATCTGTAATTCTGTCCCCGTTAGTTAGAACAAGGTCCAAAATCGCACTCTCCCGGGTAGGCTCAAGCACTAGTTGCTTGAGGCCTGTCCCCTGTAAGGAGTCCAGGATGTCTCTGCCCCTGGCTGTTGCAGCCGCTGGGATGCTCCATTCAATTTCTGGCAAATTGAAGTCACCGACCAGCAACACCTCCCCTTTTGTTGCCATCTTATGGATGGCTTCCAGAAGCTCTCTGTCCATTTCTTCACTTTGTGTAGGGGTCTGCAGATCATGCCTGTTCAAATGGCTGTGCCATTGCCTGTTTCCAGGGTGATCCACAGTGTCTCTGCCCCCCCCCGCACAGTCCTTGCACCTTCATTGTGTTTATACCCTCCCTAATGTAGAGAGCTACCCCTCCTTCCTTTTTACCCTCCCTGTCTCTCCTGAACAAAGTGTACCCCAGTATAACTACATCCAAGTCATGGTTTGCATTGTACCATGTCTAAGTAATAGCAACAATATCCAGATCAGCCTCAGCTATCAAGGCTGACAGATCAGGGATTTTGTTCCCTAGGCTGCGGGCATTTGTACACATGGCCCTCCATGTTCTGCAGTCTCTCCTCCTGTCCTCCCCCCCATTTCCCTTGTTTCCCTTCGTTTCCCCCTTTTCTGCCTAGCGCAGTGCTTATTGGCACTTTTGTGACATTTGTGTCCTCCTTGTTAGTGACATTATTCTGTGGGGGGGGGGGGAGTTTGATTTACTCTGCTTCCTTCAATGCTTTCCAAAGAAGCATTTAAACTATTCATTAAGGACATCGATCCCCTTCCTGGAAAGATGCAAGCCGTCGCCCTTGTACAGGTCTACATCCCCCCAGGTGGGTCCCCATTCCCCAATGAAGCCAAAACCTTGTTCTCCGCACAAGCTCCCCAGCCAAACATTCAAGTCCCAGATGTGGAGATCCCTAGCCTCCCCCTTGCCGTGGACAGGCAGCACCTCCAAGAAGGTTACGGAGTTTACTAACTGCCCCAGGCACCTCCCAAGTTCCCGTAACTCCTTCTGCACTCTTGCTATCTCTGCCTTGTCCCCCGCTAGGTCATTTGTCCCCAGATGGACAATGACATCCAGCTTCCCCCTCTGTGCTACTGCCCTAGCGATCCAGGGGATCTGCTTTCCCTCCTCCGAGCTGTGCCTCCTGGTAGGCACTTTACCTCCTTCTCCTCCTCTCTCCCTGCTCCTAGCTCTACTCCCCGGACAGTGCAGTCCTCCATCACGAGTAGCTTCCTCCTCCTTTAGGGTCCTGTACCACCTACCCTAGGGAATCCATTCTGGAGGTCCCTCTCCTCCTCCCTGGGCACACCCTCGGGTGACTCTGAGGGCCCTTCCAGTTCCTCCTGCACAGCGTAGGAGTTCCTTAGTTGCACCGGCTGGGGGATTTGCCTCTGACCCACCTCCCTTACCCTGCCCAAGCCCACCGTAGTCCAACTACTCCCCTTCCTGGGCAACTTTTGAGGTAGCAGGTGCAGTGACCTCTGGGTGGGGGCGGAAGCCTCCTGAATCCTTGCCAACCTGGCCTGGAGATTGGCAACCTCTGTCCTCAGCCTAGAGAGGTGCCTGCAGATGGGGTAGCACCGCAGCATCTAGAAGGTTCTTCTGAAGACCACTGCCCCACAGCCACTGCACTGCACCACTCCCATCACTGTCCCCTTCTCAGTCTATTGCTCCACTCCTGATCCTACTGTGACCACCTGATATATCTGTACCTCCAAGCCCCTCTTCCTGTTCAAGACAGTTTTTTGTTTTTTTTATTATTATTTCACCTTCTTCCCACTTATGTCCATCAGTCTTTTGTTGCCACCATTTCTTCAGGCATCTTTTTTCTTTCCTGGACTTCGGATCTTGGAGCTAAGTCCAAATCAAAATTACCAAAAGGTAAAGAGTCCCCAACATCTGAGATTTTCTTTGCCTGTGCTCTTGTAATCACAGCTGCTGAAACATCAGGATTTACCCCCCCCCATGAAACATCAGGATTTACTCCCACTGTGATTAACTCAGTAAATCCTAGAGAGTCATTTCCAATAATCACAGGTATAAGTAACTTAGGTACTACCCCCACTTTCATTTGGTGCGACACCCCATTAATATTCAGAGTCACTTGGGTGGTGGGATAGTATCAAGTGTCCCCATGGATGCAGATGACACCAGTACCTGGTCCTTTGGCACAGTTCTTTTCGAGAACTTCAACATGGAACAGGGTTTGTCTGCTTCTTGAATCTATAAGTCCCTTCACAGTCTTATCTCCCACCTTGACATCTGTTAAATACTTGCCCCAATTTGCCAAGGACAAATCTTCTCCAGTGTTACCCTCCTTACTACGGCAGTTTCTTGCAACATGGCCTGGCTTATTACAGTTATAGCAAGTAAAGTCTTTGGGTGCAGATTTGTTACCCCCACAAGATTTCTTACAAGATTTCGAGTTAAATCAGAAAAGAGAGGGTCTTACCAGTGCTTGGCTGTTACCCCACTGCAGTGGCATCTGTCTGGCCATCTGGTACTCTTCAGCCAAAGAAAGCACAGTTATGTAAAAACTTACCGTAACACTAGATCTTCGAGAGAGGCTCTTGCAGTAGGTAATTACTTGTAGGATTGCACCACCTGGCATCAGGACCACACAGAAACTTTTGCCAGCAGTAATTGATGGGGGACCGCCCACCCAATGTCACGTGATGGACGTCAGCGTGACACTATATAGTGGGCGGTCCCACATCCACCCTCCAGTTCTCCCGCCGGAGACCTCCAAGAGTCATGACAGGAGAATGGAAAGAGGCTCCTGAATCCAAGAATAGGCTCCTGAAAAAGGAGCTACAGACTAAAGAGGGGAAGGAGGGAGGGAAAAAGGTTACCTATTGCAAGAGCCTGTCTCGAAAATCTACTGTTACGGCAAGTTCTTACGTAACTGTCCTACAGTATCTTACTTTAAGAGGGCTCTTGCAGTAGGTAATTACTTGTAGGACTGAGTCCCAAGCAATTAGAGTCCAAGGGACATAAAAAACATGGGAGGCTGGAACGGAAAGCTAGAATGGCAGCCAAATAATTAGGACAGGAGTCCCTGGAGGACTGCCAGTCTAAAACCAGCCCTGCGCCTAGAGGCAATGTCCAAACTATAGTGCTTTGTGAAAGTGTGAACGGAACTCCAAGTAGTGGTCGCGCAGATTTCTGAGGTCGAGATATTTCTGAAACAGACTGTAGAAGCAGTCATTCCCCTGGTAGAATGCCCTTTCACCTGCCCAGAAAGACTTTACCATACTTCTGGTAACAAAAAATAATGCAGTTTGCCAACCATTTGCAAAGGCACTGTTCAGAAACTGCTGCACCTTCTCTCTTCGGTGTGAAAGAAACAAAAAGATGATCCGTCTTATGGACATCTTTTGTCCTGTTCATGTAATAGCATAAAATTCTGTGATTGTCTAACATATGCAGAATGGCCTCCCCCTGATTAGAATGTTCGGGGTAATACAACAACAATTGAAGAGACTGATTCAGGGTAGTCTCTGAAACAACTTTTAGAAGAAACTTAGGATTTGTGCTCAGAGCTACCTGGTCTCTGTGAAAAATCAAGTAAGGCACTTTACACATCAGGGCCTGAAGCTCAGAAATTCTTTGAGCAGAAGTGCCTGCAACTAAAAAGAGCGCTTTCCAGGACAAAAAGTGCATGTCACATGTCCTTGCCGATTCAAAAGAAGGAAAGGTCAATTTTTCTAAAAGAAAATTAAGATCCCATGGTGGAGCAGGGTTACGTACCGGGGGTTTCAGATGCAGGATACCTTTTGAGAAGGTTTCTGAGACCTCTAACTGAGCCAGAGTTTTGCCCCCTACTAAATCATGGTAGGCAGAAATGGCCACTAAGTGCACCTTTAGTGATGAATAGCTCATGCCCAGGTCCAATAAATGGAGAAGATACTCCATGACCTGGGGAGCGGGACACGAGAAAGGGTCTCAGGTCTTCAAGGTGGCCCAGATGGAAAAGTGCTTCTACTTCATGGCATAGGTAGTTCTGGTAGAAGCCTTTCTGGCCTCTACCAAAATCTGAGCTACCTGAGGGGAAACCCCATACCTGGAAGCGACTATGTCTTGAGGAGCCATGCGTGAAGATGAAGGGACTTCAGGTCTGGATGTATCAGCGTGCCCCCCCTCCTGTGTCAGGAGATCATAGAAAAGTGATAAAGGAATCTGAGGTTCCGCTGCCAGCTGCTGGAGCTGTGGGAACCAAATTTGTCGAGGCCAAAACGGAGCTATCAGTATCATTTGTGTTCCTTCAGTTTGGAGCTTGATCAGCGCTCTCTGTAAGACTGGGAAGGGAGGGAATGCGTACAGATATCTCCCTGTCCAACAAAGCAACAGTGCATCTTGCCAAAAAGCACCATGCCTGGGATCAAGCGAGCAAAACTTGGGAAGTTTTGCGTTTGATGGGGTTGCAAACAGATCCACTTCCGGATGACCCCAGAGGTCGAAGATGTGGTCTGTTACCTCTTGTTTTAGCTCCCACACGTGCGTTCTCACCCTGGTGCAGCTTAGACTGTCTGCGAGAACGTTCTGCACACCTGGGACGTGGACTGCCAGAAGACAAACCTTGTGCAGAACTGCCCAATTCCAGACATGCATCGCTTCCCTGCAAAGAGGATACGAGTGGGTGCCCCCATTTGTTGATGTACCACACTACGTACATGTTGTCCGACTGGATCAACAGGGTATCTTGCTGAAGCATGTGCTAAAAAGCCTGAAGAGCATATAGCACTGCTCTCATTTAGAGCACATTTATGTGCAAGTGTAGTTCTACAGGCAACCACAGGCCCTGGGTCCTGTGACGTCCCAGATGGGCACCCCATTCCATTCCCGACGCGTCCATGGTCAGTATTTGGGAGTAAGGAGAGGCCTGGAAAGGAACTCCCTGAATCAAGTTGTTGGAGTTCTGCCACCATTGCAGACCTTTCTGCATCAGACTGGAAATTAGGACATGACTATCCAAGTCATCCACCCTCTGATCCCATTGAGACCTGAGAGTCCACTGCAAGATACGCATGTGGAGTCTGGCCCTTGGGACTGTAGGGATAGCCGCTGCCGTGAGGTCAAGAAGGCAGAGAACTGCCCCGGTTGAAATATGTCGGTTGGAGGATACCAGCTTGGCCTGTCTCCCTAGGGTATCTACCCTGTCCAGGGGGAGGAAGGCCATATCCTGTACTGTGTCCAGAACTGCCCCAATGAATTGTAGGTGCTGGGAAGGAGCAAGCGGGGATTTGGGGTAACTGACAGTAATACCCAGATGCTCGAAGAGGTGTAGAGTAGCTGATATGGAAGCCTCCAACCCCTCCCTTGACAGAGCTGCAAGAAGCCAATCATCGAGGTAAGGAAAGATGTAGTGCTCCTGACTCATCAAGATGCCTGCCAAGACTGCTAGGCATTTGGTAAAACCCACGGTGCAGAAGACAGTCCAAAAGGGAGAGCTTTGAACTGGTAATGCTCCCCTTGGAAAGAAAACCTGAGAAATCTGCGGTGTGGACGGAATATTGGAATGTGCAAGCATGCATCCTGCGTGTCCAGGGCACAAAGCCATTGTCCTTTGGAAAGGAGAGGTAGCAGGCTTTGCAGCATCAGCATCTGAATCCTCATGTACTCTATGAAGAGGTTTAGGGTACTGAGGTCTACAATCGGGCGTAGATCCCCCGTCTTTTTAGGTACCAGAAAGAAGTGGGGGGGGGGCGCTGTGGAGCCCGAGCAAGATGGCTGCTCTGTGAAATAGCTCTGGATTGGTATTGGCTTTCTTAGATTAAAATGTATAGCTCCTTGTTTGGCAAATTAATTAAAAGAACTATAGTACAATGTCAGAAGTCCTCAACTTCATGATGGGCAACCCATGAAAAGAACAACCGCATGGATCAGGAGCCAGATCAAAAAATCCTCCGACGACCCCAGCCACGTGCTCAACGCAAGGCCGAGGTGAAGAGATAGACTCTGATATGGGACAGGAAACATTGCAGTTGATCAGCACTAAAATTAACAAATTAATCAGCACAGTGGCAGGTCTCGCAGACAAATTTGATGGGCTAACAAATCGGGTGGCCTCTCTAGAGACCACAATGGAATGTGTACAAACGTCAGCTGTGGAGTCGACTTGCCGAGCAGACGTGGCTATGGGAGCCGTCTCCAATATGGTGCGAGAGTCAGCTCATGTTAAGACTCGTTTGTAAACATTGGAAAACCAGATTCAGGCTGCAAATATTCGCATAGTCGGGTTACCCGAAGGAGCAGAGGGAGATCATCTTCTCCTTTTCTTACAGGAATGGCTTCCCCAACAGCTTGGGAAAGAAATTGCCCAGAAAGTTGCAGCAGCCCAGAAAGCCTATCGCATCACCCAGAGAGGGCGCCAACTGGACCTTGAAGCTCCTCGTACAGTTGTACTAGTTACAGAAGGCATGGGTTCTCGAGATCACTTGCTGGCAGTAGCTCGACAAAAGAAAGCTATTCTTTATGAGGGAAATCAAGTTCGAATGTGCCCTGATATAAGTTATGCCACGAGACAAAAAAGGAAAACATTTGATGGAGTGAGAGCGGTGCTACGGGAGGCCCACATCATGCATGGAATGCTGTTTCCAGCTCGACTAAGAACAGTCTATCAAAGTAAGATCTTTATTTTCTCTGACTCTGCAGATGCTCTAAAATGGAGTCAAAGGCATGTCCTAAAGGATCGGAGTAGAGATGGTCTGGAAGGCAACTCCTCGGGAGAAGAAGAGACTTGAAGAGATATCAATATGAATAGCTTTGCCCCTATCTATGGGCTGCTGCTGGCTATAGATATAGCTAAAACTATGTCTCCCACATAGCAGGGAGGAACGACTTTGAATCTTCTTAGTCTCAGAGTTACAAAGTTATGTCTTTATATAGCAAGTTGACTTATTCAATTTACAGTAACGATTTAGAGAAGTTCTTTTACATTGCTATAGTAAGCATAGGCTTGTTGCTGCTAAAATAGCCAAACTAACAAATATATGGTAGACTTCTTTACATTGCAGCTTCTTAATTTTGCTTAGGAATTGTACTTAAGGTACAAACAAAAGGAATGCATGGTTTAATTTCCCACCTACTGGTAGGGGGAGGAATTTTGGGTCACAATCTATTGACTCTATGGACATATTTTCCATGCAGCTCATGGGCTTACTAATCAGCCTAGGTGGAGTTCTATATTTTGGTGTATTAAATTTATTGGTTCCCCCCTATGATGTATCATAAAGAAAGGGATGTATGGCGTCCTCAGAGGTTCAGTAAGATATTATGTAATATCCTGCTCTTGTGTCATTACATGTATGTTGTTTAATGAAAACAATAAACAAAGTTTAAAAAAAAAAAAAAAAAAAGGAAGAAGTGGGAGTAGAATCCCTTACCGATCTGGTTTGCCGGCACTGGCTCTATTGCTTCTTTTCGAAGAAGAGTCGTGATCTCCTCCCTTAAATGGGGAATGTGCACCCTTGGGTAGTGGGAAAACCCCGTAGGATTGCTTGGGGTTTTTTCTCAAAATTCGAGAGTGTGACCAAGCTTTATTAACTGAAGCACCCAGGCGTCGGTCATGATGGACTCCCAGTCTCCCAGATGCCTTGTGAACCTTCCGCCCACCTGTTCCTCTGATGGATGTGGAGGAGGGAGGGCGGTCAGTGAGTCAGGAATGGGAGGGGGTTGGGGAGGACCTCTCCTGAAGCTCTCTGAGTCTTGGCTGGAGGGGTGGTGGCCGTATTGGGAGCCCTACATTTAAACTGATGTTTGGGCGCCTGTTGATTTTTCGTCTGGTGTCTGTTTTGCTGACGAAAAGGAGGGTTTTAATGTTGCTTCGGGCGATACATGGTGTGAACCAAAGAGCTGTGCCCTTGTCTTGCAGGCTTGTAATAATGTCCTGGGCATCCCTGTGAAACAGGACAGAGTCCCTGAAAGGGGCATCCTGGATAGCCATCTGAACATCAGGGGCTAGGCTTGATACTCTTAGCCAAGAGTATCAGCGAAGGCTCACAGCTGTGGCCGTAACTCTGGCGGAAGAATCCACTGCATCGTAGGTGGCCCATAAAGAATGGCGTCCTGCCACCTTGACAGATCTTAGAGTATTCACCAAAGTGGTCACTGCTTCACAGCCCAGAAGGGCCTAGACTACGGGCTTCAGCTGGCAGAACAAAGACTTCTGGTACACTAGCATGTGTGCTACACAGTTAACAGCACGAATGGCTAGCATAGTAGAAGAAGAAAACCTCCTCTCAAACTGGTCCATTTGTCTGGATTCCTTGTCAGGAAAGAAGGTACTAAGGTGCTTTGGCTTCGCAGACCGATCATGGGCTGCAGTGACGACCACTGAATCAGCCTTAGGATGCAAGCTGAGGTGGTCCTTGTCTTTAGGGGTCCCGTAAACCCGGTCGGCTTTCTTGGTCATGGCCGGGATAGAGGAAGGTCTCTGCCAAATGGTCAAGGACAAATCCTCGTGAGGTTCCAGCCATGGGGGTGTGAGCACCGGATTCGTCTCTGGGAAATCTAGATGCTCTGCCAACCTTTGCCATTTTGGGTCCAGAGCATCTGACTTCCATCCTTATGCCTCCATCATTTGTCTGAGGAGGTCCACAAAGGAAGGATCTTCAGGTGGGTATTTGGGAGACTCCCCAGGGACTGGTTTCTCGTAGGGAGGTGTCTCAAATCCTGAACCCTCAGAGGAGGAATCGGAGTCCACCTCGGAACTGTTGGAATCCTCCAGAATCTTGACAGGAATCGGAAGGTCTGTCTCCCTTGGGGTCCCTTCTGATGTCAGGGGTTGCATTTGAGCTGTCGTCTGGCCTGACGTCGAGGCTTGAGGGGTGACTGAAGAGGGCACCCTAGGTGTAGGGTCTGGGCTGCCTGTGTCTGAAGTTTGCAGATGCCTGCTGCCCAACTCTGAGACCAATTGGGATTTTGTCTCAGACCACCAAGATTTCAAAATCTTCCTAAAATCCACCTGTGGTTGGGCAGTAGAAGGTGGCTGACAGTATGGGAACCGTGACCCACTGCCATGTCCCAAGAAGCTTGTAGAAGGATAATGGTGAGGATAACCTGGTGGATGACAGAGAGAGGAATGATAACCATGGTAACTTGAGTAATAACAAGCATTTGTCAATGCCGAAAGTTGTCTTGCTGGCATTGGCACTGGTAGTGCAGAAGTTAGAGAGATGCATAATAGGAATGGCAGTGAAGTATTGAACTGATGCCAACCCCACCCCCACCCTGCAGAGACTGATAGGCACTGGGGGATGCCTTTGGGTCGTCAGCTATAACGCTCACGCCATTTCACCTCACCCTACCCTGCAGATACCGACAAGTTTCGAGGTGTGCCTTGGGGTCTTCGGGCTTCACGCTCACCCCATTCCATAAGGAAATACACCAAGATGGGTGCAGTATAGGAGAAGGGGGTGAACTTTTGGGCCAAAGAGTCCAAGGCACACCTCAATGCCTGTCAGTGGCTGCAGGTTGGGGGTGGGGGTGGTATGGTGTGAGCATTACAGCCGAAAATCCCAAGCCACACCCCTGACGCCTGTCAGTCTCTACAGGGTGGGGCGTTACAGTTAAAAACCCTAATGCCCCAGGCGTTTCTTGGTATTTTTACTCCAAATTGTCAACATGGGCTTTAGACCCCACCTCATGAACAGTGGCACTATCAGTTCGTTAGCCAAAAGGTGATTTTGCACAGCAACTGTGCCATTTGGCACCACAGGTGCAAAAACATATTTCGGCCAGAATGTGAAAAATGACAGCTGTACTGTTCATGTGGAGGTGTAAAAACTGGTAATGTTGAAATTCTGGAGTGAAAATATGAAAAATTGGTGAAGTCACGAGCTGCGTAGAAACTGCGCAACATACGCCTGTAACGCAATCATTTTTGGTTTTTTGTTTAACCAAATTTTCAACATAGGCATTTTGAGACTTCCGCTCATGAACAGTGGCACTGTGATTTTGTTAATCTGTCCCAAACATTGATTTCCCACAGCGACCACGCCATTCTGCGCCAGATGTGCGAAAACACATTTTGGGCAGGGTGTGAAAAATGACTCCTGTACCGCTCATAAGGAGGTGTGAAGAAATGGCAATGTTGAAAATCTGGAATGAAAATATTAAAAATTCTCGAAGTTACGAGCATGCATGGAAACTGCGCAATGCATGCTCGTAACACAGTCATTTTTTGGAATTGTTTCACCAAATTTTCAACATAGGCATTTTGAGACATCCGCTCATGAACAGTGTCACTGTGATTTTCTTAATCTGTCCTGAACATTGATTTCCCACAGGGACCGTGCCATTGTGCGCCAAATGTGCGAAAACACATTTCGGGCAGGATGTGAAAAATGACAGCTGTACTGTTCATAAAGAGGTGTGAAACAATGTCACTGTTGAAAATCTGGAGTGAAAATATTAGAAAATTCTCGAAGTTACGAGCGTGCATGGAAACTGCACAACACACGCTCGTAACACAGTCAATATTTTGGAATTTTTTCACCAAATTTGCAACAATAGCTTTTTGGGAGCCCACCTCGTGAACAGTGGCACTATCGTTTCGTTAATCAGTCCCAAAAGGTGATTCTGCGCAGTGACTGCGAAATCATCTTTCGCAACTAAATAATGAAATAACAGTGACTGATTCCATGAGGTGGGGTCCCAAGACCCCTTTTTGAAAATATGGAGCCAAAAGTAAAAAAAATGGCCAAGATATCCACCTAAGTTGAAACTTTCCCCATTGACGCCATTATACAGCTTACCGGCATTTCTTCAGTTCGCGGTCGGCTTTGAAGAGTGCAGACGTGTTCCGCTCTACCAAAGATCACAGTGCCGGCCGCTGGATACGTATAGGGTGAGGGTGTGTGGGAGGTGGGGTGCACAGAGGGTGGGTGCGGGTTGGGGAGGCGCTGCAGACAGTGAGGACCATTTTTCTTTGTTTCAGGTACTTAAAAAAAAAGAACACTGCAGGCGGTTTCTTTCATTACAGGTGTAAGAAAACAAATGTTGCGCTTACTAGGGTGGGCTCCCAGAGTGCCCCATTACTTTGGGGGGGGTGATGTTGGCCACACTGTGGTGTGCTCCCAGTGTGGCACACAATGGGGGTGGGGCGGGAGCAGGAACATGCCGATGCAGTCGGCTTCCGAACGTCACGGAGGCACACTGGGGTGGGCTCCCAGTGTGCCACACAATCTTGGAGGAGTATTAAACATTCCTGACAGGGGGACTGGGCACCCTCAAAGTCGGCTTTCTAGGAATTGTGAGAGGTAGATGGTGAGAGCCACCACGTTTATTGAAACGTTTCACCAGGCAAGGCACAAAGGAGAGGAGTGTCATCTGTGCCGCTGCATGACGAGCCTGTCTCTGATTTCAGCGGCAATTTTGTTTCAAAAGTTGGTGTCACTGCATAAAACTTGTGTCACTGCTAGCATGCTCTCTAACTGGCGAATGAAGGATGCACCTTCTAAAGCATGCCCTGTATTTGCCAAACCTGACACACCTCTGCATTTCTCCTACTACCATCTCCTACTGCCACAAAATGTTGCTTGCGCGTGCGTAGGACAACATAAGAACCCAACGAAAAGGGGTCCAGCATCGGGGTTGACAGAGGATAGCCTGACGGCCGAAATCCAGACAGTGCCCCCGATGGGGGAAGCCAAACAGCAACCCTGATGGTGGTCCTGATGGAGGGTAGCCTGATAGCGGCCCTGACGGGGGGAAGCCTGACAGCGGCCCTGATGGAGGGTAGCCCAATGGCATCCCTGACGGAGGGTAGCCCGATGGCTGTCCAGAAGGTGGTTAGCCTGAAAGAAGGCCTGCTGGTGGTCCAGCTGGGGGGAACCCCGGCGAAGGGCCCGAAGGCGGAAGTCCCGAAGGAGGCCCCGAGGGTGGGAAACCTGCTGGGAGCCCCAATGGGTGATGGCCCTCTGGCGGTCCTGACGGAGGAAGTAAGGGGCCCTGCAGGTGCTGAGGAAGGGTAAGGTCTGGCACTTCTACTAGAGGCAGTGGCGCTACCGTAAGGCCTTTGGTAACCACGACGTCAGGTATACCTGATGAAAGGTCGTCTTCTGTCAGGACCTGCGGGTCCAGTGACAGCAGAGGAATCTCTGACAGAGGAGACGGGGGTCTCCAAGGATGGAGTCCCGGGGCAACCCTTGCCCCCCAGCTGGGGCACAGCCGACGTCCAGCTGCGCGTTGTCAGAACTTGACAGACGTGAAATGGTCATGTGATCATCGGAGGGTCCAACGATCGACTGATCGACCTGGGTCATGCAGGAGTCGGAGACACCAACCCCTGACTTACCAACCCCAGCCAGGCGCTCGTCATAGGGTCTGACGAGCAGGTTATCGTCCGCGCCTGCTGACTTAGAGCCCAGGTTTGTGATGGGCCTAAGTGCGGTGGCAGCCTCGAATGAATCCGAGGTACCCACTGTCGCTGTAACCAGTGGTGGTGGTGGGGTGGCCAAAGCCTGCTCTATTGGAAGGAGAGCAAGCCTGGCCACGATGCCTGTCTTCCAGAAGGAAGAGGCCAAGCCTCCACCAGAGCCTGTGGTGGCCGAGGAGGGGAGGACTGCTCCGGTCCGATGTTTTTCCTTGTCCTCTTTTTCTTCTTATGGGGGTCAGTTGGAGAGGAGGAGGTGCTTTAAGCTCCTTTAGTTCTTTTTCCATTGAAGCCATTTTTAGTTTCAGGAGATGGGCTTCGAGTGACTGTTGGCACCTTTTCTGTGTGGCCTGGTTGGACTGGGTGCAGACCTCGCACTTCTTGACGTTGTGATCCGGTTCCAAGCAGAAGAGGCAGAGGGTATGCTGGTTCTCATGTGGTAGTTGGACCCCGTAAGAACCGCACGTATTTTTATGCGAGTCTGTGGAAGAAGAGGACAACATACATGATTATTAGGAAATACTGTAGTAAGAGAAAAAATGGATACTCGTCCAAAATAGGCGTTCGAACTGCAGCGACGAGCTTCAGTCGGTCCAATGTGCACAGGTTGACGGAGGGAAAGAACTGGAGGATGGATGTGGGGACCGCCTACTATATAGTATCACGTTGATGTCCATCACATGACGTCGGGTGGGTGGTCCCCCGTCAGACACTGCTGGCAAAAAGTTTCCATGTGGTCCTGACGCCAGGGGGCGCAGTCCTACAAGTAATTACCTACTGCAAGAGCCCTCTCAAAGTAAGATAGTCCCTTTCTCCACTTTCTGGTCGGTGTCCTACCCAAAGCTGCACATCTGTAGGCAGGATGTTGAAGACTTGCTCCACTGCAAGTGTGTTGATGATCTGTAGGAATGTTTTACCCTCTGGTTGGCGCCATTAAATAAGGAGTTCTCTGAGTCGGGTGAAGGCTTCTCGAGGATTGTCGACTGAGTTGTACTTCAGAGATCGGAATCTTTGCCTGTAGGTCTCTTATGAGATGTCATATCTTTTCAGGATTTCTCTTTTCATCAGGTCATAGTTTTCTGACTGTGCAGTGACCATACTGCTGTAGGCAAGCTGGGCTTTATCTGTCAGGTAAGGTACCAGCCTGCTTGCCCATTGCTGTTTTGGTCATTGGTAGGCTGTGGCAACCCTTTCAAAAGTTGTCAGGTATGCTTTGATATCATCCCAGGGACACAACTCCGTAAGTTTAATGTATTTTAAGTTGTTTGTGTTCTGTTGCTCTGCTGGACCTGTGCCAGATCCTTTAACTTTAATAGCCTGCAAGGCATCCAGCCATCACTCCTCCTGTTGCTGAATCTCTTCTCTTCCCTACTTCTCCATCTCTTTTTGTTGTATAGCCCACCATTTGAAAAAGGCAGTCAGGCTTTCAGGTTCTGTCACTGTCTGTTCTTTTTTTTTCTCCATCACTGGTGCTGGCTGTACAGTCTCAGATTGGACTTCAGTCTCTGGTAGTTTGGCTGCCATTCTTCTGGCAATCACTCTTGGGCTTGCTGCTGCAGAATCCATACCTTTCTTCTACGCTTCCTGACCAGGTCCCATGAGAACATTTGGTTGCACAACCAGACAGCCTAGAGACAGAAAATGAGAGGATAGAACAGACCCTTGCATTTAACTCTTTCTGCATAACAAATGGAACACGGTCTTATTCAACCTTATCACAGTCCTGTTAACCTGGCTGCTGAAGTTTGAAGCAGATGAAGTCGGCGATACTGAGTATCTGGCAGGCCAAAAAGGAGCATGTTGTAGTAGTCAGTTTGTAAGGTAATGAAAACTTGCACCAGTGTGACTGTGTGTATGTTGTTCTGGTCACTGAAAGGACAGAATCTGGCTACATTCTTTAAATGGTAAAAACGACTACAAATGACAGCAACAATTTGAGATGTTAAAACCAACTGTCTGTGAAAAATCACAGCCAGATTGCAAACCTCCTCCTTTATTTGCAGCTCTGCTTCATTAATAACTGGGAGATTATGATTATTTTTATCTGCAGAAGCAATTTGTTTTTGCCAAGGCCAAGTCTCAGTCAGCTGGCACTCATCCAGTCCCTGATGTCTGAGATAGCATTCTCAATCACAAGTATTGGATTACCCTGTTCAGGTCTAAACAATAGTTAAAGTCAAGTGTCATCTGCAAAGCAGTGAAAGCTCAAGCCATACCTTCGGATCACATCTTCCAGTGGAAGCATATACACTTCAAACAGCAAAGGGGAGGGTCTGGAGCCCTAAGGCACACTGCACAGGATCGAGGGAGGGATCAGAATGACTGTTTCCCAACATCACAGTCTGGTGAGGATTTTTCAGGTAAGAGCTGAAACAGCTTTAAAACTGTGCCGGATAAACCAGAGAAACTCCTCAGACACTTGACCAACTCCCCATGATCCATAGTATCAAATGCAGATGACAGATCAAGGACAACCAGAACTGATAGCTCTCCCCTGATTCTTCGCCAGGAGCAGATCATGACCTGGCCCAGAGCAGTTTCTATGCTGCGACAAAACTGGAAACCTGACTGGAGGGGCTCCTAGTATTCAATTCTCTCCAAGTGTTCTGTCAAGTACTACGCCAACACTGTCTCAATAACCTTCCCTAAAAAGGCAAGATGAGAGATAAGCCTGTAGTATTCAAAATCGTTTGGCTCTAATATGTCTTCTTAAGGGGGGGCTTCACAATAGCCCCTTTAAGGTAGTCAGGAAAGACACCCTCCCTCAGATAGGAATTCACAGTCTCCACAAACACAGAAACTAGCATCTGCCAACCCCCCTTTACCAAACAGTAAAGGACTGCACCTAAAATGCAAGTGGACTGGCACAGTGGCCAACAGCACCAGGCAGATTTTTACATCATCAGTTGACTGAAAATCCAACCACGGCACCGAAGATTCAGTCACCTCAACTCCTTGAACACTGCACTGGAGACCAGCACTAGCAGAAAAATCTCACTTCATCTCCACAATCTTGGTTGATAAGAAGTCAGCAAACCGCTCGTATCTCTTCACCGAACTAGGCTCCCCCAGGAGAAAAGCAGTCCAGGTTAAGAATTTTATCAACCAATCTGAAGACAGCAGTGGGTCTGTTTCTCCTGGCTGCAAAGATGGCTGGAAAAAAAAGTTTCCTCACATCAATCATTGCCTCCTGAGATCTCTGATAATGGAATATCGGAACAAGCTTGTCGGACAGCAGGCCCATCCTCCTCCAACACTACTCAAGCTTCCGCCCATACATTTTAAAATCCCAGAGCTCAATAGTTAACCAAGGGAAACTGCGATGCCCAAGGTGTGGAGGGGGCAGAACGGCGCAAGAGAATCATCCGCAGCAGGGATGACTACATTATACTCAACTACTGCGCTACAACCCCCTTGAGGAGGCAGCCAAAATTCCTGGAATATCCACCTAGGCCCAGAAAATGTCAGGCTTGACATTCCTCCACCCACATGTGCAGACAGTCTCAGCAGAGGGAGGAGTTATGATATTATCACTCATCATCTCAAACCGAAGCACGAAATGGTCAGACCAAACAAGAGGTTCAGTAGATATTTTTGAACTCTCAGTACCAGAGGTAAAGATCAAATTGAGCGATTGCCCAGCAACATGCATAGGGGTCACTACATGCTCATGGAAATCTAAAGATTTCATCAAACTTAGGAAATCTCCTGCAAAAGCAAATGCGTCATAGTCCACTTAGGCATTGAAATCCCTATGGACAGTAAGCCTTTGGGATTCTACGGTGGGGAGGACATCAGCTCAGAAAATTCTCTAAGAAAAACCCCAACCACCCCAGGTGGGCGATAAACCAGTAAAAATCTACAATTCTCTAAGAAAAACCCCATCCACCCCAGGTGGGTGATAAACCAATAAAAATCTACAATCAGTGACCCCCGTGTAAGTGATGGCCACCGACTCGAACGATCCATGTATCTCCAAGGAAAATCTGACACATTCCATGTGAAGCCCAGATGTGATAGCAATTCCACCACCTTTCCGTCCCATGCGAGGGTGATGTATCACAGAGCATACTGGTAGAACTAGTACTGATAACACAGGACCAGTATTATTTTCCAGTCATGTCTCTGTAATAAAGACTAAATCAGCCTTACCTGAATCAAATATACAACATCACTGTCTTATTAACTACTAACCTGGCATTAATATTGCCCTCATAGAGACTGATTGGCAATCTCGTCCATCCTCTAGAAATGGGCCACATTCAGAGAGGGGAATCTCCATACAACAGGAGGAACCTCTAGTTGAACGGTTAAGGTCCCATTCACAGTCATTAGCTGTGGCAGAGCAAAAACAAGCACCCTGTTGCGCCAGCTGCAATTTTCGCTATGCACAAACAAGTGACTTAAGTCACAGGGAGAGTAGTCCAACTGCAAGTCTGCAACTAAGTTGCAATACAGATTACTGGACCACATGTTTGTGGTGCACCAAATGACATGCTGAAATTTTACACCTAGCAAGGTAAAAGCGTGGCACAGTGCAAGTCACATGATGCTATGTCACACCCTGTGCTTGTCAGCACCATCCCTGCCATCTGAAGTTTTCTACCTGCCAACCTGTACCACTAAGCCAATTCTGGGCCATCAACATGGCTGTTTTTCTTGTCTTCCTGTACCTGTTCCTGGTGGTCCACTGCCCCCAGTCCCACCACAACCATGTCCCGGATCCATCTGTGGCATTCAGTGACCTCCCCCACAACCCCTTTCACCACCAGGAATCCTATATCGACTGACTCCCATAACGTTCTCCATCACTCACTGTCACTCCTCTACCCCTCTGCAGAGTAGAGACACCCCTGCTGCCTGCATGTAACTACTCCACAGGCAGGGGATGTTGCAAAACTCTGCAACGTGTTAAGCAAGAGTTGCCATATATTGGGCATAGCCCTGCAATCCATATGTATGTTAAGGCCCTTCTCCAAACAGCCGCAATCTGTTTCCAAACTGTACAGAGGAGGCTTGCGACTCCCACCATTTATAGCACAATGAAGTGCAAGACAAGGAACTGTTCCCAAGTGACCATATTGAACACTTTGCAACAGTCCCTTGTGACTGTGTATAGGGCCCCAAGAGTACTGAGGGCAGGTGCTTTTACAGTAGACACATTGTTATTCATGAGCGCGACATCAAAACTGTGAATAACAATGTGTTAACTATGAAAAACAATGCGTGAACTGTGAATAATAATGTGAGAACTGTGAATAATTAGTCTCACCTTACTGAAATTAGTGGGTAATGGGGGTCAACCATGTACTATAAAGTTCTTATTCACGTTCATGCTTCGTTTTAATAGAAATGTTTCTCTACTGAAGACCATTTTGCATCTGACCCTTGCCTGAGACCTCCCAGTCCAACCACCCAGCCATGATACATTCAGCAATGACTATCATCTGCCTTGGCTTCCTCCTCAACCCCAAGCATTTCCTCTGACATAAATCCATATTCAGTGTGACTGAGTGAGGCTCCTAAGATTCCTGTAGTCTGGGTCTGGGAGTCAACTTGTACCACAAACCCAGGTTTCCTGCATGGTAGCGCAAAACACTGTTGCCAGCACCACCAGTCTGGGCTCATATTACCACTGTTTAATAAATCACAAGGAATATACCAGAGAATACTGCGAAAACTCACCTCTAAGGTGACCAAAGCATTACGGGAAAGGTCTAAAGTCTTTAAACGAATAAAGTTCTTCAGAGAATTTCCGAGATGTGTGATCTTTTCTTGATAAGTTCCAGGAAGAGACAGTGACCGTACATCACCTAAATGAAAAAGAAATTAACCAACTCATGTCAAGAAAAATTGAACTTTAAAAACAAGTTCCAGGTATTGGTATCACAGTCATGAGCAAAAATGTGACGTTTTACAACTGTACAAAACATAACTCCCATTACCAACAACATTGTCCTCATTTACCTGTGGAACAAACTTAAAAATAAAGCCTGTTGTCACGCAACTTTAGGCCGTGATGAATTCTTGTCAGGCTGCTCTACACAAGGTATTGCCAACTGTTACCCATGCCATGATGCTTTGCATGGGGGATTTGTGACTTTAGTAATGTATGTGTATGGCTGAAAGTGACACAGAAAAAACAGGTTACTCACCTGTAACAGTAGTTCTAGGAGTGGTATATGTTGTTCATCCACACTTGTAGGCAGGTACCTTGCCACTTTAAGATGTGCCGGAAGTCTTCAAGTTGGCTCCTCCCATCCACCCAGGTGGTATAACCCTCAGCTCCACCCCATGACGCCAGATCTTAGCCTGCTGGAAGCCAGGTTTGTGTGTCAAAGCCAGGGAGGTCGGGTGGGTCAGTGTGGATGAACAACATATACCACTCCTAGAACAACTGTTACAGGTGAGTAACCTGTTTTTCTAGGATCATGGATATGTTGTTCTATCCACACCTGTTGGCTCCTAGCAGTTCTCTGGGAAGAGGGAGGTGAGACGCACACCCCCTATTTAGGGAAGAGGGACTGGAGAACTGAGGTTCCAAAACCAGCATCCCGGGGTGACTCAAGGTCGATGTGGTAATGGGAAATGAAGGTGTGTGCTGACTTCCAGGTAGCAGCCCTGCAGATTTCCTGGATAGGGATGTCCCTAGAAGCAGCTACCGATGCAGTGGTATGGCGGGTGGAATGATCCCTTGGCCCAACGAGAGGCTCCCTACCCGCCAACCTATAGCAGACATCAATGCAAGATGTAATCCATCTAGCGATTGTCTGCTTTGCTGCATGTCTACCAGGTGCAGCTTCAGCGTAGGTGACAAACAGCTGGTGAACCTCTCCCACAACTTCCGCTGTTCACTCTTTGTAATAGGTGAGCATTCATCTCAGGTCCAAAGTATGGAGCCTGTACTCGGCCTCTGAGGTGTCACTGGGGTAGAACACCGGCAGAGTAATCACTTGGTTAAGGTAAAACTCTGTTACCACCTTCAGAAGGAATTTTGGGTTGGGACGCAGGACAACCTTGTCCCTGTAAAAGACCAGGTAAGGAGACTCTATGGAGAGCACCTGTAACTCCCCAGTCCTTCTGGCTGACATGATATCCACCAAGAAGGCGGTCTTCCATGACAAGTGTGACATCTCACACTTGTGCATAGGTACGAATGGCTTGCCCATGAGCTTTGCCAAAACCAGCAGTAAATCCCACAGAGGTGGAGGTTCACGCACCGGAGGAGATATGTGATCTAGGCCTTTGGAAAAGTGCCAGACCACCTTCTCCTGCACCACCGACTGCTGACCAGCCCACGCCCGGTAAGCAGAAATGGCTGACGGGGGCACCTTTAGGATCATCAACTGCAGCCCCTGCTGGGAGAGGGACCAAAGGTAGTCCAAAATCCTAGCCACTGTGCAGGACGAGGGGTCCAATCCTTTGCCCTGACACCAAATGGAGAATCTCTTCCATTTAAAGGCATAGCATTGTCTGGTCGATTCCTTACGGGATGCCTCAACAACGTTGAGGATCTCGTCGGAGAGACCCAGGGCCTGGAACTCTAGCCGCTCACGAACCAGGCCATCAGGTGCAGGGATTAAAGGTTCAGATGGAATACCTTACCCTGATTGAGTGAGAGCATGTCCGGGCGTGCTGGAAGCTGCTTCGGGAGCCTGGAGCTGAGGCTGAGGAGATCTGGATACCAGAACTGGTACGGCCAGTCTGCGGCTACCAGATCACCTGCACCTTGTCCCTCCTGACCTTGTTGAGCACTTTGTGAATCAAGGGGAGTGGAGGGAAGGCACAGAAGAGGCCTGGGGTCCAAGGCCTCAAGGAGGCATCCCCCTGCAGCAAACCCTGCTGAGGGGGGTGGGCATCGAACAGCCTCAGCTTCGCGTTCTCCCTGGAGGCGAACAGGTCCACCTGGGGGGGTTTCCCAGAGGGAGAACAGATCGTGTACTATCTCTCGGAGGAGAGACCACTCGTGAGATGCCCCGCCCATCTGGCTGAGGGCATCGGCCAGCTGATTCGAGGCTCCTGCCACATGAATGGCTAGGAGATCTGCCTCCAGCCTGAGCACGAGCAACCAAATGTGGAGAGCTTCCTTGCACAGAGGTAAGGAGCAAATCCCGCCCTGTCTGTTGAGACAGTACATGGTCGTGGTGTTATCCGTCTGGACTTGGACCACTTAACCCCGAACAAACAGAGCGAATGCGGTCAGAGCTAGGCGGACCGCTCGGAGCTCCAGCAGGTTTATGTGGCATCGAGACTCCTGAGGGGACCAGAGCCCATGAGCTCTGTGTTCCCCCAGATGGACATCTCAACCCATCAGAGAGGCGTCAGTCATCAGAGTGACTGTCGGCTCGGGCGGACAAATGGGATCACTTCCTGCAGGTGGGATGGGACGAGCCATCACTGGAGGCCGTCCCACATTTTCTAGGTCACAGAGACCAGCTGGTCGAGATGACCCGAGCACTGAGACCACTGGCTAGCCAGTTCCTACTAAAGGGAAAGCATATGCCATCAGGCCGATCAGACCATGCTGGTGCAGGCTGCCATGTAGCCCAGAAGATGCAGGAAGTCCCGGGAAGGGCGCAATTGCCCAACCAGAAATGTTCAGGCAAAGGAGGAGAGAGCCTCTGCCCTGTCCGCCAGGAGCCGAGCTCTGGCTCGGCAGGAGTTGAGCTCTGCCTCGATGAACTGAATCACCTGTGCAGGTACAAGTTCCGACTTGGCCTCGTTGAGCAGGAGGCTAAGTTCTGTGCAAGTCTGGAGGGCTAGATCCCTGGAACACTCGACCTCCAACCTGGAGGGACTTGCTATCAACCAGTCATCCAGGTAAGGGTACACCCGGACCACTCTGCACCTCAGGTAAGCCGCGCCACTGCCATGCATTTGGTGAAGACCCTGGGGGCTGAAGATAAGCCGAAGGGCATGGCCTGGAACTCAAAGAGAATTCCTTCTGGTTTGAAGTGGAGGAACCGTCGATGGGACAGACGGATCGGGACGTGAAAGAACGTGTCCTGAAGATCTAGGGAGCAGAACCACATTCCTTGCTCCAGGGATGGTATGATCTGAGCCAGAGTTACCATCTGGAAAGTGCGGGACCTGAGGAACCCATTCAGGTCGTGCAAATCTAGAATGGGGCACCAGCCCCCCATCCGCTTTGGCACCAGGAAGTACCTGGAGACAAACCTCTGGTCTGAAGGAGAGTCCGTAATGGGCGCACCACCTCCTTTATGAGGAGCTGGGCCAGGTTGGCTCTGAGAGCCGCCTGGGAAGCTGCGGACACCTGATCCACCGTGTGGCACTGGCTCGGTACAGAAGGGCCTGCTCGAATTCCAGAGGCAGGCCTCGATCAACCACTTCCAAAACCCACCAGTCCATAGTGATAACGGACCAAGTGGAAATAAAGTGGCTGAGCCGGCCCCCCCATGGGAGGACCCAGGGGAGGCGTGATGGAGTTGAGGGAGGCACCCCCCCCAACCCGTCACTGGCCAGGCTTGGAGGAGGGTCCAGCAGGAGAACCGCCGGGAACTTCCCCCTGGGCTTCCTGAAGGGGGCGGCCACGGACTTGGTCCGAGGACACCAAGTCTCAGCCTGCTGGCCCTGCTGTTGGTGTTGCTGCTGGGCCGGTCTGACTGCAGGGGTGGACAAGTGAAAGGGCTTGCACTTAGCATGCTTGGAGCCCTCATCCTTTTGGGCAGATGTAGTAGAATCCAAGGTGGCACTGGACTTCTCTATACGCTGGAGGTGACCCATCATGCCTGGCCCAAAAAGGTCAGTACACAAAAAGGGAACATCTGCCAACTTGTGCTGCGTATCTGCCATGAAGATCAAGATGCGGAGCCAAGCCCTGTGGTGCATGGCCACTGCGGCTGCTACCAAGCAGGCACAAGAATCACCAACATCCAGAGCCATCTGGAGCTGCTGTTTGGCCACAGCCCTTCCCTGATCTGCCTGACCGTAGTCTGGAGGTCAGCCAGGAGATGAGGGATCACCTCATACAGGGAGCCCAAGAGGGCATGCGAGAAATGTGCCATGATAACGGCCGAGCTGGCCTGATGAAAGCCTAGACAGGAAGATGCATAGACCTTCTTCCCAGAGTGGTCCAACTGCATGGACTCCCTGTCCAGGGGTCTATCCGCGTCTCCCTTGTTGCATGAGCACTGAAAAATGGAGTCAGCCACCAACCCCACCACAGAGGGATGCTCCATAAAGCCCGACAGGGACCCCATGGGCACCGCATACTTGCGGGCCATGCGGACAGAAGGCACAGGACAGGAAGCGGGATGCTGCCACAGCTCCAAGGCTGGGCCCACAATGGCCTCAGCCACTGGGAAGGCCTCTGTAGGAGAATCCCCCTTATCCAGAATCTCTGTGAGGGAGTACTTGGCCTGTTTCTGCACAGGCTCCAGCTCCATCCCCATAGACTCGGAGATGAGCTGACAAATGCCCATCAGCGAGGAAGGGCCCTCGCGACAGAACCCCCCCCCCAAGGATTCCACGTCCACTGGACGGGAGACCATGGAACAGTCCTCGGACTCAGAGGATTCCACATATAGTGGGTGCCCCCCTGATTCGCTCTCCACCCTCCTTGGGCGGTCAGAAGTGAGAGTGACCGATAGCCTATGGGACAAGCCTTGACCCGACCGGGAATCCTTGGTTGGTGCTCCAGACTTGGGCTGATCGGGCGGCAGCTCCACACGAATTGGTGGAGTGGCCGGCTTCAGCTGAGCCAGCAGGGCCATAACTGGCATCTTGGTGATGGTGGCCATGGCCGACGGTCGCTCTGGCGAGAGCCATTTTATGGCCAGAGTCAAAACCGGGGTCAATTTGGATCTGGACAGGACCAACTGCTGCCACATGAGATCTTCGTAGCATTGACGCAACTTGTGCCAAAGCCTCTCCTCACCTGAGGAGGACAAAGATGATGATGAGCAATGGCGCTGCTTGCCATGACGCTGGGATGGAGACCGACGATGGTGGGACTTTTCCGACATCGAAGCCGAGGAGCGGGACCAAGACCTCGACCATCAGTGATGCCAGTGGGGAAGCTCGACCGGAGGCAGGGAAACCCTCAGCTCCGGGTCTGGCTCCATGGATACCGGGTCCTGCCCAACATTCTGGGCCAACAATTCCGAAGACGCCATCAGCACCGGCGTTCGGAAGAGAGAGTCATCGGCCGGATCAGGCGACAACCCGCCAATCAGCTCGAGAAAAATCTCGGCCGCATCGACAGGCATCTCGGATGACTGGTTCGACGGGGACACCGTGAAACCAGTGGCCTCGGCCGCAACTTTGACCGAAGTCAAAACAGAGTTCTCCTTTGAGTGGGACCACTCCCAGTCCCACGAACGTTGACTAGTCGACTTGTCTTTCTTCGACTCTTTCTTCTTGGAGCATGAAATATGGGACCCCGAAGGGCTCTCTCCCTTTGTTGAGAGAGAGACTGGCACAACTCCTTGAAGGAAGCCGAATAGGAGGAACCGAGGTGCAGAGGAATAAAGGCCGAAGCGGAAGAGGAATTCGCTGCGGCCTGAGCTGCCTCCTCCTCAAAGGCCTTGAGCTGTTCCAACTGCTAGGCGGATCCCGCAGCCACAGAGACCACCCAATAGGCCTCCTTCGATTTGACCGATGGGAAACACTTCTCCGGTAGCCCCAATCGAGGTTGGGCAGCGCAGTCTTCTAGCATGTTCAGGGTGAACGACCGACAAAATTCGCAAGCCTGTGGATCGTGGTCTAACCCCAGGCAATAAACACACAAGGCGTGTGGATCTGCGCAAGACATCTTCTGCCCGCAGGGGCACCGGCAAAACCCGGGGGTTGATTTTTCCTCCATCATGAATGCCATCAGAAAATGAGCAAATTTTACTCTAGAGAGCTTGAGGATCAGTTTTGGAAACAAATCCGAAGATTCCATAGCCAGGGCCTACTACACATGGGAGCACTAAGGAGGGAACCAGAACCTTCCAGCGAAAAGTAAGAACTGGCATCATGGGGCGGAGCCAAGGGTTATGCCACCCAGGTGGGATGGAGGAGCCAGCTTGAAGACTTCTTGCACATCTTAAAGCCAACAAGCATGGATAGAACAACGTATCCATGATACTAGAAATGAAAATGATGTGCTTACTGTAATTGTTGATAATTCCAGAATATCTTCACCACTGATTACCACTTAGGGGTCCATGCCAGAGATGCCAGGACCCTGCGAGAGCCAAAACTTTTCTGGTGGGAGCTGGTGACGAGGGAGGCCCCACGCGAGTGTCACTGTCCATGCCCACTGGTAAACAGCAGTGACCACTCCCAACTGCCTCAGTACCTTTTTTAATGAGGAGGTGAGAAGCATGAACCTAACAAGTAACCTATGCACTTAACCTATACGCACAAGAACAAATTACTTACCGTAGTACTGTTTCTTCTCAGGGATCCCTCACTATGCTTACACTGTAAGCATATTTTCCCAGCACAGAGAGATGCCCAGGAGATAGAACTTTATGCAAATTAGAGAATTTAGAACTAAGGTTCAAACTCTGTACTGGTGTCATACGCCACACTAGCCAGTAATGTCAGATTTGTTTCCATATCTAGAGGGAGCTGTGACTACCAAAACTAGCTAAGGGCCTACACACACTTGCGACCAGGTTTATAAAACATTTTCAAACACGGGTTAAGACTTACAGGGTTCTGTGCATCCACATTTGCAAGTCCTTTCATCCTAACCCGGTGTTTAAAACAGGTTAAAAAATGCATCCCGTACACACCGCAAAGGGATCAATGTCGGCAACCATGTTTTATAACTGAGCACTGTGCGTAGGAAGAGGAACACTGCAGCGCTTACACATTTGCAAGGTAAAACGTGTTTCCCTTAAACCGTTTTTAAAACCAGGCTAAAGACTAGGTAGCTATCATGGTTCTTAAAATTGGTTTAAGTCCAACTGTAAAGTGGCTGCAAACCGTGTTAGCGCATCTTAAACTGTGTTAAGCTTCTTAACACAGTTTTAGACGTCTAGTGTGTACAGGGCCTAAATGGCTACCAAAACTTTCCAGACATTTTTAAAACAGAATTTTGAAAAACACCCAAAACAAATAAAGACAAAAATGCTGGAAATATTTAGGAACAGTGAAAATATTTAACTGACCAAATTTTACAGTTGTCATGGAACTGCAATAATAATGGAATCAAGCAACCTTAATGAAAAGAATGGACTCTTGTGTGATCAGTTTTCAGGTTCTGGAATGAGAGGCAGGGTTGGGGAGTGTAAACACAGTGAGGGATCCCTTAGAAGAAACAACATTACTATGGTGAGTAATTTTTTTCTTCCAACCTCAGGAATCCCTTACTTGATGATGTTTACACTATAAGCAGACTACAGGAGTACCTTTCAAGGCTGGCTCCAGCACCTACTTAGGAAAAAGGATCTGCAAGACAGTAGTTCTAAAGCTGGGATCCCTTCTGGACAGTATGTCCGGATAGTAGTGCTTTGTGAATGTGTGTACTGTTTTCTTGGTAGCTGCTCTGCAAATGTCAATAGTGGGATTCCTTTTGTGGATGCCACAGAGGCAGAGTTACCCTTGTGGAATGTACCGTTAGACCTCTGGGGTATTTTTCCCAGCTTTTTCATAACAAAACTGTGTGCATGAGACTATCCAGCAAGATACACTTCTCTAGGGTGCTGGCTTACCTTTGTCCATCTCACCACAGTTAACAAAAATGGAGTGACATGGGACCTGACATCCTTTGTCCAGTCCAGACAGATGACCAGTACAAGCTTCAGATCCAGTCTGTGCAATTTCTACTCAACTGGGCTGGAGAACTAGGGATAAAGTACAGGAAGGCCAATTGACTGGTTCAAGTAGAATTCTGATACCACCTTAGACAGGAATTTCCTACTGGTTCTAAGGACAACTTTGTTCATGTGGAAGTTTATGAAACGTGGCTAAAACTGCACCTCCCTGATGCCATGCTCCAACTGCCTGGCTACTCCCCGCTGCGGCATGACAGGCCTGGCAATAAAAGAGGGGGCGTTGTCATTGTTTTCATTTGAGAACCCCACTCCACCTCCATCTCCCTCTGCTCCGGTCCCTTATCACCTATTGAGTGGCTCATCTCCGAGGTCACCATTGCTTCCTCTAAGAAATTCTATATTGGGTGCTGTTACAACCCCCCTGCCAGGAGCACCAATGGCCTAATAAACCACCTGACCAGTTTTGGTACTCTCTCCCCCCTCCTCGAGATATAATTCTTCTAGGTGATTTCAATCTAAATTGGCTACGAGCCCACGAACTGGACTATGCCAACATTCTTAAACAACACAATCTGGTTCAAACCATCTCTATCCCCACTAGGCACAACACTCGCTCCTCCACTGACTCCTTACTGGATTGGATGGTCACAAATAGAGAAGACAGAGTATTGCAGGCTGGCACACTGGCCAACTCTATCAGTGATCACTCTCCAACTTATATTATCTGGACATCTAAAGCCAAGCACCCTCCCCCTAAGTATCTACCTTTTCGAAACTTTAACTACCCTGACACCTCTCGTCTATTGGAAGTTGTGCGGTCTGTTAACTGGTCAGACTTTTATACCTTCACCGACGCAACATCGGCTGTGACCTTCTTTACAAATACCCTCCTTGGTATCCAAGACCGCCACTTCCCCCCTCACGACTAGGAGAGTGAGAGTGGACTACACACGCTGGATCACCAAAGAACTCCTGACTCTGATGAAAACCAGGAACCGTAAGTAGGCTGACCATAAATCACCCCCCTCCCCTGTCCTGTGGAATGAGTATAGGCACCTGCAAAATTGGTGCAAGCACATGACCAAATCCCTTAAGTGTAGCTATTTCAGTGACCTCCAGAGAGAAAGCCTCGGAAATCCTAGGAAATTCTGAGGATCCATTAGCTCCATTATTAATTCCCGCACACTCAGTCCAGTGATCCAGTTAATTTCCCCCATAGGCCCTTTATCAGAGCCATCTGAAATTGCTCAGGCCTTCAACGGAGAAATTTAAGGATCTCTCAGCCCTCCTTAGTAAACTTCCTGGGAGCCTCAACTCAACTAACTCAGGTCACCAACTACCCTGTGCCTACCTCCTCCTCTCTCCTAGTATGTCAGTACTAAAATTATACTCAAAGATGGCGGCCATGCTGGGCTAGCCATCAGTAGCAGCTGCATTAGCACCGCAGTTTGTAATCTGTTTAAATCTCTTTGTTTTAAGTTTCATTTTATTTTTTATAATGAGTTAAGCTTGCTAAATCTCTACTGACAGTTCATCTATTTTTTTAAGCCAGACTAGGGCCTTAAGTGAGTAAGTTGCAGGCATAGCGTTTTTCAAATTCAGCGTTTTGAATTTACCTTTGGCGTGTTGTTGGACGGAACCAGTCGTCATGCAGCCTGTGGGTGTCCTGTTCAGAAGATCTGCTTGTTACTGGAGTCATGGAACTGTAGTGCCGTTTAGTTTTGGAGCTTGACTGTGGTTCTTTTGTCCTCCGAGGTCGATTTGGAGTTTTGAGGACTGGTATAATTTCCATGTTTGCAAGAAAGAAGGATCTCTTGATGGGGAACTGCTGAACGGAGGTATCTCCATCGGAACATCAAGTACAGATCCTTCTGGTTGAATTTTCTGACCGAAACATTTCGAGTGTTTATTCCGGTGGACTGCATGGATGGCGCTTCAAGTGACTTTCTGCCAGTTTACCAAGCGTTGGACGGTAGAAGGGAGTTTTACAGGGTCTACCCCAGTTTTGGTACAGGAGGCAACCGCTGTATGGTAGTCCCACGACGGGAGACACCGGTTTTGGTCCGCCAGAGGGCGGATGCAGCATATCAGGGCTTCCTAGGTTTTCTCGGGGGGGGGGGGGCTGCTGATGGGCAGGCTGCCAGCTGGGAACCATAGTGGTGGGCCTATCTAGGCGGTGGGATTGCATTCTGGGTGAGCGTGGGGTGGACCTCTCTTGTAGCTCCCGACTATAAATTCTGCCTTCTTTATCTGGTAAATTTTATTGTTTGGATTGCTGAAATGTGGACCTGATAAAGGAAGAAGATTATCTTATTCCAGACTGGCATTTAAAAGAACAGATTGAACTAGAACTTATTGCTGACTATATTAATTAGACTTCTTGCTTAAAGGCCTGTTTGACCAAAAAATTTCTTTTAGGCAGTGAGAGTGCCTGCAAACTGCTCAGATTCTGTTTACTGACTCTGTACACTCACCCTAAAGTCAAGGTGAGAGCTACTTGGTCTGAAGCATTTATTTGGTCTTATCCTGAGGAAGTGAGAGCTCTGATGGACACCATTGCTACATGGCCTGAAGAGATTTGACTGCTGTTGTTTTCTACAAATATATGGACATTCTGTTATAAGATTTGTGATTTAACTATTATTGTTTGTTTGTGTGTGTGTTCTTACTTTGGGAGGAGGGGGTTCTTGTTTAGGGACGGTTAACGTTACTGTGGGTTATGGTTTTGGTTGAATGATTGTTGTGATATTGGTGGTGTGAGTGGAGTGTTAGTGTGGGTAGATTTATTGGATTGTCTAGTTTTAAATTGGATATATATGTATGGACTGGGAGAATATCTGAGTGGATTTGAAGACTGGGATGTGTGTTGCTTATATCAGGATGTGCTGGGTAGATGTGAAGATGGTCAGGCACTATTCCCAACCAGGCTCCGGGATCTCTGCCCCTTCGATTGTACTCCACTGTCCCTGGAGACGTATAGGGTATGCCAGGCCCTGGGGATAGTTAGTGCCGGGCTCTGGGAATAGGTAGGAGGAAGAAGGGGCAGAGCAAGGTTGGGCCGGGGGGGGGGATTGGAAAGGAGCGGGCGGATTGGTGTGGTGGGAACAAGGAGACGACCTGGGATGAAACGCATGCAGGAGAGGAGACCTCCCTGTCTTGTCCCCATATCCAAGGGTTCTGCCTTGTGCAGGCAAGTGATGTGGTCTTCCTTGGCTGCCCATCCTACTCGGGCGGCGTTATGCAATGTCAGGTCTATTAAGAACAAGACTGCTTTAATAGCGAATCTTGTTGGGTCAGCGGACCTGGCTTGCATCACCGAGACCTGGCTGGATGATAATGCTGGCCCCATTTGTGGCCTCAGCTATTCCAGCTGGGTACTCGGTGATACACCATCCAAGGTTGGATCGTAGGGGCCGGGGAGTAGCCATTAGTTTTAGATCGGAACTGGACCTTACGGAGTTACCAGTAGGGATCACCAACACCTTTGAATGTATTATGGGTGCAGGTGTAGGGTATAGGAAGGGCCACTGGAAAATTGCGGGCGCAATTTTTCCACAATTTTCACCCTTCTCTGCACAAAATCCGCAATTTCTTACAATGTCTTACATTTATTGAATTTTTAATTGAAATTGTAGAAAAATATTTAAATTCTCAAGGAAATCTACTCAGATATACTAACAATTTAGTACACAGACTTGGATTTGACCAAAACAGTATAGTGTGAGGTGAGAAGGGGTCAAATGTGACTCTGCTTTCATGTGATTCACTTCCCTGCTTTGGTTTCAGAATCCTCTGGTCATGCATATGTAGACTTGGACACTTAAAATCTGTGTTAAAGCAGACTATCAGAGAACTTTTTGCTGACACAGAGACTGAAACAATAGGTGTGAGAAGAGGTGCAAAGTGCCCCATTCACCTAAATGAAGCCTTGACCACAATGCTTGTTTTTGAATGGTAGGGTAGATTTTCCTTGTATAAATACTTTCAATCTGAAAGGATTTTGATTAAAATGCGTCAAGAGTTTGGATGGCCTTGCTAATTATAAACTTGAATGTGCTTCTGAGGGGGTTGGTGACAGTGATTCCTTACACGTCAGTCTGCCGCAACTGCATACTCACATACAAAACCTACAAAAGGAAATATTTCTGAAAACATGCTGAACAGGTTAAGTATAGTTAAACAGTTACCTTTAAATAGATAAAATAATTGCAACCCAAGTAAAATCACTGCAAAACCAGTAGAACAAAAGTATAATGTACTGAAAACTATTGTATGATGTAATGAAAAGCTATTGATATGATTTGATACTTTTATCATGTGATTTTAAAATGTACTTACAGTGCTGATTAAGAACAGTAATTATTTTAACAAAATAAATATTTTTCTTACTAGACCTTTATTAGACACCCTGCTTATTTGTTTATTTTGTTCTTGCACCAAAGCAAGTAGTTTAAACAGGCTTCATTATTTAACATCTAGAAACTGGCAAATTATGTTGTTTCAGGATGTATTCAGTACAGATTAACTGTAAATTACCGAATAAACTCTAGTTAGCACTACATGACTTAGATGTCTTGATTTTTAGAAGATATGTTACATAATGATTAGTTTACAGTGCATTTCAAAACACACATCTTTCTTCATATTAAAAGCATTTACAAGTGGCAATACATTTATCTAACAATTTATGTGATCAATACATGCTGCAGCAAACAATAAAATATTTATTAGGGGGCAGTTGGGATGTATAGTGAACCCCCGCAATTTTCCCGAAATTTTTGCAAGAAAATCCCCGCATTTTTGGGTACAATATTCCGCAATTTTCCAGTGGCCCTGGGTATAGGATACTTCTCATCTATCGTCCACTAGGAGATAGGAAAGTTTTCCTGCAGGAAGTCATGGACTTCACTGTCGACATGGCACTGGGATCCCCCAGATTGTTAATTCTTGGGGGATTTCAATGCCTGGGTCGACCATGAACTCTCGCAGTTTGGTCAGGACTTCCTCCAACTAATGTACTTGTTGGGCTTACACAGGTTGTTACCTCTGCGACCCATGCTGGTGGTCATTCACTGGACTTGGTGTTCCTTCTGGGGACAAAGGTATCTGACTTGGTGGTGCAGCCAGTCAGATGGTCTGACCATCAAATCGTGAGGTTCAGTTTTGGGGCTCCTCCCAATAGACCTGCCCCTATGGAGATGGTCCAGTACCGCCCTTTGAGGGGAGTGACCCCATGAGGTCTAATGGCAGTGCTGGATCTATCAGGTATTCCAAGTGAATGCTTGGATCCAGGGAATCTAGCACTTGCCTATAATAAGGCGGTGATAGAGGCCCTGGATTCCATAGCTCCTGTTCATGTTTGCCCACTCACTCTTCGCCCAAGGTCCCCGTGGTTTGATGGGACCTTGAAGGAGTTGAGAACACTGGGGCGAAGGCTAGAGAGGGGCTGGCAGAAATTGGGCCTGGAGTGTGACAGACTTAGGATGATGGACCATTGTATGGTCTATCAATCAGCAATCGTGTGTAAGAAGGCAGAATTCCTGTCCAGGGAGAATGCTGCTGCACAGAACCGACCTGCTCAGCTCTTCCGGACTGTGGACAGACTGTGCAATCCAGTCTGTCTCCAGCCCTGTAGAGCTTTTTCACAGGAGAAGAGTGATGAGTTTGCTCAATTCTTCACAGATAAGGTTGCCACCATCAGGTCGGGGATCTGCCCGGCCCCCTCTACTGGGTATTGCGGAGATCGGCAGGAGGTGGCGGGCACCCAGTTTACTTGGTCTGACTTCAGCCGGCTGGAAAGCGTAGACATTGTGAGGGTCATTCAGACTCTGCGGCCAACCAGCTGTAGTTTGGACCCGGGCCCTACGCCCCTTCTTGTAGGGTGTGTAGATGAAATCAGCCCAGTCCTAGCTGAGATAGTTTGGTGGTCTCTGGAGAGAGGGGGGGGTCTTTCTGGATCCCCTCAAGGAGGCGATTGTTCGACCCCTCCTTAAAAAACCCTCCCTTGACCTGGACTGTCTGGCCAAATACAGACCTGTCTCAAACCTTCCCTTTGAGGGAAAGGTTACTGAGAAGATGTTTGCATTGCAGCTGGATGACCATCTGTCCAGCCACGATGTCTATGATTCTCTCCAGTCAGAATTTAGGAAGAGGCGTAGTACCAAGACAGCCCTTGTCCAGGTGCTAACATGACCTCCTAATAGCGAGAGATCGTAGGACTTGTTCCATCTTGGTCCTACTTGATCTCTCTGCAGCATTTGACACTGTGGACCATGGTGTGCTGTTGGAGCGCCTGCAGTTCATCTGTGGACTATCTGGGGGGGTCCATAGATGGTTTCGCTCTTTCCTCAAGGGTAGGACTCAGAGAGTGGTGTCTGGGATTTATTCCTCAGCCCCTCTTTCCCTATCCTGTGGGGTACCGCAGGGTTCCATGTTGTTTGCAGTATATACGCTGCCGTTAGGAGAGATCATTAGGTGGTGTACATATCCTTTGTGCCCGGACAGGATGTGATCCTCTTGGTATTTAATAACTGTCTGTCCGAGATCCAGGGCTGGATGAGTACCAGCTGGCTGTGGTTGAACCCAGATAAAACTGAGGGGCTGGTTGTGGACCCAGACCGATGGGAGGCGGGTTTGTGGGCTGGAAAACTGTTGGGGCTTTGACACGGTGGTGCTCAGCTGACTACCTCAGATCGGGTGCGGAACTTGGGTGTTCTTTTTGATGACGGTCTGACCCTCAAATCACAGGTGTCGGCCGTTGTTAAATACTCTTTTTACCATCTGAGGAATGTCGCCCGGGTGAAGCACCTGGTTCCTTCTGACAACCTTCCAACTCTGGTTCATACCTTTGTAACCTCCAGCCTTGACTACTGTAATGCCCTTTACCTACGGCTATCGGGAGTTGATATCCGCTGCTTGCAGCTAGTGCAGAATGTAGTAGCCAGGTTATTGACTGGTACCTCTAGGGCCAGTCATATAACACCTGTGCTCCGCAGACTGCACTGGCTGCCAGTACAGTGGTGGATCACCTTCAAGGTCGGGTTACTGACCTATAAGTCCCTACATGATCAGGGACCCCCTTACCTGCAAGATCTCCTTTGTCCCAACTGCCCTCTCCGATCCGCCGACGAAGGATTGCTAGAAATTCCCAGGGTCCATTTGAAAACATCTGGGGCCTGATCCTTTGCTTTTGTGGCCCCGACCCTGTGGAATTCTCTACCTCGTCGTATATGAGAGTGCCTGACCATCCACAGTTTTAAATCAGCGTTAAAAACGCATTTATTTCATTTAGCTTATCCTGATCTGGGTTGAACTGATGGCTATGCAGTATATTTAAAATTATTTAAGCTGCATTTGATCTGGAAATTTTTATTTTGTTGGAGTTTTATTTAAATATTGGTGTTATGATGGTTTTAACTATGATGTCTGGTTTATTTTAATGTACAAGCGCCTTGGTTTTGGAAAGGCACTTTTTTATAAAGAAAGAAATCAATCAATCTTCTCCAAATGTCCTCCCCCCCATTCTACCTTAGGGCCATCTCCCCCATGACACCCTGAAACTCCTAAAGAGCTTCCCAAACCGGGGCTCCCCTTGGGCTGATGGCCTCTCCCACATTCTGCTAAAACTCATCTCCCCTGCTATAGCCAAACCTCTTAGTTTCATCTTTAACCTTGCCCTTTTCACCTCCACTATGCCCAGCCCCTGGAAAATTGCTAAGGTGGTTCCTATCTTCAAAGCTGGTGACCACCTCTCAACAACTATAGACCCATCTCCATCCTCCCCCACCTTAGCAAACTCCTCGAGAAAATTGTCCATTCCCAACTGACAGAGCATATTGCGAAATACAACCTTTCGTGTAAACAGAAGCATGGTTTTCATAAGAATCATATAGCACTGCTACTGATTTGGCATTATTTACTGACAATGTCCTCAAACATGGATCAAGGGCACGTCACTGGTGTTGTCCTTGTGGACCTGTCAAAGGCTTTTGACATGGTAAACAATACCATTCTCCACTCTAAACTCCAGCTGCTTGGTTGCTCCACTGGGGCCTCAAACTGGTTCAGGAGCTACCTTTTGGGCGACTCACAAGCCGTGTGTATTAGCTCAGCTATCTCCGGTCTCTACTGGTGTACCCCAGGGCTCCATCCTAGGTCCCCCATTATTCTCCATTTTTATTAATTTTCTTCCCTCTGACAGCCTCCAGTGCGATTCCCTCCTCTATGCGGATGATCTGGTCCTATTCTACAGTGACAAGTCCTCTCCCACATATCCTCAGTCCTCACCCATAACTACTGCATCGCACATAGCTGGTTTACATCTAATCTGCTCCTGGCAAATGAAAATAAAACTAAATCCATTGGGTCTAAGCCCTTCCTTGACAAAACTCTAAAATCAGACTCCTCACTCATCGTTCTCTCTCCTGGCGGTTCAGCCCTTGAATCTGTATCCTCCTTCAAATACTTAGGGGTCACTCTCGACCCCTCAGTCTCCTTCTCGAATCATATTAATCTTGTGATACGTAGGTTCAATCAAAAACTGAGGGCTGCTTATCATTTCAAGAACTACTTGTCCCCCGAGGCACGTCTAGCCATTGTCCAGGGAAATCTCCTCCCCATCATAGACTACTGTTCCCCTATCTTCTCCCTTATGACCTCAGCCCTCCATTCCAGCCGACAGCTGCCTACAATAGTGTCTGTCGTTTTGCCCTGTTAGCTACATACCACATCCACCACTGCGACCGCTATAGGTTGCTCGATTGGCTCCTTCTTCAAGGACACTCTGATTTTGCCCTGGGCTGCCTAATTGATACAGCTCTTAGGTGTGCAGGGGTCGATCTTTACATTATATTAGTGGCCAGGGGCATACTGCAAATTGATTTGGGCCAGTGCAATGCCCTCACCCCCGACTTTCCCAGCTTGGCTAGTGCAATCTAACCTATTTTGTAAACCTTGCCCTTTACGATAATTGACGCTATTTAAAATAAAACAAAACGTGGCTCCGTTTTTTTTTTTTTCCATCCAAATAGCCTAGCAACTGCCAAAGGAATCCCTCTGACTGGAGAAACATTTGGCGTCTGTCTTCAGCCCATCCTCACCTTGTGAACCACCAATGTCAAACCCCACACGTGCCTTTGCCACACATGCCAGCAGACACTGAGAAGGTGCAATCAAGTAGTGACCGCTGCTGACAGACCCACCAGGACGGAGAGAAGTGTGGTGCCAAACTGCCCCAAACACAGTAAGCCAGCATATAAATTAAGATCAATGTTAACAGCTAAACTAGCACTTGACTGCGGCATTTTTAAAATGGGAAGAAGGTCAGGGTGCTGCCATCTTCTGGGCTACTGTTCTCCTGGTGGATATAGTTTGAGCCATATTGTTTTGAGTTCTGCAGCTTCTTGGTGTGGGGGTCCATTGCAGTTCTGACACTTAGTGCTGTCCTAATTGTAAACTGAATCCTGATTCCTAAAGTGTTTAGTCAGAAATGAATTCCCCTTGAAACTGTGACTCGTGCATACGTATACATGCGTCGAGTCACGATCAAAGTCGAGGGGAATTCATTTCTGGCTAAACACTTTATGATTGGGATACCAGTTTACAAGTAGGACAGCACTAAGTGTCAGAACCGTGATGGACCTCCCCCCCCCGGAAGCTAAGCGCATCATCAAAAATCAATATGGAACCAGGCCCTGGGTCGTTTTTTTCGTGGTGAGGCAGCTAGAGTAATGGTCACTGTTTAGGACATGTGCCTGATCCACCAAGAAAGCCAGGTAAATTCAGACTAGTGCTTGCGCCGTTCTTCGATGTGTGCTGCAGGTGGGGGTTCCCATACTGTGGGGGGGGGGGTGGAAAGCTGAGAAACAGAACTGCTTGGTGCTGGCCAGTTGAGTGACTATTGGGAGGTGGGAGGGTGCCGACAGAGGGAAGGTGTGTGAGAGGGAGTGGTCGCTGGACTGCAGCAAGCGAGCCACACTATCAGGGCTACCACGAGTTTCAGTTTGGCGCACGAGGAAGGAGTGTCTGAACTTGAGGCCCACTTGGGTTGCAGCCGATAGGTTAGCCAAATGATTTGTGGTGCTGTCAGTCAAGTGTTACATCGTGTCTGCAGGTGATTTGTGTGTTTGCTCAGCTGGGACGGGTGATATTGCTGGTGATTTTCTGGGCTGTTGGTTGTGCAGGAACTGGTGACTGGGCCCGATGCAATTAAGCTCCTATGCTGTGTGGCTGGGGTAGGAGCCGCTCACTGCTAGTGCCCCCAGCTTCTTCCCTGACATGACGAGGACTGAGTGCTTGGGGATTTAGAAAGAAACAAATTATTTTTGTTTCTGCAGCCCATTCCCTGCAAGCCACCAGACCTTCCCGGATCACTCAGGTTGCATCAATGTCATGATCAGGGCTGAGGAGTTCTGGTTGGTGCTGTTTGACCTAGTGTGTTTGGGAGGCCTGCGATTGCACAATTCTTTGTGGCTTCAACAAGCCTTGCAGCCTCCACCTTTCCTTAGTTGCCCACTGCCAAACATCTAAACTTTGTCACTGTGTCCTTCTTTTCATAAATTTGTGAATGTTATGCTGGGGCTAGTGCAATCTGGGGGGCCAGTGCAGCTGGGGCATCACTTGCCCGGGTGGACCTATGCAAAAAAAGTTAAGTGTGACCCCTGGTGTGGAAACAAGTCCCCTCTCGCATCCATCCTTAAAGTTAGAACCCTGTCTTGGAGTCTCCGCTCTTCTTTTGTCCCCCCCCCCCGAGGTGCCCAGGGTAAATACTTCTATGTGCAAGAAAGCTCTATCTGTCGTTGCCCCAACCCTATGTAACCATATGCCTGCACTCCTCCGCCTATCCAACTCTCACTCAGTCTTCAAAACCAATTACAAAGCCTGGCTCATGACAGCCTACAGCTGCCATTGCTGACCTCAGTAGCCTCCCCCACCCCCAACATGCTGACACCCAGTCCTGTTTCCCCCCTACCACCAAGCACTTGCCGGGATTTCCCCATCCTTTCCTCCCATCTCTTGCTCTTGTGTTTACCCTGCTAACTATTGGTTGTTTACTCTTTTGAGCTGCAGTAATTGTATTTCCTTGGCTTCTTTGTATTCCTGTCATTCTGCTTACTTAGTTACACCACACCTCTATGTATTATTTAGTCTGTTGCATTCCTCTCCCTGTGTTTGATCTTTATTTTAAACTGATTATTTATACTAATTATATTGATTGATTGTAACTGTTTGATTATCTGTACTATTTGATTATTTGTACTTCGCAGTTATAATTGCCATTTTTGTCTTGTTTGCTTTGTAACTATGAACTGTGCCTTGTACCATGGCCTGGGTCGTGCCTGAAAACGGTCCCCTAGATCACTGCACTTACCTGGTAACCAAAGACATACATACATACATAAATAAATACATAGTTTGGTTCTGTGCAGCTTGCTTACCATCCTGGCAGATGTCATGGCAATCAGGAAAAGTGGTTTTCCATGTGACATATTTCAGGCTGGCAGTAGCCATGGCGTCAAAGGGAGCCTCAATCAGCTTGGCAAGGCAGATATTCAGGTCCCATGGGAGGGGAACTATGTCCCTCAAAGGTGGGTATAAGTGGCTAAGACCTTTAAAAAAACTTTCAAAAGTACGTTGAGAGGGCAGTGACCTGCCTCTGTCTGATGACGTGTAGGCAGACACTGATGCTAGGTACACCTTTAGTGTTGATGGCCTCAGACCCAAGGACTGCAAGTACAATTGGTAGTCCAAGACTGTGGGCAGCCCTGCATGCATTGGAAAGTACAGTTACCTAAGAACTTACCTTAACAGTAGATCTTCGAGAGGAGCTCTTGCAGCAGGTAACTAAAGACACCAGGCACCAGGACCACACAGAAAATTTCTAGCAAGCAATCTATCACAGGGGACCGCCCCCGCCGACATCAGCATGCTGACGTCCGCCAATCCAATAAAGGGGGCGGTCCCACACACCTACCTCAGTTCTCCTGACGGAGACCCCAAACAGGTGGTGAAATGGAGAACCAAGGCTGGTCCTCGGACCCGAGGAAAAGGCATAAGCAGAAGGCATGCAAAAGAGAAGAAACTAACAGGGGAAAGGAGGGAGGAAAGCGCTTGCTGCAAGAGCTCCCCTCAAAGATCTACTGTTACAGTACATTCTTACGTAACTGTACAATCTTACTTTGAGAGGGTTCTTGCAGCAGGCAACACCAATAGGACTGAGTCCCAAGCAGTACAGGAACTGATCGAAAAGGCAGCCGGGAGGAGGCAGAAGCTGTCAGCAGAAGGCTCATGAAAGAAGGCTCTGAAGCACAAAGAGTCCGAAATTGGTCATGCGTCTAGAAGCAATGTCCAGCCTGTAATGCCAAATGAAGGTATGGACAGAACTCCAGGTGGCAGCCACACAGATGTCCATGGCAGACACATTCTTCAAACAGGCGGTAGAGGCAGCCATACCTCTGGTAGAGTGGCCTTTCACTGCCTCAGGCAAGGGCTTGTTGTACTTGTGGCAGCAGTAAACAATGCAATTAGAAAACTATTTTGACAAACACTGTTTCAAAACAGGTTCCCCTTCTCTCCTGGGGGCAAACGAGACAACAAATGGTCAGTTTTCCTAACCGTCTGGGTGCAGTCTATATCATACCAAAGCACCCAATGGATGCCCAAAGTATGGAGCAAGGCCTCTCCCCGATTAGACTGCTCAGGGAAATAAACTGGTAGGTGGACAGATTGGTTTAACGTAAACTCAGACACCACCTTAGGTAAAATCTTAGGATTAGTACACAAAGACACCCTGTCTTTGTGAAAACCCAAATAAGGCTCTTTACATATCAGAGCCAGAAGCTCAGAAATCCTCCGAGCAGAAGTAATGGCAACCAAAAAGAGCACTTTCCACAACAAAGTGCAGTTTGCAGCTCACAGCTGGCTTAAAGGGAGACAGAGCGAGCTTTCCAGCATGAAAAGGAGGTCCCATGGAGGGACAGGATCCCGGACAGGAGGTTTCAAATGTAGGATACCCACAAGAATGCGTGGGACACCTGTAGCTGGGCAACAGATTTGCCCTCAATAAGTGCATGGTACGCAGAGATGGCGGAAAGGTGCACCTTAAGAGAGGAGTAACCCAGGCCTGAGTCCGAAAGGGAGAGCAGGTACTCCAAAATCAAATTTACTGGACAGGTGAAGGGATTCATTTGGTGAACAGCGGCCCAGAGCGAGAAGCGCTTCCACTTCAAGCATAGGTGGCTCTAGTGGAAGGTTTTCTAACAGCCACCAGGACATCAGTAACCCTGGAAGAAACCCCATAGCGGGAGATAGCCAGGTCTGCAGGAGTCACGCATGTAGATGCAGAGACATGAGGTCTGGATGGACCAGGGTGTCCTGTTCCTAGGACAGCAAGACGGTGCACAGGGGCAAGGGTATGGGATGTTCCACTCCAGCTGCTTGAGCAGGGGAAACCAAATCTGACGTGGACAAGGGGGGGCTATGAGGATCATCTCTCCCCCCTCTAACTGAAGCTTGAGGGGAACCCTCTGCAGGAGTGGGAAGGGAGGGAAGACGTACAAGAACCTCCCTTTCCAGAAGAGGAACAACACATCACACCAGAAAACTCCAGGCCCTGGATCAAGCAAACAGGAAAAACGGCAGTTTTGCACTGAGTGGGGATGCAAAAAGGTCCAACTCTTGACAGCCCCACCTGTCAAAGAGGTCTTCGACCACTGAGGGCAACAATTCCCAATCATGAGCCCTCGACCTTGGCTGGCTAAGACTGTCGGCCAGAATGATTTGGGCACCTGGAGCATGAACAGCCCAGAGTTTCAGGCCATACTCGATGACCTAGTATTGGACTCTCGTTACTTCCCGACAAAGGGGGTATGAGTGAGTGAGTGCCCCCCTGCTTATTGATGTAGCACACTACAGACATGTCTGTCTGCACTAGCAGCGGGCCGGGAAGAATGTGGGTCTGGAAGGCCTGCAGGGTGTAAAGAACTGCCACATTTCCAGCACATTGATGTGAAGATGCTGCTCTGATTTGGACCAGGTTCCCTGGGTCTGACGATTGCCCAAGTGAGCACCCGAGCCAAGACCCGAGGTATCCATCATGAGGATCTGCAAAGGGGACACAGCCCGAAAGCGAACCCCATGCAGGAGACTGGCATATGCAGGTGGGCCATCCGCCATCTGCCCCAACAAGCAGAGGAACACTCTGGCTGGGATCTGTCGACTGGAGGCAACTAGACCAGCCCACTCCATCAAGCATTCCGCCCTGTCCGCTGGCAGGAAAGCTCTGCCCTGGGGAAGAGTCCAGGACCACCCCAATATACTGGAGGCATTGGCATGCAAAGAGACAACACTTCGGCAGATTGACAGTGATCCCCAAGACCTGGAAGAGCTGAAAGGTGCATTCCAAGGTCTGCAGCAAGAGATCACTGGAAGGGGCTGTTACCAGCCAGTCGTCCAGGTAGGGGAACACATAAAAGCCCTGTCTCCTGTGAGCCATGGCCACCACTACTAGGCACTTGGTAAACACCTGAGCTGCCAAAGAAAGGTCAAAAGGGAAGGCCCGGAACTGAAAATGGTCCTCCTGGAAACAAAAACGGAAGAAGTGGCCGTGGGCTGGGAAGATCTGGATATGAAGATAGGCAACCTGCATGTCCAGAGAGTAGAGCCAGTCCCTGTAGGGAAGAAGGGGCAGCAGTCCCTGGAGGGTGACAATCCTGAAGCTCTTGTACTCTATGTATAGGTTCAGGTGGCTGAGGTCCAGGATCGGCCTCAAATCCCCTGTCTTTTTGGGGACGAGGAAGAAGTGTGAGTAGAACCCCCTTCCCCTTTGAGCCGGAGGGATGGTCTCTATGGTCCTCTTGTGCAGGAGAGCCTGAAGCTCTTCCCAGATGAGGGAGAGGTGGGACAAAGGGTAATGTGAGGGCAAGGGAAGGTCTTCTTGAGGGGGTTCCAGAAATTTAAGGGTGTGACCATGCTCGATAAGCTGTAGCACCCATTGATCTGTGGTCACTGCTCACCACCCATCAAGGTAAAGGGAGAACCAACCCACAACTGCCTCTCTGCTGGGGGAAGGGGGTCGGGCAATGAGTCAGGTGGTGGACCGGGGGTGGGCAGAGTGGCTGTGGGTGATTGTGGTGCCGTAGGAGCAGTCACTGCGGCTGGGGGGAGGTTCAGCCTTGTGCTTGAAGAGGCCCTCCACCTGCTGGCCCTTGGCGGGCTGGTGAGAGAACCAACAAAAGGACTAACACTGGGCAGACTGGGGCTGAAATTGGTAGCGGGAATGAACTAATCTAAGTACTTTGCCGGACTCCTGAAAGTGGGAGATGATGTCTTGGACACCCCCCCTCCCCCACAAACAGGACAGAACCTCTGAAAGGGGCATCCAAGATGCTGGCTTGAACTTCGGGAGCAAAGCCAGACACCCTAAACCACAAATGGTGATGAAGACAGATCCCTGTTGCTGCCACATGCCCAGAGGCATCAACAGTATTGTATGTTGCCCGTAGAACATGAGTGTCCACATCTGAGCCTGCTTTAAGAGTTGGGCCAGCTGAGTCTTAGTAGGGTCCTCAGGAAGAGTCTGAACCAGATCCCTTGCCCTGATACCAGAGGGCATTCTGGTACTGCACCATATGGGCTAAATAGTTCACAGCTTTTATGGCCAGGATGGAAGAGGCATATATTCACTTGCCCCACTGATCCAGCTGTCTAGACTCCTTGTCAGGAGGGTAGGTACTATGGTGTTTGGGTCTCTTAGTGCAGTCAAGGACCGCATTCATGACTACAGAGTCCACCGTGGGGTGCTCCCCCAAAAAGGGCTTACTCACCGGAGAATGGTACAGGCAGTCAGCCTTCCAAGGCAAGATGGGGTAGAGGAAGGGTGGTTCCACATCACCTTGGTAATATCCTCATATGAATCGATTAAAAGAGGCACCACCAAGGGGAGAGTCTCTTTTTTCCACAGATATATGTCCAGGTGACTGCACTCCGGGTCCAGCTACTCAGTTTCCCATCCCCATGAGGGACTGGACATGACGCATAACATCAAGAAAGGTAGAGTCATCCGGACATGACGCATAACATCAAGAAAGGCAGAGTCATCCGGAGGGGATTTAGGAGCCTCCCCAGCCTGCTCTTGCCCCTCGGAGGAGCCCCGGAGCCCTCAGAGGACTCTGAAAAAGAGGAAGAAGAGTCGTCCCCTGATGGTTCACTGTCACAGACCAGCGTTGGGTGGGGGGGCGACAGTCATCCACACGCTGGCCGGAGCCCACGCCCAAATGCCCTCCAGAAGACCTCATGGCACAGGGGCCACTAGATCCTGCCTGGTCCAGATCTAAGGCTGGGGGTCCCACAGAGGATGAGGGGGAGAAGGCCTCCTGGGTGTGTCCTTATTCTGCATGAAGGACCACCAAGCAGTGAAAAGGAGTTATAATCTACCAGGGGATGGATTATAAACCAAAGGATAAGGGTACTGTGGAGGGGTAGAGTACAACTAAGCCAGAATTGTGCAGGGCAATTCTGTAGGTCCACTTGGCACTGGCTGTGATCCAGAGGAGGACCAGCAGGCATTGGTTGTAGCGCTGGCTGAGGCTGAGACAACTACAATTGTGGAGTCATCATCTGAGGTGTCAGCAGGGTCAGCCTAATTGGCCAAGGCTGGCAACAGTCTAGGGAAGTAGCTGATGCTGGCCCCAATGGTGAGGATGGTGCCTGCGAGGAAGAGGGTCCTCGAGGCAAGGGCAGAGGTGACACCTGCGTGGAGGAGGAGGCGTGTGCTTGCTCCAGGCAACACCTGGAATGACTAGTTCTAGCCCTGGAGTCAGGAACCAACAAAGGCAACACCTTGGCTGGGAGGGAGCTGGTCAAAGACCCGCCACCAGAGGATCCAACCCCAGATAAACCACCTGGCTGACAGGCCATGGGTGCTAAGGGCCTGAGCAACATGAGCTGAGAGGCACGGGATGATGTCCATTGCCCTGAAGAGCCGCCGACCGTAATGGAGATAAGGGCAGGAGGCTGGACCACTGGCAGCCTGGAGGAGGCAAGGGCTGATTGGGCAAGAGGAGCCAACCCCCCCATGGCAGGAAGACCCAGAGGCAGTGGCCAGTCTGTGCGGTGACCACGAGTGAGAGGCTGACCGAGGACAGTCCTGGTGCTTGTCCCGGTGCTTGTGCTTCCCGCTTGATTTCTTCTCTTCTGGGAAGAAGAAGAAGACGACGACGACAAAGCCCAGAAGATTGAGCCAGGGTGGTTGAGGAACGTTTGGCCTGTAGCTCCTTCTCCATCATGGCTAATTTCTGCTTAAGCAGGTAGCTCTCTAAGGTCTTCAAATGACATCCCCATGTGGCCTTGTTGAAGTCCTGGCAGTGTTGGCAGGCCCTGGTGTTTTGGTCTGGGCCTAAGAAGAGCAGGCATAAAGAGTGATCATCCTTAGCAGGGATCTGCTTCCAGCAGGCACACTTTGTTGGCCGGTTGGAAGATGAGGCTGGAGAAAAAGACATAAACTTAGAAAACACCAAAAATTTGATGATTTAATCACTAAAAGGGAATGTTATCCTGCCCTGAGATAGGGTCGACAAGCTGTCTCAGTGGCAGGCTGACTGGATTCTTTGCGGGACAGGGCCAGAAGCATTAAGTTCCAGGCCTGCCTGGCCCAATCTGTGGCTATTGGGATCATTGATGCAGGTTGTCTCCTGAGCTTCAGGAGCGCCCTCTGTATGAGTGGGAATTGTGGGAAGGCATACAGAAACCTTTCTGTCCACATCAGGATTAGGGCATCCTCTGGGACCGTGCCCTTGAGCGGTGGCCTGCAAGAAAACTTTGGAAGCTGACTGCTCTCCCAGGATGCAAACAGGTCTGTTACCGGAGTGCCCTAACTTCTGAAAACTGTGGCTGGAACTTGCTTATTCAAGGTCCATTCACGGTCTCCCTGGCTGATTCTGCTTAAGGAGTCTGTCAGTATATCGTGTTTGCCTGGCAAGTGTACTGCAGGGTCTTTGCATCTAGGAATTATGCCAGGTCCCACATCCTCACTGCCTCTGTGCACAGTCTTGAGGATCTTGTACCTCCCTGCTTGTTTACGTAATACATTGTTGTGGTGTTGTCTGTTCTGATCTATAGAGCCTGACCTTACAGGTAGGAAAAGAAGGTTTGCATAGCTAGAAATACTGGTTGGAGCTCCAGGAGACTGACACGTTCCTGGGACTCCTGCAGACTCCAGTTGCCATGTACTGTGAGGTCATCTAGGTGGGCACCCCACTCTAAAAGTGAAGCTTCTGTTGTTAGGACACTTGTTGGGGATTGCTGGAGGATGGGAAAACCCTCCCCAAGGTTGCTTTCTTCCTTCCATTGCTCTAGTGCCCTGACCAATGCTTCTGTAACTTGCACTAGTTTGGAGAGGAAGTCCCATTTTTGAAGCCACTGGTTTCTTTAATGGTATTGGATGTTTCTCATCTGAAACCTTGCCTAATAGGACCACGACTATGGAAGCAGCCATGTGGACCAGTAGTTGTAGAAAATTCCTTGAAGACCTTGGTTGGCCCACTGTAAAGGACTGTGTTGTGGCACTTAAGAGTTGCTAACCTCCTCTAAGAAAGGAAGGCTTTCCACTGCAGGGTTTTCAGTTCTACACCTGTGAAGTCCAGCATTTGAACAGATTCTGTATGGAACTGCTCAGGGCTTAAAATTCAAGGAGGGGGGTACTGCGCTACTCATGATATTTTTAGCCCACCCCCCCAATTCTGGGCTCCCTCATGCGGGACAATCCTGCACACACTGAGCACACTCATAGCGCAGTAGCAAAGTTCCATAAAGTGCCTTCTATGGCACTTTGCCATTCACTGACCTTTTTCTGGGTCCTCCCTGCTGGTCCAATGTGTGCGTCTATGTTCAACTCCTGGTGGTCTGGTTTGCGCGCCTCTCTCATCCCTCCACTGCTTTCGCAACACAGATGCATGTGAAAAGACTGAAGAGAGACATCGCAGCACCAGAAAGAGGAGTCACTATTCATGAGAGCACAGGTTGAGGAAACAGCTGATGAGGAGGAGTCGATGGAGGAGAAAAGTGCGAGAGATGGGGAGGACGACGACTGTTGGCTACAGCAGCAAGTGGCAGTGAGAGGGTCAGACCAGTTACTTTCAGTCCAGAAACAGTTTAACTGAGAGGAAAAAAAAAAGAATAGATTACACAAAAAAAAAAAAGAGTGTTAGCAGCAGGAAATGGAGGGGCAGGCGCATCAGAGGCCTGTGGCTGCAAAGAAGGCTCAGTCAGTCGGCAGCCATCAGTGAAAACTACAGTAAAACTGAAAAAAAAGAAATGCAATACAGCAGGCATAGACATAATGTGACATGACAGATACTGAAAAGCATCCAAATGAACGAAAACACAAAAATAATGAGCTAAAACGTCAGGTGAGTGACAAATAAATAAAAGAGGCATTTGGGTTAAACAAAACTGCTATAAAATTAAGGGGAGGCTAAGCACAATGAAATAAGGGTGCCTGGGAAAGACAAAATATTTTTGGGGGTTGGGACTGGGAGGGAAGGAGGTAACAACAAGAGGATGTAAGGAAAAAGTTGCACAGCTTTCCCTTGTCATCCATAAGTTGACAAAGTGTGCACAACAAAGACCATGGAGCGAGCCAGGGTAAAGTGAAAAAAAAATCCGGGCGCTGGAAGACGGGAACTGGGCCAACTCCAAAGCAGTTGCTGCTAGAAAACAATTTTTTAGGAGAAACTAAGGGATGGGAAGGTCCATTACCTGTGTAGTCCATGAAAAGATGGATTCATTATAATCGAATAAGAAAACAGAAAAAAATAATAAGAACTTTTGCAAGAACTGTGTGGGGAAACAACTGAAAGAGGTGGGAAAGTCTGTAACCTCAGTGTGTCCCAAGAAAAGCTGGATTTATTATAAAAGAATAAAAAAAAAAGAACCTCAGAAAAAATAGAACTTTCACAAGAACTGTGTGGGGAAACAACTGAAAGGGGTGGAAATGTCCATGACCTGGGTATGTCCCAAGAAAAGCTGGATTTATTATAAGAATAAAAAACAGAAAAATAATAAAAAGAAACTTTGCAAGAAAGAAGAGTGTGTGAGGAAACAACTGGGTCCATTATCTGGGTGTGACTGTTCCCCGAGAAGAGATGGATTTATTATAAAAGAAACAGAAACATTTAAAAAGAAGACAACTGTGTGGTGAAGCAACTGGGTGAGGTTGTCGTGTACCAAGAAAAGCTAGAGTTTTATTTTAGAAAAAAAGAACTTTTGCAAGAAAGAAGACAAACGTGGGGAAACAACTGGGTGGGAAGCTCCATTACCTGGGTATGTCCCAAGAAAAGCTGGATTTTTTATTTAAAAAAAAAAGAGAAAAAAAACCTTTGCAAGAAAGAAGACACTGTGGGAAAACAAATGCATGGGAAGGTCCGTTACCCAAGTGTGTCCCAGCTGGATTTTTTATAAATAGGAAAAACTAACTTCTGTGCCTCAAGAGAACTATGTGGAAACAACTGAAAAAAGTGGGAAGGTCCGTAACCTTGGGTTGTGTCCCATGAACTTAGGTTAAAAAATAAAATAAAAAATAGTGACATGGCATAACGTACATCGTTATTGACCTGACTGAAAAGAAATCAGCCAAATGTGCAAGAGACCCCAAAGGAACAAGTACCAGAAAAAGGGCTACAGGAAGAAGGCACAGTACATGTACAAGGCCCTGCATCAGAACTCGAGCCACAAGAACTAATAATTGATGAGCCAGACATGACAGACCCTGTACCAAGGTGCAACTCCTCTAAAAACAAGCTCTCGTTGTCAAAGCTGATACGGCTGTGCAGAGCTTTCAGGAGTGCTCACCAGGAAAATAGACTTCCTAGTGACTAAACTGAAAATAAATGAATGCCTCCCTCTTCAAAAAAATGTTGAAGCAGTTAGTTACAAAATTTGTGGGACCACATAGCATCTTTATCGGTTGACAAATGCTCCAGCCTTTCACTTTTGTGAAAGGGAAATACTGAAAGTAAAGGTGAACTTCTTTATTTCAAATTAATGAATGCATGACATGTAGTCCTCATCGTCTTCTTGTTGTTGTTGCTCTTCTGTCATTTCCAACGCAATGCTGAAGTGATGGCATTGTTTCCGGGGGACTGTTTTGGCAGCCGTAGATGCTGCCGCTGGTCTCTGGTAAGCTGGGAGTTAGAGAGGATGAGCCGTTGCTGAGTAGCAGGTATGGATTCAGGAGGTATTTAACTTCACCAGTGACCCGTGAACTGCACTTTAGAGCTCTAGGTTAAGGTCTGGATGGCAGTGCTAAAAAAAGTCAGCAAGGTCTGGATGGCGGCACTGACAGAACTGAGCATGCGCGATTGCGTACAGAAGCCGTCACGTCTGCATCTGTGAAGAAAAAGAAGTGCCCCACGAAGTGGGTGTGTTTATGTGGCCAGCGGAGGGAAAGGGCCACATAAACACAACCATTGTAAACTGTGCCAGAGCACTGCAGAAGCACACCAGACAACGGTCCAATCACATGCTTCCACAGTGCTCTTCTGAGATGATGATGATGATGATGATGATGGCATAACATCTGTGGAGCTCCACCTATGCAGCAGTAAAAAGGATTTTCCCCTCGTTGGCGTTTATAACTGTGAATACACGTTCTTGTGATAGAAATGGAAATCGTGGTTATAGTTGTGCTGAAACTGAGCTGGTTGATAAATCTCAAATCTAACTTCTCTACAGTCACTAGACTAACCAAGGCTAAACAAAGTCATTTGTCTTGTCATTTTACACTGAACAGGCACAGCAATGTGCTTCCCCATATGTTCCTGCTAGCTGTAATCACAAACGATCGACTCACAGTGATTTGCAGTAGTAATATCTGTGTCACACCCCCATTCTTATTCTACCTTGGTGACCCAAATATGTATAGAAAACAACTACAGTGTTTTTAAAAATTAAAAAAATAAATAACATCAAGAAAAAGAGGAATCAAACCCAGGACCATGCTCGTCAGAGGAGGTTTCCAACCCACTGTGCCACCAACTCTGCCTGATAAAAATAAGATTAAAAAACTGCAGCTTTTCTATCAGTGCAGATTGTCATGAATTTAGATGCAGTATGACATTGTGGTTTTATTATAATCCGGTTCCATGCTATAAATTGAAGACGTAGGTGGTTGAGTTTTGATAGGGTTGGGGGGGTCTTAGCAGATGGACCCAAGAGCCAAGCAAATTATCATAAAAAGACAACATCACACTGCAGTCTTTCTGCATCTAAATTCATGGCACTCCACATTGATAAAAATAAGACAAAGAACTGCAACTCTTCTACTAGATAGAGCTGGTGGCTTAGTGGACTGGAAGCTTGCCCATAATAGGAATGGTCTCGGGTTTGAATCCCAGTGATGGTATAACAGTCAATCTTTTTCTTGATATTATTTATTTATTTAATTTTTTTAATTAAAGATCAGTGGCTAATGTTTCTGTGTTGGCTGAAGGAGTTTGAATCTATACACTTCACTAGATTTTTTTATGGGGATGGAGATGCACAAGAAAAAATGTCATTTATACACGTTGCTGTCTTCTGTCATGCTTTGTTTTTCACCAGTTATTGTGCCGTTTTCTTCGTTTAGCTTTGGGCTCCATTAGTCAGCAAATGACAATTTGCTGTTTCTGTAGTGCGAGCTGGCACCTCTCAGCCAGTACTCTCAGCTGGCTCACACTCCGTTGACCTGCCGAGTTTCTCAAAGAGTACTGACAGACCGAAAAATAGTCTGTGAAAATGTATTGGGACTTCAGTCGAGAGGCGCAGTATGTTACATTTTTTTTTTTTTTGGTGTTATTTTGAGCTCCGGCTACCCCGCACCCGCCCGTTGCTCCCCAGTGCCATTCTGGTTACAAGACCCTCCCTTCCGCACCGCCGCACTTTACCCTTCGCTGCAGGTGGTGATGAGCGACCACCCACCACAACGGATCCATGCCAGGGAGGCGCTCCTCCAGGAATGGCACCAGGGAACGACGTCAGCCGCCGGCCCCATTTTTCTTGTTTTTCTCCCCCGACGGGCCATGGTGCAATGACGCCGGCGAGCGCAAAGATTTAGCCGCCGCCAGCCACGTCCCGCCTCCCTAGTCTTTGCGGCTACATGCTGTCGGGTTCCCCAGCTCTCCGCTTAGGGTCAGACAAGCACCGCCGACCGGGTCCCACCCGGAGATGGAGAGAAGTCCTCCAGACGCTAATCCATCTCTCCGCCCCGCTGACCCCTGGCAACCCGTGCCCGTTCCCGAACACGGGTCGCCAGCGTGGCGCGAGGTGTGGCGTCCAGCGCCTCAACCCTCAGCGCCACCGGGCCGGCCGCAGTATGTTACATTTAGTTGTGTTTCCTGGACTGTCACTCGTTCCATTTGTTCTGACTCGGTATAAGATGTCCCTGCTCTGCTTGTGGAGGCCATTACAGCTCCTACTGTGAATGTTACTGATTCAACGTCGGTATTTGCCAGAAGTTTTTACTTATTAAATACTTTTTGTACATCCTTTTTTAATAAATTTGTGCACTGAATTGTATTTTTTTTTTCAATCAGATAAGTAATACATATGCCAGGTATGCATTCTTTTTTCAAGACACTATCTATTCCACGTGGTGTAATGCTGATTTATATCAGCATGTATATATATATATATATATATATATATATATATATATATATATATATATATATATATATATTATACAGTGTCAGTGGCTCAGTAGGTAGCACACTCGCCTCTGAGGCCGGGAGATCAGAGGGCTGGGTTCAGTTCCCACATCTGGCACTTGGGTTAATATCCCAGTACTGACACTGTAGTGCAGCATGAGAGGGGTGCTGCACTTCTGAGGTGCCATCTTTCGGATGAGATGTTAAACCGAGGTCCCATCTGCCTGGATTGGTGGTAGTTCAGGTGGATGTTAAAGATCCCATGGCACTTATCGAAAGAGTAGGGGAATTTCCCGTGTCCTGGCCAAATTTCCCTCATTCAATAAAAAATACCACCAACAGCTTAATCTGGTTCAAGGTCAGTTGGCATTCATCTGTATCCCCCTCCCCCGGGTCGTGCCTGAAAATAGGCAGGATTTGTCTAGTGCACTTACCCGGTCAACAAAAGTAAAATAAATATATGTCAGTCTTTTTTGTGGGAGGGGTGGTGGGGTTGGGGAATGGCACTGTTGTATGTAGAAGCAGAAAACGGCAGCTTTCTTCCAGTTATTATTATTTGCTTTCTGCAAGTCTGCATCCAATGCCTAGTTTGCTTAACCTACTTTCTAAACAGTTCAGAGCAGTTCAAGAAACACAGTGAAATGTAACATGCTGCACCACTATACTGAAGCGCCAATAAATTTTCGCAGACTACTTTTTGGTCTGTACAATTTACTATTGTCAGCATTCTGTGAGAAACTCAGCAGATCAATATAGCGAGAGCTGCCGGCCCAGTGGTGCTGATGGCTGAGACGCTGGATGCCACACCTCGCGCCACGCCGGCGACCTGGATTTAGTGACGGACTCAGCAAGCTGGGGGGGGGGGAGAGAGGATGGAGCATCTAGAGGACAGCTCTCCTCTTCCTGGGGAGGGATCCAAGATTGCTCGGTGTCCTAGCGGCCCCTGATGGAGATCGGGGCACTGCAGGAACACCAGCCAATGTAAAGGGGCAGAGTGTGGCAGACGCCAGCAGGTAGCCATGCATAGGCGTCATTGCACACCGAACTCCAAGGGGGAGAAAACCAAGAAAATCCCCATCCTCGGGGATAGGCGACGGCACCGCCTACCGGCCACTCCATCTCCAGGCTTCTCTCTCCACCAGGCTGACCACCAGCCTGCACATTAGATTATTTAGGTAGAGCACCCTGGGAAGATAGGGTGGCCCTACCTCAGGGGGTGCAGTGCCAGGGAGTCTGCCGGGCTGGTATAGGGTGGAGGACAGCTTCAGGTAGGAGGTAGAGCTTGCGGGTGCAGTGGATGCCCAAGAGAGTTCCCCGTAGCGGCGGCAAAGAAAAAGAATGTATAAATAAAAAAATTAAATAGCGTGGGCTAGCTGAGAGTACTGGCTGAGAGGTGCCAGCTCGCGCTACAGAAACAGCAAATTATGCTGGCGCAGCGGTAGCACTACCATTTGTGACGCCAGTGACCCGGGTTCAAGAACGAGCCCGGAATGTCAAAGGGACTGCTGGGGGGGGAGGAGGTTTGAGCATCCCAGGGACCGCTCACCTCCTCTAGGGGGAGGGTAGCACGTGACCCTATGTGCATGTCTGGCCTCTACCGGAAGTCAGAGGCACAGCATGCCCGAGTCTCCTTGGTGGGGAGACGTGACTGACGACGTGCACGCCTTGACATCCTGCGCACGTTACCTCTCGGGGAGCGTACACTGGGAAAAAGCTTGGCCCTGGTGCGACATTGGCGAGACAGCCAGGGACAGCTCTCGCCCTCCGGCGCCCGGACCCTGGTTGAGGATCCCAATGAAACTACAGAGGTACGGTACAGGGGTAGGGTTGAAGTGGGGGACCCCTCTTCCAATTTAAGGGGGGGTAAACCGCAGCTCTGTGGGGGATCCTACCAGTGATCTGGGCGTTGGGGAGGGGTCAGCTGGGTGACAGTGCGGGTTACTGAGCCCAAAGCTAAATGGAGAAAACAGCACAGTAACTGATGAAAAATAAAGCATGACAGAAGACAGCAACATGTATAAAAGACATTTCTTTTCTTATGCAACTCCGGCCCCATAAAAAAAAAATCTAGTGAAGTCCATATGTAACCCAGGCACCGTGTGCCAATGGGCTACTACCCCTGCCTGTTGGCCTTCGTACAGATTAAGGGGCCTGGGTCCTGCAACGGTGGCAATTGGGGGTTCTTTCTTAAAGTTATGAATAACAGTGCAGTGCCTCCACCCAAAGTAAGTTGTAAGTGTGTCTGGAATCTGGTTGGTGCAGCCCCCTGGGATACTGCACCTACCCACCTCCCAACCAGCCACCCTGCACACTAGATTCCCAATAACCTCTTCCCACCAAATACCATGAACCTACTAGAAGTCAAAATGCAATGAAATTCCTCTGGACACAGCAATTTCAACAACCAACTCACAGCTTTATTAGGGGTAGGGCTAGGGCTATAAAAGGGATACATGGAGGAGGGATAGCTGTGAAATAAGTGAGAGGTTAATAGCAGAAAATGGCAAACAATAACATAAGGGCCCGTAGACCAGTCCACCCCCTAGCTGCCCACCCCCACTGGTACCAGTGTTACATCCTGAGAAGTTCCTGGGGTACCCACCAGCTGCAAGCCTGGACATTGCCACAGGATGGCCAGCGGTTGGGGCCCTGAAAACTTGAAAAATATTTGGATTAGATTCACACTCCCCTGTTTCAACTCCAGGAACCAGGTCCTGAGTAGTCACGGTTTGAAGGATCTAGAAACATCTGGAGATGTGGAGCTCCGCTCGATTAGTGCAGCAAAGGGCAGAAAGTAGGATGGGTCAGTTTCCTTGACAGGTGGAATCTTGCTGAACGGTCTTGCAGCTTGTCCCCTTAGAAGATCTGGCCACTTGTCACCTTCAACCACTTCTGGCCCATTGCAGAGCTCAATGGCAGGTCCTCGCCAGCCCCAGAAGGCCCAGACCTGGGATTGGCTCCACAACCCGGCTCCCCACCAGGACTGTAGGACCCCAGCAATCGCCGGTGACCTCCTGAGACCGTGGGTCCCACTTGGAATGGGTTAGCTAGTTCCCTCCCTGGCTCTGGGTGAGAACTCCCAAACAGTGGAAGCCCTCTGCAGTCCCTGCACTGAATCCATGAGACACTAGTAGACAGGCAGTTCCTTCAGATAAAACAACAGGGCCAATTTGCCACAGGTGCTAGCCTTTAACCAACAACTTCAGTTCACAATCAGACGATAGCAATCAGTAGGGTATTCACAGCTAAGCAAGCCCCTGCTCACTTTCAATGCTTCCAAGTTCGAAATTGTCCAAAAGCAGTTTCCACGCAGCTTCAGCTGGGACACAGCTCTCAGCCACCTTGGTCAGTCCACAAAGCAAATTCACACAACCTGGCTAGCATCCGAGTCCAAGACACTTTGCCTCTTCACAAAGTTCCAATCTGTAGAGCAGTTTCTCTGCAGCAACTGACTAACTGCAAAACAGACAGCACAGTTCCATTAGCTCAATCCCATGCACAGTACAGGGTCTCTGCAGCAACTATTCTCTCCAATTTAGGCAACACAGTTCACAGTACCTGGAGAGTTTTACAATCAGTACTATCTCTCTCTCTCTCTCTTTTGCTTTCAAGCTATCCCCACGGAGTTGCGTCTGGCTCATTAATATTCATGAGCCTCCCTTTTTCCCAGTTTCTTCGGCATTCTCAAATGCCATTTCAAATGATCAAGTTGCTCCTTACCCGCCTCCCCCAGGTGCCTGACCCTCATTTAGCCAAACAATGGGTCCGGGATCACCGGGGAGGCACTCAGAACACCGCTGCCGCCATGGCAGCCAATGGGAAAAGCGAGACTAGTGCTACTGCACATGTGTGGACCAGTGGACCTCTTCTAGTCAAAAACCAAGGTCACTGGTCCCGCTGTTTGGACCCCCACAGCCCACTTAGAGCGTAAAAACATCTCAGGAGCTCAGGAACCCAGCTAAGCCCCCAGAGGAGGGTTACATATAGATTCAAACTCCTTCAGCCAACCCAGAAACACTTACCATTGATCTTTAAAAAAAGAGTGTAGCTAATCGTTTTCTATACATATTTGTTTGTGTCATTATCCTAAGCATCACGTACGTACAGTGAACTTTTCACAACCTGCGAATCGCTCTTGTGGGGGCCCTTTGAAACCCTCTCCAAACATTTCACATCTGAGGTCTTATGGATAAGGATTCATATTACGCATGACACATGGAAATGTTGAACAGCAATGATAAACAATAGACATGCAAACCTTCTGCCTAAAATGCTGCATGAGGTGTTGATTAAATTAACTATTGATTAGCTAATTAGCTATCACTTAGTTATTTGACTTTGTTAGCCCGGGGTAACCCCTCTTGATTAACTTTTACAACAAAACTATAGCATCTGCCCATCTCGGGTACTGATTTTGTTTTGCCATTCCAGAGTGATCGCAGGGTAACTTCTAATTAACAAAACTCAGCTGTGTCACCCTTGGATCAGAGAGAATTCACTTCTCCTTTTGGCTCTTTATAAAAATTAAAACAGGGCAAACATTTTGCTTCGGAGGTTCATGGACTGTTTAGGTTTGGTAAAATGGGGTATCAAACTTTTAAACTTTTAAAACTTTTAACAAACAGTCAGCATGCACCACCATGCTACAATGTCTGTACTGGTTTTTTGGGGGGGGGGGTTCCCCTCTGGGATGCGACAATATTTAAAACATTTAATGGTAAGCTCTATGGTGCATCCATACCCCAAAATACATTGTTTAATTTGTGCTGAAGAGCTTCCCCTCTATCCACTCCCCCCTCCTGCACAGAACAGCGGCTGCTTCATTAATCTAACCTTGTGGCGGTTGAACTTACAGGGGTGATGGAGAAAAGGATAGACATCTAGTATTAAAACAGTAAGAAGATTCTCGTTTTTTGTAAAACTTTGGAAACTTGGCACTGAGGACTTGAGATCAATATATCACCCTCACGTACAGTGCAGCCACCCTTACTGGCTCGAGCGCTAAGTCCCCAAGGTAGCCTTCTTATTCAAGCAAACAAAACTGCAACTACCCTGACTTACTGGCACAGAAAACTGCCTTCGTTTTAACTGTGGGTGGCCGTCACTTCCGCAGTTGCAGAAGAAAAAGTAGAGCCCCAGCGCAGATGGTATGTGTATGTGGTCCATGGACAGGAAGGGCAGCATAAACAGCACCAGTGGACATTCACCTGAGCACTGTGGAAGCACACCAGACAGTGGTCCAGTCACATGCTTCCACAGTGCTCTACTAAACTACAATGATGGCATAATGTCTGCGGAACTCCACCCACGCAGCCATAACAAGATAAATTCCAGCAAAGGTGGCTAAACATATACAGCTCGTTGTTTTTTGACAGGGACAGTGGGTCAGATGATCTGTTCTATTTTTAAGTCTCATGCATCCATTCCTTTTAAAGGCACTTGTTACAAAACATCGACCCTAATAAGACATTTCGGTAGCACTGCTCATACTGAAGCATTAAAACAAAAAATGGAAACTGATTCATACTCTCGGGCAATCGCAAAAGCAATAGATAAGGCTAATGCACAGAGTAATGATGAGTAACTCAAAGGGCTTTTGAGAACCACATATTTTGTTGCTGAAAAGGAACTGCCTAACACAATGTTTGTTAAATGAGTTCAGTTTCTCAGGAAATGGAGTATCCACTCATTAGAGATTTCAAGCAGACGGGGCTTACAGCACTTACATGACTGCGGATGCACTGTCTGAAATGCATGAGGCCACTGCACAGACCATGGTGGAGAAGTCTGACGCTGCTGTGAAGAATAGCCCAGTGGTAATCTTGATACTGGATGGGTCCACGGAAATAGCAACAGCAAGAGTCTCACAGTTTACAAACAATACTTAAACAACAATACTCCAAATACTTGCTTTTCTTGCGACATAGAAGTTATTGATGGAAAGGCTATCACTGTTTACGGGGCACTTTGTCAACTTCTGAATGAAAAGGGCATCACAGGTAAAAAACTTGCTGCTGTCTGTACTGAACGGTGACACTGATTGAAGGATTGCAACTGGGACTCCGAAATTGTAGGTACTGTAATGTGACTGGGCATTCGACACAAATTGCATTAGGATTGGGGCATTTTAGAGGAAAATTGCCTATTATTAAGAACTGCTAATGTGGGACATTGGAGAAAAATTGCATCTAGGTTACTCATAATTGCAGGGTGACATGTTATTAGGTACTTCTAGTGTTGGGTGTTTGGAAAATGATTACATGTAGGGTAGTCACAATTGTGGGGTAACATGTCTTAAGTGGAATCCCAGATGATTAGTCAGAAGTATTAGGGGTACGGGGGAATAAATTAGGTGAGCTGGTGGAAATATACTGTATAGCAGGTAATATTAGCGTTCCTTTTATTTTAGCGCCATTAGCTGAAACGGAAATACCGCTAATATATTCAGATCGCTAATATTATCTACTATATATGTAGTTACTGTATGGTGTACCTACATTCTACTATGCAGCTGTTCGTAATCCCACCGTATCAAAAAGTGCCAGTAAATACTGTATGAACCGAAGTAAACAGAAGACAACTTTCTAAATGTTTCTGATAGGTTAAAAAAAAGTTTATTGTACACCATAAACAATGAAAAAAAAACAACTAAAAAATTCAAATCAAATCAAAGCGCATATTGCTACTCGTTTCTTCCCCTCTGCTTCCCTCAGTTTCATTTTATTTCAGCTTCTCTTCTGTTTCACACTTCAGTAATGCCAGCATATTGTATCTGTGAAGCAGAGAGAAATTAAAATGAATTTCAGTTTTCGAAAACAGCACCTGCATTACAACACAGAAGCAATTTAACTTGTACTTGCGTTCTTGTTGTAGTTTAAACACTGGTCGTGAGCGTTCAGTATCCCTGCCTGCTCGAATCCACGTACAATGTCCACAGTCCGAAGTTTAAGGCTGTTGAAGCTACTCTCAAGCCATCGAGAGTGATGTTCCTTTAAGTTCTGTAGTCGAAGATCGGCAGTGAGGTTTTCTATACCACCGGCAGCCAGTCTGTCTGATACAACTCCCGCATACCATGATGTGAATTCCTTTTTTAAGAAATCTTTGAACAATTTGTTTACAGATATGTCCAGGGGTTGTAGGATGTCCGTACATGATGCAGGCACATAGTCGGGGATAATTTGATTCTCCTCCAGATGAAGCAAGACTGCCTCAGTTGTGTGTGCCTGGTATAGGTCAAGAACCAGCAGTGCTTTCTGCTCCTTGGGCAGACTAAGGGCAGCAATTTGAAACTTCATGTATGGCACAATAATGTTATCAATGAACTGGAGAGTTGTCCCCGCATTTGCCCAGTGGTTCTCGGATTTAGTGATATCCCAGTCACTAGGGAATTTGAGTTTAGGGCAGCACGCTGCAGTTCGGCCCTTATAGATCAGTTGGGGGGGCAACATCACGCCTGACATGGTGCAGGCAAGTACGACAGAGATCTGTCTTTTATCTCCTAAACCAGTCACGGAGACCTGCTTCGCTCCTGTTGTCTCCATAGTCCACTCTGAAACGGGAATCATGGTGACCCCTGTTTCATTGAAGTTTACAATCAATTGGGGGTATTAGCTCCTGGGCACTAGCTCTTGATATTCTGCCCAAAAAAGATGCTTAAGGAGTGGAATACTTGAGTCTTGCCAGCTTTCATCCCTTTCTCTTGCTGTAACCGATCCGTTAAGGAAACCCCAAGCCCACTTACAGGTTAGTGTTAGGTGCCCTCCGTTCTCAGTGAGCAGCTGTGGTGACTTTGCTTTAACAATACCCACTGCAATTGCCTGAAGCACTCCAGCATTGACAGCTGCCCCCTTCATGTGGAGAGTCCGAACTATACTTTTCAGCTGGCTCTCCAAGTTGTCCTCTAAATGAGTTGGGCCACCTCGCGGTTTTGTAGGGAGGACAGGGGTCATAGTTGTAGGGTCTGGAGTTGTTTTTAGCCGTGCTAAGTAGTCCACCTTGAAATTACGGACTGAGCTTCCATTAACAGTTTTGCCCATAGTACTGAGGTAGTGATGGACAGCGGCCATTATGCCATGCTCGACTGCATACCTCCCCAGCTGGAATCGTGTCTCTGGTGGATAAGTAGCATAGGAGCTGCGGCGTCCTCGCTTAGCTGGTGGTGGGGATGCAGCAAACTCCTTAGCAATGGCGTTTGTCACTTCCAACTCAACACCTGAGCTGTCTGCCAAATCTAAACTAGATATTTCTGAGATGTCCATGGGATATTTCCTCTTAACCTGCGATGTCTGTAACTACTTCAAGAGGGACATTATGGAGAAAGGAGAAAACAGCCATAGTATACTATAATATAGAACAGATCCACACTCTGGGTCTGATCTGTAAGTGAGCTGCATTTGAGTCTGTTTGTCACACCCATTTCTGTCACACCCATTTCAGTTATGTACTGTAATTGCGGTGAACCATCCTCTAATTTTAATACAAGTATTATCGCACGATATCAGATGCGCTAAATTAAATGGGCACCAATATAACCTGCTATACAGTATAAGCAGGACCAGGAGTTACTGGAGGACTACAGAGTGGGGGGCTGTCAGATACAGAAATTGCTATTTGGAGTCTTCTAGTCTTTACTGGCGGATATAGAAATTGCTATTTGGAGTTTTCTAGTATTTACCCTAAAATCTTAGCCTAGAGTTACAACTACAGTAACTACCTCTATAACTACTGAGGGCTACAGAGTGGGGCACTAGGGGATATAGGAATTGTTATTTGGAGTCTTCTAGTATTTACTCTAAAATCTTAGCCTAGTGCTACAACTACAGTAACAACCCCTATGCTATAACCTTATCCTGGTATTAAACTGGGATAATTGATGAATGTGTGGATAGACACTGAAACCAAGTGCCATAATGAATGACTCTAGATGGTGGAGAAGGAAGGGGCATGAGTCCTTTAGTATGGGGAGAAGGGTTCCAGTGAAAGAAAGGGTAGGAGGCAGAATAGTGGGATGTAACGGATGTGGGGCAGCAATGTTCATGGAAACACTGTGGAGGTTGGGGTGCTGTCCAATATGTGTCAGACTGAGGCAATTAAAAGCAGAGGAATCTAAGGGGGGAAATGGTCAGGAAGTGGAAGGACATGAGTGAGAGGGGGTGGGAAGATACAACTATAATGGCAGCAGGGGGCTGCAGGAGTCTGCCGAGATGGAAAGAGGGAGGAGAGAGACCAGCTGGGGACATGTAGAGACAGGGCAGGTCAGGAGGGGTCAGGGGGCAAAGGGACCTCGACAAGACGGTGGAGAAAGTAATGGCTGGCAGGAAGTGAGAAGGAAGGGAAAGAGGACTCCAAGGGCACAAAAAAGGGCACATACCTCACCAGTGGGTGGGGGGCAGAGCATACTTTGGGGGTGGTATTGCAGTGTCAAACAGGTACTTACCCTTGGCAGATAGAATGGAGGAGGGAGTGCTGAAATAATCAGGAGGAGCAACAACAGGTTTGGGCCAGGAAGAGGAGATAGGCAGTAGGGAGCGGGGGATAGAGGCAAGGGAGGGAAGGAAGGCGGACAGCGGCAAGGGGGAAGACAGAGACGGATTGGAGGAAAAGGATAAAAACTCAGGGAAGGGGATAAGGGAGGGGAAGATGCACAAGGAAGGGAATAAGGATTTCAAGGGGAGCAGAGAAGCAATGAAGGGGAGCAAGGGGAGGAAAAGAGAGTGTAGGAAGTGGAGGGGAAGCCAGGAGGCAAGTAAGAGACTCAGGTAAGCACTGGACTAGGAGGCCAAACCAAAGAGGTGAAGGATGAGGTTACCAACTTAGTGAGGGAATTTGATGGAACACTGGCAAGAGACAGGCATAGGAAGAGGATAATGATCGCTGAAGATGATGCGGGGAAGAGTAGAACAGAGGATAACACCAGTGGGGAGAGAAAGGGGGAGCAGCACAGGAAGATGTCAGGGCTCAGGGTGAGGAGACGGGCAAAGGGAATGATGAGAAAAGGGAGGTAAAAGGGACGCCAGGAGCTAGGAGAAGGGTAAATGTGACAAGGAACAAACAGAGGGAAAAGGGGGAGGAAGGGTCTTATTCATCGGGGACTCAATAAAAAAGGGGATCAGATGGGGAGGGCAGGTGTAGTGCAGTTTGCGTGCAATACATGCTGGGTATGACTGCACTAGAGGTAATACACCATATTTCTTCATGGGATAAGCAACAGGATGGGAAAACACACCTGGTGTTCCACCTGGGAACAAATTATTTGGAAGGGAATCATCTGTTGGAGGGGCAGGCAAGATTCAGGGAGCTTGCTAGGTTCTGTAGCAGTCTGTGTTTTCAATCTATAGCTTTTTCAGAGGTGTTGCCTGTGCCAAAAGAGAGTCCTGCAAAGAGTCAGAGGATCAAGGAAAGTTTAAACAATGGCTAGTGAGACGGTGCTGGCTGATGGGGTATGGGTTAGTGGGGACTGGGGGTCAACATGTAAGGACAGAGCCCATTTGCCCCAGACCTGACTGCACCTAAACGGGGAAGGAGTGGCTGTACTGAAAAGCAAATTAGGAGAGTTCATAAAGAAAACATATAATTTAAACTAAACGGGGGTGGGGGTTGGAAGGGTTAGGGAAAAAGCCACACCAAACAACAGGAGATACAGGCAGCTTCCAGCCTCCCCCCCAGGAAAGACATAAAATGTCAGGCACCAACATGACCAAGGGTAGGGAGGAAGGGGGGACTTTGGTGAAAGAAATTAGCAGCCTACGTCAGGAGCTTGGGAAATAAGATGGTGGACTTACAAGCCATCATGGGGGACGAAGGACTGGACACAGTAGCGATAAGCGAGACTTGGTGGATAGTACATCATAACTGGGAGTCAGTCATCCCTGGCTACAGACTTTTTAGAAGGGACAGGAGAGGTAGGAAGGGGGGAAGTCGCTCTACACATCAAGGAAGACATAAGTGTAATAGAGGGCCAGGAGGAAGACTGGGAGACAGAGCTTCTGTGAGTAACGCTGGACAAAAGGACGGGGGAAATCCTTTAGACTGGGGGTGGTATACAGTCCGCCCATGCAGGGTGAGGAAGAGGATAGACAACTGATACAGGCTGTCACATGGATGGCTCTCAAAGGGAAATTACTTCTTGTGGGGGACCTTAACATCCCAGACATGGACTGGATCATCCCAGATGCAATATCAGCTAGAAGCCAGGAAATACTGGAGGCACTGCAGGGAGTGTTCTGGCATCAGCTAGTCAGGGAGCCAGCAAGAGGCAGCAACCTGCTGGAAGTGGTTCTGATGAATGGGGAGAGTGTGGAGGAGGTGGAGGTGGGAGACGTACTGGGCAGCAGCAACCACAGGACGGTAAGTTTCAGGGTAAGGATAGGGAGGGAGGGAGGGAGGAAAACTGAACCAGCACAACAGTCCTGGACTTCGGGAGCAGGGACTTCCACAAGATAAGAAGGATAGTGAGGAATGAGATGGCAAGAAGGGAGACTATAAGTGATGTAGAGGAGTTATGGTAAACTATTAAGGGTTGGGTGCTCAAAGCAATGCAAATGTGCATAAAGAAGGTAAGGAAGAGCAGAAAGAGGAGGCAACCACTTTGGTTTACAAAGGAGGTGGCAAGAGCGGTCGGAGACAGGAGGAGGAGGGCTTTCAGAAAATATAAGAGGACACAAAGGGAAGAGGACAGGGAGGCTTATAGGGACAAGAGGAGGTTAGCAGGGCAAAAGATAAGAAGGGCAAAGGCGGGCACTGAGGGGAGAGAATAGCTAAGCAGGCCAAAAGGGGGGACAAAACATTTTTTTGATATGTGGGGGAAAACAGGAAGGCTAAGCAGGGGATTGCAAGGCTGAGGGGGGAGGGATAAAACTGGAAGGGGACTGTGAAAAAGCAGAAGAGCTGAGCAAGTACTTTTGCTGAGTATTTACAGAGGAGGAGGAGGGCAAGGGGTCTGCACTTAAAGGAAGGGGGAGGGAGGGAGGACAAAAGGGTGGATCCAAGCCCGTTCAGTGTAGAAAGAGTTAGAGAGAAACTAGGCAGGTTGAAGGTGGATAAAGCAATGAGCCAGACGGGCTGCAACCGAGGGTAATTCAGGAGCTTGGGAAAGAGTTGGCTGCCACTCTGACAAGGCTATTCAGCTTGTCTCTGAACTCTGGGAGGGTGCCAGAGGACTGGAAGAGGGTGCACATGGTGCCGCTGCACAGAGGGGGTAGTAGGGAGGTAACTGAGAACTATCGTCCGGTCAGCTTCATCTCAGTGGTGGGGAAGGTCATGGAGGCACTCATAAAGGAGAGGGTAGTGAACTACCTGGGGGATAGTGGCTTGCAGGATGACAGGCAGCACGGCTTCACAAAAGGGAGGTCATGCCAGACAAATTTAATCGAGTTCTCTGATTGAGTGATGCAGGTGGTCGACTGGGGGGGGGGGGATGGACATAGCCTATCTAGACTTCAACAAGGCCTTTGACACCGTCCCCCACAGAAGGTTGGTGAGGAAGCTGGAAAGTATAGGGGTAGGTGAGAAAATAACCAGGTGGGTAGAAAACTGGTTGGTGGGCAAAAGCCAGAGAGTGGTGGTAAATGGGGCGTACTTCTGGATGGGGGGGTCATGAGCGGTGTGCCCCAGAGGTCAGTGCCAGGACCCCTCCTTTTTAATATCTACATCAGCAATATAGCGGAGGAGCTGAGGGGAAGAATTTGCCTGTTTGTTGACGATACGAAAATCTGCAATAGGATGAATACCGCGGGGGGTAGGTGGAGAACATGAGGCAGGACCCGAGGACTCTAGAGGGATGGGCAGAGACTTGGCAACTAAAATTCAATGCCAAAAAGTGTGCTGTGATGCACTTGGGGCACAAGAACCCAAAAGCAAGATACACCCTTGGGGGCAGGACATCAAGGATACAGAGCATGAGAAGGATCTTGGGATTATAGTATCATGTAACCTTGATGTAGGGAACCAATGCAGCAGGGCAGTGGTGAAAGCCAGTGGAATGCTGGCATGCACTGGCAGTGGCATCACCAGCAGAAGGGGTGGGGAGGTACTGATGCCCCTCTAGAAAGCCATGGTAAGACTGCACCTGGCATACGGAGTCCAATTCTGGAGGTCACATCTATGAAAAGACTGACAGGATTGAGAAAGTTCAGAGGACGGCAACCAGGATGGTGCAGAGTATGCAGGGGAAGACTTACGAGCAGAGATGTAAGGAAGTGGATCTGTACATGTTGGAGACCAGAAAGGAGAGAGGGGACATGACAGAAACTTTTAAATATGTCAAGGGGATCAACAAAGTAAAGGAAGGGGGGTTACTCAAAAGGAAGGGGCTTGATGTCCTGCCCCCCAAGAGTGTATTCTTCTCTCTATCCAACTGCCCTTATTACCTAAAATCAATAAACTGAAAATAAAACAATATAATAGGGCTAATTTTGAAAGCATTAACCACCAGATAAAGACCCTTAATTGGGAACAGATAATGTATCCAATGAATACCAAGGAGGCCTGGGACTTTCTAAAAACAAAAATATTTGCACTTGAAAAAGAATATGTCCCAGACAAATCCAAGTACAATAACAAAGGGAAAATCCCCCCCTTGGTTTAATGGTAATAACAAAAAATTAATCAAACACAAAAACAAATTATTTTTAGCCTTAAAAAATGTGTACCTGATCAGAAAGATACTATTTTACTTAGATACAGGGAGGTGGTTAGACAATTAAAGAGAGTAATCATTTTGGCAAAATGCAATTTTGAATTTAAAATTGTTCATACCAAGGACTGTCATAAGGCATTGTATACTTATCTAAATGGTAAGAAAAGTAATAATAATATGATCGTCCCTTTAGTCTGTAATAACATCACTATAACATCTGATACAGAAACAGCTACAGAACTAAATAAATATTTTTCATCTGTCTTTACTCCAGAGTTGTCTAATATCTCACCTATCCCAGTAGGGTCAAACCTAGAACCATATGAAATCCTTTCCCAGAACATACAGTGGGTGTTTGATTCACTGAAACAACATACAAGCTCTGGCCCTGATAATATTAGCTCTAGATTCCTTAAAGAGACAAGGGATACGATCATTTTGCCTTTGATCATTATCTTTAAAAAATCACTTTACGGGTCTTCAGTTCCAGCTGATTGGCGTACAGCCATTGTTACACCTATCTTTAAACAAGGCTCACATTCCAAAATTGAAAATTACCAGCCTATTAGCCTCACGTCGATACCAGGTAAACTTATGGAAAAATAATTAAACAACAACTAAAAAATGAAATGACTACATTAAATATTAATGATGACTATCAACATGGTTTCAAAACAGGATTTTCATGCACTACAAATTTGATTTCTTTCTATGATTATATTAGTTCTAGCCTTGACTGTAAAATACCAATGGATATCATTCTTTTGGATTATAGTAAGGCTTTTGATAAAGTAGTATCACACAGTATTTTGATTAATAAATTCAACCATTTAGGTTTCTCAGCACCTATTATATCCTGGATAAACAACTGGCTGAGTAGTAGAACACAGAGAGTAAGAGTGAATGGTGTATTGTCAGAAGTGGGTGTAGTGACTAGTGGTGTGCCCCAGGGAACTGTTCTGGGCCCAGTGTTGTTTAATTTGTTTATCAGTGATATGTACATCTCACCAAATAACATTATATTTAAATCTGCAGATGACACCAAACTTGGGGGTAAGGTTAATACCCTTACAAATTGTCATAATTTAACATCAGATCTTGCCTTAATTGAACAATAGGCATTTATTAATAAAATGCATTTTAATATATCTAAATGTGTAGTACTTCACTTGGGAAACGATAACCCCAAACAAAAATATTATTTAAATAACATTATCATTAGGACATCTTGTATAGAAAAAGACCTGGGAATTTTGGTTAATGATAAATTATCATCTTCTTCTCATTGTTCTAGACTTGCTAACCAAACCAATGCACTACTACGTAGAATAAATAAAACATTTATTTCCAAATTGGAAGAATGCCTTCTAACTTTGTACAAATCACATATAAGGCCCTACTTAGATTATGGCTCTCCATTTTGGAGCCCTTACTTGAAGTCAGGTATTAATACAATTGAACAGGTTCAACACAGAGTCACTAAGCTAGTACCCCATCTTGCTCACTTAGAATATGACACTAGATTGCAAAAAACAGGATTACATTCTGTTCAGCGTAGGCGAACTAGAGGTGATCTTCTGCAACTGTTTAAAATTCTTAAATCACCAGTTCAAATGGCACAATGTGGTATTGTTTATTCATTAAGGAAAATTGTGCCAAGACTTCACAATAAACAATTGGAAGTTAAAAAAGCAAATAATAATAAGAGGCTAAATTTCTTTTCCATCAGATCTCCCAGGATATGAAATAAACTGCCCCAGGATATTGTTGACTCACCTACCATTACAATTTTTAAGAATAAATTAGATAAATGGATGGATGAACGGGATATGGGTTAATGATCCATTTATATGGAGGACAATCTCGATGGGTAAATCACCTTCTTTTGTCCTATAAACCAAGTAAACCAAGTAACTAGAGGGCATAGCCAAAGACTGCAAGGGGGAAGATATGGAGGCAATGTGAGGGGGAAATTCTTCATGGAGAGGGTGGCAGAAGCATGGAACAGGCTTCCAGAGGATGTAGTGGGAGCTGAAATGATGAAGTGATTCAAGAGACCATGGGACAGGCATATGGGGTCGAATAGCAGAGGAGGGCTTCCTGGGGGGGTAGTAATGGGGGATAAGGGGAAAACTGGATGAGCCGTTGGGTCCTTTCCTGCTGCCAAGTTTCTATGATTCCATGATTCAGTTATGATTGGCTGTCATCAAGGCAGAGGCATAGGCGGGGGGTGGTGTTTGGGGTGTTCAAACACAGTCACACACAGTCACAGAGAGTGGGGCGCTGGCCCTTTAAATGCACGCATCTGTGTGAAGCGCTGTCTATGCTGCCTGTCTGCTTGTGTTCTGGTGGCTCCCCTGGCTGCTACTGGGGTGGGGTGGGGACTGGGGATGGCTACAGGGAAGCCTAAGCAGCACATGGTGCTGCACCAGAAGCCGAAGGGTTGTATGTGTCTGCTCCATTCAGCTTCTCCTCCTCTCTCAACAGTAGCCAGTCAATGGGCACCATGTAAAAGTGGTGGCTTGGAGCACTGGTGCATGCACTGCCACTCACTGAAAGAGAGAGAGAGGAGTGAGTAGGTTAGGAAGATTTCTCTTGGTCCACTCCGTTGGGTCAAAGACTCGGAGTTCAGGAAGTGGGAACAGAATTATATTTAAATAAAAATTGTTTGCGTGTGCCCCTGGTCCTCTTACTTATGGAGCTGCTTTGGGAAGACTAGAGAAGATGGAGATGGATTGAGTCATCGGTCAGTGCTACTGGCAGACAGAGGGTCCAGGAGGATGGGTCGGACTCAGGAGTGACGTTGTCTGAGCCCCTCTGAAGAAGTAGAGACTCAAGAAGAAGAGACTGATCAATCGCATACTCATTGATGAAGAGAGTGACAAAGACTTGTTTTCTGACTCGTGGGGCCGCCGGGCCAGCCTTCCATTGTCTTCTTCTCTTGGTCGTCTCTCCCCCCACCCCGAGTTGTTAGGCACTCCAGGCAGTGTCCAGGTCAGGCGTTCAACTTCAGTGGTTCAGTGATTCATTCAACCAGGCCCAGCTGCTGAGCCAGCCAAGTTCTGCAGACTGCAGAAGGAAGGAACCAATCACTGGAGGGCTCTCGAGGTAAGCAAGCACCAAGCAGTGTACTACCAACAGTAGCAGAAGCAGAACAATTTGTTACTACCAACCAGATATATTTGGGACTTAGAAACAGACAACAGTTATTTTGGAGGACAAGGAAACAACTAGATAGGCACAAGGGTGCCCTGAACAGACCACATCATGTAATTTATTAAATCAGATACTGTATAAATACAAACTTTGGTGGGAATTTTGGGAAACAAACAATGCCTAGCTTCCCCCAGGATAGGCAGGGAAATGTACTTCTGTTTTGCCGAGTATGTCACATTGTTTGGGAAGACAGTGCCAAACTCATTCTCTTGAAAAGAGGGCAAGTGGTGTGCACTGGCCAGCCTGAATGGGCAGAGGTAAAAGTTTTGCCTCTGCCCATTCAGACTAGCCAATGCATACTACTTGCCCTTTGTTCAACAGAATGGGTTCAGTCACTGTCTTCCCAAACACTGTGCCAAATTCCTGGTTGTTTGAGCAATGGGCTGTCCAGCACTGAGCTGGTAGTTCCATCCCCCTAGTTAGCTAATTGTCTCAAGGTCAAGCCTACTGATACAGGGTCACAGGCTCTGTCCCAAGCCCTTTACTCTTGGCTCCACAGTACAGTTGCACTGTTTTATGTGTCGCTGCTCAAATGAGAACAAGAATACCAGAACCAAGTATTGAATGGGAGGGATTAAGCTGGAGTCTGGACATAAATGGCCCCTCAGCAAATGCTTCACCATGTAACCCTACCCTGACACTTCTAGGGTGCAAGTGGCCCCTCCTCACTGTCCTGGTCCCAGTACGAGTTAGAGAGAGAGAGTCCGGTCAAAAGTACTACATTGCAGAATTAGAATCAGCTGACAGACTCTAAGCTGGGGATTGCTTTTATATAACAGATTCTGTTGTCCTGGGTGGAATTGTGAGCCTCTGGAGAGAGGTGGTAAAAACTCTGGCCGTTGACACGAGATACACCGAGGAGTGCCTCCTGGTAGTGGTGCATTGTGTGACTGTGGACGTCTGTCTTCTCCCAGCATAGCACATTACTGGGGTTTGAGCACTACAAACTCCTTACTGGAGTACTGAAAACAGAAGCAGGGGAAAGGCTTCTATGAAACTGGCTAAGACCACTGCATAAGGTGGCAAACAGATACTTTTAAAACTCGTTTTTGTGTATTTTATATCGCTGGGAGCCAGGCACAGGAAGTGACCTAGTAGAGACTTCCTGTTGCTGTGCCATAAATTTGCTCCCACGCGAGCAGTGAGCGAGCATCGCTTAGCAGCGCCATGTGGACGCCATGAGAGACACACACGCCACATGTCTGCTGTGTCCGCTGGGGACACTGGAGGAGCACTGGGGGAACAGTATTGAAGTAAGAACTTCTGACTTATCTGTTAAAGTTTGGGGTAATAGTCTGTACTAGTTATGGCTCAAGGTAAACTTAAGAAAGGAAAAGGGAGGAAAGCTTGTAGAGATTGTAACATGTATCCAGAGGAAATAGTCAACCATGAATTCACTTGTGATAAATGTATTAAAATCTCAGCCCTTTTAACGGAAATACAAGAGTTAGAACAAAGGCTGAAAACGCAAAAGGATATCACCAGATTAGAAGAATATATCGATGAAGCTGCTAGTGAGATTAGTTATAGGTTGGTAGACAACACAAATCATGCAGATACTCTCTTGAATCCTAAATTAAGTAATGAAGATGGTGAGGAACCACGAGGATTAGTTGATGAGTCAATCATACTCTGTAGGCCGGGACCCAGACTAAATACCCCCATTAATTTAAATAACAAAGATGAGGGCCTGCTAAATGATTCTCCAGTAGGCCTAAATGAAAAAGGGGAGATAAACTCAGAGAATTATCATGCTGAAAACAAAAAACCATATGGACAGGAATTTACTGAACCAAAGCATGAGCAGGGGGTTGTAATTAAAGACATATTAGTAATAGGTGATTCTTTCATTAGGGGGACTGACACACACGTATGTTACAAACGTAATGAACATACTATGGTAAGCTCATTACCTGGGGCTAAACTCCATGATATTACATCACTGCTCGATGGGCTCTTTGACAATACAGTGAACTTCTTGGTAATTCTACACATAGGAGCTAATGACACAGGAAGAACCAAATTGATGGACATACAATCTGAATACAGGGGAAATAGTGACTAGGATAAAAAATAAAGGTGGGGAAATTATTATTTCTGGTGTCCTGCCAATGCATGGACATAATTCCTATAGGAACAGGCAGATTACACTAATAAATAAACTAATAAATAGCTGGTTAAGGCCTTAGCCTCAGCCCCACCTGCACTTCTTCCCCACTCCCCTCCTAGAAATCCCTGCCCCGACCCCCTGTAATGGGGCCCCCCTCCCCTTCGCAGGCACTTACTATTGTCCCAGCTTCCGTTCTGCTCCTCTGTCCTTGTCCCACCCCTTTTGTTTTGCTTCGCTCGCTCCTCCGTCCTAAAAGCCAGGGAGAAACGCCTCATAAGTTAGGGGTTTGTCTACCTTTCTCCTCAACTGTTCACAAGTGAACTCCTCCCAACCTTGCACTGCCACTAGAATAGCCTTACCCTGTTTATTCCCCTATGTGCATTCCTCTATAACCCCAATTGTTCGCTGCATGTAACACTTGTACCACCTTTATGCCTGTCTCTTCTATGTATTTTTTGAATCCTCTACTGCCCATGTACAAAGTTCCCACCTGTAACTCTCCCGGAAAATGCTTGCCCTGAACTGCCTATCTCTTCTATGAATTTTGTATCCTCTACTGTTTACGTATGAAGTTCTCACCTGTAACCTCCGGGAATGCTTGCCCTGAAATGCCTATCTCTTCTATGTATTTTGTATCCTCTACTGTTTATGTATGGAGTTCTCACCTGTAACTCTCCCGGGTCGCACCTGAAAATAGGCACCTGGTGTCTAGTGTGCTTACCCGGTTAACAAAAGCAAATAAATAAATAAATAAGACAATACTGTAGGGAAGTAAACACAGGTTACATGGACAACTCATTAACATTTAATAGAGTTGCCTTGTTTAAATGTGATGGCTTACACCTAAATTCCACAGGAATTAGGATCCTGGGTAAAAGAATTCTGGATGTGATAAAATTCCATTTAAACTGGAATGTGGGGGAAGGGACACGGTTAATACCTTAAAAATAATGTCTCCTAAGTATTTCAATAAAATCTCTGAAATGAATGTCTTACTTACTAATGCTAGGAGTCTTGTTAATAAATTTGATGAGTTTAAGCTATTTTGCAGACTCAAGATATATATATATATATAGCACTAGTAACAGAGGCTTGCTAGAGTAAGAATGACAACTGGGATAAAGAAGTCCCTGGGTACAAACTGTTTTCCAAATCCAGAGGGTATAGAAAGGGTGGTGGGGTAGCAATATACATACACAAAGCTCTAAGTTGTGAAGAATTAACATGGGATACTGGTTCTTTAGAAATACTATGGGTTAAGCTGCTCCCACATAATAGTCCAAAAATCATTTTAGGATTATTCTACAGACCCCCTTCTACTTCATTAGAAAATGATATGACAATTTTAAAAGGAATTAGCAAACTAAACCCAGCAGACAGAATATTGTTGACTGGTGATTTTAAACTGCCTAACAGCAACTGGGTAAATGGGAAAGGGGAACTGTCCTCTTGAAGGACAATATTTGGATGTCATGGACCAGGTGGGACTAGAACAAAGGGTCCTTAACTGTACTAGGGGTAACAATATCTTGGACTTAGTGTTTACTAATATGGGTCCCATAGTTAACACAGTACTAGTTAAAAGTCCTCTAGGTGATAGTGACCACAATTCTGTCTACTTCAAAATAAATGAATCAGTCCGTCTAAACCCCATTGGAACTACTACTAGATTAAACTTTCCCCGAGCTGATTTCTGCAGTATTAAAAAAAGCTCTCCAACACAGGGATTGGTCATCTGACTTTAAGCATAAAACAGCCCAAAGTATGTGGGACATTTTCAAACATAAATTGGAAAGTTTGACTATTGAATTTATCCCTAGTACCCCCAAGTATATAACAACAATAAAAAGAAGAAACCTCTTTGGATGAATGCCTCTATTAAGAGACTTGTATTAATAGAAAGAATAGATTATTTAAAAAACCAAAACTAACTAAAAATGAGGACACTTACAGTAACTACAGAGACTGCTTAAGGGAAGTTAAAACTCAAATAAGGAAAGCAGCCAACGCATTAGCTGAGGTCAACTTAGCTAATAAAGTCAATGACAACTAAAAAGCGTTCTTTTCCTATGTCAATAACAATAGGAAGATTTTAAGCAATATTGGCCCCTTTACCAAAGAAACTGGACTGACAGCATCAATGGATGAAATAGCTGACATACAAAATGAATACTTCAGCTCAGTCTACAACACCAGCAAACCTAAAGTATATAGAGTTAGTAGTCCTTCTATACCTGGAACGATAACCTTTGACCCTAATGATGTCCTTGATTATCTAAGCAAGCTCAAAGTTAATAAATCTCCCAGCCCAGATGGTATGCATCCTAGGGTTTTAAAACAATTGGAAGATGTACTGGTTTTACCTATCACTTATATCTTACAAGCCTCCATAGACTCAGGTAATGATTGGAAACTAGCTACAGCAGTACCAATCTTAAAAAAAGGATCAAGAACAAAGCCTGAGAATTTTAGACCTATTAGCTTAACATCCCTGATTGGAAAAGCCATGGAAAGCCTAACAATTAAAGTCTTAATTTCTGAACATCTAACAGCTCATGATATGATTGACCCTGTCCAGCATGGATTCACAAAATCTAGATCTTGTCAAACTAATTTGCTGACTTTTTATGAAAAAGTTAATAAAGAATTGGACATAGGTAATACTGTCGATGTAATCTTTCTAGATTTTGAGAAAGCGTTTGACAAATTGCCCCATTATGAATTATTGGCTGTTTTGGAAAATCTTAACTTTCATGTGAATATTTGTAATTCGGTATCAGACTGGCTTCAGGGTAGAAAACAGAAAGTGACTATAAATGGTGTCCTTTCCAACTGGGCTCCCATCACCAGTGGTGTCCCCCAGGGTTCTGTATTGGGCCCATGCCTTTTTAATATATATATATTATATATATATATATATATATTACTTCTTTAAAATTAAGCAACCCAAATATTTGGCTGTACAAATTCGCCGATGACTGTAGGCTAGGGTCAGTAGTAGATACAAAGTAACAGAAGGTAGCTCTACAGGAGGCTCTCTATGAAATCTCTGATTGGACTTCTGGTAGCAAACTTGTATTAAATACTACCAAATGTAAGGTCATGCACCTGGGTAAAAATAATGAAAGGAGGATCTGTAATCTGGCTAACTCACACCTGGTAGTTACCAATGAGAAAAGAGATCTTGGGGTTTTAATTACTAATGACCTAAAATTTAGATCCCACTGTAGGGTTCAGACTAAGAAAGCCAATTATAATTTAAACTGTATCCTCAGACACATAGCCAGTAGGGATACAAAAGTACTTTAACCCTCTAGAGTGCTTTGGTTAGGCCTCATCTGGAGTACTGTGCCCAGGTCTGCTCTCCACAGAATAGGGAGGACATCAATCTGTTGGAGGGGGTTCAAAGACGGCTCTCTAGATCTGTAAAGGGTTTAAATAATAAACCATACCAGGAAAGGTTGGCATCCCTCAATCTATATTCCTTATATTATAGAAGAACTAGGGGAGACCTATGTTTGCTATATAGACTGATGGAGGATAATAATCTCTTAGCAGAAATAGGATTTAAGAATAATCTCGGGAGGATCAGTACTAGGAAACATAATAAGCAGCTCCTTCTTCAAACATGTAATCTCAACTTGCATAAATCCTGGTTCAGTCATAGAGTGGTGGCATTATGGAATGATCTTCCACATGATTTAGTGAGCAGCTCCAGCATGAATAGTTTCAAAAATGGGCTGGATAGGCATCACAACCAGAACTCACAGACTATTCCTCCCTGTCAGCAACCTTATAGAACCTATTTCTTCAAAGTTATCAAAACTGAAGCTGTAGCATTTATTTAAAAAACAAAAACTGACACAGGGTTGCCTACAATGCTTGCATTTCCAGAATGTTTAGATCCATGGTACTGTACTATAGAACGCATCAGGAGGTGGTATTGGAATGCAGCGCTAAACAAAGGTATAGACTGTTAAAGTAGTGCACAATTTTAGAATGTTGGGGGGGTGTAATCTAGGCATGTGGCAGGGATGTCCATCTCGCACTGTGGTGGGACACTCAATCTCAGAATGCGACAGGGACACACATTGAAAAATTTAGTGGAGACTGGCAATTCTGGAATACAAGGAAGGATGTACCCTGTTGTAATATGGCAGGACACATCATTTTATTTTGAAACCGCTTGTACTTGCCACATTCTGTAACTGTATGCTTCCACCACATTTAAAAATTGTGCATCACATCCCCACCACAATCCAACACTGTGCGTCCCAGCCATATTCCAAAATAGCGCATCCGTGCCACATTCCAAAATTGCACATCCACACCACGTTCCAAAGTTGTGTTTTAGTGCCACATTCTGAAACTGTCACCACCAAATTACAAAATTGTGTCATTGCCACATTCTGAAACTGTGCATCACCACCACATTCCAAAGTCATGCATCACCACCACATTCCGAAATCGTGCGTCACCGTCACATTCTGAAGTCGCGCGTCACTACCACATTCCGAAGTCACACGAGTGTTCATCGCTGTCACATTCCAAAACTGATCGTCAGCGCCACATTCCGAAATTGTACCTGCCTGCCACATTCCGAAATTGTACCTGCCTGCCACATTCCGAAATTGTGTGCAAACTTCTATGTGCCATTATAGCCTGTCATTGTCACATTCTGAAAATATACATTCCCACCATAACCCGAAACTGCACATCCCCACGACATTCTGAAGATGAGTGTCACTGCCTCATTCAAAAAATTGCATGCTCAAGTTACATTCTAAAATTATGCATCCCTGCCTCATTCTGAAATTCCAGGTGGCTACCAGATTCTGAAACTGTCACTGCAACTTTCTGAGATTTTGTGTCCATGCCGCATTCTGAAATTGAATGTTGCCACCACAATCTGAAATCAAGCATACCAACCATGTTTTGAAAATCTGCATCACTACACCACATGGCAAATTAATCCATCCAAGACACATTACAAAATTACATCTCTACCACCTTCCACAACTATGTCTCCCACATTTCAAAACTGTGCATCTCTGCCACATTCTAAAACTATATGACACCGCCACATTAAGAATCTTAGCATCCCTGCCACTTTCCAAAACTGGTGTCCCACCTACTTTCTGAGATTGTGTCATTGCTGCATTCCACAGTTGCAGTCTGGTGACATTTCAAAATCTCATCCCTGCACTATTATAAAAATTGCACATACTTTTGTCATTCTAAAGCCATGTTTGTCACTGTATTCCACCCTCCACCCCCACCCACTGCATTCTTAAGTACTGTGCCTTGCAACTGCACATTATGGAAATGCATGCCCTGACTCGCCCATTGTCAGCTTTCCTTTTCCAGATGTGTACCGTGTATACTTGTGTATAAGTCGTCTTTTTGAGTGGATTTTTGCATTAACAAACAGCAGGTCCCGACTTATATGCGAGTGTCTGACCAAACAAAACAAAAACAAAACGAAAAAAAAAGTTCAGTTAAACGAAAGCAATCCGTATTCACTCATCAGTCAGTACTGAGTATTGACAATTAATTTTGACAGCTTTCCAGCTATCCAGCTTACATTAGCACCTAATTAGGTAATTGACACTTGCTACACTGACAACTGTTACCTGCTGTTCTCTCTCCTAACAAGCCACATAAGCAAATGATTATTTAATTATTGAACTTATCTGTTTTGCACAAGATAAATGCTGATCTCTTAGCTGAGCAAAGGTTTCTTCTCCCTGACTTGAACATGTCGTCCACCTTTTGAAAATGCTCGGCATACTGTGCTGAATTTAAACTGCAGGTAGTAAGCTTTGCCGAATCACAGTCCAATGCAGCAGCTGAGAGGGAGTACTGCATTAATGAAACGCTAATTCGGGATTGACGGAAACAAAAAAAATGCTCTGCTATCTGCCAAGCAGAATGTCAAACATTAAAAGTTAAATCCCTCACCATTTTCCCCGATAGAATCAGAACCCAGTACGTGGGTCCTTGAGCTGAGGCAGCAGGAGTACATCGTGATGAGAATGGCAATTAGATTGCAGACTTTTACAGTTGCCAAAAAACTTGGTTTTCAGTCCAGCAAACCCTTTACAGCCTCCGCCAGGTGGTGTACCCATTTCATGAGACGACATGGTCTTGCACTGAGGCAACGGACCCACATTGCCCACAAACTCCCTGCCGATGTCCCCAAAAAGGTAGACAACTTCCACACATTCATTTTGAGGGAGCGAAAGCAGCATGACTACCCAGCTGTTGCCATTGGTAATATGGACGAAACTGCGGTAAGTTTCGACCTACCGTCCATCTGAACAGTACATGTAAGGGGAGAAAAGACTGTGACTGTTCGAACATATGGGGCTGAGAAATCACATTTCACGGTGGTGCTTGCTTGTTTAGCTGATGGGACAAAACTAAAGCCTATGATTATTTTTAAGAGGAAAACAATGCTGAAAGATAAGATGCCCAACAGCGTTTTAATAGATGTCCATCCGAAGGGCTGGATGGACAAAACTCTGGTGAATAAGTGGTTGAGTGAAATATGGGCAAAGAGGCCAGGGGCTATGCTTTTTAAACAAAGTCTGCTGGTATGGGACATGTTCCGGGGACACTTGGTAGACTCTGTGAAGCAAAACCTTCGCCAGTTAAATACGCATCAGGCTGTCATTCCAGGAGGCTGCACATCCATACTACAGCCTTTAAATGTGAGCTTAAATAAGCCGTTTAAGGTTAACATGAGAAGCGATGGAGACAGTGGATGATTAATGCCACAAAGGAGTTTACTGTGGGGAATCCAAAAAGACCAGTTATGCACTAGTCTGCCAGTGGGTATGTGAAGCCTGGACTCCATCTCAACAGAGGCTGTTATACATTCATTCAAAAAATGTGGCATCTCAAATAGTATGGACGGCACTGAGGACGACATGCTTTTTGATGATCTTATTAACTCAGGTAACAGAGCAGAACAAGCTCTATCCTTGATTTTTGTAGTGAATTAAATGTTGAATGTGAATGTGATTGTGAAAACATCCTTTGTGATATTTTACATAGGTACCCCCGCTGAAAATACACCCCAAGAGGAGGAGATCCAGGTACCTGAGTTGGAAGACATTTACAGTGACATCCTACTGTCGGAGTTACAGCAACATCTCCTGTTTAACTCTGAAGATGATGAAGATCAGGAGTTCTTGGGATTCTGACCCTCCACCCCCCAATGTAGTTTTTTAACAGCATTTTAACAGGCATATTACGTAACTTATTTAGCTTATTAGCTATTTGTATTTAACAGTATTTTTAAAATTATTACTTGGCTTACTTAGCTTATTAACGAAAAAAAATGTCTTAATGATGGCATGTTCTGTGACTTTATTGATGCTGGAAAGAGCTCGATAAAAGAACACCCTACTTATATGCGGGTCTCGAGCAGAGGAAAAAATTTGCCAACTGAACAAGGGTCCCCGACTTGTACGCGAACCGACTTATGCGCGAGTATATACGGTAATACCAATGTAGTTTTATGTAATGTGGGAGAAATTAGTCTTGTAAGGTAGTTTGCAAGAGGGACTAGGTTGTGAGTTCTGGTTGTGACATCATCAGTAGCTCTTTACTGAAACTGGCTTTTTTGAACAGGCAGTAAATTCAGGGTCACAAAATGACTTGTAACTTTTAAACAAAGTAACTTAGAGATCTCATTTTTGGCATGCAGCTGACTGGGGATATGCTGATCCAAATTCTGAATTTACTGGTGCTAGAAATGTTGGCCAGACTCCCTCTTTAAAATAAAAGATTATCCCCAGCTCGTACCAGTGATATTACTTTCTCCCTCACCTAGTCCCAGGTTTGGCATTAAAAAAACTACCTTGTAGTCTAGTGGCTGTGCCCACCCCCTCCTGGTGGTGCCACCCCGACCTCAACTGCCCACCTGGACTCCAGATGGTGGCCACTCACCCCGTTTTCCTTCACTGCTGGCCACCATCTAACACAAGTACGATATGGGTAATGTGACTGTGTGTGTGTGTGTGTGTGTGTGTGTGTGTGTGTGTGTGAATGATTCCTGTCTTGACTACTCATGTGTTCCTGTAATGTTCCTTGACTAACCTGCTGGTCCCCGTCCCCTCCTCACTCTGCCCCATCTCTTCTGTCTTTGATCAGATGCAATTGTCTGCTAGTGTACTGGTGGCAAATATAATAGTATATCCAGTGACTGATATACTATTATACTTGCCATATATGAATCCCATCCGAATCTTTCTGAGTTATGTTGCAACTTGTTTAGACAGTAACGATTTTACGAAAATAAAACACAGACACAGTAAAGTTGAGTGTTTGAAAAACAGTTTTATTTAGAAATGTCTGGGATCTAAGGAGGTCATCAAACCACCCTGTTTGCTTTCATAAAAGGCATTAATGCGTCTGCCCCAAGCAGCTGCAGAATAAGGGGTGCTAGCTGCACATTCGAGCAGACTTGATAGACCTCTAGGCCTTTATCTGCTGGCAAATTTCATATATTCATATGTTCGTAAGTAGCAAGAGTCCTGGTCCTGCTGCTGCGTCTTCTGCTCCTCCTGAGGCAACTAGCAACAAACTGCTACGTGGGGCTCATGGAACAGTGTGATACTGAACTATATCCCGTGACACGTAACCCCATGTCCTTATCTACTTTGCTGATTTGAAATGAGAGGTAGGACTGGGGACACTATTCATACTTCTCTCATTTCAAAGCAGCAAACTAGGTACGGACATAAGAAATAAAGATGGGAGGAGTCTAAGAACCCAGGACATGGGTGATGCCAGTCTATGCAATTCCTTAATGACTGGTGGGTGTACAAGAAAGCAGTTTCAGGTTGGGAGAATGGGCCTGATCATTCAGGCCCATTCTCCCGACCTGAAACCCCTTTCTTGAAGGGCACGGGGTCATAATGTTGCAGGACATTATGCCGCATGACAAAATCATGCTGCCAATACAGTGCGATTCTTGCAATGTGGCATATCTCTTTTTTCTGTGGGGGGCTCTCCACCCCCCCAATATAGATTGTCAACTCCGGGGGAGGGGGGCGTTCAAGTTGGGGAGTGCACAAAGTTTAAAAAAAATAAAAGTTTCCGGGTCCGGGAATCAAACCCAGTCTCAGAAACACTGTCTGGGTTCCCTGTTGCTGTGGCTCAGTCCGTTGAGCCACAGCAGCTGGTCAGCAGAACACACTCCCAGCAGAGGTCTTATCCTCTGCCTGGGAAAGTGAGAATGGTGCAATACTGCATACAGCAGTATACGTGGTATTGCACCATTCGCTCACTGGTGCAGCACTGTACCGGGTTAGCCATAATGTCGTACGCTATTAAGCATGCAACATTATGACCCAATACGTTCTTGTACACCCACCAGTAATTATGGATTTATATAGACTGGCAATTGCATCACCTATGTCCTATTCATTTTGCAGTAGTGTCTCTCACAGTGTATAAAGGGTCAACCCCCCCCCACCCCTTACAAGTGGTTAGCCTCCTCTTCTACCTGTTGTGCTAGTAATGCCTGGTAACAAGGCATTGTGCCACCGCGTACATGGATGATGGTGGAATGTCATGCCACCAGCACCTAGTCACCCTCCATAACTCACCTATATTTTTATCATGGTTTCCTAGTACCCCCAATGTTACTAAGTGTGCAGGCATGTCCCCATTTGTATATCAGGAATTGTGGGTCAATTTTAACATTGTTTTACTGGCCCAAAACCTAGTGCAAATTGGCCACGGCTAGTGCAGCTAACTCTGTACTTGGCCGTCTTGACTAGTACAGTTTTTCCACTGCTGTTAATGAAGTTAAAGTCCCTACTTTAGCAGGCAGTACCCCTTATGCTAAGATGGCCTGGTGTCATTAACAGCTCATCAAGAGCAGCAATTATCTGGCAGTTGAAGTGGGGCTTTGCACCAAAAACATTATCACTCCACTGTTAGGACATTCATCTAGGGTCCAGGGTGTGATCAAGGGTAGAATGGTAGAGTGATGTTAAGACACCAGTTCCCAGTTTTCTGAATGTGTCTGACAATATTTTTCTACTATTTGTATCCAACATTTCAGTGACAAAATACTAAGAGGTATACAGTGTCTGCCCTGCAGGTGGTGAGTTTTAACCCAGCATCACCATAGCTGCTCCCACTGCAGACCAAACTCTGAAATGATCATCCATGGTTCTAGAGTTGCCATTACCGGGAAGTGTAGGGGGTCCACAACCCTTCTAAATGGACCATGCCAGCCAACACCATCCATACATAATCTGAAGGGTTAAAATAGGCATTCCTGCCTTTCCTGGTGTACAGTGTTCATTCTATATAGAAAAAGTGGTTGTACAGCATCATACCTGTGTACTGTTTCCCTTGGGCTGATGAAAGGACAATGTTTTAAAAGCAATGTTATTGGTGGAGCATGACATGTTTTAATCAATACTTTAACAAATGAAAATGTAATGGAAGTTTTCTGTTTCCCAAGCCTTTTAGGTTGTGTAGCCCCCTCCTGAAATAATTCCTAGATGTGTTCCTAGCTCACTTGACACTGTATGAAAACTTCCAGAAGTGCAGATCTCCAGTTGATTACATGGTGGAGGCTCAGTGTGTCTTTCTCTGCCTGACTCTGTTCATTACCATGTGGGTGGTGGTGACAGTGTGGTGAGGTGCATAATGACATCATCTATTGTATGTGCAGAGTTAGGACTGCTTGATTGAACATCTGCAGTTGAGGTATCGTCTACTTTGGATGGGGGCACAGAAAGAGGATGAGTGAAGGCCATGGTACAAAACAATGGTGGGCACACTGTGTGTGATGGCATTGCACTGCATATGGGGTGGGTGGTTGATGGTACTGCTGGACAGCCAGTTGTCCACAACCATTGGAGGTTCTGCAGACTATAATTCCAGCCAGAGTCTCCAACACCCCTGCTTCAATCGGAAACAAATATTCCCCTGAGATTAGGAGTGGGGTACATGTAACACAAGTGTGTTTTTTCTTCAAGAAAAGTCCCAAAACTCACCACAGAGCATGTAAACCCCCCAGATCCCAGCCTTTATGTAGAAATCGTTCAAAGATCACAGTATATTACAAAAACTGCATATGGGGTGGGTGGTTGATGGCGTTGTTGGATAGTCAGTTGTCCACAACCATTTGAGGTTCTGCAGACTATAACGCCAGAGTTTCCCACAACCCTGATTCCATGTGAAAAAAAAAATTCCCATGAAATTAGGGGTGGGGTACATGTAACAAAAGTGTGTTTTTTCTTCAAGGAAAGCCCCAAAACTCACCCCCCCCAAGCTTCTGGGGGCCGCAACCACAACCTTTATGTAGAGAACTTTCAAAGATCACAGTATATTACAAAAACTGCATATGGGGTGGGTGGTTGATGGCACTGTTGGACAGCCAGTTGTTCACCACCATTGGAGGTTCTGCCAGCTGTAATGCCAACCAGAGTCATCCACAAAGTACAGTTACGTAAGAACTTACCGTAACAGTAGATCTTCAAGAACAGCTCTTGCAGCAGGTTACACCACTAGGACTGAAGCCGGCAGGCGCCAGGATCCCACGGAAATTTTCTAGCTAGCAGTCTTTAGCGGGGACCGCCTCCGACATTGGTCCCGCCCCCAACGTCAGGCATAGTACATAAGGAGGCGGTCCCCCCATAATCCTGAGTTCTCCTGCCGGAGAGTCCCAGCCGCTGGATGACATCAGAAGAGGAGACAGAGGATCCGCCACCAGATGGCAAAGACTATAGAATAGGAAGGTCCCATCTCATAAGATGGGTGCTTGACTACGACCTACCTCCAAAAAGGGGGATGGTGTGCGGGAAGGTACCTGCTGCAAGAGCTGTTCTCAAATATCTACTGTTACGGTAAGTTCTTACGTAACTTTACTATCTTACTTCGAGATACAGCTCTTGCAGCAGGGTACACCATTAGGACTGATTTCCAAGCAGTAGTGGCAATCATGCACCACCGGGAGGAGGAAAGGTAGAGACCTCGATATAACTCGAGCCTAGGACAAAAGTCCCTGAAGGACGGCTAGACCGAACCCCACTCTTCGCCTCGATGCAATGTCCAGACTGTAATGCCTGATAAAGGTATGCACAGAGCTCCAAGTAGCTGCAGCGCAAATAGCTGAGGTGGAGATGTTCTTTAACGCCGCAAAAAAAGTAGCCATCCCTCTTGTGGAATGACCTTTGACCGCGCCCGGTAAGGGTTTATTGCGCTTGTCATAAAAGAAAGTGATGCATTGGATGAGCCACCTCGAGAGTGACTGTTTGGAGACAGGAGCTCCTTTCATCCTGTGAGCAAAGGAGACGAAAAGTTGGTCCGACTTTCAGAGCTGTTTGGTTCTGGTCAGATAGTATCTGAGGCACCGATGCACGTTGAGGGTGTGCAGAAGAGCTTCTCCTCGATTAGTGTACCTTGGGAAATATACTGGTAGGTCAATATCCTGATTAAGGGTGAGAGCTGAAACCACCTTAGGCAAAAACTTTGGGTTTGTCCTTCGGGATACCCTGTCCTGATGGAAAACCAAATAAGGCTCTTTGCACATAAGAGCATGCAAATCCGAGATCCTTCTAGCCGAAATAACTGCAGCAACTAAAAATAACGTTTTCAAGAGAAAGCGTGGCTCGTAATCTACTTGGCTGGTTCAAAAAGTGGCAGCGTAAGCTGCTCCAAGACGAAAAGTAAGTCCCAAGGAGGGATTGGATCTTTGATGGGCGGCCTAAGGTGGAGGGCTCCCCTTAAGAAAGCACGAGTAGTGTCCAGCTGGGCCACCATCCAATGGCCTACAGGGGCATGGCAGGCAGAAATTGCACAAAGGTGCTCTTTAATCGAGGAGTAAGCCAGTCCGGAGTGGAAGAGGGAAAGCAGGTAGTCCAGAACCAGTGTTTCCGGGCAGTCTAACGGCGAAAAGCCGCACGCTTGAGTCCACAAACAGAATCTATGCCATTTCATGGCGTACGTTGCGTGGGTTGCCGGTTTTCTGGCGGCAGAGAGTATGTCTGCCACTTCTTGCGAGACCATGTATCGCATCATGGCTATGTCTCTAGGAGCCAAGCGTGCAGGTTCAATGAACGTAGGTCTGGGTGGACCATCGAACCCGCCTCCTGAGACAGAAGGTGGGAGCTGATTGGCAAAGAAACTGGAGGTTTCCGGGAGAGCTGGTGCAGAAGAGGGAACCAAATCTGTCTGGGTCAGAAGGGCGCGATCAAAATGAGCATTGCTTGCTCCCTGCGAAGTTTTAAGAGAACTCTCTGGACCAATGGGAAAGGAGGGAAGGCATAGAGGATTCTGCCCGCCCAGGAGAGGGACAACGCATCTCGCTAGAAAACACCAGGCCCTGGATCTAGCGAGCAAAAATTGGGCAGTTTTGCGTTGGATGGGAATGTGAAAAGGTCTAACTCTGGAGTGCCCCATCTGTGAAACAGATCTTCTGCCACCTCCCGTAGAAGTTCCCACTCGTGGACTCTGGCCTGAGAGTGGCTCAGACTGTCTGCGATAGTGTTGTCCACTCCTGGGACATGTACTGCAATTAGGTTTGTGCCGTGTTGCAATATCCACTCCCACACTCTCATGGCCTCCCTGCAAAGTGGGTAGGAGTGAATGCCTCCTTGTTTGTTGAGGTAATATATCACCGCGTTATTGTCCGTTTGTAACAGAAGTGTACCCCGTGGAATCTCCAACTGGAAGGCCTGCAAGGCATAAAGGACTGCACTCATTTCCAAAATGCTGATGTAGAGATGAGACTCCTGAGCTGTCCACAGGCCCTGAGACCGAACCCCGTCGAGGTGTGCTCCCCACCCGAGCCCAGAGGTGTCTGTGGAGAGGGTCACAGTCAGAGATGGTGCTGTGAAGGGAACCCCTGCAGAGAAGTTCCCAGGATTTAGCCACCATTGCCAATCCCAAATTACGGCCTTCGTGATTCAGATTGGATGCTGCAGATGGTCTTGCCCTTGGTCCCATTGCACCCTTAGCATCCACTGGGTTACCCGCATGTGGAGGCATGCCAGCGGGACTGTTGCAATGGCCGCAGCCATGTGTCCGAGCAGGCGAAGGACCGATCTGGCCGGGACAGTCTTCCTCACCGACAAGTCCCTGATGAGGGATCTGATATGTTCCGCTCTGTCCGAGGGAAGAAAAGCTTTCCCTCTGACAGTTTCCAGAACTGCCCCTATAAACTGCAGTTTCTGGGACGGCACCAGGAGTGACTTCTCGTAGTTGATGAGAATACCCAGTGATTGAAAAAGGGACAGGGTGCAGTGAATGGCCATCATCAGTGCCTCCCTGGAGGGCGCCATGAGAAGCCAGTCATCCAGGTATGGGAACACATAGTGGCCTTGTCTCTTCAGAGACACCGCTACGACCGCCATGCACTTTGTGAATACGCGAGGTGCCGATGACAGCCCGAAGGGAAGAGCTCAGAACTGATAATAGCAGCTCTGAAACTCGAAGCGCAGGAACCTCTGGTGTGCTTGAGCAATCGGAATATGCAGGTAGGCATCCTGCATGTCCAAAGACGCCAGAAAGGCGTCTTGCTTCAGCATGGGAATTAGGCCCGGAAGGGTCACCATGCGGAAACGTTTGTAAACGACTGAAAGATTGAGGTCGATGAGGTCCAGTATTGGACGGAGGTCCCCTGTTTTCTTTGGAACCAGGAAGAAGTGAGAATAGTACCCTAGTCCTCTCTGGTTCTCTGGTTCTCTGGAACGTGATCTAAGGCTTCCTTTTCCAGAAGCGTGAGCACTTCCTGCTCTATGAGCAGGGCATGCTGACCCGAATATCGGGAGAGCAGGGGAGGTCTTGTGGGTGGACTGCCTACAAATTCTATATAGTGGCCCTTTTTGACCAGTTGCAGAACCCACCTGTCGGTGGTGATCGACTGCCACCCTGGCAAGTGGCATGCGATGCGACCCCCCCGACTTTCTTTTCCCGTTGAACCTGAGGAGGGGTGGGGGCCGGGAAGGAGTCATGCTATGGCAGCATTTGATCTGGCAGGCTGTACAGACTTTGCAAATCATTGGCCTCTGCCTGGGGATGACTTGGCCTGGGCCTTGCGGGTGAAAGTGCCCCTCTGCTGTTGGCCGGAACGTGGCTGTTGCCTTTGTAGCTGGCCACGGAAGCGGCTCCGGTTCCTACGAAAGGAACTGGGCCGAGACCTGCACATGGCCTGTACAGATCGGACTGCCTTCCCTGCGTCCTGAAGTTTGGTGATCACTCTCTCGGAGGCTTCACCAAATAGGACCTCACCGTTATAAGGGACGTCTAAGATGTTCTTCTGGACGTCCGGGGTAAAACTGGAGACACGGAGCCAAGAGTGTCTCTGGAGACACATGCCTGAGGCTGCAGCTCTGGCTGAAGAGTCCACAGAATCATATGCAGCTCTGAGCACCTGGGTCCCCACATCCGAACCCATGCAGAGGAGGTTCAAGAGCTCCTCCTTTTGGTCGCCATCGGGCATCTTCTCAACCAGGTCCTGTCCCTGTTCCCACAGTGCGTTCTGGAACTGAACCATGTGGGTGAGGTAATTCAGTGACCTGATGGCGCAAGTCACAGCCGCGTACGTGCACCTACCCAGGACATCCAATTGCTTGGATTCCTGGTCCGGTGGTTGTGTGCTCAAATGCTGAGGTCTCTGAGACTGGTCATGCGAAGCAGTGATGACCAGGGAGTCAGCCAGAGGATGGTTCACCAGATACTGGTCCTCCCTAGGGGCCTTGAATAGGCGGTCAGCCTTATTCAGCACTGCTGGAGTGGAATGCGGATGTTTCCAGGCGGCCTTGGTGACGTATGCAAAGGTATCCACCAAAGGCAGCACTACCACAGGCTTTGGGTCTTTCTGCCGAAGGTAGCGAGCAAGGCGTTGTCTCTCAGGGTCAAGTTCTTCAGCATCCCGCCCCATATTCTCCTGGATGTGCCTCATGATCTCCGCGAAAGAGGGATCATCCGGAGGAGACCTAGGTAGGTCGTGTGGGTCCAGAGGGGGAATGCTGATGGGAGTAGGTCGGAGATCTGGAGCGCTCGGAGGTGTCAGATCTGGAATCCTCCCCAGACGGGGTGTACCTGCGTCGTCTGGGTCTCTTGGGACTGGATGACCCTGAGGTGGATCTGGAGGGAGGTCTTCTCCTTTCTGAGGATCTGCCCTGAGGAGGTGGCGTCTGCTCCTTGGGGGTTGGCAACTGTCCTACAGGCTCCTTGGGCAGAGGAGGGGGTGTAGGCAGTGAGGGAGTAGGAGGAGGACGTGTGGCGACCATGTCTTTTCTGATGGTGTCCCACCAGTAAGTAAACAGTTCCTCTACCTCTGCCAAATTCATGCCCGATGACGGGCCTAGCGCCGGTGGCCTGTTGCTGGGGTCAGGCATCGGGTCACCGGGGGTCTCCTGCTCTGGGGAAGGTTCCCGTGGGAGCCCGGTATCTCTGGTGTTGCCCGCTTGGTCCTCAGACTGTGAGGTATCCTCCTCCGACGAGTTCTCCTGACCAGCGTCCGCTGACGACGGTGGTGCGGTCCTCTTCTCTGGGGTAGCCGACGTCCGTCCCCTGGCCAACGCCCTCAGGGGCGAACGTCTGGCCAGCGACGGGTGTTTAGGTGTCGCCGGCTCCTGGGAGCGCTGGTGATGCTTGGCCGACGTCGGGTCCGATGTCCATTTGAGGGACGTCAGGTCCTTGGTCTTGCGGGGAACCGGATCCGACCCACGCGGAGGCTGGGAAACTGACCTGGCGTCAGAGTCCCGCCGGCAGGAAGAAGATTTATGGCACTCCCCGAACTTCGACGAGGCCTTAGATGGAGTGGAAGAGGCCGACGGCCTGGAAGTCTTCAGGGGCTGCAAAGAAGAGGAACCGCTGGAGGATCTGACCTGAACCGGGGGAGGTTGCGATTGAGTCCTTGAGGGAGAGCGGTCCGATCGTGAGCCGGAGCTTCGGGAGTCCAAGGCCCTCAAAGGGGACCTGGGCCTTTCCTTTCCTTTTCCCGATGTTTGTCCCAGTGCTTGTGGGTTTTACCCGACGACTCCCCCCCCGGAGGAAGGTTCTTTATCCATGGTTTTCAGTTTCTCTTGCAAGAGAAACGCTTGAAGGGCCTTCTGGCAGTGGATCCTGGTGCGACTGTTGAAGCCCTGGCAGAAGGAGCAGGCCTTGGTGTCGTGTTCCAGGCCTAGGCAGCGCATGCAGGCTGAATATAGATCCTTGAAGGGGATCTGTTTGCCGCAGGCACACTTCGAGTGGTGACCCTCAAGAGAAGTAGTTGGAGAGGACATCAGTTGAATCCAAAGTTGTGAAGAAAGACAAAATCGTCATAGTTCTAAAGGTCGTCGCACACTAGAAAAGAGACAGAGAGGCCGATACTGGCGATGTCGACGGCAGGAAAAGAACTGAGGATTATGGGGGGACCGCCTCCTTATGTACTACGCCTGACTTTGGGGGCGGGACCGACGTCGGAGGCGGTCCCCGCTGAAGACTGCAAGCTAGAAAATTTCCGTGGGGTCCTGGCGCCTGCCAGCTTCAGTCCTAATGGTGTAACCTGCTGCAAGAGCTGCATCTCGAAGTAAGATCCCTGATTCCATGTTTTAAAAAAAAAAAAAATCCTATGAAAGTAGAAGTGGGGAACATGTAACAAAAGTATGTTTTTTCTTCAAGAAAAGCCCCAAAACCCACCACAGAGCATGTACGGCCCCTGACCCCTGGCTTTTATTGGTCCAATTTCAAAAATGTCATATCTAAACACACCCCCAAAAACATTCCTGGCTATGTCCCTGCATCAAGGTGCAGTACAAAACCTAAGACCTACCTGATTATAAGCCTGGAATTGATTGAAGTACATGGCACAGCCCATCGGCTAAACTTGTGTGCTAGTGATGTAGCTCAGTCAGCGGAACAAGTGAAAAAAAAAAATAATGAGACTTGAGGTCCATTTTAAATTTTTTTTTCAGTAAGTCCACTATCAGAAGCAACAAACTGCTTGAACTACAGGAACAGATGAGAGTGCCAGTTCTGAAATACTGTCTGCCTCATGCAGTTCAGTGGCTATTTTTTATGGTGCAGTGTCTATTCTGTGAAGGGCTCTTGTAAGCATTTAGTCACGACGAAGGTGGCATCTAATGGGGAATTAATGCATGGTTGGGAGGGTTGTGGTGCAAGGCTAAAGGTCGAGTGCCTACAACGGCCCAACCATGCATTAATTCCCCATTAGACGCCACCTTCGGAGTGCCTTAATGCGCTTGTAACATGGTTTTGCAATAGTTTACTATCTTGGAAATGGAGATAATATAATGTGAAGAACACTATGCACACACTGTTTGTTTGCAATTGTTTTCTTTCATAGATTCATAGAAGTGTGATGGCAGAAAAGGACTGACAATGCCAACCGAGTTTGCACATTTGTCCAGCTATCTGCTTGGACCTGCGCCCCCCCAACCTTAACACTCCCCTGGGACAGAGAGACACGGCTATCCTAGATCTAGTACTGACTAACAGGGAAAGGATCACAGATCTCCAGGTAGAAGGTCACCTGGGGGCCAGTGACCATCACACTGTACGGTTCAATTTGGCCACTAGAACTAAATCACCCCATTCCAAGGCAAAAATATGGGACTTCAGAGGAGCTGACTTTAATAAGATGGCTGACAGAGTTAAGCAAGCCCTGGCAAAAAGAAATGCAGGTGAGGGGGTACAGGCAAAGTGGGCAAGCATTAAGGATGCAATACTTGAAGCAACATCCCATTGTGTTAGATCAAAATCAAATCAAATCAAAATCAATATTTATTTATAAATGCACTTTTCAGTGTACCAAAGCACAAATACATAACAAATATAGTAACACACAACAATAATAAATACAAATATAAAACATTTAAAAAGCAGCAGGACAACTAGATGTTGTTTTCAAAAAGCTAATTCAAATAAATAACTCTTCAATGAGGCTTTAGAGAGAAAAGGAAGTGCAAAAGAAGAAGAAAACCACTTTGGTTCTCAAAAAAGGTAGCAGAAAAGGTCAGAGCCAAAAGGCTGGCCTTCAGGAAATATAAAGGAAGGCAGCAGGATGAAGATAGGGAGGCATACCAAACTTCCCTAAGGGAAGCAGGGAAGGCAGTAAGGCAGGCAAAGGCCCAAACCAAGGAAACACTAGCACAAACAGTAAATGAAGGCGACAAGACTTTCTATAGATACATTAGTGAAAGGAGAAAGTCCAGGAAGGTATTGCTAAGATCAAAGGGGATAAGGGGCGTGTGAGGAGAAGGATCATGTAAAAGCATCTATCCTAAATAGATACTTCTCAGTATTTACTGAAGAGAAGGTAGGGCAGGGCTCACAGCTCAGCACCATGGACACGGGGGAGGGAGGTGTGCACTAGTCTCTTCACAAAAGAAAGGGTTCTACAAGAGCTCGACAAGCTCAGGGTGGACAAGGCAATGGGACCTGATGGCATACATCCCAGGGTACTAAAGGAGCTAAGGGTGGAACTAGCAGAGTCATTATCAGAACTGTTTAGTGAGTCTCTGAGCACAGAAGAGGTTCCAGAAGACTGGAGAAGAGCTCATGTGATCCCGCTCCACACGAGTGGTAGCAGGGAGGAGGCAGGTAACTACAGACCAGTCAGTCTTACCTCAGTAGTGGGCAAGATTATGGAGGCACTCCTTAAGGAAAGGATAGTGCAACACCTGGAATCCATAGCAGCACAGGATCCAAGACAGCATGGGTTTACAAAAGGATGGTCCTGTCAAACTAATCTCATAGATTTCTTTGATTGGGTAACCAGAGTGGTGGATCAAGGGGGAGCAGCTGATGTCGCCTACCTTGACTTCAGCAACGCTTTCGATGCTGTTCCACATAGAAGTTTGATTAATAAGCTGAGTAGGCTCGGGTGGGTCAGAAGTTGGTCAACTGGGTGGCAAACTGGTTGATGGGCAGAAAACAGAGAGTGGTGGTAAATGGTATACAGTCAGAAAAGATACAAGTCACAAGTGGGGTACCTCAGGGATCAGTCCTGGGGCCAGCTCTCTTCATTATCTTCATTAGTGACATTGCAGATGGACTGGAGGGTTAGGTTTGCCTGTTTGCAGATGACACCAAGATCTGCAACAGAGTAGATGATCCAGATGGCGTGGGCAGAATAAGAAGAGATCTGGCTAAACCAGCAAAATGGTCGGAAGAGTGGCAACTGGGGTTTAACACAAAGAAGTGCAAGATCATGCACATAGGGAAAAGAAACTCTGAAGCCACCTATAGGCTGGGAGGGGAGTTGCTGGCAGTCACAAGGGAATTAAGAGACTTAGGCACCATCATCATCAATGACCTGAAATCATCCAAGCAAACCACTAAAACAGTAGGTAAGGTTAGGGGGATGTTCGGGTGTATTAGTAGAGGTATCACAAGTCGGAAGAGGGAGGTAATAATCCCTTTTTACAAGACACTGGTTAGGCCCCATCTGGAATACTGCATGCAGTACTGGAGGCCACACCTTCACAAGGACATTAACAAAATGGAGGCAGTCCAGAGAAGAGCAACCAAAATGGTGCAGGAACTGCATCAGAAAACATATGAGGACAAAATAACAGAACTCAGTATGTATACCCTATAGCAAAGGAGGGAGAGAGGTGATATGATCGAAACATTCAAACACCTTAAGGGCATTACCAAGGTGAAAGAGTCTAACATGTTTCAATATAAGAAAAATAGCAGGACAAGAGGACACAGCATGAGATTAGAGGAAGGCCGATTAAGGGGTATTGTCAGGAAGTTATTTTTCACAGAAAGGGTGGTGGATGCATGGAACGGCCTACCTCAGGAAGTGGTGGATATGAATACAGTGCAGGGCTTCAAACAGGCATGGGATAGGCATAAGGGAGCAATATAGATGAATATGAGTAGATAGGCCATTGAAAGAACAAAGGCCGATGGCATATTCATAAGGTAGAAAAAGAAATGGGCAGACTGGATGGGCCTCGCGGTCCTTATCTGCTGTCATCTTCTATGTTTCTATGTCCCATGCCCTTTTGGATCCCTCCACTGTTTCTTCTCGAACTACCGCCTCCGGGAGTCTGTTCCACTTTTCCACCACTCTCTCTCTGTGAAATAGTACTTCCTAATGTTACCCCTGAACTGCCCTCCCCTCCACCTGCAGGCTATGCCCCCCTCATCCTCTGATTACCCCTCATCTGGAACATGCTTTCCACTGGCACCCTGTTTATACCCTTAAGGTACTTGAAGGTCTCAATCATGTCCCCCCACTCCTTCCTCTGTTCCAGGGAGTACATGTTCAGATCTCTCAACCTTTCTTCATAGTATAGGTGGTGCAACCCTTTTACCATCTTTGTCGCTCTCCTCTGAACCTGCTCCCGTCTCCCCACATCCTTTTTGAGGTATGGCCTCCAGAACTGGACTCTGTATTCCGAATGTGGTCTAACCAAGTGTACAAGGGTACTATGACCTCCCTATTTCTACTGGTGATCCCCCTTCCGATGCTTCCCAGCAGTCCACTACCCCTAGCCACTGCTCTCCTGCACTGCCTTTCCACCTTCAGGTCCCAGATATAGTGATGTCCAGGTCCCTTTCTTGTTCCGTTACCTTCAGATCTCTGCCCCCATACAGTACCCTGCCCTCCAGTTCCTGTAGCCAAGATGCATGACGTTGCACTTTTCTGTGTTAAATGAAAGCTGACACCTCTTTGATCATGCCTCAAGTCTCCCCACATCTCTCTGCATTCTTTCTACCCCTTCCTGAGTGTCTATCCTATTGCAGATTTTAATATCATCTGCAAACCGACTCACACCCCCTTCAAGGCCCGCCACAATGTCCCCTACAAATATATTGAATAGTAGGGGCCCCAACACTGATCCCTGAGGGACTGAGCTTGTGACCATGCCCTCTCCGGATGCCATCCCATTCGTTATGACACTCTGCCCCCTATCCCCCAGCCAGTTTCCCACCCATTTAACCACCCTCTGCCCCAGCCCCAGGCCTGGCATTTTATACAGCAGTCTTCTGTGGGGCACGGTGTCATCTTCTTGAAATACAGATAAACCACATCTACCACCCTCCACTGATCCAGTTCCTTGGTGACCACATAAAAACCTCCATCAAATTTGTTTGACAGGATCTGCCCCTAGTAAAACCATGTTGCCTTGGATCCATCAGGCCACTTTCCTCCAGGTAGCTGGTGATCCTGCCTTTTATTAGTTTCTCCATGAGCTTGCCTACCACCGATGTCAAGCTCACGGGCCTGTAATTTCCCACTTTCTCCCTCCCCCCTCATGCAGCGGGACCACATTTGCCTGTCTCCACTCTTCCGGCACCACCCCAGTCTCCAGGGACTGATTGAAGAGTGCAGTCAATGGCACTGCCAATATCTCCTTTAGTTCCCTTAACACCCTTGGGTGTACCCCATCCGGCCCCATTGCCTTGTCCACCTTCATGCAGCCTAGTTCTCCCAAAATTTCCTCCACGAGGAATGGCCTCATATCCACTTCCCCCTTCCCTGCCATTACCTTTCCTGCTCTGCTGCCTTCATCTTCTTCCTCCCTTATGAACATTGAGCAAAAATAGTTGTTTAGCAGGTCCGCTTTCTCTCTGTCCACTTGTAGCATCTCTCCCTTGTTTGTTTTTAACTGGAGTATTCCCTGCCTAGTCTTCCTCTATTTACTTACGTAGCGAAAGAAAGTCTTATCCCCCTTTTTGACCCCTCTAGCTATGCGCTCTTCTGTCTGTGCCTTTGCCCTCCTTACCTCTACTCCGGCTTCTCTCTGGCTCACCTGGTATTTTCCCAGTGCACTTCTGCTTGCGTTTCCTCGTATTTCCTGAAGGCCTTCTTTTTTGCCTTTACCTTTTTTGCTACATTCCTAGTGTACCACAGAGGTTTCCTCCTCCTCTAATTTTTACTTGCTGTCTTGGCCCAGATGTCAGTGGCCTCTACAACAGCATCTTTTATCCTCCCCCACATTGCCTCCACCTCTGTCAACCTCTCCACCCCTTCCAAAGACCTCTTCACTATTTCCCCCATTTTCCCGAAGTTTTCCCGATTTACTGCACTTCTGGAAATCGAAACAACTGTTTATTTACATACGAACATACAAAGAAGCCAGCAGAAGAAGGCCATTTGGTCTATCAAGTCTGCTCGTATTGCAGGGTCCACAGCTTGGGCTAATGTCCCTGCCCTCCCTCCCCACTCCTCCCATCCTCCCTACCCATGATTCTTACCTTCCCCCATGCCTATCCCAGCCCCTCTTAAAGCTGCCCACTATTTTAAATGAGATGACCACTTCCAGCAGCGCATTCCAAGTGTCCACCACCCTCTCTGCGAAAAAATGCTTCCTGACCTCCCTCCTAAACCTCCCACCCTCCAGCTTAAGACTGTGCCCTCTTGTGATATGGTTGCTACTCAGCTTAAAGAGACTTTCCTTATTAACCTAATTTATCCCTTTCAAGTACTTGAATGTCACAATCATGCCCCCTCCCCCCGTCTTCTAGGGAGTACATGTTCAGTGCCCTCAACCTATCCTCGTATGCCTTGCCCTGCTGACTAGCTATCATCTTTGTAGCCCTCCTCTGTACCTTCTCCAGCAGGTTAATGTCCTCTTTGAGGTGTAGGCACCAGTACTGAACTCCATACTCTAGATGTGGCCTTACCAGTGACTTGTACAAGGGCAGTATAACCTCCTCTCTCCTACTACTGATCCCCCTAGATATGCATCCCAGCATCCTGTTTGCCTTTGCTGCTGCTTTCTTGCACTGCGTGGAGTGCTTCAGGTCACTAGTGATCATCACTCCCAGGTCCTTCTCCTCCTCTGATGCAGATACTCGGACTACACCCAGGTAATACTCTGTCCTGGGATTCTTGGCTCCAATATGCATAACTTTGCATTTCTTGGCATTGAAGCCAAGCAGCCAGATCCTGGACCACCTCCCCAGCTTTTCCAGAGCTTCCTGTGGGTCCCGTATCCCTTCAGCTGTGTCCACTCTCCCACAGAGCTTGGTGTCATCTGCGAATAGGCACATTCTGCCTTTAATGCCATCCCCAATGTCATTGATGAAGACATTGAACAACACCGGCCCCAGCACAGAGCCCTGTGGGACCCCACTGGTTACCTCTCTGGTGCCAGATAACTCTCCCCCACCACCACCCTCTGGGTTCTGTCCCTCAGCCAGTTTTCCACCCATCTGACCATCTTTTCCCCAACTCCAAGATCCACCAACTTCCTGATCAACCTTTTGTGGGGCACAGAGTCAAAGGCCTTGCTGAAATCAAGATAGAGGAAGTCTACCACTTGGCCCCTGTCTACTGTCTTAGTGACACAGTCAAAGAAGTTAATCAGATTTGTTTGACATGATACATGCAAATGCTGCAAATAAGTAAAAAACTATATTCACAAACAAGAGCTTAGTTAACATTATTTTAACAACATTTGTTGATTCTGTGCAGCTGTTATTGTCATAGCCTGCTTAGGAGGTCTACAATGTGCTGCTCTCTGTGTTTCGGCACTCAGCTATCTCAGTAATGAGCATACTGTCTGACCTTGTGTTGAGGTGCTGCATGTCCCGCCCTGCAATTATTCCACTTCTCTTTAGTGTACCTGTTACTTGTGCACTATTATTCTCCATGGGTGGATGCGGCTACTTATTCAACTCCGTACTATGCTAAGGGCCGCAGTAGTTAAAATTAACGGTTCGGTGCACTGTGAAACTGCGGAACTGAAATGGTTGGACATTTCTGCCTTTGACACCTCTACATGTCGGGTTTGATCCAGAACTGCTCCACTGTGTGCAGTCTTGCTCTCCGTTATGCTACTCGTGGTTGGTTGCGTAAGCAAGACAGGGACTTGCTGGGTGACTACCATCCCGTTTCATAGACACTGTTGTTTGTGTTCTGTGTGTAACCCTAGGTGATGCTATCCCAAGGGCTACTACCCCTGCCTGCGTGGCTAGTTGCAAGTTAAGGGGCCTGGGTACTGAAATGGGTGCCTCCACCCGGAGGTCAGGGTTGTTAGTGGTCAAGCTAACCTGGGCACAGCCCTCCGTGACACTGTAACTCCCCTCTTTCCCTTCTAGTGGTCTGAACAATATACAATAATCACTTCCACAATGACCCTTATTCATTAGGCAATTACCCACACTGTTTGCACTTACCACCAGGGCTGGTTCCTCTGGCTCGACCCTGGAGACTGCCTATAAAACAAGGATATGCACAGCAAATAGCAACAGTACAGTACTTTTGGCACAAACTGGAACCACAGTCAGGTTAAATGCAAAAAGAGTTAGATCTGATTTATTCAGGGACTTGAACAAGGGAGGGGCGTAATCAGGTTAATTTGCTTAAAGCAACAGTGCAACAAAAATGGGTTAAAATTTGACCCCACCTTTTTTCTTCCAAAATGGTGCCAAATATCTTCTAGTTTATTTTGGGGGTGAAATTTTCGGCTTTTATTGTCATTTAAGAATTTTATGAACGTTTTAAAGTAATTATTTCTCAAGAAAAAAAGATGACCACCTCATTTTTGCATAGAAATAATACTGAGGATCCGAGGAGGATAAGAATCCAGACAAAAATGCAAATGTACACAACACAGCATAGGAAGCATCTAGAAAACCCAGATCAACAGTTCTCCCAATATTTTTTATAACCATAGCAGAAAACTAGCTTTTTGGAATAACTTTTTTTGTTGCACTGCTACTTTAAAGGCTATAGCAATCAAATAGTCATGCATGCACTTCAGAGTCCCTACACAGTCACACACTCTGGTACCTAGGTAGGAAAATGCTGGGACAGCCAGGAACGCTGCCCAGGGTAGGCCGGAATCGCAGCTAGTTGGGGCCCTGTGATGGAAGAAAGCAACATACAAAGCACACACTATTTGTAATCCAGAGCCAAAGGGCTCAATTCGTGAAAGAAAAGGCAACAAGACAATCAGATGATACACTTCAGATTAAGCTGTTCTTGCAGGGAGCTACCCTGATGTTTACTCATGATACCCAATACTGGACACAGACAGGACGAAAATCGAGACTGCAGGTTGTTGATCTGGAGTGCCAGGAGAAGCAGGGCCCACACGAATCACCAAGGCGTCATTCCTGTTCAAGCATGGAGCAGGGAGCTGATCCCCAGGCAGGTCTCTCATCAGTGGCTTTCTCTGTGCAGTGGGTAGTCTGGCTGGGCCAGTGTGGCAAGGCCCAGGCCAATCAGAGATGAATACGGATTTCAGTCCGTGGAGCTGGATGCAGCCTCCAGCAAGCAAAACACAGTTCAGACAAACAGTGGGGAACTAACTCACGACCCACTATCAGCACACAGCACATTTACATGTAAGGAAAATTCCACCGTACCAGACCAATGGCTCCCCGGTCGCAATCACAGAGTCTTTGCCCAAACCAGGAGTTCAGAGGTGACTGGAAATCCTGATATGCCGATCGCATTCAGCAAATCTTCGGTCTTCTTCAGGTTACAGCCTGGTCACAGTCCAGTGGCTCAAATCGTTCTCACAACTCAGATTCAGTCTGAATTAACTCTAGTTTCCCTCTCAGGAACAGCAGGCAGACAGACAGGTCAAACTCAGCCCTTTCACACTTCTCCCACGCGAATCCACGTAGGATGGCTGCTCGACTGTCTCGAGCAGTTGCTTCTTCACTTCCCAACTCAGATCTGCACTTCACTGTTCATCATGCCCATAACTCAGGGCACCAAGGAATGGCCCAGAGATGCAGTCCGCAATGAGGCTTCTCTTATCTCCCCATATGGGAGAGATGAAGGCAGGCAGGCCAGACTCAGCCTTCCCGCCAAGCCCTCACGCTACCCCGTGGGGCAGCAGCTCCTCGAGCTGGAGCTGCTCACTCCTCCAGCTCCAACTCACTTCTGCCTCACTGCTGCAGTCGATCCACAAGGTTCAATTGGTTGATCCATCTGTCTGTCAAAGCAAGGGCTCCCCCTCCCGGTCTGTTTTGGCACCAAAATGCAAAAACTACAATTCCTACCGAATTTTGCTCCCACAAAGGCCCTGAGGACAGGCTCCATTTTAAAGTCCCCAAAGGTACTGACTGGTGCTGACGGGTAGTCCAAAGCCAAAATGGTGATGCAACACATGAAGTCCATGCTGCAAAGAAAAAAGGTTAGACAAACTACAATATTATCATCGTTCTAATAAATAATGAGCAAACAGTTACATTTTTTAACAGAGCTCCCTCAGCGCAATATAGCGATGGCAGAACGGAGCAATTATCTGGCAGCCCAGGTGGGACCGGAGCATAGAAACACTCAGCCACTACCCAGAACAAGTACACACTGCAAAACAGGCAGCTCTTAAAGAAACAGGCACAGAGGCAATTAGGCACTCTCATGCGATTTCTTTTTAAACAGCTGAAATACAGGACACCAGCCTGGCAGAGGGCATTTAGGCACACCCAAGGAAGGTTTTTTGGAAACCCCATTTGTAGGGGGGGTTACATGTGGATTGTACTGGAACTTCAGTTTCAACACGGCATTATTGGGACATTAATGTCATGTTGAGACCAGGTCATGTGACTAATTTCTTCCAATCATTTTCTTTAGTTTGGCTACTTCATATTTTTGCCATGTTACACAAACCATTAGAAGATTTGTCAGAACATATGTCTTCATCCAATTTATCAGGTCATGACAAAGCAGAAGGACTGCTGTAGTCTACGTATCAGTGTAATTTTGTGGCTCTTTCTCATGCAATGCTGGACATTCTGTCACATATTGTTTTTCTTTCAAAACATTTCCAAAGGGAAAAATCTTGATTTCTCCACAGTGCTCCCAATGGTCGGTCATGAGTGCTAAAGAGGCTGCAGATTCTTTAATTGAAAACGCAGGTCCATCAGAGACAGTTTTTCGATACTGATCTTGAAGGCGATAAGTAAACTCTCTGACATTCATGTTCCGAGACCAGCTTTTGATAACTTAAAAAGCACATGCATCAATGCTTTAATTGATGAACTGGGCAGTTGTTTCCATCAAGAAACCTTAGACATAAGAAACTGCTTCTCCATTTTAGAACCCAAGAGAGATGCAATTGCAAAACAACAGCCAGACAATTTCAATAACTATAGTGAGGAGTTTCTAGACAGAATTATGGAGCACTCAGATTCTCTGACCTAGCTAAAGAATCTGCAAAAAGTGAATTCATTTCCTAGAACAGATCATGGTCTCAAATGATTACTACCAATCTCTGTCATGCCAGCACTTTGCGGAAGTTGTACCGAGACAGCATCCAGGTGTGTTTCCAGAGTTTGCAAAGATTTATCAGATGACAATGGCTATACCAGTGGCTAGTGTCACATGTGAAGGTAGCTTCAGTACTCAGAACCGAGACAGGGAAGCGGGGGTGCTTACAATATGATGAAACATGATAAAATCTAAATTTAGGAATGCTCTGAACAATAAAAACTTACAGAACTTAATGACAGTCTCAAAATTTAGTGAATGTAGAGGAATTGTAGATTTTGAAAGAGCTACAAACAAATGGAGAAAAATGAAGAACAGAAGAAAAGAGACTCTGTTTTTATGGTAGCTTCAGTTCTCAGCCTTGCTCATCAAACAATGGGGCCAAAGTCTAAGGAAGGGCCCGGTTTATTTTAACGCAGTATTTTGCATTTTCATTCAGGTTAGCTCAGTATTTTCTGTTTTCATTCATTCAGACTGGTACTTTTACAGCGACGCTCTATGCTTACTGTCTACAGTCTACAGTCCGATCCATTCTCGCTTTCATTTTTAAAATGAACGTGAACTGAATTGTTATCAACTTTAACGTCTGTCAGTCTGTCATCAAACAGTATACACACAAAGAAGCACAAAAAGAAAGACCAGAAGACACCAAACTGTAAGCACAATTTTTATTAACACTCACACACACATCAGAAAACAAAATATAATTTTTTTCTCAGGGCCCCCCCCCCCAAATTTATCCCTCTCCTCAAAAATAAAAATTACCCCCCTCCCATTTGGTGGACTCAGGGGGAATTCCCCCCCTCCCCCAAGTTTTAAGCCATTCTTCTGCAAACTATCAGGAACCCCAGTTATTCTAGGGTACTTTTTACCTTCTGGATAAAGCACTTAGGGCCAGATATTCAAAACTTTGCGCTGGGCAAAAACCATTTGCGCAGGTTTAGCGCGGGATTAGCGCGGGTCTGCCATATTCAAAAGGCCAAATAGCGCCGGCAAACTGCATTAGCGCCGGGCAAAATTATAATGTATGCAAGGGGCAAACTGACATGAATACAGGCGCAATGCTATATTCAGCGACTAGCGCCGCGCTAAGTGGTTTTGCGCGACTTAGCGCGACACTTAGCGATGGTACATTACCGCCCAGGAAAATCTGGTCTATTCCTGGGCAATCAGCTTTAATGACATTATGGCTTTGTGCTGGGCGTTAGCGCTGGTTTAAGCGGGTTTTGGCGACCCTAACAAATAAATATGACACATAGATAAAGCCAAACATAGAGGAAGATGCTGCTAACTGATGGCATCACAATGATGCCATCATCTGTCACCAGTCCCAGCCATGCCAGGCAGGTAAGTGGTGACCCTGCCACCAGTGGACAGCACGGCAGTGTGGCCATACAGCACACACCTGTGGACCACACTTCCGTGGACACCAACAGATGCCAGCACACACATGCAGCACTGTGGGCATGGAGGATGTTGAGGGGAGCGCATATATGGGTGGCGAGGCTGTGCTACAGATCAGGTGTGGCCACAAGGCTGGGACACATCATGCAGTGTACATGGGTCAGTATTGGGAATACCCCAACACCAGTGTGCCTTTCGGATAATATATGCCCCCCCCGGCCACATACCTCACAGCAAGCCAGAAATGTACATGTCACTGTGAGCATCCATGCCACAGGTGCAGCATCTGTGGGTCACACAACAGCGTAACAGTAATGTCCAGTGTCAGAAAACATCCGCAGGTTGGGCCGCTCACTGTGTATAGTGCAGTCATCATCACTGCCCTACACACCATAGGCATTGCTGTGTCCACGCACTACTGGCCCCCTTGCTACTGTAGTTTCTGCTGTGCACTGTAGCATGCCCTACAATGTGACAGTTGCATGCAGCACCACCACCACCTGTGCCTATTGTGTCGTGTCCCCTGGGGTATAATATGCTATGCTATGCTGTACTGTTTACATGTAGCCTGCAACTATCATCATGCACTGCCAGACTGACCTACAGGTGGAGCTGCGGTTGGACCTGGTCAGCCCCTGTACTTCCAGACTGACCTACAGGTGGCTCTGTGGGACTCTGCAGTAACGCTGGGCAAACTGCATGCAAATCAGGGTATAATGAGATACTAATCCGGTTGTTTGCCCAGAGACTACGTAAGTAGACTCATTTGCATGGCACTTTTGAATATGGCACATTTTAGCCCCGGGCAAACGTGTTTGCTCCGGGCTAACTGCTTAGCTCCGCGCTAACGGTACGGGGAATATTATACAGTTTTGATCACTGTTCTTTCACATCTGCTGCTTCCTGCAGCTGTACTGAGTCCATGCATTTGCTGGCACACACATTGGCCACGTAGTTCGTCTGTACCTGCCCACATGTTGCTGTGTACTGTGTTGTTGTTGTGGGTTGCACTTCCTGGTTGCTTTATTCAGTGCTGTCTTATTCAAGGGCTATTTTTGCCCTGCACTCCCAGCCCAGTTTGCATGGCCTCATTACCATGCCATATTCGGAAGCTGTTTGCCCTGGGCTATTCCTTTTGAATATAGCGTGCTCTGTGCTCCGGGCTAAGTTTGCCCGCTGGGCAGTGCTAATTTTGCCCCGGGGCAAAGTTTTGAATATCTGGCCCTTAGTCTTTTGTTCTGTTTTCCCTGAGATCAGTCATCCAGGCAGGGAAAAACCACCGCACCTTCCCTTCTCAAGTGTGCTGACACCACAAATAAACACATTATGAAGACCCTTGGTGCTGAGGTGAGGGCGAAGGGAAGGGATACAGACTTGTACTGTATTGGTAGTTTCCTAGCCTGAACCTGAGGTAAGTAAGTAAATGAGTTTACTTGATCAACAACCAAAGATAATACTACCATGATCATTACAAAATAGTCGTTACATCATTTTACAAAACATTGCTAAAAATTTTATTTTTATTTATTTAGCTTTTGTTGACCGGGTAAGTGCACTAGACAAATCCTGCCTATTTTCAGGCACGACCCGGGGGGGAGGGGGATACAGATGAATGACAACTGACCTTGAACCAGATTAAGCTGTTGGTGGTAATTTTAGTGAATGAGGGAAATTTGGCCAGGACACCAGGGAAATTCCCCTACTCTTTTCGATAAGTGCCATGGGATCTTTAACATCCACCTGAACTACCACCAATCCAGGCAGATGGGACCTCGGTTTAACGTCTCATCCGAAGGCGGCACCTCAGAAATGCAGCACCCCTCTCATGCTGCATTACAGTGTCATACTGGGATATTAACCCAAGTGCCAGATGTGGGAACTGAACCCACAGCCCTCTGATCTCCCGGCCTCAGAGGCGAGTGTGCTACCTACTGAGCCACTGACACTGCTAAATGTTTCCTGTCCCCTCCCTATACACTTGCATAAGTACTTAAGTATATTCCATTATCAATGAATTCCAGAAAGTATGATTTTACGCATTATGGATGTAAATTAAATGATAATAGTTTAAAGGGTGAAGTTAGATGTAGTGCATTAGTAAACGCCCACCTTATTCAGGCATTTAAACCAATCAATGTGTACTGGAAAATTTGAGAGCCCTTTACCAGTAACCTCCTCCCTGTAGATATAAATACCTATACTGAAAAGATGCTTTTCAGTGGTGAAAAATGTGAGTGGATCCAACTTCAGCCTCCTTTTTCTAATCAACCATTTTCTTCTGTTTTTTATTATAGATAAAAAGAACTTCACAGTGGTTTCAGCATCTTTTGTAGTCATAATTATAACCCCCAAAGTGGGCTTACCTGTTGTGGGCCAGCGGCGTAATGCCCCGCTGGGCGTTCCTGTGAACCTGGTGAGATTTAGACCCATTTGGTTCACAGGTGGCTTCCACGGCTCCGCGACGCTCCTTTGTAGTGCCTGGCCTTTTCGGGATGGGGGGCCAGGTGCTGCAGAATGTTTCTGTGCCTCCGGGCATATTTGGGGCGAATTTACGGTCCTGGGGTCTGCCGTGGCAACAGAACCACAGTTTGTAAACAGAAGTGGCGGTCTGCGCTCTGGGACATGCGCAGCCACCAGCAGAGCAGAGAGAAAGGAGGAGAACTCAATGGAGCAGATGATCCAGGCCCTTGGTCCTGTTTTACAGGGGGCTGGGCTCAGGACCACCATAGGATGTGGAGGGATTTGAAATAAATGTTGTTTATAGTTTCGCCGGTCCGAGCTACAGGGCATGCATGCCTGGTGCCTAAAAAATTTAAAGGAGCAGTGGCTCTTTTTACTGGGCAGTAGATTTTGGTGCCGGTTGGCACCGCGGGGCACCAGGCAACATACTGTAATCAGGACTACAAGTCCCACAGGGCACCAGAATGGGCAGCACGTTTGGCGCCTGTAAAATTCGGTCCCTAATTGGACCACAGTTTCAGGCGCCGAATGAGTGTAGCCCATAAAAGGGACTGCTCCAGAGAAAATGAGAGATTGGTGCGGGAGTGAGAGAAAGAGCAGGTCGGAGCGGGGTGTGCGCCCGCTCAGCCATGCAGTCGCACATGTTCTTTATTGTTTTTATCCTAAGGCAGTGCTGAGTGAGGACCAAGGAAAGTGGCAGCTGCCGTTTCGACTGAGCCCCAGTGCTTAGGGAAGCCTCGACTGCAGAGAAGTCCTGCGGGGATCCAGAGGGGGAGTAATGTTGCTGCCATTTTCAGAGACATGAGGTAAGGGGCATTCAGGGGAAAAGCCTTATCCTGGGAGGAGTGCAGCTTGGAGCTAGTTTAGAGACTTGAGGCTGGGCCCTGTTTTGCTAAAGGGATCCGAGTGCACGGTTCTGGTGGTGGCAGGACCAAATGGTGTTGGGACCTAGGTGGCAGTTGGTCCCAGGATTACCTGGAAGAGAAATGCCGCTGCATGCTAAGGATTTCCAGGAGGTGTGAGTCTGGAGGAGGCAGGAGGAGACCTGTTAGGTTGGTGAATGTGGAAGAAGGCAGAGTGGCAAGCTGTGTTCTAAATTCTCTCGTGGCAATTCGTCTGAGCCCCACAAAAGAGGTCGTTCTGGACTGGGATCACTGCATGAGGGATTTGCCCAAACCTGCAGAGTCACCAGGGAAAATACTCCTGGGATGCTCGGAGCAATGGCATAGCATCAGTGATCAGGTGCTGGACTGTGTTTGAAGGGTCTCGCTCCTGCTCTTGTAATTTGTGGCAACTGCTCTGGTGAATGAAGGGAACCCCATTAGCTCGAAGAAGCAGTATCCAATTTAAAGCTTGTGCAGGAGGAGCAGAGGATGAGGGGGACTGTAAGTGCGCTGTGCACCCCTTGAAGTTCAGAGCTCCTGGTAAAAAAAAGTCAGAAGCTGGAAGTCAGAAGTCTAATGCTGCCTGTGTGTCTGTGTGTCTTTTCGACCTCAAGTTACTGACTGTGTTCGGACTGTCTGGCTGCCTAAATATCTTATGCAATTGGGACCCCTGGGTCCAAAGTTCAGTTTACTTTCTACCGTTCAGCTACTAATGTGACCCCCTGGTCCTGAAGTACTTTGTGCTTTACTGGTCCATGGAGTGACTATTCATTAAATGGGATTCCCTGTTCTGCAACTTTGTTGTTCGCTTCTAGTGTTTTGAAAAAAACGGTTCTGATGTTGCTAAAAAAAGTTGCCTCCACAGCCTTGCATCCAGTGTGTTCCAGGGTGGTATCCAGAACAGCAGGGACCAGAGAACCACCGAAGAAGATGTTGAGAGACCTGCCTGGTGAAAACTGTCTCCAAAGGTCTCCGGGTGAAGTGGGCAAGGCCAGGCAGGTGAAGATCTGTGTCACCCCTCCTTTTTTTTTTTTTTTTTTAGTTATTTAACCAGGAGTAGCACACTAAGCTGAAAGCTTTTTTACAGGCGCAACCTGGGAGCACAGGGAAGTTAAGTGACTTGCTCAGGGTCACACAGTATGTAAGTGGAAGCTGTGGGATTCAAACCCAGGTCAGGTCTGCTGGATGTCACCAGATTTGCAGCTCAGAGCCTTAAACCACTGCGCTATACTGCCTCCTTCCTGCGTACCTGTTCAGTGCTGTGAGGATCCGGGGCACCCAGATGAAGTACATCCATCACCATCATTACCTGTGGAGAATCAGGTACTGTTTTCCCTGTCTTATTTCTGGACCATGTTTTCTCGGCTGTACAGCGCTTCCCCTTTCCCATGAGCTTCACCATCTCAAATACCCCTAGACAGGGAAGCGGGGGGTGCTTACAATAAGATGAAACATGATAAATAAGATGTTAAATTTACAGTTTGACTATGTCTGTAGGTCAGTGCTGCAATATTTCTCTCTTGCCTCATTATACAGAATGCACTGAAAGTGTTTCTTCAAAACCCATTTTACAGGGGTAATCTCCAATTCCATTTTCTTATGCTGTATTTTGGAATTTTTCTAACAACTTCAGGCAGCTAGAGGACCGACCGTGCCCTCTAATCCTCTTCGGGCAGTGCTTTGCAATGCCAGGTCGATAAGGAACAGGACCGCCATTTTTGCGGACTTGATTTCCTCTGTCAATCTGGCTTTCATTACGGAGACCTGGCTGGGTGATGATGCTGGCCCAGTTCTAGAGGCAGCCATCCCCGCTGGGTACTCAGTAGCGCACTGCCAGAGGAAGGATCGCAGGGGTGCGGGAGTGGCTATTGTTTGTAAAGCCAGCCTGGGCTTCATGGTGCATCTGGTTAGTAATACCAGATCTTTTGAGTGTGCTGCCATGCAAGGGGGTCTAGGTGGAGGTAGCAGGATTCTCCTTGTTTACCGTCCACCAGGGGCAGGGGGAGAATTCACTGTCGACCAGGTGTTGGAAGCCCCTAGGTGCTTAATCCTAGGAGAATTCAATGCTTGGATCGATGACGAATCCTCGCATTTCGGTTATGACCTCCTCCAGTAGATGCCCTCATTGGGCCTGACACAATTAGTTGCTTCTGTGACCCAACAGCACAGTCACTCGCTCCATCTGGTGTTCCAGCTGGGTCTTGAGGTTGATAGTCTCAAGATTGATCGGGTCGCCAGCACGGTAGCGCTGAGGGTTGAGGCGCTGGACGCCACACCTCGCACCACGCTGGCGACCAGAGCTCGGGAGCAAGTTTGGTCGCCTGGGATTGGCAGGGGAGGGAGAGAATTGGGCATCCAATGGTCTGCTCACCTCTCTTGGGGGGAGGGCTAGGGGTTGTTTGGCATCCCAGCGACCCCCGGTAGAGAGCGGAGGCGCTGCAGTATGCGGACTATACATTGGAGTGAGCATGGCAGATGCCAACAGGGTTGCCGTATGCCATGGCGTCAGGGGGGACGCCACGCTTGGGGGGGGGAGAGAAGGTAGCTCAGGGACAACTATGAAAAAAAAACCTCCAGCCCAGATAGGCGATGGCCCTCCCAGTGCCACTCCGCCACACACCCAACGCTGGTTCCCTGTCTCTACCCCTTCGGTCTCCTCAGGCCCATAACTGCCCGGGGAGAAAGTAACGGCTTTGAAGAAGGCAGGGTCCACAGCGGGCGGTAGAGCAGATCAGGTGAGTGGAGTGGTCAGAGAGACTTCCAGAGCTGGGGGAGAAGAAACATAGTTGGAAAAAAAAAAAAAGATTGATCCAATCTCTTGGTCTGATCACTGCACTGTGGGGTTCATGTTTGGGGCCCCCCCCGAAAGTCCCGTCCCCTGTGAAGATGGTCAGCTACTACCCTTTAAGGGGTTTGCATCCAGAGGGAACATTGGTATCTAGAGTTGATGCGGCATGAGCAATTGGCACCAGTGAGGCGGTGGCCACTTATAATAGGGTGGTACCCAAAGCACTGAATGTCATCGCTCCAGTTCGTAAATGACCCAGATCCTCTCACTTGAGATCTCCTTGGTTTGACAGGGATCTCAAGGCGATGAAGATCAAGGGTCAGAAGTTGGAGTGATGCTGGTGGAAGACCCGGTTGGAGGCTGACAAACTGGCCCAGCGTGCTCACTATCGTGAGTATCAGGCGGCAGTTTCCCGTAAGAAGGCAGAATTCCTGTCCAGGGAAATTGCTGCACGGAGAAACAGACCTTCTGAGCTTTTTCAGACTGTGGATAGGCTTCTCCACCCTGCCTCTCTACAGCCGAGAAAGATTTTTTCATCCACTTTATGAGAGGAGTTTGCTCTGTTTTTCTCTGACAGAGTGTCGGGGATTCCGCCAGGGAAGCTATCCCCTCACAGTAGCTGGTCCAGGAGAAACAGAGACACTCCATCTGTCTGGCAGGAGTTTAGTCTGGTGGAGGTGTCTGAAGTGACTGGGGTGATCCTAGAGCTGAAGCACACATATTGCAAACTGGACCTAGCCCCAACGTGTTTCTTAATGGGATGTGCCAAGGCTGTTGGCTCGGTGTTCGCCGGGATTGCCAGGTGCTCAATGGTGGAGGGGGTGTTCCCAGCAGCTTTGAAAGAAGTGCTGGTGAGACCCCTCCTTAAGAAACCTTCCCTCGACCCAGACATCCTGGCGAATTACCATCCGATCTCCAACCTTCCTTTTTTGAACAAGGTTGTTGAGAAACTTGTGGCACAACTGCTCGAGGATCACCTCGTATCCTTTGACATCTATGAGCCATTCCAGTTGGGTTTTCGGGCCAGACATAGCATGGAAACAGCTCTAGTTACAGTGCATAATGATATGCTCAGGGCTAGAGATAGAGGAGACAAGTCAGTTCTTGCGCTCCTCGATCTCTCTTCAGTGTTCAACACTGTGGACCACGTCATGCTTCTTGACTGGCTCTGTGAGTTTTGCGGACTCGCTGGTGCTGTCATCAGATGGTTTGAGTCCTATCTATCTGATAGGGTGCAGTGGGTGGTGATGGGGAATTTCTCCTCCTCCCCAATGCCCCGTCATGTGGAGTACCACAGGGCTCGATCTTGTCACCGATGCTGTTCGCAGTGTATGTGCTGCCCCTGGGCGAGATTATTCAGCAATACAGTGTGGAGTTTCACTGCTATGCAGATGACACCCAGCTGTATTTGTCATTTGCACCTGGAACATCCGGTGCTGTTGACATGCTTAATAGCTGTCTGGCTAAAATCAATGACTGGATGGCTTCCAGCTGGCTGAGACTAAATCGGATAAGACGGAGGTGCTAGTGGTCGAGTCAGGTCGCAGGCATGATGAGTTGCCACCTGGAGCTAGCACAGGTCTTTTCCTGGGGTCTGCTCCATTGGTGGCTTCCCCGAGAGTGCATAATCTGGGTGTGATCCTGGATAGCAAGCTAACCTTTGAATATCAGTTATCATCTGTAGTTAAAAGTGGTTTTTACCACTTGCGGAACATCACCAGGATCAAGCCCCTCGTTTCACCTGAGGATCTGCTGACTCTAGTACACGCATTTGTCACCTCGATGCTCAACCACTGCAACTCTCTATACTTCGGGGTCATGGGAGGGACCCTCTGCAGACTGCAGCTGGTGCAGAACACGACAGCCCGGTTGCTAACAGGCCTGTCTAGGTCCAGTCGTGTAACCCCGGTCCTGCGTGCTCTGCACTGGCTGCCTGTCAGGTGGAGGGTCCTTTTCAAGGTGGGTTACCTGTTGGAGCTCCTGATAACTGCGACCTCTGCTCACTCCCTCCGCTCTCCTGAATGATCCCAGGGTTCGGCTCAAGATATCGGGTGACCAGGCCTTTAGTGTCACTGGGCCGACCCTGTGGAACTCGCTTCCATCTGCAGTCCCCTCGACTGGTGTTTTCAAGCTAAGGCTGAAGGCCCACCTCTTTAGCCTGGCCTTAATGGATTGATCTACCAGCCCAATCTAGCCTACTTATTTAAAGCGGATCTTAAAGCTGTGATTCTGAATAATTCTGAATTTTATTGATCCTGAATTTCATTTATTCTGAACATGTTATTGTGTTTTATCTGTTGTCTTTTCTTTGATGTATTTTGTTAGGTGCCCAGAGCCCCAGGGAATGGGTGCCCTAAAATAAAACTTGCCTTGCCATATTTTTTGAAGATTTCAAATCTTGCCACAGTAAGGGCTCTCCTCTGATCTGGGAGAATTGGTAATGCTAAACGGTCATCCATGCCTTGCAAGATTTTATTTATTTAAACCATGGTGCACATTTCTGTTCCCTTATTTTTTTCTATCTCTATTTTCTGTACACAATTTCTTTTTAATTATAGGTCTGTAAGCAAAGGCAATGTCATTTTGTTCCTGGTAACCTAGCCAAACATGCTTAAAGTTTTATTTTAGTTAACGAAGAAGTTAATGTGGTTAGCCATTGGGATTTCCTATTTAGATTTATCCACTTATTCTTCTCTAGTAGGCATTCTAATAGTAATTTATTATTGATATTATTTATGGTTCTCAATCAGTATGTTATTAGTCTGTGTCACATTTGTGCCTGAAAGGCTATTTTACCTAACTCCGCTCTAACCATTGCTGAAGAACATAAAACTGTTACTCTTAATAACGGCTTATAAAAACACAATAAAGGAACTTCTATGTTATTTATATAACAGGTACCCCAGACTTCTCCTCCATATAAGAAAATGGGATTTTCGATTGATTTTCATCTCTCCTGCTACTAATGCTGCATTTAACATATTGCCTCCATAAGTGTAGTTGAATTTCAGTAATGCCTTTACTACATGTTTGGCTTTTGAAATTTGATTTAACCTTCAGCATGTTGACACCATTTGCCATAAATTTGATTCAGAGGTATATGTATTCTTTAACTACTTCCACTTTTCTTTGGCCAGAAAAAAAGAAAAACAAAATATTAGTCCTTTTAGATCAAAAAATCATGATTTTAGATTTCTTAAAGGGGAACTGTCAGCAATAAGAGCCTCACGCCTAAGTGAGAGGCTGATCCCAATTTGCACTTTGTGTACAAAAACATGTTTTTACTTACTGTATACTGCAGTACAGTAGAATGTATTGGGCTAAGTTTGCTGACTTCTAAGATGCCATTTCTTGTAACCAAAAATCCCAGAATCCACTGCAGCTGACATCAAAGGAGGACTGCAGAACTGGAAGATTCAATAGGCACAGTATACATGACAAAGATTCTGTGAGCTAAAATCAGATGTTTGCTGGTCCTGCTGTGCTCATGGGGCTTAGTACAGTCCTATGTCATTGTACCTAGCCCCAGGAGAACAGCAGACTAGCAAACAAAAGATTACAGCTTATAAAAAACTCTGACATTCAGTGCTGGCTGTTCAGTCTCCCACTGTTGCAGCCTTCCTCTGATGTCACCTACAGGGGAGTCCGGCACTTCTGGTTACAGGAACTGTCAGCTTACAAGTCAATGAAATTAGCCTGATACCTTCTACACTGTAGTAATCAGTAAGTAAAAACAAGTATTTTAATTGTGATCTGCCTCACACTTTGGTATGAGGCTCTTATTGTTGACAGTTCCCCTTTAAGGGTAATATTCAATTTCACAAGATCACAGTCTTTTGTGAATTTATTGATTTTCTTCTGTAATCCTACATGTGAAGGAGAGAAAACTACCGTGTTGTCAGCATAAGCAAGAAGACTACAATATTTGACATAAATTTGGGGGGCATGATAATACTATTCTCCCTCAGACTGTAGAAGAGAGTCAATATATATACTAAAAAGAATAGATGCCAGTAGGCATCCCTGTTTAACGCCTCTATTTGTACAGAAAGATTCAGGTAAGTTTCCTGCAGCATCATACTTGATGATCGTTTTGGTGTCTGTAATATAATAGACATATGGATATTAATCAAGCAATGACACATGACGAGGTGTGGGTAATGGCCTGATAACAGCATGCCCCAGGTGTGTGATAAGGGGTATCCAGTCAAGATAGTGAAATGAAAAAGGCGCAGTTGACAACCACGGCATCATAACAGCGTGCAAAATTTTAGAGTCTATTTATATTAGTGGATTTTTTTTTTAACGCACCCATTTTCTGTGTTCCATGTGGTGTGTTTTTTTGACTGCGTTGTTTTCATTTCACTATTTTCACATGGACCCGTATATAGGCACAAGGTTATGCCTCATGTCTGTAGCACCTGGGAAGTGTTCTTATCAGGCTGCTACCGACACCTCAGAGTGTGTTATTACACTTATAAAATGGGTACAAAATGTTCAAGAAGACATCAGATAAAAAATTGCTTTTTATACTGTAAAACAGAATTTAACTGTTTTCATGAACTCGGAAGAAAATTAGTTTTTCAAACTGGACTTAAATTGATTTCCTTAGTATAACAGTAATTACCCTCCCCTCCCAGACAAAGAGCATTTTTGGTGTCCTTTAGTTCTTTACTTTGTTTTTATTTTATTTTTTTTTTTTATTATTCCTATTCTCTTTGCACCATCCCATTACTCCCCCACCCTCACAGACAGACTTTTTTGTGTTCTTCACTTCTTTACTTTTTTGTAATTTGCTTTTTTTAAGTTCCTATTTTCTTGGCGGCCTTTTGTTTTATTTCATTTCATTAACAGCTAGCGTGTCCCTCTGCAACCACTGTAGTCAGCGTTTTTGACTTTGTGCTTTTACCTGCAGTGCTGCAGTATGAGTGAGCACCTTCCCTATCGCACAGTTTCCTTGGTCGGCCTGCTTGCTCAAAAATAAGTATGAGAAATGGAATAATGCTAAGGGGTGGAGGACCAGAAACCATTATGAAGGAGGACCAGACACTGAAGGAATGGCAGCGATGATAAGGAGGAGGAGGACTGAAGTCTAGACAAATGGCACCTGTAAAAAGAAACAGAGGTACAGCATTGACACATGGATATTTTAAGCACATGGGCTATCTTGACTTTTGTAGTCCCGGTTGGCACATTATGGACAGATATGGACACAGGTGAAACAGCCTCTCAGCCAGTGAGATAGCTGGAAATTGTGTACCCATTTTATAATAATGAATGTTGAATTCCCCTTTCTATCATAATTTTTCATAATATGTCCCTATTTATCGAATCCAAAGCTGATGAAAAGTCTACAGATAACATGAATAGTTTCATTTTTTTCAGACCAATGTATTATTTTGATAAATGAGTAAAAATATACACATTATCAACAGCAGAAAAAAACAGGTCTAAAACCTGTCTGGAATTTCAATAAGGGTTTATTATTTTGTAACCATATAGATAATCTATTCAATAATAGTTTTGCAAATCTCTTGGATAGAGTATCCAATATGCTAATAAGACAAAAGTTAGTTGGAGTATTTACTTTTTTGTGAAAATAAGTCACATAGGAATGTGCTTTGTTTTGCAAGATAAGAAACATTGTGGGGATATTTACCAGGCATTACTGACATATTTTAAACCAAAAGAGTTATAATAGAATGCATGTGCAAAAAGGAATCTTTTATAACAATCCAACATATGATTTTGCATTGTACAGCCGTTAAGAATGAACAAAAAATTTGGATACACCCTTTGTTGTGTGGAAAATTTTTTAAGGATGAAAATGCTTCGTACCCATATCTGTTGTCCTTATCGGACAAAAAAATCATGTATGGCAAAGCAAAATTTTTTAAATATTGTAATGTATCAATTAAGCAGCAAATGTTGATTCAGTATTACAATACTGTTATTTTTTATCACATCTGTATCATTGTAACATATGGTACTAAATGCAACAATTTTGTGTAAATTATGTACATTTAAAAAATTAAATCTGAACAGAAAATAGAAAAAAATACTTGGAGTATAAAATGAGCCTTCTACATGAACAAGCACTATAACATTAACCTTATAGGATGATGGAATAAACCCTTTGTTTGAGACAAGAACTGAAAAAAGCAATAGTGATGGGAATCCAAAGATTCAGATTCCCTTTGTAAACCTCACGAGACATAGCATCTGGCCCAGGTGTTTTACTTTATGCAAAATTTCAAATGGAGTCTTCTATAAAGAAGAATACAGAAACCTACGTAACCACTGTAAAAGACAAAATCAACTATTGTAAGGCTGCTTACATCCGCAACTTTCAATCCCACAGCCTTGGTAACCAAAATATTTCTGGTCAGCAATCCCCTACCTACTTGCTTCTGGGGCCAAACAGCCCCCTTTCCTAATCAACACCCCTAATGGTCCTTTGAAGACATGGCTGAATTCGCAGATGCACACAATGCCAAATTTACTAACCGTGACGAATTCCTCGCCAACCCCCCCACCCAAAAAAAACTCAGTCCTCCACCTTCAGACCAGCTTCTCTCTCACCCCAACATTCCTCTGTTTTACTTCAGAGCCATCTCCCCCAGTGAAACACTCAAACTCCTCCTGAGCCTCCCCAACAAGGGTAGCGCCAGTAGCGACGGCCTCTCTCTCCTTGCTTCCTCAGAATTGTGGCTCAAGCTATTACCAAACCCCTCACCATGGGTTTCAATCTCTCCCTCACCACCGCCTCAGTCCCCTCAGTTTGGAAACAGGCTAGGGTCGTCCCATTCTTTAAATCCGGAGACTCTAGCAACATGGACAACTACCACCCAATATCCATCCTCTCCTCTCTAAGCGAGCTGCTGGAAAAGCTTGTTCACCACCAGGTCACGGACTATGTAACAAAATATAGCCTACTCTGCCCTCAGCAGCCTGGTTTCAGAAAAGGCCACAGCACCACTGCTGCCCTGGCCTGTTTCTCTGACCATGTTCTCTATTTTTTATTTAATAACATTCGGAATTACAACCCTTTGAGTCATAGACTCCTTTACAAAGGTTCCACATCAAACAACAATAAGGACATACTTATAGTATTAACTATGAAGCATGGATGCTGGAATGCTTACTGGAGCTGTAGTTGTGGACCTCTCCAAAGCATTCGACCTGGTGAACCACAATATCCTTCTTGGCAAACTAGGTAGCTTTGGTTTGTCCCCTGCCACTACCGACTGGTTCCATGACTACCTTTCCAGCCATACCCAAACAGTCTGTACAGGTGGTACTATCTCCTCTTTATTACCTGTCTCCACTGGTGTCCCTGCAGGGATCTATCCTGGGGCCCGTTCTTTTCTCCCTCTTCATAAACTCTCTCCCCAGGACTCTCTTTCCTGCCACTCCTTACTATATGCTGATGATCTTATCCTCTACCAGAGCGATAAATCCCTGACCAACCTTTCCACGTCACTTACCTTCAACTACACCAACACCTACAAATGGTTCAATGCAAACTGTTAGCTGGTTAACACCAAAGAGACAAAGGCAATGCCCTTTGGCTTCAAGCCCAGGCTAGCCAAACTAACTATAGCCCACAACACTGCCAGCATCCTATCCCCTTATGGCTCACCCCTAGAGACCATTAATACCTTCAAATACTTGGGTTTCACCCTTGACCCCACTCTTACTTTCTTTGACCATATTGAGATCCTAATCCGCCGCATAAATCAGAAACTGGGGATCAGCTACCGTCTAATAATCAATTACCTTACCCAGAAGCCCGGGTTGCCATTGTCCAGTGTAACCTCCTCCCTCTAATTGATTACTGCTCCCCCATCTACTCTCAAACCTCCTCTCCAAACCTGTTAAGATTAAACACCACCTACAACAATATCTGCCAATTTGCCCTTCTGGCTCCACACTCCACCCACTCACTGCACCCTCTATCAAGCCCTTGGTTGGCACCTTCCTCAAGCTAGCCATAGCTACCTCCTGGCTTGTACCACTGACAAGGCCATCTGAAATTTTGTTTCTCCCCTCTCTCCTCCCTCCCTCCCTCCTTTGGCCCAATACATTGAACCGTGACCTCCGCCTCTCCGTAAGCTCCATGCTGGACAGCCCACAAGCCTCCACTTGCATAGGCCAGAGGGCATTCTCATCCATGGCCCAGACCCTTTGGAAGAGTCTGCCCTCCCCCCTTAGAGCCCTTGACTCCCTACGGCATTTCTAATCTCTACTCAGGTCACACCTACTGTCAACTGCCACCTGCTCTTACTCCCCTGACTAATTTCATCATGTAACCATTACTCTCTCTTCCGTTGCCTCCCTGGGCCCAACCCCACTACTATGTTATGCCTACCCTATTTATTTTTATTCATCCTCTGCCTGCCTGGACGTTGTTATGAAACTGGTCTACTAGTTTTGTGCTATTCTGGCATTTTGAATTTATTATTAGCTGTATAATGTACCCCCCTCTTTATTTTACTACCTATGTATAATCTCTCTCTCTCTCTCCGCGCTTAATTAGCCAGTGCTTTGTATTGTTTCTTCATGCTTTGTAGTCACTGTATTCACCTGCCATCACCATGGCCCAGATAGTGCTTGAAAATGGTTATTGGACCAGTGCATCTACCTGGTCAACAAACAAATAAATACATTTCCGTGGCTGAAAAAAGTGACAGAGAAGTTGTATAGTCTAGACAATTGGCTGAAGAACTTCACCTGTTGAGTGTGAATCTGAGAAAATATTTTTACAATATTTTACCCAAGCTTCCTCAGGGATATATACTGATGTAACCCCCCTGCAAATGGGGGTTCCCAAAAGACTTCCAGGAGCTTGCTTGAATGCTCCAAGCCTGAATGGTGTTTGGCATTTAAGCCATTTATCAGTGAGTGTTTTTAGAACCTCTGGTACTGTCTTTAAAGAGCTGTCTGCTTGCAGACATAATTAGTCTTGTATGGGGGACTGTGTGTTTCTTTGATTGAGTACCACTCAAGCTGCTGCCAATTCACTTCATTTTGCAGTCACTAGGAGTGCAAAGGAACCTATCTGAAAGATGTAACTGTTTGCCAGAAATTATTTAGAGTAATAATGAAATTACAGTTTGTCTAACCTGCTTTCTTTGCAGTCAGAACTGTGTCTGCTAGTTCCCCATTCTAGTTTTGAACTGCTGAACTGGACCAATCAGTGTGGGTAAGCTAGCTCTAAAATGGTGCCTTGGACGAATCAGAACTTGGACTCATAATCTGAGCCAGCCACAAGAGGATTGTATAGGCAGTGACTCTGGGAGATGTAGTTTAGACTTCAGTGCCTTTTTGGACCAACAGCAGCAGTCTATTGTGAGTGACAGCCAATCCAGTCAAGAACTGGGAGGAACTCAAAGGAAGTGCCGGTTTTGTCGGTTGGAGTTTCAGTTGAGCTTTGGCAGTGAAGAAGGAAGGAGCCTGTGCTTTTCAGTGTGCAGTTTTAGTCAAAACGTGTGTAAGGCCCAGAGTTCCGGTCTGCAGCTTGTGTAACAGCTTGTTAGGACTGAATCCGTCCTGTGAAAAGAATCAAAGGATCTCTGAAGAGTAGAAACCAGGCTCACCCTGTAGAAGACTGGAAGAATTGCTGAAAATTGCACTCGGTCTGTCAGGAACTGAATCTGCTGTGTGTCTCCGGGTATTGTGCAGTAATTGCGATCGGGATACAGATGCAGCCTGCCTGGTATAGTGCTTTCTTTTATATGGATGTGTGAAGAGGTTTGTGTACCTCAAGTGAGCCCTGCTGACATTGAAGGACCCTATCTTATTTGAGTCGTGAGTACTAATTCAGGGTAAGCTCCCTGTTGAATTGCCACATTAAATCCAAATGGAATTACTGTACTGCTGACTGTTTAATTCTCCTTTCTCTGTGTGAAAGGGCCCTACCAGCTGCCACGGTTTGGACTAGCCACTAGGGCTTGGGTACCCAGGGACAGTAACTGATAGGGATAGGCCTTGCACAGAGCCATAGGTAGATTATTAGAGTGATAAGCTAATTAACCTGATTTCCCTGTCCTTGTTATATCCCTAAATAAATCAGAGCTGCTTGTTTCAGCAAAGTTATACTGCCTGAGGTATTTGTCTATGTTAAAGTACTGTACTGTGATTGTTGCACTGTATCTCATTTCACAGGAGGTCCCAGTGCCAGAACCAGACCTGGGGTAAGTGTATACTGTGAAGGTAATTCTGATATATTGTGTGGGCCACTAGTGGGAAGAAAGGGGGGTTGCAGTGTCCCAGAGGGCTGTGACCAAGTTAGTTTAACTATTGCAAACCCTGACCTCTGGGTGGAGGCACCCGCCATTGGATCCAGGCCCCTCAACCTGTTAGTGGCAAATCAGGCAGGGGTAGTAGCCCCTGGGATAGCGCCATCTAGGGGTTACACTGATAAAGACCGGAATGGATTTGTCCCTTTTGTAACCATAGACCAGATGTTTTTCTTATCCTTGCTATCAGTGATATGAAACATTTCTATCCATTTCTCTTTGTAGAAATTTTATTTTTGTTCTTTCAAGATAGAGTTATATTATTTCCTCTTTATGTTTAGATGGTTAAAGTTTACTCTTGACGGATTCTTTTTGTCAGTCTAATCAACTTCATTTTTTATTCCTGCTTACAGGTGTCATTAGTCCAAGTCTGTATCTTGGAGACTTTGTTATTCTTATTAACATATAATATTGGATAAAGTACTGAAAAATTTTTTTTTTTTTTTTTTACACGTTATCCTCCATTAAAGAGGCCTGTGTAGAATCGCTAATTTTATCCAGAGTTTCTTTAGTTTCTATGCCATATAATATGGCGTTTAATGAATCCCTGAGCAGACCTTCTACTCAAAATCTTTGTTTCCCTGTTATAACACGCGGAAGGTTAAAGAGCTGCTGACGCCTCAAAGAAAACTTTGAAAAACATAATATTTAGGTACAATTTAGCTTGCATTCTACACGTATTCAATAGATTTCTCCGTCCCATTACTCATTACTGAGAAATTTGCATGGAAACATGCTCTATATCCCTTAGAGTTCATCTGCCTGTTTAACTTGCTCCCTACTTCATGTCATAGTCCTCTGATGTGACATCACAATCTGTTGCCATGGGAGTAATTGTGATGTTACAAATAGAGCAATGTGACCTTAGGTAGGGAGAAAGCAACAGGAATAGATGAAGTCTTCAGGAGCAATGGCTTCAGTGATAAATAATGGGGAGGAGAAATACAGAACCAATGTGGAATACAAGCTGAACTGCAGGGCTTGCATTAACCCCCTACTTAAGTCCACAGATGGGATTGTTGAGGATTTTGAAGCACAAAAATAAAAGCAGTGCTTCAGCACTGACCCTGTATATTGAAAGGTTTGCACAGATATCTTTAGCAGAAAAAGTATCGGATAATGTTGTACAAAGCCACTCCAGAAATTTCTGACCCCAAGATTTTCTGGTTTGACCCCAACATTTGAATCAGAGGATCAAGCCGACTCCCACTTTACTAGTGCTAATGCAAGCCCTGCGAACTATGTCTAACTATTATGTTTTGTTAAAGCTGTCCTAATGGCGTCAGATGCTCATTATTATTGTTTATTTTCTGATCACTGTTTTCATTTTCAAAATCAATAGGGCATATGCACACTCTGTTCTCATGCTAATTTTAAGACAGTCATATAAATGGTAGCCTTCTGGATTAGATATGGCTTTATCAAAGTGTGCTTTGCTCATTGAGTCCCAAGTAGGTAGTATTTCTGGCTTCATCTCCTGTGAGTCTGCCATTTAACAGAAGCAATGCACAGTCTAAACTAAAATTTTGCAACTTTTTACCATGGTTATTTTTTAATTACTTCCCTAACAGAATGTTCAACTATTAAACCCATGTCCATGTAGGAGTCTAACTCATAGATATTGTCAAAATCAGCAGTACTTGCATTCAAATCCCCCGCAATCAGCACATTTGCCTGAGGGAATTTATAAGTGAATGTTTCTAAATTATAATTAATATCCAAAATAAAATGTGAGGCTCTTTTAGGGGGAATACACACATTAATAAGTATGACACTGTGTATATCCCATTTCACTATACTGACAATGTGTGTGCTTTTTTAATATATCTCCAATTTTTATTCCTGGCCTTATTTTAACATAAGTAGCTAGACCCTCAATACTTTGCCCAAACTTGTTGGATTTAATCGCTGTTGAGTTAATGACTTTATAACCATTCAGGTTTACTATGTCTAGGAACTAAGGGCCAGATATTCAAAGCTTTGGGCCGGGCATAAAAACGTTTGCGCGGGTTTAGCGCAGGATTAGCGTGGGTCTGATATATTCAAAAAGCCAAATAGCACGGATAAACTGCATTAGCACCAGGCAAACAATAATTATATGCAAAGGGCAAAGTGAACATGACTACAGGCGCAATGAGAAATTCAGCAACTAGTGCCGCTAAGGTGTTTAGCGTGACCCATAGCGCGGTACAAATTACCGCCCAGGAAAAGCTGGTCTTAACCCTGGCCAAACAGCTTTGCGTGACACTGTCGCTTTGCGCGGTGATAGCGTGGCATTAGCGCGGCTTGAGCGGCCCTAACATATGAGTATGACACTTGGAAACCGCCAGACATGGAGGACACATGCCACTCACTGATGGCACTACCATGATGCCAACAGCTGCCACAGGTCCCAGCCATGCACAGGCAGTAAGGGGTGATCGAGCCCACAGAGGTCATCATGGTAGTGTGGCAATACAGCACGCACCTGCAGACCATACGTCTGTAGTGCCCAACAGATGCCAGCACACACAGACAGCACTGTGGGCATGGTGGGCATTGAGGGGAGGGTGTATGGGTGGCCAGACCTCACCAAGCCCCAGTGTAGCCACAAGACTGGGACATAGCACACAGTGCACATGGGCCAGTAGTGGGAATACCCCACCGTCTGTGTGTCTGTCGGATCCCACGTGCCCCATGGGAACAAGCGCAACTGTACAGGTGCCACCTTTTACACAGCCCGGCCATGTATATGTCTGTGTTGCATCCCATACCACAGGTGCAGCATCTGTGGATCTCACACAACAGCGTAACAGTAATGTCCACAGCCAGTAAACACCTGCATGTTAGGCCTGTCACTGTGTACAGTGCAGTCAGCATCACTGCCCTACACACCATAGGCAGTGCTGTGTCCCTCACACTACTGGCCCCCTTGCTACTGTAGTGTCTGCTGTGCATTGCAGCATGTCCTTCAGTGTGACAGTTGCATGCAGCACCACCACCAGTGCCTACGCTGTCTTGTCCCCTGGGGTACAATATGCTATGCTATGCCGTACTGATTATATGTAGCCTGCAGCTATCATCGTGCACTGCCAGACTGACCTACAGGTAGAGCTGCGGTTGGACCTGGTCAGCCCCTTTACTTCCAGACTGACCTACAGGTGGCTCTGTGGGACCCTGCAGTAACGCTGGGCAAACTGCATGCAAATCAGGGCATAATGAGATACTAATCTGGTTGTTTGCCCAGAGACTACGTAAGTAGGCTCATTTGCATGTCACTTTTGAATATGGCATATTTTAGCACCGGGCAAACATGTCTGCATGAGGCAAACCGCTTAGCTCTGCGCTAAAGCCGCGCTAACGTGTTAGCGTGGCACTAACGGTTCGGGGAATATTATACAGTTTTGATCACTGTTCTTTCACATCTGCTGCTGCCTGCAGCTGTACTGAGTCCATGCATTTGCTGGCATAACATTGGCCACATAGTTCATCTCTACCTGCCCTCATGTCGCTGTGCACTGTGTTGTTGTTGTGGTTTGCACTTCCTGGTTGCTATATTCAGTGCTGTCTTATTCCAGGGCTACATTTGCCCTGCACTCCCAGCCCAGCTTGCATGGCCTCATTACCATGCTATATGCAGAAGCTGTTTGCCCTGGGCTATTCCATTTGAATATAGCTTGCTTTGTGCTCTGGGCTATGTTTGCCCACCAGGCAGTGCTACTTTAGACCAGGGGCAAAGTTTTGAATATTTGGCCCCTAGTCTCTTAAAAAAAAATTACACTATATATTTTTATAAATGCATGCCATCCATTATAAGATAATTTACTCATTAGTCCTGCAATATTCCATAACAGAAAATTTCCCTCAGTGCTGGTTGGATCTAAAGGCTCATTACACAATTTGTGGCTAACAGACACCCATAAGGTGCCCCATAAGAGACAGGTTAGGAAGCTAGAGGACCTTGGGGTAGGGGGCCAAGCTCGTAAGATGGGTCAGAATCTGGTAGTAGGATAGAAGCCAAAGGGTGGTAGTTAGGGGAGAATTCTCTGAAGTGAGGCCTGTGACCAGCAGGGTCCCACAGGGCTTGGTACTTGGCCCTGTGTTATTTAACATCTTCCTAAGTAACATCATAGCTGGGATGAAGGGTAAAATCTGCCTGTTTGTGGGTGACACCAAGCTCTGTGGGAGGGCAGACAGGGAGTAGGGAAGACAGGAACTCAGGGAGGGCCTGGCTAAGCTAGAAGAGGTCTGGCATTTGGCAGCTGGGGTTCAATGCAAGTTCAAGTTCAAATACTCTATTGATCGGCATCATGCCCTTACAATATTAAAACAGACAAACAATCAGAAAAAAAAAGTAAAAGAAACCCACATTTGTAAAAAGAGTTAAAACAAATCAAAAAACATATTAAAGGTTTTCTCCTACAGATTTTATATACAATGCAGACGTAATTAGCAATTTTATTCAGATACTGAATTATTAACAGTCATAAGGAAAAGTAGGAGATCTTCAGGAGTTTCACTAAAACTAGAGAATATACTGAGAACACAGGTATTATGGGGTTTAGCATACCTGGGGCAGTAAAACATCACGTGTTCCAGGTTTTTGTTGCCTCCCAACGGGCAACAGCAGGGGGTTTCTGAGGCCTTTGGTGCAGATGCAAAGGTTCAATACTAAAAAGTACAAAGTTATATACTTGGGGGCAAAGAATCTGGGAACCAATGGGTGGAGTGAGGTAACCAGGTCAGAAGGAAAAAAGGACCCGGGGAGTAATAATCACAAGTGACCTGAAACACTGTGCACACTACAAACGAGCAGCAGCCAAAGCAGATCAGGTGCTGGACTGCATAGCCAGGAAAATTATTACCAGGAAGGCAGAAGTCATTCTGCCATTGTACAGGTCACTGGTAAGACCACACCTGGAGTACAGTGTGCAGTTTTGGTGCCCTTATCTATAGAAGGATATCAATTTGTTGGAGACAGTCCCGAGAAGGGCAACCTAGATGATCCAGGGCCAGCAGGCCAACACCCATGACGAGAGGCTCAGGGAGCTCAACATGTACTCTCTTGAAGAAAGATGCGACGGGCAAGACATGACTGAGACCTTCCAGTACCTTAAGGGTACTAACAGGGTGAGCACTGAGGGCCTCTTCGGCCTTAATGGCAACAAGACCAACAGGGGGCACAGCCTAAAGCTGGTGGAGGGGGGAATGTTCAGAAGAGAGATGAGGAGGCACTTTTTCACTGAGAGAGTGGTGGCCATGTGGAATAAGCTGCCAGAGGAGGTGCTAGTCCTAGAAACGGAGGACAGCTTCAAAAGGGGATGGGACAGGATAAGGGGAAAAACTGTGGGTACAGGTGGACCGAGTAGGGGGAGACAGGGGGAAGAAGTGGGAGGTCAGAAAGGAAAAGAGATGGGGGGACAGTTTCCTTTGTAAATACACAGGGAGCTGCACAGTCAAGCAGATTAAATAGACTGTTATGCCTTTATCTACTGGCATGTTTGTACTGTATGTTACTGCGTCATACAAGTCCCCATGACTAATGCTGAGCTTAACGGCACTTGTCAACAAAGACACAACAACCGGAGAAAGGGATACTGTACTTTTGAGGTGCTCTAGCCATTCCAAAGATTGGCAGGATCTCAGGGTTACTCTGATTATTCTCGTCTTCACCTAATGGTTTATCCTGAAAATTACATTTCAGATAGGCAAGATCACACTGTGGCACTTTTTGTTCTATAGTATTTCTTATCTGGTTTGTATTGTCAGTCTACCAGCTGAGTGTCAGGTTACTGGTGCAGCTATTTCCAGTCCTAATGTAACTATTTTTTTCTACCTGAACCAAACCTGTTTCGCCAACCCCACACTTGACCTTATAAATAATAATATACAGTGGGAGTTCCACATCTCTGTATAGGGTTATTTTATTTTCCTTTGCTTTTTTTATCCTAAGTTCTGCTTGGAATAGAAGAACAACCAGTTTCAACAATGAGAGTCTTGTCTGTTTTTGAAAAATACCTGTTATGCATATGATGGTTTCATTTCCAGTCAATGTAATGCAGTATTTCATCAATTTGAAGCCACCCTCAATTAGAAGCCACCCTCAAATAGAAATTGTGGCTCAAAATCAAATAGTTGAATAGAAGTCACTCATATTTATGAGCCGCAATTTCTACTTGAGTCAGCCTCTAGTTTAGTCACAGATGGCTCAGAGGTACAGTTCACTGTAGCACTGTATGTTTGTATGTAATTTGAACTGCATGCCCTTCTGTGCAGGGAGCGAAAGCTTTGAGAGCTGGTAAGACTCCTCCGAGTTCTGAAAGATTTATGTGCAACTGTGACTCTTCGGGAGTCCAGTTACCACTTACTGAGGCACTATCCAAATGAGCTCCCCAGCCCAAAAGGGAGGCATCTGTGGTGATCACCATTGTGGGAAGAGGAACTTAAAAGGGAACCCCTGCCTGCAAATTTGTAGGGTTCTTCCACCACAGCAAGTTTTGGAGGAACTGCTCTGACACAGGTATCAACTTTGAAAATGTGTTGCTTTTCTGAGACCAGTGAGCTCTGAGGTAGGCTTGCAGGAGTCTCATCCTGTACCTGACTCCTGGGATTACTGCAGTCATAGAGGCCATATGTCCCAGAAGTTTGAGGAAGTGTCTGGCTGGTCTTGGCTGTCCCTGGGTGAAATAATCTGCCACTGAAAGGAAACTCTGAATTCCTTCCTGCGGGAGGAAAGCATATCCCTTCTGAGTGTCCAGCTGGGCCTCTATGAAGGTAAGCAGCTGGGTGGGTTCCGGGTGAGATTTCTTTAGATTTACCAGGAAACCCAGAGACTCCAGAGTGCATTCTGTGAGGGAAAGAGATTCCTTGACCTGGCAAGGAGACTTTGCTACTATGAGCCAGTCGTCCAGATAGGGGACAGCGACACCCAGTCTCCTGAGATGTGCTGCTACCACTGCGAGACACTTGGTAAAGACTCTTGGAGCCGAGAACAGACCAAAGGGCATTGCGGTGAACTGATAGTGACCTGAAGTAAGTTTGAACCTGAGAAACTTCCTGTGAGATCTTCTTATGGGTATGTGGAAGTAGGCATCCTTTAAGTCTAGGGAGGCTAGCCAGTCTCCCTGCTGTAAGGACTGTATGACCAGTGACAGAGTGACCATTTGTAATTTTTTTTTAGATGTTTGTTCAAATATGTGAGATCTAAGATAGGTTGCCACTTCCCAGTTTTCTTTTGTGTCAGAAAATACCTGGAATAGGGGCCTTTGCCCTTCTCGTGGGCGGGGACCCTCTCCACCACTCGTAAAGACAGAAGGCTTTGTGCCTCCATTTCAAACAGTGGTATCTGCGTTGGGGACAGAGGTCTTGACACCTGGGTATGCTTGAGGTCTGGCAGCTGCTTGAACTGCAATTACAGACCCTTCTCCACCATCTTCAGCACCCACCTGTCTGACTTGATGAGGGACCAGTGCTGAAGACAGTGGGAGAGTCTGCCTCCAACCAGAAGTGGGGAGGCAACCTGGACACTAACATCAAGACACAGACTGAGAGGCAGATGGCTGGGTAGAGGTGGCGCTTCTTCGGCCCCTTCTGCCCATGCCTCTGAAGAAAACGCTGTACTGGCCGAAGTCGGATTGGGGATAGGGATTGTAAGGCCTGGGAACAAAACTTTTGCCCCTACCGCCCCTGGGACAGGATCTCTGAGGGGTGGTGGGCTTAGGCTTGGATGAGTGGCTCTGCCAGGAGGCCTTGTACTCATCGACTTTTTTTATGTAGTCAGTGGTTCTGTAATCAAACAACATATTTTGATCACAGGGAAAATCCATGGCCTTGTTCTGAGTGTCTGTGGTCAGACTGGTTGTTCTAAGCCAGGCGAAGCGTCTCAGAGAGACGGCATGGGCCACTGCCCTAGAGGCTGCATCATTGTTGTCGTCTGCCATGTGGAATTGGTACATAGTAGCTTCCAGTGCAGTTTTTGACATATCCACCAGCTCCTGCACCATAGACTTTGATCTGTTGCGGGCGACAGCCTGGACAGATTTCCAAAGGGCTTTCTGATATTTGGCTGTGAATGCCATGTATGAAGAAAGTCTGAGAAGCAGGGAAGCTGTGGCATACATTTTCTTTGCTATAAAGTCAATTTTGTTGGAATACTTGTCAGGGGGAGAGGGGGACAGGGAGACTCCAGCTTTCTCACAAACTGCCTGATGCACTATATTATACTCTCATGGCTAGGGTGTGCAGACAGGAACTCGGTACAATTTTTAGACAATTTATATTTTCTCTCAAGATGCTTATCAACCCCTGATACTGAAGTGGGGTGTTGAAGAACCTTCATGGTAATTTTTCTAAATGCATTATAAATAGGGACTACCAGGGTCTTTGAGGATGAAAGACCCTTCATCTCCCTATAATCTTCGTCTTCATTGACATCCTGGTTGGACTCCTGCGTAGGGAGGTCCAGAGTGCCCAGCATATTTTGTATAAATGTAAACATAGAGGAAGGATCCTCGTGGTCACCCAGGGGATCCCAAGATGAGGGTCCAGGGACTCCTGCGGCTCAATGCCCTCAAAATCCATGTCAGGGACATCATAAAACTGATCATCATCTGCATCACCCTCACAGTCTACATAAGAGAGAACTGTGGAAGAGTGCTTACCATCCCCAGTAAATTGAGAACCCATCTTCTGAAGGGTCTGAAACAGTCGCCATTCTTTTTCTATATCTTGCACTGACGGAAGAACCTGCACAGTTTGTAAGTGTTTTGTTTTTTCTGTATGCTTTAAGCTGCCTGTTGTCTCGCTATTGGCTTTCCGAGGAGCAACAGGAGCATTTTTGTCTTGACAGAGTTTCTTTTTAGCCACTTCATCAGAGGTTTGATCAAGCTTCCTTTTTTCGTCACTCTTATTATTTTTCAGTTTGTGAGGAACTTCATCTTTGGAAGCTTTATTTTTTGGCTGGGATCTGGAGGGTTCCTCAGCACCTCTGCTTTTAGTATTAGTACTTTTGAATGGCCCTTCGTCAGAAGCCTTTGATTTATCTTCAGCCATAATAATCAAAGGTTTGTCTGCTATGTTTGCCAATTTAGGCAAAGCAAACCAGTCCTGGACCTATGAACTGAGTGCAGGTTTCTGTAAAAATGCCACTGGCCAGTCCAGCCCCAGTTAATAAACTCTGTCTTTGGTTGTAGAACTGTGATCTATACCAGTGCCAGTCTTAATAGAAATCCAGAAATACTCAACTGTGCACAGGTGGCTGCTGGACCCTTACGGACAGTCCTGACACAGATGATACCAAGGTCCAGCAATATAACAAAAAAAGGGTTTCCTCGAAATTGGCAATCTAGAGAGAAAACTCCCAGGCACTGTTTAAATTTGAAATCCACTGCAGGTGCCTCGAGGTAAACCCACGAGGTCTGAGGTAAAAAAAAAACAGGCAACTGTCCCTAATTCTACAATTCCCACAAGAATTTGTCCAAAAATGAAGGAAACTGTCGAAAATAAGCACCTGCGATAAAATTAGGCTTTAAACTAAATCATCACGGTAAAAATAAATTCAAAATAGCGCAGTCGCACTAAAAATAAAAAATCTGCGCGGCGCTAATGAAAAAGTAAAACTTTCACTTGGCACACTAAAGGAAATAATTTATGAGGAAAACTTTATCCAGATAAGCACTAGGAGGCTGTCAACAAGGAAAGTTGGGAGACGCCTCAGAAGCAATATTGTTCAATTCAGCGAAGAAAAAATTCTGAAGCATTCAACAGCTCTCACTCAACTCACACCCCCTCCAGTCTTTTGATTGGCTTGGCCCTAAGCTCATTTAAATATCTCTTAAAGGCACACCTCCGACGCAGTTGCACCTAGCCAGCTAAGTGCAACAAAGTTACTGATGCTAAAGGACTCCTGGGGTAAGAACATGAGGCTGGAGAAGAACATAAACGTAGGAAAGAAAACACAGAAAATTCAATGTTTTAATCACTAAAAGAAGAAAAAAATAAAAGCGCAGAATAAACATGAGAAAATGGAGATCGACTGAAGCTGGCATCCATGAAGGTCCGATGTGCACAGGTCGACGTCGGGAAAGAACTCAGGTAGGCATGCGGGACTGCCCCCATTGTAGGTTAGGTGGACAGTGCGGTCCCCCATAATAGACTGCTAGGTTAGAAGTTTTCAGTGTGGTCCTGGCGCCTGGCGACTTCAGTCCTACTGGTGTTGCCTGCTGCAAGAGCCCCCTCGAAGTAAGATTTATCTTTCTTGGAGTGCACCAATATGAGAAACTCTTCCACTTAGAGAAGCATTCTTTCACAGCTGCTGGTTTTCCGGAAACCTTAAGCACCATCAGGATCTCCTCGGACAGTTTCTTTTTTGCTATTATTTTCTTCCCTGTCCCAGTCGGCCCTTTCTCTTTGCCATCCTTAAAGCCCCATCCCCCGAACATCAGACCCCCCCCACCCATCTTCCCCACGGCTTCCTCCATGGCAGGGTGGCAGGTAGCCCTCCCAACTCAACCCACCAGGTCCGGATCTAGCATCAGGAAGGTGTCTTCTCATGGGTGGCACCTGCGAAGGACGATCGTCCATGCCGTTCGACCGGGACCAGCTTCTGCTTTTTCTGCAGAGGGGAGTGTGCAGTGCCAACAATGGCTGAGCTGCACATGCTTCCGCATGCAGCACACCAGCCGGCTTCTCTTCCTCCTCCTCCTCCTCCGTCTCCGTGCCCCATCGTACAGGACCCAGCGTGCCAACACCTAGCCTCCGCTAGGTGTCAGACAGGTTCCGGTCTCTGTTCCCCATGCTGTCGTGACAACATCTAGCCTCTGCTAGGTGTCAGACAGGTGCCGGTCTCTGTTCCCCACCCTGCCTGGGACAGGAGAGCTATTCTCCAGATGCTCGATCCTCTCCCTCCCCAGCCAACCCCCAACAACCCGCTTACATCGCGAACACGGGTCACCAGCGTGGGAGCAGGTAAGGCATGATGCCTCAGCCCTCCATGCCACTGGGCCGGCTACTCCTAGGACAGTTTCTATCTAGAATTCTCTAGTTCTCCAAGAACCATGCCCTCAAGCATAAAGTCCTGGGATCTGGGAATGTTACGCTGCCCTGAGACAGTATTGACAGGTTGTCTCAGTGGTAGGCTGATTGGATTCTTTGCTGGACAGGGCCAGGAGCATTAAGTACCAGACCTGCCTGGCCCAGTCTGTGGCTATTGGGATCACTGATGCAGATTGTCTCCTGAGTTTCAGGAGCTCCCTCTGTATGAGTGGGAATTGTGTGACAGCATACAGAAGCCTTTCTGTCCACATCAGGATTAGGGTGTCCCCGAGACCATGCCCTTGGGTGGTGGCCTACAACAAAATTTTGGAAGCTGACTGTTTTCCCAGGATGCAAACAGGTCTATTTCTGGAGTGCCCTAACTTTTGAAAACTGTGGCCTGACCTTGCCGATTCTGGTTCCATTCACGGTCTCCCTGGTTGATTCTGCTTAAGGAGTCTGTCAGTATATCGTCTTTGCCTGGCAAGTGTACTGCAGGGTCTTTGCATCTAGGAATTATGCCAGGTCCCACATCCTCACTGCCTCTGTGCACAGTCTTGAGGATCTTGTACCTGCCTGCTTGTTTACGTAATACATTGCTGTGGTGTTGTCTGTTCTGATCTGTAGAGCTTGACCTTACAGGTGGGAAAAGAAGGTTTGCATAGCTAGAAATACTGGTTAGAGTTCCAAGAGACTGACATGTTCCTGGGACTCCTGCAGACTCCAGTTGCCATGTACTGTAAGGTCATCCAGGGGGGTGCCCCACCCTAGGAGTGAAGCTTCTGTTGTGAGAACACTTGTTGGGGGCTGCCGGAGAAAGGAACTGCTCTCTCTGAGGTTGCTTTCTTCCTTCCATCGCTCTAATACCCTGACCAATGCTTCTCTAAGTGGCACTAGTTTGGACAGGGAGTCCCATGTTTGAGACCAGTGCTTTCTTTAGTGGTAACTGGATGTTCCTCATCTGAAACCTTTCCCAAGGGACCACGACTATGGAAGCAGCCATATGGTCCAAAAGTTGTAGAAAATCCCTTGAAGGCCTTGGTTGGCCCACTCTGAAGGACTGTGTTGTGGCATGTAAGAGTTGCTACCCTCCTCTAAGAAAGGAAGGCTTTCCACTGCAAGGTATTCAGTATGGCACCTATGAAGTCCAGCATTTGAACAGGTTCTGTATGGAACTGCTAAGGGCTTAAAATTTAAAGGGAAGGGAAGGGTACTGCATTATTCATGATATTTTTAGCCCCCCTCCCTAAATTCTGGACCCCCTCATGCAGGACAATCCTGCACACACTGAGCGCACTCATAGTGCAGTAGCAGAGTTCCACAGAGTGCCTTCTATGGCACTTTGCTATTCACTGTCTTTTTTTCTGGGTACTCCCTGCTGGTCCAATGTGTGCACCTATGTTTAACTCCCTGGTGGTTTGGTGTGCACACACCTCTCTCGTCCCTCCACCGCTCTCGCAACACTCGTGCACATGGACAGACTGAAGAGAGACATCGCAGTATCAGGAGGAGTCACCATTTCATGAGGAGCACAGGTTGAGGGAACAGCTGATGAGGAGTCAATGGAGGAGAAAAGAGCGAGAGATGGCGATAAGGACAACTGCTGGCTATGGCAACAGCAGCAAGTGGCAGCCAGAGGGTCAGACCAGTTACTTTCAGTCCAGAAACAGTTTAACTGAGAGAAAAGGAAAAAGAATAGATTACAAAAAAAAAAAAGACAGTGTTGGCAGCAGGAAATGGAGGGGCGAACGCATCAGAGGCCTCTGGCTGCAAAGAAGACTCAGTCAGTCAGCAGCCATCAGTGAAAACTACGGTAAAACCGAAAAAAAAGAAATGCAATACAGCAGGCATAGACAATGCGACATGACAGATACTGAAAAGCATCCAAATGAATGAAAACACAAAAATAATGAGCTAAAATGTCAGGTGAGTGACATATAAATAAAAGGAGCATTTGGGTCAAACAAAATTGCTATAAAAATTAAGGGGAGGCTAAGCACAATGAAATAAGGGTGCCTGGGAGAGAGACAAAATGTTTTTGGGGGTTGGGACTGGGAGGGAAGGAGTTAACAACAAGAGGATGCAATGAAAAAAAGTTGCACAGCTTTCCCTTGTCATTCATAAGTTGACAAAGTGTGCACAACAAGACGATGGAGCGCGCCAGGGTAAAGTGAAAAAAAAATCTGGTTGCTGGAAGAAGGGAACGGGACCAACTCCAAAGCATTTGCTGCTAGAAAATTATTTAGGAGAAACTAAGAGATGGGAAGGTCCATTACCTGTATAGCCCATGAAAAGTTGGATTCATTATAAAAGAATAACAAAACAGAAAAAAATAATAAGAATTTTTGCAAGAACTGTGTGGGGAAACAACTGAAAGAGGTGGGAAAGTCTGTAACCTCAGTGTGTCCCAAGAAAAGCTGGATTTAATTTAAAAGAATTTTAAGAAAACCTCAGACAAAATAGAACTTTTACAAGAACTGTGTGGGGAAAAACTGAAAGAGGTGGGAATGTCCATGACCTAGGTATGACCCAAGAAAAGCTGGATTTATTATGAGAATAAAAAACAGAAAAATAACAGAAAGAAATTTTGCAAGAAAAAAGAGTGTGTGTGGGGAAACAACTGGGTGGGACGGTCCATTACCTGGGTGTGACTGTGCCCACCAAAAAGATGGATTTATTATAAAAGAAATAGAAACATTTAAAAAGAAGACAACTGTGTGAAGCAACTGGGTGAGGAGGTCTGTTACCTGGCCAAGAAAAGCTAGATTTTTATAAAAAAAAAAAAAAGAACTTTGCAAGAAAGAAGACAACTGTGTAATGAAACAACTAGGTGGGAGGGTTCGTTACCTGAGTATGTCCCAATAAAAGCTTTTTTTTTTTTTATTTTATAAAAAAGAAAAGGAAAAAAGAACTTTTGCAAGAAAGAAGACAACCGTGGGGAAACAACTGGGTGGGGAAGTCCAGTACCTGGGTACGTCCCAAAAAAAGCTGGATTTTTCATTAATAGAAAAGAAAAAGAACGTTTGCAAGAAAGAAGACACTGTATGTGAAAACAACTGGGCGGGAACGTCTGTTACCTACAGTGGTGATCATGCAAAAGTATACCATTATCGCGCGTCATTGCACAGTAGCAGTATACATGTTATTCAAACGGGTACCGTGATAGCGGTATATCGCGATATCTGTATACTTTTGCATGATTACCACTGTAGGTGTGTCCCATGAAAAGCTGGATTTTTTTCTTATTTTATAAAAAAAAAAAAAATAAGGAAAAAAAATGAACTTTTGCAAGAAAGAAGACATCCGTGGGGAAACAACTGGGTGGGAAAGTCCATTATCTGGGTATGTCCCAAGAAAAACTGGATTTTTTTATTAAAAAGGAAAAAGAACTTTTGCAAGAAAGAAGACACTATGGGCCCGATATTCAGAATGGCGCTTGGCAATGGTGCAACTGAGTTGCGCTGGAGCAACAAAGGGATATATTCAAAAGAGATGTGCCATGGCGCATCTCTTCTGAATATATCAAAGAATGCGCGCAGTGCAAATACAGTGCACCAGCACATCCCTCAGACAGGCCTGCATACCTGGAATGGGAATGCCCCAGTGCAACTGGAGTTGCGCCGGGCGCAATTTCCAGATATTCAGATCTGGATATGCAAATGGAGGCCATTGAGCATGCAAGGGGCAAATGGGTCCATTTGCATGTCATTATGGCCCCATTTGCATGTGTTGTGCAGAGCTGGCCAGCGAAATGTGCCTGGCACCCTGCACAGCATGTGGTCCCTGTACCAGAGATCGCAGTAGTATCCCTCTCCCCATCCCGTAACCCCGATCACATGTTATTAATAAAGCAAACAGCCCTGGTAGTCCAGTTGTACCCCCATACTCCTCCCGTACCTCCGATTGCCCATCATGTTCATACATATATTTCCCTGGTAGTCTAGTGGTACTCCCCTTCCCTCCCTCCGATCACTGTATAGAAACATAAAAGTTGACGGCAGATAAAGACCGCAAGGCCCATCTAGTCTAATATTACTTTCCCTGGTAGTCTAGTGGTAGTCCCCTCCCCGCTGGTAACCCTGATCACAGTAGAAACAGCACTGTCCAGTCCCTGGTGGTCCAGTGCCACCCTCACCCCCACCCACACAGGACCCCCAGCCCACCCCCATCATCGGCGGGCAGCAAACCCACCCGCATACCTCCATGGCTGTCCGCCGAATGACAGCTTACAGTATCAGTTGCAAGGACCAATGGGCTTGCAGTGCATACTGTGATAGTCATTCACAACTTTGTGAATGAATGACTTCATATGGTGATCAGAGGTACGGGAGGGGAGGGGGTACAACTAGACTACCAGGGAGAGTAATATTACAATACGGTGATCAGAGGTACGGGAGGGGTATACCATCAGACTACCAGAGAAGTATGTGGGTGCTTGTGAACGGTGTTCTGGGGGGTAGCCAGTAGTCACCCACGAATGACAGCTGCTATGCTGCACACTGCAATACAGCAGCACGCCTATGGGTGGCTAGCGATTGAGCCATTTTTTATGTGTTCAACTTTGTGCCCAGGTATGCGGCACATCTCTGGGATGTGCCGGCAGATACACCGCTCATCCCGGCCTGAATATCAGAATGTGCCGCATATGCATAGGCACGCCTGGAGATGTGCCATTACATCATCTTTGCACCCTGGCACATCAGGAATTGTGTTGCGTAACTCCCACTTTTGAATATTGCCCCGGGGTGCATTTCTGTGGTTGTGATGGTGCAACTCAGTTGCACCAGGTGCAACCCCTTTGAATATCTTGGCCTAAGTGTGAAAACAATTGGGTGAAAGATCTGTTACCTAGGTGTGTCCCAAGAAAAGCTGGATTTTTTTTTTATTTTATAATAAAGAAAAGAAAAGAAAAAAAACTTTTGCAAGAAAGAAGACAACAGTGGGGAAACAACTGGGTGGGAAGGTCCATTACCTGTTATGTCCCAAAAAAAGCTGGATTTTTTTATTTAAAAAAAAAAAAAAGAAAAAGAACTTTAAAGAAGACACTGTGTGGGAAAACAACTGGTTGGAAAGGTCTGTTACCTAGGTGTGTCCCAAAAAATAAAAAAAAACTTTTGCAAGAAAGAAGACAACTCTGTGGTGAAACCACACCGCTGGGCTCGTTGACTGCTCCATACCCAAGAATGTCCCTCTAAACCCGAGTACTCGAGACTCCTTTTGTCTGTTTCTAGTAACATATAAACAAGTCGAGGACCTATTAAAAAACATGGACACAAAAAAGAGTGCTGGTGAGGACTGAATCAAGTCCACATTCCTAAAACTAGTGTACCATCTCTTAACCACTCCAATAATGCACATTTTTAATCTATCCATCTCATCTGAATCATTTCCATCTTGTTGGAAAACAGCCTTCATACTGCCGTTGTTTAAATCAGGTGACCCGGATGATCTTAACAATTATAGACCTATATCTATCCTGCCACTTCTATCAAAACTCCTAGAAAAACTAGTCAATAATCAAGTAAAAGATGATCTTGAGAAATCAGATTTATTCAACCCACTCCAATCCAGCTTCAGACAAAATCACAGCAGAGTCTCCGCATTGGCCAAAGTAACTATCGACTGGTTTACCACCCTTGACAATAAACACCCCACAAGAGCCCTCTTCCTAGACCTAAGTAAGGCCTTCGATACAGTCGACCACAGTCTAAAAAGAGCATGGCCTCGACAACTGTTCAATCAACTGGTTCTCCAGTTACCTATCATGTAGACTCCAACAGGTTCCTCTCCCCTCCCATGCTGCTTACAAGAGGGGTGTCCCAAGGCTCCATTCTAGGTCCCTAGTTGTTTTCAATTTATATCAACTCCTTAGGTAATAACATCCACAATTCTAAACTTTTTATTTATTGAAATGTTTCACCAGGAAGGCACACTGAGCGACAAGTCGCTCATCTCCCGGTGCGACCTGGGGGGGGGGGGTACAATAGGAGTGAAACATTAAAACATTCAAGTTACAAGATCAACATTAACATACAATTCTAAGGCAGGTGTTACAAGCAGTGGTACAACAGTCTTGCACATAATAGGTAGAAAGAGTAGTCAATAATAAGTGCCAGGTTAATAAGTAAATAAGTGTTTACGTAAAAAAAAGAAAAGGGGGCCGGTGAAAGGGGGAAAGGAGAGGGAGAGATGAAGTGGTGGGAGGGGGAAGAGTCATGTTCAAGTTACATTCAAGTTACGAGATCAACATTAACATACAGTTGTAAGGCAGGTGTTACAAACAGTGTTTAAATAGAGTTGTGCATAATATGTAGAAAAAGTGAACAATAATAAGTGCCGGGTTAGTAAGTAAACAAGTGCTTACGTGAAAGAAAAGGGGGAAAGGAGAGGGAGGGGTGAGGTGGAGGGGAGTAGACGAAGGAAACAAGCCCCTGGGGGCATAGGAGAGGGACCCATGGAGAGTATCTGGCATCCCTTACATGCTGTGAGAGATCAAGGGAGGCCAGTAAGGTGGAGCAATTTGGGGGAAGAGGAGGAGAGCTAGAAATTTGGGGGGTGAGGGTGCATAGGGTAAAATGAAGGTGATGGTAGAGTAGTAGGGTTTATCCAGGGCTTATAGGAGGGAATTAGGGAGGGACATGGCAGGAATAGCTAGGTGCAAGGTAATTTTTGAGGGCAGAGCTGATGGAGTAGGTAGAGGATGAGTGTCGGATTTGAGGGGGGAGTGAATTCCAAATTTTTGGGAGGTGGTGAGAGTAAGCGGACTGGCCGATAAGGGTGGATCTGCAGATGACTACCAGGGTGTGGGAGTCGGTTGATCTAAGGGAATGGGAGGATTGGGGGGGGGTTGTTATAAGGGAGAAGGTTAGGTAGGAAGGGAGTTCTCCCAACCAGTGCTTGGAGGTGAATTTAGCACAGTGGGAGAGTCACCTATTTGTAAGAGAGGGGAAGACAGGGCACAATAAAGATCACAGTGGTGGGTGCCAGGGGGGCATCCAGGGCAAAGCGACAGAAGGAATTGAAGAGGGTGTCCAGTCTGACCAAGGAGGACTTAGGGGCAGCACCACAGACTACGTCACAGTAGTCGAAAATGGGTAGTAAACTTCATTTCTTCGTGGATGACACACTGTTGTACACCTCCCAGAAAGGCGTAGGTATAGAGTTGCAGTCAGATTTTAATCAGCTACAATGAAACCTCCTAAGCTCCAAATTATTACTAAATGCAAAAAAAAAAAAACAAGGCAATGTACTTTCTACCCTCACACCCATCATCTTTCTATTGTATACAAGCTGCACAGACACCTATTACAACCCTCCTTGAGGACTCACTTGAGTTCATGGAAATATTTAGGAATTTGGCTGGACAACAAATTGACCTTTACCTCACATATCGACTCACTAAAAATGAGATTGGGGTTCTTCTATAGGAACATATCCTTATTCTTAGCGGATATTAGGGGAAGATTAGTTCAAGCCACCTTCCTTCCACTAATAGACTACGTAGACATTATTAACAACAGCAGCTCAGAGTGCAACTTGCACAAGCTGGATATCCTCTATCACTGTGCCCTGCCCTTTATTACCAATGCACCCTATGGAATGCACCATTGTGACCTATACTCAGCAGTAGGCTGGACATCCCTACCCACTAGAAGGATGCTTCATATTAGCACCTGGGCTCTGAAAATCCTGTTGAAATAAGTTACCACTGTATATCATATCTGTTATTCATAGGTCAAGCAGCTGATATGCTCTAAAGAAAAACACCTTTATCCTACCTGATATGCTCAAATTTCGCACACTCCACGGCAAAGCAACAGTCAGTCATTCCATCCTGACCATCTGGAATAAATTATGATCCTCTCTTAAGCTCACAGAAGAAAAAATTACTCACCTTAGTAATGTTGTTTCTTCTAATGGAGTCTTGCTATATTATGACATATGCAGTGAGTCCCAACCTTCGAAATGCTCCAGAGGTGAAAGAGTTAACTTTCCATGCCAGGCATGGAACGCTGAGCTCGAGCTTGGTTGAAACTCTGTCTGTTGTTCTTCAAACTCAAACCGTCAGATCTTTACGAGCTAAACTCACTGAGGTCCTGTGTGGAAGCTGTAAACCTACACTAGCCAACTGGCTACTAAACATAAGAACACATTTTTTGGTCCCAAAACAAAGACTCAAGTCAGGAGACCCAAAAAATGAAAAACACAACAAGGTGGGCATCTACTGAGTGCCAACATTGCACTGCCCACCCACATCCCAAAAACAGAAGTTCTGAGAGGAGCAGGTGGGGGGGAGGTCATAATATAGCAAGACTCCATTAGAAGAAACAACATTACTAAGGTGAGTAATTTTTTCTTCAAAACAACATAGTCTTGCTATATTATTGACATATGCAGACTACACAGCAGTACCTCCATGGAGGAGGGATAGAACCTACTTAGGAAATAGGCTCTGAAGCACAGTTTAAGAAACCGAGCATCACTCCTAGCCTGGATGTCCAGGAGTAATGCTTGGTAAAAGTGTGAAACTGTTTCCAGGTAGCTGCTTGACATATCTCTAGAATAGGATGTCCCTGGCAGCTAGGGAAGCAGCTGTACCTCTAGTAGAGGGGCCCTCAGGCCTGAGGGAGGAACCTACCCAGCTTTTCATAACAGAATTAGATACAAGAGACAACCACCTGGCAATGGATCTTTAGTAGCAGGTTTCCTTTACCAACCTCACCATAAGTGAGGAACAGTTGGAGGAGTCAAACTCAGACCCTCTGTACGCCTATGTAGTAACTAAGAGCTCTTCACATCTAGCTGTGCAGCCTCCTCTCGCCAGAGGAGGAATGGTCAGTGAAGTACACTGGAAGAGATATAGATTGATTAAGGTGGAAATCTGAAACCACCTTAGGCAAGAACTTCCTGTTAGTCCTGAGGACCACCTTATCTCTATGAAAGGAGATAAAATCAGGCTCCACTGACAAAGCTTGTAATTCACTTATGCGCCTGGCAGAAGTGATGGCTACCAGAAACACAGTCTTCCAAGTCAAGTACTTAAGCTCTGCTGAAGACAAAGGCTCAAAGGGGGGTTGCATAAGCTGAGCAATGCAAACATTAAGATCCCAGGCAGGGGCAGGGTCCCTGAATGGAGGGCTGGTGTGAAGCAATCCCTTAAAAAACTTGGAGAATACAGGATAAGCTGAAAGAGAAGAGGTTTACCTGAAATAAAAGCAGACACAGCTGCCAAATGTACTTTTAGGGTAGCTGGTCTCAGCTCCAAGGTATTTAAATAGACCATATAATCCAGGGCTGTGGGTAAATCAGTAGATTCTGGGAAATATGCTTCCCAGAGCACCATATGGAAAACCTCTTCCATTTGGAATTATAGGTAGCCCTGGTGGAAGGTTTCAGAAGCCTTCAGTATATCCATTACACCTTGGGAGAGGTGTAGATCAGCAAACTCTAACTCTTCAAGAGCCAGGCCTTGAGATTGAGAGATTTGAGGTTCGGGTACCAAACCCTCCCCTGAGCACATGTTAACAGGTTGTGATTCCTGGGACGACACAGGGGAAGATGGACTGCTAAGGACAGAAGGAGTGGATACCAGGGTTGTCTGGTCCAATCTGGAGCAATCAGGATCATCTTGCAGGATTGAGATCTGATTTTGACTAACACTTTGAACAGGAGAGGGAAGGGGGAAAGCATAGAGAAACTTCCCTTCCCAACTGAGAACTAAGGCATCCAGAGGGACTGAGCCCAACACTGGGGGCCTGCAGCAAAAAAGGGGAAGTTGGTGATTGTCTGGGGCTGCAAAAAGATCTATCTGCGGGGTGCCCCATCTGGCAAATATCACCTCCAGGACCAGGGGGTCCAGTGACCATTCGTGATGGCCCTGGGAAATCCTGCTGAGAGCATCTGCCAGGACATTGTCCTTGCCTGGGAGGTGAACTGCCGTTAAGGGAGGTGTTCAGGGAGTAAGCCAGAGACCACAACTTCATTGCTTCGCTGCACAAGGCCGTAGACCGAGTGCCCCCTTCCTTGTTGATGTACCACACTGTGGTGGTGTTGTCTGTTCTGACCTGTACAACTTTGTTCTGAACAGATTTGGAAAACTTGAAGTGCTAGAAAACTGCTCTGAGTTCCAACAGATTGATGTGGAGCAGACATTCCTGAGGGGACCACAATCCCTGGGTAGTGAGGTCACCCATGTGAGCTCCCACCCCAAGAGGGATGCATCTGTAGTAAGGATTAAGGAGGAGACTGAGTGACAAAGGGAACCCTTGTCTCAGATTGCTCTGATCCTGCCACCACTGTAGGGCCTGGATCAGGGTTCGAGTTACTGGGATCAATTTGGTTAGAGGGTCCTTCCTTTGAGACCAAAAGGCTCTCAAATGGAACTGAATGTCCTCATCTGAAACCTTGCTCCTTGCACTACTGCTGTAGAAGCAGCCATGTGCCCCAGGAGCTGTAGAAAATGCCTTGCTGGTCGAGAGACCGCAGGGTGAATGAGGAGGCCAGAGAGACCAGGGTCCTTGCCCTGTCCAAAGAAAGAAAGGCTCTGGCTTTCTTCTGTGTCAGCTCTGCACCTATGAAGGTGAGGAGCTGGACAGGCTCTAAACTGACTTTGAAAGATTCAGAAGGAAACCTAGAGAGGTGAGCAGTTGCTGAGTTATCTGTAGATGTAACTTGACTTGGTCTGGAGACTGGCCTACTATGAACCAGTCGTCCAGGTAAGGGAAGATGGCAATTTTTTGCCTTCTTAGGGAAGCAACTGCTACTGCCAGGCATTTTGTGAATACCCTTGGAGCAGAGGTGAGGCCAAAGGGCATTGCTCTGAACTGGTAATGGCCTGAGGGCAGCTCGAACCTGAGGTACTTTCGATGGGAGCTTCTGATGAGAATATGGAAGTAGGCATCCTTGAAGTCCAGGGACGCTAGCCAGTCCCCTGGCCTTAGAGAGGGTAGAATAATTCCCAGAGTCACCATTTTGAATTTTGGTTTTAAAAGGTGCTTGTTTAAATATCTGAGATCCAGGATGGGCCGCCATTCTCCTGTCTTTTTGGGGGTAAGGAAGTACCTGGAGTACAATCTTTGCCCTGGTGTAGGGGTGGAACCCTTTCCACAGCTCTGAGAGCCAGGAGGGAAGAGACCTCTGCCTCTAGGGCAAATGCCTCTGGTGCATTTGCAGGTGGAAAGGATCTGGTTCTCATCTTTGGAAATTTTTTGAAGCTGAGAACCAATCCCTGGCTTACTACTTCCAGGACCCACTTGTCTGATGTCAGAGACTTCCAGTCCTGGACAAAGTAAGCCAGCCTGCCCCCTACAGGTAGCTGTGAATCGGCCCTGGCGACCCCATCAGGGTGCCTGCTTGACAGGGGCTTTCGGGCTGAGGGGTGGAAGCAGCCTGCTTGTACCTGTCTGCCTCTCCCTCTAAAGAACCCCCTCTGGGCATAAGCAGAAGAGGAGGCCTGTGCTTGGTAAAAGGCTATGAAAAGGCCTGCCCTGCCCTGGAAAGCTGCCTTTGAGGAGTGGCCTGCCTTTCCTTCGCCTGTGCACTCCTATAGGTGGTCCATACTCATCCATTTTTCATGTAATTCTCTGTCTGCTCCCCAAACAGAGAATTACCCACAACAGGAAAATCCATGGCCTTAGTCTGGGTATCCTGTGACAGGCTAGTACATCTGAGCCAAGCCATTCTGCGAAGTGCCACAGATGTAGCCATGACTCTTGATGACACATCATTAGAGTCCACTGCAGCATGGAATTGCACCTTGGATGCCTCAATACCATCAGCAGCCACCTGCTCCAGCTCCTTGGCAAGCTGGCCAGGGACCTGTTTTGCTAGAGCCACAACAGTATCCCATCTGGATTTCTAATATCTAGCAACATAAGCCATATAATTTGCCTGTCTGAGTCCCAAGGATGCTGCCATGTACTGTTTCTTTGCCATGGCATCAATCCTCCTGGAGTCCTTGTCAGGGGGTGTGAAGCCAAGGGAATATTGCTCTTGTCACAGGCTGCAGCCTGCACTTCCAACATGGCTGCATTGTTGTGTAAGGAACTCCGTATCAGAGCCTGACAATGTGTACCTCTTGTCCATTCTCTTATCCACAGGAGGTATAGTGTGAGAAGTTTTAGAATTTTAACTGTCTGTTTCCAAAAGATTTATGCAAAGGAATAGACAGTCTCCCGGACTCTGGGATATCCATCATTTCCACATAGTCAGGCTCCTCTTGATCATCCACAGCTTCCTCCATAGGGAGCTGGAGGGTTTCAGCCACTTTTTTATAAAACATAAAATTAGAAGGGGACTCAGAAAGCGTAGGAGGAAACACTCCTGAAGGTCTGTCTGGGGAGATGTCCGGGTCAATGGGCAAATCTAGACTTTCAAATCCACATTCACTCTCCTCATACTCCTCTTCCCCCTCCTCAGGTTCATAATATTCCTCTAAATCATACTCTTGAACCGGTGGAACCGGCCGAACCGGACGCTTACCTGATGGTGCCGGTTCGGTCGGAACCAGGGAAAGCGACTGGACAATTTTAATCGCTTTGGCTATTTCTTCAGCGGTTGGAGAGGAAAGTTTTGGCTCCACACCAGCTGATTTCCTAGTCCTTTTTGCTGGAACCGACTCTTCAGAGTCGGATCTCCTTTTGCGCAAGGAAGTCTCGCCCTGGTCAGAGGGCACTCCCTCCGGTTCGGTTGGAACCGAACCGGGCTGGCCATCTGGTTCAGCGGACTTCTTGGCCTCCCTTTCCCTGAGCCTACCAACTCTCTTTCCAGTGTATCTGCAGGAACATTTTTACAAATCTGGCAGTCTGCATTGAGGTGGTCAAACCCCAGACAATAAACACAGGTGGTGTGGGGGTCAGCCTTGGCAAAGACTTCCCCACAGACACTGCAGTGTTGAAACCCAGTGGGCCTGGTTTTTCTTTTGGGTTTCTCAGACATAGTGCCAGTCCTAACCAAACTTACCCGTTTATGGCAATCCGCCAGGTAAGACCCTCTTATCGGTTCCCAACCGTGTCACGGGTCGTGGAAAAAAACGTAATAAAACCCATTTTTTTTAGAACCGATAAGAACCGGTAACCACACTCTAAATGACAGATTAATATATTTTAAACAACCTGATCGGTTCAAACCGAACCAATAAACCGTTTACAAGTTCCACACAGAATAGATATTAATGTAAAACTTATCTAGTACTCACAAATACCACAGACAGAGTCTGAACCGACCGATTGCAGTTTAAATTCGGTCGAAAACCGAGAAAAACAATACTTTAACTGACAAAATGAACCGAGCAGAAGGAGAAATCTCCGGAGAGACTGTTCAGTGAGGCGGAGTAAAGAATCTGACGGTTTGAGTTTGAAGAACAACAGACAGAGTTTCAACTGAGCTCGAGCTCAGCGTTCCATGCCTGGCATGGAAAGTTAACTCTTTCACCTCCGGAGCAGTTCGAAGGTTGGGACTCACTGCATATGTCATAATATAGCAAGACTTTATGTTGTTTGAACTAGTCTCTGTAAATGTCTTTAAACCCTTGACCAGTAAGTCATTCAAAGAAACCTGCCACTGCCATAAGAAAAAATTACTCAGCTTAGTAATCTTGTTTTTTCCAAGGTATTCTTCAATATTCATAACCCTTGCAATCAGCCTTCGGAGTAGAACTGCCCAGAGAATGGAACGTATGTAAATGATGGAACCCATCATTGGCTCGTGCCACTCTTCAAATGCTGCCCTTACTAACTGCTGCATTCTATAATGCCTCAGACTTCATGAAGAGCCTGCAAGGAAAGGCTCAGTCTTAAAACTATACTAACAGCTTTGCACTTAAGGCCCTATAATCCCTGATAATTAAAATAGTAATAATAACAATTATAACTATAACACTAAAATTGACTAAGCTCCCGATAGAGGAAAACCCTTCAAAATGTCAGTATAACCTGAAGAAGGTAAACAATGCCCAACGGGGTTCAAACAAATGTGACTAGACCAGTGTGTGGCAGTCTTTCATGCAGTTTTTCAGCTTGAGACGCAGACGCCACTGGTTCTGGAAGGGAAGGCAGGGTGGGAGAGTTATGAATATTGAAGAATACCTTGGAAGAATCAAGACTACTAAAGTGAGTAATTTTTTCTTCTAACCCCAGGAATTCTTCAATATTCCTGACTCTTGCAGACTGTGAAGCAGTACCTTTGGAGGTGGGCACAGAATCAATTATGGGAATAGACTCTGCAGAACTATTGTGCCAAACCTGGCATTGCTCCTGGACTGGATGTCCAGACTGTATTGCTTTGTGAAAATGCATACTGTTCTCAATGTAGCTGCTTTGCAGATTTCCAGTAATGGGACATCCCTGGCAGCTGCTATGGTAGCAGCTATGCCCCTTGTGGAATGGGCCCTTAGTCCTACTGGTGGCTTTTTTTCCACCTTTTGAGTAACAGAATTGGATGCATTGAAATATCCAGCGAGAGACAGTTCTTTTGGATGCTGGTTTTCCTTTAACCACATCCCCATTAAGTCAGGAACAGCTGCTGTCTGTCCCGCCTATGGTCCTTAGTGTGAGTCATGTAGAAGCTCAAAGCTCTCTTGACATCAAGGCTATGAACTCTGTGTTCACCTGAGCTAGAGTGCTCAGTGAAAAAGACTGGTACAGTAATGGACTGATTCAGGTGGAAATCAGAAACCACTTTAGGAAGCTAATTCTGCTCCATGCACAAGGCCTGAAGCTCACCAATTCTTCTGGCTGAAGTGATGGCCATAAGAACACTGTTTTCCTGGTAACATATTTCAGATGAGCTGAGACCATTGGCTCAAATAGTGGTCCCAACAGCTTGGCAATGCATACATTAGGGTCCCATGCACGTACCGGTTCCCTATGGTGTGGGTGCAGATGAGCCAGTCCCTTGAAAAACTTTTTAAAAATGGGATTGGAAGCTATGGGTGCACCCTTGTCAGCTGAGATATATGCTGAAACAGAAGCGAAATGCATCTTTAGAGTAGTGGACTGCAAACCCAATGAATGCACGCGGATAAGATAGTCGAGTAAGGCTGGTACCCCTGCCTGTGAGGGTACTACATCATTAGCTGAACACCATATACAAAATCTCTTCCACTTAGCATAGGTCTTCTTAGTGGAGGGTTTCCTGTACCCCCTCATAACATTTAGGACACTTTTGGAGAGATGCAAGCCTGCATACTCTAAGTCTTCAAGAGCCAGGCCTTGAGCCTGAGGTTCGGGTACAAGATCCTCACCTGGGAGGAGGTTAACAGGTTGTGCCTCTGAGGGAGGTATATTGGTGGGGCCACAGACATGGAGAGCAGCAGAGAGTATGGTACCATGGCTGCCTGGCCCAGTCTGGTGCTATCAAGATCACTGATGCTGGCCAGGATCCGATTTTGATTAGAACTCAGAATCAGTGGAAAAGGAGGGAAGGCGTAAAGTTGTTTCACTGACCAATCCAGAGTCAGGGCATCCAGAGGTACTGTGCCCCTGATGAACAGCATGAACAAAACCTAAGTGCCACGCTCTGTGCTAGCAAACATACACCCTCTTAACAGAGGGCCCTCTGTTGAGTGTGTGTTTGATGCAGCGTGGCATTTTTGGTTTTGTTTGTGCTATTCATCAATAAAACCTTATGACTCGGGTGCCATCCTTCTTACATAGAAACATAGAAGATGATGGCAGATAAGGACCGTAAGGCCCATTTAGTCTGCCCATTTCCTTTTCTACCTTATGAATGTGTCATCAGCCTTTGCTCTGTCAATGGCCTATATATTCATACTCATCTGTACTGCTCCCTTATGCCTATCCCATGCCTTTTTGAAGCCCTGCACTGTACTCATACCCACCACTTCCTAAGGTAGGCCGTTCCATGCATCCACCACCCTTGCTGTGAAAAAGAACTTCCTCACATTACCCCTTAATCGGCCTCCCTCTAATCTCATGCTGTGTCCTCTTGTCCTGCTATTTTTCTTATATTGAAAAATGTTAGACTCTTTCACCTTGTTAATGCCCTTAAGGTGTTTGAATGTTTCGATCATACCACCTCTCTCCTTCCTTTGCTCTAGGGTATACATATTGAGCTCCAATAATCTGTCCTCATGTAACCCCTAGATGGCGCTATCCCAGGGGCTACTACCCCTGCCTGATTTGCCACTAACAGGTTGAGGGGCCTGGATCCGATGGCGGGCGCCTCCACCCAGAGGTCAGGGTTTGCAATAGTTAAACTAACTTGGTCACAGCCCTCTGGGACACTGCAACCCCCCTTTCTTCCAACTAGTGGCCCACACAATATATCAGAATTACCTTCACAGTATACACTTACCCCCAAGTCTGGTTCAGGCACTGGGACCTCCTGTAAAATAAGATACAGTGCAACAATCACAGTACAATACTTTAACATAGACAAATACCTCAGGCAGTATAACTTTGCTGAAACAAGCAGCTCTGATTTATTTAGGGGGATATAACAAGGACGGGGGGAATCAGGTTAATTAGCTTATCACTTTACTTATCTACTTATGGCTGTGTGCATAGGCCTCATCCCTACCAGTTACTGTCCCTGGGTACCCAAGCCCTAGTGGCTAGTCCAGACCGTGGCAGCTGGTAGGGGCCCTTTCACACAGAGAAAAGAAAATTAGTTAAACAGTCAGCAGTACAATAATTCCATTTGGATTCAATGTGGCAATTCAACAGGAGCGACCCTGAATTAGTACTCATGACTTCCAAACAAGATAGGGTCCTTCAACGTCAGCAGGGCTACTCTTGAGCTCCACGAGACTCCTCACACATTTATATGACAAACTGCAACAGGCAAAAGTCCTTTAATAGCAGCAGGATTCACTTGAGCTACACAAGCCTCCTCACACATTTATATGGTGAACAGTAACAGGCAAAAGTCCTTTAATGGCAGCAGGATTCACTCGAGCTACACAAGCCTCCTCACACATTTATATGATAAAAAGAAAGTACTATACCAGGCAGGCTGCTTCTCTATCCCGATCGCAAATACTGCACAATACCCGGGAGAACACACAGCAGATTCAGTCCCTGACAGACCGAGTGCAATTCAGCAATTTCTCCAGTCTTCTACAGGGTGAGCCTGGTTTCTACTCTTCAGATATCCTTTGATTCTCTTCACAGGACTTGATCTAGTCCTAAATAAGCAGTTACACAAGCTGCAGACCGAACTCTGGGCCTTACACACGCTTTCCCGACTAAAACTGCACACCAAAAAGCACAGGGCTCCTTCCTCTTCACTGCCAGAGCTCAACTGAAACTCCAGCAGACAAACCGGCACTTCCTTTGAGTTCCTCCCAGTTCTTGGCTGGATTGGCTGTCACTCACAATAGACTGCCCCTGTTCGTCCAAAAAGGTGCCGAAGTCTAAACTACATCTCCCAGAGTCACTGCCCATACAATCCTCTTGTGGCTGGCTCAGATTATGAGTCCCAAGTTCTGATTCGTCCCAAGGCACCATTTTAGAGCTACCTTAACCCACACTGATTGGTCCAGTTCAGCAGTTCAAAACTAGAATGGGGAACTAGGCAAACACAGTTCTGACTGCAAAGAAAGCAGGTTAGACAAACTGTAATTTCATTATTACTCTAAATGATTTCTGGCAAACAGTTACATCTTTCAGATAGGTTCCTTTGCACTCCTAGTGACTGCAAAAATGGAGTGAATTGGCAGCAGCTGAGTGGTACTCAAGCAGAGAAGCACACAGTCCCCCATACAAACTAATTATGTCTGCAAGCAGACAGCTCTTAAAGAGACAGTACAGAGGCTCTAAAAACACTCACAGATAAGTAAACGCGCCAAACACCATTCAGGCTTGGAGCATTCAAGCAAGCTCCTGGAAGTCTTTTGGGAACCCCCATTTGCAGGGGGTTACACCCTTCCTGGCCTGGGAAAGCTTGATGTCCACGTCAAGCAAGTACCCCCATAAGTTTCAACTGCAACCATATACATTTGCATTAGGCTCACACATGCAATCATCAGTCAATATATCATTTTACCAAGAACACATTTCTGAAACATTGCAGTACGTCACTCTTTACACAGTATTACACACACATTGTACCATAACTCAAGTTATTACCTCTCGTACATGAAACCTGAAGAGAGGGCCCTTCCCTATCAGTTACCTTGGGGCTGGACGGGGCAAGGGCACCATACTTAGAGGGCAACACAAGTAACTTGGAGTTAGCACTGACGCTCAGTTTTGGCAATGAGCTCGGGGACACATACACTCCTTTATGGACAACATTGAGAGGCAAGTCCACAGGCCTCCCAAGGGAATCATAACTGAGGTGCACCACAGGCTTTACAGCTCGACCAGTCTTTCTAGGGGGAACTGTTACAGTCTCTGCACTCTGAGCCTCATTTTCAGCATTCTTCTCACTTGTCAGGGGAGTCTCCATGGGGGTAGAGAGGCTAGAACTTGGGGCACTTTCACTCAGGAGTTACAGTTTCTGAGTCCACAACATTTGACTCGCATGGAGAGCTTTCGGACACTGGCAGTGGACTGTCAGGGCACTCAAAATACTCTTCTTGTTCTGGTGTATCACCAGTCTGCCCCAATCCATCATTTTCCTCCCCTGAAAGCTCAAACAGTTCAACCACGCACAATGATTCCATTTCATCTGATCTGATGCTTTGCACTTCACTTTCTGGGAGCATTGGCTCCAGGGACGAAGCTGGGGGCTTAGACAGTCCAGAAGGCCCAGCTTCATCTCCAGTATTGACTAGGGGGATTGCCCCGAAACAATTGACTCAGTTCGTAAGAAGGACAGTATTCAAAGTCACTCTCACTTTCTTCTGATATGGACTGACAGTCATGCTCAACTGGGACTTGTGGAGGGGAACACTTTAACTCTGCTTCTGTAGGTGCAAACTTTCTTGATCTTTTCTTAGCAGCACCTCTAGTCACTGGTCCAGAGGGGGCATCTTCTGGGGGCTCAGACTCAATCAAGATTTGTCCAATGGGCAGTAAATGATTTCTATGCATTGTTTTTTACATCTTCTGAATTATTCTCAGGCCTTACTTTGTACACTGGCAGATCATCTAGTTTGCCCACTACAACGTGAGGGAGATGGTGCCATCTGTCAGCAATCTTGCGTTTGCCATGCAGTCCCAGATTTCTTAGCAATACCCGATCTCCCTCCTGGAGTTCCTGTGCTTTCACCTTTTTATCATACCTTTCTTTGTTGGCCAGATTTCTTTTGGCAGCCATGGTTTGAGCCAGTTGGTACGCATGAGTTAGCTGGGCCTTTAACTTTTGCACATACTGTAAATAGTTGTCAGCTTGAACCCCATCAGGAGAGACCCCAAAACACACATCTACGGTAGTCGAGCTTCTCTTCCAAACATCAAGCGGTGAGGGGAGAACCCAGTGGCATCACTTTTGGTGCAGTTATAAGTATGTACCAGGGTGCTAATTTGTTGGCTCCATCTAGGCGTGTCCTTTGGGTGCAGGGTGCCTAGCATATCTAGCAAAGTGCGGCTGAAACGTTCTGGCTGTGGGTCCCCTGAGGTGGTAAGGAGTGGTCCTGACCGTGATTCCCCACAGAGAAAGCATCTCTTTGATCAGACGACTCTCAAAGTCTCTCCTGATCAGAATGGATTCTTTGTGGAGCCCCATAGTGAACAAAAGTTTTCTACAAGTACTTTGGACACAGTGGATGCTTTCTGGTCTTTGGGTAGGTGGGGAAAGCTTGGGCATATCTCGTAAAATGGTCAGTGACCACCAGCACATTACTGATATTTCTTTGATCTGACTCCAAACTCATAAAATCAATACAGACCAGCTCCATGGGTGCACTGGTGGTGATGTTAACAAGGGGGGCAGCCCTCTGGGGCAAAGCTTTCCTCTGTAAGCAGCGACTACAAGTTCGAATGTGTTGCTCCACATCAGCCCCATCTTAGGCCAATAGAATCTGGATCTCACCAAGTCAAGTGTTCTGTCTATACCGAGGTGCCCCATGGTTGTGCAAGGACATCAGTACTGAGTCTCGAAGGCGGTGGGCAGCACTAGTTGTTGTTGGTCTACTTGTCCCCTCTGTCTACTGTTTCTCTGTATAACAGTTTATTGATCAGTTTCAACTTAGGACCTTCTTTGTAACAGTGCAGTTCTCAAATCAGTGGAGGCGTAATTTGGACACATCTTTTCCTGCATAGAGGGCTTCTAAAGCTGCTTTGATCATGGGATCGCGGGATTGAGCCCGCCGAATACTGTCATTGTCCAGCTAAGGCAGTGCACCAATGTCTATTGCAGAAAAGTGGCAATAAGCAGCAGGTATGCAATTCTCAGAGGGTCCCAAGCAATCCACCATGCAGTCCACTGCGTCCGTGGACATTTGTTCCTCCCTGTCAAACTTCCGGCAGAGTGCACGAATGTCAGGTTCTGCCAATCGGACCCAATCATTCTGGGGAACAGGCCTCCGGAGAGCATCAGCATCTATGTGGTTCAGACCTGCTCGTATTCGAGAGCATAGTCATATGTAGATAATGCAGAAAGCCATCTATGGCCAGTGGCATCCAACTTAGCTGAGGTCTGCACATAGGTTAAAGGATTATTGTCAGTTTTACTAGTATTTTAGCCCCATACAAGTACTCATGGAATTGGTCAACAATAGCCCACTTCAAAGCTAGGAACTCTAACTTATGTACAGGATAGTTCTTTTCGGATGGGGTCAGGCTTCTACTGGCAAAGGCCACTGGTCTCAGGCCATTCTCGTGCTTGGTACAACACAGCCCCAACCCTTGCAAGCTAGCATCAGTGTGCAGGACGTGAAGGTTTTCTTGGATCAGCATAGGCCAGCACTGGAGCATGGGTAAGTTGATATATGATCTCATGAAAAGCAGTCTCACAATCAGAGTCCAGCGGGCCCCAAATACTTCATTTGGCCAAAATACACTCTTTCAGTCTTGAGGACACTGACTTTTGGTATTTTTGTGGGTTGGGATACCCTTGAGTAAGGTTAAGTAAAGGCGGATCACTCTTGAATAGTCCTTGATGAAGCATAATAATAACCACAGAATCCAGGAATCTTTGCAGTTCTTTTAGATTTTGGGCTGTGGCCAGGTGGTCAAGGCCTCAACTTTACTTAGGTCGGTCTCTATTCCTCGGTGGATACTATGTGTCCCACATACTTTACTGATGTTTGAAAGAATTGACACTTATCAATGGACAGTTTAAGGCCAAAGTCCTCCAGTCGGTCCAATACCTTAAATAATCTGCTCTCATGTTCCTCCAGTGAGCTGCCAAACACAATAACATCATCTAAGTATACCAGGCACTCTAGTAAGTTCATGTCCCCCACTGCACGCTCCATCAATCGTTGAAAAGTGGCTGGGGCACCTGAAATCCCTTGAGGCATCCTCATGAATTCATAGAAACCAGCGGACAGATAAAGGCTGTCTTCTCACGGTCCTCTGGGGCCATTGGGATCTGGTAGTACCCACTCACGGAGATCCAGCACAGAGAACCACTTGCTCCCGTTTAGGCAGTCCAAAGCATCCTGAATGCGGGGCATTGTGTACTGATCAGGGATAGTCCGCCCGGTTAAGGTGCGATAATCTCGCATCCTTACTGTCCCATTCTTTTCCTCACTACCACAATGGGGGAAGCATAAGGGCTTCTGGATTCTTGTATTACCAGCAGCTAACATCTCTTGCAGATGCCGTCTCACATCATCTATATCAGCAGGTGCCAGGCGTCGAGACCTCTCACGAAATGGTCTTTCGTCATGCAGCCGGATATTGTGCTCAGCTCCTTGCGCGCATCCTACGTCCCATTCCTTTAAAGAAAACACCTGGTCTCTCTGGGCAAGCTTCTCACTGATCCTCACTTTCCATTCAGCTGGCAACAGGGAGTCGCCGAAATCAAACAAGTCAGGCGTTACTCTGTCATTCTTCCTCGAACTCTTGCTGCTGGGTAGCACTGCAGTGTCTGCACAATGCACATTAGCCAGGATGCAACCTCTATTTACTCGAATGTCTCTTTCAGACACATTATGAACTTGGACCATTACCCTTCTGGCATAAGCATGGGCTCTAGCGGGCAAAATACTAGGCTTGGCCAGCAGTCCCTCTGGCAATTTTCCATCGCCTGGTGCATCCAACATTAATATTTTATTCTTAACATCCTTTCTGATACGGACCTCTCCGTGTAAGGTACACTGGGCATTTGGCGCCAGGATCAGAGACTCAGGATCCTTCTTCCATACAATTCCGACCGGTTCCTCTGGTTCTATTTTTCAGCATCTCTCTGTGCCTCATAGGCCTTCTTAATTAAAGCGGAACTCTTAAAGCTGTACTAGTCTTTGACCCTGTTTTCATAACACAACTGTGCCAGCCTTCTGAACATATGAGCATTTGTTCCAATCAACAAAGGACACCATCATACAGTCCAGTGGGGGACACACTAAGGCTAGGGTCTGTACTTGTTCGACCTCCAGCCACGAGGTGGGAAAGACAGCCAAATTCGGATATACCGGAATAGGGTGAGCCTTCTCACTTAACCCCCATACATGCAGTCCTTCTAATGGTTGTAAGGTACGTCTGACAAATGCTTCTGATACCAATCCTGGAACATAATTGTCACTTGGGAGCCACTGTCTAATACAGCTCTTGTAGACACTCCATTCACCTTTACAGTGGTCTCCATGGAGGGACCCACTATTCTGGACCAGTCTGGAGGCGGTAGTGGGGGCCTGGGCAACTGACCTTGCCACAAAAGATGTGAGTTAGCATTTTGGTGCCCTCACTGGGATCATTTTGCACCTCTTAACCACTGATTTGTTCTCCGAAGCTCTCCTTGTAGCCTATATGCAACTTTGTCAGTGTCTTTTGGGGACTGGCATTCCCCTCTTCATGTGCCCATCCTTCCCGCAATTATAGCAAAACATACTTTCTGGAGTTTGAGCTGGCCGAGGCGCCACACTGGGAGCCAGGGCGGGGGTACTACTAACTGGAAACCTTGGTGCCATCTCTGTCTGCGGCGTGATAAGCATTTGGAGACATCTCGTCAGTTTCTCCACTTCCATGGTCAAGGAATTGAGTTTGGAGCTGTTATCGGCAGGAGATACATGGGTGGGTACCCCCACCCCCATAGCAGATGCAGTCGGATATAGGTCGTGGCCCGTACTTGCAGGCGTGGCCTTCATAAAGGGACTGTTTTTGAATTCCCGGATCTCTCTCAACAGTTCGCCCCATTGTGGCATATCTTTTTCCTTGTCAGAGCACTCATTGACTGCCAACCTCTGCCCCTGAACTTCACTTGATGGGCCACCCTCAGTCACTCGGGTCATAGCCGCAGCTATTGGTGCAGGTCCCTCCCGAGGTCGCCTTTCTCAACTCCTCAATTTCTCTCATTAACTCATCATAGGAGGGTAGGGATTCCAGTCGATTTGCCAGGCGTAACTGAAGCAACAGCAGTTCTGAGAAGGGGGCAGACTTAAGGATCCTGTCCAGCCTGGTTCGGTCCAGTTCAATCGCTGGCAAACTACCCTTTCTGAGGCATCCTTGCAACAATTTTTCCAGCCGAGATACATACACAGACAACAGCTCCCCTTGGTACTGTTGTGCATTTCTTACTCTCCACCATAGATCCTCATCAGAATCTGGGCTCCCATACACATTCTCCAAGGCCTCAAGATAGGCCTGTGCAGTCACTTCAGGGTTACTGGCCCGTTTAGCACGGATGGTAGCCAGGGCAGGACCTCGGAGGCTCTCACTAACCCTCTTTCACTTTTCGGCTTCCGAGCATTGCCATTCTAGCACTTGGGGGGCAACATAGTCTATCCAGGTCTCAAGTCATCCTCCCTTGGGGGTGGGGAGGTGCCAGAGAAGATCCTCAACCTTCGGTGAGAGTCATGACTAATGGCAGGTGCAGAAATAGGAGTCTGCATTGGTTCCAGCCACCATTACGGGTACTGGAGGCGGGAGAGGGTGTTGGGGAGGAACACCCCAGGTGGCAAGAATAGTTTCTTCAAGTCCTCCACAGTTTCCCTTCCCCAAGCAACCATTTAGCAAATTTCTCCTCAAAGTTTCAGACAGTGGTGGGGCTCATTCCCCCAGGTCTTTACTGTACTTAGTTATCACTCTCCAGGCAGTGACTCCCTCTGGGAATGGTCTGTGGCACTTTGGAGCTATCTATGGGATCCTTAAACTCTACTAGGGCCAGGAAAGTGTGGGTGAGCAGATTAGCATGCGACCCACCACCACAGGGTTTTGTAAACCTTCCACCTTGGAAAGTACTCCCTGTACAGTGTCCGTATTGATACCCAGGGGATGTCCAGGATAAGCATAGCATTTTGGGGTCAATCTCCTCCCAGTACACCACTCCACCAGCCGTTGCACAGCCACTTCTGTCGGGTACCCATTTTTTCTTAACAGTGGTTCGTAAATATGGCCACTAGGAGGACACACAATCCCAGCGGTGAGCCTCAAGATGTAACCCTAGATAGGCGTATACCAGGGGCTACTACCTGCCTGATTTGCCACTAACAGGTTGAGGGCCTGGATCCGATGGCGGGTGCCTCCACCCAGAGGTCAGGGTTTTCAATAGTTAAACTAACTTGGTCACAGCCCTCTGGGACACTGCAACCTCCTTTCTCCCACTAGTGGCCCACACAATATATCAAATTACCTTCACAGTATACACTTACCCCCAGGACTGGTTCAGGCACTGGGACCTCCTGTAAAATAAGATACAGTGCAACAATCACAGTACAATACTTTAACATAGACAAATACCTCAGGCAGTATAACTTTGCTGAAACAAGCAGCTCTGATTCATTTAGGGGGATATAACAAGGACAGGGGGGAATCAGGTTAAACAGCTTATCACTTTACTCATCTACCTATGGCTCTGTGCACAGGCCTATCACTACCAGTTACTGTCCCTGGGTACCCAAGCCCTAGTGGCTAGTCCAAACCGTGGCAGCTGGTAGGGGCCCTTTCACACAGAGAAAAGAAAAATTAGTTAAACAGTCAGCAGTACAATAATTCCATTTGGATTCAACGTGGCAATTCAACAGGGAGTGACCCTGAATTAGTACTCACGACTTCCAAACAAGATAGGGTCCTTCAACGTCAGCAGGGCTACTCTTGAGCTCCACGAGACTCCTCACACATTTATATGACAAACTGCAACAGGCAAAAGTCCTTTAATGGCAGCAGGAGTTCCTTGAGCTACACAAGCCTCCTCACACATTTATATGGTGAACAGTAACAGGCAAAAGTTCTTTAATGGCAGCAGGATTCACTCGAGCTACACAAGCCTCCTCACACATTTATATGGTAAAGAAAGTACTATACCAGGCAGGCTGCTTCTCATCCCGATCGTAAGTACTGCACAATACCCGGGAGAACACACAGCAGATTCAGTTCCTGACAGACCGAGTGCACTTAGCAATTTCTCCAGTCTTCTACAGGGTGAGCCTGGTTTCTACTCTTCAGATATCCTTTGATTCTCTTCACAGGACGGATTCAGTCCTAACAAGCAGTTACACAAGCTGCAGACCGGAACTCTGGGCCTTACACATGTTTCCCGACTAAAACTGCACACCGAAAAAAAGCACAGGGCTCCTTCCCTCTTCACTGCCAGAGCTCAACTGAAACTCCAGCAGACAAAACCGGGCGCTTCCTTTGAGTTCCTCCCAGTTCTTGGCTGGACTGGCTGTCACTCACAATAGACTGCCCCTGTTGGTCCAAAAAGGCGCCGAAGTCTAAACTACATCTCCCAGAGTCACTGCCCATACAATCCTCTTGTGGCTGGCTCAGATTATGAGTCAAGTTCTGATTAGTCTAAGGCACCATTTTAGAGCTACCTTAACCCACACTGATTGGTCCAGTTCAGCAGTTCAAAACTAGAATGGGGAACTAGGCAAACACAGTTCTGACTGCAAAGAAAGCAGGTTAGACAAACTGTAATTTCATTATTACTCTAAATGATTTCTGGCAAACAGTTACATCTTTCAGATAGGTTCCCTTTGCACTCCTAGTGACTGCAAAAATGGAGTGAATTGGCAGCAGCTCGAGTGGTACTCAAGCAGAGAAGCACACAGTCCCCCCCCATACAAACTAATTATGTCTGCAAGCAGACAGTTCTTAAAGAGACAGTACCAGAGGCTCTAAAAACACTCACAGATAAATGGCTTAAACGCCAAACACCATTCAGACTTGGAGCATTCAAGCAAGCTCCTGGAAGTCTTTTGGAAACCCCCATTTGCAGGGGGGTTACACCCATATGTTTTCTGATACAGTCCCTGCACCATTTTGTTTGCCCTTCTGTGGACTGCCTCAATTTGGTTAATGTCCTTGTGAAGGTGTGGCCTCCAGTACTGCACACAGTACTCCAGATGGGGCCTAACCAGTGTCTTGTAAAGAGGGATTATTACCTCCCTCTTACGGCTTGTGCTACCCCTACTAATACACCCCAACATCCCCCCTAGCCTTACATACTGCTTTATTGGTCTGCTTGGATGATTTCAGGTCATCTATGATGATGATGATGCCCAAGTCTATTTCTTCCCTTGTGACTGCCAGCAACTCCCCTCCCAGCCTATAGGTGGCTGCAGGGTTTCTTTTTCCTATGTGCATGATCTTGCACTTTTTTGCGTTAAACCCCAGTTGTCACTCTTCCAACCATTTTGCCAGTTTATCCAGATCTCTTCTCATTCTGCCCACCCCATCTGGATCATCTATTCTGTTGCAGATCTTGGTGTCATCTGTAAATGGACAAACCTTACCCTGCAGTCCATCTGCAATGTCACTGATGAAGATATTGAGGAGGACTGGCCCCAGGACTGATCCCTGAGGTACCCCACTTGTGACTTGCATCTCTTCTGACTGTATACCATTTACCACCACTCTCTGTTTTCTGCCCGTCAACCAGTTTGCCACCCAGCAGACCAACTTCTGACCCACCCCGAGCCTACCCAGCTTATTAATCAATCTTCTATGTGGAACAGTATTGAAAGCTTTGCTGAAGTCAAGGTAGGCGACATCAACTGCTCCCCCTTGGTCCACCACTCTAGCTACCCAGTCAAAGAAATCTATGAGATTAGTTTGACAGGTCCTTCCTGTTGTAAACCCATGCTGTCTTGGATCCTGTGCTCCTATGGATTCCAGGTGTTGCACTATCCTTTCCTTAAGGAGTGCCTCCATAATCTTGCCCACTACTGAGGTAAGACTGACTGGTCTGTAGTTCCCTGCCTCCTCCCTGCTACCACTCTTGTGGAGTGGGATCACATGAGCCCTTCTCCAGTCTTCAGGGACCTTTCCTGTGCTCAGAGACTCACTAAACAGTTCTGATAATGGCTCTGCTCATTTCACCCTTAGCTCCTTTAGTACCCTGGGATATATGCCATCAGGTCCCACTGCCTTGTCCACCCTGAGCTTATTGAGCTCTTGTAGGAACCTTTCTTTTGTGAAGGGACTAATGCACCCCCCAACCCCGTGTCCATGATGCTGAGCTGTGGGCTCTGCCCTACCTTCGCTTCAGTAAATACTGAGCAGAAGTATCTATTTAGGATAGATGCTTTTCCTTGGTCCTCCTCCTCACACGCCCCCTTATCCCCTTTGATCTTAGTAATACCCCCTCTGCACTTTCTCCTTTCACTAATCTATCTATAGAAAGTCTTGTCACTTTCTTTTACTGTTTGTGCCAGTGTTTCTTCGGTTTGGGCACCTGCCTGCCTTACTGCCTTCCCTGCTTCCCTTAGGGCTACTTCTTGTGGCAACTAACACAGGCACATTGGTACCGGTGCCTCCTTTTCTGTTTTGACTGTTGTGTGTGAATATTTAAAAGGGTAGCTGATCACCAGGCAATGCCGTTTTCCTGTACAGTTCGGCAATGGGTGGCATTTGTGCACATTCATTTGTCTCAAGGGTGGTGTGGCTGGGTAAATGTGTGAAAAGCAGACATCGTTTGGAAGGTTTCAATGTTGGTTTTGACTGCTATATTGTACATTGATGTTTGTCGTTGGGGGAAGGGGTTACATTTGTATTGTATGCCTTTTTAAAAAAGGGTTTGTTTGCAGGCAATGTATTTTCCAGTGTGTTTCTTCAGTAAGGGGCAGTCATTGTGCACATGGTCCTTCCTTTGTCTTGGGTGGATTGGCTGGAGAAATGCACATGGAAAAATGCATTGTCTATTGAATGCTGCTTTTGACCGCTTTATTGTCCATTGATGTTTGTCTTTGGGGGGGGGAGGTTTGTTTACAGGCGATGTATTTTCCAGTGTGTTTCTTCAGCAAGGGGCAGTCATTGTGCACATGGTCCTTCCTTTGTCTTGCGTGGGTTGGCTGGAGAAATGCACGTGGGAAAATGCATTGCCTGTAATGAATGTTGCTTTTGACCTCTTTATAGTGCACTGATGTTTGTCGTGGGGGGGGGGGTCATTTGTATTGCATTGCCTTTTTAAAAAAAAGGGTTTGCTTGCAGGCGATGTATTTTCCAGTGTGTTTCTTCAGCAAGGAGCAGTCATTGTGCACATGGTCCTTCCTTTGTCTTAGGTGGATTGGCTGAAGAAATGCACATGGAAAATGCATCGCCTGTACTGAATGTTGGTTGTGACCGCTTTATTGTGCATTGATGTTTGTCTTGTGGGGGGTGGTGGGTTACAACATTGCACTGCCTTTTTAAAAAAAGATTTGTTTGCAGGCGATGTATTTTCCAGTGTGTTTCTTCAGCAAGGGGCGGCCATTGTGCACATGGTCCGTGACTTTGTCTTGGGTGGGTTTGCTGGAGAAACACATGTGGGAAAGTGCATCGTCTGTAATGAATGTTGCTTTTGACCGCTTTATGGTCCATTGATGTTTGTCATTTGGGGGTATTGCCTTCTTAAAAAATGTTTTGTTTGCAGGCGATGTATTTTCCAGTGCGTTTCTTCATCAAGGGGCCGCCATTGTTCACATAGTCCTTCCTTTGTCTTGGGTGGGTTGGCTGGAGAAACACACGTTGGAAAATGTATTATCTGTAATGAACGTTGCTTTTGACTGCTTTATGGTGCATTGATGTTTGTCATGGGGGGGGGGGGGTTTACAATATTGCACTGCCTTTTTACAAAATGTTTTGTTTGCAGGCGATGTACTTTCCAGTGTGTTTCTTCAGCAAGGGGTGGCCATTGTGCACATAGTCCTTCCTTTGACTTGGGTGGGCTGGCTGGAGAAACGCACATGGGAGAATGCATCGTCCGTGGTGAATGTTGCTTTTGATCACTTTATGGTGCACTGATGTTTGTCATGGGAGGGTTAATTTCAATTACATTGCCTTATTAAAAAAGGGGTTTGTTTGCAGGAGATGTATTTTCCAGTGCGGGCGTGCAACCATTTTGTCTTTATAGGGAAGTGGCGGCGTGTAACCATTTTGTTTACTGGCAAGTGGAGGCATGCATCCATTTTGTCTGCAAGGAAAGTGGCGGCATGCAACAATTTTGTATGCTGGTGAGTGGAGGCATGCATCCATTTTATCTGCAAGGAAAGTGGCGGCGTGCAACCATTTTGTTTGCTGGCGAGTGGAGGCGTGCATCCATTTTGTCTGCAAGGAAAGTGACAGCATGCAACCATTTTGTTTGCTGGTGAGTGTGGTGTGCCACCAGTGTTATGTTCTTGATTTACTGTCACCAGTTTGTAATGTAGTGCAGGAGGTCGCAAGGGTCCCAGGAAGCCCTCCCCCGAACCGCAGAAGCTGCCCCACCCCACCATCAGCAGCACGCAGGTACGGCTTCACAAGCCATTGACAGCTCAGCTGAGTTTGGGCACCAAACTTGAATATGAACTGTTTGTTTGCAGTCGGCAGACTGAGTGGAGATAGTTTTTTTACAGCTCGGCTCCCAGTACCACTTTGGAGGTTTCTCATCCCACAACTGGACACCAGCCTATTTCCCCACCTGCAGGTTATACCTTGCATCCACTAGTGGCCGCCACACTAACAAAGTATTAAAAAAAAAAAATAATTCCTAAATCTCACTCAACTGCCTCTTCACAATGGCCCCGTCCACACTGCACCGCTCAGACCCCATAATGGATAGAAACCGTTACAACCAGGGAGCGGTGCAGTGTGACCACACTGCCACGGTGTCAGTTATGGGACCGGTGCTGCCAGTCACACTTCAGGAGCTGGGCGGACCATTACCGTGGCACCCGATTCCACAATGCAGCTGCGTGCTGCGTAGGGGAGTGCCGGGCGTCCACAGCGATAGCGTTACAAAGGCGTAACGGTTTCAAAACGTTGCTGAAACCACTTCATATGTGGTTTCAACAACGGTTACGCAAACGCCTTCTGTAACGTTACAGATGTAAACGCAAACCATTGCGGTAACGGTTTGGGTACTCTGTAACGTTACAGAAGGGTAGTGTGAACAGGGCCTCAGTTTCCACTGTACCTAACTACTATATTTACCCTCATTCCCTGGGTGTCTGTCCCGCTGTCTACCTACCCTGATTCAGTGGACTGCCAGACACCTTGCATCACGCTGCCAATATCCATTAATACCGCCGCTACCAAAGCTGACACCCACCCTGGTTGCCACTTCCACACACAAATCACTCCACCCCGCTGTGCTCCCACCCAGCTTCCAAACTAGCCACCTAGCCCTACTGCCCCACGCTCGTAAGACAGCAGCTGCTATCACCAAGCCTAATGCCACCACCAGAAAGCTACGCTGGTTTGCACATAATCAGGGCTAGAAATAATTTTTTGTGGATGGCTGTCCAAGGGACAGGTGCAATATTTATTTTGACTGTCCCACAGAATTTGCAACTGTCCTGTTGATTTTTGAGTACTAATTTGAAATTTCTGTTTACAAACACCAGCTAATAATAAGTGTGACCCCTGGCTGGCACAGTGCCCTGAAAAGGGCTTAATAACTGATGGTACCCATTGTAAGGTGCCCTGAAAAGGGCTACTAAATATTACCCACTGGCTGGTACATGGCCCTGAAAAGAACTTAAGCATGCTCCCAGTTCACTGCCCTGAAAATTTACTTCCCCCCTCTTGCTCAGTAATAGCCCTGACAGGGGCCCTTTAATTAACTTCCTTCTGCTCTGCTCTGACAAGTCGATCAGCTTCCTCTGCCCCTATGCAGCTCCCCCTACTTAGTAACCCATCTGGCCCTGCCCAGCTGGGGACCAGGTCTAACCTCCAGACTGGTAACATGTTGACACATGTCTCAGCCAAGCACCTGATGGCATTCTCCTCCTCCCTACATTGTTATTCTTGAGCTGCCACCCATGCCTCAACAGGTGGCAGCGTCAAAACAGTGCGGCATCCCTCCCTCCCTGGTGGAGGAGAGTGTCCCCTGGGACGTTCAGTTCTCCTCTCCCCAGTTGTCGTCCAATGACCCAAACTCATTCCTGAACCCAGGTCACTGGTGTCACAAGTGGTAATGGTACCACTGCTCTGACAAAGGCTTTTAACCAACCTCCTGTCTCTAGAGCCCTTTCTGTCCTGACAGGGGTTTTTAAGTGGTTGTCCCAGTCCTTTAAGTTCTTCTCCTAATCTCTAAATACCTAGTATTCCCCTCTTTCTGCCTTGATTGCCCTGAAAAGGAGGACTTTCAAGTACCATTTTCTAGCCCTTAAAGGGGCTTTTAATTAGCCTTACCAAGGTCCCTCTTCATTAGCAGACAGCCCTGAAAAGGGGTTTTAATCAGCATTTCTAAAACTCTGCTGCCTCTAATCAAGAGCTACTCTTGGTCTGCTACTGCAGGAAGAGCACACACAGATTTGAGGTATGCAGTGCACAAAGCAAAAGGAAGATGGGCAACTGCTCATGCACAATGACGAGGAACACATCTGCAGTCCAGTCCTACTGTGGCACTGTTTTCATTTCTGCTGCTTGATGAAACCACCAACTGCTGAGAAGAATCCATCATGGGATGTTGGGTTGAATGGGCATCTGTCAACATATGACATCATAATGTTGGGACACTCAAAGCCCAAACTTCCAGGCGGCAGCATTTCCTGGGTCCTAGTGCCCACTAATGCTTTTTCTCTTTTACCTGTCCCAGGGACAGGCAAAGAAATGAAACTAGCTTTCCCTGGGGAAAACTGGGTGTCTGGGACAGGCAGACAGGTGGTTATTTCGACCCCTGCACATAATACTAAATTCTTGTTCACAATACTGCTACTTCTAGCAGGTGATATTGAGCCAAACCCCAGTCCTAATCACCGTGCCCCAAACACCTCTGTACCTCTCCAACTCCCCTCAGGCTTAAAACTGGTTCATCTAAATATCTGTAGCCTTCTACGTAAAATAGCCTTGCTTCAACCCCTCACCCTGTCCCTCAAACCAGATATACTGATTATTTCTGAAACCTGGCTGAAGCCCCATAACCTGGACACCGAATTCTCTTTACCCGGTTATGCTCTCATCCGACATGATCGGCTGGGTAAAAGAGTGGGTGGCATAGCCACGTACATTACCTCCTCCATCCAGTTTTTCTGAATCACCCTACCCACATCTTCGGAGTCCATCGAGGCGATAATGGTAAAACTCTCCCTCCCTCACTCAATTCCAATTTTTATTGCTGGTACCTATTGCGCTCCTGACACCAGCACACCTGTGATACTGGATCACCTGGGTGCGTTCAGCTCTCTGGCCTCAGGAGGAGAGGGCCATATACATGGGGACTTTAACATAAACTGGCTCGCCGGGACAAACTCCAAGCTTCGGGACAAGGTGACTGCCCTTAACCTAGCTCAACTAATCTCAGAACCCACCCGATTAAACCACAAATCCTCAAACCACACTCTTCTAGACTGGTCCCCTCACCTCACACCCACATACAATCCTAGCCTCAGGCCTCCTCACTGATGCCCTTAGCGACCACCACGGTATTTATTTGGCAAGAGAAATCTTCAGACCAAAAGCTCCTCCACCCAGAATTCTTATGTCCAGATCCTTCAAATCACTGGACCTCACCTCCTTACTCAATGATTTGGCTTATTCTGACTGGTCACACATCAGTCAATCCACCTCCAGAGATGAGGCCCTGGTGCTCTTTAAGACCAAGTTCCTAGCCATCTGGGATCGTTATGCCCCCCCTCAGGCGCACTAGGGTCGGGGTGCTCACCTCTCTTGGATCACAACCAAAATCATAGCCCTCCTCCAAAGCAGGGACAAGGCCTGGAAATCTTTTAAGTCTTCCTGCTCACCAGCTGACCTCCAGAAATATTGTGCATTACGAAATGCCTACACAAGGAAACTTCGCCAAGCCAAAGCCAATTATTTCAAAGTCGTATTCAATTCCACCACTCATCACCCAGCCAACTTCTGGAAAGTGGTAAAATCACTTCTCAGCCCTCCATCACAGCCACCCCTCCTACCCTCCAGGTGGGTGGTTGCTATCTGGCCCCTCAGTAGTGGCCACGATGCTTAACTCACACTTCACAAACAGCCATGACCCCTCTTGTCCCCACCTCCCCTACCCCAGCACACCACCTCTTCCACCCAAGCCAGTCCCGCACCCTCAGCTCACTCCTTCTCCTTCCAGTAAGTCACCCCAGATGAGGTATATAAGGCGCTGACTGCCCTTAATCCAAACAGGGGCAAATGTCCCACTGGGCTGGACTCCAAAATGCTCTACCTCTCAGCCCCCGCCATAGCCGTACCCCTGGCCTCTCTGTTCAACCTATCCTTCTCCCTTGCCGAAGTCCTCTCAGAATGGAAACATGCCACAGTTATCCCCCTTCCCAAGGGAAGGGATACTTCAAACGCAGGCAACTATCGGCCCATCTCCCTACTCCCAATCTTGGCAAAACCACAAGACCATCTAGTTCTCACTCGTCTGTCAGTCTTTCTGGATTCCTCTTCCTTTTTCACCCCCTTCCAGTCTGGCTTTAGGAAATCCCACTCCACTATTACCTCCCTCCTTCCTCAGGCTCACTGACTCCATTCTTACTGGGATGGATGCTGGTCACATCACTGCTGCCATCTTCATTGACCTGGCCAAGGCATTTGACACTGTCTTGCACTCACTTCTCTTGACCAAACTTGCCACAGCTGGGCTACTAGTTGGTAGGTCCCATTCCATCAGAATCCATACTTCCACCTCGGCACCCCTTCCTGTCACCCCAGGGGTACCACAAGGCTCAGTCCTAGGCCCGCTCCATTTCTCCATCTTTCTGAATGACTTGCCTTCTGCCTTGTCCACACACCTCAATCCACATGTATGTGGACGACACTGTACTGTATACTTCTGGCCCTTCTACCTCAGAGGTTATGACCAGATTGCAGTTGGACTTTAATACGGTACAGCACTGGCTTCACTCCAATCAACTCGTCCTCAATGCCAAGAAAACAGTCTCAGTGACCTTTGGCACAAGGCAGAGACTATCGAGGCTACCCTCCCCGCTCACTTTCCACACCCTGGAAGGAACGCCCCTCACGGTTTGTACCTCCATCAGATACCCTAGGATTTGGCTTCATCAGCACCTCAACTTTTCTACTCACCTTGACTCCATACTCAAGAAACTGCACCCCAGGCTTGGTGCACTCTACCGAAACTGAGACAACATCCCTGAATCCGCCCGTAGGGCCACTGTACAGAAAAGGATCCTCCCCGTCTTCGACTATGGGGACGTAGTCTACAGTGCCGGTCCCAAGTCCACCCTGGCCAGGCTGGACCCCCTTTTCCACTTTTTCTGTCGTTTTGTACTAAATTGTCCCTACTCCACCCATCACTGTGTCCTTTACCACTCAATGAAACTCACATCTCTAGACAATCGCAGGCAGCTCCACTGTGCCAAAATCCCAGCAAAGTACTGTCCCAGTCACTCCCCCCCCACCTCACCGATGCTCTAGCCAACCCCAGCACCCTAGCATATTCCCTCTGAAAACTTGACTCCCGGTCTTTAACTGTCCCACACAGAGCCACTGCTGTTGGGCAGGGAGCATTCAGCTACTGCATTCCTAAGTTGTGGAATTCCCTCCCCGCACACATTCGGCACTTCTCCTCCACCCGGCATCTTAGCTCCTTGCTCCAAGCTCATTTCTCCACTACCTGTACATGTGCCTAGGTAGTTTTGTTAAACCATTCTGTGTAAATATCAACGAATTGTTATACCTATCGAGCTATATGTATGCCAATGTATGTAAACTATGTATGTATGTAAACTATGCCTGTATTTCTGCTTGTTCCCCAGATCCATTATGTCCTTCTATTCTGGACACATTGCTGTGGCTTGCTGGCAGTATAGCCTAGAGGTTAAAGGAACGAGGTGTGAACAAGCTTGATACATCCAGCAGACCAGACCGGAGTTTGATTCTCACAACCTCCACTTGCATACTGTGTGACTCTGAGCAAGTCACTTAACCGGCAAGTGCTCCCAGGTCGCCCCTGAAAACAGGCACTTGTGCCTAGTGGGCCTTAACCGGTTACCAAAGACTAAAATAAAAAAAATAAAAATAAAACATTGTGTAGTGTTTACCCCCCCTGAATCTCAATTGTACTGTTTGTCATCCACCTATGTACTTATTCCCCCTTCCCCCAGGACGCATCAGAAATCGAGCAGTAGCCTGCTCAGCATGCCTACCTGGTTAAACGCTTAAATAAATAAATAAATGTAGTTCTGCACCTGCTCCACTCTCATTCCTGTGGCATAACATGTACTGCTCTACTATAATTCTGTGGCGTAACTATATGTGCTGTTCTACTCTCCATAACATGGCGTAACCATGTGTGCTGCTTTAATCACACACATTTGACGCAACAATGTGTGCTAGTCTGGTATAACGCGCTATGCATAACCATGTGTGCTGCTCTACTCTACTTCCTGTGGCATAACCATGTGCGCTGCTCTGGTACAATTTGAGTTGCGTAACCATGTGTGCTGCTCTACTCTACTTCTTGCGGCATAACCATGTGTGCAGTTATTGAAGCCTCTGCATTTGATCAGGAAATTATATTGTGTGTGTTTTGGATCACAGCACGATATCCTTTCTTTCTTTTCTCCTTGCACTTCCCTACAGTATTTTGGTGAAAGGTGGATCAAAGTCAAACCTCACAGCACCAAACACCACATGCATCTGCTGCTGAATTACTCTGTGGTGATCTGAAGAATTGTTCTACAAGGCTCACAGTAAAAGAAAGAAGTCAGAGGTACCAGGATAACGTAGTGATTTTGTAAGGTTTGCCATAGCAAATGGGAGTAGTAACCTGTAGGAGCTGTGATTCAATCTCCTACCATTCAAACTGCCAAAAAGTGCAGTTTTCCCTGAAGAAAAATGCTTTTAATTTCTGTGCTCTGCTTCATTTGCATAACTAACCCTTCTTTTTCTCAGTGATGCAACCCCAATCGTGACATTATGCAAGGGAAACGAAGCTGCTTTGAAACAGAGACCTCTGTTAGGCAGTCTTGGTATTACAGACATCTACACTACCAAAATAGGGGACTACATCTTTCAGTAAAGAAATCTTGTCAGCTAGACACTATATGCACAATGCCTTGTTTTGAAAACAAACATATGCAAGCTTTTATTGTTGATGTCACTACAGAAATGTGAGACTGTGCCTCACAGTAAGGAAATTGGAAATCTTCTTATTGTACCCACAATGACTTGCTACATGTCTACATATTTTTTGTAAACTTCATTTTAAAACATCAGCAGAACAAAATTGCTACAGACATAATTGTTCAAAACACAAGTCTACTCAGACAAGGGAGTGTGTCAGCATAATACCTCTTGCAGTCACCACCGCCAAAATAAGGGACTGCACCTCTGAGTAACTAACATTTAAATCAACTTCATAATTTACCCAGAATGCCTTGGTGTTGTATATAAAACATTGGCAGTTCCCTTGCATGACATCATTCTGGGGGTGTGGCCACACACAGGAAACTGTAGGACAGAGTGTTGATAAAACATAAAACAAAGTGACTATGACAGATTTTTTCACAAAACAAATTACAGCTTCACCATCCGAAGCATGGGTGGCAATGGCATACTATGTGAAAAAGGTATCTGCAAAACCTCACAAAATCACTTTAAGAAAGGACCCACATGCCAGCCCGGTGGCGTAGAGGGTTGAGGTGCTGGTGCCTTGCCTCAAACCACGCCAGCGACCCAGGTTCAGGAACAAACTCAGGACACCGGGGCCTGGCAGGGGAAGGAGAGGACTGAGCATCCATAGGTCTGCTCTCCTCTCCTGGGGTGGGTTGCGGGTCAACATCGTACTGCAGCGGCCTCTGGTGGAGACCAGGAGCTCAGCAGACACACGGAGGAGGGAACAGCTGAAAAGCGGAAAATCCATTTTGCGACCGACCTGATGACGGCTGCCGGTCCACCGCTGCCGCCGATGCCCTGATGGAGACCATTCATCTCAGCAGCATCCTGGGGCCAAGTATGTGTGCTGGGTGGCCCCACCGGTGCCTTCCCCCTCGGAGGAGGGGGACCCGCCCGGCAAAGGGTTATGTCCGGGTTACCCCAAGGGCGACTGCGATTTGAGGTTGGATGGCTCAGGAAGGGATAGGCGGAATGGATGGGACCTAGGCAGCCTGAAGGAGTGGTGGGTCACGAGGCACGAAGGGGAGAAAAAAAGAAAAAAAAAAAAAGAAATGACCCACAATGTATCCAGCAGTATAAAGATAAAGCAAAACGGCGTGCACAGAATCACAGAGAGAACACGACAGAAGAACAACACATACATGCTAGAGAAAAAAGTAGAATGCAAATGCAGGAATCCCGGAAAAAGAAGAGGAACGTGACTCTGCATACTGTAAACACTTCAACAACTAAAGAAACAAGGAAACAAACAGAGGAACAGAAAAGAACATACTGGAGAGAGAGAGAAAAAGAGAACAACACATGATGACCTTCCAAAAACGCAGAAGAATAAATGAAAAATGACAACAAAGATACAAAGAAGTAAAGAAGACACAGACCACCAATTCCATTACCACAGCCGCCACCACCACAAATGCAACAGGAACACAAGTGAGCATGCCATCCATTACCACTACAACCATGACATCTGTTGCCTTGGATGAAAGTGCAACTACAGTGATGGGCCCATGGTCAGGGAGCGCAAATCAAAAGGGCAGTACAGAGAGCACATGAAGGACTGCCCAAGTCCCCCAGTCAGTTTGCTGCAACCATTTCAAAAGTTATCTCCTTGGCCACACCCAAAAAACAGGTTGCCCTGTCAAGGTTCGGCTATCACACCAAACTGGCTAATAAATTAGTAGAAGTCTCTCAACAAAAATTTGAATCAGTTAAACAATGCAACAGGAAGGCTGAAAAAGAACCAAAAAAATAATTTATCAGCATGTTTCTTGTACTGAAAAAGTACTACCTACTCTGAAGAGCAAGCATGTGCCTGGGGATCATTTGGAGGAGAATGAGGGCATTGAAGAGCAAACGAGTTAAAAGAAGCACTAGTCACAAGTTGAAAATATTGGCTGAGCTGCGGAAGAAAGTACAAGATTTTTTCAACACATCAGCAACACTGCTTCCACACAAGAAGGCGTTTTCTAAAAGAACCGGAAAAGCAAGATCATTCCTAGACAAAACACTGAAAAGGCTGCACCATGAGTTCTGTGAGCAAAACTCAGATGAAAAAATTGGACTAACTAATTTAGCAATCTCCGCCTCGATAACATTAAATTCCCAAAGAATCAAAAATTGGACCAGCGTCTATGCAAGTATTGTACCAATGCTAAACTAAATCTGCTAGCAATAAACCAATTTGCCGAACAGAAAAGAAGACCAGAGTGCAAAATTTCAGATATTTATCAGGCAGTAGAGCTGACAATGTGCCCAAAGAAGGAAGGTGAGAAATTTTTTAGGAAGGGCTGTATTGAAAAAATTTGCAAAACGTGTAGCACATTTGCTATTGACAAAGCACTGGAAGAAGTTTTACATGAACACGGAACTGAGGAGGTGAAATGGCAACAGTGGGACATTTCCAAGGTCATAAATGGCTCAGAAAGTAAACAAACAAGAAAAGTTATGAAGCGAAAAGTGGCCACATTTCAATGCCTGGTTGAAGTCTTGAAGGGAGACCTCCTGTTTCTGGGTAGACATCTATACGTGGCATCCTGGCAACACAAACAATTCAAATCACTCAAACAGAACATTCCCGACAGCTGGGTATTGATGATCCTAGTTTTTGCAGAGAATTACATATGCAAGTACCAGGATGAATTACAGTCACTCCATTGGTACCACGAGCAAGTCCTTGTTTACCCTGTAGTGACATACTATAGGTGTGAAAGATGCACAGAAACAGTTAGAGTCACTTGTGTTTATATCTAGTGACCTCCAACATGACCACCATGCCGTTCAGCATTTCGTCAACCTGTCCAATTCCCACCTCATGTCTACTATTGCGAACCAAAGTAATGAACGTGCTGCCATTGTTACAGATTCAGCAGCCAGTACAACAAGCAACACATCATCTGTTGTCAGCTCATCTATCACCACAAGACAAAAGAAGTATGACCACATACACACCAGCCAGTTTTATGCTGTGTATTACTCTAACACTTTTTACATTGGGCAAGCAACATCATTTGATGAAATGAAACAGGAATTTGAATGTAAATTTTTGCAACAGAGCAGGGATGGCAAATTCTCATGGCCATGCCATCCAGACATTGATGTCAAAAAGGGACAAATAATTTTTTTATGGACTGGAAACAGTGACAGGACAAGGAAAATTCAATATATCACCAGATGACCTGAAAACCATCGTTAACAGACATGAAAAACCTATGCAACGTTGGAATTAATAGACTTTCAAGGAAGTATTTTAACAAGTATTTTAACAAGAAGTCTTTTAACATAAATATGGTGGACAGCAGTCGATGAGCAGATGGATGGAAGCATGGGGCCACAGGGCATGCTGAAGGTGGACTGCAAGTTAACTGGTCAGGGACTGCTGAAGGTGAACAGGTGATGGGGAAGAATTTAAGGAATGTTGGTGGCTACAAGGGCTGCAGAAAGTAGATGAACATGGTGGACAAGGGGGGGTTGTCATATGGAGGACATAAGTTGAAGGGGTTGCTGATAGAAGGAAGAGGGGATGATTAGGTTGGGGAACGTGCGAAGGAAGAGGAGAAAGAGGGAAGGTGTGATGGAAGAAAAGAAAGGGGGAAGGTATGAAGGAAGAGAAGAAAGGACAGAGGGGGGAACAATGAGATATGTGGACTAGGATCATGAACTCATTTGCACAGAGGACTGTCAGGTGTATGGCATTCTTCTGGCATGAGGATGTGTCCACGGTGACAGTTTATCACTTCAGGTATGTATCGATCACCAGCTTGGAGAGGCTGGGGGTGAACCTGAAGGAGTTTAAACACACTTATTTCACATCTGGAGAGCATCACATGCCATGGTGGAAGGGCTCGTGGATGCAGGCCCTTGGGCGTTGGCAGTCACTGGATTTTGAAGGTTATGTGATGCAGTAAATGAAACCAGTTTTTTTGTTTTGGCAGGTGTCAATGGATGCAGGCCCTCGGGTGTTGGCAGTCACTGGATTTTGAAGGTTATGTGATGTGGGACAGGATTTCAATCTGTTTTTTGTTTTGGCAGGTGTCGGATCAAAGAAGAAACGTCTTTGCGTGTGCAGTCATCCATCCAATCATTGTGCAGCTGTCCATGAAGTGCAACTCCAGACAACTCCAGAGAGGCAAAAATTGATTTCTTGCACAACGGCACTGTAAGAAAGTATGAAGAATAACCGCTGGCTTAAGAATGCAGTGATGTGAACATTTATGGACACTGTTATGGTCACCATTTATGGACAATATTGGGGGGGGGACTGTCATAAGAAAGGAAAGTAGTAGGATTAAGGAGATGTCACACAAAGTATGGTGTGCATTTGTGTAGCATATGTTTAGAAAGGTTTTTAGATTACATCCAGTGTGTAGTGCACTCACCCATGCCCCACCCATGTAAAAGCAGGGGGAACTGGGGGGCAGTAGGTCTCACTGTCCCAGTAGGGGATATCGCCTTAGGGGTCGAGAAGGAATTTTCCCAGTTTTCCCACAGGGTTTTTCAGGGTTGTTTGCCTTCTCCAGTGAGATCAGGTTAGGCAGTAGGCAGGGCCGGTTAGGTAAATGTTATGTCTTGGGTGGCAAGGAAGTCTTGGTTGATGCAGAAGGTGGGAAGGCACCAGCATCCTTTATGCCCATTTTATGCATCAGGACGCTTGTGATTTTTTGGTGAAAGTCCCGAGATGCTCCTTTCCAATGCCCAGGGTGTCCATTGAGTGAGCAGTGCCCATGCGGTCGCATGGCTTGTAATGTAAAAATCTGTAGAGCATGTGGGTGCTCTCTACTGGTTTCTCTAGGACTGTTTTAAGCCACAATTTTTAATTTTTCAGATGGTGACTGCAAACCAATCATGGCCACTGCTAAACTAACAAGGCCACTGTTGGCTGTGCGGTGGCCGTAATTAGTGTGCATTCACATGCTAAAACATAAAAAATTGCAGTTTAAAACATGGCCCCATAGATACCAATGGAGTGCCCCCCCCCCCCAATGCTCTACAGAATCTTAATTACAAGAGTCATGAAAGGGGCAATGGCTTGTATGAATTTAAATGGGGACACTTGGAAATTTAACAGGGACTCCCACTTTTGGGATGTGGGCCCACTTTTTTTTTTTTTAAAGAAACTCCCCGACCCCCAAATGAAAAATTCTACTGAGAGCACAGCTGCAGATCGGTTACCCCATGTGGACTGGCAAATGTTAAGCAGCTTCCCTTGGGTGAATGGAAGCCCAGAGTTGTAATTAATACCAATCAAGACTACCTGGCTGCCCACATCACGCAGTCTTGTTAATGTTTTTTTTTTTTCCGGTCAAATAAATACATGGCTGCGGACATTTCTCTACAGTGCTTGGTGTGTGTCTCAGTTTGTTTGGATGGAACAGGGGGAACAGTGCAATACAACCTAAGATAATATGACAAAATGACAACACTGGAATTGAAACAGATTTTTTTGGGTGGGTGGAATTGCACCTTGGAACACTTTGAAATGGTGATATATGTAAATACTATATTTAGGCAATGTATGTTTTGAAAGGGTTGTAGTATTATAATGATTAGATGCTGAGAAGTACACTGGTTTGGTGTCCACTGCTGCACACGCCACACTGTTTGGTGTCCACTGTTACACGTGTCATACTGTTTGGTGTTCACTGTTGCACGCGCCACACTGAGCTGTTTTTATCTCAAGCTTCTGTTAGGCAGTTATCTCACTACATGGTTAATTTTTCAACTTTGGGTCAGAGTGTTCAGAAAAGCTTATCAGAATAATTCTACTGTGGGTCTGAAAAAATGACCCCTATATCACACTTTGGTAACCCTTTCTCATGAACAGACCCTCGCCAGAACTGATGTCTCAACCGGTTCATCGGTTCATTTACATTTTGAAGATTCACCCTTGTCAGGGGTAGTTGGCTTCGGTTCAGCAGTTTCACCCGCATTCTTTGAGGGATTAGGTTGGTCAGAGCCATCGTCTCTCTGATCTGTTGTCTGAGCCAACTTCTTAAGTCTTTCCAACATTTTTTCTACAGTTTTTGCTGGGAAAGACTTACAAATTTCACAATCAGCTGTGAAGTGGGATTCACTAAGACAGACAACACAGCTCATCATGTTTGTCTGCCTTGGCAAAAAGATTCTCCATACTGAGTAGTTTTTGAAGCCCGAAGGCCCAGTTTTCTTCTTTGGTTTTTCTGACATTTTAGTTAAATGACAAACCAACAGTAACCGCAATACAAGTGTTTTTTTTTTTTTTTGTGGTTGCAGCTCGGTTTCGGAACCACAGTTAATTCCTGTGAGGAACCATGATCGAAATCCAAAAAGAACCGAAAAGTGTCGGTTCTAACAGAAAAACAAAATAAGGGATAGGCTAAACTAAACTTTATAACAATAATAGTAAAAAGCTATTAGATCCTAACGAAAACGTTGGTTCCTCAGTGGCTGCCAGGAACCGCTACACAAAGACTTGTTAGACTAAATAAAAACTACCACTGCCTACAACTATCACTTACTGGTACCGAGACAGAGGCAAGAATACCAATTTTCTAATGAAGCGGGTTGAAGGAACCGACCGATTCGAACTTTTACCGAACTGAAGTGTAGGAGGGATCTCCGGAGCGACTTCACAGTTAAGCGGAGTAAGAAATCGGACGGTTACACTTCAGAGTACCACAGAGGTTTGAAAACTGAGTTCAAGCTCAACGTTCTATGCCTTTGCATAGAGTTAAACCTTTACTCTCCGGGGCAGTTCAAGTGCTGGGGCTAACTGCATATAGTCAGAATACAAGACTTGATGTTGTTTGAAACATGAAGGTTACTTATTTTCTTCTTGAAGTAACAACGAAAAAACTGTGAAATTCATGACTGTGAGGAGAGATCTCCGAGGCATCTTGACTTCGCGGGCAGAGAATGAAATCTGAGGCATTGCAGAACGCAGCAGTTAGTAAGGGCAGCACTTGAATAGTGGCATGAGCCAACGATGGGTTCCGTCATTTACACACATTCCATTCTCCGGGCAGTTCTACTCAGAAGGCTGACTGCAAGAGTTAGGAATATTGAAGAATTCCTGGAGTTAAAAATGGCTAGCACTTCTTCTCCTAGTTCAAGCTAATCTAACAATCACTTTCCCCTGCGAACTATCCCTCTGCTCTTACCTAACCTCCAGAACCTATTTGTATCCCTGTTTGTGTAGGTATAGTAAATTCCTGTTTTTAGTGTCCTAAATGAGGTCTCCCTGCTTAAGACTGAATATTGATCTTGATTTACTGTTGTATCTGTCTTCTCATTGTTTAAAACTGTTATGTCTGCTTTAGTATTTCTATATTCTTTATATTTTGTTATTGTAACTGATGTTCTACAGTATCCCATCCCAGACCTCCTTGTACATGAGTGTGCTCAATGGACTTTTCCTTCAAATAAATTTGAACTTGAAACAACTGAGTGGGAAGGTCCGTTATCTGAGTGTGTCCACGCTGGATTTGTTTTATAAAAAGGAAAAAAATAACTTCTGTGCCACAAGAGAACTGTGGGGAAACAACTGAAAGGAATGGGAACGTCCGTAACATTGGGTTGTGTCCCTTGAACTTAGCTTAAAAAAAAATAGTGACACGGCATAACGTGCATCATTATTGACTTGGCTAAAAAGAAAGCAGCCAAATGTGCAAGAGACCCCCTAAAGAACGAGTACCAGAAAAAGGGCTACAGGAAGAAGGCACAGTATACGTACAAGGCCCTGCATCAGAACTCGAGCCACAAGAATTAATATTTGATGAGCTAGACACGACAGACACTACATCAACCTGTAGCTCCTCTAAACAACAAGATAAATTCCAGCAAAGGTGGTTAAATATCTGACAAGTACAGTGCCCAGATGAGCTGTTCTATTTTAAAGTCTCATGCATCCATTCCTTTTAAAGGCACTTGTTACAAAACATTGACCCTAATAAGACATTCCGGTAGCATGGCTCATACTGAAGCATTAAAAACAAATTCTGGTCATAGCCAATATGGTTGCGCAGAGCTTTTAGGAGCGCTTATCGGAGTATGCCTTTAGGAGTGCCACCGGACAAAGTGTGGCAGTAGGAGCAGTGCCAGTATACCCTTAGGAAAAGAAACAGGAGCAACTTCAGACAAATAAAGTTTAGCTTAATAGCATTTATTTCTGCCAAAAATAAATGGCCAGGAACCCCTGCGCTTCGGCGTATCAGCCTTCAAAGGGGGTTGAAGGCTGATACGCAAGCGTTAGGTTCCTGGCCATTTATTTTTGGCAGAAATAAATGCTATTAAGCTAAACTTTATTTGTCTGGAGTTGCTCCTATTTCTTTTCTTACGTATTGTCTGAAGTTTGCTACCTCTGTAGGAACACCCCCCTCGCAGTGCTGCGCTGCATCCTAGCTCTTTGCCAGTATACCCTTAGGAGAGCCAGTGGAGTATGGCATTATGAGCGTGCCGCCGGACAGAGTGTGGCAGTAAGAGCAGCACCAGTATGCCCTTAGGTGTGCTGGTAAGGTATGGCAGTAGAAGCGTGCCGCCAGACAGAGTGCAGCAGTAGGAGTGGCACCGGTATGCACTTAGGACTGCAAGTGGACTATGGCACTAGGCGTGATTGCGCAGTGTGCCATTCACAAGATGGCACTGATTACGGAACTGCACATGCGCAGTTTGAGTAATGCCGCCATCTTGTGCACAGCAGCCATCACGTCCACATTTGGGGAAGAAAAAGAAAGCCAGGGAAGGAGGTGTGTATATGCGGCCTGCGGAGAGAAATGGCTGCATAAACTGCACTACTGGAAATGCAATGTACCACTGTGGAAGGACACCGGACAGCGATTCAGTCACATGCTTCCATAGTGCTACTAAACATCTTATGATGGCATAACACCTGTGGAGCTTCACCCACAAAGCCGTAAAAATGGACACAATTGAACTCTCAGACAATGGCAAAGGCAATAGATAAGGCTAATGCATGAAGTAATGAGTAACTCAAAGGGCTTCTGAGAACCGCATATTTTGTTGCTGAAAATTAACTGCCTAACACAATGTTTCTAAAATGTGTTCAGTTTCCCAAGGAAATGGAGTGTCTACTCGTTAGAGACTTAAAAGCAGACAGGGCATACAGCACCTACATGAATGCAGCTGGACTGTCTGAAATGCATGAGGCCATTGGAGAAGTTGGATGCTGCTGTGAATAATAGCCCAGTGGTAAGCTTGATACTGGATGGGTTCACAGACATTAGCAACAGCAAGAGACTCACAGTTTACATGATACTTAGATGACAATACTCCAAACACTTGCTTTTCTTGCTATAGAAGTTATTGATGGAAAGGCTGACACTATTTACGGGGCACTTTGTCAACTTCTGAATGACAAGGGCATCACAGGTAAAAAACGTGCTGCTGACTGTACTGATGGAACATCAGTTATGACTGGCTGTCATCAAGGTGTAGTATAAAACCTAAGACCTTATTATAACTCTGGAATTGATTGGAGTACACTGAACAGCCCATCGGCTGGCTTTGTGCATCAGTGATGTAGCGCAGTCAGTATCAAGCGAAAAATATCAACAAGACTTGAGGTCCATTTTAATTGTTTTTAGTAATTCCACTATCAGAAGCAACAAATTGCATGAACTACAGAAACAGCTGAAAGAAAAATTTACTTACCACAGTAATCTTGTTTCTTCCAAGGAAATCTTTACTGTATTCTGACATATGCAGTTAACCTTTACCATTCAACTGCCCCAGAGAAGAAAGAGTTAAAGAACCTATGCAAACAGTGGAACGTTGACAGGCTCAAGCTCGGTTTTCAAATTACTGTCCCTGGTGCATTCTATGTAACTGTCAGATTCTTACGAAGCATGTACAAAATATACATATATAATCTATGCTATCCTCTAGAACTAAATCCCCCCTAAGAACTACAGTCCTCCCTTAGAATAAGACAACTGAAAAGCCTCGGGCCATAGATGCCCAAAAACCACCAACCTAAACAAGTTTCAACAACAAACATGAATATCTGGAGTGCAGTGCCCACCAGGTTCTAGTAGTGGAGGTAGGGTGGGAGCTCAGACTACAGTAAAGATTCCCTTGGAAGAAAAAACGATTACTATGGTAAGTAATTTCTTTCTTCAAGCCCCAGGAAATCTTTACTGTATTCTGACATATGCAGATTACCAAGCAGTACCTTTGGAGGAGGGTCTAGAACCCACTTAGGAAACAGGCTCCACAGTACTGCTGTGCCATACCTGGCATTACTTCTAGCCTGGATACTTTGTGTTTGGTTGGATGGTCAGTATACCTCAGCGACGGAAGGCGACTGGTGCAGGATATGTGCTCTCCTCTTTGTGGATTAACTTGGAGAAGCAGGGAGACAATACTAGAAAATGTTTTAATACAGGTATGCTACCGTTGCCTTGAATAGTTTGTCTCCTTTCCAGTTCAACTTAATTTCCTGCCCTGTGTTGGATTTGGTTTTTCCTCTGTGTTTTCTGTCTATTATTCCTCAGTGGATGAAGGCCCATCTGAAAGGTGGCAGCCGGTGGGTTTCCCCATGACGGAGCAGGACCGAGGATAGCCAGAAGCTGGTCAGAACGGAATGAGCACAGAGAGAATCTCCAACCAGGAAAACATTTTGAGTAGCCGTCTGAATAAATTCCTGAATCACAAGAGTTTGAGCCCAACAAAGAGCCTGACAGAATTCAACAGACTTTAGAGGGGTGTCATTTTTTCTTATTTTTATGCGATTCTTTCCCTCTCTTGTAATATGTCTCTGTTGTTGTTCAGCTTTTAGCGTAGCTCTTAGCGTTTTGAGGGTCTCTATATGTCAATTTTTTTTTTAGTTCATATATTTATTGAGTGACAGCTATCATATGACATTGCTTGACAATCGATCACAGTCATTATATTTAATACATCAATAATAGCAGCATGAAAGATCAACTCCATCTTGCTCTATATATTCCACTTTACAGATACTTTCAATCTCTTACTGTCATTTATCTCTTTTTGTGTTTGTTTTCCAGGTCTACCACTATCTATACTCTATGACTATCTAGCAAGAACAAAACTATAAACCAAAAAACAACAACAAAAACAAAGGTCAATAACCTAATGACTTTTGGTATTGAAAATAAAATTCAAATTTGATCTGGCCTATGTCTGTGTCTGCTTTATTTCAATGTAATTTGTACAGGAGTATCTCCTTTTTTTTTTAGTTTAGTTTCTCTGTGAAGAATATCTTTCCCATCCCCTTTCTTACCCACTAAACTCTTTTAGTACACTGTGCCACTACCTTCTAACAATAATCTGTCCCGTACATTCAATGTACCTAGATATTCGGTCCAGGCTCTTTCAAATCTATTTTCTTCTCCTTTCAGACTGTATGTTAATTTATCTACTGCAAGGACTTTTAGTGTGAGCTCTTTCCATTGCTGTAACGTGGGGGCCCAAGTTGAGGTCCAAACATTTTGAATTGCCTGTCTAGCAACTACCAAAAGGATTCTAATCCATCTTGGGTGCATAATCCATTCCCCATCTTCTTTATCCCCTTCCACACCCAGTAATAGTGATTTATATGAGAATTCCATAGGTTGCCCTTTCATAGCTGTGATTTCCTTTGCAATATCTTTCCAGTAAGACACAATCATGATGCAATCCTAGTAGTAATGTTTATATGTACCCTGTGTTATTTTGCATTTGTTACACATTGGAGATATCCAGGACTAAATCTATGTACCATGGCAGGCGGATAATATAATCTTTGTACGAACTTAAATTGTGCTTCCTTATATTTATTGCAGACTAACAGTCCTTTATGAGACTCTAGCATTTGCTGCCAATTAGTTTCACTAATGTCCTCTCCTATATCTCTTTCCCACCACTTTTTAGCCACCTGTGCAGGTGTTTGGAAGAACTTTCTGTCTATTTTCACTGCTCTCCCTATAAGTCTCTTTTCATTTTTAAGGGCTCCTAGTATTTCTCTTTCTGTTTCAGATAGCTGATCCGAGTTACCCTGGGGACCAGCTAGTTGCTTATAGTAGTCTCTCACCTGGAAGTATCTATATAGGTGTGAGGCTGGGAGATTCAGTCTCTTTCAATTCCTGAAAGGTATACATACAGGGTGCGAAATTCCTATACTTTAGGTGCCCCAGGGCAGGCACTTTTGCTTCAGGACACCTAAAGCTGTTTAGTGCCTGCCCGTTTGGGCACCTAAAGTATTTCAGCAGAGTTCCATTTTTTTTTTCTCCCCGCAGAGTTCCGTTTTTTTTTTTCTCCCCAGACCTTGCCGGTTTTTTCTTTTTCCTTGGGGGCAGGGGAGCCAGCAGAGTAGCGCAGACGCAGAGCTGACATCTGTAGAGCCGATCACGAGTCTGCTCGTCTGGATGTCAGCTGACTGCTTGTCTGCAACACACATGGAGGGAACGAGTTTAGAGCAGGTTGATGCCCCCCATTACAGTTGACTGGCACACAGATCAGCCAGTCAATTCTTCATGTGTCCCTCAGTCACTGTTGGAGGTGGGCTACAGCAGCATATGCACCAGTAGGTGCGCTTATGTGGAGTATTTGCCCGCCCCCTCCAAACAGCGTGACGCAAGGACCGAGCATAGCGCGCCATTCCGTAGACTGCATTCATGGAGACAGGCTGCCTGCCAACCTGAACGATCGCGATCAGCAAAATAAATAACCAAAAGCTCTTTTAAGAGCTACATTTCTCTTTAACCACTCTCCCAGAAAAACGGGACTGCAAAGGAGGGAGTCGGGGGATTGTAACTTGTAAATTGGAGCAGCTGGGGAGGAGAGGAGTGTCTGTGTGAGACTAACGTGGGTCACTCTGCAGTCAGGACTAAAGAAAATCTGCAGAAAAGAAAGGAAATCTGTTGGGGGATTAAACTGCAGAAAGAAGGGAATGGAAGGAATTTTAAGTTAGGAGAGGTACAAAGGAGAGGAGACAATTCAGCAGGATAAAAAACCAGGCAGTAAACAGAAAATAAAAGCAAAGCAAACAAATCTATCTAAATTAATCAGTCTGCTCAACTGCTCTACAATTTCTAATAAAACCAGTGGCAGCAGCAGTCTGTAATATCAGGGGAGGGACACTGAATGCAGGCTTGTGGTGAAGCACTGCAGAGACTAGTCTAACTGCACATGCACTATATATCCAGCCAAGTAATTAAAAGTAATCTGTACTGGGTTGGCCTTTTGATTTGTTATAGAGACAGTACAGAGAGTCAGACTAGCACTGCCTGCAGTCTCTTTGAACTAAAGGAGCTCAGTGTTGCTCAGTCAGCTCACCCAGTCTATAAAGAAAGCTGCATTCATTTACAAACTTCTCTGCACAACTTAAATGTAAATCTACTGTTCCATATTTTCTACTAGCTAGCTACTGTGTGTGTGGAGGGACTAACTAAAATCTGGACTAAATACTGAAACAACCAGGATCAGTGTGTTATAAAAATAAAATTGCTGAGTGTGGACTAAACTAAATGTAAATCCAGGGACCAGTTATAAAAAAATCTATTTAGCTACTGTGTGGACTGAGAACATTTAATTAAAAGTTATTGTTTAATAAAGTTCTAAAAGCTTTTGAACTTGGAACACCTAAAACTCAGGGGGTCACTATTACTCTACTAGCTAATAAAGCTACTTTATGGAGCTGACTATCTCAAATCTAAATACTGTTATTAAAAAATATCTCATTGTGGTAATGGACTGTCTAAAATCTCTAGCTTTTACAGGCTACACTGTCTGTGGACTGTCTAAAATCTGTATACTGTTATAAAAATAATCAGACAACACAGTCAGGTTTTCTTAAGTTTATTATAAAAAAAAAACACTTTTTTCCTTGTTGCATTTATTAATACTGTGTAACATAAATAACAAATTCTTAAAATCAGTATTCACAAGTTCAACTCCGAACAGCCAGGCAGACACCATGAGTCTTTTTAAATTTGGATTTAAGAGAAAGCGTTTTGATGAGACTGCTGGAGCTGACTCGGATTCACTAACACCAAGTACTAGTACTACTACTACAGGCACAGCTATAACACCACCATCTCCTTGCCCAGACAATGAAACTGTTATGACCACTGAAGTTTCCTCAAGTGCTACTGCTTGTACTGAAAGCCAAGTTAAGGCCCTGAAAGTTAGAAAATTTCAGGAATCCTGGAAAAAGGGCAGGAAGTGGCTTACATATGACACCGATAAATGTGCCATGTTGTGTACATGGTGTCAGAGTTATGATAAAAGCCAAAGCAAAATAATTTCAGAACTGGATGCAGTACTTTTAGAGTACATATTATCTCGGCACATGAAGTGTCCATAGCACACAAAATGCTGAGAGGGCATACATTGCAAATAAAACAAAAGTTGGAGAAAGACCAATAGAGAAATCCATACTATTTATGGAACAAAAAGAAATGGATCAAATTTGTAAATTGTTCTGTACTGCATATTACGTTGCTAGGACCGAAAGGCCTTTCAGGGATTTTCCTGGGTTGATAGATTTACAAAAAAGAAATCATGGGGATGATGCTATGAGTCACAGTTACAGTAGTGACAAGCAATGCCGTGTCTTCATTCACTATATTGCCCAAGATATTCAAAGCACTACTGCTAGTCTACTACAAGACAATGACTTCTTTTCTTTTCTTGTTGATTCCTGCACAGATAAAAGTGTGACTGAGGAGGAGGCATTTATGTACGTGTTTTTGAAAATGGCCTACCTGTAACAAGATTTCTTGCACTGAAACCAGTCAGTGTCCCTAATTCAGAAAGCATTTTAAATACTGTGATTAATGCTTTAGAGGGTGAAGGTGGTTTAAGGGATGGTGGTTGGAAACATAAGCTGATAAGTGCGGCATCTGATGGTGCTGCTGTAATGTTGGGGAGCACTTCAGGTGTCCTTAGTCGAATAAAACAAGATTGCCAGTGCCACACCTCATTGACATACATTGCTGTGCACATCGTTTAGAGCTTGCTGTAAAGGATCTGTTCAGAGACTGCCCATTTTACAAGTCATTAGAACAACTTCTGCTAAACATTTACTCATTTTACCACAGATCACCAAAAAGTTGAAAGGCCTACAGGAAACAGGATCCCTTTTAAATATTAATGTGGTCAAACCAGTTAACACTGGTGGCACTAGATGGCTTGCACACAGAGAATGGGCCATTTCTGCCCTTGAAAGGAATTGGGCTGCATTAGTGCCTCACCTCGAACATGTGTCACTGACAAACAAGCAGGATCATGGCCAAAAAGCACTAGGAATACTTAAAGTGCTTAAGACTTTAAAATGTGTTATATACATGAACTTTCTGAAAGTGTTTTTTGGTTACTTATCTGCTCTTAGTCTGTGCTTTCAGCAAGAGGATGCCACTGTTGAAAAAGTTCACAGCAGAGTAGAAAGCACAATTCAAAAACTAAATGGTCTCTCAAATCAAGAAACTCTTCACCGCATAACACTTACATCTGTAAATGAGAACCTAACTCAGTACAACAGTGTTGACTTAACCAATGAAACTAGCAGGCACAGATCAGGTTCTCCTTCAGACATTGTAGAAGCCACAATTTCAGAGATAAAAAAAATTCTTCAGAAAACGCACAGCACATTGAATCTCGCTTCAGTCCTTCACGACCAATAAAGTGCTACTAGCTGCAAGAGCTTTAAATTTTCAGTCCTGGCCAACATCCACAGAGGCACTTGAAACATATGGAGATCAAAGCAATTCAAACAATTGTTGATCACTATAAAGTGGTCCTAGAGTCTCATGGAGTTGATGTTACCTTGGTACTGCTGGAGTGGCTAGACTTAAAAGCATGTACTCCACTTGCTGTCTGTTGAAAGTTGTAAGTCTCTGAAATTGTGGCAGAAAGTGATTCTTGCGGATGTGCAGGATCAACAATTTCGAAATGTGCTGGCCGTTGTCAGAATCATTCTCCTGATTCCTGTGCACACTGCTGCTGCAGAACGAGGCTTCTCTCTGATGGGAAGAATAAAAAATGACTGGAGGGTTGGATTACGCCCAGACACCCTACACGACCTAATGTCTATATCTCTGAATGGACCCCAGCTTAGTGACTATAACCCTGAAGGTGCCATATCACTGTGGTGGAAAATGGCAAAGAAGGCCCACTACTGACGATAGGCTCCCGGTTAACACTGTCACTGCATGCTGCTTCTGCCAGCCCTAGTGGTGGTGATGAAAACGAAAGTGCTTGGTCCAGTGAAGATGACATCTAAAATTATGTAAACTAAGGGGCAGCATGTAAATAGTTTGTTGGGCATGTACATTTTCTTCTTACATGCCCAAGTGGGCATGTACTTTTTTTCACGAATTTCATACCCTGTATACATACCATTCCCCGTAGCTAAATTTGCCGTGCATCTTATCCCATTAGTTTGCCACAACTTAAATCCTTCATCTTCCAGTCCCAGAAGAAATTCCGGATTCCCTACCAGTGGTACCAGCAGTGTATCAGGTTTATCTGTACTTTGCCTCTTCCTAATTTTATCCCACGCTTTTAAACTCGCCACAACCATAGGATTGGGTGCTTTCATTCTGTTATATCTTTTTAGGCCCTCTCCTCCCAAATATCCCGACATCCTCCCCAGTACCCTTTCTCCCTCTAAATCCAGCCAACTAGCTACTTTTTCCCTATTTACCCAATTTTGGATATCTCTATACTGTGTTGCCAGGAAGTATCCCATAACATCTGGCGCTTTTAATCTGTTCAAGCTGATTCTTGGATGTTTACCCTTCCAAATGAAGGCTGTAAAGGCTTTTTCTAACTTTTTTATGTCTTGTTTCATTGGGCAGAAAGGCAGCATCTGCATAATATATAACATTCTAGGGAGCACATTCATTTTTAATAGATTGATTCTTCCCATCCAGGATATTGGCAACTCCTTCCACCTACTGAGGTCCTGTATAATTTCTTTTATTAATGGCTTATATAGCTCCCCTAATGTGTTCCCTATTTTTTTTTAATAGTTTAGTATTTTCATAGAATATTGTATGGAAGTATAGTTTTATTATTTATTTTTTTGTTTTCTTTTGTTTTAAAATTTTACACGCCATATACAAATCTGTGCTCACGTGACCTGTGCAGAAATGCGCAGGTGCGGCATTCCAACTTCGGACTTCGGGTTTCTTGTAGGCATTGGGCATGTCGCACTCCTGCTACCTGCTCGATATTAGAATATTGTTCATTTATAATTCGCAGTCTGCTCTCTGAGACCTTTAGGATCCTGTTGCCCACCTGGTCGGTATCTGGGGTTTAAAAGGGTTGAACCACACTACCAGTACTGGCTGAGGTTTTTCAACACAACAATTCACTGGGAAAAGTAAGCAGAAGTTTTCTTTTGTTTTCTGCTCTATTGGTGTGTTGGTGTGCAATCAAGCTACTTGCAACTTGTTTTTTATGTGTTCTTTTTTATATGTTTTTAGATTAACTTGTTTTCTGCATACAGATATAGCAAGCAGATTTGCATATAGATATAGCTAGAGGATTTGTAAGGAGGGAAGGTACTGCTATCTTAGATTTGTGGGCGAGCTTTGATGATAGGGACGACTATTGGTTACTGGTGAGCTTCTGAGTCTCCGAGTCTCTGAGTATCTCTAGTTGTTTTCTATTCTGAATTATTTTAAATTTGGGTATTTACGTTTGCTTATTTTTTGTAGTGACTCTGCTAAAAGGTCATGTTCCTTCTCCTACATTTAACGGCACAGCTTTTGACCCTTGGATAGAGCTGGCTGGATTTTTAAGGGGTCCGACTTCTGTGCAGATGGACACTGTCATATACATTGTGCGATTGCATGAACTGTACTGAACTGCATCGAAGCTTCTTTTTTGCTGCCTTTTGGGCTAATAAGAACTGGGTGAGCTTTTGGCAAATTAAAACGAGTAAGTGAATAAGTGATCGAGTGAAGTGAAGCAAAGTGAAGCCGGAAGCCTGAACCCTGAGTGGTGAGAAAAGATTTCCAGAGGCGGGGTAGCGTTGAAGTGCATGTGGCCTTCTGTCCATGGACAAGAACATAACACTTCGATTGGAACTTTGCTTCCATTTTAAACTCTTCCAATTTTATTTTTGAGCATTTTTTGATAGAGCTTGATGCTAATAGTTTGTTTTCTGTGCTTTGATGTGTCTATAGTAGTTTGTAGTTGTTTTTGGGTGTACAGGCCACAAGCCCAAGGGTGCAAGTTGCAAGCATGGTTAACACAAGACTCCAGAGAAGCAAACAGAACTGCTCTCCTCTTTTAAGTAAATCTGTATTAGAAAGTAAGGGGAAACTAAAACAAACTAAGATCACAGAAATGTTTAAAATAAATGCTGTTTTACAAAGTGAACAAACTTCTAATCCTAACAGGTCAATAGACAAATCTATTGAAATGACTCCTGATATTTTTGGTAGTGGAACTAGGCCAACTGAGCATAGTGTGGCTTCTATAAATTCTAAAAATTCCAGCTTGAACTCTAGGGGTTCTAATGATTTTCTAGCCTTGTGGGATAGTGAGATTTTAGAGCACGAGGCTCCAGAAAATGTTAGTTATGAGGCTGATTATGCCAGCAAAGAGCAAAATACAGATTATATTGATTTGCTTAGCCATGAGACGCTAGCAGAACAGGATTGCGAGCCCTCAAGAGCGAAGCTTTCACAAAATGACTTGGCGCTGGTGGCTGGTACTGAGCTTAGACAAGTAAACACTGAACTACATAAAACTATACGGGGATAAAAAAATCTAGTATCCTGTTATGACTTTAGCCATTTACAGACTCTTAATGAAGTATCATATAGGGCAAACTCACAAAGACATACAAGTGCGGTGCTACAGGAATCTGTTAAACAGTTTACAGATAAACCTCAGTATATACCATTATGTATTAGTGACGATTTGGTTGCACACCTAGGCCATCAACATACGGCCAATTTAATTCTAATTAAGAAACTAATAGTATTGAAAAATGAGATTGAAAATTTAAGATATGCAACAGCTGACAATCATGCTAAAATAGTTGTGATAGAGAATAAATTGGATCATTTGTCCCCCACTCCACCTTCAGATTCAATTGTATATATACAATCTCAAGAAACAGACACGGCTCCCACTGATTTGATTAGGCCAGATTTTACCACAACTGAATACCCGAGTCAGATACTAGTAATCAGAAAAGAAATAGAAGAAAAATAACAAAAGGGCAAAAAGGGAAAAAGTGTCTTGAGAAACAGACATCTGCACCGCTTAAAAATAATACAAAAAGAAGGTGCAGCCCAATAAAGTGGTGACAGATTAAAAAGTAGGGGCCATTAAGAAACAGAAAGAATCTATTACAACAAAGGTGAATAAAGAAAGAGAAATAGATCAGACATTAACTATGGCTAATACATTAATTACAACAGAAGGGGAAGCAAATCTACAAAAACATTTGGGTTTATTGGAAAAGGAGGTAAATGCTCTTAAAGAATTATGCCCTGTCAGAGATAATTTAGGAACTAGGAATGGCCAGGAATATGGAATGCAAGTGACACTTGGTGTTGTTAATGGTAAACATAATGTTAATACTGCAGTAGATTGTGCATTGGGGGTAAATAGGTCTGCAAAAGAACAATCTAAATTTCCTATATTGAGAATTACAAGCAACGATGCATGGCCTAAATTGACAGATCAGGCTTTAAAAGAATATCTGATAGACAAATATTTGTTTGATTTTGAGTTAGGAACCCAAGAGATTGTTCAAATTGAGCATAAAAATGATGGGAGAATTAATACCATTTAAATTGTTATAGTATCCCCATATGTGGCAAATTATTTGTGGTATAATGCTGAACTACTTGACAAGAGGGGGGTAAACAGTCAAGTACTTGAATACAGAAGCATTAAACCCTGGATCTACACCCAATGAAAAAGAAGCTCCAGTAATTTTAACAATGTTTGGATTGTCATCTCTGAGGGGAGAAAATAATTGGAAATGAAAGGAAGCTATTTGTAACCTGTTTTCCAATATTCTGAATGTTCGCTTAGGTTACTATGAAGTTAGAAGAGCAGAGAGGGTACCGGATACCTCACAGATTAATACAGAAATTAGGGGACAAACATCTGGCATATGAGCTCCTGAGACATAGTACGGTTCTGGATTCTCTAGGTATACATTTGATGGACCCTGGTGATATTTTTCATCCAGTGGCTAAAAATCCAACTAGGACCCATAACAGTATTGTGAACAATACAGGATTTACACTAATAAACAATGCTCATAAATTTCAGAATGATTATAGATTTATTGGGTCTAAACAAAATCGTGTACATAAGCCCCCAATGAGTGAACAACAAGCTTGACCTATTGAGGAGAACTTATTGGCAACTGATTCCGATTCCTCAAGAGGAAAAGGCCTTTGTATACTATCACGGAATATTGCGGGTATTTCAAATAAATGGAGTGATGAGGAGTGGTTGGAGTTTATTAAAGTGGCACATATATTATGTTTACAAGAAACATGGCATGGGACATTGGATAATATATCCTTAAATGAATATGATGTGATTAGCTCACCAGGAATAAGGGAAAAAAGAACAGGAAGAGCATTGGGGGGCTTTTAACTTTTATTAAATTGGGGATATTTACTAAGCACACTATTCTTAAAGTTGAACAAAATTTTATTATAGTACTGTTAGATCATGAAATGTCACCAGTAATGATTTTAAATGTGTATATTCCACCCAGGCAATCAAAATAATATAAAGAAAGTATCTGGAAGGTCTTGGATAACATATAAACAGATCTTAAATTTCAATTTTCACAATTGGATATATTAATACTGGGGGACTTGAACACCAGAATAGCAAAGCTTGATGGTATTTTAGATAATTTCATGTATAATTTAATGTTTGAAAATACCCCAATATCCTCTATGGATACAAAAATGAATAAATCAGGAGTTGCCCTAATAGAAATATTAAAAAAAACATGATTTTTACCCCATAAATGGTAGATTGGAAGGGGATATGCATGGGAATTGCACTTACATAAAAAGCATGGGTATGTCCTTATTGGATTTGGCTTTGTGGTATGGGAATATTAGAAAGTGGCAAAGTTTACAAATACCAGTATGCCTGGAAAGTGATCATTACCCAGTCCAATTATGGGGCAATTTGGAAATAATGAGAGAAGACATGGATGGATATTATATGGAACAAGGTCTTCAGGAAGTGAGATACAAAAAGCATCTCAAGTGGAATATTGAGTTGGAATTAAAAATTAAGGAGCAAAGTGACTCTCGGGTTAATAACATACTGACGAACCACCAATTTAAACAATCAGCTCAAGAAATATGGGTACAGGTGATGGAAGTTTTTAATATAGTAAGAGACAATCTTTACAAACAAGTGACAAAGAAAACAAACCCCACCAATTTTACTAAGGGTGGATAGTTTGACATAGAATGCACACAACGAAAAGCAGCACTTACGGGGAAGGCTAGAACCATAAGATATTCTAAAAATAAGAAGGATTTTATAGCTTTGAATCAGCAAAGAAAAATGTACAAACAATTCTTAAAAAATAAACAACAACAATACTACCATGATAAATGGAGGGAAATGTTAGAGTGCATCGTCAAGAGATGATAAAACTGTTTGGGCCTTAGTGGCAAGGGGCACAAATGACTCTACATCCTGCTTAGATACATATATATACATGAAGAACAGTGGATAAGATATTTTTCCCAAATCTACAATGGTGAAGAACAATTATTAAACCAGAAGAATCTTGAGAATAATATACTAATAACCAGGCAGGAAATGTATATGACCCTGAGGAACATGAGATGCAATAAAGCACCAGGACCGGATAATATACCTGTAGAAGTCTTTTTGACTAGTGCAAATGTATGGATTGATCTATTTTTGATCATTTACAATAAAATAATTAGGGAATCATGTATTCCATATTCGTGGCAAGGAGCTATTATTGTCCCAATACACAAAAAAGGTTGTTTTCAGGATCCAGCTATGTATAGGCCGATTAGCCTTCTTAACACTTCATTAAAGATTTTTTCAACAATTATCTTACAAAAACTGCAGGGGGAATTAGAAAGGACTGGGGGACTAAATAAAATGCAGGCAGGATTTAGAAGGGATCATAGTACTGTTGATAATTTTTCTTTTTTTTTTTTTGCATTTAACTGAGAAATATATCTACTTGAGAAAGCAAAACCTTTATGTATTATATGTTGATTTGAAATCTGCATTTGATATGATGAATTGACAAATATGGAAAATTATGCTGAAAAACGGTATCGACAAACAATTGATACATATTATAAGTAACTTGTATTCAGATTCTTGGGTTAGAGTAAGAACTGGAGTTTGTGATCCACTGACACAGCCTTTTTCTATTACCTGGGGAGTAAGACAGGGTTGTGTATTGGCCCCGACTCTTTTCTCTGTCTATACAGATACTATGTTAACAGGTTTCGATTTGTCCCAATCCGATTCCCCAAAAATAACAGATGAAAATTGTGCTGTTATGGCATTTGCAGATGATATTGTCCTATTTTCACTTACTAAAAAAGGTTTGCAAAGTAAAATAAATCTTTTAGAGAATAAAACACGAGAACTTAAATTACAAATAAATGTTTCAAAAACAAAAATTTCTGTTTTCGGTGGAAAGAGAGTTATAGGACAGTGGGAGATGGGAATGCAAATTATCTCTTCCACAAAGACATATACATATTTGGGGGTGGTATTCTCAACAAATAGTCTTTGGAGTAAACATAAAGATGAGGTTATGATTACAGCAACAAAAACAGCTTTTGCCTTGAACAAATTTAATTGCCTATATGGAGGTATGTCTTTGAAGCCACTACTTGAAGCCATTAGAGCTAAATACATGGCTCAAATCCTCTATGCTGCATAAGTATGTCATATTAAACAAAAAGATAGCCTAATGGTTCCCATACATAAAGTATTAAGAAGAACATTGGGACAATCAAACTCTTTTCCAGCTCACTATATGAGGGCAGAGACAGGTATAAGTAATACCAAAACTAGTTTTGACATAAAGAAATTAAACTATTGGTTCCATTTGAGTAGGCTTCAAGACACGAGAATAGTCAAAAAATGTCTGATAGAAAAAAACGATTGGTATAATAGAGGCTGTTATAAAGCTGGATGGCTACATAATATGTAACTGTTAGATCAATACCATTTGAATTTTCTAAAAAAATATATAGAACAAAATGTAAGGTTAAGTATACAGTATAAGAATTATATGCCAGATAAAGTAATTGATTTTTGGAAGGAAAGGGATTTAGAGGTCATTAAAACATCTGCTTATTCCCCTTTGTTCGCAGATAACTGCAGAAATTATCCTAACCTGCAGTATTATTTGGGGGTGCTCATAGATAAGAATTTAAGAAATGCCTTTATAAGATATAAATTTGAAAGCTTTGATAGTAATGTGCTAGTAGCAAGGTATACTAAAGAGAAAATTATTTCGAGTGATTGTGAAGCAGGTGGTAAGGAAAACCTCCTGCATATACTGTGGGATTGTCCAAGATATAGAAATATCTATATAGATATAGAAAGATTCTTTTGAAAAACATTTTTCAGGCTAATTCAATTGACCAAATGGGAATGGAGAAGGATCTCCTAACACAAATTCATATGTACTTAGAAGATTTGGTAACAATTAAAGCCTTGGCAATCTTCTTCACAAATGCGTAGAGAATTAAGAAAAAAAGTAAACGGGGAATTGATTGAAAGTATTAGATGGAAAAAATAACTGAACAGACATTGTCAGTAAACTTGTAAATGTCTAGGGGAAATGATTTTAATACTTTGATGTAATTCAGAAAACTTGTAATATGTGTGTGATTAAGCTTTTTTAGATATTTATGTATGTGTATGTGTTTGTATATGATAGTGTCTTTTTAAAGATGTATGTTTACGTGTATTGTATTGTATTTGGATTGTAACGACTTATTGTCGAACAATAAAATTGTACCTACCTACCTACTTCTAGCCTGGGTGTCCAAGAAATAGTGATTAGTGAAGGTGTGAACAGTTTTCCAGGTGGCTGCTTTACAAATTTCTAACAAAGGAACATCTCTGGCAGCTGCTATAGAAGCAGCTGTATCCCTGGTGGAATGAGCCCTGGGGCCCACTGGGGATTCCTTGCCCAGCTTGCTGTAGCAAAACTTAATACATGCAACAATCCAGCACGCAACAGTCCTTTTTGAAGTGGGTTTGCCTTTCCCACTTCTCCATAGGTCAGGAATAACTGAGTAATGTTTTCTCTATGGCTCTTCATATGGTCTAAATAATAACCACTAGCCCTCTTAACATCTAGGCTGTGCAGCCTGCATTCACCTGAGCTGGAGTCATCAGTGAAAAAGATAGGCAGTGATGGACTGGTTGAGGTGAAAATAAGACACCACCTTGGGAAGGAACTTCCTATTGGTTCTGAGTACTACTTTGTCCCTATGGACTGAAATGTAGTTAGACTCTGTGGACAAAGCCTGGAGTTCACTAATCACTTCTGGCTGAAGTGATTGCCACTACAAAGACTGCTTTCCAAGTCACATACTTGAGATCTGTTGAGGACATAGACTCAAATGTGGGTTGCATTAGCTGTGCAATGCATATATTAAAGTCCCAAGAAGGGGCTAGTTCCCCGTGTGGGGGATGCAAATGAAGCAATCCTTTGAAAAACTTCCTGAAAATTGGATTGTAATCCACAGAAGTACCCTTACACGCTGAGAGGTAGGCAGACAGCTGCAAAGTATACCATGAGGGTAGATGGCTTAAGGCCTAGGGAATGAAGATAGACTAAGTAGACAACAGAACTGCAAGTCCAGCCTGATAAGGGTTTAAGGCCTTCTGCTGGCACCAAATGGAAAACCTCTTCCATTTAGATGTGTACGTTTTCCTGGTGGAGGGCTTCAGAGAGACATTTGGGACCTTAAGGACCCCTTCCGAAAGATGCAGATAAGCATATTCTAAGTCCTCAAGAAACAGGCCAAGAGCCTGAGGGACTTGAGGCTGGGGTAAAAGGATCCTCCCCTGGGAAGATGTTAGCAGGTTGTGCCTTCTGGAGAGGCAAATTGGTCTGGAGATTGACAGGGACAAAAGCAGGGAGTACCAAGGCTGCCTGGATCAATCCAGAGCTATGAGGATCATTGTTGCTGGCTGGGATCAGAGCTTGTTCAGCACCCTCAGCAACGGAGGGAAGGCATACAGAAACTTCCCTGCCCAATCCAGTATTAGTGCATACAGTGGTGCTGTGCCCACTGCAGGAGGCCTGAAGCAAAACTGTGGCAGCTGGTGGTTGTCTGGGGCTGCAAAGTGATCCATCTCTGGAGTGCCCCATCTTCTGAAGATGGCCTGCAGGATCTGTCTGTTCAGAGACCACTGATGGTGGTTTTGACTGATCCCACTCCCTGCATCTGCTAGGACGTTATCCTTCCCTGGAAGATGGACTTCTGAGAGAGAGAGAGAGAGAGAGACCCCGAGGGAATATGCCACACTCCAAATTCTCATAGACTCTGTGCACAGCAGGGTGGACCTTGTACCCCCTTGCTTGTTTATGGATTACATGGTTGTGGTGTTGTCTGTTCTGACTTCCACCACCTTGTCCTGGACCAATGAAGCAAATAACTGGAGGGCCAGAAAGACTGCCCTGAGCTCCAACAGATTTATGTGCAATAGTGTCTCTTGCTGCGACCATGTACCATGTACAGTGTTGCTCCTCCGCGGGGTGCCCTATCCTAAGAGGGAGGCATCTGTGGTCAACACTACTGCTGGATACTTCTGCTGGAATGGTACTCCTTCCCTGAGGTTGTCCCTTTCCTACCACCACTGTAGTGCTTGAATGAGAGTCCCTGTGATTGGTACTAGTTCTGATAGGGAGTCCTTTCTCCGAGACCAGTGGGACCTGAGGTGGAACTGTATGTCTGTCATCTGAAACCTGGTTCCTGGCACTGTTGCTGTTGAGGCTGCCATGTTGCCCAACAGTTGCAGAAAGTGTCCTGCTGGTCTGGGGGTGTGAAGCTGGAAGGAGCTTACCAACTGTACCAGGTTGTCCACCCTTTACTGAGGAAGGAATGCCTTCCCTCTTTGAGTGTTCATCTCCACCCATATGAAATTCAGGAGCTGGACCTGCCACAACACTGACTTTTCTCGGTTCACCAGGAACCCTAGAGACTGTAGTGTAGCCTGTGTAGGGACTAGGGCATCCCTTACCTGCTGAGAGGAATGCCCCATGACTAATCAGTTATCTAGGTAAGGGATCACTGTTACCCTCTGCCTTCTCAAGTGTGCCACCACCACAGCCAGGCACTTTGTGAACACCCTTGGGGCAGAAGTGAGACTGATGGGCACAGCTCTGAACTGGTACTATTTATTATTTATTTTATTTATTTAGTTTTTGTTGACCAGGTAAGTGCACTAGACAAATTCTTGCCTATTTTTAGGCACGACCCATGGGGAGTGGGATACAGATCAATGCCAACTGACCTTCAACCAGACTAAGCTGTTGGTGGTATTTTTAGTGAATGGGGGGAAATTTGGCCAGAACACTGGCGAAATTCCTCTACTCTTGCCAGTAGGGAGCACTATCCTGTAGGTGAACGATGGAGGAAGACAGTGAGCAGCCAGCTGAGGCTGGGAACGGACATGTGATAGAGGGCTCTGCAGGTGCGGCCAACACCAATAGTGAAGCCCCTTCTACTGAACCTATGCAGGAATTATTTGCACCTGAAGGTACTGACGTTGCAAACCTTACAGAGGAATAAAGAGCTTTAGTTGTGATGGAGCAGCAAAGACGTTTATTGCAGGTGCAGCTTCTACGGGCGGATATGAATCTCACTTCAGCAAAACAGAAAGTTATGAAGAAAAAACGAAAACAACTCACTGGTATGTCCCCAGAGCAAGGCCAAATTCTGCAAAAAGTTTTCAGCATGGGAGTGATGGGGAATACTGCCGCTATGCAAGAAGAGCCACAGAACCACATTCAGATGCCGGATGATGTCACACAAATGCTGGGGGATTGTTCCTGGTCCCCAGAGAAAGTCCTTTCACAAGCGGGGTGGAAACAAACGATAGACAGGCAATGGGTTGCAGACGCCTCGTATTCCCTGATACTTGCTTCAACAAAAGAAACAGCTCAAACTACAGATTCAAGACCTGACACGGAAACTGGACCTCTGGTGACTCTTTTGGACACTGGACAGCAAGATACAGGTACTGTTTCACATTCTACTATACCCTTTCCTGATAACAATAGCACTCCACAGCAGACAGAAGTTTGTCAGGACATGGACATGGAATGAGGAGACGGCACTGATGCAGAAGAGGGTACATCAGGACACTCACATAACTCAAAGAGTAAACCCACATTTGCTGGTCTTTTTGTAAAACCTCTTGAACAGGCCAAATGGAGAAATGCTATCTGATTAAGATATATGGGAGGCATGGATGAGGATTTGGACTCAGATGCAACTTCCAGGACTTCTTCACAGATAGGAGCTGGCTCAGAGACAGAAAGTTTCTGATGATAAACCTGCTAGTAGAACAAAAAAATGGGGGTAAGTGTGGGTATGCGTAAAAGTTCCAGGAAAACCTCTCTTCCAACATAAATTACTCATTTGTTTACTACTACTGGATATAATTTGAAGATTGCTAGCTTGAATACTAACAGCATTAGATCTGAAAACAAAAGACTAGATACTGTTGGGATTTTCTCGGACCAAACTTATGACTTTGTGTTCTTAGAAGACACTAGGTTATATACAGTGAAAGGATTTGAAGCTGCTACCACGGCATGGGGTAGGGTACCTGCTATTGATCAGGGGGGATTTCTTTTTTTAATTCATCATTTTCTGTTCTAGATATCATAGATATAGTCCGTGGGAGAGCTCTGCTCTTGGATGTCCTTATCGATAAAATTGCTTTTCATCTTATCAACATTTATGTCCCTCACAGTAAATGTGAACGCATAAGATTGTTGCAGAAAATACAACTTTATTTATTTACTAGAAGGAATGTATTGTTTGGTGGAGATTTTAATACAGCCAGATCTGTAGGCAACAGAGGGGATTCGTTATTAAAGATATACTGTGACACTCATTTTCTAAATGAGTTACTGGATCTTACAGGGTTGAGAAATGCATTTCTATGAGCAGACAACACAGCACCTTTTAGGTATTTCTAGGGCACAAGAAAAACTAGAATAGACTACTGGTTTGTCTCTTTATTATTACACTTTAACACCCCCATGGTAAGATTAGTAGCCACTTCGGATCATGGTTTATTGAGTATTAATATTTCTGACTACAGTGACACCTTGAAAGGTCCTGGATACTGGAGATTAAATATCTCCTTATTAGATCACCAGGAGGTGCAGGAGGGTTTTTGAAATACTTTAAAAGCTAGACGATCATTTTTTTTCTATATGATTCATATCAAGATTGGTGGGAGGACAGTAAGAAGGATTTTCAAGACTATTTCAAACACATAGGGAAGTTTCTGGGGAAATATAAAAGGGATAAAAGTCAGGACTTACAACAACAATTACAATATTTTTTTTTCCTGTTTAAATACCGGGGACGTCATTGACACAGAAGCTATGTCAGAAGTTAAAAGACAACTATCTCAGATGCAGTATGAGAAATGTTAGCAATTAGAAAGAGAACAGAGATTTACATAGAAACATAGAAGTTGACGGCAGATAAGGACCGCAAGGCCCATCCAGTCTGCCCATTTCTTTTTCTACCTTATGAATGTGCCATCGGCCTTTGCTCTGTCAGTGGCCTATCTATTCATAGTCATTTGTATTGCTCCCTTATGCCTATCCCATGCCTGTTTGAAGCCCTGCACTGTATTCATAGCCACCACTTCTTGTGGTAAGCCATTCCATGCATCCACCACCCTTTCTGTGAAAAGAATTTCCTCATATTCCCTTAATCGCCCTCTAATCTCATGCTGTGTCCTCTTATCCTGCTATTTTTCTTATATTTAAACATGTTAGACTCTTTCACCTTTTTAATGCCCTTAAGGTGTTTGAATACCTCGATCATATCACCTCTCTCCTCCTTTGCTCAAGGGTATACATATTGAGCTCTGTTAATCTGTCCTCATATGTCTTCTGATGCAGTCCCTGCACCATTTTGGTTGCCCTTCTCTGGACTGCCTCAATTTGGTTAATGTCCTTGTGAAGGTGTGGCCTCCAATACTGCAGATACTCCAGATGGGAGCCTAACCAATGTCTTGTAAACAGGGATTATTACCTCCTTCTCAACTTGTGATACCCCTACTAATACACCCTAACACCCCTAGCCTTACCTACTGTTTTAGAGGTCTGCTTGATGATTTCGGTCATCAGTGATGATGATGCCCAAGTCTCTTTCTTCCTTTGTGACTGCTAGCAACTCCCCTCCCAGCCTATAGGTGGCTTCAGGGTTTCTCTTCCCTATGTGCATGATTTTGCACTTCTTTGCATTAAATCCCAGTTGGCACTCTTCTGACCATTTTGCTAGTTTATCCAGATCTCTTCTCATTCTGCCCACCCCATCAGGATCATCTACTCTGTTGCAGATCTTGGTGTCATCTGCAAACAGACAAGCCTTACCCTCTAGTCCATCTGCAAGGTCACTAATGAAGATGTTGAAGAGGACTGGCCCCAGGACTGATCCCTGAGGTACCCTACTTGTGACTTGCATCTCTTCTGACTGTATACCATTTACCACCACTCTCTGTTTTCTGCCCGTCAACCAGTTTGCCACCCAGTTGACCAACTTCTGACCCACCCCGAGCCTACCCAGCTTATTTATCAATCTTCTATGTGGAACAGTGTCAAAAGCTTTGCTGAAGTCAAGGTAGGCGACATCAACTGCTCCCCCTTGGTCCACCACTCTGGTTACCCAGTCAAAGAAATCTATGAGATTAGTTTGACAGGACCTTCCTTTTGTAAACCCATGCTGTCTTGGACCCTGTGCCCCTATGGATTCCAGGTGTTGCACTATCCTTTCCTTAAGGAGTGCCTCCATAATCTTGCCCACTACTGAGGTAAGACTGACTGGTCTGTAGCTCCCGCCTCCTCCCTGCTACCACTCTTGTGGAGCGGGATCACATGAGCCCTTCTCCAGTCTTCTGGGACCTCTCCTGTGCTCAGAGACTCACAAACAGTTCTGCTAATGGCTCTGCTAGTTCCACCTTTAGCTCAAGTACCCTGGGATGTATGCCATCAGGTCCCATTGCCTTATCCACCCTGAGCTTAGCAAGCTCTTGTAGGACCCTTTCTTTTGTGAAGGGAGTAGTGCTCACCTCCCTCCCTCCCCCTGTGTCCATGATGCTGAGCTGTGGGCCCTGCCCTACCTTCTCTTCAGTAAATACTGAGCAAAAGTATCTATTTAGGATAGATGCCTTTACAGGGTCCTCCTCCTCACATGCTCCCTTTTCTCCATTAAGCTTATCAATACCCCCTCTGGACTTTCTCCTTTCACTAATGTATCTATAGAAAGTCTTGTCACCTTCTTTTACTGTTCGTGCTAGTGTTTCCTCAGTTTGGGACTTTGCCTGCCTTACTGCCTTCCCTGCTTCGCTTAGGGCAGTTTGGTATGCCTCCCTATCTTCATCCCGCTGTGTTCCCTTATATTTCCTGAAGGCCAGCCTTTTGGCTCTGACCTTTTCTGCTACTGTATTACAGAACCAAAGTGGTTTCTTTCTTCTTTTGCACTTCCTTTTCTGTCTAACACAATGGGATGTTGCTTCAATTATTGCATCCTTAATGCTTGCCCATCCTTAATGCTTGCCCACTTTGCCTGTACCCCCTCACCTGTGTTCCTTTTTGCCAGGGCTAGCTTAACTCTGTTGGCCATCTTATCAAAGTCAGCTCCTCTGAAGTCCCATATTTTTGCCTTGGAATGAGATGATTTACATGTAGTAGCCAAATTGAACCATACCATGTGATGGTCACTGGCCCCCAGGTGACCTTCTACCTGGAGCCATACCAGGTGATGGTCACAAGGTAAAAAAAAGCTAGCATAAATCTTTTTGTCAGTTGTGCATCTCACAGGGAGAAAAAGGAAATTGTCAGCCTTAGCAATGCACAAGGACAATGTATCACGACCAAGAAGGGTATTCTAGAGACAATAGATTTATATATTTCTAAAATTTCTAAAATGTTTACTGCTGACCCATCCCTTACATTAGAGAACGTGAAGGTTTGTCTCTAAAAGACATGCCCCATTGTTATAGGCCTGGAAGCCTAGAAGGAGGAACAGAGAATGGGGAGGGGAGGGGAACTGGGAACCAAGGGGTGGGGTTTGGGGGAAGTGGTCATAGGGGGAGGGCCAGGGAAAGAAGGAGGGGGGCTCAGTTCCAGAGAGGATGACCTCACGATATGGGGTGGGGCATTAAGAAAAGAAAGCCAGGGATAGGTTGAAGGTGGAAGAGAGAGAGAGCAATAGACCAAAGGAACGGATGCAAAAGGAGGGATATAATGGGCTGCATAAGGAAGCTCTTCCACACTTTTGCTAGGCAAAATTTTGATTTTGTTTAGCACATCAGTCGGAGGAGTTCCTGAGGTTTGTTGCAGTTTTAAAGGGTAAGGTTTGTTATTAGCGGAGTTGAATTTGTTGATAAATATATCCAGAGATTAACAAGTCGACGTTAATTAGTCAGCATGGTCAGTTAACTTCTCAAGAATTTGTGTTCATAAGTAAGGATTACATGCCTAGGCAGGCTGCAGTTACATAGATAAGCACAGTATAATAATGCCAGATCGGTTTAAGGCCGTAGTTGTGTAGGAAATGTACAAGTTTATAAATGTGTACCTGCGTTTGTCACGCTTAAAAAGAATCATCTGAAATGCTGTATGGGTCAGCCTGTCGGGGCAGTGTATACTGATTGTTAGAAACAAAAGTGGTTGCAAAAGCCATTTTAATGCGCACCAGACACGGATTTTATAGTAGCAATTGCTGGAAAAAGCAATCAATTGTTCAGTAGGCCAGCTGTGCTACAGTCGCCAGAAGGAAGGCGGCGGCTTCTTGAGAGAAAAGATTTGGGCTAGGGAAGTAAAATACGGCAGCTACGGGAGTGTCACAGCACTGCAGGTGGCAGGAGACCTCCTTAGAGAGAGCAGGAATGGGGTCCCGGGAAGCTGTGGGGGCTGCAGAGGTTCAGAAAACCGTGGTGCGGCCGAGGGTTTAGTTTGAAATTGGGAGAGTGGGTGGGGAAGCAGGAACAAGCCAGCAGACCATGGAAGGGGCCTGCAAGGAAGCGAGGGGACCGGAAAAAGGCGTTTTGTCTTCGCTTTCAGCGTTGGTCGGTTAAAAAAAAAAAAATTGGGGGTAGCAAGGTTTAGGATTTGAGGGAGTGCGGTTGAGCATTGCAAGGGACAGGAGCCAACAAAGGTAGAGGTACCAGGTACAGGAGCGAGCAGCAAGACTGGGGTCGGGGACACATGAAATTTACTGCACGGCGAACGGGCTGGGGGAGAGGTGGGCTTGGCAGGCGCAAGGCTGTAGGCCTGAACAAGAGCGGAATTGACCATGTGGAGGTGGTCATTTAAAGATCAGGGCCACGTGAAGGCCCGCCATGTTGGAAGCGGGCGAACGAGTGCCAGACGCCATTTTGGGATAACAGACGGTCGCATCAGTTGTTCGTTACTGGGGGGGGAGGGTGGAGCAGCAACCACTTCAGACGCACCACCAAACTGGCAAGAGGTGCGGCCCGTTTTAGCGGAGGGCATTATTTGGCGCTTCTGGCATAATAACGTCAGGACTGCAGAAAAGCAGATTCACTTGTGGCCTATGTGGAGCAATACAACTAAAGGGTTAATGGCTCCAAAAGGCAAGTACTTGTGTTGATTTAAAGCAAATTAAGCTGGAAACTGGTGGCAAGAATGCACAACAATAAATCTTATGTTTACTTAGGTCAACCATTTATAATAATGGTACTTGGCCAAAGCGTACTACAGTTGAAAAGCAGCAACTTGAAAAAAATTGGGGCTCACTATAAAATGTCATTATACATATGGTGTTAATGTGTTACAAAGGTTATTGAGCAGCACATGGCTGTTTGGGGGAGAAACAAGGAGATTAACCACATAGGAAGAAAATAAATCACTAGGTGTAGTAGGATAAGACACTGTGAGAGGAAGGAGGTGCTGTTTGAGCAGACCAGACAGACCAAGGGGATCCCCAAGAAGGAGGGGATATGGGTGTTTGACACGAGTATAAAAACAGCAATGTGGTAAAAAAGACAGGGAAATGGGAAGGGGAAAAAGTATAAAATAAGGGTAGGAGGGTATCAGAAGGTGGACCGAGAATGTGATTTATCTTTCAGCACTCCCCTTTTTCTGCCTGTTTTTCATTTCCTGTCGTCTTGGGCTAAAAGGACCATGGATGCCAGAGGATCATGTGCAATGAAGGCAGACTCCATGAAGATGAGACTGGTCTTTTTTATTTACCTGGGGGGAGGGGGGGCACGGTTAGGAATAACAGAATTGTATTCCAGTGTTGTTGTTGTTAGGTTTACCAGAATAAAAGGTGACTTGTGCGAATTGGAAGGAAACACTCAGAATAATGGGGTTTTTAAACTGAGCACACCATTGCTCTGGATGTTTAAGCGGTTGGAAATATATTGAACAAATTGAATGTGGAGTATGACATCCTGAGAAGCTATTTAGGTGAATTATTTTAAAGTACGGCAACTGCAGAGAAGTCAATAACCTGACATTAGTCCAATATTAACCAACAAGTTACCATGGTCCTTTGGGTGGTACACATCTGCTTGTTGATAAGAACAACTAGATCATGTGCAGTTACGGTGCATAACAAAAAAAAATATTTATATATATATAAATAATAAAATTAATTTAATTAAATTTGACCATATGGCAGCGGCTACATGGGGATGCAGAAGGGTATGCTATCTGCTCGCAATAGGTCATTGGCAGCAATACTTTACAAAATCAGGCTACACCGTATTTTGCTTCTTTTCCACACAATAAAGTACTGGACCACGGTCGCAGCAAAGCCCTCAGCCAGACACGTCCATAGGCCCAACGCTAGGAAGTGCGGGAATGGGATAGCCTGACTGTGGGGGGCGGTTACCACCATATTGCTGGGGAAATCAAGTCAGCTGGTGATCACCTTATTTGCTCCACTGCAATGGCTAGAAGATATACCCAGTTTTTGAGACTTGCAGCGCCCCCCCCTTGATCATTAGCGAGAGCAGTCGGGCTAGATTAGCAGCCATTTAGGGTAGCGGTGGGAGCCCAACGCCGATCAAGTGTTGTAACTAAAAAAAAAAAAAACTTAATTGAGGGGTTGGTAGCAGAGTCCCAATGCTGAAAGAGGAATCTCAGCACCTGAGAGGGGTCTCAGGTGCTCTTGGCCAGCGGTGGAGACCTAGGTACGTTACCAGGAGCCCAGGCAAGCTGTATTACAGACTGGAAGATTATTGCCTCTGATGAAGGAGGGTGAAAATGCCTGTTTATCTTAGGGAATGATGGGGGGAGGTCCAGAATGTTCCTCGTGCAGTATCCAACATCAATCATTATGTGCCAGCCCTAACAATATAGCAAGGTTTCTGATGGTCCTGGTCCACAGTCCCAGGGAACGGCAAAGCTGTTGGAGGGGACACTGAGTTTTGCTTGTTCCAATGATACCAGACATCTATCCCGTATCAACAAATCATACAGGCATATGATGGAGGTATCCCTTTCAGTCATACGTTGATTTACTAACGGTGCCATGAATTTTGTAGACCCTTGGCCCAAGGTGAACCTTGGGGGGGCAGACAGACAGGACGGGTGGGATCAGAATGCAATACCTTAGAATTCTCAGGTAAACTGATTGGATGAAGGAAGGAGTGATGATCATCCTTGGAATTAAAAGTTTAAAAAATAAATAAATAAAATAAAAATCTTTAAGTTTGGAGAGAACCAGTCAGAGGGTGTGAGCATGGGTGTAGGCAAGCACACTCCGTGCGCTCCATGGTGGGCAATTTTATTTAAGGAGGGTAGCAAATAGGCTCTGAGCCGCTTCCTTTTTCCATGAAAACCAACAAAGAAAATAATGAACCTTTCTGTAATTTTATTCATAGGAGTCGAAACTAGAAAGACTGGTCACTACTACTCTCTTTGCATCCCAAGGACAATACAACTTACAGGCTCTGGGCTGGAATGTGGGGGTCTTAGGAAACAATGCATGGCAGTTGTATTTACCCATGCATGGCAACAACCACTATCATGAGAAACAAAAGTTGTATTTATTGTGTCAAATGAGGCAACAAACATTGTCCTGGTGTACATTTGTATATTGTCGGACTACACCTGAGGGGGTAGCTCACCCCGACAATGGGGGGGCTGATAGCTGTGAGTCCACTTGGTGTGCAGATCTGAGATCCCTGGCTACACCCCTGGGGCGAGGAGCTTCACCCTTACTTCAGGATAGCATTTGAGCGGTTGAGGGACAGTCACCAAGGGGCGGTACAGCAGCACCTTTAGTGGCACATGGGCTGGAGAAGTACAGTAATCTTCCACCATGGCATCTTTTGAGTCCTAGGTTTTGTTTCTCAGGTTAGAAGAGGAAGACTCTACTCCCACTGGGGAGCAGAATATTATGGTATTGGGCAGCAGTGCATTACTCAAAAAAAAAGGGGGGGTTGTCTATAGGCAAAGGGAAGCAGGGGATGGAAATATTAGTAATAGGTGCAAAAAAAAAAAAGGGGGGGGGTTGGTGGGCCCTCCCGGACCGAAAGGGAATAAATTAAAGGGTTTGGGGAGGATGTAATAAATCAAGAGACGAGTGATGCTTCAGACGGTGCAGTGTGTGGTTTTGAATCACTGGCACCTTGCTTGCAAGGCTATGGGGCTGGGGCATGTGTTTACACGTCCCCTGGCTCGAGCCATGGCAAGGCAAGGGGGCCCCACATGGGGTGGGTGGGGAACGTAGTGGTCAAGGAGGACATGAAGGTAAGGGAGGAGAGCTCTTGACAGTGTCTCGAGCTGGCAGAGCTCTGTGCAACATGGAGTGTAGTAGGGCAATCGGGGATCGACAAGTAGATGATATAATGGGGCCGGGATAGGAAAAGGATGGCCCATGCCACCATGGGGGTCCACCTGGTCACAGCAGGTGAACAAGGGACCAAACAAACTGGTTTATTTAAGCTACTGAACTGAAGTAAGTTGCATATGACTGGGGGAATATTGTCATTACCCACTTGCCTGTGGCCGCTGAGGATGGCGGCTGGGGTCAGAGGAGAGCAGGGGCAGAAAGCCTATAGGAGAAAAGTTGGGTAAATTGGCAGAGGTGCTGCTACTGGTTGCTACTTGACATGCAAGGTGAGCAGTTTCAAGGTAGGGTGCTGAGGCAGCTATGGGTGCAGTTTGGGGGGAAGCCATAGGGCCCAACATCAGGGTGCCTCAGTATCAGGGTTGCAATGAAGGGCTGGCTGCTGGAGCAGAAGACAGGATCATGAAATTCTGGTATATCAAAAAATTTAGCGGTTTAGAAAAAGGGGATACATGTTCCACTACAGCAGCACAGGAGAGTGGCCCACTGCCCAGTTCATGGAGGGTGCAACAAGGAATCATAGTCGGGGTGCAAAAGAAGGGGGCATGGCCCATGAGGGAAAACCCGGAAAATTAATTATCACATCCACTAAGATGGGAGCAGCCTCTGAGGCCTCAGCCCAATGGATGTTGAAGGACGGCTTGAGAAAATTGAGCGGGGGAGCACCCAGCTGGACAAAAAAAAAAGAAAGAAATCAGAAGTGGAAATCACTAAGGAAGTGTTTCATCTATCCACAAAAAGCTAGAGCGGGTGGGGGGGGGACAGTATGCAATATGCATATAAGATAAATGGTTCACATGATTTGTTTATGTGTTATAGAGGCCGGCTGCAGGACAGAGGTACTGGAGCAGGAGACATTTCTGAATATGGTGTGTGCGAGACAGGCGAACAGAAGCCGGGGGATGAACAACTGATTTTGAGCAACAAAGGTATGGATCTGGTGGAAGGGCATGGAAGGGGTGCATCAAGGGCCCTGTTGTTGCCACTGATGGATGGAAGCTGCCAGACCAAACTAGAACTGAATTGCATTATGGTACACCTAGGTGACAAGTGATTTAGGTGCACGTTTGAGGTTACTCATGTTTAATCAAGATACAGGAGGACCAGAGAGTCCACGAGGGGAGATACCGAGAGTCAGGTTGGTTGGTGGAAGATGGCAGTAAGAAGGGGATCGGGGGGGCATGCTCAAAGAGGGGCCAAAAAAAGAGAAAGAACTAAAAAAAAAACAACATTGTCAAGGTTTGGCTGGTGAAAGGGATGGTGGCAGGATGACACAAGTGAAATAATAGATGGGTGGTATAGAATAGAGGGACCCAGCTGGTAGAGAGGGGTAAACAAATTATCATCACAATAATCAAGAGGTACACCTATGCAGGGTTGAGGTTTTCGCAGAAAGGAAGGATTTTGGGGGGAAGCCTGCCTTCCAATGCAAGCTGGAGACGGGCTAGTGGAAGAATGAGAAAGGAAAATATTTTCTGGAGGGGAGGGGGGAAATTTTGGAGTTACACCAAGGTGGGGTGTAAGACAAAAAGGGTATGGACACGCAGGAATAAAAATGGGGGACAGGAATTGGACCTGGCCCAGACAAGAGGAAAGGGTGTGGACACCCAGGAATGGAAATGGGGGGCAGGAATTGGACCTGGCCCAGACATTAAGAGATAACCCCTCAGGTTTACATCGGGGGGGATGGAAGAGAAAACGGACAGGAAAGAAAGACCCCTTCAGGTTTACATCCGGAGAGTGGAGAGGGAAGAAAATATGATATAAAATGTGATATGAAATACCATGAAAATATTATATAAATTGTGATAATTCAAATAAAGAGAATATGACAATAAATGTTTTAAATATGGCATGTAAAGGAACTCAGTATTGTTGATGAAAATTTGAAAGGCAAAGTTTTAATAAATGCTATGCCGACTGAGCAGCCAAAAAGCAATACTGAGTGTGGTGTCCTTCTTTGGGTGAAAGGCTCTAGAACAAGGTTTGTCTCTAAAGACAAGCCCCATTGTTATAGGCCTGGAAGCCTAGAAGGAGGAACAGAGAATGGGAGGGGGGAAGGGGAACTGGGAACCAAGGGGCGGGGTTTGGGGAAAAGTGGTCATAGGGGGAGGGCCAAGGAAAGAAGGAGGGGGGCTCGGCTCCAGAGAGGATGAGCTCACGATATGGGGTGGGGCATTAAGAAAAGAGAGCCAGAGATAGGTTGAAGGGAGAGAGAGAGAGAGAGAGAGAGAGAGAAAGCAATAGAGTAAAGGGGCGAATGCAAAAGGAGGGATATAATGGGCTGCACAAGGAAGCTCTCCCTCACTTTTGCTAGGCAAAATTTTGATTTCCCACCCGCCACCCAAGGAATTATGGGATACAGTGAAGGAAAATGAGAAAGGAAAATATTTTCTGGAGGGAAGGGGGAAATTATGGAGTTACACCAAGCCGGGGTGTAAAAGAAAAAGGGTATGGACACGCCCGAATAAAAATGGGGGACAGGAATTGGACCTGGCCCAGACAAGAGGAAAGGGTGTGGACACCCAGGAATGGAAATGGGGGGCAGGAATTGGACCTGGCCCAGACATTAAGAGATAACCCCTCAGGTTTACATCGGTTGGGGGGATGAAAGAGAAAATGGACAGGAAAGAAAGACCCCTTCGGGTTTACATCTGGAGGGTGGAGAGGGAAGAAAATATGATATAAAATGTGATATGAAATACCATGAAAATATTATATAAATTGTGATAGTTCAAATAAAGAGAATATGACAATAAATGTTTTAAATATGGCATGTAAAGGAACTCAGTATTGATAAAAATTTGAATGACAAAGTTTTAATAAATGCTATGCCGACTGAGCAGCCAAAAAGCAATACTGAGTGTGGTGTCCTTCTTTGGGTGAAAGGCTCTAGAGCAATGAGCATTTATTGAGCTTGAGTAGACTTTGACAAGTTCCTGAACATTTTTTTATTTCCTTATTGGCACCCATTACAGTGACGGAACCCTAAACAGTAGTAAACACGCTTCAAAAGGGAAAAGCCCCAGGAAGTGATGGGCTACCAAATGAAATATATCACACTATCACAGATATTTTAGAAGAATTGATGCACATGTTTAATTCTAGTTTGACCCTAAGAGCATGAATCTGGGTCTGTTACTTTTATTTTTTAAATCAGATGACAGGGAAAATCTACAGAATTGGAGATCAAACATACTATTAAATCGTGATTGTAAAATTCTTAGCAAGTTATTAAGTAATAGGATTTCGATCTTTTTAGACCATATAATACAGCCCACTCAGTTTTGTTCAGTTCCAGGGTGCACTATTTCTAAAGCTCTTATTTTAATTAGAGAATCTGTGAAAAAGGGAAAAATGGATGAACTGATGGGTATGTGCATTCATTTAGATCAGGTCAACAAGTCATTCGATAGTGTATCACATTTATATCTTTGGGCATGTTTAGATACATTGGGGTTCCCGCAGCCCTTTATTAGATGTCTTCAGATCTATTATAACCAAGCAGTGGTTGCCCCATATACTAATGGGTGGATAGGGAAACACAGAAGACTTACCAGGGGCGTCAGACAAGGCTGCCCACTCAGCCCTATTTTATATATGTTAACACTAGAACCCCTGATACCTGCCCTACATCAAGCAGCCTATATTAGAGGTTTATCTTTAAGTTGTGATGATATTGCACTTAAATAAGTAGTTTATGCTGATATTTGTCTCTTTTTAGCTGATGTTCCATCCACTGAAGCTACAAAAGCCTTGACGGTAGCCTACACGTGAGGCACAGGTGCACAGTTCAATCTTGATAAAAGCAAGTGTTTTTGTATTGGTTCATATTTTGACAAGTGACAATATAATGGGAATTCCAGTTACGACCAGAGAGTGTAAGGTTTTGGGAGTCTATTTTGGCAAGACAGACATGACAACATTTAACTGGGAGATTTTAATACAGGAAGCTAAAAATAAGGTTGTGCAATGGAATAGATGGCGTATGTCCAAGAAAAAGAGAGTTTTTATGGTTAAAACATTTCTATTAGGTTTCTTCCTGCATCTCGGTGCCATATTTGCATTACCCAAATTGTTAGACGCTGCCCTATTAAGTGTGTTTTTCCAAGCTATGTGGGGCAGCCATCTGAACTCCATTAAGAGTGGTGTGTTGTATTTGGATTTTCAATATGGGGGTATCAACATGGTCAATCCTATCTCTTTCTTTTTTTGTACTTTTTTAAATTCTAATATTCGTTCTCTTCTAATAGGGACACACAAAATTTGGGATACTTGGGTTAAGGATCAGCTCTGACCCTGTGGAATTCTCTACCTCATTGGTTAAGAGAATGCCAGACCGTTGACAGTTTTAAAATTGCTTTAAAAAACATATCTTTTCACTTTGGCTTTTCCTTTATAGTTCTGATTGTTTAATGTTGGATTCTCTTGTTTTATTTAATCTGTACAGCGCCTTGACTTTGAAAGGCGCTCTAAAAATAAACATGAATTGAATTGAATTGAATTGAAGGATCACATCACACCATGGCTGGAGCAGTGGCAGTGGGAAGCTGCTGCTGCAAAACAGAAATCCATCCTAGGCCTACCCATTTATTTTCAACCTTGTTTCAGTAAAATAAAATTGTGGGGTATTATCAAATCTCTGATCGTACATAATTCCAGAAAATAATTATACACATACCAACAAATACACCATTTTTATGTATATCCTCCTATTTGAGATAGGCCTTTACAGGAAGCAGTACAAATACGAAGAATGTTGACATATTCAGGTACTCCTTCATATATGTGGGATGTTGTATGGCTTTGTGCTCATGATAGATTGAATGTTAAACCTAAAGGTATGGAAGAATGAGTGTGACCCAGAGTTAATTTTTGTACAGCTACTATTGAAACCATGGAACACCGATTTAAATGTCCATTTATAGTCCAATTCTGGCATTATTTGTTTTCTATGTGGATACAGACACCTTTAACATTAATAAACAAACAGATTTTATTTTTCGGTATTCTCCCCCAAGGAATGGAACCAATATGATCCAGATATTATGTGGCTTATCCTTGGGTGTATCAAATACCAAATTTGGCACATCAGATGTACTTGGTCATTGCAACAACTACATATCACTCCTGAACAGCTTTTTGGGAGAATACACAACTCAATTATAGATCTCCGAAAAACAGATAGGCTAAATAAATCACTAGCAACATATTTGAAAAAATGGAAAGCTAGGACATTGCTTGATACTGGATGATAAGTGGTGAACAGGGAGTGCTGGGATTGATGGTCTCAGTTCCTTCTCTCTATAAAACTTTACGTCCCTCCCTTCTTCCCAGTGGGGGGGGGGGGGCGACACTGCTTACAGTCCCCTGACTGCTGGATTACCACATCTTAAATTAACTTTATTTTTGTTGGTACTACTTTTTGATTTCCTCCTGTCTTTATGTAATTTTGTGGTGATGGAACATTACATGTTATATTCGAAGCTGCCAATAGAAATTCCCCTACTCTTTTAGTTGGGGGGGGTTACAGTATTTACACATGTTTGGAGTGATAGTATGATGGAATACTTAATGTTTTCCTAGTTCTTTTTCTCAAGCTTTTTTGTATACAATTTCTTTTACACAGCAAATGATAATTTCCCATACTTTGGTAAGTGGGGGAGGAGGGGCGATTTTTTTGTTTCAGTAACTATTACTAGACTTCGGATAACTGTATGATGAAATACTTATTTATGTTTCTCTTTTCCCTTTCTTATGATTTCGTGTGAAGCAACAACAATTTGTATTTTGCTTTTAGTTTCCAGCATATGGGGTGAACAATTTTAATACTTCTGTTTTTTGTTTTTGTGTGTGATATAACACTCTTTGACTATATTTGTTTTGAAGTTTTGAATAAAAAATTCCCCCTACTCTTTTTGAGAAGTGCCATGGGATCTTAAACATCCACCTGAACTACCATCAGAACAGGCAGATGGGACCTCGGTTTAACGTCTCATCCGAAAGACGGCACCTCAGGAGTGCAGCACCCCCCCTCCCATGCTGCACTGCAATGTCAGTATTGGGATATTAATCCAAGTGCCTGGAGTGGGGATAGAACCCACAGCCACTCTGATCTCTGATTCTCAGAAGCAAGTGTGCTACCTGCTGAACCACTGCCACTAGCCTGATGACAATCTGAACCTGAGGTTCTTTCTGTGAGACTGTCTGATGGGGATGTGGAAGTAGGCATCCTTGAGGTCTAAGGATGCCAACCAGTCTCCCTGCATGAGAGTAGGGAGAACCATTGCCAAGGTGACCATCTTGAATTTTGACTTGGTTAGATATCTGTTTAGTGCTTTGAGGTCCAGTATGGGTCGCCACTTCCCATTTTTCTTTAAGGTTAAGAAATACCTTGAGTAAAATCCTTTTCCCCTTGAGAGGTTAGGACAGGTTCCACTGCCTTTGCCAACAGAAGGCTGACTACCTCTGATTCTAGCAAGGCTCTTTATAATGGGGTTGCAGGTATGAACAGTGTTGCTCTCAGTTTTGGGATGCCCTTGAAACTGAAAGCAAGACTCTGGCTCACTACTTCCAGGACCCACTTGTCTGTGGTAATGGCTTGCCATGCCTGGAAGTAGTGAGCCAACCTGCTGGTACTGGGGAGGTGACCCTGACAGGCACATCAGGGGTTCTATTTTGCCTGTGTCCTGGGCTGGGAGCTCAGGTCAGAACACCTGCTACCCCTTCTAACCCTGCCTCTAAAGTAGCCACATTGCTGTTGGTAGTCTGGGAGAACCTCAGCCTGATAAAAGGGCCTGGTATAAGATCTCCCCCTACCTCCCCTACTTTGGTGCCTCTGGAAGGTGGATGCTTTCTCTTTGGCAAAGGCGGTTTTATAAGCTGCCTTGTACTCATCCATCTTTTTCATGTAAGCTTCTGTTTGTTCACCAAACAGAGAATTCTGCTCACAAGGAAAATCTAATGCCTTGGTTTGGTATCTTGAGAAAGGGTAGTGGCTCTGAGCCATGCAAACCTTCTCAGGGATACTGAAGTTGCCAATAGCCTGGCAGCAGTGTTGCTGGCATCCACTGCCATGTGGAATTGGTACTTGGAAGCCTCAATGCCACATCTGACAGTCTCCTCTAGATCAGCTGCTAGAGCAGGAGGAGCTCTGCTGGCCAGCTCCAAGACTGAGTTCCAGAGACTTTTTTGGTATCTGGATAAATAAGCCATAAAAGTGGCCTGTCTAATGGCCAAAGAGGCCCCAAAGTAGCCTTTCTTTGCCATATACTCAATTTTTCAAGAGTCCTTGTCAGGGGGATGGGGTAACAATGGCACATTTGCTCTGTCACAGGCAGCTGCCTGTATCACCCCCTCATGGCTGGGGTCACTTGAAGAGAAATTTAGCCCCACTTCTAGCCAAATGGTATTTTCTTTCAATTTTTTTATCCACTGGAGGGACAGAGGTAGGAGTTTTCAGAATTTTCAGGACTTGCCTCTTCAGTGACTTGTGGATGGGGAGCAGTAAATGTTTAGTAGCTGCCAAATCCATCATCTCCATATAATCTGGTTCCTCCTCCTCCTCCTCAGTGTTTCCTGAGTGGGAAGGTCCAGAGTCTCTGCCACTTGCTTCATGAAAGAAAAATGGGAAAAGAAATCTTCAGGATGTCGAGTGGGGGACTCGAACTCCTGCTGCTCTGGTGAAACCTCAGGCTTAATTGGGTCCCCAAGGTCCTCGTCTTCCTTCTCTTCATAATAGGGGTCCAGTTCAGCCGAACCGGGAACCGAAGAAGCAACCATTGGTATGAACGGTAGTTGAAAAGGAGTTTGAACTGGTGGTTGCTGAGGTACGTGCTGCAGAACCGGAACCGAACCACCGGAAATATTCTGCAGCAACTGAATGATTTTTATAGCGTTGGCAATTTCTTCAGCGGTTGGAACCTTTTTATTCTTCTTGACAGGGGCCAGTTCAGCAGCCATTTCTGCCGTCCTCTTTGGTTTCCAGGGTTCGCCCTTGTCAGAGGGCTTTCCGTCCAGTTCCCTCGGTTTTTCCTTGCTAGATGAAGGAACCAGTTGTTCAGGAGCTGGGTCAGCAGCTTTTTCATACATTTTTTCTTTCAGTCTATTGAGGCGCCTATCAAGCCTAGACTGAGGAAAAGCTTTACAGATGTCACAGACTGCGTTCAGGTGTTCAAAGCCTAAGCAGACAACACAGGTTGTGTGGGGGTCAGCCTTAGCACATGGTTCACCCACAGACAATACAGTGCTGAAAACCAGTAGGGCTGGTTTTCTTTTTAGGCTTCTGTGACATAACCTTTTATCAAGAAAAAGAGCCAGTTCTGTGCCAACAAAGAATAATAATAAAACACTAGCAAGATTTTGTTTTTTTTGGTTTTTTTGGTTCAGAGACCAAGGGAAAAACACAGAAATTCCCTGGTTCAGAAACACAGCACACTGAAGTAGGAACCGGCAAATATACCAACTAGTAATTCATAATAAAACTAAAAACTTTTTACCTCAAAAGAGTAGAAAAATCTCGGTTCCCCAGCAGGTCAGAGAACCGAGGAGAAACCGCTAACCAGCTGAAGCTAAATCTAGACTAATCTACCTGATTTTACCAAGAACAATAGTTGTACCAAGAGAGCATCCAGGCGTGTTTTCAGAGTTTGAAAAGATTTATCAGATGACAATGGCTATACCAGGGGCTAGCGTTACATGCGAAGGTGGCTTCAGTACTCAGAAGAGAAGAAAATCAAAATTAAGGAACTTTCTGAACAATAAAAACTAACAGAACATAATGACAGCCTCAACATTTAGTGAAAGTAGAGGAATTGTAGATTCTGAAACAGCTGCAAACAGATGGAGAAAAATGAAGAACCGAAGAAAAGAGACGTTTTTTATGGTAGCTTCACATCTCAGCCTCACTCATCACACAAAGGGGACAAAAATTAAGGAAGGGCACAGTTTATCTTAACTCAGTATTTTGTGTTTTCATTCACTCACCAGGTTAGCTCAGTATTTTATGTTTTCTTTCATTCAGCCTGCTACTTTTTCAGCAACCATCTGTGCTTACTGTCAACAGTCTACAGTCTGATCCATTCTCTCTTTCATTTTTAAAATGAACATGAACTGAATTATCAACACCTTTGACATCTGTCTATGGCATGGGTGAGGCTAGGGTACTCTGCACCATGCAATTCAATGAATGATTGAAAAACTGGTGTGGAGCACAGGCTTTTGGCTTCACTGGGGATGGGGGTCCACCTGGAGGGACGTGGGCCTATACTGGCGCGATGGTCTGCATCTGTCCAGGAAGGGAACCAGGCTCCTAGGTAATAGGTTTAAATGCTTCAGTGGCAAGCTTTTAAACTAGTCAAAGGGGGAGGCACTGATCAAGCAGGAAATTCCCAGCCTCCCCCTCACAAAACAGGGTAGTTAGCAAGGAAAACACCAAGGTACAGGGGTTGATACAGAGCAGGACAGGGGTAGATGGAGAAAGAGGCAAAGGCATTACGGGTTGGGATGGGGCAAAAAAAGAGTAAGGCCATGATGGAGAGCAATGAATACCAATGCCTGTAGTCTGGGTAAAAAATTTCCTGAGCTAGTGGCCTCGATGGAAGAGGGACACCTGGATATCGTCGCAGTGACAGAAACATGGTACACGGAGAACCATGACTGGGATATCAACATACTAGGGTACACAATCTATAGGAGGGACAGGGAGGGTAAAAGAGGAGGAGGAGTAGCTCTCTACATTAGGGACGGGATCAAAGCAATGGAACTAAAGGGTAAATGGGGAGGAGAGGCGGCACTGAGGGTCACCTTGGAGACAGGTAGTGGCACCACAATCTGCACAGGGGTTGTATACAGACTCCCATCTCAAGAGGAGGAAATGGACAAGGAAATGATAGAAGGCATCCTCAGAATGGCAGAAAAATTGGGAGATATTGTCGATGGGGGACCTGAATATGTCAGATGTTAACTGGAGCACATTTACTACAACTGCATCCAAGAATAGGGTCCTCCTCGATGCCCTACAGGGGACATGCCTCAGACAGCTAGTGTTGGTACCCACTTGAGAGGGAGCAATCTTAGACCTGGTACTCTCAAAACGGGGATGGAGAGAGGATCACAGATTTGGAAGTGGGTAGCCATGTGGGAACAAGCAACCACCACACATTGTGGGTCACAATAAACACAACCATGGAGTCAAGCCATACAAAAGCGAGGGTAATGGACTTTAGAAGGGCTGACTTTGGCAAAATGGGGGAATGCCTAAGGAATGCACTAGCAAATGGGCAAGAAGGAGGGGTGGAAGAACAATAGGGAAAAATCTAAACTGCCATCATAGAGGCAACAAGCCTTTGTGTGAAGCAAATAAAGAAAACAAAATGTAGTAGAAAACCACTATGGTTCTCAAACGAGGTGGCAAGAAAGGTTAGGGAGAAAAAGATAGCATTCGGGAAGTTTAAGGACTCGCAGAAGGAGCAGGACAGAGCTCTGTATCAGTTAATGCAGAGGGAAGCGGGGAAGGCAGTCAGAAGAGCAAAGACCCAAACCAAGGAACAGACAGCTAGCTCAGTTAAGATGGGGGATAAAACCTTATATAGATACATTAGAGAGCGAAGAAAGACCAAAGAAGGGATTGTGAGGTTTAATAAAGGGGGAGGGATGTGGGCAGGGAGCGACAGTGAAAAGGCAGAGATACTGAGCATATACTTTTGCTCAGTATTCAGTAAAGAAGAAGAGGGGGAGGTACCTAAACCAAACAAGAGAAGCACTCTGGGCAGGGGGGTTGACACTAGTCCATTCACAGAAGAAAGAGTCCTGAATGAACTCTCAAAACCTAAGGTGGATAAGGCAATGGGACCTGACAGGATTCACCCCACAATTCAAAAAGAACTAAGGGGAGACCTAGTGGCACCACTGACTACCCTTTTTAACAAATCATAGGAGGATCATGTGGTACCTGAGGACTGAAGGAAGGCAGACATGATCCCCTTCACAAGAGTGGGAGCAAGGCAGAGGCAGAAAACTACAGACCTGTTAGTTTGACCTCAGTGGTAGTGAAAATGATGGAATCACTTCTGAAAGAAAGAAATGTCGAGTATCTAGTGGCCAGCAGGGCACAGGACATGTCAGACGAATCTAATAGATTTCTTTGACTGGATGACCAAAGTAGTAGACCAGGGAGGGGCTGTAGATATGACCTACTTGGACTTTAGCAAGGCATTTAACACAATACCACACAAAAGATTAATAAACAAGTTAGCCAGCCTGGGAGTGGGTACCAAGGTGGTAGCCTGGGTAACAAAATTGGCTGGACAACAGGACACAGAGGGTAATAGTAAACAGAGCACACTCAGGAGAAAGGGGAAGACCGCAGGGTTCAGTACTGGAACCGGTACTCTTTAATGTCTTTATAAGTGACATTGCGGACAGGCTGGAAGGAAAAGTATGCCTCTTTCCAGATGACACAAAGATCTGCAACAGGGTTGATACACAAGGGGGGTGGAAAGGGTGAGAAGGGACTTGGCAAGGTTGGAGCAATGGTCAAGACTATGGCAGCTTAGTTTCAATGCATAGAAGTGCACTTGGGAAACAAAAACCCAGGGGAAGAGTACACAATGTGGAGGAGGTACTAACAACAACAAAAATGGAAAAAGACCTGGGGGTACTCATATCAGATGACCTTAAGATAGGCAAACAATGTGAGAAGGCAGTAAGGAGGGCTGGGGGGATTCTGGGATGCATAGGGAAAGGCATCACCAGTAGAAAGCAGGAAGTTGTTATTCCTCTGTACAGACAGTTGGTGAGACCCCATCTGGAGTACTGCGTGCAGTTCTGGAGACCCCATCTCTGCAAGGACATAGACAGGATGGAGGTAGTACAGGGGAGGGCAACCAAAATGGTGCAGGGTCTGCACTAAAAGCCATACAGAGAGAAACTAAAAACGTTTAATATGTATACCCTTGAGGAAAGGAGGGGGGACATGATAGAAACTTTCAAGTACCTCAAGGGAATTAAAGTCCAAGAGGGTAGCATATTTCAGAAAAAGAGATGTGCAAGAACTAGGGGGCACAATTCGGAAACTGAAGGGGGATGGCTCAGGGGCAACAAGAGAAAGTATTTTTCATGGAGAGGGTGGTGGATGCATGGAACGGCCTTCCTGAGGAGGTTGTGGGGTCAAAAACAGTAGAGGAATTCAAGAATGCATGGGACCGACATAAGGCAATTATAGTGGGGGGGGGGGGTAGGAGGAAGTAGGCTGCTGGTTACCCAGGATCTGCAGCTTATCCAACAGGTAGGGGAAATGGGCAGACTAGGTGGGCCATGTGGTCCTTGTCTGCCGACAAAGTCTATGTTTCTGTCAGTCTGCCATCAAACAGTATACATACAAAGAAGCACAAAAAGACCAGAAGACACAAAATTGTAAGTACAATTTTTATTAACACACACATATCGGCAAACAAAATATAATTTTTCTCAGAGAAATCCCCCAAAATGTATTCCTCCTCACAAAAATATGTGGTCCCCCCTGGTTTGGTAGACCCAGAGGGGCATTCCCCACTGGTCCCAAACCTAAATTTTAAGCCCTGCTTCAGCAAACTATCAGGAACCCAATTATTCTAGGGTACTTTTTTACCTTCTGGATAAAGCACCTAGTCTCTCGGTATGTTTTTCCTGAGACCAGGCAGTCATCCAGGTAGGGAAAAACCACCACACCTTCCCTTCTCAAGTGTGCTGCTACCACGAATAAACACATTATGAAGACCCTTGGTGCTGAAGTGAGACCGAAGGGAAGGGTTACAAACTGGTACTGTACTGGCAGTTTCCTAACCTGAACCTGAGGTAAGTAAGTAAGTAAATGAGTTCACTTGATCAACAACATTACAAACAAGTCATTACAGCATTTTACAATAAATACATTGCGTAAAACGTTTTCCCATCCCCTCCTTAAACACTTGCATATTTAATTTTGCCAGTACTTAAGTATATTCCATTATCAATGAATTCCAGAAAGTATGATTTTATGCATTATAGATGTAAATTAAATGATAATAGTTTGAAGGGTGAAGTTAGATGTAGTGCATTAGCAAACGCCCACCTTATTTAGGCATTTAAACCTATCGATGTGTACTGGCAACCTTGAGGGCCCTTTACCAGTAACCTCCCCCCTGTAGATAATACCTATACTGAAAAGATGCTTTTCAAAGGTGAAAAATGCAAGTGAATCCAACTTCAGCCTCCTATATATAATCAACCATTTTTTTCTCATTTTTAATTACAGGTAAAAAGAACTTTGCTGTGGTTTCAGCCTCCTTTTTAGTCACAGGATGAAACATGATAAATAAGATGTCAAATTTACAGCTTGACTATGTCTGTAGGACAGTGCTAAGATATTTCCCTCTTGCCTCATTATACAGAATGCATTGAAAGCGTTTCTTCAAAACCCATTTTACAGCGGCAATCTCCAATTCCATTTGTTATGCTATATTTTGGAATTTTCCTAACCGCTTCATATTCTGAAGATTTCAAATCTTGCCACAGTAATGGCTCTCCTTTGATCTGGGAGAATTGGTAATGCCAAGCAGTCCTCCATGTCTTGCAAGATTTATTTATTTAAATCATGGTGCACATTTCTGTTCCCTTGTTTTTTTCTGTCTCTATTTTCTGTACACAATTTCTTTTCAAGAAATTCCTTTTCTTTTTGTGTCACTTCCCACTACCCCCTCCATCCCTTCACCCCCTAACTCCTCTCTATCAATACTATCTTCTTCTCCCCAACCACTCTCCCTCCCATTCCCCCCGGCTGTACCATGACAAGGCCTCTGGCCAGAGACAGCTAGATAGGGCAAAAGGGAAAAGTTGCAGCTTGCTCAGAAATGACCCACTTTCCACAGGACAGTGGGTCCAAAGTGGTGCATCTGTCTCTAACAATAGCTGAAAGATGGAAAATTAAACAATAGAAAAGTATTTTCACTCAACAAATTTAAGCTACTGTACTAGTTAAATTTCTACTTACGATTAGGTTTGGACCCAGTTGTTTCTCATTTTGACCCACATATTTTACACCTATGGGTCTAATTTGACCCATGTTTTAAAACCCCTAGCGCTGTCACTGCCTCTGGCTATTATTTCCTATGCCATGTACTCTGGTCTCCTAGGAATGTCGTGGCCTTTAAATTGTTTACTGAACGTGCTTAAACACTGTACCGCACTCCTGGAGTGCTGCTGTTATCCTCGCCAGCACTTATGTAGCTGAAATACTAATGCAACATTGTCTGTATTGTACGGTTTTGTTTGCCAGTAACTATCTGAAACAAATGCACTGTCTTGTATCTTCTGACTTGGAACCTTTGTAAAGGAGCCCCTTGGCTCAAAGGTATTGATCCAAAACTGTAATAAATAAATTATAGGTCCATAAACAAAGGCAATGTAAATTTTTTCCTGGTAATCTAGCCAAAGATGCTGAAAGTTTTATTTTAGTTAACGAAGAAGTTAATGTGGTTAGCCATTGGGATTTCCCATTTAGATTTATCTACTTATTCTTCTCTAGTAGGCATTCTAATAGTAATTTATTATTGGTATTATTTATGGTTCTTAATCAGTATGTTATTAATCCGAGTCACCTTTGTGCCTGAAAGGCTATTTTACCTAACTCTGCTCTAACCACTGCTGAAGAACATGAAACTGGTACTCTTTTTTTTTTTTTTTTGCTATCTATTTTTACTTCCTCGGCCACCTTTCTGCTTCCCATGTCCTCGCATGTCTTACTGGGGTCCAGCCGCCATCCGCCTCTACTGGAACTCCACGCTGACACCTTATTCCCCTGGGGCTCACCCCCTACAAGGGCGGCAATAGGGAGCCCCCAACCCCCCACCGAACACGGATCCAGTTCAGGCATCGCGGAAGTACAGCGAATGTACAGACGGCCATCAAGTGGCTCGAAAAGTGCCATATGTCCTTCTTTTACTTGTCCCCTGGAGTCTGGGGCATGTAATGATGCCAGCGGAGGGAAACATACGTGTCCGCACACGCTCCCTCCAGGCATCTGCCCAAACTCCTCCCCATGCTGCTACCCAGTGCCTAGCCCCCCAGCCTCCGCCAGGGGGTGATCAGGCACCAAGTAGAGAGATCCCTCCTCCCTAGAGCAGGAGAGCAGTCCATTGGATGCTTCATTCTGCTCCGTCCCTGCCAATCCCCAGCGACTCTTGCTCGGTCCTGAACATGGGTCGCCTGCATAGTGTGAGGTAAGATGTCCAGCGCCTCAGCCCTCAGCGCCACCGGGCCGGCCGAAACTGGTACTCTTAATAATGCATAGATTCATAGATATGTGTCGGCAGAAAAGGAAAAAATTACTCACCTTAGTAATGTTGTTTCTTCCAATGGAGTCTTGCTATATTATGACATATGCAGTATAACCCCAGGTTAGAACTGCTCCGGAGGTGAAAGAGTTAACTTCCATGCAGAGCATGGAATCTTGAGCGCGAGCTCGGATGAACACTCTGTCTGTTGAAGCTCAAACTTAAACTGTCAGATCTTTACAAGCAAAAACTCACTAAGGTTCTGTGTGGAAGCCGTAAACCTACACTAGCAGTTGGCTACTAACTACAAAAACATCTTTTTAATCTTGATCCCAAAACAAAGACTCAAGTCGGGGGATTCAAGAAGAACTTAAGCATAACACCTAAGCACCCAAGGAGGGTGAAATAAAGTGGGCATAAAAGAAGTGCCAACATTGCATTGCCCACTCACCTCCCAAAAACAGAGGTTCTGAGAGGGGCAGGCTGGGGGGGAGGTCATAATATTGCAAGACTTTATTAGAAGAAACAACATTACTAAGGTGAGTATTTTTTTCTTCAAACAACATGAAGTCTTGCTATATTATGACATATGCAGACTACACAGCAGTACCTCCATGGAGGAGGGACAGAACCTACTTGGGAAATAGGCTCTGAGGCACAGCTGTGTTGAATCGAGCATCACTCCTAGCCTGGATATCCAAGGAGTAATGCTTAGTAAAAGTGTGAACTGTTTTCCAGGTAGCTGTGCTTGACATATCTCTAGGATAGGAATGTCCCTGGCAGCAGCCAGAGATGCAGCTGTACCTCTGGTAGAGTGAGCCCTCAGGCCTGAGGGAGGAACCTTACCCAGTTTTTCGAACAGAATTGGATACAAGAGACAATCCACCTGGCAATGGATCTTTAGTGGCAAGTTTCTTTACCAACCTCACCATAAGTGAGGAACAATTGAGGGATTCGAACCTGTGACCCTTGGTACGCTCTATATAGTAACTAAGGGCTTTTGACATCTAAACTGTGCAATCTCCTCTCACCAGAGGAGGAATGGTCAGTGAAGTACACAGGAAGAGACATGGATTGATTAAGGTGAAAGTCTGAAACCACCTTAGGCAAAACTTCCTGTTAGTCCTGAGGACTCCCTTATCTCTATGAAAGGAGATAAAATCAGGCTCCACTGACAAGGCTTGTAGCTCACTTATGCGCCTGGCAGAGGTAATGGCTACCAGAAACACAGTTTTCCAAGTCAAGTACTTCTGCTCTGCTGAAGACGATGGCTCAAAAGGGGGTTGCATAAGCTGAGCGATGCAAATAGTAAGATCCCAAGCAGGGGCAGGATCCCTGAACGGGGGATTGGTGTGAAGCAACCCTTTAAAAAACTTGGAGAACACAGGGTGAGCTGATAAAGAAGAGGGCTTACCTGCTGACAAGAAGACAGACACAGCTGCCAAGTGCACCTTTAGGGTAGCTGGCCTCAGCCCCAAGGAATTCAAATGCACCAAATAATCCAGGATCGTGGGCACACCAGCAGATTCTGGGGAAATATGTTTACCAGCACACCATATGGAAAAATCTCTTCCATTTTGAATTATAGGTAGCCCTGGTGGAAGGCTTCCTAGAGGCCTTCAAGATATCCAATACACCTTGAGAAAGGTGTAGGTCAGCAAACTCTAACTCTTCAAGAGCCAAGCCTTGAGATTGAGAGATTTGAGGTCGGATACCAAACTCTCCCTGGGCACAGGTTAACAGGTTGTGATTCCTGGAAGGCATAGGGAGGGTGGACTGCTAAGGACATGAGGAGGGGGTACCAGGGCTGCCTGGCCCAATCTGGAGCGATCAGGATCATCTTGCAGGATTGAGATCTGATTCTGACTAGCACTTTGAAAAGAAGGGGAAGGGGAAAGCATAGAGAAACTTCCCTTCCCAACTGAGAAGGAAGGCATCCAGAGGGACTGAGCCCAACACTGGGGGCCTGCAACAAAAAAGGGGAAGTTGGTGATTGTCTGGGGCTGCAAAGAGATCTATTTGCGGAGTGCTCCATCTGGCAAATATTACCTCCAGTACTAGGGGATCCAGTGCCCATTCGTGATGGCCCTGGGAAATCCTGCTGAGAGCATCCGCTAGGACATTGTCCTTGCCTGGGAGGTGAACTGCCATAAGGGAGGTGTTCAAAGAATATGCCAGAGACCACAACTTCATTGCTTTGGTGCACAAGGCCGTAGACCGAGTGCCTCCCTTGCTTGTTGATGTACCACATTGTAGTGGTATTGTCTGTTCTGACCTGAACTACCTTGTTCTGGACAGCTGTGGAGAAAACCTGAAGTGCTAGAAAAACTGCTCTGAGCTCCAGCAAATTGATGTGGAGCAGAGATTCCTGAGGGGACCACAGCCCTTGGGTGGAAAGGTCACCCATGTGAGCTCCCACCCCAAGAGGGATGCATCTGTAGGGTCAAGGAATGAGACTGGGTAGTGAAGGAACCCCTGTCTCAGATTGTTCTGATCCTGCCACCACTGGAAGGCCTGGATCAGGGTTCGAGTCACTGGAATCAATTTGGTTAGGGATCCGTCCTTGAGACCAAAAGGCTCTCAAATGGAACTGAATGTCCCTCATCTGAAATCTTGCTCCCTGCACTACTGCTGTAGAAGCAGCCATGTGCCCCAGGAGCTGTAGAAAATGCCTTGCTGGTTGAGACCTGCAGGGTGAAAGAGGAGGCCAGAGACACCAGGGTCCTTGCTCTCTCCAGAGGAAGGAAGGCTCTGCTTTTTGTGTTCAGTTCTGGCCTATAAAGGTGAGAAGCTGGACAGGCTCCAGAACTGACTTTGGAAGATTGAGAAGGAAACCTAGAGATGTAAGCAGGTGCTGGGTTACTTGTAAATGAAGTTTGACCTGTTCTGAGACTGGCCTACAATGAGCCAGTCGGTCAGATAAGGAAGATGGCAATCTTTTGCCTTCTTAAATGAGCAACTGCTACTGCCAGGCATTTTGTGAACACCCTTGGAGCCGAGGAGAGGCCAAGGGCATTGTCTGAACTGGTAATGGCCTGAGGGCAGTTCGAATCTGAGGTACTTTTGATGGGAGCTTCTGATGAGAACATGGAAGTAGGCATCCTTGAGGTCCCGGGAGGCTAGCCAGTCCCCTGGCCTTAGAGAGGGTAAAATAATCCCCAGGGTCACCATTTTGAACTTTGGTTTTAAAAGGTGCTTGTTTAGATACCTGAGATCCAGAATGGGCCGCCACTCTCCTGTCTTTTTTGGGGTAAGGAAGTACCTGGAGTACAACCCTTTGCCCTGGTGTATGGGTAGAACCCTTTCCACGGCTCTGAGAGCCAGGAGGGCAGAAACTTCTGCTTCCAGGGCAAGTGCCTCTGATGGGTTTGTAGGTGGAAAAGATCTGGCTCTCATCTTCGGAAATTTTTTGAAGCTGAGAACCAGTCCCTGGCTTACTACTTCCAGGACCCACTTGTCTGATGTTAAAGACTTCCAGTCCTGGACAAAGTAAGCCAGCCTGCCAAAAGTGCCCTCTACTGGTAGTGGAGAATCGGCCCTGGCTACCCCATCAGGGAGCCTGTTTTGCAGGGGCTTTGGGTTGAGGGGTAGAAGCAGGCTTACTAGAGCCCCTTCTGCCCCTTCCTCTAAAGAACCCCCTCTGGGCATAAGCAGAAGAGGAGGCCTGGGCTTGGTAAAATGGCCTATGAAAAGGCCTGCCCCTGCCCCTGACTTGCTGCCTTTGAGGAGTGACTTGCCTTTCTTTGGCCTGTGCACTCCTATAGGTGGTCCTATACTCATCCATTTTCTTCATATAATTCTCTGTCTGCTCCCCAAACAGAGAATTTCCCACAACAGGAAAATCCATAGCCTTAGACTGGGTATCCGAGACAGGGCAGTACATCCGAGCCAGGCCATTCTGCGAAGAGACACAGATGTAGCCATAACTCTAGATGAAACATCATTAGAGTCTACAGCAGCATGAAACTGCACCTTGATGCCTCAATACTGTCATGCAGCCACCTGCTCCAGCTCCATGGCAAGCTGTTCAGGGCCTGTTTTGCTAGGGCCAGGACAGTAACCCACCTGGGTTTCTGGTACCTAGCTGTGTGTTTCATATAATTTGCCTGTCTGAGTCCCAAAGATGCTGCCATGTACTGCTTTTTTGCCATGGCATCCATCCTCCTGGAATCCTTTTCAGGAGGGTGAGAGGCTAGAGGAATATTAGCCTTGTCACAGGCTGCAGCCTGCACTACCCCCACATGGCTGCACTGCTGAGACAGGAACTCTGTATCAGAGCCTGATAAAGCATACCTCTTGTCCATCCTTTTATCCACAGGGAGGATAGAATAAGGAGTTTTCAGAATTTTTACTGTCTGTTTCCTAAAAGATTTATGCAAGGGACTAGACAGTCTCCTAGACTCTGAAATATCCATCATTTCCACAAAATCAGGCTCTTCTTGATCCTCAACAGCTTCCTCAACAGGGAGTTGCAGAGTGTCAGCAACTTTCTTGTAAAACAAAAATGAGAAGGGGACTCAGATAGCCTGGGAGGGGATACTCCTGGAGGTCTGTCTGGAGAGATGTCCGTTCAATGGGCACATCCAGACTGTCAAAATCACACTCACTCTCCTCGTACCCCTCCTCCCCTTCCCCTGGTTCATAAAAATCTTCACAATCATAATCTTGAACCGAGGGAACCAACCGAACCGGGAGCTTGCCCAATAGTGCCTGTTCGGACGGAACTGGGGAAAGAGACTGGACAATTTGAATAGCTTTGGCTATTTCCTCAGCGGTTGGAGAAAGAACTTTTGGCCCCAAACTAGCTGACCTTCTAGCCCTTTTAGTTGGAATCGGCTCCTCAGAGCTGGCTCTTCGTTTGCCCGAGGAAGCATCGCCCAGGTCAGAGGGCACTCCCTCAGGTTCGGTTGGAACCGAACCGGGCTGGCCATCCGGGTCAGCGGACTTTCTGGCCTCCCTTTCCCTGAGCCTACCAACTCTTTTTTCCACGGTGGCACCAGGAAAATTCTTACAAATCTGGCAGTCTGCATTGAGGTGGTCAAACCCCAGACAATATACACAAATGGTGTGTGGGTCAGCCTTGGCAAAGGCTTCCCCACAGAGGCCACAGTGCTGAAACCCAGTGGGTCCGGTTTTTCTTTTGGGTTTCTCAGACATAGTGCCAGCCTAACCAAAACTTGCCCGTTAATGGCAATCCACCAAGCAAGACTCTCTTATCGGTTCCCAACCGTGTCACGGGTCGTGGAAAAAAATGTAATAAAATCCGTTTTTTAGAACCGATAAGAACCGAGAACCGCATCTTAAAGGGCTAGAAAGTAATTTTAAATCTCTCTGATCGGTTCAAACCGAACCGAAAAAGACGCTTTAAGTTCCACACAGAAGAAAAAATAATAAATAAGCCTATCTATTACTTACAATACCACAGACAGAGCTTGAACCCGACAATTGCGGTTAAATTTTGCAAATAAACCGAGAATTACACTTTAAAACCGACAAACAAACCGAGCAGCAGGAGGAATTCCGAGCGACTGTTCAGTGAGGCGGAGTAAAGAATCTGACAGTTTAAGTTTGAGCTTCAACAGACAGAGTGTTCATCTGAGCTCCGCTAAGATTCCATGCTCTGCATGGAAGTTAACTCTTTCACCTCCGGAGCAGTTCTAACCTGGGGTTATACTGCATATGTCATAATATAGCAAGACTTCATGTTGTTTGAATGACCTTCATGGCCCATTGAGTCTGCCCATTCCTCCCTCTTCACTTGCCCCCCCTCTACAGATTCCACCCTCCTTCTCCTTGACAACCCCTTGTATTTGTTTTGGCCTCCACCACCTCCTCTGGCAGACTGTTCCATGGCACCACCACCACCCTCGCAGTGAAGTAAAGCCCCCCTCAGGTTCCCCTTAAACCTACCCCAACCCTCATTCCATGCCCTCTAGTTCTTGCAACTACCTTCCCTGTGAATAAGCCCCCCCCCCCACTTTATTGATCCTTCACATACTTGAATGTTTCTATCATGTTCCCCCTCTTTCTTCTGGTCTCCTGCGGGTACAAATCCAACACTTTCAACCTCTCTTCGTATTGCTTCCCACTTAGCCCATTAGCCCATGCACCATCCTAGTGACCCTTTCCATGCCTTCTATGTTGTTACATAGGTGGAGTCTTCAGAACTAAACCTCGTACACTCCAGGTGGGGCCTCACGATGGATTTATAGAGTGGCATCAGCACCTCCAGTCTTCTACTAGTTATCCCCCTTCCTATGCATGCCAGCATTCTGTTTGCTTTGCCCACCGTCTTGCTGCATTGGGTCCCTACCTTAAGGTTGTCTGTGATTACAATTCTTGTTCACGATTCTTAAATCCTTCTCCTGCTCAGTTGCAATCATTTCCTCTCCCTCCAGTGTGTATTTTGCTTGTGGATTATTCCACCCCATGTGCATCACTGTGCATTTTTTTGGCACTGAATTTTAGCTGTTATGTTTCCAACCACCCCTCCAGCAACCACAGATCTTCTCTCATAGCTTCCACTCCCTCTGGGGTGTCAACCCTGTTGCATATCTTCGTATCATCTGCAAAAAGGCAGACCTGCCCCTGCAGCCCCTTTGCTATGTCGCTGATGTAGATGTCAAATAGAATAGGCCCCAGCACCAACCCCTGGGGGACCCCGCTTGTCACCCCTTCCTCCCTGGAATGTACCCCATTGACCATCACCCTCTGGTACCAGTCAGCCGAGCCTGCTCTCCACCCACCTTGTTATTTTCTGTTCCACCCACAAACTCTCCAGCTTATTAACCAATCTTTTGTGGGGCACAGTGTAGAATGCCTTCCCAAAATCCAGATAGGCCATGTCCACTACCCTCCCCCCCCAATCAACCGCCCTCGTCACCCCCATCAAAGAACTCAATCAGGTTCATCTGACATGACCTCCCCCATGTGAAACCATGCTGATGAATGTCCTGCAGCCCCTCATCCTCCAAGTAACTAACCACCCTTTCTTTCAATAATCGCTTCCATCACTTTACCCACCACCAATGTGAGGCTGACCAGGCAATAATTGCCAGTCTCCTCCCTGCTGCCACTTTTATGAAGTGGTATTACATCTGCCCTCTTCCAGTCCTCTGACACCCACGCAGTATCTAAGGACAAGTTAAATAACCTTGCTAGTGGTGCTACCAGTTCCTCCCTTAGCTCTCAGAGTCCCCTAGGGTGCAGGGTATCTGGGCCTATAGCTTTGTCTACCCTCAACTTACCCAGTTCCTCAATAGTGGCTTATAAAAATACAATGAAGGAACTTCTATGTTATTTGTATAACAGGTACCCCCGACTTCTCCTCCGTATAAGAATATGGGATTGATTTTCGACTGATTTTTATCTCTTCTGCTACTAATGCTGCACTTAACATATTGCCTCCACAAGTGTAGCTGAATTTCAGTAATGCCTTTGCTACATGTTTGGCTTTTGAAATTTGACCTTCAGCATGTTGACACCATTTTCCATTCGCCGTAAATGTCATTCAGAGGTATATGTATTCTTTAACTACTTTCACTTTTCTTTGGCCAGAAAAAACAAAAACAAAATATTAGTCCTTTTAGATCCAAAAATCATGATTTTAGATTTCCTAAAGGAGAACTGTCAGCAATAAGAGCCTCACACCCAAGTGTGAGGCTGATCCCAATTTGCACTTTGTGTACAAAAACATTCTTTTTTTTTTTACTTACTGTTTACTGCAGTATAGTAGAATGTATTGAGCTAATTTTGCTAACTTCTAAGATGCCATTTCCTAATAGTAGTAAAAACATTTTTATTTATGCAGGCAAAAACAATTTGACAATGCAAAAAGTTTACACCATAGGTCTTATACAGGGCCTGTTTTCATGGCGATCCTGTCATTGATGTTTATGTACAAATTACAAAAGGTTCCAAACATTTTCAATATTGCACATATTACATACGATACAAATATTATATCATACTGAAAAGGAACATTTTATAGTAACAACACACAGACATATTAACGACAAACTAGTACACATCACACGTGATAACAATTTGTTTATGTAGAAAGCAATATGATCCAATAGCCTATGTCTTATACTAATCTAGTAACCCTTCATTTATCTGTTGGGAACTACCAACAACAAGGTGTTACTCCAAACATATACATACATATTTAAGGTCCTGTTTAATTCTTTGTCCGAATTCCTTTATTGATAAGTTCATTTCTCTTAAATCCTTCGATAATCTATTCCAAGAACTAGCAGCTCTATATTTAAATTTAAATGTGCTGTATTTATTTTGAATCCTAGGTAATTTTAGTGTACTATCCATATTTCTCAAACAATAGTTATAATTTACCCATTCTATTTGTTTCACGAGTCTTTCGGGCGTTTCCAATTTCATAATTTTATACAGTAAGATATTCCATACTATCTCTCTTTTATGATACAATGGGATCCAGGACAAAGCATCATACAGGGAGCAGTGATGGACTGTGGGACTTCATCGTAATACATATCTAGCTATTTTATGATATAATACATCCAGTTTATGTTGAGATTTATTTGTAGAAAAACAATAAACATGTTATCCATACTCTGAAGTAGGAATGATCAACTGATTTGCTACCAACTTACAATCATTTTTAGTCATACAAAAAGTAACCCTTCTTAAGGCCCCCAATTTCATTTTAGTTTTCTTTATTACACTATCTATGTGTTGATTAAAGGTAAGGCCAGAATCAATTTCAACTCCCAGATATTTATATATATATATATCTGCCTGTGCCCAATATATGTGCAGCTATAGTCAAGATCTGCATAGCACTATCCAAGCTTTTATTTTTAGAAGTTTTAAACAAAATTGTTTGTTTTTTGGTATTCATCAATAAATGTTTAGTCTTAAACCAAATTTGCATGGCTTCAAAAATCAGACTGGAGCTTTTCTTCTACTTCCTGCCTGTTTATCCCATCTGTGATTAACACCGTATCATGAGCATATAATATGATGTTTGAATGTTTTATACAATTTGGAAGGGCATTCATATAAACAAGAAACATCAAGGGACCCAGTACTGAGCCCTGTGGAACACCACGTTTCACAGGGGCCAACTCTGAGCTAACACTGGCAATGGAAACCAGCTGAGTACGATCTTTTAAATATGATGTAATCCATTTAAATTACTGATCAGTGACCCCTATATTTTCAAAGGATTCCAACATCAAAGGGTGGTCCACCAAATCAAAGGCCTTTGACAAGTTCACAAAGACCACGCCCACGAACCTCCCATCCCCTAAAAGAGAAGTTATTAAATCCAGGAATTCCGTGAGCGCAGTCTCTGTCGACTGCCCCTTCCTGAGCCCATACTGAACCGGAGTAAGTTTGCTATATTTTTCCAAGTATAACATTGAGAATTAACCAAACGCTCCATTAACTTGGAAATAACTGATAGAAGAGCTATCAGCCTATAATTTGTTGGACGCGAAACATCTCCACCCTTGAATATTGGAATCACCTTGGGTCTTTTTCGGATACTTGGAAATTTACTCTGACTTAAACTCAAATTAAACAACGAGGCCAAAGGCCATCCCACAACTCTAATACTATCCTTTAAAAAACATATTTCTATATTATCTAAGCCCCCAACTTTATTACTTTTTAATTTATTTAATTATTTCATTACCTCTCCTGTAGTTACTTTTCTAAATCTAAAATCAGAAAAATTAGTCGCCTAAGATTTTGCCCTATCTTTAGGGCCTTCCTGATCATAGGAGTTATTTTTCAAGTTCAAATCTGGTAAATTAACAAAATATTTATTTAAAACTTCCACAGCTCTTGCTTGGGTTATATTTATACCATTTTCAGTCACTGCCAAATTTCCACTATTCCTTACTGGATTTACCAAACTTTTAATTAAAATTCCAGTAGTGTTTTGGATCATTGGTATTTTGAATTTTTTGCCTATAGTATTTCCCCTTCAGTTTTCTAGTTTCACTCTTTATTCTGTTTCTTATGTGTTTAAATTGCTCCCAAATTGTTTAATCCAAAGTTTTATTTGCTTTTTTCCAGTCTTTTTCTTTAATTAATGTTTTCATGATCCCTGTTATCCAAGGCAAACAGTGAGATCTACCTGTTTGTTCTTTCAACGAAGCACACTTGTCACAGGCTTTAAAAAATGTTTTTGTAAACCCATTTGATGCCAGATCAATATCTGAAATTAATGTTACTCTTTGTAAATTTTGCATTTCTAATTCCTCCATAAGGGCTTCTGGGCTATAATTAACTAAAGATCTCTTTAAGACTTTTGATGGGATTATTTTAATTTCCTTTTTACACGCCAGATTGTTTTTACATGAAATAACACTATGATCCCCTAAATTAGGTGGGTGAACTTTCTTCATTTTTACTTCCATACCAGGGGTTACAAATATTAAATCCAATATATTTCCAAGACCTATCAATCTACTTTTCCGAGTGAGGGTGTCAATTATCTGTTTTAAGTGCAAATTCAAAAATGCCTCCTCCAGCTTCTGACCCCTTGACCCATTCCAGGCTGCATTCAAACCACCCATCAGAATTAAATCCTGATTTCTAACAAGTTCTACCAAATGGTGGGAAAAGGGTTCACTTTAGGATGAGAATATACTACACCTATAATTACTTTTGGGTTTTGAAGACCAATTAATATACACTCTAGTCCTTCAAACACCATGGAATATATCTGGGTAGATGGTCCCATACTGTGTTTTAAGTACATCAATACCCTCCCCATGTCTTCCTATCAAATCTATAGTGTAAATAGCCCTCCAATTCTATTTCACTAGAATTTATATTTGCATTCAACCAGGTCTCTGTTAAGACAATTACTTCAGGATCAACAGTCTCCACCCATTACCTAAATTGGTCCATTTTTTTAATTAAGCTCCTTGCATTGTCATGATACAGTGCAAGTTTATTACTTTCAGGGCCAGGATTCATCTTGATATCACCGCAAAGCACTAAGGCAACCCACAATATCTTATGTGGGTGCTTCACCGGCATGCACCTGACACCGAGCGTCCTGGCCCTCAAAGTTTCCCCTTATCAGAGCAAAAGAATTTCTTCTCCCTCTAACTTTCAAGCAATCTATAGCTATTGCCCTAAAAGACCTTGAAGCTGCTGACATCTGCAACTTTAAATGTGGAGTCTCATTTTCTATAATGGTACACATTTAAACAAGACTTACTAGAAATAGCAAGGTTGCCAGAACATACATTGTTTTAGAATTCATGGTTGCAAATTTCCACAATATGTGACGTTGCTATAAACAAGTTAGAAAACTCCCTCCACTGTGAATCTTAAAAAGGACCTAATTGCAAATATAAGGTCCTGTAACTTTAGCTGAGCTCAAATCTACTATATAATCTTTCCCTAAGCCAATACTTAAACTATTAAGACACCAGTTATATTTTAAAGGCAGTTTCTATGTTAAACACTCCAATTTCTGCCCGTAACCAGAAATCCCAGAATCCACAGCAGCTGACATCAGAGGACTGCAGAGCTGGGCGATTCAATAGGCACAGTATACATGTTAAAGATTTTGTGACCTAAAATCAAATGGTTACTGGTCTTGCTATGCTCACAGGGCTTAGTACAGTCCTATATCACTGTACCAAGTCCCAGGAGAACAGCAGACTAGCAAACAGAAGATTGCAGCTTATAAAAACTCTGACATTCACTGCAGGCTATTGAATCCCCCACTGTGGCAGCCCTCCTCTGATGTCAACTACAGGGGAATCCAGCACTTCTGGTTACAGGAACTGTCAGCTTACAAGTCAAATAAATTAGCCTGATACAATCTACACTGTAGTAATCAGTAAATAAAAGTGTTTTAACACAAAGGAGTAATTGAGATCAGCCTCACACTTTGGTGTGAGGCTCTTATTGCTGACAGTTCCCCTTTAAGATTAATAGTCAGTTCCACAGACTTTCGTGAATTTATTGATTTTCTTCTGTAATCCTACATGTGAAGGAGAGAAAATTACTATGTCGACAGCATAAGCAAGAAGATTACAATATTTGACATAAATTTTGGGGGTATGATAATACTGTTCTACCTCAGACCTATATATATATATATATATATATATATATATATATATATACATACATATATATACACACACACACACACACATATACACACACACACATATATGTATGTATATATATATATATATACATACATATATACACACATACACACACATATATACAGGTATATTATAATGGCGCGGTCGCGCCACTATAGTTAGGGTTCAGCGGTCATTTACATACTAAAGTCAAAAGTTTGGGCATTAATAACTTTGGACCCGTTCAATGGATTTGCCTGACATCTGGTACGCATGTTGGGGCATGGTAGATCTCTTGATTTGCCAAATTGCGTTTTGGTTGGAATGGCGGTCTTTGTGTATGAAAGTGCTGAAAAATGCAAAATTATCCATTTTTGAAGGCACCTTTTGGCATTCTGAATGTGGTCCTGCACAGCCGCGGGTGGTGTGTACGCTTCAAGTAGATGGCTCTCGTTGAATGAGCTTTGCGGCCGAACATGCCGCTTTTTTGTTTGGTGAAAATATTAAGGTATCTAAAAGTTATGGCACTTTTTAAGTTCTATTATGTCAATGGGAAAATTTATATGTATATTTTACATCAAAGAATGTGGTTCTTGCTATTTGATCCATCTGGCGTATCAAAGAATTTGCAGCCTCGCGGTTCAAGAATCTTTGTCCCAGAGGATTTTTTTCAAATTCTTTGATCACAAGGTCCACCATCTTGTTTTCAGTTTTCCTATCGGAAAAACACAAACATCTTGGTTCAGGGGTCACTTCTGAAGTAAAACTTGGATGGGTTTTACTCAGGGGGCTCTGACCTATCGAGCCATGCCTTTGGTTTCATCGAAATCGGTCAAAAAATAGAGTTATAAGCTTTTAAAATCTTAATTTGCAGCTCGCTAACGATCTTTGATCACGTGCCTGCAAATTCTTTGATCGTGAGATTCTTCGATCGTGATCTTCCATCATGACCTAACAACACTAATATCTCGGCTCAGGGGTGGGCTAGGGACACAAATGAGGGTGGGTTTTGCTCAGGGGGGTCTGTTCTATCAAGGCATGCCACTGGTTTGGTTCAAATTGATGAAAAATTCATGTTTCACCATTTTTAATTCTTTGTTCATGAGCCTGCAAATTCTTTGATTGCGAGCCTGCAAATTCTTTGATCGTGAGATTCTTTGATCACAATCATGCATCGTGAGCGCGGGATGAGATGGCCCAATTTAAAAATCAATTTTCTCAGCCCAGGGGTGTCCTAGGAAGTCAAATGAGGGTGGGTTTTACTCAGGGGGTTTCGTTCTGTTGAACCATGGTGGTGGTATACCACAATTCCATCAATTTTTTTATTTATAAGATTTTTAATTCTTTGTTCATAAGCCTGCAAATTCTTTGATCGCGTGCCTGCAAATTCTTTGATCATGAGATTCTTTGATCGCCATCTTTGATCGTGAGATAGGGACAAGATGGCCAGATTTTTTATAATGGAATAGATAGGGAAATTTTACCAATCTTTAACATTGAATATCTCGGAAATGGTTTGGTCTCATTACTGGAAATTTGGAGGGTGTTTATGTCATGTCCTGTAGATGTTATTTATGGTGTTTATGTGTTGGAGAAAATTTGTTTTGCGGAGATATTGCATGACGGACGCACTTTACGTGTTACGGACAGTGTTTTGCTTGTGGTGGTGGCTTGAAATTGATAGGATACCTAGCCTTAGTGTCATGGATGTAGTTTTCAGTCGTTGTGTGTGTTAAACGTCAACAGGTGCAGAACTGTGCCAGTCTGACTGGAATTTTTTCACCAAATTTGTAACATAGGCTTTTTGGGAGCCGACCTCATGAACAATGACACTGTCATTTCATTAATCGGTCCCGAAAGGTGATTCCACACAGTGACCGCGAAATCGCCTTTTGGGACCGAATAACCAGATGACAGTCATTGAATTCAGGAGATGGGGTCCCAAAACCCCTTTGTTGAAAATTTGGTGCCAGAATTCACAAAAATGGCTGAGATATCCACATAAGTTGAAAACCCCCCATTGATGATGATGATGATTATGATAAAAATTTATTTTTATAGAGGAAATACATTTGTTGAAACAACAGTCCCATTTTCAACAAAGTCCTGTCATAAACAAAATATGAAACAATACAAAATACAAAACATTTACAATACACAATTACAATTACTTAAAACAGGTACATGCTGATTTCAAATATTCTCTTATTTTATGCTTAAAAGTGGGTAAGTTTTCAATAATCTTCAATCTTTGAGGCATTTTATTCCAATAATGAGCAATGGTATTCTAATGCATAGTATCACCATATTTATTGTACAATCTGAGTATAGGAATCTCATAACCAAAAGATCTAGTATGGATAGTTAATATTCTGTCACCTTTAATTTTAATATAATCAAATAAACAAACAGTGCTTTGATTCACCTTTTATTATTTGGTAACGATATGTATACCAAATATACGCCCTTTTCTCTCTGGAATTTAACCAATCTAACTTTTTGTACAAATCGCAATGATGCACCCCATGCTTGTTTCTTGTCATAAATTTGCTCATTTTATAGTAAACCTGATTTACTTTATTTAACACTGTGATATTAGAATGCATGTACAGTATTGGTCCATATTCCAAAACTGGAACTAACAACTGTCCTACCACTTTTTCCCTTACTTTCCTAGACAGACTTCCTGCTACCCTTCTTAACATCCCTGGTCTTTGAGTTACCTTTTTAATGTGTATGAGAACATGTTCTATATACGTTAAACCAAAATCAACTTGTACACCTAAATATCTATAAGTGTTAACCGTTTCAATCTGAATATTCCCACTAAGTTTTATTTGAAATTTTGATTCCCCTTTTGTTCTAGTTCCCCTTAAAACCATACTTTGTGGGTTTTTTTTAGTTTAAAAGTAAACCTAAATTATTAAACCAGATATCTAATGAACTTATGTCTTGTTGCAATGTATAAGTCAATTGTTCCATGCTATCTGCTGATGCCACAATTACTGTGTCATCATCATACATTCCAACATCACAGTTTTTTATTTGCTTTGGGAGATTGTTCACATAAACATTGAACAAGAGGGGGCCCAAAATAGATCCTTGTGGGACCCCTCGAAAAAATTCTCCCTGACCTGAAATAGTGTCACCCAAAACCACACATTGTCTCCGATCAGATAAATGATTTCATCCACCTTAATGATCCATCCTGAATACCCAGTTCACATAGTCTCTCTAACAGAGCTCCATGCTGGACAAGGTCAAAAGCTTTACTTAAATCAACAAACACCGCCCCTGTGCTTCTACCTTGATTCAGTGATGTTGTTATTAGATTATTAAAATCCAATAAGCCGGTGTTTGTTGATTTACCTTTCTGGAATGCATATTGATACTTTGTCAGTAACTGATTTTTTTCCAAGTAGTGACTCAATTGTGCATGGACCAACTCTTCCAATATCTTTGATACTATTGGTAATAGGGCTATTGGTCTGTAGTTAGAGACAGCTACACTATCACCTCCCTTAAAAATAGGTATGATTTTACTCATCTTCCAGACCCCTGGAACTGTGGAGCGTTGTATACTCCAATTAAAGAGATATGTTACAACAGGAGCAATGATCTCTGCCTTACACCTTAAAAATCTGGCTTCTATATCACCCAAACCTCCAGATTCTGAAACATTCAGGTGTTTAAGTTCCTTTTCGACTTCCTTTACCATTATATCTCTAAATCTAAATTTGAGTCCAGAATTAATTTCATTAGTTGTTTCCATATTTCTTTTAATGAAGTTTAATGAGATTTTTGATGTATTTTTATTTGGTCTAGGGATATTTAAATCAGACAAGTCCAAAAAATACGTATTAAAATAATTTACTACCTCTTTTTGATCTTTTATTAATTTTCCCCCTCTCTTAAGTTAATCGTTTGAATTGGTCTTATAGAGTCCTTTAGGTCTGAGATTTGCCTCCAAAACTTTTTTGGATCTTGTGCCTTGTTTAATTTAACCAAATAATACTGGGCTTTCACTTTTCTAATATCATTCTTACATTTATCTCTCCAGTATTTACATTTTTCCCAGGTCACAGATTATTTGTACTTTCTTGCTTTTTTCCATACCCTATCCCTTATTATGTGTTTTTTTAATTTTTCTGTTATCCAGGGTAATTGCTTGTTTTTGATTGTCCTTTTTAATTTTGGGGCATGCTGCTGAATACTTAATAACATTATCTCATTAAATTCTTGAACTGCCAATTCTATGAGATAAACCCTTTCTCAATTTTGTTTTATTAAAGTATTCCTAAAATGTATCTCATTAAACCTAGTATAATCTCTTGTCCAATACGATGTTTCATTTATTTTTGTACTAGTATTTAGATTAATCACACATGTTACTGGATTATGGTCATTTGAGTTTAATGGTAATGTTCCCTGACTCAAAACCTCAAAATCTTGCGAAACAAATACTAAGTCCAATATGGAACCAGTGGCTTGATTATTTGTAATTCTAGTTGGATTTTTTATTATCTGCTCCAATCCCAATGCTGTAAAACTATTCCTTAACCTTTCCCCTTTAGATTGTAGCCAATTTGAATTAAAAGCTCCTGTTATTAAAACATGATGATTTCCTATTTTGTCCAGCATAATCTCTGCTAAAGAGTCAAATGTCTTCATTTTTGTCTTAGGTGGGGCATAAAACACTCCTACAATTAGCTTCAAAGAATAGATATTTATCATCAGGCCATCTACCCCCTCGTGATTAATTGTTAATATGGTCTGATAGGGGCCAAGATTATTTTTTATATAAAGTAAACCCCCCACCCTTCTTTTCTCTATCTTTTCGGATTATTTTATAATCCATTAATTGAATATCATCGTCCAGTATACCCTCATGAAGCCATGTTTCAGAAAATGCTATTATATCATATTCAGATTCTGTAACCCAAACCTGATACTCATCAATTTTATTTATCAAACTCCTAACATTTTCATGTACCACAGAAATTCCTTTACTTCCATTTGGTTCTGGGTTTTGTTTAATGTCTCCACTTTGTATTAATAATAACACACAGAGTAGATGACTTTTATTTGAACTTAATTTACGTGCTAAATGCCCCAGAGAAAACTGTCTCTGAGTTTGCTTCCATATATTTGTAAAATGGTTACGTCTATTTGTCAATTGATGTTGCTTCAGGTAGTCTGAGAGCCCCATAATCAAATTATTTGCATCCTGTTTTATGGTACTAACCTCTAGTTGCTCACATTTACTTAATATCCAAAACCCCACATCATGTACCCTACTATTAAAACTTTGATACCATTATACAGCTTACCGGCATTTCTTCAGTTTGTGGTCAGCTTTGAAGAGTGCAGACGTGTTGCCGTTCCACTGAAGTTCATCGCGCCGGACTCCGGAGGTAAGTATGGGGTGAGGGGGTTGTGGGGAGGTGGGGTATGTATAAGGTGGTTGGGTGGTTCATGGAGGGGGGCACCAGACACAATGAGGGATGTTGTGTCTTTTTACAGGTAATTTAAAAAAAACAAAACAAAAAAAAACAACGTGGAAGGTTTCTTTTTACAGGTGGTTTTGGTACGCTGGGTGGGCCCAGCATGCCACCAGTGTTTAGGGGTCTATAGCCGACAGAGATTGGGCACCGTCGGCACACAGAGTGTTGGGGGCACATGACCTAGGGGACTGGGCACCCCTTGGCACACGTACACATGGAGTGATATGCCAACGGGATTGGGCCCTGGCCGGTAAAACGTAAAGAAATGTGGGACATTTTGCCAACAGGGATTGGGCTACCCGCTGGCAAATGAACTGGGGAGGGGGCATGCCGACAGGGGGATTGGGGACCACCGTCGGCTTTCATGGGGACTGTGAGAGATGGATGGCGATAGCTGCCGCAATGTTTAGTGAAATGGGACACCAGACAAGGCAAGCAGAATTCGCTGCTGCAATCAGGGACCGCCCCAGCAGCAAAAACAGCTGATTGTTAATGACGGGGTGCTACCTGATTGCAGCGGCGAGTTTGTTTCAAGTTGGTGGCACTCTACAAAACTGCTGTCATCGACAGCCTGCTTCTCTATTGGTGCCACAGAGACCAGCCCCAAAATGGACTGCTGGCATTTGCCACAACACTGCCGCACCTCCACAACTCACTACTACAGCAAGCTGCCGCAATATGTTTCTTGTGTATGTGCGCAAGCAAACATAAAAAAGGATAGAAGCCAGCAGGCATCCCTGTTTAATGCCTCTATTTGTGCAGAATGATTCAGGTAAGTTTCCTGCATTATCATACTTGATGATCGTTTTGGTGTCTGTATATAATAGACATATGGGTATTAATTAAGCAATAACACATGAGGAGGTGTGGGTTATGGCCTGATAAGAGCATGCCCCAGGTGTGTAATAAGGGGTATCCAGTCAAAATAGTGAAACAAAAATAGCACGGTTGAAAACCACGCCATCATAACAGGATGCGCGGTTTCTGAGTATTTATATTAGTGCAGGTTTTTTCACTGCACCCATTTTCTGTGTTCTGAGAGGCACGCATTTTGACTGCGTCGTTTTCATTTTGCTATTTTGACGTGGACCGTAATAAGGCACAAGGCTCTGACTCGTGCCTGTAGCACCTGGGAAGTGTTCTTATCAGGCCACAACCCACACCTCAGAGTGTGTTATTACACTTATAAAATGGGTACAAAATTTTCAAGAAGACATCAGATTAAAAAATTGCTTTTTCTACTGTAAAACAGAATTTAACTGTTTTCATGAACTTAGAAGAAAAGTAGTCTTTCAAACTGGACTTAAATTGATTTCCTTCGTAATAACAGTAATTACCCCCCAGACAGACAAAGAGCATTTATTTGTGTTCTTTAGTTCTTTACTTTATTTTTAGGTTTGTTTGTCTGTATTATTCCTATTCTCTTTGCACCATCCCATTACTCCCTCACCCTCACAGACAGCCTTTTTTTGTGTTATTTTTTTTTTGTAATTTGTTTACTTTTTTTTTTTTAAGTTTCTATTCTCTTTGCAGCCTTCTGTTTTATTTAGAGTGACTGGACAACTTTATTAACAGCAAGCGTGTCCCTCTGCAACCACTGTAGTCAGTGTTTTTGACTTTGTGCTTTTACCTGCAGTGCTGCAGTATGAGTGAGCAGCTTCCCTATCTCATGGTTTCCTTGGTCGGCCTGCTTGCTCAAAAATAAGTATGAGAAATTGAATAATGCTAAGGGGGAGGACCAGAAACTATCATGAAGGAGGACCAGACACTGAAGGAATGGCAGCGGTGATAAGGAGGAGGACCGGAGACTAGAGAAACGGCACCTATAAAAAGAAACTGAGGTACAACATTGACATGGTGATATTTTAAGTACACAAGCTATCTTGACTTTTGTAGTTACAGTTGGCACATTATGGACACAGGTGAAACAGCCTCTCAGCCAGTGAGATGGCTAGCTGGAAATTTTTCACCCATTTTACAATAATGAATGTTGAATTCTTCTTTCTATCATAATTTTCCATAATAAGTCCCTAGTTATCAAATCGAAACCTGACAAATCTACAAATAACATGAAGTTTCATTTTTTCATACCAATATATATTATTCTAATAAATGCATGAAAATATACCACATTATCAACAGTAGAAAAAACAGGTCTAAAACCTGTCTGGAACTGCGATAAGGGTTTCTTTTTTGTAACCATATAGATAATCTATTCAATAATAATTTTGCATATCTCTCGGATATAGTATCCAATAGGTTAATAAGATTAAAGTTACTTATTTATTGTCTTGGATAACAAACTTTGAGCTGGGAGCTCATTTACAAAGGTTCCACATCAGTTACATGAATTAGAAAAAGTACACAGAGACGTGAGCTACATACAGAGTTCGGCATATGCTATATACAAACATGATTACAGTGGGAAAAACCAATTAGACAGTATATCAATTACAACCAGGTGATTTTTAAGATCCTGAAATTACAAGCATTTACACATTACAAAGTTCAGTGTGCAGCCAGATATTGGCATTTGTCAAGGAAGTGCACAGATTAGGATGGCTAACAGGGAGGGAGCTGGGGGAGGAGAAGGGGGGAGATGAGGAGTTTACAAGGGTGGGGAAAACGGGAAGGTGGCAAGGTTAAGGGATTTGAGAGGTTAGATCGAGCAGTCACACTCACTTTGAGTGGACAGGTATAGTGTTAGTTCTCATCTTAAAGGGCTAGTTTAGGAGTGTTTGTGACTCCGGGGGATTCATTTAGCCACAGAGGTGCCTTATAGGAGAAGAGTCATTGGGCCAGTGCTGTGTGGCAGAGGGGGATGTGAAGTGCCTGCTTAGTCTTACCTCTAGTCTGGTGTGAGTTTGGGGCTGGTTTGAAGAGCAATTGGATGGAACTGGGTGTTAAACCTAGGAGTTTTTCTTTTACCAAATAGGCAGACATGGTATTATATCCTTCCCTGGAGGTTCAGCCAATTAGTCTGTGCATTGAGGTCGCGTGTGTGTGTGTACGGCTACCTGCTCCTAGAACCAGCCTACAAGCTTTGTTAAGGGCAGTTTTTATCCTATTCAGCACAATTACGGTGGAGGTGCTGCACACGGTTAGCCCGTAGTCAATGATGGAGAGTATGGAGCTGTTGACAGCAAGGGATAGGGCTTCAGTCGATAAGCAGTGTCTGTGTCTGTGTCTGTAGAGCAGGCCAGTTCTTGTGTTTCCAGTTTTTACTACATGATCAACATGGTGGGCATAAGGCAAGGAGCTGTCAAGTGTGAAATTCCATGACCAGGGGTATCCAGTGGGAGGGGGTTGGGGACAATAAAAGCAACCCAGTCAAGCCTAAAAGTATGCCAGAATTGTCTGTACACAAGGCCAAATTCCACCTATACTCGACAGCACTGGAATGTGGGGGATCCCCGGACTTCCTAGTACATTTGGGGACAAATGACTTGAAGGGAACAGTGAGCTAGAAATACAGGCTAGGTTCCGGGAATTGGCAAGGGTTTGTCACTCTATAGGAAGCAAAATTTCCTTCTCTGAGATTCTGCCGGTACCAAGGGCAACCGGGGACAGCAAACTAAAACTTAGAGGGATGAACCAGTGGCTTAGGGATTGGTGCAAGGCAGAGGGGTATGAGCTGGTGGGAGGCTGGGGAGATACTTGGGAGGATAAGGGGCTATATGCCAGGGACAGATTACATCTCAATCTGGGGGAGATCTTGAAACTAAAACTTGCTGGTTTTATAGGAGAGAGGTGGGGTTTAATCTTGTAACGGGGGTAGGGTCAAATAAAAGATTGGCCCCAAGGAAGCTGTTTGTGGGTTCAGGTCTAGGGCAATTGAAGAGTGAGGGGGAATGTGATGCAAATCTAAGGAAAATTGGGCAGAATAAGGACTGCGCAGGGCTGGGGAGATTGGGTAGGGAGGAGAGGTCGGGGTGAAGGACAGTACTGATTAATGCCAGGAGCATGAGCAATAAAATGCCTACGTTACAGGCTATGCTGACTGAAGGATCAGTGGACATGGTGGCAATTACAGAGACATGGGCCACCCAGAGAAATGATTGGGACCTAAATTTGGAGGGCTATAAGATATTCAGGAAAGACAGGGGAGTGGGAAGAGGGGGAGGGGTTGCACTGATAGTCACAGGTGAAAACAGAGGACGCAGATCAATAGGATTGAAATTATGGAGGGATGGGCTCAGGAAGCAGGGGAACAGGCAGAGGTGCTAAATGAGTACTTTGCCTCAATCTTTGAGGATGGGGACTGGGGATCACTACAGGCTGATGGGAGGGAACAGCATTCAGCTAAGATGAGAAGTAGGTCTGTGAACAGAGGACAGAATGAGACTAGGGTACAGATAGGACCAGACCCAGAAGGGGTGGGGAAGTTCAGTGAAGGGGAGAAATAGGGGGAAGAAATCATAGCAGATAGGGTGAGGGAGGTCCTTCAGAAGCTAAAGACTGATAAGGCGCCGGGGCCGGATGGGCTACACCCGAGGGTTGTGAAAGAATTGGCAGAGGAGCTGGCAGCTCCACTGGCTGCACTCTTTAATTCCCCTTTGCAGACAGGATGGGTGCCCCAAGACTGGAGGGTGGCTTATGTAGTGCCTATTCATAAAGGGTGTCTACAGAAGAGATGGCGAATTATAGGCCTGTCAGCCTAACATCTGTGGTAGGTAAAGTAATGGAGGGCTTTATCAAGGAGAGGATTGGGAGGCAGCTGTAATCGTTAGGGCACCAGGATGATAAACAGTATTGATTCGTTCCAGGGAGATCGTGTCACTCCAACCTCGTAGAGTTTTATGACTGGGTGATGGAGCCTTGGACAGACATAGGCCGGTGCACGTCCTATACCTAGATTTCAGCAAGACATTTGATTCAGTACCACATTATGGGCTGATAAAGCTGGGGGAGATGGGGGTTGGAGGACAGGAGCTCAACTGGATTGAAAATTGGCTCACGGGGCATTTACAAAGGGTAATGGTGGGTGGGATACTCTCCTCTCCCAGGAAGGTAATCAGTGGGGCCCCTTAGGGTTCGGTATTGGGCCCACTCTTGTTCAACGCCTATGTCTCGGATATAGGGAGGGGGGTTATGAATAGGTTGAGTCTCTTTGCGGACGATTCAAAACTGGGAGCACTGGTGGATTGTGAAGAAGCGAGGGAGGCGGTCCAGGGGGATCTGGATACCCTGGAGGGGTGGTCACGGAGGTGGGGACTGAAATTTAATGCCGGGAAATGTAAGGTACTACATCTGGGGGTAAAAAAACCCGGGCCATGAATACACCCAGGGGGTGGTCACACTGCAAGCCACACTGGGAGAAAGGGATTTAGGGTGGTGACAGACGTCAAAATGAATAACTCTGAAAACTGTAGAAGAACTGGATACTGGGCTGCATAGCCAGGGGAATTACATCCAGAAGAAGGGAGGTGATCCTCCCCTGTATAATGCCTTGGTCAGGCCGCAGCTCGAGTACTGTATACAGTTCTGGAGACCTCATCTGAATAAGGACATAGCACTGCTGGAGAGGGTCCAGAGGAGAGCGACCAGGATGATTCAGGGCATGGAGGGGAAGCCTTATTAGCAGAGACTGGAAGAGCTTGGGCTTTACTCACTGGAGGAGAGGAGGGACAGGGGAGATATGATAGAGGTTTTCAAGTATGTAAAAGGAATAACCAGGAGTGAAACCAAGGAGCTTTTTAGGCTAAAGAAGGGGGGGGACAACCAGGGGCTATGAGTGGAAGCTGGAGGGGGGAGCGTAGGAGGCATTGTTTCACTGAGAGAGTGGTGGAGCCATGGAATGCGCTGCCTGGGAGGCTGGTGGAGGAGGGCACAGTGGAGGAATTCAAGAAGGGGTGGGACAGGTACAAGGGGAAACTGAAACTAAAGAAGACACTCTTGGGGCTGGGGGGTGGTAAGGCGAGCAACCACTAGGTTGCTGGCTTTCAAGCAGACAAGAGAGACCATTTGGCCTATTCTGCTGGCTTTTTAGTATGTTAGTACAATGGTTAAACTATGATGCAGCTTATTATTGAGTAAGGGGAGGTGGGGGACTGCTGCAGAAAATGGCTGTGTCATCTGCATATAGCAGAATTTTGGTTGGGCAGGCACTAGGGAGGGAGTTGAGAAAAAGGCTAAATAAGAGAGGTCGCAAAATGGAACCTTGAGGGACTCCAGTGGTCACATTCCTGCTGTCAGATAGGGTACTGTTTATTTTTTATTGTTGATTTCTGTCTGATAAGTAGCTCTTGAACCAAGCAATGGTCTCAGTGAATAGGCCAAGTGCTGGTAATTTAAAAAGCAGGGCATTGTGGTTGACAGTGTCAAATGCTTTTGTTTGGTCAGCGTATATCAACCCAACTATTTTGCCTGTGTCAAGAGCCTCATGTATGTAGTCTGAGTGTTCCACAAGGGCAGTACTGGTGCTCTGAGCCTTTTGAAACCCATGTTGTTGGGGGCTCTGGATGGGTCAAAGTGGAATGCAAAGGTTTGCGCTGGGCTTGCCCATGCCCACGACCCTGAGGATGCTATATTCAGTCAGACAGCACACTGGTGCTATCCGACTGATTAAAGGGACACATCGGCACAGCACGATGTTTAATAGCACTGCCCTGACAGGGATCTAGGCTGTATGCAGCCCATAGGGACAGAGAACAGCACCCCCAAACTAATAGTGCTGGGAGCCCCCAGCAAGATATTCTGCCAGCAACATGCAAATGAGCCCATTAGGCATGCACGGTGCTAAGGGGCCATGTGCATGACCATTATGGGATCATTTGCACCAGAAGCAGTGGAAGGTTGTGCCCCTACAGAGGCCATCCACCAACCGGGCAGAGTGGGGAGTGCCGTCCCCAACATCCCAAATTCCCATCCCTGCAAGTTACACAACCTCTCGTGTCCAGTGGCATCTCCCCTCCCCCCCCTTCGATTCCCAGCCCTATAATTGAAGAGTTATTCCCTGATGTGTAATGGCACCCTTCATCCTCCCATCCCTGTCTCTGTAATTGAATAGTTATTCCTTGGTGTCTAGTGGCACTCCCCTGCCCTCCAATCCCCATCCCCATAATTGAATAGTTATTCCCTGGTGTCTAGTGGCACCCCCCCCAACCTCTGATCCTTGTCCCCGTAAATGAATAATTATTTCCTGGTGTTCAGCGACACCCTCCCGCCCTCCGATTCCCATCCTGTAATTGAATAGTTATTCCCTGGCATTCAACGGCCCCCTCCTGCACCACCTGCACTGAGCAAATCACCCTGCCACCTTCCCTTACCTCTGCTGCTGCCGGTGCCGCGCAGATCCAATACAGCGACTGGCACAACCCTCCTAGGGCCAATAATTTTCCATTTAGAATGGAAAACACTGGTAAAAAACACAATTTGCCATATTTAAACCAGCACTTTTGAGTCAATTTTTCATGAAAACCCCCACTTTGCACTACCTTTATGAAATCCTCTATTTTGCACTACCTTTATGAACCCCTCTATTTTGAGTTAAGTTTTGTACAAAACATGCTGATTCACCCTCCATTTGGGGTTAAAAATAGAAAAAACAGATTTTAAGATTTTGCCAAATGGTGAAAACTGAAAATCATTGGCTCTAATAATAATAAGCTTTCTTTCACAAAAGCACCTTTCAAATACCAAGGCACTTTACAAAAGATTAAAACAGGAATAATAAAATCAATAAATACCATACGGAACAAAAACAATAATCTGACGAGGATCACTCACTCAGTGCCATTAAAAGCCTGGCACCATAGAAAAGTTTTTAAGACACGTTTAAAACTTCCCACGGTCGTACACTCCCACAGCCAACCGACGGGGTACAGAATTCCAGAGGGTAGTGGCCACATACATAAATGCACGGGCCCCAGAAGACTTCAAAGACACCCTTAGAATCTCCAGCAACCTTATGTTGGCCAAACAGAGCTGTTGCTCAGGGCGATAGGGAACAAGAAGCTCTTTCAAGTAGTCAGGGCCAAGTCCATCTAGGACTTTATAAGTCAGTAAACCAACTTCAGAGTTGATCCCCCACCGAATCGGCAGCCAGTGCAGACTGCACAGCACAGGGGTGATATGAGAACCTCGATAAGTCCCCGTCAGCAATCATGCTGCCACTTTCTGCACTAGCTGCAGGCGGCGGATATCAACCTCTGGAAGCCCTAAGTACAGGGAGTTGCAGTAATCAAGGTGCGAGGTCACAAAGGCATGGACCAGTGTAGGTAGATCCCCAGATGGAACAAGGTGTTTGATCCTGGCGATGTTCCTAAGATGGTAAAAGGAGAACTTGATGACTGCTGACACCTGAGATCGTAAAGTCAGCTTGTCGTCGAGCACCACCCCCCAGGTCTCTCACCCGTTCAGAGGTAAGGATCTGGGAGCCCCCTAGATAAATTCCAGAGTGCTGACCAGTCCTTAACCCCTCTATCTGGTGACCCGGGTCCACAACCATCACCTCGGTCTTTCCCGCGTTCAACATTAGCCAGCTCGAATTCATCCAGTCCTGGATTTCAGCAAGGCAGTTGTTAAATACCAAGAGAGCACTATCCTGGTCAGGTGTGAAAGACAGTTAGAGTTGGGTATCATCAGCAAAGCAGTGAAACCTCAGCTCATACGATCTTACAATGTCTCCGAGGGGCAGCATATACACAGCAAACAATATGGGGGACAGCACTGAGTTCTGAGGGACCGCACATGACAGAGAGAATGGGTCCGAGGAAAAAATCCCAGAAACCACTCTCTGAGTTCTGCCAGTAAGGAAAGATGTAAACCACCTGAGGACCTTACATGTTAGGCTACAGATGGACCTCAGATGCCCAAGCAACACCACATGGTTGACAGTGTCAAAGGCTAAAGAGAGATCTAGGAGCACCAGAATGGAACGGCTTCTCTGATCTCTCGCCATCAGGAGATCATTGAGCACCTGAACCAGCATGGTTTCGGAACTATGCCTCTTTTGAAAACCGGACTGGAGAGATTTGTAGATGTTATGCATGGTCAAGTGGTTCTCCAGTTGTACCGCCACTACTTTCTCAATAACCTTCCTTATAAAGGGAAGGTTTGAGATTGGTCTGTAGTTGGCCAGAGAGTCTGGGTCCAAAGAAGCTTTCTTTAGGAGGGGTGTTACCACTGCCTCCTTCAGGGAGCTTGGGAACTCACCCGAATCAAGACTATCTGTACCAGAACCGGACCGATAACATGACAACATCCCATAATCAGGGAGGTTGGACTCAGATCCAAACTACAGCATGTAGGGTGCATACTCTGGACAGTCCGCATGACATCCGCGAACTCCGGCAGGTCAAAGGAACTCCAGGAAGTACTAGGTGGGGTGACCAGGCACCGATCACCAGTATCCCCCATACAGCGAGTCAAGAGCATCTCCAACCTGATGTCGGCCACCTTATTCGCAAAGAATCTAGCCTCCTCTCACCATCTCAGCCGACCGCCGAATGGAATTACATAAAGCACGTGTACTGCCACTCTTTCACACGATCCCAGTCATTCCATATGGTGGCCAATTGAGGTGGTGAGAGGAGGGCTGTGCTGGTCGTTGTACCAGATTTGTGCTGCAACAAAAGTAAGGGGAGGTGGCAGGGTGGTTTGCTCAGTGCAGGTGGCTTGTGCCACTAGACAGCAGGGAATAACTATTTAATTACAGGGACAGGAATCGGAGGGCAGGGGTGCCACCAAATGCCAGGGAAGACCTACTCAATTACTGTGATGGGGACTGGAGGGCATGGGGGTGCCAGTAGAAACCAGGGAATTATTTTTTATTACAGCGATGGGCAATTGGAGGATGGGGGCGTCAATGGACACCAGGGAAATCATTACTTCAATGGGTTGGGGCAGGCACCTGCTGTCCCTTTGCCCACCACCAGGGTCTTAAATTGGGGTTTGCAAAGACGATAACTTGCACCGGTTCGGGTGGCATTTACCACCTGTGCAGACCTCTCAATACCCCGCGGCACCTGTATGCAGAGAAGGACCCCTTCATTTACATGGGCACAGCAGTAATTTAGCGCTCAGGCGCTAACAGGTTTTGCCCACACTGTGGGGGTGTCTGAATACAGACCCCACCCACAAGTTGAGCATAAACCCTGGTCAGTCCAGGCAAACACACCTTAGCGCCAAAGCTAAGTTTTGAATATCTGGCTCCTTCTGTCTGAAGGCCCTGACAGTGAGCTTCCAATCCTAACAGGTAGACATCCATGGTGGAGATCACTTCTGGCTCCGGTGGTGAGAAGGGGAAGCCCTGGAGGAAGCTGTCCTCCACTCACCAGCAAGCCAGATTAAGATGCGGTGGTGCAAGTATTTTGACAGCACTAGATTTTCATGTAGTCCTAGGGCCATGAAAGATTGCTTTAGTCTTGTTCATTGGGTGCCTGTGCATTAGAACTGTGTGAGCACTCAGCTCCAAGATTCTTACTCACATTACTGATCACTTAGTCGCACTCTTCATCAGATATAAGTAATTCAAGTTTATTTCATCAGGAAAACTCCAATGAGCACGCTCATTTACAAGGAGGTCCTGCAAAGGACAATGTAAAACATACGGAAGCAAAAATACAAGGGATTGGTAGATAATACATAATACAGAGGAGGTACAGGCGCACAAATAAACAAGACTTATTGCACTAGAGCATGACTGAACACTTATGATGATCTGAGTTTGGAGGGGTGGGGTTCAAGGTAATTTGGGGGAGGGGGGATGTAAGTGCTGATTGCTGGTTATTGGTGCTATGTAAAGAAGGCATGTTAGTTGGTGTGGCAATGGCAAGCGTCCTTAGGGGAATTGCTAATTAGGGATTTGAAAACACTGAAAGAGACTAAATCTGAGAGCTTGTGGAAGGCTTGCATTTTATTCCAGACATAAGGGATTAGCATGACTGATTGCAGCTTTGCCATAGCGGGTACAGAATTTTGGCATATCTAATAAGATAAAAGAGTTGTTTTTTTTTTGAGGGAATAACAGCTAAAGGAATGGTGGAAGAGGATCGAAATATAACGGGGAGTTATTCAGTAGCGATTTGTAAGCCCAAGTGCAACTATGGATCTTCCTTCTAGTGGCAAGGACATCCAGCCCACTGCCACATAGAGGTCGAGGGGTGGGTTCTGAAGGGGCATTTGTAATAAAGTGACGAGCATGATGGAAGAGCACATCCAACTTATGAAGCTAAGATGTTGAGCAACTGCTGTATACTAAATCCGCATAATCAAGAAGGGGGAGAAAGATAGCTTGAACTAGCCTTTTCCTAATGTCCGTGGGGAAAACAGATTTGTTCCTATAAAAAAAAAAACCTAATACAGTTTTTAGTTTCTTAGTAAGGGTGTCAATGTACACTGTAAAGGAGAAGTTATTGTCTAGCCAAAGTCTTAGGTATCTGAATTTGTCTACCGCCTCTAGTGTGTCTCCTAGCAAGGTTGTAATAGATGGAAGGGTGGCATGTTTGAAAAGCGCGGATGCGGAGTTTGGGGGCAAGAAGAACATTGTCTTTTTTTGTGTGTGTTTAACAGCAGTTTAGATTTTAGGAGATTATGTTGTAACTGGTTAAAGTCAGTTTGAAGTTCCATACCAACTTCTGACAGGGAGGATTTCGAAGTATAGAGGACAGTGTCATCTGCAAAGAAGTGCAGTTTGGCTTTGTGGATGTTGTCCCTTAGGGAGTTAATATAAATTGAAAAAAGAAGGTGGCCTATGATGGATCACTGGGATACTCCTCTCATGAGTGGTAGGGGAGAGGACAGGAGCCAGTCTGCTTCGATACGCTGGTATGTTATTAATATATTTGGTTTTATATTAATGCATGTGGTTTGACTTGTCTGAAGGCAAAGATTACGGGCAAATTATATCTAGCCCTGAACAAAGACATGTTGTAAATGTGGCTCCACAGGGATTTACTTCAGCAGTGGCACGCTAGCCCAAGGCCAGTAATTCTCATCTTGGGCCAGAGAATCTCATCCACTGCTGGCCCAACTGGCCAGTGTCCTGTAAAGGCTATGAGAAGACTCAGATGGGAAAGCAGCTTCAACTGAGGTCATGTAGTGCACTTGTAAGTCAGGGGCACATACTGAAGCTGTTGCTTTATGTTTATCCATGGAGCAAGATCAGACTGCTCCTGCCATTCCTTGACTTGCTGGTAAGGAGCAGAGTTTGCAGGGGGCAGGTCATGGCAAAATAAACATCATATGACAGAAAAATCATTGTCCCTACCCAGGCTCGGGCTTTCTTCCCAGACAGAAGGCTAAGATATAGATTGCATGCTACGTCAAGGAACGCACGACCATTTCATGCAACACAACAGGCTTAATAGCCTTCTCACTGTTCACAGTATCTCTGGCACAACTGCACAAGGACAACCAAGTGAATGCTCAATGGTCACAGGCATCACACCCTCAAAACTATCCCATTCTGGTGACCAAACATATTGTTAGGTCCCTGGTTGAAGCCTGACAAAAAACTACACATCTTTCACTTGACAGTGGGTCAAGAAGGAAAATAGAAGCATTTTCCTTGCAATTTTTGGCTACTGTACTGGTAACATTTATATTTTCGATTCGTTTCTGTCCAGTCATTGCTCATTTTAACCATTTTTACACCCATGGGCCTAATGTGATCCACGTTTTAAAACCCCCAGCACAGTCACCGGCTGCAGAAAAATCTTCTGTTCATTCACTATCCAACCATATTCTTGTAGAGAACGTAGGACTGTGTTGACTGCACATGCAGCCACCCAACATGACTGATACACCAGTCATAGAGATAGGAGTGGACATGCTGCTAATACTGTTTGTGATGTGGTGCCAACAGAACTGTCAGTACTTTGAAAAATACAGCTGGACTGTAGCAAGAATAAGGGCTTTAATACTACAATGGGGTACAGTGATAAAGGGCCTTGAAGGGCAAAGCAAAAAACCAGGTCCGGTGCACTTTGCCAATGAGTACATATATATGTATATAGAAAGGTATCTCTGAGGTCTATGGATGCAAACGAACGTACAAATTTGCCAGCAGAAATAGGCCACATGGTCTATCAAATCTGCTCGAGTGTGCAGCTAGCATGTCAGCTAATCTCTAGCTTGACTGCCATTATTGTAGCCTAAAGGTATTCATTTTGAAATACTTTGTCATTACAAACTTGGTCAACTTCTATTATACAATGGCAAGAAAAAATCCTGGGCTCTGATTGGTCAGTGTAGGACTGGACCGGTGATGTTATCCTAGTATAACATCACGGGTCTAGTTCCAGCACACAGATGACCGCATCAACCATTACTGGAATCACTCTACGCAGCTCACTTAAGTGATTCCCACTCTGCAGCCCGCTTCACCTGCTCACAAGCAGCCTTCCTTGCTCCCAGCTCCTTCGGTATTAAAACTAAAAACCTCCCTCCCAACACTCTTTACTCCCCCAGCACACAAAGACTACACAGCAAGTTTGATTGTCATGACCATTTCTTCCCTGAACCTAGCGGCTTCAGTGAACCATGGAGACCATAACTGGCAGTCATGCGATCCACTGATGCCACTCAGACTGCAGGGGGAAAAAAACAGCCATTCAGCAACAACAGCTGCATGAAGCGGCTATATAAAACACTTAAAACACTTTTCCATTTAAAAAAAAAAAAAAAGGCATTTCCAAGAACAGTTTTCCTTACTTGGATCAACACAGACTTACCAATTGAAATGCAGAGTTGGAAGTGTCACCCAGCTCCTTCTCTGTATGACGACCGTTTCGCTTTTCACAGAAAGTAATTAACAAAAAAATAAATAAAAATACACACATCTTCAGCTGGTCCCGCAGAAGACCGCATGATTGGGTCAATTAAACTGGATTGCAACCAAGAATTCAAGAATTTACCAACAAAGGACAAGTAACTGAGAGTGTGTGTGTTGGGGGGATTACAACAAACAAAAGCAGCAACACCACCTACTGGGCAAACAATACAGCATTACTTTTCCAGTATGTATACCTACCCAGCAAAAAAATAACTAAAAAAAAATTTTGAACATATTTTAATCTCTTTTTATTTCATTTTACAAAGGAGCCATTATATAATAGTAATAATGCACGACAGGGTGTGTGTCGAGCTAGGATAATGTCACTTCTTGGGTGTTGGATGCACTCGGCCTGTGGCCTCATGCCCAACCACCCAAGGCATAATGTTATCCCAGCATGAGACACACCCTGTCGTGCATTATTGCTTAATTCTATAACAAATCAATACTACCATCCCATTTATTTTGGAAAGTACAGTTACGTAAGAACTTGCCATAACAGTAGATCTTCGAGAGAAGCTCTTGCAGTAGGTAACACATGCAGGACTGACGCCATCTGGTGGCAGATCTCGGCAATTCTTTTCTCCAGCAGTACGGATGTGGGACTGCCCACCCAATGTCGGCTCCACCCACGACGTCACCCAGTAGAAAGGCAGGAGGCGGGCCCCACGTGCTCCAGTTTTTGTACGCCAATGACAGGCCAAAAGCGGACAACTGTGGATCTAACAAACTACACAAAAAAACAAGGGCAAACAACTAAGCCCACAACTGAAAACATGAAAGTTGGATCAGAGCAGAGAGACTTACTCCGGGGGAAAGAGAGAGGGAAAATCATACCTGCTGCAAGAGCTTCTCCCGAAGATCTACTGTTACGGTCAGTTCTTACGTAACTGTACTATCTTACTTTGAAAGGAAGTGATTCCCAAGCAGTATAAAACTAAAGACAACCCTTGGGAGGGAAAAGGAGAGGCAGACACACATCGGGAGAGAGACCTCTCATGAGATAAGGCCCTGGAGAACTACAGCCCAAAACCTGCTCGACGCCTGGAAACAATATCTAGGCTGTGGTGCCTGATGAACGTGTGAACAGAGTGCCAAGTGGCGGCGGCACAAATGTCAGCCGCCAACACTCTCTTGAGTGCTGCAAAAGGAGTAGCAACAGCTCTGGTGGAATGCGCCCTGACCGCACCCGGAAGGGATTTCTCACCCTTCTCATAACAATGAAATGCAGTTGACAAACCAATGCAAAAGCATTTGTTTGGTAACCGGGCGCATCAAGGACCTATCCGCAAAGGACACAAAAAGTTGATCCAATCATCTGCCTCCTTAGTTCTGGACAGGTAACAGCACAAAGCTCTATGCACATCTAAAGTGTGCAGAAGCGCCTCATCCCTGTTGGAGTGTTCCAGGTAATAAACCGGAAGCTGAACTGACTGAGTAAGAGTAAGCTCCGAGACCACCTGAGGAAGGAATTTTGGACTGGTGCAGAGATCCACCCTATATTTATGAAAAATCAGATATGGTTCTCTACACATCAAAGCAAGAAGCTCAGAAATGCATCTAACAGAGGTGACTGCCACCAAAAGCAACGTCTTCCAGGAGAGGTAAGGAAGTTCACAACTCGAGGCCAGTTCAAATGGGGGAAGAGTAAGCCTTTCTAGAACAAACAGTAAATCCCAAGGAGGAACAGGATCCCAAACAGGGGGACGGAGATGCAGGATCCCCTTAAGGAAGGTTTTAACTACCTTCAATTGAGCCACTGTCCTGTCATGGACGCAGTGATAATAGGCAGAAACAGCAGCCAGGTGTACTTTAATGGAGGAGTAGCTGAGACCTGACTCCGAAAGAGAACAGGTATTGTAAGATAGAGTTTACCAGACAGACCAGAGGGTCCAATCTCCTGGCTGTTGCCCACAGACAAAAGCATTTCCATTTCATGGCATAAGTGGTCCTGATAGTGGGGTTCCGCGCCTCAACCAAGATTTGAGCTACTTCGTCCGACACTCCAAATCTGAGCTACGCTAGGTCCTGAGGAACCAAGCATGCAAGTGAAGTGAGCATAAACTGGGATGAACCAAAGCTCCCTGTTGCTGCGAGAGTAGCTGACCTGAAAGTGGAAGGGGCCACGGAGGCGCCACTGTCAGATGCCTGAGCAGTGGGAACCAAATCTGTCTGGGCCACAGAGGAGCTATCAGGATCATGACCACCTTCTCTGATTGGGCTTTGAGAAGTACCCACTGCAAGAGGGGGAAGGGAGGAAAAGCATAAAGGAACGTCCCTTTCCAGGATAGGGACAATGCGTCTTGCCAAAAAGCTCTAGGCTCGGAACCGAGCAAGCAGAAATTGGGCAGTTTTGCGTTGCATTAAAGACGCAAAAAGGTCCAACTCTGGCATCCCCCATCAGGCGAACATGGTGTCTGCTACCGACTGTAGCAGGGACCACTCGTGAATAAACGGTTTGGCTCAGCTGAGAGTGTCTGCAACCACGTTCAAAGAACCTGGAACGTGGACTGCCGATAGACTGAGCTGATGCTCCATCGCCCAGTCCCACACTCTCATAGCTTCCCGACATAGGGGGTAAGAGTGTGTGCCTCCCTGCTTGTTAACGTAGAACACCACAGAGGTGTTTTCCATCTGAACCCAAAGGTGGCTGGGAGGTAGGAATGGACTCAGTGCATGTAGAGAGTACAGGACAGCTCTTAGCTCGAGCACACTGATGTGCAGGTTCTCCTCTAACGGGGACCACAGTCCTTGAGTCCTGTGGATCCCCAGATGAGCCCCCATCCTGTCCCAGATGCATCTGTAGTGAGAGTCTGGGTAGGTGTGTCTGGCTGGGAGGGGAGGCCTGTGCAGAGATTCTGAGGGGAACCCCACCAGTGCAGTTCTCGACGAATTGGTTCTGTGATCCGGATAGGCAAATCCAAGTCATCCCTGGTTTGGTCCCAATGGATGCGAAGCATCCACTGAATGGTGCGCATGCGCAACCTGACGAACGGGAACGAAACTATGGCAGCCACCATGTGTCCCAGAAGCCGAAGAATGGATCTGGCCAGGACGACAGATGCTGAATAAGTTTGGATTGCCAGTGCCCAGAGGCGCTCTGCTCTGTCGGAAGGTAGGAAGGCCTTCCCCAAGGAGGTATCCAGTAGGGCTCCTATAAATTGTAGACGCTGGGAGGGAAGGAGTTGTGACTTTTCTGGGTTCACTGTGATCCCCAGGCGCCGATAGAGGGAGAATGTGTCCAGGATGGTCTCCCAAAGATGAGAACTGGACGAGGCCAACAGAAGCCAATCGTCTAGATAGGGAAACAGGAAATGTCTGTTTCTACGCAGTGCCACTGTGACAATGGCAAGGCATTTTGTAAAGACCCTGGAGGCACAGGAAAGGCCAAAGGGGAGGACCTTGAATTGGTAGGACCAACCTTCGAACCAGAATTTCAGGAATCTCTGATGATTTCTGCAGATGGGTATGTGCAGATATGCATCCTGCATGTCCAGGAAAGCCATCCATTCCCTGACCGAAAGGAAGGGAAGGACATTTGGAAGCGAGACCATTCAGAATCTCCGATAGGAGACCCACCAATTCAGATCATCGAGATCCAGGATGGGCCTTAAGCCCCCCGACTTCTTGAGAACCAGGAAGACGCGGGAGTAAAAACCAGAGTCTACCTCTGCCTCCGGGATACATTCTATAGCGTCCTTGGTCAGGAGAGATTGGATCTCCTGTCTGATAGGAGCTCTGTGGTCTCTCGGGTAGTGGAGGGGGGCCGTGGTCTGTCCGGGGGTAAAGACTCGAACTCTATAAAGTGCCCGAACTCCACGAGGTCAAGGACCCACTGGTCAGAGGTCACTTCTCTCTAGGCCTGGGCGTAAAGAGAAAAATTACCTCCCACCAGCTCTCCTGATGACAGGTCTGTGGAGGGGGGTTGCTTGAATAGTCAGGTTGACGGAGGGGGAAGGAGGGCAGCAGCAGAAGGTCTAGCCTGTCTAGAGGAGGTCGAGACAGCACTTCTGGACCCAGCTCTTTGACCAAAGCCTCCCCGCTGCGTGCGAGACTGAACACAGGGCTGCCGAGGCTGATGTCCCCCTCTGCCACGAAAACGGGGCCAACGAAAACACTCCCGTTTTGAGCGGGACATAGACTGCACGAAACGGATGGCCTTTCCGGAGTCCTGCAGTTTAACTATGACCTTCTCTGTGTCTTCACCAAAGAGCACAGAGCCTCTGAAAGAGGCGTCCAGCAGGGTAGTTTGAACCTCTGGGTCGAACGCTGAGACCCAGAGCCAGGAATGGTGCCGAAGACAAATTCCAGTAGCAGCCGCCCTCATTGAGGTGTCCACAGAGTCATACGCTGCTCAGAGGATGTGAGTACCCACATCCGAGCCCGTCTGCAAAAGTTTAGCAAGCTTGTCTTTTGAGGGCAGTTGGGCATGCCTTATGGGATGTCCAGTCCTTGGTCCCAAAGGGCGCTCTGGAACTGGACCATGTGCGTCAGAAAATTGAGGCTACGTATGCTGCAGGTGGCAGACGAGTACACCCTACGCCCTAAAGAATCCAGCTGTTTAGACTTCCTGTCTGGGGCTGGGTATTTAGGTGCTTTGGTCTCTGTGAACGATCATGTGCAGCCGATATAACCACGGAATCAGCTGTGGGATGTTCGGCTAAATAAGAGTGGACCTTGGGGGCTTGGTACAGACAATTTGCCTTTTTGGGCACCGCAGAGGAAGTGTGTGGATGCTTCCAAGTGGTAAGGGTGACGTTTTGAAAGGTATCCACTAATGGGGGATAACCACCTGCTTGGGGTCCTTCTGACGCAAATACTTTGCCAGACACAAGTGTTCGGGGTCCAGGGCCTCTGTATCCCATCCCATGTTCTCCTATATGTGCCTCATGACCTCTATAAAGCTGGGATCATCAGGTGGAGATTTTGGCTTGTCCTCTGTATCACCAGGAAGCGAACCAGGGTCATAATCAGGGTAGGAAGATTCTGATTCTCCATAGTCCTCTGAAGAAGAGGAGGAACATCGTCTCCCCTTTTTATGTCTGTGTCTTCTTGGTGAAGGAAAGCGGGAGGAGGAGGAAGGAGATCTAGTCTTCCTGCGCTTATCTTTGTGCTTCCTGGGGCTAGTGGGGGTTTTATCCCCCTCATTTCCAGATGGAACAGGGGTGACCTGAACATCTGGCTCTGGGGTGACGGGAGGAGGCTTAGGCCTGAGAGCAGGAGGAGAAACCAAATCCAGCTTAACATTTTCCCACCGATAGGTGAAAAGTTCAAAACGATGTAAGAAACCACTATGGTTCTCAAAGGAGGTGGCAGTGAAGGTTCAAGAGAAAAAGAAAGCATTCAGAAAGTACAAGGAATCACAGAAGAAGCAGGACAGAGAATTGTATCAGTTAAAGCAAAAGGAAGCTGGGAAGGCAATCAGAACAGCAAAGGCCTGAACCGAGGAAAAAATAGCCAACTCAGTTAAGAAGGGGGAAAAAACCTTTTTTAGGTACATCAGGGAGCGAAGGAAGACCAAGGGAGGGATAGTGAGGCTCAATAAAGGGAAGGGGGTGGGCAGAGGGTGACGGTGAAAAGGCAGAGATACTAAACAAATATTTTTGCACAGTATTTACAAATGAAGAGGGGGAGGTACCTAAAACAAACAACAGAAACACTCTGGATACAGAAGTTGATACCAGCCCATTTACAGAAGAAAGGGTTCTGAAAGAACTCTTAAAACTGTAGGTGGACAAAGCAATGGGGCCTTATAGGATTCATCCCAGAATTCTAAAAGAACTAAGGGTAGAACTAGTGACACCACTGACTACCCTCTTTAACAAATCATGGGAGGATGGGGTGGTACCTGAGGACTGGAGGAGGGCAGATGTAATTCCCCTTCACAAAAGTGGGAGCAGGGCAGAAGCAGGAAACTACAGACCTGTTAGTTTAACCTCAGTGATCGGGAAAATGATGGAATCACTTCTGAAGGAAAGAATTGCCGAGTACCTAGAGGCCAGAGGGGCACAGGACCCAAGGCAGCATGGATTCACAGCGGGAAGGTCATGCCAGACTAATCGAATAGATTTCTTTGACTGGGTGACCAAAGTAGTAGATCAGGGAGGGGCTGTGGACATGGCCTACCTAGACTTTAGCAAGGCATTTGACACAGTACCACACAAAAGATTAATATACAAGTTAGCCAGCCTGGGAGTGGGTCCCAAGATGATAGCCTGGGTAAAGAATTGGCTGGAGAATAGGAAGGACACAGAGGGTAATAGTAAATGGAGTCCACTCTGAAGAAAGGGGGTTACTAGTGGGGTACCGCAGGGTTCAGTATTTGGACCGGTCCTCTTCAATGTCTTTATAGGCGACATTGCAGAGGGACTGGAAGGAAAAGTATGTCTCTTTGCAGATGACACAAAGATCTACAACAGAGCTAATGCACAAGGTGGGGTGGAAAGGATGAGAAGGGACTTGGCAAGGTTAGAGGAATGGTCAGATGTATGGCAGCTTAGATTCAATGCTAAGAAGTGCAAGGTAATGCACCTGGGAAACAAAAACCCAGGGGAAGAGTACACAATGGGGGTGAGATACTAACAACAAGAAAAATGGAAAGGGACATGAGGGTAATCATATCAGATGACTTAAAGGTAGGCAAGCAATGTGAGAGGGCAGTAAGGAGGGCTGGGGGGATACTGGGATGCATAGGGAAAGGCATCACCAGTAGAAAACAGGAAGTTGTTATCCCTCTGTACAGACAGCTGGTAAGACCCCATCTGGAGTACTGGTGGAGTTCTGGAGACCCAATCTCAGCAAGGACATAGACAGCATGGAAGCTGTCCAGAGGAGGGCAACTAAAATGGTGCACGGTCTGCACTGGAAGACATATGAAAAGAGACTAAAGGAGCTTAATATGTATAGCCTCGAGGAAAGGAGGGAGAGGGGGAACATGATTGAAACTTTCAAGTACCTCAAGGGAATCAGCACAGTCCAAGAGGATAGCATCTTTTAAAAAAAGAGTTGTGCAAGAACAAGAGGGCACAAGTTGAAGATGGGGGGCGGCTCAGAGGTAATGTAAGGAAGTATTTTTTCACAGAGAAGGTTGTAGATGCATGGAATGGCCTTCCGGAGGAGGTTGTGGAGTCAAAAACAGTGGTTGAATTCAAGCATGCATGTGACAGTCATAAGGCAATTCTAGGGAGTGGGGGTAGAAAGAAGTAGGCTGCTGGTTAACTAGGATCTGAAGCTTATCCATTAGGTAGGGAAATGGGCAGACTGGGTGGGCCAAGCGGTCCTTATCTGTCGTCAAATTCTATGTTTCTATGTTTCACCTGAGACATGCCCAGCTTAGGTGACTCAGGTTTTGGAGGCGATGCTGGTCTGCCTTCACCCGAACCAGCGTCAGTTGGATCCGGCGTCGGTCTAATAGACGACATCGGTTGTTCCTCCATTAGTACCGCTCGCTAGAGATGTTGGGTGGACCAGTGTATGGTCCCGAGGAGAGACACTGGGACTACCAACAGGGGACGTTGGAGGGACCGGCAACGGCAGAGGTACGGTGGGTGGCTTATCTGGTGCCGGAGAAGGAACTGAAGGACATTTCTGTGGCATAGGGCCAGAAGCCTTGTACGATGGATGTCCATTATCAGGAGAAGGGTGGGGACAGTTGCAGCATGAAGAGGCCTTGATTGGCCTATCAGTAGATTTGTGGAGCTTGTCCGAGGGGCGTCGGTCGGAATCTGCGGACTGGCGCCAGTCGGTCTTGTGCTTAGGAGGCAGGGACAAACCCCTGGAAGAAGAGTGCCCCGCAGCCTGTTTGGACTCCCATGAATCGACCGAGGCCTATCAGGAGGAGGACTTACCTTTTGCCGCTGCAAAGCCAGCATCAGAGGGCCTCTTAGGCACCGAGGAGCCGGAGTCAGAGGGCCTTTTTGCCACCGCAGAACCAGAGTCCGAGGGCCTTTTCACCACTGTGGATCCAGAGTCCGGGGGCCTGATTTACATAGGCTGAAAAGAAGACCCTTTTGCAAGAGAAGCTGAGGCAGGAGGCCTAAGGAAGGTAAACCAGGCCTCATGACCGGAGGAGCCGGAGCGACCAGCGGACTGGGAGCTTGAAGACCTAGGTCTGGAGGGTGAGTGATCCTGGTCCCGGTGGTGGCGCTTCTCCTTTCTGTTTTTTTTCTTGGGAGAGGAGGAACAAGATTCCCTCCTGGAGGACATCTCCTACTGCATCTGGACCAAACGTTGTTGGGCTAGGTAAGCCTGGAGGGACTTCTATCTCAGAATCCTGGTCCAGCTGTTGAAGGCCTGGCAATGGGGACAAGGTGCTGCTGTCGTGGTCTGGGCCCAGGCAAAAAAGGCAGGCCGAATGTCCGTCCTTGGAAGGGATCTACTTCCCACAAGAGCACTTATTACGGTGCCTGGTCAGTGGAGAGGACATACATCGAGAAATCACTGAAGTGAGACAGAGAATTAAAGTTCTAAAGCTGAGGAACTGTTAGAGAGCCGAGAGCCGGCTAACACGTCGCCACGGCGGGAAAGAACTGGAGCACATAGGGACCACTTCCTGCCTTTATATTGGGTGACATCGGAGGTGGAGCAGTCGTCGGATGGGCAGAGAAGAGAATTGCCAAGATCTGCCGCCAGGTGGCGGCACTCCTACATGTGTTACCTGCTGCAAGAGCTTCCTCTCGAAGTAAGATCAATCAATACAGACATGAGTTCTGGTCACCAGTAAAAAGAAAAAAAAAAAAAAATCACAGTTGGCATCAGGGGACCCCAATTACCAAACAATACAGGGATGGATGCAGGCCTATACAGGCACGATGGTCTACATCTATCTAGGAGGGGAACCAGGATCCTAGGTGATAGGTTTAAATGCTACATTGGCAAGCATTTACACTAGCCAAGAGGGGAGGCACTGAAAAAGAGAAGGGAAATCCTAGCCCCCCCCACCAAAAATCAGGGTAGTTAGTGAGGTAAACACCAAGATAGAGCAGTCGATAGGGAGAAGGGCAGGGGTAAATGGAGAAAAAGACAAAGGCAGTAAGGACAGGGATGGGGCAAAAAGAAATAAAAGTCATAAAAAAATGAAGGTTAATGAGTACCAATGCCCATAGTCTAGGGAAAAAGCTCCCCGAAATGGTGGCCTTGATGGAAGAGGGATGCCTGGATATCATGGCAGTGACAGAAACGTGGTACACAGAGAACCATGACTGGGATGTCAACATACCAGGGTACACAATCTACAGGAGGGACAGGAAGGGAAGAGGAGTAGCTCTCTATGTAATGGAAGGAATAAAAGCAAAAGAACTAAAGAGTAAACAGGGAGGAGAGGAGGCACTGTGGGTCACCCTGGAAAATGAAAATGGCACCACAATCCGCACAGGGGTTGTATACAGACCCCTGTCTCAGGGGGAGGAAATAGACAAGGAAATGATAGAAGGCATCCTTGGGATGGCAGAGAAAGGACAGATATTACTGGTGGGGGACCTGAATATGCCAGATGTTAACTAGAGCACCTTTGCTGCAGCCACATCCAAGAGCAGGGCCATTCTCGATGCCCTACAGGGGGCACGCCTCAGACAGCTAGTTTTGGAACCCACTTGGGAGGGAACAATCTTAGATCTAGTACTCTCAAATGGGGATGGAGAGAGGATCTCCGATCTTGAAGTGGGTAGCCATCTGGGAACAAGCGACCACCAAACAGTGTGGTTCACAATAAACTTAGCAGTAGAGTCAAGCCATACAAAAGTGAAGGTACTGGACTTCAGGAGGGCTGATTTTGTCAAAATGGGAGTGCCTCAAAAAAGCACTAGCAAACTGGCAAGAAGGTGGGGCGGAGCAACAATGGGGAAACATCAAAACCACCATCACAGAGGCAACAAGCCTTTGTGTGAAGCAAACTGAAATTTAAATACCTGCAAATTTTCTTTCTCTGATTGCTGGTCTCTGGGCTCATAACTAGTGGGAGGTCCTTCCTGGAACCATGTGACAGGCAGGAAAAAGATCTCTGCAGGGGGACCAGATCCTCCCCTCTGTATCCTGTAGCTCTCAGTTTGTTCCAAAGCATGTCCCCTGCAGTAAAACATCACTGAGAAACAACAAGAAGAAATGTTAATATGTACTTACGGGCTACGGCCTGGAAGAGCCAACTTCAAACCCTCAGGCCAGATGGCCAACGTCCAACATTCTGGTAGGGGAGAAGCCTACAGTCGGAGTAAGAAAATTTACAGGTTTTTAAATTTCAATTTCTCACTCCTACGCTGGTCTCCGGGCTCATAAGTAGTGGGATACACTAAAGCAGTACATCCCTTTGCTTCCCGGGTGGGAAGAATGTGAGCAGACCCTTATGGGTCCCCCGCCTATGGAGGAACCAGATGACCAAGGGATGCCTCAGCGGAGGCAGACGCATCCAATCTGTAGAACTTTGCCAAGGAATGGATGAATGTCCAAGTGGCCACTCTGTGAAAGACTGCTGGAAGGCTTCTCTGAATTCCACCCAGCAGGTAGCTACTGCTCGAGCTGAAGGTGCCCTCCATGGGCCCAGCATAGAAAGCCCCAACCTTTTGTAAGGTGATAGAGAAGAGAACAAATTCATTTGGTCCAAGAGGCATTTAAGGCTTTTGTGCCCAAATTTAGCCCCGAAGGTGAGGGTAAATAGACTAGAAGAGTTGTATAAGGGCTTCTGCTCTCCTGACGTAAAGTTCGAGTGTTCTCCTGTAGCTCAGAAGGAGAATTTCCCTTTCCTTCTCACTCTTACAGCCAAGACATAGGGCAGGGATATTCAATTCCTGGTAGCCGAGGAAGGGAGATAACACCTTCAGTAGAAAGAATGGATATGTTTGGAGAATCACGGAGTTCTGGGGGAACATGGTGTAAGGTTCCTTGGAAAATAGAGCTCCTATCTGCTAATACAGCGGGCTGAAGTGAGTGCTGTAAGAAGACGACCTTCTTGTGAGGAGGATGATGGATGTTTCCTTAATGAGCTCCAATGGGGTCTTGGTGAGGGTTCTGAAGACCAGGTTGATTTTCCAATGTCAGTGAATGGCTCCACCCAATCCAGGGTGATCTTGTGCAGGAGCCTCGGGATTAGTAAACATAGATTCTTGAGATTAGCAGAATTGGAGGAAAGTCATACATCAGATTGCAGGGTCCCCAGTCTAGGGAGAAGACATCCTACGCTATGGTCAGCTCGACCCTGATTAGCTAGGACTGGGGAACTTTGCAGCTTCACCAGCCAATGAAGAAGTACCTGCAGGAGGCTCCCCCCCCCCATGCCGCAAGAAGGAAGAAGGGGCTGACCTCTAGATCCCATTCTCCTGGGAGTACATCCTGACTTAGCCAATCCTCCATGATGTGCATCTGACCTGGTATGTATACAGTCACCTGGCTCACCCGGTGATGATCTGCCCACTGGAAGAGCAATAGGGTTTTCTTGTACTATCCGAGAGCTCATGTACCTCCCTGGTGATAGGTGCAGGCCATTGTGGTTCGATTGACTGAGGATGAGAGCATCCTGGTTGGAGATCTGTGCTTCCAATCTTTGAAATGTCAGGCAGTATCTCCAGTATGTTGATGTTATAGTGGGTCTGAACCCTCGACTACTTGCCAGCCCCGAAGGCTGGTATCGGTAGTAATTCTCCCCTGGTGAGGATGCCCCCGCTTGAGATCCTCCATGAAGTTGGAGCAATGAGTCCCCCAATGCAGGAATGCTGGCAACAGCCTTGAATCCATGGGCTCAGACTGACCCTCGGCTGGTCCCTTGATGGAGCAGGTTTGACTGGCCACATGTTTGAATCTGCTGGCCCGGACTCACCTTTTACTGGAACCCCTGATGTAGTAGGGTCCACTGCTGGGGACGCATGATAACCAGAGCCCATGGAACAGAGACGCTCAGGGAGACCATCGTCCCTGTAAGCTGCGTGAGGGTGTGGTCTGAAAGGCATTAGGTCGCTTGGTCTTTGCTGAGACAGAACCCTGAGGTCCCTGAACTTAGCAACCGCAGGGAAAGTCCTTTAATTTGGGATGTTCAGAAGATTACTCCTCAATGGTTCAGATGCTTGTATGGCAGAAGAGGGTTCTTTGTTGATCGGGAATCCTATGGGTGAGAGGCATTGGGTGACCTCAGTCACTGCCAGAGTTGTTCGTTGCTCGTACTATGGGGCATCGACCAGAGTGACACCCAGATAGGATATGTAAAAATGCACCTGCAAATCTGCTGAGACCAACTGATCTCCCCGATGGAATTCCCCTGAGGATGGATGCAAGGGTACTCATCTAGAATGTCCTGTGGTGGACGAATTCGATCAGACCCTTTTAGGACTCATACGGTTCTAAAAACTCCAGATCGATTTGGGACTATGATGAACAGACCATAAATGTCCAAGTACCTTTTTCCGTAGGGCATTCACTGCTTGCTCCAGCCTGTAAGTGGTCTGTGAGTGTTTGGAGAGTCGACCTATTCTGTGCAAATAAGGGTGAGGGTACCACATGCAGTGGGGGACCCTGCTTAAAACTCTCTGGCACCCCCCCTTGATCGTGGAGGTGCAAACCCTTTCCTTGAGAAAACTGGAAAACTTGCCCCCTACTTGAGGATGGGTCTGGAGCCTTTACTGTGAGCTTTCTGGCATCTCAGATGCTTCTTCCTCTGCTGGATGCGAGAGATGACCCAGGATCGTCTGCCAAAGGCAGGCAGATTTAATTTGTCCTCTGAGTGTGTATGGGCTTGAATACTCTGACTGTATCCCTACGACCGGGGTCTGTACCTGCTCCTGGATTGTGATACTTAGGTTTTCATTGTTTCCCTGGATTCTTTTACTGCCCCCTTTAGAGATGATCCAAACAGGAGATCTCCCTCAGAGGGGCATTCCCCTAGTGTGCCTTGGTGACCTGTCCGCCTGTCATGCCTGTAGCCTTAGGTATGTCAAGGCAAGGTGAGTTGAAGTATGGCCCTTGCTGCTCATCTGTGAGCCTCCTTCAAGACATCAGCTGAGAATGCAGAGAATAGTCCAGAGCTGTAGTTGCTGCAGGGTGGGCTTGATTACATCTGGTTCATCAGCACGCTGGAATGCCAGGTCAGTGGCCCATGGTAGTGCGGCTCATGCTGAAAACAGGTTGGCTGGGCTTGCTTATATTTGGCTCGTCAGCATACTGGAATGCCAGGTCTGTGGCCCATGGTAGTGCAGCTCATGCTGAGAACTGGTTGTCTGCAGCTACTTTAAGGGAGGTTGCGGATGACTAAAGTGTCTTTCTGAGGGATGCATCCACCTTCGTATCCCCTGGGTCCCCAGAGAAGCCCCACACCCGTGGATATATATATATATATATATATATATATATATATATTCTCTGTTTTGCTTGGCAGCCAATGCAAGTCTTAGCACTGGTTGATGGTTTAGGAGTGGACAAGGGAGACCTCAGTGAAACTCCTCACTCACCCACGTAATGATGAAATCTAGGTTGTCCAAGACTAAGTTTCTGGATGGAGAGACGTCTGAAACAGAAACGCTGCCCAGTAGCCCCCCTTTCCTCTGGGGAGGACTAACTGACCTCAGGCGGACTTGGGGGTCTGTCCCATTGGATATGTTTCACTGTGTACATCCTCGAATCTGCTGCTAGTATGTGACCTCTTCCTCTCCTATGGTGCCGAGAGGAGTGATGTCCCACCGGTCCGAAGATTGGTAGTAGGCATAGGAGTGGGCTTCCCATGGACCCTACGATCTATGAAAGAAATCGAGGCCAGATGGTCAGGGCATCATGGGTTGAGGGCGAAGGCCCTGTTAGGCTGCCTATTACGTCAAGGACTAAGTCTGATGGCAAACAACACTGCCCCTTGGAGGAGGAGAAGGGCTGATGGGTCTGCGCCACTTGGGATCGGTTTCTGTGATAGCCGGGTGGATGGCTCCGGACCTCCTCTGACCTTGTAGGTGTCTCACTAAGGCACAGCAAGCTGGAAAAGGTGACGGGGCCGGGATCTACATCTGTGGCCCTTTCCACCACATGAGAATTTGTGCTATGCTCCTGACAGCCCTTGCAGACCTTTTGTACTGGAGGGTGGCATGAGACCCTGTTTTGAGTCCTATTAGCACTGCCACCTGGAGCGAGGGCCTATCTGTCCAGATGGGCTCAAAGACGGTGATGAGGTGAGTTAGCACAGGCTCGTCAACACGTTGTGAGCTGCGTACTTTCCACTGTTTGATCGCCCTTGGCGGGACATGATGAGGGCAGCAGACAATCACAAGCTGGATTGTAAGGAGAGTGCTGCCATTCTGTCCGGTTTCCCCCATCATGCATCCAGGGGCCTGATGGGTAGGAGACTCAGTAATAGGCCAGAGTCAACTGCCTTTGCTTTCCTGGCCGTCGATGAGGGTCTGTAGCGCGGCTCTTCCTGAGCCGGAATGAAGCCCCTACTACTGTGGAGCGCTCCTGCTCCAAGAGTGCCATTGATGAGGGACCGTAGTACGGCTCTTCCTGAACTGAAATGAAGCCCCTGCTGCTGTGAAACGCAACCGCTCCAAGAGGATTCCTCTGCCGATCGTCGACGAGCCAGAGGACCGGATGAGGGGCTGTAACATGGCTCTTTCTGAGTCGAAATGAAGCCCCTGCTGTTGTGAAGCACTACTGCTCCAAGAGGATGCCTCTGTTGATCATCGGTGAGCCAGAGGACCAGGGACTCATCATCGGAAAACCGCTTCTGCCTCTGCCCTCCAGGTCGTTGATGAGGGACTGTAGCGCAGCTCCTTCTGAGAAGAAATGAATCTCCTGCTCCTGGCCATTGAGGAGGGGCTGTAGCATGGCTCATCCTGAGCCGAAATGAAGCTCCTGCTACCGCGGCGCGAGATCGCTCCTAGCGGCTTCACTCATGTTATTCGACGAGCCTGCGGACCAGGGGGCTCGCTGACGGAGAGCAGCGTCAACAGCCTGAGCGGCATGGCCACCGACGAGGAGAATACAGCGCAGCTCTCCGGAGCCAAAAATAAATGTGCAGCGCGAGGGGCCCTGATTCCTGTAACCTGCCAGACTCAGGATGCTGGTGGCAGGAAGGGGGACAGCGAACATCTGGAGCAGATATGAGGAGACAGACTGTGCAGCACACAGGGCTGAGGCTGGGATCCCTGTGGGATTTTTTTTTTTTTTAAATAGTAATCCTGTCAAGTGATCATATGCCTATGCCTCCCTCCAAGTAATGACCGTTGGTTGGGGGGGGGTGGAGAAATACGTGCCTCAAAACGTGGGAAGAAGTAGGAGATAAGGGTTCCAGTCTGTTCAGAATGCATGGCTGAGACTCAAGACCCTACAGAATCTACGAGGCAATGCTGAAGCTCCTCCTTGAAAATCCTCTTCTAAGTAGAAAGTAAGCTGCACTTACAGTTTGATGTCTTCAGCTCTGCCACAACAGTGGCAGAGCCCCTGCAGAGAAACTGCCTCATGGAAGGCAGGAAGTAAACTGAGAGCTACAAGATGCAGGGGGGGAGGATCTGGTCCCCCTGCAGAGATCTTTTTCCTGCCTGTCACGTGGTTCCAGGAAGGACCTCCCACTAGTTATGAGCCCGGAGACCAACTTAGGAGAGAGAAATAAATCAAAACGAAAGAAAAAAACACTATGGTTCTCAAAAGAAGTGGTGGGGAAGGTAAGGGAGAAAAAGACAGCATTCAGGAAGTATAAGGAAACACAGAAAGAGCAGAACAGAGAACTGTACCAGTTAAAGCAGAAGGAAGCGGGGAAGGCAGTCAGAATAGCAAAGGCCCAAGCTGAGGAAAAGATAGCCAACTCGGTTAAGAAGGGGAATAAAACCTTTTATAGGTATATTAGGGAGCAAAGAAAGACTAAGGCAGGGATACTGAGGCTGAATAAAGAGGTAGGTGGTTGGGCAGAGAGCGACAGTGAAAAAGCAGTGATACTGAACGAACACTTCTGCTCAGTATTCACAATGGAAAAGCAGGGGGAGATACCTAATCCAGTCAATAGAAGCACTCTGGATAGGGGGGTTAATATTAGTCCTTTCACAGAAGAAAGGGTTCAGAAAGAACTCTTAAAACTGAAGGTGGGTAAAGCAATGGGGCCTGATAAGATTCACCCCAGAATTCTAAAAGAACTAAGGGAAGAACTAATAACACCACTGACTACCCTTTTTAATAAATCATGGGAGGATGGTGTGGTACTGGAGGAATGGAGGAGGGTGGATGTGATTCCCCTTCACAAAAGTGGGAGCAAGACAGAGGTAGGAAACTACAGACCTCTCAGTTTGACCTCAGTGGTAGGGAAAATGATGGAATCACTTCTGAAGGAAAGAATTGTTGAGTACCTAGAGGCCAGTGGCGCACAGGACCCAAGGCAGCATGGATTCACAGAAGGAAAGTCTAATCGATTTCTTTGACTGGGTGACAAAAGTAGTAGACCAGGGAGGGGCTGTGGACATGGCCTACCTAGACTTTAGCAAGGCATTTGACACAGTCCCGCACAAAAGATTAATAAACAAATTAGCCAGCCTGGGAGTGGGTCCCAGGGTGGTAGCCTGGGTAAAACACTGGCTGGACAACAGGACACAGCGGGTAATAGTAAATGGAGTCCACAGTAAAGAAAGGGGGTTAACTAGTGGGGTACCGTAGGGTTCAGTACTGGGGCCGGTCCTTTTTAATGTCTTTATAAGTGACATTGCAGAGGGACTGGAAGGGAAAGTATGTCTCTTTGCAGATGACACAAAGATCTGAAACAGGGTTGATATGCAAGGTGGAGTGGAAAGGATGAAAAGGAACTTGGCAAGGTTGGAGGAATGGTCAAATGTATGGCAGCTTAGATTCAATGCAAAGAAGTGCAAAGTAATGCACCTGGAAAACAAAAACCCAGGGGAAGAGTACACAATGGGGGGAGAGATACTGACAACAACAATAAAAATGGAAAGGGACCTGGGGGTAGTCGTATCAGATGACCTAAAGGTGGACCAGCAATGTGAGAAGGCAGTAATGAGGACTGAAGGAATACTGGGATGCATAGGGACAGGCATCACCAGTAGAAAACAGGAAGTCGTTGGCCCTCTGTACAGACAGTTGATAAGACTACATCTGGAGTACTGTGTACAGTTCTGGAGACCTCATCTCCGCAAAGACATAGACAGGGTGGGGGCTGTCCAGAGGAGAGCAACCAAAATGGTGCAGGCTCTGCACCAGAAGACGTATGAAGAAAGACTAAAGGAGCTTAAGATGTATAGCCTCAAGGAAAGGAGGGAGACGGGGACATGATAGAAACTTTCAAATACCTCAAGGGAATCAACAAAGTCCAAGAGGGTAGCATCTTTCAGAAAAAGGGATGTGCAAGAACAAAGGGACACAATTTGAAGATAGAGGGGAGACGGCTCAGAGGTAATGTGAGGAAGTATGTCTTCACAGAAAGGGTTGTAGATGCATGAAACTGCCTTCCTGAGGAGGTCGTAGAGTCAAAAACAGTGGGAGAATTCAAGAATGCATGGGACAGACATAAGGCAATTCTATTGGGAGGTAGGAGGAAGTAGGCTGTTGGTTAACTAGGATCTGCAGCTTATCCGTTAGGAAGGGAAATGGGCAGACTAGGTGGGCCAAGCAGTCCTTATCTGTCATCAAATTCTATGTTTCTAAAATAGAAAATTTAGAATACAATTTGAAACTATTAATAAGGATGATATATGCATGAAACCATGACCACTGTCCTTTACAGTTCAATTTTTTCTGATGCTATACAGTAGCTGAGGTCATAACCATTATTTGTGACATTGCAATCTGTTGTGGTGTTACAAGCAGAGGATTATGAACTCCTAAACAGCATCACAGCAAAAGGAAAGTTGAAAAACAAGGATCATATTTTGATGTACATAGTCCTTTTTTTTTCCTTTCTCCAAAGAATGGCTTCAAATTCGGTTTTATTTTGCATTGTTGTAACCCCTGATTTCCCAGTGGGTTCCCCATTATACGGTTGCTTAGGTGATGGGCCACTGCATGCAGTAAGAGACAGACTGGTCAATGCTGCTACACTGCTGAATGTCTATATGAAATGTAACCTGCATGAGCATAAAGAAGTGATTAGCATCTAAAAAACAAAGTAGCTGAGGGATGGACTCTTAGTTTTGGCCCAGACAATAAATTATTGCCTGATGTGTTATTTGGTATCCCACAAATGACCACATGCAATGCCCCCTGAACTGTAGTTTCCTTTGAGGAACCCTGGCCAGCCCCTTCCATCTCATGTAAAGGCCATCAGGGGTTGGAATGTGGTTACACAAATGGTGTATTAACAGGACCTTGAGTGTGTAACTTCAAAAGGCGATCTGGAGAACCAAATCAAGGCTTTTGATATTGTTTCTCTGTCTGTATGTCACATTTTGATGGGGTGCTATTTTGCTGCGTACTGCGATGCGTTTCACTATGCTCCAGGATACATTAATGAATTCACTTGTTTTCTAGTATGACTGACGTGAAGCACATGTGTGTATGGACTCTTCAGTGATAAAGCACACTACTTGTCAGTTACTGCAGACTAGCTGGCGCCTTCCAGAGAATCATCATGCAGACAACTCATATGGCTACTCCACCCGTACCAGAAACGGTTGAGATGGGGCCCCATGGAATTTTGTGAGATACCAACTGAACATTGAATGTAATGTCCTGACAGAACTGGACTTGATTCCCCTTGCATTTCTTTGCGCAGTGTCTAGTGGTTCATTTTGGCGGGTTTAGAAGTGACCATACTTCCGAGAATGTTTCAACTGATAATCCAGCTACTGTCCTTTCCTTGAAGAAGAAAAGATCCATCCGGCAACCTACTATCAATTTGGAGCCAGAGCGTGACATGCCTCAAGAAGTCAACCCAGCAGGTGTAATAGACACCATGTTAATGTTGCAACTATTTGGAACCAGGGTGTGTGCTACAGTTCGGACTTTTGCCAATTCCGGTAACCTCAATGGTTCTCATTTTCCTGGGTTGCTGCTGACCCACAGTGGGGAAGACACTGCTGTTTCCCAATGCCTATAGTATCATCAGTTGTACTCACACCCTTCTGGTCTCTCGTTTGGATGACCCAACTTTTGTCATGTCATCCATTCATCACTGGCAGGATGGATAGAAACACCAGTGGTACCCAGAATACTAATGGACATGACCTTGGGGTAAGCCACCAGCTTGGTGACTGTGGAGACCCATCTGTTGTTATGCTTTCCCAGAGCCAGTGCAGATCTGAAAGAAAGTAGCAAAAACACCAACGAGGGGTTGAACTGGCCTGTCTGTAGCAGCAGCTGATGTGAAGAGGAATTTTCTATCTTTGAAATCTTTGTTCCCTCATCCTCTGTATCAGATAGGGATTCCTGGCCAGAGTGAGGCAATTAATGGTGTTGTCGGTATCTACCCTGCATGACTATTCTTATTGTTCAAGTTTATTTCACCACTGGGCTGAAGAATTGTGCTATGCCAGTGACTTTACAGAGATCTTCTTGTGAAGATCGAAGACACAACTACCTTCTCCTCAGGAGAAAGCAACAACTTTTTATTTTTCTCTTTCAAAGTGGAGACCCTTTTTCTACTATGATATAGTGGACCATGGGGTGGTTTTGGAATGCCTGAGGCGCTCTGTGGGGTCTCACCGGCACTGTTTTGTGCTGGGTTGCATCTTAACAAGGGGTCATGCTATAAAGTTGGGGGGAAGGAGAGACTCAGAGGAGATGTGAGGAAATACTTCTTCATGGAAAGGGTGGTGGATGCCAGGAACAGCCTCCCAGCAGAGGTGGTGGGTGCTAAACATAGAAACATAGAATTTGACGGCAGATAAGGACCACTTGGCCCACCCAGTCTGCCCATTTCCCTACCTACTGGATAAGCTGTAGATCCTAGTTAACCAGCAGCCTACTTCTTCTTACCCCCCAACCCCCAGAATTGCCTTATGACTGTCCCATGCATGCTTGAATTCCACCACTGATTTTGACTCCACAACCTCCTCCGGAAGGCCGTTCCATGCATCCACAACCCTCTCTGTGAAAAAATACTTCCTTAAATTACCTCTGAGCCGCCCCCCACTATCTTCAAATTGTGCCCTCTTGTTCTTGCACACCTCTTTTTTTTTGAAAGATGCTACCCTCTTGGACTTTGTTGATTCCCTTGAGGTACTTGAACGTTTCTATCATGTCCCCCCTCTCCTTCCTTTCCTCGAGGCTATACATATTAAGCTCCTTAAGTCTCTCTTCATATGTCTTCCGGTGCAGACCCTGCACCATTTTAGTTGCCCTCCTCTGGACAGCTTCCATCCTGTCTATGTCTTTGCGGAGATTGGGTCTCCAGAACTGCACACAGTACTCCAGATGGGGTCTCACCAGCTGTCTGTACAGAGGGATAATAACTTCCTGTTTTCTACTGGAAATGGGGAATGGTAAAATGGTAGCAGAATTCAAGCATGCATGGGATAGACACATGGGGACCTCAGAAATAAGGCGGGGGGGAGTGGAGATCGAGTAGGTTCTGCGGTGGCACAATATGTTGGGAAAATAGGGCAGACTGGGTAGGCCAAGAGGTCCTACTCTGCCAACAACTTCTATGTTTCTATCTTACTTACCAGAAGAACACAGCAGGTCTTCTTAGGCGACTTCATCTCAGAGATGGCTGTGCTCACCTATGGTGTACCGCAAGGCTCGATCCTGGCCCCTGTGCTGTTTTCTGTGTATATGCTGCCATTAGATGACATTATTAGACAGTACGGTCTGGAGTCTCACTGTTATGCAGATGATACCCAGCTGTACTTGCCACGTTCCCCTGACCAGGTGGATGCAGGCCCCATGTTGCCACTGTTTGTAAGAGATCAATGGCTGGACGGCATACAGCTGGTTAAATCTCAACCCAAGCAAGACTGAAGTGATGACTGCTGAACTAGATTTCCATGGGTCAGCAATGACAAGGAGCAATGCCTAATCACCATCTCTAAATGGTATCCCCTTGGAGCTGTGGATACGGTTAGAAATCTGCGAGTCACTATGGACTGCAGGCTGACACTCGAGCATCAGGCAGTCATCCATAGTGTTTTTTCCATCTTTGTGATATTGCCCAGCTTAAACCATATCTGGCATTGAGGGACCTGGTTATAATAGTCCATGCTTTCGTCACATCCTGACTGGATTACTGTTACTCTTTCTACCTAGGGTTATCTGGGAGTCTGAACTTCACCAATTGCAGCAGGTCCAGAACATGGCTGCCTGACTGCTCTCCTCTACAGCTCGAAGAAGATCACATCATGCTGGTGCTGCATAATCTGCACTGGCTATCCATTCAGTGGCACATGATCTTCAATTTAAGCTTGCTGGTATACAAGACCTTATACAGTATGGGACATGGTTACCTGAAAGGGCTCCTGACTCCGCATAACTCTGTCTGCTGTCTCCGCTCCACTGATGCTGGCTTTCTGGTAGTCCCCTGGCCAAGGATGAAGTTGTCCGGGGAAAGAATGGGTGTGGTGGCTGTGCCTGTATTGTGGAATCCCTTGCCATCTCATATCAAAACAGAACAGGTGGAGCCATGCACTGGATCACTGAGTGGGTCTTGCCTCAGAAAACAGACAGGAACGGGCAAATCAGGCAGCATTCGAAGTAAAGAAATAAGACTCTTCATGCAGAACCCACGGCACTAACCCCAGCACTTCGAGTCTTCCCACGACTCTTCGTCAGGGAGTGTGGCTACCTTATCATATCAACTCTGCCAGCTCAATGGAGGGCTTCAAAGGGGCTCCAGTCACATCTATTCTGACTTACATACTGTCTGTCTTAATTCTACATTTGAGAACACTGTTAGTTAAATTTCATATATTTATTGAAGCTATATGTATTTTCTATGCAAAAAACTTTGTTAATGTATCAGTTAGGGTTCTTCTACAGCGACAAAAGTGAGGAAATTCGACATCAGAGTTCCCACCCCTTGTACCCCACCCCACCTGCCCCCACCAACAGGCATCGGGGTGTGCGTTGGGGTCGTTGGCTCTAACTCTCACCCCATCCCATGTGTAAACAAGCTGAGGTGGTGCAGTGTAGGAGAATGGGGTGAGAGTTAGGACTGGCGACCCCAACGCACACCCTGATGCCTGTTGGTGGGGGCAGGGTGGAGGCGAGGTGCAAGGAGTGGGAACCCTAATGTCAAATTTCCTCACTTTTGTCGCTGTAGAAGAACCCTAACTCGTGCATTAACGAAGTTTTTTCCATAGAATTTTCTTATTTTTTAAGAAAGAATAGAAAAGTAGAAAGTTGCGTAAGTTGGTGGGAGCACGGGGCCCGACACGTGATTTTGTGTGACATAGTAACAATAAGTGCAACGCAAATGAGTGTTCAGAATACTAAGTATTCTGAATGGGAGTGGAATATTAAGTGTAACATAAACGTACTGTTGATATCTGACAGTGCTTCAAAACAACTGAGAATTCTGCTGAAGATCGGATGAGAGATATTTTAAGGATACCTAAACCGCCTTTTCAGCATGTGCAGTGTTTTGCAAACCCTCCCGTGGATTCGTAATACACATGATAAGCTTCCTTTTGAGATTGCTGGTTACCTTACTAGTTTATATTTTCCCTGGTTTCGTAATATTGCAACATTTTTGGCAGCACACTGAGATCTTTTAAAACTCACACTCTGCCGGGACCATAAGATGGCCACAGACGTGCGACGTGATGACGTCGATGAAGAGAGCCAGCAGCATTATCTCAATGGAAATACTACGGGGTGTGCAAATTATCCTTTCTAATTCGGTCACTACCTTTACATCAGTTACCGAAGTAAAGGTAGTGCCAAATCACAAAGCATAATTTGCACGCCCATATAGTATTTCCATTGAGATAATGCTGCTGGCTGTCTTCATCGATGTCACCATGTCGCACATCCGCAGCCATCTTATGGTCTCAGCGGAGCTCGGGTTTTGAAAGATCTCAGTGTGCTGCTGAAAACTTTGAAATATTACAAAACCAGGGAAAATATAAACTAGTAAGGTAACCAGCAAATCTCAATCGGAAGTTTAACGTGTACTACGAACCCACAGGAGGGTTTGCAATACACACCACATGCTGAAAAGACGGTTTAGGTATCCTTTTAACAGAAAAAGTGTCTCTGAATCATTTAAAATCTTCATAGACTGCTAAAGTGGGATTAGGGTAGAAAATGCACACCTTGCAAGTTAAGGGGGGATAAAATGTAAAATAGATTCCAAATATAGGCACAAATTACCAGGCATAACATGGATTGTTACTGTACTTCATTAATGTTATTGATTTAAATTGCTGACATTGGACATTGACAAAGTGGATGATGACATGGACTTTAGAGAGTCTGAAGACTGCACTTTTTTCAGTAGAGAAACTAAAATGAATGAAGAAACACTGGTGTTGTGAATAAAAAAGTGCTATGTAAAACCTTTTGAGGAACGTTTGATAGCAGGTTGGGGCATGGCAGCATAGAAAACAAAATATATAGCTCTGTAAAAACTTTGAAAACCTTTAATTGTTCCTGCTAATCCTGTGACACATCGAAATAAGCCTTCTCAGCAATTCAGTTAGCATTATCTTAAGTAACATCCTTTGCCAGTGTCTAATCCTTATGCTTTCTAGGATCACTCATTTGTTTCTTAGAGCACAAATGATTTTTTCACAGTTCTGTAAAAACATGTATTTCACAATTCCACTGTGCTATGCCTCAGCAGGCATCAAAACCACAGGTATTCTCCAGTATGCGGTAGAGAAATTGTATGAGTGTTGACATTAGTTTAGGATGTCTGTTTACCAGAGAATCATTGACATCACTGAAAACTTAGTCAAATAAAAATTTCAGTTCTGAAAAACTGAGGCCCCGTTCCACTTTTGTGTAATTTTCATTTATTTAAAATAGTTATATCTTAGCTTTAGTAAATAGTATAGATTTGAAATGGATCTCATTTTTAAAATAAAATAATTTTGAGATGTTTGACTCATGGTATTTTTTTTTTTTTTTTGCAAGTCTTTAAGAATGACTACAGTTTATACACAAAATGATGGCAAAGATTTCAGTATGTCAGAGTTAGGATTTGAATTGAAATCGCCTTCTTGATTTTGTAAAAAAAGCTTGAATGTGACAAAATCATAGTGCTTTGCCCCACCACCCATTTTTGGAAAACCGTACTTAGTCGTGGCAGGACAGCGGGACCAGCGAACAGACGAACAGAACTTTTAAAAGCTCTTAACAGGAACTGCAGGGGTCAAAATTTAGTCTTGCATCCATTAGCCACCAGGGCTAGTGACTGGGAAAATCCACTGGCCCCACAGACATTTTCACTAGCCCAGCTGATGTACTTACTGCAACATGACCTTGTCCAGTACAGGTTTGCAGAGCTAGTTAAAGGAAAAATCTTACTAGCCTGTTACAGAATTTACCAGCATTTGGCTAGTGGGCCGGTGCCAGTTTCAACCCCTGGCTGAGCCAAGCTGAAGGGGGGATTGACGGCTGGCGCAGGAGTGGCTGTGCTTCGGCTTGGTGACTCTGGACTGCTAGCAGGCCCTCGGGTGAAGAATCTAGGAGTCATACTAGATGAAAGGTTTGACAATGGAGGCCCAGGTGTCTGCCATAGTCTGGAATGGCTTTTTCCATCTTCAGAATATCTGCCAGATCAGATCGCTTATTCTCCCCCCCCCCCAGACCTGGCCACATTATTAATCCATAGATCCATACGTTTGTGACCTCTAGGTTAGACTATTGTGGGTATGCTACAATGCCTGCAGCTGTTGCAGAACGCAGCTGCTCGGTTATTCATGGGCTTACAAAGATCATGCCATCTCTCTCCCGCACTGCAAGACCTGCCCTGGCTGCCAGTGAAGTGATGTATCTCATTTAAGATAGGTTTATTAACCTATAAAGTCCTACACGGACTGGGCATAGCCTACCTGGCAGAGCTCCTGCACCCACACACTCTAGTTCACCCACTCCAATCGGCCAGGGAGAGCCTCCTGGTGGTCCAGAGGGCCAAATAGAAAAATTTGGGTGATCATGCCTTTGAGGTAGCGGTCCCATCCCTTTGGATTTCTATGACCAGGACCTTCAGGGCCTCCTCCCAGTGGATGCTTTTAAAAAGGGGGCTCAAGACTTGTTCACTTCAACAAACATATGGAGAAGTTCTATAATGTACATATGAAGCACATTTTATAGTTTTGAGTTTTAGTGTATGCATGCTGTTTTATTGGAATAAGGTGTTATTTTATATTTATTTGATATGGCTTAGCAATTGTGTCTATTCTTTTATTATAATGGTGCCCTGGGCCTCCAGGGAAGGGTGCCAGATAGAAATAAAGACTACTACTACTAGTACTTCTTTCAGTCCTTGCAAAGATCCCTGAGAGGACTGTGGTATCTCAACAATCTCTTGACCACTGTCCAACACAGTTTCAGGAAAAATCACAGCACCTCCACGGCCTTTGCCAAACTTGCAAATGACATTAGCCTGGCCATGGATACTGGCCTCCTAACTAGCATAGTGTTCACTGACCCCCCCCCCCCAAAAGCATCTAACCTGGTCTCCCTCCTTCGCAGAAAACTGACCTCCTTTGTTACTTCCCCCCCAAAGCTATTTCCTGATTTACTAATTAGAAATCAGAAGGTCTGACAACACTCAGTTATTTCCAACCTTGCGGACATAACTGCAACATACAACCATGTATTAACCAATTCAAGTATTTAGGAATTACTCTGGATTGTACTTTATCATATGAATCACATGTCAGCTTTTGGGGGCATTTTTTTTTTTTGTAAACAAAGTCCAAACTGGTGCCTTTTGCTATCTATATTAGTAGCGATGGCATCTATTGTGCATGAGTTCAGTACACGTGTTATAAAATGTTTAGCCCCGTGGTCAGACACTCCCAGGCATCTCAGAGTGTTATTGGGGCCAGCGATCTAGCACATTTGTGCATGTGATCGGTTACTGAATTATCTAAGCATTGTGAGAGTTATCTATATCATTAAACTCTTCCTCGCACACTGATATTGGCAAAGTAAGGCTTCTTCCAAACTTACAGGTATTTCTTGTAAAAACAGCACTTTGAAAAGTAAAGCCGTGACTACGAACATATGCAACAGTGTCAGCACTAATGCACATGCTCATAGTCAAGGCTTTACTTTTCAAAGTGCTGTTTTTACAAGAAATACCCCTTGGTTTGGAAGAAGGCTTACTTTGCCAAGATCAGTGTGTAAGGAAGAGTTTAATGATATAAATAACTCACAATGATTAGATCATTCAGTAACCGATCACATGCACAAGTGTGCTGGATCGCTGGCCCCAATAACACTCTGAGATGCCTGGGAGCGTCTGTCCACGAGGGTAAACATTTTATAACAAGTGTACTGAACTCATGCACAATAGATGCCATCGCTGCTAATACAGATGACAAAACACACCAATTTGGACACTAAAAAAATGCCCCCAACAGCTGACTGTGTACCTTTGATATGAACATACAGATGAAAGAATATGTAAATATCTGCTGCGGAAAGAAATAGCATGCCTGCCACTGATGAATCTATATATCAGTGAAGCCAAAGGGCACAAGGTCTGCAGTATAGTAAACACTTCTTTCTGCCGTTCATCTTTATTATTTATTTTTTTTAAACATGTGCATACAAGTAGACCAGTACAAGCTGTCCAGTTCTGAAATTGCTTTTCAGAAGATAAACATGACATTTATTGCAAACATGGATGTCTGCATATTCGAGCAGAAAGTACTTGAGGAGAGTGAAACTGTGGGACGCAGCAGGATAATAATTACAACTCTGCCACTATTTCATCATGTTTGTTTTCCATGTTTGATTTAAATAAATATCTTTATGAAGTACCTAGCAAGCTTCCCAGTAGTGGCTATCCACTATCTACATCGAACATGAATAACACACATCTCAGATGTCGTTCTCGCTGTTGCAGCGATGACATGCTGCAAGTGCACAAAGCAGTCTCAATATGCATGCTTCATTCAAGGTGGCGCAGGCTTCAAAATACACTGTCCGCACAAATATTTTTTTATGGGGCAAAATACAGTTTTCTGTATGGAGTGAGACTGGGAGGCATGCAGTACTTCAAGAAAACACACCACAAGCTATTCAAAATTGATTTTATGGAAATGATTGCTATTTTTATTGCATTTTTAACAGCATTCTCCTCTAAATCCTGCTCAGATCATTTAATGCATGGATGGCTCCCAACTCTCCCTTGTGAAGGAATTGAAATACTGTATCTTGACGCAACTCCTGAGCCAGTTCTGGATTTTACTTTTTTCCCTCACCCACTTCTGTTACCAAATCTATTAATGCCAAACTATGTTTTGCATATCGAATATGTCATTCTCATACCCACGGCAAGACTAGCTGTTGCACAAGGTGTCCTCCTACTTTACCATGCTTGCAATACAGACTGCTAGTCTTTTCACAAGCTTCCAAAATCATAATTCATAACTGGGAGGTGGCCTAAAACATTATTATAAATCGAGGGAGCGCTCCCAACCAATTGGAGTGCTCCTTTTCCCTGCATGTGACACACTCTTATTCTGTGAAGAGCGTCTCATGCGCAGATGCCCTAGAATCGGGCACATTCTGCGGCAGTTAAAAAAAAAACAAAAAAACAACACACTAGAGCGCTCCATCAATCTGTAATATATTAATATGTCACCCGGAGCCACTTGTTGCAGGATAAGAGTGGTTTCACTTGCATTCTGCTCAAGCCAGAACAGCTCAGCTTCACTTCACTGTTCTCTCTCAAGCAGAACGCGCATGAAACCACTCTTATCCCACAACGAGTGGCTCCGGGGACGTATTAATATGTTTTTTTCTGTCCTCCCCTCAACTTACCCACTACTGCACTCTCTACTCTACTCTCATCTTCTGCTATCCTCTTCTACTCTCTTGGTTGTTTTCATGATACTATGATGTAAACTACTCAGAGTCTCCTTCACATCCTCCAATAGCCTCACTTGCTCAGATCCTCTGAGGCACCTCTTCTCTTTGTTCCCAAATGTTCCACAAGGATGGGTGAACAGGCTTTTTTCTTCATTGTATCTAGCTTCTGGACCCCCCCCACCCCCATTACTGTGCGTAGCTCACTCTCCAATACATCATTCAAGGGAGCTTTGAGGAAACACCTGATTGTTTCCACTGCTTACAACTCCAACTAAATGTTCTTCTCCTTGCAAAGTTAATGCACTTGTCTACATTGTCAGTCTCCGACAGTGCCAGGTCAGGGCTTGCTTAATTATTAACTGATATGGCTCTGTACTTTGATCATTTTAGCTATGTTCTTAATTCCCCATGTTTTGTTCTGCATTTTACTGTAATTGGATTGTTACTGTATTTTTCTAATTTACTGTTGTTTTGCCTGGTCCATCAAGTACCTACTGATACGTGCCTTCTCTTGTACTCTCCTGCGTTGCCCCCATTATTATGAAATGGGTCTAAAGAATCCGTAATCCTGATTGGTGGACAGCTGCTTTCTGCTGGGCCATTATCCCAACACAAAGGCCCAGCTGAAAGTACTCCAAGAATAATGGGCTTATCACCACAGCTCTGGAGCTGTCCGCCTTGGCCTATAATCAACCCGCCCTCAACACACACAATGGATCATAGCTTTTTAAAAACAAATGTCTGGTTGATTTTTTTCTGACTACACATATTCTCATAAGTGGGCCTGAATGTGCAGCACATACGCAGACACAAACTTTCCCTTCCTCACCCAGCCTTTTAAAAATAAAAAAAATAAATAAATAACCTGCCACACTGCTTTCTACCGTGCATCTCACAAACGGACGCTGCTCATTTGAAACAGCTGCCCAGCGCAGCTGTTCATCAGACGCTCAGATGGGACTGCCCAGATACTTTAAACATACAGCAGACGTTCACCTGACCACAAGGCACTTACTCCAACTGTACTTTATGGCCTCCGCCATTTCCTGACTGCAAGCAACCTGACTCCACATCATGGCAGTACTGCAAAACCACTGCCTACCATCGATACTGCCAGTAAAGCAGTTTGGCGCCACCTACTGAAGGGTAGCAAACAATACACTCTCCACACCAGACAATTTTTTTGTTTAGGCTGATTTTTCATTCTATAACTTTTTTTAAATACAATATATACATATATACACATACAAACACACACAGAGTTCTGTGGAAAGTAACCCATTTCATAATCATAATAAGGCACTCCTTAAGGGCGTTACAGTGGGCTAATGGCTCTTCTCGGGTGGTGGAGCATGGTGACGTGTGGCATTAGATAAGCAAATGCATGCTTATTTAAACAATGGTTTCCTTATTAACAAAACAAATTTAGTTACAGCAGATTCTCTGGTTAAATAAATACCAAGTACAGGTAACAAGTAAAAGCTGTTGTGATTCTTACAACAGAGTTTGGCACCATTTTGATTCTGTAGGACTTTAAAAACTAAAGTGCCACTGAAACTAAGTACAGAGTTGCTCTGTTTTCCTAATGTAACTGTTTTCATGATTGATACCCAATACCTATAACATCAAAATTGTGTAACTCTGATAATTTAATAAGCACTAGTATCACTCTCTTGTGAGGAGGCTGAGGGGCAAAAGTGAAAGTCCACCCCAACCATTTTTCATAGCCCCGCCCCCTTTTGGCAGACAATCAATAACATGACAGAGCAACTAGTTCATCTGAGCAGCCATTTATAAGGTAAAGCATGCCGATGGGAAACTGTGAAAGCCTACTAAAAAAGGGGCGTGGAGGCAATCTGGGTAACCCTGCAAATGAGGGGAGGCAAAAGATTGAAATTAGGGGTGGTGTACAGACCCCCCGCAGTGGAGGAGGCACTGAAGGGCAAACTAACTGAGAACACCAAGGGTCACTGTGACCTTGGAAAGGGTAGGGTGGTGGTTATGGGTGACCTTAATATGCCAAGGGCAGACTGGGACACTATGACATCCTCTGTGGCCAGGGAGCAGAGATTGATTGAGGTCTTTCAGGATGCCTTCCTAGTCCAACAGGTGGGAGAACCTACAAGGGAGGGCAGGATATTGGATGTTGTCCTGGCAGATAGTGACCAGATAAGGGGCCTGGAGGTGGGCAGCCCGCTGGCAGGTAGGGACCATGCCATAGTCTGGTTTCTGCTGTACCTAGGGGAGGATGAAAACCGCACTAGTGCAATAGTATTAGACTTCACGGGGGTGGACTTCAAGGGCATGGGAAGGATTCTACGGGGATGCTTGGACAAGACAAGGCCAGACATGGATGCTGAAAGCTTGTGGGAGACCATTAAAAAGGGGGTGCAGGAGGCTACTGGGTCATGTGCAAAAATAAGGTGTAAGCATTGTTGGGCCAGTAAGCCGTGTTGGTGGACCAGGAAGGTGCAAGAGGCATTGAGGGTAAAAAAAAGCTGCCTACACGCACTTTAAGCACTCAAGAGGGGCAAGGAAGCGGAAAGAGTATGAGTTGACAGCTAGGAGGGTCACCAGAGTGGTGAGGGCAGCCAAGGCAAGGATGGAGCAAAACCTGGCTAGAGATATCCGGAGGTGGAGAGGTTCTATAGATACATAGGGGAGAAGAGAAAAAAGAGGGCACAGATCAGCAGAATTAGGACTGGGGAGGGATGGGCTCAGGAAGCAGGGGAGCAAGCAGAGGTCCTAAATGAGTACTTTGCCTCGATTGTTACTGAGGGAGGCAGCGGATCCTTCCATCCCGACAGGAAGGAAGGGGAGCCCACAAAATCGGGAGGTCAGATGGAGTCTGGAGGACTGAAAGAGGCTAGGGTAGAGGCTGAGCCAAACCTAGAAGGGGAGGGGGGTTGCAGGACGGGGTGGGCGGGGTAGGAGAAATCCCAGTGGATAGGGTGAGGGAGGCCCTTCAGATGCTAAAGACTGACAAGGCACCGGGGCCAGATGGGCTGCGCCCGAGGGTTATGAAGGAACTGACAGAGGTCCTGGCAGCTCCACGGACTATACTCTTTAACATCTCTCTGCAGACAGGATGGGTGCCTCAAGACTGGAGGGTGGCTCATCTGGTGCCCATCCACAAAGGGGGGGTCTAGAGATGAGATGGGGAATTATAGGCCTGCCAGCCTAACGTCTGTGGTACGCAAAGTAATGGAGGACATTATCAAGGAGAGGCTTTGGAGGCAGCTGGAAAGGTTAGGGCACCTGGATGACAAGCAGTACGGTTTTGTCCCAGGGAGATCGTGTCAGACCAACCTTGGTGGAGTTTTACAACTGGGTGACGGGGCCCTGGACTGACATAGACTGGTGGATGTCCTAGATCTGGATTATAGCAAGGCGTTCGATTCGGTACCCCACAATGGCCTGCTAACAAAGTTGGGGAGGATGGAGGTGGGGGGGGCATTTGCTCAGGTGGGTGGAAAATTGGCTTACCGGACAAATACAGAGGGTGGTGGTTGGTGGGATAGTATCCTCCCCTAGAACGGACATCAGCGGGGTTCCCCAGGTTTCGGTACTGGGGCCACTCCTGTTCAATGCCTACGTCTCGGACATAGGGTTAGGAGTAGACTGAGTCTCTTTGCAAATGACTCAAAACTGGGAGCACTGGCGGATGGGAAGGAAGGAAGAGAGGCAATCCAGGGGGACCTGGATACCCTGAAGAGGTGGTCAGGGAGATGGGGTTTGAAATTTAATGCAGGGAAATGTAGGGTGTTGCATCTGGGGGCCAGAAACCTGGGCCATGTACACACCCAGGGGAGGGTGTCACACTGCAAGCCACACTGGGTGAGAGGGATCTAGGGGTGGTGGTGGACATCAAAATGAATAACACTGAAAACTGTCGAAGAACCGCAGCAAAAGTGAACAGGATACGGGACTGCATAGCCAGAGAAGTTACCTCCAGCAGGAGGGAGGTGATCCTCCCTCTGTATAATGCCTTGGTCAGGCCACATCTCAAGTACTGTGTGCAGTTCTGGAGGCCCCACCTTAAGAAGGACATAGCGCTGCTGGAGAGGGTACAGAGGAGGGCGACCAGGATGATTCAGGGCATGGGGAAGGCCCTATGAGGACAGACTGGAAGAGCTCGGGCTGTACACACTGGAGGAGAGGACAGACAGGGGGCACACGATAGAGATCTTCAAATATGTAAAAGAAACAAATAAGGGTGGAGCCAAGAGGTGTTCAGGCTAAAGAAGGGGGGAGAACAACCAGGGAGCACAAATGGAAACTGGAGGGGAACACGGGGGAGCGAGGAGTCACTACTTCACGGAGAGGGTGGTGGAGCAATGGAATGCACTGCCCAGGAGTCTGGTGGAGAAGGCACAGTGGAGACATTGAAAAAGGGGTGGGACAGGCACAGGAGGAAACTGAAACCGGGGAAGACCCTAACTGGGGGTGGGGGGGGGCGGAGAAGCAAGCACCTAGTAGGGGGATGGCAACCGAGCAGACACGGCAGACCAAGAGGCCTATTCTGCTGGCTTTTAGTATGTTAGTATGCTGTCCACATTCGAACACTTAAAAAACCTGCACATGCAAAATACTACAGTTACCTATAGGACTTGCTGTCTGTAAGCCAAACTCATCTAATTCATGCAGAGTACAGGTGAAGGAAACAAGTACTAGAAACATCTGAATCTGAATACAAAAAATTAAGCAAGTTGTCCAATATTTCAGGCAAAAAAAAAAAAAGGCAAAACAAAAGAAAATCAGACATCTGGGAGAAGCTGCAAGTTCCTCAGCTGCTGCTTCCGCAGGCAAAAAAAAAAAAGAAAAATTAAAAACTCCCTCAGGCTCCAGAAAAATTCTAACACAGTCACAACTTGCCTTTAAACCTGCTAATACTATTGCACAGTTAAAAATGGGTCCCAAAACTCAAGGACAGACAGATTAAAAAAAAAAAAAAAAAAAAAAAGGAAAGAGACAACAAAAAAAGGCAAACCGACTATGGCTAACCAAGATGTCACGAATAATCAAACTCAAAACACACTAGAAAATGGCAGTGCGAAGACTTCCAAACATGTTCCAAATGAGACAGCAGATCATGAAACAGCCAATGGAATGTCAGCTTTAAAAAATACAGTTAAAGATTTGTTTGAGCATGGACTCCAACAGCCAGAGTCACATAGGCCAGGATTTTCAAAAGTCCTGAGATGCGATCACCGCCCAAACAAATGGGTCAGTGCAAAAACAGATACATTCAAACGAGATATGTGATCCCTACAAATCGCACACCCTGTCTGAATATAGCCACCGGTGTGGGAGGCGCAAATGGCGGCGGTCAACGATGTGCCAGCGCATCCCAGGGATGGCCTGAATACTTTAAATGGGAATGCACAGTGCATCCCCAGATGAGAAGGGGCACAAATTCCCGATATTCAGTCCAAATATGCAAATGGGGCCATCGGGCATGCAAGGCGCAAACGGGCCATTTGCATGCCCATTATGGCCCCATTTGCATGCATTAACATGGTTGCGCCCGCAAGTTACGCTTGAGCCAGCCTGCCTTCCTGATGCCCAGGAATAATGCCGCAAACCCCTTCCCATGTGTAGGGCCTCCGCCCAACCCCAAATCCTGTAACGTGCTGCAATATCCCCTGTTCCATAGTGCTGGAGACCCCCAATCCCCAATCATATAAAATTAATCACAATGCCCCTCCCTTTCTGTAGTGTAGGGTCACCCCACCCCAGTCTTGATCCAGGATCCCCATTCACATACTAATCCCCTGCCACACACTGTCCCGTTCACATAATAATCCCCTGCCGCATCCGTGCCACGTACACAATGAAAACCTAAGCGGTAGCAACGTCTGACTTTTTTCCTTTTGTTCTTCCTGTTTATTCATAATTGCTGCTTACAAAGTCATTCCCATATGTATAAGTGTTCTGTATTCATACTCAAATGTTCTGAGTAATGAGTTCTAAAAATTAAGAAAACCCCTGGCGCACACTTTTCCATAATGTAGCGGCCCCCTCACCACGTGAGGCATGACCCCCTCCTGCACCTCCCGTGCTGGCGACTGGCACAGCCCTCCTCACCCTGCCATGGACAGACGCTGACTGATCAGGATCGCGATCTCTGCTGTACAGATGATGCATACGTGGCCATTTGTCAGGGGATTGTTATGCAAACAGGGACAGTGTGCAGCCATTTTACATGATTGGGGATCGGGCAGGGAGGGTGGTCCCCTGCGCTATGGAACGGGGGGGATATTACAGTACATTACAGGATTGGGGATCGGAAGAGGGGGGCTTACCTACACTATGGCAACGGGGGAAGGCCCATCACAGTACATGGGAATCGGGGACCAGGATGGGATGTGGGGGGTGGTTCACTACACTATGGAACACCTGGATCATTGCTGTGCAGTGGGCATCGGGAGTTGGGGCTGGGGGGGGGTGCCACTGGGCTGCAGGCTGCTGTGCTGCTGTGTGCAGTACAGCAGCCAGCCTGTGGGTGGCCAGCAGTTAGACATTGTTTTTCCATGCCTAACTTTGGGCAGCGCATCTGTGGAGATGCTTTGCACATGCTCCACCCGTCTGGGCTGAATACAGAGATGTGTGGCACATTCATGGGAACGCCCCCTCAGGATGTGCTGCATACATTATAGGTGCTCTGGGGCACATCCAGAGATGCGCAGACCATCTATCTTGTTTGAATATCATGGTTCAGAGCATGTTTTGAGATGTTCCAGTGCATCGCAGATGAACCGGCGCATCTCCTTTGAAAATGTCCCCCATAATATTTATTATTTATCCATCTAAGCTTAAGGTTCTATCGAATGGTTAAAACATGATGTATAATACATACACTGATGGTTAAGGGTTTAAAAATACATTTGACCAGTCCTCTATTTTCTAAATTCTAAGCACAATTGGTTTGAAGGAGTACTGTGCTGCGTCTACTGATGTGCAATAACTTGAATCCATTTATGTTACAGGGAAATACATGAATAAGAAGCTTGATGGGAATAGCACATACTATTGTGGATGTGCCTAGGTAGTAATTTGGCGGGGGCAGACACAGGTCTATGATCCACAAGAGGGAAGGGGCCAGTTTATGGGTTTGAAAAAAGGGTCAGTATGCAAATTAAAAGAGTGATATGGAGGAAGAAGAAGAAAAATTATATTAGTACACTTCGGTGTTTCTAGTTTTTCTGTTTACTAAAGGATTGGGATTAGTGCACTTCAAGGTCTTACCTGGAAAGTTAATGGTTCATCTGCCCCCATCAAGCTACAGAATTTTGAACAGGGTTACGCTTAATGTTATTTAAGTGACAGAGAGGTTATGAAGCTCAAAGATGATGAATAGGCAACATATTTCACCTACAAACTAATACTAAAAAAGAGCAGCGATACTGATTAAAAAAAATTAAAAGGAAAAGTAATAGATACTTTTTCTGACTCATAAGGAAGAAGTATATATAGATTTGGTCCTCGGTTCAATTAATGCACCTTTCAAAGGTTTCGGGGCATTTATAGCAGAGATTAACAAACTATAAATCACTTGGAACTGTGGTAATATTATTTTAGGAGGCAATTTCAGATACTGATAAATGTTCTGTATCCAGTACGCCTTGATTATTCAAGTGTTTTACAACAATAATCTAATATGTATATTTCTCTCTACAGATTTATCAGACAAGATGTATACTTTTGTTTCATCAAGACATAATATGCTATCTAGGTTAGATTATGCTCTTATAATTACTGGTGACCCCCTTTATCAACCTGAATTCAGACACTGTTAAAATGCCGTAATAACCTGAAATCGAGTTATTACAGCATTCCACCACCTGAAAGTCACTGTTAGGACCCTTGAGTGGTACTCTGCGCTTGAGGCAGCTCGTGCGCTAAATCACAGATTTCCCCTGCAAAGCGCTTCTTACTACTGTGACCTTCAGCACAACTGCCTCTGCCTGGCCCATTTCTTCAAACCTTTATTTAAAAGTACTCAAAAGACTGTAGAACAGCACAATTTGAATATAAACCCTTACAGTTTTTTTCTCTTATACCGGTTTCCACAGCAACAGGAAGATCTTCATCGCCACAGCAACACTTCCTGCTTGTCGCACTACAAACAGCACCATTACAGCAAAGTTGTTAACCGTTTGAACTTGCTGGCATTTTTAAACAACATCTTAAACCTTGCATAATCTTTGACTCATTTTCCGTTTACCAACCTCCTGATCTCCAGCAGACTTCTAGGAGCACCTCTACTGAACTTCTCCAACCGGGCTCGGACTACTGGCATTTAAACATTTTCAAAATTCATAGTTTATAGTGTTCTTTGTAGTTCTTAGCATTTAAAAATATACCAAAATCCATTTAAGAAAGCTTGTTGTGTTGTACAAACTTAGAATAAAATTCTGAACAAAAAGCAGGATCTTATATTTTTTTTGTCCTATATCTAAAATGCTGGTTGAGACTCTTTGCACCAGTAATTATAAAAAATAACAGATAGGCAAGTGTGTGCCTCTGAATATTTTTTTTCACACCCTCGGGGTGTGAAACAAATATTCATAACACACACTTGCCTATCCATTATTCTCTATGTATCAAAATATATGGTGATTATTTGCATGTGTCTTGATGCCAATATAGAACAGTTATTAATATCACACCATAATGCCATCTCATTCAATTTAGTCCTAGATATGCATTCAAGACCTAACAAGCACTGCAGACTGAATAATAATCTATTGCATGATGGGGATATTATTCAAAAAATTAAGTACAAATATATAATACTCTGTCTCAGAAAATCAGATCAATACGAACAGAACCATGGGATGCTCTAATAGCTACCTTAAGAAGGCTCTTGATACCTGAAGCTTTGTGAAAGAACAAAAAAAAAGGAAAACAAGATGGTAGAAGTAGAACTTAAAACTTTAGAATCACAGGTTGAAACTGGTGATAAATCTAAAAAAACAAAAATGAGAAAAAAACAGAAATATGATTATCTTAAAAAAAATCCTAGACACAACTGAAATATACCATATTAAAAACAACTGGATGAAAAGAAAAAAAAAAGGCAAATCCAAAGTGAGCGAGTGAGATTTCTGGCAAAAACAGTAAAATTCATTGACCAAAAAACTGAAATAACATCTGTTTTGAAGAAAGACAGTTAATATTTTGAACAAAACAAAACTGCCAATGAATCTGCAAAATTCTGTACTAATCTGTATAAATCAGAATATGACCCCTTGGAGGCAGGACTTTTTTTTTTATTACAAAAGATATACAGAAAGAAAAATAATTTTTCAAACAGTAGAAAACTTACTGCATCCATAACACAGAAGAAATGAAAGACGTAATCATGAGTATGACTGGGGGCAGATGTTGTCCCACTACACAACAGTGGTAGCAAGGAGGAGTCTGACATTTATAGGCTAGTAGTAGTCACCCTGACATCAGTAGCGGGAAAGTGAACTGAATCACTGATGAAGGAAAGGATTCTGGAATATCTTGAATACAGTGCGTTACAAGACCCGAGGCAGCATGGTTTCGCAGAGGGGAGGTCATGTCAAACAAATCTGACAGATTTGTTTCACCATGACAAAGGATTTAGATCAGTGTACAGCAGTGGATGTGGCTACCTAGATTTCAGTAAGGCTTTTGACACCGTTCCATATGGGAGACTAGTAAGCAAGTTGGGTAGCTTAAGAGTGGGTCCAAATGTGGTAAACTGCATAAGAAACTGGTTAGGGGACAGGCGACAGAGGCTACTGGTAAATGGAGTTTACTCCGAGGAAGGGAGCAGCAAGTGCCTCAGGGGTCAGTGCTGGGACTGGTCCTCTTTACTGTCTTTATACAGTATGTGACGCTGCAAAAAAGATGGAAGGGAAGGTCTGCCTCTTTGCAGACGACACCAAAATCTGCAACAGTCCAGGGAGAGTGAAAAGGATGAACAGAGACTTGAGGAAACTAGAGAAGTGGTCAAGGGTATTGCAGCTGGGTTTCAATGCGCAAAAGTAAAAAATAATGGCAAATAATCGCCATGAATAAGTAGGGCAAAGAAACGCAGAGGTGGAGTGGTATACAAAATGGATGGAGTGGTACTGACAACCACCAAGCAGGAAAGAGACATGGCGGGGGGGGGGGGATAATCATATCAGATAATCTAAAGGTGGCCAGGCAATGTGACAAGGCACTCTTGCAATCCAAAAGAATGGGACCGTGAACACATCGGTGCAGAGAACGAGTGCCTAGCCTAGCTGAATGCAAAACATCCCAAGGAAACCTGCAATCCAGAAAACAAAACAAAAAAAAAAAACACACTCAACTACTGTTTTTAAATGACTGCTTTAAAGATGAAGTGTGACACCAGACTTCAGCCCGCACCACCAAAACTTCCCAGTGCTTTGGGATCTACGCCTTATCAGGGGGTGTCCCCTGATGAAGGATTAATCCTGATTCAGGTATTAAAAATGTCACCAATCAGCTGGCCCGGTGGCATGGAGGGTTGAGGCATCCATGCCTCCCTTGTTGCCATGCTGGCGACCCAGGTTTGGGAACAGACTTAGGTCGCTCAGAGGATCGGTAGGGACAGGGAAGATTGGGCATCCATAGAACTGCTCTCCTCCCTTGGGGAGCAGCATTCCATGACTTACTGCTTGACTGCCTCCTGGAGGAATCCAGGTGGTGGCATGTGTGAATCCTGTAGAGAGAGGAAGGGCCAGCATTCAGAGTGCTGAGGGCGTCTCCACGGAGGCAAAGCATGCACAGCATACTCACTGTACATCCGCTGAGCCCAAGGGGAGAAAACAGGAGGAAAATGGAGGATGGGTTACATGAAGCCCTACCTGTCAGGCCACTTTCCCATCTGATCGCTCCAGTCCAGGGACAAACTGGATTTGTATCACAGGTGGGGGAGAACAGCCCTCCCATCATGGCACCAACGCGGGGGGGGGTGCATTCGTGGGGGATAATGGCCCCCGGTACCGGAGGAGATGCAGGACAGGTGCGACTGGCAGGGACAGGGCTGAAACAGCCACCCGATCCTGCCAGGAGGGTAAAAACCTATATATAAAAATTATTTTTTAGCAATCCCCATCTATCGAATATATTACAGGGCATCATAACCCAGGTTCCACCAACCAGGCTTAAAATGTTAAAATTATGTTTAGAAATTTTATTTTGAACCATAAACATCCTAGTATCGCTTGGTCCAAACTGTGTTTGGGCAAGAACCAGGGAAGTCTTGCTTGACCAGACATCAGTTCTTGTCATTTAGCCCATTTAATTTAACCATTCTCTAGGTCAATGCAACAGACAGATTTCCAAATAAAAAAAAATCCATTTTGGAAAAATTCCAAAAAAGACCAGCTAGATATTAAAATATTTGGTTTGTACCATCCAAATTTGCAAAAATAGACAGTAGTATCATCAAAAATATTAGAGAATCAGTTAAAAAAAAATATCAAAATTATTTATTCTCCACAATCCAATTTGGAAAAACCCTAAATTCCACTATCAGTAAAAGAACACTATACAAGAAAACAAGGTTAGAAAAAGGAATTATCCAGTGGAAGGATCTGATGGAGAACCAGAAATTTCTGAGTTGGTCACAATGCAAAGAGAAATATAATTTGGGGGCTCACTGCTCAGCATTATTTTTTCTTTAGCAACTTACAAGAATTTTCAAAAAAGACTTCCAGAGCTAAGAAAAGGCGCCAAGTACTAAACAATTTGAATTTAGAGCTGATGACCCATCTTTCCAGTAAATCAAAGAAGAGTTTTCCATGGATTATTAACCATCTTCATAACAGGCTAGAAGAGTATTTTGAAAGATACAATCAAGAGGTTCCATGTGAAAATCGCGACTCCAAAAGCACGACATCAATATTAGCGAATTAAAAATAGCATGTGCAATGTTCGCGATGAATCATTATAGCGCATACATCATAGCGATACAGTCAAAATAGCTCCCGACTTACCGACCGACGATCTGCATTGTTTGCCTTGTTTCTAGTATTGCTAGTACTTCAACAACCGATTTCACAAGTATTTCCTCCAGGTCTGAATCAGTAAAAAGGAATGTGTGCTACACTGCACTGAATGACAAGTCTTTAAGTCGCTGCGGATTTTAAATAAAAAAAGGGAATAAGTGCTGAATAGCGCTGAACAGCACAGAGTCACTATTTTGACTTCAGGCGCAGTGCTGTGAACTTTGACCCAGTGTAGTGCTTTGACACAGTAGTGTAGGGCAGTGACCTGGTGGTTGGAAATGGCTTCTACGGGATGTTTCAAGTGGGTAGGTTTGAGCAGTCGCTAATAAAGATATTATAGAACTGTGCATGAGGAAGGGGAGGGGGAGGGGGGATTCCATGCCCACACTTTTATGGTAGTTTAAGTGAGAACCCGAAATCTTTTCAAATCTGGGAAGGGTTGCAATCAGTTCACCTTCATTTACTGCCGTAGTGGTGCAGGATGCTTTGAGTGAGTAGATTCAGATAGATACAGTCGCTGTTATTGAGTAGTCGCTAATGATGTGTATACTGTGGCAGTATTTTTCGCTATTACTGTAGTAGCGCTGTTTTGCTATGTCGCCGATTCAGTGGTAGCCATTATTTAGTCACTATTTTTTGAGTTACAATTATGGAGTTGCAATTATCATGGGATACCAATCAAGAAGTAGAATTCTGAACTAAAATGTAATATTTCTTTCTTGGCAATGGCAGTCAGTATGCTGATCAATTAATGAATACAAACAGGCTGGGAAAAATCCTATTGCCCGGCAGCCCAGGACAACAGAAACGGCTGCCGGGGCAAGTGAAAGTGCTTTCAGTGCAACCTGTGGGACAACAAGACATTGTCAGGATACTTTTCCTCCCCGAGTCGTAACGTGCTGTCATACCACATCATCAACTGCATGCAGGCATACATAGTGTCTGGGAAAGACAGAGAATTGGTACCTAAAAAGGCCAGGAGGTGTGCCTAAGGGCATGTGACAGAATATTACTGGCCCATTGCGGGGGATATGGGGTGTAAAGGAACAGCAGAACAGCGTTTTTTTCAAACACATACTGTATTTACCACCGCTTTACTGAAGTCATGTTTTTTTCTGTTTTTATTTTTTATTTTATTTTTTTTTGTGACCTGGCGGGTTGGTTAGTTTCAGAATGGGCGAACGGCAGCAGCAGACTCTGGCGTCACCATCAGTCGACCGGAGTGCCACAGAAGAGCAAGAGCAGACAGAGGACGGAGCGAGCAGAGAGTCCCCATTTTCTTGTGTTGTCTAGTTTCATTCTCCTTAATGGCTAAGAAGTAATCCACATTTCCTGCAGTGCTGTCCTAGCACCTAGGTCAAGATTCTCAGTTGAAACTTCAGGCTATAAAGTTATCACGATGTTTAATGGGGTCGCAAATGCTTCCCACCTGATTAGTTGTGACAGGGGTAGGGGCCAGGGTAACACTAGATGCCAGGTGGCTAAGGTGGGAACGTATCACAGTGGCACTAAGCAGTGCTGTACCATGGCATGCTTTACATTAGAAATGCTCAAAATAAATCAATCCCGACAAACTCCAGAGCAGCTCTCAGTTGAAACTGAATTTTAATTCATAGAAATTCAGAGGTGGCACTGGGCAGATAATGGAGAAAATGCGGCTCAGCACAAAACAGGCTCCTGTAGGTCTCAGTCATAGATGACACTTTTTCATTTCAAGGTAAAAGCGTTGAGCTTGGCCCTGGCTGCAGCTGCTAGTGTACTGTGACCAACCAGCAAGGGGGGTGGTTGGAGTTAAGCTGCGGCTCAATACAATGCAAATGTTTGCAGGATGCCTGGTCCAGCTCCCTCCATTGAGACCTGGTTTTATGGTGCTTTCATTATGCGTATAGGGTATAGTTGTTTATTAAAATTGATTGTATTTGAATAAGGACCTCCACGATCACTCATCTTTAGTACAATTAAGTACATAACCAATACTGTTAAATTTGAACTGTATTGTACATTTTACTTAAAAGAAACACATTCAGACTGATTTGGTTAGAAGCAAAATGTTATTTGAAAATATTTTTATTTTGTGCCTGTAATGCACCAAACCACTTTAAAAATCTGGACAACCATACTGTTGTGTTGGGCAACCAAATTTGAGATCCAGGGTGTCCGAGGACAAGTAATGTCAAAAAAAAATGCCCTAGCCTGAATATAAAACATCAAGAGATAATGCAGTTTAAAATTACTATCCACACTTATTTCACTCCGCAAAAACTGTTCAAAATGAAGAGCAAGAAAGGTAGAGAATGTTGGCACTGTGAAGAAGTCGACTCTGGCATCCTGCATACATTTTGGGATTGCAGTCTACGTAAAAACTGGTGGGCAAGGTCTTTTGAGATACTGGAAAAAACAAGGGTCAACTGTAAGAACATTAAAATCCCACAGTCTTATTTTAGACTAGACAGATAGAAAAACCTTAGGTGAAGATATATATTGTAGTTAATATATAATGCAAATAATATTGGTGTCAGAAGAGTCATTTTACAATAAAAGATATATAATCACTATATAACGCAAATAAAGCAGCTGTCAAAATACTAATTTTACAATAAATATCCAGATACTGTCTTAACTTTAACAGTCAATATCTGGAGGATGCTATTCCCAGGTTCTGTATACAACAGTGTTTTTTTTTTCCCCATGAAAGTGATGAATTTTGGAATCTGTATAACAAAAAGATGTAAGTTTGAACCAAAAAAGATTTTTCATTTTTAAAGAATCTGATACTACAGCGATATATTTGTAGAGTTCAAGTGTATCAGCTGTTTATTAATAACTTATGGCATATGTTATTTTATACAGGCATGAAATGTAGAACAAAAAAATTAATGTGTTTAGGGCAAGACTTGAAAACAAGCCAATAATTTCAATTTGCAAAATTCTTTATAATTCAAGTACAGATTATGTTTGCTTTGCACTTTAGCTCTAGTTTCATACGGTATAACCTTCTAGAGGACATATGCTACAGTATTTATCGAAAATGTTTCTCCTATGTATCATGGTGAACGTAATTCTTACATCTGCTATTTATGACCGAATGCAAATTATTACTTGCCAAAAAAGTTGCTTTGTGTACCCGCCTGGTAAACAAAAATTAAATAAAAACACCCAGTATACATAATATCAAGGGTCTTACAAAGTACTGACTGTCACCATTTTCGAGTTCAACTAGCAGCTAAAAATAATGCTCCTAATCAAATGGGACAGTGGGAATGCCGGGGACTAACAGCAATATATTTCTCATCCTCCCTGTCCATTCTTCTGTTGATCTTATTGACTCCTTACATATGCTGCATAGTTACATCATATTTTATACAATTCTGTAATAAAATTTGGAAAAAAAAATCTGTGCTACACATTGGTAAATTCTGCAAAATTGTGCAAGGTTATTGCTCCATTAAAAACCACGTAAAAGTATATGAAATGACGGAAACAAGCACTTCGATACGGTTTTTGAAGAAATAATGACAAACGAGTTTTGCAGCAGGCATTTCATTGTATCTTTTTTTTTTTTTTTTTTTAGTTGTAGCATTTTCTGAACAGTGCCTGCACAGAAAAATGCAGGCTAGTTTGTAAATACAGTCTTGTACTGCATTTGTAAATGTAAGAAAGTATAAAAGTATCATACACAGATGTGCACTTGTAGCCGAGATTGTATGACAAATTTTCCCATTTTTTTATTTGATCTACTAAATTTGTTAGAGATACCAGACAACAAATATAAAACTCACGTCCATACAGAGCTGGCTGAACTGTGACACCACCAAATGGGACTGAAGTTCAGGTAGCTTTTTATGCAGTGGGAAAGTAAAAGTTGTAGACACATATGCATCTTTTATCTTCCATAAACACAGAGTTCGGAGGGACATGTATAGGGGTATTGTCACTCCTGGTCTGTATCAATAAATTATTTTTTTAAAAGAATTAACTTCAGCTGTTGGCGTCTGTCTAAATAGCAAGGTGGTGAGTGCTTGAACTCTGTTTATGCCAGATGTTTTTCTCATGAGCACCACTGGTCCTAGTGCACACTTCTCCAGCTGAATTAATTTTTTATCTTCCCTCTGCACCCACTGAGCACTGGACTAACACCACAGCATCACAGAGGGAGTGAGGAGGACATCACAGAATTGGCGGAAACCATAGCAACAACTGGAGCATCATTTCCATCGGGAGACAAGATCGGGGGTCTGGCACTTGGGTACAGAGATGAGCAGGGGAGAAAACCAGAACTGTTAAAAATTAGCACCCAAAAAGATAAATTCTGCATGAATTTGAGGTACTGAAACAAAACATGATTTACAAGTTTTTTCAGTAGCATGCATGGGCACAGTAAACAGGCATAAAAAACTGGGAGCCCTGTACAGGCAACAACACAATCTCACCCCTGAAGCCAAATTCGCTGTAACCAGAACAATCTTCCCAGTACTTGACTACGGTCTCCCAGTTTACAGAGCAGCCACTTAACAGGGTCAAGCTGCTGCTAAATAAGACATGCCATTTCATACTGGTGTAATCCCCCTTCAAATGGGGGTTCCTGAAGTGTCTTCCCAGGCTTGCCTAATGCCCACTGCCAGGCTGGTGTTCTGTGTCCTAGCATTTTAAAAGTGTCGTGCATGTGAGTGCCTAGCTTGCCTCTGTGTCGGTCTCCTTAAGAGGCATCATTCTGTGGTGTATAACTAATCCAGGAAGGGGCCAAGTGTTTCCAGGCTCGAGTCCCGCCTAAGTTGTAGTAATATTGCTCTATTCTGCCATCATTAACTGTGCAGAGTGAGCTCTGTTAGAACTGATAATTGTTTGCTGATTAGCTGCTCTAAATAATGATATAGTTTGTCTGACCTGCCTTTCTTTGCAGCATGGACGTTTCTGTATTGCACCAATCAGTACCTTTGGGGACCCTAAAATGGAGTCTGTCCCCAGGGGTCTTGTGTGAGTGAATTTTTGTAGGAATTGTAGTTTTTTCCACTTTGGCACCTAAATGGACCTGGAGAGGGAGCTCTAGCTGTGACAGACAGATGGATCAACCAACCGAACCTTTTGGATTTCAGAGGAAGTCCCGGTGCTGCCTGCAGCAGAGTGTTAGTCTGAGTTTGGAGTTGATAGAGTGAACAGCTCGAGTGATTCGAGCAGCTGCTCCTGCGTAGTTGTGCAGGAAACTGGTGGAAAGGCCGGGTTTGGCCCGTCTGCCTGCTGTCCCTCGAAAGCGATCCTTAAAGAGTGCTTAAATAACCAGACTGTATCCGAACCAGTTATGATAAAAGCCACTGAACTGTGACTGTACCTTTGCCTGAAGAAGACCGAAAATTTGCTCCACATAATCGGCCTGTCAAGACGTCTGAATCACCAGACATCACAGTTTTGCTCAGGAAAGCTGAAATTGCAACCGGACTGTCATCTGAACTTTGGAATTGCTTTTCTTTTACTGTAAGTGTGCTGAATGCAGTTAATGGGTCGCAATTTGGTTCCCCACTGCCTAATTATGTCACGCTTGCTGGAAGCTGCATCCAACATTTACCAGTCTGAATCCAAATTGTTCACCCAGCCTGGGCCCTGCCAACTTGGCCCAGCCAGCTACTCGCGATGCAGAGAAAACCATCTACAAGAGACCTGCCCAGGGATCAGGCCCCCTGCTCAACACCTTGAACAGAAACAACACCTCGGTGATTTGTGTGGGCCCTGCTTCTCCTGGCAAACCAGCAAGTCATCCTAAAGTCTCCATTTCATCCATTCTGTGTCCTGTACTGGGTAGCATGAGTAAACACCAGGGTAGTTCCTGCAACTACAGCTCAATCAAAGTGTGTCATCTGATTTAGCTGTTTTGTCTAATTATCACGAACTGAGCCTCCTGGCTCCAGATTACAAATTGTGTGTGGTTGTGCATGCTTCTTCTTTCCATCACAGGGCCCTGACCAGCTGCAACGCCAGCCTACCCCGGGCAATGAATTAGGCTAGCCCCTTTTGTTCCGACTGGGTACCCAGAGTGTGTGACTGTGAATGGACTCTAAAGTGCATTCATGATTGCCTGACTGAATTAGTTACAGAACTAATCAGCCAAATTACGCCCCCTCCCTTATTCATTCCCTCTGAATAAATCAGATCTAATCCTTTTTGCATTTAACTTGACTGTGGTTCCATTTTGTACCAGAAGCACTGTACTGTTGTTAAATGCTGTGTCTAACCTTATTTTACAGGGGTCTCCAGGGTCAGACTGGTGGAACCAGTCCTGGTGGTAAGTGCAAACAGAGTTGGGATTTGTATGCTGATTGGGTTATTGTACCCATGTATGCTGTTCATTCTTTAGGCCACTAGAAGGGAAAGGGGGGGGGGTCACAGTGTCCTGGAGGCCTGTACCCAGGTCAGCTACGCTACCGCTAACCCTGTCCTCCAGGTGAAGGCACCCGTTTTCAGTACCCAGGCCCCTTAACCTGCAACTAGTCACGCAGGCAGGGGTAGTAGCCCTTGGGACAGTGCCACCTAGGGGGTTACATCTGCAGCTGACTCTCCCATACCTGCTCACTTAATTCCCAAACCAAGTGGCTTCCCCTTCATGAAAGAATTAGATACCAGACATGCCTACTTGGGGAAAAAAGCTCTTCTGGGACTCACCCCACCCACATTTCAAAACCTTCAACACCCTGTCCTCAACCAATACTCAACCAGGAAGTTGACCAGGAGTGCTCTATCTGTGCCCTTTCACAGTAAGTCAGGCCATACGTTCCTTCACCATCAGAGCTCCTTAGTGGCTGAATGACCTACCTGAACCCTTGCTGGGCCTCCCTAAAATAGTACAATTCAAGAGGTAGCTAAGAAGAGTTCTCTCACGAGGATCCAAATGCAACTGCCGTACTTGACTTTGTTGACAACTGGTAATTATATGCATATAGCTGTACAATTCTCCTCCTGAACTGCTCTTTACTCTTCCCGAGCTCTTTGGTATTGTTACTATTAGAATTCACTTATGCTGCAGGTACAGCTCTTGCTTTGCTCTTGACAATGCTTCTTGACATATCTCATTAGACAATGACCCAATAGAGCTGCGTTTTCCTGCATCCTACTATTACAACCTCGTGGATCCCACTGTAGTTATCTCTGTATTTTATTAGTGACAATGTTCCGATGGATCTGCATCCCCTTGTATTCTATTTATTTATTTTATTTATTAAATTTTGGTGACCAGGTAGGCCCACTGAGCCCCGAAGTTCCCTTTTTCAGGGGCAACCCGGGATGACAATACAAGTTATAAGAATGAACAAGGACATAAGGAACATTTGAGGCATTGTGAGTTATTTGATGAAATCTCTATTCTGTGGCATGGAACCCTTTGTAAAAGAGCAGTTGTGCTCAAAGTTGTATTTCCAAATAAATAAATAAATAAATATGCGATTATTTGCAAAAAATTACAAAGCTGCAAAAGCAGGGGAATGTGACAGGGTGAAATACTCCCACATCTTGGCAACTGTGTCATGTGATATTCCAAGGGTTTCAACAGCTGCTCAAAATAGTGTTGGTGGTTCCCTAACTATGCCGCCTATATCTCAAAGCCTAAATAAAGAACGTGTGTGCAAGTAACTTTCCTTAACTTAAAAGATAATGCCAAATTTATGAAACACCACTGCTTCAAGCAGTCGCTTAAACTCACCACAGGGGGCTCTCCTGGCTACAACAGTGTCTCTCGGGTTGGGGAAACAGAGAGCAGAAGGGGACATTCCAGGTGAACCCTGAATGGTATTTCTGCTGTTTCAAATAAAGATGCAGTTCTACTGTTTTCACAGCAATTGGTGTCGAGATTGTTTATTGTTGATATAGCATCTGTCCTGAGGTCACCGGATCGAAGTTGACTGGGTTTGTGTACGCACCTTACATTCCCACTGAAAAAAAAGCACAACACCCAGATGTGCACTGTGGTGCAAAACACTGGGGCTGGCTGTCCACCTCCTAGTGCTGCATGAGCCTAGTTTGTTGTTTTGTATAATAAGGTAATCCACTGCTTCACACCCCAGTATACAGCACCTGTGTACTATTTTTCTGGACTACCACCTTACATGCCTGCAAGATACTGTGGGTTAAGGGACATGTTTTAAACTAGGGGTTTACAGCAGAGAGTTCTGACAACTAAGTCCTTCCCCTCCTAGACTGTATCTATTGACAACATCTGTTAAGAACTCTGCCTTGGCCATCCTCGTTTATCTGGGGAGTCTCCCCGCCTCCCAAAAGCCAACAGGTTACAGCTGACTAAAGAAAAAAATTATATATATAAAAAAAAAATCTATTATCTAATGCAAATTCTGCAAACAAGAAAGATCCATAAAATTATAAGCACACTGAGCAGTGTCATGTATTCTAGGTTTAAAGAGCCGCTGTCACTTACTTGGCAGCTGTTTTTCTGAATACTGTGATGTTTGCCATAGTCCATGCTGGTGATTTGCAAAGTTTAATTAAAAAAAAAAAACTTATACTAATTTAATAGCATTTTTACACAGCAACTCGACTGCACCGCTCAGCCACTGATTCATGCTGTGCGTGCTCTCAACGTGCAAGCATGATGACAACAAGTGAGGAGCACAGCATGAGTATGGTACTGTCAATAGGAAAAACATGGCGCACACAGCTTCAGATGTTTCTAGCAAGGCCAATACTTATATCAGTAACTTTTCAAATGCAGATACCTACCTAGGTCATTTTTCTAAGGTGGAGCTCGAGGGAGAGGATGAAGGTGAACAAGCACACCATCTCAGTATTGACCAAATGTTCTCAATGTGCAGCCCTACATGTTCAAACCACATCTTCCTCCTAGCAGCTGTGATGAAGACTCTGAGAGGAAGGATGATGCCGAGAATGCTAGAGAATTAATGCACACCATAGGTGAAACAGAAGTCACGAGGTCAATGTCTGAGTGCCTTTCAACAACATCTGGGCAGTGGATTAATTCTCAAGAAACGCTTGCCTTGGAGCGGGTTACTGCGTTTATAAAATGGAAAAAGGTTTTATTTTTGTGTAGTTAAGACTGTTACTAGGAAGAATATGCAAGTAGGGTGTAACAAAGGCCGTGTGCCTTTGAATGCACCCAGGAACTGCATTAATTCGAGGAGTATTATGTTTAATTCGAATAGTATTATGTTTAAAAACAATAGGAAAAGTTTTTCATGAAAAAAAGCTTTTATTTTAATTTAGCTAGGCTGTTGCTAGGTAAATTAGTTTAGGTTAGTAACAAAGTTTCTATATCTAGGAATATAATGCACAGTCAGGTGGTGCTTCCTAACCAAAAGAAGGTTCTAGGATTTTTTTCTGTGATTGAAAGACATTTTATAAAAGGATTTATAACGTGGTTAGAAAAATGTGAGCCATGTGACTGGCTGAAAGACTAGGACAGGAGTAAAATTAGGAGATCCTGGCCCAGCGCAACCCCACATTGCACCCCGGTGGGATATTGAAAAGGCTGCCTCGTGCAGCGCAAATCCCGATGCACCAGGGCACAATGTAAGTGTATGTGGCTCAGATGCAGGGGGCTTGCCCATGCATATGCGTCACATCCCAATATTCAGCCCGGGATATGCGGCGCATATGCTGGCGCAGCCCTGCACTGCACCACATAGGGTGGCTCAAAGTTGTGCCCATGAATAGTGGGAACAAATCCTGGCCACCCACAGGCGGGCTGCTGTATTGCACGGCGCAACACAGCAGCCACCAGCCATGGGTGGCCACCTGCCCACCCAGAACACTATCCACATGCACACGTAGCACCCTAGTAGTCTAGTGGCTCCCTCCCTCCTCCCTCCCATTACCCGATCGCGGTGGCAGTAGTTAAAACATTCCTGGTAGTCTAGTGGTACCCCCCTTTCTCCATGTGTCCCCAATCGCTGTTACCGTACTGTACGTCTGTCGCTGGTAGTCTAGTGGTACCCCCCGCCCATTACATGATTGTGCAAGTCTCTGTCAAATAATTCCCTGGTGATCCAGTGGCACCCCCTACCCCTCCACACCACAGAACCCCTTTGCTACCTCAGCTCCCCGTCATCAGCGGGCAGCTTTCAACCCACCCGCAATTGCCCAGTCACTTCGCTAAATGACAGATACAGAGGGAGTTGCAAGCCCATTGGTCTTGTGGACCAACGGGCTTGCAGGGCATACTGTACCTGTCATTCGGCAGGCGGTTGGTGGTATGCAGGCGGTTGCAGCTGCCCACCAATGACGGGGTGGCAAGGGTTCTGTGGGTGGGAGGGTGGGGTTGCCACTGGATCACCAGGGAATTATTTGATGGAGACTTGCTGCAATCACGGCAATGGGCGGGGGGGTACCAATAGACTACCAGGGACAGACGTACAGTACGGTAACAGCGATCGGAGATACAGGAGGGAAGGGGTACCACTAGACTACCAGGGAATGTTTTCAACTACTGCCACCAGTAATTGGGTTAATGAGAGGGAGGGAGTACCACTAGACTAACAAGGAATGTTTTCAACTGCTGCCACCAGGCGCAGTCTGAATATCCAGGCCCCTATTTACATTCCTGTACTTATTTAGCCTGTGAACCAGTTCAATTACAATTTCAATGTGCATCTTACACTACAGAGAATGCATCTGTACACAAGTTCCAAATCTCTACAGTGCCATAAAAATGAAAACAGTCTCCAGAGTTATTTCAGCATGTCGATTCAAATGACCAGCCTGAGCCTTGTTCCAAAATTGTATCAGTTCTGTAGACCTCAAAGTTAGGGAGCTGTAAAACTTTCATTTTTCATACAGTGTGATGTTCTTTAGACACTGCCTCTTTCTTCATTCACTGTGATATTCTTTGTACCCAGCATCAGCATTTCTTTTCCTTTCCTTTCCTTTTTTAGCTTTTCTCAGGAGTGGCAAACAGTGATATGGCAAACTTAGCTGCGGCTGCAGTTTTAACATCGATGGGAAACTGAACTGTTCAAAGGGACTACTTTGCCTGTCAACTATAAAAGTAATAATTTTGCAGCACTCCAAAGTCAAACTTAACTTTGCTTCAATCAGTGGCTCACCATTTTTCTCTTCTTGTAAGTGACACTTCAGAATGTGTAGTTATGTGGTAAGAGTCTCCTTAGACCCCCAAGAAGTGCGTTCAGATCCCTTATGCACACCCTGAAGTGGCTTACTGTGCAATTAAAATGTATCTCTTCTCTTGTGTATTATATGTAAAGTGAAACATTTTAATGTATTTTTTTTTTTTTTTTTTTTTTTTACATAAAATCATTTGTTGAAATACATTTTAAAAAACATAATATATATGCGAAATCATCCCTAAAATAGTAGTATGTATTTTATTTTTGTAGTACTTCCTAACAGCACTTCTCTGGCAACTGAAGAAGCAGTTCAAGCTAAACTGTCAGCTTGAACTGTGTAGTGTAGAAACCTTTTGTTTCTTTCAAAGACCTGCTGTCACACTCGTTAACTGGACGATACTGTCACCTACGGAGAATGTCACTGAAAGTATATTTTGACTGAATCCTTGCCAAAGAAGACAATGTAACATGCAGGCTGACTTACATATTGGTGCTGTGTAAAGCCAGTTCCTGACTAACAGAGAGTCACTGGCGAGTGTCTCTTGGGAACGTGCATCCTTGACATTGCCACACAGAGCACAGCCATATTCAGGATCACCTCGTGCAGCCCAAGTCCGATTTTCTGGGAATGACATCACACAGACTTGGACTGGCAGCACTTCTCAACTGGCAGTTTTTCGTTGTGGCAGTCTGACACAGACTAGACAGCCAAATACACTGACAAGAATAGTAAACATATGGGACAGTGGGAAACGTAAAGAAAAACTACAGAACACAATACATAAACAGGTATTTAGCATCTCAAAACAAAGCCGGCTTCTTAGTATAGCAATCTGATTTACTGTACTTGTAAGAACAATGGAGAAGGCTAGGCACTGAATGTGCTAGTGAAAGGTGAGGATTTGACAGTCCTGGAGACTGAGGCCCCCTGTCCACTAGGTGAGGTACAGCGAGGACCAGGTACATTGCAGGCCTCCCCACACTGATGTAGTTCATGCTGTGGAAAGATGAGGATGTGACAGCACTGGAGACAAAGGCCCTCGGTCTGCACACAGGGACAGGTACAGTGCATGCCTCAAATGATGTATGTTGATGAAAGGTGAGGGATTGACAGCCCTGGAGACTGAGGCCCTCTGTCCACAGGGCTAGGTACAGTATGGGGCAGATACAGTGCAGGCTTCTTATATGGTAATCCACTGCACAATGCAGTGCACACAAAGGAGCCGCTGGTGTCATTGACACAAATGAAAAGCAACCTTGGTATCTTTCAATTTGTAATTTTATTTGATTTACAAAAAAGGCATACACATTAAAATTGACACTTCAGGTACTGTGCCAGTATAAGCATAGTAAATCAGTAATATGGCAAAACCAATACAAACAACAGGCCAGGGTGCAAAATGAGTTGAATACCATATGGGGAGCTCTAAGAGGAATCCTGCCAAACTCCTTAGAAAGCGTGTGACTCTTTTTGCACCCTGTCATCTTGTTTTTTTTTTTTTGTTTTTTTTTTATTGATTCCTGCCAGAACTCCCTAGATCATTGCTCTCAAATGAGGCCACCTTGGTCGCATGAGGCCACCAGCACAATTTTGTGCTGCCAGAGAGCTCTTTAGAACCCCAGTTGAAGAGATAATGGAATGGACACATTCCTATCTTTATAAAAACACGGAAGATACATTCAACTAAAACTAAATCAGGGACTTGGTTTTATGTATATTGTTTGAAAAGAAATGTGTTACATTAGAGCACCTGGTGTATAGCAGAGGGTCTCGGTTAAAAAAATAAGTGAAGCCATGAGTAAGTTCTGGTGCCTCACCTTAAAGCCCTTTGAGGTCACCAGAGTGGGGCTGCTCTAGATGGTATGCAACTCTTTTTGCAGTCTGTCCTCTTTTGTATTGGTTCCACTGCATTAATACTTACATTGGCACTGTACCTTTGGTGTTAGTATGTATGCCTTTTTGTAAATCACATAAAATTATGACTTGAAGGACAACAACATTGCTTTTGCCTCTTTAACCCAGGTGTCACTGACACTATCGGCTCCTATGTATGCGCTGGGTCTGTGTGGTTGGTTAACAGCTGTGCCAGATTGCGAGATCCGCTTTCAGTGTGCCCTGATTCTTGTACAGTGTATACATTACTGTTCTTTTTTAAGTCAAATAAAAATACTATCCATCGTACACCAGGTAGCTAGACACCTTTTTATGTTTCCTTGCGCAAAAACATTTTATTTCACAGAACAGCATTTCAGAGGTGTGTCACAGACTAGCCCATTGCACAACAATCTACATTGAGCTCATCCCTGAAAGACCAATGACCACGCAACCTGAGCATGATTGTGGCCACAGCTTCATTGTCAGAAACCTTGAGTACCTGAAAGGACTGAAGCACTCCAAAGACAGAGCGCTTCAGTACTTTCATTTGCGTAAAGCCGTAGGGCAATAATCTGCAGCTCCAGGTCTCCTCTCAAACCCTGGACAGTAAGAACATACTGTATGCCAGGCACTTCCTTCCACCAGCTGTTTTATGTTTCACACACTGACAGGCTCTTGCTTTCTCTGAGAGCTGCCAGTACATCGCCACCCTGCACCTGCCTGGCTCTGCTCTCACATGACACAAGGCCACGACCCTGGCCCTTCTCTCTCAGCTATGTGTTTTGTTTTAGGGCACCAGCTACATCAGCTCTCTCGTGCGCTCTTCCTCTAGAATCTCCATTTCAGAAAATCCCACCACTCGACACGATGATGTCAGTGGTCATCGGCGTCACAACCCTTTCCACAATGGTCTCCTGAGCCTTGAAATGCAGTACTGAGGTCCTAATGTCCAAGGAATTACCTGCTGTAAAAGAGCTCTTCTATTGCACATGCCCTTCCTCCAATTCATGCCCCTATCTATTTATTTTACATTAACAAATCAAGGCGAACGGTTATGAGCATCAGCTAGTACTCTTCATTATTGCCAGCAGTAAAGAAGCAAAATGCATATATCTTAAGTAAGCAATAGCATTACGATAATAAGTTCAGTTATTACGCAATGGGTAGGGACAGTCCTGAAACCTGATTGGCTGAGAGACAATTACAGTCATGTATTTTTTATGATTCCTTGCACGTGCACAAGAAACATTTTATTTCAGAGGTGTGTCACAGACTACCCCAATGCAGCGCAATCTACGTTGGGCTTATCCCTGACAGACCTATGACCATGCAAGCCGAGTAGGACAATGGTCAGTTTCACTGTCAAAGACTTTGTGTACTTGAAAGGACTGAAGAGCTCCAATGAGAGAGCGCTTCAGTACTTTCATGTGCATAAAGCCGGCCAGCAAGCAGTTAAGTGGCTTTATGTATATCACTGCACAAAGCACTAATCCTTGATGTTGCTGACATAATGAAAACTTAAATAGTGATTCAACTAACAAAATACACCCCTGCCACATACACCATGCAAGGAAACAATCAGCATTGTCAAATACTTGTTAATGTAGGATCAACTGATGTATCTCAGCCAGTGCAGTTTCTGGATTTTTTCTTGCCATTTTATAAAGTTTATATAGAGTTCAGCTAATTATATTTCTCCAATATCTACCCATATCACAATACCTCTTGGATCATCAAAGCTGAAACTGAAAAGTCGAATTGTCCCTTCAGAACAATACTGAGTGCATTTCAAGTCTGTGCGAGAGTACTGCTAAATTCTCTTTGTAGTTTACTTTTTGAGATTTTTTTTTCTGACTAGGAAAGCAACAAAAAGTAAAGTACGTGATACTATACGTGCCTGTCGTCAACACACGGCGCTTATGCATAAAGCACGCATTTTTAAACTGTCACCTGACAAACAGTAAACAAAGAATAGAAGGGGCAATTGCCAACCCCACGCCCACTCATCGAATAAACATGCATTCAAATTAATATGAATGTCACAGATAATTAAAAAAAGGTACAAAAGTAGGGTATACTTACCCGACCAAACCCATTCAAAAATCTCTATAGAAAAACACTAGCGCATCCCTAAAAACAGAACACCTACCCACTGTACGAAGCCCACTCCTCCATAACTGCAATGTCATTAATGGTCCTACTATACACACATTTTACTTAGATTTTTTTCTTGCAAAAGGAGCTGTCAAGAAGTAAATCTGTGGTAGCGGTGATCGGAATCACGGAAACCACGTATAACAGTTGATTTAAAACTACTTCCAGTACTTAAGCCAAAAGAGCAGCTTTGCATTTTGGAAGATTTATAAATAGGCAAACATGCACAGCGTTACCGAGATTTTGGTGCTCCAGATTGACTCTGTTCCTTATCCACTCCTCAGTTGCCGTCAGCGCCGCCATTATTTCAAACACTGACACACAGAGAACTGACCCTGCGCAGTAAGCGTTCCGAGCCTGAGCCGCAGGCGGTGGCCAATCAGAGAGCAGGCAGGCGCGTGTTTTCCGCGGCGCCTTGGAAACGGTGTCAGCCTGAGAAGCCGAGGCATTAGCAACAGACTGCTGCTGTAAATTTCCTCCCCTAGAGCCTGACAAACGTCTGAAATAACAGCGACGCAAGCAAGTTAAAACAGTCTGCGCCGTGCCTTCTGCATAATTGCTTTGCTTATGGACGGGGCACGAAGATATACTTGAGAGCTTGCCTTGCTTTGTTACATTTTTAGACAGCATTATTAGCACTCTTGCTATACAGTACCTCTCAACCTTTTGTCACTGAAATGTGGGACACTGACTCATAATGGCGGGCCCAGTTTCAAACGTGGAAAGCTAGAACTCAGAGCACTGTAGAAACCATTGTTTTTGCTTGTACAACGTTTATTTTTCATTTAACGTGGCAATATATTGAGAATTACTGTTTCAAAGTTTGACTTTACAACACCTGTGTTTGGGCAGCACCTTTCCTCTAAGGGACAGAGTAATTTTGTAGGGTAAATAGAGGGATGTCCTTAGTACTCGGAAACATTTTAAAGACTTGATTCCGGTTTCCCAAGTAATCCGGGACAGTTGAGAGGTTTCGTTTCTGTTTCAGTGTGGCTGTTCTCCACGAAACATAGAATCTGGTGGCAAATGAAATAAGGGTTGCTTGGCCCACCTAGTCTGCCCAATTTTCCCTGCCTTCAGTATCTCCGTAGACCCCAACAGGAGGCCGGTTATAGTGCGTTTAGATACTTTTCTTTCTACCAGGCGCTGGCAGGCAGGGTTGGCCTGAGATGTAGGAAAGCTGGTACAGGAAGGGGTCTGCCTGGAAAAAACAAATTCTAGCCAGAGTCGATATGGCTGTGAAGAGCTTGCAAATAACCAAAGTTGTTTTCTTGTTGGTTCCATACAGCGCTGTTTAGTCACAATCATAAAAAATGGCATGCTGCTAACTCAGTCCTCCTAAATTTATTTAGTCAGAATACACTGTGTGTGTGTGTGCATGGACCCACATGGGCGCCGGAAGATTGTAAAAGGTGAGGGTGCCCAAGATAAAAAAAAAAAAGGCACTTGTTGAATTATAAAGGGCACTTTTTCCAAACCAGGTTTTTATATACAGTAAATGTACATTTATGACGACAATAGTAATTTTAAAAATGCTTTTATACCATATCAGAATATTTAATATGTAATATTAAGGGTTCGGCTCATGCACAACAGTTCCAGGTTGTTTTTCGAAGTTAAAAAAGTGAGCCACAAAGACACCTTATCCTATTAGACAGCAATAAAATTGTATGATGTTTATGTCTCCATGAACTTGAGAATTCTAGATCGGAACACAGATGCATTGTACCAACGATGTAAGTTCTTGACAAGATCATACTATAGTATATGACTAACCCCCATTGTATATGAAATTCAGCAGCTGCTCCAAAGCTGTTGTACTACAGTTCAAAGGTCAGAAAACTTGTTGTAGTATCGATCTGACGTCACATCGATAGTACAACAAGTTTTCTGTCAATTAAATAGTCGCGCGCATAACTAAAAATTCGAAAACTCAATTTGAAATCAGCGTGTCTCACAACCGAATTAATCGCAAGCAAGCATAAAATCCCAGGGACATAAGGCCTGTGAAACCCCGCATGTACGAGAGCAGCATAAATAAAGAAAGGGACCCGATCTCTGCCTATCTTAAATATGCCTCCCAGAGACCACAAGCAATGAATACACCCGATGCACCTTTTTATCTGGCCCCCAACATAAATTTTAAGCCAGGAGTCTCCCTCTGGTATAGAACTATGACCATAGGAGAAAACAAAATTAGAAACATGATAAAGCAAATGAAAATGTCTGCTGGCTTGCCTGAAAGTAAAAAAATCACAAATCACTCCACCAGAAAGACATCGATCCAGGCATTGGTAGATCATAACGTCCCTCCACAGAAGTTGCACAGGTCTCCGGGCATCAAAATATACAAAGTATTAATAATTACAGCATGATCTCCGGTTCCAAACAGCAGAGACACTCGTCCATCTTCCATTCTTCGAAACCGCGCCTAAGTGTCAGCCCCACTGAGACAGCTCACAATTGGCTGGAAACAGGAAATACATCAGTGCCTGTCCAGCATCAAAATATCATCCCAACAGAAAAGCTGCCTTTCCACATTTCATTTGGGGAACACTCGTTTTCAGCAAGGAGTCACAGTGAATGTAACACACTACTCAAAACCGAAAAGGAGGCGAGTAGCGGTGATCGAGACACCCAGTGACTCTGAATAAGTAAGTTTTTCTCTAAATTTAACCATATAGATGTAAAGCAATGTCTGGGGGGCGGGTTGCTCTGCCAACTGACAAATGCTGACATTATTTTCTTCCTCTCTGGGAAATGCTGAGCAGCGCCCACGATGATGTATCGTTTTCTCTCTTTCTCTTAACGATTCTATATAATTATCGTACTGTATAAAAATATTTCTGTTTGACAATATACAATTCAGTACCACTCGTCTGTGTCCCGTTTTTGCTGCGACAGGGGGGTTAGTGATATACTATAAAAAGCAGTGGATGATTAAGCATCCACTGCAAGGCTTTGTTTCCATCTCGGTTTGTGGATGACATCATAGAGACCTCTCGAGTCCGCTCGAGGTCTCTATGATGTCATCACACAACCTCGATGGAAACACAGCCTTTTTGTGGATGCTTAATCATCCACTATTCTATATGTTCTGAAATAGTCAATGCCAGCAATGTGTGAATTAAAGGGACACTGTCAACCTATTTTTTATCATATTATTTCTAGTTGAAACCCTACATCTTATGATTGTTTACCCTCTCTAAAATTCACTGATGTTGCTGTTTGTTTTGTCTGTCTCCTTGTTAAGTAGAAACAAAATGCATGGCGATGTATATTTATAAACAACCTTGTTTTGTTTACAGTCCTAGTTCTGTTCTTACTGCATACTTTCTGAGCATTAGAAACGCACCCAACCAGTGCAGTCACTCATAAGAAAGAAGCCTTCTAAACTCCCATTGCATCATGAGGGGCTAGACTGTTTTGTGGGTATTCCCAAGTCCAGGAAAGATGTGCTTGGAGTTGTTCAAAAGATGTAAACAAACCTGTTTTGGTGTGATAACACCAGTATGTTGGGCAGTCTGTTTTTCACTTTTTTAAAGAAAATAAGAGTCAGAATCAAACTACCAGCTACATAAGCAAACTTTACTGAATGTTGGCAGTTGTAAAATATGTTTTTTAAACTGGGGACACTTTGAGACCTAAGGGGGTTGACAGTGTCCCTTTAAGCAGTAAGCCACAAGGGGGTGTGGGTTATCGGGGGATTTACCATGGCTGGAGTCCTCGCCAGCCATGGTAAATCAGATAACTCACATTCTGAGTAACATCAATATACCAGGAAAAGGAATGAAGGATTAAGAAAAATATATTAAAAAAAATGTTTTTTTATTGATTTTTTTAGGTGAGGTGGCTTTGCCCAATGTTAAGTAGTCCTGTGTAGCTAGGGCTGTGTAAGTGGTGATCCAGTCTACCGAGCTCCACCACGCAGTGCCGACATCAATTACAGAGGACGGTGTCCTGAGACAGAATTTGCTGTTTGGGAGTATAACAGGCATTTTGTTTGTTTTCGGTAATATTTTCTTATAGCTAACGTAAATGCTGACACTGGGGGACTTCTGCTGTGACACGGGAAGTTTGATTGTGCTTAACAGTATAGTGGCAGTGCCGTTGAAGGAGCAAGAGTCCGCAAATTCCGAGCAGCAGTGTAGCAATTTTATTTTATTTTTCTGTCGGCTGGTAAGGACAGTGAATTTGTTTTTCGGTGGCACAGTCGGGTTGCAGGTGTGATTGCAGATTTGAGTTCACATCGCGAGTGAGGTTCACAACAGTTTAGCGGGGATTAAACATGGCGGGTTTGCGGCTGTGGAGTTCAGGGGTTGGATGAATTTGAGAGCTGTGGCTGACTGGCACCTTTGCCGTGGGTATATCGTAGGATTTACCATGGCAGAAAAGTGCCAGCCAACCAGTTAAAACACAGGATTGTGTCTTTTGTTTTTAGTCCATGGTATAATCAGAAACACTCACTGAATTTACCAAAAGGCCAGTTAAGATTAAGCAGTAACAAAATGAGAACTGGTATTTTAAAAAATTACATCTACTTCTACAAAAATGCATGTTTGCTGATTCAAGGCAGTTCTCCTTTGAGATATTAACAGCCCGGTCTAAATTGTTCACTATTTATGGGACTGGCAGTACAGTCTAGCGGTTAGAGTAATGAGTTGTAAATGAGCTTTGTACATCCAGCATTCAGACATGGGTTTGATTCCCACAACCTCCATTTCCATACTGTGTGGCTCTGATTAAGTCACTTAATCTCTCCAGTGTTCCTGTGTTGTCCCTAGAAACAAGCACCTGTGCCTAGTTGGCCTTAACTGGTTACCAAAGGAAAATATATATTGAATTACATTTATAAACTGTAAACAAACATTAAAGTCTAGTACATAGATTCCAGATCCATGCAATAACCAAGGAATACACCAGCCAAGTCTGGGGCTGTCAATATAGCTTTAGATGTTAGAGTAAAGAGCTCGGTACGTCTAACACACAGACCTGAGTTTGATTACCACAACCTCCACTTGCATGCAGTGTTACTCTGAGCAAGTCACTTAGGCCCTGTCCACACTGTAGCTCGAAAACCCTTCTGCAGTGTTACAGAGGGTGTAAACTGCATTGGTAATGGCGTGCGTTTACACTGGTAACGTTACAGGAGGCGTTTTCGTAACCGTTGTGAAACCACCTATAATTGGTTTCGGGATTATCAAGCTCAGTCCGCCCTGGGACCATTACGATGGTAGTGTGGACTGCCGGTATGGATCCTACAGGCACAAAGCACAACACGAGCTGCATTGTGGGATCGGTGCCGCGGTAACGTCACCGGAACCCGATGTGTGGAGTGGCGGTGCCGGTCCCGTAACGGACACCGCCGAGGTGTGGATGCACTGCACCGCTCCGCGGCCGTAACGGATTGCATCCGTTACCGGGCGCAAGCGGTGTAGTGTGGACAGGGCCTTAGTCTCCTCAGTGCTCCCGGGTAGCCCCAGAAAACAGGCACCTGTGCCTAGTGGGCCATACCTGGTTACCAAAGAATAATAAAAAAAGTAATTAAATGCTTATATTCTTTTATCTTTAAAAGGACAAAGTTTAAATAGTAGAGGTTGGTGTATGCTGCTTACAGCCTCAAATCAGAAACAGACATAAATACTGCTGCTTTAAGCAACAAACCCAAAAGAGAAACCCACCCTGAGAAATGCAGGACTTTCAGAAGGGACTCCATTACAAATAAGCTTCAGTCAGTGGTTACATTCCCTAAAACTGAAGTCTGTGATTATAGACAGTGACAATCCCCTTCCCCGTCAGTGCAAAAAGACAGGATTTTTCCCCTAAATTGTTTAACCAGGAGTGGCACACAAAGCTGATAGCTTGTTTACAGGTTACCACCTGGGAGCACAGGGAAGTTAAATGACTTGCTCAGGGTCACAAGTGGGGGCTATGGGATTCAAACCCAGGTCTCCAGATTTTCAGCTCAGAGCCTTAAACCACTGTGCTATACTGCCTTCCTAAATACTGCCACTGAAGTGTAAATTCTCATCTGTCCCACCCCAGATGTGAACCAGAACTGACAGGGCTGTAAAGAGCTACCAAATGACCAGTTATTTCCTTGTGTGTGTAAGTTTGCATGCATGCAACCTGTCATGCCCATAGGAATAGGATAGCTTACAGTTGCAGATGCAAAGTCTGTAACCTCACACTGTAGTCTAACTTTGAGGAAATTCCACAAGTTATATGATGAGTTAACCCCTAGGTTGCTGAAAGAAATAGACTAACTCTATTAGACTGTGCTGGACAGATGATAGAAACAGCAGTTTAAAAAGTTTTGTTTTTTTGTTAATATCCTGAGACGTTCTGAGGTGCAATACAGTGGCATCCCCCCTCCTTTCAGATGCCTTTAACATACAGCAACAAATAGCAAAAATCAGAGGGGGAGTGCACTATTTTGCACCTGTGGAGGTCGGAGGAATACATGCAAAAGTCTAAAAAGGGAATTCAAAGATCCGCCGTTTTAGAGCTACAGTCTGATCGATGACAGAAGGGCTGTAGGCTCCACCCACAGCCCTAAAAATAAGGGTAGGCCTAGGAGTGACATTCTTAATTTTTATATTAAGACAGTATTAAACTTTAATATGGTACACTGGCTCAATTTTACATTTTATGTGTACTTGCCATGATAACAAAGAAAAATGTTAATATATGAAGAGATTTGTAGTAATTGGAATGTGGAGAGGAACACAGCTGGGGAGGTACCCCTGGAAGTTTCCAGGTGGGCCAGTCCAACACTGAGCACTGGGGCTACATGCCAGTCCTAGCCCCACACCATATATGTTGGTTTCCTTTGCCATGCTGTCAAGGCCCAAGTGTTATGAAGGTGAAGTGGATGTTCTTGTACAAAATAATGACATTATAGCAAGGTGAGACTCTGCAGCCAATCAGATTTCTTATTTACAGGGCATTACCAGACAACAGTGCACTTTAAATAAGTGGAAAACACAGAAAGGCACCCAAGTATGCTAATGAGTGCAAAAAGGCACTCAGAATATGCTAATTAACCATTGTTTCTGTGTATTAAATTAGGATACCTCAGCTAAGATGCATCCTCTAGTTTTCAGAAGGGTCTTGCTGTTAGCCATTTTTACATTTAACTAGGATAGCTTAGTCAGCCCAGTGGTGTTGAAGCGCTATGTGCCTTACTGCCTGCCTCACCAGCAACTAAGTTTGGGAACAAGTTCAGGTCACTGGGGGCCATCCGGGGGGAAGGGATTGAGAGTTCAGAGGACTCCTCTCCTCTTTCTGGGCAGGGAGGACTCCATCTCAGCCCTTGGCTGCCCCCAGGTGGAGGCCTGGGGGCAGTGCCAGCATCTAAGCATCAGAAAGGGAGGGGCCACATTTCCGTGATGTGTGCACACCTCCACACACGCGTGCGTACATGCTGCTGTGGCAGGGGTACCAGGGGAGAGAACATGGAAAAGAAGGTGGCCTTAGGCTCTATGATACTCAGACTTCCTACCCCAACCCACACCATCTCCTGAACCACCAATCCATATTGGATGAAGACTCTCCAGGTGGGAGGAGGACGGCCCTCTACTTCCTGGTCCCACCACGGGGGAAAGAGATGGGGGTCACTGGAACTGGGTGAGTACTGGGGGATGTGGTAGCTGGTTGATGGTGGGGTGGGGATGGAGCAGAGCAGCTCTACCCAAGTCCACCAGGGAACAAAGGAGCATGAGGGGGGAGACTAGGATAGCCTGAGCCCAAATATTTTGTTTCCAAAAAGGTCCTGCTACACATTTTTGCACTGGATTTACCCAGGCTAACTCAGCTGAGATGCAGCATTATATCTTGTTATTAGTGGAGTCCAGAATTCACCAGGTTTTACAGTGTTTTTACCTATGATAGCCGAGGTGGAGATGTAACATCTCATATTCAGTGTAGTCCTGCTTTTACCCATTGTTACAGTGTATTTGCCCAGGATATCCCATCTGAGATGCAAAATCTAGTTTAGTGGGGTCTTGCTTTTATCGATTTGCACACTGCTAGCAGAATAATCATATCATTATCAGTGTGCTGTATGACTGTGTTTTGCTCTCGTGAAATGCAGTTTGCTTACAGGTCCCTATTCAAAGGCACAGTTAGCATGGCTCTTAGCTGTAAGGGAGTTAACTATGATGAAGTTTAGATACATATGAACAGCAATGCACTGCTACCGGGAATATTTAAATGTTTTTGGAAACACAAGCTGGCTGTCAGTGCAGGCATAGACGCCAGCTTTTGTTTTTCCCAGGGGCTTTGTAAATCGAGCCCCATGACTGAGATCGTAATCTTTTTAGTATAGGTGTAAGTCTGTGACATACTCAGTATTTGTGCCCTTGCCTCCCTAAGGTGTAGATTTTTTTAACTACGTTTGGTCAGTTCTATTTTGAGAACAGTGTAGTTCAAAAGTATTTGATTACACATAGTTTTATGTTTCTGACATTTAAATCTTTGAATTATCCAATAAGATTTTAGGCTGCAACTCACTATTTATTTATTTAGTTTTTGTTAACCGGGTAGGTGCACTAGCCATAAAATGACTATTTTCAGGCACGACCCGGGAGAGTACAACAAAAGGAGAACGGTTGAACAACAGCAACTTGGGTACAATAGTACAAATAGAGGAACAGTACAGCAGTGCTACAAAAATACAATGGGTAGAAACAACAAAAAATAATGGCAAGCATTATACAGATAATGGCAGTAAGATATATAATAAGTGCAGAAACCATGGACCCGACCTGTGGAGTGAAAGGGTTAATAAGATAGTAAGGTTATATAGAGAGAAATGTGAGAAATGTTCAAATATAACAAGAAAGACTGACAGAAGGAAGGTCAGGGGTGGTAATTGGCAAAACAACAGTGGATGGTCAGCAACAAGGTTCAAGAAGGAAGAGAGCTAGTAGTCAAGAAGTTATTTACAAAGAAGGAAAATATGGGAGGGAAGAGGAGACAGTCTTGGAGCTAGATTAGAGCAGGGGTGACATTACTGGTAAGTCTCAGGAGCTTCAGGTTGGGTCAAAGCATGTATAAGCATCAGCTAAGGATAGATAATGACGATATTCACTTTTAAATCCAAAGTGAGACTGAGACAGCCGGAGGTTGAGTGGAAGAGCATTCCATAGCCTGGGAGCAGAGAATTGGAAGGCCCCTGTGCCTTTAGTCGTCCGACATCTCGGAACATAGAGCAAGGATTTGTCAGCTGATCTCAGGCCATGGGAGACCATTACTATAGTAATGGCAGCTATTTTTTATACTCCATCTACTCGTGCAGGGCTGAATGTCTTACATCTTGGTTTCTAGACTGCTTTTGACAAACGAAAGTTGGTCAATAGAGGCTTTGGTATATTTTGCTAAGCCTCAAATTTTAAACAAATGTCTTTTGTAGACAGTTTTATGCAGGAAAGCTTCTGTTTTGATGTTTCAGTCACACACCTGGGAATGAGGGCTTAATACGCTGATTCCACAACAAGTGAGGGCTGAGCCCAAGGTTTTAAATAGGATCATGCAGCTTCTTTTACAATGATAAATTAACACATGATGGATGTAAGTTTGCATCTGAATCATTAATATATGCTAGTAGGTCTGCTTAAATTATATTCTATTTGATTAATAATTTATGATTTTACACTACATTAGATGAGTAGACCCTCTACTGTTTGGAAGAAATATCCATTCAAGGAAGTTGCCAAGTGGATAGTACCCTGGCCTGTCTGTATGAATTTTACTTTACTATACGAACTGAGAACTTGCACTTTGAATGTCCTGGAAATGATGGTTTTCTGAAGGATTCAGGTTACCCACTTATAGTGGGAATTTCAATGTATGCCTGCACTTTAATGGACCTAGGATTTTGTTTTTGGAGATAGACGACGTCTGGCTCAAATAATATTTTTCTCATATTTTTTAATAAGTAATACTCAACCAAGATTTGCAATTATTGTGTGAATTTTGTTAAAGGATTGTGACTTGTTTTTTTCTGATACTAGCTTTACTGTTTACTTGTCTGCCTTTTAAGTTTCATTTAATACCACAAAAGTGTATGCTAAACTGGCAGGAAGGAAAAAAAAAAAGTACAAACTTTGGGTAAAAATACTGATAAAGCATAATCAAATTTAAAAAAAAAGAGGAGAAACAACTAAAAAACTAGTAAAGAAAATCTCAAGCTATTTTGTCATGCCAGGATCGTGTCTGGACCTGGTGGTTAAAAAAAATAAATAAATGGGATTTGTTAGAATTAAAAGCACAGTGCACCCTAATTGTGCATCCTCACCAGTAAGAAAAGAACATTCCTTCTTTGTTTTAACGGAACACCCCTTAATGGTGGAGCTAAGGGAATTGGAAAATTCCAATCTACCCAATACTGAGAGCGGGGGGCATATAGTTGCTCCAAGTGGTAAGGAAGAGCGGAAAAAATGCAACCTAAGAGTAATTCATGCCCAAGGAGAAAACAGTCTTGTAAAGGAAGAACTATAAAACCCATTAATATCAAACAGGGAAACTTGGACTTAACACAACCTGCAACCCCAAAAGACTCAAGGGGGGACAGAAATTATTTTTCAGCTGATTTTGAAAATTTAATTACCCCTGTGTTCAGAGACTAAGTTTAGAACCTCCATCGGTATGCCCACAGATATTACACATCTATGGAAAACTGGTAGCCAGCTGAAATCTGACTCAAATGAGCACACAGAGAATGTAGATGAGGTTGTCGTGGAGGAAATGAGACGACAGGGTAGTTGTGACTTGGATGTCAAATTATTACAAATGGGTTTGCATGAAGTAAGAATGGAAATTAGGAGAGGAAATATCCTGTTAAATCAAATGGTGTCATTACTAACCCTCATGTTAGAAGAAAATGAACACATTCCATTAAATGTCCATGATGAAGTGAAACAGGATGATAACAAGAAAGCAGAAAGACAGAAGCCATTAGAAACATCATAGGAAAAAAAAAAACAGCAGAAGAAGATGAAATTAAAAAGACGGTAAACAGTTGAAAGAAAATGAGAAACTGAAGAAATTAGAAGATGGTAAACAGTTGAAAGAATATATGAGAGAATAGGAAAATAAAGTGAATAAAAAAAGAAAAAAGTAAACATGTAGGAACAAATGGAAAAAAGCAGAAAGCAAGTAAAAAGCAGTAGAAACTAAGACATATAAGTCAGGTCAGTAGGGAATAAGGAAAGAGAAGAAAATTGTTAAGTACAAGTAGTGACTCAGAAGACAATAAAACACTTCTTCTGCACAGCGGCAGAGGACAGGGTCAGTACTGCAGCTACTAAACAAGCATTTGTCAATGCCGAATGTTTTCTTTCATCGTGTATGTGGCAGGGGTGTATTGTGTTAGTTGAATCACAACTCAAGGTTACTAAATGAATTTGGCACCTAATTCCATGTTGTATGAGCAATATGGGACTACTCAACTTTTTTGAGAACTAGAAAACGTTACCACAAAATAAAACTGGAAGATGCCTGAAACCTTTGATAGTGAAAAAAGTAGGGTCACATTTTTTGCCCACTTTTGTTGCACTGCATGTAGACTTTCTGGGTACAAGAAGATAAAAGATTTTCCTTTTTAAAACAGGACTACCCATTTGGCCCGGTGGCGCTGAGGGTTGAGGCGGTGGACGCCACACCTTGAGCCACGCCAGCGACCCAGGTTCAGGAACGAGCCTTGGCACCAGGGATTGGCAGGGAGGAAGGGATCAGTGTCTGAAGGACTGCTCTCCTCCTGGGAGGGATCCAGCATGCCCAGCACAGTAGGAGACCCCTCCAGTGGAGACCAGAGGTGGGCAACGACAGCAATGGGTAGGGTGGTAGGGGTGGTAGGCTGCAACAACTGCGGTGCACCAATCTTTCTAAAAATTGCCTGGAGTGTGGGGGGATGTTTAATGTGCAACCACATAGAGAAGCTTAGAAGGGAGATCGAGGGTCTGCAGGAGGAACAAAGACAGGCAAGGCGGACTGGGGGTGGGTTTAGCTCAGTACTGGAGGGAGGGAGGAGGGGAGATGAGGGAAGGTGATTTGAGCCAACAGTGGTGAGGAGAGGGTCAGAAGAAGGGAAGCGGAGACAAAGGGGCCCAGGCCAGGAAGAACGATTGTCAGGGAAACCAGATCAGGAGACAAGACAAATGGAAGGAGGCGATAGCGACTTGTGAGGGGAAGAGAAGAAGTGGCCAAAGTCATGGAGTGGAAAGGAGAGAACAGGTTACTATGAAGAGAGAGGGAGCGGGCATTTGTGAAGGGTCTTCAGAAAATAGTTTTGCACTGCTAGAGGGGAAGGAGGAGGAAGGAAATGATGCAGTTGGAGGAGTAATTGATAAATGTCTGGACTAAACCGGTGCGGGGGGGGGACATTCTGCTGGGAGAATTGCAACAGGGGTAAAAGAGGAAAATAATGTGCAGGAGGAAGAAAAGGAGCCAGAAATGAGAGATGGAGATGAATGGAAGCAGGCGGAGAGTAAGAGTGGTAGAATCTTAGTGCTGGGGGACTTAATACTAAGAAGAGTCAGGTGGGGTAGCAAGGGGGAGAGGCATAGTCGCATTTGGGTGGAGGCCATGCCAGGAATGACAGCGGAAAGGGTGGGACAATCTGTTCTGAAATATGCTAGAAGGGGTAGGGACAAGCGTCATTTAATTATACATCATGGGACAAACAACCTGGCTGACATGACAGTAGATATAGTCCAGAGGAGGTTTGTGGAACTAGTACAATTATGTGAGGAGGCAGGAAGATCAATAACTTTTTCAGAGATACTTCCAGTGCCCAAGGTAAGCACAACAAGAAAGTTGAGAATAGAGGAATTTAACGGATGGCTAAGAACCTGGTGTTATGCTAAAGGGTATGGGCTGTTGTGGGGGTGGAGAGGGACCTGGGAGGACAGTAGTCTGTATGCCAAGGACAGACTACACTTGAGTGAGGAGGGGAAAGAAAGTGTTGAAACAGAGGATGGAGGAGTACATAGAGGAAGTTGGGAATTTAAACTAGGAGCGGGGGTTGGCAAGTGGGCAAGAGATATGCAGAGATCACAGGTTGGGAAACCATATGAGCTTACCCCCATAACAGTGACAAAGGACAAATGGCAAGTACTATTGGTGATGCTAGGAAAGGAGGGCAGGATGGGTGGGGGGGAGAGTGGTAGGTGGTTACCCTTAATGCTAGGAGCCTTGGGAGGGAAAACTGCAGAGTCACAGGTGTTCATGGCAGAGGTGGACATTGCAGCCATCACAGAAACATGGGCCACCCGATACAATGACTGGGACCTGTCTGTACAGGGTACAGGTTATTTCGTAGGGACAGGGTGATTGGGAAAGGAGGGGGGTGGCACTATATGTGAAGGAAGGACTGAAGTGTGTAAGGGAGGAAGGGGAGGAGGGTAGTACGGAGTCACTTTGGATGCAAATCCAGGATTCCAAGAATAGGATTCTCAGAATGGGAGTGGTGTACAGGCTGCTATCTCAGACGGAGCAGTTAGACAGGGAACTAGCGGGACAGATCAGGAGGACCTGTGAGAAGGGTAGTGTGGTGATTGTGGGGGACTTCAACATGTCAGGAGTGGACTGGAGTACCTCAACAACCAGGAACAGAAGGGAGCAGGTACTGCTGGATGCCTTCCAGGACAGCTTCCTGCTGCAAATGGTCTGTGAACCAACCAGGTTAGGGATTACCCTTGACCTTGTGCTGGCAAATGGGGACTTTGTGAGAGAACTTGTGGTGGAAGAACCACTGTCAGGGAGTGACCATCACTCAGTATGGCTCACATTGGATATGGGCAAGGAAGGAGGGGAATCTGGCACAAGAGTGCTGGATTTCAGGAGCGCCAACTTTGAGAGGATGGGGGAAGTGGTAAAAGAGTACCTGGCCAGAATTCAACCTAGTATGGACACTAACCAGAGATGGGAGCTCATAAAGCTGGGGATAGTGGAGGCAACCAAAACCTGCTGCAAGGCCCAGAACAAGAAGGCTAGGGCTAAGAAACCGAGCTGGTTGAGCAAGGAGGTCATGGAAAAGTTAAGGAGTAAAAGAGCTGCCTTTAGAAGTACAAGAAAACAGGGAAGGGAGGACAGGGAGGAGTACTTGACTGAATCAAGAGGTGACTTGGGCAGTGCAGGGGGCCAAGGTATCTCACGGAGCTCAGGCTGGCACAAGGCATTAAGAGGGGAGAAGGACTTCTTTAGGTACACCAGGAGAAAGGAGCTGTAAGGACCACGTAGTAAGGATTAGGAAGGAGAGGGTTGGGTGGAAGCAGGGTGCGATAAGGCAGAAACACTAAATGATTACTTCTGCTCTGTATTTACTAAGGAGAGAGGGAGGTGACACCCAAAGGGAAAGAATGGCAGAAACAGGGGGAGGGTGACAGATGGGGAAATCATGGAGGGCAGAGTTCAGGAGGGTTTGAAGGCACTGAGGGTGGACAAGACGCCAGGCCCAGATGGCATCCACCCCAGGGTACTAAAGGAGCTGGCAGAGGTCCTTGTGGGACCTTTGGCAGACATATTTAATGCCTCACTACACTTGGGGTGTGTACCACAGGACTGGAGGATGGCTCATGTGGTACCCCCCTACAAGAATGGGCCCAAGGATGAACCGGGGAACTACAGACCGGCGAGCCTCACATCCGTCATGGGTAAGCTAATGGAGACTATCCTGAAGGAGTGGCAGGTGGCCCTACTAGAGGCCAAAGGACTACAGGACAGCAGAAGCATGGTTTCATATGTGGCAGATCCTGCCAAACCAACCTGGTCGAGTTCTATGACTGGGTAACTAGGCAACTGGACAGGGGCCATGCAGTGGATGTTCTGTATCTGGACTTCAGTAAGGCATTTGACTCGGTGCTGCATGGAAGGCTGGGAAGTAAGTTAGAAGGCACAGGGGCAGGTGAAAAGCTAGTGAGATGGGTAGGAAACTGGCTTCAGGGAAGGCAACAGAGGGTGGTGGTGGGTGGGGAGCGCTCACACCCAAGGGTAGTGATGAGCGGTGTTCCACAGGGCTCGGTGTTGGGACCAGTGTTGTTTGGGATATTCATTGCAGACATATCATTGGACATCAAGAGCAAGATCAGTCTGTTTGCTGATGATACCAAGGTAGGAGCAGTGGTGGATGACTTAGGGGGATGGCAGGGGTTGCAGGATGATCTGGCAAAGCTTGAAACCTGGTCAGACACCTGGCAACTGGGGTTTAATGTCAAAAGGTGCAAGGTGCTGCATTTTGGGATGAAGAACCCAAGGAGGAGTTACCAGCTGGGGGGAGTGCAGCTAGCCCAGACAGGGAAGGAGAAGGATCTGGGGGTGCTTATTACAGGGTCAATGAACAACTCGGCACAATGTAGGAAGGCAGCTGCAAAGGCCAACAACATGCTGGGTTGCATTGCAAGGGGTATATCCTTGAGGAGGGAGGAGGTGATTCTGCCACTGTATAGGTCATTGGTTGGACCATACCTGGAGTACTGCGTGCAGTACTGGCACCCGTATCTGAAGAAGGACATTAAGTTACTGGAGTGGGTGCAGCGCAGGGTGACAAAGATGATCAAGAGGCTGGGGGACTTATCATACAAGAGGAGGCTGAGGGAATTGAACATGTACTCGCTGAAGGAGAGGAGGGACGATGGGACATGATTGAAACCTTTAAGTACATGAAAGGAATAAACAAGATGGGTACAGAGGGGCTGTTCAAAGTAAGGGAGAGGAGGGAAGGGACACCAGGGGCCATGATATGAGACTGGAGGGTGGAAGGTTCAGGAGGGAGATGAGGAGACACTTTTCTATGGAGAGGGTAGTAGCTGAGTGGAATGCGTTACCTGCAGAAGTGGTATCCAGTAGAACAGTGGACTGCTTCAGAAGGGGATGGGACAGGACAAGGGGGAGGGTCAATGTAGGGGAAGGGTGGAAGGGAGGGGCAGCTGCAGAATAAGGGGTGCTAGCTACACATTTGAGCAGACTTGATAGACCTCTAGGCCTTTATCTGCTGGCAAATTTCATATGTTCATACTAGCATAGGAATAAAATATATGGGAGGAGCACAGCGGACATCTATGGTAGCCATGCTGATGTCTGTGCATGACTGCACTCCTGTGGGAAACTCTAAAAGGAAAAATCCCTGGCCAGGGATAGGTGAAGGTGCCTCCTGTGTGTCCAACCACACTCCAGCTGTCAGGATCTCTCTCTCTTTCTCTCTAGGGCCCCCCCCCCCCGACTCCAGTCCGGCACATTTGTCTGTAGATAGAGCGCCTGAGCGTAGGCAGTCCCACTTCAGGGGACTCGGAGCTGGGGGATCCGCTGGGCTGGGTCGGCCTGGTAGAGAGAAGGGCTTCATACCAGGAGGTAGAGTCGAAGGCTGCAGGGGGTAGCTGGAGAGAGTTCCTCACCTGGTGCATAAACATACTTAAAAAAAACAAAACAGGACTGCCCATTTGTACTGCTTAGGTTAAGAATTAAATGTTTATTGAGAGGTCTCTTTGTCTGTTTCATGGTGGTGTTAAAATCCTAGTACAGACTTAAAGGAGAAGTCATATTCTTTTACTGCAGAGTGTGTAGTGAACAATTGTAAAAGGGGAATATTAAAGAGTGCTTTAGTTCTTAAAAATTTTCTGCAATATCTCACACTTATGCAACTACAGATTTAATTTATAGTGCTCTATGCCATTTTTAAGTCCGACACATTTGTTATTGTGCCATGCACTCTGATTCTTAGCTCGGACAGTATAGACAAGAGGGCAAGTTTACCAAGGGGCAGGCATCATAGACAGTGTCAGTCTGCAGTCACTCTGAAGGAAATGAAACTTCAGAGAGCAAAGCTGCACCTGTCAGTGCTCCCTGTGGGGGAACACTCCACCCTTCAACAGATGAAAATGCTGGTGACATTGCGCAATGCAATAAATCAGGAGCAAAAAGACTAGCCAGAATAGCAATATATGTGTGAGATGAAAGAAAGCTGCATATATAGAAACGTAGAATTTGACGGCAGATAAGGACCGCTTGGCCCACCCAGTCTGCCCATTTCCCTACCTAATGGATAAGCTGCAGATCCTAGTTAACCAGCAGCCTACTTCTTCCTACCCCCACCCCCTAGAATTGCCTTATGACTGTCCCATGCATGCTTGAATTCCACCACTGTTTTTGACTCCACAGCCTCCTCCGGAAGGCCGTTCCATGCATCCACAACCTCTCTGTGAAAAATACTTCCTTAAATTACCTCTGAGCCGCCCCCCTCTATCTTCAAATTGTGACCCCTTGTTCTTGCACACCTCTTTTTTTGAAAGATGCTACCCTCTTGGACTTTGTTGATTCCCTTGAGGTACTTGAAAGTTTCTATCATGTCCCCTCCTCTCCCTTCCCATGATTTGTTAAAGAGGGTAGTCAGTGGTGTCACTAGTTCTACCCTTAGTTCTTTTAGAATTCTGGGATGAATCCTATCAGGCCCCATTGCTTTGTCCACCTTCAGTTTTAAGAGTTCTTTCAGAACCCTTTCTTCTGTAAATGAGCTGGTATCAACTTCTGTATCCAGAGTGTTTCTACTGTTTGTTTTAGGTACCTCCCCCTCTTCCTTTGTAAATACTGAGCAAAAATATTTGTTTAGTATCTCTTCCTTTTCACAGTCTCCCTCTGCCGACCCTCCCTCCCCTTTATTAAGCCTCACTATCCCTCCCTTGGTCTTCCTTCGCTCCCTGATGTACCTATAAAAGTTTTTATCCCCTTTCTTAACTGAGTTGGCTATCTTTTCCTCGGTTTGGGCCTTTGCTGTTCTGACTGCCTTCCCAGCTTCCTTTTGCTTTAACTGATACAGTTCTTTGTCCTGCTCCTTCTGTGATTCCTTGTACTTCCTGAATGCTTTCTTTTTCTCTTGAACCTTCACTGCCACTTCCTGTGAGAACCATAGTGGTTTCTTACATCGTTTCGTTTTGTTTATTTGCTTCACACAAAGGCTGAGCCAATAGCTCTAGCTGAGCCAATTCTATCTTCTGAGTTTTTTTAACATCATCATCATTTAACATTTTCCAGCTTGACATCATTTCTTACAAAATACTCTGGGACTGTATGATTTTAATTCTACATCAATTTATTTAGATCTCCAGCAAGAGTGAGGCTTTTACTCTTTATTATTAGATGAGTTTCCAATAAACTAATTTGTGGTCTGTTGAAGTGCAGTCTAAATTTGGGTGGTGTTTCGTCATTGAAACTGGCCTTTATCAAAGGAAGTGAACTGTAGTGCCCATGTAAGAAATGCTGCCACATATTGTAAGGCTGTCATGCTGACAATAAGAGATAAATTTAAACCTAAGCCTTCAGCATGGAATGTTGGAAGGAGACTGTGTGACATTCCTTAACCTGTTTGTTTAGGATGACCAAATTAATCAGCAATCTGAGTAAAAGCAGAAATAGGCAACAAAGTGAAGATTATCCTTTTGTAGTTTAGAACAGCAAAATTCCTCATATTAAATGACAGTTTTCTAAATTAATTTATTATTGATACACACACTAGTCTTACCCTTTCATAGATTTCCACAGAAACTGTGTGATGTGTAATTTACAGTACCTTGACCACTCAGATGATCTGTCACATTTTGATACAGTATGTTATGTATGCTATAAAGTGCCCTACAGGGAATTCAATAACCCAGCAGTAGCCGTGGGTCCAAGTAACTGCAGTAATGCTGGATTCGCCAGATTAGTCGGCAGCAGAGAGGGAACTGCTGGGCATACTGGGAAGAAGAGAGGCCCGCCAAATGAGCATGCGCCATTTTAACTAGTGCCAGATAAGCAGTTAACCAGTCTTTCTTAACAGTCAGCAAACACACGTAGGATTAGCAGTACCACAAACACAACTAACTGGCTTTATCATAGATCTTTTGTTCAGTTTATGTGTGATCTTCTCCCGTATGGCAAGCTCTGACCTGGTTCAATAAACAATTTTAAATACCTTCACTCCTCTGGGTCACTGTCCGATTACTCCCTCTTCTTGCTTCCCTGTGAGCCCTCTCTGTGTTTTAGCAAGCAGTTTGTCGACTTCTTCTGCATCACTGAATTGATCGTTCTTACCTCTACAGGTGATTTTTTAAGTTGGCAGGCACGAGAAGCACATGGTATTTTTCTGTTCAGTAAGTTTCTAGCTGGCTGCTGCCAGAGTTTGGGTCTCTCTTTTCTTGGCTCCATCCAAACTAGTGCTGTTTGCTGCTACTTTGCAACATTCCTCTCTCTCTGGGACCGTACTTGGATGAATGGATGCACAGTGAAGGATGGGGTCCTCTCCTCCAGTGCAAATTCTGGTGCCACCGCCATCCTGCTGATGTAGCCAGATGAGGGTCTGCGGCAAATTCTCTCTCTCTCTCTCTCTCCTGCTGTTGATCATCCAGTCATCATCAAAAAGAACAGAAAAGAGACTCTCTATAAAGCCTTAGGAAACATGACTGAGGCTGAAGATAGCATCTGGTTGCTTAGTGCTGACCCTGTAAATCAGGTTCTCCAGCTGGAAACAGAAATTTGGTGGTATACTCGTTAACTGCAGCTGCAAGTTAAAAACAGATAGTGTCTAATTCTGAAGATGAGAACCTGGATCAGCAGATGAAATTTGTAGTGTCTGATTCAAAAGAAGAAAACCTGGATCAGCAGATGAAATTTGTCATTTTAGGGGACTGAGCATTTGGGAAGGTGAGACAGAGGCATTTAAATTTCATTATATCAGCAACATCAAGGATTTAGTGATTAGTGCAGTGTTGTACATAAAGCTGCTCATCTGCTTCCTGGTCGGCTTTATGCAAATGAAAGTACTGATGTGCTCTCTCATCGGAGCGCTTCAGTCCTTTCAAGTACACAAAGTTTCTGACAGTGAAACTGTGACCACCATCATACTTCGCTTGCAAGATCATTGGTCTGTCAGGGACAAGCCCATCGTAGATTGCTCTGCCCACGCTAGTCCTTGACACACCTCTGAAATGCCACTCTCTGAAACAAAATGTTTCTTGTGTACTGACAAGGAAACATCAAAATGATGAGATTACCAAACTTTGTATACAGTCCTTTTATTCATACAAAAATATAAAAGCTGTACTATTGCCACATGTCAGCACACCACATCAACGAATACAGCAGACTTGCAGGCTTCAGCAAGAGAGGTAGGTTCAGTTTGGATGGCTACTTCTCAGTCTGGGAGCAGAGTTTGGATAGTTCGTGTGCTGGTCCCAAGAATACTTGTTCTCTTAGATTTGTATCAACAGAGATTGGCACGTATTTCAGTTAAGTCTGCTTTAAATGCGGTTGAGTGCAGAAACAAGTGTTTACATAAACCTGGCAGTAGAGCCTAGAGACTAAAGTAAAAAGCTGTGAATCGGCTTGATACATCCAGAGCTGGGTTTGATTCCCACAACCTCTACTTAAACACTTTGTGATTCTAAAAGTCACTTAACCTACCCAGCGCTCCCAGGTTGCCCCTGAAACAGGTACGTGTGCCTAGTGGGCCTTAACTAGTTATCAAAGAATTAAGAAAAAAGTTGCAGACGGCAAGATAATAGTGGGCCTTAACCAGTTACCAAAGAATAATAAAAAAGGACGCCTTACCTCATGCTACGTCGGTGACCCTAGTTCGGGAACAACCTCGGGTCGTCATGGTGCCAGCATGGGGCGGGAGGGAGAAGTGGGCTTGAGCAGGCCGTCAGGCTGCTCTCCCTTTCGGGGTGGTGGGTTGTTGTCCCCCTCGTAGTTCCGCCCCACGGGTGGAGGTCTGGGGTAGCATAGGTGGGGAGGGGGGCAGCAGTCAGGTGGTAGACAGGCTGAGCTGGCGTCCGGTGCATGTGCATCCACACACACATACAGCTGTGTGCCAGGGCCTCGGGTAGGGGAAAGCAGGAGAAAACCTATGCAAAATACTATAAAAATTTCTATTAAAAAAAAAATATATATATATATATATATATACTGTATATGAAATAAGCACACTTCATGATTCAGTTTAGTTTTAGTTTATTAATTCTACTGGAAAGGCATGTGAGCAAAATTGCCCATTTACACAACTGTCCAGTTCAGGAGCAGATACATAAGGAGGTTACAGCAGTGAGGCAAAACAGAAAATGATCACACAATGGGGATAACAAGGCAAACAGGAATTAGAACAATTAGCACAGGTACTAACACAAAAGTATAAACATTACAAAGTGTGAAGTAGAAATAAATGCTTCACAATTCTCAGACTGGAGTTCCTGGAAAAGTTAAAGAAAGATGAGAAATTAGTTTTTGAGGCAGAGGAGAGCTTAGCAGCCAGAGGGGAAATTATGTAGGGAAACACAGGCAGATAGCTGTATTGGAGAGGTGGGACTTTAGGTTATACTTAAAGGAAGCTGTTGTGGGGCACTCAGTGATGGCAGGGGGCAGACTGTTGAACAGCTTGGCACCCTTGTAGTAGAGGGTGTTCTGGCCATACGTGGTACGACAGAAAGGTATGGAGAAAGAGGGTGGAAGACCTTCTAGTGGTCTGAGGGAGGGCTGACTTTGGGAAATGGGACAAAATGCTGTCAGAGAGAAGACCCAGAGATATTTTATGAAAGAAAGTGACTATTTTGCTGCTTACTCTGTGCTCAAGGGAGGTCCAATTCAAGATTCTGTACAGGTCACAGTGGTGAGTACGTCTGAGAGGTCCAGTTCAAGATTCTGTACCAGTCACAGTGGTGACTACATCTGGGGAGACTGGAGACAATTCGAATGATATTGTGATATGTGGCACAGGGTTTCTGTTGATTACCCTGAGTTAGAAACATAGAATTTGACTGCAGATAAGGACCGCTTGGCCCACCTAGTCTGCCCATTTTCCTACCTAACAGATAAGCTGCAGATCCTAGTTAACCAACAGCTTACTTCCTCCTAACCCCCACTAGGACTGCTTTATGTCTGTCCTATGCATTCTTGAATTCCCCCACTGTTTTTGACTCCACAACCTCCTCAGGGAGGCTGTTCCATGCATCCACAACCCTCTCCATGAAAAAATACTTCCTCACGTTACCTCTGAGCCGTCCCCCCCATCTTCAAATTGTGCCCCCTTGTTCTTGCACATGTCTTTTTCTGAAAGATGCTACCCTCTTGGACTTTGTTGATTCCCTTGAGGTACTTGAAAGTTTCTATCATGTCCCCACCTCTTCCTTCTTTCCTCAAGGGTATACATATTAAGCTCCTTTAGACTTTCTTCGTATGTCTTCTGGTGCAGACCCTGCACCATTTTGGTTGCCCTTCTCTGGACAGCCTCCACTCTGTCTATGTCTTTGCAGAGATGGGGTCTCCAGAACTGCACACAGTACTCCAGATGGGATCTCACCAACTGTCTGTACAGAGGATAACAACTTCCTCTTTTCTACTATTGATGCCTCTTCCTATGCATCCCAGTATTCCCCCAGCCTTCCTTACTGCCTTCTCACATTGCTTGCCCACCTTTAGGTCATCTGATATAATTACCCCCAGGTCCCTTTCCATTTTTACTGTTGTCAGTATTTCATCCCCCATTGTGTACTCTTCCCCTGGGTTTTTGTTTCCCATGTGCATTACCTTGCAATAGAAACATAGAAAGTTAGGGGTGGAAAATAGACTAATGCACCACAGTCGATGAGCAGGAGCAGGAAACTGGTGGCAAGGAGGGTCTTGGACTCACTAGTTAGGAATGGCTTTACTCTGTATAGCATGCCAAGCCGTTGGTGTTTTTTTTTTTTGATTAGTTGATTAACGTGAGAGTCAAAGTTGAGGTGGCTGTCTAGTAGCAATTCAAGGTATTTAAATTCACTGACTCTTTCTTTCACTTGAGTTGCTGTCATTGTCAAGAATCATGAAATCACAGGAGAGTGGTTTCCTCGGGCTACCAAAAACCATTGAATTTTTTGTTTTTTTTTTTGCATTCAGAACGAGACCCTTTGACAGGAACCAGGAGTGGAGGCTACTACTGAAATCGGAATGCAATTTGTTAAGTAAGGGGGAGGGGCGGCATCATCGGCATACAGGATTGTGTTTGTGCAGATTTCGGGAAGAGAATGGACAACCAGGAAGAAATGGAGGGGACCCAGAATGGACCCTTGAGGTACTCCAGACTTTATTGGGCAGGGGTCAAACAGAATCCTGTTTATAATGGTTTGGTGGGACCTAAGACTGAGGTAGCTTTGGAGCCAGCTGGTGACATCAGGGGAAAAGTGAAACTCAAAAAGGGTGACTAGAAGGATGTTGTGATCCTCGGGGTCAAATGCTTTTGTGAGGCCACAAAGACTGACCTGGTATAAAGTCCTTCATCCATGGCTCCACTAATAAAGCTGGTAAATTTGATCATGACAGTTTCAGTGTTGTGAGTGAACCTGAAACCATGCTGAGTCTCAGTATGAAGTTCATACATTTTGAGGAAATCAGTGATGTGTTTATGAATGATTTTCTCCAGAATTTTGGAAAGGGGGCCAGAAGTGAAATGGGTCTAAAATTGGAGACGTCATGCTTGGGCCCAGATTTGTGGAGGGGTTTGATTACAGCACATTTCCATTTTATAGGATAGGTCCTGGTGCAGAGGGAGTAGTTTAGAATATTGGTGAGAGGAATGACGGTGGAGTTGCAGACCAATCTGAGGACCCTGTAATCAATGTTGTCATGTGCTATTGAGAGTTTGGGCTCATGAGCCTTGATGAGTTTAATAACTTCACCAGAGGTGAGGTATTGGAAGAAGAAACTGGGCTGGGGGTTAGGGAGCATTTGGGTGGAGGGTCTAGGGGAGAGGCCTTGAGTGGGCTTGTATTTATTGAAGTCCCTGAAGTAGCTGTTAAAAAGGGAGGCAACTTCAAAGGAATCTGTGACAATATGCCCAGAAGAGGAAATGCTGTATTTGCTTATTGGATTGCCCCCTGCCTATGATGTCATTTAGGATGTTCCAAGTGTGTTTCGGGTTTTCCAAGGAGGTGCATTGCTTCTCCGTGAGGTAGGAGATGTTGGCAGACCTGGACAGTGGATTTGCATTTATTACTTTGCGTTTTATAGTGTTGGAGAAGGTGGAGTTTCTGTTTCCTGTACTTGGGCCAAGCACGATCCCTTTCCCTCATGAACTTCTGAGTTTCAGGAGTTAACCAATCGTGGCTATTACTTTTGACCTTGATTTTTTTTAATGGGGATAAGGTGGTCGCAGATGGCAGTCAATCTGCTGCTAAATTCCTCAAGGGCAGTGTCGATATCCTTAATGATTTCTGTGAAAGAGCAGTCTGTGGACATGACCACGTGGTGGAACAGTGAAAGATCAAGTTTATTTAACTGTCCAGTTAGGATGTATGTGTGCTCCTGGGAGGGGGTTTTAGCTGACCTGTGGCATTAAACCCCACAGTGGTTGCTAACGGACTCAGGAAGAACCCAGAAGATGTGACATGATCCAATCCAGCAGGGATTCGGTGCCCATTCTGTAGTTGGTATGTGTGGGGGAGGAAATGAGTTGGTGGAGGCCTAGGCTAACAAGGATTTCTTTAGTAGCTAGTGATTGAGGAGACTCCCAGTTTTGGTTAAAGTCTCCAAGGATTATCCATACTCTTCAGCAGGGAAGCAAATCTTTGAGGCTCAGGAAATCGAGTTCTTTTGAAGGGGTCCTGGGGAAGATAGATGACGCTAAAGGTGATTGTTTTGTTTTTGCCCAGAAGTAAATTAACGGATAGGGATTCCAGGTTGGGAGTAACGAGAGGGGTATCTAGCTGAGTGGCAGAGAGGTGGTCCGCTATCCGGAAAAGGCAACCACCCCCTCTTTTTCCATGTTTATCCTTTCTGAAAAGGGAGTAACCTTTTAGGTGGATCTCATTGGAAAGCATTTTATTTGTGAGCCACGTTTTGGTAAGGGCAGTTATGTCAAATGTGTTGGCAGAAAGCCATGATTCAAGTGTGGTTCTTTTAGCTATTAAACTTTGAATGTTTAGGTGCACGATTTTTAGTTGTCTGGAGGGCTTGGTGAGAATATCAAGGTTTATGTAGTTCTCATTGGGGGGGCCAGGGTTGGGGTGGATGGAACCAGAAAGAAGGAGAAGCCTTCTGTGTCTATTGTGTGCAAGGATAGACAGCTTGTGAAAAGTTCTTGTAGTGAGGAGTTGATGTGTGAATTTCAAAGAGGGGAGGATGGCAGAACACTAGTGCTGAAGGCATAACTTACTGTAGAAAAAAACAAGGGCAGAGGAGGTGAGGGAAAAGGGATCAAGAGATGGGAAAGGGTTCAGGGGGTATGTAAACCTGGAGATAGGATGAGGTAGAGAGCGATGGGAGGGAGAGGAGTGAAGTGAGAGGTAGGAGTGGGTTTTGGGGGACAGACAGGCAGAAAGGGAGTGAAGATGTGCAGAGATTAGGGCAGAGGGTTAGGGAGGAAGGGATGTCATTCTTTGGAGGTGACGACGTGAAGCAGAAGGACAGAAAAAGACTGAGAAATAGAGGCAACATTTGGATAGGGAGACTTACTTTTGAATGAGCGGTTTCTTTTTCTGCCCATCATCCTATTGGCTGAGAGAGTGGGAGGGGATGTCTTTCAGGGTTTGGAGACCATTTAAAGAGTGTGGGGTGGGGGTGGGTCTGGGGTAGGTGGTCGGGAGAAAATTTGACCTGCAAGTGAGCTAAGAGTTAAGCAGTGAGATCATGTAGTAACTCCAGTTTCTACAGCTAAAGCAGCAAGAAATGCAATGACCTGAACTGGCAGGCTGAGTTTTATTAAAAAAAAACTAAGATTTAGCCAGTTAAGTTTCATAAAGGTTAGCAGCTTGAGCTCTAAAGTAGCAGTCTGAGTTTAAATAAAAAATCAGATTTAGCCAGTCCAGTTCCAATAATGCTCGCAGCTCGAGGACTAAAGTAGCAGGCTGAGTTAATTGAAGAATTACTGTTAGCCAGATAAGTTTCTATAAAATTTTCTGCTCAAGCACTAAAGAAGTAGGCTGAGTAAAGTGGAAAATTAACAGCCTGTTTTGGAGTCATAGAGCAGGATCGAGGACCAATCACTGGCAAGCTGGTGTGGAGCATGCTGAATTGAAAATCGGATTGGCAGCAGCAGGCGTACCTTGACTGGGGCTGGGCGAGCGGGTGTGGAGGCAGGCAGCAGCTTCCAGAAGTGCCATGCTGCGGAGGACGGCACCCAGTCTGGGCAAGGAGCAGATCTTGATTAGGGGTGGGCAAGCTGGCTTGGAGGCGGTTGCACTGACCATAGAGAACATTAATTGAGGAACAAATGAAATGAAAGGTCCCCATTCAAGCCAAATAGAAACATAGAAATTTGTTGGCAGAAAAGGTCCCCATGGTACATCCAGTCTGCCCGAATTCCCCATTCTAGGAAGACTTCCGCTCTCCAGTTCCTGCCCGCCCACTGTTGCTTAGGCCCTTGTAGGTATCCCTAGCTCTTTTAAATTTGTCCACTCAATCTACACCCACCACCCATTCCGGCAGTCTGTTCCATTGCCCCACAACCCTCTCAGTAAAGAAATTCCCCCTAATGTCACCTCTAAAGCTACCCCCTCCAGTTTGAATGCATGCCCCCTAGTGGATTTGTTCTCACTCATTCTGAAGATGCTGTCAACCCTCACCCTGTTTATACTGTTCAAGTACTTGAAGGTTTCAACCATATCCCCCCCTTCCCTCCTCTTTTCCAGTGTGTGCAGGCCCAGCTCCCCCAGCGTTTCCTCATATGACTTCTCATGCAGCCCTTTCACCATTTTGGTTGCTCTACTCTGGAATCTCTCCAATCTGTCCTTGTCCCCTTGTAAGTATGACCTTCAGAATTGGACCCCGTATTCCAGGTGTTGTCTGACCATTGCTTTGTATAGTGGCGTGATCACCTCCCTTCTGTTTGTAAAGACCCTCCCTGTGCATGCTAACATTCTGATTGTTTTCCCTGCTGCCCTGTCACACTGATTCCAAACTTTCAGGTTGTCTGAAATTGTGATCCCCAGGTCCCTTTACTGATCTGTTTCCCCCAGTTCTTCCCCCCCAAGCCAATATATTGTCCTTGGGGTTTTTACCCCCTATGTGCATAATTCTGCATTTTTTTGTATTAAATTGTAGCTGCCACTTTTCTGAGCACACCTCCAGCCTGACCAGATCCTCCCTCATGCTTTCACCACCCCCCAGCGTGTCAACCCTATTACAGATCTTCATGTTGTCTGCAGACAGACACATCTTCCCATGCAGACCCTCTGAAATGTCCACAATATATATGCTGAAAAGTATGGGTCCCAGCATAGACCCCTTGGGAACCCCACTCGTCACCCTTTCTTCTTCTGAGTGCACCCCATTTACCACAACCCTCTGTGTCCTCCCCTCACTGCACTAGTATATTCTTCCTCTGAAGCTGACAGAAGATGAGCTTCGTAGCCATGTATTTAGTTTAACAGGATTCAAGGTTGCATAGACCTCTGTCTTGTATCTTTGTGTCTCTTTTGTACAAGACTCTTTGTGTTTGTTTTCCAGTTTTTTCTTGGTTTTGGTCCAATGTTAAAATGCTCCAGTGCCTTTTTATAATATCACTAATCTTGTGCGCTGAGAAATTGTACTCTGTTACAAAAGTAGGAGGATTTTCTGCAGTTCAGTTTCCCTTTCCGTGTAACAGCAATTTTCTATCAGCATTTTTACGTTCATGGTTGTGCTTGTGCAGCCGTGAACATAATGCTGTGATACTGTATTTCAAGGGTGTGCCACTGTTGGGTCCACCGCAGCTCAAGCTGCTATTGGCTTGACCGAGACGGTTCAGTGATCAGCCAGGATGATAATGATGGTGCGCTGCTAGTTCATGGGTGGACACTTTGTGTAGTTGAAAAGAGGTAGCCACACCTATCAGATAGTGGCTGCCGTTCTTCATCAGCATGACACCACCCACCAACCGGCTGAGCAGCCTCATTATACCTGTCCCATGGCTCAGCCACTTTCCCCCCCATCTGCCTCTGTCGCCTGTCCAAGAAGAAACTCTCCTCTGGGGCGGGAGACACTCTTCTCTTGCAGCACAGGTACTTCTCCCACCTCGGCTGGCTTTCTTTCCAGCTGGCAGAACAGTTTTTACATTAAGGATTTCATCATTGCTTTCTTGAACAAAAATATCACATCTGGCTTTGAAGTTTCAAAACATGAAGACTCCTGGCTTTGGGTTTTTGAAGCACAGTGGTACACATGTTGCTGGATCCACCTGTCTTCAGGCAGAGCTCTGAATGGCTTGTAGCTACATTAGGTAAAACCCTACCAACATTTCCCCAGGGGCTGAAGAAGGTTAGCAAACAGAAATCCCTGTGCCATTTGCTGTGTTTTATCTAAGCTTTTTAAATCTAAACAATCCTGGAATATCAGTTAAAAAAAAAAATGCATAGCCGGCCTGGTGGTGCTGAGGGTTGAGGCGCTGGATGTCACACCTCAGGCCACGCTGGCAACCTGGGTTTGGTAGCATGCCTGGGCCATCAGTGGTTGGCAGGGGAGGAATAGGATTAAGCATCTAGAGGACTGCTCTCCTATCCCTGGGGAGGGACTGGGGTTATCACTGCTCTGTAGCGTTCCCTGATGGAGATCTGGGCACTGCAAGAGTGGTGCATTAGAGGGTGGAGTGCAGTGGACGTTGGCACATAGTGCCCTGACATCGCTGTATGTCCGCACTCCAGGGGAAAGGAGGGAAATGGCTGGGTGCGACTGTGCATCTTGATGACCACGCTCCACGTTGCCCGGAGGACCGTCATGGAATTGCGCTGGGGGATCTGGTCCCGGCCCAGCTAAGGGAGGCATGGGGTGGCCTCCCGGTGGGTTGGAGTGTGGCTGCACTGGACCCCCCATCATGTGTGTGAGCCTGCTGCTTTCTAGACAGGTGGAGCCAGCAGCTGGATGCCCCCGCAAGTGGTGCTGCAGCAAGGCGGCAAAAATAAAGTAGTGATTAAAAAAAAAAAAAAAAAAAATGCATAACAATACTGTATGTTTCTGGTGTACTGATACTGCCCCCCACAGCCCAACAAAATGCCACTCCCTTGGCTCCAGTTACTACTACCCCACCCTTGACTTTCTCTTCTGCTTTTGACTATCAAGAAACATTCATCCCACAGCTCAGCTACTTTTCTCCCTCAGTCCAACAAGCAACCCCAGTCCCGAGTTCTCTACCCCCCCACCCAACAAGAAACATAATTTTACATCTGCTTATAGATCTTACCCGATATATGTGGTTTGGTAGTGGTGACAGTTTATTATATCTCATCTGGCCTCTCTTGGGTTAATATATAGTTTAAATGTGTGCAAGCAGGACACAGTACAACAGCAGAGCAGGCACTTACATTAATCTTTGACATGTGCTTGTTTATTTTGTGAGAGCCTCTTTTATTTTGTGGTTTGTTCCCGTCCAGAGGACAGTTGTTTAAAATGTCAGTTTGGGACACCAGTTTGTGCACTGCCAGTAGAAAATGTCAGTTGTAAGGAGTGCGATCAGTTGGGAATGTATATCAGCAGTTTAGGAGAGAGAGCAAGAAAGACTGCATGGCAGTGAGGAATCTGCAGTAGCACTCAGTTAACTTTTGTTCAAAATACAGTTTTAGTTAGTATTTGGAGAGTAAAGTTATGGATTTTTGTGTGTGTGTGGTTGTTTCAGAACGCACAAGCACGAGCAGGGTAAGCAAGAAGAAAAATGGCTGCCTTTTACTTTTTTTAATTCTGTCATGGGCACAGTGATTAACTGTGTAAACAGGCTAGCGCTGGAACTTTTTTTCACTGTTGGCTCATAAATGTATGCCCGGGTAATAATGAACTCAGCTAATCAGAGACCAGGATTTTTCTACTCAGTTTCTAAGAAGTACTGTTATACCCCCTTACACATACCACAGAGACAGTATACTTGCAATGTTTATATTCACAGGCTTACACTATACATTGATAATTATGTCGCTATGCAAGATTGCTTTATTAGCATGCACGTACCTCACAGAACACACTGCATATGTGATATGGTTCTGTGACCACTGCACCACACACATGTTAAGGCCTCACTACACTTTTCATGTCATCCTGAAACTCAGTCACATAATTTTAGCAAATGTTGTGTCACAGGTCAAGTGTTGCCGATAACACCATTCCCTTTACTATTACGGTGTTCCAATCAACCCTTTAACATCTGCTACTACAGAGGTAGCTACACCCTGAACAATTAAAGATTTTCCAGTTTGTTCTCTTGTTCCCTTTTCTCCCTTTACTAGTCAATTTAACCTTTTCAGGTCAAGTATCAAAATAAAAAAAAAACTTTTGAACATTTTACTCTTCCAAAAGACATTAACTATTTCTTGTCAGTACACTTGCAAAGTAGTGTGTGTGTGTATGTATGTGTGTGTGTACGCTTGTGTTATCATATATGCATCCATAAAGCATTTCAGCTGAGGTGGGAGGTCGGGTGGAAACTGAAAATTACATTCCTCTGTAATCCATGCCTTGGGGAATTTAGCCACTGTAGGAGGCGCCATTATTTAAGCAATCCTTTTCCTGTCCTGCAAAGCTCCTTTGTATTGAGTAAACTTCAAAGGACTAGGTCCTTCCTTTTGTAATTATTATTTTAAGTGCCTACCTTCTCAGCAGGGGTGGTCCTATGGTCCCCCTTTCAGATCTACTGGCGGCTCCTGCACCAGGCGCCATGCCCGAGTATCAATCTCCTCCCATCTCCCTCTCCTTAGGCCACATCACGGACCCCATCACAGAAGACCAAGGGATCAGGGCCAGAGGGAGCTCCTGGAGCGTCTGGTGCAGTGCCACAGGCAGATCCTGATGAGCACGTGAGGATTCGGCTAAGTTTTTCCCCTGAGTTTCTCCACGTGGCACAGGCATGCAGGGATGCCAAGGACACTGTGGCATGTGCTCTCATGCATTGCACGTTGGACTTGTGCCCGCACCATCCCCTCCATTGCTCCATGACCAGTATGACCACCCTCCCCAGAGAAGGAGAGGAGTCCCAGGGATGCTCAATCCTTCTCCCCTCCGGCCGACCACCAATTACCCAAATCCGCTCCCAAACCTGGGTCGCCAGCGCCTCAACCCTTAGCGCTACTGGGCCGATGGGACTAAGTCCTTTCAAAGGCAAAACAAATACATGTTTTGAATGTAAACAGGGCCAAGGAAGAGTAAGATGTTTCCAGCTGTGCTAGACATACAGGATAACAATGCAAGCCAAGGCAAGTGTGCAGATCCAGTTTGGACCAGTCTGAGAAAAAGGTGGTTCCCCAGGGACCAAAAGCAGAGACAGTGTGATGTCAGAGAGGCCTGGCCAGGGATGCAGAAATAGCTGTTGACTAGCCAAAGGTATTTCTATTGTATGTTTGCAATGAGAATTCAGTTGGAGTGGGATTTTGAACTAGTAGCATCACAGGTTTGAGTCTGCCATAACTCACCATTTCTTAATTGGGGGTATGCTTCTTCTAGTCTGCTTAGATATTTAGATGGCTTTGAGTTAGTTTTTTTGTTCTATGTGATCTCTGTTTTTTCAAATTTGTTTATTTTTATCTCTGCAGAAATGCTGTATTTCCGACAGTCTTCCGTGTATATTATCCTGTAATTTATATAAATATTGTGGCATATTATATGTTATTTGTATATACTTCAAGCTTTCTGGGACTGAGTCATCAAGTATAAATAAGCAGGAGTAAAGTGGCAAGTCTGTGATTTTTATTTGAAGAGATGGGCTACAAAGTTACCATATCTAAAGCAAAGTGTTCTCAGCTGTGACAAAAGTGGGGGATTGTTTACCTTTTGGGAAAGAGGACAGTACTGTGTGAGCAGTTGCTCTAATGAGATTCAGACCTAGAAATTCCCTGAGAGAGAGTCACGCTGAGTGGTAGTGGCATGCCAAAGCAACCTTGGTAGCGGTGCAGGTTGAGTTCTGGGAGAGAACCAGTCTGTATGAAAGTGGTTGGCAGTGGTGGGATCTGAAAAGGGTTGTGAATGAAAATGCTATCTGTCCATGCCCAGTCACAGAACAAAATATACCGTGGGGATATTGTATCCAGTACCATTTTTATTTTGTTGTAAGTTAGAGTACATAGCTGGAAGACACAGTATCTGGCCTATACAAAAAAACTGAAGCTGGCACACCTTGAGAAGTTGTGCAAAATGAGAGGGCTTGTCTTTGAGGAAGGTCAGTCGAGGAGAGTCAGCCATGGGTAGACCTCCTTGAGAAAAGTGACCATGGAGGCAGTGCAGAAGTGGTCATGGGTAGCCAAAGTCATGAGACGGAGGCAATGAGAGTACATATGAGTCAGAGCCTATAACTGGGGCAGCTGCACAAGCAGACTGGATACAAATGATGCAACTGAATCTCACCCTGGTTAAGGAAAAGGCAGAGCCTGAGCCTGAGCCTGCGAGGCAAAAGGCAGATGCTGAGCTGCAGAGGGCGAAAGTGGAGGCACAGCGACAAAGCTGAAGCTGAAGACAGAGGGGCAAGAAAAGCAGCGCCAGCATGAGATCCAGATGACTGAAGAGCGAGAAAGGCAACACGAACATGAGATCCAGCAGAGAGAGAGAGGCGTGAGAGCATGAACACGAGAGGGAGATGGAAATTTTATGTCAGAGGGCACCACCACAAACCATAAGTACTGGCACCTGGGGGGTTGACCCAAGAAGCTAAAATTAATTACAAAAATGTTTCCCAAGTATCAGGAGGGGATGATCTTGATTTATTTTTAAAATCTTTTGAGAGGATTTGTGGGCAGTTTGAATTGGATAGGAGTAGGACTTCTTGGGCAACTCACATTTTGCCACTCCTTATAGGCAGAACATTAGAAGCCTTCACCACGATGGACAATGAGGACCATATGGACTATAACAAAGTTAAAAATGCCTTGTTGAAATATTTTGAACCGACTCCTGAGGCCCATAGAGAAAAATGTAGAGGTCTGAGGAAGGCACCAGGGGAGATAGCTATTCTGAGATGTGTGTACAAAGGTGTCTGCATGGCTCACTTGGTAGCACATCTGCTGCTGGGCCTGAAGGTTGTAGTCCCACACCAGGATTGGGCTCATACCTAAACATTGGCATCTGAGTGCAGTAATAGGGGAGTGCTGTACTGTTGGGGTGTGTCATCCTTCAGATGAGATGTTAACCCGAGGTCCCTTTTACCTATCTCTGGTTCTGTTCTGAGGGTGTTCTGGTGAAAGTAAAAGAATCCAAGGCACTTTTTGCAAGAGTAGGGGAATTTTTTATGGGAACAAATAATAACACAAAATGGTATTACATCATACAACTCATAATAAAGAAAATCAACAAAAACTGAAAAAAGTATGACATCATACAATCACCCCAAGGATTAACCTGTCCCAAAGAGTATGGGAATTTTTTATTAAAACCTGAAAGTAAAATATGTACATAGGAGGTGTTACTTCACACAAAAATCAGAATACAAAAACAAAAGAAAACATAAATAAGTATTGCAGCATACATCCAGTACAAAATTCCATTGTGATAGTCCCAAAACGTATCAATAAATACTGCCCCCCTCCCCCAAGAAAGGAGTAGGGGAACTTTTTAGTAAAACACAAAGGAAATCATTCACATAATAATGTTACATCATACAAAGCGTACTGCAAAAATAAAAATAAAACAGAAATAAGTAGTTCCTCATGGATGAAGTACAACAGTACAGGTTTATAATCCTAAACAGTATTAAGAGATACTGAAACCTCCCCTTCCCCCACCAAAGGAGTAGGGGACCATCACAGGAAAACTAAAAAAACAAAATGAAAAAAAATACATACAGAAGTGGCTCTGCACACAAAATCTCAATGTAAAGATGAAAGAAACAGAAAGAAACACAGCACCATGCATGAAATACAAATAGTCATGAAAATGGCTCAACACAGCCATAATTACAGAAAGCCCCCCCCCCCCACTAAAAGAGTGGGGAAGGTGTACAGAAAAAACTGGAAAGGAAAAAACACAAACATGAAACTACACACAAAATCCTAATGCAAAATAAAAAATAGATGTAAAATAGGTATTGCAGCATACCCGTAACACCAACTACTCAAACACTGAGACCGAAACACATCAAAAAATACAATCCCCCCCTCCATAAAAGGAATAGGGGAAGCAGATAAACAAAGAAAAATGACACACACACCCATCCGTAGTACTGAAATCAAGGAGGCTGAAAAATCCATTCACAAGGAGGATTGCCTAGCTAAAAGGGGCAGGCCCCATTGTCCCACAGCCCATGCCAAAAAGTGGTAAGCTCAGACGGTGGGGTGGGGAAGGGGCGGAACTAGAGACCAGAGTCAGTGGAAGGGGAGGTCCAAGTGAGGTCACAGAGAGGGTGAGGCCTGAGACAATGGAGCAATGAGGTGGCAACAGGTGAATGGATAGGGTGAGCTAAGGGGCAGGGCAAAAAGAGGCAGGTAAAAAGGGCTACACAGCATTGGAGACCTCACAAGCTTGCTCCAAAGTGAATTTGCTTTGGATGCACATCAGTCATTGGCAAAATTATAGAGCCAGTGGGCTTTTATTTGGTTTTTGAGTTAAATCCACAGAATACAGGTAAATTTAGCTTTTTAAAAAAAAAAAGGGAGAGGATGACAGTCAGACAGAAAACAAACGCAGTGAGTAGACAGCCGAGGAGCCAAGCTAAGGTAAGGTGCTTAATGGGGGGAAGAACAGAGAACTGCCAGGAGTGGAGCAGAGCGTAAAGTATTGATTTATGGCAAGCACTGAAAGTTGTTTTGTTGTTGGGAATCTGTAGGTCAGGCTGGGGAGCAGTGGAAACACAAGCTTGGGGGGGGGGGCGACTGCCTAAAAACGGAATCCCATAACTGCGAGGGTATAATGTCTTTTTGTGGCTCCTCCACCTCTGCAACACTGCAGAAGGGCCCGTGGCTGTTATGCTTTCCCTAGGTCTGTTTTCTGGTTTGTGCCCGACCAAGCAAAGGGAGCCTCCTGCTGGCATTACAGCAGCATTGTTTGGCTCCACCAGGGCTCTAACCCTGCCACACGCAGAAGGAGGCTGAGGGAATCCTGAAATCCCAGCAGGGACACCCTTCCTCACAGAGGTACTGCGATTAGCAGCGCCAATGAGGTCGCTAACACCACAGGGGCGTTTTCGATGTAAATTCAGCCCTCCGTGCTCACATAGTGAGGAGGGGAGCCACTGTTCCATGTTTCTGTAGAAGGAGGATGGCAGTTCATGGTCCCATTGATGAGGACTGTGAGGACGACCGCATGGCATTGGCATGTAGCGTCATTGCCATCTTGGTCGGAAGGCTGGAAGGGAGGCGAAGGAGGCAGCAGCTTGGTCGCTGCTGTTGAATAAGGTGTTCTTTTCATTGGTTTTCATTTAGGAGATTATGACCTGGAGTTAGTGGGGATCACCAGACAGCCACCATTTAAAAGGGTGGCGTTCCCCCAAAAATCCCGAAATTCCAGCAGGAGCACCCTTCCTCACAGAGGTAGGCATGTAGCAGCGCCGGTGAGGTGGCCAACACCACAGTAGTGTTTCGGTATAAAATACAGCCCTCCGTGCTCACATAGTGGGGAAGGGAGCCACTGTTCCATGTTTTGAAGAAAGAGGAGGGCAGGTGTGGTCTCACTGTTGAGGGGACCACGAGGAATGACCGCGTGGCATTGGTGTGTGACATCATCACCACGCAGGTTGGAAAGGCTGGAAGGGAGGAGGCAAAGTAAAGGCAGTGCATGGTCACTGCTTTTAGATATGGTGGTGTTTTTCATGGGTTTTTCATTTGGGAGAGATTTGGACTGGGACTAAGCCAGGTCACCAACATACAGGGTGGTGTTTTTCGGTCACTCACAGTAGAAAGGAGACAAGGACTGGATTGATGGTGCTCTCATGGAGAATGGGGCAGTAAAGGCAGGAGCAGGCACCCTTCGGAGTTGTTTGGGACACAGAAGCGGCAGAGTGGGAGGGGGGTAGAAGTGCCTGGGTAACAAAAAAAACCAAAACATTTTGTTTTAATCTTTGGTGTTCTTTTTGGGGCCTCATTAGTAGGGCCCAGTATGGCCCAGTACAGGGGCCAGGCATTATAACGAGGGTTAGAGGAACCAAGTTCGAGTAACCGCTCAGCGCTCTTAGGATCTTATGATGATGAGCAGAGGGGCCTGTGGTGTACTATCAGGCTACCATATTCAAGTAGCCGCTCAGTGCTATTAGGATCCTATGGGGATGGGCAAAGGGGTCTATGGGGGTCCTACCAGGTGACGAGGGGGGAAGGAGTTTTCCCAGGTCAAGCGATGGGAGGCGACGGTTTTGGCCTAGAGTGGGTTTTTGAAATGCCCAAATGCTTGAAGGCAGATGAGTGTACTGTTTTGAGTCACCAGGAGGCAGAGAATGTGGGGAAGGAAAGGGAGCTGAACCAAGGTCATAGGCCTTCAGGCCCAGTGGGAACTGAGCTATGGGTTAGGAGGCTACGCCTGTTAAAACAGGGTTCTTTCCCAACCCAAAAAAAAATTATTTTTCTTGTTGACTGATTGTGTTGACTTTATGTCCATTGTAGATATGGAACAAGGATGGCTCCAAAGAAAGCAAAGCCCAGCAAGGAGGAATGCTACAAAGCAGTAATGGACCTGGTGGAGAAGGCGAATCGGCTGCTGGAGGTGGAGGTGGCGGAGCCAGATGGAGGGGAGATGGGTACAAAGTGGAAGGGGAAGATGGGGAAGGGTAAGAAGATGAACAAGAGGGTGCCAACAAGGAGCAGTGTGCCAGAACCCAGGGTGGTAGTACCGTAACCTGAACCAGGGACCCCTGGGTGTCCAACTCCAAATAACCCTGTCCCCAAGTTGACCCCGGACCACAGCCCTTGCCCAAGGGTGGTACCAGAGCCTGAGGATACAAGGCTCCAGCCAACCCTGCCAGAACCGGTCCCGATTCCGTCATTGGCACAGGTGGTCCTCCCCAGCACACTAGGATTCCCCACGCCTGGGCCCGGAGCCTCACAGACACCTGTCACAGGTAATCAAGGGGTGACTATGGAGAGCAGTGTGAAAAAATACATAGAGCAGATGTTGAAGGGTATGGGAGAGAATGGAATAGGACAACTAGAGAAAGCATTAGGGGAGTTGAAAAGGGGGGTAGCGACAAAGAAGGGGTATTTACAACAGAAAACCAGGGGGTAAGAAGGGAATTGGAGGCCCCGGGGGTGTGGCTAGCAGACCACGTCCCCACGGCCATAAAAGAGAAGATATGGAAAGGGGAATATGTGGATATTTTCACATTAGCAAATGTAGACAGTATGGAAAAATATGAAGAGAAGGATAGTTTCAAGAAGAAAGACATGGCAGCAGCAGTGGTGATGCTGAGCAAGGAAGAAGAGGATAAGGCATGGAAGGGGAAAACCTGGGACAATTGGTCCATGGGTTTTGCTTATTTTATGGCCATCATGATTGAGAAGCGGTCGGAGCTAGCTACCCCACTCTTGACCTATTCCCTCATCATAAAAAACGCATATAAAAAAGGGGGACATAGTTGGCTACACTACGATGAGAAATTTAAAAAGAGAATGGCTCATTTCGGGGATGTGCAGTGGGACGTGAAGCAAATAGATTTGTGGTTGGAAATTTATATGGGGCCCACAGACGAGGAGAGGAAAGGGGACAGTCGGTTGGGGATGGCAACAAAGGCATGTTGGGGCTACAACAGGGCCTCCTGCTCATGGCCAAACTGCCGGTTCCGGCATGTTTGTTCCAAATGCGGGGGTCACCACCCAGCATCCAAGTGCAGATACAACTGGGACAAAGGTACGAGCAGCCAGGACAATGCATACCAGCCGCCCTTTCGGAGCAGCCAGAATGCCTTTCAGGAGCAGCAATGGGGGAGAGATAGCCGGGGGAAAGGGCCGGGGGAGTGGACAGGCCTATCAACCCCGACACCAGGAGGTGTGAAGGACAGCAACAAGGGAGATTCTGGCTGGCTCAGACACCCATAAGCATAACAGAGATGGATTGGTGGTTGGGTTATGCAGACAGAGAGGCAGTGGAAAAATAATGGGTGGGTTTTCGATCAGGTTTTAGCTTACAGTTTAAGAGGTGCAGGAAGCAGATGCCGGCGAAAAACCTCAAATCTGTACAAGGAAAAGAGGGAATTTTGGCGCAAAAAATTCAGAAAGAAGTGAGAATGGGGAAGGTTGAAGGCCTGTTTACAACTCCCCCGCTGCTGCACCTGTGGGTTTCCCCCTTGGGGCTAATCCCCAAGAAGCAAGAGGGTGAGTACAGGGTAATACATCACCTATCCTACCCAGAAGGGGATTCGGTCAATGAGGTTATTGGAGAGGAGGACAGTAGGGTCACTTACACCACGCTAGAAGATGCAGTACAGTAGATCAGAACAAAACAGGAGGCATGGCTGGCTAAGATGGACATAGAGTCCACTTTCTGCCTACTACCAGTCTGGCCAGAGGACTGGGACTTGCTAGGTTTCCGGGTGGAAGGGATGTACTATTTTGACAAAGCCATGCCTATGGGGTGTTCAATAGCGTGTGCTACATTTGAGATGTTTAGTACCTGTTTGCAATGGGCCTTTCAGACCCTTTCGGGTACCAGACAGTAGTACATTACCTGGATGACTTTCTGTTCATCGGGGAAGGGAAGGTAGAGACCCAGAACATGATTAAGGAGTTTCAGGTGCTATGCCAGGATGTGGGAGTCCCACTAGCGGAGGACAAGACCAAGGGACCATGTAGGACAATAGAGTTCCTAGGGTTAGAGGTGGACACGACACAGGAACTGTTCTGTTTGCCAGAACAGAAGATTAGGAAACTTAAGGAACTACTGAGGACAGTAGGGGGATGCCGGAGGGTGCAGCTGCTGCAGGCACGGAGGCTGCTGGGGCAATTGAACTTTGCATGTCGAGCAATCGCACCAGGGCGCACGTTTACATGGCGTCTAGTCTGGGCAATGTGGGGGGCCACACAACTTCATCATTGGGTAGACCTCAATAAAGGGACCAGGGAGAATATAGCAGCATGGGAGCATTTTTTGCAAGAGTATAATGGGCACACATTTTGGCAGGATGAATGTCTGTACAACACGGACCTACAGCTGTATACGGATGCATCAGGGGGAATAGGCATGGGGGGTTACTTCCAGGGGCGATAGTTCACTGAACCATGACCTGAGGGCTGGGCCCAGGAAGGGTTGACGAAAGATACCACCTTTTTGGAATTGTTCCCCATATGGGTGGCCATGGTAGTATGGGGAAGGGAGCTCAGGAACAAGCAGGTCACATTCTGGAGTGACAATATGATGGTAGTGGAAGTTCTGAACAAGAAGGGAACGAAGTCAGAGAGAGTAATGAAGGTGCTGAGCAGGATGGTGTGGTTGGGTTTGACCCTGAACATGTCCTTCAGGGCCAAGCACATCGATGGCACTGACAATGTGATAGCTGATTGCCTCTCCCGATTGCAGATGGACAAATTCAGGACCGTTGCACCCAGAGCGAAGGACAAGCAGACTAATGTCCCGACGTGTGTATGGTCTGTTGGATTGGGGGAGCTGAGGTACTGTTCCGCAACTCCTGGGCCCCCAGACCCTGAGAGCTTATGAAACCTCCTGGACTGCTTTTCAGAAATTCCAGGAGCAGTACGGCGGACAAGTAAGTGGGCCAGTAACAGGGGATCAGGTGACATGGTTTATAGTTTTGGGTTGGAGTCAGAACATGGCACATTCAACCATGGGGTACATCTGGCGGCAATAGGGATGATCTGTACATTAAAGGGTTGTAAGGACCCTACAAAGTGCAACCTGATACACAGGATGATGCAGGGTTGGGTGAGGGGAGCAGGGAGAAGGCAAGATAACAGAAAGCTGATATCTGAGAGACTGATGATAAGGTTAATGGAAGGTTTACAGCATACCTGCAGTTCCCTAAGGGAAGCAGTGTTATTTTGGGCATTGTACACCACCATGTATAGTGGGGCCTTCTGTGTCAGTGAAATAGTGGGCCACAGCAAAAGGACGGAAGGGGGGGCTGTGATGGGAGGACATCGAATGGAAGGGTGAGACTGTGACAGTACTATTAAGGCAGTCCAAAACCGATCAGCAGGGTCAAGGGAAGAAGGTGTGGTTGAGAAAGCACCCAAACATAGCCATTTGCCCAGTAGCGGTGCTGCACGCGCACACAGCAGATCGTCCAAACCAGAGGAATAGAATGATGTTTATATATGGTGATGTCAGACTAGTTTCAGGGTACCAGATAGGGGCAATACTAGGTAAGGTGCTCAGATTTTTGGGGGAACCATTGGAGGGGTATTCCTCTCACTCGTTCAGGATTGGGGTTGCATCAGCGATGGTAGCACAGGGCAGAGGACCCGAGGAGATCAAAGAGAGAGAGAGAGAAAGATGGGCTTCAAGTTGTTATAAAACATATATATGGAAAATGCAACAATAATGATGTTTTTGTTTTCTCTCCCACAGCAGGTGCAAGAGAGAAGATGGGGGAAGGTGTACAGAGGCCAGATACTCATTCTTTGTGCTTTGATTATCCACGTGCGACAAAGAGACTCGAGGCATGGATTTGTAGACATTCGTTTGTCCATTGGGCGGAGAAGTGGGCAGCCAGGAGACAAGGGGGCAATCAGCTTTATCTGGACACTGACACAATACGACTGGTATGGAAAGGGTTTGGGGGTTTTGCCACAACTCAGGGAAATCAGGAGGGATCGGAAGCGGATGAACCTGATCATAGTACATCTTGGGGACAATGACCTGGGAACAAGGCCCTGGCTGGACATTTTTTATCAGATAAAGCATGATGTAAAAATAATAAAGGACTGGTTGCCAGAGGTCACTTTGGCATGGTCAGAAATCACGCCCCGGAGGGTATGGAGACAGGCGGAGAGCCATAAAGGGATGGACAGGGCCAGAAAGTGCATGAATGCGCGAGTAGGGAGATTGTTCCAGGAGGTGGGGAGACTAGTAATCCACCATGGGATCCTGGAGTGGGTGGATGAGTATTACGGGGAGACGGGGAACATTTATTGGGCCTTGGCCTGGCTGTGTTCAACACTGAAATTGTGAATGCCATTGAAGCATGGCTGGAGCAGAAATAGGATAGGACGAAAGGGAAGGAGGGGGGAGAAAAAGGGGGGGGAAGTCCACCGTCCATCACAAGCTGGAAATGTACCAATGTGAACGTGTTATTGTGAATTATTATAACTGTGACAAATCACTAAAATTATTGCCAAGACTGAGCAACCACACTTTATATGGTCGGTATATTTACTGGCGGGGTTCCGTGGACAAGGAGGATTGCCCAGCTAAAAGGGGCAGGCCCCATTGTCCCATGGCCCATGCCAAGAAAGTGGTAAGCTCAGACGGGGGGGAGGGGCAGAACTAGAGACCAGAATCAGGGGAAGGGGAGGTCCAAGTGAGGTCACAGAGGGGGCAAGACCTGAGACAATGGAGCAATGAGGTGGCAACAGGTGAATGGATAGGGTGAGCTAAAGGGCAGGGCAAAACGAGGCAGGTAAAAAGGGCTGCACAGCATTGGAGACCTCACAGACTTGCTCCAAAGTGAATTTCTCACCCTTCCATCCAGAAGACAGGGTTGAAGGGCACTGTGGTAGGTGGAGCACAGTGCACCACTGTGATAGGTGGAACACAGTGGCAAGTGGTATGGTTTCTGCCGGAGGTGGACGGCAGAAAGAAGGGAGAAGAAAGGGGGGAGGGGAAAAAGGGGAGGGAAGACAAGGAAAAGGGGAAGGAAGAAAATAAAAAGGACAAAGGTGTGACAAATAAGAAGGCAGGGCCATGGTGTGTGCACTCGTGCCCCTCGTTCAGGACATAAGAGGAAGAGGCCAGGCCCCCCCATGATGTACGTCTTGGGGCAGAAGAGAAGAAGAGATCTTTTAGTAATTATGAGGCCAACAAGATTGTGAAGGAGATAATGTATGCACATGATGTAAATCATAATGCATGTAAATATGATGATAAAGGGGCTACATATGGAAATATGGAAATGTACCATTGTGAATGTGTTACTGTGAATTATCATAACTGTGACAAATCAGTAAAATTATTGCCAAGACTGAGCAACCACATTTTATATGGTCGGTGTATTTATTGGCGGGGTTCTGTGGACAATGAGTCCAGAGGAGAAGAATTTTGGGTCTAGAAAACTGCTGTACTTCCAAACCATGTAACCTACGTGGGGAGCTTAAAACAAGATGTACCAATCCCTCAGAGGTAAATTCCTTCTGCTGAAGCAAAAATATACATCTGGTCTGCCACATATAGTATTTACAAACAGCAAAAATGACCCTTAAAGTACTGGTATGATACTTCAGCAAGGAAGATGGAAAGAGGCCTAAAACTACAATATCATAAGTAATGTGAACCATGGAAACATCAGACCAAACAGTTCCCAAGGCAGACCAAAACGCCTGAGCAAAGGGACATGTAATGAAAAAATGTTCCAAAGTTTCTAAAATAGCCAAGCAGGTTACCCTAGGACACATCCTGGCATCCTTAGCTTTGTGCTTAAGGGTGCCTCGGACCCCCAGATGACCATGGCAAAACAACCATACCACATCCCACATCTGCTTTGGAGTTCTCTTGTCAGTGAGTTATAAATAGGCTTCCTGGATCCGGGTATCAGAACAAGCTGGAAAGACAGGGAAGAAACAATACTTCTTCTCTGAGAAAAGAATAGAAGGCCCTCCTAGTCTTTGTAGTTATCAAAAGCTAGGTAACACCCCTCTGACATAATATGGTAAGACAGGGTTTAACATATAAAGGAATATAGAGAGTGTGAGTGACCATAGCCACCGTCAAAAGACCCGCACCCCACTTTTGTTGTAAGGAGGAAAACCAAGTATAAAAACATTATGCCAGGAGAAAGGTGCACTCTGCAAAAGAACCCTTAAAGTCCTGTATATTAAAATACTGTGAAAAAAACCATTGGGTTAAGCATTCGAACACCCCCTAAATCGTAATCATAATGTGTAAAAACCCACCTGATAGGGTTTAAGTGACTCCCCCAGAGGCCTTGGAAAAAGATATTAAGAATCCGGGGTTCTTACTTAAAAGGGAGTGGAAAAATGTTGGCAACATACAAAATTTGTGGCAAAATCAAAGATTTAATTAAATACACTCTCTCGTTTTTAGAAATGGTTTTAGCCTTCCATTGTTGTAAGAGAGATTGACTTTACAGATCGCCAAATCCCAATTATAGGTAGCATCATCATCTGTCCCAAAAGTCAACCCTAATAAATGAATAGGGGAGGTCGAGACAGGAATAATACTGTTGTGCAAGGAATGTGTAAGTCTAAGTGCTGGATGGATTTGAAAACCCTGACAGTTTTAGTTTTGCACTAGAGACAGCTTCATATGTCGCCAAAATAGACTCAATTGTGGGAAGGGCAGCACTAGACTGAACACATAAACAGAGATCATCCGCATAGGCACAAATATTGACAGAAGCTTAGTAACCAGATATCGAGATGCCCTTAATATCAGGATTATCAAGAATTTTCCTAATAAGAGGGTCAATGGCAAAAAGATATAAAACAGGGCTCAAAAGGCACCCCTGATGTACCCCCCCCCACAAGATCTGAAAGGGTGTCCCAAAATCTTTATTAATAAAAGGCAAAGCAGTGGCAGTTGCGTAAATAAGTCGCATCCAAGAGAGAAACTGGGAGGGAATCCCATACAATAATAAAGTGGATAACAAAAAATTATGATTCACCCGGTCAAAAGCTTTCTGTTGGTCTAAGGAAAGCAACCAGCCAGAACAGACACCAGTCGTACCTAATTGCGTCAGATGTCTAAGAAACTGTAAGTTAAAAAAAATTGATCTGTCCAGAAGGCCACAAGTTTGGACCAGAGAAATCAAAACATTTGCAACATAAGCCAATCTCTGTGAAAAAATATACATAAGAATGATATAATCAACATATAAAAGGCTAATCGGTCACCAATTGATCAAATCGGTCCTTTTACCTTTCTTAAATAACAGTATAACTAAAGCTTGAGAAAAATCCAAAGGAATGACGGGAAGGTGCAATAAGGAGTTGAAAACTACAGTCAAAATAGGGATTAAGATATGTGAAAATGTTGTGTAAAATTCTGAGGTCAAACCATCTTTCCTAGGTACAGTGTTACTTCTCAATCTGGAAATGGCCAATTGTACCTCAGCCAGGGAAATATCCTGTATCAAAGAATCAGCCATTTCTGAAGGGAGGTCAGGGATGTGTAAGTCCTGAAAAAAAGGAAGACCAGGAGATGTACATCCCAAGACCCCAAATTGAGTAAACAAATAATTTTGCGATTCTGCAAGAATCCGCGCCTTATCAGTGATAAGAGTAGAATCCTCACCGATAAGCAAAGCATCTAATTCAGTCACTTTAATGCAGCCAGCACAACCCCGGAAAGCATCCAGAGAAGGTTGCCTCCCCCGAGTTCCAAATTGGGCTTCCATTTTAAGGCTCAGATATCTATTATATTGAAATTTAGCCATGTTTTCTTTAGTGAGCATAATTTGCTGAGATAAATCCACAGAATGTGCATGCATCATGGAAATTAAGTGTTGCAATTGGTCTCTCAAAAGTAGATACTGTGCACGTTTATGTTTATCTTTCTAGGAAGCATAAGCTATTAATAAAGAACGAAAATCTGCTTTAGATGTAATCCGCAGTCTACTGGAGGAGATAAATGCGCCAGGAAAAACCTGGCCCTGACCAATTCCTCCCATTGGTTCTGGGGGGTAGTGTCAAGGAGCAAGCTGGTATTCAATTTCCACCAGGAAAAACAATGAGACACAGAGCGACCCATACCACATGAGCAAGAAACTGCTAGGTGGTCGGAGGTTTCAAACGGTATTGTGTACGCATTATAAATGTTGACAGAGGCAGATACAAAGAGATAACAATTCTGGAAATTAAACGACCCTTGATAAAGGTTTTGTGAGGTGTGGAGTTTGTCACAACAAAGATATCCTGAAAATGTGCTGTGAGGGTCATAGATTTCAAATAAGCCATGTCACTGAACACTTTCTGAGTACTGCAGCTCCACTCTGATGGAGAGGTGCCACAGTTAAAATCTCCCCCGAAAATGACAGTTCTTTGTGTGTGTAAAAAAGGCTGTACAAGTTTAAATAATGCAACACGAGTGGCTATACTTTGTGGGGCATACAGACAAATAATACGAAGATCAGAACCGTGAAAAGAGACATCAAGGGCCAGAGCTCTCTCGGGTTCAAGCTCTATCAATTGTTGAACAAGGAAGTCTGAGCCCTTAAGCAAGATGGCTACCCCATCACACTGATCTAGACCCTGAGACCAGAAGGAGGAGGAACCAGCCATCCATGCCTGCTTTGCTTGAGAAAGTTCATAGTCAGTCTTAAGCCGACTATCCTGTAAAAGGAAGATATTATTAAGCCCCTTCAAGACCTGAAAGGTAGTAGATCTCTTCTTGAAGGACTTAATACTATTGACATTCAGGGTTAATGGATGTAAAACATGACCCATAAAAAAAGGGATAGAAAAAAGGGGGCCTCAGTCATCCGACTTCTGTCTATGCTTCATCTTCCCCCTAGCCTTTTTTGGGGTTAAGTGCTCTATAGGTGGTTCTATAGGAAAGTCCTGCATGCCCGAAGTCACTGAGGACATATCAGAATCCCCTTCCTCATCCCTACAATCCCCCACTGTTTCCTTTTATACAAGGCTTGGAACCTATTCCTAATCAAAATAGGGGACTCACCAATTCGAGGTTCCGCCTTGCTCCAGGATTTCTTAGATTTAGTGGACTGTACATTTTCAAAAGGGGCATCAATAGGTGGGGGCATTAGATCAGGGAGGGCATAGCAGGAACTGCAACAATGGGATCGGAAGGGACAGTAATCTCCTGGGGCATGGGTAGGTCAGGAACTGGAAGAGGGTCCAAAGGAAAATCCTGAACAGCAGAAAGCTTGGGGGGGGGGGGACACAGCAGAGGTCTCCGAGGAGCCATTCAGCCTAGTTTGGGAGACCTTTAATTGTTGAGCATTGATCAAAGATTCAGGGTCCTGCCTGACTTTATCCATCCTGTTCCAAGCAGCCCATGAGCAAGAAGAATAGGTGTGGCCTGATTCTTCACATAGGTTGCACCTGAGGGGATTAGGACAACCAAGACTTACATGGCCATATTCTAGGCACAGGTTGCACTGAGGAAGGGAACAAGTTGAACTAAGATGGGTCCGAGCACCACATTTGTGGCAAGTCTTCAGTTGCCCAGGGTAAAAACAAATACCCCTGTCACGACCAGTATAAAAACTACCAGGGAGATGTTGTATCCCTAAATCATTATCCCACAATTTAACCTTGATGCGCCATCCCCCCGTCCACACCAAATCCTTGACAAGAATAGGGACAGGGCTTTGCAAAATATCACATTTTTGCCTCGACCAATACTGCACATCCTCAATATTAACTCCTTCACTACGAAACAATAAAGTTCAAGTTTTCACAGTAGGTTTAGTTAAAGGAATGGAAAAAAAAATCCTGCCACTCAGGCTGATGCTTAACCAAGTCCAACTTTTGCCAGAACTTCTCCAAAGTAGCAGTAGTCTGAAAACTAATGTCATAAACATTTTCACCCTTAATGTGAATGAAAGCAAACAAATCATGCACTTGTATCCCCATGGACTGCTTCAGAAGAGTGTGTAAAACAAATTTCCGAGTAGGAAAAGATTCAGAAGGTCCAGTATATTTCAAACGCACCACATTGCATCTTTGAGCCGGTTCACCAACTTCTTTGAAAAGATCAGCTATCCGAAAGGAAGAGGCTGGCTGTGTAGTAGAAGAATCTTTTCTAGAGCCCTCAAGAGTAGGCGCCAAGATGGATGGCTCAGAATCCTCAACGTGTGCTCCCGGAGGAGTGGGATGGGAGTCAGAAAGAGGCAGATCCTTAGCAACCACAGCATGACCAGAAGAAACAGCAGATCGAGTAGCAGGATCGCCATGTATGGCAGGGGATGCTGCATCTAGTCCAAGGGGGACAGACACACTCGCTAAGGGCTCCCGATTCTTGGCGTCAGTGAAAGGGTGGGTAATCGAGTTCGGGGACCCCAAGAACGTTAGAAGGGAGCACTAAGGGTGACAAGAAAGATGATGGCAGCAGCAGAAACTGGCCCCGGGGAGGTCCAACCCACAGCACCAGCAGTCAGAAGCCATCCAGCAGCAGTCAACACCGCGGTGGAGTCCCAAGTTGAAGAAGCAGGTAGCGGGTCAGTAGAAAAAGAAGTATTCACAGATTGCAAAGGTGAATGAGGACCAGGTATGGCAGAAGTATTTTTCACAGGAGAAACATAGTCAAGGGAGGGAATGTCCTGAGAAGTCATAAATGCCAGAGTAGCTGGAACAGTACCTGCATGTATAGTGGCGTCCATCTGAAGCGGAAGTTCGACTCCAGTAGTAGCCAAATGTGATTTCTTAGCTGTTTTAACCAATAACTTCAACAAAAAAGCCTTACTGTGAAGAATAGCATTTTGCAGCATTCATTCCTCTTGAGTAGGCATCAGCAGGTTCATAGAAGAGACATCAGTGTTCTCCAACCCAATAGCTGAAACTGTCCTGAGAAGTAGTCTGGTCATCAGGCTGCAGACCTGCAGCAGGTACTGAGTCCATGTCGTCATCCAGTAAAAAGTCCACAATATCTTCCATATCCACGTTAGTAGAATCAAGTGCAGAATCCTTATCAATAGGTTCAGAGAAAGGTATGTTGGAGACAGGGGCCTCAGCTACTCTGTCCCCCACACCTCCACCTCCTCCACTCTTCAAATCCGCCATCTTGGAACTGGCCCACAAGGGGTCCCCCTACAGTCGAGTAGGGGAATTTCCCCGGTGTCCTGGCCAACATTCCCCTTCCAATAAAACCAGTTCATGCAATTGTCCAAGGCTGTGTATGGGTGTTAATGTGTGAAATGGCTACCACTACATGTTCAGTCACTTCACTTCTAGTCTAGCATTGCTTGTAAAGTGCTTTGGGATGCAGTGCGTATAAAAAGAGCTTTACAACACTGGTTTGACAAATACTTTGCAGATTGATGTTACAGCAACAGATTTATGTCGACTGCAATTGTGGTCAGCATAAATCCATCCAAGAACACTTTGTTTTCTTTGGGGGGCTTTACCCCCCGAACCCCCCATACTTAATATAACTCTGAGTCTGAGTTTATTCAGGGTGGGGGTGCAAGACCCTGGAAAAGCAGCACTGGGGTCACTGGGTGACAGTACAGTGACCCGCCGCTGTGTTGCTATACTGTTGTTTGCTATAAAGGTGTTACCATTGCATGGGTATACTTATGAAAAGAGCTATATAAATGCTGATTCTTCTTCATCTACAACTAGGCAATCTGTTAATGCGATGGCTAGAGGGTGCAAAGGCTAACTCTGTGGAACAGATAAAAAATGTGTTTCTCATGGAACAGTTTCTGTGATTGTACCAGAGGAGTTGAGGATGTGGTTGCTGGATAAGACTCCTAGCTCTATAAAAGAACAGCCGAGAGGGCTGATCAGTTCATATCCAGTCAACTATACGCTCAGCGCAAAAATAATGGGGGAAGAGACATCAGGTGGTTTTAAAGGAACCCTGGGTGGGGGCAACCTAAGGGAAGCCAGCCTATGCCTGAGCAAAAGGGGAAGCTGAATAGTTTCAAAAGTAAGGAGTTAGGGGAATGCACATGCTCTGCCTGCCAAAAACTGGAACTCCTGTTGTATGACTGTCCAAAAATACAGCAAATGGAGCGAGTGCAGCTTGAGGGAGTAGTTCTTGAAGCTCCCAGAAGGTAATGGCCCATACCCAGAGTGCAGTTCCCACTAACTCCACTGCACACATACACCCTGTGTTAGTAAATGGGATGGTGACCCAGGGATTGAGGGATACTGGAGCCTCCATTTCAAAGGTAAAACAGAATTTGATTCACAAAGAACAGATCCTGATGGGCCAATTTTTCAGAATTAGAGGAGTGACTGGTCCTGCAGTCTTTGAGCCAATGGCCCGGAGCTTTGTAAGCTGTGATGGTGGCCAAGGCATATGGGGGGAGGGGTGGGTGTTGTACCTAGCCCATTGATGTAATTCTAGGTAAGGACTTTGTCAGTCGAGCTGACATTTTGTGGGTCAGTATCTGTAGTAGGGCTAGGGACCCGGCTCCCTGAAGACACAGAGGGGGCACTGCAGCTGGAAGCAGTCCCTCCCTCAGCATCAGGGGAGGCTTTTGCTGAAGAATGTGCTGGGAGCAGCAGTTCTGATTCACAGCTACAGACGGGGGAGAGCCAAACAGTGGGCAATTCTCTGGCAGGAGAGTGTGTTTTAGGGAAGGTCAGGTGTGTGCAGTTGGGGAGAGCTCAGCAAGCTGGCCAATCCCTACAGAAATTAAGGGAGTTGGCCACCAGGATGAACATACATACGAACATACAAAGAAGCCAGCAGAAGAAGGCCATTTGGTCTATCAAGTCTGCTTGTGTTGCAGGTTCCACAACTTGGCCCCTCTCCCCACTCCTCCAATCCTCCCTACCCATGACTATTATCCTCCCCCATACCTGTCCCAGCCTCTCTTAAAGCTACCCACTGTCTTCAATGAGATTACCTCTTCTGGCAGTACATTCCAAGTGTCCACCACCCTCTTTGTGAAGAAGTGCTTCTTGACCTCCCTCCTAAACCTTCCACCCTCCAGTTTAAGACTGTGCCCCCTAATGTTATGGTTGCCACTCAGCTTAAAGAGACTCTCCTTATCAACCTTATCTATCCCTTTCAAGTACTTGAAGGTCCCAATCATGTCCCCTCTCTCTCTCCTGCCTTCCAGGGAGTACATGTGCAGTGTCCTCAACCTCTCCTCATATGCCTCACCCTGCTGACCAGCTATCATCTTTGTAGCCCTCCCCTGGACCTTCTCCAGCAGGTTAATGTCCTTTTTGAGATGTGGGCACCAGTACTGAACTCCATACTCTAGATGCGGCCTTACCAATTGCCTGTATAAGGGCAGTATAACCTCCTCTTTCCTACTACTGATCCCCTAGATATGCATCCCAGCATCTTGTTTGCCTTTGCTGCTGCTTTCTTGCACTGTGGAGTGCTTCAGATCATAGTGATCATCACTCCCAGATCCATCTCCTCCTCTGATGCAGATACTCGGACTCCACCCAAGTACTAATAATAATAATAATAATCTTCATTTATATTGCACCTTTCTAAAATCAAGGTGCATTACAATAAAATAACAACATATAAAACAATTAAAATCAAGATTAAAATACACAACATCAGTCAGTATCCACATCATCTCCAAAAGCCTTTTTCCATAAAAAGGATTTTAAACCTCTTTTAAAACCCTCCACCGTCATGCACTCTCTAATCCAATGGGGTAGAGAATTCCAGAGGGTCGGCGCTGCAAACATAAAAGCTTGGGCACTGGAAGATTTTAAGACTACCCTTGGAATCTCTTGCAACCTCTTATTGGCTGAGCCGGAGTAGTCATGTCAGAAGGTAAGAACCAGAAGATCTTTTCAGATAGTCAGGGCCAGACCGTGTAGGGCTTTATATGTTAGTAATCCGACTTTAAAGGTGATCCTACTGAACTGGCAGCCAGTGCAGATCCCGCAGCACCGTGTAATGGGAGGAATCTAGAAGTCCCCATTAACAACCGGGCCGCTGAGTTCTGCACTAGCTGCAAGTGGCGGATATCAACCCCAGGAAGCCCAAAGTAAAGGGAATTGCAGTAGTCCAAACGGAGGTCACAAAGGTGTGGATCAGCGTGGGCAGGTCACCGGACAGAACAAGGTGCTTGATCCTAGTGATGTTCCTTAGATGGTAAAGGATACCTTAACAACTGCGACACCTGCGCCGCCAATGTCAACCCGATCGTCAAGGATCACCCTAGGTCACGCACCCGTTCAGAGGCAGAGAGCTCAACATCCCCCAAGAATAAACCTGAGGTTTGATTTGCCCCCAACCCCTCAATCCGGCGGCCAGGATCCACAACCATCATCTCCGTCTTCCCAGAATTCAACTTCAACCAGCTGGACCTCATCCAACCCTGGATCTGCTGAGACAGTTGTTAAACACTGAGAGTGCTCTATTCTGGTCAGGTGCAAAGACAGCTAGAGCTGGGTATCATCAGCATAGCAATGAAACTCCAGCCCATATCGTCTTACAATGTCTCCAAGGGGAAGCATGTACACCGCAAACAACATGGGGGAGAGCACAGAGCCCTAAGTCACCCCACAGGACAGAGAAGTAGGATCGGAGGACAATATCCCTGATACCACCCTCTGAGTTATACCTGTGAGGAAGGAAGTAAACCATCTGTGTACCAAACCCGACAGACCACAGATGCATCTCAGGTGCTCAAGCAGCACCCCATGGTCTACGGTGTCAAATCCTGCTGACAAATCGAGTAGGACCAAAATAGACCATTTTTTCTGGTCTCTCACCATCAGGAGATCATTGAGCACCCAAACCAGTGCAGTCACAGTGCTGTGCCTCTTTCGAAAACCTGATTGAAGAGGGTCGTAGATGTTATGGATGGACAGATGGTTGTCTAACTGGGCTGCCACCACTTTCTCAATTACCTTCCTCACAAAGGGGAGGTTCGAGATAGATCTGTAGTTGGCTAGGGAGTCTGGTTCCAGAGAAGCCTTTTTCAACACTGGTGTCACCACCGCTTCCTTCAGGGAGCAGTGATATTCACCAGAGTCTAAGGAGCACGAGACTATCCTAGCTAGAACTGGAATGATAACCTCCCCACAGCCCATAATCAGGGCAGAGGGGCTCGGATCTAAACTACAGCATGTGGTGTGCATACCCTGGACAATCCTCATAACATCTTCGATTTACGGCCTTTCGAAGGAACTCCAGGCAAACGGGGGGCTTGTAGCCACAGGCTGGTCCACCGCAATTCCCGTAGAGAGTGCAGTGTGAGTCTCAGCCCTGATGTCAGCCACCTTATCTGCAAAGAATCGAGCAAGCTCCTCACACTGCATTTGCGAAAAGGATTGATGAACCTGTAGACAGGCTGGGTTGCACAGCCTGTCTACGATTCGAAAAAGCTGTGCTGGTCGGTTCTGTGCAGCAGCATTTCTCGGACAGGAATACTGCCTCTTATGAGTAATTGCTGACTGATAGAGTTAGAATGCTCTAGGAGTCTAAGATGGTTGGCATCTAAGCCAGATTTCCACAAGCACCTCTCCAACCTGTGTCCTAGTCGCCATATCTCCCTCAGATCCCGGTCAAACCAGGGGGATTGATGACAAAGGGAGAGAGGACGCACACAGGTGGGAGCAATAGAATCCAAAGCTGTGGTAATGGCCTTATTATAGGCTAGAACCAAAACTTCAGAATTTGAGCTCATCCCAGGAAATTCTGATAGGTCAAGTACTGCAGTTAGGCCTTCGGGAGTTACATCCCGTAAAGGGCAGTACTTGACCATCTCCACAGGGGTTGGCCTACGAAGAGGGGTGCGGAAACTGAATCTCACAGTGTGATGGTCAGACCATCTGACAGGTTCCACCACCACATCGGAGGCCTCCATCCCAGCAGGAAGACCAGATCAGGAATGGCCATGTTTATGAGTGGCAGAGGTAACCACCTGTGAGAGGCCCAATGAACACATCAATTGGAGGAAGTGATGTCCAAATTCGAGTTGAGTTGTCGATCCAGGCATTAAAGTCACCCAGCGCCATCAACCTGGGTGACTCAAATACCAGGTCGATGATGAAGTCCGCCACTTCCTTAAGGAATAGCTTCTCATCACCGGATGGACGATAAACAAGCGCCATCCTATAGCCCCCACCTGCCACTAGGACACATTTGAAAGATCTGGTCTCCTCAACTGGAACACTAGTGAGATCCAATTCGGTCTTGAAACAGACTGCAACCCCCCAACCCTGCAATCCAATCTCGGGCGGTGCATCACTGAATACCCAGCTGGAACTGCTGCCTCAAGTACCGGGCCAGCATTGCTATCCAGCCAGGTTTCGGTGATGCAGGTCAGGTCCGCTGTGCCCACCAAGTCTGCTACAATGGCAGTCTTGTTCACAACAGACCTGGCATTGCACAACACCGTCCGGGTTAGATAGGACTCCTGGGATGCCCCAACCACCTGCCCACCATTTGCAGAGGTGGTGCACTTGGGTATGGAGACCAAACAGGAAGGCCCATGTTCAGCACTCCATTTCGCCCCAGGGCTTGACCTCTCTGATGCGAGCACCCACCTCATCCATCCTCCGCTGTTCTATCCCTGCCCCTCCACAACCTCCTATGAGCAATTTCCCAATGCCCTACAGCATTGGTAAACAGGAAAAGCAATGGGAGGAAAAAGAAAGGGTGGAGGGCATGAAGAGCGCGGATGAATAATGCATGACGGGGTGGGATAACAATATATATCGTCATCCACAGACATGGAGCCGATAACACTAATATCTATACTCCTTGTAGTAAAAAATCAAAACAACACAAACCTCAAAAATCAATTAAAATAACTCAGAAAAAGAAACTAAACCATAAATAAAACAAAACTTGACAAACATAAATCTACTTGACATAAATTAAGCTACAAAATCAGAAAAACCTAAATAAACAAGCAATAAAACCAATAATTGATTAACAACAACATCCAGTCCATATGAATTCCAAGGGTTTTTTAGGACCATGGAGCTCCCACCTTCCATGGCCAAAATGTCCAAATATGGGGCAACGGACTCTCACTCCATGGGACCAACAACTAAAGAAAAAAAAAAAAACACAGTTTAAAATTAAGTCAAAATTCCCAGAGGAGCTCCACCAATTCAAATCTCCCAAGGGACTCTCACCACCCTGGTGGAGTAAGTACAGGCAGGAGACCCTCCAAAACAGAGTGATGTGCTGTGGTAGGCAGATCCAGGTACAGTTAACAAAAGCACAGTACCAAAGTTCGCAATCCTCCGTGGCCTCTCACCACTGAGAAAGATCACGCCCCAAACTGTACCCTTCGAGAAACCCCACCGGAATCATCTCCACCACTAGACAAATTAGGCAGCAAGCAGCGTAAATGTTTTTAATAAAAGCAGAGGTCTTACTTTAGTGTAGTCATCCGAGGATAGATCAAAAGGTGGAAAGGGACCAGGGGAACCAACGCCTGCACCAGGGACTCACCACAGGAACACCCACCTCACCTCGGACCTTACACCACCTGGGCAGCTCTCCAGCTGTTGCAGTGCAGATCAGAAGTGCCAGGAGGCTCACTGCCAAGCAGCAGCCTCCCGGCCCACCACCTTCAGAGGACAGGTGTCTGAAGCACAGCCCACGGCCACAGACAGGAAAACCTGAAAAGTCTCAGTTGTTACTTCACCATACTCTCCTCCTCTCCAAGAAAAGGGAACTGAGCGCATATCCGTGAACTGGTAGATCAGAAAGATCAGGTCCCCGCTCACAAGCAGATAAATCCAGGAGGTGCCGAGATCTCCAAACAAACAGCTCCACAGCCCTCTATTACGACTACACTCCTCCACTCCACTGCTCCGTTCTGCTGCACAGTGCCACACAGCAATAAAGCTTCGACACCAACTCCAGAAGCAGTCCTCTCCAGACCAAAAAGGACCGTCACTATCATAGATGAATGCCTGCACTTAACAGAATTGTTAAGAACTGGAACGCCAAATAAGCTGCTACGGCATTAATCGGACTCTCCACTGCCCAGGACAGACCAAGTCAGATGTTGATGAAAAATAAAAATAAACACGAACTCAAACACTACAAAGTAAAATAAACTAAAAACCAATCACACAACGCTACTACATGGGAATAGAATGTTAAAATAAAATTTAAAATTTTGGGAGCAGCATAGTATGCTTAGAGACTTCTGACACAGCACAGCCCGCCATTCTTGCTCACGTCCTTGATGTCGAGCTAGTACTCTGTCCTAGGATTCTTGGCTCCAATATGCATAACTTTGCATTTTTGGCATTGAAGTCAAGCTGCCATATCCTGGACCACCTCCTAGCTTTTCCAGATCTTCCTGTAGGTCCTGTATCCTTCAGCTGTGTCTACTCTCCACAAAGATCATTGTCATCCACGAATAAGCACATTTTGCTCTTAATGCCATCTCCAATGTCATTGATGAAGACATTGAACAACCCGCCCAAACACCAAGCTTGTAGGACCCCACTGGTTACCTGTCTTGTGCCAGATAATCTCCCCCACAACTACCCTCTGGGTTCTGTCCTTCAGCCAGTTTTCCACCCATCTGGCCATCTTTTCCTCAGCCCGAGATCCACCAACTTCCTGATCAACCGATAGAGGATGTCTGCTGCTAACTCTCAAGGTAATTCTCAAGAGTTCAGAGAAAAGGAGGTATACTGGAAGAATGGACTCTACATCAGATAGTCATTCCTAAGGAGTATAGGAAGCAGCTTCTGACCTAAGCCCATTTGGAGCTGGAAGATGCAGGAGTTACAGTGTGTGTTCCTGGGGACTAAAGGGAAATATTTATTTTTGTAGTTTGGTTAGCTTGTAGTTTGGTCTGGTTAGTTTGTACTGGGAAGAGGACAGTGGCCTGTTTTGCAGGAGTTGTATTTTCTTTTAAGCAGGATTTGTTTTGAATTCTGTCTGTGGCAGTTACAAATCAAACTGCAAACAGATTTAGACTTGGTGGTGGGGCAGGTAGCCAACAGCCATTTTAGTCAATTGTTTCACGTTGCATTGGGAGCTGGAAGAAGCAGGAGCTACAGTGTGTGTTCCTGGGGACTAAAGGGAAGTATTTATTCTTGTAGTTTGGTTGGTCTGGTTAGTTTGTACTGGGATGAGGACTTGTGGCCTGTTTTATCCCACCCCTCATCACCACCACTATTAAATAGGCAAGTGGACCACTCCCAGTAGTGGTTCCAATTATTAGGAGGGGGCAGGAGGTAGAGTAATTTAAAGGGGGTGAAATCTGGTTTAAAGTCTTAAAGAAATACTGATGCAAATGTAATGATTGTGCATTTACTTTTTTGAGGTAGGGGTATTCTGGGGACAGTGTTTTGACAGAAATGCAGATTTACCATTCTTAAGTAATACAGATGCAGTTGTAAAGATCTGTGAAATATTTAGAGCCTAGGGAATACAGGGAAGATGTGGAGGCCAGGGCAAAGAGGCAGCTGGATGAATGGGAGGGATAGGGATGACTGGGGTTGGGGGCACTGGGAGACTGGGAGGGTTGTGAGCTGCAATGGGTGTGGGGCAGCACTGTTTGTGGGAACCTGGTGGAAGGTGTGTGTGGGGGGGTGTCCAGTGTTCAGGCTGTTCAGACAGCTTATGCTGGAGATAGAGAACTTGAAATGGGAACTGGGGGGAGGGAATAGTAAGGAGAGGGTGAGGAGGAGATGGGGCAGAGAGGGCTCCATCACAGGATAGATCAGGCTGCCAAGGGCCAGAAGGGGGCACTTGGCAAGGGGGATCAAGCCCACAGGGTCCTGGGAGCACCAAAAGGGGGTGTTGGCAAGTGGTAGGGAACATGGGCAGACAGAAAGGAAGAAGAAAAGAGGTTCAGGGTAAGCAGAGGCAGGGAGGGATTACAGGGGAGGGCTGGGGCAGGATGTTGGAGGCAAACAGGTACGCAGTTCTGGCAGATGAAACAGAGCTAGGGAAGGCACCATAGAACAAGAATCGGGACCAGGAGGGAAGGGGGAAATGCAGGGTACAAGGTGAGAGGGAGGACTGTGGGGTAGAAGTGGGGAGTGGCAGGGAAGCAGGTTGAGTTGGCACAAATACACTAAACAAAGGGGAGGAAGGCCAAAACATGTTGGGAGGGAGTGCAATGCAAGGGGCAGTGGGAGGGAGGTACACGTAGTGGAGGGGAGGGTTGTGGAAGGGAGAGAGCACAGAAGGGATGGAGGAGGAGAGCAGGAGGAGGTGCAGTGGAAGAAGAAGGAGGGGAAGGGCAGTGTATTGAAGGAGAGGACACTGAGGAAAAGGGGCTCATGGGAGGTCAAACTATGGGGGAAGTTCAATGGATGGGGAGCCAGTACTTGTATTAAGGGATTCTGTGCTCAGGGGGATGAGATAGGGAAGTAGGGGAGCAAGGAAGAGCTGAACCTGGGTGGAGTGTATGCCAGGTATAACAGCAGGGAGAGCAGAGCAGTGCATTCAGAAATCTGTGAAGAAGGTGGAGGGAAGCCTCGTATCATTGTGCACTTAGAAACAAATGACCTAGACGGCAATACAGTGGGAGAAGTACAGGAGAGGTTCAGAGAAGTTAGGGATATCTGCAGTTGGGTGGGAAGCTCACTGACATTCTCCTAGGTACTCCCAGTACCTAGAGCAAGCACGGTGAGGAAACCAAGGATACAGGAGTTTAATGGGTGGCTGAAGGGGTGGTGTGCAGAAATGGAGTATAGGGTAGTAGGGGAGTGGGGCAAGACATGGAACAATAAGGTGCTTTATGCCAAGGGTAGGCTGCATCTCAGCATCGAGGGTACAAAGGTATTGGGACAGGGGCTGGAGAAGTACATTTAAAAAAGCATAGATTTAAACTGGGGGGGGCTGAGTCGAATATCAGTGAGGAGGCACATTCCAGGGGAGACCAGAAGGCCTCTTTCCCCAGAGAGGGAGGAGAAATTACCAAGACAAAAGTGGAAGGGGGAAAGACGGGAAGAGGAGGGGTGGGGCACAAGGTGGACTGTAGTATCCTTGAATGCAAGGAGCTTAACAAACAAGGTGGCAGAGTTTCAGCAGTGATGGTAGAGGGAGAGGTAGATATTGCCGCCATCTCAGAGACCTGGGCCACCCAATACTATGACTGGGATCTTACGATTCCAGGTTACAGTGTGTTCCGCTTGGATCGGGAAGGGCTGGAGGGGTGGCTATTTATGTCAGGGAGAGGATACTGTGTACTAGGGAGGGGGGATGAGGGGAGGCCAGAAGCCATATGGCTATTGCTCCAAAGCCCTAAAGGTAAGAAGCTCAGGATGGGGGTGGTGTACAGGCCACCCTCACAGAGCGAGGAGGTTGATAGGGAGTTGGGGGAGCAAATCAGGGAAGGTGGTGGCAAAGGAAATACAGTTATAGTGGGAGACTTCAACCTACCTGGGGTTGACTGGCAGACAGTAACTACAGCACACGCCAAGGAACAGGTGCTGCTGAGGCTATCCAAGACAGCTAGCTAGTGCAAGGTGTGATGGAACCTACTAGAGAGGAAAAACATACTGGATTTAGTGCTAAAATGGTGATCAAGTCCAGGATGTGGTGAATACAGGGCCATCTAGCAGGAAGCAACCACAGCTCAGTGTGGTTCCTTCTCAGGACAAAAGTGTTGGACTTCAGCAAGGCAGATTTTGCCAGAATGGGCAGCATCATAGAGGGTATTTAGCTAAAATCAACCCCGTGATGGATGCTGAACCAAAGTGGACAATCATTGAGAAAGGGCTGAATGAGGCCATGAACACGTGTGCCAAATCTCAGAGTAAGCAGTCCAAGTCCAAAAAATCTAGCTGGCTCAGCAAGGAAGTGGAGTGGAAGGGGAGGGAAAAAAGACTGGCCTTCATTAAGTTCAAAAAATCAGGGTGTGAGGAGGATAGAGAGGTGTTCACAAAGGCATCTAGAGAGGTGACCAGGTCAGTCAGGGTAGCTAAGGCAGCAAAGGAGCTGAAGTTGGCTCAGGGGATAAGAGAGGGGAAAAGGATTTCTTTAAATACAGTACATAAGGGAGAAGAGAAGTTGTAGAGATGACATTATTAGAATCAAGAGGGAAGGGGGCTGGGTGGAACAAGGGAAGAACAGGCAGGGTGCTCAATGAGTACTTCTGTTCAGTGTTCAAAAGAAAGGATCACCAGTACTGCAGGGGAAAGGGGCAAGGGTGAAGGGGGCAGAGATAACAGATGGGTCATCTGAGAGGATAGAGTTCTGAGGGGTCTTAAAGCCTTGAGTGGACAAGGCACGGGACCAGACGTTGTACACCCAAAGGTCCTGAAGGAACTGGTGGAGGTGTTGGCAGGCCCTCTGATGGTCCTCTTAACACCTCCTTGGAGATGGGAAGGTACCCAGAGACTGGAGGATGGCTCAAGTGGTGCCCCTTCACAAGAGTGGACCCAAGGACCAACCGGGCAACTACAGACCAGTAAGCTTGACTTCCATAGTGGGGAAGTTGATGGAGAGCATTCTAAAGGAGAGGTTGATAACTTTTCTTGATAGTAATGGTCTACAGGATGAGAGACAGCATGGGTTTCTCTCGGAAAGATCGTGCCAAACTAACCTGATCAACTTCTTCAACTGGGTCACTAGGGGCGGTTGATAAGGCCACATTGTGGATGTCCTGTACCTGGACTTCAGCAAAGCTTTCAACTCAGTGCCCACTGGAGGTAAATGAGCAAGCTGAGGGACATGGGTGGGGGAGAAACTGGTGGGTTGGGTTGAGAGCTGGGTGCAGGGCAGACAACAGAGGGGTAGTTGTGAGGAGACATCCAAGCCAAAGCCAATAACAAGTGGGGTACCACAGGGTTCAGTGCTGGACCCTATTTTGTTTAATGTCTTCATTGGAGACATTGCAGAGGGTCAAGAATAAGATCAGCCTGTTCGCAGGTGACACTAAGTTTTGTGCAAAAGTGGACAATGAGGAAGGGAGGCAGGCACTAAGGGAAGATCTAGCTAAACTCGAACACTGATCTAGGGAGTGGCAGTTGGGGTTTAATGCTAAGAAGTGCAAGATCATGCACCTCGGAGCAAGAAATCCCAGGACCAGCTATTTGCTGGGGGAGTGCAGGTAACCGCTTCACAGGAGGAAAGGAACCTTGGGGGTAATAGTCACAGGGGACATGATGGTATCAGCACAGTGTAGGAGGGCAGCAGCAAGGGCAAATAGGATGCTGGGGTGCATTGCCAGAGAGATCACCTCTAGAAGGGAGGAGGTCATCCTACCCATATATAGATCACTGGTGAGGCCACACTTGGAGTACTGTGTGCAGCACTGGTGCCCATACCTCAAAAAGAATGAGAGGTCTGGCCTGGTGGCACTGAGGGCTGAGGCTCTGGATGCCACACCTCGCACCATGCCTGTGACCTGGGGTCGGGAATGAGCCTGGGACGTCGGGGGTCAGCAGGGGAGGGAGAGGATTGAGCATCTGAGTACAGCTCTCCTCTCCCGGAAGGGAGGGGGACACTCTGGTGCCTGACTGTCCTCTGGCCCAGAATCCAGAGCATAGCAGACACATGCTGCACAGAGGGGTTGGGAAGGTGGTGGACATCGACGGAGACTTGACGCCGGGCATAGCCACTCCCCAGAACATCGTAGAAACACCCGCAGCACTCCCGGGTAGATGGAGCGCCAGGCCCCGATCCCCAATACCCCTACCTGCCCCAGTGACTGGCATCCTGATGAGACTCAGGAATTCAGGGTGCTTGCCCCCCCACCTTGTCCCCACCTGGGGCGTAAGCCAAGGCTACATGGAGGACAGACCACCACAGGATATAGGCAGGAGGTGGGGACTAGAATGGCCATAGGCATCTCCCGAAGGGAGTGGAGAGCCATGGGAAGGGAGGAGTATAAACAGTAAAAAAAAAAAAAAGGATGAGCGATTACTGGCGGGAGTGCAATGCAAGGCTACAAAAATGATAATGGGACTGGAGGACTAGCCGTATGAGGAAAGATTGAAGGAGCTCAACATGTATTTGCTAGAAGAGAGAAGGGAAAGAGGGGACATGGTAGAGACCTTTAAGTACTTGAAAGGCATAAACAAAGTCAAAGAGGAAGGATTGTTCCACTTAAAGGGAATTTCATATGTTTGTATACCTTTTCCAGACACTTTGGAGTCAGTTGTATGAAAAAGCAGCTGACTAACAAAGTTTACTGGCCCAGTATCTCTAAGGATGTGGCAAACTACTGCCAGACTTGTCTGCAATGCAAGAGAGTTGGACAAGTAACTGTCTTGTGTAAAGTGCTGCATACATTTGGGGAAATGTTCATGGGGAGACCAGGGTATACCATGCTGGCAAAGCACCATGTGGATACAGGGTCCCAGGCCCCACTGAGGCAGCCACCTACAGAATCCCCAAGGGAGGGAAACATGTCACTGAAGGGGAGATCACGTAAATGCTAACTATTATGGTGATCCAGGAGTCTAGTAGTCCTTGGGTCACCCTGGTGATACTGGTCTCTGAGAAGGATGCGACCATGAAGTTCTGAATCAACTACTGCAAAATCAATAGCTGTACAGAGTTGGATGCATACCTAATCTCCAGGACAGCTCAGGTCCTAGAGAGGTTATGGGGAAGCCTATACCTGACCACCGTAGACCTGACAAAGGGCTATTTGCAAATATTACTGACCTTTGAAGCCATTAAGAGGTCGGCCTTCATCACTCCTTGTGGCCTATTCGAGTTTCAAGTAATGCCATTCGGGTTGAAGAATGGTCCAGCCACCTTTCAATGGCTTGTGGACTGCATTCTGTCTGGGGCAGGAGACTTTTCTGTGGTGCACATGGACAACATCATCATCTACAGCCAGACATGGGAGGATCACGTCAGGCACATGATTGAGGTGCTCCACCAACTGAAGGCTGCAGGGCTGACAGTCAAGGTGGAGACATGCCAAATACAATGGCAGAGGTGTCATATCTTGGGCACTGGGTAGGGAGAGGGACATCCAGCCTGAGCCAGTTAAAAGTGAGGACCATAGAGGGATGAGCCATGCTCACACAAAAAGAAAAGTACGGGCTTTCCTATGGATGGCAGGGTACTATCAAAAGATTGTGCTGCACTGCAGTGGCATGGCCAAACCATGGGTCCCTCTCACAAGGAAGAAAATGACAGAAAAAGTTAAGCGGGTGTATCACTGTAAGACAGCGTTCTGTGGATTGAAGGGACAATGTGTTGGGCTCTGGTGCTTGTAAGCCCTGTCTGTTCTCTGAAGTTTATTGTGCATATGGATGCATCCAGTCATGGCTAGAGATGGTTCTGAGTCAGGTCACGCATATGGGGGAGGAACGTCCACTTGTGTACCTGAGCAGGAATTTTCTGCCCAGAGAGGATGCCAGTGCCACAATTGAGAAAGAGTGTCTGGGTATCCTTTGAGCTCTGCAGAAGTTGTAACCATATATGTATGAAAGCGCATTTACACTGGTCACCAACCACACACACACACACACACACACACATACACACCCCAAGCTCCACAGGACCAGCGGGGCAAAACCCCAAATAGTTAAGATAGATTCTGGTGCTGCAGTCTTATAACATGGACATTAGACACTGCAGTGGGTCACAGCATGGCATTGCAGGTTGAATTTCCTTGCTTTTGTCACTGTGGAAGCAACCTTAACTGATGAAGTTTTTTTGCAAAGAATTTCCTTTCATTTTGAAAAAGTGTAATAGAAATAGTAAAGGGTATGTGTTATTGGGAGCACGGGGCCTGAGGAAGCTGCCCATTTGTGCATACTGATATGTGTCCGTGGGAGCGTGGGCCCTCTGGGCCCTGTGCTCCCAGTTACACATAGCTACAGAGCCATACAGCAGCCCTATAGGGCAAGAAACCTTAGTAACACAAATTTGCCAATATCTCAGGAACCGTAGGAGGTAGTAAAAAAATTCAAGTGTCATCGTAATCGTGACAGCGAGACCTCCACATAACATTAATTGACCAAATCTGTATCTTGCATCATTTACAAGATACGGGCACTGAAATGTGCTGCGGTTGCTAATTTGAGGGTGTAATACTGGCCCACGGGCCTGAAAATGAGCAATTGGAATACTATTTACCAAATATCTCAGTAATCATACAAGGTAGAAAAAAAAATTCAAAATTGATGGTGTTCATGACTTTCCAAACTACTTCTGTATTTAGTCCCCCTCCAGGAGGGGACTAAGAATTTTTGAGATGAAAAACCCATATCTCTAACCATTTTCAGATACGAGCATCAAAAGGCACAACAGCTGCTGTAATGTTATCCTATGGGAAAAATCTCAACTTTGCAATGGCATATCTATGGAACTGCTTAATGTTCCAACACCTACATAGCATAATTTGCATCTCTAGGGCATCCCCTTAATATCCTGCAAATTTCAAATCAAAAGACCAGACCATTAATTTACAGTGCAGTGGGAAACTCCTTTAAAGTTAGAAAATTCCTAGTTCGTGAGGTAGCAAAATCTCCGACCGTCAGATCAATCCCCATTCACAAGCTGTCAAAATCACCATCTGTGATAAATCCTCGACCGTCAGATTTTGGCCATCTGGTCCCTAAGTGACAGTCAAGGATTTTGCTACCTCGCGAAAGAGGATTGGGTGCCGGACTATGATTTTTCAAGTTCAAGTTTCAAGTTTATTGCAGGAAAACTCCATTGAGCAAGCTCATTCACAAGGAGGTTTTGACAACTCGTGGACTGCGATTTTGTCAACTCACAAAAGGGAATTTGAAAAACCAATCCCTTTTCATGAGCTGATAAAATCCTAGTCCGTCTCTCGATCCTCTTTTGCGAGGTAGCAAAATCCTTGACCGTGACTCAATCCTTGTCATGAGGAAGGGCCATCTGATCCACAAAGTGATGGTCAAGGATTTTGCTAGCTTCCTTGCAAAACAATAATGACTCGCAGACTAGGATTTTACAGCTTGCAGACTAGGATTTTGTCATGCTCCTCATGAAAGAAGACTCAAAACCCAATCCTCTTTTGCGAACTGACAAAATACCAGTCCATGAGCGATCCTCTTCGGCGAGGTCAAAATCCTTGACTGCCAGCTTAATCCTGGTCTGCGAGAAGGGCCATTTGGTCACAAAGTGACACACAAGGATTTTGCAGCTTTAGAAAGAGGATTGGCTCGCAGAGTAGGATTTTGTCAGCTTGCAAAATAGGGTTAGTTAATGAGTCGCGGTCAAGGAATTTTAAATTTCAAAAGGCTATTTTTAACAAAACAAAGCAACCAAAGGCATGGGTTTGTAGAAGGCATCACCTAAACAAAACCCTTGCCTTATTACAAAGAAAAGTCACCCGTGGAGGAAGCTACGACATTTTGTTTTGAGTAAAAAGCAAAACAAGATGGCGGATAGAAACAAGGAATTTTCTGGCAGACTAGGATTTTTAAATCCTCATTCGTAATCTGACAAAATCCTTGACCATGAGCCAATCCTCTTCGCAAGATAGACATGTAAATCTTGGAGTGAACTGAGCATGCTCAGAACCAAACAATTAAAAATTAAATAACTTTGAACGGATTCATATTTTTCCCAAACCAATGTTGGATTGTTCTTTGACCCAAACTCTTTCTACTTTCCAAATTGCAGACCAAAAGACCACATGGTGTGGTCACAGCACCATGGGCATGAAAGTGGCAAAAGTGGCAAAAATGCATTTTCATTGGCAGCTGCACAGAAACTGTAAGTCCGACTGAAATGCAACTTGGTAAATCAAGAGATCTACCATACAACATTCCGCATTCAAATTTCATGCAAAGCCGTTGAATGGTTGAAAAGTTATTAATGTGCAAAAATTGAGGTTTAACATTAAAGTGACTACTCAACCCTAACTATAGGGTGGGACGCGCCTAATAAAATATATAAAATATGTATGTTTGTGTATGTATATATATATGTGTGTGTGTGTGTGTGTGTGTGTGTGTGTGTGTGTATATATATATAATATATGGATTCCTTATTTAATATACTCACAAAGCATATAAAAAAAATCCGTTAATACCCTCACAACTCCACTGGTAATACTACTGTCAATCAATATTAATAGTACTGTCAATCAATGTTAATACTATCATTCACAGCTGAACACTAGTATTATCACTAAACCTGTACAGCTCAACCCCAAGTCTGCCACTCAACGTCTTTCAAAGCATGCTTCCTCATTGGCTGCTTTTCCCTTACTGGGCGGGCAAAACAACAGTTGAAACATGGTGGCCGTCTCTCGCTTAGCGTGAGTAAATTCAGTGCTCAGCATTTCCCTGTTTTTTTTTTTTTGAAACTCTGCCCAAAAATGCAATTATCTTGCTGATCCTGCATTCCCCATTCCCCAAAACATTAAAAGATAGGACTGCCTAACATTTTTTCTTCTCTGTGTTGCAAGCAGGATGTACAGAGCGAGGGGATCTAAAACAGACAGTGTGACACAGTGCAGTGCTCGGCCAGGACACAGACAGTCCTTTAGCAGCTTGTAACAAAATAAAAAAATCTCATCCATATATTAAAAAAAATAATGGATAGGTCACTGGACATTACCGGTGATATACCATCTTGAGGTTCCGGACACAGGAACCTCTCGAGCTTTGCGCTCGAGGTTCCTACATGTGCAGAACCTCTCGATGGTATTATTCACCGGTAATGCCCGGTGACCTATCCATTATTCTATTTATAATGTGTATCTATATGTAACATCCTGATTCCCCAGGGGTTACTAAAACCCCTTTAGTATAAGTTTAGGCAGCATTTCTAGCCTTAAAAAATCTAGCCCTGACTCACTCGATCCCTGTCTCCTCCATATTTCCACCCCTGCAATATACCTCCCCCTCACCCATATCCTAAACCATTCATTCTACTTATGCACAGTTTTGCATGCCTGGAAGACAGCCCATGTTCTACTCCTATGCAAAGGAGGTGACTCCCTCACCCCAGGAAACTACCGTCCCATATCACTTCTCCCTGCTCTGGACGAAATCTAAGAATCTCTTGTCCTCACATGACTCACAGAGTTTCTAAACAATACAGATTTCATGTCTACCTTTAAGTCTGGTTTCAGGGCAAACCATTCCACCACCACCTCCCTACTATGTGTCTCTAACTCCATCCTCTCTGCTATGGACCAAGGCCCTTGACCACTGCCATTTTCATTGACCTCTAAAGACCATCATCCGTCTCCCATCCACTCCTCCTAAACAAACTTTCCTCTGCTGGCATCTCCCTGCTTCCATAAATTGGTTTAACTCATCTCTCTGGTAATACCCAACAAGTCTGCTTTGGTGGAGCCCTCTCCCTCCCTCCTCCGATCCATGCAGGCATTCCCCAAGGCTCCATCCTAGGCTGTATATTAGTTTCAGTTTTTCTAAATGATCTGCCAACAGCATGCTCTGTGGCAAGCGTGCAGATGTATGCAGACAAAACTGTTCTCTTTGCTTCCGGTTCCTCTACTGCTGCAGTCAAATCCCAGCTCCAAGTGAAATTCCACTCAGTCCTACATTGGTTTGACAAAAATCTTCTAAAGGTAAATGCTAAAAAAACGGTGTCAATCACATTTGGGACTCCTCAAAAACTAGTTACCCTCCTCCCTTACTTTCTCTACACTGGATGGATCCTTACTTGACACAGTCCCTCATTACAAATACAAACAAAGGTGAGAAAGAAGTAAGTGCCTTAGCTGGGACTTGAACCCATGCCACCTGGAAAACCATTCCGATTGCACTAACCAGCTGTGCCACTGAGACAACTGGAACCTGGGCGGTCCCTGAGTACACTACTCTTTCTCAAATGTACAACCCAATGGCAACACGAATGATCACAGATCTTAATTCACTGTCTCCCCTCCTCAGTTTCCACTCTCCTACTCTCTCCAGACTCCCCTTCCCCATCAATCAAGTTAACCCATCCTCAACTGTATGTCACCTCCCTTTTTTACCTTCCTTTCTATGATACATCCTATTCACCTACTCCTTCCAAACTGCCATCCTTACCTCCCTCCTTCTTCTCTCCACTTTTATCCTAAAAAAAGTGCTCTGCTTAACTTTTCCCTTTTCCAGCCCCCCCCCCCCCCATCACTTGGTAGCACTTCTCTCAAATTTTCTAACCCTAACTCTCCCTTCCACTTGTGGTCTCTCATTTTCTTTTCATCCCTGAAGCACTGCAGTTACTACCCTATTTTTGATCACATTTTGAACTATTATTTTACACAGTAATTACAATTTTAAACTTTTTTTTTCTTGATATGTAACTCTCCACTTCCCTCTCCCTGGGTCATACCAGTAAATGAACTCTGACTCAGTGTGCCTCTCAGTGGCTTCTCCCAGTCAACAACTTTTAAATAAATAATTAAATAAGATTTGGGCAGCTGAAGGGTGAAATCCCTGTAGGATCCCTTTAAGAATCATCTGGTCAGTCCAGCTGAGCCAGAGGATGCTGTGGTGGAATTTAGAACTCTCACAGCAATATACACCCCTTGCTTTCTGTCCTGCAGTTTGACTCAGTAGTCAGAGTGTGGAGTTGGCGAGAACCAGCTGTTGCTCTGCCAGGTGGCAGTCCAATTGTCAGACGGGAGCACCTCTTCTCTTTTCTCACCCTAGTTTGTAAGCAAAGCGGTCTTTGCACCAGAACGTGGTGGTGACCATTTCCTGCAATGCCCTGAGGGGGTGAATTTCCTCACAGATGTGGTAATTTTGGATTGGTAACAGTGAGTAGTCATTGGGGCAATCCACAGACCTGCAACACTTCTTCTAAAAGTATTGCCCAGAATAGACTGTGTGTTTTAAAATCAAAGCCTCTAGCAACGAAAAAGCTAAAGTGTCTTGGATTCTGTCACTTCAGAGACAGTAAAACAATAAGCACTGAAGCCTGGGGCTCCTGTGTGTCTACTTCACTGACCTGTTTGAGTATTTCACTGTGGGCTGGGTTCCATGGAAAAGGACCCCTGCAGTTTTGAGAGAAAATGTTAGTTCTGCGGGAACGTAACAAAAAATGTTTAAATGGGTACACTGTGCCTAGGTGCATTACAATGTTTAAATGGACATACTGTGCCTAGCACAAAAGTGCAGTGGAATGTCTGAAGAGGCCAGTAGTGCCTGGGAAAATGTGAATTTTGTAATTTCAGAGGAAGTCTGGCTTTGGCTGAATTGAGATGACCGCTCAATCCAGGTTGCTGAGGGACCAATCTGCTTACAAGTATTTGGGTGGTAATGTGCTTCCCCCAGTTATTGAAAGTTAATAAGAGGAAGAAACAAGGTGCTTCCACCCGGTCGGGAACGTATGCCCGCAGATAACTTTCAGGACTTAATGGGTCCAGGTCTATGCTCTGATGTAGAACTCAATGGGTCCAGTTCTTGCTCTAAATATGTGCTTGGGTCTGCCCATTGCGATTTGTGCTTTAATAGATCTTCATAGAGGAAATCTCTTGCAGCAGATCATAACATATAGGAATGTCCAGCCTCAGGCGTCAGTTTCTCAGATGATTTTTCAGCAGTTGACCTGGGACTACACCCAATGTCACCACGTGTTGTGTCCTGGCATGTATAAAAAGGAACGGTTCCAGAAGCTCCTCAGTTCTTTTCCAACTGTGACCTGCATGCTTGCACATTTTCTGTCTAGAGTATAACTTCAGTCAACGATGAAGAGCTCACCAACTGTTCCTTAGCAGCGTTCCCAGTATTTTCGCATTTCTTTACCTATGTCTTCAGATCCTCTGTTCCATAAGTGTTCCTGTGGCCAGAAGATCATGACTGAGGACCTCCACAATGTGTGTGTCAGGTGCCTAGGTCCTGAACATGATACCCGTATTTGTGTCCTGTGCCAGGGATTTAACAAAGCCATTAAGCATTGATGACTCCAACAACTTTGAGAATACCTCATGGAGCAAAAAGATGCCCTCCTGGAACAGGAGCAATGCTCAAAGTCACATGAGTCCTTGGCATCTTCGTTGGGGTCTCACCATTCTGGTGCTCACCTTTCATTGATGGAGTCTTCAGAGAAACCAAAGAAACACTCTTGTAAGAATAAGTATATTCCTTCTGCCTCCTTGCCATCGACGATGGACTTGCCTTCTTCCTCCTGCTCTCTGGAGCAGGTCCTCAGATAAAACTAAGGTAGCAGCCTTTCAGAGGCTTTAAGTAAGTCATCTTCTCATCCGTTGATGACATCTGGTGATTGCCTTCCGCCCATCGACACTCTCTCCCTGTTGATGGCCTTTATGGGTGTGCTTCAGTTGCAGATTCCACCACTGCTGCCCTGGTCAGTGGGATGTACTCACTGTCCATCGACACCTCAGGGTTGGTCGATGGGCTCCTCTACTAAAACTAGTCAAGACTTTATGAGCCCTGCTATGGCTGTGCCGTTGCGATTCCAGAAACCTTTGTGCACCCCTAGTTGACAGCTTGATTGGTGCCTCAACAGTCTCTGATCCCTTCTATTGTGTCAATCCAGCCAGTTCATACAGTCCTGGTTATGTCCTCTTCTTCACAGCTTGCCATGGTGGATGTCCAGACATTGGTACACACTATTCTTGACCTTAAGAAGTCTACCCCTTGGTCCCAGGAGGGTTCTTCTTATGTACCTGTGTCTGCCTCTTCAAGACATTCATCAATTTCTAGAATGGCAAGTTCCTCCTGGCTTCTCCAGGTCCCTACATATGGACATAGAAATGGAGGACCCTTTTCTACAAGAATGGGAGGAAGGTGTTCAGGATGACGATACGGATCAGGACCCAGTGTCCCCCCATTCGTCTCCCCAGCTCCCTCCATACTGACAGAACCAGCTACAGCTCTTCCTTGTTCTCCTCCTGACGACCTCAGTTTTTCTGATATAGTGATTCATCTTCAGAAAATATTTGGCTTCCAAGAAATTGAGAAAAATACCTCCTGTAGGAAATTAGCCAATTATTTGGGTCTCCTGGAGTGTCCTTCCCTGGTCATTTCTCCTTTTTGATAGATGCATTTGAAGATGTGATCTGGTTTTGTTTGGTAATAGTTTTTTCTATCCCTTCAGCTCCTAGGAAGGCTGATCGGACTTACCAGGTCCCACTGGATCACCCCTAATTCTACCACCCCCCGCTGGCTGACTCAGTTGTTTTTAATGTGGCTCATGATAGGTCTGCTAGCCCAAAACATCTGAGTGCACAGCCTCCGGATAAGGAATCTTGGAAACTTGATATGATGGGGAAGCGGGTGTATTCTTCTTCCACTATGACACTCAGAATTCTGAATTATATGGGTCATCTGCTGAAATACCAGGAAGAAATCTTTTTTTTTTTTTGTTAAGTATTTTTATTGAAAAAATACAATTGCATAGATAAAACAAACTTTACAAGCACTTTTTCCACTCTATGGGAACAGACACTGCTATAAGCACTTTCACATTCATTTAATGCTTTGCAAAGGTGACAGTGACAAATCTGACATATACAGCAAATGTAACTGTAACCCCCTACAAATGGGGTTCCCAAAAGTCTTCCTTGAGCTTGCCTAATGCTCACTGCCAAGCTGGTGTCCTGCGTTTAGCAGTTTATATATGATTACCAGAGCTTATATAGCCTCTGTGTACTGTCTCTTTAAGAGCTGCCTAATTGCAGCCCAAGTAATTTGAGAGGGAGCTCTGTTGAAAGATGTAACTATTTACTGAAAATCATTTAGAGTGATAATGATAATGTAGTTTGTCTAACCTTTCTTTGTAGCAAGGACTGTTTTGTTTGTCTCCACTATCTTGGTCCTGGACTGCAAATTGGACCAAACAGTACTGGTGGGACCAAAAATGTAGCCGGACTATAGGAGCTGTCTGAATTCCAAATCTGTAAGAACTTTAGTTTGGAGTTTGTTGTACCTTTTTTGCAACTGAAGGAGGAGCTCTTGCTTTGACTGACAGCCAAATCAGCCAACCAAATCTTTTGGATCTTGTGGAAGTCCTGGGCTGCTGGCAGTTTTCAGTTAGAACTAAGCTGGAAGCTGAGCAAGAAGGAGCTGAAGTAATTCTGAGCAGCTATCCTGAGTGGATTCACATGGGGAACTCTGAAAAGGCTATGTTTTGGCCTGCATGCCAGTGTGCTGCTCCTGAGAGGGAGAGAGAGGTATTTTGGACTAAATCAAGTTTGTGTGACTAAAGTAAGCTACTGAAGTGGGCCAGGCGCAACCTGAAGAGAAGGCGGAATATTTTTGCTGAATGCGATCGGCCTGTCAGGAGTTCCAGCTACCCTAAGCTCCCGTGTGTGCGGAGATTCTTTGGCGATTGTGCCCGGGAGCTTTGCCTGGCACAGTACAATTCCTATACATGTAAATGTGCTATGAGCTGCTAGTGGGTTGTGAGTTAGTTCCCACTGTGTGAACTGTGTTCTGCTTGTTGGAAGCTGTATCCAGCCCAAAACGGACTGCTTCTGAACTTGTCTCCATGTGGTCTGGGCTTTGCCAGACTGGCCCAGTCAGACTACCCACTGCACAGAGAAGCCATAGATGAGAGACCTGCCTGGGGATCAGCCCCCTGCTCCACGCTTGAACAAGAACAACGCCTCTGCGACTTGTGTGGGCCCTGCTTCTCCTGGCATTCCAGATCAACCACCTGCAGTCTTGATTTTCGTCCAGCCTGTGTCCAGTCTTGGGTATCGTGAGTAAATACCAGGGTAGCTCCCTACAACAACAGCTTAATCTGAGTGTGTCATCTGATTGTCTTGTTGTTTTGTTTCCCTTATGAACTGAGCCCTCTGGCTGTTGTGTTTTCCATCCCGGGCCCCAACCAACTGCAATTCCAGGCAACTGTCCTGGCTAGCTCATCTCTTCTCTCTACCTGGGTACCCAGAGGTGGACTGTGTGGGGGGACTCTAAATGCAAGCATAACTGCTTGATTGATATAACCTTTAAGCTAATTAACCTGATTTTGCCCCTCCCTTGTTCGGGTCCCCTGAATAAATCAGATCTAACTTTTTCTGCATGTAATCTGACTGTGGTTCCAGTTTGTGCTCAAAGTACTATACTGTTGCTATTTGCTGTGCTTAACCTTGTTCTACAGGGGGTCCCCAGGGTCGAGCCAGAGGAACCAGCCCTGGTGGTAACTGCAAACAGTGTGGGTACTTGTGTGATGTACCAGGGGTATTGTGAAAGTGATTATTGTACAGTGTTCAGGCTACTAGAGGGGAAAGAGGGGGGTTACAGTGTCCCACAGGGTTGTGCCCAGGTTAACTTGACCATTACCAAGCCTGACCTCCGGGTGGAGGCACCCGTTTCAGAATTCAGGCCCCTTAACCTGCTACTAGCCAAGCAGGTAGGGGTAGTAGCCCTTGGGATAGCGCCACCTAGGGGTTACATTTTGGAGGCTCACCGCTGGGATTTTGTGTCTTCTAGTGGCCGAAACTACGAATTATTGTCAAACATAAATGGCTACCCCAGTAGAAGTGGCTGTACACCAGTTAGTGGGGTGGTGTACTGGGCAGGAGATTGACCCCCAAAATGCTATGCTTATCCTGGATATTCCCCTTGGTACCAATAAGGACACTGTAGAGGGAGTACTTTCCAAGCTGAATATTTACAAAACCCTGTGGTGGTGGGTCGACAGGCTAATCTGCTCGCACAAAGTTTCATGGCATTAGTAGAGTGTAAGGACCCAGTAGACAGTTCCAAAGTGCCACAGACTATCACCCACGAAGGAGCCCTCACTGCCTGGAGAGTGATAACTAAAAAAGTAAAGACCTTGGGGAGATGAGCCCCCACTATCTGAGGCTTTTGGGAGAAATTTGCCAAGTTGTTGCTGGAGGAAGGGAAAACTGTGGTGGACTTAAAGAAAGTATTCCTGCCACCTGGGGGTGTTCCTTCCCCAACACCCCCTCCCGCTCCAGCACCCATTATTGCCCCTCCTTCTGTGCCTGTGCCGATGCTGGCTTCTATGTCTGTACCTGCCATTAGTCACAACTCTTATTGAAGGTTGAGAATCTTCTCCGGCACCCTCCCCAACCCCCAAGGAGAGGATGATCGGGAGACCTGGATAGATTGTGTTGCCCTTTTGGTACCTGAATGGCAGTGTGCGGAGGCTGAGAAACGGAAAAAGATCATAGAAAGTTTGAGGGGTCCCACCCTACAGGCCATTAAATTTCTGAGGTCCACAAACCCTGATGCATCTGCCCAGAAGTACCTATCTGCACTCAAAGGCAGTTTTGGGAGCATTGAGTCAAGGGAGAACTTAATGTGGAAATTTCGAGGTACAAAACAATGGCCAGGGGAAAGTTTGTCTGCATATGTTACTTGTCTGGAAAGAGAGCTGCAAAAGGCTTGCCGAAAAGGTGGGGTAGCCACCAATGACTTAAACCATGTGAGGCTGGGGCACATACTGCAACATGCAAAACATTCTAAATTGCAGCTTCTTCAATTAGGGCTCCCAGATAGATGGGGTAACCCACCAGACTATTGTGACTTGATAAAAGAACTCTGGGAGGTTGAAGATGAAGAGGGAGATTGTAATTCTAGGCGAGTGCCGCCCAGTGATCCGACATCGGAAGGCCCATCCGAGTGGGGACCAATGAGGGTGTGCCGCCATGGGATGAACTGCTGAGGGAGTTCAGGGAAACAAAAAACAGTCTCTTTATGAAGACTGCTCCTGCAAGTACAGGCACCGACCCTTATCCAACTGCATCTGCTATGGGGTTGGGGTGTCCACCCAGGCATCTCCTTCTGACAGCAGCTCGAAACTTGATGCTTTGACTATGGAAGTAAGAGAATTGACGAGATGTCTCCAAATGTTCACCACACAGCAGACAGAGATGGCACCAAGGTTTTCAGTTGGTAGTACCACTGCTCCAGCTCCCAGTGTGATGCCTCGGCCACCCCAAATCCCAGAAAACTTATTTTGCCATAATTGTGGGAAGGATGGGCACATGAAGAGAGAATATCGGTCCACGAAAGACCTAGATAAAGTTGTATACAGGCTTCATGGAGAGCTTCGGAGAATGAATCAGCGGTCAAGGAGTACCCAAAATGACCACAGTGAGGGTTCAAGAAGTAGTAACTCAAATCCATATTTCACTAAATCATCTGTCCAGGCCCCTGCTGCTGTCCCTCCAGACTGGTCCAAAATAGTGGGCCCTTCAATGGAGACTATGGTGGCTGTGAATGGTATTCCTACTCGGGCTGTGCTGGACAGTGGGTCGCAAGTGACCATTGTATTTAAGGACTGGTATGGCAAACACTTATCTGCTGTGCCCTTACAATCCCTGGAAGGCCTACACGTATGGGGGCTGAGCGACAAGTCTTATCCCTACCTAGGATATATCTGCCTCTGGTTGTCATTTCCCGCAGCTGTAACTGGTGTAGAGGAGCAAGTCGAGACACTGGCCTTAGTGTGTCCCCCTACTGGACTTTATGATGGGGTTCCTCTGTTATTTGGGGCAAACACCCATATGTTTGGGAGACTGGCACAACTCTGTCACAAGAAACAAGGGCGATGGACTGGGAGGGCCTAAGAATTCCCGCTCTGATCAAGAGGAGCCTATGATTTGCAACAGAACCCCAAGGGAGTGGACCAGGATGAACTGGTAGGGGTCATGTGGAAGAAGGATCCCGATTCAGTGGTACTGGCCCCTAACGCCCAGTGTACAGTTCAAAGGGAGGTCCGCCTCTGCAAAGATGTCAAGAACAAAATACTGATGTTGGACGTGCCAGGTGATGGAAAATTGCTAGAAGGATTATTGGTTAAGCCCAGCATCTTGCCAGCTCGTGCTCATGCCTATGCATGATGAGTGATGGTCCAGATTCATAATGTGTCAGATCGGGAGATCCAGGTGAACAGAGGATGCACCCTAGCTATGGTACACTGCGCAGACATTGCAGTGTTGCCCAGCAACAAGCACCCTGGCAAGACAGATAGACTGGCTCCTGACTTGTTTGATTTTGGTGACTCCCCATTGCCTGCTGAATGGAAGACTAGAATTAGCCAGAAACTTTCCCAGAGAGATCAAGTGTTCTCATTGAAGGAATGGGACATGCGATGTGTCCAGGGTGTGGAGCATCACATACGCCTGCACGATGAGGGGCCATTTCAAGAGAGGTCTCGATGCCTAGCCCCTGCAGACATAGACGATGTGAGAAGACACTTGCAGGAAATGCTTGCGGCTGGTGTGATACAAGAATCCAGGAGCCCATGTGCTTCTCCTATTGTGGTTGTGCGTAAGAAGAATGGATCTGTGAGAATGTGTGTTGATTATCGAACTGTGAATCGGCGGACCATCCCCGATCAATACACCATGCCCCGTATACAAGATGCTCTGGATTGTTTGAATAGGAGCAAATGGTTCTCGGTGTTGGATCTTTGCAGTGGATATTACCAGATTCTGATGGCTCCAGAGGACCGTGAGAAGACAGCCTTCATCTGTCCTTTGGGGTTCTATGAATTCCTGAGCTGCCACACGGGATAGCAGACGCCCCCAGCCACCTTCCAGCGACTGATAGAACGAGCGGTGGGAGACATGAATTTGCTGTAATGCCTGGTGTACTTGGATGATGTCATTGTGTTTGCTAGCTCCCTAGAGGAACATGAGAGTCAACTGTTCAAAGTACTAAACCGACTGGAAGATTTCGGCCTCAAGCTGTCCATTGACAAGTGCCAGTTTTTCCAACCTCTGTGAAGTATGTGGGGCACATAGTTTCTACAGAGGGGATAGAGACTGATCCTAGTAAAGATGAAGCCTTGACCACTTGGTCCCAGCCCCACAATTTGAAAGAACTACAACGTTTCCTGGGATTCTGTGGCTACTACCGCTGGTTCATAAAGGACTATTCCAAAGTGATTTGGCCACACTTGAATCTTACCCAGGGTTACCCTCCCTACCAATCGGAAATACAAAAAAAGGGTCCATCAAAGAACCAGACAAAGGATATTTCCGTCCAGGTGAAATTTTTGGGTCCCGTTGGATGCCTGACTGTGAAGCAGCTTTCCAAGAAGTCATATACCAGCTCACCCACACCCCCATCCTCGCTTATGCTGATCCCACCAAACCCTATGTGCTGCATACTGATGCCCAGGGCCCCTACTTTTCTGCGGCACAGTGGGACCAAGTTCTGCACAAGACTACCATTTTCCGAAGAACTTCTGCGGCGGTGGTTTGTAATTTCTGAGGAACTTCTACGGCACTAACAAACTACCACATCACAGTGTCAGCTTGTCATCCTGGCTTTATTTTCATGCCAGTGGTTATAGCAATCAGGATGGTGGAAAGCACAGTAACACTAGTTCAAGAAATAAACTTATAAAAATAATTTTATGCCTAAAAAAGCAAAACAAGTGTCTCTCCCTTAAGGTCCTAGCCTGTTGCATAAATGACATATGAAGAGGGGATCTTATGTGATAAATAAGGTATTTCTATATGCATGCTATCTATCCCACTAATGATGTTTCCACTGTCTATCACTTATATATTTGAATGTGCTTTCAACACCACTCATGAGGTTCCCACTGTGTATCACTTGCATATTTATATGCAATCTGTAACATACCTACAAATATGCATATGTGTATGTGTGTGTGGTGAGAGAGACAGAGATGTTTTGTGTGTGTGTATATGTATATATATATATATATATATATATATATATATATATACAGTATATATATATATATATATATTTTTTATTTCCATAAACTTGCATCCTCATTCATACAGGTCCCATTGGAAATGGCATAGAAGAGTTATTGCAAACTCATTTTTCATGTCAACCTGCTTTCCCTGACACACTGCATAACACCATCAGGCCATGCATGTGAAGCAATTGTGAGATACAGCTCACTGGCCCATCACAATGTGTCCACCATGTGACAGAACACTGCACCATACCTTCCCAGGCTCCGAGCAGTGATGTGTTCCACCAATCTTTGTGCTGCCCAGCCAGCAACCAGAGCTAATCTCTGAACCTGAGTTGCTGGCATGGAAACACAGCATGCTACCCTCTGACCCAACAGCTGTCCCTGCACATAACATTTCTCAATAACTTCTAGGTGATTCTATCAACCAGTGACAATATGTAATCAATAACCCTGGCAAAAATGCGTACAGTGCAATTATTTATTTAACAGGTCTATCTTTTAACAGGTCTACACATTATTATATTTCACGTTTCTGGGCATAATTACTTTATTTTTCTTAAAAATTTAGACAGTTAAATTAATTTTACCAGTTATTCATTTCAGATAGCATCTCTATACCTTAAAGGCACAAACAGGTTTGTACAAAGTGAGGTATGCACTTAACAGGTCTGTGCTATTGACAAGGTTTTGTTTAAGTTGGCCATAGTGCAACAATGTAAGACTGAAAATTGTATTAGGCTGTAGTGCAGGTTGAGCAAATATCACCATGCAAGATGTGCTGTGCCACCGTCTCTGGCAGTGGGAGCTGTGGTAGATAAGTGACTGTTCATTTCTGTTGCAGAATGTAGCCATTTCATTAGCTAATGTATGATGTTATAACAATGATAACATCACATTCTGAACATATAGGGGGTTTTGGATATAAAAAGAGGGGAAGGGAACCAGATTCTATGTATAAACAGAAATATTAATAAAAAATCACCAAGAAGAGTGAATTCTGCTGCACCGCAGAAGTTCTGCGGTAGATTGCAAGTTCCGCGCAAAATTCTGCGGCCACAGAATTCTAGGGGCCTTGCTGATGCCAGTCTGCAGGGTCTAGGAGCTGTACTATATCAAGACCATGAGGATGGTTTGAGACCAGTGGCATTCACCAGTAGGAGCTTGACCCTGTCAGAGTGAAACTACCCTGTGCACTAGTTGGAGTTCCTTGTGTTAAAATGGGCCATTGTTGACCAGTTTCATGATTTTTATATATTTATTTGAGCATCAGTTTACAACCTTTGAGCCAGAGGATCATTTCCAAAGGTACCTCGTCACATTGAGGACAACTACATTACATTACAGGCTCGTTGTTATGTCACATTGAGGACAAATACATTATATTACAGGCTCATTGTTACATCACAGAGTTTCAAGTTTAATAAAATGACAACCAATTAATGATTACCTCTATGGGGCAAAATATTGGTGAGGACTGACAATAACCCGTTGACCCATGTATAGACTTCAGCTAAGTTAGACACCACGGGACACCGGTGGCTTTCTACATTGTCAACATATGATTATGCTGTTGAATACAGACCAGGCCTGAATCATACTGATGCTGATGCCCTATCCCGGAGGCCCATTTCCAAGAGCGTCTGGGTCAGACTGTCTGAATCTGACATCCAAGCATTGTGCCAAAAGTTTGATAGAAATGAACAGATGTCTATGGACACAGTGGACTGCTTAGCAGATTGCTTGGGCCCTTCTGATACCTGCATACGGCTGCGTATTGCCACTTTTCTGCTCTAGATATTAGTGCACTACCTCAGTTTGACAATGACAGCATTCAAAGAGCTCAATCCCGAGATCCGATGATTCAGCCAGCACTTGACACCCTTTGTGCAGGAAAAGATGTGTCCAAGTTGCTTTACTCTGATCTGAGAACCACTTTATTGTTTAAAGAAGGCCCCAGGTTGAAGCTGCTTAATCAGTTGTTGTACAGAGAGACTGTAGATCGGGGTGGCCAAGTAGACAAGCAACAATTGGTCCTGCCCACAGCCTTTAAAGATTTGGTACTGAGGTCCCTCCACGATCGTATGAGCCACCTCGGTGTCGACCAGACCCTTGACCTAGTATGATCTCGATTCTACTGGCCCAAGATGGAGGCCGATGTTGAGCACCATGTAAGTACTTGTAGTCGCTGCCTGCAGAGAAAAGCCCTGCCTCAGAGGGCTGCCCCCCTTGTCAATATTACTACCAGCACCCCAATGGAATTAGTCTGCATAGACTTCTTGAGTTTAGAGCCTGATCTGCGAAACATTGGCAATGTGTTAGTGGTTATGTACCATTTCACACGGTATGCACAAGCTTTTCCCACCAAAGATCAAAAAGCATCTACCGTGGTCAAGGTGCTAGTGGAAAATTTCTTTGTCCACTGTGGTGCCCTCCCCAGAAAATTCACTTTGATCAGGGCCAGGACTTTGAGAGTCGGCTAATCAAAGAAATGTTCTTTCTATGAGGGGTGCGAAAGTCAAGAACCACCCCTTATCACCCGCAGGGGGATCCTCAACCTGAACGCTTTAACTGCACCCCACTAGACATGCTAGGCACCCTCCACCCAAAAGATAAGCATAAATGGAGCCAGCAGATTAGCACCTTGGTACACGCATACAATTGCACAAAGAATGATGCTACTGGGTTCTCTTCCTACCGCCTCATGTTTGGGAGAGAGGCCCAGCCGCCTGTTGATGTCTGTTTTGGGGTTTCACCCAATGGGGTCCAAGCCGAAGATAACCTGCAATACGTACAAAAAATTAAAGCTCAATTGAACCATGCCTATCAACTGGCCCAGACAATGGCCGCCAAAAGAAATCTAGCCAACAAAGAGAGACATGATAGAAAAGTAAAGGCTTAAGAGCTTAGGCCTGGAGACCGTGTGTTGTTGTGAAATTTATGATTGCATGGTAAACACAAAATTGCTGATCGATGGCACCATCTTCCCCATATCATAGTTGGAAAGCTGGATGATTTGCCAGTGTACAAAGTGTGCCCAGAGAATAACTCCAAAGCTGTCAAGACCATGCACCGTAACCACTTGCTACCTATTGGTCAAATTATAATTGAGGCTGAACCCACCGAGATTGATTCCCCTTGACCAGTGACTCGTGCTGCTGCAAGAAAGAAACAGAGTCAGCCTGCCCCCATGGTTGCCGATTTAAGGCTTCCCCCGCAGCAGGCCCAGAATGATAGTGACTGCCAGTCTAACTTGGATGGCAGTGAATGTGATAATGCCAATTACCCCTCATATGAACTGAGTCAGTTGTTTCGTGGAAATCCTATGTTGAATTATGGGGATGAAGCTGGGCCTTCTGGACTGCCTAATGCCTCGGCATCATCCTTGGAGCCAATGCTCCCTGAAAGTGAAGTGCAAAGTATCACGTCTGAGGATGCTGAGTCTTTGTGTATTGTGGAACTGTATGACTTGCCTGAAGGAGAGGCTGATGGTATGAGTCTTTCTGGTGACATGCCAGAACTTGAGGAACACTATGAGAGTGCTGACGATCCCCATTCAGTGCCAGAGTGTCTTCAAAATGAGCCAAGTGTTATAGGAACAGAGACTACAGAGTAAGGGGCTGACAGTGCTCCCAGCCTGGACATTCCCCTTCATGCAGAGACACCCCTCACAAGTGATGAAAGCTCTAAGACCATTACTGAAGGTACAGAGACTGGGGTTGTTCACTCCAGAAAGACTGGCCGAGCTGTCAAGCCAGTGGTGTGCTTCAGTTATGATTCCTCGGGAGACCAGTGGATTTGCCTCTCAATGTAGTCCACAAAGGTGTTTATGTCTGTCAGAGCTCACTGCCCAAATTGAGCTTGACCGCCCATTCCAGGTTACTTGTCCTGCCCTCTCACCATGGTACCCCTGCCCCATCCAGCCCCAAGTTAGCTGATAGGGAAGGGCCCCCTCTTGCATTGTTTAGAGTACAAGAAGTTATTACATGATTCTGTATAGTAATGTTCAATTTACCTGTGTGAAATATACATAATGTATTATCAGAATGGAAATTATATAGTGGAGTACATTGAAATGTATAGTAAAGTGACAAGTTATGCCAAGTGATGAATCAGATAGTACTTGTATAGCATGCTAATGGCATAAATATCTTGTATATGTTACATTTTCAATGTTATGATGGTACAGACTTGACGCGGACACCAAGATTTCCCAGGCAGGGAAGGGTGTAACCCCCATACAAATGGGGGTTCCCAAAAGTCTTCCTTGAGCTTGCCTAAATGCTCACTGCCAGGCTGGTGTCCTGTGTTTTAGCAGTTTATATGTGATTACCAGATCTTTTATAGCCTCTGTGTAATGTCTCTTTAAGAGCTGCCTAATTGCAGTTTAAGTAATCTGAGAGGGAGCTCTGTTGAAAGATGTAACTATTTACTGAAAATCATTTAGAGTGATAATGATAATGTAGTTTGTCTAACCTGCTTTCTTTGTAGCAAGGTCTGTTTTGTTTGTCTCCACTATATTGGTCCTGGAATGCAAATTGGACCAAACAGTACTGGAGGGACCTAAAATGTAGCTGGACTACAGTAGCTGTCTGAATTCCAAATCTGTAGGAACTTTAGTTTGAAGTTTTTTGTGCCTTTTTTGCAACTGAAGGGGGAACTCTTGCTTTGACTGACAGCTAAACCAGCCAACCAAATCTTTTGGATCTTGTGGAAGTCCCGGGCTGCTGGCAGTTTTCAGTTAGAACTAAGCTGGAAGCTGAGCAAGAAGGAGCTGAAGTAATTCTGAGCAGCTGTCCTGAGTGGATTCACATGGGAGAACACTGCAAAGGCTAAGTTTTTCACCTGCATGCAGGTGTGCTACTCCTGAGAGGGAGAGAAGAGAATTATTTTGGACAAAATCCAAGTTTGTGTGACTCAAGTAAGCTACTGAAGTGGGCCCGGCTCAGCCTGAAGAAGACGGAATATTTTTGCTGAATGCAATCGGCCTGTCAGGAGTTCCAGCTACCCCTAAGCTCCCAGTGTGTGCAGAGACTTTGCAATTGTGCCCAGGGAGCGCTTTGCTTAGTACAGTAGAATTCCCGTACATGTAAATGTGCTATGAGCTGCTAGTGGGTTGTGAGTTAGTTCCCCACTGTGTGAACTGTGTTCTGCTTGTTGGAAGCTGTATCCAGCCCAGAACTGACTGTTTCGAACTTGTCTCCATGTGGTCTGGGCTTTGCCAGACTGGCCCAGCCAGACTACCCACTGCACAGAGAAGCCATCGATGAGAGACCTGCCTGGGGATCAGCCCCCTGCTCCACTCTTGAACAGGAATGACGCCTCTGCGACTTGTGTGGACCCTGCTTCTCCTGGCATTCCAGATCAACCACCTGCAGTCTCGATTTTTGTCCAGCCTATGTCCAGTCTTGGGTATTGTGAGTAAATACCAGGGTAGCTCCCTACAATAACAGCTTAATCTGAGTGCATCATCTGATTGTCTTGTTTCATTTCCTTTACAAACTGAGCCCTCTGGCTCTGGATTACAAATATTGTGTACTGTGCATGTTGTGTTTTCCATCACAGGGCCCCAACCAGCTGCAACCTGGGCAATTGTCCTGGCTAGCCCATCTCTCTCTACCTGGGTACCCAGAGGTGGACTGTGTGAGGGGACTCAAAGCACATGCATAACTGCTTGATTGATATAACCTTTAAGCTAATTAACCTGATTTTGCCCCTCCCTTGTTCAAGTCCCCTGAATAAATCAGATCTAACTTTTTCTGCATGTAATCTGACTGTGGTTCCAGTTTGTGCTCAAAGTACTGTACTGTTGCTATTTGCTGTGCTTAACCTTGTTTTACAGGGGGTCCCCAGGGTTGAGCCAGAGGAACCAGCCCTGGTGGTAAATGCAAACAGTGTGGGTACTTGTGTGGTGTACCGGGGTATTGTGAAAGTGATTATTGTACAGTGTTCAGGCCACTAGAGGGGAAAGAGGGGGGTTACAGTGTCCCGGAGAGCTGTGCCCAGGTTAGCTTGACCACAATCAACCCTGACCTCCAGGTGGAGGCACCTGTTTCAGAACTCAGGCCCCTTAACCTGTTACTAGCCGAGCCAGGCAGGCAGTCAGGGTAGTAGCCCTTGGGATAGCGCCACCTAGGGGTTACATAACAAATGGGCCGACTTTGGTCCTGCGTTACACCTGGAATCATATCTCTGGGCACACTTGCACTTACTGAATAGTGGCATGTGTTATGGTGGAGTAGGAGCGCCCCCTCCCGCGTCATGTGTAAGGCCAGACTGGGGCTGCCATACTCCCCAGTGTTAGACTTTGGATTACACAGGGAAAATACCCTCTCCCAATACACCCAGAAGAGGAAGCCAAATTCTGTTGAAAAGGGCCCCTGTACTATTCGCATTGTGTTGTATTTTTTCCAGGGTTAGGCACTGTTTAAAATTGTTAGATCATATTTGGATTGTTGGGGATTTGTCAGACATCCATTCCTGGGCTATTGTTTTTTTTTACATTTACCAAGGCTATTGCCCAGAGGGGGCATGTACCCCTCCCTTGTATATGTGCTGAATCTACTCCCAGCAACAATTCCAGAGGTGTACAAGGCAACCTTCTACCCAGGGTTTTCTCCATCAAGCTATGGACTTTGTGCCAAAAGGGGGCAACTGTTGGGCACAACAATGCCATGTGTAGGAAATCTGCATTGTCCCTCTTACATTTTGGACTTGTGTGTTCTTGGTTGGGGCACATAGCATGTAGTCTAGTGGGCGTGATGTATGATCTGTATAAAAAGTTGAAGGCAACCTGTCTTAATCTATTGTTTCTGGAGCAGGTGTTAAGATGCTTAATTGCCAGGCTCCAAGTGTGATTATCTATGGGTATGCCCAGGTCCTGCTGCCATTTCTGCCTTATGGATAGGGGAGCTTCCGAACCAATCCCCCGCATGGTATTGTAGAATGTGGATAGAGGTTTAGTACCGGGCTGTGGTTCGTACAACCCCTCCTCCAAAGGAGATGGACTAGCCCAGCCCACAGTCGGGCACAGGAACTCACCCAGCCTGTGTCTTATCAAATGGTAGATAAAGAAGTCCCCCAGGTCTATGAGTCATTTTGTTTTGACCTCAGTAAATTCTAGTATTCTACCCCCTATGTACAGTTGTAGGACATACTCCAGCCCTCTGGTTTTCCATAGTCTCAGTCTCTGGTGCATTTGCACTGTGTATGGGCCTCTGTCTCTCACAGCCGTAATCAGGTCAGTATATGGAGAATGTGCCTGCTTATGTCCCAGCTTACTGTGTATTTTTTCCCATGGCCTAATTATTGTGAGTGTACAAGGGTTCACTGTTTTTTTAATTTTTGTGCTTTCCCTAATTCACCGGACAAAAACTGGAGCCATAGTGAACCCCCCCCAGCTGTTCCTCCTCTATGGCCAATCACGAGGGCTCCACCTCACCCAATCATCTGGGAAGGAATGCCAACTATGCCGCCCAATAATATTGTTGGAAGTTGGGGAGGCCCAGACCACTACATTTGGGTGGGAGATTTTGATCCTTGCTGCCCTCCCCCTCCAAATGCATCCATGTAGTAGTGCATTTAGTTGTTTAAAGTATAGCTGTGGTACTCTGATAGGTAGGGACTGATAGCAATAAAGACACTTGAGATGTATCATCATTTTGGTTGTATTAACTCTCCTATAAGTGACAGGGCAAGGTATGCCATCTCTTGCAGTCCTCAGCTAGTTTTTCACCAGAGACCATAGCTGATGGCATACACGTTCCCAGTTTTGCTCCCAGATATATGCCAAGATATTTTAACTTACTAACCATTATCAGGCTCCCCAGTGCCTGTGACAGTTGAGGGTCTATCCAGTTGACCAGTAGGGAGGAGTTTGCTTTTCATCCAGTTCACCTTGTGGCCAGACAGGGACCCATACTCTTTAAGTAGGTTATGCACTGTGGATAGGTCCCTAGCCGGGTTATACAGGTAAAACAACAAATCGTCAGCATATAGTGCAACCTTATGCTCTCTACCCCATCCTGGAAAGCCCTGTATATTTGTGTTATTCTGTATAGCTTCAGTGAGAGGTTCCAATGAGAGCACATACAGGATCGGGCACAGGGGGCATCCCTGCCTTATACCCCTATTCAAGGTAAAAGGTGCGGTTTGGGTCCCGTTTACTGATATATGGGCAGTTGGTGTGGTGTATAGGGTCTTTATCCAGTTTATAATTCCTGGGCCCATTCCCTGCTGCTTAAGAGATTCAAACATGTACCCCCATTCGACCCTATCGAAGGTCTTTTCTGTGTCGAGTGCCAGAATTGCTGCTCCGTGTTTGGCAGACAATCTCCCCCAGCTGTGAATGACATTTAAAGTTCTTCTTATGTTATGTTTCCCTTGTCTGCCTAGAACAAACTGATTGGTCCGGGGTGGACCAGTGATGGGAGCACACACTCGAACGGGCTGCCAACACCCTGGCTAAGATCTGTAATCCACCGTGAGCAGCGATATGGGGCAATAGGAGGCGCATGCCTTGGGGTCCTACCAGTTTGGGAAGGACTATGATGGTAGCCGCCCTCATGGAGGGCATAATCCCTGCTGCAGTCCCTCCTGCAGTGCATCGTAGAGTGGATCAATAAGCAGTGAGTGAAAGGCTTTGTGAAAGTCAATAGGGAGCCCATCTGGTTCTGGGTCTTTTCCCCCACTCAGCTTCCAGATGGCTTTACAAATTTCTGTTTTCCCCAGGGGTTGTCCAGCTCCACCGCCTTGGTGGGGTACAGAACCCTGGCTGGAGCTTTGGAAAGAATGCCTGTATTTGTTGTGGTGTTGGTGGACACCTCAGAGGTATATAGTTTTTGGTAGAACTTTCCAAACTGCCTTACTATATCTGAGGAGATGTTGTAATCCCCATTTGTTGTTTGTATGTGGGTGATGGTCTTATCTCTCTCCCTTTTCTTCAATTGCCAGGCTAACAGCTTACCCTCTGTCCCCTCAAGTATGCACCAGCATGTGAGAGTTAAGATGGACCTTTCAATCATTGCAGTATTCAGGGTGTTAAATCTCCATTTAAACTTTTGTATTACTGTGTATAGAGGCTGTGTAGGTCGCAACATATGTGCTGTTTCGCATGCTTTGATTTTCTCTCAAAAGTGCTCTGTCTCCCTCTGAGCCTTCCTTTTCCCATGCACCGCATATGAGATCACCTGATCTCTCACATATGTCCTGAGGGCCTCCTATCTGGCCACATGAGAGGTTTTCCCTTTCTGGATGTATGAAAGAAATTCTGCAAGGGTGTTTGTCATGAAGGTGGTGAACTTTCTATCTTTCAGCAGCAAAGGGTCAAGGCGCAGGATATCTGGGGGTGGAACCCACCCTCCCATGGTCATCGGCACCACTAGCTGACCATGATCCGATATTAATAAAGGGAGTAATAGGTCTGCCCCATTCTGCCTAGTATGGCGCTGCACAGGAATCTGTCCAGTCTGGCATACGATCTATGGGCATGTGAATAAAAACTGTACTCTCTAGTAGTGGGGTTTTGATGTCTGCAAACATCTATCAGAGAAAATGTGTCTTCCAACACCCCCAAGGCAGCAGCATTGTGTGAGGTCTGAACCGGGGTTGGGTTGAATCGATCCACAACCGTATCGTGCACAGAGTTATAGTCCCCCCCAGTAACCAAGGACCCGGGAAGGACACCATGTCCAGAGCCAACCTTTGAAAGAAACCTGGATCTTCTATATTTGGGGCATATATGGAACCAGCCGATATGGGCTGCCCCTCCACACTCAGTTGGGCCAGGACATATCCTCTCCGGGTCTACAAGACTTTAATTTATTATAACTCTGGTGCCTCTTGGCACCATATTGATACCTCTCTTGCTTTAGTGAGAAGTATACAGAAATCCACAGCCCCCATACTCTTCTCAGTTTTTTGCCTCCTGTTGAGACATCGTCTCTTGCATAAGTGCCAGATGTATTCTTCCCTCCTTACCTCGGACATTACCCTCTTCCTTTTAATTACTGATTTCAGCCCATTGATGTTCCAAGTGGACATGTTTACTGGGCTACCCATCATCAGCAGTTTGCACTATAGCCCCTATCAACAGGTCACCTTTCATCATTGGTTGTAGGATGGATGTCAAACAGATTAATACATTTTATCCATTGTCTGCGCCCATATTGTATATTTAAATCCCCCAACATATCCCCCCAACAATGTTAACAAACAGCAAACCAAACAATAAACAGTGATGTAACTTGCCAACTGGGCAACATAACCACCCATTGTTCCCCCTCCTACCCCACCCATGACTGGGCCCCAAAATGCCCTGTTAGTTACCCTTCATGTGTGTAGATGGTGACTAGTGTGGCAGAAGTGGGTATCTTCTTACCACCTGCGCCCTAAGGTACAACACTGTACCTCTGAACTGAGTCCTGCCAGGACACCGCTCTTATATTCAGCCTTCTAATGTTACCTCTTGCCATGGTGGAGTGGGCGCCAGGAATTATACCCTGATCCATTGTCGGTGTTACCTTCTTCCAAACCAAAGGCAGCTGGAGGAAGTGTGCACATTTCTTGCTTTTCACTGTGAATGGGTGTACGTCAAGGCTGCAACCACCCTGAAGGGAAAATATAACACCAAGTATCTTGTTTACACAGGCACATTAATATAGCTGCACGCCTTATCTCTGTTGCCCTACCTCCACCCTTGAGTCCCCAACTTTCTGAGCATGCACATGACTTTATTACTAATCAGATTGTGCACCTGATGATTACTGCCCAACCCCAAATGTTGCCGTCATTAGATGACGCTTGATGCAACCCAACGTTGTGGGTGTGCAGACCCCCCCCACATTATAAAGGTGGGTACTGGCGTGGGGCACTACTGCTAGTATCCCTCCGTGGTCCTGAGAGTACTATTCCTAAGATAATATTGAACCCAATATCCCCCATATTTATTTTGTACTCCCCAAGGCCTTCCCTGGCCCACACATGCAACTGTGCTACCAAGTCCCTACCAGTACTTACCCCAAGTATTGTCCTTGAAGTTGGTGCCAGTTAATGATTGACCACCCGTCGATACCCACATCCCCAGATGTGGTCGGGCAGGTCGCTAGTGAGTTTGTACCAGCTGGAAATAGATCAGGAGCATGGGTGGGTGCTGGCCGGGGGGTCTAGGCTGCAGTCTCCAGTTCAAGAGTCTGCAGTTTGTGCGCCACGACTATCTGGCCTGTCCGCATGCTCTTCACTGCCATTAACCCCCCCATAACCAGCCATCCTCCCTGAGGAGGTTCAGCTGTTGGCAGAAACAATGGAGTCCATGAGTATCCAAGCGGTACCAGAGACAGATCTGCAGGGGACTCTCCATTGCAAGGCCCAACCAGTGCCACGAGGTATGACGCAGGGATATTAGGCCCGCTGTACATTCACCGCATGCTGGAGTCTGCAGGCGCCACACTGAATTGGATAATACCAGTGACGAAAATCATAGGTTAGATTAGTTAACTGTACCTGACCTTGTGAATCCTATCTCCGGGAATATACAGACCTTTTGATGCCTCCCCCAAACAGCAGAGAATAATTTACAGACTAAAATAGAGGATCGGATCAACTTGTCTCGGGGTTGTGGTGTGGTGGGATCTTCTCTCTTCCTGCCTGGCCACCTCTGACACCCATTTTTCGGCCTCAAGGTAGTTTGTGAAGAATCGAGGTGGGACCCCAGGGCGATTGATCTGGAGCTTCACGGGTAAAAGAATGAAAAAGTCCACCTGAACGCATGAAGTTTTGATTTTACATGGTTGAACTCTCCTGATGCTTCCCTTGCAGTTCCTGACTGTGATCCTGGTAGATCGCCACTTTGGAATTCCCTACATGGATCGGAAGCACCAAGTTAGGTCAACAGTAAAACTGCCAACCTCCCGCACAGCAACGGCACAATACCACTGCAGGTACTGTGCCGCCCAATCCCCCAATGTTTTCTGTGGGGGTCTGTGCCCCCATACCCCCCATGCATGGGGCTCTGCACTCCGCACCCCCTCAGACTTTAGGATTCTCAACTCCAGGTCGGAGTTGGTCTGGGGAAGGGACAGAACACTGGGGGAAAGCGAAACACTGAAATGGACCATTACAGTGACTGTCGCTGTAGTGTTTTTTTTCCATGTTTTGCCGTCGGGTGTCGGGTAAAAGGGGGCCACCCCATGGATCGATCCCTGCTTTTCAGCAGCTGCTAAGACCATCTCCTTGTCCGTGAATCTGAGGTATTTTATCAAGCAGTGCCTCGGTTTGTCTGATGGTTTGGGTGGAGGCCCCACTCTATGCACCCGCTCTATTTCGATTTTCTCTGCCTTGGGAGGGAGTTTAAGGGCCTTTATCAACCAGTCATGCAGACCAATCACAGGGTTTCTCCCCTCTGTCCCCTATGGTAGTCCCACAATATGAAGGCTGGATCTGCGGGAGTGGTTCTCTTAATCATCTACCCTCTCCCTAAGTTCTGTGATGGTGTCAGCATCATTTGTTTTGTCTCTGGCTAGGGTATGCAAGGAGTCCTCCAAGTCACTCACACTTTGTTGTAATTCCCCTATGAGAGTAGAGTTTGTTGCAGTTGTTTCTGTGAGGCCGGTCACCTCTGTCTGGAGGTGCACAATTTTGGGCCATGATATTTGTGAATCCGACCCACATTTCATGCTATATGGACTCTAAAGTGGTTGGCACCTCCGCCCATGATGTAGGTGTCAGGGTGGACATGGTGGGTTCCTCGTCCCACTGCGATGTGGGCCTGTTGCCTCATGCATGTGTCTGGCCTACCCGTTGCTCTTTCTGTCATTCCAGGGTCCGAATGAAAGTTTTGTTTGCTTGTTTTGATTTTAATGCTGCCATATGTCTCTGCTATTGATCCCTTACCCAACTTTGGTGATATCCATGCGGAATGCAGCTAAAGGACGAGTTCAATGTAGATGCCAGGAGCACGTCTACAGTGTGACGCCATCATGCCTGCGTTAGCCACACCCACCTGGAAGAAATCTTGAAGGCCACACAGTCTTCCGTTCAATCTCTTCAGAGGGTGCCTCAAGGAGGACCTTATGGCCAAATTATCTACTGCTTCAGCAGTCTGTAAATCACTTGCTGAGAGCTACATATGACGCTGTTGATTCCACAGCTCAGGCCTCATTGACAAGTGTTTGCCTTGAAGACATTCATAACACAGGGTCTCGGATTTGCCCCGGATGTACAACAATCCATACTTAATGCACCCTTTAAAGGTGATAAGCTTTTGGACCTCAAACTCAGGATATACTGGCCTCACTACAGAATTCAGGTCGTACCTTGCAGTCTGTCGTGCTGTACCACACCCTGCCACACCCCTATTACAGAGAATTTTTGCAGACCTGTGAACAGAAGATGGGGTGCTCAAAGAGGGCAAACCAATAATAAAAGAAAGGCCAAGGTCTCCTTGCTGGTCCTAGTGCCAACCCAAAGGTGACCCATTATGTTCCCATTGTTCCCCAGCAGGGACAGCACACAACCTGAGAGCCCCCCCCCTTGTCTGTGGGATTAAAGGCCCATCCCATGGCTGTTGGGAACAGGTTTTCCTTATACTTCCAAGGGTAGCAAGAGATTACTTCAGATGTATGGGGCCTTCAACTGATTCACTCAGGTCACACTTTGGATTTAAAGGAGATTCCATATTACCCACCCCCATGGGCCTCTCATTGCCCCCCAGACCAAGAATCCATTCTAGCAGAAGAAATTCAAGCTGTTCTGCTCAAAAATGCAATAGAACCTGTTCCCCTTCCGCAGAAGGGTCGGGACTTCTACTCTCACTTTTTTCTGGTTCCAAAGTGGACGGGGATCTACATCCCATGCTGGATCTCAGACTCCTCAATCTCTATATAGAGAGTACAAAAATGTCCGGATAGTGACACTTCCAACTCTGCTACCCCTTCTACACAAAGGGGACTGACTCTGTTCTCTAGACATGAAAGATGGCTATCTTCATATCCTGATGCTTCCAGCTCACAGACTGTTTCTCCATTTCTGTTTTCTAACCCGAAATTCTTCAATATTCCTAACTCTTGCAGTCAGCCTTCAGAGTAGAACTGCCAGAAGAATGGAGCAATATGTGTAGCCCCCCCCTACCAAAGTGTCTTCCTGGGCTCCAGCCATGCCCACTGCTAGGCAGATATCCTGCATAGATAATAAATACATGGTTGTTTGTTTAATCCTGTGGTTTTGCGTGAGAGTGCCATGATGTGTCTCCATGCCTGTCCCTTTAAGTCATTAGCAAATGTGTGTATAGTAAATGGTCTGGGCTGGGTCCGAGTGTTTCAAAGCTTGCAACTGGCCAGACACTGCTTTAATTTGCTCTCTCTGTTGTCGATAGTAAAGCAGAGGAGCTTTAACTAATACTTACATAAAAACATAGACTTTTACGGCAGATAAGGTCCGCTTGGCCCACCCAGTCTGCCCATTTCCCTATTGGATATGCTGCAGATCCTAGTTAACCAACAGCCTATTTCCTCCTACCCCCGCTAGAATTGCTTTATGTCTGTCCCATGCATTCTTGAATTCCCCACTGTTTTGACCCCATGACCTCCTTAGGAAGGCCATTCCATGCATCCTCCACCCTTTCTGTGAAAAATACCTCACATTGCCCCGAGCCATCCCCCCATCTTCAAATTGTGCCCCCTTGTTCTTATACATCTCTTTTTATGAAAGATACTACCCTCTTGGACTTTGTTAAATCCCTTGAGATACTTAAATGTTTCTATCACGTCCCCGCTCTCCCTCCTTTCCTCGAGGGTATACATATTAAGCTCCTTTAGTCTCTCTTTGTATGGCTTCTGGTGCAGACCCTGCACCATTTTGGTTGCCCTCCTCTGGACTGCCTCCATCCTGTCTATGTCCCTGCGGAGATGGGGTCTCCAGAACTGCACGTAGTATTCCAGATTGGGTCTCACCAACTGTCTGTACAGAGGGATAACAACTTCCTGTTTTCTACTGGTGATGCCTCTCCTTATGCATCCCAGTCCCCCCGCCCTCCTTACTGCCTTCTCACATGGCTTGCCTACCTTTAAGACATCTGATATGACTACCCCCAGGTCTCTTTCCATTTTTGTTGTTGTTAGTACCTCCCCCCACATTGTGTACTCTTCCCCTGGGTTTGTGTTTCCCAGGTGCATAACTTTGCACTTCTTTGCATTGAATCTAAGCTGCCATACTTTTGACCATGCCTCCAACCTTGCCAAGTCCCTTCTCATCCTTTCCACGCCTTCTTGTGTATCAACCGTGTTGCAGATATTTGTGTCATCTGCAAAGAGGCATACTTTCCCTTCCAGTCCCTCTGCAATGTCACCTGTAAAGACATTAAAGAGGACCAGTCCCAGTACTGAACCCTGCGGTACCCCACTAGTAACCCCCCTTTCTTCAGAGTGGACTCCATTTACTATTACCCTCTGCATCCTGTTGTCCAGCCAGTGTTTACCCAGGCCACAACCATGAGACCCACTCCCAGGCTGGATAACTTGTTTATTAATTTTTTTGTGTGGGACTGTGTCAAATGCCTTGCTAAAGTCTAGGTAGGCCATGTCCACAGCCCCTTCCTGGTCTACTACTTTGGTCACCCAGTCAAAGAAATTGATTAGATTTGTCTGACATGACCTTCCTGCTAGGAATCCATGCTGTCTTGAGTCCTGTGCCCCACTGGCCTCTAGGTACTCAACAACTCTTTCCTGCAGAAGTGATTCCATCATTTTCCCCTACCACTGAGGTCAAACTAACAGGTCTGTAGTCTCCTGCTTCTATCTTGCTCCCACTTTTGTGAAGGGGAATCACATCTGCCCTTCTCCAGTTCTCAGGTACCACACCATCCTCCCATGATATGTTAAAAAGGGTAGCCAGTGGTGTCACTAGTTCTCCCCTTAGTTCTTTTAGAATTCTGGGGTGAATCCTGTCAGGCCCCATTGCTTTGTCCACCTTCAGTTTTAAGAGTTCTTTCAGGATCTTTTCTTCTGTAAATGGACTGGTGTCGACCACCCCATCCAGAGTGCTTCTATTCTTTGGTTTAGGTACCTCCCTGTCCTCTTCTTTTGTAAATACTGAGTAGAAGTATTCGTTCAGTATCCCTGCTTTTTCACAGTCACCCTCTGCCCACCTCCCTTCCCTTTATTAAGCCTCGCTATCCCTCCCTTAGTCTTTCTTCGCTGTACTGTAAATATTTACTTCTAACTTGCTGTTATATTTAAATTAGAGTGTTTGTTTTAACCTGCCTTCTTGCAGTTTGTTTATCCAAATGGGAGCCACCTTGTTTGATCCAGGACTTCCAGAATTTGGACAAATCCTTGAGGGGTCCTTAGTTCAAGTGCCTCGTGGGAAGGAAAACTGTAGTTCTTAAAGTTTTACAGGTTGGCGCTCAAACTAACAACTGGGAGCACCAGAACTGTGACTGACAGCTTCCTAGCCAGGAAAACTGGACAAGTCCCAGCCCTGTGTGAGAGACATGGGGCAGTTGTATTTAGTTTGGAGAGCAAGCAGCTTGAGCTATCTAGAGGCTGCTCCAAGGAAGGAGCAGAAGAGAATTGGGGGGGAAAGGCCTGACTTGCCTTCCTGCTGTGGTTCTCCCACATTGGACTGTTTTATTGCAGTAATCAGGCTAATCCAAGAAGTATCTTTTAACTGCGGCAGAAAACTCTGAGACTCTGAGGAGTGCAGCTCAAGTAATTGGACTGGAAAGAAGCTCCTGTGAAGTATTCGGCCCAAGAACTGTGGTGAGAGACTGCCTTGGTGGATTAAGAGGTTTGCTCAGTGAATCAACTGCAATAGCAACTGGCATGAAACCGAACTGAGAGAGAGAAAAATTAGTGCTGTTCCTGTTAAATGTGCTGAATGTTTGTCGTGGATTGAGGTCTGATTTTGCCAGCGACCGAACTGTTAGCCAGCTGGAGCCTTCACCAGCAAACAAACTGAACTTTGCCAGAAGTGTTTATCCAGCCTTGGGCCTATTCCAAACCTGGCCAAAGCTGACTGTTCTTGCACCAGAGACTTCTTTCTCGTCGAGAGACCAGATTGGGGATCCAGACCCTGTACAGCAAAGAATCGCAGGTTTCTACCACCTGGAGGGAAAGGCCGTGAAGCGGAGGTATGTGTTATAGGCCCAGCTTCCCCATGCTCTTTGGTGATCAGCAGCAGACCTTCATATCGCCAGGCCAATTCCAACCATCTGGTGTCATGAGTAAACTCAGGGTAGCTCCCTGCAGCAATACTTCTAATTATTTTGTGGTACCATCTGATTGCTTCGGTGTGTTACAGGGTTACAAAGGACTGGGCCAACCGGGCAGAAATACAAATAATCAAAGTCTTGTTTGTGCCTGCCTTTTCTTTCCATCAAGGGCCCCATCAACAGCTGCAACGCTGGCCACCCCCGGGCACTGTTTCTGGCCAGCCAGCATAACATTCTGGGTACCCAGTGTTGTCAGACAGTTTACTGTGGGACTAAAGCATATGCATGTACCGTAAACCTGAATCAGATCAGTAAAGTAATTATTCTTCCAGATTCATGCCCCGCCCTTGTTCAAATTCCCCTTAATAAATCGATTGAGTTGTTTCACCATTACATTGCTTCACGTATATCTCATTGTCTAGGTGAAGGTTAATGTGCTTGAGGAAAACGTATTTAAAAGTGTATGTTGGTATTGAACATTGTCTTACAGGGGATCCAGGTGTCTACAACAAAATTCCAGACCCTGGTGGTAAGTGTAGATGTGAGCATATTATTAATGCTGACTGCAAACTGTGTCTTAACTGCCATAAAGGGTTCTTGTCAAGCACAAGGTAATTGGTCACTAGGTGGGTTTGTGGGTGGTTATAGCTTCCTAGAGGGCTGTAGGGTAGGTAAATACCCACTTCTAACCCCACTAATACTCAGGTATTCATAACTTTCTGCAGTAAGCCTGAAGGATTGGACTGCCTGGAGAGAATGGAACGATGCAAATGATGGCATCAACAGCACGTGATAACTTTTCAAATGCTGCCCTATGCTAACTGCCAATGTTCTAAACCTCCTCAGATTTTCTAGGAGCCTGAAAAGACAAGCAACCCAGTAAAAAACAAAAAGTATTTGAAAAGGGGAAATAATTCAAAATGACTCTAATCTGGTCATAAGAGGAAAACTCCAACTGGAGAAAACACAGAAACATTACTGAAAAATCAGCATGCCAGCAAAACATGCAAAGAATAAAGACCATGAGCCTTGTTTACCAACTTGTAGCACTATGTGGCAACATATATACACATTGTGGTGTACCCTTTTATGGTAGCGCAGCATGAGGGAGTGCAGAGGCTTGAGCTCTGGAAGGGGAGGTAGGGTGGGAAGTTATGAATACCTGAGTATCACTGGGAAGAAACAGAATTACTAAGGTGAGTAATTTTTTCTTCTAACCCCAGTAATACTCAGGTATTTATAACTTTCTGCAGACTGCAAAGCAGTACCACTGGAGGTGGGCGCCGAACATTTACTTGGGAAATAGACTCTGCAGGACTGCTGTGCCAAACCTAGCATCACTTCTGGACTGGATGTCTAGACTATAATGCTTTGTAAAGGTATGTACTGTTTTCCAGGTAGCTGCTTTACAGATATCCACTAGAGGAACATCCCTTGCAGCTGCGAGCGTAGCAGCTGTTCCCCGGGTGGAATGTGCCCTCAACCCTATTGGGAGCTCTCTACCAGCTTTTGTGTAGCAGAATTGAATACACTGGACTATCCAACGAGAAATAGAAGGCTATGAAGCAGTACCCTCAGCAGACAGGGTACTTCAGAGGAAGAGGCAGAAGAGGGTCAAGGCGTGGGCTGCAGACTAGCCAGGGCCAACCCCAGTCTAAGCAGAACCCCTGATTTAATTGCCAAGGCCGCCTCACACATTCCAGTAGGGGCAGACTAGCTTACTACTTCCAGGCATGGAAAAACATTATCACAGACAAGTGGGTCCTGAGGTAGTGAGTCAGGGTTTGTCCCTCAGTTTCAAATCCTTCCTATCATTAAGAACACAAGTATTCAGACCCGCTTCAAACTTAGAGAGGAAGCTGCTAGAAGAGGAAGTGGCAAATCTACTGTTGTGAAAGGCAGTGGAACCTGTCTCCTCACAACAGAAGGGTAAAGGTTTCTACTGAAGCTACTTCCTCACCACAAAAAAAATGGGGAGTGGCGGCCTATTCTAGAACTAAGGTTACTAAACAGACACTTGGCAAAGCCAAAATTCAAGATGGTAACCTTGGCAATGATTCTGCCAACCCTCCAAAAGGAGACTGGTTGGCCTCACTGGATTTAAAAGATGCTTACTTTCAAATTCCCATAAAGGGTCTCACAGAAAATACCTCAGGTTCAGGTTCCCATCAGGTCACTACCAATTCTCAGTAATGCCATTCGGCTTCACTTCAGCCCCAAGGGCATTCACAGAGTGTCTGGCAGTGATGGCGGCTCATCTAAGAAGGCAGGGAGTGACTGTCTTCTCCTACTTAAGATGACTGACTGATAGTGGGAAAATCACCACAACAGGTGACAGAGTCCCTAAGAACAACCCAGTGCCTGCTAGAGTCTCGGGGGTTCCTGGTAAACCTAAAAAAATCTGTTCTGCAACCAATGCAGGTTCTGCACTTCATAGGGGCAGAACTGGACACACTGACGGGAAGAGCATTTTTCCCATGGACAGGGTAAACAACATCCTTCAGATAGCAGGGTCTTTCACACTGCATAGGTCAAAGCCAACAAGGCAGTTCCTGTTGCTCCTAGGCCATATCACTGCAGCAACAGGTACGGTCTTAGGAGCCAAGTTCCAGATGAGGGACATTCAGTTCCACCTCAGGGCACATTGGTTGCAAAGAAGGGACTCTGGTAAATCTGGTACCTGTAACAAAGACTCTGATACAGGCACTCCAGTGGTGGCAAGTAAAGGGCAACCTCAGAGAGGGAGTTCCCTTCCAGCAACAGCCACCATCAGTAACCCTCACTACAGATGCTTCCTTCCTAGGTTGGGGAGCCCATCTAGGGGTACACACCATACATGGTACTTGGTCAAGTGTAGAGTCACTCCAGCACATAAATTTGCTGGAACTCAGGGCATTGTATTTCTAGCTGTACAGGCCTTTGTGTCCTTGATCCAAGGAAAGGTGGTACAGGTCAGAACAGACAATACACCACCATGTACTACATAAACAAACAGGGAGGAACGAAGTCCAGCCCTTTGGTTTTTTTTTGTAAAATCTTTTATTAGTGATAATGCAACAATAAACAGTAACTATATTGTGTTTGGGGTAAACTTACATTTATATGGTGACACACTTTTATAAAATATCGGTTTGTGAATACAATAAATTGATTTCTCTTTTATTTGGTATGCCACTAACCCTTATATGGGAAAACCTCCTGTTGTAATTGCTTTCAAAAAGGGATCCCAGAGATTTGTGAATTTCTCACTTTCCCCATTGGTCGTGAATGGAATCTTTTCTAGTTTTAGGCAATGCATCATGTTATTGGCTCACTGCGGTATTGAAGGTGCATTTACTGAGAGCCAGGATTGTGCAATTGCTTTTTTGGCATTTACCATTACTAGGGACCAAAGCTGATTACTTGAACCACTCTGTGTTAGGTAAGGGTCAGCCCCAAGCATCAGTTCCACTGGGGATCAAGATAAACCCCCCCCTCCAGGATACCACTCATTATTTTATGTATCTCGTGCCAGAATGGGGTCACCTTAGGGCAGGTCAGGTCTAGGTGGACAAAATCTGCGTCATCCCCTGCACACTTAGGGCATTGACCAGGTTTATCTGGGTCCATAACATGGAGTCTCTTTGGAGTTAGATATGTTCAATAAAGAAAGTTCAAGTGAACCTGTCAAAGCTTATTGCTCCTTGAACAGGAGCCAAGGTGTTTAATGGCTAAAGTCCAGGATGCCGGGTCCAACACCACCCCCAGATCCCACTTTCATTTGGTCTTGATCCCTTCCGCTGGGTCCTTCCTGTTTCCCTGAAGAGTTTGGCAGAATGTGATGAGTGGTTTGGAGCATGCCTGGGGATTATATAGCTCTTCCTCAATTGGTGATAGTGCCGCCCGTCCATATGTTCCATCTAATATCTCACCCAATCTCTGCCTGATCATCAAATAAACAAAATAGTCCCCTGGGGGTATGTGCCATTTCAATTGTATGGTTGAAAGTTCCAGTATCCTCCCCCTTCATATAATTGGGCAGTACATGATAACCCCATTTTCCTCCACTGCAAGAGGCACTGGTGTACCTTGGCCAGGTAGGCCCCTCTCTGTCGGGTACTTGTGATTCAATCAGTATGCAGGGAGTTGGATGGTAGGTGTTCAATTCGCTTATGTGCTGCCAGCCAAATTTTAATGGTAGTTTGTGTACACTGGTTGGTCACTTGGTGTGACTGGGTTGCCCCGCGTGCCCCAGATAGGAATTGCACACAGAGGGGGCCCTTCAGTTCTTCCTCTTCAAGTGCAAGCCACAACAGGTGGCTGTCCAGTACTCCACCAGGAAGATATGCCAATTGAGCTGCCCAGTAATAGTGTTGGAAATGTGGGAGTCCCAGTCCCCCCCAGTGGCTGGTTGTTGAAGTATATTACATTTGATTCAGGCTGTACCTTCCCTCCACAGAAACCTGTGAATTATGGTATTAATTTGTTTAAAGTGTAGCAGAGGGAGTGCAGTTGGCAGAGACTAATACAGGTATAGGCACCTAGGTAAGATGATAATTTTAATGGTGTTTACTCTGCCTATCAGGGACAGTGGGGGATTTTGCCAGCGCTCACAGTCCTCTGCTACCTTCTGCACCAGGGGGTCATAGTTGATGGCATACAGGGTTCTAATTTTGGCTGTCAGCAAGATTCCCAGGTATTTTAGGGAGGACATCATCAGGCCTCCCAGCACTTGAGACAGCTCTGAGAAGTTCTTAAGTCCGATGGGGAGAAGCTCACTCTTGGATCAGTTTACCCTGTGGCTAGACAAGGTGCCGTATTCTTGCAACAAGGAATGCACTTTGAAAAGGTCCCTTATAGAATCCTGAAGGTAAAGAAGTAAGTCATCAGCATACAGGGCTACTTTGTGACTCCTCCCCCCCTTAAAACCCTGGATGTTGTCTAACGCTGCTGCTTGTGGTTCCAGGGATATTACATACAAAAGCGGGGATAGTGGGCAACCCTGTCGGGTCCCCCTGGTCAAGGTGAATGGCTGTGTCAACTCTCCATTGATGACCAGTTGTGCCGTCGGCTGTGAGTACAGTGGTCTTATCCAACTTAAGAGTTGGGGGCCTACCCTCATCTACTCCAGGGTCTCAAACATGTACCCCCACTCCACACGGTCGAACGTCTTCTCTGTGTCTAATGCTAGTACAGTGGCCCCGTAATTTTTGGCATTCCTCCCTCAATTGTGAATTACATTCAAGGTTCTCCTGATATTTGTCTACCCTTCATGAATCCAGTTTGATCAGCATGGACCAGGGAAGGGGCCAGGAGCTCTAATCGGGTGGCCACCACCTTAGCCAGGATCTTATAGTCTGCGGTTAGAAGAGATATCGGGCGGTATGATGCACATAGTACTGGGTCCTTGCCTGGTTTAGACAACACTGTTATGGTAGCAGACCATGAGGAGGGTGGGGAGCATGTCCCTGTCCAGACTCTTTCTCAGCATGAGAAGCAAGGGTTCTATTAACAAGGGGAGGTCCAGCCCTTTGTGAACAGAGGCAATGAAGGTGTGGTCTCTGGTCTACTCACTTCAGGCTTCCCTAGTAGCTGTCCATCTGCCAGGCAAGGACAATACCCGGCAGATGCCCTAAGTCAAATCAACCAGGACCATTCGAATGGACTCTAACAGACAGGTACTGGAGGTGGTGTTCAGAAGGTGTTGCACCCCAGAGATAGATCTCTTTGCATCCCACGCAAACCACCAGCTGCCACAGTTCTGTTGCAGACCACCAGCCAGAGGCACAATACCTCTGGATGCCCTGACTCTAGATTAGTCAGGGAAGCAGCTGTATGCCTTCCCTCCTTTTCCTCTGATTCTCACAGTTTTAATCAAACTCAGATCTCATCCAGCAACACTGATCTTGATACCACCAGACTGGGCCAGGCAGTCATGGTAGTCTCTGCTGCTCTCTGTATCTGTGGCATCATCAGTACACCTCCCTCGGAGGCACAACCTGTTAACTTCCTCCCAGGGAGGATCCTGTACCCGAACCTTAGATCCCTCAGGCTCAAAGCCTGGCAATTGAGGGCCTAGAGTATGCAGTCTTGCATCTCCAAGAAAGTGTCCTAAATGTTCTTAGGGGATACAGGAAACCCTCCATTAAGAAGACCTTTGCATCTAAGTGGAAGAGATTTTCCATATGGTGTTCCGATATAATACCCTCACATGCAGGGGTACCAGCATTGCTGGACTACCTCAACTACTTGCACTCCTTGGGTTTGCAACCCACTACTCTGAAGGTGCATTTAGCATCTGTTTCAGCATACTTCTCAGCAGGAAAGGATGTATCCCTAACTTCCAATCCTATTTTTAAGACATTTTTCAATGGATTAGCTTCATCTGCAGCCCCTCATAAGGAACCAGTGCCTGCATGGTATCTTAATGTATGCATTGCCAAGCTCATGGGTCCACCATTTGAGTCAATGGCCTCAGCTCACCTGAAATATGTTACCAGGAAAACAATGTTCTTGGTGGCTATCACTTCAGCCACAAGAATTAGTGAACTTCAGACCTTGTGCACTGAGCAGGACTACATTTCTTTCCACAGAGACAAGGTAGTGCTTAGACCCAAAAGGAAGTTCCTACCAAAGGTGGTTTATGACTTCCGCTTGAATCAATCCATCACCTTACCAGTCTTTTTTACTGAACATTCCAGCTCAGAGGAACACAGACTTCATAGCCTTGACGTCAAGAGGGCTTTGAGCTACTACATGACTCACATTAAAAGCCATAGGCAGGATAGACAGCAGCTGTTCCTGACATATGGAGATGTGGAAAAAGGGAAACCAGCATCCAAAGGCACTATCTCTCATTGGATAGTCCAATGCATCCAATTCTGTTACTTGAAAGCAGGAAAAGAGCCCCCAGTAGGGCTCAGGGCTCATTCCACAAGGGGCACAGCTGCTACTATAGCAGCTGCCAGGGATGTCCCATTACTGGAAATCTGCAAAGCAGCTACATGGAGAACAGAACACACTTTTACAAAACACTACTGCTTGGACACCCAGTCCAGGAGTGATGCCAGGTTTGGCACAGCAGTTCTGCAGAGTCTGTTTCCAAAGTAGGTTCTGTGTCCACCTCCAAAGGTACTGCTTCATAGTCTGCAAGAGCCAGGAATATTGAAGAATTCCTGGGGTTAGATGAAAAAATTACTCACCTTAGTAATCTAGTTTCTTCCAAGATATTCTTCAGTATTCATAACTCTTCTACCCTGCATCCTCTTCCAGAGCCAGTAGCCTCTGCATCTCAAGCTGGATACCTATATTGAAGGAGGCTACTTTCTGGCCTAGTAAAATTTTTGAGCCCTGTTGGGCATTGTTTTACTTCTTCAGGTCATTCTGACATTCTGAAGAACATTCCTTTATTGGGAGGTTAGTTAATGTGGGTGCTTTAGTTATAATTGTCATTATTACTATTTTACTATTAGGAATTATAGGACCTTAGGTGCTTAGTTGTTAGTATAGATTAGGGTGAGTCTCTCCTTGCAGGCTCACCATGAAATCTGAGGTGCTACAGAATGCAGCAGTTACTAAGGGCATCATTTGAATAGTGGCATTAGCCAATGATGGGTTCCATCATTTACATATTGTTCCATTTTCTGGTCTGTTCTACTCTGAAGGCTGACTGCAAGAGTTATAAATATTGAAGAATACCTTGGAAGAAACAAGATTACTAAGGTGAGTATTTTGTCTTCTAGGCCATCATTATCAGTTCAGAGCCCTCCCTTTCATTTGTCTTTTGGCCTCCTGGGTCTTCCGCGAAGTGCCTTGCAGTAGTGGCAGCGGGTCTTAGCAGGGGAAGGCTTATCGTCTTTCCCTACCTGGATGATTGGCTTCTCAAAGCTCCTTCCAACCCTCAGTTAGCAGCCACTTTATCTCACACACTTCAGATGTTCTCCTCTGTGGGAATAACAATCAGCATACCAAAATCCAAAATGGATCACAGCCAATTTCTCCAGTACATTGGGGTGGTCCTGAATACCTCTGAAGGGATGGCTTTTCTCCCCAGAGATCAGGTAGACAGACTGATCACACTAGCATCTCAACTAGGGGCCAGTTGGTATGTCTTGGCATAGGACTTCCTCTGCCTCATGAGTCATATAGCAGCTGCTATTTGCACGGTCCCTCATGCACGTTTACACATGAGGATCCTTCAGTGGACTTTGAGGATCCAATAGGACCAGAGAGAAAATGATTCTGAAGCTCCAGTCTTTGTGTCCTCTCCGGCCGGCCGGGAAATCTACTGGTGGATATCCTAGACAATCTGTTGTGCAGCGTCCCTTTCAGTCCCCGATTCCTTGCCTCATTCTGACAACAGATGCCTCCTTGCTTGGGTGGGGTGCCCATCTGGAAGCAGTTTGCACCCAGGGGCTTGGACCATGGGGAAACATGCCTCTACATCAGTATCCTAGAAATGAGAGTGATCCTGTATGCCCTGCAGGCTTCGAGACTCTCCTTCCATGGGGCTCTCTCAGACCCAATCAGACAGCTCAATGGTGGTTCACTATCTGAACAAACAAGGGGAACCCATTCCCATCCCCTTTGCAGGGAATCCATGAGAGTATCCTGGCAATCAAAAGGTATCCACCTTATTGTGGTACATATTCAGGGGTCAACAATACTCTAGCGGACACTCTAAGCAGATCCACTTCTCAAAAAAACATGAATGGGAACTCCTCCAGGAAGTTCTAGAAGGCATCTTCCTGAACTGGGGCCACCTGGAGTTGGATCTGTTCGCCTCTCCGCTAAACGCCAAAATGCCTCACTATAGCTTACTCGTGCCCGGTCCTGGAACTTTATGGCTGGACGCATTATCTCATTCCTGGACAGGAACATTTCTTTATGCCTTCCCTCCCTTCCCTCTCGTTCAGACAGTTCTACTCAAATTCCTCAGGGACAAGGCTACTATGATTGTCATTGTGCCTCTGTGGCTGAGACAAGTTTGGTTCCCATTGTCACCACAATTGACAGTTTAGGACCCTCTACCTCTTCCCATCTGCCCTGCTCTGCTATCCCAGGCTGGGGGTTCTCTACTGCACACAGATCTTTGCTCCCTGTATCTGCATGCCTGGCTCCTGAGGAAGTATTCCTCTTCAGGTTCCAGGTCTCCCCACAAGTTGCAGAAGTCCTCTGGGCAGCCCGTAAACCATCTACCTGATTTTTCCTATTCCATGAAGTGGAAAAGGTTTTCCTTATGGGCAAAAGTCACAATTCAGACCCATATGCTTACCCTCTGCAGTCCATTCTGGACTATTTGCTCTCCTTGTCTAATGGTGGTCTCAAGTATTCCTCCATAAAGTCCATTTATCAGCCATTTCAGCTTTTCATTTGCCTGTAGATGACAAACCCTTGACTCTATCTACAAGTTATGAAGACCTTTCTGAAAGACATCCTTCATTTCGTGCCCTGTATTAGGGACCCTACTTCTAGGGACTTGAATTTTGTTCTTGAAAAACAGACACTAGATCCTTTTGAACCCGCAGCTTCCTGCGAGTCTGGTTATCTTTCCTGGAAAACTCTTTTTTTAGTGGCAATTACGTCAGGTCGATGTATATCAGAGTTACATGCACTAATGTGCAAGGACCCTAACTGAATTTCCGCAAGGATAGGATCTCTTTACGTACCAACCCTAAATTTCTTCCAAAGGTCGTATATGAATTTACTTTGAATCAAACCATACACTTACCGGTGTATTATGCAGAGCCTGTGAATCTAGGAGAATCTTTGCTCCACACTTTAGATGTACATAGAATATTATGATATTATCTTCTTTGCACTAAACAACTGCGCAAGTCTGAGCAACTTTTGTTTCCTTACGCCTCTGGGAAGAGGGCATTCCTGTTTCAAAGCAGTGCTTGTCCTCATATGCCTCACCCTGCTGACCAGCTATCATCTTTGTAGCCCTCCCTGGACCTTCTCCAGCAGGTTAATGTCCTTTTTGAGATGTGGGCACCAGTACTGAACTCCATACTCTAGATGCGGCCTTACCAATTGCCTGTATAAGGGCAGTATAACCTCCTCTTTCCTACTACTGATCCCCCTAGATATGCATCCCAGCATCTTGTTTGCCTTTGCTGCTGCTTTCTTGCACTGTGTGGAGTGCTTCAGATCACTAGTGATCATCACTCCCAGATCCATCTCCTCCTCTGATGCAGATACTCGGACTCCACCCAAGTACTAATAATAATAATAATAATCTTCATTTATATTGCACCTTTCTAAAATCAAGGTGCATTACAATAAAATAACAACATATAAAACAATTAAAATCAAGATTAAAATACACAACATCAGTCAGTATCCACATCATCTCAAAAGCCTTTTTCCATAAAAAGGATTTTAAACCTCTTTTAAAACCCTCCACCGTCATGCACTCTCTAATCCAATGGGGTAGAGAATTCCAGAGGGTCGGCGCTGCAAACATAAAAGCTTGGGCACTGGAAGATTTTAAGACTACCCTTGGAATCTCTTGCAACCTCTTATTGGCTGAGCGGAGTAGTCATGTCAGAAGGTAAGGAACCAGAAGATCTTTCAGATAGTCAGGGCCCAGACCGTGTAGGGCTTTATATGTTAGTAATCCGACTTTAAAGGTGATCCGCCACTGAACTGGCAGCCAGTGCAGATCCCGCAGCACCGGTGTAATGTGGGAGGAACGAGAAGTCCCCATTAACAACCGGGCCGCTGAGTTCTGCACTAGCTGCAAGTGGCGGATATCAACCCCAGGAAGCCCAAAGTAAAGGGAATTGCAGTAGTCCAAACGTGAGGTCACAAAGGTGTGGATCAGCGTGGGCAGGTCACCGGACAGAACAAGGTGCTTGATCCTAGTGATGTTCCTTAGATGGTAAAAGGATACCTTAACAACTGCCGACACCTGCGCACGCAATGTCAGCCGATCGTCAAGGATCACCCCTAGGTCACGCACCCGTTCAGAGGCAGAGAGCTCAACATCCCCCAAGAATAAACCTGAGGTTTGATTTGCCCCCAACCCCTCAATCCGGCGGCCAGGATCCACAACCATCATCTCCGTCTTCCCAGAATTCAACTTCAACCAGCTGGACCTCATCCAACCCTGGATCTCGCTGAGACAGTTGTTAAACACTGAGAGTGCTCTATTCTGGTCAGGTGCAAAAGACAGCTAGAGCTGGGTATCATCAGCATAGCAATGAAACTCCAGCCCATATCGTCTTACAATGTCTCCAAGGGGAAGCATGTACACCGCAAACAACATGGGGGAGAGCACAGAGCCCTAAGTCACCCCACAGGACAGAGAAGTAGGATCGGAGGACAATATCCCTGATACCACCCTCTGAGTTATACCTGTGAGGAAGGAAGTAAACCATCTGTGTACCAAACCCGACAGACCACAGATGCATCTCAGGTGCTCAAGCAGCACCCCATGGTCTACGGTGTCAAATCCTGCTGACAAATCGAGTAGGACCAAAATAGACCATTTTTTCTGGTCTCTCACCATCAGGAGATCATTGAGCACCCAAACCAGTGCAGTCACAGTGCTGTGCCTCTTTTCGAAAACCTGATTGAAGAAGGTCGTAGATGTTATGGATGGACAGATGGTTGTCTAACTGGGCTGCCACCACTTTCTCAATTACCTTCCTCACAAAGGGAGGTTCGAGATAGATCTGTAGTTGGCTAGGGAGTCTGGTTCCAGAGAAGCCTTTTTCAACACTGGTGTCACCACCGCTTCCTTCAGGGAGCAGTGATATTCACCAGAGTCTAAGGAGCACGAGACTATCCTAGCTAGAACTGGAATGATAACCTCCCCACAGCCCATAATCAGGGCGAGGGCTCGGATCTAAACTACAGCATGTGGTGTGCATCCTGGACAATCCTCATAACATCTTCGATTCTGGCCTTTCGAAGGAACTCCAGGCAAACGGGGGGCTTGTAGCCACAGGCTGGTCCACCGCAATTCCCGTAGAGAGTGCAGTGTGAGTCTCAGCCCTGATGTCAGCCACCTTATCTGCAAAGAATCGAGCAAGCTCCTCACACTGCATTTGCGAAAAGGATTGATGAACCTGTAGACAGGCTGGGTTGCACAGCCTGTCTACGGTTCGAAAGAGCTGTGCTGGTCGGTTCTGTGCAGCAGCAATTTCTCCGGACAGGAATACTGCCTTCTTATGAGTAATTGCTGACTGATAGAGTTTAGAATGCTCTAGGAGTCTAAGATGGTTGGCATCTAAGCCAGATTTCCACAAGCACCTCTCCAACCTGTGTCCTAGTCGCCGTATCTCCCTCAGATCCCGGTCAAACCAGGGGGATTGATGACAAAGGGAGAGAGGACGCACACAGGTGGGAGCAATAGAATCCAAAGCTGTGGTAATGGCCTTATTATAGGCTAGAACCAAAACTTCAGAATTTGAGCTCATCCCAGGAAATTCTGATAGGTCAAGTACTGCAGTTAGGCCTCCGGGAGTTACATCCCGTAAAGGGCAGTACTTGACCATCTCCACAGGGGTTGGCCTACGCAGAGGGGTGCGGAAACTGAATCTCACAGTGTGATGGTCAGACCATCTGACAGGTTCCACCACCACATCGGAGGCCTCCATCCCCAGCAGGAAGACCAGATCCAGGGAATGGCCATGTTTATGAGTGGCAGAGGTAACCACCTGTGAGAGGCCCAATGAACACATCAATTGGAGGAAGTGATGTCCAAATTGCGAGAGTTCGTTGTCGATCCAGGCATTAAAGTCACCCAGCGCCATCAACCTGGGTGACTCAAATACCAGGTCGATGATGAAGTCCGCCACTTCCTTAAGGAATAGCTTCTCATCACCGGATGGACGATAAACAAGCGCCATCCTATAGCCCCCACCTGCCACTAGGACACATTTGAAAGATCTGGTCTCCTCAACTGGAACACTAGTGAGATCCATCAGGTCTTGAAACAGACTGCAACCCCCACCCTGCAATCCAATCTCGGGCGGTGCATCACTGAATACCCAGCTGGAACTGCTGCCTCAGTACCGGCCAGCATTGCTATCCAGCCAGGTTTCGGTGATGCAGGTCAGGTCCGCTGTGCCCACCAAGTCTGCTACAATGGCAGTCTTGTTCACAACAGACCTGGCATTGCACAACACCGTCCGGGTTAGATAGGACTCCTGGGATGCCCCAACCACCTGCCCACCATTTGCAGAGGTGGTGCACTTGGGTATGGAGACCAAACAGGAAGGCCCATGTTCAGCACTCCATTTCGCCCCAGGGCTTGACCTCTCTGATGCGAGCACCCACCTCATCCATCCTCCGCTGTTCATATCCCCTGCCCCTCCACAACCTCCTATGAGCAATTCCCAATGCCCTACAGCATTGGTAAACAGGGAAAAGCAATGGGAGGGAAAAGAAAGGGTGGAGGGCATGAAGAGCGGCGGATGAATAATGCATGACGGGGGGTGGGATAACAATATATATCGTCATCCACAGACATGGAGCCGATAACACTAATATCTATACTCCTTGTAGTAAAAAAATCAAAACACAACACAAACCTCAAAAATCAATTAAAATAACTCAGAAAAAAGAAACTAAACCATAAATAAAACAAAACTTGACAAACATAAATCTACTTGACATAAATTAAGCTACAAAATCAGAAAACCTAAATAAACAAGCAATAAAACCAATAATTGATTAACAACAACATCCAGTCCATATGAATTCCAAGGGTTTTTAGGACCATGGAGCTCCACCTTCCATGGCCAAAATGTCCAAATATGGGGCAACGGACTCTCACTCCATGGGACCAAAACTAAAGAAAAAAAAAAACACAGTTTAAAATTAAGTCAAAATTCCCAGAGGCTCCACCAATTCAAATCTCCAAGGGACTCTCACCACCCTGGTGGAGTAAGTACAGGCAGGAGACCTCCAAAACAGAGTGATGTGCTGTAGTAGGCAGATCCAGGTACAGTTAACAAAGCACAGTACCAAAGTTCAGATCCCCGTGGCCTCTCACCACTGAGAAAGATCACGCCCAAACTGTACCCTTGAGAAACCCCACGAATCATCTCCACCACTAGACAAATTAGGCAGCAAGCAGCGTAAATGTTTTTAATAAAAGCAGAGGTCTTACTTTAGTGTAGTCATCCGAGGATAGATCAAAAGGTGGAAAGGGACCAGGGGAACCAACGCCTGCACCAGGGACTCACCACAGGAACACCCACCTCACCTCGGACCTTACCGCCACCTGGGCAGCTCTCCAGCTGTTGCAGTGCAGATCAGAAGTGCCAGGAGGCTCACTGCCAAGCAGCAGCAGCCTCCCGGCCCACCACCTTCAAGAGGACAGGTGTCTGAAGCACAGCCCACCGGCCACAGACAGGAAAACCCTGGAAAAGTCTCAGTTGTTACTTCACCATACTCTCCTCCTCTCCAAGAAAAGGGAACTGAGCGCATATCCGTGAACTGGTAGATCAGAAAGATCAGGTCCCCGCTCACAAGCAGATAAATCCAGGAGGTGCCGAGATCTCCAAACAAACAGCTCCACAGCCCTCTATTACGACTACACTCCTCCACTCCACTGCTCCGTTCTGCTGCACAGTGCCACACAGCAATAAAGCTTCGACACCAACTCCAGAAGCAGTCCTCTCCAGACCAAAAAGGACCGTCACTATCATAGATGAATGCCTGCACTTAACAGAATTGTTAAGAACTGGAACGCCAAATAAGCTGCTACGGCATTAATCGGACTCTCCACTGCCCAGGACAGACCGGAAGTCAGATGTACGATGAAAAAATAAAAATAAACACGAACTCAAACACTACAAAGTAAAAATAAACTAAAAAACCAATCACACAACGCTACTACATGGGAATAGAATGTTAAAAAATAAAATTTAAAATTTTGGGAGCAGCATAGTATGCTTAGAGACTGCGGCACAGCACAGCCGCCATCTTGCTCACGTCCCCGCGGTATCGAGCTAGTACTCTGTCCTAGGATTCTTGGCTCCAATATGCATAACTTTGCATTTTTTGGCATTGAAGTCAAGCTGCCATATCCTGGACCACCTCCCTAGCTTTTCCAGATCTTCCTGTAGGTCCTGTATCCCCTTCAGCTGTGTCTACTCTCCCACAAAGATCATTGTCATCCACGAATAAGCACATTTTGCTCTTAATGCCATCTCCAATGTCATTGATGAAGACATTGAACAACACCGGCCCAAACACCAAGCCTTGTGGGACCCCACTGGTTACCTGTCTTGTGCCAGATAACTCTCCCCCCACAACTACCCTCTGGGTTCTGTCCTTCAGCCAGTTTTCCACCCATCTGGCCATCTTTTCCTCAGCCCCGAGATCCACCAACTTCCTGATCAACCGATAGAGGATGTCTGCTGCTAACTCTCAAGGTAATTCTCAAGAGTTCAGAGAAAAAGGAGGTATACTGGAAGAATGGACTCCTACATCAGATAGTCATTCCTAAGGAGTATAGGAAGCAGCTTCTGACCTAAGCCCATTTGGAGCTGGAAGATGCAGGAGTTACAGTGTGTGTTCCTGGGGACTAAAGGGAAATATTTATTTTTGTAGTTTGGTTAGCTTGTAGTTTGGTCTGGTTAGTTTGTACTGGGAAGAGGACTCGTGGCCTGTTTTGCAGGAGTTGTATTTTTCTTTTAAGCAGGATTTGTTTTGAATTCTGTCTGTGGCAGTTACAAAATCAAACTGCAAACAGATTTAGACTTGGTGGTGGGGCAGGTAGCCAACAGCCATTTTAGTCAATTGTTTCACGTTGCATTGGGAGCTGGAAGAAGCAGGAGCTACAGTGTGTGTTCCTGGGGACTAAAGGGAAGTATTTATTCTTGTAGTTTGGTTGGTCTGGTTAGTTTGTACTGGGATGAGGACTTGTGGCCTGTTTTATCCAACCCCTCATCACCACCACTATTAAATAGGCAAGTGGACCACTCCCAGTAGTGGTTCCAATTATTAGGAGGGGCAGGAGGTAGAGTAATTTAAAGGGGTGAAATCTGGTTTAAAGTCTTAAAGAAATACTGATGCAAATGTAATGATTGTGCATTTACTTTTTGAGGTAGGGTATTCTGGGGACAGTGTTTTGACAGAAATGCAGATTTACCATTCTTAAGTAATACAGATGCAGTTGTAAAGATCTGTGAAATATTTAGAGCCTAGGGAATACAGGGAAGATGTGGAGGCCAGGGCAAAGAGGCAGCTGGATGAATGGGAGGGATAGGGATGACTGGGGTTGGGGGCACTGGGAGACTGGGAGGGTTGTGAGCTGCAATGGGTGTGGGGCAGCACTGTTTGTGGGAACCTGGTGGAAGGTGTGTGTGGGGGGGTGTCCAGTGTTCAGGCTGTTCAGACAGCTTATGCTGGAGATAGAGAACTTGAAATGGGAACTGGGGGGAGGGAATAGTAAGGAGAGGGTGAGGAGGAGATGGGGCAGAGAGGGCTCCATCACAGGATAGATCAGGCTGCCAAGGGCCCAGAAGGGGCACTTGGCAGGGATCAAGCCACAGGGTCTGGGAGCACCAAGGGGTGTTGGCAGAGTGGTAGGAACATGGGCAGACAGAGGAAGAAGAAAAGAGGTTCAGGGTAAGCAGAGGCAGGGAGGGATTACAGGGAGGGCTGGGGCAGGATGTTGGAGGCAAACAGGTACGCAGTTCTGGCAGATGAAACAGAGCTAGGGAAGGCACCATAGAACAAGAATCGGGACCAGGAGGGAAGGGGGAAATGCAGGGTACAAGGTGAGAGGGAGGACTGTGGGGTAGAAGTGGGGAGTGGCAGGGAAGCAGGTTGAGTTGGCACAAATACACTAAACAAAGGGGGAGGAAGGCCAAAACATGTTGGGAGGGGGAGTCGCAATGCAAGGGGCAGTGGGAGGAGGTACACGTAGTGGAGGGGGAGGGGTTGTGGAAGGGAGAGAGCACAGAAGGGATGGAGGAGGAGAGCAGGAGGAGGTGCAGTGGAAGAAGAAGGGAGGGGGAAGGGCAGTGTATTGAAGGAGAGGACACTGAGGAAAAGGGGCTCGTAGGAGGTCAAACTATGGGGGAAGTTCAATGGATGGGGAGCGAGTACTTGTATTAAGGGATTCTGTGCTCAGGGGGATGAGATAGGGAAGTAGGGGAGCAAGGAAGAGCTGAACCTGGGTGGAGTGTATGCCAGGTATAACAGCAGGGAGAGCAGAGCAGTGCATTCAGAAATCTGTGAAGAAGGTGGAGGAAGCCTCGTATCATTGTGCACTTAGAAACAAATGACCTAGGCGGCAATACAGTGGGAGAAGTACAGGAGAGGTTCAGAGAAGTTAGGGATATCTGCAGTTGGGTGGAAGCTCACTGACATTCTCCTAGGTACTCCCAGTACCTAGAGCAACACACGGTGAGAACCAAGGATACAGGAGTTTAATGGGTGGCTGAAGGGTGGTGTGCAGAAATGGAGTATAGGGTAGTAGGGGAGTGGGGCAAGACATGGAACAATAAGGTGCTTTATGCCAGGGGTAGGCTGCATCTCAGCATCGAGGGTACAAAGGTATTGGGACAGGGGCTGAGAAGTACATTTAAAAAGCATAGATTTAAACTGGGGGCTGAGTCGAATATCAGTGAGGAGGCACATTCCAGGGAGACCAGAAGGCCTCTTTCCCAGAGAGGGAGGAGAAATTACCAAGACAAAAGTGGAAGGAAGAGCGGGAAGAGGAGGGTGGGGCACAAGGTGGACTGTAGTATCCTTGAATGCAAGGAGCTTAACAAACAAGGTGGCAGAGTTTCAGCAGTGATGGTAGAGGGAGAGGTAGATATTGCGCCATCTCAGAGACCTGGGCCACCCAATACTATGACTGGGATCTTCTGATTCCAGGTTACAGTGTGTTCGCTTGGATCGGGAAGGGAGGCTGGAGGGTGGCTATTTATGTCAGGAGAGGATACTGTGTACTAGGGAGGGGATGAGGGAGGCCGAAGCCATGGCTATTGCTCCAAAGCCCTAAAGGTAAGAAGCTCAGGATGGGGGTGGTGTACAGGCCACCCTCACAGAGCGAGGAGGTTGATAGGGAGTTGGGGGAGCAAATCAGGGAAGGTGGTGGCAAAGGAAATACAGTTATAGTGGGAGACTTCAACCTACCTGGGGTTGACTGGCAGACAGTAACTACAGCACACGCCAAGGAACAGGTGCTGCTGGAGGCTATCCAAGACAGCTAGCTAGTGCAAGGTGTGATGGAACCTACTAGAGAGGGAAAAACATACTGGATTTAGTGCTAACAAATGGTGATCAAGTCCAGGATGTGGTAATACAGGGCCATCTAGCAGGAAGCAACCACAGCTCAGTGTGGTTCCTTCTCAGGACAAAAGTGTTGGACTTCAGCAAGGCAGATTTTGCCAGAATGGGCAGCATCATAGAGGGGTATTTAGCTAAAATCAACCCCGTGATGGATGCTGAACCAAAGTGGACAATCATTGAGAAGGGGCTGAATGAGGCCATGAACACGTGTGCCAAATCTCAGAGTAAGCAGTCCAAGTCCAAAAAATCTAGCTGGCTCAGCAAGGAAGTGGAGTGGAAGGGGAGGGAAAAAAGACTGGCCTTCATTAAGTTCAAAAAATCAGGGTGTGAGGAGGATAGAGAGGTGTTCACAAAGGCATCTAGAGAGGTGACCAGGTCAGTCAGGGTAGCCAAGGCAGCAAAGGAGCTGAAGTTGGCTCAGGGGATAAGAGAGGGGGAAAAGGATTTCTTTAAATACAGTACATAAGGGAGAAGAGAAGTTGTAGAGATGACATTATTAGAATCAAGAGGGAAGGGGGCTGGGTGGAACAAGGGGAAGAACAGGCAGGGGTGCTCAATGAGTACTTCTGTTCAGTGTTCACAAAAGAAAGGGATCACCCAGTACTGCAGGGGAAAGGGGGCAAGGGTGAAGGGGGGGGCAGAGATAACAGATGGGGTCATCTGAGAGGATAGAGTTCTGAGGGGTCTTAAAGCCTTGCGAGTGGACAAGGCACCGGGACCAGACGGTGTACACCCAAAGGTCCTGAAGGAACTGGTGGAGGTGTTGGCAGGCCCTCTGATGGTCCTCTTAACACCTCCTTGGAGATGGGGAAGGTACCCAGAGACTGGAGGATGGCTCAAGTGGTGCCCCTTCACAAGAGTGGACCCAAGGACCAACCGGGCAACTACAGACCAGTAAGCTTGACTTCCATAGTGGGGAAGTTGATGGAGAGCATTCTAAAGGAGAGGTTGATAACTTTTCTTGATAGTAATGGTCTACAGGATGAGAGACAGCATGGGTTTCTCTCGGAAAGATCGTGCCAAACTAACCTGATCAACTTCTTCAACTGGGTCACTAGGGCGGTTGACGAAGGCCACATTGTGGATGTCCTGTACCTGGACTTCAGCAAAGCTTTCAACTCAGTGCCCCACTGGAGGTAAATGAGCAAGCTGAGGGACATGGGGGTGGGGGAGAAACTGGTGGGTTGGGTTGAGAGCTGGGTGCAGGGCAGACAACAGAGGGTAGTTGTAAGGGGGGGAGACATCCAAGCCAAAGCCAATAACAAGTGGGGTACCACAGGGTTCAGTGCTGGACCCTATTTTGTTTAATGTCTTCATTGGAGACATTGCAGAGGGGGTCAAGAATAAGATCAGCCTGTTCGCAGGTGACACTAAGTTTTGTGCAAAAGTGGACAATGAGGAAGGGAGGCAGGCACTAAGGGAAGATCTAGCTAAACTCGAACACTGATCTAGGGAGTGGCAGTTGGGGTTTAATGCTAAGAAGTGCAAGATCATGCACCTCGAGCAAGAAATCCCAGGACCAGCTATTTGCTGGGGAGTGCAGGTAACGCTTCACAGGAGGAAAGGAACCTTGGGGGTAATAGTCACAGGGGACATGATGGTATCAGCACAGTGTGGGAGGGCAGCAGCAAGGGCAATGAGGATGCTGGGGTGCATTGCCAGAGATCACCTCTAGAAGGGAGGTCATCCTACCCATATATAGATCACTGGTGAGGCCACACTTGGAGTACTGTGTGCAGCACTGGTGCCCATACCTCAAAAAGAATGAGAGGTCTGGCCTGGTGGCACTGAGGGCTGAGGCTCTGGATGCCACACCTCGCACCATGCCTGTGACCTGGGGTCGGGAATGAGCCTGGGACGCCGGGGGTCAGCAGGGGAGGGAGAGGATTGAGCATCTGAGTACAGCTCTCCTCTCCCGGAAGGGAGGGGGGACATACGCTTGGTGCCTGACTGTCCTCTGGCGGAATCCAGAGATAACAGACACATGCGGCGCACAGAGGGGTTGGAAGTGGGTGGACATCGGCAGGCGGCTGACGGGGCATAGCCAATCCCAGAACATCGTGAAACACCCGCAGCACCCCGGTAGATGAGCCAGGCCTCGATCCCCAATACCCCTACCTGCCCCAGTGACTGCATCCTGATGAGACTCAGGAATTAGGGTGCTTGCCCTCCACCTTGTCCCCTCACCTGGGCGTGAAGCTAAGGCTACATGGGAGGACAGACCACCACAGGATATAGGCAGGAGGTGGGACTAGAATGGCTATAGGCATCTCCCGAAGAGTGGAGAGCCATGGGAAGGGAGGAGTATAAACAGTAAAAAAAAAAAAAAAGGATGAGCGATTACTGGCGGAGTGCAATGCAAGCTACAAAAATGATAATGGGACTGGAGGACTAGCCGTATGAGGAAAGATTGAAGGAGCTCAACATGTATTTGCTAGAAGAGAGAAGGAAAGAGGGACATGGTAGAGACCTTTAAGTACTTGAAAGGCATAAACAAAGTCAAAGAGGAAGGATTGTTCCACTTAAAGGGAATTTCATATGTTTGTATACCTTTTCCAGACACTTGGAGTCAGTTGTATGAAAAGCAGCTGACTAACAAAGTTTACTGGCCCAGTATCTCTAAGGATGTGGCAAACTACTGCCAGACTTGTCTGCAATGCAAGAGAGTTGGACAAGTAACTGTCTTGTGTAAAGTGCTGCATACATTTGGGGAAATGTTCATGGGGAGACCAGGGTATACCATGCTGGCAAAGCACCATGTGGATACAGGGTCCCAGGCCCCACTGAGGCAGCCACCTACAGAATCCCCAAGGGAGGGAAACATGTCACTGAAGGGGAGATCACGTAAATGCTAACTATTATGGTGATCCAGGAGTCTAGTAGTCCTTGGGTCACCCTGGTGATACTGGTCTCTGAGAAGGATGCGACCATGAAGTTCTGAATCAACTACTGCAAAATCAATAGCTGTACAGAGTTGGATGCATACCTAATCTCCAGGACAGCTCAGGTCCTAGAGGAGGTTATGGGAAGCCTATACCTGACCACCGTAGACCTGACAAAGGGCTGTTGCAAATATTACTGACCTTTGAAGCCATTAAGAGGTCGGCCTTCATCACTCCTTGTGGCCTATTCGAGTTTCAAGTAATGCCATTCGGGTTGAAGAATGGTCCAGCCACCTTTCAATGGCTTGTGGACTGCATTCTGTCTGGGGCAGGAGACTTTTCTGTGGTGCACATGGACAACATCATCATCTACAGCCAGACATGGGAGGATCACGTCAGGCACATGATTGAGGTGCTCCACCAACTGAAGGCTGCAGGGCTGACAGTCAAGGTGGAGACATGCCAAATACAATGGCAGAGGTGTCATATCTTGGGCACTGGGTAGGGAGTGGGGGACATCCAGCCTGAGCCAGTTAAAAGTGAGGCCATAGAGGGATGAGCCATGCTCACACAAAAAGAAAAGTACGGGCTTTCCTATGGATGGCAGGGTACTATCAAAAGATTGTGCTGCACTGCAGTGGCATGGCCAAACCATGGGTCCACTCTCACAAGGAAGAAAATGACAGAAAAAGTTAAGCGGGTGTATCACTGTAAGACAGCGTTCTGTGGATTGAAGGGGACAATGTGTTGGGCTCTGGTGCTTGTAAGCCCTGTCTGTTCTCTGAAGTTTATTGTGCATATGGATGCATCCAGTCATGGCTAGAGATGGTTCTGAGTCAGGTCACGCATATGGGGAGGAACGTCCACTTGTGTACCTGAGCAGGAATTTTCTGCCCAGAGGATGCCAGTGCCACAATTGAGAAAGAGTGTCTGGGTATCCTTTGAGCTCTGCAGAAGTTGTAACCATATATGTATGAAAGCGCATTTACACTGGTCACCAACCACACACACACACACACACACACACACTACACACCCCAAGCTCCACAGGACCAGCGGGCAAAACCCCAAATAGTTAAGATAGATTCTGGTGCTGCAGTCTTATAACATGGACATTAGACACTGCAGTGGGTCACAGCATGGCATTGCAGGTTGAATTTCCTTGCTTTTGTCACTGTGGAAGCAACCTTAACTGATGAAGTTTTTGCAAAGAATTTCCTTTCATTTTGAAAAAGTGTAATAGAAATAGTAAAGGGTATATGTTATTGGGAGCACGGGCCTGAGGAAGCTGCCCATTTGTGCATACTGATAGTGTCCGTGGGAGCGTGCAGTCCTCTGGGCCCTGTGCTCCCAGTTACACATAGCTACAGAGCCATACAGCAGCCCTATATAGGGCAAGAAACCTAGTAACACAAATTTGCCAATATCTCAGGAACCGTAGGAGGTAGAAAAAAATTCAAGTGTCTATAATCGTGACAGCGAGACCTCCACATAACATTAATTGACCAAATCTGTATCTTGCATCATTTACAAGATACGGGCACTGAAAATAGTGCAGGTTGCTAATTTGAGGGTGTAATACTGGCTGTACGGCCTGAAAATGAGCAATTGGAATACTATTTACCAAATATCTCAGTAATCATACAAGGTAGAAAAAAAAATTCAAAATTGATGGTGTTCATGACTTTCCAAACTACTTCTGTATTTAGTCCCCCTCCAGGAGGGGACTAAGAATTTTTGAGATGAAAAACCCATATCTCTAACCATTTTCAGATACGAGCATCAAAAGGCACAACAGCTGCTGTAATGTTATCCTATGGGAAAAATCTCAACTTTGCAATGGCATATCTATGGAACTGCTTAATGTTCCAACACCTACATAGCATAATTTGCATCTCTAGGGCATCCCCTTAATATCCTGCAAATTTCAAATCAAAAGACCAGACCATTAATTTACAGTGCAGTGGGAAACTCCTTTAAAGTTAGAAAATTCCTAGTTCGTGAGGTAGCAAAATCTCCGACCGTCAGATCAATCCCCATTCACAAGCTGTCAAAATCACCATCTGTGATAAATCCTCGACCGTCAGATTTTGGCCATCTGGTCCCTAAGTGACAGTCAAGGATTTTGCTACCTCGCGAAAGAGGATTGGGTGCGGACTATGATTTTCAAGTTCAAGTTTCAAGTTTATTGCAAAACTCCATTGAGCAAGCTCATTCACAAGGAGGTTTGACAACTCGTGGACTGCGATTTTGTCAACTCACAAAAGAGAATTTGAAAAACCAATCCCTTTTCATGAGCTGATAAAATCCTAGTCCGTCTCTCGATCCTCTTTTGCGAGGTAGCAAAATCCTTGACCGTGACTCAATCCTTGTCCGCGGGAAGGGCCATCTGATCACAAAGTGATGGTCAAGGATTTTGCTAGCTCGCGAAACAGTATTGACTCGCAGACTAGGATTTTTACAGCTTGCAGACTAGGATTTTGTCGCCTCATGAAAGAAGACTCAAAAACCCAATCCTCTTTTGCGAACTGACAAAATACCAGTCCTCGAGCCGATCCTCTTTCGCGAGGTAGCAAAATCCTTGACTGCCAGCTTAATCCTGGTCTGCGAGAAGGGCCATTTGGTCACAAAGTGACACACAAGGATTTTGCAGCTTTGCGAAAGAGGATTGGTTCGCAGAGTAGGATTTTGTCAGCTTGCAAAATAGGGTCGTTAATGAGTCGCGGTCAAGGAATTTTTAAATTTCAAAAGGCTATTTTTTAACAAAACAAAGCAAACCAAAGGCATGGGTTTGTAGAAGGCATCACCCTAAACAAAACCCTTGCCTTATTACAAAGAAAAGTCACCCGTGGAGGAAGCTACGACATTTTGTTTTGAGTAAAAAAGCAAAACAAGATGGCGGATCGCAAACAAGGAATTTTTCTGGCAGACTAGGATTTTTTTAAATCCTCATTCGTAATCTGACAAAATCCTTGACCATGAGCCCAATCCTCTTTCGCAAGATAGACATGTAAATCTTGGAGTGAACTGAGCATGCTCAGAACCAAACAATTAAAAATTAAATAACTTTGGAACGGATTCATATTTTTTCCCAAACCAATGTTGGATTGTTCTTTGACCCAAACTCTTTCTACTTTCCAAATTGCAGACCAAAAGACCACATGGTGTGGTCACAGCACCATGGGCATGAAAGTGGCAAAAGTGGCAAAAAATGCATTTTCAGTGCTTCGCTGCACAGAAACTGTAAGTCCGACTGAAATGCAACTTGGTAAATCAAGAGATCTACCATACAACATTCCGCATTCCAAATTTCATGCAAAGCCGTTGAATGGTTGAAAAGTTATTAATGTGCAAAAATTGAGGTTTAACATTAAAGTGACTACTCAACCCTAACTATAGGGGTGGGACCGCGCCCCAATAAAATATATAAAATATGTATGTTTGTGTATGTATATATATATGTGTGTGTGTGTGTGTGTGTGTGTGTGTGTGTGTATATATATAATATATGGATTCCTTATTTAATATACTCACAAAGCATATAAAAAAAATCCGTTAATACCCTCACAACTCCACTGGTAATACTACTGTCAATCAATATTAATAGTACTGTCAATCAATGTTAATACTATCATTCACAGCTGAACACTAGTATTATCACTAAACCTGTACAGCTCAACCCCAAGTCTGCCACTCAACGTCTTTCAAAGCATGCTTCCTCATTGGCTGCTTTTCCCTTACTGAAGCGGGCAAAACAACAGTTGAAACATGGTGGCCGTCTCTCGCTTAAGCGTGAGTAAATTCAGTGCTCAGCATTTCCCTGTTTTTTTTTTGAAACTCTGCCCAAAATGCAATTATCTTGCTGATCCTGCATTCCCATTCCCCAAAACATTAAAAGATAGGACTGCCTAACATTTTTCTTCTCTGTGTTGCAAGCAGGATGTACAGAGCGAGGGATCTAAAACAGACAGTGTGACACAGTGCAGTGCTCGGCCAGGACACAGACAGTCCTTTAGCAGCTTGTAACAAAATAAAAAAAATCATCCATATATTAAAAAAATAATGGATAGGTCACTGGACATTACCGGTGATATACCATCTTGAGGTTCGAGACACAGGAACACTCCTAGAGCTTCGCTCGAGGTTCCTACATGTGCAGAACCTCTCGATGGTATTATTCACCGTAATGCCCGTGACCTATCCATTATTCTATTTATAATGTGTATCTATATGTAACATCCTGATTCCCCAGGGGTTACTAAACCCCTTTAGTATAAGTTTAGGCAGCATTTCTAGCCTTAAAAAATCTAGCCCTGACTCACTCGATCCCTGTCTCCTCCATATTTCCACCCCTGCAATATACCTCCCCCTCACCCATATCCTAAACCATTCATTCTACTTATGCACAGTTTTGCATGCCTGGAAGACAGCCCATGTTCTACTCCTATGCAAAGGAGGTGACTCCCTCACCCCAGGAAACTACCGTCCCATATCACTTCTCCCTGCTCTGGACGAAATCTAAGAATCTCTTGTCCTCACATGACTCACAGAGTTTCTAAACAATACAGATTTCATGTCTACCTTTAAGTCTGGTTTCAGGGCAAACCATTCCACCACCACCTCCCTACTATGTGTCTCTAACTCCATCCTCTCTGCTATGGACCAAGGCCACTTGACCACTGCCATTTTCATTGACCTCGCAAAGACCATCATCACCGTCTCCCATCCACTCCTCCTAAACAAACTTTCCTCTGCTGGCATCTCCCCTGCTTCCATAAATTGGTTTAACTCATCTCTCTGGTAATACCCAACAAGTCTGCTTTGGTGGAGCCCTCTCCCTCCCTCCTCCGATCCATGCAGGCATTCCCCAAGGCTCCATCCTAGGCTGTATATTAGTTTCAGTTTTTAAATGATCTGCCAACAGCATGCTCTGTGCAAGCGTGCAGATGTATGCAGACAAAACTGTTCTCTTTGCTTCGGTTCCTTACTGCTGCAGTCAAATCCCAGCTCCAAGTGAAATTCCACTCAGTCCTACATTGGTTTGACAAAAATCTTCTAAAGGTAAATGCTAAAAAAACGGTGTCAATCACATTTGGGACTCCTCAAAAACTAGTTACCCTCCTCCCTTACTTTCTCTACACTGGATGGATCCTTACTTGACACAGTCCCTCATTACAAATACAAACAAAGGTGAGAAAGAAGTAAGTGCCTTAGCTGGGACTTGAACCCATGCCACCTGGAAAACCATTCCGATTGCACTAACCAGCTGTGCCACTGAGACAACTGGAACCTGGGCGGTCCCTGAGTACACTACTCTTTCTCAAATGTACAACCCAATGGCAACCGAATGATCACAGATCTTAATTCACTGTCTCCCTCCTCAGTTTCCACTCTCCTACTCTCTCAGACTCCTTCCCCATCAATCAAGTTAACCCATCCTCAACTGTATGTCACCTCCTTTTTACCTTCCTTTCTATGATACATCCTATTCACCTACTCCTTCCAAACTGCCATCCTTACCTCCCTCCTTCTTCTCTCACTTTTATCCTAAAAAATTGCTCTGTAACTTTTCCCTTTTCCAGCCCCCCATCACTTGGTAGCACTTCTCTCAAATTTTCTAACCCTAACTCTCCCTTCCACTTGTGGTCTCTCATTTTCTTTTCATCCCTGAAGCACTGCAGTTACTACCCTATTTTTGATCACATTTTGAACTATTATTTTACACAGTAATTACAATTTTTAAACTTTTTTTTCTTGATATGTAACTCTCCACTTCCCTCTCCCTGGGTCATACCAGTAAATGAACTCTGACTCAGTGTGCCTCTCAGTGGGCTTCTCCCAGTCAACAACTTTAAATAAATAATTAAATAAGATTTGGGCAGCTGAAGGGTGAAATCCCTGTAGGATCCCTTTAAGAATCATCTGGTCAGTCCAGCTGAGCCAGAGGATGCTGTGGTGGAATTTAGAACTCTCACAGCAATATACACCCCTTGCTTTCTGTCCTGCAGTTTGACTCAGTAGTCAGAGTGTGGAGTTGGCGAGAACCAGCTGTTGCTCTGCCAGGTGGCAGTCCAATTGTCAGACGGGAGCACTCCTCTTCTTTTCTCACCCTAGTTTGTAAGCAAAGCGGTCTTTGCACCAGAACGTGGTGGTGACCATTTCCTGCAATGCCCTGAGGGGTGAATTTCCTCACAGATGTGGTAATTTTGGATTGGTAACAGTGAGTAGTCATTGGGGCAATCCACAGACCTGCAACACTTCTTCTAAAAGTATTGCCCAGAATAGACTGTGTGTTTTAAAATCAAAGCCTCTAGCAACGAAAAAGCTAAAGTGTCTTGGATTCTGTCACTTCAGAGACAGTAAAACAATAAGCACTGAAGCCTGGGGCTCCTGTGTCTACTTCACTGACCTGTTTGAGTATTTCACTGTGGGCTGGGTTCCATGGAAAGGACCCCTGCAGTTTTGAGAGAAAATGTTAGTTCTCGGGAGCGTAACAAAAAATGTTTAAATGGGTACACTGTGCCTAGGTGCATTACAATGTTTAAATGGACATACTGTGCCTAGCACAAAAGTGCAGTGGAATGTCTGAAGAGGCCAGTAGTGCCTGGGAAAATGTGAATTTTGTAATTTCAGAGGAAGTCTGGCTTTGGCTGAATTGAGATGACCGCTCAATCCAGGTTGCTGAGGGACCAATCTGCTTACAAGTATTTGGGTGGTAATGTGCTTCCCCCAGTTATTGAAAGTTAATAAGAGGAAGAAACAAGGTGCTTCCACCCGGTCGGGAACGTATGCCCGCAGATAACTTTCAGGACTTAATGGGTCCAGGTCTATGCTCTGATGTAGAACTCAATGGGTCCAGTTCTTGTACTCTCTAAATATGTGCTTTGGGTCTGCCCATTGCGATTTGTGCTTTAATAGATCTTCATAGAGGAAATCTCTTGCAGCAGATCATAACATATAGGAATGTCCAGCCTCAGGCGTCAGTTTCTCCAGATGATTTTTCAGCAGTTGACCTGGGACTACACCCAATGTCACCACGTGTTGTGTCCTGGCATGTATAAAAAGGAACGGTTCCAGAAGCTCCTCAGTTCTTTTCCAACTGTGACCTGCATGCTTGCACATTTTCTGTCTAGAGTATAACTTCAGTCAACGATGAAGAGCTCACCAACTGTTCCTTAGCAGCGTTCCCAGTATTTTCGCATTTCTTTACCTATGTCTTCAGATCCTCTGTTCCATAAGTGTTCCTTTGGCCAGAAGATCATGACTGAGGACCTCCACAATGTGTGTGTGTCAGGTGCTAGGTCCTGAACATGATACCCGATTTGTGTCCTGTGCCAGGATTTAACAAAGCCATTAACATTGATGACTCCAACAACTTTGAGAATACCATGGAGCAAAAAGATGCCCTCCTGGAACAGGAGCAATGCTCAAAGTCACATGAGTCCTTGGCATCTTCGTTGGGGTCTCACCATTCTGGTGCTCACCTTTCATTGATGGAGTCTTCAGAGAAACCAAAGAAACACTCTTGTAAGAATAAGTATATTCCTTCTGCCTCCTTGCCATCGACGATGGACTTGCCTTCTTCCTCCTGCTCTCTGGAGCAGGTCCTCATTAAAACTAAGGTAGCAGCCCTTTCAGAGGCTTTAAGTAAGTCATCTTCTCATCCGTTGATGACATCTGGTGATTTGCCTTCCCGCCCATCGACACTCTCCCTGTTGATGGCCTTTATGGGTGTGCTTCAGTTGCAGATTCCACCACTGCTGCCCTGGTCAGTGGGATGTACTCACTGTCCATCGACACCTCAGGGTTGGTCGATGGGCTCCTCTACTAAAACTAGTCAAGACTTTATGAGCCCTGCTATGGCTGTGCCGTTGACGATTCCAGAAACCTTTGTGCACCCCTAGTTGACAGCTTGATTGGTGCCTCAACAGTCTCTGATCCCTTCTATTGTGTCAATCCAGCCAGTTCATACAGTCCTGGTTATGTCCTCTTCTTCACAGCTTGCCATGGTGGATGTCCAGACATTGGTACACACTATTCTTGACCTTAAGAAGTCTACCCCTTGGTCCCAGGAGGGTTCTTCTTATGTACCTGTGTCTGCCTCTTCAAGACATTCATCAATTTCTAGAATGGCAAGTTCCTCCCTGGCTTCTCCAGGTCCCCTACATATGGACATAGAAATGGAGGACCCTTTTCTACAAGAATGGGAGGAAGGTGTTCAGGATGACGATACGGATCAGGACCCAGTGTCCCCCCATTCGTCTCCCCAGCTCCCTCCATACTGACAGAACCAGCTACAGCTCTTCCTTGTTCTCCTCCTGACGACCTCAGTTTTTCTGATATAGTGATTCATCTTCAGAAATATTTGGCTTCAAGAAATTGAAAAAATACCTCCTGTAGGAAATTAGCCAATTATTTGGGTCTCCTGGAGTGTCCTTCCTGGTCATTTCTCCTTTTGATAGATGCATTTGAAGATGTGATCTGGTTTTGTTTGGTAATAGTTTTTCTATCCCTTCAGCTCCTAGGAAGGCTGATCGGACTTACCAGGTCCCACTGGATCACCCTAATTCTACCACCCCAGCTGGCTGACTCAGTTGTTTTAATGTGGCTCATGATAGGTCTGCTAGCCCAAAACATCTGAGTGCACAGCCTCCGGATAAGGAATCTTGGAAACTTGATATGATGGGGAAGCGGGTGTATTCTTCTTCCACTATGACACTCAAATTCTGAATTATATGGGTCATCTGCTGAAATACCAGGAAGAAATCTTTTTTTTTTGTTAAGTATTTTTATTGAAAAATACAATTGCATAGATAAAACAAACTTTACAAGCACTTTTTCCACTCTATGGGAACAGACACTGCTATAAGCACTTTCACATTCATTTAATGCTTTGCAAAGGTGACAGTGACAAATCTGACATATACAGCAAATGTAACTGTAACCCCCCTACAAATGGGGGTTCCCAAAAAGTCTTCCTTGAGCTTGCCTAAATGCTCACTGCCAAGCTGGTGTCCTGCGTTTTAGCAGTTTATATATGATTACCAGAGCTTATATAGCCTCTGTGTACTGTCTCTTTAAGAGCTGCCTAATTGCAGCCCAAGTAATTTGAGAGGGAGCTCTGTTGAAAGATGTAACTATTTACTGAAAATCATTTAGAGTGATAATGATAATGTAGTTTGTCTAACCTTTCTTTGTAGCAAGGACTGTTTTGTTTGTCTCCACTATCTTGGTCCTGGACTGCAAATTGGACCAAACAGTACTGGTGGGACCAAAATGTACCGGACTATAGGAGCTGTCTGAATTCCAAATCTGTAAGAACTTTAGTTTGGAGTTTGTTGTACCTTTTGCAACTGAAGGAGGAGCTCTTGCTTTGACTGACAGCCAAATCAGCCAACCAAATCTTTTGGATCTTGTGGAAGTCCTGGGCTGCTGGCAGTTTTCAGTTAGAACTAAGCTGGAAGCTGAGCAAGAAGGAGCTGAAGTAATTCTGAGCAGCTATCCTGAGTGGATTCACATGGGGAACTCTGAAAAGGCTATGTTTTTGGCCTGCATGCCAGTGTGCTGCTCCTGAGAGGGAGAGAAGAGAATTATTTTGGACTAAATCCAAGTTTGTGTGACTAAAGTAAGCTACTGAAGTGGGCCAGGCGCAACCTGAAGAAGACGGAATATTTTTGCTGAATGCGATCGGCCTGTCAGGAGTTCCAGCTACCCCTAAGCTCCCGGTGTGTGCGGAGACTTTGCGATTGTGCCCGGGGAGCGCTTTGCCTGGCACAGTACAATTCCTATACATGTAAATGTGCTATGAGCTGCTAGTGGGTTGTGAGTTAGTTCCCCACTGTGTGAACTGTGTTCTGCTTGTTGGAAGCTGTATCCAGCCCAAAACGGACTGCTTCTGAACTTGTCTCCATGTGGTCTGGGCTTTGCCAGACTGGCCCAGTCAGACTACCCACTGCACAGAGAAGCCATAGATGAGAGACCTGCCTGGGGATCAGCCCCCTGCTCCACGCTTGAACAAGAACAACGCCTCTGCGACTTGTGTGGGCCCTGCTTCTCCTGGCATTCCAGATCAACCACCTGCAGTCTTGATTTTCGTCCAGCCTGTGTCCAGTCTTGGGTATCGTGAGTAAATACCAGGGTAGCTCCCTACAACAACAGCTTAATCTGAGTGTGTCATCTGATTGTCTTGTTGTTTTGTTTCCCTTTATGAACTGAGCCCTCTGGCTGTTGTGTTTTCCATCACCGGGCCCCAACCAACTGCAATTCCAGGCAACTGTCCTGGCTAGCTCATCTCTTCTCTACCTGGGTACCCAGAGGTGGACTGTGTGGGGGGACTCTAAATGCAAGCATAACTGCTTGATTGATATAACCTTTAAGCTAATTAACCTGATTTTGCCCCTCCCTTGTTCGGGTCCCCCTGAATAAATCAGATCTAACTTTTTCTGCATGTAATCTGACTGTGGTTCCAGTTTGTGCTCAAAGTACTATACTGTTGCTATTTGCTGTGCTTAACCTTGTTCTACAGGGGGTCCCCAGGGTCGAGCCAGAGGAACCAGCCCTGGTGGTAACTGCAAACAGTGTGGGTACTTGTGTGATGTACCAGGGGTATTGTGAAAGTGATTATTGTACAGTGTTCAGGCTACTAGAGGGGAAAGAGGGGGGTTACAGTGTCCCACAGGGTTGTGCCCAGGTTAACTTGACCATTACCAAGCCTGACCTCCGGGTGGAGGCACCCGTTTCAGAATTCAGGCCCCTTAACCTGCTACTAGCCAAGCAGGTAGGGGTAGTAGCCCTTGGGATAGCGCCACCTAGGGGTTACATTTTGGAGGCTCACCGCTGGGATTTTGTGTCTTCTAGTGGCCGAAACTACGAATTATTGTCAAACATAAATGGCTACCCCAGTAGAAGTGGCTGTACACCAGTTAGTGGGGTGGTGTACTGGGCAGGAGATTGACCCCCAAAATGCTATGCTTATCCTGGATATTCCCCTTGGTACCAATAAGGACACTGTAGAGGGAGTACTTTCCAAGCTGAATATTTACAAAACCCTGTGGTGGTGGGTCGACAGGCTAATCTGCTCGCACAAAGTTTCATGGCATTAGTAGAGTGTAAGGACCCAGTAGACAGTTCCAAAGTGCCACAGACTATCACCCACGAAGGAGCCCTCACTGCCTGGAGAGTGATAACTAAAAAAAGTAAAGACCTTGGGGAGAATGAGCCCCCCCCCCCCACTATCTGAGGCTTTTGGGGAGAAATTTGCCAAGTTGTTGCTGGAGGAAGGGAAAACTGTGGTGGACTTAAAGAAAGTATTCCTGCCACCTGGGGGTGTTCCTCCCCCAACACCCCCTCCCGCTCACAGCACCCATTATTGCCCCTCCTTCTGTGCCTGTGCCGATGCTGGCTTCTATGTCTGTACCTGCCATTAGTCACAACTCTTATTGAAGGTTGAGAATCTTCTCGGCACCCTCCCACCCCCAAGGAGAGGATGATCGGAGACCTGGATAGATTGTGTTGCCCTTTTGGTACCTGAATGGCAGTGTGCGGAGGCTGAGAACGGAAAAAGATCATAGAAAGTTTGAGGGTCCCACCCTACAGGCCATTAAATTTCTGAGGTCCACAAACCCTGATGCATCTGCCCAGAAGTACCTATCTGCACTCAAAGGCAGTTTTGGGAGCATTGAGTCAAGGGAGAACTTAATGTGGAAATTTCGAGGTACAAAACAATGGCCAGGGAAAGTTTGTCTGCATATGTTACTTGTCTGGAAAAAGCTGCAAAGGCTTGCGAAAAGGTGGGGTAACCACCAATGACTTAAACCATGTGAGGCTGGGGCACATACTGCAACATGCAAAACATTCTAAATTGCAGCTTCTTCAATTAGGGCTCCCAGATAGATGGGGTAACCCACCAGACTATTGTGACTTGATAAAAGAACTCTGGGAGGTTGAAGATGAAGAGGGAGATTGTAATTCTAGGGCGAGTGCCGCCCAAGTGATCACGGCATCGGAAGGCCCATCCGAAGTGGGGACCAATGAGGGTGTGCCGCCATGGGATGAACTGCTGAGGGAGTTCAGGGAAACAAAAAACAGTCTCTTTATGAAGACTGCTCCTGCAAGTACAGGCACCGACCCTTATCCAACTGCATCTGCTATGGGGTTGGGGTGTCCACCCAGGCATCTCCTTCTGACAGCAGCTCGAAACTTGATGCTTTGACTATGGAAGTAAGAGAATTGACGAGATGTCTCCAAATGTTCACCACACAGCAGACAGAGATGGCACCAAGGTTTTCAGTTGGTAGTACCACTGCTCCAGCTCCCAGTGTGATGCCTCGGCCACCCCAAATCCCAGAAAACTTATTTTGCCATAATTGTGGGAAGGATGGGCACATGAAGAGAGAATATCGGTCCACGAAAGACCTAGATAAAGTTGTATACAGGCTTCATGGAGAGCTTCGGAGAATGAATCAGCGGTCAAGGAGTACCCAAAATGACCACAGTGAGGGTTCAAGAAGTAGTAACTCAAATCCATATTTCACTAAATCATCTGTCCAGGCCCCTGCTGCTGTCCCTCCAGACTGGTCCAAAATAGTGGGCCCTTCAATGGAGACTATGGTGGCTGTGAATGGTATTCCTACTCGGGCTGTGCTGGACAGTGGGTCGCAAGTGACCATTGTATTTAAGGACTGGTATGGCAAACACTTATCTGCTGTGCCCTTACAATCCCTGGAAGGCCTACACGTATGGGGGCTGAGCGACAAGTCTTATCCCTACCTAGGATATATCTGCCTCTGGTTGTCATTTCCCGCAGCTGTAACTGGTGTAGAGGAGCAAGTCGAGACACTGGCCTTAGTGTGTCCCCCTACTGGACTTTATGATGGGGTTCCTCTGTTATTTGGGGCAAACACCCATATGTTTGGGAGACTGGCACAACTCTGTCACAAGAAACAAGGGCGATGGACTGGGAGGGCCCTAAGAATTCCCGCTCTGATCAAGAGAGCCTATGATTTGCAACAGAACCCCAAGGGAGTGGACCAGGATGAACTGGTAGGGGTCATGTGGAAGAAGGATCCCGATTCAGTGGTACTGGCCCCTAACGCCCAGTGTACAGTTCAAAGGGAGGTCCGCCTCTGCAAAGATGTCAAGAACAAAATACTGATGTTGGACGTGCCAGGTGATGGAAAATTGCTAGAAGGATTATTGGTTAAGCCCAGCATCTTGCCAGCTCGTGCTCATGCCTATGCATGACGAGTGATGGTCCAGATTCATAATGTGTCAGATCGGAGATCCAGGTGAACAGAGGATGCACCCTAGCTATGGTACACTGCGCAGACATTGCAGTGTTGCCCAGCAACAAACACCCTGGCAAGACAGATAGACTGGCTCCTGACTTGTTTGATTTTGGTGACTCCCCATTGCCTGCTGAATGGAAGACTAGAATTAGCCAGAAACTTTCCCAGAGAGATCAAGTGTTCTCATTGAAGGAATGGGACATCGATGTGTCCAGGGTGTGGAGCATCACATACGCCTGCACGATGAGGGGCCATTTCAAGAGAGGTCTCGATGCCTAGCCCCTGCAGACATAGACGATGTGAGAAGACACTTGCAGGAAATGCTCGCGGCTGGTGTGATACAAGAATCCAGGAGCCCATGTGCTTCTCCTATTGTGGTTGTGCGTAAGAAGAATGGATCTGTGAGAATGTGTGTTGATTATCGAACTGTAGATGGCTGGACCATCCCGATCAATACACCATGCCCGTATACAAGATGCTCTGGATTGTTTGAATAGGAGCAAATGGTTCTCGGTGTTGGATCTTTGCAGTGGATATTACCAGATTCTGATGGCTCCAGAGGACGGAGAAGACGCTTCATCTGTCCTTTGGGGTTCTATGAATTCCTGAGCTGCCACGCGGATAGCAGACGCCCCAGCCACCTTCCAGCGACTGATAGAACGAGCGGTGGGAGACATGAATTTGCTGTAATGCCTGGTGTACTTGGATGATGTCATTGTGTTTGCTAGCTCCCTAGAGGAACATGAGAGTCAACTGTTCAAAGTACTAAACCGACTGGAAGATTTCGGCCTCAAGCTGTCCATTGACAAGTGCCAGTTTTTCCAACCTCTGTGAAGTATGTGGGGCACATAGTTTCTACAGAGGGGATAGAGACTGATCCTAGTAAAGATGAAGCCTTGACCACTTGGTCCCAGCCCCACAATTTGAAAGAACTACAACGTTTCCTGGGATTCTGTGGCTACTACCGCTGGTTCATAAAGGACTATTCCAAAGTGATTTGGCCACTCTTGAATCTTACCCAGGGTTACCCTCCTACCAATCGGAAATACAAAAAAGGGTCCATCAAAGAACCAGACAAAGCATATTTCCGCCCAGGTGAACTTTTCGGGTCCCGTTGGATGCCTGACTGTGAAGCAGCTTTCCAAGAAGTCATATACCAGCTCACCCACACCCCCATCCTCGCTTATGCTGATCCCACCAAACCCTATGTGCTGCATACTGATGCCCAGGGCCCCTACTTTTCTGCGGCACAGTGGGACCAAGTTCTGCACAAGACTACCATTTTCCGCAGAACTTCTGCGGCGGTGGTTTGTAATTTCTGCGGAACTTCTTCGGCACTAACAAACTACCACATCACAGTGTCAGCTTGTCATCCTGGCTTTATTTTCATGCCAGTGGTTATAGCAATCAGGATGGTGGAAAGCACAGTAACACTAGTTCAAGAAATAAACTTATAAAAATAATTTTATGCCTAAAAAGCAAAACAAGTGTCTCTCCTTAAGGTCCTAGCCTGTTGCATAAATGACATATGAAGAGGGGATCTTATGTGATAAATAAGGTATTTCTATATGCATGCTATCTATCCCACTAATGATGTTTCCACTGTCTATCACTTATATATTTGAATGTGCTTTCAACACCACTCATGAGGTTCCCACTGTGTATCACTTGCATATTTATATGCAATCTGTAACATACCTACAAATATGCATATGTGTATGTGTGTGTGTGAGAGACAGAGATGTTTTGTGTGTGTGTGTATATGTATATATATATATATATATATATATATATATATATATACATATATATATATATATATATATTTTTATTTCCATAAACTTGCATCCTCATTCATACAGGTCCCATTGGAAATGGCATAGAAAGTTATTGCAAACTCATTTTTCATGTCAACCTGCTTTCCCTGACACACTGCATAACACCATCAGGCCATGCATGTGAAGCAATTGTGAGATACAGCTCACTGGCCCATCACAATGTGTCCACCATGTGACAGAACACTGCACCATACCTTCCCAGGCTCCGAGCAGTGATGTGTCCCACCAATCTGTAGTGCTCCAGCCAGCAACCAGAGCTAATCTCTGAACCTGAGTTGCTGGCATGGAAACACAGCATGCTACCCTCTGACCCAACAGCTGTCCCTGCACATAACATTTCTCAATAACTTCTAGGTGATTCTATCAACCAGTGACAATATGTAATCAATAACCCTGGCAAAAATGCGTACAGTGCAATTATTTATTTAACAGGTCTATCTTTTAACAGGTCTACACATTATTATATTTCACGTTTCTGGGCATAATTACTTTATTTTTCTTAAAAATTTAGACAGTTAAATTAATTTTACCAGTTATTCATTTCAGATAGCATCTCTATACCTTAAAGGCACAAACAGGTTTGTACAAAGTGAGGTATGCACTTAACAGGTCTGTGCTATTGACAAGGTTTTGTTTAAGTTGGCCATAGTGCAATAATGTAAGACTGAAAATTGTATTAGGCTGTAGTGCAGGTTGAGCAAATATCACCATGCAAGATGTGCTGTGCCACCGTCTCTGGCAGTGGGAGCTGTGGTAGATAAGTGACTGTTCATTTCTGTTGCAGAATGTAGCCATTTCATTAGCTAATGTATGATGTTATAACAATGATAACATCACATTCTGAACATATAGGGGGTTTTGGATATAAAAGAGAGAAGGAACCAGATTCTATGTATAAACAGAAATATTAATAAAAATCACCAAGAAGAGTGAATTCTGCTGCACCGCAGAAGTTCTCTGATAGATTGCAAGTTCAGCATAAAATTCTGCGACCACAGAATTCTAGGGGCCTTGCTGATGCCAGTCTGCAGGGTCTAGGAGCTGTACTATATCAAGACCATGAGGATGGTTTGAGACCAGTGGCATTCACCAGTAGGAGCTTGACCCTGTCAGAGTGAAACTACCCTGTGCACTAGTTGGAGTTCCTTGTGTTAAAATGGGCCATTGTTGACCAGTTTCATGATTTTTATATATTTATTTGAGCATCAGTTTACAACCTTTGAGCCAGAGGATCATTTCCAAAGGTACCTCGTCACATTGAGGACAACTACATTACATTACAGGCTCGTTGTTATGTCACATTGAGGACAAATACATTATATTACAGGCTCATTGTTACATCACAGAGTTTCAAGTTGTAATAAAATGACAACCAATTAATGATTACCTCTATGGGGCAAAAATATTGGTGAGGACTGACAATAACCCGTTGACCCATGTATAGACTTCAGCTAAGTTAGACACCACGGGACACCGGTGGCTTTCTACATTGTCAACATATGATTATGCTGTTGAATACAGACCAGGCCTGAATCATACTGATGCTGATGCCCTATCCCGGAGGCCCATTTCCAAGAGCGTCTGGGTCAGACTGTCTGAATCTGACATCCAAGCATTGTGCCAAAAGTTTGATAGAAATGAACAGATGTCTATGGACACAGTGGACTGCTTAGCAGATTGTTAGGCCCTTCTGATACCTGCATACGGCTGCGTATTGCCACTTTTCTGCTCTAGATATTAGTGCACTACCTCAGTTTGACAATGACAGCATTCAAAGAGCTCAATCCCGAGATCCGATGATTCAGCCAGCACTTGACACCCTTTGTGCAGGAAAAGATGTGTCCAAGTTGCTTTACTCTGATCTGAGAACCACTTTATTGTTTAAAGAAGGCCCCAGGTTGAAGCTGCTTAATCAGTTGTTGTACAGAGAGACTGTAGATCGGGGTGGCCAAGTAGACAAGCAACAATTGGTCCTGCCCACAGCCTTTAAAGATTTGGTACTGAGGTCCCTCCACGATCGTATGAGCCACCTCGGTGTCGACCAGACCCTTGACCTAGTATGATCTCGATTCTACTGGCCCAAGATGGAGGCCGATGTTGAGCACCATGTAAGTACTTGTAGTCGCGTTGCCTGCAGAGAAAAGCCCTGCCTCAGAGGGCTGCCCCCTTGTCAATATTACTACCAGCACCCCAATGGAATTAGTCTGCATAGACTTCTTGAGTTTAGAGCCTGATCAGCGAAACATTGGCAATGTGTTAGTGGTTATGTACCATTTCACACGGTATGCACAAGCTTTTCCCACCAAAGATCAAAAAGCATCTACCGTGGTCAAGGTGCTAGTGGAAAATTTCTTTGTCCACTGTGGTGCCCTCCCCAGAAAATTCACTTTGATCAGGGCCAGGACTTTGAGAGTCGGCTAATCAAAGAAATGTTCTTTCTATGGGGGGTGCGAAAGTCAAGAACCACCCCTTATCACCCGCAGGGGGATCCTCAACCTGAACGCTTTAACTGCACCCCACTAGACATGCTAGGCACCCTCCACCCAAAAGATAAGCATAAATGGAGCCAGCAGATTAGCACCTTGGTACACGCATACAATTGCACAAAGAATGATGCTACTGGGTTCTCTTCCTACCGCCTCATGTTTGGGAGAGAGGCCCAGCCGCCTGTTGATGTCTGTTTTGGGGTTTCACCCAATGGGGTCCAAGCCGAAGATAACCTGCAATACGTACAAAAAATTAAAGCTCAATTGAACCATGCCTATCAACTGGCCCAGACAATGGCCGCCAAAAGAAATCTAGCCAACAAAGAGAGACATGATAGAAAAGTAAAGGCTTAAGAGCTTAGGCCTGGAGACCGTGTGTTGTTGTGAAATTTATGATTGCATGGTAAACACAAAATTGCTGATCGATGGCACCATCTTCCCCATATCATAGTTGGAAAGCTGGATGATTTGCCAGTGTACAAAGTGTGCCCAGAGAATAACTCCAAAGCTGTCAAGACCATGCACCGTAACCACTTGCTACCTATTGGTCAAATTATAATTGAGGCTGAACCCACCGAGATTGATTCCCTTGGACCAGTGATCGTGCTGCTGCAAGAAAGAAACAGAGTCAGCCTGCCCCCATGGTTGCCGACGGCTTCCCCGCAGCAGGCCCAGAATGATAGTGACTGCCAGTCTAACTTGGATGGCAGTGAATGTGATAATGCCAATTACCCCTCATATGAACTGAGTCAGTTGTTTGCGGAAATCCTATGTTGAATTATGGGGATGAAGCTGGGCCTTCTGGACTGCCTAATGCCTCGGCATCATCCTTGGAGCCAATGCTCCCTGAAAGTGAAGTGCAAAGTATCACGGCCTGAGGATGCTGAGTCTTTGTGTATTGTGGAACTGTATGACTTGCCTGAAGGAGAGGCTGATGGTATGAGTCTTCTGGTGACATGCCAGAACTTGAGGAACACTATGGAGTGCTGACGATCCCCATTCAGTGCCAGAGTGTCTTCAAAATGAGCCAAGTGTTATAGGAACAGAGACTACAGAGTAAGGGGCTGACAGTGCTCCCAGCCTGGACATTCCCCTTCATGCAGAGACACCCCTCACAAGTGATGAAAGCTCTAAGACCATTACTGAAGGTACAGAGACTGGGGTTGTTCACTCCAGAAAGACTGGCCGAGCTGTCAAGCCAGTGGTGTGCTTCAGTTATGATTCCCTCGGGAGACCAGTGGATTTGCCTCTCAATGTAGTCCACAAAGGTGTTTATGTCTGTCAGAGCTCACTGCCCAAATTGAGCTTGACCGCCCATTCCAGGTTACTTGTCCTGCCCTCTCACCATGGTACCCCTGCCCCATCCAGCCCCAAGTTAGCTGATAGGGAAGGGCCCCCTCTTGCATTGTTTAGAGTACAAGAAGTTATTACATGATTCTGTATAGTAATGTTCAATTTACCTGTGTGAAATATACATAATGTATTATCAGAATGGAAATTATATAGTGGAGTACATTGAAATGTATAGTAAAGTGACAAGTTATGCCAAGTGATGAATCAGATAGTACTTGTATAGCATGCTAATGGCATAAATATCTTGTATATGTTACATTTTCAATGTTATGATGGTACAGACTTGACGCGGACACCAAGATTTCCCAGGCAGGGAAGGGTGTAACCCCCATACAAATGGGGGTTCCCAAAAGTCTTCCTTGAGCTTGCCTAAATGCTCACTGCCAGGCTGGTGTCCTGTGTTTTAGCAGTTTATATGTGATTACCAGATCTTTTATAGCCTCTGTGTAATGTCTCTTTAAGAGCTGCCTAATTGCAGTTTAAGTAATCTGAGAGGGAGCTCTGTTGAAAGATGTAACTATTTACTGAAAATCATTTAGAGTGATAATGATAATGTAGTTTGTCTAACCTGCTTTCTTTGTAGCAAGGTCTGTTTTGTTTGTCTCCACTATATTGGTCCTGAATGCAAATTGGACCAAACAGTACTGGAGGGACCTAAAATGTAGCTGGACTACAGTAGCTGTCTGAATTCCAAATCTGTAGGAACTTTAGTTTGAAGTTTTTTGTGCCTTTTTTGCAACTGAAGGGGGAACTCTTGCTTTGACTGACAGCTAAACCAGCCAACCAAATCTTTTGGATCTTGTGGAAGTCCCGGGCTGCTGGCAGTTTTCAGTTAGAACTAAGCTGGAAGCTGAGCAAGAAGGAGCTGAAGTAATTCTGAGCAGCTGTCCTGAGTGGATTCACATGGGAGAACACTGCAAAGGCTAAGTTTTTCACCTGCATGCAGGTGTGCTACTCCTGAGAGGGAGAGAAGAGAATTATTTTGGACAAAATCCAAGTTTGTGTGACTCAAGTAAGCTACTGAAGTGGGCCCGGCTCAGCCTGAAGAAGGCGGAATATTTTTGCTGAATGCAATCGGCCTGTCAGGAGTTCCAGCTACCCCTAAGCTCCCAGTGTGTGCAGAGACTTTGCAATTGTGCCCAGGAGCCTTTGCTTAGTACAGTAGAATTCCCGTACATGTAAATGTGCTATGAGCTGCTAGTGGGTTGTGAGTTAGTTCCCCACTGTGTGAACTGTGTTCTTGTTGGAAGCTGTATCCAGCCCAGAACTGACTGTTTTGAACTTGTCTCCATGTGGTCTGGGCTTTGCCAGACTGGCCCAGCCAGACTACCCACTGCACAGAGAAGCCATCGATGAGAGACCTGCCTGGGGATCAGCCCCTGCTCCACTCTTGAACAGGAATGACTTCATACTTGTGTGGACCCTGCTTCTCCTGGCATTCCAGATCAACCACCTGCAGTCTCGATTTTTGTCCAGCCTATGTCCAGTCTTGGGTATTGTGAGTAAATACCAGGGTAGCTCCCTACAATAACAGCTTAATCTGAGTGCATCATCTGATTGTCTTGTTTCATTTCCTTTACAAACTGAGCCCTCTGGCTCTGGATTACAAATATTGTGTACTGTGCATGTTGTGTTTTCCATCACAGGGCCCCAACCAGCTGCAACCCTGGGCAATTGTCCTGGCTAGCCCATCTCTTCTCTACCTGGGTACCCAGAGGTGGACTGTGTGGGGACTCAAAGCACATGCATAACTGCTTGATTGATATAACCTTTAAGCTAATTAACCTGATTTTGCCCTCCCTTGTTCAAGTCCCCTGAATAAATCAGATCAACTTTTCTGCATGCAATCTGACTGTGGTTCCAGTTTGTGCTCAAAGTACTGTACTGTTGCTATTTGCTGTGCTTAACCTTGTTTTACAGGGGGTCCCCAGGGTTGAGCCAGAGGAACCAGCCCTGGTGGTAAATGCAAACAGTGTGGGTACTTGTGTGGTGTACCGGGGTATTGTGAAAGTGATTATTGTACAGTGTTCAGGCCACTAGAGGGGAAAGAGGGGGGTTACAGTGTCCCGGAGAGCTGTGCCCAGGTTAGCTTGACCACAATCAACCCTGACCTCCAGGTGGAGGCACCTGTTTCAGAACTCAGGCCCCTTAACCTGTTACTAGCCGAGCCAGGCAGGCAGTCAGGGTAGTAGCCCTTGGGATAGCGCCACCTAGGGGTTACATAACAAATGGGCCGACTTTGGTCCTGCGTTACACCTGGAATCATATCTCTGGGCACACTTGCACTTACTGAATAGTGGCATGTGTTATGGTGGAGTAGGAGCCCCCCCTCCCGCGTCATGTGTAAGGCCAGACTGGGGCTGCCATACTCCCCAGTGTTAGACTTTGGATTACACAGGGAAAATACCCTCTCCCAATACACCCAGAAGAGGAAGCAAATTCTGTTGAAAAGGGCCCTGTACTATTGCATTGTGTTGTATTTTTCCAGGGTTAGGCACTGTTTAAAATTGTTAGATCATATTTGGATTGTTGGGGATTTGTCAGACATCCATTCCTGGGCTATTGTTTTTTACATTTACCAGAGCTATTGCCCAGAGGGCATCATGCCCCTCCCTTGTATATGTGCTGAATCTACTCCCAGCAACAATTCCAGAGGTGTACAAGGCAACCTTCTACCCAGGGTTTTCTCCATCAAGCTATGGACTTTGTGCCAAAGGGGCAACTGTTGGGCACAACAATGCCATGTGTAGGAAATCTGCATTGTCCCTCTTACATTTGGACTTGTGTGTTCTTGGTTGGGGCACATAGCATGTAGTCTAGTGGGCGTGATGTATGATCTGTATAAAAAGTTGAAGGCAACCTGTCTTAATCTATTGTTTCTGGAGCAGGTGTTAAGATGCTTAATGAGGCTCCAAGTGTGATTATCTATGGGTATGCCCAGGTCCTGCTGCCATTTCTGCCTTATGGATGGGGGCTTCCGAACCAATCCCCCGCATGGTATTGTAGAATGTGGATAGAGGTTTAGTACCGGGCTGTGGTTCGTACAACCCCTCCTCCAAAGGAGATGGACTAGCCCAGCCCACAGTCGGGCACAGGAACTCACCCAGCCTGTGTCTTATCAAATGGTAGATAAAGAAGTCCCCCAGGTCTATGAGTCATTTTGTTTTGACCTCAGTAAATTCTAGTATTCTACCCCCTATGTACAGTTGTAGGACATACTCCAGCCCTCTGGTTTCCATAGTCTCAGTCTCTGGTGCATTTGCACTGTGTAGAGCCTCTGTCTCTCACAGCCGTAATCAGGTCAGTAATGGAGAATGTGCCTGCTTATGTCCCAACTTACTGTGTATTTTTCCATGGCCTAATTATTGTGAGTGTACAAGGGTTCACTGTTTTTTTTTTTGTGCTTTCCTAATTCACGGACAAAAACTGGAGCCATAGTGAACCCCCCAGCTGTTCCTCCTCTATGGCCAATCACGAGGGCTCCACCTCACCCAATCATCTGGGAAGGAATGCCAACTATGCCGCCTAATAATATTGTTGGAAGTTGAGAGGCCCAGACCACTACATTTGGGTGGGAGATTTTGATCCTTGCTGCCCTCCCCCTCCAAATGCATCCATGTAGTAGTGCATTTAGTTGTTTAAAGTATAGCTGTGGTACTCTGATAGGTAGGGACTGATAGCAATAAAGACACTTGAGATGTATCATCATTTTGGTTGTATTAACTCTCCTATAAGTGACAGGGGCAAGGTATGCCATCTCTTGCAGTCCTCAGCTAGTTTTTTCACCAGAGGACCATAGCTGATGGCATACACCGTTCCCAGTTTTGCTCCCAGATATATGCCAAGATATTTTAACTTACTAACCATTATCAGGCTCCCCAGTGCCTGTGACAGTTGGGGTCTATCCAGTTGACCAGTAGGGAGGAGTTTGCTTTTCATCCAGTTCACCTTGTGGCCAGACAGGGACCCATACTCTTTAAGTAGGTTATGCACTGTGGATAGGTCCCTAGCCGGGTTATACAGGTAAAACAACAAATCGTCAGCATATAGTGCAACCTTATGCTCTCTACCCCATCCTGGAAAGCCCTGTATATTTGTGTTATTCTGTATAGCTTCAGTGAGAGGTTCCAATGAGAGCACATACAGGATCGGGCAGGGGGGCATCCCTGCCTTATACCCTATTCAAGGTAAAAGGTGCGGTTTGGGTCCGTTTACTGATATATGGGCAGTTGGTGTGGTGTATAGGGTCTTTATCCAGTTTATAATTCCTGGGCCCATTCCCTGCTGCTTAAGAGATTCAAACATGTACCCCCATTCGACCCTATCGAAGGTCTTTTCTGTGTCGAGTGCCAGAATTGCTGCTCCGTGTTTGGCAGACAATCTCCCCCAGCTGTGAATGACATTTAAAGTTCTTCTTATGTTATGTTTCCCTTGTCTGCCTAGAACAAACCCCGATTGGTCCGGGTGGACCAGTGATGGGAGCACACACTCCGGGCAGGCTGCCAACACCCTGGCTAAGATCCTGTAATCCACCGTGAGCAGCGATATGGGGCAATAGGAGGCGCATGCCTTGGGGTCCTTACCCGGTTTGGGAAGGACTATGATGGTAGCCGCCCTCATGGAGGGGGGCATAATCCCCTGCTGCAGTCCCTCCTGCAGTGCATCGTAGAGTGGATCAATAAGCAGTGAGTGAAAGGCTTTGTGAAAGTCAATAGGGAGCCCATCTGGTTCTGGGTCTTTTCCCCCACTCAGCTTCCAGATGGCTTTACAAATTTCTGTTTTCCCCAGGGGGTTGTCCAGCTCCACCGCCTTGGTGGGGTACAGAACCCTGGCTGGAGCTTTGGAAAAGAATGCCTGTATTTGTTGTGGTGTTGGTGACACCTCAGAGGTATATAGTTTTTGGTAGAACTTTCCAAACTGCCTTACTATATCTGAGGAGGATGTTGTAATCCCCCCATTTGTTGTTTGTATGTGGGTGATGGTCTTATCTCTCTCCCTTTTCTTCAATTGCCAGGCTAACAGCTTACCCTCTCTGTCCCCCTCAAAGTATGCACCAGCATGTGAGAGTTAAGATGGACCTTTCAATCATTGCCGTATTCAGGGTGTTAAATCTCCATTTAAACTTTTGTATTACTGTGTATAGAGGCTGTGTAGGTCGCAACATATGTGCTGTTTCGCATGCTTTGATTTTCTCTCTAAAGTGCTCTGTCTCCCTCTGAGCCTTCCTTTTCCCATGCACCGCATATGAGATCACCTGATCTCTCACATATGTCCTGAGGGCCTCCTATCTGGCCACATGAGAGGTTTTCCCTTTCTGGATGTATGAAAGAAATTCTGCAAGGGTGTTTGTCATGAAGGTGGTGAACTTTCTATCTTTCAGCAGCAAAGGGTCAAGGCGCCAGGATATCTGGGGGGGTGGAACCCCACCCCCTCCCATGGTCATCGGCACCACTAGCTGACCATGATCCGATATTAATAAAGGGGAGTAATAGGTCTGCCCCATTCTGCCTAGTATGGAGGCGCTGCACAGGAATCTGTCCAGTCTGGCATACGATCTATGGGCATGTGAATAAAAACTGTACTCTCTAGTAGTGGGGTTTTGATGTCTGCAAACATCTATCAGAGAAAATGTGTCTTCCAACACCCCCAAGGCAGCAGCATTGTGTGAGGTCTGAACCGGGGTTGGGTTGAATCGATCCACAACCGTATCGTGCACAGAGTTATAGTCCCCCCCAGTAACCAAGGACCCGGGAAGGACACCATGTCCAGAGCCAACCTTTGAAAGAAACCTGGATCTTCTATATTTGGGGCATATATGGAACCAGCCGATATGGGGCTGCCCCCTCCACACTCAGTTGGGCCAGGACATACATCCCCTCCGGGTCTACAAGACTTTAATTTATTATAACTCTGGTGCCTCTTGGCACCCATATTGATACCTCTCTTGCTTTAGTGGAGAAGTATGCAGAAATCCACAGCCCCCCCATACTCTTCTCAGTTTTTTTTGCCTCCTGTTGAGACATGCGTCTCTTGCATAAGTGCCAGATGTATTCTTCCCCTCCTTACCTCGGACATTACCCTCTTCCTTTTAATTACTGATTTCAGCCCATTGATGTTCCAAGTGGACATGTTTACTGGGCTACCCATCATCAGCAGTTTGCACTATAGCCCCTATCAACAGGTCACCTTTCATCATTGGTTGTAGGATGGATGTCAAACAGATTAATACATTTTATCCATTGTCTGCCCATATTGTATATTTAAATCCCCCAACATATCCCCCCAACAATGTTAACAAAACAGCAAACCAAACAATAAACAGTGATGTAACTTGCCAACTGGGCAACATAACCACCCATTGTTCCCCCCTCCTACCCCACCCATGACTGGGCCCCAAAATGCCCTGTTAGTTACCCTTCATGTGTAGATGGTGACTAGTGTGTGAGAAGTGGGTATCTTCTTACCACACTGCGCCCTAAGGTACAACACTGTACCTCTGAACTGAGTCCTGCCAGGACACCGCTCTTATATTCAGCCTTCTAATGTTACCTCTTTGCCATGGTGGAGTGGAGCGCCAGGAATTATACCCCTGATCCATTGTCGGTGTTACCTTCTTCCAAACCAAAGGCAGCTGGAGGAAGTGTGCACATTTCTTGCTTTTCACTGTGAATGGGTGTACGTCAAGGCTGCAACCACCCTGAAGGGGAAAATATAACACCAAGTATCTTGTTTACACAGGCACATTAATATAGCTGCACGTCTTATCTCTGTTGCCCCTACCCTCCACCCTTGAGTCCCCAACTTTCTGAGCATGCACATGACTTTATTACTAATCAGATTGTGCACCTGATGATTACTGCCAACCCCCAAATGTTGCCGTCATTAGATGACGCTGGATGCAACCCAACGTTGTGGGTGTGCAGACCCCCCCCACATTATAAAGGTGGGTACTGGCGTGGGGCACTACTGCTAGTATCCTCCGTGGTCCTGAGATACTATTCCTAAGATAATATTGACCTGATATCCCCCATATTTATTTTTACTCTCCCAAGGCATTACCTGGCCCACATGCTACCATGCTACCAAGTTCCCTCAGCAATTTCCCCAAGTATTGTCCTGAAGTTGGTGCTGGTTAATGATTGACCACCCATTGATACCCACATCCCCAGATGTGGTCAGGCAGGTCGCTAGTGAGTTTGTACCAGCTGGAAATGGATCAGGAGCATGGGTGGGTGCTGGCGGGGGTCTAGGCTGCAGTCTCCAGTTCAAGAGTCTGCAGTTTGTGCTCTACACTATCTGGCCTGTCCGCATGCTCTTCACTGCCATTAACCCCCATAACCAGCCATCCTCCCTGAGGAGGTTCAGCTGTTGGCAGAAACAATGGAGTCCATGAGTATCCAAGCGGTACCAGAGACAGATCTGCAGGGGACTCTCCATTGCAAGGCCCAACCAGTGCCACGAGGTATGACGCAGGGATATTAGGCCCGCTGTACATTCACCGCATGCTGGAGTCTGCAGGCGCCACACTGAATTGGATAATACCAGTGACGAAAATCATAGGTTAGATTAGTTAACTGTACCTGACCTTGTGAATCCTATCTCCCGGGAATATACAGACCTTTTGATGCCCCTCCCCCCCAAACAGCAGAGAATAATTTACAGACTAAAATAGAGGATCGGATCAACTTGTCTCGGGGTTGTGGTGTGGTGGGGATCTTCTCTCTTCCTGCCTGGCCACCTCTGACACCCATTTTTCGGCCTCAAGGTAGTTTGTGAAGAATCGAGGTGGGACCCCAGGGCGATTGATCTGGAGCTTCACGGGTAAAAGAATGAAAAAGTCCACCTGAACGCATGAAGTTTTGATTTTACATGGTTGAACTCTCCTGATGCTTCCCTTGCAGTTCCTGACTGTGATCCTGGTAGATCGCCACTTTGGAATTCCCTACATGGATCGGAAGCACCAAGTTAGGTCAACAGTAAAACTGCCAACCTCCGCATAAGCAACGGCACAATACCACTGCAGGTACTGTGCCTAATCCTCAATGTTTTCTGTGGGGGTCTGTGCCCCCATACCCCCATGCATGGGGCTCTGCACCGCACCCTCAGACTTTAGGATTCTCAACTCCAGGTCGGAGTTGGTCTGGGAGGGACAGAACACTGGGGGAAAGCGAAACACTGAAATGGACCATTACAGTGACTGTCGCTGTAGTGTTTTTTTTCCATGTTTTGCCGTCGGGTGTCGGGTAAAAGGGGGCCACCCCATGGATCGATCCCTGCTTTTCAGCAGCTGCTAAGACCATCTCCTTGTCCGTGAATCTGAGGTATTTTATCAAGCAGTGCCTCGGTTTGTCTGATGGTTTGGGTGGAGGCCCCACTCTATGCACCCGCTCTATTTCGATTTTCTCTGCCTTGGGAGGGAGTTTAAGGCCTTTTATCAACCAGTCATGCAGACCAATCACAGGGTTTCCCCTCTGTCCCCTATGGTAGTCCCACAATATGAAGGCTGGATTCTGGGAGTGGTTCTCTTAATCATCTACCTCCCTAAGTTCTGTGATGGTGTCAGCATCATTTGTTTTGTCTCTGGCTAGGGTATGCAAGGAGTCCTCCAAGTCACTCACACTTTGTTGTAATTCCCCTATGAGAGTAGAGTTTGTTGCAGTTGTTTCTGTGAGGCCGGTCACCTCTGTCTGGAGGTGCACAATTTTGGGCCATGATATTTGTGAATCCGGCCCACATTTCATGCTATATGGACTCTAAAGTGGTTGGCACCTCCGCCAGTGAGTGCTCCAGGGTGGACATGGTGGGTTCCTCGTCCACTGCGATGTGGGCCTGTTGCCTCATGCATGTGTCTGGCCTACCCCGTTGCTCTTTCTGTCATTCCAGGGTCCCGAATGAAAGTTTTGTTTGCTTGTTTTTTGATTTTAATGCTGCCATATGTCTCTGCTATTGATCCCTTACCCAACTTTGAGTGATATCCATGCCGGAATGCAGCTAAAGGACGAGTTCAATGTAGATGCCAAGGGAGCACGTCTACAGTGTGACCGCCATCATGCCTGCGTTAGCCACACCCACCTGGAAGAAATCTTGAAGGCCACACAGTCTTCCGTTCAATCTCTTCCAGAGGGTGCCCCCAAGGAGGACCTTATGGCCAAATTATCTACTGCTTCAGCAGTCTGTCGTCACTTGCTGAGAGCTACATATGACGCTGTTGATTCCACAGCTCAGGCCTCATTGACAAGTGTTTGCCTTCGAAGACATTCATAACACAGGGTCTCCGGATTTGCCCCGGATGTACAACAATCCATACTTAATGCACCCTTTAAAGGTGATAAGCTTTTTGGACCTCAAACTCAGGATATACTGGCCTCACTACAGAATTCAGGTCGTACCTTGCAGTCTGTCCGTACTTTGTACCACACCCCTGCCACACCCTATTACAGAGGGAATTTTTGCAGACCTGTGAACAGAAGATGGGGTGCTCAAAGAGGGCAAACCAATAATAAAAGAAAGGCCAAGGTCTCCTTGCTGGGTCCCTGTGCCAACCCAAAGGTGACCCATTATGTTCCCATTGTTCCCCAGCAGGGACAGCACACAACCTGAGAGCCCCCCCCCTTGTCTGTGGGATTAAAGGCCCATCCCATGGCTGTTGGGAACAGGTTTTCCTTATACTTCCAAGGGTAGCAAGAGATTACTTCAGATGTGGGGCCTTCAACTGATTCACTCAGGTCACACTTTGGATTTAAAGGAGATTCCATATTACCCACCCCATGGGCCTCTCATTGCCCCCAGACCAAGAATCCATTCTAGCAGAAGAAATTCAAGCTGTTCTGCTCAAAATGCAATAGAACCTGTTCCCCTCCATGAAGGGTGGGACTTCTACTCTCACTTTTTCTGGTTCCAAAGTGGACGGGATCTACATCCCATGCTGGATCTCAGACTCCTCAATCTCTATATAGAGAGTACAAAAATGTCCGGATAGTGACACTTCCAACTCTGCTACCCCTTCTACACAAAGGGGACTGACTCTGTTCTCTAGACATGAAAGATGGCTATCTTCATATCCTGATGCTTCCAGCTCACAGACTGTTTCTCCATTTCTGTTTTCTAACCCCAGGAATTCTTCAATATTCCTAACTCTTGCAGTCAGCCTTCAGAGTAGAACTGCCAGAAGAATGGAGCAATATGTGTAGCCCCCCCCTACCAAAGTGTCTTCCTGGGCTCCAGCCATGCCCACTGCTAGGCAGATATCCTGCATAGATAATAAATACATGGTTGTTTGTTTAATCCTGTGGTTTTGTGTGAGAGTGCCATGATGTGTCTCCATGCCTGTCCCTTTAAGTCATTAGCAAATGTGTGTATAGTAAATGGTCTGGGCTGGGTCCGAGTGTTTCAAAGCTTGCAACTGGCCAGACACTGCTTTAATTTGCTCCTCTCTGTTGTCGATAGTAAAGCAGAGGGAGCTTTAACTAGTACTTACATAAAAACATAGACTTTTACGGCAGATAAGGTCCGCTTGGCCCACCCAGTCTGCCCATTTCCCTACCTATTGGATATGCTGCAGATCCTAGTTAACCAACAGCCTATTTCCTCCTACCCCCCGCTAGAATTGCTTTATGTCTGTCCCATGCATTCTTGAATTCCCCCACTGTTTTTGACCCCATGACCTCCTTAGGAAGGCCATTCCATGCATCCTCCACCCTTTCTGTGAAAAAATACTTCCTCACATTGCCCCTGAGCCATCCCCCCATCTTCAAATTGTGCCCCCTTGTTCTTATACATCTCTTTTTATGAAAGATACTACCCTCTTGGACTTTGTTAAATCCCTTGAGATACTTAAATGTTTCTATCACGTCCCCGCTCTCCCTCCTTTCCTCGGGGTATACATATTAAGCTCCTTTAGTCTCTCTTTGTATAGGCTGGTGCAGACCCTGCCATTTGGTTGCCCTCCTCTGGACTGCCTCCATCCTGTCTATGTCCCTCGGAGATGGGGTCTCCAGAACTGCACGTAGTATTCCAGATTGGGTCTCACCAACTGTCTGTACAGAGGGATAACAACTTCCTGTTTTCACTGGTGATGCCTCTCTGTATGCATCCCAGTCCCCCGCCCTCCTTACTGCCTTCTCACATGCCTACCTTTAAGACATCTGATATGACTACCCCCAGGTCTCTTTCCATTTTTGTTGTTGTTAGTACCTCCCCCCACATTGTGTACTCTTCCCCTGGGTTTGTGTTTCCCAGGTGCATAACTTTGCACTTCTTTGCATTGAATCTAAGCTGCCATACTTTTGACCATGCCTCCAACCTTGCCAAGTCCCTTCTCATCCTTTCCACGCCTTCTTGTGTATCAACCGTGTTGCAGATATTTGTGTCATCTGCAAAGAGGCATCCTTTCCCTTCCAGTCCCTCTGCAATGTCACCTGTAAAGACATTAAAGAGGACCAGTCCCAATACTGAACCTCACGGTACCCCACTAGTAACCCCTTTCTTCAGAGTGGACTCCATTTACTATTACCCTCTGCATCCTGTTGTCCAGCCAGTGTTTCAGGCCACAACCATGAGACCACTCCCAGGCTGGATAACTTGTTTATTAATTTTTTGTGTGGGACTGTGTCAAATGCCTTGCTAAAGTCTAGGTAGGCCATGTCACAGCCCCTTCCTGGTCTACTACTTTGGTCACCCAGTCAAAGAAATTGATTAGATTTGTCTGACATGACCTTCCTGCTAGGAATCCATGCTGTCTTGAGTCCTGTGCCCCACTGGCCTCTAGGTACTCAACAACTCTTTCCTGCAGAAGTGATTCCATCATTTCCCTCACCACTGAGGTCAAACTAACAGGTCTGTAGTCTCCTGCTTCTATCTTGCTCCCACTTTTGTGAAGGGAATCACATCTGCCCTTCTCCAGTTCTCAGGTACCACACCATCCTCCCATGATATGTTAAAAAGGGTAGCCAGTGGTGTCACTAGTTCTCCCCTTAGTTCTTTTAGAATTCTGGGGTGAATCCTGTCAGGCCCCATTGCTTTGTCCACCTTCAGTTTTAAGAGTTCTTTCAGGATCTTTTCTTCTGTAAATGGACTGGTGTCGACCACCCCATCCAGAGTGCTTCTATTCTTTGGTTTAGGTACCTCCCTGTCCTCTTCTTTTGTAAATACTGAGTAGAAGTATTCGTTCAGTATCCCTGCTTTTTCACAGTCACCCTCTGCCCACCTCCCTTCCCTTTATTAAGCCTCGCTATCCCTCCCTTAGTCTTTCTTGCTGTACTGTAAATATTTACTTCTAACTTGCTGTTATATTTAAATTAGAGTGTTTGTTTTAACCTGCCTTCTTGCAGTTTGTTTATCCAAATGGGAGCCACCTTGTTTGATCCAGGACTTCCAGAATTTGGACAAATCCTTGAGGGGTCCTTAGTTCAAGTGCCTCGTGGGAAGGAAAACTGTAGTTCTTAAAGTTTTACAGGTTGGCGCCTAAACTAACAACTGGGAGCACCAGAACTGTGACTGACAGCTTCCCTAGCCAGGAAAACTGGACAAGTCCCAGCCCTGTGTGAGAGACGTGGGGCAGTTGTATTTAGTTTGGAGAGCAAGCAGCTTGAGCTATCTAGAGGCTGCTCCAAGGAAGGAGCAGAAGAGAATTGGGGGGGAAAGGCCTGACTTGCCTTCCTGCTGTGGTTCTCCCACATTGGACTGTTTATTGCAGTAATCAGGCTAATCCAAGAAGTATCTTTAACTGCGGAGAAAACTCTGAGACTCTGAGGTGCAGCTCAAGTAATTGGACTGGAAAGAAGCTCCTGTGAAGTATTCGGCCCAAGAACTGTGGTGAGAGACTGCCTTGGTGGATTAAGAGGTTTGCTCAGTGAATCAACTGCAATAGCAACTGGCATGAAACCGAACTGAGAGAGAGAAAAATTAGTGCTGTTCCTGTTAAATGTGCTGAATGTTTGTCGTGGATTGAGGTCTGATTTTGCCAGCGACCGAACTGTTAGCCAGCTGGAGGCCTTCACCAGCAAACAAACTGAACTTTGCCAGAAGTGTTTATCCAGCCTTGGGCCTATTCCAAACCTGGCCAAAGCTGACTGTTCTTGCACCAGAGACTTCTTTCTCGACGAGAGACCAGATTGGGGATCCAGACCCTGTACAGCAAAGAATCGCAGGTTTCTACCACCTGGAGGGAAAGGCCGTGAAGCGGAGGTATGTGTTATAGGCCCAGCTTCCCCATGCTCTTTGGTGATCAGCAGCAGACCTTCATATCTGCCGGCCAATTCCAACCATCTGGTGTCATGAGTAAACTCAGGGTAGCTCCTGCAGCAATACTTCTAATTATTTTGTGGTACCATCTGATTGCTTGGTGTGTTACAGGGTTACAAAGGACTGGGCCAACCGGGCAGAAATACAAATAATCAAAGTCTTGTTTGTGCCTGCCTTTTCTTTCCATCAAGGGCCCCATCAACAGCTGCTAACGCTGCCACCCAGGCACTGTTTCTGGCCAGCCAGCATAACATTCTGGGTACCCAGTGTTGTCAGACAGTTTACTGTGGGACTAAAGCATATGCATGTACCGTAAACCTGAATCAGATCAGTAAAGTAATTATTCTTCCAGATTCATGCCCTGCCCTTGTTCAAATTCCCCTTAATAAATCGATTGAGTTGTTTCACCATTACATTGCTTCACGTATATCTCATTGTCTAGGTGAAGGTTAATGTGCTTGGGGAAAACGTATTTAAAAGTGTATGTTGGTATTGAACATTGTCTTACAGGGGGATCCAGGGTGTCTACAACAAAATTCCAGACCCTGGTGGTAAGTGTACGAGGCGTGAGCATATTATTAATGCTGACTGCAAACTGTGTCTTAACTGCCATAAAGGGTTCTTGTCAAGCACAAGGTAATTGGTCACTAGGTGGGTTTGTGGGTGGTTATAGCTTCCTAGAGGGCTGTACTAGGGTAGGTAAATACCCCCACTTCTAACCCCACTAATACTCAGGTATTCATAACTTTCTGCAGTAAGCCTGAAGGATTGGACTGCCTGGAGAGAATGGAACGTATGCAAATGATGGCATCAACAGCACGTGATAACTTTTCAAATGCTGCCCTATGCTAACTGCCAATGTTCTAAACCTCCTCAGATTTTCTAGGAGCCTGAAAAGACAAGCAACCCAGTAAAAAACAAAAAGTATTTGAAAAGGGAAATAATTCAAAATGACTCTAATCTGGTCATAAGAGGAAAACTCCAACTGGAGAAAACACAGAAACATTACTGAAAAATCAGCATGCCAGCAAAACATGCAAAGAATAAAGACCATGAGCCTTGTTTACCAACTTGTACCACTATGTGGCAACATATATACACATTGTGGTGTACCCTTTTGTGGTAGCGCAGCATGCGGGAGTGCAGAGGCTTGAGTTCTGGAAGGGGAGGTAGGGTGGGAAGTTATGAATACCTGAGTATCACTGGGAAGAAACAGAATTACTAAGGTGAGTAATTTTTTCTTCTAACCCCAGTAATACTCAGGTATTTATAACTTTCTGCAGACTGCAAAGCAGTACCACACTGGAGGTGGCGCAGAACATTTACTTGGGAAATAGACTCTGCAGGACTGCTGTGCCAAACCTAGCATCACTTCTGGACTGGATGTCTAGACTATAATGCTTTGTAAAGGTATGTACTGTTTTCCAGGTAGCTGCTTTACAGATATCCACTAGAGGAACATCCCTTGCAGCTGCGAGCGTAGCAGCTGTTCCCCGGGTGGAATGTGCCCTCAACCCTATTGGGAGCTCTCTACCAGCTTTTGTGTAGCAGAATTGAATACACTGGACTATCCAACGAGAAATAGAAGGCTATGAAGCAGTACCCTCAGCAGACAGGGTACTTCAGAGGAAGAGGCAGAAGAGGGTCAAGGCGTGGGCTGCAGACTAGCCAGGGCCAACCCCAGTCTAAGCAGAACCCCTGATTTATTGCCAAGGCCGCCTCACACATTCCAGAGGGCAGACTAGCTTACTACTTCCAGGCATGGAAAACATTATCACAGACAAGTGGGTCCTGAGGTAGTGAGTCAGGGTTTGTCCCTCAGTTTCAAATCCTTCCTATCATTAAGAACACAAGTATTCAGACCAGCTTCAAACTTAGAGAGGAAGCTGCTAGAAGAGGAAGTGGCAAATCTACTGTTGTGAAAGGCAGTGGAACCTGTCTCCTCACAACAGAAGGTAAAAGTTTCTACTGAAGCTACTTCCTCACCACAAAAAAATGGGAGTGGCCTATTCTAGAACTAAGGTTACTAAACAGACACTTGGCAAAGCCAAAATTCAAGATGGTAACCTTGGCAATGATTCTGCCAACCCTCCAAAAGGAGACTGGTTGGCCTCACTGGATTTAAAAGATGCTTACTTTCAAATTCCCATAAAGGGTCTCACAGAAAATACCTCAGGTTCAGGTTCCCATCAGGTCACTACCAATTCTCAGTAATGCCATTCGGCTTCACTTCAGCCCCAAGGGCATTCACAGAGTGTCTGGCAGTGATGGCGGCTCATCTAAGAAGGCAGGGAGTGACTGTCTTCTCCTACTTAAGATGACTGACTGATAGTGGGAAAATCACCACAACAGGTGACAGAGTCCCTAAGAACAACCCAGTGCCTGCTAGAGTCTCGGGGGTTCCTGGTAAACCTAAAAATCTGTTCTGCAACCAATGCAGGTTCTGCACTTCATAGGGGCAGAACTGGACACACTGACGGAAGAGCATTTTCCCATGGACAGGGTAAACAACATCCTTCAGATAGCAGGGTCTTTCACACTGCATAGGTCAAAGCCAACAAGGCAGTTCCTGTTGCTCCTAGGCCATATCACTGCAGCAACAGAGTACGGTCTTAGGAGCCAAGTTCAGATGAGGACATTCAGTTCCACCTCAGGGCACATTGGTTGCAAAGAAGGGACTCTGGTAAATCTGGTACCTGTAACAAAGACTCTGATACAGGCACTCCAGTGGTGGCAAGTAAAGGGCAACCTCAGAGAGGGAGTTCCCTTCCAGCAACAGCCACCATCAGTAACCCTCACTACAGATGCTTCCTTCCTAGGTTGGGGAGCCCATCTAGGGGTACACACCATACATGGTACTTGGTCAAGTGCAGAGTCACTCCAGCACATAAATTTGCTGGAACTCAGGGCATTGTATTTCTAGCTGTACAGGCCTTTGTGTCCTTGATCCAAGGAAAGGTGGTACAGGTCAGAACAGACAATACACCACCATGTACTACATAAACAAACAGGGAGGAACGAAGTCCAGCCCTTTGGTTTTTTTTTTTGTAAAATCTTTTTATTAGTGATAATGCAACAATAAACAGTAACTATATTGTGTTTGGGGTAAACTTACATTTATATGGTGACACACTTTTATAAAATGTCGTTTGTGAATACAATAAATTGATTTCTCTTTTATTTGGTCGCCACTAACCCTTATATGGGAAAACCTCCTGTTGTAATTGCTTTCAAAAAGGGATCCCAGAGATTTGTGAATTTCTCACTTTCCCCATTGGTCGTGAATGGAATCTTTTCTAGTTTTAGGCAATGCATCATGTTATTGGCTCACTGCGGTATTGAAGGTGCATTTACTGAGAGCCAGGATTGTGCAATTGCTTTTTTGGCATTTACCATTACTAGGGACCAAAGCTGATTACTTGAACCACTCTGTGTTAGGTAAGGGTCAGCCCCAAGCATCAGTTCCACTGGGGATCAAGATAAACCCCCCCCTCCAGGATACCACTCATTATTTTATGTATCTCGTGCCAGAATGGGGTCACCTTAGGGCAGGTCAGGTCTAGGTGGACAAAATCCGTCATCCCTGCACACTTAGGGCATTGACCAGGTTTATCTGGGTCCATAACATGGAGTCTCTTTGGAGTTAGATATGTTCAATAAAGAAAGTTCAAGTGAACCTGTCAAAGCTTATTGCTCCTTGAACAGGAGCCAAGGTGTTTAATGGCTAAAGTCCAGGATGCCGGGTCCAACACCACCCCCAGATCCCACTTTCATTTGGTCTTGATCCCTTCCGCTGGGTCCTTCCTGTTTCCCTGAAGAGTTTGGCAGAATGTGATGAGTGGTTTGGAGCATGCCTGGGGATTATATAGCTCTTCCTCAATTGGTGATAGTGCCGCCCGTCCATATGTTCCATCTAATATCTCACCCAATCTCTGCCTGATCATCAAATAAACAAAATAGTCCCCTGGGGGTATGTGCCATTTCAATTGTATGGTTGAAAGTTCCAGTATCCTCCCTTCATATAATTGGGCAGTACATGATAACCCTATTTTCTCCACTGCAAGAGGCACTGGTGTACTTTGGCCAGGTAGGTTCCCCTCTCTGTCGGGTACTTGTGATTCAATCAGTATGCAGGGAGTTGGATGGTAGGTGTTCAATTCGCTTATGTGCTGCCAGCCAAATTTTAATGGTAGTTTGTGTACACTGGTTGGTCACTTGGTGTGACTGCTGCCCCGCTGCCCCAGATAGGAATGCACACAGAGGGGCCCTTCAGTTCTTCCTCTTCAAGTGCAAGCCACAACAGGTGGCTGTCCAGTACTCCACCAGGAAGATATGCCAATTGAGCTGCCCAGTAATAGTGTTGGAAATGTGGGAGTCCCAGTCCCCCCCAGTGGCTGGTTGTTGAAGTATATTACATTTGATTCAGGCTGTACCTCCCCTCCACAGAAACCTGTGAATTATGGTATTAATTTGTTTAAAGTGTAGCAGAGGGAGTGCAGTTGGCAGAGACTAATACAGGTATAGGCACCTAGGTAAGATGATAATTTTAATGGTGTTTACTCTGCCTATCAGGGACAGTGGGGGATTTTGCCAGCGCCACAGTCCTCTGCTACCTTCTGCACCAGGGGTCATAGTTGATGGCATACAGGGTTCTAATTTTGGCTGTCAGCAAGATTCCCAGGTATTTTAGGGAGGACATCATCAGGCCTCCCAGCACTTGAGACAGCTCTGAGAAGTTCTTAAGTCCGATGGGAGAAGCTCACTCTTGGATCAGTTTACCTGTGGCTAGACAAGGTGCCGTATTCTTGCAACAAGGAATGCACTTTGAAAAGGTCCCTTATAGAATCCTGAAGGTAAAAAGTAAGTCATCAGCATACAGGGCTACTTTGTGACTCCTCCCCTTAAAACCCTGGATGTTGTCTAACGCTGCTTGTGGTTCCAGGGATATTACATACAAAGCAGGGATAGTGGGCAACCCTGTCGGGTCCCCTGGTCAAGGTGAATGGCTGTGTCAACTCTCCATTGATGACCAGTTGTGCCGTCGGCTGTGAGTACAGTGGTCTTATCCAACTTAAGAGTTGGGGCCTACCCTCATCTACTCCAGGGTCTCAAACATGTACCCCACTCCCACAGTGTGAGCGTCTTCTCTGTGTCTAATGCTAGTACAGTGGCCCGTAATTTTGGCATTCCTCCCTCAATTGTGAATTACATTCAAGGTTCTCCTGATATTTGTCTACCCTTCATGAATCAGTTTGATCAGCATGGACCAGGGAAGGGGCCAGGAGCTCTAATCGGTGGCCACCACCTTAGCCAGGATCTTATAGTCTGCGGTTAGAAGAGATATCAGGTATGATGCACATAGTACTGGGTCCTTGCCTGGTTTAGACAACACTGTTATGGTAGCAGACCATGAGGAGGGTGGGGAGCATGTCCCTGTCCAGACTCTTTCTCAGCATGAGAAGCAAGGGTTCTATTAACAAGGGGAGGTCCAGCCCTTTGTGAACAGAGGCAATGAAGGTGTGGTCTCTGGTCTACTCACTTCAGGCTTCCCTAGTAGCTGTCCATCTGCCAGGCAAGGACAATACCCCGGCAGATGCCCTAAGTCAAATCAACCAGGACCATTACGAATGGACTCTTAACAGACAGGTACTGGAGGTGGTGTTCAGAAGGTGTTGCACCCCAGAGATAGATCTCTTTGCATCCCACGCAAACCACCAGCTGCCACAGTTCTGTTGCAGACCACCAGCCAGAGGCACAATACCTCTGGATGCCCTGACTCTAGATTAGTCAGGGAAGCAGCTGTATGCCTTCCCTCCTTTTCCTCTGATTCTCACAGTTTTAATCAAACTCAGATCTCATCCAGCAACACTGATCTTGATACCACCAGACTGGGCCAGGCAGTCATGGTAGTCTCTGCTGCTCTCTGTATCTGTGGCATCATCAGTACACCTCCCTCGGAGGCACAACCTGTTAACTTCCTCCCAGGGAGGATCCTGTACCAGACCTTAGATCCCTCAGGCTCAAAGCCTGGCAATTGAGGAGCCTAGAGTATGCAGTCTTGCATCTCCAAGAAAGTGTCCTAAATGTTCTTAGGGATACAGGAAACCCTCCATTAAGAAGACCTTTGCATCTAAGTGGAAGAGATTTTCCATATGGTGTTCCGATATAATACCCTCACATGCAGGGGTACCAGCATTGCTGGACTACCTCAACTACTTGCACTCCTTGGGTTTGCAACCCACTACTCTGAAGGTGCATTTAGCATCTGTTTCAGCATACTTCTCAGCAGGAAAGGATGTATCCCTAACTTCCAATCCTATTTTTAAGACATTTTTCAATGGATTAGCTCATCTGCAGCCCCCTCATAAGGAACCAGTGCCTGCATGGTATCTTAATGTATGCATTGCCAAGCTCATGGGTCCACCATTTGAGTCAATGGCCTCAGCTCACCTGAAATATGTTACCAGGAAAACAATGTTCTTGGTGGCTATCACTTCAGCCACAAGAATTAGTGAACTTCAGACCTTGTGCACTGAGCAGGACTACATTTCTTTCCACAGAGACAAGGTAGTGCTTAGACCCAAAGGAAGTTCCTACAAAGGTGGTTTATGACTTCGCTTGAATCAATCCATCACCTTACCAGTCTTTTTACTGAACATTCCAGCTCAGAGGAACACAGACTTCATAGCCTTGGCGTCAAGAGGGCTTTGAGCTACTACATGACTCACATTAAAAGCCATAGGCAGGATAGACAGCAGCTGTTTCTGACATATGGAGATGTGGAAAAAGGAAACCAGCATCCAAAGGCACTATCTCTCATTGGATAGTCCAATGCATCCAATTCTGTTACTTGAAAGCAGGAAAAGAGCCCCAGTAGGGCTCAGGGCTCATTCCACAAAGAGCACAGCTGCTACTATAGCAGCTGCCAGGGATGTCCCATTACTGGAAATCTGCAAAGCAGCTACATGGAGAACAGAACACACTTTTACAAAACACTACTGCTTGGACACCCAGTCCAGGAGTGATGCCAGGTTTGGCACAGCAGTTCTGCAGAGTCTGTTTCCAAAGTAGGTTCTGTGTCCACCTCAAAGGTACTGCTTCATAGTCTGCAAGAGCCAGGAATATTGAAGAATTCCTGGGGTTAGATGAAAAATTACTCACCTTAGTAATCTAGTTTCTTCCAAGATATTCTTCAGTATTCATAACTCTTCTACCTGCATCCTCTTCCAGAGCCAGTAGCCTCTGCATCTCAAGCTGGATACCTATATTGAAGGAGGCTACTTTCTGGCCTAGTAAATTTTTGAGCCCTGTTGGGCATTGTTTTACTTCTTCAGGTCATTCTGACATTCTGAAGAACATTCCTTTATTGGGAGGTTAGTTAATGTGGGTGCTTTAGTTATAATTGTCATTATTACTATTTTACTATTAGGAATTATAGGACCTTAGGTGCTTAGTTGTTAGTATAGATTAGGGTGAGTCTCTCCTTGCAGGCTCACCATGAAATCTGAGGTGCTACAGAATGCAGCAGTTACTAAGGGCATCATTTGAATAGTGGCATTAGCCAATGATGGGTTCCATCATTTACATATTGTTCCATTTTCTGGTCTGTTCTACTCTGAAGGCTGACTGCAAGAGTTATAAATATTGAAGAATACCTTGGAAGAAACAAGATTACTAAGGTGAGTATTTTGTCTTCTAGGCCATCATTATCAGTTCAGAGCCCTCCCTTTCATTTGTCTTTGGCCTCCTGGGTCTTCACGAAGTGCCTTGCAGTAGTGGCAGCGGGTCTTCGCAGGGAAGGCTTATACGTCTTTCCCTACCTGGATGATTGGCTTCTCAAAGCTCCTTCCAACCCTCAGTTAGCAGCCACTTTATCTCACACACTTCAGATGTTCTCCTCTGTGGGAATAACAATCAGCATACCAAAATCCAAAATGGATCACAGCCAATTTCTCCAGTACATTGGGGTGGTCCTGAATACCTCTGAAGGGATGGCTTTTCTCCCCAGAGATCAGGTAGACAGACTGATCACACTAGCATCTCAACTAGGGGCCAGTTGGTATGTCTTGGCATAGGACTTCCTCTGCCTCATGAGTCATATAGCAGCTGCTATTTGCACGGTCCCTCATGCCGTTTACATGAGGGATCCTTCAGTGGACTTTGAGGATCCAATAGGACCAGAGAAAATGATTCTGAAGCTCCAGTCTTTGTGTCCTCTCCGGCCGGCCGGGAAATCTACTGGTGGATATCCCTAGACAATCTGTTGTGCAGCGTCCCTTTCCAGTCCCCGATTCCTTGCCTCATTCTGACAACAGATGCCTCCTTGCTTGGGTGGGGTGCCCATCTGGAAGCAGTTTGCACCCAGGGGGCTTGGACCATGGGGGAAACATGCCTCTACATCAGTATCCTAGAAATGAGAGTGATCCTGTATGCCCTGCAGGCTTTCGAGACTCTCCTTCCATGGGGCTCTCTCCAGACCCAATCAGACAGCTCAATGGTGGTTCACTATCTGAACAAACAAGGGGGAACCCATTCCCATCCCCTTTGCAGGGAATCCATGAGAGTATGTTACCTGGCAATCCAAAAAGGTATCCACCTTATTGTGGTACATATTCCAGGGGTCAACAATACTCTAGCGGACACTCTAAGCAGATCCACTTCTCAAAAAAACATGAATGGGAACTCCTCCAGGAAGTTCTAGAAGGCATCTTCCTGAACTGGGGCCACCTGGAGTTGGATCTGTTCGCCTCTCCGCTAAACGCCAAAATGCCTCACTATAGCTTACTCGTGCCCGGTCCTGGAACTTTATGGCTGGGCGCATTATCTCATTCCTGGACAGGAACATTTCTTTATACTTCCCTCCTTCCCTCGTTCAGACAGTTCTACTCAAATTCCTCAGGGACAAGGCTACTATGATTGTCATTGTGCCTCTGTGGCTGAGACAAGTTTTCCATTGTCACCACAATTGACAGTTTAGGACCCTCTACCTCTTCCCATCTGCCCTGCTCTGCTATCCCAGGCTGGGGGTTCTCTACTGCACACAGATCTTTGCTCCCTGTATCTGCATGCCTGGCTCCTGAGGAAGTATTCCTCTTCAGGTTCCAGGTCTCCCCACAAGTTGCAGAAGTCCTCTGGGCAGCCCGTAAACCATCTACCTGATTTTCCTATTCCATGAAGTGGAAAAGGTTTTCCTTATGGGCAAAAAGTCACAATTCAGACCCGTATGCTTACCCTCTGCAGTCCATTCTGGACTATTTGCTCTCCTTGTCTAATGGTGGTCTCAAGTATTCCTCCATAAAAGTCCATTTATCAGCCATTTCAGCTTTTCATTTGCCTGTAGATGACAAACCCTTGACTCATCTACAAGTTATGAAGACCTTTCTGAAAGACATCCTTCATTTCGTGCCCTGTATTAGGGACCCTACTTCTAGGGACTTGAATTTTGTTCTTGAAAAACAGACACTAGATCCTTTTGAACCCGCAGCTTCCTGCGAGTCTGGTTATCTTTCCTGGAAAACTCTTTTTTTAGTGGCAATTACGTCAGGTCGATGTATATCAGGTTACATGCACTAATGTGCAAGGACCCTAACTGAATTTCCATCAAGGATAGGATCTCTTACATACCAACCCTAAATTTCTTCCAAAGGTCGTATATGAATTTACTTTGAATCAAACCATACACTTACCGGTGTATTATGCAGAGCCTGTGAATCTAGGAGAATCTTTGCTCCACACTTTAGATGTACATAGAATATTATGATATTATCTTCTTTGCACTAAACAACTGCGCAAGTCTGAGCAACTTTTTGTTTCCTTCGCCTCTGGGAAAGAGGGCATTCCTGTTTCAAAGCAGTGCTTGTCCACTTGGTTGGCCAACTGCATTACTTTTTGTTATAAAAAGTACAGTAAACCACTCCCTGGTGTGATAAAACTTCACTCCACAAGGAGCATGGCTGCCTCAGTGGCATGTTTTCGAGGTGTTTTAGCCACTGAAATTTGTGAAGCTTCTACCTGGTCTACTGTACATACATTTACTAAGCATTACAGCCTGAACATTGCTTCCAAAAAGTGAACAAATTTTGGACAGGCCATTCTACAAGGTGTATTGTCATAAAAACATAGAAACATAGACTTTGACGGCAGATAAGGACCGCTTGGCCCACCTAGTCTGCCCATTACCCTAGCTAAAGGATAAGCTGCAGATCCTAGTTAACCAACAACCGATTTCTTCCTACTCCCCACAAGAATTGCCTTATGTCTGTCCCACAGTTTTAGACCCCACAACCTCCTCAGGATGGCTGTTCCATGCGTCCACCACCCTCTCTGTGAAAAAATACTTCCTCACATTGCCCCTGAGCCGTCCCCCCTCTATCTTCAAATTGTATCCCCTTGTTCTTGCTCATCTCTTTTTCTGAAAGATGCTACCCTCTTGGACTTTGTTGATTCCACTGAGGTACTTAAAGGTTTTTTATAATGTTCCCCCCTTTCCCTTCTTTCCTCAAGGGTTTACATATTAAGCTCCCTTAGTCTGTCCTCATGTGGCTTCTCTTGCAGATCCTGCACCATTTTAGTTGCCCTGCTCTGGACTACCTCCATCCTATCTATGTTTTTGCGGAGATGGGGACTCCAGAACTGGATGCAGTACTCCAGATGGGGTCTCACCCACTGTTTGTACAGAGGGATAACAACTTCTTGTTTTCTGCTGGTGATGCCTCTCCCTATACATCCCAGTATCCCCACAGCCCTCCCTACTGCCTTCTCACATTGTTTGCTAACCTTAAGGTCATCTGATATGATTACCCCAGGTCCCTTTCCATTTTTGTTGTTGTTACTATCTCCCCCACGTTGTGTAATCTTCCCCTGGGTTTTTGTTTCCCAGGTGCATTATTTTGTACTTCTTTGCATTGAATCCAAGCTGCCATACTTCTGACCATTCCTCCAGCCTTGCCAAGTCCCTTTTCATCCTTTCCACGCCTCCTTGATATCAACCCTGTTGCAGGTCTTTGTGTTATCTGCAAAGAGGCATACTTTTCCTTCCAGTCCCTCTGCAATGTCACTTATAAAGACATTAAAAAGGACTGGACTCAGTACTGAACCCTGTGATACCCCACTAATAACCCCTCTTTCTTCAGAGTGGACTCTATTTACAATTACCTTCTGTGTCCTGTTGTCCAGCCAATGTTTTACCCAGACTACCACCTTGGGACCCACTCCCAGGTTGGTTAATTTGATTATTAATCTTGTGTGTGGGACTGTGTCAAATGCCTTGGTAAAGTCTAGGTAGGCCATATCCACAGCCCCTCCCTGGTCTATTACTTTGGTCACCCAGTCAAAGAAATCAATTAGATTCGTCTGACATGACCTTCCTGCTGTGAACCCGTGCTGCCTTGGGTCTTGTGCCCCACTGGCCACTAGGTACTCAACAATTCTTTCCTTCAGAAGTGATTCCATCACTTTCCCTACCACAGAGGTCAAACTGACAGGTCTGTAGTTTCCTGCCTCTGTCTTGCTCCCACTTTTGTGAAGGGGAATCACATCCACCTTCCTCCAGTCCTCAGGTACCACACCATCCTCCCATGATTTGTTAAAAAGGGTAGTCAGTGGTGTCACTAGTTCTCCCCTTAATTCTTTTAGAATTCTGGGGTGAATTCCGTCAGGCCCCATTGCTTTGTCCACCTTCAGTTTTAGGAGTTCTTTCAGAACCCTTTCTTCTATGGAAGGACTGGGATTGACTCCCCTATCCAGAGAGAACTTCTGTTAATTGGATTAGGCACCTCCCCCTCCTCCTCTTTTGTGAATACTGAGCAAAAGTATTCATTCAGTATCCCTGCCTTTTCACTCTCCCTCTCTGCCCACCCGTCGTCCATTCTTTTCAGCCTCACTATCCCTCCCTTTGTCTTTCTATGCTCCCTGATGTACCTATAACAGGTTTTATCCCCCTTCTTAACCCAGTTGGCTATCTTTTCCTCAGTTTGGGCCTTTGCTATTCTTACTTCCCTCCCTGCTTTCTTCTGCCTTAACTGGTACAGTTCTCTGTCCTGCTCCTTCTGTGTTTTCTTATACTTCCTAAATGCTATCTTTTTCTCCCTAACCTTCCCCGCCACCTCTTTTGAGAACCATAGTGGCTTTTTCTTTCATTTTGATTTGTTTATTTGCTTCACACAAAGGCTTGTTGCCTCTGTGATGGCAGTTTTGATGTTTCCCCATTGTTGCTCCACCGCTCCTTCTAGCCTGTTTGCTAGTGCTTTTCTAAGGCACTCTCCCATCTTGTCAAAGTCAGCCCTCCTGAAGTCCAGTACCCTCACTTTTGTATGGCTCATGACTGTGTAGCTGAGTTTATCGTGAACCACACTGTTTGGTGGTCACTTGTTCCCAGATGGCTACCCGCTTCTAGATCTGAGATCCTCTCACTGTCCCCATTTGAGAGTACGAGGTCTAAGATTGCTCCCTCATGAGTGGGTTCCAAAACTAGCTGTCTGAGGCATGCCACCTGTAGGGCATCGAGAATGGCCCTCCTCTTGGATGTCCTAAGTTTATTTTCACTGCGTCCTCCCCTCTGCATCCCAACTCCTGGGGACTCATTCCTATATGTTATGACCCGCTACAAGAGATTTCCTTGCTAAAGATAGCACAGTTGTGTAAGGACTAACCATAACAGTAGATCTTTGAGAGAATCTCTTGCAGCAGGTCATGCTGCCCCTCCCTCTATCCCCTTTGCTTCCTTCCTTCTTCAGGAGGGTAACATGCTCCTATTCTCTCCAATGATTTTAGGCTGCTCCCTTTCCTCCTCTGTTCCCCTCGGAGGCTGGATTAGATCATATTCTCATTTCTGTTACTGAGGTGGAAAAGAACTGAGGAACTTCTGGGACCGCCCCCTGTTATACGTGCCAGGACACAACACGTGGTGATGTCGGAGGTGGTCCCAGGTCAACTGCTGAAACATCTTTTAGAGGAAATGACGCCTGCAGCTATACATTCCTATATATTATCACCTGCTGCAAGAGATTCTCTCAAAGATCTACTGTTATGGTAAGTTCTTACGCAACTGTACTTTCTAGGTATCACTGGTGCCCCATTTTCCATTTGCCCCAGAAGAGGCACCGCAGTGGAGACCAAGGAGGATGCTGGGAACCTCCACAATGGAGACCCACAGGAGGGTGGCACAGGACCCCACAGGGGAAGGAAACCACTCCCGGTGGGGACTCGATTGTTAGGGGGGTAGAACTGGGGAAGGGAAGGGAAAGGGAGGTAAGGTGCCTGCCCGGCGCCATGGCTTGGAGGGACAGGAAATGAATCCTCAGGATCGTGGGAGCAGCTGCAAGGGGGAGTGAGCTGGATGTCATTATCCACCTAGGGATGAATGACCTGGCTGAGAATGGGATCAGAGCAGTGCAACAGGAGTTTGTGGAGTTGGGGAGGGGCCTTAGACAAGTAGCACACATGGTAACTTACTCGGAAGTGCTACCTGTCTATGGCATGGATAAGGCTAGGGTACTCAGCACCATGGGATTCAATGACTGGCTGAAAAACTGGTGCAGAGCTCAGGGACTTGGCTTCACTGGGGACTGGGGCTCCACCTGGAGGGATGCAGGCTATACAAGCACGATGGTCTGCATCTATCCTGGAGGGGAACCAGGATCCTAGGTGATTGGTTTAAATGCTTCATTGGCAAGCATTTAAACTAGCCAAGGGGAAGGCACTGAAAAGGAGAAGGGAAATCCTAGCCCCCCACAAAGTCAGGGTAGTTAGTGAGGTAAACACCAAGATAGAACAGTCGATAGGGATAAGGGCAGGGGTAAATGGAGAAAAAGACAAAGGCAGGAAGGACAAGGATGGGGCAAAAAGAAATAAAGCCAGAAAAAAATGGAGGGTAATGAGTACCAATGCCCATAGTCTAGGTAAAAAGCTCCCCGAAATGGTGGCCTTGATGGAAGAGGGATGCCTGGATATTGTGGCAGTCACAGAAACATGTTACACAGAGAACCATGACTGGGATGTCAACATACCAGGGTACACAATCTACAGGAGGGACAGGGAGGGAAGAAGAGGAGGAGGAGTAGCTCTCTGTGTAAGGGAAGGGATCAAAACAACAGAACTAAAGGGTAAACAGGGAGGAGAGGAGGCACTGTGGGTCACCCTGGAGACTGGAAATGGCTCCACAATCTGTACAGGGGTTGTATACAGACCCCTGTCTCAGGGGGAGGAAATGGACAAGGAAATGATAGAATGCATCTTTGGTATGGCAGAGAAAGGTGAGATGTTGCTGATGGGGGACCTGAATATGCCAGATGTTAACTTGAGCACCTTTGCTTCAGCCACATCCAAGAGCAGGGCCATTCTCAATGCCCTACAGGTCGATAAAGCAATGGAACCTGATGGGATTCACCCCAGAATTCTAAAAGAACTAAGGGAAGAACTAGTAACACCACTGACTACCCTTTTTAATAAATCATGGGAGGATGGTGTGGTACTTGAGGACTGGAGAAGGGCAGGTGTGATTCCCTTTCACAAAAGTGGGAGCAAGACAGAGGAAGGAAACTACAGACCTGTCAGTTTGACCTCAGTGGTAGGGAAAATGATGGAATCACTTCTGAAGGAAAGAATTGTTGAGTACCTAGAGGCCAGTGGGACACAGGTCCCAAGGCAGCATGGATTCACAGCAGAAAAGTCATGTCAAACAAATCCAATTGATTTCTTTGACTGGGTGACCAAAGTAGTAGCCAGGGAGGGGCTATGGACATGGCCTACCTAGACTTTAGCAAGGCATTTGACACAATCCCACACAAAAAGATTAATAATCAAATTAACCAACCTGGGAGTGGATCTCAGGGTGGTAGCCTGGGTAAAACATTGGCTGGACAACAGGACACAGAAGGTAATTGTAAATGGAGTCCACTCTGAAGAAAGAGGGGTTACTAGTAGGGTACCGCAGGGTTCAGTACTGGGGCCGGTCCTTTTCAATGTCTTTATAAGTGACATTGCGGAGGGACTGGAGGGGAAGGTATGTCTCTTTGCAGATGACACAAAGATCTGCAACAGGGTTGATACACAAGGTGGGGTGGAAAGGATGAAAAGGGACTTGGCAAGGTTGGAGGAATGGTCAAAAGTGTTTATTTACTGTATTTATACCAGTTTCGGAATTACAAACCTTTGAGTCAGAAACTCATTTACAAAGGCTCCATGTCAAAAGTAGACAAACAAGTGAGGTGATACAGCAGAGAGGTTACATTTCCTATACAGTGTAGTAGCTAAGGTAGTGGTAGCAGTTTCAGCACTTGATTCAGTGTAAAGAGTTCAATTACTTGCAATGAGAGGTAGGCAAAATGTTCAGTGAAAAATTAACACACACAAGTACAAGTGAATAACTTAAATAGGTACTATATAACAGAAAAACAGATAGGAGACAAAATATTAGCAGTACCTGCTTGGGCTGTATGGCAGCTTAGATTCAATGCAAAGTGCAAAGTAATGCACCTGGGGAACAAAAACCCAGGGCAAGAGTACACAATGGGGGGTGAGATACTGACAACAACAAAAATGGAAAGGGACCTGGGGGTAGTCGTATCAGATGACCTAAAGGTGGGCCAGCAATGTGAGAAGGCAGTAAGGAGGGCTGGGGGGATACTGGGATGCATAGGGGAGAGACATCAACAGTAGAAAACAGAAAGTTGTTGGCCCTCTGTACAGACAGTTGGTAAGACCACATCTGGAGTACTTTGTACAGTTCTGGAGACCCCATATCCGCAAAGACATAGACAGGGTGGAGGGCAACCAAAATGGTGCAGGGTCTGCACCAGAAGACATATGAAGAAAGACTAAAGGAGCTTAAGATGTATAGCCTCGAGGAAAGGAGGGAGAGGGGGGACATGATAGAAACTTTCAAATACCTCAAGGGAATCAACGAAGTCCAAGAGGGTAGCATCTTTCAGAAAAAGAGATGTGCAAGAACAAGGGGGCACAATTTGAAGATGGTGGGGGGACGGCTCAGAAGTAATGTGAGGAAGTATTTCTTCACAGAGAGGGTTGTAGATGCATGGAACAGCCTTTCTGAGGAGGTCATAGAGTCAAAAACAGTGGGGGAGTTCAAGAATGCATGGGACAGACATAAGGCAATTCTAGTGGGGGTAGGAGGAAGTAGGCTGTTGGTTAACTAGGATCTGCAGCTTATTCATTAGGTAGGGAAATAGGCAGACTAGGTGGGCCCAAGTGGTTCTTATCTGCTGTCAGATTCTATGTTTCTATGTTTAACAAGTTTTTCACCTGTGGAATTTCTGTGTACTTTTTGTTCTGCATCTGCAGAGCTCTTGTGGCACCACAAATTCTGACTGACATCTGTGTCAGAATAAAACCATACAGTACAATCCCATTCCTGTTGTGGACATTCCATCTTTGTGGTATCAGTGCAAATTTTTGGGGCCCCTTCAGACATGTGACCCCCACAACCCAGGTAACTCTCCACCGGGCACGGGTAAAATAGAAATGTTATTTTGTATCCCTTCCCCCGACCTCCTAGATTCCCGAGCCAGGTGTTACCCTAAAGCCAGGGGTAATGCCTTTGTGTTGTTGTTGTGTTGCATGAAAGGGGGGGGGAGTGGGGTTTTATACTCTCCAGTCCTCGTGGAGTTACTTAAGCCTGCTAACTCAGGTCAAATGACTCACCTCTCTTCCTTGTCCCAAAAACCAGAACACACATGGGTGACTGGGCCTTTGTTGCATGTGCCTCTTGGATCTGGAATTCCCTTCCTGCACATGTTCGCAGCACCACCTCTCACAATAGATTTAAAACCACCCTGTGGAATCACCTAAGACCCACCATGGCCTGTAACTGCACCTAAGCAATGTGTCCCTCCTTTTCGTACCAGTGATAGCACTTACTGCTCCTGTATGGTTGCTGGCTCTGGCTGGCTCGAGATTAAGCTTGTGCATGTCCTCGGAATTCAACTGCTACTTTATTAAGTTCAGACAGTCTGTAATACTGTATTACTGTATACTTTCTAAGCTTGCTCCATTGTTGTACCCTGCATTGTCTGTTTATCTCTTGAAATTTTGCTTGATCCTGTGTAAACCTTGCCTTCTGTCTGCATATTCCATGAAATCTCCCGGGTCGCACCTGAAAATAGGCATATGTTTGTCTAGCGTGCTTACCTGGTCTTGAGTGAGTGAGTGGTCTAGGGTTAATAAATGGAGGCATTTCCTCACAGTTGTGCAGCCTGTGCTTGCAGTGTGTATTGGCGAGACTTGGGAGTGGTCCATGGAGAGGGGGAAAAGGGTGCGATAGGGGGTTCTTATAGCTGTTTCTTGTGTGAATTTAATGCTTCCCTGATCTTGAGTAGGATGGATGGAAGGCTACTAGTCCAGGCTATAGAACTGGGATGCTAATTACATGGGGGGCGGATAGCCCTACAGAACTTGCATGCAAGCCTTGCCAAACTCTACCCCCTTTGATTTCTTTTCCTGCTTCAAAAACCCTATGGCTTTGAATGGGAAAGTTCTACTCTCTTTAGAGGCTTCACATTCATGTGAAGTACAGTATGCAGTAGTGTGAATGTGCAGAGATAACAGAAACAACTACAAAACAATGCACTGTGGGAAATCAGAGGTGCATTATGGTTATCGCAGCAACTCTCAAAATAACCATAATGTACTCTGATTTCAAATGGCGATCCTGGCGAGGGACTGTGCATTCAACAGATTGCATGAGCCTGTAAAAGGAAAATAACTATATATATATATATATATATATATATATATATATATATATATATGAAACAATGGAGGAATCATAATCAACTGGAACAGTCTTAACATTTTATTACAAACGAATTCTTAAAAAAAAAGGTTCATTGCATTGCTGCTTTAAGTGCCAAACATTGAAAGACCTGGCATTGTAGAGCTTTCCGCACTTGAAAGTGATGATGCCTGTGCCAGTGAACAAAGCACTGAGTAAAGTATTCTGTTAGATTGCAAAAGCCAAACAACAGAAGCATTTGAAAGGCATCTTCGGAAGGGTTGTAGGCTGCACAGGCTGTGGGATGGCAATAATTCTAAATTGGGCCTGGAGAGAGGGAGGCTGCCCACTCTGTAGACAGCTATCTTGTATCAGGAGTGAAGTATATTGGTTAAGGAGTAAGCTGGGGAGTTGGGGGGATGTCAAGGATAAGGGGTGTGGATATGGGCAGCAGAAGGGTGGGGCTGAGGGAGGCTGGGGCACGCTCTGAAATTACAGGACGTTATGTTACAGCAAGCAGGAGGGGATATTAGGGACAGAGGACCCTTAGATAGGGATGTTGGCCTTCAAGGGAAAGCGTATGGGGTGAACATTCGAATACAAAAGAGAGTGGAGGAAAGAGTCAGGAGAGGCTGTTGTGGGAAGCCTAGTAGAGCAGACATTGAGAGCGGAGGAGCTGTTGTGCGGAGCGTAAAACAGCAGACTGTGGAAGGGCTCCCTAAGGAGAACAGAGCAAGAGGGAGAAGAGGGCAGTTTAGAGGTGCAGTCAGGAGAACTCGGGTTACTTGATGGAGGCTGACATAGAGTGTCACAATAAATTTGAGCTACTAAGCAACCTAGAGGGGAGGAAGGGTTGGTGGAAATGAGGAAACTGATACAGAGGCTGGGGGAGAGGTCGGATACCATGGGGCATCACAGACCGGCAATGGAAAGGGTAGAAATAGTCCCAGAGGAGGGAAATATAAATGTTAAGCAGATGGGGAGATGCAACATATTGCAGACATGAGGAGGAGAGCATGACTGGAGAAACTGGGAGACAAGGAGGTGGGGGAGGGCCCCTTCAGCAGGGGTCAGTACCAAGGATGGGGCCCTAGCTAAAGGGGACCCACAGAGAGCCTCTGGAGGTGGGGTACTATTACAAGGGGGGAGGATGGCAGTGTGGGGGAAGGGGAAACCATCAGGGCCAGGATAAATGGTTTAGATAAGAGAGGGTTAAAGGGGACACCTATTCAGTGGGGGTCTGAGTTAAATGGGCAAAGTAACGAGGGAGGCAGAAAGGGGAGGGTGACAAGGGGGTCTCTAATAAGGCAGGAAGACTCCCATGGAATTGAGATCATGAATAAAGGGGGGGATGGGGGGCTGAGAGTGCATAGTGGAGGTGACCATAAGGATGATGGTGGTGTTAATGTTCTGTTATTGGGAGACTCGATGATTAGGGGTATCCAGTGGGAGGGACAGGGGGTGGATGCCATAGCCAGGTGAAGGTAGTGAGTATCTCTGGGCTGACAGTGCACAGAGCAAAGTTCATGGTGTACTCGAACTGGTTAGGGATTGTGGAGGAAACGGATTTCCTGGTGCATTTGGGAACTAATGATCTAGAGGAAATAGCGTTTTGGAAAACCAAGCAAGTTCAAGAACTTGCCAGAGTCTGCGGGATAATGGATGCAACATTTCCTTTTCGGAGATATTGCCAGTACCAAAGGCCTCAGTGGAGAAAAAATGAAGATCACAGAGGTTAATGACTGGCTCAGGAAGTGGGGTGAAGAGAGTGGGTTGGGGGTGTTAGGGAACTGGAAAGGAGTTTGGGAGGATAAGGGACTGTATGCCAAGGACAAGCTTCATCTTGCCCCATTAGGGAAGGAGTCCTTAAACAGGGGATGGCTGACTACATTCAAGAAAGGTGGGTTTAAACTTGTGAGGGGAGGATAAAGGGGGCTGACCAGACCCTCTCCTCCAGATGAGAGGAGTAGCCTTCAAACCCAAGGGAGGGGAAACAGACTGGGGTGGAGGTTTCAGGAGGAGCAGAGGAGGATGGAAGTATAAGGAACCTGGGGGCTTGACAAAGGGATCAGGGATAAGGGGTGGGGTTGGTGTTAGTAAATGCCAGAAGTTTGGGAAACAAGTTGCCAGAGCTCCAGGCCATGCTGTTGGGGGGTGGATGTGGCGGCAGTCATGGAGGCGTGTGCCAACAAAAACCATGACTGGGACCCTAAGCGTCTTGAGGTACACTATGCTTAGGAAGGATAGAAAGGAGGCAGAGGGGTGGAGTGGCTATGTTCATTAGAGATGACATAGAAATTGCTAGGAGTAGAAGAGGCAGAGGAAGCGTGGAGGCCTTATGGGTCACCTTCGATCCCCAGCAGGAGATAAGGTCAAGCTGGGTGTGGTATATAGGCCCCCAGGATGGGTGATGTTCTAGAGGATGGTTTGCTGGACAACATCCTTGCCCAGTGTGGACCAAAAGGAGAAGGAGTGGTGTTGATGGGGGACCTTAATATGCCAGGTACAAACTGGAGAACCATGTCCTCTAAGGTGGCCAAGGAGCAGAGGCTGCTGGACGGTTTCCAGGATGTGTTCTTAACACAGTATGTGATGGAGCCCACAAGGGAGGGGCATGTCCTGAACGTGGTTCTGGCAGATGGGGATCTGGTAAGGGAACTGGTTGTAGAGGATCCCCTGACTGGGAGCAACCACAATACTGTCTGGTTTCAAATAAGCATGGGGGGATGAGATCTAGGACACTGGCAGTGGACTTCGGGGGGCAGACTTTGTGGGCATGGGAAATATTCTCAAGGATCACTTGAAGGGGATTACATCAATGACAAATGTGGAAAGGAGATGGGAGGTCATAAAACGGGGACTTCATGAGGCAGTCAGGACCTGCGCTAAGGTGAAACGTAAGGGAGCAAGGTCATATAAGCCATGCTGGTGGTCCAGTGAGGTTCAGGTAGCGGTCAGAGAAAAGAAGGCGGCCTACAAAAAATATAAAACAACAAGAGGGGATAGGGATAAGGAAATGTACCATCTTGCATCTAGAAAAGTCACCCGGATGGTGAGAGGGGCAAAGTCCAGTAAAGAGCAGCGGCTGGCACAAGGGATACATGGAGGGGAAAAGGGGTTCTTCCGGTACATTGGGGAGCAGAGAAAAACTAAGGGCCATCTCAGCAGACTGAGATCAGAAGGAGGGTGGGTGGAAGGGGCAAGGGACCAGGCAGAGGTATTTAACGAGTACTTTGCCTCTGTGTTCACTAGGGAGGGGGATGGGATATCTACAAAGCAAGGCACGATGGGGATAGAAGCAGCAGTGAGTGGGATCAGGGGAACAACAGAAATGGAGCAAGAGGAAGGGAGAGGTACCCCAGGGGTGTCACATCAGGATAAGGATAAAAAGGCCAGTAAGGTGGAGGGGACGGATGATGCTATCTCCACCAAAAGGGTGTGGTTAGCCCTCAAGGCCCTAAAGAAAGACAAATCTCCTGGGCCAGATGGCATTCATCTGAGAGTACCATGGGAATTGGCGGACATACTGGCTGCACCCTTGGCGGAGCTCTTCAACAGGTCACTTGAGACAGAGAGGGTACCTAGGGATTGGCGAGAGGCACATGTGGTGCCAATCCATAAAGGGGGGTTGAGGGAAGTACCAGGTAACTATAGACCCATCAGTTTGACCTCGGTGGTGGGAAAATTAATGGAGAGTATACTAAAGGAACGATTGGGGGTGTACTTGGAGGAGGTGGGAGGTCTGGATAGTCGGCAACATGGGTTTGTGCCAGGTAGATCATGTCAAACCAATCTTGTGGAGTTCTACAAATGGGTAACATCAGAACTTGACAGGGGAAAGCCTGTGGATGTATTATTCTTGGACTTCAGCAAGGCGTTTGACTCTGTCCCCCACAATGGTCTGGTGGAGAAACTGATGGGGTTGGGAGTAGGCCCTTTGATGGTCAGATGGATTGAAAACTGGCTAGCTGGATGCACCCAGAGAGTAGTGGTCTGTGGGGAGCTCTCGAACCCTAGAGAGGTTGGTAGTGGGGTACCGCAGGGCTCGGTCCTGGGTCCGATCCTGTTTAATTCATAGATATCGGACATCAGGGAGGGTATAGGGTGTGAAATGAGTCTCTTCGCTGATGACTCCAAGATAGGAGCAGTAGTTGAGGGAGAAGAGGGGAGGTTGGCCCTGCAAGGGGACCTGGACACCCTGGAAAGCTGGGCACACATGGAAATTAAATTTCAATATCACCAAGTGCAGGTGTTACATCTTGGGCAGGAGAACCCTAAACACAGGTACACCCTGGAAGGAGGCTGGAGGCCTCAATAGGGGAAAAGACCTGAGGCTCATGGTGGATGCATGTATGAATAACTCTGAGCAGTGCAGGAGAGTGGCTAGCAGAGGCAAACAGGATGTTGGGATGCATCGTAGGGGATCACCTCTAGGAGCAAGGAAGTGATTCTGCTGCTGTACAATGGACTGGTTAGACCACACCTTGAGTACTGTGTACAGTACTGGAGACCACACTTGAAGAGGGACATACAGCTCCTGGAGAGGGTACAGAGGAGGGCAACTAAGATGATACGAGGGCTAGGGGATTTGACGTATGAGGACAGACTTGAAGAGCTCTGCCTGTTTTCATTGGAGGAGAGGAGAGACAGGGGGAACATGATTGAGGTCTTAAAGTACCTCAAGGAAATAAATAGGGTAAACATGGAGGGGATCTTTAGACTAAAGCAGGGAGGTATCACCAGAGGGCATGGTTTGAAGTTGGAAGGGGGAAGGGTGATGGGGGAAAAGAGGAGGAGGCTTTTCACTGAGAGGGTGGTGGACCCTTGGAATGCACTGCCTGGTGAGCTGGTTCAGAGATCCACAGTGGAGGGCTTCAAGAGAGGGTGGGACAGACACAGAAAGTGGATGTATCAGGTGATGGCCTGTCCCAGGGGGGTGGGGATGGATGATAGGGGTTTCTGGAACACAAAGGGGGGGGCCTCGGCACCCAACTAGGGATCTGAGGTTGGAGCAGACTCGATAGACTGTAAGGCCTAATCTGCTGGCATATAGTATGCTAATAAGTTAGTCAAACTTTCATAAGTGAAATTTAAGTCTCTGGAGCGGAGTTTATTGTAAAAGCAAACAAACAAAAAGTAAATTCTACACGCACCCAATCCCCTATATACAGTTTTGCTACACAAGGACTTCATTCAGTAGCTGAAAGGCAATAGCCTGATGCTTAAATTATTAGCTTACAACAGAAAAGAATAGATAATGGGGGGGTGCTGTGGGGCCCGAGTAAAATGGCCACCGGGAATTGACACTCTGCAAACTTGCGACTTTTATATGTATGTAAATGTTCTTTTTCAGACGCTGTGATTCTTATCTCAGGAATTTCCGGTAATCGGAAGATCTCAGGAACCAAAATGGGGAACCCTAAAACAGACAAAGTTATGCCTGAGGTACTAAAAGTAAAAATCCGTCCGGTCCTTCTGCCACGAGGTCTAATCAAGGCTGCAACCTCCCCGAGCATGCCTTGGAGGGAGAAGAAACATTACAGACTTTGGGCCAAAAGTCCCTCACCTCTATGGCGGGTCTTTCTGAAAGGTTTGACTCGCTAACTATCAGGGTCACCACTCTGGAAGTCGATGGAACATTCCTAAACATGGAAGCAGTAGAAACAAGGAAGCAATCAGAGGCTGCACTAGCTGGTACAGCCACATTGGTGAAAGAAAACTCTCACCTACGCTCCCGACTAAAGAATCTCGAGAACCAAGCATGGGCAGCCAATTTATGGATTACTGGCATGCCAGAACAGAGTGAGGGGGACCATCTGGACATATTTCTAAAGGACTGGCTTGAGCAGCAACTTGGGCAACCACTAGTAGACTGGCCCATTCACATACAGAAAGCCTATAGAGTTGCCTTCTGGGGATGACCCTTGAATACTGATGCTCCCCGGGCAATAGTGATGGTGGTAGATGGGGTGGGGACCCGGGATTTCATTTTAGCCCTTGCCAGACAAAAGCATACCTTGTTACAGGATGGGCAGCGAATCTCAATATATCTAGACCTGAGCTACACCACCCGACCAAAAAAGAAACAGATTGATGGAGTCTGGGCCTTACTATGTGAAGCAGGGGTCTCCCATGGCATCTTGTTCCCAGCTTGTCTCCGACTAGTACAAGAAGGGAAAGTGTTTATTTTTTTTTTGATCCTGCAGAGGCCCTGAAGTGGGCCTAGAAGCACGTGCAGTCAAGGAGATGCAGACACGATTAATCCCACTCAGAATCGGAGGAGGAAGAAAGAACAGACACCTAAAGAAGATGGAGGACCTACGAGTTCAGGTTTGCCTAAAGGATTGGCTGAATTTGCTTCTCGTTACCTGAACTATATGATGTAGAATTACATTTCTATTTAAAGTTGACATACAAATATAGTATGCTGGGATGGATTGCGGAGGGGCATGAATAGCCAGTAATGGGGGACGCTTGTCCTCATGCTTTCATTTTATTTGACTCACACATGATCCCGATACACAGCGTTCATTGATGAGTTGATGTTTAAATGTTAAATTTGTGTTTATGTGGTTCATAGTAGGTAACTGGAAGGTTACCTAAAGTATAATATAAGGTTGTAAAAAAATGCAGAATAACTTTCCTAATTTGTTCGTACCCAAGTGGTACAATACATAGGGTAAATACATGTCTCTCTCTCTCTCAATTCCATAACAGGAAACAGAGAACAGGTTAAATAACTTAAGGATGGTTTAATAACATGCAGCTCATGGGCTCTTTAAAGCAGTATAATTTTGGTTAGGTTAAATGCAGTTTGGTTAATATTTCTCATTAAGGTTTTCATCTGTGATGATGTATCTTATTGATGACATAGAGGATAATGTATGGTCCTCTATCAGTAACCGGTCTGTTAACTGTCGAGAGGTTTCCAGGGCAACCGTGTAAACCTCGAGAGTGAAGCTCGAGTACGTCTACCATAGCAAGCCAGGGCGGTTAACAGTGACCGGTGCCGATAGAGGACCATACATTATTTTATAGTGTATGGTCCCATGTAAAAGTAAAATGGCTGTTTAGTTTTTGACAGATAGTCACTGCGCCCGCCATTCAGTCCTTCCCTAACGCTGCATTCATCCGTCCGGTTCGCCGTTTAAAAAAGGTCTTGCTTTGTCGCGAACTGATCAGCTGTTGTTAACCTATCGATGTGGCGGTAGCATCGATAGGCTAACAAATGCTCTCGTCACATCGATAGGTTAACAACCTTAGGAAATGATGATTTCCTAAGGTTAACAGCGTTCTACCATACATTATACATGTATTTTCCTTCATTGGCATGTATTAAGAGGAGTGGTGTCCTCAAGTATTATAAAAGTTTATCCTCATGTATGACATCTGGAAAAGTAAACTGTATGTTTACTGAAAGTCAATAAACATAAATAAAACAAAAAAAAGAAGAGATAATGAGTGCCCGTTTTGATAGTAAAAGACAGTGGTAAGCAGCCCCAGTCATTACTGCTTTGACACGACGATGACTAATTTATAAACTCCTGTGGCTGTTACACTTGGACACACTATAGGAAGCATTCTGATGATATTTTCCCAACAGCAAGGCATGATTAATGTGAGGTGCTGGGTGGACAGAGATGATACAAATAATGAAGTAATCTAATTAAGACTTCGTAGGAAGGTCAGCGTTGGGCTAGATTGTCGCTTCAGGGAGGAGGGGATTAGTGTTTGCCTTATAGGGAGTGGTGGTCTGAAGATTTAAAAACACTTCAGAAACTGCACTTCCCAGCCTGCCAGCATCCAGCAGCAGCTCCGAGAGTGCATGAGGGAAGGTAGGGTGTACTGCAAGAGCCCTTTTCGATGTAAGGCGGGGGCAAGTGTCAGCAAGCAACAACAGCTGCTCCTGCAATATTAAGAATAATGCACACCTCAAGCTGCAGCTGGCTTCTAACACTCTCATGCTGAGATTGAATGAAGCCAGCTGCTCTGGAGCTGTAGCGCTATCCAAACAGCGAAAGTGAAAGCTGCCAGTGCTATTAGTAAGACTGAAAACCGATTACTTAGCAGGACTTGGAATCAAAGGAAAAAAGACACTGGAAGTACTCAGACTGTAAGCTCAGATACTACTACAGCTCCAGAGCACCTCACTTCATTCAAGCTCAGTGCAAGAGTGTTAGAAGCCTGCTGCAGCTAAAGGTGTCTATATCATTCTCAATGTTGCAGTAGCAACCGTTGTGGCTCTGACCAGAGTTTGTTTCCTACTGTGAGCTACAGGATCTTACATATTGCATTTCTCACATTCTGCCACTTACATGCATTTTGTCTATAAGCAAATGAGTACAGACCTGTTCTGAATCACTGTCACTGTACAGAAAATGGTTTAACTTCTGTTTTTCTTTTGGCAGCAGGTTTCTTGTCATCTAACGAGAGACAGAAAAAAATATATTTTTAACTATATTGTATTGCACACTTCTAAAATATTATTCTTCTATGTTTGCCTTGCAGTAAGGAAGCATTTGTAACTACTTTTACAACTATACAATGTATTTTACAATGCTATTTTTATTTATTTGTGGTTGTCATTTGATTGTTTTCTTAAATATTTCAGTTGTATGTTACTTTTTGGGTTGGTGAGGAAAATTAATCTAGATGCAATTTTATGCAGTTTTTATAATATCTGAGTTTGAGTTACAGTATTCTTTTTACCTATTGTTTTACATTCTTAACAATAGAACAGTACTATAATGTTTTAACACAGACTGTGTGGATTAATATTGGTAAAGTGTCGCAGTTGTGTCACACAAAGGCGAGGGTCCTGGATTTTAGGAGAGTGAACTTTGTTAGAATGGGGATAGGCATCAAAGAAGCCCTGGCGAGGAAGGAAGCGGTGGGGGTTGAGAAGCAGTGGGCACACCTAAAGGGTGTCATACTGGAGGTGAAAAAATCAGTGCATTAGGCCAAGAAACAAGGGTAAGAGAAAGAACAAACCACTGTGGTTCTCAAAGGGAGTGGCAGATAAGGGCCAGAAAGGTGGCTTTCAGAAAATACAAGGAAATACAAGGAGACACAGAAGGAAGGGGATAGGTCGGTGTACCTAGATAAACAGAGGGTAGTAGAGAAAGCAGTTAGGAGCTCAAAGGCACAAACTGAGGAAAGATTAGTGCAGACAATAAAGAAAAGGGACAAGACATTCTATAGATACATTATTGAAAGAAGGAAGGCCAGAGCTGGGATTATAAGTCTCAGAGGGGAGGAAGGGATGTGTGTAGAGGGAGACCTAGAAAAAGTATCAATACTGAATAAATTCTTCTGTTCAATATTCACTGAAGAGGGGTAGGGACAGGGACCATAGCTGGGCATTGGAAATAATGTAGGGAGGGAGGGAGGTGAATACTAGCCCATGACAGAAGGGAGAGTCCAAGAAGAACTCACAAAACTGAGGGTGGATAAAGCAATGGGACCAGATGGTATACACCCTAGGATATTAAAGGAACTATGTATGGTGCCAGTGGCACCGCTGGCAGCCCTGTTTAGTGAGTCACTCAATACAGGAGTGGTTCTAGAGGACTGGAAGAGGGCACATGTAGTACCTCTTCACAAAAGTGGAAACAGGGAGGAAGCAGGAAACTATAGGCCGGTCAGCCTCACCTCAGTAGTGGGTAAGATTTTATTTTATTTATTTTGTTTTTGTTTACCAGGTAGGTGCACTAGCCGTAGCAATGACTATTTTCAGGCACGACCCGGCAGGATACAAAAACGACAAATACTGGGATGACATTCCAAATACAAGTACAACAAAAAAAATCATTGCAACAGTTTACAAGCAGGTTGCAATAAATTAACTAAAAGCATGGAGGTTATGGTAACAATGCAGAAAAATAGAAACATGGAGCTGTACAATAACTAAATTCCACCACAGTTTACTTTGAGAGACCATGACATAATAACATTTTCAGCACTAATAAGGGATTGAAAAATATGACATAATAACATTTTCAGCACTAATAAGGGAGTTGAAAAGTTAACTTAGGGGAGGGATATCAGTAAGTGATAGAAGTAGGAGATAGGGAAAGAGGAGGTAAAGGAGAAGTGCAAAGGGTAGGTAGAGGAGAAGCGCATAGGGGACAGATAAGAAAGAAGAGGTAAGGACTGTAGGGACAGATAAGAAAGAAGAGGTAAGGACTGGGATGAGAAGAACTAGGGAGGTTTGAAACAGGAGCATTTGTGAGAAATTTCAAGATAAGTACGTAGTCCTTTTATAAAAGACGCATGGGATGTTGATTGGTACAAGGTTAGTGGAAGGAGTTCAGGATTTGGGGCATGGAGCAGCGTACTTACCGTTAGTGGTGCAGTGTCTGAGTGATGAAAACAGGGCCTGGTCAGTGGGCATAATCCATAGCATGGAGTCAGGTTTGAAAAAGGCCTGCCAGGGATTTAGGGATTTGTAGATGGACCATATTGTCAATGATAGAGCCATAAGCATGTAGCCTTAGTTCAGTGGGTGGAAGCCATCCCAGGTCAGAATAGAAGAGACAGTGGTGTTTCAGCCGATGTGAGGAGGAGGCATAGCGACAGCTGTTGTTATATGTAACATCCCATTTCCTAAGGGTCGATTTGCACACAGAAACATATGTTGCAGTCCCACAGGTAAGTGGTGGTAGGAGTATGCCATGGGCAATGGCAAGCCTAGCTGAGGGAGTGAGCATATAGCTGGTTCGGTAGGCTATTCCTAGTTTGGCATGTACCTGTCTGCAAGTTAGATTGATGTGTAAGTTGATTATGGAGGTGCTGCTTAAGGAAAGGATTGGTGGAACACTTAGAATTCAGCACAGCACAGGACCCGAGGCAGCGTGGATTCACAGCAGGAAGGTCATGTCAAACAAATCTGATAGACTTTTTTGACAGGGTGATAAAGGATGTACATCAGGGGGAGCAGTGGATATCGCCTAACTCAATTTCATCAAGCCCTTTTACATTGTTCCACACAGAAGACTGGTTAACAAGTTGGGTAGCCTGGGGGTGGGCCACAAAGTGGAGAACTCGGTTAGAAATTGGTTGGGGGACAGAAAGCAGAGGGTGGTGGTTTGGGATCCAATCTGAGGAAAGGAGGGTAACCGGTGGGGTGCCACAAGGATCAGTCCTGGGGCCAGTCCTTTTTAATGTCTACATTAGTGACATTGCTGAAGGGCTGGAGGAGAAGGTTTGCCTATTTGCACATGACACCAAGATCTGCAACAGGGTAGACACTCTTGGGGGGTTGAGACAATGAGGAGGGACCTAGAAAGCTGGAAAATTGGTCCAATGTATGGCAATTAAAATTTAATGCAAAGAAGTGCAAAATCATGCACCTGGGGTGCAGAAACCCTGCAGAGAGTTACAGGATGAGGGGGGAGTTGCTGGCTTACCAGGAAAGAAAGAGATTTAGGGATAATCATCTCAGATGACCTAATGGTGTCCAGACAGTGCACCACGGCTGTGGGGAGGGCCAGTAGCATGTTGGAGTTCATAGGAAGGAGTATCACTAGCAGAAGAAGGGAGGTGGTGATGCCACTGTTCAAAACACTGGTGAGGCCTCATCTGGAGTACAATGTACAGTTCTGGAGGCTGCATTTTCATAAGGACCTAGACAGGGTGGAGGCAGTTCAAAGAAGGGCAACAAAGAGGGTGCAGGGCTTGCACCAGGAGACATACGAGGAGAGATTAAAAGACCTCAATATATATACACTGTAAGAGAAGCGGGAATGGGGAGATATGATAGAAACCTTCAAGTATCTTAAGGGCGTAAACAAAGTGCAAGTGGGCTACATCTTTCAGTTTAGAAGGTGTACAAGGGTGAGGGGGCATGATATGAGATTGAGAGAGGCAGGATAAAGGGGAATGTGAAAAGGTTTTTCTTCACAGAAAGGGTGGTAGATGCATAGAATAGCCTATTCCGGGAAGTAGTGGGAGCTAGCACAGTGGGGGTGATTCAAACGTGCATAGAATAAGCACGAGGGAACCCTAGAGGTGGATAGGAAAGGCTAAAGTCAATGATCAGGTAGGGTCAGCAACCACTGATGCAGGCAAGGAATATAGGCAGACTATATGGGCCTAGTGGTCCTTATCTGCTGGCAAATACTATGTTACTATGTATTTGACTTTACTTGATTGGATTTGAATTGTAATATTTTTCCCCTGCAAGGACAGTTGATAAAATAGACCCTGGAAAGTAGTGTTGATCTGTGAGCTTGATTGCACTGTCACTCGGTAGTTAGAGACAGAAGGTTGCTGCACTGTTTGAGCTGGTGGAGAGCTTGTTGAGTCAGTGCTTGATAGGACCACCAAGATGTATTTTTGCTATTGTTCATTTAGTGTACTGTAGCCATTAATACTTTTTAGGTTCTTGTGACCAGTGGTCTGCATTATTTCTTTAGTTTGTATGCCCTTTTCGTTCAACTTCTGAACAAGATGTTTCTGGGCACTGTGGTTGGTGAGCCTTTTTTCAGTTCTCATTTCAGTTCCATTGACCATGTTTTTGACAATTGTGGCTAGCTTGTTCAGCCCAGTTGGTTGATTTCTATACCAGCAGGACCTAATGTCATTGGCAGGAAGTTGTGCATTGATGGTGAGGTAATAAGGGCAATCATCATCCAGAGACTTTTGAGGCCTTTTGTTTTTGTACATGTTGCACCGCTGGCTAGTATTGGGAACCTTTCTGGACAGGATGGGATAGCATAGGCCCTAGATCTGATGATCCTGTGGTCCTTGTAATTGACACTTGTTCTTGCTTTACAGTAGCAGATCTTTCTGTATAATGTTCTAAACATTTATCTCCATTTTCATCAGTTCTGTCTTTAATGTCACTCCAGCATAGAACCCTCTTTTCTTGACAGCCATGTTGGCTGAAGTAAAGGCGGCATATCAATACTAGCATCAGTTACCAGCTCTTGTACTTCATTAAAACTTTTTCTGCATAGAGGTTTTAAATGTTTTCACATCATAGGCAGTTTTTTGTCAGTGTTTTCACTGTGGCTATTGCTGAGAAATTGCAAGATGTCTCTGTCTAATTCAACGTATTCCTGATCCATAGGTCATATGGCAAGAGAAGCTTTGGTTGTAAAATTTTGAAGCATCTTAGGTTTAGTGATTTCTGTTCGTGATTCTGAATGTTCCATTTCTGCTGTTGTATTGTCAATCTCAATATACACTGTTTCAGCAGCATCAGTAGGCTCAATGGGTTCTGCTTGTGACACTGAAGGCCCTGCTTCAGCCGGGGGGGGCACGGTATCATAGGAGCTCATCAGTGCTTCTGTTTCTATTTCAAAACTGGTATCCTTTTTTTTTTTTTCAATCAGAGCTGAGTTTTATGCTGATGTTTTGTTTATTTTTACAGGTTCTGTGTTACCACAGTGTAATCATGAAGCCTGTCACAAGCGTTTCAGCTGTCTGACTGGAACTGGCACCACAAAGAGAGTGACAACTGAATGCTTTGAATCTGACTACACAGCTGCATGGTTCTAAAACTGGAGCCAGCCTATTATTCAAGCAGCTGTTCATTCTAAGAGAACACGGTCTTGATATGTTTCAATTGTGATGACAGTATTATCAATGTATTTTTGATATGTTGCTGTTACTGTCATTAAAAAGAATATCAGAAATACGTTGTTATTTTAATACCCACTCCCACTGTGGGTGTGTGGGTGTGGGTGTATATGTATATATATATATATATATATATATATATATATAAATATATATGTATATAAATGTAACCCCTAGGTGGCACTATCCCAAGGGATACTACCCCTGCCTGTGTGACTAGGCGCAGGTTGAGGGGCCTGAGTTTTGAGAATGGGTGCCTCCACCTGGAGGGTTGATTTAAGGGTAGTGTAGCTGCTCTGGGTACAGCTGTCTGGGACACTGATACCCCACTCTAACCCCTCTAGTGGCCTATACTGGTCGGCAAATAAACAGTCACAATTAACACCCGAATGCAATGTTATACCCACTCTTGGCACACTTACCACCAGGGCTGGACCAGCCACACTGGCCCTGGAGACCACCTGTAAAATAAGGCCTGCAATGGAGAAAGGCAATAGCAACACAGTATCCCCACCACAAAGGTACACAATAGCCAGTTTAAATGCAGGAAGATTTAGATCTGATTTATTCAAAGGATGTGAACAAGGGATGGGGCAGTAATCTAATGTTTGATTTCAGTTCTGATTTAGTCAGGTTAAACATGCATGCCATAAAAGTCCCTCTAGCACAGTCACACACACTCTGGGTACCTAGTTGTCATGTAGGCTAGCCTGAAGTGTTGCCCGGGGTAGGCCAGCATTGCAACTGTTGTTGGGGCCCTTAGGAAAGAAAAAAATGACATGCACATTAACCCACAAATTGTATTCTGGAGCCGGATGGCTCAGTTTGTGATGATCAACCAAAACAATTAGATCAGGTGATACACTTTGATTTGAGCTTTGTTGCCGGGAGCCACCCTGATGTTTACTCACACTACCAGACCAGGATGCAGGATTGATGAGATGAAGACCTCAGAATGGTTTGCCAGGGGAAGCAGAACCCACACGACACACTGTGGTGGTTTAATCCTGTTCGATGGTGTTGAGCATGAAGCTAAATCCCTGAGCGGGTCTTTTGTTGGATTAATCTCTGCAGCATGAGTGGCAAGCTAGGCCGAGATGGTGCGGTCCAGACCAGGTGAACAATTCGGATGGCAGTCTGGTTAGTTGCTGGATGCAGCTTCCAGCTAGCGTGACACGCTACCAAATCGCGACCCACACTATACATTCAGCACAATTATAGTAAGAATAGATAAGTACCACAGTTTGGATGACAATCCGGTTGCAATTAACAGTGTCTGAGAGAGCTTAATATGTATACCCTTAATGAAAGGAGGGACGGGGGGACATGATAGAAATGTTCAAGTACCTCAAGGGAATCAACAAAGTCCAGGAGGGTAGCATCTTTCAGAAAAAGAGATATGTAAGAACAAGGGGACACAATTTAAAGATAGAGGGGGGACGGCTCAGGGGTAATGTGAGGAAATCTTTTTTCACAGCGAGTGTGGTGATGTGTGTGAACTGCCTTCCTGGGGAAATGTTGGGGCTAAAACAGTGGGGAATTCAAACATGCATGGGACAGACACAAGGCAATTGTAGTGGGGGGTGGCAGGAAGTAGGCTGTTGGTTAACTAGAATCTGCAGTTATCCAGTAGGTAGGGAAATGAGCAGACTGGGTGGGCCAAGTGGTCCTTATCTGCCATCAAAGTCTATGTTTGTATGTTTCTATGTCTCTGCGCAGACCGTATGCTCTGCGGTTATTTCAAGTCCTGATGGGCCGATTACTCAGAAGCAACTCTTCAGTCCTCACCAGGCAAAATTCACTCTGTCCCAATTCAAGATTCCAGTCACAATAACAGCAATTTCGGATAAAGTCCAAAATGATATTGCAGACTTCTTCATTTGCGAAGATGGTAGCTGGCAGGCCAGACACAGCCTTCCTGCCAATTCCCTTGTGCTACCACACAGGAGCAGCTGCTCGAACTACTTGAGCTGTTCACACTCTCAACTCCAACTACACACTGACACACTGCGGCATTTACCTGTATTCCTGAGTTCACAGTTCGGCTTTGAAGAATTGGAACAGCCGGTCCATAGAAGATGGCATCGGCTGACCTCTGGAGGTAAGTATAGGGTAAGGGGGGCTTGGGGTGGTGGGTGCTCAGTGGGAGGGTTATGTCAGGGTTAGGGAGATGGCAGCAACAATGAGGGACCATTTTATTTTTTTCAAATTAAAAAAATGAACAAGATGTTGTGGGACAGTTTTTTCTTTTCAGGGCAAACATAAATGTTATTAAAGTATTTCAGGATACTGAGGGTGGACTCCCCAGTGTCCCACACTGCTGGGTGTGTGTATAAATGCTGACACAGGGATTGGGCCCCCGATGTCCATGATGGTAATAAATCAGTGGGCTGCAAAGGGGGGGGGGGAGCTTCTGACACCTGGGGTGGGCATCCCAGTGTTGGATAAGAATACAAAATAATTATAAATAAATGAATTAAATAAATAAATATATATTTTTTTATTTTTATTTTATTTATTGAGGAATTCAGAAAGACCTTTGAGTCCAAGACTAATTTACAAAGATTCCACGTTGGACATAAAAAGTACAGAGACAACATAATTACAGATTACAGTACATTAGTACAGGCATAGGAGTACACAGGTGTTCAGCAAGTGGCTATCAGACAAGGATAACAGAAGTTTCAGTACTTTAGCACAGCCATATAATTGCAGATGGTTCTGTAGTAGGCTGATGGTCATATAGTAGTATCAGAGCATTTAGGCAAGAGGACCTAACGATTCAGTTTAATGGAAATAACAGTCATAAATAGGTATGCGCTGACCAGGGGTCTGGGGAGGGGGTGAGGGTCATAGTCAGGTAAGTGTCGAGGGGAGGCAGAAGAAAGAAGGAAGGAGCGTCAGGGACAATTGCATGGGTTGGAGGCCTGAAGGTGTTCCCTTAGCAGGATTTAAGGCCAAGCCTTTTTTCGTTAGTTATATGGCTTGGGAGTGAGTTCATCCAGGAAGGGGCCTTGTAACTGAATGATCTTTGGAATTGGGAGGTCCGGCAGCAGGGAACCCGTAGTCACGGCTTGCCCGAGTTACGGGTAGATCTGACTGCTGATGCCGGGTGAATAAGTGAGGAGAGAGAGCGGGGGGGGGTGAAACCTAGTGCAATCTTTTTGGCTGTTAGGCAGGTGTGAAACCTGATCCTGTTGTCTAGGTTTAGCCAATTTGTGGCCCTGTAGAGGGGCAGGTGTGGGTGAAAGCAGTCACAGCCGAGGGATGAGGTGTTGAGCTTTGTTTAGTCATGAGCTGGGTTTGCTGAGTGCAGAGGTGGATGCAGCACTGTATATGAGAATACCGTTGTCCAGAAGGGAGAGGACAGAGGAATTGATGGGGAGCCGGAGGACGTTAGGTGTGAGGCAATGTTTGTACTGATACAGCACGGCAATTCTAGAGTTAAGGGCAGTGGATAGGTGATGAATATGTTGATTACAGTTCAGGGCTGGATCTAGCGTGACACCTAGATATTCAAAGGTGTTCACTTGTTCGAGCAGGGTTTGACTGACATCAAGAATTTGGGGCCAGAGGTTCTTAAGGGAGTTCTGTGGATGTGAGAAGGCCATGACTTTTGTCTTCTTATAGTTGATTATTAGGAACTGGGCAGTGAACCATTTTTCAGCTTCACAGAAAGAGTGTTGGAGTGCTAGGTGGAGTTTAATGGGGTCTGGATCGGAGGTGTACAGGACAGCATCATCTGCGAAAAGGAGCAGATTGCCAGAGCAGGCTGACGGGAGGGAGTTTAGATGCAGACTAAATAATAGAGGGCCAAGAATGGAGCCCTGTGGTACACCGGAGTGGACTGGGAGGCTGGTGGACAGGGTGGTGCCAGTCTTGACCTGTTGTGTTCTGTCTGACAGATAGTCAGCAAACCAACTTTGGGCATCACTGGAAAAGCCAATGGAGGAGAGAGTGTTCAGTAAGAGGGCATGGTTGACGATATCAAACGCCTTAGAGAGATCCATGAAGACGGCCCCAGAGATGTGGCCATGGTCCAAGGTGGAGTGGACGTGTGAGATGAATTCAAGGAGGGCTGTGGTGGTACTATGCCCCTTACGGAAACCATGTTGCTGTTTACATAGTAGGTTATATTTAGTTAAGTGGTCAGTGAGTTGATTGGAGACAATATGCTCCAATACTTTAGATGGGGGGGAGAATGGAGATAGGGTGGTAGTTGTTAGTGGAGGTGCGGTCGCCACACTTGTAGATGGGGGTAATGGAAGCTGATTTCCAGTGGGTGTGGAATTTCCCTTGACAGAGGGAGCAGTTGAGAATATGGGTGAGCGGGTTTAGGACTTCCAGGAGAGTGAGGTGAAGAAGTCTCAGGTCTAGGGGATTGCTACTATAGTGGAAGTGGCTTAGGGCTTTGATGAGGTAGAGTTTGGCTTCTTCAGGGGTAATAAAGCGTAGATGAAAGTGTGGAGCAAGGGGGGTGAGGGGTGGGGCCAGGCTGGAGGGGGGTCACAGAAATAGGGGGAGGACATGATTGAGATCAGTGCAAGTGGAGTTGAGGGCCAAGGCTATACTGAAGGGATCCGAGGAAAGGTTACCATCTATTACCATCTGATCGTGGGGCGGATTTGGGACCTTACAGCAGAGTTCCTTTATATTATTCCAAAATTTTTTCCCGGTGCTCCAGGTGGAGGTTAAGGAGGCTTTGTAATACTCTGCTTTGTCTGTGCATAGGGTTCATGTGCACTTGTTATGGGCCCCCCATACTGCTGCCTGTCAACTGGTCATTTGGTCTCATTTGCGAGATGCCAAAGGGAGTCACGATGTTGTAGTAGATCCAGGAGGTGGTCGGTGAACCAAGGGGCATGGTTACCTTTGGACATTCTCTTGATGAGGGGTGTGAATTTGTCACAGGCTGCGTTGAAGGGGGTGATAAAAAGGTCAAGAGCATGATCAGGGTCTAGGGTGTTTGCTAGGGGTGACCAGTCCCAGCTTCTGAGGTGGGCTTTATGTTGAAAGAGTTTACCTTGGCTGAGCTTGCGATGTAGGGTAATTTTAGGGGGGGCTTTGGGGGGCTAAGCAGGACCAAGTGCAGAGTACAGGAGAATGGTTGTTTAATGTGTTAGAGAGTACCAAGGTGTTGGTTATTCTGTGGGGGTGGTTTTTGAAGACCAGGTCCAGGAGGGAGGAGGTCCCCAAGCAATTGTTGACCCGGGTGGGGGTGGTGACTACCTGAGTGAGATCAAGCGCGGTAGCATCTTCAATGTAAGGGGTGGCTGTCTTGGCCAGCCAATTTATGTTGAAATCACCCATGACAATTTTTTCATGTTGTGGGGGTAGAGTAGAGTAGAGAGATACTGTAGGTCAGGATAGCTTGGAAGGCTTGTTTCTTGACCCTGGGAGGGATGTAGACAGTAGTGAGTAGAAGGGGGGTAGTAGTCCTGCCGGGTGTTAATTTTAGGGTGAGTGTCTGGGCCCCCGATATCAGTTGAGGCAGTGGAAGCAACTGGCCCGAAAGAGAGTCCTTAAGTTAGAGGGCACCTCCACCTCCTTGCTTGCCCACCCTATCTGAACAAAAGAGGCTATAGCCAGGGAGGGTAACGGCCGAGTCTGGGATACAGGGGGAGTGGCAGGTTTCACCCAATGCTATGGTGTCTGGGTGGTGTTGGAGTACCCACCCCTGAAAAGAGTCCCATTTTTTTTGCAGGCTGCAGATATTAATAGAGACAATGCGCAGCCCACTGCCTGATGGGGGTAGGACATGGGAGCAGTCTGAGAGCCAGGGTTGGGGTGGATATTGCCTGTCAGGAGTAGGAGGAGGATGAGGAGGGACCTAAGCAGGTTGTTTCTGGCTAGTTTATTTAGCCGATGACCTTTTCGCGGCATGGTCCCAATAGTGGGAGAGAAAGTGGGTATCGGGAGTTTCATGGTGTGGGGAGTTGACGTGCAGTGGTAGGGACTCAGTGCGTGGCTGACATGGGGAGGAAGGGCTACAGACAGTCATGTGCCCTAGTAGATGGCAACTGCGAGAGAGGGTGTAGGTGAGGAAGTGTAGGGTTATGTTTTCAGTGCAGTGGTGGGTGGTGGTTGTATAGGGGTGACTGCCTGCCCTTGTAGACACGCACTGTTCTGGTGAAACCTGGTGTGAAGGGGCCAAGGTGGTGAATGCCAGGCTGTCTGCATGTTGACTGCAAAAATTCTGTTCCACTTTCCAGGGAAAGTAGAGGGGAGGGAGGGAGGAGACACAGCAGGGGAACAGTAGAGTGATAGTAAGGAAGGTAGGCAGGAGCATGGTGGAGCTAAAGAGATTTCTTTTACCTATTTTGCTAGAGGACAAGAAAAGAGAAATGATTAGGGCCTGTAGTGGTGGGTGGGTATAAGCTGCAGATGAGAAAGCTGGCTGATAGGTTATAAATTCTGTAGGGGCTTGTTCTAGCTTCACTATATAGTGGCGTGTCCAGCAAGGGTGGTGGTGGTGGGGGGCAGTGGGGAGCTGACGCGCTGCATCGGTGGGGATAACACAGAGAGATCCTCCTCATGTGTTGCTGTAATCCGAGCGTTCCTTCTATCTGTGTTAGCTTTTCAGGGGCAGGGGAGGGCTATTCCGATAGTCCCTCTCGACCTCTGGGTGACTTGTGTTGCTGCTGTGGAGAGACAAAGAGGGGGCGAATCAATTTATAGTTTTGGGACCAGCTGTAGCTTTGGGGGGAGGGTCATGGGCCTGAGAAACAGACGCCAAGAGCAGCTGAGTAGCTTAACCCCAGTCGGAGAAAACATGCCGTGGTGGCAAATGCGAGTCAGTGTTTGTTTGTAATAGTTCACTTTTTAAAAGGGAGAAACCTAGTTCAGCTCTCTGGAGTTTGAAATATGGCACCAGACAAAGTGCATTCAGATTGAAAAGGGCTAATACGTTCAAATTCAAAAAGGCTTTTAAATTAAGGTAACCCCCAGAGCCTGTTAAAGCACCACAGGAAGCACAAGGAACAGAAGTTCATGCCACAAGATACAAGAAAAAATAAAACTATCTAAACGTGTGTGGTGACTAAAAGGTAATGCAGTACCTAGCTCAGTTCTATACAGTTTTAAAAAATAAAATGGTGCCAAACACAGAGGGATTTTTCTCGTGTGTTTCTGCAAGCCGAGCGTTCTTTCTACCGGTGTTAGCTTTTCGGGGGTTGGGGGAGGGCTACTCCGGTAGTCCCTCTTGACCTCCGGGTGCCCTCCGGGTGACTTGTGTTGCTGCTGTGTTAACTTTTCTGGGGGTGGGGGAAGGCTTCTCTGGTAGTCCCTCTCGACCTCCGGGCGACTTGCGTTGCTGCTGTGGGTGGGGATTGGGGCTCCTGGTGTGCAGATAACAGTTTAATGAAGCCACAGTCTGGTGGGATTACTATGACAGTAGTCCCTTCCCTGACCCACTGCATGAACCACAACAGCAGCAGCCTGCACTATACAACACAGCTGTCTTTAATGAAAGACAGCTGTGTCATACAGTGAAAGTACTATATGACACAGCTGTCATTTATTAGACAGCAGTGTCATATAAAACTTGCATTATCTGACACAGCTGTCACTTATTAAAGACAGCTGTGTCGTATACTGCAAACATGTTAAATGAAAAGGAGTCAGCAAATATTAAAAAATCAGAGAATTAAATTGCATTAATAATCTAAGACATCAGCTGAACGTATAAATAAATTTGTAGTGGGAAAGAGCCCATCCATGCGCCACTTATAACAAAGTAATGCAGTGTGTTGCCGACTAAGAGAATATAAAATGGGGAATGTTTAAAATACAGTAGGCATCAGATTCAGAAAAAAAATTATTTTGTTTGTGAATAAGATCACTAATAACTAGGAGAGTCATTATATCGAAACGGCACATGGAAATGTCTGCTTGTATTTTAGTTAAAGTACATTAAAGAATGTACTTGAAGAAATTGAGAGAAGGGCTAACAACTAGTAAAATCAAAGCAAAGCAGTCAAAATAAAAAATTGTTCCAATTCGGATGAACAGACATAAAATAATTAATGAATCCAGTGTTTTAATCAGTTAACTGGGTATGGCAAGCATAAAGAGTGTCAGCTGCTCTATAGGGTGGTAAGCTTAATTGCACAGTCAGTAAGAAACCACTCCGAGTAGCAAAATAGTGCAGTAAATGAAACAGTTTTACCAGGCAGATGATGTGCGGGTTAACAGAGAGTAGTGTTCTGAGGATTTCAGGTGGACTGCAACACCAGTGTTAAAGTTTGTAAGAGGGTTTTAATTTCTGCCAAAGTAGATGGTGCAGTCTTTGGAGTTGCTGTGCAGTGGTTGCAATTCGGCAAGGTATTCCATGAGGAGTGAGGAGGAAGTGGAGGTTGCTGTGGTATCAGTCCCTCTGTGGGTGTCCATCCTGGAGGTTGTATGGTGTTACCTTCTGTGGACCAAGAGACATCTGCACTCATCAAAACTTAACCGTGAACTGAGGAATAAAGCGTAGTGCCGTATTATTTATATGGCATTTACCTTTATGCCTCAGTTCCTGGTTCGGCTTTGAAGAGTGCAGATGTGTCCCGGTCCACAGGAGATGTCAGCAGACGACAACTGGAGGTAAGTTTAGGGTGGGGGGAATGGCAGCTCTGTGGGAGGGTCAGGATGGGGGGAAGGGAATGGGGGGGTGATGATGAGGGACCGTTTTCTTTATTTCAGGTTTAAATTATAAAAAAAGACATCTGGGGCTGGTTTTCTTTTTTACGAGCATGTCAAATGAATGTATTTCTGGACACTGTGGGTGGGCTTCCCAGTGTCCCAGCCAATCTGTGTGTGGGTGGGGTTTAATTCTGACTGCTATCATGGGGATTTGGCCCCTCCATGTCAGCAAACATTATTACAGTAACGGATTGCTGAGGAGAGGGGTGCGGGGCATCTGACATCGGGGATGGTAATCCCGGTGTCGGATTGTACAAATACATGAATAAATAAATGAAAGAAATACACTGCCACTGGGGATTGGGGCCCCCAGTATGCAGGTAAAGTTGAAGGTACAGCACAGGCAGGATGGTGGGGCTATGATGACAGTAGCCCCACACCTGACCTACGAGTGGTGACAGCAGCAGGGTTTGCACTATACAACACAGCTGTTGTTTATTAGACAGCTGTGTCATATATTGCAAACTGCTGCTTTCACAAAAATTCAGTTATGAATAGAACGTTGATTTGTTGAACTGCGCATGCTCAGAAACAGAATATTTTTAGTAAATAATTTAAAAAGTACTTAACAGTGTGACCTAAAAATCACAGAAGCACACAACTTGGACCAATCTCTATCACACTTGCAGGTTTCAAGTTTCAAAACTGCAAGTTTCAGGTTTTAAAACCTTTTATTTTTTTAGTTATTGGGTGGCAAAAAAAGTCTTACATTTCTAGAACTGAGACTTTTGAGGTTTTGTGCACCTTTGTAACTTTGCCTCCCCTGAACCGATCTACATAAAATTTACAGGCTCAAGGGATCCTGGCACAGAGGCTGTGCTTTCCAAATTTCATATAAATCGGTTGAATGGGGGCAAAGTTATTAAGGTGCAAAAAATGTGGGTTTAACATAGAAGTGCTTACACAACCCTAATACAGAGGTGCGACCATGCCTGTATTTTATATACAGTATATATATATAATATAATAGCGTGGGACTGACATTTAGGCTGTCTGGAGCCCACATTCATGCTTGCCATGACTATGCTCCTCTCAGATCCCTTGATCAGCCAACAGACAAGAGGTGATTGCTGGTCTTTAACAAACACACAGAGAGAAGACAGCTAACAAAAATCCAGAGAAGGGGGAATTTGCTGTACACTCCAATTCTCAAAGCTTGCAATCTGACTGAAGGATCGACTGACCCAGAATGACAGTTCAGTGTTCAGGGCACTATCATTAGCTGATATTACAGTCAGTTAACTGGGCCACAGTGTTGTGGGAGCAATGCACTGGTAAGGTTAGTGGGGGCTTCTCCACCAAATCTATATCTGAAAGCTTACCTGCATGAGGTGCCAGAAATGGACTGGCAGAATTAGAGAGCTAAGGGGAGGTCAACTGCCAGACCCAAGAGTCGATCATCTGAGGGAGACATCTACACTAACAGAGACAGGCCAGAGCAGGGCTAATGTTTCCATGGATACATCAACTGCCAGAGGGACAACTCAGAGTACTGAATGAGAACTGATTCAAGAACAGAGCCAGAGAGCAGCCAGCATCTGGAAGCCTTCTGGGTCGAGGTTCTGTGAGTACGTAATCATGACCTTGGTCCCGCAGCTAAACTCTATTTATAGGTAATTAAGGGCCACAAAGTGGGCACTTTATGGACGAGACCATCTGGCTGGTAGTGACATGTATGAGCTTTAAAATAAGTGTTCATTCTTAAAGCACACCACTGCAAGCTAACACGTGCAATGCAACTGTCTATGGACCTGCCTCGTTCCACTGGCTGCATATCCAGTGAAGCACCATGAGCTCCCCATAGACAGAGTTATACTGGTACCAGTGAGGACTGGAATAGTGTCCAATAGTATAGCTGGACAATGTTAAGGCAGGAGTTGGGCACTGATAAGAAACCATTACTGCTGATGATTTCATTTCCTACCATTTTCCATTTTCCTTCCCTTGCACTTTTGTAAATAAACCCCTTGTTGTTTGTTTGCATTTCTTGATCATTATCATATTATTTGGAGTGTGTGCATATTATTTACAAATGATAAGTTATTGAATTTTGAGTAAACTGTTGTTTACATGGTGTGGGAAGGATATATTGTACCAGTGAGGTCCATAGAAGGTAGGCATTGCTTCCTGGGGGTAGTAGACTTGTCATCTAGCCCATTTAAATTTTTCCTGGGTGTAGGTACTGTGCAAATCCAAACTTCCCAGCCAAATGCCCTTTGGGGTAACCATTGCCTTAGTGCTTGCGCACAGAGGTTCTTTGTCTTTCAAATTGTTTTTTGTTTTTATTGGGTTCACCACAACATAACCCAGATAGACCATCTTAGGGTAGCTGGTTCATTCCACTGGGGTGTCAGACAGACGAGGCATACTGATGAGTCCTGGTAGGACAAAACACGTGTCTATGTCTTCTGTTGGCACCCTTTGCAAACTGTGTGAGAGGCCTTTCGGCACCATGCATTTCTGCTTAAAGTTGAACCAGCATAACATTCTGTGGTGATTTGCATATGCAGCCCATGATGATTTGCATTGTGGGGGCATGTGTGATTTTGTATATCTTAGGGTAAGAAGTCTCCACAGACATTAGCAACCCAGGCCCTTCAACCTTACTGTATCTGAGCCCATAATGTCAGGCTAGTACCAAAATCAGTGGGAACTCATCACACACACACACACACACACACACACACACACACACACACACACACTCTTACTTTGTGGTTCTGTTGCCCAAACCTGCTCAGAATCTCTTGTACCATAAGAGACACCCAACAGAGGCCCTATTGACTTACAGTAAACACAGCAAAATTTGTAAACAAACCACCAATTAAATAATTACCAATGGAATAACACCTAATTAACAAATTGTTCACAAATTATCATATAAATTAGCAAATCTACCAAACCAAAATGTCCACACTAATTAAGACACTTACAAAACACTAAAATCTGTGCCACACCTGGAAAATCAAACCCTACAACCATATAAAACACCACCTGCAACCTCACAGTAACTGCTCTTCTTGCACATGATACATCTCGGGGAACCAGGTGATGAAATGTGGAAATTCCACCGGCCGATACATTGCAGGCTTCACACTACCTACTGGACTGCTGCCTCCAAATGAGACTGACATCTGAAGGGGCTTAGGGAGGAATGGAGTAAGGGAGCAAGCCCAAAAGATGGCATGTGATGGGGTAAGTGGTTTAATTGCAGTCAGGGGCAGGGCAGGTAGAGAAAGGAAAAAAGAAAAGTAAAAAAAAAGAATTCCTCAGTGGAAACAGTATTTTAGTACTTGGTTAGCCCATCTATTGTTCTAAATATCACAAAGGCAGATAAGATGGATGGATGGATGGATGGCTGGATGGATGAAAGGATGGATAGAGAGAAGAGATAGATAGATAGATAGATAGATAGATAGATAGATAGATAGATAGATAGAGACACAGACAGACACACAGACACCAACAGACAGATAGAAAGAATTTATTTAATGACTTCTCTGGTACATTAGGAGAGACATACAACTTCCATGTCCATATCCACAAATATTATCTTTAACCCTTTCTGTCCAATTTTCCTCTCTGTATTTTCTGATCATTGCTCCTTCTCCCCAGCAATATTGATACAAACAGATGTTGTATGGGTATGTACTTTCAAACTTTTGGCAAGATACAAGACTACATTATGAGCTTCCTCACTGGGGTGCCCTGTCCTAACCAACTCTTTTCATCTGATAACTCAGTGCCTAGAACACAGACCTTCTGAGGAACAAGCTTTCTGACAGGTGCCTAAAGATCTTGAAATTAACTTTTTTGTGCTGCACTTTTAATTGTTGACTAAACCAGCAGCTCTGGAATATGAACTCACCTGCCATCACTCACAAATGGGTTTAGCTACTACACCAGTCATCAATTAAAGGATTATATATGTAGGACCATCCCTAACCACAATGATGAAATAAATACGTCTTTCATTACCACACTATGGGATTTGTGTCATGTACCAACTATTTCTGTGGGTTTTGCATTTTCAGTTAGGTTTAACCTCTTTGGAGGTAAACCATACATCTAACTCAGTGATTTCTGTATGTCACTTAAGATGAGTGGTATATCCTCTGTTAAAATTCAGCTCCTCCAGTAATATGAGTGATCATGTTGTGTGCATAGACCAATATAAGCATTGTGGTCACTCATTTTATAGGACCTCAGTTGCAAGACCAGACTTTGGTCTTATAGTCCAGCAACATCAGAGATGATGTTCAGGACATGAATGGGGAGACAAATAGACAAACAAACAGATATAAATTCATTCATGCATACATACATAAGCATGTAAGTAAGTAAATAAATAAATAAATGCATGTTTGGAATAGGCTACCAGAGAACTTTTGTACTTTCAGCCCAAACTGGTTAAATTCTAAGGGGGAAACAATATTTCACATTACTGCTGTTTGGTTAACCAGGGGGGAGACTCGATGGACCAATATTCTTTACTCCTTCTCACTCCACCTATGCACTTATGATTGTCTTGAAAACAGGCAGCCTAGAAATCAAAAACTGTACTTAACCTTCCTGGACATTCCTTAACTACCCTCAGTCTCAGTCCCTCCTGCCTGTGCCTGATGGTTGCTCTATGTCTAACTGGCTTTAAAAGTACTTTAGGACAAGTGTGTATGAAATGCACTGTATAAAACCACATTTCTGCAGAAGCAACCACCATGACTAACGTGCTTGTTTCAAAAACTAAAGGAATTGCGAATAATGGAGGGTGTTACGGCAGGCCTGAACCTGAAGGATGAGCACTTTAAAATGACATGTTTGAAATTAGATCATGAACCCTTAATCAAGTTTTGATTCTATGCAAGTATATTTTATTTATTTATTTGAATTTTGGTAACCGGGTGAGTCCACTGAGGTAATACAGTCCCATTTTCAGGGACGACCCAGGACAGCGACTGTAGAAGTACAGTACAGAGCAATTACAGCTAATTCATAGGGAGAAAATTTCATATATAGTACAATGTCATAGGAAGATACTTACAGCAGTAACACAAATCATAACAGTAGAATAAATGATCAAATTACATAGCAAAAATGCAGTAATGGTAAACTATATAAAATAATTTGCAGGCTATGCACATAAAGATTAACAGGTTATTATACATTATCATTTGAAGACAAGCCATGAGTACAGATACAAAATGGCAACAAGGTGAGTCGGGGAGGAGGGCAGAGGAATGAAGTATAGCAGGGGAGACAGGCAGAAGAGAGCAGAGTGAAAGCAGCAAGGTAGGAGTAGGAGTAGGAAAGCCATCAGTTGAAGCAAGAGCAGGTGGCAGTAGCAGAGAGAGTGGTGAGGGAATGAGGGAGGAGAGGGGCAAGATAAGACAGAGGGAGGAAGGGAGTTCCAATCAGACACTACAGCAAAAGTGAAGTACTTACGAGCTTTAGCTAGTCGAAAGTTAGGTCGCTGGAGAAGGGGGAGGGATGTAGATCTGAGAGCTCGAGGGGCATGTCTACAGTGGACAATCTCACTGAGACAGGGTGGGATGAATTTATAAACCAACTTATGCAGGAAGCTTAGGATGATATACCTCAGTTTTGATTCATACGTGGCCATCCTAAGGAAGAAAGGACATCACAGTGGTGGTGACAGGCATTGACCCCCAGGGTGAACCTACCCACTCTATGATAAGCCTGAGCCAGAAGAGACATGGTAGAGACAGTGGTAGATAGTAATAAGGGAGCCCCATAGGTTAGGAGAGGGAGGAGGGACGAGGAAGCTATTTTAAAGCAAGAGGCAGAGGTGAAGAAGGGACAGATATGGTAGAGGAGACTTAACTTTTGGTTCAAGAATTTAACTAAATTAGAAGCATGGAGATTAAAGGAAAGAGAGGAGTTGAGAGTTATGCCCAGGTATTTAAAGGAGTGAACAGGTTCAAGGACATCACCATTCAGAGATGAGATATTAAGCGGGGGGAGTGTACAAGAAGAGGAGGATGAGAGCGAGAATACTGTAGTTTTAGTTTTTTTTGTGTTAAGGAATAGATGATTACACCTGAACCAACTTTCTAGGTCAGAGAAGTCAGAGGCAAGGTTGCAGTTTATTTGATTAACATCAAGAGATGAATGGTAAATGATTGCATCATCTGCATATAGGTGCACAGATGCACCACCACAGTTATTGGGTAAGTCGTTAATAAATAGGGAGAACAATATAGGCCCACGAATAGAGCCCTGCAGCACCCCATGAGTTATAGGTCTTAGGATGGATAGGGCACTGGCCCACTTAATCATTCGTGTTCGGCAGGACAGTTAGCTGTGTACCCAACATAGGGCACTGTCAAGAAGACCAAGCATGAGAAGTCTTTGTAGAAGAAAACCATGATTCACAAGGTCGAATGGTTTTGTCAAGTCAACAAAGATGGCACCAACTGCAGAACCTTGTTCCATGGCCTGGATTATGTCTGTAGACGATTATAGATTATGGCCCAGATATCCAAAAGATGTTGCGCCATGCGCAACCCACTGATGCGCCCCAGCGTGATATTCAAATGGGAATTGTGCCTGGCACAAATCCCGATGCGCCGGAGCGCATCAGTTATGTATCACGGCACAGGTGAGGGGCATGCCCATGCATACTCTGCACATCCAGGTATTCAGCCCAGGATGTGCTGAGTCCCATGCATGCACAACTCCTACTTAAGCAGCACAAGTTGATCAAAAAAAAAAGGACAATGGCTGGCCACCCACAGGTGAGCTGCCGTACTGCAGAGGCTAACACGGCAGCTGCCACCTTGTGGGTGGCCACTAACTCGGCCGCACCTCTGTGGCGGCCTCCCCATCTTGATCGCGGGCATCTGTTAAATAATAACATCAATATCCCTGGTGGTCCAGTGGACCATGTCAGCCGATCAGCGGGCATGTGTAAAATAGATAATCCAATATCCTGGTGGTCCAGTGGACGCTCCAGCAATAGCGGGCATGTGTAAAAATAGATAATCCAATATCCCTGGTGGTTCAGTGGACTGCTCTCAGCCATCAGCGGGCATGTGTAAGAAATAGATAATCAATATCCCTGGTGGTCCAGCGGACCCCTCCCCACCACTCACTGATCCCCACTGCTCCGCTCCCCAGTCAGTGGCGGCGGCAGCACCCACCCACCTGCCACCCGCGCCTGCCGACTGACATCGTGGGGTGGGCTGTCGTCCATTGGTCCTGGCGTGAGCCAATGGGCGTGCAACCATCTGCATCACATTCAGATGTGAATGGATCCATTCACATATCTGGACTAGTATGCAGGCTGCCGCAGCCATTGGCTCGGCTATGGACAACAACCCAGGCCAATCGAGATGACGGGGTGGGGTGGCTGGCTGAAACAGTGCTGTCTCACGCCACTGACCGAAGAAGCGAGGTGGTGGGGCTCGGTGGGCGGGTGAAAAGCTCGCTGGACCTGGCAATGACAGACAATTCAGCCATAAATGCCGGCGATCGAGCTGCGAGCAGTCCACTGGATCGCCCCAGGCTATTGGGCTATTGTTTAATACAAATGCCCGATCGAACTACTTGACCGATCACTGGTTCAGATGTGAACTTGAGAGCCACATGCCTAAGCCCGCGTGGGCGGACCAGCTGATCACTGAACCACCAGAGATATAGGGCGTATTTTATTATATACCTAAGCTCGTGTTCGGGCATGTAGCGGTCCACTGGACCACCAGGGATATGGGACGTTATTTAACTCTACATATGCCCGCGATCGGGCAGAGGGGTGCATTGCCGTGCTGTGCAGGGGGCATTGGTCCCCGACAGTTGCTGCCTGGCAGGGCGCCCGTCACAAGTCACCGGGGATCGGCGCACCTGCATGCAAATGGAGCCATAATGACATGCAAATGGCCCCATTTGTGCCTTGCATACATTATGGCTCCATTTGCATGTGCACTTTTGAATATTGCGGTTGTTGCGCGCCAGCGCAAGGGAACTTCGCGGCTAAGCATCCCCTGCTCCCACTCTGGCCACTTGCGCTGGCGCGGTGCCACTGCACCATATTGCACCCGCTGGTGGCCAGAGTGCAATATTCAATGATGCTGTGCCATGGCGCAGCTCCGTTAAATATCACCCAGTCAACGCCCCTGCGCAGCCAAGTTGTGCTGCGCCCAGGCTTGCGTCACAGCCTGGATCAGTCTGAATATCTGGGCCATAGTGTCATGGGCACCTGAAAAGGAAGGAGATACTACTACAATAAATGCTATTCTGATATTTTATTTATTTATGTGTGAGATTTTAAGTGTAGTTTTGCCTAGGTCACAGACACATAGCTATAAATAAGGATGGATGTATTAGTCAAAGCTTGTAGTAGCAAAATAAAGCAAGAAAAATAATATATTGTTTTTTTCTCTTTCAATTGTTTAACCAGGAGTGGCACACTAAGCTGAAAGCTTGTTTACAGCGGCAACCTGAGAGCACATGGAAGTTAAGTGACTTGCTCAGGGTCACCCAGTATGCAAGTGGGAGATGTGGGATTCAAACCCAGATCTCCAGATTTGCAGTTAAAATCCTTAAACTACTGTGTTATACTGCCTCCCTAGTTGTGGCAGTCATCTGTTTTATGGTTGATGATGTTGGTGTAGTAAGCATACCAACATACTAACATACAAAAATGCCAGCAGAATAGACCTAGCAGGCATTCTTGTCTGCTCATTTGGTCAGTCCACTCCCTGGGAGCTGACCTTGCTGCCCACCAGTCCTCTTGGGCTTCTCCCTTCCCAGTCCAGGGTATTCCTGCTTCATTGAACTTTAGTTTAGTTTTTTGTTGACTGGGTCAGTGCACTAGACAAAGCCTGCCTATTTTCAGGCATGACCCAGGGGAGGGGGATACAGATGAATGCCAACTGACCTTGAACCAGATTAAGCTGTTGGTAGTATTTTTAGTGAATGAGGAAAATTTGGCCAAGACACCGGGGACATTCCTCTACTCTTTTTTTTTTGATAAGTGCCATGGGATCTTTAACATCCACCTAAGCTACCACCAATCCAGGTAGATGGGACCTCGGTTTAACGTCTCATCTGAAAGACGGCACCTCAGAAGTGCAGCTCCCCTCTCATGCTGCACTACAGTATCAGTACTGGGATATTAACCCTAGTGCCAGATGTGGAACTGAACCCACAGCTCTCTGATCTCCTGACCTCAGGCTGAGTGTGCTGCCTGCGCCACTGACAGCCCTTCCTGTGCCTGTCCACCCCTCTTGAACCCCTCCACAGTCTCTGCCTCCACCAGCCCCCGGGCAGTGCATTCCATGGTCTACAACCCTCTCAGTGAGAACACCTCCTCCTTTCTTCCCTGAGTCTCTCCCCCTCCAGCTTCCACCCATGCCTTCTAGTTGCCCCTCCTTCCTTCAGAGCACCATGACTGCACCTCCTCTATTTACCCCCTTCATGTACTTGAAGACCTCTATCATGTCCCCCCTGTCCCTTCTCTCTTCCAATGTGTACATATTTAGCTCTTCGAGCCCCTCCCCATAGTTCCTTTCCTCCAAGCCCTAGATCATTTTGGTTGCCTTCCTCTGAACCCTTTCCAGGAGTTCAATGTCCCTCTTTAAGTGTGGCCTCCAAAACTGCATGCAGTACTCGAGGTGCAGCCTCACCAAGCAGTTATGCAGAGGGAATATCATTTCCTGCCTTCTGGAGTGTTCCCCCTAGTGATGCATCCCAGCATCATGTTGGCCTTGACCACTGCCCTCATACAAGTCTCCAAGTCGCTCATCTTGACATCCACCACCACCAGGTCCCTCTCAGTCATACAGCCATAGCAGCAGTACATTGCATAGCAGATATAAAATGTCAATGAGCAGGTCATGCAACAGATGTGCTGAGCAGTTACTGAAGCAAGAAATGTACAGCTGTCATTTTTTACATCCTGTTCAAAAATGTGTTTTGCACCTGTGGTGCCAAATGGCACAGTCGCTGTGCAAAATCTCCTTTTGGCTAATGAACTGATAGTGTCACTGCTCATGCGGTGGGGTCACAGAAAGCCCATGCTGAAAACTTGGAGTGAAAATACCAAGAAATGCCCAGGGCATTAGGGTTTCTGACCATAGCACCCTGCACTATAGGGACGGACAGGCATCAGGGGTGTGACTTGGGATTGTCAACAGTAATGCTCATGCCATTCAACCCCAATCCCCACCCTGCTGCCAGTGACAGGTATCGAGGTATGCCTTTGACTCTTCAGCCCCAAAATTCACTCCATTCTCTGATACTATACCCATTTCAGCGTATTTCCTTATGGAAATGGGTGAGTGTAAAGTCTGAAAACCCCAAGGCACACCTCGACTCTTGTCTGTGTCTGCAGGGTAGGGTGAGGTGAAATGGCGTGAGCATTATGGGCAATGACCAAAAGGCACACCCCAATGCCTGTCCATGTCTGTGGGGTGGGGGTGGGGTTGGCATCACTTCAATTCTTCACTGCTATTCCTATTCTGCCTGTCTCTGCCTGTGTGTGTCTCTCTCTCTCTCTGTCTATATGTCTATGTAATTATCTATCTTTCTATTAATTGCATGTATCGCTATTTTTACCTATTTCTAAAAGAAACCTGCATATCACATTTGCCTGCACTCTGAGCACATACTTATGAAACTGTGCATATTTGTACTCCACTTCTGCATAGACCTCATACTTTCCTAATGTTCCCACTATCACAAGCATAAGTACCTTGCCCTTATCAAAAGCGACCTCTGAAAGTTAATATCACATTTTCTCTTACAGTCCATTATTATTACACCTGACTTCCTGACATCAACACATTGCTTAAACACAACTAACATCACCACATGGACAAAAACCCTGTTTCTATAAAAAAAAAAAAACTTTGTAAATAATCCCAAGGCTGAACATATGCCAGCCACTACTTTTTCATGTACTGCTACCTTCTGTATCACCATGGGGATTTGCATATATTTCTCTTGATGCTTTGCATTATTGAGATATGTGCAATTGTGTTTTCTTTAAAATTTGGCTGTCTGGCCAATATCATCCAGGATAACACATACATCAGTGGCATTTGCTCTGGGGTTCTTTTGTAAGCTTCCTATTCCTTCCATTAAAATGTACACCTCCATATATTTTCCTAATAATGTGTATGGCTTCCTTAGAACAGAAACTAAAACAAATCTTACTACTTACAAATCATTGTGTTGTTTCTCCATACCTCCTTAACAATTCCACACAACTTCACTAACTTCATTATGCAGCCGTGGTGGATATGACCAGAATTTGTTTGCTATGCAGTGCGCTGCCATCATTCACACCACTATAATCTCCTTGTGTATTCTGCCCCCCCACACACAGTGGGGAACAAGCGCATGGAAGCTGATGGGGCTCGAACCCCATAGTCTATGTTGACAGATGGTACTTGTGGTGTACGGCCTGTGCTATTACACACTGCACCCCCCTTCACTGGTCTTCCTTCCTCCCAGCATGGCGGCAGCTTTCCTTAGAGTTCGTACAGCTTAGGTGGACTTTTACCTGCGGGACTCACACTGTGTATTATGCGGGGCCAAGTCCACCCCTTCTCTCTGCCTCTCATCTCTTCTCAGATGCCTGAGAGATGTCCACTCTGGCTGCCAGGTGCATGCCACCCTGGCAGATAAGGCTATAGCCAACTTGTGCAACCCTCCCCTTCTCCCTGCTGTGCCCCGGACGGTGGACCCCTGGTACAAGGCTCTCTTATGGCAATACTCCGGAGATAGAGTCCTGCTTGCCCCTCTGCTCTCATCCCCTGGATTAGGTGTCTATTCAGCGGGACGGTAGGCATCATCTGCCATGCGGGCTTACCCTACATTGCCCTCTTGGTCCAGTTGCCAATAGTGCCCTCTCAGACCATGCCATGGCAGCTGCCCTGGGCACTTCCAGAGGGGTCCTGGACACCAGAATCCCTTCAGGCCCTCTCCTCTGGGGCTGCTGGGGGCAGGTGTTCTTTGTGGCCTGCCTACAACTCTGCTGGAGCTTCCACCCTTGCTGCTGTGGTTTGGTCGCTACCTGCTTTGGCTTCCTTGGCTTAGGGCATTTGATAGTGCCCTGGACATGTTACAGTCCATACTGCCTGCCCACTTCAACGGCCTTGTCTTTTTCATGGAGGATGTGCAGGATATTGTTTCTGCCCTGCAGGCTTTCTGCCAGATGCTGTGGTTAGTCCACTACTTCTTCTACACCCAGCCATAAAGTTGCCCGATGTTGCCCTTTGTCTCACCTCCTGGGGCTCACACCGTGCATTAGGCCCCAGGGTAAGCACTGGGCAGCCTCAGCTCTGCCTGCCCTTTCCTCCTCTACTGGGAAGGCCCCCAGAGGAGGTGGTGTGACACTAGCCATTGGTGCTACCTCAGCATCCCCCTTTTTTGCCTACTCCCTCTCCGGATCTTCAGGAGCTGGTGGTCAAGAGTCAGGTCTCCCTGCACTTGACTGGGTGATGGGGGGATCACCATGGATGCTTGGGTCCTACAGTTCATAGAAAAAGACCACAATCAAACACCTCTGTAGTGACTCCTAGTACAGTAGTAGCCATAGACAGTGCCAGCCATTTCCAGATATTTCATGAAATTTCTAAAGAGTTTCTCTCTGCTGCCCCTACTGTGGAAATGCAGAAAGCAGGAGATTTCTCCAGAAATATCACAGAAATTTCAGGAAATAGCTGGCAATGTCTCTGGCTGCCACTGTATGTCATCCTGTTTATTCCAGTTACCTTCCAGGTCACATGTCAGTGCTGCTGGTGAGGGACATTCACAGGCTATTGCAAAATCTAGCCATCATATCAGTTCCCGATGCTCAAGGGATCAATGGTTTCTACTACCTTTTTTGCTGGTCACCAAATACAAGGGAATTTACAACTCATCCTGGACCTAAGAAATATGAATTTTTACATTCAGTACAAAAAGTTCCAGATGGTACCTCCTCAGGGCCTGCTGGCCCTTCTGCAGCAGGGAGATTGTACATGTTCCCCATCCTGCAGGCTGCATACCTGCATATCAAGGTGTGTGGCCCCAACAGGCAGTATGTACGATTTCAGTTCCGGGGGAGCACTACCAGCTCCGAGTGCCGCCCTTTGGCTTGTCTTCTGTGCCTTAGGTTTTCACCAAATGCTTGATGTTGGTGGCCGCAGCTCTCAGGAGGGAGGGACTGTATGTCTTCCCTTACCTGGACAACTGGCAAATCATGTCACAGTCCAGGGAACCACTGTTTCAATCACGAGTCATATCAGGTTGTAGCCTCATGCCCAAGGGAGCATGGTCACTCTGCTCACACTGGTCTTGTCCCCTTGCCAGCACTGGCAGTACATTTGTGCTGTGCTGTTACAAGAGCTCTGCCTTCTTACTGCAGGATAGGGTGGACCACCTGATGGTCCAGACTCAGCTGCTCCATGGAGTTGAAGTGCTTTGCTCTGTGTGCAGCTTCCCATCAGCTGGATCTGTTCACTTGCCCAATGAGTCAGGTTCTGGAGTACTTGCTCACACTGTCAGACCTGGGCCTGATGTACTCCTCTATTGAGGTGCACTTGCAGCTATTTCAGCCTTACATATGCCTACTGGTGGCCATATGGTGGCACAACTACAGGTGTCCCCTACAGTTCTCAGAGGCATTCTTCATCTCAAGCCTCCCATCCGCAGTTCAGTCCCTCTTTGGGACTTGTATTTGGTGTTAGAGAAACTTATTTTGCTCCAGTGAGCTACACTTTCTGTCATGGAAAGCGTTAATGTTAGATGCTGTTACTTCTACTCATAGAATTTCTGAGCTCCAGGCTCTTATGTGTGAGCCTCCTTATTTAAAGTTCCACAAAGACAGAGTGTCTTTTCGTACGACCCTTAAGTTTCTTCCTAAGGTGGTGTCTTGTTGCATGCCAATCCATGGAAAGCATTTCTCCATACCCTAGAACATTGCTCCACTCTTTATATATGTGCATAGCATTCTTCATTACTATTCACCCTGTATGAAGGACTGTAGTCTGATAGCTATAAACATTTCCGTGTGGTCCTAGTGCCTGGAGGCTATAGTTCCATAGGTATGGCCTGCTGCAAGAGATCCTCTTGAAGATCTACTGTTCTGGTAAGTTCTTACATAACTATACCACTAGCCACCCTATTCAACAGATCATTGGAGACTGGGGAGGTCCCAGAGGACTGGAGGAGGAGGGCAAATGTGGCCCCTCTCCACAAAAGTGGAAGCAGAGAGGAGGCAGGCAACTACAGGGCAGTCAGCTTGACCACGGTGGTGGGAAACATAATGAAGTCACTTCTAAAAGAAATGATTATGTTATTTCTTGAATCTAGCAGAGCACAGGATTCAAGACAGCATGGGTTCACAACAGGAAGGTCTTGTCAAACAAATCTAAGTGATTTCTTTGACTGGGTCACTAGGGAGGTAGATCAGGGAGAGGCAGTGGATATGGCCTACCTGGATTTCAGCAAGGCCTTCGACACCGTCCCACACAGAAGGTTGTTACATAAACTAGACAGTCTTGGACTGGGCACGAAAGTGGGAAACTGGATCAGAAACTGGCTGAGTGGCAGGACACAGAGAGTGATCATAAATGGGGCACAATCTGGGGAGAGAGAGGTGACCAGTGGGGTGCCACAGGGGTCAGTACTGGGGCCAGCTCTCTTTAATGTCTTCATAAGTGACATTACAGAGGGGTTGGATGGGAAGGTATGCCTGTTTGCAGATGACACAAAGATCTGCAACATGGTAGACACTCCAGAGCGGGTGGGCAAAATGAAAAAGGATATTAGCACACTGGAGGAGTGGTCAATGGTGTGGCAGTTTGGTGTCAGGGCAAAGAAGTGTAAAATTATGTACCTGGGGCACAAGAATCCAGGGAGAAGTACAGAATGGGGGGGAGGTACTGGCAGCAACTAAGCAAGAACCGGACTTGGGGATAATCATATTGGATGACCCGAAAGCATCCAAACAATGTGAAAAGGCTGTAGGGAAGGCCAGTAGGATGCTGGGGTGCATAGAGAGAGGTATCACCAGCAGAAAAAAGGAGGTGGTTTTGCCATTATAGTGTATAGTGGAATGTTGCTCTGTATAGAATTCCATCCCCTTCAAAATGCTGTTCTACCACAGTTCCAATGTCATGGAATGCTGTTCTACCCTACTGTGGTAGAACAGCATTCTAGAACCTCTAGAAACTGCATGAGCCAGTTTAATTTTGAAAGCAAAATAATTCACAAAACACATTTTTCACACTGTATTATACACTATAAAAAATACAGGATGAGCAACTCTATGCACAACCAGTGTGTTTTTCCACCTCGGGATTCTGATTCCCATGGACCTCTTGAGTTTCGCTCTCGAGGTCAGAGGGAATCAGAATCCCTTTGTGGCAGAACACACTGGTTCTGCTTAGTTGCCCATCCAGTATTCTCTATGTACAGATCACTTGTGAGACCTTAACTAGAGTACTATGTCCAGTTCTGGAGACCACATCTCTGTAAGGACACAGACAGGATGGAGACTGTCCAGAGGAGGGCTACAAAGATGGTGCAGGGGCTGCATGAGAAGCCCTATGAGGAGAAGCTGAGGGAACTGAATATGTACTCCCTGGAGAAAAGGAGCGAGAGGGAAGGGGAGATATGATTGAAACATTCAAGTACCTCAAGGGTATAAACAAGATAGGTGACGGGGCCATCTTTCATAAAAAGAGATGTACGAGAACAAGAGGCCATGGAATGAAACTGGAGGGGATAGGCTTAGAGGCAACGTGAGAAAGTACTTTTTCACAGAAAGGGTCATAGACATTTGAAACTGCCTCCCAACAGAGGTAGTGGGAGCAAAATCAGTTAGGGAATTTAAAAATGCATGGGACAGACATAAAGGTACCCTAGCAACAGGTAGGAAAGCATAAACCATGGATCATATAGGGTCCTTGGTTTCGTAAACAGATAGGGAAATGGGCAGACTAGATTGGCCAAATGGTTCTTATCTGCTGTCAACTTCTATGTGCCTATATATTTATGTATCCTTTTCTATGAATTGCATACATGCAAAAGTTGTCATGTAGACATTCTCATTGTTAAAGATTATCTTTTATTTATTTATTTTATTTTTTGTTGCTGTGAACTTACTGTTTATGCCCCCTTGTTCTCCAGCCCATTCTTACTCTGCTCATGACCCCCAGGCACCTCCTGATCCCCCTGCCTTCCCCCCAGCCATGCCACCTATCTCCATGGAGCTTGGTTGAACACCAAGGCAGTGTTGCGCAACTTACCAGTGGACTTTTGGTTTCATCACATGCTGCTGTGCTGGGTAGATGTGTGCCCTCATTTATCTATGCTGTCATCTCAGAGCTGCTGTGGCTGTGCCTTAGTCCTTGTTCCAGTCCCTGGGACACTGCGTGCTCTGATGTCAAGGTGTGCCCATGCATGGTATGCGTGTGTCCGTACACCGGTGTGCCAGCAACCTTCTCCTCCACTGTCTCATCTGTCTCCAGCTCATTACAACCAGCGGTCACCCAGTTGGAAATATCTCAGTGCACAATGTAAACCTCACACCATGGAGGAGAGCATGCTATGAGATCCTTGATCTTCCTGCCATGGGCCTGCCCCTAATGATCATAGCTTGTTTGTGAACTATGATTACCAGCATTGAGAGTGGCAGTGCAACCACTGCGCTGACAGGTTGACATAACCTTTATTGTGATCCCTGTATCTCATTGTATGCTCTCTTCGCAACATACAGTTGAACCTATAGATTTTTGTATTAGTACTGTAAAAACACTTTTAATTTTGTTTTTGTTCTTCATCATCAGTCTGATAAAGAGCACAACCAGTTATATGCATTTCAGTGAAGTGCTTTTTGCATATATATATATTTTTTTTCCCTCCCACTGCCTTCGCACCAGTGACATATCTAGTTATGCATTTCCTCAGTTACTTTGATGTTAGAGGTGTTTTACATTTTCCTTTTGTTCTCCTTTGAACATAATGGCCCAGATATTCAAACTGCTCCCAAAATGTGTGCAACAGCAGGAGCAAGCACAATTCAACTGTGCATATGCGCAACAGGCGCGATATTCAAACATGGAGCAAAACAAATTGCACAAGCAGCCAACGTCTGAATATCGCACAAACTGCACCATAGCTCAACCAGGAAGGGGAAGCTGAGCAGAAAGGTTGCGCCATAGTGCAACAAGGCTAGCCCAGCTGAGCAGTCCAGAGGTGCCATAGCGCAAGCAGAGCCCCCCCCCCCAGCAGAGCAATGGAACTGCACAACTAGGGAGGCAGGCTGGGGCCCACCACCAGCCATGCCACACATGGGCACAGGAACACACTGCAGAACCAACAAGACACCTGCACACCCCAAGCACAGCATCACTGGGGGTGGGACGGATGATCCACTGGCCCATGGGGACAAGCCAACAAAGCACAGCAGGGCCATGACGCCCCAGCACAACCACTGGCAGGCTGAGACTGCCACACACAGGGGGTTGACAACCACAGTGCACATCAGCCCCTTTCTGCACAGCACACCCTGCACCGTGACCCCAAGACACCACCCATGTGCAGTGACTGTCACTGCAGTAAACACCATGCATCCCCCCCGGCACACGTCAACCTCATGTAGCATAGAACCATACAAGCCAGACCCACCCTGTGCACCCAGCAGTGGGCGGCAGCAGATGGCAAGACCGACAGAAAGTCACTGCCACACTGGAGACACCTCCCCATGCACACACACACACACACACACACACGGACCATACCACCCCAGATGGCATGCACACCACTGCAACTGAGCAACCATAGCCAGCTGCAAATCAGAAACCACCACAGTATTCATAACAAAATATGTATATATTTCAAAAATAGAAAGTAGAACAAGAACAATAACAAAACTATTTACAAGAGGCGGGGGTAGGGGTACAAGGTAGGGGTGGGCAAGGGTGAGGATGAACAACTGGGAGAGGGAAGGCAGGGTGGGAGGGATGGGTGAAGTGGGAAGGGAAGCCGGTCTAAGGCCTAGCAGGCTGGTCCTCTGCTGCCTGGTGCTGCCTCAGTTGGCTGTGCCTTCTCCGGAGCCCTCGGCGCTGGATGTCCTGGAGGATGTCATGGTTCTCAAGGGACACCCGGGTCAGCTGGCAGGGTGCTCGCTCCATCCTGCAGAGGATGATTAGGCCTAGGAAAAGGGAACACAGTCAATGGCTGTGACTGTCCACAACCCTGAACACCACCCAACCTGCAAGGCATATAGCCCAATGTCCCGCACCTGTGATGGTATGCACCCACCCACAGTGACCATGCACATGACATGCCCAACCAGGCGGCACCAGCTATGTGCACCACTGCACACACACACTGCCCATGTCCATCACAGCACAAACAAGGCTGTCAAGTGACGTGGCAATGTGGTGGGATGCCAGTTCCACAGCCATGTGCCCAGTGCATGCATGGACCACCATTGGCCTACACAGACGTGCAGTGACACTGGACAGTGATGACTGTCGCCTGTGTCGTGCATGGTTGTGTTGTCCATGGCTGGTGGTCATGCCCACCCCCTCCAGCATGCAATAGCATCCATGATGTAATGATACTCACACTCAGCAAGCAGCTGTGGCTGCTGCTGCTGCTGCTGCTGCTCTGGCCAACCCCTCGCAGCACCACCGTCTGCCACCTGGGCCCTGCCACGGCCCTCCTCAGCCCGTGCCTGCATCCTCTCTGCTCGGCCTGTGGGAGACAAATGTTGAGAAAAACATCAGTGTGACTCCAAAGCAGACTGCCCCCTGCCCCAGTGAGTGTGCCTGCCCACACAGCCAGACCCATGCATCTCACACCTGCACACACTGACACAGCCAACCATGGCAGAGACATCCCCATGCACAGCCACCAAAACACACTCACACCCTATGGAGAATACAGGTGCATAGATGGTACACCCACCTGGCCTAGCAGCTGGCGCCCCTCCTGGCGTGACGTGGCGTTGCAGCACATCTGGCTCTCCCTGCGGAGGTCACTGAACCTGTGCGGCACTGCTCGGCAGACCGGCGCTGCCCTGTGACCCTCACCAGGTCAGTGGCCACCTGCAGCCAGACCTGGGTGCGAGCCATGGTGAGGGGCTCCTCCCCATACAGTGCCCCATGTGGGGCTCAACCAGGCCACCAGGTTGGCCACCTCCACTGGGCTTCATTGGGCACCCTCCTGCGTGCCATGGTTGGAGTTTACAGCAGGCAATATGGCGCCCCGCAGCAGCGTATTGCGGTGAAATGTTGCACAATAGACCACCATAGGTTCCAATCGCGCTGTTCATACAGCGCCGTCGGTCCACATAGCACTGTCACCAGACAGCGCAATAGGGCCACACACATGGCAGCCGAACAGTGCCAGGGGAAGGTTGGACACCAGGTCAGGTGTCTATGACGCAAGGCCACACACAGCACCATCTGACGTCTACGCATCCTGCACGACCGACCACCTGCGTGCCAGTGCCACAGTGGACTATTGTGCCGTAGTGCCACAGGGCCATATAGTGCCCAGTGCTGTAGCGCCACTGGCACAATGGTGGCCATGGCCTGAATTGCCGATCGCGCACAGCACGTCATCAGCGCGGCAGACGCCTGCGTAAGCTACCTGGGCATGCGCAATGCAGTGTACCACACAGTCACAGATCTGCGCCATTGGCTCAGCCGGCTTAACCGTATTGTGAAAAGCGTAATGCGCGATATTCAGCTAAACATGCAGATCATCTGATCAGCCATTCAAAGAAGCACAGTGGCGCGATTTGCATCTCATTACAGTTGCTCCACTCTAATTTGCATGCATTGCGCTATAAATGTGCTACATTGGGCTCGCTGGCCAGATCCGGTTACTGCAGGTGAGAGGTGGGTTGCATGCTGTGGGATGTTCTGGACAATGGGCATGGGATAACGCTGTAGACTGCACAGTGACAGGTGTCCACTTCCACCCATACAGATCGCCATGACCAAGCAGAGCCAAGGTGAGGTTGAAGATGGTGGGCGAAGGAGGAGGAGGCCCAACTTCACCACGGCAGAGACAGAGGCCCTCTTCCAGGCCTACCTGCAGGAGGAGTCACTACTGAGTGGACGGCGGGGCACCCCTCAGGCCCGTGTGGCTGCATGGGAGGGGGTAGCCCAGGCAGTGAACCTGCATGGAAGCCACCAGCGCTCCGTGCAGGAATGCAAAAAGAAGATTGGGACAGACCGCAGGAGGGTGAAGGAGAAGGTGGCAGCCCTCAGGGCGGCACGTGCTGGCACTGGCGGGGGCCAGCCAGCGGTGGTGGAGCTGACCCCAGCTGAGGACCGACTGGCTGCATCAATGCAGCACAGTGCTATTGAGGGCGTACCAGGAGGTGGATTCCAGACAGGTGGAAGCCCATCACTGCACGGTATGACATGGTGGTGGTGTTGGGGGAAGGTTGTTCACATGCACTCACATGTCCTCTCTTTCTGTTACAGATCCTGTTCATCTTCAGGGGACAGTGGTGGTGGGTCCAGGCAGTGAGGATGACCTGCTGGACATGGAGGAGGGTTCATCCACCTCTGTCACCAGCCAGCATGCACTGCACCAGCATGCACGCTGGGCTGCCAACTCTGGTGTCGGTGAGTCGGGTGTGGGGGTGCACAGCCTGTGTCTCAAGCAGTCTGGCATGCAAGCATGCCAGCACGCTGTGACTGTGGCTGTGCAGCGTGCTGCACACTTGATGATGCAAGGACTGCAATGGGCAGTGACATGTGTGTGTCCATGACGGACACACAGCAGGCAACTGCACGTGCCCCTGGGCCTAGCTGGTTCCAACGTGTGTGCCAGCATGTCGGCACAGTCCCAGGCTGTGCCTGTCAGCACCGGTGGGGCAGCACTGGTGGCTGTGCAGGTGTTTGGCACTGTTGCGGCCACAGCAGTGGAACGAGTGGTCCCTGGGGCACAGCAGTTGGAGAGGCAGCAGCAGCAGTCACCCACCAGGTCTGGGGGTACAGTGTCCAGCGGTGGCACATGCCCGCCGCCTTGATACGCCCATTCCTGGTCCTGGTGAACGGCGCCCACCCTCAAGGGGTGTTGAGCATCAGGACCTTCCACCCTGGGGACAGGATGCCGTTGTGGCAGAGCACCCATTTGAAAGCACACCCACCTGCTGCGGGAATCAGTACAGCAGCAAAGGCGGTTCAGCGTCTGTGGAGGCACTGTGTGTGGCTGTGGGCCGCACAGCAGGGACTGTGCTCTGGACCGTGCAGAGATGGTCCATATGCGGATGGATGTGACCGCCATTGACAGGCAGACCCAGGCATTGGTCGCTGTCGTGGCTGCATTGGGCACACATGCAGGTGCTCCTGTGCCGCGCACCCCACACAGTACGCTCTCCACTCCTCGTTCCCAGCATCGTGCGACACCAGGCCTGTCGATGCCGGGTTCTGCTGTGGGCATCCCAAGCACCCCTGGTGCAGGTATGTTTGGCATCCTACAGACCCCATTGCGGACAAGGTTGCGATCGCGCAGTGGGACCCCTGGTGGTCCATCGGTGCCACCCCATGTGGCCCCTGCTCAGCCTGCCAGTGCTGTTGGGTCACGGCGGGGCCGTCAACGCATCCGCGGTGGCTGTGGAACGGTGCAACATGACTGACCTATCTCCCAGTGCGGGCCCTGTCTGGTGCTGCCCTGTGTGCACTGTGTGTCATGGTGGGCAGTGCACTGGTGGGTGCCCTGTCCATCACGCCGACATACGGACCACCTGCACACCATCATGACTGCTGTCCACAGGTGCATGTGCATGATGATGCCTGCATTGTACTGTACACCAAGGTGCAAGGGTGCCCAGCATCTGACACACGTGCTTGGACAGTACAGGTGGTGGGTGTGGTCTGTGGATCTGTGTGTTTACCATGTCTGTTCCTGCTCTGCTGTGCACCTGCCCATGCACGCTTTGTGCCTGGTGTGTTTGTGTGTGTGTGTGTCCATATGACTGCTCGCCCTCCCTGATGGTGTGTTTGTGTGCCTGGTCCCTTCCACCCCTTGCCGTCATGCACCCCTGGTGTGTTACTCTGTGTGCCTGTGGGTTGCGCCAGGACCAGTGTTGTTTGCACATGACCCCTTGACTTACCTGTGTTGTGCATAATGCTCCTCCGTGATGGTGTCCCGGTACAGCTGGGCCTGCCAGATCAGTCTGGGGTCCCGCCGTCCAAGGGGGGGCTGCTCATCACCATCAACACTGGCGCCGCTGGCGTCCCCATCGCTGTCCCCCTCTTCAACCTGTACGGCTATCCCACAGTCATTGGCCATGTTGTGCAGGATACAACAGGCCAGGAATATCCCACAAGCCTTTGAGGGGCTGTACTGTAGGGCACCGCCGGAGGTGCCTAGGCATCAGAAGCATGCCTTCAGCATCCCAAACACCCACTCAATGATGTTGCGTGTGGCGGCATGTGCCTCATTATAGCGTTGCTGCGATGGGGTCATGGGGCGCCGGTACAGTGTGAGCAGCCAGGGACGGAGTGGGTATCTGCTGTCACCTGTGTGGAGATAGTGGAGATCAGTCTCATGTTCAGGTCCATATTGCCCATATCCCTGTGTGCTACTACCATGGCACCTGTGGCATTCCCACCCTTGCCCCGAGTTTGCATTTCCTGCATGCGTACTCACCCACTAGATGGCCTGTGGGGATGTCCCACTCTCGAAATCGATGGCACAGTGCGGACTGATGCCATATAAAGGCATCATGTGCTCGCCAGGGTGTGTGGCACAGACATTGATTATGCTCATGGTGGCATCACACACCACCTGGCAGTTGACACTGGGAAGCCTTTCTATTCCTATATCGCGGCCCCATCGGGGCCAGGTGCGCGCTTGAATGGCCACATGGGTGCAGTCTATGCCCTCAGCACATCAGGCATACGTGCTACCCTGTGAAGCCTGCATGTTTGCTGTACACTCTGCCGCGGTGCTGGGGAAATGGATGTGCTCCGCGAGCATGTGGCAGCAGTGTGCTGAGGAATTGGGTGAGGATGCGTGACGTGGCCGACTGTGTGATGCCTGTGGTGTCCCCTGTTGGCCTCTGGAAGGTGCCCGTGGTGAGCAGGCACATGCAGGCTGTCACCTTGGTCACCACTGACAGAGCATGACTCCGTCGTGAGGGTGCCTGCATCACATCACTGCACAGCTCACAGAGCTGCCTCAGTATTGCCCTGTTCAGGCGGTACCGGCCCACGATCTCTACATCTGTGTACAACTCAAAGCTGATGCGGGCACGGTATTGCCTGTTGGGGGCGTACCGCCGACGGGCCCATCCACGGCCACATCCCCCTGCACTTTGCATTCTCACCCCTCATTACAGCTTCCATGTGGAAGCTGCCACTATCCATCTCCTGGCCGACCCCCGGCTGATGTTGCTCTGTTACCCCCGCTGTCCTGACTGCTACTTCCACTGCACCGAGCACCCCCCCGCTGGCCTCTGCAGCCTATGGCCCACACTGCTTCCCTTGCCAGCCCTGGCCTCTCACTGTCTGTCTTTCTCTCTCTCTCTTCCCCACTTGGCATCCCTCTGGCGTTCTTGCGCCTCTTCCTTGAGCCTTTTTATTTTGGCTCATTTCCACTGGGGCACAACTTCCGACTGTTCCGCTGTTGCGCATTGCGCAAGTCTTTGGATATCACATTGCGCTCTTTATGCATGGATCCACCCCCTTCGGTTGCGCATGCCGTCATTTGCATTGCGCTGTTGCTCAGCATGTTTTCGGTGGCGCAACTGCCTCCTGCTGAATATCGCAGAATGGCGCACTTTTGGACTTGCACAGGCGCAACCCTATTGCACATGGCGCAACTCTTTTGAATATCCCACCCAATATGTTTCCTATGCTTTGGGTATACAGTAGCCACTGTAATCCTATGAAGCAGACAGGGCATATACACTTCCACTAATGACTCTGTCACAGTTGTCTTCTTTGGAGTGTCAGTAGAAACTACTACCTACCCTCTCTGACATAGGCAAGCTGCTACATGTCTGCTGCTTTAACCTTGCCTTAATCCCAGAGCATGAACTTGACCTTTCTACCAAACTGGTTTAGTTGTTACAAACAGTTGTATAGTACATGCTTATGTATTTTCCATCTGTTCATGCTTTACTTCAAGTAAGGTATAACCTGAAAATACTGAATTGACTTGTACAGTTTTTCCTTTTTATATACATTTATTCCCTCTCCCGGGCGCACCGTAGGCAGCTAGTTCCACCCTGCCCTGCCACCTATGTCCAGCCATCACTCCCCCTGGTACCGCCGAGCCTCACTTCCCCCACTGATTTCCCCTGTGGTGGAGCCAGGAAGGGGAAGGCCATCCTCCCCCACCCAGGGCTCACTATCCAGATCGGGACTTCGGACGATCTGGTGGCAGAATGGGACACAGGTTGGCAGGCAGGGCTTCATGAAGGCTATGGTCACCCTTTTTCCCATTTTCATCCCTCTCCTTCCATGGCCATGAGCATGCGTACTACATAGCCACACTGTTACCTCCCTAATTCCAGTGCTGCCATTCGACCTCCACCAGGGGGCAGCCAAGAAGTGGGACAACATTCACTTCCTCCTTGGGAGAGGAGAGCCATCTGTCAGATGCTTGATCCTGTCCCTCCCACTGCTGACCCCCAGCAACCCGAGCTTGCTCCTGAGCCTGGGTCACCGGCATAGCATGAGGTGTGGTGTCCAGTACCTTAACCCTCAGTGCCACCAGGATGGCCGACTTGTACAGTTTTGAGGCCAGTGAATTTTAATTATTTTCTTAAAATGTTATTACATGTCATTCTTATTTAATCTTTTATTCTTCTGCAGTATTCATGTCTGTTGCTAAAGTATGGGACGAATCTTTTGATTTTGTTGAACATGGTCTTATAACTAAGATTTTTCAAAAACCTCATTTTTCTCTTGATGTCATCTTCTGATTTGTGGACTACTTATGTAACAGAGTGCACAAAACAGCCATGGGGCCACACTTCTTCATCTAAACCAATTGTTTGTGGTGTCCCCCAGGGGTCAATTTTAGGGCCACTCATTTTTTCCTTGTATATGAATTCTGCTCCCAGTGTCTGTACACAGACATGTATTATTATGTATGCAAATGATGCAGTCCTTTTTGGGGTTGGTGCCATCAGGAAAGTGCAGGGTGATTTTATTACTTTACAGAACTGGTTGCAACAGAATTACATGGTTATGAATGTTAAAAAAAACAAAGGCCATGTTGTTTTCAAATAAACAAAGTAATGAGGTACTGCATCCAATATTAGATTTAAAAGGGAATGTAATTGAATATGTTGATCAATTTAAGTATTTGGGGCTGACTCTGGATTCCCATTTAACTTATGAATACCATATCAATGGCCTTTGGAAAACTATTCATCAAAGAATGGGTGGGCTTCATCCAGTGAAAACCTGTGTAACCCAAGCACCCAGGGTATTGTTGTCCCATAGTTTTTTGTTGAGCCTGTTGGATTATGGCCTTATTATTTACACAGGTATCAATAATCATTTATTGGCACGTCTTAGAGTTACATATAATACCATACTTAGATTTATGCTTAATGCTCCATACTGTACACAACATTGTACCCTGTATCAGCAGTCTGACTGCTTATCCTTTGATAATAGAGTCCAGTATAAATTTATGTATAAAAATACTTTTGGCCATTTTCCTAAGTCTGTTTCCAGTTTATTTAACAGGGTTACTAATGATTGTGGGACTAGATCACAAGATAAACTTTCTTATATACTCCCATTATGTCATAAAGCCATTGGCCAAAATTCTATTACTTATAGGGCCCTAAATTTTTTATTCACTCCCTCTGGAACTATTGTGCAGTAAAACAGTTAATGTTTTTAAGAAAAGACTTGTGCTGTATCTACAAGATCAACAGCACTGTGTTTGCTAGAGTGTGTGGTATGAATTGTATCATGTTGTAAATGTATTTGATTGTGCTATTTGTATAGTATTTATTGTTTGTATGCATCTAATTTGTTTGTATTTATATAAACCTCAGCTTGTCACCTGTGAAAATGGGCATTTTGCTAATCAGGCCTATAAGAATAAAAAGTAAATAAACTAAACGAAATCCCACTTCACTTGCGAACCAAAATTGCTTCTTTTCATGCCACTGGAAAATCTGTCAAAGAAGTATTTCATCATCTTCAGAAAAATCACCATTTTCAGTGTAGCTATGGTGGTGTTCTACAGTTCATAAGTCACTTTCAGCAATCTGGCAGTTTATATAATCAGACAAGTAAGAGGTCTGACCATCAGAAATTGAAAGATGGACTTCCGATGTAGCCATCTGATTAATGGCAGTCTGACTTTTCGGCCCTGCTCCACTACCACTTTTCTAATTGAGAATTTGCTGCTATTTTCAAAAAGAACTACAATACTGATAAAATAATTAGACATGGCTACCAATAGACCAAAGGGTGCTATAAATAAATTGAGCATTTTCCCGGTGGATGAAGGCTGCTCCGAACGTACCATGTCATACTCTGAGGCCTCTGTCATCTCACAGCGGTCCACCCGATCCTCCTCCACCAGGCCCAAGAAAGATAAAGGCGAAATGGATGATAAGCTTGACTGAATTTTTAATTGAAATTCAAGAAATAAAAATGGACTTTCAAACATGCAAAGTGGAGCATGAAGTACTGCGCGCAGATGTTAGCACACTACAGACCAAGGCCTCTCAGACTGAGGAGACAACCGCCACTCATGCGCCACTCATGTGGAGAATTACAAATTTTACGCTAGTATTTTAGCTAAAAGATTAGAGACCATTCTTCCAACCATAATTCATAAGGACCAAGCAGGATTTAATATTAAAAGACAGACCACAGACAACATTAAGCAGACCATATATTTGCTAGAACTAACTAAAAAGGCATCTACCCCCTTTTTACTGCTCAGTATGGATACTCAGAAAGCATTTGATAGGGTGTTATGGGAATTTCTTAAATAAACACTACAATATTTTAATTTCCCTGAGGAATTTAGGACAATCATAGATAAATTGTATGCCTCCGCTGGCCATGGTTAAAATCAACACCACTTTTTGGGACCGTTTCCTTTTGACAAGAGGAACTCAACAGGGTTGCCCTCTGTCACCCCTCTTATTTGCATTGTATGTAGAGCCGCTAGCACAAGCTATTAGGGATGGAAAACAGATAAGAGGGGTAACAGTAGCAGAGATAGAACATAAAACTTTTTATGCAGATGACTTACTTATCTATCTAACCCAGACAGAAACTTCTCTGCCCAAATTATTGGGTCTTTTAAAGGAGATGGAATAGCTAGCAGGCTATAAACTCAATGCTAGCAAAACAGAGGTCCCCGATTTAACTTTAATCCAGGTGAAGAGTTGAGCTGCCGCTTCCCACTCTGATGGAATAGCAGTAAGATCAGATATCTGGGAATTAACATCCCTCAGGACCTCTCCACCTTGTATAAAATTAATTATACTCCCTTGGAAATAGATATAAACAAAGACCTACAGCGCTGGTACTGTTTGCCCCTTCTCGTTATACAGAGAACCAATACCATTAGAATGAATATCCTTCCTTGATTCCTATTCCTTTTCCAAAATATCCTTGTCTTCCCTAAGGAATCTGACTTTCGGAAATGGGATAAATTATTTGCAGAATTTATCTGGCAGGGGAAAAAAAACAAGAAAAGCATAGAGTATTGCAGCTTCCTAAATGTAAAGGGGGCCTGGCTCTTCCCAACCTGGTAAAATACTGTCATGCCACACAAATTGCTCATACCCTACAATGGCTAGATAAAAGACTGACTCTTCACTGGAAGGATATGGGGCTTTGGAAGGGGGAAGAGTGATTGGGGGATATCCTTTGTAATTCCCCTATTACTAGAGGAAATTCTGAAGGAGAGGAGAGCTCACTCTATACCTGCAACATTCTTAGCTCCTGGAAGAAAATGATTAACTCAGCCCTGATAAGGCAGTCTGCTATAGCATTGACAGTCCAGCATTGGACCCCACCTTCTTGTTGGTGAGGTTGGACAGTACATTTAAACAATGGCAGTCCTTAGGCCTAAAACATCTGATTCAATTTTATGGAGGGGGCGGCACTTTTAGGTCCTTTCAAGACCTGAAACAATATCATCAGCTCAGGCAACAGGATCATTTTCACTACTTACAGCTCAGACGCTACTGTGCCGAGAGGCAGGGACTGACCTGGGACACTAAATATGTGCACCCATTAGTACAGATAATAATAGACACCTTGGAAAACACTACCCCAGATCATGTCATTTCTTGAATATACAAATCAATCCAGGCAACTTCTACACGGGAAATTCTGAAATTGCAGCATAGATGGGAGGAGGAACTAGGTATATCTCTTACAGATGAGAAGTGGACATTAATTTATAGTTCCCAACATAAGGTGACCTCCTCGCATGTTTGGAAAGAGTACAGGTGGAAGTGTATCACAAGTTATTTCCTAACGCCCAAGATTATAGGTAAATTTGATCCTGTGAATGGAACCAGTTGCTGGAGGGGGATGTGGGGAGGCTTGTGCTACCTACAAACACATATTCTGGAGTTGTAGGGAACTCCAGGTATTTTGGAAGGAACTAGAGAAGGCCCTCTCAGAACTCATTCCTGAAATTGAGACCCTCACTCTGCAGGGTGCTCTTTTACACTACTTTCTGGAGGGAATCTGAGATAGACATACTAAAACAATGCTGTCTGTCCTTCTTTTGGCCGCTAAGAAAACAATCTCTTGAAATTGGCTCCAAAAGGAAATACCTATACAGAAAGATTGGGATGACACAGTCCAGCAAATATATCAGATGGAGAGGTTGACGGGGGCCATAGGTCTACAGACAGACCGCTTTACCCGGTTTTGGAATAAATGGTAATTATGTATAATGGGCCATAGAGAAGATATTGTGCCATGAAAGGGTGGAAGGAGGGACTGAGGAGGTAATATAAATCTAATATCATGCAACGGATAAAACCACCTAAAGGTTATTAAGTGATGATACACCATTGTTTGCACTAGATATTATATATTATAATGTAGTGTCTAGAAATATAGAATTATCATGTTGAAAGGTGAATATGATGTGTCTGACTCTGTACTGCCTCTGAAAACTTAATAAAGTCTAATTTAAAAAAGATTGAAAGATGTACATCTAAACTTAATTGATTTTATTATGCATTGTTGTGATGACATCAGCAGTAATGAAATAAGTCAATATCTTCAACAGATCTTAAATCTGAAAATATCACATAGTACTGTCAATAAAGCAAGGGAACAGCTTGGCTGGACTAACACTAGAACTTGCTATTGTCAAATGATACGCTAAACATTCTGATTTATTTTACTTTTCAGCTAATAGTCCATAGGCTAGATAGTGACCCCCCCCAGGAATTTTCAAGACTACATTTTTTGAAAAGTTTGTTTCATAGCAATTTTGAATGTACTTGTTTGCCATTTGCTGATGGTAGCTTCTGTTTGGTACAGGATCATGTGTGTCATCAATGTTCATAGGAACTGAAGGTCAATGACGAAGGGGTAGGGATAGCTTTTCATGTAATAAATCTAAGTATGTGACTAAAAGTAATGGCAAATTGGATATCAGTAAAAAGGTTTTTAATTTTTCTATCATATGAATATAATCTTGAGGTTCATGAAGTAAATATTAATGTAATCATAAAGTCAAAATTTTGCCCCAACAGTTTTGGAAATCAAATAGACCGTAGATGGGGATATATAAAGATATGTACTATGAAATTATTATTGCATCAATGAATATTGAAATGGTTGTTGTAGTAGAAAATAATTCTGGAAAAAGCAAAATAAATAATTTTTATTTCTTTTTTTGGACTTGAGACAGTGTGACTGATGAGCATCCAGTAGCACTAAAAGCACTTAAGTCGAGGTGGACAAGTCTCTGTACCATAGAGAAGATATGCATAATTCACAACAGCAAGAAGAATTCTGACATAATGATAAGACCTTTAACAGTGACCAGTCAGTCCAAAATTGAAGAGGCTGCATGTAGGAGACAATTGTGTGATGACCCAAGTATCAGACTCAATGACATATGCAAGAACATGCCTGTTGAACTTGATGACATGCATCATGTGTATCACAAACAGTGCTACCAGTCATTTACAAATGTCAAATACCTTAGGAAAAGGAAGTGTCAGGTTGATGATGACACAGAGGACCAACAGCCTTCAACCTCCCAATGAAGCAGAGCTGAAACACCCTCTCAAGTGTTATTTCCTTTGAACCACTGTATTATATGTAGAAAAAGAGATAAGTGGATTTCTGGAGAAAAAAAGAAGACAAAAACTAGGGAAAAACTGACATAGTGTGTAACAAAAACTGCAGAGATAGCTATCAAAGAAGCAGCAGAGGTGAAACAAGATGATAATCTACTATGCAGCATTCGAGATGTTGATTTAATTGCAAGGGAGGCTCATTATCACAACTCTTGTCACCACGATTATACAAGGAAAGATGACAGAAACGCAGTAGTGGACCATACTGGTGAAATCGTACAGCAAATCAGAGTCCAAAAAAAGGCATTTGATTATATCACCGAATATGCTGAAAAGAATATCATCAGAGGATCACAGGTTGAATTAATGACAATGTTACATGAGAGGTACTGTTTGTGCATGCGGGCTCATTACCCAGCATTCTATAATCCTAATTACAAAACAGACAAGTTGAAAAACAAGTTGATCAAACACTTTGGTTACAGGATAAGATTCTGGCAGCCAAACTTTAGAAGTGAACTTGTTTACTCTGATGAGCTCCCAACTGGTCAAGCTGTGGAGACTGCATTTGAATCTGCTGCAACAGAAGACAGAAGACTTGAAGAGGTACCAACTCTTTTGCATTATATCATTGTAGATTTCTTCAGGGAATCACAGGAGCTTCCCTGATCACCTTTTTCAGGTTTCCTGCTCTCCAACACCATCTCATCCCCAGATGTGCTTGTAAAATTCCTGGCCCACCTCATTTCTGGCCAGTCTAATTCTATGAACACCTCAAGAAGAAGAGAGAGAGATTGATGAATTCAGTTGGTCAAAGTATTTGCTATGCAGTGAATTGTGGTCAGTGGAAAATGCAAAAACATCTCCTCCAAGGAATGAATGTAAGACACATCACTGGTAGCGCTGACATCGTGAGTATCCTCAACTGCTTCGGACACTGTGTGTCTTATTCAACCTTTTTGGAGCTAGAAACTGCTATGTGTGATAGCACTGTTGAGAGTGACAGCACGCTATCTGTAACCATAGACACTGACAGAAATATTGTGATGCAATTTTGCTGGGACAATTTCGATCTTAATGAAGAAACCTGTTCTGGTGCTGGCACCATGCATTCAACTCATGGTATTGTAATGCAGGAAAAGGCAGAGGAATGCCTACCTACATCTGTAGGATCTAGCCAGCCCAAAAGCAAAAAAGAGATCCGTTAAATACAATCCTCAAGAGCTTAAACCATGCTTTGTTAAGCAACATTTGGAACCAAACCTGACTGTAGTTCAGACTGCCACCTCTGTTCCAGAGATTGTGAACCAAGCTTGTGTATCAGATTTCATGTGGTTTTTCTGCAGCAGCCAGATGTATGATGGAACACAATCTGTTCCTGGGTGGTCAGGCTGGGTATCTTCCACAGGGGACCAGTCAGGATCAGTGCAAAGACAAACAAATGTTGACTACATGGCACCAATCAACTCTTCTGTTACAGAGAACTCCACTGTTTAACATGTACTGCAGGTATCACAAAATCCTACCAGAGAGGTTGGCCAACGGAAAACGATTGTTACTTTTGATCTTGCTGTTGCAAAGAAGGCATATGCTATTGTGTGGCAGAACACATGCCAGTTCAATGATGTCATTGTGTGACTTAATGTTTTCCACACAATTTGCTCATACTTAAGAGCCCTTGGGAAATCGCTACATGGTACTGTCTTTGTTGACATCATCATTGAGTCAGAGGTGTGTGCCAGTGGCTCTATTGAAAAAGTATTGAGTGGCAAACACTACAACAGGGCCATGTGGGTGCATAAGTTTACCCTTGAGGCACTTAAACGCCTTCTTTTTCAATCATTCCAAAACAGCAATGATGTACAGTACAGACATTTGCAGAAGAGACCAAAGAAGAGGTGAAAAGGCTAATGGAAAGACCAGGCTCTGATACATTACATGAGGCAGTTGCCAGTGACTCTTGTCACCAACTTTTGCAAAAAGTACTTCAAGTTTAAAGGGAAAGTGAGGCATGGGAAGACTTGGAAAGACAGCACCATTTGGGATTCAGTACATGGACAGAATCTGGTTGGTACTTAGGTTTCTGCATGCTACCAAGGAGAACAACTTTGACCTGCATCTATCATGTTTTGAACAACTTTGTCCTCTGCTTTTTAGTCTGGATCACCAAAACTAAGCAAGGTATCTATCTGTCTATTTTCTGACACTCCTCAACCTAGAGCATACTCATCCTGGAGCTGATGTCTTGCTGCAGAATGGTGGGTTCAGTGTGTGTAGATCAGATGTGTCAGCATCAATAAATGCTGTTAATCTGACCATTGAACAAACAATCAATAGACATACCAAATCCAGTGGAGGTATTGCTGGATTCAGTAGGAATTATCCAGTCTATTACCAGTGGTGTGTAACAAGGCATGCCCGAGCAAGCTATGTGACTGGCACACTTGAAACTGCTGGAATGGTAGACTCAGAGGAGTCCTTTTACAAAGATGCTAGGCCTGAAGAGATAGCATGCAGTGAGAAGGATGCACAGAACCTGATCAATGCATTGAGAAACTTCATCAATCCTTTTGAGATAAAAGTCAGAGGCACTATTCTCTCTCTCATCAGGTGCACGAGCCCCAGAAGATGTTGAAAATGACTTGCTCAGTGCTGAAAATTGGGGAGAAGAAACCTTTCAACAATTTGTGGAGACAAGGCTTATTGACAAAACAGTTCCCTTTCATGTGCCCTTGAAAAAGCAGTCACTAAAGACATTTGCTCCCCTTCAGCAGTCAAAGAAACTCAGATCCTCACAAAAGAAGATTGTTCAGGTGACTGCACAAAGAAACCTCTTTGGGCAACTGCTAATGCTTTCAGAACAAAACAACCTTATCATGGAGAAGGCTCTCTCAAATCCATTGAGTTCACTGCCATGGTCATTAGCAACTTCAGATGGCCTACCAGTGAAGACAGAGAAATCGACCCTTCTTCACAAACATGAAGATGAGACAACACTCAGTACAATGAATTGGGATGAATACAAAGTTTACATCTGTGATGGCAATGCACTTCTCCAGTCAATGATTGGTCTAGTGCAGACATTTGGAGAGCTAGCTGAAAAAGTCTTCAGTGCATTGCCAAAGGTACAAATGCTGGACTTTGTAACAGTCACCTACAAATACAATTCCATAAAGTCGCCTGAATGCAGACGATGAGGATCATCAGATTCTTACTTAGTGAAAGGTCCATCAACAAAGGTGCCAAGAAACTGAAAATCCTTTTTCACGAACAATGACAAGAAGACAAATTTGATCAAGCTTCATCTCAATGAGTGGCAAAAGGAAACATATGCGCCAAGACTAATGGGTCATCAAATCTTTTTTGTCTGTGAGGAAAACTATCTCTTTGACAAGCCTTGACAGAGTCACAACACAGAGCCACCCTGTACCAGAGCTTTCTTCATCTCAGGAAGAAACAGACACACAAATATTACTTCACTGCTTTCATGCAGTGGCATCAACATCCTTAACTGACATCATCATCACATCACCAGACACAGATGTATTTCTGCTGCTGCTGTACTATGGTGATCAAATACAGAAGAAGAACATCTACTTTCACAAAAGAGTGGCAAATAAATGTTGGCTTCTGAACATCAAAACTCTAATCCAGATTCACGGTGCTGAGATGTGTAGTGCACTGATTGCATTGCATACATTTTCAGTGTGACAGCACAAGTGCATTTGTTAGTAAAGGGAAAATCAAACCCTAGAACATCCTGCGAAAACAAAAGGAGTATATGCCAACTTTTCAAGCACTCAGTGACACAGAACGTGCATCGGATGCCATCCATGCTGACCTTGAAAGATTTGTCTGCTGCTTGTACAGGCAGCCATCATATACTGATATCAACAAACTTTGCTATGGCATTGCAAGGCAGAAATTTCAAACAGGAAGCAGACAACTACTGTATTGTCAAATTGTGATGGCATTGACCTGAGTCTTCTGCCTCCATGTAGGTCAACATTGAGAATGCATGTACTGAGAGTGAATTACCAAGCCCTTGTCTGGGAAAATGTCCATGTGCCACACCCTAACATTCCAAGTCCTGAAACACATGAGTGAAAACTTGAAGAAACAGGAATCCTGGAGTATGATTGGTGTGATGGTGACATTATACCACAGGAACTGGTGGACATTTTGTCCCCGGAGGAGACTCCCTGAATCAGTCAAATGAGGAAGATGACAGTGGCGTTCTTTCTGCCAGCCTGGCAGACAAGATGTTTGATGCTGAGGATGAAACAGTGGGGATGAAGATGACAACTAAATTATAATGGCAAAGATATTACTGTTACAATGTGTCAAGTTTAATCATACATTTATACGAGGATTTTTATAACTCTATATTCTGATACCACCTATTTCCATAGTTTCAATGACATTGCAAAGTACTCATGTATACTTCAATATGATGTCATTACAGATGTTACCATTGAGCTGAAACTTTTCTAATTATAATAAAGTCATAGATGAGTATGTAACCTTTTTATCGATACCCATTTTGTAATTATTTGACTTACATATACAGTATAGACTTAAATCAACAAAAACTACCTCTACCCCATCTTTGTTGTATTTTCTTTTCGGATACACAGTGGTAACACATGTTAGCCTGTAACAAATGAAAACTACCATTGCCAGATGGCAAACAAGTAAATTCTAAGTTATGCAATAGCATGGAAAATACTGGCTGCTGATTGTCTAGCTGGCATGATTTACACATTGTAAATCATACCATCACCCAACAGGAAGAAGTGCCAGCCACCAGTGTGCCACATCAGGACACCCCCACTCCAAAATCACTTCACGCTCCCACAAAAACAAATGGAAAAAAAACAGAGTCTTAACAAGCCAGTAGCCATTGCCACTTGGCAGTCTGTAATGGGGAGGCATCTACACTGTGCACTCTTATGGGAAGCCGAGGCAGAGCAGGCAAAAAAAAAAGCACAGCAGAAAAAAAAAATGGGAATCCCTTCTTTCATCAGCCCAACACCGAAGAGGGCCACAAACTAACCAATAAGTGGCAAAGTCAGCTGTGGGCCATACGCAGAATGCACCCCCACCCAAAAAAAAAAAAACAAAGCCATGCCTCCATAACAGAAAAGAAAATGAGCAGCAAGTATTAAAGGCTGCCTTGGCTCATACCATTAAAATAGAGCCGGGACACAGTCAAAACATAACTGTGGTACACATTTCTTGGCCCCCAAAAAAGGCACTGGGCAGACAAAGAGAAATCAATACTGCGCATGTGCAGTGCTACAGCCCCAGTAACCATAAGGACTACTTCTTGTGCCAGAGCAATAAAAACACACACAAAACAAATTAAAATGCAAAAGAAATTTCTATTTACTGTTGCTCTGTTAAAAAAAGAGGACATTGTATAATTGCAGTATACCCCACTAGGGTGTGGGTAATAGCAGGATTTAACCACATCTGGTGTGGTTCACTCACTCTGCCAATGGCCACGTGACTGAGCAACACACCAGGCATGGGTAAATCCTGCCATCACCCATACCCTCTCAGGGTATGTTGCTTAACTATTACAGTGTAAGCATCTAAGAAAGCAATGTCTTGAAAATTCCTTATGGGGGGGTAGTGATAGCCCCCAGACTATAAGTGCTATTGTGGTAATTTAAAATCTAATCATTAAGCAATAACCCACAACATGGGAAATCAATGCACATCCTGTGTGCATTCTGAGCCATGAAGCCTCAGACCGAGTGCCCTCACAGCACACAGGAAGTGTATTGATTCTCCATAACTCCATGTCCTGTCATGGGTTATTGAATGGGTTACAACTGAGGATGGGCAAGCTTGCTCTGGTGCAGTTCTCCCCCCCCAAACTGAGCAGACTCTGTTCTGACCTTGAAAACCAAGCCTTTTGTGGCTTGACATGGATTGCCGAGTTTGTCTAGTTCGGAAGTGCTGTCTGGTTTGATACATTATTTTACCACTGTTCCATGCTTAATTGCATGGATACTGTATAATGTCACAAGTTTACCTGTTGTCCAGTGGTTCCCCCCATCCAGATCCCCTAGAAGTTATATACCATTCCCTGGTGTCTAGTGGACCCACCTCCTCATTCTCATTCCACTGTAATACAATAAGGAACTAGTCCATTCTCTGGTGTCTAGTGTACACCCACCCCCTCAATCCCGGTAGGTAGTGCCACACCACCACCACCCACCATGACCCTGAGTCAGCGACAGACACAGCCTTACACTCTCTACTACAGCCATCCACCAACTGAGCTGTCGGTGAATGAGTGCATACTTGTACAAGTTTGTGCTCTTACATTGCATGTTGTGCTCATTCATGACACCTCTGTCAGCGGCCAGTTGTGGTGAAGACTACAGTGGATGGCTGATCCAGTCACTGCCTCATGGTTTGGATGGGGAAATGGTGTGGTGGATAACTGTGGTGTGGCACTACCTGCCAGGGTGGGTGGGGGGTATGCTAGACACCAGGAATGGACTAATATCTTATTGTATTACAGTGAAACGGGGATGGGGAGGGGGTCCACTAGACACCAGGGAATGGTATGTAACTTCTAGGGGATCTGGATGGGGCATGGAATAATGGACATCAGGGAAACTTGTTACATTATGTTGTGCGAGTGATCAGGTGGGTGGATGAACCACCTTGTTAGGTCTACAATTCACCTAAGTAAATCAGCAATTTAGAACCTTTAGTAACAAAATCAGAGTCTGAATCCAAACTGGGTCATGTCCGGCTCGTCCATCCCTCATTACATTAATTAAAAAAAAAAATTAAGAAAGCCATTTTAATTGCATGAAAACAAGTGGAATTTAGTGGTATTCCTCCACCCTAGAAGGTAGTCCCAATTAATAAAAAGAAAATTTTTATAATGAATTTTATTTATTGCCGACCTTTTAATGTTAAGAGAGTGAATTGGTTTTCAAAGAATAAAACCTGACTACATTCAGTGCTTCGTGTTAGTACAGTGTGTATACAGCATATAGGCTCTGATTCCCAGTCCCTCGAGTTGGTGCTTACTTTTCCTTGGAGCACCAGTTGGGCCACCCATGGTCCCACTGACCATCATTACCTGGCTGAGCAGTGAGGCATCCCTGAGCTCAGCCTTTCATTCCTGCCTGCTGCTCAAAGTAACATCACCCAGCACATTCTCTGACTCCTGCTGGTTGCTCTTCCTGAGGAACTGCAGCACAGCAAGGAGAGTCTGTCAGTCTGAGACATCCAATGCCGGCTGTGGGTCCGTAGTCAAGGTAGCCCCTCCACTAGTTGATGGCATGAACTTTTGGTTTGCCACAGTGCTGGTGATATTGTTGCAGCACAGCTTGGAGACCAAATGCGGAGGTGGGGGGAACAATAAACATTTCTCTATGCACTAAACACCACGGGCGGTGCGACTGGGGATCCAGGAAACTGTAAGCACCAACTTAAAGAACTGGTGACACATTCAGAAGAACTTTAACAAAACCTAATATATAGATACAGTCCAGCTTGTATTTCCCATTAGTGCTGTATTCCTCCTCCCCATTATGTATTACTGAGGTCATTTGTATGACAACAGGATCTTTGTTCCTGAAGAGTTTGTCTATTCCTGCTGCTTTCTCCCTACCTGAAGCCATATAGCACTCCTTGTGGTATGATGGTTACTCCCATAGCAAGAGATTGTGATGTCACAACTGAGGATTATGACTTGAAGTAGGAAGTATGCTATAGAGGCAGATGGACTGTAAAGGAACTCTAAGGGATAAAGATCACATATTCATGCATATTTCCTGAGTAATAAATAATGGGGAGGAGAAATATATAAAATATAAATGGAATACAGGCAGAATTGTACCTAATTATCATGTTTTTTAAAGTTTTCTTTGAGGTGCCAGTAGCTCTTTAAGGGGATGGTTGATATGAGCCTATATGCTGTACTGTCACTGTAATAACATGAAGCACTGAATGCAGTCAGGTTTTATTCTTTGAGAACCAAGTCATGCACTTACTGTAACATTAAAAGGTTAGCAATAAGTAAAGTTCAGTATGAAAACCTAATTTGGAAAACAGTCGCTGCTTCAGTGTCTTTAAATTTCTTCTGTGTGCCGTGATATTGGTTATGCGTCTGTACAGGCAGAGTTGGGACCAGTTCGGCTGCCAAACTGTTAATTAAATGTTACATTTAATCAACATTCATATGATGCTGTTACACCAATCCTATTTTGAGCTTCTCCAAACCAGTTTTATAAATGTATTTATTTTACATTGCGCATCACTATCAGGATATTATTACTGCTCAGATATTCATCCATTCCATGCAAATGAGTCCATTGGCCATGCAAGGTTTTAAACTGAAATGGTCACCAATAAAGGGACGACAAATGAGTATGAGTCATTTCAAGATTAACAGTGTGTATAATTCTGCTAATGTTTTAATTTACTGAGTTTGTATTTGTGTATATTTTAAGTTGTTTTGACATCATTCCTGCTGTTAACTTTAAAAAAATCTCATAGATTGTCATCTACACAACCTCATGTGACTGTCATTAGTCTGATGTCACAGATAGCTATCAGCAGCATGAGTGTGTATAGTTGTTCTCTATAAACATCTCTCAAATTCCCAGTGTACATTTCATTTTGTTATACTTGACATAAGGCCTAAACTGAAAGTTGGCTTCTGCCCTGCTGAGATGTTCAACTCTGCAGAGTTGTATGAGTTTGTGTGCGCTACACAACCTTTGGGCTTTAAATGTCTCATTCATAGTGATTGCAGGATAAACAACATAAAATATACATAAGTAGTCAGTAGCTGTAAAGATTTGAACAGTTACAGACAATGTTAATCATGATATGCCTTACATGGATGTGTTGCTCGTTTACTGTTGTTCATTTCCTCTCAGTGGCCCATTTACTGCACATGGCCGTTATGGTGTGATTTACATGTGTGCAGCCATGTTCTCTCTGTGTACACCTTCCTGAATTATGCCAGTGCTGAGTACTGTGGTGCAAACCACTTTAGCACATTGGGTGTGCCAATATTTGTACCACGCAACATTCTTAAATTGTACATTTCATTTGCTCAGGTTCATTTATGTTATGCAATGAATGACATATCACTTGGTACATCTTGAAAGTTTTTCTTTATGGCAGTACTGATATTTACATATGTTCCTTTTATAGGGGAGTTAAGGGCAAACGTTTTGAATGGGCACTGGCAGCACTGTCATCTAAAGAACAGTTCACTGACATTGTTTTTACAGATGAGTGCACTGTTGCCTTGAGTCTCACTAGCAAGATAGTTTTCTTCCAAGTGGTGGAACATATAAGTGAACCATGCATGATGAAGCCCAAACATCTACTTCAGTTACATGTCTGGGGTGGAATAAGTTGGGAAAGTTGTACAGAGCTCTGTATTTTCAAAGGATGTACCAACAGTATATCATATCAGTTCATTCTTGCAAAATATATACTTCCATTTTTGTCAAAACATACTGCCATAAAGAAACTCTATCAATACAATGACCCACATTTTTAAAGAAGATGCACGACACAAAGTAGAGATGGGCCACCCATCTAAAATAATGCGTCAAAGCGCGATATTCAAAAGGGGGAGATGCATCGCACATCTCCAGATGTGCCATCATGCAAAGATAATTAATGTATGTGGTGCAAATAAAGGAGGCATCCCAGTGAATATGCTGTACATCCCTATATTCAGTCAAAATGTGTGGTGCATCTGCCGTGCATCTCGGAAATATGCTGCCCAAAGTTAGGCATGGAAAAGGCATGCCTAAACTGGCCAACCACCCACAGGCAGGCCACAGAACTGCAGGCAGACCATCAGGAGACACCTCTCAGAGGTGCACCAGAACATGCTCCAAGCATCCACACACAGCTGTCATGCCAGGATGGATATACTCAGAGCCACAGGTGCCGAGTCACCACCAGCACCATTCAGGGATCAACCCCCCACACCACACCCTGGATGTAGACACCCAGAATCCACATGCCAGTGCTGTCAAGTGCCCCCAGACATATCAGCAAAGTGGGCAGCCACAGTTCAGCAAATGAACCGGGGGCCATGGCCTTCACCCATGCAGCCTGCATGGTGCCACTTGGTGGTGGCATGCACCCAGGGTGCCAGCTGGGGCAATGGTTCCCAGGTAGCCTAGTGGACAGGTGGTAGCCTGGCACAGGTCAGGGACTGATCTGTGTCACACACCCATGGTGGTACACACAAGTTGGACCCACCCACTTGGGTACCTGGTCACCTTCTGCACACTACCATTCCTTGCAGTTATCACCATGTTCCTCTCATATGGGGGGGCATGAGCCACTGCAGGTGACTGTATGGTGCATATGAAGCTGGTGTATAAGATGTATGTGGTATACCAAACAGACTGTGTCACACTGTGACCTACCCTGTTGCATGTCCCAGTGGGCCCCTGTGGCCACTGTCCAGGTGGGCTCCCTGTACCCCAGTCTGACCCTATAGATGGCTATGGGTACTAGCACTGTACCCAGGCCAATGCAGTCCACCCACCCACACACAAACAGTCCATCACACCTGCCTGATAGACTGCAGTACCTCCCGTTCACCTTTGTGGAGTGGTGGGACAGCCCTGCAAAGCTGGAACTGAGCATGTGCGGGATATGCAAATGGCCTGAATACATTCCAGTAATGAGTTGTGCATGTGGGAGATGGGCTTTAAATGTGCAATGAGGTTATCTGCATATTCCAGCTGAACACTGCAACTTTGTGCACTGTGCAAGTGACTTTGCATCGTGCATTTCCCCATGCTCTGCATATGGCTCAGATTACCTGCTACACTGTGCATCTCAGACTACGTGGTTACGTATCTTCAGGATATTCAGCTGGACATGCGTGATTGCATCTGATGGTGCATCTTCTGAATATCTCATTATTTTGTACCAGCGCATCTCAGATGCGCAGCGCAGGCACTTGTGTGATTTTGCAGGGACTTTTGTATATGGGGGCCAATGCTCCCATGCATGTGAACAAAGCTACTTCTGCTTGTTTGAAAAGTAATTCAGTTTCTGTTATTTCTCCAATTGAGTCACCAGATATTAATTCCATTGAAAATACATGGGGTGCAATGAAGTTTGACATTGAAAACAGCTTTAAACCAATGAATCAGAGTGGACTCATTCATGCTATTTCAGAGTTTTGGAAAAGTTTAACAGTAGACAAGTGCAGGACATTTATCAATTATATACAGTAAAGTTCTTCCAGAAGTGGTTTTATACTCTGGAGATTCAAACCAGTTATTTTTAATATATGGATCTGAAAAGATCATTTTTGAGGCATTTTGTAATGGGTGGTCGGCCACTGCAGTGAAGGACTCTCCTGGTCCTGGCAGACCACCGCAGTGTCTCACTAAGAGGTCCCCCTGTCTTGCTGAGAGGTCCCCACCCCACCCCCCCATGAGTGGGGGTATATCATGAAAGTTTTTGTTTTACATTTCCTGGACAGCACTACCTTTTGTTTGTTTGGGTAATGCAGGGCAGCCACATAATTCCATTTTTTTGAAGGAAACAAGGGGAATGTGGAGGATGCGATCAGGATGCAATGCACTCTCACTAAGCAAGAGATTGCCACCATATTTTTGAGACTGTTCTGCCCTCCCACTGACAGCGGCCAATCACGACACAATGTTTTGATTGACCCTGGAAGCACTGCCTGCTAAGGAGACTTGTACAAATACCTTCTTCAGTTTTACTGATAATAGTATCGTTCAGAGCACTGAACGATAGTATTACAGGCTCTGAGTGATACTATTATCAGTCTGCATCAGTGGTATTATCACTTTGGGGCAGTGATATTACATGATTTCTTTTGTATGCTTTATGATTGTATTAGTTTTGAAATCCATATATTAAAAGCTGAACCAACCACCTGCAAAATAATTAGTGTCCATGATGTAGTATGTTGATAAGGTAAAGGAAAGGCTGCTGTTTACATTAATGCTAAAACTGCATTTATGCAATTAACATAAATACAGTTTTATAGCATCTGAAAAAGGTAAACATCAGTCTTCCCATTTCAAAAAGCCCACTCTGTTTGCTTCATGAAATGGCTGCCAAAGGTGCTGTGTGACACGGTATTAATGAAAGTCAAACAGCTACACTGCTCTCTGTAGTGCCAACTGGTTAGTTTTATTTTCATTGCTTTACTGTTGACTCGCAGCATTAATTACAGAAATGCAGTTTTAGCATCAATGTGAACAACAGCCTTTCCTTTACCTCTATATGAAAAAATACATTTGAATAGCTTGTTGTAAAAATAGGGGGTATAGTTGTCCCTGAAAGAGATTTATGGAAGTTTGCAATAACAAATCGGTGTACTAACCTGTACGAGTTGTGAATCAGTCTCCTACCATTCCAACTGCCAAAAAGTACTGTTTTCCATGTCAGAGATCTTGCTGCGACCTCTAGCATTTACATCATGCAAGGTACATAAAGGTAAATTAAAATGGACACTGTCATTTTTTAGCTGACTGTTTGCATCGTTTGCAAGAAGCTATATCTAGCACTAGTGACACCATATAAAATGGTAGCTGAACACAACAGTATGATTTAACCTTTGTGTTACATTATGTTCATGTTTTTCTGGACCCAACTGAAATTACAGTATGTTAAAGGCATTCTGTGATAGTGGCCATCATCCTGAGTGCCCCAAAGTAACTCATTTATAACAATGAGTGCTATACCACAGTTAATTGTATGTGCAAAATGTAAGCCGTGACTCAGGCGAGCGCATGAACGTGTTGCTAATGTGCATGCATAGATTCATGGCTTTACATTTTGCAACCAAAATGTCTTATGTTTTACTGCTCGTTTATCTAAATGAGCTACTTTGGGGCACTCGGGATACTGACCCCATCACAAAATGCACATAAACATATACTGCTTGCAAAAATATAGACTTTGTAAAGTGCTACCTTCCCGGCACTGCGGCGCCATGCTCAACATGCACGTGCCTAATGAGTGGTCCTCTGTAGTTTCATTCGGGACTGGAAAAATATGAACATAATGTAAAACAAAGGCTAAATCATAGTGTTAGGTTCAACAAGCACCTTATATAGGGACAGTGCTGCTAGATACAGCTACTTGCAAACAACGTAAAGAGTCAGCTAAACGCCTGACTGCCTTTCCATCTCAGGAGCACTCATTCACTTTCACTTTTCTATAGACCACGCAGCATGTGAAATTGAATACACGCTCCCTTGCATTACGTGATTTTGTGGGTGTGGCTGCAAGCTAGCACTCTGAGAAACCGGAGGGCAGCCAGAAAAGAAGCGCCGATAAAACTTCATGGCAAATGACTAAGACAGACTTTAAAAAACAAATAAATTGCAGCTTCAACATGTGAAGCAGGGCTGGCAATGGCATACTCTGTAAAAAAGGCATTTGAGGAACTTCCATAATTCACTTTAAATTTCAACTTTCTTTTTGCTTCTAAACCTTAGCAGGGACCTCCATTACCTGAATGTGATATACTATGAGCAGCTCAATAATTTTGAAATTGACATACTAAAGGAAGTGAATGTCTCGTAATTTTCTCACTGAAGGCTTGCAGCATGACAACATTGCACCTACTCATAATGTGCCACTCAACCGTGATCCAACATTTTGTGGAGTTGCTATAGTTAAAGCATGTGTGCTTGCTACATTAACTTCACTGGAGCATTGTGTTACAATTTTATCTCAAAAATTTAAATTATGCTTTGGCACAGATCAATGACAGGTTTCAACTCACACGTTTGTTATGAGTTGAACTGTGGTATCAGTCTATGCCCAAACGTGATTTAAAATGTGTGAATCAACTTGTCAAATGATGCTACTTTCCAGTGAATGTACAAAGCACCTATGCTGTCCCCAGACCACAGTAAAAAAAAGTCATAGCATGTGTATGGAGCAAAGTATGACGAAGTGGAAATTTATCATGCTGAGAGCTTCTTGTGTCCTGAGCAGAAGATCTTCCCTTCTTTCATGGTGTGAATGAAACAAATTACTGACAAGGCTGACCTGCAGGTGCAGCATTAGTGCTAACATTTGCAGTGATGACCAACTGTGTTCTGGGACGAGCCTTAGTCTTCAGAGGACCAGGGTTGGGGAGGTCATAATACTGTCTCATGGACGTTGTCCACCTCATGGATGGAGGGTTGACAGCCTGGGCTCTGCTACTGCCACCTGGGTGACCACGCATGGCAATGCAAACATAGCCTCAAATCTTGGGGGGATGTGAACTCCTATGCAGTGATGGATGCCCATGCATGTTCACATGGCTTAGTTTCTATTTTGGCATCAGAGAAGAATGGAAAATACAACCAGTCGAGGCAGGATGATGTCTGTCCCTCAACGCAGGCCTCACACCACCATCAAATGCACTCCTGTCCTGTACACTAATCAAGTCTGCATGTGAGTTACGGTCCATGTTCCAATGGTCCCACCCTGGGGGGGGCAAGGCAGGGTGTCCACAGGAGATGGTGTTAAGTCGCATGGAAGATGGGTGAGGGGGCTGGGTATGTGGGCAGGATAGATTGGTGCTGACTGGTGTGAGGGGAGCACAAAGTACTTTAAAAAACAACAACATTATTTAGCTGGTCGTGGGAGGTACAATTCTGTTAAGGGACCTCCCTGCTTAGCCATCTGAGCCTTAGAAATAAGCCATGTATATTCACTGAATATTTTGAATGCCACAGCTAACTGGCATTCAAAATCAGAAGTAATGATAAGCTGTTACAGAAATGAATAGCAATATACTGCTATTAATTACATTTTATTGACAATATGGCACTGTATGCTAAATGAATATACCAGGAAAATCTCAATCAATATGCACTGGAAGTATGTACTAAAATGGTATGGCAACTAAGTGACTTTCGTGTTTTTAAAGAAAAGCTGACATGAAAATTTTATCCAGTAAGGAAGCTGATCTCAGAGAGCTGCCTGCCCTAGTATTTAATCAAGTGCTAAATTAAATTTTTAAATACTGGCATTATTTAGAAATATTAGTAGCATTTCGATCTCACCTCCGAGATTCAGCCAAGTTCTACAGAACCATCACTACAGATGATTAGATCCTGCAGATAATAGAGCATGGCCATGCTCTAGAGCTTCTAGAACTGCCTCCACATGTCCCCACGGTTCTTGTCTCTTATTCTCCTGCTCACAGAATAGTGCTCGAGGAGGAAATGCTCACCCTCTTACGCAAAAGGCCTATCGAACTGGTGCCCCTCTGGCAGAGAAATGGAGTTCTATTCTATGCATATCTTGCTTTGCCCTCCCCACAGGCAATTCCTCAGGTTTCTGTTCCAGGGTGAGCACTACTACTTTACAGTCTTGCCCTATGTCTTATCCTCTGCGCCAAGGGTATTTAGACTGCAGCTCTTCTGCGTGAGGACTTTTATGTGTTCCCCAATTTGGATGACTGGCTGCTGCAAACCTTAGCATGCACCCTGGAGTTACTCCGGTTCCTTGGGGTCGCTGTCAATCTGCCCATGTCAGTTATGACACCATCCCACTGGTTGCGATACATAGGAGTGGTACTGGACTCTTCCCAGAGCAAGGCTTTTGTGCCAAGGGACAGGGTAGACTGCCTTTTAGCTCAGGCCCAGGAGGTGGCTCAGAGCTCTCACATCTCCTCCAGGACATTCTGCTGACAAGGCTGCAAATGAGGGTCCCCAGTGGACACTTTGGGTCCAATGGGAGCAATGCTCAGATGATCTAGATTAGCAGGTGCTTGTCTACTTCCCAGTTTGGAAGGTCCTCAGGTGGTGGATGTATCCTCAGAACCTTCTCAAATGGTTCACTTTCTGATTCTTTTCCCCATCAGATCCTTAAAATGGATGCCTCTGGTCTGTGCTGGGGGGCACATTTCAGTCTTTATAAGATCCAGGGGACCTAGTCCCTGATGGAGATCCATCTCCATATCAACATCCTAGAAATGTGTGCAGTACTGTATGCCTCAGCCATTCACAGTACAAGATGCACAAGTGGGAGCTGCTGATCTCCATCGAAGAATACTTGTTCCACAGGTGGGGTCAGTCAAAGCTGAACAGTTATGTAAGAACTTACCACAACAGTAGATCTTTGAGGGAATCTCTGTCATCAGGTCATGCCATCCTTCACTCCCTTCCCCTGTTGGGGATCTCTGTTTCCAGATCTGGTTATCTGTTTGGTCCTGCCTTTCTATTGGCCTGGGCACTTCTTTTCTCTCCTCAGTCCTCTTTAGGAGGCATTGTTCATTCTGTATCTGGGGGTGGGGGGGAATCTGAGAAGATAGCATGGCCATCCTTGCTTATATGGAGAGCTGACATCAGCAGGTGACATCGGAGTGGGCGGCCTCTAGTAGAAACATAGAAATTGTCAGCAGATAAGGACCGCTAGGCCCATCTAGTCTGCCCGTAGGCCCTATACATTGTATGTGCCCACTGACCCTATGTGATCAATGGCTTTTCATAACTCTCTCCCCTCTCAGGCTTACCTTGTGTCTGTCCCATGCATGCTTAAACCCCTGCACTGTGCTTGCCCCACTACCTCCTGTGGCAGACTATTCCAAGCGTCGACTACCCTTTCTATGTAGAAAAATGTCCTCACATTACCGCTTAATCTACCCCCTTCCAATTTCATACTGTGCCACCTTGTTCTAGTACTTTTTCTACATTGGAGAAGGTCCCCTACCTGCAGCTTGCTTATGCCCGTGAGGTACTTGAAAGTTTCAATCATGTCCCCCTGCTGTCTCCTCTCCTCCACTGAGTACATATTGAGGTCCCTTAGTCTCTCCTTATACATTTTGTGGTGTGAGCCCTGAACCATCTTTGTTGCCCTTCTCTGGATAGTCTTTACCTTATCTATGTCATTGCACAGGTGTGGCCTCCAGAACTGCACACATTACTCCAGGTGAGGCCTTACCAATGTTTTATACAATGGTATCACCACTTCCCACTTCCTGCTAGTGATACTCCTGCCTATTCATCCCAGTATGCCACTGGCCCTCCTGCCTCCTTTGTACACTGCTTTGATACCGTAAGGTCTTCAGAGATGATAACCCATGGGTCCCTTTCCTCTTTGGTGACAGTCAGTTCCCCCCCTCCCCAGGGTTCCCTCTACCCAGGTGCATTATTCTGCACTTTTATTTATTTACTTTTATTTAGCTTTTGTTGACCGGGTAAGTTCACCAGACAAATCCTGCCTATTTTCAGGCACGACCCGGGGGAGGGGGATACAGATGAATGCCAACTGACCTTGAACCAGATTAAGCTGTTGGTGGTATTTTTAGTGAATGAGGGAAATTTGGCCAGGACACCGGGGAAATTCCCCTACTCTGCGGAGGCAGAGGGCGCTGTAGCACTGTGAGAGACGTGGAGGAGCACAGTATGTCCCAGACCATGGATGAGGATGGTCAGGTTTTTGGAGCTCCAGAGGTGGTCTGCATCCAGCTTGAAGAAAGCATTAATTTAGCACAGAATTCGCTTCCTGAAGTAATACTGGAGACATGCATGGAGCAACCTGTTCTGGTGGAGGCTGTTGGTGATTTGAATACTGAAGAAATCAGATTACAAAAAGAATTGGAGGCAAAGAAGTTCCAACTACTAGCTCTTATTTCCACTGCAGAACAGGAATATAATCAAAGCAGAACCAGGTTGGAGGAAGAAAGGAAAAAGAGGAAAAGGTCGGTAGCTAGTCCCTTACTTAGTACTAGCAAACGTTTATCTACCAGTATGGATTCCTGCTTTGAAGGGAATATAAATGAAAAAAGTGTGGTTTTGACGAATGAGACAGAACTGGCAGCAGCTAATTTGGACTGGTCTCCAGAGGATGCTTTATTAAAGGCAGGATGGCTGTATATGGGAAATCGTTGGACTCCTGATCCTGCAGTTCCGATTCCGGGTTCTCTGGATAGCTCTGGGGGAAGTTTAGGTAACAGAGGTGGTCAAAAGACTCTACCTATGCAAAGTTCTATTGCAGCTGCACAGATTGATACGGAGGCTGCGAGTTTAGATGATGCGACAGATGCGGAAACAACTTTGTTGAACAGTCGAGCTTCAGCCGTTTTCAAAAGTGATTCCTTACCACAGGACATTCAGAAAACCCCTTTAACTGCTGTTACAGAAAAGGTAAGGAGTGAGGGAGATGACATGTTAAAACAAACAGAACGGAGACCGAGCTTTGATAACACGGAGAAAGTACTGCCGCCTATGCAAAACCAGGGCGCTTCTAAAACTTATGCTGGGCTTTTTCACAAACCTGAAATAGCAGCTAAACGGAGGTTCTTAGTCCGTCTCGTTATGTTGGGGAAAGCTCTATTGTTCCTGATAGGGTATGGTGGGAAAACCCTAATTAAAGACCGGATGGGTTTTACCCTATGGAAGTTTATGCATTTATCCATGCACCAGGAGATAGGAACTATGATATCAGCTTTGTTCGATGGTGCTACTTGACAAGTTTTGGAAGCTGTATTATGAACAAAAGGACATGGAAGATTGACTGATTTTTGATTATTCCTATAACTAAACCCACTATTAAAACTATTACAGTGTTATTTAGGAATGAGGGGGTTGATGTTTCTAATATCAAATTCTGGTTAGAAAAAAAATGTTCTATAGTTGAACATCCTAAACTTATAATAGATGTGAATGGGTTTTGGAATGGTGGTTGGACCTTTAGGGTTCAATTAAAACAAACTGATAAGGGATTCAACACCTACCTAGCTCCTTTTTTGGTCGGGACAGGGGTATATTGTTCTATGCAGGACAACCGAAAAGTTGTTATAAATGTGGTGATTTAACTCATTTAAATAATGATTGTGATGTAATTAAATGTTTTCTTTGTGGGGTACTAGGTCACTCTGCAGCTCAATGTACTGCTCTCCCCATTTGTAACCTGTGTGGTGATGAAGCACATAGTTTTCAGGAATGTCCGTGGGCTGCCCATAATTTAGAGTCTGTTTCTGACCATGAGTTAATTCTTTCACAAGCTCAAAGACCTCAGAGGAATGAGGCAGACCTGTTATTAGTACACCCTCCTCCTCTTCGGCATAGAGGACGAGGTGGAAGCAGTGGTTACTCCTCTAGAGGTAAGAAGGGGAGCTTAGATATGGGTAGACAAGGTATGATGATTCCCTTTACCTGAGTAACATTGAGGGAACAGAGCCTTTGGCACAGAGGTAGTAGAAACTCCTTTGCTACCCTCAAGATTCTCCTAAGCCGGTTTTGGCTCAGTTATCTATTCCCTTCAAGATAATAGGAGGTAGTTATTCAGCAGGAAGGAAGTCTACAGAACACCTTCACTACTCACAAAGGGTGGAAGACCTAAACCCTAGGCAGGTACAGATACCTTTGTCACCTCTACCTCTTTCTAATCGATTTTCAGCTTTTTCCTCGTGGGAGAGCAGGTAGATAAAGAAGATCCTATGGAGGAGGTTTCACAAGTTTCAAGTCAAGTTCTCACAGAATCGGTTTTTCAATCCTCACAAGATAGGGTGGTGCAGAAACGGGTTACTAGGTCAAGTAAGAAAATCATAAATAAACCTCCTTGATTCATTAAATTTAAGAGTGGCATGTTTAAATGTCAACAGTATTAAGTCTGATTATAAACATAAGATAACTTTCGGTATCTTAAGTGAATTGGATTTTGATGTATTCATGTTACAAGACACTAGACTTCATACTTTAGCGGAAACAGCTCAAGCATCTAAGGAGTGGTGGTGGGGTACTTCCGTTTGGTCGATAGGATTAGAAACTTGTTGCGGGGTGGGTTTTTGTTTTCGTTCCACTAAAGTTCAGGTTTTACGTTTAGTGGATATTGATCCAGGTAGAGCATTATTGTTGGATGTAGTTATAAACACTCTAAATTGTAGATTGATTACCATATATGGTCCACAATCGAAAGCATTAAGAATTGATTTATTAACTAAAATTCAGCCATATTTATTTACTAGTAGACAGATTTTTTTGGGGGGTGACTTTAATATAAATTTTCAAATTCAGGAAATAGGGTAAACAATATTGTGATAAGAACTTTTGAAAACTTTGATTTTTCAGGCAGGTTTGAAAGATTTTCAATGTAATAAATCGTTCCTGCTGAAAGCAACCTTTTTCAAAGGGAAGCTTCCAGGATAGATTTCTTATTTTGAAGCAAACAATAGAGATTTCAGAAACCTTTGTATTTCCTATGGAATCTTCAGATCGCATGTTGATTGGGATTAGTATTGCAATTCTGCTAGAGAACCAGGTTTAGGGTTTTGAGATTAAATGTCTCCCTTATTGGAAGATGCAGCAATTTTGTCAGGCCTTAAGATATTAATACAGGATAAGGGCTCTATGCTTTTTCTCTATGAGGATATAGGGTTATGGTGGGAAGATTTAAAAGTCCTTATTATTGAATTTTTTAAGTTTCAGGGGAAGTTTCAGGCTAGATCTAAGTATAAAGAATACTTAATATTTAGAAATACACTGGGTGAGTTATTATCTAGACAAAGTGAGGATGGGGTGGATCTTAGTGAAGAGATTATTTTAATAAAACAAAAGATGAAATCATATCAGTATGATCGGTTATGTTCCCTTCAAAAGGAACAAACTTTTGGTACTCAAGGGAAAGCTGAAAGTGTTAATCCATATGTTAGTTGTCAAAAACGACGGGAGAGGAAATTAATAACAGGCCTAAAAACACCTCATGGCACTTTGGCCACTGATAATGTTTCTATTATGGATATTATTGTGCAAATATGTAAAAGAAATGTTTGGTTCATCAGTTGAATGTTCACAATATACTTCTCAATTGCTACGGGCAGTAGCTTTACCTAAACTTACCGCTGAATTCTATGATATTTTGATTGCTCCTTTTTCTAATCTAGAACTGGATAGGGTGATTAAGGGTCTTCGTAAAGGGATTTCACCAGGTTCTGATGGGTTACCTGCCGAAATGTATCATTTATTATGGGAAATTATTCCGGTAGAAATGTTAGACGTTTATAGATTTTTTCAGGAAGAATGTTATTTGCCTAACAAAATGTATGAAGGCTTATTGTTTTTTTTATTTAAATCAGGTGATTCAACAGATTTGACCAATTGGCGGCCACTTACTTTGTTAAATATTGATTTTAAAATATTTGCTAAATTGTTAGGGAATAGACTAGCATTGGTTATGGATGATCTAATTAATCCATCTCAATTTTGTTCCATTCCCGGACGTAGTATTACAGATGCCCTGCTACTACTTCGGGAAGTAGTGGAAGGGGATGGAAGGAATATTATTGGGAATGATTCAGGGCTTCTAGTAAGCTTAGACCAAGCTAAAGCATTTGATAGGGTGTCTCATTCCTTTTTATGGGAATGCTTATTGGCCTATGGGTTTCTAGTAGTGTTTGTGGATTGGTTGAAAGTTTGTTATGGCTTGCTTATGTAATCCTTTTGATAATGGTATTATGGGTCCAAAATTCAGGTATTGAGAGGGTGCATCAAGGCTGCCCTTTGAGCCCTCTCTTACGTATTTTTATTGATCCCCTTATGAGATTATTATAACAATCCCTAAAATTTTGGGATTATCGGGGGGTTTTCGCCAGTAGGTAAAGTATTGCATATGCTGATGATATGTGTTTACTTATTCAAGATACTCAGTCTTTACTTATTGCTTTGAATTTAATTCAGGTAGTGGGGAAAATATCAGGGGCTGCTTTGAACATGGGGAAAACTAAATGTATAGAATTATCAAGTTTTCGGGAAGATCCTAGGGTAATTGGAGGGTGTGAGATGGCTACAAGTCCTTGTAAAATTTTAGGAGTTTATTTTGGTGGTACAGCAATGGCAGAGTATAATTGGTCTAGATTATTATCAGTGGAAATGAAATGGTAAGTAGATGGAATAGATGGAAAGTTGGAAAAAAAGAGTTTTTTGATTAGATCCTTTGGCCCCGATATTTATATACATTAGCGCTTATTTTTTGTTGCCAAGGAAATTCAAGCTTCCTTTATCTAGACTGTTTTTACTTGTTTTTGGGGGAGCCGTTTGAACCCGATTAAAAGGACTGTACTATACAAACAGGTTAAAGACGGCGGGGTAAATATGCTGAACCCTATATTATTTTATTTTACGATATTTTTGTATGCAAATTTAGTTCCAGTAATAAAAGGTACTACTAAGCAATGGAATAAATGGGTTTTTCCAATAATTAAAGGGATTTTGTCAGAATGGGAAAAGGGAATTTTTATTCACAAAAATAAAAGACATCCCCGGTTAGTAAAGAGATGGGAGGAGGTTTTTGATTGGGTAATTAAATGGAATATCAGTTATACTATGGTACAGACCTTTTCTAGGAAGCATTTATATGAAGAATTATTGGCAGTTCAGTTTCAGGTAAACCCATTTTCTAATTTTTCTAGCGCCCAACAAAAGTCAATATCAGTGTATGTTACGGACCCACGAATCCCTGAACAGATGTGGGACACAGTGTGGTTGGGAGTGCACCAGAAAATTAATGTTAAAGGAAATCAAAAACATAAAACAGTTTATGAAAGATTTTGTCCAAGAGAAGGTTGTGTAGATGTTATAGAAACAATGGATCATTTATACTATTCATGTCCATATATTATTCAATTTTGGGACATTGTTAAAAACAGATGGAAGAACAAGTTATCAATACCTCCTGCTTCTACATTGCTGTTTTTTGGGATTCCAGATTCTCATTTTAATCAGGAGCATATAGGTATGATTAGGATTTTGTTTGCTTTTTGTATATTGATATGGATTTGTAGATGTCGCTTAGTTTTGCAGCAACAAGACATACCTGCTTTAGATTTATACTTTATTATAATATGAGAAATTAAGAAATGGAAGGGTATTGAATTAGCAAATGAAAACTCAAATGATTTGGTAAAGCAGTGGTCTTATTTTGATTTTTTATAATAAAGTTAAGGGAAAAAAAGAAAAAAGTGGAAAAGGGGTAAGGAGGTAATAAAAAAAAAAAATGTTTTATATCTCTCCCTTCTCCATGAGTAGGGTTGATTAGTTTTGTGTTTGTATGAATTAATATATAGTCAAGTCCTTGTTGCTTTGATTATTTCCTTTTTAAATTACAGATTGATTTATTATGAATTTGTATGTTATGTTTCAGATTTCAATAAAAATTCCCCTACTCTTTTTGATAAGTGCCATGGGATCTTTAACATCTATATGAACTACCACCAATCCAGGCAGATGGGACCTCGGTTTTAACGTCTCATCCGAAAGACGGCACCTCAGAAATGCAGCACCCCTCTCATGCTGCACTGCAGTGTCAGTACAGGGATATTAACCCAAGTGCCAGATGTGGGAACTGAACCCACAGCCCTCTGATCTCCCAGCCTCAGAGGCGAGTGTGCTACCTACTGAGCCACTGACACTGTCAGTTACTTCTTTGCATTGAACCTCAGTTGCCACATCTCTGACCATCTTTCAAGCTTCACCAGGTCCCTCTTCATTTTCTGCACCTCTTCTGGAGTATCCACTCTATTGCAGATCTTGGTGTCATCTGCAAACAGGCAGACCTTTCCTTCCAGCCCCTCTGCAATGTCACTAATGAAGACATTGAACAGGACTGATCCTAGTACTGATCCCTGTGGTACCCCACTGGTCACCCCCCTCTCCTCAGATTGTACCCCATTTACCACCACACTCTGTCTCTTGTCTGTTAACCAGTTCCTAACCCAGTTCACCACCTTGTCTCCCATGCCCAGACTACCCATCTTGTTAACCAGCCTTCTACGTGGGATGGTGTTGAAGGCTTTGCTGAAATCTAGGTAGGCAATGTCTACCACCCCTCTCTGATTTAGTTCCCTAGTCACCCAATCAAAAAAATATATTAAATTCATTTGAAATCTATTAGATTTATTTGATTAGTAGACTGCTACAGAAAAAGCTTCCATGGGATCCTAATGCCTAGTGGCTAAGTTCCATAGGTGTGACCTGATGACAGAGATTACCTTGAAGATCTACTGTTACGGTAACTTCTTACATAACTGTTCTATGTTGTGCGTGTATGCATGTAACGCTGCCTCTCTTAACATGAATAGTTGCCTCTAAAGTTACAAATATGTCTGCAACTGGAGTAGCTGTCTCTTACAGCATTGCATGTCCATTAAGCACTATGCAGCACCACTCCTTAGCATCATCAACATGCTGATTTTGGGTGTGTGACCTTGGCACTGCTGTACAACTCAATGCAATCTCTGAAGTGAGATTGAAAAGGTGCAAAAATTAATTTCTAAATAATGCCAGCATAACAAAATGTAATTTATCCCTCTATGAACTCCTCAGCCAGGCAGCTGCTTGAAACAAGCTGACTGTTACAGACGTGCTAGCAGCTCTTTAATCATTTAATACCCTTGTCTAGTTTTATTGATTTTGTGAGAACGTGATACATATATAGATTATTCATCTAGTAAACTGTTTTTATTTATAAAAGACTTGTGCATTATGTAATACTGAAATGATTGCTAGATTGAGTTATTCTGATATACCTAGTTGTGACTCATAGGAAAACACTTAAAAAAATCAGTTTTAATAATGACACAGACACATTGTTGAGACGTAATTTCCATTGTTTTATTTATTTTATTTATTGAAGGAATCGGAATTACAACCTTTGAGTCAAAGACTCCTTTGCAAAGGCTTCAGTATATACAATAAAAGGCATATAAGTAGTATAAGTTCATATATCTCATCAAATGTTAAATTTCAGCCAATCAGCGCATGCCACGTCATTTGACAGGTGGGCGTGTCCTAAAATGGACCAATCAGAATCGCCCCTTGTTAAACCGGAAGTCCCTCCCTAAAATGTGCTAGCCCCGCCCACTTCTGGTGGAAGTGACGCAACCTCGAACCCGTGTCCCGCCCCTTGCACAGGAAATGACATGCGTTTGAACCTGTGTCACGCCCCTTGTGCAGGAAATGACATGCGTTCAAACCCGTGTCCTGCTCCTTGTGCAGGAAATGACCCACACTGAAACCCTGGAAGTGACATAACACCACCATTTTGTAAGCGTCTTATGCCCCTCATTCTTGTACACCCTCAACCCCTGCCGCCCCTCATTTTGTAAGTATCCTACGCCCCTCCTTCTCGTGCACTCCTCGAACTGCTGCCACGCCATCCTGGCTGGAACCTGAGTCCCACCATGCTAGCTTGGACTCCTGCACCCCCACCATCCTGGCTTGAACCCCTGTCCCTCTTCACCACTGTGCTCCACCCACCCCAAAAAATCAGTTAGGGTTTATGTAGTGTTATGTGCCCCCTGTAGGCTTGGGGGGGTATAACTGCAGGGGCACGTGTGTTTTTTTATTAGGATATTTTCAGAAAGAAGTATCTAGGAGGCAACCTGATCATGCAGAGGTTTCATAGATCTGTGTGGAGACCCCCCCCGAGGGAAATTCATCTGCCTGCGTGAGTACCCCTTTTTCTGTTTTTTATAACAATATACAAAATAATTTAACTTGCATCTGTAGGACTGTGTCAAACTTGCATCAAAAGGATAGCTTTATGTATATGCATGTAACATTTATAAGCTAAAACGGGGGACCTCTGTGTAAATAAGATGGTTCAGCAGTTTTCTCTGGATAACATTGCAACATGCTGGCTGTGTGTGTGTGTGTGTGTGTGTGTGTGTGTGTGTGTCCTCATTAGACACGTAGGAAAAGCAATGTCTTTTATGTATGTTTAAAATATAGATGGGCTTTTTGGAAAAAAATTAAAAAGTCATGTAGTAGGTTTGTAACCATTACCTGTATGTTTCTGTAATGTAGCTGAATTGAGACCTTTGTAAAAGAGCTCAGGGCTCAAAAGTATTAATCTTAAGCTTAACTAAATAGGAAAATAAATGATATGTTACAAAGAAAAGACAGAATGTAAAATGATAATGTTTCTCTTTTAGAATAATTTTAAAGCACACAGTCTTAAAATGTATACAGCTTTGCTTAGAGTCGGTGCAAAAAAAATACACACTTTGTGTGTGTGTGTGTGCTATGTTTTACTGAATTACTAATTTAAAGGACTCAGCTGTTTAAAAAAGACAGAATTTCCATTTTGACTTTTAAAAACATAACTTATGCTGGCACCCAACTGCCGTTATTATAAACTGTGTCTTAAGACTGAGAAGAAACATCTGTTTTAACAGGGATCTGTAAAAATGTAGCTTTATGCTTTTGTTACAAAATAAATGTCTATAGTTACATTATCAAAAAATTAAAAAATCATGTAGTAGGTTTGTAACCATTACCTGTATGTTTCTGTAATGTATCTGACTTGAGACCTTTGTAAAAGAGCTCAGGGCTCAAAAGTATTAATCTTAAGCTTAACTAAATAGGAAAATAAATAATAACATAACTTAAGATGGCACTCAACTGCCGTTATTATAAACTGTGCCTCTTTGTGTTTTAAGATTGATAAAAAGCATCTGTTTTAATTAGACTGTGACCAGCGTGTTAGTAGTATGGCATTTCTTTTTTGAACTCTCCACTGTGTAAATGAGAAAAACAGGTGTTTCTCATGATTAACTTTTTAACTAAATAATTTTTATCTTCTGAATAGTGGTATGCAAGCAGTTTTACTGAATTACTAATTTAAAGGACGCAGCTGTTTTAAAAAATACAAGATTTTCATTATACATTTTAAAAAGCTAACTATGCCATAAGCTTATTTGGACTTAAAGAAGCAGTCTACATACTTTTTAATTAGACTGTGACCAAAAGTTTGTCACAAAGGCATATCTTAATGCCTTCCAGCTGTCGTAGGAAGTGAAAAACAAAAGCCTACATTGAGTAGCCTAGGACTTATATATTTCCCCTTCGAGAATGGGTGGGGTGGTTTGATGGACAGTACCAAATGTTCAGATGCTTTTTCACTACCAGCTACGGACTTGGGGGGTGGTCTGAGTCATTTTTATATAAGCATTTCAAGATACTGGAAGCTAAAATAAAGACAAAAGAACAGAGCGAGACTGCCAAAACTACTTCTTGAGCTAAAAGAATTTTTAAAAACATTTAACAAGTAACAATGGAACCATTGACTGTAGATGAGGCCCTTATCCAAACATCTGAAGAGCTGTCTAATCCACAGTTTACCACTACAGAAGGTGTGTATTTTTAATTTTTAACTAGAAACAGTAGATGCTGCAGGTTTTAGAGTTTAAATTTTGTCTTATAAAAGTTTTAAAATACTGAAAGTAGTGACAGGAGTGTATTTTCTGTTTTGAAGCAGCAGCACAGTGACCCCCTGCAGGAGAGAGAGGGAGAGAGAGGGAGAAAGAGACCATTACATGAAAGTGATGTTTTTCAAAGGCATTCAAGAGTTTCTGCTGGTGTCATTAATGAACAGAATATACCTAGCATAACTGCAAATGATGTACAGCCATCTACGAGCAGTGGCTCAAGAGTTTTTGCTGGTGTAAATGAACCAAATGTGCCAATAAACATTGTACATCCATCTAGGAGCAGCGGCACAAGAGTTTCTGACCAAAGGTTTCAAGAAAGGGACATTGACATGCTCAATGTTGGGAAAGCCTATATTCTTAAAACAATTGATAGTTTGTTTAATGCCTTGGTAATTGAGGGCAGATTATCTAGTGAGGATTACAATCAGATGTATAAATCTGAGCTTTTTAAAAGTTCAGGTACTTTATTGAGCAGTGTGCTTGGTTTAAGTTCTCGTGCAAAGAGTTGAAAATGATGGCAAGTGCTGCCCACATGTATGAAAAGTACAGGGGTTTGGAGGAAACAGTGGCCAAATACAAAAATAAAATTACAAAGTGAAAGCACAGAAGCTCTCACAAGCTGAGTACAAAGGGTGGCATCACTAACAAAATGAAAAAAAAAAACAAATGGAGTCAAAAAGGAAAAATCTGGGTAAAAAATAAAACAATCCAAGAAAAGTTGATAAGAAGAGTAAAGCTTGCCAGGAAAATATTACAGTGTAGGTTGTTACAGCATGTTGCTAATGGTCAGCAGTCTGAATTAGAAAACCATCATGATGATGAACTGGCAGGTCTGCAGTCTGAATTAGAAAACCATCATGATGATGAACTGGCAAACAGGGCGCCCCCTACAGTATTTTTAGAATCTGTGCAGCAATATGAACGCATTTAAAAAAAATGTAATGCTACAGAATTTCATCAAAGATATAAGTTTATAAATCTAGATACAATAAAATCTTTTACAGAGGCTATTGCTGCAATGCACCAGGCTATAGAAAATTTGTTAGACAGTGTGAAGAGAAAAACTCGGTCTGGTGACTTTATACAGGTAAGATTAAATGCTGATTCTTTAAATCAACCCTTGTTCTCAAGGAAAACATGACCTAATGAATTAAATGCTGCCACCTTCTTAGATCAGATAGCTGATATGCTACAGAGCAATACGGAAATCATTACTGATGACACTATACATCTCGTGGTAACTACTATCAGGAACCACCAGGGTTCGGGGTTGGGGGGGAGACGGATACTGAGCTCCATCTTGCATAGCAAGATTTTACAAAAAAAGACACAATACTTGATTGATTTAAATAACAGAAACAATAGTTTGTGTTTCGGTGGCTCCATTCTCGCACTCTTAAATCCACATATGAGTGACAGGCAGTTGTTGAACAAGGCTAAAATATTGCATGCTGAGCTAGGTTTGTCAGACCAAACACCTGTCACTTTTAGTGATGTGTCCCAGTTTGAACGTTTTTTAGGAGTCAAAATTAAGATTTTATATCATAATGAAGGAAACTGGCAAACATTTTCAACAGGTCCAGAAAGATTTCCTAAAACACTGTTTGTATTATTACATGAAGGACATTTTTATGGTATTACTAATATAAAAAAATTCATCGGCGCACGGTACCTCTGCAAATATTGTGATGTAGCCTATAGCCATAAGGGAAATCATATCTGTGCACAACAGTGCAAAGTTTGCTTCAATCTGTGTTGTCTCGAAAATGAAACTAGTACCGCATCATGCCCCAAATGTAAAAAGATTTGTAGGTCTGTAGCATGCCTAGAAAGACATTTAGCTAGAGCTGATGGGAGTACAGGGTCTTGTAAATCCATGAAACTGTGTGAACAATGTTTTGTTTTTTACAAGGGATCTCATACATGTAAATTGATTCAGCGTAACAGATGTGGTTCTTTCATGACAGCAGACAAGCATCTGTGTTACATGTCACCACTCACAGATGTAAAAATCTCTGAGAAATATATAGTGTTTGATTTTGAAGCCACACAAGAAACGAGGGTGCACATACCAAATTTTGTGTATGCTAAGCAATTACATGGGAAGAGGTCCTGGGAATTCGAAGGTGAAGATTGTATAAAAGATTTTGTAGGACATTTTATTGATGCACCATTTAGACACTACACATTTATAGCACACAATGCCAAAGGCTATGACAGTTATTTTATCGTTTGCCAGCTAGTCAAGGAAAGAATTGATATTAAATTGCTCACACAAGGAGGAAAAGTACTCTGTGTCACAGTGACATCCCTACACATCAGATTTATTGACAGCCATTGTTTTCTTCCTTTTAAACTAGCAAAATCCTGCAGCCCTTGGATTTGAGAATGAGATTGCAAATGTTACTTCCCCATTTTTAACACCAAGGCTAATGAAAATTATGTAGGTCCCCTGCCCGATGCTCAGTTTTATGGTTCTGAATATATGTTGCCTCAGAAAAGCAAGAGTTTTTGCAATGGTACCTAGCTAACCGACATAGAGAATTCAATCTGAAAAGAGAGCTTCGCTACTATTGTCAGTTTGATGTTGAAATTCTTTGAAAAGCCTGTGTCAGATTTAGGAGTGAAGTAATGGACATGACAACCAAAAGTATTTTAAAACAGTCAGACAGTGATACACTGGAGTATGAAACAGTATCCTTAGACCCCTTCCAGTACATCACAATAGCCTCAGTTTGCATGGCCATGTACAGATTTTTATTTTTGAAAGAATGCACTGTTGCTGTTCTCCCCCCAGACAACTACCACAGACAATTGAAGAGATACTCCACACCTGCTATTCAGTGGCTTATGTACATATCTGAGAAAGAAAACATTTCTATTCAGCATGCGCTGAGGGGTGGTGAATTTAAGGTGGGTCTGTACTTTTTGGATGGCTATTCTGTCATAAATGGAATACCCACAGCATTTGAATTTAATGATTGTTTTTTTCATGGCTGCAACATCTGTTACTGTGAGAAAGATAGAAACCACATGACAGGGACTAGTTTTGGACAGTTATTCAATAGGACCATGCACAAATTTCATTTTCTAAAAGGAAGGGTTTTGTTGTTAGAGTATTGTGGGAACATGAATGGAAAGCAATGCTGACTACAGATCAGGGTTTGAATAATTTCTTGAGGGACAGGCAGCTACCACAGCCACTCGAACCTAGGCAGTCATTGTTTGGGGGGAGAACAAATGTCATTTGTCTGTACTATAAGACGCAGCCTGATGAGAAAATACACTATTATGATTTTACCAGCCTCTACCCTTTTGTTAACAAAACCAAACTGTATCCAGTTGGTCATCCTGACATCATTTATGACAATTTTGATGACCTCACTCAGTACTTTGGTTTAGCAAAAGTAAAAGTCTTACCCCCAGAGGTATTTTCTTTCCAGTGCTGCCATCCAGGATTGGTAAAAACTGTGTTTACATTATGTCGCATGCCTTGAAAATAGATTCTAAACAACATCATGCGCACATGATGATGAGCAAAGGTCACTTACAGGTACCTACTGTACTTAGAACTAAACCTGGCACTGGAAAAAGGCTACAAAATCATTAAAATTTATGAAGTTTGGCATTTTAAAGAGTCATGCACAGAGCTTTTTGCAGACTACATCAAGCTGCATCTAAAAGGCAAGCAAGAGGCATCTGGTTTCCCTTCATGGATAAAAACTGAAGAGGATAAAGTCAGGTACATACAACAGTATTTTGAAAGGGAAAATGTACATTTGAACCCTGCAGCCATAGCTGTTAACCCCGCAAGGAGACAGATATCTAAACTGTTTTTAAATTCTCTTTGGGTCAAATTTGGGCAGAGAGCTAATTTGCCAACCACGAGCATAGTAGTAGACCCACAGAAATTGTTTCAGTATGTTTTTGTACCATATCACAATGTCGCATCATGCTTTTTCATCGATGATGAAGCAGCTTGTTTAAGCTGGAAATATACCAGTGATCATTACACAAATTCCAATAATATCAACATATTTATAGCTAGTTTTACAACATCATATGCCAGAGTGGAACTCTAGAACCTGCTAGATAGGTTACAGGACAGGTGCCTTTATCACGACACAGACTCTGTCATTTTTGTGTCCAGACTGGGTGACTGGGCCCCACCTCTGGGTGATTATTTAGGGGAGCTGACCAGTGAAGTTCCTGCAGATGAACACATTACAGAGTTTGTTTCCGCAGGCCCAAAAACTTACAGCTACAGGCTGTCCAGTGGAGAGGTTGTTCTTAAAGTGAAAGGGTTTACCCTTAATGTAGCCAGCAGTAAACACATTAATTTTGAAAGTCTGAAGGACCTGGTCTTTGACTATACAGGGTCACAGATCTCTAAAGAAATTACCGTGAGTCAACTCAGCATTATTAGGAATAAAAAGCAGTAGTCCCTTGAAACAAAAACGCTGTCCAAGACCCAGAGAGTAGTTTATGACAAGTGAGTTTTACAAGACAATTTTAAAACACTTCCTTACGGATACTGATTGTGAAAAATGATATCAGGCTGCAGCATCCCTTTACTTGTCTGTTGGCTGGCCCTCTAATAGTGGGAAGAGCTTCTTTATAAAACAGTTGTTGGAACATGCTGATGCCACTTTATCACACAAGCCTGACAATATTGTCTGGTTCTACAGCTGTTGGCAACCTTTGTATAATGAATTGCTGTTAAAGTTCCCTCAGATTAAATTTGTGGAGGGGCTACCAATGTCACTAGCTGACAATGATCTCTTACCCCTTGGTAAGGTAAATTTTGTCATTATAGATGATTTGATGGACTCTGCCTGTTAAAATAGTGAAGTGGAATATGGGTTTACCAAATACAGTCATCATAAACAATTGACAATATTTTTAATTGTCCAGAATGTGTTCTGTCAAGGTAAAAAAAAAGCAGGACCATCACACTAAATGCCAAATACATGATTTTGTTTAAAAATCTCAGAGACAAGCTGCAGATCATAACTCTGGCTAGACAAATGTATCCTAGTCAGACAAAATTTTTCTTAGAAGCTTTTGAAGATGCCACAAGAAAGCCTCATGGCTATTTACTGGTTGATTTAAGATCCAATACACCAGATGAATATAGACTGCGTAGTGGGGTGTTTCCCCCTGACTGGCCTGTGGCATATGTCATGAAAAACACATTCTGCTTCTAAAAATATTTGATACTGTATTGTCATTATGTCTAAAAGACTGCAGAAAATCTGTCTGTTTTAAAGTTACTAGAAAAGGGCCTCGAGCTTAAGAAAAGCTATTTTATGTTCAGCCTCTGATGATCTGATATCAGCTATAGCTGAGATAGCTTAAACACTCTCAGGAAATATTCCACTGTCAGCAAAACAGTTAGGTTTTGCTGAAAAAAAAATGGAGAGTCATTAAAACTTTAGCTGATAAACAAACAACCTTAAAAAGGAAAAGAAAATAGTTAATCAGACAGGTGGTTTTATAGGAATGCTGCTAGGAATTGCCATCCCTTTGATCACAGGCCTGCTGGCTAACAGATAATGGATTTTACTCAGAAAATGTATTTGGTACCTCAGCAACAGATGGATCATATTAAAACTAATTACCCTGATCAGGATATGAGAAGTTGCAACTAACAGTTTGGACACTGACATGAGAACCATACTGTCCCGGACCAATTTATCAGACTATGACAGAGCCAAAATGTACTCTGCTGTGTTACAGCAATATCTGACTTTGGTAAGACAAGGAGAACAAGTTAAACCAGTTTGACATTACTCATGCCTGAAAATGAATCAATGCTCTGAACCCCTGTGGACACGGGTAGACAGCTTCTGTACCTAGTACTATGGAAAAAGACATTTAAGTGTGTTTTTATCGTCTAAAACCAATGCTGAACTTTTGTTAAAGCATATGGCAAAGAACAAGGATATTGTGTTTGGAGTGATAAGGGTGAATTAATATATAAAGGCACTGTTGTTTCTGGGTCTCACATGGTCGACGAGAAGAGCTGCTACAGCCACTCACGTAATCCCTGACCACAGAAAGCCAAAGGGCTGGGATGTTTTTGTCAAAGAAATGGCTGAGTCTAACATACCCACCTCAGTGTTTGCTCACTTAGCAAACAGGAGCTATGTAGAAAGGCTGAAATCGTAGCTGGTGCAAAACAGCCAGCACCATCTCCAGTTAACCAATGGTCAGTGATGCCCAAAAGACAAAAGTCTTTAAGAAACCTGTGTGGCTCACTATGTAAAACTTAAATGCAATCTCTATATGAATGTTAGATACCTCAGTGACTGTTGTGTACAGCCTATGTTGAACATTTACCTCATATTAAATATGTAATCCCACTCAGTGACTGATGTGTACAACCTATGTTAGCCATTTACCCTTCATATTGAATATGTAATCCTGTTTTACAAAAAGTGTTTATATTGATGCATGTTAGCTTCACTCATAGTTAAATATGTTAACATGTTTTAGAAAGAGGTGCTACTATAATTTACCTCAGTGCTATGGTATATATAGTGTCATTTTTAACAGGAGATGCTTTTGTTTATTATATCTTATCCATGATGTTACCACTGATGTGTGTTGTATTTTATTGGCAGTTTTTTTACAATAAATGCCTTTATATTTTATATATTTGTCATTATTGAAGACATTGCATATCTTATCCATGATGTTACCACTGATGCATGTTGTATTTTATTGGCAGTTATTTTCCAATAAATACCTTTATATTTTATATATTTTTGTCATTATTGAAGACATTGCATATCTGAAAATGTTAAACACAGCTCTCTCCAGTTTAAAACACAGGTGCCTCCCAAAGTTTAAACACAGAAAACACAGAGACACACAATTATGAGTGTTTATATATGATTTATAAGTGACTGGTTTTGAATAAAATTACAAGCGGTTGCATATTTTAAATTCATTACAAGACAAACAAGTCTGAACATGTTGCCACCTCACTGATACATGCCTGACATGTTTAGATGTCTGAAAAGTGACGACAAAACTAGTTACCATGGCATCATTTTTCAGCAAATCATTAGAGTACATTTTAAAATCTGATTATAAGAAAGTCCTTTGCATCTGTGGTGTAAGAAAATATGCAGTGAAATCTACAGGTGGTAGAAAAGGTATCTTGTAATGTGTGTCTTGGTACAAAATGTTTTTATTTCTGTTTAAAAAATCCCAATCGCTTGTGCATGATTGTCGGGATGAAAACTGTAGCTGTCGAAGAACTCCCCAGTCCCATTTTCTGAAATGTATACAGCTAACCAGTGCTGTTCAGGGAGGTCATGGGGATCAGTAGTGATGACTAGTGCTGCGGGAAGGTTTCTCAGTCTCTCCTTGGGTAGCAGATCACAGGGAAACACACCCAGAAAGCAGTCACGGATGTGGGAGTCATTGGTTACAATTTTTTCCAGCTGCTTTGTGTTCATTTTTATGGTTTATCACATATAATCAAAAATGACATTTCTTCTCTGGTTTATTTCAATGACATTATCAAACACTGCATAGATAATGAGATTAACTGTTTGTGGAAGGGTTTCAAATCTGATCTCAGCTCTGAGATTCCAGTTTTAATTAATGAATAATGATCAGCACATTCTTGGTCCGAGTGAGATCAAAGGCAAACAGGGTGTACCTTGGGTAAATTCTGACGGTTGACTACAAATGGGTGATCTTCATAGATTTCCCACCGCTAGTACTAGATTAAAATATTCTCTCACAGCATTCCCATTTCTAAAATCGGGCTGTAGAGGTTTAGTGGGATTTGTTCACCATTCAGATACAGAGCCACAAAATTAATGTTATAATGCTTAAAGTTAAAGGGTTTTTGTGTAGGAACCACTAAAAGCATCATTGTCAACAAATCTATGACCATCATTTCTGGTAACTGTCCCAAAACAAATTATCTTGGTTGCAGACCCTGCTGCCTGCAGGAGGTTGAACACTTCATACCCACTCTGTCTATAGGGTATTTAGCGTTGGAGGTCAGCAGAGCTTTGAGTGTCCCAGACGAACTCTGAGGGGTCACTTTAACCCTTTGACAAACCGAGAGGCAGCCATGACTTTTAGCTATAAGGCTCAGCATCTCCACTCATCAGGCAAAAGCTGTCCCTGTTATCGTGTCAGTTTAATTTTAATATCCACAATTCAGCATCAGTTTCTCTTGAAAACAAGTCTGTGCAAGTGTCCCAGCAGTTCTACCTCTCTACTGAGATGTGAAGGAGCTTTTATTAAAACCTACATTGTCACCATCTCTGTCTGTGATTTCATGTTTCCGGTGTCTTTGTAAATAACCTCATGTAAATTGGGTAGAAAGGGTCTCTTCACTGAAGTTCAGCACAGATTCTATGACAGCCCTGTAAGGGTACAGTTATTGCTCTGACTGATGAGCCGATCACCGACAGTCACATCCAGCTGACTGAAAATGGTGGCCCTGGGTAGTTTATAAGGCACACTTTGGCGCTGCAGGTATATTACTACCATCCGCTTCAGTGATTTTGCAAACCAGGAAAAGCGTGTTGTTTAGATCCAAATAGTCTCACCATTCCTGCTATATAAAATCAATCGTGAGTTTTCTGAAAGGGCAGCCAGAGGGTATCTCTACATAAATGCTTTTTTCAATGCTTGTCTGTGTGGAAGAAACAGCAAACAAGTCAAGTTCTGATTTTGTGCATTCTTCAGAACCACAGTGCATGAAAGCCATGTTTTTAGAACAGGTCTCTCTGCTTTTTACTGACCCTTCAAGATCCTTTGCCTTGACGCTTTATGTGAAGTTTTATGCTTTGAAACACCTGTTTTAAGTAGCCGGGGGCGTATGAGAAGCGAAGGTGTACTCTGCACTTTCTTTCTACCTCTCTTGAATACAATCAGCCCTGAGCCACCCTGAGTAGGTTTATCACCCCTGACATCTTTTGAGTGACAGCACTAGTCACATGCCCCACAACATCCTTGCAACATTTTTAGTAGCTGTCTGTAGATGTGGACTTGCAATTTCAAACCCCTCTTAAAATGGAACTGCTTTTCTGAACAGATCACGAAATATCCCTCCTATACCAGAATCATGCATAGTAGGAAGTCCATGAAAGCCGGGCAGACCGTATCTTGCCTGTGCCTTGTAATAGCTTCTGTACAAGGCAGGGTCCCCATAATGTTGAACGATCACCATCCTTGTTAAATTTTAAAGCACTCTCTGGGGGCGAAAATGCAACTTCATGATCACCTTTCCAAATCGAAATGGTACAGGTTCATTTTGATCATTCTTTATTTCAATAGTGACTGTATTGATCTGATGTTTACTGACTGTTTGATAATGGGGTTTATCGTAGGTCACGGTCACTATCTCATTGTCTTGGCCCCTGACGGGTATGCATCTCAGCAAAGGCACTAGACTGTCACCCACTATTTCATGCATGATAATGTCAGTAGATATATAATGTAAAACCCCATTAATATCTGGAGGGTTCTTTAGCGAGATTCTTCCTACACCTACCTCAGTCTGCTAAAACCCAAAGGTACTGTAACTGCCGCATAAACAAAATGCATTTGATGTCACTGTCAATGCTTATTTCTCTCCGACGGCTTGTTGCTCCAAAACCACTGGCAGTTCATTTACTTCAAATATGTTTTATTAATTTGAGAACAACACCAGCCATGTTAGGATAATAGCCGATGGAATTTTAAATGCTGCTGACTCAGTAAAGGGTCCAGTTGGTGGTGTTTACTGTGGCCACGCTTAGAGGCTGATAGACATACTGATCCTGTTTTTCTGTGCAGGCACATTGTCCCAGGTATGAGGGTACTGAATTTCTGCTGGCCCACTTTCATTCACCAGGTAATTCAAGCATTTGTGGTAACTTTACAGTAAAAGTGGATATAGTATTGTTGTGGGAAAATAGCGATGTATTGCTGGGCAATGTGATATAAAATCCATTTTTGAGCATTTTAAGCCTTATCTGCTTCTATGTCCTGAACCTGTGTTGCCTCAACCCAGCTATTAAATTTATCGGGCCACCCTCCACTTTACCAGATACCAAGTTTTTCTGCCACGCTTTTCTCTGCTAGGATTTTCTGCACCCTGTACACACGGTCCTCATCAGGTTCAATATTTTGCAGCTCCTCAGCATAAAAAGTACCTTTAATGTCTTCCCCCGATAGTCTTTTAACTTATAGGTGGGCCTCTGTGTCTTTAAGACCTCAGTCACAATAAATATCTCATCTGTGTACGTCTGTTCATATCCCTTTTCAAACACCTGTTTTAGCTTAGATAGTCTCATGTGATCATCTTTCTGAAGGGTACCCTTTTGTTTTTTGCCAAGAACAGAATTACCGTAGAGGATCTTCCATACATCAAGGGATTGGAAGGTTAACATCCACAGGTCTGTGTTTAATGCTTCTGTGATAAGTATGGTTATAGCTGTGCACCAGGTCTCGACAACACATCTGTATATTTCCAAGTATTCTGGCTGTAAAGTAACGCCACATGCGTGACTTCAGTGTCCTATTAAATCTTTCTACAATGCTGGCCTTAACTTCATTATTCGTCACAAAATGGTGTATTTTATTTTGTTTTAATAGGTTCTTTAAGGAAGCATTTAGAAACTCTTTACCTTGATCAATCTGCAACTTCTGAGGTGTGCGTCCACTTTTAAAAATAGTTTTAAAGGCTTGCATCACTGTCTTGCCTGATTTGTCATTTAAAGTCACTAGCCAGGCATACTTGGACAGCACATCGATGCACGTCAGTATGTAGTTAAACCCATTATTGTACTTTGCATATTGACTCATATCCACTAAATCAGCTTGCCATTGTCTGTCTGTGTCAGGAAACAATGACAGATTTCTCTTGAATCGACTCTGGCTGCTTTGTGTAATGAATAGGGTCCTGCTTCAAGCTATTCTGCAACACCTTTCCTGGTGACCCTTTATCAAGTTTTTTGCAGCCTTATACAGCTGAGTCACCCCTGTGAAACTACCCACTTTTTTTGCATTAAAATATATATTCTGGAACAGGTGATCATTCATCTTCTTTCACAACCCCGATATCTGTTAGCTAACAAAACTCTTGTCACCAGTAAAATAAAGCATGTGCTCTTTCTGTTCTTTTAAAAACACTATGACAACCACAAAGTGCAATGCATGATTATATTTTATTTATAAATACACACGTCATAACAGTATTTGAATATTTACTTTATATACTTTATAGTACATAAACTAATGCATATACAGTAGCTGCTACATACAAAAGGCATAACACATGGCAAGCATGCAACGATTATATAATATCTTGTTTTTCTACTCTTCAATTTTTACACGCTTCACAATACCCAGAAACAGCAACTTTTGAGCTGCATGTTTTACACAAGCATGGGCATCATCCACGTTCCCCCTTAGTGATAAGGTGGGCACAATACATACACACATATGCCATACACCACTCAAAATAATAAGCCTGATTTTTAAGACCATCTGTTACAACTAAAATGTCGTTCACCTTGCATACTGCTCTACGGTTACTGTTTTCCATTACGTCAACATAGAGTCTCCATAAAAGGGGTGGCAACTCTTTAATCAGAGCCAGTGTGTTTTCTGCCAGTGAAGCAGCAGCATCTTCAGAGCAGACATTTAATGCAGGCTGCTTTCCAAAGTATATAGGTTCCTTTAAAATGTCCTTTATCACATGGTACATTGTAGACATCAAGACTGTCCAGAATATTGGGAGCATGCCAGTACATTCCATCTGAAAGTACATTATAATACACTATTTAGGAAAAGCATATGCTAAATCTGGTATATGAAACACAACAAAAGCGATAAAAGAAGCAAAATTTATGATGTCAGACTCAGACCCCCCATTCTGCAAACTAAACACGAAAAAGTCAACAGCAGTACAGATAAAACCACAAAAGTGTATTACATCATAAGGGTTATGTATAAACTCTATAGCAATTTTAAACATTGCTCTCAAGAGTAGCCCCTCATCCTTAAAATAATCCACAGTTTCTTTTGGGTCCCTCTGGGAGACCATCAAAAGACCTTGGCATGTCTCTAAGAGTACAGACGGTGCTTGTCCTGTAGGTAGATTTAAACCAGGTTGTTTAGCTCTGTGTCTGACTAGTTGGTAACTAAGCCTCTGGATGCACTGACAGGGTGTTTCCATCGTTGTATACTCTGGAAAAACATACAGCACTATGTTTTAGTGACCTCACTGCGTGGGTGTTTGGCAAGTGGAAAAGCCAGGGTAACAATATGAACAATATTAAAATGGTAACAAGTAACAGTTTTTTGGGGGTAAATGTTTTTAACAACGTAAACAGGGTTCCTAATTTCCTTATATAATTTTTTAAAGGGCCTTTTGACCAGTGGATCATTTCAGCAAGCAGAGAAGCCAGGTTAACAACACGTACAATATCACAAGGTTTTTTCTGCTTTGTAGTACACACACACATGACTATGACGATCATGATATAAAGTCCACAAAGACATTCATCGTCTTCCACGAATATATCGGCAAACACTTTAACATTTTCTACAAGTGGCAATACAGATTCATTTATATATTTATCTGTATCCTCCCATACTTCTGGAAGGGCAAACATCATCAGTTCAGAGGCTGCATGTATCTCACAAAGGCAAATGTCATATTGAGGTGAACCAAACAGTGATGGATGGCAGTAATGGCTTAGGATCAGATACATAAAGCCTTTGGATTCTCTCTGTACTTGCATCCCGCATGATTATCTGTAAAAATAAAATATGACACGTTTTGGTACTGAAATGTTTCATGTAGTAATTTGGGGTGGGGGTGGGGTAATTTTTACAATATAAACAGGGTTCCTGAATTTCTTTTAGAAATTTTTTAAAGGAACCTTTGCTGACCAGACGGCAGGCATCTTTTTAATTTCACTGTCTGTCTGCTGTAACATTTGCATAACTAACCACATGGGGTCATCAGATTTTCTCACATCATTTAAAACATGACTTATAGTTTCAGGGTACAATTGGTCATATTTAACCCTGATGCTTCATAGCACTGCCAAGATCACGGGCGTGAGCTGCCTTATGTGTATGGCTTCAGAAACATTTCTGTATGCTTCTTTGACATTAAGTCATCAGGACACATGAATGGTTTTTCTGACTCGGATCATCTATCTCACACCCAGGACCGGAATCGACCAATTCACAATGTATCACCCTCTGTATCTCTGAGGCAATTACACCACGGATGGTATGATACATAATGTACTTACAATACATATCGTTGTCAGTTTTGGGGGGTTTACTACTGAGGCCTGGTTTTTCACATGAGGTCCCCTGTCTAATCTTAGTAGAAGAAGAAGAAGAAGAGGGTTGGGTAGTGATCACAGCCTGTTCTGTGACATTTTGAAACATTCTATAGCTCTCTGTATTTCTAACATACTGGTTCTCACACATCTCATTAACAGCCACATTTGTATCTTTCACACAGCAAAGACAGTCGAGCAGTAGATTTGTGGAAAGTCAAGAATCCATGCTGTCCGAATATGACTGCTGCTCCATCGCAAATCCTTCAGTCTATTAAAGTAAAACAAAAACAGCATTGGTCCTCTGACTCATTATAGGTAAGATTTAGTTCTACTGCTAACTCATCTCCTCAGTTACACCATGTACGCATGTCACCACTCACATTTTTTAAATGTTAAAATGCATTTACCTCATCAAGGCAACTCTTTCTTCTTCTTCATTTTTCTTATCTTTCTTTCTTAGCCTGGGCTTGACTGCTTGTGGCAGCATTATCATCATCCCCTCTTGGTCAGAGGCCCTCTTGGCTGTGTCTTGGATTTCTTTTCACAACTTTCTGATGCTTTTTTGGCAGTGTCTCACTGACCATCTTCTCTGGCTCCTTCTGTCACTCTCTGTTTTTGGTTTCACAGTAACTTCTTTTTCTGCATCAGATTCACACCCCAGCAACTCTTCAAGGTCTTGCAGTGGTGTCTCTTCAGAAGGACAGTCAGATTTAGGATTTTCTGATTCAGCAAACTGTTCAGCGAGTTTCTTTTTTTATGTCAGACACTCTTCCACTCAACAAGACTTGTGTGGGACATTCTTTTTCACACCTCATGTAGTACACATACGTTGGCTTGGGTTGTGGAGCCCCGACAGTCATCTTCTTGCTTGGCTTTTCATCTCCAGACTTTTCATTAGGTGGTGTGACAATCTGGCCTGTTACAGGGAGGTTGAATTGAGAAGCGCTGCGCTGTGCCATCTTCTTGCTTGATGTTTTTGATAATCTGCTCCAAGTCTATAAAACAGAATCTGAGGAATCTCTCAAAAGCTGTGCCTCCTGGCTTCAAATGCAGGGTTTATATAACGCTTTGCAAGATGGACTGCCCCTTGGTAAAACCATCACCACACCCCATCAGACTATACATGGTAACATGTGTCAGAGGCACATCTGTTGTAGCCCCCCACCCCTTTTTCAGAACATTATAAATATCACTCACATTTCATTCAGCCTTCTCCTTGATACTACACAGAGCTGAGGGGTGAACTATAGGTATGTGTATTCCTTTTTTCTGATATATTTTATTATTTTAATTCATGATGGAGTATAAATAATTAGTTTTGTGATTGTTGCAATGCTATCCAGAGAAAATTGCTGAACCATCTTATTTACACAGAGGTCCCCCCGTTTTAGCTTATAAATGTTACATGCGTATACATAAAGCTATCCTTTTGATGCAAGTTTGACACAGTCCTACAGATGCAATTTAAATTATTTTGTATATTGTTATAAAAACAGAAAAAGGGGTACTCACACAGGCAGATGAATTTCCCTCGGGGGTCTCCACACAGATCTGTGAAACCTCTGCCGCGATCAGGTTGCCTCCTAGATACTTCTTTCTGAAAATATCTAATAAAAAACACCGTGCCCTGCAGTTATACCCCCAAGCCTACAGAGGCACATAACTCTACATAAACCCAACTGACTTTTTGGGGTGGGTGAGCACAGTGTGAAGAGGGACAGGTCTTGCAGGATGGTGGGGGTGCAGGAGTCCAAGCTAGCATGGTGGGACTCGGTTCCAGCCAGGATGGGTGGCAGGGTTCGAGGAGTGTACAAGAAGGAGGGCGAGGATACTTACAAAATGGTAGGTGGCAGGGGTTTGAGGAGTGTACAAGAACGAGGGGTGTAAGACGCTTACAAAATGGTGGTGTTATGTCACTTCCAGGGCTTCAGTGTGGGTCATTTCCTGCACAAGGGCCGGGACACGGGTTCAAACGCATGTCATTTCCTGTGCAGGGGGCAGTACACGGGTTCGAACGCATGTCATTTCATGTGCAAGGGGTGGGACACGGGTTCGAGGTTGCGTCACTTCCACCAGAAGTGGGCGGGGCTAGCGCATTTTAGGGAGGGACTTCCGGTTTAACAAGGGGCGATTCTGATTGGTCCATTTTAGGACATGCCCACCTGTCAAATGATGTGGCACGCGCTGATTGGCTGAAATTTAACATTTGACGAGATATATGAACTTATACTACTCATATAGTGAAGACAAGTTACAGTTCAAAGGTGGAATGGACCAACCCATGTCAAATCATTATAATTCCAACATGTACAATAACAATATACAGAAATCAAAAGGTTATAGTCACAGGCAAGGGGGAGAAGGACTAAGCACAGTCACAGTTGGAGTGGTAGAGGATTTCAGCACGGAATAGGGTTTTAAATGGGCTGTAGTGTAGTGGCTGCTCCAGGGTGATGGCCAATGGCATTTCATTCAACCAGAGGGAGGTCCTGTAGTAAAAGGAGCATTGGCCCAGAGAGGTCCTGCAGTAGGGTACAGAGAGGGGGGCTAGCAAGGAGCTCTGTGTAGACTGTGGCTGAGTGGAGGGCTGAACAAGGTGGTGGAGACTTGGGGGGAGGTGTTTAGGGAGAGCTTCCTAGCAAGGAGACAGGTCTGGTATCTGAGTCTGCCTTCAAAGTTAAGCCAGTTGGTGCATCTATAGAGCTCACAGGTGTGTGCCCAACGATTGCATCCAGTGACTAACCGGCAGACTTTAGGGAGATAATGATTCGACGCAGGGCAGTGGGGTCAGCTGTGCCTTAGATACTAATCCCGTAGTCACTAAGACAGGGCACTGATGATGTCACGTCAAGACCTAGGGCGTCAGGAGGCAGACACCCCTGTGTCTATATAGGAGACCTAGTCTGGAATTGATAGCTGAGCTGAGCAGATTGATGTGATTGCGGTACATGAGACAGGAGTCAAGGGTGATGCCCAGGTATTTAAAGGTGGGCACAGGGTCAAAGGGGGAGCCCTGGACATTAGTGATGTTGAGGGGAACATTTTTAAGCTTATTTTGTCTGTGGGTGAAAAGCATGGCCTTGGTCTTTTTGTAACTCAGGACAAGATGGTGCTCTGAGAACCAGGCCTTGGCTTCAGAAAAGGAGCATTACAGGGAGGATTGAAGGGCATGGGAGTCCGAGTGGCTGTCAAATATAACCGCGTCATCAGCGTACAGAAGCATTTGTCCCAAGCAGGCCTTTGGGAGAGTATTCAAGTACATGCTAAACAGGAGGGGGCCCAGTATTGAGCCTTGGGGAACTCATGAAAGTATCGGTTTAGTGGCTGAGAGTGTGGAGTTTAACTTGACCCTCTGGGTTCTGTCACTGAGGCAGCTTTTAAACCACATGGTAGTGTCCTGGGACAGGCCCATGCAATGCAGGGATTGGATTAGGAGTGTGTGGCTGACAGAATCGAATGCCTTGGTTAAGTCAATATAGGCAGATCCAACTAGGTGCCCTTGATCAAGGGCTTTGCTTATGAAAGTGGTGTATTCAAGAAGGACAGTTGTAGTACTGTGGCCCTTCCTGAACCCATGCTTTTCGGGGCAGAGAAGGTTGTATTTAGTGAGATAGTCTGAGAGTTGATCTGCCACTATTTTTTCTAGTGCCTTGGAGAGGGCGGGAAGAATGGAGATGGGGCAGTAGTTCCCAGGGAGGTGCAGTCCCCACTTTTTAATATTGGGGTGATGACAGGTGCTTTCCAACATAAGGGGAATTGTCCATGACAGAGGGACCAGTTTAGGATGTCAGTGAGTGGGGAGATAATGGAGTCTAAGATGAGGAGGACTAGTTTTAGATCCAGTGAGTCACTACTAAAGCATGTTTTCCCGAGGGCTTTGGTTAAATATGGTCTTACCTCTAGGAAGGTGATTGTTCAGAGCCTGAAAGTGGGGTTGGACGCTTTAAGGGGTGGGATGGAGGGAAGGTCTGAGGCCGGGTTGAAGATGTTAGGGTGAAGGTCACTGCTAAGATCGGAAAATGCAGTCTTGAGGGTATCAGCAATCAACAGGGGGTCCTGGGAAAGTGAGGCATTTACTAGCAACTGGGCAGGAGGGGAGGAAAAAATTTCCATTCAGTTCTTTAATGTTGTTCCAAAATCTGCACCCAGAGCCCTAGGAGGAGGAGGAGAGTGTCTCCTGGTAGTGGGTAGCTTTGACTTTTTGAATTTCCCAGGTACGTTTGTTCCTAAGTTCCTTATAGAGTTGACGGTCATACGGTTTGCCCAATTCCTTAGCTTTATGCCATTGATTATCGCATTGCTTCATGAGGTCAGATAGGGCATGGGAGAGCCAGGGGGTGTCCTGACCTTTGACTTTCTGTTTGGAGACTGAGGCATAGCAGTCACAAGCAGAGTTAAATGTGGAGATAAAGTAATCCATGGTACTGTCAGTAGACTGTGCAGTGCTGATGGGGGTCCAGTCACATTATAATATGTGTTGTTTGAAGTGCGAGAGAGATCCCTTTTTTAGGCAATGTATAAAGGTATATTTGGGTGGCTGCTTCGTGATTTTTATTGAGGACCATCTACAGATGACTGGCGAGTGGTCACTCAGTGCATCCAGAAGTACTGAGACCTCAGATATGCGGGTGAGCGATTCATGAATATGAGGTCAATGAGTGTGGAAGTGCCAGTTTTATGGTTAAGCCTCATGGGGGACTGGATGACTTGGATGAGGTCCAGTGCCATGACAGCATCCTTGTAGGGGGCAGAGGAGGTCGCTAGCCAGTTGACATTGTAATCACCCAAGGCAATGATTTCACTGGAGGTAGGCAGGTGGGCTAGGCAGTTCATTATCGAGTCAAACGCTGGCCTTTGGTGCCAAGGGGAAGGGTATAAACTGTGACTATGTGTAGGGCTTTGCCAGATGTGTCAGGTTGCAATTTTACAGTGAGAACCTGTGTGCCGTGGAAGGGATTGGGAGCGCCAGGGACTAGTGAGGCCTGAAGGAAATCTCTATAGTAAAGAGCACAACCCCCACCCATCTTAGCTAGCCTGTCAGTTCTAAGGATAGAATACCCAGGAATATGGACAGTCAAGTCTGGGGTATCAGGATCAAGCCAGGTCTCTGTAACTGCAAGGATATCTGGAGAGATCTGTGCCATCCAGCCCTGAAAGACATCAAGCTTTTTTTGAAGGCTGCAGATGTTGACAGTGGCTAGAAGGAATCCATTTGATGACCCACAGGAGGTGCTTTGGGGGGGTGGGCTCGGGTTTGGGTGCACATTGCCTGATAGGAGAAGGAGTAGGAGGGTGTGGTGGAGGAGGGAGAGTCTAATTAGCTTGGCTTTTACGTTAGGGTTATGTGGCTGGGGACAGGGTTTGTGGGCAGCCACAGGTATGGGTAGGGTGGAGATATAGTCGGCCACTAAGAGGGCTAATGAGGTATGCTGGGTTAGGTTCCTGGAGGGAGACATGTCGGGGTATGGAAGGTGTGTGGAGTATTGCTGGTAGTGCCCCACCTGATGGCGTAATGTTGGGTACCTGCCTGGCTGACAGGCAGATGACTTGGGGGAGGGAAGGGAGTAAGGAGCACTAGGAGCCCACCAAAGATTAGAGGGAGGGGCATGGTGGAGTACAATGCAAAAGAGGGCAGCGTGCCCAGATGCCACAGGACTCAAGAGTTAGCAAGGTATCCTCTTAAGTGATCCCAGATCAGATGGAGTAGCAGTAGGATTGGTGCTTATGATGCTCAGGGTGCAGAGTTTGCATCTGGGGTGGGGAGCAAGTGGGAAATTAAGAGGAAAGGGCCAGAAAGCATTAGCTGTACAGGGGTGGGCGAGAAAGAGGTAATGAAGATGGGGGGACAAAGAAGAATGAGGCTAGAGGGAGGGAACTCAAGACCAACCCCTGGAGGCCAGAAAAGATAATCTGCTGATGAGGAAGTGGGCACTTAGTCATGTGACCAGATGACGTTATGTATTGAGAGTTGGCCTTGGGTGGAGGGGTGGCTGGGGCTGGCGGGGAGTCGATGCAAAGTGTCTATGGGTAAACACCCTTCCAGTGGTATCTCTGCAGGTAGGAAAGCGGTGATTACCTTTAGAGCCTGTCCAGCCTTCCACTTCTGATACTGGCTGTGTGTGTAATGGGGGTCCTGGCTGAGGCCTAGTGAGGGAAGAGAAGCAGGGAATTAGCATAGGGTGCCTGAACTGAGCACTTGACTGAGCATGTGCGGCTTTCCTGCAAGGGGAGAGGAAGGCCTCACAGTGTTTCAAACATCAGAAACAGTAAGTACAATGCTGTATATCATGCACTCATGCCATGATTACTCTAGAATTTGTACAAAACACAATGTGTTGACAAGGCCAACAACATATCTTGTATGTTACAATTGTTTTGACAGTCAATATATTTGAAACCTGATGCATGAAGTAACATTTACATTTTATTACAATGATTAATACAGACCAAAAAACAGTAAGCTTCTACAAACTGTACACTCTCCAGTCGTATTTTGATATAAGATGCACCTTCGATTGAAAATTCCACCTGTAAACTGTCCACACCTCACTGTCAATCATGGTACCATCAGCGTTTTAGTAAACATTAACATTTTTTTAACATTACTGTCTGATTGGTTACTATGTCTGCTCGGTTACTGTCATTTTATTTGTTTCATTCTGCTGATCATGCATTTGGATAGAAGCTTCCCTAGTGACACTATAGCACTGGGATGTTGTGTATTTAAAACTGTAGCTATTAATACGTCGATATTTACAGAACCTCTGTGCACATTCACGTGCTTATTACCTAGCTCACACGTCATTCTAGTCATTCTACATACAGCACAGTAAGGCTGTTTGTGCTCATCTATAGGCACTTCTTTCAAAAATATGTATGTAATGACAGCAATATCGAACACACAAATCAAATTATGTAAACATTTGTACAGTTTTCAAACATAAATGTGTCCTGAGCTGCACTGATGTGTTGCAGAATTACAGGTGTACACCTTTCATCAGATGTCTTACTTACGTGCTGTTATGTAAAAGTTAGACTTGCTGTTTTAAAAAACTTATAATTAGTTGTCTCTATTTTCTATACCGCTCAGACCAGAAGTACAATATGCATCTTATTGAACTCTTCTGCCACGGTGCTCCTTTCCAACCTTAAATAAAAACAAAGGAAAACTTTTGTCACACGTCCTTTCAAGTGTTCTTGTGTTCAGCAATGTCTTACTTTACTCTCCCCTTGTGGTTTACACACCAAATTGTAATTTGGAGTGTCAGGTTCTCACCCCTCATGTCCTGACTGTAATATTCTGGGGTACAGTTGGGCACGATGGCCCAGATAGTCAAAAGGGTTGCGCATGGCGCAACAGTGTTGCGCCATGCACAACCCACTGATGCGCCCCGGTGCGATATTCAAAAGGGGAAAGTGTGCGGCACAAATCCTGATGCGCCGGAGCGCATCAGTAATGTCTGCAGGCGCAGGTGGGGGGGCATGCCCATGCATACTCTGCACAGCCCAATATTCAGCCTGGGATGTGTGGAGCCATGCATGCGCAACCCCTACCTGTGCCAGCACAAAGTTACGCCAAAAAAAAAAAGGAGCAAGGGCTGGCCACCCACAGGTGAGCTGCCATATTGCAGGGTGCAACGCAGCAGCTTCCACCTGTGGGTAGCCACCTGAGCTCCGGCTGCACCTCCCGTGGTGTCAGCACCCCCCATGCCGATTGCAGGCATCGAGTAGAAAAAGAACTCCAAAATCCCTGGTGGTCCAGTGATCGCTGCTCGCCAATCGTGTTGGTAATAAATGATATTCATTATCGCGGTGGTGGACTGCTGCCCGTTCGATCGTGGGTTTGTGAACAAAACAGGTTCATCCCTGGTTAGTGGACATCGCTGGATGGTGAATCTGTAGCTGTCAACATCTGTTGTATCTTGGCGGTCCAGTGCCCACTCACGATCCCGATGCCCCGCCTCGGTCATGGTGGCAGCAGCACATCACTGGCCGCCGCCTCGCCGCCGGTTCGATCGATTGGTACACGCCATTGTTCATAAACGTGAGCCATCGGGCGCAGTAGCCTATGCATACATATTCCAGATATGTGAATGGGATCCACCACATATCGAATGTGTAGTACTGTATGGTTGCATGCCCATTGGCTCACGCTCAGGACCACCGGGTGTACAGCCCTACCGATGGTGTCATCGGCGAGCTGCAGGGCGGCAGGTGAGCGGGTGCCGCCCACCGCTGACCAGAGGGGAGCGCAGTGGGGATCAGTGGGCGGTGGGAGGGGGGGTCCACTGGACCACGAGGGATGATGGGTTTCTTCTAATTCTACTTCATCCCGCGATCGGGCAGACAGGTCCACTGGACCACCAGGGATGATAGGAATTTTATTTTATTCACTGAAGCCCGCGATCAGGTGGGCAACGGTCCACTGGACCACCAGGGACAATGGAATTATCATTTATTCTACTTCAGCCTGCGATCGGGTGGGCAGCGGTCCACTGGACCACCAGGTATATTGGAATTATCATTTATTCTACTGCAGCCTGCGATCAAGCAGACAGGTCCACTGGACCACCAGGGATAATAGGAATTTTATTTTATTCACTGAAGCCCACGATCGGGCAGGCAGCGGTCCACTAGACCACCAGGGATAGCGGTTTCTGTTATTTGGATTCAGCCCACGATCGGGCTGTGGGGCACAGTGCCGCACTGCAGGGGGCATCAGTCCCCGACGGCTGCTGCCTGGCAGGGCGCCAGACGCAAGTCGTCGGGGATCGGCGCACCTGCATGCAAATGGGGCCTTGATGACATGCAAATGACCCCATGTGTGCCTTGCATACATTATGGCCCCATTTGCATGTCAACGTTTGAATATCGCGGTTGCTGTCCCTTGCGCAATGGAACTTGTGCTAGCGCATCCCCATGCTCCACTCTGGCCACTGGAGCTGGCGGAGTGCCACTGCGCCATGTGCACTGCAGGTGGCCAGGGTGCAATATTTAATGCTGCTGAGCCATGGCACAGCTCCGTTGAATATCGCCCAGTCCACACCCCTGCGCAGCCAAGTTGCGCTGCACCCAGGCTTGCGCCACAGCCTGGCACAGTTTGAATATCTGGGCCGATGTGCCCAGTGCTTACAATTAAGCCAGTTGTGTTTTCAGCAGTGTCTCGCTTCACTATCTCATTGTGTTTTACACACCACAGCATGATCTGGTGTCTCAGGTTCTCACCTCTCAATTCATGTCCGGACAACTGAGTGTTACAATAAGCCTTTTAGCACCCAACTCTTGGAATGAAGTAGTAAATTTTGGGAGCAGTGTCATGCTTCGATATCTCATAATGTTCACACAAAATTATGATTTTGTGTTTCTCTCTCTCTCTCTCTCTCACAAGAAAATTGTGCACAATATGTTTTTTAATGGTGTCAAACAATATATCTCCAGTCATCACACACAGGCAAATGAGAAAACTTGAATTTCAAAGTACCAGACATGAGACACTATACAAATAGTTAACAACTAATTGCGTTTGGACTTAGAACATGTAGTATTGTTGTAATAGCATGTTCAACCAAATATAATAAAAATAATTACCTATTTGGGAGGAGGGTAGAATAATTGGCATCTAATGAGCTGGCAGAATGTTTGTTTAAAGAGCTGCAGACATTTTCTGTTGTGTGTGACAGGCAAGTCATGTTCAGTATCTGCCTGCCACATGACCCAAAGTACTAGCTGTAGTTTTACTTATTTTGCACAATCAATTATTACATTTTTACCTTAATAGAAGGCAGCCTCACATCCTGGTTTCTGTGAAAGTCCCAAGCCAATGCTAAAGCCAAGCCTAGAAAACCCCACCTTGACAACATGAAGTAGTAATGGCACTGCAGGGCTATAGATACAGGTATAATGCTATTGGGGCAGTGGTGGACTTTATGTTTAACTTGTGCTTAAAACAGGCATGTGTACATGTTAAGGGGGTAGTATATGTGATCCACTAGCCCCTTACCATGTACAAATGCCTGTCTTAAGTACAAGTTGCACTTAAAGGCCGCCACTCGCACCAGTAGCATTATAATGATGTCTATAGCCCTGCAGCCCATTCTCTACATCACCTCATCAAACCACCTTTTTCTGACAGTGCTGAAGTGGGCACTCAGTGGCTTTGGAGAAATGAGGAAGTGCGATTGCAGTTCTGTTAAGGTATAAATATAATTGATACTTACACAAACACATTACAATTATGGCTATGTTGGGTCCTGGGAAGGGCAGCTACTAGACATGAGCTGTTCATCTAAAAGGTGTCAGTTGATCTTTAAACTTCAGTGTTACTCTGCTGGATTGACATGTTAACAGTTTTGCCAGTGGTAGTCAGACAGTGCATTCACGTACACAAAACCCCAACAGTAAATGCCATATGTGACCCTGTTACTCTACATGTGCACAAACCTCTGGTTACCAGCAGTACAGTACATGCCAAAGAGTCCATTGTGCATGCAAGGCAGTACTGGCCCATTTGTATTAACATTATGCCATTTTCTTTTTACTTATTTATTTAACATTTCAGATTACAACCTTTGAGCCGAAAGGCTCTTATTTCAAAGGCTCCAAGTCAAAAAATGAGACATAACAGAATACATGAAATACATTGGGTTACATGACTGAGCAGTGCACAATTCATACAATGACACCAGTTGAATAAAAGACAATCTTAAGACAAAGAATGCTACTAAATGAGGATTACATTTCAGGTTGCAGTTTCTAAGTGCTGAGTAGAATAATAGTGGCACTAGAGTAGTGCTGTTCTCAGATTAAGCAGGATTGTAAAGTGCAATTAAGTTTCAGGGGCAAGAGCTGTAAACTAGAGTTGGGGCAATAGACTATTCACAGCCAGAGGAGGCATTGTAAGTAGAGCAGCAGTGGTGGACAACTGAGTAGGGTGAGGTGCGGTAGTGCTCTGGTGCCAGAAGTGAAGTTGGGGGGGGAGGCAAATCCTTGGGTATGGGGGAGCCACTGCAGGCTAGGGTGAAATTACAGTAGTGACCTAGGGTCTGCCACTGTGTGAGGCAGCTCCCCACTTCCTACTGGCCTCTTCCTAATCAATCCTGCTTAACAGATACTTTGCTTTTATGATCCTCAAAAATTTATTGTTGCCTGTCATTCTAAGCAGTCCTATATAACTTCTACTAAATATTTTCTTGTTTAATTTCACTGTATGCATTTTACTGGAATTACTGTGTCTTGTATGTATTACTGGTTTTGTGTTCATGATGTGCAACCTTCATAAAAGAGCTGCTGCTCATAAGTTATTTCCAAATCTCTAAATAAATAAATTTGAACAGTCACAGTTGTTTTCAAGGGAAAGACTAGAGTGGAGAGCCTTTTTAAATAGGCTCAGCGTGTTAATGTCAAGGAGGGTTGCTGGGAGGTCATTTAACTACTTGGGACCACAGAATTCTAGTGATCTTTGGGAAAATGTGGTGCATATACTAGGCACATGTAGTACTCCCTTAGCCACTCTCCTGGTATTCTTGGCTGATGCAGCAGGTTTAAAAGGTTTGCTGGTGGAGTCAGGCATTTGACCAAAAAGTGATTTCTTCCCCAACAGACAGACCTGATATTTTAATCTTTGCTGGAGTGGGAGTCACCCAGTTTCCTTGTATAGTGAGCATGTATGGGTCATGTAGTCCACCCCAAGTGCCAGTATGCAGGCCTTGTTTAGGAGGGTTTTGAGCCTCTTCATTGCAGTATCCATGCCTGCCCCATAGATCAGCCCATAATCTATAATGGATAGTATAGAGCTGCAGGTAACAATTTTCAGAGCTTCTGGTGTCATTGCCTGTCTATGGCGGTAGAGTACTCCTAATTTGGTGTTAGCTAATTTAATGACATGCTCAGTATGGGAGGTGAATGTCAGGGTATCATCGATATGTATTCCCAGATACTTGAAAGTAGATACCTGTTCAATTGTTTTACCTTTCTGACTTTTTTTTTTAACTTACTTTCTTTCTGCTGGCTCCTGGACAGTACCTCTCTCTTCATGGCATCCTCCTCTTGTATCCGGCCATTGTCCGGTCAGTCCTCCAGCTTCTTGAGGCCCTTGCCTTCTTCCCCCATGGATTGTCCCCCGTGGTGGGGTGGCAGGGAGCCCCTATCTCACTGCCAGGTCCAGATCTAGTTCTGGCGATGCCTCTGAAGCCGGGGCACCCATAGGATGGCCATCAAGCCACAGCAACCAGGATGCCATTTCCCCCTATTTTTCTGCCTTTATGGGGCATGGTGCACAATGATGCCAATGATGTGGTTGTGCGAGCTCCCATGCATGCCACATCAAGTGTCTGTTGTGCTCCCACCCCCTTGCAATCCTGGCACCATGTCACCAACCCCCAGCCACTGGTAAGGGTCATGCACGCAGCGACCAAGGTTCTCCCCCCTATCCGGAGATGAAGAGCAGTCCACTGGATGCTCAGTCCATCTCTCCCCCCACTGACCCATGATGACCACTGCTCACTTCTGAACATGGGTCACCAGTGTGGCGTGAGGTGTGGCGTCCAGCACCTCAGCTCTCAGCGCCACCGGGCTGGCACACCTTTCTGGCTCTTGATTATCAAAGGTCCATATTTTTTCTTTTGTGGGGCAAAAGGAAGAGCATGTCCTTAGGTTTTGTTGCAGTTAAGCAGGAGCCTATTCCGCTCAAACCACAATTCCAGCCTTTGGAAGTTATGTTTAAGATCAGAGGTGATTTTTGACAGTTCCTTATCAGGTACCAAGATTATGGCATCGTCAGCACAGAGTACCATGAGAGCTGGACAGGTGGAGGGAAGGGAGTTTATGAACAGACTAAATAGTAATGGGCCAAGTATGGATCCCTGGGATATGCCAAGAGCAACTTCCTTAGGGTCTGAGAGCTGTCCCAGATCCTCACACCTTTTGTTCTACATGAGAGATAGCTATCGAACCAGGCAACTGTGTCTGTGGATAGGCCGATGAAGAGCAAACTGTTGAGGAGGAGTCGATTGACAGTATTGAATGCCTTTGTGAGATCTATAAAGATAGATCCCACTGCCATTCCTGCGTCCAGCGTGTCGTAGAGTAGACTAGTGTAGTCAACCAGTGTGGTTAGAGTACTATGCTTTTTACAGAAGCCATGCTGTTGTGAACAAAGAAGACTGTGTTTCTCAAGATAATGTATCAATTGGTCCAATGCAATCATCTCTAGTGCTTTCAATAGTGGTGGTAGTATGGATATCAGCCTGTAATTAGATAGACTAGTTATGTCACCATTTTTGAATACAGGGGTCAGGAATGCAGATTTCCATTTGTCAGGGAAGCCTCTGGTACTTTGTGATTTATTAAAGATTTTCATAAGCAGTAGAGAAACCTCATCCAGTGTAAGGGCAAGCATCTTAATGTCTATTTGATCGCTTCCCATCCTTGTCTTGCCTAGTACACTCATGACATACCTAATGGTGTCTGTTCTTTTGATTTGTCTAAAATAGAAGGGTGGTGTATTGTTAACTGTCTAGGTGGGCAGGCTAGGACTGGGAGGCCATTCTGGTGGTAGGGAGGTTAGATAGTTGCTTGGCAACACCATGCTAAGGTCTGTGAATGCAGAGTTGAAAGCATTGTCGACGACTCTAGGCTCGTGCAGTGTACCTGATGTAGTAATAATCAGGTCCGGTGGAGATTTGGAATCCTTCCCTGTGAGGGATTTCACTGCATTCCAGAAGTTGCAGCCATTATTGCATGCATTGCCCAGTAGTTCTTTGTAGTATTCAGCTTTGGCCTTTCTGATGAGGTTTATGCAATGGTTTTTGGCTACCTTGTAGGCTGTGAGATCAGTTTGTTTCCCAGTGGCTTTAGCTTTATGCCATAGATTATCTCTATTGTGCATAAACTCAAGGAGAGAACCACTGAGCCACGGAGTTGGGTTTCCTTTAATATTCTTGGCCTTGATAGGGGTGAATATGTCACATGCGCTAGTGAAGAAGGAGCAGAAATAATCCTGGGCTTGGTTTACATCCTGGGTCCTGTCTAACATGGTCCAGTTGATCATCATAAGGTATTGCTTAAATGACTCCAACTGACCCTTTTGTTTTTGTTTTATTTTACCAGGAGACACACTAAGCTGAAAGCTTGTTTACAGGTGTGACCTGGGAGCACAAGGAAGTTAAGTGACTTGCTCAGGGTCACACAGCATGCAAGTGGGGGCTGTGGGATTCAAATCCAGATCTCCAGGTTTGCATCTCAGAGCCTTAAACCACTGCGCTATACTGCCACCTTTTTTAAGACAGTGATTCTTAGTGAGTTGTGGTGCAGGCTTGGTAAACCTGTTTGACCAAGTGAACAACACATGGGAATGGTCAGTGAGGGAGTCTGGGAGGACTGACCCCTCAGTGACATGCTTGGGGCAGTTGGTGAGCAGCCAATTTATGAGTGTGTTCATGCCCATTTTGTAGTTTTGCCTTGTGGCTTGTGTTACCATCTGGGTGAAGTAGAGTCCCGAGAATTGGTCTTTAGAGGTGGCTGTGTCATTTGATAGCCAGTTTGTATTGAAATCTCTGACCACAATTTGTTCCCAATTCTGTTTTGAGTTGCCTTTTTACTATCAATAAACTGTACTAACCCAGCGGTTTGCTTGCCTAGTGGTTTGTAAACTGTGGAGAGCACTAGCATCTTGTTTTGTAGGCTAACAGTGAGTTTAATGGGGAGTATCTGCATTTTACAAGATCGTAGGCTATTGGGTAGGACCTGACCTTTGATAGTGTTGCAGAGGTAGACTAAACAGCCACCCCCCCCCCCGCTTTTGGACAGTCTATCTTGGCGGTAGGTGGTGTAGCCCTCTAAGGATATAACAGCATCAGGGGTTTTAGGGGAGAGCCAGGTCTCTGTTAGTGCGATCACATCTACTTTAATCTATGCCACCCATGCCTGAAACTATGGAAGCTTAGGTAGAAGGCTTCCAATATTTAAGGACACGATTTTGAAGTGACTAGTACCCTTGGCTTTGTCTGTTTCTGCTGGTCCAAGGTTTGGGTGCACATTCCTAGAGATTAGGAGCATAACTATTATTAGATTCCTAAGGTATCAAATCAAGTATGCCCATGTAAAGGAAGCAGGCTTGCACTTTGTGTGTACGTGGCTTTTTGGTGTTGCAGCGGGTGCACAGTAATGTAATAGAGAGGCAAGTGGTATCACTGGTACTGAGTAGCAAGTGGATTGTCAAGGCAAAAATTGTTGGATGGGAACTTTAGGAGTGATTGCTAGAGTCCCCTTATATGTGTTGCCCTTAGGATCTGACCTAGGATGGCAGTCTGGTTGTACTTGACTGTTAATCTTTTTCCACTCATCAGGCCATGGCAGCATAAAAGGAGTATTAGATAGCCAAGTATAAGGAGGGATGTGGGCATTGTATTCCTCGTTACTGCTATTTTCTGCATTGTATTTGTTTTCACTAAATATAGGTGAATAAGGTGTAGTATCTATACTGACATAACTATATTGAGATGATTACTATACATTAGACGGGAGGTGCAATAATCTCTAGTGTCTGTCTGAGATTCAAAGATTGTGTTCCACCACCAATAGCTAAGAGGGCAGGAGGGAGTTGACCGGGTCCTAATGGCACTTAGTGGATTTAAAGAGTGTTGGGCGTGGGGGTGGAGAGGGTGGGAGAAAATTCAAGTCCCCAGAGAAAGGTTGAAATAGAAGGTGCTGAGTTTGAAAAGCACCGGGCAGTGAAGGGAAGCCAGGAGGCAGGCTGCCCAATCAAGGAACAGACTAAGGGGTGCTGTACAATGTGTGGCTTGAAGCAGTAAGGCAGTGACCAATAGAATTTGAGGCTTTCAATGCCATGGTCTGCTGGACAGTCGAGGGGGGAGAAGAACCTCCTACCTATTTCTTGTGCTGGCTGGTGGGTCCTTAGCTTCGGAGCTCAGCGATGGCTTGTAGAAGACTGCTGCAGCCATGGAAGGGTCTCCAGGTGCAAGCCCAGTTCAGGGGCTGTGCCTGAGAGAGAGAAGAGACAGACAGTTGTTAATTTATGCTGGCCAAGGGAATCAGCCATTAAGTTTATTGGTGGGAGGGACAAGGGTGAAAAGTGCAGATTGTAGCCAGAGAGAGAACAATGGGGAGCTAGCAGGGGGTGTCTAAGCCTTGGTGCCAAGAACAGGCCAGGCCAGATGGGATATTGGGTGCTCAGGCAGGGAGAAGAGTTTAAGTTAATGTAACCCCCTTGCAAACGGGGGTTCCTAGAAATGCCAGTCTGGGTTTACCTTAGCCCGGTTTGTTCTGTCCTTCTCCTGCTGTCTCTTGGGCTTCTCCTGACTTGGCCTCTAATTTTTCTGGCTTCCCAGGCCCTGTTTGCCCTCATGTGTGCCCCAGCTTGCAGTCAAATGACAATCCAGCCCCTCGGGGCTTAAACTGCTGACCGCGAGCTCCCACTGCAAAAGTGCTGCCTCCAGGGCAGTGGGAGTCGTGTTGGCGCACAAAGCACCTTTGATGTGGAGCAGCTTGTTTTGCAGTCACCTCAGGGACTGTGCCGTGGGTCCCAGGATCCCTTCCACCTATTTAGGACCAGGTGACCACGGACAGCCTGCTGGGGGGCCGCTCAGATGGGAATTAAAGGAGTTCTGACCAGGGCTCATTTGAGTCTGCGAGTGCAGGGCCCCGGTCATCTGAATAATGCATAACAGTGTATCTGGCTGCCTCCAGGGTAGCTATGTTCAGCTCCAGCCGAAAACTAAAGAATTAAAATGTTTTAAATAATGGAACTGTTGTTGCTTGTTGGAAATATACTGTGCATGTGGGGAAAAGTACTCAAAGTTAAAATGAGTACTGTTTCCCTGGCAATTCCGGTATCTGGGACTCTGTGTCAGCCTGTCAGCTGCTGCAAGGGGAGTTTGCATAAGTGCAGTAGCGACAGAAAAAGTAAAAGAGCCATGTTTTTCATCTGTGCAGTGACTACAAGTACAGCCTTTAAGCTATAGAACTGTGGGACATTTGAGACAAATAATTACTTCTTTCTGGCTGCACCAGGACATTATTCAGGACTGTATCTAATCTGCTATAAGGGACAGTGGGTTAAGCAGCCATTGCCAGCAGTACAGCCAATTGGAATTGCAGCAATAGATAGCCAGGACTTGTGGGACATTCACTGCATCTCATGGGTAAGCACCCAAGTGCTTATGGGGGCTTACAGGGACATTATTTTAGGCGCAAATTCCACAACCCAATTGTGCCTCGAGTGTTCTGATTGACAGGCCCTTCAGCAACTTGGAGACATGTCACCCCATCCCTGCTACCAATCAGGAGTTGAGCTAGGAGCTCTATAAAGAGACAATGTTGCCAGTTTGTCTGGAGATTCAGAGAGAGAGATTTGGAGAGAGAGCAGCAGAGCGGGCTCCAGCCTGCTGGGAGCCCCCCATGGGGAAGGGGCTCAGGCTCCAGCCATGCCATCAGGACTGGGCCACTTAATTCAATCCCTTTCAATCTTCAGAGGGCATTTGTTATTTTCTTCAGTTAACAGTTAACTAGTTACAGTAATTGTGCTTTCTGCAACAGCTAGTCTGGAGGTTGCCAGTACTGTCCTCCAGAGGCTAGCCTTCCCTCCCACGTCGGAGAAAGATGTGGACTGAAGAATCAGATCTCCAGCAGCGGTGAGAGTGCTGACCAGATCAGATGACATCATGCAGTGATGAGAGCACTGACCAAGTACCTCAGCGGTCAGAGAGCTGAAGAAGTCTTCAGGATGCCTTCGATTACGGATGAGACCCATAGAGGACCTGAGTGAGTACCCTCATACCCCCTGGTGCGAGGGAGAAGCTAAGCAAGTATTCTTGGGGGGATCCATGCCCCATTAAGAAATGTGTGCTGTTAAGTGTGAAGTACTGAAGTCATCAGTCTGGGCTACTAACCCCATAAGAGCCTGCCTAGTTCAAGTAATGGATGCATCTTGTCTGTGGCCCAAATGGCTAAGTTGCAGGTGCAGCAAGATGCTGAGCTTAGTGAATCATATAAATGCGTAGCTATGGGTTAGAGTCCTGCCATCATGGAGCTGTCTGCCAAGACGCGCTTGCCACTTCATGAGACAGGAGGCCCTAGAGCACATTAATGTCTAAGATACCTTAAGGAGAATGTACCTGTGTCTGAACAGAATTTCGTCTAAGAGCGCTTGGTATAAGTGTTAAATGGCCAGACGTGCTGGATAGGACTCCGCTTGTGGATAATGTTCTTGGTATATAGAATGTACTGGATGTGAATGCCTGTGACTAAAGTATGGGATGCTTGATAAAAGTGTTGTTGCCAACTTACTCTGGATGGATGCCTTTTGGTATATAAAGTACTGGATGTGACCGTATTTGAATTGCATATAGGATGCTTGACAAAAGTATCACCCTTACTGCTTTGGATGGGACTTTCAAATATTGTGCTGAATGTTCTGGATGTAAGATCCACATAGTTTGTTCTGGAATGTTCAGAAGTCTGCAAGTGCATGGCAATTCCTGCTTTGTCTGTTAAAGTGCAGGGCAATCCCTGCTGTGGTTGTAAATAGTAATTTGCTGCTTTACAAAAATCTGTTTCCAAGTTGTCCCCACCCTCAAATTAATAGCTGGCCACCTCGACCAGCTGCAACTCCATCAGGCCTGCAACATCTTGGACTGTGATATCTGTTTAACCAGTATGGTATGAGATTGTGGGGTTTCTGCTGTATCTGGGACTGGTACCAGTGTGGTTAGTAATAATTATGTTTAACATCTGATTTATCAGCAGCTAGATAGCCAGGGCTCTGGATGTCTAAAGTCGAATGGTAAAATGTGATTTATGTCTGCCTGCTAATATGTAGCCACTCAGCTGGAGGGTTCACCAGCAAAATCCAAAATGATCTCTGTACATGTGTAAATACGGCAAGATACCCCCTACTCCTCCTGTTTCCCCTTCCTAGCTCCTTTATTCCCCCCAAAATAAATATCTTGTTATTTGTTGTTTAAAATCCTGGGTGAGCATATTATTAGAGAGAGCCTTTAATTCAAAATGTTGAAATATGGGGAGCTGTGTCTTGGAGCATGTCTGGGGAAGGTAACTGGTCACCGTGGGTGGTGTAGCAGCTCAGGGGGCTACACCCAGTACCATCTCACCCACGTAAAGCACCCTAAATGGAGGCACCACGCAGAGGTTTTAAAAAATGTTATAAGTTAGTGAACCCAACCCCCTCAGCCTATGTCCAGGGTAGTAGGCAGGGTGTAACACTGGGGGTTGGCGCCGCCCAGGGGCTACATTAAGAAGGAGAGGAGGGTGAAAAGAATAAAGACATTGTGGTCTCATTTGCACGTGTGCATGCATGCCCCTGTGGAATTTGGTCTAAATTCAAGTGTAACCCCTAGATGGCGCTATCCCAGGGGCTACTACCCCTGCCTGATTTGCCACTAACAGGTTGAGGGGCCTGGATCCAATGGCGGGTGCCTCCACCCAGAGGTCAGGGTTTGCAATAGTTAATCTAACTTGGTCACAGCCCTCTGGGACACTGCAACCCTCCTTTCTTCCCACTAGTGGCCCACACAATATATCAGAATTACCTTCACAGTATACACTTACCCCCAGGTCTAGTTCCGGCACTGGGACCTCCTGTGAAATGAGATACAGTGCAACAATCACAGTACAGTACTTTAACATAGACAAATACCTCAGGCAGTATAACTTTGCTGAAACAAGCAGCTCTGATTTATTTAGGGGGATATAACAAGGACAGGGGGAACTCAGGTTAATTAGCTTATCACTCTAATAATCTACCTATGGCTCTGTGCACAGGCCTATCCCTATCAGTTACTGTCCCTGGGTACCCAAGCCCTAGTGGCTAGTCCAAACCATGGCAGCTGGTAGGGGCCCTCACACAGAGAAAAGGAGAATTAAACAGTCAGCAGTACAGTAATTCCATTTGGATTTAATGTGGCAATTCAACAGGAGCGACCCTGAATTAGTACTCACGACCTCCAAATAAGATAGGGTCCTTCAATGTCAGCAGGGCTCACTTGAGGTACACAAACCTTCAATACATCCATATAAAAGAAAGCATCTATTCAGGCAGGCTGCATCTGTATCCCATCGCAATTACTGCACAATACCGGGAGAACACACAGCAGATTCAGTTCCTGACAGACCGAGTGCAATTTTCAGCAATTTCTCCAGTCTTCTACAGGTGAGCCTGGTTTCACTCTTCAGAGATCCTTTGATTCTTTTCACAGGACGGATTCAGTCCTAACAAGCTGCAGACCGAACTCTGGGCCTTACACACGTTTTGACTAAAACTGCACACTGAAAAAGCACAGGGCCTTCCTTCTTCACTGCCAAAGCTCAACTGAACTCCAACCGACAAAACCGGGCACTTCCTTTGAGTTCCTCCCAGTTCTTGACTGGATTGGCTGTCACTCACAATAGACTGCTCCTGTTGGTCCAAAAAGGCACTGAAGTCTAAACTACATCTCCCAGAGTCACTGCCCATACAATCCTCTTGTGGCTGGCTCAGATTATGAGTCCAAGTTCTGATTCGTCCAAGGCACCATTTTAGAGCTAGCTTACCCCACACTGATTGGTCCAGTTCAGCAGTTCAAAACTAGAATGGGGAACTAGCAGACACAGTTCTGACTGCAAAGAAAGCAGGTTAGACAAACTGTAATTTCATTATTACTCTAAATAATTTCTGGCAAACAGTTACATCTTTCACATAGGTTCCCTTGCACTCCTAGGGACTGCAAAAATGAAGTGAATTGGCAGCAGCTCTGAGTGGTACTCAGAGAAAAACACACAGTCCCCATGCAAACTAATTATGTCTGCAAGCAGACAGCTCTTAAAGAGACAGTACCAGAGGTTCTAAAACACTCACTGATAAATGGCTTAAACGCCAAACACCATTCAGGCTTGGAGCATTCAAGCAAGCTCCTGGAAGTCTTTTGGGAACCCCATTTGCAGGGGGTTACACCCTCCTGGCCTGGGAAAGCTTGACGTCCAGCGGCAATAGTACCCATAAGTTTCAACTGCAACCATATACATTTGCATTAGGCTCGCCATGTAATCATCAGTCAATATATCATTTTACCAAGAACAATTTCTGGAAACATTGCAGTACGCCACTCTTACACAGTATTACATACATTCTACCATAACCCAAGTTATTACCTCTTGTACATGAAACCTGAAGAGAGGGCCCTTCCCTATCAGTTACCTTAGGGCTGGATGGGGCAAGGGCACCATACTTAGAGGGCAACACAAGTAACTTGGAGTTAGCACTGATGCTCAGTTTGGGCAATGAGCTCGGGACACATACACTCCTTTATGGACAACATTGAGAGGCAAATCCACAGGCCTCCCAAGGAATCATAACTGAGGTGCACCACAGGCTTTACAGCTCGACCAGTCTTTCTAGGGGAACTGTTACAGTCTCTGCACTCTGAGCCTCATTTTCAGCATTGTCCTCACTTGTCAGGGAGTCTCCATGGGGGTAGAGAGGCTAGAACTTGGGGCACTTTCGCTCCAGGAGTTACAGTTTCTGAGTCCACAACATTTGGCTCGGATGAGAGCTGGACACTGGCAGTGGACTGTCAGGCACTCAAAATACTCTTCTTGTTCGGTATCACCAGTCTGCCCCAATCTATCATTTTCCTCCCTGAAAACTCAAACAGTTCAACCATGCACAATGATTCCATTTCATCTGATCTGATGCTTTGCACTTCACTTTCTGGGAGCAATGGCTCCAGGGATGAAGCTGGGGCTTAGACAGTCCAGAAGGCCCAGCTTTGTCTCCAGTATTGACTAGGGATTGCCCCAACACATTGACTCAGTTCGTAAGGAGGATAGTATTCAAAGTCACTCTCACTTTCTTCCCATATGGACTGACAGTCATGCTCAACTGGGACTCTGGAGGGAACACTTTAACTTTGCTTCTGTAGGTGCAGACTTTCTTGATCTTTTCTTGCAGCAGCTCTGGTCACTGGTCCAGAGGGGCATCTTCTAGGGGCTCAGACTCAATTAAGATTTGTCCAATGGGCAGTAAATGATTTCTATGCATTGTTTTTACATCTTTTGAATTATTCTCAGGCCTTACTTTGTACACTGGCAGATCATCTAGTTTGCCCACTACAATGTGAGGAGATGGTGCCATCTGTCAGCAATCTTGTGCTTGCCATGCAGTCCCAGATTTCTTAGCAATCCGACCTCCTCCTGGAGTTCCTGTGCTTTCACCTTTTATCATACCTTTCTTTGTTGGCCTGATTTCTTTTGGCAGCCATGGTTTGAGCCAGTTGGTAATGCGTGAGTTAGCTGGGCCTTTAACTTTGCACATACTGTAAATAGTTGTCAGCTTGAACCCCATCAGGAGAGACCCCAAAACACACATCTACTGGTAGTCGAGCTTCTTCCAAACATCAGGCGGTAGGGGGAGAATCCAGTGGCATCACTTTTGGTGCAGTTATAAGCATGTACCAGGGTGCTAATTTGTTGGCTCCATCTAGGCTTGTCCTTGGGTGCAGGGTGCCCAGCATATCTAGCAAAGTGCGTTGAAACGTTCAGGCTGTGGGTCCCCTGGGGTGGTAAGGAGTGGTTCTGGACTCTTCGACTCCCGCCAGAGAAAGCATCTCTTTGATCAGACGACTCTCAAAGTCTCTCCTTGATCAGAATGGATTCTTTGTGGAGCCCCATAGTGAACAAAAAGTTTTCTACAAGTACTTTGGCCACAGTGGATGCTTTCTGGTCTTTGGTGGGGAAAGCTTGGGCATATCTCGTGAAATGGTCAGTGACCACCAGCACATTACTGATATTTCTTTGATCTGACTCCAAACTCAGAAAATCAATACAGACCAGCTCCATGGGTGCACTGGTGGTGATGTTAACAAGGGGGCAGCCCTCTGGGCAAAGCTTTCCTCTGTGGAGCAGCGACTACAAGTTCCAGTGTGTTGCTCCACATCAGCCCCTCATCTTAGGCCAATAGAATCTTGATCTCACCAAGTCAAGTGTTCTGTCTATACCAAGGTGCCCTATGTGGTTGTGCAAGGACCTCAGTACTGAGTCTCGAAAAGCAGTGGGCAGCACTAGTTGTTGTTTGTCTACTTGTCCCCTCTGTCTACTGTTTCTCTGTATAACAGTTTATTGATCAGTTTCACTTAGGACCTTCTTTGTATAACAGTGCAGTTCTCAAATCAGTGGAGCGAATTTGGACACATCTTTTCCTGCATAGAGGCTTCTAAAGCTGCTTTGATCATGGGATCGCGGGATTGAGCCCACTAACACTGTCATTGTCCAGCTGAGGCAGTGCACCAATGTCTATTGCAGAAAAGTGGCACAAGCAGCAGGTGGCGTATCTGAGGCTCCCAAGCAATCCACACATGCAGTCCACTGCGTCCCTGGACATTTGTTCCTCCCTGTCAAACTTCCGGCAGAGTGCCCAATGTCAGGTTCTGCCAATCGGACCCAATCATTCTGGGGAACAGGCCTCCGGGAGAGAGCATCAGCATCTATGCGTTCAGACCTGCTCGGTATTCAGGATATAGTCATATGTAGATAATGCAGAAAGCCACCTATGGCCAGTGGCATCCAACTTAGCTGAGGTCTGTACATGGGTCAAAGGATTATTGTCGTTTTACTAGTATTTTAGCCCCATACAAGTACTCATGGAATTGGTCAACATAGCCACTTCAAAGCTAGGAACTCTAACTTATGTACAGGATAGTTCTTTTCGGATGGGGTCAGGCTTCTACTGGCAAAGGCCACTGGTCTCAGGCCATTCTCGTGCTCTTGGTACAACACAGCCCCCAACCCTTGCAAGCTTTAGCATCAGTGTGCAGGACGTAGGTTTTCTTGGATCAGCATAGGCCAGCACTGGAGCATGGGTAAGTTGATATATGATCTCATGAAAAGCAGTCTCACAATCAGGGAGTCCAGCGGGCCCCAAATACTCACTCGGATGAAAATACACTCTTTCAGTCTTGAGGGACGCTGACTTTTGGTATTTTTTGTGGGTTGGGGATACCCTTGAGTAAGGTTAAGTGAGGTGGATCACTCTTGAATAGTCCTTGATGAAGCCCGATAATAACCACAGAATCCCAGGAATCTTTTGCAGTTCTTTTAGATTTTGGGCCAGGCCAGGTGGTCAAGGCTCAACTTTACTTGGGTCGGTCTTCATTCCTCGGTGGATACTATGTGTCCTACATACTACTGATGTTTGAAAGAATTGACACTTATCAATGGACAGTTTAGTCAAAGTCCTCCAGTCGGTCCAATACCTTAAATAATCTGCTCTCATGTTCTCTCCAGTGAGCTGCCAAACACAATAACATCATCTAGGTATACCAGGCACTCTAGTAAGTTCATGTCCCCATTGCACGCTCCATCAATCGTTGAAAAGTGGTGGAGCACCTGAAATCCTTTGAGGCATCCTCATGAATTCATAGCTATAGCGGACAGATAAAGGCCATCTTCTCACGGTCCTCTGGGGCCATCGGGATCTGGTAGTACCCATGCGGAGATCCAGCACAGAGAACCACTTGCTCCGCTTAGGGCAGTCCAAAGCATCCCACGCGGGCATTGTGTACTGATCAGGATAGTCCGCCGTGTTTACAGCGATAATCCACACACATCCTTACTGTTCCATTCTTTTCCTCACTACCACAATGGGGAAGCATAAGGGCTTCTGGATTCTTGTATTACACCAGCAGCTAACATCTCTTGCAGATGCCGTCCTCACATCATCTATGTCAGCAGGTGCCAGGCGTCGAGACCTCTCACGAAATGGTTCTTCATGCAGTCGGATATTGTGCTCAGCCTTGCACGCATCCCACATCCCATTCCTTTAAAGAAACACCTGGTCTCTCTGGGCAAGCTTCACTGATCCTCACTTTCCATTCAGCTGGCAGCGGGAGTCGCCGAATCAAACAAGTCAGGCGTTACTCTGTCATTCTTCCTTGAACTCTTGCTGCTGGGTAGCACTGCAGTGTCTGCACAATGCACATTAGCCAGGATGCAACCTCTGTTTACTCAATGTCTCTTTCAGACACATTATGAACTTGGACCATTACCCTTCTGGCATAAGCATGGGCTCTAGCGGCAAAATACTAGGCTTGACCAGCAGTCCCTGGCAATTCTTCCATCGCCTGGTGCATCCAACATTAATATTTTATTCTTAACATCTTTTTCTGATACAGACCCTCCCCTGTAAGAGATACACTAAGTATTTAAGTTGGATCAGAGACCAGGATCCTTCTTCATACAATTCCACCGTTCCTCTGGTTCTGTTTTTTCAGCATCTCTCGTGCCTCATAGGCCTCTTACTTAAAGCCGGAACTCTTAAAGCTCTACTAGTCTTTGACCCCTGTTTTCATAACACAACTGTGCCAGCCTTCCGAACATATGAGCATTTGTTCCAATCAACAAAGGGACACCATCATACAGTCCAGTGGGGGACACACTAAGGCTAGGGTCTGTACTTTTCGGCCACTCCAGCCACGGAGGTGGGGAAAGACAGCCAAATTCGGATATACCCGGAATAGGGGTAGGCCTTCTCACTTAACCCCCATACATGCAGTCCTTCTAATGTTGTAAGGGTACGTCTGACAAATGCTTCTGATACCAATCCTGGAACATAATTGTCACTTGGGAGCCACTGTCTAATACAGCTCTTGTAGACACTCCATTCACCTTTACAGTGGTCTCCATGGAGGGACCCACTATTCTGGACCAGTCTGGAGAGGCGGTAGTGGGGCCTGGGCAACTGACTTTGCCACAAAAGGACGTGAATTAGCATTTTGGTGCCTCACTGGGCTCATGTCGCACCTCTTAACCACTGATTTCTTCTCCGAAGCCTCCTTGTAGCCTATATGCAACTTTGTCAGTGTCTTTGGGGACTGCATTCCTTTCATGTGCCCATCTTTCCCACAATTATAGCAAAACATACTTTCTGGAGTTTGAGCTGGCCGAGGCGCCACACTGGGAGCCAGGGCGGGCATTACTAACTGGAAACCTGGGTGCCATCTCTGTCTGCGGTGTGATAAGCATTTGGAGACATCTCAGTTCTCCACTTCCATGGTCAAGGAATTGAGTTTGAGCTGTTATCAGCAGGAGATACATGGGTGGGTACCCCACCCCATAGCAGATGCAGTCGGATATAGGTCAGGGCCTACTTTGCAGGCGTGGCCTTCATAAAGGGACTGTTTTTGAATTCTCGGATCTCTCTCAACAGTTCGTCCCATTGTGGCATATCTTTTCCTTGTCAGAGCACTCATTGACTGTCAACCTCTGCCCCTGAACTTCACTTGATGGGTCACCCTCAGTCACGGGTCATAGCCACAGCTGTTGGTGCAGGTACCTCCAGGTCGCCTTTTCTCAACTCCTCGAATTTCTCATTAACTCATCATAGGAGGGTGGGATTCCAGTCGATTTGCCAGGCGTAACTGAAGCAACAGCAGTTCTGAGAAGGGGCAGACTTAAGGATTCTGTCCAGTCTGGTTCGTCCAGTTCAATCGCTGGCAAACTACCCTTTCTGGAGGCATTCTTGCAACAATTTTTCCAGCCGAGAGACATACAAGACAACAACTCCCTTGGTACTGTTGTGCATTTCTTACTCTCCACCATAGGTCCTCATCAGAATCTGGGCTCCATACACATTCTCCAAGGCCTCAAGATAGGCCTGTGCAGTCGCTCAGGGTTACTGGCCCATTTAGCACGGATGGTAGCCTAGCAGGACCGGAGGCTCTTACTAACCTCTTCTCGCCTCCCAGCATTGCCATTCTAGCACTTGGGGCAACATACAGTGGGTGAAAAAGTATTTGCCCTTCCTGATTTTCCCTATTATTGCATATTTGTCACACTGGATGTTTTCAGGTCTTTAGACAAAATGTAATTAGATAAAGGAACCTGAGTGAACAAATAACACTTGTTTTTTACTTATTTCATTTATTTAATGAAAAAGTTAACCAACACCAACTGGCACTGTGTGAAAAAGTAATTGCCCCCTAATTAAATCAACCCAATTAAAGGGATAATTAGAGTCAGCTGATTGAACACAGCCAGGCTTGATTATAGCCAGCCCTGCTCAATATAAACCTCACTTATTTTGACCCTTACCATCAGAGTCACGTTGCCAGCACAAAAGATTCAACAAGCACATTATGCCACGATCAAAGGAAGTTCCTGAAAGATCAGAAAAAGTTGTTGCTATCTATCAGTCTGGAAAGGGTTACAAAGCTATTTCTAAGGCTCTGGGACTCCATCGAACCACAGTGAAGACATAATCCCCAAATAGAGAACATTTGAACAGTAGTGAATCTTCCCAGGAGTGGTGGCCTGCCAAAATTACTCCAAGGGTGCAGCGTAAAATCATCCAGGAAGTCTCAAAGGATCCTAAAACAACATCCAAAGAACTGCAGGCTTCTCTTGCCTCAGCTAAGGTCAGTGTTCATGACTCCACAATCAGAAAGAGACTTGGCAAAAATGGGCTTCATGGGAAAGTAGCAAGGTGGAAACCACTGCTAACCAAGAAGAACATAAATGCTCATCTCTCATTTGCCAAGAAGCACCTGGATGATCCACAAGCCTTTTGGGAAAATGTTCTATGGACAGATGAGTCCAAGTGGAACTTTTGGACGACATGGATCCCATAATGTCTGGCTGAAGCATACACAGCATTCCACAGTAAGAACATCATACCAACAGTCAAACATGGTGGTGGTAGTGTGATAGTGTGGGATGCTTGCTGTCCCAGGACCGGGATGATTTGCCATAATTGTGGAACCATGAATTCTGCTCTGTACCAGAAAATTTTGATGAGAATGTCCGGTCATCCGTCCGTCAGCTGAAGCTGAAGCGTAGGTTGGTCATGCAGCAAGACAATGATCCAAAACACAAAAGCAAGTCCACATCAGAATGGCTGAAAAGAAGTAAAATTAAAGTTTTGGAGTGGTCTAGTCAAAGTCCAGACCTAAACCCAATAGAGATGCTGTGGCAGGACCTGAAACAAGCAGTTCATGCTCAAAAACCTACCAATGTTACTGAATTAAAGCAGTTCTATGAGGAAGAGGGCTACAATTCCTCCACAGTGATGTGAAAGACTGATATTGAATTATAGAAGCGTCTGTTGCAGTCATTGCAGCTAAAGGTGGCGTAACCAGTTATTAAGTGTAAAGGGGCAATTACTTTTTCACACAGTGCCAGTTGATGTTGGTTAAATTTTTTCATTAAATAAATGAAATAAGTAAAAAAAAACAAGTGTTATTTGTTCACTCAGGTTCCCTTTATCTAATATAACATTTTGTCTAAAGACCTGAAAACATCCAGTATGCCAAATATGCAATAACAGAGAAAATCAGGAAGGGGGCAAATACTTTTTCACGCCACTGTAGTCTATCCAGGTCTCCCAGTCATCCTCCCCTTGGGGGGTGGGGAGGGTGCCATAGAAGATCCTCAACCTTCGTAAGAGTCGTGACTAATGGCAGGTGCAGAAATAGGAGTCTGCATTGGTTCAGCCACCATTACGGGCACTGGAGCAGGAGAGGTGTTGGGGAGGATACCCAAGTGGCAAGAATAGTTTCTTCAAGTCCTCCACAGTTTTCCTCTCCCAGCAACCATTCAGCAAATTCTCCTCAAAAGTTTCAGATAGTGGTGGGGCTGATCTCCCGGTCTTTACTGTCCTTAGTTATACCTCTCAAGCAGTGAGGGCTCCTCTGGGGTAATGGTCTAGGCACTTGAGCTATCTATGGATCCTTAAACTCTACTAGGCCAGGAAAGTGTGGGTGAGCAGATTAGCATGCCGACCCACCACCACAGGGTTTTGTAAACCTTCCACCTTGGAAAGTACTCCCTGCAAAGTGTCCGTATTGATACCCAGGGGGATGTCCAGGATAAGCATAGCATTTTGGGGGTCGATCTCCTCCCCAGTACACCACTCCACCAGCCGGTGCACAGCCACTTCTGTCGGGGTACCCATTTTTTTCTTAACAGTGGTTCGTAATATGGCCACTAGAGGACACACAATCCCAGCGGTGCCTCCAAGATGTAACCCCTAGATGGCGCTATCCCAGGGGCTACTACCCCTGCCTGATTTGCCACTAACAGGTTGAGGGGCCTGATCCAATGGCGGTGCCTCCACCCAGAGGTCAGGGTTTGCAATAGTTAAACTAACTTGGTCACAGCCCTCTGGGACACTGCAACCCCCCTTTCTTCCCACTAGTGGCCCACACAATATATCAGAATTACCTTCACAGTATACACTACTACCCCCAGGTCTAGTTCCCGCACTGGGACCTCCTGAGAAATGAGATACAGTGCAACAATCACAGTACAGTACTTTAACATAGACAACACTCAGGCAGTATAACTTTGCTGAAACAAGCAGCTCTGATTTATTTAGGGATATAACAAGGACAGGGGAAATCAGGTTAATTAGCTTATCACTCTAATAATCTATTGTATGGCTCTGTGCACAGGCTCATCCCTATCAGTTACTGTCCCTGGGTACCCAAGCCCTAGTGGCTAGTCCAAACCGTGGCAGCTGGTAGGGCCCTTTCACAGAGAAAAGGAGAATTAAACAGTCAGCAGTACAGTAATTCCATTTGGTTTAATGTGGCAATTCAACAGGGAGACCCTGAATTAGTACTCACGACTCCAAATAAGATAGGGTCCTTCAATGTCAGCAGGGCTCACTTGAGGTACACAAACCTCTTCACACATCCATATAAAAGAAAGTACTATACCAGGCAGGCTGCATCTGTATCCCGATCGCATTACTGCACAAACCCGGGAGAACACACAGCAGATTCAGTTCCTGACAGACCAGGTGCAATTTTCAGCAATTTCTCCAGTCTTCTGAGGTGAGCCTGGTTTCTACTCTTCAGAGATCCTTTGATTCTTTTCAGGACGGATTCAGTCCCAACAAGCTGCAGACCGAACTCTGGGCCTTCACACGTTTTTGACTAAACTGCACACTGAAAAAGCACAGGGCTCCTTCCTTCTTCGCGCCAAAGCTCAACTGAACTCCAACCGACAAAACCGGCACTTCCTTTGAGTTCCTCCCAGTTCTTGACTGGATTGGCTGTCACTCACAATAGACTGCTGCTGTTGGTCCAAAAAGGCACTGAAGTCTAAACTACATCTCCCAGAGTCACTGCCCATACAATCCTCTTGTGGCTGGCTCAGATTATGAGTCCAAGTTCTGATTCGATCCAAGGCACCATTTTAGAGCTAGCTTACCCCACACTGATTGGTCCAGTTCAGCAGTTCAAAACTAGAATGGGGAACTAGCAGACACAGTTCTGACTGCAAAGAAAGCAGGTTAGACAAACTGTAATTTCATTATTACTCTAAATAATTTCTGGCAAACAGTTACATCTTTCACATAGGTTCCCTTTGCACTCCTAGTGACTGCAAAATGAAGTGAATTGGCAGCAGCTCGAGTGGTACTCAGAGAAGAAACACACAGTCCCCCATACAAACTAATTATGTCTGCAAGCAGACAGCTCTTAAAGAGACAGTACCAGAGGTTCTAAAAACACTCACTGATAAATGGCTTAAACGCCAAACACCATTCAGGCTTGGAGCATTCAAGCAAGCTCCTGGAAGTCTTTTGGGAACCCCCATTTGCAGGGGGGTTACACAAGCTATATTTTGTAGTCTGCTGTTCTCCTCACTCCAACATCTCTTCTGTGTACATATCACCTGTATTCTACTGGTACACACACTACACAATATCAGCTCAAGTTTGACTGCAGAAATCCATGGAGGTGTAATGGTGGAAGGAACTGCACAGTGCAATGAGCACTAGAGATGCAGCAAATTTAAAATCCGCTGGCGAAGTGCACGTGAAGTGAGCACTTCGCTTTGCCACTCCACTATGCAGAGTAGGCAATGCAAAGTGCTCACTCCGCCTTGTTATTACCACTTCTGCTGCTGGGCTGAATGACAATGCGAGCGGCTGTCATTGATCTTCAATGGACTTCATGCCTCATTATGATTCTAAGTGATCCACTTGGTGTTTCAGACTTGGCAGCCCCCCCACATCACATGACTTACAGTACTGTAAGTCACATGCTCTCTAGCCAGGCAGGAAGGAAGTGAGTCACACAGACAGTTTCACTTTCTCCTGTGCAGACTGAGAGAGAGGAGTATATACTAGAGAGAGGAGTGTTTTGATTGCAGAGGAGGAGAGTTAAAATTTGATAGTCAACCCAACAGCTTTTTTAAAAGCTACATTCTTTTGTCTTTTCTGTACTGTTTTTTATTTAATTTGTTCTTTCTGTAAATTTTATTTTTCTTACCTCTATACTTACTTAGTTGTTTGTCTGTGGGTGTGTGTGACTGTGTGTGTTGTGCTTGCGTCGTCGTGTGACAGAGTAGTGATTGCTCGGACTGAGGGAGCACAGTAGGAGAGATGGAGCAGGGTGAGGGAATGTCTAGGCGGAGCATCTCTGGGTGAGTGTAGGCACGCTGGCATGTACGTGCAGTGCTGCGTGGGGGGGCATGGGCACCCATTTGTGTTGGACTGCTCTAAACTTGTGAGTGTCCAACCCCCAGAAGCAGGACCAGCACTGCCTACTGACTCTGAGGCAGTTCAACCATCACCACCACCACCACCAAGTCCGGCACAAGGTCCTTTGAAGCAGGATGTGCCTGTTCCCCCAGGCCCAGGTCTGGATCCCATCAGTGCTGAGCAGTGTGAGCAGCCTACTGCCAGTTTGTCTGGCCCTCTCCTGCCTGTGCATGGTCCTCCCCGTACCTCCATTGTCTGGCAGTTTTTTGACTGTGTTGTGGGGACAGCAGTGTGGTGAAATATCACCTATGTGCAGTGGAGGTGTGCCGTGGCCCCCGGGGGAGTCACCTGGGGACTGGGGGCCAGCGCACCCATATGCTTAATCACCACCAATTGGAGTGGCAGGCTGCCACAGAACAGACCATGTCTGCACCTGCTGGCTGTTCCGTGGCAGAGGGTGCCACTGTGCATAGCGGCATCCCTAAGAAGAGGAGGGCCACAGCAGCACCTGTTGCTCCACCAGCACCCCTACCCCCACCACCACCAGCAGGTCAGCCTGTCGAACGAGTGGACACCAGAGAAGTGCGTGTAACACTGTCTGACTTGGCAGTTCTCTGGAGTGCTGTTGAGAACAGCGAGAGGATGAGTGCTGTGGAGCAGCAGCTGGATGACATAGAGGGGCATCAGCTTCAAATTATGTCCATGCTGGAACTGCAGCTGGATCACCATGGGATCCCACATTAGTTTTGTTTCCTCACACTATGCTCCCCCCCACACCTTCCTTGCTGTGTCATAAAATGTATTCCTCCACCATCCCTGACCCTTGTATGTAATTATGCCCTTTTTTGTTGTCTTCAGTATGCATTACACTTTGTATTCTGGGGCCCCTTCCTTCTGTTAAGTGTCTGTGTGTTTTGTGTGTGTGCGCTGTTTTGGTGCTTCATTTTACTGCATCCGGAAAAGGCATCTGTCTTGTGTCCAGAAAATTGACAAGTGGTAACAGAGTGAAATGAAAGTGTTTCAGCACATACAAAGTCCCCCAGAATTAATGGCGCACTCAGTCAAATGCACAAAAGTGGCACAGAGTCCCCAGATTTTTTCTGCAGGCCGAGAATGCATCCTCCATGTGTCCAGAACATTGGCAAGTGGTAACAGAGTGAAATGAGACTGTTTCAGCACATACAAAGTCCCCCAGAATTAATGGCGCACTCAGTCATGCGCACAGTGGTGGCATAGAGTCCCCAGATTTTTTCTGCAGGCCCAGAATGCATCCTCCATGTGTGCAGAAAATTGACCAGTGGTAACAGAATGAAATGAAAGGGTTTCAGTACATACAAAGTCCCCCAGAATTAATGGTGCACTCAGTCATGTGCACAAAAGTGGCACAGACTCCCCAGATTTTTTCTGCAGGCCCGCAATGCGTCCTCCTTGTGTGCAGAAAAGTGAAAAGTGTTCATCTCAACTGGATTGAAAGGTGCCCTTTGGATGTACAGTAATAGTAGCCTTGGTGAGTAGATATATATATAGATATATGGTTGTGTATTTTGTAGGTGATGATGAGGGGGGTTGAACTTGACATGGGCATGTACTCATGCTATTGTTCTGCATCACACAGGTGACTCCGTCTCCGAACTGTTGCTGTGCACCTTCCAGTGCTCAATGAGAATTTTTTGCACTTAAATGGAAATGGATAACTCTCAAGCATGTGAAGGTAAGTATTTATTTTTTTTTGGGGGGGGGGGGATCATATTTTTAGTTTTATCTGTAATGGTTTCTTTTTTAATTTCTTCACAGATTTCATCAGCATCCTTCTGGAGTCCAGTTGTTAAAGATGGTCATGGTCATCGAATGAAACGACTTCTTCGTGTTGCATGTGTTCCCAAGCTCGGGTCGGGGGAGAGGTGTGCCTGATCATGTTGACAAACTTTTTTGGATAAGGCCACTTTGACAGAACAACAAAGTATCGCAAATTTTCCTAAAAAAGAAATGAATGACTTCTTAAAAGTTACAACTTCATTGTTATGTGTCCCTCCCTGGTTCTCAAATCTCAATCCCTGTTGTCAAGTTACATTTCAGAGACACATCTTGTCAACTACTAAGACAACCTGTTGTGTGCAATATTTGCAGCAGGCTTTACAAAGCAATGAAACGGATGAAATAAAATCTTCATACTTACCAGAATGGATTTCACATGGACATTACATCAGTTCCTCTCTGTACGGTATAGATACAGCATCTTTCCCAATGAGTTAATAGCGATGGAGACTGTTTTTGTTCTCCTGTAAAAGAAACAAAAGAAGTGTACTGTATGTGTTTTGCCACTGCGGCTCTGAAAAGCTACAGAAAACAAAACAGACAACTTAAGGAAGTGAGGCAGCATAACAAACATGAGTGCACATACTCACTTTATGATTTAAATATTAAGAAGCTGGTGGTGGTGGTGCACTGGTGGACTGGTGGTCCGTGGGGGGCAGACAGACTCATGGTGGCAGCAGACTTGGATAACATCAGTCCCGGTGGTGGTGGTGGTCCGGGAAGGGCAGACAGACTCATGGTGGCAGCAGAGTTGGATAACATCAGTCCCGGTGGTGGTGGTGGTGATCCGGGTTGGGGGGGGGGGCACACTGCCTTTTAAATACTGCAGTTAAAACCTACCAACATTAACCACATCATCATCCTCATAAAGAAAACTGCCCTTATAGTTATCAATGTCTGAAGTCTGACCACTGGGAAATTCTTTCTCCATTGTGTCATCATCTATGTCAGTGGTGGGCCGTTTCAGGCAGCCACTGCCAGTGCCACCAGGATGCTCCATTTCCACATCAGCAAGACCACCATGACTAGGCCGGGGTACGAATACCGAGGTTGTAGTCTGTGCTGGTATGTGCCTCTCTTTCATTTTAATGAATGTTAACAAACTAACATTTGCAGGAGACAGGTTTGTCCGGTGATCCCTGACTATTGCACCTGCTGAGCTGAATACCCTCTCAACACTTACACTGGAGGGTGGGCATGTGAGGTACTTCAGTGCCACTGCAGTCAGCTCTGGCCATTCACTGACCTTTCCACTCCAGTACAAAAGATGATCTTCAGTTATTGTCAGATGCCTGTTTTCAGGCAAATATGACTCAACCATTCTCTGTGCTGCACTAAGTCCGATTGTTGATGCATCAGCCTGTTCTCCGGAATCATTGATTTCACAAATACCCACTTGGGACAAAGCCTCCCAAAGCGGGTTGACGTCAACCACTTTGGATGACAGACCACCAGGAACTACAGTCCCCTTACCCTTGCATGATATGCTTGCTGGTCCTCCAGCTACACCTTCAGCTGGATTATGCTGCTGAGGTTTGCAAACCTTGGCACGTGACCCCATGAACCAAGCGAACCAGTTGACCACTGATATTTTTTGCCTGTTCAGGCCCTTCCTCCAGTACTGATGCAATTCCACGTTTGTATCTTGGGTCCAGCATTGTTGCCATGGCAAAGTTGTCACTGCGCTGAATGCTCACAATGTGATGACTGTGGTCGAATACTGTCAGCATGTGTTGCAGCAACATACTGTTACCACCATCTCCGGCAACATCAAGGCTATGCTGTACGTTCACCAGTGTCTGCCTCAGCACCCACAGCAGTGGAATTGATTGGCTAATGGAGGCAGACTTGCCACTCACTGCCTGTGTGGCATGTTCAAAAGGTCACAAAATTGTTATTACAGAGTCCATGAGGTGCCACTGTTCAGTCGTCATAGACATGGAGGCCCCAGAACTGTCACGGCTAGTGTGCATTACAAGATATTCTGTGATGGCTTTGTATTGTTCATACAACCTCTCTGCCATGTATAAAGTGGAGTTCCATCGAGTGACAACTTTCAGCTTTAAGCGATGCTAAGGCATGCTGTTTTGTATCTGCAACTGCCACAGTTGAACATGGGCCTTTCCAGATCTTGAAAAGTGAGAGCAGATACGTCATGCAATGGTCAGCATTTCCTTTATGTCAGGGTGCTGCAGAAACTCCTGAACCACAAGATTTAAACAGTGGGCCATGCATGGAACACAAAAAAAACCACCATTCGTGATGCATTTCACCACATTTGACCCATTGTCACTTGCTATGAACCCAGCTCTCAGGGACAGAGGGTTTAGCCATCTTTCAATTTCAGACAGTACCATGTCCTACATGTTCTCACCAGTGTGTGAACAGGTCACACTGCACATAGCAATTGTTACATGCTGGCGAATTCCTGGAAGATTGCTACCGTGACAATCCACCTTCCTGCACTGATTATTCACACTATCAGCATCACAAACAACCCCGGGCACCTGCGCCCAGTGTGCAGTTATACACAGATATGAACTCCCCGCTGTTTTGCCACTTGTCCACATATCCATACTTAAATGGATGAATGAAGAGGAGGAATGTTGAGGGGCATGTCTTACTGAGTCTGAGACAGTGTGAAACAACTCGGTAACTGCACGGGTAGAAAAGTATGTCCTGGATGGGACTTTCCATTTAGGACAGGCACGGGCAGCAAACCTCCGGAACCCAGAATTCTCCACAAAGGAGAAGGGCAAAAGATCAATTGTCAGCATTTCCGTTACAGCAGCATTAAGTTCACGTGACACTGTATGATTGGTGGGGGTACTTCAGCTTATGCACAAAAACACTCTGTAATGTGGGCTGACTTAAACATTTTACATGGGGTGTGTTGTTGGTCACAAATGGTTGTGCTCTGTGATGAATGGTATTGGCAGGGGGTGGAGTGTGGACATTTGATGAAGACGGTTGCACAGGTGATGATGACAAACCCAGAAATGATGTTATTTTTCCAGATTTGCCAACCGGGGTTGATGTACCACTTGCACTAGACATACTGCATTCACCACCACCACAAAAACTGCTACTCTCACCAGCACTGGACAACATTTCAAAGTCGTTATGGTCCTCCACCTCATCATGCCTGTAGTAATCCTCTGCTCTTATTACCACACTACTGCACACGTTTAATTTCCTACTGGGCTTAACAGTCATGGAAGGGGATAACATGCTGCCTATGGTTGCCGCCGGTGATACGGGTGAACGCCCAAGTCTGGTATTAGCTGCCAACTTGTGCTGGGTCCACAGAGCCAAGTGCCTATTCTTAAGATGTGTATGCTGTCCTCCTGTGCCCAGATGGCTCCCCTTTTTACCTCGACTCACACTCACATGGCAAACCTGGCAGATTGCAACTGACTCATCATTTGCACCTTGAACAAAAAAATCCCAAACAAGGGATTGTGATGCTCTGCTTTTAACATGTCCATGATGATGTGGCTTATTTAAGTCTGTTATTTTAAGCACTGAAGTGGGAGGGCATGTGATGTTTCTGGCACTGCACACCTGGGCTGCAATTGACCACCATGACTACCTATCATATTGAGTACTGGGTCGTCATTATCATCATCATCCACTAAAACCTGCAAATCACAAGTTTTTACAGGGGAGGATTCCTGCAAACAGATTCAGATACAGCCATTTTTAATTTATTTTTCTCCGGTTCCCAACTGGGGTCAATTAAATCATCATCATAATCATCAACATCACTGTCACACACATCCACATCTTCTGCTTGGATGCTAACATGTGGACTGCATGTTGCAACAACAGCAACATCATCATCATCATCATCAGCATCTACATCACCATCACCTGATATTTTTTCACCACAGTGAATCACTGTTGCATGGAAAATGAGTGACGTAAAGTGCCACGGTGGATGGAATATCACATTGTATGCTATCATTGACATGATCATCAGAATCAGGTTCAGTTAATGGAATGTTACTGGGAAGTATGGTATCATCTACGCTGTCACTCACTTGCACTACTTCACACTCAATATGTTTGGATATGGTACACTGGTCGGAATTAGAACTTGACGCAACAATGCTAATACTGCCTCCACCACCACTAACACCAGTAACACTAACACCACCAGCTGGGAAAACATCATCTCCTCCAACTATCAGTGAAGCTACTGATTGGGCTGTAAAAAACATTGCAGGAGAAATACCTTTCCTCACATCAGCAATGCACTTCTCCATCCGCATACTACTACCACGCCCACAGACCTTCTTACTGCCAACATTGCCATGGCCAGAAACAGCTTTACTTGCATGTCTCTTTGCAGGCATTTTGGGGGATCAACCACAAATATTATTACCAAATTCAGATTTTGATACGTTCACTTTCTGACTGGAGAGTTGCTACTCGCTAGCTGGATGTGAAGCAAATAAACAACTGTGGCTTCAGCAACAGATAAGAGACTCTTGTGTTGTGACACTGTCACAGAATTAAAACAACTTCAGTAACCAGTGGTGCTGATGGGGTCACAAAAAACAATCCAGTCTGGTAAAAAATACCTTTTCAACGTGGGGGTGGGGGGCACTGAATACAGACAGTGCTGATTTTTACGGCACTATAAGCAGCAAAACTAAGAACAGAGAACACGATCGCAGTACAAAATCAGGCAGCTGCAGTGGATAGCAGGTTCACACTGCTGCGCTAGTTGCACTTACACTGATCTGTGTCACAAATTTTAAAAGGTGTATTATATTTGATGCATGCAACACTGCACACACAGCACAGAACACTTTGTGTACAATGCTGAATGAGGAATGCGATGCAAATGCAAAAGTTCAGTGTACTCAGTGCCACATAATGTAAATTTGTAATTTAAACAACCTGACCTTATGAAATGCTGCACCACATTCACACAACAAGCAGCAAGAAAATGTGTACTATCACTGACAATTTTACTATGTGTACAGTAGCACAGTCATATAACAAAAATATTACCAAAACACAAAGAAATCACTAGTTCTCCAACTTAAATCTACCTACACACAGATACGCCCCTCCCCCACACAGCATACTTCACTGTCTTTCACCACACACACTCAGTGTTGTAAATTTACATTCAAAATCCACAGACAAACAAAAACGCTCGATCATGTGAGCACAGGAGGGTTTCTTACAATCAATGAACTACAGCTGGATCCCAAAAAAAGGCAAAAATGCTTTTTGAACAGCTTTTAAAAGATTCCTACAGACAGCTATCAGAGCACACTGTCTCCTACTCCTTCCTACTCATACTACCTCGAACTGAGGCTGTGCAGATCAATATAGAGCCCATGTGATCTGAACTCCCATGAATCACTGCAAAATCCACATTCGGAGCTCAAAAACAAGGTGAAGTAAGGTGAAGTGAACTGCCACTAATGTACTTTGCCTTAAAAATTGAAAGAGAAGTGACCAGTGGAGGTGGAGTAACGCGAAGTAACTGTTTCCAATGCACTTTACGTTCCTCATTATAATGCGAAATACTCCACTTCATGTTGCAGAGCACTCCATGAATCCGCCTTTGCTCCGTGAATCACTTTGCGGAGCGGATTGAGCCCACTTCGCCCACCACTAATGAGTACCCCCTCCCAGGACACAAACTGCACACACACACACACACACACACTCTCATTCCATGCACCAGTATGACCAGTACATAAAGACGACCCACAGAGCCCTCTGCTAACTGCCTTGTACTGCTTCTGTCTGAACTGTCATGGATCTCTTATTTTGTCATCATCTTGTCTTACGGCAGTCTCTCCTCAACACTTAAGAGGTCTGATAGTCAAGTTGGTGATATGTGAGATGTACCTTTCATCTGTCCAGACATGTCACAGTGCTTCATGAACAGAGGGGTTGTGCGTGATGTGCGTTCTCATTGTATTTGTAGTTCATGTATGTCTTACTTGGTGGTGCCACAAGAGCACCATCAGTTAATATTGTTGTAACAGATGGGATATTGTAGGTTGGGAGGACCAGTACAGTACCATGTACATATACAGAGGGGACATGAGTTGGTATTTGGAATGGAAGACAATAAAATACAGACTATACTAGTGCCATAAGTTTCCTAAGTGCACGCCAATGAGAAAATATGAGGCATGCAAATGGCCCATTAGCACCTTGCATGCCGAATAGACACAATTGCCATTTCAAGTAACATTGTAGGTCTTTTAAACATATGTTAATAATTAATGGCTATAACATTCAAAGACCCACTGACATAATCTAACATGGAAACATAGACATTTGCCTGCAGAAAAGGACCCTCTGGCCTATCCGGTCTACCCAAATACCTCCCCTAGGCCTTTTAACTGAGTGCGCGAGCACTCGTGCATGAGCGTGAGTGGCTGCACCACTCAGTAGAAGAATTTTTACTTCAGTTTTGTATCAGGCAAGTGTTTTGTAGAAGCTGTAAAGTTTAAAATATTATCAGCCATGCAATTGTAAAAGTTCTTAATAGTAATGGACTGTTTATCAGGCCTTTTGTTTATGGATCTAAGTTTATGGATCCTTACAAATGATGTTGAGGGCCAGTTTGAACAAGGCAGATCAGAGAAAAATATGGTTATTTGAATTTATCATCTGAACTAACAAACGACATGCCGTTAAGATTTGAAGTGATGGGAACGTTAAGCAAAAGAGCACAAAATAGTATAGGAGACTACTGTACAGTTCATCAGTTTTTAAATTTAGACCAAGTGTGGTATTCATTCTCTATTGGGTTATTACTAATTTTGTCTGGGGATATAGAAACAAATCCTGGCCCTTTAAATTCACAACTACAAAGTGATCAACTGATTTGGGGGAAAGGGGGCCTAAGAGTGGCCCATTTAAATATCCGTAGTCTTTTCCTTAAAAAGCAGGAACTTGAGGCCTGGGTTTTAAAATATAATCCTGATGTTTTGAGTTTAATAACAAATGGTGTATGGTTATAAAATAGTAAGGAAAGATCAGGCTGGTAAAAAGAAAGGGGGAGGCATTTTAATTTATTATAAACAAGATTGTTTCCAAATAAGAGTTAGATAATGATTTAACTTCTGACTGTGAAAGGCTGTTGATTGTGATAAAACAAGGGGATTGTTATAAGCTTAAGCATTGTACTGCATATAATCCTCCAAAATTTGCACAAAAAAACTTGGATGATTTTTTGCAATTTGTTTCGAATTATCAATTCAGTGGTGACTTTTTAGCTTTGGATGATTTTAATATACATTGGGATCCTGCTGCTGATTCACATATTGATTCTTCATTAATAAATGCAGGTTTTTGTCAGTTAATTCAAACTTTTACACAAATTAATATAAAGACTAATAATCACTCAATCCTGGATTGGATATTGACGAACAATCAAAATAACGTAAAGAAAATAGGAGTATTGCCAGATGTAATGAGTGACCATCAGGCAATTTATTGCACCTGGAAATCTAAGAGAATAATCCCTCCCCCTCGCCTGATTACTTACAGAAATATTTCTGAAGAGTTAGACGATGGAATTTTGTCTGACATGAATGCAGTGGATTGGTCATATTTGGATGCTATACCTTGTATACAGTCAGCAGTTGATTTTTTCACAACACAATTATTAATGTTGCAGGCTAAATATTTTCCTAAATAACTAGAAGAGTAAGGGGAACATTGAATAAATGGATTACCTCAGAGATGTTTAAATTGATGAGACAAAGGGATCTAGCATGGAAGCAGTTTAGTTTAAGTAAAAATGTAAGGGATTTTCAAATGTATCAAAAACTTAGAGACGAATGTAAGATTAAATTAAGGTTGTGTAAATTGGACTATTATACAAAACAACATGATTCTAACTTGCAAAATCCAAAAAAGGTTTGGTCTTCTATTACATCTTTAGTGTCTCAGTCTATAAGGGAGCAATCTAGTGAGTTTCTTGTAGATAGAGATATTATAAACAATGCCCAAGAAATAAGTACAGCATTTTTAAATACATTTTTGGATATGAGTAAATATAGCCCAGAAAATAAGGATCAGTACTCAAAGAGTTTATTTAAAGATTTCCAAAAATGGTTCAGTTTATTTTACAGCCAAATCAAGTCTTAAAAATATTAAAATAAATTCCATTAAACAATGTTGGAATTGATGAAATTCAGCCAAAGTTTTTTAAATTGATAGCTTCACATATCTATATGACGTTAACAAAATTATTTAATTCATCACTAGTCACAGGAATCTTTCCACAACAGTGGAAACAAACTATAATAAGACCAGTTTTTAAGGGGGGGGGTGATCCCAAAGATCTGGGGAACTACCGCCCAATTTTTCTTCTCCATCGTTTGGGAAAACATATGGAAAAGCTCATTAATGAACAAATTAGTAGCTACCTGCAACAGGGTGGGTTGCGGGCTCCCGAGCAGCATGGCTTTAGGAAATAGCATAGTATAGGCACTGCCTTGGCCAGGTTCACAAATCACATCAGTGAGGCTATGGATAGAGGAGAGCTCACTGGTGCTGTTTTCACGGACCTGTCCAAGGCATTTGACCTTGTTGATCATCGCCTGCTGCTCAGGAGCCTAGCTGATAAGGGTTTATCTAAACTATCACTAGAATGGGTAGAAAGTTATCTATCAGGCAGGGAATTGAAAGCTCTTTATGATGGATCAGTGTCTGAGGGTAGATTATTAGAAAAGGGAGTACCCCAAGGATCTATATTGGGACCCCTCTTTTTTCCATATTTGTTGATATTATACCAAGCATATTGGTTGGGACTAACACAATGTTATATGCAGATGATATAATACTATATACAAGTTCAAATTCTTTAGATAAAATAACCCAGGACCTACCTAATGATTTTCAAAAGCTAGAAAAATGCTTGTTGGAATTAAAGTTATCCTTGAATATTTCTAAAACTAAGAGTATGATGTTTGGCTCCAAACAAAAACTGGATAATTTAGGGGAATTGAAAATAGTTGATAAAAAGGGAAATAATTTAGAGCAAGTGCAGTATTGTAAGTATTTGGGACTGTACCTGGATTCAAATCTAACCTATGCATATATGTATCGAATTTAACAAAACTTATAAATCAGAAATTAGGGGTTATTTAGACTTCAAAGTGTGTTGAGATTACAGGCAAGAAAACAAATAGCCCAAAGCCTGTTACTTTCTCAATTGAATTATAATTCATTTTTGTTTACAGCTTTGTCTAAACAAGTATTGAATAATCTTACTATGACATTTCATAGCATTTGTAGGTTCGTCTGTAAGTTACCTTATAGTACTCATCATCGTACATTGTACCAGGCTTCTGGGCTACTACCGCCAAGATCAAATTCTATTTATTCTCTTTGTTGTGTAATAGATAATGTAATGAGACAAAAGGATCTGTCTCCCTTGTAATCACTGTTATCCCTTAGGGAAGTTTCTAGGAATTTGAGATCAAATACTACCCCTAGTTTAAACTTGAGGATAACAAAAACAAAATGGGTGATCAAGCTTTTTCAATCCAAGCTTCTAAATGTTGGAATAATCTTCCATCTGTAATTAGATTTGGGAACAGCCATAACTCCTTCAAAATGAAATTAAAGCAACATTTCCTAAATAGTATACAATGGCATTGCTATTTTTAAAATGTTTGTATTAATTGACTGTATGCTTATTTGTATGTTTCTATTTTCTATTGTATGTATTAAGTGAATGTAAAAGTTATCTTGTAAATTTGATTTTACATCTTGTGACTGTATCACAGTCCCAGGTTGCATATGAAAAAGGGCCTTGGCTCATATGTTTACCCGGTAAACAAAAGAAAAAAGGAAAAAAAATTACCCCCTTACCTCCATGCTATTTTTGCTTCTATTTAGCCACATGTAGTTGTCCCAATCCCTCTTGAATTTGTCCACCAACTCTATATCTGTCGGGCAGCTCACAGCAAGAGGACATAATTTATGGCAGTGACATTTTGAGTTGACTATTGTAATCATGACGGACATTATTTGCATGCCTGGCTTGTAACTTCAGAGTACTCCTTGAGAATCTGGAGTGTTGCAGATCCGCCCATAAAAATGGAACTGTAAGGATGACAGGTAGAGTTTTTGTATGCAGGCACTCAATATATAGAAATGCAAAGCAGTGTGAAGGTGTTCATATGGATACATGTTTAGTCAGCTCACACCCACATTTCAGAATGATATATATATATATATATATATATATATATATATATATATATATATAAAATATTTCATACATGGATGGGAACTTTTCTGATATCTATGACTAACCTATCAATTAAAAGTATATATCTACACCAGTAAAACCATTAAAGAGCAGCTGACGTGATCATGGCAGGCAAACCATAAGATGGAGTTGCCTGGCATAGAAGCTATCCAAATCACATTTGTCATTTCTTGTTGCAGTGTAAAAAAAATAAAAGGAAAAGTTATTCCCTCTATAACACCCTGCTCACAACTTCCAATTACAAGATGAGCAGCAGTAGAATGCTGCAGCACAACCCCTAAAAACACCCTAATTATAAAGTGAAGTAGGGAACGTGTCTGCAGGCGCTGTATGGACAGTGTAATGGAATCACTGTAGGTTTGCTGCATACATTTATCTATATTATCTTTGCTGGCCAGTATACATGCATGTAGCTGTAATATATGCTATATTACAGACCCACACATGTATGCTTACCAGCAAAGATAATCTAGGGGCATTTAGGCAGCCCCCTCCCATGATTCAATTACACTCTCTTTAGAGCGCCTGCAGCCCTGCTCCCTACCTCACTTCATAATTATGCTGTTTTTAGGGTCATGGCTGCAGCCCTCAGAGGCTGCTCTATGTGTAAACTGAACAATATCTCTTAGAGCAGGCAAGTACATGTTATGGGATGCCCGTCCATAGCCAAAACTCATGTCAGCTGCTCTTTAAAAGTACTGGATTTACCTACACTAATAAAAAAATTAAAAGTATATAACTACGCTACGTCAAAGTATACCTATGCTACATTAAACTATTAAACTCTATAGGACCATAGTGAATGCAACTAACTACCACCCCTATTAACCAATTATCCCACCAACTAGCATACAGTACCTAAGAATTCATGTACAAACTCAACTTCCCTCACAATCCAAACAAAAAAAAAATAACCAAACAAAGCAACACAAACCCTCACAGGAACATTTAAAATTACCTACACTCTTACCAAACAATCTGCACACCCAGTTCCTGAACACACAAAAAACTCCCCATAGCATCCCTGATGGCATGCACAGATACTGAACGCATGCCTAACAACCTAGTGCAGGCCTGACAACCGACTGCAGACTGCATGACACCAACTAAAGGATGGCAACATACTGTACAACCACGGCCTCCTATATACTCTAGTAGTCCACTACAGTGTGGAAACACTAATGAACCTCAACTGTGAACACCCCAGCTATACACAGTACATTATGGAAAACCTGTAGGCAATCGCAGCTGCGATTTTAAACAGTGACCATCATAATGTATTATATTGAATAAAGAATGTGTAAGTGTGGTACACTCAGAAGTATACCCATCTCTGGGAATAATTAGTGCAATAAGCCACTCACCCTTCAAGCTCTGGGCCTTATAACCCTAATCAGCACCCTTGATGGGTATTCATCATTGAAATATCTATATATCTATATATCTATATCTATATCTATATCTATATCTATATCTATATCTATATCTAATACTGTATGTGTGTGTGCTCACATCAGATCAGTATCCTGTGTTCCAAAACTGTTATTTTTCGGAGCTGGTGTGCAGTGCTCTTTAGCTGCTTGGCTCTTACTCTGAAGTTAAGAATTAAAAAGTCATGATTTCTATAGTCACTAACTTTATAAATTGACAAACACTATGTAAGAATGAAGCCAAGTCCTTGGCATGAGTTTCCTGCTGACAGTTAACTATTTCTCCGTAAAGCACTAATTGTCATTATTTCTTGACAAATGCAAACCTCAGTCAGTAGACTGCACTTGAGTTTGAGACAACTCAATATATAGGCGTTCAGCAAGTATTTGCTTCCTAACATAGAAAAGGTTACGAATTCCCTGGTTAATGGATGTTCTTCCTTTCTGAATCGCTGCTTGATATTTGTCTTTTGGGAAATATGAATCATGCATGCCCAGTAGCATGTCCTTGTCATGAACTAATTGGCAGCTTACTGTCTGTCCCATAATTTCTGCCTTTTAGCTTTGATTCTTTGTAGATACCTTTTGCTAATTTCCAGCCAAATGAGCCAGCATTGGCCTCATCAACCTGTTGTTTAAACGACAAGGCTATTAGATATTATACAGTATTAACGGGTCCTTTCCAGTTGCAGTGAAACAATGGATTTCTTGTTCTTTTTCTTGACACTATCTGTCCAGTGGGTGCAACATAGAGGATAATGTATGGATCCCGATTGATAACCAACTTGTTAACTGTCAAGAGGTTGCCATGGCGATCGTGTAAACCTTGAGAGCAAAGCTTGAGAGGTTTATGTCGCCATGGCAACTTCGAGACAGTTAACAAGTTGGTTACCGATCAGGACCCCATACTTTATATTTTATAGTGTATGAGTGCCATAAAGAACAAAGAAAAGAAGCAGGTACCTTAACTGAAAGTAATTTATGCCACCACAGGTCATGTTCTCACCGCCGTGGCTGTTACGGGAAGCCGCTCGCTTCCTCTACCAAGCATGCGCAGATCGATCCTGGTTGTTATACTATCGATGTGATGTACCTTCGATGGGTTAACAACAAAGTGACGTCACATCGATGGCATAGCAACCATGGGAAAAGATAGATTTTGGTAGATAACAACGTTCTACCATACATTATATGGTTGTTTTGGTCACATGGAGACACTAATATTACATGTTGTGTCAGATCTGTTTGTATACTCAGTGGACCTGTCTGTACCACAGTATTCATAGATACATAGATACATAGACAGTGTCAGCAGATAAGGGCCTATGGCCCACCCAGTCTGCCCATTTGAGCTCGTAAGTTCAGTTTATGTTTTCCTAGAAGTCTGTTGCACCTTACCCCTGACCTCCAGAATTCCTTTATGTCTATCGCATGCATTCTTAAATCCCATGAGTGTTTCAGCCCCCACCACTTCCTCTGGCAGGGTATTCCACTTGTCCACCACCCGTTCTGTGAAGAAATTCTTCCTCATGTTTCCTCTGAATCGTCCTCCCTCCAACTTCATCCTATGCCCTCTAGTCCTGGAACATCTTTTTCGCTTAAAATAGTGTATTCCTGCACCCTGTTCCTCCCTGTAAGATACTTGTATGTCTCTATCAAACCCCTCTCTCCCTCCTCTCCTCCAGGGAGTACATGTTCAGTTCCTTCAACCTGTCTTCATAGGACTTGTGATGCAATCCATGCACCATCTTTGTTGCCCTCCTCTGAACCTTCTCTACCCTGTCTGTGTCCTCACGCACGATGGTCTGCAGAACTGTACACTGTACTCAGGTGGGGCCTCACTAGTGTCTTGTATAGCGGAATTATGACCTCCCTTTTCCTGCTGGTGATGCCCTGCTATACATCCCAGCATCCTATTTGCTTTACCTGCTGCCTTGTCACACTGTTTCCCTACCTTGAGGTCATCAGAGATGATAACCCCAAGATCCCTTTCCTGCTTGGTGCATGCTATATCCTCACCCCCCAACTGATATATTGTGCCAGGGTTTTTGTGCCCCATATGCATTATCTTACACTTCCTTGCATTGAATTTCAACTGCCAAACCCCTGACCATTCTTCAAGTTTCTGCAGGCCCCTTCTCATTCTGTCTACACCCTCTGGTGTGTCTACTCTGTTACAGAGCTTTGTGTCATCAGTGAACAGTGAAATTCTGCCTTCTAGGTCCTGTGCAATGTCACTGATGAAGATGTTGAATAGGACCGGTCCCAGCACTGATCCCTGTGGTACCCCACTGGTCACTCTTCCCTCTGTGGAGTGACAGCCATTTACCACCACCCTCTGTGTCCTGCCACCCAGCCAGTTACCTACCCACCACACTACTGTCCTGCCCACACCCATATTCCCCAGTTCTTCTTGTATCTTCAAGTATTCTTGTTCTCAGATGATACGTTGACCTTGTCATAACTGTCATCCACAAAACTATGATGAAAAGAAGGACATTGTATGTTTGTAGTACTACACTTCATTTTCAGTATTATTACATTGACTGTTATTTTCCTTTCTTTTATGTAATTAATTTGTTTATGCTACTTGCTCACCCATTGGCTTACATCTGCCTGACCTGCACCAGCACTGTCACACTGTAATCCCATTGGACTTAGCTTTGTACCTCCCCATGTGTTCTTAGAGCTTTACCCATATGGCATGGGAGACAGTGGTCCCAAATTAAACCTTAGCAGAAAGTTATGATTGTGGCAGGCACTGCATAGCTAGCCAGTTGTATGGCAAGTGAACAGACTGCCATCATATAGCTGTTACTGTGTTCTGTCATTGTCTCCCATGTTTCACAGGATGTCTGTTGATGACCCTCAAAGGCCTATATGCATGCATGCAAGTGTGTGCAGTGCTATGCCTGCAGACATCAGCCCCAACCACAGGCCACTACAGCTGCACTGCAGTTGTCACAATGGTGTCAGTATAGCAATGTGGCTCATTGCCTTCCCTCCCCATAAGAAGACAGTGTCCTCTTGGACACTTAGTCATCCTAGGCACCTCCACTACACATGATGCAAAGATTGCTCATGAACTCTGGACTCCATTTTCAGGAGCGAGTTCACAAACACTGACCCAATTCAGCAAATTGCGTGAAAAGGAATTATTGTTCAGTACAGTACATGGACATCATTCATAGAGTGCAAAGTGATTGGCATCAACCGGGGGGGGGGGGATGTCAGTGGTGGACATTGTGTCATGGTGTGGGGGGGGGTCAATAGATAGGATAGATAAAAAGTGACAAGACTACAGAGAAAGTACCTAAAAAGTATTGTGAAATGATTTATTTGTGTGATCTGAACACATATTTAAAAACACATTACAGCAGGGGAGATGAGACTTTACCTTTAAATAGCTTATACAATGACACAGAAAATCAAGCTGCAACTAAGAAATGCATCAATAACCACTGTAATGCTTGACTGTACAGTTAATTGCTGTTTTAAACTATAGCCAATACATAATAATTTTATAATGAGAATTTTCAATGATAATATTTGACATAGCAAAGGACACTATACAGAAAACATAGTTCGTGATTAGTAATGTCTGTGTATTTTGATTGTATAAGGAGAAGTCTTTACTTAGACGTCACAGTCGGTGGATAATCTTACTTAGATGCCACAGTCAGTGGATAATTTTCTTCAATACCATAAGGTGTGATGTGTACCTGGTAGAATAATAATAAAACATTACCATATTAGGAGGCAAGTAGTGCTTCTGTGCGTCGCTGGTACTAGGAAATTGTAGCTCTCTCAGTTGTCTTGGAGTGCTGATTGGAGATGCATTGTTTGATCCACTTAGAAAAATGTAATCATTTTTGTGTATTGGTCATTCATCCATACTCTTGATTGGAAACCAACTACCAAATCTCTTTGATCATAAAATGTTATTATTGGTTCAGCCAGAGTCTGAACACTCTTTTTACGAGCAATGTATTGATCAGTGTGAGTCCTGATTTTATCATTGTAAGTTATCTCTCATGGTTCAGTGGTTCCGTCAGATGTTGTCACTCTGACTGATTCAGCAACTTCAGTCAATGCACACTGATTAAATAAATATTAAACACAAAACAGCCAAATCAACTGTGCACAAAAAATACCTTGTAGCATAACAGGTAATATGTATTTACAAATCTTACATGAAATACTGTGGTTTAATAAAATAGGTTTCATAATTCATTTATCAGTGGTGCTTTATATCCCATTCCCTTAGTGCTGTGATACTGTGCTCTGATACAAAAAGTCATTTTTTCATGAAGTACAGATTTCAATGGAAGGGATCCTGACTTGGCGTGAGAAAGTGGACAGCCGATACCTTCCACTCCTCTGTCCCACTTCATTGCACACACGAGTAGATATTTGAGATGTAAGCAGGGACAGTGCAGAGGCACACCCCATATAGGTCTGATTGTGTTGCTGGGTACTGCAGACAAGGAACAGCAAAGGATGTGCTGTCTACAGGTTTTGTACCATGTATGATGCCTGTCCTTCAGAAGTGTACTTAATAAAAAAAAAATTCTCAAGTATTGGAAAACAGTGCTGCGGCACTATGGTAAGGGGATACAGAGACCAGATATTATACTGATACATTTAATGTTCTTATAACATCATATGAAAGACACACAGTGATACTGTCATTACATTTCAGCCCCAAATCAACATAGATGTCATTTTGCTGATGGTATCATTTTTTTCCTCCCCTCACCTCTGATGGCCCCTGTCCATCTGGACCCACCAGCTCCTCACCCCGAGTTACCTCAGGATTTAATGCTGGAAAGTACCCCCAGGGCTTTCCCCCTCCTGGTGGGGCCCCTAATCTTCCCCCCAGGAACCTGATAAAGTAGTTGGACCTGCGAGCCCATCTTGTCATGGAAAACATAGAAGTTGACGGCAGAAGGAGACCGCTAGATCCATCTAGTCTGCCCATTTGTTTTAGACCTATTTTGACACTCTGGTTGCCCTTTGTAGTCAGAGCTCCCTTTGTGTTGATCCCATGCATTCTTGAATCCCCCCACAGTGCTGACCCCCACAACCTCTTGGGGCAGGCTGTTTCAGGCATCCACCACTCTTTCTGTGAAGAAAAACTTCCTGGTGTTGGTAGAGAACCTCCCGCCTTGCAGCCTGAGGTCATGTCCCCTGGTCCTGGAGCCCTTCTTGAAGTGAAAAAGGAAAAAGTTCCTGTGCCTGTACTTTAGTAAATGCCTTTTATGTACTTGAATGTTTCAATCATGTCCCCTCTTTCTTCTCTGCTTCAGGGAGTACATATTCAGTTCCCTAAGTCTTTCCTCATAGGACATGTATTGCAGACCCTGAATTATTTTGTCACCTTTTTCTGTACTGTTTCCACCAGGTCAATGTCGTTCCTGAGGTGAGACTTCCAGAATTAGACTCCGTATTCCAGGTGAGGCCTGATCAGTGATCTATACAGTGGTAGTACCACCTCTCTCCTCCTGCTTGTGATTCCCCTCCCAATGCAGCCCAGCATTCTGTTGGCCTTCAGTGTTGCCTTCTCACACTACTTACTAACCTTCAAGTCATCTGAGATTATGATTCCCAGATCTCATTCCTGGTTTGAGGCTGCCAGTCTTTCTCCTCCTAGGTAATACTCCTTTCTTGGATTTTTCTTTCCTATGTGCATGATCTTGCACTTTTTGGTGTTAAATCTCAGCTGCCACACTCCAGATCATTCTTCTAGTTTCTTGAGGTGAGCTTCCATCTTGCTCACTCCTTCTGAGGTGTCCACCCTGTTACATATCTTGGTGTCATCTGCAAACAGACACACCTTCCCTTCCAGTCTGTCAGTGATGTCTGCTATAGAAACATTGAAGAGCAGAGGCCCCAGCACTGAACCCTGGGGCACCCCGCTGGTCACCCTGCCATCCGTCGATTGCATTCCATTAACCTGTACCTGAACCCTCTGGGTTCTGCCTTGTAACCAGTTCTGTACCCATCTGACTACTTCTGGACCAACCCCTGTGTAGTCAAGCTTCTTTACTAGCCTTCTGTGTGGAACCGAGTCGAAGGCCTTACTAAAGTCTAGGTAGACCACATCTACTGCCCCACCGTCATCCACTATTTTTGTAGCATAGTCAAAAAACTTGAGCAGATTTGTCTGGCTTGACCTACCTGTTGTGAAACCGTGTTATTTAGGGTCTTGCTGGCTGCTAGTTTCAAAGAATGCTATGATCCTCTTTTTGAGTAGTGTCTCCATTAGTTTGCCTACTATAGTTTCCCTACTATTACTAGCCTCTTCACAACTGTCTGATTTGTGAAGTGGAACCGCTATTGCCTTTTTCCAGTCTTCGGTACCACACTGCTCTTCAAAGATTTCGTGAATAGAAGTGCCAGAGGGGCTGTTAATTCTGCCCCCAGTTCCTTAAGGATTCTGGGGTGCATCTTGTCTGGTCCCATGGCTTTGTCTGCTTTTAGTTTATTTAGCGTCTCCTGTACTTCGGCTTCTGTAAAGGGACACGTGTTTACCCCTAGTCCTGGGGTGATATGTGTGTTTTCAGGGCTGGGCCATCCCCTGGGCCCTCTTTGGTAAACACCGAGCAGAAGTATTTGTTGAGGATGTTGCAGATAAGCACAGTATGAAATTGGTACATAGCTGAGAAATATGTAGTTTGATCATGTAATCAGTTGAGAATGAACATGTGAATGACCTGAAAAAAGAAAATGACTCAATTTATTTTCAGTGTATCAATATGTGGCTCACTATGCTATCCATGGTAAAACTAGTTCAATAAATACATAAATAACATTTTTTTGTGTACCTTATTTGAGTCTGTATTTTCAGTGTTGTTTTCTTCATCACCTTCATGAACTCTGAACAGAAAGCATAAGATATTTTGTTATTGATAATATAAATTAGCATATCTTTCATTCCTTCAAACATGTCATAATAAAACGTGTGTTCTAGGTGTTAAATGTAACTGGTAACCAGATAATGACAGCTTTTCAGACATACTTTGCATGTATTTGACATCATTATTTGGCAACAGCAGACACTGCCTGATGTACGGCCCCTGACTACAAGCCTGGTTTGATACTAGTTTTCAGTTATATATGTCCCCATGCATGCTTGAAGACAAAAACTATTTTCTACCACAACACCACCATTGGAACATTGTTCAAGGCACCCACCACCCTGTCAGTGAAGAAATACTTCATGACATCACCTCACAAATGTAACCATTCCTGCTTCATTGCATGCACCATAGTCCTTGGACAACGTTTGTGACAAAAGGGTCATTCCTATACCTTATTCACAAACGGGAGGTATTTGAATGTCCCTATTATGTAACCGTGTCCCTGCTTTGCTATGGTGTGTACACTATATGTTTACATCAGTGCGTGTACACTAGTATTACATTTGGTGCAGCACATGCACCAATTTGGTTTCCCTACTTTCTATGAGTTTCATGTCATAATGGCGATCGCAGAATAGCGATTTCCATTACGGTGAGTGTACATCGCCGAAAAAACAAAACGGCGATGTACACTCTCCACGAGGAAACACGTGAACATGGAAAAGGTTATTCCATGAGGGGGGGGGCTCTGCCCCCTGCACCCTCCCCCTTACAAAGGATTACTAACTCCAGGGTGGTGCATATCGAGGAGGGGGGGGGGAATCGGAAATAAAACAATAACTCCTGGATGAAAAAAACACCAAAATACTATGTCCCTCCCCAGCCCTGAACCCTGCACCCTTCCCACTGTAGTGAGCCACCCTCACCACTATACCATGGCACCATCTCAGCAGCCTACCACCACACTACCCCTTACATCACTGCCCTCCTCTTCTGGTCTCCCTCCCGTTCTTCCCTTTGCCCTGTTCTTCACCCATCACAACCATTGCAAGGCAGCCCACGTAACAGGTGTTGAAACTGAGTCTGTCATTTTCAGTCACCGTTATGATGGTATACCCCTTCTATGGCCTTTACACTGTCTATGTCCTTTTTGAGCTGTGATCTAGTAGCTCGTGGTCGGTGTTAACTAGTAAACAATTCATCAGAAGCAACACCTCCCCCTTCCAGCATGTTATAAAAATCCCTGGGTGCCAACAAATCACAGTTCCTTTCCCACTGATTTAAACATGGTTATGAGAGCTGTAATTAAAAATGGTGCAGTAACCACATGTGGTGAAAGCCAAAAACAGCATTATACATATGAATTTCACAAAGTACATGGTCCACGGTGAAATAACATACAAGAGGACCGTGGTTTAAACCCAAAAATGTAATAGCATTTTTTGACGCATGTGTGCACACATTAAGAGCATGTGTAACCCCCCTTTTAAGGGCTTACCTTCATTGCCCCATGTTTTTCCCATTTGTCCCAGTTTTCCCTGTGCCAGCTGGTTCCCCTTCGTTTTTTTCCCGCTTACTGGCTGGTTTCCCTTTCACTTCCCCAGTCCCCAGAACAGCCCTGCATTTGATTTTAGCTCCATTTGGGCTTAAAAAACATATAGCGAGTGCCGGCATTTCCCCGATGCTGCCGGGGCTTGTGCATGTGCATAGTGAGTGCCTTTGATGTTCCTGACCACTGTCTTGTGGTCTAATGGAGGAGTGTATCTCAGTCCTGGTGCCCCTCCATAGCTAATTGGGGACCGGAGACCCGAAGGAGTTGGGCCAAAGCCACATGAGTATTTTTAAAATAAAGTTTAGAACTGGCGCATGAGGGAGGGCTCATGAATCATTCATGAGCTCTCATGAATATTAATGAGATTGCTGCCTGTCACCTAGGGGAACTGAGTTTCGGCGGCAGCGATAGCAAATGTACTGGGGTTAACTGGGCAAGTGTGGGCTCAGTTGAAAGGGGACAGTAGGGACTACAATCTGGTGGGATGTTTGCTGAAAGAAAGTATTGTGTTGGGCTGAACCAGACCTCAGAATGTGAGGAACTGTATTGCCCTGCACTAAACAGACTGGGGGCTGACATCTTATTGACAGTTTGACCCAATGCAGCAGCCAATCAGTGAGCTAGGTGCCTAAAACTGTGAGAAAGGGACTTCTGGGACAAGAAGGGACTAATTCTGGCACCTAAACCATGCCTCAATAAACAAGCAGGAAATATTGATCTCTAGGGTTATCAGTTATTGTTAGACTCCATCAGCCAATCACAATGTTGGATTTTCAGCTGATACTGTGTGGACTTTCTGGGATTTTTTCAGTCTGTTCTTGGGCTCTGTATGAGTCAGAAGTATCATGCGAGAGTGGACTTTGGACATCAGGGACTTACCCAGGTCCTGTGTGGATATTGCTGTGTTGCAGAATTGGACATTGCTGTGTTGCAGAATTGGAGATTGCTGGTATTGGAGGTTGCTGTGTTGCAGAAACAGAGTGAGATGGGGAAAGAGAGAAAGAGACCGAACTATGATGTTGATTCCCCAGGTATGGAAAGTTGCTTGATATTAATGGGAGAAACTGAATGCTGCAGAAACCCTGCACAGGAAGGTCGGAACTGCTGAGAAGACTCTTCGGATTGTCAGAGTCCTACAGTCAGAGCTGAGGAGCCAATTGCTTTTGTGGGACTGTAAAAGAAATTCTGAGGAGGCAGAGCATCTCTGATCATCAGGGTGCTAGCTGAAGCTGTGTGTGTCCTGTGCGAACTGATTAAAGTGGCTGAGAGCTGAGGCCTAGCTGCAGCTGAAGAAAAGGTTGAGGACACTGTTAACTGGAGGACGTGGACTGTTGGGGAGGGGGTTGTTGTTTCTGTGTCCCCCTTGCCGAACTAACCCTATCCTCCTTGTTAGAGGCAGCATCTATTACCCTCTACATGCCAGGAGGAAGCTGCCATGGAGATGTGCTTTCACCCTAACCTGCCACTGTGCAAGGCTTTGGTTCCTAGCCATGATCATTATTCTGCTATCTGGGGACGTCAAACTAAATCCAGGTCCTCCTACCTGTTTCTTTTCCCCAAATGAGTTATCTGGCATGTCCAAGAAAGGATTATTAATTGCCCATATCAATATCAGAAGTCTTACCTGTCACCATGTGGAACTCGAGGCCTGGGTGAAACTCTACAATCCTGATGTACTCCGTCTCACAGAAACTTGGCTAAAACCCGGAATACCTGATGACGTATGCTTCTTGCCTAACTATTCCGGCGGGATAGATCCTCATCCAAGCGTGGAGGTGGAGTTGCCCTATTCTTCAAAAACCACCTCAACATCTCTATTGTCCCGGCATCTGCCTCTCCTGCAGTGTGCGAATTCATACAGGCAACTATTGTATTGGGGGAAAAGAAGCTTCATATTATCTGTGCCTATAATCCACCTCCTGTGGGAATAGTAGGTCTTCAAGAACTCCTTGACATCACCTCCCAGACTGTAAATCATAATGAAGCTGTCATCCTAGGTGATCTTAACATCAATTGGTTAGGGTCAGCTCAAATATCCTTGCAATCACTCACACTTAGTTATAATTTTCACCAATTGATCTTTGAAGCAACTAGAGCCACGTCATCCCTTCAAATGGGTACACTCCGAGACTGGGTGATGGTTAGCCATAATCCTTGCAGATGCACTAACAGACCACTCACCCACTTTTTGTATCCTATCTATGGTTGCACCTCCATCTCCTCCATCAAGACTAATCACGTTTACAAATCTAGCTCATATTGACCAGGATGCATTTCTCTGTGATGTCTCCAGTATCGACTGGGCAGGTATCTATCAAACAAAGGATGTGGAGGTTGCTCTACAGATATTCATAAATGAATTTCTTACCATTCAATATAAACATGCCCCCAAGACTACTAGGAGGGTCAGAGGAAAACAGACGAGGTGGCTGCATAAAGAACTCCTTGCTAATCTGCACCAGAGGGACAAGCTTTGGATTCGCTACAAACAAACTGGCCTACAGTCAGATCTTATTGTCTATCATGAACTAAGAAACAGATGTAAGAGACAAGTTAGAGCTGCTAAAAGCAAATACTGCAAGGACCTTCTACAAAGCTCAGCCTGTGACCCGAGGAAATTCTGGGCCCATGTCAAAACATTTCTCGGTACCTTGCAGTCGGTCACTCCTGATGAAATGATCATAAATGGGGCATGTTGGAATGACCCTAGGACCATCTCAAACAGTTTTAACAATCTTTTCTCTGATCTGTCATACTATGTCTTGGCTTTACAACCTAGTGGATCGCACTCCAATCTACCTACCACACTACCATCAGACAGCCATACTGCCCTATCGTATGATGCTCCTCCAGCGCCACCATTCTATTTCAGGGCTATATCAAGAGCGGAAGTTCTGAAATTACTGAGATTCATATCTGCCAACACCAGCTCTGGTTCTGACTCACTGGAACCTCATCTTCTTAAGCTGGCTGCTCCACACATTGCCTCTCCGATTGCCAGAATCTACACTTTATCCCTTATCCATAGCACTGTGCCGGACCTATGGAAATCTGCAAGAGTAACGCCTGTCTTTAAAAAGGTGACCCAAAGGACATGGCCAATTACAGACCTATAGCAATTCTCTCTGTCCTTAACAAGATCCTAGAGAAAATAGTTGCATCACAGACCATTGACTACCTTACATGCTACAATCTCCTCTCAGACACCCAGCATGGTTTCAGAAACGGTCATAGCACCACCACGGCTCTTCTTCAACTAACTACTGATATTCTGTCCAACATGGACTCTGGAAAACTCACAGGTGCCTTCTTCATTGACTTCACTAAGGCTTTCGACCACCTTGTAGACCATCCCCTGCTTCTCTCCACTCTCCATTAATTCCATTTCTCTACCCCTGTTGTGGACTGGTTCTGTAGCTACCTGTCAAACAGGTCACAAGCTGTCAAATTTAACTCCTCCCTGTCCAACACGTCTACTATCAACCTTGGGGTCCCCAAGGGCTCTATCCTTGGGCCCCTTCTGTTCTCAATTTTTATCAACACTGCAACTGAGGCCCTGGAATCCTGCTCAGCTATTCTCTAAGCTGATGACCTGATCATCTACACTAGTTCTTCTAGTATTGCCTGCATAAACACATCACTTACTTCAGACTTCAATAAGGTCTTAGACTGGCTACTAGACCGTAAGCTTGTACTAAATGAAAAGAAAATGAAAGCCATGCTCCTAGGTTCTGCACTGAAGATTAAGACCTGTTCTAGTTTGCTGGAGATTCTTCACCCAGAAGGATTTCCACTTGAAAATGTTACTTCCTTCAAGTACCTTGGGATCCTGCTGGACCAGTCCCTGGATTTTAATTTTCACATTCAGTCCTCGTGCAAAGCTGTAAACTCAAAACTAGGAGTAGCTTACAAAACGAGCTACATGCTTACACCCTCGGCCAAATTAGCAATTGCCTGAGGTATTCTGCTCCCAACCCTTACTTATGGTGCCTCTATTCTTACCTCTGCCCATAAAACCTCCCTACTAAAATTGGACGTAACTTATAACAATATATGCCGATTTGCCTCTTCATCACCTCAACTCAAGCATCACTGCCTTCTTTACAAGGATCTGAATTGGCTCTCAACCTCTGCCAGTAGACAATACTACCTTGGATAACTAATGGACTCAATCATCTGGGGAAAAAAAAAAACATCCCAGCTGGTGGCGTTGCTGGTCCCTCAACCATCCTCCCATGGCCTGCGATCAGCTGACAAATCCTTGCTCTATGTTCCGAGATATCAGACGACTAAAGGCACAGGGGCCTTCCAATTCTCTGCTCCCAGGCTATGGAATGCTCTTCCACTCAACCTCTGGCTGTCTCAGTCTCACTTTGGATTTAAAAGTGAATATATTCGTTATCTATCCTTAGCTGATGCTTGTATATGCTTTGACCCAACCTGAAGCTCCTGAGACTTACCAGTAATGTCACCCCTGCTCTAATCCAGCTCCAAGACTGTCTCCTCTTCCCCTCCCCATATTTTTCCTTCTCTTTGTAAATAACTTCTTGACTACTAGCTCTCTTCCTTCTTGAACCTTGTTGCTGACCATCCACTGTTGTTTTGCCAATTACCACCCCTGACCTTCCTTCTGTCAGTCTTTCTTGTTATGTTTGAACATTCCTCACATTTCTCTATATAACCTTACTATCTTATTAACCCTTTGACTCCACAGGTCGGGTCCATGGTTTCTGCACTTATTATATATCTTACTGCCATTATTTGTATAATGTTTGCCATTATTTTTTGTTGTTTCTACCTATTGTATTTTTGTAGCACTGCTGTACTGTTCCTCTATTTGTATTATTGTACCCATGTTTCTGTTATTCAGCTTTTCTCCTTTTGTTGTACTCTCCCGGGTCGTGCCTGAAAATAGTCATTTTATGGCTAGTGCACCTACCCGGTTAACAAAAACTAAATAAATAAAATAAAATAAAAATTGCACTTGCACTTATTGAAATAGAGGGTAGCACCCAAGCAGATTGACACTGGACTTTACTAGAGCGACTGCCTGAAAACATTTCTTTGCTGAGAACTCTGTGCAGGGACTGCAGGAGGACCCCCACTGCTAGGGAGTCCTCACCCAGAGCCAGAGAGGGAACTTGCTAAACCCTTCCAAGTGGGACTCACTGTCTCAGGAGATCACTGGTGCTTGCTGGAGTGCTAGGGCACCTGTGACTCATTGGGGGAGCTGGGGCTGGTGTTGTCCAGCCGCAGTGCTCTGCAATGGGCCTGAAGTGGCTGAAGGTGACAAGCGGCCAGAACTACAATCAAGGTGGCCAGCTGCAAGATCCTTGAGCATGTTCTGTCCAGTCCTAGGGATCCTGGCTGGCCTGTGTTTGTTGTGCTGCACTAAACCAGGATCTAATTTTCCCGGTGCAGAGAACAACAAACCATGAGTATCCAGGACCTGGTTCCTGGGAGGGAAAAGGGAAATTGTCTTGTTTTTCATTCATCAAGTTCTTCCAAAATATTTTCAGGGCCCCAACAGCTGGCTAATCCATGGCACCAATCAGGTCTGCACCTAGTGGGTGCCCCTAGAGACAGTTCAGAGACAGTAGCACCAGTGGGGGAGGGCTTGGTCTGAGGGATCACGTGTTTCATTGTTGCATATCCCACTAACCTTTTTTCCTTCCTTAATGGCTACCCTATGTCCTGGTATCCCTTTCCCTGGTCCTAACCCCCTGAATAAAGCTGTGAATTTGTTTGTTGAAACTGCTGTGTTTGTGAAATTTCTTGCATGTGTTTACTGCTGAGACATATGGTTTATGGTGGTACTGAATTGTTGAGAATCCAGTGTGTGGGGGTGGTTGGTAGGGGAGGTGGGTAGATGCAGCATCCCAGGGGCCTATGCCAGCCTATCACCTGATCTACTTATAATTCTCTCTGGGTGGTGGCACTGTGTTATTTTCATTATCTTTTGGATAGGACCTCCGAACACCACCGTAGCAGGACCCAGGCCCCTTAACCTGTTAAAGGGCCAACAGGCAGGGGCAGTAGCCCCAGTGTTCCTCATTCACTGTTTTAGTGCGGTGGGCCACCACCCTATATTTTTTTGCCACCGCTCTATATTTTTTACCACCACCCTATATTTCTTTGCCACCACCCTATATTTCTATCCATTACTGATTGTTTGTTTTACAAAATCCTCCAAAATTGTCTTTTATTGACATCCTTTACTGCACTACTACCCCTGTTTTGATACCAGCACACTATATTTTACGTAAAATCAGCTTATGCATGTGTACAGTGCATAAGTGCATATAGGAGGTCCACAAAAATAACACACATTTTGACCCAATCACCACTGCCACCGCCCTATATTTTCAGACAGTGGGGAACCCTGAGCCCACTGGCACATGGCATCTGGGCTACATATGAAATGTAGAGTACACAGGATGCATTGACTTCATATCTGAGTAAGCATTGCAAGCGGGTGGAAGTGGTACTTAAAGGAAGTAAGTAAATGTTTATCCATCAGTCATTATTAGTTGCTCAGAGGGCAAGAAACAATTTGAAACAAAGGAAAAGAATAAAGAAATTGAACAGTAAGATGGCACACATGTTCAGTGGTACCATTAATGATACATAAGTGCCCAAGTGGAATGAGATGCCGGAGGAGGTGTTCTCACAAAAAACAGTGGATAGCTTCCAGAGAGAGGAAAGTTCACAATGAAAGGAAAAGTTACAGGGTGTGGGAGGGGAGAGGGAGGAACTGGTGTGTGTGGTTGAAGAGAATCATGGCAGGTTCAGTAGTACACACAGGGCTGACCTATACACTTGAGCAGGCAGAACAGACCATAAAGAATTTATCTGAAGGCTTGTTCATATGTACATATGTAAAAATTATTTTGGGGAAGTTGTAGTAGGGATCCCAAGAAATATGCAGTGATGGCCATAGGAGCAGAACTATGCATGCCTGCTTCCACAAGTACAGATACTGTACACTTCAATATCCTGTCATTTTTTGTTCACAGTACAGTTAGTGGAATGTCAAAACAAATAATAGTTTATGTACTTACATATCTGTATTGTCATTGCCAGTCTGTAAGCAACTGTCAAGCATATCAATTGGATGACATGTTGATGCGTCCTAAAATACATAATAATCAATTTTAACATTTTGCAGGTACAGCAAGTCAAAGATCATGAATCTACCTTTTCTTAGAGACCCAAAAATAAAGATTACTTTGCTGTAAAGAGGCTATAAATGGAAACAAAGATGGTTAATTTGTCATGACAGCAGTATAGTAGAGCAGCATAGTGAGGAAAACAATTATATAGAAAATACAGTACGGTGCCAGGGCATACCTTGCAAAAGGAACAGTTCACACATACAGTAGTACAAAGAAAATAAAAATAACAACTTGTGCGTACGCAATGGCACATCATAAAGTGCTTAACCATGACATGACAACAACAGAGGTTTGTGAGACTTCAGGTAACAGGTGGTTGGCCAGTTAGAAACTGTTTGTGGTGGTTCGGAGTGAAGGGACACAGAAACCTAGGGATAGGTGAAACTACCTATATAGGGTAGGGTAACAGGTAGGGAAGAGTTGTAGCATCTTGTACAACTACACTAGATATCAAGAAGACACCAAAACATAGGGATATTTGAAAAACCCTATAAAAGTTGGGTCATGAAAGAAATATAAAAGGGTGAATCAACAGTGGAAGTAGATAAGGTAAAATGAGGGGAGTGGCACAGTGCAGTGGTTGTGGGGTGGCAGTCTTCAGGGAGACTTTCTTGAGGCTGTATTCCTACCCTATCTGCATGCACCTCACTGTGCTGAGGGAGGTGGTGGACAGATTCAAGACCAAGTTGCCTAGGGTTTTGAGGACCTTCTCCCCCACACAAGCAGCACCTGGTTCACTGCCGCTACCTCAGGTCATCCAGTAGGAGGAATGGATGGACAACAGTAGGCTCAGGGAGGGTTAGGGTGGTGGAATGTAAGCACATCCCAAAACCAGTTCAACTACAAAACACCTATGCTGCTCAGGAGGAATGGCAGTATACCACCCAGGCACCTGTACAAGTCACTGGGGTGGATATGGGGGTCTTCCACAGTGGAGACCCCAAGTGGGGTGACAGAGGACCCCAGAGAAAGAGGAAGTGAATCCTGGTGGGGGACTCTGTAGTAAGGGGGATAGATTTGGGGGCAGGTATAGATGAGGAGGGGGAGGTTGTATTCCTTCACACCACCACAGCATGCAAGGATGGAAAGAGGGTCAAAGGTATTTCTGAGGCAGCAGGAAGGGAGGGAGAGCTAGGCATCAGTCTCCATTGGGGACAAATGACCTGGCTAGGGATGAGCAAGCCATAGTGCAATACGAGTTCAGGGAGCTGGGGAAGGATTTCAAGCTAGTAGCATGACCTGCGACCTTCTCAGAAATACTGGATCCTCTCCCACACCCACTAACCACTGGTAACCAGATCTTGTTACAGAACTCGGGTTGCTGGCTTGTGAAAAGGTAAGGAGCACTTACCGTATGACACCCTTGCACCACTGGAACAGACTCAGCAACAATGATTTAAACAACAATGTTAGGTTACACCATTGGTTGATTGTTTATGGTGGTTTGCCCTTTGAAAGTCAGTAATAGCAAGACTGGGGCAAAAGCATCAATGGAACATGGATTGGTTGGGCAAAGAACACACATGTACTGTCACTTGCTCTGCACTGTGATATAATAAAAAATAAATGTCTAGAATGCTGTATCACTAAATCATTTTCCATTACTGTCTCTATTTTATAGATGTATGCATGCACCATATTGTGACATAACAATAATAAAAATAACTTGAGATCCATCATGTAATCGTGGACATACCTGAACAATGTTAATATGTAAATATCAGCCAGTGGCACCACCTACAGCCTTCTGCCATTGGTGAATCATTTTTGCACATGGTGAATTGATAAACTGTTCTTTCGCTGTCTTCAAACCAGTTGCAGTTTCTAGATAAATATTGGGAAAATGGTCAGATGACATATAAATTAATTAAGGCAAAGTACTTAATTTTTAATTTTTTTAATTTTTAAATTATTTTTTATTTATAATTATTTCAACACTAATACAAACAATATACATTTAAATATTGTCAAAATTAGAAGTTATTTCAATATTGTGGTTACATACACCATCAATATTGGACAAAAATCACAAGTTATAGATAAAGACCACTATGTGAGGGTGGATCCAGGAGGTTAATGAGAAATAAATTATAGCCAACTTAAAAAGAATAATATATAATAGAACCTATAACACAGAATTATTAAAAACTATAGTATGGTCAGCCACAAGCTTATAATGTCTAGATACCAGACATAATTTTTATTTATTCTTACTCTCTGGTTACCAAAACCAAAGAATTGATATTAGTTAATAAATCAATTGTCTAAATTCCTTATAGATTTTTATCCCTCAGTGTCACCTTCCAAGCATGGCATTTCCTGTTCAATATGGTTCTCTTTTTTTTCTCCTCTTCTTCCCTTTATTGCATTTTTGTCTCCATAATATAAATCTTCAGCTGATAGGGGTCAAAGAATAGTCTTTTTTCTTCCCCACATACAAGAATACGTTTGGCAGGATACAGAACTTTCATACTGGCGCCAATTTCCTTCACCTCTTCCTTATATTGTAAAAAATGCTTTAAGTGTTACTGGCGTGATATCAAGAAAGATATGACACACAACATCTTTATAGTGAAGCGCACCCATTTTCCTTTCTGTATTTAATACAAGGTCCCAATCAGTATCGAGTGCCAGTGAAAATATGATAATACCCTTGGGGCCGGAAACATACTTGAAAAGATTGCTATCAGCTTGAGCTTGGGTAAAAACAGCTGCAGAATCTGAGGAAAGATGATTGAAACTAACATCTTGAGAGTGGGTTTTCTGCTGTACCCTGACAGGCAGTGACCGCTTGGGAGCCCGAAAAGCCCTTGTGATGAACGATAGATTGGAGTCAGGTAGTTTCAGCACGGAAACAAAAAGGTCTTTCAGAAGATCTCTTAAGGAATTTAAGGCCTTGTCGTTGGAGTTGGAAAATCCTACTAATCTTAGGTTCTTATTCCGGATGGTATTCTCCATTGCCTCAGTTTTTCTCTGTAAAGCCATACTTACTCTGAGATTAGTTGTAACTAAAACTTCATTTGTAAGAGTTTTTTGTTGGACTGTGGTCATATCTTTTTGAAAAGATTTTTGATTTTCCTGAAGGTTTGTCATTTCAGATTTGATCTCTTTAATATCTCTGTTGAGCCCATCAGACCTGATAATCAACAAATTGAGTTTCTTGTCAAACGCTCCAAAAAGGTGAAGAGCCCAGAGAAGGAAGCAAATGCTTTCTTTAAGTTTTTAAAATCCACTTTAATAGGCAGAGATGGCATTGGGGAACTCACAGACCTTGAGCATTCATGCTCCAAGATAGGACTCTGCATAGCATGTTCAGGATGACTCCTCCCAGCCTCTCCCTCAGTTGTCACACCGGAAAATTTTAAGTCAGGAGTTTTGTTAACAATAGACTACGCTGTGTCAGCACCTTGAGTAGGATCCAAAATAACAGGACGTTCTGTGAAGCTCAATACTGCCGACTCAGCAGCTGCAGCCGTCAACTGAGGTAAGTACTTCAAAGACAGAGATTCTGTTGAATAATCTTGTGAACCAGGGCAGGAATAATTCAGTTCTTTACTTATCTTCGGGGTTGTGTATCTCTAGGCTACATCTGAGCCCATAACACCAAGCAACAAAGCTTCCCCAGAACAGAAGTGAAGGTTAAAAAGCAGTCCAATGGTCCTTTATGGGCTGGCATATCAAAGTCGGAGGAAGATGAATCCTTCTTCCTCGTCTGTCGGTCAGTTTTTAGAAATTCTTTTTTTTTTTAGATATGTGGCAGCACCATTTTTTTCATATTAGAAGCAGAAGAAAGAGTTTTTTGTAATCATCCTGGAAGAGCTCTTTAGCGTCGCTTCTCCCCATCACCATTTTGGATCCCCCCTCCACATACCCAAGTCTGCCCCTCTAAGGCAAAGTACTCAATGTAGTTACCACAGTGAAGAAGGTGAGGGGAATAAATCATCCCAAAATTACTGCATTTTGTACAAATTATCAAGATTAAATGGAGAATTAAAAAAATCATGTAGGCACAGTGGTACAAATTTGTGAGGCACTCCACACACCTTAATTTTTTAAACAATTGTGACCAGACCTTGAGAATGACCTTCAGTTGTTGTTAGTCTGATGATGCAGGACAGGACCAAGCACTCCAAGGACTGCTCTCCTCTCCATGGGAGGGATGTCAGCACAAGTAGATATGTGTAGACTGTAGGGATGCCATACTTCAAATAATCAAGGATTCCATGTTCTGTTTCACCTGTTAATCATCAATTTTATTAGGCCCCAACATTTTGCTCACATTTTTGAGCTTTTTCAAGGGTTCATCTTTTATCTAAAAACATAAATTTAAATATTGTATAATATTTCATATATATATATATATATATATATATATATATATATACGTCTTAATCCATGTAATTCAATTGTTACCTTTTTATGGTAGTGTTTATCATCTAAAACAAATATTTCTCACCGTTTTTGTTAATTCTTTTACATTTTCTATTTACTTAATATTTTCCTGTTTATACCATCATCCAGTGAGCTACATGCAAGACAATTTAAAGCACAAGTAAACAAGCTTTTTACACATTTTGTATTTTAAAAAAATTACTCCAAGGGCTTGTAAAGGAGAGGCTGTTGTTTACATTAATACTGAAACAGATTTTATTAATGTAGGGGAAATATAGTTTCATAGCATTTGAAAATTTTAACCACAGCCTCTCCTGATTCAAAAATCCTGCTCTGAGAATCCTAAAATTGCTGCCTTGATGATGTCAATGAAGTGACAGATGCCAGCTGTGTAGAAGTATTCTAGCTCCACTAACTGTATTCAAATGAGAATAACTTTAAAATGAAAAATTATAGCATGGTATTGTGAACACTAAAGTTGTTCAGCACAAATATATCTACAAAATGAGAGATGTTTCATTTATAGATACCTTGCAGGTTTTTTTAACTTAGCAAAAAAGCAGCAGAAAATTACATTTTTGTCACTTTGGCAACAAACAAATGCAAATAGCATTAAAACAAAAAATGATAGTATGGTACTGTAAGCACGAAAGTTGTTCAGCACAAACATATCTATGACATGAGTGGTGTTTAATTTATATACACCTTTTTGATAATTAGCAAAAACCAGCAGACAATTAAATTTTCTTGTTCACTTTTTCAACAAACAAATGCAAATAACTTTAAAACAAAAAATTATAGCATGGTATTGTCAGCACAAACGTAGTTCAACACACAAACATCTACAAAATGAGTGGTGTTTCATTTATAGATACCTTTTAGTTATTTTATAATTAGCAGAAAACAGTGGAAAAAATCAGTTTTATTTTTTACAACAAACAAATGCAAATAACTTTAAAACAAAAAAATGATAGCATGGTACTTTGAGAATAATCATTGTGCAGCACAAAAATATTTACCAAATGAGCGATGTTTCATTTTTTAGATACATTTTAGATTTTTTATAATAAAAAAAATGCAGGAAAATCAAATTGTGTCCCTTTCTTTGGAGATATGGCATAAATGGAATATGCTACCTCCCTACTGGAAATACTGTTTATATTTTCCATTCTTGTGCTTTTCCCAATTAACCAAACTGCAGCTTGTTTTTCAAATAGCTCTCACCTCCTGCCTTTTGAATGGGGGGGGGAATGGTGGAGTACAAAACTGTTGTATGCTTAATGGGCCAGATTTTGAACAATATTTCCAGGAGGGAGGTCAGAATTCCATTAATGCCATACCTCCAAAAATGTGAAACACACATTGAATTTCTTGCCATTCTTGTTGTTGATTATAAAAAATCTAAAAGGTATCTATAAATGAAACACCACTCATGTGGCAGATATTTTTGTGCTGCACAACTTTTGTACTCAAAGTACCATGCTATCATATTTCATTTTAAAGCTATTTGCATTTGTTTGTTGCAAAAAGTGAAAAAGAAAATGGAATTTTCTACAGTTTTAGCTAATTATAAAAAAACTAAAAGGTATCTATAAATGAAGCACCACTCATTTTGTATATATTTTTGTGCTGAACAACTTTCATGCTGACAGTACCATGCTACCATTTTTGTTTTAAAATTATTTATATTTATTCGTTGCCAAAGTAAAGAAAAATTGAATTTTCTGCTGGTTTTTGCTAATTATAAAAAAGAAAAGATATCTATAAATGAAACACCACCCATTTTGTAGATATTTTTGTGCTGAACAACCTTTGTGCTGACAGTACCATGCTATCATTTTTTGTTTTAAAGTTATTTACATCTGTTACCAAAATGACAAAAAACTGAATTTTCTGCTGCTTTTTTTGCTAATTTAAAAAAACTAAAAGGTATCTATAAATGAAATGCCTCTCATTGTGCAGATATTTTTGTGTTGAACAACATTTGTGCTCAAAATATCGTGCTATCATTTTCCTTTTTTTTTATCGCAGCTTTATTTCTCCTTGCTGCAGTACCTTACCAGTGGTGGCATCCAGCCACCTGCCCTGCCTGCGGGGAGAGCAGCAGGCTCATTCACATGATGGAGGGGTCTGGCATGGCCATCGCTGATCCTCTGGAGGGTTTTACAGTCCCTGCCAGCCAGACCAGCACTGAGCCCCCCAGCGCAATTCCATGACAGTCCTTCCTGCACTGCAGGGCATGGCCATCAAGCTGCTCAGTCGTGCCCAGCCTTTTTGCTGTTTTCTCCCCAATGGGAGCACAGACATGCAATGATGTCCATTCACCAAAGTGTTAATGTCTGCCATGCTCCCCCATCCATACACCCGTGCATCCGCAGTACCACCGGACGTCCCCAGGGACCGCCAGAGCACAGTGTGTAACCCATCCATTCCCCCAGGGCTGGGAGAGCAGTCATTAGATGCTTGATCCCAGTCCTTCCCTGCCGACCCCCAATGCCCTGGGCTCATTTCCAAACCCAGGTCGCTGGCATGGAGCGAGGTGTGGCGTCCAGTGCCTCAACCCCCAGTGCCACCAGGCCAGACCATCATTTTTCATTTTAAAGTTAATTGTATTTAAATACAGTTGGTGGAGCTAGAATACATCTACACAGCTGGCATCTCTCACTTCATTGCCATCATCAAGGCAGTTATTTTAGGATTTTCAGAGCAGGATTTTTGAATCAGGAGAGGCTGTGTTTAAAATGTTCAAATGCTATGAAATTGCATTTCTCCTACTTTAATAAATGATGTTTCAGTATAAATGTAAATGACTGCCTCTCCTTTATAAGTCCATGGAGTCATTTAAAAAAAAATATATGTAAGAAACGTATTTAGTTGTCCTTTAAGCATTCATCACTATTCTTTGTTAATCATGTCACAAATATACAACATGGCTATATTAGCCTCACCCCCGGTATCTGGGATTCAACATACCTCTTATCGCTATTTTAAACAGATGAGCAGTTTCTTTTAAAATGCTTAGTAACACAGTCTGTTTTGCCTTTTCTCTGTAGTCAAATCAAAAAACCCTTTTTAGTATTCAGCTTTGCTTGGTAACAGAGCTTGTTCACTTTTCTCTATAATCAAATCAAAAAACCCTTTTTAGTTTTCAGCTTTGCTTGGTAACAGAACCTGTTCACTTTTCTCAATAATCATATCAAAAAACCCTTTTTAGTTTTCAGCTTTGCTTGGTAACAGAGCCTGTTCACTTTTCTCTATAATCAAATCAAAAAACCCTTTTTGATTTTCAGCTTTGTATTATAACTTTTTGCTTAATCTTATGGCTAGTATTCTCACTTTACCTGATATTTCTTATGTGTCAGAGTTGCACTGATTGAAACCGTGTTTCAAAATGGTTACTAGATCCCATCTTCATCCATTTCCATCTCAGGCCTGTATGTAGAGTCTGTTGGATGACCTCACTAGTGTGGTCATCATTGTGTTGCCACCTCGTGGCAGTCAGGTTGCTAAGCAACCCTCAACACACCTCTGCTGAAGCTGAGGATGAGAGCTGTTTCATACGGGCCCTTCGATTGCTTGTAGGGTTGTGATTCTACTGCATGAAGTGCCATAATATCTGATTCCACATTTCAATACATTTCTATAACCATCTCTTTATTATTATAACACTTGTCTTCTAGTGTTTACATGCAAAACAGGCTCTGTTACCAAGTATTTTAAAAGAAACTGCTGATCTTTTTAAAACAACAATAAGAGGTAAGTTGAATCCCAGATACCGGGGGTGAGGCTAATATAGCCATGTTATATGTGATTGCATTGTAGGGTGATGGTAACACCACAGTGGTCTATCATAACTGTACATTTGTGAAATGATTAGAAAAGAATAGTGATGAAAGCTTAAATTGTCTTGTATGTAGATCGCTGGATGATGGTATAAACAGGAAAATATTAAGTAAATAGAAAATGAAAAAGAATTAACAAAAAAAGTTGAGAAATACATGCCTCAGATGATAAGCACTACCATAAAAAGGTAGCAATTGAGTTACATGGATTAAGACGTGTATATATGAAATGTTATACAACATAAATTTAAATTTTTAGATGAAAGATGAACCCTTGAAAACACTCAAATATGTGAGCAAAAAGTTGGGGCCTAATAAAACTGGTGATTTTTGTGTAAACAGGCAGCTACAGCAGGAAGGTAAGGAGCCAAGCAAAAAAGTACTTATGATATCATAGACAGGAGCTTGGCTTCACAAACAAAACATCAAAGATATGCAGCAACAAGATGCTCAGGGACAAAATCCAGTTTTATTTTCACCATGGATGCCAGCAGCCTGATGCAGGTACCCCTCCCACTTAGCCAAATGTTTTTGCATGTAATCGTCCCTTTCTCAAGGCATAAGGTGGTAACAGGTACTGCACCCTTAAAAATAAATCCATTAAAGGAACAGTGCAAATACAATAGTTAAGTGCAGTAACCACAGTTATACTCACACCACCACTATATAGCAGGACTGTAGTTCACAATAAAAACCTTAATGTGCAAAAATCATACATGCAGTTTATCATAATAGCAATAAGAAGTGCCTTGTGCCAAAGACATACTATAAGGACCTCAAAGCCTTGTTAGTAGTCTATAATATAAATTCAAAACAAAATGGTTATATTAAATGCACGCTGAAAATAGAAAATAGAGTTAAAAATCTACGTTTCGACCTTAGGTCTTCTTCAGGAAATATCTAAAAGAGAAAAAAACCAAGTTAGCATTTTTCTTTTTTTTTTCTCTTTTAGATATTTCCTGAAGAAGACCTAAGGTCGAAACGTAGATTTTTAACTCTATTTTCTATTTTCAGCGTGCATTTAATATAACCATTTTGTTTTGCTTTTAGACCACATGCTGACGCAGCGCCTTGTCTTTGTTTTTTTATAATATAAATTCTAACTATAATTAAAAATAAGAGCATCTAGATCTATACAAAAAAGATGAAAAGTGCAATACAGTGCTATAAATCGTAATAGTAACAGACATAAGCCTTAGTCCAATATTTACTCTAAAGGACAGTTATATCAAATTTATTAATTATTTTTTTTTAAATAAGTTTTAAATGTATATTTTATTTCAAAGATTAAATATATGGGATATTGATAATGTTCAATCCATAAACTCTCAATAGTTTATAATAGTTTTTAACTTTGATATTTAAATATTGTATGTTTGGAAAACATCATTAGGGTCCTAAAGCATGAAAAAAATATACATGCATGATTATACTGGACAGCTCTAAGCAGTTCCCTGCATTAGTAAGAAACATGTAGATATGTTATTATGTCATTAAATATTTTCTACTTCTGTCAATCAATGATACCTTTCAACAATATTCTCAATGTTGCAGAATAATAAATAATAATAATAATAAAAGAACAGAAATAGACACCAGGAGCACAGGAGGCTGTAATAAAAAACTGAATAACTGTATATTCTCATTACAAATATGAGGTCAATTGAAAAAAGTCATGTAGTCCTGGAAAGCTGTACAATTTTAAATTTGTATTGCCAGTAAGTCTCTCTCTGGCATAGTTTTTCATCAATGTCCCCACCTCTGGCATTTTTTCTTACTTTTTCCATAATTTGAAACAAAAATTTATGTTCATAACCTTTTGTTTTTATGAGTTGAGCCAAGGCACTAATATTGTCTAATTTGTTAATGCTCCTCAGATGTTGCATAATTCTTTCTTTAAATTTTTGGGTAATCTTTCCTATATAGAAAGCCGAGCAGTGGGTGCATTTAGCCAGATACACAATGTTAGTTGCACTACAATTGCAAAAGTCCAGGATATTAAAAGATTCCCCTGTTGTAGGATTTGTAAAGGTGCTGCAGATCCGTATGTGTTTACAAAAAATGCAATTGCTGCATTTGAAGGTGCCTTTTGGCAAATAGTTAACCTCTGGTGATTTTTCAGTGTATGTGCTATAGACTAGGGAGTCTTTCAGGTTCTTTCTCCTCCTGTACACTATCTGTGGTGTGTCCTTTGTTGCGTTACTCAATTTTTTTATCTGTATGTAAAATGTTCCAATTCTTTTTAATAACATCCACAAATAAATGTGATTGTGTAGTATACATAGTGATGAACTTTGGTGTATGTGACACTTTTTTTTGTTATTGTTTCATGCGTTGTTTCAGATACATTCAATACTTGGAGGTTTCTTGGTGTTAAAAGTCTGTCTCTGTCCATAACAGCCACCTTCTGTTTTGCTTTACGTATCACATTTTGATTATATCCTCTGGCAATAAAGCATTCAGTTAAGTCAGCAGCACTATTATTGTAAACCTCCATACGTGAACAATTTCTTTTTGCTCTTAAAAATTTACCCACTTGTATATTGTCGGTGATATGACCCAGATGACAACTTTCATAATATAAAATGGAATTCCTGTAGGTTGTTTTCCTAAACAGTATTGTTTCAATATTAATGTTGTCTCCTTTCATGACTGTTAAGTCCAGGAAATTCACTTCTGTAAGGCTATGACTGCATTCAAAATTTAAATTACTGTTGGAGGTTTCCAAAAAGATGACAAATTGTTTGAGTTCAGATATGGTGCCCTTCCAGATGAAAAACAAGTCGTCTATATAACGACAGTATAAGTCGATGAAATGCAGGAAGGGGTTCTCATCACTGTAAATATATTTTTCCTCCCCAAAGGACAGGCAAATTATGACGTAGTTGGGGGCCATATCTGCCCCCATCGCTGTGCTCCAGCATTAAAGATACATACTGTCTCCAAAAAGGAAACAGCTGCAAGTAAACACTTTTTCCATAAGGGTGATGCGAAATTCTACCATGGGCTAAGAATGAGATGTTTCCATATAAAGTTTTCCCCTCAGATGTTCCAGTCTATTCTCATTTGGAATGTTCATATATAACGATCTCACATCCAAGGTGACAAACATCCAATCATTTTCCATCTCTATATCTTTGAGTATATTGATCATGTGTGTGGTATCCCTTATATAGGAATTTGTATTCTGTGCCAGCAGCTTGATATAATAATCAACATATTGTGATATAGAATCTGTAAGCAAACTGATGCTGGCTACAATTGGACGGGCTGGTGGATTGCTCAATGATTTATGGATTTTGGGCAAGCCATATAGTACTGCCCTGACTGGATGTTTCACTGTCAAGAAGTTCAGGGTGTCGCTGTCAATCAACCCATTTTGTGACGCTTCCTGTAAAATTAAGTCAATTTCAGCTTTATACTTGTATGTTGGGGCATTGGTAAGCAATTTATAGAATGATTTATCCTCCAATTGTCTCAACATTTCCTTCTTGTAATTTTCCCTGTTCATAACCACAATCACTCTGCCCTTGTCCACTGGCTTTACAATTAAATTTTCTTGTTTTCTCAAATTTGTCAGGGCATCTTTCTCGTCCCTTGTACAATTGTAATATCGTGCTTTGGGGACTGCTAATTGTTCCAAATCTTGTAAGCAGGCTTTATCAAATATGGAGACAGTTACATTTTGTGGAGGAATAAATTTAGACTTATTTTAAAAAAATACAGATACTTCAGCTTGACTAGGGTTTGTCAATTCATCCACATTACTTAATCTGTTCATTTCTGGTTCCTTACGGAAGAGTGCCTTCAAATTTAATTTTCTAGGAAACTTGTGAAAGTCTACTATTGTTTCAAAGGTGTTTAAATCAGTCATTGGAACAAACGAAAGGCCTTTCTTTAAAATCTTTAATTCAGTTTCACTGAGGTCATAATCAGATATATTAAATACAATTTGGTTCTTGTCTATGTCCTCATTGTTATTTAATAATTCTCCCTTCTGTTGTAGAATCTGCCCTGACTCCAGCCCCACCTGTATTGTCTGCCTCCTCTCCCCCTTCTGTTCCCTGTGTACTTTCTCCCCTTCCCCTCTTGTCCCCATTCGTGTACGTCTGCCCTGAACCAGGCAATACGTGGACTCTGTCTCAGAGGTCTCTCCGGTAACAGTGCCTGATAGCTCACTGGGGTAAGTTGTTCTGGATGTAGTGTGTTGGTGGGGGTGGGGGTTGGAATTGATGTGGGAGTGGGAAGTGGCTTACAAGAGATTGGATTGTACTGTCATCAGTGGTACTGTGGGGTAAGTCGAATGAGGGCATGTCTGTTGCAAAGGAGTGACTCCCTGAGTCCTCTGATTCATTTGTGCCCTGAAGGTTTCCTGATGTGGAGATAAATCCTCCTGGCTGTGTTCTAAAAAAGGATCAGTGGTACCATCTGATTCGGAGCTGCTAGTGTAAATATCTGTGTGGTACTGTCTCTTAGAAGTGCCTACATTACATTTTTAAAATTGATCTCCTTGGTTTAGGCTGGTTCTTCCATTCAAAAATTCTCCCCTCATAATCATGGTAGTCGTGTTCGAATTTATTGGCTTTCACTCTCTCTCTATTCTTGTATCCTGTCTTTTGATACTACCCTCCAATTGTTTGTGGTATAGTGGATAGTCCAGGTGACTGTAGAAATTCAGGACAATTCTTTCCTTCTCCAAAAGCTCCTGTTTAACTTCCTCTTCCACTGTTTCCGCATCTTTCAGGATGTATTCAATGAGGCCTGCAGTCGATTTCAGCAGATGATTCTGCCTTCTTGCAAGAAATGTGTCTCAGTCTTCTTTGAATGCTGGTTTGAGAGTCCATCTAAGGCCGTGTGGAGCCCGGTCCACTGCCAAATATGCCATCAAAGAAACTCGCTGCCAATACAGCCTTCTCGCTTTCAGGGTTCAGTTTGTAAAGTGGTGTTATTTTGACTAGTGTGTGTGAAGCTGTAACCCCACGCTCTGTGCTTTGTAAAAAAGGATGAACAGTATTCGTATTGTAGAACAAAGATTCCACAAATGTGCTAGTAAAGTCCTACAAAGGGAGGGGTACCATTGCTGGTCAAGGACACTCCTGGATTCGACATGTTTGCAGTTTGCAATTACCAAGGCCCGATATGCGGCCTTGCTAAGCTGACCAATTCAATTTCAAACATTTGTGTAAACAGGCGGCTACAGCAAGAAAGTAAGGAGGAAAGCAAAAAAGTACTCACAATATTGTAGACAGAATTACAACTGCACAAAGACCACATACAAGATATGCAGCAACAACATGCTCAGGGACAAAATCCAGTTCTATTTTCACCATGGATGCCAGCAGCCTGATGCAGGTACCCCTCCCACTTAGCCAAAAGTTTTTACGTGTAATCGGCCCTTTCTCAAGGCATAAGGTGGTAACAGGTACTGCACCCTTAAAAATAAATCCATTAAAGGAACAGTGCAAATACAATAGTTAAGTGCAGTAACCACAGTTATACTCACACCACCACTATATAGCAGGACTGTAGTTCACAATAAAAACCTTAATGTGCAAAAATCATACATGCAATTTATCATAATAGCAATAAAAAGTGCCTTGTACCAAAGACATACTATAAGGACCTCAAAGCCTTGTTAGTAGTCTATAATATAAATTCTAACTATAATTAAAAATAAGAGCATCTAGATCTATACAAAAAAGATGAAAAGTGCAATACAGTGCTATAAATCATAATAGTAACAGACATAAGCCTTAGTCCAATATTTACTCTAAAGGATAGTTATATTAAATGTATTAATTATTTTTTTTTAAATAAGTTTTAAATGTATATTTTATTTTAAAGATTAAATATATGGGATATTGATAATGTTGAATCCATAAACTCTCAATAATTTATAATAGTTTTTAACTTTGATATTTAAATATTGTATGTTTGGAAAACATCATTAGGGTCCTAAAGCATGAAAAAAAATACATGCATGATTATACTGGACAGCTTTAAGCAGTTCCCTGCATTAATAAGAAATATGTAGATATGTTATTATGTCATTAAATATGTTCTACTTCTGTCAATAAATGATGCCTTTCAACAATATTCTCAATGTTGCAGAATAATAAATAATAATAATAATAAAAAAACAGAAATAGACACCAGGAGCATAGGAGGCTGTAATAAAAAACTGAAGAACTGTATGTTCTCATTACAAATATGAGGTCAATTGAAAAAAGTCATGTAGTCCTGGAAAGTTGTATGATTTTAAATTTGTATTGCCAGTAAGTCTCTCTCTGGCATAGTTTTTCATCAATGTCCCCACCTCTGGCATTTTTTCTTACTTTTTCCATAATTTGAAACAAAAATTTATATTCATAACCTTTTGTTTTTATGTGTTGAGCCAAGGCACTAATATTGTCTAATTTGTTAATGCTCCTCAGATGTTGTGCAATTCTTTCTTTAAATTTTTGGGTAATCTTTCCTATATAGAAAGCCGAGCAGTGGGTGCATTTAGCCAGATACACAATGTTAGTTGCACTACAATTGCAAAAGTCCAGGATATTAAAAGATTCCCCTGTTGTAGGATTTGTAAAGGTGCTGCAGATCCGTATGTGTTTACAAAAAATGCAATTGCTGCATTTGAAGGTGCCTTTTGGCAAATAGTTAACCTCTGGTGATTTTTCAGTGTATGTGCTATAGACTAGGGAGTCTTTCAGGTTCTTTCTCCTCCTGTACACTATCTGTGGTGTGTCCTTTGTTGCGTTACTCAATTTTTTTATCTGTATGTAAAATGTTCCAATTCTTTTTAATAACATCCACAAATAAATGTGATTGTGTAGTATACATAGTGATGAACTTTGGTGTATGTGACACTTTTTTTTGTTTCATGCGTTGTTTCAGATACATTCAATACTTGGAGGTTTCTTGGTGTTAAAAGTCTGTCTCTGTCCATAACAGCCACCTTCTGTTTTGCTTTACGTATCACATTTTGATTATATCCTCTGGCAATAAAGCGTTCAGTTAAGTCAGCAGCACTATTATTGTAAACCTCCATATGTGAACAATTTCTTTTTGCTTTAAAAATTTACCCACTTGTATATTGTCAGTGACATGACCCAGATGCCAACTTTCGTAATATAAAATGGAATTCCTGTAGGTTGTTTTCCTAAACAGTATTATTTCAATATTAATGTTGTCTCCTTTCATGACTGTTAAGTCCAGGAAATTCACTTCTGTAAGGCTATGACTGCATTCAAAATTTAAATTACTGTTGGAGGTTTCCAAAAAGATGACAAATTGTTTGAGTTCAGATATGGTGCCCTTCCAGATGAAAAACAAGTCGTCTATATAACGACAGTATAAGTCGATGAAATGCAGGAAGGGGTTCTCATCACTGTAAATATATTTTCCTCCCAAAGGACAGGCAATTATGGCATAGTTGGGGGCCATATCTGCCCCCATCACTGTGCTCCAGCATTAAAGATACATACTGTCTCCAAAAAGGAAACAGCTGCAAGTAAGCACTTTTTCCGTAAGAGTGATACGAAATTCTACCATGGGCTGTGAATGAGATGTTTCCATATAAAGTTTTCCCCTCAGATGTTCCAGTCTATTCTCATTTGGAATGTTCATGTATAACGATCTCACATCCAAGGTGACAAACATCCAATCATTTTCCATCTCTATATCTTTGAGTATATTGATCATGTGTGTGGTATCCCTTATATAGGAATGTGTATTCTGTGCCAGCAGCTTGATATAATAATCAACATATTGTGATATAGAATCTGTAAGCAAACTGATGCTGGCTACAATTGGATGGGCTGGTGGATTGCTCAATGATTTATGGATTTTGGGCAAGCCATGTAGTACTGCCCTGACTGGATGTTTCACTGTCAAGAAGTTCAGGGTGTCACTGTCAATCAACCCATTTTGTGACGCTTCCTGTAAAATTAAGTCAATTTCAGCTTTATACTTGTATGTTGGGGCATTGGTAAGCAATTTATAGAATGATTTATCCTCCAATTGTCTCAACATTTCTTTCTTGTAATTTTCCCTGTTCATAACCACAATCACTCTGCCCTTGTCCACTGGCTTTACAATTAAATTTTCTTGTTTTTTTCAAATTTGTCAGGGCATCTTTCTTATTCCTTGTACAATTGTAATATTGTGCTTTGGGGACTGCTAATTGTTCCAAATCTTGTAAGCAGGCTTCATCAAATATGGAGACAGTTACATTTTGTGGAGGAATAAATTTAGACTTATTTTAAAAAAATACAGATACTTCAGCTTGACTAGGGTTTGTCGATTCATCCACATTACTTAATCTGTTCATTTCTGGTTCCTTACGGAAGAGTGCCTTCAAATTTAATTTTCTAGGAAACTTGTGAAAGTCTACTATTGTTTCAAAGGTGTTTAAATCAGTCATTGGAACAAACGAAAGGCCTTTCTTTAAAACTTTTAACTCAGTTTCACTGAGGTCATAATCAGATATATTAAATACAATTTGGTTCTTGTCTATGTCCTCATTGTTATTTAATAATCCTCCCTGCTGTTGTAGAATCTGCCCTGACTCCAGCCCCGTCTGTATTGTCTGCCTCCTCTCCCCCTTCTGTTCCCCGTGTACCTTCTCCCCTTCCCCTCTTGTCCCCATTCATGTACGTCTGCCTTGAACCAGACAATACGTGGACTCTGTCTCAGAGGTCTCTCCGGTAACAGTGCCTGATAGCTCACTGGGGTAGTTGTTCTGGATGTAGTGTGTTGGTGGGGTTGGGGGTTGGAATTGATGTGGGAGTGGGAAGTGGCTGACAAGAGATTGGATTGTACTGTCATCAGTGGTACTGTGGGATAAGTCGAATGGGGGCATGTCTGTTGCAAAGGAGTGACTCCCTGAGTCTTCTGATTCATTTGTGCCCTGAAGGTTTCCTGATTTGGAGATAAATCCTCCTGGCTGTGTTCTAAAAAAGGATCAGTGGTACCATCTGATTCGGAGCTGCTAGTGTAAATATCTGTGTGGTACTGTCTCTTAGAAGTGCCTACATTACATTTTTAAAATTGATCTCCTTGGTTTAGGCTGGTTCTTCCATTCAAAAATTCTCCCCTCATAATCACGGTGGTCGTATTCGAATTTATTGGCTCTCACTCTCTCTCTATTCTTTTATCCTGTCTTTTGATACTATCCTCCAATTGTTTGTGGTATAGTGGATAGTTCAGGTGACTGTAGAAATTCAGGACAATTCTTTCCTTCTCCAAAAGCTCCTGTTTAACTTCCTCTTCCACTGTTACCGCATCTTTCAGGATGTGTTCAATGAGGCCTGCAGTCGATTTCAGCAGATGATTCTGCCTTCCTGCAAGAAATGTGTCTCAGTTTCCTTTGAATGCTGGTTTGAGAGTCCATCTAAGGCCGTGTGGAGCCTGGTCCACTGCTAAATATGCCATCAAAGAAACTCGCTGCCAATACAGCCTTCTCACTTTCAGGGTTCAGTTTGTAAAGTGGTGTTATTTTGACTAGTGTGTGAAGCTGTAGCCCCACGCTCTGTGCTTTGTAAAAAAGGATTAACAGTATTCGTATTGTAGAACAAAGATTCCACAAATGTGCTAGTAAAGTCCTACAAAGGGAGGGGTACCATTGCTGGTCAAGGATACTCCTGGATTCGACATGTTTGCAGTTTGCAATTACCAAGGCCCGATATGCAGCCTTGCTAAGCTGACCAATTCAATTTCAAACGTTTGTGTAAACAGGCAGCTACAGCAAGAAAGTAAGGAGGAAAGCAAAAAAGTACTCACAATATTGTAGACAGAAGCTCAACTTCACAAAGACCACATACAAGATATGCAGCAACAGGATGCTCAGGGATAAAATCCAGTTCTATTTTCACCATGGATGCCAGCAGCCTGATGCAGGTACCCCTCCCACTTAGCCAAATGTTTTCGTGTGTAATTGGCGCTTTCTCAAGGCATAAGGTGGGTATCAGGTACTGCACATTCTGCCTGTGTCCTCAACAGCACCAGAACCCATTCCTCAGTCCCCTACTGATGTATGAATAGGTGGCAGGGGGGACAGCCATGCTCCCTCACTCCTCACCATGGTGAAAAACTGGAGGGCGAACTTACGAGTGAGGTAGTTACCAAGGGAAGTGGTGGCAGGATCAGGGGAATAAAGACAGGGCTGAGTATACTAACCTGGAGTAGGGTGAGAAAACAGAAGTGAGTACTATATTCTGGGTTAAGGTGTTGTTGTCTGAGACAACAATTTCGAAGAAGAAGAAGAAGAATTAAACATTAAGACACAACAGGATATGGGTTATTGGGGGGATTTACCGACACCTTGTGTAGTGTGTCATGGTTATGCAGGATTTACCCACGGTCATGTGACATGTTTTGACCAATGAGGTTACAGAATTTTCACACACCATTATATAATCAGCATTTATATCACGATTTTCATACACACTGTATCCAAAGGTGCATTACAAGCCATTCTGGACTGGTAGTGAAGTGACTGAACTTGTAGTGGTAGACATTTTGCACATCAACACCTACATACAGTCTTGGACAACTGCATGAACTGGTGTTTATGGTAATGGAAATATTGGGCAGGACAACATGGAAAGTCCACTACTCTATGTGAAAAAATTCTTGTGTTATTTTACTTCCACCTGGATGGCACTAGGTCCAAAGACTTCTGACAAGAATAGTGTTGGCTAAGAGCCTGCAGGAAAAAAGGCACAGATTTTTCTTTTTTTGGGAGACTCTACCTCCACACTCCCTTACTTAAGGATTCTCACTCCGAGAGGTAGCAGATCGCGGGGAAATTTAAAAATTGTGGGGCTGTGGAATACTGTTTTCATGGCACCATGTAAACTATTCCAAGTCCAGAGTGCATAAAAAAGGTTGGGAGACCAGGATTAGAACCCTGGTCTCCACTACTGCTGGCCGAGCTGCTCTATGCACCAGCTTTCCACACCATGGGAGCAGCTTGGCCAGCCTCCCGGATCCTGGTGCCCTTGTCTCTGTCCAGCACCAAAGACAGTGACCAGGGGAGCGTGTACAACAAGCACTGTAAATCCCCACTTGCTGACTATGTGAGCACTTACCAGATTAGCACTGTGAACTGTGGCACTATTCTGGTAGCGCTCACTTGACCGGTACTCACCTGGACACCCACAAGAACAGCACCAGGATGGGTAGAATGGGATCTCAGATTAACATCTCATCTGCAAGATGGCACACCACGACAGTACAGCCCCCTCATGCTGCACCCAGGTGCCAGCATTTAGGTACGAGCACAATACTGGTGTGGGACTAGAACCCACAACCTTCTGGCACAGAGGCAGATGTGCAAACAACTGAGACATGCAATTTAGGTATACACTGTGATTGTAGGAAAAAAAAAAAAATCATGTCTTTATAATGTCAACAAAATATATATGAGGAGGCCAAAGGTGGGAGTGGTATGGATAGCAGTCACAACAACATGGACCATGTTATTGAATAACCAGGTTTAGATAGGGGATAGACATGTAAGAGGATTTCCCATCCAAGAAAAAGATCTCCAAATACAGGGCTGTAGGTCTTAAATCATCGCTGTGATACTGACACCTATGTGAATACAAGTGGCAGTGCAGCAGCAGTAGTCTCGGCCTTGACTCAGTCATGACACAAATCATACTAGCGGCTCACAAACCATAGAATTGTACACAGAGGGTGGGAATTTCAGAAATGTGCCAGACGCCAGCGCAAGGCTGGCACAGCACAAGTCCAATGCACCATGGTGCAATGAGTGTGATATTCAAAGGTTGCACATAGCGACGTGCGCCAGTGCAACATGGCTGAATATTGCATGGATGCGCCACAGCGCAGACAGAGGTGCACCAGTGAGCAACCCAACATGCGCAATAGCACAACCATGGATGTGCAAGGGGCAGAGGAAGATGCGCCAAGATACATATGGACCAGCCACAGGCACAGCAAAGAGCAAGGCACAGGCGCACCACATGGCCACTCAGCACACAACTGCAGCATGGCTCCACTCGCCAGCCACAAAGCAGACCCAGACACAGAAGGGTAACCATATAAAATCTGTATTAAACAACAAGTAAAACAATGTAACAGAGTACAAGGTAGGGGGAACTATATACAGAGCAGGAACAAGGTAGGGAAAAGAGGGACGGGGACAGAGCTATACAAAGGGACAGGGGAAGGCATGGGAAGGGTGGACAGGTGCAGGAACAGCAGGTTCAGTTCCAACAGGCCCTATGGGTGTCCACGTCCCACCGCCACCTGGCGCTGACCCCACAGCAGGAGCCATCTGGTGGCTTGGGCAATCTCCAGTGTGGCGGTGGTGATGATGATGGGCCTCCACAGGAGGTGGCCGTAGTTCGGCTGTTGAAAACACCATTGGACACCTATGGCAAAAGAGGGAACAAGTGATCAGTGCGTGTACAGGGCACCCCAGCCCACCTACTGTATGCAGTGGACAGTGGTGACACGCACCTCTGGCGTGGCACCTTGGCCACCCACAGTGGGTGGGCCCACACCTGTCACTGACTCAACATGCCACAGCTATGCAAAGCGCTGGACACCGCCACCCATGGGCTGACCACCAGCACAGTGGCAGGCAGGTGGCATGGAAGCAGCAGTGGGACCGCAGTGGCACAGGTGGCAGCCGGATGCACCCACAGCCCACCAGCAGCTGCCACACACATGTGCAATGGCCGCCCAATGGCACCATGTACACCATGGTCTGAACACAGCTTCCATGGCTCAGCACACAGGGGGCCGAGGCCACCCCCCGCCCCGCCACCCACCCTGCATGACAATGTATTAAAGCACAGCGCCTACCTGCCTGCTTTTGCGTTGCTTGTGCTGGTTCAGCGGGTCCACCCCTCTGTCCCGCAGCTCCAGCCATAGGCCCTGCGGCAGCCTGCCTTGGCCCGCCAGGCACGCCTGCTGCCCTGGCCCTCCTCCTATCCTCAGGGCCTAGGTTGGGAACATAAACAAACAGACATCAGTACACAGCAACACCATGTGCCCACCATCCACCCCCCCGCACAGAGTGAACCCCAGCCTGGCACAGCTGCAGTAAGGTGGAGCAGCACACGCAGTGTGTGCAGTCCTAGGCCACAGGGCATGCAGTCACAGCGCTCTCCCCCCACCAGCATGGCATGCAGCCCTGACAGCCCCATGGAACACTGGATGTGCACAGATGCAGGCGGAGCATACTTTCCTGGCTGTGGCATGGCCTCCCTCCGGACGTGCGCCTGCAGCGCCCTGAGCCCCTCCGGGTCCTGCCTCTGTAGGTCACCATATTGGTGGTGACACTGCTCCATGCTGCATCACACACTGGTAGCCTGTTCTAGGCCATCTGCAATGTCCTGCCAGACCTCCGTCCTGGGCCTGGTGAGGGGCTGCTGCCCAAACAGGCAGGCAGCATGGTGCTCCACCTGGGCCACCAGGTTCACCAATTCAACTTGGCTCCAGTTCTGAGCCCGGGGTACTGCATGATGCGTCATGCCTACTCTGCAATGTAGCAATTCAGAAATGGCGCCCTGTAGCGCACGAGCTCCACTTACTCGGGATGTGCACCTCACTTGGATATGCGCTGCCCTCGTCAATTGCACATCCCCGGGGATGTGCGGTATGGGCATGGCCGCACTGGCACGTGGGGAAGAGATCCTGGGGGGAATAGGGAGGGCAGGGGTTAGGGGTCAGCACATGCACTGTGCACGAGTGCGCTATTGGGACCATAATGCATGCTGCGCAACAGGGTCCTGAGGGCACCACGCCCTACAGACCCTATTGTGCCCGAGCACTACAGGGCCTATGGTGCTCGGGCGCTAAGGATCCTATGGCGCTTGGATGCTATAGTGCCTATGGCACCCAAGTGACATAGGCCCTATAGCACCTGAGCACCATAGGCCCTATAGTGGCCGAGTGCCATAGGCCCTATAGCGCCCGAGCACCATAGGCCCTATAGCGCCTGAGTGCCATAGGCCCTATAGCGCATGGGCGCAATAGGCCCCATAGCGGCCAAGCGCCATATGGCCTATAGTGCACCTAGTGTACGCTGCACACTAGGCATTGGTACAGGCCGTGGCACATGCATAGTGACGGGTGCACTGCACACATCACACCATTGCACCATGACTTGTGCCAGCATAAGTCCATTGCACAAGGCACAACAATGCGATATTCAGCTCATCAGCCTATCTGTGGCGCACTCGGGGAATTAACATCTCATTACTGTTGCGCATCAGCTCATTTGCATGCGATGCACTATAAAGGCGCCATGGGACTGCATGGGACATGGACCGGTATTGCAACCATTCGAGGTAAGTTGCAGCCACTGAGGGAACAGACAGCACAGCGGGATGGGCAGCTGGTGTGGGCCCGCTGCAGCCACTGACCACATGTCATTGCCCACAGGTAGCATCATGTCCAAATGTGAGGAGGGTGAGGAGCGTGGCGTGCAGGCCCAACTTTATGAAGGTGGAGGCAGATGCCCTGTTTGAGGCGTACCTCGACAGGGAGTCTCTGCTGAGTGGTGCAACTGGCACACCCCAGGCCAGGGCCACAGCCTGAGAGGAGGTGGCGGAGGCCGTGAACCAGCAGGGCAGCCACCAGCGATCCAAGCAGGAGTGCAAGAAGAAGGTTGGCACCAACACTCATCGGATCAAGGAGAAGGTGGTGGCCATCCGGGCAGCAAGGGCAGCCATGGGTGGGGGGACAGGCTGACATGCCACAGCTCATGCCACAGGAGGAGCTGGTGGCAGCCACCATGTGGTGCAGCGCTGTCGAGGGGGTGCAAGGCAGTGGCTTCCAGACCAGTGGGAGCCCATCACGGCATGGTAGGTACAGTGGCGCTAGGGGCGGGGGGTGGTGGGGTGGGTGGGGTGTTGGGTGTTGGGAGGGGGGCCTGTGCATCAGTGACACTAATGCAACTGTTTTCCCTTTCAGCACCAGAATGCCAGCATGCAGTGGCAGGGGTGGTGGAGTCTGCCATGGGGGCATGCCCAGCCCTGGAGGAACAGCCATCAACCTCCACTGGCGTCTGGGGGCCCGATCAGCTGCAGCACACCACCTCTGTCTGACTGGATGTCCTGGGTGGGGTGGCGGATGAGGCCCTGGCTGTGTTCCAGTGGGACGCCAGCCATGGCATGCAGTGCGTGGAGACACAGATTGGGGCGGGGTCCGACACCGATGATGATGCGACCATTGTCCTGGACAGCGGGGGTGTTGTCAGAGAGAGGTGACACCCATACCATACACCATCCCTGGCAGTGCCACCTGTGTCCTGTTGGTGGTGGGTCGGCTGCCCGCCGCCGCCCCTGGTGCTGCTGTATGCGACAGTGGTGTGGTGCCAAAGGATGGTGATGGTGGTGGTACAGCCGCGGGGGCACTGCCCAGTGCACAGTGGCTGGAGGGGCAGCAGCAGCAGACGGCTGGGGATGTTGGGGGGCCGGGTGCAGTGTCCGCTGCCGGTATGCCGGTCAGTGAGCAGCCCCAAGGGGACCACGCTGTGCAGCACCCACCTGAGTGGGGGGCTGGACTGTGCGGTCACATGCCGCCAGTGGGTCGGCGCAATGCCCATGCGCCCCCAGGCGCCAACTCCTTGCACAAGCACACCCGATTGCTGCAGCCCTCTGTGGAACAACAGGTTCTGCTCGTGGCTGGGGAGTGTGCACTCCACGCAGAGGTGCGCCAGGCAGCTGAGCAGCATGAAAGGGGCTTCACACAGTTCCAGGAAGCCATCAGTCGACTGTGGGAGGACACAACCGCAGCCCTGGATCATCATGCCACTGCGGTCATGATCCCCCTAGCACCACTGGCCGCCATGGGGTGTGGCCGACCGCTGCAGACCCCGTGGAGTGCTTTGTCCACCCCATGGTCATGGCGTAATGCTACCCTCTCGGTGTTGACACTGGGATTCGCTGTTGGTATCCCAGGCCCGCCCGGCGTAGGCCTGTTTGGGAGCCTGCAGACCCCTGTGAAGACACGGTCATGTTCTCACAGTACCACCCCGGGGGCAGTCGCAGACACCCCCTGTAGCCGTCACATAGCCTGGGTCTGCTGGGCGGCCACATCGAGGCAGTCCATGTGTCCACGGTGGCCGTGTGACTGTGCGGCGGACCTAATGTGCTTGCCACCCTGTCCGCAGTCTGTGGCATGTGTATGATGATGCCACCACAGCACCGGTTGCGCCTATGCACCGGTGCACTGTGTCTGATCCACGCCAGGTGCTAGCACCCAGGTGCATGCCTGCAGGCACCTGTGTGTGTGGGTGTGTGGTTGGGGTGTGCTGTGCTGGATGCTCCTGCGTGTGGCTGTGTGGACTGGCCCCACACCAGCCCATGCCCCCCACCCATCTGTTCAGGCCGCAGGGCACCCCCACACATGCCTGTATGCCATGCCACTGTGGCCATCCCCTATGTGGGTGTTTGTCCACCTACCTGCATGTGCTCTAGTGTTCCTCTGCTATCGTGTCCCTGTGCTGGCGTGCCATCCTGGTCAGCCGGGGATCCCTCCACCCAGGAGGGGGGCTGCCCACCGGCACTCGGCCTGTCAGTCGCGTCATCCCCACTGTTGTTCCCCTCGTTGACCTCGACAGCTATCCCACGGTCAGTGGCCATGTAGTGCAGCATACAGCAGGCCAGGAATAGGTCGCAGGCCTTTGAGGGGCTGTACTGTAGGGCACTGCCAGACCTGTCCAGGCAATGGAATCGTGCCTTCAGCACACCAAAGACACGCTCAATGATGTTCTGCGTGCTGGAGTGTGCCTCATTGTACTGCTCCTCCGCAGGGGATGATGGGCACGGGTAGGGGGTAAGCAGCCAGGGTCAGAGTGGGTAGCCACTGTCACCTGTGTGGATGGAGATATGGTTAGCCTGGTGTCCTATGTTGCTGTGCCCCTTGTTCTTCCCAGTTGCTCTCAGCGGTGCCTCTACCCTGGCAGTCCCCCATGCCCTGTTGTACCCGGCTGCCTGTGGTCTTGGCATACTCACCCACTAGGTGACCAGTGGGCATGTCCCCACTCTTGAACCTGTGGCACAGTGCCAAGCTGTGCCAGATGAAGGCATCATGTGCCCCCCAGGGTGTGTGGCACAGACATTGACTATGCACCCCCTGGCATTGCACACCACCTGGTGGTTGATACTGGGGTAGCCCTTTCTGTTGATGTAGGCTACCCCCTCCAGGTTAGGTGGCATGCAGATGCCAACATGGGTGCAGTCGATGGCCCCTAGCACACCAGGCATGTGTGCTACCCTGTGGAACTCCTGCATGTTCGCTGTATGCTCTGCCTGTGTGCTAGGGAAGTGGATGTATTCTGCAGCATGTGGCAGCACGGCATTGAGGAATTGTGTGAGGAGACATGATACAGCCAACTGGGTCATGCCTGTGGTGTCCCCTGTTGGTCTCTGGAAGGTGCCAGTGGCAAGCAGGCACATGACAGCTGTTACCTTCATCTCCACTGTCAGGGCGTGGCTCTGTCTAGTGGGTGCCTACATCTTCTCACTGCACAGCTCAGAGCTGCGTCAGAATTGCCCGGTTTAGTCGGCACCGGTCCACGATCTCAGTGTCAGCGTAGGTCTCATAGTTGATGTGGGGTCGGTACCTCCTGTTCCGGGCATAGCACCGACGGGCTCTTTCACGGCCACGCCACCCTGACTCCTGCCTCCCCACACTCCTCATTACAGCCTCCATCTTGAATATGGCACTGGCCATGGCCCCTGTCATCCTGTCCCCCCCGGGCGTCTGACTCCACAGGCCCTACCGGCTGTGTGTGGCTGTGCGAGCTGATCTGCAGGGCCCACACCTATGTACCCTACCCCCGGCTGGCTGCCTGTTACCTGCGGCCTCTGACTCCCACCCCGTGGGTTCCTGTGTCACTCCTCTCGGGCCTGGTGCCACTGTGTCATGCTCAGGCACACACACACACACTCAGTGTCACCACCCTGCCTGTCACACTAACACTCACTCACACTCTCTCACACACTGTCACTCTGTCTCTGTCTCTGTCTGTTTCTTTCTCCTTGTCCCCACTGTATGGTTTGCTGGCCTGTCTGTCTCCCTGTATCCTGCTCCCCTCTGCGCATGTGCCCTTCTCCTGCTTGCCTCCTGTTTAATAGGCTCAAGTCTGCTCCACGCAACTGCCATTTGCTCCACGCTTGCGCCATTTGTCCAGTGTTGAATATCGCACTGCGCCACATAATCATGGCTATGCCCCCTGCCCTTGCGCATGCATACATTCCCATTGCGCACTGGCACACTGCCATTTGTGCTGCGCAGTTGCTGCCACTGAATATCGCTCTCTGGCGCATTTCCACAGTTGCGCATGCTTTAAATATCCCACCCAGAAGCACAAAGATGTTTCAATGGCACATCATGGTGAGAGTAACACAGAAACACAAACAGTAACGGCAGAAAGAAAAACAAAGGTCAATACAATCTGCACAAGGCTTTTACGGGTTATGATAAGTTTTCAATACACAGTTTTGAACACAGAATACTGTGCTTAACATACAAAATAAAATTACCAGCAAGTGCAAGAATCTCAGCAAGGTAAATGTTGGAGACAAAAGATACTTGAACATGTTCACCAACCAACACATTCCTGAACTTCACAGCTCTTGTTGGTCTGATCGAAACCAAACCATCTTCGTCAAATAGGACCAAACAGAAAGCTGGAACTAAAAATAAGAAAAAATTGTCAATAACAAACAGGTTTTCTTGCATGCTGTTACACATGAAATATTATAATGAAATGGCAGAACATAGAAACATAGAATCTGTTGGCATATAAGGACCATATGGCCCACCTAGTCTGCCCATTTCCCTACTGACGGCTGCAGCTCCAAATCCTATTTGATCTGCAGCTCTCCTGCTCTGCACATCTCCAGGGTACCCTTATGTCTATCCCATGCACTCTTGAACTCCTGTATTGTTTTCGCCCCCACCACTTCTGCTGGAAGGCTGTTCCACCACACTTTCAGTGAAAAAGTACTTCCTAACATTACTCCTGAGTCTTCCACCCTTCAGCCTCATATGATGCCCCCTTGTTCTTGTTCAGAATTTTCTCTGAAATATGTTTTCCAATTGTACCCTGTTTATTCCCCTAAGATACTTAAAAGTCCCTATCATATCTCCCCTCTCCCTTCTTTCCTCCAGTGAATAGATAGTAAGGTCCTTAAGTCTTTCCTCGTAGGGCTTCTGGTGTAGTCCATGTACCATCTTTGTTCCCCTTCTCTGGACTGCCTCTATTTTGTCAATGTCCTTCCAGAGATGTGATCTCCAGAATTGGACACAGTACTCCAGCTAAGGCCTCACCAGTGATCTGTACAGTTGCATCACCACCTCTTTCCTCCTGCTTGTTATGCCCCTCCCTATGCACCCCAACATTCTGTTTGCTCTCCCCACTGCCTTTTGACACTGTTTGGTCACTTTTAGGTTGTCAGATACGATAACCTCAGGTCTCTCTTCTGACTTGTGGAGGCTAGAATTTCCCCACTCATCTGTTACTCCTCCCTTGGATTCCCGTGATCCAGGTGCATGATCTTGCACTTTTTAGCACTGAAACTCAAGTGCCAGACACCCAACCACTTCCCTAATAGGCTTAGATCCTTTGTCATTTTTTCCACTCCTCCAGTGTGTCCACTCTGTGGCAGATCTTGGTGTCATCTGTGAAGAGGCACACCTTTCCCTCCAGATGTTCTGCAATGTCACTAATGAAGACATTGAATAGGACTGGCCCCAGCATGGACCCCTGTGGTACCCTGCTGGTCACCTCCCTCTCATCAAATTTCATGCCATTTACCACCACCCTTTGCGTCCTGTCCCTTAGCCAGTTCCCAACCCACTTTACCACAATAGGAACAACAACCAGGCTCCCCAATTTATTTAGCAATCTCCTGTGTGGGATGGTGTCAAAGACCTTGCTGAAATCCAGGTAGGCCACATCCACTGACCCTTCCTGATCTATCACCCCAGTTACCCAGTCAAAGAAATCTATAAGACTCATCTGACAGGACCGTCTCACTGAGAGTCCATTCTGCCTTGGATCCTGTGCCCTGCTATCCTCCAGAAACTTCTCAATCCTCTCCTTAAGTAAGGACTCCATTAGTTTCCCCACTACTAAAGTCGGGCTTACAAGCCTGTAATTGCCTGCCTCCTCTCTGCTTCCACTCTTGTGGAGAGGAACCACATCTGCCCTACAGTCCTCAGGTATCTCCCCTGTCTTTAGTGATGTACTGAAAAGGGCAACCAGTCATTTCACTGGCACTTTCCTAAGTTCCTTTAGTACTCTGGGGTGGATCCCATGTGGCCCCATTGCCTTGTCTGCTTTTATTTTCCTGAGTTCTTCTAGGACTCTTTCCACCGTGAATGGGCTGGTGTCTATCTCCTTCCCCTGAATACCCCTCTTAATGAGTCTCTGTCCCTCATCCTCCCCTTCTCTAGTGAATATTGAGCAAAAATTATTGTTCAGTATCTCAGCCTTTTCTAGGTCATCCTCCACCCTTTCTCCTCCTTCCTTCTTCAGCCAGCGATCCCATTTCTGGTCATTTTCCTCTCACTAATGTATCTGAAGAAGGTCTTGTTGCCTTTCTTAATAGCCTGAGCTATACCTTTCTCTGTCTGTGCTTTAGCCCTTCTAATTATTTTACCATATTCCCTCTGCTTCTCCAGATATTTTTCTCTGACCTCATCCTTTTGTGTTTCCTTGTATCTTCTGAAGGCTCTTTTCTTTTCCCTTACTTTCTCAGCCACTACCTTCAAGAATCATAATGGCTTTTTCTTTCTTTTACTCTTGCTATGGATTTTGACACAGTAACTTGTTACTTTTGTAAATGACTCTTTTGAGTCTAGACCACTGTTTTTCCAGATCTCCCCCTGTACCTTCCACTGCTAGGGCTCTTTTGAGATTTCTACCCATCTCCATAAAGTTAGCCTTCCTGAAATCTAGGACTTTATCCTTGTATGGCTTGCCTCCTCCTCTGTGGTTACCTTAAACCATACTGTCCTGTGGTCGCTGGTACCAAGGGGACTGCCCACCTCCACATCTGTGATCCTATCCCCGTTGGTCAGGACCAAATGCAGTATAGCTTCCTTGTGGGTTGGTTCTACTACAAGCCGTCTTAAGTTTGCCCCATTCAGGGCAGTCATGAAGTCCCTGACCCTTGTTGTACTTGCAGTCTGAGTGCTTCAATCTACCTCAGGCAGGTTGAAGTCACCCATTATTAGCAGTTCCCCTTTGGCTGCCCTTTTATAGATGGTTTCCACAAGAACTTCATCTGACTCCTCCCCCTGTGCCAGGAGCCTTTAAATCACTCCAGAGAGAATGGCTATCCTTTTCCCTCCCAGGGTGACCCACAGTGCCTCTGCTCCTTCTTGTAACCCTTGAACCTCAGTTGCTTTAATCATTTCCTTCACATACATAGCTACCCCCCTTCTCCCTTCCCTATGCTTCCTAAAAAGTGTGTATCCTGGTATGGCTATATCCCAGTCATGGTCCCTTGTGTACCATGTTTCTGTATTGGCTACTGTGTCCAGGTTTGCATTTTCCATTAATGTCATGGTATAGTATGGAATGAGAAATTATGATAGAAACATAGACTTTGACAGCAGATAAGGACCACTTGGCCCACCCAGTCTGCCCATTTCCCTACCTACTGGATAAGCTGCAGATTCTAATTAACCAACAGCCTACTTCCTGCCACCCCCCCACTACAATTGCCTTATGTCTGTCCCATGCATGTTTGAATTCCCAACTGTTTTAGACCCAACAACTTCCCCAGGAAGGCGGTTCCATGCATCCACCACTCTCTCCATGAAAAAAAACTTCCTCACATTACCCCTGAGCTGTCCCCCCTCTATCTTTAAATTGTGCCCCCTTGTTCTTACACATCTCTTTTTCTGAAAGATGCTACCCTCCTGGACTTTGTTGATTCCCTTGAGGTACTTGAACGTTTCTATCATGTCGCAGATAACCATGGTATGCCATGGTATAGAATGAAAAATTATGAAGTTAGCAGATAACATTGTTATTTGATTCCAGGAACAGTTGTGGATGAATGGTCACTCACATTTATGAATAAGTTTACCTCTGCACTCAACAGTTTGTATTTACAATGGGACCATCAATCATATTACTGTACTCAACAAATGTATCAGCATTTACTAGGAATGTCTATCTGTGTTTAAATAACTGTACACATCAGAATCTCCCCACCCCCCCAAGACTTACCCACCGATTTGGCATTTCACAGTCAGAACCTTTTTTAAAGTGTATTCACTTACTTTATTCTGCTGTTCAAAGGTCTGTAATTCCTCAAAATGGCAAATGCTGCACATTTTCATTTCATGTAAAAGTACGAAGCTGCACCTGAACTGAAAACGTGCAGCGTCCACCATGTTGCAGAATCATGGACTTTGAACAATGGAATAAAGTAAGTGAATACACTTATATAAAAAGGTTCTGAATGCAAAACACCAAATGGGAAGCGGGGGGGGGTAAGGCTTTGGGGTATGTGGAGATTCTGATGTGTACAGTTCTCCTTTAAACTCTGGTATGTTCAGCATTAGTGCCAATTTTGTTTTCAGTGTCCGTTTATCCCTCACTAGGAGCCTGTGGTCCTTACCTGTGCTACAGGCTGCTCAAACCCTGTCAAAGACACAATCTCCCAGTAATTACCTTACGCAAGGAGGGTAGCCCTGTGGTATCTCCTACCTATGGTGGAGGACCTCATACTGGAACAGATGAACTGGGTCTGCTTTGGTGCTGCTAGCTGCATACAGTTAATGAATATCAACAGGTTCCAATGTCTGCATGCCACCTGGAGCCATAAAGAGGAACAATGGCATGTTGTTGCACTTTTCATCATTGTCCCTACCCATGGGATGATGGCTGATGGAAGGACACAAGGCGTGCAGGTGTGCACAAATGTACAGCCAATCAGCTGTCCACAATCCACAGACTGCACTTCTGCCTGCAATACCACCTGTGGTCACCCATGTAGCAGTCATGCGGCGGAGATCCACCATTCCTTCCACAGGTGGTCCTATGATAATCAAGGATCAGTCCTGAACTAGGGTCGTCACCATCATAAGACACAGCATGACAAGTGCACCAGTGGGAAAGTTGCACTTTTCATTTCTATAGAAGTTGAAAATAATGGTATGAACTGCAATCAACTGGACGTGGATTGTAGCCTCCCAGCTACAGCAACAGTTAGAAGTATGGACATCCTGGAAGGGGCGTTCCACAGGCAATTAGTTAAGGAACACACTCATGGAGGGGCAATACCAAATCTGATACTGACAAACAGGAACAGTGTTGCTGACATCATGATTGGTAGCCACATGGAGAACAGTGATCACCGTATGGTGTGGTTCAGTATAAGAACTACTGTAGACTTAAATCAAACCACATTAAAATGAGGGTCCTGGACTTCAGGAGGGCCAGTTTTAAGAAAATCAGAGAATGCCTCAGAGATACCCTAGCAAGGATAGTGAAACTGGGCATAGTTGAGGAACAGTAGGCCAAAATAACGGTGGGCATTGAGAAGGCAACACATATATGTGTTAGGCGGGTTGACAATGACAAGAGAAAAAAGAAAACACTATGTTTCTCTAGTGAGGTAGTGGAAAAAGAGCACAAAAACTGCCTTTTAACATAGAAACATACACCATGATGGCAGAAATATACCACAGGTTCATTCAGTCTGCCCATCTTCCTTATAATCCATGGAAACTTGCCTGGAACCCATTGTTCCTCCTGGGCACTAACCCTTCCCATCCTATTCCCATTCTCCTCCCTGGTCTTGTCACCCCAAGGTGACCACTACTCCCTTCATTCAATCCAATTCCTTCTTGAATCACCTGACTGTGATTGCTGTTCAGGACTGACCCTTGATTGTCATAGGACCACCTGTGGAAGGGATGGTGGATCACCACCGTATAACTGCCACATAGGTGAATACCTTGGCCAACAGATTGCTTCAAGGCTCCACCACCCTTTCCATAAAGAAGTACTTCCTCATGTCCCTCCTGAACATCCCTCATGTTCATTTCCACTTGTGACCATGTGATCTCGAGTTGGTATCCAGGGTAAAAAATTCTCCAAAGTTTACCTTGTTAATTCATTTAAGGAACTTGAAGGTCTCTATCATATCTCCCCTCTCCCTTCTGGTTTCCAGTGACTAAGAAGCATAAAAAATACACAGAGGGAGGAGAGTAGGGAGACTTATCAGAAGAAACAAAAGGAGGCAGGGAAGGCAGTTATGAGTGCAAAAGCACAAATGGAGGGAGGGTTAGGGTATGAGGTACACCCTAGGATACTGAGGAAGCTCAGGGAGGTGCTGCTTGCACCTCAGACAGCCCTTTGCAAACTATCACTAGATCTGATGGAAGTTCTGGGGGACTGGAGGAGGGCAGATGTAGTCCCTCTTCAAAAGGTGGTAACAGGGAGAAGGCATGAAATTACAGAACTGTCAGCCTGACTTCGGTGATAGTTAAAGTAGTAGCATAATCTTTATTTATACAGGAGTAGGGAGAAAAGAGTACACCACTAGGGCTATAAATACTCTATTTACAAGGTGTTCCTGTAGGTTGTTGCACTCGTTACAAGTTACACATGAAAACAAAGCAAATACTGACAATATTGAAGCAAAATATATGAAATAGGATAAACCGACATTTACAGTACAGGTACTAAAATGCATTAAACAGTGGGGATCGTGTAGGAGATTTAGTAGGTCACCTAATGCATTCACATCTGAAGCTCAGTTCTTGTTTCACTGTGGATTTAAAAGCAGCAGGAGAAATTTCTATCTTAAGCAGATCTGGGGGAATTTCATTCCAGGTGTAGGCAGCCTTATATTGAAAGGACATTTTGCCAAAGTTATTCTTTATTTTAGGAACAATCAGGTCTCTGGAGCCCTTTTTTCTTAATTGAAAATTATGATTAGGTTTTACAAGTTTATCCAACAAAGGAGGTGGCTTGCAATTTTAAGAATTTCATGTATTAAAATAGACCAGATAACTTTTCGTCTTATTTCCAGTGGGTACCAAATGAATTGCTGATACATTGTACAGTGGTGGGTATGATAATCACATTTTAATACAAATCTATCCAATCTATTACAGCTGATGTCCAAACTATGTCATTGTTTTTGTTTGCATGTCTATATATATATATATATATATATATATATATATATATATATATATATATATATATATATATATGTATATGGCTTCCGTGATCTATTATAGGTAGAATTACTTGATTTGCTGCTTACAATCAAACAATTTTTGTAGTACAATGTGATATGTGTCTAAGAGCTCCAATCATAGCATTAATTGTCCTAGTCAGATCTTTACTGTGTGGTTCAAATGACAAGTACTGACTGAAATAAACTCCCAGGTATTTATACATGGATGTTTGTGTCAAAATTATGCCATCCAGCATTTTTATGTCTAATGTAACAACTTTATTCACGTTAGGTCAATGCAGAGCTAAACAACATAGCTTTAGTTTTTTTTTTACAGTGATTAATAATCCTGAGGAGGTGAACCACTCCTGCACCATGAGAAAATTGCACTGCAGGCTATGTTCCACCTCCTCATGATCCATCCCTTCAGACACCAATACTTTATCATCTGCATACAGCCCGATGTTTGTGTATTTCATGTGGTTTGGTAAATCATTTATATAAATAAGAAACAACAAAGGCCCCACTATAGACCCCTGTGGCACACCACGTGCCACTGGGGAAATGTTCAGTTCACTGCCACCAATAGTAACTTACTGAGACCTACCTATTAAGTAAGATTGAAACCATCTACATGGTTTATCTGCTAGTCCAGTCTCCTTAGGTCTATCCATAAGAATCCTGTGGTCTACATGATCAAAAGCCTTAGTCAAGTCCATGAACACTGCACCCATGGCTCTCGTAGCCCCAAGAGGGATATCCACCAGATCCAGAAGGTCCATGAGTGTGGTGGTCGTGGACAAGCCCCTCCTAAAGCCCAATTGCAGATATGTTCATTTATTATATTTCTCAAGATGATCGTACAACTGTCCATGTACTATTCTCTCCATAATTTGGGAGATAACTAAAAGAAGTGCAATTGGTCGATAGAGGGGTTTGAAGGGTCCCCGCCATTAAAATTCAGTAACTTTTTGCTAGTTTCCATTTTTGTGGAAAGATACCTTCAATTAGGCTCCAATTGAAGATATTTGCCAAAGTTTGTGATATTTCTAATGCTGAATCTTTTAAGAACTTATTTTCTATACTATCCAGTCCACTTGCCTTATTAACTTTTAATTTATTTATTACTTTAAGTACAAACCCCCTACTTTTTGACTACTTATTCCAGTTTAAAACACTTTGGTTAAAATCATATATTTGAGGTTTGCACTCTCAGTGTGTAGGGGTAAAAATTTCACAAGGTGTCCAACCGGTTTTCACCCACACACAACTGTGTTGCTACTAGAACTAAACAGTTATATTGTTAAAACAATAGATTTACTGGAGTATTATCTTATTTGATACATTTAAAAAGATAAAATATACATAATGTTACTTAAGACAACCCTTCAGAGTTTGATTCATCAAGTAATCTTTTCTGCAGAATAACTACAAGTTAGAATCCACAAACTGCCCAGTAAACTTTTTTCTCATGCCACTTGCACATGTGCTGCAGTGCACGTGATGCGTTCGGCACAAAAATAAATAGATAACCACCCCTCCGTCTCAGCTGACATCCCCTCTGTTCCTTCCCTGCTGGTCCAGTACAGTTGATCAGTTTAAAATATACTGGGCACACAGTTCAGCTTACCAGTAGACCTCAGGCAAATAATGCAACTCCGTATAGTTCAAATGACAAGTGCTGACTGAAATAAACTCCCAGGTATTTATACGTGGATGTCTGTGTCAAAATTATGCCATCCAGCATTTTTATGTCTAATGTAACAACTTTTTTTGCATTGGGTCAATGCAGAGCTAAATAACATAGCTTGAGTTTTTTTTTTGTATTGATTAATAATCCTGAGGAGGTGAACCACTCCTGCACCATGAGAAATTTGCACTGCAGTCTATGTTCCTCCTCCTCATGATCCATCCCTTCAGACACCGATACTTTATCATCTGCATACAGCCCAATGTTTGTGTATTTCATGTGGTTTGGTAAATCATTTATATAAATAAGAAACAACAAAGGCCCCACTATAGACCCCTGTGGCACACCATGTGCCACTGGGGAAATGTTCAATTGACTGCCACCAATAGTAACTTACTGAGACCTACCTATTAAGTAAGATTGAAACCATCTACATGGTTCATCTGCTAGTTTACTCTCCTTCAGTCTATCAATAAGAATCCTGTGGTCTACAAGATCAAAAGCCTTAATCAAGTCCATGAACACTGCACCCATGGCTCTCGTAGCCCCAAGAGGGGTATCCACCAGATCCAGAAGGTCCATGAGTGTGGTGGTCATGGACATGCCCCTCCTAAAGCCCAATTGCAGATATGTTAACTTATTATATTTCTCAAGATAATCATACAACTGTCCATGTGCTATTCTCTCCATAATTTGGGAGATAACTGAAAGAAGTGCAGTTGGTCGATAGAGGGGTTTGAAGGGTCCCCACCCTTAAAAATCAGTAACTTTTTGCTAGTTTCCATTTTTATGGAAAGATACCTTCAATTAGGCTCCAATTGAAGATATTTGCCAATGTTTGTGATATTTCTAATGCTGAATCTTTTAAGAACTTATTTTCTATACTATCCAGTCCACTTGCCTTATTCACTTTTAATTTATTTATTACTTTAAGTACAACCCCCCTACTTTTTGATTATGTATTCCAGTTTAAAACACTTTGGTTAAAATCATATATTTGAGGTTTGCACTCTCAGTGTGTAGGGGTAAAAATTTCACAAGGTGTCCAACCGGTTTTCACCCACACACAACTGTGTTGCTACTAGAACTAAACAGTTATATTGTTAAAACAATAGATTTACTGGAGTATTATCTTATTTGATACTTTTAAAAAGATAAAATATACATGATGTTACTTAAGATAACCCTTCAGAGTTTGATTCATCAAGTAGTCTTTTCTGCGGAATAACTACAAGTTAGAATCCACAAACTGCCCAGTAAACTTTTTTCTCATGTCATTTGCACATGCGCCACAGTGCACGCGATGCGTCCGGCACAAAAATAAATAGATAACCACCCCTCCTTCTCAGCTGACATCCCCTCTGCTCCTTTCCTGCTGATCTGGTACAGTTGATCAGTTTAAAATATACTGGGCACACAGTTCAGCTTACCAGTAGACCTCAGGCAAATAATGCAGCTTCATATAGGGGAAAATGTGTTCATTGGGCAGCAGTCTTCAGATGTTAACAATGCCACAGGCTGGTTGTTGTGCTGTTCACAGATGTGCAATAAAGTAATAGAATAACTACTGAAGGACAGGATTGGTGAATAACTTGTGACCAGTGCATTAAAGGATCTGAGGCATCATGGTTTCCCATGGTGGAGATCTTGCCAGACAAACCAGATTGAGTTCTTTGACAGGGTGACCAGGGACATGGATCAGTGTGGAGCTGTGAATGTGGCCTAACTGGATTTCACTAAGGCCTTCGACACTGTTCCATACAGAACACTGGTGAGCAAGCTGGGCAGCTTAGAAGTGGGTCCAAAAGTAGTAAAATGGGTCCAAAAGTAGTAAAATGGGTAAGACGTTGGCTAAGAAACAGGAGTCAGAGGGTGATGTTAAATGGTGCTCAATATGATGAAAGCAAGGTAACCAGCATAGTGCCACAGGGGTCAGTACTAGGCATGGTTCTCTTCAATGTCTTTAATAGCGACATTGAAGGAGTGCTGGAAAGGAAAGTATGCCTGTTCACAAATGACACATAAATCAGCAACACAGTGGATGCACCAGTGTTGGTGAACAAATGAGGGACAATCTCAAAAAGATGGAAGACTGGTCAACAGTTTGCAACTGCGTTTCAATGCAAAAAAGTGAAAAATCATGCGCTTAGGGCACAGAAACCCCGGGACAACATAACAATTGAACTGGGAGGTATTGGCAAAAACAAAATATAAAAAGGAACCTAGGAATAGTAATTTCTGATGACCTGAAGGAGCAAAGTGGTGTGATAAGGCAGTGAGGAAAGCTAGCAGGATGCCTGGGTGCATAGGGAGGGGTATCACCTGCAGAAAGTGGGTGGAAGTGTTACCCCTTTATAGATCAATAGTGAGGCCACACTTTCAGTACTGTATCCAGTTCTGAAAGCCTCATCTATGTTAGGACATAGATATGGTAGAGGCAGTACAGAAGAGGGCAACCAAAATGGTGCAAGGCCTGTATCAACAACCTGATAATGAAAGACTCAAGGAATTAAACATGTATTATATATAGGAAAAAAAGAGAAAGGGGGACATGATAGAAATGTTAAAATACTTCACCGGTATTATTAAGGTACATGAAGGTAGAATATGACATAGAAGAAGATGCTTGAGGACAAGGGGTTCATGCTATGAAGCTGGGAGGAGACTCAGAGGAAATGTAGGGAAATCTTCATCATAGAAAGGGTGGTGGACACATGGAACAGTCTTCCACCAGTGGTGGTGGTGGGTGCTAACACTATATCAGGATTCATGCATGCATGGGATTGACACAAAGTGACCTTATAAATAAGCCAAGGGGGTGAAAGAACAGTGATTGAGTAGGGTCTGAGGTGGCACAGTGGGTAGGGAAAATATGGAAGACTAGGTGGGCAAAGAGTTCCTTATCTGCCAATAAGTTCTATGTTTCTATGTATCTAAGAAGGAAAATAAGAATATGAATAAAAATATAGAAATATGAATTAAAAAAAAGTAATGCACTTAAACTACCTTTGCTCCTATGGGAAGTGCGTTGTGCTGACATCTAAAGGAAAACACTTATACTGTTAATTAGTTTTAGTAAAGAAAATCTGGTCAGAGCCACTATGGCTGCTAATGCATTAACTTGATAAAGGTGTTTCATGGGCTTAAATGTAAAGACGAATTGCTGTAGTCAACTTTCTGTATAAATTTCATTTTCAGTAAAGTTAGATCATTTATCTGGTTGATCTTGTATTTCCCATATGTGTAAAATGCGAGTGGTGAGTGTGTCTTGTACTGTGTGGGGAGGGAGAGGGAGCTCCGCACAAAGGCCTTCAAGTTATGGTGGAAGAAATGATGCAGATAGGGGAGGTATGGCTACAATGGGGACTGACAGCCCACCTGAAAGGATAAGAGCCTATAACGAGGTGATGGCCTGCTTCCATTAAGGAAGGAACCATAGTCCTCCATGCACGGTTTAAACGTTACTTCAATGGACATTTGAAGTAGCCAGGGGGGGTGATGGAGGAAATGGGGGAGGCAGAAAGGGGGCCACCACAGGCTGAGATAGAGTGTATGGAGGTCCCAAGCAGGGAGTTAGCAAAGGAGGAAGGGAGAAAAGGAGCAGGCAAAGAAGAAAGGCGAGGAAGGAGGAACAATTGGAAAAAGGAGAAAGCGACAAGAAGAGAGCTGAGAGATCTCAAAATGGTGCAAGGTCTGCATCAGAAACCCTATAAGAAGAGAATGAAGGAGTTCAATATGCACACCCTGGAGGAGAGGAGGGAGAGTTATGATATAATGGAGCCCTTTAAATACTTCACAGAGGTTAATAAGGTACAGAAGGGAGGTATGTTTCAGAGAAAAAGGTGCTGTAGAGCAAGGGGTCATGCCATGAAGCTGGAAGGAGGTAGAGTCAGGAGAGATGTGAGGAAGTACTTCTTCACAGAAAGGGTGGTGGATTCCTGGAACAGCCTTCCAAGGGAGGCAGTGTGGGCGAAACCAGTGGTGGGTTTAAAAAATGCCTTGGATAGACATAAAGGAACCCTTGAAGGAAGGAACGGGATGGAATAGAAAGTGTTGTAGATCAAATTGGGTCTCCAGCAAAACTGATCATAATTAAAAATGGGCATACTAGTAGGACCCAGCAGTCATTATCTGCCATCAGTTTCTATGTTTCTATGTATGTAAGGATGCTCTTTACAATTTGTGACTGTGTTTTTTTTTTCTTTTTGTTTATTCATTTTTGGAAAATCACTTGTAATGTGACTGCAATTCTGTTCGATCAATTAGCTTTTAGTTTGGAGGACAGAAGGAGGTGGAAGAGACAGTGCTGTAGATCAAGTTGGGTCTGCAGCAAAAGTGAACATAATTAAATACAGGCAGATTAGATGGGGCCCAACAGTCTTTATCTGCTGTCAGTTTCTATGTTTCTATGTATAACAGGTCATGTGATTCAAATGGCTACAGTATAAAATTATTACTATCATTCATTCATTCATTTTTATTTAATACTGGGAAAGGTATGTGGGCAAGATGCCCATTTTCACAAGCGTCCAGTTGGAGAGAAAAATATCGGTAGGTAAATACAAAAGTGCAGAGAATGTATACACAAGAGTACAGTAATATAAAAGGTGGGAATAAGTACAAAATGTCAGGGAAAACAGTTTACAGAGGAAACCTAAAGCATGGGTATGTATAAACAAACAATTACAGATAATACACTTTTAGAGAGGTACTAATAAACATAGGAGGGTATAAAACCCAGTTGTGCATACAATTATTATACAGAATGAAAGCTTCATACATGTGTACACAGCAGCAGCATGTTAAAAGTGTGAGGTGCAAGTCAGATAGGCATTAGGAGCAGATACAAAATGAAAAAGGACTATGCTAAGTAGGTGAGAGCCTTGCTGTACCTATGTGCAACGGTGATATTGTAAACTGTGTGGCACACATAATTCATGTTGTACTATGCTACACAGACACAACAATCAAATGAGTAATAGAGGATAGAGGAGCTGAGCCAGCTAGGTGCTGCAAGCTCAGTGACAGCTGGTCATATGTATTTTCCTGTGGACAGAGTGCAAAGGGATGCCCGGATACCTGCCAGCCATGTACAGTAGCAGCCACAGACATTGCCAGCTGTTTTCTGAAATTTATGTGATATTTCTAGAGAAATCACCTGGTTTCTGCATTTCCACAGTAGGGGCAACAGAGAGAAACTCTTTAGAAATTTTGTGAAATATCTAGGAATAGCTGGCAATGTCTGTGACTACTACTGTACAGTCTGATGTCATGCCTCTACACAGCACTGTAGGTATGAAAAACTGAAAGAGCTTATTGTTTTCCTGTTTCCGAAGCTATTTTCTCTAATACTTGAGAGTTATTACTAGGAATTCTGAGACAACAGGAGACATTGTGCATCCATATATAGTTGCCTCATAATCGTGTAAAATGGTCATTTAGTTATCCCCCAAGCATATATGTGTCTCGTTTTCTCTAGGTTCCTTATTCCCACAAAGGGCTGTGACAAGGAATAAGAACTAATAGAAATTGCTATTGTCCAACTCCAAAGTGTAAAAGAATATGATATGGGAAGGGGTACAAAATATTTCCCTTACACATCCAGCAAATGGTCCAGTGTTACCTCATGCCAGCTGAGTACATGCTGGGGCGTAAAAATTAGTCACTGGCTAAAATGCACACAGTGTTTTAGCCACTTGTGAACTGAATTAGTCACTCTACAAACATGGTCTGATGCTGCTTTCCTGTCTCTGTGACCCAAACATCTTGGGGTTCTCCACTGTTTAGTGCCGGAACTGGATTGTCAGATATGTTCTCAAGGGGCAGTGAGTGAACTTGTTCATGATTTTTGTGAAGACAAAAAAAATTGCTCTGCTGCATGGCATCAATTGGCCAAACATACTGATGGATGTGACAGTGTCAGCCTGCTGTGGTGTGGTGCGACAGCCAGCCACTTTCAATTACATTCATCAAATTGTCTTAGCCACAGCAGCAAAAGGAAGCCTAGAAATGTTAGCCACATTGATTTTACAGTAGTCATTGGTAATGGTGGCAATCCTTCATGCACACCATTGCCAGAAAAAATAAAAATTGACCCCTGTTAATGACCAAGATGGATAAGGAACAATGCCTCTCTTTTTCTTTCTTAATTTTTATTTTAAAGGGTCACTGTCAGCCCTTTTTGCATCATATTATTTCTAGTTGAAAAGCCATATTTTCTAATCGCTTACCTTTTCTAAAATTCATTAATATTGGTGGTTGTTTTATCTGCTCCTTTCATAGTAGAACTGAAATGCATGCTAATGGTGTTACTATACCCAAAGTTGTTTTGTTTCAAATTGTTGACCTACTCTTACTGCATGCTCCCTGAACTTTAGGAACACCTCCAAACAATGCAACCACTCACTATGCCATATTCTTCTCCCCTCCCACTGTGTAATTCTGTTTAGCCAGTTAACTTTTGGTTTACCTATGCATGCTTCTTACAAGAGAGCACTGTGTGTACTAATTCCAGTGCACAATATTAACCTTAGGACAGGTTATGGAGTGCATTTGAATAGATGTAAAAATGTTGACACTGCACTGTATGTCAAGTAAGAATAGTGTCTCTGATTGTGAGCATTTGTCCCCGATTTTACTGGGCAGTGTCCCTCATTGTGGTCCTGGCAGGGTGAGAGATATGCATTCCGGAGTAGCCAGGTGTTTCAGTTGACACTGCTATGATTTCTTTGCAATCCCCTATGATGCCCCTTGCAACCCCTGGAAACCCTTAAACATTAATTGCCTATCATTTACCCCTCCTACAAATATAAAGCCATGAGAGTTCAAATGCTACTAACAATTGGTTAGACCCTGAAAGGATTAACATAAACAACCCTTCGGAAAAGATAAATCATTAACGCACAATTTCCTCTAAAAGCTTGCTGTGTTCTCTGTTTCAGATTATGTCAGTAAATTATTTAGGTTCCAAAGACTACCAAATCATATTTCAATAATAAATAATATTAACAAGCCAGCAAGTGAACACACAAAGACTTATGATGTTCTCTTTCTACAAATGCCTGGTACATCTCTGGCTGCAAACTGGACAGCTCTCTCCCTCTCTGTCTCTGTCTCTCTCTCTGTCTCTCTCTCTCTCTCTCTCAGTAGATGGCTATTCAAGCAACAATCACACTGGTGTGTGGTGCGCATATTTATGGAACACATACCCACAGAGGTGAGAAAGAAGTAAGTGCCTCAGCTTGGACTTGAACCCAGGTCACCCAGAATACCTCTCCAATTACGCTAACTAGCTGGGTCACTCAGACAACTGGAATGTGGGCTGTCCCTGAGCACATTACTCTTTCTCAAATGCACAACCCAATGGCAACACAAACGGTATTCCGGGCAGACTTGGTTCAAGTTCCATCTGATGCACTTACTTCTTTCTCACCTCTGTTTGGCTATTCAAGAAAAGACTTGTTTGACACTAACATGCAAAAATAGTTTCTAATTACACTGTTGCAGACAGTTAAACTGCTTCAAAGAAGTGGTGTAAATAATTTGCCTTTGTGCCTACTTGGACTCAGAGACACTAGCTTTCAGGTCACTTAAAGCAGGCATGGTGATAATGGCTAACAAGCTAAAACTAGTAACCATTTTATCACACAAGTCCTGTTATGCACAAATCAAGATTGAAATACACATACTGTTATTGTGACTATTATTTCCCATCAAAACTTGAAAACACTGTCAGATTGAAAGAAAAAATGCTTCTTTTTAACCACTGCAGAATAGCATAGTTACAGATGACAGCCTTGTTTTTATCACTTGCAGTTCTCCTGCACTGATAACAACACTTCATTCTGTGTTGATCTGAATGAAATCCGAACCTCATTCCTCACTGGGAAACACTGACTAACAAAGGAAAAATAGTGCAATAAACAGACTGCTGAGCAGAGGGATTGCCATAAAACTCCAATTTTATGAAGTCCGTTAGGATTTTGCTGAGCTCCATTTTTCTATGTGATAGTAAAATGTCTGCAGAGCTCCACCCTGCAACCGTAAGAAGATGGAAACAGTATGGGAAGTAATAATTAAAGTAAAATATGAATAAAAATCTGTATGGTTCAATGCATAATGGAAGTGGAATATGCATTAAAGGCAAGTACAATAAGTATTTTGTGGGTGGGTTCTTTGTGTGGTTCTGTAGTTCTAGACAATGTGTGATTTTAGTAAACACAAGTGAAAAAAGTTGGAAACTAGTAATATTTATCTGCTGTTTATTCATATATTGAGTAATGATATTAATACATGTCTGTTGTTGGCTAAACTGGTCAGGTTATTGTCTGAATTGCTTACTTATAAAATGGGTAGACAAAAGTAAAAATATCATTGGCTGAAGCAGATCAGGTAACCATGCATTAATTCTTCATTATAAAATGGGCAAAAAAAATTCTAAGAATCTGATTGGCTGATAGCTTATTTCCGACGTGTCATTATCACACCATAACGTTACAACTAGCACTACTTATGCCAGGCAATGCAGAATCACCATAGGTATCACTGTACCAACCTATGTCACAAATCAGTTTCACACTAAAACAATAACAGTGATCTCCAAAGCCGTATAGTAGAATTGCTGTCTGACGTGACTCACCCATTCACCCCACCCCACACATGCACATAAAAGCTGTGTAGTGGGACTACTGTCTGTCATGACTCAGCCACTCACCCAACCTCCTCCGCACACACACACACAAACTCTCTGTTTCTGTAATACCTTAGATCACTTTATTTTTTTAAATCTCTGACCTGTGCTGCTTGCCGTGGTTAATGATGATAGCAATCAAGTCAGACAAATGTGTGCCATGACTGTATCAACCCCTCCTACAGCTTCATATCATGTTCACTTGTTGCAGAGAAGGTATTTTTTTCCCCTGAAAAATACTTACGGTCCTGTACCTTATTTACCCCTGTGAGGCATTTAAAGGTCTCTATAATATCCCACCCTTCCTCCTGTCTTCCAGGGTGTACATGTTGAGGTCTTTTAGTCTCACGTCTTAGGCCTTTTGGTGCCAACCCAGTGCCTTTTTAGTTGCCCAGTTCTGGACCACCTACTTTCCATGTCCTTCCAGACATGTGTCCAGAACTGGATTCAGTACTCTAGGTGGAGTCTTACCAGTGATCTGTATAGGAGTAACACAACCTCTTTCTGCTGGTGATACCCCTTCCTATGCACTTAAGCATCCCATTGGCCCTCCTAACTACCTTGTAGCACTGCCTTGCCACCTTTAGGTCATTGAGCATGATTAACCCCAGATCTTCTCCTGCTTGGTTGTTGTCAGTACCACTCCACCCATGTTATACTCTTCTCCAGAATTTATGTGCCCCAAGTGGATTATTTTGCATTTTTGTGTTGAAAACCAGCTACTATACCCTTGATCACTGTTCAGGTTTTCTCAGGTCTCTGCTCATCCTTGCCCACCCTGTTTGCAGAGCTTTGGCATCATCCACAAACAGGCAAACCTTCCCTTCCAGTTCCTCTGCAATGTCACTTATAAAGATTTTTGTATACTCTTTTTACCTCCCCTCACACTCAGGCATCCACCTCTCCTTTGGGCCACCTAGTGCTTCCATGCCTCAGCTGTCCTCTTCTGGAGCTCTTCCCACACACACATCACAGCTGACCCCCGATTTGTCCCAATGTATCCCATCACCAGGCGGGTCCCTCTCCTCCGAGGGGGAAGGTACCCGGTGGCAGGGGACCCCGGCACACTATTTTTCCTACAGTCCGGAGGTGATGCTGTGGTGAAGGATGCTCCCCGAGGTTCTGAGGGACATGGAGCATGGAGGCCATCATCTGGTTGTGCCAAAGCTGTTTTCTGGCTTTCTGGTTGTCCTGCCTGCGCTGCTGCATGTTGTACCCCTGTTCTCCCCTGGGGGCCACTATTAGAGTGGGGCTTCCCACCCATCCTCCCCAGGAGAGGAGAGCAGTCCTCCGGATGCTCAATCCTCTCCTTCCCCAGCCAGCCCCCCGACGACCTGAGTCCATTTCTGAACCCGGGTCGTCGGCATGGTTTGAGATGTGGCGTCCAGCGCCTCAACCCTCTGTGCCACTGGGCCAGCTACTTATAAAGCTTTTAAAGAGGCCCAGGCCCAGGACTGATCTCTGAGATACCCCCTTTGTCACCCTCACTTCCTTGGAGTAAACTACATTTCCTACCAGCCTCTGTCACCTATTCCCTAACAGATTTTTTATCCAGTTTAAAATCTTTTTACCTACCCTTAAGTTACCCAACTTGCTCAGTAGTCTATTATGTGTAACAGTGTCAAAGGCCTTAATTAAATCCAGATAGGTTACGTCCAACACTCCTACTTGATGTAATTCCTTGGTCAACCAGTAAAAGAAATCTATAAGATTTGTCTGACATGACCTTCCCCCTGAAAATCCAATATGATTTGTTTCCTACTTGGCTACAGCAGCACAAACTATAAAGCTGGTGTAATGTTCTGTTGCAATACCTATAAGGACCTTAATGTATAACTATTTTTTATGAATGTAAATAAAAAGATGGATGCTGCTAGGGAATATATTGGGGGGGTGGGAAGCACTTAGTGCTTTCTGTGGTATTACCAGTGTTGGGTAAGTTACCTTTTCCATTACTTCCTATTACTTTTGGACTTGTTCCAGAAAGTTTAGTGCAGTCACTAGCGAGGATGGAGAAGTACTGGAAAAAGTAATACACCTTACAGTTACAATTACTTACAGCTTTTTACACAAAATAAATATGTAACTGGAACTGATTACATTTGTTTGAAAGTATCTAGTAACTAACCTATTACTTTCAAAAAATATAATCTGTTATAGTTATTTATTATTTTTGTGTTGTTTTAGTATAAACAGCAATTAATAACTATAACTGTCAGGTGCATTACTTTTTGTAGTACCTCTCCATCCTTGCTAGTGACTGCACAGAGCTTCCTGGAACAAGTTTCCAAACGTAATAGAAAGTAATAGAAAAAGTAACTTGCCCAACACTGGTATTTACACTTAATTCTTTGCAATTGCAGAAGCTGCCATCTACATATAGGCATTGCTATTGGTGCAAAAAGCTTGGTAGAGCCATATTCCACCCCATCCCAACATTTTAGCCATGGTTGCACCCAAGGGTGGCAGTAAAAGTGGAGACATGGAACAAGGAAGGACTACAATGTGCTCAGATGTGTAAAGAATTACAAACCTTGAATACTTGCTCTGGATGGGATATACAGTAGTCTGAATAAATATTTTTGATGGAGTCTTCAAAACTAGAAATAACCTGAAGGAAAAAAAAAGTTAATTGGGAAACATGAATAACAGCAAATTACATTTAAAGGAAAATACTTTACAGGTGGAGCTGAGGGTACCCCATCAATTGAGCGCTACCTGAATAGTGCTGCACTATATGGTGCTAGTCTGGTAAGCACTCAGACGGACAGTGACTGGGGATTTACAACGCATGCTCTAAGCACTCTCCTGGTTGCTGTCTGTGGTCCTGTGTTCAGAACAAGGGCACCAGAAGCCAGGAAGCTGGCCGAGCAGCTCCCGTGGTGTGGAGGGCTGGGGCATTGATCATTTCAGCCAGCAGTGGTGGAGACCAGTGTTCTAATTCTGGTCTCTGACTGTTTTGGCACAAAGCGGGACTTTGCATTTACTTTACATGGGGCCATAATGGCCCCAAAATGTTTAGCTTTCCCTGGGATCCGCTCCCCTTGGAGTGAGAATCCTAATGATGGGGGGTGCGAGGGCAGAGCCCCCTCCCCAAAAAATTGGTGCCCTTTCTCCTGCGCACACCATGCCAATGCTATTGTTGTCGGCGCTCTTTGGACCCAGTGCAGGAGCCAAGTGGCAGAATGTTGATGAAGTTAACATGCATTAATAAACTTGATACTGTAAATTACAACTGCATCCTTCTGCACCAGCATTCATGAAGTGTACCAGTGAAGAGAATAAAACAGGTTAAACTGAATTTCAGAAGTTCGATTTGCACTACTTATTTTATTTAGTTTGTGTTAACCGGGTAAGCACCATAGCCAAGACATGACTATTTTCAGGCACAACCTATTCTAGTGTCTTATATCAGCACAACACTGCCTCTTTATATTTTATTTAATTTTATGCTGTTATTTTACAAGTGTAAAGGATCGTATCTTGTCCCCCTTCCCCGAGGTAGCCAGCCAATCCCTTCCACTTCCTGGTCTCTTGATTCGCACATTTTCCACGCCCATGCTGTGCCACATAATGACGCATACTCAGCGAAAGCACAGGGGTGTGTTCCATTAAAGTCTATGGGTGTTGGGTGTCAGTTTTAACAACGTTTTTATATATAATGACAGGCATTTGGAGATTAATCAAGGGCACCATTCGACTAACAAGGCCATGGTTAGTCGAACAATACTCTTGATTAATCTCCAAATGCCCATTATTATATATAGAAATGTTGTTGAAAATGACACCTAAATTGCTTGCCCAGTTGTGAGGAGGGCTAAGGCATTGGTGCCTTACCTCATGCCACCCTGGTGACCCGTGTTCATGGTGCGACTGGGTCACCGGGCATCAGCCAGGGAGGGAGCGGACTGAGATTGAGCATCCAGAGGACAGCTCTCCTCTCCTCTCCAAGGGAGGGTTGATTGGCAGTCTGACTGAATGACTACCCCCAAGTGGAGGCCTGTGGGTAGTGCAGGTCAGGAATGCCAACAAGATGGGAGGATGCTGCAGGACTCTGCAATGTGCACCCACCCCCATGTGCGCACGTTGATGTGCACATACCAGCCATGGGGAGGGGGAAAAAACTGGAAAATCATGGAGAGTGCTGGTGGGCTACCTGAAGCTCAGACCATGCTCTTGACCTGCAGCCAGCCAAACTGGATTTTAATGCATGGCTTTCCCTCCCCTGACCACACTATGGGGGGAAATTCATGGGGGATGTGCCAGTCACGGGTCTCGGGTCGAGAGAGAGACTATTGTTCTTGGGGTGGATAAGAGCCCACCTCAAGGAGGGAGCCAAAAGTCACCTACCAGCTCAGAGCCCTGGGTATAACAACATAAGAAAAAAAATGACACCCAAATACTTTAATGGAGCGTGCACCCCTGCACTGTCCCTGGGTACATGTCATTACTTGCCTGAGCATGGGGGTGGATAATGGTCAGCTAGAGACTGTGAAGTGGAAGTGGTCTACTGGCTACCTTGTAATGGTAGGGGGGGGACAAGATACAATCCCTTACATTATAAAACATAAAGAGGCAGCGTTTGGGCCATATAAGGCACAAGGGGCCAGATATTCAAAACTGGTCAAAGCGGAGTGCAAATATTTATGCTACACCTTGCAATTGCCCAGGTGTCCAAAAATGCTATATTACATGGAATAGCACACCGGCGCCAGTCAACTGAATGTAGCGTCATTGCAGCCAAGCGGTAAGCTACTTAGCGCTAGGCAGACATGGCTCCTGAAACAGGGCATCATAATGGCTTGTGCCTGGGATAAAATTACGATATTCAAAAGGACCCATGCAAATGAGTTCATTATGCAAGGAAAAGGAGCCATTTGCATGCCTATTATGGGCTCATGTGCATGGGTGGCATGCCAGTGTAGCTCTGCACCACCCCACACTTGCCTGGTCACATAGAGGTATCAGTGGTGCTATTAGTTCCCCCAATGCCAGTCGCTGTCTTGATATAAAATATCACGATTCCCTGGCGTCTAGTGGCCAACCCCCACTGACTGTCATACCATTGTAAAATATCTTCATTCCTTGGTGCTAATGGTCCCCCACCTTCTGATCAACATCCAGATGTACTATAATCCTTCCGTGGTGTCCAGTGGTCCCTGGCCCCACCAGATCACCCGCCAAACATATCTATATAGTTTCTATAATGGCCAGTGGTCCCTAACCCACCCGATCACCCACATGACATGCTATTTACTTTACCTGATGTTGAGTGGTCCCTCCTTCCATCAGATCACCCACCTGACATATCTCTATAGTTTTCCCTGGTGGTCAATGCTCCTCCCATCCTAATCCCATGTAAAATAATGTTACACCATTTCCTGGTGTCTAGTGGACACACACCCTCCCTATCACTGATCCCTGTAACATAATGTCACACTATTCCCTGGTGTATAGTGGACCCCCACATCACTAAACTCCTGTAACATAATGGCATATCATTCCCTGGTGTTTAACAGACACTCCACCCCACCGCTCCCAACATTGCAGGTAATGCACCACCAACCCCCTCACACCCCCATCAAGACACAGAGCTGGTGACTGGCACAGACCTCCTTATCCATCACAGACAGCCAATGACTGAACTATCATTGAGCATGTACTGGGATTCAGTTCAGAAATGTGACTCAGTAACTGGTGGGGCATGTCAACTGATGGATTCATCCTGCCCAGTCGGGCATTTGCTCTAGCTGCATGAGGAATAGCTGGTCTGTGGGGAGTTCCAGCTGTACGGGGGATTGGCTGGTCCACTGCTCCCCTACCACTTGAAGCTTAGGGGGGGTCAATTTAGGAGGGCTGTGAGGCAGTAATGTTTTCAAAGAAAGGGTGCTGGATAGCTGTAACATCCTTCCAGTGCAGGTAGTGGGGGCAAAAACAGTGGTTGGGTTTAAATATGTCTGGGACAGGCACAAGGGAATCATGGGGGTAAAGTAGTGGGCAGAAGAGATTGCACCATTGATCAAGTAGTCTACAAAAAAAAATGAAGGTAAAATAAAAAAAAAACACAAATGGGCAGAATGGGTGGGCCCAGCAGCCCTTATCTGCTATCAAATTCTATGTATCTATGTATGCATGCATCTATGTACCACTGACTTCCCCTCTCATTACAGCACATCACAATTCCCTCTCTCATGCCTCTGGACTTTTTTCACCCCACAGATTCCTCCCCTGCACCATGACGAAACCTCCCAGTTTCCACAGACCCGGGAGAAGACTAGGTAATGCATGCTGCATTGGACAGCCCAGTAGGCAGTACAGAGCCTGCAGAGCAGTGCGGGGTCATCCTGCAGTGGCCTCTTTTTGTTTTTCCACCATTTTCTCCCTTCTCCTCAGGCACTCTGTGGGTGAGAACTGGGAGGCATCATGCATGCAGGCACATGCATCCCTGTCCGGTAGCCCCATCCAGGTGCAGCATCACAGTGGAGCTATCAGACCTCCCTCCCCATAGGAGGAGGAGGAGGAGGAGAACAATCTGTAGCATGCGCACTCCTCCTCCTCCATCCCCTGGGTCACTGGCATAGTGGCAGGTGAGCAGCAAGCACCTCAGCCCTCTGTGCCACTAGGTCAGCTACTTAAATTTCAAAGCCCTTCACAATTTGAACCCTGGCTACCTAAAAGATCTGTATGAGCACCTGTGCAACCTCTCTGCTCTGCAAAGGCAGGCTTGTTCACAGATTCACAAATTAAAGGCTGAAATTCTGTGAAGTAGATTGCATCAGACTAAGTTTGCTTATTTGTAGGCTAACATCTCCTGTTACTATAAATCCCAGAATGCACTGCAGCTCACATCAGAGTAGTAGGCTGCAATGGGAGATTCCATAGCCTGCACTGCATGTTAAAGCTTTTATAATCTACAGTCAAATGTTTTACAGGCCTGACTTTCTTCAGGGGGTAAGTACGGTCCCCTAAGTCTACTTAGCCCATGTAGGACAGCAGGACCAGCAAACAAAAGATTAGAGCTGATATAAACTCGAACATCCACTGCAGGCTATTGAATACCCCTCTTGGTGACTACTGGTGTGATTTCATATGTGAGGAACTCTTTGATTTGTAGTCATATAAGATGTTAGCCTACAACTCATTAGAACTCTCCTGCCTTCACTTGCTGTTTATTGCTGTTTCTATCTTTTCTTCCATCAAGATAGTCTGTGGTTTTTGTAGGGTGCGGTCGCGCCCCTGTAGTTAGGGTTGAGTAGGCACTTCATTGTTAAATCCCAAATTTTGCACTCTAATAACTTTACAACTGCTCAACAGATTAGCTTGAAAGTTTGCATGTACAGTTGTCAAGAGTAGATCTGTTGATGTAGCAAGTTACGTTCCAGTCGGATTTGTGGTTTCTGAGTTCCAGAGAGGTGAAAAAAGCATTTTTTTGCTCATTGACTTTGCTGTTTTTTTTCTGTGAACTTGCCTATAGCCCAGATGGTTTGGAAGCTTGGTTGAAAATTTTCAGGGCAGAAAGGGATCAACCCATAGATGTGCCTTTTGCTAGTCTAGTAAAAAAATAATAAACTATTTGAAAGTTATTGCATTTTAAAAATTTGAAAAAATCATTTCTGAACATGCTCAGTAAGCACTTCAGGAAAGCTGTATGACATGAAAAAGGAATCCTGTTTCATATTGGAATATTCCTTTTTCATTTGCTACCATCTTGTTTCCATTTTTTCTTAAACTATTTATTTCAAAAGCCACAAAATGATATCCCTGAGAGAGACCAACACACCTAGACGGCTCATCGGGACCCCCTTAGATGTAATCTGCATTTTAATGTTAGAGATATGCCCTTGAAATGCTATTTTTTTTATATTATGAATCTTTGTTTGTGTCCCTGTAATATGAAAAAAGAATCATTTTTCATATCACAAGTCATGAAAAAGGATCCTTTTTCGTGAAGGGAGAATCTTTGCCTATGATTCTCTTTGCTGTCCCCAGTAGTGTTATGTATTTTCCTGGGGTCTAGTGGCAACCCCCCAGCCTCAGATCATACTCTCCCTCAGAAACATTTCCCTGGTTATAACAACTGCCTCTCCAGGTAGCCACTTCGTAAAAAATATTTTATTTATTTATTCATTCATGCCCCTTTTGGGCTTTTGGTGTGTCTTCTGCTGCTGGTTGTGGGCTCTCCTAGCTGAAATGCTCTGTTTCTGTTCCCCTCCCCATTCACAAAACATCCCCTTGGGGCTTGCATGCCACAGCGGTGTGGCTCCCCTGTTTTTCTCCCTTCTGGGAGCACACAATCCTTGCCAGCATCCTGTAGGCTTTTAAATTAAATTTAAGCACACCAGTATTGCACAAGCTGTGGTGTGGCTTTCAGAATGTGATACCTGCTGCTGCCTCCTCAATCCTGAAACACCCCCCTCCAGGCTTTGCATTGCTGTGGAAACGGTGTTACTCACTGGTGCCTCCTGCCATCCTCTCACTCTCTCTCCCTCTCTGCTCAACAACGCGGCAGGAGCGGCTTTACTAAATAGCAGCTCCTTTGCTGCTGCTTAAGTTGCTCCAGGCCCTCTGCCTCTAAAGCCCTATAGGGCATAAATACTTTGCCACCAGAGCAGTGATTCTGGAAAGTGGAGGAGGCACTTCATTCTACTGCCTCCTCCTCCACCTCCTGCTGGCTGCTTTTCCTCTCTGTCTCCCACCCACATGGAGTGGGCCACAGCCTGACCTCTGAACAGGCTGGGAGTTAACAGTGCCCACAGGTACTTTCACTTTTAGCACAGTTACGCTAGCAATTGGCTGCACCACAGCCCCGACTTGCTCTCCTCCTTCTGCCACTGCCACCAACATATACCTACACAATTCAAGAACTCAGGGAGCCCCCAGTAGACCTCAGAGAAATGGTACTAATTTATTTAAAAAAAGCTGGCCTTAATTATCCAGGAGCTAGCCCTCTAGACCACCAGGGCTACATTTCACATAGTGGCCCCCAGGGCATTTCCAGCCCCAAGACCACCAATGCCTCTTCCTATTGAAACAAAAAGACTACTAGCCCACCAAAAGCCTCCACTAGCCCACCTGGGCTACTATGTAAAAATACTGGCCACTCAGCCACCAATGTACTCAACTTTTTTTTTTTTAGCTGAGCCCCTCTCCCAACCACACTTCCTTTCCTATGTTTTCTGCTCTGTTACTGTTTTTTTTTTCCAGCTAACCTAACTTCTCTTTTTATTTTGCAGGTCTAACAGGACATGGACTCCTACCCCTTCAGATAAGTATAATTCCCTTCCCATCCTGTCCTTTCTCCCCTGTTTTGCCTCTTAAGAGCTGCTGATCTTTTGTGACCCCTTTTCTATTCTTTTTTTGTACAGGTGTAGTGGACAACCCCTCCCCAGGACTACCCCTTGGCACCCAGCACTCAGGTAACTCCCTCTAATTTATGTATATAGGGTGGGTTGACTGTAATGGGACAGCAGTGCCAATTACCTGGTGTCCAGTGGCACCCCCCCACCTGCTAATTGCCTCCTCCTCAGAAACATTTATTTCCCTGGTGTCTAGTGGCACCACCCACCTGCCCATTGCTGTCCCCCTCAGAAATATTTATTTCCCTGGTGGCTAGTGGCACCCCCCCCACCGGCTGATCATCCTCTCCCTCAGAAAAAATTATTTCCCTGATGTCTAGCGGCACACCCCCAACCACCTACTGCTGTCCCCCTTGTATTTATGAATATTCCCCAGTGGCTAGTGGTACCCTCCACCCACTGATTGTGTCCCATTATTACCTGAAATAAAGAAGAAAACCATCCTCAATGTTTTTTTGTTTGCATGCAACTGTCCCTCACTGATCATCCCCCTCAGCCCCACAACCCACCACCCCATGTCCCCCAGTACATACCCACACACCATCACTCACCTGAACAGGTCCCAGGTTCGAAATCCATTCTCCGATCAAAGACATGTCCTTCTGCTTGAACCAGTGACTGCAATATGAAAAACTAAGGTAAATGCAGTTCAATGTATTTCAATAGGGGTTTAAACTTTCATGCATAACTTGGCTATTTTTTGACATTTTGACCCCAAATTTTCAAAATGGCCTTTTTGGGCCTCCCACCTCATGAATAATATGACTGTTATTATGCAACTCCTGCCCCAAAGGTGATTTCACAGTCACGTGGTGAATTCACCTTACGGGTAGGATTTGTGTAATTACAATCATATTGTTTATGAGGTGGGGGGCCCTAAAAGATCATCTTGAACATGTGGGGCCAAAATATGTAAAAATGGCAAAGTTATGACCATTTGTTGCAATTTCATTATGCACACTTGTAAGTCTGGAACTGTTAAAGAGTTTGACCCCAAACTTTCAACACAGACTTCTCCTTCTCATGTATATCACAGCTGTCATTTTTGAAATCCTAGTCAAATTGTGTTTTTTGCACCTGTTGCGCAGAATGGTGTTGCAGTTGTATGAAATTACATTTTGGTGGGGATTCAAGAATTTTCCATACTGGGTACATGAGGTGGGGTAATAAGATGGCTATGCTGGCAATTTGGTCACTATTGTTCAATAAATGGAAGTGCAGGACCCTTCCACATCAACATACATACATATATGCATCTATCAAGGGATGGGAGCACAGGGCCTGAAGGGCACTGCACTTCCACAGGCAAATAAAGATACGATTATTCTATCTCAAAAATTATAGATGGCTCCAGGCCCTTCGCTCCCACAGGCAAATAAGGCTATGATTACACTATCTCAAAAAGTAAGGAAATTCTTTGCAAACAAACTATGTTAATGAATCAGTTAGGGTTGATAACAAACCATAAAAAGGAGGAAAATACGATGTTAGGGTTTCCAACCCTAATACCCCACCCCCCAACCTGCACACATCAGCAGGTGATGGGGCTGTGCCTTGAGGTCATCAGCCCTACTGCTCACCCCATTCTCTTATACTGTACCCATTTCATCTTATTTACTTATTTACTTATTGAATGGGGTGAGTGTTATGACTGACGACCTCCAAGGCACCTGATGCCTATTAGTTATTGTGCAGGGTGAGAATGAAGTGATGTAGGGAACTCTAATGTCATATTTCCCTCCTTTTTATGGTTTGATATCAGCCCTAACTGATGCATAATGTAGTTTTTTTTGCAAAGAATAGAAGTATATATGGATCTTTGTGTAAAGCAAGGTTCTCTGCTTTGAAAATGTATGTAGTTATATTATTGAAAATAATGAAATGCTTCTTGTGAATTTTGCAACTTTTGGTCTGCCTATGCTTCCTGAACTGCATCTCAACTACAAGTTTCAACAATGGATGGCACAGGAATATATGATTAATTAGAAAGTTCGGGGTAGGAACAAAGGGGAGGGATGGCCATTAGGGCTAGTGCAGAATATTTAGGTAAGGTGGACAGACTGGATGGACAGACAGGTCTTTTTGTGCCATTGATCTCTATGTATCTATATATCAATGTACGTCCACCTGCATCCCCAGAGTTTTCTTTAAAACTGACATGAGGAATAGGGTGGAAATAGTTGGGAGTGCCTGAGGGGTGGTGAAGGGGTGTCTCTTATACCTATATTTAGCCTGCTAGACCACCATCCCAAGGACCCAAACTGTCTAGCTCAAGTTTTGAAGCAAAACTGAAGACAGGGAGTCCAAATCAAAGTCAAACAAAAGTTGTCAACTTTCACATTCGCTCAACCTTACTTGGGTGTGAGTTTCTATATGGACTGGGCAGCAGCAGTGAGAGGAGAGATTTTGGGGCTCTGTAGATCTGAACCGCTGGGAATGGGCAGCACCAGCAGGTGGTACAGCACTATAGAGCCGATGAAAATTTGGGAGTAGGCTTGAGAGATTCGAGCTCATGTTTTTCACACTCCTCTTTTATGACTGCATAATATTGCTATGCAACAGCTAGTTAGCTGTGAGAACCATTATGTTAGGTTGAGGTAAAGGGAGGAGACAAACCCTGGGCATCTGAAGAATTTAAAAGGTTAATAATGAAGAGACAAATGGCCTTGAAAGCAGGGTGGTTAGACAAATTTCACAAACTGAGAAACAAAATTAATAAGTTAAGAAAAATGAACAAAAAAGATTATTATATTAAAAAGGTAAATAGGTTACGTAAATCTGAACCCCAAAAATGGTGGCAAACCACAAAGACTATCCTCCAAAATAATAATGAGGAAGAACAGGTTTGTGAGTGGGCTAATGTGCCAGTGTCAGTGACTAGTGTCAGTGGCTCAGGAAGTAGCACACTCACCTCTGAGGCCTGGAGATCAGAGGGCTGTGGGTTCAGGTCCCATATCTGGCACTTGGGTTAATTTCCCAGTACTGACACTGTAGTGCAGCATGAGAGGGGTGCTGCACTTCTGAGGTGCCGTCTTTTCAGATGAGATGTTAAACCGAGGTCCCATCAGCCTAGGTAGTAGTTCAGGTGGATGTTAAAGATCTCATGGCACTTATCAAAAAGAGTAGGGGAATTTTTTATTGAAATCATAACAAAAAAACATCATGTCAATGTACATTCAAATCAACATTACAATACACAGAAACAAAAAGGGGAAAAGAAAGCAAGAAAAACATGAAACCAATAGTAAGGAATAGTACAATCTTGATCCAATCAAAAATGAAAATGTAACCCACCTCCTTCCCCTCCCCAAAACAAGAGTAGGGAAATTTTGAAATCAACCTCCTAGTTAAAACAGCCTGTCTAGAGTAATATTCCTTCCTATAAAACATACATAACGAAATACTAAGACAAAATAAGCTTTACTTTATACAATGAAATCCAAAAGAGAAGGAATCTATAAGATACACCCCCTCCTTACTCCTACTTTCCAAGTAGGGTCCGTTTGTTGTTCTTTTTCCCTTTTTCCTCCTTCTGAATCATTCAGTCACTGTTACAGCATACAAAACCATATAAAAGCAAAGCAAGAAAAAACGTCGACCCAAACCCCAAATTCCATCCCCTAATTCTAATTTATAAAGTCAAATGTTGAAATCAAAAAAATATACAAGTCCAATTTCCCTGGAAAAAGGGAAACAAATGAAATCCTCAAATTAGTAGTTTATTATTTTAATATTTTCTCCTCTCTCTATATTTTTTAAAAATCTTATCCTTACTATATCTAAAGGTCTTACTACTGTCACTGAGCCTTATTTATAAATCAGTAAGGCGTGAGAGAAATGTGTAGAACCGATACAATAAGTCTCCATTTTGTAGGTAAAATTATCCTTGTTATGTAACTATATTTAAGTAACTGGAACATCTGAGTCTGTGATCCAAGGGAATCCAATCCATAACTCCATTAATCGAGTATTTGACAAGGAGATTTGTTCAGCTTTATATATACTTTTCAGTTGATGTAGTATTTTATGCAAAAGTTCAGATAATGAGCCTTCTTATTGCTGTAAAGGTACATCTAGCCAACCATATTTATCACTTGATTACTGTGACCAATATTTGTAACATATTATAATACCATTTACTCATCCCTGTGATATCAAATATTCTGAACATTAAATTTTCCCAGGATAAAGTTAAAAAAATATCCTCCCCCCATTCCTGTGCTATAAAGGGCTGAAAACCAGATATAAATGAGCAAAAAAACAAGAGATGCTCTATCGTTTCCTCTTGTTGAAAACAATCAGGCCGAACGTAGAGTCTGTCTTGTTGTGCCTTGTGTTTTTGATTGGATTTAACATTTATTTTGCCATGACAGGCCAGCCAATGAAAATTCCACGCATGGGTAGGTATATGGTTATTTATCAAAAAACTTAGCAAATTAGGTCTATATTGTAATGGACAGTTTACAAACATAGCCTCTACCTGGCAAGTTGTTTCCAATAAATGAAAATACAGCTGTTTTCTAGATAAATTTAACATAGAAACATAGACTTTGATGGCAGATAAGGACCGCTTGGCCCACCTAGACTGCCCTTTCCCTACCTACAGGATAGGCCACAGATCCTAGTTAACCAACAGCCTATTTCTTCCTACCCCCCCACAAGAATTGCCTTATGTCTGTCCCATGCATTCTTGAATTCTCCCATAGTTTTAGACCCCACAACCTCCTCAGAAAGACTGTTCCATGCATCCACTGCCCTCTCTGTGAAAAAATTATTCTTCACATTGCCCCGGAACCGCCCCCCCTCTATCTTTAAATTATGTCCCCTTGTTCTTGCACATCTCTTTTTCTGAAAGATGCTACCCTCTTGGACTTTGTTGATTCCACTGAGGTACTTAAAAGTTTCTATCATGTCCCTTCTCTCCCTTCTTTCCTCAAGGATATACATATTAAGCTCCTTTAGTCTCTCCTTGTACGGCTACTCTTGCAGACCCTGCACCATTTTAGTTGCCCTCCTCTGGACTGCCTCTATCCTGTCTATGTCCTTGCGGAGATGGGGTCTCCAGAACTGGACGCAGTACTCCAGATGGGGTATCACCAACTTTCTGTACAGAGGGATAACAACTTCCTGTTTTCTGCTGCTGATGCCTCTCCCTATGCATCCCAGTATACCCCCAGCCCTCCCTACTGCCTTCTCACATTGCTTGCTAGCCTTAAGGTCATCTAATATGATTACCCCCAGGTCCTTTTCCTTTTTGGTTGTTGTTACTACCTCCCCCCCCATTGTGTAATCTTCCCCTGGGTTCTTGTTTCCCAGGTGCATTATTTTGCACTTCTTTGCATTGAATCCTTGCTGCCATACTTCTGACCATTCCTCCAACCTTGCCAAGTCCCTTCTCATCCTTTCCACACCTACTTGTGTATCAACCCTGTTGCAGATCTTTGTGTCATCTGCAAAGAGGCATACTTTTCCTTCCAGTCGCTCTGCAATGTCACTTATAAAGACATTAAAAAGGACTGGACCCAGTACTGAACCCTGTGGTACCCCACTAGTAACCCCTGTTTCTTCAGAGTGGACTCCATTTATAATTAACTTCTGTGTCCTGTTTCCAGCAAATGTTTTACCCAGGCTACCACCCTGGGACCCACTCCCAGGCTGGTTAATTTGACTATTAATCTTTTGTGTGGGACTGTGTCAAATGCCTTGCTAAAGTCTAGGTAGGCCATGTCCACAGCCCCTCCCTGGTCTACTACTTTGGTTACACAGTCAAAGAAATCTATTAGATTCGTCTGACATGACCTTCCTGCTGTGAACCCATGTTGCCTTGGGTCCTGTGCCCCACTGGCCTCTAGGTACTCAACAGTTCTTTCCTTCAGAATTGACTCCATCACTTTCACTACCACAGAGGTCAAACTGACAGGTCTGTAGTTTTCTGCCTCTGTCTTGGTCCCACTTTTGTGAAGGGGAATCACATCCACCTTCCTCCAGTCCTCGGGTACCACACCATCCTCCCATGATTTATTAAAAAGAATAGTCAGTGGTTTCACTAGTTCCTCCCTTAATTCTTTTAGAATCCTGGGGAGAATTCCATCAGGCCCCATTGCTTTGTCCACCTTCAGTTTTAGGAGTTCTTTCAGAACCCTTTCTTCTGTGAAAGGGCTGGGATCGACCCCCCTATCAAGAGTTCTTCTGTTAATTGGATTAGGCACTTCCCCCTCCTCTTTTGTGAATACTGAGCAGAAATATTCATTCAGTATCCCTGCTTTTTCACCGTCCCCATTTCCCCACCCACCATTCATTCTATTCAGCCTCACTATCCCTCCCTTTGTCTTTCTACGCTCTCTGATGTACCTGTAAAAGGTTTTATCCCCCTTCTTAACCGAGTTGGCTATCTTTTCCTCAGTTTGGGCCTTTGCTATTCTGACTTCCCTCCCTGCTTCCTTCTGCCGTAACTGGTACAGCTCTCTGTCTTGCTCCTTCTGTGTTTCCTTATACTTCCTGAATGCTATCTTTTTCTCCCTGACTTTCACAGCCACCTCTTTTGAGAACCATAGTGGCTTTTTCTTTCATTTTGATTTGTTTATTTGCTTCACACAAAGGCTTGTTGCCTCTGTGATGGCAGTTTTGATGATTCCCCATTGTTGCTCCATCCCTTCTTCTAGCCTGTTTGCTAGTGCTTTTCTGAGGCGCTCTTTCATCTTGCCAAAGTCAGCCCTCCTGAAGTCCAGTACCCTCACTTTTGTATGGCTTGACTCTGTAGCTGAGTTTAACGTGAACCACACTGTTTGATGGTCACTTGTTCCAAGATGGCAATCCACTTCTATATCTGAGATCCTCTCACTGCCCCCATTTGAGAGTACAAGGTCTAAGATTGCTCCCTCACGAGTGGGTTCCGAAAACTTGCTGTCTGAGGCCTGCCACCTGTAGGGCATCGAGAATGGCCATGCTCTTGGATGTGGCTGCAGCAAATGTGCTCCAGTTAGAGGTGGTGGCTGAACCTCTGGCTATCCTGTTTAGCCGATCACTGGAAACAGGGGAGGTACCCAAAGACTGGAGGACAGCAGATGTAGTCCCCTTATACAAAAGTGGGAACAAAGAGGAAGCAGGGAACTACAGACCAGTCAGCCTCACCTCGGTAGTGGGGAAGATCATGGAAGCACTACTGAAGGAGAGATTGGTGGAACATCTGGTTGTCAATGGACTACAGGACCCAAGGCAGCATGGTTTCACCAGGGGGAGGTCATGTCAGACCAACCTCATTGAATTTTTTGACTGGGTGACTAGGGAGGTGGATCAGGGGAGGGTAGTGGACATGGCCTATCTGGACTTCAGCAAGGCCTTTGACACTGTGCCACATAGAAGACTATTACACAAACTGGGGAATATGGGTGTGGGCAGGACAGTAGTGTGGTGGGTAGGTAACTGGCTGGGTGGCAGGACACAGAGGGTGATGGTAAATGGCTGTCACTCCACAGAGGGAAGAGTGACCAGTGGGGTACCACAGGGATCAGTGCTGGGACCGGTCCTATTCAACATCTTCATCGGTGACATTCTGGGATCTAGAAGGCAGAATTTCACTGTTCGCTGATGACACAAAGCTCTGTAACAGAGTAGACACACCAGAGGTGTAGACAGAATGAGAAGCAACCTGCAGAAACTTGAAGAATGGTCAGGGGTTTGGCAGTTGAAATTCAATGCAAAGAAGTGCAAGATAATGCATATGGAGCACAAAAACCCTGGCACAATATATCAGTTGGGGGTGAGGATATAGCATGCACCAAGCAGGAAAGGGATCTTGGGGTTGTCATCTCTGATGACTTCAAGGTAGAAACAGTGTGACAAGGCAGCAGGTAAAGCAAATAGGATGCTGGGATGTATAGGCAGGGTATCACCAGCAGGAAAAGGAGGTCATAATTCCGCTATACAAGACACTAGTGAGGCCCCACCTGGAGTACAGTGTACAGTTCTGGAGACCATACCTACATAAGGACATAGACAGGGTAGAGAAGGTTCAGAGGAGGGCAACAAAGATGGTGCATGGATTGCATCACAAGTCCTATGAAGACAGGTTGAAGGAACTGAACATGTACTCCCTGGAGGAGAGGAGGGAGAGAGGGGATATGATAGAGACATACAAGTATCTTACAGGGAGGAACAGGGTGCAGGAAAACACTATTTTTAAGTGAAAAAGATGTTCCAGGACTAGAGGGCATGGGATGAAGTTGGAGGGAGGACGATTCAGAGGAAACATGAGAAAGAATTTCTTCACAGAAAGGGTGGTAGACAAGTGGAACACTCTGCCAGAGGAAGTGGTTGGGGCTGAAACAATCATGGGATTTAAGAATGCATGGGATAGACATAAAGGAATTCTAGAGGTCAGGGGTAAGGGGAAACAGACTTCTAGGAAAACAAACTGAACTTACAAGCTCAAATGGGCAGACTGGGTGGGCCATAGGCCCTTATCTGCCGACACTGTCTATGTATCTATGTATCTATGTTAACATCCAGAATATCCAGGTCTCCCATCAACAGTATCTCTCCTTTCTCTGCCATCCTAAGAATGCCTTCTATCATATCCTTGTCCATTCCCTCCCCCTGACATGGGGGTCTGTACACAACCCCTGTGTGAACTGTGGTGCCCTTTCCAGTCTCCAAGGTGACCCACAGTGCCTTCTGTCCTCCCTGTTTACTCTTTTGTTCAGTTGCTTTTATCCCTTCCTTTACATAGAGAGCTACTTCTCCCTCTCTTCTCCCCTGCCTGTCTCTCCTGTAGGTTATGTACCCTGGTATGTTAACATCCCAGTCACGGTTCTCTGTGTACCATGTTTCTGTGACTGCTATGATATCCAGGCATCCCTCTTCCATCAAGGCCACCAGCTCAGGGAGCTTGTTGCCCAGACTACGGTCATTGGTATTCATTACCCTCCATTTCCTGATGGCCTTACTCCTTTTTGCCCCATCCCTGTTCTTCTTGCCTTTGTCACTTTCCCCATTTACCCCTGCCCTTCTCCCTATTGCCACCTCTGTGTTGGTGTTTACCGCACTTACTACCATGATTTTTTGGGGGGGGCTAGGATTTCCCTGCTCCTTTCCAGTGCCTCCCCCCTTGGCTAGTTTAAATGCTTGGCAATGAAGCATTTAAACCTATCACCCAGGATTCTGGTTCCCCTCCTGGACAGATGCAGCCCATCATGCCAGTATAGGCTTGCATCACTCCAGGTGGACCCCCAGTCCCCAGTGAAGCCAAATCCCTGAGCCCTGCACCAGTTTGTCAACCACTGATTGAATCCCATGGTGCAGAACACCCTAGCCTCTCCTACGCCATAGATGGGCAGCACCTCTGAGAAAGTTACTGTGTGTGCTATTTGTCTAAGGTCCCTCCCCAATTCCACAAACTCTTCCTGCACTGCTGTAATCCCTTTCTTAGCCAGGTCATTTGTCCCTAGGTGGACAATGACATCCAGCTCCCTCCCCTGTGTAGCTGCTCTGGCAATCCTGAGGATTCACTCCCTGTCCCTCCAAGCCATGGCGCCAGGCAGGCTCCTTACCTCCCTCTCCCCTTCTTCCCCAAGTTCTACCTTCCTAACAATGGAGTCCCCCACCAGCAGTTGTTTCCTTCCCCTGTGTGGTCCCATGCCACCCTCCTGTGGGTCTCCTTTGTGGAGGTTCCCAGCATCCTCCTTGGTCTCCACTGCAGGTGCCTCCATAGAGGAACCACACTTTGCCAGAATGGCATACAAATTGTGGAGAGGTACAACTGGAGGGATGCAGCTCTGTTCCACCAGTTCCACCACCCTCACACTCCCTGTGCCCACTGTGGTCCAACCGCTCCTCTTTCTTGGCAACCTCTGAGGCAATGGCAGTGGCACTGGTGGTCCCTGGATGGAAGAGGGGGTCCCACAAATCCTGGTCAACTCTGCCTGGAGATCAGCAACCTCCTCCCTCAGCCCAGAGAGGTGCCTGCAGATGGGACAACACCGCATCCTCCAGAATGTCTCCCAGAAGACTGCTGCTCCACAGCCACTGCACTGCACCACTCCCATCATGTCTTATTTCTGGCCCCTTAACTGTTGTTTGGAATCCTTACTCTTTCCTCTGTTTTTTTCTTTCTCTTCTCTCTCTGATTACTTTCTGTCTGTGCACCCTTTAAGCTCCTGATTGTCCTGTTCTGAGACAAGAATATCCTATATTTCTCAGTAGACCCCTTACTTGCTCAGAGGCAGGCCTGCAGCAGCTAGAGGGGGCCGGAGAGCTACTCTTGCACTTCTAGGATGGTGGGTCTTTGGTGGCTCTGTGATCACTCACTTCCTGTTCCCAAACAGAAAGTTCCTGTTATCAGTCAAATCCTGTGCCTATAAAAGTAGAACTAGCTTTGGGTGGGAGAGTGGAGGAATTTAGCACATGAATTGTTAATAAATTCCATTGTTTGATATGCAAAAGGTACTTCGTATATATTCTGGAACCATTACCGATTTCTTAAAACACTTCAAGGATTGTGCTTCCCGTAACTGAAGCCAGATCCTACAATTTGTCCGTAACATGATATCCCACCCGCATTGTTCTTCTAACAATAAAAGTCGAAAATTTCCAAAAATAAAAAAAACTATTAAAGAACAAAATCGGGTTGGGCATATTAAGGCCTCACTGGTTAACAGGAAGATATAGAATGTTTTGCTTAATGGGATTCAGACGGCTTCCCCAACAGGCCTGAATAAATATCCCTAAAAGCCCAATTTCTAGGGATATTGGTGGAGGGAGAACATAGCTCAGATATAAAAAGACAGGAATTTAGCAGGATTTAATGAGAAAAAAAACTTTTCTTTTTTCTGAACTTCCGTTTATTCCATAAGGCAACTTTCCTTTGGCCTAACAGAAGTTTCTTTTCCCAATTAAAATAATCCAATTCTATATTTCCCCAATATATACCTAAAATTTTCAAAGGATCTGGAGTTATTGCAATACCAGCAATGGATTCATAGGCATTTAAATTATAAGGCAAACTCTGGCCAGAACATTTATTAAGATTTAAAGTAGCTCCTGTAAACGTCCAAAATTCTGTGCAGATAGCTAAACTCGTGTGCACGGAAGGTTCATCCTTTACCATAAGTGTCATATCATCTGCATAAGCCACAATTTTATCTGGCAAAATCTGTTCTTGGGATCCTAAACTTAATACTGCTAAAGAACCACTAATTTTCTGCAAAAGAGGATCTAAAAAAAGGCATACAGAATGGGACTGAGCAGGTATCCTTGTCGAACACCCCTTTTCAGAGCAATAAGAGGGCCCTTCCATCCTTGAATAACTGGACAAACTGTCACTGTGCGATATATACTTTTTAACCAGCGGATCATAACATCTGAAATATTATAATGTGTTAAAATTATCCATAAAGCATCGTGATTTACTATATCAAAGGCTTTGGATTGATCTAGGGACAGCAGGTAACCATCTAGAGCCCCCCTTTTTCCCTGTTCCACCTATTCTCGTAAGAAAAAAAGTTGAGACTGAATTTTCCTTCCTGGAATAGCATATACTTGTGCTGAAGAAATCAATTTATCAGCTACTAGGGAAAGTCTATTTGCTAAAATTTTAATAAGCAATTTAAAATCTGAGTTTAAAAGTGTAATGGGACGCCAGTTGTCCAAATTGAGTTTGTCCTGGGTTTTTATAGATGAAAGTTAAACTTCCAGTATTCATGGATAGAAGGACAAGTTCAGATGTCAGAATTTCATTAAACACTGAAGTCAATTCCTCCCAACAAAGGTTACCTACAAATTTCAGAAGCACTGTTGTAATACCATCAGGGCCTGGATTTTTTATTTAATTGAGATTGCCAATATTCATAAGGACAAGCAGTGGCTAAGTCACCTTGAGTTCCAAATTGTTGTTGAAATAGCAAAGATTTTGCTCTGTTAGCATGAAACTGAACCATATTCTCTGTAATCTGAGAAATTTGAGTAGTTAAATTTTGACCTGTTTCATAAGAGATTGAGTATAATTGTTGCAATACTCTTCTATTCTGTAAGTAAGACAAATATTCCATCCGCAAGACCCCTTTACCAAGTTGTTTACATAGCTTAATAAGTTCATGCTTAGCATCTTCCCACCATAATATTGGACTATCAAAAGAGACCATAACGGTTTTACGTGCTAAAACAAAGTTATGTAATTGTGCAAAGCATTGAGGATGTGAAAGTAAAGAAGAATTAAATTTCCAAAATCCAGACCCCCCTTTGCTGTCCAGTAACTGGTCCAATAGTTACTGAAATAATATGGTGATCAGTAAATTCAAGAGCTAATATTTCCGCCTGCTGTAAAGATACAGTAGGGGAGATAAAAAGATAATCAATACAGGAAAATAGCGCACCTTTGTGAAATGTGGGAAGAACCTTTTTTTTTAAATGATAGACCAAGTCTAGTAAATGTGCTTTATGGATAATAGTAGATAACAAATTAGAATCACAGTATTGTTTACCATGTTTCGCGGTCAAGGGACAATTGAAATCTCCAATAAAAATAATATTATGTGAAGTATGTAAATAAGATTCAATGTCTGAAGAAGTTTACATTGTTGTGCTTTTTGTTGGGGAGCATATAGATTAATTAATCTATAGGGTATCTCCTGAATAAGGACATCTAAGATTAAAATTCTGCCTGAAAGTAGGTCAAAAAGTTTCAGAACTTTCATATCTAGATACTTGAAAAGAATACCTAGGCCTGCACAAGACTCTGTACTTAGTGACCAGAATGAAGGCCCCAAACACCAGTCCTTCTAGGCCATTTGTATTTCATGCAAAGTATGCAGCTGTGTATCCTGCAGGAAAAAAAAACCCAAGGTGGAAATTGGCCACTATCGAAAAGATCATATGTCGTCTGTTTATCCGTTTGATACCATTTACATCGATTGTATGAAACAAAAAGGGTTCAGTCATTTATGTTTGTTTAAACGGGCTTTTCCGACACTGCTTATCTGAGTTTTTTAATTTAACTCTAGCTTTCCGTTTCTGCTGTCCTCGAGGATAAACCACCCCTTCTGTATCGGTAGTACCCTCTGGAACCAAGGAATCTACTGAAGAGGCATCTGAATCAATGTCTGAATGTTCAGACTGTAATATGTCAAATTTGTTAGAGGTTGGGATAGCAGGTGATTGCCGAGGCATCAGTTTATCAACTGCTTCCCTAGTAGATTGTCTGGTGACTCTGTTTCCAGGTCTTTACTTAGGTGTCAGAAGAGGGGGCATATCTAATTTCTTTGACTGAGTCTGTAAGGGGGGAGTCTGAGGTGAAGGCTCCTAGACATCTGCTGGATTCAAATCTTCCACTGGTCCTGAGACTGGCTTTGTTTGTGGGGTAACGGGGGGGCAGACAATACCAGAGTTCTCTGCTCCTTAGGTGGCGCTGGAGAGACCGTTACACTCTGAGGAGAGGCAGGAGAAGAAAACCCCTGATTACTGACTTTCTTTTGCGCTAAAGCAATTAATAAATGCTGTTCGGTTCCATCAGCTTGTTCAGGTGAATTATGTGCAGCAGCAGCAGCACAATTTTGAAAAGTGTGCCCTTATTCCCCACATAGGTTACATTTACTTTCATTTACGCACGATGAGCTAAAATGACCTAATTCCCCACAAATTATACATCTTGCCAAATCACATGCATTACTGAGATGTTCCAGGGAACTACATTTGTAACACATTTTTGGCTGTCCTGCATAAAAAAGAATTCCCCTATCACGACCTAGAAAGAAGGAATTGGGTAAATGTGTGGGACCTTCATTTGTAGTATGTAACACTTTCCAACCCTCTGTCCAAATATTTTCTGAGTCTAAGATAGTTACAGTATCTTCCAGTAAGGCACAATGATTTTTCAACTACACAATCAGGTCTTGTACACTCACACCTTTGTTTCTAAAAAGTACTGTAACAACCTTATGTGCTGGTTTAGACAAAGGAGTAATAATAAAGGGTAACCATAAAGAAGAATTCTTTAGTTGATTATATTTTACCCAGAAATGCTCTAACCCTCGAGCTGTTTTAAAGCTCACATTGAAGGTAGTTTCCCCCGAAATATGAATCGGAGCATATACTTCTGTAGCCATGAATTTCATTGAGTCTTTCAGCAGAGTCCTCGCAACAAAAATCCTATCTGGTGGGGTATCCATGCCACCTGAATAGGTAAGACGTACAGCATTATGTCTCTTTGCTGGATATATAGGGGTTTTGAATAGAGAAGCAAAATATTTTGGCCCAGTTTTATTTATTAAGTTGAGAGGCCACTGAGGCAAAGAAGAGGAATCTGAGGGAGCAGTCTCAGGGTCTTGGGGAGGATTTGACTCCATGTTTAAAAAAGTTAGCTCTGGATTTTGTGTGAGATTAAGTTCCTTTGGGAGTTCTAAAGCTTTCTGCTCTACTGGAGCAACAGATCATTCCATTACTGGAGTACTTTTTGTAGGCATAATAATTGGAGAAGAATCAGAGAGCCACTTGCCTGAAGACGAATCAAAAAACCCAGCCTGCTGCTTTCAGTGCTGAGGGAACCGACCAAGAAAGTTTATGAGTCAGCATTCACTACCTCCTTTGCACATCTTAGGCTGAGCCCCGCTGAGCTCGTTTCAGCCATTCCTGATGTACTAGCAGTAGGAGGCAACCCAGACGTTCCAAGTTGATTTGCCTCTTCAGCGGCCTCTACCTGTGATGCCCAACTCTGAGGCTCTGTGCTAACAGCCGGCACCTCTGAGTTAATCAGCTGGTTGTTCATGACAGGTGAAACACTACTGTCAGACCGCAGTCTTCTCAGCGAGGTTTCAAGTTGCGCTCGCTTGTGACAAAAACACCATTCTTCTGCAGCAAACTGCAGTCGCAGTTCTTTCTCTTTCGGGTGACATAGCATGCACTTTTAATATGCTCTGTTGTCCCATATCACAGGCCCTGGCTCTGTGTTTGAATAGGTCAACAAGTCTGGTATGGATTCTGAAATGTTTAAATCAAAAGAGTCACTCACAGTCACAACAGCCACTGCTTCTTGATTAAACTCATCCATATTCAAAGAAGAATCAGAAGTCGGGTTAACTTCCATTGAAACAGCAACTTCCATCGATGAATCTTCCACCACAGCTTGATCTCCTGCTGGCTGGCTGGTGTACACCATCTTGGCTAGCAGCCAAAATGGTCAGATGGTCCCCATACCGCAGAGTAGGGGAATTTCCCTGGTGTCCTGGCCAAATTTCCCTCATTCACTAAAAATACCACAAACAGCTTAACCTGATTCAAGGTCAGTTGCCATTCATCTATATCCCCTTCCCCTGGGTTGTGCCTGAAAATAGGCAGGTTTTGTCTAGTGCACTTATCTGGTCAACAAAAACTAAATAAATAAATAATTGTGGATTTGAGGGAGAAGACAATGAGAACCAATTTGTGCAGGAGCAAAATGACGAATTGTGTAAAGTTAGCAGAGGGCTGGAATCACTAAAGGAAAGTGAAGAAGAATTGTGGGTGGTCCCAGATAATTATCTAGTGTCAGCTGAGGATGTAGCAAAAGCCCTAAAATAGCTAAAAGTAAACAAATGTCTAAAAGTAAACAAACGGTAGGACCAGATAACATACCTAATTGGATTTGGCATGAGGGAGCTGATTTAGTTGCACCATGGATTTGTAATTTGTTGAACAAGTCCATGTTGCTTGATTAACAAGTCCATGTTGCTGGGAAAAATTCCAGACCAATGGAAACAGGCCCAGATTTTACTAGTACTTTAGGTAAACACACCACACAATGTAAGCAAGGATTTTAGACCAATTTCACTAACCTGTGTCATATCCAAATTATGTGAGGAATTATTTACCAACTGGCTATTGGAAAATTGTAAGTCAGCACAAGGATCCCAATCAGTTTGGTTCCCTTAAGGGGAGTTTCACTACATTAGCTTTGTTGAAATTCCAGGAGTTGTGTATGAGGTCATGGGAGAAGGAGGCATGGTAAGAGCAGTTTAGCTGACTAAAGAAAAGCTTTCGATTTGATAGCTCATGACATTCTAATAGATAAATTGCAGGTTTTGGCAGTTCCTGTCTGTATAATTAGATGGATCCAGGACTTTCTTGAAGGAAGGTCACAGTGGATTGAGAAAGAGGGGGTGGATGTCAGAACAGGAATATTTGTATGGTGGGGTTCCACAAGGTACTAAACTAGGACCTGTTCTATTTCTTATTATGATTAACGATCTTCACACAATGGAGCCCTGTATTAAATATGTGGATGATACGTCTGTGATTGATAGATTTGAGGATTTAAACCAAAGTATTATGCAGGAGGATTTAAACAATATCATGGTTTAGACACAGCTTAATAAGATGCAGATAAATCCAGACAAAACACAAGAAATCAGATTTGGGAAAACTAATAAAATGGAGTTACCTCCTCTTATATTTGGGTGTACAACTGTGGAGGTGGTGAAGAGTGTCAGATTGTTAGGACTAAAAATTCTGAATGACTTTGGATGGAAAGAGCAGGTGGCAGAGATGATAAAGAAGGGAAATTCCAGAGTGTACTTTCTAACAATGTTAAAGAGAGCAGGTGTGAGCCAGAAGGATTTGGTGTATTTTTTTGTACTGTAGTTCATCCTGTTTCGAAGTATGGAGCAATAGTATGGGATGCAGGGTTAACCAAGGTTGAAAGTGAAGAGAGAGAGAGAGAAAGAATCCAGAAGAGAGCCTTGCAGATAATTTTAGGTAGTGAAATTCCATATAAAGATGCATTGAATATTTGTAGGTTGGTAAGGTTGAACGAGAGAAGGATACAAATGTCAAGGAAGTTGTTTTATGAAATATGTAAACCTCAACACAAACTGCATTCACTGTTACCACCTAGAGATGATGCAGTTTATAGATTCAGAAAGCAGGTTAGATGGCGAAAACCAGTTTTCAGAACAACAAAATATCAGACATAATTTTTTATGAGATTTTTAAATGATTGTTAAAAGTATTTATTGTGTATAATTTGTTTTGTATAATTTCTTTTTTACTTCTCGATTGTTAGGATTATTTTTAATAATCTGTTTATTTTTGTATTCATATGATTGTTTGTTGTATACAACTTTAGTTACTCCCATCCTTTGGGTGTTGGCTGCAATGTGTTAAATAAACTAAACTAAAGAAAGCACACCCCACGCAGTTGTTTTTAACATACAATTTTAATTTTCTGTAAAACAAAAGGAGTTCAGACACTTTTGCATCAACTCAGCATCTGAATCTTGCACTGCAGTTCCACAGCACAGCCCTACACTTGCCTCTTTCAGAGCTTACATTCCCCTCTTGCCTCCCAAGCCCACCACCATCACCTTCATGTTGTTCAGAAAGGCTTGGCTCCTCCCCTTGCAGCTCAGCCATATATTCTTTGGAACCCTCTTTTTATTTTATTGCAGTTAGGCAAATAATTGATCGCAATAGCTCCTCTCTCTCGCTCTCTCTCTCTCTCTCTCTCTCTCTCTCTCAGCAAATTGCAGTGGGATCAGCACAATTTTTATATGTTCGCCCTCGTGCTTGCGAAAAGCAAAACATTTTGTTGTGATAATGGCATTTCAGAGGTGTGTCACTGTCGGGTTCATTGCAGCTGATGTTGCAATGAGCTCAGCCTTAACAGTCCAATGATCAGCAAGACTAATCATGATGCTACTCTGATGATTGATGGGCGGAAACATTGGGTAGTTGAAAAGAGGCAGCCATGGACATAAGACAACAGCTGACATCCTTTATCTGCATGACACCACCCACCAACCAGCTGAGTTGGTGTAATTATCGGAGACAGCTGCATGACATCACGCATCGCCCCTGGCCCTTCCTCCTGCATTAGAAAATGGACTTGGAAAATCATGCATGACAAGGGGGACTCACTTGGGCTCCATACCTATTTGTCTCTCTCCCTTGTCCATGTTAAACAAGCAAACCATGTCCCCACAAAAAAATCTACTGATGACCAGGGGGACTTAGTCAGGCTCTGTGCTTGTCTGTCTCTTCCCCACTTCCATGATAAAACAAGCATTATATCATGGACTTCAAAAACTACACAAATCCCTGTATTCTGATTGGTTGGCTGGCACCTTAAAGCAGTTATAAATCCTCCAATATACCCACTGAAAAAGGTGCCAGCCAACAAGCACTCATGCTACGCAAAAAATATCACTGCCACCGTTAAACTTCAAAGTAACCGCCGCCATTTGTAATCGCCGCTTACCAGCGCAACTGAAAACCTAACTACAACAAAATGAATACCTAATTCCATTTGCTTGATTTCGAGTAATTGAAAACATTTTCATTAACGAAAATCAGCGATCCGACCCAAAAAAGTCACCTGTTTCACATGAACCAAGCAATAAAATGTGACAGAAAGCTCTCCGAACATCTCCTGATTTGGCCTCAAAAACTACCAACACAACATCACCAGCTTACCCGCCCATGCAGCAGCAGCCGTCCCTCTCTGTCAACTGCAATACCGGCATTCCCCATATGGACGGAAGCGTCATTTCCTGTGAAGAAAAAAAAGTTAAACGTCACAAGCAAGCATCGACTTTTTTTCTTCACAGTAAACGACGCTCCCCATATGGGAATGCCGCTATTGCAGTTGACGGAGAGGGACGGCTGCTGCTGCATGGGCGGGTAATCTGGTGATGTTGTGTCGGTAGTTTTTGAGGCCAAATCGGGAGATGTTCAGAGAGCTTTCTGTCACATTTAATTGCTTGGTTTGTGACTTTTCTAAGTCGGATGGCTCATTTTCGTTACTAAAAATGTTTTCAAGGTCCTCATTATTTGTCTGCATATTTAATACGTGACTTTTCTGGGTCAGATGGCTCATTTTCGTTACTGAAAATGTTTTCAAGCTCCTCATTATTTGTCTGTATATTTAATACTAAAAAGGAACTATTTTTTCTCAGCAGAAGAACATATACATGATTATCAGAACATAATTAATAAAACATATCAAAAAAATGCAAAACATATTAACAAATTATTTCTACCATTGTATAATAGCAATACACCCCTCCAGGGTGTGAGTATACTGGTGTATTTACCACGGCTGGTGCGGTTAAGTCACTCGGCCTGTGGCCTCGTGACCGAACCACACCAGCTGTGGTAAGTCCACCAGTAAACCCACACCCTGTCAGGGTATATTGCTTAAATCCCCCACAAAAAAAAAATCAAATTCCTTCACTTTGATGGTTAGGGCTTCCTTCATCTGCTGACAAGTGGGGACTCACTCAGTCTCCATGCCCATTTGTCTCTTTCCCCCTCTGTGTTAAAATAAGTACCCCCAGAAAAAAATCTCTGTTCCTCCCCTTGACAGTTGTGGCTCCTGCTGACTGCCAATGAGGGGTTACTCTTTTGGGCTCCCTGCCTGTTTTTCTCTCTCTCTCTCTCTCCCCCCCCATGTTAAAACTAGCAACCCCCAAAATAATTTCTGTCCCTCACCTCATCGGTTACAGCTCCTGCCGACTGTTCACAAGTAGGAACTCACTTGGACTAGTGCCCATCAGTCTGTTCCACCCTCTATGCTAAAATAAGCCCCCCTCCCAAAAAATGTCTCTGTCCCTTCCCTTGATAATTGCGGCCCCTGCTGACTGCCAATGAGGGGACTCACTCAGGCTCCGTGCCTGTTTCTCACTCTCCCCCATCCTCGTTAAAACAAGCAATCAATGTCTATACAAACACAACTGCAATTGATTCTAAAGCGCCACTCAATCATTTATCGGTCTCTTAAGGAAGCAGAGAAAAATTATAGAGATTGTCTTAAATATTTTTCTGAACTCCTATAACCAGTCAACATAATATAAAGAGCCTCTGCTATTAAGATGTGGTGTCACCTTACCTCCTGCTAACTGGGGAGGGGGGACTCACTTGGGCTTGTGCCTCTTTCTCTAAAGTTACTGGAAGCCCTGGACTCAGACACTCACCTGAATGACTGAACACTAATTTCAAAAATAAATAGGCTTAAAAAAGGTAACAAAATAGTCAGTTACAGAACTTGACCGTAAGAGTTTAAAATGTGTTCCAATAATTCATAATTGGGAAAAAAAATATGTTAATCTTCTTAAAATGAGGTTAAGTTGCCATTACTTATTTGAAAATGGTTTTCAAAATTTAAATGAAAAAATAAAGAATATTCAGTGAAAGCTGACAGTCACATAAAATCCCTCACAAGTCTAAAATCAAGGATAATTTAGGATACTCAGGAATGAGAGAAACAGCTGTGCTGTCACATTAGTAACCTGTTTTGGTTCCATGTGATAACGGTGAAGAAATAACAACACCATACACATGGGCGAGTGCACAACACCGAAAACACAAATGGCAATTATGCACTACAGCGATCCCCACATAAGCGACCATCACAACACACGCTACCTTACATTTTATTTTGGGAAGGCTGTGCCTCCCACACCTCCTGCACCCACCTTTCTTAATATAATCAACTCCGAGAGGGGGCCTGACATTGGGGTAAGGAGGCATCTCGGGAGGGGGCTTTGTGGGCAGCAGAAATGGGGGACCACCAAGATGGTGGGAGAGTGGGAACACAACAAGAAACATTCAATTTACAAAAAAAAAAATACAACTCCCAACAAGAAAAAAAACATACATCAGAGCTCCTACCGAGGTCCTTCCACACTGGAGGCATACACTGCTTCCATAAGACCACATAACCAGCTCAAAACTGCCTGGCTAAACTACCTGCTATATCCTGGTTCCTTAGAGATCCCTCCTACCATTGATCTGCCACCTGCCACCTGCGTTCGTGATTTTCTTCATTCTACTCTCGCTATTCTGACAGTCGCTCTGCATCCTCATTTGCTCTCGTTACAGGTGCTCAAATTGAGTCGCTCAGTTTGAGTCACCCATATCACTGGATACTCCTGTTTTCCACACTCACTGGCTAATCCTTTATGTTCTCTGGTTAACATTACCATTAAATTAGCAACTCAGTATCAGCCCCACAATAAAAGATATGTTTTACCTAACACACAAAATATTTATTCTGGGGATATAATTCCATCAGGGTCAGAACATTTACTATTACTTGCTGGTATCACTAATCCATTCCTGGGGACCGGGTCCACTGAGCTCACAGTGCCCACCCCTAAATGCAATCTGTGATGGGGGAACAGGAATACCCTCCCCATGTCCTTCTAGAGTGCTTGCTGAGTTCACAACTGAACACTCGCCATGAGGTCCCAGGGCTTCCTGCCTAATCTGGATAAGGTTAAAATACAGTCTCAAGTCTGTAGCCAAGTAAGAACTCTCCTTGGTTGCTGTACTGGGGGGGGAAGACCCAGATGTTTTGAGCTCTTCGGGGCTGTCCTCATAACCCTGATTGTGTCTTTTCTCACAGGTGGTGCAGCAACCTAGTTCCCCCTTACAGATCCCTCCAGAGACCCATGTATTTCCCCTACTTGGCCCCCAGATTTCCATTCCAGGATCCTAGTCTTTGGTAGCGATAGTGGCACCTTGCATTAAACAGGCTGGTCTCAGATTTGACTAAAACTTCCCACCTTTACACACACACAAATCACTCACAGGCAGTTTTAAAAGCAAGTGTATTTATTAATTACTTAATTAATTAGCATATAAGACAAACAAAAGATTCAGAAATTTGGTTACAGAATAAAAAAATTGGAAAAAATATATATATAAAACACACTGTAGTTTTTAACTGTCTAATATTCTACCTCATCTGTGGAGAATCAAAAGTCCAGAAAATGAATGAATTTCTGCAAATGTTTTCAAGTCCCAGTTCTTCTTATTGCCCTGGGGCTAGGTATTCAAAGGGGTTACACCTTGCGCAACTGAGTTGCACTGGTGCAACCCCAGATCTGTGCCCCGGGGCAATATTCAAAAGTGGGAATTGCGCAGCACAATTCCCACCAGGGCCCAAAGATAATGTATGCAGCACATCTCCAGGGAGCGTGCCCATGCATATGTGGCACACCAATATTCAGCCTGGGATGTGCAGTTAATCTGCTCCACAACCTAGAGATGTGCTGCATACCTGGGCCCAAAGTTGAGCCCGTAAAAACAGGCTGAAGTACAGTCCACCCACTGGTGGGCCGCTGTATTGCAGTGAGCAACACATCAGCCGCAGAGCATGGATGGCAACCCCCCAACACCGTGCACAAGCGCACACACAATAGTCCCTGGTGTTCCAGGGGAATCCCCCCACCCTTCCTGTAGTGGCATTCTCTGTGTAGGAACCCATGCCCATGTCCCTGGTAGTCTAATGGTACCCCCCTCCTGTAGCACTGAGCACTGTATTGTTTGACAAGTAATAGCTCTGGTGGTCCAGTGGTTCCCCTCTCCCTGCCTGCACCTTCTATCACCATATATCTGTGACATAAATAGCCCTGGTAGTCCAGTGGTATGCCCCTCCTCTCCCAACACCCTGATCGCCATCAAAATGTCGAAATACATTACCCTGGTGGTCCAGTGGATCCCCCCACCCACACAGGACCCCCAGCCCACCCAGCTCACCCCCGGTCATCGTCGGGCAGCATACCCACCCGTATATCACCACAGCTTCCCCCGCTGAATGACAGCTTACAGTAGTTGCTGCAAGCTCAGTGGTCCACACTGTGGCCCAATGGCCTTGCAGTGCATACTGTAATACTTCACAACTCTGTGAATGAACTTCATTCACAAAGTAGTGAAGTATTACAGTATGCACTGCTAGCTGTCATTTGGCGGGCAGCTGTGGTGGTATGCAGGTGGGTATGCTGCCTGCCAATGACCAGGGGGGAGCTGGGTGGACCAGGGGTCCTGTGTGGGTGGGGGGATCCACTGGACCACCAAGGTAATGTGGTTCCATGTTTTGATAGCATTCGGGGTTTCAGGAGGGGAGGTGGTACCACTGGACTACCAGTGCTATTTATGTCACAGATATATGGCAATTGGAGGTGCAGGCAGGGAGAGGGGAACCACTGGACCACCAGGACTATTACTTGTGAAACAATATGGCTCTCTGTGCTATGGGAGGGGTGGGGTACCTCTAGACTACCAGGAACTTGGGCATAATGTCGTACATGGTGATTAGTGCTATGTGAGGGGGTTACAACTGGGTCACCAGGGATATTGGATTAGCAACCCTATGGGTGATGGTAGCAATGGGGAGGTGCCTCTGGACATCCACAGCCAGCACCACATGGTGTGCAGGGCTCCATGCACATTTCACTGGCCAACCCTTACAACTCATACAAATGAGGTTATAATGACATGCAAATGGCTCATTTGCGCCTTGCATGCATTATGGCCCCATTAGCATATCAGTGTCTGAATATCAGGAATTTGTGCACGGCGTATCTCTGATGCACTGGCACATTTCCCATTCCTGGTATTCAGACCTGTCTGGGGGAATGCGCCGACACATTGTATTTGCGCAGCACACATTATTTGATATATTCAGAGGAGATGCGCCATGGCTCATCTCTTTTGAATATATCCCTTAGTTGCTCCAGTGCAACTATTGCAGCATTGCCAGGCATCATTTTGAATATTGGGCCCCTGGTCTTCATTGCGAGTCAGACAGTTTGGCTTCTCTGGCGTGTCAGGAAAGGTGTCTCAGGAAACAGTGTGCACCAAAATGCTGTGTTGAGGGTCTTATATACCCTGATTTCTGCAGTCTGTGACCTTATCTTTTTGGGCCATCAGGCGTCTCTCTCTTGCTCATTCCAAAATTTTAAATGAATCACAAAAAAAAAATAAAAAAAATAAAACAGTATCCCTTCTGCCACTTTTAAATGGAGATGAATATGACACTTAAAGTAAATTCACAATAAGATTTCCAGAATATATATCCCCCAGATCCTGTGTCTCAAAGTATGTCACTTTGAAGTGGAAAGTTTATTACAGTGAAAGAGTTCCTCCCATCTCCTGTCCTACTGGACTTGTCTCCCTTGATTAGTTTATCAGGAAATACCAATTTTCCCCTTTGAAATGGCATTTTGGTTTACTGTTAAGCAGCGTTTTCTCTGGTCACTGAATACCAGTTCCCCCCCTTTGACATAGATTTTTAGTTTCCTGTTAAGCAGCTTTTTCTCAGGTCACAGAGGAATGTACTCTTTCAAGAACCTTTTTTAAAAAAAAAGAAACGTGGGCATCCTTCTGATAAACCTGCTATCCTGGCCTTTTTGGGAATTTAAACATAAAACTTTTAGAGAAATATATCAGCAGTATGTCTGCCATATGACTGAAGTGGGCAAATCGCAACATCCCTCCCTCCTAAGACTGAATTTATGGGAACACGCTCCTATTGTATGCAGAGTGTCCATAATTCTGTTACTGTTCTAATTGTTGAGATAGGCCATCTGCATTTGCATTGGAAGGCCCTGACCTCTGGGTAATTGTCATGTCATAGGCCTGTAGGGCAATACTCCAACTGAGGAGCTGTCCATTTGTGTTTCCCATTTAATTTAACCACACCAGGGGGCTGTGATTGGTCTGTACCTCAAAGTGTCTCCCATAGAGTTATGGCTCTAATTTCTTCAGGGTCCATACCAGCGTAAGGCATTCCTTTTCTACCATGGAGTATGCCTGCTCCCGGGGAAGTAACTTCTTGCTCAGGTACACTATCGGGTGGTCTCTTCACTGATTAGATGTCTGGCCGAGGACTGCTCCCAACCCCACATCCAAGGCATCCCTCTGTACTACAAAGTGCCTAGTGTAATCTGGACTGGCCAACACAGGGGCACTGCACAGTGCCTCTTTTAGCCATGTGAAGGCTTGTTCACAGGCTGGCTCCTAGTTTACCTTTTTGGGCTGTCTTTTCTTCAGCAAGCCAGATAGGATGTCTGCCAGGATACTGTAACTGGGCAGAAACTTTCAGTAGTACCCTGCAGTCCCTAGGAAGCTCCTAACCTGCTTCTGGGTTTCAGGCATGGGCCATGCCTCCGTTGTATCAGTCTTTGCTTGATTAGGGCAAAGCTGCCCCGCCCCACTACATGGCCTAGGTATGCCACCTCCACCATAGCCATCTGGCACTTTTCAGCCTTGACAGTGAGCCCTGCCTTCTGTATTCTACCCATCACTTTCTTCAGATAGGACAGGTGTTCCTACTAGTTGGTACTGAAGATGACAATATCATTCAACTAAGCCACTGTGTACTCTCCATACCATTTAACACCTGGTTGACCAACCTTTGGAAGGTGGCAGGGGCATTCTTCGGCTCTCACAGTGAACTCCACCTGCCAGTATCCTTTTGTCAAGTCAGTAGTGGTAAGGTATGTCACCTCTTCCAGTTTGTCTAGTAGTTTGTCCGTTCATGGCATTGGATGGGTGTCAGACTTTGTGACTGCATTGAGTCCACGATAGTCCACACAAAAATGAGTAGAACCATCCTGTTTGAGAACGAGGACCATGGGCAAGGCTCAGGGACTGTGGGATTTCTGGATTACCCCTAATTCCAACATTTCCTCTAACTCCATCCTAACGTCTTTTAGGACGGCCTCAGGCACCTGGTAGGCTGCCCACTGTCTGGGAGCTTTCGTCCCCTAGTCTATGTTATGTGTCGCTAAGGGGGTTCTTCCAGTCTTGGCTGTAAACAAAGGGGCAAAGTCCTCTAAAACCTCTTTTACTTCCTGGGTCTGTTCCAGGGTCAACTGGGGTAACAGCTTGATTGCCTCCACAGATGAGTCCTGCTTGCTTTCCTCTAGCAAGTCCAGGAGGGGGTCTTCCTCATCCATCCCCTCCCCAGGACTACACACGGCAAATACCATGTCAGCCCTATTTGCATATGGCTTCATCATATTGACCCAGTACATACTATGAGTATGTCTCCTGTCAGGCAGTTCCACAATATAGTTCATGTCATTGACCTGTTGGACTACCTTATATGGTCCTGCCCACTCAGCCTGCAGCTTGTCCTTCCAGACTGGAATTAGGACCATTACTTCCTGGCCTCCATTGTACATGTGAGCTGAAACTCCACGATCATACCAGACTTTTTGCTTCTGCTGGACAGTTTACAGGTTGCTTTGGGCCACCCCCATAAGCGCCTTCAGAGTTTCCCTAAACTTAAGAACATACTCCACTATGGGAGTTCCCTGGGTGGTGTGCTTGCCTGCCCAGTCTTCCTGGATCAAGTCTAGGGGCCCATGCACCCTACTTCCATATAAGAGTTTGAAGAGGGAGAACCCTGTCAATTCTTTGGGTACCTCCCTGTATGCAAACAACAGGTGGAGAAGGTATTTCTCCCAATCCCTCCCATTCTGTTCAGCAAATGCTTGGAGCATAATTTTTAGGGTACCATTAAACCTTTCCATGAGCCCATTGGCTTGTGGGTGATAAGGTGTCGTGTGTCTCTGCACCACACCCCACACTTCTCCCACAAACAATTCATCAGGTCAAACATGAAGCTACCCCCTCAATCAGAGATAACCTCCTGCAGAAACCTGACATGGGAGAAAATCCCTAGCAAGATGTCTGCAACTTTGTCTGCCTTAAGTGAGGAGAGGGTGACTGCCTCTGGGTATCAGGTGGCGTAATAGACCACCGTCAGGATAAACTTTTCCCCAGAGGAGCTTGTGGTATTCAGGGTCCCACAATATCCATGCCTACCTTCTGGAATGACTCCTCCACAATAGGCAGGGGCATTAGGGAAACTTTGGTTTTACTACCTGCCTTCCCTGTTTGTTGCCACTGGTGACAAGACCTGCAGTATTCCTTTACTTGCTGGGTGAAGTTGGGCCAATAGAAATTTTGGACCAATTGCTGCATGGTGCAAGTGATGCCCAGATGTCCAGACATGGAGATATCATAAGCAATTTTGAGAAATGCCTCACGATACCCCTGGGGAATGACAAGTTGCCTGCCCATCACCACTCCCTCTGTCCTCAAGTCCTGTGTTTACAACAGTCCATTGTCCCAAAATACCTTATGTCTCATGTCACCTCCCTGTGTCCCATCAGATTATGCACAAACCCTCAGCCTCTCTAAACTAGGGTCAGTCCTCTGAGTGGCAGAAAAATCTTCACATTTTCCCAAAGCCTGGAACATGTCCCCTTCAGTTCCTAAATTGGGGCCCAGAGCTCTAGCATCTGGGCATTCAGTGTCACTGCCATCCCTAACCTTCTGACCATTTGCTACTCCCCCTACTCAGAGTAACCTTCTGTAGCTGTTTGGTGCATGGCTACTTGGGGACGTCCTACCTCCCTTTCACTTTTCTCCATGTCAGGAGATGCAGGTTGGGGAACCAGCCTCCTCTTCTTTTCCAGGGGGGGCTTCTCTAGGATTCAGGGAATTACAAGCGGCCTTTGCCGTCTGACTATGGGTAACCACACACACCACCCCCTGCTTTAGATTATTCCCTAAAATTACATCCAGGACAAGGTTGTCTGCCACTGCCACTTTTTGCACCCTCTTCCCTGTCTCACTCCAATCCAGGAGAACACTAGCTAGTGACAGGGTTTTCTCCTCCCCACTGAATCCCTCACAGTTATAAACTGGTATAAGCTGTTTAGGCCCAACCAAATCCCCTTTTACCAGGGTAAGAGATGCCCGCGTGTCCCTTAATCCATGGCTCTGCACCCCATTTACAGTAACCGGGTGTATGTGCTCCCTCATGTTTACAGGCATGCTTTCAGGGATACCCAGTACACACACCTCCTTTCAAGGGACACTTTGCCCACTCTGTACCTTTTTAGGACACTGTCTAGTGAGATAGAAACATAGAAACATAGAATTTGATGGCAGATAAGGACTGCTTGGCCCACCCATCGCCCTCTAAATTAGCAAAACATTCAAAAAGTGTACTTTTAACACTTTTCTTTTGGAATAATTGTTTTATAATAGCAATAATGCACTCCCAGGCATTAGAGTAACAGTCAGTTAATCACCCCCGGGGCAATATGGCACTCGTCCGCTCCTTGTGCCACATTACACCCCGAGGGGTGATTAACAGACTGTTAATCTAACCCCTGGTCATGCCTTATTGCTTAATTATTCTGTCTGTAGTGGACTGTTTCCATGGCAACTGCATGAAAAAAATTCTTCTGTTAGAAGGGGAAAAATATAACTTTAACTTGGAGATGGCAGAGAATTGCTTCATCAACCAGTGTCTAAATGTGCCATTTAAGTGGTGTCATTTACTTAACATTGTGATGGGCAGTGTCTTAAAAATAGGCTGTGAATAATAATGAATTATTCATTCAGGGGATATTATTCCATCAGTGTGGAAACATTTACTGTTACTTGCTGGAACATAAATTGTATTGGAGTAACACCAAAAATAGCCAGACTCTGCAGTTATTTTTTTGCACACACCTACAGCTGTCTTCAGCATGACAAAAATGTTTTATTATTATAGAGCCTATGTCTTCAGCACGACAAAAATGTATTTATTATTACAGAGCCTATGTCTTCAGCACGACAAAAATGTATTCATTATTACAGAGCCTATGTCTTCAGCACGACAAAAATGTATTAATTATTACACAGCCAATGTCTTTAGCACGACAAAAATGTATTTATTATTACAGAGCCTATGTCTTCAGCACGACAAAAATGTATTCATTGTAACAGATCCAATTTTTAAGTCCCTGCCTATCACAATGGATTAGGTAAGTAAATGACGCCACTTAAATAGCAGAGTTATAAGCTGGTATATGATGAAACAGTTCTTAGCCACCTTCAAGTGAATGTTATCTGTTTCCCTTCTAACAGAAGACATATTTTTTTGGCAGTTGCCATTGAAACAATCAGCTGCAGACTGAATAACCAACAGAAACTTGTTGTCCTGGATTTGTTTCAAAGAAGGTCCTCTCCTTTTTAGGAAATTGTTGTTTAAACCTTTCAAGTCTATCAGTGGTCCTTTCCTTTCTTTCAGTTGTACATCTTTCACTCTGTTCTCTCCTGTTCATATCCTCCAGATGTATGTGTCTCAGCAGAGAAGCTGCTATTACCAATTTAACTTAAATAATTTGTGCATAGCACCTACTATAGCACTGTGTATGAAGTGCAAGAGATGGGACTGGACTGAATACTGGCAGAGAAGTACTGTACTAGTACATGTACAGTACTGTTTACACAGGCATATTGCACTTCTCTGAACCACAGTTTTTTGTTTTTCTTTCTGTTTTTGGGTTATCACAGATCAACGGGGACTTTGGTTACCACACACTCAAAAAGAGAATGTACGGGACACTATGCTACATTTATGTACTTGTGTATTTTAATCTATGTAAGCAAACAGCAAAATAATAAAACAGGTTACCATGTTGTGCAGCCCCTTGTGTCTGTACCACTATGATAATAACTAATGTTTACATTTTCAGACTTAAAACCATTCTCTCCTGAGCCTGTCACAGACTCTGATGAAAGTGTACTGTATAGTAATATGTTTGTCTCTACTGTGCAGTACCATTACAATAAAGACTAATGTTTCAACAGATTACCACCATAGGCATTCATCACAGTCTGTGACAGGCTATGGAGATGAGGTGTTTAACTTTGAAAATGTAAAGGTAAGTCTTTATCATAGTGATACTGTAAAGACACAAGGGGCTTCACGGCATGGTAACCAATGTTATTATTGTGCAGTTTGTTTGCAGTTGAAAATACATAAATGCATAAGTGTTCTAAGAAGTACAGTAATGCAGCCTTCAGTTAAAAGTGAACTTTGCACATCAGTAACCTACTTAGAAAGGTATGCTTTATAGGACCAGATATTCTCTTGTCAGAGATGCTGATCTGATCAGCCAACTGAGCTGGGGGACAGGGTGCAGAAACAGGGGCATCTGATCAGCCTACTGTAGTTCGATCTGGGAAGGGGAGAAGCTTAGCAACAAAGGGGTACAATCCTACCACTGAGTTCAGGGACAGCCAGGAAGGGGGCAGCAGTGCCAAGAGACTTGACTGGGGGTCCCCATCTGTATCTCTTCCATTCAGGACAAACAGCAGCACCAGAAGGGTCCGTATTGTGCCACTAGGATTACTGTACAGATACTAGGACACAGTTCATCACCAGGACTCCATCCAAGTCAATTCCATGTGGGACTGGAACAGGGTGCAGAGCTGCAGCAGAGGGATCGGAGCTCGACTTACTCATACTCATTTGTTCAGGCAAGAGTAGGCTGAACAGTAATTTTCAAAATTAACTGAACAGAAATTACTTTAAATACATTTTAAGTACCATTTATTTTAAGGATTCACCTTTGACCACCTGATCATGACAGCATGGAGGGTGCACAAATAACTGATGTCAGAAGGGTCCTGAATTCCTGCCACAAATCGAGAAGTGTATATGCTCCGAGCCCATCACTTGTCCACTACAAAACCCATTCATGATGTTTGGAGTTCATTGTTTAAAACAATATACTCTAAACACTGAAAAATGATTGATGTTTTCACAGCAAATAGAGAGCAAGAGGGTGCTAATGGTGGTGGTGGGGGCAGCCCCCTTTGCACCCCTTATAAATCCGCACCTGTTACAACATATTGTACTGTGGATCAGACCCTAAATATAATATTTAAATACTGTACAGTGATGTTGAATGAGTGGCACAGTAACTATCATCTTACGAAGGTAACTTTATGCTTTAACTTGCAACATGCAGCGCTGTAAAATTCCTTTCTCTCACACCACGTGCTGAACACTTCAACAGTACAGTGCACAGCAAGAAAATGAAATACAGTACTGCAATGTGAAATGAGAATTTAAATTGTTACAAACAAAAAAGTAAATGACGCCAACTTTACTGTAGATTTGAGCTAAGGATATTTGCTACTGAACCTACACAAAAATGCAGCAACTGTACTGCGAATCTCTATTTTTTTTTAACTTGAATATTTTATTACTAAATTGGTTTAGTTAGACCACACCAATCAAAATAATTTCACAATATAGGCAGGTAAGTCCATACATCACTAAAAGAAAAATATCACAGATATAGTGCAAGATACAGATTTTACTTCCATCCTCTACTGAGCTTTCAATAGAGAGCAGACAGTAGAGAAGCAAGGGAAAACAAGAGAGCAGCAGCTGAAAACAGGACTTGCCCAGACTTGCCCACCCACAAAGCCTTTAAATTCTGACAGAGTCAGCAAACTAGAAAGACAGCAGAGAAGCAAGGGAAAGCAAGAGTGCAGCAGCTGATGTTGTTTCTTGCAGGGTATATTTTCTGTTCAATTGTTGTGCAGGTTGTCTTGCTGAAGGGAAGGAAAGCATTCACTAGGGTAGTGGGTCAGAGCTGTAGCTGATTGCCCTCCCCAGCCACCCCAAGGGTGTCATTTCCTTTATGCCAGGGGTTCTGACATCACTTCCTACAAAGGGCAAAGGGCATACACCTGTCATATCCTTAACAGCCTAGCATACTGTGTAGGGGTAAACACACTCACGCGCTTGCACATGCTAAACAAAAAGTTCAACAGGAAGGGAGAGAGACATGCGGGGAGTGGTGCAATGCACTGGCTGTGGGGTGTCAGCCTTCCAGGAGATGTTCTGGAGCCTGTGATGCTGCCCTATTTGCAGGCACCTCTCTGGTCTAAGGGAGGAGATTGCCTGTCTCCAGGCTGACCTGACGAGGATTCAGGAAACCTCCTCCCCCACCCAAGGATCACCAGGGCTGCTACCGCTACCTCTATGGTTGCCAAGATGGAGGAGCAGTTGAACCACGGTGAGCTCAGGAAGGGTGAGGGTGGTGGAACAGAGGCACATCCCTCCAGCTGTAACTCTCCACAATTCATATGCCATTCTGGCAGAGCATGGTTCTTCTGTGGAGGCACCAGCAGTGGAGACTAAGAAGGAACCTACAAAAAGGAGACCCACAGGGGAAGGAAACAACTCCTGGTGGGGGACTTAATCATTAGGGTGGTAGGACTGGGAGAGGGAGATAAGGTGCCTGCCTGGCACCATGGCTGGGAGGGAGAGGAAGCAAATCCTCAGGATTGTGGGAGCAGCAGCAGCACAGGAGAGGGAGCTGGATGTCATTGTCCACCTAGGAACAAATGATCTGGCTGGGAATGGGATCAGGGCAATGCAGGAGGAGTTTGTGGAGTTGAGGAGGGGTCTTAGACAACTAGCACACACGGTAAACATCTCAGAGGTGCTGCCTGTCTATGGCATGGGTGAGGCTAGGGTGCTCTGCACCATGAGATTCAATGAATGGTTGAAAGACTGGTGCTGAGCTCAGGGTTTTGGCTTCATTGGGGACTAGGGTTCCACCTGGAAGAATACAGGCCTCTCATGGCACAATGGTCTGCATCTGTCCAGGAGGGGAACTGGGATCCTACGTGATAGGTTTAAATGCTTCATTGGCAAGCATTTAAACTAGCCAAGGGGGGAGGCACTGAAAAGGAGCAGGGAAATCCTAGCCACCCCCACACAAAACTGGGTAGGTATTGAGGTAAACTCCAAGGCAGAGAAGTCAATAGGGAGCAGGACATGGGTAAATGGAGAAAAAGGCAAGGGCAGTAAGGACAGTGAGGGGGCTAAAAGGGATAAGGCCATCAAAAAATGGAAGGTGATGAGTACCAATGCCCATAGTCTGGGTAACAACCTCCCTGAACTAGTAGCCTTGATGGAAGAGGGATGCTTAGATATCATGGCAGTAACAGAAACATGGTACACAGAGAACCATGACTGGGATGTCAACATACCAGGGTACACAATCTACAGGAGGGGCAGGGAGGGTAAAAGAGGAGGAGGAGTAGCTCTCTATGTTAGGGAAGGGATCAAAGTAATGGAACTAAAGGGTAAACAGGGAGGAGAGGAGGCACTGTGGGTCACCCTGGAGACAATAAATGGCACCACAATCCATACAGGTGTTACACGAGGTCCCTGCACCCTAATTGATACCTTCAGAGGTACAGCGTAGACAGCTAATGCTTAGGCATAGGATATACTAATACTTAGGGCTAAGGACATCTACCGTACAAGAATAGATGTCAGTATATGAATGCATATTGTTGCATATTGTTGTAATCCACTTTGCTTGCTAATACATACATATTATACCATGTATTTTCTGTCTATTTCTTACTTGTCAGATGCCAAGACACCTGTCCTTGAAGTAATTATAACATTGCCATCCTTTGGTGATGTGCACCACTACACTTGGTTATGTAAGACTCTGTATAAGAACTTCTTTGTTTTAAAACTGATGACTTTACAGAATCATATAATGTTATCTTGGACCATGGAGCCACCTCTAATTTAGCCAATAGGACTCATCTCTGTAACTAGAAATGTTTCTATCTTTTGGTAACCATAGTAATTATCATAGGTATATAATGTAATGCACAGGCTTTACACCTCGGAGACCTAAGAGATCCCAAGAGGCTACAGAGAAACCTCGAGATGTAGGGAATGCTTAGCTCTGGCTCCCAGTTTGTATTGGTAAGAACTGCTTAGGGTAACTGTGATTTATCCCTTTGGTAGTAATAAACTTGTTTATTACTCTAATGCAACGTGTCTGTGATTACTTGCATTCCCAATATCGCCAAGAACCTGAAAGTGAGGTTTAGACCTCTTGACAAATTGGCGACCATGTGCAGGCGATATTTGATGTTTCTAAGTCTTCACTTGTTGCTTAAACTTTTTCCTTCCCCACGGGGACAGTAGGTGTACATTCCCGTATCACCTCTCCCGTTTCAAACCAAGTTTGTAGTTACTTGCAAAGTCTGGCTGACTTTTTGGGTGTGGTCGATGCCGTCTCGACCCACTCCATAGCAGCTTTGAATTGCAAGCCTACAACTAATACAGTAGCCTGGCTGTGTTTAAAGTACTCGTGCTGTGGATCAATACGCAGCACGCTGTCTTTTTCACAGTTTGAATTTTCGTTCCCTCCCACATAATGGCCACAGTATCAGATATCTGCGCAGAACTGAGACTCGATGTCTCTAACTTCCTTGCTTCCCATGGAGGATGGGCTGACTTTGCGTGGGACACAAGTCAATCCAAAAACCCTGTACTGGGGATTTCAACCCAGTACGCAGAGACGTGACAGTCAACCAATAAGCGTCATGCTAAAGGGTTGATGGTCGCCGCTCTCTACACTGCTTTGGAAGCCTCCGAAGTGAGGTTTCGAACCCTTGATCTGCAGATTTCGTCTCTTAAGCAGGAGATGGGTGTGCAGGAAACAGAATGTATTAGACTGCAGCAGAACTTTGAGTCTGAACTCCAAACTCTGCGGAATGAAAAGGATTCATTATTGCATCATTCAGCTCAGGCTGGTAAACAAGAACTGTGTATGTTAAAGCAGGAGTGTGAAAGTTTGAGACAGGATAAGAGTCAGGTTGTGCAAATGAATGATTTGCTGAGTGCTGCGAATGCTCAGTTGAGTGGCGAAATGGGTGAGCTTCAGGATGAGATCAACCAGGTAGATAATGACTTAGAGGTAGCTTACAGGACAACCCTGAATTGAGCGCCCGCCAGACGAGTGTTGCAGAAGCAAAAGCAAGATGAGGTTGATATGGATGTTGCAAGTGTGAATCATGATGAATAGAACTAAGATGGCGACACTGCGCCATCAGCGGAGAGGTTCTGGCTGGACATGTTAAGGCAATGGGAGGCATAGCCCCTGCCTTTCATTCATCATCAGAAGGGGAGTTATCTGATGATGACGTCTCACAGTACAATGCCCAGTCATGCCCCTACTATGGCCCAGACTCCCCACCCAGCCATCCACAGCATGGCGGGTCCCCGCCCCCAACTCCCCAGGTCACACGTCGACGACGTTGTGACACTCATCATGGGAAATGCCAACATGGTGGCGCCCATTATGGGGGGGAGCAGGCTCAAGTCTGGTCCCGATGGTGCCTCCAGTAGCCGTTATTTATGTGGAAGACAGGCAAGAGATAGAAACCATGATTGATAGAGCATTAGGCAATGTTCCTCTTCCTGAAAGGAGTATGAAAGCTATTAAAAGTCAGATTAGACATATTTTCCAAGAAGCTGGCACTCAGGAAGGTGTTGTCCGCACTGCAGCTGAAGCTGCAGCTTGTGCAGCCTTGGATGGTGCACGAGACGCTTTACCTTTGCCTGATCGACCACCTACTAATCCCCTACAAATGGCCTACTCTGTTCAGCAAATCACTGACAGTATCAGTCGGATGAGCCCGTCCGACAACCTCAGCTGTCACTTGGAGAAGGTGCGTTCTAAATGCGAGATGTTCAGCCTCACTGCAGAATATCAGGTCCAAATACTACGCCAGACCATCGATCCTGGTTTGTGGGCCAAACTCCCCGAAGCCATTCCCCAGGATGGGAATGCCACCTTTGACGAGTTTGCAGCTGAGCTCATTTCTGCTCACAACCCAGGTGTGGTAGGAGTGATGCTAGCATATCCTGTGAAGCAGAATGCAAAAGAAAGCCCAGTAACGTACCACCAGAGACTCTGGATGGCCTACCGAGCAGGAAAACACCTGGCACAAGAAGCTGCGGATGTAGATCTTATCGAATATAAGACCTTGTTCCTTAGGAACATGATTCCAGCAGTACAAGAAAAGGTAGCGCCAACTACCTACCCAAACACGGATAGGTTTGCCGATATTCTTCGGAAAACTGAGGGAGTGTACCAACTGTATATTCGTGATTTGGGCTCCGGTTCCAAAAAGGTAGCTGCTGTGGAACCCACTTCTGGGACCACGACACACTACACAGTGGAAGGGCAGGATCAACACCAACAAGTTCAGCATTCACCAGCCCCTCCAGCTGGTAACCAACACCCCCAACAGGCCCAACAACAACCGCATCAACAGCAGTGGGGTGGGAACTGGAATTGACACAAGAATAGGAAACATAAGGGTAGAGGTAAACCACAACAGAGAACGGGTCCTTCATATAGGGAGATAGCTGAAGAAAATCAAAAATTTCGAGAGCTTCTGGGACAAGTGCGCTCTGTAGCGGATGCTGTTCCCGCTCAGACCCTTGCAGCAGTACAACCGGCAGCCCAGGCCACAACCAGCCATGGGGACACCGGAGGTACAGGCCCTCAGGCCCATACAGGCCCGAACCCGGAAGCTCTTCCCTATATAGCATCAGTACAACACTGTGAAGTCATTCACGCAAGTCAGGCCCAACCTTTGCATGCTTCCGGCACACGGATTGACAATTACAGACCCCAGTCCAGACAGAAACAAGCTGGTCTTGGATACAAATGGAGGCCCTGCACCGAGGCGAAGTCGGGGGCCGCCAACTAGTAGTCTTACTAGATACAGGTGCAGCTGTATCTGTGCTACATGATGAACACCCGGACACGTCCCCTTGGTCTACCGGACGGAAGATCAATATGTCAGGAGTTGATGGTACTAGGCTGCCTGCATACTGTTCTCTACCCTTACCGGTAGAGCTAGGCCACTTAAAGGCCTCACACACTTTCCAACTGATGGTATTGCATGATCATCCTAGTATCATAGGGATTGACTTCCTTGCACCACACGGCTGTGTGGTGGACCTAGCTAACATGCTACTGATACAGATTCAGGGTCAGTATCACACCATTCTGATTCCTGACTCACATGTCATAGCAACAATATCTGCCAATGACAAAGAGTATGACATCATAGATTTGTTCAAGAATCACGAACTTTTCCCAAAACTCTTACCTATTCTGCAACGACATTTGGAAGCGTTTGCGATTAACAAACATGATTGTGGTAGAATGCACACTGCCATTGAAGTGCCAGGCCCAGCACATGAGAGGCAAAGGCAATATCCTTTCCCAGTTGAGGCCTTGCCTTCCCTTAGAGAAACGATCAAGTCACTCCTCAAGCAAGGAGTAATTAGAACTTGTGTTTCCACTGCCAACTCCCCAGTGTGGACCGTGAAGAAACCCACAGATGCCTGGAGACTTACTATTGACTACAGGAAACTGAATCGGGTCACTCCCAGTTGTTCCCCAACTGTCGCATCGGCACCAGATGTGCTCCGACTTCTAACCCCTGATCAGAAATGGTTCAGTGCCCTGGATATTTCCAATGGTTTTTGGTCACTGCCATTGGCCTTTAAGAGTCAATATAAATTTGCCTTCACCTTTGAAGGAAGACAGTATACGTGGACTTGCTTGCCACAAGGATTCCATAACAGTCCATCTCTTTTCCATCTCCATGTGATGGATGCCCTCAAGAGTTTCTCAACCCCCCAATGTCTCTTACAGTATGTGGACGACCCGTTGTTGGCCACAGCCATGCAGGAACAACACTTGGATCTCTTGGACGAACTACTGACTCTCATTCAGAGAGCAGGCTTGAAATGTAACCCAGCAAAAGCACAGTTGTGTCAGAAAGAAGTACTTTTTCTTGGTCTAAAGATAACTGATCAAGGCTGAAGCCCTACCTGGAAGAAGGTACAGGGATTGCAAGACTTGCCATTACCTACCAGTGTGGCAACTCTTCGAAGGTTCCTAGGTATGGTAAACTATTCGAGAGATTTCATAGAAACATAGAAACATAGAATTTGACGGCAGATAAGGACCGCTTGGCCCACCCAGTCTGCCCATTTCCCTGCCTACAGGATAAGCTGCAGATCCTAGTTAACCAGCAGCCTACTTCTTCCTACCCCCATCTCCTAGAATTGCCTTATGACTGTCCCATGCATGCTTGAATTCCACCACTGTTTTTGACTCCCCGACCTCCTCCGGAAGGCCGCTCCATGCATCCACAACCCTCTCTGTGAAAAAATACTTCCTTAAATTACCTCTGAGCCGCCCTCTATCTTCAAATTGTGCCCCCTTGTTCTTGCACACCTCTTTTTTTGAAAGATGCTACCCTCTTGGACTTTGTTGATTCCCTTGAGGTACTTGAAAGTTTCTATCATGTCCCCTCTCCTCCTTTCCTCGAGGCTATACATATTAAGCTCCTTTAGTCTCCTTCATATGTCTTCCAGTGCAGACCCTGCACCATTTTAGTTGCCCTCCTCTGGACAACTTCCATCCTGTCTATGTCTTTGCGTAAGACTGGGTCTCCAGAACTGCCCGAGTACTCCAGATGGGGTCTGACCAGCTGTCTGTACAGGAAGGATAATAACTTCCTGTTTTCTACTGGTGATGCCCTCCCTATGCATCCCAATATCCCCAGCCCTCATTGCTGCCCCTCTCACATTGCTTGCCCACCTTTAGGTCATCTGATATGACTACCCCCAGGTCCCTTTCCATTTTGTTGTCGTTAGTATCTCACCCCCATTGTGTACTCTTCCCCTGGGTTTTTGTTTCCCAGGTGCATTACCTTGCACTTCTTAGCATTGAATCTAAGCTGCCATACATTTGACCATTCCTCTAACCTTACCAAGTCCCTTTTCATCCTTTCCACCCCACCTTGTGCATCAACTCTGTTGCAGATCTTTGTGTCATCTGCAAAGAGACATACTTTTCCTTCCAGTCCCTCTGCAATGTCGCTTATAAAGACATTGAAGAGGACTGGTCCTAATACTGAACCCTGCGGTACCTCACTAGTAACCCCTTTTCATCAGAGTGGACTCCATTTATCATTACCTCTGTGTCCTATTTTCCAGCCAATTTTTACCCAGGCTGTCATCTTGGGACCCACTCCCAGGCTAGCTAACTTGTATATTAATCTTTGTGGAGACTGTGTCAAATGCCTTGCTAAAGTCTAGGTAGGCCATGTCCACAGCCCCTACCTGATCTACTACTTTGGTCACCCAGTCAAAGAAATCTATCAGATTTGTCTGGCATGACCTTTCCCGCTGTGAATCCATGCTGCCTTGGGTCCCAGCCCCTCTGGCCTCTAGATACTCGACAATTCTTTCCTTCAGAAGTGATTCCATCATTTTCCTACCACTGAGGTTAAACTAACAGGTCTGCAGTTTCCTGCTTCTACCTTGCTCCCACTTTGTGAAGGGAAATCACATCTGCCCTCCTCCAGTCCTCGGGTACCACCCATCCTCCCATGATTTGTTAAACAGGGTAGTCAGTGGTGTCACTAATTCTACCCTTAGTTCTTTTAGAATTCTGGGATGAATCCCATCAGGCCCATTGCTTTGTCCACCTTCAGTTGTAAGAGTTCTTTCAGAACCCTTTCTTCTGTAAATGGCTGGTATCAACTTCTGTATCCAGTGTGTTTCTACTGTTTGTTCTAGGTACCCCTTCCTTTGTAAATACTGAGCAAAATATTTGTTTAGTATCTCTGCCTTTTCACAGTCTCCCTCTGCCCACCCTCCCCCCTTTATTAAGCCTCACTATCCCTCCCTTGGTCTTCCTTCGCTCCCTGATGTACCTATAAAAGGTTTTATCCCCCTTCTTAACTGAGTTGGCTTTCTTTTCCTCGGTTTGGGCCTTTGCTGTTCTGACTGCCGTCCCAGCTTCCTTTTGCTTTAGCTGATACAGTTCTCTGTCCTGCTCCTTCTGTGATTCCTTGTACTTCCTGAATGCTTTCTTTTTCTCTTGAACCTTCACTGCCACTTCCTTTGAGAACCATAGTGGTTTCTTACATCGTTTCATTTTGTTTATTTGCTTCACACAAAGGCTTGTTGCCTCTGTGATGGCAGTTTTATTATTCCCATTGTTCTTCCACCCTCCTTCCTGCCCATTTGCTAGTGCATTCCTTAGGCACTTACCCATTTTGGCAAAGTCAGCCCTCCTAAAGTCCAGTACCTTTGCCTTTGTATGGCTTGACTCTATTGCTGTGTTTATTGTGAACCATACTGTTTGATGGTTCTAGTTCCCAGATGGCTACCCACTTCTACATCTGTGATCCTCTTCATCTCCATTTGAGAGAACCAGGTCTAAGATTGCCCTCTTGAGTGGGCTCCAATACTAGTTGTCTAAGGCATGCCCCTGTAGGGCATCTAGAATAACCCCACTCTTCGAAGTGGCTGCTACAACTGCACTCCAGTTAACATCTGGCATATTCAGATCACCCATCAGCAATATCTCCCCTTTTTTTGCCATACTAAGTATACTTTTTATCATTTCCTTGTCCATTTCCTCCCCCTGAGAAGGGGGTCTGTATACAACCCCTGTGCAGACTGTGGTGCCATTGCCGGTCTCCAAATTTACCCACAGTGCTTCTTCTCCTCCCTGTTTTCTCTTTTGTTCTGTTACTTTGATTCCTTCCCTTATGTAAAGAGCTACTCCTCCTCCTCTTTTACCCTCTCTGTCTCTCCTGTAGATAGTGTATCCTGGTATGTTTACGTCCCAGTCATGGTTTTGTGCGTACCATGTTTCTGTGACTGCCACAATATCCAGATGTTCCTCCTCCATCAAGGCCACTAATTCAGGAAGCTTGTTACTCAGACTACGTGCATTGGTACTCATTGCTTTCCATTTTTGATGGCTTTACTTTCTGTTGCAGCATCCCCACTGACCTTCTACCTCGGTCTTTTCCCATTTAGTACCTCTGTTTTGTAGGAGAGGCTGGGATTTTTCTGCTGCTTATCAGTGCCTCCCCTTGACTAGTTTAAAGCTTGCCAATGAAGCATTTAAACCGATTGCTCAAAAGACTTGTTCCCTTCCTGGACAGATGCAGACCATCCTGCCAGTATAGGCTGGTGTCCCTCCAGGTGGAACCCCAGTCCCCAATGAAGCCAAACCCCTGTGCTCCACACCATTTTTTCAACCATTCATTAAACTGCATGGTGCAAAGTACCCTTGCCTCACTCATGCCATTTACAGGCAGCACCTCTGAGAAGGATACTGTGAGTGCTACTTGTCTTAGGCCCCTCCCCAGTTCTACAAAGTCCTTCTGCACTGCTCTAATCTCATGTTGAGCCAAGTCATTTGTCCCTAGGTGGACAATGACATCCAGCTCAGACTCCGTGCAGCTGTTCTCGTGATCCTGAGGATGCGCTTCCTGTCCCTACAAGCCATGGCACCAGGCAGGCACTTTACTTCAGTTTTCCTGCTCCCCAGTTCTATCCCCTAATAATTGAGTCCCCACCAGAGCTGCTTCCTTTCCTTGTGGCATCCTCTGCCTCCTTCCTGTGGGCCTCCCTTGTGACAGGTGTCCTCAGCCTCCTTAATCTCCTCCGTGGTGCATCCATAGGGGAGCTGTGCTCCCCAGAATGGTGTATGGACTGTGGAGTGGAACAACTGACTGGTGTGCCTCTGTTCCACCCTCCTCACCCTCCTGAGCCCACTGTGGTCCAACTGCTGTGCTTCTTTGCAACCTCTGAGGTAGTGGTGGTGGCTCTGGTGCTCCCTGGATGGGGGTTCCCTTCTACCATCCAGTCTGGCCTGGGAAGGTTCTCTTACTGCTGTCCAATGTGGCCTGAAGACGGGCAACTTCCTCCCTCAGGGCAGAGAGTTGTCTGCAAATAGGGCAGCATTTCAGCCTCCAGAAAGACTCCCGGAAGACTGCTGCCCCACAGCCATTACATTGCACTACTCCCCACATGACTATGTTTTTGTTTTTGTGTGTGTGTGTGTGTGTGTGTGATTGGTTTGTTATATAGAAATATTTATATATTATACAATGTGTATGCGTATATTTTCAGTGCTGTGTGCTAGAGAAGATATGACATTGATATGCACCTTGCACTCTTGAAATGATGTCAGAACCCCAGGTATAAAGGAACTATTTCCAGGGTGGGTGGGGTGAGGGTGGGAAGGGTTGGGCCTAAACTGTGCCCTCACAAAACAATCAGCTAAGAGCTCTGACCCACCGCTGAGATGAGTGCCTTCCTGTCTGCAAGATGCTATACACAACAATTTGACAGAGAAAATCCCCTGCTAATCAAACAGAGAAAAATCCAGACATCCAAGTCAGACACAGGTAAACCTCCCCAGCCCCAAAATAGCCTGGTGGTTTGTGCTCTGAAAGCAGTCAGCCCCAAAATAAGTCAGCTGTGCTTTGAACTCTTCCTGCACTGAAAATCTTAAGAATTGTAACAAGACTGTCTTTTCCTGATAATTGTAAATTCCTTATTTCACCTTTCAGTTAGAAGCAGCCTCCACCTGCAGTATATCTGCTACAAACCAAGGACAATTGAAAGGTTCCCCTCCCTCTGTTGTGAGCACAACTCACTTTCTTGCAAATCCTATGTTCAGTATTGCAATTTCATTTGTGATTTTGCTCAGAAAGCTGCTCCTCTGTATGAATTACTCAAAAAAGGATATACCATGGACTTGGGGTCCCATTCACACCCAGGCTGTGACATCACTGAAGCAGACCTTGGCCTCCGCCCCAGCACTGGTTAACCCCAATCCAGCACTACCATTCCATCTGCAGTGTGCCACCTCTGACATTGCCATGTCAGCAGTGCTGGCCCAGAAGGTGCAAGGTACCTTGAGACCCATTGCATATGCCTCACAGCTCTTGACCCCAGTGGAACAGAAGTACAGCCTTTGTGAAAGGAACCTTCTGGCCACCTACTGGGCTGTCAAGCACTTCTTGTATATCATTGGGTACTCAATACTGATCATCAACACCAACCATACACCAACAACCTTTTTGCTCTCAGACAGAGTGAAGGATGGATCAGTCTCTAACACCAGGCTGACACACTGGTCACTTCTTCTCCAGGACAGGGACATACAGGTCCACCCGTCTAAAGTTCCATCTGTGCTAGCTCATGGTCTCCTTTTCCAAGGAGAACCCCATGACTGTACACTACAGTCAACTGATCTTCCAGATCCAGGTACTTTCCTCCCTGCCACGCCACAAGTGCTCGACAGTACTTCCTTGTGCCATATTTTTACTGATGGTTCAGCATCCTACTATCAGGGAGAACAGATTGCAGGGATGGGTATTTTGGTAATCTACCCCTATGGGAACACCGTCAAGATATCTAAATGATGTAGTGTAGCTTCATCACAATATGCAGAGATGGCAGCGGTGGCCTGCGCCCTTGAATTTATGCAACATGGAACCCAGGATACCATCATTTTTACAGACTCTAATTGGATTTGTTGTTCCCTTACAGAATTTCTTCCCTTCTGGCAGAAGAACTCCTTCCTCTCTTCTGATGGCAGTACAGTGAAATACAAAGAATTGGTAATATACATACATGCACTGGCACAAAAGTTTGCACACAAACTCTATGTACACAAGGTTAAAGCCCACTCTCTTCATGACCCCTATCATGCCTTCAATGATACAGCAGACACACTTGCTAAGCAAGGGGCCCGAGGGGGAGACATCTGGATGATGGAACATCCAGAAGCTAATGCAGCTGTACACATTGCAGCACTCAAGAAGAAATCCGAATTTTTTTCTCCCTTGGACCTCTCTGCAGCCCAACAGCTGGACACGGAACTCAAAGAAGTGTTCAGATTCCTTGATAAAGGTACTGAAGAAAAACTCCCTACACATAACCCTTTTCGGAGACATGAAGGTAAGTTACGTTTGTCCCCAGATGACAAACTCATTTGGTTCCAACCAGATGACTCTCCCAGCAAGTTGTGGGTTGTCCTCAGACACCTCAGATCTGAGTTCCTGCACCAAGTGCATGATACTCCTACTGGTGGACACCAGGGAGCAGAAAATACCCTCCAATGACTCAAGACCACCGCCTGGTGGCCTGGCATCACCAAAGATGTTAAACAGTACATAGACAACTGTCTTGTTTGTGCACAAAATAACCCCATCCCAACCAAACGAAATGCCAGACTTTTACCACAAAGACATTCTGGCCCTTGGCATGCCATCCAAATTGATTTTATTGGCCCTATGACCAATACCAGTAGAAACAACAAGTATGTTCTTGTGGTAACTGACCTTTTCTCAAAGTGGGTTGAGGCTTTCCCCACTAAGACTTGTACAGCTAAAACTACTGCCAAAATCCTGGTGGAACAGATTTTCTCCAGGTGGGGTCTACCCCTAAAGGTAGATTCCGACAAAGGAACTAGCTTTACAGGTGAGTTGATGAAAGAATCCCTTGAGCTCCTTGGAGTTCAGCAGAAGTTCCACATACCTTACCATCATCAATCTTCAGGTCAAGTAGAAAGAGGCAACAGACGGATTAAGCAAATGCTTTCCAAATTCATTGAGGACAAACCCAAAACATGGGATTCCCTATTGCCTTTACTCCTTATGGCAATTAGGGGCACACCCTCAGCCACCACCCAGCTCACGCCCTTTGAGGTGATGACTGGTAGACAGATGAGATTACCTGAACACTTGTTGTTTGACCTGCACAACCCTACTGCAGACCGTGTGTCTGTGGATCAGTATGTGGAAAAACTCAGAAAAGATCTCATATACACACACACTTGTACGCTGCAAATTGCATGGGCAAGGCCCAGCAACAATCCAAAATACAGTTTGACAAACACGCACAAGAAGTGGATTGGCAAGTTGGAGATCAGGTGATGGTACTTCAATTTGCACATCCCACCCACTCCTTCTCCAATAAGTGGGAAGGCCCATACCCCATTGTCAACAAGCTCAATCCAGCAGTCTATCAAGTTAGACTTCTTCACAACAACAAACTGACTGACAAATGGTTACATGCAAACCAGCTGAAACTGTATAAAGGAGCTTAACTTACTTTTCCTCACCCCATTGGGCAGAATTGTACTAATATACTAATTTTGTTCTTCCTTTTCAGATACACTGACAAGATGGTTATCTTGTTTCTTTATTTTCTCCTCTCAGGAGTGATCCCATGCATCCAAGGCATGGTACTGGACCTCCTGCGACAACTCGACCCTCCAGCACCTCCTTCAGGGGGAGTATCCATCAAAATACCAGATACCATGATCACTGTCCAGGAAGGTTCCGATGCATACCTCACTGCCTCGGCCATTGCACCTGATAAATCCACCCTTCAAATTGAGTGGCAAACCACATCACAAGAACAAATTCTCCCAGTGGCCAAACTCTCCAAAGGCACTTTTCAGGGTTGGCCCAATGCTAAATTATCCCCAAATGGTTCTCTGTCCTTGTTACAAACTGCATTAAGACGTTCTGGTTTGTACAATATAACTGCCTTAATAGATCCTTCTTACTGTAATTATTTGTCCAAGGATGCTACTCATAGATTTTGTGCTATACACCACATGGCTTCTGCAGCCATGTACCTCTCTGTCCTACCACCCACTGAGAAACAGCTTTTGGAATGCCCAAAGCACAACTCTGGTCCCCGTAGTGGTCTCACAGTCACTGCCCTCCCAGGTTCTTTGATTAATAATTTACAGTTTATGCATATACCTGTTTTGTTTAATCTTACTTACTGGAATATGAAAGAGTTCGGTATGTGTCACAACACTAATACATCAGTGTTTTATAGTTCATTATTGCTTGATAGTTTAGCTGCATTTCAGATTCGTACGCAAGATCCTTTTACTGGTGTCTATTCTACCGAACATAGAGGCAACTTCCGGAGGAAGACTTCTCCTGGTAATTTGAATCATAAACGTAACAAACGTGAAGTTGACAGTTCTGATGTTACAGGTGCAACAGGTTCTGTCACAGGTCTTTTTTGGTACTGCTAAGTCTATCTGGAATAAAGTAGACATTGCTGCTATCGAAAGCCATTCCACCGAGTTCTCCACTGGCTTGGTTAATAACGTTTTACCTCCATTATTGCATGGTGTGGATGGCCTTAGTCAGGAAGAAAGATACACTGTATACAACATGCACGACATTGCCAAAGCATTCACTGATTCCAAAGATAAGATAAACGCACTCATACAACAGAACAATAGAGTAGCAGATAAACAATACATTGCTAGGTAAATACTCTGCTCTGCTCATGGCTTTTACATTATCACAACCATCAACAACCTCTTCAGTGATTTAGAATCTGGAAGAATTCCCAACATCATACATGATAGACACCTTTCCAAATGGTATTGTCCAAAATGTAAAACCTCTAGCTGTGTTTCCATGTGTATACAACAGACTTTGTCTATTCCTCTCTCTCCACAGCTAGGAATTTGGGGTTTGTGACCAGACACCCTAATACTGGTCCTTGTTTCACTACTAAGAAATTATCTATAACAGATACCATGTTTGTTTCCTTTACTGTCTCCCTACCACATTTTGATCCTACTACAGCTTTGTTTGACAAGCTTGCACTGGTTCACTCTATAGGGCATTTAGATGAAGACATCTACAGAGAACGCCTGGATCTACCACCTCTATTGGTCTATCATTCTTTCCTGGATGCCTGGGTGGCTCCGCACACGGACTGCTGTGCTAAAAAACAATACATTTATCTGTGCCACTGTGATGTGTTTGATGTAATACACCCTGTCTGTGGCTACTCTCCAGAGAGCATTGATTGGACTTTCACCATGGATGATGACATCACTGAAAATGGCACCAACTCTTTCGACTCAACTTTGGCTCCGGATCAGCTGTACCAATCATATCATGAGGAAGCTCATCGCCTGTCAACATGGATTTCCAAGATGACCTACACCTGCCCTGTCCAGTTGCAAAAGTGGAGACTGCCTACTGTTCGTTCACAGTATAACTCTGATGGTGAGTACTGTGTGGTGACTAATCAAAAGACTTATACCTATGGTTCTGTTACATGTGCTATTGATTACCCCAATTTCTGTTTTGTTCCCCACCAGAAGACTGTTATTGGACATACTGTTATAACCCCCATTCCCCTTATGGATGCAGATATTATTGATGGTAACCCTGATTATCTACTCACACTATCAGAGTACTTACCATACTTTAATGTACACATAGACCCACTTACACTTACACTCAAATCACTTTTAGATAGAAAAGACACACACCTCATCCACATCAGCAATAATATTACCAAAGCCAATGAAGTGGTTCTTGACCTGATTAATGATGGAGATATGAATAACGCATTAACTAACACCTGGTTAGAAATTACTTTTAAAGGTTTTGTTATTATACAAGCATTTTTAATTTTCACTTTGATTATTATGCTTTGCTGCCTATGACGTACACTATGCCAACACCATGAGCAGCTCGAGTTCCTTTACAAGGCTCATGCATCAGGATTGTAAACGACCACTGCTCCTGTCCTTTCCCTAGACATTTTCCTATGTTGCCCTTGGAAGCAACAAGGGGGGAATTGTTACACGAGGTCCCTGCACCCTAATTGATACCCTCAGAGGTACAGCATAGACAGCTAATGCTTAGGCATAGGATATACTAATACTTAGGGCTAAGAACATCTGCCGTACAAGACTAGATGTCAGGATATGAATGCATATTGTTGTAATCCACTTTGCTTGCTAATACATACATATTATACCATGTATTTCTGTCTATTTATTACTTGTCAGATGCCAAGACACCTGTCCTTGAAGTAATTATAATATGTAAGGCAACATTGCCATCCTTTGGTGATGTGCACCACTACACTTGGTTATGTAAGACTCTGTATGAGAACTTCTTTGTTCTAAAACTGATGACTTTACAGAATCATGTAATGTTATCTTGGACTGTGGAACCACCTCTAATTGAGCCAATAGGGTTCATCTCTGTAACTAGAAATGTTTCTATCTTTTGGTAACCATAGTAATTATCATAGGTATATTATGTAATGCACAGGCTTTACACCTTGGAGACCCGAGAGATCCCAAGAGACTACAGAGAAACCTCGAGGTGTAGGGAACGCTTAGCACTGGCTCCTGGTTCGTATTGGTAAGAACTGTATAGGGCAACTGTGATTTATCCCTTTGGTAGTAATAAATGTGTTTATTACTCTAATGCAGTGTGTCTGTAATTACTTGCATTCCCAATATCGTCAAGAACCTGAAAGTGAGGTTTAGATCTCTTGACACAGGGGTTGTATACAGACCTCCATCTCAGGGGGAGGAACTGGACAGGAACATGATAGAAAGCATCCTTAGAATGGCAGAAAGAGGGGAGATATCACTGATGGAGGATCTGAATATGCCAGATGTTAACTGCAGCACCTTTGATGCAGCCACATCCAAGAGTAGGATCATGCCTCAGACAGCTAGTGTTGGAACCCACTTGGGAGGGAGCAATCATGGACCTGGTACTCTCAAAAGGGGATGGAGAGAGGATCTCAGATTTAGAAGTGGGTAGCCATCTGGGAACAAGTGACCACCAAACAGTGTGGTTCATGATAAACACAGCCATAGAGTCAAGACATACAAGAGTGAGGGTACTGGACTTTAGGAGAGCTGACAAATGGCAAAATGGGAGAGTACCTCAGAAAAGCACTAGCAACCGGACAAGAAGGAGGGGTGGAGGAACAATGGGGAAAAATCAAAACTGCCATCACAGAGGCAACAAGCCTTTGTGTGAAGCAGGTAAACAAAACTAAATGAAGGAAAAAAACACTATGGTTCTCAAAAGGGGTGGCAGGGAAGGTTAGGGAGAAACAGATAGCATTCAGGAGGTGTAAGGAAACACAGAAGGAGCAGGACAGAGAACTGTACCAGTCAAAGCAGAAGGAAGCAGGGAAAGCAGTCAGAATAGCAAAGACCCAAACCGAGGAAAAGATAGCCAACTCAATTAAGAAGGGGGATAGAACCTTTTATAGGTAATGTTAGGGAGTGAAGGAAATGAAGGGAGGGATAGTGAGGCTTAATAAAGGGAGGGGTGGGCAGAGGATGACAGTGAAAAGGCAGGATGCTTGAATGAATACTTCTGCTCAGTATTCACAAAAGAAGATGAGAGGGAGGTACCTAAACCAAATAATCCAAATAATAGAAGCACTCTGGATTGGGGGTGATACCAGTCCATTCATAAAAGAAAGCGTCCTGAAGGAACTCCTAAAACTGAAGGTAGACAAAGCAATGGGGCCTGATGGGATTTGTCCCAGAATGCTAAAAGAACTAAGGGGAGAACTATTGACACCACTGGCTACTCTTTTTAACAAATCATGGGAGGATAGTGTGGTACCTCAGGACTGTAGGAGGGTGGACGTGATTACCCTTCACAAAAGTGGGAGCAAGGCAGAGGCAGGAAACTACTGACCTGTTAGTCTGACCTCAGTGGTTGGAAAGATGATGGAATCACTTCTGAAAGAAAGAATTGTTGAGTACCTAGAGGCCAGTGGAACACAGGATCCAAGGCAATATGAATTCACAGTGGGAAGGTCGTGTCAGAGGAATCTATTAGATTTCATTGACTGAGTGACCAAAGTAGTAGACCAGGAAGGGGTTGTGGATGTTGCCTACCTAGACTTTAGCAAGACATCTGACACAGTCTCACACAAAAGATTAGTAAACAAGTTAGACAGCCTGGGAGTGGGTCCCATGGTTGTAACCTGGGTAAACAAATGGCTGGACAACTGGATGCAGAGGGTAGTAGTAAACAGAGTCAACTCTAAAGAAAGGGGGTTACTAGTGGGGTACTGCAGGGTTCAGTACTGGGTCCGGTCCTTTTTAATGTCTTTATAAGTGACATTGCAGAGGGACTGGAAGGAAATGTATGCCTCTTTGCAGATGACATAAAGATCTGCAACAGGGTTGATACACAGGAAGGGGGGAGTAGAAAGGATGAGAAGGGACTTGGCAAGGTTGGAGGAATGATCAAGAATATGGCAGCTTAGATTCAATGCAAAGAAGTGCAAAGTAATGCACCTGGGAAACAAAAACCCAGGGGCAGAGTACACAATTGGGGGGAAGTACTAACAACAAAAATGGAAAGGAACCAGGGGGTAGTCATATCAGATGACTTAAAGGTAGGCAAGCAATATGAGAAGGCAGTAAGGAGGGCTGGGGGGATACTGGGATCCATGAGGAGAGGCATCACCAGTAGAAAACAAGAAGTTGTTAACCCTCTGTACAGACAGTTGGTAAGATCCCATCTGGAGAATTGCATGCAGTTCTGGATACCCCATTCTCAGCAAGGACATAGACAGGATGGAGGCAGTCCAGAGGAGGGCAACTAAAATGGTGCAGGGTCTGCACCAGAAGTCATATGAAGAGAGACCTCAAGAGAATCAACAAAATCCAAGAGGGTAGCATCTTTCAGAAAAAGAGGTGTGCAAGAACAAGGGGGACACAATTTGAAGATCGAGGGGGATGGCTCAGGGACAACGTGAGGAAGCATTTTTTCACAGGGAGGGTGGTAAACATATGGAACAGCCATCCAGAGGGGGTCATGGGGTCAAGAACAGTGGGGGAATTCAAGAATGCATGGGACAGACATAAGGCAATTCTAGAGGGGAGGTAGGAAGAAGTAGGTTGTTGGTTTACTAGGATCTGCAGCTTATCCAATAGGTAGGGAAATGGGCAGACTAGGTGGGCCAAGCGGTCCTTATTTTGCCATCAAAGTCTGTGTTTCTATGTTTCCAACCAGAAGCAGTATCCCTGCCAAGTCCTCCTTTACTTTTCTATATGGCAGCTATCAAGTTTTCATCCATGGCTTCCTGGATTATGAATGCTGTAATCAACTACGCCTCATAAGTTCTGAGATACACAGTTCTGTTGGTTTTAACAACTTGGAAAGCCTTTGCACTATTATCTTTCCCAATGTGTTAGTCTAGTAAAGTTTTATGACATATAACAGGTAATTTTCATAACAAACAATAACAGGCAGAAACATACAAATACAATAAAAAACACAACTATTTCCGCTGTGTGACTATTATCTTCTATGTCCCTGTGGAACCCCACCAATAACCTGACCCACCTCTGACAAGGATTCTGTGATGAGGACTGTCTGAGATCTATCCTTCAACCAGTTACCAATCCAATTTACTAAATTTTTATTAATATTAAAGGTGTGTAATTTTGATAAAAGGGCCCAATGAGGCATGACGTCCAAAGCCTTATTGAAATCTATGAATATGATGTCAAAAAGGGGTCCTACAGTCCAAGTTTGAACTAACTTGTTCATAAAAACACAGGAGGTTTGTTAGGCAGCCCCTTCCCTTTTTAAAACCATGTTGTTATGGGTCTAGATCTTGAAGTACTGGAGTAATTAAATCTTAAATTAAATGTTCTAGAAGTTTGCAGATAGATGAGGTCAGACTGATGGTCTGGTAATTTGTAATTTTCCCAACTGTTTTTGGGTCCCTTTTTATGTATGGGAACCATGTGTGCTAATTCCTGGTCATCTGGAACAAAGGAAGATGACAAACATTCTTCGAATAGTAATTTTAGGGGGTGAACAAGACAATCTGCTAGAAGATATAACAGATGCCCAGCTATATCATCAGGCCCATTGCAGAATTTCCCCTTTAAAGTTTGTGAAATTGCAGAACAGAACTAGAAATTTACAAAACTTAAGAAACTAATGTACAGTACACAGGGTACAGTATTGCACATTACAATACACTGTAAATGCAGATGAGAACAGCAATGATTGAGGGAAATGAATGGAAATGCAGTGAAGGGGAATGGGAGGAGACTAACAGCTCTAAAGGATTACTGTGAAATAAAAACGCTGCATTGAGAATGCATTGCATCAACATTGCGAAGGAGCTGAGGGAAATTTAGAGAACAATTGAAAAGTGAGTTGCATCTGACTTGAAACGTGGTTGGAAAACAGTTTACAGCTGCAAAACGTAGAAGTGATGCTGCATTGTCATCACAAAAAAATAAATAAATAAATGAAAAGCAGTGAGTTGGATGAACAGTTTAATGTGATCTGTACTATAAGCCCATCAATTATTGTATCAAGCTTTTTATCCATCATATTGACAGATTTGCGTAGTTGGGTGACCATGCTCTGTAGTGCTTCTTCAGCTGATCCATTTTGCTTCTCCTGTGCACTCAAGGCTGACGGCTTCAATCCCTCATGCTGGGAGTCATGTGGCTGATAACAGTTCTGTGAGGCATTGTTCTGTGGTGCTGTTTTCCTCAGATTGCCCATCAACAAGTGTAGTTTTGTTTGACTCCTGGAGTTGTTCTGACTGCTGTTTCCTCTTTTAAAACCAATTAGCTGCAACATAAGGTGCTTTTATTTATGAAGTTTAGAAAGTTCCTGCAGGAGTTCTGAGAAAATGATGCTGCTCTGCTGGATGGCTAGCTCCACCCCCCAATGAAAAGGTTTTATGTGACTCCTTCACGAGAGCAAAAAAACAAGACAGAAGAAATTATTGGTAATCAAACCAACCCCTGTGCCTACTGAACAGGTCACTTAAATTTCTTTACCACGCAGTACGGCTCATGAGCAAAGGATATACTGAAAATATTCAGACAGCATTGGTACTTATTGTCTTTAGACCCAGCCCCAGGGTACGTTTTAATGGGGGTACAATTGGAGATTTGCTTGTACACAGCAACTACACCACACCCACCACTCTAAGAACCTGGTCGGCACAGAGGCCTATGGACATGCTTAAGTGTGGCAACTACATCAGTTGTAAATATGGCCAACAGGGAAAAATGTAATAACCTGGGCACCCAGGGGCTTAAGACAATTGAGATATGGCAATTCGTAAACTGTTCTACATCATTGGCTATGTATTATGGGGGTATGTGTGATTTTGTATTTCTTTGAAACTTGGCTTTCCAGCCAGTGCCCTTTGGGGTAACCATTGCCTCAGTGCTTGCATGCTGAGGTTCTTTGTCTATTGGCTGTGTATTCCCTATGGTGCCCTTGTGGCAAGGATTATGCTGGCTGTATAGTGAAACCCCCTCAAGCAATGTATACATGAGCATTTTCAGGAGATCATTACAAGAGAATTGATCATCTCATGGAGTACATAATGATAATGCATCCTGTATCGTATTCATGGCCCTGAATGCCATTCCAATGAATCCGTAAGGAGGAGATCGAGTAAAGACTCTGCTACAAGAAGAGTCATTATGAATCTTCAGGTTGAGAACATTGAAACCATTAGGCTTCAACAAAAATATGGATTAGGCCCCCTTCCTATAGTATATAATAGTGGTTCATAAGCATACTAAATGCTATTAAGTATGTAATGAGATTTAATTTGATGTATTGATATAGATATTTGAATACTAGGCAACTTACTTTACCTAATACAATCAGTTCTTCTTTTCCAGGGCAACCAGCAACCCCATGGTCCTCCTTTCTGCACTTCTCTTCCTGATTATTTGTACTTCATTTCCTTATTCTTCCATTTTTTTGTATTCCTTATTCTATTTTCCAGTAAAATTGTTTCTGAGTTGCATTTGAAAAAAATTATATTTTTGTACTTCTGTGTAGACACTGAATGGCAATGAGCATTGTAATAATTCACTAAGTATTGTAATTTATATAGCATCACGGCATCTCAAGTAACACTTTTTCAGAAGTCCTTCTTAATCTATGGCTTTACTTGGGAATTCACTTTTTTTCTTTGATTTGTTCCTTTCAGTATTCAGTATCCAGAGTGATGTAACATAGCACACTTACACTGCGCTCTGCCATTGTGTGTAGTAGTCTCATGAAGTAAAGCAGGAGCATGCTTCTCACCAACAGGTCTGGTCTCCACCACAAACGGGGTCCATCTGGCATTCTGGTACTGGTTGTGCTTGATTGAGCATATACATTTGAATTTTAACAATTCAGTAAAACCAATAGATGTGTAAATGTTTTACTTAAGTGTGGAAAGTAGTGGAAGGCAGTTTTGCTCTGGTGACCCTCGGCCACCAACTACATTAATTTAGCACCTCACAATTTGTCAGTATTTATTTTATTTAAAATTTTGGTGACCGGGAAAAGCACATGTAGCCAAATCTCATTTCCTGGTACGACCCGGGGACAAGGAGAAAAAAACAGACAAAGGAGATAAATAATTAGAATACAAGTCAAGAAGTAGCAATACTGGCAGTGAAGATTGCAAGGTGTATATGACATTGCAGTGCACAAACATTCAATTAATACAAAAGACAATAGTAAAATTATGAGTCAGAACATGGTGTGGTTTGCCATTTTGGGCATCTCCTGTTTGTAGCAGGCTAAAATTAAAAAAAGTGTTTTAATAAGGGAAAACCTTTACTTGGGGCCTTGTATTGCATTGTTAAAGTTACCTGCTCCAGTCCACCATGACTACTGGTGTAATATGCAACCAACAGCATTCCAGCATAATGCCTTTTCCATATATGGTCACTCTTCTACCATTTAAAAATATCACACAATATAGACAATATAAGGTTAATAATGGATCACCTTGGTCACATCCCCTGGTGAAGAGGTTCTTGCAAACTTGAAATGCTGGGGCTAAGTCTCCCAAATGAGCTATCTCCCTATCTGTAATTTGTTGTGACTTTACACAATGGTGCTTTAATTAAATACTGTTATCTTCAAGACCTACAGGCATGCTTGTACCTTTTGCTCCATGTGCTGCTAATTAACAAGCACCTGAGGTCAGATATTCAGTTGGGCACAAAGCACAATGCAAATGTTTGCACTGCCCTTTGCAATCGCCCAGGGGTCTGAGGATGTTATATTAATTCGGGTGCTACCCAACTGAATACAGGGTCATGTCAGCACAGCACTAAGACAGGTAGCACCTCTCTGACATGGGTCCCGGAGTTGGCGTCAGGTGTTGATAGCGCCAGAGTGCTATCAGCAGTTTTCAAATGTAGCTTTGTGCATGCAAGGCACTAAGGGGCCATTAGCTTACCCATTGTGGGCCCATTTGCATGGGTAGTGGAGGCAGGTAGCTCGGTGTACCCCCTCCCACTGTCCATGATAGCTGTGGCTGTTTCTGGTGGTAGTGGTTCCCCCCTTCCTCCAGTCACCAGCCCCATAATAAAAAGAAGCATCCCTGGTGGTAGTGGTCCCCACTTCCTCCAGTCACCAGCCCTGTAATAAAAAGAAACACCCCTTGTGGTAGTGGCCCCCCTCCCTCCGATTGCCAGCCCCATATTACAAATAAACATCCCTGGTTGTAGTGGTCCCACCTTCCCTCCGATCGCCAGCCCATCTATCGCAAAAAAAAAATCCCTGGTGCCAATGGTCCCACCCACCACCAATTGGCAGCACAGAAGTAAAACAAAAAACCCTCCCTGGTGTCCAATGGTTCCCCTGTGACACTGAGCACACCCCCCACTCATGGTAGCATTATCCATGGTGCCACAGGAGCATACAGTGACTGATACATGCCTGTCCTATAAATAAGAAGTGTGCTCCCTACCTGTACATATGGTGGTTAGCCAAGGAGGCATGAGGAGGGCTGTGCTGGTTGCCATATGCTCCCGTGACACCACAGATGATGCTGTGGTGAGTGGAGGGGGCTATGCCCAGTACCATGAGGGGGCACAGGACACCAGAGAGGTTTTTATTTTGTACTTCTGCGTTGCCGATTGGTTTTGGGGGGTGGACCACTGGCAGCAGGCAGGGGCTGGTGATCAGAAGGATGGGGAACCACTAGCACCAGGATGTTTATTTGTAATATGGGGCTGGAGGTCGGAGGGAGGGGGACCACTGGCAGCAGGGAAATATTTTTTTTTGTACTTATATTTTATTAGGCAGAAACTGAACCATACAATTCCATCACATATACAAAGCAGGTGTGTGTCAGAAAAAAAGGACTCCCATATATACTGGCATCATTTGACCCAGTAATGTGGGAAGTGATGGTATGGGCAGGGAATGCCTTATTTCACTCTATACCCAGTATGAATACCCAGTATGAGATAATAATAATAATAATTTTTATTTATAAGGCGCCTTTCAAATGTCAAGGCACTGTACACAATAACAATTAAAACAGGCATGATAAAAAATACAGGCAAACCAATTAAAACATTCAGGCCCAGATATTCAAACTGCACCCAAAATGAGCGCAACAGCAGGAGCAAGCACAAACCAATTGCGCATCTGCGCAACAGGTGCGATATTCAAACATGGAGCAGAACAAATTGCGCAAGCAACCAACGTCTGAATATCGCACATACTGCGCCATAGCACAACCAGGAAGGAGAAGCTGAGCCGAAATGTTGCGCTATGGTGCAACCAGGGCAGCCCAGCTGAGCAGTCCAGAGGTACCATAGCGTAAGCAGAGCCCCCCCCAGAGCAATGGAACTGCACATCCAGGGAGGCAGGCTGGGGCCCACCACCAGCCATGCCACACATGGGCACAGGAACACACTGCAGAACCAACACCACACCTGCACACCCCTAGCACAGCATCACTGGGGATGTGACGGATGATCTACTGGCCCATGGGGACAAGCCAAAAAAGCATAGCAGAGCCATGACACCCCAGCACAACCACTGGCAGGCTGAGGTGCCACACACAGGGGTTGACAACCACAGTGCACATCAGCCCCGTGCAGCACAGCACACCCTGCACTGTGACCCCAAGACACCACCTATGTGCAGTGACTGGCACTGCAGGAAACCATGCATCCCCCCCAGCACACGTCAACACCGTGCAGCACAGAAGCCTACAAGCCAGACACACCCTGTGCACCCAGCAGTGGGTGGCAGCAGACGGCAAGACCAACAGAAAGTCACTGCCATGCTGGAGATACCTCCCCATGCACACACACGCACACACACACACACACACACACACACACACCCAGGACCATACCACCCCAGATGGCATGTACACTCCTGCAACTGAGCACCAATAGCCAGCTGCAAATCAGAGACCAACACATTATTCATATCAAAATAGAAATGTATATTTAGAAATACTACAGAACCATAACAATAAAAACTATTTACAAGGGGGGGGGGATGGGTACAAGGTAGGGGTGTTCAAGGGGTAGGGATGAAAAACTTGGAGAGGGAAGGCAGGGTGGTAGGGATGGGAGAAGTGGGAAGGGTAACAAAAGCTATGGGCCAGCCGTCTGCTCATCCTCTGCCTGTTGGCGCCCCGTCCTGTGCCGCCTCCTGCGAAGGCCATGGCGGTGGATTGACTGCAGGATGGCCTGGTTGTCTGCCAACAGCTGTCTTAGGCCCCAAACATCTCTACCAATCCGCTGGAGAACCTTGAGGCCTAGGAAAATGGGAACACAGTCAATGGCTGTGACTGACCACAACCCTGAACACCACCCAACCTGCAAGCCATATAGCCCGATGTCCCGCACCTGTGATGGCATGCACCCACCCACAGTGAACATGCACATGGCCATCACAAACAGGCGGCACCAGCTATGCTTCACTGCACACACACACTGCCCATGTCCATCACAGCACAAACAAGGCTGTCAAGTGGCGGTAACAGCGTGATCGCGATGCCAGTTACACAGCTATGTGCCCAGTGCATGCCTGGACCACCAGTGACGCATACACAGATGTGCTGTGATACTGGACAGTGATGCATGTCACCTGTGTCATGCATACAGACATTGATACATAGACAGTGTCGGCAGATAAGGGCCTATGGCCAACCCAGTCTGTCCATTTGAGCTTGTAAGTTCACTTTGTTTTCCTAGAAGTCTGTTGCCCCTTACCCTGACCTCCAGAATTCCGTTATGTCTATCCCGTGCATTCTGAAATCCCGTGATTGTTTCAGCCCCCACCACTTCCTCTGGCAGGGTGTTCCACTTGTCCACCACCCGTTCTGTGAAGAAATTCTTTCTCATGTTTCCTCTGAATCGTCCTCCCTCCAACTTCATCCCATGCCCTCTAGTCCTGGAACATCATTTTCACTTCAGAATAGTGTTTCCCTGTACCCTGTTCCTACCTGTAAGATACTTGTATGTCTCTATCATATCCCCTCTCTCCCTCCTCTCCTCCAGGGAGTACATGTTCAGTTCCTTCAACCCGTATCCACAGGACTTGTGATGCAAGCCATGCACCATCTTTGTTGCCCTCCTCTGAACCTTCTCTGCCCACTCTATGTCCTTACGTAGGTATGGTCTCCAGAAATGTACACTGTACTCCAGGTGGGGCCTCACTAGTGTCTTGTATAGTGGAATTATGACCTCCCCTTACCTGCATGGTTGTATTGTGCAGGGCTACTGGTCTCCCCCCCCCCGAGCATGCAATAGCATCCATGAAGTCATGATACTCACACTGCTCAAGCAGCTGTGTCTGCCGCTGTTGCTGTTGCTGCTGCTGCTGTTGCTGCCGCTGCTGCTGCTGTTGGGGTGCAACCCCTGCTGGCACCGGGGCCCTGGCACAGCCCTCGTCAACCTGGGCCTGCATCCTCACATCCCAGCCTGTGGGAGACATATGTTGAGACAAACATCAGTGTGACTCAAAAGCAGACTGCCCCCTGCCCCAGTGAGAGTGCCTGCCCACACAGCCATACCCATTCATCTCACAGCTGCACACACTGACACAGCCAACCGTGGCCGAGCCATCACCTATGCACAGCCACCAAAACACACACAAACACCCCTACAGAGAATACAGGTGCATAGATGGTACACCCACCTGGCCTAGGCACCACGCCCGGCCTGGCACATGACCGCAGCCTCTCCAACATGTTCGGATCCCTCCGGCGGAGGTCACTGTACCGGTGCCGGCACTGCTCAGCAGACCGGCACCGTCCAGTGACCCCCACCAGGTCAGTGGCCACTTGCTGCCACACTTGTGTTTGTGCAATGGTGAGGGGTGCCTCACCATAAAGTGCCCCATAGTGGGGCTCTACTAGGGCCACCAGGTTGGCCACTTCCAGTTGGCTCCAGGACACAGCTCTCCTCCTAGCCATGGTACCAACTTTACAGCAGGCAATATGGTGCCCCGCTGCACCGTAACCCCACGTGGAGATGTTGCGCAATAGACCACCACAGGCTCCAATCGCGCTGTTCGAACAGCACTGTCACTTCACATAGCGCTGTCACCAGACAGCGCAATAGGGACGTACACATGGCAGGCGAACAGTGCCAGGGGGCAAAGATCATACACAAGGTCATGGGCAATGACGCAAGGCTACGCACAGTGCCATCTGATGTATAGGCATCCTGCGCGACTGACCAGCTGTGTACCAGTGCCACAGTGGACTATTGCACAGTAGTGCCACAGCGCCATATAGTGCCCATTGCTGTAGCGCCACTGGCACAATGGTGGCCATGGCCTGAATTGCTGATTGCGCTCAGCATGTCAGCAGCGCGGCAGATGCCTGCGTAAGCTATCTGGGCATGCGCAATGCAGTGTACCACACAGTCACAGATCTGCGCCATTGGCTCAGCCGACTCATCCGTATTGCGCAAAGCGCAGATTCGCGATATTCAGCCGACACATGCAAATCATCTGATCAGCCATTCAAAGGCGCAGTGGCGTGATTTGCATGTCATTATAGTTGCTCCACTCCTAATTTGCATGCATTGCGCTATAAATGTGTGACATTGGGCTGCGCTGGCCAGATTCGGTTACTGCAGGTGAGAGGTGAGTTGCATGCTGTGTGATGTTCTGGACAATGGTCATGGGAAAATGCTGTAGACTGCACAGTGACAGGTGTCCACTTCCCCCCATACAGATCGCCATGACCGAGCAGAGCCAAGGTGAGGGTGAGGACGGTGGGCGTAGGAGGAGGCCCAACTTTACAGCAGCAGAGACAGAGGCCCTCTTCCAGGCCTACCTGGATGAGGAGCCAGTACTGAGTGGACGGAGGTGCACCCCTCAGTCCTGTGCGGCTGCATGGGAGGGTAGCTCGGCCATTAACCTGCACGGAGGCTACCAGCACCCGCAGGAATGCAAGAAGAAGATGGGGACAGACCGCAGGAGGTTGAAGGAGAAGGTGGCAGCCTTCAGGGCGGCACGTGCTGGCACTGGTGGGAGCCCGCCAGTGGTGTTGGAGCTGACCCCGATGGAGGAGACACTGGTCGCATCCATGCAGTGGAGTGCTATTGAGGGCGTACCAGGAGGTGGATTCCAGACAGGTGGAAGCCCATCACTGCACGGTATGACATGGTGGTGGTGTTGGGGGTTGGGGAAGGTTGTTCACATGCACTCACATGTACTCTCTTTCTGTTACAGATCCTGTTCATCTTCAGGAGACGGTGGTGGTGGGTCCAGGCAGTGATGATGACCTGCTGGACATGGAGGAGGGTCCATCCACCTCTATCACCAGCCAGCAGGCACTGCAGCAGCATGCACGCTGGGCCGCCAACTCTGGTGTCGGTGATTTGGGTGCGGGGGGTGCACAGCCTGTGTCTCAGCAGTCTGGCATGCAAGCATGCCAGCACGCTGTGACCATGGCTGTAGCAAGTACCTGCACCATTGATGATACAAGGACTGCAATGGGCAGTGATAGGTGTGTGTCCCATGACGGACACACAGCAGGCCAGCACGTGCCCCTGGGCCTTTCTGGTTCCAACTTGTGTACCAGCATGCTGGCACAGTCCCAGGCTGTGCCTGTCAGCACCATTGGGGCAGCACTGGTGGCTGTGCAGGTGTCTGGCACTGTTGCCAGCACAGCGGTGGAACGAGTGGACCCTGGGGCACAGTGGTTGGAGGGGCAGCAGCAGCAGTCACCCACCAGGTCTGGGGGTACAGTGTCAAGCGGTGGCACATGTCCGCTGCCCTTTGATCCACCCATTCCTGGTCCTGGTGAACAGCGCCCACCCTCAAGGGGTGTTGTGCATCAGGACCTTCCACACCCTGGGGGACAGGATGCCATTGTGGCACAGTACCCATTGGAGGAGCATACCCGCCTGCTGCAGGAATCAGTACAGCTGCAGAGGTGGGTTGCAATGTCCGTGGAGGCACTGTCTGTGTCCGTGGAGTGGCACAGCAGGGAGTGTGCTCTGGACCGTGCTGAGCTGGTTCGTATGCGGACGGATGTGACCGCCACCATTGACAGGCTGACCCAGCCAGTGGTCTCTGTCATGGCCACATTGGGCACACAGTCAGGTGCCCCTGTACCGCACACCCCACACAGTTCTCTCTCCACTCCCCATTCCCAGCGTCGTGCGACACCAGGCCTGTCGACGCCGGGTTCTGCTGTGGGCATCCCAGGCACCCCTGGTGCAGGTTTGTTCAGCATGCTGCAGACCCCTGTACAGGCAAGGTCTCGTTCACGCAGTGGGACCCCTGGTGGTGCAACAGCGCCACCCCATGTGGCCCCTGCTCAGCCTGCCAGTGCTGTTGGGTCACGGCGGGGCCGCCCACGCATCCGCGGTGGCCGTGGGACAGTGCTACATGACTGAGCTGTCTCCCAGTGCGGACCCTGTCTGGTGCTGCCGTGTGTGCAATATGTGTCATGGTGGTCAGTGCACTGCTGGGTGCTCTGCTCACCACGCCGACACACGGACCACCTGCACACCCACCCAACTGCTGTTCACAGGTGCGTGTGCATGATGATGCCTGCATTGTACTGTACACCAAGGTGCAAGGGTGTCCAGCATCTGACACACGTACTTGGACAGTACAGGTGGTGGGGGTGGTCGGTGGTGCTGTGTGTTAGCAATGTCGGTTCTGCAGTGCTGTGCATCTGCCCATGTACGCTCTGTGCCAGGTGTGTGTGTGTATCCATATGAGTGCTCACCCCTCCCTGATGGTGTGTTTGTATGCCTGGACCCTTCCACTCCCCTGACCGTCATGCACCCCTGGTGTGTTCCCCTGTGTGCCTGTGGTTTGTGCATGGACAGTGTTGGTTGCACATGTCCCCTTGACTTACCTGTGTTGCGTGCGTAGTGCTCCTCTGTGATGGTGTCCCGGTGCAGCTGGGCCTGCCGGATCAGTCGGGGGTCCCGCCGTCCTAGGGGGCTGCTCATCACCATCAACACCGGCGCCACTGGCGTCCCCATCGCTGTCCTCCTCTTCAACCTGTACGGCTATCCCATGGTCTTTGGCCATGTTGTGCAGGATGCAACAGGCCAGGAATATCCCACAGGCCTTTTGGGGGCTGTACTGTAGGGCACCGCCGGAGGTGTCTAGGCATCGGAAGCGTGCCTTGAGCATCCCAAACACCCACTCTATGATGTTGTGTGTTGTGGCATGTGCCTCATTATAGCGTTGCTGCGCTGGGGTCATGGGGCACCAGTACGGTGTGAGCAGCCAGGGACGGAGTGGGTATCCGCTGTCACCTGTGTGGAGATAGTGGAGATCTGTCTCATGTTCAGGTCCATATTGGCCATATCCCTGTGTGCCACTACCATGGCACCTGTGGCATTCCCACCCTTGCCCCGAGTTTGCATTCCATACATGTGTGCTCACCCACTAGATGGCCTGTGGGGATGTCCCCACTCTCGAATCGATGGCACAGTGCAGACTGATACCATATGAAGGCATCATGTGCTCCACCAGGGTGTGTGGCACAGACATTGATTATGTGCCCAGTGGCATCACACACCACCTGGCAGTTGACACTAGGGAATCCCTTTCTGTTGCGATATGCGAGGCCATCGGGGCCAGGTGGCGTGCGAATGGCCACATGGGTGCAGTCTATGGTCCCTAGCATACCAGGCATACGTGCTACCCTGTGGAACTCCTGCATGTTTGCTGTACGCTCTGCCGCGGTGCTGGGGAAATGGATGTACTCCGCAGCATGTGGCAGCAGTGCGCTGAGGAATTGGGTGAGGATGCATGACGTGGCCAAATGTGTGATGCCTGTGGTGTCCCCTGTCAGCCTCTGGAAGGTGCCCATGACGAGCAGGCACATGCAGGCTGTCACCTTGGTCTCCACCGACAGAGCGTGACTCCGTCGTGAGGGTGCCTGCATCACATCACTGCACAGCTCACAGAGCCGTCTCAGTATTGCCCTGTTCAGGTGGTAGCAGCCCACAATCTCTACATCTGTGAACAGCTCAAAGCTGATGCGGGCACGGTACTGCCTGTTGGGGGCATACCGCCGATGGGCCCTTCCACGGCCACGTCCCCCTGCAGCATGCATTCTCACCCCCCTCATTACAGCTTCCATGTGGAAGCTGGCACTGTCCATCTCCTTGGCTTCTGACCCCCCCCGGCTGGTGTTGCTGTGTTACCCCCGCTGTCCTCACTGCTACTTCCACTGCACTGGGCACCCCCCGCTGGCCTCTTCAGACTATGGCCCACGCTTTCCTTGCCTGCCCTTTGCTGTCTGTCTGTCTGTCTGTCTCTCTCTCCCCCACTTGGCAGCCTGGTAGCGTTCTTGCGCCGCTTCCTTGAGCCTTTTTATTTTGGCTCATTTCCGCTAGTGCACAATTTCCAGCTGTGCCACTCTTGTGCATCGCGCAAGTCTTTGAATATCGCATTAGGGTCTTTATGCATGGATCCACCCCTTCGGTTGTGCATGCCTTCATTTTCATTCTTGGCTGTTGCTCAGCATGTTTTCGGGCGCAACTGCCTCCCTTCTGAATATCGCTAAATGGCGATTTTGGACTTGCGCATGCACAACCCTGGTGCGCATGGCACAACCCTTTTGAATATCCGGGCCTCAGTATTCAGGGAATGCTGTTTTTCATAAAAAGGTCTTTAGACCCCTCTTAAAACCCTCCACAGAAGTGCACTCATGCAACCAACGGGGTAGAGAGTTCCAAAGGGTGGGGGCAATGTACGAGAATGCCTGAGCACCAGAAGATTTCAAATTCACCCTTGGAACCTCTAGCAACCCCTCGTCGGCCGAGCAGAGAGATCGATCAGAGTGATAGGGAACCAGAAGTTCTTTCAGATAGGCTGGGCCCAGATCATGTAGGGCTTTGAAAGTCATGAAGATAACAGATCAATACACTTTACAACACCTATGGATGAAGCTGGGACCCCTTTTTTAAAAAAGTTCTCAGTGTTGGACTTCCACTCGTGATGCCAGTAACCAGGGTTTGGGAATGAACCTGGGTCACTGGAGGGCCAGCCAGGGGAGGGAGATGGATGGAGCATCCTCTGGACTGCTCTCCTTCTCTGGAGGAGGTGGGATGAACGTCTGGTGCACTACGGACCCCTGGCGGAGGCCGGGGGCTCCACCACAGCTGGCATCTGGACGTCTGGGGGGGGCAGGGTAGAAGTGGGATGTCATTGCATGTCCCTGCCCTGAGGAAAAAATTGTCCTTTTGAGGACAGAAAAAATACCCAGCCAGCACCTCCATGACGCCCTCCTCGCCACCTCCAATGTGCTCCCAGCCTGGCTCCCCAAGACCCAAGCCGATGTTCGCAACACCGGTAAGTGGCATGATCCTACCCTGGGGGGTAAGCCAGGGGGCATGGGGGAGCATGGCTCATATGGGAGTAGGGGACAGTGGGGGCCATGACCAGGGCTGAGTTCCGGCGCTAGGCAGGGACAAAAAGCATAATAAATAAAAAAAAAAGTTCTTTGTCATTACTGCCAAGTCTGGCATCCTGGTTCACTGATATCTGTTTTCTTTCTTTCCAGGGTACAAATATCTTCTCAACAGAATCAGCAGATGATGACCTGAAATGTGTCCCTTTCAATCCTTCCAATACAATGTTCCTCCAAACTATTCCATCAGTTCCTGCATTGTATATGACTGTGTCCTGCTGTTTTTTTTAAATGTTTAGCCATCAAATAAAAAAACTTGTTCAAGCATTTAAATTGATAACAATAAACAGAAAAAAACTGTAACAAGTGGTGCTTTCTTTGCATGAATTGAGTATACCCAAATATACAGAATCCTTAATATAGTGTGAGACATATATCCCAGAAATTACTTATAGGGCTATGTACTTGACTTCTAATGACTAACTTGATCCATTTCCATTTAAACCCTCTTGAAGAAATGGTTTTTAGGCAAGCAACTGTTCTATAACAGTCAGTCCTTCCGTTTCCTCTATATAAGTATAAAAAGGCAACCATCTGGCATTAAATCTAGCCACTTGTAATTGTACCTTGGCAGTGATTACCTCCATGTTTTTTGTAGCGTTAACATTCATTCTCCATTGATTCATTGATAACACCTTTGGTGTCAACCAGTTCTGTGTTATAACTTTCAGGGCTGCCACTGTCAGTATATAAAACAAGCATTTGACAGTTGTTGAACGGAGCTCCACTGGAGGTAATCCAAGCACTAAGTTTGGAGAGGTCAGGGGTTCCCCTATATTTAACATCCTTTGTAATATTGGGCTTAACTGCAGCCAAAAGGATTGAGCCTGAGGGAATTTTATTTTAACCTAGGGGCTGGTGGTCAGGGGATACAGCGGACCACAGGGGAAGGTATGCCCCCCCAGTGGCCAACTGGCTCATTGGCTGCATTACCCCTGACAGTCACTAGGGTTGTGCAGAGCAAGAGGTTTTGTTAGTGATATTTGCACAGCACAAAAGAAGTGTGCAAACCTTCTTGTATTGAAACTCTGCTTAATATTGTCTAGGGCCAATATTCCTGTTCTGGTGAGCCAACTGAATAGCAAAACTTGGACAGCGAAATCCCTCACAGCGACAATGTCGACAGGTTTTGAGACTGTGGCTGTGAGGGACCTGAGGGCAAAATTTCACCCTTTCACCATCTTTTATCCCCCCTCAAATCAACTCTGACTCGGAGTTAATTATTTCAAGAAGGGGGGGTGGATTTGGGGGGACACAGCCCCTGAGAGAAACACACCAATGTTGGACAGGCTAAATTTTTCCTGTCAACATTGGGGATCTTGCCATGCTGAACTTCGACAACAGTGTTGTTGATTCAGCATAGGTAAACCTCCTGTCCCTACCGCACTATTTGGATACCCTCCCCCCATCGGTTTGGTTTGCACAGGTGCTACCCCTGGTCTCCAGCTCATTTTCTCTGACATCAGTCTCATTTTCTCTGACATCAGTGTGGTTCTTCTATGGAGGCACCCAGAGTGGAGACCAAGGAGGATGCTGGGAACCTCCACAAAGGAGACCCACAGGAGGGTGGCAGGGGACCCTGCAGGGAAAGGAAACAACTCCTGGTGGGGGACTCCATTGTTAGGAAGGTAGAACTGGGGAAGGAAGGGGAGAGGGAGGTAAGGTGCCTGCCTGGCGCCATGGCTTGCAGGGACAGGGAGCGAATCCTCAGGATTGCGAGAGCAGCTGCACAGGGGAGGGAGCTGGATGTCATTGTCCACCTAGGGACAAATGACCTGGCTAAGAAAGGGATTAGAGAAGTGCAGGAAGAGTTTGTGGAATTGGGGAGGGGCCTTAGTCAAGTAGCATGCACGGTAACCTTCTCGGAGGTGCTACCCATCCATGGCATAGGAGAGGCTAGGGTGTTCCGCACCATGGGATTCAATCAGTGGTTGAAAAACTGGTGTGGAGCTCAGGGATTTGGCTTCATTGGGGACTGGGGGTCCACCTGGAGTGATGCAAGCCTATACTGGCATGATGGGCTGCATCTGTCCGGGAAGGGAACTAGGATCCTAGGTGATAGGTTTAAATGCTTCATTGGCAAGCTTTCAAACTAGCCAAGGGGGGAGGCACTGGAAAGGAGCAGGAAAATCCTAGCCTCCCACAAATAATCACGGTAGTAAGTGCAGCAAACACCAACATAGAGGTGTCGATAGGGAGAAGGGCAGGGGTAAATGGAGAAAGTGACAAAGGCAAGAAGGACAGGGATGGGACAAAAGGGAGTAAGGCCATCAGGAAATGGAGGGTAATGAGTACCAATGCCCGTAGTCTGGGCAACAAGCTCCCTAAGCTGATGGCCTTAATGGAAGAGGGATGCCTGGATATCGTAGCAGTCACAGAAACATGGTACACAGAGAACCATGACTGGGATGTTAACATACCAGGGTACATAACCTACAGGAGAGACAGGCAGGGGAGAAGAGGGGGAGGAGTAGCTCTCTATGTAAAGGAAGGGATAAAAGCAACTGAACAAAAGAGTAAACAGGGAGGAGAGGAGGCACTGTGGGTCACCTTGGAGACTGGAAAGGGCACCACAATCCACACAGGGGTTGTGTACAAACCCCCATGTCAGGGGAAGGAATGGACAAGGATATGATAGAAGGCATTCTTAGAATGGCAGAGAAAGGGGAGATACTGTTGATGGGAGACCTGAATATGCCAGATGTTAACTGGAGCACATTTGCTGCAGCCACATCCAAGAGCAGGGCCATTCTTGACACCCTACAGGTGGCAGGCATTAGACAGCTAGTTTCAGAACCACTCGTGAGGGAGCAATCTTAGACCTCGTACTCTCAAATGGGGGCAGTGAGAGGATCTCAGATCTAGAAGTGGGTTGCCATCTGGGGACAAGTGACCATCAAACAGTGTGGTTCACGTTAAACTCAGCTACAAGAGTCAAACCATACAAAGTGAGGGTACTGGACTTTGGGAGGGCTGACTTTGGCAAGATGGGAGTGCCTCAGAAAAGCACTAGCAAACAGGCTAGAAGGAGCGGTGGAGCAACAATGGGGAATTATCAAAACTGCCATCACAGAGGCAACAAGCCTTTGTGTGAAGCAAATAAACAAATCAAAATAAAAGAAAAAGCCACTATGGTTCTCAAAAGAGGTGGCTGTGAAAGTCAGGAAGAAAAAGATAGCATTCTGGAAGTATAAGGAAACACAGAAGGAGCAGGACAGAGAGCTGTACCAGTTAAGGCAGAAGGAAGCAGGGAGGGAACTCAGAATAGCAAAGGCCCAAACTGAGGAAAAGATAGCCAACTCAGTTAAGAAGGGGGATAAAACCTTTTATAGGTATATCAGCAAGCGCGTAGAAAGACAAAGGGAGGGATAGTGAGGCTGAATAGAATGAACAGTGGGTGGGCAGAGGGGGACAGTGAAAAAGCAGGAATACTGAACGAATATTTCTGCTCAGTATTCACAAAAGAGGAGGGAGAAGTGCCTAATCCAATTAACAGAAGCACTCTTGATAGGGGGGGTCGATCCCAGTCCTTTCACAGAAGAAAGGGTTTTGCAAGAACTCCTAAAACTGAAGGTGGACAAAGCAATGGGTCCTGATGGAATTCACCCCAGAATTCTAAAAGAATTAAGGGAGGAACTAGTGAAACCACTGGCTACTCTTTTTAATAAATCATGGGAGGATGGTGTGGTACCTGAGGACTGGAGGAAGGCGGATGTGATTCCCCTTCACAAAAGTGGGTCCAAGACAGAGGCAGGAAACTACAGACCTGTCAGTCTGACCTCTGTGGTAGGGAAAGTGATGGAGTCACTTCTGAAGGAAAGAATAGTCCAGTACCTAGAGGCCAGTGGAGCACAGGACCCAAGGCAGCATGGGTTCACAGTGGGAAGGTCATGTCAGACAAATCTATTAGATTTCTTTGACTGGGTGACCAAAGTAGTAGACCAGGGAGGGGCTGTGGACATGGCCTACCTAGACTTTAGCAAGGCATTTGACACAGTCCCACACAAAAGATTAATAGTCAAATTAACCAGCCTGGGAGTGGGACCCAGGGTGGTAGCCTGGGTAAAACATTGGCTGGACAACAGGACACAGAAGGTAATTGTAAATGGAGTCCACTCTGAAGAAAGGGGGGTTACTAGTGGGGTACCTGAGGTTCAGTATTGGGTCCAGTCCTTTTTAATGTCTTCATCAGTGACATTGCAGAGGGACTGGAAGGAAAAGTATGCCTTTTTGCAGATGACACAAAGATCTGCAACAGGGTTGATACACAAGGAGGCATGGAAAGGATGAAAAGGGACTTGGCAAGGTTGGAGGAATGGTCAGAAGTATGGCAGCTAGGATTCAATGCAAAGAAGTGCAAAATAATGCACCTGGGAAACAAGAACCCAGGGGAAGAATACACAATGGTTGGGGAGGTAGTAACAACAACAAAAAAGGAAAGGGACCTGGGGGTAATCATATCAGATGACCTTAAGGTTAGCAAGCAATGTGAGAAGGCAGTAGGGAGGGCTGGGGTATACTGGGATGTATAGGGAGAGGCATCATCAGCAGAAAACAGGAAGTTGTTATCCTCTGTACAGACAGTTGGTGTGACCCATCTGAGTACTGTGTCCAGTTCTGGAGACCCCATCTCTGCAAGGACATAGACAAGATAGAGGCAGTCCAGAGGAGGGCAACTAAAATGGTGCAGGGTCTGCAAGAGAAGCCGTATGAGGAGAGACTAAAGGAGCTTAATATGTATACCCTTGAGGAAAGAAGGGAGAGGGGGGACATGATAGAAACTTTTAAGTACCTCAGTGGAATCAACAAAGTCCAAGAGGGTAGCATCTTTCAGAAAAAGAGACTTGCAAGAACAAGGGGACACAATTTAAAGATAGAAGGAGGCGGTTCAGGGACAATGTGAGGAAGTATTATTTCACAGAGAGGGTAGTGGATGCATGGAACAGCCTTCCTGAGGAGGTTGTGGGGTCTAAAACTGTGGGAGAATTCAAGAATGCATGGGACAGACATAAGGCAATTCTTGTGGGGGTAGGAAGAAATAGGCTGTTGGTTAACTAGGATCTGCGGCCTATCCTGTAGGTAGGGAAATGGGCAGACTAGATGGGCCTAGCGGTCCTTATCTGCCATCAAAGTCTATGTTTCTATGTTTCATGACTCTGGCCAACCTTCTCTGTGATCATGTTCTCACCTTTCTCCTCATCACTGTTTTTCAAGGGACACTAGGAGGTCTGACTTAGTGTGCTCTTCATAGGTGAGCCATCTCTGGCACAAATCTTGCAGTTATGCAAAGGAAAACCTCTTATATGTGCATAGTGCCTACTCACTAGCCAAGCTTTACTAGAAAAATAAAAAATGGAAAAGAAACAAAACAGAAGTGTATACAGTATCCCTTGTGCATCTTGCTCTACAACTGATCAATTGGGTAGCTGCTTACCTAGTGACGCACACAATTCACTTAATGATCCAAATGTATCACTTTCTGACTGGTGTCTGGTCATTCACTAAAGGCATCCGCATCTATTGCTTCACTAAAAATGTACACCTTCCCAATGTACATGAAACCCTCCTCCCAAGGTGGGGTGGGGGCTTACCTTTCAGCTCCCTCCCTGAGTGCTCTTCCCCCTGAATCCTTTCTCAGACAGCAGCCACAGGACTGAGTGCAGCACCATAGCTTCTTTCTTTAGCACAGAGAGTGCCATCAGCCCTGCGGCTAGCCAGCTGTATGGTTTCATAACTCTCCTTGCCCTGTTGGTTGTAGCATCATGTCTGAGGAGCACACCAGGACTGCAGTTACTCCTCTTCATCAGTGCAGCTGCACCTTTGAGTTCATTGGCCATAACTGCACATGGACATTGCTTCCCCAACCACATGAACTGCAAATTTGGGAGTACAAAGGATGCTATTTTTGCCAGTGGCTCTCAAAGCTGAAGCACAGCTGTACTAAGAACTCCACAAAAGAAGCATGGATCTCAGGAACACCCAACAGTGACTCTCTGTCACCAGTATACTCCCTGGTCCCACTGCACAGAAGCAGGGACCAGAAGTTACCAATCCAGAAAGCTGGGAGCAGTACCGACAGACAGAAGCAACTCTTAAATAAAATAAATTGAGGCTGCAAGGGAACCACCATGTTTGTTGTGCTTCTCGCTCCAGGACTGTTGGGTAGGGGTCAGTGGACAGCACATGCAGCTCAAGAGAAGCACCCAGTTCTGAGTTCAGTGTTGCAGAGCAGCAAACTGCAAGCTGTAACAAGTTACAGTGGACTATCTATGCATGCGTTCTCCAGGAAATGGACAACCACTAAGAGGATCGGGTTTAGCATATTAGAATATATACGATGCCTTAGCCAACCAGAATTGAGCCCCAGATTTGTACAGATGGAAGAAGTTTTGAATTTTTAATCAGATCAGCCTTGGAAAGAGAGAGAAGGAGACAGAAGTGTGCGTGATTCAGAATCCCACGCTCTGGTTGAAAAAAAGTAACTTTTAAAATTCTTGCACAGGAATCTTTGTTCAGAAATTGAACAGAACCAAAGTGCCTTTGCAGGGCTTTAGAGCATCAGTTCTCAGATTTTGTCATAGTCCTGCACCTATTGGAAAAACTTGAAAACATCACATGGCTCCAGACTACCTATTTTAGGGATACATATCAAATTCCTTTATACCTCAGCTGAACACATACCAAGTATATGGGGCTATAAATATTTTCTTAAGAAAAGCACTCTCAGAGAAAAATTCCAGTTGAGTTCATTGTTGAGGCATTGTATTTTATCTAATTTTTTCAAATTGACATAGAGTTCTACTTACAGATTTTTTTTGTAGTCTGTTTCTCCTCTCTCCGATGGCCCACATTCTGAATGGTGACCCAGTACCATTCCCCCAACATCCACCAGGTCTCATCAACCATCTTCCTCCAGGGCTTGTCCCCTCTGGTGGGGTTGGCAGTGGGGTCCTCAGGCACCCACTGAAGACAAGATCCAGTTCTGGTCAGTGTCCCGGCTGGTCAGGGAGCAGGACCTGCGAGCCCTACCTTCATCAAGCTACCAAAGATGTTTCCCCTGGTTTTCTCCCCCTAGAGGTAGTGTGTGCAATGACCCCAATGGTGGTGTTAAGCACGCTTATGTGCACAGCATGCTGGGTGTCTGCCCCACCTCTGCCCACTGTGTACAGCATTTGTGTGCAAGCCTCCAACCTTTGCTAGGGACCAGACAAGCACCGATCACTGATCACCCCCTCCCTGGAGGAGAGCTGTCCTTGGGATGCTCAGTCCTCTTCCTCATTCCTGGCCAACCCCCTGCAACCTGCTCACACCATGAACACGGGTCATTGGTGTGGCAAGAGGTAAGGCAGGATGCCTCAGCCCTCCACACCACTGGGCCGTCTCTACTGACAGATTTGCAGGACTGTGATGGGAGCCTCTATGGCCCCCTCATTTGCAAATTTATTCTTGGGTTACTGGGCAGAAAACTTGGTGTTGAATCAGGACAACAACCCACACACAGACCATATCAAACACTGGTTTTGTTATATTGATGACGTGGTCTGTGTGTGGGATGGTTCAGAGGAAGATGCAAAAGAGTTCATGGAATGGTTCAGTCTCAGTGAGTACAGCCTCAAATTCACAAGCATCAGCAGCAAGGCATCATTACATTTTTTGGGATATTACACTTAAGGTGGGAGCAAACAACAAAATAAAAAGTACAGATTTCAGGAAAACCACAGCAGATAACACACTGCTTAGATCTAAGAGTGGTCATGCAAGGAGCCTTGTATCATCTATGCCTTTCAGCCAGTGTCTTAGGCTTTGTAGAAATTGCTCAGAGACCCAAGATTTTGAACAGAGTGCAGAGGAATTGGAAGCCTGCTTTTTGCAAAGAGGTTATGACCAAGGTTTATTAGAAGCAACCCTTGACAAAGCTACACAGACAGATAGAAAACCCCTTTTAGTGGCTAAAAGAAGAAATAAGAAAAGGAAAGGCAAGTAACCTATCTGTTTTGTAACTGAATTCAATAGCCCAAGTAGAAAAATGGCTCCACAGTGAGATAATACTGGTCATTACTCAGAAATAACACCATACTCAGGAATGCAGAAATAGTTGGGGTCTGGCACAGGTTGTCTGAACCTGCTTTTGCTGAGCAGTTGGGGAAAGGATTTTAGTTTCTGGATAAGCTTTACATTCTTTATCAGTCTGTGGACTTTAAGGCAGGAGTGCTGACTTGTTTAATACAGCATTTGTGTGGTGTGGGGGATCCATAGTGGAAGCTGGATATTAATTTATCTTTTCTACAGGCATTGTGAGCAACTTTCTGGAAGTTTCTGTCCTTCTCGGCCAGGATCAATTTACAGATCACTGGGGCTTAAATACTAGGGCTTCTCACATAGCAGTACTGCAGAAACAGTTGGGTCTGGCCGAGGTTGTCTGAACCTGCTTTTGCTGAGCAGTTGGGGAAAGGATTTTAGTCTCTGGATTTGCTTTAGTTCTTTCAGTCTGTGGACTTTAGGGCAGGAGTGCTGACTTGTTTAATACCATGTTTCTGTGCTGTGGGAGATCCATAGTGGAAGGTGGATATTCATGTATCTTTTCTACAGACATTGTGAGCAACTTTCTGGAAGTTTCTGTCCTTCTCAGTCCGGATCAATTTAGAGCTCATTGTGGCTTAAATACCAGGGACAGGATTCTCAAAGAAGCCAAAAATCCCACAGCTGTGGGAAAAAATCCTGCAGCACTGTGGACCCGCAGCTGTGCGATATTCACAAAGGCAGTAGGCGCATGTGTGGAATTCCATAAATAAGCCCACTTGCGGCATTCCATACATGCAGAAAATGCACACATGTGGGTCTGCAGCTGCGGGAGCACATAAAAAGGGCATCAGGGAGGTACAAAGTTCACACCCTGAGGATCAAAGGAGGAGAAGCAGCAGATCATTAAGGATGAATCCGAACCAGCAACCAGAGAGAAGCCAGCAGCATGCCACACAGCAGGGAGCTGAACAACAGCAGCACGCCTACTACTTCATGCAACACCATGGAGTACCAGCAGAACAGCAACACATGCAACAGCACCCAGGAATAGGGAACCTAGGGCAGCCCATAGCCCAGAGATGGCAGCAGCAGCACTACAGGTATGAACACCAACAACAGCCAGGTGTGCTCACAGTGCAACAGGCACAGTACCAACTGCCATACATGCCACAGGTGCCAATACAGCAGCAAGCCCATGCACAACAGGCAGCATTGTACACCCAGCAGGGGCAACAACACCAGAACCTGCCCCAGCTGCCACAACAGCACCCTCAGACACAGCAGCAACAAAGCACACTGCCACAGCAAATGGCACCACAACAACAGGGCCAGCAGCCAGGTCCAAGCAGCAGCCAGGAACACCAAACAGCAAGTGGCACAGGGAGCAGAGGCATGCGGGCAGCCAACAGTACATCACGAGAGGAGGAGGTGCTGGTGCATGAGGTCGATGCCAACTATGATGTGCTCCATAGCAGGTCAACAACAAAAGCAGCCAAGGCAGACATATGGGACAAAATCTGCCAGAAGGTAAATGCAGTGGGCACAGCAAACAGGGATGTAAAGGCCCTGAAAAAGAAGCATGACGACATCTGATGAAGGACCAAGGACAAGATGTCACAAATAAGATGATCAAGCCAAGAGACTCATAAGTCAAACTGTTGCACACCAATTGTACAGCAATGGCCATGTGGTGTTAGCCACAAGGTAATCACTGTTGAGGAGGGTGACCACTGTGTATGAAGTGAAATGTGAAACAGTACCCACTGAAACAAGATGTGTACCAAGATAGCAGACAAGCTGGACCAATGCAACAGACAGGTGTCACCCAGAAAAGCAGATATAAAGTGCAGTACCAGAGCATCACAGTCTCAGACAATTGTGTCTGAACAATGCTTTGGTCAGGGGATGGATGAGCCCATATGAAGGTGAGCCCAAAATGTGAGCCCTGGCAGATGGGGATGTAGTGAGACTGTCCAGAGGGACCTGGAGACCCTGTAGGGTTGGACAAGGAGTATGGAACTGAGGAGTAAACCCAGGGATGTGCAGGATTCAGCATGTGGGGTCAGAGACCCAGCCCATGTTCGCACCTGGGGGGGGGCATACTGCAAGTCACAACAAGTGAAATGTAACTGGGGGGGTGGTACAGGGCACAATGGACAACATGGAAATGTGTAGAAGAATAGAGCTAAAAGCACACAGGAGTCTGGGCCACATGGCCGGGGGGGGAGGTATGTCCAGGAGGAGGGAGGTGAACCGCTCACTGTAGAACATCTTGGGCAGGCATCATCCCTAGTACTGTGTGCAGTGCAGGAGACCACACCACAAGAGGCAACTAGCACTGCTGGAGATGGTCTAGGTGAGGGAAACCAGGATGATGCAGGGCATGGAAGGGAGGACCTAAGAGGATAGGCCATAAGAGTGTGGGCTGAAGATGCTGAAGGAGAGGAGAGACAGGATGGACATGATGGGGCAACAAATGACACAACAGGGAACCACAGCAGTGGAGACAAAGAGATGGACAGACCACAGTAGGGGGCACAACCAGGGGGCATGAGTGGAAGCTGGAGGTGAGCCAAGACAGAGTGGAGTGCAGGACACAGTACATCCCTGACAGTGTGGTGGGGCCATGCAAAGCACTGCTCGGGAGTCTGGTAGAGGAGGGCATGGTGGAGGGTGTTGGGGGGGCAGTGACAAGGGTAAACCCATGCTGAAGTTGACCTATACTGGGGGGAGGGAGTGCGCACCCAAGAGGGGCTGCCTACCACGCAGACATGGTACACCATGAGGCCCAGTCTGCCTGCTAGCAGTACAGCTGAATGTCAGTATGTCAATGTAGGGAAGGTGAAGTAGTAGCATGCAACATGCAGACAATGGGTAGGATGTATGGACATGGAAAGAAATGCAGGCCAAGAAGCATACAACATGGTGTACAGCAGGATACAGCTGGCCATGGCAGGCCACCCCTGTGTAAGTAGGACAGGTGCCAGGCCGACTGATGTGGGTACAGAGGTGACCCAACAGAGCAAGTGTCACATACACAACAGCAGGTCACAGGCAGCAGACATGGGTGTAGGCAAGCATACACCATGCACACCAGGGTGTGCAAAATTATATAAGGGGGGGAGCACACAGGATATGAACTGCTACTGAGTCCCATGAAACCTAACAAACAAGATGCTGTACCCAGCTGTACTGTCAGTCATAGGAACGTAATGTAGAAGGACTGGTCATGAAAACTCCCCTTGCATCACAAGGACAATACAACCTGACAGGCTCTGGTCTGCTATGTGGGTGTAACAGGGAACAATGCATGACAGTCGTACTCACCCATGCATGGCAACAACCGCTGTCATGGGATACAGAGGTTGCATGTATTGTGCCAATGAGGTAGCTAACATGGTCCTGGTGTATGGTTGGAAATAGTCTGCCCACAGTCACGGGGGTTACCCCAACAAGGGGGGGGGAGCAGTGAGGCCACAAAGTGTGCAGACCACAAAACACTGGCTACACCCCTGGCAGCTGATATGGACAACACAGGCCATGCAGCCCTCCCTTGTACACAGTCAGCCACACATGCCAGCATACACATGAATGGTACTGCACATAGCACGCCCAGTAAGAATGCCCTCCCAAGCCACTGGAAGGCACAAGATGCAGCACAGTCCTGGGAGATGTGGAATAGCACAACCACCATGGCAGAGCATCACTGTGAGCAAACAGCATAGGTGAACAACACACAATGCCACACCCAGCACTGGATCAAGAATGTGTGCCTGGCAATGGCTGACACATACACTATACCCACACCACAGGTATGTTTGGCAGGGAAATATGTAGCAGCAAAATCAAAGTGCACCATATGCACAGGTTGCATGAAATGCACTGTCCACAACATGCAGCCTGATCCCAGTCGCAACAGCCACAAACACAGATGCACAAACATGCACACGTGAGTAATGCAGCACAACCCAGAACAGGTGCCAACATAATCCTGTACAGGACAGGCAAGTAAGACCTGTCCTGAACAATATGCCCATAACTAGGAACAGACATCTGACAAATGCAACATAACCCAGTCATAGAATGTAGTGCAGAACACAGTATCGGATGCAGAACAGCAGGAAGAGTGTGTGATCCTCTCCCACAAACATGCACAGACAAGCAAACAGCAGCCAGCAGCAGGTACACAGCACATGGTCATGTAGAGGTAGGGAGAGCTGGACATGGCCACAGACTGGGTGAACTGGCAGCCATAGGTGCATGTGAGTAGCAAACCAATCCACACTGTAATAGACATCTGTTGTACTGATATCAGTGACACCAAAGTGTGACACACACAACAGTGATGATGTCTGCCAACAGGGGTACAGCCAAGGCAGTACAGAAACATGGCACTGTCCCAGACACCACAGTAAGACAGCCCGGTGACACCTGTAAAAAGCAACCTGAGTGATGTGTACTACACAGATAAAGGTATGATACACAGTGCCCCAGCAAAGAACTGTGTTAACCAATACGCACCCACAAATGGTGAGGCAGTCTGGACACTGTATGACCACAAAATGCACCATATCATGATTGTACTTGGAGATGGTTCCTGACACACTGTGGTATTGGGTGTCCACATATATAAGGGTGCTGGATGGATACAGTGAATGTGCATTGGACAAGCATGTGTCAATGTAGTCAACATGTCTCAATCCCCACAGGTGGAGGAGCCCATGATGTACCCACACTCACCAATGCTACAGAGAGGGTAGTACCATGCCTGCAGGAGGTAAACATCAGTGGAGTCAGCCAGATGGACACCCTAAGCATGCAGCTACAGGCAGTAGGTATGTACACATAATCTGCTACATAAACATGACAAGCACAGCGTACTATGTTGGTGCCACATGCATGTGGGTGGGATGTGCCATGCTGTATGGTGTGCTGTGTGTGAGGAATGCTGTGCATACCATACATACTGTACACATGCAAGGGGATGAAAACATGGAATGTACATGGATGTATGGCTACAGAATGCTGGCATGAGCATGACACATGCCATATGTGACTGACTAAGTGGGAATGCATGATGAGGGGTAAGAGCAATGGACAGAGAGACATGAAGGTCAGACCCAATGATGATGCAATCCATGAACAACAATGATGGCAGAGAGAAGCATTGTGTGCATGACCATGGACCAGGGAAGGACAGGGACACAGAGGCAATGAAAAGGGAATGATGCAGGAAAGCAACAGCAGCACAACACATAGTTGGTGGGACATGTAGTATGGTGACTGGTGAGTGTCAATGATCTGTAAACAAAATGTAACACACAGAACTGGGTGGGGGCATGTGCACAAGCAGGTGACAGGAAGCAGTGGGTGTGGGCAGGATGAGAACACTGCTGTGATGGTGTCTACAGGTACATGACCACAGAACTGAGAACACAGAATATATGACCAGTACTGTCAGAAACACAGCACCACACATTGTCAGAAACAAACACACAAGGGTGGAAACAGTGCAGATGTGTAGGGTACATGTGCCATGATCACACACAAAGGTCAGCATGGTGATGTGGGGTTAACAGTGACATACATGGCCAACCCCTGTCCTGGGTACAGCAAAGAGAGGCATGGATGTACATCACAGACACAGGGAGAAAGAACCCGAAACACACTCGGAATGCAATGCACAACGGCCACACAGTGTGAGGGGCACATGACTGGACAAGGTGAGAGGGTACAAAATGCAGAAGGTGTGGAGTGGCACAAGGATCAATGTAGGTGGGTATCATAGGACCCACAATACTGTCCCACATGGGAGGCCAGGCAACATGACCAGTAGGCCTGCCCCAGGAGAATAATGGTAGCACACATGTAGGGATCTGCTACTGGGACGGCAGTAGGATGTGTGTGCAAATGTGCCAAAGCACGAACAGTGTGAGGTGCAAACCTTGCTGCAATAGGGGGATGGCCATGCAGCATTGGCCCTGCAGTGCCACCAGGAGCCACAATGCAGCTGTGCGGTACAGTAATGTAGGCCAGGCAACAGGCCACAACAATGTTGTCCCTGGGTGCTGGATACTGACAAGGTGGGGTACAGCAGGAGGGATACACATTGGAGGTGGCACACACAGGCCAATGGCTGGCAACAAAGAAAGGATACAGGAGGCAAGTAATGGTGGCAAGGAACAGGAAATGTGTAATGGTTGTAGACATTAACCTATGTAGATGCTGGCATGAACACACACACAGGATATGGATGACAGGGAGCAGACAGAGAGGCAAGCTATCAGTGACATGCCACTGTGCATGGGCAGGTACTGTCATCATTTTAGCCACCATGCACCCCAATGATATGTGGAACCAAGTACATACTACCACAAACACACCACGGACACAAGGTGCACATAGGGCATGTGCCCATACCAGCACAAGGCACAGCAAGACACGGAGCCCTGCGTAATGCTCTGTGGCCTGCACAGGAGACAGACCACAGCAAAGTCTTGCATGTGGGACACGGTACACATACCGGAACAGTACAGGGCCACACACATACACACACACACACACACACACACACACACACACACACACACACAATGCAGCTGGACAGGAGACCTTGCACATGCCAGGAAACAACAATGCCCAACACTGACACAGTTGCCTGACTATGGGATGTGCAGTAACAAGGGGGCAGACGTGGTAGATGGGGGGAAATGAACAGAGGTGAAAGAGCAGGTGCAATGTCATGGGGATGGTGATAGAAACATGTCATGGCTGCAGTGGTGTGGGTGCTGAGTCAGACACTGGGTGAAGCCAAGTATCTATGTCTGGGAACATAGGCAATGATAATGTGTGGTACGATGAACCAGGCTGATGTGTCAGTAACATCTGCAACACAACCATGACCCAAGTGGTATGAGTGTTCCACCCCTGCTGCAAGGTGAATGCTGAATTGTAGAACAGGGAATGGCATTCTCCCCTGCACATGCAGGAGGAGTGCATGCAGACTGGCGAATACTATACCTGTACAATGATGAAGGTTCAAAGCATAGATAATGAATGGCACACATGGTGCATGGACAAGTGTCCAGTGCACAACAGTGTGATGTTGGCCTGTGGGAAATTGTGCAAGCACATACTGTGGATGTACGTATCACTGCCACACATGGGTCTCCACTGTGAATGCACTGTGATGCATAGTACAGTGCAGTGTGGCAGATTGAGCTGCACTGTCACATAAGACTAGAACAAGACCAAAGGAGGTGGCGGCATATGCTATGCAGTGTGTGCTGGACAAACAGCACTGCAGAACTGTACAGCAATGTGTCACAACACACATGGCAACACTGTACACATGCATGACACTGGCTGAGGTCGAATCACTCAGGTGTAGAAACAACAGCATCCAAATGAGGGTGGACTTTGAGAAAGTGCACTGGCCTGCCATGATGAACACCTGGACCCAGCAAAACATGCTTGACACAGGCATATGTTCAGCAGAGGCAGGTTACATGGAAGGCAGATACACAGTAATGGCCACAACATGCCCATAGGGACAGTACATACTGGAATGAAATCAGAGTCACTGTGTGCATAGCAGGGAATGTGCCATCGGGCTACGCCATGGTGTCCATGTGTGCAGAGGGCTGAGAAGACAAGACTGTGAATCATAATGGCTGCAGCCAAAGAGGGTGGGGCATATAGTGAGATGTGTGGCATGATCCGCTGGCCCACTGAGCAAACCCAGCAAAGGGACAATAACAGTAGACATCCAGACACAACAGAGTGAATAATGCAATGGCAGACATGCTGTATGTATGGCATGTGGAATGTGGAGAAACAGAATGTGTGTGGTAACACACGTAGAGGTACAACAAATCACAACACACAGCAACACATGTCAAGATACAACTGCATGGTGAGCACTGCATTACATGTGCCTGGCACACACTGAGTCCTAATGTGAACAACTGCAAAGGCATTGCCAACACACAAGCAACACATACACCATCGGGTGGGTGTGTACATGTGTGTAGGGCAACACAGACAATGATTGGCCATGATCTGCCATGCACACACTGCACAATGCACTGTGTACATGTAGCAACACACAGACCACCAACAATGCCTGCAGCAGGGGCAGAATGGTCAGACCAGTCCGTGTGAATACCATCAGCTGCACAGAGAGCAGATATGTCTGCACACCCCCCACATGTGAAATGATGTCCCCAGTTGCAGGTGCAGCAGCTGCAGTGGACCATGTCAGATGCACCCACACCTGTCCTGACCACACCCAACCCAGCCACAGTCCTCACCCATATCAGCACCCCTGACAGCGCAAACCATGGTGCAAACCCCATTCCAGTGACAGAACACACCACCCATGCCCCTCTGTGCCTGCCCCCAGGCAAGTGATGGGTGAGTAGCTGCCATCCACCAGTCTCCTTATGGCACCCTGACTGTGCCCCTGGTAATGATCCCTCTCACATCCTGGAGACCCTCTGGCATGTCACCCATGACCATCCCCCCCCAGGGTGTACATCCGAGCACCCTGGGCCCCTACACATGGATCCACACCCTGCTGTCTGGGCTATGTATGTTGCTCTCCACTGAACCCTCCCTAGGAATGTGACATCCAACTAGAACTGTCACCAAGACTGCACACATATCCCGAGGTGTTGCAGTACCAAACTGTAGTTCAAGGGTAGGAACAGTGCGACCCCTCCCGGGGTTGTCCCCATGGTGATACAGACCAGCATCCTAGGTGCCCTTGCCATTTCCCATGTACATATCTGGCCAGTGTAGCATGATACTTACCAGTACCCCCATGGCCCTCACACACCCCAGCACGGAAATGACATACCCACCCAGTGTACACCCATGGTGGGTAAACCGTCTTCCAGGTGCAGATACATGCAGCGACCTGCATGAACCCACAGTGCCCTGATACTGGACAACCCTGTCAGAGGCACAATAATCACTTGCAAGGCTACCAACACCACACACCCACCACGACACCTAGCCCTGAGTCATCTGCAAATGGACACCGTCCCCACCCGTGCACCTGTCCTATGACTGAGACATAGGTGTGACTAGGGTTGTCACAGCACTGGCTGTCATGCCAACACAGTAATGACACACTCTGTGGATGAGCCCAGCCTGCCAACACCACACTGTAAGTATGCTCACAGTGCCTACACCACTCCATTGAACATCACTCTCCCCACTCCCATATCTGTCAGTGTAGCCAGCAGGACATTGTGGCACATACACTGAATTGCATACTGATGCACGGAAAGTGGTGGTCCCCCAAATGCAACCCCAGTCCTGGGCCTTTGTCACACACACACACAGATGTAGACAAGGGTAGTACAACACATACAGTCTGTGCCACAGCAATGCTGCCAATCCTCCAAACACCCACAACAGTGAAGGACACTCCAGGGCCCATCCGTTCGGCAAACCACCAAATGTCAGCCCACCGAGCCACCCTCACACATGTCAGTCCAGTGGAACATGGCTGGAACTGTGATGCACAATGGTCATGATGTGTACTGGATACACATCCCTCAGTACATGTGCAGAGCAACAACACTGTACACACCACAAAGGTGGTATGTACGTGATGTGCACTGGGGCACACCACTGTGAATAGATGCCACTGAGCCATGCACAGAGCCACACACATGCAATGCGTGGACCCAGTACAGACATCTGGATGTGCATGGGTGTTGTTGCATGTGTGTGCTCCCATGTGGGCAATGGCATCTGTGATGTGGATGCCAGCAGTGTCCACATACACACCACAGCACATGTGATGATAGGACGACAGTTGTGAATAATAATGGAGTAGCTGACAGAGCACAGCCACAGATGGGCATGTGTGACAGTGCCGGTGAGAGCACCATAATGTGGCATGATGCACACTGTCCTATGTGCCACAGTAGTGTGCCATAGGGACTCTGTAGTGTACCACATGTACCTGTACAATGTCACAATGCACTGAATGTATGCCTTAGGAAGGGATGGACACAACCATGGTCAGGTCATAATGTGTATGTTGTTGTACACTTACAGGTGATATTGGGAGACCAGTGCAACAATGCCCATGACCACCACCAGGTGACAGCTGGTCACAGCAACAGGTGTACACCCAATGCACCACAGCAGCTGACCTACACACTGCAGCAGGGCATTCAACAGAACCACAGACAACGGATGGCAATGGTGGAACAGGACACACAGCTCCATGAGGAGAAGCATACGGACAGTGTCCCCATTGAGAACATTGTCGAGGACATCCCACCATCCACCCTGCATTGGTCCCCCTGGGAGTGGATGCACGTCTGGACTGTCAATAGGTGACCTTGGGTTGGGGACACCCACACATCACTGCACACTCAGCAACAGTCCAAGGGTGATGCTGATGATGCACAGAGTGACCATAGTCACTATGGGGACACCATCCTGAATGCAGAGTAGCAGATCAGTGTAGCCATAGGAAACCTGAAGGACACCCTGTCATAACAACATGACAGTACCCCAGAACACACCCATCAGCTGACAGATGCTGTGCTGTCAGTAGCAGCAGCAGTGCGGCAAAACAACCAGACACAGTGTCAGTTGAGTGCAGATATAGTGGGTGCACCACATGCAATCTCCGGTACCACAGCCAGGTAAAACACCATCATCCAGCAGCACACTGAACTGCTGCAGGCCATTCATGAGGCACAGATGTCCTTCATGAGGGAGATGAGTCAGATGCTGGCAGGGCAGCATGCAACACGGGGGGAACATGTGGCGGCACTCAACAGACAGACTGGTGCAATGCAACAGTTGTCCAATACACTGACAGCAATGTGCACACCCCATGTGGGCATGGCTGAGCCAGTGGCCATGTACATAACAATGCCTGAGGCATCCACCACCAGGGGCAAGTCTCTGCCCAAGTCAGCACCCATAGCCCACCACATGCACGTGGACCGACACATGTACAGACACACACAGCAGAGCACACTATGCAGTCACATGATGTGATAGCACACTGCAAACCAGCCACAGGTGTGGATATGGATAGGGATGGGCAACACCGTGCACCCACACTGAGCATGCAACATGGGGAGGCCCAAGAGGCCACTGCACAGTCCCAAGGCACTTACCGCACATGTGTGATGGCAACCATGGTGGAAACACCACAGACAATGCAGGTAGGGGACAGCAGCAGCACACAGTCTGAGCCCATGTCACAGTTGCAACATACCGGGGACAGTGGAAGCAGACAGGGACATGCAGGCATAGGGGAGGCATGTACTGTGCAGGCGACAAACACGTCACCAACTGAAACTGCACAAGCCAAGCAAATGAGAAAGAAGCACAACACTGGCAAGGGGCTTGTTGGCAGTGATGGGACACAGGCCTCACAACAGCAGGGACAGAAGAGATGGCATAGTGCCCGTCAGGCACAGAGGGTAGCACAAACAGACAATGGTCAGGGCACCCAGGACACACAGGGTGTGCCCACAGCTAAGCAGGCACCAACATCAACCACAACAGTGACAGAATCCCTAGCTGAGACCACACAGACACAGACAGTACCTGGGAGGGGAGAAGGGCAGGAAACAGTGAAACGTGTTGGCAGGGGACGTCCCCCAAAGAAGCAGTAGACACTGTGATGTCATGTGGCACACCATGCCCCTGAGTGCTGTGCTGCACTGCCAGGGACAGGCATACATAACACAACATGGGTCACATGGATATGAGCCTTTGTCAGATCACAGGAACCTGCTTGGACAGGCATGGTAGAGCAGCTATATCATGCTGGAGTCAATGCAGCCCCCAGTCCACAGCCCTGAATTACTTACCCATGTTGAGCACTGTAAGATGGGGTATGTAACTAGTGATGCAAACATGGACAGTCTAGTAGTGCATGGCACCATGGACAGTGCAGTATTTTGGCATGACATAGCTCATGCAGGTATGTGATACAGTACTACATGACCACTAATAGCATCATGCCTTAATGATGTTGCAGATGGCAAGGAGCCTGATGGATAGGTTCACCAGCTACATTATGTGTGTACAATATGGAATGTGACTGTGTAGTGATTGGTGGACAGTGTTGTTCCCCGGTACATGTAATAAAGGTGTGTCAACCATTACTGTGTGTGTGTGTGAGACTCTATTATATCCCATAAGGGTGTAATGGCTGTGTGTTGTTGTGCAGCCTGTGTCAGTCTCTGGCACACCACTGACAAACAGCCATGTGTTATCTGGCATAACTCAAAAGTGTGTGATGGCACAGACATGTACAGCATGCACAGCACCAGTGCCACTGTGCACATCCCAGACATGTGTCTGGCAAACTGTATGTGTGACAACACATGTGCAATACCGTACAGGGGTAATAGACAGTCACCAGACTGTGGCATACGCCAGCCTACAGGTGTGTGTCTGAGGGAGGTGATGGCTGCCAGGATGTGGAGGGGTGCTCATGTAGTCCCATGAGGTTTGTTACCACATGAATACTGTCTGGAGATGTAGGTCACTGACATCACTGTGCCAATACAAGGGGCAGCGTGGATACAATGCATCAGGACCCAGCATAATGACACATGGTAGTGGTCAGGTGTCACCATCCCTGCAGAGCTGTCCCCCCCAGTGACACCATGCCCCATGGGACATGTTCGCCACACCACCCCATACAGCACATTGGGTGGACCATTGGTCATGCATAGGTAGTTGTGTATGCTCATGGTGATGTACACGTGTGGATATGTACCACAGTCGGTCTGGGAACCAGATACGACATATCACCCCATGAGCTACAGCTGTACACAGGTCATACAGTATGTCAGGGGTACAGACAGGACATGCATTGCCCAATCAGCAACAGTAACCAAGGAACACTGTCATTCCTGTATGGACTGTGAATAAGTGCCCCATGGCACAGCCTGACAGTGCCAGTCCATATGCCATGTCAGTCATACGGTGCCGGGACATTGTGGCCGATGTGTGCAACATCATGTCATGGTGGTCCTGAATGAGCTGGCCAGTGAATAGCAGGACTGACAAACTAGAGAAGCTGTGACCACTGCTCCTGACAGGTATGGTTACATGGTGCACAAATTAATGACTGGACCAAGACAAATTTGGTGAATTGTGTTTACTGACTGTTGCACTGTACACTGTTTGATACACATGTGGGAGCATTCATACTATACTGTGATGTGCCATACCAGGTGAGTTTGGTGTCTTGACATACATGTGTAGAACCCAGCAACCATTCACATGGCAGGTGTTATGTAGTCCATGGGTACATCACACCCCAGGTGATGTACCTGTACACTGGTCAGTCACAGGGATCTCAATAGGCTACCAGAGAAGGCCCCCCCCCAGCAACTACACAGTTGACCCATCATGGGTGCTGACCAACGTACACACACTCAGTCCAAGCCAGCCATGTCTATAGCACACCGCAGCATGCAAGGGGCGTCCAGTGATGGCACTACTGGCTGAGACACTGTTGCCTGCGTCACTGGTACTGTTTCTAGAAGCAGTGTCTGATGAGCCTATCCCGTGCTTGGTGTGCCAATGATGCCTGACTGGACCGGTGCCTTGCTGGCAGTGGTGCTGATGGTGGCACTGGCATTCCATGGGCAACATCATCATCAGTCAGTTTCAGGTCCTCAGCTGCTGGGATCCGGTGGGACAGGGCAATGTTGTGCAGTATGCAACATGCAACAATCATCCTGCATGCCTTCTCCGGTGCATACTGCAGTGCACCCCCTGAGGTTGAGAGACAGAGGGAACCACATCTTCAGTAGCCCAAAGGTATGTTTGATCACAGAACGTGTCCGTGCATGTGCAGCATTGTACCTTTCCTCCTGCTGCGTCTGTGGAGTTGTCATTGGTGTTATGAGCCATGTCCTTAGTGAATATCCACTGTCACCTGCAAAGGAGATGGATACAAATCACATGAGACATGTAATGGGCTGTGAACACCTGCATAATCGCACTAGATTGATGTCTGTACATCCACACCCCACAGTGATAACAATAGGATGGCACACACATGCAACACAACACTATGTGGCCCTCACTACTCTTGTGGTGTACACATGCCAGGGCACAGGCTCACATGTCACTGGTGCCATAGAACACTGCATGACCCATCATACAACATGGGCTAGGTATGGGTAGCACACAGTACACACCGGTCCATTATGCTATGCTGGTTGACTGATGTGCCCTAGAGCGGGTACAATGCCATGATGGTGACCCTGCTGTGCTGTCCGACCACTGTCATGTATGCACAGGCACCAGGTAAGGGGGCAATGCCCCCCCTGCAGTGCAGGGCAGTATTGAATGTGATGTATCCCAGCCCCTGTCCCTGGTCCTACAGCCCCCCTGAGCAGTCGTCTCCACTTCGCTGGGAACTGTGCTGCCACCCCAAACCACGTACCGGACCACAAGCATTACACTGTGTGATGCAACAAACCCTGTGTTGTGACATGTGGCAGCAGCCCGATGGGTCAGGGACAGATCAATGCCTGCTGCCACCCCACTGCGGCGCATGCCTACAGGTACAGTGGTGTGATTGGGCAATGTCCACTGCCAATGTCACACCTGCACATCAGCACACCCAGCTGGTGGCTGCAGGCCCAGGGGATCTTGCCATTGCCTGGCATGGTGTACAGTGCACCAGGCGTGTGCAATGGCCATGCAGTTGCTGTGCATGTCACACCTTTGGTGTGGCATGGACACATGCACCACTGCATGCAAGTGTGCATGTTGGTAAGGCTGACACCACACACATGTTGCCACAGGATGGGGGTTGCTGACATGGGCATGCCTGCAGGACAATGCACCATCACAGGCCAGTGCTGCTGCTGCTGATGGGCTAAGTATGATCTGCAGGCATACTTCTCAGCCTCACCACAAAACAATGAACGTTCCCCAATGTACTGCACAAATACACCCTGTTCCACATTGTGAGGACATGTGCAAAAGTCAGTACTGACAGTGTCAAAGTGGCCATGTAAGAACAAGTAATGCCGTTGTAACATTGCTCAAATGATAACATACTCTCTGCACCCATATGCACCCATTGTACCTATGGTCATACCCCCCTAGGAACAGATGAATCAGTGACAAACATCTTTCTCATCTGCCCACATTGTGAGAGGCAGTGTAACACATTTGTGGGGACAAAAGGTTGAGAGGCATGTCTACAGCCCGTGTGGGACAAAACAAAGAGATTACCGCACGTGCATGAAAATGGCAGACATGTCCGTGCACATGCGGGAATCAGTCATGCTTTTCATGCATGTGCGTGATTTTACCGTGGAAACCTCTCACGTGCATTTAAATTACAGGCACGTGTCATGCACGTGTGGGAACATGTGCATGTGCTGCACAGAGTTACACTGGGATGTGTGAAGCCTGCTGAAGGGGTGTGTCAGTCTGTGCCACATCCAGCCTTTCACAGTCACAAATACAAACATCAGACCATGGTAGGCAGAGGTAGGACACCAAACTTCAGTGATACAGGGACAGCAGCATTGCTGGATCTCATTAGGGATCATGCAGCCATCCTGCTGCCACCTGGGAGGACCCTGCATTCACCAAGAAAGAGGGACAGGGTCTGGCGTGCGATTGCCAGGAATCTGTACATGTCCAGTGGTGTGCAGAGGACTGTCAATCAGCTGAAGCATAAGTGGAATGATGTGGAATGGAGGGGAGCCACACTTGTGCCGGCTGGTGGCACCAGAATGCCACCACACCACAGGGGACAGTGGAAGGTGAGTACATGGCTGTGATAAGTGTGATGACATATTTGCATGGTATTAGCACATGCCACATCCACATGGTGTGGTGACTGTCCTCATAACAGAGTGGCACAGATAGCCATTCATGGTTGGTGTCAGTGTTTCTGGACATAGTCCATGCTGCGTGTGGCCATGCCCTGCATGGCACAGCACATCATGTCAGCATGAGCCCCATTTCAGTGTGTAGTGCACTCCACACACTGTGTTCTACTGTACTGTCACATCCAGGACATGCCCACAGGGCCATGACATCCCCAACCGACAGTCACAGAACTGCATGTGTGGTGTGTGTTGTCACCTGTGCCATGATCAGGGGAGGTGCACGCCAGTGCTGTGGTATGTGCTACATACAGTGGTGCAGGCCCGTGTCAACGGGTGTCTTGGATGTCACTGGGTGCAACATGCATCAGGCACAGGCAGACCATGCTGGTGATGTGCTACATGGTCCAGCCCCATGCCCAGGACCATGCCATGATATGGATGTTGACCAGACATGCATCCACCATGCTGCCTATGGACACACCATGCATGCCACTGAGCCCATGTCTTGTACATTGCTCACAGACACTGTAGCACTCTGTACATGCAGGACAGCTGGCGCTGGCCTGTCAGTGTGTCATGGCTCATCCCACAGTGCATGTGACAAGAGCACACATGATGGGTGGTGGGTGGGAAAGCATGACTACATTGTGCACTGCCCATCACTGTCATAGGCAAACACCTGGTTGGCAGGCACCATACAGCTGTGTCATGGCTATGGCCAGTCAGGACGTGCATGTTCTGGTGGTGTGTGGTGTCATAGCTCCACATGCCTTGATGTGGTACGGTGTGGTGCAGTGGACAACAGTGGTCACCTGGTACACTACACGTGCTGCATCCGCACGGCCACAGCTATCAACCATCTACAGTTAATGTTTACTTCTCCTGACACTTATTTCTTTCATTTGTACTGCTTATTTCCAAAATCCATCCTGCTCAGTCCATGTTTCAAATGGTTTTGTACCCTTTATCTTATTTAAGTCCCACTTATTGGTTGCTCTTCTCTGTAGTTCGTGTTAAACCCACACTTGAAATGAGCAGGATGGATTTTGGAAATAAGTAGTACAAATGAAAGAGATAAGTATCAGGAGAATTAAACATTAAGTTCTGAAAAGGCACCTCCTGAGGAAGCCAATTTTAATTGGTGAAACGTAGAATATATGGGCCTGAAGAATATAATAAAAGAATATAGTTATGGATAAGAAGTTACCTGTCTACGTGTGTGAGTTTTCTTGGGCCCCCTCCTTCTTTGGAAAGAAAGAGAGTGATTTTCTGGACACATCAGGAGAGGCAGCACATTGAAGGAGTGACATCTAGGGTTACAGTACCCATGGACTATCAAGGGTTATCCTGGAACTGTTTTGTTTAACCATCTACAGTGCAGGCATGCATAGCCATGTGTGTCCTGTGCACATACCTACACACTGTGCCACCTATGCAGTTAACATTCAGTCCCACATCCAGGGTACACAAGGGTCATGGTGGCGGTCACCAGTTATCCATGTGTTGCCTGCACTGCCAGCACACAGATTGTGAGGCTATACTGGTGTGTCACCCACCCATGTCCTGTGCACATACCTACACACTGTGCCACCTATGCAGTTAACATTCAGTCCCACATCCAGGGTACACAAGGGTCATGGTGGCGGTCACCCATCATCCATGTGTTGCCTGTGCTGCCAGCACACGAGTTGTGAGGCTACACTGGTGTGTCACCCACCCATGTCCTGTGCACATACCTACACACTGTGCTACCTATGCAGTTAACATTCAGTCCCACATCCGGGGTACACAAGGGTCATGGTGGCAGTCACCCATCATCCATGTGCTGCCTGCACTGCCAGCACATGGGTTGTGAGGCTACACTGGTGTGTCACCCGCCCATGTCCTGTGCAGATACCTGTGTGATGTGTGGGGAACAGTCAGCACTCAGCAGTGCCAGCTATGTATCAAGTTGTACAATGTGCCACACCAACATCAGTCACTGTTGTGGTGTAGGTAGGGGGTACCAGAATTTGGGATGCCAGAGGAGGACACTTAGTCCCTCACCCGATGAGCCTCTGTGTCAGACTCCCGAGTAGATAGGTTTATAGTCTCCACCGCTTTCACAGCTCATTTACAAGGAGGTCCTGGGTAGGAGACAGCAAAAATGTTAGAAAATACTAAATACTAATAATACAACAGGATAGAGAGAGTACATGAAGAATATATGGCAGCTGGAAAAGAGGACATGCCCTCGTAAAAGAGGACATCTAGTAACCCTAGGTGTAGGAGTGTAGTGCAGCATGGAACTTTGTGGACATGGTGTGACCTTCAATGCTTTCCCCACACAGGTGGGTCCAGTGTCAGGGTGACATGCGCAAGCCAGAGGCAGGTTGCAGCAGAAGGTGCCGCACATCGACCACAGCCAGTGACCACTGCAGTTCAACCCCATAACATCTACCTTGCATTATAACATTGGGGGGGGGTTATCAGGCAGTCCCAGTCATGCCTGCCTGTTGTGGAGGCACCCTGAGTCACAGTCACACCATGTGCATGTTTATAGGTGCACATCGTACTGTGTGGTGGGGTGTCCTGTGAAGGGGGAACTGACTGCTGGCAGTGGGACTGGTGCCATTCCACTGGGCATGTGTTATGCATGTGTAGGCGTCCACAGTTATGTGGTACGGTGACATGGACAGAGGCCATGCTCTGTTGGGACAGCCATGAGGGGGCTGTTCCTGTGTGGGTACTGTGCTCCAGGGTGACACATGGATATACACCTATGGTGTCAGTGTACAGGGCTTGCTGGTGGGCAGGGGTTACACTGTAATATGCTACACATGTCCCCCTCCACCCAACAGGTGTATGCCCCAGTGTGGGAGCACTGGTGTGGCATGTGTGTGGGTTGCACGGGACCGGTTATGGCTCACTATTGCCACAACTGCCAGTGGGGGGGGGGCATGCATATCCACAGTAAAGCCACAGCCACTCTGTGCAGATGTGAGGCAGAACTTTGTGGACATAGCACGTAGTATGCATGCACATCAACGGATGTGTGAAGTGCCATCTATTGTGGGCTGCCACCTGGTACATGGTGAGCAGCTGCTGAGGGTGGAAGTGCACCATAGGTGCTGACTGTCTGTACATGTTGCTCAGCGGTGTGTGGGATGCCAGTATGTAGGCCATATGGGACCATTGCCATGTATCTGTGTGTTGTCTACAGTGTATGTGGCCCACCCTCTGGCACTGATACAGTGGGACGGGTGACATGTGTAACAGGTTACAGTGGGAGGTGTTGCAGGACAGTGGCTACAGTGACTGTGAGTGGGGTGGGGCTAGCTGTATGGGATTGTGTCACAACATGCAACACATGGGCATGTCTGCAGGCCATGTTGGCAGGGGTGTAGCCAGAATTCTGTTTGGGGGGTGTTTAAATATGACAGTTTTGAAAAGGGAAAGATAAAAGCCGGGGGTCTGGGGGCCACCAGGCCCCCAGAAGCTCTGGGGTGTGTACATATTCTGTGGTGAGTTTGGGGGGTTTTCTTGAAGAAAATACACACTTTTGTTACATGTTCTTCACCCCTAATTTCATGGGAAACTTTTTTTTTCACATGGAATCAGGGTTGCAGGAGACTGTGGCTGTCATAACAGTCTACAGAACCTCCAATGGTTGTAGACAACTGGTTATCTAACAGTGCGATCAACCACCCATGCTACTATGTCCAGTTTAGCCTCTGTCATTATTGCCTGCAGGTCTGGGATCTTGTTTCCCAGGCTGCGAACATTTGTGTACATGATTTGGAGCTCTAGCAAGTAAGCATTGACCCACATGACCTCCCTTGGCCTGGAGCCCACTTTGTTACCCTGTCTCACCCGTTGTGGTGCGTCATTGCTGTTGGGACACAGCGTAGGCATCACTCACTACTGGCAGCATTCTGACAAGCATATTTAGAATGGAAATTCCTACTCTGCTTTGAGGGACTCAAGAAGGAATAAACTTTGCTGATACTGTGGGGGAGGGTAAAGGGTGATGCTGGGGGCTCTTGTATTGCATTGATTGCGTGCATGCTCAAATCAAAGTATTGTTGCAATACTGGATTTTGGGGGAGGGTCTCTGCTGAGCCAACTGCAGTACACAAAACTAGGAGCTCGCAATGAGCTTGGCAGTCTACACTAATGACCACTCTGTGTGGTCCTGATGCAGCTCTCTCCTGGGTGGGCTGAACAGTCATGCATTTCAAAGGACCAAAGCTTCACCAGCTGGCAGCATACTAGGCACTGCTGCACGGTTCCATCTCGTGTTGGTGTGCGTTGATGCACATACTACTCTCTCACATGCTTCATGAGCGAGCAGTGCGGTGCCACACAGTAACATTAGAGGGCACTGCACTGCATCCACCAAGTTGCCTAGCAACAGAGTTTATGAGGGTGACTATCAATAAGTGCAGGCACTTGAAAGTTTTTTCATACAAAAAGCCTAATCAGATAGTCAGGCTTCAGGAGGTGGGGACTGGAGAGAATCACTTATACCTTTTAACATCCTTCCCTACTCCCTACTCAGCCACCAGCCAGCACAATCACTTCACCCTCCAGATAAAGTCCCATTAGTATTGCCCAACCTCTGCTAACAACCACTTGGGATGTACTATATAAACTGTACAACATAAATAAAAAAAATAATAAATAAAAATATACACAATCCCCCCTCCCAAAAGCTGTGTTCTGTAACATTGCAGTACCGTGAAACAAAATAATTTTAAAGACCTGCTGACATAGCAAGGAAAACTTTAAAAAACATACTATTTAGGTGAAATTCAGCTTGCATTTAGTACACATTCTATAGATTTCTCCTCCACATTATTGCTGTGGAAATACATGATATTTATCCCTTACAGTTGATTTGCCTCTATAGCTTATTTCCTACTTGAAATCATAAGCCTCTGTTATGACATCATAATCTGTCATGGGAGTAACCATAATGTCACAAGCAGTGCACGATGAGCTCGCGTAGGGAGAAAGCAACAGGAATACATGAACTCTTCAGGAGCAAATATCCTGTTTTCATGCAAATGGACTCAGTTAAAAATAATGTGAAGAAGAAATAAAGAACTAGCGCCTAATTCCAAGACGTATGTAAGTTGCGACATGTGCCGCTATGCCAGGGACCCTGCGCCCTATTCTAGAACAGGCAGGGCCCCCCAGCACTTATGCCCTGTGACTGACGGCAGCTGCAGGGCTGCACCATGAGAAGGGCACACCCAACACGGGTACCACAAGCCGCTGCCCGCAGGGAACAATCAGTGCAAGGCATGGCCCCCCCAGAGTCTCGCATCCCAACACCATGGCACTGCCCCACGGGGCTGGGGCCACAGACCATCCTAGGGCACCTGGCATGTGGGGGGACAAGAACTGCCCCATGGGGCACTGCATGGTGTTGGGGCAAGGAGGTGCCAGTGACCCACAGTGGGCAGCCCTGTCACAAGGGGTGTGGTGGGCACCCATGGGGAACCGTGGGGGGGGGCATTGGCTGGAAGGGTGGCTGGCTTGCTGTTATGTTCCTGGTGGATGTAGGTACGGATAGACCAGCTAGTAGCTGGTCTAACTGTACTTACGCCGTGGTCCACCAGGTCCCACTTGGAATCACGATTTGCGATTCCGTCAGCTGCCCTCTTGGAATACCAGTGTAATCATTGCCGGAATCCCCCTTGTGCCATGTTGCAGGGGGTTGCGGGCGTAGTGGATGGTGTAACCCACATTTGGTGCAGGCAGCCTGCGCGTATGCTGAGCTGCCTCTTGTAATTGCGCTGGGCATAATGCATGTCATAAGATGCGATTTGCGCCATAGGGTTTGACGTAAGTCACCTTGCAACATGCTTAACCCCTTCTGCAACTGGGCCCCTAATGTGAAATATAAGCTGCCTGGACCTGTGTTTGTTTGTCTGAATTTGTTTTGTTCAAGTTCTCCTGAAGCCGTCAGCTGCTCTTTAAAATTGTTAAGGCATACACCATTTGTGGAAGGGAGCACAGTACCCAATTCAAAGACAGTCTAGTCACCTACAGAAGGAAATTCACTACAGACTGTAGGGTGGAATCTTGCTCTAGGTATGAATGTATCTGTTGAACATTGTGTCACAGTATCTAGCTATGCCAGCTACTTTTTTGTTATGCTGCACTAGACAGTAGCCATAGCTACTGCAGCACACCAGTATTGAACACTTTCAGGCAGACATGGCACACAAACCTCCGCTCTTTTTGAAAAAAAAACCAGCCATGGCAGTGAGAGCAAACCTAGGAAGAGATCGGCAGACCGGCAATGAGGAAAAAAAAAATTCAGTAGGGGCATAGTCTTCTGTATTGACTGAGTGGACCATACTGTAAAAAACTATGTATGTCTCATCACAACCTTTTGTTCTGGAACATGTTTTTCTCTGAAATATGGTACCCTCTTGTACCTTCTTTATGCCCTTATATCTGCCCACCCCTACCTGTCCCTCAGTGGTGGTTAGTATTCCCCCCTTCCCAGCCATGGGCCCATGGCACCCCACCCCAAGGGTCTGGTAGAACATGTCTGCACACACCATGTGCTAGTGCTGGGCTGGTAGTCAGTCACCCTAGGACCTCTGCTCTTAATTTTCAAGAAATCCAGAGTGGGTGGGACCATGGGTCCCTGTGTCAACTTTCCATCCCCCCACCACCTCAGTCCAACCCTGGAGGGTAGTGCTCATCACCACAGGGGAGTCAGTTTAACATCCCCACAACACGTGCACAACCAGGATCAGAGAGAGGGTGATCACCCAGGCTTTCTCTTTCCTCACCCCCAAACCCCACATCAATCAGGCAAGTCCCAATTTAAAAGCTTTAAAAGCACATGCATGTGTGAGGACAAAACATTAGTCAAGAAAATCCCTCCAGATACTGCAATTTACTGCTCCCCTGTAATTACCTAACCTGTGATATATCCTTCAGGATCATGAAAAACTGTGTGGCCCAGCAGTGTCCCGGCACCCAAACTTACACGGTGGCATTTCACCACACATGCTCTTATGATAACACAAAGCACAATACCTGCTGAAACACCTACACAGCAGATAAAGGTAATGCTGCAGGTCAGGGACATCCCTTGTTTAGCCATATGGATCACAATAATTTCCTCCCCACTAGGTTCTGCTTACCCCCAACACTTCAAAGTAGCTGATAGTTCTGTTGCTTTGCTTTGGCTGGAGACTGGGCACCCCATTAACCAGTTACCAGTGAAAAAAGTTCAAAACACAGAAGGAAACACCAGGTTTTGTAATCTGTAGGCTAGTAGAGAGATGAAAGAAACCCCCCTACCCAACACCTCGGGTTCCCCCACATCATCTCACCATCACGCATAATTTCTGAGCACAGAGCACCCCCTGCCTGGCTACCCTATGTGATTAGCAGAGGCCAAGGTCAGGAGAGAGTGTCTGTGGCAAAAGCGGAGTCAGATACTGCATCATTTCACTGTATATGCCATTATCAGTAGGTTACAGACATGGAGAGTTGGAGAGATACTTCTAAATATATATATATTTTTTGCCATGGACACATAGAAGACACACAAAGTAAAACCCATGCAGCAGCACATTAAGGTAAGTTCACCATTACCAAAACATTATTACAACACAAACATGACTCATGGGGTGTGGCCAGTGGAAGAGACTGGACAAAGCAAGGTGCTGCAGCATGCTAAGGATAAACTTATCACCAAAGGCTTCCATGGTGGGACTGTGCTTGCTTGCACCCATCCATGCCAGCTGCCCACACACAGTCTAAATATGCAAATGTCCCCTGAAACTAGACAGGAAAAGGGCAAGAAGCACAATTCCACCTTGGAGTCAAAACTTATCTGCTGGCTGCCTGCAGATCTTGACTCTTTCCCTTGTCTCTTTAATTCCTTTGCCCATACAGATCCATACAATCCTTCTCCGACAAGCTGTGACACTATTGTGTACTTTCCAGCTTCCACAATACAGTCATACCACATTCCATTCCATTCCCTCCCTTTCCCTTTGAAGCCTGCCAGACCATCGACCCCATTTTCTTCACTCCAGCAGTCAACCTTAACTAAGTTGGCAAGGGAAAGGAAGGCTAAGGCTTCTGTTCTGGAGTGGCTACTGGCTAGCTGCTTGCTTGAAGCTTCCCCCATGCATCAGACAGTCAGCATCCCATCCTCACCACACCTTACCTGGTTAGTGCTGGACCTGGGACTTCGGGAAACTCTGGCTGTTAAGGCAGTGCTGGGAATGGGATGGATCTCTTGAGGCCTTGCCTTGCCCTGGGGGGGGGGGTGTACGTTAACACCCAGGCCGGTGCTGCTAGCTTGCTGCTCTCGACTACTCTCTCTGATGCTGCTGGCTGTTGGTGTCTCGCTCCTGCTGGCTGTTGCTGCTGGGCTGCCTGCTCAGAGCTGCTCTGCTCCTCGGCTCCTGCTCTTCTTCTGTTCTGCTGTCGGTCCAACAAGAACCGTAACCCGGCATGCTATGATATGACCCCAGACCTGCTGCAGACTAAGAGCGCACTTTCCCCACTGAGGCCTGGGCCTGGCTGTGATCCTTCCCGCTCCTCCTCTCGCTGCAACCGATGACCACCTCTGCAGTCTTCGCCACACGGTCCACACCTCTCTACTTTGCTCTATTGTACCACTGCCCACTGGCCTGAGTCTTCACCACTGGTGACCTCCGCCCGGTCCAGAGTCCCACTACCCTCTCCTCCTCACTGACTCTGACTGCGCTGGCTGCTTGGGTTGGCTGGTCTTGGGTGGGTGACTGTCTGATGGCACTACTGCTTTCTTCTTCCTCGGCTCCCCATGTTCTTTGCTTCCCTCCCAGGCTTCTTCTTCACTTGGCTTAGTTTCTTTCTTCCTTCCTTGGCTGGATCTCTAGCTGACTGTTCTTCTTACCCCCCCATGAAACCGTCGCTGACACAGTCACTGTCTCCTCGATGGCCCATCGTTGCATGCCTCAATATAAGCCCTCCCCATGCCCAATTACAATGCCGCTGTGTGACTTTTGCCACCGAACCACCAATGATTAGATGAGGATAGGGATTGCTGTGGAGGGCGGGTTGGACTCTGGATGGCCCGCACCAAATGTGCCAATTTAAAATAATGTCAGTCAGGCAAACACCACCAGCCCACCAATCAAAGAGGTCGAGGAGGAACGGGGGGGGGCTGGGAGTCACGGTCACACAGACAGGATGGGACACAGTCAGGCACTCGCCCAGGTCACATCTGAGGAGAAGGAGTGTGAGGGCAGCTACCCCATCCCCAGAAACTAAAGCACACTGATCATTACAGCAACAGCGCTAATTTAAAGGGTCAGCATGCTCTGTAAACATATTTTTTTTAATGTTTTAGATAAATCACGGAGGTAATTTCGGGGGGTGTTTGAACACCCTAAACACCCCCACCGCCTACGCCCCTGCATGTTGGTGATGTGGTGGTATGGTACCCGGTGCCACTGTGTTGTGCAGCAACTCAGTAAGACCTACCAGTACACATACCCTGGTTGTGTGATGGTGTGAGGGACATGCCTATGTCCTGTCCACCTGCTGGGAGTGCACATCCTCACCTCCTGGTTGTGTCACATTGCCAACAGCACTGCCCCCTACTGGCCCATGTCCCTGTACACCAACTAGGGGGCCGCGGCTCACCATGATGGGTGTTGGTCAGCTGGAACTGCTGCTGTAGGGCTGACCTACAAGGAATAGCTCCATATGTTGCTGAACAGTACACCCATGCAGGGATATGCCACTGGGACGTGTACCTGGGACAGGTGTATGTCGTGATAGCCTCAGTTGGCCATTCAGCTGTGCTAGGGGTGACTGGGGTATGTGGGCAGCTGGTGGGATGTATGGTGCATCCAGAGATCTATCACACTGGTCATACCATATGGTGTACCATGATGGTGGTCATGGTGGTACAGGGTATGGGACCAGCACAGTGGCATCGGGATCATTGTGTCATGGACCATGCTTGGGGGGGGATGAGTGTATTGGGCCAGCTGATTGATTGTTAGGTTGGGATGTATGCACATGTACACAGGTGTGTGGGCATACATAGGGGTGTGTGCATGGATGTTGGGGGATTGACAGCACGCGCAATATGTGTCCACTACACCTGTACCCAGGGTTGTGTGGCCCTCACACATGTCGCATGTGTCATTAGGGGTGCCCTGCGTGAGTGATTGCGTGATAGTCTGTTGTCCTACAGGGGGACATGCCTCTGACATGGCATGGGCTGCGTGTGTGGACACATGTCCAGGTGACATCTGTGTTCCCTTGCAGTTGGCCAGGTCACTGGCAGCATGCCTCTCAGGACCAGTGTCTGTCTTGTGCAGCACAGCCCTGCACATGGTGTGTGTCCTTGTCTGTACACCTGCACCATGTGGTGACTACTCACATGTGGGCTTACTAGTATTGCAGGTGCATCCAGACAACTGCTCCACACTTGTTCCCTGTGGTGCCTCATGGACAGCAACCTGTACAGTGATGCCATTGTGTATGTGTCAGTAGATCCCAGGACAGGTGGCAACATAGGTCCCTCCTTGACCAATGTGCATTGTCAGACAGGGGGTGTGTACTGTGCTGTGACCAGCAGGCACATGTGGGTAGTCCATGCAGTGCACATCCAATGCATAGTGTGTGTTTGGTGCACTGTGCCTGTGCTCCATGTGTTTCCAGGATCTTGCTGGTATGTTGCTTGTTGGAAGCTTTCGATGGTCACTTGTTACAGTGATTTATTTTATTTATTTGCACATCAGTTTACAACCTTTGAGCCAGAGGCTCATTTCCAAAGGTACCTCATCATATAGAGGACAAATACAAATACAAGCATTCTCGGTTACAGGACATAGGTTACATAGTTTGCAGGCACATGTGATAATGAAACTGACAAATACAAATACAAGCATTATAGGTTGCAGGATATAGATATTTGCCACAGGGCATGCAGCACAGACTGCTGGTGTGGGGTGTGGCATATCCCCCATGGCATATACATGTCTGTCCCCACACAGTATGTGGATGGTGTGTGTGATGCTAGGGATGCTGACTGTGGCAGCCTGATACTGGACGCAGAGTGTGTGCACTCAGGCTGCACATGATCACTGCATGTGGGCTGTGGTGGCAGACATGGAGTGATGCAGGTGTTCCCAGTATGGGCAACATTGGCCACTGGTATATGTCACCCCTATCCCTGTTTGGCCTATTGACAGGTGCTGCATTAAGCTATGGCTCATAGCCAGTACCCAGTGTATCTGCAAGCTCTTGTTGCTGTACGGTTGTAGTGCATACGGGCACTACGAGACACAGTGGTGCCCACATACCAACCAAGTGCCAACCCCACACAGTAGCAGTGTAGGTCCCTTGGTCTACCATGTCTGCTCCTGACTTCCCACCCTGAATGTCTACCGTGGCTATCAGGCTGACAGCTGCCACTATGCCCCAGTCCCCTTCACCCATCCAACAGGTGGCCTTCCACATGGTATCCCCTTACCTATCCCCCATCCAGCAAACAATCAGGCGCAGCCACAGCATCCTACACCAGCACCCTGTGCAGTGCATCACATGGATCCACCACTCCCTGTGTGCTGTGCCCCACCCCTTCCCCTGTGTTCCCCATGATCCTACATCCAGCTGTGTCATGTGGTTTGTACCCCCTCCGTGAGCACCTGTGTCCACATCCCGGCCTACCATTATGACTCCATTGTGTGTGGCCATGTACCTCAATCATGTCGCCCCCCGGTCCTGCTCCCCTGCTGTGTAGGCGGGTTGTGTTTCTGTAGGTGGGCCACACATGTCAGCTCACCCCTGCCCTGGGCCATGTGGTGTGCACTCCCCTGGACCCATGCAGGGGTAGAATGCCCCTATACAGGCCCGGCATCCACCACTGCACACTGTACTCCTGTGTTTGGTCTGATCAGGCTGGTGTATGGCAAAGGATACCCCTGATGCTCATAACAGTGCTACCCTTGGCAAGGCAGGCTGCCATCTGTGCACTCCTTAGCGCTGACCCAACCTATTCCTGTCAGTGTCCACCAGGACACCAAGGTGCCTTTGCCCTTTAATGACCTTCAACCTCTTCAGCACCAGGGAGTACACATGGGCTGGTCTTCCACGCCTAGGTGTTGCATCATACATCTGGAGGGGTTGCATGCCACTACACCGCTGTGGGTTGTCCTGTCCAGAGCATCCAGCCCATGTTGCAGGGCCTGTCTTCCTCCTCCCCCTCTGCCACTGCTGCCAGATGCAGGGATGGCCACCATACATATGTGCTGTCTGTGAACCATGTCTTCCACCCTATGACTATGTGTGTGCAACCAGGCCACTCATGTTCAGTATGCAGCACCGTCAGCAGGCCTGACACCATCCAGCTCGGATCTCTCAGCATGCCATTGTGATGGCTGGCTGCGGATGCCTGTCTGCATGCCTAGTGCTGGGCACCCATAGCTCCCCCCCTTGAGTGCTGATGGCTCCTACCCATGGCATTGTGCATGGCTGGCCTGCACAGTACACATTGCACATGCAAGCACTGGCAGGCATCCAGGTACCCCTTTCACTCCATGGCACCCAATGTTCCCAGCCTTGGCGTGCCCGCTATCATCCTCCCCAGCATCTCTGTCTACCAGTTGGGCACATGGTTGCCTGTCACACCCTTCACTCTCCCACACTGGAGTGGCACCACATGCACCTGCCTCCATTCTTTGCCACCATCCCCATCTGCAGTGACCTGTGCCGGTTAGCCACCGATGGAGCGGCCTTGACGTCCGCATCCATCACTGCACCATGGCACACATATCGACAGTCACCTGGGAGTGGTCCCTGATGCTGTACCTGGGGACCTCCCCTCACATCCAATGTTGATTCCTGGGGCATCCTCCCCTGCCGTCTAGGCCATATAACCCCATTGGTGTTCACATCCACAGCACTGTGCACACCAGTTGGAGCCCCACTGAGCAGCTCAGCTTCCCCAGTCATGTCCTGTATCACCAGCACTTCTGCTGCCAGCCTCTTTCATAGAGTGCAGCACTGTGTTGAACCTGTTCAGCATCTCTGGCTGCACCCCAGCCCCTTCCAGCCACACCCATCTGGCCTGCAGCTACCAAACTAGTGCTGCACCTTCATCCACACCCCAATGTACCTCATGTAGCCTGGTACCATGCACCAGTCCATAACCCCTGTACCCTCCCCATCCCCATCTATGCCTCCTCCCCTAACAGTGGCCTTGTGGGTAGCCTAGTTGCACATGATTGGATTGGCCTATTCCTCACACCCCATGTATCTGTGTCACATCAGTAGGTAGCCTACTGCCCCCTCAGTGCCTCTTGGCCCTGACCACTCCTCCTGCATGCCCTGCGTGTCCCTCACCCCTTGTGGCCCAGCCTTGCACAGGTCCTTGTGCCTACCTCTATTCCCTGCTGTGTGTTGTCCCAGCTGCTGTCATGATCCAGAACAGTGCCTGCCCTCCTCGGATGAGCCTTAGGTTTGTCACACATGACTTCCCAGGTCTCCCCCCTTCTGCGTGCGAATCTACAGTGTGTCACAGTGTCATGCAGCCATACCTGCTGTCACTACCATGTTCTGCACACAGTCCCCATCTGCTAGGGACACACACAGGTTATGGCTGGCCCTCGTTAGGTATGTCAGTAGCTGCTTGTGGAACACAGCCAGACAGCCAGCCAGGCAGCCTCTGCTCATGGGTTTCTATTGACTTCAGGGTTCCACATTGTGTCACCTACATATTGTGGTACTCCATCACCAACACTACAATCACCTCACATCCACATTGCCCCTACAGGTTGCCAGAACTCAGTCCTGTTGGTCCTGTGCCATGCTCTGTTGCTTATGCACCACCCCCAACAGTATCCTCCCACCTACATGTGCTCTCACAGTGGCCCACAGGGCCTACATGCTGCCCTCTGCTGCCTGTGCCCTGCCACCCTCACTGTGCTGCACGCTGTGGCCCTACCATACACAATTGTCATCCCAGCTCCTGACAGGTGGACGCTATGTGCACCTACATGACACCCTCCAGTAGCACATTGTCAGTGTCCAGCATTGTCTCCCTGAGTTGTGCATGACATCCACCAGCTGGTTGGCACACTATCCATCATACTGGTGTGTTACATCACCACATTGTGTGCACTCAGTCATTGGCACACCTCTCCACAGCAGCCCTCTTGGTCCCTTTCATGTACATCATTGCCACACCTGTGTCCATGCTCCCCACCATGTTCTAGGGTGTGTATGTCGTGTGCATGATGCCTGTCCCCACATACCTTTGTCCTGCTGCATCACTGTCATTTACATGGCCTTACTGTGTCACCTCTGCAGCATGTGACTGGGCACGTCACCTTTTGTTCACTGTTCCTACACTCTATACATGCTGTGTGTGTGCCTCATTTGTCATATTGCATGGGCAGTACGTCAGCCTCCATCTGTCACCTGTGTCCTCACCCATTGCTAGGCATCACGGCACTGTACATCCAGTGGTCATCACTGCATTTGGCTGACTGTCCATGTGTGGTCACTGTGGGTGTGTGGAAGTGCCAGGGTCCCACTGTTTGTGTATTCATACCACTGTGTTGATTGGTGTTGCATCCATCCCATCCTGCCATGGGTGGACATCTGTGTCTGGACTGTGCTTTGGGGCCATCCACCTGCCCTGTGTTGTGGCCCACATCACTTGTCACGTTGTGTCCTTCATCAGGCAATGCCTATGCCATACATGTGCTAGGTTTAAGTAATAATGCCCGACAGGGTGTGTGTCGTGCTGGGATAATGTCACTCCTCAGGTGGTTGGGCATGAGGCCACAAGCTGAGTGCATCCAATAACTGAGGTGTGATGTTATCCCAAACGACACACACCCTGGAGGGCATTACTGCTTTTATACAATGGCTTCTTGTTATACAGAATGAAAGAAATCATTTCAAAGATGTTATTGTGTGGAAATATATTTATTGTTTTTTAAGAGAAGATGAAACAATCAAGGACATGTTCAATCAAATGTTCAATCAAGTGCTCATCTACAGGTTCACAGTGTGGCTGAGACCAGACCCATGCTGTTGTGCTGGGATAACATCACGGGTCCAGCTCAAGACTGACCAATCAGAGTCCAGGATATTTTTTGCCATTGTATAATATGTATTCTACACAGGGTGTGTCACTTGTCTGGTGGCACCTTGCTTCTCTATGTTGCATACTGAGGGTGTGTTGGGGACACACAGCGTACACCGGCTAGTACCTGCACTGTCCAGACTGTTACAGTTCCAGATGATGCAGTGCAATGGCATGAGGACACACCTTCTGTCACGCCAGCAGTGCACATGGCACCATCTGTGTGGGCATAAATTCCATGCCACACTCGTTACATACACAGGGATGGCCCACTGTACTGGGCATCATGTTGGCATGCACATGCCCTGTGCTTTATGCACTGCTGGCGTGCCTGCCATCCATCGGGTTGTGCATTTTCTGCACATGGTGGTGTGCTAACAGTATTTGTACAGCATCTCATATGTCGTGCATGCTCTGCACTCCATCACAGCCTGCATTACACATGCTGTTTATTTTGCATTGCTGGTCTGTGACCTGTGGGCCATACCACACTGTCTTGTGTGCTATGTTGTTAGGGTGTATTGCTTGTTTGGCTGTTTCATTCATTCTGCTCTGGGTACACTGCATGTTCACTGGATGGTATGTCAGTTCCCTGTTGGTGCACATGTGTCATGCACCTGTTGTTTGCCTGCAGTCCACACTATGTCCTGTGATCCTGCAGGCCCACATACTGTCCTGGATGTTGTTTGCACTGTGCCTCATGGGTGCCACATGCCTCTTGCACTGGGGGGCTGCCTCGCATATGCACCAGATTCTGGTACATGTGACAGTGTGCTTCCTCAGGTGTGTCTGTATAGTGTTACCCATGTTCCTGAGGTGACCTGTATCTCACTGCATGTACTGTGTTGATGCTCCTGACATCACAGGCCTGTGTATTGCTGTTCACAATTCTGTGCTTTGCCTATTTGTGAGTTGGCCTGTTGTTCTGCTGGCCATGCTCACCTTGTGTTTTCTTTGACATTGCAGGTCACCTGATTGGCCACTGGAAGCGGGATAAGCTGCGACGTGTCCTTGCAGCTCAGAGGATGCTATCGACCAGGCATGCAAGAGGTGGCCTGGCTCGCCATCACCACAATGTGCCTGCGGTCCACCATTCAGCAGACACCATGCCACGCACTGTGGAGGCAGCACAGGGAGCCCAACAGCATGTGTCCCCAGTCCAGGGTGGGTCTGATACTGCTACTGTTCAGGACGATGTGGGTGGCATTCTGGAGGATGTTGTTGACCTGGACCCTGTCCCTGAGGTTTCAGGCCCAGTGGCAGCAGGGAATGTTGCTGCACTGGTGCCAGTGGTTGCAACCAGTGCCATCGTGGTGCCTAAGGGGATGCTGGGAGGCAGCTGTGACTACAGTCACCATTAGGCACTGTTACATCACCATGTGCAGGAAATAGCATCGACCTGTGAGAGACTCACTGCTCAGTTGTATGCCCTTGGTGAGGTGCTGGCTGCACAGGCCACACATGAACACTAGTGTTGGGCTCCATTTCAGTGACATTTGTGTTTCTTGCCTGTGTCTTTACCACTGATGATGTTGACGTACTGTTGTTTGGACATTTTTGCTTACAGTTACATACCTTCTTGTTGGAGTTTTATGCTGTTCATACTGTTGTGTTGTGTTTTATGTACATCAATAGTTGTTCGTATTATCATTGTTATTAAACCTACATTTCATACACTGTGTCTCTGCTTGTTGTATGGTGTATGCCACTGTGTCCTCCTGGGATGATATCACATCTGTGCATCCATGTTAGTTCTGTGCCCCTGCATGTTGCACTGTACACATGTACTGTTGTTATGTTGATTCACACTACATTGCTGTGTCCTACTCCATTGTGGGTTCTGTTGTGTCACGCACAACATTCCTCATCGTGCACGGCACATCCTGTGTTGCTTGTTCTCTCATGCAGTAACATGCTGTTGTGGCATGGCATTCACACATGTGTACTGCACACTGTGGATTTCCCATCCACATGTGTCCATTGTGTGCAACTGGTGGTCCATGCTATGTTGTTGGTTAGAGGCCCTTTGCACGTTATGTGTGGTGTACATGCAATCCTGCACCATGTCAGGTGGCGCACATGTTCTATATTTCCACCTATCACTACCAGCATGTTGTGCATTGTTTCTACTGTGTTGTTGCCATGCTCTGTGTTGCATGCAGTACACATGTGTCTGTGCCATATCCTTGTTCCTGCTCCTCCTTGCTCTGACTGTGTACAGGCTCACACCTGTATGTCAGCGGTGTATCATTCCTGGTGGGCCATTGTGTTTTGGGTGGTCAGCCATTGGGGTGTGCCATGTGCTACACCAGCCTCACAGTCCTTCGCTCAGTGTGTTCTTGTCTCCATGCAGACATCATCTTGTGTTGTGCCTACCTATTCTATGGTGTCCTTTGCTGTTCTCTGATCCCCTACTCTCCATGTACAGGTCACAGTGCATATGTGTCAGTACAGCATGTTGCCATGTGTCTTGTGACATTGGTACACACATCCCTGCACACCTGTCTGTCATTGTTTTCCTCACATCTGTGTCTCAGTCTGCGATCCTGTGCATCCTCCCAGGGTGGTTTAGCCATGGACTTTCACTCCAAGCCTACTCACGAGCTTCCAGTGTTCCCACCACCCGACATCACTGCCGATCCAGTCACCCAGCATCGAGGGTGTACCACCATCCCATTGCACACCTACTGAGGCAGGGCACTGCCATGACATCAGGATGGTGCTTCCACATTGTCATTAGCACTGTGCCTACCCTAGTGTGTGGGTCTGCTACTTGTGCCCCTTGTGTACCACACAGCCACAGCAGGCATCCTGGGTGTTTACCATGTGTGTGTGTCCACCACCCTGGTGTTGCAGCAGGCCATGACACAGTTGCACACTGCAACCGTGCTGATGGCTGCAACACTTCACCCTCCACTGTTTGCAGCCTGGTACTGTGATATTCCCAATCACCATTGTGCCTCACCAGGTTACCGAGCACTCCCAGTGGCATCCCCCAGGGTGTGGTGGGCTGTCTGCTTTTGCTACCTGAATGGCCTCTCATGCCATCCTCTGGTAACCCATGTCCCTACCCAAACATGGGCAGCCCCAATCCGTGGTGCATGGCATCCACCACCTCATCCCTTCATGCCACCATGCCAGCTCACATCACTGCACACTTTGTCATGTGCTGTCCATATGCCTCCATTGTCTTCTGTCACTGTGGCAGTCCAGAGTGTACTTCTTCAGGGACTTTTCACCATGTTTGTGCCTCCTTCACTCACCTGAACCTGTGTCCCACCACACATGACATGGCTACTGCCATTTCTGTACACACTATCCTGTGCCATGTCGCCTACCTGTGCCATTAGGGGAGGGTGTGATGTTGTGACTTGGGTACCACATCCATGGCACGCATGTACCACTGGTGCACTAACCTGTGTTACCTGTGCCACATGCCCAGTACACAGTGTGTTCTGTGTGGGGTGTGCACCATGGCAGGTATTCAGTGCTGTGGTTCTGTCTGACTGCATGGGCTGCTGTGGCATTGTCCTGTATATGTGCATCTCAGTGTGGGTGTGCTATGTCACATGTTGCAAGGGTACATGTATCTGATCTCCACAACATGACTGCCATTATTGCATGTGTGCCTGGCATGTTATGCTGTCACTTGACATTCTACAGTCACAGGCATGGCCTGTGCGCAGTATGATGTGCCGTTGCTGTGTATCGTCACATGGTGTGTACTGCTTTATTGCTATCCACATTCCAGACAGTTCTGTGCCATGCTTAGGTGACACATGCTGGCATGTGTTGTTTTGTGACACTGTGTGGTTACACATGGGTATCATGTGCATGCATGGGTATGTCTCCACTGGTAGGCTTCTGCTGTTGTCACATTGACTTTGTGTACTGCTGTGTACTACATGTGTTGCTCTTGGGTCACTGCAAATGGTCTGTTCCTGCTCAGCTGTGTCTCTATGTGGACCAGTGGTGTGTTCAGATGTCTTACCTTTCTGCCTGGTATGTGCCTGTGCACTAGTGGTGTGGTCCATGCATCCTGTGCATCAGGCCAGCCTTGGCTTTACCTCTGCCTTCAGCTCACAGGTTTGTCTGCACCATGTACATGTGGGATTGTGTTTCTGCACATGTCTCTGTGTCTCACCATGATGGCACTTCATTGCTGCTGTTGCCTGTGTGCCATTGAGTGGTCTGCACATGCACTGTTGTGACCCATTGTACAGTACAGTGTTGACACTGTGTATTGCTTCAGCCGGCTGCATTGATACATGGACACTGCCTGTGTGCCATTGTATGGTCTGCACATGCACTGTTGTGATCCATTGTACAGTATAGTGTTGACACTGTGTATTGCTTTGGCCGGCTGCATTGATACATGGACACTGCCTGCGGTGATGCCACTAGGCCCATCAGGGTGTGGTTAGATTGTGAGATTGTATTGTGTGTGCCATGTGTGCTGTGTTCCTGTTCTGTCTACCCTTGACCTGGTTTTATTTATTTATTTATTAGCTTTTGGTAACCGGGTAAGTGTGCTAGGCAACAGACCTGCCTATTTTCAGGCATGACCCGGGAGAGCACAGGACACTGGTTACAATATGCAGAAATGCACGGACATAATATAGGTGTACAGGAGCAAAACAAGATATACATTGGGTAGCACAGTAATAGTTACATAAGGGTACATTTTAGGCATAGATCATAATAAGGATGTAAAATAAAGCAATTAGGGTAACCATAAGACAGCTGAGGACAGTAAAGACATCAAGGTTCATAGCCACCTAGACAAGCGTATTGCATGGGAGAACATTAATGTAGTACTCAGGGTCAGACCCGACAGCCTGAAGTGGGACAAAGCAAATTAAGAGCATTTGCATTGGCCAGAGGCTAGGAGGTGGGTGAACAGTGAGTTTTTGAATTCTTGATGGGAGGCTGAAGTTTTCACCATAAGGGGGAGTGAGTTCCAGAATTTGGGAGCAAAATGGGCAAATGCCTGTTCACCCATTTTTGTCATGCACGGTCTAGTGGAGAGCATGGGGACAGAGGAAGACCTGAGGGTACGGGTGTGTGAGGCAGCTGTCAGGAGGTTGGCAAGATAGACAGGGCAGGGAGGTCTAGACAGGGAGTTGATAAAGCAGCCCAGGGAGTAGGCTCGAATATCCTTAGGTGACAGCCAATTTAAGCCAGCGTAAAGGAGACAATGATGGGTAAGATGTGGGGCAGTTAAGGCGAATCTACAGATGTTGTTGTAGACAGTGTCCCATTTGTGGAGTGTAGCAGAGTTTGCAGCAAAGAGGAGGGGCAGAGCATATTGGAGCTGGGGTAAGAGAATACCTCTCGCAACAGAAAGTCTAGCGGAAGGAGTGAGGAAGTGGCGCACGCGATAAGCTCTGCCAATTTTAGCACTGATGGCACGGCACACCATATTGACATGTTGAGACAAGTCAAGTGTGGGATCCAAAGTGATCCCAAGGTACTTGAAGGACTCAGTGTTTGAGACGAGGGAGCCATCAAGGCATTGAACCTGGAGCCTGTTCGCAGGGGCAGACAGTTTTTTAGAGGATCTGAATAGCATAGCACAGGTTTTTTCTAGGTTCAGGACTTGGTGGTTGCTAGAGAGCCAGGTCTGCAGGAATTGGAAGTCATTAGTGAGAGTGGAGTTGATGGCAGCAACTGATTTTGACCCAGAGTAGAGAACAAGGTCATCTGCATACATAAGAGTGCAGCTATGCCGGGACATGGTGGGAATATCATTTAGGAAGAGGGAGAAGAGTAGAGGTACAAGAGTGGATCCCTGGGGAACTCCACGGGAGATGTTTAGGGGGGAGGAAAGGGCCTTGTGAAATGCTACCGCCTGAGTCTGATTGTCAAGATAGCTATGGAACCAGGAGAGAGCTTGGTCAGATGCTCCAATGGATTGGAGCTTCTTTAGCATGAGAGGATGGTGTACCATGTCGAAGGCTTTAGACAGGTCGATAAAGACGGCCCCAGTGAGTAGGCCACGGTCCATATTATTTCTGATGTCATTTGTAAGTTGTGTAAGTGCAGAGGTGGTACTGTGACCGGGCCGGAAACCATGTTGGCACGGGGTTTGAAGATTAAACATGTCAAGGTGAGCAGCAAGTTGGCGGTGGACTATTTTTTCAAGCAGCTTACTGAGAGTGGGCAGAAGAGATATAGGGCGGTAGTTGGACATGAGTTTGACATTGCCCTTTTTGTGTATAGGGATGGTTCTGGCAGTTTTCCAGGTGGATGGGACAGTAGACGTACGAATCAAGAGGTTAAAAAGCCAGGTGATAGATCTGGTCAGCCAAGGTGCATACTGCTTAAGTATGCAAGGATGGATGCCCTCAGGCCCTTGACCCCTGCGTGCCAGAAGGGAGTTAAGTAGCTTGCGAACTCAAGGTATGTGGTTGGAGCCAGAACGAAGGGAGGGTGGGAGGGGCGAGGGAGAGAAGAGGGACAGTCAGGTTGTGGGCTAGTTAGAGTAGCGACTGGTGGAGAAAAAGGGCATTGAAGGCGTAGGCAGCGGTGTCATGGTTGGTGCAGTGAACACCTTGAATGTTCATGTCAGCTGGATTCTGTTGCTTGTCGTTGCCGAGAATGTCCTTAATTTTGGACCAGTACCTGCGCGGATTTGTAGAGGATGTTATTAGTTGGTTCCTATAGTAGGTGCTTTTGGCAATACGAATTTGTCTTTTACAGTTACATAGATACATAGATACATAGACAGTGTCGGTAGATAAGGGCCTATGGCCCACCCAGTCTGCCCATTTGAGCTTGTAAGTTCAGTTTGTTTTCCTAGAAGTCTGTTTCCCCTTACCCCTGACCTCTAGAATTCCTTTATGTCTATCCCATGCATTCTTAAATCCGTGATTGTTTCAGCCCCACCACTTCCTCTGGCAGGGTGTTCCACTTGTCCACCACCCGTTCTGTGAAGAAATTCTTTCTCATGTTTCCTCTGAATCGTCCTCCTCCAACTTCATCCCATGCCCTCTTGTCCTGGAACATCTTTTTCGCTAAAAATAGTGTTTTCCTGCACCCTGTTTCTCCCTGAAGATACTTGTATGTCTCTATCATATCCCTCTCTCCTCCTCTCCTCCAGGGAGTACATGTTCAGTTCCTTCAACCTGTCTTCATAGGACTTGTGATGCAATCCATGCACCATCTTTGTTGCCCTCCTCTGAACCTTCTCTACCCAGTCTATGTCCTTACGTAGTATGGTCTCCAGAACTGTACACTGTACTCAGGTGGGGCCTCACTAGTGTCTTGTAAAGCGAATTATGACCTCCCTTTTCCTGCTGGTGATGCTCCTGCCTATACATCCCAGCATCCTATTTGCTTTACCTGATGCCTTGTCACACTGTTTCCCTACCTTGAGGTCATCAGAGATGACAACCCCAAGATCCCTTTCCTGCTTGGTGCATGCTATATCCTCACCCCCAACTGATATATTGTGCCAGGGTTTTGTGCCCCATATGCATTATCTTGCACTTCTTTGCATTGAATTTCAACTGCCAAACCCTTGACCATTCTTCAAGTTTCTGCAGGTCCTTCTCATTCTGTCTACACCCTCTGGTGTGTCTACTCTGTTACAGAGCTTTGTGTCATCAGCAAACAGTGAAATTCTGCCTTCTAGATCCTGCAATGTCACTGATGAAGATGTTGAATAGGACCGGTCCCAGCACTGATCCCTGTGGTACCCCACTGGTCACTCTTCCCTCTGTGGAGTGACAGCCATTTACCACCACCCTCTGTGTCCTGCCACCCAGCCAGTTACCTACCCACCACACTACTGTCCTGCCCACACCCATATTCCCCAGTTTGTGTAATAGTCTTCTATGTGGCACAGTGTCAAAGGCCTTGCTGAAGTCCAGATAGGCCATGTCCACTGCCCTCCCCTGATCCACCTCCGTAGTCACCCAGTCAAAAAATTCAATGAGGTTGGTCTGACATGACCTCCCCCTGGTCAAACCATGCTGCCTTGGGTCCTGTAGTCCATTGACAACCAGATGTTCCACCAATCTCTCCTTCAGTAGTGCTTCCATGATCTTTCCCACTACCAAGGTGAGGCTGACTGGTCTGTAGTTCCCTGCTTCCTCTTTGTTCCCACTTTTGTATAAGGGACTACATCTGCTGTCCTCAGTCTTTGGGTACCTCCCTGTTTCCAGTGATTGGCTAAACAGGATAGCCAGAGGTTCAGCCACCACCTCTCTTAGTTCTTTAAGGACCCTGGGATGCACCCCATCTGGCCCCATTGCTTTGTCAACTCTTATTACTTCCAGTTCCTTCAGGACCCTTTCTCGGTAAAGGGACTTGTGTCCATTTCTGCACCATTCTCACCCCTTGTAATCCCTTCAGACCCATTACCCCTCTTCCTCAGTAAAGACTGAGCAGAAATACCTGTTCAATATGTCAGCTTTACTGTTGTCATCCTCCACGCGACTCCCATCCTCCCCCTTCAGTCTCACTATCCCTCCCTTTGTCTTTCTTTTTTCACTTATGTACCTGTAAAAGGTTTTGTCCCCTTTAACCACTGATTTTACAATGTGTTCTTCTGTCTGAGCTTTGGCTTCCCTTACTGACTTCCCTGCCTCCCTTTGTTTCTCCTGGTACTTCTCCTATCCCCTTCTGCCTGTCGTTTTGTATTGCCTGAATGCTATCTTTTGGCTTTCACTTTCTTTGCTACCTCTTTGGAAAACCATAATGGTCTCCTCTTCTTTTCCTCTTGCTAACCTGCTTAATGCATAATTCTGTTGTTCTTATAATCCCCATTTAAATACTGCCCACTGTTCCTCAACCCCTGATTCCTGTCCCATTCCCTTAATGCCTCTTTCAAGTATTTCCCCATTTTCCAAAGTCTGCCCCCTAAAATCCAGGATCGTGTTTTTGTGTGGTTTGGTTCTGCTTTTCTGTGATTTCAAACCACAATGACTGGTGGTCACTGTTACCCAGGTGCTCCCCACTGTACCCCCATCACACTGTCCCTGTTTGTGAGCAAAAGGTCCAGTATTGCCTTCTGCCGAGTTGGTTCCATGACCAGTTGTTGAGGAAGGCACCTGAAGGAGTCAGGATAAATCTGCTCCTAGTTGATGCTGCTGCTGGGATGCTCAGTCCACGTCTGAATATTGAAGTCTCCCACCAGTACTACCTCACCCTTGTCTGCCATCCTTTGGATGGCTAGCATCAACTCCTATCTGTTTCTTCCTCCTGGGCTGGTGGTCTATAGACCACACCTGTCAGCGGATATGGCTGGCCCCATTTTCCTTTCTAGCTTAACCCACAGTATCTCTCCCCCATTTTGTTCCTCCTGGATCTCTGTGGCCCTTATATCATTTTTCACATAAAGTGCCACTTCTCCTCCCTTCCTGCCTGCTCTGTCTCTTCTGAATATGTTGTAGCCAGGTATGGCCATCTCCCAGTCATGGTTATCATTACACCAGGTTTCAGTGATGGCCACAATGTCCAGGTCTGACTGTACCATGACAGCCTCCAGATATTCCATCTTGTTGCTAAGGCTCCTGGCATTTGCACACATGGCTTTCCATGATTTGACCTCCTAGTCTGCTTCACTGTTCTACTCCAGCCCCTTCCTTGGTTGTCATTTATCCCTGGCTCTCCTTGCTGTCTGCCCTTCTGCTGAATTTTGCCCTTTCTGCTTATCCACCTTTTGGACACTAATCTCCATCTTTTGCACACTGCTTTGCAGAGATAGCCACTCCTCTGGTTCACTGGTTCCACTGCTAGCTGTGGGGGTGAGCAGGGTACCCTCCTTGCTGGCCTGCCACCCCTTTGCTAGTTTAAATGCTTGTCAATGTAGCATTTAAACTTATCATTGAGTACTTGGATTCCTCCAGGATGGATGCAGGCCGTCAGGCTTGAACAAACCTCCATCCCTCAGGTGGGTCCCCGTCACCAATGAATCCAAACCTTCCTCACAGCACCAGTTCTTCAACCATGAGTTAAAGTTCCTGGTGCATGCACTCCTATGCTCTCCCTTGCCTCTCACAGGTAGTACTTCTGAGAAAGTGACAGAAGTAGCTACTTGTGAGACCCTCCCAGTTTCTAAACTCTTCCTGAACTTCCTTTGGCTCCCCATTTGCCAAGTCATTAGTACCTAGGTGGATAATGACATCCAGCTCACCCTCCCGTCTTGCCTTCCCAGTGATCCCCAGTATTTTCCTTCCATCCCTCCATGCTGTGGCACATGGTAGGCACCTCACCTCCCTGTCCTCTCCCTCCTGTGTTCCTAGCTGGATCCCTCTTACGATGGAGTCCCCCACCAGGATTCGCTTCCTCCTCCTCTGGGGTCCACTGCTTTCCCCACTGAGGTCACCTCCTTGGCTATCCTCCACATCCTTTCCTTCCACTTCTCTGGGTACCTCTATTTGGTTGTCCTCATTTGCCAGTGTGGCATATGAGTTGTTACGTAATGCACGATAGTCTTCAAAGTCTGCACAGAGGTGGGAGATCTTCCACCTGGACCAAAGTTTGTCCCTAGATTTGAGAAGTTGAAGCAGGGGGCGTGTTAGCCACTTGGTTACTTTCCCTGCCATCCTACATGTGGTGACTGGGATGTGAAGGTTTTGAAGAGAGAGGAGGACAGAGTTGAAATATTCTGTGGCTATGTTAATGTCCTCTGTTTGGTAGAGAGGGGACCAGTCAACCTGGTTAACGTCAGTTAAGAAGTCCTCATGACTTAGGTGGGAGAGATTAGGAAAGGTTACAGTTTTAGCAGGGAGGGGAGGAATGACAGTGTTCCAGACACAGCAGATGGGATAGTGGTCACTAACTGTGTCCAGGTAGCTGTGGCTGAGGCAACATATTCCGTCCTGTTAGTAAGTATCCAGTCAAGGAGGGTGCTAGCAGTTGCCCCACGTGAGACCCTTGTGGGTTCATGTATGAGCTGGGATAGATTTGCCTTGCTAGCTAAGGAGGATAGGTTAGCTGAGTTTTCTCAGACCAGTCAAGGTTAAAATCACCAAGGCAGATAATGTCATTCTTGCCTGTAACTGTAGGCAGAAACCCTAGGAGTTCAGTGATGCCTTGTGTAGCATTTTTTGGGGGGATATAAGTACAAAAAATATGGAGTTTCTTTACACCCCCAAGAAGCAGTAGGGAGTGCAGGATTTCACAGTTTGGTAGGAGGGGGTCCTGCAGAAGGGTAATGTTTAGGTGAGTTTTGAAGTAGAGGGCAAGGCCACCTCCCCTTTTAGTGCCAGGACGGTCGATACGAAGCATGTTGTATCCAGGAAAGTGGCACTGAGAGTCAGGCACTGTGGGCTTAAGCCAGGTTTCTGTGATGGCGAGGACATCCGGGACATTAGTACAGACCCAAGCCTGGAGGTCAGGGAGGTTGGCCATAAGGCTCCTAGCATTCAGGTGGGCGAAAGTTAGTCCATCGGTTTTAGGGAGGGTGGTGGCTGGGGGAGGCAAGGTTATGACGGGATGCAGAGATGGACCAGGGTTGATCTCAATGTCGCCGGATAGTATAAGAGATAGGGTTAGTACCCATAGCGGGGTGATGAGGTATGCCCTGACAGAGACTCAGGGTGGCGGCTGCAGACGAAGGTGAAGGTATCTGACTACTTGGCTAATACACTTGCTGATGAGAGCAGAGGTGGGTAGAGGTAGTGGAGTGGCAGTAGCAAGCATGTTGGAGTAGTAGAAGTCAAACTGAGTATAAGTATTGGCAGAAGCTGTTGATGTGTTCAAGCAGTAAAGCTCAAAGAGGATAGGAAGGCAAAGTATTCCCATGAGGAGTGCTAGGAGGGGAGGAGGGGACATTTTTGACTAGAGAAAGGAGTGAGGTAGAGAGGAAAGAGACAGCAGAGGGCTCCTTTAATATAAATCACCAAGTGAAAACAGCTACTAGAGAGCAGTAAAATGTGACAAGTGGTGTTGGGAGCAAATTGCTCGAACTTAATCAAGGAGACTCCCTCTAGTGGCAAAACAATATAAGGAGCTAATGGAGAAGTTGGGTGTTAAAAAAACCCAAAAAAACGACAGCAGCAAAATATTGTGGAGGTAGAGGCTATTTAAGTAATACCAGCGATGGGTGGGAGGGTATTGGGGGGCAGGTGGGAGCAGTTGCGCAGTGACTGCGGGGAAGAGTTATGCGAGGGAGCTAGGTCCTATGTCTGAACTGTTGTGGGGACACAAATTAAAGGGTAAAATTCAAAACAGGAAAAAGGCGCAAACAGAGCTGCTCCCTTTGTGCGAGGGAGCTAGGTTCTATGCTACCTGGCAAAACGCTGTCGCGATCCTGTGTCTGAGGGGGTGGGAAGAGCCACCGGAAGCTGCCCTTCTTGTGGAACAATCACGGAGGTCCTACAGCATGTGGGGGGAGAGCCTATGAGAATTTCAGACCCTCTCGACCTCCAGGAGCACGGAGCTCCGTTCAGGGGTTGGGGGAGAGCCCCAGACCTGTTCCTCTGCAGTCAGAGAGATTCTGGCAAAACGCTGCCGCGATCCTGTGTCTGGGGGGCGGGAAGAGCCACCGGGAGCTGCCCTTCTTGTGGAACAATCACGGAGGTCCTACAGCGTATGGGGAGAGAGCCCCTGAGAATTTCAGACCCTCTCGACCTCCAGGAGTGCGGAGCTCTGTTCAGGGGGTGGGGGAGAGCCCCAGACCTGTTCCTCTGCAGTCGGAGAGATTCTGGCAAAACGCTGCCATGATCCTGTGTCTGGGGGTGGGAAGAGCCACCGGGAGCTGCCCTTCTTGTGGAACAATCACGGAGGTCCTACAGCGTATGGGGGGAGAGCCCCTGAGAATTTCAGACCCTCTCAACCTCCAGGAGCGGAGCTCCGTTCAGGGTGGGGAGAGCCCCAGACCTGTTCCTCTGCAGTCGGAGAGATTCTGGCAACAGCTGCCATGATCCTGTGTCTGGGGTGGGAAGAGCCACGGGAGCTGCCCTTCTTGTGGAACAATCACGGAGGTCCTACAGCGTATGGGGGGAGAGCCCATGAGAATTTCAGACCCTCTCGACCTCCAGGAGCGTGGAGCTCCATTCAGGGGTTGGGGGAGAGCCCCAGACCTGTTCCTCTGCAGTCGGAGAGATTCTGGCAAATGCTGCCACGATCCTGTGTCTGGGGGGGTGGGAAGAGCCACCGGGAGCTGCCCTTCTTGTGGAACAATCACGGAGGTCCTACAGTGTATGGGGGGAGAGCCCCTGAGAATTTCAGACCCTCTCAACCTCCAGGAGCGCGGAGCTCCGTTCAGGGGGTGGGAGAGAGCCCCAGACTTGTTCCTCTGCAGTTGGAGAGATTCTGGCAAAACGCTGCCACGATCCTGTGTCTGGGGGGGGCGGGAAGAGCCACTGGGAGCTGCCCTTCTTGTGGAACAATCATGGAGGTCCTACAGCATATGGGGGAGAGCCCCAGAGAATTTCAGACCCTCTCGACCTCCAGGAGCACGGAGCTCCATTCAGGGGTTGGGGGAGAGCCCCAGACCTGTTCCTCTGCAGTTGGAGAGATTCTGGCAAAACACTGCCGCGATCCTGTGTCTGGGGGTGGGAAGAGCCACCGGGAGCTGCCCTTCTTGTGGAACAATCACGGAGGTCCTACAGCGTATGGGGGAGAGCCCCTGAGAATTTCAGACCCTCTCGACCTCCAGGAGCGCGGAGCTCCATTCAGGGGTTGGGGGAGAGCCCCAGATCTGTTCCTCTGCAGTTGGAGAGATTCTGGCAAAACGCTGCTGCGATCCTGTGTCTGGGGGGTGGGAAGAGCCACCGGGAGCTGCCCTTCTTGTAGAACAATCACGGAGGTCCTACAGTGTATGGGGGAGAGCCCCAGAGAATTTCAGACCCTCTCGACCTCCAGGAGCACAGAGCTCCATTCAGGGGTTGGGGGAGAGCCCCAGACCTGTTCCTCTGCAGTCGGAGAGATTCTGGCAAGACGCTGCCACGATCCTGTGTCTGGGGGGTGGGAAGAGCCACCGGGAGCTGCCCTTCTTGTGGAACAATCACAGAAGTCCTACAGCGTATGGGGGGAGAGCCCCTGAGAATTTCAGACCCTCTCGACCTCCAGGAGCGCGGAGCTCCATTCAGGGGTTGGGGGAGAGCCCCAGACCTGTTCCTCTGCAGTCGGATAGATTCTGGAAAAACGCTGCCATGATCCTGTGTCTGGGGGGGTGGGAAGAGCCACCGGGAGCTGCTCTTCTTGTGGGACAATCACGGAGGTCCTACAGCATATGGGGGGAGAGCCCCTGAGAATTTCAGACCCTCTTGACCTCCAGGAGTGTGGAGCTCTGTTCAGGAGGTGGGGGAGAGCCCCAGACCTGTTCCTCTGCAGTCGGAGAGATTCATTCATGTCACCCCTCTTGTGTATCACATGGGGTCGTGGCACCTGTGGCTGTTAGGTGCCACACTATGTCCTCTGACAGGGTGTATGTGTATTCCAGGTATCTTTCTGTGTGGCTGTTCATGTTCCCACTTCCACTGTGACAGCATCCCGCATACCTCTCCCCATGCTATGTTCATCTGTTATTGTTGACTGTGATGGCCTGGGTACCTGGGACCAATACCTCCCTGTTGTATACATGTCCCTGTGTTCTGTCCTGTCCCTCCCTTCATTCCTCATGGGGTGCATGTGCAGGTCCATGTTTCTGTCATCATTGGACATGTGCTGTCCACCCTGTGCCATGCGTGACAGACTACCATGCACTGTCTGTACTCTGTCCCTGTCCTTACATGGTGATTGTACCCTTGTCTGGGTAGTGTGTCCATGGGTATACTCTCCTGTTGCTTGTCTGGTGCTATGTTTCTCACCATTGTCCCACAGGTCTTGGGCAGTTTGTGCATCTGTATGCCGGCCGGGTGGCGCTGAGGGTTGAGGCGCTGGATGCCACACCTCGCGCCGTGCCGACGTCCCAAGTTCGGGAGTGAGCTCAGGAGTTGGGGTCGGCAGGGAAGGGAGACAGATTGAGCACCTCCAGGCAGCTCTCCCCTCTGGGTGGGAGGGTTAGGGATGCCCGGTGCTCTGGTGACCCCCGGCGGAGACCGGAGGTACTATTGAGCTGCTGGGCTGCATGTACAAGAGCGTGGCTGATGCAGGCAGGGTTGCTATGCGCCGTGGTGTCAGACGTGCACTACGCAGGGAGGAGGGGGATCTCGGGTAATCACAAGGAACACCCCTCCAGCCCTGGATAGGTGATGGTCCTGCCAGTGCCACATGCCCAATGCTGGTTCCCCCACCACTTGCCCCCCACGGTCTCCCCGGGTTGTCCCCCCCCGACCTGGGGAACCGTAATGACCTTGAAGATGGCGAGGGGAACACAGTGGGCAGTAAAGCAAGATGGTGAGTGCAGTGGCCAGAGAGAGTTCCAGGCTGGAGGGTCACAAATAGAGTTAAAAGAAAAATAAAAAAAAGTTTGTGCATCTGAGCATCCTACATTCCTGTCCAACTGTCATGTGGCACTGTGTCAGTTCCTTCTGCTCAACATTGTTCCTGCCCCATGGTATCATTGCTCATTTTTGCTATGTTTATGTCCCACTTTCTGTATTGCTAGGGTGTTGCATGCTGTGTCTGGGCCACATGCATGTCCCAATGCCGTATCCTTGACCACTGGTGTCATTTTGGCATGTCCCTGCCCCTCTGTCCTACACTGTGTGGCTGGTTCACACTGTTGCAGGCCTTTGTGCCATGTAGCTGCAATTCAGACTGCAGTCTTGCTGGTGCACACTATCACAGCTGGTGGTGTTACACTGCTGCGGTCATGGTACTGATCCCTATGAGTGACACTTGGCACTCTGCCTACTACAGTGTGCCGATCACCATGCACCTTCATCTGACTCTTGTCACACACCCACTGCCCCTGCACCACATTGGTGTCCTCCCCATCCCCATATTCCCCATGTCCTTTTCTGCCCTTCTATCATGAACATTGTCTTGTCACAGTCTGTGTTCCGGGTGTCCATTGTCCACTGCAGTCCCCTGACACCTCCCATGTTACCCATTCCCGGTATTCACTGGTACATGTTCTCCCTGTGGTACTGCATGCCAGCTGTTCTCCCATGGTCTGCTGGCAGGCTGCAACTGGCCTGGTACATGCTCTGTCTCCTACTGTGCACGTGTCGGGTCTGTCAATCTGTGTCACTGTCTTACCACGCTGTGGACAAGTATCACTCTTGTTGGTGTGTCATGCATATGTCACAGACGTCCATGACTGGATCTGCACCTATGTATTGCATTTGTGTGTCTCCTGCCATTGCTCACATCACCACTGTTTGGCATTGCCATTGCTGTGCCCATGGTTGCTCCAGCTGCCACATATGGTTTCTCATTGGCATCCCCTGTCTCGTGACATGTCACACATGTGTACTGTGTTTCTGGACATGTCCTGCACTGTCATTCACCCCCTGCTCAGTCGGTCCCAGTGATTCAGTTCACACATCATGGGTGTTTGTGCTCCATGTACCTTGTCTGTGCTCTGTTCCTGTGCCCACCATGCCCAGATGTGTACTTACCAATCAGCCATCCATGCTGTATGTCTCCCCATTCATAGAGGTTGCACAACATGCTCTGTCCCAGGATGTAGGCATCGTAGCATGACCCAGGGAACCGTGCACACACATCCAGGGTCTTGCAGTCACTGTCACACACTACCTGCACATTGATGCAGTGATACCCCTTGCGATTCACATACACTGCCTCATTTTCAGTGGCTGCCTTGATTGCTACATGTGTGAAATCTATTGCACCCAATGTTCTTGGGAATCCTGCCATGGCATATAATTTTTCCATCACCTCCTGCTGCTGTTGTGCCTGTAGTGGGTACCCGATGTACTGATGTGCCCTTGGTACAATGGCATTTAGGAACTGTTCTAGGCACCGTGACACTGCAGCTTGGCTCATGCCGGTGGTGTTCCCTGTTGGTGTCTGGAATGTGCCTGTTGCCAGCACACACAGGACAGCTGTCACCTTTGCCTCCACTGTGAGTGCATGGACCCTTTGTGTGTGCTGCTCTGCAGCTTGTCATGTACAGTGTTACACAGGTCAGTTTTGGCGGACTTGTTTAGCCTGTACCTGGCTATGCACTGCTCCTCTGTGAGGTCTTTGAATGCCAACCTGTGGCATACTGTCGTCTAGCAGGTTGCCTTTGTTGTACCCCATGTTGCCATTCCTCCCTTCCTGCATGTGGTTGCAGTGCTTCCCCCACCTGTTGTCTGCACCCTTGTCTCTGCATGTGGTGGTACCATGCACCCAGTGGCATGTTGGCCTTGGCGTCTGTTTTCCCTTGGCCTGCTCCTGTATCACACACTGTTGGCCTGTTCACTGTGCCTCTGCCTACACTGCCAGTGGCTCTCTGGTGTTGTTCTTTCTCTTGTGGGTTTCTTCTGTGTGGTGTTTTGTGTATGCTGCACTCACACGTCCTTATATTGCCTTATTCCACATGGTTGCTGTTGCCTGCACACAGCTTAATTTATGTTTGTTTAGTGTTTCACTTCTTTTCTCCTCAGGGTGTCATACTCCACTGTGTCTGCGGAGTAGCATTTGTGCAACATTTTTTCCTCAGCTGCAGAATTTCCATGTCTGTGTATAGCATTTTGTGTGTTTCAGCTCCCTGTAGATATTCTGCAGCTGTGGTTTTCACACAACCTCTAGCTATTTTTTACTGCAGCTGCAGGAGTTTTGTGCATATGCCACAGCACAACTCCCTTGTTTTTCCAGCAGCTGTGGCATTTTTGGTGACTTGAGCGAATTTTGCGGGATTTCTTTCCTTTGAGTATCCTGCCCTAGGGCTTCTCACATAGCAGTACTGTAGAAACAGTTGGGGTCTGTCAGAGGTTGTCTGAACCTGTTTTTGCTGAGTAGTTGGGGAAAGGATTTTAGTTGCTGGATAAGCTTTAAATTCTTTATCAGTCTGTGGGCTTTAGGGCAGGAGTGCTGCCTTGTTTAATACAGTGTTTGTGTGTGTGGGACCTTCCTCCAGAAGAGGTTGCAGTGCTTGGAGGTGCAGTGAGGGGCAGACACAGGGCTGATACACTCTCATGAGAGTCGGGTGTGGGCCCTAATCCCACCCTCCCCACCCCTCCCTCCCAGAGTACAGCTTATTTAGAGGGGAACACCTGCACTGCAATTGGAGGAAGGAGCATAAGGTGCAGGTCATGTAGTTCTATCCAATAATGCAGCCACAGGGCAGGGAAAAAGTATAGGTAGATCTCAAATAGGATCACAGCATCCATAATGAATTGCTGATTAGTGTGATAGGTGGATATTGTGGAAGGCCTTCAACTGGAATATATCAGGTAAAACATGTTAGAGGCTGGGCTAGGATTAGTTAATTCTACTTGCTGTAAGGATAGTTAGTGTGGAGATGCTGCATAGGTAGTGTGGACCATGGGTAGGATTGTTGGGTGCAATGGTTGTGTGGCAGCAATATGGATGAATATACTGTGGAGGCTGGAAGGGTGCCCAATATGCCACAGGCTAAGAAGGCTCAAAGAATAGGTTCAATGGCTTGGCAGGGAGCTGGGGAGGTTGAGGGATGGGGGAAGTTTGCGTCAGTAGGAGGGCTGAGAGTATTGTGGAGGCACCACAGAAAAGGAACAGTGGGTCAAGGGAGGGGAAGGGGGCAAACTAGACAGAAAGCCAGTTGACGAAGGGTGGACTCTAGTAGGACCTAGAAAAAGAGGAGCAGCAGTAGGCAGGAGGGAGGAGAAAGCACATAGTAAGGCAAAGGGGATAGGGAACATGTTTACTTTACTAGGAACACATGGGAAGGAGGATGCAGGAGGTGATTGCACAAGGGATAGCACTCACAAAGAAGAGGGAGTGAGGGGCATTACTAGTCGAAAGATTGAGCATGGTGTGGCAGAGGGAGGGATAATGCACCAAGGCACAGAGTAAGAGGAGCAGAGCAAGAAAACCATGCTGGTTGAACAATGAGGTTGTGGTGGTGGTGAGGGCAAACCAAGTGGCACACCAGAGGTTTAGGAGGACAGGGAAGGAAGTTGACAGGGAGGAATATGCAAGATGGTCCAGGGAGGTGACTAGAAATGTGAGAGAAGCCAAGGCCCAGAGGGAGCTGAGATTAGTACAGGGAATTAATGGGGGGGGGGACCTTTTCAGATACATCAGGGAGAAAAGGAAGTGCAAGGAGACAATAGTGAGGATAAAAAGGGGTGGGGAGTGGACAGAAAAGGGTGAGGAGCAGGCAGAAGCACTGAATGAATACATTTGCTCAGTGTTCATGGAAGAAAGTGGGAGACCGCTACCGGCATGGGCTGGAAGGGTGGGGACAGGGGGACAGGAGATGACAGATGGAAGAATTGAGACAAGTAGAATCCTAGAAGGACTGAGGGCACTGAAGGTAGACAAGGCACCAGGACTGGATGGTATCCACCCCAGGGTGCTGAGGGAGATGGTGGAGGTGTTGGTGGAGCCACTGGCAGATCTGTACAGCACCTCACTGGAGTCAGGATGTGTGTCACTGGACTGGAGGATGGCACATGTAATACCATTACACAAGTGCGGACCAAGGGATGAACCAGGTAATTATCGTCTGGTGAGTCTCACCTCCATAGTGTGCAAACTCATGGAAACGATATTAAAAGAAAGACTGGTGTCGTACCTGGAGGACATTGGCCTCCAGGATATGAGGCAGCATGGGTTTGTTTCAGAGAAGTCTTGTCAAACCAACCTCATACAATATTTATACTGGGTGACAGGTGAGCTGGATAAGGGTCATGCGGTGGATGTTCTTTACTTGGACTTCAGCAAGGCCTTCAATTCGGTGCCTCATGGATGGCTTAGGGAGATGCTAAATGGTGTAGGGGTAGGAGCAAAAATGATGAACGGGATTACAAGCTGGCTGAGTGGCAGGCTGCAATGGGTGGTGGTGAGAGGGGAGATCTCAACTCCAATGCCGGTGATGAGTGGGGTGCCACGGAGCTCTGTGTTGGGATCAGTATTGTATGGGCTCTTCATATCAGACATTGCACATGGGGTGGTGAGCAAGGTAAGTTTGTTTGCTGACACCAAAATTGGAGCAGTAGTGGATGGAGAGGAGGGATGGAAGCAGCTGCAGTGGGACCTATGCAAGCTAGAGGAGTGGTCAGAGAGGTGGCAGCTGTGGTTCAATGCAAAGAAGTGTAAGGTTATGCACTTTGGGGTGAAGAACCCAAGGAGAGAATACTGGCTGGGGGAGGTAAGCTGGGGATCACTGAGGAGGAGAAGGACCTAGACTTAATGATAACAGAGACCATGAACAACACTGCCCAGTGCAGGAGAGTGGCTGCAAAAGCAAACAAAATGATGGGGCGCATAGCGAAGGTTTTTTTGTCCAGGCAAAGAGAGGTGATCTTGCCCCTCTACAGGTCTCTGGTAAGGCCACACTTAGAGTATTGTGTGCAGTTTTGGAGGCCATACCTAAAGTGTGGCAGAAGACACCAGGAGAAAGGACTGCTATGTGACTGGACTTCTCTACTGGGACTATATTGCCCTCCTTCCCACCCAAAGCTAGTTCTACTTTTATAGGCACATAATTTGACTGACAACAGGAACTTCCTGTTTGGGAGCAGGAAGTGAGTGATCACAGAGTCACCAAAGACCCACCATCCTAGAAGGGCAAGAGTAGCTCTCCAGTCCCCTCTAGCTGCTGGAGGTCTGCCTCTGAGCACCTAAGGGGTCTACTGAGAAATATAGGATATTCTTGTCTCAGAACAAGACAATCAGGTGCTCAAAGGGCACACAGTCAGAAAGTAAGGAGAGAGAGAGAAAAAAAAACAGAGGAAAGAGTAAGGATTGCAAACAGTTAAGGGGCCAGAAATAAGACATGATGGGAGTGGTGCAGTACAGTGGCTGTGGAGCAGCAGTCTTCCGGGAGACATTCTGGAGAATGCAGTGTTGTCCCATCTGCAGACACCTCTCTGGGCTGAGGGAGGAGGTTGCTCATCTCCAAGCTAAGTTGGCCAGGATTTGTGGGACCTCCTCTTCCATCCAGGGACCACCAGTGCCACTGCCGTTGCCTCAGAGATTGCCAAGAAAGAGGAGCAGTTGCACCACAGTGGGCTCAGGGAGAGTGAGGGTGGTGGAACAGAGGTGCATCCCTCCAGTTGTACCTCTCCACAATTCCTATGCCATTCTGGCAAATCAGGGTTCCTCTATGGAGGCACCCGCAGTGGAGACCAAGGAGGATGCTGGGAACCTCCACAAAGGACACCCACAGGAGGGTGGCAGGGGACCGGCAGGGGAAGGAAACAACTCCTGCTGGGGGACTCCATTGTTAGGAAGGTAGAGCTGGGGGAGGAAGGGGAGAGGGATGTAAACTGCCTGCCTGGTGCCATGGCTTGGAGCCACAGGGAGCGAATCCTCAGGATTGCCGGAGAAGCTGCACAGGCGAGGGAGCTGGATGTCATTGTCCACCTAGGGACAAATGACCTGGCTAAGAAAGGGATTAGAGAAGTGCAGGAAGAGTTTGTGGAATTGGGGAGGGGCCTTAGACAAGTAGCACACACGGTAACCTTCTCGGAGGTGCTGCCCATGTATGGCGTAGGAGAAGCTAGGGTGTTCCGCACCATGGGATTCAATCAGTGGTTGAAAAACTGGTGTGGAGCTCAGGGATTTGGCTTCATTGGGGACTGGGGATCCACCTGGAGTGACGCAAGCCTATACTGGCATGATGGGCTGCATCTGTCCAGGAGGGGAACCAGGATTCTAGGTGATAGGTTTAAATGCTTCATTGGCAAGCATTTAAACTAGCCATGGGAGAGGCACTGGAAAGGAGCAGGGAAATCCTAGCCCCCAAAAAATCACGGTAGTAAGTGCGGTAAACACCAACATAGAGGTGTCAATATGGAGAAGGGCAGGGGTAAATGGAGAAAGTGACAAAGGCAAGAAGGACAGGGATGGGGCAAAAAGGAGTAAGGCCATCAGGAAATGGAGGGTAATGAGTACCAATGACCGTAGTCTGGGCAACAAGCTCCCTGAGCTGGTGGCCTTGATGGAAGAGGGATGCCTGGATATCATAGCAGTCACAGAAACATGGTACACAGAGAACCATGACTGGGATGTTAAACATACCAGGGCACATAACCTACAGGAGAGACAGGCAGGGGAGAAGAGGGGGAGGAGTAGCTGTCTATGTAAAGGAAGGGATAAAAGCAACTGAACAAAAGAGTAAACAGGGGGGAGAGGAGGAACTGTGGGTCACCTTGGAGACTGGAAAGGGCACCACAATCCACACAGGGTTGTGTACAGACCCCCATGTCAGGGAGGAATGGACAAGGATATGATAGAAGGCATTCTTAGAATGGCAGAGAAAGGGAGATACTGTTGATGGGAGACCTGAATATGCCAGATGTTAACTGGAGCACATTGCTGCAGCCACATCCAAGAGCAGGGCCATTCTTGATGCCCTACAGGTGGCAGGCCTCAGACAGCTAGTTTCGGAACCCACTCATGAGGCAGCAATCTTAGACCTCGTACTCTCAAACGGGGGCAGTGAGAGGATCTCAGATCTAGAAGTGGGTTGCCATCTGGGAACAAGTGACCATCAAACAGCGTGGTTCACGTTAAACTCAGTTACTGAGTCAAGCCATACAAAAGTGAGGATACTGGACTTCAGGAGGGCTGACTTTGGCAAGATGGGAGAGTGCCTCAGGAAAAGCACTAGCAAACAGGCTAGAAGGAGGTGTGGAGCAACAATAGGGAATCATCAAAACTGCCATTACAGAGGCAAAAAGCCTTTGTGTGAAGCAAATAAACAAATCAAAATGAAAGAAAAAGCCACTATGGTTCTCAAAAGAGGTGGCTGTGAAAGTCAGGAAGAAAAGATAGCATTCGAAGTATAAGGAAACACAGAAGGAGCAGGACAGACAGCTGTACCAGTTAAGGCAGAAGGAAGCAGGGAAGGAAGTCAGAATAGCAAAGGCCCAAACTGAGGAAAAGAAAGCCAACTCAGTTAAGAAGGGGGATAAAACCTTTTATAGGTACATCAGCGAGCATAGAAAGACAAAGGGAGGGATAGTGAGGCTGAATAGAATGAGCGGTGGGTGGGCAGAGGGCTACAGTGAAAAAGCAGGGATACTGAATGAATATTTCTGCTCAGCATTCACTAAAGAGGAGGGGGAAGTGCCTAATCCAATTAACAGAAGCACTCTTGATGGGGGGGGGCGATCCCAGTTCTTTCACAGAAGAAAGGGTTCGGCAAGAACTGCTAAAACTGAAGGTGGACAAAGCAGTGGGGCCTGATGGAATTCACCCCAGAATTCTAAAAGAATTAAATCAAGGGGGGAACTAGTGAAACCACTGGCTACTCTTTTTAATAAATCATGGGAGGATGGTGTGGTACCCGAGGACTGGAGGAAGGTGGATGTGATTCCCTTTCACAAAAGTGGGACCAAGATAGAGGCAGAAAACTACAGACCTGTCAGTCTGACCTCTGTGGCAGGGAAAGTGATGGTGTCACTTCTGAAGGAAAGAATAGTTGAGTACCTAGAGACCAGTGGGGCAGAGGACCCAAGGTAGAATGGGTTCCTGGCGGGAAGGTCATGTCAGATGAATCTAATAGATTTCTTTGACTGGGTGACCAAAGTAGTAGACCAGGAGGGGCTGTGGACATGGCCTACCTAGACTTTAGCAAGGCATTTGACACAGTCCCACACAAAGATTAATAGTCAAATTAACCAGCCTGGGAGTGGGTCCCAGGTGGTAGCCTAGGTAAAACATTGGCTGGATAACAGGACACAGAAGGTAATTGTAAATGGAGTACACTCTGAAGAAAGAGGGGTTACTAGTGGGGTACTGCAGGGTTCAGTTTTTGGGTCCAGTCGTTTTAATGTCTTCATAAGTGACATTGCAGAGGACTGGAAGGAAAAGTATGCCTCTTTGCAGATGACACAAAGATCTGCAACAGGGTTGATACACAAGGAGGCATGGAAAGGATGAGAAGGGACTTGCAAGGTTGGAGGAATGGTCAGAAGTATGGCAGCTAGGATTCAATGCAAAGAAGTGCAAAATAATGCACCTGGGAAACAAGAACCCAGTGGAAGAATACAGAATGGGGGTAGTAACAACAACAAAAAAGGAAAGGGACCTGGGGGTAATCATATCAGATGACCTTAAGGGTAGCAAGCAATGTGAGAAGGCAGTAGGGAGGGCTGGGGGTATACTGGAATGCATAGGGAGAGGCATCAGCAGCAGAAAACAGGAAGTTGTTATCCCTTTATACAGACAGTGGGTGAGACCCCATCTGGGGTACTGTGTCCAGTTCTGGAGACCCCATCTCCACAAGGACAAAGACAGGATAGAGGCAGTCCAGAGGAGGGCAACTAAAATGGTGCAGGGTCTGCAAGAGAAGCCGTATGAGGAGAGACTAAAGGAGCTTAATACAATATGTATGCCCTTGAGGAAAGAAGGGAGAGGGGGACATGATAGAAACTTTTAAGTACCTCAGTGGAATCAACAAAGTCCAAGAGGGTAGCTTCTTTCAGAAAAAGAGACATGCAAGAACAAGGAGACACAATTTAAAGATAGAGAGGGCGGTTCAGGGGCAGTGTGAGGAAGTATTATTTCACAGAGAGGGTAGTGGATGCATGGAACAGCCTTCCTGAGGATGTTGTGGGGTCTAAAACTGTGGGAGAATTCAAGAATGCATGGGACAGACATAAGGCAATTCTTGTTGGGGGGTAGGAAGAAATAGGCTGTTGGTTAACTAGGGTCTGCGGCCTATCCTGTAGGTAGGGAAATGGGCAGACTAGATGGGCCAAGCAGTCCTTATCTGCTGTCAAAGTCTATGTTTCTATGTTTCTGTGATATCAGGCTACTGGAGGGGGTGCAGAGGAGGGCAACAAAGATGATATGTGGAATGGAGGGGAGAGACTATGACAGCAGGCTGGGAGACCTGAATATGTATGCCCTGGAGGATAGAAGGGACAGGGGGGACATGATAGAGACATTCAAGTATCTGAGGGGAATCAATAAGGATGGGGCAGATGGGGTCTTTAAGTTAAGGAGGGGGGAGGGTCACCAGGGGGAACGGGCTAAGAATAGAGGGGGGAAGATTTAGAAAGGAAATGAGGAGACACTATTTCACAGGGAAGGTGGTAGCAAAATGGAATGCCTTCCAGAATGGGTGGTATCATGTAAATCTGAACCGCTTCAAAAGGGCATGGGACAGGGAACAGGGGTTAGTGAGGGTTGGGGAGGTGGGGGTGGCAGTGGGATGACAAAGTGGGGGGTGGGATAGCTGCAAACTAGGGGTGTTGGCTGTACACTCGAGGCAGACTTAGATAGACCGGGTGGTCTGTTTCTGCTGGCACATCTGTATGTTCATAATGCAGTAGGTACAGTCCTTAGGATTTCATTCACGGGGGTAAATTTAAGAGACCATCTTGTGCATAGCTAGTTTAAAAATCTGATGCCACAGATAACAAGTACAAATTGGCAACCACCGCCATTGGATAGCATGTTCAGATGTGGCTAGCGATAAGCAAAGTTGGAAGACTTCGCTTCACAGATTAAATCATGAATTCGCCTCATTTCACAAAGTTAATCTGCCTTGCAAAGTCCGGCTTCATGGTAAACTGATAGCTACATGAAATGTGAAGTTGGCAAATTTGCTGGCGAAGTTTTGCAAAGAGGTGAAGTTTGCAATGTATTATGGGATTGGAGGTCACATGTTACTCAAACAAGCTGTATGCCTCGAGGAGGCTTTCTTTAGCGCAGTATTCTGAAGACAGAGTAGGAGAGAAGTCTGCGTGTGCTTGTCTAAGAAAAAAAACTGCTTTTAAAATATGTCTCAAAACCAAGCTTTTTGAATCCAAATTGCTTACAAATTGCTCTAGAGGGGCTTGTGCTGCTATATTTGTGTATGTTTATTTTTTCGCTGACTGTTTACTTTAAAGTAGTGGTTTCTGTTTTGTCAGTCTAAGCAATGGTGTGAGGGAGGGTAGGTGTACTGTAAAGCAAGGCAGACCAGAAAGATTCAGATTTTTTTTGTCGAAGCAGGAGATTTGTGTTATATTTTGGTTTTCTCACTCCCTTTCTTGTTCATCATTTTTGATCTGTAGTAATTTCTCATTTTTATTTCTGTGCTTTACTTTGGTGTGTTTAAGTAAAGTATTTTGTCCATGACTTTTTGTAGCAGTTTTAGTTATTTTTGGGTTATATTTTTCTTAAAGTGACAGTGTTCTGTCATTTTTGTTATACTAAATATTAAATTACCCCTGTTACCACTGTAGTGCTAATCCCTGATTCCCTAGGGGGAGGTGTTGTCTGCACCTGGTGCTTATTTGTACTGTCATGTTAATTTATTAACCTGTGTTGTGTTAAAAAAAATCCTTGGTTTTGGTTGCTACATACTATTAGCAGAGTACTTTTCAGATCACACTGCTGATCCCTGATTCTCTAGGGGGAGGTGTCTGCTGCTGGTAGTTACTAACTTGTTTAGTTAATACCTTGTTTAACTCATTGCTTCCTGATGATGCCATATGGCATCATAGAAAAACATACCTCTTTTTCCTGATGACGCCATATGGCGTCCTAAATCAAGTGCAGTAGTGCCTGATGACGCCAATTGGCATCCATATTTTTCTCTTGGTGCAGCTCAAGCATTTGTTTACATTTGATGAATTGAGTTGTACCAGCTAATAGGGGACATTGTACCCTTACTGATTTTACCTAATATAATATGCATTCCCATTGGTTATTTTTGAGAAAACAAGCCTTAATACATAAATAAATAAATTTACTATTTTTTGCATGTGCTGTGAAAAATGTATTATGTTCATTCTGCCATTAGTTTGCATCGTAACAACAAATCATCTTATTTTAGTGTAACATGTTAAGCTGATCAGGTTGACACTTTAATTCATTTCGTAACTTATATTTTTTTTATTCGAGCAATCCGATTGGCCGTCACCACTTTGGTGTATTTTTTTGTCTTTTGGGGTATTTTTCTACAATAACATGTTGTCACTGATATCGTGATTGTTATAACTATTAGTCCATTTATACCACTAAGTGAGCTGAATATTTCTGTATTTAAAAATCAAGCTCTGTGATTGGTCGGATTTTCTGACATCATAAATTCTGAATTTAATTGGTATAAAGGGATTGTCTTAGATGCAGGCACCATCCCCCTGATGAAGCCTTAGTAGTCGAAGCACTAGGGAACCTGTACACAGATCATTTGTTGTGCCTTCCACTATTCTATTCAATGTGTGTGCCTGAAATGTTAGACTAAATCCTTATTTAGCATTCAAGCAAGGACTCAGATTTTTTTTTACAACCATCACTGGAGGGAAAGTGGCTCTCTGGGCTCTGGAGTGTACAGTGATTTTTTTTTTTGATGTTTCAGTTAGGGGTCGCAGACCTCACCTGCACCTGTCCTAGCTCTGTAGTGCGTCACCATTTGGTCATATTGATCCTCACTGTTGCCATGCTTGTTCTATGCTTATTGTACACATCACTATTTCTATTAACCAGTCAGAGCACACACTGGTGCAGGAAGAGCATGGTGACTGGAAACTTAGTTTCAAGATGGAGGTGCTGCTCTTATCCTAAAATACTCACTTCATTTCGGTGCCAAAACCTCGATTTGTAATATGTATTTACTTTATTTGTTTTTATTTTTATTTATGATAAAAGTTTTCATGGTTGTTACTTTGTTCATTTTGGGATAATTTCTGGTCATCCTGTGTGATCACATCTTATGGATCCAGCTGGCATTCCTGATGGGAAAGAGTGTTTCTTGTGCATGTACTAGATGAGGTCACATGAATTCAGCACATTTTGTTACTTTTTAAAGAGTTTATCTTCGGATTATGGCCATGTTAAAATCTGTGTGGCATGTTGCTCCCTGCGTTATCAATGATAAGTGGGTTAGGGTCAGTAGCATGTTTGTCTCATGCTCTGCACTTGAGTTTTCTCCCTAATACACAGTTGCTGATTGTTTAAAATGAAAAAAATAATGGTGTTGCCTTCAACTTATCTGGCATCAGTCCAGCCCCAATCTCTGATGCATTGTAAAGGCCAAATCAGTTTTGAATCCCTCCACAGTCACTGGTGTTGTCCATCGACTTGTATGATATCAGTCCAGACTCAACCTCTGATGCACTGTAAAGTGTTTTTCAGGTTAAAATCCCTCCACAGCCACTTGTAAGAACTAGCTCCATACCATGCATCAGTCGAGCCCCAAATTGTAGTGAACAGTGAAGTGCATTTCAGGTTCAGATCCCTCCACAGCAGATGGTGTTGTCCATCAACTTACCATGTATCAGTCCAGACCAATCCCATAATGCACTGTGAAGTGCACTTGATGTTCAAAATCCTCCACATTCACTTGTGTAGCCCATCAATTCATATGACATCAGTTCAGCCCCAATCTCTGATGCACTGTAAAGTATTCTTCAGCCTCAAATCCCTCCACAGTCTCTTGTAAAATCTCAGGCTCAAATCCCTCCACAGCCACTTGTAAAATCTATTTCCTTATCATGCATCCATCGAGCTCCAAACTGTAGTGAACAGTGAAGTGCATTTCAGGTTCAGATCCCTTCACAGCCAATGGTGTTGTCCATTGACTGATCTGGTGTCAGTCCAGCCCCAACCTCTACTGCACTGTAAAGTGCTGTCCAGGTTCAAATCCCACCAGAGTCACTGATTTAGTCCATCTGTTCATCAGTCTTCAGTCCAACCTTTATTTCTGACACTCTGTGATGTGCATTACTGATATGGATCCCTCCTCAGTCACCATGGTGTAGTCCATTGTGCACATCAAGATCCATTCCAACACTACCCTCGGATGCACTGTAATGTTCTATTCAAGTTTGAATCACTCCACAACCACTTTAGTCCCTTTTGCTCATAATGCTTCAGACCATCCCTTACCTCTGATGCACTGTGATGTGATCAGTGCCAGTGTATGACTTATACAGTCCATTCAAATGAAACATAGCACACAGTACACATGTGCACCAATGAGCATCACTCCATGGTGCAGGCATACCCACACTCCTTCCCACCCACACAGTGTGCCATACTGAATATTGCAACATATCACATGTGTATGCAGGCAAACCATGTGACACAGTACATAGTACACAACCTTTACAGGTGCCCATGTCATCACCCTGTATGTGTACCCACAATGTCTCTACATGGCATATGAAAACCATTACTAGGTGCAGGCAGTCCCACCTGCTTCCCTTCAACTGAGTATACCCCAAGTGCCAATTCATGATGCAAAATTACTGCAGAGCCTATGAGCATCATTCCTTGGTATAGGCACATGCACCCCCTTCCCCATGACACAGTATACCCCAAATTACCAGTGCCTTTTCAGCAATTTCATCATTCTATACATATACCCATAATGTATCTACAGTGTCTGTTAGCACCATTATTACATGCATGCATACAGCCCCTCTCATTTCTCCAGAACATATGAAGTGCATCTGAGCCTGTATTATGAATGCAGGACCCCCTCAGCCACTAACACACAGTGCTTCTTCATACAGTCATTCCCTCACCTTAAGCCATCCCATAATACAATCCCCCAAAAATAAACTATGCCAGGAAATTAAATAATACACAGATTTATGTAACATGATGTTTGCTGAAAGACTGTGAACCTTTACATGAACAACATCATGCTTCATAGATACATAGACAGTGTCAGCAGATAAGGGCCTATGGCCCACCCAGTCTGCCCATTTAAGTCTGTAAGTTCAGTTTATGTTTTCCAAGAAGTCTGTTGCCCCTTACCCCTGACCTCCAGAATTCCTTTATGTCTATCCCATGCATTCTTAAATCCCGTGATTGTTTCAGCCCCACCACTTCTCTGACAGGGTGTTCCACTTGTCCACCACCCGTTCTGTGAAGAAATTCTTCCTCACGTTTCCTCTGAATCGTCCTCCCTCCAACTTCATCCCGTGCCCTCTAGTCCTGGAACATCTTTTTCGCTTAAAAATAGTACATTCATTTACAGTATGATAAAGCAAACAGCACAAATAAAATACAGTTTCCTATACTTATAATGGGATTTTATTACAAAAATAAAATAAAAGTTTATTTCAATGAAATTACACATTTTAACTACAGCACATATGCAGTTAGTCACAGAGAGACCTCCAGCACTAACAAATGTCTCCATTTCCTGTGTCAGCTCACTGACCTACACTGGAAGTGTTTTTCCTATTTACATCACTTGACCTCACAAAGCACTTCCTTCCTGCATCACTTCCTGATATGTCCTTCTAAGGTAATGTGTAAATATGTTCTTACCAAACTAGGGGAAAAACAAAAAAAAATGATAATCAGATTTACAAACTAAAATCAGTGGGTAAGAAGAATTAAACACTGCAAAAATTCCAACCAGTGGAGTGGAACGAAAAACTCAAAATGTAATAACAAGAGCTTCAGATATTGATTTCTGACTAAAAAAATGGTAAAAAACTTGCAAAATTTATATTTAGACAATGACAGATGTTTATTGTATATTTTTAACAATTTTAATCAACAATTTTACAGAAATTTTATATTTTTGCATGACTAAGTAAACAGAGCATAATTATATTTAGATAAAATCATCAGAATTTATTAAAATATGAAAACAACCTTACACATCATTAAATCCAGTTAAATAGACATCACTAAACCTCACTCATTTTCAAAAACTTTTTGTCCTGAAAAACTTTTCTTTTTACAGTTTTAAAATTGGATGTATGGTTTTTAAGATATGTAGGTTTAAGCACAGTGTGTTGGTATGAATGCTGCAGGTCTAAAACCCCTTCAGGCACACAGGTGTTCTAGCAGCAGGCAGAGGGTACCTGAACATTCTAAATGACAATAGGATAGAATGAATTAACCCTTACCTCTGTTGTAAGTGTTGTGTTAATCCCTGTGATGTTTTATTTTTTCAGATCAAACTGCTGATCCCTGATTCCCTAGTGGGAGGTATTGTCTGCTCCTGGCACTTATTTGTACTGCAAGCTTTTTTTACACTTTGTAATTTTTCATCCTAAAGCAAGTTATAATTAGCATATAAGAATGACCAGAAAGACACACTCTACTAAAGGGAGCATTGCTGGGGAGGCAGCAAAGAAGTGTTCAAAATCTGTGGGGCAAAATAGTGCTGTTGTTTAAAAAAAAACTATGTCTGTGGTGGCATGTTCTATGGGCTCCAGGGCTGGTAGTAGTGAAGGAATAGTTGGCGGCAGTGGCATTAGTGTAGCCAGATTTTTCTCTGCCACATCTGTGGCAGCTATGTTGCTGGGGGAAGTGGGAGGTGACAAGAAAAGCAGCAGTAAACAAGGAACAGTGATCATGGAGGAAGTTGTTGATGTCCCTGTGGCTGGTGGGGGTGCTGAGCCCAACAGTATGGAGCTTGAATCAGTGGTTGAGGTGGGAGATCTGGAAAATGTGCATCACACTCAGACTGCTGATGATGTGAGGGTCAGAGAGCCTGGAGATGGTGATGATGAGGAGGGCAGACCTGTGGAGGAGGAGGAGGAGGACATCAGCGTCTGTGCTGATAACGATTTATTGGATCCTCTGTGTGAGCCTGTAGAGAAAAAGTATAAGGGTGGCACTGCTGACGATGCAAGGGACATTGTTTGCAGTTATCCAACTACCAAAGTCCCCCCAATATTATTGAAGTTATGAAATTGTCCCCCAAAATACTAATTTCTACCCTTTTCCCTCAGCTGCCCCACTTCTGCTGCCATGATAAATCAAGGTTTACCAAATTCCTAGTTTGTGATTTTTATATACTTGACTCAGCTGATGATACAGTCGCTATTTGTCAGCTATGTTAAGCACAAGTTAGTATGGGGAGAAGGGCAGCCACCAAGGCACCGGTGGGCAACACACACACACACACACCTGAAGAACAGGAACCTGTTACTGTGACATCAACACCAGAAGGAAACCAGCGCTGGGGGTCCTGGACCCTCATCATCATTATCATTAGGCAAGGTAAACAGAAGTGACAGGAGCAATATACAAGGTGGACAGAAAGGTAAGTGAGGAGGACTACAGAGAAGAGAAGGAGGAGGAGGACTCTGTGTGTCTGCCTAGTAGGGGGTTATAGCAGCAGAGGTGGGTTGAGTAGTACCATTCAGATTCAGAAAAGTACAGTAACACCATTGCAGAACTCCCCTTCCCCCAAATCACTGGTGTCACTGGAGCAGCAGCATATATGAATCCCCAGCAGTGAAATACCACCCTAACAATGCTGCCATGATGAATCCAGCTGTTTAGTAGCCCAGTCCCAAGAAGGATCAGACTACGCTGCATAGCATGTTTGAGCATCACTCCAAATTCACTTCCAGTCATGCTAGTGCACTCAAGCTAAATGCAGCAACTGCTGAAAGGACAGGTGCACCAATATGTCATCAAAAAATGTTGGCTTGCAAACATTTATTAAAATGAATCAGTGGTACATTCTGCACAAGACAATCATGTCCATATTCCTGCCACATGAACGTATGGGTGGTGGGTAGTGAAGATGAAGAGCAAGGTATTGTCGGCATTAGCAAATTGTCTTCTACCACCAAGGTGGATGAAGCAGTAATGGAGGGAGAATTCCGATCTGGTGACAACTCCAGTCTGGAAGACTGTGTGGGAGGCTTTCTGGGTGAGGTTGAAGCATAAAAAAGATGTGTTGTTTCCCTGCTTTCCCATCATCAGTAAAACCATTTACTTCATGATCCACAATTCTGCTTTTTTCAGTCATTTTACTGTTCCTATCCCCAATTGTGCTGCTGTTTCCTTGCACCTAATTGATTATGTGCCTCCACCACCTTAATGTGATGTTTAGAGACAATACCTGCTCCAGCCAGAAAGACACTGCACCACCTCCTCCTCCTCCTCTGGCCTGCTTGGGTCTTACACAGTCACAAATGACACGGTCCACCAACTCCACACTATTGCAGCATAAAAATGCCACTAGCCAGTTCTCCTACCAGCCAGCCCTTAAGCTGACCCTCCAGCCAGTCATCTCTTCAAGGCAGCGAGACCTCAGCTCCACCTATCTTTGTCTGCTGTGATGGTAATTGATAAGTCACTTTCCCTGTTATTCACAGTTCTTATCCTCCCTCCCTCACTGGTGGTGGTTGACTCAAGTCCTAGGCCTTGCAGAAGACGAAAGGCCTTCCACTTTACTCAGAAAGATATTAAAATGTTTTTCTTTCTTTCCTTTTGTCTTTCTGTAGGTTTCACCATTCACAGGGATGAACAGAGAGGAGTTGTGTGACATATTTCTAGACCATCTCAGTGGCACGCTCCAGCCAGTAAACAGCACAACAAGCAGCACTAATGCAACAGTACGTATCATGATGAATTTCTTTTTTTTTTTTATTTGTATTAGAAAGATTGATTTATAGTACTGTGACAGATTGGAAGTCATTACCCATAATTACATCCACAAGCTGGTTGGGTACAACACCCACATCCCGTGCGCCCTGGCCACCTTCCTAGCAAAGAAAGATTTGGGCCAGTGGCATTAAGATCACCAGACCTGCCACCCCTTTTGTCATTGAAAACTGGCCAGGTAGGATCTGTTCCCTTTGACTTACTGTAAGTCATGCTTCACCAAAGAAATGGAGGCACCAGTGTCACTCAGTCCCTGGGTCACCATCCCATTTACACACACAGGGTGCAAGTGTGCAGTGTAGTTGGAGGGCACTGCATTCTGTGTACAGGCTACTATGTGTGTGGAGCTTTCTGAGTGTTCCCCTCCAGCTGCATTTGCACCTTTGGTTACATTCTCTATACAATCAAAAGACAAATGCCCCAGCTTCTGGCAGATATAGCATCTACGTTCAACCGTCCCTGTTCTTTTGGTACCAGGGGCTTCCCTTTTGTTCAAGCACAGGCTGGCTTCCTTTAGGCAAAACCCCTGGAGTCCCCTTAAAACTTTCTGATGGTCCTCCCCCATTGCCTTTTTGGTGAGAGGACAGTCGGCTGGTTAAGAACTGATCAGCCCTCTCAGCTGCCTCTTTCGTAGAGCTCAGAGTTCTGTCTAACAGCCATATTCTCATATCCTCAGGTACAGTTTTTAAAACCTTTTTCAGCAGAAATAACACTTTTACTGCTCTACAGAGCAAGCTTTTGCCCCTTTAAGCATCATTCTAGCAAGTTACTTAGCTGTACACACATTTCCACATAGCTGTCCCTTGGTGCCTTTCTTAACCCTCTAAATTTTAGTCTATAGGCCTCAGGGGTTAACTCAAAATGCTTTAGCAAGGCGTTCTTCACTTTATCATAGTCCAGGCAATCATTGCCATCCATTCGAGCAAAAGCATCTAGTGCCCTGCCTGTAAGCCGTGGCAATAAGTGAGTTTCCCAAGCAGCTTTGCCCAATTTTAAATGCCCACAGGATCTTTCAAAAGACCTTAAAAACAAGTCAAGATCACCCCCTCTCTCATATCTAGGAAACAATTTAGAATTAATTTTGGCTTCCTGGGTCAAACCCCTCATGCCAGTACTCACAGGTTCTTGTGATTTCCTCTGGTGCTGCATTTCCATCTAACAGTTATGCTCATGCTTTTTTATCTGGAGTTCATGTTGATGCTCTTTCTGTCATTCCTCCTCCTTTCACTTTTCCTCCTCAATATGGTGCTGGCACTCTTTCTCTCACTCCTCAGTTCACAGTTCCAATGCTAGTCTGCTTGCTCTGCTGCCCCAGTCACAGACACTAGTACCACTGCATTGTTCTCTTGGTCACTTTTTTCAGAGGGTGGTTGCAAGTTCCACCCAGGTGTGGCCCTTCTCTTAGACCAGCTCTCTATGTTAGCACAGTTACTGTAGTCCTAGCAGTGTACATTTTTTATATGGCTTAGACATTATGCCTTCTATCTTTCTAGTCTTGCTAAACAAAAAAAAAAACAGGTAGAATATATCATCCTCCTTTGTATATCCTGTTCTGTGGCTGGACAGGTAACCTTTATACTGATAACTGTTTCAGATCCCACTCACTGCTTCCAGTTTGTGACAGACTCAGCCTCTATCATGATTGCCAGCTTTCTCACTCCTCTAGTAACTGCCACCACTCAGCTTAGACAGTCCTTTGGGGAGTCTCCAGGTTCATGTCCCTTCTAAGTCACTGCTCACCCAGTGCAGTGCTCCTTGCTCAAGGTCACATGACCACCCCTCTCTGTCGCTAAGGTTCGTACAAGGTGATTAAGGTGCAAGGGGGGCTGTTGGGTCCATTTGCACACCTGATTAATTGTAAAAGCTGATACTTGCTTTGTTAACAATGAAGTTATCCAAGCGGGATTTAAATGTTACCTTATTGTCACTTGAGACAATCTCAAAGGGTAAATTGTTCCAAGGGTTAATGATCCTCTGAATGTAAAAGTGCTTGCATGATGTATGATAGAATTTTGCTCTAGTTATGTGAAGGGGGTGTCCTCTGGTGTTATATGTATTATTCTTGAACACAAAACCCATTTGAATAAATAAATAAGGATCGCTGATAATGTCAAACATAAACATAAGATCACCCCGAAGACGACTGAGCGATAATGGCATGTAAGTTTGAGTTCTTTTTGACGTTTCTCATATAGCATATTATATAATCCAGATATATTTTTTGTAAATTTCCTCTGGATTTTTTCCAAATATTCTATCTCCCCTATTTTATATGGGCTCCAGTTTGCAAGGAATATTCTAGGTGGGGTCTTGCATAAGCTCTAAACAGAGGAAGCATTATTTCAGAATTTCTGGACTTAATATTCCTTTTGATAGACCAGATGACATGATTTGTTCTATTAATGGCTTCATTAATTTGTTTATTATAACCTAAATTATTAGCTATAAATATACCTAGGTCTTTTTCATCAGTAGTACTTATCAATGGGGTCCCAGTCAATAAATAAACTGCTGAAGGGTTACTGAAACAGACATGCATTACCACTGTTGGGAGCACCTTACTTTGGAACGGTTCCACCAAGTTGGTTCAATATCAATCATGTCGACCAATACCACAGCAACAACAATATGCTGATGGCGACCATGTCGCCCGACCCACCAGACCGCGATCACGGCATAACACCTGGACACATCCTGGCTGTTTGTGGGTGGCTTCAGCCCCTACACCTTCCACTGTGGAGGGGCTTTGTTTCCCTGCACCCCCAAAAAATAATATAATCACCTCCAGGTTGGAGGTATATGGGGAAACAACGCAACACCCTTGGGGTGGCAAGATGGCATGAGCTGCAAAATCACAATCGACGGAATGACTGTGGATCGGGTTGCAGCACCCACATTTTCATTGATGTAGGGGTTTTGTTGCACTGACGGCACACCCTTTGGAGCTACTATCTGATAATGGTGGCCTTCTCAGTTATTGTCAGTCATAGATTGGTTAACTGCACCTCAAAGGATTCAGTCACAGACAGTGAAATATAAAAATAGTATTGTTAATATGTCAGGTTAACTACACAGATTCTACAAGATAACAAACTATAGGGAACAGTAACTCTACAGAAAGGAAAAAAAGCTGGTTTACATTCAGAATTCAACAGAATAAGCCTCTCTCTCTATCCCTCCTTCTCTCTCTCTCTAAATCACCTCCAAATTCAAATATCTTGGTATGTGGCTAGACAACAAGCTTTCCTTTCATGACCACCTCGACGATCTGGCAAAGAGGCTAAACATTAGGCTAGGTTTCTTCTTCCTTAGCAAGTCCCTCTTTCCATTGGATACCAGAACTAGGCTGGTCCAGGCCACTTTCTTGCCACTACTCGACTATGAAGATCTAATCTATTCCTCCGCAGTGGCCTCAGGACTCAGCAAACTAGATGTCCTCTACCACCGCACCATATGGTTCATGACAAACCTACCCTACCGAACCCACCATTGCGATTTGTACCTAGCTGCTGGCCGGACATCACTGTCGACTAGACACACGCTTCATGCTGGTATCTGGACCCTTAAGCTACTCCTGAACAAGCTCCCAAACTATCTCACAACCCTTTTCCATATTTCCCATAGTACCTACTAACATACTAACATACTATTTGCCAGCAGATTAGGCCTTACAGTCTATCGAGTCTGCTCGAACCTCAGATCCCTAGTTGGGTGCTGAGGCCCTCCCCTCCCTTGTGTTCCAGAAACCCCTATCATCCATCCCCACCCCCCCCAGGACAGGCCATCATCTGATACATCCACTTTCTGTGTCTGTCGCACCCTCTCTTGAAGCCCTCCACTGTGGATCTCTGAACCAGCTTGCCAGGTAGTGCATTCCAAGGGTCCACCACCCTCTCAGTGAAAAAATCCTCCTTTCCCCCTCACCCTTCCACCTTCCAACTTCAAACCATGCCCTCTGGTGATACCTCCCTGCTTTAGTCTAAAGAACCCCTCCATGTTTACCCTATTTATTCCCTTGAGGTACTTGAAGACCTCAATCATGTCCCCCCGTCTCTCCTCTCCTCCAATGAAAACAGGCAGAGCTCCTCAAGTCTGTCCTCATACGTCAAATCCCCTTGCCCTCGTATCATCTTAGTTGCCCTCCTCTGTACCTCTCCAGGAGCTGTATGTCCCTCTTAAGTTGGTCTCCAGTACTGAACACAGTACTCAAGGTGTGGTCTAACCAGTCCATTGTACAGCGGCAGACTCACTTCCTTGCTCCTAGAGGCTGATCCCCTTATGATGCATCCCAACATCCTGTTTGCCTTGCTAGCCGCTCTCCTGCACTGCTCAGAGTTATTTATACATGCATCCACAATGACCCCTAGGTCTTTTTCCCCTATTGAGGCCTCCAGCACCTCCCCTCCCAGGGTGTACCTGTGTTTAGGGTTTCCCCGCCCAAGATGCAACACCTTGCACTTGGTGATAATGAAATTTAATTTCCATGTGTGAGCCCAGCTTTCCAGGGTGTCCAGGTCCCTTGCAGGGCCAACCTCCCCTCTTCTCCCTCAACTACTGTTCCCATCTTGGAGTCATCAGTGAAGAGACTCATTTCACACCCTATACCCTCCCTGATGTCCGATATGTATGCATTAAACAGGATCGGACCCAGGACTGAGCCCTGCGGTACCCCACTACCAACCTCTCTAAGGTTTGAGAGCTCCCCACAGACCACTACTCTCTGGGTGCATCCAGCTAGCCAGTTTTCAATCCTTCTGACCATCAAAGGGCCTACTCCTAACCCCAACAGTTTCTCCACCAGACCACTGTGGGGGACAGAGTCAAACGCCTTGCTGAAGTCCAAGAATAATACATCCACAGCCTTTCCCCTGTCCAGTTCTGATCTTACCCATTCGTAGAACTCCACAAGATTGGTTTGCATGATCTACCTGGCACAAACCCATGTTGCCGACTATCCAGACCTCCCACCTCCTCCAAGTACACCCCAATCATTCCTTTTATACTCTCCATTAATTTTCCCTACCACGAGGTCAAACTGATGGGTTTATGGTTACCTGGTACTTCCTCGACCCCCTTGTAGATTGGCAGCACATGCGCCTCTGCCAATCTAGGTACCCTCCCTGTCTCAAGTGACCTGTTGAAGAGCCCACCAGGGTGCCGGCCAGTGTGTCCGCCAATTCCCATAGTACTCTTGGATGAATGCCATCCGGCCCAGGAGATTTGTCTTTCTTCAGGGCCTTGAGGGCTAACCACACCCTTTTGGCGGAGATAGCATTATCCATCCCCTCCACCTTACTGGCCTTTTTATCCTTATCCAGATGTGACACCCCTGGGGTACCTCTCCCTCCCTCTTGCTCCATTTTTGTTGCTCCCCTGATCCCACTCACCGCTGCTTCTATCCCCATCATGCCTTGCTTTGTAGATATCCCATCCCCCTCCCTAGTGAACACAGAGGCAAAGTACTCATTAAATACCTCTGCCTGGTCCCTCGCCTCTTCCACCCACCCTCCTTCTGATCTCAATCTGCTGAGATGGCCCTTAGTTTTTCTCTGCTCCCCAATGTACCGGAAGAGCCCCTTTTTCCCTCCATGTATCCCCTGTGCCAGCCGCTGCTCTTTACTGGACTTTGCTCCCCTCACCATCCGGGTGACTTTTCTAGATGCAAGATGGTACATTTCCTTATCCCTATCCCTATACTCTCTTAGGAAAAATGACCTCCTCCTCCTCAATGTACTGGCACCTCACTCAGCAAGCGGGCCATATTGAGCGTACTCCCAACTATCTGGAACCAGCTCCAAGGCATATTGAAGCTTCGCGGTACTGTCCCTGTCAGCCTACTTAAAAGGTTGGCTGCAGCAAAAATAAAAGATATGTGTAGCTGCTTCTAAATCCTAGCTCACTGCTCTAACCCTAGCCCACTGCTTCCTCTTACTCTCCTAGAAATTAGCTGCCTTGATACTCCGAAACAAGCACTTTGTACCTTTTTTCTGTACTTGTATTTTTCTATGTCATTGTCATTTTTATGTAACATGTTAATACTTGCCCATAATTCTGTACTTGAATTTGTACTGTTTTTTCAATTATGCAATCTGTAACTACCTATCTGTGTCCAAGGACCTCCTTGTGAATGAGCATACTCAATGGAGTTTTCCTACAATAAACTTGAACTTAAACTTGAAACTTGAACTTGAACTTTCTCTTTTTCAAGGCTTAGTTTACCAGTTGATTCCCTGTCCTCTGCTCTGACTGCCTGCTGGTATAGCCTCTATCACAGATAAAAGAAAGAAAATCTCTCCCTTCCCCCAGGATACATCATCTCATTCTGACATCACAGATTCAAAATGTCTCCCAATATCTGTTAGGGAAAACAGTTTTGGCTAGTTATAAAATGTCCATTACTCTGTTATGCCTGTTCTAGCTGATGTCTATGGTTGACATTAAAGGCCTTGAGTGAAATTTATGACCAGACCTCTACAGCTCGAACTTCCCAAAGCTGTCAGCAGTCTACAAGGAAAGTAAAAGCCATCAGAAGTGTAAAATTACTTGACTAACTACTTATGATGTATGAATACATCATTTGGTGTTGATATGTTTAAAGGACCTGTAAATATGCTTAATTACTGGAAAATGATCCCTCTGTTGTGTTTCGCAAGGAGACTTTATCACAAATTGGTAATTCCACTCGATAATAATTAATTTAAAGACTGCATTTTCCGGAAGTGCACACTATTCATTTTTCAGCCTGATCTGGTCTGCTCGAACGAGAAGATTCAAGCAGATGATGTCACCAAAGGGGGATGCCAACTCATCACTTGTAGTGGATCAGTAGTATCGAGTAGTTGTTTTCACTCTGTGAAATAAATAAAAAGCAGGGGTAAGCAGGGGTAAGGGGCAACAGACTTCTAGGAAAACAAACTGAACTTACAAGCTCAAATGGTCAGACTGGTTGGGCCATAGGCCCTTATCTGCTGTCACTGTCTATGTATCTATGTAAGCATACGAACCCAAAGAATGCATTCTTGTTTTATTTTGGTGCATGGCTGATGTGTATTTTTCTAGTTAGCCGTGTTTTTGGTCTCAGAGTGCAATCTGTACCGCAATTGTGGGAGGCTGTAAAACTATTGTGATTTCTTTCACTGTTTGCTGTTTCTTGCCACAGGGGGATGTATTTAAGCAGTTTTTATCTTCCCTTGTGTGTCGTACAACAATGTTATGAATGGTGGTGACATCCTAAAGGTGCAGTGGGATAGATGTTGCAGAGTAAAACATGATATGCACTTCCATGTGATGAGAACATGATGTACTGTATAATGAGTGTAGCGTTATTCTTCATTTCTGCTTCAGATGCTGCATGGATAGAAATGAATAACTGTATTTACAGAATAAACAGCAGTATGTAATCTTATACGTGCACAAGGTAACACTAATTTTGCAGACATAAAGGATTGTATTCCACAGCATACCCTTTCCCATGATGCTTCAGCATGCACCCTTTTTTTTTATAATTTGTGCTGCTCGATCAATAAACCATTCTCTATTATGTACCTTTTTATAGGAATTGTGTTTTTCCAGTGACATCTTTTTTTGTTTCTTATTGGTTGTACCTTTGACCCTGTCATGTCTTTTGACGGGAAAATCAGTTTCAGTGTGCCTATCGTGTCTAACAGGACATTGCCTGACAGGATTTGAAGACAGGTTGTTTTCATCTTGTTGAGCTTCTGTATCTACATATTTACTATCATTCATATGGTAATTTTTTGTCATCTGTTTTTCTTTAACTGTTCTTTTTATTTTACTGTGAGTTTTTTTTATTTATGTGATCAACACAGTTACAGTATATTAGAATGCCATATTGTGCTGTTTACGGCTACAAAAATGAAAGCCGTAAGGGCTGTGGCATTCACTTCTTTCGTTTTCCAAATGACAGAGTTACACAGAAAGCATGGATTCATTTTTGCAGGCGTAAAGACTTTCAACCGTCTCAGTAAAGCCGTATTTGTTCTGTTCATTTTGAACATTCGTGTTATGAGAGGGATCCAGAGAAACTGGCCCTGTTGGGATGGACAAATGCTCAACCGAAGCTCAAAGCTGGTAGTGTACCATCGATTTTCATGACTTCAAGCTGTACAGTTGCCAGTACCCCTAGGAAGAAGGAAAGGAGTGCTGTGTCTAAGCGGAACAGAATATAGGTACTTGTTATACATATGATGATGTTATAAACTATTTTTTTGATGATTCCGTATTCTGTTGCACATATCAATTGTGTTGTTCTAGGGGGTGAGATACTGACCTTGTATGATTTTTTTATGTGAATGTGCATGCGTGTGTGTATGTGTGTGTGTGTGTGTGTGTGTGTGTGTGTGTTATTGCTGTTGGATGGGGGAGAGTGGTGAGATTTGGAACATTGTGTCACTTATTGGTTGTGTTCCTGTTAGGGAGGTAGTACAGAAACATTGAAACATTGAAAGATAGAAATTGTCAGCAGATAAGGACCGCCAGGTTGATCCAGTCTGCCCGTAGCCCCTACACATTGTATACTGCCACTGTCCCTATGCAATCAATAGCTTTCCATCAGTCCATCCCTTTGAATGTTCCTTTGTGCTGGTCGCAGGCTTGCCCCCATTACCTCCTGTTGCTGAATGAGTACATATTGAAGTCCCTTAGTGTCTCATTATATGTTTTGTGATGCAAGCCCTGCACCAAGTTTGTCGTTCTTCTCTGGGTAGTCTCCACCTTGTATATGTCAGTGCGCTGGTGTTGCCTCCAGAACTGCATGCAGTACTCCTGGTGCGGCCTTATCAATGTTTATACAATGGCATCACCATCTCCAGTATCATAGATTCATCGATTCATAAACATGTGTCGAAAGCAAAGGACCCTTCTGGCCTGTCGAGTATGCCCATCCCCCCCTCACTTGTCTCCCCACCCAACTGCAAGATTCCACCCTCATCCCCTTGACAATTCCATGTGTTTGTTCCATGCCTTCTTATAACCCTCCACTGTACTTGCCCTCACCACCTCATCTGGCAGTCTGTTCTAGTGCTTATTCACTCTCTCCATGAAGTAATAATTCCTAAAGTTTCCCCTAAACCTTCCCCCCACTCAGCTCTCAATCCATGCCCCACAGTCTGTGAATATGCCTTCCATTCAAATAAGCTGTACACCACTTTATTGATCTCCTTCACATACTTGACTGTTGGAAAAGCTGGGGAGGTGGTCCAGGATCTGGCAGCTTCTCTTCAATGCCAAGAAATGCAAAGTTATGCATATTGGAGCCAAGAATCCCAGGACAGAGTACTACCTGGGTGGAATCTGAATATCTACATCAGAGGAGGAGAAGGACCTGGGAGTGATGATCACTAGTGACCTGAAGCACTCCACACAGTGCAAGGAAGCAGTAGCAAAGGCAAACAAGATGCTGGGATGCATATCTAGGGAGATCAGTAGTAGGAGGGAGGAAGATATACTGCCCTTGTACAGGCGCCTGGTAATGCCACACCTAGAGTGTGGGGTTCAGTACCAGTGCCCACACCTCAAAAAGAATATTAACCTGCTGGAGAAGGTCAAGAGGAGGGTTACAAAGATGACAGCGAGTCAGCAGGGTAAGGTATATGAGGAGAGGTTGAGGGCACTGAACATGTACTCCCTGGAAGACAGGAGCGGGGACATGATTGGGACCTTCAAGTACTTGAAAGGGATAAATAAGGTTGATCAGGAGAGTCTCTTTAAGCTGAGTGGGCAACCATAAAATGAGGGGGCACAGTCTTAAGCGGGAGGGTGGGAGGTTTAGGAGGGTGGTCAGGAAACACTTCTTCACAGAGAGGGTGGTGGACACTTGAAATGTGCTGCTGGAAGGGGTCCTCTCGTTGAAGACAGTGGGCAGCTTTAAGAGAGGCTGGGATAGGCATAGGGGAAGGTAAGGATCATGGGTAGGGAGGATTGGAGGTGTGGGGAGGGAGGGCAGGGACAGTAGCTCAAGCTGTGGACCCTGCAATACGAGCAGACTAGATAGACCAAATGTCCTTCTTCCACTGGTTTCTTCGTATGTTCGTATGTTTCGAACATGTCATAGAAACATAGGCATTTATGGTACATATGAACCCCTTGGCCTACCCAGTCTTCCAATTTCCCTACATATTGGATAAGCTGCAGATTCTAGTCAACCAATAGCCTACTTCATCCTACCCACACTATAATAGACTTATGTCTGTCCCATGCATTACTGAATTCCCCATCTGTTTTAGATCCCATGGCCTCCTCATGAAGACCTTTCCATGTGTCCATCACCCTCTATGTGAAAAAACACTTCCTCATGTTGCCCCTGATCTGTCCCCCCTCTATCTTCAATTTGTGCCCCCTTGGTCCTGCGCATCTCTTTTTCTGAAAGATGCTACCCTCTTGTACTTTGTTGATTCGCTTGAGGTACTTGAAATTTTCTATCATGTCCCCTCCTCCCTCCTTTCCTCAAGGGTATACATAGTAGGCTAATTTAATCTGTGTTCTCATGACTGCTGGTGAAGACCCTGCCACATTTTATGAGCAATTTCCCATCTCCAAGGTGACTTACAGTGCCTCCTCTCCTCTATGTTTACCCTTTAGTTCCATTGCTGTGGTCCCATCCCTCATGTCGTGTTCCATTCAGGAAGCTTGCTATCCAGAATACGGGCATTGGTACTCATTGCCCTTTTTTGTGATGGCCTTACCCCTTTTAGCCCCATCCCTGTACTTAGTGCCTTTAACTTTTTATCCCTTTACCCCGCCCTGCCATTTATTGACCTCTCTACCTTAGTGTTAACCTCAATAAGTACCCTGATTTTGGGTTGGAGGCTTGGAATTTCCTGCTATGTTTCAGTGCTTCCCCCCTTGGATAGTTTTAAAGCTTGCCAATGATGCAGTATCACCTAGGATCCTGGTATCCATCCTGGACAGATGCAATTATGCCAGTATAGGCCTTTAACTCACCAGGTGGAGCCCCATTCACCAATGAAGCCAAGACCCTGTGCTCCATATCAGTTTTTCAACCATTCATTGAATCCCAGGATGTGGATTATCCAAGCCTGACCCAGGATATAGACAGGCAGTACCTCCAAGAATGTTATTGTGCGTGCTACTTGTTTAAGTTCTATCCCCAACTCCACAAACTCATATTGCAGAGCTCTGATCCCATTCCCCGCTAGGTCATTTGTCCCTTGGTGGGTAATGGCATCCAGCTCCCTATCCTGTGCAGCTGCTCCTGCGATCTGGCAGATTCACTTCCTGTCCCTCCATGCCATTGTGCAAGGCAAGCACCTTACCTCCCTCTCCCCTCTCTCCCCCAGTTCTATCCACTAGTGATGTCCCCTCTCTCTTATTATCCCTAGTGGACAAAAATCCAGGTCCTTCAGCAGCTCCTCTTTTATCTTTTCACTCAAACCATGCACCATCTTTATGGGCCCTTCTCTGCACCTTTTCTATGCCATCTATATTTTTTAGTGGCTGTGGCCTTCAGGACTGTACCCCATACTCCAGGTGTGGTCTCACCATGGAACTGTGTAGTGTAATCAGCACCTCCCTCCTTCTGCTGGTTATCCCCTTCCCAATGAAAAGGCAAATCTTCCCCTGGATCCTCTCTGCTATGTCTCTGATGTAGATGTTCAACAGAATGTGCCACAACACTGACCCCTGGGTGACCCCACTTGTAACCTTTGTCTTCACAGATTGCACCCCCATTTCCCACTAACCTTTGGCTTCTACCCATCAGCCAGATCTCCTCCATCTTATTTTGTGGCCCATCTCCAGACTTCTTGAAATAGTGACCAGTCTTTTTTTGAGACACCATGTTGAGCTCCTTCCCGAAGTCTGGGTAGGCCACATCCAGTGCCTCACCATGATCGACCACCCTTGTCACGTCATCAAAAAATGTGATCATGTTTGTCTGACATGACTGGCACCGAGTGAAGACATGCTGCCGAATGTCCTGCAGCCCCTCCTCTTCCGAATGGCTACCTTTTCTTTCAGTATTGTCTCCTGCTAGTGATATCCATGCCTACTCATCCCAGTGTGCCACTGGCTCTTCCCACAAGTTGTTTTCCTGAATGTTCAAATGAGGTGGTTGTGGGGTGATCATAGGCCTCCTGATACTTATGGATCTCCCCCCAAGGCCATTTTAAATGCTCACTGCTGAAGCATTTCAACTTGTCACTAAGGGCAAAGGTTCCCTTCTCGGACACATGCTGGCCATCCTCCTGTGCTGGCCATCAGAATGGAAGAAAGAGACTTGGGCATCATCACCACAGGTGAACACTAAGGCAGTAGGTAAAGCTAGAGGGATGTTGGTTTGTATTAGTAGGAGTATCACAAGTTGTAAGATGGTGGTGTTAATCCATCTTTACAAGATACTGGTTAGGCCCCATTTTGAGTACTGCATGCTGTACTGGAAGCCTCACCCACACAAGGACATTAACAAAATGGAGGCCGTCCAGAGAAGGGCAACAGAAATGGTACAGGGTCTGTATTAGTAAACATATGAGGACAGATTAACGGAGCTCAATATGTATACCATAGAGCATGGAAGGGAGAGAAGTGATATTAATAATGCATTGTAATATCTTAAGGGCATTAACAAGGTGAAAGTCTAAGATCTTTCAATATGAGAAAAATAGCAGGACAAGAGGACACAGTATGAGATAAGAGGTAGACCGATGAAGGGGAAATGTGAGGAAATTCTTTGTCCCATAAAGGGTGGTGGATGCATGGAATGTCCTACCTCAGCAAGTGGTGGATATGAATACGGTGCAGTGTTTCAAACAGGTTTGTGATAGGCATATGGGAGCAATACAGATGACTATGAATAAATAGGCGATTGACAGAGTAAAGGCATATGACACATTCATAAGGTAGACAAAATGGGCTGACTGGATGGGCATTGCATTCCTTATCTGCTGTCAACTTGTATGTTTCTATGAAGTATGTTTTCAATTCCCAGCATGTCACGCAAAGCATCATTGAAATTTTCATATCAGAAGTACCGACAGGCACATCCACTATGTCAGTAAGCCCTATACTTGTATACTGCATGTCATGCTATGTGTTCAGTGCATTGTTAACACTCTCTATTGCCTTGTGAGGTTCACCTGTGCATGTCAATGGCAGGTTTAATACTTCTAGAGCGTTTGCACCCAAAAACACCTCTGTTACAGCATTCCATGCAGTTGCCACAATTTTTGTGTATATAAAATGTTTGTTACTATTACTGTACCACTCTTCAATTTCTGGTCATGGCCTCTGGTTACTGATCTAATTCAACAATGGAAGAACTACCCCTCTCAAATCCCCAATATGCCTTGTGCATGCCCTTGATGTGCATAATGCATTCAGACAGGCATTTAACATGTCTGCCAGCAGTACCGCCAAGATATCTGCCATCTATTTAAGTACCCTATCATGGATTCCATGTGGACAAGGTGCCTTATCCACCCTCAGTGTCTTCAACAAATCCTGCATCCTGCCCTTCACGTTTCCTACATCTGTCACCACTATTCCCCACCGACCCACCGTACCCATCATATGTAGTGGCTGCCTGTCGTTCTCTTTTGTGAACACAGAACAGACGTACTTATTTAGTGCCTCATCCTTTTCCCCCACTTTTTCCACCCATCCACTGTCCTTACTAAGCCCGGTTACTAAGCTCAGTATCTTGCACCTGCATATCATTCTTTCCTGCATACATCTGAACAAGTCCTTTTCACCATCCTTGAAGCCATGTGCCAGCCTCTGCTGCATGGAAGCTATGGACAACAGCAGTGGTCTGGTAAGATTACATAGATACATAGAAATGTGATGGCAGGAAAGGATCGCCATGCCCACCTAGTCTGCCCACTAGCCTAGTTATCTGCTAAGATGCTCTTCCCCCATAACCACCCCCCCTCACCCTCAACAGCCCCTTCTGTCTGTTCCATGCTCTTTTGAACCCTTCCACTGTTGTTTCTCCAACCAACTCCTCAGGGAGCCTGTTTCAATTATCCACCACTGTCTATGTGAAACAATGCTTCCTAATGTTCCCCTTAAACTGTGCCCCACAATCTGCAACCCATGCCCCCTAGTCCTTTGATTTCTTTTCAGCTGGAAGTTGCTTTCCACTGGCAATTGATTTATACCTTTTAGTTACTTGAATGTCTCAATCATGCCCCCCTTTCCCTCCTCTGCTTCAGGGAGTACATGATCAATTCCCTTAACCTTTACTCGTAGGATAGGTGGCAGAGCCCCTTTGCCATCTTTGTTGCCCTCCTCTGAACTCACTCCAGCACCTCTATGTCCTTCCTGAGATATGGCCTCCAGAACTGGACCCCATATTCCAGATGCAGCCTAACCAGATGGTTGTATAAGGTACTATGACCTCCTTCCTCCTACTAGTAATCCCTCTCCCAATACATCCCAGCATTCTGCTGCCTCTAACCACTGCTCTCTTGCAGTGCTTTGTCATCTTCAGTTCTCTCGATATAGTTATGCCTAGGTCTTTTTCCTGTTCTGTTACTGCAAGGTCTTGGCCCCCCATATAGTATCCCTACCTTCTGTTTTTGTTACCAAGATGCATGATCTTACACTTGTCTGTGTTAAACGAAAACTGCCACTCTTCTGACCATGCCTCTAGCCTCCTTAGAGCCCTCTGCATTTTTTCCACCCCTTCCTTAGTGTCCACCATATTGCAGACCTTAATATCATCCACAAACAGACACACACCCCCTTCAAGGCCCTCCGCAATGTCCCCTATGAATAGATTGAACAGTAGTGGCCCCAATACTGACCCCTGAGGGACCCCACTGGTGACCATGCCCTTCCCTGATGCCACCCTGTTTATAATGATTCTATGTCTCCTGCCCCCCCAAGCCAGTTTCGCACCCATCTAACCACTGTCTGCCCCAGCCCCAGACATTTCAGCTTGCACAGGAGTCTACTGTGCAGCACTGAGTCAAATGCCTTCGCGAAATCAAGATACTCAACATCCACTGGTCCCCCTGATCCACTTCTTTGGTGACCCCGTTAAAGAACTCGATCAAGTTTGTTTGACAGGTTCTACCCCTTGTAAATCAGGCCATTTATCTCCAGGCAACTTTGTAATACTGTTTTTTTCAGTAGCTTCTCCCTGAGTTTGCCCACCACTGATGTCAAGCTCACGGACCTGTAGTTTCCCATCTCCTCCCTCCACCCTCCCCTTGTGCAAGGATACCACATTCGCCTGTTTCCAGTCATCAGGTACCGCTCCAGACTCCAGGGACCTGTTGAAGAGTGTAGTCAAGGGTGCTGCCAGTATATCCTTTAGTTCCCTCAACACCCTGGGGTGCACTCCATCTGGCCCCATTGCACTGATCATCTTCAGGCAGTGTAGTTCTCCCAGAGCCTCCTCCTCCCAGAATGGACTCGTATCCACTCCCACCCCCACTGCCCTGGCTTCTCCCACACCACTACCCACCCTTTCATTTTCCCTAGTGAACACAAAACAAAAATAGCTGTTTAGTAGTTCTGCCTTCTCCCTGTGCCCTTGTATCGGCTCACCATCACTTGCTCTTAGTCAGAGTATTCCCTGCCTGGATTTCCTCCTCTCACAGACATACCTAAAAAAAGTTTTGTCCCCTTTTATGACCATGCTTGCTATGTTCTCCTCTGTCCGTGCCTTCGCCCTACTTACTTCTACCTCTGCTTCTTTCTTGCTTACCTGGTGTCTTTCCTAGTCCTTCTTTGTTTGGGTTACCTTGAACTTCCGAAATGCCCTTTTCTTTGCCACGACCTTTTCTGCTACAGCACCATTAAACCACAGGGATCTCCTCCTCCTCCTCCTCTTATTTTTACTGTACATTTTGGCATATAGGTTTGTGGCCCCCACAATAGCCTCTTTTATCCTCTCCCACATGCCCTTCACCTCTGGTAAATCCTCCCACATCTCCCACCCTATCCTCATTTGTCAGTACCAGATCGAGAACTGCTTGCTCAGTGGTTGGTTCCCTGACCAGCTGCCTTTGGAGGGCTGTTTGCAAGGAGTTTACTATTGTGATTGTTGGACTTCTTCATATACACGTCATAGTCCTCCCACTTTTCCATATGTCCTGCATCTCTCACAAGTTTTTTTTATTATTTGTTTGCTCCAACACATCTTGAGTCAATCAGCTAAGCTTCTTGTCTGTGATTTATCCCTGGCTGCTCCACTCTATCAAGGTCCATGACTTCTCCTGCTATCTATGAGATACTATGTATCATATTGTTGTTTCATCTGTGACTAACTGATTATGTTACCATGGCTTACTGGAATGGCTTACAGTATGCTGTCAGTTTCTACTGTCATCATAAATATCCTAATTATATAAGTAGAATATCTGTGATGACAGTAGGAACTGCCAGCATACTGTAAGCCATAATATAATTTGTATTATTGTTGGTATATGTCAGGGTGTTTGTGGAACTGGATGCCTGGGTCTACTGAGCTGCAATGCAACATTCAGTTGGAAGGGGGGTTGTCCTAGTTGACGTAATGGCATTGGTATGACAGTGGAACAATTGGGAGTGTGGGGTAGTACACGTTGTAACATACAAATTACTGTGGTAAAAACTCACTTATCATTTGTGCCTCTTGATTTACTTTTTGTATTTACATCTTTCCACAGTTTCTTCACACACCATTTCCTGATGATGGACAATGTTCATCTTCGCACACTGTGCAGCAGATTAATTTTACAACTGAGGATTGTGGAACAAGAATTGCACCTTTGGAATCCCTGATTCAAACCCCACCCATGGTTTCATTCAGTTCCTCATTGGATGCTGTGGATTTCTCATTCACCTCATCCAGCACAGGTGATCAGCTTAATAGCAGTGTGTCCCTCACTGTGGAGCAGTCTACGGATTTCAACATGGGTGACATGGATGCTGAAACACTGCTGAGTGAAACACACAAGATGACTAGAAGTGAGAGATGACAAGCAAACATTAAACCTCAATAGAGGACAAACCCTATTCAGGTTTCATTGCCAGGAGAGAATAGTCATAAAGCAATCACTATGTCTTCTGTTGGCATGATCAAAGAGGATGAACAGCGTTCAGCCCTAACATATGAAGAGGAATTCACTGATGATGATTCAAGTGACATCTATGACCCCATCCACAATTGTACCACTGAATCATATCCGGACTACAACCCTTCTGAGGACGAAGAGTCTGATGGTGATTCATCAGACAGTGATGGATATCACTATCAGTCATCTTCTGTAAGGATGGAATTTGGTAATGCAGATGTAAATCAGTTGGCTGAATGGTATTTCCTTGTTTTGGAAAAAAGTTTGTCAATGTTATTTTTGTGCTGCCATAAGTGCTCGAGAAAGATTGAAAGGTTCCTAAAATGCATAACTGGAACTATGATTATGGTGCAAGTCACATGCCGGAATGGACACGTATGTAGATGGGAAAGTCAGAGCACATCTGGAACAATACCATGAGGAAACATCATGCTGTTCTCATCTATTTTCTGTTCCAGATTAACTACAGTGAAAGTGCAACGACTTCTTCAACATATGAACACTCCAGTCTTTTCACTTTTTACGTACCTTAAATTGCAGCAGTCATACCTTGTGCCTGCTGTGAAGCAAGTGTGGGGTGTGCAGCAACAGGCCTTACTGGACTCTTGTTGTGGGTCACCCCTTTATACTGGAGGAGATGCTCACTGCAACTCTCCAGGACATTCAGTAAAGTACGGGCTCTACACCGTCATGGATTTAAAGTCCAAGAAAGTGATTGATTTGCAGCTGATACAGGTAACGTTTCACGCATACAAATTAAATTGTTTGGATAATATTTTTCTTTTTTTTTTTTTGCTGTATCTGTCAACTTTTCAAATGCAATGTGTAGAAGGTGTTAAGAATCAGGAAGCCATTTTTAAGTCCCTTCATTTCTACAGTTTGTGGCATTGGATCAAATGTAATTGTGTTCTGAATGGCCACGGGGATGTAAATGCAGTGTCAATGATATTTACCATTCTATCTCACTAGTTTTTCACCTGCTGGTTTCCACCTGTGCCACACCTCTGGCAAAGTATGGTTACGTAAGAACTTATCATAACAGTATATCTTTAAGAGTATCTCTTGCAGCAGGCACCCTTTTGTACCTGCCAGGTGAACACCACGTAGTGGTGTTGGTGGAGGTCCCAGGGTCAACTGCTGAGGAAGTCACCCGGACGAGATATCACCTGCGGCTGAATCCCACACTTTGTGACCTGCAGCAAGAGATTGCCTCGAATAATATCTGTTACATGTGTGTACTTATACATTTGTAAAGGCAGACACATAAGTTTCACTCTACGTACACCTGCCATGCAAACAGGTCCAGACATTGCAGTTTGCATTGAAAAAAAAAAAAACAATATATGCACAGAATGTGTGTTGGGTGCATCAGGAGCATTCAGAACTAATGTTAGCTAATAACTTGGCAGAAGACACCAGGAGAAAGGACTGCTGTGTGACTGAACTTCTCTGCTGGGACTAAAGTAGAAGAACTTTTGTATTTGGACCTTTAATTTAGGGTAAAAAAACTAACATACAAAAAAAAAGTGTGTGTTTGGGTTAACTGAACTGAATGGGTATCTGAAGAGTTATCTAGGTGTAAATCTCAGGTGACTGAAAGGACTTAACTGCTGTGAGGTTTAAATGACTTGTAGAAAGATCTGGTAAGTAGGGGGAGTGGCTTAGCTAGAAGGAAGCTACATTTAAAGACTGCCTTAGAAAGTTTCAGCTAATAGCTTGGCAGAAGACACCAGGAGAAAGGACAGCTGTGTGACTGAACTTCTCTGCTGGGACTATATTGCCCTCCTTCCTGCCCCTCCACCTCCCCAGCCAAAGCTAGTTCTATTTTTATAGGCACAGGATTTGACTGACAACAGAAACTTCCTGTTTAGGGGCAGGAAGTGAGTGATCATAGAACCACCAAGGACCCACCATCCTAGAAGGGCAAGAGTAGCTCTCTGGCCCCCTCTAGCTGCTGGAGGTCTGCCTCTGAGTAAGTAAGCGGTCTACTGAGAAATATAGGATATTCTTGTCTCAGAACAGGACGATCAGGAGCTTAAAAGGGCACACAGGCAGAAAGTAAGGAGAGAGAGAAAAAAAACAGAGGAAAGAGTAAGGATTGCAAACAGTTAAGGGGCCAGAAATAAGACATGATTGGAGTGGTGCAGTGCAGTGGCTGTGGAGCAGCAGTCTTCCGGGAGATGTTTTGGAGGATGCGGTGTTGTCCCATCTGCAGGCACCTCTCTGGGCTGAGGGAGGAGGTTGCTCATCTCCAAGCTGAGTTGGCCAGGATTTGTGGGACCTCCTCTTCCATCCAGGGACCACCAGTGCCACTGCCGTTGCCACAGAGGTTGCCAAGAAAGAGGAGCGGTTGGACCACAGTGGGCTCAGGGAGGGTGAGGGTGGTGGAACAGAGGCACATCCCTCCAGTTGTACCTCTCCACAATTCCTATGCCATTCTGGCAAAGTGTGGTTCCTCTATGGAGGCACCCACAGTGGAGACCAAGGAGGATGCTGGGAACCTCCACAAAGGAGACCCACAGGAGGGTGGCAGGGGACCCTGCAGGGGAAGAAACTCCTGGTGGGGGACTCCATTGTTAGGAAGGTAGAACTGGGGGAGGAAGGGGAGAGGGAGGTAAGATGCCTGCCTGGTACCATGGCTTGGAGGGACAGGGAGCGAATCCTCAGGATTGCTGGAGCAGCTGCACAGGGGAGGGAGCTGGATGTCATTGTCCACCTAGGGACAAATGACCTGGCTAAGAAAGGGATTAGAGAAGTGCAGGAAGAGTTTGTGGAATTGGGGAGGGGCCTTAGTCAAGTAGCACGCACGATAACCTTCTCGGAGGTGCTACCCATCTATGGCATAGGAGAGGCTAGGGTGTTCTGCACCATGGGATTCAATCAGTGGTTGAAAAACTGGTGTGGAGCTCAGGGATTTGGCTTCATTGGGGACTGGGGTCCACCTGGGTGGCGCAAGCCTATACTGGCATGATGGGCTGCATCTGTCCGGGAGGGAACCAGGATTCTAGGTGATAGGTTTAAATGCTTCATTGGCAAGCTTTTAAACTAGCCAAGGGGAGGCACTGGAAAGGAGCAGGAAAACCTAGCTCCCCAAATAATCATGGTAGTAAGCGGCAAACACCAACATAGAGGTGTCGATAGGGAGAAGGGCGGGTAAATGGAGAAAGTGACAAAGGCAAGAAGGACAGGGATGGGGCAAAGGGAGTAAGGCCATCAGGAAATGGAGGGTAATGAGTACCAATGCCGTAGTCTGGGCAACAAGCTCCCTGAGCTGATGGCCTTAATGGAAGAGGGATGCCTGGATATCGTGAGTAGTCACAGAAACATGGTACACAGAGAACCATGACTGGATGTTAACATACCAGGGTACATAACCTACAGGAGAGACAGGCAGGGAGAAGAGGGGAGGAGTAGCTGTCTATGTAAAGGAAGGGATAAAGCAACTGAACAAAAGAGTAAACAGGAGGAGAGGAGGCACTGTGGGTCACCTGGGAGACTGGAAAGGGCACCACAATCTGCACAGGGGTTGTGTACAGACCCCCATGTCAGGGGGAAGAAATGGACAAGGATATGATAGAAGGCATTCTTAGAATGGCAGAGAAAGGGGAGATACTGTTGATGGGAGACCTGAATATGCCAGATGTTAACTGGAGCACATTTGCTGCAGCCACATCCAAGAGCAGGGCTATTCTTGATGCCCTACAGGTGGCAGGCATTAGACAGCTAGTTTCGGAACCCACTCGTGAGGGAGCAATCTTAGACCTTGTACTCTCAAACGGGGGCAGTGAGAGGATCTCAGATCTAGAAGTGGGTTGCCATCTGGGAACTAGTGACCATCAAACAGTGTGGTTCACGTTAAACTCAGCTACAGAGTCAAGCCATACAAAAGTGAGGGTACTGGACTTTAGGAGGGCTGACTTTGGCAAGATGGGAGAGTGCCTCAGAAAAGCACTATCAAACAGGCTAGAAGGAGGTGTGGAGCAACAATGGGGAATTATCAAAACTGCCATCACAGAGGCAACAAGCCTTTGTGTGAAGCAAATAAACAAATCAAAAGGAAAGAAAAGCCACATGGTTCTCAAAAGAGGTGGCTGTGAAAGTCAGGAAGAAAAGATAGCATTCCGGAAGTATAAGGAAACACAGAAGGAGCAGGACAGAGAGCTGTACCAGTTAAGGCAGAAGGAAGCAGGGAGGAAGTCAGAATAGCAAAGGCCCAAACTGAGGAAAAGATAGCCAACTCAGTTAAGAAGGGGATAAACCTTTATAGGTACATCAGCTAGTGTAGAAAAGACAAAGGGAGGATAGTGAGGCTGAATAGAATGAACGGTGGTGGGCAGAGGGGGACAGTGAAAAAGCAGGAATACTGAATGAATATTTCTGCTCAGTATTCACAAAGGAGGAGGGGGAAGTGCCTAATCCAATTAACAGAAGCACTCTTGATAGGGGGGTTGATCCCAGTCCTTTCACAGAAGAAAGGGTTCTGCAAGAACTCCTAAAACTGAAGGTGGACAAAGCAGTGGGTCCTGATAGAATTCACCCCAGAATTCTAAAAGAATTAAAGGAGGAACTAGTGAAACCACTGGCTACTCTTTTTAATAAATCATGGGAGGATGGTGTGGTACCTGAGGACTGGAGGAAGGCGGATGTGATTCCCCTTCACAAAGTGGGACCACGACAGAGGCAGGAAACTACAGACCTGTCAATCTGACCTCTGTGGTAGGGAAAGTGATGGAGTCACTTCTGAAGGAAAGAATAGTTGAGTACCTAGAGGCCAGTGGAGCACAGGACCCAAGGCAGCATGGGTTCACAGCGGAAGGTCATATCAGACAAATCTAATAGATTTCTTTGACTGGGTGACCAAAGTAGTAGACCAGGGAGGGGCTGTGGGCATGGCCTACCTAGACTTTAGCAAGGCATTTGACACAGTCCCACACAAAGATTAATAGTCAAATTAACCAGCCTGGGAGTGGGACCCAGGGTGGTAGCCTGGTAAAACATTGGCTGGACAACAGGACACAGAAGGTAATTGTAAATGAGTCCACTCTGAAGAAAGGGGGTTACTAGTAAGTACCGTGCAGGGTCAGTATTGGGTCCAGTCCTTTTTAATGTCTTCATCAGTGACATTGCAGAGGGACTGGAAGGAAAAGTATGCCTTTTTGCAGATGACACAAAGATCTGCAACAGGGTTGATACACAAGGAGGCGTGGAAAGGATGAAAAGGGACTTGACAAGGTTGGAGGAATGGTCAGAAGTATGGCAGCTAGGATTCAATGCAAAGAAGTGCAAAATAATGCACCTGGGAAACAAGAACCCAGGGGAAGAATACACAATGGGTGGGGAGGTAGTAACAACAACAAAAAAGGAAAGAGACCTGGGGTAATCATATCAGATGACCTTAAGGTTAGCAAGCAATGTGAGAAGGCAGTAGGGAGGGCTGGGGGTATACTGGGATGTATAGGGAGAGGCATCATCAGCAGAAAACAGGAAGTTGTTATCCCTCTGTACAGACAGTTGGTGAGACCCCATCTGGAGTACTGTGTCCAGTTCTGAGACCCCATCTCTGTAAGGACATAGACAGGATAGAGGCAGTCCAGAGGAGGGCAACTAAAATGGTGCAGGGTCTGCAAGAGAAGTCAGATGGAGGAGACTAAAGGAGCTTATTATGTATACCCTTGAGGAAAGAAGGAGAGGGGACATGATAGAAACTTTTAAGTACCTCAGTGGAATCAACAAAGTCCAAGAGGGTAGCATCTTTCAGAAAAGAGACTTGCAAGAACAAGGGACACAATTTAAAGATAGAAGGAGGGTGGTTCAGGGGCAATGTGAGGAAGTATTATTTCACAGAGGGTAGTGGATGCATGGAACAGCCTTCCTGAGGAGGTTGTGGAGTCTAACACTGTGGGAGAATTCAAGAATGCATGGGACAGACATAGGCAATTCTTGTGGGGGTAGGAAGAAATAGGCTGTTGGTTAACTAGGATCTGCGGCCTATCCTGTAGGTAGGAAATGGGCAGACTAGATAGGCCTAGCGGTCCTTATTTGCCGTCAAAGTCTATGTTCTATGTTTCTATGTAGTTCTAATGTCAACATTACAATTCCAAACCTGTCTACATACAGGATACTGGATGGGCAACTATGCACAACTAGTGTGTTATGCCACTGAGGGGTACTGATTCCATGTGACCTCGATAGTGAAGCTCGATAGGTCCATGGGAATAAGATCACAGAGGTCACACAACACACTGGTTGTGCATCAAGTTGCCTGTCCGCTATTCTATATAATGTATGTGCATCAATGCCTATTTTGGACAGTGCACTTTGTTTCTGTGAACTGGAGGTTGGGGGGGCACTAGAGGGTTGGTGATAGGCTCAAACTACTGATACATAGTGCTGCAAATGTTACTGCAATCTCAAGTGTTAAAAAACAACAACTTCCAGATTTATTGGATGGGGAATCAAGTATAGTGTATGATATAATGCTGTATGAATTGGGTTTTCTATGTAGTATGTCAGTTGCTTATGTTTAAAGCAATGTATGATGTGTAGCGCAATGTGTCAAATGACACAGCTAGTCATTGCTTAGTACTGATGTTTGTATTTGCAGTGTACGGAAGTGAAAAATTCCACAGCAGTGGAACTGGAGAGTCTTATTAGAAGGATGAGGTTTCTTCAACACAACAGATGCTCCATTGAAGAGCTGGTAACTGACTGACATGTACAGGTCGAGGCCTACATGAAGCGTGAGCACCCCAAAGTCAAACATTACTTTGATGTTTGACATATCTCCAAAGGTAGATGCTCCATCCCCACATTACACATAGACATTTTTTTTAAGAGACAGTTTCATAGGCTTTTATTGTTGATTGACTCCCTGTGTTTCCCTCCTGGTGTCAAGGCACATGGCTGTACATGCGTGTACAGACACACACACACACACAAACCAGAATCCAGCTCAGCCCCTTCTGCACACTTGTACTACAGCACAGGCCCATGTAAGTTTCCATTCCAGACATCTGCCCGTTGTGGACGGAACTACTGGAACAGCAACGCCTCCCCACCCCCCATGTGGTGAGAAGCCTTGCAGCTCCCTCAATCACCCTCCTAACCTCTCACATCCAATGTTGACACCCCGACACCATGAGGTCATTTAAGAACTCTGGTCGCTGGTATAGCAAGAGGTAAGGTACCCAGCACATCATGCCTCGGTGCCGACAGAGTGCCACAGCAATTAAGTTCTACAGTTCTACCTGTCATGTATTTGTAGAAGTTACAATCACCTTGATTTACAACTATCTTCCTCGTCTAGCTTCATAGAAATGAACAATGCAGCCATGGAAGTAATGTACATAATGGATCACATGTACACTATTATTGGTTTCACAGGATAAGAAACAAACTGGATGCAGCTTTCAAGAAAAAGGTTGTGGGATCATTCAATCTTGGATCAAATACATTGGCAATCACTTATTTTGGGTTGCCTCAACCAGTGGTAGCAATCCTGAAATGATCCATCAGAAGTGGCTCAGTGTGCGGAACCGTGTTGGAAACATACACAGCGGTCACAGAGACACATTTCCCAAATGTCTACATGGTGACATAGAGAAGGAGAAGAAATGGATTGCAAAGGGTACATGTCAACACAACTTCAATGAAATCAGACTCTTCTGCAGTGATGATTTGTGTTGTAATAAAGGTCCTGCACAAACCTAATTGTTTGGTTTTCTTCTTATCATAAGAAGTCGAGTACACAAAGTACTGAGTGACACAGTGGCAAATGCATATCTGCTGAGGGACTTGAAGCAAATTTCTCCTCTGTACCAGACTTATGGTCTAGAAGTGTTTCATGGACGCGTGTGCCATTTTGCACCAAAGCTCTTTCTTTTTCTACCACTGCATGTGCACAAGGTACAGTACTGACACTGCAAAATCTAAACTTGAAACAATGACGAATCTGTTTAACCTTCACCTTGTCATCATAACAACCAGCATGCCATGTAGCCCATGCAGAAGTCAAATTAGCAATGCAGGAAGCATCTAATGTTAAAACTCAGAGCTTTGTTTACTTAGCACCAGTTATTATAATAAATAACATATATGAAGTGCGTGATCTGCAGTTTCACACATTCTTGGTGTGTGACAATATATAAACCTCTTGAGCTTTACTCTTGAGTTTATATATTGCCACACACCTTGGGTGTGTTGAAAACTTGCATATCACACACCTACATGTGCATTACTCTCTATACTGTGTTTAGCAGAGCACTGTTCTACATAGAAATCCATCCTTTTCAAAATGCTGTTATACCACTGTTCAAAGGTCATGGAATGTGATTTACAATTTTGTGGTAGAACTGCATTCTAGAACATATACAGTCTTCATTGTGAAATGGAAAAAAAATGCACACATTTCACAGAAATTCTATACACAATGCGCAAATACAGAATGAACATACTTTATGCATAACCAGAGTGTTCAGCCACCTTGAGGTTCGGATTTCCACTGACCTCTCGAGCTTTGCTCTTGAGATCAGAGGGAGTGAGACCCCCTCTGTGACAGAACACACTGGTTATGCATATTTGCCAATTCAGTATTCTGTGTTGTAGATTATAATCAGGTGTTTGTAGTACCAATGAACAATGGGGGCAGCAAGGAGGTGGTTGAAAAGTATCGTAGTACTGTTAGAGTATAGAAGTGCTAACTGGAATAACCCATATATAATGCTGAGCAGTTTGTAATCATTTCAGACAATCATAGCACCAGTAATGAAGCATTGGTATGTAATGTAAAATTGTTTGCAAACATTCTGGAAGATGGTTGTCAGGCTGTACAATAGCGGTACGAGAATTACTAAAAGTCACTTGTAATAGTAATAACCACGATCATTACCTTTGTCATTTCCTTTTTTTATCTTTACCTTAGACATCTTCTTGCTGGTCTCCACTAGAACGAAAATGTTGACCAGGCGAGCGTGACTTCACAACATGGACATCATCTGTATCATGGGGCTTTTCCAAAGGCAATCCATGAAAAGAGGCTGTTGTCAAACCTGTTAAAACACCACCCACATTTGGTAAGTGTTAAAATTAAGCAATAAGGCATGACAGGGTGTGCGTTGTTGCTGAATAACGTCATACCTAGTGTGGGTCGAAGCTGAGGCAGCATGCTGCCACCCTACATGTGACGTTATTCAGGGAATGTGCACAACCTGGAGTGCCTTATTGCGATTGTGATACGGCTGTAAAACAATCTGGCAATACTTTAATGATTAAGCAATAGACATAAGAAACAAATCAGAGGTTATAGCGAATAGTGTCCTAAAAAACAGGGGGGAAAAAAGCAATAAGATATGACAGAGTATGTGTTGTGGCTGGATTGTGGCACACCTTGAGTGCGGCATGAGGCATCACAGAGTGCCTTCAATTCGACCACCCGATATTTGCCATTACCACACCATAATGTATATACTTGAGTGTCTTACTATGATTATAAAATGTGTCCAAGATGTTTTGTGAGGGGCTGAGGGGCAAGAAATGCACCAAATCCAAAAAGAAACATTTGTATGACTTTTTAAAAATAGCCCCAGCACATCCCTGCACCGACATGCCATCTCAGGTTTAAATATTATGTACATCAAAAAACATGCATTGTTAATTAGCTGTTAAATCTTGTAGTTTTCCCCAACACACCCCCTTTTTATCTATTCCCTCACCTTTCTTTCTTCTTCTTTATAACATTCCCTCCCTTTTCTCTGTCTTGTTTATTTTCTGTCTTGCCAGCATTCAAGAGATGGACTGTTTACTACCGATGGAATGCAATACTTTAAACCTCTGCTCAGTTCTGCTGGCAGAATGTGTACTACTAGCATAACAGATTTATTGGTTGAGATTGTGGCGGGTTGGGATGAGGGGTGGAAGTATGGGGAGATGAGGATTGAGTGACTGCAGGACCCACTCACCTCAATGTAGGGAAACTGATGTGTACTGCGGATGATAGTGGATGCAACTGGAGGCTGGGGTCACAACAACCAATGATCCAGCAAGGTGAGAAACATACTGGCATAAATTTAAATATGATTGCAGTATTTTATACTAACAGAACCATAAAGGTTCTGCATATGTTATGTTCCTGGTAATGTCATTTTTTTCATAAATCTCACTACAGTCGGCAGCTTTCAACGTAGGCATCCATTCAGTACCCTTTAGTTAGCAATGAGACAGTCAGTGATTGAAATGTGAAGAGCTACATGTTTTTTTCTTGTAGCACATAATCTTTAATTTTGCTTTCCTGTGTCTTGCAGGGCATGTTCATGACATAAAATCAAAGGTTGTCACACTGCGACAGGAACATCCTTTGTACAGATCAGCACGTGTACTGATGATACAGTGCCCAATCCACTGTCATCAAAGTCTGCACAACCAGACGAGCTAATGCTAATACAAAAACACAGGTCACGTTTTCCTTCTTTGCAACATGCTGGGCAAAGTAACTAAAAGTATCAAGTGTTGAAACTGTGCAACTGATTACATGGACAGTAATTACAGTAAGTCAGTACATTTGCTTGTGCTAATGACATCACATGCGGACTGAAGTCAGCATAATTAATCTTCAACATACAGACATACGTAAATTTTTGGGCTTAGCAACCCACTCTGCGTGCATATATTTACTGTTATGCTGTCCAGAGGGAACCACACTTATTATTTGACTTTTGATATGTGTGGACATGTTGAATAACCTTGTTAGTAATGCCTCCTGCTCCTCCCTTATCTCTCGTAGTACCAGAGGATTCAAGGCATTCCAACACCTAGCATTGTTGTCACACAACTTACCCAGTTACTCGATTAACTTAACCTCAGTATTTGGACTAGGATCCACCCCCACATTCCAACTTCCATTCCAATCTAGTATTGGTCCCCTACATCCTCTCTCTAATGTGAAGACCAACCATTATGTACAGTGTAATCCACCCCCCCACCCCCAAACCTTCTGCTGTCTATACCTTAGTCCATTGCTTGCTTCAGTCCATCCCATCTGCTATCTTCTCACATCCTTCATCACTTTACTCCATGTCCTTGCCTTCACTTCCCTCCTGAATTTCATAACTGACTCGCTAGTTCACTTGCCCTCGCCACACTCATTGCTGCGCATTTAACCTTTCCATCCAACCCACCCTCTTCCTCCACCTTTCGCTTATCTTCTGGCCATCACAGTTCACTATCCCATACCTTCTGTTTCCCCTTGATCATTTCAGCACTCCCTCCACCATTCTATCTGGCAGATATAAGTACAGTATTTATAGATTCATAGACGTGACTGCAGAAAACGATCTTCATGGCCAATTGAGTTTGCCCATTCTCCATTCTGCTTGTCCTCCCTCCTTTAAGATTCAACCATTACTTACCCTTGCCACCTCCTCTGGCAGTCAATTACTGAGCTGAACCACTCTGTCTGTGAAGTAATACTTCCTAAGGTTTCTCCTACACCATCCATCTTCAGTCTGTACTCCTATCGTTTTGTATCTTCTTTCCATCTGGTTCGTCTGACCTGACCGTCCTCTTGGGAAACCATGCTGCAGAACATCTTGCAACCCCCATGCTTTCAAACTAGTTAACCACTCTTTGTTACAATACTGCCTCCATTATTTTAGCCACCGATGTGAGAGTGGTCAGGTGATAATTGGTATCATCCTCCATTTGAATCACGCCCCCTCTCTCTTAATCCTTACTATTATTTGCCTTACCTTCCTCCTTTCCCCTATTAAGCAAAACTTTTTCTATACCGGAAAATGTTCCCCACCTGCACCTTGTTCATGCACTTGAGGTACTTGACAGTTTCAATCATGTCCCATCCATGCTGCCTTCTGTCCTCTATTGAGTACATATTGAGGTCCCTTACTGTCTCCTAATGTGTGTTATGGTGCAAACTCAGCACCATCCGTGTTACCCTTCTCTGGATAGTCTACGCCTTATCTATGTCCTTGTGCAGGTGTGGCTTCTAGAACTGCATGAAGTACTCCAGGTGAGGCCTTACCAATGTTTTATACAATGGCATCACCAGCTCCCACCTCCTGATAGTGATATCCCTGCCTATGCACCCCAACATGCCACTGGCCCTCCCTGCTGCCTTTGTGCACTGCTTTGATACCTTAAGGTCATAAGAGCTGATAACCCCCACATCCCTTTCCTCTTTGGTGACAGTCAGCTCTTCCCCCCAACCTGTCACTTTCCCCAGTGTTCCCTCTACCCAGGTGCATTATTTTGCACTTATTTACATTGAATCTCAGTTGCTACATATCCAACCATCTTTCAAGCTTCTCCTGGTCCCTCTTCATTTTCTGCACCTCTTCTGGAGTATCCACCCTGTTGCAGGTCTTGGTGACATATACAAACAGGCAGACATTTCCTTCCTGCCCCTTTGCAATGTCACTAATGAAGACATTGAACAGGACTGGTCCTAATAATTATCCCTGTGGTACCCCAATGGTCACCCCCTTCTCCCCAAATTGAATCCCATTTACCACCATCCTCTGTCTCCTGTCTATTAACCAGTTTCTAATTCTATTAACCAGTTCTTAACCGAGATCATCACCTTGTCTCCCATGCCCAGACAGCCAATCTTGTTAATTAGCCATCTATGTGGGACAGTGTTGAAGGCTTTGCTGAAGACTATTTAGATTACATCCACTGCCACTCCTTGATTAATTTCCATAGTCACTCAATCAAAAAAAACTATTAGATTCATTTGACATGACTTTCCTGCTATGAATCCATGTTGCCTCAGATCCTGAGCACCGCTGAATTCCATATGTGCCACTATCCTTGCTTTCAGCAGTGTCTCCATTATGTTTTCCACCGCTGAGGTGAGGTTAACTGGCCTGTAGTTCCCCGCCACCTCCCTACTGCCGCTTTGGTCCAGTTGGACTACATTTGCCCTCATCCACTCCTCTGGAATGACACCCGTGTTGAGTGACTCTGTGAACAGGGCCACCGCAGTCACTGCTAATTCCCTTTACAGTTCCTTTACAATCCTCGGGTGGATGCCTTTGTTAATACTGAGCAGAAATATTTGTTCAGTATTTCTGCCTCGTGCAGATCCCCATCCTTACACTCTCCCTTCTTCCCTTTGAGACTCACAATCCCCACCCCCTGTTTTTTCTTCTTTCACTTCATTCACAGATGTGAAAAAAGTGTTGTCCCACCGTTTGGCCTGCCTATCAACTCCCTAATCTGTTTCTGCTTTACACTGCATATTCCTCTGCCTTGCCACATTCAGCTTATCTTTGTAACTTCACCTATCCTCCTATCCTTGCAACATCTTAGCATCCCCAGATGCCATTTGTCTTGTCCCCCATTGGCCCCCATAACTTCACTATTGAACCACAGCATACTCCTCCTTGTTTTTTTTTTTTATCATATCATTATTTACTGTCCTCCTGCAGCACGGGCATGGCAGGTCATCTGGCCACTGGCACCTGTACCCCCAGTCCTGGTTGGGCCAGTGACATACTATCCTCCACAGGGCTTGGCATGCACACAGTGTCCCCCTCCTTGGGGACCTGGAGCCAATACCTGGGGTTGCACCTCTCAGGTCCAGGGGTGTGGCGCATGGCCATCAGCCACCATGACCACCCCAATATTTTTCCACCTCAGTGTTCTCCCTGGGGCTGGTGTGCAATGATGTACAGCACACTTGAGTGCTGATGTCTGCCGAGCTCCAACCCTCTTCTGTGTGCCACAACTATGCAGTGCATCTGACAGCCGCCAGATGCCGCTGCAGAGCAACGCGAGCCCCATGCCCACCCCAGAGAGAGGAGAGCTGTCTTTGGATGCTTGATCCTCTCCCTTCCCCTGCTGACCCCTGATGGCCCAAGTCCATTCCCGAACCTGGGTTGTCAGCGTGGCACGAAGTGTGCCATCCAGCACCTAAACCCTCAGCTCCACCGGGCCGGCCATACTCCTCCTTGTTTTATTCTTCATCACCACCCTTCTTACACATCCCTTCCATGACCTTGATTCCTCTCTGGTGTATAATGCTACTCCTCTATCCTTTCCTAATGATCCTATCTCCTGACTAACCAGTACCCCAGGACACCCACTTCCCAGTCATGGTGCTTAGACCACTAGGTGTCCATTACAGACAAAATATATAATCTCTACACTTCCATTAAAGCTTCTAAATCTGCAATATAATGTATGGTAGAATGTTGTTATAGGTAGAAACCTACCTTTTTATAACAATGTTTTACCATCGATGTGACATCATGATGTTATTAACCCATCGATGGTACATTGCATCGATGGGTTAACAACTGGGGACAGTCTGGGCATGTGCGCAAATGGATCGGATGGCCTTGAAATGGCTGCGGTGGTGAGGGCAGAGCAGTGGCAACATAAAAAACACTGCAGTAAGGAACTGCTTTCTTTTGTATAAAACCTGAATTGTACCACACACTATAAAATATAAATGTATGGTACATCAATGGGTAACTGTTTAGTTAACTCATCTTGAGGTTGCCATGGCAATCGAAGCATCTCGAGGTTCGCTCTCGGGGTTTACATGGTCGCCCTGGCAACCTCTCGATGGTTAACAAACCGGTTGACCATTGATGACCATACATTATCCTCTATGTTACACCCAAGGCTTCCACCAATTTCCATCACCGTCCTACATGCTATTGTTTCCCATCTCCTACCATTGTTCTTACAATGTTGCCTACTGTTACAAATGTACATGTACTTTGTTCAATATTGTTAAATGTTCTGTTTTTGTAGTAGCACTGTTCATGAAGTTGAAATCTTTTAACCTGTTCTGTCTCATTAGAAATTCAACTCACTAAGCTTTGAAACTGAAACAATTGTCAACATATGATTTTTTACTAAAAAAACAGTTTACTGTTACAGAAACCAAAAGCTAATATAAAGAATAAGTCAAACTGAATGCATGTGTGCATTTGCATACTTTATTTCGAAGACAGCTTATACCCACACAATAAGAGACATATGTAAAATGGGTCATGTTGAAAATTGATGCACACATTGAATAACATCTATAGCATCAATAACAGAACTCGATAATTTCTATATTCACAAGAGTGGAGCACAATAAAATGTGCCACTACACAGTGCTATATTTCTAGTAAACTGAGAACCAATAATAAATGTGGTTCTGAGACTGACTACCATGTTGGTTGAGTTGAAGCAGTGAACAAACATTTTAGGAACAAACACTTCCAACATGTTGTCTATAATATATTTAATGAATACATATGACATACTACAAATAGCTCATGTGAAATCATGGCATTGAAAAGGGTTGTAATATGGTACAACATGACCTGAAAACATTCTGCAGATCACGTAACTTTACAAATGTATTACGCAATCAGTTGTTATATATCAGGTTTTGGTAGGCTGAATTTAAATGATGAAATTCACACAAGGATGAACTGGAGTGATGTGTGGATCTTCCATCTGTGTGGATTCCACAAGAAAAAACACAAATACAATGTGTAAAGTTACTACTTCAATACTGAGAACAGAATCACCATGTAATCACCATCTGAGGAATGTCACCATGATCAAATACCTAGTGCCACCACTGGACCTACCTACCCAGATTCATGTCTTTCTAACCTCCAGGCTTAATTACTGCAACGCTTTTATTCCAGGGTCACATGAGGCACCATCCACTAACTACAGGTAGTATGGAACACTGCTTCCAAGTTACTGACATGCATTTTGAGGCTAGGTCATGTGACTCCGGTGATGCATGTGGTTTTTGCAGTACACGTCAAATAGCAATAAGGCATTTGTATGACATGCTAGCATGAAACATAGGTGCCGAGGAATATCATCAGCTACACAACCTACATCTGTCTTGAGACTGCATAAAGTAAAGAAAAAAACAGTGCTGAAAATATACTATTGAAAGACTGTCAAACATCTTTACAGCAGGTGGAGTTTAAACCTCGTATACTCCTCTGAGGGAAAGGCTTGCCGGCTAGATGACACAACACATGCAGGAAGCACTTTTACGTTCCGTTTTCCAAGACTTTGCCATACCCATGTTACAAATTGATGGCAAGAAATATTCAATTGATGGGTTCTCTGGGCACAGGACAAAGGGTAGTAATTTGTATTATGAGATAGTTATGGACCGGCTAATGGGAAGGGGATCAAGTGTGGTGGGAAATGTAATTAAGTCCAGAGAAAGATGGGAGAAAAGCACAGTACAGCACAGATATTTCCATGCACAGGTCATGTTCAATTTCTTCAGGACTAACAGTGTGACCAGCCATCCGAAGACTATGTGTCTCTTTGCATATTACAATAAGTTCAGTAAAAAAAAAAGAAGATAATGCAGAAAGGGTGGAGAGGGGTGTAGAGACCAGAGGAAGCTTCAAACATGGACCAAGTTGGCACCCTAATGTTTTAAACAAATAATTACAAGATTATAAACATGGGAATAGGGAAGCATGATCAGCGTAACAGGATGGTGAAATATTGGCGGGGGTTAATTGCAGGGTGTGGGATTGCAGCTGAGCACCGAAATAAGATAAGGACATGTGGGTGTTGATCAGAAGACAAAACTGTGGCTCAGCATAGACCAACTGCTGTGGGAGTACTGAACAAGTGGAATAATGGGGAGCACAGGCTAAGGTGTCAGTAATAGAAGGGGTATGGTACAAATTACATTGTATAACACACTGATGAGGTATCAACGTCAACAGTGTGTTGAAATGGACGAGCTACACTTTCCCACAAGATCTATACAGTTTATACATTGCAAGGAAGGTAAAAAAAGAAATGTGGCACAGTTTGCTTCTCAAAACGTATGAGTAAAAACAAAAGTACCTCTATATATGTGCACATGACTACATGAAGGAATGAGTGAACATGATAAAAACAATACTGAAAATAAAAAGTCATACACCTTGTTCAGGACACACTATAGTACAATAATGAGAGAATGCTTAAACAAAATGTTATTAAATAACCGTGGATGCTGGTAGGTAAAGAGAAAAATGTGCGACACGTGACATGCTTTCTTCACTGGACCACTGCAGGACAAAAGGGACAGTCCACCTCATGAGGAGGTTGGGACACTGGATTAATTGAGCAGTGCATGTTCTTTGCGTAAGGAAACCTAAGAGGTGGAAAGTGGTGTGAATGACCATTGCCTGGATATGGTCATAGGCCACTAAAAAGTATTAGGCATACGGGCAAGGAATGGATGAACATGATAAAAACAATATTGGAAATAAAAGTCATACACATTGTGCAGGACACACTATCCTACAATAATGAGAGAATGCTAAAACTAAATGTCATTATATGACAGTGGATGCTGGTAGGTAAAGAGAAAAATGTGCGATGCGCAACATGCTTTCATCACTGGACCACGGCAGGACAAAAGGGATACTCCACCTCGTGAGGAGGATGAGACACTGGATTAACTGAGCAGTGCATGTTCATTACATATGGAAATCTAAGAGGTGGAAAGCAGTGGGAAAGACCATTGCCTGGATAATGATCATAGGCCACTAGTAAGTATGAGGCTTACGGGCAGGTTACATGGGCTGCACAGTCCTGAACTAAGGACAATTGCTATCTTTTTAGGCTTTAATCACAGCACTTCTCATAGGACAGCAACAATCTGCACTCATGGGGACAAGTGTGCCCATAGTATAGTACATTGTGGACGACAATGTACATGGGCATATGAGTGAAAAGTGGGCAGTTCCTGCTGCTGTGCATTTACGTGGTGTATTCCATCCTAGACGTTAAAAATAAAAAAGGAGAAAGGAGAAACAATACCATTAAGAAAAGATGAGCTTACTCATTCAAAGGAATGCCATCATCAAATGGGCCCTCTAATTCCAGATATTCATAGAATGACACTTCCACAATGTGGGGTGAAGACAGTTGACCTGGAACGTGTCTATGACGGTCACACAGGAAACTTCTTCATTCTCCATTACATCGTATACAACATTGATTTCACAGTAGCAGACACATTCCAAGTCTGTGGGCATGGGTAAACAATTACCACATGTACACCTGTATAACACAAGAAAAACATTATGAGTAAGAACAGTAGAAATTACTTGTCAGCATCACTACATATTGTCACTAGTGTTTATTAATACCGTTACTAGAGCAAGAAAAAAAATAGTAAATACATAATGGGCCACGTGTATGTATCTCCAATATTGAGTGGTAACACACAGGAATAACAGGTGGTAAGTCAATGATTTAGTTAGAGAAGTATCACCACTCTTCAATCCGATATATATTTGATACATGCCACCCCATTTTTTACTGTATCTGAACCACTGTTCTCTGTGTTCCATTTCCAGATTCTTACTCAGAACAGCATATATAACGCTGTATAAATGCTATTTGCTATAACAGACATCTACCAGAAAATTGTATTATTTATTCACCAAATATATTCCCCAATGGTGGTATATTTTTGAATTTATACAGTTTGGTACACTACAGAAGTACATGATGAGCACCTTCATGCATAACGAGTCTGTTCTGCTACCTTTGTGTTCTGATTACCATGGATATCTCAAATTATTTCTCAGGATCAGAGAAATCTGTCCCAATCTGTGGCAAATCACACTGGTTGTGCATGGTTGCCCATCCAGTATTTTATGTGTGCATATGTAGTTGATGAGAACGCAGTTTATTCTTTTGTATCAACTTTACATATATACCATACCAGTGATGTAATAAATATGTAAAGTTGCCACAAGACAATGCATCGTATTATCGACAACTACATAGTCACATATGAAATACTGAATGGGTAACCATGCGCAAGAAGTGTGATCTGTCACACAGAGGTTATGATTACATTTGACTTCAAGAACAAAGCTGGAGATGTTCATTTTAATCAGAACCCAGATGTGGCATAACAGACTGGTTATTCATGAAGTTGATCATCATGTATTTCTTATAATGTACCAAAATGTCAGGACCTGCACTCATTGACTGCCAAGCAGTCTGCTCACACAGTGACTACTCAACCACACCTTGTACTATGAATGGCACTGTTGGGAGCGGTTGCATTGTGACATAACTACTAAGAAGAACAACATATAGGACTAGTGTATGGGCAACTATGCACAACCAGTTTGTTGTGCCAGCTAGGTGTTCTGATTCACTGTGACCTCGGGATCGAGGCTCAAGAGGTCCATGGGAATCAGATCCCCGAGGTGGCAAACACACTGATTAGGCATAGAGTCACCCATCTGCTATTCTACAGTATATAGTGTATGGTCATCCATGCCTATTTTGGACATTGCACTATGTTTCACTGAACTGATGGTTGGGTGGAGGGCACTTGAGGGTTGGTGGTAGGCTCAAATTACTGACGGTGTGCTGCAGAAGTTTGGGCAAGTTCAAGTTTTAAAAACAATAACTTCCAGGTTAATTTGATAGGGGAAATCAAGTATGTGGCAGCATTCCAAGTTGTTCATTCTGCTGCAGTAGTGACATCACTACTGCAACAGAGCAACATAATGACATAACTACTGCAGCAAAAGGTATGGAATTCCATGCATAACAGCATTCCACCATACATTGTAAGTCTTTCTACTTTAGTGGCTACGACACTATTCCAGCAGAACCAGTTTTAAGAGTGTGTGGATTTCCATCAACAATAACTTTCAGGCATGAACTATAAAGTAATTAACAAATACCTTGGTCGGTGTCGTCTGGATAGAAAAATGGACACACACAAGACATGGGTTCAACACAGTGAGAGGAATTGAAATGACATTGCAAAACAGTTTATTTCTGAGGAAGAATGGTGTGACACACACAAGACATGGGTTCAACACAGTGAGAGGAATTGAAATGGCATTGCAAAACAGTTTATTTCTGAGGAAGAATGGTGTGAGGCAAGGAAATCAGTCACAAAACTAAAATAAATAGTACACTGTCCTTGGTTGCAAAAGGGGAAACTGGGGAACAATTATCACATTTAATGTACTGAGACCCCATGGGGCTGAAGATGTTTAACAGACGGGCATAGGCCCAAGTAACTCATGTTCACTTGATATATTGGGTCTGAGGCTGAGTTGGGAGGGGGGAGCACATATCAAAAGAAATGCCGTATGAAAAAAATGCTGTAACAAATGCTGTATGACAGTGTATGTGTCTGTGTCTGTATGTGGGGGTTGGAGGAGTAACCAATTAAGTTCAAGCCATGGTATGTCTAAAGTACCAATCACAGACTGTAACACTGGAAGGTGGCATAATATTGCCTCAACAGGATTAGGTACTAAATACCTGTAACAGCATGTCACTTAACAAAGTGTCAACACCAATGCTTATTTCATACAACATTGGTCATGCCACTAAAATACCACTATTTGAACTTCACATTACTTAGATGACAGTGCAGGTGAAGCAACATTATAAAATAGGTCTTGAAAATCCTGTAACCTCATTGGTCAAAACCTGTCACATGACTGTGTGTCAATCCTGCAACAGACAACCGGTAGATATCCTGATAGTCAAATGTTTACCTTCTTTGAACCTAATTCATTTTGATTTCAATTTTTGATAACAGATTCACTTTATAATTACAATAATGTACTTCAGGGGCATGTGTAATAATAGATTTAACACTTCTTGTGTGGTTAAAGTCACTTGCTGTGCCTCGTGACACACACATGCAAATCCCACAACAGTCACATGCCCTTTCATGCATTATTGCTAATTACTCTGGTTGTTGCACTAACTTATGGCATTGCTGGCATTTCTACCACACACCACATTTAGGAAATGTCTGATGACTCGGTTTAATGTCACATGCTCTGATAACTTACACCACTACTTGATATGCATTCCTGAACAGCAAGTCAGAAATATGGTACTCTATGCATATATACATCATTTTATCATTGTAGCCAATCAAGCCATGATCTGAGCACTACATTCTATATTTGCAAGAAACATATGCAACATCAAGAAGAGATATAATGGAAAACATTGTGGGTAGCTGTGCTTAGTGGAAAAAAAATGCAGCACCACATTCTACAGGATTCAGGTATCTGATAAATAAAGGTGATGTCATGTCCCTACATTCCTGCTGGAAAAACAAAGATATGCATGCTCCCCAGCTTGACCAAAATGTCTCGCTTTGACAAAAATCATGAGGGCACACATTTATGGAGCAAGAGGAGTACACCAGCATCAGGGACCATGCACTTCAAATTCAAAGCAGCAGTTGCTCTCAGATATGTAATGATTTGCCCTGTGTAAACCGGCCACTACAGAAATTACACTATGCTAATTATCACTAATAAACAGAGTATGACATACATGCTGCTGAACATCAGATATAAACCACACCGTGATTATAAACGACACCAAAACTGACATGTGCAGCATGACAAGTGAGAGTACTCTGTGTATGTCCCTGTTTTGAGACACAACGCCAGGAATAAAATGAGGAGAGCACTACAACTCATATGTTACTTGCAGAATGCTGTGGCTGACTGTGACCCACCAATGACATCTAGAGGTATTTGCTCAGAAAACATGGACACAGAGACACACAATATCAGATCAATGTAATAATAAAAGTATGCTGTGAATCACATAGACGCAAGCCATTGAATGAAACACATTGCATACAGAGGCAGACCACGACTACTTTCTAATAATTTGCCATAGAGACAATCAGTACAGATGGTGGCTGAAAACCCCTTGGTGTGTGTGTGTGTGTGTGTGTGTGTGTACAAATACTGGGAATGCAGATACATAATGAACATGTGGACAGAACAACAACAAAAAACATGTATGAGGTGATCACTGTCTTGATCGAATAGGCTGTATGAGGCAGCACCTAACAAAACATACTATAATTCAGCACCCAGCCGATGACACCTACAGACAGAAAGCTGTCCTGTAAGTAATTTGTCTTCGTCAGATGAATCGCTTCCAGCAACACCGGCACTAGTAGTACCAGCATCTGCCTCCTGCTTGTACATATATGACTGTAATTGCAAACTTTGTAAAAGTCCACAGATAGATTTGATTCAAACTCAGCAATTTTCAATGCTATTGTAGTTGCACAGTTACAAGCTCCATCGCTTCTGTGACATCATCAAGTCACGTGACCCCAAGCTCATTAGCCGACAAAGGAATACAGCACAGCAGCAGACAACAACAAATTTTTGATTTCTGAAAGGTAAACCCCAATTTTTTCAAAACAAATGTCTTACATTTTAGCAATTTGACCAATGAAGACATATCAGATGCAAATTTTCAAACTCAAAATCGGAGCCTGTTTATGTTTCCTTTAATATTTTCACAAATAAAGTTTAAGTTGCTTTTTTTAATAATAAATCATTTTTTTTGGCTAGTATGAAAAAAATGAATCTCTTTGAATTAATTGCATACTACTGTTAGGGAAGTAATTTTGTGTTGAAACATAGAGCATACTGTAGGTCACAGTCCTGTAAAGAATCAGGCCGGCCCTGGAGATACTCTTTCTTCAAGTATACGCAGTACAAGTAAGAATGCAAGTGATGGCACATTTTAACAAACAGGGTTGCACCTAAAAATTAGGTGGTGTCAGACAGAAGATTCAATAATACTGAAAGCTCAACTGAGAAAAGAAGTGTTCAAAATCTGTGAACTTAAGCTGGAAGAAAGCTGTTTAAACAATCTTTGAAAAATGATGAAGTGAAGCCGCATTTCAACAAACAGGATCTTTTTCACAGGTGCACAGTGTGTCACAGTGGTTAAAGGAAGGCTAAATAATTTCTTATTTTGATTCACAGGTGACTGGTACAGTAGAAATGAGAGTGGAAATGGATATACCATTACTGTCTATGTGGTCACAGCACAGCAGCAAGTTGAGTAGAGTCTAAATAATTTAATTTTTGTTCTCTTCACAGGTGTTCTACAGTCCTGCTGCCTTCTACTCCAGCAAGCAAACCATCACCAACCATCTTCTTAACCACATCGTACAGGATTACACAGAAGAATCATAGAGTTAGGAAGGGCAGCCTGTGGTGGTGGTGGGGGAGGTGATACACGTGCAGTACCATGTAGCAGCAGCATACACATGATTCTGGGAGTACTGAAATTTGCCCTGCTTTGTCTTTCTGGAACATTTGCACTATTGTTGTGCAGTGAATTACAGGAATGGCAGACCATAGTGGTGGTGGTGGTGGGGGGGGGGTGAGACACACAGCGCAGTACTATGTATCAGCATCATACGCATAAATCTGGGAGAACCGAAATTCATCCTACTTTGTTTTTCTGGAAGATTCGCACTACTATTGTGCAATGAATTACAGGAAGGGTGGCCTGTTTGGGTGGGGGGAGTGAGACACAGCACAGCAGCATGTAGCAGCTGCATAAATATTCATGTGGTTCACATAATCCTAAGAGTAACGAAATTCATCCTACTTTGTTTTTCTGGAACACTTGCACTACTGTTGTGCAGTAAATTACAGGAAGGGCAGCCTGTGGTGGGGGAAGGGGAGTGAGACACATAAGCAGCACCATGTAGCAGCAGTAGTTGAGAACAATTTTAGTGATAGTGCAAGGACTGTGCAGTTGTATAAGAAAGACAATGATTGAGTTGAAATCAGAATTTTTCTTTTGAATGGATGAGAACAGAAGAATTTTGATAGAAATTACAAAATACATACAGACAGAGAGAAATAAAGATGGATGAACAATGTTTTATTTTCTTTATTTTGTTTTCATTTTTAGGGTTTAACAGTGCAGCAGTAGCAGAAATGAAGAAATACAGAAAGACAGAGAGAAATAAGGATAGATGAACAATGTTTTTTCCTTTCATTTTTAGGGTTTAACTGAGGGTAAAAGAGAAAGATAAAAGAAAATATATGGGTTGGTGGGCTATGTCCTGAGGACAAAGGGTGCGCTGCCACTTTGCAGTTTGGCTAAACCCTCCAGAATGGTTTGCTGATTTTGCAGCACCACCTCCAACTGTTCCATCATCCCAGCAGCTTGACAGGAGAGCTCGCTTACCTCTCTGCAGAGCTGATGTACTTCTACACAGGTAGATGTGGGAGGAGGATCTCAGGCCAGTCTCTCAGGTGCCTCCCGCAGCACCTAAGTCTGCCTCTGGGTCCCTCTCCCAGTCCCCTCCATCTTCCCCTCCTGCATCTGTGCACCACGTTTCTTTCTCTTGCCTGGCAGAGAAGAACCAGTAGGAGTGACACCACCTTCACCTTCTCAGCAACTTTATTTTGCAGATGCTCCTCCCACACCTTGCGGTGCCTCGATCTAAGGTGGGTGTGCTGCCCACCTGTCCCCAAATGGTGCCCCATGTCCCATGCTGAACAACAGTGTGGCATAGTTTACAGGTGACCACACTGTTTTGGGAGGGGTCAATATAAAAAAAAAGTCCCAGACAAGAGACTTCAGCTGCTGCCAGTGAGGGGAGGAGCAAGGTGGTCCTGGCTGCATCTCCTCTTCCTATTCATGGTACATAGGTGGCAGTGGCGGTGATGGTGGTGGTACAACAGCTGGCTAAACTGGAGCTTCTTTTGCTGTTGGTGGTGGTGCCCTTGCCTCATCTTGCTGCTGGGGGTGCTGCATTGTATATATGTGGGGGATTGGTGCTGCTGCCATCTCCTACTGCCAGTGCCATGGGCCTTTTGATACGAAACGTATGGCATCTCCCATCTGCTGCCTGCATCCCCCTTTCTTCCTGACCATTTCCACTCATTTTAATGCCCCCCCAAAAATCACAGAGTAAAAAGACAGAGCAAAAAAACACTAAAACAGATAAAACATTGCACAAATAAAAGTGTTCAATATAAAGAAAATAACAGCTAAATAACAACTAAACAAAGACTCCCAAACTGTTTAGTAAAAGTAAGGTGAAGAACAAGCAAAAGAAAGCTGAAAACATTTTTTTGGAAGCTAAGTTTACACCACTGAAAGAGCAGATCTGTCCCCTTCCACTGACTAGCTCAGACTGCAAAGTGAAACTAAGGATGAGTCAGAATCACGGAATCTGATGGCAGAAAAGGACCGTACCAGCCCATCCTGTCTGCCCTTTTCCTTCTTTCTCCTGTTCATGTCTTCTCTTTTGCTGTCCTGTCCTGCCCCTTCCCCCACACTACTGAACCCCATATGTCTGACCCATGCCCTCTTGAATCCCTCCACCGTTTCAGCCCCCTCTCACCTCCTCTGAAGTCTGTTCCATTCCTCCACCACCTCTCTGTGAAGAAACATCCCCTCACATTGCCTCTGTATCTTCCTCCCTGAAGTCTTAGGCTGTGCCGCCTTTGTTTTCAGCCCTTCTTCCTTTTAAGTACACATCCTTCCTTTACACTGTTAATCCCTTTGACATACTTAAAAGTCTCAATCATGATCCCCTTCTCCCTTCTAGTTTCTAATGTGTACAGATCCAATTCCTTACATCTCTGTTTGTATGTCTTCTCTTGCATACCCTGCACCATCCTGGTAGCCCTCCACTGAACCCTCTCAATCTCATCTATGTCTTTTGTTAGATATGGCCTCTAGAATTGGACTCTGTACTCCAGGTGCAGTCTTACCATGGCTTTGTAGAGGGGGCATCGGTACCTCCCCTTTCTGCTAGTGATGCCCCTCCCAGTGCATGTCAACATCCCATTGGCCTTCCCACCACCCTGCTACATTGATTTCCCACCTTAAGGTTACATGATACTATAACCCCCAGCTCCCTCTCCTGCTCTGTATCCTTGATGTCCTCTCCCCCAAGGGTGTGTCCTGCCTTCAGATTCCTGCACCCCAAGTGCATCAAAGCACACTTTTTGGCATTGAATCTCAGTGTTAAGTCTTAGCTCATCCCTCCAGAGCCTTCAGGTCCTCCCTCATGTCCTCCACCCCTCCTGCTGCGTCCACCCTATTGCAGATTTTTGTATCATCAGCAAACATGCACACCCTTCCCCTCAGCCCCTCCATTATATCACTGATGCAGATAGCACAGAGCAGTATCATGTCACCTGCAGGAGTTGTTACCATGTGACCTAAAGCATTTGTCTACCAGTAGCCTCATTTTGATCAGACTTCGCCTAACTGTCTAGGGCGAAGTTACCAGCAAAGTCACTGACAAAGTTAATATGCAAATTTACAAGCTGTTGGAAAAAATTCATGAACTGGTTTGTGAAGGTGAATTTGATACCTTTGCTGGAACTTCGCTGGCAAAGTAAAACTTCACATCTCTAGATGTGGCAAGTGCAATGCCTGCAATTTTTGCAACCAAGCAAAAGTTTTTGATTTAGCCCAAACCCCTACAAATGTGGTGATCAGAGAATTCTTAAATTGCAGTTTGAACTTTTTAGCATATGCCTTGTGTTGCCAAATGATGTAGATGGGGCATACTATTCACCCTTATGTGAGAGGATTCAGGAGCATGTGCGCAGCATCAAGAATCATTGTTGTAATACAACAGTCAGCACACATTTCCCCAACACATACAATGGTGACACTGTGCATATGAGGTTTATGGTCTTGGAGTGTGTTCATGTTGGTGGTGAAAGGGGCAACAGATTGCAAAGAGTGACTTTTTGGATATTTATGTTAAAACCTCTGAGTCCCCATGGTCTTAATGAGGGATTGGATCTGAAACCATTCCTAAACTACTACAGGATAGGATGTTTGCTGTTATGACATATAGTTGATAATATATTTTATGATAGTGCCTGAGTTTGTCTTTGTGCAGTTTTTGTAATAGAAGTTGCCCTTTGATTTTTTTTTGTGTATTAGTATTACTTTTTACTCTCCCTAGTCTCTTCTTTCGATCCAGAAGGACTTGGCATCAGATCCCCTTTCAATACATTTCTGTTATGGTACTAGGGTGATATCTTTCTCTTTTCCCATGAAATCGGATCAGGACATGTTCGCAAGGCTACGAGTCTGGTACTCACTTTCTATATTTTTCTTATGCTGTGAGAATGTTTCTGTCTTTACAGTGGTTCAGAATGTTCAACCTGTGTTTTGATACTATAAATGACCACATTGTACCTGGTTGACCAGTTTTTGTATATTCAAGATCTTATGTGGATGTCACTTATTGCACTCAAAATGTATAGCACTTTCACTTGTAGCACTGTGTGTATTGTGATAGTTCAGTCTGATTCCCACTAAAGCCACTTGATGTTACTCTGCTGCTGTTACTTTGTAAGGATGTCAGTCTGTGTGGATTGTGATGTCAACAGCACTAACTGGTTTATAAGGGTTGTCATTCCAGCTAGGAGCCTGTCCCCTGATGAAGCTCCATGAGTGAAGTGTCAGAGCACCTAGACAGCGGTGAGGTATCTGTCATTCTTGTTGTCTGGCTTAAATAAATTTATGCTGTGGCATTGAGATTTCTGGTCTTAAGGTGTTTCAATTTTTTGGACTAACCCATAGACTCTGGGTACTCACTGGAGGGTGGTGTGACATAGTAGGGATCTACTGTGCATATATTGCTTGCCTCTGCAATGAACCTATTCCATTCCCAAATCTAGAGCCTGTTTCTGTCCCCAATAAATATCTCTTTGTGTTTGTTTACAATGTACTTTGCTCTTAGTGTGTTTTTGTTATTTGCATGCCAACAGTAGTATGTTGGGGCATAAGGATAGTTTGTGGTCCCTGTCAATAACAGTGGGAGTTGCATTTATTTTCTGTGGAGCCCATCCTTGGCAGCATTCTGTTATAATGATACACTGTGCCACCGTCCCGCTACCTCCAAACCAACCAAACTCAGCTGCCATTCATCCGAAGGCCAAAATGTCTTTGCCCAGAGACAATTAAAGTCTCCCAACTCGTGGGTGGGGGCCACATACTGTACCTGGAGCTTTGCAGAAAATTGTAAGGTTTGGGGATGTCATGTTCATGGAGCACTGCTCTAATATTAACAAAGGGCCTTTTATCTTCCCTAGCCTTTTCCAGAAATAGAGACAGTGTATTACCTTCATCTAGCTGTTGCCTCCCTGCTTCTCTTGCTGTGACTAAACATTAGTCCCAGACATGTTGCTTAGCAGAACTGTCCATCGTGTGTGTGTGTGTGTGTGTGTGTTGTACGTGTGTGTGTGTTGTGCATGTGTGTGTGTGTTCGCGGTGTGTTGTGCGGTGTGTGGTATGTGCATGTGTGTGTGTGTGTGTGTGGTGGTGGTACAGCATGTGTGGGAATATATGTGTGTGTGTGTATGTCTATGTGTGTGCGCATATGCACTATGTAGTATGTGTGTATGCATGTCTGTGTGTGTGTGTGTATGTCTGTGTGTGTCTGTGTGTACGTTTTGTGTGTGTGTGTGTGTGTGCATGTGTGTGTGTGTGTGTGTGTGTGTGTATTTGCTGTTCTTCTCACTGGCAGGGTGTCATCAGGTAGGTTTACAGGATCGGCATTGAAAGCAAAGCTCAAAAGTTGTTAGTTGGATGAGACTTAAGTCACGGGGTCATCATCTTCAGTGGATTCAGGCAGCCCCGATAGTCTCATTTTTATACACCAAGTGGAGCTTTCTAGGTGCTCTGTATAGAGGTGTACTGTTTTATTTTTACTGACCAGCCCGGTTCTGGTGGTTAGTGCTCTGCCCACTGTGGAGGGAGTGTCTTTTGCCTCCAAAGTGATTTGGTTCAACTTTGTTTCCAGGATGGTTAATCCAGAGTAAAAAAAAATCAAAGGGTTAGGCAATTACTCTCCAGCATGAATAATACACATTAGGGTTTCTTCAGCAAACTACATTATTAGTGCATAAATTGGAACACTGCAGTAATCTCATATAGTGTTGTGCAAAACTGTGCGTTACCCATGGAAATATTTTGCCAGGCGAAATGTGAAATTTTGCCTGGGGTTGGGGTGGGCAAAATTTTGCCCTCGACCCAGTGAAATTTTCTGCTCGTAGGCAAAGTTTGCCACCCGTGGAGTGAAATTTCTAGTTTCACCACCGTTCCCTCAATAACAAATCCTCCCTGTCCCTGTCTGCCATTGGTCCCCCGCCCGATCACTGGCCGACCAAGAACCTCCCAAGTCACTGTGAGTTATTTAGCACCCGCCCTCACCTTGAAAAATAATAATCTCTCCCTATCCCTGGTGTATAGGGAAAGAGGAGAGGATTTTTTTTATTTTGAAGATTTGGGCCAAGGTCATAGCTGAGGGTAGGGGAAAATAACGGGTTGACAAGGGGGGTCCGGCTAGACACGGGACAGGGAGGGGGACTGTTTTTTTTCAAAGATTGGGGGCTGAGACACAGGGATAATGCGGGTTGCTGGGGAGGGTTCTTGAATTTGGCTAGTGATCAGCCGGGATGGCCACTTAGACACCAGGGAGGGGGAAAAATAAAATATAAATGATGGGGCATATGGGGGCAAAATATTTCAAGTTTGTGAAATATTTCGCCGGGTGAAATTGCCGATTTTGCGGATATTTCACAGGCAAAATAACATTTTGCAACATCTCTGATCTCATACAAGATGCTCCTGGCATCAACTATTGTACCTGACATCAGGTAGTCTACACTAGGAGCCCTTGTACAGGATTGCTGCAATGCTCACATGCATGCACTAATAAAATTACGTGCTGCCAAAACCTATGTATTTGATTCATATGGGAATGCGAGTGCCTTACCTTTTATTTTTGTATTCTGTTCCTTCCCTGACATAGGAACTGCCCTGTTTGATTCCCTTCTCTTGGTCTTAGCCAGCTTCCAGGTGGCCTGTGGAGCAACTTATGTTCCATGGTGGATTCCATTGGGGTGGAGGCAGCTGTACAGCAAAGGTTCAGCTAACGTGTCAGAAGGTGGTGGCCAGTTTAAAAGTACTGGCTTCATGCTGCTGCTCTCCGAGCTTTCTGTATTTTGCTTCTCCTTCCCTCGTGACACCAATGACTGAGATGCTAAGGAACATGTGCACATGCAAAGTGTTTTTACATTTTGGCATTAGTCTGTGTCCACTCTCCTACAAGCAGCTCTGACTACACCACCAGCTCTGGTCAGCCACAAGGTATCACAGCACTGGAACTTGCTGCCCTCCCTGGAGGAGGGGAGCATCCTGCAGGATACGGTGGACTCCTCCCCTCATCCAGCCCTTGATGTCCCATGCTTGTACCTGAAATTCTCCAGTGTCCAAGTGGCAGCCTTGCTGCTGCACCAATGGACTGGTGTGAGTGCCTTCCCTTGTGTTTTCTACTTTGGGGCTTTAAAGAGCATCTCTGTTACCCATGTGGTGACCTTCCTCTTTGTTTCTGTTAGTTTGGAGTACAAAGACTTGCCTTCCAATTCAAGTCACCTATGGCTTTAAAGAGGACAAGAAACAATTTCTAACTGGCAGCTGTTTATAAAGCTCTTTTCAGAAATGATATGCATTCACCTAAATTATTTTGTATTCTGTACCTGAGTAAATGTTATATAAAAGCTGTATTCTGCATTTGTCTTGCTTTTATGGGCAGCACTGTGTTACAGTTCTCTTCATGGAACAAATCATTTGGAGTTTTAACTATGTCATGGTTTGTGCACGGAACTCTAAACAGGGTTCTGATCGGTGAGCAGCTCATAATTTGCATTCTGTACACAAACTGTGACATAGTAAAAACTCCACATAAGTGATTCCATGAAGTGAACTGTAACAGAATGCTGCGATAAAACACAACAATGCAAACTACAGTTTTACCTATCACTTTTTATTCAGACACAGTTAAATATGGATACTTTAGGAGAATGCATATCATTTTGAGAATATAGAATAGTGGATGGTTGACCATCCGTCAAGGCTGTGTTTATCGGGGAGTCGATGGGGTCACAGAAACCCCGAGAGCAAGCTCGGAGGTTTCTATGATGCCATCGACTCTGAGATGGAACACGATTTCATTGCTAGATGGTCAACCATCCACTATTTTATATAGTATATGGTTCCTCAATGTTCACATTCCTGCATTAAAACTGGCCATTTTGTTATTCTTGCAGTTTCCTACCTGAAGTTGCAGTCCTCCGCAATGCGGTCCTGCCGGAGAAGTTACCGGTTCTCCCGACTCCTCGCTGAAAATCCCACTTTGCTTTGGCATCGGTAACTGTGCCAGTAGATTTAAACAAAAATACCAAAAACTGACAGTTTGGGCACAAGGACCTGTGAATATAGTCCGTGTCCAAACTGTACTTGTGAGCTGCCTGCCTGATCGCTCGCTAAGTGAAGCCGCCATTTTCTGTAGCATTTTTTGAATCCCCAGTGTAAATCAACCAATCAGGTGGTAGGGAAAGTCAGAAAAGTTGTTGTACTATCGATGTGATGTCAGAATGATAGTACAACAACTTTTTTGACCTTTGAACTGTCCTACAACAAGAATTTGAAAGCCACTGCTTTCTAGTCACAATAAGCCATAACCATATACTATAAGAACTTTAGAAACAGCTGCCAATTAGCACAAATGTCATGTCCCTTTTAAAGGCAGCTTCTACTGTGTATTCTGGCTCTTTAGGCAGACTGTCACCTGACTAGATTCTGCCATGTTGACCCACTGCTGAGGTGATCTCTGGCTTTACCAGGTCAATCTAAGCTCTTTGTAATTTTATTCCCATCATGTACAGGTACCTGAATTGGAGCATTGATGCCTAGAGAGGTTAGCTACAAAGTGTTGGTTTGAAGAAATGGATAACGTTTGACTGCAAGGAGGTAACATTTATTTAAATTTTTCTGTTGTGTGAGCCCCAGCCACCTGTGTCTGGCTGCACATTCCACTTCCCTGTTTGACAACAGTTTTAAACATATTTACAAAACCTTTCTAACTGAAGATCTCTTATGGAGATATTGCCATTTTGGCAGCTTGTTTACCACTGATTTTGTTTCAATTTTCTGATCGCAAATGACTTTTTATGTGAACAATAGAATATTTGCAAGAGAAAAAAAAATTAGGTAATTAGGATTGGTTTGGATGTTACATAAGGAAAAGTAAAAATGTCCCTATGTGATCAATGGCTTTTCATCACTCCCTCCCCTCACAAGGTTTCCTTGTGCCTATCCCAGACATGCTTAAACCCCTCCACTGTACTTACCCCACTGCCTCCTGTGGCAGACTATTCCAAGTGCCAGCTACCCTTTCTGTGTAGAAAAACCTCCTCACAGTCACATTACCTCATTATCTATCCCTCTCCAATTTCATATTGTGCCCCCTTGTTCTAGTACTTTTTCTACATTAGAAAATGTCCCCCATCTGTATCTTGTTAATGCTCTTGAGGTACTCGAAAGTTTTGATCATGTCACCTTGCTTTCTCCTCCTCCTGTGAGTACATATTGAGGTCCCTTAGTCTCTCCTCATATGTTTTGTGGTGCAAGCCCTGCACCATCTTTGTTGCCCTTTTCTGGATAGTCTCCACCTTATCTGTATCCTTGCACAGGTGTGGCCTCCAGAACTGCATGCAGTACTCCAGGTGAGGCCTCACCAATATTTTATACAATGGCATCACCACCTCCCACCTCCTACTAGTGATACCACTGCCTATGCCTCCAGCATGCCACTGGCCCTCCCCACCACCTTTGCGCACTGCTTTGATACCTTAAGGTCATCAGAGATGATAACCCCTAGGCCCCTTTCTTCCTTGGTGACAGTCAGCTCCGCTCCAACCTGTAGCTCTCCCAGAATTCCTCTACCCAGGAGCATCATTTTGCACTTTTTTGCATTGAACCCCAGTTGCACATCTCCAACCATCTTTCAAGCTTTCCAGGTCCCTCTTCATTTTCTGCACCCCTTCTGGAGTAACCACCCTATTGCAGAGCTTGGTGTCATCTGCTAACAAACAGACCTTTCCTTCCAGCCCCTCCGCAATGTCACCAATGAAGACATTGAACAGGACTGGTCCTAGTACTGATCACTGCAGTACCCCGCTGGTCACCCTCTCTCCCCAGATTGTACCCCATTTACCACCACCCTCTGTCTCCTGTCTGTTAACCAGTTCCTCACCCAGTTCATCATCTTCTCTCCCCCATGCCCAGACTACCCATCTTGTTAACCAGCCTTCTATTAGGGATGGTGTCGAAGGCTTTGCTAAAATCTCGGAAGGTGATGTCTACTGCCCCTTCCTAATTTACTTCCCTAGTTACCCAATCAAAAAAAATCTACTAGATTAATTTGACATGACCTTCCTGCTGTGAATCCATGTTGCCTCAGATCCTGGGCACCCTTGGATTCCGGGTGTGCCACTATCCTTTCTTTCAGCAGTGTCTCTATGATCTTTCCCACCACTGAGGTGAGGCTGACTGGCCTGTAGTTCCCTACCTCCCTCTACTGCTGCTTTTGTGCAGTAGGGCCACATGTGCCCTCCTCCAGAACTCTGAAACCACACCCGTGTTGAGTGACTCCATGAACAGGGTTGCCAGAGGCACTGCCAGTTCCTTCACAGCTCCCTTAATATCCTTGGGTGGACACCATCTGGCCCCATGGCCTTATCCACTTTCAGCTTTGTGAGTTCTTCCAGAACTGTTCCACTCTGAAAGGACTGGTGTCCACTTCTCCCCCATTGCCTCTACTACCCATCTGTGGTCCTTGACCCTCCCCCTCCCTAGTGAATACTGGGCAGAAGTATTTGTTCAGTATTTCTGCCTTGTCCAGATCCCCCTCCTTATACTCTCCCTCCTCCCCTTTGAGCCTCACAACCACCCCCCAGGTTTTCTTCTTTTGCTGATATACCTATAAAATGCCTTGTCCCCTTTTTTTCACAGACTGTGCTAAACCCTCCTCTGTCTGCACCTTAGTTCTCCTAACAGCCTTCCCTGCTTCCCTTAGACATTCAAGGTACACCTCCCTGTCCTCCTCCCTTTAGGATCCCTTATATTTCCTGAAACTCAGTATTTTAGTCCTGACTTGCCCCCACATCCTTAGAGAACCATAGTGGTTTCTTTCTTTTTTTCCCTTTGGCCACTATCCTAACACATTGGTTTGTTGTCTCCACTATGGCTCCTTCAGTTTCTCCCATTGTCCTCCACCCCTCTATTACTACTCCCTTCCCCAGGACAGCTTGTATACATCTACCCATTTCAGTGAAATCCGCCTTCCTAAAATCTAATACTTTTGCCCTTGTGTGGCATGCTTGAGTCCATGTTGCCATGTTGAACCACACCATGCAGTGGTCACTGGACCCCAGCTGCCCATCAACCTCTACTTTTTTGACTCTGTTCCAATTGGTCCATATCAGGTCCAGAATCGACTTGTCCCTGATTGGTTCATGCACCAGCTGCCTGAGTCCAGCCCCCTGCAGGGATTCTAGGATGGCTGTGCTTCTGGCTGAAGCAGCCACCTGGGTGGTCCAATCCATGTCTAGCATATTGAAATCCCCCAGTAGCAGGATTTACTGTAAACAAGCCTTCATTACAACAGCATGTAAAGATATTTATAAAAAGGAAGGAACCAATATATGACAATCCCATAATGGTTCCAAGGAAAAACAAGATATTAGGAAAATGGAGTGTTATTTCAACAAAAAATAAAATTCTGAGAAGGACTAGGGGGGTCAGAAACATAGAAACATAGACTTTGACGGCAGATAAGGACTGCTTGGCCCATCTAGTCTGCCCATTTCCCTACCTACAGGATAGGCCACAGATCCTAGCTAACCAACAGCCTGTTTCTTCCAACCCCCCACAAGAATTGCCTTATGTCTGTCCCATGCATTCTTGAATTCTCCCACAGTTTTAGACCCCACAACCTCCTCAGGAAGGCTGTTCCATGCATCCACTACCTCTCTGTGAAATAATACTTCTCACATTGCCCCTGAACCACCCTCCTTCTATCTTTAAATTGTGTCCCCTTGTTCTGCAAGTCTCTTTTTCTGAAATATGCTACCCTCTTGGACTTTGTTGATTCCACTGAGGTACTTAAACGTTTCTATCATGCCCCCTCTTTCCTCAAGGGTATAAATATTAAGCTCCTTTAGTCTCTCCTCATACGGCTTCTCTTGCAGACCCTGCACCATTTTAGTTGCCCTCCTCTGACTACCTCTATCCTGTCTATGTCCTTGTGGTGATGGGGTCTTCAGAACTGGACACAGTACTCCAGATGGGGTCTCACCAACTGTCTGTACAGAGGATAACAACTTCCTGTTTTCTGCTGCTGATGCCTCTCCCTATACATCCCAGTATACCCCAGCCCTCCCTACTGCCTCACATTGCTTGCTAACCTTAAGGTAATCTGATATGATTACCCCAGGTCCTTTCCTTTTTGTTGTTGTTACTACCTCCCACCCATTGTGTATTCTTCCCCTGGGTTCTTGTTTCCCAGGTGCATTATTTGCACTTCTTGCATTGAATCCTAGCTGCTATACTCTGACCATTCCTCCAACCTTGCCAAGTCCCTTTTCATCCTTCCCACGCCTCCTTGGTATCAAAAATAATGGAAGAGCCTAGTGTTGAACCCACAACCCTTGAAGGTTCTTTACCCTGTGCTTTGTCCACTGCATCACAGGAGAAGCACATAGATTTTTATTTATCAATTCAGTCAGTGGCTTACCAAAACTGTTACATATTTTTTCATAGTTAGTTTTTTATGCTCCTTTATCCTGGGAGGCATTCCATCTTGCCTGATCCCCTAGACCCATATCCTGCTCGCAGTTTACCTTCCAGCTTCCTCCAAGCCCCCCCCATGGCAGGACGATGGGGATCCCTCATCCCGCCAAAATGGATCCAATGCTGGAGATTCCTGCTGTTCCCGGGAGCGGTGCCTGTGAGGATCAGCTTCATCCAACCACCCGAGGCACTGTTTCTCCTCTGTTTTTTCCCCTTAGGGAGATGAGGCATGCAATGACACCCATGGAGAGAGAGCACATACACGTCTGCATGCACTCCTCCCAGCATCTACCTCTTCTCCACCCCCATTCTGGAGCATCGGTGTGCTGCCCCCCAGCCACTGCTAGGGGCCAGTCAAGCGCCAATTGCTGGAGACTCCCCACCCCACAGAAGGAGAGCAGTCCATCTAATGCTTGATCCTTCTACTCCCCTGCCAACCCCCGGTGGTCTGTGCTCATTCCCAAACATGGGTTGCCGGTGTAGCGCGAGGTAAGGTGTCCTGCACCTCAGCCCTCACTGCCACCGAGCTGGCACCAAAACTGTTAGTTTTAAGGGCCAAAGTCTCATTTCAGTGAAGACCTGAGACAAAACAATCAGTGCAAGTTCATGGACTGCAAAATAAATACAAGATATGCTGAACAAATAAATTAAATAGAGTACAGTATACAAAAGTGACATGAAAATTCAGAGGGTCAATGGTTATATTTAAATGAGGTTAATAAATGATTCCACATTTCATATTTAGATGTACTGATACAATTTAACTCCTTAGCTCCTGTGATAGATGGGGCACAGACACCAAATACTCTAGAGCCCATATGGGTACAAGCTTTGGGTACCAGTAGCAACTGTTGTCCGATGCCTCAGAGGGCATAAAGTTGTACTTAAAATGGGTTCTCAAGGACTAGTGTTGTTCTAACATGGAATTATTCCAGTAAAATGTAACTGACTTAATTCCCACCTCTACTACAGCCCCCAAAGCACATTAACATCCTCTTGAGTCTTCTAGCTCATTTTACCACTCCCATTATGAGGCTTGATCTATAGTATAGCAGTAATCATCCTTCTCTCCCCAGTTGATCCCTTCCACCCCATCCAGAGCACCCCCAAATAAACAGTAGAATACCCTCTGCCCACCTGACCTTACTACCCTCACCCAGAGCCCAGTTCCCCAAACAGGAATTATAATGCACAAAAAAGCAGCTGTCCCAGGAAAGAAAATTACATTATAAGACGCATCTTAAATTCTTGTTATTGCACAATGCTCACAACGTTTGGGTGCATATCAGTTAGGCCCAGGAAACAGCGTCATCCAAAGCAGTAAATTTGTCCCTTTTGAAACACAGATTACATACCATAAAACAGTCATAAATGTATTTATTTGGCCTAAGTAGGGATGCTTGCCATTTGAAAACAAAAATCATTCTCATGAAAAATTGTCCAACCACAGATCTACTGTGTGCTAAAACATCTCACACCTTTATTCAAAAATCCACCACCAGTAAAACAAAATCTGGTCAGAGCCAATACGGCTGCTCATAGCTTCGAGGCCTCCCAAGCATGTTGAAAAGAATATGTGAAGTTGTCACCACACCTGAGACAGCCATAAGTACTCGCATATGTGCAGTTTGTCCCAGAGGCAGCCGTGCAATGATGATGCCACGTTGCTCATGGTGGCCATCACTTCCGCAGTTGCGTAAAGGAAAAGTAGTGTGCCGGGAAGGGTGTGCATCTATGGGACCCGTGGAGGGAAGGGCCATTTAAACAGCACCACTGAAATGTGTGCAAGAGCACTGTGGAAGCACACTGACAGTGGTCTGGTCATATCGTTGTAATGTCAAATTGAGTTTAAAACCCAGAGATACTACAGAGTATGTAGGATAATTCAACCGTATAACTACTATGTGTATTGTTTACTACACAAATCTAGTGAATGATCTTCACAGCATTGTAAAGTGGTCCAATGTAGAACCTAAGTGCGCTGCACTTATAATTCTGTAGCCTGATTTACAGGTACATAGCCATCTCGGCATGGCATATCCCATGCTCAATATAGTGTCTCCACCAGATATCGCAAGACTGAATAACAACATCTGTTCTGCAAGGCCCAAGCAAGCTCCTGCTTTCATCATCTCTGTGAAAATGGAAAACTGAGATTAAAAATAGAACTAGCTATTTTTTAAACACCGCTTAAAACCAATTGTTTAATATAAAAAAACTGCGCACCACATTCACAACCACACTTGGCAACATATTAGTGCAAACCCCCCATTTTGCATCACATTTTAGTGCACAACATGCTGATTTGCACTGAGTTTTGAAGAAAAAATTATGAGTTTGTAAAATGGAAAAGCCTGTTTTTGAAAATGGAAAATCCGTGGCCTTAAGTTTGTGAGGGTATTTCTTTTGTAAATCCAGTGGGACAGCCTTGCTGAGCTACACCTGTTTTCAGGTTTCCCTGGTTCCCAAGCCTGTGACCTAGCCACTAGGCCAGGTGACATATTTCAAACACTTCACAAAACACACTGTTACTTAGAGAACCCAGACTTTTTATTCATTAATTTATTTGAAATTTGGTAACTGAAAGGCACACTGAGCCAAGGCTCATTTCCAGGTGTGACCAAGGGAAGGAGTTTCAGAAGCAGACAGAGAACTGTACAGTACTTACATCTGGTGAACTTGCCCTGCAGTCAGATATGTAGTCTTGATTACACCATAAACATTTATGGGTGTGAGGATGATTTTCCTGCAGCAAAATAATTTTCACTGCACATCCCTCCAGTTTTCAATTTTTAGTTCTAACTACATTAGCTTGATCTCGAACCAGCATGTCATGTCAGCAGTGGTGTCCAAGTACTAAAAAAGTACTTTGTCCTAGCTATAAAGTATTTCATGCAAGGAGAATGTTTGCACTAAGCTATCCTGGTTCAAGAGGAAAACTGGACTAATTGGATAGTGTGTGTACCGAATGGTACTGGACCACCACAGATATTGTTGACTGGTGTAGTATACAAACTTTGAAAAGTTGTACAAGTCACTCCAGCAGACACAGATGGAAGGGCTTGTGTACTGTTCCCAGACATTTGTGTAGTACCGTGCATCTAAAATATTCATAGTAGTGCAATTAAGTACCCAACGAGTAAAGCATTTTATGTTAATGTTTTCTACAAGAGAAGTTTAATGCAATGGAATCACTGGTGTACAATAAAATATCAATTTAAATCTACACTAACACAAACTGGCCAAAGTGGAAATTGATTAGTAGTAAATATTTAAAAGTCATGTTAAAAAAATGAACTACATTTTTCTACTGATTTTATTGGAGAAAAATAAAAGTTTCAGTTCACAAGTTTGTCCCAAGTTTGCTCTTATGACTATCTAAACTCAGATGCACAACAATAATGAAAATCGTGCAGCAAAGCTGTCACCTCTAGCTTCTGCACCCGTTTGCCAGATAATCCTAAAATACTGTTATTTTGTTGTACAACTTATGAACCCAGAAGTAAACGTGTTTCCTGAGTTGCCCTCACAGTTGGTACCTCCCCCAAACCTCGCTTTACCTACGATAGGGGAATGCTCGACAACACATGGCCCCTTGTCCTTTCTTTTGGTCTGCGCAGTCTTCAGATTTCAAAATCCACAATAGTTCTTTATGGCCACTACTGCAGAGTTAAACGTCCAGATGAAACAAGCCTGTATGGTAAGCCCTGCAGAGCTTGCATAACCGCCCAACTGCCCCCTGGCTCCCCACCCTCTCTCCCTCTGTTCCTCGGATATGTGTAGTACTTACAGCAGCATGATCCAGGCCAGCAACATCGCCACTCAGGCACCTCCTGCAGCCACTGCTTACTGTAGTCTACCACCTGTTCACCCACACAGCAACATGGGCTCGACACGATGGCGGGTGGCGAGCTTGTCCATGGGCTCACTCCCACCAAGCAGCCCAACAGCAGCAGGTGGCAGTGGAGTGCCAAAGCCCGACAGGTGGCAGTGAGCCCAAACAAGAGCGTATTGGTGATCATCGCTTAGCAGCGAACCTCTTGCGGCACTGGACTACCTCCTTCTCCTCCTGCACCACTACTTCCCAAGCGCAGTTTACTCCTGGAACACAATCAGGAGAAAAGCAGTATCTTCTGGCCATTTAATAATTCCAACTCCTGGTATTCATGGTGCTGAAATATAGATTTAGGAAGAAGCTGATGTAAAGAAACCAAATATGTTTTGCCTCGGCTCCCACCCAGCCTTTGCTCCAAGTTGTAAATTTTTTGCTGTGAGTATGGAGTGTCCCAGTGAGTATCAGGGCATGCAAGTAAGAGGCTGGATTCCTGCTGCATGGCCCCGATTGGCCAGCAGTCCCTGCTCATGTGGCAAGACAAACATCCGAAGGGATGAGCCCACCAAGTTCTCCTCTATCCTAGGCGCAAGCTCCCCACAGGTATACAGTCCAGCTGCTATGCAAACTGTAATCGTCTCTGTAATTGGTCAGGAAAAAAGAAATGATTGAAATGCTGTGCAGCTATCTTAAAGGAACATACAGTAGTAATTTCAACAGTTGCTCATGCGCAGTTTGCCCCAGAGGCAGCCGTGTGATGGTGCCGCCATGCTGCACATGGCTGCCATCACTTCCGCAATTGTGGAAAGGAAAAGTAGTGTGCCAGGCAGGGTGTGTGTTTACGTGGCCCGTGGAGAGAAGGGCCGCTTAAACAGCAGCACTGAAATCTGTTCCAGAGCACTGTGGAAGCACACTGGACAGCGATCCAGTCACATGCTTCCACAGTGCTCTTAAGATATCATGATTGATGGCATAACATCTGCGGAGCTCTGCCCACACAGCCATAGAAATGGGAAAAACCTGTACTAGTCACCCCAACCATTTTGACTGCTGTAAGCTGGGGTAAATGACAGTGTTGCATATCACTCCATTTTTGCATCTCACAGTAATTAATTTGATATCCTATGAAACAAATGTAACATCTAGGCCCGTACATGGAGGGGGGACTGAGTTCCACTTGGCCAGCCTTAATAAGTTTTAAAAAGCAGGAAGTCGATTTATCTGTTACACATGGCAACACGGACGGAAGGTCAACTTGCTGTGGCATCAGATGTATACTGTGGCATGGATGGTAGGGCTTACTCACTTGCCTCCATTGGCTGTAGATCGCATTGGGTCAACAGAAGAAGAAGATAACTTTTCTTTGACAGACAGTCTGCGGACATAAAATAACCTTGTTTTATGATGAGCTAAGACAGCAATAACCAAGGTATGTAAAACAACAGCTCAAATTTTATTTGCAGTATTTTAGGTATTCCACTAAAAGGACGTACAGCATTGTAAAGTGCAGTGGGTTAATGCTACTACACGTGAATACCAAAGAGTTTAATAATTGTGTGCATAAATCCAGCAAAGAGCCCTTCTACATGGATCAGTAATATATGTGAGACAATGAGAGCTCTTATTAGTATAGGTGGTGACTAGTGATGGATTTTGTCTTTTGCCCAGTGTTTTGCATTGATTTCACCTTGGTGGGACCATATGGTAGTTTCATTTTAGAAACAAATCAGTGCTCCTTATGTCCATGCCGGTGTTCACATCTTTGGCAGTGTGTTGTGTGTGGTGATGACATTAACTGGAGGAAATGTGACAGCAGGTAGCATACCTTTCAGCTGTCCCTGATTACGAGGGATGCCCCTCATTTTACCCCTCAAAATTGCTGAGTCCCTCATCTGTCCCTCATGAAAAAGATGCTGGCCATACAGAGAATATAAAGTCAGACTTTATTGATAATATTCTCAGATGTTAAATCAAACATAAACTTTGTGCAAGTAAATACAATGGTTCAACAGTTTTCTGAACTCTGCAGGTTTAAGAATGTGGCCCTTATTGCACATGGTCAGTACCCTTCATTTTGAGTGTCCGTATCCCCCATTTCAGTAGAAGAAGGTTGAGAGGTATTGCAGGCAGGTTCTAAAGTGTGCATGAGTCCACAGGAACTCAGTTCCACCATGTGCTAACAAACTTGTATGACAGTTCCACCACCTCTGTCATCTTTCTCCATTGACTACTATGGGAGAGTTCCACCATCTATAAAGGACAGTTCCACCACCCAGAAATATAGAAGTGAGAGTTCTCTACCTAAACATTTCCAATTTAACCTCTGCTTACAGGTAACACAACATAATTGCAAATGTACAGTCAGCACTGTGGTGACAAGAAAAAGTCAGGTGACTTGATGCCATCAAAACTGCATTTAACCAGTTGAACCAGTTCCTACTGTTGATCTTTTTTACATAGACCTAAAATCATCACAATCAGAGCCATCACATTCTGGTTACATTGAGTCCCTTTAGGCTTTTTTTTTTTGACAGATCCTAGGCCCAGATTTGAGATCATGGACAACCAAAGCAAAGACAATGTGACCACAAGAAAGCAGTCAAGACTTGTAAGACTTTGATAACTTCCTCTGCCCAAATGAAAAAGGACAGATGGTGATCAAGACATGTCTGCGTGATTACACTTTCAACAATGTCCAGGATGATACCTCAGAGGAAGATCAAGTACTGAAGACTGCTGACTTCAGTCACCTCACACAAAGCAGTTGACATGCTTGAAAGTTTGAGCCCATCCACACAGAACTCAGAACAATCTACCTGTACGATATGTTTCAATACTGGCAAGGAAATAAAAGTGCCCCAACCTTCCGTTAATGACATAGGCAACATTGTGAAGGCCAGGAGAGTGGGTACGCCTTGTCCCAAAAATAGTACTTTACACCAAGTCATTTTATAAGTCAAAATCTTTATTTTCTTCTCGACTTCCAGTGGCACCATGGAGTAGCTAGCAGCATGGAAGAAGAGCTCCCCCGAGTACAGTTGACATATGGTTTTTAAATTAAATTTAAAACTTTGCTAAACTAGCCTAAACACAAAGTTCATTAGTTTTTCTAGTCACGGGTCAAAAATCAACCTGGCAAGACTCAGCAGAAACCAGTTTCAAGTACTTGCAGATGAGGATGATGGTGAGACTGTGGCTGCACTGGCCATGGATCCAGCCACGGCATCACAAGACGATCCTAAAAAAGGGAGATACTTGAAGAAAGACCATGGGAAAGATTTACATAAGGAACATTCTCCAGATAAATTTGAGTCAGTACTTGGTGATCTCTGACTTTGGGTGAGATGAAAGATTCATTGAGAGAGCTCCTCTCTGATCTGGGCATTTTACAGACTAGGGCCGATGAGGCAGACAAGCAAATCTCCACCAGTGCAGCCCATCTAGATTCACTGAAATCCATCATCGTGGATCTGGCCCACTCTCAGCTCCAGCTCATCACCAGACAGGAAGATGCTGAAAACCACGGATGGTGGAAAAAACTCCACATATATTTTATTTCAAAGGATGAGGAGAGCTAAGACATGGTGGCCTTTCTAGATGGCCTTTTTCGGAGTCTCTTAGATTTGGGTCCAGAGTACCTGATCAATATAAAGCGGGCTTATCATGGGTTGGGGCAAAGCCAGTGGGTTCTGATGCCCGACCCCGATCAATAGTGGCTAGATGTTTAAATTATGCAACCAAGGATGACCTCCTTCAGAATGCTTGGAACAAGGTCTTGAAATATGGAACCAGGCATGTATTTATTGATAACAACTATGCCCCCCTCACCCAAAAGCAAAGAAGGGACTATATTCCACTCTTCCCAAGTCTCAGAGCAAACAACTAAAAGTTTCAGAGTCTCTGCCCAGCGAAATTAATTGTGCAGTTTCCAGGAGGTCCACAGGTTTATACAACAGCTGAGGAAGCAGCCAAAGATTTGCAGGAAAGAGGTCTCTATACTGAGCGGCGACCCAGAAACTTGGCCTCAGGAGGCACGCAACTTTGTGAACATGGTCGCGAGATCTGGAAAGACTGTTCCAAATACTCAGGCCAGATATTTCTGTCGCCGTGATCCTGACAGACTTCAACGATACCATCAGCAAGAGGCTAGCTTTGCTGGACTGGTTTGAACTGCATATACCACTTTCCTTCTTCGACTCAGGTTGGTGGCTTTGAGGGCATGAAGGGAGGTTTGAGGGGAGTGGGCACTGGTTTCTGCAGCCTGTGCTCTGCACTGGCCACCCTAAGTTGGCAGGGGAATAACGATAAGATCAATCCTTCATCCAGCCCTCCGGCGTGTAGGGTTTCTTTGTCCGCCAGGAATGTAGCAAGTGGCCTGGGGTGCTGCGGACTGGGCCTCTCACTGTCATGCCTACTCCTTGTTGCTTCTCCTGACCACTGACTCTCTTATGCAGAAACTGCAGAAGTAGACTTTAGCAAGACTCCTAGGACAATATACCAGACTGCCTATTCTGGTTGTTCAGTTAGCTGTTTCAGCGGGTCAGTGCTGGCTTGGCAGCTGTGCCTTGGGCCTGCAGGATTGAAGTTCATACACAGTGTCTGCTCTCAGGGAATAATGGGACTGGTCAGCCCACCATTTTTACTTCCTATTCTGCCTAACTCTAAGCAAATGGAAATGTCATTATTCAACAGATGAGCCTCCTGTACTATAATCAATCAATCAATGCCTGGGCGATGACATCCAGAGTAACTCTCCTTGTTGGTGAACTATCTTAAGGGAAAGTACTTCATTGAAACCTGTCTCCAGCTATTGCACTAACAATGGCATATGCTGGCTACCATGTTTTGAGAGGGGGGAGTGGGAGAGGAATATATAAAGTTTAGCTTGATTTGACTGTGATGCTGCAGGGGCAGGGCGATACTGGATGGGACAATGAGTCTTCAGACCTTCATGGGGTCCAGTTCTTCATAGTGTTAGCTTTGATGTCTACATAGAAGCAAGGCAGCCCACTATCTGACCTAGACCCATCGTGCCCCATTCTTATAATTACCCTGTGATCGAGCATTGGGACACAGATCCTCCGGTAGCAGGCAGTATTTCAATGCAAGGGCTTGGTCAATATCTCTGGCTTTCCTACTTTGCAGACTTTTTCTGGGAAATGCCCTTGGCAAATAATCTTGAGTTCTTTTTTTTTTTATTCCCGACTCCCACGGCTTCAGAGGAGGCATCGTACCTCCTCCTGCTCCGTCCGCCAGGACAATCCCCAAGGCATCCTTTCCCCAGTTTCATTGGTTCACATAGGGCCAGAGATGTTTACATATTTCCCCTGTTTTTCTCCCATCCCCTGGGATGGCTGTGCTCAGAACATGAGTCCAGGCTGATGACGTGCTGATGCACGCCGACTGCCATGTGTTTAACAGCGTCCCCCCTCCCCGACTTCAGTAGAGCCACCGGTGCCCCAAAAACCCATGCTTCCACCGGCTTCAAGGGAGTCGGGTGCTAGAAGCACCCCTGTATCCCAAATCTTTGAGTTCTTGATTTACAAAATACTTATGCCTTTCAGATGTTCGGGAAGGGGGTTGGGGGTTGGAATTTGTTAATCTAGGTGTTGGTTGATGTGTGGCCATGGCTCTGGTGGCTGTTGCTCTCATTGGATCCGGCCTAAAGAGAAAGGGAACTTGTTCTCCCCCTTTTCCCCAGCTCCCCAAGTGGTGGGACTTATTTATATATCAAGGGTTGTTGAAGGTTTTTTTGCAACAGAGAACAAAAAAAATAACTGTACCAAGGTGACCTGGGGTGCTCATGACAAGATATATTCTTGGGTACTTTTTAGGGCATATAGAAATTCAATCTAGTGTCAACTTTTGTTCAAATAAAGACTTTTCTCATTTAATGGTTTATTTTAACAGCAAACTGACCCTATATCATTTGGTGTTTCTGGCCCAGGAGGGTCAGTTTTGCTGTTAAAATAGCTTTAAATGAAGAAAGAGTCTCATTTGAACCTTGCAACTTGGTTGGACTCTTCATTTGTTTTCTACATATGCCCTGGGTAAGTGTGACTTCCAAAGTTTTATGGGTTTTTGCAATGTAGGGTGATAACCCTGATTAGTAAGGGATCATGTTAATAAACACTTATTTTTTTACAGGGCTAGAGGCGGTCTCACAATGGCCTGGTTACCCCTGGGTCCCATCAAATAGATATTCTAAGGGTGACCTTGGAGTTTGTCAGGGGCTCATTTAGTCCTGGCTGGGGTTAGCTCCCTTCAGTCGACTTCAGTCAACAGCCCTTCATATATTAATCCACCCAGGGCCACTTATATTTCCCAATGACCTTCCCTTTCCTGTCTCGGGCAGGCCGAGTGCTAGGCCCCATGAGTGAGTGGTTACTCTACAAGCATGGTAGGTTAGACCCTCTAGTGATAAATACGGGTGGTTCATGGGCCAGGTCCTCTTGAAGGGAGGAACCAGGATACATAGGGGGGAGCAGAGGAGATGAAATGCTGGGCAAAGTTCTATAAGGGAAGGGAACTGGACAACTGACCATGAGTCTAACCCAGGAAACTTATTAATGAAGGAGTGGAGCTCGGGACCACATAGGTGGCTGAAAGCATGGTGCCACCATTTATCATACCCACTTTAATTCTTACCCTGCTCTTTTTCTCCCATCTTTTCCTGCCAGTAAAGGCAGGAGATTTGTTTGTTTGGGACAATTTTGTCCTGGAAGGGTCTTTCCACAAAGATAGTGGTTCATGCCCTCTGTCCCTTAGGGCAAGGGATTTTTACTTTGCCCTTGAGAGACTTGGATGTGGACGGAAGTTTCCACTTTCACCCTGGAAGTCATACTGTATAAACAGAAAGTAGGTCACGAACTCACCCAGTCAAAATCAAACTGCTGTCCACACCAAGGTGAAGTGCAATAAATTTGGCAGTTTATTCCAATACAAGAGGACAAATGCTGAGCTCCACGGACCGAGGGAGCCCAAACCAGACTGACGTTTCAACCAATAGGTCTTTGTCAAAGACTGGGTGAGTTCCGTGATCTGTTTTCTCTTTATGTGTCACTGAAGTCACAATGAACCAGGCCCTTGCAGGTGGCTCTCACTGAGTATTTGTTTGTCATACTGTGTATAGGTTTGGTTAATGAAGGGATATTTGTTATCCTTAGTTCTGTGTTTTATCGTTTTATAAAGGGGATAAATGGTGGAGGGGTATTAGGTATGGGACTCAGTTTTCAATCCCATTTGTTGGTTCAAGGGTTAGTAAAACCTTACTACCAAATGAGACACAAACATAATATTGGTCTTGGAGTAAACTTTATTGCTGTAAAGACAGGAGGTGGTCCGCTGATGCTGGAGGAATCATTCTTCCTCTTTGGGACTGGGTCTTCCCTCTGGTCTTTTGCTTCGGGTCCTTCGGGGCGTCCGAAGGGGGGACTGGCCCGGAGATGGGATATTTCACTGTGGGAGCAGCACCTTCCATTCAAGTGGAAATGATGTCTTCAACACCTATAAAGATATTTTCACAGGATATCAACGGCTTATGAAACTGATTAAGAGAACAATATTTATTCAGTATTTACAAAAGAACCCTGCTTATCTCTATTATATACAAGAAATTCATCTATCAGAAAATGAATATATTAAGCTCAAATGAGGAAGGAGATACAAGGTATATGTCTCTTCCCACCCCAGTGGTAGAGGACGGGACGGTGATATTGGTACCTGGAACAACACCATTAGAAGTTAAAGCTCTTGTACAGACTCTCAGGAAGATATCTAATTTTACAGGGTATACTTTACTCTCAGGAGGTTACATTGGTTAATGTGTATCTCCGCCACAATCCTCAGTTCTGGTAGTTCGGTCCTTCCTTAATAAGCTTCTAGAACTCCTTAAAGGAAATTAATTATAGGGGACTTTAACATGACCTGGAATGTGCCTCTGACTCCACTAACCCTTGCTCTAACAGGGTAACTAATGCTCTACGCTTTCTTAGAGGTTCTTTGCCCAGCTGGTTTCGTGGATGTCTGGAGAAATTATTTCCAACCCAAAAGCTTATACAAATTTCTCAGCAAGATTTCAAAGTTACTCCATTTAGATTATTTCTTTGTTTCCTAGTAGGATTTCCAAATAATAAAAGATGTGTCTTATGGTCCACAACTTCTCTCAGGCCATCATTCTATTTTGTTAAAAATAGATTTAGGAAAGCAGAGGAAACAAACACTGTGAGTTCTGAATGAATTCCTGTTATGTGACCCTCAATTTATCTCATTAATACAAACAGGAATTCTCCAAGTGCTCCAAGAAAATGATTCTTAGGAAGTGTCTACAACAATACTCTGGGACATTTTAAAAGTGGTCCTAAGAGGTGAAATCATAGCAAACCCTCACAGAAACTCTGACAAAATGAAACTAAACATAGACTTTTTTATCCCTCCTCCTACCCCTCCACCTCTGACCCTTCGGGGCACCTAGGAGTCATCCTTTTGTTGGCCACCCTACCCTGACCCTACTCTTGCACCTCATCGGAGCTACAGCTATTCCCCCCGGGTGGGGAATGAGGTGGGGCCTGTGTGCCCGTACAATCAACTTTCAACGGGCAAGGCAGTCTGGGTGGGTGGAGGCATATCGAGGGCACGCTCCTGGTGCCCTGTCTTCCCAGAGATGTCTGGACTTTTTCCACCTGTTTTCTTCCCACACATGTGGTGTGTGCCCTTGACATCTAGGCGCAATGCACCGACATCCACCATGCCTCTTGGCCGGCACCTCCTGCATGCAGGACTTTGTTGCTGTACCCTGAGCCTCCGCTTGGGGTCAGGTTAACTGCAGGCCTTGGCCCCTCCCTCCCCAGAGAAGGTGAGCTGTCATGGGACACTCAAGCCTTATCCTCGGTCGGCCCTCCAATGACCCGAGTCCGCACTGAACCTGGGTCACAGCGTGGACGCCAAGTCTTCTCCTCTGGCCATCCCTCTGATAAATATAGACTTCTGATGGATAATTTGCAGGCCTATCAACAGTTATATAGGAGGAGGACAAAGAATTTCAACAAAATTTGAGAAATGAAACAAGATACACAAAAATAATGGACCATAGGCAGGGCCCCTAGTGCTCTGTGGCAGAATTTTCTAATTTCTGTGGCAGGGCTCCTTGACTTCTGCAGCAGCATTTTCTGACTTCATGCATGATTTATTCAGTTCTTTGACACAACGCAGTCCTGTCATTGGTTAAACATGTTGTGATGTCATCAATGACAACAGTAGAGATTTAACACTTAGATCCATAATGCCAAACCTAATAAATGCCCTTGCCCAGACAGGTTTACTGCTGTGTGGTATAAAAATGTGCATGTTTACTACTCCTACTTTAACAAAAGTGTTCCAGGAAGTCGCAGATGGGAGACCCCACCTCCATCTTGAGCATTCTGTGGTACTAACAGCAATACTAAAACCAGATAAGGATTTTAACCACCCCTTCATCATATCGCCTATATCGATACTAAATAATGACTATAAATTATATATGGCTGTCTGGGCACAGTGAATAGAACAATTAATGCCCACTATCATTCAACCTGATCAGTCCAGCTTCATTAAGTCTAGAGTACCACATACAATATTCACTGAACATTACTGTTAATAGAGTATACCGCCAGAGAGATCCCAGCAGTTCTTAAATTTGGATGTTGAAAAGGCATTTGACAGGGTGTCCTGGACCTTTCTGGGACACCCTGGCCACCTTTAATTTTCCAGAAACCTTCCAGACCTGGGTAAAGAATATCTATGCTGACCCAAAGGTCTATATCCGGGTCAATCAGAGCACTAACACTTCCCCATCACCTTGCAACGAGGGAAGAGACAGGGATGTCCTTTCTCCCTTTGCTGTTTGCTTTGTATATGGAGCCATTGGCGTCACAGTCCGGAGAGGTAAATATAGAAGGGGTACCTATAGGGCAGAGGCAACATAAGGTGGCATTATTTGCAGACAATGTGTTGCTCTTGGTGTCATCACTGGAAACCTCTGTACCTAGACAGTGGGAGATTTTAGAGTCATTCCAGCAATAAGCAGGGTTCAAACTCAACGTCAATAAAACAGGGGGTTTGACATATAACTTCAGTCCAACCGCAATGTTAAAAAAATAAATACCTCTGGGCTGGTGGAAAACAAAGATAAAATATTTAGGAATAATAATCCCACAAAATCTTACCAATATTGATCTTTTCAATTATGAACCTCTCATCCAGTTAAAGCAAGATTTGGCAGCCTGCAATAGACTGTATTTTGCCCTTTTTTCAAAGAATCCAAATTATATGACTAAATGTACTACCCTGCCTACATGTTTGTTTCAAAACATACTGATTTGGCCACCTTGATTTTACTTTGCTAACTGGAATAAACTCATTTTGAGTTTCATATGGGGGTAGCTGGGGTTCAGACTCTATCGCCACCTGCCCTAGTGTTGGAAGGGCACATTTGCTCAACCTGGAATGGTATGCCAAAGCAGCTTTTCTTAAGCTCATAATGCTATGGGCAACCCCCACATACTTGGCCCCCTGGGAGGATATTGAATACACACTTAATGATATGCATGATATTCTCACAGTGCTATTTACTTCCAGTAGGAACTCCATCCCTTTGAGGAACTTTACAAAATTCACAGGAGGACTTATTAAAAATTTGGAATTAAGTAAAGTATCATTCAAAGTTCTCTGAGATATTTTATTATATGAGGTTAATCTCTAGGGAAGAGCGTTTTCACCCCTCTACCTTAGATCCAGCTTTCAGACAATGGAGACAATTGGGGATCCTTTATTTATATCAAGTTCTAAACACTGCAGGGGTAGTCTCTTTTGAGGATATGTGGAACACCTATGGGCTTTCTAATAAGGACCATTATCGCTTTCTGCAACTACGATCCTATATTCAGGGCCAAAACCCTGACAGTGTGAGGCTTCCTAATGCAAAACCACCTTTACTGGGACTTCTGTTAGACATTCTTCAGGGTATTAAAGGAGGGTGGCACATGATAGGATGTTTATATAAAATACTAAGAGAAACACTGGGAGATACTGCATTGGTAGTACTTAACAAATTGAATGCGATTTACATTTATCAGTTGTCTCAAGGATTGATTAAAGAATGCCTTACCAGTGGTAAGGCCATACTCACAGATATGGAGGAATTTGCATGGAAATGCCACAGTAGGCATTTTGTTCACCTGCAGTGTTGGTAAAGTACCTTCCCAAATTACAACCATTGTTGGAGGGACTGCAATTCTTTCATAGTTGATGTGGGACATTTTTTGAATTGCTCCTATCAACCCCATATTGTTGCTCCTTATAACTTGAACTTCAGGAATGTATAGGAGAAGGACTAGAATTGACAGCAGAAATAGTACTATTGTCAGTTATGCCAACACAGAGTTCAAACTTGCTACCAACATATTTGCTAGCAGCCAAAAGGCAAGTACTAGAAATGGATTTCCAAAACAATTTCTAAAGTGGAAGATTGGAAATCAATAGTAATGAACATGTATCAATTAGAAAAGTTGACAGCAGCCTTACATTACAAAACTGCACAATTCAGCTTAAAATGGCAAAATGGATGTGGTATGTGGCCCAAATAGATTCAAATTTTGTCCCCTAGGAATCTGTTGTTGGCAGGGAAGGGGGTATTTTTTCATGGGTGGAGGGGAGGGAATGAATTATTGAAATATGCTGTAACACTGCAGTGAACTGTGAAAGTGTCTAAATGTATTTATTTATTTATTTAGGATTGGATCACACCTTTGAGCTCAGAGCTCTTTACAAAGGTTCCACGTCAAACAGTGACAATGACAGCAATAACAAACAGTTTACATACAATACTCGAAAAGTAGGTAGCTAGTATACAATAAGGTTACAATGTCATTCATAGTACCAATGGTGATAGTACAGTGTCAAAAGCATTCAACTAGGGTAAAGGACAGTGTTTATATGTAGCGAAGGAGATAAAGAGGTGTGACACCTAGTGTGAGAGTCCAAGGAGGAGTCAAGGGAAGGGGAGACTGGGGGTGGAGAATGGGTGGCCAAAAGAAGTGGCTTTGTCTAGGAGGTTGGGAGGTAGTGGTAGTAGGTTGGTTTTAAGGTTGATCCAGTGGGAGAAAAGGCACAGGGGAGAGGAAGAAAGAGGATAGGCAAGAGGGAAGAGTGGAGGTTAAAGGAAGGGAAGGAGAATGTGGATGAGTGGGCATTATGGGTGTTAGAATCCTAGTGGCAGTCACAAACTGTCCTAGTAAGAAGGTGTTGCCTTAGGCTATATTTGAATTGCAAAATGCATTGGGAGTTTAGAATGTGCACTGGGATTTCATTGAGCCACTGGGGGGCCCTTATAGCTGAAAGCACGCCTCCCTGCACAGTTTGATGGAAAGGTGTTGATAGAGCCCCCTCATCCTGCCTCTGGTGGTATAGCTGGTAGCATTTGGTGTTAGGATGCTAGAAATGCATGGGGCGGTTTTAACCATTAGTGCTTTTTTCCAAGGAGACATGTTTGGAATATAATCCTGTTCTTTAGTGGCAGCCAACCGTCTCCTCGTATAATGAGCAGGTGTGGGTGTTTTGCTCTGCAGCCATTGTGAGCCTACATGCCTTGTTGAGGGCAATGTGAATCCTTTTAGTGCAGTGTCTGTTGCTGTGTCAGACCACCAATCCATAGTCGATGGTAGAAAGGATGGAGCTGGAGACTGAGAGATGGAGGGCCTCTGGAGTGAGATACATTTTTATGCCTATATAGTACACCCAGCTTGGTGTTCACTGCCTTTACCACTGTGTTGATGTGTTGAGTGAAGGTGAGGCAGTCATCAATGGTGACTCCCGGGTACTTGAAGGTCTGAACTTGTTCCAGTGGCTCACTGACTTTATTGGAGATGGTGAGGGGAGGGAGCTTCTTTTTGTGCAGTGGGCTGGCTGTGAGCATCACCTTGGTTTTTTTGCAGTTTAATAGAAGTTTATGGCTACAGAACCAGTCTTCCAGCTTGTAGAAGGATGTCTGCAGCTCAGAGTGGAGGGCGACTATTGATGAACTGCTGGTGAGAAGCACAGCGTCATCTATGTAAAGTATCAGTTTAGTGTCACAGGCTTCAGGAAGATTATTTAGAAAGAGGCTTGAATAGTAAGGGCCCCAGTATTGACTCCTGTGGGACCCCTTAAGATACCCTGCTGGAGCTAGATACTGTGTGCCCAATTTTTATATGTTGCTTCTGTGTGTTAGGTAGTCCTTGAACCAGCAGACAGCATTGGTTGCAACCCCAGGTTATGTAGTTGAGTCAGGAGGAGGTAGTGATTGACAGTGTCGAAGGCTTTTGATGAGATCTATGAAGACTGACCCCACCAGCTTTCCTTCATCTAGTGCCTTGTGCGAGTAGTCAGTGTATCCTTGTATTGTATCCTACAACGAATCCAGTATTAGGGAATGTAAGAATATAAACATTGTACATATCAAGCTGATTCTCCTTCGACCTATGACAGCATAACCAGGTGCTCAAGCACTAATTCAAATGTATGGAATTGTGTGTGTCCTGCATGTTAAAAATTGAATAATGGTTAGCTCACTGGGTATTACTGGTGAGTAATACCATCAAGAGGTTCTGGATATGTAGGAATCTCGAGTGAAATTTGACAGGTTACAGTGTCCAGAACCTTGAGATGGTATCTCACTGGTAATACCCAGTGAGCTATCCTTTATTTTTAATATATGGATGTGCAATGTTTTTCTCCATGTACTTCTGTTATGGGCAGCGGCTGTTCAGTGAAGGACTGTCTGAGTCCTAGCCAACCGCCGCAGTTTCTCTCACTGTGTGCCTCTTTCTCCCTCCTGTCCCTGCTCCACAGGCACAAACGGACAGTTTCCTTTAACTCCTGCCTTTTGCTTTCTTGGAAGAGCACAAGATCTGCCACATAAATCCTTTTGTAATATTTTTAAAAAAAGAAAAAAATGGGAAGTAACACGTACACTTAACGCTCTCACTAAGCAAGAGACCACCACCATGTTTTTGAAGGTGTTTTGGCCACCCACAGACAGAAGATGGCCAATGAATAGCCATATTGTGACTGAATCTTTGATTGACATTTAGCATGATTAATGATTTTGGCAGTTATGCGCTTGTGCTGTTGACCTTCACTGATAATGCTATCATTCAGGTCCCAAACGATAATATTACGGGACCTGAATGAAAGTATTATCACTCTCAAAGTGTGGTATTATCACTTCAGGAGTGATAGTATTACCGAAAAAACCTTGTATGCTTTTGTAGACTATTAAATTCATGATCCATATATTAAAACTCAATAATGAATATATTTAAAAAAATCTTTATTGTCTTCTGTATCAATTAACTTTAACATTTTGCTGCATTGCTTCTTCTAGAGGACTATTAAATAAAAGTGTCTGGATGATATAGGACCAGCCCTTGGGGAACTTAGGACCAGTGATAAACAGACAGGACACCAACAAAAGGGAGCAGATCATGAACGAAGTATTTATTTTGATTATAGATATAAGCCCTATGTTGCCTTACCTCGACACGGGGAGCCAGAATATTCCCTAAACTCCGAAGCATATGATCAGATTTGGAGTGCAAACGTTATGTAATCCCTATTATACTAAGATAATAACCATAGCAATGGCTAGTCTGGGCATATATTATAATTACAGCTAGCATACAAAACAAGCCCTATTGGCTAAAAGTTAGGTGACTCCTGGTATAGAAATATGCCGGCTGGCATTCCGATGCTAGAACAGTAGAGTACTATTACAGGCAGACAGCAGTCCACTAGGTGGTGCTGTTGTATAAGGTAAAAGCATTATAACTTTGGATAAGGAAGATCCAAATACAGTCAGAAGTAACTGTAACATGATCCATGAGATGGTGGTACAGACCACACTTGGTAATGCAATAGTATTGTTGCGAGCAGTAAAGCATAAAACAATGCTTATTTCTTAGGAAGAATACAGTAAAACTCACATGATGTTTGTATCAGTAGTCATAACATCATAATTAGCAGCAAACAATAATCAATAATTGATTCCTGTAACCACTCTTGTATGGTGGGTACGGTGCCCTACTTTGTTAGTTGTGATCAGTATCATTATGATTAGTAGTTGTAGAATAGTGGTCCAAGATGCACTAGGGTAACTAATATGGAGTGGGGGCCAAGCCTAACAGTCCTCTCTTGTTGCCTTCCCACTAAGGCAACAAAGTCAGTAAGTGGATGTGGGATTATGCCAGATGCGTGGGCCTTGTAAACTAGTAAGTAGCAGTGAAACCTTTTATTCATTTGTACAGAAATTAATTGATTGCTCCACTGAGCCATGGCTCGTTTTCAGTGAGGTCCAGCTATTCAATTCCTATTCCTCTTACATATAATTTTCAATTAACACGAATACTAAAAATATACATTATACATTAAAATATACACAGATTCACATTTTCCACAATTACACCATCTCACAACAAAACATAAATTGACTTATAGCAATATACATTTCCTCTACTTAACTACCTACTTCCTATTATATCAATCGATTCTGTTTTACATGATCAATGTACCACATTTTTATTTTGTTAAACTGAATTTTTCCACTCGAGTCTCAGATATTGTGGTAATTTGTCCCACAGTACTGGGCCAGTGTAAGAAAAGTGATTCCTACCCACTTCAGCTCTATGCTTCGCACAGTGCATTCCAGACCATCAGTTGATCTTAAGCAATTTAGGGGCATTTTAACATTAATAGTTTCCAAAATATAATCAGGAACTTTCCTCATAATGCACTTGGGCATAACAATCATATTATTTAAGTCTCTTCTTTCTGATAGGGATGTCTAATTTAATTCCTTATACTCTATGGGTTCTTTTCAGTACCCCTAATATGAATCTGGCTAACTTATTATACATTGCATCCAATTTATTTAATTGTGTTCTTGTTGCTCCAGCATATACTAAGTTACCATTTTCTAAAAGAGGCAATACCATCACATTTACTATGTGCTTTCTAATCTCTATAGACATACATTTTCTATTTCTATATAGGGACCCCAAATATTTCCCAACCTTTTTTATTGTTGCATGGATATGAGTATCCCACTTTAGGTGGTTGTCCATATAGAACCGTAAGTATTTGTAATTGTTTACTTGCTCTAATTTGGTCACTTGAAAGGTCTCATTTTGTAAATTACTCTCCTCAGGCTCACTTTATTCCCTCTGTGAAACATCATTAGTTGAGATTTTTTGCATTCAGGACCAATCTAGTGTTTAAAAGAAAATCCTGTAATTGGTCAAAAGTCTTTTGTAGAAATGGTTGTATGGAGACCACAGATGATTGCTTAACATATATAATAGTGTCAACAGCGTGGAGGTGGTACTCCACCTGCCTGAGAAAACACCAGCCAATTAATATGTAAATTATCAAGTATTGGTCCTAGTATAGATCCCTGTGGTACACCTGAGATGGCCACTTTCATTCTGGAGGACCATTCACTAATGGTTACTTGTTGTTGTCTATTTTCCAGATAATTCCTAAACCATTTTATGGCCATCTTGGATATGCCACAGGACCCTAATCTGGACTGGAGGATGCCATGGTCCAAGGTATTAAAAGTCTTAGAAAGATCGATAAATATTGCTCCCATGACATCCCCCTGTCCATACCCTCAACTATGTCCCCAATGACCTTTAATAAAGTCAAAGTAGTTCCATGCAGTGGTCTAAAACCTAATTGATATTTATTAAGAATGTTATACTTAGATAGGAAAGCATGCAGTTGTTTTACCACTATTTTTTCAAGATTTTTGAAGTAGTTGGCAATAGGGAACAAGATCTATAATTTTCCATTTGGGTCCTAGGCCCTGATTTGTAGACCGAACCACCCTAGCCATTTTCCATATATCTGGTATCTCAGCATACTCTAATACGCTAACATGTTAAACAAATTAGGCATTGGCTGTGCTAAAATAGGAGCAGCTATTTTAAAAGAGCATTTGGTATACCATCCATGCCTCCTGCTTTGTTTTAATTTTAAATAGTAAGTCTTTTACTTCCTTTTCTGTTACTAAAGCACATTTAAATTCCTCTTCCATCCCTCATGTATATTATTTCTTCCCAGTCCTTACCCTGAGTTTGTATTTGAGATGCTATTCAAAGTAGATTTTAATGCATCCTTTCCTATATTAATAATAAAAATCATTTAATTCATCTACTACTGTATTGCACATATCCATTTTTGTCCCTTTATAATGAAATGGTCTGGATAATTCACTTTTGTCGTAGTTGTCATTTATATTTATTGTGTTCCAAAGCCCTTGGATTTGCTGTTACATCTTTGGAGACTTGCTCATTATAGCATACTTGTCTTGCTTTCCTCATTTCTTTAGTATAGAGATTTTGCATTTGTTTATATTTATACCAGTCCTGGTTTTCTTTTGTTGTTTCAGCTGTTTTCCATGCCTTATCTCTAATTCTTTTTATTTTATATAACTAAGAACAATACCAAGGAGCATTTTTGGATTTTATCTGTCTAGCTATTAGAGTGGCATATGTATTGCAAATCTGTAGGAGAACTTTCTGTAACAAGTCCCAAGCATCATTTACATTTGGAATCAAATCCAATATTTCCCAGTTATCATTTTCCAGGTCTTGCATGGAATTTATATAATCAAAATGTTTAGATGATCTGGTATATATAATCCTACTAGGAACCCGCCTTACTTTTTGATTTCTTATACAGAAAATAATTAGATGGTCAGACATTGTATCCAGTAAGACTCCACTTACAATATACTGTACTTTTCTGGTTTAGAGGTGAATATTAAATTCAACATGGTTGATGACTTGGGATTTTTTGAATTCAGTCTAGTTATCTCTTTTATTAGTTGAGACGACCCTAAGATGGTAGCCATATCATTTAAACTATGATTTGAATCTATTGTGCCCAAATTGACTTTAAAGTCTTCTATCAGCAGTAACTCGTGATATAAGATAACCCTTTAGAGCCTCTTGCAATTCCTCAAATACTTGGAAATTATTTTTGGGTGGGCGATAAATACCCAGAAGTAACATTCATCTAGAAAAAGGTAATTTTATATGCAAAGTAAGTTGAGTTGTTCACGTGTTGTTTTAGTATGCCTTAGACAACAACAAGATATGGCAAATGCAAATATTAAAAATACTTGTATAATGACAAAACCTTTGAAAACAAATTTAACCAGGTATTACCAAGGCTACACTTAAGTCTCCATCTTAGAAGAGGTCATTAAGGGATTCTCCAGCTTTGGAGATGTTGTTACTAAGTGAATGAGGTGTGTGTGTCTTTTTGTCTAATAGTGACTTACGCTTCAATGACAAGGGATTATTCTAGACACTAAACATGGGTAGGTATTGTGAGAGAGCATTTAAATAGTCAGGGTCACTGGAAATATAATCTGCTTCCAGGACTGGGACTGGGGTGATAACCACGTAGCCAATGACTGTTGTTTCATGAGCAACAAAACAAAAATTAGGTTTGGGAATTGCGCAAGTGAGATACTCATAGATAAAGATAAATTGTTTGTGGTTAGTAATGACACAGTACTGGCCATCAGCATTATAAGATACCTTGACTTGTTGAATTCACCATTTGGTGAGCTTGATGGGACAGGTGAAGGATGAGTTAGTGAGGTCAGCTGGTATAATGATGGACGTCTTCCTTGTAGTTGTCGTAGCATTGAGGCGGTGTCCCTTAGCATAAGGGGTGATGAAGCTGAAGTGGAGTTACCTATTCTAGGGTTAAAAGTTTTGTTAGATTACAGGTCCATATCAAGAGAAAAAGACTAGTTAATTGCATCAGTGGAATAACCACATACAGGTTTGATTACATCAAACACATCACAGGGACAGAGATAATGATAACCCTTTTTGGCACAGCAATCGCAGATGGTGCCACCCAGGCGTCGATGATGTTGTGGAATACCAGCAGAGGAGGCAGGTTCGATCCATTCCTTGAAGATGTCATCTTGAAAATGTCCCACAGAATAGATGTTGGCAAGTTTGTTGAAAATAGCAATTTTAGGATCAAAACATGGAAGAGAAACAGTAAATGTTACATGGTGTCTTGAATAGAACATTGTTTAATTTCATAGCATGGGCCCCGGTTGGGGTGTCTAGTAACATACCCTAGGTTTCTGGGAGTTGATAATGGAAACAGTATTGTTTTTTCCATACATTTAGTTGTGTAAGAGATAGATCTACAGGGTGGGCAATACCATTTGGCCATACAGAATTCATGGATCAAATCTGAGATTCGTCCAGATTCAAGATCCTGAAAGAGATTGGTCATAGTAGTCATTACAAAAGAGCCATAGGCTGAGCAAAGTAGTTCTCTGGCTATAAAATGCTGCTCTGCTTCTTTATTGTTCTGAAAAACTAGTTTGTTAATTTTATTCTTAGTGTCATTAACATGTGTAGCAATGTCATGCATATTGTATACCGTGAATTGCTCCTGATGGGTAAGACCATCTACACCTTGTAAAACAGGGGAAATAACATCTTGTCCTACACTTGTTTAGAATTTTAAAGTCTGGCCATGTATGGCAGCCAAGTCTGCTCCATTCCATCTGGACATACCAGTCCCTATTAGACTAGTAACTGTAACTGTGACTCCTGCTATGTCAGTGAAGCCACACTTGCTGTGGGGTTTATCTTTAGCTTTCTTGGGTTTGGGGTTGACCAACACACCTTGATGTGAGGTAAATGGGGCCTGCTACAGGGTCCTGAGTGCGAGTTTGATATGCTGCTAAGAGGTCAAGCAGCATTGCACTATGACATTTAGAAGTATTGGTGGCAGAACACCAACCACCAGCCATATTCCAGTTGGTGAGATTTAAAACAACAAGAACATGCATGAACTGCACATTGTTGACAAGGGTACCTGGTAGAGAAGTGGCAACAAGTCTGCTATCTGGTCCTTGTTCCAAAATGGGGTACTCAGTAACAACTTTTTAGTTGTGGGTACCACAGTTAAAACAAAGCAGTGCCAGCAATAGAATGGAGTGTACAAAATTGTTTACTAGATTCATTATCATAAGTACCACAAAAGGCAGGGTTGATAAGTGCAGTAAGGTTATATAAACCAGTATGTTGGGGTTGGGTTGTCTTATAGAAAGGGTACCATTTGGAGAAATATGGGTATCAGCCAACTTTGGAATGTGCCTTTAGTAAGGCAGGCTACTGGAATTTGTTTACCCTGAATAGATAGGCCATTGACAGAGCAAAGTCCTATGGCACATTCAGAAGGTAGAAAAGAGATGGGCAAACTGGATGGGCCTTGGGTCCTTATCTGCCATCAACGTCTATGTTTCTATGTTTCTGACCATCAGCTTGCCATTCAATTTGAAGAGAGGATTGGTCAGGAGAAATGACCATGGCATTTAGTTAGGCATCCTTGCCTTCCTGGACTGTAATAAGTCTGGATGGGACAGCAATGCTGACTTGCTGTTTAAGAGTTGGGTGTTTTTGATATATGGTCAGGTGGAAAGTAACGCCATCCAAAGGATGCAGGGCATGGAGAAGTCTCTTCAAATTAGGGTTTATTAGGATTCATGTCTTGGGGCTTCGTAAATATATCCTGTGGTATAACAGCAGTCAGGATTCCAGGATAAGGAAAGAAGCAAGATAGCCATCTTGTGGGTAACCTGTAAGGAAGAAAGAAAATTAACATCAGTATTCACTGTTTCCTACCAAATGGGTAAGGAAGGAGGGTGCTATTCTCCTTTAAACAGCTTGAGCTGTTTGGCATGAAGCCATTTGTCTCTCTGCTTGTTTTAGTGTTGATTCTTATCTGATAGATTACTGGGCTGAGCTTGTTGATGATTGGGTAAGATCCCTCCCATTTATTGGCAAAGGGATGTGTGGGGTGAGCAAATCTGAGTACCATTACCTGGTCTCCAACTTGGCAGTCAACTTCTTTAACTGTCTTATCAAAATGCATTCTTGATTGCAATTTGGCTTTTCAGTGTTTTGTCAACAAGCAGGTGGGTCTTAATAACATTCTGTATGAGTTAGAAACATAGGTGTCTACTGCCACCCTGTCCACAGTGGGCATGTTTATGTCTCTCACCAGGTGCTCAGGCAGTATCATGGTTCTACCAGTCATAACCCTCGAAAGGTGTGCTGGGCAGAGGAAGCAGGAGTACTTCTAGAAGTAAGGGCAATAAGGCATCTCATGTTTTGGGGTTGTCATCAATAAATTTGGTGAGCATGGATTTGATTCCTCTGTTTGTTCTCTCTACCTGTCCTGAGGACTAGGGGTGGTAGGGAATGTGAAACTTCTGGTGTACACCAAGAAGTTCAAGTGTCTTTTTCATTAATTTATCTGTGAAACTGGTTCCTTGTTCTACTAGGATTTTGGTAGTTGTCTTAGCTGTGCACACTCAGGTGGGAAAGGCCTCAACCTATTTTGAGTATAAGTCAGTGACTACAAGTGCATACTTGTTATTTCTGCTAGTGTTTGTGAGTGGGTCAATGAAGTCAATTTGAATTGCATGACAGGGGCCTGATTGTCTCTGGGTGGTGTAATTTAACATTTTTCTTTTTGGGGATGGGATTGTTTTTTGCACAAACAAGACAGTTGTCGACATAGTGTTGGATGTCAAAGGTTATGCCAGGCCACCATCTGGCAGTTCTGAGTCTCTATAGTGTGTTTTCTGTCCCCTGGTGCCCACCAGTGGGAGTAGCATGTCCTTGGTGTATGAATTCAGTGTGCAGTGATTTTGGAACTACTCATAACTTTAGTTGTAAGTCATCTTCAGGCTGATACAAGACCAGTCTTCCATCTTTGGAAAGATGGATTTTGTTTGCATAGCGTATGTAGGGATTATGGGTTGGCAACTCCTTCTCAGTGGCTTTGTTCAAGAAGGCAAATACTTGTCTGAGTTCTTTGCCAGATTTTTGCACAATTTGCAGTTCCAATGGGACTATTGGTTTTTGTTTCTGGATTGCAGCAATGCTGGCAGGAATGATATCTGTGTGTGATTTATTACCCAGATGTTTCCCCCAGGGCACCTTCCTTAGCAAGGAGGTCCACTCTTTCATTGAAGACACAAGGCTCATTTTTGGAATGAGCCTTAACTTTGTGGATGTACAGATTAAAAGGCAAATTTCTGTACCAGAGTCTCAATGTAGACAAAGAGATCCCTGTATTTTATGGAGGTGTAATCAGAAGATGAGAAGGAATGGAGTTTCCAGAATGGCAGGAGCTCTGTAAGAGAGATACAGATCCAGTTGGAGTCTATAAAAATGATGGTATCAGCTGGTTCCTCGTTTACAAGTTTCAAGACTACAGCAATAGCAACACGTTCTGCATGCTGTGAGGATTTGATGTGACACCCTTTTGAAGCATGCACAACTGCTCTGTCAGGGTAATGAATTAGGACTCCCATCCCAGCCACTTGAACTCCCTCATGGTATGAGGCAGAGCCATCTGTAAAGATGTGACACATGGTAGTGTACCAAATGTTTGTCAGTTGCAGGGAGAAATAAGCCTGGGTCAGGCAACACAGGAGATTGGAGGCCACACTCTTGTGGTTCTCCAAGGTATAGGAGCCCATGGGCAAAAGGGAAGGCATTTTGGCTGTATGAACTTGGATGTTTCTATCTTACAGAAGTAGTGACCAATGGGTTAGTCTGGTGTTTGAGACTGTCCCATCCTTCACTCTGTCTAATAGCAAAAGTTGGTAGGGTGTGATTGGTGTGTAGCACAATGGGTGAGAACCAATGATGTACAAAATGCTTGATAGCCCAGTAGGTAGCCAGGAGGCTTCTCTCACATGAGTGTATTTGAGTTCCACTGGTGTGAACATTTGGGATGCATAGGCAATGGGTCTGAGTATTCCATTCACCTTTTGGGCAAGTATTCCAGATGTGGCAATGTCAGAAGTGGCTGTTTCCAAATGGAAAGGTAGATCAGGGTTTGGGTTGACCAATGCTAGGGCAGAGGCCAACGCTTGTTTGAAATCTGTGACTGCTTTAGTGTGTACTAGTTCCCATATCCATGGGACATCCTTTTTCTTGAGCTCGCATAAAGGCGGCCTTTGTGCAAAATTGCAGATGAAATCTCTGGAGTAGTTTACCATCCCCAGAAAATGTCTGAGTGTTGCCACACTTGTGGATAGTGGCAGATCTTGTAGGCCCTGAATCTTGTTCAGTGCTGGGTATCTCCCTTGCTTGGGAGTTAATGTGGAGGCCAAGGAAAGTTATTTCCTTCTGGCAAAGTTGTATCTTTGATGGGTTGCACTTGAGGCATGCCCTCTGCAAGAGAATCAGTAGTTCATTTAGGAGTTCTAGGTGTTTCTCTAAGACTGCAGTAACTAGAAGTAGGTTGTCCACATACTGCAAGAGGCATTGTGGGGCACTGAAGCTTTTCATGGCTTTGTGTATGTGAATATGGAAGAGTGACGGGCTGTTAAGGAATCCTTGGGGAGGCACATCCAGGTGTAATTGTATTGACTTTGCACATTCAATTTGAATCCAGCATACAACAGTCAGCCTCTTTGTTCTTTAATGATAGCAAAGGTACTACCTTATCTTTAACTGGCCCGTGAGCTCTCCTCAGGTCTGCTCCTTCCTCACACCTCAATAACCCATGTAAGGAAATACAGATTGTTTAATTACTTTTATCATTGAATTTTGCATAATAAAATATTATATTTCTCTAATTAAAGTAGCATCGTTAGCCAGCCCAGTGGTGCAGAGGATTGAGGTGCTGGTGCTTACCTCATCCCACACCAGCTACCTGGGTCTGGAACGGACTCGGGTCGTCGGGGCTGACAGGGTGGGGAGAGGATCGAGCATCCGTAGGGACTGCTCTCTCTCCTGGGGTTGGTAGTGGGGTCTTGTCACACCACAGCAGCCTCTGGTGGAGACCAGGAGCACTGCTGGTGCATGCAAGAAAAATGAAGGAGTAACTAGAAAAGCAGAAATACCGCTTCACGGTAGCCGGATGATGGCTGCCCGGCGTTCTGAGGCCATCAAAGGTCCTACCAAGCTCTCCACCTCAGCAGCATCCCTGGGGCTAAAGTAGGAGTGTGGTCTGCCCCTTGGCTGGTGCCTTCCCCCTCGGAGAAGGGGGACCCATCCAGTGAAGGGTTACGCTGTGTCACCCTGGGGATCGGCTGCGATCTAAGGCGGCATCTCAGAGGATGGATGGGTCAGAGGACTGCCTTGGCAAGCCTGAAGGAGTGGCTGCTGGGGAGTACGTAGGGGATGGAAAAAAGATAACACACAAAAAAAAGTAGCATTGTACCTTAAAGGTTAAAGCATTTTGATTTTTGTCACTTTACTTGTCAGAAAAGTTCATTCAATCTCACTGCAATGTATTAAAAAAACATGTTAATCAGTTGCTGTATTCCCTTGGTCTCAGTACCCAGTTTATCTTAGAAAATATCACATCATTATATCATAGACTGATACCTTTTATCTGACTTTATTGTGTCTACTTTCACTGTGTCTGTTACTTTCTTTCGGCAGTTGGTAAATAAATTAATTTGTTTTACCTAACATCTTGACATAAATATAATTTTAGCATAAAATTAATCCCTTTAACAGTGTATATCTATAAGGTCTCTGCCCATTGTTTAACCTGATGTTTTTGTTAATTTTCATCATTTATTTAAAAAATCTCTAATAGCAGTTAAACAGTTTATTTGTAACAGGGTGTTCTGTCCCATGCTGGTATTTGTACAGTAAAAGTAAAAGCATCACCACACTGCCCTGTTACTTTAAAGTTGGCTGTGTGATGCCTGTTTAGCGGCTATTTCTCATTTCTTTACTCAGTGCTGTCAAAGAATATTAACAAAGCAAAAATAAATTAATTACCATATAGTTCGGTTACTTTAAACCAGGTTGTGTAGTGCCCATGTAGTGGCTGTTTCTCTTTTCTTTGCTCAATGCTGTCAAAGAATGTTAGCAGAGCAACTTATTTCAAAAAAAGAGTAGCACTTACAGTGTTGTGGCAGTGGTAATTCTTAATCGTGATGCTCTGTGGCATCAGGCAGCACTGAGTGCCTCACAGAGCCGCCCTCTTGTATTCATATGGAGCCATGTGACAGAACCTGTGTGCTGTCATTCATTACCTAGGTTTATTGAAGCCTAGGATTACAACCTTTGAGCTTGAAGCTCATTTACAAAGTTTCCACATCAGGCACAAGGAAATAATAAAATTCACAGTACATTACTAGAACACAGAAGGAACTATGGGGAAACAAAACCACAGTGAGTAGAACAATTGTTACAGTTATAAGTTCTGGGAGAGTGCAGAGAGTTTGTTTAGGTGAGGAAGGTTATTACTCAGCACAGTAGGCCTTACTGAGAGGAAGGGGAATAGGTAGAGGAAGGGGGTGTAGAAATATGCCAGTAACCCCAGGTCGAGTTACTTTGTCATGGTGGGTTATTGGTGGGTGGTGGGTGGGGGGCATTGGAGAGATGGTAAGTGGGGTGTGGTGAGAACTAGGAGAGGTGGTAAAGGGGTGGGAGGAGGAAAATAGGAAGGATGGGACAAGGACAGGTGAAGATGCGGGCGGGACAGCAGAGTAAGTGCAGGTGTTGGGGTAGGCAATTACAGGGGTCAGGGGAAGCAGTGGCATTTCTGTTGGGTAGTTAGGTGGGATTTGAGTGCTGTTTGAATGGACTGAGTTTGCTAATCGCGGTAAGCGGTAGCATGCCAATCCCGAGCTGGGCTCTGTATCTAAAGGATCTCTGTTCTTGTGAGGTACGGTGGAAGGGGACCTTGAGGGAGTGGTTGTTAGATGCCCTGGTAGTCCTGGTAGGTTCAAACTAGTGCAGTAGGGCACTGCATCCAGGAGGTAGCATGCCGAGGACCGCTTTCTTGCTAGGAGACAGACTTGGTAGCGGTTCTCTTGACCAGGTTAAGCCATCCCATTTGCAAGTAGAGATTACAGGTATGGGTTAGGCACAGAGTCCCTAGAGCTAGCCTGCAAGTTTTGTTCAGTGTAGTGGAAAGCCATTTTAGGGTACAGTCAGGTGCCACACTGTAAATGGCAAGACCATAGTCGATGGTCGAGAGGACAGAGCTGGTGATGGCAAGTTGAAGGGCATTGTCAGTGGGGAAGCTACGGTGTTTGTATAGTAGACCAAGCTTCCAGTTAGCTGATGTGGTGATACTGTCCACATGGGCAGAGAATGAGAGGGAGCTATCAAGAGTGAGTCCCAGATATTTGAAATGCTGGACAGTTTCTAAGGCCACATTTTGTTTACTAAGAATGTTGATGGTGTGTGACTTATGACGGTTATGGGCGGGGGAAAATAGCATGGTTTTGGTTTTTTTGTGGTTGACTAGCAGGAGAGCTTGCCCAAACCAATCCTCAACATTGTTAAAGTCCTGTTGTAGACACTGTTCCAGGGTGACAGGGTCGGAGTGGCTGGAGTAGATTACGGCCATCAGCGTACAGGAGGATCTTGTGCTGACAGACTCATTAAGGAAAAGGCTAAATAGAAGGGGCCCGTATGGATCCCTGGGGACACCGATGGATACAATTTGAGGTCTGAGAGGGTGTTAGCGAGTTTTACACGTTGCACACGTAAGTAACATGTTGCCATTGCAACCATGGCAACCATACAGGTACACGGCTGCTGTGGTTCAGGAAGTCACAATAATTATTTTTCTTTTTTACGCAAGTGTGCCACTAGAACTGATAGTTATTTTATTTTAAAGCTGCATGAGGTTAAATAAAGCTGAAGGACTTCGCCTTTTCTTTTTTTTGTACTTTATATTTATTAGTTTGCAAATAAACATGTGCAATACTTCAAACATCTTGGAAATATCATATTTGATACATACAGTAAGGAAATAAAAAATTCCTATGATATACAGGATTACTGTTTCTCCAAGCAATTCCTATAAATGAGGGGGGATACTGTAATAAAATACATTCCGAAAGTCCCAAAATTCTGTGTAGCTGTAGCCCAAGAGCAGGTGGATATGTTAACTAAAACATCTCAAGTTTTATCTAAATTACCTTGCTCACAGAGCTTAGGGTCCACCTCTATACTTGAAGGAAAAAATAAATAACCCCTAAAAGACATTTCAGACATCTAAGATAAACAGACCCTGCATCAAATCCTTAAATGTAGACCTCGGAGAATACAGCTTAAACTCCGATGACCCAAACCATTCTTTACATAAAGTAATGATAGGGCTATATGGCCTTAATCTTATTTATAGCTACTTTACTAACCCTGTCAGAGATATATTAGATCAGTTGTAATTAACTTTTATTTATATGATTTATATCACATTTATGTAATTAGCATCAGTAATCAAATCTTAACTCTGAGTCTGGAGCTCAAAGTCCCACAGTGATGAAATAGAAATATCACCGATTAATCCCTTCAGGTTTCCCCAGAGGACTCATCTTCCGGTAGTTGCTCTTGAACGCTGGGCTGTTGAGCCTCTACCCTGGTAACCAATTTCCTGGCATCAATCATGTCAGTGAACACGAAAACTTTATCCTGGTGTACAGTGCAGAGTTTGGCTGGAAAAGAACCGCATGCGGTATGGCCAAGTCCCAGAGTTTTCTTCAACCCATCAAATTTTTTACGGTGTTGCTGTGTTGAGAAGGAGAGATCTGGAAATAAGTGCATTGTGTGGTCCTGTACACTAGCTTGCCCAATCTTCTTGCTAGCACCAAATAGAGTCCCTGGTGCCTATACTGTCACGAGTAATCATAAGCACTTTGAGGTGTTCTGAAGTCTGCTACCTCGGTCGAATTCTGTAGGTTTTAAGAAGCCATTCTGAACAGTCTCCATGGCCCCTAAACTGCTCCTGCATCCATTCTTTGAAGAAAACAGGGATGATCACCTTCCAACCCCTCGGTAAGCCAATCATCCTGATATTAGAACTCTGTACTTGGTCCTCCAACTATTCAAGTCGGGTATTGAGATGTGCTTCTTTCTGGCAGCCCGGCGTTTAATGCATTGCATTTAGCTCACCTCGTTGTTGTGGATCTCCACTGGTTAGAGAATTGCTCTATGGATGTTCCACCAGAGCAATCTTCCCTGCTAGCCCATACAATTCTCGTGTTCATGGTCAAGCAGAGGAAATCAAGGATTGCAGCTTATGGCCCAGCATCTGCATGGTTTCCTCTCCTGTTGTTGGTTGTAGGCATCGATTTCGCCAAGCTCATCTTAGAACCCATGCTGTATGTGTGATGTTTTTTTAGGGTTGCCCATTTTAGTCTCAGAAAGCTGAACTTCATGTAAGTTTTTAACTAAGTATTTGAGTTGCAAAGTATATATTTCTTATTTTATATTTATTAGCGATGAAGAGTTGCGTTCCTGCGTCTGTCTAGCTCGGGCCCCACAGCGCCCCCCAGACTTCACCTTTTCAATATTATATTCATCCTCTCTAGACATGCATGGAGGTCATAATATGACCTTTGACTGTGTGCATATTATTTTAGAAGAAAAATTATTTATATAGCCATCCCTCATGGTTTTATGGGACATTTTTTCACTATTGTTACTCTGTATCTAATAGATGAAAGGTGAAAATCTGATCATGGATTATGTATTTCATCCTCTTTGGTTGCAATCTTATTCTTGCCCATTCTAGGCGTGGTATACTTCTTACTATTAAGATTCATGAAGCAAATAAGTTTTGTGCTTTCAATTTTAAAATCCACCTTCTTTAGACATCCATAGGAGGTCATCGCGTGACATTTAGCTGTGTGCATATCATCATTTTTCATTTTTCAGCTATAACAGAATCCACACAAGAATATGTAGCCATCCCTTGCCATGCTTGCCCTGTAGGAAAATATCTTACTGTTATTACTATACATCTCATAATTAGGAGGTCAACATTTAGAGTTAAAAATATATTTTATTCTCTTTTGCTGCAGTTTGGTCATTGCAGTCTTTAGATGTGCTGATTGTAATTGAATCCTACCTTTCACATGCATGTATGGAAGGCCTTGATTTTACTTATATTGTTAGACATGCCTGTATTTTACCAACAAGATTGCTAGTTGGCATCTTTATTAAGACTCCACGCTTGGGAGAGTGCATAGATTTCACATATCCACTACATTTCTGTTTGTTATACCATTTTGCTGTAATTTCCTCCCAGTGTTGGCTTGGGAACATGTAATAAGCCCCAGAAGTGAACCTGGACTGCAGTATGTCCTCTTTCTCTATAATGTCTAGCAAGTGGTGACTTTTTTTATCCTGTAACCTGATTTTACTTTTATGCTCAGATATGTGTGACTTTAATTCCTTCCGGGTCATTTCTATATATAAACAGTAAAAGGTGCACTGTGTAACATAAATGATCCCTGTCATGTTGTAGGTGATATGAGACATTATTTTATATCCCTTGCCAGTATGTTTGGATGTTTAAATTATTCTTTTCTTGAAGTATGCCCACACACCACACACCTGCCACAGGGAAACATCTCACATTTCAAGGGCTAAATAACAGTTGGTCTCTTTTCTTTTTATGCTTTATTCTGCATGCACTCATTTGTCTCTGATTGTAGGTGTTCTTTTCGAAATAACAGGGTTTTGTTCAATAATATGGGATGTTGCGGATCATCTTGTGAAATTCTCCAGTTGTCTAACAACACATTTCTAACAGTGGGCATGTGTTATGTTGTGTGGTGCGCTAAAGGTAACCTTTTAAACTGTGTATTGGGCTTAGTCTGCTGCTCAAGTGTTCACTCTTTGAAACTTCAATGATGTGTTTCACTGCTTCTTTCAGTGCTGAATTTTGTAGTTTCTCTGTTCAAATCTCTTTACTATGAAATTTTTTTTCCTGCCTGAAATTCATCTGTTTGACTGCAGCTTTTTTTGTCCCAGAGGAGCAGGAGTACAGAATGCTTTCTATGAGTTTTTCCGGTGAAAACTGATGGCATTTAAAGTAGTATTTTGTCAGTTGCTTTTCTGTACAATTTGGTTTCCAGTCTTTCCCCTACCTTCATAATACTTCTTCTAAAAATCAATATGAGTTTCACTTATATTCATTGTAAACTGCATGTTCGGATTTCTTGTGTTATGATACTGTTTAAATTCTTCTAATAATGCTGTGGTTCCTTTACAGAAAAAGAGAACATCATCTATGAAATGCATCAAGAACTTAATGTGGTGTTGAAAAATGTTACCTTCTTCTTGTGTAGATAAAATATATATTTTTTCTCAAAGCTGTACGTATAAGCATTAGTGTACCCTGGTGCCCTACTACTGCCCATGGCGGTTCCTTTTGTTTGTGCATAGTATTATTGTTTGTTGAATCTAAAATAGTTGTTATACAGGATTATTCTGGCCATATTCTGGAGTAACTCTGTTTTGGGAATAGCTTCTTGGGGCTTTATGTCCAGTATTTCTCCTAAGGATAGTAAGCCCTCCTCGTGTGGTATAGACGTACACAGCTCTTTAACGTCTATTGTTACTAGTGTTATAGAGGTAATATCCAATGTCTTACTCGACTCTTCCAGTAAATGTAATACATGTGTGGTGCCTCTGATATATGTCGGGATAAACTAGATGAGGGGCTACAAATGAAAATCTATGTAATTAGATAGGGGTTCCAGTATTGACTCTATTCCAGACACTGTTGGTCTACCCGAAGATCTGCTGGGATTTTACAGATTTGGGGAAGAGCATAGAACACTGGGGTTTGAGGAAATTTCATATTAAGCATTTCTAGTTCCTAGTCTTTAACCAGTTTATTGATTCCATTTCTTCCAAAATTCCCTGGTTTCATTTCTGATTCAAGGTAATGGATCAGATTGCAATTTCTCATGATTAGCTTCTACTTGCATGAGTTCCAAATGCATTCTTTGATATTGGTCAACATCCTGTATAATAATTGCTCCCCCTTTATCAGCCGGTTTGATAACAATTGATTTGTCTTTCTCTGTATCTTGTAAAGCTGCTATTTGTGCATTAGCGAGTGTCAGTGTTGTGGTTCTACCATTTCTTTGAAGTGCTTCTCTTACTTTATTTTCTAGCTTCCCACTGCACATTTCTACTGCATTGCTTATCCTAACTTGTGGCATAAATGTCGATTTGATTCCCAAGGCACATCTAAGTTCTAATTTTTCTTAGTTTTGGGTTCAATATGTGCAACTGAGCCTGAAGCAGCAGATTCCTAAAGAAATGTTGCAAGTCTACTTCTATCTGAAATCTATCTGCCTCCTTTGAAATTGAAATGATAATCCTAATGATAATACTTTTTGCCTCCATTGTAAGTGCTCTCTACTCAAATTGAAAATCACTGTTTGTGATGATTCCTCTGAATTGTGTTTTTTGCCATTGACCTCTTGCTCCTCCACCTATTTCTTCTGTTTCTACTCTTAGCCCTTTCTGTTCCTTAGATATCTGCTCAAAGGACCTTGCGCCAGGTCCTGTGTTCCTGTTTCTGTTGTCCCTGTGTCTGCTCGACTCCTCCAGTCTAAAAAAGGTTGTCTTGTTTAATATGTTTTTGTGAACTTTTGGTGTTGCTGTCTGAACTGCTTGATCCAGAGTCTTGCTGAGGACTCTTTTTTGTGTTTTTAAACCCTGTTATTTCTGTAGTCTGCGTGTGTCTTACTGAAACATTTTCATTTTGGTTTCCTTAGTAAATTTTTCATGTTCTGCTAGCTTAGCTTGGCTTCCTCCAACCATTGGTTCAATTCCTCTAGTTTAAGCTATGCTTTAAAGGCTTCCTCCTGTGCTTGTATTTTCTCTGCTGGTTTGTCTCTGGATTTAATGATGGCTTCCATTAGTGCGTACATGAAATCACGCTGCAATGCTCTTATTCAGTCCCATTTTTGTTAATACCTTATTATTAATTGCTAGGTTAGGTTATACAGCTACTCTCGATCCTCTAGGATTCTCTTATGTTCAAGATATTTTGCTAGCATTAACCCATGCCATTCCAACCTCAGGTCTTTAGATTTAAGATTCTCCAATTTTGTTTAACCATTTTGGAGCTCTCCATTTCAGAGTTCATTAAATCTCTGCCCCCTTTCATAGTACTGAACAGATATTCTCTTTCCGTATCTGTGAAGGTGCAAAATGTGAATTAGCTTTCTGCATTCTCCCTACATCTGTGAAACCTTTCCATAATGAATATCAAACTGCACTATAGTAGTACGGTGGACAATCTTCAGGTATATTCAGTTATATCCACATGTCTGGAATATGTTGAGAAGGCAGTTAAGTAGTTATCCCCAAAGAGAAATATATGCTTCTGAAGCACCACAGCAAGCCAGTGGACTGGTATGTTTACCTAAAATATACTGCTGGGTACTACTGCAGTTTTCAGTGGAGCTGGCTAAGGAACACCCTGGAAAGTTTATAGTGAAGTCTTGGATGGAGCCTTTTGTATTACCTGTGTCCTTTTCTGTAAAATACATACCAACAAAGGACAGTTTGTAAATGACCTATTCATAAAATGGCAGAAAAAGTCTGAAAAGTGTAAATATCATGAAACTGCTCAATTTCATCAAGAAGCCATGTATTTAGCAGATGCATTTTCTTTCAACTTTGAAACCCCATGAGGAACTGTAGCAACTCTTTTTGACATTAGAAGAGTGTCAAACATGGAATGGGACAGGGAAATACTCAAATTAGTTGCAGAGGCACTTTTTTCTGTGTTAGGCAATGTACTGCATTACATGGAGACTCTAAGAACTTTAACACACCAGGCAACTCAGGAATCTTCTGAAGTCTACTGAAACTACTTGCAAAACACAGTGAAACACTGTCCAATCACCTGCATGCCCCAGAAATGAAATGTATCACATGCTTGTCACCAAGGATTCAGAATGAACTGCTAGAGGTCATGGCTAAACATATAATCATGTGTGACACTGTGGAAGAGATCCAACATGCACAGTACTTCAGCATCCTGGCTGATGAAGTGACATCATATAATGTGGAACAGCAGACCCTCTGTGTTAGGTTTGTGGATGCTGACAGCCACATCAGGAGTCATTCCCAAGTTCATCAAACTCACCTGCATTACATGCAGCCATCTGCACAAGAGATCATTCAGTCACTAGAGGAACTTGACCTTCCTGTAGAGAACATTCTTGATCAAGGGTATGATGGAGCTGGTGATATGTCATCCAAACATGTTGGGCTGCAGGCGTTCATTAGAGAGTGTGCACCTCTGGTGAAGTACATACACTGCAGTGGACATTGCTTGAATCTAGTCATCAGCCACTCTTGTGCCCTGCCAGAAGTAATGTGCTTGACAAACTGAAATATTACTATCAGTTCTTTTAACTAAGCCCCAAGTGAATTGGCCTCCTGCAGCTCATTGTGAGCAACAGATTGGCAGAAGCGCCTAAGCAGAAACCCCTTCTTAATATGTGCAGGGCCAACTGGGCTGAGCTCCACAGTGCATACCAACACTTCTGCCAGGCCTTTACCTTCATTGTAGGGGCACTGGAAATGATTGCTCACAGGCCACCTGGAGGAGCATGGTGAACTTTGCAGAGATTGGGACACAGCAAGTCACAATGAACCCCAACAGATCCTTCCAGCATCACTGCTTTTAACTTCACCATAGTCTTCATGGTGATGGATGTATCAGTACCTGTCACATTTGTCTAGTGCCATCATTCAGCTGCAGAGCACAACGCTAGACATCATGCAGGCTCATGCCATGATTGACAGCATAAAAGAAGTGTACCAGATGGAATGCAAGAATGTTGATGAAGGGTTTCAGCAGGTCTACAATCAAGCTGTGAGACTGCCACACCTGACCAATAGATAACAGCACTGTAGCGATATACCAGTTGAGTTACTTTTTGATTATTACCAGAAGAGCGTTGCCATCCCATTTCTTGACCACATCATATTGAATCATGATGATCAATTTTCATAACTTGCAATCACAGCATGGGCAGAAGTATGGCAGCCTAGATTCAGTGCAAAGAAGTGAAAAATAATGCACCTAGGAAACAAAAACCCAGCGGAAGATTACACAATGGGGGGAGGTAGTAACAACAGCAAAAATGGAAAATGACCTGGGGTAATCATATCAGATGACCTTAAGGTTGGCAAGAAATGTGAGAAGGCAGTGGGGAAGGGGCTGGGGGGATACTGGGATGTATAGGGAGAGGCATCACCAGCAGAAAACAGGAAGTTGTTATCCTCCTGTACAGACAGTTGGTGAGACCCCATCTGGAGTACTGCATCCAGTTCTGGAGACCCCATCTCCGCAAAGTAATAGACAGGATGGAGGCAGTCCAGAGGAGGGCAACTAAAGTGGTGCAGGGTTTGCAAGAGACACCGTATGAGGAGAGACTAAAGGAGCTTAATATGTATACCTTTGAGGAAAGGAGGTAGAGGGGGGACATGATAGAAACTTTTAAGTACCTCAGTGGAATCAACAAAGTCCAAGAGGGTAGCATCTTTCAAAAAAAGAGATGTGCAAGAACAAGGGACACAATCTGAAGATAGAGGGGAACGGCTCAGGGGCAATGTGAGGAAGTATTTTTTCCCAGATAGGGTGGTGGACACATGGAACAGCCTTCCTGAGGAGGTTGTGGGGTCTACAACTGTGGGAGAATTCAAGAATGCATGGGAAAGACATAAGGCAATGTTTGTGTGTGGTAGGAAGAACTAAGCTGTTGGTTAAATAGGATCTGTAGCTTATCCTGTAGGTAGGGAAATGGGCAGACTATGTGGGCCAAGCGGTCCTTATCTGCCATCAAAATCTATGTTTCTATGTTTCTCTCCTTGGTCTTGTGCCTACCATGATCTGCTCACAGGAAGTTGACATGAATGGCATACTTGAAATCTACTGCCATCCTCTGAGCTAGTTACACAAGAAGTAACTGCTAGAAGTTATGGTATAAGAAGATGCCAGCACATGAACAACCTACAACACCAGCAGCTGCAATCAAAGAGTGTGATCCTGCCCAGTTTCCAAATAGCAAGGTCCTTCTGCAGCTTGCATGTACCCTGCCAGTCATATCCTGTGAGTGTGGTGAATTGCCAGCACATTAAGGTGACTTAATGCCTACACATGGCATGTATGGGCCAGGAACGACTGTCATCCTTTGCTTTCCTACACATTCATTATTGATAGAGAAGTTAACCTGAATTAAGTTAATATGCATACATACTTACACCAATGGCAAATAGAGCTGGATTCCCTTATCAAAGCATAGTTACTTAACATGTTATGGTTTCCTCAAGATCTGAAGAATCTTTTTGTTTAAACATTCTCTTGAGAGTGGTTACTTGCAAGTATTAATATGATGTAATGCAATTTGCTAGTATTTCACACAGTTGTAAATACATACTATTACAGTCTTACTTGTCTCATTGAGCTCTTATTTTTAAATCAAGCGTGCCTCAAAGCCCTTCTTGCTGTAATCCATACCCTTGTACGTCAGCACATTGTGCTGCCTGCAGTTCCACCTTGGCCAAAAAATACTCCCCCCCCATTTTCTGACCAGCATACAGGCCTGAAATCAATGAAACAATTTAATATACAATTTGATGTTGATGAAGTATATCTGCTAATGCCAAAACTGAGATAGCCATGCTGTTATCAATGTAACTAATCTCATTTTCAATAAATATTAAATTCCCAGTTGTTATCCATTAATCCATACATGTCAATTAATTCATACGACATGCAGGATTTTTTAAGTTATTATTTAAATATACGTTAAAGTGCAGCCAACACCTCCAGGAGAACTTTGCAAAATATGATATTTAGACACAATTCAGAAGATATCTCACTTTAGTTCTATATGCCTTCTACCCATTATGCAATACTGAGGTCACTGATATGGAAACAGGATCTTTGGTCCTCAAGAATTCGTCATCTGCTCATGTTGCATGTTTATTTTATTTTTTATTTATTTATTGAAATCTTTGATGACACCTGTGAGCGGATGCTCGTTGAGAGGTTCCATGTCAGATACATTGACACAAGAAGACACAATATAGTTACAGTAAATTATACACAGGTACAAACAAATTCAACAGTACATGGGTTGCAATGACAAACAGTTACACAAATTGTGCTAAGGCATAGTACATGGTATGCCAGCATCCTGTGGAAGAGATAAAGGCAGACTGTTAGGGTGAGAGTAGGAGGCAGTGGAGCTGGCATGGTAAGGGCAGAGGGAAAGAAAAAGCCAAGGGGTAGGGATAGGAGGCAAGTGCTAGTGCAAAAGGAGGTGGAGGCAAGTGCTTTGACAAAGACTTAACTTACGGATCAGGAGTTGGAAGTGCTGAGGCAGACTAAAGCTGCAGGTACAGACTAGTGGGGCACCTATAGGTAATATTGTTGGTGAGGTGGTGACAGAATTTTCGCTAAAGGAACCAAGGTTGTGGCTCTAGCTATGTCAGGTAGTAGACCATTTGTCCACAGAGGGATCCTGTGAGCAAAGGATCACTGGGCCATAGTTGTGTAGCACCTGGGCACATGGAATACTTGTGTAGTCGAGTTCCTGGTGTGACTGGCATGTATATGTGGTGATACAAGGCTCAGAACTCCTTGAGGAAGTAAGTTTAGAGAGACCTTTTTTGTGAGTAGGCAGGTTTGATAACATATTCTGTCCTTCAATTGAAACCAGCCCAATCGTGCATAAAGCTCACAGGTGTGCATGAGTTTTGGGGCATTCGTGAGCAGGCAGCAGGCTTTGTTTAAGGCTGTTGAGAGGTGTTGGAGCACTGTGTCAGTAGTGGAGCCATAGACAGCTAGGCTATAGTCAATCAAGGTGATGAGTGAACTGTTAATTGCCAAGTTCAGAGCTTCATAGGTCAAGCAGTGTCTGTGCCTGTAGAGGGTACCGATCCTGGTGTTAAAGGCTTTAGCCGTGATGTCAATGTGCTGTGTGTAAGACAGAGCAGTGTCCAGTGTGATTCCCAGGTACTTGAAATGGGGGACTAGTTCCAGGGTGTTAACAGAGTCATTCTGAATTGCCAGGGGATAGGCTATTTAGCTTATTTTGGGCTGTGTTGAAGAGCATGGTCTTGGTCTTTTTACAGTTCATGGCTAGTTTTTGCTCTTTGAACCATTTTTCAGCCACTGTGAAGCCATTCTGGAGGTTGTATTCCAGCAGTGCGGGGTCAAGGTTGCTAGTAAAGATCACCACATCATCTACATAGAGGAGCATGCAGCCATTGCAAGCAGCCAGGAGGTTGTTTAGGAAGACACTGAAGAGTAACGGACCGAGTATGGAACCTTGTGGTACCCCTGATCTGACCAGTCGACTTTCTGATAGGATGTCCCCGATCTTTACTTGCTGTGTAATCACAGGCTAAGGTAGCTATAAAACCATGCTATGGTTTCTAGGGCTAGCCCTATGTCTGAGAACTGTTCAAGGAGGAGGGCATGATGGACCATATCAAATGCCTCTGATAGGTCAACAAATGCTGCCCCTACAATGTGCCTTTTGTCAAGAGCACTGTGTATGAATCCAATAAATTCCAGGAGAGCTGTGATGGTGCTATGGCCGGCTCAGAAACAATGCTGTTCTGGGCATAGGAGACGATATTGCTTGAAGTACTCCACCAGCTGGTTGACCACAATCCTTTCAAGGGCCTTGGAGAGCGGGTGAAGTATAGAGATCTGCCTGTAGTTGTTTTGAAGAGACCGGTCACCACCTTTGTATACTGGGGTGACCGTGGCAGCTTTCTAGATTTGGGGAAATTTGGAGTGGCAGAGGGATAGATTAATTATCTTTGTCAGTGGATCAAGTACTTTGTCTAGTGTTAGTCAAAGAAATTTTAGGTCCAGAGTCCCCACTGTGCTTTGATTTGAAGAGGGCTTTTTCAAGGTATTTTCTGGCAGCAGCTTGAGACCAGTTTGAAATGGAATAATGGCCAATTTGTTGTGCTGGGATCTTCTCCTGACCCCTGAGTAGGGCTATTGAAGATGTTAATTGAAGCACGCTACTGAGATCTGAGAAGGTGAGATTCAGAGAGTTAGTGATGAGCAGAGGGTCAAAGGTAGGGATGTTCTTAACATTTAGCATGGCTGGGGCTATTTTAGGTCCTTTCTAATGATATCATTTAGATTTGCCCAGAGCAATTTGCTGCTATTCCAGGTGTTGGTGAGCGCTTCCTTGTAGAATTTGCTTTTTGCCTCATGGACTGCCTTTGTGCACTCATTGCGGGCCTTTTTATACCTTTGGATGTTAGTTGGTGTGCCATGTGTCCATGCCATTTGCCAGAGCTGGTCTCTTGCATTTAGTTGCTCCAGTAGTTCCGGGGTAATCCAGGGATTTATAGGTCCTCTGGTTTTTCCCTCTTTGATGGGAGCATGTTTGTCACAGGCTGCATGGAATTTTAGATAGAGATCTAGTGCAGTGTCCACATCTGTGGTTCCATACAGGTCCGACCAGTCCTGCTGCTTTAAGTCATCCTTTAGTTGCGGAAGGTGGCCCTTTAGGAGTAGGTGTTTTTTTACAGTTCTGGCAGGAGGTTTGTGGTAGTTGTTGCTCCAGAGGAAACTGACAGCGGATGGTCACCAGTGAGTCAGGGAGCACGGTGAGACCTGTGATGTGGGAAGGGCAGTTTGAGAGGACTCAGTCCAGAAGTGTGCTGGTGCCCATTTTGTAATTGGTTTAAGTTGGTGCATCCACCAGTTGGGAGAAGTGGATTGTGGCAAGGGTATCTTTGATGGTGTTAGCAGCAAGCGAGACCCAGCTGATACTGAAGTCTCCCAACAGCACTGTTTCAGAATTTAGGCTCAGTGTGCTGAGCGTGCTCAGTAGGTTGTTGATGCCAAGTGTGGTCTGCTTAGGTGAGATGCATATGGACAGTAGGGTGAGCACTCTGTTGTGTGTGCTTCTAGCATTAGTTTGATGGCTAGAACCTGGAGATTGTCATTGCTGGGTGGTGGGGGTATGACATATCCCTGGAGTGTATTTCTGGTGTAAATGACACATCTTCCACCTCATTTCGCGTGCCAGTCCTGTCAGTACAGGGTACATGTTCCCTCCATGATGGGCCGGTCCTGTCAGTACAGGGTACATGTTCCCTGCATGATGTCACAATATTCTGCTTGTAATATCAGTCATTCCAAGGGCAACAGATTACGATATCATAGCAGAGGATCACGACTTTAAGTATGGAATGAGATGCTGGGACAGATGGACTTAAAGGGATAAAGGAGCCAGTAGTTGTGCACATTTCCACATCAATACATAACGGGGATGAGAATCTATAGAATATATACAAAACACAATCTAAATGTTGTCTAAATATTTTGTTTGAAACTTTTCAGTTTTTCCTCAGTTTTTCATCAGCGACTCTTTCCAAGATGTATATATGGAGTGATATGCAAATGAGTTACATTTTATAAGGTGAGTGTTCTGGTTGAGAATTAATAAAAAATATGACATCTTTATGGTTTGCCATCTGGGTATCAAAAGGGGTTGAAATACAGTATGAGACATCATAATATCCTCCCTTCCCCAGCTGACTCCTACCATCCCTACCCAGAGCACAGCCCTGTTAACTGAATGCTGTAGAAATCGGTTCAGGAAAAAATGTTCTCCTGCAGTCAAGATCCAATGTCTGGTGCTGTCTTCAGTATTTGAGCTTGACTGTGAGTGCAACAATCCCCCTTTCCTTCTTAGCTAGGCCAACCATGAGTTAACCTGAGAAGAAACAGGAAGTTTGATGTAGAAGTATAGCAGAGATTTAACTGCAAAAATAGAGGTAAATACTAGAGGGCAGGAGTACAAACTATAAAATCAAGGTTACATATAATTAAGTTTATGGAGGAAGTTAAGCAGGTGTCAGCAGAGTGACAGAAAAAGCTAGTTCACACCACAGCACTGCTTAAATACCTTTGAGATGTAGCCAGAAACACAACAGGTAAAACAATGTAGCAAGTAAAAGGCAGTAAATGCAGTTACCTAGAAAATAAAACATAGTTTACATACACATGTATCTAGTTAGGACTGGGTGGGACATTCTGCAGATGAAATCAGTGGCGCAATCAATCCAGTGACATGGAGGGCCCGATTCTCAAAACTCAGCACAAGCCACACCAAAGGCAACTTGTGCCAGTCACCCATGTGCCACAGATCCTGCACCTGATTCTCTATTGGGCGGGGTCCTGGTGGCAAAGTCTCATGGCTTGCAGCAACCCTAGCAGTGCATCTCACAGAGGGCACACCTGGACAGGGTGCCGCAAGCCTGCGGCAATATGTAGCAATGTATGGAAGCACACCCCGCTATCCTCAGTCATTGTAACTTAAATAAATAGTAGCCCACATTCCCTGGTAGTCCAGTGGCCCCCTTCCCTGACCCCCGATCATTGCCAACATATATAATGCATTTCCCATTTTCCTGGTAGTCTAGTAGCCCTCCTCTCTGATCCATGATCATTGTAAAATAAATATTTAACCCCCTTTTCCCCTGGTAGTCTACTGGCCCCCACCCCTCCTCGAACCCCAATCTTTGTTAACATAAATTATAAAGAGCACTTTTCCTTGGTAGTCTAGTGCCCTCCCTCATCCTAATGACACCAATATTACCATAATAATTGCCACCTGGTGGTCCAGTGTGCCCCACCCAGAGTGCCCAACCACCCTGCTATCCACCAACCTGTAAGGGAGCCGACAACTGGCACATGCCTCTCACCCCCATGGCCAGCTGCTGACTGAGCTCTGAATAAGCATGAACTGTACATAATACGTGCTCAGTGACTGACACCTGCTGTCAGTCACTGGAGTGCCTACTATATACAGCACACTAATTCAGAGCTCAGTCGGTGGCTGGCCATGGTGGTGTGAGTTGGGCTGTGCCAGTTACTGGCCCCTTACAGGTTGAAGAGATGGAGGTTGGGCACTGCTGGGTGAGGCCCACTAGACCATCAGGTAGTAATATTATGGTAATGTTAAATAACAGATGGGGGGCAATGGACTATCAGGAAAAGGGTCTTTATTATTTATTTTAACAACAATTGGGGGTCTGGAGGAGTTGGGGATCACTAGACTACCATGGCAAAGGGGGTTATATATTTATTTTACAATGATAGTGGATGATGGAGGGCCACTAGACTACCAGGAAACAAGTGATATTTATTTATTTTTACAATGATTGGGGAGGGGGGTACTAGACTACCAAGGAATGTGGGTAATGTTTATTTATTGTAACACTGATGGGTTTGGGGAGGGAACTGCAGCACATTACTGCTACCTGGTCAACTCCTGGGTGGTGAAATTTCCAGTGCCCTTAGGCCAGACAGTTCTGGTCAAAGAATACTGAAATGTCACCACCAGGGAGTTTTGTGAATTGCAATTACAGGGATTTGACAACCTACATCTGCCTGGAGCCCTTGGTGCCATGCTGCAGCACAGTGTGTGGTGCAAGGGTGGCACAAGGACAGTTAGGTGCAGGCTACATGCGATAGGGCCCAGCCTGCCTTTTGTGAATTGCTCATGGGGCATCCTTTGGTGAAAGGGGTGCTTTGTGTTAATCACGTGGACACAAGCCCCTTGCACCACCCCAGAAGCTTTGAGAATCAGGCCCAGACAGTCCAAGAAACAGATTGACATAGAGTTGCACAGTCTTCTCTTTTAGCCTCCCCTTGAGAGACCCCATATGGAAAATATGCATTGATTGCTCAACCAAAGCCCTGAACTAGCAGTCAGTTTACTAGCTGTCAGTTAATTACTAGTTGAATGTGAGTGGAAACATTACCATGCAGAACAGGGAAAACCTTAACTAGTCAACTGTTTTGAATTATATTCTGACTGAGCTCTGAACTAGCAATGAACTGCAGCCCTGTATATATGAGTTTCCCTGTTAAGCGAATGCCTTTTACTTGAGTACTGTACATGTAGCTTTAAATGACACAGTACTTGCTCATTAGACTTGTCTGTTGCAGTGAAGTGTCACTCTGAGTCTTCATTTCCAACTGCCTGAAAGGTTCAGATTTGTATTTTTAACCCCCAGAAGGAAAAACATGTTTAGGCTATGATGAGCTGATACCATACCTGGTGCTTGATTTGTATTAAAGAACGTTGGTTTCTTTGTGTAAACTTACATTGTAATTGCAAAATAATTTAAAAACCCTAATAATCAGGGCCCAGTTGATACTCATCTAGTGCTTAACTTAAAAACATGCCACTGATTTGAAGTGTTTATTCCCAGCTTATGCCCAACATTGTAAGACTATAACAATAATTGAAATTAGTTGAATGCTTAGCTTTCTGGATGTGCTGCTGTCATCAAACTGTTAGTTGAATATCAGCTGTACCTTTTCATGTGGCAGTACACTGCATTAGAAAGGCATCCACTTGTTCATTTGTAATTTGATATGTCTGTGCTATGGGTTCTCATTTCCTAAAAACAGACTAAACAAGGTGAGTATTGCATCAGTGTCCTCAGCTATTTTAAGTTTCCTTAACTACACTGTAACTGCATTGCAATTGCAATGTAGTTACATGCAACAAACATGTAACTACAGTGTAATTATCCCTGTTGCATGTAATTAATGATTACCTGCCCTACAGTTACACTGAAACTGACACTTAAAGTGTGACACATATATGGCATGTTCAGGGTTGGTTAATTATTACATTTGACTCCTGTCGGGCCCCTCCTGTTTGTTTTCTGGAAACAGGTGCATTTCTTTTATGATAATGTTAAACCGACACTTCAGAACAAAATCACAGTTGTTTTACTTTTTATTTATTTAGTATTACCTAAAAGAAATATATAAAAGGAGAGATTCCCCAGATTCAAGCTGAATAATATTATACATGTTCCTCAAATACAACGCATTCATAACATACCCTGTATAATTTAATTCCTTCTAAATTGTAAAATTAGAAAACCAAATGGTAGGTGGTAGAATGTTTAGTTTGTGAAAGGGTATGGTATAATCTTCTGATGCTATCTGCAGATTGTATTGTAGATACTTCAGTACTATACCAACATACAAATCTGCCAGCAGAAACAGGCCTTATGGTCTATCAAGTTAGTCTGCTCGTATGTGCAGCTAGCACCCTTATATTGCAGCTGCCCCAACCTCCCCCACTCACCTTTACCCCCTTGCACCCTGTCCCATGCCCTTTTAAACTGCCCACTGTGCTACGATACCACCTCCTCGGTAGAGTGTTCCATTTTCTATCACCTCTCTATGAAAAAGCCTCCTCATCTCTCTCTGATATCTTCCACCCTCCAACCTGAGACCATGCCTCTAGTGTCCCTTCTCCTCAGCTTAAATATCCTTCTGTACCTGTTTGTTAATCCTTCAAATATTTGAAGGTCTCAATCATATCCCCGATCCTCCTCTCCTCCAGGGTGTACATATTCAACTCAGTCAGCCTGTCCTCATAGGTTTTGCCCTTCAGCCCCTGGATCATCTTAGTTGTCCTATGCTGCACCCCCTCCAGCAATCTGATATCCTTCTTCAGAAAGGGATGCCAGAACTGCACACAGTACTCCAAATGTGGCCTGACTAGTGACCTGTACAGTGGCAGGATCACATCCCTATTTCTAGATGAGATTCCTCTCGCAATACACCCCAGCATCTTGTTGGTCTTAGCTGCCACCTTCCTGTACTGAGCTAAGTTGTTCATGTTACCCATTATGACCACCCCTCGGTCCTTCTTCTGCTCTGTGACCTGTATCTGAACCCCCTTCCAACCAAGAGCTCCTCCCTGGGTTCCTGGGTATCTGTCTGATATTTCTGTTGCAAATAGAGCAGACTGTGTGTTTTCCATTTTTCATGAGACCATAGTCAAACAACATAATCCAGAATGGTTTGTCATCTGCTAATGGTCTTTGGGTCACAGTAGCAGTTCTTGGTTGGACCTTTTAAATTAATATTTATTAATATTTTTCAATAATGTTATAAACACAGACATACATATGTAAAGAATCAATAAGAAGAAACTGTTGAGAGTCTACAGCATAAGTACAGATGTCACAATGTATGACAGAAAAGAATCTATTTGCCCTTCATGATAACATTCAGGTGACGTGGGGTAGCAGTCCAATTCCAGTGGTCTTGACTAGGAAGGATCTCCTCCCTCTTAGGCATTTTCAGGAGCTGCTTATGTCCAAATAGAAGTCCATACCAGCCCTGTAAGGAAAAGCATTACAGATACACGATCTGGGAAACCTCCCAGGTGAATAAAATGAATCTCTGTAGTGACAGGCTGTCTCAAGGCACAAATCCTGGATCTGTCTTCAGTTGGTTTTAGTACCCATCTGTGCCCAAATTCCTCATATTGGGTCTGATGCCCTCTAAGCTTTAATGTCATTTTTTTCTATTTCATAGATGAAATTAACCATAGGTTTCCAGTAGGTAGTGGGAAGTTTTGGTTACTCAGATGGGTAATTACTTTTTAGCCGATACTAACCTGCAAGCCCGGGGAGGGAGGGATAGAGAGCAACACTGTAGATGAGGTTACCAACCTCTGATCTGTAAAATTCTATCTATTGTAGTGGGTGGCCACCTTATGCCTGTACTCAGCAGCGGAGAGGGACAAAATATGTGACTGTGATTGGTTGGACATTTTTGCTTTGTTAAGTAGCAGTACAGTAGTAGCAGATTGGGAGGCTGCCTTCTCTTCCTCTCTCTCTCCTTGCCAGATGAGCTTTCCTTCTGCTGTTAGATGGTTTTCTACCTTACAGTTTTTGGTGTTTTCTACATTATACTTTAGATATGTAATGCAAAGAGTAGTTCTTTACCTGGATGCTGACACATCTAGTTCTGTTCCCCTTCATACGGCATCAGTATTGTGACCTCACGGGCTATGACGTCACAACTGACTACTCTGACAGTTGGTGATTAGTTTGTCATGGTCAGTTGTGATGTCACTCTTTATGAGGTCACAATGCTGATGATGTATGAAGAAAAATAGAACTAGATATGTGTTTTTTACAGTTAATCTTTTTGTTGAGTATCATAAAAGGTAAAACAGGGTTAAACAGTACATGCACAAAAACATAAGTAGTGGTGACGTATATTACAATGGATGCCAAGAGACATTGTGAAACATCAAAAATTTAGCCAAGACACTTAAAGCAGCAGTGCAACAAAAAAAGTTATCCCTAAAAGCCAATTTTCTGCTATGGTTATAAAAAATATTGGCAGAACTGTTGATTTGGGTTTTCTGGATGCTTCCTATGTCGTGTACTGTACATCTACATTTTTGTATGGACTCTTATCCTCCTCGGGTTCTCAATATTATTTCTGTGGGAAAATGAGGCAGCCATCTTTTTTTCTTGAGAAATAATTATTTTAAAACGTTCATAAATTTCTTAAATGATAATGAAAACTGAAAATTTCACAACCAAAATAAACTGGAAGACATCTGGCATCAATTAGAAAGAAAAAGGTGGGGTCAAATTTTAACCTATTTTCGTTGCACTGCTGCTTTAAGCTAAAACATTGCATAACTTTATTAAGCAGAAGACAGGTGCCTAGCACTTTCCTTTCTGACTAACAGATGTAGTATTCTTTGTGCAATAGCACTTTAGACCTTATTGTATCTGGGCTTTACAGGTATGGGAGGTGAGAGAAGGACAGAGAGTATAGACAGTCTGTAGCATGGGGGGGGGGGAGTCATAGGCCATGCACACCCGCTGACATTAAAAAACATGAATTGGAAGTATCTGAAAAGGAGTATTAAACACTCAGGGTGGTTACAGCAGGTCTTTCCTCCAGTCAGAGATGGGTCTATGGCTTTTGGACTCTATATATTCCAGGTATGGGCCCCATATTGAGTATATAATCAGGCCTTCCAGATTGCATTTTATAGCCCTTACCTGGTCTCAGAATTTTAGATTTAAATTAACCCTTGACTCTTTTGAGTCTAGTTGTTGTTGCTGAGGGTAGTACTTATATAATCTTGTTTAAATTGTTGGAATATTGTATTTTATGCTTACAGTATGTTGTTTGTGAATCTATTATTTTAGTATGTTCAGTGCCCACAGCCTCCGGGATGCCTTTGTACAATTGCTGTGGTGAAAAAATGATCCCTAGCAATTATACAAAATAAAGGATGGGTAGGTGTGTAAAACTCAGATTTTACACACACCCTCAAGGTGGGATGCCTTAATAAACCCTTGAGCTTCGCTCTTGGGGTTTATGTGGCATCCCATTCCTCAGGGGTGTGTAAAATCTTTGTTATAACCACCTACCCATCCATTATTCTCTATGTAATACTATTGCAGTCCATACCATTTGTGCACAATTTGTATGTTCCAGCTACTTCCTAACCTCTTTATTAAAATGTACCTATCTGACTCTCTTACCTTTACTACATGTCCTGGCTCTAGATCTTTTGAAAATAGGCACTGCCTAAAGGGTCTTGTGTAATAAATAAATAAAGACACCCAGTTACCCTCCTAGCTCATCAGTCCCTTAAGGTTAAATTACCTGACAAACCCAATTCCTAGTCATGCCATAATACTTAAAACACCAAGTATGTTGCATTAGGTTGTCAGATATCCAATGGTACACACTGCCTACTATTAACATGAAAGAAAAGTACTATTAATGAGTATAAATCATGCTTGTCTGTGTGTGTGGCATGCATGCATGTGTGTGTAGGGATACATGCCTGTTGGTTTAGTTCTTTTGCAGACTTGCCTTTATTATCAAATAAAATAAGAAAAATACCTGAAATCTAAAATGGTTATTACACCTGTAATATGATAGAGTAGGCTAGTCAGTTTTTCTTTGTTTCAAGATTAGGAGAGTGCAATACTGATTCATCCTTTAATTTAATGTTTAGGTCCACAGAGTTAAGCCCAAAAGGTTTTACCTTTGCTCTAATGATTATGATTTCAACATGGTAAGGAAGTTAAGCCTTCCTGGTCTAGACATTCTTAAAACACGTACATGGAGATTTATCAGAAATGACTTTTGGCACACACACCCTACAAAACAACATGCTGTTCAGAAAAGGGACTAAAGTGAAAGCTGACTGCTTTATCTCTGAAGTAGCACAGACGAAAAGGTCGTATTGTATAGACAAGTGTCATGCTGAAAGATACTACAATGTAAAAGCCAATGTCAGTAGCAGCAGATCCCTAAATTCTTTCAGAATTGTGTGAAGCAACCTTGCAATCTGGTTGTTGAGACACACCATCTCACGTGTGTGTGTGTGTGTTGCGTGTTGCACGGCCCTTCAGTGAGAGGTGGGAAGAAATGGAATAAACACTGAAGAGGGCCTACAGTTGGACTAAGTGGAGGAACTCCAGCATCACAGAAATGACTCCTGAGCTATATTGTTCTGTGCTGTGAGTGTATGCAAAATGTAATGAAGTGGTGAGACTATTGCTGCAATAATCCAAATGCTCAGCAAAGAACAAGTAGCTATAAAGCATTTCCAACATCTGAGACAAAAAAGGAGGACAGACACCGGCTATTGAAGGTGCCACTCTAACAGCTAAAACCGAGAAGGAGTCAGAAAGGAGCCCAAGAATGGAGAGGGGAGACCAGAATACAAGACAACAAAAACAACAAGAAGAACAACAAAAAAGGTATGAGATCTCCAAGACGCAGATAGAAGGAAACAGAATCAAGGGATAACAAGCATTTGTCAATGCTGAATGTTTGCTTGCTGGTATTAGCATTGCAAATGCAGGAGTTAGACAGATGTAGAGTAGGAATGGCAGTAAAGTACTGAACTTCATGCCAACCCCACCTCCAACCTGCAGAGATGGACAGGCGTTGGGGTATGCATTTGGGTTGTCACCCATAACGTTCATGCCATTTCACCTCACCCTGTCCTGCAGACACTGACAAGTGTTGAAGTGTGCCCTGGGGTGTTCGACTTTACAGTCACCCCACTCCACAAGGACATACGCTGAAATGGGTGCAATATAGGAGAATGGGGTGAACTCTGGGGCTGAAGAGTCCAAGGCACACCTCGATGCCTGTCACTGGCTGCAGGGTGGGGGGGTGGAGGGGGAACGGCATGAGCATTACAGTCAGCAATCCAAAGGCAACACCCCTGTCAGTCTGTACAGGGTGGGACATCATGGTTAGAAACCCTACACTACAACTATTCAACATGGCCTTTTTGTGACCCCACCTCATGAAAGCATTTGGGACCTCTTCTCATGAATAGTGGCACTGTGATTTTGTCAATGCATCCCAAACTTTGAGATCCCACAACGACCATGCTATTGTGTGCCAGATATACGAAAACACAGATCGGGTAGGATGTGAAGAATGACAGCTGCACCATTCATAGGGAGTTGTGAAGAGATGGCAATGTTGAAAATCTGTAGTGAAAATATTAAAAATGCTCGAACTTCTGAGCGTACGTGGAAACTGTGCAATGCATGCATGTAACACAGTCATTTAGTGGAATTATTTCACCAAATTTTCAACTTAGGCATTTTGTAACCTCTGCTTATGAACACTGACACTATGATTTTCTTAATCTGTACCGCACATTGATTTCCCACAGCAACTGCACTATTCTGCACCAGATGTGTAAACGCATACTTCAGGCAGGATGTGAAAAATGACAGCTGTACTGTTGAGAAGGAGGTCTGAAAAAATGGCAGTGTTGAAAATCTGGAGTGAAAGTACTACAAATTTGCAAAGTTACGAGGGTGCATGGAAACGGCACAATGCACGCTTGTAGCATAGTTATTTCATGGACGTTTGTCACCAAATTTTTAACATAGGCATTTTAGGACCTCTGCTCATGAACAGAGTCACTGTGATTTTACATATGAACATACATATGAACATACGAACATACGAATCTGCCAGCTGAATAGACCGATCGGTCTATGTAAGTCTGCTCGAGTGTGCCCTAGATTGCAGCTGCCCCAGCCTCCTCCCCCTCAGTTCCTACCCCGCTTGTCCCAACACCTGCCCCCACTCTTCCTCTTGCTTTATCCCACCTTCTTAAAGATATTGACTATCCTAGATGTTACCACCCTCTGGCAGTGCATTCCAACCAGACACCACCCTCTCAGTGAAGTAGTGCCTCCGCATTTCATTTCCTCTTGAAACGTCTCTTCCAACCTTAGTCCATGCCTCCTTGTCTCCTTCCACTTCTCAGTTTAAACACCCCTCAATGCTAGGTTTATTTACCCCCAGGTATTTAAATGCTTCAATCATACCCCACCATCCCTCCTCTCCTCCAGTGTGTGCATGATCAGCTCCTTCAGCCTAACTTCATATTCCTTTCTTCTACCCTATAACATTTTGGTTGCCCTCATTTGCACCCCTCCAGTAACTTTATATCTCTCCTCAGGTACGGCTTCCAGTATTGCACACAGTACTCCAGGTGCAGTCTGACCAATGATCTGTAGACAGAAAGGATCATATCTCTGTGTCTGGATGAGAACACCCTTCACGATGCACCCCAGCATCCTGTTTGCCTTTGTTGCTGCTCTCCTGCACTGGTCTGAGTTGTTCATGCTCCCAGTTATCAACACCCCTAGGCCCTTCTCTTCCACTGTGATCCCCAACTTCACCCCCCCCAATCAATAGTCCCTCTTCTGGTTCTTAGCACTGAAGTGCATCACCTTACACTTCTTCACGTTGAATCCTAGCTTCCACTCCACTGACCATGTGTCTAGTTTGGTTAGGTCCCCTTGAAGTTTTTCCCATCCATCCTCTTTGTCCACCACTGCCCCCAATTTGGTATCATCTGCAAACAGACTAACCCTGCTCCCACCCATGTGCTATATCGGAAATAAAGAGCCCAAATAGTACCAGGCCCAGCACTCACCCCCGCGCACCCACTTGTCACTGTTCTAGGTGCTGAGAGCCCCCACCACCATCACCTCTGCACCCTGCCCTGTAACCAGTTCTCTATCCATTTAGTCAGCTTTTTCCCAGCCCTGCTGCTGTCAGCTTCTCCCCAGTCTCCCATGAGGCACTGTATCAAAGGTCTTACTGAAGTCCAAGTACAGGACATGTACCGCATGGCCCTGTCCAACTCCCTTGTCACCCAGTCATAATATTCTTATTAGGTTGGTTTGACAAGACCTCTGAGATGAACCTGTGTTGCTGGCCATCTTGGAGGCCATTACTCTCTAGGAATACCACCAGCCTCTGCTTCAGTATCGCCTCCATAAGCTTACCCACTATGGACGTGAGACTGACCGTCCGATAATTTCCTGGCTCCTCCCTAGGCCCACTCTTGTGTATGGACACCACATGGGCCACCCTCTAGTCCTGGGGCACACACCCCATTTTCCAGGGAGGTGCTGAACAGATGTGCCAGTGTCTCTGCCAACAGCTCCACCATCTCCCTCAGCACCCTGGGGTGGATGCCATTGCAACCTGGCGCCTTGTCCACCCTTACTGCTTTCAGCCCCTTTAGCACCCTACTCTCTTTGATCATTTTGTCCGTCATCCCTCCCCCTTCCCCACCCCCCCAGTCCATGCTGGTAGTGGATCATCCCTCTCCTAGTGAAAACAGAGCAGAAGTACTCATTTAGAATTTCCGCTTGCTCCTCCCTTTTCCACCCAATCTGCTCCCGCTTTTATCCTCACAATATGTTCCTTGCACTTCCTCTTTCCCTGACATACCTAAAAAGTCATTTTCCCTCCTTTATGCCCTGTGTAACCTTAATTCCCTGGAGGCCTTAGCTTTTTTCACCCTCCTGGCCACCTCCTTGACCAACTCCCATAAGCCTCCTTATCCTCTCTCTTCCTGTTCTCCTGTACTCTGGTATGCAGCCCTCATGCCCTCACCCCTTGCAGCACTTCCTTGTTCAGTCAGCATGGTTTCTTGGCTCTGCTCTCTTACTCCTGGCCCTGGTGCAGGCTACTGTGGCCTCTGTTAGCCCAGTCTTTATGACTCCCTACTTTTGTTCTGCATCCATCCCTGGCCTTGTATCCTGGAGTTCCCCTTGCAGTATTACTCCCATCCTCCCAAAGTCCACTCTACTAAAGTCCACCACCTTAATGCCTGTACCTCCTGTCTCCCTGCCCAGCGTGAGAACGAGCCACACTGCTTGGTGGTAGCTACCCGCTAGTGGGTCCTCCACCTTTAGCTCCCTCACTGCCTCCTCTTTGCCAGTACTAGGTCCAGAGTGCTACCAAGCTTGTAGGCACACTTACCAATTTTGTCAGAAGGCCATCCTGGAATGCATCAAGGAGCACCTGCTCCTAGTACTGCTAGTGGCCAGGGTGCTCCAGTCAACCCCTGTAGGTTAAAATCCCACTATCACTACACTCACCCTTCTACACACCCTCCTTATCTGCTCTGCCAACTCCCCATCCAGTTCCCGGATTGGGCTGGTGGTCTGCTACCCACTCCCAGCCTCAACTTTCTGCCATAGGAGTCCAGGAGCTGCATCCAAAGTGCCTCTGTCCTCGCCTCTTCTCCCTCGTCCCTTATGCATTTGATCCTTCCCTCACACAGAGTGCAACCTTCCAACCCCCAGTCCCTGTTGTATATTCTGTATCCTGGGATTGCCAAGTCCCAATCATGGTACTCTGTGGCCCAAGTCTCTGTCACTGCAGTAGTGTCCACCTTCCTCTGAAAGGAGCGCCTGAAGCTGTGCAATTTTGTTCCCCGGCTTCTTGCATTGATAGAGACCACCTTCCACCCGTACCCTCCTTCTCCTTACTCTTCTCCTTGGCCTGTATCCCTCCTCCCGGTAGTTCGCACCCTTTCTTGTCATAGTTTTACGGGTGATGGTGCCTTCTGTATTACATTCAGAGCACTCTGTCCGCCTCCTCACAGGGTTACTAAACCTCCGCCTTTACCTATATCTAGGGGTGAGCTCATTAGGCTCCCCGTCTGGACCTTGTTACTAACCTCAGTCTTTTGCCCCCCACTAGTTTAAATCCACCTTAGTAGAGATATACCTCTAATCCCACCTTTAATACTCCCTACCATCCATGCTCAAGTGTAGCCTGTCCTCTGTGACAAGTCACTATTTCCCAGACCCTACCCCAGTTAGTCACTAACCCATAATTTATGGTGTGGCACCAATCCTCAGCCACTCATTGAACTCCCTGATCCTACATTTCTTCTCCACACTTGCACATGGTACCAGGAGTACCTCCGAGAATGCCACTGAGTCCCCAACCCCCTCACACTGCCTGCCCAACTCCTAGAACCTCACCCTCACTACTTCCACAGTGTCCCCCGCCTAGTTGTTTGTAACCACATGCAACACTAAATGAGGTTTCTTCCTCCCCCTCACTGCACATTTGAGCAGTGCCTGCCCTGCCCCTCCTGCAGTCAACCTGGGGATAGCTTCAATCCAAATACAGCTGTGCCTTTTCCCCCTTCTGCCCCATCACATCCCCATCAGTATAGAATCCCCCAGGATGAGTACCACCTGTCCCTTACACCTTTCCTTCTAATGCCCTTCCAACACCCCAGTATTCGTTCTTCCTGCCCTTACCGCCAGCTGCACCTTCTGTGACTTCTGAATCTGCACCTTACTTCTGCCTCACCCATTGTCTCTGCCTTATTCCTTCCATCCCCTTGAACCCCTTACCAGCCTGACTACTTCCTATTGGGATTCCATGTCGACCTCCCTCCTCCCTGCTGATTTCAACCCCTCTCCATCCCGTTGTTGTTGATTTAGAGACCCCATTTCCTTCGAGCCGTTAGTGATGCCTCCCATCCTTCCCCTTCCTGTAACCGTCTCTCCTCCAGTCACCTCTTCTTCCTAACTTGCCCATTCTACTCTTTCGTCCTCACTATATCTTCCCCTACCTGTTGCCACCCTCTCATGCCCCGCTTGTCCTCCCCCTTCAGTATGTTCCTACTCCCCCTCCCATAGCAGAGGCTCAAATCTATTCTAGTTGATACCCTCCTACATCTCTTTCCTTTTTGGTTCCCTCTTACTTATTCCCTCCATGCCCCCATGTCCCACCCTGGTCCCTCCCTACCCACAGCCATCTGCCTCTCCTGGTACTCTTCGTGGTTTCTTCCTCCCCATCCCCTCGGGCACCCCTCCCTTCTCCTCTCTTTTCCACTAGTGCCTCCTGATGCTGGGGTCAGTTTCAGTCCGAGTTGTTCTTCCCCTGCTCCACCTTGCCATCCCCTTATCTCCCTAGACAGGATGCCTACCATACTAATCTGCTCTGCCACTTAGACTCCTCCCTAACCTCCACAGTTTCTCCCTCAAACTAGCCAATTGTCTACAGACCATACACCCCCATCCTCCAAGCCCAGTCCAGGATCATGGTGGACCCTCCTGTACATCGCACCACCCTTTCAAAGATGCCCAACCTATTGACATGTGGCACCTGCCCCATTTCGGCCCCAATCTTATGTTACGGTGTTACTCTCAGTTTCTGTACCTATTACAACTGTTAGGGCCCTATTTACTCAAATTCCTGTTCCCCTACACCTTGCTGACCGGATTAATTTAGTCTCAAATCTCTCTGTTAGTTACTGTATTACTGTAGCAATCCTAAAGCCTCCTTGTCCATTTTTCACCCTCAGCTACTATACTTTTGTTCTCAGCCCTCATAGTTTCACTTATTCCAGTTAGACATTGTATTGCACTCCAAGTGTTACTCAGCTCAGTTAGAGAAATAAACAGAACATATAAATATGTATTATTACAGCAATCCTAACAGTATAGCTCAGTACTTAACTAAGTCTGTATTATTACAGCAATCCTAAAAGTATCTAATCATTGCTTTATCTCCACCCCAGAGACCCTGCTGTAATGTAGGACCACACAGGACCCTGGGCAGTTGGGTGGGCAACTCTAAGGTCCCGACAGAGCTCCGTTGAGTTTGCTCAATCCTCCTCTCTCACTCGCTCATTCTGTTTCTCCCTATGCTGCAGGCTGCCCTTTTGCACTGGGCTCCCTGCCTGCATTGGCACCTTTTTCTGCCCGCAAAGAAATCCACAACAATCCCGACAGAGCTCCGTTGAACTCGCTCACTCCTCCTCTCTCACTCATTCTGTTTCTCCTGGCGCTGCAGGCTGCCCTTTTGTGCTGGGCTCCTGCCTGCATTGGTACCTTTTTCTGCCCACAAAGAAATTCACAGCAGTCCCGACAGAGCTCCATAGAGCTTGCTCACTCCCCGGTCTCACTCGCTCGTTCTGTTTCTCACGGTGCTGCAGGCTGCCCTTTTGTACTGGGCTTCTGCCTGCACTGGTGCCTTTTCCTGCCCACAAAGAAATCTGCAGCAGTCCTGACAGAGCTCCATTGAGCTCGCCACCCCCTCTCTCACTTGCTTGTTCTTTATCTGTCCCAATCACTGATTTCCACTGTGACCACGCTATTCTGTGCCAGAAGTGCGAAACACATTTCGGCCAGGATGTGAAAAATGACAGCTGTTACTATTCATAAGAAGGTGTGAAAAATGCCAGTGTTGAAAATCTGGTGTGAAAATATTGCAGATTTGCACAAGGGTGCATGGAAACCGTACAATGCATGCTCGTGAAACAGTCATTTTTGTATTTGTTCACCAAATTTGCAACATAGGCTTTTTGAGAGCCCACCTCATGAACGGTGGCACTGTTGTTCTATCAATCAGTCCTAAAAGGTGATTCCCACGCAGTGACCACGAAATCACCTTTCAATCAATCAATCAAAATCTTTATTTATCCAGGCGAACATCTTGAGCAAGCTCATTTACAAGATGGACCTGGCTCACTCTGGGTCAAATGGTACAATGCATACAGAGATATTTACAACAGAGCCAAATAACACAAGTAAAAAAACATTAATGCAATTAATCCAAGTAAGTACTCAATGTTACATCAGTCATATCAGTTCAGAGTGTTTCTGTAATATTTAAGGAGGACATAAGATGAGACTTAGTAGGAACTTCAGTAGGGGGAAGTGATCCGCTGCTCGTGTAGGGAGCTGACATAAGCACAGAATTTCAAAAGTAGTGTAATCACACACTATCCCTAAATGTAACACTCTAAACAGAAGGATAAGGGTCTTAACAGTCAAGGAGAAAAGTAATTACAGCTCTTTTTTGGCAAATTTTGGCATGGAAATCAGATTTATGCTTGGTTTAGAATGGACACAGAAGCAGACTGCAGGAACCAATTGGAAGGCAACACTGAAGAGTGCTCACATTCTGATTGGATGGCTGCTAATGCCGTGCTTTGCTAGTGGAGAGTCCGAGTTTAGGTTATCAGGTGGCGGTAGAGGCAGCGCTGATCGCCCAGTGCCCGGGTTTCCTAGACCTATAGACAGGGAGCCCATGGAGAGCATATCCTTGGCAGGAGATGGAAGAAGGGATTGGGATTAAGTACTGGGCCATGGACAATGGAACATCTGAACCAGCAGGAGGATGAAAACAGCAGGACAACAGCACTGGGTATTCCTTGATGCCTAAAGACTGGCCCAAATAACGCAATGTCAGTGACTGAATTCATGAGGAGGGGTCCCAATAACCCCATGTTGAAAATTCGGTGCCCAAATTCCCCAAAATGCCTGAGATATGCACTAAAGTTGAAAAGACCCTATTTATGCCATTATACAGCTTACTGGCATTTCTTCAGTTCGCGGTCGGCTTTGAAGAATGCAGACATGTTCCCAATCCACTGAAGACTGTCACACTGGGCTCTGGAGGTAAGTATTGGGTGGGGGGGTGTGAGGAGGTGGGGTACGCAGAGGTTGGGTGCGGGTTGGGGAAGGGCACCGGACATGTCGAGGGACCGTTTTCTCATTTTACAGGTAAAAAAAACAAAAGACAACGTGGGTTGGTTTTCTTTTTTTGCAGATGTGTTTGGTACACTGGGGTGGGCTCCCAGTGTGCCACCTGCATTGTGGGGAGGGGGACCAAAACTGATGGGGATTGGGCCCCCTGTCGACACAGAAATGGGTGGGGGGCACATGATGCTGAGGGGGATTGGGCACCCCCTCAGCACACAACAGAAATTGAGGGGTGGGGACATTATGCCAACAGGGAGTGGGCTCCCCCATCAGCAAAGTGAACTGGGAAGGGGAGGGAGTGAAGCCGATGGGGATTGGGCCCCCCACTGGCAAAGAAAGACTGTTTGGGGGAGTGCATGATGCTGAGGGACACAACAAAAATTGAGGGGCTGGGGATATTATGCTGACGGGAAGTGTGCTCCCCTGTCAGCAAATGAAGCGGGTTGGGGGCATGCCAACAGGGGGATTGGGCACCCCATCAGCATTCATGAGGCTCTAAAGTTCCTGGTAATATTACACCAGGCAAGGTACCACCCTGCAATGATGCTGCAATGACAAGGCAGCCAGTCATTGCAGCGGCCAAATCTTTTCAAGTTGGTGGTACTTCTGCAGAACCAGTGTCATCAGTACACTGGGCCTGCATTGGGTGCACACCGCCAAGCCCATAAATGCAGTGCTGGCATTGGCCACCACACTGCCACACCTCCACAACCCGCTTCTCTCCTAAGCTGCCGCATAATGTTTCTTGCGCGTGTGAGCAAGCAAACATAAAAAGGAGCCACTAAATAAGAGAGATAAACATCTAATACAGTGGGAAACTAAACCCAACTAAACATAGGCCACAGAGAGGAGGCAGACAAAGAAGAATAAGGTATGAACCCTAATAGAAAAGGAAAAATGAAGAAAAAGGAAACCAAGCACAGTAGAGGGAACAAATACAGCACGAATAAAACATCTCCAGAAATGGCCCAGAGGAACTGAAGAATCTGGCTGCAGAGTGAGACATTGAAAAGAGGATCTGGGCAAAGTCCATCAAATCTAGTTCAGTTCCTTGCATAGTATTGTGATGCAGCTGAGAGAGATGGGGCAGGGAAGTACTGTAGATTGTGAAAGAAGAGGAGGCACCTGTAACTGTGTCCGAGACCAAGAGGTCCCCTGGCAGCTTTCATGGGCAGTAAGGCAGGTGAAGAGCAAGGCGATGAGATCCTGAACTAAGTTGATGGGGTTGCAGGCAAAGGCAAACCTCATTCCTTGAGAAGTTGTAAGGTGGACACTCCTCAAGGAAGCAGAATTACCCTGGTGAGAATGGCAACCAGCCTGAGGATGCTGGCCCTGACACCATGTGTAGGGCATACTCCTCTGAAAGCCCAGACAGGTGGTGTATGCCAGCAGCCTGAAAGTTCAGGTTCCGCTGAGACAAGAACTATAAAATACAGGCTGGCTCAAATCCCACCTGGGATGCCTTGGGGTGTGTGGGGAGAGTCATCCTTTAACTGCAGCCAGCTTCAGTGTACGACAACTTGGACTTCTTGTGAGGATCAGCAGATGAAGGACTTGCCATCTTTATAAGCGATAAGAGTAGAAAGCCCCATAAAATGATGCTGAATTCCTGCTTTCCTCAAGGCAGCCCAGATCAGAATATATTCCCTGCACCACTGAACTACCACAGGGGAGAAGTCCAGATAGATGCTGATCCTGGAGCCCCACCATGTAAGAACACCTTTCTTCCTGTTGGCCCAGAGAATGACCAGCTTAGTAGAGAACTTTAAAAAAGAGATCAAAATTGGATAGAGTTCCTGGTCAAGTGATGTAGGGGTGGCAACCATATGAGAAGCCTGATCTATGTCCAGAGGGACCCTTAATGCAGGAGACAAGCTGGGACAGAAACTCAGCAATAAAGCCAATGATATTCAAGCCTTTGCCCCCCCCCCCAGGGAACCCCAATAAAATGGAGATTGGCACGGTACTGCTGGGGTGCTACTAGACACCAGTGAATGTATTTGACAATGAGGAGAGTGATCAGAAGGGTAGAGGGTGCAACTAGACACCAGGAAATAACTTGAATAAGGGGACAGGCAACACTGAATGCCTCCAGGAAGGCAATGGATTTTGGTGGAGCCACTACTAGACACCAGGGAAAGAGCAGCTCACTGCTCACACTGCAGCCCACAGCACAATTTCCAGCTGCAACTGCAGAAGTCAAGAAATTGCAACTATTCTCATACAGAGAATATGGGGGAAGTGCTCCTCTTGCTAAACTGGGCATCCAGGGTTTCGGGTGCCCAAAAAAGGTATTTTTGGGCAGTATACTTAAAAACAAATACAAACAGTGGTGAGAAAGAAGTAAGTGTCTCCAGCTGAGGCACTTACTTCTTTCTCACCACTGTTTGCATGTTTCATAAATATGTACACCTCACTTTTGTGTGATTGTTATTAAAACAAGCATTTGTCAATGCTAATGTTTGCTTGCTGGCATTGTCATTGGGGTGTGCCTTTGGGTCGTCAGGCATAACGGCCATGCCATTTCACCACACCCTACCCTGCAGACACTGACAAGTGTTATGGTGTCCTTTGGGATATCTGGCCCTTATGTTCACCTCATTCCATCAGGAAATATGGTGAAATGGGTGCTGTGTAGAAGAATGGAGTGAACTTTGGGGCCGAAGAGTCCAAGGCACTCCTCGATGCCTCTCACTGGCTGCAGGGTGTGGGTGGCGGTGGAATGGTATGAGCATTACAGGTGACAATCCCAAGTCATACCCCTCATGCCTGTCAGTCTCTACAGGGTGGGGCGTTATGGTCAGAAACCCTAACACCTCAGGTGTTCATTGGTATTTTCACTCCAAATTTTCAACATTTTTTTTTTGTGACCTCCACCTCATGAATAATGGCAATATCAGTTTGTTAGCTGAAAGATGATTTTGCACAGCGACACCATCATTTGGCACCACAGGTGCAAAAACACATTTCGAACAGATGTGAAAAATGACAGCTGTACTGTTCATGGGGAGGTGTAAAAAATGGAAATGTTGAAAATCTGCAGTGAAAATATTAAAAAAACTGGTGAAGTCATGAGCATGAGTAGAAACTGTACAACGCACACCCATAATGGGATTTTTTACTGCAAATTGTCAACACAGGCATTTTGGGACCTCCTCTCATGAACAGTGTCACTGTGATTTTCTTAATCTGTCCCGAGCAGTGATTTCCCACAGCGACCACGCATTTCTGCGCTGGAAGTGCGAAAACACATTTTGGCCATGGTGTGAAAAATGACAGCTGTACTGTTCATAAGGAAGTGTGGAAAAATGCCAGTGATGAAACTCTGGACTGAAAATATTACAAATTCATGAACTTATGAAGGTGTGTGGAAACTGTGCAATGCTCACTCGTAATACAGTCATTTTATGGACTTTTGTCACCAAATATTTAACATAGCCATTTTAGGACTTCTGCTCATGAACAGTGTCACTGTGATTTTGTTAATCTGTCCCAAACATTGATTTCACACACCAACTGTGCCATTGTGTGCTATATGCGTGGAAACACATTTTGGATGAGATGTGAAAAATGACAGCTGTCCTGCTCATAAGGAGGTGTGGTAAAATGACAATGTTGAAAATCTGGAGTGAAAATATTAAAAATTTGCAAACTTATGAGCATGCGTAGGAACTGCGCAATGCACGCTCATAAATCAATCATTTTTGGGAATTTTTTCACCAAATTTTCAACATAGGGTTTTTGGGAGCCTACCTCATGGACTGTGACACTGTCATTTCATAAATCGGTCCCAAAAGGTGGTTCTGCACAATGACCACAAAATCACTTTTCAGGGCCGACACCATGACAGTGCCAGCATTCATGAGGAGGGATCCCAAAACCCCATGTTGAAAATTTGGTGCTGAATCCAAAAATGCCTGAGATATGCATCAAAATTGAAAAACTATTTATTCCATTTTACATTTACGGCATTTCTTTAGTTTGCGGTCGGCTTTGAAGAGTGCAGACGTGTTCCTGGTCCACCAAAGATCTGCCTTGCCAAGCTCCAGAGGTAAGTATGGGTGAGGTGGGTGGGAAGGTGGATGCACAGAGGGTGGGCGGGTTGGGGCAAGACAATCAACGAGGGACCTTTTTCTTTTTAGGTGTTTGTTTTCTTTTAGGAAGACGACGAGGACTTGTGCTATCCTGGGGTGGGCTTCAATGTGGCAGCTGGAACATTTTTGGGGGTCAGTGGAGCCGACGGAAGGTGGGCACCCCATCAGCCACACAGACATGTGCCCACGCTGAGGTGGGCTCCAGCGTGGCAACTGGAAATCTGTTTCTTTATGGGGGTTTAATTGAGCCAATGGGATTAGGCACCCCGTCACCATTCTCACTTACGCCATGCTGGGGTGAGCTCCCAGCATGGCACCTAGAATTCTGGGGGGGGAGGCGGGCCGATGGAGATTTGGCACCCCCGTCAGCCATACTAGTATGGGTGGGGGGTGTTATTCAGAGACACTCAGAGGGTTAGGGAATATTATTATAATACTGATCAGGTGTGCCAACAGAAGACAACTGCATCTACTTTTTCAGTCTCTTTGGGTTCTGTTTTCCTGCTTTTGTCAATGCCGCTCCTACCCTGAACTCTGACCAACATTCGAAAGATGGCAATTAGATCTTTTTGGAAACATTCCAAGGATGTCATTTTAGTCACTTGCCTTCTCCCGAAACATAGTCCTAGGAAAAGTTTACTTCAAATTGAATTTATGTTCCAGGAAGAGAAAACAGGACGATACAAGCAGGATTGCTGGCAATATGCTAATTAACACTATCTTATTGCTGCTCACTGAAGTGGTCTCTTCCTTTCAATTGTACGCCACTGCATTTTCAACTGCTGTCATACACAGCTGCACCGCTCATTGGCAACTGTGGCCACGCCTGCAAACACACCGACTGAATTGAAAGACAGGGTGCCACACCTACAAAAATGATGGCACTATGTTTCCTGCACATGCGCAAAGCAAACATAACAAACATCAGAATCTAGCTAAATTGGTCCCGCTTAGATAGGTTCTGAAATTTGTTCACTAAAATCACAGCATGTGTGTGTATTTTCAATGTTTGTTGATTCTTGGAAAAGATCAACAAGATGGTGGTTGGCAAGGACAAAAAATGTTTGGTGCCATGTCAAACAAGTGGTATGAAAGCAAAACTCACAGTTGTGGCATCAAATTTTTACTTTTGCTGCAGAACATTATCTCCAAAACTCCACTGTGCATGCACAAGTCGAAAAACACTAAAATTTAAAACCTTATAACTCTGAAACTCTTTGATATTTTTTCACCAGACCTGTCAAAGGCACTGCCTTGGGACATGAAACATGTCCTCTGCAAGTCTGGGGCAAACATTCCTTGCCATCTAGCCTATAGGCAAGAGCAAAATAAAACAATGTTTAGTATAGAGAAAAAAGTTGTTTTCCTCAAAAATGACACATATGGATCTCAGAAACTGCACAGGCTGCCATCACAAAAATGTCCAAACAGCAAGACCTTGTCTCCTAGACAACACATACAAAATTTCATCTAATTTTGTCAAATGCAGCCAAATATATTAATGTGCAAAGTTTGAGATTTAACATTAAACAGGCTACTCAGCCTTAACTATAGGGACACTATTGTGCCAGATATCTATCTATCTATATGTATCTATACATATATACTATATATATATATATATATATATATATATATATATATAATATGTATATATATATATATATATATATATATCTAGATATATATATCATATATCTGTATTGCATTGTCAGTGGCTCAGTAGGTAGCACACTTGCCTCTGAGGCCGGGAGATCAGAGGGCTGTGGGTTCAGTTCCCACATCTGGCACTTGGGTTAATATCCCAGTACTGACTCTGTAGTGCAGCATGAGATGGGTGCTGCACTTCTGAGGTGCCGTCTTCCGGATGAGACGTTAAACCGAGGTCTCATCTGCCTGGATTGGTGGTAGTTCAGGTGGATGTTAAAGATCCCATGGCACTTATCGAAAAGAGTAGGGGAAATTTTTATTCAGAGTTCAAAAACATGACACAAAAGAAACACCATCAATAACTTTGAGACAAACAAATCATACTCAATTATACATAATAAGTCAGAAGAAGAAAAAAACAATCAACTTTATACAAACACTAAAATATAGTGCCCTACCACTGGCTTCTAGGTCCCCAATGAAAAAACATCATCAAAAATAATAAAAAAAAAAATAGCACTGTTGAAAAATGTTCATGCTTTATCAAATAACTATTCATAAACTAAAGGTAACATATTACTACAACAAACCTCAACCCAGCCAACCAACATTTCTCCATAATTTGGCTACCACCACTTTCCCGAAGGTACGGTTCTCATATTCATAAATGTTATCCATTTCTTGCTGTATTCTGAAAAAAAACATCTTGCTGCTGAATTACTTTACCTTGCAGGAATCTAAGGCATCTCGCCTGCCAAATGGACCATTTTATACATACCAAAAGTATATGGACTGTACTTTTTGCCCATTGCATCCAGGCAGCTGGAATTTGTCCTAAAACCAAAACATCATAATTCATTAACAATATCAACTTTTCCCCCATAATTCTGATAATAACTTCCAAAAATTTTGAACATGAATACATTCAAAAAAAAAAAAATATGCTGCATTGTCTCCACAACTCCAGCACAGGCACTTTCACCACACCTTCTCTCATCCAGCTGCGTATGCTTCTGATTGCCCTTTACTTGTAACTTCTGATAACCACACATCCAAGCAAAATCTTGCATTTTCAAAGGTATTCTAGGATCAACCATCCCTTCTAGTAACAAATTAATATTAACCGCAGAGGATACTTTAAAAACTGGCTCTTCTCGATACCATGTATCCAAAATAGTGTTATAAAACATTTTCTTCCCTTTCCCTAAACACTATGCCAATTCTATCCTCCAAGTTTTAACATAGCGTATGGTAGACTGTACATAATTTGGAAGCATTTTTTCCGTAGGATGCCATTTCCTCTACCCCATGCCTCCAAAAAAGGCTTACCCCATAACTGCATACAAACTTGCCCCATTCTAGCTGTTTGTAACAACAAAGGGCAAATAGAATTGAAAAAAAAATTCTCAAAGAAATAAATTAAAGGATGTATCATGTTCAAACCTCCTTATTTCCCTGCCCTGTAGGTATGATTTCTCTTGACTGGATTCAACCTACTGCCCCACAAGAAATGAAAAAAATAAACCCATAACTTTTGTGTGCATCTTATAGGGGAGGAGAAACACATGATGTACATATAGAAAAATAGGTGCTATATATACCCTTAAGAGATAAACCTGCTTTTTCCTCAACATTTTCCAAGACAACCATGACAACACCTTGAGCTGTGCCTTATCATAAACTACAGTCCAGTTTTGTTCTTCTGATTCTCTTGTTCCAAAAAATAATCCCAACATTTTAACTCGATCTTTGGTCATCAGAATTGGAAAATTCTCTACTTTCCCAATATCTCCAAATACCAAAACAATACGTTTGCTCATATTAAGTCTAATACCTGTTACACCATAAACATATTTAAAATCCTAACGCCAGACTCTCCATCTGCTACAGTAAAAACACAATCATCCGCATAGGCAGAAACTTTTTGAAATTCATATCCATCATTATTGACAATAGCTCTAATGTCTTCAGCTTGCCCAATTCTTCTTAATAACGGGTCCAAACCAAAAACATATAACAAGGGGCTCATTGGGCAGCCCTGCTTTACCCCATTCTTTAAATAAATTGGTACCCTTAAAAAAACATTCACCAGTGGAATAGCCTGAACCTCAGCATACAATACCTTAACTAAATCTATAAAAACCTTTGGAATCCCATAATGCTGTAATACCTTCCAAAGACACTCCTGCCAAACTATATCAGAAGCAGTTTCCTGGTCAACCGACATTAAATAAGCACTTAACTTGTTTCCTAAACCTTGTTCCACGACCTAACTAATAAAAAACAAATTCTGTACAATATGCCAACCTGGGGCTGCACAAGTCTGCTCCTGAACAATTACCTTTTGTGCTATTTTTGCCAATCTTGTTGTTTGTATTTTTGCTAGAATTTTATAATCAGTATTCAACAAAGTTAATGGTCTCCAATTTTTTAGATCATGAGGGTCACCTTTTTTAAATAGAAATCATCATTCCCATCTGCATCGAAGAGGCAAGCCTTCTTTCCTCCCAAATGGCATTATAAAGTACCTCTAAACAGGGAGACAAAATATCAATGTAAGTTTTATAAAAATCATTTGGTATCCCACCCTTTCCAGGAGTAGTCTTGGCAAATAATTTAGAAATAGCTTCCTAATTTCTAATTCTGTAATAGGAGAAACTAAACTTTCCTTTTCCTCACCTGACAGTGTAGGTATAACTAAAGAGATCCTGACCTTCCTTCCTCTACTTTTGAAAGGTGTCTACAATATGTTTTTGTACAATAAGCATTAAATCCTAATTATGCTCTTTTAAATTACCCTGTTCATCTCTTTAGACCTGTCATAACCACCTTCTGCACACCTTGTACATTGCCTTCATATGGATTTACCTCCTCTTTGTTCCTCTGGTCCTATATTTCTGCTGACTTGTCGCTTCTCCTAACTGTCTCCTGCAAATACTGACTCATTTGTACTTTTAGACTCTGCAACTGTGCTGTAACATTATTCACTCTGTCAGCAACTTGTGTTAGAGTTTGCATATATTTTGCCCTAAGTCCTAAATATGCAATGTATTTATCCTTAGCCTTCATTTTCGTAAAGTTATATATAAATATTGCAGATCCCTCTTTGTATCTTCCCACCATTCTATGGGACTATCAGACATAAAGCTCATCCTTTCTTACCAGGAAAAAGCTATTATTGATTTTTCACAGAATCATCCTGTAATACTGAAATATTCATTTCCAATAGCCCTACTTACTATTAACTTCTGTCTGTCTCCCAACCGTAGTTTCACTGCCAAATGGTCTGAATTTTCTAATGGCAATAAATCTACCTCTTGACAAGTAATTCCTGCTGACACAAGCCAAAAATCTATCCTGGTAGATAGTTTACCTTTAAAAAAAGTGTGTTTTGGCTCCTGTTGTAAAATGACATACACATCCCTCAAGTTATTTCTATACAATACTGCTAATAATGTATTAGTATCACAAAAATTTTTCTTTGTAGCCCTCCCCCAGTCTCTATGAGAAAGCCCACAATTAAAATCTCCACCCCATAACACCAATTTAGAAGTGCTCAAATATGGCTCTACCTTTTTAAACAAACTAGACCTCTCTGCTTTAGACTGGGGGGGCATATATATTTACTATCCTAAATACTTCTTTCTGTATCACCACATCCACAACCATAGCTGTCCCTGGTAGTATATCATAAACATGCAATATTTGAACAACAACCCCGGAAAAAAGCAAACTTATTCCAGAACACTGCTCTTCTCCTATTGACCAATAAGATACGCCCCACCTCCAATCTTTCTGTGCAGCCTGTACCTCCAGTAAAGTGTGTAACTAGTATCTTGTAACAAGATAACCTGCCCACCCCCAATACTAAGACTCAAAAGGTGCTCTGCCTCCTCTCATAGGACTTTATATTATTAACATTGACCGTAAGAAAGAGAGAGCCATAACCAATGCACAAAAGTAAAAGAAAATACCCGACTTAATAATTTTTTCTTCCTAGTTTTAAGCTTTTCAGGAGGGCTATCTCTGAAGCACCCTCTGCCTGAGAGGGTGCCTAGCAGAGAGATCTGAATCACAGCCATCCTCCATCCCTCCTCAAACAATAGTGCATACAAATTTTGAACTGCTACCCTATCCATACTTCTAGACTGCACTTGGGGAGCTTGCTAAAACTTTCCTGCTTTGGACCTGGTTACTCTTTGGAAGTCTGCCTCTAACTGTACTGGGGAGCATAGGAATACCTTCTTCTACCATTTCCACACTTTGATCAACTCCTTCCTTCTCCCTTCACCCCTTCAGCCTGACAAGGAGGCTAGTTGTTTCCACTAACTCTTCAGGTCTTATTTCCACAGCTAAGTCTTGTACAACACTCTGATCCACTCCCTCTAATATTTCCTCCCTACCTCCTTCTCCAAAAGCCCAGCCCTACCTATCTTCTTTGGGACCCTTTGAGGGAGCGGACTTCTATCAGGAACTGTGCTCAGCAACTCAACCATACGCATTTTCTCTTTTTGAGCAGTAGCCACATAAACATCCTGTTCAGCTCTGACAGTGATATCCACATTATTATGTGAGGCCCAAGAGCAATTATGAAAAGAGTGCCCCTGTTCATCACATAAATTGCATCTCAGTGGTTGCCGACAATGAGCCCCTACATGCCCCAATTCCCCACACAACCCACATTTTTGTTTATCACAAACATTACTGAGATGACCCACATCCCCACATTTAAAACAAGCCCGTGGTTGCCTGGGATAGAAAAATCACTCCCCCGTCCTTGTAATTCCCCAAAAAACAATTTGGCAAATGACTAGTTTGGCCTTGTACAAGATTCAGTACTACTTGATATTTCCACCACCCAGTCCACAGTTGCTCCTCATCCAAAATGGGCTCAGGAAAACCTTTAACAGCACAACGCTGCTGCAACCAGTAAGTGATGTCCGCAACATTCACATTCACCCCTTCATTTCAAAATAACACAGTGATCTTTTTTGTAAGGGGTTTTGTTAGTGGAATAGCCAAAAAAGGCCTCCATAAAGACGAAAGTTTCATAATACGATATTGCTTCCAGAATCTTTCTAGTCCTGCAGGATGTTTGAAACTAACATCAAAGATAGTATCTCCTGGCACATGAATTAAAGCATAGATCTCATACACTTAGTACTTCATACTATCTTTTAACAAAATCCTACCAACAAACTGTCTTTCTGGGACTGTGGAGATATCACCCCTATATATTAGCCTTACAGGTTCCTTCTTACAGAGGATCCATCAGTGGGCCTCTGTCAGTTGGCAACAAATGCTCCTTTACCTTCCCATGCCATACTTTATCAGGGGCTGAAACCAAAGAGACATTCTTTGGTAATGCTGTGGAATCAGTATCCGTTGTTCCAATTCAGACGCCTCATTGTTTCCTCCGCGATGTACTGGAACCTCTGCTTCCTGATCGCTAATTACTTTTAGTAAAGGATGAGGCTCATCATGTTGCTCAGCTGGCTCTGTTCATGAAGGGAAACTGTCCCGGGCAATGAAGGACCTAAAGTAGCATCGGGGAGCCACTTCTGGAGCTCCAATAACTCCTGATATAAAGGATCCTACACCATCCAAATTTGCATCCCACCCACTCACCATAGGACTTTTCACCCAGTCTGCAGCTTGCAAGGCTGTCATTACCCAATTACTTGGGTCTTTGTCCACTTGCTGCTGATCTTGCCCCTGCCTGGGCCCATCCATTACTCGGACCTGCAGTTTCCTGCTCCCCCCCACTTAAAAGTCGTTTTGTACCGCCTACTGAGGACCCAATATTAAATGTTACTGTGGGCATCACAATTGGAGCAGGAGCTCCCATACCGTGCGTGTCTGCCAATTGTCCATCTAGCATGTCCTCATCCCCCATAACAGTTCCCAAACTTGCTGCTTGCTTCTCTGCTTTCAATTCTCCTGCTTCTGCAGAGTTTTCCCCAACACACTCTACAAAGTTCATAGCTGAAATATCTCCTTTTGGACTCACCAGCTCTCCAGTCGAGCCGACCGCAAGAACTCTCCCTTCCAAGTCTGCTGCCATACCTCAGTCCTGCACTTCCACTTCCTGCACCACCACTGTTACTGCTCCTTTCAAGTGCCTCAAGCAAACGATTCCTCGCTCCGATAGCAGCGCCCGCTTCTTCCAACTTGGTGCTGTAATTCCACTGCCATATCCTGCTCCTCAGGCAACGTTCCTGCTGCTGTGCAAGGACTCCCAACTCTGCATCCATCGGTGAGTCCTCTTCTTCCATGCTATTCAGAACCACTTCCGTATCCACAATTTCCACTGGCAACAAAACTCCTTCAGAGTTGGTCTCCATCGTGAAGCGCAATAGGGGCCAAGGAGGAGACCCGCCTCCAGCCTCCCACACATCCATCTCTCCCAAGACTCCAGACGCCACTGAGCAGTAGCAATGCTCAGCCACACAGCGCCTCTGCCTCCAAAGAGTAGGGAATTTCCGGTGTCCTGGCCAAATTCTCTCATTCACTAAAATACCACCTACAGCTTAATCTGGTTCGGTCGGTTGTCATTCATCCGTGATACCTCTCCCCGGTCGTGCCTGAAAATAGGCAGGATATGTCTAGTGCACTTACCCAGTCAACAAAACTAATAAATAAATACATATATCTCTATTTCTCTCTATACTGTATATATATATATATATATATATATATATATATTCACTGCTGTACTGTTCCTCTATTTGTATATATATATATATATATATATTCACTGCTGTACTGTTCCTCTATTTGTACCCATGTTGCTGTTGCTCAACTGTTCTCCTTTTGTTGTACTCTCCCGGTCGTGCCTGAAAATAGTCATTTTATGGCTAGTGCCCCTACCCGGTTAACAAAACTAAATAAATAAAATATATATATATATATATATATATATATATATATATATATACCCTGTTTTTGTGTTAATTACATTTTGGTACTTTTTCTCATATGTCAGTATTACATATTACACTTTCTTCCCCTAACCCTAATGGAGCTGTGTCATTTTTCTAGGTGGTTTTCCAATTGATATTATCTGTCTTCTAACGCCTCACTTTGCTGTCTGAGAATTTTTGATAATGTATGCTGAAAGTGATAATATCTGTTCCTCTGATGCAGATTGTGCTACTAGCCAGAAGCATGTAGTTTCCTGCCTGGATGGTTTCATCTGCGCTCTTTTTTATACAACTAATTCGGTTTTAATTTGTGGCTATTGGAAAGTGATGGGACTATCCGAAATAGGAAATGTTAGTGTTTCTGCATTGTATTTACATAAGCTTTCTATTTTACAGACATTCCACATTGTATGGTAACAATCATTACAATGCAACATGAATTATATTTATCATCGTGAGCCCTGGCAGGCTAAGGAGAGAAACACATTCAACTGGAATTATGTCCAGTAGAGGCACCTTCTGTTTAAATGTGCTTTTAGAAAGTTTAATTATTAAGGAGTACTATTAATACATTTTAACGAATACTTTATTAAAAATAAAATTGATGACTATTCTTCCAAATGAGCTTCTGCCTAGACCCATGAGGAGATGAAGCATGTCTTTTTAATCATTTTAACTTATTTAGCACTCATTGTTTGGTAACACATGCCAACAAGAATTTAAAGCCCATGATTGTATTATGGTAGGAATGCCCCGTGAGGTAAATTTAAAGAGCCATGATTGTAACATGGTAGGCATTCCCCCTGAGGAAGAGGTGTTGTTGCCTTAAAGCACTGGGGCTCGTCAGTTCAGTGGTCTCATGGAACTTTTGTTTCTTTATATGTACACTGGGCTGGATATTCAAACTGCGCTATTTTGTGGCGCAAGCCCTTGCGCTGCACAAAATAGTTGCGCAGGGGTGTGGCCGGAGCGATATTCAAAGGAATTGCACCCTTGAGCAACTCCTGTGAATATCACCCCCTGGCCACAGCCACTGTGCATGGTGCAGTGAAACTTGCGCCACTGCAAGTTGTCAGAGTGGAGCATTCAACTTGCGGTGGTGCAAGTACCATTGCGCCACGCTCAAAATCCCCATATTCAAAAGGCGACATGCAAATGGGGCCATAATTCATGCAAGGTGCAGGGGGGACCATTTGCATCTGATTATGGCCCCATCTGCATGCCATTAGCATGCAGGTGTGCCGATCTCCGAGGACTTGTGCCTGGTACCCTGCCAGGCAGCAGCCATGGGGGAACGATGCCCCCTGCAGCCCGATCACGGGCAAAACAGTGTACAATCCCACCACCACTCTCCACTGGCCCGATCTCGGGCATAGTTTAATCCCTCACCAACCCGATCGCGGGCAGCAATGTGGCTCTCCGGAATGTATCCCTGGTGGTCCAGTGGACCGAAAGCCCGATCGTGGGCTAGTACTTGTTTAAGAACCCCCATCCCGCATTCATCCCTGGTGGTCCAGTGGACTGAAAAGCCGATCGCGGGCAGTGGTTGTTCAATAAACCCCCACCCGAATTCATCCCTGGTGGTCCAGTGGCACATCCAGTGCGGGATGTATATGTTAACAAACCCCAGAACATAGCCCTGGTGGCTAGTGTCCCCCACCCACCCACCCACGGCCCCACCTCACCCCCCTCCCGCAGCCGGGGCGGCGGCAGCATCCCACCGCCACCGCGGCGCCCGCTAACTGTCTCTGCTCCCGTAGCAGACGCCTGAGTGCAGAGCAAGAGCCAATGGGCATAGCATGCCGTTACAGTCTTGTGTCAGATTTGTGAATGGTCATTCATTCATTCACAAAACTGACTGTTCTTGTACGGTATAGCTGCACGCCCATTGGCTCTGCTCTGCACCATCGGCTGCAGCCCACCGGGCTGTCAGTCGGAGGGGTGGCAGGTGGTGGATGCTGCCACCTGCCGGGGGAAGGGGTAGGGCTTCGTGGGTGGGTGGGGTGGGGGGACACCAGCCAACAGGGCTATGTTTGGGGGTTGTTCAACATATACATCCCGCGACCGGGATGTGCTACTGACCACCAGGATGAATTCGCAGGGGGGTTTTATTAAACAACCACTGCCCGAATCGGGCTTTTTGGTCCACTGACCACCAGGATACGCCTGGGGAGCCACTTTGCTGCCTAAGTGATCGGGCTGGTGGGGGGGCACAGGACTGGGTTAGGGCCAGCTACAGGTGGCAGCTGCTGTGTTGCACCCTGCAATGCAGCAGCTCACCTGTGGGTGGCCTCAACTTAAACTTTTTTTACTCAAGTTGTGCAGGCGCAGGTTCGGGTTGGCGCCTGGATATCCTGCACAGCCCTGCTGAATATCGGGCTGTGCAGTTTATGCATGGTTCCTCCCTCCAGTTCAGCATGCATTCATTTGCATTGCACTGTTGCTCAGTATGTTTTCTGTGGGCAACTGCCTCCTGCTGAATATGGCAGAATGAAGTAAGTTCGGACTTCCGGCGAGGCTAACCCCTATTGAGCATGGTGCAACCTTTGAATATCTGGGCCACTGTGTTTTATTATTAATATAAGTTTGACCTATGCAGCAGGAGAGCTTGTCCCTTGCTTGTTTTAAGCTGTAGAGAGAGTTGAGTCAATTGAGCCAAGTTTTCAGTAGAGTACAATTTATTTATTAAATACTGAGGCACCTGCTAGGAAGACGAGCACCAGAAAGGCTAACCATTTTACTGATATAAGGGAAGCCTTCACAAACAGAAATCCAGCAAGTAAATATGAAACAGAGCAGAATGTCGATGCTGGTGGTCCATGTCCTATTACTTCCCAGGGCACCTGTCCTCAGAGAGCAGCTCCCATAGGCCATGGCCACAGTTGGTTCACAGCAAATCCACAGATACAGCAGTCATGAGTCTCCAGGGAAGGGCGCCTGAAATAAATAAAATCTACTACTACTGCTATCTGTGGATTTGATGTTGTTTTGGGATGGCCGCCCTCTTAACAGCACCAACCCAGCATGACTTTTTTTGCAGCGGCTACCCTTGATCCACAGTTGATTCACAGCCTGCAGGAAACTGCGGTGAACTGCAGCTGATGCAGCTTAACTATTGCATCTGGCAAATGGAGCATCAGCTGAAAAACTTGTTTGAAAATCAAAATGAAATCCTGACTGGGACTGAAAGGCTTGAGAAAAAGCTCAGTGCTGCTTTGTGCCTCTAGTCTCCAGCACCCACTTTGTAGGAAAGTGAACAGTAGCAGCCTTAAAATGTTTCATTTAGTACAGATACAGTATGTGTCATTTAATATTTCTGTATGCACTTCTGTATTGTATAGTATACTTTTAATTTAGGGTGCATATGTAATATTAGTTCTTATCCAGCATGGTTTAATTTAAAGGACAACTTCTGGCCCTGGACAACTATTTCGTGATGCACTGAGTCTGGCACTGGCAGACACAGGCACCCATTTTCTGATGCTCTAGGATTCCGACTGGCCTTCTTTTCTATACTTCTTTTTCTGGCACTGGTTTTCATGTTATAGTTTCTGTGAAGGGATCTGCCTCCCATTTTCTGTACTTCTCGTTCTGGCCCTGGTTCCTGTTTTCATTTTTAAGATGGGATCTGGCTCCCATTTTCTATACTTCTTGTTCTGTCCCAGGGTCCCATTTTTGGTTTCTGAGAAAGAACCTGCCTCCCATTTTCTGTACTTCTCTGCTCTGATCCTGGCTCCAATTTTCTCGTTGACTGAGACAGGGTCTGCTTCCCATTTTCTGTACTTGTTCTGGCCCTTTGTCCTGTTTCTGGTTTTCTGAGATGGGACCTGTCTCCCAATTTCTGTACATTTGGTTCTGCCCCTGGTCCCCATTTTCTGGTTTTCTAAGATGGGACCTGCCTCTCACTTCCTGTACTTGTTGTTCTGGCCCTGGCTCTGATTTTCTAGTTTTATGAGATGGAATCTGCCTCCCATTTTCTGTACTTCTGGTTCTGCCCTGGTCTCCATTTTCTGGTTTTCTGAGATGGGACCTGCCTCACATTTTCTGTAATTCTTGTTCTGGCCCTGGCTTCTATTTTCTAGTTTTTTGAGATGGGACCTGCCTCCCATTTTCTGTACTTCGTTCTGACCCTGGGTCCAATTTTGTTGTTTTCTGAGATAGGACCTGTCTCCAGTTTTCTGTACTTCTTGTGCTGGACCTAGGTCCCATTATTTTGGCTTTCTGAGATGGGACCTGCTTCTCATATTCTGTACTTCTCATTCTGGCCCTTGCTCTCATTTTCTGTTTTTCTGAAACGGGACCTGCCTCCAATTTTCTGTACTTCTCTTTCTGGCCCTGACTCCCATTTTCTGGTGCTCTGTGTCTGACTCTGACACCATGTTCTGATGCACTCTATCTGGCTCACTCTGACATTTTCGTATGCACCATGTCTTGCTCTGGCCAACATGTTGTGATGTTCTGGATTTGAATGGGGCCCCCATTTTCCAATGCTTCATGTTTATCTCTGAACCCATTTTGTAATGCTTTATGTAAGGTCCCCATTTTCTGCTGCTCTAGGTATATCCCTAACCACCATAGGCGTTTTGTGTTGTTTAAAGAACATGCCATTTAGTTATCCTTTAATGTTATTGTCCCCAGATTTCCCTCTGAGCTGCAAGGGTTTCATTTAATTTGTTCTAAATGTCTTCAAATTTGCCAACCTTGGCTGTGAGTTTTTATTTACTTTTTCTAGATGTTCCCAGATTCACTAACTTTGGCTGCTAGGGTTTTATTTAATTTAAGTTTATGTGATTTTGACTTGTATTTTGTTCACAATAAAATTTAATAGGTTGTTCACTTACCCATATGTGTGAGCTTGCATTCTTCTATAGTTAAGTGCTGCCTGTTGTGTTGACACGAAATTATTTGGTATGTCAAAACTGAAAAAGTTTTGCTGTCCCATCCTACGCCAGCAGTTGGTTACTACTCATGACATGGGAATCCCAGTTTCAGGAATGAGCCTATATCATTGGAGGCTAGTCAAGGCGGGAGGATCAAGCACCCCAGAGGATGCTGTCATCGGGAAGGGAGGGTGCCACGTCCCACACTGCTACTGCCACCTGAAGACATATGGATGGCAGTGTGCTCAGGACAAGGAGGAAGTACATTGTGCTGTGTATCACTGAAGAGACTCATGCCTGGGACCTTAGTCCCATCATGCTAGTGCCCCTAGGGTACAAGGAACAAGAAGAAATGGGAAAACATAACAAGTGATTAATCTGCCGCCACCTATAGACACATGTAGGCTGGTACACCCAGCCATGGTGTATCTGCAGAATTGAGGTGGGGGTGCAGTAAAGTGTAAATAAAAATTAAATAATTCACGCATTACATTATAGGAAAAAAATAGATGCTACCAAAAAATGGTGAAAAACATTTGCAAGGTGAGCTGTAATTTAAATCAGAAATATATGTCTTAAATGTGTATTTTTGTAACGCACTTTAGGATTGGCAGTTAATTATTTGACAATATTAATCAAATTAAAACACACTGCTCTGTGTGAGACAGGGGCCGATTTTTCAAAAGGCCCTTTAGATCGGTGCATGTTGAGCCGATTCTCGCTTTTAGGGTTACGACCTGTCCTTTATTTCGCAGGAGTCCTTGATTTGGCAGCTCTGTCCTGCAGAAAAACATGGAAAATACTAAATTTCCTGACATTATAGCAGAAAAATATTTTCTGATTTTCCTCTAAATGTTGCAAAAACTATAATGCCTTAACTAAAATACCTTAAAATAATAAAAAACACAAGAAACAACTAAAAACTACAACACGTAGTCTTAATTCTGATTATTTAGAGAAAACATGTCTGTTGCATTGGTCGAGATGATATATTTTCCTGCAAAAAATCCAGTTTCAGTAAGAAATGTCCCACTTAGGACTTTTTAAAAGGTGGTAACCCTGTCTCGCCTATGGCAAACTCTGGGTGTGCCAGGGACTCTGCTCCAGATTTTCTTTTTGTATCATATATTTATTGATAATTTACATAAAGAAAAACAAGTCACAAAGCATTTGTACATATCCCCTCAGCTCATCCAGTATAGTTATCACATTATTTTATAAAAATGAGATCATGTAATTAGTGTTCATGGCAGTTCCTTGCAGTCTTTCTCCCATTGGAGCATATAGTCAATTTGCTATCATATCAAGGGTGTAGTCCAGGTCATCCTATAACAGCTTAGAAACTGGCTTATCTGCCAGCCCAGTGGTGCTGGAGGTTGAGGCACTGGTCGCTACATCTCGCCATGCCAGCAATCCGGGTTCGGAACGAGTCTGGGCTGCTGGGGATCGGCAGGAGCAAGAGAGGATTGAGCATCCAAGGACTGCTTCCTCTCTCGGGAGGGAGGTCTTGTCATCCCACTCATTGACCCGGCTGGAGGGCAGTATGGGTTGGGAGGCATGTAATCACGCATGCTCATGTTGGTGGGGGGGACGGGAGAAAATGTGAAAGGGAGCTGGCAGGCTCCATGATGGCCCAACGCATCCCTGGCTGCCCCCAACTTCTGGATAATGCTCTGGGGGGGGGGAGAAATCAGGTTCTCTCCTCCATGGCCTCACCATGGAGCATAAGCCATGGGGGGGTTACCGGGGTCGGTCTGAGTGGAGGCACATGGGCCAGAGGATGAGTCCCTCCAAGGGAGGGCCATAGCCACCTGCCAGGCTCCAGGGATCAAAAATAGATAAAAGAAAAGGAAAAAAAGAAAGAAACTGGCTTAGCTATCTATTTCCTAAGTAATGCCCCACCTATAGTAGCCATAAAGATGTATCAATATACATTTCAGAAAAGGTGTGAGGATCAGTAACAGTGTTGTAATTAATTACAGATGAACAAGAACAAAGAGAAGAATAATAAGATAGGAAAAAGGGAAAGTACATTCGCTGATCTGTAGCATGAAATCGTTTTATAGAAAACCATGCCATGACCACTTATTTACTAAGTGAATATCTTAAAGGGAACTATAAGATACCAAGGCTAATTCTGTCTATCATCCTGCCAATTAGGTCCATCACCCATCAGTATCCTGTCCAAAAATAGTTTTCATCCCCTTAATATTTGGCCTCTCAAGATAGAATCTGTGCCTCAATGGGATTTAGGAGTTTAATCTTTCCCATTCTAGGAGGAATCGCTCCTCCCTACCCTTGAGTGCATAGGTTAGTCTGCCTATAGCTATTGTTGTTAGCAATGGATTTTTCCACATCCCTGCACCAAATTTTAATGCCACATGTGTCCCTGCACCAAACTCCCCAGATCTGCTGCAAGTAGAGTGTTGCACCACAGAGGGTGCCATCAGCCCCCCCAATCTGGTGCAAAGCTAGCCCCAAAACAATGACATTTGGGGGAAGAACCCTACAACCCACAGGGTATAGTGCCAACAGTCCTTTGGGAGTGCCTATTGGGCGATGTGTGCCATGGCATGGTTGGGCAGGGTAGAATGGTGACACCAGGCAGTTGTGCCCAGTACAGCCTCATAGCCTCAACAGCTTAATCTGGTTCAAAGTCAGTTGGCATTCATCTGTATCCCCTTCCCCCAGGTCATGCCTGAAAATAGGCAGTAACTGTCTAGTGCACTTACCCGGTAAACAAAAACTAAATAAATAAAATAAAAAGACCTGCAGACTGGGTAATCCCAAGCATGAAGGCACCAACCCTGACCCCTGACCCCATGGTGTTCTCAGCCCTGCTCTCTCCTGTAGTTGTCAAACTGATATCCTGTAATGTGGGCGAGCCGCAAATGGGCCAAAATGGCAACCTACTTCGGTGCAGAAAGGACAGGGTGAGGATGTGAGGAAGGTGACAGGATGGGGAGGCTCATGACATAGCAACAGGACATCGCTATATGTCTACACGTGTTGGGGAGGAGCATGATGGAAGGGAGGGAGAGTTGGTCTGGTGTGGTTGGTGTTAGCCGCGAGCTGGCCCAACAGCTTGGTTTAGGTGGCAGCCCTAAAGCTGCAAGGTTCGGGTTTGGGTCCAGGCACACCTACATTTTGTGTGCTCGGCCCAACATTTTCCCCAGGATTTTCACCCTCGACATGCACCCCACTGGAGTTAAGAATCCTCAGTAGCGGGGTGTGAGGGGAAAAGCAGGGGTGTGTGGATTAACATTAAAATTCAAATTCCATGCGCTCGCTTTTCCTGTGTGCCGGGATGTACCTCACCATAATGACAGTCACTTTTCGCAATCACCATTATGATGTAGAACCATTAAACTCCCTGACAAGCAGGGGTCTGTCCCTAGCTGCATGGTATGTGGGACAGGAGTGTGTCAGGCATGTACCCACTGGCAGCATGGCTCTGGTAGCATGACATGCCCCTGCAGAATAGCCCTCCATGTACCAGCATATTGTATCTATGGGTGCCGTGGTAGCAATAGCAGGTTGGTGGGCACCCTGTAGCAGGTGACATACATGACTCCGGGAGAATGACTGTCAATGTACCTGCTACAACAGATACAGTGATGGGGAAGCTCCATCGCTGTCACCATATCCTACCTAGTTGGAACAGTGTCACTGACATATTCGGAAGGTGCATAGTGGGGATCCGTATGAAATCCCGACATATAAAATCCCGAAATTTAAATTCCCGTCACCAAAATCCTGAATAGACATGTTCCCGACTGCATCTTTTCCCGTCTGATAAAAATCCCTACAGTAGTTGTGATAGTTGTTAAAACCAAACCCCCAAACATGCCTGATAGTGCTTTACTGGTAAAATACTAAAAGACATGGAGACACTAATTAATACAAAGCAAAAGTCAAGAAGTAAACACGCCATGAAAATGAGTGCAGTGCTGGGTGCGGTAACTAAGGTCGCTGGTACGAAGCATTAAATCCATCCCCAAAACAACCTTAAATCAGCATTAAGCATTAAATCAATCCCAAAAACAACCTTAAAAGTAAACCGAACTGTTAAAAAAATGTATCTGTATGTTTACCATTCACTGGTTCACTGGGTGCTGTAACTGAGGTCGCTATTATGGTGCAACCTTAAATGGCCTTTATCATTGCTATAGTTACCTTTACTAGCTCTGAAATTAATGTGGGCTAGCTGGAGTAGATGGTAGTGACCGTGAGTTCAGCCTGAACATAGGCACTTGGTTGATCTTGCCTTCTGATGAAATTAAATCAGCTTCTTTGGAGTTAAAGGGAAACATGCCTCCTGAAAAGTTGTACAGTGCTGGAGGAAAATTCGTCTTGGGACACATTAGGAGGCAGATGCGAAATAAGGCGACCATACATAGTCCACTCTATTCCTCAACATTTTGGTCTGTGCATGATCAACTTGAACTTGGAATGCCAAGGACACAAAATAATGTAGAAGCTCATAACAGACGGGTTGCGCTTGATTGGTTCATCGATGTTGGGTTCTAAATAGATTTATTTTGGAGCTTTGCAAGGAACAGATGGCTACAGAGACAACAATCAAGAAATGAAATCGTGGACTATCTAAATCTCCAATAAAAAAAAACAGCATGCGTTATGGGAGGATGAAATCAATATTGTGGCTAGCTAGAGGTTGCAAATGTCAGATGTGGAGTTCCTGAGAGGTATTGCCCACAATATGGCACAGTGAACTGTGGATTTTAACACTTTGGTTTTTGGATTTTAACAGTTTGAACATTTTAATAAAGTATGTTTTGGATTTTATCGGTTTAGTTTGGTTTTAAATGAAAGACACCAGCAGCACTGTCTAATGCTCACGTTCAAAGCACTGGTAAGTGGCAATATTCAATCCTTTGATGCTCAATAACTTTACATCTACTGTCATGGTTGTTAGCTTTATTAGGTTTATGGTCAGGTCGGTGTTAAATGAATGCTCATGTTCAAAGCAATGTCAGGGTGCTAAGTAGCAATATTCAAGCCTTTCATGCACAATAACTGTAGACCGTGATCCAGATTTGCAACTACCACAACTACAGTTGGGATTTAAATAGATGGGGAAAAAAAGCAGTCAGGAACCAGTGTTTTCAGGATTCTGGAGACGGGATTTCAAATGTTGGGATTATATTAATCAGGATTGCATACCTAACCCGCACAGTGTTCAACACACAGATAACAGGTCCTTTGCCAGTCCTTCTCCCACAGTCATGTATGTCACCTGCCTATAGGGTGCCCACCAACATGCCCGCTATACCACAGCACCCTGTAGATGCAGTATGCCAGACATGGAGGGCTAGACACAGCGTATGTCATGCTGCCAGTGGGTATGTGCCTGAGACAATCCTGCACTGCAAACTGTGCAGCCAGGGACAGCTCCCACTTTTCAGGAGTTCGACAGCTGCAGGACAGCTGGCAGAGCTAAGAACACCAGTGGGTCTGAATCAGGGTTAGTGTCTTCATGCTCAGGATTACCCCATCTGCGGGTCTGTTGCACTGCACTTGCAACAATTGCCCAGTGCCACTGTTATATCCTGCCACACCATGCCATGGCACATACCACCCAATAGGGCACTGCCAAAGGATTATTGGCACTGTACCCTGTAGATTTTAATTTTTTTATTTTTATTTTAGTCTTTGGTAACTGGGTAAGGCCCACTAGGCACAAGTGCCTATTTTCAGGGGTGACCTGGGAGCACTGGGCGGTTAAGCGCCTTGCTCAGAGTCACACAGTATGCAAGTGGAGGTAGTGAAAATCAAATTCAGGTCTGGTCTGCTGGATGTACCAAGCTCGTTCACACCTCGTTCCTTTAACCTCTAGGCTATATTGCCAGCCTGTTGCAGGGTTCTGCCCTCCCACCCAGCACAGTCCTGATCTGTGGTGCAAGGGCTGTTACACTAGCTTATGGCTGTTCCAGCCACTGCAGTGACTTGCAGCCATGGTGAGGCTTTCAAAATCCCAAATTAGGGATGCTGCAGCCTGACATGGTGCAATTCCTCTTATGACTGAGTGCACCACCACTTCTGGCACGGGTGGCACAGGCCTGAATGAGGTACAAGGCTTCCTGGTATTTTGACGAGCTGACTTTGAAAATCAGGATTACTGTATCATTTGGGGGAAGGTGCCACTGCATCAGTTCCTTTCAAGTAGACACCTTGTGTCTAATTTGGATCTTTGAAAATCAGGCCTGAGGTCTGTGTTTGCTTAGAAGAGAAATGTCTCTCTCTCTCTATTTCTTTTGGTTTCGCTTTCAGTTTCATAAGCCAGCTGCAGCTGGTGCAGAGCGGCGCCCACCCCCCATGACTGCAAAAACACAAATGAGACTAAGCTAGACCACAAAAATACTAAAACATAAAACTACTGAATAAACACACCCAGTGACCACTGTAACTTTTATTACGAGCCTGCAGTAAAAGCACTTGTCGCAGGCCATTTGTTTTTGAGGTGTCTCTCATGGTTTTTGTTGTAAATCAAAGCATCAGGCCAAAGCAGAGCAAATCCTTCTGTCTGAAATGCCCATAATGGTTTGCAGTATCTCAGGAAGTCACATGGGTACTACATAGTTGCTCTGGAAGGCAGCAGCACCTTGTGATAATTTTTTTCCCTCCAGATTAACCGTGGAAATTAGAATTTGTGGATGACAACGCACTTGTGGTGATTTAAGTGACGTAGCCAAACAGTAAAGAAAAGCATAGAGGACAAATTTAATTATTATGATAGTCTTCCACATGATAAAATTAAGCCAACTGATGCATTTTAGGAAAATATCCAAACTGGATTCATTGGAATCTATAAAAGTAGTTGTGGAAAGTTCATATGTATATATATATATATATATATATACATACATACATACACACACACACACACACACACACTGCACTCCACTTTGAACGGACACTGTTTTAATGGACAATCAGTTATAGTGGACAAAAACTGAATTCCAAACTAAATATATCAAATCCAATGCATTTTCACTGGTTATAATGTACAGAAACATTGCTAATAATGGACACTAGGAAGCCTTTATGGGCATGTGCAGTGCTCTTTTTGGGGTAGGCAGTGATAATGGGGAGATTTGGCAAATAGAATTTAGATGGAGGATCTACAGAGATAAAATTTCTAACAAAGTAGTTATCCACAAGCAGCATAAATATCTTCAGTTAATTACACCAAATGGAAATTATTCTATATTTAAGTAAAACCCTTTGATTGCAATTGCCTTTGTTCTTACAGTCCTACAACCCAAACATCCAGACAGTAGAGTTACTATCTTCTTACCTTTTGCAATAAACTTCCTTAAAAAAGTCATGTTCCCTGACAGTTAAATAAATAAATACACAGAATACAAAAACATATACACTAGGCAGGATTCTGAGTAATCTATAAATTTTCAGAATAGGTTCTTATTCACCCTGAGCCCATGGTCACCCACATAGATGTACCTAATACGTAGGTTCCATCACCTTTGGATATAATGGACACTGGATATAATGGATAAATGTTGTGAGCACAGATGCATCTGTTATAACAGGCTTGCACTGTATATCTAAATCTGTGGAATTCTATTGTGCTGCAGTTAGTGGAGGAAACATTTTCTGCATTTTCTGCCATGGGTTTTCGCTATTCTGCTTCCAATGAATTGTAGCAGAATTTGGTGGAATTTTTCAAAATTCTGCAGAATTCCATTCCTTCAGGATTTTTAAATTCCACAGAACACAGTTTGAAAAGCTTTAAAGACTAAAATTTACTACTGTTGGCTACACTAGACATGTACCTAGAAAACAAAAAAAACTGGATTAGAATGAGTCATTTAGTAGTATTTAGTTAGTAGCCAGAGTATAAGGCTCCTAACAGCAGATTACTTCTACAGCAGCTATAACTCAGTGCATCAATGGTGATGAGCACACCAGTCTCACATGGGACAGAGGCTTTGCAGGAGAAAGAAGAGGAATAAAAAATTCAAACACAGAGATCTCTAGGGGCCATAAAACTAGTATGAAAATTTAGAAAAAAATACAAACAGCAAGCAAAGGGAAGGACACACTAGGACTACACACACAAATCAAAACACTCCATACAACATTTTTCTGTAGTTTTCCTTTAAATAGTTTATATACTTGCACCACGGCACTACACTGTAGTTTTGTATGTTTCATAATAGACTTTATGCAAAGCTGGAAGTATACTGAAAATAGTCTGCTTTTTCATATGAGACAGCCTAACTACTCTCAGCTCCGTAGAGGAAACTTCCATGAAGGAGGCGAGGGGCTCTATGAGATATACATTCCTCAAGCAGCGGAGGCTTACCCATCTGTATTATCTGTTGGCTGACATCTTCTGTAACACAAACCTCAGAATACCCTGCAGCAGACATTAGAGGAAGACAGCAGCAGGGATCCTAGTTAACAACAAATTATCTCCAAGGGACCATTGCACTTTAATTTTGAAAAAGTATCAACAATGTTAAATAGAGTTAAAAGATTTTTACTACCAGATCTGAGCAGTGTATTACCTCTTTGTATTGTTCATATATGTTCGCCCAGTTTTGGACTATGGCTCTCAGGCCTGGTCTCCATATTACATTAAGGATATTGATTTGGTTGAGAAAGTCAGAGAAAGGCAACTAAAATAATAATACCTAGACTTAAAAACAATTCTTACTCCAAAAGACTTCATGCTACAGGCCTTTATTCTTTGGAACATAGGAGACAAAGAGGTGACTTACTCTTATTACATAAAATTCTTCATGACTCTGCTCTAACAGCTGAATTTGATTTTCACATATGAGAGCTAGAAATAACTTAAGATCATATAATAAGAAACTGATGGTTCCATTAGCTAGAACCCGACAATGGAGACCCACAAGAGGGTGGCGAGGACCCCACAGGGAAGGAAACAACTCCTGGTGGGAGATTCAATTATTAGAGGGGTAGAACTGGGGAGGGAGGGAGGGGGGAAGGAGGTAGGTGCCTGCCCGGCGCATGGCTTGAGGGACAGGAAACAAATTCTCAGGATCATGGGAGCAGCTGCAAGGAGGAGTGAGCTGGATATCATTATCCACCTAGGGACAAATGACCTGGCTGAGAATGGGATCAGAGCAGTGCAACAGGAGTTTGTGGAGTTGGGGAGGGGCCTTAGACAAGTAGCACACATGGTAACTTTCTTGGAAGTGCTACCTGTCTATGGCATGGATGAGGCTAGGATACTCAGCACCATGTGATTCAATGACTGGTTGAAAAACTGGTGCAGAGCTCAGGGATTTGGCTTCACTGGGGACTGGGACTCCACCTGGAGGGATGCAGGCCTATACAGGCTGATGGTCTGCATCTATCCAGGAGGGGAACCAGGATCCTAGGTGATAGGTTTAAATGCTTCATTGGCAAGCATTTAAACTAGCCAAGGAGGGAGGCACTGAAAAGGAGAAGGGAAATTCTAGCCCCCCAAAAATCAGGGCAGTTAGTGAGGTAAACACCAAGATAGAGCAGTCGATAGGAAGAAGGGCAAGGGTAAATGGAGAAAAAGACAAAGACAGTAAGGACAGGGATGGGGCAAAAAGAAATAAAGCCATAAAAAAATGGAGGGTAATGAGTACCAATGCCTGTAGACTAGGTAAAAAGCTCCACGAAATGGTGGCCTTGATGGAAGAGGGATTTCTGGATATCATGGCAGTCACAGAAACATGGTACACAGAGATCAATGACTGGGATGTCAACATACCAGGGTACACAAACTACAGGAGGGACAGGGAGGGCAGAAGAGGAGGAGGAGGAGGAGGAGTAGCTCTCAATGTAAGGGAAGGGATCAAAGCAACAGAAGTAAAGGGTAAACAGGGAGGAGAGGAGGCACTGTGGGTCACCCTGGAGATTGGAAATGGCACCACAATCTGCACAGGGGTTGTATACAGACCCCTGTCTCAGGGGAAGGAAATGGACAAGGAAATGATAGAAGGCATCCTTGGGATGGCAGAGAAAGGGGAGTTATTGCTGATGGGGGACATAAATATGCCAGATGTTAACTAGAGCACCTTTGCTGTAGCCACATCCAAGAGCAGGGCCATTCTCGATGCCATACAGGGGGCATGCCTCAGACAGCTAGTTTTGGAACCCACTCAGGAGGGAGCAATCTTAGACCTGGTACTCTCAAATGGGGACGTAGAGAGGATCTCCATTCTTGAAGTGGGTAGCCATCTGGGAACAAGTGACCACCAAACAGTGTGGTTCATAATAAACTTAGCTGGAGAGTCAAGCCATACAAAAGTGAAGGTACTGGACTTCAGAAGGGCTGATTTTGTCAAAATGGGAGAGTGCCTCAGAAAAGCACTAGCAAACAGGCAAGAAGGTGGGGTGGAGCAACAATGGGAAAACACCAAAACCACCATCACAGAGGCAACAAGCCTTTGTGTGAAGCAAATAAACAAATCAAAATGAAAGAGGGGGCTTGATATCAGTCCCTTCACAGAAGAAAGGGTTCTGAAAGAACTCAAAACTGAAGGTGAATAAAGCAATGGGGCCTGATGGGATTCACCCCAGAATTCTAAAAGAACTAAGGGAAGAACTAGTAACAACACTGACTACTCTTTTTAATAAATCATGGGAGGATGGGGTGGTACCTGAGGACTGGAGGAGGGTGGAGGTGATTCCTCTTCACAAATGTGGGAGCAAGACAGAGGCAGGAAACTACAGACCTGTCAGTTTGACCTCAGTGGCAGGGAAAATGATGGAATTACTTCTGAAGGAAAGAATTGTTGAGTACCTAGAGGCCAGTGGGGCACAGGACCCAAGGCAGCATGGATTCACAGCAGGAAGGTCATGTCAGACAAATCTAATTGATTTCTGTGACTGGGTGACCAAAGTAGTAGACCAGGGAGGGGATGTGGACATGGTCTACCTAGACTTTAGCAAGACATTTGACACAGTCACACACAAAAGATTAATAAACAAATTAGCCAGCCTGGGAGTGGGTCCCAGGGTGATAGCCTGGGTAAAACACTGGCTGGACAACAGGACACAGCATGTAATAGTAAATGGAGTCCACAGTGAAGAAAGGGGGGTTACTAGTGGGGTACTGCAGGGTTCAGTACTGGGGCTGGTCCTTTTTAATGCCTTTATAAGTGACATTGCAGAGGAACTGGAAGGGAAGGTATGTCTCTTTGCAGATAACACAAAGATCTGCAACAGAGTTGATATGCAAGGTGGGGTGGAAAGGATGAAAAGGGACTTGGCAAGGTTGGAGAAATGGTCAAATGTATGGCAGCTTAGATTCAACGCAAAGAAGTGCAAAGTAATGCACCTGGGAAACAAAACCCAGGGTAAGAGTATACAATGGGGGTGAGATACTGACAACAACAAAAATGGAAAGGGACCTGGGGGTAGTCATATCAGATGACCTAAAGGTGGGCCAGCAATGTGAGAAGGCAGTAAGGAGGGCTGGGGGGATACTGGGATGCTTAGGGAGAGGCATCACCAGTAGAAAACAGGAAGTTGTTGGCCCTCTGTACAGACAGTTGGTAAGACCACATCTGGAGTACTGTGTACAGTTCTGGAGACCCCATCTCCACAAAGACATAGACAGGGTGGAGGCTGTTCAGAGGAGGGCAACCAAAATGGTGCAGGGTCTGCACCAGAAGACATATGAAGAAAGACTAAAGAAACTTAAGATGTATAGCCTCAAGGAAAGGAGGGGGGGCATGATAGAAACTTTCAAATACCTCAAGGGAATCAACAAAGTCCAAGAGGGTAGCATCTTTCAGAAAAAGAGATGTGCAAGAACAAGGGGAACAATTTGAAGACAGAGGGGGATGGCTCAGAGGTAATGTGAGGAAGTATTTCTTCAGAGAGAGGGTTGTAGATGCATGGAATGGCCTTCCTAAGGAGGTTGTAGAGTCAAAAACAGTGGGGGAATTCAAGAATGCATGGGACAGACATAAGGCAATTCTAGTGGGGGTAGGAGGAAGTAGGCTGTTGGTTAACTAGGATCTGCAGCTTATCCGTTAGGTAGAGAAAAGGGCAGACTAGGTGGGCCAAGCGGTCTTTATCTGCCATCAAATTCTATGTTTCTATGTTTCTAACCATGAAAAGAAATTGTTTTTACAATCAGAGTAGAAAAATATGGACCAAGCTACCACAAAACAGTCGAAATTAAAGTTTTGATGCATTTAAAATGCTATTGATAAACATTACTATTCTAAGCAAATAACGTTATAGAGGATATTGTCCCACTGATGTGGAGATCAACCTCGATGGACCAGGTGCCTTGTTTTGCTCCTACCAACCTAGTAAACCTAGTAAACAGTCTGCAGTGCATGTTAGAGCTTTTATAAACTCCATTCAGATGTCTTCTAGTTCTGCTTTTCTCCAGGGGCTAAGTACAGAAGTCCTCTGTGAAGTCCTCTGTGACTGTACTTAGCCCTGAGTGGACAACAAGACCAGAAAACAAAAGATCAGGGGCCAGATATTCAAAACTTTGCCTCGGGGCTAAATTGCTACTGCCCGGCAGGCAAACTTAGCCTCGAGCAAAAAAGCTGCATATTCAAAAGGAATAACCCGGACAAACAGCTTCTGAATATAGCATGGGAATGAGGCTGGGCAAACTGGGTTGGGAGTGCAGGGCAACCTAGCCCTGGAATAAGACAGCTCTGAATATGGCAACCAGGAAGTGCAAACCACAACAGCAACACAGTGCACAGCGATGTGAAGGTAGGTGAGGTGAACTATGAGGCCAATGTGTGTGCCAGAAATGCGTGGATCCAGTAGACAGCTGCAGGCAGCAGCGTATGTGAAAGTACAGTGTGAAACCGTAAAATATTCCCCGAACTATTTGCGCAGCGCTAACACGTTTGCGCGGGTTTAGTGCAGGGCTAAACCGTTAGCCTGATGCAAACACGTTTGCCCGGTGCTAAACTTTGCCATATTCAAAAGTGACATGCAAATGAGCCTACTTAGGTAGTCTGTGGGCAAACATCCAGATTAGCATCTCATTATGCCCTGATTTGCATGCAGTTTGCGCCGGGCTAACTGTTTAGCCCTGCGCTAAACCTGCGCAATCGTGTTAGCGCTGCACAATCAGCTTGGGGAATATTATACAGTTTTGAACACTACTTCCACATGCGCTGCTGCCTGCAGCTATTCTGGGACAACACAGCATAGGCACATATTGTGGTGGTGCTGCATGCAACTGTCACTGTAGGTCATGCTACAGTGCACAGCAGACACTACAGTAGCAAGGGGGCCAGTAGTGTGTGGACACAGCAATGCCTATGGTGTGTAGGGCAGTGATGATGACTGCACTATACACAGTGAGAGGCCCAACCTACAGGTGTTTACTGACAGTGGACATTACTGTTACGCTGTTGTGTGACCCACAGATGCTGCACCTCTGGCATGGGATGCTCACAGTGACATATATATGTCCGGCTTTGTGTGCTGTGGCAGTTGTACAGCTGTGTGTGGTATGTGGCTGGGGGGGCATATATTATCCGAAAGGCTTACTGGTGTTGGGGTATTCCCAATACTGGCCCATGTGCACTGCATGATGTGTCCCAGCCTTGTAGCCACACCTGGTCTGTGGCACAGCCTGGCCACCCATGCACTCTCCCCCTCAACATCCTCCATGCCCACAGTGCTGCATGTGTGTGCTGGCATCTGTTGGTGTCCACAGAAGTGTGGTCCACAGGTGTGTGCTGTATGGCCACACTGCCATGCTGTCCACTGGCGGCAGGGTCACCACTTACTGCCTGGCATGGCTGGGACTGGTGGCAGATGATGGCATCATTGTGATGCCATCAGTTAGCAGCATGCTTCCTCTATGTTTGGCTTTGTCTATGTGTCATATTTATTTGTTAGGGTCGCGCAAAACCCGCGCAAACACTGCACAAAGCTATATTGTCATGCAAACCTGATTGCCCAGGGTTAAGACAAGCTTTTCCTGGGCATACTGCACCGCGCTAAGTGTCGCGTTAAGTCACACAAAACCACTTCGTGTGGCGCTAGTCGCTGAATATAGCATTGTGCCTGTATTCATGTCAGTCTGCCCCTTGCATACATTATGATTTTGCCCAGCGCTAATGCAGTTTGCCCACGCTATTTGGCCTTTTGAATATAGCTGGCCCACGCTAATCCCGTGCTAAACCTGTGCAAACAGTTTTTGCCCGGCGCAAAGTTTTGAATATCTGGCCCCAGAGCTCATATAAACTCTAACATGCACTGCAGGCTATTAAGTCTCCCACTGCTGAAGCTCTGTTCTGATGTCAGCTGCAGGGGATTCTGGGATTTGTAGTTACATAAGATGTCAGCCTAGAAGTAAGAAAGTCTGATACAATCTACTATACTACAGTAAACAGCTAAATATTTTTGTACAATGTGCACATTTGACCCTCCCACACTGGTTGTGGGGCTCTTGGTGCTGACTGTTCCCTTTAAAATATTGCATATCTTTGATCCATTGTTTAGTCACCATTTCCAGAATATGCAGCTCAAAGAAAAGAAAGTGGAGCATAGTTTTCAGCTCAGACAGTGACTTGATTAATATGTTATTGTAAATGTAAATTATATATTTGTTTTGTAATTTTGCAAAACTATGTAAATATTAATATTGTTTTATAGGGTCACATACATAAATAATTATTTTCTGTTACATGCCTTCAGTATACTGTACTAGATCAAATCAGAAATACCATCTAATGATACATGACTACCTGTGGAAATGAAAGCATAAATACAACAGCAAAAGGTTAACAGTTACTTCTAAAAATGTCAGTAATGTTGACTAATTCTTAGGTGATAACAGACTAATTCTGTTTATTTCTTCAATTACCCAGTATTCAGGTCTGTCCCAAGAAACCTTTCCGTGTGAAAAAAAAGGAATAAAAACTCAAATTTCCAAAAATAGCACAGAGTTCCAGTGTTTCAAGTCTTTAAAAGTTTTAGTACTCATAATACCTCTTGCAAAAAGCATTCTCATGTGATATGATATATACTTAGAGTTAAATAAAAATTCCCACAGCATGACTATAATGTTACAAAATGAACCTGTGACGATAACATGATACCTTGATTGTGTTTGTTTTTCTTTTTAATGGCAGCATAACTCTAAGTTGTGGTACTCTCGTTGCCCTAATTGTTAGCTGAGATACCACTGTAATTAAAAAAAGCTACACAGACTGCAAACAACATGTTACAAACTGTTTTCATGCTGAAAAATTTTCCATTGCTTTCCTGCAGATGCGTTCTACTTTTCCAGCAGTAATAATTACTTTAAGCAGCCAACAGCACCCCACCAAGTAATCATTAATTACTGGGTGTGCAAAACGTCCAACAAACTTTTAGCTCAGTCTTCACCTTTGTCAGAAGGATCACCTATTATGCTGCTTTTAAACCACATGCAAACAATTTGTACCACAAGTTGTTCACCTATCTTGTCATAAGCCCTATATTACTCCATTAATTGCCCAGGTGCATTTGTAATCCACAAAGCAATGTAGTAAATCATATTTAAAAAAACACTTTTGTACACACAGAAACAAAGTGAGACTCAGATACAACAGTAGACCTCTGACAAGCGTACACAAAGCAATAGTCAACTACAGAATCTTCTGTTAGGCTGCCCAATAATTCCACATGCAAAAGCAAAAGAATTACAGAAAAGCAATAATCAGTTGTAAAACAATCCAAGCCATGAAAAATCTAGTGTCAGGATCCAGCCATGACATTATCAGTCTTAGCAAACGAGGTTCAACACACCCATTAAATGCAGAAGGTCTTCATGATATCCTACATGTCCATTTCTTCTGAAGAAGTGACCCCACCCTGGGTGCCATAACCTGTGATCCTGTGACAGGGTCAGGCTTCAGTCCTTGGAACACTGTACAGGCTCAGATGCAAATGTTCCTTCAATGACACGCTACAAAGCATGGACTACAAGCATGTTCACTAGATTTAATCCATGCCCAGCCAATCAAATTGAGAATAATTAAAGAGCATCATCCAATCAAAATTAGTGCATGCTACTTTCATTCATAAATTGCAACCTAGTGACAAGGTCACCCATGAAGCAGCTGCCTCATTACACAGATTTTGTCAGATCAGTAGCGTATTTTGTGACTGGCCCTGTGGGTCGCTCACAGAACAGCTGCATGGTCACAAAAACTGTGTCGCACCTGTAGCAGATGTTGTGAGTGGCCTGTGTGTCAATCACAAAGCTGCTCCATCACCTCACTCATTGATTCAGACCTGTAGTGAACGCCATGAGTGACACTGCAGGACACCCGTGAACCAGTCAGAAGAAAAATTGGCACCAAGGATGTGGGTGCTCTGGTGAACAAACACAATCCAAAGCAGAAAACCAGGCCCTCAGCACTTGCCAGCAAAAGAGGGGTTGCCCAGTTTAAAGGGGCAGACCACATTGTCCCAAGTCCCAGACAGGAAGTAGTGGCGGCTCGGGGGCTAAGCAGAAGGAAGGAGGAAATGATGTCACCAAAAGGGGAAGAGGGAGGGTCCTGGTGAGGTCAATGGGGGGGAAGAGAGAGGAAGAGAGAGAGGCAGGCTGGGATTGGTGGGGACCAGACAAGGGGCCGGGCCAGAAGGGGCTTGAAAAAGGCTGCACAGGGAGCAGGAGGTCACAATTTTGCTCCAAAGGAATTTAGCTTTGGAAGCACATCAGTTCAGCAAATAGTCAGCCTGTGGGCTTGTGGGATATATAGATATTTGAGTTCTTTAGATAATTATACAGAGATAATTAAAGTAAATAAATTAACTATAAGACACTAGCAACATTAAGTATCCATGGAAGCTAAGCCATTGGAAGAAACAGTGAAGTGCTTAAGTCGGACTGCACAGAGGTAAGGTAGTAGGGCGCTTTTGTTGCGATATGGTCCAGAAACTGGAGCGAGTGTGGACGAAGCAGGTGAGAATAAAAAAGAAGGGGAAAAGAAATTGCTAGGCTTTGGCCAGCAAAAATGTTAACTTATTAGAAAACTGTATCCAGGGCTAGCAGGAGATACTGGGGAAAAGTGGCAAGGGAAGTGCCAGGTTTAAGTAGTTAGCCAGCTAGTTGATGGTCGGCACTGCTCCTGTGAGCAGTCGGGAGATGGGGCGCCGACAGATGTGTAATGGCCCAAGAAGTATGTAGGAACGAGGCGCCCACTTGGCAAACAAGGTGGCAGTTGAGACAGTGCTGGTTAGACCAGCAGTGAGGGAATGGCACAGGGCAGCGGAGAGGGCGAGAGGAACAGCCAGCTGACTGGGACAAGGACAAGCACCGTGGTGTGAGCAGAGAGAGCGAGCAGACCGCTAGCATGAGAACTGGTGAAAGTGGAAGACAGAAGCGGGTGCTTTAGCGATTTCAGACGTTTTTGGGGCAAAATGCAGTGAATGCATTTAAGCAGGATTTTCGAAAGGAGGTTAGGCTTGGAGCACACGAAAGAGAGAGAAGAGCGAGAGAGAAGCCTGGGGCCTACCACGTGGGATGGCATCTGACGTCATCGCCATGCGGGTAGGAGGGCCGGGGGGAGGGGGCGCCACAGCTTGGAGGACACTCAGGGGCATGAATAAAGTAAAGAAAGGAATCGGGCAGCAATTTCTTTATTTGGAGCAGGTGGTTTTTGAATACAGGCGTAAGAGGGTTTTTGTCTGGTCTGAATTTTGCAGTACAAACAGGTGAGGTACAGGCAGGGGAGTTACAGCAAACCCCTCGCGGCTAGCATAGAGGACAATTCAATTCAGAATACAAAGGAGAAAGCAAAACAAACAAAAAAAAAAAATGGCAAATTGAATAAAGAAACTGTACTAGACTGCAAGGTCCAATGGGGGGATGGGGGTACTAGCGATAATTAAAAAAAAAAAAAAAAAATATATAGAGGGCAACCTGGGAGGAGCATACAAGGTTACAGATGCACGGCCTTGGTTTCCTGTCGCTTGGGGGGCCTGGGGGAGTACAGGCCAGGTATATATAAAGGAAGAGTCACCCATTTAGCAGGGGCCATTGCCCCAGCTTTATGGGGGGGTCCAGGGGACAAAGGAGGGCACAGAAAATATTGAAGGTGCCAGGAATAAAGCTGAACAGGATGGATTGGTGGGTTTAACAGGATGGAGGCTGGAGTTGCAAGGCAACAAAGGGGGGCAAAAAATTTTTTGATTATCATGTATTTTCTCTGTTAGTAGATACCCTAGAAGATGGCAACAAAGAAGGGGAAGCCTATCAAGGACGATTGCTATCGAGCAGTCATGGATCTGGTGGAGAAGGCCAACTGACTATTAGAGGTGGCGGAGACGGATGAGACTGACCAAGGCACCAAGAGGAAGGGGAGGCAAGGAAAGAACAGGGGAAGGAGAAGAGGACCTTCAAGCTACCACGGGTGCTGGAGCCTGGACCCGAGGAGCCAGTGCCACACCAGTGACTCGAGGTCTACCTCCCATTAACCCAATACCAGAACCTCTCCTGCCCCTGCCCAGCACCGGAGCTGGAGCCCTTATCCCGCTGGCTCCTGCCTCTAGTGCCCGCACCGATGCTGCCACCGGAGGGGCTGTGCCGACACGGGAGACCCTCACCAGGGCCCAGTGTCCACTGAGCCCAGCAGGTAACCCATTTGTGACCCTAGAAAGCAGTGTAAAGGAATATGGAACAGATGTTAAAAAGCATGGGGGAAATGGGATGGCCAACTGGAAAAGCCTTAGGTGAGATAAAAGGACAGAGACAAGGACAAGTGGAGGAGAGGGGTGGCAGGGTGAGAACCATGAATGGAAGGGAAGTAGGAGCACCAGGGTCAGGCTAGCGGATCACGCATTGCTGGCAATAAAGGAAAAATATGGAAGGGGAATATATTGATGTTTTTGCATTAACGAATGTGGACAATATGGACAAGTTTGAAGAAAAAGAAGTTTTGAGAAGATGGATATGGCAGGCAGTGATGTTATTAGGCAAAGGAAAAGAGGACAAGGCAGGAAGGGAAGACCTGGGAAAATTGGTCCACAGGTTTCACTTATTTATGCGGCTATCGCCATTGAGAAGAAGCTGATTCGGCAACCTGCTTCTGACCTATTCCCTGATCAAGAACGATACAAAAAGGGGGCATAGTTATTAAAATATGATGAGAAATTTAGAAAGAGGATGGTGCACTTTGGGACGAAAATGGATGCGTGGCAGATAGATCTTTGGTTAGAAATCTGCACAGGCCCGACAGACAAGGAGACAGATGGGGATAGGAGAGGGGAGCAGTGTCGAGCGTGTGTTGGGGTACAATTGGGCTTTCTGCTCATGGTCAATTGTTGATTCCTACATGTCTGCTCTAAATGTGGAGGGCACCATCCAGCAGCCAAGTGCAGATACAACTGGGAAAAGAGCGCTGGTGGTCATGAACAGGTGCATAAACAGCCCTTTCGCCCAACCAGGTGCATTTTGAGGCCATCAGTGGGGGAGGTGAAACAGAGGGCGGGCAAGTGGGGAAGGGAGGAAGGGGACACTCCTACCAGACCCGGTATCAGGACAACTGAGGATTCGTGGAGCAGGTTCAGGATGGCACGGACACCAGTCAAAGGGCAGCAGTTCAGGAGAGTTTGAGGGCTACCCCAACTTGGTGGCAGCCAAAGAGCTAGTAGGGTTTCGGTCAGGATTTTATTTAAAATTTTGGGGTATCAGGAAGGGACAAGGGCAAAGAACCTTAAGTCTACAACAAGAAAAAAGTGCAGTGCTGGCAAGTTTGATCCAAAAGAGGTAACAGCAGGCTGGTGGAAGGCCTGCTTGAATCACTCCCTCACAACCCATGGGTATCACATTGGGTTTGGTTCCCAAAAACAACCAGGTGAGTATAGGGTGATACATGACCTCTCATACCCAGAAGGGGACTCTGTCAATGATGCCATATGGGAAGATGACAGCAGGATTACCTACGCCATATGGGAGGAAGCAGTGCGACTCATTAGGACAAAGCAGGAAGCGTGGCTGGCCAAGACAGATATAGAATCTGCATTCAGGCTACTACCAGTACAGCCAGAGGATTGGGATCTTTTAGGTTTCCAGGTAGACGGGGGTACTACTTTGACAAGGCCATGCCTATGGGGTGCTCGATAGCATGAGCTACATTCAAGAGGTTTAGTACATGGTTGCAATGGCTGTTCCAGATGAGGTTTGGACACCGGACAGTGGTGCACTACCTCGATGATTTCTTGTTCATAGGGGAAGGCAAAAAAGAGACAGGTGTGATGCTGGGGGACTTCAAGGCATTATGCCAGGAACTGGGGGTACCACTAGCAGAAGACAAAACAGAGGGGCCCCCTGCAGAAGATGGAGTTTTTGGGTTTAGAGTTAGACACGGTACAAGAGCTTTACCGGTTACCAGAACAGAAGGTCAGAAAACTGCAGGTGTTGTTGAGTCAGGTCGTGGGAGCAGGAGGGGAGGCTCCGGCACGCAGCAGCTAATGGGACATCTGAACTTTGCATGTCGGGCCATTGTGCCGGGGCGCACATTCACACAGCGTCTTGCATGGGCAATGGGAGGGGTAAAGCAGCCTCACCACTGGATAGACATAAATAAAGGTACCAGAGAAGACACGGCAGTATGGGAGCACTTCCTGCAGGTGTATAACGGGCAGACATTCTGGCAAGATAATTGGCTGTATAACACGGATCTGCAGCTGTATACAGATGCAGCAGGGGGGGGTAGGAATGGGAGGTTATTTCCAAGGAAAGTGGTTCGCAGAACCATGGCCTGAGGCATGGGTGACAGGGAAGGTGACGAAGGACATCATGTTTCTAGAAATATTTCCTATATGGGTAGCAATGGTAGTCTGGGGGAGAGAGCTTAGGAACAGGCAGGTCACGTTCTGGAGCGATAATCAAGCAGTGGTCGAGGTTTTGAACAAAAAATGGACCAGGTCAGAAAGGGTGATGAGGGTCTTAAGGGGGATGGTGTGTTTAGGTTTAACTCTGAACATGTCATTCAGGGCCAAGCACATCGATGGTAGAGAAATGTGATAGCTGACTGCCTCCTGTTTGCAGATGGACAAATTCTGGACCGTCGCACTCCAGAGCAGAGGCCGAGGACTTCCATTCCAACGTGCGTATGGACAATTGATCGGGGAGCTGAAATATTGTTCCAGAACCCTGGGCCCTAGGACCTTAGACCTTATGAGAACTCTTGGAGGGCATTCCAAAATTTTCGTGAGCAAGTCAGCGGACAGGTAAGTGGTGCAACGCAGGAGCAGGTGGCCAGGTTCATAGTGGAGGATGACAACAGGGCTGGGCACAGCCACCATGGGGTTCACTCTACAGCCATAGGGCAAGTATATAATTTAAAAGGGTGGGAGGACCCCACAAAGAGTAACCTGACTCGCAGAATGATGCAGGATTGGGCCCAGGGGCAGACAGGAAGCAAGATAGCAGAAAACCAATAGGCGAAGGGTTTACTGGCCAGGCTGGTGGGGATACTGCACCACATAACTAGTTCAAGTAGGAGGCGCTGTTGTTCCAGGCCATGTACTTGACTATGTATGAAGGGGCCTTCAGGTTAAGTGAGGTAGTGGGCCAGGGCGGAAGGACCGAGGGTTGTGGTCTTCAGTGGGAAGATATAGAGTGGTACACAGAGGCAGTGATAGTAATGTTAAGAAAGTCAAAATGGACCAGTAAGGGCAGGGCAACCTAGTATGGTTGAGGAGGCATACCAACGCAGCCATCTGCCCGGTGGGGTTTTGCATGACATGCAGGCAGGAGGCCCACTGGGAGAGGTTCCACTTATTCATACATGGTAATGGGAAACCAGTTTCAGTATACCAAGTGGACGGTGGAGCGGCGAGGGACTCAGATTCTTGGGTGAACCGGTGGAAGGTTACTCCTCACATTCATTCAGGATTGGGGCAGCCTCAGTGTTGGCTGCACAGCGGGGGCAATCATGGAAAAAAGGAAGATGGAAGTCTGAATGTTACAAAAAATACATACGCAAAGTGCCACACTAACGGTTCTCTTTTGTTTCCCATAGCAGGTACGGCAGAAAAGGGGGGAGGGGAGTGGGGTGAGTAGAGTTGTACAAAATAATGTACGTTTTGTTTTTCTGTATACAGGCAGAACCAAGAGACTAGAGACATGGATTTGTGGACATTCATTTATCCACTTGGCAGAGAAGTGGGCAGCCAGGAGACAAAGGGGCAAGCAGCTTTATCTGAATAGTGATGTCATCCGTGTGAGGTGGAAAGGTCAAAGGGGGATGAAGTGGGCACAATTATTGCCAGAGCTGAGGGAAGTCGGGAGGGTCCACGGGAGACCAGACCTCATCAACATACACCTGGGTGGCATTGACTTGGGGACATGGCCTTGGCTGGACATATTTTACCACATAAAGCAGGATGTAGAGACAATTAAGCAATGGTGGCCAGAGGTGACATTGGCATGGTCAGACATAACCCCTCGGAGGGTGTGACACAAGGAGGAGAGCCACAAGAGTATGGTCAGGGCTAGGAAGAGGAACGCATGGGTGGGCAGGTTATTCGAGGCCCAGGGAGGAGCGGTAATTCACCACGCACTGGGAACAGGTAGATGAATATTTTTGGGGTGACGGGCACACCTCTCTCGACCTGGGGCTGGCATTATTTAATCAAGAATTGTCTAATGCCATTGAACTGTGGATGAGGCAAAGGGCTATGGCCAAAGGCAGCAAGAAGATAAGAGCTGAGAAGGGGATGGACAAGGGGGGAGCCAACCGCTCATTGCAAGCTGGAGGTTGGCTAGTGGAAAGGAAGAGTAGGACAGGGAGGAAGGGAGGAGTTTAAAAAGGAAAACATGACTAAGGGGTACCGGTGATAGGATAGAAACAGGGCCACGTGCATGCTTGCCTTTTGACAACAAGAGGAAGCTAACAGGGCCCACCCGTGATGTACGTCCGGGGCAGAAGGAAAGAAGAAAGAATGGGAAGGAGGAATAGAACAAGAAGGACTCATACAATGTAACTGTTACAATGTATATATGTACAAAATTATGAATATGGTTGAACTGTGTGTAAAGGACAATGAGAGTGATCATTTATTGTAATTATGGAAATTGAGTATTAGTAAACGAATGAACTGAGCAACCACAAACATGCTTGTCATTGTCTTTTTGAGGGGATCTGGGGACAATGCTTAGTTGCTAAAAAAAATACCTTGACAAACTATGCACTGTGGCACATGAAACATTGGTCTGTACTGAGGGGATTGTCTTCCATCTGCTTGTATACCGTACCTTTTAGCCAGTTTGTTGTTTTTAAAATAAATGTGAACTTTATTTTTAACTAACATTGTCTTAGAATTTCTTTTTAACAACCAAGCATCTATTGGCAAGTGCTGAGTGCCTAGTTTTCTGCTTTGGATTAGGACACTCATGAAGCAGCTGCATCATTGTGCATATTGACCCACATCTGTAGTGAACTTCAAGACTGGTTCTGTGGACCACTCACAAAGGAGCTGCATGGTCGCAAAAACTGCACCAGACCTGTAGCAGACTTCATGAGTTGCACTGCAGGCCACTCATGAAGCAGCTGCATCATTGTGCATATTGACCCACATCTGTAGTGAACTTCAAGACTGGTTCTGTGGACCACTCACAAAGGAGCTGCATGGTCGCAAAACTGCACCAGACCTGTAGCAGACTTCATGAGTTGCACTGCAGGCCACTTATGAAGCAGCTGCATCATCACACTCATTGCCCCAGACTTGCACTAGACTTTACATGTGCTCCTGCGGGCTACTCATGAAAAAGCTGCATGTTCACACAGACTGCACCAAACCTGTAATGGACTTTATGGGTAACCTTGTGGGCCACTCAGAAAGCAGCTGCATCACTGCACAGATAGAGCCAGACATGTAGGGGATTTCCCAAGTTGCCCTGTAGTCCACTCCCGAATTAGCTGCCTGTTCACAGACATGGTCTTACAAGGCTATCAAGATTTTTCTTGTTTTGAGACTGTCACAAATGTCAGGCTGTAGCTCATGAAAGTGGTTTTGTGAGCCACAAAAGCAGGTTCATCAATAATGAAAGCAGGGCCTGCTTTCATGACTTGCTTCAGCCTGTTTTCAGTTATATTTAAAAAACTGTTCACTGATTTTTTAGCCTGCTGTTCCTGCTTCTCAGTCCCAGTTCTCCCCCACCCGATGTCTGTGGGGGTGCCAGTGTAAATCTCGTGGACTGAACATTTTCCTCCCAAGGGTGCTGGTGTTCAGCAACACTGTGGCATGTGCACAGAGGCATGCATGTGTGTTGGTGTCTGCAATGATCCCAACCTCCAATATACTTGTGCTACACTATGACATGGTCTCTTCCAGGCAGCAGTCTACAAGCAGGCTACAGCATCCCCACACCTGAGGAAGGAAGCTTTCCTGGATTCTCAATTCTCCCTCCTCTGTCCCCCTAACTGACCCAAGTCTTTCTCGAATCGAGGTCACTGATGTAGTGAGTGGAGTGCTATCACTGCCCATCCAGGCCTTCATAGCTATTGTTTTAGAAACATAAAACATAGAAGGTGATGGCAGAAGGAAGACCACTAGCTCCAGCTAGTCTGCCTTGTGTTTTTGTCTTTTGTCAAGTACTTTAACAAAAAGCACTTGAAGAATCACACTTACACCTTATACTGTTGATCACACATGTTTCACCCTTAAATTCCAGCAGATTTTCTTGTTTTTGATATGTAAAGTTTTTCTCGTACCCACTTTTTAACCTACAGTACATAGTAGTCTAGATTTTTTCATTTTCAGATTAAGTGTCAGGAAAGTGGAGGTTGTATCTCATAAAATTGGGGTTGTGTGTCAAAAAGCAGGGCTTGTTTTTGTGTAGGCAACAGTCTAATTTCAATAATATTACAAAAAATATATTTTTTTTATAAAAGACACTTGAAGAATCAACTTTACTCCCTACACTATCGACCACACAAGATTCCAACTTAATTTCCTAAAGATTTTTCTGTTTTCGATGTGCAACCCTTCGTCTTCCTCATATTGGTTACCATTTAATGCTCACAAAACCATGAGTCTTTCCTCATGAACTTAGATTGTGAGTCACTAAAGTGACATGTGGACACTTTTGCAAAAATCTTGTTAGGAAAAATATGTAGAAAAAAATAACTGTGCGTGCATGAAAATACAATTTTATTTTCTTCATTTAAAATCTGCAAATGTTTCAGTAAAGCCACCAGCCAAAGAATCATCCTTGGCCCAAACTGTATCAAATCTGAAAGTTTTATGTTTCAACTCACAGCCATTTTGTGCTACCAGTGGGCAAACAAATGACCTTTAAAATGTATGTTTTATGTAGTTCAACCTTTTAGAACTTATAAACCATTTAACGGAATGTTACTAAATTAAAACAGAATCTAGAGATCATGGCACCAACAAAATGTATGCTGAATTTCAGGTTTTCGTCCAGGAATGTTCTTGTTTGGCACAGACGTGCCTGCTCTATTCTGGTGGCAGTCCCCATGATTATGGTTGCAAATGCTATCCTGCTGTATAAACCCTTATTTTTGCACCTTAATAACATGGCCATTTCTTGACTGAGTAACCTGAAATTTGTAATTTGGGGCTCAGGATCTTTGGAACCTGAACATTTGGTGAGGATCAATTCACCAGTTAAGTAATTCCAGGAGGTTGAAAATACATAAAACTATAGATATGGGTGCAGTCGCACCCTCGTAGTTAGGATTCAACCTTCACGCCTATGTTAAACTCAAAATTTGCACTTTATTAACTTCACAACCATTCAAGTGATTCACATGAAATTTTGCATGTGCCTTCAGGAATCAAAGATCTCTTGATGTGACAAGTTTTTGTTCTAGTTGGATGTGTGTGCAGAGATACAGAGTGTCACAAAAGTTTTTGTAAACTTTAGTCACACAGTTGTGCAAACATGGTGTGGAATTTTGATCTGAAATTTTTAGGGTAGAAAGGTCTTGGGTCAGTTGGAGCCTTTGAAGATTTGGTGAAAATATTAATCTGTTCCAAAGTTATTAAATCTCAAAGTTTCCCATTATTTCCTATAGGACCAGTTTGATGTCCCACTCGAAAAAGGATTCTTTATCCCAAATGCGGAATCCTTTTTTGCAAACATGGGATCTTTTGCCGCAAATGTGGAAACATTTTCCATGTTTTTGCAATCTTATTTTCAGTTAGCAGTGATGACAAGATTAAATAATTATAAAAGTATAGGGGGTTAGCACACACCAGCAAGTTGTGTTTACCTAATTGAGACCCCAACAATCCAATTCTGTTGTTACTTTTTCGATAGCTTATTTGTAAATGTGTTTTTTTAACATGCCAAAATCCTTTCCACAAATTGTGAAAAAGAATCAAAACAGGATCCTTTTTGCAATTTGAAAAAGATTTTTCTTTTCTGCAAATTGTGAAAGAATCATGAAACAGAATCCTTTGCCGCAATTTGCAGAAAAGGATTTTGTTTTTCCACAAACTGCAAAAAGAAACTGCAGAAAAGGATTCTTTTTCACAATTTAAGAAAAGGAATTTTAAGATTGGTGTTTCTTTTGTCACAGTTAATAAACAGTTTGTGATTTTGGCCTGAAATTATCAGGATACAAAGGGCTTGCCCTACAGATGTGCCTTTTGCTGGTTTGGTGAAAAGATATTACTTTGCTCTGGAGTTCTGTGGGTTTAAATTTTTATTTCTTTCCCATAGGATAACATTATAATGTGAGGTGTACACAGTCGCTTCTTTATTATTCCAGTGTGAAGAAATGGTTTGCAATTTGATTTGAAATTTTCAGGGTACAAAGGACTTGCCCCACCGATGTCCCTTTGCTGGTTTCATGAAAATATATTAATTTAGTGTTGCATTACACAGGTTTTGCTGTGTTTCTATAGGATAACATTGCAACGTAAGGTTTTCTTCATCGCTGCACATTATAGGAAATAGGGATATGATTACAATATCTCCAAAAGTATGTATTGTTGTCACTGTACACGCCTACAGGCAAATATGCATAAAATGATGGAGTGATAGGAGTGCAGGGCCCACACAGGGAAATAAGGATACAATTACAATCTCTCAAAAATTGTGGATAGATGGGAGTGCAGGACCAGATGACCCTGTGCTCTGACAAGCAAATAAGGCTACAATTATACTATCTCAAAAGTAAGGACATTCATGGCAAAAACCTTAGTTAATGCATCAACCAGGGTTCCAGCAACAAAAGTTGGGAAATGTGGTGTTGGGTTTCATACTAACCCCCACTTTTAACAGCAACAGGCATGGGTGAGCATTGGGGTTGTCAGCCCCAACACTCATCCCATTCTCCTGTACTGTACCCATCTCAGCTTATTTACTCATGGAATGGGGTGAGTGTTAGGTTGACAACCCTAGGCACACTCCCCATGCCTGTTGCTGCATGCAGGATGGGGGTGGGATATAAAGTTGGAAACCCTAACACAACATTTCCAACTTTGTCAATGGAACTCTAACTGATGTATTAATGAAGTTTTTTTTTTTTTGCCATGAATATATTTAAAGACTGTTTTGCTACCAGTAGTGCAAACTGGTTGTGAGTTCAAACCTGAAGCTTTCAGGTTTGCTATAGCTTAGCCCAAAGATGATTCTATGATTAGTTGCTTTACTGACAACTTTGTATTTTTCCAGTTATTAATAAAATAAACTACTACTTTTATGCATGTACAGAATGTTTTTTAATATTCCATTTATATAGCAAGGTGTTTTTCATGACAATTGTAGCTTCCATTTTCCTGACTAGAAAACTATTTTTGTGAGATAAGACTTTCATTTTCATAAATCATAGTTCATGAAAAGTGGTTACAGAAGAGAAAGCATTCTACACTAAAAAGAAAAATTGAGTCATAGGCCCTGATTTTCAGAGCCAGCCATTAGGGCCATGCAGCTAGTAGTACTACACAGCAAATAACACATGGCCATCCCTGAGTGATTGTGCTGCAGTGACACAGACAAGGGCCAAATATGGCTCACAATGGAACCCACTGAAGATGGCGCAGCCCAAATAGTACAGCACCAGGGCTCCTTCAGGCAATATTTAGCCCTAACATGCTAATGAACCCATTGGGTATGCAAAGAACTAAGGGGCTGTTTGTATCCCCACTATGGGCTTATTAGCATGCCGCATAGCCTCTTAGTACCCTTTTGCTGTGCTTAGGACTCAGGTGAGTCTGTGGAATCTAGTGCTCTCCCCAACCTCCTGTACACCCATGTTGCCTTCATGTTATCTTTACTCTCATGTCTAGTGGTCATCCCACCCACGAGACATCCATGCTCTAAGTTATCTTACCTCTGAGGTCTAGTAGTCCACCAACAACCATCTGTCAGTGAGCTGTGGATTGCAAGTACTGTAGTAACAGCTGTTCAACAGTACTCATGAACATGCTCGCTGATGACTGGTGGTGACCTACTGAGGAGATGAGGAGGGCTGTGCCTGTCACCTTTGCTGACCGTGGATTGAACCGTGTATGGTGTAGGAGTGCGGGGTGGTGGTGTGACGCAGACAGGTTGGGTGGATGGATCAGCACTTTTCGGGGGGCACTAGCTTATAGGGAAAAAATATCATAAAGGCAGTATGGGTGTATGGGGGGGAGGAACACTACCTGCCAAGGTAAAGGTAACATAAAGGCAGTATGGGTAAAGATAACATAATGGTAGCATGGATATTCGGGGGTGAGGGGTCCATTAGCCTCCAGGGTAAAGACAACGTAAAGGCAACATGGATGTACATGGTGGGGGGACCACTAGATACCAGGATAAAGATAGCATGAAGGCAGCGTGGGTGTTGGGGTGGGGGGACCACTAGCCACCAGGATAAAGATAACGTAAAGGCAGCATGGGTGTTTAGGGGTGGGGGACTACTAGTCTCCAGGGTAAAGATAACATAATAGCAGCATGGGTGTTCAGATGTGGGGGATCACTAGCCACCAGGGTAAAGATAACACAGAGGTAACATGGCTGTATGAGGTGGAGGTCAGGGGAGCACTAGACACCAGAGCAAAGGTAACATGAAGACAACATTAGTGTTCAGGGATGGGGAGACCACTAGCTGCCAGGGTAAAGATTACATAAACAAACCCTTAATATAAGTCACACTCAGTGGGATAACAGTGAAAAGAGGCATATAGCCTAAATTAGTTCCTTGTTAATGTACTTTATTCAAAATCCCATATTCTTGAAACAGTTGGTGACTTAGCAAATTCTTATTGTGCGTAGGTTCAGTCATATCACAAAAACATAGAAACATAGAATTTGGCCGGCAGATAAGGACCGCTGGCCCACCCAGTCTGCCCATTTCCTACCTAATGGATAAGCTGCAGATCCTAGTTAATCAGCAGCCTACTTTTCTGCCCCCCTAGAATTGCCTTATGACTGTCCTATGCATGCTTGAATTCCACCACTGTTTTTGACTCCACAACCTTCCTCCGGAAGGCTGCTCCATGCATCCACAACCCTGTCTGTGAAAAATATACCTTAAATTACCTCTGAGCCAACCCCTCTATCTTCAAATTGTGCCCCTTGTTCTTGCACACCTCTTGTTTTGAAAGATGCTACTCTCTTGGACTTTCTTGATTCCTTGAGGTACTTGAAAGTTTCTATCATGTCCCCTCTCCTCCTTTCCTCGAGGCTATACATATTAAGTTCTCTTCATATGTCTTCCGTAGACCCTGCACCATTTTAGTTGCCCTCCTCTGACAGCTTCCATCCTGTCTATGTCTTTGCAGAGATTGGGTCTCCAGAACTGCACGCAATACTCCAGATGGGGTCTGACCAGCTGTCTGTACAGAGGGATAATAACTCCTGTTTTCTACTGTGATGCCTCCCATGCATCCCAGTATCCCCCAGCCCTCCTTGCTGCCCTCTCACATTGCTTGCCCACCTTTGGTCATCTGATATGACTACCCCAGGTCCCTTTCCATTTTTGTTGTTGTTAGTATCTCACCCTCATTGTGTACTCTTCCCTGGGTTTTGTTTCCCAGGTGCATTACCTTGCACTCTTAGCATTGAATCTAAGCTGCCCACATTTGACCATTCCTCTAACCTGCCAAGTCCCTTCTCATCCTTTCCACCCCACCTTGTGCATCAACTCTGTTGCAGATCTTTGTGTCATCTGCAAAAAGACATACTTTTCCTTCCAGTCCCTCTGCAATGTCGCTTATAAAGACATTGAAGAGGACTGGTCCTAACACTGAACCTTGCGGTACCCCACTAGTAACCCCTTTCTTCAGAGTGGCCTCCATTTACTATTACCTCTGTGTCCTATTCTCAGCCACACCTTTACCCAGGCTGTCATCTTGGGACCCACTCCCAGGCTGGCTAACTTGTATATTAATCTTTGTGTGGGACTGTGTCAAATGCCTTGCTAAAGTCTAGGTAGGCCATGTCCACAGCCCCTCCCTGATCTACTACTTTGGTCACCCAGTCAAAGAAATCTATCAGATTCATCTGGCATGACCTTCCTGCTGTGAATCCATGCTGCCTTGGGTCCTGTGCCCTCTGGCCTCTAGATAATCGACAATTTTTCCTTCAGAAGTGATTCCATCATTTTCCTACCACTGAGGTTAAACTAACAGGTCTGTAGTTTCCTGCTTCTGCCTTGTCTACTTTTGTGAAGGGGAATCACATCTGCCCTCCTCCAATCCTCGAGTACCACCCCATCCTCCCATGATTTGTTAAAAAGGGTAGTCAGTGGTGTCACTAGTTCTACCCTTAGTTCTTTTAGAATTCTTGGGTAAATCCCATCAGGCCTTATTGCTTTATCCACCTTCAGCTTTAGGAGTTCTTTCAGGATTCTTTCTTCTGTGAATAGACTGGTTTGACCCTGCCCCGCCATCCAGAGTGCTACTGTTTGGTTTAGGTACCTCCTCCTCTTCTTTTGGAATACTGAGCAGAAGTATTCCTTCAGCATTCCTGCTTTTTCACCATCACCATCTCCCCCATCCTTGTCAGCAAAGTCTGTTTGAATATTTTGAGCTGCTTTCCAGCCTCAGTCAGGTCATTAAAATCTAACAAGTCTTACGTGTGTATGTGTGTGTGTGTGTGTGTGTGTGTAACATGCAGCTTTGCTAGTTGTTTAAGTGAATTTGACATGCTTTGCTCCTGCAAGCCAGCCCTTACCACGCTTGAAACTCTTTCCTCTGCCTATAGTAACAAAGTTCAGATTGTGGAAGCAGGAAATTCTGGAACCTTTCACAAAGTCCATTGACCCTGTTGTTTTGCAGCATGCAAGATGTTATTAAGTATTTTGTGTCCCCTGTCATTATCAGCAAAGTTCATGGCAATTCTAAATTGCTAGGCTGCTTCCTTGGTGTGACGCAATACATCTTGTAAATTAAGCCTGATAACTGTAATCCCAAAAGTTCACGGAAAATTTTACACACAATGTTTATGGGTTCCAAACCTTCCAAATCCTTAGGCAACCAAGTTAACATATATTTGCATGCCTTCCTTGTTCCTACAGTGTCAGCAGCCCCTTTCTGGGCTACCTGCACTTCCCTGGTCACCACTCACTAGTAATAATATTGTATTGGCAGCCAATGCCTCCACTCACCTCCTTGCTGGCCGCCATCTGACAGTCATGGATCATCCATGATTGCAAGCAATCTAGGAATGTGATCTTCAGGTATAACCTTGTTTCGTTACTCCTAAAGTACTTGACATGTACTGTTTGCACAGCACATTGCACCTAGGATGAAGTTGCAGTATGTCATACATTCACTTTGAAAACACTTCATTGTGCACGTATGTGAAATCCATATGTCTAATTACTATTACTATTACTAACAACAGAACAAAAGGGAAAACAGGGAGGAGAAGAAGCACTGTGGGTAAATTTGAAGACCGACAATGGAACCACAATCCGCACAGGGGTTGTATACAGACCCCCTTCTCAGGGGGAGGAAATGGACAAGGAAATGATAGAAAGTATACTTAGAATGGCAGAAAAAGGGGAGATATTACTGATGGGTAATCTGAATATGCCAAATGTTAACTGGATTGCAGTTGCAGCAGCCACTTCGAAGAGTGGGGTTATTCTAGATGCCTACAGGGTCATGCCTTATGGCATGGTATGGTACCTGAGGGCTGAAGGAGGGCAGATGTGATTCCACTTCACAAAAGTGGGAGCAGAGAGGCAGGAAACTACAGATCTGTTAGTTTGACCTCAGTAGTAAGGAAAATGATGGAATCACTTAAAAGAAAGAATTGTTGAGTAGAGGCCAGTGAGGCACAGGACCCAAGGCAGCATGGATTCACAGTGGGAAGGTCATGTCAGATAAATCCAACAGATTTTTTTGGGTGACCAAAGTAGTAGACCAGGGAGGGGCTGTGGACATGGCCTACCTAGACTTTAGCAAGGCATTTGACACAGTCCCACACAAAAGATTAATAAACAAGTTAGCTAGCCTGGGAGTGGGCCACAGGGTGGTAACCTGGGTAAAAAATTGGCTGGACAACAGGACACAGAGGGTAATAGCTAACGGAGTCCAGTCCAAAGAAAGGGGAGTTACTAGTGGGGTGCCACAGTGTTCAGTATTGGGACCGGTCCTCTAGAGTGTCTTTATAGGTGATATTGCAGAGAGACTGGAAGGAAAAGCATGCCTCTTTCCAGATGAGGTGGAAAGGAAGAAAAGGACTTGGCAAGGTTGGAGGAATGGTCAAAAGTATGGCAGCTTAGACTCAACGCAAAGAAGTTCAAAGTAATGCACCTGGGAAACAAAAACCCAAGGGAAGAGTACACAATGAGGGGGGGAGGTATTAACAACAACAAAAAAGGAAAGGGACCTGGGGGTAGCCATATCAGATGACCTAAAGGTAGGCAAGCAATGTGAGCAGGTAGTAAGGAGGGCTGGGGGGGATACTGGGATGCATAGGGAGAAGCATCACCAGTAGAAAACTGTTGTTATTCCTCTGTATAGACAGTTGGTGAGACTCCATCTAGAGTACTGCATGCAGTTCTGGAGACCCCATCTTTGCAAGGACATAGACAGGATGGAGGCTGTCCAGAAGAGGGCAACTAAAATGGTGCAGGGTCTGCACCAGAAGCCATATAAAGAAAGACTAAAAGAGTTTAATATGTATACCTTCGAGGAAAGAAGGGAGAGGGGTTACATGATAGAAACTTTCAAGTACCTCAAAGGAATCAACAAAGTCAAAGAGGGTAGCATCTTTCAGAAAAAGAGATGTGCAAGAACAAGGGGCACAATTTAAAGATAGAAGGGGACAGCTCAGGGCAACGTGGAGGAAGTATTTTTTCATGGAGAGGCTGGTGGACACATGGAACGGCCTTCCTGGGAAGATCGTGGGGTCAAAAACAGTGGGGGAATTTAAGAATACATGGGACAGACATAAGGCTATGCTGGTGGGGGGGGGTTAGGAGGAAGTAGGCTGTTGGTTAACTAGGATCTGCAGCTTATCCAGTAGGTAGGTAGGGAAATGGGCAGACTGGGTGGGCCAAGCGGTCTTTATCTGTCATCAAAGTTTATGTTTCTTTTTTTATGCATAATATTTATTATAAATTAAACATAATATAACATATATCATCATAAATTATACAATCATGTTTGTCATCCCATCCCCACCCTGAAATCAGCAGCATTTTACAGAAGTGCAGAGGAATTTCTATGCACTGTAGTTAGAGTTTTACTAAACATAAAATTCATTATGCCATGCATGCCATATCCTTAAAATAATTTGACTAGAGGTAACATATTTTCTTCTATTTCTTTCCAGTAGGTGCCCATAGTATTATCTAAAGTATCATCTGACTCAAACATCACCTTCTCTGATAATAAAGACTCTCTGAAAGTATACCACCCTAGAAGAATCTCGAAAGGAGGAAGATTGGGATTTTTCCAATTACTTAGAGTAATTCTTTTTAGGGCCATAGTTACTAGTGTCAATACTCTAGCTTTTTGTTTGTTTATTTAAAGTATTTGGGTATTGTTGAACAGAAAGATTTCAGAACATAAAGGAATGCCAATTCCTAATATATTTTCTAGTATCTGTTTACATCTCCTCCACCAGGCATTTATTTGTGGACAGAACAATAGACAATGTATTAAAGAGCCCTTTTGTACACACTCGTGTCAGCATAATTCAGGATATTGTTGGTTGTTTTTGGAAATATGTACAGGAGTAACGTAGGCTTTTTCTAGAATCTTTCTCTGTATGAATTTATTTTTTGCTGATGTATAATACTTATTTCCTTGTACTTGCAAAAGTTTCCAATGTCGGTGTGATAAATTCAGAGAAGCTTCCTTATCCCATCTATTATTTATTCTCTGGAAGTTCCTTTTCCTACTGGCTATCAAGATTGTGTAGTATCTGGCTAACAGTTTGCTTTTCCCTTTCCCTATAGTTAATTTATGTTTTTTTAAGAGTCTTTATCAAATTATTCTCTTTTTTGTAAAATAAATGTTTTATTTTATTTTGTTTAGCTTTTAATGTATAATAAGCTAAAATATTCCGATTTGGAGTACTTAATTTCAAACCAAGTCGTTGATATGAGGGAAATTCACCATCAAGTAATAGATCCTTCCATGTGTGTATATTTTGATCACTAAATGGTTTATAAATGTCTTGATTTGATTTGTCCCAAATAATTTTACTAGTCCAAATATGTAAAAAGGACCAAGGAAATCTAATTTAGCTGGATTTTTAAACCTTTATTTATTATCGATAGCCAGGAGCAACATTAATTATTATCATAACTAAAAATTTTAGGTAAAAAAAGATTGTATATTTTAATGGAGACCTTTGTACTGGTGTTAAGTAATTCTTGGTAGATTTCACATCCTGATCAAGCAAATAGGACCATTGATGTATCATGGGCAGTACATGTGCTTCTAAATATTTACATGGATCTGGGCATCCATGACCTCCTAGTCCTCTAGGTATTACCATAGCTCCTCTTGCTATGAATGGTTTCCTACCCTGCCACAGAAATTTTGAAAAAAATATTTTTAAATCTTCAAACCGTTTTATAGAAGAGGACCCTAAAGTATTCTAAAGTTTATAGATGAAATGTGGTAAAGCCAACATTTTTAAGGTGTCCACCCAACTCCATAGTGATAATGATAATTTTCCCCAATTATTTAGAAGGTTCTGCATTTTAAGTTTAGTTTTATTATAGTTATTTTGAATATTTGCATGTTGATTTGGGGTTAAGGTTATCCCTAAATATTTAATTGCATCTTGTATTACAAATTCTTGTGCATATGTATCTAGATTCCAGATGTGTTTTTGATAGTTTCAGTATTTTAGATTTATTTTATTTAGTTTATATCCAGATATACCTGAATATTGTTTTATTTCTAAAAGAAAATCATATTGTAAGGTTTTAATATTCTTTATTATAAGCAGAATATCATCTGCAAAGACATTTACTTTCAAAGTTTCCTCAAAAGTTTTATGCCTTCAATGTCTGAGTTCTTTCTTATATTGGTTAGTAGTGGTTCTAGACTCAAATGAATAAGGTCAGGGACAAGGAACACCTTGTCTCACTCTGTTTAACATGTCAGATTAATTTGTAAGGAACTGATTAATCTTTTGTACAATTGTTTAATTGACATTATTGGGGGTTGATAATTTCCATTGTAGTAGTGCCTAAAACATATATTCACTATTTATTGTGTCAAAGGCCTTACTAGCATCTATTGCTATGGCATAGTAAGTGTCGTTTTATAGTTTTCTTTAATATTAATTAGTTGAAATATAGTCTGAATCTTATGATTAGCTTGGGAAATGTTACATCCTTTTTATGAAATGATATTGACTAGGGTGTATCATGTCCAGAATGTAGGGTTGAAGTCTGTTATTAATTAGTTTTTCTAATAATTTGTAATCAGTGTTTAAAATGGCTATTGGTCTATAGCTGTCCAGATTGTCTGTGGGTTTGCCTTCTTTTAAAATTAAAATAATTTTGGGTAGGGTCATTAATGAGGGAGTAAAGATGTTTCCTCTAATAATTCTTCTATAATTTTTTCAAACCATGGAGCAATATCCTCCACAAAAACCTGATAGAATTTGTTTGGTAGACCATCCAAACTGGGAGTTTTCTTTCTAGGAAGTGCCTTGATGGTTTCTAATATTTCTTTTAAAATATGTTTTGGAATGTATATTGCTTGTTTGAATCTGGGCTTTATTAAAAAGAATTGTTTATTTGTTTAGGGTTAGGTATATAGTCATTATAGATTGTTTTAAAGAACTCCGTTATAATTTCAGCCATTTCATAATCTGCATGTTTCACTATCCCTTGTTTGTTTTTCAAGCTAAAATAAAAAATATTTTTCAGATCTTAATAAGTTGGCTAGAAATTTACCTGAATTGTCCGTATTAAAATAGTTAATTTCTTTAACAGATCATGCTTTTTTAATTTTCTTGTTGAGCCCAATCTAATTTCTTGGCTTTATAAGTTAACCATTCCTCTTTATAGTTCTCATAATCTATTAATATGTCCTTATCTAGTTTTCTTAATTTTTCTTCAATTTTGTGAATTTCTTTTTTCTTGTTTCTCAAATATTTTATTTGATTGGAAATTATGGCAGCTCTAAGTGTAGCTTTAAACACATCCCAAACCTCCACAATCTTTGATTGTCCTGTATAGTTATAGAACCAATATTCTTTTATAGTAGTTGATATTATGTTTCTAAACTTTTCATCTTTTAGGAAATCATTATTAAAAAAACAGGTAGGTGATTGTTTTCTATTTTTATTTTTAATATGGATTTCTATAGATATTAGTGTGTGGTCTGAAAAAGATTGAATCAATATCAGTATTGATAATTAGTAAGTAAAACTTTTATTTTTATACTGGATAATACATGTTATTTGGGTTAAAACCCCAGTTTGCAAGACAGTCCAGTTAATCACTAAGTTACCTAAAACATGTACACATAAATTGATTAAGATTTAAAGACACTGTTTATCTCAAGTTACACTATTTATCTCTAAGTTACCTAAAACTTGTACACATGAATTGACTAATATTTAAAGACACACATGATTTATAAAATCCACAAATACAAAGTACAGTTTAAAAGATTATAGTTCAAATAAACAATGGCATTATATACATCAATCTCTATGTATTAAAGGGCTGTAGTCTAATTACCTTAGCACCTAAATTGACTTATCACCCATTATCTCCTGAACAAATAAGTCAAATGAAGGTGAAATACGAGCTGAATAAGGCAACATTTTCCAGTATTTAGCTGCCTGGTAGCATAATGTTCATTCCCCACGTCTGTTTCAGATTATAGGAAAATACATTTTTTACACATGAACTGTTCTTTTCATTTTATCAGTGGACTTTTGTTTTTTTTTATCAAATAATGTAATATTAATATAGTGATTTGGATGAAAACCATGATATTGATAGATTATCTTTTGCCATGATCTAGTACAGTTAATGTTTAGAGACTGCCATTGTAGGAAAGATAGTAAAACACAACGGTGAGTTCTAATGTTACCCTGTAAAATATACCTTGCTACAATAGTTTATAATGTACCCTGTCTAATCTGTTTAATAAGTGTCTACTTGCAGTTTGATATATGAGTTCTCCATATGTTAACACAGGCATGATTAGTTGCTCTGCCTCTTTTTTCAAGCATTCTTTTTTAAGCATTTTGTTGTTCGATGTAAAGTGCCTATTCTTCAGTTTACCCTATCTATTAATGTATTTATGTGTTCTTTAAAGGACATGAATATCAACAACAGCTACTAGGTAACAATACTGATCTACCTGCTCCAGACTTTCATTATTATCTACTTTTACTTGAATGACGTCATTTTGTTTAGATGCAAAATGTAGTAACTTGGTCTTCTTTGTATTCATAATAAGGCCTGACCTGTTAATTAAGTTGACTAAACTTTTTGAGGTAATGAACTAGTCTATCCTAGTAAAACATTTGCTTTTTATCAAAGTGGATATATTTTTTTATTAATGGGTTGTAATGTTCTCCAGATGTCCACTAAATACTCTATATTTAGGAAACTATTTAATTTATTTGAGATTTGCACATTCCCTTTTGTAGGTGTATTGGTTCTACCTTAGTACTGGACTAATTAGAGCATTAAAATCTCCTGCCAAAATAATTTTGTCAGCCTGTAAGGCTTGTAGACCTTCCATAATCTTTGCCAAAATGAATTATAATTTTCAAATGGAGCGTAGATGATCCTGTTGTTAAACTTTACTCAACACAATTTGGCCATCATTAACTGTGAATTTATCTAAAACTTTAATAGGGAGCTTTTCTGATAAGGATAGCTACACACCTGCTTTATTTTGTTCCAGTACTGTAAAATATATATTCGATCCATTTTCTTTTAAGTTTTAATATTTCCATTCCTAGTAAATGAGTTTTGTATAAACATTATTTGTGCCATGGTTTTCTTGAACTAGATTAGTAATTTGTTCCGCTTAACTGGTGAACTGATCCTGTTAATGTTTAATTAGACCATTTAATTATTTGTGATTGAGCCATGGTATATTAAAACTGATACTTTTCTATACCTAGAGGACTGAAGCATTAAAAATATTTGTATTTTAACAAAAATCTTTATAACATTCCAGAAACTTTCTGAATGATGGAAATCATCTGCTCAGTGTTTTACTCTCCATCTCTTCACTATCAAGAGCTGGCAGTATAGCCTAGAAGTTAGAGTAATGAGCTGTGAATGAGCTTGGTACATCCGCAGACCAGGCCTGGGTTTGATTCTCACAACCTTCACTTGCATGCTGTGTGACTCTGAGCAACTCACTTAAATGCCTAGTGCTCCCAGGTTGCTTCTGAAAATGGGCACTTGTGCCTAGTGGGCCTTACCAGTTACCAAAGATAAAAAAATTAGACCAGCAGAAAATAATCTCGGTAATGACTCACTTCATATTAAGAATCTGTTTCAAAAAGAATAGAACAAAACATACACAGAGACCAACACACAAAATCAAAATCAAATAGGGGTATATTCCTATACCTAGAGGGCAGAAGCATTACAAGTATCAATATCTTTAGCCTGAACTTTTTACAGCAAACCAAATACTTTCTGAGGTGTCAAGCTCCTCTGCTAAGGGTTTTATTACTCCCTCCTCTTTCTCAGTCAGATACATGTGACTAGCAGGGAACCATCTAAAGTGATGTCTCCATTTCTTATTGTAGCTCTGCTGCCAAGAAATAAAACGAAAAAAAAAATACAAGAACAAAAAGAGATATCGAGACAAACCAAAAATTAAATATAAAGACAAAAAGAGAGCCGTCCTTTTTTTCTTGTATTCTGATGCATTTAATCTCCCCCTCCTCGTCATTACATTATGCAATCGGAACTAGAATATTCTAACTAAAGAGTTTTGGCAACTTTATTTTTAAATCTTTTAGAGCGTCCTCCACTGTAGAGTATATATGAGTTAAATATTTGATCTGAACTTTCAATTTAACATGAAAGTTTTATAACCCTGTGCCCAAAATTTAGTTCTTAACCAATCAAATTGTTTCCTTATTTGAACCAGTTCTGGGGGAAGATCATTGTAAACTGAAATTGTACCACCTTGCATTGTTAATCTCTTTTTTTTTAAAATGGCATTCATAAAAATATCCTTGTCCCTCGATCTTAGACATTTAACCCTTGCATGGCCACAGACTGATATATCAGTCCAAAATTCCTATCATGTTCTAATTCTGTTGGCAGCATAAGGGTTAAGTATAATGGGCCTGGGTGGAGCCATATCACCTTGTCTATGCTATAGTCCTCTGTGGATGCAGCCTATTTCTAGGTTAACATTGCAGGAGTCAGTGTTGAGGAAAGCTACTGCTATCTGATTAAAGGTTTCTTGTAACGAGCGTAACTGTCCCAAGCTTTGGGTACACCTATCAATTGTATATTCTTCCTACACGCCTAGCCTCAGAATCCATTAATGTAGACTTAAGTTCCATGTTAGTGTCCTCCAGATCTTTGACTGCTTTGTTAAGAGGGGTAAAATCATCCTGTAAAGCTGACAAAGAGGATTTTATTTGTGCCATTTCTTTTTTATGTTTGCTTGCGCGCATGCGCAAGAAACATTATGTGGCAGCTAAGGAGAGAAGCGGGTTGTGGAGGTGTGGCCTTGTGGTGGCCAATGCCGGCACTGCATTTGTGGGCTTTGCAGCGTTCATCCAGTGCAGGTCCAGTGTCCTGATAACACTGGTTCTGCAGAAGTGCCACCAAGTTGAAATAATTTCACCACTGTAATCACAAGCCACCTCGTCATTGCAGCATCAGCCATTCCACTGCAATGAGGGAGCAACCCGTCATTGCAGGGCGGTACCTTGCCTGGCGTAACATTCCTGTCAACATAGCGGTGTCATAGCTGCTGCCTCCGAGCCCCATGAAAGCCGAAGAGGGTGCCCAATCCTCCTGTCAACATGACCCGACCCAGTTCATTTGCTGACGGGGGAGCCCACTCCCCATCAGCATAATGTCCTCCTCCCATTTGTTGTGTGCTAAGGGGGTGCCCAATCTCCCTTGGCATCATGCCCCCCAAACAATCTTTCTTTGCCAACAGGGGGCCCAATCCCCATCAGCTTCCTTCCCCCTTCCCCCAAAATGTGGGTGGCACACTGGGAGCCCACTCCAGTGTGCAAAACAAACCTAAAAACCTTCCCACAATGTCCTTGGTTTAATTTGTGTCCCTGAAACAAAGAAAATGGTCCCTCACTGTCTCTCATGTCCTCTCCCCAACCCGTGCACCTTCTACGCACCCCACCTCCCCACTGCCTCACCCCATACTTACCTCCAGAGCTTTGGCAATGATCTTCAGTGGACCGGAACACGCTCTACACTCTTCAAAGCCACTATGAACTGAAGAAATGCCAGTAAGCTGTATCATGACATAAATAGGGTTTTACAACTTATGTGGCTATCGCGCTATTTTTGACTTTTGTCACCAAATTTTCAACATGGGGTTATTGGGACCCCTCCTCATGAATTCAGTCACTGTCATGGAGTTATTCAGTCCTGAAAACTGATTTAGTGGTCACTGCACAGAATCACCTTTTGGGACCAATTAACGAAACGACAGTGCCACTGTTCATGAGATGGGCTCAAAAAGCCTATGTTTGAAATTTAGCTTAAAAATCAAAAAATGACTGCTTTATGAGCTGCATGCTAAGCAGTTTCCTCACACACTCATAACTTCGCGAATTTGTAATTTTTTCACTACAGATTTTCAACATTGGCATATTTCCACACCTTCTTATGAATAGTACAGCTGTCATTTTTTACATTCTGGCTGAAAAGTGTTTTCGCACTTCCGTTGCAGGATAGCACGGTCACTGTGGGAAATCAACATTTGGGACAGATTAAGAAAATCACATTTACTCTGTTCATGAGCTGAGGTCCTAAAATGCCTATGTTGAAAAGTTGGTGACAAACGTCCATAAAATGACTGTATTACGAGCGTGCGTTGTGCAGTTTCCACATACCCTTGTAACTTTGCAGATTTGTAGTATTTTCACTCCAGATTTTCAACATTGGCTTTTTTCAGACCTCCTTATGAACAGTACAGCTGTCATTTTTCACATCCTGGCAGAAATGTGTTTTCGCACTTCCAGCATACAATAGCACGGTCACTGTGGGAAATCAATGTTTGGGACAGATTAAGAAAATCACAGTGACACTGTTCAACAGCAGAGGTGCTAAAATGCCTGTGTTGAAAATTTAGTGACAAAAGTCCATGAAATGACTGTGTTACAAGCGTACATTGTGCAGTTTCCATGCACTCTTGTAATTTTGCGCATTTGTAATATTTTCATTCCAGATTTTCAACACCACCATTTTTTCACACCTCCTTATGAACAGTACAGCTGTCATTTTTCATATCCTGCTCAAAATATGCGTTTACACATCTGGCACAGAATAGTGCGGTCACTGTGGGAAATCAATGTTCAGGACAGATTAAGAAAATCATAGTGACAGTGTTCATGATCAGAGATCACAAAATGCCTATGTTGAAAATTTAGTGAAATAATTCCACTAAATGACTGTGTAATGCACATGCATTGCACAGTTTCCATGTATGCTCAGAAGTTTGAACATTTTTAATATTTTCACTACAGATTTTCAACATAGCCATCTTTTTACACCTCCCTATGAATGGTACAGCTGTCATTCTTCACATCCTGCCTGATCAGTGTTTTTGTACATCTGGTGCAGAATGGCACGGTTGCTGTGTGGGAACTCAAAGTTTAGAACACATTAACAAAATCACAATGCCATTATTCATGAGCAGAGGTCCCAAATGCTTTCATGAGGTGTGGGTCACAAAAGGCCATGTTGAAAATTTGTAGTGCAAATACCAACAAATGCCAGGGCATTAGGATTTCTAATCATAATGTCCCACCCTGCTACTGAACTGACAGGCATCAGGGTGTGCTGCTTTGGATTGCCGACTGTAATGCTCCTGCCGTTCCACCCCCACCCTGCAGCCAGTGACAGGCATCGAGGTGTGCCTTGGACTCTTCGGCCCCAGAGTTCTCCCCATTCTCCTATACTGCACCCATTTCAGCATGTGTCCTTCTGGAATGGGGTGACTGTAAAGCCGAACACCCCAAGGTACACCTCAACACTTGTCAGTGTCTGCAGGATAGGGTGAGGTGAAATGGCATGAATGTTATGGGCGATGACCCAAACGCATACGCCAATGCCTGTCCCTCTCTGCAGGGTGTAGGTGGTATTGTTGTGAAGTTCAATACTTCACTGCCATTCCTATTCTGCATCTGTCTAACTCCTGCATTCCCAATGCTAATATCAGCAAGCAAACATTCGGCATTGGTAAATGCTTGTTTAGTTCAGCGTTCTCTTTAATTAGTGTTTGTGTTGTGTTAAAATACTGGTCAGGTTTCTCTTGTTGGTTTAGCATTTTTTCCATTTGCTGAAAAATAAGCAACATATGGGAAAAAAAGGTTTTTGGCCCATTTCAGAGGTTCCTCTTTTTCACTAGAAATACTTATATCTGTGTCACAATTACTGCTTTCCTGCTGATTATCTTTCATTTGAAAATAGGGGCATTTATTTTGATTCCTTGCCTGACCGGTTTAAGTTTTGCAGTTAATATTGTAGGTAGATGGTATCTCTCTTACCAGGTTAGTGCAGCTGTTGTTTGAAACATCCTGTTGTTCCATTTCAGGTACCATTGGGGATGAAGTCACAGCAGTATCCACGCTTTGGTAAGTCGACATCTCCTCTTCTGCTGCTGGCGAAATGGTGTAGGGCGAGTCCGAGTTCTGCCACTTATCTCCCAACAGTGTTTTCTCATCTGTGTGTATTTGCTGGCTTGAATCTATTACTGGCTGCACCTCTGAATCTGCTCTCTGGGGCATTCCAGCGCACCTGACTTGAGCCTCCAGCTGGGCCCCTGCATCAGCAATCGGGTCTGATTTGGTTTGTGCTTTAATGTTGTTTGCTTTCTCCATTGGAAGAAAAAGTGGAAATAAGTCTGCATCTTTGTTTTGTTTAGCTCTGGTAAGGACATTCCCTTGTAAGGATTTCCCCTGTTTGGCTTTCATTGAGAAAGGTGCCTTTTTTCTCTTAGCCATACAAAAAGAATTACTGGTTTTAGATTTTGCTCCTGTCAAACTGGTCTTTTTATCTTTTTTCAGTGTCATTACACTAAAATTGTAGAGCAGTTTCCAGTTCTTTTTTGCAGTTTTCTCCTCTGTTGTTAAAGGTTCAGAGGGTAGGCTCATCATGTTTCTTAATCATTCATTGAAGGTGAGGTTGTGGAGGAGCTGCTGCAGCGTTTGCTCTCACTGCATACCTGTGGCAGCCATGATGCTCCTCCCTTCTCATGGGTGGTGCTCTCATCAAAGTATGTTTCTATGTTTCTATGAAGGTGGTGTTGTCACTGTATTGGTCATTAGTGTGTAGCAACCGTCCCCAAAGTCTAGGGGTGTCAGATGTCATGGGAGGGCGCCCACAGCATAGAAATCTCACCAGACAATCCTCGGGTTCAAAGCATAGAATTAAAATTTTGGCCTACCTGGAGTTGTCTTCATTAGTGGCTAGAAACTCCAGGAACCCCATTTGTGAAGATCAAAAAGCACCCCAAACTCAATGGGAGATCCCCGGCTCTGGATATCTTCACTTTTCACCAACCAGGACCCCCAGCCCCAGGAAAACAGAGGTGCAGGCCCCCACTGGAAAATGAACTCATTGGGAAGATAAAACTCCAGGACTAACATTTCATTATAATCCTTTTCTACAAACGGAGGCAGACTCCTATTTTTTCCCTAATGCAATATTTTATTTCTCCTGCACCTAAATGATTACAAGGGCTACAATGGTCTAGCATGCTTTAAAGATAACTTTCTCAGCTCCACGGGGCTAACATTTATACAAGAGAAAAAAGGCAGTCAAAATAGGCAGAACAAGTTCTTCTAACAGCTATAATACAGCAGTCAGATTTTTTCATCAGGGATAGCTCGACCTCTATATCCTGAACCAGGAAGCTCCAAGATTTTCATGGGTACTGGTGAGTACCTGACGTATCACTACTTGAACAAATGGGGACTTTCCATTTTCCTCTCCCTGAGACAGCATACAACTTCTCCCCAAACCCCGTTCCCTGGCTGTTACTTCCAGCTTCCAAGGGACACGGTTGGTGTGGTACCAGCATGAGCCACTGCACCATACTCCATTCTCCTCTCTCCCAGGTTGTTCCCCGGTCCTGCCTGGTTCCCCAAAGTGATACTCAGAATATGAATGGCATCCCACTTCTTTGGTGGGGAAGGGCTCCAAATTTTAGGAAGCTAACTGAAAACTGTACTCACAGCCCTCCTTACATGCTGCCCAATAAGTGCAACCAGCAAAGCCCTTTAGATGGTTAGAGGTTCCCTCAGCCCTCACCAGTGTCCCTGGGCTGCCTTGCACACCAAGCTGCAGAGGCCCTGCCACAACCTACTGCAGCCCCGACAACCCAGGCACATGAATATCAATACCAGGGCCTAAAAACCCGAACCCCGGAGGCCTATCAATCCTGCACCTCCTTACAACCTAACGACTCCATCCCACTGACTCCCCTAGGACCCAATACCCCAGACAAATGGCCGCAGCTGCCTCACTCTGTGCCCTCCCATTGATGCTCACCCAGGGGACCCGACTCATTACTGCAATAAAAAGGATCCAAGGAGGGTTTCTTCAGGAGTGGTCATATGACTGCTTCCTTAAGGGGATCAGGAAAGATCCCACTCTCCAAGGAACGCCAGACAATTTCAGCTAGGATCAGGCAGAGAACATCTAAACATCCCACTAATAGGGGAGTAGAGCCGGGATCCAAACTACAACTGGTTGGGTGCAAAGTCTGAATGATCTTCACAATGTCCATGAATTCTGGCCGGTTGAAGTCCTTCCAGACAGACCGAGTGCTACCCACCTCCCACCGACCTCTGCAACCCATCGTAGGAGAACTGGGCCGATACTGGACCTGATGCTGGCAACCTTATGTAGAAGAATCAGGTGCGCCCACACATTTAGCCTGAGAAAAGGCTCCACCAGATTGAAGACAAAGTGGATTGCACAATCTGTCAACAGTCAGAAAGAGCTGATCCGGTCGATTCTATGCAGCAGAAATCTCCCTGGACAGAAATTCTGCCTTCTTACGGATGATTTCTGATTGATAGCCCTTATAATGTTCCATCAATCTAAGCCTGTCAGTCTCTAGGCCAGATTTCCACCATGCTCTCTCCATCCTTTGACCAACTCACCTCAACTCCTTCAAGGAACCATCAAACCAAGGGCCTCAGGCAAAGAGTGAGTGACCGAACATGAACAGGAGCAACTGAGTCCAGGGCATGTCCTACCACCTTAGTATAGGCCAGTACTAGGACTCATGCTTACACCCAACAATACTGATAGGTCCAGCACCACTGACAGACCATCTGGGGTTTCTTCCTTAAAGGACAGTGCTGGACCATCTCCGTAGGGGCAGGTCCATTAGGGGGAGCCCCAAAACTGAACCCTATGATGAGATGGTCCAACCAACTTACTGGTTCCACCACCAAGTCAGTGATCTCCTCTCCCAGAAGGAACACCAGATCCAACAAGTGATCCCCAATATGGGTAGAGGAAGTAACCACCTATGTAAGGTCCAACAACATCATCAGCTGGAGGAGATTTTGACCAAACTGCGAGAGTTCATTGTCGACCCAGGCATTGAAGTTCCCCAGAACTATCCATCTGGGGGACTCTAAAACCATGTCGACGATGAAGTCTGCCATCTCCTGCAGGAATTCTCCACCATCACCTGGTGGATAGTAGATGAGGAGTATCATACAACCTACACCCTCTCCCAAGATACACTCAAAAGATCTGGTGGGCCCTACTGGAACATCCACAAGGCCCAGTTCGGTCTTAAAAATAATAGCGACACCCCTGCCCCTACGATCTGTCCTCGGGTGGTGTATCACCGAGAACCCAGCTTTGAACAGCAGAAGCCAATACAGGGCCAGCATTTTCATCTAGCCAGGTCTCGGTGATGCACACCAGATCTACCGTTCCAACAAGATCAGCTATAATAGCTGTCTTGTTCCTAACAGACCTGGTGTTACATAACACTGCCCGAGTGGGATGAGATGTTGAGGAAGACCTTGGCTCCTGACCACTTACTACAGAGCCCTTGGGTATGGGGACAAGACAAGGAGTACCTTTGTCCTGTCACCATTTCACTCCAGGGCATCTTCTAGTCCCCACTACCCCATTTCGCGCCTCCCCTTCCCTTCCCCACCAGACCCAGTTCTCCCTTTCAAAGCAACAGAACTAAAGGGTAAACAGGAGGGAGGAGGCACTGTGGGTCACCCTGGAGACAGGAAATGGCACCACAATATGCACAGGGTTGTTTACAGACCCCCATCTCAGTGGGAGGCAGTGGACAAGGAAATGATAGAAGGAATCCTTAGAATGGCAGAAAACAGAGATATTGTTGATGGGGACCTGAATATGTCAGATGCTAACTGGAGCACCTTTACTGCAGCCATATCCAAGTGCAGGGTCATTCTCGATGCCCTACAGGGGGCATGCCTCAGACAACTAGTGCTGGAACCTACTCGTGAGGAAGCAATTTTAGACCTGGTACTCTCACATGGGGATGGAGAGAGGATCTCAGATTTAGAAGTGGGTAGCCATCTGGCAACAAACAACCACCAGACAATGTAGTTCAAAATAAACACAGCTGTAGAGTCAAGCCATAGAAAAGCAAGGGTGTTGGACTTTAGGAGGGCTGACTTTGGCAAAATGGGAGAGTGCCTCAGAAAAGCACTAGCAAACAGTCAAGAAGGAGGTGGAAGAACAATGGGGAAAATCAAAACTGCCATCACAGAGGCAACAAGCCTTGTGTAAAGCAAATCAACTAAACAAAATGAAGGAAAAAGCCACTGAGGTTCTCAAAAGAGGTGGCAGAAAAGGTTAAGGAGAAAAGATAGCATTCTGGAAATACAAGAAAACACAGAAGGAGCAGAACAGAGAACTATATCAGTTAAAGCAGACGGAGGCAGGAAAAGCAGTCAGAATAGCAAAGGCCCAAACTGAGGAAAAGATAGCCAACTCTGTTAAGAAGGGGGGGATAAAACCTTTTATAGGTAAATTAGGGAGTCAATAAAGACAGCACGGGGTCATAATGTTGCAAGACATTATGCTGTAGTACTATGCTGCACTGACAATACAGCGCGATATATTGAAAATGGCATAATTCTTGTTTTTGTGTGGGGTGCTAAGCCCCCCACGCCCCCTTATGGGGGACTTCACACCCCCCCAAACCCACCGCCACTAATATAACTAACTCCGGGGTTCACACTTAATATCGCACAAAGTGCAAAAAAATATCCATGCGTCTGGGACGGGGAATCGAAACCGGTCCCAAAAGCACTGCTTGCCTCCTTGCTGCTGCCTATGGCTCATCCCATCAAGCCATGGCAGTTGCTTGGCAGACCCTTTTCCCGGCAGGATTCTTATCCTGCACTGGGAAAGTGAGAGGGTGCACTTATAGCATACTTCCATTAAGTGGTTTCACCCTCTGCTCTTTTCCCGTTAATTCTACCTTGCAGTCATGTGGGTACTGTAGAACATGCAACATTATGACCTGGTAGGAAGAAAGACCAAGGGAGGGATACTGAGGCTTAATAAAGGAGTGAGAATGTAGATAGGGGTGACAGTGAAAAAGCAGGGATACTGAATGAATACTTCTGTTCAGTATTCACCAAAGAAGAGGAGGGAGAGGTACCTAAACCAAACAATAAAAACAGTCTGGATAGGGGGGTCGATACTAGTTCATTCACAGAAAGGGTTCTGAAAGGACTTTTAAAACTGAAGGTGGACAAAGCAATGGGGCCTTACAGGATTCACCCTAGAAATCTAAAAGAACTACGGTTAGAACTAGTGACACCACTGACTACCCTCTTTAACAACTCATGGGAGGATGGGGTAGTACCTGAGGACTGGAGGAGGATGGATGTGATTCTGCTTCACAAACGTGGGAGCAAGGCAAAGGCAAGAAACTACAGAGTTGTTAGTTTGACCTCAGTGGTAAGAAAAATTATGGACTCACTTCTGAAGGAAAGAATTGTTGTGTACCTAGAGGCAATGGGGGGCACAGGGACCCAAGGCAGCATGGGTTCACAGCGGAAGGTCATATCAGATGAATCTAATAGATTTCTTTGAGTGGGTGACCAAAGTAGTAGACAAGGAGGGACTGTGGACATGGCCTACCTAGACTTTAGCAAGGTATTTGACACAGTCCCACACAAGATTAATATACAAGTTAGCCAGCCTGGAAGTGGGTCCCAAGCAGGTAGCTTGGATAAAAATTGGCAGGACAATAGGAAGCAGAGGGTAATAGTGAAAGGCCCACTCTGAAGAAAGGGAGTTGCTAGCGGGTACCACAGGGTTCAGTACTGGGACCAGTCCTCTTTAATGTCTTTATAAGTGACATCGGGAGGGACTGGAAAGAAAAGTATATCTCTTGCAGATGACACAAAGATCTGCAACAGGGTTGATACACAAGGTGGGTGGAAGGATGAGAAGGGACTTGGCAAGGTTAGAGGAATGGTTAAAAGTATGGCAGCTTAGATTCAATGCAAAGTGCAAAGTAATGCACCTGGGAAGCAAAAACCCAGGGGAAGAGTACACAATGGGGGGGGGGAGATACTAATAACAACAAAAATGGAAAGGGGCCTGAGGGCAGCCATATCAGATGACCTAAAGGTGGGCAAGCAATATGAGAATGCAGTAAAGAGGGCTGGGGGATACTGGGATGCATAGGGAGAGGCATCACCAGTAGAAAACAGGAAGTTGTTATTCCTCTGTACAGACAGTTGGTGAGACCCCATCTGGAGTACTGCATGCAGTTCTGGAGACTCCATCCCCGCAAGGACAAAGACAGGATGGAGGCTGTCCAAAGGAGGGCAACTAAAATGGTGCAGGGTCTGCACCAGAAGATATACGAAGAGAGACTAAAAGAGCTTAATATGTATACCCTCGAGGAAAGGAGGGAGAGGGGAGACATGATAGAAACTTTCAATTACCTCAAGGAATCAACAAAGTCCAAGAAGGGAGCATCTTTCAGAAAAGAGATGTTCAAGAATAAGGGGCACAATTTGAAGATAGAGGGGGGACGTTCAGAGGTAATGTGAGGAAATATTTTTTCACAGAGAGGCTGTGGATACATGGAATGGCCTTCTTGAGGAGGTTGAGAGTCCAAAATAGTAGGGAATTCAAGAATGCATGGGATAGACGTAAGGCAATTCTAGTAGGGGTAGGAGGAAGTAGGCTGTTGGTTAACTAGGATCTGCAGCTTATCCATTAGGTAGGGAAATGGGCAGACCAGGTGGGCCAAACGGTCCTTATCCGCCATCAAATTCTGTGTTTCTAAGTTTCAATGATCTAATTTGTAATTCATTGCTTTTCTTTTTATCCTTGCTGATGTTCCAAATAACATTACCTGAGTTTCTGCTTATTCAACACCATTTTATTTCTCATTTACTAATCTTGCATTATTTTTTATTTGTTTATTTATTTATATAAGTTTTGGAATTACAAACCTTTGAGTCAGGGACTCATTTTCAAAGGCTCCACATCTTACAATGAAATAAGGACAAACATAGGGTTTACAGGGTACAGAGATTAAAAAACAGAGACAAAAGGATAATACACAAGGCAAAGGCTACATCACAGGTGTATAAAATTAGAAGTAAAAACAATAAGAATCTGTGGTGATGCAATTTACATCGGAAATCTTAGCACAAAAAGGGGGATATATGTGCTTGACACAATATGGGGAGATTATATGTAATCACAGTGGCAGCTTGAGATAATATGGGTATGCAGCACAGGTTTAAAAGGCCCTAACCTAGGAATGGCGAGAACAGTGTCAGGGAGGGAGCTCGTCCATAGTGGTGCCCTGTAGTCAAAGGACCTTTGGCAGGCAGATGTCCTGGCAAATGGGATACGGAAGGTAGTGGAGAGTTAGAATGTTGTGTGGTATGCAGAGGCAGGCACGTTTGTAGGAGAGAGAGACAGCCTGATGGGACTAATCTTAGTTGGATTTTTTTGGACAATAAGCAAGTCTGATAATGTAGTCGCCCCTGAAAATTTAGCCAAGATGTCCTTTAATAGAGTTCGCAGGTATGTGTGAGGCGATCGCAGCCAGTGGCAAGCCGGCATACTTTGTTCAGGGAGTGCTTTATGCCGGCCAGGGCAGTGTCAGAGGCAGCACCATATATGACAATGCCATAGTCTACCAGAGAAAGGATGGAGCTAGATATGGCTAAATGGAGGGCGTCAGGAGGGAGATAGGGCCTATATTTATAAAGGAGTCCAATCCTAATGTTTATAGCAGAGCAGGTTGATGCTACGTGCTCCTGGAATGTAAGGACAGAGTCCAGGGTGATCCTAGATATTTAAAACTGTTAACTGCTTCCAGCTTGGCACCCTGGGAGTTTAGTATGGATAGTTTGGATGTGCTGTGCTTGTGTTGAGGGTGCTAGAATAGCATGATCTTTGTCTTTTGCAGTTCAGGAAAGGTTTATGGGCAGTAAACCATGTTTCAGTTTCAGTGAATGAGCCCTGTAAGGCTTGTTGGAGCAAGGTAGGGTCAGGGTGTCGGCTAAGAGTCTGCGCCATCCACATAAAGAAGCAGGTGTTTAGTGGAGGCCAAGGGAGGGTGTTTAGGTATAGGGAGAAAAGGAGCGGTCAAGGATTGATGCTTGAGGGACACCAGATCATACTGGAAGGCTGGCAGAGATGGTGCTATTTATTTTAACTTGTTGGGTACGGCCATGGAGATAGTTGGAGAATCAGTCAGCAGTCTTTTGGAGATACCAACAGAGGAGGGGTTTATCAGCATATTGTGATTAACGGTATCAAAGGCCTTGGAATGGTCAATGTAGACCAATCCAGCCAAGGCTCCCTGGTCAAGGGCTTCATGAATGAAGGAGGTGAACTCAAGCAGGGCAGTGGTTTTGTTATGCCCTTTCCTGAAGCCATGCTGTTGTTGGCACAGGAGTTTGTGCAAGTCAGGTAGTCAGCGAGCTGATCAGCAGCTATTTTTCCAGGGCTTTTGAGAGGGGTGGGAGTATTGAGATGGGTCTATAATTACTGCAGGAGGTATGGTCACCATTTTTATGGACAGGAGTGATGACCGTCCTTTTCCAAGGGTAGGAACTGCCCCAGGTAAAGGGACATGTTTAGTATTTTTGTTAGTGATATTAGAACTGCATCAAGGGTTAGCAACAGCAGTTTTGCATCAAAGGAGTCACCACTCTGTCTGGTCTTTCCAAGAATTTGGCAATATCTGAGCGGCGACACTGGTGGAATAATTTTAAAGTGGAAGGAAGGGGCACTGGGGGTGGTGGGAACTGTCCAGTGCATGGTGTAAGAAATCGGGGGGATAGAGCTGAGGTCAGAGAAAGATGCATTGAAAGCGTTAGCTATCTTACTAGGGTCTTGGGTGGGAACGCCAGTCAATGACAATCATCAAGGGGAGGGAGTTTAGTTCTGATATTGATGCACTTTGATAGTACATAACAGCATAATTTTGTATAATGTAAGTCTTGCATTCTTAATATATGATGTAACAGAATCAAAATATAGAAAACAAAGTAGGTCTAATATGGAGCCCTATGGGACTCCATATTTTACTCTCAATCGAAAATCAGACTGTCCCTTTCCGACAAATAGTCTGCAAACCATTTTGTTCTGGTTCTCCTACCCCAATCTGATCCAGATTCTCTATTAATAAGGTATAATCAACCAAACTGAATGCCTTGGTCAAGTCCAGATCCAGAAACAAATGATTTGATACCTTTCAATGGACCAACATAGATGTAACAACCAGAACAAAGTGCTCTAGCTTTCGGACCAACCAGTCCTTCTTCAGAAGCCTAATGGCAACTATTTAGAACAAACAATACTTTTAACAGCTAGATCATGCAGAAAAAAACAGAAAAAATCCCCACTGGTTTAGAATATTCATTTAAAAAATACAGATGATGATGTCAGAGAAGTTTAACAGTACCATGTTACCATCAGCTGGGAGGGTCCCAGGGGTCAAAGGTGCTTTGTGCAAAACACATACAAAGAATCCTACTGCATATAAATTAAATGGTCAAGTCCATGAACGCGGTCCCAGTCAGGCAACCACTTTTCATGCCCTCATGGGTGTGCTTGTGAACGCGACCAAGGCAGTCTCCATACTGCCTCTTTCGAAAACAATGCTGACTTTGTGACAGCAAATCATCAGTTTCAACATATTTAATCAACTGACCATATACTAATTTTTCTTGTATTTTAGATATAGCTGACAATATAGATATAGGCCTATAATTAGAACAATTACCAGTAGGTCCTATTTTATGTATTGGTATAACAAATGAGTACTTCCACAAATCAGGTACCTCCCCAAACAAAAGACAGATTGAAAATAATATTTATATATGCTATTTCAGCTGATGCTAATTTCAACATTTTGGGAGACAGTCCATCAAATCCACTAGATGTATCAACTTTGAGTTGTTTCAAAAGTTTGAACACTTCAGAACTAGTAACTGCCCTAAGATAAAATGTGGGTCTACCGAGGTCCATTTTATCTTTTACAGGCCTATTTACACCAGGGTCAGTCATATACGCATCCAGGTCAGTAAATATTCTATTACATTCATTGGCAATATCTACAGAATCATTCAATTTGTTATTTCCTTTCAACATTGTTACCTTAAGATTGGCCCTAGGGTTAACTAGACCATTAATTGTACTCCAAAACCTTGTTATTGGTCAGTCCTTCTGTTTGTTGCTGTCTTACGTAATCAACCCTTGCTCTTTTAATTTCGGCCTTACATTTATTTCTTAAACACTGGGCCTGATTCTAAAGGAGCCCTGGGAGCAACACATGTTGCGCTGCTCTAAGGCTATGGCAATGTTGGGTGCCCCAGGAATCCTGTGCCATATTCCAAAAGAAAGCAGGGTTCCTGCATCAAATGCCCCATGATTGCCACAAGTGTGGGATTGGGCCCGACCAGTGGTGCACCAGCATCACATGCCGCAAGATCATGGCACCGCCACACCCTGCGCAGGCGAGGACGGGCATCACTGGTGGTGATAGTGTGGGGGGACACAGGTGCCCAGTGGGGCTGTGGGGGCGGATGAGGTCATAGGGTGGGTTGGTGTGCCAGCAGGGTGATCGGATATTGCTTCGGCACCTGGCAGGCTGCAAATGCCCATAATATAATGATTTGGGGGCATTTGCACCCCCAATGTGCCACACCGATCCTGTACATCCCGGCTGCCACACCAACCCTCCCTATGGCCCTCTGTGTCCCTTTTACCCATGGACCCCACTAGTAACCCACATGTCACATTGTGCCAGTCAGTTGCAAGGGGCTTAGACCACCTCTTGGTAGGTCTAAGTGGAGCCCCTTGCGACGTCCACTGTAGGGCTCTTGGAATCAGAATTGTGAGCCCCGCCATGGTGCAAGCCCCCTTGTGACCTGGTGTACCCAGTTGCAGGTCGCAAGGGTGGCGCAGTGTCTGTTCAGTGCAGTGGATTCCCCGTTTGGTGCAGCCCGTGTTCTGGAATGGGAATGCTGCAATGGGGGAAGCAAGGTGCGACTTGCGACATTGCTCTTTGGCGCAAGCACCTTGCATCTGCCGTAACGACTTCTGGAATCGGGCCCCTGTAGTTCTGCATATTTACTAATGATTGATTTCTCCTATACAGTTTCCAAGCCTTGCATATACATCCAGAACTTTTGTAAATTCTCCAATAAAATAATCTAACGCATAGTTAACATCCAGTATGATTTCCAAATAGGACCAGCCAATACTCTGTAAATTGTTTCTGAAACCTGCAGCAACGAACCTTGAGAAATTTCTAAAATCTATTATTTTTGGTACAGCTTTTTGCTTGTTACAGTGTTTAAAAATACAGAACACAGGGTGGTGGTCACTAAGGGAATCAGCAATCAATCCACAATTTTGAACATGGTTAACCCTATTAGTTAAAAGTCAATCAAGTACTGTATGCCTCTTGCTTTTAAATTTAACCTGGTAGACAAGTGATAATTTGCTGCAGGTTTGTTTGAGCAAAATCGTCACCAAGCCGGGGAATCTCATCCCCTTCCAATTGGAGTTGAAATCCTCAACACAATGATTTCTCCCACAGAGCTATGGGATATCAAATCTGAGAATTCCTGTAAACCTTCCTTGCTTACTTTAGCAGTGTATAAACACAACACACTAAACGTTTTTAATCTGGCCAATTACAATCTGAACTGCCAAGACTTCATAATATTTCGGTAGCTTTCATAATGCATTTTCAACCACTGTATAGCTATCTTTTATGTAAAACATTACCTCCCTCCTTCCTTTCACCCTGTCACTCCTAAAGATGTCATACCCTTCCAGATGTATTTTATTATTCGATATTGACTGTTGCAACCATGTTTCACTAACTGCAAAAACATCAAGTTCATAGTGTACAACGCATGCTTCCAACTCATGAAATTTTGAGATAATACTCTGTGCATTTAAATGCATAATTCTCATTCCTTTTGCTAATTTTGTAAAGTATTCAAGGTCAGCCACATTATTACCAATGGGCCCAGGGTTAATCTCAACATCCCCACCCTAACTAGCAAAGTGTTAGTCACCATGAGCAACACTGCTCCATCAAACAGCCAAAGTATGTTTCTCATGCTATATCCACAATTATAAACCGGCGATCAGTAATTGAGCAACCTGATTGGCGGAGAGGGTTTGAAGCCGTGATGATATCGGGCTACATCATCGCGGCAGGAAAACCTCGACCTCAGTCTGCTCCCAGCGCAATCTTCTCCACTTCCCACAAGCGAAGCAAGTCAGACCTCCACTACAACTAACAGGCCAAAAAAAAAAAAAAAAACACATCCTCATGCCTCCCCCATTACAGGTCGCCGAAACCAGGCCAGCGCTACAAACACAAAAAAATCCCTTTCATTACATAACTGCTTTATTCGTGAGCACACGACTACCGCTTGCCTCCTGCCCACGCTGCTGCTTGGCTGCAAGCGGTCAAAAGCTACAACCCACCTCAAGGCTTGACCCTTACCTTCTGGATTTCCTCAGTAGGGCACTCATCTTCACTTCCTCAACAAAAAAAACCAATATTAATGTACGTCAGTAAACTAAACTTCCGGGCGGGGGATCAATACCACAACAATTAAGCCTGTAACAAAATCCTCCTGCAACAGCACCACCTACTGGCCAAAACATGAAATACGAACTTTTTTTTAAATGTCTACCTACACTCATATAAAAACAATATTAAAATATTTAAAACTTTACTTTTTGCATTAAAGGCATAAAATATCAATTAATCCAGTTCATAATAGCAATAATGCACTCCAGGGTGTGGTATATAGGTAGGATATCATCACTTCTCAGAGTCGTTGGACACACTAGTCTTGACTCGTGCCTAACCACCCAGCGCGTGACGATATCCCACGATATACCACACCCTGTCGTGCATTATTGCTAATTATACAATGGCAAGGAAAATTCTCTTCTTTGATTGGTCAGTGTGTGTGGGACAGTGATGTTATTGAACAATAACATCACTGTATGAATCAGGCACACAGGTGACCTCAAAACACTACAAGAAATCCCTCCCTCGCCATACAAGCCACCACGCAGCTCTCACTGCTGTGCCACGTAGAAACCCAAACAGAGTCAACACTGAATTCATCACTGCAGCCCCCCCACCACCACCACCACCACACACAGCAATTTCAACTCTCGCCACTCAGGAGTAATAAAAATTTAATTGTGACCCTCTGTCCCCTTGAAAAGACAAAAATGCAGTTTTGTAACATCTCACGTCTTTTTCTGTTGCCGTCAACATCGCAACTGATAGCGCTGCACAGCTTACCGCTACGCTCGTCACACTCGCTGACTAAAATGCAGGCCATTAATTTTGTAATATTAAATTATTTAAGTCTTGCAGGCTGCCGAGATTTACAACATGTAACTTAGCTTTTCTCCCTGATCCACTCGAGCTTCCGACTGTACTTTCCTCCACTCCAACTCCTGTAGTCAGACTCTGGATTGCAACGGTACCAGCTTCTAAGACGAAAAACAAACTGAAATACAAAAAGAGTGTGTGGGAGAAAACAAAGTGAAATACAAAAAGTGTGTGTGGGAGAAGGAACGGCAATAAAAAAGACCTGTGTGTGTGTGTGTGTAGTTTACATTACAAAAAATACGGACAAGAACACTGACACATGCAAACTGTAAAAGCAGAGCGCCATCTGCTATACAACTTATAAAGTAGCCAGGGACTCTTTTTTTCAAAAATAGTATATACTTCCTAACCTAAAAATATAATAATAATAATAAAAAATACTTCAAACAAATTTTCTCTTTCTTTTTTAAACAAATGAGCCATTGTATAATAGCAATAAGGCACTCCAGGGTGTGTGTTATCGTGTAATAACGTCACTCCTTGGTGGTGGAAGCACTCGGCTTCGCCTGTGCTTTGACCCACCCCAGGAGTGGCGTATTATGTCTTATCCCACCCTGTCGTCTATTGTAATTATAGTCCACTTGTTGTACATTACTCCCAGTAACTGACACTATGTTAACAATTGCTCAGACTGTTCCATCTCCCATCACATTTCTAGGTTACCTTAAATAGTATATACATCATTATTCAAGCAGCATTTAGCAAGTACAACAACAGTTCCTAGTATGCTTAAACTATACATACATCCTGCTAAAATTCCTATAAATGTCATTTTAAAAGGTCACACCACGCTAATATTGTCCTTACTGGTAATTAAGTTCTGCACTCTGTATAACACAGTTCGTGCTTCAGTATGTTCTGGAATGATTCCAGTAAGACTCCAGCACTCACACTTCACCTCTCCACTTGATGCTGCCGCTTGATCGCTACTCTATCTTCATCCTTCGCCACACCCACCTTTCAGCCTGACTCCATTCAGGCAAGTTCTGGACACTGGTCCTGAGGGCATGGCCTGGTTCCAACCATGTTTCTTGATGATATACAACATTTAACAGATCACTTCAATTCAGTTCATCCGTCCTGGACCCAAGAGCCTTAGAGCACATGGGAATACATTGGGTGAGGTCCCCAGTGGTGATCCCAGGATGGTGGAATGGCTTGGGGATAGCACAGTGCACTTCATAGTCCATGTATTGAAACTTACTACAACATATTTTCTTCATCAAAGTCCTCATCCTCCGAAATCAATCCTTTTTCTTTCTTTATACCAGGCTTTTCCCCTCTTGGCCCCAGCCTAGCCACTGCAGTCTTAGGCCATACAGATGTGGCATCCACTGGCTTATCTTCCATCAGTGGTGGACTGCTCCCTGGTAGAGACCGAGACAGGGCCCCCCTGGGCCCTGGAGAGCCACCTGTTGATTTCTTTAAGCCTCTACCTGTACCACAGGGAGTTGGTGCAGCCAGCAATGAAGGGCTGGGCAGCCAGCTATGCCCATCCTCGCCCTCTGGATCTGCCCCTGCAGCACCACTTTCCCCCTCCACCACTTCTACAATCACGTCTAGGGAGAGCTCTGGTCACTTCTCCTTCACTGGGGTTGGGTCTTCCAGTGAGAGCCTCTCAAACAGTCCAGACCCCACACTACGCTGTGACCACACCAGGGATGGGCCTTCCGAAATGCTGAACGGGTACCCCCAGTAGAACACGGTGGAGCCTGGTCAAAGATGCTTCCAGGGGCAGAGTTGGAACATATGCTGCAGACAGGCAGTCTAGCTATGCCTTCCTTTGAAATCCACAGCGAATGACCGCTCATCCGACTGTCTTTTCCTCCATTGTTCTACAGTCAGGCCAAAAGAGAAGTAGGAACCACCGACATAGGCTCCTCAGGAGGCGGTACCTCCTCTAACTTAAATCCTCTGCCAGCCATACTGTAGGCTGACTTCATATGTCCCGCTCCCCTCGTTGCCTCTCTTATCAGGATCTGGGGGAAAACAGCTGAAAACTGATTGCTACCAGTTTCTCTTCCTCTGCCACAGCCGTTGGAGCTCGCACCTGCTTTTGCCACTCTCCTACTGCAAAATGGTGCCAGCTCACAGCATTGCTTTCCCATCCACAAGCCAGCAGCCAGTCAGAAGGCAGAATTCCTACCACATGACCCGCAGGACATGACACAAACTCCACGAGAAGGGCCTGCAGCCCAGCACCAGGAAAGCCTATTCCATCCATGCCACCACTAAAAAGGTGTTTCTTACTCGCCACATGGCCTAGGGCAGCTTAGCCTGGACCTGCAATCCTCCTGACCAAGGATGTTTGCCCATTTAGGGTCCGGGGGGCATAGAAATCCTGGATGAGCCCCACATGTAGCCACCCCTATCCGATGTCTAGGGCTGGCCAATGTTCTGGAGGAGGGCCAAGAGCACAGAAATCTCACCAGACAATCCTCTGGTTCAAGCATAGAATTAAAATTAGCCTACCTGGAGTTGTCTTTATTAGTGGCTGGAAACTCCAGGAACCCCAGCAGTGAACACCAAAAAGCACCCAAACTCCATGGGAGTTCCCCAGCTGTGGGTATCTTCACCCTTTGCCAACCAGGATCCCCAGGCCGGAAAATAGAGGTACAGGCTTTACTGGGAGCCCCTGGAAAATGAACTCATTGGGAAGTTAAAACTCAAGGATTAACATTTCATTAGAATCCTTTTCTTTTTTTTTCAATTTATTGAACTTTATTAGAGTTTTCATAATACAACAACTGCAAATAACAACATTAAGAAAACAAACCAAACAATCAAAACAAAACCAGACCCACCCCCATCCCCCAGAAAAAAATACCCACCCTCCCTCCCTCCTCCCACTCCCTGGAGCACACCAATGAGCGTGAAATATACCCAGTGAAGAATGACAACGTTGTTCAGCTTAAAACCCAGGATAGGCTCCCAGAGGGATCTCCCCGGGAATTATTGGGGTACAATAATTTAGGTAGGCCATGTGGGGGATGAAATGGCTAGCAAGGCACACAACTGTTCCCATCGGGATCGGAATCGAAGTGGTCTATCGTTCCGCTGAGCAATCTGCTTCTCCATCTCTAGCACCATCAAAATTTCCTGGTGCCACTCTGGGTAGGATGGGACAGCGTCATCTAATCAGTGTCGGCAAATGATCAACTTTGCTGTAATCAACATCATGGCCATGTAGGCCCAACATGGCCCAAACTGGTCCGTCCGATAAATACCAACTAGGCATACCTCAGGGGTAAAGAAAGAACCTAAGCCCAGGAGGGGGATCAAGGGAGCGCCGGATATCAGACCAGAAAGAAGTGATCTTGGGACAGTCCCAGAGAATATGTTTGAGATGTCGCTTGGCCATCCCACAATGAGAGCAGGTGGGAGACACCAGTTTACTCATCTTATGGAGCCAGGAGGGTGTAAAATAGAGATTATGAAGAATTCGGAACTGGAGCAGATGGCAATGGTCTTGCTTGACAAATCTGTACAGATGTTTCCAGATGCCTTGCCAAGCTTTAACCACTGCCTGAAGGTGTAAAGCATGTTGACAATAATAACAGACATCCTCCAAACTAGCTGGGTCCCCTGATTGATAAAATCTGTAAAACACAGACACTGCATGGGGTTGGACTGCCAAACGAAGAAGCAGGGACAGGGGATCTGCAGATAAGGAAGACCAGGGAGGAGGACCCAAAAAGGAAGCTATCGCCCCTGTAAGCTGCAGGCGCTTAAATGGGGAAAACACTGGGAGATCAAATCGGGTCTGAATAACAGGGAGAGACACAAGCATGCCATCTTCAATAACAGAGGAGAGTGTAGCCAAGCTGAGTCGGGGCAGAAACCAGGAAGAATTGGCCAGTTGGAAGTTTGTATGTCGGGGTTCTCTAGTAGAGATTGAGATAAATCCTTTCCCCAATTCCAACCCATATAAGCACAGAGTTGGCAAGGGCTCTCAGGGACCACCAAATGGGTGTACCCCTGAGTTTCCGAGGCAATTGTGAGGGTTTAATATATGAGGGTTTAATATATAGTAGACTGCAAAGCTGGAGATCTGCCTGAGCACACACATGCTGTTCTATCATCAGCCAAAGGGGGCGGTATTCTGTACCATGAGGGGTCAACGGGGCAGGAGTCCCATAGAAAGATTTTGGAGCTATGCAGGGCACAGTAGTACAGGAAAAAATCTGGGAGATGTAAACCACCCCTCTCTCTGGGCAAGGTAAGCTTGAAGTATGCCCTTCATGGTGTCCCCTGCTTCCAGAGAAAGGCCGAAAAAATTGAGTGGAGTTTGACAAACGAGGCCTTAGGTAGGTAGGCAGGGGCCTAACATACCCTTGGGATATAGAATGTGGGGTAGAACGTTCATCTTGACCATGTGTACCTGCCCCAAAGGAGAGAGGAAGGTGCATCCACCTCTGAAAATCCCAGAAATGTCCTTGAGTAAGGGTCAGGTTCTCCTTCTGTAGGGCAATCAGAACCTGAGTAACTCTAATGCCCAGAGAGTTCAGAGAATGAAGCTCCCAAAGAAGCCTCATATCTAAAATTTGCTGGCGGGGACATGGACATTGAATGGGAACACCTTGGTCTTGTCCAGGTTAAGTTGATATCCTGCCACCTCTGAGAATCAGAGGATCTCAGCAAGGCTGCCAGAATAGAAGATTGGGGATTGAGGAGGTGCAGCAACAGATCATCAGCATATGCTGAGAACTTGCAACTGATCCCTCCCTACCTTGATACGCTCAACCCTGGGATTATTCTGGAGATTATGCAATAAAGGTTCCAGGTAGAGATTTAACAAGAAGAGAGAAAGGAACACCCTGTCGAGTACCGCACTGCAAGGTCAGGGTGGCCAACAGAATACCGTACAATGAATCCGAGTTGTTGGATGGTTATAAAGAGCCCTCACCCAGGCAGAAAAACAATCAGGGAAACCAAACTTGTGAAGTGTGGCAAAAGTAAAGGCCAAGCAACCCTGTCAAATGCTTTTTCTGGGTCGAGTGAGACCAAGGCCATCGGAACTTGCTCTCACCTAATGCAGAAATTAAATACCAGAGTTTGCAGAGGTGGTCTGAAGAAGATTGACCGCCATAAAGCCAACTTGTGTGGGACTGATAAGGCCTGACCACACCTGAAGCAGATGATTGGCCAAACCTTAGCCATGATTTTAGTATCGGAATTGAGAAGGGAGATGAGTCTGTAGTCGCTAGGTAACAATGGGGCCCTGTCCAGCTTAGGAAATTCAAGCCTGAGTGAAGGAGAAGTCAGAGAAGTCAGAAGCACGTAGATAGTTAAACAAACGGGTGAGAACTGGGATAACTGAGTCCCCGCAGGTGATATAAACATTATTGAGAAATTCATCAGGACCCGGGGCTTTATTTTTAGGGAGAGCACAGATCACCTCTCTGACTTCACTTTCTGTGATAGGGGCATCCAACAATTTACTCTGGGCAGGGGAGAGCCATGGGAGTTGTAAGGTGGCCAGATAATCTTTAATGTAGTTGGGAAGATCAGGAGAGGTTAAATCCTCGATGTAAAAGGCTTGATAATAATGAGCAAAGGCCTCTGCAATTTCCCATGGACGAGTGAGGACTGGGCCCTGTGGGTCAGGTTGAAGAGAGTAGATAGCCTTTCTAGCCCCTGTCTGGAGAAGACGTAATGCCAGAAGCTTTCCCACTCGCTCCCCAGTCTCCAAGTAACGAAACTTGGTATGCTGAAGGGCGAAATCAGCCTGTTCTGCTAAAAGCCTAAAATACTGTGCTCTCAAGGCACTCAGTTGTTGCCAAACAATGGAGTCTGAGGAGGAGGAGAGTGAGTGTTCCAGCATTTGGATATGCCATAGTAGGTGTCCATCCTCCTGCCTTTTGTTTATGGGTGGATGCAATCCGGATTAGTTCCCCCTTACTGCACACTGGGCAGCTCCCATAACATATCTAAAGAAGGATAGAGCCCTCATTGGCCTGGAAGAAGTTATCCAGAAAAGTATTAATATCCGAGAGTGTATCCAAATCTTAAGAAGAGTGGCATTAGCCACCAAGTGGAATCCTGCTCCTCCAGGCCAAGGAGACTATAGTCCAGGAAAACTGCAGCATGATCAGAGACCACCATGGGTAGATCTTGCAATCCTGCTGACCAGACACTATCGAGATACTCATTAGGAAGTAGTCAGTTCCGACTGTGAGGAATGAGGTACAGAATGAAAAGTATATTGGTGCTTGGATGGATGAAAGAGGTGCCAGGGATCCATGAGGCCCGCCATATCCATCAGGTCCCGAAGACCCCTTTGCCCTGGAGAGAGACCCTTTCTAATAGCTCCAGATTGGTCAATGTCCAATTCCAAAACTAAATTCTAGTCCCCACCAGTGATAAGTGTTAAGTGCAGGAAAGGGGCAAGGTGGGACAAAAAGGGCTAAGAAAAATTGGGGCCAGTCGAGGTTAGAGTCATATACCGAACCCAACACTAGCTCCGTTGGTCCCAACCAACAATGAAGAAAAACAAAACAACCTTCCGGGTCCCAAACATCCTGCAGTAAATGATATGGCACCTTCCTCTCAATGAGGACGGCGACACCTCCTCTCTTAGTGCTGACCCCGGTCCCAAACACATGGCCCACCCACTCTCTTCTAAGGAATGAGATGTCATCCTTGCGGAGATGAGTTTCTTGAAGAAAAACTACACATGGTTGAAGCCGCTTGAGATGTTTCAAAATCATGTAGCGCTTCCTCCTATCCTGTAGCACCTTAACATTCCATGTTAAAATCTATACATTTGGGTCAGGATGAAACTCTATTAGGGCTAAACCAATCTGACATACAGCACAGAATATATAATCTAGTGTCTGAAACCCTTGAGGTGTGCTCCAGGTCCCACCCACCCCATGTAAACAAAATGCCAAAACCCAATAGGAACAAGTAACCCCCACAAGGCAGACCCCCAAACCCCCACCCTCCACCAGAATACATGTAGTAGAGAACAGCCCTTATAAGCCATATCCCACAACCCCAAAACAAAAAAGAAATCAAATAAACAAAAATACTAACAACAATCCTATTAAAGTATAGCTACTGTAAACTACACCGGTCCTAGCAACTGAACTCCTAAGAACATTTCTCACATGATGATTACTACCTCACTGCCTCCAACCCCACCCCCGCTCTCTCCACCTCCAGAAAGAAAACGGCTGTGAACAACATTAACAGGAACCAGTGAGCACATGCTGGGAAAACCTCTGGAACTAATCTTAAAAAAACAGTTTCCATAGCGAAATTTCCCAGCAGCTAAAGCAATGAAAGCAATGTCCCCTTGCACAACAGGCACATCAGGAATTTCGATGAAAGGGAAATCCCACTAAAGCAATAATACCCAACAGGGTGGGCAGTATTATAATACTGACCACCCAGGGGCGTAATGAGGCCCAATGCTGCAAGCTGGAGATCCTTATAGCCCCTGGAAGGTCCGTATTGTATAATATCGACAACCCTGGAGGGTATTATTGTGCTTAGAAAATGAGCATCTGTACAAATTTTAATTGAGTAGTAAAAAAACAGAGGAACTGAGTTTAAAAATGAAGAGAAATAGAAAAAAGCATTTTTGTGTTAAAGTAGTTCCTCTGTTTTAGTGCTGTTCTGTCTGTTGTACCCATACCCCACACAGCCATTCTGTTGTAGTTATTTACCCCTTGAGAAACCTGCATTTCTTTTGGTCAGAACAGAAGACATGCTGTTAGGTGCGTGATCTTGTGTGACCTGCTAAGTAAAAGCAGGAAGTGGAGGTACTGATGCAGCATGTCAGCGCCTTGTGTTTTATTTATTTATGGTTTATAATGTCAAGTGCCAATTCTCACCATACCTACAGCTGTGAGTATTGTCCTGCAGAAAGAGCGGTGTTCGCTGTCTTGGGGAACGAAGAAATGCTTTTCGCAAAGTGAGTCGTAGACAGATGGAGTGAAGGAAGAGGCAGGGTGATGTTGAAGCTACTGTGTAAAGCTATATGCTGAACGAATGTTTTAAATATTTTTAAATTGAATCGAGGAGTGCGATAACAGAAAACTGGGATAATTCTGTCATATATGGTGGGTTAGGGCTCTTTGTTGTTGGGAGACTGTACAGATCAGCAGTTTTCGGGAGCGAGTGGGTGGGCAGCTGAACGAGGGAGTAGCAAGAGTGTGGGCAGCTGCCTGAGAGTCGGGTAGGATGAAGAGGGTACAGTAAATGGAAACAAAAAGAAGAAAGAAACAAAGGTAGTCAGGACTGAGCCCAGTGGAGTTTGATGTGTGGCTCTGTTAGGCAGCTGGGTACTGAATCAGTGAGCATTGCTAGGACAGTATCTCTCGCTAAGCGAGAGAAATAAATGGCAGCGAATTTAAATTCAGATAAGATACTTTTAACCAATTAGGGAGCAGGGTGGGTAGTAGGATACTTGTCTGTGTGAAGGGGCACTATAGACTGGTGCTTTTTCTTTCCTGGGCATCTATTGAAAGTTAATACTACCCCTCTGGCAAGGGTACTAGCCAATCAGATGCCAGGAAATAAAAAGCCCATTTTCTAATTAGAATTTGACAATATAAACTATATCTGCAAGTATCATATAATAAGTAAACATTGGGGGGGGGTTGAATCTCTCAAAACAGTACTGCAAGTGTCCAGAAAGGAAATGTCCACTATTAAACACCAAGTGGAACAATTATCAAGCATAACTCCAGTCCTATGTGTAACCCCTAGATGGCGCTATCCCAGGGGCTACTACCCCTGCCTGATTTGCCACTAACAGGTTGAGGGGCCTGGATCCGATGGCGAGTGCCTCCACCCAGAGGTCAGGGTTTGCAATAGTTAAACTAACTTGGTCACAGCCCTCTGGGACACTGCAACCCCCCTTTCTTCCCACTAGTGGCCCACACAGTATATCAGAATTACCTTCACAGTATACACTTACCCCCAGGACTGGTTCAGGCTTTGGGACCCCCTGTAAAATAAGCAGATACAGTGCAACAATCACAGTACAATACTTTAACATAGACAAATACCTCAGGCAGTATAACTTTGCTGAAACAAGCAGCTCTGATTTATTTAGGGGGATATAACAAGGACAGGGGAAATCAGGTTAATTAGCTTATCACTTTACTCATCTATCTATGGCTCTGTGCACAGGCCTATCCCTACCAGTTACTGTCCCTGGATACCCAAGCCCTAATGGCTAGTCCAAACCGTGGCAGCTGGTAGGGGCCCTTTCACACAGAGAAAAGAAAAATTAGTTAAACAGTCAGCAGTACAGTAATTCCATTTGGATTCAATGTGGCAATTCAACAGGGAGCGACTCTGAATTAGTACTCACGACCTCCAAACAAGATAGGGTCCTTCAATGTCAGCAGGGCTACTCTTGAACTCCACGAGACTCCTCACACATTTATATGGCAAACTGCAACAGGCAAAAGTCCTTTAATGGCAGCAGGATTCACTTGAGCTATACAAGCCTCCTCACACATTTATATGGTAAACAGTCACAGGCAAAAGTCCTTTAATGGCAGCAGGATTCACTTGAGCTACACAAGCCTCCTCACACATTTATATGGTAAAAAGAAAGTACTATACCAGGCAGGCTGCTTCTCTATCCCGATCGCAATTACTGCACAATACCCGGGAGAACACACAGCAGATTCAGTTCCTGATAGACCGAGTGCAATTCAGCAATTTCTCCAGTCTTCTACAGGGTGAGCCTGGTTTCTACTCTTCAGATATCCTTTGATTCTCTTCACAGGACGGATTCAGTCCTAACAAGCAGTTACACAAGCTGCAGACCGGAACTCCGGGCCTTACACCGTTCCCGACTAAAACTGCACACCGAAAGCACAGGGCTCCTTCCTCTTCACTGCCAGAGCTCAACTGAAACTCCAGCAGACAAAACTGGGCATTTCCTTTGAGTTCCTCCCAGTTCTTGGCTGGATTGGCTGTCACTCACAATAGACTGCCCTGTTGGTCCAAAAGTGGCGAAGTCAAACTACATCTCCCAGAGTCACTGCCCATACAATCCTCTTGTGGCTGGCTCAGATTACGAGTCAAGTTCTGATTCATCCAAGGCACCATATTAGAGCTACCTTAACCCACAGTGATTGGTCCAGTTCAGCAGTTCAAAACTAGAATGGGGAACTAGGCAAACACAGTTCTGACTGCAAAGAAAGCAGGTTAGACAAACTGTATTTTCATTATTACTCTAAATGATTTCTGGCAAACAGTTACATCTTTCAGATAGGTTCCTTTGCACTCTAGTGACTGCAAAATGGAGTGAATTAGCAGCAGCTCAGTGGTACTCAAGCAGAGAAGCACACAGTCCCCCATACAAACTAATTATGTCTGCAAGCAGACAGCTCTTAAAGAGACAGTACCAGAGGCTCTAAAAACACTCACTGATAAATGGCTTAAACGCCAAACACCATTCAGGCTTGGAGCATTCAAGCAAGCTCCTGGAAGTCTTTTGGGAACCCCCATTTGCAGGGGGGTTACATATGCAGTGAACCTAATAGTTACACAGTCCAGAAGCTTGCTTGTCAAAGTAACAGGGATAGCAAGCTCACTCTAGTGCATGAAATAACCGAAATCAGGGACTAGATGCTACTATATCGCTGGAGAAATACACAGTCTCCTCCCCTGCAAAATGCAGGTGAAACTCAGATCCAACAAGTTGCGACTCACTCACTGGAACAAGTACAAGGTCTATGGAGCAGTCCAGAAGCAGGATAATATGGTTGGTAACCAGCTCGCCACATAAAGAAGCAGGTGAACAAACCTCAGGACCATAACTTCAATCCCTGCAGCAGCACAGTGAGTGAGCACTCCCTCTGAGAGAATAGCCTGAGGGAGTGTCTCAGAACTAGCAGTTTCACAATTCTGAGTCCAGGAGAACAGGGATAAATAAAGGGCCAGTCGTGAACTAGAACAGAGGTACAGGCAGAGTATAATGGCTGGTCAACAATAGAAGCAAAAGCAGGGAAGGGAACTCTACCTCCCGCGTGGTAGAAAGCCAAACCTGGAAGCACTTACAGGAGCAAAAGTCCAGAAAACACAGATGTGTAGCAGACGGTGGTCCTCATTTAAAAAGGTCAGGAAGGAGCCGCTTGAGTTCCTGAGCCACTTGCTCCAGTGTGTCCATCGAATACCACTCCCCATCATGTTTAACTTGAATCACTGTGGGGTATTTACATAGATACATAGACACTGTCGGCAGATAAGGGCCTATGGCCTACCCAGTCTGCCCATTTGAGCTTATAAGTTCACTTTATGTTTTCCTAGAAATCTGTTGCCTTACCCCTCACCTCCAGAATTCTCTTATGTCTATCCCATGCATTCTCAAATCCTGTGATTGTTTCAGCCCCACTGCTTCCTTTGGCAGGGTGTTCCACTTGTCCACCACCCGCTCTGTAAAGAAATTCTTCCTCATGTTTCCTCTGAATCGCCCTCCTCCAACTTCATTCCATGTCCTCTAGTCCTGGAACATCTTTTCACTGAAAATTGGTGTATTCCTGCACCCTGTTCCTCCCTGTAAGATGCTTGTATGTCTCTATCATATCCCCTCTCCTCCTTTCCTCCATGGAGTACATATTCAAGTCCTTCAATCTGTCCTCATAGAACTTGCGATGCAATCCATGCACCATCTTTGTTGCCCTCCTCTGAACTTTCTACCCTGTCTATGTCCTTAGGTTGGCAAGGTCTCCAGAACTGTACACTGTACTCCAGGTGGGGCCTCACTAGTGTCTTGTATAGTGGAATTATGACCTCCCATTTTGCTGGTGATGCCCCTGCCCATGCATTCCAGCATCCTATTTGCTTTACCTGCTGCCTTGTCGCCTTTGTTTTTGTACCTTGAGGTCATCAGAGATGATAACCCCAAGATTCCTTTCCTGCTGGGTGCATGCTATATCCTCACCCCACAACTGATATGTTTTTCCAAGTTTTTGTGCCCCATATAGATTATCTTGCACTTCTTTGCATTGAATTTCAACTGCCAAACCCCTGACCATTCTTCACATTTCTGCAGGTCCCGCCTCATTCTGTCTGCACCCTCTGGTATGTCCACTCTGTTACAGAGCTTTGTGTCATCAGCAAGCAGGAAATTCTGCATTCTAGGTCCTGCGCAACGTTACTGATGAAGATGTTGAATAGGACCGGTCCCAGCACTGATCCCTGTGGTACCCCACTAATCACTCTTCCCTCTGTGGAATGACATCCATTTACCACCACCCTCTGTGTCCTGCCACCCAGCCAGTTACCTACCGCTGCACTACTGTCCTGCCCACTCCCATATCCCCACTTTCATGTAATAGCCTTCTATGTGGCACAGTGTCAAAGGCCTTGCTGAAGTCCAGATAAGCCACATCCACTGCCCTCCCGATCCACCTCCTTAGTCACCCAGTCAAAAACTTCAGTGAGGTTGGTCTGACATGACCTCCCCTGTTGAAACCATGCTGCCTTGGGTCCTGTAGTCCATTGGCAACCAGATGTTCCACCAATCTCTCCTTCAGTCATGCTTCCATGATCTTCCCTATTACCAAGGTGAGGCTGACTGGTCTGTAGTTCCCGCTCTCTTGTTCCCACTTTTGTATAAGGGGACTACATCTGCTGTCCTCCAGTCTTTGGGTACCTCCCTGTTTCCAGTAATCGGCTAAACAGGATAGCCAGAGGTTCAGCCACCACCTCTCTTAGTTCTTTAAGGACCCTGGGTGCACCCATCTGGCCCCATTGCTTTATCAACTCTTATTACTTCCAGTTCCTTCAGGACCCTTTCTGTGTAAAGGGACTTGTGTCCATTTCTGCACTGTTCCCACCCTTGTACTCCCTTCAGGCCCATTACCCTCCTCTTCCTCAGTAAAGACTAAGCAGAAATATCTGTTCAATATGTCAGCTTTACTGTTGTCATCCTCCATGTGGCCCCCATCCTCCCCCTTCAGTCTCACTATCCCTCCCTTTGCCTTTCTTTTTTCACTTGTGTACCTGTAAAAGGTTTTGTCCCCCACCCACTGATTTCGTAATGCACTCTTCTGTCTGAGGTTTGGCTTCGCTTACTGACCTCCCTACCTCCTTTTTCTTCTCCTGGTACTTCTCCCTATCCCCTTCTGCCTGTGTCTTTTGTATTGCCTGAATGCAATCTTTTGGCTTTCACTTCTCTGCTACCTCCTTGGAAAATCATAATGGCCTCCTCTTCCTTTTCCCTGCTAACCTACTTAATGCTTAATTCTGTTGCTCTTGTAATTGTGATTTTAAATATTGCCCACTGTTCCTCAACTCCTGATTCCTGACCCATTCTCATTAATGCCTCTTTCAAGCATCTCCCCATTTTCCCAAAGTCTGCCCCTAAAACCAGGATACATGTTTTGTGTGCTTTGGTTCTGCTCCTGTGATTTCAAACCACAATGACTGGTGGTCACTGTTACCCCATCACACTGTCTCCATTTGTGAGCACAAGGTCCAGTATTGCTTTCTGCTGAGTTGGTTCCATGACCAGTTACTTGAGGAAGGCACCTTGAAGAGAGTCCAGGATAAATCTGCTTCTGGTTGATGCTGCTGGGATGCTCAGTCCACATCTGGAATACTGAGATCTCAAACCAGCACCATCACCCTTGTCTGCCATCCTTTGGATGGCTAGCATCAGCTCCCTATCTGTTTCTTCCTCCTGGGCTGGTTGTCTATAGACCACCCCTGTACGGATGGCTGGCCCATTTTCCTTTCCAGTTTAACCCACAGTATCTCTCCCCCGTTTTGTTCCTCCTGGATCTCTGTGGTCTTTATGTCATCTTTCATATAAAGTGCCACTCTTCCTCCCTCCCTACCTGCTCTGTCTCTTCTGAATATGTTGTAGCCAGGTATGGCCTTCTCCCAGTCATGGTTATCATTACACCAGGTTTCTGTGATGGCCACAATGTCCAGATCTGACTGCACCATCACCGCCTCCAGATCCTTCATCTTGTTGCTAAGGCTCCTGGCATTGGCACACATGGCTTTCCATGATTTGAACTCCCCGGACTGTTTAGCTGTTCTACTCCAGCCCCCTCCCTGGTTGTCCTTTATCTCTGGTTCTCCCTGCTGTCTGTCCTTCTGTTGAATTTTGCCCCTTTCTGCTTATCCACCTTTTGGGCACTTATCTCCATCTTTGCACACTGCTTTTGTAGAGATATTCACTCCTCCTGTTCACTGGTTCCACTGCTAGCTGTGGGGGGGGGGGAAATTAAGTATCCTCCTTGCTGGCCTGCCACCCCCCTAGGCTAGTTTAAATGCTTGTCCATGTAACATTTAAACTTATCATTGAGTGTTTGGATTCCCCTCCAGGATGGATGCAGGCCATCAGGCTTGAACAAGCCTCCATCCCTCCGGTTGGGTCCCTAGTCACCAATGAATCCAAACCCTTCCTCACAGCACCAGTTCTTCAACCATGAGTTAAAGTTCCTGGTGCATGCACCCCTACACTCTCCCATGCCTCTCACAGGTAGTACTTCTGAGAAGGTGACAAAAGTAGCTACTTGCTTGATACCCCTCCTCAATTTCCTAAACTCTTCCTGAACTTCCTTAGGCTCCCCATTTGCTAGGTCATTAGTACCTAGGTGGATAATGACATCCAGCTCACCCTCCCATCTTGCCTTCCCGGTGATCCCCAGGATCTTCCTCCCAGCCTTCCATGCCATGGCACCAGGTAGGCACCTCACCTCCCTGTCCTTCCCCTCCTGTGTTTCCAGCTGGATCCCTCTTATGATAGAGTCCCCCACCAGGATTCACTTCCTCATCCTCCTCTGGGGTCCACTGCTCTCCCCACTGAGGTCACCTCCTTGGATGACCTCCACATCCTTCCCTTCCACTTCTCTGGGTACCTCTATTTGGTTGTCCCATTTGCCTGTGCAGCATATGAGTTCTGGGTGGAACAGGATCTGAAATGTGCCTCTGCCTGACTGCCCTAACCCTCCTGAGCCCACCATCATCCAAGTGCTCCTCGCTCTTGGCATCCTTTGAGGCAGCGGTGTTGGACTGTGTGGTCTCTGGATAGGTGAAGGTACTCTGACCCAGTTTACTTCCACTCTGAGTCTGGCTACCTCATCCCACAGTCCAGAGAGCTGCAGATAGGGCAGCACCTCAGCATCCAGAAGGTCTGCTTGAATATGGCCGCCCATAGCCACTGTCATTGCACCACTCCCACATTATACTGCGCTTTATACTGCAATTCCAGTACTTTTCTGTTACTGAAGCTGTCCTAGTTCCCTTTTATTAATTTTCTGTTCTAAAAATCCTGCCACCGATCCTCAGATACTTTTCTTTAAAGAAGGAAAAAAAGTCAAAACACTTGTGCCAAGGGCGGACTTCTTCCTTCTTATGCCTCCTACTATACAACCTCTGCTATTCTCTGTGCTAGTGTCTGTCAATCAGATTTAACAGGGCAGATGATTAAGAGTGGCGGGCAGGGGGAGGGTGGGTGAAAATTTCAGCAATTAAAGACGGCAAAAATACACCACCAGTACAAGCACACCAAACTAGGTTTTAAATTTTTGACAGCCCAAAAACAATTCTAAGTAAAGACAGCAAAGAAATAACAGTGTCACTAAAAGCCCATAAATCTAAGTTTAAAACAAAAACAGCAATGAGCAGTTACTGCAAAGCACTGAAATGAATCTGGATCCTTCCCCTTCTGGCTTCTTCTGAGGAAACAAAAATCACTTGCTACCTCAACTCTGACTAAGCCCCAACTCCAGTTATCATGTAGCTGAGGTCAGAGGTCAGACAATTAGCACCCTCACCCAAACTACAGGGCATGCCAGACAGGCCAAGATTAAATTTTCAGCAATTAAAGACAGGAAAGGAATACACCACCACTACAAGCACACCAAACCAGGTTTTAAATTTTCAACAGCCCAAAAACAACTGTAAGTAAAGACAGCAAAGAAATAACAGTGTCACTAAAAGCCCACAAATCTAAGTTTAAAACAAAAACAGCAATGAGCAGTTACTGCAAAGCACTGAAATGAATTTGGATCCTTCCCCTTCTGGCTTCTTCTGAGGAAACAAAAATCACTTTCTACCTCAACTCTGACTAAGCCCCACCTCCAGTTATCACGTAGCTGAGGTCAGACAATTAGCACCCTCAACCAAACTACAGGGCAAGCCAGACAGGCCAAGATTAAATTTGCAGCAATTAAAGACAGCAAAGGAATACACCACCACTACAAACACACCAAACTAGGTTTTAAATTTTCAACAACCCAAAACAAGTCTAAGTAAAGACAGCAAAGAAATAACAATGTCACTAAAAGCCCACAAATCTAAGTTTAAAGCAGAAACAGCAATGAGCAGTTACTGCAAAGCATTGAAATGAGTCTGGATTCTCCCCCTTCTAGCTTCTTCTGAGAACAAAAAAATCACTTGCTACCTCAATTCTCGAAAAGTTTACCCACGTCCTATCAGCTTCATGACAAAGGGTGCAGTGCTGCCTGCTTAGCACACACAGACCATTGCAAGTCTTGAGAGATTCTAAGTGGTGCCTCCCAGAGTAAAGTCTTACAATCCAGGACCTTATTGAGGATATGCTGCTTATCAAGGAAATTGAGCAGTCAGAATATAAGTGGCCTAGCGGAGAGCCGGGGTGGTGGCAGGGTGCAAGCCCTCTTAATATGTAAAGTGGCCCTTCAGGGAGGGGCCAGACACTTGTCACATAGTTTTTGCATGAATAAGATAGGGTTAGGTTCTTCTTGTTCTGGGAGCCCAAAAGCACAAGATTTTGCTTGGTTCCGTCCTTCAAGATCTTCTAACTTGTGGAGCTGCTGCTGAAGTGATGTTACTTCAGGGTCCATCTTGCCCTCCAGTGTTCTACCGAGGAGAGTTGGGCCTCTGAGTCAGCCACCTGTGTATTCAAGCACTCGACAGATGATGCAATTTTGCAACTCATCTGTGAGAGCCAGTATTGAAGTATGGAGAGGTTTCATTTCCTCCAGAAATCTCTCTTCAGTCAAGGTAGTCCCTAATGCTGGTGAGCAGGAGGATTTTGCGGCCTGTTGTTTGCTCCATTTGGCTTGCTTGTCCTGCTCAGGTGTAGGAGGCGGCGTGTAGTGAGGCAACACGGTCTTCATGTCAGCATCCATCTCCAAGCCACCCAATATCACCAAGAGGCTCTCCAGTGTTTAGATCACCCAGCTAGGTAAGGTGGAACTGAAATAAAAGCCAAAAACGAATGTAAAATTGAGAATTAAATGATGGCAATGGAGGAGGAGAAGCCAGGAGCTGTACACAGTTAGGCAGCCATCACGTCACCCATTAGAGTCCTTTTCTACAAATCGAGGCAGACTCCTATTTTTTTCCTAAAGCAATATTTTATTTCTCCTACACCCAAATGATTACAAGGGCTACAGGGGTCTAGCATGCTTTAAAGACAACTCTCTCAGCTCCATGGGGCTAACATTTATACAAGAGAAAAAGGCAGTCAAAATAGGCAGGACAAGTTCTTCTAACAGCTATAATACAGCAGTTAGATTTTTCATCAGGGATAGCTCGACCTCTATATCCTGGACCATGATGCTCCAAGATTTCCACGGGCACTGGTGAGTACCTGACGTTTCACTACTTGAACAAATGGGACTTTCCATTTTCCTCTCCCTGAGACAGCATACAGCTTCTCCCCAAACCCTGTTCCCTGGCTCTGACTTCCAGCCCCAAGGGACATGGATGTTGTAGTATCAGCAACGACCCCATGCACCATACCATTTTCTCTCTCTCCCAGGTCGCTCACCAGTCCTGTCTGTTTCCCCAAAGCAATACTCAGAATACGAATGGCATCCCACTTCTTTGGTGGGGAAGGGCTCCAAATTTTAGGAAGCTAACTGAAAACTGCACCCACAGCCTGCCTTACATGCTGCCTGATAAGTGCAAAAGTTCAAGGGGAGACTGACACATGGAGACCCCTCCTTCATAGATTTTGTTTTAAATAACTCTGCATCAGAAAATGATAACTTCAAGGGACTACTTAACAAAGAACCCAAAGTAAACTTTGGCCCATTTAATATAAAACAGTCTTTTAGCCAGTCAAAAAGTAGCTTTCATTTGAAAAGGCTTCACTAGGAACATGTCTCATTACGGGCATACTTGGAAACAGAACGCATTCCCAGAGGCTTTTGGATTTAAAAAAGCCAACATTTGGATTACAAAGAGAGGGCTTTCTTGAGAAATGGCACAGAATAAGCCATAATGTAAGCAGGGAGTACATCACATTAATACTACAGGAAAATGCAGAAATCCAAAAGGAAACTGAAGAGGAAATTAAAAGAAGAGGTACAGCACTAAAAGCTTTTTACAGTCACCCCATGTATGAAGAATCACGGGATAACTTTAAACTTAATTTGATTAAATATGATAAAAAAACACAATAAATTAAGCAGACAACATTTGAAAGGGACATACAGTAAATGACTATAAGAATGGCACTATTTTTGGATGGAGCAGAAACACTGTACGTGACGGAGCAGATAAAAGTGGCAACAATACACCTTTAAAGCCAATTCTGAGAACACAGACTGGTTCTGAGGAGGGAGAAGTAACCCAGAACTGAGCAGCTCTGAAGAGGTTTATTTAGAGAAGAAGAATATCCTAGACCGATGGATCAGCAATTGACGACACTACTCCTGAAGGCCCAAGAAGAAGCTAACATCTAATTTTCAGCCAGCCCCTAAAGGAGACGAGGCGGGGGGCAGGAAGAGGAGGAGGTGGCAGCGACAAGGCAGAGCAAGCAAGGCTGGAACAAATGGATGAATCAATGCATTAGATACCAACAGGGAATGTGATCAATATCTCATCGATGAACTTTCAGATGAACTATCACTTTGAATAAGGGATTATTGTTCATACCATCTCAGAGGTTCAGCTCAGTTGAAACGGTAGTGGACTGCAATAAGTTTGTTCACAACCTGGGATTAAAGTCTTTTTGCCAGAAGGCGTGAGGAAGAACAAGTAACAATGACAATGGGGTAAGTCAACCATTAAGTATACCAGGTGACATTGGAAATGTTTACCCAGAAGTTGAAAACAATGACGATGCAAGTGATTTAAGTACTAGGAAATTCAGGCCACAGTCAACTTTCTGCTCACTTCTCACACCAGCATTATAGACTTTTTTAAGAAGCTGTGACAGTGATTTGCAAAACTTGGACAGGAACTTGAAGAATGACTGTCGCCATTTTAATTTTAATAAATCTGAGAAAAAAGCATTGGATGGTTTAGGGGTAAACACAAATATAATGATCAAACCTGCTGACAAAGGGGGTTAATAGTTGTTATATAGACATTGATGTACAATACGGAAGCGTGCAGACAGTTAAATAATGAAATGTTTTATGAAAAAGTGCCATCTGATCCAACATCCCAATTTAAAAAGGAAACAGACAAATATTTGTGAGAAGTAAAGAATAATGGGTAGTTATCAGATGACACTATATAATTTTTCACTGTAGAACACCCAATTCAAGCATGCTTCTACAGAACTGTTTACCTAAAATCCATAAATGTATGGTAAACTTCCCAGGTCGCCCAATAGTTTCTGGGAACAACTCCCTTATAGAACCTCTGTCTCAGTATATAGACCATTTAATTAAGCCCATAGTGAAGGAAATTCCATCCTATATCAGAGACATGGGGGGGCATATTGAGTATCCTGCAAGATGTGGAAATACACGAAGAAAGTTTTTTTGTAACCCTGGATGTTGAATCTTTATATTCAAATATTCCACATATTGGAGGTTTGGAATCCTTGTGTTATTATTTGGATGGCATAGAAAAAATGACCCGCCCACTGGGGTGTTGGTAAAATTGGCGGAATTTGTATTACAGTGCAATACATTTTTCTATCTGGATGGTCACTACATACAAAAGAAGGGTACAGCAATGGGGGCCCTGATGTCCCCATTTCACTAATATGTGGGAAGAGGAGGTCATTAGGTCACTAGACGCTTATCCCTACAGGATAAGATAGATTTATACCGTTGATTTATTGACGATATAATAATGATCTGACTGGAACAGAGGATGAATTATTTGAATTTGTGAGAAATCTGAGGATCAATGAGAATTTGAGGTTTCCTGTGTCTTTTAGCAAAACCCAAATCACTTTTTTAGATTTAATAGTTGCATAAGATGGGGAAGGAGGTATAAAAACAGACTTTTACTGAAAGAACACAGATAGAAACACAATTCTTCAGGCAAAAAGTAACCTCCCATTCCACACCATTGGAGAGATACCCAAAGGCCAGTTCACATGAGTTAAACGGAACTGTAGTGACCAGGAAACATACAAAAAGAGAGCAAAATTAACTGGAAGCCAGACTTTATGATAGAGGTTTCCCCAGGGATGTAGTTGAGAGGGCATGGTCAGAGGGAGATGACCTTCAAAGGACAGAGGTTATGGTGCCAAAAACACAGAGAAGAGAGAAAGGGGATCTTAGAATCAACTTTATTAACACCTATAGTGCACATTCAAGAGAGATCAGTGAAATTATTAAAAAACATTGGCACATGGTGGGTTTGGATCCTGGGTTATAGGAACTAAAAGAGACACCACCGAGAATGGTACACAGGAGGGGTAGAAGTCTGAAAGATAAATTAGCACATTCTATACACCCTTGAAGTGACAATCCCAGAATGTGGTTACCTAAGAGACAGGATGGTTGCCACAAATGTGGCAACTGCAAATTCTGTGCCAAAGTACGGACAACAAAAACATTCTTAAATCCCAAGACAAACTGGGAAGTGAAAGTAAGGGGATTTATAACCTGTGCTACAGAAGGTGTGGTATATATGGCGACATGTTCCTGCGGCTGTTTTTATATTGCTAAAACCAAAAGAAAATTCAAAAAATGTATAGGGGGCCATCTGAGAGCTATTGATAGCAAGGACTCCAGAAATGCAATCACAGTACACATGAACAGAGTAGCCAATGTTAGAGACCACATCTGGTCTTTTGTGGGCATAGAGAAACCCATAAAAAGCCCGGGGGGGGCGTAATTATGACAACGTTCTCTTGAAACAAGAACAATACTGGATTTTTCTGGTTTTTTTTGGGGGTAGAAAGACCAGGATTAACTGAGAGGATTGAGTTGAAGCCATTTTGAAGAAATAAAATTAAGGTCCCCCAATAGCTCAGTGCATACAGGCTGTTTAATGTTATCATTTAAGGGTAGTGCTGTTCAATAGCCAAAATAAAATAAAATGTAAATAAATTAGTATTGTGATGTTTCTTATGTAACCCCCTACAAATGGGGTCACTAAAAAGCCTTCCTAGGGTGAGCCTAAATGCCCGCAGCCTGGTTGGTGTTCGCAATAAAAGCCGCTTGAATGTGATTGCCAGAGAGGGCTTTAAAGCCTCTGCGTCTGTCTTTAAAAGCTGCCTGAATGCAGTATAATTAATCTGCCAGGGGGGACTGTGTGTTTCTATGCCAGAGTCCCTCCCGAGCTGCTGACAAATTGCTCTGTTTCTGCCATCACTATTTGGTCAGAGTGAGCATTTTTGAAAGATGAAACTAGTGGCTGGGAATTACTTAGAGTAATAGTGAAAATGTAGTTTGTCTAACCTGCCTTTTTTGCAGCACAAATTGTTTCTGTTTAACTCCACCATTTTGGTTCTGAACTGCTGAACTGAACCAATCAGTATGCGGGGACTCTAAAATGGAGCCTGTTAAAGTGGGACTGTGTGGTGCCAGACTCTGGGAAATGTAATTTGGGATCCTTGGCGCCTTTTTGCACCAACAGGTGGAGCATGTTGTGACTGAGAGCAGAATCAGCCAACCAAACTGTTTGGATCAAAGGAAATTCCCCTGCTGCCTGCAGTCCAGGGCAGAACAGAGATGCAGCTGGAAGAGTGAGCAGCTCATGGAGCTGCTGCCCCAGGGGGCAGCGTGGGGACTTGGCGGGAAGGCTGAGTCTGTCCTTCCTGCATTCAGCTCTCCTGAATGGAGAGAACTGGAGGAAAGAGGAGAGTATTATTTTGGACCATGTCTCTGAACATTTCATTGTGCCCCAAGTTACGGTCATGACAAGAAGAGATGGACCGAAAGGAGAGATTCGAGTTGACGCTGAAGGAGCAGCACTGCTGTGTGTATTTGAGCAGCCGCTGCATGAGTTCGTGTGGGAGAACTGTGGAAGGCCTGATTCCTGGCCTACTAGCCTGCTATCTGCACTGAGAGGAGAAGAGGACATTATCAGACTGAACCGACTTTGCAGAGAATGAAGCAAGCTGCTGATTTATAGCCAGGCTCACCCAGTAGAAGACCAAAGATTTTGCTGAAAGTGATTGGCCTGTCAGGACTTTAGCTACGTAGTGCTCCGGTAAAAGCAATGATTTTGTGATCAGGATCAAGGAGCAGCCTGCCTGGTATCGTAATTTCCTTTACATATAAATGTGCTATGAACTGCGAGGGGTCGCAATCTGTTTTCCCCTCTGTCAGTAAACTGTGTGCTAGCACGGGAAGTGTTTCCCTGTCAGAATCAGACTGAATCCGTGCTGCCTGATGCAGATGGGCCCTGCCACTTGGGTCTAGTCCCACTACCCTTCTGCACAGAAAGATCCATCATCGAGGGGCCCAGCTTCCTCTGGCAAACCGGCCAGTCATCCATCAGCCCTCCTGTGTTTAGCCTGGGTGTCGTGAGTAATTATCAGGGTAACTCCCTGCAACTTTTGTTCAATCAAAGTGTGTCATCTGATTGTTTTGTGCTTTTCTTTCCATGAACTGAGCCCTCCGGCTCCGGATTACAAATTGTGTGTGCATGTTCTTTTTCCATCAATGGACCCCAACCAGCTGTGATGAGGGCCTACCCCGGGCAACGGACTTGGCTAGCCCTTTCCCCATCCTGGGTACTCAGAAGTGTGACTGAATGGGACTCTAAGTGCATGCACAATAGTGTGATTATTAATATGTTCAGCATAATTAACCTGATTATTCCTCCTTGTTACAGACTCCTGAATAAATCAGATCTGTTTGTTTCTGCAATTTACATTGACTGTGGTGTCAGTTTATGTTGAAGGTATTGCATTGTTGCTGTTGTACTGCCTCACCTTATTTTACAGAGGGTCCCCAGAGTCCAGCTGAAGGAACCAGTCCTGGGGTAAGTGCCAAGTACAAGTGTATGTGGTTTGCATATCTGGGGCATTGGGAAAGTCACTGTTGTGTGCGTGTGGGCCACTAGTGGGAGAAAGGGGGTCACAGCATCCCAGAGGGCTGTGATCTGGTTAACGAACCCAAACCAACCCAGACCTTGGGTAGAGGCACCCATTTCAGAACTCAGCTCTTAACCTGTTAGTAGCTAAGCAGGCAGGGGTAGTAGCCCAAGGGATAGCGCCACCTAGGGGTTACAGTTAAATCTATATTTATTGCTTAATTCTAGGTAGTCCTTTTCTCAAGATGTTGGATTCATAACACTGTAGTGGACCTGTGGGAAACCATGTTTAAACAAGAACACTACCTGTGGACTACTCTAAGTGGTAAAATGTAAATGATACAGTAACAAAAGAGTAGATATACCAAAAAGTACAAGTGCCTTTACAGAGTTACCTATTTATTGAAATATGAAATTGGATCATGCAATCTTGGTTTTAAGTGTAAATAGTCTTGGTATATTTTGAATTTTAACAGTGTGCACTGTCACTTTAATTCACTGCCTATTTAACATGAGTTGAAATGTATGGATGCCATCCTATGATTAAGCACTGGGGGCATGAAATGCATCAGGAGGTATTCCTGTTTGATGTGAGGAGGGGGTCAGCTGAGATTGTTTTGCTGCTTAACTGATGTGTAATTGAAAATAAAATGAAACACCTTATTCACTAAAAGCAGGTCTAGTTGTGGACTGACTCAACTAAAATACCTCTATGGGTTCATCGTGAGAAACACTAAAAGGTTCTATAAGTAGCCAGTGCTGGCATTTTGACTTTTGAATACACTACATTTTTGGCCAGGCATGGCACTCTTAGGTGCAGTGAAAAGTATTTGCAAAGTTTACAAGGGGAGACCTCTAGGGTGCTCCACGGCCCACTCGGCAAAGTCTGGCAGCCCCGAAGCCTGTCCCTCCAAACAGACCCTTTACATGGTTAGAGGTTCCCCTTGGCCGCCTCACCAGTGTCCCTGGGTTGCCTTGCCACGCCAAGTTGCAGAGACCCTGCCAGAACCTACTGCAGCCCCAACAACCCAGGCACACGAATACCAATACCAGGGCCTAAAAACATTGACCCCAAAGGCCTACCAGTCCTGCACCTCCTTACCACCTAGTGACTCCCCCCCCCAGGGCCCAAGACTCCAGACAAACAGCTGCAGATACCTCACTCTGTGCCGTCCAACGGATGCTCACCCAGGGGACTCAACTCATCGCCACAATAAAATGCTGGTCTGCCTAAAGCGGGAAGGGGGGAGATCCCCACCCCACACTGCCCTGCAGTGCCCGCCAGTTTCTCCTGCTCTCCTACACGGCCCCCTCTCCCCAAATCTCTATTGACTATTTATACCCTAAAAACTCTGCTCTCTGCTGCCACCAAATGGTAGCCAACGGAAATTGTGCCACCAAAGCACTAAAATCACAAAACCCTGCAACGACTGAAAAGGAAGGGTGTCCCTAAAGAGCGCATAAGCCCTTCTCGAAAGAGAGGAGCTTACAGGTGAGACCACACCTTGAGTACTGTATCCAGTTCTGGAGACCACACTTCAGAAAGGACACAGACAAGGCAGAGGCCACCCAAAGAAGGGCAACACAAATAGGGGTGGGGTTGCACCAAATATCCTGTGAGGAGAAATTGAGGGATCTAAACATGTAACATAGAAACATATACACAGAAACATAGAAATTGTCAGCAGATAAGGGTCTTCGGCCTACCTAGTCTGCCCCATTACCCCTAATAACTGCGCTGTTTCATGCACAGCTGTAATTAGGTTGAACCCCTCCCCCGACTACCAGTAATCCTCTATACCTATCCCAAGCATTTTTAAAACCTGTAATTGTTTCTGCCCCTACCATCCCTGCCAGCTGGCGTTCCATTTGTTCACCACCTCTGTGAAGAAGTACTTCCTCACTTTCCTTTGAACCTCCTCCTCTCTTCCTCCCTCCTGTTTCATCTTGTGCCCCTTGTCCTTGAACATCTTTTTCTTTGAAAACAGAAATTTTCCTGTACCTTATTCTTCCCTGTGATGTACTTCAATGTCTCAATCATATTCCCCCCTCTCTCTCCTCTCCTCCAAGGAGTACATATTCAGTTCCTTTAGCATACCCTTGTAGGGTTCGTGATGTAGTCCCTGAACCATTTTGGTTGCCCTCATCTGAACCGCCTCCATCCTACTATGTCCTTATGTAGATAAGGCCTCCAGAACTGGACACAGTACTCGAGGTGTGGCCTCACTAAGGTCTATATAGTGGAATTATTACCTTCCTTTTTCTGCTGGTGATTCCCCTGCCTGTGCATCCCAGCATCCTGTTAGCCTTTCCTGCCTCCTTGACACACTGCCTACCTACCTTGAGGTCATCAGAGATGGTCCCCCAGATCTCTTTCCTGCTTGAAGCTTTCTATTTCTCCCCAACCCCCAGTTGATATGTAGCTCCTGGGTTTTTGTGCCCTACATGCATTATCTTGCACTTTTTTGCATTGAAACCCAGCTGCCAGCCCCTTGACCAATCCTCCAGCTTCTTCAGATATCCCCTCATTCTATTCACTCCCCCTGATGTGTCCACCCTGTTGCAGAGCTTAGTGTCATCAGCGAACAGGCACATTTTCTCTTCTAGACCCTCTGTAATGTCACTGATAAAGACACTGAAGAGGACTGGACCCAGTACTGATCTCTGTGGTACCTCACTGGTCATGGTCACTTTACCCTCCCTCTGCAGAGCAAATGCCATTTGCCACCACCCTCTGGGTCCTATTATCCAGCTAACTCTCAACCCACTTCACCACCTTCTTTCCAACCCCGTGTTCCCCAGCTTGTTTAAGCAGCTTTCTGAGTGGCAAAGTGGCAAAGGCCTTGCTGCAATCCAAGTAGGCCACATCCATTGCCCTCCCCGATCCACCTCCCTGGTTACCCAGTCAAGAACTCAATGAGGTTTGTCTGGCACGACCTTCCTTCCATAAAACCATGCTGCTTTGGGTCCTGTACACTGTTGACAACCAGGTGTTACACAATTCTTTCCTTCAGTGGTGTTTCCATGATCTTTCCCACTACTGAGGTCTAGCTGATCCATCTGTAGTTTCCTACTTCCTCCCTTTTTCCACTTTTGTAAAGAGGGGCTAAATCAGCTCTCTTCCAGTTCTTGGGTACTTCCCCTATTTCCAATGACAAGTTAAACAGGGTAGTCAGAGGTTCTGCCGACACTTCTCTTAGCTCCTTCAGTATCTTGGGGTGTACCCCATTTGGTCCCATAGCCATAACAATTCTTATTACCGCCAGTTCCTTGAGGACCCTTTCCTTTGGAAAAGGACTTGTGTCCATTTCTGTGCCGTTCCTGAACTCATCCGTTATTGCTGGCTCATTTCCTGCCCCCTTCTTTGTAAAAACTGAACAGAAGTATTTGTTCAGTATATCTACTCTCTGGTGGTCATCCTCACTACCCCCACCCACCCTTTCAGTCTTACAATCTCTCCCCTTGTCTTCCTTTTTTCACTGATGTACCTGTAAAAGGTTTTGTTCCCCCCCCACCACCACCACCACTGAGTTTGCTATGCATTTCTCTGTTTGTGCCTTGGCTTCCCAGACTGCCTTCTCCACCTCCCTTTGTTTTTCCAGGTACCACTCCTATCCCCTACTCCTGTGTCTTTTGTATTGCTTAAATGCTATTTTTTTTTTTTGCTTTATCCTTTTTGCTACCTCTTAGAAACCAAAGTGGTTCTCTTTCTTCTTCCCCTTGCTGACCTGTTTGACACAGAGTCGTGTCACCTTGCAATCCCTGCTTTGATAGTCTCCCACCGTTCCTCTACCCCTGCTTTTCTCCTACTCTTACCAGTGCTTATTCTAGGCATTTTTCCATCTTTCTTAAATCCACCTCTTAAAGTCTAGGATCCTTGTCCTTGTGTGACTTGGTTCCACCCTCTCAGTTATTTCAAACCACACTGTTCGATTATCACTGTTCCGCAGGTGCTCCCCTACTGTAAACCCTGTCACACTGTCCCTGTTTGTGAGCACCGGGCCTAGAAGAGCCATCTTCTGTGTGGGCTCTATGATCAGCTGTTGTTGCTGCAGCGGGGAGGCTTCAATCCACGTCTGGTAGATTGGAATCCCCAACCAGGAACATCTCCCCCTTATGTGCCATTCTTTGGATTGTTAGCATCATCTCCTTATCTACCTCCTCTCCCTGAGCTGGTAGTCTATATTTTATCCCTGTGCGTATGGATGTCTGCTTTCTAGTGTAATCCACACTATTTCCCCTTCTCCCAGATCTCCTTGAATTTCTGTGGCCTTTATGTTTTCTTTGACATAAAGAGCCACTCCTCCCCCTTCATGCCTGCTCTGTTCCTTCTGAATAGATTGTAACCTGGTACAGCCACTTCTCAGCTCTGGTTTTCATTGTACCGGGTGAAAATAGCAATGCCATACTAGCATGGTCAAAATCACACTGTCAAAATAGCAACAGCTAATACAGCAACAGGGATAGAATAGCGAGATCAAGTTAGCTATCCCTGTAGCTGTATTGCTGTTAGGGGAGAGGAGGGGAAGGGAAGCCTGTGTTGGGAGGGGTTCCACTGAGTAGCTGCTATGGTGGAGAGGACAGAGCCACAGACAGGAGGACAGTAGCATATCGGTGGCCCAGGGTTTGATTACTGCGACGCCTGCTTTTTTGATTTTGTCTCCCTGTCTCATTTTCTGTTTTCTTCTCCGTGAACTATCTCACCCCACCCCCAGGTTTGTCTGTGTCCCCAAGTTGCCTCCCCCCGGAAGTAGTTATTATTAGTATGGGCAGTTCAGGGGCAGAACCACCCACAAAAACAGAGATGTTAGTGTGATTTGGTTTGCCATGGTAGCAATCAGTGTGTTTGTGGACCACTACCATTGGCACTATTGTTGCAGTCGCTGTTTTTGGTAGGCACTGTTATTGACAGTGCCATTTTACCTTTGCTGTTTTAGACCACTCTATTCTTGTTTACGGAGTCCTGATATAGTGCCTGTTTTCCTTATGCCAGGTCTCCATGATGGCCACAATGTCCAGGCCAGATTTTGCCATGGTAGCCTCAAGGTCTCCTATCTTGTTACACTAACTTCGGGCATTTGCACACATGGCTCTCCAGGATGTGGTGTCCCTCCCCTGCTTTGCTCTCTTATGCTGCTCCCTTTTCTGATTGCAGTCTTTGTCATACCCTCCCAGTCCCCTGTCTTTGTGTTGACCTGAGCCCTCTGTTGGTCTGTTTCCTTCTCAAGTTCCCCTATAGTTCCTGTGCTCTTGGGGGGGGCCATATTTTGTCTCCTATCCTTCCTCCAGCCTTTCCCTGGGTAGTTTAAATGCTCACCTATGAAGCAATTAAACATTTCACTAAGAACCATGGCCCCCTCTCTGGATGGATGTAGGCCATCACCTTTGTACAGGCCCACATCCCTCCAGGGGGGGCCCCAGTACCCCATGAAATCAAGCCCCTCCTCTCCACACCATTTCTTCAACCATGAGTTGAACTTCTGGATGCAGAGTGTCCTAGCCCTCCCGTTGCCATGGACAGGCAATACCTCCGAAAAGGACACGGAGCTTGCTACCTGCTTTAGGCCTCTCCCCACTCTTTGAACTCCTCCTGTATTCTGCCTATCTCTTCTCTATCCCCTGCCAGGTCATTTGAGCCAGGTGGATGACATCCATCTCCTCCCACCTTACTATTGCCCTTGCAGTCCTTCAGATTCACTCCCCATCCCTCTGAGCTGTGCCTCCTGGAAGGCACTTGACCTTCCCTTCCCCCTGCTACTTGTTCCCAGTTCCACTTCCCAGACTGTTGAGTCCCCCACCAGGAGTAGCTTCCTCTTCCTTTGGGGTCCTGTACCCCCCAGCCCTGGGGCTCCATTTCAGAGGACCCGCTCATACTCCTTGGTCTTAACCTCAGGTGTCCTTGTAGGACTCTCCCACTCCTCCAAGACAGAGTAAGAGTTTCTAAGTTGGACTGGATGGGGATGGGCTTCAGACCCACTTCCCTCACCCCCCCAAGCCCACTATGGTCCATCCACTCCTCCTGCTGGGAAACTCTTGAGGTAGTGGTTGCAGACCCAGTGGTTTCTGGGTGGGTATGGAGGTTTTCTGAATTCTGGCCAACTCGGTTTGGCTCGGAGACTGGCAACCTCTGCCCTCAACCCAGAGAGGTGCCTGCAGATGGGGCCAAACTTCATGATACAGAACATCCTCCTGAAAACTGCAGCTCTGCATTCACTACACTGCACCACTCCCTGCATCTTCCTCACCTGCGCTGACTCTGTCACCTCCTTTGCGCTATGTAAGCTTCCTGTTGTCCCTGCTCCTAATGACTGCCTCCTGTACCTTGATTGACTGTTCTCTCCTACTCTCAGGCTACTATCCCCTGACTATATTTGGCCTTCTAGATTGTTAACTCCTTCTGGCTTGCTAGGTGCTAGGACAGGATTTTTTATTCCTTTTCTTCTTCTTCTTCTTACTCCCTTTACTCTTTTGATTTCTTCCTCTCTCTTGTACAATGTCCACTGCAAGATACCAGTCCAAAATAGGTCTAAAAATTGGTTTTATTATTGTAACTTCTGTTACCTGGGGTTACTAGAATCCTAGTAAGACCTAGTGGTAGGCAGGGAAGACAGCTTGTGAAACTCCAGTTAAATGGATTTCACACTGTCTCACTCTGTTCTCAGCCTCAGCTGAGACTGAGGGATGATATCATTTTAGAACTGTCACAGCTGCATAAGCCACACTGGAATGTTTCAGTTGGAGGTTAGAGTAGAGGCTGGGGAATTTGAAGTCAGTCTGTGGGCAGTCTTAGAGAGAGACTGTAGTGCAGCAGAGTGTGCAGGCTCTCAGAACTTTAAACCCTGTTTCAGAGCTACTTTTGTAGTAGGTGTGTGTTTCCACCTGAAGAGGAACACAGGAACTGGTAATTGAAGTGGTGGAGACCGCTTCAATGGTTCAGAGCCCCATTCCTGAGGGGATGGGAGGAAGGTGCCTGCCTGTTTTCCAGGGGCAACCCCTCCTGGGTCCAGCTAAGGGAAAGAAGCTGCCTGTTCAAGTTGTGCTGAGGTACCAGAAGCTCTTAGAGGAAGATTCCTTGAGGAGAAAATGCCTGTGGGGCACCTGCAACCAAAGGGGTGCTCATTCTGAAAAAGGGCCAAGTGTTTTCACCTGAATAGAAGGAAACTAAAGGGACTGTTACTGTGGGATCAGGAAAAGACAGCTAAGTACAGTTGGAAGATGTGGGGATTGGACTGCTTAACTCAGTGGGGGGTCTAGAGTAATGGACAAAGCCACTAATAAGTATGTTCAAGGCCAGCACAAAGAGAAAGAAAGAATGTGGGATTGACTGTTAATTCTGTGGGGGTCTAGAGTAATGGACAATGCCACTTAATTTAAGTATGTTCAAGTCCAGCACAAATGGAAGCAAGACCAGTAAATGGAATGTGAAATACATTTAGCATTAATCACACAGCAAAGTGTTAAAGGATGAGGTGTTTACAGTCCAGAGAAATGGCGCGGTATGAATTGTGGGAGCAAGAGGTGGAGACCCCCACCTGTAGTAACCAAATTCACCTTCACGGATTTGCTCTAGACACCTGTTGCTTTCTCTCAGGTACTTGGCCAGTGCCTGAGGAAAGTACCCAGACATGGGATTAAAGAGGAAGATTCCTGATGGAGCCAAAGTGCTCTTAGGTGGTTTAGGAGCCACCAGAAAATGTTTCCATGAAGTATGGAAGGTGTCCAAGTGGCTGGCAAGGGAGCGAGCCAGGAAAACCCAGAACAGTGTACTAGTTCAGCTGTGTAACCCAAAGCAGTTACATAAGTCCGGGCTGTGTGCCCAGTGTGTTGTAGAGCCTGAGGGCTAAAGTGATGAGGATGTGTTCTGGTCTCTTTTAATCTGTATTACCAGGAGTGTAGCCCCATGGGGTCCATCTATGCTTTGTTTATTCTGTTTGGATGTGAATAAAGCCACACTTTAGAATCCCACTTCTGGTACTGGACATTACAGTTATTGCTTCCTTTGTCCGGAGTTACTTGGGTGCCCCTGTGCAGAGTAGCCAAACCTAGCCTATGTGCTGAGTGACATATTCCTCCCCGATCCCAGCCCACCTGGTAGTGCTGTCAGATACAAACAGCAGACCAGGTAGGGATTACAAAAATGGAGCCACCACTGAGAATTTGGGTTTGGAATTTAGGGAGGAATGTAAGAAAGATGCTCAAGCAAAGGGCTAGCATTTTGGCTATCTGGCAGTGGGTAGCCCAAAAAGCTGAAGCAATGTTATCTAATGTGTCGCTGTGTGCTGTTGTCCATGTGCTGCTGTTAAAATGCCAGTTGTTTACCAAGGAGCAGTAAAGCCTGAGAATATGCCCTTGTCCTGCATCAAATTTACAGCGTTTTCCAGCTTTTAAAACTGTTTGTGACAAAGAAAAGTATGGAAAACTGTAGGTAGCAAAAGGAAAATTGTGCCCTAGATGTTGGAAATGCTTTCTTGTGGACTGAGAGACTTGTTGTGCTTAATGGCCATGAAAAATGGTTGAAATGGGCTCCCGCCGTGGAGTCAGTTGAGAAAAAAAAAAAGTGTAGTTTTGCAGTTTAAATTTGCCTGCTCGACGATCGCCATGAGGAGAAGAGCACTCGAGAGGAAAGAGGCTTATTTACACATGCTGAGTGATTGGTGAGACTGCAATCAGTCCCGCCCCCAGCCAGCTCTAGAGCAACTGCCCAGCATTCAAGAAGGAGAGTGAGTGGAGTGTGTGTACTGGCTTATCTGGAGGAGCATTGTGGTGATTGAAAGCGCTATGAAAAAGTGTAAAAAAAATGACTTTTTTGTCTGAATTCGGGCTCAATCCGCATCTTGATCGACTGGACTGTGAGTGTGGTGTTCAGAGGGACAACTGGCAGGACTGCCAACCCACTTCTGTCCAGAGGCCTCCAAGACTGGCTGCAGGCTGTTTTCCATCGCAGCAAACAGCTACTGATAACAGTGAGTACCATCAGAAAAAAATTGCTCAAACCAAGTGATTTTGCCAAAAGCCAGCTGAATCTGTGTGTAGCAGTGTAATCGCTTTGCAAACAAGGACTGTGTTAAGTTTTACCAGCAAAAGCAAGCATTTTAAGCCATCGACTGTGAGCATAATTATAGGTTCAGCATCAGTATAAGTTTCAAAGCCATGAGAGAGACTGTGAGTTGTATCAGATATGCAGCAAGAGTTACAGGCAATCCTGTGCTTGGAATACTGAGGCTTTAAGGGACTGTAAGCTAGAGCAATGTCTTCAGCAAGTGAAAAGTCAGTGGTAAATCATATAAATGTGCTAGAAAAAAGAACAGTGCAAGTTTGTGCAGTTTAAGCAAAGTTATCAGTAGAGTGTGTAATCGGATGCAGTGGCTTGACCCAATTACAGAATGTTGATGTAGGAGTGCTGCCGCCACCATTACAGGGTGGGGTAGTAATGAAAACACAGCAGCAGAGGAGCCATTTTGAAAGAGAGAGAAAGTTTTCAGTGATGTGGGACTTGAAATAACAGTGAGCATTGTTTGTTTTTTCTCTGCAGTCATGGCCTCTGGACCAGCCCGCTACCTGGATCATGCCCGGACTGTAATAGCAGTAGAAGTCAACAAGTTAAGGGACATTGAGAGATGTTACTATGGAGGACGACTGCCTCCTCATGTGGTGATTCCTGGATAACCAGTGTAAGTATGTTTAATGTGCTTAAATGCTGGAAGGGACGTCTTCATGGTACCTCACTGTTCTGGGTGCCTAGAGAAATATGGTTTATTTAAAGCACCCAAGATTCGTTTGGCTCTCACATGGACAAAAGTTCAAGAATCTGCAGTTGGAAGCACACAGCACCAGATGGAGCCTGTTGGAGAAGGCTCCTCAGGGAAGTGTGGCACAAAGCTAGAGGGTGCAGATTTACAGACAGAACAATGTGCTGATGTTTTGGAGTCTGGATCACAGAGAGACAATTCAGGAAGAGCATCAGTAGATCCATGGAGAGGGAGGCCTAGCCCAAGTCTCATAGGAGAAGACGAGATGAGGGAGGCCTTTGAATGGGAGGTTTTGACCTCTGCGCCCAGCGAAGAGTGGGTAGTCTCAGGAGTGAGGATGACTGCTCACTCCTGGGCACAGATTCTCAGTGAGGAAGAAGAAGAGGGGGAACCTATGTGGCCTTGTGAAAAAGGAACTGGTACACAGCATCAAGCTCTTGCCTTAGAGGAACGCATGGAACAGAGTGGTGATTCCACTACCCTGGCTGTGCAAGAAGAAGTCAGGGATCCATTTTTTGTGTCTTTGAGAATGCGTAGCTGGCAGAACCAGGACTGGCCGCCCCCAAGCCAAGCCAGAGGTCTCAGGTTGACCAAAGCTAGTAAAAGAGGAAAGACTGGTTCGTAGGAAAGCGAATGAAATCTATGGGATGTCCTTTCCTACCTTTCCTCGGAGAGTCTGGGAGGAGATTGAGAACAGCAGGAAATCCTGGATTTGGGCAGAAGCAATGAAATGTGTGCATCCTGGTGCAAACAAGCATGTCAGGAACAGAATTTTTCATGAAAAATACAGCCAGTGGAAAAGAGGCAGGACACTGTTAATGGACACTGTTCGAATTGTGGATGGAGAGGGACGTGAAACCTTTCACAGTGTGAATTATGAGCACCCAGATGGGGTAATAATTCAAGCACCTGACCCGTTGTGCTATTGGCCACAATGCAAAGACCTCCCTGCGAATATGCCCATGCCTACCAAATGGGAAGCAGAGCAGTGGTAGCCAGTGCTGCCACTCCAGCCGTTGCAGTACCTATGTTGTTCCGCCAGTATGGATGTCCAGGACTCAGGTACCCCACATTCATCAGTTCTACAGTGTACTGACCTTCCAGAATCCATAGACTGGCCCACCAGATGACTTCAGATCCAGAGAGGACACCAGCCCAGCTGTATCCTGATTCATTGCCTGGTAATCAGAAGACTTCAGACCAGCTATTTTCCTTTTTGTTCCTGTTCCAAGGTTCCATCTCCAGAGATGACATCAACCCAGCAGTTTCCAGATGTGCCCTCCTGTCGTTCCTGGAAGATGTCCACCCAGCTGTATCGAAGTATGCTGCCAGGGAGAGTCTTCAGCTGAGGACCAGGTTTGGTGCCGCTGCTTCTACAAGGGACTGGTAAGCCCAGACTTTTCTATTCTTATGACATTGCAGTACACACCCCACACTAGCAGACTCCAGATGTTTGAACTGTCCTCAAAGACTCTCTCTTCGGGCTTTGGTCTGCTAGAACTGTGCTTCACCGGGCTCTGGCCCAGGAGAGACTCTTTAATGGACTTGCCTTTGGGCACTGTGGTCACTAGATGGGACTTTAAGGGCACTCCATCCCCCAAATATGGTGTTATTGTAAATAATGTCATTGTTTTCTACTGTTTTCTAATGTTTATACTGTTTTTTCTACTTTTCTAAAAAAAATCTTTTTGGGATTCTCCAGTGTTTTGATGGTAGGGGTTTTAGATAAACTGTGTATGCAGATTAGGAGTGTGTGTTATCTTTCTTTTAATTGCAGGTGTTCCTGAAGAAGATAGAAGAGAAGACAAGAAGAGGAGGAGGACTCAGTGGATTTCCTCACTAGTACTTTAGAGTGTAGTATTTAAAGTACTGTAGTTGTTGTTGTTACTGTGTAACCCTTTTCTTCCACAGGTATGATTGTGGGAGTAATGCATAGAGTTTGGTATTAGCTCCTGGTGTATGGTTGCATGGTGTCCAGGGTCGGGGAGGTCCTCTGTTTGTTTTGTTTTGGGAAATTTGAGTTAGAGGCAGACAGGTTTTCCCTAGAGGGCTAGGGATGAGACAGGCTCTGGTCCTGAATGGCTATAGGGGCAATGCTGATCTATTAGGGCTATGCTCTGGACAGTTCCACCAGAGCCACTAGGTACCCATAGTTAGCGGGTAGAGTAGAGGCTGAGAGGTCAGCCAAGGCCTCTAGGCCCTTAGTGTTGCCTGCCTGTGCTAGCACAGGTGAGGGGAAAAGGTAACGTACCTCCCCGTAGTCAACACACATGGGGTGAGATGGCCTGTTGGGTGAATAATGATCATGGACAGTCATTTTCCTGGCCCAGGGTGAGTGTAACCCCTGTTACCCGGGGTTACTAGAATCCCAGTAAGACCTAGTGGTAGGCAGGAAGGTAGGAAACTCCAGTTAAATGGATTTCACACTGTCTCACTTCTGTTCTCAGTCTCAGCTGAGACTGAAGGATGACATCATTTTAGAACTGTCGCAGCTACATAAGCCACACCTGAATGTTGCAGTTGGAATTAGAGTAGAATGTTGGAGAATTTGAAAATCAGTCTGTGGGCAGTCTTAGAGAGAGACTGTAGTGCAGCAGAGTGTGTGCAGGCTGTCAGAGCTTTAAGCTCTGTTTCAGAGCCACTTTTGTAGTAGGTGTGTGTTTCCACCTGAAGAGGAACACAGGAACTGGTAATTGAAGTGGTGGAGACTGCTTTCAATGGTTCAGAGCCCTATCCCTGAGGGGATGGGGGGAAGGTGTCTGACTGTTTTCCAGGGACAACCCCCCTGGGTCCAGCTAAGGGAAAGAAGCTGCCTGTTCAAGTTGTGCTGAGGCACCAGAAGCTCTGAGAGGAAGATTCCTTGAGGAGGAAATGCCTGTGGGGCACCTGCAACCAAAAGGTGAGTTCATTCTGAAAAAGGGCCAAGTGTTTTCACCTGAACAGAAGGAAACTAAAGGGACTATTACTGTGGGGTCAGGAAAAGACAGCCAAGTACAGTTGGAAGATGTGGGGATTGGACTGCTTAACTCAGTGGGGGTCTAGAGTAATGGTCAAAGCCACTAATAAGTATGTTCAAGGCCAGAACAATCAGAAAGAAAGAATGTGGGGATTGGACTGCTTAATTCTGTGGGGGGTCTAGAGTAATGGACAATGCCACTTAATTTAAGTATGTTCAAGTCCAGCACAAATGGGAAGCAAGACAAGTAGATGGAATGTGAAATACATTTAGCATTAATCTACACAGCAAAGTGTTAAAGGATGAGGTGTTTACAGTCCAGAGAAATGGCCAGGTATGAATTGTGGGAGCGAGAGGTGGGAGACCCCCCATCTGTAGTAACCAAATTCGCCTCTACGGATTTGCTCTAGACACCTGTTGCTTTCTCTCAGGTACTTGGCCAGTGCCTGAGGAAAGTATCCAGACGTGGGATTAAAGAGGAAGATTCCCTGATGGAGCCCAAGTGCTCTTAGGTGGTTTAGGGAGCCACCAGAAAATGTTTCCATGAAGTATGGAAGGTGTCCAAGTGGCTGGCAAGGGAGCCGAGCCAGGGAAAACCCAGAACAGTGTACGAGTTCAGGCTGTGTAACCCAAAGCAGCGTACAAGTCTGGGCTGTGTACCCAGTGTGTTGTAGAGCCTGAGGGCTAAAGTGATGAGGATGTGTTCTGGTCTCTTTTAATCTGTATTACCAGGAGTGTAGCCCTGTGGGGGTCCATCTATGTTTTGTTTATTCTGTTTGGATATGAATAAAAGCCACACTTTAGAATCCAGCTCTGGTATTGACATTACAGTTATTGCTTCCTGTGTCTGGAGTTATTTGATGCCCTTGCAGAGTAGCCAAACCTCAGCCTATGTGCCAAGTGACATATTCCTCCCTGAACCCAGCCCACCCTGGTACTGCTGTCAGATACAAACAGCAGACTGGGTAGGGGTTACATTATGCAGGTGTAATCACCTTATTCCTGTCCCTAATCAGGAATATAAGTTCCTTGGTTGTCTGCCTATAAAAGTAGACAAGCCTGGGGTGGGTGGGTTGGCTAAAGTCCGGGTGTACTGTGCTGCCAGAAACAATCAGCTAATGCTGAAGCTGAACAGACTGCTATGGTGAGCTGTAGAAAATATAAGTGTGCTGGAGATGTACAAAACAAACCAAAAATAAACAGAATGTTAGCCCTGTACATTCAGAATCATAAGGGTGTACTGTGCCTTCAGCATTCCCCACTCAGAAGTTTAGCCCTGTAAGTTAAGATTCACAAAGGTATGCTGTGTTCTCAGCATTCCCCACTCAGTGTAGCCCCTGAAAAAAATAGAGATGTTTAAAAACAACCAAAGATAAACAGAAGTTTAGTCTTGTAAGTTCAGGATCACAAGAGTGTACTGTGCTCTCAGAGTTCCCTACTCAGTGTAGCCTCTGAAAAAAAAGCAACAAAAGGAGAATGTTACTCTCTGCATTCCCCGCTCCCCTGCTGCTTGCTCAATCCTTTGTGTGATTGAAAGTCTAAAAGCTGCAGGGAGAATTTAAATTATTAGAGTTGTGTCCTCTGATCCACTAGGCCGCTCCTGTAGTCAGTGTAAGGACTGTGAAGCAAGCTGTGTTCTGCCTCATTTAAGCTCCTTTGTCCTTCTTGAATTTAACACCTTTCCTTCACTTGCTGATTGGCTGCCTACACCCTTTGTGCTCTGGTGCGTCCCATCCACTCATGAGAGTCCCTCAGTGTGCTGTGCTGCCAGAAACAATCAGTTAATGCTGCAGCTGAACAGACACGCTATGGGTGAGCTATTGAAAATGTTACTGTGCTGGAGATGTATAAAAACAAACCTGGAAGAGGGAAGGGAAAGGGATACAGGAGACATGATTAAGACCTTTAAATACCTCATGGGGGTTAATAAGGTACAGGAAGGGAGAATTTTTCAGAAAAGAAGAATAAGTGTAGAAGAACTAGGGGGTATGCAATGAAGTTGGAGGGGGGAAGTTTAGGATGGATGTGAGGAAGTATTTCTTCACTGAGAGGGTGGTGGATGCCAGGAACAGTCTTCCAGCAAGGCTGGTGGGGGCGAAAACAGTGGTGGGCTTCAAGCATGCATGGGATAGTTATAAAGGAAAACTGGTATAAAAGCAGGGAGGAGGAGGTGGCTGAGACCAGCTAGGGTCTGCCATGGCAAAAAGGCAGAAAAAAGAGGGCAGGCTAGGTGGGCCAAGATGTCCTTATCTGCTGACAAATTTTATGTTTCTATATGCTTCTAGGTAGTGGTGGAGGTGAAAACAGTGGTGGGCCTCAAACATGCATGGGATAGACACAAAGGAATCTTAGTGGGCAGCAAAGGGGGGTGGAGATCAAGTAGGGTCTGCAGTGACAGTATAGCAGAGAAAAAATGGGCAGACTTTGTGTGGGCCAAGGGGTCCTTATCTGCCATCAAATTCTATGTTTCTAGAAGATGGGGACTCTTTATTCAGTTACTAATCTGCAAAGAATTGCTGTGGCAAGGGCTTTGGAGGACAGCCACTCCTCCATCCATTCTGGAGTTAGGTGAGGAGCCTTCCCCCTTTGTTCCAACAGAAAGGTAGCCCACAGTAACCTTCCTCTCCCAGGTGGCTAGGAGAGGGAATGGGGTGGCCAGGAGCCAGGGCTGTGGCCAGCTGAGAAGGTTGGGTCAGGGAAGGCTGTCCACAGGATGGGGATGAGATGCAGTCTATGGGAGGAAAAGCAAGAGTAGATGAAGAGGGAACATTCAACCCTGCTCTTCCTTTCCTTTCCTCCTTTAGAAGCTGAGACTCCAACCCACCCTCTTAAAAGTAGAGCATAGGTAAGGGCCAATGTTAGTGCAAGAAGCCCTTCAGCCTCATTACGCAGGACCTAAGAGGTCTAGGAGATGTTTTCCTGTTTTCTTTTCCCAAAGAGTTTTCAACTCCTCTGAAGGGTAAGAAAGTGAGGGGTATGCATATAATGTCACAGTCATTATAAGTAAGGCACAGCATGGAAATCTCACACAGAGGTATAGTACAAGGGGTAGGAGGAGCTGCATCCATCCAGACAGGTTCCCTGTAGTCAGTATGAGGCAGTGGTGCCAGAAAACTCACATTCTGGTCTGGATGGGTCTGAAGCCACCTCATCTGGCTTGTCCTATGGGAGAGGGGGTGTAGTGTAATCATCATGACCCGAGGATTCACTATTCTTGGAGGTTTGTGTCCCTCTGAGAGTGTACTTCTGATCCCAGTGTCTTGCATGGGTGTTCCTTTCAAGGAAAAGGTGGATGTGGAGGCCTGGGAGGCCTGCGATGAAACTCCTAGTTGTACCTCATGCCTGTCTGTGAATTGTAAAGTTGCATAAACATATGGCCATTTAACTTCAAGACAATGTCATGTGTACTGTATTTGTTTAGGAAAAAGTGGGAGAAGATGAGGCCTGTCTGTGCAAATATGTATATATTAATATCCATGAAACAGCCATTTTGACATGACCAAACTGTTAATTAAAAACTGATGTTCCTATCCCAAATAGTTTCAAAGTTATCCCCTTTCAAAGAAACTAGGCCCCATATTTAAAGCTGGCCATGTGCACCACGCCAACAGGAATGCTGCAGAAAAGACCTACCGGGTCATAATGCTGCATGCTTAATAGCGTACAATATTATGGCTAAACTGGTATAGCGCTGTTGCTGTGAGCAAATGGTGCACTACCGTGTATACTGTTGTATGCAGTATTGCACCATTCTCACTCTCCCAGGCAGAGGATAAGACCTCTGCTGGGAGTGGGTTCCACTGAGCAGCTGCCATGGCTCAATGGACTGAGCCAATGCAGCAGGGAATCCAGGCAATGCTTCTGGGACTGGGTTTGATTCCTGGTCCCAGAAACTTTTTTACTTAGAGCACTCCCCAAGTTGAAGCCCCTCCGGAGTTGAGAACCTTTATTGAGTTATTGAGGGGTTCAGGGCACTGCCCCCCAACGGGGAGTGTAGATGGTGGAGCCCCCCTCAAAAAAGAGAGTTATACTGCATGGTAGAAATCGCCCTATATTGGCAGCACGATTTTGCCATGCGGCATAATGTTGTGCGACATTATGACCCTGTGCCTAGGAAAGATAGTACACTGCTGGCTTAGCAGCTATATTCAGACAGTAAGCATGCTCAGACAGGAGTGCTCTATCTATCTGACTATGGGGCTATGTATGTACTGCACTGACACAGCCTCTGACAGAATATGGCCCACAGGAGTCAATGGAGATAGCATGTCTCAAAAGGGATAGTGCTAGAGTTCCTGTGAACCATATTCAAATTTCAGACCAAAAAAGGTAATGAGCCCAATGGGCATGCAAGGCACTAAAGACCACTTACATGCCCATTATGGGCTCACTAGCATGCCACACAATACTGCTGTGAAGGCAGGATGGTGAGATTGTATGGAACTGACTGCCCCTCGATCGTCTCACCAGGCATGCAGAGTATGTCCAAAAGCCCCGTTGTTGGCCAGTGTAGTCCCCACACTCACTGATTGCATCACCAGGCAAACAGAAGAAGACCAATAGCCATGTTAGCAGCCAGTGTAATCCCCCAACCCCAAATGCCTTACCAGGTGAGCAGAATATGACCAATAGTCCTGTTGGTGGCCTGTGTAATCCCTCCATCCCAACTGTTTCACTAGGTGAGCAGAGTATGACTAACGTGTGTGTAATGGACTTTTTAGCTGCTAAGATGTAAATTGGCAGAAGGGACTTGTGTCAAGGGGGATAATGTACTGGGTAAATAGATAACAGGGTTATTTCCGCAGTGAGCTCTATCCGCTTACCCAGGCAGCCCCGCAACTCCTCCTGGAGAGAGCACCAGAATGGGATTAACAGTGGACAGAACAAAAAAACATGGCCCGAATCCACCAGCCTGCATATACAGTCTCTCTAGCAGGAGCCCTAGCCATCCAGAAGATATTTCACCAAGACCGCTGGGGAACAAAAGAACCTGTTCCTGCCTTTTCATGTAAATTCCCTCCAAATATTGGAGGACGTAAGTTTAACAGCAGGGAGAGTGGCTTCCATCCAGGAGACACCTGACACTTCCACAGCCAGGTCCTTGTTCCACTCCTCCAAAATCGAGACTATGGAATCCCCTAAAGTATCTCTTAGGATTTTATATATTGTACCAATCAAGTGTCCCCACATGTTGCCTGACATATAATCCATAAGCATTTTCAAGAGAGGGGTTAGAGGAGAGGGTAGTTTTGAAACTATGGAGCACTGTCTTAATATGTAGTTTCTGACTTGCAGGAACCTAAAAAACATTCTCCTGCCAGATCCCATAGTTCTGCTTTAATGTGTCAAAGGGGAGAATGTCCACCTCTTCCAGAAACTGGTAAACAAACATCAGACCCACCCTTTGCCATCTGGCAAAAACTAAATTGGCTAGAGCTGGTTCAAAGCATTCATCTTCCAAAAGCATCCTACAGTAAAAAAGGTCTGCAGAAACTTAGAGATGCTTTGTCAGGCACCACACCTTCAGAACGCTAGCTGAGATTTGAGTAAAGTGACTCAGTGGGGGAGATCTACCCCCAGTGGCAAATAAAATCTTTTATGTATCATATAAATCATTAATAGTAAATTCTATAGTTTTCCATGGGCCTGTATAAGCAGTGGACAGCCAGAGAAACAACACTCTAAGGAATGCCGCTCTAGCGTAAAATTCCAGATTTGATAAATTGGCTCCATCCTGAGCCAGGGACAACTTTAGAATTGAAAGACAGATTCTGGGCTGCTGACCTCTCCAAATAAAATTTGAAATCATTCCGTCCCAGGATTGAAAGCAAAAATGAGCACGTAATAGGAAATATTTTGAAAAGATATACCAGTCAAGGAATTACATTCATACGGATGATTTCAATGCGCTGGAAAAAGTGAGATTATGCTTTCCCATTTGTTAAAGTCCTCTTGAATGGTAATTGTAAGAGGTTCAAAATTTGTTACATCCAGCGATTTAAATCTTTGGGAATATGTATCCCAAATATTTAATCTTGGTAGTGCACCATTTCAGGGGTATGCTCGTTTCAAATTTTTGAGGGGCAAAATTTAATGGGAGGACTTGTGTTCTGGAAACATTCAATTTGAAGTTAGACACATTTTCGAATGTACTAAGTACCTCCCAAATGCATGGAATAGATAATTCCGGAGACAAAGCCATCAGGAAGACATCATCTGCAAATAAAGAAACCCTAAATTCCTGCTGTCCTAAGGGGATATCCTCCACCTCCTCCACTCCCCACAGGGCTGCTGCCAAAGGTTCCATATAAAGTGCAAAAAGTAGTGGGGACAGAGGGCACCCCTGTCTCATTCCACACCTCAAGGGGATAGGAGGAAAGAGCCCCATTGATGCAGATGTAAGCCTGTGGAGCCCAATAAATATTTTTGATCCACTTTAAAAATGATTTGGGAAATGGAATTTGACAGGGTATCCCATAAAATGGCCAGGACACCCTATTACAGCATCAAGGCTTAGGATGGCCACAGAACTATGCCTAGTTTGATATATTCCATTAATAAGAGAACATGATGAACATTATCCATTGTATTCCTTTGTTTAATGAGCCCGCTTGGTCAGGGTGAAACAGTGATAGTAATTAGTGATAGAATGTATTCAATCTAGCAGCCCATATAGCCATAAAAATTTTATAGTCTACATTCAAGATGGATATTGGGCAGTATGATGCTGTATCCATAATATCTGTATCAGGTTTAGGAAGAGCTGCCAAAATTGCGTATGCCCAGGATGGGCATCTGCTTCTGCTACCGATCTAAATAAGGACAACATGTTCGGGGAAAGTTCTTTAATACATTTTTTATACCATTCTGCAGCGAATCCATCATGGCCAGGGCACTTTTGTGTAGCTGTTGCTTGGATTTGTGTAAGAACCTCATCTGCCCTTATTGGGGCCTCAAAAGTTGTTATTTTCCCCTCTGTTAGATGCAGGAGATGCAGCCCATCCAAGAATTGATTCCTGACTATGGAACTAACTGGAGGGCCTTCCCGATAAAGGTTTCAATAGTACATGGCAAAGACGTCCCTAATTTCCTCCTCTCTATGTACCACCCACCCCAGATATAAACTTTTTATTTTTAAATAGTTGCAGCTTTTTCCACACCCTCAACTTTTGAGCCAGCATCTGAGTCCCCCCAGCTCCCCCCTCATAGTTTGATTGTTTAAGATATAAAAGTGCGTGTTGTATTCTTGGGTCCATAATTTTCTATATTGCAGCTTTGGTCTCCCTAATTTTAATTTGTGGCTCGTTGTCTCCTTCTGAGTACAGAAGTTGATAATTCAGAAGTTGATTAGTTAGATCCCTGTATCTTGCTTCTAATTCCCACTTCTTTCTGACCGAATAAGCAATGGTTTCTCCGTGAAGTGTTGTTTTCAAGGAGTCCCATACCATAACTTCTGAAACTTGGGGAGAATTATTTTCTGCCAAAAACTGGAGAATCCTCTGCTTAATATAATCTACATGTTGTGGATCCTTTAAAAGAGTGGAATTGAGGTGCCAAAGAGTTTGTTTCTTTGCCTTCCCCAAGTACATTTTTAATACCAGCGACTGATGATCCGATAATTATCTCGGGCCAATTGAGATATCTTGGACAAGTGAGACATGCTAACATGTCAAGAAAAAATAATCTATCCTCGAATATATATGGTGATGCCCAGAGTAATAAGTATAACCATTCAGCGTAGGGAACACCTTTCTCCAGATGTCTACCACTCCCAGGTGCTCCAACACCCCTCTTAAGTATTGGACAGCACCCAAAGTTTGACATGCCTGGGGGTTAGAAGAATTCAGATTAGCTAACATAATCATATTAAGCTCGCCTCCCATAATAAGCTGTCCCTGCAATAATTCTATCACCTTATTAAGGAAAGTTTTAAGTACTGGTACCGTGGTTTGTGGTGACATGTAAACACTAACTAATGTGACTTCCTGGGAGTAAAGCTTGCCTTGCAGTATTATATTTATATATTGGCCCTGTCTGTCTACATAAGAATTATGTATTTGCAGGGGTGTCACAGAGGGAACCAAAATGGCCGCCCCCTGTCTGCACCCACTAGGGTGTGAGGACGCATATATGTTGTATCTTTGTCCCCACCTTAACTTCAAATGCTCTGCCTCTGAAAGGTGTGTCTTCTGGACAAGATACATATCCGCCAACTGTTTTTTGAGATATTGCATAAAACAAGATCTTTTGATGGGGGTGTGCAAACCATTAATATTCTGCGAAAATATTTTTACAGGTTGGATTGCCATATCATCAACAAGAAAAGGGAACCCTCCCCCACCAGAGAAGGAATGATGCCACCCCCTCCCAGAGGCAGAGCAGAAGAAAAAGCATCCAATGGGCCCAACCACTCGTCCTGGCCATCCCAAAGGATCCCATGCAGTGGACTGGGATCAGAAGAAGGAGCGGTGCCACTGGAAACTTCCAACTGTCATCTCTGATCATTCTGCAGCTCCAATACCAATAAAAGGCAGCTGTTTAGCCATATCTGACTTGTGTGCCTTGTTTGTTTATGTCTCTTAACATCTAATAAACAAAGAACAATAAACAGTAACTTTGCCCCCCCAACCCAGTTTACTGTTGAGATTAAGAACATTGTTGCGCTTTTGTTTGTCTAGCCTAAAGGGTATTACACTTACATTCCTTACCCATTTTCTCCCCTTGAACCACCCCCCTCCCTTTCACCTGAAAAATTTCAAAACTTACCCCCCCAAAAGTGGAACTATATGCATTATGAGTTCCATCAGTGAAGCAGAAACAAAATTCTGCCTCTGGAAGCCTGGGGCAGATGCCCTGTCCATGGACTCCACTCCAGGGCAATGGGTAAGTACCACCAGACTAGTGGTGTTGACCCACTGCAGAGTCACTATGATCCCTAGTAGGGTCAGCTCTGCGAAAGCGCAGCGGAAACCCCAGTTTGGTGTCTCCATGGAATGGCTATTCCTCTGCATTGAGGAGCCCCCCCCCACCACTTCTAAACTGGACTTAATTTCCCCTTAAGATTATTTAGAGATTACCCTTTATTATTAGGACATGGTAGTCACTAACCTCAGCACTGAAACTAAACTAATCCCAGCTGTTTCCTTCCGAGCTGCTTGAGCTATGAGATGTTTTACCTCCATTTTAGCGTAATTCTGGCTCCTGAATATTTTAGGATCAAGGGTCTCTTGGAAACTCCAGGATTTTTCCCCCTGGCCTTTGGAGCACCACCCCCATCTGTAGAAAATGTATGAGGCCTACTCCAAGGTAAAACAAGGGGAGACAACTCCTTTATGAGGCCTCACAAAAGCCATTTTAGCTTATTACTGTCCTTGTTCAAATACCTCTCGTTTCCTGTATACATCTTTCTATACCATTAGGAAACAATAAGGCTGTTACATTTTTAAAGAACCGCACAAATGATATCTTAAACCCTGTCCCCTCCAGCTCAGAAAACAAGTGTTATGTACATATTTAAATACGACGTTGTCAAAGCTGATGAAGTTGCTTTTAACCTTACTGCAGTGCTGTCTTTAAGAGCACCCCATCCTGCCGCATCGACAACAAAGAGGGAGAGGGAAAGACAGAGCACACAACCATTTAAGTTTAAGGGGAAAGTTCAATGAAATAACCACAAAAAAATTCTCCAGACCCCCTGCATTTGTTCTGCATACAGTCTCTAAATGACACATCCACAGCTTCATTGTAAATACAAGGGGTTTACCAACTTTAGTCTAATGTTGCCTTGTTTAGCAGCTGAAATATGCCTAGCAGGTATAAGGTCAAATTGAAATGGTAGATCAGCTGTATTGCAAAAGGGAGGAGCAGCAATCCACTCCCCCCTTAGCCTGGGCATACTGTTGTCCATTCTCAGGCCCAGAAGGCCACTCCACTCCTCCTCCTCCTCCTCCTCATCCTCCAACCAAGAGTGTCACCAGCAGCTGGGGACAAGCAGAGAAAGCCCCCCACTGCTAAAGAATGATCTGGGACCTGCTGAAGCACCTAGTTCCTATAAAGATATGGGATTAACGAAACCCACTCCCTGATGTAATAAGAAGCAGGCCATAGGTTGGAGAAACTCACCAAACTGGGTCCAGCAATCCAAAAATAACTTTGTGTCAACATGGATAGCCTGGTAATAGTAACTTCTCCCATTGGAGATAAGGAGGAGGAGCTTACAGCAACAGTTGCAGGGGCTAACATATACAGGTTCTAACATGTAATTCGGATTACGCTGAGGTGTGGGTAATTCTAGATCTAGACTGTGCCTTGTTGTTACTGATTAAAATGATATAAGTAATAAGGAGTGTACTTTTATATGCACTGCAGTCACAAACAGCCTGACTTTACTTAATTAGTTAAGCAGCTCGTTTTGAGGTGACCTGCACACAACTTAATGAACCTAGCACAGCGTTCGTAATTCGGGCAATTCTAAGTCTAGACTGAGCCTTGTTGTTACTGATTTAAACTGATATAAGTAATAAGGAGTGTACTTTTATATGCACTGCAGTCACAAACAGCCTGACCTTACTTAATTAAACAGCACATTTTGAGGTAACCTGCACACAGCTTAATGAACCTAGCACAGCGTTCGTAATTCATCCCTTAAAGTGCCTTCACAATAGCTGAATTCAGGCACAAATCAAATTAAAGTTCCCAACTAAAGGGTGCAGCAACCAATGTTTTGCAAATAATTTAGGGGCCAGAAACTATCAGCATAGGTCTGCCAACTAAAATCGCCAGTTGCAAAAGGTGCCAAATTTAAAGTCCTTTGTCCACACAATACAGCGTTCCAATGCTTGCAGCAGTGTGGCGTGGTCGGTGTACCTGTGTGCACGGTGGGGAAAAATCCAGTGGCTCTGTGGGGAATCCGGCAGTTTGGGAAGGGCAGGACACCGATGCCCTCATGACCTCCTTGGCACTGTGTGCACAGTGGGGAAAAAAATCCAGTGGCTTTGTGGGGAATCCAGCGGCTTGGGGAGGGCAGGACATCGACCCCCTCATGACCTCCTTGGCACTGTGTGCCCGGTGGGGAAAAAATCCAGCGACTTTGTGGAAAATCTGGCAGCTTGGGGAGGGCAGGACACTGACGCCCTTATGACCTTCTTGGCCCTGTGTGCATGGTGGGGAAAAAATCCAGTGACTTTGTGGAAAATCTGGCAGCTTGGGGAGGGCAGGACACCAACACCCTCATGACCTCCTTGGCCATTCCATTTATGCAACAGGTATAGATGTTGTGTGAATGTTTTGATTTTGGTAGGTGTAAATCATTTGTCAAAAAAGGGAAAAGAAAATTTAATTTCATGCTGTTTTTTGCTATTTATAAAAACAAAACAAAATGGTGTCTATAAATAAAACACCACTCATTTTTTAGATATTTTTGTGCTGAACATTTTACGTTCTCACAGCACCATGCTATCATTTTTTGTTTTAAAGTTATTCATGTTTGTTTGTCAAAAAAGTGAACAAAAAATTACATTTTCTTCTGTTTTCTTGCTAATTATAAAAAATATATAAGGTATCTATAAATTAAACACCACTCATTTTGTAGATCATTTTGTGCTGAACAATATTCATGCTCACAGTGCTATGCTATCTTTTTTCATTTTAAAGTTATTCCTATTTGAATATGGTTAGTACTGATTTTGAGGCCGAACATTCTAAATGAATTCTGAAGAGAACTGTGTAGATAAATGGGATACTATGGTGATAAATTTATCACCATAGTATCATAGATAAACAGTTTTATTCTACAGTTTTTATCTATCTATATATATATATATATATATATATATGTATAGGGGTGCCAATAGACACCAGGGATAAATTGCAAAGTGGCAGAATGCCACAATGGGGGTAAAGTAAGATGAGATGTCTGTGTTCTAGTCCCTTTTATGACTTGTTGTGATTTGACAGAATCCCTTTTTGTGATGTGAAAAAGAATTAGGACTTGTCAACCAGATGGCCATGCCATCCATCCTTCCTTTTTCGTGAGATGGCATAATCCTTTTTGCAAAACAGAATTATGACATCTTATGAAAAGGAATTTGTCTGATGAAAAAGGATTACTGGCAGGGCCATCTGGTCAGAGTCATAATCCTTTTGCCGATGAGGATTGTGACACCTCACGAAAAGGAATCAGCCGAGAAATAAAGGATTAGAACATCTCACAAAAGGATACTTTTTAAAATCTTTTTCGTGAGATGTCCAAATTTTTTTTTGCTAGCCGATTCCTTTTACGTGAGATGTCCTAATCCTTTTTTGACATCTGAAAAAGGATTAGGATTTCTCCAACCAGTTGGCCCCACCAGTAATCCTTTTTTGTGAGATGTTATAATCCTGTTTGTGATGTGAAAAAGGATTATGACACCTCACAAAAAAGGAACGGAAGTGAGTCACGAAACAGGATTTTTAAAATTAAAAATACACATTTTTAGGCCACAGAAAATTCAGATAAAGACACAGCACAGTAAAGGATGTGCAGATGAACAAGATACATACTTGGATGTCTCCAGAAGACATCTCTGGGCAAAGTTATGACAGTTTGGGCTACAAAACAACCAACAAGATGGTGGCTGATGAAAAAGGAATTTTTTCTCATGAAAAGGGATTTTAAGGATCCCTTTTCATGAGGTGTCAATATCCCTTTTCATCAGACAATAATCCTTTTTTGCACCATGCAGCTATCCAAAAGACAGAACTGAGCATGCTCAGAATCCGAAATTTCAAAATTTAATAACTTTGGAATGGATTAATATGTTTCCCCAGACTAATGCTGGCTTGGTCTTTGGGGGCACGGTCTATCTACCCTGAAAATATCAGACCAAACTTCCAAACAGTTTGGCCACAGCATGATAAGGAAAGAAACAACCAAAAAAGGCAAATGTTAGCATTTTTTCACTATGCAGAGCACGAAATCTGCCAATCTGATCAAAACAAAACTTGGTACATCAAAAGATCTACCTCACAGGACAGCACAAACCAAATTTCATGCAAATCCATGGAATGGTTGCAAAGTTATTGGAGTGCAAAATTTTAGGTTTAACATTAAATTACCTACTCAACCCTAACTATAGAATCGTGACTGTGCCCCTATGTGTGTATCTTTCTATTATATATCTATATCTATATATATATATATATATATATATATATATATATACACACACACACACACATACATACATATATACAGTGCAGCCCTCTTAAACGCATTACCCTTGGGATGAGCATAAAGTATGCATTTAAGAGGGCTATGCATTTATCAGATTGTGTATTCTTTTAATGGTGAGCGCAACTTGCTGTATGTGCCAGGGGGCTAGGTAGGGAAAAGAAATTCCAGCAGCACTTTAGTGCATCTTTGATTGGGATAAAGTGATTTGTGACAAGATGTGACATTCTTTAGTCTGATTTCTGTGTGAGGGAGGGTGCTTCTGGGATTCATGTAAAGCCCTTCTGTGATATTCTTTGGGGTTTTTTGCTTTGATTTCAGTATGAGGGGCAGGTTGCTTCTGTGACTTGGGTTTGATGGTTAAAAGGTTGAAGTAGTTGATTAACACCTCATTTTAAAAGAGCAGGCCATTAATAGCCAATTAATTGCTAATTAGTAAGATAGCTACATGCAGTGCCAGTAAAACTGGGCCAGTCAGACCACACTTGAACAGCAAATCTAAAGGAAAACATATGCATTTAAAAGGGCTCCTTGTATGCGTTTAAAGGTCTATTAACATAGGAAGTATAGGAAAAAAATCAGGACTTGAAATTTATGCGTTTATGCAGGCTATGCATTTATCAGGTATGCATTTAAGTGGGATGCACTATATATATATATATATATATATATATATATATATATACATATGATTTATGTATTGCAAAATCTTCATTAAGGCATCAGTTAGGGTTGCAGTGACAAAGTAGGAAAATTAGGTGTTAGGAGTTGACACCTAACACCCCTACCACCCCACCTCTACCTCCACCCTCCAAAGACCAACAGGTGACGTGGTGTGCCTTGGGGTCATCGGCCCTAACTCTCATCTCATTCCATGTGTAAGAAAACTGACATGGTACAGTATAGGAGAATAGGGTGAGAGTTAGGCCCGACAAACCCAAGGCTCACCCCGTGACTTGTTGGTCTGTGGAGGGTGGGAGTGGAGTGGTGTCATAGGGTTGGGGGATGTTAGGGTGTCAACCCTAGTGCCTCATTTCCCTGCTTTTGTCACTTCAACCCACTCATTTCCCTACTTTTGTCACTTCAACCATAACTGATGTATTAACAAAGTTTTGCAATGAATTTCCTTACTTTTTGAGAAAGTGTAATCTTACCCTTATATGGTTTTTGGAGCACAGGGCCCCATGTTACCTGTTTTTGGCAGTAGAAGGCCCTATAGGCCCTGTACTCCCATCTATCTATAAGTACACAGACATTGTAATGAACTGTCATCTCCCTAGAGCCCTGCACTCCCAGTATTGCATAATGTATGGCCCAGCAGTCCAATTACTGCATAATGGTATCCATATGTGGGAGTGCAGGGCCTCGCGCTCACCTACCTATAATTGTAGAGATGCAGCACAGCCCTAGACACATTCCAAGGAAGCGTTATGCTGCAAATGGTGCAATAGTTCAGTAACAGTAGCAACTTTGGAAAAAATTCCACTGCAGTTTTAATCATGGACCGGTAACCTGCATGAGAGGTTTACTAAGCTGCGTTTAGTGAAAAATCCATATCTCAAACCCTTTTTTAAATATAGGCACCGAAAGGCACCACGTTCGCCACAATATTATCCTATGGGAAATTTCTCAACTTTACAATGCCATAATTATGTAACCAATGCAAATTTTATACCAAACCAGCATATGTCACCTTTCTACCCTGCAAATTTCAAGCCAAAGGTGCTAACCATTTCTTTGCAGTAAAGTGGCAAAGAAACAGCAACCGTTAAAAATCCCTGTTCATGAGCTGTCAAAATCCTTTTTTGTGAGCCAAATCCCTGTTTGAAAGGTGTCAAAATCCCTTTTTGTGAGCCAATCGCTGTTCATGAGGTAGGGCCACCTGGTCGTCCCCTCATGAACAAGAATTTTGACAGCTCACAAACAGTGATTTTTTTAGGACCATCTGGTCATCCCCTCACAAACAGGGATTTTGACAGCTCACGAACAAGGATTTCTCATGAACAAGGATTTTGACAACTCACAAACAGGGATTCTGATAGCTCACGAACAAGGATTTTGACAGCTCATGAACAGGGATTGGTTCATGAATAGGGATTATGACACCTCATGAACAAGGATTTTGATTGCTCACAAACAGGGATTTTTAGGACCATCTGGTCATCCCCTCACAAACAGGGATTCTGACACCTCACAGACAAGGATTTTGACAGCTCATGAACAGGGATTTTTGGGGGCCATCTGTTCGTCCCCTTATGAACAAAGATTTTGACAGTTCATGAACAGGGATCTGAAGCAAGTCACGAACTGGGATTTTCTAATTAAACAATGTCTGTTTTTTGACTAAACTAAATGAAACCAAAGCCGTGGGTTTATAGAGGGTGTCACCCTGAACAAAACCCCTACTTCAGTCTCCACAAAAGACATCTATGGGACAAGTCACAATGTTTTGTTTTTTGGAAAAATTAAAAACAAGATGGCAGCTCACGAACATGGATTTTTTCATACGAACAAGGATTTAATGAATCCCTGTTTGTGAGCTGTGAAAATCTCTGTTTGTGAGTCCAAATCCTTGTTCGAAGCTATGCAGCTATCCAAAAGACTGAACTGAGCATGCTCAGAACCCAAAATTTCAAAATGAAATAACGTTGGAATGAATTGATATTTGTTCACCAAACCAATGCTGGCTTGTTCTTTGGAGCATGCTGTTTCTACCCTGAAAATGTCAGGCCAAAATCCTAAAGAGTGTGCCCACAAAACAATGAGGAAAAATCAGCAAAATTGGGTGAAAAAGGCAACTTTTACACTTTTTTCACTATGTGCTACACAAAATCGGCACATCTGATCAAAATGAAACTTGGCACATTAAGAGATCAACCCCACTGGACTATGCATTCCACATTTTGTTCAAATCCATGGAACAGTTGAAAAGTTATTAAAGTGCAAAAGTTGAGGTTTACCATTAAACCACTTACTCAACCCTAACTATAGTGGTGCTACCGTGCCACTATATATGTATACAGTGTAACCCCGTTTATCCAAACTCCATTTATCCTAATCTCCCTGTTATCCGAAACTGCCTGCTGTCTCCCACCATTCCCCTGTCACTTATGCTGTCACTTTGAAATTCACCACGAACGATTAAACGTTCGTTTTCTTTTACTTTTCATTTACTTTTCCTTTGTGTACGACTGTTCTGCTTTCCTCTCTCACCTGACAGGCACTATTAATGACTCCCATTAGCATAACTGCTTTCATCCTGTCATTCTTACAGTTGTATACTTCAGTTTCTTGCTGTGTTGTGCTCTGTGAAGGAAAGCGATGGCCAAACAGAAACATTTGGTGCTGGACATAGCTGCCAAGTTGCGTATCATTGAGTGCCTTGAAAGAGGACAGAAAGTTGTGGAGGTGGCGCGCCAGTTTAGCATTGGAAATACCACTGTCTACGATATCCACAAGACAAAGGACAAGCTGCAGGAATTTGCAGCAACAATGGATTGCAGCCTCAGTCATGAGAACAGGAAGACCATGCAATCCTGTCATGATGAGGAGCTGGACAAAGCCATCTTCATGTGGTTTGTCCAAATTCGAACAAAGGGCACTCCAGTTTCGGGCACAATCCTTAAAGAGAAGGCTCTGCAATTTCATTGCCAGATGAATGCCGACTACCCCTTCGCTGCTAGCGAGGGATGGTTGAATTGTTTTAAAAACAGACACGGCATGAGACAGTTGGCAGTTGCAGGTGAGATCATGTCATCAAGCACTGAATCTGTGGAGCCACTTGGAAAAAAGCTGCATGACTTGATGGCTAGTGAGGGGCTAGTAGACAAGCACAACGCCGATGAAACTGGCAGTTAATGGCGAATGCTCCCTGAAAAATCTCTAGCCTCATCTGGTGAAAAAAATGCTCCAGGACATAAAAAAAATAAGGAGCAGCTTACAGTGCTAGCTGCGAGCAATGCAACAGGCACACACAAGCTACCACTGCTCATCATAGACAAGTCGCAAAATCCTCGGTGCTTTAAGCATACCAACATGTCCAGCCTCCCTGCCCTGTATCGAGTGCAGCGTAGTGCTTGGATGAATGCTGACTTGTTCAAGGAATGTTTTTTCAATCATGTGTTCCCTCTGTAAAGTCTCACTTGCGGTCAAAGAGACTGCCAATAAGAGCCATTATATTGATTGACAATGCTGGTGCGCATCCCAGTTCAGGAAGTTTGCGGACTGCTGATGGCAGGATACGCTGTGAATTCCTGCCAGCAAACACAACCGCATCGATTCAGCCTATGGATCAAGGGATCCTTGCAACAGTTAAAAGGATCTATCGCACTAAGCTGTTAACAATAGTGTTGAGTGAGGAGAATGAGCGGTCTACTCTTGTTGACATTATAAAATCAAATTCCTGCAAATTATATACTGCAGGAAAGCACAGGGCGGAAACACAAGGAAATCAGTCAGTCTGCAGTTCACAACCCAACCTGCGGTATAGGAAACTTCAAAGTATAGAGTTCGATCACTTTGTTCTGACACACAGTGTAGGGGAAACCAAAAGGATACTGTGGACAGCAGTGTTGAAGATCGCTGCCAGGTAGCTTTCAGATGACACGATTGACTTTATAAATAAAGAAAACCGTAGGTCCGTTTAGTTCGGCTGCCTCTCTGCCCTGTCGACTGGTCAACAAAACTCGGTCAATGGATTTAATTGTAGAAATATATGGCCAGGTGGCCGGATATTTGCCATATAGTAGTGCCCTATACAAGTTACTTATTTATCCCCTGTAGTCATGCTGCAACTAAAAGGGAGTCAGATACCTGTGACTCTAATTGATCTTTAACTGTATCCTGAACATATAGCTCCCAGCCTTCAACCGAGCCATGACCTGAACACTCCCTCCCAGCATCAAGACGCCAACTTTCAGCACAACTATACACATCTGCAATGGCATATCATATCATACGGTTGTCGAGTAGATATATTCTCCACCTTGGTTCCTGAATCTCTAGAAAACGAGAACCTGGCATTATAAAACAAATAGGAAGAAGCAGACTTAAGTCATCAGTATAGCTAGTAATTAATGATCACTTATCAAGTCCCACTTCCAGTTCTCCATTTATATTTGCCTGGAAGCAAAAACAGTCATTCTGAAGCTGTAAGTCGTGGGTGTTGGTGTTCAAAATAAGGTCATGATAAATAGAATCTGTTATATTGCATATTGCATTTAGTGGCAATTTTAAAGGGAATAACAGACACGCAAGTGCAAATGAAAGCATAAAGGATAACGCATATGGTGGCATAGGACGGCAACGGTAAGTGAACGGGTACGGAATCAAAGCGGAAAGGGCAATGGTAACAGTAATGTAAGCGCACAGGCTGGTTTTCCCCAAAGCTGCATAAAGAAAGACAGTGAGTACAAAGAATGTATGCATAATAATGGGTATCGAAGAAAATGAGGACTTGGAATACTAAATAGGTTATATCTCAGGAACCGTAGCAGTGAAAAATTTTTTAAAGTCATATGATTTATGACTGTCCTGGCTAGTTTGTGCTAAACATTTTTCTGACGAAAGTCTGTATCTCTACCGTTTCTGAGATACGGGCCCTGAAAGGCGCGGCAAACGCCGTAAATGTTATCCTATGGGAAAAAAAGAGAAGTTCGGAGCACCATAACTTTGCCTCACTGTAATATTTTTTCACCAAGCCACTGAAAGGCACATCTGTGGGCTGTTGGCTGTCTTCCCTCCAAATTTCAGGAAAAAAGACCAAACCGTTATTTTGCAGCAGGGTGCCAAAGGATTCCTGTAATGCGTCGGGCGCTGTAATGTTATCCTATGGGAAAAACTGTCAACTTTGGAGTACCGTAACTTTCCGCTGTGTAATATTTTTTCAATACAACACTGAAAGGCACATCTGTGAGATGTCAGCTGCATTCCCTCCAAATTTCAGCCCAAAACTCCCAACTGTTCTTTTGCAGTGCAGTGCCAAAGAATTGCTGTCATTTTCCCACAGACTAGAAAACTACTGTCGCAATTTGCAAAAGCTTTTGCAAAAATTTGCGACACTTTGTGAGCACGCAAAGTACTTTGGGATTGAGGCATCTGTTCTACAGGAAAGTGGCTGAAACGCTCCAGCTCCCTATGAAGGAAGCTACAGAGGATCAAGAGGAGCCTGATTTTATTGAAATGATGGACATCCCAGAGTCCAGGAGGCTGTCTATTCTCCTGCACAAATCATTTGGGAAACAGACACAAAAAATGTAAAAGTCTCCTAATTCTGTACCTCCTATTGATAGAAGAATGGACAAGAGATATACAGTATCAGGATCAGACACAGAGTTTTTCTACCAGCAATGCAGCCATGTTGGGGTAGTGCAGGCTGCAGCCTGTGACAGGGTTAATATTCTCTTGGCTTCACATCCCCCGATAAAGACTCCAGGAGGATGGATGCCTTGGCAAAGAAGCAATACATGGCATCCTCTTTGGGACTCAGGCAGGCTAATTATGTGGCCTATGCAGCCAGGTACCAGAAGTCCAGGTGGGACACTGTACTGGCACTGGCTAAATAGGCCTCCTCCCAGCTGGCCAAGGAGCTGGAGGAGGTGGCTGCAGATGGGATTGAGGCATCTAAGGTACAGTTTCATGCTGCCGTGGACACCAATGATGTGTCATCAAGAGTCATGGCTACATCTGTGGCTCTTCGGAGAATGGCTTGGCTCAGATGTACTAGCCTCTCACAGGATACCCAGACTAAGGCCATGGATTTCCCTGTGGAAGGTAATTCTCTGTTTGGGGAGCAGACAGAGAATTACATGAAGAAGATGGAGGAATATAGGACCACTTATAGGAGTGCACAGGCCAAGGAGAGGCAGGCAACTCCTCAAAGGCAGCAATCTAGGGACAGGGGCAGGCCTTTTCATAGGCCTTTCTACCAAGCACAGGCCTCTTCTCCCTTTTCACAGAAGCGGTTCTTCAGAGGGAGAGGCAGAACAGGGATGAGCAGGGCTGCATCCACTCCTCAGCCTAAAGCCCCTGCCAAGCAGACACCCTGATGGGCCTGCCTGGGTCGACTCTCCTATCCCTGTAGGGGGCAGTCTGGCTTACTTCATCCAGGACTGGGTGTCTGTTACTTCAGACAAGTGGGTCCTGGAAGTAGTAAGCCAGGGAGGGGTTCTCAGCTTCAAAAAATTTCCAAAGATGAGAGCCAGATCTTTTCCACCTGCAAGTCTCTCCGAAACCCTTGCCCTAGAGGTAGAGGTTTCATCTCTTCTGGCTTTAGAAGCCATAGAGAGAGTTCCTACCCTACACTGGGGCAAAGGTCTGTACTCCAGGTATTTCCTTACCCCAAAAAAGACAGGGAAGTGGTGACCCATCCTAGATCTGAGATACCTGAACAAACATTTTTTAAAACCAAGGTTCAAGATGGTGACTCTGGGAATAATTCTTCCCTCTCTAAGGCCAGGGGACTGGCTACCCTTCCTGGACCTCAAAGATGCCTACTTTCATATCCCCATCAGGTGCTTCCACAGAAAGTACCTTAGATTCAAGTTGCCATCAGGCCATTACCAGTTCAAAGCAATGCCCTTTGGCCTAACATCATCTCCAAGGGTTTTCACAAAATGCCTGGCAGTAGTTGTGGCCTTTTTAAGAAGTCAAAGGATTTCCATTTTTCCATATCTGGACGACTGGCTCATAGTGGGTCAGTCTCCATATCTAGTCAAGTCAGACCTGCAAGTGACCCAGCAAGTGCTCACTTCCCTGGGATTTCTTCTCAACCTCCCCAAGTCAGTTCACAAACCAGTGCAGCTTCTTACCTTTATAGGGGCAGAGCTAGATACTGTCAAAGCAAGAGCCTTTCTTCCCTTGGAAAGAGCAAGAGTTCTTATAGAACTGGCTTCTTCCTTCAGTCTTCAGGTGTCCCGACCAGCAAGGCACTTCCTTCAGCTCTTGGGCCACATGGCAGCTTCTACAGCAGTGGTCCAAGGGGCAGGATTCCAGATGAGGGATATCCAGTTCCATCTAAGGGCCTTTTGGTCCCAAAGGAAGGATCCTCTTACCAAAATTATTCCAGTGACTTGGACACTGATCCAAGCTCTTCAATGGTGGCAGGATCAGGACAATTTAAGGCAAGGGGTCCCATTTGTCACTCAGACTGATTCAGTGGTCCTTACCACGGATGCTTCACTTTTAGGGTGGGGAGCTCATCTGATGGCTCTCACAGCCCACAGACTGTGGTCCCCTCAGGAGTCCCTTCTTCATATCAATCTTCTGGAACTCAGGGCAGTTTTTCTGGCCCTGCAAGCTTTCTCTCAGTCTGTGCAGAACAAGGTGGTTCAGGTCAGAACAGACAACACCACCACCATGTGGTACAGCAACAAGCAGGGAGGCACTCGGTCTATGGCCTTGTGCATGGAAGCCATGAAGTTGTGGTCCCTGGCTTATTCCCTGCAGACCTCTCTGATAGCAGTCCACCTTCCAGGTAAGGACAATGTGCTAGCAGATGCACTGAGCAGGATTTCCCAGGGCCATCACGAATTGTCCCTAGATCCCCTGGTGTTGAAAGTGATTTTTTCAAGGTGGGGCACTCCAGAGATAGATCTCTTTGCAGCCCCAGACAATCACCAACTTCCTCTGTTTTGTTGCAGACCCCCAGTCTTGGGTTCAGTCCCTCTGGATGCTCTGATTTTGAACTGGGAAGATAAATTTCTGTATGCCTTCCCTCCCTTTTCTCTTCTGTTCAAGGTTCTAGTCAAGGTAAGGTCACAACCTTGCAAAGTGATTCTGATTGCTCCAGACTGGGACAGATAGCCTTGGTACCCCCAGTTGCTGTCTCTAGCAGTACATATTCCCCTGTCTCTTCCCAGGAATTACAACCTGTTAACCTCCTCTCAGGGGAGGATTTGGTACCCCAATCTTCGGTCTCTCAATCTCAAGGCATGGCTCTTGAAGAGTTAGAGTATGCAGATTTGCACCTGTCCCAGGAGGTTCTGGATATTCTCAAAGCCTCTCAAAAGCCTGCCACCAGAAAGAATTACGACTCCAAATGGAAAAGATTCAGCATTTGGTGTTCCAAGAAGCATATTTCTCCTGACACTGCTGAATTGCCTACAGTCCTGGATTATATGGTCCACCGTAATGGCCTAGGCCTCAGGCCAGCTACTCTCAAGGTACACTTGTCAGCTGTTTCTGCTTTTCTGTCAGTGGGGAAGCCTTCCTCACTATCATCTCATCCTGTGTTCTGTAAATTTTTCAAGGGATTGCTTCATATCAATCCTCCCTTTAGGGATCTTGCCCCTGCCTGGGACTTAAATGTTTGCATTGCTCAACTTATGCAACCTCCTTCTGAGCCTATGTCCTCAGCAGAGCTTAAGTACTTGACTTGGAAAACTGTGTTTTTGGTAGCCATTACCTCTGCCAGACATATCAGTGAATTGCAAGCCCTGTCAGTAGAACCTGATTTTATCTCATTCATAAAGTGGTCCTTAGAACCAATAGGAGGTTCTTGCCCAAAGTGGTTTCAGACTTCCATTTGAATCAGTCCATGTCTCTCCCTGTTTTCTTCACTGATCATTCTTCCTCAAGGGAGAGGAGGCTACACAGTTTAGATGTTAAAAGAGCCCTTAGCTACTACATAGAGCATACCAAGGGTCACAGGTTTGATTCCCTCCAGTTATTCCTCACTTATGGGGAAGTGGGAAAGGGCAAACCTGCCACCAAGAGAACTATTGCCAGGTGGATTGTTTCTTGTATATAATTCTGCTATGAGAAACTGGGAAAATTCCACCCTCAGGCCTGAGGGCTCATTCCACGAGAGGTACAGCTGCTTCCCTGGCTGCTGCCAGGGATATCCCTCTGCTAGAAATTTGTCAAGCAGCCACCTGGAAAACAGTCCATATCTTTACCAGGCATTATTCTCTGGATATCCAGGCTAGGAGTGATGCTCGGTTTGGCACAGCAGTACTTCAGAGCCTATTCCCAAAGTAGGTTCTGTCCCTCCTCCATGGAGGTACTGCTTGGTAGTCTGCAGATTGTCAGAATACAGCAAGACTTCATGTTGTTTGAAGAAAAGATTACTCACCTTAGTAATGTTGTTTCTTCTAATGGAGTCTTGCTGTATTCTGACCTCCCTCTCTGCCTCCCCTCTCAGAACCTGTTATTGGGAAGTGGGTGGGCAGGTGCAGTGTTGCACCCCAGGGGTGCCTTCAGCATACCCTCCTTTTTACTTGGGTGCTTATATTATAATCTTATTTGAATAGGTTTTTGGTTTTGGGTTTTCTGACTTGAGTCTTCCTTTGGGAATCCAAAACTTTTGTTGCCAGTTGGCTAGTTAAAAATTTTACAATTTCCACATAGTATAGTTAGTGAGTGTTTGCTCGTAAGAATCTGACGGCTGGGTTTCAAAGTGCTGCAGACAGAGACCTCAACCGAGCTCAAGCTCAACATAGAAACATAGAATTTGATGGCAGATAAGGACCTCTTGGCCCACCCAGTCTGCCCATTTCCCTACCTAATGGATAAGCTGCAGATCCTAGTTAACCAGAAGCCTACTTCTTCCTACCCCCACCCCCTAGAATTGCCTTATGACTGTCCCATGCATGCTTGAATTCCACCACTGTTTTTGACTCCACAACCTCCTCCAGAAGGCCATACCATGCATCCACAACCCTTTCTGTGTAAAAATACTTCCTTAAATTACCTCTGAGCCAACCCCCCTCTATCTTCAAATTGTGCCCCCTTGTTCTTGCACACCTCTTTTTTTGAAAGATGCTACCCTCTTGGACTTTGTTGATTCCCTTGAGGTACTTGAAAGTTTCTATCATGTCCCTCCTCCCTCCTTTCCTCGAGGCTATACATATTAAGCTCCTTAAGTCTCTCTTCATATGTCTTCCGGTGCAGACCCTGCACCATTTTAGTTGCCCTCCTCTGGACAGTTTCCATCCTGTCTATGTCTTTGTTGAGACTGGGTCTCCAGAACTGCATGCAGTACTCCAGATGGGGTCTCACCAGCTGTCTGTACAGAGGGATAATAACTTCCTGTTTTCTACTGCTGATGCCTCTCCCTATGCATCCCAGTATCCCCCCAGCCCTCCTTGCTGCCCTCTCACATTGCTTGCCCACCTTTAGGTCATCTGATGTGACTACCCTCAGGTCCCTTTCCATTTTTGTTGTTGTTAGTATCTCACCCCCCATTGTGTACTCTTCCCCTGGGTTTTTGTTTTCCAGGTGCATTACCTTGCACTTCTTAGCATTGAATCTAAGCTGCCATACATTTGACCATTCCTCTAACCTTGCCAAGTCCCTTCTCATCCTTTCCACCCCACCTTGTGCATCAACTCTGTTGCAGATCTTTGTGTCATCTGCAAAGAGACATATCTTCCTTCCAGTCCCTCTGCAATGTCGCTATAAAGACATTGAAGAGGACCTGTCCCAATACTGAACCCTGCGGTGCCCCACTAGTAACCCCCCTTTCTTCAGAGTGGACATTCTATGCACTGCATAGAAAATTAACCCTATACTCTCCGGGGCAGTTTAAAGGCTGGAGCTAACTGCAGATTGTCAGAATACAGCAAGACTCCATTAGAAGAAACACAATTACTAAAGTGAGTCATTTTTTCTTCTGTCCCCCACAGTGGTCATTTTCATCCTTGAGTGAACACAGACGGTGGATATTCCAGCAGAGTGGTGTGAATTCTGTCCCTAGAGTGGTCATTGAGGCACAGAAAGTGGGAATTCCAGACCAAAGGTATACATTGAGGCACAGAAGGTGGGTATGCCAGCACCATGGTGGGCATTATGACCCTAGGGTATGCACTGAGGCACAGAGAACAGGCAATCCAGTCCCAGAATGGATATGCTGACTGCAGGGTGGTCATTCAGGTACAAAGAGATGGAGTTTTCATTCCTGCCCTGGGAGTGGGTATTTTGACCTTAGAGTTGGCACTGAAATAAAGAGGGTGGGCATTCTTGATCTAGGGTGGGCATTGTGGTTGTCCAGGGAAGATAGCCTGGTCTGGGGGTTGGGAGGATGACCCAAATGAAGGGAGGCTGGTCGGGAGGTGTGGCTGGTCTGGGTTTTAGGGGTGGTCCAGGTACACTGAGGCTGGTCAGCTGGAGAGGAGAGTTTGGTCTGGGGTCTGGAAGAGTGGTCCAATTGCTGGGAGAAAGGTTGGCTAGGGGTGGGAGGTCATTCCATGTGCTAGTAGGGTGGTCCTGCTGATGGAAAGCTGGAAACTGGTAAGAGCAGGTTGGATTGGGGCCTGTAAGGTGGTCTAGATGAAGGAAAGATGGGCAGATGGAAAAGGAGAGGCTGATCCAGAGGCTGGGTGATTCAACTGCTGAGTAGAAGGTCAGCTAGGTATAGGATGCTGGTTTGGGAACTAGAAGGCAGGTCTTGTTGCAGAGAGGTTGGTCAGCTGAAAAGGGGAGGCTGGTATGGGGACTGGAAGGCTGGTCCAGGTGCAGTAAGGCTGCTGTGCTAGAAAGGAGAGACTGGTCCATTGGCTGAAAGAGTGGTCCAGCTGTTGGGAGGAAATTTGCTAGGTCAGGGGGCTGGAAGACAGGGGCTGCTGGGAAGCTGTTCTGGGGTTTGGAAAGGTGGTCCAGGTGATAGGGCTACATGTCAGTTTACTCCCGTCAATAATCCAACTGATAAGTTGTTGTGGTTAATTAGCTGTGATGACAGTCAAGGCCCTGCTAAATTAGTTCCCCGGCAATTTGCTCCTGCCATGGGTATTATGATAAAACCTCTAGGTGGGCACTATTTTCCCACCAGATGATCCAATATGCTAGAGGGTTGTAAAAGTGGCACCTCTGCTGGCAATGTTATTTGAATTCAGTTCAGTGTTTCATGGGTGCGAATTGCTGAGGAATGAATTTGGTAGGGATGCAGTTATCACCGCAGGGAATTGTCAGGAATGACTTGTTGAAGAGGGAATTGACCGGACCAAACTGATGTGTTCCCAGGTGATGGGTGGCTGGTCGGCTGGGGAGGAGGGGCTGGTCCAGGAGCTGGAAGAGTGGTCAACTGGGGTCTGAGGCTGGTCCTGGGGATGAAAGGGTGATTCAGCTGCTGGGAGGTTGGTGACTAGAGATTGTAGGCTGGACCAGGGGAAAGAACGATGTTCCAGGTGTTAGGAAGGTGATCTGCTAGGGGGTGCAGGATGGTCTGGGGCCTAGAAGGGCAATCCAACTGCTGGGAGGCAGAGTTGGTTGGGTGGGAGACTGGTTTGCTGGCTGGAAAGGTGTTCCTACAGGTAGGAGGCTGTTCGGCTGGGGAGGGTAGGCTGATCCAGAGCCTGGAAGGGTGATCCAAAGGCTGGTCAGTTGAGTAGGAGGGTCTGGTCTGGGGGCTATAAGAGTGGTCCGCTTGCTGGGAGGAAGGTCGGCTAGGGTTGAGAGGCCAGTCCGGGAGACTGGCAGTGTAACTGACTTGGGGTTGGAGGCTAGTCCTGCAGATAAAAATTTGTTTCAGCTGCTGGGAAGGTGGTTGGCTGGGAATCGTAGGCTGGTCTAGTGGCTGGAATGGTGGTCCATGTGCTTGGAGGGTGGTCTGCTGTAGGTAGAAGGCTGCTCTAGATACTAGAAGAGTAGACAGAATAGACTTGAAGGTCAAATGGGGGGTGGGGCTGGTCCTGCGGTCAAGCTCCTTTAAAAGACTTTGGAGGGTCTTACACCCTCCATTAACCCCTAGGTGAAATCCAGACTAGCTAGACTGTGAAAGTTGTGCCAAGTCCTGGTTTTCCATTCAGACTAGTCAGCCTGGCTTTTACCATTTTGGTCCAGTCAAAGACTGGCAGTCCAGATTTCACCATACCCATATTTATCTTTGACCGTGTGACTAGAAGCTGTGACAGCTGGCTTATTCAAGGGGGGGATCACTTAATATATTTTATAAGAGTGTCCAAAGGACTGACTAGGTGGAGTGAGTCTTGAGACTTGGATTATCAGCATAATCTGTTTTCAATCATGGGCCTGATGAGCCTCATGGCATGGTGAAGGCAACACCATCAGGTTACCGGGGAGATTCTTGCATTCCCAGCTTTAAGAGTGTCTCATGAACAGGTGGCAAGAAGACATTCAGCATCACAGGGGGCCACGTGACATCAGCCCTTTGTCCTTTCATGGTTTAGCCTATTAATGAGGGATGGGAGTATAAAAGCAGAGATTATAATGGGGATGGCCATCGTGGATGCATCCACGCTCCCCCAATTCTGCCTGTCCCAGCTGTGATCACCCTACTGCCCCTTAACACCACCACCACACTGGATCCTGAGGAGGTATACCAGCTGTGGAGGTGGAGCTTCAGGAATTTAGGCAGAGCCCTTGCACCAGATGGGGAGGTGTCAGGACAGTAGAGGATACAGACTGAATTTGTAGGGTTACCCAAAAGGATAAAACGATTCAAATATTAAAAAACATAAACCGTGCTCTGAAGTGGAAAAGTGGCTGCAGCCAAATCCAGCACCAGCATGTTTCACCAGCCCTTACACAGCAGGATGCTGGTCCTGGTGCCAGAAACCTGGCAACTGGACCAGAAGGCCAGTGTAGTTGCCAGAAACCCAGCATGCTGGGTCTGGAAAAATCCTTTTTCGATGCATTTGAATTATATATTTTACTGCCACACTCCAACCTTAGAAACATAGAAACACAGAAGTTGATGGCAGATAAGGACTGCAAGGCCCATCCAGTTTGCCCATTTCTTTTTCTACCCTATGAATATGCCATTGGCCTTTGCTCTGTCAATGGCCTATCTATTCATACTCATCTGTATTGCTCTTTATGCCTATACCATGCCTGTTTGAAGCCCTGCACTGTATTCATATCCACCACTTCCTGAGGTAGGCTGTTCCATGCATCCACCACCCTTTCTGTGAAAAAGAACTTCCTCACATTACCCCTTAATCGGCCTCCCTCTAATCTCATGCTGTGTCTTCTTGTCCTGCTGTTTTTCTTATACTGAATCATGTTAGACTCTTTCACCTTGTTAATGCCCTTAAGGTGTTTGAATGTTTCAATCATATCACCTCTCTCCCTCCTTTGCTCTAGGGTATACATATTGAGTTCAGTTAATCTGCCCTCATATTTTCCTGATGCAGTCCCTGCACCATTTTGGTTGCCCTTCTCTGGACTGTCTCAATTTGGTAAATGTCCTTGTGAAGGTGTGGCCTCCACTACTGCATGCAGTACTCCAGATGGGGCCTAACCAGTGTCTTGTAAAGAGGGATTATTACCTCCCTCTTACAACTTGTGATGCCCCTACTAATACAACCCAACATCCTACTAGCCTTACCTACTGCTTTAGTGGTCTGCTTGGATGATTTCAGGTCATCAGTGATGATGACGCCCAAGTCTCTTTCTTCCCTTGTGACTGCCAGCAGCTCCCCTCCCAGCCTATAGGTGGCTTCAGGGTTTCTCTTTCCTATGTGCATGATCTTGCACTTCTTTATGTTAAACCCCAGTTGCCACTCTTCTGACCATTTTGCTACTTTATCCAGATCTCTTCTCATTCTGCCCAACCCACCCCATCTGGATCATCTACTCTGTTGCAGATCTTGGTGTCATCTGCAAACAGACAAACCTTACCCTCCAGTCCATCTGCAATGTCACTGATGAAGACATTGAAGAGGACTGGACTTTGGTCAGCTGGTGTGCTGTCAAACCCATGGGCCATGACAGCATAGGTCCCCCTTAATTATCCAATGCCCCCTCCCCCTTAGCACACTGGCAGCAACATTAACAGAATTATATAACTGAATTTGGTGATCCAGTCCACCCCTTCACACATGCTGGCTGCAACATAAACAAAACTATATATTAAAATTTGATACACCAACTGCTACTTATATAGGAGCACTATCCACCTTTTCAAGCATGTCGCTATGAAGGCGGCATGCCAAAATGTTGGAGATGCCAGTCAACAACTAGACACTCGGCACCCTTTTTCCAGTATGCCAGCATCTTGGCAGAGGGGCTTTCCAGACCACAACTGAACGTTCCAACCGCACCCATTTTCAGGTACGCTGTCATCTAAGCAGAGCAGCATGCTAGCATGCTGGAATAAGCTCAAACCCCTACGGCATCTTCAGCAGCCTGAGTGTGAACCATGTTATGTCCAGCTCATCGACATGCTTACAGTAACATCATGAAGCAGAATGCTGCTGACATGCAAAGTAGGACATGAATACTGAACACCCCGGCCCTTTTCATATATCAGTTATCCAGAGCCCCTCACAGCAGCAACAGTCCAGAGCACATGCACCCCCATGCACACTGGCAGAAAAGTCAAATTCTCATTTTTCTAATCAATAATCCGGGCAATCAGAGGCCACCTCCCAGCAAAAGTATTCCAAGGCATGTGTACACACCCCACACGCACTGACTGTAAATAGCAAAAGTCAAATTCTGTTTTTGTTTTTTTTAACCAATACTGTCTGAGTGGTCCAGAGGCACTTTCCCATCAAAAGCGATCCACAGCGTGTATGCCCTACACACACACACACACACACACACACACACACACGTAATATTAAGCAATACAGTCTGAGTTATCAAGACCCTCTCCTAGCAAAAGCGATCCAGGCCCATGTATCTCACACACACACACACACAGTGACTAAAATAACACAAAAGTCAAATTCTGTTTTTTTTTTTTTATCAATACTGACTGAGCAACCCAGAGCCCCCAAGCAAAGGTATACAGGGCACAGGTAGCCCCCGACTTACTGACTGCAAAATACACTAATCAAATTCTTGTTTTTGGGGGTTGCAATGTGTTCAAGTAATTCAGAAGTTCCCCATAAAAGCTTAATCCAGGATACCGCATAGCCTCCATGCAGACTGGGCCCCATGCACTAATAACCTAATACGCAGTGATATGGGTGGGTATCAGGCTGTGAAACTATATGTTGCATTCCTGGCCTCTGACAGATGCAAGGGCTGGGAAACATGATCCCCAGCTGCCCTGATGCATATGTCCATGCATGGGGTGGGGCCAGACTTGGGCTGAGTCATGGCCTTCAATCAGAAGCCCCAACCAGCCCAACTGTGTATCCTCTGCTCTGAAAGAGAAGGATATAATGGGATACAGCAGTATGTGTATGGATTGCCATGTCCCCAAGCACCATGCTGCTTTTAAACCTGGCATGGCAAATAGTGCCCAGTCACCATCAACTCCCACCCATCCTATGTGGCACAGAGGGAGGCTGCATTCATGGCTGTGGAGCACCATGTGGGCATCAGGTTACCAGTCAAGGGGTGTGCACCCATTACAGCAGCCCTCTGTCTGGCATAGTGGAACCCCACCAACACTAGCCCAGTGGTGCATATCCAGCATTGTTGTTCCACGCTATATCAGCACTGGCGGAGCTAGGGGGGGCCTGGGGGGTGGATGCCCCTCCTGGCTGCCCTAGTTTGAGTAGTGGTGCCCCACCACCATCTTTATTCAATGTTTCATGCCCATTGTGGAGCCCATGAATGACTGAATGGCCCCCCCAGCTCCCAAATGCTTCCAGACCTAGCTCCACCACTGTATACCAGCCCATGGGTATGCCCCCTACCCTCGCCTAGAGTGGCCATGCAGATATGAGGGATGCAGCATGAACAGCCCTGGGAAGGGTTGTGCAGTGGGCTCTCGGCATTCGTGGGAATGTGCACATCCCAGCCATATGTATAACGTATTGTGTCCTGTAGGGACAGGAGCCCTTAGTTCACAGAGTCCACTGAATGTAAATGATCAAAAGTAAACTTCTACTGTTTTTTAATCAGTACTGTCTGAGCAATCCAGAGCTCCCCCCCAACAAAAGGGATCCAGGGCACATATCTTCCATACACATGCTGACTGAAAATGACACACGTCATAGTCTGCTTTTCCTTTTTAAGCAATAATGTCCAAGGGATCCAGAGCCCACTCCTCCAAAAGCAAACCAGGGCACATGCATCCCCCCCATATACTGACTGGAAACAGAACAAAAGTTAATTTGTTTTTGTTTGTTAAGCAATAATGTCCGATTCTCCACATCCCGAGCATATGCCCACTCTTCCTTTCACGCACACTGACTCGAAATAAAAACAACATTCACATTCTTTTTTTTTTTTTTTTTTATAAATACAATCCAATTCCCAATCTTTTTGGCATACTGAAAATGCAAACATGCCAAAATGACAAACTATGAATGAAGCAACTCTGGCCCTTTTGTGGCACACTGGCATCCGGTCCAGCATCTTAGCGAGAACAAATTTGCCTCCCCCAAGTTTTTCAGTATGCCAGCATCTAAGAAGATGGGCCTACTGCCATGCCGGGGGTTCCAGTCCCTACTACTGAGTGGGAACAGCAGGGACATATACAGTACATAAAATATATTAGGAGACACTTAAGGGATCTCATTGAGGGACCGATAATTTGACAGGTAATGCAATATAGCACAGAAACCAATGTTCATTAACAGCTACAAATAAGGAATAAAGTATGGGTGCCCATACACAACAAGTCTGTGTTTTCATCAAGGGGTTGAGCTACCAATGTATGGACCTTGAGAACGAAGCTTGAGAAGTCCATGCTGGTATCTCAAGCCTGAGATGGAAACACAAGGCAAGTTGTTAATGGGTGCCCATACTGTATTTGTTATAGTATATGTGTAACCCCGAGGGGGCGCTACCCTTAGGGCTACTACCCCTGTCTGCCCCCACAGAGGCAGGTTGAGGGGCCCAGATTCGCTGACGGGTGCCTCCACCCAGAGGTCGGGGTTAGCACAGTTAAGACTACCACAGTTACAGCCCTCTGAGCTACTGCAACCCCCCTTTCGTCCCACTAGTGACTCACACTGGGTACCAACAAGTCTGTTCACCAGTACACTTACCCCATGGAAGATATATTCCAGCTCCCTTCGGGAACCCCCTGTAAAGTAAGGCACAGTTATGTTGCAATCACTAGGCAGCAGTTCACCATTAATGTACACAATAGCCAGGATGTAACTGTACAAAAAGCAATCTGATTTATTCAGGGGGTAAACAACAAGGACAGGGGGAATCAAGTTGATTAGCTTATCACTGTACTTATCTACCTAGGGCTCTGTGCACAGGCCTAACCTACAGCTTATTGTCCGGGTACCCAAGCCCTAGCCTGCTAGGCCACACGTGGCAGCTGGTTGGGGCCCTTAGCACACATAAACATAACAGTCCTGAGCAGGTCAAAGTAAGAGGAAAGGTCAGTTAAGTGATCCGAAGTTAAATGGTGCACTGAAACCACTGCATAGACACACTACAGGGAGCGACCCTGAATTAGTACTCACAACCCCAGCAAATGATGATTCCTTCACCGCCACCAGGATGGAGCCTGACTTTCACCAGTCTTCTTACACATTTATATGGTAAATAACAACAGAGGGGGTACCACACCAGGCAGCTGCTTCCAATGCTCCCACAAACTCACAGCCACAGAGATACGGCAACGGCAGCTTCCACTTTTCTTTGGACCGAGCGCAATTCAGCAATTCTCTCCAGTCCTCCTGCAGGTCGAGCCTGGTGGGTAGCTGTACAGGGCACAGCCTCCTCTGACCGCCCACCGGCGGATTTAGAAACAAACTCGCTTGCAGAGAAAACGGCCACCTTAGGCCTTCACGCGCTTCCCACGCGAACACTTCCCAGCGCAGAAGCACAGAAGCTCCTCACTCCTCACCAGCCACAACGCATCTAACTCCCAACAGCAAGGGGCTCTCCTCTCAGTTCGGGCGCTACCTGCTGTCATTGGCTGGCTGCACATGCCAGTCACTTCCTCCAGTGCTTAATGGTGCAGAAAAAAGCGCCATAGCCCATAATACCTTTCCCAAAACAAACAGCTCCTCTGTTGGTCAGTCCACTCTGCAGGGTCCCGAGGTACTGATTGGCCCACTTCAGCAGTTCGGGGGAAAAATGGAGGAGGCAATCGAAAACCCTCTGTGCTGCAAAGCAAGGCAGGTTAGAACAACTACATTATCATTATTACTCTAACAGATAACCAGTAGACAAGCATATCCTCTAACAAAGCTCCCTCTACGCAATTAGCGATGGCAGAACAGGAGCGATTATCGGGCAGCCCGGGAGGGACACTCAACCCCCTTCTTCTCTCCAACTACAACTGCAACAGGCAGCTTTTTAAAGGGACAGATACAGAGGCCTTAAAGGCGCTCACTGGCTACCCAGTAAAAGCGGCTTAAACACCGAACATCAAGCAGGCATAAAGCACATTAGGAACCCCCATTTGCAAGGGAGTTACACCTTCCCTGGCCTGGAAAAGCTTGGCGTCCGCGTCAAGCCATTACCCTTGAGGCAATTTGGACGAACATTTCAAGCAACACTACATCACATTTTAAATCACATACAGAAATATTACATTACCAATATATTATGATTCATACACATTGTACACATAACTCTGATTTCCCTTTTGTTTTCAATTCAGGTAACTAAATCCTGCTTATGGCACCGGGACGGGGGCAGCCCCTCTTTTCTAGTCACTGGTGTATCACCCTGAGCAGAAACGCTACACTCAAAGGGTAATACTAACAATCTGGAGTTATCCCCCAGGGCTAACTTAGGCAAAGAACTGGGGGACACATATACCCCCTTGTGAACCACATTTAAGGGCAGGTCCACTGGCTGACCCAGGGATTCATAGCTCAACTTAATTACTGGCCGTATCTGTCGGCAGGATCGTCTAGGGGTCTCAGGGGATTCTGAACCAGGCCCTGACTCCACTTCAGTATCAGTGCCAGTAGCAACGGGAATCTTCTCAAGGGGAACAGGTTCAGTGCACATAATACTATTAGGGGCTTGACCTTCTATCCCTGATCCCACCCCACTGGGCTCATCTGGTGGCGGTTTAGGTACTAGAGGGGAACCATCAGGGCATTCAAAATATTCTTCCGATTCGGGTATATCACGGGCTTGTTCCCCCATTTCACTCTCTTCTTCGGAAAAGTCAGATAATTCAGCCAAGCCAGACAGTTCAGCCAAGCCTAAGTACTCAGCCCCTTGAGTTCGTCTGCTACCCCATTCATCTTCTGGAGGCATTTCCTCCGGGGACAAAATAGATGGTTCAGTCAACACAGATGGGCCAGCTTCAGTTCCTGAGTTAATAAGGGGATTGCCCCGGAACAATTGACTTAGTTCATAAGAGGGATAGTATTCAACATCATCTTCGCTGTCTTCTGACACTGAGTGTTGACCATCTCCTTCTGCAGGGGGGGTTGGACAAGGCTCCCTTGGTGGACTTGTTGAAGGCTCCACGGGCTTGGTTCCTCTCTTAGTAACAGATCTAGTCACGGGCCTGGAAGGAGCGGTAGAGAAAGGGTCAGCTTCAATCAAGATCTGCCCAATTGGCAGCAGATGGTTTCTGTGTATGGTTTTCACATCTTTCGAATTGTTTTCAGGCCGCACTTTATGCACAGGTAGGTCTGCCAGCTGTCCCACAACAATATGAGGGAGGTGATGCCATCTGTCGGCAATTTTATGTTTGCCATTCAGTCCCAGATTTCTCAACAACACTCTGTCCCCTTCTCTCAACTCTACTGTTTTCACTTTTTTGTCATATCTCTCCTTGTTAGCCAGATTCCGTTTAGCAGCCATGGTCTGAGCCAGTTGGTAGGCATGATTTAATTGGGCCTTTAATTTCTGTACGTACTGTAGATGGTTTTCTGCTCGCACCCCATCAGGGAAACCCCAAACACACATCCATTGGCAATCTGGCCTCTCTTCCAAACATCAGTCGATAGGGGAAAACCCTGTGGCATCACTTTAGTACAATTGTAGGCATGAACTAAAGTGCTGATCTGTTGGCTCCATCTCGATTTATCTTTTGATTGTAAGGTGCCCAGCATGTCAAGCAATGTCGATTAAACCTTTCAGGCTGAGGGTCCCTCGCGGATGATAGGGTGGTTTGTGATTTTCGTACCCCCACAAAGATAGCATCTCTTTAATCAAGCGGCTCTCAAAGTCCCTTCCTGATCGGAATGAATCCGCTGCTGGAGCCCCATAGTGGACGAAAAAATTCTCAACAAGTATCTTAGCCACTGTAGTTGCTTTCTGATCCTTGGTCGGAAAAGCCTGTGCATACCGGGTGAAATGATCAGTGACCACCAATATGTTGCTAACACTTTTCAGATCAGGCTCTAAACTCAGGAAATCAATACAGACCAGTTCCATAGGAGCACTAGTAGTAATGTTGACCAGTGGAGCAGCTCTCTGGGGTAACGCTTTCCTTTGCAAACAACGACCACAGGTCTTGACATACTGTTCCACGTCCGCACTCATCTTCGGCCAATAGAATCGAGCCCGTACCAAGTCAAGTGTTCGATCTATGCCCAGGTGCCCCATCTGATTATGCAATGACCTGAGAACTAGCTCTCTAAAAACCACTGGCAGCACCAGTTGTTGTCGGTGTCCGACCTCCTTATTCACATCTCTCTATATAGTAGTTGGTTGATCAGCTTTAACTTGGGCCCCTCTTTATACAACAAAGCAGTTCGTATGTCAGTGGAATGTAGTTGGATACATCCTTCCTGCCCTAAAACCTCTACAGCCGTTCTTATCATAGGATCACAGGATTGAGCCTGTTGGAGATCATCATTGTTGAGTTGCGGCAGGAAGCTGGGTGTCCAAGGCAGAGAAATGACAGTAAGCAGCAGGTATACAGTTGTCCGGCGGCCCCAGACAATCTACCACACAGTCCACCATATCAGGAGACGCCTGTTCCTCTTTGTCAAATTTCTGGCAGAGGGCTCTTATGTCAGGTTCACACAACCGGACCCATTCAATCTGGGATGCAGGCCTCCGAGAGAGCATCTGCATCTATATGGTTTAGCCCGCCCGGTATTCTACAGCATAATCATAAGTGGCCAAGGCAGAGCCACCTATGCCCAGTAGCATCCCATTTGGCAGAGGTCTGTACATAGGTCAGAGGGTTGTTATCAGTCTTTACTAATATCTTGGCACCATACAAATAGTCATGAAACTGATCGACAATGGCCACTTTAGAGCCCAAAACTCTAGTTTGTGCAGGGGTAATTTTCTCTGAAGGCGCAGACTTCTACTGGCAAATGCTACAGGTCTCAGCCCATTCGAGTGCTCCTGGTATAACACAGCCCCCAATCCTTGTAGACTGGCATCAGTATGAAGAGTGTAGGGCTTGACTGGGTCAGCATAGGCCAGTACTGGAGCGTGAGTAAGTTGATATATGATGTCGTGAAAAGCTTCCTCACACTCAGCAGTCCATCGATCCCCAAACATATCGTTTGGCCAAGTACTTCTTTTCCAGGTCAGTGTACACACCCTTCTTATATTTTTTGTGAGTAGGCGGATACCCCTGAGTGAGATTAAGGAGGGGGCGAATTACTCGTGAATAGTCTCTGACAAACCACCTATAGTATCCACAAAACCCTAGGAATTGTTGCAGCTCTTTTAAATTCCTGGGTTGAGGCCAAGTGGTCAACGCTTCCACCTTGCCAGGGTCAATCTCTATGCCTTCGGTGGACACTATGTGGCCCACATATTTCATGGAAGTCTGGAAGAATTGACACTTGTCAATGGACAATTTAAGGCCAAAATCCTCCAACCGATCCAAGACTTTGAATAATCATTGCTCGTGTTCTGCCAATGATTGGCCAAACACTATAACGTCATCTAAATAGACCAAGCACTCGAGTAGATTCATGTCCCCCCACAGCTCGTTCCATCAAGTGCTGGAAAGTGGCTGGAACACCTGAAATTCCTTGAGGAATCCGAATAAACTCATAGAAGCCTAAGGGACAAATGAAAGCAGTCTTCTTCCGGTCGTCTGAGGCCATTGGGATCTGGTAGTATCCGCTCCGAAGGTCCAATACAGAGAACCACTTACTACCATTCAAACAATCCAAGGCGTCTTGTATGCGTGGCATGGTATATTGATCTGGAATGGTCCGCCTATTCAATGTACGATAGTCTACACACATCCAAACTGCCCCATTCTTTTTCCTTACTACTACGATGGGGGAGGCATAAGGGCTCCTAGACTCTTGGATTACACCAGCAGCCAACATTTCCTGCAGATGCCGCCTTACATCATCTATGTCAGCAGGAGCCAGACGTCGGGATCTCTCTCTGAAAGGTCTTTCATCATGCAGTCGAATGTGATGCTCAGCCCCTTGTACACATCCTACATCCCACTCCTTCAGGGAAAAAACCTGGTCCCTCTTGGCAAGCCTCTCACTGACCCTTCGTTTCCAGTCGGCGGGCAACGGGGAATCACCGAAGTCAAACAGATCAGGAGTAACTTTATCACCTGTCCGGGAACTCTTTCTATTTGGTAATACAGCAGTATCTGCACAATGAACGCTAGCCAGGGTACACCCTCTTCTTATTCGAATCTCTTTATCAGACACATTGTGCACTTGAACCATCACCCTCTTAACATAAGCATGGGCCCTAGCCGCAGAATGCTGGGTTTGAGCAATAACCCTCAGGTAATCCTTCTTCCACAGGCACATCCAGCATCAACAACTGATTCTTGACATCGGTCTTTAGTCGTACCTCTCCATGCAAAACACACTGTGCATTTGGGGCAAGTACCACGGGGCGGATCCTTTCCACACCACCCCACAGGGCCTTGGGTTCTTCCAAACTACCCATCTTCTGAGTGGCCTGACCTTTTGAATCACAGCAGATATGCTTAAAGCTCACCCAGTCTGGAATGCTCGCTTCTCTGAGCACAATTGGGCCAGTCATCCAAACATGTGTGCATTTGTCCCAATCAACAAGGGCACCCCATCATACAGTCCAGTGGGTGGGCAAACTAAAACTAAAGTTTCCACTTGCTCATCTATTTCATTCACAGTTGCAGGGAAAGATAACCAGACACGGATGTACCCCAAATACGGATAGGCCTTGTCACTCAACCCCCATACATGTAGACCAGTTAGAGGCTGCAGGGGCACTTCAGATAAGTGTGCTTGGTACCAGTCCTGAAACATGATGGTCACCTGGGAGCCACTGTCCAGTACAGCTTGAGTGGAAATTCCATTTACCCGCACCCGGGTCTCCATAGACGGCCCGACCACATCAGACCAGTTGGGGTAGCAACATTGGTAGCCGGTGGGCATGGGCCTGAGTCACAAAACTTTCTTGGGGCCGAGACTGCGTCTGGCGGTGTCGGCGATCAGTCTGCTGTTAACCTTCCTTAAATTCTCGCCTCTGGCAGTCAGGCTGGAAATGCCACATCTTCCCACAGTGATAACAAAACTTAGGGTCCCGGGGATCACTATTCTGAGGGGGGCCCTGAGGGGAGGGAGGAAGCTCTCTAGGGCTAGGGTTTGGGGCTCTACATGACTCAGGGGCCCCGGGCCGAGTAGGGTACACAGTAGACTGCTTTAAGTCCCTCACCAATTCCCATAAATTCCTGATCTCAGCCCTCAACTCACCCTCCATGTAGGGGTCAGAGGAAACAACCCGCATCCCCACAGTACCTGGGAAATCTGGGGACCCCTCGGACCCTCCAGGCGAGCCAGTCTCCTCAGGGGTATTAGTCTCAGGAGTCCCACTAGGGTTCACTGCCCCCACACAGGGTTCCCACCCCTCTTCATCAGTCTCCACTTCCCAAATTTCCCTCATCAATTGACAATATTCAGGTGGGGTGGCCCGCTGATCATGCAACTTGAGTTTCAGCAGCGTTACACTAGAGAATCTGGCAGACTTTAAAACATGTTCTAACCGAACCTGATTTAGGGCTGTAGCAGTGATTCCCCCTTTTCTATAAGCCTTCTGCAAGGCCCTCTCCACTCTAGTGACAAAAGCGGACAGTTTTTCATTTCTCCACTGCTTAGCAGACCTGAATTTCCATAATAAATCTTCACCAGTCTCTGTACTCCCAAAAACCCCTTCCAAAGCAGAGAGATACTCTGCAGCGGTGGCTTCAGACGGTGGCCCGGAAGAATCTAATGGCTTCTAAGGCAGGACCCCGCAGACTCTCCATCAGCCTCTTCCATTTCTCCCCCTCGAGGCATTGCCACTCCTGGACCAAAGGGGTGGCATAGTCCATCCAGGCCTCCAGGTCATCTTCCCCGGAAGGCACTGGTACCGTGCCAGAGAAAAGTTTTAATTTACAGTAGGAATCTAGCTGTATGGAGGGGACTGCCAGGGGCAGAGAAGCCAACACTGAACTCTTGGGCGGGCAAGGGGATGTGCCCGGGGAACCCCGAGGGATAGTATCACTGGGCAGATCCAAGGCTTGTAGCAACTCTTGGGTAGTCCTCCCCTCCACAGCTAACAATTTAAGCAGTTTATCCTTAAAACTGTTCATCTGAGGAGACCCCCCAGGAGTGACTGACCCACTTCGGATATAGATTAGCCTCCACCCCTGAGATGCACCCTCCGGCTAAAGTACAGGAGGTACCTTCTCAGGGTCGATGGCCACACTGCATAGGAGTAGCACCTGCAATGTCTGGTCAAGCAAATCAGCCATGCCCTTTCACTTCAACCTTACCCAAACACTTTACCCATTCTGCAACAGAGACAATATCAGCAGCTGAGGTACCCAAGGCACATCTAACAATAATACAATCTTCTGAGAATCTAGCTCTTCAGCTTCACCCCAGCCCATTAGTTTGTGTACCATGGTTTTGATGGGTCCCAGCTTAATTTTTTCCAACATATCCCCTTCCATTTTTTCCATCTTTGGGGTATCTCCTCACTGAGCCACTAGGGGACGCTAATCCCAGCGGTGCCTCCAATTTGTAACCCCAAGGGGGCGCTACCCTTAGGGCTACTACCCCTGTCTGCCCCCACAGAGGCAGGTTGAGGGGCCCAGATCCGTTGACGGGTGCCTCCACCCAGAGGTCGGGGTTAGCACAGTTAAGACTACCACGGTTACAGCCCTCTGAGCTACTGCAACCCCCCTTTCATCCCACTAGTGACTCACACTGGGTACCAACAAGTCTGTTCACCAGTACACTTACCCCATGGAAGATATATTCTAGCTCCCTTCGGGAACCCCCTGTAAAGTGAGGCACAGTTATGTTGCAATCACCAGGCAGCAGTTCACCATTAATGTACACAATAGCCAGGATGTAACTGTACAAAAAGCAATCTGATTTATTCAGGGGGAAAACAACAAGGACAGGGGGAATCAAGTTGATTAGCTTATCACTGTACTTATCTACCTAGGGCTCTGTGCACAGGCCTAACCTCACAGCTTATTGTCCTGGGTACCCAAGCCCTAGCGGCTAGGCCACACTGCGGCAGCTGGTTGGGGCCCCCTAGCACACAAACATAACAGTCCTGAGCAGGTCAAAGTAAGAGGAAAGGTCAATTAAGTGATCCGAGTTAAATGGTGCACTGAAACCACTGCATAACACTACAGGGAGCGACCTGAATTAGTACTCACAACCCCAGCAAATGATCATTCCTTCACCCTCTACCAGGATGGAGCCTGACTTTCACCAGTCTTCTTACACATTTATATGGTAAATAACAACAGAGGGGTACCACACCAGGCAGCTGCTTCCAATGCTCCCACAAACTCACAGCCACAGAGATACGGCAACGGCAGCTTCCACTTTTCTTCGGACTGAGCGCAATTCAGCAATTCTCTCCAGTCCTCCTGCAGGTCGAGCCTGGTGGGTAGCTGTACAGGGCACAGTGTCCTCTGACCACCCACCGGTGGATTTCGAAATGAACTCACTTGCAGAGAAAACGGCCACCTTAGGCCTTCACGCGCTTCCCACGCGAACACTTCCCAGTGCAGAAGCACAGAAGCTCCTCACTCCTCACCAACCACAATGCATCTAACCCCCAACAGCAAGGGGCTCTCCTCTCAGTTCTGGTGCTACCCGCTGTCATTGGCTGGCTGCACACGCCAGTCACTTCCTCCAGTGCTTAATGGTGCAGAAAAAGCGCCATAGCCCATAATACCTTTCCCAAAACAAACAGCTCCTCTATTGGTCAGTCCACTCTGCAGGGTCCCGAGGTACTGATTGGCCCACTTCAGCAGTTCGGGGGCAAAATGGAGGAGGCAATCGAAAACCCTCTGTGCTGCAAAGCAAGGCAGGTAAGAACAACTACATTATCATTATTACTCTAACAGATAACCAGTAGACAAGCATATCCTCTAACAAAGCTCCCTCTGCACAATTAGCGATGGCAGAACCAGAGCGATTATCGGGCAGCCCGGGAGGGACTCGAGCATAGAAACACTCAACCCCCTTCTTCTCTCCAACTACAACTGCAACAGGCAGCTTTTTAAAGGGACAGATACAGAGGCCTTAAAGGCGCTCACTGGCTACCCAGTAAAAGCGGCTTAAACGCCGAACATCAAGCAGGCATAAGGCACATTAGGAACCCCCATTTGCAAGGGGGTTACATATGGCTCCCCCATATACAAAAAATTAAAAAAAATTACATTTCTCAGCATTTACATTTTATAAGGTTTCATACCTTGCATTCACATTCCTGGTTGCTGTCTGGAGCACCATCTGCTGCGGAGTACATCAGTGCGGTACCATTGCAGTCTGACCCTACAAAGATTCATGGACTTGATTTAAAAACAAAAATGTTAAATTGGTACAGTTTAGAAACACGGAGATGACTACAGCAGTCTGTGTCCAAACCATCCTGTAAACAGCTCGGTAAGCAGAGTCGCCATGTTTGCTTTTTTGAAGAGGTCTGTTTGCTCCAATAAGGTGGTGAGGAGTGGCAACGCTGATGCATATTCATTATGGAATATGCACAATAACTTTTGGAATGTGCACAACAACTTTTCAGCAGCTACTGATTTCCATATATAATCAGTCCATACCATATACTATAAATTATTAAGTAATTAAACATATCTGATTAACCCAAGTGTTGTTATACCTATAGATGCTATTTTACAGTACATGTAAGCTTGGTATAATTACAGCAGATACTATTTCAACATTTTCAGATAAAAAAGGACACACATTTTGGTTAGTGATTTGAGACAACCACATTTGAGATTTTTGCTTCTGGCGGAAAATAAAAAATGCAGTGACAAGTATTTGAACAAAACACTGAAGCAGTATCTCCCCACCCCATCCATCTGATGCCAATACATGCAGTCATGCAAATCATATTGTTAACCCATTGTGCTATTGTTGGTGGTGAAGTACTCATCCAGTGCTGGGCCACTGTCTTTCTTGCATTCACAATAGCAAGACCCCAAAGCTTCCTGTTCAGTTCTCTATTAGGAGTGTAAGGGTTGACTGTATCAGCTTCCAGCATAAACACCAAGGGGAAACGTGTAACCTGCATGCCATAACTCAAAATAATTCTCAATGTGCTTGATTTCAGTTTGGCAATGTACTTAATGCACAAAATGCTACATCAGATAAAAATTGCAGAACTTTGCATTTCAGCTGGAAAATAAGAGCTATGTTAATCATCTTGCCTGTGGGAAAACATTTAATCCATCCAGTGTGCTGTGCATGATATATAGAACAATGCATGAGGAAGTCTGTGTAACGAGGATTTTATGCACACCTGAAGTATGCAATGCCTCATAAACCCCTAGAGTGAAGCTTTAGGGTTTTTTATAAAGGCATCACACACCAAGAGTGTGCATAAAATCTGAGTTGACACTTCCCCATGTTTATTTTTTATAATAACTGGTTCCTTTGATTTTTTGTCAGACAGGTACTTGTTGAACAGCTTAACATTGGTCTTGGTATTTCTTACAGTGTTTCTTTTTTCTTGCTGCTCTATAAATTTTTGTCTTTCTAGGTCACAAGGTTGCTGACATGGTGATGAATGTGCCATTTTTTATGTGGGTAGACAGATGCTAGTAGACCACTGATTATTTTTTGTTTCTGTGAGAAATGTGTCTTTCTTCAGCCACATGTAAGTTAGATTCCTTTTCAGCGGTTTCAGTGAGGTTAACACAATCAAGTTGACAGGGTGAGGAGCCAGGAATGCTAGTATGAGAGTGATTTTAGAATTTTTGCAAAAGGCGCTTAATCAAACTCCATTGTACACGGGTGATTATACACATATGTCTATAATCAAACTCCATTATACATGGTCGTGTATAATCACCCATGTATAATGGAGTTTGACAGCTTCTGTCCACAGTTGATAATCATCATTAACCAGTTATTATATGTGAAGTAACTGCAGTAAGACTCAAAAAGATAGGAGAAGAGAGACCACAGTCAGGAAGCACCTGGTGCATACCAGGAGTTCTAGGTGAGATTATTTTAAAGGGACAGAGTAGACTTGTATTCAGTGTCTAAAACCATTGCAGAAATTCAAGTGACAGCCACATGCATGCATATGACCCACCGTAGTAAACTCTTCTCTGCAGGCAACCAAAATACACAGATCTTTCTTTCTTTCTTTCTTTCTTTCTTTCTTTCTTTCTTTCTTTCTTTCTTTCCTTCTTTCTTTCTTCCTTCCTTCCTTCCTTCCTTCCTTCCTTTCTTTCTTTCTTTCCCTCGCTCTCTCGCTCTCTCTATAAATTGGTGATAAGGAAATAAGGAAAGGCATACTGAGCCAAGAAAAACATGTGCTCAAAGGACTGCCATATCCTTAAACAGCTCTAGTCATTTAAAGGAAAGGCTTACTGGCCCAGATATTCAAACTGCGCCAGTCTGAGGCGCAAGCCCCTGCGCTGCTCAAAATAGTTGCTGAGGGGTGTGGCGAGATGATATTCAAAGGAGTTGCGCTGTTGAGCAACCCTTTGAATATCACCCCCGAGCCAAACACTTGGCGATGGCGCGGTGGAACTGGCGCCACCGCAAGTTGCCAGAGTTGAGCATTAAACTTGCGGTGGCGCAAGTACCATTGCGCCATGTGCAAATTTCCGATATTCAAAAGGTGACATGCAAATGGGGCCATAATTTATGCAAGGCGCAGGGGCCATTTGCATCTATTTATGGCCCCATTTGCATGCCATTTGCATGTAGGTGCCCGATCGAGGACTTGCTCCTGGCCACCCTGCCAGGCAGCAGCCGTCGGGGACGACGCCTAATGCAACCGATCGCGGGCATCACAGTTACATGACACCCCCACATCTCCCACAGCCCGATCGCGGGCAGAACACGTACATATCGCCCCCACACATCTCCCACAGCCCGATCGCGGGCAGAACACGTACATGTCGCCCCCCACATCTCCCACAGCCCGATCGCGGGCAGAACACGTACATTCGCCCCCACACATCTCCCACAGCCCGATCGCGGGCAGAACCTGTAGCCCCAGTGCCCGATCGCGGGCAGAACCTGTATGACCCCCAGTGCCCGGTCGCGGGCAGAATGTAACTCCTCCTCCCCAACCCGAATAACTCCCTGGTGGTCCAGTGGACCGTAAAGCCCGATCGCGGGCAGAATGTCCAGCACAACCCCCAAACATCTCCCTGGTGTCTAGTGTCCCCCCACCCACCCACGAAGCCCCTCCACCCGCTCCCCCCGCGGCGGTGGGCGACAGCATCCACCCGCCTGCTGCCCGCCCGCCCGCCGGCTGACTGTCGGTAGGGCTGCCGCCCGATGGTGCAGAGCTACAGCCAATGGGCGTGCAGCCCTTACATGACAATCCAGATTGTGAATGATCATTCACAATCTGGAACTGTCATGTCGCGGCTTATGAGCTGCAGCCCGTGGCAACCTTCCTGTCGACGTCTGTGGATGGTCAGCTCGGCGACGCTGGCAGTAGGATGCTGTCGCCCGCCAGCTGCGGGGAGGAGGCGGTGGAGGGGCTTCGTGGGTGGGTGGGGACACTAGACACCAGGGAGATGTTTGGGGGTTGTGTGTGAGACATTCTGCCCGCGATCGGGCTTATGGTCCACTGGACCACCAGGAGTTATTCGAGTTGGGGAGGGTTACATTCTGCCCGCGATCGGGCACTGGGGGTTCTACAGGTTCTGCCCGCGATCGGGCTGTGGGAGATGTGTGTGGGGGGTTCATGTATTTGTACTGCCCGCGATCGGCTGTGGATGTGTGTGGGGGTTCATGTATTTGTACTGCCCGCGATCGGGCCGCGGGAGATGTGTGGGGGGTTCATGTATTTTGTACTGCCCGCCGATCGGGCTGTGGGAGATGTGTGGGGGGTTCATGTAACTGTGATGCCCTTGATTGGGCTGGTGGGGGCACAGGGACCGGTTGGGGGCCAGCCAGGGGTGGCAGCTGCTGTGTTGCGCCCTGCAATACAGCAGCTCACCTGTGGGTGGCCCTCAACTTGATCCTTTTTTTTTTGGCTCAAGGTTGTGCAGGCGCAGGTTGGGGGTTGCGCATGCACAACTCTGCACAACCCGACTGAATATCAGGTTGCGCAGGTTATGCATGGTTCCTCCCCCTCCTGTTGAGCATGCATTCATTTGCATTGCTCTTTTGCGCAACCTGTTGCCAGTGGAGCAACTGCCTCCTGCTGAATATCGCAGAATGGCGCACTGTAGGACTTACGCATGCGCAACCCTGTTGCGCATGGAGCAACCCTTTTGAATATCTGGGCCTCTGAGTCAAGGAGAAAAATGTACTTGAAGGATTACCATATCCTCAAAGGGCTCTTGTCATTAAAAAAACAAACAATCAGGGTGGCTAGCGGTGTGCAAGCAGTGAATAACATTTTCTGAAATATATTAAAAAAAATGAACAGCCCCTACCCTATATTCTGTAAGATATACAACCCCAGTCCTACCACCCTATGTTAGAATCCACCCCCTTCCCCCCAAGTACCCACAATTTCCATTAAATGGGCTGTATTTACAAAAAAAAAAAATCGTCCATGATGGGTGGCTGGCACAAGCCACCCACCTCCATGGCTGGCTGCCATCTTTCAGTGCTTATTTGCCCTAAATAAAATATGACTCCCACCATAGGAGCCGACTCCATGGGTGCTTGGGTGCTCAAGCACCCACAAAGTTGACTTAAGCACCCTCAATTTTTCGAGGGCAGCCTGCGAAAAAAAAGTACTGGGGAACCTGGTCACAGGAAAATTACAACCTACTGGCAATGAGCGCCTGCAAAGATTCCTAAAAGCTGGCATTCCTGACTCCCACTCCCCACCTTGGCAGCACCCTCCTCCCACCCCACCCCACAAGCTGGTGAATGGCAACTATAAAAGGATGAAGGTGACTTACACAACCCAACAAAAACAAAGTCAGAGCACACCTTGAGCTCCCCTCCCCCGGGTAAATATAACAATAAACTTATTTTTCAGCCTGGATTGACAACTTACTATTTGATTTCAAAAGGAGTGGGGTTCGCCTGGCATTCACCTCAGGGCCCTGCTGCAAAGTCACCCAGCTACCAACATTAAGGTAGACCACCCATCAGCTGCATCTGCCTCAAATGGCTTACCTTTATAGGGTGCATCAGCCTAAAATTGATTTAATTAAGGTGTGGTCCCCAGTCACTGTGTAGGTAACTGGTGGGGAGCTAGCTAAATGAGAAAGCCATACTTCTCCATTTATAAACTTTATCCAATGTTAACTGCTCACAAACTATAAATGGGATTCTAAATGAGGGGTGCTGCTGTATATGGCATACATCAACAAAAATATTTTTTTAGCCTGGATTGGCAACTTACTAGTTTGATTCCAAAAGGAGTTGACTGGGGACCACACCTTAATTAAGCCAATTTTAGGATGATGAAATCAAAATAGTAAGTTGCCAATCCAGGCTGAAAAAATATTGTTATTGTTACATTTACCCTTTGGGGGGGCCTCAGGGTGTGGCTTTCTCATTTAATAGCTCCCCACCATTTACCCGCACATTGGCTGGAGACCACACCTTAATTAAGCCAATTTTAGGCTGAGGCACCCTATAAAGGTAAGCCATTTGAGGCAGATGCAGTGTAGAGTAGGGACCTAGCTGATGGGTGGTCTACCTCAACATTGGTAGGTAGGTGGGTGACTACACAACAGGGCCTTGAGGTGAATGCCAAGAGAACCCCACTCCTTTTGAAATCAAAATAGTAAGTTGTCAATCCAGGCTGAAAAATAAGTTTATTGTTACATTTACCCTTTGGGAAGGGGGGCTCAGGGTGTGCTCTGACTTGTTTTTGTTGATGTATGCCATATTCAGTAGCACCCGTCATGTAGAATACCATTCATAGTTTGTGAATGAGCAAGGGTGAGCAGTTAATATTGGATAATAACTGACACAACCCACCCTACTCCATGGCCAGCCATCTTCTGAATGAAAGTGCTCAAGTGCTTTCTCATAGTTAAACCAGCTGACATGACCCACTGGATAGGTGTGCAGGAGGTAACCACTAGGCTTTAGGGAAGAGCAACTGGGCTTTGCTTGGTTAAAAGAAGGGTCCCACTAGGCCAGGGTGTGCCAAGGCAGACCAACTGGGCTGGGCCTGGGCGCAAGTGGGGACAAATTAGGCATGGCTTGGTGCAGGGTAGAACCCACCTAGATAGGATTGGGTACAGAAGGGGGAGCAAGTGGGCTGGGCTTGTGTGCAGGAGGTTGATCCAGAGTAATGGGCATAAGAGCAGCAAGGGAGCCAGTGGGCTGGACTTGTGTGCAGGAGTTGGACCAAGCAGGCTGGGCTTGTGAGCAGGAGGGGACTCAGCAGTCAGGGCTTGGATGCAGAAGGGTTCCCAGAGGACAGAGCATAGTTGCAGGAGGGGAACCAGAGAGCTGGGCTTGTGTGCAGAAAGATACACAATAGATTGGACTTGGGTGCCAAAGGGGGCCCAGAAAGCTAAAGTTGTGAGCAGGAGGTGGTTCCAAAGGGCTGGGCTTGGTTACAGGAGAGGGACGCAGCAGACTGGGTATAGGGTGTAGGAGGAGACACAGCAGAATGGGCTTAGGTGCAGGAGGGGGACCCAGTGGTCTAGGTTTGTGTCCAGAAGGAAGCTCAGTGGGCTGGGCTTGAGTGTAGCATGGGGCACTATGGGCTGGGCTCATGTACAGGAGGTAACCTAATATGCTTGGCTTCGGTGCCGGTGCAGAGGACCCATTTAGCTGGAATTGGATAGAGTGGGAGGTCCAGGGGCTGGGCTGCATGCAGGATGAGACCCCATGGGCTGAGGTTGTGGGAGGGGAACTAGTGGGCTTGATTTGTGGCTAGGAGGAGGGACAGTGATCTTGGTCTGGAAGTAGCAGGGGACCCAGTAAGTTGGGCTTGGGTGTAGGAGAGAACCTAATACACTGGCCTTGGGTGTAGGAGAGGACCCAGTAATCTGAACTTGTGTACAGGAGGGGACCCATTAATGGGTCTTATATACAGGAGGGAGACCTGAACGGAGCTTGGGTGCAGAAGGACATTCAATGGGCTGGGCTTGTATATAGCAGGCAACCTACAGGGCTGGGCTTGTGGGCAGGAAGGGACCCACTGGGCTGGGCTTATGTGTAGGAAGGGACCCAGTGAGTGGGGCTTGGGTGCCAGATGGGATCCAAAGGGGTGGGCTTGGATGCAGTAGGGCAACCCTGTGAGCTGGGCTTGGGTATAGTAGAGGACCCAGTGGGCTAGATATATGGGCACTGGAGTTCTTATGAGGTACTTGGTTGAGCGTATGACTACAATACACTAAAGTGTCCCAAAGAGGATGAATCACATGTCTGTACTTTGTCATTCTCAATCTATACAGGATCAGATGTACAAACCAGTTTAAAAGATGATGTCTGCTCTGGCAAAGCCTTGTCAGCCTGACTTGTACAAGGAATGTCATACCCATGATGCCTTGCTCTGGAAATGAGGCTTGAGAGTATACATATTGCATATGGTTTTGAGAGATGCACAAAAAACAATATTTAGATATGTTGTCTCTCTTAGCATACTGCAGTACATCCCATATACTGCTTTCCCTGCAAACTACTTTTTTGTATGATGGAGAGATAGAAACAGCAAAAAAAAAATCTAAGTTAAAAATCTCAAGTAATTAATAACTGAGAAATGTTCTAAGTTTACATTTCAAGTAACAAATGAGACATTTTCTAAGTCAAATAAAACTAACTTATAAACTGGATTATGTTTAACTTGAATAAATCAATCTTTCCATAACTGCAGTATTTTTCAAAGTCTGATTTCTCAGTTAATGCAGAAGTACAAAAATAATTTCTCTACTAATGGCTAGATAGCAAGGATTACACATTAGTTGAGTAAAACCTCTCAGCCAATGGTCAAGCTTAATGCAGAACTTGTTAGTTAGTTATTCCCCAGTGAAAAGGGAAACATCAGGCATTTGCCAGCTTATAACTTTTTTTTGTATGGTGAGGCAAAGCTGGAGTGTGGGCTAACACCCATGGTCAGACTGTTCCACAAGTGGGAAGTTTGTGACTGAAAGCAGCTTGCCCCACATTAAGTTTACACCCAGGAACAAGGAATCTGTTTCTCATGGTAGAGTTAAGGTTGTGACTGGAGGGGGTATATGGTGTAAACAAGGACTGCAGGCAGCTTGTGAGCTTATTTAGTAAAAACTTTAAACCATACAAGGCTAGGTGCTGAGTATGTCCATCACACAGAGAAGGCCAGTTTAAGCACTCAACGAGTGGGCAGTGGTGGGTTCACACTGGGCAATGGAGGATGAACCTATGGAGGGCGTTCAGTAGCGTATCTAACTTAGGTAGGAGGTACTGGGAAGCAGAACCATATATCACATCACTGTAGTCAATTGCAAAAAGAATCAGATGTTCTACTAAGGACTTCTTCAGACTTTGAGAGATGCAATCACCCACCCTGTGTGAAGTCCAAGCTTTTGAAATGATTTTGACACCAAAGACCCACTGAGAGGGGAGAAGTCCAGTGACTGGTCAAATTGAATGGCAAGATATTTGTACTCATCTATAGACTTCAGGATACCTCCACGATGAGTATTTATAATCAGGGAAGGACCTGTTGCCAAGCATTTTTTGGATCCAAGTAACATAGATAATGTTTTTGTCTGACAAAGAACTAAAAGTTTGGCTAAAAAATAGTTGCAAATGGTACCAAAGTCTGACTATAGGGCAGCTGATATGATAGCGGGAGTTTTAATGGCAGTAAATAATATGGTAGCATCTGCATACATCTAGATGTTATATGATTTAATAACCCTTGGTAGATCATTGACAAAGACATTAAAAAGGAGGGGGCCCAGTACAGAACCATGGGGGGAATCCATTGTGACTTGCCTGCAGCCAGAGATGGCTAGGCCAGTGAAGACTATCTTGGAGTAACCAAAGAGGTAGAAGGAGAGCCATGTAAGTGATGAGGAAGAGAGACAAAAGACACAAAGCTTAGCCAAAAGAAGGGAGTGGTCCACCGTGTCAAACGCCTTGGCTAGGTAAAAAAATATGATACCAGTAGGCAGATCATTATCTCTATTGGCAAGAATAAAGTCAGTAAACCTGAGGAGGGAGGTGGATGTAGAGTGTGAAGCCTGGAAACCGGACTGATAGAAAACAAACTGTGACGCGAGTAGTAGTTTGTAAGTTGCCTGGCAACTAAACTGTCTAATGCTTTAGCGAGGCAAGGGAGACGTGAGATGGGCCAGTAGTTTGAAAGGGAGTTTGTGGGACTGCCTTTGTATACAAGAATAACTACAACACTTTTCCAGGTTGTCAGAAAAACTCCAGTGGGCTGGGAGCAGTTGAAGATGAGAGCGATAGGTGCTGCAATAGTTGCAGCAGCCAGCTTCAGAAATCTGGTGGAGGGGAGACCATCAGTCCCGGGATGTGAGCTAGACTTTAAATGCATTGGCTCACGAAAAACCTGGGGGGCAATGATCCAAGAGAAACTAAACCTGGGTGCATCAGAATGGAGATTCCCAAGTGGAGGAGATGAGATGTTGGGACTGGGTTGAATAAGACCCTGATCCAATTTTTTTTGTGAAGAGTTAGAAGAAAGGATCTATTTTGTCCTCTTTCTGTCACTTCTCTCTCTCTCTCTCTCTCTCTCTCTCTCTCTCTCTCTTTCTTTCTCACTCTCCTCCTCCTTCTGTCTGATTGCGCAATCACATCGTATTCTTCAGGCACTTAAGAACTGGACACTCCAAAAGGTCCCACACTTGCCCCCTGCTATCGCCCTTCATTCACTTGCTGTTTCTATTCTTTCTTTCCCTTGCCTCTCTATGATTTAAAAAAAAGACGTGAAACTGTTTATGTGAAACTGGGATCCCTTGGTTTGAAAATGTATATAATAATACTGTTGAAATATTGCAGAAAGCTATTTGAGTTTATTGAAAAAGATAGCAAGCTGTAACACAGAGCGTTGACCTTGTGAAACCTCTTGACCTCCACAATCTTGTTACCAGAATGGTCAACAGGAGACATCTCCAGACAGAATATTCTGGTCTGTTGTGTGTGTGGAGCATGGATGTGCTGGTCACAGGAAAGAAATTTATGAAGTTTTGACACATTTTGTGAAAAACAGGATGCACTATTAAACGTCCAGAACAAGAGATCTTATAAATGAGAGCAATGTTTTGGTTTTCCAGATTGAGATCTAGAGATGCACTGAGATGAAGGACTTTTGTTTGAATTGCCTGTATTAAGAGCCATGCTGTATAAATTTTATTTTATAATTTTATTGTTATTGATACTGAAAAAAGAGTTACTTGAAAATGTTACAACTACTTCTGGACTGCCTATGCTTCCTGACCTTTGTTTCTATGATAGTTGGTGTTAGACTAAGTGGGATTTATGCTATGCAAAATCTAAGGCAGGAGGTTTGTATGTAGGTACTAGTTCTGGTACCAAAGAAGCATAGAAGAAATGTATGGAGCCTGCAACAGCGAGCCCAGGAGTGACTACCAGGAGAATGACAGCCAAACTAGAAACAGAAACAAAATTCCAAACTGAGACTGTACAGCTGGCAACAGAGATGAAAGAAAAAGAAGAGGTTGGGATAGAACTGAATGCATGTCTGCCTTCTTTAAATGGTGGGCTATACAACAAAGAGAGACTGAGAAACAGAGAGAAAAAGAGATCTAATGTCAGAAGAGAAGAGAAGAGAAGAGAAGAGAAGAGAAGAGAAGAGAAGAGAAGAAGAAGAAGAGATGCAGCATTTAGAGGCACAGAGAAAAGAAGAGATTCAGCGACAGGAGCAGTGATGGCAGGATGCCTGGCAAGCTATCAAAGCTGGAAGATCTGGTACAGGTCCAGCATAGCAACAAAACACAAACAACTAAAAAAGACAATAAAGTCACAAAGCTGTGTCCCTCGGATGATACTGAAGCATACCTGACAACTTTTAAAAGGGTTGCCACAGCCTGCCAGTGGCCGAAGCAGCAGTGGGCAATCAGGCTGGTACCTTATCTGACAGGTAAAGCCCAACTTGCCTACAGCAATATGGACACTGCACAGTCAGAAAACTATGACCTGGTGAAAAGAGAGGTCCTTAAAAGATATGACATCTCAGGAGAGACCTACAGAGAGAATGCCACTCAGTTGACAATCCTTGAGAAGCCTTCACCCCAACTCCGAGAACTCCTCATTAAATGACTCTAACCTTATGGTAAACAGCAGTGCTGTGCAGAATGTGGAGTTCTACCGGTGGAATTAGCGCAGAATGACCTTTCCACTGATGGAATTGTCTGCAGGAGTTTTGCTGGTTCTTCTGCAGAGTTCCGCCTGCTGTGATCCACAGAATAATATTCCACAGAAGATCATTTTTCCATGGAAAATCATTCCACAACCATTTCTGTGGAAAATATTGAGATCCGTTGAATAGAATTCCATGGCAATGTTGCAGAAAACTCATTCCGCATGTTTCTGTCACGGAATTCCGCCATTCCATTTCTGGCAAAATTCGGCAGAATTTTGAAAATTTGCAAAATTATGTTTCACTGGAATTTGAAAATTCTGCACAGCATTACAAAACAGTCCTACAGATCATTGACACATTTGCAATGGAGCAATTCATCAACATCCTGCCTACAGACATGCAGCTTTGGATAAAAGAGCACCAACCAGAAACTGGGGAAAAGCAGCTTCCTTAGCTGAGGACTATCAGATGGCCAGACAGACACAGCAGCAGTGAAGTTATAGCTGAGGAATGGTAAGGCCCTCTTTTTTCCCAATTTAACTCCAGATCAAATAAGAACTTTGATGGGGGTAACATATCTGCACTCAAAGACTTTATTTGCTATAACTCTGATAAACCAGGATATATTGCAAGAAACTGCCATAAAGATAAGAGTAACATTTAAACAAATTTGGCCTTAGTAAGCTGGGCCAAGTATTTAACAGATGTCAAGGTAGGAGGTAAGACTGTGAAGGGGATTTACAGATTCAGAAAGCAGACAGACTCTGGTGCATGTTGAAGTTCTGGGAAAGAACTGTGCAAATGGACAAGGTACTGGGGTCATCTGCATCCACTAGAACACTCGATACTATCCCACCACCCAAATGACTCTGAGCATTAATGGGATGTTGCACCAAATGAAAGTGGGGGTAGTACCAAAGCTACCTGCACCTGTGATTATTGGAAGTTACTTTCCAGTATTTGCTAAGTTAGATGCAGAGGCCCACAGTCTCAACGGAGATGTGCAGCACAAACTAGAGATGCGCTGCCCATCTCAAAAAATGCGCCAAAGCACAATATTCAAAAAAGGAGAGATGCATTGCACATCTCCGGATGCACCATGGCACAGAAATAATGTATGTGGCACAAATAAAGGGGGCATTTCCATGAATATGCCATGCAGCCCTATATTCAGCCAAAATATGTGGCGCATCTTCGGCATCTACCGCACATCTAGGAAATGAGCTGCCCAAAGTTAGGCATACAAAAGGGTGACCTAAATCGGCCAGCCACCCACAGGCAGGCTGCAGAACTGCAGGCAGGCCAGCCAGAGACAGCCTTCAGAGGTGCACAAGAACATGCTCCAGGAACCCACACACAGCAGTCATGCCAGGATGGATGAACCCTGAGCCACAGGTGCCCTGTCCCCACCAGCACCATCCAGAGAGCAACACCCCACACCGCACCCTGGAGAAAGACACCCAGCAATCACATACCAGTGCTGTCATGTGCCCCCCAGGACACACCAGTGGGGTGGACGGTCACACTGCAGCACATGTATCAGGGACCATGGCTAGCACCCATGTGGCCTGCAGGGAGCCACCCAGTGGTGGCATGCACCCAGTATGACATCTGTGGCAATGGTGCACAGGTGGCCTGGTGGTACTAGTGCAGTGATACTCGGTCCTGACTGACTTGGGAGCCACATGAATTTGTGTCCTTTGCAAAGGAGCCACAACCGTCATACATGTTACATGAAATAAGACAATCACACTTTGAAAGTGTAATTTAAACCACATTTTGTTTCATTTATTGCATTTTATTGCATTTATTTAATTTTTTTTTAAATAGTACACTGTTTACTAAGAATAGTATTTAGAAAAAAGTATATTGAACCAAGTTACACACACACACACACACACACACACACACACATGCACACACACCATAGCACTGCTCATTGCCATGCTAATTTACATTCATTTCTACCTTTTAACTTGCCATCAAGATCTAACATCTGCTGTCTGGTGAGGTTCTGCTCGCCTCCTCACCAATCACTAAATTTAACATATCTAACTCCTCTGAAGCACCCCCAACCAGATAAGTGCTATTAAGTACCCGCATTTAGATATGCTCACTTCTCTCTTTTACTGAAGTGCTGTCTCTTTGAAAGGCATTCACTGAAAACTGCAGAGAGAAAGCAAAATATATAATGTCAGTCCCTTCTTATTTGTTATAAAAACCGGCACTATCAAAAAATACAAAATGGCTTGGCTATTTGCTGTACCTGCAGTCACCGAAGCAGTCAGTCCACTGGAGGTACACTGCACCAAAAGCACAGAGACATGGAGGGATGATACCGAAGCGAGCCACTGCAGCACTGGTAAGTCCATGGGAGATACGCAGCAGGGTGAGCACAGAGATACCGAGGGCATAAAAAAGTGAAGCAAGACTTACCTCATCAGTGCTGCTATCTATTAAGTACAGGTTTCAGTAAGGGTTGTAAATCTTGTGGCAAAACATAGGAGTGCTGCTCCAGCTTTCACTGACCCCCCCCCCCCGCCAGCTTGTGGCTCACTAACACCGAAACTGCATTAATTGACAGTTAACAATGAAATTAACTTCACCCATTTAGTGTAATCAGACTGTCATTGATAGCGCCAAGCGGTTAATGTTAATTTCATTGCATGCTAAAAGAGGCATCAAGCACAATTGTTCGAGTGGCATTTAAAGAGCCACAAGTAAATAAATGTTTGTGCAGATTAAAGGAGCTGCAAGTAAAGTGTTAAAAAGCCACTTAAGGCTCGTGAGCAGCATTGTGAGTACCACTGTACTAGTGGCTGCATGGCATGGGTCAGCAACTGACCCATGACACACACACACGGTGGCACACCATGGGTGCACACAGGTGGGACCCACCCACCCCAGTACCTGGTCACTGTCCACACACTGCCATCCCTTGCAGTACCCTCCAGGTACCTCCCATACAGAGGTGTGTGGGGCACTGCAGGTGATAGTACGCAGCATATGGAGCTGCTGTATCATGTGCATGTGGTATCCTGATCGTCCTGTGTCACCCTGTGCCTGCCTCTGTTGCATGTCCAGGTGGCCCCTGTGGACACTGTCCAGGTGGGCCCCCTGTATGATCCTGTACATGGCTATGGGGTGTAGCACTGTACCCAGTCAAATGCAGTCCACCTCCCTACACATAAACATTCTAGCACGCTTACCTTCTAGGCTGCTGTACCTCCTGTTCACCTTTGTGGGGTGGTGGGGCAGCCCTGCAAAGCTGGAACTGAGTATGCCTGGGGTATGCAAATGGTCTATATACATTCTAGTAATGAGCTCTGGCACGTGAGGTTTGTGCACAGAATGTGCAATGAGGCCATTTGCATATCCTGGCTGAATATTGCAAAGTTGCACCATGCCTACCTCATCTGTCACAGCTCATTTCCCTATGTTCCTGCCTGTGGTGCACAGTCCCCCCTGACTGGGATGCGTTGCACATCTTCAGATGCGCAGTCACGCATGTTCAGGATATTCAGCCAGACATGCGCCAGTGCATCTTCCCACGCATCTTCTGCATATACCATTTTTGGGGGCCGGCGCATCTCAGGTGCGCAACGCAGGCACTTGTGCAATTTTGCAGGAACTTTTGAATATGGCGCCTGAGGGAGCAAAACCTGCAGTTTTGGCAGCTGTGATAACAAGAGCACAAGCAAAGAAAATGTCAGATGTTTGGGACACTTTTCCTTTTGGTGACTTTGATGTGGACTTGTTTGAGCCCAGCTCCAAGATCTAGAAGTCCAGGAAAGAAAGAAGACACCTGAAAAAAACAGTGGCACCAAAAGACTGATGGACATTTGTTTATTTATTTATTTAAGCGTTTTACCAGGAAAGGCATACTGAGCAGTTTACTGCTCGATTTCAGATGCATCCTGGGGAAGGGGGGAACATAGGTAGACAGTTGAAGACAGTATAAGCAAGTGAATACATAGTGGGAGAACACTAACATTTGGTTCTGATTACTAGACAGTAGTGGGTTGAGAGAATCAGTAGGTAGCCACAGTTAATACAGCATGAGTACAATAAATTCATAGTGCAGGCCATTAGCAAAATTGGACCATGTGAGAAACAGTATAAAGTGAGAGGACAATAGTTAGGCACCGATTAATTGCAATTACTAAGTGCAGACATACACTGATATTCTACTAGGGACTGAGAAATGCCTAGACACAAGCACAGGTAGGGGTGAAATGGGCTTGGAGCATGGATTTAAAGTGTGAGAGGGTGGAGAAGTGATGAACATTAGCTGGGAGGGAGTTCCACAATGTGGGAATGCGGTAGCTGAATGCTGACTGACCAGTGGTAGTAAACCGGTATGGGACAGCTAGGGACCTAGAGTCTGAGTTTCTGAGAAAGTATGCTTGAGTGCTGAGGTTGGTTATGGCATCGATGAGGTAGGAGGGGAGATGCTGTGACCAATACTTGGCCAGGATCTTGGCGCAGTGGGTCAGTCTGCGATTGTCAAGAGAGGTGAGGTTCATTGCTTGATATAGGGCACAGTGGTGTGTGAAGTAGGGACAGTTCAGGGCGAAATGACAGAAAGAGTGGAAGAGAGGGTTCAGCCTGGCTAATGTGGTCTTGGGGCTGGAGCCGTAGACTATGTCCCCATAGTCGAGGACGGGGAGGATCATTTTCTTCACAATGTCCATCCTGGCTGGAAAGGGGGATGCTGTCACTGTTCTGGTAAAGCGCACCAAGCCTGGGGTGCAGCTTCTTGAGTAAGGAGTCAATATGCAAGGAAAAGTTGAGGTGCTGGTCAAGCCAGACACCGAGGTATCTGAAGGAGGTGCAGGACTCAGAGGGGACCCTTCCAGGGTGTGGAATAAGATCGGGAAGGGGAGCCTAGAAATTTTCTGCCTCGTGCCAGAGGTTAGTGAGACTGTTTTATTGGCATTGAGGAGGAGGAGGAGGTGATTTGAGTGGAGCCAGTGCTGGACCGAGATAAAGTCTTACTGCAGTCTGGTCATAACCTCAGAGGTTGAGGGGCCAGATGCATACAGTACCGTGTCATCTGCGTACATGTGGATGGAGGTGTGTGGGCAGGCAGAGGACAGGTCATTCAGGAAGACCTAGAACAGGAGGGGGCCTAGGACAGAGCCTTGCGGTACTCCTGAGGTGATTGGGAGGGGTGTGGAGGTGGAAGAACTGATGCGGACAGCTTGGGATCTGCCAGTGAGGTAAGAGTGGAACCAAGATGTGGCCCAGTTGGATAGTCCAGCATTGACGAGTTTGGTCAGGAGGAGAGAGTGTGTCACTGTATCAAATGCCTTAGCCAGGTCAATAAAGATGGCAGCTGTGATATGGCCAGCATCCATCCCTGTGAGGATGGAATCAGTAATCCTGAGAAGGGAGGTAGTGGTGGAGTGGGATTTCCTAAAACTAGACTGGTAGGGAGAGAAAAAGGAGGAGGAATCTAGAAAGGTGGATAGGCGAGAAAGAACCAGGTGCTCCCGTAGTTTGGCCAGGGTCGGTAAGAGGGAGATGGGCCGATAGTTGTTTGGGTTTGAGGCATCACCACACTTGGGAAGTGGGATTATGATGGCATGTTTCCACTCAGAAGGGACTTCGGCTAGGAAGAAGGATAAGTTAAAAAGGGAGGACAGGGGTTGTGCTATGGCAGGGGCTGACAGGTGGAGCATTTTGGAGTCCAACCCGGTGGGACATTTGCCCTTATCTGGGTTAAGAGCAACCAGTGCATTGTATACCTCATCAGGGTGACTTGCAGGAAGAAGGAGTGAGCTGCAGGTGTGCCACAAGATGGGGTGATGGGGGAGGCGTGTTGAGCAGTGTGGGGGGTGGACAGGGGAGTAGCGTGGCTGGTTGTGAAGATAGTGTTAAACAAAGTGGCCACTGCTGAGGGGTCAGTGATGGAGAGTCCGCCAACCTGCAGGGAAGGGGTGGAGGGCTGTGATGGATGACAGAGAAGCGATTTGACCACATTCCAGAATCTTGACGGGAGATGGGAGGAGGAATTGAATGCACCTATGAAATAGTTAGCTTTTGCTTGGCGGATTCTTTTGGTACTAGTATTGCAAAGCGCACGGTAAGTCTGGAGGTCGGCCTGAGAATTGGAGATCTTAAAGGTTTTCCAGGCCTTGTCTCAGATTCGGAGGTGGGCTAGGATTTCGGGAGAGATCCATGGGAGGTGAGCAGCTCGGACTCTGGTATGTCTGAGGGGGGCGTATTGGTCCCAGATGGCAATGAACTTGGACTTAAAGTAATGGGTTGATATCTGAAAATGCTAAAACTAAACTGATACCTGATTGTGATTCTGTTTCTGAGTCAACTAACAATGCCTCTCTCCAAGGTTACTTTAAGAAGCTTGGGGTGAAACAAAAAGAGGGTGAGCCAATGTTTAAAAAAGGTAATGGGCTACTGTACAGAGTTTGAGTGAATCCCCAGACACAGGAACAGCTAGAACAATTGGTCATACCCCAGAAGTAGAGAACTGAGTTGTTACAGATAGTACATGATAGTCCTATGGCTGGTCACTCAGGAAGGGGTTGCACCCTTGTCAGGTTGTTGTACAGGAATTCAGGAGGATGTTGCTACCTACGGTAGTTCTTGTGCTGAATGTCAGAAAGTCCCAGTGACTAAAAAAAAGAGAAGGTGCCCCTACCTTTGATAGATGTGCCTTTTGACAGAATTGCAATGGATGTGGTTGCCCCCTCAGGCAAAAGTAAAAAGAGTAATCAATTCATTTTGATAGTATGTGACTATGCTACTCAATACCCAGAGGCAATTCCAGTGCACTGTCACAGCCCCAAAAGTGGCCACAGAGCTTGCCAAACTTTTCAACAAGTCGGGCATACGTAAAAAGATTACTACTGATCAGGGTAGTAATTTTGGTGCTGCATTGCTGAAAGAGCTATACCGACTGCTAGGTATCACTGTCATAAGAACCTCCCCTTATCACTCTCAGACAGATGGTCTTGTTGAGCGTTTTAGTGAAACCCTAAAACGCATGTTAAAAAGGTTTGTAAAAGGGGAAGGGAAAGACCGGGACCAACACTTACCTTACTTGCTTTTTGCTTACAGAGAAGTGTCACAAGCATCAACAGGTTTTTCACCTGTTTAAATGCTCTATGGTAGACAACTAAAAGGGCTACTAGATGTAATAAAAGAAACATGAGAAGATAACCCCTCTCAGGAAACAAGCATTTGTCAATGCCGAATGTTTGCTTACTGGCATTAGCAGTGGAAGTGCAGGAGTTGGACAGATGCAATACAGAAATGGCAGTGATGTATTGAACTGACACCAACTCCACCCCCACCATACAGAGATGGACAGGCATTGGGGTATGCCTTTGGGTCATAGCCCATAAGGGTCACGGCATTTCACCTCACCCTACCCTGCAGACACTGACAAGTGTCAAAGTGTGCCTTGGGGTGTAGTATGTACAGGCTTTACACTCCCCTCATTCCATAAGGAAATACACTGAAAATGGTGCAGTATAGGAGAATGGTGTGAACTCTGGGGCCAAAGAGTTCAAAGCGCACCTCGATGCCTATCACTGGCTGCAGGTTGGGGGTGGGGGTGGAATGGCGTGAGAATCAATTCTTGTGGGGATTTTTTGTACCAGATTTTCAATATAGGCATTTTGGGACCTTCGCTCATGAAAAGTGTTACTGTGATTTTCTTAATCTGACCTGAACAATGATTTCCCACAGCGAGTGCCAGGATGTGAAAAATGACAGCTGTAATGTTCATAAGGATGTGTGGAAAAATGCCAATGTTGAAAATCTGGAGTGAAAATAGTACAAATTCATGAAGTTATGAGGGTGCGTAAAAACTGTGCAATGCACGCTTGTAACACAGTCATTTTATGAACTTTTGTTACCAGATTTTCAACATACGCATTTTAGGACCTCTGCTCATGAACAGTGTCACGGTGATTTTCTTAATCTGTCCTGAACACTGATTTCCCACAGCAACTCACTTATTTCGCGCCGGAAATGCAAAACACATTTCGGCCAGGATGTGAAAATGACAGCTGTACTGTTCATAAGGAGGTGTTAAAAATGCCAATGCTGGAAATCTGGGTGAAAATATTACAAATATCCAGATTACGAGTGTGCATGGAAACTGCACAGCATACTAGTAACAGTTATTTTAGAAATTTTTTCTGGAAATTTGCAACATAGGCTTTTGAGAGTCCACCTCATGAACAGTGACATTGTTATAATTTCGTTAATCAGTCTTGAAAGGTGATTCCGCCAGTGACCACGAAATCACCTTTCAAGACAGAATAACCAGATGACAGTGACTGAATTCATGAGATGGGGTCCCAAGAGCCCCATGTTGAAAATTTGCAAAATAATGACCAAGATATGAACCAAAGTTGAAAAAACCCTATTTATGCCATTATACAGCTTACCAGCATTTCTTCAGTTCGCGGTTGGCTTTGAAGAGTGCAGACGTGTTCCCAGTCCACCGAAGATCGTCGCGACGGGCTCCGGAGGTAAGTATGGGGAATTGAGGGGGTGCGAGGGGTGGGGTGTGCAGAGGTGGGCGCGGGTTGGGGAGCACGGTAACAGCGAGGACTGTTTTCTTTTCACAGGTTTATTTTTAAAAAGATGATGCAGGACTTTTGCCACACTGGGGTGGGCTCCCATCATGGCACCTGGATGTTTGTGGGGCAGCGGAGCCAAAGGAGGATTGGGCACCCCCGTTGGCCACACAGTTCCCACATGCACAGTAAAGGGTTTGGAGGAGAAGTGCTTTGCTAGGGTTATTTTAACAGTTTATTAATAAGGTTCATATTAAGACTATATTACCACTCCAGAGCACTGTCCCTCCACTGACGTCATCACATTATGAACATTACAGCCATTTTAGGCTCCTACTGCAGTGCAAACTTTTAATAGAAGCAGGGGTTTGTTAACATCATCTGAACTTTTAAACAGTGACAAAAATGTATTACAACTAATTTCTGAGGCAAACGAACCATATCCTTATGATGGTAAACCTCTATGCTAACATGCTGTGGGTTTCGTTTTGGTTTTCAAAACCCCTTATTTATATTTTCTGTAAGAATCCAAAGACAAAACTGCATTTATTACTCCAGTTGGATTCTATCAGTTCACCACCATGCCGTTTGATATACATGGTGCACCCACCACATTCCAGTAGTATGTGGACATAATTCAAGTCCATCACACTGGTTATTGTGCTGCTTACCTTGACGATGTTGTGGTATATAGTCCAGACTAGAAAAGCCACCTGGAACACCTACAAGCAGTTTTCCTATCAAAAATGCAGGTCTGGCCATTAATCCTACCAAGTGCACATTAGGCATACAGAAAAACAAAACTTTGGGTTATATTTTGGGGAATGGAGAAGTAAAGCCAGAGATTTCTAAGATAGAAGCTGTAGCTAACAGTCCTGTCCATAAAACCAAGAAGCATGTCAGATAATTTTTAGGTCTTGCTGGTTACTGTCAAAGATTTGTTCCCAACTTTGCTCAGTTAGCTCACTGAACTCATAAAAAGACGGTACCCGAATAATGTGAAATAGTCACCAAAGTGTGATAAGACTTTTTTGGGCAATCAAGGCTGCATTATGTTCAGTCCGTTTTAAGAAGTCGGTTCCATGTCATAATAGTGATCACAAAATAGCGATCGCTATTATGGTGAGTGGATATTGTTGAAAAGCAAATTGGTGATATACACTTGCTGGCGACCTGACATCTGGCAAAAGAAAGTGTTTTTGTGGGGGGACTATGCCCCCTGGTGCCCCCCTCACAGTGGGCTTTGCCCCCCCGCACTATCCTGAATAAAGATTACTAACTCCAGGGGGGTGTATGTCGGGGAAGGGGCACAACCCACATTTGCAGGAAAAATTATGTGCTGTACCTACAGTCAGTGGCAAAATTGTAACCCTCCTGGTCCCCAGCCCCAAACCCCATACCTGCTCAGCTAGAGCTAGCCACCCTCACCACCATGCCACATGGCTAGCTTCGCTGGAGCTGGTGCAGCAGTCCCCTACAAATTCTTCCCCTATCCCTTCCCTTCCCTTCACTATCCCCGTCTTCTGGTCGCTCTCCCTACAGTTACTTTCACTGTAGGGTCGCTACCCTTGCAGGGTAGCCCTTGATGATATCACTGAAAATGAGTCGCTGTTTTAGCAGTCACTCATTTTCATTCGCTATTATCACAGGATACCTAGGAAGTCCAGACTTTGAGAAACAATTTCTATTATAGACAGATGCCTCAGAGGTAGGCCTAGGTGCAGTCCTGAGTCAGAATATAGATGGGAAGGAACATCAAATTCTATATATCAATTGGAAATTACACAACAGAGAGAAATGTACTACACCATTGAAAAAGAATGCCCTTCTGCAAAATGGGCCATGGAATCCCCTAAGTTTTATTTGCTAGGAGTTAACTTTGTACTCATAACAGATCACAATCCTCTATGTTGGCTTAATCAAATGAAGGATACAAATCCCAGAATTGCAAGGTGGCACCTTGCACTACAGGCATTTAAATTCAAAGTGATGCACAAATCCAGAAAAGACAATATCAATGTTGATTTTCTGTCAAGATATGGAAACTGAGAATTTTGAAGGTTGAAAAACGTGTGTTTAAACTAAGACATTTGCTGTAATAGGTTTTGTGAAAAAGGGATATTGCATATTTAAAGAAATGTGGATGTTATAAGGTAATGTTAAAAGAGAATTAAAAGAAGGATTTGGAAACCTGTTTTTTTAAAGAGAAAAATAGGTTCCTTCTTAAAGAGGTGGGTATGTGACATGGATGAATAAGACCCTGTCTCATTTTTTGTGCAAAGTTAAAAGCAAGGATCTATTCTGTCCTCCTGTTTCTGCCACTTCCCTTGCTCTGTCTCTCTCTCTCCTGTCAGATTGTGCAATCACATCTTTTTCTTGGGGCACTTAGGAACTGGGCACTCCAAAAGGTGCCACACTTTCCTCTTGCTATCTTCTTTCCTTCACTTGCTGTTTATATTCTTTCTTTTTCCCTTGCTTCTCTGTGGTTAAAAACAATATATTCCGGTGATGTTATGGTGGCGTGAGCAATGGACCTGAGGAACTCCTCCAATGAATCAAATCCAATCTGCCACAAAAAGCATTTCTCATGATTTAACTTTGAACTTAAATAATCTGGAACTTATATTTGTGGTGCTTCAATCAACTATTTCCCAGGGAAATGTACAGGAGCACCAAAAATTGATTCCAACCACCCGCTGAATGCGACAATGCAGAGGACCGAAGCCACTCAGACACCAAAGGGCCTAGCAAAGTTCAAACCTTGGAGGATGGCAGGAAATCAAAAGGGGGTAAATGAATCAAGAAATCCCCCAAACAGAAACTATTTTAAAGGCCATTGACGAGTTTTGAGCCGAAAAGCGAGGCTCTATAAGAGACGTACGGTCTGACCTTGGGGTGCTGCAGAGCCAGATGGATGACGCCAACCAGCAGATCTCCTCTAACTCGAGTTGTCTGGATGATCTGGAATCCAAAGTTACAGCACTCACACAAGAACAGCTGCACATGTCTATGAGGCAAGAAGACGCAGAAAACTGGGGCTGTAGGAAAAATATACGAAATATGGCCTCCCGGAAAACGAAGAGGGCCAGGATGCCCTGACTTTTGCAGATCATTTGCTGGGTATGGTGCTGAAATTGGGCCCTGACTTTCAACTTGACATCGAAAGAGTTCATAGGGCGCTAGGCCCAAAACCAACCCGGCCTGATGCTCGTCCACGTTCATTTGTTATGCGATTTCAAAGTTCCCAGATAAAACAGCAATTATTGCAAGCTGCCTGGAAAAAACAAAAAGTTCTTTACAGTCCTGTCTTTTCTTTGACAATGACTATGCGTTGACTACTCAGTGTGTGAGACAGGGGTACATTCCACTTTTTTCCCATCTCAGAACTCACAAACTAAAATTTAGAATGCCATACCCAGCAAAATGGGTGGTGCAGTATCCCAATGGACAAAAAACTTGCACTTCAGCAGCAGAAGCAAGGGATGACTTGATAGCCAGAGGTTTTTATATGGATTGGGGTTCTAAGACAAGGGCCCAGAGATCTTCCGATGCCCTGATTTAGGCCTGGAGGAACCAGATGCCTGTACTCCCACTAGCCGAAATTTTGAAAAAGCTGCAACACTTCAGGAATCCTACTTTACAGATATGAATGAATAACTGAACTATGAGCTTTGCCAGGTTAGTGGACTGGGGCTGGGTGAAGGCGGTGGTGGTGGGGGGGAATTGATGCTGCTGCTTGATGGGGTGTGGCGGAGAACCCAAGTACCATCAGTTAAGTACTTAAAATCATATAATACTGATGGGTGATCACTGTCACCTCGATGGTGGGGTTTTATACTCTGGCTGGGGGACCGGATAGATCGATGGGATCTCTCGTCTCTGCTGCACTGTCTGGAGGCTCTTGTCGGTCCCTACATGGCTATGTTCTACAAACTAAAATGAAAGACTGATATCTCCAATGGGAGAAGTTACTATTACCAGGCTATCCATGTTGACACAAAGTTATTTTTGGATTGCTGGACCCAGTTTGGTGAGTTTCTCCAACCTATGGCCTGCTTCTTATTACATCAGGGAGTGGGTTTCGTTAATCCCATATCTTTATAGGAACTAGGTGCTTCAGCAGGTCCCAGATCATTCTTTAGCAGTGGGGGCTTTCTCTGCTTGTCCCCAGCTGCTGGTGACACTCTTGGTTGGAGGATGAGGAGGAGGAGGAGGAGGTGGAGTGGCCTTCTGGGCCTGAGAATGGACAACAGTATGCCCAGGCTAAGGGGAGTGGATTGCTGCTCCTCCCTTTTGCAATCTGCTGATCTACCATTTCAATTTGACCTTATACCTGCTAGGCATATTTCAGCTGCTAAACAAGGCAACATTAGACTAAAGTTGGTAAACCCCTTGTATTTACAATGAAGCTGTGGATGTGTCATTTAGAGACTGTATGCAGAACAAATGCAGGGGGTCTGGAGAATTTTTTTGTGGTTATTTCATTGAACTTTCCCCTTAAACTTAAATGGTTGTGTGCTCTGTCTTTCCCTCTCCCTCTTTGTTGTCGATGCGGCAGGATGGGGTGCTCTTAAAGACAGCACTGCAGTAAGGTTAAAAGCAACTTCATCAGCTTTGACAACGTGGTATTTAAATATGTACATAACACTTGTTTTCTGAGCTGGAGGGGACAGGGTTTAAGATATCATTTGTGCGGTTCTTTAAAAATGTAACAGCCTTATTGTTTCCTAATGGTAAGAAAGATGTATACAGGAAACGAGAGGTATTTGAACAAGGACAGTAATAAGCTAAAATGGCTTTTGTGAGGCCTCATAAAGGAGTTGTCTCCCCTTGTTTTACCTTGGAGTAGGCCTCATACATTTTCTACAGATGGGGGTGGTGCTCCAAAGGCCAGGGGGAAAAATCCTGGAGTTTCCAAGAGACCCTTGATCCTAAAATATTCAGGAGCCAGAATTACGCTAAAATGGAGGTAAAACATCTCATAGCTCAAGCAGCTCGGAAGGAAACAGCTGGGATTAGTTTAGTTTCAGTGCTGAGGTTAGTGACTACCATGTCCTAATAATAAGGGTAATCTCTAAATAATCTTAAGGGAAATTAAGTCCAGTTTAGAAGTGGTGGGGGGGGGCTCCTCAATGCAGAGGAATAGCCATTCCATGGAGACACCAAACTGGGGTTTCCGCTGCGCTTTCGCAGAGCTGACCCTACTAGGGATCATAGTGACTCTGCAGTGGGTCAACACCACTAGTCTGGTGGTACTTACCCATTGCCCTGGAGTGGAGTCCATGGACAGGGCATCTGCCCCAGGCTTCCAGAGGCAGAATTTTGTTTCTGCTTCACTGATGGAACTCATAATGCATATAGTTCCACTTTTGGGGGTAAGTTTTGAAATTTTTCAGGTGAAAGGGAGGGGTGGTTCAAGGGAGAAAATGGGTAAGGAATGTAAGTGTAATACCCTTTAGGCTAGACAAACAAAAGCAACAATGTTCTTAATCTCAACAGTAAACTGGGTTGGGGGCAAAGTTACTGTTTATTGTTCTTTGTTTATTAGATGTTAAGAGACATAAACAAACAAGGCACACAAGTCAGATATGGCTAAACAGCTGCCTTTATTGGTATTGGAGCTGCAGAATGATCAGAGATGACAGTTGGAAGTTTCCAGTGGCACCGCTCCTTCTTCTGATCCCAGTCCACTGCATGGGATCCTTTGGGATAGCCAGGACGAGTGGTTGGGCCCATTGGATGCTTTTCTTCTGCTCTGCCTCTGGGAGGGTGGCATCATTCCTTCTCTGGTGGGGAGGGTTCCTTTTCTTGTTGATGATATGGCAATCCAACCTGTAAAAATATTTTACTTAGAATATTAATGGTTTGCACACCCCCATCAAAGATCTTGTTTTATGCAATATCTCAAAAACAGTTGGCGGATATGTATCTTGTCCAGAAGACACACCTTTCAGAGGCAGAGCATTTGAAGTTAAGGTGGGGACAAAGATACAACATATATCGTCCTCACACCCTAGTGGGTGCAGACAGAAGCGGCCATTTTGGTTCCCTCTGTGACACCCCTGCAAATACATAATTCTTATGTAGACAGACAGGGCCAATATATAAATATAATACTGCAAGGCAAGCTTTACTCCCAGGAAGTCACATTAGTTAGTGTTTACATGTCACCACAAACCACGGTACCAGTACTTAAAACTTTCCTTAATAAGGTGATAGAATTATTGCAGGGACAGCTTATTATGGGGCTGAGCAATATGATTATGTTAGCTAATCTGAATTCTTCTAACCCCAGGCATGTCAAACTTTGGGTGCTGTCCAATACTTAAGAGGGTGTTGGAGCACCTGGGAGTGGTAGACATCTGGAGAAAGGTGTTCCCTACGCTGAATGGTTATACTTATTACTCTGGGCATCACCATATATATTCGAGGATAGATTATTTTTTCTTGACATGTTAGCATGTCTCACTTGTCCAAGATATCTCAATTGGCCCGAGATAATTATCGGATCATCAGTCGCTGGTATTAAAAATGTACTTGGGAAGGCAAAGAAACAAACTCTTTGGCACCTCAATTCCACTCTTTTAAAGGATCCACAACATGTAGATTATATTAAGCAGAGGATTCTCCAGTTTTGGCAGAAAATAATTCTCCCCAAGTTTCAGAAGTTATGGTATGGGACTCCTTGAAAACAACACTTCACGGAGAAACCATTGCTTATTCGGTCAGAAAGAAGTGGGAATTAGAAGCAAGATACAGGGATCTAACTAATCAACTTCTGAATTATCAACTTCTGTACTCAGAAGGAGACAACGAGCCACAAATTAAAATTAGGGAGACCAAAGCTGCAATATAGAAAATTATGGACCCAAGAATACAACACGCACTTTTATATCTTAAACAATCAAACTATGAGGGGGGAGCTGGGGGGACTCAGATGCTGGCTCAAAAGTTGAGGGTGTGGAAAAAAGCTGCAACTATTTAAAAAATAAAAAGTTTATATCTGGGGTGGGTGGTACATAGAGAGGAGGAAATTAGGGACGTCTTTGCCATGTACTATTGAAACCTTTATCGGGAAGGCCCTCCAGTTAGTTCCATAGTCAGGAATCAATTCTTGGATGGGCTGCATCTCCTGCATCTAACAGAGGGGAAAATAACAACTTTTGAGGCCCCAATAAGGGCAGATGAGGTTCTTACACAAATCCAAGCAACAGCTACACAAAAGTGCCCTGGCCATGATGGATTCGCTGCAGAATGGTATAAAAAATGTATTAAAGAACTTTCCCCGAACATGTTGTCCTTATTTAGATCGGTAGCAGAAGCAGATGCCCATCCTGGGCATACGCAATTTTGGCAGCTCTTCCTAAACCTGATACAGATATTATGGATACAGCATCATACTGCCCAATATCCATCTTGAATGTAGACTATAAAATTTTTATGGCTATATGGGCTGCTAGATTGAATACATTCTATCACTAATTACTATCACTGTTTCACCCTGACCAAGCGGGCTCATTAAACAAAGGAATACAATGGATAATGTTCATCATGTTCTCTTATTAATGGAATATATCCAAACTAGGCATAGTTCTGTGGCCATCCTAAGCCTTGATGCTGTAATAGGGTGTCCTGGCCATTTTTATGGGATACCCTGTCGAAATTCCATTTTCCCCAAATCATTTTTAAAGTGGATCAAAAATATTTATTGGGCTCCACAGGCTTACATCTGCATCAATGGGGCTCTTTCCTCCCCTATCCCCTTGAGGTGTGGAATGAGACAGGGGTGCCCTCTGTCCCCACTACTTTTTGCACTTTATATGGAACCTTTGGCAGCAGCCCTGTGGGGAGTGGAGGAGGTGGAGGATATCCCCTTAGGACAGCAGGAATTTAGGGTTTCTTTATTTGCAGATGATGTCTTCCTGATGGCTTTGTCTCCGGAATTATCTATTCCATGCATTTGGGAGGTACTTAGTACATTCGAAAATGTGTCTAACTTCAAATTGAATGTTTCCAGAACACAAGTCCTCCCATTAAATTTTGCCCCCTCAAAAAATTTGAAACGAGCATACCCCCTGAAATGGTGCACTACCAAGATTAAATATTTAGGGATACATATTCCCAAAGATTTAAATGCGCTGGATGTAACAAATTTTGAACCTCTTACAATTACCATTCAAGAGGACTTTAACAAATGGGGAAAGCATAATCTCACTTTTTTCCAGCGCATTGAAATCATCCGTATGAATGTAATTCCTTGACTGGTATATCTTTTTCAAAATATTTCCTATTACCGTGCTCATTTTTGCTTTCAATCCTGGGACGGAATGATTTCAAATTTTATTTGGAGGTCAGCAGCCCAGAATCTGTCTTTCAATTCTAAAGTTGTCCCTGGCTCAGGATGGAGCCAATTTATCAAATCTGGAATTTTACGCTAGAGCGGCATTCCTTAGAGTGTTGTTTCTCTGGCTGTCCACTGCTTATACAGGCCCATGGAAAACTATAGAATTTACTATTAATGATTTATATGATACATAAAAGATTTTATTTGCCACTGGGGGTAGATCTCCCCCACTGAGTCACTTTACTCAAATCTCAGCTAGCGTTCTGAAGGTGTGGTGCCTGACAAAGCATCACTCTAAGTTTCTGCAGACCTTTTTTACTGTAGGATGCTTTTGGAAGATGAATGCTTTGAACCAGCTCTAGCCAATTTAGTTTTTGCCAGATGGCAAAGGGTGGGTCTGATGTTTGTTTACCAGTTTCTGGAAGAGGTGGACATTCTCCCCTTTGACACATTAAAGCAGAACTATGGGATCTGGCAGGAGAATGTTTTTTAGGTTCCTGCAAGTCAGAAACTACATATTAAGACAGTGCTCCATAGTTTCAAACTACCCTCTCCTCTAACCCCTCTCTTGAAAATGCTTATGGATTATATGTCAGGCAACATGTGGGGACACTTGATTGGTACAATATATAAAATCCTAAGAGATACTTTAGGGGATTCCATAGTCTCGATTTTGGAGGAGTGGAACAAGGACCTGGCTGTGGAAGTGTCAGGTGTCTCCTGGATGGAAGCCACTCTCCCTGCTGTTAAACTTACGTCCTCCAATATTTGGAGGGAATTTACATGAAAAGGCAGGAACAGGTTCTTTTGTTCCCCAGCGGTCTTGGTGAAATATCTTCTGGATGGCTAGGGCTCCTGCTAGAGAGACTGTATATGCAGGCTGGTGGATTCGGGCCATGTTTTTTTGTTCTGTCCACTGTTAATCCCATTCTGGTGCTCTCTCCAGGAGGAGTTGCGGGGCTGCCTGGGTAAGCGGATAGAGCTCACTGCGGAAATAACCCTGTTATCTATTTACCCAGTACATTATCCCCCTTGACACAAGTCCCTTCTGCCAATTTACATCTTAGCAGCTAAAAAGTCCATTACACACACGTTAGTCATACTCTGCTCACCTAGTGAAACAGTTGGGATGGAGGATTACACAGGCCACCAACAGGACTATTGGTCATATTCTGCTCACCTGGTAAGGCATTTGGGGTTGGGGGATTACACTGGCTGCTAACATGGCTATGGTCTTCTTCTGTTTGCCTGGTGATGCAATCAGTGAGTGTGGGACTACACTGGCCAACAGCGGGCTTTTGGACATACTCTGCATGCCTGGTGAGGCGATCGAGGGCAGTCAGTTCCATACAATCTCACCATCCTGCCTTCACAGCAGTATTGTGTGGCATGCTAGTGAGCCCATAATGGGCATGTAAGTGGTCTTTAGTGCCTTGCATGCCCATTGGGCTCATTACCTTTTTTGGTCTGAAATTTGAATATGGTTCACAGGAACTCTAGCACTATCCCTTTTGAGACATGCTATCTCCATTGACTCCTGTGGGCCATATTCTGTCAGAGGCTGTGTCAGTGCAGTACATACATAGCCCATAGTCAGATAGATAAGCACTCCTGTCTGAGCATGCTTACTGTCTGAATGGCTGCTAAGCCAGCAGTGTACTATCTTTCCTGAGGCACAGGGTCATAATGTCGCACAACATTATGCCGCATGGCAAAATCGTGCTGCCAATATAGGGCGATTTCTACCATGCAGTATAACTCTCTTTTTTGAGGGGGGCTCCACCATCTACACTCCCCGTTACAGGGGGCAGTGCCCCTGAACCCCCTCAATAACTCAATAAAGGTTCTCAACTCCGGAGGGGGGGGGGCTTCAACTTGGGGAGTGCTCTAAGTAAAAAAAAAAGTTTCTGGGACCAGGAATCAAACCCAGTCCCAGAAGCATTGCCTGGATTCCCTGCTGCATTGGCTCAGTCCATTGAGCCATGGCAGCTGCTCAGTGGAACCCACTCCCAGCAGAGGTCTTATCCTCTGCCTGGGAGAGTGAGAATGGTGCAATACTGCATACAACAGTATGCACGTTTGCACCATTTGCTCACAACTGACAGCTATACCAGTTTAGCCATAATATTATGCAGCTATTAAGCATGCAGCATTATGACCGGTGGGTCTTTTCTGCACATTCCTGTTGGCGTGGTGCATGGCCAGCTTTAAATATGGGGCCTAGTTTCTTTGAAGGGATAACTTTGAAACTATTTGGGATAGGAACATCAGTTTTAATTAACAGTTTGGTCATGTCAAAATGGCTGTTTCATGGATATTAATATATACATATTTGCACAGACAGGCCTCATCTTCTCCCACTTTTTCCTAAACAAATACAGTACACATGACATTGTCTTGAAGTTAAATGGCCATATGTTTATGCAACTTTACAATTCACAGACAGGCATGAGAGGTACAGCTAGGGAGTTTCATCGCAGGCCTCCCCAGGCCTCCACATCCACCTTTTCCTTGAAAGGAACACCCCATGCAAGACACTGGGATCAGAAGTACACTCTCAGAGGGACACAAACCTCCAAGAATAGTGAATCCTCGGTCATGATGAGTTACACTACACCCCTCTCCCATAGGACAAGCCAGATGAGGTGGCTTCAGACCCATCAGACCAGAATGTGAGTTTTCTGGCACCACTGCCTCATACTGACTACAGGGAACCTGTCTGGATGGATGCAGCTCCTCCTACCCCTTGTACTATACCTCTGTGTGAGATTTCCATGCTGTGCCTTACTTATAATGACTGTGACATTATATGCATACCCCTCACTTTCTTACCCTTCAGAGGAGTTGAAAAACTCTCTTTGGGAAAAGAAAACAGGAAAACATCTCCTAGACCTCTTAGGTCCTGCGTAATGAGGCTGAAGGGCTTCTTGCACTAACATTGGCCCTTACCTATGCTCTACTTTTAAGAGGGTGGGTTGGAGTCTCAGCTTCTAAAGGAGGAAAGGAAAGGAAGAGCAGGGTTGAATGTTCCCTCTTCATCTACTCTTGCTTTTCCTCCCATAGACTGCATCTCATCCCCATCCTGTGGACAGCCTTCCTGACCCAACCTTCTCAGCTGGCCACAGCCCTGGCTCCCTGGCCACCCCATCCCTCTCCTAGCCACCTGGGAGAGGAAGGTTACTATGGGCTACCTTTCTGTTGGAACAAGGGAAGGCTCCTCACCTAACTCCAGAATGGATGGAGGTGGCTGTCCTCAAAGCCCTCCACAGCAATTCTTTGCAGATTAGTAACTGAATAAAGAGTCCCCATCTTCTAGAAACATAGAATTTGATGGCAGATAAGGACCCCTTGGCCCACACAAAGTCTGCCCATTTTTTCTCTGCTATACTGTCACTGCAGACCCTACTTGATCTCCACCCCCCTTTGCTGCCCACTAAGATTCCTTTGTGTCTATCCCATGCATGTTTGAGGCCCACCACTGTTTTCACCTCCACCACTACCTAGAAGCATATAGAAACATAAAATTTGTCAGCAGATAAGGACATCTTGGCCCACCTAGCCTGCCCCTCTTTTTTTCTGCCTTTTTTGCCATGGCAGACCCTAGCTGGTCTCTGGCCACCTCCTCCTCCCTGCTTTTATACCAGTTTTCCTTTATAACTATCCCATGCATGCTTGAAGCCCACCACTGTTTTCGCCCCCACCAGCCTTGCTGGAAGACTGTTCCTGGCATCCACCACCCTCTCAGTGAAGAAATACTTCCTCACATCCATCCTAAACTTCCCCCCTCCAACTTCATTGCATACCCCTAGTTCTTCTACACTTATTCTTCTTTTCTGAAAATTCTCCTTCCTGTACCTTATTAACCCCCATGAGGTATTTAAGGTCTTAATCATGTCTCCTGTATCCCTTTCCTTCCCCTCTTCCAGGTTTGTTTTTATACATCTCCAGCACAGTAACATTTTCTATAGCTCACCCATAGCGTGTCTGTTCAGCTGCAGCATTAACTGATTGTTTCTGGCAGCACAGCACACTGAGGGACTCTCATGAGTGGATGGGACCGCACCAGAGCACAAAGGGGTGTAGGCAGCCAATCAGCAAGTGAAGGAAAAGGGTGTTAAATTCAAGAAGGACAAAGGAGCTTAAATAGAGCAGAACACAGCTTGCTTCACAGTCCTTACACTGACTACAGAAGCGGCGTAGTGGATCAGAGGACACAACTCTAATAATTTAAATTCTCCCTGCAGCTTTTAGACTTTCAATCACACAAAGGATTGAGCAAGCAGCAGGGGGGCAATGCAGAGAGTAACATTCTCCTTTTGTTGCTTTTTTCAGAGGCTACACTGAGTAGGGAACTCTGAGAGCACAGTACACTCTTGTGATCCTGAACTTACAAGACTAAACTTCTGTTTATCTTTGGTTGTTTTAAACATCTCTATTTTTTCAGGGGCTACACTGAGTGGGGAATGCTGAGAACACAGCATACCTTTGTGAATCTTAACTTACAGGGCTAAACTTCTGAGTGGGGAATGCTGAAGGCACAGTACACCCTTATGATTCTGAATGTACAGGGCTAACATTCTGTTTATTTTTGGTTTGTTTTTGTACATCTCCAGCACACTTATATTTTCTACAGCTCACCCATAGCAGTCTGTTCAGCTTCAGCATTAGCTGATTGTTTCTGGCAGCACAGTACACCGCCGGACTTTAGCCAGCCCACCCACCCCAGGCTTGTCTACTTTTATAGGCAGACAACCAAGGAACTTATATTCCTGATTAGGGACAGGAATAAGGTGATTACACCTGCATAATGTAACCCCTACCCAGTCTGCTGTTTGTATCTGACAGCAGTACCAGGGTGGGCTGGGTTCAGGGAGGAATATGTCACTTGGCACATAGGCTAGGTTTGGCTACTCTGCACAGGGGCATCCAAATAACTCCGAACACAGGAAGCAATAACTGTAATGTCCAATACCAGAAGCTGGATTCTAAAGTGTGGCTTTTATTCATATCCAAACAGAATAAACAAAACATAGATGGACCCCCACGGGGCTACACTCCTGGTAATACAGATTAAAAGAGACCAGAACACATCCTCATCACTTTAGCCCTCAGGCTCTACAACACACTGGGTACACAGCCCAGACTTGTACGCTGCTTTGGGTTACACAGCCCGAACTTGTACACTGTTCTGGGTTTTCCCTGGCTCGGCTCCCTTGCCAGCCACTTGGACACCTTCCATACTTCATGGAAACATTTTCTGGTGGCTCCTAAACCACCTAAGAGCACTTGGGCTCCATCAGGAATCTTCCTCTTTAATCCACGTCTGGATACTTTCCTCAGGCACTGGCCAAGTACCTGAGAGAAAGCAACAGTGTCTAGAGCAAATCCGTGAGGCGAATTTGGTTACTACAGATGGGGGGTCTCCCACCTCTCGCTCCCACAATTCATACCTGGCCATTTCTCTGGACTGTAAACACCTCATCCTTTAACACTTTGCTGTGTAGATTAATGCTAAATGTATTTCACATTCCATCTACTTGTCTTGCTTCCCATTTGTGCTGGACTTGAACATACTTAAATTAAGTGGCATTGTCCATTACTCTAGACCCCCCACAGAATTAAGCAGTCCAATCCCCACATTCTTTCTTTCTGATTGTTCTGGCCTTGAACATACTTATTAGTGGCTTTGACCATTACTCTAGACCCCCACTGAGTTAAGCAGTCCAATCCCCACATCTTCCAACTGTACTTGGCTGTCTTTTCCTGACCCCACAGTAATAGTCCTTTAGTTTCCTTCTGTTCAGGTGAAAACACTTGGCCCTTTTCAGAATGAACTCACCTTTTGGTTGCAGGTGCCCACAGGCATTTCCTCCTCAAGGAATCTTCCTCTCAGAGCTTCTGGTGCCTCAGCACAACTTGAACAGGCAGCTTCTTTCCTTAGCTGGACCCAGGGGTTGTCCCTGGAAAACAGTCAGACACCTTCCCCATCCCCTCAGGGATGGGGCTCTGAACCATTGAAAGCAGTCTCCACCACTTCAATTACCAGTTCCTGTGTTCCTCTTCAGGTGGAACACACACCTACTACAAAAGTGGCTCTGAAACAGAGCTTAAAGCTCTGACAGCCTGCACACACTCTGCTGCACTACAGTCTCTCTCTAAGACTGCCCACAGACTGATTTTCAAATTCTCCAACATTCTACTCTAATTCCAACTGCAACATTCAGGTGTGGCTTATGTAGCTGCGACAGTTCTAAAATGATGTCATCCTTCAGTCTCAGCTGAGACTGAGAACAGAGTGAGACAGTGTGAAATCCATTTAACTGGAGTTTCAGAAGCTGCCTTCCTGCCTACCACTAGGTCTTACTGGGATTCTAGTAACCCCGGGTAACAGGGGTTACACTCACCCTGGGCCAGGAAAATGACTGTCCATGATCATTATTCACCCAACAGGCCATCTCACCCCATGTGTTGACTACGGGGAGGTACCGTTACCTTTTCCCCTACCCTGTGCTAGCACAGGCAGGCAACACTAAGGGCCTAGAGGCCTTTGGCTGACCTCTCAGCCTCTACTCTACCCGCTAACTATGGGTACCTAGTGGCTCTGGTGGAACTGTCCAGAGCATAGCCCTAATAGATCAGCACTGCGGCCCCTATAGCCATTCAGGACCAGAGCCTGTCTATCCCCCTAGCCCTCTAGGGAAAACCTGTCTGCCTCTAACTCAAATTTCCCAAAACAAAACAAACAGAGGACCTCCCCGACCCTGGACACCATGCAACCATACACCAGGAGCTAATACCAAACTCTATGCATTACTCCCACAATCATACCTGTGGAAGAAAAAGGGTTACACACAGTAACAACAACAACTACAGTACTTTAAATACTACACTCTAAAGTACTAGTGAGGAAATCCACTGAGTCCCTCCTCCTCTTCTTGTCTTCTCTTCTATCTTCTTCAGGAACACCTGCAATTAAAAAGAAAGATAACACACACTCCTAATCTGCATACACAGTTTATCTAAAACCCCTACCATCAAAACACTGGAGAATCCCAAAAAGATTTTTTTTAGAAAAGTAGAAAAAACAGTATAAACATTAGAAAACAGTAGAAAACAATGACATTATTTACAATAACACCATATTTGGGGGATGGAGTGCCTTAAAAGTCCCATCTAGTGACCACAGTGCCCAAAGGCAAGTCCATTAAAGAGTCTCTCCTGGGCCAGAGCCCGGTGAAGCACAGTTCTAGCAGACCAAAGCCCCGAAGGGGAGAGTCTTTGAGGACAGTTCAAACATCTGGAGTCTGCTAGTGTAGGGTGTGTACTGCAATGTCATAAGAATAGAAAAGTCTGGGCTTACCAGTCCCTTGTAGAACGAAAACGGCACCAAACCTGGTCCTCAGCTGAAGACTCTCCCTGGCAGCATACTTCCGATACAGCTGGGTGGACATCTTCCAGGAACGACAGGAGGGCACATCTGGAAACTGCTGGGTTGATGTCATCTCTGGAGATGGAACCTTGGAACAGGAACAAAAAGGAAAATAGCTGGTCTGAAGTCTTCTGATTACCAGGCAATGAATCAGGATACAGCTGGGCTGGTGTCCTCTCTGGATCTGAAGTCATCTGGTGGGCCAGTCTATGGATTCTGGAAGGTCAGTACACTGTAGAACTGATGAATGTGGGTACCTGAGTCCTGGACATCCATACTGGCGGAACAACATAGGTACTGCAGCGGCTGGAGTGGCAGCACTGGCTACCACTGCTCTGCTTCCCATTTGGTAGGCATGGGCATATTAGCAGGGGAGGTCTTTGCATTGTGGCCAATAGCACAACGGGTCAGGTGCTTGAATTATTACCCATCTGGGTGCTCATAATTCACACTGTGAAAGTTTCCGTCCTCTCCATCCACAATTCGAACAGTGTCCATTAACAGTGTCCTGCCTCTTTTCCACTGGCTGTATTTTTCATGAAAATTCTGTTCCTGACATGCTTGTTTGCACCAGGATGCACACATTTCATTGCTTCTGCCCAAATCCAGGATTTCCTGCTGTTCTCAATCTCCTCCCAGACTCTCCGAGGAAAGGTAGGAAAGGACATCCCATAGATTTCATTCGCTTTCCTACGAACCAGTCTTTCCTCTTTTACTAGCTTTGGTCAACCTGAGACCTCTGGCTTGGCTTGGGGGCGGCCAGTCCTGGTTCTGCCAGCTACGCATTCTCAAAGACACAAAAAATGGATCCCTGACTTCTTCTTGCACAGCCAGGGTAGTGGAATCACCACTCTGTTCCATGCGTTCCTCTAAGGCAAGAGCTTGATGCTGTGTACCAGTTCCTTTTTCACAAGGCCACATAGGTTCCCCCTCTTCTTCTTCCTCACTGAGAATCTGTGCCCAGGAGTGAGCAGTCATCCTCACTCCTGAGACTACCCACTCTTGCTGGGCGCAGAGGTCAAAACCTCCCATTCAAGGCCTCCCTCATCTCGTCTTCTCCTATGAGACTTGGGCTAGCCTCCTCTCCACGGATCTACTGATGCTCTTCCTGAATTGTCTCTCTGTGATCCAGACTCCAAAACATCAGCACATTGTTCTGTCTGTAAATCTGCACCCTCTAGCTTTGTGCCACACTTCCCTGAGGAGCCTTCTCCAACAGGCTCCATCTGGTGCTGTGTGCTTCCAACTGCAGATTCTTGAACTTTTGTCCATGTGGGAGCCAAACGAATCTTGGGTGCTTTAAATAAACCATATTTCTCTAGGCACCCAGAACAGTGAGGTACCATGAAGCGTCCTTCCAGCATTTAAGCACATTAAACATACTTACACTGGTTATCCAGGAATCACCACATGAGAGAGGCAGTCGTCCTCCATAGTAACATCTCTCAATGTCCCTTAACTTGTTGACTTCTACTGCTATTACAGTCGGGCATGATCCAGGTAGCGGGCTGGTCCAGAAACCATGACTGCAGAGAAAAACAAACAATGCTCACTGTTATTTCAAGTCCCACATCACTGAAACTTTCTCTCTCTTTCAAAATGGCTCCTCTGCTGCTGTGTTTTCATTACTACCCACCCTGTAATGGTGGCGGCAGCACTCCTACGCATCAACATTCTGTAATTGGGTCAAGCCACTGCACATCCGATTTACACACTCTACTGATAACTTTGCTTAAACTGCACAAACTTGCACTGTTCTTTTTTCTAGCACATTTATATGATTTACCACTGACTTTTCACTTGCTGAAGACATTGCTCTAGCTTACAGTCCCTTAAAGCCTCAGTATTCCAAGCACAGGATTGCCTGTAACTCTTGCTGCATATCTGATACAACTCACAGTCTCTCTCATGGCTTTGAAACTTATACTGATGCTGAACCTATAATTATGCTCACAGTCGATGGCTTAAAATGCTTGCTTTTGCTGGTAAAACTTAACACAGTCCTTGTTTGCAAGCGATTACACTGCTACACACAGATTCAGCTGGCTTTTGGCAAAATCACTTGGTTTGAGCAATTTTTTTCTGATGGTACTCACTGTTATCAGTAGCTGTTTGCTGCGATGGAAAACAGCCTGCAGCCAGTCTTGGAGGCCTCTGGACAGAAGTGGGTTGGCAGTCCTGCCAGTTGTCCCTCTGAACACCACACTCACAGTCCAGTCGATCAAGATGCGGATTGAGCCCGAATTCAGACAAAAAAGTCATTTTTTTTACACTTTTTCATAGCGCTTTCAATCACCACAATGCTCCTCCAGATAAGCCAGTACACACACTCCACTCACTCTCCTTCTTGAATGCTGGGCAGTTGCTCTAGAGCTGGCTTGGGGGCGGGACTGATTGCAGTCTCACCAATCACTCAACGCCATGTAAATAAGCCTCTTTCCTCTCGAGTGCTCTTCTCCTCATGGCGATCGTCGAGCAGGCAAATTTAAACTGCAAAACTACACTTTTTTTTTTTTCTCAACTGACTCCACGGCGGGAGCCCATTTCAACCATTTTTCATGGCCATTAAGCACAACAAGTCTCTCAGTCCACAGAAAGCATTTCCAACATCTGGGCACAATTTTCCTTTTGCTACCTACAGTTTTCCATACTTTCTTTGTCACAAACAGTTTTAAAAGCTGGAAAACGCTGTAAATTTGATGCAGGACAAGGGCATATTCTCTCAGGCTTTACTGCTCCTTGGTAAACAACTGGCATTTTAACAGCAGCACATGGACAACAGCACACAGCGACACATTAGATAACATTGCTTCAGCTTTTTGGGCTACCCACTGCCAGATAGCCAAAATGCTAGCCCTTTGCTTGAGCATCTTTCTTACATTCCTCCCTAAATTCCAAACCCAAATTCTCAGTGGTGGCTCCATTTTTGTAATCCCTACCTGGTCTGCTGTTTGTATCTGACAGCACTACCAGGTGGGCTGGGATCGGGGAGGAATATGTCACTCAGCACATAGGCTAGGTTTGGCTACTCTGCACAGGGGCACCCAAGTAACTCCGGACAAAGGAAGCAATAACTGTAATGTCCAGTACCAGAAGTGGGATTCTAAAGTGTGGCTTTTATTCACATCCAAACAGAATAAACAAAGCATAGATGGACCCCCATGGGGCTACACTCCTGGTAATACAGATTAAAAGAGACCAGAACACATCCTCATCACTTTAGCCCTCAGGCTCTACAACACACTGGGCACACAGCCCGGACTTGTACGCTGCTTTGGGTTACACAGCCTGAACTCGTACACTGTTCTGGGTTTTCCCTGGCTCGGCTCCCTTGCCAGCCACTTGGACACCTTCCATACTTCATGGAAACATTTTCTGGTGGCTCCCTAAACCACCTAAGAGCACTTTGGCTCCATCAGGGAATCTTCCTCTTTAATCCCATGTCTGGGTACTTTCCTCAGGCACTGGCCAAGTACCTGAGAGAAAGCAACAGGTGTCTAGAGCAAATCCGTAGAGGTGAATTTGGTTACTACAGGTGGGGGGTCTCCCACCTCTTGCTCCCACAATTCATACCCGGCCATTTCTCTGGACTGTAAACACCTCATCCTTTAACACTTTGCTGTGTAGATTAATGCTAAATGTATTTCACATTCCATTTACTGGTCTTGCTTCCCATTTGTGCTGGACTTGAACATACTTAAATTAAGTGGCATTGTCCATTACTCTAGACCCCCCACAGAATTAAGCAGTCCAATCCCCACATTCTTTCTTTCTCTTTGTGCTGGCCTTGAACATACTTATTAGTGGCTTTGTCCATTACTCTAGACCCCCCACTGAGTTAAGCAGTCCAATCCCCACATCTTCCAACTGTACTTAGCTGTCTTTTCCTGATCCCACAGTAACAGTCCCTTTAGTTTCCTTCTATTCAGGTGAAAACACTTGGCCCTTTTTCAGAATGAACGCACCCTTTGGTTGCAGGTGCCCCACAGGCATTTTCTCCTCAAGGAATCTTCCTCTAAGAGCTTCTGGTACCTCAGCACAACTTGAACAGGCAGCTTCTTTCCCTTAGCTGGACCCAGGAGGGGTTGCCCCTGGAAAACAGGCAGGCACCTTCCTCCCATCCCCTCAGGAATGGGGCTCTGAACCATTGAAAGCGGTCTCCACCACTTCAATTACCAGTTCCTGTGTTCCTCTTCAGGTGGAAACACACACCTACTACAAAAGTAGCTCTGAAACAGGGTTTAAAGTTCTGAGAGCCTGCACACACTCTGCTGCACTACAGTCTCTCTCTAAGACTGCCCACAGACTGACTTCAAATTCCCCAGCGTTCTACTCTAACCTCCAACTGAAACATTCCAGTGTGGCTTATGCAGCTGTGACAGTTCTAAAATGATATCATCCCTCAGTCTCAGCTGAGGCTGAGAACAGAGTGAGACAGTGTGAAATCCATTTAACTGGAGTTTCACAAGCTGTCTTCCCTGCCTACCACTAGGTCTTACTAGGATTCTAGTAACCCCGGGTAACAGGGGTTACAATAATAAAACCAATTTTTTAGACCTATTTTGGACTGGTATCTTGCAGTAGGACAGTACAAAGAGAGAGGGGAAGAAATCAAAAGAGTAAAAGGGGAGTAAGAAGAAGAAGAAGAAGAAGAAAAGGAATAAAAAATCCTGTCCTAGCACCTAGCAAGCCAGAAGGAGTTAACAATCTAGAGAAGGCCAAATATAGTCAGGGGATAGTAGCCTGAGAGTAGGAGGAAACAGTCAATCAAGAGTACAGGAGGCAGTCATTAGGAGCAGGGACAACAGGAGGCTTACATAAGCGCAAAGGAGGAGTGACAGAGTCAGCTGAGGTGAGGAAGATGCAGGGAGTGGTGCAGTGTAGTGAATGCAGAGCTGCAGTTTTCAGGAGGATGTTCTGTATCATGAAGTTTGGCCCCATCTGCAGGCACCTCTCTGGGTTGAGGGCAGAGGTTGCCAGTCTCGAGCCAAACCGAGTTGGCCAATTCAGAAAACCTCCATACCACCCAGAAACCACTGGGTCTGCAACCACTACCTCAAGAGTTTCCCAGCAGGAGGAGTGGATGGACCATAGTGGGCTTGGGGGGTGAGGGAAGTGGGTCTGAAGCCCATCCCCATCCAGTCCAACTTAGAAACTCTTACTCTGTCTTGGAGGATGGGAGAGTCCTACAAGGACACCTGAGGTTAAGACAAGGGTATGGCCAGGTCCTCTGAAATGGAGCCCCAGGGCTGGGGGTACAGGACCCCAAAGGAAGAGGAAGCTACTCCTGGTGGGGGACTCAACAGTCTGGGAAGTGGAACTGGGAACAAGTAGCAGGGGAAGGGGAAGGTCAAGTGCCTTCCAGGAGGCACAGCTCAGAGGGATGGGGAGTGAATCTGAAGGACTGCAAGGGCAATAGTAAGGTGGGAGGAGATGGATGTCATCCACCTGGCTCAAATGACCTGGCAGGGGATAGAAAGAGATAGGCAGAATACAGGAGGAGTTCAAAGAGTGGGAGAGGCCTAAAGCAGGTAGCAAGCTCCGTGTCCTTTTCGGAGGTATTGCCTGTCCATGGCAGCAGGAGGGCTAGGACACTCTGCATCCAGAAGTTCAACTCATGGTTGAAGAAATGGTGTGGAGAGGAGGGGCTTGATTTCATGGGGTACTGGGGCCCCTCCTGGAGGGATGTGGGCCTGTACAAAGGTGATGGCCTACATCCATCCAGAGAGGGGGCCATGGTTCTTAGTGAAATGTTTAATTGCTTCATAGGTGAGCATTTAAACTACCCAGGGAAAGGCTGGAGGAAGGATAGGAGACAAAATATGGCCCCCCCCAAGAGCACAGGAACTATAGGGGAACTTGAGAAGGAAACAGACCAACAGAGGGCTCAGGTCAACACAAAGACAGGGGACTGGGAGGGTATGACAAAGACTGCAATCAGAAAAGGGAGCAGCATAAGAGAGCAAAGCAGGGGAGGGACACCACATCCTGGAGAGCCATGTGTGCAAATGCCGGAAGTTAGTGTAACAAGATAGGAGACCTTGAGGCTACCATGGCAAAATCTGGCCTGGACATTGTGGCCATCATGGAGACCTGGCATAAGGAAAACAGGCACTATATCAGGACTCCGTAAACAAGAATAGAGTGGTCTAAAACAGCAAGGTAAAATGGCACTGTCAATAACAGTGCCTACCAAAAACAGCGACTGCAACAATAGTGCCAATGGTAGTGGTCACAAACACACTGATTGCTACCATGGCAAACCAAATCACACTAACATCTCTGTTTTTGTGGGTGGTTCTGCCCCTGAACTGCCCATACTAATAATAACTACTTCCGGGGGGAGGCAACTTGGGGACACAGACAAACCTGGGGGTTGGGGGTGGAGATAGTTCACCGGAGAAAGAAAACAGAAAATGAGACAGGGGAGACAAAATCAAAAAAAGCAGACGTCTCAGTAATCAAACCCTGGGCCACCGATATGCTACTGTCCTCCCTGTCTGTGGCTCTGTCCTCTCCACCATGGCAGCTACTCAGTGGAACCCCTCCCAACACAGGCTTCCCTTTCCCCTCCTCTCCCTAACAGCAATACAGCTACAGGGATAGCGCTAACTTGATCTGCGCTATTCTATCCCTGTTGCTGTATTAGCTGTTGCTATTTTGACAGTGTGATTTTGACCATGCTAGTATGGCATTGCTATTTTCACCCGGTACAATGAAAACCAGAGCTGAGAAGTGGCTGTACCAGGTTACAATCTATTCAGAAGGAACAGAGCAGGCATGAAGGGGGAGGAGTGGCTCTTTATGTCAAAGAAAACATAAAGGCCACAGAAATTCAAGGAGATCTGGGAGAAGGGAAATAGTGTGGATTACACTAGAAAGCAGACATCCATACGCACAGGGATAAAATATAGACTACCAGCTCAGGAGAGGAGGTAGATAAGAGATGATGCTAACAATCAAAGAATGGCACATAAGGGAGATGTTTCCTGGTTGGGGATTCCAATCTACCAGGCGTGGATTGAAGCCTCCCGCTGCAACAACAACAGCTGATCATAGAGCCCACACAGAGATGGCTCTTCTAGGCCCGGTGCTCACAAACAGGGACAGTGTGACAGGGTTTACAGTAGGGAGCACCTGCGGAACAGTGATAATCGAACAGTGTGGTTTGAAATAACTGAGAGGGTGGAACCAAGTCACACAAGGACAAGGATCCTAGACTTTAAGAGGGTGGATTTAAGAAAGATGGAAAAATGCCTAGAATAAGCACTGGTAAGAGTAGGAGAAAAGCAGGGGGTAGAGGAACAGTGGGAGACTATCAAAGCAGGGATTGCAAAGGTGACACGACTCTGTGTCAAACAGGTCAGCAAGGGGAAGAGAAAGAAGAGACCACTTTGGTTTTCTAAGAGGTAGCAAAAAAGGATAAAGCAAAAAAAAAAAAAAAATAGCATTTAAGCAATACAAAAAGACACAGGAGTAGGGGGATAGGGAGTGGTACCTGGAAAAACAAAGGGAGGTGGAGAAGGCAGTCTGGGAAGCCAAGGCACAAACAGAGAAATGCATAGCAAACTCAGTGGTGGTGGTGGTGGGGGAGACAAAACCTTTACAGGTACATCAGTGAAAAAAGGAAGACAAGGGGAGAGATTGTAAGACTGAAAGGGTGGGTGGGGGTAGTGTAGAGGATGACCACCAGAGAGTAGATATACTGAACAAATACTTCTGTTCAGTTTTTACAAAGAAGGGGGCAGGAAATGAGCCAGCAATAACGGATGAGTTCAGGAACGGCACAGAAATGGACACAAGTCCTTTTCCAAAGGAAAGGGTCCTCAAGGAACTGGCGGTAATAAGAATTGTTATGGCTATGGGACCAAATGGGGTACACCCCAAGATACTGAAGGAGCTAAGAGAAGTGTCGGCAGAACCTCTGACTACCCTGTTTAACTTGTCATTGGAAATAGGAGTACCAAGAACTGGAAGAGAGCTGATTTAGCCCCTCTTTACAAAAGTGGAAAAAGGGAGGAAGTAGGAAACTACAGATGGATCAGCTAGACCTCAGTAGTGGGAAAGATCATGGAAACACCACTGAAGGAAAGAATTGTGTAACACCTGGTTGTCAACAGTGTACAGGACCCAAAGCAGCATGGTTTTATGGAAGGAAGGTCGTGCCAGACAAACCTCATTGAGTTCTTCGACTGGGTAACCAGGGAGGTGGATCGGGGGGGGAGGGGAGCAATGGATGTGGCCTACTTGGATTGCAGCAAGGCCTTTGCCCCTTTGCCACTCAGAAAGCTGCTTAAACAAGCTGGGGAACACGGGGTTGGAAAGAAGGTGGTGAAGTGGGTTGAGAGTTAGCTGGATAATAGGACCCAGAGGGTGGTGGCAAATGGCATTTGCTCTGCAGAGGGAGGGTAAAGTGACCATGACCAGTGAGGTACCACAGAGATCAGTACTGGGTCCAGTCCTCTTCAGTGTCTTTATCAGTGACATTACAGAGGGTCTAGAAGAGAAAATGTGCCTGTTCGCTGATGACACTAAGCTCTGCAACAGGGTGGACACATCAGGGGGAGTGAATAGAATGAGGGGATATCTGAAGAAGCTGGAGGATTGGTCAAGGGGCTGGCAGCTGGGTTTCAATGCAAAAAGTGCAAGATAATGCATGTAGGGCACAAAACCCAGGAGCTACATATCAACTGGGGTGGGGAGAAATAGAAAGCTTCAAGCAGGAAAGAGATCTGGGGACCATCTCTGATGACCCTCAAGGTAGGTAGGCAGTGTGTCAAGGAGGCAGGAAAGGCTAACAGGATGCTGGGATGCACAGGCAGGGGAATCACCAGCAGAAAAGGAAGGTAATAATTCCACTATATAGACCTTAGTGAGGCCACACCTCAGTACTGTGTCCAGTTCTGAGGCCTTATCTACATAAGGACATAGTAGGATGGAGGCGGTTCAGATGAGGGCAACCAAAATGGTTCAGGGACTACATCACGAACCCTACAAGGGTATGCTAAAGGAACTGAATATGTACTCCTTGGAGGAGAGGAGAGAGAGGGGGGAATATGATTGAGACATTGAAGTACATCACAGGGAAGAATAAGGTACAGGAAAATTTCTGTTTTTCAAAGAAAAAGATGTTCAAGGACAAGGGGCACAAGATGAAACAGGAGGGAGGGAAGAAGGGAGGGAGGTTCAAAGGGAAAGTGAGGAAGTACTTCTTCACAGAGGGGGTGGTGAACAAATGGAACGCCAGCTGGCAGGGATGGTAGGGGCAGAAACAATTACAGGTTTTAAAAATGCTTGGGATAGGTATAGAGGATTACTGGTAGTCGGGGGAGGGGTTCAACCTAATTACAGCTGTGCATGAAACAAGCGCAGTTATTAGGGGTAATGGGGCAGACTAGGTAGGCCGAAGACCCTTATCTGCTGACAATTTCTATGTTTCTGTGTATATGTTTCTATGTTACATGTTTAGATCCCTCAATTTCTCCTCACAGGATATTTGGTGCAACCCACCCCTATTTGTGTTGCCCTTCTTTGGGTGGCCTCTGCCTTGTCTGTGTCCTTTCTCAAGTGTGGTCTCCAGAACTGGATACAGTACTCAAGGTGTGGTCTCACCTGTAAGCTCCTCTCTTCGAGAAGAGGCATGCGGCTCTTTAGGGACACCCTTCCTTTTCAGCGTTGCAGGGTTTTGTGATTTTAGTGCTTTGGTGGCACAATTTCCGTTGGCTACCATTTGGTGGCAGCAGAGAGCAGAGTTTTAGGGTATAAATAGTCAATAGAGATTTGGGGAGAGGGGGCCGTGTAGGAGAGCAGGAGAAACTGGCGGGCACTGCAGGGCAGTGTGGGGTGGGGATCTCCCCTCCCCGCTTAGGCAGACCAGCATTTATTGTGGCGATGAGTTGAGTCCCTGGGTGAGCATCCGTTGGACGGCACAGAGTGAGGTATCTGCAGCTGTTTGTCTGGAGTCTTGGGCCCTGGAAGTCACTAGGTGGTAAGGAGGTGCAGGACTGGTAGGCCTTTGGGGTCAATGTTTTAGGCCCTGGTATTGGATTCGTGTGCCTGGGTTGTTGGGGCTGCAGTAGGTTCTGGCAGGGTCTCTGCAACTTGGCGTGGCAAGGCAACCAGGGACACTGGTGAAGCGACCAAGGGACCTCTAACCATGTAAAGGTCTGTTTGGAGGGACAGGCTTCGGGGCTGCCAGACTTTGCAGGTGGGCGTGGAGCACCCTAGAGGTCTCCCTTGTAAACTTTGCAAATACTTTTCACTGCACCTAAGAGTGCCATGCCTGGCAAAAATGTAGTGTATTCAAAGTCAAAATGCCAGCACTGGCTACTTATAGAACCTTTTAGTGTTTCTCACGATGAACCCATAGAGGTATTTTAGTTGAGTCAGTCCACAACTAGACCTGCTTTTAGTGAATAAGGTGTTTCATTTTATTTTCAATTACATCAGTTAAGCAGCAAAACAATCTCAGCTGACCCCTCCTCACATCAAACAGGAATACCTCCTGATGCATTTCATGCCCCAGTGCTTAATCATAGGATGGCATCCATACATTTCAACTCATGTTAAATAGGCAGTGAATTAAAGTGACAGTGCACACTGTTAAAATTCAAAATATACCAAGACTATTTACACTTAAAACCAAGATTGCATGATCCAATTTCATATTTCAATAAATAGGTAACTCTGTAAAGGCACTTGTACTTTTGGTATATCTACTCTTTTGTTACTGTATCATTTACATTTACCACTTAGAGTAGTCCACAGGTAGTGTTCTTGTTTAAACATGGTTTCCCACAGGTCCACTACAGTGTTATGAATCCAACATCTTGAGAAAAGGACTACCTAGAATTAAGCAATAAATATAGATTTAACTGTAACCCTAGGTGGCGCTATCCCTTGGCTACTACCCCTGCCTGCTAGCTACTAACAGGTTAAGAGGCCTGAGTTCTGAAATGGGTGCCTCTACCCAAAGGTCTGGGTTGGTTTGGGTTACGCTAACCAGATCACAGCCCTCTGGGATGCTGTGACCCCCCCCTTTCTCCCACTAGTGGCCCACACCGTACACAACAGTGACTTTCCCAATGCCCCAGATATGCAAACCACATACACTTGTACTTGGCACTTACCCCCAGGACTGGTTCCTTCAGCTGGACTCTGGGGACCCTCTGTAAAATAAGGTGAGGCAGTACAACAGCAACAATGCAATACCTTCAACATAAACTGACACCACAGTCAATGTAAATTGCAGAAACAAACAGATCTGATTTATTCAGGAGTCTGTAACAAGGAGGGGGAATAATCAGGTTAATTATGCTGAACATATTAATAATCACACTATTGTGCATGCACTTAGAGTCCCATTCAGTCACACTTCTGAGTACCCAGGATGGGGAAAGGGGCTAGCCAAGTCCGTTGCCCGGGGTAGGCCCTCATCACAGCTGGTTGGGGTCCATTGATGGAAAAAGAACATGCACACACAATTTGTAATCCGGAGCCGGAGGGCTCAGTTCATGGAAAGAAAAGCACAAAACAATCAGATGACACACTTTGATTGAACAAAAGTTGCAGGGAGTTACCCTGATAATTACTCACGACACCCAGGCTAAACACAGGAGGGCTGATGGATGACTGGCCGGTTTGCCAGAGGAAGCTGGGCCCCTCGATGATGGATCTTTCTGTGCAGAAGGGTAGTGGGACTAGACCCAAGTGGCAGGGCCCATCTGCATCAGGCAGCACGGATTCAGTCTGATTCTGACAGGGAAACACTTCCCGTGCTAGCACACAGTTTACTGACAGAGGGGAAAACAGATTGCGACCCCCTCGCAGTTCATAGCACATTTATATGTAAAGGAAATTACGATACCAGGCAGGCTGCTCCTTGATCCTGATCACAAAATCATTGCTTTTACCCGGGAGCACTACCGTAGCTAAAGTCCTGACAGGCCAATCACTTTCAGCAAAATCTTTGGTCTTCTACTGGGTGAGCCTGGCTATAAATCAGCAGCTTGCTTCATTCTCTGCAAAGTCGGATTCAGTCTGATAATGTCCTCTTCTCCCTCTCAGTGCAGATAGCAGGCTAGTAGGCCAGGAATCAGGCCTTCCACAGTTCTCCCACACGAACTACGTAGCAGCGGCTGCTCAAATACACACAGCAGTGCTGCTCCTTCAGCGTCCAACTCGAATCTCTCCTTTCGGTCCATCTCTTCTTGTCATGACCGTAACTTGGGGCACAATGAAATGTTCAGAGACATGGTCCAAAATAATACTCTCCTCTTTCCTCCAGTTCTCTCCATTCAGGAGAGCTGAATGCAGGAAGGACAGACTCAGCCTTCCCGCCAAGTCCCCACGCTGCCCCTGGGGCAGCAGCTCCATCGAGCTGCTCACTCTTCCAGCTGCATCTCTGTTCTGCCCTGGACTGCAGGCAGCAGGGAATTTCCTTGATCCAAACAGTTTGGTTGGCTGATTCTGCTCTCAGTCACAACATGCTCCACCTGTTGGTGCAAAAGGTCAAGGATCCCAAATTACATTTCCCAGAGTCTGGCACCACACAGTCCCACTTTAACAGGCTCCATTTTAGAGTCCCCGCATACTGATTGGTTCAGTTCAGCAGTTCAGAACCAAAATGGTGGAGTTAAACAGAAACAATTTGTGCTGCAAAAAAGGCAGGTTAGACAAACTACATTTTCACTATTACTCTAAGTAATTCCCAGCCACTAGTTTCATCTTTCAAAAATGCTCACTCTGACCAAATAGTGATGGCAGAAACAGAGCAATTTGTCAGCAGCTCGGGAGGGACTCTGGCATGAAACACAGTCCCCTGGCAGATTAATTATACTGCATTCAGGCAGCATTTAAAGAGACAGGCACAGAGGCTTTAAAGCCCTCTCTGGCAATCACATTCAAGCGGCTTTTATTACTGAACACCAACCAGGCTGCGGGCATTTAGGCTCACCCTAGGAAGGCTTTTTAGTGACCCCATTTGTAGGGGGTTACATAACGAAACATCACAATACTAATTTATTTACATTTTATTTTATTTTGGCTATTGAACAGCACTACCCTTAAATGATAACATTAAACAGCCTGTATGCACTGAGCTATTGGGGGGGGGACCTTAATTTTTTTATTTCTTCAAAATGGCTTCAACTCAATCCTCTCAGTTAATCCTGGTCTTTCTGACCCCCAAAAAAAACCAGAAAAATCCAGTATTGTTCTTGTTTCAAGAGACGTTGTCATAATTCGCCCCGGCTTTTATGGGTTTCTCTATGCCACAAAAGACCAGATGTGGTCTCTAACATTGGCTACTCTGTTCATGTGTACTGTGATTGCATTTCTGGAGTCCTTGCTATCAATAGCTCTCAGATGGCCCCCTATACATTTTTGAATTTTCTTTTGGTTTTAGCAATATAAAACAGCCGCTGGAACATGTGCACATATATACCACCTTCTGTAGCACAGGTTATAAATCCCTTACTTTCACTTCCCAGTTTGTCTTGGGATTTAAGAATGTTTTTGTTGTCCGTACTTTGGCACAGAATTTTGCAGTTGCCACATTTTGTGGCAACCATCCTGTCTCTTAGGTAACCACATTCTGGGATTGTCACTTCAAGGGTGTATAGAATGTGCTAATTTATCTTTCAGACTTCTACCCTCCTGTACCATTCTGGTGGTGTCTCTTTTAGTTCCTATAACCCAGGATCCAAACCCACCATGTGCCAATGTTTTTAATAATTTCACTGATCTCTCTTGAATGTGACTATAGGTGTTAATAAAGTTGATTCTAAGATCCTTTCTCTCTTCTCTGTGTTTTGGCACCATAACCTCTGTCCTTTGAAGGTCATCTCCTCTGACCATGCCCTCTCAACTACATCCCTGGAAACCTCTATCATAAAGTCTGGCTTCCAGTTAATTTTGCTCTCTTTGTATGTTTCCTGGTCACTACAGTTCCGTTTAACTCATGTGAACTGGCCTTTGGGTATCTCTCCAATGGTGTGGAATGGGAGGTTACTTTTTGCCTGAAGAATTGTGTTTCTATCTGTGTTCTTTCAGTAAAAGTCTGTTTTTATACCTCCTTCCCCATCTTATGCAACTATTAAATCTAAAAAAGTGATTTGGGTTTTGCTAAAAGACACAGGAAACCTCAAATTCTCATTGATCCCTTCCAGATTTCTCACAAATTCAAATAATTCATCCTCTGTTCCAGTCCAGATCATTATTATATCGTCAATAAATCAACGGTATAAATCTATCTTATCCCTGTAGGGATTAGCGTCTGGTGACCTAATGACCTCCTCTTCCCACATATTAGTGAAATTGGGGACATACGGGGCCCCATTGCTGTACCCTTCTTTTGTATATGGTGACCATCCAGATAGAAAAATGTATTGCACTGTAATACAAATTCCGTAATTTACCAACACCCCAGTGGATGGTCATTTTCTATGCCATCAAATAATAACACAAGGATTCCAAACCTCCAATATGTGAATATTTGAATATAAAGATTCAACATCCAGGGTTACAAAAACTTTCTTCGTGTATTTCCACATCTTGCAGGATACTCAATATGCCCCCATGTCTCTGATATAGGATGGAATTTCCTTCACTATAGGCCCAATTAAATGGTCTATATACTGAGACAGAGGTTCTATAAGGAGTTGTTCCCAGAAACTATTAGGCGACCTGGGAAGTTTACCATACATTTATGGATTTTAGGTAAACAGTTCTGTAGAAGCATGCTTGAATTGGGTGTTCTACAGTGAAAAATTATATAGTGTCATCTGATAACTACCCATTATTCTTTACTTCTCACAAATATTTGTCTGTTTCCTTTTAAATTGGGATGTTGGATCAGATGGCACTTTTTCATAAAACATTTCATTATTTAACTGTCTGCCTTCCGTATTGTACATCAATGTCTATATAACAACTATTAACCCCTTTGTCAGCAGGTTTGATCATTATATTTGTGTTTACCCTAAACCATCCAATGCTTTTCTCAGATTTATTAAAATTAAAATGGCGACAGTCATTCTTCAAGTTCCTGTCCAAGTTTTGCAAATCACTGTCACAGCTTCTTAAAAAGTCTATAATGCTGGTGTGAGAAGTGAGCAGAAAGTTGACTGTGGCCTGAATTTCCTAGTACTTAAATCACTTGCATCGTCATTGTTTTCAACTTCTGGGTAAACATTTCAATGTCACCTGGTATACTTAATGGTTGACTTACCCCCATTGTCATTGTTACTTGTTCTTCCTCACGCCTTCTGGCAAAAAGACTTTAATCCCAGGTTGTGAACAAACTTATTGCAGTCCACTACCGTTTCAACTAGGCTGAACCTCTGAGATGGTATGAACAATAATCCCTTATTCAAAAGTGATAGTTCATCTGAAAGTTCATACGATGAGATATTGATCACATTCCCTGTTGGTATCTAATGATTGATTCATCCATTTGTTCCAGCCTTGCTTGCTCCTGCCTTGTCCGCTGCCACCTCCTCCTCTTCCTGCCCCCCCCCCCGCCTCGTCTCCTTTAGGGGGGCTGGCTGAAATTTAGATGTTAGCTTCTTCTTGGGCCTTCAGGAGTAGTGTACGTCAATTGCTGATCCATCGGTCTAGGATATTCTTCTTCTCCTAAATAAACCTCTTCAGAGCTGCTCAGTTCTGGGTTACTTCTCCCCTCCTCAGAACCAGTCTGTGTTCTCAGAATTGGCTTTAAAGGTGTATTGTTGCCACTTTTATCTGCTCCGTCACTACAGTGTTTCTGCTCCATCCAAAAATAGTGCCATTCTTATAGTCATTTACTGTATGTCCCTTTCAAATGTTGTCTGCTTAATTTATGTGTTTTATCATATTTAATCAAATTAAGTTTAAAGTTATCCGTGATTCTTCATACATGGGGTGACTGTAAAAGCTTTAGTGCTGTACCTCTTCTTTTAATTTCCTCTTCAGTTTCCTTTTAGTTTCTGCATTTTCCTGTAGTATTAATGTGATGTACTCCTGCTTACATTATAAGCTTATTCTGTGCCATTTCTCAAGAAACCCTCTCTTTGTAATCCAAATGTTGGCTTTTTAAATCCAAAAGCCTCTGGGAATGCGTTCTGTTTCAAAGTATGCCCGTAATGAGACATGTTCCTAGTGAAGCCTTTTCAAATGGAAAGCTACTTTTGAACTGGCAAAAGACTGTTTTATATTAAATGGGCCAAAGTTTACTTTGGGTTCTTTGTTAAGTAGTCCCTTGAAGTTATCATTTTCTGATGCAGAGTTATTTAAAACAAAATCTATGAAGGAGGGGGTCTCCCATGTGTCAGTCTCCCCTTGAACTTTTTGCACTTATCAGGCAGCATGTAAGGCAGGCTGTGGGTGCAGTTTTCAGTTAGCTTCCTAAAATTTGGAGCCCTTCCCCACCAAAGAAGTGGGATGCCATTCGTATTCTGAGTATTGCTTTGGGGAAACAGACAGGACTGGTGAGCGACCTGGGAGAGAGAAGAAAATGGTATGGTGCATGGGGTCGTGCTGATACTACAACATCCATGTCCCTTGGGGGCTGGAAGTCAGAGCCAGGGAACAGGGTTTGGGGAGAAGCTGTATGCTGTCTCAGGGAGAGGAAAATGGAAAGTCCCCATTTGTTCAAGTAGTGAAACGTCAGGTACTCACCAGTGCCCGTGGAAATCTTGGAGCATCATGGTCCAGGATATAGAGGTCGAGCTATCCCTGATGAAAAAATCTAACTGCTGTATTATAGCTGTTAGAAGAACTTGTCCTGCCTATTTTGACTGCCTTTTTCTCTTGTATAAATGTTAGCCCCATGGAGCTGAGAGAGTTGTCTTTAAAGCATGCTAGACCCTGTAGCCCTTGTAATCATTTGGGTGTAGGAGAAATAAAATATTGCTTTAGAGGAAAAAATGAGTCTGCCTCGATTTGAGAAAAGGACTCTAATGGGTGACGTGATGGCTGCCTAACTGTGTACAGCTCCTGGCTTCTCCTCCTCCATTGCCATCATTTAATTCTCAATTTTACATTCGTTTTTGGCTTTTATTTCAGTTCCACCTTACCTAGCTGGGTGATCTAAACACGAGAGCCTCTTGGTGATATTGGGTGGCTGGAGATGGATGCTGACATGAAGACCGTGTTGCCTCACTACACGCCGCCTCCTACACCTGAGCAGGACAAGCAAGCCAAATGGAGCAAACAACAGGCCTCAAAATCCTCCTGCTCACCAGCATTAGGGACTACCTTGACTGAAGAGAGATTTCTGGAGGAAATGAAACCTCTCCATACTTCAATACTGGCTCTCACAGATGAGTTGCAAAAATTGCGATCATCTGTCGAGTGCTTGAATACACAGGTGGCTGACTCAGAGGCCCAACTCTCCTCGGTAGAACACTGGAGGGGCAAGATGGACCCTGAAGTAACATCACTTCAGCAGCAGCTCCACAAGTTAGAAGATCTTGAAGGACGGAACTACATAATAATCTTGTGCTTTTGGGCTCCCAGAACAAGAAGAACCTAACCCTATCTTATTCATGCAAAAACTATGTGACAAGTGTCTGGCCCCTCCCTGAAGGAGGCCACTTTACATATTAAGAGGGCTTGCACCCACCACCACCCCGGCTCTCCGCTAGGCCACTTATATTCTGACTGCTCAATTTCCTTGATAAGCAGCATATCCTCAATAAGGTCCTGGATTGTAAGACTTTACTCTGGGAGCCACCTAAGAATCTCTCAAGACTTGCAATGGTCTGTGTGTCTAAGCAGGCAGCACTGCACCCTTTGTCATGAAGCTGATAGGCGTGGGTAAACTTTTTCGAGAATTGAGGTAGCAAGTGATTTTTGTTCTCAGAAGAAGCTAGAAGGGGGAGAATCCAGACTCATTTCAATGCTTTGCAGTAACTGCTCATTGCTGTTTCTGCTTTAAACTTAGATTTGTGGGCTTTTAGTGACATTGTTATTTCTTTGCTGTCTTTACTTAGACTTGTTTTTGGGTTGTTGAAAATTTAAAACCTAGTTTGGTGTGTTTGTAGTGGTGGTGTATTCCTTTGCTGTCTTTAATTGCTGCAAATTTAATCTTGGCCTGTCTGGCTTGCCCTGTAGTTTGGGTGAGGGGTGCTAATTGTCTGACCTCAGCTACGTGATAACTGGAGGTGGGGCTTAGTCAGAGTTGAGGTAGAAAGTGATTTTGTTTCCTCAGAAGAAGCCAGAAGGGAAGGATCCAAATTCATTTCAGTGCTTTGCAGTAACTGCTCATTGCTGTTTTTGTTTTAAACTTAGATTTGTGGGCTTTTAGTGACACTGTTATTTCTTTGCTGTCTTTACTTACAGTTGTTTTTGGGCTGTTGAAAATTTAAAACCTGGTTTGGTGTGCTTGTAGTGGTGGTGTATTCCTTTCCTGTCTTTAATTGCTGAAATTTAATCTTGGCCTGTCTGGCATGCCCTGTAGTTTGGGTGAGGGTGCTAATTGTCTGACCTCTGACCTCAGCTACATGATAACTGGAGTTGGGGCTTAGTCAGAGTTGAGGTAGCAAGTGATTTTTGTTTCCTCAGAAGAAGCCAGAAGGAAGGATCCAGATTCATTTCAGTGCTTTGCAGTAACTGCTCATTGCTGTTTTGTTTTAAACTTAGATTTATGGGCTTTTAGTGACACTGTTATTTCTTTGCTGTCTTTACTTAGAATTGTTTTGGGCTGTCAAAATTTAAAACCTAGTTTGGTGTGCTTGTACTGGTGGTGTATTTCTTGCCGCCTTTAATTGCTGAAATTTTCACCCACCCTCCCTCCCTGCCCGCCACTCTTAATCATCTGCCCTGTTAAATCTGATTGACAGACACTACACAGAGAATAGCAGAGGTTGTATAGTAGGAGGGGCATAAGAAGGAAGAAGTCCGCCCTTGGCACAAGTGTTTTGACTTTTTTTTTCCCTTCTTTAAAGAAAAGTATCTGAGGATCGGTGGCAGGATTTTTAGAACAGAAAATTAATAAAAAGGGAACTAGGACAGCTTCAGTAACAGAAAAGTACTGGAATTGCAGTATAAGCGCAGTATAATGTGGGGAGTGGTGCAATGCAGTGGCTATGGGGCGGCCATATTCAAGCAGACCTTCTGGATGCTGAGGTGCTGCCCTATCTGCAGCTCTCTGGACTGTGGGATGAGGTAGCCAGACTCAGAGTGGAAGTAAACTGGGTCAGGAGTACCTTCACCCCTATCCAGAGACCACACAGTCCAACACCGCTGCCTCAAAGGATGCCAAGAACGAGGAGCACTTGGATGATGGTGGGCTCAGGGAGGGTTAGGGCAGTCAGGCAGAGGCACATTTCAGATCCTGTTCCACTCCAGAACTCATATGCTGCACAGGCAAATGGGGACAACCAAATAGAGGTACCCAGAGAAGTGGAAGGGAAGGATGTGGAGGTCATCCAAGGAGGTGACCTCAGTGGGGAGAGCAGTGGACCCCAGAGGAGGATGAGGAAGTGAATCCTGGTGGGGGACTCTATCATAAGAGGGATCCAGCTGGAAACACAGGAGGGGAAGGACAGGAGGTGAGGTGCCTACCTGGTGCCATGGCATGGAAGGCTGGGAGGAAGATCCTGGGGATCACCGGAAGGCAAGATGGAGGGTGAGCTGGATGTCATTATCCACCCAGGTACCAATGACCTAGCAAATGGGGAGCCTAAGGAAGTTCAGGAAGAGTTTAGGAAATTGAGGAGGGGTATCAAGCAAGTAGCTACTTTTGTCACCTTCTCAGAAGTACTACCTGTGAGAGGCATGGGAGAGTGTAGGGGTGCATGCACCAGGAACTTTAACTCATGGTTGAAGAACTGGTGCTGTGAGGAAGGGTTTGGATTCATTGGTGACTAGGGACCCAACCGGAGGGATGGAGGCTTGTTCAAGCCTGATGGCCTGCATCCATCCTGGAGGGGAATCCAAACACTCAATGATAAGTTTAAATGTTACATGGACAAGCATTTAAACTAGCCTAGGGGGGTGGCAGGCCAGCAAGGAGGATACTTAATTTCCCCACAGCTAGCAGTGGAACCAGTGAACAGGAGGGTGAATATCTCTACAAAAGCAGTGTGCAAAGATGGAGATAAGTGCCCAAAAGGTGGATAAGCAGAAAGGGCAAAATTCAACAGAAGGACAGACAGCAGGGAGAACCAGAGATAAAGGACAACCAGGGAGGGGCTGGAGTAGAACAGCTAAACAGTCCGGGAGTTCAAATCATGGAAAGCCATGTGTGCCAATGCAGGAGCCTTAGCAACAAGATGAAGGATCTGAGGCGGTGATGGTGCAGTCAGATCTGGACATTGTGGCCATCACAGAAACCTGGTGTAATGATAACCATGACTGGGAGAAGGCCATACCTGGCTACAACATATTCAGAAGAGACAGAGCAGGTAGGGAGGGAGGAAGAGTGGCACTTTATATGAAAGATGACATAAAGACCACAGAGATCCAGGAGGAACAAAACGGGGGAGAGATACTGTGGGTTAAACTGGAAAGGAAAATGGGGCCAGCCATCCGTACAGGGGTGGTCTATAGACAACCAGCCCAGGAGGAAGAAACAGATAGGGAGCTGATGCTAGCCATCCAAAGGATGGCAGACAAGGGTGAGGTGGTGCTGGTTTGAGATCTCAGTATTCCAGATGTGGACTGGAGCATCCCAGCAGCAGCATCAACCAGTAGCAGATTTATCCTGGACTCTCTTCAAGGTGCCTTCCTCAAGTAACTGGTCATGGAACCAACTCAGCAGAAAGCAATACTGGACCTTGTGCTCACAAATGGAGACAGTGTGATGGGGTAACAGTGACCACCAGTCATTGTGGTTTGAAATCACAGGAGCAGAACCAAAGCACACAAAAACATGTATCCTGGATTTTAGGGGGGCAGACTTTGGGAAAATGGGGAGATGCTTGAAAGAGGCATTAATGAGAATGGGTCAGGAATCAGGAGTTGAGGAACAGTGGGCAATATTTAAAATGCGAATTACAAGAGCAACAGAATTAAGCATTAAGTAGGTTAGCAAGGGGAAAAGGAAGAGGAGGCCATTATGATTTTCCAAGGAGGTAGCAGAGAAAGTGAAAGCCAAAAAGATTGCATTCAGGCAATACAAAAAGACACAGGCAGAAGGGGATAGGGAGAAGTACCAGGAGAAGAAAAAGGGAGGTAGGGAGGTCAGTGGCAAGCCAAACCTCAGACAGAAGAGTGCATTCGAAATCAGTGGGTGAGGGGACAAAACCTTTTACAGGTACACAAGTGAAAAAGAAAGGCAAGGAGGAGGATAGTGAGACTGAAGGGGAGGATGGGGGCCACATGGAGGATGACAACAGTAAAGCTGACATATTGAACAGATATTTCTGCTTAGTCTTTACTGAGGAAGAGGAGGGTAATGGGCCTGAAGGAGTACAAGGGTGGGAACAGTGCAGAAATGGACACAAGTCCCTTTACACGAAAGGGTCCTGAAGGAACTGGAAGTAATAAGAGTTGATAAAGCAATGGGGCCAGATGGGTGCACCCAGGGTCCTTAAAGAACTAAGAGAGGTGGTGGCTGAACCTCTGGCTATCCTGTTTAGCCGATTACTGGAAACAGGGGAGGTACCCAAAGACTGGAGGACAGCAGATGTAGTCCCCTTATACAAAAGTGGGAACAAAGAGGAAGCGGGGAACTACAGACCAGTCAGCCTCACCTTGGTAATAGGGAAGATCATGGAAGCATGACTGAAGGAGAGATTGGTGGAACATCTGGTTGCCAATGGACTACAGGACCCAAGGCAGCATGGTTTCAACAGGGGGAGGTCATGTCAGACCAACCTCACTGAAGTTTTTGACTGGGTGACTAAGGAGGTGGATCGGGGAGGGCAGTGGATGTGGCTTATCTGGACTTCAGCAAGGCCTTTGACACTGTGCCACATAGAAGGCTATTACGCAAAGTGGGGAATATGGGAGTGGGCAGGACAGTAGTGCAGCGGTAGGTAACTGGCTGGGTGGCAGGACACAGAGGGTGGTGGTAAATGGATGTCATTCCACAGAGGGAAGAGTGATTAGTGGGGTACCACAGGGATCAGTGCTGGGACCGGTCCTATTCAACATCTTCATCAGTAACGTTGCGCAGGACCTAGAATGCAGAATTTCCTGCTTGCTGATGACACAAAGCTCTGTAACAGAGTGGACATACCAGAGGTGCAGACAGAATGAGGCGGACCTGCAGAAATGTGAAGAATGGTCAGGGGTTTGGCAGTTGAAATTCAATGCAAAGAAGTGCAAGATAATCTATATGGGGCACAAAAACTTGGAAAAACATATCAGTTGTGGGGTGAGGATATAGCATGCACCCAGCAGGAAAGGAATCTTGGGGTTATCATCTCTGATGACCTCAAGGTACAAAAACAGTGCGACAAGGCAGCAGGTAAAGCAAATAGGATGCTGGAATGCATGGGCAGGGGCATCACCAGCAGGAAATGGGAGGTCATAATTCCACTATACAAGACACTAGTGAGGCCCCACCTGGAGTACAGTGTACAGTTCTGGAGACCTTGCCAACCTAAGGACATAGACAGGGTAGAGAAGGTTCAGAGGAGGGCAACAAAGATGGTGCATGGATTGCATCGCAAGTTCTATGAGGACAGATTGAAGGACTTGAATATGTACTCCATGGAGGAAAGGAGGGGAGAGGGGGGATATGATAGAGACATACAAGCATCTTACAGGGAGGAACAGGGTGCAGGAATACACCAATTTTCAGTGAAAAAGATGTTCCAGGACTAGAGGACATGGAATGAAGTTGGAGGGAGGGCGATTCAGAGGAAACATGAGGAAGAATTTCTTTACAGAACGGGTGGTGGACAAGTGGAACACCCTGCCAAAGGAAGCAGTGGGGGGCTGAAACAATCACAGGATTTGAGAATGCATGGGATAGACATAAGGGAATTCTGGAGGTGAGGGGTAAGGGGCAACAGATTTCTAGGAAAACATAAAGTGAACTTATAAGCTCAAATGGGCAGACTGGGTAGGCCATAGGCCCTTATCTGCCGACAGTGTCTATGTATCTATGTAAATACCCCACAGTGATTCAAGTTAAACATGATGGGGAGTGGTATTCGATGGACACACTGGAGCAAGTGGCTCAGGAACTCAAGCGGCTCCTTCCTGACCTTTTAAATGAGGACCACCGTCTGCTACACATCTGTGTTTTCTGGACTTTTGCTCCTGTAAGTGCTTCCAGGTTTGGCTTTCTACCACGCGGAGGTAGAGTTCCCTTCCCTGCTTTTGCTTCTATTGTTGACCAGCCATTATACTCTGCCTGTACCTCTGTTCTAGTTCACGACTGGCCCTTTATTTATCCCTGTTCTCCTGGACTCAGAATTGTGAAACTGCTAGTTCTGAGACACTCCCTCAGGCTATTCTCTCAGAGGGAGTGCTCACTCACTGTGCTGCTGCAGGGATTGAAGTTATGGTCCTGAGGTTTGTTCACCTGCTTCTTTTATGTGGCCGAGCTGGTTACCAACCATATTATCCTGCTTCTGGACTGCTCCATAGACCTTGTACTTGTTCCAGTGAGTGAGTCGCAACTTGTTGGATCTGAGTTTCACCTGCATTTTGCAGGGGAGGAGACTGTGTATTTCTCCAGCGATATAGTAGCATCTAGTCCCTGATTTGGTTATTTCATGCACTAGAGTGAGCTTGCTATCCCTGTTACTTTGACAAGCAAGCTTCTGGACTGTGTAACTATTAGGTTCACTGCATATGTAATCCCCTGCAAATGGGGGTTCCCAAAGACTTCCAGGAGCTTGCTTGAATGCTCCAAGCCTGAATGGTGTTTGGCGTTTAAGCCATTTATCAGTGAGTGTTTTAGAGCCTCTGGTACTGTCTCTTTAAGAGCTGTCTGCTTGCAGACATAATTAGTTTGTATGGGGGACTGTGTGCTTCTCTGCTTGAGTACCACTGAGCTGCTGCTAATTCACTCCATTTTGCAGTCACTAGGAGTGCAAAGGGAACCTATCTGAAAGATGTAACTGTTTGCCAGAAATCATTTAGAGTAATAATGAAAATACAGTTTGTCTAACCTGCTTTTTTGCAGTCAGAACTGTGTTTGCCTAGTTCCCCATTCTAGTTTTGAACTGCTGAACTGGACCAATCACTGTGGGTTAAGGTAGCTCTAATATGGTGCCTTGGATGAATCAGAACTTGGACTCGTAATCTGAGCCAGCCACAAGAGGATTGTATGGGCAGTGACTCTGGGAGATGTAGTTTGGACTTCGGCGCCTTTTTGGACCAACAGGGGCAGTCTATTGTGAGTGACAGCCAATCCAGCCAAGAACTGGGAGGAACTCAAAGGAAATGCCCAGTTTTGTCTGCTGGAGTTTCAGTTGAGCTCTGGCAGTGAAGAGGGAAGGAGCCCTGTGCTTTTTTCGGTGTGCAGTTTTAGTCGGGAAACGTGTGTAAGGCCCAGAGTTCCGGTCTGCAGCTTGTGTAACTGCTTGTTAGGACTGAATCCGTCCTGTGAAGAGAATCAAAGGATATCTGAAGAGTAGAAACCAGGCTCACCCTGTAGAAGACTGGAGAAATTGCTGAATTGCACTCCGGTCTATCAGACTGAATCTGCTGTGTGTTCTCCGGTATTGTGCAGTAATTGCGATCGGGATAGAGAAGCAGCCTGCCTGGTATAGTACTTTCTTTTACCATATAAATGTGTGAGGAGGCTTGTGTAGCTCAAGTGAATCCTGCTGCCATTAAAGGACTTTTGCCTGTGACTGTTTACCATATAAATGTGTGAGGAGGCTTGTATAGCTCAAGTGAATCCTGCTGCCATTAAAGGACTTTTGCCTGTTGCAGTTTGCCATATAAATGTGTGAGGAGTCTCGTGGAGTTCAAGAGTAGCCCTGCTGACATTGAAGGACCCTATCTTGTTTGGAGGTCGTGAGTACTAATTCAGAGTCGCTCCCTGTTGAATTGCCACATTGAATCCAAATGGAATTACTGTACTGCTGACTGTTTAACTAATTTTTCTTTTCTCTGTGGAAAGGGCCCTACCAGCTGCCACGGTTTGACTAGCCATTAGGCTTGGGTATCCAGGGACAGTAACTGGTAGGGATAGGCCTGTGCACAGAGCCATAGATAGATGAGTAAAGTGATAAGCTAATTAACCTGATTTCCCCTGTCCTTGTTATATCCCCTAAATAAATCAGAGCTGCTTGTTTCAGCAAAGTTATACTGCCTGAGGTATTTGTCTATGTTAAAGTATTGTACTGTGATTGTTGCACTGTATCTGCTTATTTTACAGGGGGTCCCAAAGCCTGAACCAGTCCTGGGGGTAAGTGTATACTGTGAAGGTAATTCTGATATACTGTGTGGGCCACTAGTGGGAAGAAAGGGGGGTTGCAGTGTCCCAGAGGGCTGTGACCAAGTTAGTTTAACTATTGCAAACCCTGACCTCTGGGTGGAGGCACCCGCCATCGGATCCAGGCCCCTCAACCTGTTAGTGGCAAATCAGGCAGGGGTAGTAGCCCCTGGGATAGCGCCATCTAGGGGTTACACATAGGACTGGAGTTATGCTTGATAATTGTTCCACTTGGTGTTTAATAGTGGACATTTCCTTTCTGGACACTTGCAGTACTGTTTTGAGAGATTCAACCCCAATGTTTACTTATTATATGATACTTGCAGATATAGTTTATATTGTCAAATTCTAATTAGAAAATGGGCTTTTATTTCCTGGCATCTGATTGGCTAGTACCTTGCCAGAGGGGTAGTATTAACTTTCAATAGATGCCCAGGAAAGAAAAAGCACCAATCTATAGTGCCCTTCACACAGACAAGTATCCTACTACCCACCCTGCTCCCTAATTGGTTAAAAGTATCTTATCTGAATTTAAATTCGCTGCCATTTATTTCTCTCGCTTAGCGAGAGATACTGTCCTAGCAATGCTCACTGATTCAGTACCCAGCTGCCTAACAGAGCCACACATCAAACTCCACTGGGCTCAGTCCTGACTACCTTTGTTTCTTTCTTCTTTTTGTTTCCATTTACTGTACCCTCTTCATCCTACCCGACTCTCAGGCAGCTGCCCACACTCTTGCTACTCCCTCGTTCAGCTGCCCACCCACTCGCTCCCGAAAACTGCTGATCTGTACAGTCTCCCAACAACAAAGAGCCCTAACCCACCATATATGACAGAATTATCCCAGTTTTTCTGTTATCGCACTCCCTCGATTCAATTTAAAAAATATTTAAAAACATTACGTTCAGCATATAGCTTTACACAGTAGCTTCAACATCACCCCTGCCTCTTCCTTCACTCCATCTGTCTGCGACTCACTTTGCCGAAAAGCATTTCTTCGTTCCCCAAGACAGCCGAACACCCGCTCTTTCTGCAGGACAATACTCACAGCTGTAGGTATGGTGAGAATTGGCACTTCGGCATTATAAACCATAAATAAATAAAACACAAGGCGCTGACATGCTGCATCGTACCTCCACTTCCTGCTTTTACTTGGCAGGGTCACGCAAGGTCACGCACCTAACAGCATGTCTTCTGTTCTGACCGAAAAGAAATGCAGGTTTCTCAAGGGGGGGGGGTAAATAACTACAACAGAATGGCTGTGTGGGGTATGGGGTACAACAGACAGAACAGCACTAAAACAGAGGAACTACTTTAACACAAAAATGCTTTTTTTTTCTATTTCTCTTCATTTTTAAACTCAGTTCCTCTGTTTTTTTTTTACTACTCAATTAAAATTTGTACAGATGCTCATTTTCTAAGCACAATAATACCCTCCAGGGTTGTCGATATTGTACAATACCGGACCTTCCAGGGGCTATAAGGATCTCCAGCTTGCAGCATTGGGCCTCCATTACGCCCCTGGGTGGTCCAGTATTATAATACTGCCCACTGTTGGGTATTATTGCTTGCTTAGTGGGATTTTCCTTTCATCGAAATTCCTGATGTGCCTGTTGCACGGGGACATTGCTTCATTGCTTTAGCTGCTGGGAAATTTCGCTATGGGAAACTGTTTTTTTAAGATTAGTTCCAGAGGTTTTCCCAGCATGTGCTCACTTGGTTCCTGTTAATGTTGTTCACAGCCGTTTTCTTTCTGGAGGTGGAGAGAGGACGGGGGGTAGGGGTTGGAGGCAGTGAGGGTAGTAATCATCATGTGTGAAATGTTCTTAGGAGTTCAGTTGCTAGGACCGGGTGTAGTTTACAGTAGCTATACTTTAATAGGATTGTTGTTAGTATTTTTGTTTATTTGATTTCTTTTTTGTTTTTGGGGTTGTGGGATATGGCTTATAAGGGCTGTTCTCTACTACATGTATTCTGGTGGAGGGGTGGGGGTTTGGGGGTCTGCCTTGTGGGGGGTTACTTGTTCCTATTGGGGTTTTGGCATTTTGTTTACATGGGGGTGGGTGGGACCTGGAGCACACCTCAAGGGTTTCAGACACTAGATTATATATTCTGTGCTGTATGTCAGATTGGTTTAGCCCTAATAGAGTTTCATCCTGACCCAAATGTATAGATTCTTAACATGGAATGTTAAAGGTGCACAGGATAGGAGGAAGCGCTACATGATTTTGAAACATCTCAAGCGGCTTCAACCATGTGTAGTTTTTCTTCAAGAAACTCATCTCCGCAAGGATGACATCTCATTCCTTAGAAGAGAGTGGGTGGGCCATGTTTGGGACCGGGGTCAGCACTAAGAGAGGAGGTGTCGCCGTCCTCATTGAGAGGAAGGTGCCATATCATTTTGCAGGATGTTTGGGACCGGAAGGTTGTTTTGTTTTCTTCATTGTTGGTTGGGACCAGCGGAGCTAGTGTTGGGTTGGTATATGACTCTAACCTCGACTGGCCCCAATTTTTCTTAGCCCTTTTTGTCCCACCTTGCCCCTTTCCTGCACTTAACACTTATCACTGGTGGGGACTAGAATTTAGTTTTGGAATTGGACATTGACCAATCTGGAGCTATTAGAAAGGGTCTCTCTCCAGGGCAAAGGGGTCTTCGGGACCTGATGGATATGGCGGGCCTCATGGATCCCTGGCACCTCTTTCATCCATCCAAGCACCAATATACTTTTCATTCTGTACCTCATTCCTCACAGTCGAGAACTGACTACTTCCTAATGAGTATCTCGATAGTGTCTGGTCAGCAGGATTGCAAGATCTACCCCATGGTGGTCTCTGATCATGCTGCAGTTTTCCTGGACTATAGTCTCCTTGGCCTGGAGGGACGGGATTCCACTTGGTGGCTTAATGCCACTCTTCTTAAGATTTGGATACACTCTCGGATATTAATACTTTTCTGGATAACTTCTTCCAGGCCAATGAGGGCTCTATCCCTTCTTTAGATATGTTATGGGGAGCTGCCCAGTGTGCAGTAAGGGGGGAACTAATCCGGATTGCATCCACCCATAAGAAACAAAAGGCAGGGAGGATGGACACCTTACTATGGCATATCCAAATGCTGGAACACTCACTCTCCTCCTCCTCAGACTCCATTGTTTGGCAACAACTGAGTGCCTTGAGAGCACAGTATTTTAGGCTTTTAGCAGAACAGGCTGATTTCGCCCTTCAGCATACCAAGTTTCGTTACTTGGAGACTGGGGAGCGAGTGGGAAAGCTTCTGGCATTACGTCTTCTCCAGACAGGGGCTAGAAAGGCTATCTACTCTCTTCAACCTGACCCACAGGGCCCAGTCCTCACTCGTCCATAGGAAATTGCAGAGGCCTTTGCTCATTATTATCAAGCCTTTTACATCGAGGATTTAACCTCTCCTGATCTTCCCAACTCATTAAAGATTATCTGGCCACCTTACAACTCCATGGCTCTCCCTGCCCAGAGTAAATTGTTGGATGCCCCTATCACAGAAAGTGAAGTCAGAGAGGTGATCTGTGCTCTCCTAAATAAAGCCCGGGTCCTGATGAATTTCTCAATAATGTTTATATCACCTGCAGGGACTCAGTTATCCCAGTTCTCACCCGTTTGTTTAACTATCTACTGCTTCTGACTTCTCTGACTTCTCCTTCACTCAGGCTTGAATTTCCTAAGCTGGACAGGGCCCCATTGTTACCTAGCGACTACAGACTCATCTCCCTTCTCAATTCCGATACTAAAATCATGGCTAAGGTTTTGGCCAATCATCTGCTTCAGGTGTGGTCAGGCCTTATCAGTCCCACACAAGTTGGCTTTATGGCGGTCAATCTTCTTCAGACCACCTCTGCAAACTCTGGTATTTAATTTCTGCATTAGGTGAGAGCAAGGTTCCGATGGCCTTGGTCTCACTCGACCCAGAAAAAGCATTTGACAGGGTTGCTTGGCCTTTACTTTTTTGCCACACTTCACAAGTTTGGTTTCCCTGATTGTTTTTTCTGCCTGGGTGAGGGCTCTTTATAACCATCCAACAACTCGGATTCATTGTACCGGTATTCTGTTGGCCACCCTGACCTTGCAGTGCGGTACTCGACAGGGGTGTTCCCCTTTCTCTCTTCTTGTTAAATCTCTACCTGGAACCTTTATTGCATAATCTCCAGAATAATCCCAGGGTTGAGCGTATCAAGGTAGGGAGGGATCAGTTGCAAGTTCTCAGCATATGCTGATGATCTGTTGCTGCACCTCCTCAATCCCCAATCTTCTATTCTGGCAGCCCTTGCTGAGATCCTCTGATTCTCAGAGGTGGCAGGATATCAACTTAACCTGGACAAGACCAAGGTGTTCCCATTCAATGTCCATGTCCCCCGCCAGCAAATTTTAGATATGAGGCTTCTTTGGGAGCTTCATTCTCTGAACTCTCTGGGCATTAGAGTTACTCAGGTTCTGATTGCCCTACAGAAGGAGAACCTGACCCCCTTACTCAAGGACATTTCTGGGGATTTTCAGAGGTGGATGCACCTTCCTCTCTCCCTTTGGGGCAGGGTACACATGGTCAAGATGAACGTTCTACCCCACATTCTATATCCCAAGGGTATGTTAGGCCCCTGCCTACCTACCTAAGGCCTCGTTTGTCAAACTCCACTCAATTTTTTTCGCTTTCTCTGGAAGCAGGGACACCATGAAGGGCATACTTCAAGCTTACCTTGCCCAGAGAGGGGTGGTTTACATCTCCCAGATTTTTTCCTGTACTACTGTGCCCTGCATAGCTCCAAAATCTTTCTATGGGACTCCTGCCCCGTTGACCCTCATGGTACAGAATACCGCCCCTTTGGCTGATGATAGAACAGCATGTGTGTGCTCAGGCAGATCTCCAGCTTTGCAGTCTACTATATATTAAACCCTCATATATTAAACCCTCACAATTGCCTCGGAAACTCAGGGGTACACCCATTTGGTGGTCCCTGAGAGCCCTTTGCCAACTCTGTGCTTATATGGGTTGGAATTGGGGAAAGGATTTATCTCAATCTCTACTAGAGAACCCCGACATACAAACTTCCAACTGGCCAATTCTTCCTGGTTTCTGCCCCGACTCAGCTTGGCTACACTCTCCTCTGTTATTGAAGATGGCATGCTTGTGTCTCTCCCTGTTATTCAGACCCGATTTGATCTCCCAGTGTTTTCCCCATTTAAGCGCCTGCAGCTTACAGGGCGATAGCTTCCTTTTGGGTCCTCCTCCTGGTCTTCCTTATCTGCAGATCCCCTGTCCCTGCTTCTTGGTTTGGCAGTCCAACCCCATGCAGTGTCTGTGTTTTACAGATTTTATCAATCAGGGGACCCAGCTAGTTTGGAGGATGTCTGTTATTGTTGTCAACATGCTTTACACCTTCAGGCAGTGGTTAAAGCTTGGCAAGGCATCTGGAAACATCTGTACAGATTTGTCAAGCAAGACCATTGCCATCTGCTCCAGTTCAATTCTTCATAATCTCTATTTTACACCCTCCTGGCTCCATAAGATGAGTAAACTGGTGTCTCCCACCTGCTCTCATTGTGGGATGGCCAAGCGACATCTCAAACATATTCTCTGGGACTGTCCCAAGATCACTTCTTTCTGGTCTGATATCCGGCGCTCCCTTGATCCCCTCCTGGGCTTAGGTTCTTTCTTTACCCTGAGGTATGCCTAGTTGGTATTTATCGGACGGACCAGTTTGGGCCATGTTGGGCCTACATGGCCATGATATTGATTACAGCAAAGTTGATCATTTGCCGACACTGATTAGATGACGCTGTCCCATCCTACTGAGAGTGGCACCAGGAAATTTTGATGGTGCTAGAGATGGAGAAGCAGATTGCTTTGGGAACGATAGACCACTTGATTCCAATCCCGATGGGAACAGTTGTGTGCCTTGCTAGCCATTTCATCCCCACATGGCCTACCTAAATTATTGTACCCCAATAATTCCGGGAGATCCCCTCTGGGAGCCTATCCTGGGTTTTAAGCTGAACAACCGCTGTCATTCTTCACTGGGTATATTTCACGCTCATTGGTGTGCTCCAGGGAGTGGGGAGGAGGGAGGGAGGTGGGTATTTTTTTCTGGGGGATGGGGGTGGGTCTGGTTTTGTTTTGATTGTTTGGTTTGTTTTCTTAATGTTGTTATTTTTGCAGTTGTTGTATTATGAAAACTCTAATAAAGTTCAATAAATTGAAAAAAAAAAGAAAAGGATTCTAATGAAATGTTAATCCTTGAGTTTTAACTTCCCAATGAGTTCATTTTCCAGGGGGGCTCCCAGTAAAGCCTGTACCTCTATTTTCCCGGGCCTGGGGGATCCTGGTTGGCAAAGGGTGAAGATACCCACAGCTGGGGAACTCCCATGGAGTTTGGGTGCTTTTTGGTGTTCGCTGCTGGGGTTCCTGGAGTTTCCAGCCACTAATAAAGACAACTCCAGGTAGGCTAATTTTAATTCTATGCTTCGAACCAGAGGATTGTCTGGTGAGATTTCTGTGCTGTTGGCCCCCTCCTCCAGAACATTGGCCAGCCCTAGACATCGGATAGGGGGTGGCTACATGTGGGGGCTCATCCAGGATTTCTCATGCCCCCTCCCGGACCCTAAATGGGCAAACATCCCTTGGTCAGGAGGATTGCAGGTCCAGGCTAAGCTGCCCTAGGCCATGTGGCGCAGTAAGAAACACCTTTTTTAGTGGTGGCATGGATGGAATAGGCTTTCCCTGGTGCTGGGCTGCAGGCCCTTCTCGTGGAGTTTGTGTCATGTCCTGCGGGTCATGTGGTAGGAATTCTGCCTTCTGACTGGCTGCTGGCTTGTGGATGGGAAAGCAATGCTGTGAGCTGGCACCATTTTGCAGTAGGAGAGTGGCAAAAGCAGGTGCGAGCTCCAACGGCTGTGGCAGAGGAAGAGAAACTGGTAGCAATCAGTTTTCAGCTGTTTTCCCCCAGATCCTGATAAGAGAGGCAACGAGGGCGGGACATATGAAGTCAGCCTACAGTATGGCTGGCAGAGGATTTAAGTTAGAGGAGGTACCGCCTCCTGAGGAGCCTATGTCGGTGGTTCCTACTTCTCTTTTGGCCTGACTGTAGAACAATGGAGGGAAAAGACAGTCGGATGAGCGGTGCATTCGCTGTGGATTTCAAAGGGAAGGCATAGCTAGACTGCCTGTCTGCAGCATATGTTCCAACTCTGCCCCTGGAAGCATCTTTGACCAGGCTCCACCCGTGTTCTACTGGGGGTACCCGTTCAGCATTTCGGAAGGCCCATCCCTGGTGTGGTCACAGCGTAGTGTGGGGTCTGGACTGTTTGAGAGGCTCTCACTGGAAGACCCAACCCCAGTGAAGGAGAAGTGACCAGAGCTCTCCCTAGACGTGATTGTAGAAGTGGTGAGGGGAAAGTGGTGCTGCAGGGCAGATCCAGAGGGCGAGGATGGGCATAGCTGGCTGCCCAGCCCTTCATTGCTGGCTGCACCAACTCCCTGTGGTACAGGTAGAGGCTTAAAGAAATCAACAGGTGGCTCTCCAGGCCCAGGGGGCCCTGTCTGGTCTCTACCAGGAGCAGTCCACCACTGATGGAAGATAAGCCAGTGGATGCCACATCTGTATGGCCTAAGACTGCAGTGGCTAGGCTGGGGCCAAGAGGGGAAAAGCCTGGTATAAAGAAAGAAAAAGGATTGATTTCGGAGGATGAGGACTTTGATGAAGAAAATATGTTGTAGTAAGTTTCAATACATGGACTATGAAGTGCACTGTGCTATCCCCAAGCCATTCCACCATCCTGGGATCACCACTGGGGACCTCACCCAATGTATTCCCATGTGCTCTAAGGCTCTTGGGTCCAGGACGGATGAACTGAATTGAAGTGATCTGTTAAATGTTGTATATCATCAAGAAACATGGTTGGAACCAGGCTATGCCCTCAGGACCAGTGTCCAGAACTTGCCTGAATGGAGTCAGGCTGAAAGGTGGGTGTGAAGGATGAAGATAGAGTAGCGATCAAGCCGGCAGCCTCAAGTGGAGAGGTGAAGTGGAGTGCTGGAGTCTTACTGGAATCATTCCAGAACATACTGAAGCACGAACTGTGTTATACAGAGTGCAGAACTTAATTACCAGTAAGGACAATATTAGCGTGGTGTGACCTTTAAATGACATTTATAGGAATTTTAGCAGGATGTATGTATAGTTTAAGCATACTAGAACTGTTGTTGTACTTACTAAATGCTGCTTGAATAATGATGTATATACTATTTAAGGTAACCTAGAAATGTGATGGGAGATGGAACAGTCTGAGCAATTGTTAACATAGTGTCAGTTACTGGGAGTAATGTACAACAAGTGGATATAGATTACAATAGACGACAGGGTGTGGTAAGAATAATCGTCACTCCTGGGGTGGGTCAAAGCACAGGCGAAGCCGAGTGCTTCCACCACCAAGGAGTGACGTTATTACACGATAACACACACCCTGGAGTGCCTTATTGCTATTATACAATGGCTCATTTGTTTAAAAAGAAAGAGAAAATTTGTTTGAAGTATTTTTATTATTATTATTATATTTTTAGGTTAGGAAGTATATACTATTTTGAAAAAAAGAGTCCCTGGCTACTTTATAAGTTGTACAGCAGATGGCGCTGCTGCTTTTACAGTTTGTATGTGTCAGTGTTCTTGTCCGTATTTTTAGTAAATTGAGACTTCCACACACACACACAGGTCTTTTTATTGCCGTTCCTTCTCCCACACACACTTTTTGTATTTCACTTTGTTTTCTCCCACACACTCTTTTGTATTTCAGTTTGTTTTTCGCCTTAGAAGCTGGTACCGTTGCAATCCAGAGTCTGACTACAGGAGTTGGAGTGGAGGAAAGTACAGTCGGAGCTTCGGTGGATCAGGGAGAAAAGCTAAGTTACATGTTGTAAATCTCGTGACTGCAAGACTTAAATAATTTAATATTACAAAATTAATGGCCTGCATTTTAGTCAGCGAGTGTACGGCGTGGCGGTAAGCTGTGCACGCGCTGTCAGTTGCGATGTTGACCGGCAACAGAAAAAGACGTGAGATGTTACAAAACTGCATTTTTTTTTCTTTTTCAAGGGGACAGAGGGTCACAATTAAATTTTTTATTACTCCTGAGTGGCGAGAGTTGAAATTGCTGTGTGTGGTGGTGGTGGTGGTGGGGGGGGGGCTGCAGTGATGAATTCAGTGTTGACTCTGTTTGGGTTTCTACGTGGCACAGCAGTGAGAGCTGCGTGGTGGCTTGTATGACGAGGGAGGGATTTCTTGTAGTGTTTTGTGGTCACCTGTGTGCCTGGACCTCATACAGTGATGTTATTGTTCAATAACATCACTGTCCCAGGCACACACTGACCAATCAAAGAAGAGGAATTTTCCTTGCCATTGTATAATTAACAATAATGCACGACAGGGTGTGGTATATCGGGATGTCGTCCGCGCCGGGTGGTTAGGCACGAGTCACGAGCATGTGTGTCCAACGACCTGAGAAGTGATGATATCCTACCGATATACCACACCCTGGAGTGCATTATTGCTATTATGAACTGGATTAATTGATATTTTATGCCTTTAATGCAAAAAAGTAAAGTTTTTAAATATTTTAATATTGTTTTTATATGAGTGTAGGTAGACATTTAAAAAAAGTTCGTGTATTTCATGTTTTGGCCAGTAGGTGGTGCTGTTGCAGGAGGATTTTGTTACAGGCTTAATTGTTGTGGTATTGATCCCCCCCCCCGCCCGGAAGTTTAGTTTACTGACGTACATTAATATTGGTTTTTTTTTGTTGAGGAAGTGAAGATGAGTGCCCTACTGAGGAAATCCAGAAGGTAAGGGTCAAGCCTGAGGAGGGTTGTAGCTTTTAGCCGCTTGAGCACAAGCAGCAGCGTGGGCAGGAGGCAAGCGGTAGTCGTGTGCTCACGAATAAAGCAGTTATGTAATGAAAGGGATTTTTTTGTGTTTGTAGCGCTGGCCTGGTTTCGCGACCTGTATGGGGGGCAATTGTGGAGGATGTGTTTTTTTTTTTTTTTTGGCCTGTTAGTTGTAGTGGAGGTCTGACTTGCTTCGCTTGTGGGGAAGTGGAGAAGATTGCGCTGGGAGTGAGCAGGCTGGTGGCCGGAGGTTTTCCTAAGCCGTGATGATGTAGCCCGATATCATCACGGCTTCGAAACCCTCTCGGCCAATCAGGTTGCTCGAATTACGATCGCCGGTTTATAATTGTGGATATAGCATGAGAAACATACTTTGGCTGTTTGATGGAGCAGTGTTGCTCATGGTGACTAACACTTTGCTAGTTAGGGTGGGGGATGTTGAGATTAACCCTGGGCCCATTGGTAATAATGTGGCTGACCTTGAATACTTTACAAAATTAGCAAAAGGAATGAGAATTATGCATTTAAATGCACAGAGTATTATCTCAAAATTTCATGAGTTGGAAGCATCGTTGTACACTATGAACTTGATGTTTTGCAGTTAGTGAAACATGGTTGCAACAGTCAATATCGAATAATAAAATACATCTGGAAGGGTATGACATCTTTAGGAGTGACAGGGTGAAAGGAAGGGAAGGGAGGTAATGTTTTACATAAAAGATAGCTATACAGTGGTTGAAAAATGCATTATGAAAGCTACCCGAAATATTATGAAGTCTTGGCAGTTCAGATTGTAATTGGCCAGATTAAAAAACGTTTAGTGTGTTGTGTTTACATACCTGCTAAAGTAAGCAAGGAAGGTTTACAGGAATTCTCAGATTTGATATCCCATAGCTCTGTGGGAGAAATCATTGTGTTGGGGGATTTCAACTCCAATTGGAAGGGGGGATGAGATTCCCCGGGCTTGGTGACGATTTTGCTCAAACAAACCTGCAGCAAATTATCACTTGTCTACCAGGTTAAATTTAAAAAGCAAGAGGCATACAGTACTTGATTGACTTTTAACTAATAGGGTTAACCATGTTCAAAATTGTGGATTGATTGCTGATTCCCTTAGTGACCACCACCCTGTGTTCTGTATTTTTAAACACTGTAACAAGCAAAAAGCTGTACCAAAATAATAGATTTTAGAAATTTCAGGTTCTGCTGCAGGTTTCAGAAACAATTTACAGAGTATTGGCTGGTCCTATTTGGAAATCATACTGGATGTTAACTATGCGTTAGATTATTTTATTGGAGAATTTACAAAAGTTCTGGATGTATATGCAAGGCTTGGAAACTGTATAGGAGAAATCAATCATTAGTAAATATGCAGAACTACAGGGGCCCGATTCCAGAAGTCGTTACGGCAGATGCAAGGTGCTTGCGCCAAAGAGCAATGTCGCAAGTCGCACCTTGCTTCCCCCATTGCAGCATTCCCATTCCAGAACACGGGCTGCACCAAACGGGGAATCCACTGCACTGAACAGACACTGCGCCACCCTTGCGACCTGCAACTGGGTACACCAGGTCACAAGGGGCTTGCACCATGGCGGGGCTCACAATTCTGATTCCAAGAGCCCTACAGTGGACGCCGCAGGGCTCCACTTAGACCTACCAAGAGGTGGTCTAAGCCCCTTGCAACTGACTGGCACAATGTGACATGTGGGTTACTAGTGGGGTCCATGGGTAAAAGGGACACAGAGGGCCATAGGGAGGGTTGGTGTGGCAGCCGGATGTACAGGATCGGTGTGGCATGGGGGTGCAAATGCCCCAAATCATTATATTATGGGCATTTGCAGCCTGCCAGGTGCCGAGCAATATCCGATCACCCTGCTGGCACACCAACCCACCCTATGACCTCACCCGCCCCCACAGCCCCACTGGGCACCTGTGTCCCCCCACACTATCACCACCAGTGATGCCCGTTCCTCGCTGCGCAGGTGTAAGCGGTGCCATGACCTTGCGGCATGTGATGCTGGTGCACCACTGGTCGGGCCCAATCCCACACTTGTGGCAATCATGGGGCATTTGATGCAGGAACCCTGCTTTCTTTTGGAATATGGCACAGGATTCCTGGGGCACCCAACATTGCCATAGCCCTTGGAGCAGCGCAACATGTGTTGCTCCCAGGGCTCCTTTTGGAATCGGGCCCTAGGTGTTTAAGAAATAAATGTAAGGCCGAAATTAAAAGAGCAAGGGTTGATTACGTAAGACAGCAACAAACAGAAGGACTGACCAATAACAAGGTTTTGGAGTACAATTAATGGTCTAGTTAACCCTAGGGCCAATCTTAAGGTAACAATGTTGAAAGGAAATAACAAATTGAATGATTCTGTAGATATTGCCAATGAATGTAATAGAATATTTACTGACCTGGATGCGTATATGACTGACCCTGGTGTAAATAGGCCTGTAAAAGATAAAAAATGGACCCTCGGGTAGACCCACATTTTATCTTAGGGCAGTTACTAGTTCTGAAGTGTTCAAACTTTTGAAACAACTCAAAGTTGATACATCTAGTGGATTTGATGGACTGTCTCCCAAAATGTTGAAATTAGCATCAGCTGAAATAGCATATATAAATATTATTTTCAATCTGTCTTTTTGTTTGGGGGAGGTACCTGATTTGTGGAAGTACTCATTTGTTATACCAATACATAAAATAGGACCTACTGGTAATTGTTCTAATTATAGGCCTATATCTATATTGTCAGCTATATCTAAAATACAAGAAAAATTAGTATATGGTCAGTTGATTAAATATGTTGAAACTGATGATTTGCTGTCACAAAGTCAGCATTGTTTTCGGAAAGGGGCGAAGTATGGAGACTGCCTTGGTCGCGTTCACAAGCACACTCCATGAGGGCATGAAAAGTGGTTGCCTGACTGGGACCGCGTTCATGGACTTGACCATTTAATTTATATGCAGTAGGATTCTTTGTATGTGTTTTGCACAAAGCACCTTTGACCCCTGGGACCCTCCCAGCTGATGGTAACATGGTACTGTTAAACTTCTCTGACATCATCATCTGTATTTTTTAAATGAATATTCTAAACCAGTGGGAATTTTTTCTGTTTTTTCTGCATGATCTAGCTGTTAAAAGTATTGTTTGTTCTAAATAGTTGCCATTAGGCTTCTGAAGAAGGACTGGTTGGTCCGAAAGCTAGAGCACTTTGTTCTGGTTGTTACATCTATGTTGGTCCATTGAAAGGTATCAAATCATTTGTTTCTGGATCTGGACTTGACCAAGGCATTCAGTTTGGTTGATTATACCTTATTAATAGAGAATCTGGATCAGATTGGGGTAGGAGAACCAGAACAAAAATGGTTTGCAGACTATTTGTCGGAAAGATATCAGATGGTTATTTTTTTTGGGGGGGGGGTCTGAGAAGGCATTAGTAAAATGTGGAGTCCCATAGGGCTCCATATTAGGACCTACTTTGTTTTCTATATTTTTTGATTCTGTTACATCATATATTAAGAATGCAAGACTTACATTATACACAAATTATGCTGTTATGTACTATCAAAGTGCATCAATATCAGAACTAAACTCCCCTCCCCCCTTGATGATTGTCATTGACGGCGTTCCCACCCAAGACCCTAGTAAGATAGCTAACGCTTTCAATGCATCTTTCTCTGACCTCAGCTCTATCCCCCCGATTTCTTTACACCATGCACTGGACAGTTCCCACCACCCCCCAGTGCCCCTTCCTTCCACTTTAAAATTATCTCCACCAGTGTCGCTCGCTCGTATATTGCCAAATTCCTTGGAAAGACCAGACAGAGTGGTGACTCCCTTGATGCAAAACTGCTGTTGCTAACCCTTGATGCAGTTCTAATATCACTAACAAAAATACTAAACATGTCCCTTTACCTGGGGCAGTTCCCTACCCTTTGGAAAAGGACGGTCATCACTCCTGTCCATAAAAATGGTGACCATACCTCCTGCAGTAATTATAGACCCATCTCAATACTCCCACCCCTCTCAAAAGCCCTGGAAAAAATAGCTGCTGATCAGCTCGCTGACTACCTGGACTTGCACAAACTCCTGTGCCAACAACAGCATGGCTTCAGGAAAGGGCATAACAAAACCACTGCCCTGCTTGAGTTCACCTCCTTCATTCATGAAGCCCTTGACCAGGGAGCCTTGGCTGGATTGGTCTACATTGACCATTCCAAGGCCTTTGATACCGTTAATCACAATATGCTGATAAACTCCCTCCTCTCTGTTGGTATCTCCAAAAAGACTGCTGACTGATTCTCCAACTATCTCCATGGCCGTACCCAACAAGTTAAAATAAATAGCACCATCTCTGCCAGCCTTCCAGTATGATCTGGTGTCCCTCAAGCATCAATCCTTGACCCGCTCCTTTTCTCCCTATACCTAAACACCCTCCCCTTGGCCTCCACTAAACACCTGCTTCTTTATGTGGATGGCGCCGCACTCTTTAGCCGACACCCTGACCCTACCTTGCTCCAACAAGCCTTACAGGGCTCATTCACTGAAACTGAAACATGGTTTACTGCCCATAAACCTTTCCTGAACTGCAAAAAGACAAAGATCATGCTATTCTAGCACCCTCAACACAAGCACAGCACATCCAAACTATCCATACTAAACTCCCAGGGTGCCAAGCTGGAAGCAGTTAACAGTTTTAAATATCTAGGGATCACCCTGGACTCTGTCCTTACATTCCAGGAGCACGTAGCATCAACCTGCTCTGCTATAAACATTAGGATTGGACTCCTTTATAAATATAGGCCCTATCTCCCTCCTGACGCCCTCCATTTAGCCATATCTAGCTCCATCCTTTCTCTGGTAGACTATGGCATTGTCATATATGGTGCTGCCTCTGACACTGCCCTGGCCGGCATAAAGCACTCCCTGAACAAAGTATGCGGCTTGCCACTGGCTGCGATGCGCCTCACACATACCTGCGAACTCTATTAAAGGACATCTTGGCTAAATTTTCAGGGCGACTACATTATCAGACTTGCTTATTGTCCAAAAAATCAACTAAGATTAGTCCCATCAGGCTGTCTCTCTCCTACAAACGTGCCTGCCTCTGCATACCACACAACATTCTAACTCTCCACTACCTTCGTATCCCATTTGCCAGGACATCTGCCTGCCAAAGGTCCTTTGACTACAGGGCACCACTATGGACGAGCTCCTCCCTGACACTGTTCTCGCCATTCCTAGGTTAGGGCCTTAAACCTGTGCTGCATACCCATATTATCTCAAGCTGCCACTGTGATTACATATAATCTCCCATATTGTGTCAAGCACATATATCCCTTTTGTGCTAAGATTTCCGATGTAAATTGCATCACCACAGATTCTTATTGTTTTACTTCTAATTTTATACACCTGATGTAGCCTTTGCCTTGTGTATTATCCTTTTGTCTCTGTTTTTAATCTCTGTACCCTGTAAACCCTATGTTTGTCCTTATTTCATTGTAAGATGTGGAGCTTTGAAAATGAGTCCCTGACTCAAAGGTTTGTAATTCCAAAAACTTATATAAATAAATAAACAAATAAAAAAATAATGCAAGATTAGTAAATGAGAAATAAAATGGTGTTGAATAAGCAGAAACTCAGGTAATGTTATTTGGAACATCAGCAAGGATAAAAGAGAAAAGCAATGAATTACAAATTAGATCATTGAAACTTAGAAACACAGAATTTGATGGCGGATAAGGACCGTTTGGCCCACCTGGTCTGCCCATTTCCCTACCTAATGGATAAGCTGCAGATCCTAGTTAACCAACAGCCTACTTCCTCCTACCCCCTACTAGAATTGCCTTACGTCTATCCCATGCATTCTTGAATTCCCCTACTATTTTGGACTCCTCAACCTCCTCAAGAAGGCCATTCCATGTATCCACAGCCCTCTCTGTGAAAAAATATTTCCTCACATTACCTCTGAGCCGTCCCCCCTCTATCTTCAAATTGTGCCCCCTTATTCTTGAACATCTCTTTTTCTGAAAGATGCTCCCTTCTTGGACTTTGTTGATTCCCTTGAGGTAATTGAAAGTTTCTATCATGTCTCCCCTCTCCCTCCTTTCCTCGAGGGTATACATATTAAGCTCTTTTAGTCTCTCTTCGTATATCTTCTGGTGCAGACCCTGCACCATTTTAGTTGCCCTCCTTTGGACAGCCTCCATCCTGTCTTTGTCCTTGCGGGGATGGAGTCTCCAGAACTGCATGCAGTACTCCAGATGGGGTCTCACCAACTGTCTGTACAGAGGAATAACAACTTCCTGTTTTCTACTGGTGATGCCTCTCCCTATGCATCCCAGTATCCCCAAGCCCTCTTTACTGCATTCTCATATTGCTTGCCCACCTTTAGGTCATCTGATATGGCTGCCCTCAGGCCCCTTTCCATTTTTGTTGTTATTAGTATCTCCCCCCCCCATTGTGTACTCTTCCCCTGGGTTTTTGCTTCCCAGGTGCATTACTTTGCACTTTGCATTGAATCTAAGCTGCCATACTTTTAACCATTCCTCTAACCTTGCCAAGTCCCTTCTCATCCTTTCCACCCCACCTTGTGTATCAACCCTGTTGCAGATCTTTGTGTCATCTGCAAAGAGATATACTTTTCTTTCCAGTCCCTCCGCAATGTCACTTATAAAGACATTAAAGAGGACTGGTCCCAGTACTGAACCCTGTGGTACCCCGCTAGCAACTCCCCTTTCTTCAGAGTGGGCTCCTTTCACTATTACCCTCTGCTTCCTATTGTCCGGCCAATTTTTTATCCAAGCTACCGCCCTGGGACCCACTTCCAGGCTGGCTAACTTGTATATTAATCTTTTGTGTGGGACTGTGTCAAATACCTTGCTAAAGTCTAGGTAGGCCATGTCCACAGTCCCTCCTTGGTCTACTACTTTGGTCACCCACTCAAAGAAATCTATTAGATTCATCTGATATGACCTTCCCGCTGTGAACCCATGCTGCCTTGGGTCCTGTGCCCCCCATTGCCTCTAGGTACACAACAATTCTTTCCTTCAGAAGTGAGTCCATAATTTTCTTACCACTGAGGTCAAACTAACAACTCTGTAGTTTCTTGCCTTGCCTTGCTCCCACGCTTGTGAAGCAGAATCACATCCATCCTCCTCCAGTCCTCAGGTACTACCCATCCTCCCATGAGTTGTTAAAGAGGGTAGTCAGTGGTGTCACTAGTTCAACCCGTAGTTCTTTTAGATTTCTAGGGTGAATCCTGTAAGGCCCCATTGCTTTGTCCACCTTCAGTTTTAAAAGTCCTTTCAGAACCCTTTCTGTGAATGAACTAGTATCGACCCCCCTATCCAGACTGTTTTTATTGTTTGGTTTAGGTACCTCTCCCTCCTCTTCTTTGGTGAATACTGAACAGAAGTATTCATTCAGTATCCCTGCTTTTTCACTGTCACCCTCTATCTACATTCTCACTCCTTTATTAAGCCTCAGTATCCCTCCCTTGGTCTTTCTTCCTACCAGGTCATAATGTTGCATGTTCTACAGTGCACGACATGACTGCAAGGTAGAATTAACGGGAAAAGAGCAGAGGGTGAAACCACTTAATGGAAGTATGCTATAAGTGCACCCTCTCACTTTTCCCAGTGCAGGATAAGAATCCTGCCGGGAGAAGGGTTCGTTAGAGCAACTGCCATGGCTTGATGGGATGAGCCATAGGCAGCAGCAAGGGAGGCAAGCAGTGCTTTTTGGGACCGGTTTCGATTCCCCGTCCCAGACGCATGGATATTTTTTTTTGCACTTTGTGCGATATTAAGTGTGAACCCCGGAGTTAGTTATATTAGTGGCGGTGGGTTTGGGGGTGTGAAGTCCCCCATAGGCGTGGGGCTTAGCACCCACAAAACAAGAATTATGCCATTTTCAATATATCGCGCTGTATTGTCAGTGCAGCATACTACAGCATAATGTCTTGCAACATTATGACCCGCTGTCTTTATTGACTCCCTAATTTACCTATAAAAGGTTTTATCCCCCCCTTCTTAACAGAGTTGGCTATCTTTTCCTCAGTTTGGGCCTTTGCTATTCTGACTGCTTTTCCTGCCTCCGTCTGCTTTAACTGATATAGTTCTCTGTTCTGCTCCTTCTGTGTTTTCTTGTATTTCCAGAATGCTATCTTTTTCTCCTTAACCTTTTCTGCCACCTCTTTTGAGAACCTCAGTGGCTTTTTCCTTCATTTTGTTTAGTTGATTTGCTTTACACAAAGGCTTGTTGCCTCTGTGATGGCAGTTTTGATTTTCCCCCATTGTTCTTCCACTCCTCCTTCTTGACTGTTTGCTAGTGCTTTTCTGAGGCACTCTCCCATTTTGCCAAAGTCAGCCCTCCTAAAGTCCAACACCCTTGCTTTTCTATGGCTTGACTCTACAGCTGTGTTTATTTTGAACTACATTGTCTGGTGGTTGTTTGTTGCCAGATGGCTACCCACTTCTAAATCTGAGATCCTCTCCATCCCCATGTGAGAGTACCAGGTCTAAAATTGCTTCCTCACGAGTAGGTTCCAGCACTAGTTGTCTGAGGCATGCCCCCTGTAGGGCATCGAGAATGACCCTGCACTTGGATATGGCTGCAGTAAAGGTGCTCCAGTTAGCATCTGACATATTCAGGTCCCCATCAACAATATCTCTCTGTTTTCTGCCATTCTAAGGATTCCTTCTATCATTTCCTTGTCCACTGCCTCCCACTGAGATGGGGGTCTGTAAACAACCCCTGTGCATATTGTGGTGCCATTTCCTGTCTCCAGGGTGACCCACAGTGCCTCCTCCCTTCCCTGTTTACCCTTTAGTTCTGTTGCTTTGAAAGGGGAGAACTGGGTCTGGTGGGGGAAGGGAAAGGGGAGGGCGAAATGGGGTAGTGGGGACTAGAAGATGCCCTGGAGTGAAATGGTGACAGGACAAAGGTACTCCTTGTCTTGTCCCCATACCCAAGGGCTCTGTAGTAAGTGGTCAGGAGCCAAGGTCTTCCTCAACATCTCATCCCACTCGGGCAGTGTTATGTAACACCAGGTCTGTTAGGAACAAGACAGCTATTATAGCTGATCTTGTTGGAACGGTAGATCTGGTGTGCATCACCGAGACCTGGCTAGATGAAAATGCTGGCCCTGTATTGGCTTCTGCTGTTCAAAGCTGGGTTCTCGGTGATACACCACCCGAGGACAGATCGTAGGGGCAGGGGTGTCGCTATTATTTTTAAGACCGAACTGGGCCTTGTGGATGTTCCAGTAGGGCCCACCAGATCTTTTGAGTGTATCTTGGGAGAGGGTGTAGGTTGTATGATACTCCTCATCTACTATCCACCAGGTGATGGTGGAGAATTCCTGCAGGAGATGGCAGACTTCATCGTCGACATGGTTTTAGAGTCCCCCAGATGGATAGTTCTGGGGAACTTCAATGCCTGGGTCGACAATGAACTCTCTAGTTTGGTCAAAATCTCTCCAGCTGATGATGTTGTTGGACCTTACATAGGTGGTTACTCCTCTACCCATATTGGGGATCACTTGTTGGATCTGGTGTTCCTTCTGGGAGAGGAGATCACTGACTTGGTGGTGGAACCAGTAGTTGGTTGGACCATCTCATCATAGGGTTCAGTTTTGGGGCTCCCCCTAATGGACCTGCCCCTACGGAGATGGTCCAGCACTGTCCTTTAAGGGAAGAAACCCCAGATGGTCTGTCAGTGGTGCTGGACCTATCAGTATTGTTGGGTGTAAGCATGAGTCCTAGTACTGGCCTATACTAAGGTGGTAGGACATGCCCTGGACTCAGTTGCTCCTGTTCATGTTCGGTCACTCACTCTTTGCCTGAGGAGCCCTTGGTTTGATGGTTCCTTGAAGGAGTTGAGGTGAGTTGGTCAAAGGATGGAGAGAGCATGGTGGAAATCTGGCCTAGAGACTGACAGGCTTAGATTGATGGAACATTATAAGGGCTATCAATCAGAAATCATCCGTAAGAAGGCAGAATTTCTGTCCAGGGAGATTTCTGCTGCATAGAATCGACCGGATCAGCTCTTTCTGACTGTTGACAGATTGTGCAATCCACTTTGTCTTCAATCTGGTGGAGCCTTTTCTCAGGCTAAATGTGTGGAGCGCACCTGATTCTTCACAGATAAGGTTGCCAGCATCAGGTCCGGTATCGGCCCAGTTCTCCCTACGATGGGTTGCAGAGGTCGGTGGGAGGTGGGTAGCACTCGGTCTGTCTGGAAGGACTTCAACCGGCCAGAATTCATGGACATTGTGAAGATCATTCAGACTTTGCACCCAACCAGTTGTAGTTTGATCCGGCTCTACTCCCCTATTAGTGGGATGTTTAGATGTTCTCTGCCTGATCCTAGCTGAAATTGTCTGGCTCCTTGGAGAGTGGGATCTTTCCTGATCCCTTAAGGAAGCAGTCATATGACCACTCCTGAAGAAACCCTCCTTGGATCCTTTTTATTGCAGTAATGAGTCGGGTCCCTGGGTGAGCATCAATGGGAGGGCACAGAGTGAGGCAGCTATGCCATTTGTCTGGGGTATTGGGTCCTAGGGAGTCAGTGGGATGGAGTCGTTAGGTTGTAAGGAGGTGCAGGATTGATAGGCCTCCGGGGTTCGGGTTTTTAGGCCCTGGTATTGATATTCATGTGCCTGGGTTGTCGGGGCTGCAGTAGGTTGTGGCAGGGCCTCTGCAGCTTGGTGTGGCAAGGCAGCCCAGGGACACTGGTGAGGGGGCTGAGGGGAACCTCTAACCATCTAAAGGGCTTTGCTGGTTGCACTTATTGGGCAGCATGTAAGGAGGGCTGTGAGTACAGTTTTCAGTTAGCTTCCTAAAATTTGGAGCCCTTCCCCACCAAAGAAGTGGGATGCCATTCATATTCTGAGTATCACTTTGGGGAACCAGGCAGGACCGGGGAACAACCTGGGAGAGAGGAGAATGGAGTATGGTGCAGTGGCTCATGCTGGTACCACACCAACCGTGTCCCTTGGAAGCTGGAAGTAACAGCCAGGGAAGCGGGTTTGGGGAGAAGTTGTATGCTGTCTCAGGGAGAGGAAAATGGAAAGTCCCATTTGTTCAAGTAGTGATACGTCAGGTACTCACCAGTACCCATGAAAATCTTGGAGCTTCCTGGTTCAGGATATAGAGGTCGAGCTATCCCTGATGAAAAAATCTGACTGCTGTATTATAGCTGTTAGAAGAACTTGTTCTGCCTATTTTGACTGCCTTTTTTCTCTTGTATAAATGTTAGCCCCGTGGAGCTGAGAAAGTTATCTTTAAAGCATGCTAGACCATTGTAGCCCTTGTAATCATTTAGGTGCAGGAGAAATAAAATATTGCATTAGGGAAAAAATAGGAGTCTGCCTCCGTTTGTAGAAAAGGATTATAATGAAATGTTAGTCCTGGAGTTTTATCTTCCCAATGAGTTCATTTTCCAGTGGGGCCTGCACCTCTGTTTTCCTGGGGCTGGGGGTCCTGGTTGGTGAAAAGTGAAGATATCCAGAGCCGGGGATCTCCCATTGAGTTTGGGGTGCTTTTTGATCTTCACAAATGGGGTTCCTGGAGTTTCTAGCCACTAATGAAGACAACTCCAGGTAGGCCAAAATTTTAATTCTATGCTTTGAACCCGAGGATTGTCTGGTGAGATTTCTATGCTGTGGGCGCCCTCCCCATGACATCTGACACCCCTAGACTTTGGGGACGGGGTTGCTACACACTAATGACCAATACAGTGACAACACCACCTTCATAGAAACATAGAAACATACTTTGATGAGAGCACCACCCATGAGAAGGGAGGAGCATCATGGCTGCCACAGGTATGCAGTGAGAGCAAACGCTGCAGCAGCTCCTCCACAACCTCACCTTCAATGAATGATTAAGAAACATGATGAGCCTACCCTCTGAACCTTTAACAACAGAGGAGAAAACTGCAAAAGAACTGGAAACTGCTCTACAATTTTAGTGTAATGACACTGAAAAGATAAAAAGACCAGTTTGACAGGAGCAAAATCTAAAACCAGTAATTCTTTTGTATGGCTAAGAGAAAAAGGCACCTTTCTCAATGAAAGCCAAACAGGAGAATCCTTACAAGGGAATGTCCTTACCAGAGCTAAACAAAACAAAGATGCAGACTTATTTCCACTTTTTCTTCCAATGGAGAAAGCAAACAACATTAAAGCACAAACCAAATCAGACCCGATTGCTGATGCAGGGGCCCAGCTGGAGGCTCAAGTCAGGTGCGCTGGAATGCCCCAGAGAGCAGATTCAGAGGTGCAGCCAGTAATAGATTCAAGCCAGCAAATACACACAGATGAGAAAACACTGTTGGGAGATAAGTGGCAGAACTCGGACTCGCCCTACACCATTTCGCCAGCAGCAGAAGAGGAGATGTCGACTTACCAAAGCGTGGATACTGCTGTGACTTCATCCCCAATGGTACCTGAAATGGAACAACAGGATGTTTCAAACAACAGCTGCACTAACCTGGTAAGAGAGATACCATCTACCTACAATATTAACTGCAAAACTTAAACCGGGTCAGGCAAGGAATCAAAATAAATGCCCCCTATTTTTCAAATGAAAGATAATCAGCAGGAAAGCAGTAATTGTGACACAGATATAAGTATTTCTAGTGAAAAAGAGGAACCTCTGAAATGGGCCAAAAACCTTTTTTTCCCATATGTTGCTTATTTTTCAGCAAATGGAAAAAATGCTAAACCAACAAGAGAAACCTGACCAGTATTTTAACACAACACAAACACTAATTAAAGAGAACGCTGAACTAAACAAGCATTTACCAATGCCGAATGTTTGCTTGTTGATATTAGCATTGGGAATGCAGGAGTTAGACAGATGCAGAATAGGAATGGCAGTGGTATTGAACTTCACAACAATACCACCTACACCTGCAGAGAGGACAGGCATTGGCGTATGCGTTTGGGTCATCGCCCATAACATTCATGCCATTTCACCTCACCCTATCCTGCAGACACTGACAAGTGTTGAGGTGTACCTTGGGGTGTTCGGCTTTACAGTCACCCCATTCCAGAAGGACACATGCTGAAATGGGTGCAGTATAGGAGAATGGGGAGAACTCTGGGGCCGAAGAGTCCAAGGCACACCTCGATGCCTGTCACTGGCTGCAGGGTGGGGGTGGAACGGCAGGAGCATTACAGTCGGCAATCCAAAGGCACACCCCTGATGCCTGTCAGTCTGTACAGGGTGGGACATTATGATTAGAAATCCTAATGCCCTGGGCATTTGTTGGTATTTGCACTACAAATTTTCAACATGGCCTTTTTGTGACCCACACCTCATGAAAGCATTTGGGACCTCTGCTCATGAATAATGGCATTGTGATTTTGTTAATGTGTTCTAAACTTTGAGTTCCCACACAGCAACCGTGCCATTCTGCACCAGATGTACAAAAACACTGATCAGGCAGGATGTGAAGAATGACAGCTGTACCATTCATAGGGAGGTGTAAAAAGATGGCTATGTTGAAAATCTGTAGGAAAATATTAAAATGTTCAAACTTCTGAGCATACATGGAAACTGTGCAATGCATGTGCATTACACAGTCATTTAGTGGAATTATTTCACTAAATTTTCAACATAGGCATTTTGTGATCTCTGATCATGAACACTGTCACTATGATTTTCTTAATCTGTCCTGAACATTGATTTCCCACAGTGACCGCACTATTCTGTGCCAGATGTGTAAACGCATATTTTGAGCAGGATATGAAAAATGACAGCTGTACTGTTCATAAGGAGGTGTGAAAAAATGGTGGTGTTGAAAATCTGGAATGAAAATATTACAAATGCGCAAAATTACAAGAGTGCATGGAAACTGCACAATGTACGCTTGTAACACAGTCATTTCATGGACTTTTGTCACTAAATTTTCAACACAGGCATTTTAGCACCTCTGCTGTTGAACAGTGTCACTGTGATTTTCTTAATCTGTCCCAAACATTGATTTCCCACAGTGACCGTGCTATTGTATGCTGGAAGTCGAAAACACATTTCTGCCAGGATGTGAAAATGACAGCTGTACTGTTCATAAGGAGGTCTGAAAAAGCCAATGTTGAAAATCTGGAGTGAAAATACTACAAATCTGCAAAGTTACAAGGGTATGTGGAAACTGCACGCATGCTTCGTAATACAGTCATTTTATGGGCGTTTGTCACCAACTTTTCAACATAGGCATTTTAGGACCTCAGCTCATGAACAGAGTAAATGTGATTTTCTTAATCTGTCCCAAATATTTGATTTCCCACAGTGACCGTGCTATCCTGCAACGGAAGTGCGAAAACACTTTTCAGCCAGAATGTAAAAAATGACAGCTGTACTATTCATAAGAAGGTGTGGAAATATGCCAATGTTGAAAATCTGTAGTGAAAAAATTACAAATTCGCGAAGTTATGAGTGTGTGAGGAAACTGCGCAACGCACGCTCATAAAGCAGTCATTTTTTTGATTTTTTCGCTAAATTTGCAACATAGGCTTTTTGAGAGCCCATCTCATGAACAGTGGCACTGTCGTTTCGTTAATTGGTCCCAAAAGGTGATTCTGTGCAGTGACCACTAAATCAGTTTTCAGGACTGAATAACTCCATGACAGTGACTGAATTCATGAGGAGGGGTCCCAATAACCCCATGTTGAAAATTTGGTGACAAAAGTCAAAAAAATGGCCGCGATAGCCACATAAGTTGTAAAAACCCTATTTATGTCATGATACAGCTTACTGGCATTTCTTCAGTTCATGGTCGGCTTTGAAGAGTGTAGGCGTGTTCCCGGTCCACTGAAGATCATTGCGCCAAGCTCTGGAGGTAAGTATGGGGTGAGGCAGTGTGGGGAGGTGGGGTGCGCAGAAGGTGGGCACGGGTTGGGGGAGAGGACATGAGAGACAGTGAGGGACCATTTTCTTTGTTTCAGGGACACAAATTAAACCAAGGACATTGTGGGAAGGTTTTTTTTTAGGTTTGTTTTTTGCACACTGGAGTGGGCTCCCAGTGTGCCACCCACATTTTGGGGGAAGGGGGAAGGAAGCTGATGGGGATTGGGCCCCCTGTTGGCAAAGAAAGATTGTTTGGGGGGCATGATGCCAAGGGAGATTGGGCACCCCCTTAGCACACAACAAATGGGAGGAGGACATTATGCTGATGGGGAGTGGGCTCCCCCGTCAGCAAATGAACTGGGTCGGGTCATGTTGACAGGAGGATTGGGCACCCTCTTCGGCTTTCATGGGGCTCGGAGGCAGCAGCTATGACACGCTATGTTGACAGGAATGTGCCAGGCAAGGAACCGCCCTGCAATGACGGGTTGCCCTCATTGCAGTGGAATGGCTGATGCTGCAAGACGAGGTGGCTTGTGATTACAGTGGTGAAATTATTTCAACTTGGTGGCACTTCTGCAGAACCAGTGTTATCAGGACACTGGACCTGCACTGGATGAACGCTGCAAAGCCCACAAATGCAGTGCTGGCATTGGCCACCACAAGGCCACACCTCCACAACCCGCTTCTCTCTTAAGCTGCCACATAATGTTTCTTGCGCATGCGCGCAAGCAAACATAAAAAAGAAATGGCACAAATAAAATCCTCTTTGTCAGCTTTACAGGATGATTTTACCCCTCTTAACAAAGCAGTCAAAGATCTGGAGGACACTAACATGGAACTTAAGTCTACATTAATGGATTCTGAGGCTAGAGCGTGTAGGAAGAATATACAATTGATAGGTGTACCCAAAGCTTGGGACAGTTACCGCTCGTTACAAGAAACCTTTAATCAGATAGCAGTAGCTTTCCTCAACACTGACTCCTGCAATGTTAACCTAGAAATAGGCTGCATCCACAGAGGACTATAGCATAGACAAGGTGATATGGCTCCACCCAGGCCCATTATACTTAACCCTTATGCTGCCAACAGAATTAGAACGTATAGGAATTTTGGACTGATATATCAGTCTGTGGCCATGCAAGGGTTAAATGTCTAAGATCGAGGGACAAGGATATTTTTATGAATGCCATTTTAAAAAAAAAGAGATTAACAATGCAAGGTGGTACAATTTCAGTTTACAATGATCTTCCCCCAGAACTGGTTCAAATAAGGAAACAATTTGATTGGTTAAGAACTAAATTTTGGGCACAGGGTTATAAAACTTTCATGTTAAATTGAAAGTTCAGATCAAATATTTAACTCATATATACTCTACAGTGGAGGCGCCTAAAAGATTTAAAAATAAAGTTGCCAAAACTCTTTAGTTAGAATATTCTAGTTCCGATTGCATAATGTAATGCGAGGAGGAGATTAAATGCATCAGAATACAAGAAAAAAGGACGGCTCTCTTTTGTCTTTATATTTAATTTTTGGTTTGTCTCGATATCTCTTTTGTTCTTGTATTTTTTTCGTTTTATTTCTTGGCAGCAGAGCTACAATAAGAAATGGAGACATCACTTCTAGATGGTTCCCTGCTAGTCACATGTATCTGACTGAGAAGAGGAGGGAGTATAAACCCTTAGCAGAGGAGCTTGACACCTCAGAAAGTATTTGGTTTGCTGTAAAAAGTTCAGGCTAAAGATATTGATACTTGTAATGCTTCTGCCCTCTAGGTATAGGAATATACCCCCTATTTGATTTTGATTTTGTGTGTTGGTCTCTGTGTATGTTTTTGTTCTATTCTTTTTTGGAAACAGATTCTTAATATGAAGTGGAGTCATTACCAGAGATTATTTTCTGCTGGTCTAATTTTTTTTTTATCTTTGGTAACTGGGTAAGGCCCACTAGGCACAAGTGCCCATTTTCAGAAGCAACCTGGGAGCACTAGGCATTTAAGTGAGTTGCTCAGAGTCACACAGCATGCAAGTGAAGGTTGTGAGAATCAAACCCAGGCCTGGTCTGCCGGATGTACCAAGCTCATTCACAGCTCATTACTCTAACTTCTAGGCTATACTGCCAGCTCTTGATAGTGAAGGAGATGGAGGAAGTAAAACACTGAGCAGATGATTTCCATCATTCAGAAAGTTTCTGGAATGTTATAAAGATTTTTTGTTAAAAATACAAATATTTTTAATGCTTCAGTCCTCTAGGTATAGAAAAGTATCAGTTTTAATATACCATGGCTCAATCACAAATAATTAAAATGGTCTAATTAAACATTAACAGGATCAGTTCACCAGTTAAGCGGAACAAATTACTAATCTAGTTCAAGAAAACCATGGCACAAATAATGTTTATACAAGAAACTCATTTACTAGGAATGGAAATATTAAAACTTAAAAGAAAATGGATCGAATATATATTTTACAGTACTGGAACAAAATAAAGCAGGTGTGTAGCTATCCTTATCAGAAAAGGCTCCCCTATTAAAGTTTTAGATAAATTCACAGTTAATGATGGCCAAATTGTGTTGAGTAAAGTTTAACAACAGGATCATCTACGCTCCATTTGAAAATTATAATTCATTTTTGGCAAAGATTATGGAAGGTCTACAAGCCTTACAGGCTGACAAAATTATTTTGGCAGGAGATTTTAATGCTCTAATTAGTCCGTACTAAGGTAGAACCAATACACCTACAAAAGGGAATGTGCAAATCTCAAATAAATTAAATAGTTTCCTAAATATAGAGTATTTAGTGGACATCTGGAGACATTACAACCCATTAATAAAAAAAAATGTATCCACTTTGATAAAAAAGCAAATGTTTTTACTAGGATAGACTAGTTCATTACCTCAAAAAGTTTAGTCAACTTAATTAACAGGTCAGGCCTTATTATGAATACAAAGAAGACCAAGTTACTACATTTTGCATCTAAACAAAATGACGTCATTCAAGTAAAAGTAGATAATAATGAAAGTCTGAGCAGGTAGATCAGTATTGTTACCTAGTAGCTGTTGTTGATATTCATGTCCTTTAAAGAACACATAAATACATTAATAGATAGGTAAACTGAAGAATAGGCACTTTACATCGAACAACAAAATGCTTAAAAAGAATGCTTGAAAAAAGAGGCAGAGCAACTAATCATGCCTGTGTTAACATATGGAGAACTCATATATCAAACTGCAAGTAGACACTTATTAAACAGATTAGACAGGGTACATTATAAACTATTGTAGCAAAGGTATATTTTACAGGGTAACATTAGAACTCACCGTTGTGTTTACTATCTTTCCTACAATGGCAGTCTCTAAACATTAACTGTACTAGATCATGGCAAAGATAATCTATCAATATCATGGTTTTCATCCAAATCACTATATTAATATTACATTATTTGATAAAAAAAACCAAAAGTCCACTGATAAAATGAAAAGAACAGTTCATGTGTAAAAAATGTATTTTCCTATAATCTGAAACAGACGTGGGGAATGAACATTATGCTACCAGGCAGCTAAATACTGGAAAATGTTGCCTTATTCAGCTCGTATTTCACCTTCATTTGACTTATTTGTTCAGGAGATAATGGGTATGAGTCAATTTAGGTGCTAAGGTAATTAGACTACAGCCCTTTAATACATGAGATTGATGTATATAATGCCATTGTTTATTTGAACTATAATCTTTTAAACTGTACTTTGTATTTGTGGATTTTATAAATCATGTGTGTCTTTAAATATTAGTCAATTCATGTGTACAAGTTTTAGGTAACTTAGAGATAAATAGTGTAACTTGGAGATAAACAGTGTCTTTAAATCTTAATCAATTTATGTGTACATGTTTTAGGTAACTTAGTGATTAACTGGACTGTCTTGCAAACTGGGGTTTTAACCCAAATAACATGTATTATCCAGTATAAAAATAAAAGTTTTTACTTACTAATTATCAATACTGATATTGATTCAATCTTTTTTCAGACCACACACTAATATCTATAGAAATCCATATTAAAAATAAAAATAGAAAACAATCACCTACCTGTTTTTTTAATAATGATTTCCTAAAAGATGAAAAGTTTAGAAACATAATATCAACTACTATAAAAGAATATTGGTTCTATAACTATACAGGACAATCAAAGATTGTGGAGGTTTGGGATGTGTTTAAAGCTACACTTAGAGCTGCCATAATTTCCAATCAAATAAAATATTTGAGAAACAAGAAAAAAGAAATTCACAAAATTGAAGAAAAATTAAGAAAACTAGATAAGGACATATTAATAGATTATGAGAACTATAAAGAGGAATGGTTAACTTATAAAGCCAAGAAATTAGATTGGGCTCAACAAGAAAATTAAAAAAAGCATGATCTGTTAAAGAAATTAACTATTTTAATACGGACAATTCAGGTAAATTTCTAGCCAACTTATTAAGATCTGAAAAATATTTTTTTTTATTTTAGCCTTGAAAAACAAACAAGGGATAGTGAAACATGCAGATTATGAAATGGCTGAAATTATAACGGAGTTCTTTAAAACAATCTATAATGACTATATACCTAACCCTAAACAAATAAACAATTCTTTTTAATAAAGCCCAGATTCAAACAAGCAATATACATTCCAAAACATATTTTAAAAAAGAAATATTAGAAACCATCAAGGCACTTCCTAGAAAGAAAACTCCCAGTTTGGATGGTCTACCAAACAAATTCTATCAGGTTTTTGTGGAGGATATTGCTCCATGGTTTGAAAAAAATTATAGAAGAATTATTAGAGGAAACATCTTTACTCCCTCATTAATGACCCTACCCAAAATTATTTTAATTTTAAAAGAAGGCAAACCTACAGACAATCTGGACAGCTATAGACCAATAGCCATTTTAAACACTGATTACAAATTATTAGAAAAACTAATTAATAACAGACTTCAACCCTACATTCTGGACATGATACACCCTAGTCAATATCATTTCATAAAAGGATGTAACATTTCCCAAGCTAATCATAAGATTCAGACTATATTTCAACTAATTAATATTAAAGAAAACTATAAAAACGACACTTACTATGCCATAGCAATAGATGCTAGTAAGGCCTTTGACACAATAAATAGTGAATATATGTTTTAGGCACTACTACAATGGAAATTATCAACCCCCCCCCAATAATGTCAATTAAACAATTGTACAAAAAGATTAATCAGTTCCTTACAAATTAATCTGACATGTTAAACAGAGTGAGACAAGGGTGTTCCTTGTCCCTGACCTTATTCATTTTGAGTCTAGAACCACTACTAACCAATATAAGAAAGAACTCAGACATTGAAGGCATAAAACTTTTGAGGGAAACTTTGAAAGTAAATGTCTTTGCAGATGATATTCTGCTTATAATAAAGAATATTAAAACCTTACAATATGATTTTCTTTTAGAAATAAAACAATATTCAGGTATATCTGGATATAAACTAAATAAAAATAAATCTAAAATACTGAAACTATCAAAAAACACATCTCGGAATCTAGATACATATGCACAAGAATTTGTAATACAAGATGCAATTAAATATTTAGGATAACCTTAACCCCAAATCAACATGCAAATATTCAAAATAACTATAATAAAACTAAACTTAAAATGCAGAACCTTCTAAATAATTGGGGAAAATTATCATTATCACTATGGAGTTGGGTGGACACCTTAAAAATGTTGGCTTTACCACATTTCATCTATAAACTTTAGAATACTTTAGGGTCCTCTTCTATAAAACGGTTTGAAGATTTAAAAATATTTTTTTCAAAATTTCTGTGGCAGGGTAGGAAACCATTCATAGCAAGAGGAGCTATGGTAATACCTAGAGGACTAGGAGGTCATGGATGCCCAGATCCATGTAAATATTTAGAAGCACATGTACTGCCCATGATACATCAATGGTCCTATTTGCTTGATCAGGATGTGAAATCTACCAAGAATTACTTAACACCAGTACAAAGGTCTCCATTAAAATATACAATCTTTTTTTTTACCTAAAATTTTTAGGTGCCAGTAATAATTAATGTTGCTCCTGGCTATCGATAATAAATAAAAGGTTTAAAAATCCAGCTAAATTAGATTTCCCTTGGTCCTTTTTACATATTTGGACTAGTAAAATTATTTGGGACAAATCAAATCAAGACATTTATAAACCATTTAGTGATCAAAATATACACACATGGAAGGATCTATTACTTGATGGTGAATTTCCCTCATATCAACGACTTGGTTTGAAATTAAGTACTCCAAATCGGAATATTTTAGCTTATTATACATTAAAAGCTAAACAAAATAAAATAAAACATTTATTTTACAAAAGAGAATAATTTGATAAAGACTCTTAAAAAACATAAATTAACTATAGGGAAAGGGAAAAGCAAACTGTTAGTCAGATACTACACAATCTTGATAGCCAGTAGGAAAAGGAACTTCCAGAGAATAAATAATAGATGGGATAAGGAGCTTCTCTGAACTTATCACACCAACATTGGGAACTTTTGAGAGTACAAGGTAAATAAGTACTATACATCAGCAAAAATAAATCCATATAGAGAAAGATTTTAGAAAAAGCCTACGTTACTCCTGTACATATTTCCAAAAACAACCAACAATATCCTGAATTATGCTGACAGTGTGTGTACAAAGGGCTCTTTAATACATTGTCTATTGTTCTGTCCACAAATAAATGCCTGGTGGAGGAGATGTAAACAGATACTAGAAAATATATTAGGAATTGGCATTCCTTTATGTTCTGAAATCTTTCTGTTCAACAATACCCAAATACTTTAAATAAACAAACAAAAAGCTAGAGTATTGACACTAGTAACTATGGCCCTAAAAAGAATTACTCTAAGTAATTGGAAAAATCCCAATCTTCCTCCTTTCGAGATTCTTCTAGGGTGGTATACTTTCAGAGAGTCTTTATTATCAGAGAAGGTGATGTTTGAGTCAGATGATACTTTAGATAATACTATGGGCACCTACTGGAAAGAAATAGAAGAAAATATATTACCTCTAGTCAAATTATTTTAAGGATATGGCATGCATGGCATAATGAATTTTATGTTTAGTAAAACTCTAACTACAGTGCATAGAAATTCCTCTGCACTTCTGTAAAATGCTGCTGATTTCAGGGTGGGATGGGATGACAAACATGATTGTATAATTTATGATGATATATGTTATATTATGTTTAATTTATAATAAATATTATGCATAAAAAGAAACATAAACTTTGATGACAGATAAAGACGCTTGGCCCACCAGTCTGCCCATTTCCCTACCTACCTACTGGATAAGCTGCAGATCCTAGTTAACCAACAGCCTACTTCCTCCTAACCCCCCCCCACCAGCATAGCCTTATGTCTGTCCCATGTATTCTTAAATTCCCCCACTGTTTTTGACCCCACGATCTTCCCAGGAAGGCCGTTCCATGTGTCCACCAGCCTCTCCATGAAAAAATACTTCCTCACGTTGCCCCTGAGCTGTCCCCCTTCTATCTTTAAATTGTGCCCCCTTGTTCTTGCACATCTCTTTTTCTGAAAGATGCTACCCTCTTTGACTTTGTTGATTCCTTTGAGGTACTTGAAAGTTTCTATCATGTAACCCCTCTCCCTTCTTTCCTCGAAGGTATACATATTAAACTCTTTTAGTCTTTCTTTATATGGCTTCTGGTGCAGACCCTGCACCATTTTAGTTCCCTCTTCTGGACAGCCTCCATCCTGTCTATGTCCTTGCAAAGATGGGGTCTCCAGAACTGCATGCAGTACTCTAGATGGAGTCTCACCAACTGTCTATACAGAGGAATAACAACAGTTTTCTACTGGTGATGCTTCTCCCTATGCATCCCAGTATCCCCCCAGCCCTCCTTACTACCTGCTCACATTGCTTGCCTACTTTAGGTCATCTGATATAGCTACCCCAGGTCCCTTTCCTTTTTGTTGTTGTTAATACCTCCCCCTCATTGTGTACTCTTCCTTGGGTTTTGTTTCCCAGGTGCATTACTTTGAACTTCTTTGCGTTGAGTCTAGCTGCCATACTTTTGACCATTCCTCCAACCTTGCCAAGTCCCTTTTCTTCCTTTCCACCTCATCTGGAAAGAGGCATGCTTTTCCTTCAGTCTCTCTGCAATATCACCTATAAAGACACTCTAGAGGACCGGTCCCAATACTGAACACTGTGGCACCCACTAGTAACTCCCTTTCTTTGGACTGGACTCCGTTAGCTATTACCCTCTGTGTCCTGTTGTCCAGCCAATTTTTACCAAGTTACCACCCTGTGGCCCACTCCCAGAGCTAGCTAACTTGTTTATTAATCTTTTGTGTGGGACTGTGTCAAATGCCTTGCTAAAGTCTAGGTAGGCCATGTCCACAGCCCCTCCCTGGTCTACTACTTTGGTCACCCAAAAAAATCTGTTGGATTTATCTGACATGACCTTCCCACTGTGAATCCATGCTGCCTTGGGTCCTGTGCCTCACTGGCCTCTACTCAACAATTCTTTCTTTTAGAAGTGATTCCATCATTTTCCTTACTACTGAGGTCAAACTAACAGATCTGTAGTTTCCTGCCTCTGCCTTGCTCCCACTTTTGTGAAGTGGAATCACATCTGCCCTCCTTCAGCCCTCAGGTACCATACCATGCCATAAGGCATGACCCCTGTAGGGCATCTAGAATAACCCCACTCTTCGAAGTGGCTGCTGCAACTGCAATCCAGTTAACATTTGGCATATTCAGATTACCCATCAGTAATATCTCCCCTTTTTCTGCCATTCTAAGTATACTTTCTATCATTTCCTTGTCCATTTCCTCCCCTAGAGAGGGGTCTGTATCTAACCCTGTGCGGATTGTGGTTCCATTGTCGGTCTTCAAATTTACCCACAGTGCTTCTTCTCCTCCTGTTTTTCCCTTTTGTTCTGTTGTTAGTAATAGTAATAGTAATTAGACATATGGATTTCACATACGTGCACAATGAAGTGTTTTCAAAGTGAATGTATGACATACTGCAACTTCATCCTAGGTGCAATGTGCTGTGCAAACAGTACATGTCAAGTACTTTAGGAGTAACAGAAACAAGGTTATACCTGAAGATCACATTCCTAGATTGCTTGCAATCATGGATAGTCCATGACTGTCAGATGGCGGCCAGCAAGGAGGTGAGTGGAGGGCATTGGCGGCTGCCAATACAATATGTTATTACTAGTGAGTGGTGACCAGGGAGGTGCAGGTAACCCAGAAAGGGGCTGCTGACACTGTAGGAACAAGGAAAGGCATGCAAATATATGTTAACTTGGTTGCCTAAGGATTTGGAAGGTTTGGAACCCATAAACATTGTGTGTAAAATTTTCCGTGAACTTTTGGGATTACAGTTATCAGGCTTAATTTACAAGATGTATTGCGTCACACCAAGGAAGCAGCCTAGCAATTTAGAATTGCCATGAACTTTGCTGATAATGACAGGGGGACACAAAATACTTAATAACATCTTGCATGCTGCAAAACAACAGGGTCAATGGACTTTGGCAGAAGGTTCCAGAATTTCCTGCTTCCACAATCTGAACTTTGTTACTATAGGCAGAGAGGAAAGAGTTTCAGCGTGGTAAGGGCTGGCTTGCAGGAGCAAAGCATGTCAAATTCACTTAAACAACTAGCAAAGCTGCATGTTACACACACACACACACACACACACACACACACACGTAAGACTTGTTAGATTTTAATGACCTGACTGAGGCTGGAAAGCAGCTCAAAATATTCAAACAGACTTTGCTGACAAGGATGGGGGGAGATGGTGATGGTGAAAAAGCAGGAATGCTGAAGGAATACTTCTGCTCAGTATTCACAAAAGAAGAGGAGGGGGAGGTACCTAAACCAAACAGTAGCACTCTGGATGGCGGGGGCGGGGTCAAAACCAGTCTATTCACAGAAGAAAGAATCCTGAAAGAACTCCTAAAGCTGAAGGTGGATAAAGCAATAAGGCCTGATGGGATTAACCCAAGAATTCTAAAAGAACTAAGGGTAGAACTAGTGACACCACTGACTACCCTTTTTAACAAATCATGGGAGGATGGGGTGGTACTCGAGGATTGGAGGAGGGCAGATGTGATTCCCCTTCACAAAAGTAGGAGCAAGGCAGAAGCAGGAAACTACAGACCTGTTAGTTTAACCTCAGTGGTAGGGAAAATGATGGAATCACTTCTGAAGGAAAAAATTGTCGATTATCTAGAGGCCAGAGGGGCACAGGACCCAAGGCAGCATGGATTCACAGCAGGAAGGTCATGCCAGATGAATCTGATAGATTTCTTTGACTGGGTGACCAAAGTAGTAGATCAGGGAGGGGCTGTGGACATGGCCTACCTAGACTTTAGCAAGGCATTTGACACAGTCCCACACAAAAGATTAATATACAAGTTAGCCAGCCTGGGAGTGGGTCCCAAGATGACAGCCTGGGTAAAGAATTGGCTGAGAATAGGACACAGAGAGTAATAGTAAATGGAGGCCACTCTGAAGAAAGGGGGTTACTAGTGGGGTACATGAAGGTTCAGTGTGGGACCAGTCCTCTAATGTCTTTATAAGCGACATTGCAGAGGGACTGGAAGAAAAATATGTCTTTTGCAGATGACACAAAGATCTGCAACAGAGTTGATGCACAAGGTGGGGTGGAAAGGATGAGAAGGGACTTGGCAGGTTAGAGGAATGGTCAAATGTGGCAGCTTAGATTCAATGCTAAGAAGTGCAGGTAATGCACCTGGGAAACAAAACCCAGGGAAGAGTACACAATGAGGGTGAGATACTAACAACAACAAAAATGGAAAGGGACCTGGGGTAGTCATATCAGATGACCTAAAGGTGGGCAAGCAATGTGAGAGGGCAGCAAGGAGGGCTGGGGGATACTGGGATGCATGGGAGGCATCACAGTAGAAAACAGGAAGTTATTATCCCTCTGTACAGACAGCTGGTCAGACCCCATCTGGAGTATTGCGTGCAGTTCTGGAGACCCAATCTCTGCAAAGACATAGACAGGATGGAAGCTGTCAGAGGAGGGCAACTAAAATGGTGCAGGGTCTACGGAAGACATATGAAGAGAACTTAATATGTATAGCCTCGAGGAAAGGAGGAGAGGGGACATGATAAAGAAGCTTTCAAGTACCTCAAGGAATCAAGAAAGTCCAAGAGAGTAGCATCTTTCAAAACAAGAGGTGTGCAAGAACAAGGGCACAATTTGAAGATAGAGGGGTTGGCTCAGAGGTAATTTAAGAAGTATTTTTTCACAGACAGGGTTGTGGATGCATGGAGCAGCCTTCCGGAGGAAGGTTGTGGAGTCAAAAACAGTGGTGGAATTCAAGCATGCATAGGACAGTCATAAGGCAATTCTAGGGGGGGGGCAGAAAGAAGTAGGCTGCTGATTAACTAGGATCTGCAGCTTATCCATTAGGTAGGGAAATGGGCAGACTGGGTGGGCCAAGCGGTCCTTATCTGCCGTCAAATTCTATGTTTCTATGTTTTTATGATATGACTGGAACCTACGCACAATAAGAATTTGCTAAGTCACTGCAACTGTTTCAAGAATATGGGATTTTGAATAAAGTACATTAACAAGGAACTAATTTAGGCTATATGCCTCTTTTCACTGTTATCCCACTGAGTGTGACTTATATTAAGGGTTTGTTTATGTAATCTTTACCCTGGCAGCTAGTGGTCTCCCCATCCCTGAACACTAATGTTGTCTTCATGTTACCTTTGCTCTGGTGTCTAGTGCTCCCTGACCTCCACCTCATACAGCCATGTTACCTCTGTGTTATCTTTACCCTGGTGGCTAGTGATCCCCACATCTGAACACCCATGCTGCTATTATGTTATCTTTACCCTGGAGACTAGTAGTCCCCACCCTAAACACCCATGCTGCCTTTCGTTATCTTTATCCTGGTGGCTAGTGGTCCCCCACCCCAACACCACGCTGCCTTCATGCTATCTTTATCCTGGTATCTAGTGGTCCCCCACCATGTACATCCATGTTGCCTTTACGTTGTCTTTACCCTGGAGGCTAATGGACCCCTCACCCGAATATCCATGCTACCATTATGTTATCTTTACCCATACTGCCTTTATGTTACCTTTACCTTGGCAGTAGTGTTCCTCCCCCATACACCATACTGCCTTTATGATATTTTTCCTATAAGCTAGTGCCCCCGCCCGAAAAAGTGCTGATCCATCCACCCAACCTGTCTGCGTCACACCCACCACCCCGCACTCCTACACCATACACCGGTTCAATCCACGGTCAGCAAAGGTGACAGGCACAGCCCTCCACTCATCTCCTCAGTAGGTCACCACATGATCATCAGCGAGCATGTTCATGAGTACTGTTGAACAGCTGTTACTACAGTACTTGCAATCACGCTCACTGACAGATGGTTGTTGGTGGACTACTAGACACCAGGGTAAAGATAACTTAAGGAAGCATGGATGTCTCGTGGGTGGGATGACCACTAGACATGAGAGTAAAGATAACATGAAGGCAACATGGGTGTACAGGAGGTTGGGGAGAGCACTAGATTCCACAGACTCACCTGAGTCCTAAGCACAGCAAGGGTACTAAGAGGCTGTGCGGCATGCTAATAAGCCCATAGTGGGGATACAAACAGCCCCTTAGTTCTTTGCATACCCAATGGGTTCATTAGCATGTTAGGGCTAAATATTGCCTGAAGGAGCCCTGGTGCTGTACTATTTGGGCTGCGCCATCTTCAGTGGGTTCCATTGTGAGCATATTTGGCCCTTGTCTGTGTCACTGCAGCACAATCACTCAGGGATGGCCATGTGTTATTTGCTGTGTAGTACTACTAGCTGCATGGCCCTAATGGCTGGCTCTGAAAATCAGGACCTATGACTCAATTTTTCTTTTAGTGTAGAATGCTTTCTCTTCTGTAACCACTTTTCATGAACTATGATTTAGAAAAATAATCTTATCTCACAAAATAGTTTTCTAGTCAGGAAAATGGAAGCTACAATTGTCATGAAAAACACCTTGCTATATAAATGGAATATTAAAAAACATTCTGTACATGCATAAAAGTAGTAGTTTATTTTATTAATAACTGGAAAAATACAAAGTTGTCAGTAAAGCAACTAATCATAGAATCATCTTTGGGCTAAGCTATAGCAAACCTGAAAGCTTCAGGTTTGAACTCACAGCCAGTTTTGCACTACTGGTAGCAAAACAGTCTTTAAATATATTCATGGCAAAAAAAAAAAAAAACTTCATTAATACATCAGTTAGAGTTCCATTGACAAAAGTTGGGAAATGTTGTGTTAGGGTTTCCAACTTTAATACCCCACCCCCCATCCTGCATGCAGCAACAGGCATGGGGGAGTGTGCCTTGGGGTTGTCAACTCTAACACTCACCCCATTCCATGAGTAAATAAGCTGAGATGGGTACAGTACAGGAGAATGGGATGAGTGTTAGGGCTGACAACCCCAATGCTCACACCCCATGCCTGTTGCTGTTTAAAGGGTGGGGGTTAGTGTTGGAAACCCCAACACCACATTTCCCAACTTTTGTTGCTGGAACCCTGGTTGATGCATTAACTAAGGTTTTTGCCATGAATGTCCTTACTTTTTGAGATAGTATAATTGTAGCCTTATTTGCTTGTCAGAGCACAGGGTCATCTGGTCCTGCACTCCCATCTATCCACAATTTTTGAGAGATTGTAATTGTATCCTTATTTCCCTGTGTGGGCCCTGCACTCCTATCACTCCATCATTTTATGCATATTTGCCTGTGGGCGTGTACAGTGACAACAATACATACTTTTGGAGATATTGTAATCATATCCCTATTTCCTATAATGTGCAGCGATGAAGAAAAACCTTACGTTGCAATGTTATCCTATAGAAAACACAGCAAAACCTGTGTAATGCAACACTAAATTAATATATTTTCATGAAACCAGCAAAGGGGACATCGGTGGGGCAAGTCCTTTGTACCCTGAAAATTTCAAATCCAAATTGCAAACCATTTCTTCACACTGGAATAATAAAGAAACGACTGTGTACACCTCACATTATAATGTTATCCTATGGGAAAGAAATAAAAATTTAAACCCACAGAACTCCAGAGCAAAGTAATATCTTTTCACCAAACCAGCAAAAGGCACATCTGTAGGGCAAGCCCTTTGTATCCTGATAATTTCAGGCCAAAATCACAAACTGTTTGTTAACTGTGACAAAGAAACACCAATCTTAAAATTCCTTTTTCTTAAATTGTGAAAAAGAATCCTTTTCTGCAGTTTCTTTTTTTGCAGTTTGTGGAAAAACAAAATCCTTTTCTGCAAATTGCGGCAAAGGATTCTGTTTCGCAGTTCTTTTTTCACAATTTGCAGAAAAAGAAAAATCTTTTTTCGCAAATTGCAAAAAAGGATCCTGTTTTTCGATTCTTTTTTCACAATTTGTGGAAAAGGATTTTGGCATGTTAAAAAAACACATTTACAAATAAGCTATCGAAAAAGTAACAACAGAATTGGATTGTTGGGGTCTCAATTAGGTAAACACAACTTGCTGGTGTGTGCTAACCCCTATACTTTTATAATTATTTAATCTTGTCATCACTGCTAACTGAAAATAAGATTGCAAAAACATGGAAAATGTTTCCACATTTCTGACAAAAGATCCATGTTTGCAAAAAAGGATTCCGCATTTGGGATAAAGAATCCTTTTTCGAGTGGGACATCAAACTGGTCCTATAGGAAATAATGGGAAACTTTGAGATTTAATAACTTTGGAACAGATTAATATTTTTTCACCAAATCTTCAAAAGGCTCAACTGACCCAAGACCTTTCTACCTTAAAAATTTCAGATCAAAATTCCACACCATGTTTGCACAACTGTGTGACTAAGAAGTTTACCAAAAACTTTTGTGACACTCTGTATCTCTGCACCCACACATCCAACTAGAACAAAAACTTGTCACATCAAGAGATCTTTGATTCCTGAAGGCACATGCAAAATTTCATGTGAATCACTTGAATGGTTGTGAAGTTATTAAAGTGCAAATTTTGAGTTTAACATAGACGTGAAGGTTGAATCCTAACTACGGGGTGCGACTGCACCCCCATAATATATAGTTTTATGTATTTTCAACCTCCTGGAATTACTTAACTGGTGAATTGATCCTCACCAAATGTTCAGGTTCCAAAGATCCTGAGCCCCAGAATTGCAAATTTCAGGTTACTCAGTCAAGAAATGGCCATGTTATTAAGGTGCAAAAATAAGGGTTTAACATACAGCAGGATAGCATTTGCAACCATAATCATGGGGCACTGCCACCAGAATAGAGCAGGCACGTCTGTGCCAAACAAGAACATTCCTGGACCGAAAAACCTGAAATTCAGCATACATTTTGTTGGTGCCATGATCTCTGGATTCTGTTTTAATTTAGTAACATTCCGTTAAATGGTTTATAAGTTCTAAAAGGTTGAACTACATAAAACATACATTTTAAAGGTCATTTGTTTGCCCACTGGTAGCACAAAAATGGCTGTGAGTTGAAACATAAAACTTTCAGATTTGATACAGTTTGGGCCAAGGATGATTCTTTGGCTGGTGGCTTTACTGAAACATTTGCAGATTTTAAATGAAGAAAATAAAATTGTATTTTCATGACAGTTATTTTTTCTACATATTTTCCTAACAAGATTTTTGCAAAGTGTCCACATGTCACTTTAGTGACTCACAATTCGTTCATGAGGAAAGACTCATGGTTTTGTGAGCATTAAATGGTAACCAATATGAGGAAGGCGAAGGGTTGCACATCGAAAACAGAAAAATCTTTAGGAAATTAAGTTGGAATCTTGTGTGGTCGATAGTGTAGGGAGTAAAGTTGATTCTTCAAGTGTCTTTTATAAAAAAAATATATTTTTTGTAATATTATTGAAATTAGACTGTTGCCTACACAAAAACAAGCCCTGCTTTTTGACACACAACCCCATTTTTATGAGATACAACCTCCACTTTCCTGACACTTAATCTGAAAATGAAAAAATCTAGACTACTATGTACTGTAGGTTAAAAAGTGGGTACGAGAAAAACTTTACATATCAAAAACAAGAAAATCTGCTGGAATTTAAGGGTGAAACATGTGTGATCAACAGTATAAGGTGTAAGTGTGATTCTTCAAGTGCTTTTTGTTAAAGTACTTGACAAAAGACAAAAACACAAGGCAGACTAGCTGGAGCTAGTGGTCTTCCTTCTGCCATCACCTTCTATGTTTTTATGTTTCTAAAAACAATAGCTATGAAGGCCTGGATGGGCAGTGATAGCACTCCACTCACTACATCAGTGACCTCGATTCGAGGAAAGACTTGGGTCAGTTGGGGGACAGAGGAGGGAGAATTGAGAATCCCAGGGAAAGCTTCCTTCCTCAGGTGTGGGGATGCTGTAGCCTGCTTGTAGACTGCTGCCTGGAAGAGACCATGTCATAGTGTAGCACAAGTATATTGGAGGGTTGGGATCATTGCCAGACACCAACACACATGCATGCCTCTGTGCACATGCACGAGTGTTGCTGAACACCAGCACCCTTGGGAGGAAAATGTTCCAGTCCACCAGAGATTTACACTGGCACCCCCACAGACATCGGGGTGAGGGGAGAACTGGGGACTGAGAAGCAGGAACAGCAGGCTAAAAAATCAGTGAACAGTTTTTTAAATATAACTGAAAACAGGCTGAAGCAAGTCATGAAAGCAGGCCCTGCTTTCATTATTGATGAACCTGCTTTTGTAGCTCACAAAACCACTTTCATGAGCTACAGCCTGACATTTGTGACAGTCTCAAAACAAGAAAAATCTTGATAGCCTTGTAAGACCATGTCTGTGAACAGGCAGCTAATTGGGAGTGGACTACAGGGCAACTTGGAAATCCCTACATGTCTGGCTCTATCTGTGCAGTGATGCAGCTGCTTTCTGAGTGGCCCACAAGGTTACCCATAAAGTCCATTACAGGTTTGGTGCAGTCTGTGTGAACATGCAGCTTTTTCATGAGTAGCCCGCAGGAGCACATGTAAAGTCTAGTGCAAGTCTGGGGCAATGAGTGTGATGATGCAGCTGCTTCATAAGTGGCCTGCAGTGCAACTCATGAAGTCTGCTACAGGTCTGGTGCAGTTTTTGCGACCATGCAGCTCCTTTGTGAGTGGTCCACAGAACCAGTCTTGAAGTTCACTACAGATGTGGGTCAATATGCACAATGATGCAGCTGCTTCATGAGTGGCCTGCAGTGCAACTCATGAAGTCTGCTACAGGTCTGGTGCAGTTTTTGCGACCATGCAGCTCCTTTGTGAGTGGTCCACAGAACCAGTCTTGAAGTTCACTACAGATGTGGGTCAATATGCACAATGATGCAGCTGCTTCATGAGTGTCCTAATCCAAAGCAGAAAACTAGGCACTCAGCACTTGCCAATAGATGCTTGGTTGTTAAAAAGAAATTCTAAGACAATGTTAGTTAAAAATAAAGTTCACATTTATTTTAAAAACAACAAACTGGCTAAAAGGTACGGTATACAAGCAGATGGAAGACAATCCCCTCAGTACAGACCAATGTTTCATGTGCCACAGTGCATAGTTTGTCAAGGTATTTTTTTTAGCAACTAAGCATTGTCCCCAGATCCCCTCCAAAAAAGACAATGACAAGCATGTTTGTGGTTGCTCAGTTCGGCAATTCGTTTACTAATACTCCAATTTCCATAATTACAATAAATGATCACTCTCATTGTCCTTTACACACAGTTCAACCATATTCATAATTTTGTACATATATACATTGTAACAGTTACATTGTATGAGTCCTTCTTGTTCTATTCCTCCTTCCCATTCTTTCTTCTTTCCTTCTGCCCCCCGGACGTACATCACGGGGGTGGGCCCTGTTGCTTCCTCTTTGTTGTCAAGGGGTACAAGCGTGCACACCGTGCCCCTGTTTCTATCCTATCACCCGGTACCCCTTAGTCATGTTTTCCTTTTTTAAACTCCTCCCTTCCTCCCTGTCCTACTCTTCCTTTCCACTAGCCAACCTCCAGCTTGCAATGAACGGTTGGCTCCCCCTTGTCCGCTCCCCCTTCTCAGCTTTCTCTATCTTCTTGCTGCCTTTGACATAGCCTTTGCCTCATCCACAGTTCAATGGCATTAGACAATTCTTGATTAAATAATGCCAGCCCCAGGTCCGAGAGGTGTACCCCGTCACCCCAAAAATATTCATCTACCTGTTCCCGAATTGCGTGGTGAATTACCGCTCCTCCCTGGGCCTCGAATAACCTGCCCACCCATGCGTTCCTCTTCCTAGCCCTGACCATACTCTTGTGGCTCTCCTCCTTGTGTCACACCTCCGAGGTTATGTCTGACCATGCCAATGTCACCTCTGGCCACCATTGTAGTTGTCTCTACATCCTGCTTTATGTGGTAAAATATGTCCAGCCAAGGCCATGTCCCCAAGTCAATGCCACCCAGGTGTATGTTGATGAGGTCTGGTCTCCCGTGGACCCTCCCGACTTCCCTCAGCTCTGGCAATAATTGTGCCCACTTCATCCCCCTTTGACCTTTCCACCTCACACGGATGACATCACTATTCAGATAAAGCTGCTTGCCCCTTTGTCTCCTGGCTGCCCACTTCTCTGCCAAGTGGATAAATGAATGATCCACAAATCCATGTCTCTAGTCTCTTGGTTCTGCCTGTACAGAAAAACAAAAGCGTACATTATTTTGTACAACTCTACTCACCTCCCCTCCCCTTTTCTGCCGTACCTGCTATGGGAAACAAAGGAGAACGTTAGTGTGGCACTTTGCGTATGTATTTTTGTAACATTCAGACTTCCATCTTCCTTTTTCCATGATTGCCCCCGCTGTGCAGCCAACACTGAAGGCTGCCCCAATCCTGAATGAATGTGAGGGTAACCTTCCACGGTTCACCCAGAATCTGGGTCCCATGCGCCTTCCACCGTCCACTTGGTATACTGAAACTGGTTTCCCATTACCATGTATGAATAGGTCGGAACCTCTCCCAGTGGGCCTCCCTGCCATGTATGCATGCAAAACCCCCACCGGGCAGATGGCTGCGTTGGTATGCCTCCTCAACCATACTCGGTTGCCCTGCCCTTACTGGTCCATTTTTGACTTTCTTAACATTACTATCACTGCCTCTGTGTACCACTCTATATCTTCCCACTGAAGACCACAACCCTCGGTCCTTCCGCCCTGGCCCACTACCTCATAACCCCTGAAGGCCCCTTACGCGAGTCAAGTACATGGCCTGGAACAACAGCGCCTCCTACTTGAACTAGTTATGTGGTGCAGTATCCCCACCAGCCTGGCCAGTAAACCTTCGCCTATTGGTTTTCTGCTATCTTGCTTCCTGTCTGCCCCTGGGCCCAATCCTGCATCATTCTGCGAGTCAGGTTACTCTTTGTGGGGTCCTCCCACCCTTTTAAATTATATACTTGCCCTATGGCTGCCAAGTGAACCCCCATGGTGGCATGTGCCCAGCCCTGTTGTCATCCTCCCACTATGAACCTGGCCACCTGCTCCTGCGTTACTGCACCACTTACCTGTCCGCTGACTTGCTCACGAAAATTTTGGAATGCCCTCCAAGAGTTCTCATAAGGTCTAAGGGTCCTAGGGGCCCAGGAGTTCTGGAACAATATTTCAGCTCCCCCGATCCAATTGTCCATACGCACGTTGGAATGGAAGTCCCCTCGGCCTCTGCTCTGGGTGCGACGGTCCAGAATTTGTCCATCTGCAAACAGGAGAGGCAGTCAGCTATCACATTTTCTACTCCATCGATGTGCTTGGCCCTGAATGACATGTTCAGAGTTAAACCTAAACACACCATCCCCCTTAAGACCCTCATCACCCTTTCTGACCTGGTCCATTTTTGTTCAAAACCTCGACCACTGCTTGATTATCGCTCCAGAGCGTGACCTGCCTGTTCTAAGCTCTCTCCCCAGACTACCATTGCTACCATATAGAAATATTTCTAGAAACATGATGTCCTTAGTCACCTTCCCTGTCACACCCATGCCTCAGGCCATGGTTCTCGAACCACTTTCATGGAAACCTCCCATTCCTACCCCCTGCTGCATCTGTATACAGCTGCAGATCCGTATTATACAGCCAATTATCTTGCCAGAATGTCTGCCCGTTATACACCTGCAGGAAGTGCTCCCATACTGCCGTGTCTTCTCTGGTACCTTTATTTATGTCTATCCAGTGGTGAGGCTGCTTTACCCCTCCCATTGCCCATGCAAGACGCTGTGTGAATGTGCGCCCCGGCACAATGGCCCGACATGCAAAGTTCAGATGTCCCATTAGCTGCTGCGCTTGCTGGAGCCTCACCCTCCTGCTCCCACCGACCTGACTCAACAACACCTGCAGTTTTCTGACCTTCTGTTCTGGTAACCGGTAAAGCTCTTGTACCGTGTCTAACTCTAAACCCAAAAACTCCATCTTCTGCAGGGGGCCCCTCTGTTTTGTCTTCTGCTAGTGGTACCCCCAGTTCCTGGCATAATGCCTTGAAGTCCCCCAGCATCACACCTGTCTCTTTTTTGCCTTCCCCTATGAACAAGAAATCATCGGTAGTGCACCACTGTCCGGTGTCCAAACCTCATCTGGAACAGCCATTGCAACCATGTACTAAACCTCTTGAATGTAGCTCATGCTATCGAGCACCCCATAGGCATGGCCTTGTCAAAGTAGTACCCCCGTCTACCTGGAAACCTAAAAGATCCCAATCCTCTGGCTGTACTGGTAGTAGCCTGAATGCAGATTCTATATCTGTCTTGGCCAGCCACGCTTCCTGCTTTGTCCTAATGAGTCGCACTGCTTCCTCCCATATGGCGTAGGTAATCCTGCTGTCATCTTCCCATATGGCATCATTGACAGAGTCCCCTTCTGGGTATGAGAGGTCATGTATCACCCTATACTCACCTGGTTGTTTTTTGGGAACCAAACCCAATGGTGATACCCGCAGGTTTGGCAGAGGGGGTGATTCAAACGGGCCTTCCACCCGCCCTGCTGTTACCTCCTTTTGGATCAAACTTGCCAGCACTGCACTTTTTTCTTGTGTAGACTTAAGGTTCTTTGCCCTTGTCCCCTTCCTGATACCCCAAAATTTTAAATAAAATCCTGACCGAAAACCCGCTACTAGCTCTTTGGCTGCCACCAAGTTGGGGTAGCCCTCCAAACTCTCCTGAACTGCTGCCCCTTTGACTGGTGTCCGTGCCATCCTGAACCTGCTCCACGAATCCTCAGTTGTCCTGATACCGGGTCTGGTAGAGTGTCCTCCTCCCTTCCCACTTGCCGCCCTCTGTTTCACCTCCCCACTGATGGCCTCAAAATGCACCCTGGTTGGGCCGAAAGGGCTGTTTATGCACCTGTTCATGACCACCAGCGCTCTTTTCCCAGTTGTATCTGCACTTGGCTGCTGGATGGTGCCCTCCACATTTAGAGCAGACATGTCGGAATCAACAATTCGGCCATGAGCAGAAAGCCCAATTGTACCCCCAACACGCCTTCGACACTGCTCCCCCTCTCCTATCCCCATCTGTCTCCTTGTCTGTCGGGCCTGTGCAGATTTCTAACCAAAGATCTATCTGCCACGCATCCCATTTTACGTCCCCAAAGTGCACCATCCTCTTTCTAAATTTCTCATCATATTTTTGCCAACTATGCCCCCCTTTTTTGTATGCGTTCTTGATGATCAGGGAATAGGTCAGAAGCAGGGTTGCCAAATCCAGCTTCTTCTCAATGGCGATGGCCGCAAAATAAGTGAAACCTGTGGACCAATTGTCCCAGGTCTTCCCTTTGCCTGCCTTGTCCTCTTTTCCTTTGCCTAATAACATCACTGCCTCCGCCATATCCATCTTCTCAAAACTATCTTTTTCTTCAAACTTGTCCATGTTGTCCACATTCGTTAATGCAAAAACATCAATATATTCCCCCTTCCATATTTTTTCCTTTATTGCCAGCAGTACGTGATCCGCTAGCCTGACCCCTGGTGCTCCTACTTCCCTTCCATTCATGGTTCTAACCCCTGCCACCCCACTCCCTCCACTTGTCCTTGTCTCTGTCCCTTTTATCTCACCTAAGGCTTTTTCCAGTTGGCCCAGCCCATTTTCCCCCATGCTTTTTAACATCTGTTCCACATATTCCTTTACACTGCTTTCTAGGGTCACAAATGGGTTACCTGCTGGGCTTGGTTGCGGGACACTGGGCCCTGGTGAGGGGTCTCCCGGTGTCGGCACAGCCCCCCTCCGGTGGCAGCATCGGTGCGGGCACTAGAGGCAGGGCCAGCGGGATAAGGGGCTCCAGCTCCGGTGCTGGGCAGGGGGCAGGAGGAGGTTCTGGTATTGGGTTAATAGGAGGTAGACCTCGAGGAGTCACTGGTGTGGGCACTGGCTCCTCGGGTCCAGGCTCCAGCACCCGTGGTCGCTTAGGTGCCCTCTTCTCCTTCCCCTGTTCTTTCCCTTGCCTCCCCTTCCTCTTCGTGCCTTGGTCAGTCTCATCCGTCTCCGCCACCTCTAATAGTCAGTTGGCCTTCTCCACCAGATCCATGACTGCTCGATAGCAATCGTCCTTGATAGGCTTCCCCTTCTTTGTTGCCATCTTCTAGGGTATCTACTAACAGAGAAAATACATGATAATCAAAAAAAATTTTTTTTTGCCCCCCCTTTGTTGCCTTGCAACTCCAGCCTCCCCATCCTGTTAAACCCACCAATCCATCCTGTTCCGGCTTTATTCCTGGCACCTTCAATATTTTCTGTGCCCTCCTTTGTCCCCTGGACCCCCCCATAAAGCTGGGGCAATGGCCCCCCTGCTAAATGGGTGACTCTAACTTCCTTTATATATACCTGGCCTGTACTCCCCCCAGGCCCCCCAAGCGACAGGAAACCAAGGCCGTGCATCTGTAACCTTGCATGCTCCTCCCAGGTTGCCCTCTATATATTTTTTTTTTATTTTTTTAATTATCGCTAGTACCCCATCCCCCATTGGACCTTGCAGTCTAGTACAGTTTCTTTATTCAATTTGCCATTTTTTTTGTTTGTTTTGCTTTCTCCTTTGTATTCTGAATTGAATTGTCCTCTATGCTAGCCTGAGGGTTTGCTGTAACTCCTGCCTGTACCTCACCTGTTTGTACTGCAAAATTCAGACCAGACAAAACCCTCTCTACGCCTGTATTCAAAAACCACCTGCTCCAAATAAAGAAATTGCTGCCCGATTCCTTTCTTTACTTTATTCATGCCCCTGAGTGTCCTCAAGCTGTGCCCCCCTCCCCAGCCCTCCTACCGCTGGCGATGGCGTCAGATGCCATCCCACGTGGTAGGCCCCAGGCTCTCTCTGCCTGCTCTCTCTCTCTTCGTGTGCTCCAAGCCTAACCTCCTTCGAAAATCCTGCTTAAATGCATTCACTGCATTTTGCCCCAAAACGTCTGAAATCGCTAAAGCACCCGCTTCTGTCTTCCCACTTTCACCAGTTCTCACGCTAGCCGGTCTGCTCGCTCTCTCTGCTCACACCACGGTGCTTGTCCTTGTCCCAGTCAGCTGGCTGTTCCTCTCGCCCTCTCCCGCTGCCCTGTGCTGCATTCCCTCACTGCTGGTCTAACCAGCACTGTCTCAGCTGCCACCTTGTTTGCCAAGTGGACGCCTCGTTCCTACACATACTTCTTGGGCCATTCACACATCTGTCGGCCGCCCCATCTCCCGACTGCTCACAGGAACGGTACCGACCATCAACTAGCTGGCTAACTACTTAAACCTGGCACTTCCCTTGCCACTTTTTCCCCCGGTATCTCCTGCTAGCCCTGGATACAGTTTTCTAATAAGTTAACATTTTTGCTGGCCAAAGCCTAGCAATTTCTTTTCCCCTTCTTTTTTATTCTCACCTGCTTCGTCCACACTCGCTCCAGTTTCTGGACCATATCGCAACAAAAAGCGCCCTACTACCTTACCTCTGTGCAGTCCGACTTAAGCACTTCACTGTTCTTCTTCCAATGGCTTAGCTTCCATGGATACTTAATGTTGCTAGTGTCTTATAGTTAATTTATTTACTTTAATTATCTCTGTATAATTATCTAAAGAACTCCAAATATCTATATATCCCACAAGCCCACAGGCTGACTATTTGCTGAACTGATGTGCTTCCAAAGCTAAATTCCTTTGGAGCAAAATTGTGACCTCCTGCTCCTGTGCAGCCCCTTTTCAAGCCCCTTCTGGCCCGGCCCCTTGTCTGGTCCCCACCAATCCCAGCCTGCCTCTCTCTCTTCCTCTCTCTCCTTCCCCCCATTGACCTCACCAGGACCCTCCCTCTTCCCCTTTTGGTGACATCATTTCCTCCTTCCTTCTGCTTAGCCCCCGAGCCGCCACTACTTCCTGTCTGGGACTTGGGACAATGTGGTCTGCCCTTTAAACTGGGCAACCCCTCTTTTGCTGGCAAGTGCTGAGGGCCTGGTTTTCTGCTTTGGATTGTGTTTGTTCACCAGAGCACCCACATCCTTGGTGCCAGATTTTTCTTCTGACTGGTTCACGAGTGTCCTGCAGTGTCACTCATGACGTTCACTACAGGTCTGAATCAATGAGTGAGGTGATGGAGCAGCTTTGTGATTGACACACAGGGCCACTCACAACATCTGCTACAGGTGCGACACAGTTTTTGTGACCATGCAGCTGTTCTGTGAGCGACCCACAGGGCCAGTCACAAAATACGCTACTGATCTGACAAAATCTGTGTAATGAGGCAGCTGCTTCATGGGTGACCTTGTCACTAGGTTGCAATTTATGAATGAAAGTAGCATGCACTAATTTTGATTGGATGATGCTCTTTAATTATTCTCAATTTGATTGGCTGGGCATGGATTAAATCTAGTGAACATGCTTGTAGTCCATGCTTTGTAGCGTGTCATTGAAGGAACATTTGCATCTGAGCCTGTACAGTGTTCCAAGGACTGAAGCCTGACCCTGTCACAGGATCACAGGTTATGGCACCCAGGGAGTGGGGTCACTTCTTCAGAAGAAATGGACATGTAGGATATCATGCGAAGACCTTCTGCATTTAATGGAGTGTGTTGAACCTCGTTTGCTAAGACTGATAATGTCATGGCTGGATCCTGACACTAGATTTTTCATGGCTTGGATTGTTTTACAACTGATTATTGCTTTTCTGTAATTCTTTTTGCTTTTGCATGTGGAATTATTGGGCAGCCTAACAGAAGATTCTGTAGTTGACTATTGCTTTGTGTACGCTTGTCAGAGGTCTACTGTTGTATCTGAGTCTCACTTTGTTTCTGTGTGTACAAAAGTGTTTTTTTTTTAAATATGATTTACTACATTGCTTTGTGGATTACAAATGCACCTGGGCAATTAATGGAGTAATATGAGGCTTATGACAAGATAGGTGAACAACTTGTGGTACAAATTGTTTGCATGTGGTTTAAAGCAGCATAATAGGTGATCCTTCTGACAAAAGGTGAAGACTGAGCTAAAGTTTGTTGGACGTTTTTGCACACCCAGTAATTAATGATTACTTGGTGGGGGTGCTGTTTGGCTGCTTAAAGTAATTATTACTGCTGGAAAAGTAGAACGCATCTGCAGGAAAGCAATGGAAAATTTTTCAGCATGAAAACAGTTTGTAACATGTTGTTTGCAGTCTGTGTAGCTTTTTTTAATTACAGTGGTATCTCAGCTAACAATTAGGGCAACGAGAGTACCACAACTTAGAGTTATGCTGCCATTAAAAAGAAAAACAAACACAATCAAGGTATCATGTTATCGTCACAGGTTCATTTTGTAACATTATAGTCATGCTGTGGGAATTTTTATTTAACTCTAAGTATATATCATATCACATGAGAATGCTTTTGCAAGAGGTATTATGAGTACTAAAACTTTTAAAGACTTGAAACACTGGAACTCTGTGCTATTTTTGGAAATTTGAGTTTTATTCCTTTTTCCTGCAGAAGGTTTCTTGGGACAGACCTGAATACTGGGTAATTGAAGAAATAAACAGAATTAGTCTGTTATCACCTAAGAATTAGTCAACATTACTGACATTTTTAGAAGTAACTGTTAACCTTTTGCTGTTGTATTTATGCTTTCATTTCCACAGGTAGTCATGTATCATTAGATGGTATTTCTGATTTGATCTAGTACAGTATACTGAAGGCATGTAACAGAAAATAATTATTTATGTATGTGACCCTATAAAACAATATTAATATTTACATAGTTTTGCAAAAAATTACAAAACAAATATATAATTTACATTTACAATAACATATTAATCAGAGTCACTGTCTGAGCTGAAAACTATGCTCCACTTTCTTTTCTTTGAGCTGCATATTCTGGAAATGGTGACTAAACAATGGATCAAAGATATGCAATATTTTAAAGGGGAACAGTCAGCACCAAGAGCCCCACAACCAGGTGTGGGGCGGGTCCAAATGTGCACTTCGTGTGCAAAAATATTTAGCTGTTTACTGTAGTATAGTAGATTGTATCAGACTTTCTTACTTCTAGGCTGACATCTTATGTAACTACAAATCCCAGAATCCCCCTGCAGCTGACATCAGAACAGAGCTTCAGCAGTGGGAGACTTAATAGCCTGCAGTGCATGTTAGAGTTTATATGAGCTCTGGGGCCAGATATTCAAAACTTTGCGCCGGGCAAAAACTGTTTGCACAGGTTTAGCACGGGATTAGCGTGAGCCAGCTATATTCAAAAGGCCAAATAGCGTGGGCAAACTGCATTAGCGCTGGGCAAAATCATAATGTATGCAAGGGGCAGACTGACATGAATACAGGCACAATGCTATATTCAGCGACTAGCGCCACACGAAGTGGTTTTGTGTGACTTAGCGCGACACTTAGCGCGGTGCACATTACTGCCCAGGAAAAGCTTGTCTTAACCCTGGGCAATCAGGTTTGCATGACAATATAGCTTTGTGCAGTGTTTGCGCGGGTTTTGCGCGACCCTAACAAATAAATATGACACAAAGACAAAGCCAAACATAGAGGAAGCATGTTGCTAACTGATGGCATCACAATGATGCCATCATCTGCCACCAGTCCCAGCCATGCCAGGCAGTAAGTGGTGACCCTGCCGCCAGTGGACAGCATGGCAGTGTGGCCATACAGCACACACCTGTGGACCACACCTCTGTGGACACCAACAGATGCCAGCACACACATGCAGCACTGTGGGCATGGAGGATGTTGAGGGAGAGTGTATGGGTGGCCAGGCTGTGCCACAGACCAGGTGTGGCCACAAGGCTGGGACACATCATGCAGTGTACATGGGCCAGTATTGGGAATACCCCAACACCAGTAAGCCTTCGATAATATATGCCCCCAGCCACATACCACAAGCTGTACAACTGCCACAGCACACAAAGCCGGACATATATATGTCACTGTGAGCATCCCATGCCAGAGGTGCAGCATCTGTGGTCACACAACAAGCGTAACAGTAATGTCCACTGTCAGTAAACACCTGTAGGTTGGGCCTCTCACTGTGTATAGTGCAGTCATCATCACTGCCCTACACACCATAGGCATTGCTGTGTCCACACACTACTGGCCCCTTGTACTGCATTGTCTGCTGTGCACTGTAGCATGACCTACAGTGACAGTTGCATGCAGCACCACCACAATATGTGCCTATGCTGTGTTGTCCCAGAATAGCTGCAGGCAGCAGCGCATGTGGAAGTAGTGTTCAAAACTGTATAATATTCCCCAAGCTGATTGTGCAGCGCTAACGATTACGCAGGTTTTAGCGCAGGGCTAAACAGTTAGCCCGGCGCAAACTGCATGCAAATCAGGGCATAATGAGATGCTAATCTGGATGTTTGCCCACAGACTACCTAAGTAGGCTCATTTGCATGTCTCTTTTGAATATGGCAAAGTTTAGCACCGGGCAAGCGTGTTTGCATCAGGCTAACGGTTTAGCCCTGCTACCACGCAAGCGTGTAGCGCCTATGCAAATAGTTCGGGAATATTTTACGGTTTCACACTGTCTTTCACATACGCTGCTGCCTGCAGCTGCTACTGGATCCACGCATTTCTGGCACACACATTGGCCTCATAGTTCACCTCACCTACCTTCACATCGCTGTGCACTGTGTTGCTGTTGTGGTTTGCACTTCCTGGTTGCCATATTCAGAGCTGTCTTATTCAGGGCTAGGTTGCCCTGCACTCCCAACCCAGTTTGCCCAGCCTCATTCCCATGCTATATTCAGAAGCTGTTTGTCCCGGGTTATTCCTTTTGAATATGGCTTGCTTTTTGCTCCGGGCTAAGTTTGCCTGCCGGGCAGTGCTAATTTAGCCCCGAGGCAAAGTTTTGAATATCTGGCCCCTGATCTTTTGTTTTCTGGTCTTGTTGTCCACTCAGGGCTAAGTACAGTCACAGAGGACTTCACAGAGGACTTCTGTACTTAGCCCCTGGAGAAAAGCAGAACTAGAAGACATCTGAATGGAGTTTATAAAAGCTCTAACATGCACTGCAGACTGTTTACTAGGTTTACTAGGTTGGTAGGAGCAAAACAAGGCACCTGGTCCATCGAGGTTGATCTCCACATCAGTGGGACAATATCCTCTATAACGTTATTTGCTTAGAATAGTAATGTTTATCAATAGCATTTTTAAATGCATCAAAACTTTTAATTTCGACTGTTTTGTGGTAGCTTGGTCCATATTTTTTCTACTCTGATTGTGTAAAAACAATTTCTTTTCATGGTTAGAAACATAGAAACATAGAATTTGATGGCAGATAAAGACCGCTTGGCCCACCTAGTCTGCCCTTTTCTCTACCTAACGGATAAGCTGCAGATCCTAGTTAACCAACAGCCTACTTCCTCCTACCCCCCACTAGAATTGCCTTATGTCTGTCCCATGCATTCTTGAATTCCCCCACTGTTTTTGACTCTACAACCTCCTTAGGAAGGCCATTCCATGCATCTACAACCCTCTCTCTGAAGAAATACTTCCTCACATTACCTCTGAGCCATCCCCCTCTGTCTTCAAATTGTTCCCCTTGTTCTTGCACATCTCTTTTTCTGAAAGATGCTACCCTCTTGGACTTTGTTGATTCCCTTGAGGTATTTGAAAGTTTCTATCATGCCCCCCCTCCTTTCCTTGAGGCTATACATCTTAAGTTTCTTTAGTCTTTCTTCATATGGCTTCTGGAGCAGACCCTGCACCATTTTGGTTGCCCTCCTCTGAACAGCCTCCACCCTGTCTATGTCTTTGTGGAGATGGGGTCTCCAGAACTGTACACAGTACTCCAGATGTGGTCTTACCAACTGTCTGTACAGAGGGCCAACAACTTCCTGTTTTCTACTGGTGATACCTCTCCCTATGCATCCCAGTATCCCCCCAGCCCTCCTTACTGCATTCTCACATTGCTGGCCACCTTTAGGTCATCTGATGTGACTACCCCCACGTCCCTTTCCATTTTTGTTTTTGTCAGTATCTCACCCCCCCCCATTGTATACTCTTACCCTGGGTTTTTGTTTCCCAGGTGCATTATTTTGCACTTCTTTGCGTTGAATCTAAGCTGCCATACATTTGACCATTTCTCCAATCTTGCCAAGTCCCTTTTCATCCTTTCCACCCCACCTTGCATATCAACTCTGTTGCAGATCTTTGTGTTATCTGCAAAGAGACATACCTTCCCTTCCAGTTCCTCTGCAATGTCACTTATAAAGGCATTAAAAAGGACCAGCCCCAGTACTGAACCCTGCAGTACCCCACTAGTAACCCCCCTTTCTTCACTGTGGACTCCATTTACTATTACATGCTGTGTCCTGTTGTCCAGCCAGTGTTTTACCCAGGCTATCACCCTGGGACCCACTCCCAGGCTGGCTAATTTGTTTATTAATCTTTTGTGTGTGACTGTGTCAAATGTCTTGCTAAAGTCTAGGTAGACCATGTCCACATCCCCTCCCTGGTCTACTACTTTGGTCACCCAGTCACAGAAATCAATTAGATTTGTCTGACATGACCTTCCTGCTGTGAATCCATGCTGCCTTGGGTCCTGTGCCCCACTGGCCTCTAGGTACTCAACAATTCTTTCTTCAGAAGTAATTCCATCATTTCCCTGCCACTGAGGTCAAACTGACAGGTCTGTAGTTTCCTGCCTCTGTCTTGCTCCCACATTTGAAGAGGAATCACCTCACCCTCCTCCAGTCCTCAGGTACCACCCCATCCTCCCATGATTTATTAAAAAGAGTAGTCAGTGTTGTTACTAGTTCTTCCCTTAGTTCTTTTAGAATTCTGGGGTGAATCCCATCAGGCCCCATTGCTTTATTCACCTTCAGTTTTGAGTTCTTTCAGAACCCTTTCTTCTGTGAAGGGACTGATATCAAGCCCCCTCTTTCATTTTGATTTGTTTATTTGCTTCACACAAAGGCTTGTTGCCTCTGTGATGAGTGGTTTTAGTGTTTTCCCATTGTTCTCACCCACCTTCTTGCCTGTTTGCTAGTGCTTTTCTGAGGCACTCTCCCATTTTGACAAAATCAGCCCTTCTGAAGTCCAGTACCTTCACTTTTGTATGGCTTGACTCTCCAGCTAAGTTTATTATGAACCACACTGTTTGGTGGTCACTTGTTCCCAGATGGCTACCCACTTCAAGAATGGAGATCCTCTCTACGTCCCCATTTGAGAGTACCAGGTCTAAGATTGCTCCCTCCTGAGTGGGTTCCAAAACTAGCTGTCTGAGGCATGCCCCCTGTATGGCATCGAGAATGGCCCTGCTCTTGGATGTGGCTAGCAAAAGGTGCTCTAGTTAACATCTGGCATATTTATGTCCCCATCAGCAATAACTCCCTTTCTCTGCCATCCCAAGGATGCCTTCTATCATTTCCTTGTCCATTTCCTTCCCTGAGACAGGGTCTGTGTATACAACCCTGTGCAGATTGTGGTGCCATTTCCAATCTCCAGGGTGACCCACAGTGCCTCCTCTCCTCCCTGTTTACCCTTTACTTCTGTTGCTTTGATCCCTTCCCTTACATTGAGCTACTCCTCCTCCTCCTCCTCCTCTTCTGCCCTCCCTGTCCCTCCTGTAGTTTGTGTACCCTGGTATGTTGACATCCCAGTCATTGATCTCTGTGTACCATGTTTCTGTGACTGCCATGATATCCAGAAATCCCTCTTCCATCAAGGCCACCATTTCGTGGAGCTTTTACCTAGTCTACAGGCATTGGTACTCATTACCTCCATTTTGTATAGCTTTATTTCTTTTTGCCCCATCCCTGTCCTTACTGTCTTTGTCTTTTCTCCATTTACCCTTGCCCTTCTTCCTATCGACTGCTCTATCTTGGTGTTTACCTCACTAACTGCCCTGATTTTTGGGGGGGGGCTAGAATTTCCCTTCTCCTTTTCAGTGCCTCCCTCCTTGGCTAGTTTAAATGCTTGCCAATGAAGCATTTAAACCTATCACCTAGGATCCTGGTTCCCCTCCTGGATAGATGCAGACCATCAGCCTGTATAGGCCTGCATCCCTCCAGGTGGAGTCCCAGTCCCCAGTGAAGCCAAATCCCTGAGCTCTGCACCAGTTTTTCAACCAGTCATTGAATCACATGGTGCTGAGTATCCTAACCTCATCCATGCCATAGACAGGTAGCACTTCAAGAAAGTTACCATGTGTGCTACTTGTCTAAGGCCCTCCCCCAACTCCACAAACTCCTGTTGCACTGCTCTGATCCCATTCTCAGCCAGGTCATTTGTCCCTAGGTGGATAATGATATCCAGCTCACTCCTCCTTGCAGCTGCTCCCATGATCCTGAGAATTTGTTTCCCTGTCCCTCAAGCCATGGCCCGGGCAGGCACCTACCTCCTTCCCCTCCCTCCCTCCCTCCCCAGTTCTACCCCTCTAATAATTGAATCTCCCACCAGGAGTTGTTTCCTTCCCCTGTGGGGTCCTGCGCCACCCTCTTGTGGGTCTCCATTGTCGAGGTTCTAGCTAATGGAACCATCAGTTTCTTATTATATGATCTTAAGTTATTTCTAGCTCTCATATAGTGAAAATCAAATTCAGCTGTTAGAGCAGAGTCATGAAGAATTTTATGTAATAAGAGTAAGTCACCTCTTTGTCTCCTATGTTCCAAAGAATAAAGGCCTGTAGCATGAAGTCTTTTGGAGTAAGAATTGTTTTTAAGTCTAGGTATTATTTTAGTTGCCTTTCTCTGGACTTTCTCAACCAAATCAATATCCTTAATGTAATATGGAGACCAGGCCTGAGAGCCATAGTCCAAAACTGGGCGAACATATGAACAATACAAAGAGGTAATACACTGCTCAGATCTGGTAGTAAAAAATCTTTTAACTCTATTTAACATTGTTGATACTTTTTTTCAAAATTAAAGTGCAATGGTCCCTTGGAGATAATTTGTTGTTAACTAGGATCCCACTGCTGCTGTCTTCCTCTAATGTCTGCTGCAGGGTATTCTGAGGTTTGTAGTTACAGAAGATGTCAGCCAACAGATAATACAGATGGGTAAGCCTCCGCTGCTTGAGGAATGTATATCTCATAGAGCCCTTCGCCTCCTTCATGGAAGTTTCCTCTACGGAGCTGAGAGTAGTTAGGCTGTCTCATATGAAAAAGCAGACTATTTTCAGTATACTTCCAGCTTTGCATAAAGTCTATTATAAAACATACAAAACTACAGTGTGTGCCGTGGTGCAAGTATAAACTATTTAAGAAACTACAGAAAATGTTGTCTGGAGTGTTTTGATTTTGTGTGTGTAGTCCTAGTGTGTCCTTCCTTGCTTGCTGTTTGTATTTTTTCTAAATTTTCATACTAGTTTTATGGCCCCTAGAGATCTCTGTGTTTGAATTTTTTATTCCTCTTCTTTCTCCTGCAAAGCCTCTGTCCCATGTGAGACTGGTGTGCTCATCACCATTGATGCACTGAGTTATAGCTGCTGTAGAAGTAATCTGCTGTTAGGAGCCTTATACTCTGGCTACTAACTAAATACTACTAAATGACTCATTCTAATCCAGTTTTTTTTGTTTTCTAGGTACATGTCTAGTGTAGCCAACAGTAGTAAATTTAGTCTTTAAAGCTTTTCAAACTGTGTTCTGTGGAATTTAAAATCCCTGAAGGAATGGAATTCTGCAGAATTTTGAAAATCCACCAAATTCTGCTACAATTCATTGGAAGCAGAATAGCGAAACCCATGGCAGAAAATGCAAATGTTTCTCCACTAACTGCAGCACAATAGAATTCCACAGATTTAGATATACAGTGCAAGCCTGTTATAACAGATTGCATCTGCTCACAACATTTATCCATTATATCCAGTGTCCATTATATCCAAAGGTGATGGAACCCATGACAGGGTACATCTATGTAAGGACCAAGGGCTCAGGTGACAATAAGAACCTATTCTGAAAATTTATAGATTACTCAGAATCCTGCCTAGTGTATATGTTTTGTATTCTGTGTATTTATTTATTTAACTGTCAGGAACATGACTTTTTTAAGGAAGTTTATTGCAAAAGGTAAGAAGATAGTAACTCTACTGTCTGGATGTTTGGGTTGTAGGACTGTAAGAACAAAGGCAATTGCAATCAAAGGGTTTTACTTAAATATAGAATAATTTCCATTTGGTGTAATTAACTGAAGATATTTATGCTGCTTGTGGATAACTACTTTGTTAGAAATTTTATCTCTGTAGATCCTCCATCTAAATTCTACATTTGCCAAATCTCCCCATTATCACTGCACTGCACCCCCCCCCCCAAAAAAAGAGCACTGCACATGCCCATAAAGGCTTCCTAGTGTCCATTATTAGCAATGTTTCTGTACATTATAACCAGTGAAAAATGCATTGGATTTGATATATTTAGTTTGGGAATTCAGTTTTTGTCCACTATAACTGATTGTCCATTAAAACAGTGTCCGTTCAAAGTGGAGTGCAGTGTGTGTGTGTGTGTGTGTGTGTGTGTATGTATGTATGTATATATATATATATATATATATACATATGAACTTCCACAACTACTTTTATAGATTCCAATGAATCCAGTTTGGATATTTTCCTAAAATGCATCAGTTGGCTTAATTTTATCATGTGGAAGACTATCATAATAATTAAATTTGTCCTCTATGCTTTTCTTTACTGTTTGGCTACGTCACTTAAATCACCACAAGTGCGTTGTCATCCACAAATTCTAATTTCCACGGTTAATCTGGAGGGAAAAAAATTATCACAAGGTGCTGCTGCCTTCCAGAGCAACTATGTAGTACCCATGTGACTTCCTGAGATACTGCAAACCATTATGGGCATTTCAGACAGAAGGATTTGCTCTGCTTTGGCCTGATGCTTTGATTTACAACAAAAACCATGAGAGACACCTCAAAAACAAATGGCCTCTGACAAGTGCTTTTACTGCAGGCTCGTAATAAAAGTTACAGTGGTCACTGGGTGTGTTTATTCAGTAGTTTTATGTTTAGTATTTTTGTGGTCTAGCTTAGTCTCATTTGTGTTTTTGCAGTCATGGGGGGTGGGCGCCGCTCTGCACCAGCTGCAGCTGGCTTATGAAACTGAAAGCGAAACCAAAAGAAATAGAGAGAGAGAGACATTTCTCTTCTAAGCAAACACAGACCTCAGGCCTGATTTTCAAAGATCCAAATTAGACACAAGGTGTCTGCGCCGAAAGGAACTGATGCAAGTGGCACCTTCCCCCAAATGATACAGTAATCCTGATTTTCAAAAGTCAGCTGCGTCAAAATCAGGAAGCCTTGTACATAACCAGGCCTGTGCCACCCCGTGCCAGAAGTGGTGGTGCACTCAGTCATAAGAGGAATTGCACCATGTCAGGGCTGCAGCATCCCCTAATTTGGGATTTTGAAAGCCTCACCATGGCTGCAAGTCACTGCAGTGGCTGGAACAGCCATAAGCTAGTGTAACAGCCCTTGCACCACAGATCAGGACTGTGCTGGGTGGGAGGGCAGAACCCTGCAACAGGCTGGCAATATAGCCTAGAGGTTAAAGGAACGAGGTGTGAACGAGCTTGGTACATCCAGCAGACCAGACCTGAATTTGATTTTCACTACCTCCACTTGCATACTGTGTGACTCTGAGCAAGGCGCTTAACCGCCCAGTGCTCCCAGGTCACCCCTGAAAATAGGCACTTGTGCCTAGTGGGCCTAACCCAGTTACCAAAGACTAAAATAAAAATAAAAAATAAAATCTACAGGGTACAGTGCCAATAATCCTTTGGCAGTGCCCTATTGGGTGTATGTGCCATGGCATGGTGTGGCAGGATATAACAGTGGCACTGGGCAATTGTTGCAAGTGCAGTGCAACAGACCCGCAGATGGGGTAATCCTGAGCATGAAGACACTAACCCTGATTCAGACCCACTGGTGTTCTTAGCTCTGCCAGCTGTCCTGCAGCTGTCGAACTCCCTGAAAAGTGGGAGCTGTCCCTGGCTGCACAGTTTGCAGTGCAGGATTGTCTCAGGCACATACCCACTGGCAGCATGACATGCCGCTGTGTCCTAGCCCTCCATGTGCTGGCATACTGCATCTACAGGGTGCTGTGGTATCAACAGCATGTTGGTGGGCACCCTATAGGCAGGTGACATACATGACTGTGGGAGAAGGACTGGCAAAGGACCTGTTATCTGTGTGTTGAACACTGTGCTTGAGTTAGGTATGCAATCTGATTAATATAATCCCAACATTTGAAATCCGTCTCCAGAATCCTGAAAACACTGGTTCCTGACTGCTTTTTCCCCATCTATTTAAATCCCAACTGTAGTTGTGGTAGTTGCAAATCTGGATCACGGTCTACAGTTATTGTGCATGAAAGGCTTGAATATTGCTACTTAGCACCCTGACATTGCTTTGAACATGAGCATTCATTTAACACCGACCTGACCATAAACCTAATAAAGCTAACAACCATGACAGTAGATGTAAAGTTATTGAGCATCAAAGTTGAATATTGCCACTTACCAGTGCTTTGAACGTGAGCATTAGACAGTGCTGCTGTGTCTTTCATTTAAAACCAAACTAAACCGATAAAATCCAAAACATACTTTATTAAAATGTTCAAACTGTTAAAATCCAAAAACCAAAGTGTTAAAATCCACAGTTCACTGTGCCATATTGTGGGCAATACCTCTCAGGAACTCCACATCTGACATTTGCAACCTCTAGCTAGCCACAATATTGATTTCATCCTCCCATAACGCATGCTGTTTTTTTTTATTGGAGATTTAGATAGTCCACGATTTCATTTCTTGATTGTTGTCTCTGTCGCCATCTGTTCCTTGCAAAGCTCCAAAATAAATCTGTTGAACCCAACATGCGATGAACCAATCAGGGCACCCAGCCGTCTGTGCCAGGCTTCTACATTATTTTGTGTCCTTGGCATTCCAAGTTCAAGTTGATCATGCACAGACCAAAATGTTGGAGGGAATAGAGGTGGACTATGTATGGTCGCCTTATTTCGCATCTGCCTCCTAATGTGTCCCAAGACGTAATTTTCCTCCAGCACTGTACAACTTTTCAGGAGGCATGTTTCCCTTTAACTCCAAAGAAGCTGATTTAATTTCATCAGAAAGGCAAGATCAACCAAGTGCCTATGTTCAGGCTGAACTCACGGTCACTACCATCTACTCCAGCTAGCCCACATTAATTTCAGAGCTAGTAAAGGTAACTATAGCAATGATAAAGGCCATTTAAGGTTGCACCATAATAGCGACCTCAGTTACAGCACCCAGTGAACCAGTGAATGGTAAACATACAGATACATTTTTTTAACAGTTCGGTTTACTTTTAAGGTTGTTTTGGGATTGATTTAATGCTTAATGCTGATTTAAGGTTGTTTGGGATGGATTTAATGCTTCGATTAGCCGACCTTAGTTACCGCTTTCCAGCACGCACTCATTTTCATGCGTGTTTACTTCTTGACTTTTGCTTTGTATTAATTAGTGTCTCCATGTCTTTAGTATTTTACCAGTAAAGCACTATCAGGCATGTTTGGGGTTTGGTTTTAACAACTATCACAACTACTGTAGGGATTTTATCAGACGGGAAAAGATGCAGTGGGAACATGTCTATTCAGGATTTTGGTGACAGAATTTAAATTTCGAGTTTTATATGTCGGGATTTCATACGGATCCCCACTATGCACCTTCCGAATATGTCAGTGACACTGTTCCAACTAGGTAGGATATGGTGACAGCGATGGAGCTTCCCCATCACTGTATCTGTTGTAGCAGGTACATTGACAGTCATTCTCCCGGAGTCATGTATGTCACCTGCTACAAGGGTGCCCACCAACCTGCTATTGCTACCACGGCACCCATAGATACAATATGCTGGTACATGGAGGGCTATTCTGCAGGGGCATGTCATGCTACCAGAGCCATGCTGCCAGTGGGTACATGCCTGACACACTCCTGTCCCACATACCATGCAGCTAGGGACAGACCCTGCTTGTCAGGGAGTTTAATGGTTCTACATCATAATGGTGATTGCCGAAAAGTGACTGTCATTATGGTGAGGGTACATCCCCGGCACACAGGAAAACGGCGCATGGAATTTGAATTTTAATGTTAATCCACACACCCCCTGCTTTTCCCCTCACACCCGCTACTGAAGGATTCTTAACTCCAGTGGGGTGCATGTCGGGGGGGGGGTGAAAATCCTGGGGGGAAAAAATGTTGGGCCGAGCACACAAAAATGTAGGTGTGCCTGGACCCAAACCCGGAACCCTTGCAGCTTTAGGCTGCCACCCACAAACCAAGCTGTTGGGCCAGCTCGGCAGCCCAACACCAACCACACCAGACCAACTCTCCCTCCCTTCCATCATGCTCACTCCCCCCCAACACGTGTAGACATATAGCGATGTCCTGTTGCTATATGCGCGAGCCTCCCCCATCCTGTCACCTTCCTCACATCCTCACCCTGTCCTTTCTGCACCGCAAGTAGGTTGCCATTTTGGCCCATTTGCGGCTCGCCCACATTACAGGATATCAGTTTGACAACTACAGGAGAGAGCAGGGCTGAGAACACCATGGGGTCAGGGGTCAGGGTTGGTGCCTTCATGCTTGGGATTACCCAGTCTGCAGGTCTTTTTATTTTATTTATTTAGTTTTTGTTTACCGGGTAAGTGCACTAGACAGTTACTGCCTATTTTCAGGCATGACCTGGGGAAGGGGGATACAGATGAATGCCAACTGACTTTGAACCAGATTAAGCTGTTGAGGCTATGAGGCTGTACTGGGCACAACTGCCTGGTGTCCACCCATTCTACCCTGCCCAACCATGCCATGGCACATCGCCCAATAGGCACCCAAAGGACTGTTGGCACTATACCCTGTGGGTTGTAGGGTTCTTCCCCAAATGTCATTGTTTGGGGCTAGCTTTGCACCAGATTGGGGGGGCTGATGGCACCCTCTGTGGTGCAACACTCTACTTGCAGCAGATCTGGGGAGTTTGGTGCAGGGACACATGTGGCATTAAAATTTGGTGCAGGGATGTGGAAAAATCCATTGCTAACAACAATAGCTATAGGCAGACTAACCTATGCACTCAAGGGTAGGGAGGAACGATTCCTCCTAGAATGGGAAAGATTATTAAACTCCCTAAATCCCATTGAGGCACAGATTCTATACGAGAGAGCCAAATATTAAGGGGATGAAAACTATTTTTGGACAGGATACTGATGGGTGATGGACCTAATTGGCAGGATGATAGACAGAATTAGCCTTGGTATCTTATAGTTCCCTTTAAGATATTCACTTAGTAAATAAGTGGTCATGGCATGGTTTTCTATAAAACGATTTCATGCTACAGATCAGCAGAATGTACTTTTCCCTTTTTTCCTATCTTATTATTCTTCTCTTTGTTCTTGTTCATCTGTAATTAATTACAACACTGTTACTGATCCTCACACCCTTTTCTGAAATGTATATTGATACATCTTTATGGCTACTATAGGTGGGGCATTACTTAGGAAATAGATAGCTAAGCCAGTTTCTTTCTTTTTTTCTTTTTCTTTTATCTATTTTTGATCCCTGGAGCCTGGCAGGTGGCTATGGCCCTCCTTGGAGGACTCATCCTCTGGCCCATGTGCCTCCCTCAGACCGACCCCGGTAACCCCCATGGCTTATGCTCCATGGGTGAGAGCCATGGAGGAGAGAACCTGATTTCTCCCAGAGCATTATCCAGAGTTGGGGGCAGCCAGGGATCGTTGGGCCATCATGGAACTGCCAGCTCCTTTCACATTTCTCCCGTCCCCCCCACCAACATGAGGCATGGTGATTACATGCCTCCCAACCCATACTGCCCTCCAGCCGGGCGGTCAATGAGTGGGATGACAAGACCTCCCTCCCCCGAGAGAGGAGAGCAGTCCTTTGGATGCTCAATCCTCTCTTGCTCCTGCCGATCCCCAGCAGCCCAGACTCGTTCCCGAACCCGGATTGCTGGCATGGCGCGAGATGTAGCGACCAGTGCCTCAACCTCCAGCACCACTGGGCTGGCAGATAAGCCAGTTTCTAAGCTGTTATAGGATGACCTGGACTACACCCTTGATATGATAGCAAATTGACTATATGCTCCAATGGGAGAAAGACTGCAAGGAACTGCCATGAACACTAATTACATGATCTCATTTTTATAAAATAATGTGATAACTATACTGGATGAGCTGAGGGGATATGTACAAATGCTTTGTGACTTGTTTTTCTTTATGTAAATTATCAATAAATATATGATACAAAAGAAAATCTGGAGCAGAGTCCTAGCACACCAGAGTTTGCCATAAGCGACAAGGGTTACCACCTTTTAAAAAGTCCTAAGTGGGACATTTCTTACTGAAACTGGATTTTTTGCAGGAAAATATATCATCTCGACCAATGCAACAGACATGTTTTCTCTAAATAATCAGAATTAAGACTACGTGTTGTAGTTTTTTAGTTGTTTCTTGTGTTTTTTTATTATTATTTTAAGGTATTTTAGTTAAGGCATTATAGTTTTTTGCAACATTTAGAGGAAAATCAGAAAATATTTTTTCTGCTATAATGTCAGGAAATTTAGTATTTTCCATGTTTTTCTGCAGGACAGAGCTGCCAAATCAGGACTGTCCTGCGAAAATAGGGACAGGTCGTAACCCTAAGGCGAGAATCGGCTCAACATGCACCGATCTAAAGGGCCTTTTGAAAATCGGGCCCCCTGTCTCACACAGAGCAGTGTGTTTTAATTTGATTAATATTGTCAAATAATTAACTGCCAATCCTAAAGTGCGTTACAAAAATACACATTTAAGACATATATTTCTGATTTAAATTACAGCTCACCTTGCAAATGTTTTTCACCATTTTTTGGTAGCATCTATTTTTTTCCTATAATGTAATGCGTGAATTATTTAATTTTATTTACACTTTACTGCCCCACCTCAATTCTGCAGATACACCATGGCTGGGTGTACCAGCCTACATGTTCTATAGGTGGCGGCAGATTAATCACTTGTTATGTTTTCCCATTTCTTCTTGTTCCTTGTACCCTAGGGGCACTAGCATGATGGGACTAAGGTCCCAGGCATGAGTCTCTTCAGTGATACACAGCACAATGTACTTCCTCCTTGTCCTGGGCACACTGCCATCCATATGTCTTCAGGTGGCAGTAGCAGTGTGGAACGTGGCACCCTCCTTCCCCGATGACAGCATCCTCTGGGGTGCTTGATCCTCCCGCCCTTGACTAGCCTCCAATGATATAGGCTCATTCCTGAAACTGGGATTCCCATGTCATGAGCAGTAACCCAACCGCTGCGTAGATGGGACAGCAAAACTTTTTCAGTTTTGACATACCAAATAATTTCGGTGTCAACACAACAGGCAGCACTTAACTATAGAAGAATGCAAGCTCACACATATGGGTAAGTGAACAACCTATTAAATTTTATTGTGAACAAAAATACAAGTCAAAAATCACATAAACTTAAATTAAATAAAACCCTAGCAGCCAAAGTTAGTGAATCTGGGAACATCTAGAAAAAAGTAAATAAAAAACTCACAGCCAAGGTTGGCAAATTTGAAGACATTTAGAACAAATTAAATGAAACCCTTGCAGCTCAGGCGGGAAATCTGGGGACAATAACATTAAAGGATAACTAAATGGCATGTTCTTTAAACAACACAAAACGCCTATGGTGGTTAGGGATATACCTAGAGCAGCAGAAAATGGGGACCTTACATAAAGCATTACAAAATGGGTTCAGAGATAAACATGAAGCATTGGAAAATGGGGCCCCATTCAAATCCAGAACATCACAACATGTTGTGGAGAGCAAGACATGGTGCATCGAAAATGTCAGAGTGAAGCCAGATAGAAGTGCATCAGAACATGGTGTCAAGAGTCAGACACAGAGCACCAGAAAATGGGAGTCAGGGCCAGAAAGAAGTACAGAAAATTGGAGGCAGGTCCGTTTCAGAAAAACAGAAAATGAGAGCAGGGCCAGAATGAGAAGTACAGAATATGAGAGCAGGTCCCATCTCAGAAAGCCAAAATAATGGGACCTAGGTCCAGCACAAGAAGTACAGAAAACTGGAGACAGGTCCTATCTCAGAAAACAACAAAATTGGACCCAGGGTCAGAACAGAAGTACAGAAAATGGGAGGCAGGTCCCATCTCAAAAACTAGAAAATAGAAGCCAGGGCCAGAACAAGAATTACAGAAAATGTGAGGCAGGTCCCATCTCAGAAAACCAGAAAATGGAGACCAGGGCAGAACCAGAAGTACAGAAAATGGGAGGCAGATTCCATCTCATAAAACTAGAAAATCAGAGCCAGGGCCAGAACAACAAGTACAGGAAGTGAGAGGCAGGTCCCATCTTAGAAAACCAGAAAATGGGGACCAGGGGCAGAACCAAATGTACAGAAATTGGGAGACAGGTCCCATCTCAGAAAACCAGAAACAGGACAAAGGGCCAGAACAAGTACAGAAAATGGGAAGCAGACCCTGTCTCAGTCAACGAGAAAATTGGAGCCAGGATCAGAACGAGAAGTACAGAAAATGGGAGGCAGGTTCTTTCTCAGAAAACCAAAAAATGGGACCCTGGGACAGAACAAGAAGTATAGAAAATGGGAGCCAGATCCCATCTTAAAAAATTAGAAAACAGGAACCAGGGCCAGAACGAGAAGTACAGAAAATGGGAGGCAGATCCCTTCACAGAAACTATAACATGAAAACCAGTGCCAGAAAAAGAAGTATAGAAAAGAAGGCCAGTCGGAATCCTAGAGCATCAGAAAATGGGTGCCTGTGTCTGCCAGTGCCAGACTCAGTGCATCACGAAATAGTTGTCCAGGGCCAGAAGTTGTCCTTTAAATTAAACCATGCTGGATAAGAACTAATATTACATATGCACCCTAAATTAAGAAGTATACTATACAATACAGAAGTGCATACAGAAATATTAAATGACACATACTGTATCTGTACTAAATGAAACATTTTTAAGGCTGCTACTGTTCACTTTCCTACAAAGTGGGTGCTGGAGACTAGAGGCACAAAGCAGCACTGAGCTTTTTCTCAAGCCTTTCAGTCCCAGTCAGGATTTCATTTTGATTTTCAAACAAGTTTTTCAGCTGATGCTCCATTTGCCAGATGCAATAGTTAAGCTGCATCAGCTGCAGTTCACCGCAGTTTCCTGCAGGCTGTGAATCAACTGTGGATCAAGGGTAGCCGCTGCAAAAAGTCATGCTGGGTTTGGTGCTGTTAAGAGGGCCATCCCAAAACAACATCAAATCCACAGATAGCAGTAGTAGTAGATTTTATTTATTTCAGGCGCCCTTCCCTGGAGACTCATGACTGCTGTATCTGTGGATTTGCTGTGAACCAACTGTGGCCATGGCCTATGGGGAGCTGCTCTCTGAGGGACAGGTGCCCTGGGAAGTAATAGGACATGGACCACCAGCATCGACATTCTGCTCTGTTTCATATTTACTTGCTGGATTTCTGTTTGTCGAAGGCTTCCCTTATATCAGTAAAATGGTTAGCCTTTCTGGTGCTCGTCTTCCTAGCAGGTGCCTCAGTATTTAATAAATAAATTGTACTCTACTGAAAACTTGGCTCAATTGACTCAACTCTCTCTACAGCTTAAAACAAGCAAGGGGACAAGCTCTCCTGCTGCATAGGTCAAACTTATATTAATAATAAAACACAGTGGCCCAGATATTCAAAAGGGTTGCACCATGCTCAATAGGGGTTGCGCCTGCGCAAGTCCGAACTTGCTTCATTCTGCCATATTCAGCAGGAGGCAGTTGCGCCACAGAAAACATACTGAGCAACAGTGCAATGCAAATGAATGCATGCTGAACTGGAGGGGGAGGAACCATGCATAAACTGCACAGCCCGATATTCAGCAGGGCTGTGCAGGATATCACAGGCGCCAACCCGAACCTGCGCCTGCACAACTGAGTAAAAAAAGTTTAAGTTGAGGCCACCCACAGGTGAGCTGCTGCATTGCAGGGTGCAACACAGCAGCTGCCACCTGTGGCTGGCCCTCAACCCAGTCCCTGTGCCCCCCCACCAGCCCGATCGCAGGCAGCAAAGTGGCTCCCACCCGGGCGTATCCCTGGTGGTCCAGTGGACCAAAAAGCCCGATTGCGGGCAGTGGTTGTTTAATAAAACCCCCCCTGCGAATTCATCCTGGTGGTCAGTAGCACATCCCGGTCGCGGGATGTATATGTTGAACAACCCCCAAACATAGCCCTGTTGGCTGGTGTCCCCCCACCCCACCCACCCGCGAAGCCCTACCCCTTCCCCCGGCAGGTGGCAGCATCCACCCACCTGCCACCCTCCGACTGACTGCCGGTGGGCTGCTACGCCCGATGGTGCAGAGCAGAGCCAATGGGCGTGCAATATACCGTACAGAGACAGTCAGTTTTGTGAATGAATGGATGTATTCATTCACCGTACTGAACTGTCGTATACTATTATGGGCTACGCCGATTGCTCTTGCTCTGCACCAATGGGCGTGCAGCCCTACGGGCAGTCGGTTGTAGCGCCCGAGTGGTAGTGAGGTGGGATGCCATCCGCGGCTGCGGAGGAGGCGGGGTGGTGGGGCTCGTGGAGTGGGTGGGTGGGGGACACTAGCCACCAGGGCTATGTTCGGGGTTTGTTCAACATATACATCCCGCATTGGGATGTGCCACTGGACCACCAGGGATGAATTCGTGGGGGGTTTATTGAACAACCACTGCCCGCGATCGGGCTTTTCAGTCCACTGGACCACCAGGGATGAATGCGGGATGGGGGTTCTTAAACAAGTACTGCCCGCGATCGGGCTTTCGGTCCACTGGACCACCAGGGATACATTCCGGAGAGCCACATTGCTGCCCGCGATCGGGTTGGTGGGGATTAAACTATGCCCGAGATCGGGCCAGTGGAGGGTGGTGGTGGGATTGTACACTGTTTTGCCCGTGATCGGGCTGCAGGGACATCGCCCCCTCATGGCTGCGTCCAGGGGTACCAGGCACAAGTCCTCGAGATCGGCACACCTGCATGCCAATGGCATGCAGATGGGGCTCATAATCAGATGCAAATGGTCCCCCTGCACCTTGCATGAATTATGGCCCCATTTGCATGTCGCCTTTTGAATATGGGATTTTGCGCATGGCGCAATGGTACTTGCACCACCGCAAGTTGAATGCTCCACTCTGACAACTTGCAGTGGCGCAAGTTTCACTGCACCATGCACAGTGGCTGTGGCCAGGGGTGATATTCACAGGAGTGCTCAAGGTGCAATCTTTGAATATCGCCCGCCACACCCGCAGCAACTATTTTGTGCAGGCAAGGGCTTGCGCCACAAAATAGCGCAGGTTGAATATCCAGCCAGTGTACATATAAAAGAAACAAAGTTCCATGAGACCACTGAACTGACGAGCCCCAGTGCTTTAAGGCAACAACACCTCTTCCTCAGGGGGAATGCCTACCATGTTACAATCATGGCTCTTTAAATTTACCTCACGGGGCATTCCTACCATAATACAATCATGGGCTTTAAATTCTTGTTGGCATGTGTTACCAAACAATGAGTGCTAAATAAGTTAAAATGATTAAAAAGACATGCTTCATCTCCTCATGGGTCTAGGCAGAAGCTCATTTGGAAGAATAGTCATCAATTTTATTTTTAATAAAGTATTCGTTAAAATGTATTAATAGTACTCCTTAATAATTAAACTTTCTAAAGCACATTTAAACAGAAGGTGCCTCTACTGGACATAATTCCAGTTGAATGTGTTTCTCTCCTTAGCCTGCCAGGGCTCACGATGATAAATATAATTCATGTTGCATTGTAATGATTGTTACCATACAATGTGGAATGTCTGTAAAATAGAAAGCTTATGTAAATACAATGCAGAAACACTAACATTTCCTATTTCGGATAGTCCCATCACTTTCCAATAGCCACAAATTAAAACCGAATTAGTTGTATAAAAAAGAGCGCAGATGAAACCATCCAGGCAGGAAACTACATGCTTCTGGCTAGTAGCACAATCTGCATCAGAGGGAACAGATATTATCACTTTCAGCATACATTATCAAAAATTCTCAGACAGCAAAGTGAGGCGTTAGAAGAGCAGATAATATCAATTGGAAAAACCACCTAGAAAATGACACAGCTCCATTAGGGTTAGGGGAAGAAAGTGTAATATGTAATACTGACATATGAGAAAAAGTACCGAAAATGTAATTAACACAAAAACAGGGGTATATATATATATATATATATATATATATATATATATATATTATTTATTTAGTTTTGTTAACCGGGTAGGGGCACTAGCCATAAAATGACTATTTTCAGGCACGACCGGGAGAGTACAACAAAAGGAGAACAGTTGAGCAACAGCAACATGGGTACAAATAGAGGAACAGTACAGCAGTGAATATATATATATATATATATATATACAAATAGAGGAACAGTACAGCAGTGAATATATATATATATATATATATATATATATATACAGTATAGAGAGAGAAATAGAGATATATGTATTTATTTATTAGTTTTTGTTGACTGGGTAAGTGCACTAGACATATCCTGCCTATTTTCAGGCACGACCCGGGGGAGAGGTATACGGATGAATGACAACCGACCTTGAACCAGATTAAGCTGTAGGTGGTATTTTTAGTGAATGAGGGAAATTTGGCCAGGACACCGGGGAAATTCCCCTACTCTTTGGAGGCAGAGGGCGCTGTGTGGCTGAGCATTGCTACTGCTCAGTGGCGTCTGGAGTCTTGGGAGAGATGGATGTGTGGGAGGCTAAGGAGCGGGTCTCCTCCTTGGCCCCTATTGCGCTACGATGGAGACCAACTCTGAAGGAGTTTTGTTGCCAGTGGAAATTGTGGATACGGAAGTGGTTCTGAATAGCATGGAAGAAGAGGACTCACCGATGGATGCAGAGTTGGGAGTCCTTGCACAGCAGCAGGAACGTTGCCTGAGGAGCAGGATATGGCAGTGGAATTACAGCACCAAGTTGGAAGAAGCGGAACGCTGCTATCGGGCAGCGAGGAATCGTTTGCTTGAGGCACTTGAAAGGAACGCAGTAACAGTGGTGGTGCAGGAAGTGGAAGTGCAGGACTGAGGTATGGCAGCAGACTTGGAAGGGAGAGTTCTTGCGGTCGGCTCGACTGGAGAGCTGGTGAGTCCAAAAGGAGATATTTCAGCTATGAACTTTGTAGAGTGTGTTGGGGAAAACTCTGCAGAAGCAGGAGAATTGAAAGCAGAGAAGCAAGCAGGTTTGGGAACTGTTATGGGGATGAGGACATGCTAGATGGACAATTGGCAGACACGCCACGTATGGGAGCTCCTGCTCAATTGTGATGCCCACAGTAACATTTAATATTGGGTCCTCAGTAGGCGGTACAAAACGACTTTTAAGTGGGGGGGAGCAGGAAACTGCAGGTCCGAGTAATGGATGGGCCCAGGCAGGGGCAAGATCAGCAGCAAGTGGACAAAGACCCAAGTAATTGGGTAATGACAGCCTTGCAAGCTGCAGACTGGGTGAAAAGTCCTATGGTGAGTGGGTGGGATGCAAATTTGGATGGTGTAGGATCCTTTATATCAGGAGTTATTGGAGCTCCAGAAGTGGCTCCCCCCCGATGCTACTTTAGGTCCTTCATTGCCCCGGGACAGTTTTCCCCTTCATGAACAGAGCCAGCTGAGCAACATGATGAGCCTCATCCTTTACTAAAAGTAATTAGCGATCAGGAAGCAGAGGGTTCCAGTACATCGGCGGAGGAAACAATGAGAGCGTCTGAATTGGAACAACGGGATACTGATTCCACAGCATTACCAAAGAATGTCTCTTTGGTTTCAGCCCCTGATAAAGTATGGCATGGGAAGGTAAAGGAGCATTTGTTGCCAACTGACAGAGGCCCACTGATGGATCCCTCTGTAAGAAGGAACGCTGTAAGGCTAATATATAGGGGTGATATCTCCACAGTCCCAGAAAGACAGTTTGTTGGTAGGATTTTGTTAAAAGATAGTATGAAGTACTAAGTGTATGAGATCTATGCTTTAATTCATGTGCCAGGAGATACTATCTTTGATGTTAGTTTCAAACATCCTGCAGGACTAGAAAGATTCTGGAAGCAATATCGTATTATGAAACTTTCGTCTTTATGGAGGCCTTTTGGCTATTCCACTAACAAAACCCCTTACAAAAAAGATCACTGTGTTATTTTGAAATGAAGGGGTGAATGTGAATGTTGCGGACATCACTTACTGGTTGCAGCAGCGTTGTGCTGTTAAAGGTTTTCCTGAGCCCATTTTGGATGAGGAGCAACTGTGGACTGGGTGGTGGAAATATCAAAGTAGTACTGAATCTTGTACAAGGCCAAACTAGTCATTTGCCAAATTGTTTTTTTTTTGGGGTCGGGACGGGGGAGTGATTTTCTATCCCAGGCAACCACGGGCTTGTTTTAAATGTGGGGATGTGGGTCATCTCAGTAATGTTTGTGATAAACAAAAATGTGGGTTGTGTGGGGAATTGGGGCATGTAGGGGCTCATTGTCGGCAACCACTGAGATGCAATTTATGTGATGAACAGGGGCACTCTTTTCATAATTGCTCTTGGGCCTCACATAATAATGTGGATATCACTGTCAGAGCTGAACAGGATGTTTATGTGGCTACTGCTCAAAAAGAGAAAATGCGTATGGTTGAGTTGCTGAGCACAGTTCCTGATAGAAGTCCGCTCCCTCAAAGGGTCCCAAAGAAGATAGGTAGGGCTGGGCTTTTGGAGAAGGAGGTAGGGGAGGAAATATTAGAGGGGAGTGGATCAGAGTGTTGTACAAGACTTAGCTGTGGAAATAAGACCTGAAGAGTTAGTGGAAACAACTAGCCTCCCTTGTCAGGCTGAAGGGGGTGAAGGGGAGAAGGAAGGAGTTGATCAAAGTGTGGAAATGGTAGAAGAAGGTATTCCTATGCTCCCCAGTACAGTTAGAGGCAGACTTCCAAAGAGTAACCAGGTCCAAAGCAGGAAAGTTTTTAGCAAGCTCCCAAGTGCAGTCTAGAAGTATGGATAGGGTAGCAGTTCAAAATTTGTATGCACTATTGTTTGAGGAGGGGATGGAGGAGGATGGCTGTGATTCAGATCTCTCCTCTGTGGCACCCTCTCAGGCAGAGGGTGCTTCAGAGATTGGCCCTCCTGAAAAGCTTAAAACTAGGAAGAAAAAATTATTAAGTCGGGTATTTTCTTTTACTTTTGTGCATTGGTTATGGCTCTCTCCTTTCTTACGGTCAATGTTAATAATATAAAGTCCTATGAGAGGAGGCAGAGCACCTTTTTGAGTCTTAGTATTGGGGGTGGGCAGGTTATCTTGTTACAAGATACTAGGTTACACACTTTACTGGAGGTACAGGCTGCACAGAAAGATTGGAGGTGGGGCGTATCTTATTGGTCAATAGGAGAAGAGCAGTGTTCTGGAATAAGTTTGCTTTTTTCGGGGGTTGTTGTTCAAATATTGCATGTTTATGATATACTACCAGGGACAGCTATGGTTGTGGATGTGGTGATACAGAAAGAAGTATTTAGGATAGTAAATATATGATCCCCAGTCTAAAGCAGAGAGGTCTAGTTTGTTTAAAAGGTAGAGCCATATTTGAGCACTTCTAAATTGGTGTTATGGGGTGGAGATTTTAATTGTGGGCTTTCTCATAGAGACTGGGGAGGGCTACAAAGAAAAATTTTTGTGATACTAATACATTATTAGCAGTATTGTATAGAAATAACTTGAGGGATGTGTATGTCATTTTACAACAGGAGCCAAAACACACTTTTTTTAAAGGTAAACTATCTACCAGGATAGATTTTGGCTTGTGTCAGCAGGAATTACTTGTCAAGAGGTAGATTTATTGCCATTAGAAAATTCAGACCATTTGGCAGTGAAACTACGGTTGGGAGACAGACAGAAGTTAATAGTAAGTAGGGGCTATTGGAAAATGAATATTTCAGTATTACAGGATGATTCTGTGGAAAAATCAATAATAGCTTTTTTCCTGGTAAGAAAGGATGTGCGCTTTATGTCTGATAGTCCCATAGAATGGTGGGAAGATACAAAGAGGGATCTGCAATATTTATATATAACTTTTACGAAAATGAAGGCTAAGGATAAATACATTGCATATTTAGGACTTAGGGCAAAATATATGCAAACTCTAACACAAGTTGCTGACAGAGTGAATAATGTTACAGCACAGTTGCAGAGTCTAAAAGTACAAATGAGTCAGTATTTGCAGGAGACAGTTAGGAAGGCGGCAAGTCAGCAGAAATATAGGACCAGAGGAACAAAAGAGGAGGTAAATCCATATGAAGGCAATGTACAAGGTGTGCAGAAGGTGGTTATGACAGGTCTAAGAGATGAACAGGGTAATTTAAAAGAGCATAATTAGGATTTAATGCTTATTGTACAAAAACATATTGTAGACACCTTTCAAAAGTAGAGGAAGGAAGGTCAGGATCTCTTTAGTTATACCTACACTGTCAGGTGAGGAAAAGGAAAGTTTAGTTTCTCCTATTACAGAATTAGAAATTAGGAAGCTATTTCTAAATTATTTGCAAGACTACTCCTGGAAAGGGTGGGATACCAAATGATTTTATAAAACTTACATTGATATTTTGTCTCCCTGTTTAGAGGTACTTTATAATGCCATTTGGGAGGAAAGAAGGCTTGCCTCTTCGATGCAGATGGGAATGATGATTTTTCTATTTAAAAAAGGTGACCCTCATGATCTAAAAAATTGGAGACCATTAACTTTGTTGAATACTGATTATAAAATTCTAGCAAAAATACTAACAACAAGATTGGCAAAAATAGCACAAAAGGTAATTGTTCAGGAGCAGACTTGTGCAGCCCAAGGTAGGCATATTGTACAGAATTTGTTTTTTATTAGTTAGGTCGTGGAACAAGGTTTAGGAAACAAGTTAAGTGCTTATTTAATGTGGTTGACAGAAACTGCTTCTGATATAGTTTGGCAGGAGTGTCTTTGGAAGGTATTACAGCATTATGGGATTCAAAGGTTTTTATAGATTTAGTTAAGGTATTGTATGCTGAGGTTCAGGCTATTCCACTGGTGAATGTTTTTATAGGGGTACCAATTTATTTAAAGAATGGGGTAAAGCAGGGCTGCCCAATGAGCCCCTTGTTATATGTTTTTGGTTTGGACCCGTTATTAAGAAGAATTGGGCAAGCTGAAGACATTAGAGCTATTGTCAATAATGATGGATATGAATTTCAAAAAGTTTCTGCCTATGCGGATGATTGTGTTTTTACTGTAGCAGATGGAGAGTCTGGCGTTAGGATTTTAAATATGTTTATGGTGTAACAGGTATTAGACTTAATATGAGCAAACGTATTGTTTTGGTATTTGGAGATATTGGGAAAGTAGAGAATTTTCCAATTCTGATGACCAAAGATCGAGTTAAAATGTTGGGATTATTTTTTGGAACAAGAGAATCAGAAGAACAAAACTGGACTGTAGTTTATGATAAGGCACAGCTCAAGGTGTTGTCATGGTTGTCTTGGAAAATGTTGAGGAAAAAGCAGGTTTATCTCTTAAGGGTATATATAGCACCTATTTTTCTATATGTACATCATGTGTTTCTCCTCCCTATAAGATGCACACAAAAGTTATGGGTTTATTTTTTTCATTTCTTGTGGGGCAGTAGGTTGAATCCAGTCAAGAGAAATCATACCTACAGGGCAGGGAAATAAGGAGGTTTGAACATGATACATCCTTTAATTTATTTCTTTGGGAATTTTTTTTTCAATTCTATTTGCCCTTTGTTGTTACAAACAGCTAGAATGGGGCAAGTTTGTATGCAGTTATGGGGTAAGCCTTTTTTGGAGGCATGGGGTAGAGGAAATGGCATCCTACGGAAAAAATGCTTCAAATTATGTACAGTCTACCATACGCTTATGTTAAAACTTGGAGGATAGAATTGGCATAGTGTTTAGGAAAGGGAAGAAAATGTTTTATAACACTATTTTGGATACATGGTATCGAGAAGAGCCAGTTTTAAAGTATCCTCTCAGTTAATATTAATTTGTTACTAGAAGGGATGGTTGATCCTAGAATACCTTTGAAAATGCAAGATTTTGCTTGGATGTGTGGTTATCAGAAGTTACAAGTAAAGGGCAATCAGAAGCATACGCAGCTGGATGAGAGAAGGTGTGGTGAAAGTGCCTGTGCTGGAGTTGTGGAGACAATGCAGCATATTTTTTTTTGAATGATATTCATGTTCAAAATTTTGGAAGTTATTATCAGAATTATGGGGAAAAGTTGATATTGTTAATGAATTATGATGTTTTGGTTTTAGGACAAATTCCAGCTGCCTGGATGCAATGGGCAAAAGTACAGTCCATATACTTTTGGTATGTATAAAATGGTCCATTTGGCAGGCGAGATGCCTTAGATTCCTGCAAGGTAAAGTAATTCAGCAGCAAGATGTTTTTTCAGAATACAGCAAGAAATGGATAACATTTATGAATATGAGAACCGTACCTTGGAAAGTGGTGGTAGCAAATTATGGAGAAATGTTGGTTGGCTGGGTTGAGGTTTGTTGTAGTAATATGTTACCTTTAGTTTATGAATAGTTATTTGATAAAGCATGAACATTTTCAACAGTGCTATTTTTTTTATTATTTTGATGATGTTTTTCATTGGGGACCTAGAAGCCAGTGGTAGGGCACTATATTTTAGTGTTTGTATAAAGTTGATTGTTTTTTCTTCTTCTGACTTATTATGTATAATTGAGTATGATTTGTTTGTCTCAAAGTTATTGATGGTGTTTCTTTTGTGTCATGTTTTGAACTCTGAATAAAAATTTCCCTACTCTTTTCGATAAGTGCCATGGGATCTTTAACATCCACCTGAACTACCACCAATCCAGGCAGATGAGACCTCGGTTTAACGTCTCATCGAAGGCGGCCCTCAGAAGTGCAGCACCCATCTCATGCTGCACTACAGAGTCAGTACTGGGATATTAACCCAAGTGCCAGATGTGGGAACTGAACCCACAGCCCTCTGATCTCCGGCCTCAGAGGCAAGTGTGCTACCTACTGAGCCACTGACAATGCAATACAGATATATGATATATATATCTAGATATATATATATATATATATATATATACATATTATATATATATATATATATATATATATATATATATATATATATAGTATATATGTATAGATACATATAGATAGATAGATATCTGGCACAATAGTGTCCCTATAGTTAAGGCTGAGTAGCCTGTTTAATGTTAAATCTCAAACTTTGCACATTAATATATTTGGCTGCATTTGACAAAATTAGATGAAATTTTGTATGTGTTGTCTAGGAGACAAGGTCTTGCTGTTTGGACATTTTTGTGATGGCAGCCTGTGCAGTTTCTGAGATCCATATGTGTCATTTTTGAGGAAAACAACTTTTTTCTCTATACTAAACATTGTTTTATTTTGCTCTTGCCTATAGGCTAGATGGCAAGGAATGTTTGCCCCAGACTTGCAGAGGACATGTTTCATGTCCCAAGGCAGTGCTTGACAGGTCTGGTGAAAAATATCAAAGAGTTTCAGAGTTATAAGGTTTTAAATTTTAGTGTTTTTCGACTTGTGCATGCACAGTGGAGTTTGGAGATAATGTTCTGCAGCAAAGTAAAAATTTGATGCCACAACTGTGAGTTTTGCTTTCATACCACTTGTTTGACATGGCACCAAACATTTTTTGTCCTTGCCAACCACCATCTTGTTGATCTTTTCCAAGAATCAACAAACATTGAAAATACACACACATGCTGTGATTTTAGTGAACAAATTTCAGAACCTATCTAAACGGGACCAATTTAGCTAGATTCTGATGTTTGTTATGTTTGCTTGCACGCATGTGCAGGAAACATAGTGCCATCATTTTTTGTAGGTGTGGCACCCTGTCTTCCAATTCAGTCGGTGTGTTTGCAGGCGTGGCCACAGTTCGCCAATGAACGGTGCAGCTGTGTATGACAGCAGTTGAAAATGCAGTGGCGTACAATTGAAAGGAAGAGACCACTTCAGTGAGCAGCAATAAGATAGTGTTAATTAGCATATTGCCAGCAATCCTGCTTGTATACGTCCTGTTTTCTCTTCCTGGAACATAAATTCAATTTGAAGTAAACTTTTCCTAGGACTATGTTTCCGGGAGAAGGCAAGTGACTAAAATGACATCCTTGGAATGTTTCCAAAAAAAGATCTAATTGCCATCTTTCGAATGTTGAGTCAGAGTTCAGGGTAGGAGCGGCATTGACAAAAGCAGGAAAACAGAAACCCAAAGAGACTGAAAAAGTAGATGCAGTTGTCTTCTGTTGGCACACCTGATCAGTATTATAATAATATTCCCTAACCCTCTGAGTGTCTCTGAATAACACCCCCCCACCCGCCTCACACAGTATGGCTGACGGGGTGCCCAATCTCCCATCGGCTCCGCACTCCCCCTCCCCAGAATTCTAGGTGCCATGCTGGGAGCTCACCCCAGCATGGCGTAAGTGAGAATGGTGACGGGGGTGCCCAATCCCCCATTGGCTCAATTAAACCCCCCCATAAAGAAACAGATTTCCAGTTGCCACGCTGGGAGCCCACCCCAGCGTGGCACATGTCTGTGTGGCTGATGGGGGTGCCCAATCTTCCGTCGGCTCCACTGACCCCCCAAAAAATGTTCCAGCTGCCACATTGGAAGCCCACCCCAGGATGGCACAAGTCCTGCGTCGTCTTCCTAAAAAGAAAACAAACACCTAAAAAGAAAAAGGTCCCTCGTTGATTGTCTTGCCCCAACCCCGCCCACCCTCTGTGCATCCACCTTCCCACCCCACCTCACCCCATACTTACCTCTGGAGCTTGGCAAGACGATCTTTGGTGGACCAGGAACACGTCTGCACTCTTCAAAGCCGACCGCAAACTAAAGAAATGCCGGTAAATGTAAAATGGAATAAATAGTTTTTTTTCAATTTTGATGCATATCTCAGGCATTTTTTGGAATTTTGGCACCAAATTTTCAACATGGGGTTTTTGGGATCCCTCCTCATGAATGCTGGCACTGTCATGGTGTTAATCGGCCCTGAAAAGTGATTTTTGGTCATTGTGCAGAACCACCTTTTGGGACGATTTAGTGAAATGACAGTGTCACAGTCCATGAGGTAGGCTCCCAAAACCCTATATTGAAAATTGGTGAAAAATTCCCAAAATGATTGATTTATGGCGTAGCATTGCAGTTCCACGCATGCTCATAAGTTTGCAAATTTTTAATATTTTCACTCCAGATTTTCAACATTGTCATTTTACCACACCTCCTTATGAGCAGGACAGCTGTCATTTTCACATCTCATCAAAATGTGTTTCCACATATAGCACACAATGGCACAGTTGGTGTGTGAAATCAATGTTTGGGACAGATTAACAAAATCACAGTGACACTGTTCATGAGCAGAAGTCCTAAAATGGCTATGTTAAATATTGGTGACAAAAGTCCATAAAATGACTGTATTACGAGTGAGCATTGCACAGTTTCCACGCACCTTCATAAGTTCATGAATTTGTAATATTTTCAGTCCAGAGTTTCATCACTGGCATTTTTCCACACTTCCTTATGAACAGTACAGCTGTCATTTTTCACACCATGGCCAAAATGTGTTTTCGCACTTCCAGCGCAGAAATGCGTGGTCGCTGTGGGAAATCACTGCTCGGGACAGATTAAGAAAATCACAGTGACACTGTTCATGAGAGGAGGTCCCAAAATGCCTGTGTTGACAATTTGCAGTAAAAAATCCCATTATGGGTGTGCGTTGTACAGTTTCTACTCATGCTCATGACTTCACCAGTTTTTTTAATATTTTCACTGCAGATTTTCAACATTTCAATTTTTTACACCTCCCCATGAACAGTACAGCTGTCATTTTTCACATCTGTTCGAAATGTGTTTTTGCACCTGTGGTGCCAAATGATGGTGTCGCTGTGCAAAATCATCTTTCAGCTAACAAACTGATATTGCCATTATTCATGAGGTGGAGGTCACAAAAAAAAAATGTTGAAAATTTGGAGTGAAAATACCAATGAACACCTGAGGTGTTAGGGTTTCTGACCATAACGCCCCACCCTGTAGAGACTGACAGGCATGAGGGGTATGACTTGGGATTGTCACCTGTAATGCTCATACCATTCCACCGCCACCCACACCCTGCAGCCAGTGAGAGGCATCGAGGAGTGCCTTGGACTCTTCGGCCCCAAAGTTCACTCCATTCTTCTACAGCACCCATTTCACCATATTTCCTGATGGAATGAGGTGAACATAAGAGCCAGATATCCCAACACCATAACACTTGTCAGTGTCTGCAGGGTAGGTGTGGTGAAATGGCATGGCCGTTATGCCTGACGACCCAAGGCACACCCAATGACAATGCCAGCAAGCAAACATTAGGCATTGACAAATGCTTGTTTTTAAGTAACAATCACACAAAAGTGAGGTGTACATATTTATGAAACACATGCAAACAGTGGTGAGAAAGAAGTAAGTGCCTCAGCTGAGACACTTACTTCTTTCTCACCACTGTTAGTATTGGTTTTTAAGTATACTGCCCAAAAATACCTTTTTTGGGCACCCGAAACCCTGGATGCCCAGTTTAGCAAGAGGAGCACTTCCCCCATATTCTCTGTATGAGAATAGTTGCAATTTCTTGACTTCTGCAGTTGCAGCTGGAAATTGTGCTGTGGGCTGCAGTGTGAGCAGTGAGCTGCTCTTTCCCTGGTGTCTAGTAGTGGCTCCCACCAAAATCCATTGCCCTTCCTGGAGGCATTCAGTGTTGCCTGTCCCCCTTATTCAAGTTATTTCCTGGTGTCTAGTTGCACCCTCTACCCTTCTGATCACTCTCCTCATTGTCAAATACATTCACTGGTGTCTAGTAGCACCCCCAGCAGTACCGTGCCAATCTCCATTTTATTGGGGTTCCCTGGGGGGGGGGGCAAAGGCTTGAATATCATTGGCTTTATTGCTGAGTTTCTGTCCCAGCTTGTCTCCTGCATTAAGGGTCCCTCTGGACATAGATCAGGCTTCTCATATGGTTGCTACCCCTACATCACTTGACCAGGAACTCTATCCAATTTTGATCTCTTTTTAAAGTTCTCTACTAAGCTGGTCATTCTCTGGGCCAACAGGAAGAAAGGTGTTCTTACATGGTGGGGCTCAGGATCAGCATCTATCTGGACTTCTCCCCTGTGGTAGTTCAGTGGTGCAGGGAATATATTCTGATCTGGGCTGCCTTGAGGAAAGCAGGAATTCAGCATCATTTTATGGGGCTTTCTACTCTTATCGCTTATAAAGATGGCAAGTCCTTCATCTGCTGATCCTCACAAGAAGTCCAAGTTGTCGTACACTGAAGCTGGCTGCAGTTAAAGGATGACTCTCCCCACACACCCCCAAGGCATCCCAGGTGGGATTTGAGCCAGCCTGTATTTTATAGTTCTTTGTCTCAGCGGAACCTGAACTTTCAGGCTGCTGGCATACACCACCTGTCTGGGCTTTCAGAGGAGTATGCCCCTACACATGGTGTCAAGGGCCAGCATCCTCAGGCTGGTTGCCATTCTCACCAGGGTAATTCTGCTTCCTTGAGGAGTGTCCACCTTACAACTTCTCAAGGGAATGAGGTTTGCCTTTGCCTGCAACCCCATCAACTTAGTTCAGGATCCTCATCGCCTTGCTCTTCACCTGCCTTACTGCCCATGAAAGCTGCCCGAGGGGACCTCTTGGATCTATCGGACACAGTTACAGATTGCCTCTCTTCTTCACAATCTACAGTACTTCCCTGCCCCATCTCTCTCCAGAGCTGCATCACAATACTATGCAAGGAACTGAACTAGATTTGATGGACTTTGGCCCAGATCCTCTTTTCAATGTCTCCACTCTGCAGCCAGATTCTTCAGTTCCTCTGGGCCATTTTCTGGAGATGTTTTATTCGTGCTGTATTTGTTCCCTCTACTGTGCTTGGTTTCCTTTTTCTTCATTTTCCTTTTTCTATTAGGGTTCATACCTTATTCTTCTTTGTCTGCCTCCTCTCTGTGGCCTATGTTTAGTTGGGTTTAGTTTCCCACTGTATTAGATGTTTATCTCTCTTATTTAGTGGCTCCTTTTTATGTTTGCTTGCTCACCACAGCGCAGAAACATTATCTTGGCAACAGGAAGCGGGTTGTGGAGGGTGTGGCAGTGTGGTGGCCAATGCCAGCACTGCATTTATGGGCTTGGCGGTGTGCACCCAATGCAGGCCCAGTGTACTGATGACACTGGTTCTTGCAGAAGTACCACCAACTTGAAAAGATTTGGCGCTGCAATGACTGGCTGCCTTGTCATTGCAGCATCATTGCAGGGTGGTACCTGCCTGGTGTAATACCAGGAACTTTAGAGCCTCATGAATGCTGATGGGTGCCCAATCCCTGTTGGCATGCCCCAACCCGCTTCATTTGCTGACAGGGGAGCACACTTCCCGTCAGCATAATATCCCAGCCCTCAATTTTTGTTGTGTCCCTCAGCATCATGCACTCCCCAAACAGTCTTTCTTTTGCCAGTGGGGGCCCAATCCCCATCAGCTTCACTCCCTCCTTCCCAGTTCACTTTGCTGATGGAGAGCCCACTCCCTGTTGGCATAATGTCCCCACCCCTCAATTTCTGTTTGTGTGCTGAGGGTGCCCAATCCCCTCAGCATCATGTGCCCCCACCCATTTCTGTGTCGACAGGGGGCCCAATCCCATCAGTTTGGTCCCCCTCCCACAATGCAGGTGGCACACTGGAGCCCACCCAGTGTACCAAACACATCTGCAAAAAGAAAACCAACCCCGTTGTCTTTTGTTTTTACCTGTAAAATGAGAAAGCGGTCCTCGACATGTCCGGTGCCCTTCCCCAACCCGCACTCAACCTCTGCGTACCCCACCTCCTCACACCCCCCCACCCAATACTTACCTCCAGAGCCCAGTGTGACAGTCTTCAGTGGATTGGGAACATGTCTGCATTCTTCAAAGCCGACCGCGAACTGAAGAAATGCCAGTAAGCTGTATAATGGCATAAATAGGGTCTTTTCAACTTTAGTGCATATCTCAGGCATTTTGGGGAATTTGGGCACCGAATTTTCAACATGGGGTTATTGGGACCCCTCCTCATGAATTCAGTCACTGACATTGCGTTATTTGGGCCAGTCTTTAGGCATCAAGGAATACCCAGTGCTGTTGTCCTGCTGTTTTCATCCTCCTGCTGGTTCAGATGTTCCATTGTCCATGGCCCAGTACTTAATCCCAATCCCTTCTTCCATCTCCTGCCAAGGATATGCTCTCCATGGGCTCCCTGTCTATAGGTCTAGGAAACCCGGGCACTGGGCGATCAGCGCTGCCTCTACCGCCACCTGATAACCTAAACTCGGACTCTCCACTAGCAAAGCACGGCATTAGCAGCCATCCAATCAGAATGTGAGCACTCTTCAGTGTTGCCTTCCAATTGGTTCCTGCAGTCTGCTTCTGTGTCCATTCTAAACCAAGCATAAATCTGATTTCCATGCCAAAATTTGCCAAAAAAGAGCTGTAATTACTTTTCTCCTTGACTGTTAAGACCCTTATCCTTCTGTTTAGAGTGTTACATTTAGGGATAGTGTGTGATTACTACTTTGAAATTCTGTTATGTCAGCTCCCTACGAGCAGCGGATCACTTCCCCTACTGAAGTTCCTACTAAGTCTCATCTTATGTCCTCCTTAAATATTACAGAAACACTCTGAACTGATATGACTGATGTAACATTGAGTACTTACTTGGATTAATTGCATTAATGTTTTTTTACTTGTGTTATTTGGCTCTGTTGTAAATATCTCTGTATGCATTGTACCATTTGACCCAGAGTGAGCCAGGTCCATCTTGTAAATGAGCTTGCTCAACGATGTTCGCCTGGATAAATAAAGATTTTGATTGATTGATTGAAAGGTGATTTCGTGGTCACTGCGTGGGAATCACCTTTTAGGACTGATTGATAGAACAACAGTGCCACCGTTCATGAGGTGGGCTCTCAAAAAGCCTATGTTGCAAATTTGGTGAACAAATACAAAAAATGACTGTTTTACGAGCATGCATTGTACGGTTTCCATGCACCCTTGTGCAAATCTGCAATATTTTCACACCAGATTTTCAACACTGGCATTTTTCACACCTTCTTATGAATAGTACAGCTGTCATTTTTCACATCCTGGCCGAAATGTGTTTTCGCACTTCTGGCACAGAATAGCGTGGTCACAGTGGGAAATCAGTGATTGGGACAGATAAAGAACAAGCAAGTGAGAGAGGGGGAGTGAGCGAGCTCAATGGAGCTCTGTCAGGACTGCTGCAGATTTCTTTGTGGGCAGGAAAAGGCACCAGTGCAGGCAGAAGCCCAGTACAAAAGGGCAGCCTGCAGCACCGTGAGAAACAGAACGAGCGAGTGAGCCGGGGGAGTGAGCAAGCTCTATGGAGCTCTGTCGGGACTGCTGTGAATTTCTTTGTGGGCAGAAAAAGGTACCAATGCAGGCAGGAGCCCAGCACAAAAGGGCAGCCTGCAGCGCCAGGAGAAACAGAATGAGTGAGAGAGGAGGAGTGAGCGAGTTCAACGGAGCTCTGTCGGGATTGTTGTGGATTTCTTTGCGGGCAGAAAAAGGTGCCAATGCAGGCAGGGAGCCCAGTGCAAAAGGGCAGCCTGCAGCATAGGGAGAAACAGAATGAGCGAGTGAGAGAGGAGGAGTGAGCAAACTCAACGGAGCTCTGTCGGGACCTTAGAGTTGCCCACCCAACTGCCCAGGGTCCTGTGTGTCCTACATTACAGCAGGGTCTCTGGGGTGGAGATAAAGCAATGATTAGATACTTTTAGGATTGCTGTAATAATACAGACTTAGTTAAGTACTGAGCTATACTGTTAGGATTGCTGTAATAATACATATTTATATGTTCTGTTTATTTCTCTAACTGAGCTGAGTAACACTTGGAGTGCAATACAATGTCTAACTGGAATAAGTGAAACTATGAGGGCTGAGAACAAAAAGTATAGTAGCTGAGGGGTGAAAAATGGACAAGGAGGCTTTAGGATTGCTACAGTAATACAGTAACTAACAGAGGAGATTTGAGACTAAATTAATCCGGTCAGCAAGGTGTAGGGGGAACAGGAATTTGAGTAAATAGGGCCCTAACAGTTGTAATAGGGTACAGAAACTGAGAGTAACACCCCGTAACATAAGATTGGGGGCCGAAATGGGGCAGGTGCCACATGTCAATAGGTTGGGCATCTTTGAAAGGGTGGTGCGATGTACAGGAAGTGGGTCCACCATGATCCTGGACTGGGCTTGGAGGATGGGGGGGTGTATGGTCTGTAGACAATTGGCTAGTTTGAGGGAGAAACTGTGGAGGTTAGGGAGGAGTCTAAGTGGCAGAGCAGATTAGTATGGTAGGCATCCTGTCTAGGGGGGAATAAGGGGATGGCAAGGTGGAACGGGGGAAGAACAACTCACGGACTGAAACTGACCCCAGCATCAGAGGCACTAGTGGAAAAGAGAGGAGAAGGGAGGGGTGCCCGGGGGATGGGGAGGAAGAAACCACGAAGAGTACCAGGAGAGAGCAGATGGCTGTGGTAGGGAGGGACCAGGGTGGGACATGGGGGCATGGAGGGAATAAGTAGAGGGAACCAAAAAGGAAAGAGATGTAGGAGGGTATCAACTAGAATAGATTTGAGCCTCTGCTATGGGAGAGGGGGGGGAGTAGGAACATACTGAAGGGGGGGAGGACAAGCGGGGCATGAGAGGGGTGGCAACAGGTAGGGGAAGATATAGTGAGGACGAAAGAGTAGAATGGGCAAGTTAGGAAGAAGGGGAGGTGACTGGAGGAGAGACGGTTACAGGAAGGGGGAAGGATGGGAGGGGCATCACTAACGGGCTCGAAGGAAATGGGGTCTCTAAATCAACAACAACGGGGATCGGAGAGGGGTTGGAAATCAGCAGGGGAGGAGGGGAGGTCGACATGGGAATCCCAATAGGAAGTAGTCAGGCTGGTAAGGGGTTCAAGGGGGATGGAAGGAATAAGGCAGAGACAATGGGTGAGGCAGAAGTAAGGAGTGCAGATTCAGAAGTCACAGAAGGTGCAGCTGGCGGGGTAAGGGGCAGGGAAGAACGAATACTGGGGTGTTGGAAGGGGCATTAGAAGGGAAAGGTGTAAGGGACAGGGTGGTACTCATCCTGGGGGATTCTATACTGATGGGGATGTGATGGGGCAGAAGGGGGAAAAGGCACAGCTGTATTTGGATTGAAGCTATCCCCAGGTTGACTGCAGGAGGGGCAGGCAGGCACTGCTCAAATGTGCAGTGAGGGGAGGAAGAAACCTCATTTAGTGTTGCATGTGGTTACAAACAACTAGGCGGGGACACTGTGGAAGTAGTGAGGGTGAGGTTCTAGGAGTTGGGCAGGCAGTGTGAGGGGTTGGGGGACTCAGTGGCATTCTCGGAGGTACTCCTGGTACCATGTGCAAGTGTGGAGAAGAAATGTAGGATCGAGGAGTTCAATGAGTGGCTGAGGGATTGGTGCCACACCATAAATTATGGGTTAGTGACTAACTGGGGTAGGGTCTGGGGAAATAGTGACTTGTACACAGAGGACAGGCTACACTTGAGCATGGATGGTAGGGGAGTATTAAAGGTGGGATTAGAGGGGTATATCTCTACTAAGGTGGATTTAAACTAGTGGGGGGCGGCAAAAGACTGAGGTTAGTAACAAGGTCCAGACGGGGAGCCTAATGAGCTCACCCCTAGATATAGGTAAAGGCGGAGGTTTAGTAACCCTGTGAGGAGGCGGACAGAGTGCTCTGAATGTAATACAGAAGGCACCATCACCCGGTAAAAAACTATGACAAGAAAGGGTGCGAACTACCGGGAGGAGGGATACAGGCCAAGGAGAAGAGTAAGGAGAAGGAGGGGTACGGGTGGAAGGTGGTCTCTATCAATGCAAGAAGCCTGGGGAACAAAATTGCACAGCTTCAGGCGCTCCTTTCAGAGGGGAAGGTGGACACTACTGCAGTGACAGAGACTTGGGCCACAGAGTACCATGATTGGGACTTGGCAATCCCAGGATACAGAATATACAACAGGGACTGGGGGTTGGAAGGTTGCACTCTGTGTGAGGGAAGGGATCAAATGCATAAGGGGACGAGGGAGAAGAGGCGAGGACAGAGGCACTTTGGATGCAGCTCCTGGACTCCTATGGCAGAAAGTTGAGGCTGGGAGTGGTGTACAGACCACCAGCCCAATCCGGGGAACTGGATGGGGAGTTGGCAGAGCAGATAAGGAGGGTGTGTAGAAGGGTGAGTGTAGTGATAGTGGGGGATTTTAACCTACCAGGGGTTGACTGGAGCACCCTGGCCACTAGCAGTACTAGGGAGCAGGTGCTCCTTGATGCATTCCAGGATGGCCTTCTGACAAAATTGGTAAGTGTGCCTACAAAGCTTGGTAGCACTCTGGACCTAGTACTGGCAAAAGAGGAGGCAGTGAGGGAGCTAAAGGTGGAGGACCCACTAGCGGGTAGCTACCACCAAGCAGTGTGGCTCGTTCTCACGCTGGGCAGGGAGACAGGAGGTACAGGCATTAAGGTGGTGGACTTTAGTAGAGTGGACTTTGGGAGGATGGGAGTAATACTGCAAGGGGAACTCCAGGATACAAGGCCAGGGATGGATGCAGAACAAAAGTAGGGAGTCATAAAGACTGGGCTAACAGAGGCCACAGTAGCCTGCACCAGGGCCAGGAGTAAGAAGAGCAGAGCCAAGAAACCATGCTGACTGAACAAGGAAGTGCTGCAAGGGGTGAGGGCATAGAGGGCTGCATACCAGAAGTACAGGAGAACAGGGAAGAGAGAGGATAAGGAGGCTTATGGGAGTTGGTCAAGGGAGGTGGCCAGGAGGGTGAAAAAGCTAAGGCCTCCAGGAATTAAGGTTAACAGGGCATAAAGGAGGGAAAATGACTTTTTAGGTATGTCAGGGAAAGAGGAAGTGCAAGGAACATATTGTGAGGATAAAGGGGAGCAGATTGGGTGAAAAGGGGAGGAGCAAGCGGAAATTCTAAATGAGTACTTCTGCTCTGTTTCCACTAAGGAAGGATGATCCACTACCAGCATGGACTGGGGGTGGGGAAGGGGAAGGATAGACAGACAAAATGATCAAAGAGAGTAGGGTGCTAAAGGGCTGAAAGCATAAGGGTGGACAAGGCGTAGTCCAATGGCATCCACCCCAGGGTGCTGAGGGAGATGGTGGAGCTGTTGGCAGAGACACTGGCACATCTGTTCAGCACCTCCCTGGAAAATGGGGTGTGTGCCCCAGGACTAGAGGGTGGCCCATGTGGTGTCCATACACAAGAGTGGGCCTAGGGAGGAGCCAGGAAATTATCGGACGGTCAGTCTCACGTCCATAGTGGGTAAGCTTATGGAGGCGATACTGAAGCAGAGGCTGGTGGTATTCCTAGAGAGTAATGGCCTCCAAGATGGCCAGCAACACAGGTTCATCTCAGAGAGGTCTTGTCAAACCAACCTAATAAGAATATTATGACTGGGTGACAAGGGAGTTGGACAGGGGCCATGCGGTACATGTCCTGTACTTGGACTTCAGTAAGACCTTTGATACAGTGCCTCATGGGAGACTGGGGGAGAAGCTGACAGCAGCAGGGCTGGGAAAAAAGCTGACTAAATGGATAGAGAACTGGTTACAGGGCAGGGTGCAGAGGGTGATGGTGGTGGGGGAGCTCTCAGCACCTAGAACAGTGACAAGTGGGGTGCCGCAGGGGTCAGTGCTGGGCCTGGTGCTATTTGGGCTCTTTATTTCCGATATAGCACATGGAGTGGGGAGCAGGGTTAGTCTGTTTGCAGATGATACCAAATTGGGGGCAGTGGTGGACAAAGAGGATGGATGGGAAAAACTTCAAGGGGACCTAACCAAACTAGACACATGGTCAGTGGAGTGGAAGCTAGGATTCAACGTGAAGAAGTGTAAGGTGATGCACTTCAGTGCTAAGAACCAGAAGAGGACTATTGATTGGGGGTGAAGTTGGGGATCACAGTGGAAGAGAAGGGCCTAGGGGTGTTGATAACTGGGAGCATGAACAACTCAGACCAGTGCAGGAGAGCAGCAACAAAGGCAAACAGGATGCTGGGGTGCATCGTAAGGGTGTTCTCATCCAGACACAGAGATATGATCCTTTCTGTCTACAGATCATTGGTCAGACTGCACCTGGAGTACTGTGTGCAATACTGGAGGCCGTACCTGAGGAGAGATATAAAGTTACTGGAGGGGGTGCAAATGAGGGCAACCAAAATGTTATAGGGGTAGAAGGAAAGGAATATGAAGTTAGGCTGAAGGAGCTGATCATGCACACACTGGAGGAGAGGAGGGATGGTGGGGTATGATTGAAGCATTTAAATACCTGGGGGGGTAAATAAACCTAGCATTGAGGGGGTGTTTAAACTGAGAAGTGGAAGGGAGACAAGGAGGCATGGACTAAGGTTGGAAGGGGAACGTTTCAAGAGGGAAATGAGGGAAATGCGGAGGCACTACTTCACTGAGAGGGTGGTGTCTAGTTGGAATGCACTGCCAGAGGGAGTGGTAACATCTAGGATAGTCAATATCTTTAAGAAGGAGTGGGATAAAGCAAGAGGAAGAGTCGGGGGCAGGTGTTGGGACAAGCGGGGTAGGAACTGAGGGGGAGGAGGCTGGGGCAGCTGCAATCTAGGGCACACTGAAGCAGACTTACATAGACCGATCGGTCTATTCAGCTGGCAGATTCGTATGTTCGTATATGTTCATATGTATGTTCATATTAAAATCACAGTGACTCTGTTCATGAGCAGAGGTCCTAAAATGCCTATGTTAAAATTTGGTGACAAACGTCCATGAAATAACTATGCTACAAGCGTGCATTGTGCCGCTTCCATGCACCCTCAGAATTTCTGCAAATTTGTAGTACTTTCACTCCAGATTTTCAACACTGCCATTTTTTCAGACCTCCTTCTCAACAGTACAGCTGTCATTTTTCACATCCTGCCTGAAGTATGCGTTTACACATCTGGTGCAGAATAGTGCAGTTGCTGTGGGAAATCAATGTGCGGTACAGATTAAGAAAATCATAGTGTCAGTGTTCATAAGCAGAGGTTACAAATGCCTAAGTTGAAAATTTGGTGAAATAATTCCACTAAATGACTGTGTTACATGCATGCATTGCACAGTTTCCATCGCGACGCCAGAAGTTCGAAAGCATTTTTAATATTTTCACTACAGATTTTCAACATTGCCATCTCTCTTCACAACTCCCTATGAATGGTGCAGCTGTCATTCTTCACATCCTACCCGATCTGTGTTTTCGTATATCTGGCACACAATAGCATGGTCGTTGTGGGATCTCAAAGTTTGGGATGCATTGACAAAATCACAGTGCCACTATTCATGAGAAGAGGTCCCAAATGCTTTCATGAGGTGGGGTCACAAAAAGGCCATGTTGAATAGTTGTAGTGTAGGGTTTCTAACCATGATGTCCCACCCTGTACAGACTGACAGGGGTGTTGCCTTTGGATTGCTGACTGTAATGCTCATGCCGTTCCCCTCCACCCCCACCCTGCAGCCAGTGACAGGCATCGAGGTGTGCCTTGGACTCTTCAGCCCCAGAGTTCACCCCATTCTCCTATATTGCACCCATTTCAGCGTATGTCCTTGTGGAGTGGGGTGACTGTAAAGTCGAACACCCCAGGGCACACTTCAACACTTGTCAGTGTCTGCAGGACAGGGTGAGGTGAAATGGCATGAACGTTATGGGTGACAACCCAAATGCATACCCCAACGCCTGTCCATCTCTGCAGGTTGGAGGTGGGGTTGGCATGAAGTTCAGTACTTACTGCCATTCCTACTCTACATCTGTCTAACTCCTGCATTTGCAATGCTAATACCAGCAAGCAAACATTCAGCATTGACAAATGCTTGTTATCCCTTGATTCTGTTTCCTTCTATCTGCGTCTTGGAGATCTCATACCTTTTTTGTTGTTCTTCTTGTTGTTTTTGTTGTCTTGTATTCTGGTCTCCCCTCTCCATTCTTGGGCTCCTTTCTGACTCCTTCTCGGTTTTAGCTGTTAGAGTGGCACCTTCATAGCACGGTGTCTCTCCTCCTTTTTTTTGTCTCAGATGTTGGAAATGCTTTATGGCTACTTGTTCTTTGCTGAGCATTTGGATTATTGCAGCAATAGTCTCACCACTTCATTACATTTTTGCATACACTCACAGCACAGAACAATATAGCTCAGGAGTCATTTCTGTGATGCTGGAGTTCCTCCACTTAGTCCAACTGTGAGCCCTCTTCAGTGTTTATTCCATTTCTTCCCACCTCTCACTGAAGGGCCCGTGCAACACGCAACACACACACACACACGTGAGATGGTGTGTCTCAACAACCAGATTGCAAGGTTGCTTCACACAATTCTGAAAGAATTTAGGGATCTGCTGCTACTGACATTGGCTTTTACACATTGTAGTATCTTTCAGCATGACACTTGTCTATACAATACGACCTTTTCGTCTGTGCTACTTCAGAGATAAAGCAGTCAGCTTTCACTTTAGTCCCTTTTCTGAACAGCATGTTGTTTTTGTAGGGGTGTGTGTGCCAAAAGTCATTTCTGATAAATCTCCATGTACGTGTTTTAAGAATGTCTAGACCAGGAAGGCTTAACTTCCTTACCATGTTGAAATCATAATCATTAGAGCAAAGGTAAAAACCTTTTGGGCTTAACTTGTGTGGACCTAAACATTAAATTAAAGGATGAATCAGTATTGCACTCTCCCTAATCTTGAAACAAAAGAAAAACTGACTAGCCTACTCTATCATATTACAGGTGTAATAACCATTTTAGATTTCAGGTATTTTTCTTATTTTATTTGATAATAAAGGCAAGTCTGCAAAAGAACTAAACCAACAGGCATGTATCCCTACACACACACATGCATGCATGCACGCACACACACAGACAAGCATGATTTATACTCATTAATAGTACTTTTCTTTCATGTTAATAGTAGGCAGTGTGTACCATTGGATATCTGACAACCTAATGCAACATACTTGGTGTTTTAAGTATTATGGCATGACTAGGAATTGGGTTGCTGTCAGGTAATTTAACCTTAGGGACTGATGAGCTAGGAGGAGTAACTGGGTGTCTTTATTTATTTATTACACACAAGACCCTTTAGGCAGTGCCTATTTTCAAAAGATCTAGAGCCAGGACATGTAGTAAAGGTAAGAGAGTCAGATAGGTACATTTTAATAAAGAGGTTAGGAAGTAGCTGGAACATACAAATTGTGCACAAATGGTATGGACTGCAATAGTATTACATAGAGAATAATGGATGGGTGAGTGGTTATAACAAAGATTTTACACACCTGATGGGATGCCATAACCCCAAGAGCGAAGCTCAAGGGTTTATTAAGGCATCCCACTGAGGGTGTGTGTAAATCTGAGTTTTACACACCTACCCATCCTTTATTTTATAATTGCTAGGATCATTTTTCACCACAGCAATTGTACAAAGGCATCCCGGAGGCTGTGGGCACTGAACATACTAAAATAATAGATTCACAAACAACATACTGTAAGCATAAAATACAATATTCCAACAATTTAAACAAGATTATATAAGTACTACCCTCAGCAACAGCAACTAGACTCAAAAGAGTCAAGGGTTAATTTAAATCTAAAATTCTGAGACCAGGTAAGGGCTATAAAATGCAATCTGGGAAGGCCTGATTATATACTCAATATGGGGCCCATACCTGGAATATATAGAGTCCAAAAGCCATAGACCCATCTCTGACTGGAGGAAAGACCTGCTGTAACCACCCTGAGTGTTTAATACTCCTTTTCAGATACTTCCAATTCATGTTTTTTAATGTCAGCGGGTGTGCATGGCCTATGACTCCCCATGCTACAGACTGTCTATACTCTCTGTCCTTCTCTCACCTCCCATACCTGTAAAGCCCAGATACACAAGGTCTAAAGTGCTATTGCACAAAGAATACTACATCTGTTAGTCAGAAAGGAAAGTGCTAGGCACCTGTCTTCTGCTTAATAAAGTTATGCAATGTTTTTAGCTTAAAGCAGCAGTGCAACGAAAATAGGTTAAAATTTGACCCCACCTTTTTTCTTTCTAATTGATGCCAGATGTCTTCCAGTTTATTTTGGTTGTGAAATTTTCAGTTTTCATTATCATTTAAGAAATTTATGAACGTTTTAAAATAATTATTTCTCAAGAAAAAAAGATGGCTGCCTCATTTTCCCACAGAAATAATATTGAGAACCCGAGGAGGATAAGAGTCCATACAAAAATGTAGATGTACAGTACACGACATAGGAAGCATCCAGAAAACCCAAATCAACAGTTCTGCAATATTTTTATAACCATAGCAGAAAATTGGCTTTAGGGATAACTTTTTTGTTGCACTGCTGCTTTAAGTGTCTTGGCTAAATTTTGATGTTTCACAATGTCTCTTGGCATCCATTGTAATATACGTCACCACTACTTATGTTTTGTGCATGTACTGTTTAACCCTGTTTTACCTTTTATGATACTCAACAAAAGATTAACTGTAAAAACACATATCTAGTTCTATTTTCTTCATACATCATCAGCATTGTGACCTCATAAAAAGTGACATCACAACTGACCATGACAAACTAATCACCAACTGTCAGAGTAGTCAGATATGACGCCATAGCCCGTGGAGGTCACAATAATATGTATGAAGGGGAACAGAACTAGATGTGTCAGCATCCAGGTAAAGAACTACTCTTTGCATTACATATCTAAAGTATAATGTAGAAAACACCAAAAACTGTAAGGTAGAAAACCATCTAACAGCAGAAGGAAAGCTCATCTGGCAAGGAGAGAGAGAGGAAAGGCAGCCTCCCAATCTGCTACTACTGTCACTACTTAACAAAGCAAAATGTCCAACCAATCACAGTCACATATTTTGTCCCTCTCCGCTGCTGAGTACAGGCATAAGGTGGCCACCCACTACAATAGATAGAATTTTTACAGATCAGAGGTTGGTAACCTCATCTACAGTGTTGCTCTCTATCCCTCCCTCCCCGGGCTTGCAGGTTAGTATCGGCTAAAAAGTAATTACCCATCTGAGTAACCAAAAACTTCCCACACCTACCTACTGGAAACCTATGGTTAATTTCATCTATGAAATAGAAAAAAAAATGACATTAAAGCTTAGAGGGCATCAGACCCAATATGAGGAATTTGGGCACAGATGGGTACTAAACCAACTGAAGACAGATCCAGGATTTGTGCCTTGAGACAGCCTGTCACTACATGAGAGATTCATTTTATTCACCTGGGGAGGTTTCCCAGATACGTGTATCTGTAATGCTTTTTTCCCTTACAGGGCTGGTATGGACTTCTATTTGGACATAAGCAGCTCCTGGAAAATGCCTAGGGAGGGGGAGGAGATCCTTCCTAGTCAAGACCACTGGAATTGGACTGCTACCCCACGTCACCTGAATGTTATCATGAAGGGCAAATAGATTCTTTTCTGTCATACATTGTGACATCTGTACTTATGCTGTAGACCTCTCAACAGTTTCTTCTTATTGATTCTTTACATATGTATGTCTGTGTTTATAACATTATTGAAAAATATTAATAAATATTAATTTAAAAAAGGTCCAACCAAGAACTGCTACTGTGACCCAAAGACCATTAGCAGATGACAAACCATTCTGGATTATGTTGTTTGACTATGGTCTCATGAAAAAATGGAAAACACACAGTCTGCTCTATTTGCAACAGAAATGTCAGACAGATACCCAGGAACCCAGGGAGGAGCTCTTGGTTGGAAGGGGGTTCAGATACAGGTCACAGAGCAGAAGAAGGACCGAGGGGTGGTCATAATGGGTAACATGAACAACTTAGCTCAGTACAGGAAGGTGGCAGCTAAGACCAACAAGATGCTGGGGTGTATTGCGAGAGGAATCTCATCTAGAAATAGGGATGTGATCCTGCCACTGTACAGGTCACTAGTCAGGCCACATTTGGAGTACTGTGTGCAGTTCTGGCATCCCTTTCTGAAGAAGGATATCAGATTGCTGGAGGGGGTGCAGCATAGGACAACTAAGATGATCCAGGGGCTGAAGGGCAAAACCTATGAGGACAGGCTGACTGAGTTGAATATGTACACCCTGGAGGAGAGGAGGGATCGGGGGATATGATTGAGACCTTCAAATATTTGAAGGGGATTAACAAAACGGGTACAGAAGGGATATTTAAGCTGAGGAGAGGAAGGGACACTAGAGGCATGGTCTCAGGTTGGAGGGTGGAAGATATCAGAGAGAGATGAGGAGGCTTTTTTCATAGAGGTGATAGAAAATGGAACACTCTACCGAGGAGGTGGTATCGTAGCACAGTGGGCAGTTTTAAAGGGCATGGGACAGGGTGCAAAGGGGGTAAAGGTGAGTGGGGAGGAGGTTGGGGCAGCTGCAATATAAGGGTGCTAGCTGCACATTACCGAGCAGACTAACTTGATAGACCATAAGGCCTGTTTCTGCTGGCAGATTTGTATGTTGGTATAGTACTGAAGTATCTACAATACAATCTGCAGATAGCATCAGAAGATTATACCATACCCCTTTCACAAACTAAACATTCTACCACCTACCATTTGGTTTTCTAATTTTTACAATTTAAGAAGGAATTAAATTATACAGGGTATGTTATGAATGCGTTGTATTTGAGGAACATGTATAATATTATTCAGCTTGAATCTGGGGAATCTCTCCTTTTATATATTTCTTTTAGGTAATACTAAATAAATAAAAAGTAAAACAACTGTGATTTTGTTCTGAAGTGTCGGTTTAACATTATCATAAAGAAATGCACCTGTTTCCAGAAAACAAACAGGAGGGCCCGACAGAGTCAAATGTAATAATTAACCAACCCTGAACATGCCATATATGTGTCACACTTTAAGTGTCAGTTTCAGTGTAACTGTAGGGCAGGTAATCATTAATTACATGCAACAGGGATAATTACACTGTAGTTATTAAGAATTGATGTAACTACATTGCAATTGCAATGCAGTTACAGTAGTTAAGGAAACTTAAAATAGCTGAGGACACTGATGCAATACTCACCTTGTTTAGTCTGTTTTAGGAAATGAGAACCCATAGCACAGACATATCAAATTACAAATGAACAAGTGGATGCCTTTCTAATGCAGTGTACTGCCACATGAAAAGGTACAGCTGATATTCAACTAACAGTTTGATGACAGCAGCACATCCAGAAAGCTAAGCATTCAACTAATTTCAATTATTGTTATAGTCTTACAATGTTGGGCATAAGCTGGGAATAAACACTTCAAATCAGTGGCATGTTTTTAAGTTAAGCACTAGATGAGTATCAACTGGGCCCTGATTATTAGGGTTTTTAAATTATTTTGCAATTACAATGTAAGTTTACACAAAGAAACCAACGTTCTTTAATACAAATCAAGCACCAGGTATGGTATCAGCTCATCATAGCCTAAACATGTTTTTCCTTCTGGGGTTAAAAAATACAAATCTGAACCTTTCAGGCAGTTGGAAATGAAGACTCAGAGTGACACTTCACTGCAACAGACAAGTCTAATGAGCAAGTACTGTGTCATTTAAAGCTACATGTACAGTACTCAAGTAAAAGGCATTCGCTTAACAGGGAAACTCATATATACAGGGCTGCAGTTCATTGCTAGTTCAGAGCTCAGTCAGAATATAATTCAAAACAGTTGACTAGTTAAGGTTTTCCCTGTTCTGCATGGTAATGTTTCCACTCACATTCAACTAGTAATTAACTGACAGCTAGTAAACTGACTGCTAGTTCAGGGCTTTGGTTGAGCAATCAATGCATATTTTCCATATGGGGTCTCTCAGGGGGAGGCTAAAAGAGAAGACTGTGCAACTCTATGTCAATCTGTTTCTTGGACTGTCTGGGCCTGATTCTCAAGCTTCTGGGGTGGTGCAAGGGGCTTGTGTCCACGTGATTAACACAAAGCACCCCTTTCACCAAAGGATGCCCCATGAGCAATTCACAAAGGCAGGCTGGGCCTATCGCATGTAGCCTGCACCTAACTGTCCTTGTGCCACCCTTGCACCACACACTGTGCTGCAGCATGGCACCAAGGGCTTGCGGCAGATGTAGGTTGTCAAATCCCTGTAATTGCAATTCACAAAACTCCCCTGGTGGTGACATTTCTTAGTATTCTTTGACCAGAACTGTCTGGCCTAAGGGTACTTGGAAATTTCACCACCCAGGGAGTTGACCAGGTAGCAGTAATGTGCTGCAGTTCCCCCTCCCCAAACCCATCAGTGTTACAATAAATAAACATTACCCACATTCCTTGGTAGTCTAGTACCCCCTTCCCCAATCATTGTAAAATAAATAAATATCACCCCATTTCCCTGGTAGTCTAGTGGCCCCTCCATCATCCACTATCATTGTAAAATAAATATATAACCCCCTTTGCCATGGTAGTCTAGTGATCCCCAACTCCTCCACGAACCCCAATTGTTGTTAAAATAAATAATAAAGAGACCCTTTTCCCTGATAGTCCATTGCCCCCCCATCCTGATGACCCCAACATTACCATAATATTACTACCTGATGGTCTAGTGGGCCACCCACCCAGCAGTGCCCAACCTCCACGCTCTCTTCAACCTGTAAGGGAGCCAGTAACTGGCACAGCCCAACTCACACCACCATGGCCAGCCACCGACTGAGCTCTGAATTAGTGTGTACTGTATATAGTAGGCACTCAGTGACTGACAGCAGGTGTCAGTCACTGAGCGCACATCTATGTACAGTTCATGCTTATTCAGAGCTCATCCTTTCACTAGCCATGGAGTGAATGAAGCTGTGCCAGTTATCAGCTCACTTACAGGTTGATGGATTGCAGGGTGGTTGGGCACTCTGGGTGGGGCACACTGACTACCAGGTGGCAATTATTATGGTAATATTGGTGTCATTAGGATGAGGGAGGGCACTAGACTACCAAGGAAAAGTGCTCTTTATAATTTATGTTAACAAAGATTGGGGTTCGAGGAGGGGTGGGGGCCAGTAGACTACCAGGGGAAAAGGGGGTTAAATATTTATTTTACAATGATCATGGATCAGAGAGGAGGGCTACTAGACTACCAGGAAAATGGGGAAATGCATTATATATGTTGGCAATGATCGGGGGTCAGGGAAGGGGGCCACTGGACTACCAGGGAATGTGGGCTACTATTTATTTAGTTACAATGACTGAGGATAGCGGGGTGTGCTTCCATACATTGCTACATATTGCATGAGGCTGCGCGCCCTGTCCAGGTGTGCCCTCTGTGAGATGCACTGCTAGGGTTGCTGCAAGCCATGAGACTTTGCCACCAGGACCCGCCAATATAGAGAATCAGGTGCAGGATCTGTGGCTGCATGGGTGACTGGCACAAGTTGCCTTTGGTGTGGCTTTTGCTGAGTTTTGAGAATCAGGCCCTCCATGTCACTGGATTGATTGCGCCACTGATTTCATCTGCAGAATGTCCCACCCAGTCCTAACTAGATACATGTATATAAACTATGTTTTATTTTCTAGGTAACTGCATTTACTGCCTTTTACTTGCTACATTGTTTTACCTGTTGTGTTTCTGGCTACATCTCAAAGGTATTTAAGCAGTGCTGTGGTGTGAACTAGCTTTTTCTGTCACTCTGCTGACACCTGCTTAACTTCCTCCATAAACTTAATTATATGTAACCTTGATTTTATAGTTTGTACTCCTGCCCTCTAGTATTTACCTCTATTTTTGCAGTTAAATCTCTGCTATACTTCTACATCAAACTTCCTGTTTCTTCTCAGGTTAACTCATGGTTGGCCTAGCTAAGAAGGAAAGGGGGATTGTTGCACTCACAGTCAAGCTCAAATACTGAAGACAGCACCAGACATTGGATCTTGACTGCAGGAGAACATTTTTTCCTGAACCGATTTCTACAGCATTCAGTTAACAGGGCTGTGCTCTGGGTAGGGATGGTAGCAGTTGGGGAGGGAGGATATTATGATGTCTCATACTGTATTTCAACCCCTTTTGATACCCAGATGGCAAACCATAAAGATGTCATATTTTTTATTAATTCTCAACCAGAACACTCACCTTATAAAATGTAACTCATTTGCATATCACTCCATATATACATCTTGGAAAGAGTCGCTGATGAAAAACTGAGGAAAAACTGAAAAGTTTCAAACAAAATATTTAGACAACATTTAGATTGTGTTTTGTATATATTCTATAGATTCTCATCCCCGTTATGTATTGATGTGGAAATGTGCACAACTACTGGCTCCTTTATCCCTTTAAGTCCATCTGTCCCAGCATCTCATTCCATACTTAAAGTCGTGATCCTCTGCTATGATATCGTAATCTGTTGCCCTTGGAATGACTGATATTACAAGCAGAATATTGTGACATCATGCAGGGAACATGTACCCTGTACTGACAGGACCGGCCCATCATGGAGGGAACATGTACCCTGTACTGACAGGACTGGCACGCGAAATGAGGTGGAAGATGTGTCATTTACACCAGAAATACACTCCAGGGATATGTCATACCCCCACCACCCAGCAATGACAATCTCCAGGTTCTAGCCATCAAACTAATGCTAGAAGCACACAACAGAGTGCTCACCCTACTGTCCATATGCATCTCACCTAAGCAGACCACACTTGGCATCAACAACCTACTGGAGTACGTCAGCACACTGAGCCTAAATTCTGAAACAGTGCTGTTGGGAGACTTCAGTATCAGCTGGGTCTCGCTTGCTGCTAACACCATCAAAGATACCCTTGCCACAATCCACTTCTCCCAACTGGTGGATGCACCAACTTAAACCAATTACAAAATGGGCACCAGCACACTTCTGGACTGAGTCCTCTCAAACTGCCCTTCCCACATCACAGGTCTCACCGTACTCCCTGACTCACTGAGTGACCACTCCGCTGTCAGTTTCCTCTGGAGCAACAACTACCACAAACCTCCTGCCAGAACTGTAAAAAAACACCTACTCCTAAAGGGCCACCTTCCGCAACTAAAGGATGACTTAAAGCAGCAGGACTGGTCGGACCTGTATGGAACCACAGATGTGGACACTGCACTAGATCTCTATCTAAAATTCCATGCAGCCTGTGACAAACATGCTCCCATCAAAGAGGGAAAAACCAGAGGACCTATAAATCCCTGGATTACCCCGAACTACTGGAGCAACTAAATGCAAGAGACCAGCTCTGGCAAATGGCATGGACACATGGCACACCAACTAACATCCAAAGGTATAAAAGGCCCGCAATGAGTGCACAAAGGCAGTCCATGAGGCAAAAAGCAAATTCTACAAGGAAGGCTCACCAACACCTGGAATAGCAGCAAATTGCTCTGGGCAAATCTAAATGATATCATTAGAAAGGACCCTAAAATAGCCCCAGCCATGCTAAATGTTAAGAACATCCCTACCTTTGACCCTCTGCTCATCACTAACTCTCTGAATCTCACCTTCTCAGATCTCAGTAGCGTGCTTCCAATTAACATCTTCAATAGCCCTACTCCAGGGGTCAGTGAGAAGATCCCAGCACAACCAAATTGGCCATTATTCCATTTCAAACTGGTCTCCGAAGCTGCTGCCAGAAAATACCTTGAAAAAGCCCTCTTCAAATCAAAGCACAGTGGGGACTCTGGACCTAAAATTTCTTTGACTAACACTAGACAAAGTACTTGATCCACTGACAAAGATAATTAATCTATCCCTCTGCCACTCCAAATTTCCCCAAATCTAGAAAGCTGCCACGGTCACCCCAGTATACAAAGGTGGTGACCGGTCTCTTCAAAACAACTACAGGCAGATCTCTATACTCGCTCTCCAAGGCCCTTGAAAGGATTGTGTCAACCAGCTGGTGGAGTACTTCAAGCATATACCTCCTATGCCCAGAACAGCATTGTTTCTGAGCCGCCATAGCACCATCACAGCTCTCCTGGAATTTATTGGATTCATACAGTGCTCTTGACAAAAGGCACATTGTAGGAGCAGCATTTGTTGACCTATCAGAGGCATTGATATGGTCATCATGCCTCCTCCTTGAACAGTTCTCAGACATAGGGCTAGCCCTAGAAACCATAGCATGGTTTTATAGCTACCTTAGCCTGCGATAACACAGCAAGTAAAGATCGGGGACATCCTATCAGAAAGTCGACTGGTCAGATCAGGGGTACCACAAGGTTCCATACTCGGTCCGTTACTCTTCAGTGTCTTCCTAAACAACCTCCTGGCTGCTTGCAATGGCTGCATGCTCCTCTATGTAGATGATGTGGTGATCTTTACTAGCAACCTTGACCCCGCACTGCTGGAATACAACCTCCAGAATGGCTTCACAGTGGCTGAAAAATGGTTCAAAGAGCAAAAACTAGCCATGAACTGTAAAAGACCAAGACCATGCTCTTCAACACAGCCCAAAATAAGCTAAATAGCCTATCCTGGCAATTCAGAATGACTCTGTTAACACCTGGAACTAGTCCCCATTTCAAGTACCTGAGGAATCACACTGGACACTGCTCTGTCTTACACAGCACATTGACATCACGGCTAAAGCCTTTAACACCAGGATCGGTACCCTCTACAGGCACAGACACTGCTTGACCTATGAAGCTCTGAACTTGGCAATTAACAGTTCCTCATCACCTTGATTGACTATAGCCTAGCTGTCTATGGCTCCACTACTGACACAGTGCTCCAACACCTCTCAACAGCCTTAAACAAAGCCTGCTGCCTGCTCACGAATGCCCCAAAACTCATGCACACCTGTGAGCTTTATGCACGCATTGGTTTCAATTGAAGGACAGAATATGTTATCAAACCCGCCTACTCACAAAAAGGCTCTCTAAACTTACTTCCTCAAGGAGTTCTGAGCCTTGTATCACCACATATACATGCCAGTCACACCAGGAACTCGACTACACAAGTATTCCATGTGCCCAGGTGCTACACAACTATGGCCCAGTGATCCTTTGCTCACAGGATCCCTCTGTGGACAAATGGTCTACTACCTGACATAGCTAGAGCCACAACCCTTGGTTCCTTTAAGCGAAAATTCTGTCACCACCTCACCAACAATATTACCTATAGGTGCCCCCACTAGTCTGTACCTGCAGCTTTAGTCTGCCTCAGCACTTCCAACTCCTGATCCGCCAAGTTAAGTCTTTGTCAAAGCACTTGCCTCCCACCTCCTTTTGCACTAGCACTTGCCTCCTATCCCCTACCCCTTGGCTTTTTTCTTTCCCTCTGCCCTTACCATGCCAGCTCCCACTGCCTCTCCCTATCTCACCCTAACAGTCTGCCTTTATCTCTTCCACAGGATGCTGGCATACCATGTACTATGCCTTAGCACAATTTGTGTAACTGTTTGTCATTGCAACCCATGTACTGTTGAATTTGTTTGTACTCTGTGTGTATAATTTACTGTAACTATATTGTGTCTTCTTGTGTCAATGTATCTGACATGGAACCTCTCAACGAGCATCCGCTCACAGGTGTCATCCAAAGATTTCAATAAATAAATAAAAAATAAAATAAACATGCAACATGAGCAGATGACGAATTCTTGAGGACCAAAGATCCTGTTTCCATATCAGTGACCTCAGTATTGCATAATGGGTAGAAGGCATATAGAACTAAAGTGAGATATCTTCTGAATTGTGTCTAAATATCATATTTTGCAAAGTTCTCCTGGAGGTGTTGCTGCACTTTAACGTATATTTAAATAATAACTTAAAATCCTGCATGTCGTGTAAGAATTAATTGACATGTATGGATTAATGGATAACAACTGGGAATTTAATATTTATTGAAAATGAGATTAGTTACATTGATAACAGCATGGCTATCTCAGTTTTGGCATTAGCAGATATACTTCATCAACATCAAATTGTATATTAAATTGTTTCATTGATTTCAGGCCTGTATGCTGGTCAGAAAATGGGGGAGTATTTTTGGCCAAGGTGGAACTGCAGGCAGCACAATAATGCTGACGTACAGGGTATGGATTACAGCAAGAAGGGCTTTGAGGCACGCTTGATTTAAAAATAAGAGCTCAATGAGACAAGTAAGACTGTAATAGTATGTATTACAACTGTGTGAAATACTAGCAAATTGCATTACATCATATTAATACTTGCAAGTAACCACTCTCAAGAGAATGTTTAAACAAAAAGATTCTTCAGATCTTGAGGAAACCATAACATGTTAAGTAACTATGCTTTGATAAGGGAATCCAGCTCTATTTGCCATTGGTGTAAGTATGTATGCATATTAACTTAATTCAGGTTAACTTCTCTATCAATAATGAATGTGTAGGAAAGCAAAGGATGACAGTCGTTCCTGGCCCATACATGCCATGTGTAGGCATTAAGTCACCTTAATGTGCTGGCAATTCACTCACACTCACAGGATATGACTGGCAGGGTACATGCAAGCTGCAGAAGGACCTTGCTATTTGGAAACTGGGCAGGATCACACTCTTTGATTGCAGCTGCTGGTGTTGTAGGTTGTTCATGTGCTGGCATCTTCTTATACCATAACTTCTAGCGAGTTACTTCTTGTGTAACTAGCTCAGAGGATGGCAGTAGATTTCAAGTATGCCATTCATGTCAACTTCCTGTGAGCAGATCATGGTAGGCACAAGACCAAGGAGAGAAACATAGAAACATAGATTTTGATGGCAGATAAGGACGCTGGCCCACATAGTCTGCCCATTTCCCTACCTACAGGATAAGCTACAGATCCTATTTAACCAACAGCTTAGTTCTTCCTACCACACACAAACATTGCCTTATGTCTTTCCCATGCATTCTTGAATTCTCCCACAGTTGTAGACCCCACAACCTCCTCAGGAAGGCTGTTCCATGTGTCCACCACCCTATCTGGGAAAAAATACTTCCTCACATTGCCCCTGAGCCGTTCCCCTCTATCTTCAGATTGTGTCCCTTGTTCTTGCATCTCTTTTTTGAAAGATGCTACCTCTTGGACTTTGTTGATTCCACTGAGGTACTTAAAAGTTTCTATCATGTCCCCCCTCTACCTCCTTTCCTCAAAGGTATACATATTAAGCTCCTTTAGTCTCTCCTCGTACGGTGTCTCTTGCAAACCCTGCACCACTTTAGTTGCCCTCCTCTGGACTGCCTCCATCCTGTCTATTACTTTGCGGAGATGGGGTCTCCAGAACTGGATGCAGTACTCCAGATGGGGTCTCACCAACTGTCTGTACAGGAGGATAACAACTTCCTGTTTTCTGCTGGTGATGCCTCTCCCTATACATCCCAGTATCCCCCCAGCCCCTTCCCCACTGCCTTCTCACATTTCTTGCCAACCTTAAGGTCATCTGATATGATTACCCCAGGTCATTTTCCATTTTTGCTGTTGTTACTACCTCCCCCCATTGTGTAATCTTCCGCTGGGTTTTTGTTTCCTAGGTGCATTATTTTTCACTTCTTTGCACTGAATCTAGGCTGCCATACTTCTGCCCATGCTGTGATTGCAAGTTATGAAAATTGATCATCATGATTCAATATGATGTGGTCAAGAAATGGGATGTGCGCTCTTCTAGTAATAATCAAAAGTAACTCAACTGGTATATCGCTACAGTGCTGTTATCTATTGGTCAGGTGTGGCAGTCTCACAGCTTGATTGTAGACCTGCTGAAACCCTTCATCAACATTCTTGCATTCCATCTGGTACACTTCTTTTATGCTGTCAATCATGGCATGAGCCTGCATGATGTCTAGCGTTGTGCTCTGCAGCTGAATGATGGCACTAGACAAATGTGACAGGTACTGATACATCCATCACCATGAAGACTATGGTGAAGTTAAAAGCAGTGATGCTGGAGAGGATCTGTTGGGGTTCATTGTGACTTGCTGTGTCCCAATCTCTGCAAAGTTCACCATGCTCCTCCAGGTGGCCTGTGAGCAATCATTTCCAGTGCCCCTACAATGAAGGTAAAGGCCTGGCAGAAGTGTTGGTATGCACTGGAGCTCAGCCAGTTGGCCCTGCACATATTAAGAAGGGGTTTCTGTGGTAGCTTCTGCCAATCTATTTGCTCACAATGAGCTGCAGGAGGCCAATTCACTGGGGCTTAGTTAAAAGAACTGATAGTAATATTTCAGTTTGTCAAGCACATTACTTCTGGCAGGGCACAAGAGTGGCTGATGACTAGATTCAAGCAATGTCCACTGCAGTGTATGTACTTCACCAGAGGTGCACACTCTCTAATGAACGCCTGCAGCCCAACATGTTTGGATGACATATCACCAGCTCCATCATACCCTTGATCAAGAATGTTCTCTACAGGAAGGTCAAGTTCCTCTAGTGACTGAATGATCTCTTGTGCAGATGGCTGCATGTAATGCAGGTGAGTTTGATGAACTTGGGGAATGACTCCCCTGATGTGGCTGTCAGCATCCACAAACCTAACACAGAGGGTCTGCTGTTCCACATTATATGATGTCACTTCATCAGCCAGGATGCTGAAGTACTGTGCATGTTGGATCTCTTCCACAGTGTCACACATGATTATATGTTTAGCCATGACCTCTAGCAGTTCATTCTGAATCCTTGGTGACAAGCATGTGATACATTTCATTTCTGGGGCATGCAGGTGATTGGACAGTGTTTCACTGTGTTTTGCAAGTAGTTTCAGTAGACTTCAGAAGATTCCTGAGTTGCCTGGTGTGTTAAAGTTCTTAGAGTCTCCATGTAATGCAGTACATTGCCTAACACAGAAAAAAGTGCCTCTGCAACTAATTTGAGTATTTCCCTGTCCCATTCCATGTTTGACACTCTTCTAATGTCAAAAAAGAGTTGCTACAGTTCCTCATGGGGTTTCAAAGTTGAAAGAAAATGCATCTGCTAAATACATGGCTTCTTGATGAAATTGAGCAGTTTCATGATATTTACACTTTTCAGACTTTTTCTGCCATTTTATGAATAGGTCATTTACAAACTGTCCTTTGTTGGTATGTATTTTACAGAAAAGGACACAGGTAATACAAAAGGCTCCATCCAAGACTTCACTATAAACTTTCCAGGGGTGTTCCCTTAGCCAGCTCCACTGAAAACTGCAGTAGTACCCAGCAGTATATTTTTTAGGTAAAACATACCAGTCCACTGGCTTGCTGTGGTGCTTCAGAAGCATATATTTCTCTTTGGGGGATAACTACTTAACTGCCTTCTCAACATATTCCGCAGACATGTGGATATAACTGAATATACCTGAAGATTGTCCACCGTACTACTATAGTGCAGTTTGATATTCATTATGGAAAGGTTTCACAGATGTAGGGAGAATGCAGAAAGCTAATTCACATTTTGCACCTTCACAGATACGGAAAGAGAATATCTGTTCAGTACTATGAAAGGGGGCAGAGATTTAATGAACTCTGAAATGGAGAGCTCCAAAATGGTTAAACAAAAATTGGAGAATCTTAAATCTAAAGACCTGAGGTTGGAATGGCATGGGTTAATGCTAGCAAAATATCTTGAACATAAGAGAATCCCTAGAGGATCGAGAGTAGCTGTATAACCTAACCTAGCAATTAATAATAAGGTATTAACAAAAAATGGGACTGAATAAGAGCACATTGCAGCGTGATTTCATGTACGCACTAATGGAAGCCATCATTAAATCCAGAGACAAACCAGCAGAGAAAATACAAGCACAGGAGGAAGCCTTTAAAGCATAGCTTAAACTAGAGGAATTGAACCAATGGTTGGAGGAAGCCAAAGCTAAGCTAGCAGAACATGAAAAATTTACTAAGGAAACCAAAATGAAAATGTTTCAGTAAGACACCGCAGACTACAGAAATAACAGGGTTTATAAAACACAAAAAAAGGAGTCCTCAGCAAGACTCTGGATCAAGCAGTTCCGACAGCAACACCAAAAGTTCACAAAAAACATATTAAACAAGACAACCTTTTTTAGACTGGAGGGGAGTCGAGCAGACACAGGGACAACAGAAACAGGAACACAGGACCTGGCGCAAGGTCCTTTGAGCAGATATCTAAGGAACAGAAAGGGGCTAAGAGTAGAAACAGAAGAAATAGGTGGAGGAGCAAGAGGTCAATGGCAAAAAACACAATTCAGAGGGAATCATCACAAACAGTGATTTTCAATTTGAGTAAGAGAGCACTTACAATGGAGGAGCAAAAGTATTATCATTAGGATTATCATTTTCAATTTCAAAGGAGGCAGATAGATTTCAGATAGAAGTAGACTTGCAACATTTCTTTAGGAATCTGCTGCTTCAGGCTCAGTTTTGCACATATTGAACCCCAAAACTAAGAAAAATTAGAACTTAGATGTGCCTTGGGAATCAAATCGACATTTATGCCACAAGTTGGGATAAGCAATGCAGTAGAAATGTGCAGTGGGAAGCTAGAAAATAAAGTAAGAGAAGCACTTCAAAGAAATGGTAGAACCACAACACTGACACTCGCTAATGCACAAATAGCAGCTTTACAAGATACAGAGAAAGACAAATCAATTGTTATCAAACCGGCTGATAAAGGGGGAGCAATTATTATACAGGATGTTGACCAATATCAAAGAATGCATTTGGAACTCATGCAAGTAGAAGCTAATCATGAGAAATTGCAATCTGATCCATTACCTTGAATCAGAAATGAAACCAGGGAATTTTTGGAAGAAATGGAATCAATAAACTGGTTAAAAAGACTAGGAACTAGAAATGCTTAATATGAAATTTCCTCAAACCCCAGTGTTCTATGCTCTTCCCCAAATCTGTAAAAATCCCAGCAGATCTTCGGGTAGACCAACAGTGTCTGGAATAGAGTCAATACTGGAACCCCTATCTAATTACATAGATTTTCATTTGTAGCCCCTCATCTAGTTTATCCCGACATATATCAGAGGCACCACACATGTATTACATTTACTGGAAGAGTCGAGTAAGACATTGGATATTACCTCTATAACACTAGTAACAATAGACGTTAAAGAGCTGTGTGTCTATACCACGAGGAGGGCTTACTATCCTTAGGAGAAATACTGGACATAAAGCCCAAGAAGCTATTCCCAAAACAGAGTTACTCCAGAATATGGCCAGAATAATCCTGTATAACAACTATTTTAGATTCAACAAACAATAATACTATGCACAAACAAAAGGAACCGCCATGGACAGTAGTAGGGCACCAGGGTACACTAATGCTTATACGTACAGCTTTGAGAAAAATATATATTTTATCTACACAAGAAGAAGGTAACATTTTCAACACCACATTAAGTTCTTGATGCATTTCATAGATGATGTTCTCTTTTTCTGTAAAGGAACCACAGCATTATTAGAAGAATTTAAACAGTATCATAACACAAGAAATCCGAACATGCAGTTTACAATGAATATAAGTGAAACTCATATTGATTTTTTAGAAAGAAGTATTATGAAGGTAGGGGAAAGACTGGAAACCAAATTGTACAGAAAAGCAACTGACAAAAATACTACTTTAAATGCCATCAGTTTTCACCCGGAAAAACTCATAGAAAGCATTCTGTACTCCCTGCTCCTCTGGGACAAAAAAAGCTGCAGTCAAACAGATGAATTTCAGGCAGGAAAAAAAATTTCATAGTAAAGAGATTTAGACAGAGAAACTACAAAAATTCAGCACTGAAAGAAGCAGTGAAACACATCATTGAAGTTTCAAGAGAGTGAACACTTGAGCAGCAGACTAAGCCCAATACACAGTTTAAAAGGGTTACCTTTAGCGCACCACACAACATACACATGCCCACTGTTAGAAATGTGTTGTTAGACAACTGGAGAATTTCACAAGATGATCCGGCAACATCCCATATTATTGAACAAAACCCCTGTTATTTCGAAAAGAACACCTACAATCAGAGACAAATGAGTGCATGCAGAATAAAGCATAAAAAAAGAAAAGGAGACCAACTGTTATTTAGCCCCTTGAAATGTGAGATGTTTCCCTGTGGCAGGTGTGTGGTGTGTGGGCATACTTCAAGAAAAGAATAATTTAAACATCCAAACATACTGGCAAGGGATATAAAATAATGTCTCATATCACCTACAACATGACAGGGATCATTTATATTACACAGTGCACCTTTTACTGTTTATATATAGAAATGACCCGGAAGGAATTAAAGTCACACATATCTGAGCATAAAAGTAAAATCAGGTTACAGGATAAAAAAAGTCACCACTTGCTAGACATTATAGAGAAAGAGGGCATACTGCAGTCCAGGTTCACTTCTGGGGCTTATTACATGTTCCCAAGCCAACACTGGGAGGAAATTACAGCAAAATGGTATAACAAACAGAAATGTAGTGGATATGTGAAATCTATGCACTCTCCCAAGCGTGGAGTCTTAATAAAGATGCCAACTAGCAATCTTGTTGGTAAAATACAGGCATGTCTAACAATATAAGTAAAATCAAGGCCTTCCATACATGCATGTGAAAGGTAGGATTCAATTACAATCAGCACATCTAAAGACTGCAATGACCAAACTGCAGCAAAGAGAATAAAATATATTTTAACTCTAAATGTTGACCTCCTAATTATAGAGATGTAGTAATAACAGTAAGATATTTTCCTACAGAAGCAAGCATGGCAAGGATAGCTACATATTCTTGTGTGATTCTGTTATAGCTGAAAAATGAAAAATGATGATATGCACACAGCTAAATGTCGCGATGACCTCCTATGGATGTCTAAAGAAGGTGGATTTAAAATTGAAGCACAAAACTTATTTGCTTCATGAATCTTAATAGTAAGAAGTATACCACGCCTAGAATGGGCAAGAATAAGATTGCAACCAAAGAGGATGAAATACATAATCCATGATCAGATTTTCACCTTTCATCTATTAGATACAGAGTAACAATAGTGAAAAAATGTCCCATAAAACCATGGCAAGGGATGGCTATATAAATAATTTTTTCTTCTACAAATAATATGCACACAGTCAAAGGTCATATTATGACCTCCATGCATGTCTAGAGAGGGATGAATATAATATTGAAAAGGTGAAGTCTGGGGGGCGCTGTGGAGCCCGAGCTAGACGGACGCAGGAAACGCAGCTCTTCATCGCTAATAAATATAAAATAAGAAATATATACTTTGCAACTCGAAATACTTAGTTAAAAAAACTTACATCGAAAGTTCAGCTTTCTGAGACTAAAATGGGCAACCCTAAAAAAAAACATCAGCCACATACAGCATCGGGTTCTAAGATGAGCTTGGCGAAATCGATGCCTACAGCCAGCAACAAGGGAGAGGAAACCATGCAGATGCTGGGCCATAAGCTGCAATCCTTGATTTCCTCGGTAACGGCCATGAACACGAAATTGTATGGGCTAGCAGGGAAGATTGCTCTGGTGGAGACATCCATAGAGCAATTCTCTAACACAGTGGAGGATCCACAACAACAGGTGACTAAATGCAATGCATTAAACGCGGGCTGCCAGAAAGAAGCACATCTCAATACCCGACTTGAATAGTTGGAGGACCAAGTACAGAGTTCTAATATCAGGATGATTGGCTTACCGGAGGGGTTGGAAGGTGATCATCCCCTGTTTTTCTTCAAAGAATGGATGCAGGAGCAGTTTAGGGGCCATGGAGACTGTTCAGAATGGCGCTTCTTAAGGCCTACAGAATTCGACCACGAGGTAAGCAGACTTCAGAGACACCTCAAGTGCTTATGATTACTCGTGACAGTATGGGCACCAGGGACTCTATTTTGGTGCTAGCAAGAAGATTGGGCAAGCTAAGTGTACAGGACCACACCGTACACTTATTTCCAGATCTCTCCTTCTCAACACAGCAACACCGTAAAAAATTTGATGGAGTTTGAAGAAAACTCTGGGACTTGGCCATACCGCATGCGGTTCTTTTTCCAGCCAAACTCTGCACTGTACACCAGGATAAAGTTTTCGTGTTCACTGACATGATTGATGCCAGGAAATTGGTTACCAGGGTAGAGGCTCAACAGCCCAGCGTTCAAGAGCAACTACCGGAAGATGAGTCCTCTGGGGAAACCTGAAGGGATTAATCGGTGATATTTCTATTTCATCACTGTGGGACTTTGAGCTCCAGACTCAGAGTTAAGATTTGATTACTGATGCTAATTACATAAATGTGATATAAATCATATAAATAAAAGTTAATTACAACTGATCTAATATATCTCTGACAGGGTTAGTAAAAGTAGCTATAAATAAGATTAAGGCCATATAGCCCTATCATTACTTTATGTAAAGAATGGTTTGGGTCATCGGGAGTTTTAAGCTGTATTCTCCCGAGGTCTACATTTAAGGATTTGATGCAGGGTCTGTTTATCTTAGATGTCTGAAATGTCTTTTTAGGGGGTTATTTTATTTTTTCCTTCAAGTATAGAGGTGGACCCTAAGCTCTGTGAGCAAGGTAATTTAGATAAAACTTGAGATGTTTTAGTTAACATATCCACCTGCTCTTGGGCTACAGCTACACAGAATTTTGGGACTTTCGGAATGTATTTTATTACAGTATCCCCCTCATTTATAGGAATTGCTTGGAGAAACAGTAATCCTGTATATCATAGAATTTTTATTTCCTTACTGTATGTATCAAATATGATATTTCCAAGATGTTTGAAGTATTGCACATGTTTATTTGCAAACTAATAAATATAAAGTACAAAAAAAAGAAAAGGCGAAGTCCTTCAGCTTTATTTAACCTCATGCAGCTTTAAAATAAAATAACTATCAGTTCTAGTGGCACACTTAAGTAAAAAAGAAAAATAATTATTGTGACTTCCTGAACCACAGCAGCCGTGTACCTGTATGGTTGCCATGGTTGCAATGGCAACATGTTACTTACGTGTGCAACGTGTAAAACTCGCTAACACCCTCTCAGACCCTCAGCTTGTATCCATCGGTGTCCCCCAGGGATCCATACTGGGCCCCCTTCTATTTAGCCTTTTCCTTAATGAGTCTGTCAGCACAAGATCCTCCTGTACGCTGATGACGCGGTAATCTACTCCAGCCACTCCGACCCTGTCACCCTGGAACAGTGTCTACAACAGGACTTTAACAATGTTGAGGATTGGTTTGGGCAAGCTCTCCTGCTAGTCAACCACAAAAAAACCAAAACCATGCTATTTTCCCCGCCCATAACCGTCATAAGTCACACACCATCAACATTCTTAGTAAACAAAATGTGGCCTTAGAAACTGTCCAGCATTTCAAATATCTGGGACTCACTCTTGATAGCTCCCTCTCATTCTCTGCCCATGTGGACAGTATCACCACATCAGCTAACTGGAAGCTTGGTCTACTATACAAACACCGTAGCTTCCCCACTGACAATGCCCTTCAACTTGCCATCACCAGCTCTGTCCTCTCGACCATCGACTATGGTCTTGCCATTTACAGTGTGGCACCTGACTGTACCCTAAAATGGCTTTCCACTACACTGAACAAAACTTGCAGGCTAGCTCTAGGGACTCTGTGCCTAACCCATACCTGTAATCTCTACTTGCAAATGGGATGGCTTAACCTGGTCAAGAGAACCCGCTACCAAGTCTGTCTCCTAGCCAAGAAAGCGGTCCTCGGCATGCTACCTCCTGGATGCAGTGCCCTACTGCACTAGTTTGAACCTACCAGGACTACCAGGGCATCTAACAACCACTCCCTCAAGGTCCCCTTCCACCGTACCTCACAAGAACAGAGATCCTTTAGATACAGAGCCCAGCTCGGGATTGGCATGCTACCGCTTACCTCGATTAGCAAACTCAGTCCATTCAAACAGCACTCAAATCCCACCTAACTACCCAACAGAAATGCCACTGCTTCCCTGACCCCTGTAATTGCCTACCCCAACACCTGCACTTACTCTGCTGTCCTTCCGCATCTTCACCTGTCCTTGTCCCATCCTTCCTATTTTCCTCCTCCACCCTTTACCACCTCTCCTAGTTCTCACCACACCCCTTACCATCTCTCAATGCCCCCCACCACCACCCACCAATAACCCACCATGACAAAGTAACCCGGCCTGGGGTTACTGGCATATTTCTACACCCCGCCCTTCCTCTACCTATTCCCCCCTTCCTCTCAGTAAGGCCTACTGTGCTGAGTAATAACCTTCCTCACCTAAACAAACTCTCTGCACTCTCCCAGAACTTATAACTGTAACAATTGTTCTACTCACTGTGGTTTTGTTTCCCCATAGTTCCTTCTGTGTTCTAGTAATGTACTGTGAATTTTATTATTTCCTTGTGCCTGATGTGGAAACTTTGTAAATGAGCTTCAAGCTCAAGGTTGTAATCCTAGGCTTCAATAAACCTAGGTAATGAATGACAGCACAGGTTCTGTCACATGGCTCCATATGAATACAAGAGGGCGGCTCTGTGAGGCACTCAGTGCTGCCTGATGCCACAGAGCATCACGATTAAGAATTACCACTGCCACAACACTGTAAGTGCTACTCTTTTTTTGAAATAAGTTGCTCTGCTAACATTCTTTGACAGCATTGAGCAAAGAAAAAGAGAAACAGCCACTACATGGGCACTACACAACCTGGTTTTAAAGTAACCGAACTATATGGTAATTAATTTATTTTTGCTTTGTTAATATTCTTTGACAGCACTGAGTAAAGAAATTGAGAAATAGCCGCTAAACAGGCATCACACAGCCAACTTTTAAAGTAACAGGGCAGTGTGGTGATGCTTTTACTTTTACTGTACAAATACCAGCATGGGACAGAACACCCTGTTACAAATAAACTGTTTAACTGCTATTAGAGATTTTTTTTTAAATAAATGATGAAAATTAACAAAAACATCAGGTTAAACAATGGGAGAGACCTTATAGATATGCACTGTTAAGGGATTAATTTTATGCTAAAATTATATTTATGTCAAGATGTTAGGTAAAACAAATTAATTTATTTACCAACTGCGAAAAGAAAGTAACAGACACAGTGAAAGTAGACACAATAAAGTCAGATAAAAGGTATCAGTCTATGATATAATGATGTGATATTTTCTAAGATAAACTGGGTACTGAGACCAAGGGAATACAGCAACTGATTAACATGTTTTTTTAATACATTGCAGTGAGATTGAATGAACTTTTCTGACAAGTAAAGTGACAAAAATCAAAATGCTTTAACCTTTAAGGTACAATGCTACTTTTTTGTGTGTTATCTTTTTCCATCCCCTCAGTACTCCCCAGCAGCCACTCCTTCAGGCTTGCCAAGGCAGTCCTCTGACCCATCCATCCTCTGAGATGCCGCCTTAGATCGCAGCCGATCCCCAGGGTGACACAGCGTGAACCCTTCACTGGATGGGTCCCCTCTCCGAGGGGAAGGCACCAGCCAAGGGCAGACCACACTCCTACTTTAGCCCCAGGGATGCTGCTGAGGTGGAGAGCTTGGTAGGACCTTTGATGGCCTCAGAGCGCCGGGCAGCCATCATCCGACTACCGTGAAGCGGTATTTCTGCTTTCTAGTTACTCCTTCATTTTCTTGCATGCCCAGCAGTGCTCCTGGTCTCCACCAGAGGCTGCTGTGGTGTGACAAGACCCCACTACCCAACCCCAGGAGAGGAGAGCAGTCCTACGGATGCTCGATCCTCTCCCACCCCTGTCAGCCCCCGACGACCCGAGTCCGTTCCCGAACCCAGGTAGCTGGTGTGGGATGAGGTAAGGCACCAGCACCTCAATCCTCTGCACCACTGGGCTGGCTACGATGCTACTTTTAATTAGAGAAATATAATATTTTATTATGCAAAATTCAATGATAAAAGTAATTAAACAATCTGTATTTCCTTACATGGGTTATTGAGGAGTGTGAGGAAGGAGCAGACCTGAGAGAGCTCACGGGCCAGTTAAAAGATAAGGTAGTACCTTTGCTATCATTAAAGAACAAGAGGCTGACTGTTGTATGCTGGATTCAAATTGAATGTGCAAAAGTCAATACAATTACACCTGGATGTGCCTCCCCCAAGGATTCCTTAACAGCCCGTCACTCTTCCATATTCACATACACAAAGCCATGAAAAGCTTCAGTGCCCCACAATGCCTCTTGCAGTATGTGGACAACCTACTTCTAGTTACTGCAGTCTTAGAGAAACACCTAGAACTCCTAAATGAACTACTGATTCTCTTGCAGAGGGCATGCCTCAAGTGCAACCCATCAAAGATACAACTTTGCCAGAAGGAAATAACTTTCCTTGGCCTCCACATTAACTCCCAAGCAAGGGAGATACCCAGCACTGAACAAGATTCAGGGCCTACAAGATCTGCCACTATCCACAAGTGTGGCAACACTCAGACATTTTCTGGGGATGGTAAACTACTCCAGAGATTTCATCTGCAATTTTGCACAAAAGGCCGCCCCTTTGTACGAGCTCAAGAAAAAGGATGTCCCATGGATATGGGAACTAGTACACACTAAAGCAGTCACAGATTTCAAACAAGCGTTGGCCTCTGCCCTAGCATTGGTCAACCCAAACCCTGATCTACCTTTCCATTTGGAAACAGCCACTTCTGACATTGCCACATCTGGAATACTTGCCCAAAAGGTGAATGGAATACTCAGACCCATTGCCTATGCATCCCAAATGTTCACACCAGTGGAACTCAAATACACTCGCTGTGAGAGAAGCCTCCTGGCTACCTACTGGGCTATCAAGCATTTTTTGTACATCATTGGGTTCTCACCCATTGTGCTACACACCAATCACACCCCTACCAACTTTTTGCTATTAGACAGAGTGAAGGATGGGACAGTCTCAAACACCAGACTAACCCATTGGTCACTACTTCTGTAAGATAGAAACATCCAAGTTCATACAGCCAAAATGCCTTCCCTTTTTGCCCATGGGCTCCTATACCTTGGAGAACCACAAGAGTGTGGCCTCCAATCTCCTGTGTTGCCTGACCCAGGCTTATTTCTCCCTGCAACTGACAAACATTTGGTACACTACCATGTGTCACATCTTTACAGATGGCTCTGCCTCATACCATGAGGGAGTTCAAGTGGCTGGGATGGAGTCCTAATTCATTACCCTGACAGAGCAGTTGTGCATGCTTCAAAGGGTGTCACATCAAATCCTCACAGCATGCAGAACGTGTTGCTATTGCTGTAGTCTTGAAACTTGTAAGCGAGGAACCAGCTGATACCATCATTTTATAGACTCCAACTGGATCTGTATCTCTCTTACAGAGCTCCTGCCATTCTGGAAACTCCATTCCTTCTCATCTTCTGATTACACCTCCATAAAATACAGGGATCTCTTTGTCTACATTGAGACTCTGGTACAGAAATTTGCCTTTTAATCTGTCACACAAAGTTAAGGCTCATTCCAAAATGAGCCTTGTGTCTTCAATGAAAGAGTGGACCTCCTTGCTAAGGAAGGTGCCCTGGGGGAAACATCTGGGTAATAAATCACACACAGATATCATTCCTGCCAGCATTGCTGCAATCCAGAAACAAAAACCAATAGTCCCATTGGAACTGCAAATTGTGCAAAAATCTGGCAAAGAACTCAGACAAGTATTTGCCTTCTTGAACAAAGCCACTGAGAAGGAGTTGCCAACCCATAATCCCTACATACGCTATGCAAACAAAATCCATCTTTCCAAAGATGGAAGACTGTCTTATATCAGCCTGAAGATGACTTACAACTAAAGTTATGAGTAGTTCCAAAATCACTGCACACTGAATTCATACACCAAGGACATGCTACTCCCACTGGTGGGCACCAGGGGACAGAAAACACACTATAGAGACTCAGAACTGCCAGATGGTGGCCTGGCATAACCTTTGACATCCAACACTATGTCGACAACTGTCTTGTTTGTGCAAAAAACAATCCCATCCCCAAAAAGAAAAATGTTAAATTACACCACCCAGAGACAATCAGGCCCCTGTCATGCAATTCAAATTGACTTCATTGACCCACTCACAAACACTAGCAGAAATAACAAGTATGCACTTGTAGTCACTGACTTATACTCAAAATAGGTTGAGGCCTTTCCCACCTGAGTGTGCACAGCTAAGACAACTACCAAAATCCTAGTAGAACAAGGAACCAGTTTCACAGATAAATTAATGAAAAGACACTTGAACTTCTTGGTGTACACCAGAAGTTTCACATTCCCTACCACCCCTAGTCCTCAGGACAGGTAGAGAACAAACAGAGGAATCAAATCCATGCTCACCAAATTTATTGATGACAACCCCAAAACATGAGATGCCTTATTGCCCTTACTTCTAGAAGTACTCCTGCTTCCTCTGCCCAGCACACCCCTTTCGAGGTTATGACTGGTAGAACCATGATACTGCCTGAGCACCTGGTGAGAGACATAAACATGCCCACTGTGGACAGGGTGGCAGTAGACACCTATGTTTCGCAACTCATACAGAATGTTATTAAGACCCACCTGCTTGTTGACAAAACACTGAAAAAGCCAAATTGCAATCAAGAATGCATTTTGATAAGACAGTTAAAGAAGTTGACTGCCAAGTTGGAGACCAGGTAATGGTACTCAGATTTGCTCACCCCACACATCCCTTTGCCAATAAATGGGAGGGATCTTACCCAATCATCAACAAGCTCAGCCCAGTAATCTATCAGATAAGAATCAACACTAAAACAAGCAGAGAGACAAATGGCTTCATGCCAAACAGCTCAAGCTGTTTAAAGGAGAATAGCACCCTCCTTCCTTACCCATTTGGTAGGAAACAGTGAATACTGATGTTAATTTTCTTTCTTCCTTACAGGTTACCCACAAGATGGCTATCTTGCTTCTTTTCCTTATCCCTGGAATCCTGACTGCTGTTATACCACAGGATATATTTACGAAGCCCCAAGACATGAATCCTAATATAAACCCTAATTTGAAGAGACTTCTCCATGCCCTGCATCCTTTGGATGAGCGTTACTTTCCACCTGACCATATATCAAAAACACCCAACTCTTAAACAGCAAGTCAGCATTGCTGTCCCATCCAGACTTATTACAGTCCAGGAAGGCAAGGATGCCTAACTAAATGCCATGGTCATTTCTCCTGACCAATCCTCTCTTCAAATTGAATGGCAAGCTGATGGTCAGAAACATAGAAACATAGACGTTGATGGCAGATAAGGACCGCAAGGCCCATCCAGTTTGCCCATCTCTTTTTCTACCTTCTGAATGTGCCATAGGACTTTGCTCTGTCAATGGCCTATCTATTCAGGGTAAACAAATTCCAGTAGCCTGCCTTACTAAAGGCACATTCCAAAGTTGGCCCGATACCCATATTTCTCCAAATGGTACCCTTTCTATAAGACAAGCCCAACCCCAACATACTGGTTTATATAACCTTACTGCACTTATCAACCCTGCCTTTTGTGGTACTTATGATAATGAATCTAGTAAACAATTTTGTACACTCCATTCTATTGCTGGCACTGCTTTGTTTTAACTGTGGTACCCACAACTAAAAAAGTTGTTACTGAGTACCCCATTTTGGAACAAGGACCAGATAGCAGACTTGTTGCCACTTCTCTACCAGGTACCCTTGTCAACAATGTGCAGTTCATGCATGTTCTTGTTGTTTTAAATCTCACCAACTGGAATATGGCTGAATTTGGTTGGTGTTCTGCCACCAATACTTCTAAATGTCATAGTGCAATGCTGCTTGACCTCTTAGCAGCATATCAAACTCGCACTCAGGACCCTGTAGCAGGCCCCATTTTACCTCACATCAAGGTGTGTTTACAGCCAACCCCAAACCCAAGAAAGCTAAAGATAAACCCCACAGCAAGTGTGGCTTCACTGACATAGCAGGAGTCACAGTTACAGTTACTAGTCTAATAGGGACTGGTATGTCCAGATGGAATGGAGCAGACTTGGCTGCCATACATGGCCAGACTTTAAAATTCTAAACAAGTGTAGGACAAGATGTTATTTCCCCTGTTTTACAAGGTGTAGATGGTCTTACCCATCAGGAGCAATTCACGGTATACAATATGCATGACATTGCTACACATGTTAATGACACTAAGAATAAAATTAACAAACTAGTTTTCAGAACAATAAAGAAGCAGAGCAGCATTTTATAGCCAGAGAACTACTTTGCTCAGCCTATGGCTCTTTTGTAATGACTACTATGACCAATCTCTTTCAGGATCTTGAATCTGGACGAATCTCAGATTTGATCCATGAATTCTGTATGGCCAAATGGTATTGCCCACCCTGTAGATCTATCTCTTACACAACTAAATGTATGGAAAAAACAATACTGTTTCCATTATCAACTCCCAGAAACCTAGGGTATGTTACTAGACACCCCAACCGGGGCCCATGCTATGAAATTAAACAATGTTCTATTCAAGACACCATGTAACATTTACTGTTTCTCTTCCATGTTTTGATCCTAAAATTGCTATTTTCAACAAACTTGCCAACATCTATTCTGTGGGACATTTTCAAGATGACATCTTCAAGGAATGGATCGAACCTGCCTCCTCTGCTGGTATTCCACAACATCATCGACGCCTGGGTGGCACCATCTGCGATTGCTGTGCCAAAAAGGGTTATCATTATCTCTGTCCCTGTGATGTGTTTGATGTAATCAAACCTGTATGTGGTTATTCCACTGATGCAATTAACTAGTCTTTTTCTCTTGATATGGACCTGTAATCTAACAAAACTTTTAACCCTAGAATAGGTAACTCCACTTCAGCTTCATCACCCCTTATGCTAAAGGGGACACCGCCTCAATGCTACGACAACTACAAGGAAGACGTCCATCATTATACCAGCTGACCTCACTAACTCATCCTTCACCTGTCCCATCAAGCTCACCAAATGGTGAATTCAACAAGTCAAGGTATCTTATAATGCTGATGGCCAGTACTGTGTCATTACTAACCACAAACAATTTATCTTTATCTATGAGTATCTCACTTGCGCAATTCCCAAACCTAATTTTTGTTTTGTTGCTCATGAAACAACAGTCATTGTCCACGTGGTTATCACCCCAGTCCCAGTCCTGGAAGCAGATTATATTTCCAGTGACCCTGACTATTTAAATGCTCTCTCACAATACCTACCCATGTTTAGTGTCTAGAATAATCCCTTGTCATTGAAGCGTAAGTCACTATTAGACAAAAAAGACACACACACCTCATTCACATTAGTAACAACATCTCCAAAGCTGGAGAATCCCTTAATGACCTCTTCTAAGATGGAGACTTAAGTGTCGCCCTTGGTAATACCTGGTTAGAATTTGTTTTCAAAGGTTTTGTCATTATACAAGTATTTTTAATATTTGCATTTGCCATATCTTGTTGTTGTCTAAGACGCATACTAAAACAACACCGTGAACAACTCAACTTACTTTGCATATAAAATTACCTTTTTCTAGATGAATGTTACTTCTGGGTATTTATAGCCCACCCAAAAATAATTTCCAAGTATTTGAGGAATTGCAAGAGGCTCTAAAGGGTTATCTTATATCACGAGTTACTGCTGATAGAAGACTTTAAAGTCAATTTGGGCACAATAGATTCAAATCATAGTTTAAATGATATGGCTACCATCTTAGGGTCGTCTCAACTAATAAAAGAGATAACTAGACTGAATTCAAAAAATCCCAAGTCATCAACCATGTTGAATTTAATATTCACCTCTAAACCAGAAAAGTACAGTATATTGTAAGTGGAGTCTTACTGGATACAATGTCTGACCATCTAATTATTTTCTGTATAAGAAATCAAAAAGTAAGGCGGGTTCCTAGTAGGATTATATATACCAGATCATCTAAACATTTTGATTATATAAATTCCATGCAAGACCTGGAAAATGATAACTGGGAAATATTGGATTTGATTCCAAATGTAAATGATGCTTGGGACTTGTTACAGAAAGTTCTCCTACAGATTTGCAATACATATGCCACTCTAATAGCTAGACAGATAAAATCCAAAAATGCTCCTTGGTATTGTTCTTAGTTATATAAAATAAAAAGAATTAGAGATAAGGCATGGAAAACAGCTGAAACAACAAAAGAAAACCAGGACTGGTATAAATATAAACAAATGCAAAATCTCTATACTAAAGAAATGAGGAAAGCAAGACAAGTATGCTATAATGAGCAAGTCTCCAAAGATGTAACAGCAAATCCAAGGGCTTTCTGGAACACAATAAATATAAATGACAACTGCGACAAAAAGTGAATTATCCAGACCATTTCATTATAAAGGGACAAAAATGGATATGTGCAATACAGTAGTAGATGAATTAAATGATTTTTTTATTATTAATATGGGAAAGGATGCATTAAAATCTACTTTGAATAGCATCTCAAATACAAACTCAGGGGTAAGGACTGGGAAGAAATAATATACATGAGGGATGGAAGAGGAATTTAAATGTGCTTTAGTAACAGAAAAGGAAGTAAAAGACTTACTATTTAAAATTAAAACAAAGCAGGAGGCATGGATGGTATACCAAATGCTCTTTTAAAAATAGCTGCTCCTATTTTAGCACAGCCAATGCCTAATTTGTTTAACATGTTAGCGTATTAGAGTATGCTGAGATACCAGATATATGGAAAATGGCTAGGGTGGTTCCGGTCTACAAATCAGGGCCTAGGACCCAAATGGAAAATTATAGATCTTGTTCCCTATTGCCAACTACTTCAAAAATCTTGAAAAAAATAGTGGTAAAACAACTGCATGCTTTCCTATCTAAGTATAACATTCTTAATAAATATCAATTAGGTTTTAGACCACTGCATGGAACTACTTTGACTTTATTAAAGGTCATTGGGGACATAGTTGAGGGTATGGACAGGGGGATGTCATGGGAGCAATATTTATCGATCTTTCTAAGACTTTTAATACCTTGGACCATGGCATCCTCCAGTCCAGATTAGAGTCCTATGGCATATCCAAGATGGCCATAAAATGGTTTAGGAATTATCTGGAAAATAGACAACAACAAGTAACCATTAGTGAATGGTCCTCCAGAATGAAAGTGGCCATCTCAGGTGTACCACAGGGATCTATACTAGGACCAATACTTGATAATTTACATATTAATTGGCTGGTGTTTTCTCAGACGAGGGTGGAGTACCACCTCCACGCTGTTGACACTATTATATATGTTAAGCAATCATCTGTGGTCTCCATACAACCATTTCTACAAAAGACTTTTGACCAATTACAGGATTTTCTTTTAAACACTAGATTGGTCCTGAATGCAAAAAAAATCTCAGCTAATGATGTTTCACAGAGGGAATAAAGTGAGCCTGAGGAGAGTAATTTACAAAATGAGACCTTTCAAGTGACCAAATTAGAGCAAGTAAACAATTACAAATACTTACGGTTCTATATGGACAACCACCTAAAGTGGGATACTCATATCCATGCAACAATAAAAAAGGTTGGGAAATATTTGGGGTCCCTATATAGAAATAGAAAATGTATGTCTATAGAGATTAGAAAGCACATAGTAAATGTGATGGTATTGCCTCTTTTAGAAAATGGTAACTTAGTATATGCTGGAGCAACAAGAACACAATTAAATAAATTGGATGCAATGTATAATAAGTTAGCCAGATTCATATTAGGGGTACTGAAAAGAACCCATAGAGTATAAGGAATTAAATTAGACATCCCTATCAGAAAGAAGAGACTTAAATAATATGATTGTTATGCCCAAGTGCATTATGAGGAAAGTTCCTGATTATATTTTGGAAACTATTAATGTTAAAATGCCCCTAAATTGCTTAAGATCAACTGATGGTCTGGAATGCACTGTGCCGAAGCATAGAGCTGAAGTGGGTAGGAATCACTTTTCTTACACTGGCCCAGTACTGTGGGACAAATTACCACAATATCTGAGACTCCGGAGTGGAAAAATTCAGTTTAACAAAATAAAAATGTGGTACATTGATCATGTAAAACAGAATCGATTGATATAATAGGAAGTAGGTAGTTAAGTAGAGAGGAATGTATATTGCTATAAGTCAATTTATGTTTTGTTGTGAGATGGTGTAATTGTGGAAAAATGTGAATCTGTGTATATTTTAATGTATAATGTATATTTTTAGTATTCGTGTTAATTGAAAATTATATGTAAGAGGAATAGGAATTGAATAGCTGGACCTCACTGAAAACGAGCCATGGCTCAGTGGAGCAATCCAATTAATTTCTGTACAAATGAATAAAAGGTTTCACTGCTACTTACTAGTTTACAAGGCCCACGCATCTGGCTTGTAATCCCACATCCACTTACTGACTTTGTTGCCTTAGTGGGAAGGCAACAAGGGGGGGGGGACTGTTAGGCTGGGCCCCCACTCCATATTGGTTACCCCTAGTGCATCTTGGACCACACTATTCTACAACTACTAATCATAATGATACTGATCACAACTAACAAAGTAGGGCACCGTACCCACCATACAAGAGTGGTTACAGGAATCAATTATTGATTATTGTTTGCTGCTAATTATGATGTTATGACTACTGATACAAACATCATGTGAGTTTTACTGTATTCTTCCTAAGAAATAAGCATTGTTTATGCTTTACTGCTCATAACAATACTATTGCATTACCAAGTGTGGTCTGTACCACCATCTCATGGATCATGTTACAGTTACTTCTGACTGTATTTGGATCTTCCTTATCAAAGTTATAATGCTTTTACCTTATACAACAGCACCACCTAGTGGACTGCTCTGCCTGTAATAGTACTCTACTGTTCTAGCATCGGAATGCCAGCCGCATATTTCTATACCAGGAGTCACCTAACTTTTAGCCAATAGGGCTTTGTTTTGTATTAGCTGTAATTATAATATATGCCCAGACTAGCCATTGCTATGGTTATTATCTTAGTATAATAGGGATTACATAACGTTTGCACTCCAAATCTGATCATATGCTTCGGAGTTTAGGGAATATTCTGGCTCCCGTGTCGGGTAAGGCAACATAGGGCTTATATCTATAATCAAAATAAATACTTCGTTCATGATCTGCTCCCTTTGGTTGGTGTCCTGTCTGTTTATCACTGGTCCTAAGTTCCCAGGGCTGGTCCTATATCATCCAGACACTTTTATTTAATAGTCCTCTAGAAGAAGCAATGCAGCAAAATGTTAAAGTTAATTGATACAGAAGACAATAAAGATTTTTTAAATATATTCATTATTGAGTTTTAATATATGGATCATGAATTTAATAGTCTACAAAAGCATACAAGGTTTTTTAATTATGACTATCACTCCTGAAGTGATAATACCACACTTTGAGTGATAATACTTTCATTCAGGTCCGTAATATTATCGTTTGGGACCTGAATGATAGCATTATCAGTGAAGGTCAACAGCACAAGCGCATAACTGCCAAAATCATTAATCATGCTAAATGTCAATCAAAGATTCAGTCACAATATGGCTATTCATTGGCCATCTTCTGTCTGTGGTGTACAAAACACCTTCAAAACATGGTGGTGTCTCTTGCTTAGTGAGGCGTTAAGTGTACGTGTTACTTCCATTTTTCTTTTTAAAAATATTACAAAAGGATTTATGTGGCAGATCTTGTGCTCTTCCAAGAAAGCAAAAGGCAGGAGTTAAAGGAAACTGTCCGTTTGTGCCTGTGGGTAGCAGGGACAGGAGGGAGAAAGAGGCACACAGTGAGAGAAACTGCGGCGGTTGGCTAGGACTCAGACAGTCCTTCACTGAACAGCCGCTTGCCCATAACAGAAGTACATGGAGAAAAAACATTGCACATCCATATATTAAAAAAATAAAGGATAGCTCACTGGGTATTACCAGTGAGATACCATCTCAAGGTTCTGGACACTGTAACCTGTCAAATTTCACTCTCGAGATTCCTACATATCCAGAACCTCTTGATGGTATTACTCACCAGTAATACCCAGTGAGCTAACCATTATTCAATTTTTAACATGCAGGACACACACAATTCCGTACATTTGAATTAGTGCTTGAGCACCTGGTTATGCTGTCATAGGTCGCAGGAGAATCAGCTTGATATGTACAATGTTTATATTCTTACATTCCCTAATACTGGATTCGTTGTAGGATACAATACAAGGATACACTGACTACTCGCACAAGGCACTAGATGAAGGAAAGCTGGTGGGGTCAGTCTTCATAGATCTCATCAAAAGCCTTCGACACTGTCAATCACTACCTCCTCCTGACTCAACTACATAACCTGGGGGTTGCAACCAATGCTGTCTGCTGGTTCAAGGACTACCTAACACACAGAAGCCAACATATAAAAATTGGGCACACAGTATCTAGCTCCAACGAGGTATCTTAAGGGGTCCCACAGGAGTCAATACTGGGGCCCTTACTATTCAGCCTCTTTCTAAATAATCTTCCTGAAGCCTGTGACACTAAACTGATACTTTACATAGATGACGCTGTGCTTCTCACCAGCAGTTCATCAATAGTCGCCCTCCACTCTGAGCTGCAGACATCCTTCTACAAGCTGGAAGACTGGTTCTGTAGCCATAAACTTCTATTAAACTGCAAAAACCAAGGTGATGCTCACAGCCAGCCCACTGCACAAAGAAGCTCCCTCCCTCACCATCTCCAATAAAGTCAGTGAGCCACTGGAACAAGTTCAGACCTTCAAGTACCCGGGAGTCACCATTGATGACTGCCTCACCTTCACTCAACACATCAACACAGTGGTAAAGGCAGTGAACACCAAGCTGGGTGTACTATATAGGCATAAAAAATGTATCTCACTCCAGAGGCCCTCCATCTCTCAGTCTCCAGCTCCATCCTTTCTACCATCGACTATGGATTGGTGGTCTACGGCACAGCAACAGACACTGCACTAAAAAGGATTCACATTGCCCTCAACAAGGCATGTAGGCTCACAATGGCTGCAGAGCAAAACACCCACACCTGCTCATTATACGAGGAGACCGGTTGGCTGCCACTAAAGAACAGGATTATATTCCAAACATGTCTCCTTGGAAAAAAAGCACTAATGGTTAAAACCGCCCCATGCATTTCTAGCATCCTAACACCAAATGCTACCAGCTATACCACCAGAGGCAGGATGAGGGGGGCTCTATCAACACCTTTCCATCAAACTGTGCAGGGAGAGCGTGCTTTCAGCTATAGGGCCCCCCCAGTGGCTCAATGAAATCCCAGTGCACATTCTAAACTCCCAATGCATTTTGCAATTCAAATATAGCCTAAGGCAACACCTTCTTACTAGGACAGTTTGTGACTGCCACTAGGATTCTAACACCCATAATGCCCACTCATCCACATTCTCCTTCCCCTTCCTTTAACCTCCACTCTTCCCTCTTGCCCTATCCCTCTTTCTTCCTCTCCCCCCTGTGCCTTTTCTCCCACTGGATCAACCTTAAAACCAACCTACTACCACTACCTCCCAACCTCCTAGACAAAGCCACTTCTTTTGGCCACCCATTCTCCACCCCCCAGTCTCCCTTCCCCTTGACTCCTCCTTGGACTCTCACACTAGGTGTCACACCTCTTTATCTCCTTCGCTACGTATAAACACTGTCCTTTACCCTAGTTGAATGCTTTTGACACTGTACTATCACCATTGGTACTATGAATGACATTGTAACCTTATTGTATACTAGCTACCTACTTTTCGAGTATTGTATGTAAACTGTTTGTTATTGCTGTCATTGTCACTGTTTGACGTGGAACCTTTGTAAAAGAGCTCTGAGCTCAAAGGTGTGATCCGAATCCCTAAATAAATAAATAAATACATTTAGACACTTTCACAGTTCACTGCAGTGTTACAGCATATTTCAATAATTCATTCCCTTCCCCCTCCCCACCATGAGAAAAAATACCCCCTTCCCCTGCCAACAACAGATTCCTAGGGGACAAAATTTGAATCTATTTGGGCCACATACCACATCCATTTTTGCCATTTTAAGCTGAATTGTGCAGTTTTGTAATGTAAGGCTGCTGTCAACTTTTCTAATTGATACATGTTCATTACTATTGATTTCCAATCTTCCACTTTAGAAATTGTTTTGGAAATCCATTTCCTAGTACTTGCCTTTTTGGCTGCTAGCAAATATGTTGGTAGCAAGTTTGAACTCTGTGTTGGCATAACTGACAATAGTACTATTTCTGCTGTCAATTCTAGTCCTTCTCCTATACATTCCTGAAGTTCAAGTTATAAGGAGCAACAATATGGGGTTGATAGGGAGCAATTCCAAAAAAAATGTCCCACATCAACTATGAAAGAATTGCAGTCCCTCCAACAATGGTTGTAATTTGGGGGAAGGTACTTTACCAACACTGCAGGTGAACAAAAATGCCTACTGTGGCATTTCCATGCAAATTCCCTCCATATCTGTGAGAGTATGGCCTTACCACTGGTAAGGCATTCTTTAATCAATCCTTCGGAGCAACTGATAAATGTAAATCGCATTCAATTTGTTAAGTACTACCAATGCAGTATCTCCCAGTGTTTCTCTTAGTATTTTATATAAACATCCTATCATGTGCCACCCTCCTTTAATACCCTGAAGAATGTCTAACAGAAGTCCCAGTAAAGGTGGTTTTGCATTAGGAAGCCTCACACTGTCAGGGTTTTGGCCCTGAATATAGGATCGTAGTTGCAGAAAGCGATAATGGTCCTTATTAGAAAGCCCATAGGTGTTCCACATATCCTCAAAAGAGACTACCCCTGCAGTGTTTAGAACTTGATATAAATAAAGGATCCCCAATTGTCTCCATTGTCTGAAAGCTGGATCTAAGGTAGAGGTGAGCAGCTCTTCCTAGAGATTAACCTCATATAATAAAATATCTCAGAGAACTTTGAATGATACTTTACTTAATTCCAAATTTTTAATAAGTCCTCCTGTGAATTTTGTAAAGTTCCTCAAAGGGATGGAGTTCCTACTGGAAGTAAATAGCACTGTGAGAATATCATGCATATCATTAAGTGTGTATTCAATATCCTCCCAGGGGGCCAAGTATGTGGGGGTTGCCCATAGCATTATGAGCTTAAGAAAAGCTGCTTTGGCATACCATTCCAGGTTGAGCAAATGTGCCCTTCCCAACACTAGGGGCAGGTGCAGGATAGAGGTCTGAACCCCCAGCTACCCCCCCCCATATGAAACTCAAAATGAGTTTATTCCAGTTAGCAAAGTAAAATCAAGGTGGCCAAATCAGTATGTTTTGAAACAAACATGTAGGCAGGGTAGTACATTTAGTCATATAATTTGGATTCTTTGAAAAAGGGCAAAATACAGTCTATTGCAGGCTGCCAAATCTTGCTTTAACTGGATGAGAGGTTCATAATTGAAAAGATCAATATTGGTAAGATTTTGTGGGATTATTATTCCTAAATATTTTATCTTTGTTTTCCACCAGCCCAGAGGTATTTATTTTTTAACATTGCGGTTGGACTGAAGTTATATTCAAACCCCCTGTTTTATTGACGTTGAGTTTGAACCCTGCTTATTGCTGGAATGACTCTAAAATCTCCCACTGTCTAGGTACAGAGGTTTCCAGTGATGACACCAAGAGCAACACATTGTCTGCAAATAATGCCACCTTATGTTGCCTCTGCCCTATAGGTACCCCTTCTATATTTACCTCTCTCCGGACTGTGGCCGCCAATGGCTCCATATACAAAGCAAACAGCAAAGGGGAGAAAGGACATCCCTGTCTCTTCCCTCGTTGCAAGGTGATGGGGGGGAGTGTTAGTGCTCTGTTGACCCGGATATAGACCTTTGGGTCAGCATAGATATTCTTTACCCAGGTCTGGAAGGTTTCTGGAAAATTAAAGGTGGCCAGGGTGTCCCAGAGAAAGTTCCAGGACACCCTGTCAAATGCCTTTTCAGCATCCAAATTTAAGAGAACTGCTGGGATCTCTCTGGCCGGTATATACTCTATTAACAGTAATGTTCAGTGAATATTGTATGTGGTACTCCTAGACTTAATGAAGCTGGACTGATCAGGTTGAATGATAGTGGGCATTAATTGTTCTATTCACTGTGCCCAGACAGCCATATATAATTTATAGTCATTATTTAGTATCGATATAGGGCGATATGATGAAGGGGTGGTTAAAATCCTTATCTGGTTTTAGTATTGCTGTTAGTACCACGAATGCTCAAGATGGAGGTGGGGTCTCCCCATCTGCGACTTCCTGGAACACTTTTGTTAAAGTAGGGAGTAGTAAACATGCACATTTTTTATACCACACAGCAGTAAACCTGTCTGGGCAAGGGCATTTATTAGGTTTGGCATTATGGATCTCGTGTTAAATCTCTACTGTTGTCATTGATGACATCACAACATGTTTAACCAATGACAGGACTGCGTTGTGTCAAAGAACTGAATAAATCATGCCGCAGAAGTCAGAAAATGCTGCTGCAGAAGTCAAGGGGCCCTGCCACAGAAATTAGAAAATTCTGCCACAGAGCACTAGGGGCCCTGCCTATGGTCCATTATTTTTTGTGTATCTTGTTTCATTTCTCAAATTTTTGTTGAAATTCTTTGTCCTCCTCCCTATATAACTGTTGATAGGCCTGCAAATTATCCATCAGAAGTCTATATTTATCAGAGGGATGGCCAGGGGAGAAGACTTGAGCGTCCCACGCTGGCGACCCAGGTTCGAGTGCGGACTCGGGTCATTGGAGAGGCCGACCGAGGATAAGGCTTGAGTGTCCCATGACAGCTCACCTTCTCTAGGGGAGGGAGGGGCCAAGGCCTGCAGTTAACCTGACCCAGCGGAGGCTCAGGGTACAACAACAAAGTCCTGCATGCAGGAGGTGCCGGCCAAGAGGCATGGTGGATGTCGGTGCATTGCGCCTAGATGTCAAGGCACACACCACATGTGTGGGAAGAAAACAGGTGGAAAAAGTCCAGACATCTCTGGGAAGACAGGGCACCAGGAGGCGTGCCCTCGATGCCTCCACCCACCCAGACTGCCTTGCCGTTGAAGTTGATTATGCGGGCACACAGGCCCCACCTCATTCCCCACCGGAGAATAGCTGTAGCTCCGATGAGGTGCAAGAGTAGGTCCAGGGTAGGGTGGCTAACAAAAGGATGACTCCTAGGTGCCCCCGAAGGGTCAGAGGTGGAGGGGAGTAGGAGGGGGAGGGGGATAAAAAAAAGTCTATGTTTAGTTTCATTTTGTCAGAGTTTCTGTGAGGAGTTTGCTATGATTTCACCTCTTAGGACCACTTTTAAAATGTCCCAGAGTATTGTTGTAGACACTTCCTAAGAATCATTTTCTTGGAGCACTTGGAGAATTCCTGTTTGTATTAATGAGATAAATTGAGGGTCACATAACAGGAATTCATTCAGAAACCACAGTGTTTGTTTCCTCTGCTTTCCTAAATCTATTTTTAACAAAATAGAATGATGGCCTGAGAGAAGTTGTGGACCATAAGACACATCTTTTATTATTTGGAAATCCTCGCAGGAAACAAAGAAATAATCTAAATGGGAGTAACTTTGAAATCTTGCTGAGAAATTTGTATAAGCTTTTTGGGTTGGAAATAATTTTCTCCAGACATCCACGAAACCCAGCTGGGCAAAAGAACCTCTAAGAAAGCGTAGAGCATTAGTTACCCTGTTAGAGCAAGGGTTCGTGGAGTCCAGAGGCACATTCCAGGTCATGTTAAAGTCCCCCCTATAATTAATTTCCCTTTAAGGAGTTCTAGAAGCTTATTAAGGAAGGACCGAACTACCAGAACTGAGGATTGTGGCGGGAGATACACATTAACCAATGTAACCTCCTGAGAGTAAAGTATACCCTGTAAAATTAGATATCTTCCCTGAGAGTCTGTACAAGAGGCTTTAACTTCTAATGGTGTTGTTCCAGGTACCAATATCACCGTCCCGTCCTCTACCACTGGGGTGGGAAGAGACATATACCTTGTATCTCCTTCCTCATTTGAGCTTAATATATTCATTTTCTGATAGATGAATTTCTTGTATATAATAGAGATAAGCAGGGTTCTTTTGTAAATACTGAATAAATATTGTTCTCTTAATCGTATTTCATAAGCCGTTGATATCCTGTGAAAATATCTTTATAGGTGTTGAAGACATCATTTCCACTTGAATGGAAGGTGCTGCTCCCACAGTGAAATATCCCATCTCCGGGCCAGTCCCCCCTTCGGACGCCCCGAAGGACCCGAAGCAAAAGACCAGAGGGAAGACCCAGTCCCAAAGAGGAAGAATGATTCCTCCAGCATCAGCGGACCACCTCCTGTCTTTACAGCAATAAAGTTTACTCCAAGACCAATATTATGTTTGTGTCTCATTTGGTAGTAAGGTTTTACTAACCCTTGAACCAACAAATGGGATTGAAAACTGAGTCCCATACCTAATACCCTCCACCATTTATCCCTTTATAAAACGATAAAACACAGAACTAAGGATAACAAATATCCCTTCATTAACCAAACCTATACACAGTATGACAAACAAATACTCAGTGAGAGCCACCTGCAAGGGCCTGGTTCATTGTGACTTCAGTGACACATAAAGAGAAAACAGATCACGGAACTCACCCAGTCTTTGACAAAGACCTATTGGTTGAAACGTCAGTCTGGTTTGGGCTCCCTCAGGCCGTGGAGCTCAGCATTTGTCCTCTTGTATTGGAATAAACTGCCAAATTTATTTGCACTTCACCTTGGTGTGGACAGCAGTTTGATTTTGACTGGGTGAGTTCCGTGACCTACTTTCTGTTTATACAGTATGACTTCCAGGGTGAAAGTGGAAACTTCCGTCCACATCCAAGTCTCTCAAGGGGCAAAGTAAAAAATCCCTTGCCCTAAGGGACAGAGGGCATGAACCACTATCTTTGTGGAAAGACCCTTCCAGGGACAAAATTGTCCCAAAGCAAACAAATCTCCTGCCTTTACTGGCAGGAAAAGATGGGAGAAAAAGAGCAGGGTAAGAATTAAAGTGGGTATGATAAATGGTGGCACCATGCTTTCAGCCACCTATGTGGTCCCGAGCTCCACTCCTTCATTAATAAGTTTCCTGGGTTAGACTCATGGTCAGTTGTCCAGTTCCCTTCCCTTATAGAACTTTGCCCAGCATTTCATCTCCTCTGCTCCCCCCTATGTATCCTGGTTCCTCCCTTCAAGAGGACCTGGCCCATGAACCACCCGTATTTATCACTAGAGGGTCTAACCTACCATGCTTGTAGAGTAACCACTCACTCATGGGGCCTAGCACTCGGCCTGCCGAGACAGGAAAGGGAAGGTCATTGGGAAATATAAGTGGCCCTGGGTGGATTAATATATGAAGGGCTGTTGACTGAAGTCGACTGAAGGGAGCTAACCCCAGCCAGGACTAAATGAGCCCCTGACAAACTCCAAGGTCACCCTTAGAATATCTATTTGATGGGACCCAGGGGTAACCAGGCCATTGTAGACCGCCTCTAGCCCTGTAAAATGCGCAGTGTTTATTAACATAACCAGTCTCCTTACTAATCAGGGTTATCACCCTACATTGCAAAAAACCCATAAAACTTTGGAGAAGTCACAGCACTTACCCAGGGCATATGTAGAAAACCAAATGAAGAGTCCAACCAAGTTGCAAGGTTCAAATGAAGACTCTTTCTTCATTTAAAGAGCTGTTTTAACAGCAAAACTGACCCTCCTGGGCCAGGAAACACCAAATGATATAGGGTCAGTTTGCTGTTAAAATGCTCATTAAATGAAGAAAAGTCTTTATTTGAACCTAACAGTTGAACTCTACTAGATTTCTATATGCGTAAATGCTACGCTTCTCCAAAGTTTATGTATATATGTTGTCACTGAGCACCCCAGGTCACCATATAAAGTATTTCTTTTTGTTCTCTGTTGCAAAAACCTTCAACAACCCTTGATATATAAATAAGTCCCACCACTTGGGGAGCTGGGGAAAGGGAGAACAAGTTCCCTTTCTCTTTAGGCCGGATCAATGAGGCAACAGCCACCAGAGCCATGGCCACACATCAACCAACACCTAGATTAACAAATTCCAACCCCCAACCCCCTCCCCGAACATCTGAAAGGCATAAGTATTTTGTAAATCAAGAACTCAAAGATTTGGGATACAGGGGTGCTTCTAGCACCCGACTCCCTTGAAGCCGGTGGAAGCATGGGTTTTTGGGGCACCGGTGGCTCTACTGAAGTCGGGGAGGGGGGACGCTGTTAAACACATGGCAGTCGGCGTGCATCAGCACGTCATCAGCCTGGACTCATGTTCTGAGCACAGCCATCCCAGGGGATGGGAGAAAAACAGGGGAAATATGTAAACATCTCTGGCCCTATGTGAACCAATGAAACTGGGGAAAGGATGCCTTGGGGATTGTCCTGGCGGACGGAGCAGGAGGAGGTACGATGCCTCCTCTGAAGCCGTGGGAGTCGGGAATAAAAAAAAAAAAAGAACTCAAAGATTATTTGCCAAGGGCATTTCCCAGAGAAAAGTCTGCAAAGTAGGAAAGCCAGAGATATTGACCAAGCCCTTGCATTGAAATACTGCCTGCTACCGGGATACCTTGTCCCAATGCTCGATCACAGGGTAATTATAAGAATGGGGCACGATGGGTCTAGGTCAGATAGTGGGCTGCCTTGCTTCTATGTAGACATCAAAGCTAACACTATGAAGAACTGGATCCCATGAAGGTCTGAAGACTCATTGTCCCATCCAGTATCGCCCTGCCCCTGCAGCATCACAGTCAAATCAAGCTAAACTTTATATATTCCTCTCCCACTCCCCCCTCTCAAAACATGGTAGCCAGCATATGCCATTGTTAGTGCAATAGCTGGAGACAGGTTTCAATGAAGTACTTTCCCTTAAGATAGTTCACCAACAAGGAGAGTTACTCTGGATGTCATCGCCCAGGCATTGATTGATTGATTATAGTACAGGAGGCTCATCTGTTAGATAATGACATTTCCATTTGCTTAAGAAGTTAGGCAGAATAGGAAGTAAAAAATGGTGGGCTGACCAGTCCCATTATTCCCTGAGGCAGACACTGTGTATGAACTTCAATCCTGCAGGCCCAAGGCACAGCTGCCCAAGCCAGCACTGACCCGCTGAAACAGCTTAACTGAACAACCAGAATAGGCAGTCTGGTATATTGTCCTAGGAGTCTTGCTAAAGTCTACTTCTGCAGTTTCTGCATAAGAGAGTCAGTGGTCAGGAGAAGCAACAAGGAGTAGGCATGACAGTGAGAGGGCCCAGTCCCGCAGCACCCCCCAGGCCACTTGCTACATTCCTGGCCGGACAAAGAAACCCTACCGCCTGGAGGAGCTGGATGAAGGGATTGATCTTATACGTTATTCCCCTGCCAACTTAGGGTGGCCCAGTGCAGAGCACAGGCTGCAGAAACCAGTGCCTACTCCCCCTCAAACCTCCCCTTCATGCCCTCAGAAGCCACCAACCTGAGTCGAAGAAGGAAAGTGGTATATGCAGTTCAAACCAGTCCAGCAAACGTAGCCTATTGCTGATGGTATCGTTGAAGTCTGTCCAGGATCACGGCGACAGAAATATCTGGCCTAGTATTTGGAACAGTCTTTCCAGATCTCACGGCCATGTTCACAAAGTTGCGTGCCTCCTGAGCCAAGTTTCTGGGTCGCCGCTCAGTATAGAGACCTCTTTCCTGCAAATCTTTGGCTGCTTCCTCAGCTGTTGTATAAACCTGTGGACCTCCTGGAAACTGCACAATTAATTTCGCTGGGCAGAGACTCTGAAACTTTTAGTTGTTTGCTCTGAGACTTGGGAAGAGTGGAATATAGTCCCTTCTTTGCTTTTTGGGTGAGGGGCATAGTTGTTATCAATAAATACATGCCTGGTTCCATATTTCAAGACCTTGTTCCAAGCATTCTGAAGGAGGTCATCCTTGGTTGCATAATTTAAACATCTAGCCACTATTGATGGGGTCGGGCATCAGAACCCACTGCTGCCCAACCCATGATAAGCCGCTTTATATTGATCAGGTACTCTGGACCCAAATCTAAGAGACTCGAAAAAGGCCATCTAGAAAGGCCACCATGTCTTAGCTCTCCTCATCCTTTGAAATAAAATATGTGAGTTTTCCACCATCCGTGGTTTCAGCATCTTCCTGTCTGGTGATGAGCTGGAGCTGAGAGTGGGCCAGATCCACGATGATGGATTTCAGTGAATCTAGATGGGCTGCACTGGTGGAGATTTGCTTGTCTGCCTCATCGGCCCTAGTCTGTAAAATGCCCAGATCAGAGAGGAGCTCTCTCAATGAATCTTTCATCTCCACCCAAAAGTCAGAGATCACCTGAAGTACTGACTCAAATTTATCTGGAGAATGTTCCTTATGTAAATCTTTCCCATGGTCTTTCTTCAAGTATCTCCCTTTTTTAGGATCGTCTTGTGATGCCGTGGCTGGATCCATGGCCAGTGCAGCCACAGTCTCACCATCATCCTCATCTGCAAGTACTTGAAACTGGTTTCTGCTGAGTCTTGCCAGGTTGATTTTTGACCCGTGACTAGAAAAACTAATGAACTTTGTGTTTAGGCTAGTTTAGCAAAGTTTTAAATTTAATTTAAAAACCATATGTCAACTGTACTCGGGGGAGCTCTTCTTCCATGCTGCTAGCTACTCCATGGTGCCACTGGAAGTCGAGAAGAAAATAAAGATTTTGACTTATAAAATGACTTGGTGTAAAGTACTATTTTTGGGACAAGAGCGGCCACCCACTCTCCTGGCCTTCACAATGTTGCCTATGTCATTAACGGAAGGTTGGGGCACTTTTATTTCCTTGCCAGTATTGAAACATGTCGTACAGGTAGATTGTTCTGAGTTCTGTGTGGATGGGCTCAAACTTTCAAGCATGTCAACTGCTTTGTGTGAGGTGACTGAAGTCTGGCAGTCTTCAGTACTTGATCTTCCTCTGAGGTATCATCCTGGACATTGTTGAAAGTGTAATACGCAGACATGTCTTGATCACCATCTGTCCTTTTTCATTTGGGCAGAAGGAAGTTATCCAAAGTCTTACAAGTCTTGACTGCTTTCTTGTGGTCACATTGTCTTTGCTTTGGTTGTCCCATGATCTCAAATCTGGGCCTAGGGATCTGTCAAAAAAAAAAAGCCTAAAGGGACTCAATGTAACCAGAATGTGATGGCTCTGATTGTGATGATTTTAGGTCTATGTAAAAAAGATCAACAGTAGGAACTGGTTCAACTGGTTAAATGCAGTTTTGATGGCATCAAGTCACCTGACTTTTTTTCTTGTCACCACAGTGCTGACTGTACATTTGCAATTATGTTGTGTTACCTGTAAGCAGAGGTTAAATTGGAAATGTTTAGGTAGGGGAACTCTCACTTCTATATTTCTGGGTGGTGGAACTGTCCTTTATAGATGGTGGAACTCTCCCATAGTAGTCAATGGAGAAAGATGACAGAGGTGGTGGAACTGTCATACAAGTTTGTTAGCACATGGTGGAACTGAGTTCCTGTGGACTCATGCACACTTTAGAACCTGCCTGCAATACCTCTCAACCTTCTTCTACTGAAATGGGGGATACGGACACTCAAAATGAAGGGTACTGACCATGTGCAATAAGGGCCACATTCTTAAACCTGCAGAGTTCAGAAAACTGTTGAACCATTGTATTTACTTGCACAAAGTTTATGTTTGATTTAACATCTGAGAATATTATCAATAAAGTCTGACTTTATATTCTCTGTATGGCCAGCATCTTTTCATGAGGGACAGATGAGGGACTCAGCAATTTTGAGGGGTAAAATGAGGGCATCCCTCGTAATCAGGGACAGCTGAAAGTGTATCTACCTGCTGTCACATTCCCTCAGTTAATGTCATCACCACACACAACACACTGCCAAAGATGTGAACACCGGCATGGACATAAGGAGCACTGATTTGTTTCTAAAATGAAACTACCATATGGTCCCACCAAGGTGAAATCAATGCAAAACACTGGGCAAAAGACAAAATCCATCACTAGTCACCACCTATACTAATAAGAGCTCTCATTGTCTCACATATATTACTGATCCATGTAGAAGGGCTCTTTGCTGGATTTATGCACACAATTATTAAACTCTTTGGTATTCACGTGTAGTAGCATTAACCCACTGCACTTTACAATGCTGTCACGTCCTTTTAGTGGAATACCTAAAATACTGCAAATAAAATTTGAGCTGTTGTTTTACATACCTTAGTTATTGCTGTCTTAGCTCATCATAAAACAAGGTTATTTATGTCCATAGACTGTCTGTCAAAGAAAAGTTATCTTCTTCTTCTGTTGACCCAATCGATCTACAGCCAATGGAGGCAAGTGAGTAAGCCCTACCATCCATGCCACAGTATACATCTGATGCCACAACAAGTTGACCTTCCGTCCGTGTTGCCATGTGTAACAGATAAATCGACTTCCTGCTTTTTAAAACTTATTAAGCATTGGCCAAGTGGAACTCAGTCCCCCCTCCATACATGGGCCTAGATGTTACATTTGTTTCATAGGATATCAAATTAATTACTGTGAGATGCAAAAATGGAGTGATATGCAACACTGTCATTTACCCCCAGCTTACAGCAGTCAAAAATGGTTGGGGTGACTAGTACAGGTTTTTCCCATTTCTATGGCTGTGTGGGCAGAGCTCCGCAGATGTTATGCCATCAATCATGATATCTTAAGAGCACTGTGGAAGCATGTGACTGGATCGCTGTCCAGTGTGCTTCCACAGTGCTCTGGCACAGATTTCAGTGCTGCTGTTTAAGCGGCCCTTCTCTCCAAGGCCACGAAGCACACCCTGCCTGGCACACTACTTTTCCTTTCCACAATTGCGGAAGTGATGGCAGCCATGTGCAGCATGGCGGCACCATCACACGGCTGCCTCTGGGGCAAACTGCGCATGAGCAACTGTTGAAATTACTACTGTATGTTCCTTTAAGATAGCTGCACAGCATTTCAATCATTTCTTTTTTTCCTGACCAATTACAGAGACGATTACAGTTTGCATAGCAGCTGGACTGTATACCTGTGGGGAGCTTGCTTGCCCCTAGGATAGAGGAGAACTTGGTGGGCTCATCCCTTCGGATGTTTGTCTTGCCACATGAGCAGGGACTGCTGGCCAATCGGGGGCCATGCAGCAGGAATCCAGCCTCTTACTTGCATGCCCTGATACTCACTGGGACACTCCATACTCACAGCAAAAAATTTACAACTTGGAGCAAAGGCTGGGTGGGAGCGAGGCAAAACATATTTGGTTTCTTTACATCAGCTTCTTCCTAAATCTATATTTCAGCACCATGAATACCAGGAGTTGGAATTATTAAATGGCCAGAAGATACTGCTTTTCTCCTGATTGTGTTCCAGGAGTAAACTGCGCTTGGGAAGTAGTGGTGCAGGAGGAGAAGGAGGTAGTCCAGTGCCGCAAGAGGTTCGCTGCTCGCTTGATGATCACACCAAATACGTCTCTGTTTGGGCTCACTGCCACCTGTCGGGCTTTGGCACTCCACTGCCACCTGCTGCTGTTGGGCTGCTTGGTGGGAGTGAGCCCATGGACAAGCTCGCCACCCCCGCCATCGTGTCCGAGCCCATGTTGCTGTGTGGGTGAACAGGTAGACTACAGTAAGCAGTGGCTGCAGGAGGTGCCTGAGTGGCCGATGTTGCTGGCCTGGATCATGCTGCTGTAAGTACTACACAATGTCCGAGGAACAGAGGGAGAGAGGGTGGGGAGCGGGGGCAGTTGGGCCCGAGTATGCAGCTCTGTGCAGGGCTTACCATACAGGCTTGTTTCATCTGACGTTTAACTCTGCAGTAGTGGCCATAAAGAACTATTGTGGATTTTTTGAAATCTGAAGACTGCGCAGACCAAAGAAAGGACAAGGGGCCATGTGTTGTCGAGCATTCCCCTATAAATGAGGTAAAAGCGAGGTTTGGGAGTGTACCAACTGTGAGGGCAACTCAGGAAACACGTTTACTTCTGGGTTCATATAAGTTGTACAACAAAATAACAGTATTTAGGATTATCTGGCAAGCGGGTGCAGAAGCTAGAGGTGACAGCTTTGCTGCACGATTTTCATTATTGTTGTGCATCTGAGTTTAGATAGTCATAAGAGCAAACTTAGGACAAACTTGTGAACTGAAACTTTTATTTTTCTCCAATAAAATCAGTAGAAAATGTAGTTCATTTTTTAACATGACTTTTAAATATTTACTACTAATCAATTTCCACTTTGGCCAGTTTGTTAGTGTAGATTTAAATTGATATTTTATTGTACACCAGTGATTCCATTGCATTAAACTTCTCTTGTAGAAAACATTAACATAAAATGCTTTACTCGTTGGGTACTTAATTGCACTACTATGAATATTTTAGATGCGGTACTACACAAATGTCTGGGAACAGTACACAAGCCCTTCCATCTGTGTCTGCTGGAGTGACATTACAACTTTTCAAAGTTTGTATACTACACCAGTCAACAACAATATCTGTGGTGGTCCAGTACCATTCGGTACACACACTATCCAATTAGTCCAGTTTTCCTCTTGAACCAGGATAGCTTAGTGCAAACATTCTCCCTTGCATGAAATACTTTATAGCTAGGACAAAGTACTTTTTTTAGTACTTGGACACCACTGCTGACATGACATGCTGGTTCGAGATCAAGCTAATGTAGTTAGAACTAAAAATTGAAAACTGGAGGGATGTGCAATTGAAAATTATTTTGCTGCAGGAAAATCATCCTCACACCCATAAATGTTTATGGTGTAATCAAGACTACATATCTGACTGCAGGGCAAGTTCACCAGATGTAAGTACTGTACAGTTCTCTGTCTGCTTCTGAAACTCCTTCCCTTGGTCACACCTGGAAATGAGCCTTGGCTCAGTGTGCCTTTCACGGTTACCAAATTTCAAATAAATTAATGAATAAAAAGTCTGGGTTCTCTAAGTAACAGTGTGTTTTGTGAAGTGTTTGAAATATGTCACCTGGCCTAGTGGCTAGGTCACAGGCTTGGGAACCAGGGAAACCTGAAAACAAGGTGTAGCTCAGCAAGGCTGTCCCACTGGATTTACAAAAAGAAATACCCTCACAAACTTAAGGCCACGGATTTTCCATTTTCAAAAACAGGCTTTTCCATTTTACAAACTCATAATTTTTTCTTCAAAACTCAGTGCAAATCAGCATGTTGTGCACTAAAATGTGATGCAAAATGGGGGGTTTGCACTAATATGTTGCCAAGTGTGGTTGTGAATGTGGTGCGCAGTTTTTTTATATTAAACAATTGGTTTTAAGCGGTGTTTAAAAAATAGCTAGTTCTATTTTTAATCTCAGTTTTTCCATTTTCACAGAGATGATGAAAGCAGGGAGCTTGCTTGGAAGCGCCTTGCAGAACAGATGTTGTTATTCAGTCTTGCGATATCTGGTGGAGACACTATATTGAGCATGGGATATGCCATGCCCGAGATGGCTATGTACCTGTAAATCAGGCTACAGAATTATAAGTGCAGCGCACTTAGGTTCACACATTGGACCACTTTACAATGCTGTGAAGATCATTCACTAGATTTGTGTAGTAAACAATACACATAGTAGTTAACGGTTGAATTATCCTACATACTCTGTAGTATCTCTGGGTTTTAAACTCAATTTGACATTACAACGATATGACCAGACCACTGTCCAGTGTGCTTCCACAGTGCTCTTGCACACATTTCAGTGGTGCTGTTTAAATGGCCCTTCCCTCCACGGGTCCCATAGATGCACACCCTTCCCGCCACACTACTTTTCCTTTACGCAACTGCGGAGTGATAGCCACCATGAGCAACGTGGCATCATCATTGCGGCTGCCTCTGGGACAAACTGCACATATGCAGTACTTATGGCTGTCTCAGGTGTGGTGACAACTTCACATATTCTTTTCAACATGCTTGGGAGGCCTCAAGCTATGAGCAGCCGTATTGGCTCTGACCAGATTTTGTTTTACTGGTGGTGGATTTTTGAATAAAGGTGTGAGATGTTTTAGCACACAGTAGATCTGTGGTTGGACAATTTTTCATGAGAATGATTTTGTTTTCAAATGGCAAGCATCCCTACTTAGGCCAAATAAATACATTTATGACTGTTTTATGGTATGTAATCTGTGTTTCAAAGGGACAAATTTACTGCTTTGGATGGCGCTGTTTCCTGGGCTAACTGATATGCACCCAAAGCGTTGTGAGCATTGTGCAATAACAAAATTTAAGATCGTCTTATAATGTAATTTTCTTTCCTGGGACAGCTGCTTTTTGTATTATAATTCCTGTTTGGGGAACTGGGCTCTGGGTGAGGGTAGTAAGGTCAGGTGGGCAGAGGGTATTCTACTGTTTATTTGGGGGGTGGTGCTCTGGATGGGGTGGAAGGGATCAACTGGGGAGAGAAGGATGATTACTGCTATACTATAGATCAAGCCTCATAATGGGAGTGGTAAAAATGAGCTAGAAGACTCAAGAGGATGTTAATGTGCTTTGGGGGGGCTGTAGTAGAGGTGGGAATTAAGTCAGTTACATTTTTACTGGAATAATTCCATGTTAGAACAGCACTAGTCCTTGAGAACCCATTTTTAAGTACAACTTTTATGCCCTCTGAGGCATCGGACAACAGTTGCTACTGGTACCCAAAGCTTGTACCCATATGGGCTCTAGAGTATTTGGTGTCTGTGCCCCATCTATCACAGGAGCTAAGGAGTTAAAATTGTATCAGTACATCTAAATATGAAATGTGGAATCATTTATTAACCTCATTTAAATATAACCATTGACCCTCTGAATTTTCATGTCACTTTTGTATACTGTACTCTATTTAATTTATTTGTTCAGCATATCTTGTATTTATTTTGCAGTCCATGAACTTGCACTGATTGTTTTGTCTCCAGGTCTTCACTGAAAATGAGACTTTGGCCCTTAAAACTAACAGTTTTGGTGCCAGCTCGGTGGCAGTGAGGGCTGAGGTGCAGGACACCTTACCTCGCGCTACACCGGCAACCCATGTTTGGGAATGAGCACAGACCACCGGGGGTTGGCAGGGGAGTAGAAGGATCAAGCATTAGATGGACTGCTCTCCTTCTGTGGGTTGGGGAGTCTCCAGCAATTGGCGCTTGACTGGCCCCTAGCAGTGGCTGGGGGCAGCACGATGCTCCAGAATGGGGGTGGAGAAGAGGTAGATGCTGGGAGGAGTGCATGCAGGCGTGTATGTGCTCTCTCTCCATGGGTGTCATTGCATGCCTCATCTCCCTAAGGGAAAAACAGAGGAGAAACAGTGCCTCGGGTGGTTGGATGAAGCTGATCCTCACAGGCACCGCTCCCGGGAACAGCAGGAATCTCCAGCATTGGATCCATTTGTGGCGGGATGAGGGATCCCCATCGTCCTGCCATGGGGGGGGCTTGGAGGAAGCTGGAAGGTAAACTGCGAGCAGGATATGGGTCTAGGGGATCAGGCAAGATGGAATGCCTCCCAGGATAAAGGAGCATAAAGAAACTAACTATGAAAAAAATATGTAACAGTTTTGGTAAGCCACTGACTGAATTGATAAATAAAAAATCTATGTGCTTCTCCTGTGATGCAGTGGACAAAGCACAGGGTAAAGACTTTCAAGGGTTGTGGGTTCAACACTAGGCTCTTCCATTATTTTTTGATACACAAGGAGGCGTGGGAAGGATGAAAAGGGACTTGGCAAGGTTGGAGGAATGGTCAGAAGTATAGCAGCTAGGATTCAATGCAAAGAAGTGCAAAATAATGCACCTGGGAAACAAGAACCCAGGAAGAATACACAATGGGTGGGAGGTAGTAACAACAACAAAAAGGAAAGGACCTGGGGTAATCATATCAGATTACCTTAAGGTTAGCAAGCAATGTGAGAGGCAGTAGGGAGGGCTGGGGTATACTGGGATGTATAGGAGAGGCATCAGCAGCAGAAAACAGGAAGTTGTTATCCTCTGTACAGACAGTTGGTGAGACCCCATCTGAGTACTGTGTCCAGTTCTGAAGACCCCATCACCACAAGGACATAGACAGGATAGAGGTAGTCCAGAGGAGGGCAACTAAAATGGTGCAGGGTCTGCAAGAGAAGCCGTATGAGGAGAGACTAAAGGAGCTTAATATTTATACCCTTGAGGAAAGAGGGGGGCATGATAGAAACGTTTAAGTACCTCAGTGGAATCAACAAAGTCCAAGAGGGTAGCATATTTCAGAAAAAGAGACTTGCAAGAACAAGGGGACACAATTTAAAGATAGAAGGAGGGTGGTTCAGGGGCAATGTGAGAAGTATTATTTCACAGAGAGGTAGTGGATGCATGGAACAGCCTTCCTGAGGAGGTTGTGGGGTCTAAAACTGTGGGAGAATTCAAGAATGCATGGGACAGACATAAGGCAATTCTTGTGGGGGGTAGGAAGAAACAGGCTGTTGGTTAGCTAGGATCTGTGGCCTATCCTGTAGGTAGGGAAATGGGCAGACTAGATGGGCCAAGCAGTCCTTATCTGCCAATCAAAGTCTATGTTTCTATGTTTCTGACCCCCTAGTCCTTCTCAATTTTATTTTTGTTGAAATAACACTCCATTTCCTAATATCTTGTTTTTCCTTGGAACCATTATGGGATTGTCATATATTGGTTCCTTCCTTTTTATAAATATCTTTACATGCTGTTGTAATGAAGGCTTGTTTACAGTAAATCCTGCTACTGGGGGATTTCAATATGCTAGACATGGATTGGACCACCCAGGTGGCTGCTTCAGCCAGAAGCACAGCCATCCTAGAATCCCTGCAGGGGGCTGGACTCAGGCAGCTGGTGCATGAACCAATCAGGGACAAGTCGATTCTGGACCTGATATGGACCAGTGGAACAAGTCAAAAAGTAGAGGTTGATGGGCAGCTGGGGTCCAGTGACCACTGCATGGTGTGGTTCAACATGGCAACATGGACTCAAGCATGCCACACAAGGGCAAAAGTATTAGATTTTAGGAAGGCGGATTTCACTGAAATGGGTAGATGTATACAAGCTGTCCTGGGGAAGGGAGTAGTAATAGAGGGGGTGGAGGACAATGGGAGAAACTGAAAGGAGCCATAGTGGAGACAACAAACCAATGTGTTAGGATAGTGGCCAAAGGGAAAAAAAGAAAGAAACCACTATGGTTCTCTAAGGATGTGGGGGGCAAAGTCAGGACTAAAATACTGAGTTTCAGGAAATATAAGGGATCCTAAAGGGAGGAGGACAGGGAGGTGTACCTTGAATGTCTAAGGGAAGCAGGGAAGGCTGTTAGGAGAACTAAGGTGCAGACAGAGGAGGGTTTAGCACAGTCTGTGAAAAAAAAGGGACAAGGCATTTTATAGGTATATCAGCAAAGAAGAAAACCTGGGGGTGGTTGTGAGGCTCAAAGGGGAGGGGGAGAGTATAAGGAGGGATCTGGACAAGGCAGAAATACTGAACAAATACTTCTGCCCAGTATTCACTAGGGAGGGAGGGTCAAGGACCACAGATGGGTAGTAGAGGCAATGGGGGGGAGAAGTGGACACCAGTCCTTTCAGAGTGGAGACAGTTCTGGAAGAACTCACAAAGCTGAAAGTGGATAAGGCCATGGGGCCAGATGGTGTCCACCCAAGGATATTAAGGGAGCTGTGAAGGGAACTGGCAGTGCCTCTGGCAACCCTGTTCATGGAGTCACTCAACACGGGTGTGGTTTCAGAGTTCTGGAGGAGGGCACATGTGGCCCTACTGCACAAAAGCAGCAGTAGGGGGAGGTAGGGAACTACAGGCCAGTCAGCCTCACCTCAGTGGTGGGAAAGATCATAGAGACACTGCTGAAAGAAAGGATAGTGGCACACCCGGAATCAAGGGGTGCCCAGGATCTGAGGCAACATGGATTCACAGCAGGAAGGTCATGTCAAATTAATCTAGTAGATTTTTTTTGATTGGGTAACTAGGGAAGTAAATTAGGAAGGGGCAGTAGACATCACCTTCCGAGATTTTATCAAAGCCTTCGACACCATCCCTAATAGAAGGCTGGTTAACAAGATGGGTAGTCTGGGCATGGGGGAGAGAAGATGATGAACTGGGTGAGGAACTGGTTAACAGACAGGAGACAGAGGGTGGTGGTAAATGGGGTACAATCTGGGAGAGAGGGTGACCAGCGGGGTACTGCAGTGATCAGTACTAGGACCAGTCCTGTTCAATGTCTTCATTGGTGACATTGCGGAGGGGCTGGAAGGAAAGGTCTGTTTGTTAGCAGATGACACCAAGCTCTGCAATAGGGTGGTTACTCCAGAAGGGGTGCAGAAAATGAAGAGGGACCTGGAGAAGCTTGAAAGATGGTTGGAGATGTGGCAACTGAGGTTCAATGCAAAAAAAAGTGCAAAATGATGCTCCTGGGTAGAGGGAATTCTGGGGAGAGCTACAGGTTGGAAGCGGGAGCTGACTGTCACCAAGGAAGAAAGGGGCCTAGGGGTTATCATCTCTGATGACCTTAAGGTATCAAAGCAGTGCGCAAAGGTGGTGGGGAGGGCCAGTGGCATGCTGGAGGCATAGGCAGTGGTATCACTAGTAGGAGGTGGGAGGTGGTGATGCCATTGTATAAAATATTGGTGAGGCCTCACCTGGAGTACTGCATGCAGTTCTGGAGGCCACACCTGTGCAAGGATACAGATAAGGTGGAGACTATCCAGAAAAGGGCAACAAAGATGGTGCAGGGCTTGCACCACAAAACATATGAGGAGAGACTAAGGGACCTCAATATGTACTCACAGGAGGAGAGGAGAAAGCAAGGTGACATGATCAAAACTTTCGAGTACCTCAAGAGCATTAACAAGATACAGATGGGGGACATTTTCTAATGTAGAAAAAGTACTAGAACAAGGGGCACAATATGAAATTGGAGAGGATAGATAATGAGGTAATGTGACTGTGAGGAGGTTTTCTACACAGAAAGGGTGCTGGCACTGGAATAGTCTGCCACAGGAGGCAGTGGGGTGAAGTACAGTGGAGGGTTTAAGCATGTCTGGGATAGGCACAAAGGAAACCTTGTGAGGAGGGAGTGATGAAAAGCCATTGATCACATAGGGACATTTTTACTTTTCCTTATGTAACATCCAAACCAATCCTAATTACCTAATTTTTTCTCTTGCAAATATTCTATTGTTCACATAAAAAGTCATTTGCGATCAGAAAATTGAAACAAAATCAGTGGTAAACAAGCTGCCAAAATGGCAATATCTCCATAAGAGATCTTCAGTTAGAAAGGTTTTGTAAATATGTTTAAAACTGTTGTCAAACAGGGAAGTGGAATGTGCAGCCAGACACAGGTGGCTGGGGCTCCACACAGCAGAAAGAATTTAAATAAATGTTACCTCCTTGCAGTCAAACGTTATCCATTTCTTCAAACCAACACTTTGTAGCTAACCTCTCTAGGCATCAATGCTCCAATTCAGGTACCTGTACATGATGGGAATAAAATTACAAAGAGCTTAGATTGACCTGGTAAAGCCAGAGATCACCTCAGCAGTGGGTCAACATGGCAGAATCTAGTCAGGTGACAGTCTGCCTAAAGAGCCAGAATACACAGTAGAAGCTGCCTTTAAAAGGGACATGACATTTGTGCTAATTGGCAGCTGTTTCTAAAGTTCTTATAGTATATGGTTATGGCTTATTGTGACTAGAAAGCAGTGGCTTTCAAATTCTTGTTATGGGGACAGTTCAAAGGTCAAAAGTTGTTGCATCATTCTGACATCACATATTAGTACAACAACTTTTCTGTACCTACCACCTGATTGGTTGATTTACACTGAGGATTCAAAAAATGCTACAGAAAATGGCGGCTTCACTTAGCGGCGATCAGGCAGGCAGCTCACAAGTACAGTTTGGACACGGACTATATTCACAGGTCCTTGTGCCCAAACTGTCAGTTTCATATTTTGTTTAAATCTACTGGCACAGTTACGATGCCAAAGCAAAGAGTGGGATTTTCAGCGAGGAGTCGGGAGAACCGGTAACTTCTCCGGCAGGACCGCATTGCGGAGGACTGCAACTTCAGGTAGGAAACTGCAAGAATAACAAAATGGCCAGTTTTAATGCAGGAATGTGAACATTGAGGAACCATATACTATATAAAATAGTGGATGGTTGACCATCCACAACGAAAGTCGTGTTTCCATCTCAGGAGTCGATGGCATCATAGAAACCTCCCGAGCTTCGCTCTCGAGGTTTCTGTGACACCATCGACTCCTCGAAACATAGCTTTTGCGGATGGTCAACCATCCACTATTCTATATATTCTCAAAAATGATATGCATTCTCCTAAAGTATCCATATTTAACTGTGTCTGAATAAAAAGTGATAGGTAAAACTGTAGTTTGCATTGTTGTGTTTTTATGCGCAGCATTCTGTTACAGTTCACTTCATGGAATCACTTATGTGGAGTTTTTACTATGTCACAGTTTGTGTACAGAATGCAAATTATGAGCTGCTCACCGATCAGAACCCTGTTTAGAGTTCCGTGCACAAACCATGACATAGTTAAAACTCCAAATGATTTGTTCCATGAAGAGAACTGTAACACAGTGCTGCCCATAAAAGCAAGACAATGCAGAATACAGCTTTTTATATAACATTTTACTCAGGTACAGTTAAATACGAATAATTTAGGTGAATGCATATCATTTCTGAAAAGAGCTTTATAAACAGCTGCCAGTTAGAAATTGTTTCTTGTCCTCTTTAAAGCCATAGGTGACTTGAATTGGAAGGCAGAGTCTTTGTACTCCAAACTTAACAGAAACAAAGAGGAAGGTCACCACATGGGTAACAGAGATGCTCTTTAAAGCCCCAAAGTAGAAAACACAAGGGAAGGCACTCACACCAGTCCATTGGTGCAGCAGCAAGGCTGCCACTTGGACACTGGAGAATTTCAGGTACAAGCATGGGACATCAAGGGCTGGATGAGGGAGAGTCCACCGTATCCTGCAGGATGCTCCCCTCCTCCAGGGAGGGCAGCAAGTTCAGTGCTGTGATACCTTGTGGCTGACCAGAGCTGGTGGTGTAGTCAGAGCTGCTTGTGGAGAGTGGACACAGACTAATGCCAAAATGTAAAAACACTTTGCATGTGCACATGTTCCTTGGCATCTCAGTCATTGGTGTACGAGGGAAGGGAGAAGCAAAATACAGAAAAGCTCGGGAGAGCAGCAGCATGAAGCCAGTACTTTTAAACTGGCCACCACCTTCTGACACGTTAGCTGAACCTTTGCTGTACAGCTGCCTCCACCCCAATGGAATCCACCATGGAACATAAGTTGCTCCACAGGCCACCTGGAAGCTGGCTAAGACCAAGAGAAGGGAATCAAACAGGGCAGTTCCTATGTCAGGGAAGGAACAGAATACAAAAATAAAGGTAAGGCACTCGCATTCCCATATGAATCAAATACATAGGTTTTGGCAGCACGTAATTTTATTAGTGCATGCATGTGAGCATTGCAGCAATCCTGTACAAGGGCTCCTAGTGTAGACTACCTGATGTCAGGTACAATAGTTGATGCCAGGAGCATCTTGTATGAGATCAGAGATGTTGCAAAATGTTATTTTGCCTGTGAAATATCCGCAAAATCGGCAATTTCACCCGGCGAAATATTTCTCAAACTTGAAATATTTTGCCCCCATATGCCCCATCATTTATATTTTATTTTTCCCCCTCCCTGGTGTCTAGTGGCCATCCCCGGCTGATCACTAGCCAAATTCAAGAACCCTCCCCCCAGCAACCCCGCATTATCCCTGTGGCCCCTGGCCCCCAATCTTTGAAAAAAAACAGTCCCCCTCCCTGTCCCGTGTCTAGCCGGACCCCCCTTGTCAACCCGTTATTTTCCCCTACCCTCAGCTATGACCTTGGCCCAAATCTTCAAATAAAAAAAATCCTCTCCTCTTTCCCTATACACCAGGGATAGGGAGAGATTATTATTTTTCAAGGTGAGGGCGGGTGCTAAATAACTCAGTGACTTGGGAGGTTCTTGGTCGGCCAGTGATCGGCCGGACCAATGGGCACAACAGGGACAGGGAGGGATTTGTTATTGGGGACGGTGGTGAAACTGAAATTTCACTCCACCGGGTGGCAAACTTTTGCTCAGAGCAGAAAATTTCACTGGGTCGAGGGCAAAATTTTGCCCACCCCACCCCCAGGCAAAATTTCACATTTCGCCTGGCAAAATATTTTGCGAAATGCACAGTTTTGCACAACACTATATGAGATTACTGCAGTGTTCCAATTTATGCACTAATAATGTAGTTTGCTGAAGAAACCCTAATGTGTATTATTCATGCTGGAGAGTAATTGCCTAACCCTTTGATTTTTTTACTCTGGATTAACCATCCTGGAAACAAAGTTGAACCAAATCACTTTGGAGGCAAAGACACTCCCTCCACAGTGGGCAGGCACTAACCACCAGAACCGGCTGGTCAGTAAAATAAAACAGTACACCTCTATACAGAGCACCTAGAAAGCTCCACTTGGTGTATAAAAATGAGACTATCGGGGCTGCCTGAATCCACTGAAGATGATGACCCGTGACTTAAGTCTCATCCAACTAACAACTTTTGAAGCTTTGCTTTCAATGCCGATCCTGTAAACCTACCTGATGACACCCTGCCAGTGAGAAGAACAGCAAAATACCACACACACACACACACACACACAGACATGCACACACACACACACACACACACAAGCGTACACAGACACACACGACACACACACACACACACACACAGACATCATACACACACACATACATAGTCCCACATATGCGCACACACATACACACACACACATGCACATACCACACACGCACAACACACACACGCACAACACACACACACATGCACAACACACACACACATGCACAACACACACACACACACACACACACGCGATTGTAGTCTTTGCTAAGCAACATGTCTGGGACTAATGTTTAGTCACAGCAAGAGAACCGGGGAGGCAACAGCTAGATGAAGGTAATACACTGTCTCTATTTCTGGAAAAGGCTAGGGAAGATAAAAGGCCCTTTGTTAATATTAGAGCAGTGCTCCATGAACATGACATCCCCAAACCTTACAATTTTCTGCAAAGCTCCAGGTACAGTATGTGGCCCCCACCCACGAGTTGGGAGACTTTAATTGTCTCTGGGCAAAGACATTTTGGCCTTCGGATGAATGGCAGCTGAGTTTGGTTGGTTTGGAGGTAGCGGGACGGTGGCACAGTGTATCATTATAACAGAATGCTGCCAAGGATGGGCTCCACAGAAAATAAATGCAACTCCCACTGTTATTGACAGGGACCACAACTATCCTTATGCCCCAACATACTACTGTTGGCATGCAAATAACAAAACACACTAAGAGCAAAGTACATTGTAAACAAACACAAAGAGATATTTATTGGGGACAGAGGCTCTAGATTTGGGAATGGAATAGGTTCATTGCAGAGGCAAGCAATATATGCACAGTAGATCCCTACTATGTCACACCACCCTCCAGTGAGTACCCAGAGTCTATGGGTTAGTCCAAAAAATTGAAACACCTTAAGACCAGAAATCTCAATGCCACAGCATAAATTTATTTAAGCCAGACAACAAGAATGACAGATACCTCACCGCTGTCTAGGTGCTCTGACACTTCACTCATGGAGCTTCATCAGGGGACAGGCTCCTAGCTGGAATGACAACCCTTATAAACCAGTTAGTGCTGTTGACATCACAATCCACACAGACTGACATCCTTACAAAGTAACAGCAGCAGAGTAACATCAAGTGGCTTTAGTGGGAATCAGACTGAACTATCACAATACACACAGTGCTACAAGTGAAAGTGCTATACATTTTGAGTGCAATAAGTGACATCCACATAAGATCTTGAATATACAAAAACTGGTCAACCAGGTACAATGTGGTCATTTATAGTATCAAAACACAGGTTGAACATTCTGAACCACTGTAAAGACAGAAACATTCTCACAGCATAAGAAAAATATAGAAAGTGAGTACCAGACTCAGTAGCCTTGCGAACATGTCCTGATCGATTTCATGGGAAAAGAAAGATATCACCCTAGTACCATAACAGAAATGTATTGAAAGGGGATCTGATGCCAAGTCCTTCTGGATCGAAAGAAGAGACTAGGAGAGTAAAAAGTAATACTAATACACAGAAAAAAAATCAAAGGGCAACTTCTATTACAAAAACTGCACAAAGACAAACTCAGGCACTATCATAAAATATATTATCAACTATATGTCATAACAGCAAACATCCTATCCTGTAGTAGTTTAGGAATGGTTTCAGATCCAATCCCTCATTAAGACCATGGGGACTCAGAGGTTTTAACATAAATATCCAAAAAGTCACTCTTTGCAATCTGTTGCCCCTTTCACCACCAACATGAACACACTCCAAGACCATAAACCTCATATGCACAGTGTCACCATTGTATGTGTTGGGAAATGTGCTGACTGTTGTATTACAACAATGATTCTTGATGCTTGCTTCATGCTCCTGAATCCTCTCACATAAGGGTGAATAGTATGCCCCATCTACATCATTTGGCAACACAAGGCATATGCTAAAAAGTTCAAACTGCAATTAAGAATTCTCTGATCACCACATTTGTAGGGGTTTGGGCTAAATCAAAACTTTGCTTGGTTGCAAAATTGCAGGCATTGCACTTGCCACATCTAGAGATGTGAAGTTTTACTTTGCCAGAAGTTCCAGCAAAGGTATCAAATTCACCTTCACAAACCAGTTCATGAATTTTTCCAACAGCTTGTAAATTTGCATATTAACTTTGTCAGTGACTTTGCTGGTAACTCGCCCTAGACAGTTGGCGAAGTCTGATCAAAATAGGCTACTGGTAGACAAATGCTTTAGGTCACATGGTAACAACTCCTGCAGGTGACATGATACTGCTCTGTGCTATCTGCATCAGTGATATAATGGAGGGGCTGAGGGAAGGTGTGCATGTTTGCTGATGATACAAAATCTGCAATAGGGTGGTCGCAGCAGGAGGGTGGAGGACATGAGGGAGGACCTGAAGGCTCTGGAGGGATGAGCTAAGACTTAACACTGAGATTCAATGCCAAAAAGTGTGCTTTGATGCACTTGGGTGCAGGAATCTGAAGGCAGGACACACCCTTGGGGAGAGGACATCAAGGATACAGAGCAGGAGAGGGGCTGGGGTTATAGTATCATGTAACCTTAAGGTGGAAATCAATGTAGCAGGGTGGTGGAAGGCCAATGGGATGTTGACATGCACTGGGAGGGCATCACTAGCAGAAAGGGAGTGCACCATGCCCCTCTACAAAGCCATGGTAAGACTGCACCTGGAGTACAGAGTCCAATTCTAGAGGCCATATCTAACAAAAGACATAGATGAGATTGAGAGGGTTCAGTGGAGGGCTACCAGGATGGTGCAGGGTATGCAAGAGAAGACATACAAACAGAGATGTAAGGAATTGGATCTGTACACATTAGAAACTAGAAGGAAGAGGGGGATCATGATTGAGACTTTTAAGTATGTCAAAGGGATTAACAGTGTAAAGGAAGGATGTGTACTTAAAAGGAAAGAAGGGCTGAAAACAAGACGGCACAGCCTAAGACTTCAGGGAGGAAGATACAGAGGCAATGTGAGGGGATGTTTCTTCACAGAGAGGGTGGTGGAGGAATGGAACAGACTTCCCAGAGGAGGTGAGAGGGGGCTGAAACGGTGGAGGGATTCAAGAGGGCATGGGTCAGACATATGGGGTTCAGTAGTGTGGGGGAAGGGGCAGGACAGGACAGCAAAAGAGAAGACATGAACAGGAGAAAGAAGGAAAAGGGCAGACAGGATGGGCTGGTACGGTCCTTTTCTGCCATCAGATTCCGTGATTCTGACTCATCCTTAGTTTCACTTTGCAGTCTGAGCTAGTCAGTGGAAGGGGACAGATCTGCTCTTTCAGTGGTGTAAAACTTAGCCCCCCCCCAAAAAAAATGTTTTTTCAGCTTTCTTTTGCTTGTTCTTCACCTTACTTTTACTAAACAGTTTGGGAGTCTTTGTTTAGTTGTTATTTAGCTGTTATTTTCTTTATATTGAACACTTTTATTTGTGCAATGTTTTATCTGTTTTAGTGTTTTTTTGCTCTGTCTTTTTACTCTGTGATTTTTGGGGGGGCATTAAAATGAGTGGAAATGGTCAGGAAGAAAGGGGGATGCAGGCAGCAGATGGGAGATGCCATACGTTTCGTATCAAAAGGCCCATGGCACTGGCAGTAGGAGATGGCAGCAGCACTCAATCCCCCCCCCCACACATATATACAATGCAGCACCCCAGCAGCAAGATGAGGCAAGGGCACCACCACCAACAGCAAAGAAGCTCCAGTTTAGCCAGCTGTTGTACCACCACCATCACCGCCACTGCCACCTATGTACCATGAATAGGAAGAGGAGATGCAGCCAGGACCACCTTGCTCCTCCCTCACTGGCAGCAGCTGAAGTCTCTTGTCTGGGACTTTTTTTTTATATTGACCCCTCCCAAAACAGTGTGGTCACCTGTAAACTATGCCACACTGTTGTTCAGCATGGGACATGGGGCACCATTTGGGGACAGGTGGGCAGCACACCCACCTTAGATCGAGGCACCGCAAGGTGTGGGAGGAGCATCTGCAAAATAAAGTTGCTGAGAAGGGTGAAGGTGGTGTCACTCCTACTGGTTCTTCTCTGCCAGGCAAGAGAAAGAAACGTGGTGCACAGATGCAGGAGGGGAAGATGGAGGGGACTGGGAGAGGGACCCAGAGGCAGACTTAGGTGCTGCGGGAGGCACCTGAGAGACTGGCCTGAGATCCTCCTCCCACATCTACCTGTGTGAAAGTACATCAGCTCTGCAGAGAGGTAGCGGCTCTCCTGTCAAGCTGCTGGGATGATGGAACAGTTGGAGGTGGTGCTGCGAAATCAGCAAACCATTCTGGAGGGTTTAGCCAAACTGCAAAGTGGCAGCGCACCCTTTGTCCTCAGGACATAGCCCACCAACCCATATATTTTCTTTTATCTTTCTCTTTACCCTCAGTTAAACCCTAAAAATGAAAGGAAAAAACATTGTTCATCTATCCTTATTCTCTCTGTCTTTCTGTATTTCTTCATTTCTGCTACTGCTGCACTGTTAAACCTAAAAATGAAAACAAAATAAAGAAAATAAAACATTGTTCATCCATCTTTATTTCTCTCTGTCTGTATGTATTTTGTAATTTCTATCAAAATTCTTCTGTTCTCATCCATTCAAAGAAAAATTCTGATTTCAACTCAATCATTGTCTTTCTTATACAACTGCACAGTCCTTGCACTATCACTAAAATTGTTCTCAACTACTGCTGCTGCATTATGTGTCTCTCCTCCCTCCCCCACCACAGGCTGCCCTTCCTGTAATTTACTGCACAACAGTAGTGCAAGTGTTCAGAAAAACAAAGTAGGATGAATTTCGTTACTCTTAGGATTATGTGAACCACATGAATATTTATGCAGCTGCTACATGCTGCTGTGCTGTGTCTCACTCCCCCCACCCAAACAGGCCACCCTTCCTGTAATTCATTGCACAATAGTAGTGCGAATCTTCCAGAAAAACAAAGTAGGATGAATTTCGGTTCTCCCAGATTTATGCGTATGATGCTGATACATAGTACTGCGCTGTGTGTCTCACCCCCCACCACCACCACCACTATGGTCTGCCATTCCTGTAATTCACTGCACAACAATAGTGCAAATGTTCCAGAAAGACAAAGCAGGGCAAATTTCAGTACTCCCAGAATCATGTGTATGCTGCTGCTACATGGTACTGCAGTGTATCACCTCCCCCACCACCACCACAGGCTGCCCTTCCTAACTCTATGATTCTTCTGTAATCCTGTACGATGTGGTTAAGAAGATGGTTGGTGATGGTTTGCTTGCTGGAGTAGAAGGCAGCAGGACTGTAGAACACCTGTGAAGAGAACAAAAATTAAATTATTTAGACTCTACTCAACTTGCTGCTGTGCTGCTGACCACATAGACAGTAATGGTATATCCATTTCCACTCTCATTTCTACTGTACCAGTCACCTGTGAATCAAAATAAGAAATTATTTAGCCTTCCTTTAACCACTGTGACACACTGTGCACCTGTGAAAAAGATCCTGTTTGTTGAAATGCGGCTTCACTTCATCATTTTTCAAAGATTGTTTAAACAGCTTTCTTCCAGCTTAAGTTCACAGATTTTGAACACTTCTTTTCTCAGTTGAGCTTTCAGTATTATTGAATCTTCTGTCTGACACCACCTAATTTTTAGGTGCAACCCTGTTTGTTAAAATGTGCCATCACTTGCATTCTTACTTGTATCATGTATACTTGAAGAAAGAGTATCTCCAGGGTCGGCCTGATTCTTTACAGGACTGTGACCTACAGTATGCTCTATGTTTCAACACAAAATTACTTCCTAACAGTAGTATGCAATTAATTCAAAGAGATTCATTTTTTTCATACTAGCCAAAAAAAATGATTTATTATTAAAAAAAGCAACTTAAAACTTTATTTGTGAAAAATATTAAAGGAAACATAAACAGGCTCCCGATTTTGAGTTTGAAAATTTGCATCTGATATGTCTTCATTGGTCAAATTGCTAAAATGTAAGACATTTGTTTTGAAAAAATTGGGGTTTACCTTTCAGAAATCAAAATTTGTTGTTGTCTGCTGCTGTGCTGTATTCCCTTTTGTCGGCTAATGAGCTTGCGGGGTCACGTGACTTGATGATGTCACAGAAGCGATGGAGCTTGTAACTGTGCAACTACAATAGCATTGAAAATTGCTGAGTTTGAATCAAATCTATCTGTGGACTTTTCACAAAGTTTGCAATTACAGTCATATATGTACAAGCAGGAGGCAGATGCTGGTACTACTAGTGCCGGTGTTGCTGGAAGCGATTCATCTGACGAAGAAGACAAATTACTTACAGGACAGCTTTCTGTCTGTACCGGGTGTCATCGGCTGGGTGCTGAATTATAGTATGTTTTGTTAGGTGCTGCTACTCATACAGCCTATTCGATCAAGACAGTGATCACCTCATACATGTTTTTTTGTTGTTGTTCTGTCCACATGTTCATTATGTATCTGCATTCCCAGTATTTGGCCACACACACACACACACACACACACACACAAGGGGTTTTCAGCCACCATCTGTACTGATTGTCTCTATGGCAAATTATTAGAAAGTAGTCGTGGTCTGCCTCTGTATGCAATGTGTTTCATTCAATGGCTTGCGTCTATGTGATTCACAGCATACTTTTATTATTACATTGATCTGATATTGTGTGTCTCTGTGTCCATGTTTTCTGAGCAAATACCTCTAGATGTCATTGGTGGGTCACAGTCAGCCACAGCATTCTGCAAGTAATATGAGTTGTAGTGCTCTCCTCATTTTATTCCTGGCGTTGTGTCTCAAAACAGGGACATACACAGAGTACTCTCACTTGTCATGCTGCACATGTCAGTTTTGGTGTCGTTTATAATCACGGTGTGGTTTATATCTGATGTTCAGCAGCATGTATGTCATACTCTGTTTATTAGTGATAATTAGCATAGTGTAATTTCTGTAGTGACGGTTTACACAGGGCAAATCATTACATATCTGAGAGCAACTGCTGCTTTGAATTTGAAGTGCATGGTCCCTGATGCTGGTGTACTCCTCTTGCTCCATAAATGTGTGCCCTCATGATTTTTGTCAAGCGCGAGACATTTTGGTCAAGCTGGGGGAGCATGCATATCTTTGTTTTTCCAGCAGGAATGTAGGGACATGACATCACCTTTATTTATCAGATACCTGAATCCTGTAGAATGTGGTGCTGCATTTTTTTTCCACTAAGCACAGCTACCCACAATGTTTTCCATTATATCTCTTCTTGATGTTGCATATGTTTCTTGCAAATATAGAATGTAGTGCTCAGATCATGGCTTGATTGGCTACAATGATAAAATGATGTATATATGCATAGAGTACCATATTTCTGACTTGCTGTTCAGGAATGCATATCAAGTAGTGGTGTAAGTTATCAGAGCATGTGACATTAAACCGAGTCATCAGACATTTCCTAAATGTGGTGTGTGGTAGAAATGCCAGCAATGCCATAAGTTAGTGCAACAACCAGAGTAATTAAGCAATAATGCATGAAAGGGCATGTGTTGTTGTGGGATTTACACACGCCTTGTGTGTGTGTCACGAGGCACAGCCAAGTGACTTTAACCACACAAGAAGTGTGTAAATCTCACTATTACACATGCCCTGAAGTACATTATTGTAATTATAAAGTGAATCTGTTATCAAAAATTGAAATCAAAATGAATTAGGTTCAAAGAAGGTAAACATTTGACTATCAGGATATCTACCGGTTGTCTGTTGCAGGATTGACACACAGTCATGTGACAGGTTTTGACCAATGAGGTTACAGGATTTTCAAGACCTATTTTATAATGTTGCTTCACCTGCACTGTCATCTAAGTAATGTGAAGTTCAAATAGTGGTATTTTAGTGGCATGACCAATGTTGTATGGAAATAAGCATTGGTGTTGACACTTTGTTAAATGACATGCTGTTACAGGTATTTAGTACCTAATCCTGTTATGACAATATTATGCCACCTTCCAGTGTTACAGTCTGTGATTGGTACTTTAGACATACCATGGCTTGAACTTAATTGGTTACTCCTCCAACCCCCACATACAGACACAGACACATACACTGTCATACAGCATTTGTTACAGCATTTTTTTCATACGGCATTTCTTTTGATATGTGCTCCCCCCTCCCAACTCAGCCTCAGACCCAATATATCAAGTGAACATGAGTTACTTGGGCCTATGCCCGTCTGTTAAACATCTTCAGCCCCATGGGGTCTCAGTACATTAAATGTGATAATTGTTCCCAGTTTCCCTTTTGCAACCAAGGACAGTGTACTATTTATTTTAGTTTTGTGACTGATTTCCTTGCCTCACACCATTCTTCCTCAGAAATAAACTGTTTTGCAATGCCATTTCAATTCCTCTCACTGTGTTGAACCCATGTCTTGTGTGTGTCACACCATTCTTCCTCAGAAATAAACTGTTTTGCAATGTCATTTCAATTCCTCTCACTGTGTTGAACCCATGTCTTGTGTGTGTCCATTTTTCTATCCAGACGACACCGACCAAGGTATTTGTTAATTACTTTATAGTTCATGCCTGAAAGTTATTGTTGATGGAAATCCACACACTCTTAAAACTGGTTCTGCTGGAATAGTGTCGTAGCCACTAAAGTAGAAAGACTTACAATGTATGGTGGAATGCTGTTATGCATGGAATTCCATACCTTTTGCTGCAGTAGTTATGTCATTATGTTGCTCTGTTGCAGTAGTGATGTCACTACTGCAGCAGAATGAACAACTTGGAATGCTGCCACATACTTGATTTCCCCTATCAAATTAACCTGGAAGTTATTGTTTTTAAAACTTGAACTTGCCCAAACTTCTGCAGCACACCGCGTCAGTAATTTGAGCCTACCACCAACCCTCAAGTGCCCTCCACCCAACCATCAGTTCAGTGAAACATAGTGCAATGTCCAAAATAGGCATTGATGCCCATACACTACATAGACTAGCAGATGGGCAACTCTATGCATAACCAGTGTGTTGTGCCAGTTCGGGGATCTGTTTCCCATGGACCTCTCGAGCTTCGCTGCCGAGGTCACAGGGAAGCAGAACACTTTGGTGGCGCAACACACTGGTTGTGTATAGTTGCCCATACACTGTCCTATATGTTGTTCTTCTTTAGTAGTTATGTCACAATGCAACCGGTCCCAACAGTGCCATTCATAGTACAAGGTGTGGTTGAGTAGTCACTCGTGTGAGCAGACTGCTTGGCAGTCAATGAGTGCAGGTCCTGACATTTTGGTACATTATAAGAAATACATGATGATCAACTTCATGAATAACCAGTCTGTTATGCCACATCTGGGTTCTGATTAAAATGAACATCTCCAGCTTTGTTCTTGAAGTCAAATGTAATCATAACCTCTGTGTGACAGATCACACTTCTTGCGCATGGTTACCCATTCAGTATTTCATATGTGACTATGTAGTTGTCGATAATACGATGCATTGTCTTGTGGCAACTTTACATATTTATTACATCACTGGTATGGTATATATGTAAAGTTGATACAAAAGAATAAACTGCGTTCTCATCAACTACATATGCACACATAAAATACTGGATGGGCAACCATGCACAACCAGTGTGATTTGCCACAGATTGGGACAGATTTCCTCTGACCTCGAGAAATAATTTGGAGATATCCATGGTAATCAGAACACAAAGGTAGCAGAACAGACTCGTTATGCATGAAGGTGCTCATCATGTACTTCTTGTAGTGTACCAAACTGTATAAAATTCAACAAATATACCACACCATTGGGGAATATATTTGGTGAATAAATAATGCAATTTTCTGGTAGATGTCTGTTATAGCAAATAGCATTTATACAGCGTTATATATGCTGTTCTGAGTAAGAATCTGGAAATGGAACACAGAGAACAGTGGTTCAGATACAGTAAAAAATGGGGTGGCATGTATCAAATATATATCGGATTGAAGAGTGGTGATACTTCTCTAACTAAATCATTGACTTACCACCTGTTATTCCTGTGTGTTACCACTCAATATTGGAGATACATACACGTGGCCCATTATGTATTTACTATTTTTTTTCTTGCTCTAGTAACGGTATTAATAAACACTAGTGACAATATGTAGTGATGCTGATAAGTAATTTCTACTGTTCTTAGCTCATAATGTTTTTCTTGTGTTATATAGGTGTACGTGTGGTAATTGTTTACCCATGCCCACAGACTTGGAATGTGTCTGCTACTGTGAAATCAATGTTGTGTACGATGTAATGGAGAATGAAGAAGTTTCCTGTGTGACCGTCATAGACACGTTCCAGGTCAACTGTCTTCACCCCCACATTGTGGAAGTGTCATTCTATGAATATCTGGAATTAGAGGGCCCATTTGATGATGGCATTCCTTTGAATGAGTAAGCTCATCTTTTCTTAATGGTATTGTTTCTCCTTTCTCCTTTTTTATTTTTAACGTCTAGGATGGAATACACCACGTAAATGCACAGCAGCAGGAACTGCCCACTTTTCACTCATATGCCCATGTACATTGTCGTCCACAATGTACTATACTATGGGCACACTTGTCCCCATGAGTGCAGATTGTTGCTGTCCTATGAGAACCTGTTATGATTAAAGCCTAAAAGATAGCAATTGTCCTTAGTTCAGGACTGTGCAGCCCATGTAACCTGCCCGTAAGCCTCATACTTAGTGGCCTATGATCATTATCCAGGCAATGGTCTTTCCCACTGCTTTCCACCTCTTAGATTTCCATATGTAATGAACATGCACTGCTCAGTTAATCCAGTGTCTCATCCTCCTCACGAGGTGGAGTATCCCTTTGTCCTGCCGTGGTCCAGTGATGAAAGCATGTTGCGCATCGCACATTTTCTCTTTACCTACCAGCATCCACTGTCATGACATTTAGTTTTAGCATTCTCTCATTATTGTAGGATAGTGTGTCCTGCACAATGTGTATGACTTTTATTTCCAATATTGTTTTTATCATGTTCATCCATTCCTTGCCCGTATGCCTAATACTTTTTAGTGGCCTATGACCATATCCAGGCAATGGTCATTCACACCACTTTCCACCTCTTAGGTTTCCTTACGCAAAGAACATGCACTGCTCAATTAATCCAGTGTCCCAACCTCCTCATGAGGTGGACTGTCCCTTTTGTCCTGCAGTGGTCCAGTGAAGAAAGCATGTCACGTGTCGCACATTTTTCTCTTTACCTACCAGCATCCACGGTTATTTAATAACATTTTTGTTTAAGCATTCTCTCATTATTGTACTATAGTGTGTCCTGAACAAGGTGTATGACTTTTTATTTTCAGTATTGTTTTTATCATGTTCACTCATTCCTTCATGTAGTCATGTGCACATATATAGAGGTACTTTTGTTTTTACTCATACGTTTTGAGAAGCAAACTGTGCCACATTTCTTTTTTTACCTTCCTTGCAATGTATAAACTGTATAGATCTTGTGGGAAAGTGTAGCCGTCCACATTTCAACACACTGTTGACGTTGATACCTCATCAGTGTGTTATACAATGTAATTTGTACCATACCCCTTCTATTACTGACACCTTAGCCTGTGCTCCCCATTATTCCACTTGTTCAGTACTCCCTACAGCAGTTGGTCTATGCTGAGCCACAGTTTTGTCTTCTGATCAACACCCCACATGTCCTTATCTTATTTCGTGCTCAGCTGCAATTCCACACCCTGCAATTAACCCCCCGCCAATATTTCACCATCCTGTTACGCTGATCATGCTTCCCTATTCCCATGTTTATAATCTTGTAATTATTTGTTTAAAACATTAGGTGCCACACCTTGGTCCATGTTTGAAGCTTCCTCCGGTCTCTGTACACCCTCTCCACCCTTTCTGCATTATCTTCTTTTTTTTTTACTGAACTTATTGTAATATGCAAAGAGACACATAGTCTTCGGATGGCTGGTCACACTGTTAGTCCTGAAGAAATTGAACATGACCTGTGCATGGAAATATCTGTGCTGTACTGTGCTTTTCTCCCATCTTTCTCTGGACTTAATTACATTTCCCACCACACTTGATCCCCTTCCCATTAGCCGGTCCATAACTATCTCATAATACAAATTACTACCCTTTGTCCTGTGCCCAGAGAACCCATCAATTGAATATTTCTTGCCATCAATTTGTAACATGGGTATGGCAAAGTCTTGGAAGACGGAACCGAAAAGTGCTTCCTGCATGTGTTGTGTCATCTAGCCGGCAAGCCTTTCCCTCAGAGGAGTATACGAGGTTTAAACCTCCACCTGCTGTAGCAGATGTTTGACAGTCTTTCAATAGTATATTTTCAGCACTGTTTTTTTTTCTTTACTTTATGCAGTCTCAAGACAGATGTAGGTTGTGTAGCTGATGATATTCCTCGGCACCTATGTTTCATGCTAGCATGTCATACAAATGCCTTATTGCTATTTGACGTGTACTGCAAAAACCACATGCATCACCGGAGTCACATGACCTAGCCTCAAAATGCATGTCAGTAACTTGGAAGCAGTGTTCCATACTACCTGTAGTTAGTGGATGGTGCCTCATGTGACCCTGGAATAAAAAGCGTTGCAGTAATTAAGCCTGGAGGTTAGAAAGACATGAATCTGGGTAGGTAGGTCCAGTGGTGGCACTAGGTATTTGATCATGGTGACATTCCTCAGATGGTGATTACATGGTGATTCTGTTCTCAGTATTGAAGTAGTAACTTTACACATTGTATTTGTGTTTTTTTTTTCTTGTGGAATCCACACAGATGGAAGATCCACACATCACTCCAGTTCATCCTTGTGTGAATTTCATCATTTAAATTCAGCCTACCAAAACCTGATATATAACAACTGATTGCGTAATACATTTGTAAAGTTACGTGATCTGCAGAATGTTTTCAGGTCATGTTGTACCATATTACAACCCTTTTCAATGCCATGATTTCACATGAGCTATTTGTAGTATGTCATATGTATTCATTAAATATATTATAGACAACATGTTGGAAGTGTTTGTTCCTAAAATGTTTGTTCACTGCTTCAACTCAACCAACATGGTAGTCAGTCTCAGAACCACATTTATTATTGGTTCTCAGTTTACTAGAAATATAGCACTGTGTAGTGGCACATTTTATTGTGCTCCACTCTTGTGAATATAGAAATTATCGAGTTCTGTTATTGATGCTATAGATGTTATTCAATGTGTGCATCAATTTTCAACATGACCCATTTTACATATGTCTCTTATTGTGTGGGTATAAGCTGTCTTCGAAATAAAGTATGCAAATGCACACATGCATTCAGTTTGACTTATTCTTTATATTAGCTTTTGGTTTCTGTAACAGTAAACTGTTTTTTTAGTAAAAAATCATATGTTGACAATTGTTTCAGTTTCAAAGCTTAGTGAGTTGAATTTCTAATGAGACAGAACAGGTTAAAAGATTTCAACTTCATGAACAGTGCTACTACAAAAACAGAACATTTAACAATATTGAACAAGTACATGACATTTGTAACAGTAGGCAACATTGTAAGAACAATGGTAGGAGATGGGAAACAATAGCATGTAGGGCGGTGATGAAATTGGTGGAAGCCTTGGGTGTAACATAGAGGATAATGTATGGTCATCAATGGTCAACCCGGTTTGTTAACCATCGAGAGGTTGCCAGAGGCGACCATATAAACCCAGTGGCTTCGAGATGCTTCATTGCCATGGCAACCTCAAGATGAGTTAACTAAACAGTTACCATTGATGTACCATACATTTATATTTTATAGTGTGTGGTACAATTCAGGTTTTATACAAAAGAAAGCAGTTCCTTACTGCAGTGTTTTTTATGTTGCCACTGCTCTGCCCTCACCACCGCAGCCATTTCAAGGCCATCCGATCCATTTGCGCACATGCCCAGACTGTCCCTAGTTGTTAACTCCATCGATGCAATGTACCATCGATGGGTTAATAACATCATGATAAAATCATCGATGGTAAAACATTGTTATAAAAAGGTAGGTTTCTACCTATAACAACATTCTACCATACATTATATTGCAGATTTAGAAGCTTTAATGGAAGTGTAGAGATTATATATTTTGTCTGTAATGGACACCTAGTGGTCTAAGCACCATGACTGGGAAGTGGGTGTCCTGGGGTACTGGTTAGTCAGGAGAGATAGGATCATTAGGAAAGGATAGAGGAGTAGCATTATACACCAGAGAGGGAATCAAGGTCATGGAAGGGATGTGTAAGAAGGGTGGTGATGAAGAATAAAACAAGGAGGAGTATGGCCGGCCCGGTGGAGCTGAGGGTTTAGGTGCTGGATGGCACACTGTGCCACGCTGACAACCCAGGTTCAGGAATGGACTTGGGCCATCAGGGGTCAGCAGGGAAGGGAGAGGATCAAGCATCCAAAGACAGCTCTCCTCTCTCTGGGGTGGGGCATGGGGTCGCAGCTCTGCAGCGGCATCTGGCGGCTGTCAGATGCACTGCATAGTTGTGGCACACAGAAGAGGGTTGAGCTCGGCAGACATCAGCACTCAAGTGTGCTGTACATCATTGCACACCAGCCCCAGGGAGAACACTGAGGTGGAAAAATATTGGGGTGGTCATGGTGGCTGATGGCCATGCGCCACACCCCTGGACCTGAGAGGTGCAACCCCAGGTATTGGCTCCAGGTCCCCAAGGAGGGGACACTGTGTGCATGCCAAGCCCTGTGGAGGATAGTATGTCACTGGCCCAACCAGGACTGGGGTACAGGTGCCAGTGGCCAGATGACCTGCCATGCCCGTGCTGCAGGAGGACAGTAAATGATATGATAAAAAAAAAAACAAGGAGGAGTATGCTGTGGTTCAATAGTGAAGTTATGGGGCCAATGGGGATTAAGACAAATGGCATCTGGGGATGCTAAGATGTTGCAAGGATAGGAGGATAGGTGAAGTTACAAAGATAAGCTGAATGTGGCAAGGCAGAGGAATATGCAGTGTAAAGCAGAAACAGATTAGGGAGTTGATAGGAGGCCAAACGGTGGGACAACACTTTTTCACATCTGTGAATGAAGTGAAAGAAGAAAAACAGGGGTGGGGATTGTGAGTCTCAAAGGGAAGAAGGGAGAGTGTAAGGATGGGGATCTGCACGAGGCAGAAATACTGAACAAATATTTCTGCTCAGTATTAACAAAGGCATCCACCGAGGGATTGTAAAGGAACTGTAAAGGGAATTAGCAGTGACTGCGTGGCCCTGTTCACAGAGTCACTCAACACGGGTGTCATTCCAGAGGAGTGGATGAGGGCAAATGTAGTCCAACTGGACCAAAGCGGCAGTAGGGAGGTGGGGGGAACTACAGGCCAGTTAACCTCACCTCAGCGGTGGAAAACATAATGGAGACACTGCTGAAAGCAAGGATAGTGGCACATATGGAATTCAGCGGTGCTCAGGATCTGAGGCAACATGGATTCATAGCAGGAAAGTCATGTCAAATGAATCTAATAGTTTTTTTTGATTGAGTGACTATGGAAATTAATCAAGGAGTGGCAGTGGATGTAATCTAAATAGTCTTCAGCAAAGCCTTCAACACTGTCCCACATAGATGGCTAATTAACAAGATTGGCTGTCTGGGCATGGGAGACAAGGTGATGATCTCGGTTAAGAACTGGTTAATAGAATTAGAAACTGGTTAATAGACAGGAGACAGAGGATGGTGGTAAATGGGATTCAATTTGGGGAGAAGGGGGTGACCATTGGGATCACAGGGATAATTATTAGGACCAGTCCTGTTCAATGTCTTCATTAGTGACATTGCAAAGGGCAGGAAGGAAATGTCTGCCTGTTTGTATATGTCACCAAGACCTCAACAGGGTGGATACTCCAGAAGAGGTGCAGAAAATGAAGAGGGACCAGGAGAAGCTTGAAAGATGGTTGGATATGTAGCAACTGAGATTCAATGTAAATAAGTGCAAAAATAATGCACCTGGGTAGAGGGAACACTGGGGAAAGTGACAGGTTGGGGGAGGAGCTGACTGTCACCAAAGAGGAAAGGATGTGGGGTTATCAGCTCTTATGACCTTAAGGTATCAAAGCAGTGCACAAAGGCAGCAGGGAGGGCCAGTGGCATGTTGGGGTGCATAGGCAGGGATATCACTATCAGGAGGTGGGAGCTGGTGATGCCATTGTATAAAACATTGGTAAGGCCCTCACCTGGAGTACTTCATGCAGTTCTAGAAGCCACACCTGCACAAGGACATAGATAAGGCGAGACTATCCAGAGAAGGGTAACACGGATGGTGCTGAGTTTGCACCATAACACACATTAGGAGACAGTAAGGGACCTCAATATGTACTCAATAGAGGACAGAAGGCAGCATGGATGGGACATGATTGAAACTGTCAAGTACCTCAAGTGCATGAACAAGGTGCAGGTGGGGAACATTTTCCGGTATAGAAAAAGTTTTGCTTAATAGGGGAAAGGAGGAAGGTAAGGCAAATAATAGTAAGGATTAAGAGAGAGGGGGCGCGATTCAAATGGAGGATGATACCATTATCACCTGACCACTCTCACATCGGTGGCCTAAAATAATGGAGGCAGTATTGTAACAAAGAGTGGTTAACTAGTTTGAAAGCATGGGGTTGCAAGATGTTCTGCAGCATGGTTTCCCACGAGGACGGTCAGGTCAGACGAACCAGATGGAAAGAAGATACAAAACGATAGGAGTACAGACTGAAGATGGATGGTGTAGGAGAAACCTTAGGAAGTATTACTTCACAGACAGAGTGGTTCAGCTCAGTAATTGACTGCCAGAGGAGGTGGCAAGGGTAAGTACGGTTGAATCTTAAAGGAGGGAGGACAAGCAGAATGGAGAATGGGCAAACTCAATTGGCCATGAAGATCGTTTTCTGCAGTCACGTCTATGAATCTATAAATACTGTACTTATATCTGCCAGATAGAATGGTGGAGGGAGTGCTGAAATGATCAAGGGAAACAGAAGGTATGGGATAGTGAACTGTGATGGCCAGAAGATAAGCGTAAAGGTGGAGGAAGAGGGTGGGTTGGATGGAAAGGTTAAATGCGAGCAATGAGTGTGGCGAGGGCAAGTGAACTAGCGAGTCAGTTATGGAAATCTAGGAGGGAAGTGAAGGCAAGGACATGGAGTAAAGTGATGAAGGATGTGAGAAGATAGCAGATGGGATGGACTGAAGCAAGCAATGGACTAAGGTATAGACAGCAGAAGGTTTGGGGGTGGGGGGGTGGATTACACTGTACATAATGGTTGGTCTTCACATTAGAGAGAGGATGTAGGGGACCAATACTAGATTGGAATGGAAGTTGGAATGTGGGGGTGGATCCTAGTCCAAATACTGAGGTTAAGTTAATCGAGTAACTGGGTAAGTTGTGTGACAACAATGCTAGGTGTTGGAATGCCTTGAATCCTCTGGTACCTACAGAGATAAGGAGGAGCAGGAGGCATTACTAACAAGGTTATTCAACATGTCCACACATATCAAAAGTCAAATAATAAGTGTGGTTCCTCTGGACAGCATAACAGTAAATATATGCACGCAGAGTGGGTTGCTAAGCCCAAAAATTTACGTATGTCTGTATGTTGAAGATTAATTATGCTGACTTCAGTCCGCATGTGATGTCATTAGCACAAGCAAATGTACTGACTTACTGTAATTACTGTCCAGTAATCAGTTGCACAGTTTCAACACTTGATACTTTTAGTTACTTTGCCCAGCATGTTGCAAAGAAGGAAACGTGACCTGTGTTTTTGTATTAGCATTAGCTCGCCTGGTTGTGCAGACTTTGATGACAGTGGATTGGGCACTGTATCATCAGTACACGTGTGATCTGTACAAAGGATGTTCCTGTCGCGAGTGTGACAACCTTTGATTTTATGTCATGAACATGCCCTGCAAGACACAGGAAAGCAAAATTAAAGATTATGTGCTACAAGAAAAAACATGTAGTTCTTCACATTTCAATCACTGACTGTCTCATTGCTAACTAAAGGGTACTGAATGGATGCCTACGTTGAAAGCTGCCGACTGTAGTGAGATTTTATGAAAAAAATGACATTACCAGGAACATAACATATGCAGAACCTTATGGTTCTGTTAGTATAAAATACTGCAATCATATTTAAATTTATGCCAGTATGTTTCTCACCTTGCTGGATCATTGGTTGTTGTGACCCCAGCCTCCAGTTGCATCCACTATCATCACGAGTACACATCAGTTTTCCCTACACATTGAGGTGAGTCGTCCTGCAGTCACTCAATCCTCATCTCCCCATACTTCCACCCCTCATCCCAACCCGCCACAATCTCAACCAATAAATCTGGTTATGCTAGTGGCAGTACACATTCTGCCAGCAGAACTGAGCAGAGGTTTAAAGTATTGCATTCCATCGGTAGTAAACAGTCCATCTCTTGAATGCTGGCAAGACAGAAAATAAACAAGACAGAGAAAAGGGAGGGAATGTTATAAAGAAGAAGAAAGAAAGGTGAGGGAATAGATAAAAAGGGGGTGTGTTGGGGAAAACTACAAGATTTAACAGCTAATTAACAATGCATGTTTTTGATGTACATAATATTTAAACCTGAGATGGCATGTCGGTGCAGGGATGTGCTGGGGCTATTTTTAAAAGTCATACAAATGTTTCTTTTGGATTTGGTGCATTTCTTGCCCCTCAGCCCCTCACAAAACATCTTGGACACATTTTATAATCATAGTAAGACACTCAAGTATATACATTATGGTGTGGTAATGGCAAATATGGTGGTGAATTGAAGGCACTCTGTGATGCCTCATGCCGCACTCAAGGTGTGCCACAATCCAGCCACAACACATACTCTGTCATATCTTATTGCTTTTTCCCCTGTTTTTAGGACACTATTCGCTATAACCTCTGATTTGTTTCTTATGTCTATTGCTTAATCATTAAGTATTGCCAGATTGTTTTACAGCGTATCACAATCGCAATAAGAGCACTCAGGTTGTGCACATTCCCTGAATAACGTCACATGTAGGGTGGCAGCATGCTGCCTCAGCTTCGACCCACACTAGGTATGACGTTATTCAGCAACAACGCACACCCTGTCATGCCTTATTGCTTAATTTTAACACTTACCAAATGTGGGTGGTGTTTTAACAGGTTTGACAACAGCCTCTTTTTCATGGATTGCCTTTGGAAAAGCCCCATGATACAGATGATGTCCATGTTGTGAAGTCACGCTCGCCTGGTCAACATTTTCGTTCTAGTGGAGACCAGCAAGAAGATGTCTAAGGTAAAGATAAAAAAAGGAAATGACAAAGGTAATGATCGTGGTTATTACTATTACAAGTGACTTTTAGTAATTCTCGTACCGCTATTGTACAGCCTGACAACCATCTTCCAGAATGTTTGCAAACAATTTTACATTACATACCAATGCTTCATTACTGGTGCTATGATTGTCTGAAATGATTACAAACTGCTCAGCATTATATATGGGTTATTCCAGTTAGCACTTCTATACTCTAACAGTACTACGATACTTTTCAACCACCTCCTTGCTGCCCCCCCATTGTTCATTGGTACTACAAACACCTGATTATAATCTACAACACAGAATACTGAATTGGCAAATATGCATAACCAGTGTGTTCTGTCACAGAGGGGGTCTCACTCCCTCTGATCTCAAGAGCAAAGCTCGAGAGGTCAGTGGAAATCCGAACCTCAAGGTGGCTGAACACTCTGGTTATGCATAAAGTATGTTCATTCTGTATTTAGCATTGTGTATAGAATTTCTGTGAAATTGTGTGCATTTTTTTCCATTTCACAATGAAGACTCAGATATATTTAGAATGCAGTTCTACCACAAAATTGTAAATCACATTCCATGACCTTTGAACAGTGGTATAACAGCATTTTGAAAAGGATGGATTTCTATGTAGAACAGTGCTCTGCTAAACACAGTATAGAGAGTAATGCACATGTAGGTGTGTGATATGCAAGTTTTCAACACACCCAAGGTGTGTGGCAATATATAAACTCAAGAGTAAAGCTCAAGAGGTTTATATATTGTCACACACCAAGAATGTGTGAAACTGCAGATCACGCACCTTCATATATGTTATTTATTATAATAACTGGTGCTAAGTAAACAAAGCTCTGAGTTTTAACATTAGATGCTTCCTGCATTGCTAATTTGACTTCTGCATGGGCTACATGGCATGCTGGTTGTTATGATGACAAGGTGAAGGTTAAACAGATTCGTCATTGTTTCAAGTTTAGATTTTGCAGTGTCAGTACTGTACCTTGTGCACATGCAGTGGTAGAAAAAGAGAAAGAGCTTTGGTGCAAAATGGCACACACGTCCATGAAACACTTCTAGACCATAAGTCTGGTACAGAGGAGAAATTTGCTTCAAGTCCCTCAGCAGATATGCATTTGCCACTGTGTCACTCAGTACTTTGTGTACTCGACTTCTTATGATAAGAAGAAAACCAAACAATTAGGTTTGTGCAGGACCTTTATTACAACACAAATCATCACTGCAGAAGAGTCTGATTTCATTGAAGTTGTGTTGATATGTACCCTTTGCAATCCATTTCTTCTCCTTCTCTATGTCACCATGTAGACATTTGGGAAATGTGTCTCTGTGACCGCTGTGTATGTTTCCAACACGGTTCCGCACACTGAGCCACTTCTGATGGATCATTTCAGGATTGCTACCACTGGTTGAGGCAACCCAAAATAAGTGATTGCCAATGTATTTGATCCAAGATTGAATGATCCCACAACCTTTTTTCTTGAAAGCTGCATCCAGTTTGTTTCTTATCCCTGTGAAACCAATAATAGTGTACATGTGATCCATTATGTACATTACTTCCATGGCTGCATTGTTCATTTCTATGAAGCTAGACGAGGAAGATAGTTGTAAATCAAGGTGATTGTAACTTCTACAAATACATGACAGGTAGAACTGTAGAACTTAATTGCTGTGGCACTCTGTCGGCACCGAGGCATGATGTGCTGGGTACCTTACCTCTTGCTATACCAGCGACCAGAGTTCTTAAATGACCTCATGGTGTCGGGGTGTCAACATTGGATGTGAGAGGTTAGGAGGGTGATTGAGGGAGCTGCAAGGCTTCTCACCACATGGGGGTGGGGAGGCGTTGCTGTTCCAGTAGTTCCGCCCACAACGGGCAGATGTCTGGAATGGAAACTTACATGGGCCTGTGCTGTAGTACAAGTGTGCAGAAGGGGCTGAGCTGGATTCTGGTTGTGTGTGTGTGTGTCTGTACACGCATGTACAGCCATGTGCCTTGACACCAGGAGGAAACACAGGAGTCAATCAACAATAAAGCCTATGAAACTGTCTCTTAAAAAATGTCTATGTGTAATGTGGGATGGAGCATCTACCTTTGGAGATATGTCAAACATCAAAGTAATGTTTGACTTTGGGGTGCTCACGCTTCATGTAGGCCTCGACCTGTACATGTCAGTCAGTTACCAGCTCTTCAATGGAGCATCTGTTGTGTTGAAGAAACCTCATCCTTCTAATAAGACTCTCCAGTTCCACTGCTGTGGAATTTTTCACTTCCGTACACTGCAAATACAAACATCAGTACTAAGCAATGACTAGCTGTGTCATTTGACACATTGCGCTACACATCATACATTGCTTTAAACATAAGCAACTGACATACTACATAGAAAACCCAATTCATACAGCATTATATCATACACTATACTTGATTCCCCATCCAATAAATCTGGAAGTTGTTGTTTTTAACACTTGAGATTGCAGTAACATTTGCAGCACTATGTATCAGTAGTTTGAGCCTCATCAACCCCTCTAGTGCCCCCAACCTCCAGTTCACAGAAACAAAGTGCACTGTCCAAAATAGGCATTGATGCACATACATTATATAGAATAGCGGACAGGCAACTTGATGCACAAACCAGTGTGTTGTGTGACCTCTGTGATCTTATTCCCATGGACCTATCGAGCTTCACTATCGAGGTCACATGGAATCAGTACCCCTCAGTGGCATAACACACTAGTTGTGCATAGTTGCCCATCCAGTATCCTGTATGTAGACAGGTTTGGAATTGTAATGTTGACATTAGAACTACATAGAAACATAGAACATAGACTTTGACGGCAAATAAGGACCGCTAGGCCTATCTAGTCTGCCCATTTCCCTACCTACAGGATAGGCCGCAGATCCTAGTTAACCAACAGCCTATTTCTTCCTACCCCCCACAAGAATTGCCTTATGTCTGTCCCATGCATTCTTGAATTCTCCCACAGTGTTAGACTCCACAACCTCCTCAGGAAGGCTGTTCCATGCATCCACTACCCTCTCTGTGAAATAATACTTCCTCACATTGCCCCTGAACCACCCTCCTTCTATCTTTAAATTGTGTCCCCTTGTTCTTGCAAGTCTCTTTTTCTGAAAGATGCTACCCTCTTGGACTTTGTTGATTCCACTGAGGTACTTAAAAGTTTCTATCATGTCCCCCCTCTCCCTTCTTTCCTCAAGGGTATACATATTAAGCTCCTTTAGTCTCTCCTCATACGACTTCTCTTGCAGACCCTGCACCATTTTAGTTGCCCTCCTCTGGACTGCCTCTATCCTGTCTATGTCCTTACAGAGATGGGGTCTCCAGAACTGGACACAGTACTCCAGATGGGGTCTCACCAACTGTCTGTACAGAGGGATAACAACTTCCTGTTTTCTGCTGATGATGCCTCTCCCTATACATCCCAGTATACCCCCAGCCCTCCCTACTGCCTTCTCACATTGCTTGCTAACCTTAAGGTCATCTGATATGATTACCCCCAGGTCTCTTTCCTTTTTTGTTGTTGTTACTACCTCCCCACCCATTGTGTATTCTTCCCTTGGGTTCTTGTTTCCCAGGTGCATTATTTTGCACTTCTTTGCATTGAATCCTAGCTGCCATACTTCTGACCATTCCTCCAACCTTGCCAAGTCCCTTTTCATCCTTTCCACGCCTCCTTGTGTATCAACCCTGTTGCAGATCTTTGTGTCATCTGCAAAAAGGCATACTTTTCCTTCCAGTCCCTCTGCAATGTCACTGATGAAGACATTAAAAAGGACTGGACCCAATACTGAACCCTTCAGTGTACCCACTAGTAACCCCTTTCTTCAGAGTGGACTCCATTTACAATTACCTTCTGTGTCCTGTTGTCCAGCCAATGTTTTACCCAGGCTACCACCCTGGGTCCCACTCCCAGGCTGGTTAATTTGACTATTAATCTTGTGTGACTGTGTCAAATGCCTTGCTAAAGTCTAGGTAGGCCATGCCCACAGCCCCTCCCTGGTCTACTACTTTGGTCACCCAGTCAAAGAAATCTATTAGATTTGTCTGATATGACCTTCCCGCTGTGAACCCATGCTGCCTTGGGTCCTGTGCTCCACTGGCCTCTAGGTACTCAACTATTCTTTCCTTCAGAAGTGACTCCATCACTTTCCCTACCACAGAGGTCAGATTGACAGGTCTGTAGTTTCCTGCCTCTGTCGTGGTCCCACTTTTGTGAAGGGGAATCACATCTGCCTTCCTCCAGTCCTCAGGTACCACACCATCCTCCCATGATTTATTAAAAAGAGTAGCCAGTGGTTTCACTAGTTCCTCCCTTAATTCTTTTAGAATTCTGGGGTGAATTCTATCAGGACCCATTGCTTTGTCCACCTTCAGTTTTAGGAGTTCTTGCAGAACCCTTTCTTCTGTGAAAGGACTGGGATCAACCCCTATCAAGAGTGCTTCTGTTGTTTTTTAGGTACCTCCCTCTTCCTTTGTAAATACTGAGCAAAAATATTTGTTTAGTATCTCTGCCTTTTCACAGTCACCCTCTGCCCACCCTCCCTCCCTTTATTAAGCCTCACTATCCCTCCCTTGGTCTTCCTTCGCTCCCTGATGTACCTATAAAAGGTTTTATCCCCCTTCTTAACTGAGTTGGCTATCTTTTCCTCAGTTTGGGCCTTTGCTGATCTGACTGCCTTCCCAGCTTCCTTTTGCTTTAACTGATATAGTTCTCTGTCCTGTTCCTTCTGTGATTCCTTGTACTTCCTGAATGCTTTCTTTTTCTCTTGAACCTTCACTGCCACTTCCTTTGAGAACCATAGTGGTTTCTTACCTCGTTTCGTTTTATTTGCTTTACACAAAGGCTTGATACCTCTGTGATGGCAGTTTTTATTATTCCCCATTGTTCTTCCACCCCTCCTTCCTGCCCATTTGCTAGTGCATTCCTTAGGCACTCACCCATTTTGACAAAGTCAGCCCTCCTAAAATCCAGTACCTTTGTCTTTGTATGGCTTGACTCTATTGCTGTGTTTATTGTGAACCATACTGTTCGATGGTCGCTAGTTCCCAGATGACTACCCACTTCTACATCGGTGATCCTCTCCATCTCCATTTGAGAGAACCAGGTCTAAGATTGCTCCCTCTCTCGAGTGGGCTCCAATACTAGTTGTCTAAGGCATGCCCCCTGTAGGGCATCTAGAATAACCCCACTCTTCGAAGTGGCTGCTGCAACTGCACTCCAGTTAACATCTGGCATATTCAGACCACCCATCAGCAATATCTCCCCTTTTTCTGCCATTCTAAGTATACTTTCTATCATTTCCTTGTCCATTTCCTCCCCCTGAGAAGGGGGTCTGTATACAACCCCTGTGCGGATTGTGGTGCCATTGCGGTCTCCAAATTTACCCACAATGCTTCTTCTCCTCCCTGTTTACCCTTTTGTTCTGTTGCTTTGATTCCTTCCCTATGTAAAGAGCTACCCTCCTCCTCTTTACCCTCCCTGTCCCTCCTGTAGATAGTGTATCCTGGTATGTTTACATCCCAGTCATGGTTTTTGTGTACTATGTTTCTGTGACTGCCACAATATCCAGATGGTCCTCCTCCATCAAGGCCACTAATTCAGGAGCTTGTTGCTCAGACTACGGGCATTGGTACTCATTGCTCTCCATTTTTGATGGCTTTACCTTCTGTTGCAGCATCCCCACTGACCTTTCTACCTTGGTCTTTTCTCATTTAGTACCCTGTTTTGTAGGGGAGGCCGGGATTTTCCTGCTGCTTATCAGTGCTGACTGAGAGAGAGCAGATCCAGGCATAGAGGAAGATGCCTCAGGAGCATGCAGCTGAGGAGATCGAGGTACCAGAACTGGCGAGGCCAGTCTGGAGCCACCAGGATCATCTGAACCTTGCCCCTCCTTGAGGATCAAGGGAAATGGAGGGAAGACATGAAGAAGGCCTGGGATCCAGGGCCTGGAGAAAGAATCCCCCGGCAGCGCTTACTGCTGAGGAGGGTGGGGCATACAGCCTTAGCTTGGGCTCTCCTGGAGGCAAACAGGTCTGCCAGAGGTGGTGCCCCACTGGGAGAACAGGCTGTGTACTACCTCTGGGTGGAGAGACCACTTGTGATACATTTTGCCCACATGGCTGACAGCATCTGCCAGCTGGTTGGAGACACTGGCCACATGGATGGCTAGGAAATCAGCTTCCAGGCTGTGCACGAGGGTCCAAATACAGAGAGCTTCCCTGAACAAAGGAAGGGAGTGCGCTCCGCTCTGTTTGTTGAGGTAGCACACGGTCATGGTTGTCCGCCTGAATGTGAGCAACCTGACCCGAATATGCAGAGCAAAGGCTGTCAGCACCAGCCAAACTGTCCAAAGCTCCAGCAGCTTGATGTGGCATGGGACTCCTCAGGGGTCCAGAGCCCATGGACTCGCTCCCCATGTGGGCACCCCAGCCCATGACAGCGGTATCTGTTATCAGGATGACTGTCGCTCTGGGTGAACAAACGGGATCCCTTCCTGCAGATGTTCCGAACTAACCACCACTGAGAGTGTCCCACATGAGCTGGGTCTCAGTGACCAGCTGGTCGAAGTGGCCCTTACGCTGAGACCATTGGCGGGCCAGTTCCCACTGCAAGAGAGCATTCTCCACTGCCTCGAACTCTAGAGGCAGACCCTGACTGACCACTTCTAGGACCCACCTGTCCATGGTGACATCAGAACAGGTGGAAAGGAAGTGGTGGAGCCGGCTCCCCATGGGAGGACCGAGGGGAGATAGGATGGGCATTAGGGAGGCAATCTTATCCATTCACTGGGCAGGCTTGGAGGCGGAGGAGGGACCAGCTGAAGAGCTGCTGGGGCCCTGGCCTCCTGGCTTACGGGATGACTGTGGCCACAGACTTCGGTCGTGGTCACCAGGCTTGAGCCTGCTGTTCAGCCCGAGGCTGGGCCTGTTTGGCCGCAGGGCAGAAAGGGCTTCTTCTTCTGCTGTTTGGAGCCCTTGGGATCCCTCTGGGTGGAAGTCACCAAGTCCAAGGTTGCACTGAACTTTTTAATGCAGGTAAGGTGCCCATCGACCCCAGGCCCAAACAAGTCAGGACCCAAGAAGAAGACATCCACCAGCTTGTGCTGGGTATCTGCCATAGGTGGCAATTTCAGCCACGCCCTGTGGCACATGGCAACTGCTGCTGCCATGGGCCTAGTGCAAGAGCTGCCAATGTCCATGGTGGCTTGGAGCTGCTGCTTAACCACCGCTCTGCCTTGATCCCGGACCTGCCTGACTGTGGCCTGTAAGTCTGCTGGAAGATGAGGAAGCACCTCATCAAGTGTGCCCAGAAGGACATGGGTGAATTGGGCTATTAAAAGGGCTGAACCTGCTTGCTGAAGGCCGAGAGAGGAGGCAGTATAGACCTTTCTGGCCATGTGGTTCAGTTTCTTGGACTCCTTATTAGGAGGCTTACTGTCTTCTATGTTGCCTGTGCGCCGAAACACAGAGTTGGCCATCAGACCCTCAGCTGAGGGGTGCTCTGTGAATCCAGAAAGGGAACTAGTAGGGACCGCATATGTGTGGGCCATCCAGGCCGATGGCACAGGGCAAGAGGCCGGATGCTGCCACAGCTCCAAGGCAGGGCCAAGAATTGCCTCTGCGACTGGTAAGGCTTCTCCAGTAGAATCATGGCAGTTGAGGATCACGGGTGAGTGGGTACAGAGTTCACTTCTGAACGGGCTTTATCGGGAGACCCATGGACCTGAGATGAGGCAGAAGACCCATAAAGGAGGTGGGACCTAGCTCTGTTGACAGATCCTCGGGTTGACTCGTGTCCACCGGACGTGACGTGCAAGGAGGGAGCCTCTGATTCAGAGGAATCATTAAAGGTCAACCACCAGAGTCCCCACTGACCTTACACGGTTGGTTGGGTGCAACTGTGACCAACAGCCGATGGTGAAGTCCGGATGCTGGGCAGGCCTCGTTAGTTGGACGGCCAGACTTAGGCTGTTTCAGTGGTGGCTCTACCAGAATCAACACAGAGGCCAGGGGAGGCTGAGCTGGAACCTGATGGGTTGGGTCCTGCTGAGGCAGGGAGGGCTGGCCTCTGTGGCGAAAGTCATGTGATAGCCTGGGTCGAGGGCCGGCACAGGTTTCACCATGAAAAACATGAGCTGCTGCCATATCAAATTCTCACAGTGCCGGTAACTTGCGCTGGAGTCTCTCCCCACCTGGGAGGACGGGAATAGTGGTGGCGCCGCTTGCCCGGATGTCAGGAGCATGAGCATTGATACCGACATGGGCTGTTTGACTCAGGACTACGGGACCAGGACTGCAACCTTGAATGTCGGGGCCATTGATGGCGGGTCTCAGAGGGGCCAGTAAGAGCTGGGCCTCATCCGGGAGATCCTGAGTGAGAGGCAGCGGATCAGCGGACTGGTCTGTCCCTCCTTGAGAAGCAAGCAAGTAAGCGGTAGAACTGGGGTTCTAGATAAGGAGGTATCTTCTGGCAATGGGTTGACCAGCTCGAGAAAATCTCAGCTGGAAGATCAATCTATGTCTTGACCAACTCGCCTGATGGGAGACCATGGGCTGGCCCTGGGCCGAAATCCACTGAAGTCGGAACCTCCAGAGCGTTTGAATTAGAAGCGGAAGAGTGCTTAGGTCCTACAATTGTGCGAGACAGTTTCTTGGTCTCTTTTAGACTTAGATTTGGTTCCCAAGGATCCTGCCCATGGGTAGGAATAGCATGGCACAAACCCTGAATGCCCCCATGAAGGAAGCGCCCAAGAAAGGTGGCAAAAAGGCCCCAGCCGAGGAAGCTTGAGCTGCAGTCTGGGCCGCAGCTTCCTCAAAAGCCTCTAGTTGTTCAGCGGACCCCGCAGTTGCGGAGACCACTCAACGGGTGTCCTTGGATTTAATGGGCAGATCCTGGTCATCCAGACGGCCCAACAAGAGGCGGGCATGTTGATCCCCTAAGGTGGACGGGTGAAGAGTGCGGCACAGGCCACAAGCCTGGGAATCATGCTCGTGGCCCATGTAGTAGAAGCACATGGTTTGCAGATCCATCCATGACATTTTCTGCCCACAGGCACATTTCTTAAATCCCTGCACTGACTTTGTGTCGTCCATATCGAATGAAAGAAGGAGTCACCTGAAGACAAGATTTAGTAAAATTTTGAAGTTTTAAGAAGGAAAGGGCCTACTCAGCGCTAGCGTGATAAGGAGGGAACCTTCTTCCAGCAGAAAGGAAGATCTGAAATCACGGGGCAGTGCTAGGGGAGTTAACATCCAGGTTGGTGGGAGGAACCGGCTTGAAGACATTCTGGTGGAGTCTTAAAGAGAAAGGAACACTGCTACAAGTGTTGATTGAACATCACATCCACGTCCCTAGAACCCAAATTGCACCATGCAAATCAGGTTTGCACTGCGGCAAAGCTTTGTGAATCTAACCCTATGTTTTCTATTCATTTTGCCGTTGGTACAAATCTTTAAATTCAGGGAGAATTTCAACAAACCACTGTAGTGGCGTAGTAACAGACGTGCTTAACGTTTCTGCAGCAATTGACACTTTCATTTTTCTGTCACTGCCACTCAATGTGCTTTTGTCTCAATTTATTAGCAGCACGTAGTCCTTCCATGTCCTGTATTCTACGTAAATGTTCCATATATTCCCATTTTACTTCCTAAAACACTAAGTAAATATTACATTGACTTATGATTCTATTCATTAATATTTTACAAATCATTAGAAAAAATTACTCACCTTAGTAATGTTGTTTCTTCTCATGGAGTCTTGCTATATTCTGACATATGCAGTGAGTCCCAACCTTCGAACTGCCCCGGAGATGAAAGAGTTAACTTTCCATGCTAGGCATGGAATGCTGAGCTCGAGCTCGGTTGAGACTCTGTCTGTTGTTCTTCAAACTCAAACCGTCAGATCTTTACGAGCTAAACTCACTAAGGTCCTGTGTGGAAGCTGTAAACCTACACTAGCCAACTGGCTACTAAACATAAAACACATTTTGGTCCCAAACAAAGACTCAAGTCAGAGACCCAAAAATGAAAAAACAAACACCAACTAACCCCAAGAAAGAAGGGGTGAAAACAAAAGGTGGCATCTACTAAGTGCAACACTGCACTGCCCACCCACATCCCAAAAACAGGTTCTGAGAGGGGAGGCAGGACGAGGTCAGAATACAGCAGACTCCATTAGAAGAAACATAATTACTGAGGTGAGTAATTTTTCTTCAAACACCATGAAGTCTTGCTATATTCTGACATATGCAGACTACTGCCAGTACCTCCATGAAGGAGGGACAGAACCTACTTAGAAATAGGCTCTGAAGCACAGCTGTAAGAAACCTAGCATCACTCCTAGCCTGGATGTCCAGGGAGTAATGCTTGTAAAAGCGTGAACTGTTTTCCAGGTAGCTGCTTGACATATCTCTAGAATAGGATGTCCCTGGCAGCAGCCAGAAGCAGCTGTACCTCTGGTAGAGTGAGCCCTCAGGCCTGAGGGAGAACCTTACCCAGTTTCTCATAGCAAAATTGGATACAAGAGACAATCCACCTGGCAATGGATCTTTAGTGGCAGGTTTCCTTTACCAGCCTCACCATAAGTGAGGAATAGTTGGAGGGAGTCAAACCTGTGACCCTTAGTACGCCTATGTAGTAGCTAAGGGCTCTTTGACATCCAACTGTGCAGCCTCCTCTGCCAGAGGAGGAATGGTCAGTGAAGTACACTGGAAGAGACATAGATTGATTAAGGTGGAAATCTGAAACCACCTTAGGCAAGAAAGGAAAATTACGCACTCACCGTAATTTTGATCTTCTTAGGACGAGTCTCCACCACTCATTCACACTAGTGGGATTAGCGCCGGAGGCACTAAGACCCATCGGGAGCAAACTTTGGCTGGAGGGTCGGCGCGAGAGACGGCGCCGCGAGACACGCGCCGCGAGCAGCGGCTCGAGCGGTAATGACCATCTCGGCGACGACCCTCCAACCGCCTCAGTACCTTTTTTACCAAGGAGGTGCAGCGCAACTAACGTAAAGAGTAAACCCAACATTAAAAAACGGACATAAGATAGTCCGTATGACCCGTGTAAGAAGGGTCAGCAAAGAAGTCCTCACGGCCTAAAGATTTGAGGGAGTGAAGACCAATACAGCGGTGAGCTCGGGGGATGGAGGGTGGGCGTGTGAATGAGTGGTGGAGACTCGTCCAAGAAGATCAACAATTCGGTGATAGATGCATCTTCCATCTTCCTGACATAAGTCTCCACCACTCATTCACACTAGTGGGAGAGTACCAGCTGATAATCCCCAAAGGCGGGAGGAGAGCCAGAGCTCACGCTGCCTAAGATAGAGCCCATTAAGGATAGTTCTCATGAATGCGGAATGTCGCCTAGCATGAACATCCAATGCATAGTGCTTAACGAAGGTATGCACTGAGCTCCAGGTGGCGGCGTTGCATATATCTGCAATTGGAACATTGTGAATTTCGCTAGGATGCGCGATCTTCTAGTAGAGTGAGCGTACACTCTACCTTCTAATTTAACTTGAGCCATGGAATAGCAATGATACGAAGGCATGCCACCAACCATGAAGAGATGCATCTAATAGCGACAGGTTGACCCAGCGGGTGTCGCTGAAAGAAATGAACAGTTGATGAGTCTTATAACATCCTTGGTTCTATCTAAATAGAACCGCAAGGTTTCTTAACATCCAAGGAATGAAGAGCTCGTTCCCTTCATTTTGGAAATTAGCGGGCAGCGGAGTACCAGAGGTTGGTTTAGATGGAATTTGACACAACCTTGGGAAGAAATTTAGGATGAGTACTGAGAACTACCTTGTCTTTATGGAATACAGTATAATGGAGGGTCCGTAACCAGGGCATGTATCTCAGAGACCCTCGTGGCTGAGGTAATGGCCACCAGGAAGGCAGTCTTCCAGGTAAGAAATTTTAGCTCAGGTAGCTAAGGGTTCGAAGGCTTCCAGTGAGCATGTCCAGCACCAGGTTAATGTCCCAGGCTGCAACTGGACGCTTAACAGGGGTCTGGTATGGAGAATCCTTAAGAAATCTCTTTCACCATAGGTAACTGAGCCAGAGTTAAGGAAGAAACCGGCTCATGGAACGCTGATATGGCACTAAGGTGAACTTTAACTGTGAAGTACTGAAGACCTAAGTTTGACAGGTCCAAAAGATACTCCAGAACCTTGCCAGGAGGACAGGAAAAGGATTCCAAGAGTATTTTACACCAGGAGAGAAAAACGCTTCCATTTGGAAGCGATGCTGGTGGCTGGCTTCCGAGCAGCCAGAAGGATGTCTGAGACTCTACGAGAGACGTTGAACCATTCACTTCTATCTCTTCAGGAGCCAAGCATGAAGGTGAAGTGATTTCAGGTTGGGATGGACCAACCAACCCTGAGTCAAAAGACTGATTTGCAAAGGAAGTGGTCTCGAGAGGCTGCCAACATACTGTTGAGTAGAGGAAACCATAGTTGCCGAGGCCAGGAAGGAGCAATGAGAATCATCTGGTCCCCTGAGACTCGAACTGAGGAGTACTCTCTGGATTAGAGGAAGCGTGGAAAGGCGAAAAGAAAGCTCTTGTCCACCGCAGCCTGAACGCATCCTGACAGAAAATGCCAGGCCCTGGATTCTGGAGCAGAAGAGAGGCAGTTTTATGCTGAGTGGGGATGCAAAAGGTCCAGGTCTGGAGTCCCCACTTTTGAACAGGGACCGAGCTACGGCTGGATCGAGAGACCACTGTGAGGGTCTGCTCTGCTCTGCTGAGTGATCTGCTAGGTTGTTTTGTATACCTGGCAGATAAACCGCTTGAATCAGAGACTTGTGCTCCAAGCACCACTCCCACACCTCATTGCTTCCTGCAAAGGGATAAGAATGAGCACCCTTGCTTGTTGATGTAATACATCACTGCTTTGTTGTCCGCTTGAAGAAGAATGTTCTTGTGAAAAGGACATCCTTCAGAGCTCGGATTGCATAGAGGGACCGCCTCATCTCCAGGACATTTATGTGGAGATGAGTTTCAACTGAGTCCATACACCTTGAGTGTGGAGGGAGAGACAGTGAGCTCCCATCCCATTAGCGTGCGGCCTGTGGTGATGGAGATCTGATGATCCGGGGAGCAAAGGGAATCCTTCCAGGAGATTGTTCTCTTGAGACCACCAGGTGAGAGACCTTCAAGGGGCTCCGTCACCTGATGGGATAAGACTGGGGTGAGAGGTCGGGGACCACTGAGTGGCTAGTAATCCATTGGGTGGTTCTCATGTGCAGTCGGGCCAGAGGGACAGTGAAGACCGAGACCAGCATGAGACCCAACATGCATTGCATCGAGAGAGCTGTAACCGATTGGTTCTCCCTGATGTAACGGGCCATTCAAGGATGTCGAGTCTTCTGTCCTCTGGAAGGAAAGCCTTCAGCTGAAGAGGTGTCTAGAAGCGCCCCTATGAAAAGGAGCTCTGGAGGTTGCAGTTGAGATTTTTCAAATTCAGCAGAACTCCCATGGGCGTGAGAAGACGAGAAGTCGCTTGCACGGCTTCCAAAGTCCCTTGGCCGAAGGGCTTGCTAGAAGCCAATCGTCCAGGTAGGGAAACACTCGAGTCCGACTTTCCTGAGATGCGCGCAAGAACTGCACAACACTTTGTAAAAACTCAAGGCCGAGGATAGCCCAAAGGGCAGGACTCTGAACTGATAATGCTGACCCAAAGCTACAAACCTGAGGAACTTCTGGTGGGTTGGGTGGACGGGATATGCTGGTAAGCATCCTGCATATCCAGAGAGGCCAGCCAGTCGGTTGATGCAGCAAGGGTAACAGGGTACCTAGGGAAATCATCTTGAATTTCTCCCTGGGAGGAATTTGTTTAACTTTCTGAGGTCTAGAATGGGCGCAATCCCCAGATTTCTTTGGAACCAGAAAGTAATGGGAGTAGAACCTCTGTGTTTCAGAGATGCGGGGCACCAGTTCTATTGCCCTGTTGTTCAGAAGGCCCTGGATCTCCGCGTGAGGAGGTCTGACTGAGAGGCCGACAACCTGGGTTGTCGTCTGGGAGGACAATTCGGGGTTTCAAGAAATTGAGAGAATACCCCCTCTGAATTATCCGAAGGACCCATTTGTCCGAGTTATGGACTTCCACTGGTTGTAGAAGTACATCAGAGCGACCTCCACCGAGAGGAGAAAGTTCCACCGGGCAGAGTGGATGGAACTTGGGCCAACGACTATAAGGCAGCTGGGAGCTTTAGGCCCCGCGCTCTGCTGCTGCCTTCTTTTTGAGGTTGTAGGTTGGCTTTATGGAAGCTTCCCTGCCTCTGCCTCGAAGGACTGACGACTATGAAACTGGACGTTTGTTCACATGCCCCGAGGAGGGGGCAGGCGGAGGTCTGGCCAACTTAATGGCGATCTAGTCTTCTGAGTGGCCTCTAAGGCTTGCTCCACCTGAGGGCCAAAAAGAAAGGAGCCATCAAAGGCAGCGCCATCACCTGCTGCTGAGCATCATTCGTAGGGCCAGAAGCACGCAGCCAGGAATGGCGCCGAGTACAAATCCGCCGGCTGCTGAGCGAGAAGCAGTGTCGAAAGCTCATATGTGTTTTGACCTGTTGGTTATTGACCTCACTACCTTAATAACGGTCAGAAGAAGCTCTGACTTGGAATCCAGATCTGGAAGAGCTTCAACCATTCTTTTCATAGAGTGCCACAGGATATACTCATACTGAGAAAAATAGCCTTGATAACTGGCAATACGATACTTAGAGTGGAGGCAGCAAAGACTCTCTTACCTAATGTATCAATCTTACGAGACTCTTTGTTAATAGGTCGAGCTGTAGTAGTTTGAGGAAGAAACGACCTGGTCGTCCTCTGCCAGGACTACAATAGGATCCGCAAAGGCTTGGGATGCCAAAATGGACGATCCTTGGGAGCTGAATACTTTATCAATGGATTTAGCCACTGAGGGAATAAGAGCAGGATTATTCCATACCATTTGAGACAGCTGCCTCAAGGAAGGCTGGATCGGAGGAGTCAAATCCATAGGGATCTCCTAAGCATGAAGATACTGGAGTCTTAATATCTTCCCAGGATCGATGTCTGTAGTCTGAGAGAAAGAGTGATCCCAGGTTCTTCAACAGAGACTTAAGGACAGGTCCTCACCACAGGCTCTGTAGCAAAGAAAGATCCTGTTTCCTCCACTTCATCACCCATCTCTATCAGTATTGGCACTCTACTAAAGCCCTTTCTGGCAGTCTAGGCACCCCCTCCTCACCAGTCCTGTATTGTGCAGAGGTACTGGAATCACTGGCAGATTAAAGTTAACCCACCTGCTGGATCCTGTCAACCCCTTTCCAAGCTACCTACAGTACTAAGCATCACCACCCAACCACTATCAGCACTTGACTCCGCATCCCTCTATGGTGAGCTGTCATCAGGTCCTCAGATGTATGGTACAGACTCTTCCTTACCACCTTGGCCAACTATCATCTGACTGACAGGGTGAATACATGCATACATTTCGATATATGTACCCACCTACACCAGTCAGACAGCAGCAGCGAAACTGATAAGTGGAGGAGTGCGGCTAGTCAGTGTCACGAAGGGCCACGACGGTCTTTCACCAACTGATGAATAGAGTGAGTCAGGAGCTTCAGCAAGAGGTAGAGGGTGGTAGGTGCTCAATACAAGGAACTTGGAAGAGGATGTGACAGTAATCAGGTGTGGGGCAATATTAAACACCAGGGATGAGCTTCAGCACATTCCCAAATATCCAATTACTTGAGAAGTGGTGTCACTAGACTGCCAAGAAGAGCTTTAAAACAGTTCTACAATACCGTTAGAAGTGAATAAGAAGAAAGTCCACTAGACAGCAAGGAAAGGGCTGCACAGTTCTATAATACTGACAGAATCAGGTGAGGAGAAGTCGGCTACACAGGAGGACTGTAGTACAGTCCCACAACAATAACAGAGATGGAAGTTATACTGACTGCCTAGATACATAAATAGAGTAGAAACTCTAGGAGTGAATTTGGAGAAGACAGTAATTTATTTATTTAATTATTATTATTACAATCAAGATTACACTATAAAACTCAAACTCTTTACATAAGTTCCACGTCAAATTCCAATACAAAAACATAGCAATACAAAATTACAGAACTGAAAAGAAGTATATAATAGAAACAAACAAAACAATCAAGATATAGGAAGTGAGGCTAAATAACAGCTTACGTATTAGATACCTGATGGTAGTACCAATCAATTGTCTGCAATAACAGAGTTTAGTAGAATAATAAGTAAAAGTAAGAACAGGAAAACCCAAAATACCAAGAAAACAAAAATACTGTGAAAATTAAGCTAAGAAAAGAAAGTATATGAAAAAACCAACAGTAAAAGTAAAGAAAAATAAGGAAAAGAAAACTAATAGAAATAAAACAAGGAAGGAAAATCAAACTCAAAAGAAAAAACTAAAAGAAAAGTAAAAAACGCATAGAGAAAACTCAAGAAAAATATAAATAAAAAGAAAAATAAGGAAAAAAAACAAAACTCCAAGAAAGAAAATACAAAAATATCAATGTTAAGAAAACAAACTATAGTAACAATCACACAACAACATTAAAAAATATTATTTAAATGGAACACAACATTCAATATCCTCCCTAAAAAGCAGAAAAACACAATCCCATAAACAACACCAAAATATGCACCAACATAAAAAACTAGTACTCAAACAAATATATACTAGTACAAAAACACCAAAAATTGTACGCTAAAACAAAATACAAAACAAATCATACACATTTATACAACAAAATACAAACCCAATCTAAATTACCTAAATTGCCACTTTTAAGCAATTTTAAGTACTGAAAACATGTCAATGGCAAAAAACCACCTGCAACCACCATCACAAAACACACAAACTGCTACTATTTAAAACTTTGAAATCCAAGCTGTACCTGTAACAACACTTATCATTTGTTATTACACATGTTATCCATAAACATGCAAACACCATTGCCTCCAACAAAAAGCCATCCCAAGCTGCCCCATGTTAAAACCAATTCCAAAACCCCAACAAGCCCACATAACCAATAACAAATAATTACAATACTTGTACCAAAACACAAAAACACTTATAATTTAAAATTTTATAATTCACCAAATGCTTACCATCTGCAAACCACCCAAAACAAGTATCCACACATTAGTACTCCCCACCCCATCAAAATTTAACCATATGCAACCACATCTTCACACCGCCATCACACACCAGCAAAAACACTTCAAAAACCAAACAAAACATATAAACACAAAAACACCGCAAACAACACTATCAAAAATTAAACCAAACACCGCCACCACAAACACCACCAAAACAACCCGCCCGCCCAAAAACAAAATTACCAATAAAAAACATAATTAACATAACACCATCGCTTCGCCCATTATTCGCCATTATCCACCATCCATGCCATCCCGCCGCCATACCCCACCCCACTTACCCTAACCACTTTCCACAAAAACACCACACTTACCATTTACTCTCCCTTTCCACAATGCGGCACACCCACCCTCACCACCGCCGCCCTCCCTACCACCGCCGCCGCCGCACCGCTTCCAGCCGCCATACCTGCACCATCATACTACTTACTGCTTATTTACGCTTGCCATATTACTGTTTTATGCACCATCGCCGTCACCGTTCTTGTTTTTGAAAAAACACATATGCTCCAAAACCATCTTGCAAACACTCAATATGCCGTTAAGCAAAAAATTTGATTATTGATGGCCATTAATTACCACTGCCGTACTGCTACACTCTACGCCGCCGCACTACTACCAAAACGAAAAATACCATACATAACCATCAGCTATCCCACAACACTTCAAAACACCGACCATGCAAAACCGTCTGCCATTTTCTGCATCCATCCCTACTTGCCACCGTACCTTTCCGCTTTACCAAAACCACTTCATCGGCAACCGTTAAAATAACCGTGGCAAAAATAAAATTTCTTCCAAAGAAAAATTAAAATCCAAAAATTTCCCCACCGTCTCACCACAACATCTTCAGCCCTTTCCACACTCCCCGTGAAAATAGCTCTTAAACAAAAATACCACGAAAAACATAAACAAGTACCCGCCCGGCATCGAAAAAACATACACAAACTCTATAACCGTACCGCTTATAATTTTAATCCGCACCGCCATTGAAACCCAAAAGTATTCGCTACTCCCATAAAACTTTCATATTTCCGGCAAAGAAAAAAGTCCATCGCCATAACTGCATCAACAACAACAAAAATTTAAAAATTTGTCTGGCCAACAGCCGTACAGCCATCTGCATATTTCATTTAGCAAAAAAAAACCGCATTTAAAAAGCAAACAATGGCCGCCGTAAAAAAAATATACAATATATTTATTCCACACTTTTTATTTAAAATACCGCCGCACAGCCATCCCTCCTGCCACACACTCACCCGCTCCCACACACTGAACCAGAAAACCCCCTGCATGCCAAAGCTCAGGTAAGTTAACAAGTTTGTTAATTTTAAACAAACATACAAACAACCCTGAAAGAAGAATTCCTGGCAAGAGCAAGAAATGTACTACAATTAAAACAAACAGAGGAACTTTATCTCATTTTCCTTATTTATTTATTTGTTTGTTTTCATGTTACCTGGGTAAGGTGTGCTAACCATAGGAATGACTATTTTCAGACACAACCTGGGAGGTTACAAAGTAGTGGAACAAAGTACATAAACATAAATCAAAGCAAGTAAAGCGTTACAAAGTAGTGGTACAGGATACATGACAAGATGCAGAATTGGTACAGAAAACATGGCAGGAACAGAAACAATTCAGACCAGAGATAAATGCATAGCAAACTGAACACTTCTTAGTACAAATGAACTGAACAATTCTTAAAACACTAAGCAACCAGATATTCAAAGGTTAGGGCAGGACGCAAATCCATTGTGCTAGACTAGCACCGGTACACCAACTACTATCTTTAAAAGGACATTTAACGCCAGCATTAGGTGTACACCAATGCTAGGTATAATGTATATGCAAGGAGGGACTCAGAGGGGCCCTGAATGCAGCGCACCAGCATATTCAAAGGTATAGCGCGCTACAGGCATTAACGCCCAGGCTGTGGCATGCGTGAATACCACTGAGAAAGGCCAGGGTAATGTGCCAGCAATAATGTGGCGGCAGTGCCCCCCACAAAAACACCATTCCCGATCCATGGTATCCGCCATAGGTATGTCCCTGGTAGTCTAGTGGTCCCCCCACTCCAAGCACGTATCCCGACCCATTGAAAATAAATAAATGTCCACTTCCCTGGTAGTCTATCAGTCCCCCCAGACCCCGAAGCACGTATCCCGACCTGTAGAAAATAAATAAATGTCCTACTTTCCTGGTAGTCTAGTGGTCTCCCCACTCCCAAGCATGTAACCAAACCCATTGATAATAAATTAATCCCCATTTCCCTGGTAGTCTAGCGGTCCCCACACCTGGCCATTAGCTGACCCGTTGACAATAAATAAATAAATAAATTTCCATTGCCCTAGAGTCTATAGGTCCCCACCCCAAACGCGTATCCTGACCCGTTGACAATAAATAAATCCCCATTTCCCTAGGTAGTCTTGTGGACCCCCCCCACCCACGCGTATCTCAAAGTGTTGAACAATAAATAAATGTCCATCCATTTCCCTGGTAGTCTAGCAGTCCACCACCCAGCAGTGACACCCCGCTCATCCCATTCATGTTAGTGAACAGAGCCGGCGACTGGCTCAGCCCTCCTCTCACCACCACGGCCGGCCGCCGACTGAGGTAGGAAGGAGCGCTCATTCCTACCTCAGTGGGCAGCCGGCTGTGGTAGTGAGAGGAGGGCTAAGCCGGTCACCAGCTCTGTTCACTAACATAAATGGGATGAGTGGGACGTCACTGCCGGGCGGAGAGACCGCTAGACTACCAGGGAAATGGATGGACATTTATTTATTGTTCAATGCTTCAAGATACATGCTTGGTGGTTGGGGGGGAACCACTAGACTAACAGGGAAATGTGGATTTATTTATTGTCAACAGGGTCGATACATGCTTGGGAGTGGGGACCAAGCAGATTACTCAGGCAATGGACATTTATTTATTTATTGTCAACGGTCGCGATACGTGCTTGGGGTGAGGGACCGCTAGACTACCATGGAAAGTTGATATTTATTTATTTTCAACAGGTCGGATACATGCTTGAGGTGGGGAACCTCTAGACTACCAGGGAAATGGGATTTATTTATTTCAACAGGTCGGATACGGTTGGGGTGGGGGACCGCTAGACTACCAGAGCAATGGACATTTATTTATTTATTGTCAACGGGTCGGGATACGTGCTTGGGGTTGGGGGACTGCTAGACTACCAGGGAAAGTGGACATTTATTTATTTTCAACAGGTCGGGATATGTGCTTTGGGGTGGAGGGACCACTAGACTACCAGGAATGGGATTTATTTATTTTCAACAGGTCGGGATACGTTCTTGGGGGTGGGGGCTGCTAGACTACCAGAGAAATGGGATTTATTTTCAACAGGTCGGGATATGTTACTTGGGGTGGGGGACACCATGCCACCAAGGAATTTTTTTTTATTTTACGTTAGATGGAGGTCTGGAGTTGTGCAGGGTGGTGGGAGGCCCACTAGACTACCAGGGTTTAAAGTGAATTGCGGGCTACCGGGGATCGGGGAGCATGCTGGGGGGGGGCACTAGCCTACCAGGCTGTAGCAGTCACACAATGGAACAGAGACCATGAGGGCAGAAAAGGACTACCTGGCCCAGCCAGTCTGCCCTGTTCCCTGTCTACTGGATATGCTGCATAACCTAGTGACCCTACAGCCTATGGCCACCTGCCCCCTCCAGGCTTGCCTTATGCCTGTCCCATGCATTGTGTCCCCCCACTGTGTTTCACCCACTACTGCAGTGTGGTACCTATGTTGTTGGGGAAGGCATCCTCCAGGGCATTTATGGCCACGGGCAGTGTGTCTGTGTATAGCTATCGATCTGTATGTATGTAGTGTGTGTGTGTGTGTGGTGTGTATATATATATATATATAAATATAATACACACACACACACACACACACACACACACACACACACACACACACAGGTCCTGCTTGCACAGCTTCATGGGTGTGTTCTATGCACTGACTGTGCCTGACAACACACAGTTCCTGCTGCTTCCAGCCTGTGCTTCTATTCTGACCAACAGGGGATGCTGTGGGCATGCCTTGACCTGCAGCATCCAGCCTGTACTTCCATTCCGACCAAACGGGGGAGCTTTGTGCTCCATGCAGTAGCACAGGGCAAACTGCATGGTAATGTATGCTAAGCAGCATCTAATGAGATGCAAATATACCTGTTTGCCCATGAATTGCCTAAGTAGGCTCATTTGCATGGGAGCTTTGAATATAGCTCCCGTTTGCCCCAGGCTAACCAGTTTGCACCTCGATAATGTGTTAGCACTGTGCGATCAGGTTAGCCCCGGGCAAACCTCACTTCAGTATAGCACAGTTCTGCAGTGTGTGGCTCACATTGTTGTTTGCAGTCATACCTCTCAACTGTCCCTGATTTTCAGGACGTCCCTGATTTTACCACACAATTTTACTCTGTCCCTCTTAAAAATTGTGTTTCCATGACCAAACAGTAGGGGTTGTAAGCATAAAATAATGTCAAACATTAATGTTACAGACGTGTTCTTCCTTAGAAATTGCATTTTACACTACACCACTTATTCTACCAGCTTCCTGACTTGATATCGTCCATTTTTAAGATGTGTCCCTGATTTTAAACCTTTATCCCTGGTTTTTGTAAGCCTTGTCCCTGGTTTATGAGGCAGGGGGTTAAGAGGTGTGTTTGCAGTAGATGTGAGACATCTCTGCAATCACACACAATGCTCTCCACCTGCAACACTGGCTTGCTACAGAGTCTAATGAGCTGCAGTTGAAGTTTGTACTTCCCTGTTGCTACATTCAGTGCTGTCTTGTTCCCAGGCTATTTTTGCCCTGCAGTCCCAGACCGGTTTGCCCGGCTTCCTTAGACTGCTATATTCAGCAGGATTAGCACCGGGCTATTTCCTTTTCAATACAGCTTGCTTTGTGCTCCTGGCTAAGTTTGTCCACTGGACAGTGCTAATTTAGCCCAGGGCAAAGTTTTGAACGTCTGGCCCTAGGTAAGGTGACTGAGAGACAAAATAATGGAATTACCAGGATGCATGTCACAAAGGATAAGTGCTACCATAGCAGGGCAGAGCATATTTCAGTATGGCAACAAGGAGAAGGGTTAACTAGGGAGAAAAGAGGGGGTAAACAAGTGATGGTGAGTGACACCAGTACGTTCAGGGGGGATTGAAACATTTCCACTGGGCATTAGTGGATGGTGTGGGAAGTCAGAAGAGCAGAGCAGTGGAGGGATAGGCTGAAGGGAGATACCCAGAGGATGGGAGTGGGGAGGACCCACCAGTATACAGGAGTATCTCTTCCTCAGAGGACTAGGGAGCATGGGGTAGAGGAATGGCAAGTGGTAAAGGGAAGGGGTGGGAATGTGATAACAGCATCAGGGGTGGGAAATTCTAAAGGGGTACCTTTATTGAATAGATTTACACCACTGTCTGGAAGGAGGGAGGGGGCAGCAGAAGGTGAGGTAGGAGGTCAGGTTGAGCCAGGGCTGAGAGTAGGAGTACGGGGAGGGGAGGGGAGAGGGAACTAATCAGGGTGGACAGGAAAGAGGAGGCAGGCAAAACAGAATGGAGGATGGGGGGTGGGAGAGAAAAGGAAAGGAAGAGGGGAGAGAAAACTGATAGCAGATACAGATAGTCAGAAGGGGAGGGACAGAGTGGGAGATGGAAAAACAGTTGGGGGGGATAAATTGTGAATGTGCAGATAAGTTCACCAAGGTGCAGAGGGAGCAGTTAGGCGGGAAAGCAGCTAATAAAGGTAAGAAAGGAAGGATGGGGAGCACGGTACAGGGGATGGAAGGGTGGCAATCATAGGGGACTCCATAATTAGGGGTATTCACCGGGGACAGAAAGGGGACCCAACTACAAGCAGGAGGCTGGTTTGTATGCCAGGGATGACAGCAGGGAAGGTGGGCCCAAGAAAAAGGGAAATAGTAAGTGAGGTTGGAGGAAAACCTAATTTAGTTATACATTTGGGAACCTATGACCTTGTTGGGGAGGAGGTTGAGGTAGTGCAAAGTAGGTCCAGGGATTTAGGGAAGATCTGCAGGAAGGAAGGAAGTTTGCTGGCTTTCTCAGAGGTGATACTAGTACCAAGGGCCAGCACAGTCAGGAGAAGAAGAATAGAGAATTTTAATGACTGGCTGAGGAAATGGTGCAGGTTGGAGATGTTTATCTGTATTGGGGACTGGGAGGAGACCTGGTCAAACAAAGCACTCTTTTCACCAGACAGGCTACATCTTAGTAAAGAGGATTTGAGGGTACTTAGGGACAAACTGGGGGACTACATAACCACTACACTTAATTTAAACTACTGGGGGGGAGTGGGCATGCAGGCCCACTGACTCCAAGAGGAGGAGGTCAGTGAACCCCCCCCCACATAGTGCTGGAAGATGTCTGGAGGGAGGAGGTGGAAGGGGCAAGCACACAGTTAGCAAAGGGTGCAGGGGGGTGAGGAACAAATAACAAGGGTACGTGGAGGGGTGCACCCAGAGGGGATAAATGTGAATAAAAAAATAGAGGTAAGAGAAGAAAGGTCAAATTCTAGGTGGAGAGTGGTGTCTCTGAATGCGCAGAGTCTTGGAAACAAGATGGATGACCTACAGACACTATTAGCAGAAAGGAGGGTGGACATAGCTGCAGTAACCGAGACTTGGGCAACATCATACCATGACTGGGACCTTGCGATCCCTGGATATAAACTATACAGGAGAGACAGAGTAGTTGGGAAGGGGGGAGGGGTGGCAGTTTATATCAGGGAGGGAATAACTTGTACAAGAGAGGAGTCAGAGGAAGGGGAGGTGGTGGCATTATTGGTTCATTTAAGGTCCAATAGAGGGAGAAAAGGTGAGGGTGGGGGTGGTTTACAGACCACCCAATCAGGATGAGGAGAGGGAACTGAGCTCACAAATATTAGAAGCTGTGGGGAAAGGAGAGGTGGTAATCGTGGGGGACTTCAACCTGCCCAAGGTGGACTGGAGCATACCATCCACAACATGTGCTAGGAGTCAAGTGATCCTGGAAGGACTGTAGAGTGGGTTCCAGACTCAGGGAGCCACTGAACCAACAAGGGCTAAGGTCATTCTTAATCTGGTGCTCACAAATGGGGAGCATGTATAGGAAATAATGGTATGGGAGCCACTGGGTGGAAGTGATCATTACACAGTGTGGTTCCAGTTGGATATGGGCAGGGAAAGAATTCCGACTAAGGCCAAAATCTTGGATTTCAGGAGTGAAGACTTCAGAAAAATGGGTGAAGTACTAAGGAGCCATCTGGCAGGAATCAGAGCAGATATGGAGGGGGGGCCAAAAAAAGTAGTTCATCATTAAGGAAGGAATACTGGTTGCCCCAGATGAGTGCATTAGACTCAGGGAGAAGAACACAAGGGCCAAAGCTGCCAGCTGGTTCAGTTCTGGGGTTGATCAGGCAGTAAGGGAAAAGAGGTTGGCATATAGAAAATTCAGGAAGATCAAGAGAGAGGTGGATAGGAAAAATTACCTAAGGTTAGCTAGTGAGGCAAGTAAGGAAATCCAGCGAGCAAAGGCACAGAAGGAGTTGCAGATAGCTGAAGGAATTAAGAAGGGGGAGAAGGCTTTTTTCACTATATAAGTGAGAAAAGGGACAAAAAGGAAGGGATTGTTAGACTTAAGAAAGGGGTGGAGTGGGTGGAGGATAAAGGGGGAAAAGCAGATATACTAAATGAATATTTATTTTCCGTCTTCACCAGGGAGAAGGACGGACCAGTCCTTTCAGGAGGGAAAAGAGGAGCAAGGGGAAGGGAAACACAGATGTAGTAATAGAGGAGAATAGAGTGAGGGATGGGCTGCTGGCATTAAGGTGGACAAATCACCAAGCCTGGACAGAGTACATCCAAGGGTACTAAAGGAACTAGCTGAGGAGCTGGCAGGGCCACTGGCAAACCTATTTAATAGTTCACTAGAGTCAGGCATGGTACTGCAGGACTGGAGAACAGCACATGTAGTGCCCCTCCACAAAAGCGGTCCCAAGGATGACCCAGGGAATTACAGACCAGTCCGTCTGATCTCCATCTGTGGGCAAGCTCATGGAGACCATACTAAAGGAAAGGTTGGTGGAATATCTAGAGGAGTATGGTCTCCAGGATGCGAGGCAGTATGGGTTCATGGGGGGGGAGATCGTGTCAAATGAATCTGATTGACTTCTTTGACTGCGTCATTAGTACAGTAGACAGGGGCCAAGCAGTAGACATCCTCTATCTTAATTTCAGCAAGGCCTTTGACTCTGTGTCCCACAAAAGGTTGATCAGGAAGCTGTTGGATCTCGGGGTTGGGGGAAAAGATGGCAAGATGGGTGGAAAACTGACTAAGGGACAGAATCCAGAGGGTGGTTGTGGGGGGAGAGTTATCTGACACCAGAGAGGTAACCAGTGGGGTCCCATAGGGTCAGTGCTGGGGCTGGTGTTGTTCAATGTCTTCATCAATGACATCGGGGATGGCATTAAGGGCAAAATGTGCCTATTTGCGGATGACACCAAGCTCTGCAGGAAAGTGGACACAGCTGAAGGGATATAGGACCTACATAAAAGATCTGGAAAAGGTGGGGAGGTGGTCCAGGATCTGGCAGCTTGACTTCAATGCCAAGAAATGCAAAGTTGTGCATATTGGAACCAACAATCCCAGGACAGAGTACTGTCTGGGTGGAGTCCAAGTATCTGCATCAGAGGAGGAGAAGGACCTGGGAGTGATGATCACTAGTGACCTGAAGCACTCTATGCAGTGCAAGAAAGCAGCAGTAAAGGCAGACAAGATGCTGGGATGCATATCTAGGGGAGTCAGCAGTAGGAGAGGGAAGAGGTTATACTGCCCTTGTACAGGTCACTGGTAAGGCCGCATCTAGAGTATGGACTTCAAGTTCTGGCGCCCACACCTGAAAAAGGACATTAACCTGCTGGAGAAGGTCCAGACTAGGGCTACAAAGACAATAGCTGGTCAGCAGGGTAAGGCATATGAGGAGAGGTTGAGGGCACTGAACATGTACTCCCTGGAAGACAGAAGAGAGAGAGAGAGAGCGAGAGGGGACATGATTGGGACCTTCAGGTACTTGAAAGGGATAAATAAGGTAGATAAGGAGAATCTCTAAGCTGAGGGGCAACCATAACGTGAGGGGGCACAGTCTTAAGCTGGAGGGTGGGAGGTTTAGGAGGGAGGTCAGGAAGCACTTCTTCACAGAGAGGGTGGTGGATGCTTGGAATGTGCTGCCAGAAGAGGTCATCTCGTTGAAGACAGTGCGCAGCTTTAAGAGAGGCTGGGATAGGCATAGAGGAAAGGTAAGGATCATGGGTAGGAAGGATGGGAGGAGTGGGGAGGAAGGGCAGGGACATTAGCTCAATATGTGGACCCTGCAATATGAGCAGACTTGAGAGACCAAATGGCCTTCTTCCTCTGCTGGCTTCTTCATATGTTCGTATGTATGTATTAGTGAGGAGATGAGAATGCTGATTCTTTTTAAAAGAGGTATGAGTGGGTGAGAGCCGTAGGTCAAGAGACAGTCCATTCCAGTATTTTGGGGCAGCATGAGTGAAAGTGCTGGCACCCTTGGAAGTTTTACATCTAGGTATTTGATGCAGGGCATGGTCAACAGACCCGAGACCATAGGAGGAGGACTGGGGGAGTAGCAAGGAGGCAAGCGAGGTAGGAGTGTTAGATCTCAATGCTGTCCGTAATGGAGCCAAGGGTCAGGTTCCTGAGAGTAGAAGGGGGAGCCCAATTAAGGCTGGCGTAGAGTTGACAGTGGTGCTTAAGCCGAGTGGCTGCTGAGGTGTATTGGCAGATATTATTGTATGTAATATCCCAGTTGTGGAGAGAGGCCATAGATGCATTAGCACAGGTTGCAGCACCATAAGTGAAGTATGGGAGTAAGATGCCTCTGGCAATAGCCAGTCTCGCTGAGGGGGTCAGGGTATAGCTAGTTTTATAATCCATTTCAATTTGGGGGTTGACAGATTTGCAGGTAGCTAGAATATGTTGATAAAAGTCAAGGGTCCCATCCAGTAAAATCCCCAGATATTTAAAGGAACTTACCATTTCCAGTACAGAGCCATTGAGACAAGAGATTTTCGGAGAGTTTTGCCTAGTTTTGAGTTTGGCTGCTGAGCCGAATAATATGGCTTTCATTTTGCCGATGTTGAGGACTAGCTTCTTGGTATGGAGCCAGGTTTGAATGGTATGAAATGAAGTTGAGAGGTTCAGATTAATCTCAGAAGCGTCAATCGAGCTCCAATACAGGACCAGATCATCTGCGTAGAGGAGGGATGAACATAAAGGGTTATCACTTGCAATCTGGTTTATAAAAATAGAGAACAGCAAGGGGCCCAGGATTGAGCCCTGGGGGGCACCTATGTTGACAGAGGTGTGATCAGATATGGCCAAACTGAATTTGACAGCCTGGGTTCTATTAGTGGCACGGGGTCATAACAGCGTGGGACAAAACTGCACACAGCAAAACTGCACTGTTACAAACAGCATGTGGCAAGACCCGTATAAACACTTTGTTTTATGGGAGGCTTCGCATCCCACCCCCTCGAACTATTGTAACTAACTCTGAGCAGCTGGCCCAGTGGTGTGGAGGGTTGAGGCATCATGCCTTACCTCCTGCCATGCCAGCGACCCGTGTTCACAGTGCGAGTGGGTCGGCTGGGGAGGGAGAGGATCGAGCATCCAGAGGACAGATCTCCTCTCCTGGGAGGGGTGGGGATGGAGTCCGCTGCTTGACTGGCCCCTAGCGGTGGCTGGGGTGTGGCGCAACAGACCCACACAAGGGGGTCAGAGCCAAGCAAGACACCCGGCATGCTGCATATGGAAGTGTGCAAGGCTCGGCCATTGGCGTCATTGCACACCTTGGCTCCATGCTCGGGGTGGGACAAAAACCGGAGGAAAAAAACAAGCTGACCAGTGGGATGAAGCCAGACTTCCCACTGCACTGGGCAAAATGTGATGGCTGGCATGATGTCTGGTAGTGGTGATGTGGGAAGGCCAGTGGAAGAGGGCTGGTAGGCGGGGAATAAAGAAATAAGGAAAAAAATTAAAAAAATAACCAACTCTGAAGGGGTGTGGCCATAGGGGAAAGAAGTAAATAGTAAACAAAAAAATTCCCTTACAGGAATCAAACCACTTTTCTCCCAACCCCATCCAGTGCAGGGTCGGGTGCTCTAGCCACTCCAGCATTGAAGCAGTTTGATTGAGAACCTGACCCTCAGTGTCCAAATACACTTCCTTCTTCCGGGTGAGTGACAGTGGGTAGCGATACTTTCATATAGCTGTAATTCCCCTGTCACTATAAAGCCGTTCGCTCTCTCCAAAGTGTGGTCTTGCTATGCGTGGTATTGTCCATGCTATTCTCATCCAGTACCTCTGTTAGTAAGGCATTTTTCAAACCAACCCATGACCTGTGGAGAGAATCCCAGGGAGAGAAGATTGCCAAGGAGAAGAGGGTGATCCACAAGATCAAACACTTTAGTAAGATCAGTAAAGACAGCCTCTGTCAGAAAACCAGCATCCATGGCACAGATAGTGTCATTGGTGAACTTAAGCAAGGCAGTGATGGTGCTGTGCCCTTTGCAGAAGCTGTGTTGATCATGTGAAAGGAAATCATACTTAGCGAGATAATCGACGGTTTGAGAGGCCACCTGTTTTTCAAAGATTTTGCTCAACACAGAGAGGATAGCTATGGGTCTGTAACTGAGATGTCCTTCTTATCCCCCTTTCTGAAAACAGGAGTGATCCTGGCAAGTTTCCATATGTCGGGGACTTTGCTGTGACAGAGGGTTAACGTAAATATCCTGGCCAGAGTAGCAACGCTAAAGGGGGCTGCGAGTTTTAGAAGTTTGGGCTCCAGACTGTCGGATCCAACAGCGATAGTGTCAGATATGGCATTTAGCAGCTTTGAGACATCAGCCACATGAATGGATTTAAAACAAAAAGGCAGGATAGAAGGCCTGCTGTTCCTGGGTTAAGGACCTAACACTGGTAGGGTTGTAGGGAACAGAGAGTTGTACTGTACTTCGACAGGTCCAAAAACTGTAAGTTAAAAGAGTTTATAATGGTTACAGGGTCATTGCAGTGTACCCCGTTTAGGACCATATTGTTCGCTGTATGGGGTTGAGAGGAGCCAAGAAAGGTTTTAACATGTGTCCAAAATTTCCTGGAATCTCCGGCAACTTACAGTGATCAGCCCACTCCACATACCAGAGTTGAATTCCCCTTTGAAAAGCAGTGCGGCTGTAAATATAGAAGCAGGGACACACCTGCTCAACAGTGAGATTGAGGAAGAGCAGCATGTGAAAGCATTGGTGCTGAAACACAACACTAAAGCTTCATAAATGAAGAAACATGGAGATACAGCAACATGGCTGGCTCACAGGAACGGACAGCCCATTTCAATGTACGACAAAGAGACACAAGGCAAAGGAAATCTGCCAAAATCTCTGCATAAAACTCCTACGAAACAGCTCACTGAGAAAGAATCAAATCTCAGGTATGTCACTTCCTGATACCATTAACTTACAAATACTGGGCCAGATTCTCAAAGGGTTATGCTTGGCATAAACTGAGTTGTGCCAAAAAGAAATGGTGCAAGTAGCAGTTTACGCCAGGAGTTGTGACGTTTGGCATTCTGCAAAGCAGCCTGCGACAAATCACACTCTGCTTGCTCTAAAGTGGACATATGCCACCAGTTATGCCATAAACCCCCTGCGACATGGAACTAGGGGTTTATGGCAACAGTTGCGCCCTATTCTGGAAGGACATCAACAAAGTCCCCAAGTTTGCTATTCTCAAACAACCCCTGGAGGACATCCGCCAAAGTATAGTTACACCAGTTTTTAGCTGGTGTAAGTGTACTTACGCCCTCCAAGGTTTGTACAGATCTGCCACCGGGTCACCTCCCAAGACATGTGCCCCCCCATGCCCCAATCCACAAATTGGTAGCATTAAAGTTCCACAGGACTAATCATGCCCCAATGCCCCATCCCCACAGACACATAAATGCCCAGCAGGACAAGCAGACCCCATGTCCCACCCCCAATACATATTGAATGCCCCTGCAGGTCTTGTACACACCCCTCCATGCTGTTCCCCTGCATGAATTGTAAAAGCCCTGCAGTGCTAGCGCCCCCTCTTCCCCACTCTCCAATCCCTGGAATTGTGTTATGCACAAAACAATAGCCCTGATCTCCCTGGTAGTCTAGTGGCCCCCCATCCCTCCACCTGTCAGTGCCAGTCCACCCCACACCTTCCCTGACCCATACTCAGTTGGTGGCTGACACAGCCAACCTCTCACCACCACCACGGCCAGCTGCCGACTGAGGTCCATATGAGCACATACTACTGTAAATAGTACGCACTCAATGAATGAACTGTCATTCATTCATTGAGCACGTACTATTAACAGTAGTACATGCTTATACAGAGCTCAGTCAGTGGCTGGCCATGGTGGTGAGAGGTGAGCTGTGCCAGTCGCCGATTGAGTATGAGTCAGGGGGTGTGGGTGGACTGGCACTGCCAGGTAGGGGTCATTAGACTACTAGGGAGATCAGGGCTGTATTTTTTGTGTATAACACAATTCCGGGGATCGCGAAGTGGGGGAGAGGGGCACTTAGCCCTGCAGGGCTTTTACAATTCAAGCAGGGAATGGGCATGGTGGGGGTGCTATTCTGGGACGCTTATACATGCAGGGATCGGGCATGGTTGGGGGTGCTAGAGTCAAAAGTCTTTTTTTGTTTGGGGATCAGGGCATTGGTGGGGGGGTTGGGGTCCACTAGCCCTGTGGGGCTGTACAGTGCGTGTGTGTGTGGAGGGGTGGCACTTGTGCCCTTCACTTGGGCAAGCCATAGGCTTGCGGCCAACTGTTCCAGTACACCCTCCGTTTGGCGAACTGGTATGGTTGGCGCAAGTCATGGGACTTAGCCGCGGAGACACTGCCTGATAGAGAATTGGGTGCAGGGTCCCTGGCACAACCGTGTTTGGCGCAAGTCACAATTGGCAGTGATTTGTGCCATCATTCTAGAATCAGGTCCACTGACCTTTTAATGCCATACAAAACTGTTAGTGCAAAAGGGGACAGGGAGAATGATGGGCAGAAGCCAAGGGTTATAAAAGAGATTTAAAAACCCAATTAGCACAGCCCAGTGTCTAAACAGTGATACGGACTGAAGGAAAAAAGAATCACAAGAGGATAAGGCTGAAAATACAATGAATGGAGGTGAAAATAATGGTGTACCCACATTGCAAGAACAAACACAATCCTGATGAAATCACTTACAAAGGACGTGCTCAAAAGTTAAAGTAACATTCGATTCTGAGAACAATATTCTAAAGCAGTAGTGCAATGAAAAATGTTTTACCCAGAAAGCCAGTTCCAGCTACAATTAATAAAACCATTAACAGACCTGCCAAATGTATTTGTCTAGGTGTCTCCTATGCTGTGCGCCATGAGTCTTTTCATTTTCTTGATCCTAACCCTTGCCAAATCTACAATGCTATTTCTATGCAATATATGGTGGCAATCTTTTTTTCTCAAGAAAAAAACTAAATTAAACATTTATAAAAATGTCAGATTTGGGTCGGATTAAAGAAAACTGTACCACCAAATAAAAATAAAGTTACAAACAAGCACCACTAGATAAAATCTACTGGTTCAAATTAAACCACAATTTGTCCACTTAAATTCAAAGACTGCTGAGGTAGCAGATGCAATAAACCACATTAAAGAAAGAACTACCTAAACTGAAAATATCAATTCAGTTTTAGAAGATGAGGCAGTGGTGAGGCAAAGGTCTACAAATGATCATGATCTAGAGCTTAAAGACTGTAAAAAACAAACTGCAAGATCTGAACGCTACTGTAGGTCAAAGGACAATGAACATCAGTGCAATAGGAATACCAGAATCCTAGGGTGTAGGTACCCAATAGCAAAAACTATACAAAATATTTTCTGCATCTCTCAACAAAACAGAATTAGGGAAACCACCAAGACCTGTAATTGCCATTTTCTTTAAGGAGCAGAGATGAAAAGGAAATTATGTGTGCTGTGTATCAAAAAAATTAAGTAATGGGAAAGGGAACATTGTTTAACCAGGAGAAGCACACTAAGCCGAAGCTTGTTTCCAAATGTGACCAGGGAGCACAAGGAAGTTAAGCGACTTGCTCAGGATCACACAGTATGCACCTAGGAAGCTGCGAGATTCAAACCCAGGTCTCCAGATCTGCAGCTCAGAGCCTTAACCCACTGCGCTATATTGCCTCCTTAATGGACATGGAAGCAAAAGTGGCAGCCTGTAAAGTATAATTCTTTGCAAAAAAAAAGACGTTGTTAATGTAGCAGTTAGGGTTCCACCATCAAAAGTTTGGAAATGTGGTGTTAGGGTTTCCAACCCTAACACCTCACCCTCCATGCACCAACAGGCATCAGAAGCGTGCCTTGGGGTTGCCAGCCCTAATGCTCACTCCATTCCATGTGTAAGGAAGCTGAGATGGTACAGTATAGGAGAATGGGGTGAGCGTTAGGGCTGACAAACCCAAGGTACACTTCCGACACCTGTTGGTGCGTGGAGGGTGGGGGTGGGATGAGGTGCTAGGGTTGGGAACTCTAACACCACATTTCCAAATCTTTGATGGTGGAACCCTAACTGCTTCATTAACAAAGTTTTTTGAAAAGAATTTCTTTAGTTTTAGAGAAAATATAATTGTAGACTTATTTGCTTGTGGGAGCACAGGGCCCAGAGGGCTCTGTGCTCCCATCCCCCCATACATGCATACATGTATGTAGCTGTGTGAGCGCAGGGCCCTCCAGTCCCTGCACTTACATTTGTAGGGCAAGAGTGATGAAATTGTCAGCAGAGCCATGTTATTACCCTACCTGATGTACCCTGTACAGAAAATTTTCGAATCCCTGCCAAAATGTAATTCTACGCAACAGCACACCATTCCACACCACAGGTGCGAAAACACATTTTGGCTAGGATTTGAAAATTGACAGCTGTAACATACATTTGGTGGGGTAATAACAAGTGTATGTTGAAAATCTGGTGTCAAAATATTTTAAATTTACAAAGTTACCAGCATCCATAGCGAAATTGCAACAAATGGTCATAACTCAGCCATTTTTTGACATTTTGACTCCAAATTTTCAACATGTCCTTTTGGAGATCCCACCTCATGAACAATATCACTGTCATTATATAAATCCCACCAGAAAGTTGAATTCACAAAGCAACCGTGAAATCAACTTACTGGCAGGGTTGCATAATGACAGTTATATTGTTTGTGAGATAGGTTCCCCAAAAGGCCATGTTGAAAATTTGAAGTCAAAATGTGAAAAAATGGCTGAGTTCTGCATAAAAGTCGAAACTCCCATTGTAGTACATTGTACCACATTTACCTTAGTTTCTCATACTGCAGTCGCTGGTTCCAGCAGCAAGACGTGTCTTTGATTGGGATGTGGATCTCGAACTTGGGACCTCTGCAGGTGAGTGAGGGTGTGTGGTAGTGTCAAGGGGGGGTTTAGGGAGGTGGGTGCACAGTGGGAGGTCGGGTGGGGTGTGCGGGTGTGATCAGAGACAGACTTTTTTTTTTACAGGTTTAAAAAATTAAAAAAGACGTTGAGGGACGGTTTTCTTATTTTCAGCATTCAAATAACATGGAAGGGTGGGGGGATGCCAGTAGCCACCAACAAGATGGAGAAGTGGGCATTGGGGATCGTGGAGGGAGGGGCCACTAGACCACCAGGTAATTGTTAAGTGGGGAGTGTGGGTATGATCGGCGAGTAACTTTTTTTCTTTACATGTTAAGCTCAGAAATTTCAAAATCAAGGTGTTGCAGTACATAAACAATTAACTGAAAGTAAAGCAAACTCATATATAGGCAGAATTGCTGAGCCCTTTTACAATAATAGTTGATGAGCAAATTTAGTGGGTGGTCTAGTGGCTGAAAAACTATTTAAAACAAAGCAATCATTTCAAATCTTGCACTGTATCCAGAATATTTATTTTCATTCCATTATTTCTCTCTGGTTACAATAAAGTGCTTTTGAAAGTGCATAAAAGTTTGGAAAGACATCAAGTTGCTCACGGCTACTGTACATCCACATAAAAATTTGAAAACAGACCTACCCCAGTCCAGTGTGCTAGCCACCACCTACCCCTGCTCTTTGCCATAAAGGCTTCCTATGGCAGTGCAGTTCTAAGACCCCTTACCACTATAAACAGTAAAAAGTACATGTGCTACCGACACTAAACATAAAGTGCTAATTGCCTACTCAATAATTAACTGCCCCTTAGTATTACATTTTTAAAGTGGTGGTCCCCCTGAAATAGCAATAACAGTGAATACATTATCCATAACATTTCATGTTGAATGATTAAATATTCATTCTTTACAAAATGAAACATCTATTTATAATACCATTTAATCATTCTTAGATAAAGGAGCTACAATATTACAAAATAGAATTACCAAGCCCTCCTTTCACAGTCAAAAAGTTGAAACCCCCACTGAAATACATTGTATCACATTTACAGTACCTTAGTTTCTCATACTGCAGTCGCTGGTTCTAGCAGCAAGATGTCTTTCCAATCAGGAGAGTGGATCTCGAACCTGGGACCTCTTCAGGGGAGTGAGGGTGTGTGGAGGTATCAATGGGTTTTGGGAGGTGGGTACACAGTGGGAGGTCAGGTAGGGGGGTGCAAGTGTGATAGGCGATGACATTTTTTTTTTAAGTGTAATAACAATTAAAAAATACATTGAAGGATGGTTTTCTTATTTTCAGCATTCAAATAACATGGGAGCATGGGGGGATGGCACTAGCTTGAGAAATGGGCATTGGGAATCGGGGAGGAAGGGCCACTAGACTATCAGGTAATTGTCAGCTGGGGAGTGTGGATGTGATCGGCAGTGGATGTTTTTTCTTTGCAGGTTAAAAACATTAAAAAAGATATTGAGAGACAGTTTTCTTATTTTCAGCATTAATATAACATAGGAGAGTGGGGGGATGCCACTAGCCACCAAAAAGATGGAAGAATGGGCATCGGGGTTCGAGGAGGGAGGGCCACTAGACCACCAGGTAATTTTTTTTTAATTATTACTTTTTTCCATTTTTATGTTTTTCTCCCTGTACACCTCACTCCCCCTTGTGGCATGAATACATGTGTGTGTATGTGGAGGCATGCGCACGTCATGTAACTCTGCTTCTGTGTCTCCTGTGGTCTGGCACTGCCCTCCGGCCTCCACTAGGGGGCAGCCAAGGAGCAGAATGACAATCCTTTCCCTTCCCCGGGAGAGGAGCGCAGTAGTTCAGACACTCAGTCCTCTCCCTCCCCTATCGACCCCCAGCAACCCGAGCTCGCTCCCAAACCCAAGTCGCCAGCGTGGCACAAGGTGTGGCACCCAGCGCCTCAACCCTCAGTACCACCGGGGCACCACCAGATAATTTTACTCATCAGAACTACTAGTATACTTTGCTGCAACCTGCGTGTTCTGCAGGCAACACTGTACATTTGCAAACTGAGGGAAAAGATTGATGTTTCGTGATACAATTGAACCCTTTTTCGCAATTTGCAGGAAAAGATGGTTGTTTTGTGAAAGCAAGTGCCGCAATTTGTGGCAAAAGAATGGCTCTCATAAAATAAACACATTTCTGGGCAATGTATTAAAGACTGACCTCAGAATCTGATTCCTCAGGCCCCAAATAGGTAAACATAACTGTTGGCATTTACCAAGTGGCAGTAATTTTCTGAAGTGTATAAATTTGTTTGTCACTGACTGAAAATGAGATGGCAGAATTTTGAAACAACATTCCACATTTGTGGCAAAAAGAATGTTGTTTTAAGCATGGCATCTAACTTTTCCCATGGGAAATAATAGGACACTTTGAAATGTAATAACATTTGAATGGATTAAATTTTTTCACCAAACCTTCAAAATGCACATCTGTGACCCAAGCCCTATATACCCTAAAAGTGTCAGACCAAATGCCCAGGCCATTCCTGAGAACGGGCATGACAAAGGCTTTACATAAAAATAGTAATTTTCAATTTTTTTCATATTGTTTTACACTCTATATCTCCGCACCCAAACATCCAACTGGAATAAAACTTGCCACGTCCACAGATCTTTAATCCCTGATGACGCATGCAAGGTATCATACAAATCGATTGACGTAGTGCATATTTATTAAAGTGCAAAACTTTGGGTTTAACATGAAGATGTTGAACCATAGCTATAATGACTTACCAACTGAGACTCTAACAGCTATGAAGAAATTAGATTTTTTGAGAACTGTAGCAAAATAATATAAGGCTTTTATGATTTGCCCAACACCATTAAAAGTGCTCCTAAATTATCTGCCACTACTGTATGACATGAAAGAGGCTGAAAAAGACCTAAAAATCAGACTGCCACAGATTTTCTTCCCCTTAAAAACTAAGGCCCAGATATTCAAAAGAGTTGAGCCATGCGCAATAGGGTTGCGCCTGCGCAAGTCCGAAATTGCGCCATTCTGTGATATTCAGCAGGAGGCAGTTGCGCCCCCGAAACCATGCTGAGCAACAGCGCAATGATAATGAAGGCACGCGCAACCAAAGGGGGAGGAACCATGCATAAATGTTGCAGTGTGATATTCAAAGACTTGCGCCACGCGCAATAGTGGAGCAAGCAGAAGTTGCGCCATAGAGGAAATGAGCCAAAACAAAAAGGAGCAAGGAAGAGGTGCAAGAATGCTATAGGGAAGCCACATATGTCAGAGGCAGAGGCAGACAGACAGGGCAGGAGGCACAAACAGGGCAGGCCAGAGAAAGGTCACTCTGAACAGCCAGGCACAGGGAAGGTGTGGGGAGCCACACAGCACAGAGGCCAGCACAGGCAGGTGTACCTGGTGAAGGGGAGATAGCAGCCAGAACAACGGAGGGAAAACAGCAACGGGCTGCTGGGGGGGTGAACACAAGCCAGGGACATGGCCAGTGCCACCTTCCACATGGAGGCTGTAATGAGGGGGGTGAGAAGGTGGGCGGCAGGGGGGCGTGGCCGTGGAAGTGCCCGTCGGCGGTCTGCCCCCAACAGACAGTACCGAACCTGCACCAGCTTTGAGCTGTACACTGATACTGAGATTGTGGGCTGGTACCACCTGAACAGGGCAATTCTGAGGCAGCTCTGTGAGCTGTGCAGTGATGTGATGCAGGCACCCACACGACAGAGCCATGCCCTGTCAGTGGAGACCAAGATAACAGCCTGCATGTGCTTGCTCACCACGGGTACCTTCCAGAGACCAACTGGGGCACCACAGGCATAACCCAGTCGGCCACATCACGCCACCTCACCCAGTTCCTCAGCACACTGCTGCCACATGCTGAGGAGTACATCCATTTCCCCAGCACAGCAGCAAGCATACAGGAGTTCCACAGGGTAGCACATATGCCTGGCATGCTAGGGGCAATAGATTGCACCCATGTGGCCATACGCACACCACCTGGCCCCGAGGGGGCCGCATACATGAATCGCAAGGGCTATGCCAGCATCAACTGCCAGGTGGTGTGCGATGCCAGGGGGTGCATCATCAATGTCTGTGCCATGCACCCTGGGGGAGCACACGATTCTTTCATCTGGCACCAGTCGGCACTGTGCCACAGATTCGAGAGTGGGGACATCCCCACTGGACACCTAGTGGGTGAGTATGCAAACCACATGGACAATCATAGGGCCTGAGGGGGAATGGCCAGAGGTGGCATGGGTAGTGGCCTACATGGCCTGGGGCAGGGCGATGCTGATCACAAAACTAACCTCCGCCCTCCACACATAGGTGACAGTGGATACCCGCTCCGTCCCTGGCTGCTCACACCCTACCGGCGGCCCGTGACCCCATCGCAGCAATGCTACAATGAGGCACACACCATTACATGTAATGTCATCGAGTGGGTGTTCGGGATGCTGAAGGCACATTTCCGTTGCCTGGACACCTCCGGCGGTGCCCTACAGTACAGCCCCCAAAGGTCTGAAGTAGATATTCTGGCCTGTTGCATCCTGCACAACATGGCCAATGAATGTGGGATAGCCGTACAGGTTGAAGAAGGACAGCGATGGGGACGGTGGGGACGCCGGTGACGATGGTGATGGGCAGCCCCCCCTTGGCCGACAGGACCCCCGACTGCTCCGGCTGGCACAGCTGCACTGGGACACCATCACGGAGGAGCACTTCAGCCAACCCAGGTAAGTCATGGGGCCATGCACAACCACCAGTGGCCAAGACACAACCCACAAACATGCATGGACACACACCAGGGGTGCATGCCATCAAGAGAAGTGGCAGGGCACAGAGGCTCACACACAGCCAGGGATGGGTGAGGATTAACATGCCATGTGGAAGGACACACACACACACACAACACAACAAATGTGCACAGATGGCAGAAGGCACACCGACCCAGAATGCACACCCTAGCAACACACATGTCCACAGGCCACCATGCCCACTGCCTGTCCATGTGCGTGTGTCAGATGCTGAGCACTATTGCACTTTGGTGTACAGCGCAATGCAGGCATCATCATGCAGATGCAACTACGGACAGCACCCGGGAGGGTGTGCAGGTGGACTGTGTGTCCACGTGCAGGGCCGGGTACCCACCCGTGCACTGCCCACTGATACACACAATGCACACAGGGCAGCACCAGACAGTAGCCGCACTGGGAGATAGGTCAGTCACGTGACACAGTGCCACGGCCACCACGGATGCACGGGCGGCCCCGCCGAGACCCGCCAGCACTGGCAGGCTGACCACTGGCCTCATGGGTTGGCACCGATGGTCCCCCAGGGGTTCCACTGCACGAACACGACCGTGCTCGTGCAGGGGTCTGCAGCACACCGAACATGCTTGCATCAGGAGTGCTCGGGATGCCCACAGCTGAACCCGGCGTCGACAGGGTGGGAGTCGCACGCATACCGGGAACGTGGGGTGGATAGTGCACTGCGTGGTGTCCGCGATGCATGGGCACCTGACTGTGTGCCCATTGTGGCCATGACAGCAATGAATGCCTGTGCATGCCTGTCAATAGCAGCGGTCACATCCTCCTGCAAATGATCCATCCCTGCCAGGATCAGTTCAGTGTCCCTGCTGCGATGCTCCTCGGCCCACTCCAGAGTCACACGCAGTGCATCCATGGACGTCGCAAGCTGCATCTGCTGCTGGACCGATGCTCGCAGTAGGCAGGTGTGCTCATCCAAGAGGTCATCAGCCTCCTCGGCATCATGTCCCTCAGGGTGTGCAAGGCCCTGGTGTTCAGCACCCCTTGAGGGTGGGTGCTGCGCACCAGGACCAGGTCTGGGCATGTCCACAAGCGGTGCACAGATGCCGCCACTGAACCCTGTACCCCCAAGCACAGTGGGCGGCTGCTGATGCTGCCCCTCCGGCTGCCGCACCCCAGGGCTCAGTGGTGCCACCTCAGTGGCTGCAACAGCCCCACTGTCCTGAACAGACACCAGTGCTGCCCCACTGGTGCTGACAGGCACAGCCTGGGACTGTGCTGACACGCAGGCCTCCATGGCGGCACCACCCACAGCCATGGGCGTGAATTGCCCTGGTGTGTGGCCATCCTGTGGCACACACATGTCACTGCCCATGACGGTCGTGTCATCATCACTGGTGCCGGACTCTGCCCCAGCCACAGCCACGGCGTGCTGGCATCCGTGGATGCCAGCACGCTGGGACACAGGCAGGGCTTCCTCCACACCTGTCACAACGACATCAGTGTAGACAGCCAGGTGGCCCCACTGTTGCAATGATCCACATATACCTTTGGAGGTGGATGGTCCCACCTCCGACTCCATCCGACTGCCCACAGTGGACAGGCCCACCACCGCTGACCCATGCAGATGCTCAGGATCTGTAAGGGAAAGCAAAGTCATGCTACTGCATATGACCTACCCTGCCCCCCCCATAGACAGACCATGACTTACCATACAATGATGGACCACCACCCGTCTGGAAGCCACCACCCAGAACACACTCAATGGCATTGCGCTGCATGCTTCCAGCAAGCCTGTCCTCTGCTGGGGTCAGCTGTACCACCTCCGGCTGTCCCCCACCTGTTGCAGCACGTGCTGCCCTGATGGCAGCCACCTTCTCCTTTACCCTCCTCCTGTCCATGCCCATCTTCTTACACTCCTGCACGGAGCACTGGTGGCTGCATGCAGGTTCACGGCACGTGCCACCTCCTCCCATGCAGCAGCACAGGCCTGAGGGGTTCCCCGCCGTCCACTGAGCAGTGGCTCCTGATCCAAGTAGGCCTCAAACAGGGCCTCAGTTTCGGCCTTTGTAAAATTCGGCCTCCTCCTCCTCCCACCAGCGTTTTCCTCCTCTCCAACAACCTGCTCGGTCATTATGTAGCCTGTAAGAATGGCAGTTGTTACCTGTGACTGTGTAGTCCCATGCATGTCCCTGAATCCACAGTCCACACTCCCAAACAGCATGCAACTCACCAATAAACTGCAGTAACCAACTATGGCCACTGCAGCACATTGTCACACCTTTGTAGCGCAATCCATGCAAATGAGGCGAGGAGCAACTTTAAGTAGATGCAAATTGCAGTGCTGCACCATTGAATGGCGATTAGATGATTTGTATATGACGGCTGAATATTGCGCTGTTGCGCTTTGCGCAATTGTGTTAAACGTGCTGAGCCAATGGCGCAGTTCTGTGGCATGCATAGTATACCTCACTGCGCATGCCCAGGTTGCTGATGCAGGCATCTGCTGCGCTGATGACGTGCTGTGCATGGTAGGCAATGCAGGGCATGGCCACTATTGTGCCAGTGGTACTATAGCAATGGTCACTACATGGCGCTGTGGCACTAGGCCATCATAGGCACAATGGCCGAACTGCCCGGTAGTCTGCTATGGCACTGGCACACAGGCAGCCAATCGTGCTACATGCATTATCATCCGATGGAGCTGTGTGTGGCCTTGCACCAGAGACCATTGACCCTGTGCCTGACCTTTGCCCCCTTGGCGCCATGCGTCAGGCATAGGTGCACCTTTATCACGCTGTTCGGTAACAGCGCAATAGGGAATGGCAGCGCTGTACTGCACAGCATCTGCACGTGGGGAGCCGTGCTGCAGAGTGCCATATTGCCTACTATAGCTGCTAGAATGGCGCGCAGATGGGCAGCACAGTGGACGGCTATTGAGCTGGCCAATCTAGTGGCCATTGTTGAGCCACATCATGGGCCTCTCTTTGGGGAGGCCCCCTTGGACAGGGCCAGGACCCAGGTGTGGCAGGAGGTGGCCACTGCCCTGGAAGAGGCCACAGGATAGGAGCATACTGCTGAGCAGTGCAGGCACCGCTATGGTGACCTGCGTAGGAGGGAGCCAGAGCTACTGGCCCGACTGTGGGCACGTGCCAGGAGTGGCATGGTGCCACGGCCAGGTAGGGGTTCCGTCAACACACTTTTATCGTCCATATGAGTCACAGTGTTGTATGTGTCCAGCACATAGGGGAGGGACCATATGGGGTTGGCCATGGCGGTGTTCACAGGGTGTGTGGGGTGGTGGGTCTGGCTGGGTGGAGGGCACACCTTGGGGCAGGGAACTTTGCTCAGGAATGTACTGATGTTCTTCTCTCCTTTTTTTCCCACAGCCCAGACGAACTCCGCAGATTGTGGGCAGAGCGGCGGAGGAGGGAGGACAATGCAGCCAGGCGAGCCGAGGGCCATCAACGCCCACCTGACCGGCCCGATGAGGGTGAGTGCCATACATCCATGATTAGTACTGCATGCTGTGTCACAGGGTGGGCAGCGAGGCATGGCCACCATTCATCAACATCACTGCCATGCACGCCACTTGTTACAGTCAACACTGTCCAGTGGCAATGCATGTCTGGGTGTGCATCACTGGTGGTCCATGCGTGCACCAGGTGCATGGCTGTGCCACTGCCTTTGCACCACATAGCCATGTCACTAAACGGACACGGTGGTGCTGTGTGTGACTTGGCCGGTGGGTATATGCAGTGTTCCACATGGCTGTATGCGCCTGGGTGGGCAGGTCTTGTGGACATGATCACTGTGGGTGGTCACACACCATCACAGTGGTATGTCCCATGGTCGTATGCCATGCACAGTGGGTGGGCTGTATGGGGTTGTGCATTCACACCTATTGACCGTGCTCCCTTGTTCTAGGTACGCGCCACCTCAGGGACATTCGGGACACCTTACGGGAGGTCCTTCATCTGGCCCACGAGTCCCTAGACATCTTGAGGAGGCTTGAGACAATGGGGGTGCTGCGGAGGCACAGAGGCAGGAGGTCCCAGAGCCAGGAACAGTGGTCCAGATGACAGTTCTTTGGTCCCTGACTTCCCCCACCCCTGGCCCCACCCTCACACTCTCCTATCCCATCCCATTTGTCCACCCTTCCCCTACCCACCCCCACCTTGTTTGTGTCCCCCACCTCAAGCTTGTATATAGTTTGTATTGTTGTACATAGTTCACTTTTATATTTACAATACATTTGAATTTGATACGAATACTGTGGTGGTCTCTGATCTGCAGCTGGCTATAGGTGCTCAGCTGCAGTGGTGTGCATGGCATCAGGGGTGGTGCAGTCATGGGTATGTGTGTGTGTCCATGTGGAGGTGACTATGGTGTGGGGGTAGATATCAGTCAGTGTCTGTGTTGTGTGTGTTGTTTCCTGTGCACTGGATGACTGTGTGCAGTGGTCCATGGTGCGTGCTCTGTGTCCATGGTGCACCCATTGGCCTGTCCATGGCCTGTGTAGCCGACACACATGCCTGTCTGTGACCTGCACGGTCCACTGGCATGTCAGTAGTGGCATTCCCTGCAGGGCGGACACTGTACCCGTCACTTTGCTGGGTTGCCCCTGTCACTGGTGTGGTGCATACCTGGCTCCGGTGGCACTGTGGGCAACATGGTCATTGTCCCACTTCCATGCTGTGGCTTGTGTGTGTTGCAGGGGATGCGCCCCACTGTCTGTGGCTTGTGCTCTGGGTGACTACTGGTGGTATATGGGTCCACAGTGCCTGCGCAGGGTGGCTGGCACTCCAGTGCCATGGTGGACTGTGGGTTGTGTGTACACAGTTTACATGGGCCCACAATGGGGGCTCGGTTGCCCCACCACTGCATCCCTGTGTTGTTGTGCCCTTGGGTATGGGTGGGTGTCTGTCCATACCCTGTGAGGCATCCGGTGTGGTGCATGCTTCCACCCACCACTGTGGTTGTCTGTGCTGGCTGTTGTGGCCAGTGGTGGGTCGGGGTGTGTCACTGGAATGCTGTGCAGGGCTCTGTACCACTGGTGGTGGTGTCAAGGTCATGCCCGTCCCATGTGGGGTACCTCTTGTGCCAATGCATGGTCGATCTCTCAGCAGTACCTCGGGGGGGACTGTGCATGGTGGCACTGTGTCTGCCGTTGTTGCATTGCTGTGTGCTGCAACCCGCTGATGGGTGCTTGTGGTGGAGCTGGCTTGCATGGTTCTGTGGTACACAGGGTTGCATTGACACAGTGGGGGTGGTGGCATGCATGGGGTTTCCTGCAGTGGTGGTCACTGCTCATGGGGGGGTGTCTGGGGGTCACAGTGCAGGGTGTGCTGTGCACGGGGGGGATGGTGTGGCATGGGGTGGTCTGCCCTCCTTGTGTGCCAGTCACAGGTTGCTGGTAGGTGTGATGGGGCACCATGGCCAGGCTGTGGGTTGGCTGCTTGTCTCCATGGGCCAGTGGTTATTCCAGACCTCCCCCAGTTGTGCTGTGCTTGGGGTGTGGAGGGATGATGTCTGTTCTGCTGTGTGTTCCTGTGCCCATCTGTGGCATGGGTGGTGGGCCCCTACCTCCCTGATTGTGCAGTTACATTGCTCTGCAGCTGGGGGGCTCCCTGGTTGTGCTATGGTGCCTCTGGACTGCTCAGCTGAACATCCCTTGTTGCACTATGGTGCATCAGATCTGCTCAGCTTCCCCTCCCTAGTTGTGCTATGGCGCAGGTGGTGCGATATTCAGTCATCAGCTGTAGGCACAATTTGGCCTGCTCCGTTTTTGAATATCATGTCTCTTGTGCATGGGCGCAATAGACTTGTGCTTGCTCCTGCTATTGCGCACTTTTTGGGTGCAGTTTGAATATCTGGGCCTAAGTATTTGGGAATGTCTGGTTATAATGTGTTGATAACAGCACAGCAGATATTTTTATATATAATTATAATGTCTTTCAAGACCTCTGAAATGGGAAATTATAGGTATGCTTAGAAGAAATATTGAACAAGGCTGGATGGCTCAACATGGGGGGAGAAAGCAGTCACATATAGAAACTAAGTAATCGAGGAGAACTGCTTTAAATATAGATGGTAACAAGTGTAGCTTTCTTTCTGACTTTTTAGTGGAATTACTCAAGTTAACTTTTTAAAGGTATAAGGAATAAAAATCAGAACTTTTTCTTTTCATTTTAACTGTACCCACAGTTTGTGGCTTTCTAGAAATAATATAGGTAAAATATTTTGTTCTGTAATTAAGCTTGCTAGAAGCTATCACTTGTGGCATCGATGACTCAGGTTCATCATCCTCCCCCTCCTCATCAACTACTTCCTCACATTTGTTAGCCTCCATATCCTCTTCCTCCTAATCCGAGTGCACAGCCCCCCACAAAATAAGACTTATGCCTCACGGCACATATCGCGCTGTTTTGGCAGTGCAGTATATGCGTGTGGCATAATGTTTTGCAACATCATGACCCCATGCCCTCTCTCCATAAATATATTATAGTGGCATGGTAGCGCCACTATAGTTAGGGTTGTGCAGATACTTTAATGTTAAACTCAAATTTGCACTTTAATAACTTTGCAACCATTCAACAGATTTGCATGAAATTGTGCATGCACAGTCTGGTAGGGTAGATCTCTTGACATGCCAAGATCCGTTTTGATCAGATTGGCAGATTTTGCACTGCACATAGTAAAAAAAGGTCAAAATTTGCCTTTTTTGCTGTTTTTTTTGTCATAGCGCTGTGGCCAAATGGTTTGGAATTTTGGTCTGACATTTTAAAGGTAGAAAGTGCTTGCTCCTTAGAATACTTCTGCATTAGTTTGGTGATAAAATGTTAAAATTTCAGGTTCTGAGCATGCTTAGTTCACTCTTTTTTTTTTGCACTTGCCCGGCTCCCACAGCTTTCAGAGGAGGCCTCATAACCCCCTCCTACTCCGTCCGCCTGGGCTATCCAAGGCTGCCCCTACCCCGGCTTCATTATGCTCAGGAGCTGGGGGTGTATATGATTTTTCTCCCCATTTTCTCCCCTTAACCCCGAGGATGCCAGCCCAAAGGATGTGCATCCAGGCAGATGATGTGCTGATGCACACCATTGCCAAGCACCCAGAGCATCCTCCCCTCCCCGGCTCAGGAGAGCCACTGTTGACCCTGTAAGCCCATGCTTCCACTGGCCCCCAGGAACATTGGGTGCATGAAGCACCCCCTGGTAACCCACCCCTGGAGAAGGACAGCATCCATTGAGATGCTCAATCCTCCATCCTCCCCATCGGCCCCCGACAACCCTGAGTCTGTTCCTGAACCCAGGTCACCGGCATAGCATGAGGTGTGGTGACTAGTTCACTCTTTTGGATAGCTATCTGGAACAAAAAAGGATTTGGCTCTGAAGAAAAAGGATCCTTTTTCTTGAGGGGACAATCCTTTTTCATCAAAAAAAATTTATTTTTCATGAGTCACCATCTTGTTTTTAATTTCTGGCCAAAACAAACTGTCATAACTGGGCCCAGGGATGTCTGTTACAGACATCCAACCATGTATCTTGCTTATTGGGAGTTGATGAGCTGTTCTGTGTGGTATTTAATATTTTGTATGCCCCCAGAACTTTTTTTTAAACATTTAATACCTTTTTCTGCCACTCTCTAAGTTCCTTCTTCATGAGTTCTTTTTCATCATGGCGAAAAAGGACATCTGCTGATGAAAAAGGATTTCCCCTTTTCATGACCAGGTGGCCATGCCCCTAATACTTTTTCACCGGCCAATTAACTTTTTCATCATGATGAAAAAGAATGGTGAAAAAGGAACTACTGTGGTGAAAAAAAAAGGATTAGCGACATGGCCATCTGGTCGTAAAAATAGAAAATCCTTTTTCACCAGCTAATTTCTTAGAAACATATGCAAGGCAAGGCAAAATTTATTTAAAAGATGCCCAATCCTGGAGGCTCTGGGCGCCATACAAATAGATAAACACATATGCAACAAAATAAGTCAATAAAAGAAAAAAAGAAAAGAAAAAAGAAAATATATCTATAAATATATGAAGCACCCACTCTGAATGGAAAAAATGTCCTAGGTACAGCTCAAAATGAAATTACTTTCAAATTAATAAAGCTGTTCACAAGACTATGTAAAAAAGACTTTTTATTTTTACACGTCATACAAAAACATAGTTTAGGTCTTAAAATGCATAACTATGTTTTTACTTATCAGTGCATGGTTATGGCATGATAATTCTAGCAATATAAACAGTGAAAATAGCTTAACACAGCTAAAAGCTGAATGCTAAAAAACAGAGACTTTGGTGATTTCTCTTGGTGTATTGAGCGCTCAGGGATTTAACAAGGAGTACTAGTAAGTGCATGTGTAATTTGGTACAATATGTGGCATAGGTTTAGCATAATTCAGTGGTGAGACAAACCCAGCTTAAGTTACAGTGTTATAAGGAGCTATAACTAATTAAACAAACTCTCCTAAGTGAAGATGGCATCACAAAGCACAAATTTAAATACCGGTAAAAGCAGGAGTGCTGAAGGGACTCAAACCAACAAGCAGTTCTACTATGCACAGCAAGTTTTTTTACAGGAGGGACACTAATCCATTGCTTTGTGATAATCCAAACCCTGAAGATCCTCAGGTCATGGGACAACATGAGATTCACACTATGTATTTTTAACTGGAGAAAAAAGTAAAAGCTAGGAGAATGTGTTGGCACAAACCCTCTATGGAAGTGTATATAGCTTTGAAACAAGTTCCACATGGATTTAGGATTATACAATTGCCAGAATTTGGTACTGATCTGACTGACTTTCTAGCTGATTGGCATGCAATTGGCCATGAGGCATCTTTAAAACGCATGGAATTGATTTTAAAAAATGCAGCACCAATTAGACAAAAGATATCTAAAGCGATTGAAGCTCTGGAAAATTTGTTAGCTAACAACACCATGTCTGAAAAATTAAATAAATTACAACAAGAATTAGATTAAAAAAATTAAATGATATGATACCAGACTGAAACAAGCAAAAGAGAAAAAAACATTTACGAGATGCTAATGACTATAAAAATGGTACTGTATTTAATTGGAGCAATAAGAAAGAAAATGGCCAATTAAGATCAATTTTGAAGAAAAATACATCAAATAATGAGGCCACAGTACTGGATTATATATCAGGTCCGGATTCAGACACATCTAGTAATAGTTCTGTTTTTTTGTCCAAAACGAAAGGACAAATAAGATTGGAATTTTCACCATCCACCACTTCACAACAGTTATCAGGACGAGGGCAATTTAAATCCCTGTCGAAGCAGTCGACAAACACGCTTCAGATTCCCCCAGAAAAACAAAGGACAAAGGGGGGTGAGAGGTGGAAGAGGTCATTAAATAAACAATGGAGAAGTAATATAGTAATGTTCAGGGCAATGTCATTAATATTTCATCCAGAAAGCTGACTATTGATGAGAATACAGTATTGAACAAAGGATTATCTTTTGTACCGACTAAAAGACTTGATACAAGCCAGGAATTGATAGATCTTCACTTGTTTGCCAGAAAATTGACTTTAAAGGCTATTTTTCGGAAGGATTCTCATCCGACTGGCCAGATGGAAAAAGTCGAAGTGATCGAATCGGAATTTAAGGCAAAGTCTATGTTTTGCCCACAACATGGTGCAGCGGTCTCTACATTTCTGAAAATATGTGAGAAGGATCTCATGCAGTTGGATTTGGCTACAAATAATAATAGGAAAGTATATTACAACCTTACTTTATCTGAAAATAAAGCTCTGAATTCATTACATAATGATAGATCTATTGTTATTAAGCTTGCTGATAAGGTGGGAGCAATAGTAATAATGAATAGCTGTGATTATGAAGAGGAAATTATGAACCAACTTGCTGATTCTACTTTTTATCGAAGATTACCAGGGAATCTTACAAAGGTTTTTAAACAGTGTGTCGACGAATATTTGTCTTGGGCTATAGAGATGGGGTGGTTGAATAATAAAGAAAAAAGCTTTCTGACAGTGGAAAAACCTGTAGTACCAACCATCTACACTATTCCAAAAATACATAAAAATTTGCACAAACCATTATATCTGGGATCGGGTGGTTAACTGAACCAATTTCCATATTCGTCGACACGTATTTGAAAACCATTGTACAACAAAAACCGTCATATCTTAGGGATACAACAGATCTGTTGAATGTGGTAAATGATATTGAAATGAGTAAAGACTCTAGTTTTGCCACTTTGGTTGTACAGTCTCTGTATACGTGTATACCACACGATGAGGGACTGGAAGCACTCTGGTATTTTTAGACCAAAGAGAAGACAATCACCCTCCTACTAAACTGCTGCTAGATTTGTCTAAATTTATTCTTAAATTTAAAATGTTTTTGCTTAAATCGAAATATTATCTGCAGATAAAAGGGACCGCCATGGGGGCAACATTTGCACCTAGTTATGCAAATTTGTTTTTGGCAAAATGGGAGTTTGAAGTGGTCAGGAGCGCCTCCACAAATCCATTTCTTCCTGAGCTGGATTTGTGGAGGAGCTTTATTGATTACATTTTGATTATCTGGAAGGGAGGTGAGAATGAGCTTTTGAAGTTTGTAAAATGTCTTAATAATAGCAATTTGGCTTTGAGGTTTGTGCTGACAGCAGGAAAACATCAAATTGATTTTTTAGATGTGACTTTGTATAGGGATAGTGATGTAAATATACTGTCTGACTTATTTACAAAAAATACAGATCGTAATACTTTGTTACCTGCCTCTAGTTTTCATCCAAAGCATGTTATTAAGGCAATTCCAAAGGGAGTGTTGATTTGTGTACAACAAAACTGTACTGAACCAGAGATTTATAATATAAGAGAGAAGGAACGAATTGAAAGATTTAGAACAAGAGGCTATACAAAGGAAATTACAACAATGGCAGTGAAATCAGTTAGGGAATTGGATCGGACCACTCTACTGACACCTGGGGCCAGATATTCAAAACTTTGCCCCAGGGCTAAATTAGCACTGCCCGGTGGGCAAACTTAGCCCAGAACACAAAGCAAGCCATATTCAAAAGGAATAGCCCAGGGCAAACCGCTTCTGAATATAGCATGGGAATGAGGCCGGGCAAACTGGTCTGAGAGTGCAGGGCAAACTTAGCCCTGGAATAAGACAGCTCTGAATATGGCAACCAGGAAGTGCAAACCACAACAGCAACACAGTGCACAGTGATGTGAAGGTAGGTAGAGGTGAACTATGTGGCCAGTGTGTGTGTGCCAGCAATTGCGTTAACCCAGTACAGCTGAAGGCAGCAGCATATGTGAAAGTACAGTGTGCAAAACTGTAAAATATTCCCCGAACTGTTTGCGCAGTGCTAACATGTTTACGTGGGTTTAGTGCAGGGCTAAACCGTTAGCCCGGTGCAAACACGTTTGCCTGGTGCTAAACTTTGTCATATTCAAAAGTGACATGCAAATGAGCCTACTTAGGTAGTCTGTGAGCAGACATCCAGATTAGCATCTCATTATGCCCTAATTTGCATGCAGTTTGCACCGGGCTAACTGTTTAGCCCTGTGCTAAACCCGCGCAAATGTGTTAGCGCTGCGCAAACAGTTTGGGGAATATTATACAGTTTGAACACTACTTCCACATACGCTGCTGCCTGCAGCTGTACTGGGACAACACAGCATAGGCACAGATGGTGGTGCTGCATGCAACTGTCACACTGTAGGTCATGCTACAGTGCACAGCAGACACTACAGTAGCAAGGGGGCCAGTAGTGTGTGGACACAGCAATGCCTATAGTGTGTAGGGCAGTGATGATGACTGCACTATACACAGTGAGAGGCTCAACCTGCAGGTGTTTACTGACAGTGGACATTACTGTTACGCTGTTGTGTGACCCACAGATGCTGACCTCTGGCATGGGATGCTCACAGTGACATGTACATGTCCGGTTTTGTGTGCTGTGGCAGTTGTACAGCTGTGCAGTATGTGGCCGGGGGGGCATATATTATCCGAAAGGCACACTGGTGTTGGGGTATTCCCAGTACTGGCCCATGTGCACTGCATGATGTGTCCCAGCCTTGTGGCCACACCTGGTCTGTGGCACAGCCTGGCCACCCATACACTCTCCCCTCAACATCCTCAATGCCCACAGTGCTGCATGTGTGTGCTGGCATCTGTTAGTGTCCACAGAAGCGTGGTCCACAGGTGTGTGCTGTATGGCCACACTACCATGCTGTCCACTGGCAGCAGGGTCACCACTTACTGCCTGGCATGGCTGGGACTGGTGGCAGATGATGGCATCATTGTGATGCCATCAGTTAGCAGCATGCTTCCTCTATGTTTGGCTTTGTCTATGTGTAATATTTATTTGTTAGGGTCGCGCAAAACCCACGCAAAGCCATAGTGTCACAAGAAGCTGATTGCCCAGGGTTAAGACAAGCTTTCCTACGGTAATGTGCACCACGCTAAGTGTCGCTACGAGTTACAAGAAACCACTTTGCACAGCGCTTAGTCGCTGAATATAGCATTGCGCCTGTATTCATGCCGTTTGCCCCTTGCATACATCATGATTTTGCCCAGCGCTAATGCAGTTTGCCCGCGCTATTTGGCCTTTTGAATATAGCAGACCCACGCTAATCCCACGCTAAACCTGTGCAAATGGTTTTTGCCTGGCTCAAAGTTTTGAATATTTGGACCCTAAAGTGAAAAACAAACAGCAAATGGGGTCGGACAGTATAAGATTCATCACTATCTATATGACTGGGGTACAAACTTTGCAAGATATTGTGATGAAACATTGGCCTATTCTCTCCACAGATCAGAGTCTTATACATGTGTTTCAGAAGAAGCCTGAATTTGTATTTAGGCAAGCAAATAATATTGGTAATAGAGTTGTTTCAGCTCTGTATAATCCTGAGGTGCAACATCGAACAACACAGTGGACAATGCCAAACATGAATAAAAAATGTGGACATTGTATTTATTGCAGTTATGTAATCCAAGGAAATTCGGTAGCACACCCCAGAGGAAAAAATGAGATTTTTTGTAATGCATTCATCAATTGTGACACAGGGGGAGTAATTTATATTATGCAATGCCAATGCAAAGCTTTTTACATTGGCAGAACTATTCACCAGTTTAAAATACATATAGGGGAACATGTTAGAGCATGGAAGGAGACTAACGAAAAATATGCCATAGGTAGACACTTGATTGGAAAGAATAAAAGTGAATACAGAATCAGCTTTTTTGGTATTCAGAAGATACAGAAAAATTTGCGAGGGGGTGATTGGGAAGCGTTGGTCAGTCAAGCTGAAACTAAATGGATTTTTAAAACTTGGGCTTGTTATCCGCCAGGGCTAAATGATTCTGTGGAACTTGTGCACTATTTGTAACTATATTATCGTTTGAATAAATAGTTGTAGTCATTAAGGGAAAGAGATGTATTGTTGTTTCTCCTGGGGGTGGGGGTACAAGCTGTGAGGATGTTGTTCCTTACAATTGTTATAAGTTTTTCAAGAGTCCTTTTTATTGATTATTGTCTTCTCTTCTTGTTCATTAGCTTTTTTGCAAACCTCGTCTCTTTGATGTGCTTCTGAAAATAAATACCAGGCATCTTTGTATGCATACTCCAAAACATTTTGGAAATACTGTTCCTTTGATGTGCTCCTGAAAATAGATTTGAGGCATCTCTACAAAAAGGAAAGCAAGAACGAAAGGAAACAAGAAAAAAGAAAATGAGACCATGACTGAACACTTATTAATGACGATATGGTTTATAATTATTCCACTTTTGCATATTCTGGAATTTTTGTAGGTCTCTATGTGAAATTCAAATCTTCTGGTAATATTCTGTGTGTAGTTCTTTTGTTCTGTTAAATTATAAAGCGCAGATTAAATTTGTTCTCTTTTTCTTAGATATACAGTAATATATAATATATGTACAGGATAAATATAAGGGCCCGGATATTCAGAAGGGTTGCGCCATGCACAACAGGGATGCGCCAGCGCAAGTACAGAAATGCGCCATTGTGCGATTGTGCGATTCAGCGGGAGGTGGCTGCGCAACGCAATAATCACTGCGCCAGAGTGCAATAGTAATGAATGCATGCGCAACCGTAGGGGGCGGAACCATGAATAACATGCACAGTGCGATATTCAACAGCATGCACCGTGCACAATAGGGGAGCTAACGGAAGTTGCGTGACAGCAGAAATGATCCAAAATAAAAGGGAGCAAGAGAGGGGTGCAAGAACGCAAAAGGGAAGCCACAGGTGGGAGCATGGTGACAGACAGCCAGGGTGGTACAGAAGGTAGCAGTGTGCAGGACTGGGCAGGAGCAGGACAGGGCACACCAGAACTGAGCCAGAAACAGGGTAGGAGTGGGGAGCCTGTGCCACTGTGCAGGAAAGGCTGTGGAGTGTCACAGTGGACTGAGGGCAGTGGCAGGAGGCAGGGCAGCCACAGCCAAAGGCTGGAGGTGTACCCGGTGCAGGGAAGCATCAGGTACGGACAGCGGGGGGGAACAGGACAACAGCCGCCGGGGGGGGACACCAGCCAGGGACATGGCCAGTGCCACCTTCCAGATGGAGGTGGTAATGAGGGGTGTGAGAGGCAGGCAGCAGGGGATGGCTGTGGAAGGGCACATCGGCGGTACACCCAGAACAGGCAGTACTGAGCCCGCACCAACTTCGAACACTACTCTGACACAGAGATTGTGAGCCGGTACCACCTGAACCGGGTGATCCTGAGGCAGCTCTGTGAGCTGTGCAGTGATGAGATGCAGGCACCCACATGACAGAGCCATGCTCTGTCAGTGGAGACGAAGGTGACAGTCATCATGTGCCTTCTCACCATGGGCACCTTCCAGAGACCAATAGGGGACACGACAGGCATAACCCAATTAGCTGCGTCACGCCTACTCACACAATTCCTCAGCGCACTGCTGCCACATGCTGCGGAGTACATCTGTTTCCCCAGCACACAGGCGGAGCACACAGCACACATACAGGAGTTCCACAGGGTAGCACGGTTGCCTGGCATGCTCAGGGCCATTGACTGCACCCATGTGGCCATCCGCACGCCACCTGGCCCAGAGGGAACGGCATACATCAATCAGAAGGGGTACACAAGCATCAACTGCCAGGTGGTGTGCGATGCCAGGGGGTGCATTACCAATGTCTGTGACACGCACCCTGGGGGAGCACACGATGCCTTCATCTGGCACCAGTCTGCACTGTGCCACAGGTTTGAGAGTGGGGACATCCCCACTGGCCAGCTAGTGGGTGAGTATGCATATCACGCAGGACGACATGAGCAGATGTGGGGGGGGTGCATAGTCAGAGGTGCCATGGGTACCGGCCTTGTTGGCCCATGGCAAAGCAATGCAGACCACCATACTAATGTCAACCCTCTACACACAGGTGACAGTGGTTACCCACTACGTCCCTGGCTGCTCACACCATACCGGCACCCCACGACCCCATCACAGCTATGGTACAAGGAGGCACATGCCACAACTCGGAATGTCATCGAGCAGGTGTTCGGGATGCTGAAGGCACAGTTCCAGTGCCTGGACACATCTGGCAGTGCCTTTCAGTACAGCCCCTCGAAGGCCTGTGGGCTATTCCTGGCCTGCTGTATCCTGCACAACATGGCCACTGACTGTGGGATAGCCATAGAGGTCAAAGAGGGGGACAGCGGTGGGGACGATGAGGACGCCGGTCCAGCCGGTGATGGGCAGCCACCCCCTGGGCAAAGAGACCCCCACCTGATTTGGATGTCACAGCTGCACCAGGACACCATTACAGAAGAGCACTTTGGTCAACACAGGTAGGTCACGGGGCCAGGCGCAACCACCAATGGCAAGGGCACAGCCCACAGACAGGCAGGGCAGAACACCAGGGGCAGACGGCAGTAAGGGATTAGGTCTGAGTGTGGCACCGCACACAGCATCAGGGGTGGGCAGGGCCAAACACGACACGTGCACACACACACACACACACACCACAAGACATGCACAAGGGTTAGACGGCACGCCAACCCCAATTACCACCCCCACCCCCACACAGGTCCACACATGACCATGCCCAGTGGCCATCACTGTGCGTGCCTCAGATGCTGGGCACCATTGCACACTGGCAGACAGCACAGTGCAGGCATCATCATGCACACACCACAGTGGCCAGCAGCCAGGAGGGTGTGCACAGGGACCATGTGTGTGCAGGGCAGGGTACCTCACCCGTGCGTGCACACCACACTGCACATAGGGCAGCGGCAGACAGTGGCCATGGTGGGAGACAAGTCAGTCACACGGCACAGTACCATGGCCACCATGGATGTGTGGGCGGCCCCGCCAAGACCTGCCAGCTGTGCCAGGCTGACCATTGGCCTCATGGGGTGGCACCGACGGTCCCCAAGGGGTGACACTGCGTGAACGTGACCGTGTTCATGCAGGGGTCTGCAGCCCACCGAACATGCCCGCGCCAAGTGTGCTTGGTATGCCCACAGCTGAACCCGGTGTTGACATAGCAGGGGTCGCACGGCACCGGGAATGGGGGGTGGACATGACACTGCGTGGTGTCTGCGGCAGATGGGCACTGAACTGGGTGCCCAATGTGACCATGACAGCTGTCAATGCTTTGGTCCGCCTGTCAATGGCAACCTTCACATCCGCCTGCTGCCGGACCATCTCTGCCAGAAGCAGACCGTGATCTGTGCTGCACCACTCCTTTGCCTGGTGCAGAACCGCACTGAGTGCATCCACCGCAGTCACGAGCCACATCTGCTGATCTACTGAAACCTGGAGTAGACGGCTGTGCTCGTCAAAGAGGTCATCTGCTGGTCCGGCATGCTGTCCCTCATGGTGTTCCTGGCCCTGCTGGCCAGCACCCCTTGACGATGGGCACTGCACACCAGAGCCATGCTGGGGCATGTCCACACGTGGTGCGCTGCCACCGCCACTCGACACTGTCCCCCCATCACCATTGGCCGACTGCTGGCACTGCCCCTCTGGCTGCCGATGGCCAGGGCTCATCAGCACTGCCGCAGCAGCCGCAACAGCCTCACCACCCTGGACACACACCAGTGCTGCCCCACTGGGGCATACAGGCACAGGCTAGGACTGTGTTGTTACACAGGCCTCCACGGCGGCACCACCCATGGCAACACCCGTGCCGTTGCCTGCTGTGGGACCATCCTATGTCCCACATGTATCACTGTCCAGGACATGTGGTCCATCATCATCAGTGCTGTATCCGGCACCAATCCATGTCCCAGCACACTGGAGACTGTGGGCGCTGTCATGCTGGGACACAGGCAGGGCCTCGTCCGCACACGCACCACCCTCATCAGTCCGGACAGACATGCAGGTATGCACTAGTCTGGTCCCTCGGACACCTATGGAGGTGGATGGGCAATCCTCCGTGTCCAGGGCATCCCCCTCAGTGGACACACCCACCACCGCTGACCCATGTAGACGCTCAGGAGCTGTAAGGGAACACATTAGCGTTAGTGGCTCCGCCCTGCCCTGTGGCATTCCCTCCACCATCCACACAGTGACAGCACAGGACCTACCATGCAGTGAAGGGCTGCCACCCATCTGGAAGCCACCACCAGGAACGCCCTCGATGGCACAACGCAGCATGCTGCCAGCCGCCCGCTCCTCCTGTGGCGTCAGGCGTGGCACATCCGACTGGCCCCCACCGGTGGCAGCACATGCAGCCCTGATGGCAGCCACCTTGTCTTTGATCCTCCTACTGTCTGTGCCGACCTTCTTCTTACACTCCTGCATGGACCGCTGGTGGCTGCCATGCTGGTTCATGGCACGCGCCACCTCACCCCACGCCGCAGGACGGGCCTGTGGTGTTCCCTGCTGTCCACTGAGTAGCGGTTCCTTGTCAAGATATGCCTCAAACAGGACATCTGATTCAGCCTGGGTGAAATTGGGCCTCCTCCTTCTCCCCATCCCTGTTCCTCCTCTTCTTCACATTCGGTCATGATCGAGCCTGTGAGAATGACAGGTGTTACCTTGGACTGTGCAGTCCCATTCAGCCTTCAGAAACCACAGTCCCCACATCCCAACAGCATGCAACCCACCACAATAGACTGCAATACCTAACTATGTCCTCTGCAGCCCCATGTCGCATTTACATAGCGCAACCCATGCAAATGAGGCAAGACGCAACTGTAAGTGGATGCAAATGCAGTGGTTGCGCTGTGGAATGGCTGATGAGCTGATTTGCATATGCTGGCTGAATATCCCGCTGTTGCACCTTGCGCAATGTTGGTGAGCGTGCTCAGGCTATGGCGCAGCGCTGTGTCGTGTGCAATTGGCACTGCACGGCACATGCCCGCGGTGCTGACGCCGACGCATGCGGTGCTGCTGATGTGTTGTGCGCGGGAGGCAGTGCAGGGCATGGCCAACACTGTATCTGTGGTGCTAGTGCACTGTTCGCCCATGTGGCGCTCGTGCCCTGGTGCGCTGTAGGCGCCATGGGGCCACAGTGCGGTAGGCCACTGCAGGGCATCACAAACAAGCACTCTAGCTTGCTACATGCAGGGTGTCCCAATAGCGCTGTGGTGCTCCGTGCGTGGACAGACCCTTGACCCTGCTTTTGACCTTTGCCCCCTAGGTGCCATGCATCTGCATGGGTGCACCCCTATCACGCAGTTCAGTGACAGCACGATGGGGACTGGCAGCGCAGTACCGTGCTGCCTCCACACGTGGGGCACGTGCACTACAGAGCACCATTTTGATAGCGATACACACTGAAGGATGCCATGTAGGAGAGCACAGATGTGGAGTGCATGGAAGGGCCTGCCTGAGGAGGTCGTGGAGTCAAAAACAGTGGGGAATTCAAGAATGCATGGGACAGACGTAAGGCAATTCTTGTGGGGGGTAGAAAGAAATAGGCTGTTGGTTAACTAGGATCGGCAGCTTATCCAGTAGGTGGGGAAATGGGCAGACTAGGTGGGCCAAGCGATCCTAATCTACCATCAAATTCTATGTTTCTAAATCTTCCTACCTGAGGTCCCCATGGTTTAATGAGGACCTCAGGGAGATGAAGAGAAAGGGTCAGAGAATGGAGCACTGCTGGAGAAAGTCTGGCCTGGAGAAGTACAAACTGGCCCTGCGTATGCATTATAATGCATACCAGGGGGCAATCAACCATAAGAAGACAGTGTTCCTGTCCAGGGAGATTGCTGCTGGGAAGAACTGACCAGCTGTACTTTTTCGGACTGTGGACAGGCTACTTCATCCTGCTTGTCTACAGCCGAAGAAGTTTTTTTCAAATGCTGAATGCAAAGAGTTTGCTCGGTTCTTCTCGGACAGAGTGTCCAGTATCTGGCAGGGACTTTCTCCAGTCAGCAATGCCATAGCTGGCAGTGGTTGCCAGAGGTGTTCTGAGTGCACTCCACCTGATTGGGGGGAGTTTAAACCAGTGGAAGTAAGTGAGGTCATCAGGTTGGCTACCAATCTGAAGCACACTTTTTGCGAACTGGATCCGGTACCAACGCATTTCTTGATGAGATGCAGCAACACTGTTGGCCCGGTGTTTGCCCTGATTGTCTGGTGTTCCTTATCTGAGGGGGTCTTTCCTGATGCCTTGAAGGAAGCATTGGTGAGACCACTCCTAAAGAAATCATCATTGGACCCGGACGTCAGGGCAAATTACTGGCCTATCTCCAATCTCCCCTTTTTGGTGAAAGTTGTTGAGAAGGTAGTGGCACTTCAGTTGGAGAAGCACCTCGTGACCCATGAGTTGTATGAACATTTCCAGTCAGGGTTTCGGGCAAGGCATAACACAGAAACCGCACTTGTTCGGGTGCAGAATTATGTCCTCAGGGCTGGAGATCGAGGAGAAAAGATAATTCTTGTTCTTGATCTCTCCTCAACATTTGACACTGTGGACCATTGTGTGTTGCTTGACTGTCTCAGGGAACTCCATGGACTCACCGGCACTGTCATCTGCTGGTTTGAGTCCTATTTAACCAACAGGAGGCAATGGGTTGTGATGGGAAATTTCTCTTCCACCACTAGTCCCTTATCTTGCAGAGTATCCAGGAATCAGTGTTGGCCCCCGTGTTGTTCACAGTGTACATGCTACCCCTGGGAGTGATCATTAGGAAGTTTGGCTTGGGTTTTCATTGCTATGCTGATGATACCCAGCTATACTTATCCTTCGCCCCAGGAATATCCAACGCGGTAGATGTACTAAACAGCTGCCTTGCTGAGAACAACGGCTGGATGGCCTCTAGCTGGTTGCAACCGAACCCTGATAAGATGGAGGTATTGGTGGTAGAGTCGAACAGAGTGCATGATAGGATGGACTCTGAATCAGAGACTGGACTTGTTCTGGGATCTATTTCATTGAAGGCCTCCCCTAGGGTGTGAAGTCTTGGTATCATTCTATACAGGAGTTTGACTATGGAGGTGCAGATATCTTCCATCTCAGAAATGTCACCAGGATAAAGCCCCTTGTTCTGCCTCTGAACCTGTCCACTTTGATGCATGCCTTAGTTACATCTAGGCTTGACTACTGTAATGAGTGCTATCTCGGGGTCACGGGAGGATCTCTCCACAGACTGCAGCTAGTGCGGAACGCAGCTGCCCAGTTACTTACTGGGCAGCTGAAATTTTGCCTTATTACACCGGTGTTGTGTGCGCTGCACTGGTTGTCAGTCAGGTGGAGGATCCTTTTTAAGGTGGGTCTTCTCACCTACAAGGCCCTAAACGGTCAGGGCCCTAGTTATCTGTCAGACCTTCTGGTACCTGCTCTCTCGGTTCGCCCCCTCCCTTCCTCCTGTGGAGGCCCCCTAGTGATTCCCAGGATGAGGTTGAAATCAGCTGGGGACAGGGCCTTTAGTGTCGCCGCTCCCATCCTGTGGAATTTGCTCCCTTCTGGGGTTAGAGGGGCCCCTTCTTTGGAGGTATTCAAGGCCTGCTTAAAGGCCTCTTATTCGCTCAGGCATTCCTGGATTGAGTTATTCATTTATAGATTTGCTCTGACTATAGCTGTTGAAATTGTATTGCTTAGCCTACTGTTTATGGGTAATATCTATCTGAAGCATTAGTATTTATATATTTATAGAATCACCAAAGAACTAGGCGCTCCAGGGAGCCTTCCAAATGGAGTGGTGCTCACACAAATATAAATTGAAACAAAGAAACAAAAATATGAAGCACCCACTCTGAATAGAAAAAAGGTCCTAGGTATAGCTCAAAATGAAATTACTTTCAAATTAATAAAGCAGTTCACAAGACTATGTAAAAAAGACTTTTTATTTTTACACTTCATACAAAAACATAGTTTAGGACTTAAAATGCATAACAAGGTTTTTACTTATCAGTGCTTGGTTATGGCATGGTAATTCTAGCAATATAAACAGTGAAAATAGCTTAATACAGCTAAAAGCTGACTGCTAAAAAACACAGACAAATGCATGAAGGGACGGCAAATCACACTAGCAACAGCTGAGGCCCTAAGGGCAAAAACCTTACGTTTCGCTATGACTGGGCGGAGCTTCTTCAGAGGTTAAGGAGCCATCCATATACTCCTTATTTATAGCACAATCAATGAAATGGAAAAACAATCAATCACTTACACTATTAAAAGACAAAGAACCTCTGTGCGCAAACACTGAGAGAAGGGTTACCTCAATGGGCATTTGGCTGGGAAGCCAAGTTTCAAGAAAATACAAAATCACACATGCCCACACAATGCAAAGCATCATGGGCTGCATATGCAAATCACCACAGAATGCTATGCTGGTCCAACTTTTAGCAAAATTGCATGGTGCCGAAAGGCCTCTCACACAGTTTACAAAGGGTGCTAACAGAAGACATAGACACGTGTTTCGTCCTACCAGCACTCATCAGTATGCCTCGTCTGTTTGACACCCCAGTGGAATGGACCAGCTACCCTAAGACAGTGTGTCTTGGATATGTTGTGGTGAACCCATTAAAATAAAAAAACATTTAAAAGACAAAGAACCTCTGTGTGCAAACACTGAGGGAAGGGTTACCCCAATGGGCATTTGGCTGGGAAGCCAAGTTTCAAGAAAATACAAAATCACACATGCCCACAAGAATTGCCTTATGTCTGTCCCATGCATTCTTGAATTCCCCACTGTTTTTGACTCCACAACCTCCTCAGGCAGGCCCTTCCATGCACCCACCACCTTCTCTGTCAAAAAATACTTCCTCACATTGCCCCTGAGCCATCCCCCCTCTGTCTTCAAATTGTGTCCCCTTGTTCTTGCACATCTCTTTTTCTGAAAGATGCTACCCTCTTGGACTTTGCTGATTCCCTTGAGGTACTTAAAAGTTTCTATCATGTCCCCCCTCTCCCTCCTTTCCTCAAGGGTATACATATTAAGCTCCTTTAGTCTCTCCTCGTATGGCTTCTGTTGCAGACCATGCACCATTTTAGTTGCCCTCCTCTGGACTTCTTCCATCCTGTCTATGTCCTTGTGGAGATGGGGTCTCCAGAATTGGATGCAGTACTCCAGATAGGGTCTCACCAACTGTCTGTACAGAGGGATGACAATTTCCTGTTTTCTACTGGTGATGATGCCTCTCCCTATACATCCCAGTATACCCCCAGCCATCCCTACTGCCCTCTCACATTTGCTTGCTGATCTTTAGGTCATCTGATATGATTACCCCCAGGTCCCTTTCCATTTTTGTTGTTGTTATTGTCTCCCCCCCATTGTGTACTCTTCCCCTGGGTTTTTGTTTCCCAGGTGCATTACTTTGCACTTCTTTGCATTGAATCCAAGCTGCCATACTTCTGACCATTGCTCCAACCTTGCCAAGTCCCTTCTCATCCTTTCCACCCCCCCTTGTGTATCAACCCTGTTTTAGATCTTTATGTCGTCTGCAAAGAGGCATACTTCTCCTTCCAGTCCCTCTGCAATGTCACTTATAAAGACATTATAAAGGACCGGACCCAGTACTGAACCCTGCGGTACCCCACTAGTAAACCCCCTTTCTTCAGAGTGGACTCTGTTTACTATTACCTTCTGTGTCCTGTTGTCCAGCCAAAGGTTTTTTCACTATGACAGAAAAAGATGGTGAAAAAGGAATTGTCATGGTGAGAAAGGATGTGCAGCATGGCCATTTGGTACGGGAAAAGGTTTGAGTGCAATCTGGTGCCAAAAAACAGAGCCATCTGGTCAGGAAAAAATATCCTTTTTTCCCAGACGGAATCTTTTTTCACCATCACAGCCAAGGATTGGCAGAAAAGGATTTGTGCTGATGAAAAAGGATTGTTTTATTGTTTTATTTATGGGTTCACATTTGAACCCCCCACCCGAAAAATCCCTAGGGCCAGATTTTCAAAGGCTGAACACAAGCTGCGACGTTAGCTTGTGCCAACAGCCCCTGCATCAGGGACCCTGCACCCAATTCATTATCAGACAGGGTTCCTGAGCCTGTGTCCTGCGGCTTGTGTCATTGGTCAAACAGAGGGTGCATCCACTGGGAATGCTGCAAGCTGAGGGGTGGTCGGGTGCATCTGCACCTCTGAAGGGACCATTGTAGTGGGTCATGCCCCCCCAAGCCCTGATCTGCCCGTACAATGCCATCTTAAGATAAAATGTCAACCCTGGTGATCAAGTGCCCCCCTCCCCACCCCAATCCACTGGTAAAATGTTATACTAAAGTACATTACAACCCCAATGTCCCACACCCTGCCCAACCCACTGGTAAATTGTAGTAATTAAGTACAGTAAATCCCTAGTGATCCAGTGGCCCCTTCACCCCACTCAGCAGAAGTGGCGCCCACTTCTACGCCCCATCCAGCCCCCAATCTGAGGGACAACACAGCCCTCCTCCACCTCTAATGGCCAGCAGACAAATGAACTGTCAGAGTGCATACTGTAGAAGTACGTACTCTGACAATTCATTCAGTGGCCAGCTGTGGTGGTGAGAGGAGGGCTGTGCTGGTCGCCAGATCTGGAATTGAAAATGAGGCCCAAATCAAGCCAATGTTAGATAGTCCAAACTGAGTTGAAATGATCGTTATGGATGACTCCATAATTAGAAAGTGCGATACAAAAATAAGTGGGCACAACAAAGAAAACATAATGGTACTGTGTTACCCAGGAGCATGAGTTGCGGACATACAGGGAGAGGCACATAAGGTCATTACTAACAAAACCGACATCAAATAATTCATTACTATCCATGCAGGAATTAATGATGTACAAAAAAATCACGACAAAGATATCTGTTTTGAGCTCATCAAAACAGCAAAACATATTAAAACATTGGGATCAGAGGTTATCATATTGGAGATCCTACCAGTGCCAAGAGCAGTAAGGGAAAAAAATAAAACTACTGCAAGAATTAATGCCAGATTGGAAAACTGACGTAATCAAGAACAGATAGGTTTTATTAACACTTGGAATGATTTCAGTGGGCAAAGGAATCTTTACAGTACAGATGGCCTTCACTTGAATAACACAAATTTATTGGGCACTTTAATTACACATAAAATGCAAGAAACAGCTTTTAACTAAATACTAAGAGGAATAGGTTGCAAATAGTTTGTAATATACTACCAAGAAACAAAAATACTTCATGTAATAAAGATAACAGCACCAGATTTCTCCTCAGTAATATGAGAAGTCTACAAAATAAATTTGATGAGTTTCAGTCTGTGCTATACAATGAACAAATTGATATTGCATTATTGATCGAAACGTGGTTAGATAGCAAAGACAATTGGGAAAAAACATTCATACGAACATACGAAATTTGCCAGCAGATAAAGGCCTAGAGGTCTATCAAGTCTGCTCGAATGTGCGGCTAGCACCCCTTATTCTGCAGCTGCCCCTCATTTCCACCCTTCCCCTTTATTAACCCTCCCCCTTGTCCTGTCCCATCCCCTTTTGAAGCAGTCCACTGTTCTACTGGATACCACTTCTGCAGGTAATGCATTCCACCCAGCCACCGCCCTCTCTGTAAAAAAGTGTCTCATCTCCCTTCTGAACCTTCCTCCCTCCAGTCTCTTATCATGGCCCCTGGTGGCCCTCCCCTCCCTTACTTTGAATAGCCCCTCTGTACCCGTCTTGTTTATTCCTTTCATGTATTTAAAGGTTTCAATCATGTCACCCCTGTCCCTCCTCTCCTCTCCAGTGAGTACATGTTCAACTCCTTCAACCTCTCCTCATATGATAAGTCCCCAGCCCCTTGATCATCTTTGTCGCCCCTGCGCTGCACCCTCCAGTAACTTAATGTCCTCTTCAGATACAGGCGCCAGTACTGCACGCAGTACTCAGGTGTGGTCTAACTAATGACCTATACAGTGGCAGAATCACCTCCTCCTCCTCGAGGATATACCCTTGCAATACAACCCAGCATTTTGTTGGCCTTTGCAGCTGCCATCCCACATTGTGCCGAGTTGTTCATTGACCCTGTAATGAGCACACCCAGATCCTTCTCCTCTGTCTGGGCTAGCTGCACTCCCCCCAGCTGGTAACTCCTCCTTGGCTTCTTCATCCCAAAATGCAGCACCTTGCACTTTTTGGCATTAAACCCCAGCTGCCAGGTGTCTGACCAGGTTTCAAGCTTTGTCAGATCATCCTGCAACCCCTGCCATCCCCCTAGGTCATCCACCACTGTGCCTACCTTGGTATCATCAGCAAACAGACTGATCTTGCTCCTGATGTCCCATGATATGTCTGCAATGAATATCCCAAACAACACTGGTCCCAACACTGAGCCCTGTGGAACACCGCTCGTCACTGCCCTTGGGTGTGAGAGCTCCCCACCCACCACCACCCTCTGTTGCCTTCCCTGAAGCCAGTTTCCTACCCATCTCGCCAGCTTTGCACCCGCCCCTGTGCCTACTAACTTCCTTCCCAGCCTTCCATGCGGCACAGAGTCGAATGCCTTACTGAAGTCCAGATACAGGACAGCCCCTGTCCAGTTGCCTAGTTACCCAGTCATAGAACTCCACCAGGTTGGTTTGGCAGGATCTGCCACGTATGAAGCCATGCTGTCTGCTGTCCTGTAGTCCTTTGGCCTCTAGGAGGGCCACCAGCCTCTCCATCAGGATAGTCTCCATTAGCTTACCCACGATGGACGTGAGGCTCACTGGTCTGTAGTTTCCCGGTTCATCCTTGGGGCCACTCTTGTGAAGAGGCACCACATGAGCCATCCTCCAGTCCTGAGTTACACACCCCGAATGTAGTGAGGCATTAAATAGGTCTGCCAAATGTCCTGCAAGGACCTCTGCCAGCTCCTTCAGTACTCTGGGGTGGATGCCATCTGGGCCTGGTGCCTTGTCCACCCTCAGTGCCTTCAAACCCTCTCGAACTCTGCCCTCCATGATTTCCCCATCTGTCACCCCTCCCCCCCGTTTCTGCCATTTCTTCCACCTTAGGTGTCACCCCCCTCTTCTCTTTAGTAAGTACTGAGCAGAAGTACTCATTTAGTGCTTCTGCCTTATCACTCCCTGCTTCACCCAACCCCCCTCCTTCCTAATCCTTACTATGTGTCCTTACAGCTCTTTTCTCCCTGATGTACTTAAAGAAGTCCTTCTCCCCTTCTTAATGCCTTGTGCCAGCCTGAGTTCCATAGATGCTTTGGCCCCTTACTGCCCCTTGTCACCTCCTTCGATACTGTCAAGTACTCCTCCTGTCCTCCCCCTCCCTGTTTTCTTGTACTCCTAAAGGCAGCTCTTTTCTTCCTTACCTTTTCCATGACCTCCTTGCTCAACCAGCTTGGTTTCTTAGCCCTAGCCTTCTTGCTCTGGGCTTTGCAGCAGGTTTTGGTTGCCTCCACTATCCCCAGCTTTATGAGCTCCCACCTCTGGTTAGTGTCCATACTAGATTGAATTCTGGCCATGTACCCTTTCACCACTTCCCCCATCCTCCCAAAGTCGGCCGTCCTGAAGTCCAGCACTCTTGTGCCAGATTCCACTCCTTCCTTGCCCATATCCAATATATATCAAGACAGGGAATATAGAAAGGAGGGGGAATTGGCATTTATTTATCATCTAATATGAAGTATGTGGATATAACACAGGAAATAAAAAACACCGACAATACATAAACATTATGGATACAAATACTAAATAACAATAGAAAGGAGTATATTTTGGGTTTATGTTACAGACCACCTGATACCAGAGTAGAAGTCAACTCAAAAATCCTAGAAGAGGTACAGTGAGCATTAGAAAAGGGACAAGTTATTATAGTGGGTGATTTCAATTTCCCAGATATTAATTGGACTACAGGGAAAACAGTCAATAAACAAAACAAAGATTTTCTGGAATTTTGCTTAGAAAATAATTTAGTACAGCATGTAAATACCCCAACTAGAGGATTTTGTTTTTACTTTGTAGTCAGAAAAAAATGTTATATTTTACTCCACATGTGACTTTGAGGGAAGTGAGGCATGGGTTTAGGTCAGGGGAACCCCCTCTATCGAGTCATGCCTTTGGTTTCATTCAGTTTTGTCAAAAAATAGAGTTTTAAAATTTAAAATTCTTTGTATGTGACTCGCTAATGATCTTTGTTCCCGAGCCTGCAAATTCTTCAGCTGTGTGACGTTTTTCCTTCGTGAGCTTCCTCCACGAGGGGACGACCAGATAGCCAGATTTTCACAAACAGATGTTCATGGGGAAGACCAGATGACCCTAGGGATGACCAGATGGCCCAAACTGGGATGACCAGATGTCCACTCGTGGCCAAAGATTTTGTTAGTGCACGGCCGAAGCTCGCGGTCAAAGATTTTCTTGCGAACGAAAAAATTTTAAAGGTTTGAAAACTTTCAAATTGCATATCTCAATAATGGTTTGGCCTTTTTACTTGAAATTTGAAGGGTGTTGAGGGGAAGTCCTAGAGATGTGAATTATGCTGTTTAGGTGTTGGGGAATTAATTGGTTGCAGAGATATTTAATGACATATTTGATGTTTTTCCCATAGGATTACACTTCGGTGTGTGTCACGACTCTCGGTGCCATTATCTCAGAAATGAAGTGAGATACACACTTTTCACTACTGACAGTTTAGATCACCTTTAGGTGATCTATATTGCTGGAACAAGATTTTAAGTTTAGTGATTTTAAGATTAGTGAGGCTTAATAAAGGGAGGAGGAGGGTGGGCAGAGGAGACTGTGAAAAGGCAGAGATACTAAACAAATATTTTGCTCAGTATTTACAAATGAAGAGGAGGTACCTAAAACAAACAGTAGAAACACTCTGGATACAGAAGTTGATACCAGCCCATTTACAGAAAGAAAAGGGTTCTGAAAGAACTCTTAAAACTGAAGGTGGACAAAGCAATGGGGTCGATGGATTCATCCCAGAATTCTAAAAGAACTAAGGGTAGAACTAGTGACACCACTGACTACCCTTTTAACAAATCATGGGAGGATAGGGTGGTACCCAAGGACTGGAGGGCAGATGTGATTCCCCTTCACAGAAGTGAGAGCAAGGCAAGCAGGAAACTACAGTCTGTTAGTTTAACCTCAGTGATAGGAAAATGATGGAATCACTTTGAAGGAAAGAATTGTCGAGTATCTAGGAGGCCAGAGGCACAGGACCCTAGGCAGCATGGATTCACAGTGGAAGGTCATGCCAGACTTAATCTGATAGACTTTTGACTGGGTGACCTAAGTAGTAGATCAGGGAGGGCTGTGACATGGCCTACCTAGACTTTAGCATAGCATTTGACACAGTCCCACACAAAAGATTAATATACAAGTTAGCCAGCCTGGGAGTGGGTCCCAAGATGACAGCCTGGGTAAAGAATTGGCTGGAGAATAGGACACAGAGAGTAATAGTAAATGGAGTCCCCTCAGAAGAAAGGGGGGTTACTAGTGGGGTACCGCAGGGTTCAGTATTAGGACCGGTCCTCTTCAATGTCTTTATAAGTGACATTGCAGAGGGACTGGAAGGAAAAGTATGTCTCTTTGCAGCTGACACAAAGATCTGCAACAGAGTTGATGCACAAGGTGGGGTGGAAAGGATGAGAAGGGACTTGGCAAGGTTAGAGGAATGGTCAAATGTATGGCAGCTTAGATTCAATTCTAAGAAGTGCAGGTAATGCACCTGGGAAACAAAAACCCAGGGGAAGAGTACACAATGGGGGTGAGATACTAACAACGACAAAAATGGAAAGGGACCTGAGGGTAGTCATATCAGATGACCTAAAGGTGGGCAAGCAATGTGAGAGGGCAGCAAGGAGGGTTGGGGATACTGGGATGCATAGGAGAGGCATCACCAGTAGAAAACAGGAAGTTATTATCCCTCTGTACAGACAGCTGGTGAGACCCCATCTGAGTACTGCGTGCAGTTCTGGAGACCCAATCTCCGCAAGACATAGACAGGATGGAAGCTGTCCAGAGGAGGGCAACTAAAATGGTGCAGGGTCTGCACCGGAAGACATATGAAGAAAGACGAAAGGAGCTTAATATGTATAGCCTCGAGGAAAGGAGGGAGAGGGGGGACATGATAGAAATGTTCAAGTACCTCAAGGGAATCAACAAAGTCCAAGAGGGTAGCATCTTTCAAAAAAGAGGTGTGCAAGAACAAGAGGGCACAATTTGAAGATAGAGGGGCGACTCAGAGGTAATTTAAGGAAGTATTTTTTCACAGAGAGGGTTGTGGATGCATGGAATGGCCTTCTGGAGGAGGCTGTGGAGTCAAAAACAGTGGTGGAATTCAAGCATGCATGGGACAGTCATAAGGCCATTCTAGGGGGTGGGGGTAGGAAGAAGTAGGCTGCTGGTTAACTAGGATCTGCAGCTTATCCAGTAGGTAGGGAAATGGGCAGACTGGGTGGGCCAAGCGGTCCTTATCTGCAGTCAAATTCTATGTTTCTATGTTTCTATGTAAACCACACAGTAAGCCTGTAGTGGAATTTTTTTAATAGGTTGCACGGTTCATGGGATATTGTTACATTTCTGTTCCAAGGGTTCGTTGCTGTATAGGGATGCTGTATAGCTATGCCAGATGTATACTATTATGCAGTAATGGGCAATGTGGTGGGAGCGTGGGACCCTCTCCCACCAATACATGTTTTTTACTACTTATATAACACTTTTTCAAAAAGTAAGGAAATTCTATGCAAAAAACTGCATTAATGCATCATTTAGGGTTAAAGCAAAACAAGTCAGGGAATGGGACATTAGGGTTGAGCCCCTACCCCCCCACACACACCCCACACACCCATCCTCCCCAGACTGACAGATGCCGGGGTGTGTCACTGGGGTCATGAGGCCTAAATCTCACCCATTCTCCTTTACTGTAATATGTCAACCTGCTTACACGTGGAATAGGATGAGAGTTGGGCCACATGACCCCAATGACACACTGCTGTGTTTGTCAGTCTGTGGAGGATGAGGGTGTGGGGGGGTTAGAGGCTCAACCCTAATGTCCTGTTTCCAGACTTTTTTTGCTTTAACCCTAAATGATGCATTAACACAGTTTTTTGCATAGAATATAGTGTGTGTGTGTGTGTGTGTGTGTGTGTGTGTGTGTGTAAAATACTGGCACAGTAGTGCCAGTATTGTTAGGGTTGCATGGGCACTTCTACGTTAAACCCCAAATTTCACACTTTAATAACTTTGCAACCGTACAACCGATGCGCCCCAAATTTTGTATGTGCCATGTGGCACCATAGAGCTCTGGCTCTGGCAAGTTTTGTTCCGGTCAGTAGTGCAGTTGTGGAGCTGTAGAGTGCCATAAAATGCATAATTTACCATTTAGGTGCAAATTCTTTGCTCAGCTGCATCTCTGAAAGGACTTGGGGGTCTGGTCTGAAATTGTTAGGGTAGATGGGGTCTGGGCTGCAGATGTGCCTTTTGAAGGTTTAGTGAAAAAATATTAATCCCTTCAAAAGTTATAAAACTTTAATGTTTCCCATTATAGCTTATGAGAAAAAATATATGTTCCACATAAAAGCAGTTTCTGCTTTCTCAAAAGCACTTTTTAATGCCGAAAATGGTTTGAGTAGTGTCGTGCTGCTGCCATTTTGTTTTCAGTTAGTGACAGGGAAAAGCCGCTGTTATTCAAAAAATGCTGCACCTTGGTAAGCACCAGCAGTTGTGTTTACCTAACCGTGGCCTGAGGAACACAATTCTGGCCTTAGTTTTTTGTAAATAGTGGCCAGAAATATGTTTTTCCACTTGGCCATTGGTACTGTCAAAAATTTGTGGCACTATTTTTGCAGTTTTCACGCAACTAACAGCACTGTTGCATGCAAACTGCCACAAATTTGTGGCATTGTTTCGCGAAAATTGCTGCAAATTTGCAGCACTACTTGAATAAAAATAATCAGACCCCATAAAGGCCAGAATGTTTTCTGGCCATTTTTTTGCCAAAATAAGGCCAGAATCGTACTCCTCAGCCCCTGTTTAGGTAAACACCTGTTGGTATTTGCCTAATAAAAGGATAATTTATCATTTTATTGCCTCCAAGAGGGCTGAGGCATGTTTTATAGAAAAAATATTTCTGCCAACATCGGGGTGTCCAATCCCCATATTAGTGATAGAAATCTAACCCCCCCCCACCAGTGTGGGACACAAGGGAGCACACTCCCAATGTCCTGAAATATATATTTTTTTAATTTTTCTGCTGACATTGAGGTGCCCAATCCCCATGTTGGGGTAGAAATCCATCCCCCCACCAGTGTGGGACACTGGGAAGCCCACTCCCAGTGTCCCAAAATATTTATTTTTTTAAAGACTTTCTTTGCCGACAGCAGGGTGCCCAATCCCAGTGTTGCCACTACAACACCCTTCCAACAGTGTGGGACACTGTGGAGCTCACTCCCAGTGTCCCAAGTTATGTCCTCCCCCTCCCAGTACTGTGGGACACTGGGGAGCCCACCCTCAGTGTCCAAATATGTTGCTTAGCTATACCTGTAAAAAAAGAAGTCCCCCGTCTTTTTTTTTAACTGAAAAATAAATGGTCCCTTGTCCTCTTCCCCATCCCAACCCTCCTACTGAGCAACCCACCACCCCACACACACACTCTTGACCTCCTTGCCCATCAGAGATCGTCAGCTGTCACCTTTTTTTAATATTTTATTTGTACGATTCAAGTATTATTACAACATTCACACCTTACACACTTTCATATGACATATTATACATCAAAAATGGAAGTGGGATTTAAAAAGAATTAATATGAATAATTCATCCTACTATCCTCCCTCTGTCATATCATGTTCACTTCACATACATACCAGAATGAGCTAACTGAAAATCTCTATAAAAGAAAAAGAGATCAAAAACATTCCTCCCATAAACACCTACCCCCCCCCAAACAGACTAATACAGATGGGTTCTATAAAGATAGAAATAGTGGGGATAACAATTTTCTTAGTTCATTCCATGTAGCATCTACTTCAGTATTCTCATTTTCATAGGTGTCCCACAGTTGCTCAGTTTGAACCGCCTCATTCACCATGTATGCCCACTTGAATTGATCAAAGCCCCCTAATCTGTCTGCGTTCCAGCTAGCCAAAATCAATCTTTTAGTAGCCATAGTGGCTACAGTAAGTAGTAAATTTTTCTTTGGGAGAGCTGTAAATCACTATTCTACATATTGTTAAGGATCATGTTATTAAAACTTATAGGGAGGTCAATATTAAACCAAGACTGTAATAAGTAGCTTGTCCTAGTCCACCATTTCTGGATATATTTACACCCCACAGACAGTGATACAAGTCCCCCATATATCCACAGCCTTGCCAACACTCTTTCTTAACCCCAGACTTAATACTCCCTAATATTTGTGGAGTTAAGTATGCTCTATCCAAAATCTTTTTTTGGATAACTTTGTTCTTAGCATAGACATAATCTTTGTTAACTTTTATTCTTAAATTCTTCCACTGTTGTTCACAGTAGGTTATGTTGCTTTCTTTCTCCCATTTCCTATTAATGATAAACCAAGGGTCTTCCTTAGTAGTCACTAATACTGTATAGATCTGTTGTGATAATTTAGTTCTCCCTTTTTGTAGTGTTTTCGTATGATCCTTGATTAATGCCAAAAGGTTCTGCTTACTTCCTTGGAGCCATTGTTCCTTAAAAAAATGTTATATAGAGAATGATGAAATATGAAATTAAAATCCCTTGAGCTGGGAAATAATATGTTGACTTTGTCCAGTGAGACAAAAGCTCCATTTTCTACCAACTGGTACCAGTTTGTGATCTCTAATTTGTGTATCTGTCTTATTCTCTTCAAGGTTTTTATTCCCCTAATTTTAGTATTTTGGCAAAAATGTATATGTATCCAAGGAAATAGGCCATATTCTTTAATTTTGAAAATTGCTTAAATCAATTATTTTTTAAAAGGTTAAAACAATTGCAGGAATCTTACTTCTAAGGGTTAATTTTTGTATAATGTTATTAAAAACTAGGGAACAGGGTTCATCCCAAAGGTAGGGCTAAAAAAAAAATCCTCCTTCAGGCAGAAAGGCCTATTACCAAAGAATTTTATCTTGGAAAGCCACAGCATATGACAAGGGGTCAGGGCAGCTACAGCCTCCCTGTTTCATTGGATAGATCATACTCTTCCATGGGATCCTAGATTTCTCCCCTCTCCAGAGGAATTTAACAAATTTCCTACGCATAGTACTAAACCATTGTTCCATAGGGAAGCCTATATTTTGAATTACATAAACCAGATAAGGAAGAACCATCATTTTTATTGCTTCCACCCTATCCCATATGGATAAAGAAATTTTCTTCCTACCTTCCAATAGTGTATTAATTTTTCTTTGGCCTTATTATAATTAAGTTTTATAGTTTCAGACTGATCTTTGGTTAGCACAATCCCTAAATAATTAACACGTTTACTTACTGTAAAGTCTTGTACAATAATGCTGTCTAACACATAATTGGGGCATAAATGTCTAACATAACAGATTTAGATTTATTTAAGGTATGTCCTGATAAAGCACCATGTGTATTAATTTCCTCTAAAATTATAGGTAAGGCATTATTGATATCCTGTATAATTAACAAAATGCCATCCACAAAAAATGTTATTTGGTCTCTGTACCCATAATTGTTATACCTTGTATATGCGGGTTGTTTCTTATTAATCTTAGAAGGGGTTCTAGGGCCAAAACAAATAAAACAGGGGATGGGGCAACCTTGCCTTATCCCATTTGTCATACTGAAAGGTTCTCCTAAATATGAGTTCACCATAAATCTAACAATAATCTCACTATAAAGTAAAGTAATTATCCTAGTCATTTTGTCAGGTATCCCCAATGTTTTAAGGCTTCAGTCAAGAATGCTCTATTGATCAAATCAAAAGCCTTAGTGGCATCTATAGCCAAGGTATGGGATAATATTTTGTGCTTTTGAAAATAACAGAGTAGTAATTGAATTCTCTTATTCGCATTTGATATTGTGCAACCCAAAATAAATACAGATTGATCTATATGAATAACCCTTGCTAAATCTGGTTTGATTCTATTAACTATTAATTTTGTTAAGATTTTGTAGTTGCTATTTAACAGTGCTATTGGCCTGTAACTGTCGACTAATAATGGATTTTTCCCTTCTTTTAAAATTAGTATAACATTGGCTTCTTCCATAGATTGAGGTAAATACTGTCCATTAAAAAATATTTCCTGTAATAATAGGGTGATCCATGGTAATAACTCTTCCAGAAAAGCAATGCAAAATTCAATGGTTAACCCATCTAATCCTGGACTTTTAATTTTTGGCATACTAATTATAGTCTCTTTGATTTCCTTTATGGAAAAACTATCTTGGCTACATTCTAATAAAGGCATTTTAGCCTTGGCTAACTATTCTTTTATTGAGTTAGGGGCAGGCTGTACATTTATCTGATACATTTTTTTGTAAGCCTCTGTGATGGCTTCACCCATCTCTTTATCCTTTACTGTTCTGTTACCTTCTGCATCCTGTAAACACGTTATTAAATTCTTTTCTTTTTGTTTTTTTAGTAAGTATGCTAGCATTTTACTCGATTTATCACCTTGTAGGTATTTGGCTTTCTTGACTTTAATTAAATTAGTGGTAATTTCTTTATTATTGATCTCATTCTTAGCTAATTTTAATCTATACCACTCATCTGCATACTTATTATAGTCCTTTGTTACTAATAGATCAATGTATTTTAATTGTTTGTCAAGTCTATAGTTTAGTTCTCTTTTAGTTTTATTCATAAAGGCTTTGTAAGAAATAATCACACCTCAAATTACCACTTTAAAAGCGTCCCATAGCTTTATTATAGATTGAGATCCATCATAATTAAATTGTCAAAACTCCTTAATGGCCATCTTTATCTTCTGGTGGAAGTCTTGATATAGAAGTAAAGTGCTATCCATACACCATTGTTTAGAGTACACCCTGTTCTGGTCTGGTATCCCTAACTCTATCTGAATCAAAGCATGATCAGTTATATACTGTATATGGGGCTGGATATTCAAACTGCACCGGGCAGGGGTGCACGCCCAGTCGTGGTGCAACTGGGCTGCACCAGGGCATGGACCAGGCAATATTCAATGATGTTGTGCCATGGCACAGCACCATTGAATATGGCACTGATGGTGCATGCAGTGCGCAAGGTGCAGTGGCACTGTGCCAGCGCAAGAGGCAGAACAGGAGCAGGGGTGTCCACCAGCACAAGTGCAGTTGTGCTAGGTGCATCAACCACAATATTCAGCACTGGGTATGCAAATGAGGCCATTATGCAAGCAAGGTGCAAATGGGGCCATCTGCATGTCATTATGGCCCCATTTGCTTGGGGTGCGCCGACCCCCGGCAACTTGCGCCTAGCACCCTGCCAGGCAGCAGCCATCAGGGACCGATGCCCTGCAGTCCCATGGCAGTTCCCTCACTCCAGTATGCCCAATCATGGGCATAGGTATTGCAATAACCCTGGTGATCCAGTGGAATCCCCTCCATCACCCGATTGCAGGCATATGTAACTCTAACATCCCTGATTGTCCAGTGGAAACCCCCCCCAATCACCCAGTCGCAGGCATAAGTAACATAAAAGTCCCTGGTGATCCAGTGGATACTCCCCCATTGCTGAAGCGCAGGCAAAAGTAACATAAAGGTCCCTGGTGGTCCAGTGGATACCCCCCATTGCCCACGATCGGGCAATAGGGAGGTTTCCACTGGATGACCAGAGATGTTAGAGTTACATATGCCATGATCAGGCAATGGGGGGACCTTCCACTGGACTACTAGGGAGTATGTCAACCTATGCCTGCGATCTGGTGCTGGAGGGTGTTCCCTTGGACCACCAGGGTTTATTGTTGCAAATGCCTGCAATCAGGTGAAGGGGGTATCCACTGGACCACCAGGGCTTTAACAGTACAGTCACCTATGATCAGGTGATGGGGCAGGGGGGGCACAATGCTCCCAGGGCAGGGGGCTTGGGGTCAGTGTTCTGGGTGGGCAGGTGGCCACCCACAGCTGGCGGCTGCCATACTGTGCCCTGCAATATGGAAGCTTGCCTGTGGGTGGCCTGGACTTGTTCCTGGTTTTACCAGGCACATCTTTGTGCCCTCCTGAGCAGCGCAAGGCTGGTTTATACCAGCATATGTGCCGCACATCCCGGGTTAAATATCAGGATGTGCGACATACATTACTGATGTACCCCAATGTATTGGGAGTTACACATCGCAACTTGCCTCTTTGAATATCGTGTCAGGGCACATTGGTGGGTTGTGCATGGCGCATCGCTGTTGCGCCATGCGCAACCCATTTGAATATCCAGGCCCCAGAATTTATTCCCACCTTTTTTAATAATGGTAGAATAGCTTTTGATAAGAAAATGCAATCAATTCTAGAGAAGCCAATGTTTGTTTGTTTTTGTCGCGCTAGGTGTATTCCTTTGACTGAGGATTTAATAGCCTCAGAGCTATCTACTAGATCATGTAGTTGGATAAAGTGATTAATCAGTTTGGATTGGACTTTATTAATAGAAGTAGATTTTAATGTTTTGTCCACTTGAGGGATTTACCAATACTGTAAATTAAAATCTCCCATGAGTACAATGTTCTAGGCTAATACATCATGTAATGCTTGGACTAATTCAGCCAAAAATTCTGAGTAATTACAAAATGGGGCATAGATAGAACCTATGGTAAACATAGTACCCCTGACTTTTATTTTATCCAATAAGATTCTCCTGGATTTGTCCATATACTTTTGTAAAATATCAACTGGTATATTTTTCCTAAAAAGCAGGGCAACATCTGCACTCTTTTTCGTTCCTTCAGAAAAAAATCCATGCATAATCCACTTCTGTTTTAATTTAATCATTTCTTTTTGGACTAAATGAGTTTCCTGCAATGCCATACAAAATGCATCAGTTTTTTTAAATAGGAAAGTAGCCTTGTTCTTTTAATAGGTGAATGAATTCCATTTACATTTAATGAAACAAATTTAGGGTTTTGCATAACTAATGTCTAACCTTTTCTTATCCTTGTATGATGCCCACAAAAGTAGTCTCATAATTAACTGTACACATCTGTAATGAGAAAACCACAAAAGCCCTTTAAACGTACTGTTTACCCTAGAAGTAAAGGAAAATACACCATGCATCTTGAGATCCTGCAGGATCTCCCCTTCCAATGTTTTTGTGTAGCTCTTATTTGGTTATCCCACCCCCGCCAGGTCCACATCAGAGACAGGTAAATATATACTCTGTTGGGAACCCACTAGATAACTTATTACAAAGCATTTATGGCTAACCTTTTGGAAAATTACACATACAAATTAGGGATTTTCTGACTCAATTCCTTTTCAGCTTCTTCTAAGGATGAGCAAAGCAAACATTTTCCTTCATATATAACTTTTAGTTTTGCAGGGTAGATTAATGTTGCTTTTAAACCTTTTGTCCAAAGTTACTTCCTTAGAAAATCATATTTTTTCTGTCCTGCATGATTTCTGTTAGAAAGTCATGAGAAATATCAATATTGGCTCCATCACTGAAATGTGTTTTTTTCTTGTATACTTGGGACATAAATAACTCTTTATCCTTAGACTTCAAACATTTAACCAGCACCAGTCTAGGAGTAGGGTTCTGAGATAATGTTCCTTGAGGCCTCCAAATCCTGTGAGCTCTATCTATACCAAATTCTAATTTAGAACTGTCTGTGTCCAAATAAGAGGAAAACACCTGTTTCAAAAACTTTTTAAGAGGTCTTAGGTTGTCCCATTCATCTGTCATGCCTAGTAATCTGATGTTTTTTCTTCGTGACCTAGCCTCATAGTCCAACATTTTTTCTTTTAAGTCATTACTTAGCAGTTCTAGCTCTTTCATTTGTTTCTGAACAAGCACATTAACATCTTCAATATTAGAAACTCTTTGTTGTACACTTGCAATATTCTGCTTTATCTGTAGATTATCAGCTACTAAGGCATTCACAGTACTTTGAATATTGTTGATTTTTGTTTCCAATTTCACCATTTTCTCCATACCTTCATTCAAAGAGGCTAATTGAGCCAGTATCTGTTTTACCCACGAAGGGTGTCTAACATCTTCCTCATCAGTGTCCTCTGCATCTGACTGGGCCTCGTGATAATCAGACTCAGAATGTGATTCTTTTTGAGACAAACTGACTATCAGTTCTTTAGTTTTAACTGGTAGCATGTGAGAGGATTGTACAGTATTCAGGTCTACGCTCTCGACTGTTTTAAAACTTGAAATCCTACTACTAGCAGAAATAGAGACAGTGCCATTCTGAGAAGTGTTTGAAAAGTATTCCAATTTTCTAGAATTATTAAGAGAACTTGTTCTCGGGGTTTACCGTTTTTATGAGTGTCAAGGTTCTTACAAACACCTATCGAGCAGTGCCGGTCAGTCTTACTGTTTTATCGGTAACTGGTTCCACACCCAGTAAAGTAAAATAACTTTTTACCTGGGCCTGTGGGTTGGCAAAATTCTTTGGCATCTCCTCAGTAGTGATGGACATAGATGCTGTGTTAACTCTGTTGACCCCCGATGTTTCATCATGTTGCAGCACATCTTCTGCTACTCGGTCAACATTCTCGGTAGCGGCTGCAGTTTGGGAATTTGAGTCAGTAGTTTTCTCCAGGTCAAGTTTTCTCTCAAGGATAACCTCCTTCTTCTTTTCAGCAACTGTCAGCCCGGCATCTATATGGTTGCAGAATATTGCAGCTCGTAGGATTTCTTTAACTGCATCCTTCTGTGACTTATGAGACTCCAAGACTACAGATATGATTTCTTTGCTGGTCACCAACATTCTGTTATTTTCTTTTTCAGTGAGCTAGCGGTCACCATTCTTAGCTTTTAAAGCAGCTGCGTGTAGCCATGTGTTTACCTTGCCCTGCCGAACTCACTTGCCAGGAGGGGTTACTAAATTTGTTCTTCTTTTTGGCAGCATTGTAAACTCATAGTTAAAAAGAGTTTTATTAGCTTTGCCCTCTTTGTTCATTTTCTCCGACCGCAATTCAAAAACTTGCACGTCTCCGTATGAATGCCATAGTGTGTGTTAGCAGCACACCTAAAGGGGAGGACTAGAACTTGTCTCCAACAATGGCGCACTTCATCCATGTGGGCGTGACCCCATCAATGGTAGTTAACCTGTCGGCTGTCATCTTCTGTCCACCAGGACACATCTGCACTTTTCAAAGCCGAACCGTGAACTGAAGAATCAAGGTAATTCTGTATAATGGCTGTCAATGGCGTTTTGAACTTATGGTGATATCTCAGCCATTTTTTGGTATTTTTACACCAAATTTTCAACATGGCCTTTTTGGAACCCCACCTCATGAAGACTGTCACTATCATTTCATCAATCGGACCAGTAAGGTGATTTCATGGTCACTGCATGAAATCCTCTTTTGAGAACAAGTAACGAAATGACAGTGCTAGTGTTCATGAGGGGGGTTCCCCAAAAGCCCATGTTGAAAATTTGGTGCAGATTTGCCCCAAAACACCCACATTATGCACAGTCATTAAAGTTTTTCTACACACACATGTAACTTTGGCAATTTTTAATATTTTCACTCCAAATTTTCAACATAGCCATTTTTCTCACACCACCTTATGAACAGTACAGCTGCCATTTTTCATATCCTGTCCAGAACATGTTTTCACACCTTTGGCATGGAATGGCACGGTCGCTGCATGAAATCACCTTTTAGGACTGAGTAACAAAATGACAGTGACAGTACTCATGAGGTGGGGTCCCAAAAAGGCCATGTTGAAAATTTGTTGCAAAAATACCTAAAACTGTCTGAGATACATGCTGCCATTGACATTTTTCTATGCACATGTGTAACTCTGGCAATTTGTAAAATTTTCACTCCAAATTTTCAGCATTGCCATTTTTTCATACCACCCCATGAACAGTACAGCTGTCAGTTTTCACATCCTGCCTGAAACCTGTTTTCGCACCTGTGGCACGGAATGGCATTTTGCAACTGATTTAAAAATCATCACCTATGGAGTTCATGAGGTGGTGTGATAAGTAGACTGTGTTGAACATTTTGGGTCAAAATATGAAAAAATGACAAAGTTATGATCATTTGTCACAATTTCGGTATGCCCACTCATAACTACTGTGATTTTCAATATTTTGACCCCAGATTTACAACATAGCCTTCTTATTACCCCACCTCATGTACAGTTTGTCACAGCTGTAATTTTTCAAATCCTGCCCAAAATGTGTTTTTGCACCTGTGGTGTGGAATGGTGTTGCAGTTGCACAGAATTATGTTTTGGTGAGGCTTTAAAAGTTTTCTGTACCAGGTACATGTCCTGGGGTAATCAGATGGCTATGGTGATAATTTGCTCATGCATCTACAGAGGGGTGGGTGTGCAGGGTCCAAAGAACCCTGCGCTCCCACAGCTCCCACATTAAAATAAGGTAAATCACGGTGCGTGTGAGTGCAGGGCCTGAAGGGCCCTGTACTCCAACAGGGAGATGAGGGTTAATTACAGTGTATCTACACTTACAGATAGATGGGAGTGCGGGGCCTGGAGGGCCCCGCTCTCCCATAAACTACATCCATGGTGATACTTTCACAAAAAGTAAGGAAATTCATTGCAAAAAACTCTGTTAATGGGGGGGCACTGTGGAGCAACAACATGGTGGCTGCTTTTTGAACCAGCTCCATGCTTTCTAAAATATAAAGCATGGAATCTACATGTTAAAGTTCACTCCTGAACTTGAGACTGTTCTGGGGTGTATCTGAAATACTCCATTACAACACAAGCCCAAAAAAAGACCCCGTGGATGCAACCCATGGCTTAGATGTATATCTTTCATCTGCAAGCTCCTCATCAGGATCAAGGCCAACTTCTGGTAGCAGACTGGTGCAACCAGAGTTACCTTCTGCACAAATTCTGGCTATGCTTACAAAATTACAGGCAACCAGGGATAAAACCAATAAGCGAATGGCGGCTGTGGAGGCTAAACTGACCAAAAATGAATCTAAAATACTTGAGAACACTACCTCTATACAGGAGCTCAAGGAGGCAAACGATCACCAAACTGAGTGCATGTGTATGTTCAGGATTTTAATTCTCTGAAGGCCAAGGTGGAATCCCTGGAGAACATGCAGCACCAAACAAATGTGCGAATTGTAGGTTTTCCTCCTTGCTTTGCAGCAAAAAGTGAACTGTTCCAGTTGGTGCACAGATTGATCTTTAATGACTTTCAGCTACTTACTCCCAACTCAGAAGTCAGGTTGGTGAATGTTTTCACCATTCCTCAGAGGCCACACCTGTGAGGACTCCATGGGGCACCTTTTAACCGCTATAGCCACCTTATCCTCCACCAAGGCTCGGATTTCCCTGCTACAGGCAGCGAGAGCCAAAAGAGACATACTGTGGGAAGGGAGTCAACTGGCATTTTTCCCAGATTTGGAAGCCCAAATTCAGGCTAAAAAGAAAGAACTGAAAAGTATTAAAAAAAAGTATAAAAAAAGAATTCTTGCAGCACGGGGTGGTGGCCCAACTCAATTACAAGTTTGCCACAAAGCCAAAACCCATGTTTTTGTGGACCCTGAGGCAGCTGCCACCTTTGCAGTTAAAAAAAAAATCAAGTGACTGTAACCTGAGGAGGAATTGGACGATGAAGGGTGACACGTTACAGACTGACTAGGTTTGGGGTTGCTCTCATTTGCCATTTGGATTTCTCCATGAAAGACCGGGACTTGTGGGGTTTTTCTTTTATCCAGAGTTGAAATCTCTGATGGTTGCATATGGTTCACTAGCTAGCATATGTTTGTTGTTTGATACACCCTCCAATAATGCTAGATTGTGCTATTAATTACATAATGTTGTGTTCTCCTTCATAAAAGTTTTGAGCCTAGATGCTGCTCCAAGTTAATAATCGTATACAATGTACTGTTGATGCTAAGAATATGGTAATAGCAGAGATGGTGTTTTTACTCCTTTCAATTTGTGAATGATAACCATTTCCTTTTTTGGTATACTGAGTACCTGCAGGGTAGGTTGCCATGCATAATAATACAGGTAAGCACAACTTAATTGAACCCAGGACATTGTGATTCACATCTGTCCATATTCACTAGCATGTTCTTTTTTCCCCTCATACCCTTAATTCTACTTGGCACTTGATGCTCTGGACTTAATTATTTCTTTTGAGGCATGCTCTTGGTGACAGTGCCACTGATTTACAGAACAATCAGGTTGGACTTAACTCCTGCAGTTTAATGCTGGTAGATTTCCACTCTGTATGGACAGATGCACCTTAGATTTGATATCTACCTGTTTATAAATTCATTCCTGTACATCCAGTTTGGGGGTCTATGTATCTCATTTTAGTTATTTTATGTAATATGGTGCTTACCGTATGATCATAAAATTAATAAATAAAAGTTCAACAAAAAAAACTCAGTTAATGCATCAGTTAGGGTTCATTTTATAGCAACAAAAGTATGGAAATGTGGTGTTAGGGTTCCCAACCCTAGTACCTCATCCAACCCCCCCAAACCAACCCTACCACCCCAACCCTATCTTCCACACACCAACAGGCATTGGGGTGTGTCTTGGGGTGATTGACCCTAATGCTCACCCCATTCTCCTATCCTGTACCATCTCAGCTTCCTTACTCATGGAATGGGATGAGCATTAGGGTTGATGACCCCAAAACACACCCCAATGCCTGTTAGTGTGTGGAGGGAGGGGTGGAGTGGGGTGGTAGGGTTGGTTGAGGGTGGGGTGGGATTGGGTGTTAGGGTTGGGAACCCTAACACTACATTTCCATACTTTTGTCAATGTAATATGAACCCTAACTGATGCATTAACAGAGTTTTTTTGCAATGAAGATATAGATAGCTAGATAGAGATACAGATATAGATATAAATACAGATAGACATTTATATACAGTACGTCTGTGTGTGTGTATATATATATATATATATATATATATATTTAACATTCCCGAAGCTACGAGTGGGCATAGTGAAATTGCAACTAATGGTCATAACATTGGAATTTTGTTTTTATTTTGACCCCAAATTTTCAACATAGTCTTCTTATGACACCACCTCATAAACCCCATAGGTGAAAACTTTCAAACCCATGAGAAAATGCCATTCCATGCCACAGGTGTGAGCACACATTTCAAGCAGGATGTGAAAAATGACAGCTGTATTGTTTATGAAGTGGTGTGAAAAAAATGGTTATGTTGAAAATTTGAAGTCAAAATATTGAAAATTACCAAAGTTATGTGCATGTGTAGAAAAATTTCAACGAACGTGCATAACTTGGGCATTTTTAGAAATTTTTTCACCAGATTTTCAACATGGCCTTTTGCGGACCCCACTTCATGAAACCTAGTGATGAAATTTCATTATTCTGTCCCAAAAGATGATTTCGTGCAGCGACCGTGAAGTAACCTTCAGGGCTCGATTAATGAAATGGCAGTTGCAGTGTTCCTGAGGTTAGGTCTAAAAAGGCCATGTTTAAAATTTGGTGAAAAAATTCCAAAAAAATGGCAAAGTTATGAACATAAGTTCAAAACACCATTGAAATATATTATACGGTACTTACGTTTATTCTTCAGTTCACTGTTTGGCTCTGAAGAGTGCAAACGTCGCTTGGTCCACAGACGATGACAGCATTCGACCTCTGATGGTAAATATAGGGTAAGGGGAGTGTGTGGGGTGGTGAATGCTCAGTGGTAGGGTCAGGATAGGGGAGGGTGATGGCGGGGATGACAAGGGGCTGTTTTCTTTTTTTCAGGTTTTAAAAAGATGGGAGCTGTTTTCTTTTACAGGATTTAATTCATAAAATATTTCAGGACACTGGGAATGAGTTCCTCAGTCTCCATACTGCTGGAGTGGGAGGGTCAGGTTCTAAATGCCAACACAAGGATTGGGCACCTGATGTTGGCAGTAAACAAGGATGGTGATCGGATGGTGAGAGGTACCACTAGACACCAGGGAAATATCAGGACAATGATGGGAGGGTGGGGGGTGCCATGCCACTAGACACCAGGGAAACATTGTCCACAATCTGAGGGTGGGAGGTGCCACTAGACACCAAGGAAACAACTGGGACGTGATCGGATGGTGGGGAGTGTCACTAGACACCAGAGAAATTATTCTTATTGCAGAGACAGTGGCTGAAGGGTGGAGGGTGCCACTAGACACCAGGGAAATGAATGGGCAGGGGTACTGGAAGGTGGGGGGCCACTGGACAGCAGAAAAAAACATCAGGGATAGTGATCAGAGGGTGGGGAGTGCCACTAGACACCAGGGAAATTATTTTTATTACAGGAACAGTGATCAAAGGGTGAAGGGTGCCACTAGACACCATGTAGATTAAGGGGCATAGTATTGGAGGGTGAGGGGGCACTAGACACCAGGGAAAAACAGCAGAGTGCTGTGGAGGGCAATGGAAGGAACAAGCAATAATTCTCAAGTGATGAAAAAGGATCCTGTTTCATGACTCGTGATATGAAAAAGGATTCTTTTTTCGTATCAAGCAGTCACAAAAAATGATTAATTATTATTAAAAAAAAACATTTCAAGGGCATATTTTTAACTTTGAAGTGCAGATTGCACCTAACATGGTCCTGATGAGTCAGCTAGGTGTGGTGCTCTCTCTCCAGGATGTCATTTTTGTGGCTTTTGAAAAAATAAATTTAAAGAAAAAACAGAAACAAGATGGTGTCTCGTGAAAAATAAATTTTCTCTCATGAAAAAGGATGTTGTTCTCATGAAAAAATAATGATCTTGTAAGATTGAACCCTTTTTTGTGAGATCAATTCCTCTGTCGAACTTATTACCTGTATCCTGAAAAATGAACTTTCCATAGGAAATAATGGAAATTTAAAAACTGAGTAACTTTGCAACAGGTTAATAATTTTTGCACCAAACAAACACTGGCAGTTCTGTTACCCAAGTTCTTGCTACCATAAAAAAAAAATCACACCAAAGTTCCACACCATCTGGGCACAAGGCGATATGGAAAAAACTGCAAAAAGTGGTGACTTTTAACTTTTTGACAATATCTCAGAATTTGCACATCCAACTGGAGCAAAACTTACCACGCCAAGAGATCTATCCAGCAGGATAACACATACCAAATGTGCAAATCCATTGAATGGTTGCAAAGTTATTAAAGTGCAAAATGTGAGGTTTAACATGAAACAAATTACTCAACCTTAACTATAGAGGTTCAGTCATGCCCCAACATATATATATATATATATATATATATATATATATATGAGAGTGAGATCAATTCCAGTGGAATAAATCATGTTATTTCCACTGCAGTTAAATAAATCCTCCTAAAATCAGCAGAGTTAAAATAAATACCATTTATACCTACTCTGCTGACGTCACCCACCTGTATGTGAAAGCACTAACAAACAACCCTCTAATTTGCTTACTTCTGAAACACTCCGTATAATCTTATGAACACAAGTAACATACATAATGACACTCTTGTGCAGCAATGCTTTTTAGTCTAGCAAACTACAAATCTCTCGTGCTGCATTTCAAACTGCATTGGATTCTGACTGACATTAAACCACATGATGGCTCTGAACAATCACCTAATTCATATCTCCAAACATAGAAGCGCATATATCGCATTGTAACAACTTTAGAGTGTTTTAAACTCATGAGTTACTGCTTTTTACTTTAAAATACTTCTTCCAGAACTTACAACAAACGTATAACTATCTTGCAGTACTGGTACTGCTGTAACAAACGCGCCTTTAAAAATAACGCAGCGAGCAGCACAGCAAATTTCAAATCTGCACCAAGCATCATAAACATACATCCAAAAACCTGTAAATTAATATAATATTCACATCCAGAAATACACACATACCTCGAAACGCAAATCGTGACTATGTCTACTAGCACCAAACGTCCCTTCCCCCACATAGCCAATCAACACACACACACACACACAAACACATCAACCAATAACAAAACACTTTATCACTCATTCATACAAACTCACACACTACCGCAACACAGCACCACCATCAGTACAACTTGAATGAACCTCACAAAACCACACATCTCTTTTTCTCACTGAAATTGCTCTCACCCCCATGGTATAAATAGCACACATGGGGCCAGATATTCAAAAGGGTTGCACCATACACAACAGAGATGGACCAGCGAAAGTCTGAAAATGCGCCATTGTGCGATATTCAGCGAGGCAAGCACGCCAGCTCCAAGTTACAATCGCCAAAACACAATAGTATAATAGAATGCATGCGCAACTGTAGGGGGAGGAACCATGAATAAATGGCGCAGTGCGATATTCAACGACATGTGCCATGTGCAATAGGGGAGGTAGCGAAGGTGTGCGATAGCGGAAGTGAGCCAAAATAAAAAGGAGCAAGAGAGAGGTGCAAGAACGCTACAGGAAGGCCTGCAGTGGGGATAAGCTGGCAGCAACAGGAGAGAGACAATCAGAGAGAGAGACAGAGAAGGAGCAGGACAGGGCACACCTGTGCCATGCAGGACAGGTGTGGGGAGACAGTGAAAGTGAGCAGGACTAACAGGTCAGTGCAGCAGAGCAGTCAGGGCAGTGGTAGGAGGCAGGACAGCAGAAGGCCGGAGGTGTACCCGGTGCAGGGGGAGCAGCACAGAGGACAGCGGGGGAACGGGACAATATCTGCCGGGGGGGACAACAGCCAGGGACATGGCCAGTGCCACCATACTGATGGAGGCAGTAATGAGGGGTGTGAGAAGGCAGGCAGTGGGGGCGGACAGCCGTGGAAGGGCCCGTCGGTGGTACGCCCCCGACAGGTGGTACTGAGCCCACATCACCTTCGAGCAGTATAGTGATACAGAGATTGTGGGCCGGTACCACCTGAACCAGGCTATCCTGAGGCGGCTCTGTGAGCTGTGCAGTGATGAGATGTAGGCACCCACACGACGGATCCATGCTCTGTCAGTGGAGACTAATGTGACAGCTATCATGTGCCTGCTCACCACGGGCACCTTCCAAAGACCAACAGAGGACACAACAGGCATAACCCAGTAGGCCGCGTCATGCCTACTCACACAATTCCTCAGTGCACTGCTGCCACATGCTGCGGAGTACATCCATTTCCCCAGCACACAGGCGGAGCACACAGTACACATACAACAGTTCCACAGGGTAGCACGTATGCCTGGCATGCTCAGGGCCATTGACTGCACCCATGTGGCCATCCACACACCACCTGGCCCAGAAGGCATTGCCTATAAGAACCACAAGGGATACTCCAGCATCAACTGCTAGGTAGTGTGCTATGCCAGGGGGCACATAACCAATGTCTGTGCCACGCACCTTGGGGGAGCACATGACACCTTCATCTGGCACCAGTCTGCGCTGTGCCATAGGTTCGAGAGTGGGGATATCCCCACTGGCCACCTAGTGGGTGAGTATGCACAACACACAGGATGACATGGGCAGCTGTGGGGGGGAGGCATAATCATAGGTGCCATGGGTACCGGCCTTGACAGCCCATGGCAGAGCAATGCAGACCACCATACTAATGTACACCCTCTATACACAGGTGACAGTGGATACCCACTCCATCCCTGGCTGCTCACACCGTACCGGTGCCCCTCTACCCCATCTCAGCAATGATACAATGAGGCACATGCCACCACACGTAATATCATTGAGCGTGTGTTTGGGATGCTGAGGTCATGGTTCTGGTGCCTGGACACGTCTGGCAGTGCCCTACAATACAGCCCCTCAAAGGCCTGTGGGCTATTCCTGGCCTGTTGCATCTTGCACAACATGGCCAACAACTGTGGGATAGTCGTAGAGGTCAAAGAGGGGGACAGCGATGGGGACGATGAGGACGCCGGTCCAGATGGTGATGTGCAGCCACCCCCTGGGCGAAGGGACCCCCGCCTGTTGAGGATGGCTCAGCTGCACCGGGACACCATCACAGAGGAGCATTTCAGCCAACACAGGTCATGGGGCCATGTGCAACCACCAATGGCAAGGGCACAACCCACACACAGGCATGGATGAACCCCCGGGGTGGATGGCGGCAAGTGAATGGGACTGAGCATGGAACCGCACATGCCATCAGGAGTGGGCATGGCCAAACATGACACATGCACATACGCACACATACACACACACACACACACCGCACGTACACACCCCCACCCCACACCACAAGACATGCACAAGGGGTAGAAGGCACGCCGACCACGACTGCAACACCTAGCCACACACAGGCCCACACACGGCAATGCCCAGTGGCCGTCACTGTGTGTGTCAGATGCTGGGCACCATTGCACACTGGTGGACAGTGCAACGCAGGCATCATCATGCACACGCCACAGTGGCCAGCAGCCGGGAGGGTGTGCACATGGACTGTGTGTGTGCAGGGCCGGGTACCCCACCCGTGAATCTTACGGTGCACAACACACTGCACACAGGGCAGTGGCAGACAGTGGCCATGGTGGGAGACAGGTCAGTCATGCTGCACAGTGCCACGGCCACCACAGATGCATGGGCAGCCCTGCTGAGACCTGCCAGCCATGCCAGGCTGACCACTGGCCTCATGGGGTGGCACAGATGTACCACCAGGGGTGACACTGCGGGAACGTGACCGTGTTCGCGCAGGGGTCTGCAGCTCACTGAACATGCCTGTGCCTGGCGTGCTTGGTATGACCGCAGCCGAACCCGGTGTCAACATGGGAGGTGTCGCATGATGCTGGGAATGGGGGGTGGACATGGCACTGGGCGGCGTCTGCAGTGCATGGGCAAATAAGTGGGTGCCCATTGTGGCCATGACAGCTGTGAATGCATGTGTCTGCCTTTCAATGGCAGTGGTCACATCCTCCCGCAGTCGGTCCATCCCTGCCAGAAGTAGACCGGTGTCCCTGCTGCGCCGCTCCTCTGCCTGGCGCAGGACCGCACTGAGTGTATCCACTGCCATCACAAGCTGCAACTGCTGATCCACTGAATCCTGGAGTATGCGGGTGTGCTCATCTAAGAGGTCATCTGCCTGATCGGCAGGCTGTCCTTCATGGTGTTCATGGCCGTGCTGGGCAGCACCCCTTGAAGTCGGGCACTGCACACCAGAGCCATGCTGGGGCACATCCACCGTGGTGCACTGACGCCGCCCCCCGACACTGTCCAACCGTCCCCATTTTCCAACCGCTCATACTGCCCCTCCAGCCACCGATCACCAGGGCTCACCGGTGCCGACGCATTGGCCGCAACAGCCCCACTGGCCTGGACGCACACCAGTGCTGCCCCACTGGGACATACAGGCACAGGCTGGGACTGTGATGTCACACAAGCCTCCATGGCGGCACCACCCATGGCTACACCCGTGCCATTCCCTGCTGTGGGGCCATCCTGCATCCCACACATATCACTGTCTGGGATGTGTGATTCATCATCAGTGCCTGATCTGGCACCAGTCTGTGTCCCAGCATGCTGGAGTCCATGGCCACTGTCACGCTGGGACACAGGCAGGGCCTCGTCCGCACCAGCACCACCATCTTCAGTCTGGACAGGCAGGCAGGTATGCAGTGGTACTGACCCTCGGACACCTGTGGAGGTGGATGGGTGCTCCTCCATGTCCAGGGCCTCACCCACGGTGGACACACCCACCGCCGCTGACCCATGTACTGTAGTTGCTCAGGAGCTGTAAGGAAACACAGTAGCGTTAATGTCTCCGCCCTACCCTGTGGCACTCCCCCCGCCTCCCACACAGTGACAGCACAGGACCTACCATGCAGTGACAGGCTGCCACCCGTCTGGAAGCCACCACCTGGAACACCCTCTATGGCACAACGCCCGCATGCTGCCAGCCATCCGCTCCTCCTGTGGTGTCAGGCGAGGCACATCCAGCTGCCCACCACTGGTTGCAGCACATGCTGCCCTGATGGCAGCCACCTTGTCCTTAATTCTCCTCCTGTCCGTGCCGACCTTCTTTTTACATTCCTGCATGGATCACTGGGGGCTGCCATGTTGGTTCACGACATGTGCAACCTCACCCCATGCCGCAGCATGGGCCTGTAGTGTTCCCTGCTGTCCGCTGAGCAGCAGTTCCCTGTCGAGGTATGCCTAGAACAGGGCATCTGTTTCTGCCCGTGTGAAGTTGGGCCTCCTCCTCCTCCAACATTCCTGTTCCTCCTCTTCCTCACATTCGGTCATTATAGAGGCTGTGGGAATGACAGGTGTTACCTTTCACTGTGCAGAACCATGCATCTCCCACACACCACAGTCCACACTTCCAAACAGCATGCAACCCACCACAATAGACTGCAATACCAGACTATGGCCTCTGCAGCCCCATGTCGCATTTATATAGCGCAAGGCATGTAAATGAGGTGAAGATCAAATTTAAGTGGATGCTAATGCAGTAGCTGCACCATGGAATTGCTGATGAGCTGATTTGCATATGCCAGCTGAATATCGCACTGTTGCACCTTACGCAATTGTGTTGAGCGTGCTCAGGCAAAGGCGCAGCTCTGTGATGTGCGCAGTAGGCGCCGCATGGCGTATGCCTGGGGTGCAGATGCCGACATCTGCCATGCTGCTGACGTACTGAGTGCAGGAGGCAGTGCAGAGCACGGCCACCACTGTGCCAGTGGCGCTAGTGCGCTGTTCACATGTATGGCACTCCTGCCCTGGAGTGCCATAGGCGCCGTGGTGCCACAGCATGGTAGGCCACTACAGGGCATCTCACACAAGCACCCAACCGCGCTACATGCAGGGAGTACCAATCGTGCTGTGGCGGTCCGTGCGCGAGAGACCCTTGACCCTGTGCCCGACCTTTGCCCCCTAGGCACCATGCGTCCACATGGATGCACCCCTATCATGCTGATCGGTGACAGCACGATGGGGAATGGCAACACTGTACTGTGCAGCATCTGCTCGTGGTGGACGTGCACTACGGAGCGCCATTTTGACTCCAACCAGAAGAGACGGAGGGCTGCTGTGTGGAGCCAGGTGGAGCTGGCCAATTTGGTGGCCATAGTGGAGCCCCATGCTGGGGCCCTGTTTGGCAATGCACCCCTGGACAGGGCCAGGAGTGCTGTATGGGAGGAGGTGGCAGTAGCACTGGAGGAGGCCACAGGACTCGCCTGTACTGCAGAACAGTGTCGCCACAGATACGGGGACCTCCAGCAGAGGGACCCGGACAGGCTTGCCCGCCTGCAGGCACGCACCAGGCGAGGTGCAGTGCCATGACCAGGTAGGTGCCCCATCCATACACTGGTTGCGTCCGTACAGGTATCACGGTGGGCATGTGTCCACCACATGGGGGGGCCGTCCAGTGTGAGCAGTGGTGGTGGTGGTGTTAGGGGGGTTGTGGCATGGGTGGGCTGTACAGGATCGCACACACCCGGGGTGGGGGGCCTTTGCTACTGGATTGTACTGATGTTCCCCTCTCCATGTTTGCACCCTAGGCCCTGATGAGCAGCGCCGAGCACAGAAAGACCACCACCGACGTGAGCAGAGGGGAGCTGAGCAACAGCCACGGGCCTCTGGTCCAAATGTAGAACAGCGCCAGGACCAGGCCAATGAGGGTGATTGCCTTTCTTCCAGGATATTCTGTGCATGCTGTGTTGCAGGGCAGGCGTTGGGGCATGGCCACCATCCATTGGCACCACTGCCATGCACACCACATGGTACGGTCCGCACTGTCCAGTGGCACTGCATGTGTGGGTGTGCATTGCTGGTGGTCCATGCATGCACCAGGTACATGGCTGTGCCACTGCCTTCGCACTGCATAGCCATGTCACTGTACAGCCACGGTGGTGCTGTGCGGGACTTGGGTGGTTGGTGAGCAGCGGTCCGCATGGTGTGTGCGCCTTGGTGGGCAGGTCATGTGGACACGATCACTGTGGGCCACCGGTGTGGTGCACATCTGCCTCAGGTGGCACTGTGGCCTCCGCTGTTGTTGTCCCACCTCCATGCTGTCGCTTGTGTCTGTTGCAGGGGATGTGCTCCATTGTCTGTCACTTGTGGTCTGGCCACATGCTGGTGATGTACAGCTTTGTGGTGCCTGCGCAGGGTAGCTGGCACACCTGTGCCATGGAGGGGTGCTGGCCCTGTGTACACGGCTGCCGTGGGCACATGCCAGTGGCTTGGTTGACCCGCTACTGTGTCCCTGTGTTGGTGTGCCCTTGGGTATGGGTGGGTGTTTGTCCATGCACTGTGTTGCATCCTGTGTATCGCATGCTTCCATGCAACATTGTGGGTGTCTGCGCTGGCTGTTGTGGCCAGTGCTGGGATGGGGTGTGTCCTTGGGAGGGTGTGCAGGGTGCTGTACCATTGGTGGTGGGGTCCAGGGCATGCCCTGTCACATGTGGGGTACCTCATGTGCCGACGCATGGTCGGTCTCTCAGCTTTACCTCGGGGGGACGTGCAGGGTGGCACTGTGTATGCAGTTGTTGCATCGCTGTCTGCTGCCACCCGCTGCAGGGTGCTCTTGGTGGGGCTGCCTTGAATGAACCTGTGGTGCACAGGGTTGCATTGTCACAGTGGGGGGTGGTGGCATGCATGGGGTGTCCTGCGCTGTTGGGTGCTACTCTTGGGCAGGATGCATGGAGATCATGGTGCAGGGTGTGCTGTGCATTGGTGGGATGGTGTGGCATGGGGTGGCAATACATCCTTGTGTGCTGGTCACAGCTTGCCAGGGGGTGTGCTGGGGCAACATGCCCCGGCTGTGGGTTTGTTGCTGGTGTCCATGGGCTGGTGGTTCTTCCAGCTCTCCTCAAGTTGTGCGGTGCATGGGGTGTGGGGGGGCAATGTCTGTTCTGCTGTGTGCTCCTCTGCCCATCTCTACCATGGGTGGTGGGCCCCCTGCATCCTGTCCCTGCACATCCCTGGTTGTGCTGTTGCGCTGCTACCCTGCTCCACTGAGCATCCCTGGTCGTGCTATTGTGCATCAGACCTGTGCCACTACGCATCCCTGGTTGCGCAATGGCGCAGCTGGCATGATATTCAGTCATGTGCCACAGGCGCATCTTGATCTGCACAGTGTTTGAATATCATGCATGTTGTGCATGGGTGCAATGGACTTGCACCTGCTCCTGCTATTGCTCTACTTTGTGGCGCAGTTTGAATATCTGGGCCATGATGTGCAGATCATGGCATACGTAAAATATTTTCACTCCTGCATCGTGAGCACTGCATATTTCACTCGTGCCTTCACCACTCGTGACATATCCAGAGCTCACTCTGCAGGAGTGAAAATATTTTACATATTCCACTCCTGCCCATCATGTATCCTATATATATATATATATATATATATATATATATATAAATTGTGAAGAAACAAAATATATATATATATTGCAGGCACAGTCATGCCACTATTGTTAGGGTTGAGTAGTGTGTTTAATGTTAAACCTCACAATTTGCACTTTAATAACTTTGCAACAGTTCAACAGATTTGCACATTTGGTCCTGTGGAGTAGATTTCTTGACTTAGCAAGTTTCCTTTCAGTTGGATGTGTGGATTCTGAAATCCAGATAGTGCCAAAATGTTAAAAGTCACCACTTTTTGCAGTTTTTTTCCTCATCGCCTTGCACCCAGATGGTGTAGAATTTTGGTGGGTTTTTTTTGTTTTGTTTTGTTTTGTGGTAGAAAGAACTTGGGTAACAGAACTGCCAGTGTGTGTTTGGTGCAAAAATATTAACCTGTTGCAAAGTTATTCAGTTTTTAAGTTCCCATTATTTCCTTTGGGAAGTTCATTTTTCAGGATAGAGGTAAAATGTTCAACAAAGGAATTGATCTTGTGAAAAATGATTCAATCTCATAAGATCATTTTCATTTTTGTGAGAACAAAATCCTTTTTTGTGAGAGAAAATTCCTTTTTCACGAGCTGCCATCTTGTTTCTGTTTTTTCTTTATTCATTTTTTTCAAAAGCCACAAAAATGACATCCTGGAAAGAGACCACTAAACTTAGTTGGCTCATCGGGACCCTGTTAGGTGCAATCTGCACTTCAGAGTTAAAAATATGCCCTTGAAATGTGTTTTTTTAATATAATAAGTCCTTTTTCATGACTGCTTCATACGAAAAAAGAATCCTTTTTCATATGAGTCACAAAAAATGTTTGGTTTTTTTGTCACTCGAGAATCATTACTTGTCCCTTTCATTGCCCTCCGCAGTACTCTAAGACATCTATATCCAGCTGCCCATCCTTGATGCCTGGCACCAAGTACCACTTATTCCCTTCCCCAAACCTTCCAGGAGTTGTTAGCAACAGGAGGGACCCTTAGCTAGCAAACCCATGAACCAGCATCAAAAGCAGCAGGGGGCTGTGAGAGCCGCTGGGACAGGGCAGCAGGAGAATGAAGGGACTGTCAGCAGAGCCCAAGATGGTGAGGGGCAGCAGCAGTTGAGCTGGGCCAGGGAGAAGTGCCCCCACGAAGTACAAGGCACACCCTGATGGTAATGAGTGGACTAGCTACAGATTGGTGTGCATTGCTGTGTATGCAAGTGTGGGTGTGCAGGTGCTGTCTATTTGGTGTGTGTAAGGGGGGATACATTCTGACTTTTTTTTTTTTGCATTCAAAACCAGAACCGAGCCAGTGAGTTTGCAAATCAAGTTGATGCTGCAGACATTTTATCTGGGTATTTTGTATAGAGAGTACGTTTATCATCTGGGCTTTCCTCCTGCTGTTGGTTGTAATTGGTACTTGCTCTGCTAACTGGGGCAATGAAATGGGGAGGTGCTGGACCGAACCAGAAACCGAAGTGTCTGTCTCTGGCTGCAGTTTGAATTCTGTGCCCCCCACTAGTCTGTCTGGTCCTGTTCCTGGTACTGATTCAGTGTTGCTGAAAATATACACATAAAAAGTAAATTATAAATACATATGTACATACAAAAATAAATAAAAATACAATGGCAGGGGCTGATAGCTCAGTGACAGCGTGTTGAACTGTGGCACTTGTGACTTGGGTTCAGTAATGAAATGGAGAGGTTTATACTTGGGTGGTCACTTCACTCTCTGGGTTTATGTGGCATCCCACAGTTTTATGTGATTTAGGTGAGAAAATAAGAGTGAGCATGATTAGGGTGACTAGAAAAGGGTGATTGCAGATACAGCAACTTTTTTGTATCTGCAGGGGGCTTTTCCCCTACACCCCAATGTGAGGTGTTGCCCCCCACACCCCTTAATTAATATTCCAACTCTGGGGTGCAACATGGGAGGGGAATCCCATTGCCATTTCAGCAGTTGCCCTTTTCTAGCACCCTTATTGCATTCGCTCTTCCAGAGGTTGCCGTTATCACTGCACACCCATCCCACAACTTGGGTGTGTGTAAAATTCAAGTTGTACACACCTACTCAGCTTGTATTTTATATAATTGCTGGGGAGTGTTTTTTTTCACCCCAGCAATTATATAAAATAAAGAGACATGCCTGTGTTGTCATGGACTGGCTGGGTTTTAGCGCAGTCCATGATCAGAGGTGGCAGGCAAAAGAAAATGTTTCTCTTTTCATTTTTTTTAAGTTAGTCAACAAGTTAAAGCTGCCCAGACTCCCTTCCAGGACCACGTGAAAGAAAGACTCCACTTAATATTTTTTTTTAAAAGTAACTTACTGCTGAGAAGTGGGACTGACAGTGAAGTCTCCAGTGCTCACGAATAGCAGAGTATGGGAAGAGCAGCGGCTGGTGCACGTGTGGATTGAGGAAACCCAGCTTGTGTTCACCATTATAACCTGCAGGGTCATAACAGCAAATTATAACCAGGTTTCCCTAAGGAAAAAAATGCTAGCTAGTTATTATAAAGGTATAACTAGTAAACTGATGTTGTAGGAATCAAATACACAATGGTCTAACTCTCAATTTTATTTATTTAAGTTTTACCAGAAAGGCATGCTGAGCAGGATTGCTCATTTCCAGATGCATCCTAGGGGGAGGAGGGAAGGGAACAAGCTATTCAACAATAACAGTAAATGCAGGGATGAACAGTTCCTATATGGATAGAATTTTAAGTTTGTGTTGAACTGCTGCCTATATGTATTTTGTTATTGAATTGTTTTGTACAGCACCCAGAGTCCATGGAAATGGGCGCTTTATAAATAAAATATCTATCTATCTATCTATACAAACAATAGATACAGCACCAGATTAGCAATAATGCACAGAGTACATGAATTGTGAGTCAATAATAAGCATACTATTACTGTAGATGACAACATAAAAAGAGCAAAAACCACAGGGCTCAACGTATCTTGCAATGGGTGCTGACCCAGTGCAGAGCAATTTCAGTGGGGAGTTCCAGGAACATTGTGATGAGGTACAGTTGGACATGGTTTGGTGACGGTGGGCTTTGGGTTTAGCTTAGGTAGGCTTAGGGAGAAACAGAATGCATGCTGTGGTGTGAAAAGGTTTAGGGTGTAATACAAGGTAGTTGGCAACCTGAGAGGAGGACTGGACCTGGACTTGGATGTAGGTGAGGTAAGCGTAGTCACAATGTGGGTAGATTAGAGTTGAGTCACTGTGTGGTGAGACATTAGACAAAGAATGTACCTAAGGGTAAGGGAACGGAAGGATTGTCTGTCTGGAAGGTAGACAGTGCCTGTGGTTAGAGATAGGTGAAATTAGGTGCAGGTACAGACTGGGGAGGTGTGGACACAATGTGGAGATGAAAGGGCTGCTTTAGTCGGTGCAACTCGAATGAAGCGGGAAGAGTGTTCCACAGTTTAGAGCAACAGTATGAGAAGACGGACTGACCTACAATGGTGGAGCTTTGGGGGACAGCCAGGGATCAGTGACGGGTGTTGCGGAGGAAGTAGGAGGGAAGGGCGGGGGTAGAGAGAGTAGAGGTGAGGTAGGAGGGTTGTATCCCAAACCAGAATTTGGCCACAAAACTTGAAGAATGGCTGAGATGTCTGGATTCTAGAGATGGGAGGGAGCAGGCTTATAGAGATCACAGTGATGTGTCCATGGGGGGGGGGAACAGAGCTAAACAACAGAAGGAGTACACAGTACACTACTCATTATCACTTGTGTGGGGGCAGGACTTTCATAACTCACTTGTGGCTCCACCACCCCTGAGTTATGGTCCTGCCCCTTCACACATGAAAATAAATTGCTTATTTTGAATGAGTCTATTGCATACCCCATATTATAGGGGCACAGTAGTGTCCTTATAGTTAGGATTCAGTAGTCTGTTTAATGTTAAACCCCAATTTTTGCACCTTAATAACTTCGATGTCGTTTGTCGAAATAGACCAAAATTTGGCATGTGCAGTCAGGCTGTCAGCGTCTCAAGCTGTAAAAAAAGTTTCATGAGGGCATCTTGTTGGTTTCCAAGCTACTGAGCACCCCAAATTTTTTTTTTGAAAGAAACACATTTGCTTTCCCTGTACTTAACACTGCATATTTTTTGCTCTCACCTACTGTACAGCCAAGAAGGGGTGGAATTTTTTCATGAAATTTTCAGGGACCTGTGCCAAGGGTGTGCATTTTGAAGGTTTCATGAAAAAAATATTATACAGTTTCAGAGTTATAACGATTTTTGAGTTAAACGACAAATGCGAATGGTAAAACAAAACACATCGCAAGTGCTTACTTTCATGATTTACTTGTGCGAAAAGATAGTGACAGCTGTCATTTTTTTAAACTCACATTTTTAAAATACATAAAAAAATATATATTTAAAAAAACAACAATAAACGGGACCAGTTTAGCTAGAGTCTGCAGTTTGTTTTTAAATATTGCCACAACTACCTTTTCTGGGCATCCCAAAATCCAGGTTGCCCAGCTTAGCAAGAGGAGCCATTCACTCATGTTCACTGTATAAGAACAGCAGGACTTTCTTGAGTACTGACTCTGCAGCTGTAGTCATGCTGTTGTTTGACTTCAACCCTGAGCCGCCCATCCCCTGTTCTCTCTGTCTTTCTCTGTCTCTCTCTTTGTCGTTCATTCTTTCTTTCTTAAGTGGACCGTGGTGACCCCCATACCACTTCTTTTCCCCCCTCCTGTCCAAGTTGCCTGCCCTTCACAATTTTTATATAGATTATATATATATATATATATATACACCTTATAAATTATATTATATTACATTGGCACGATCGTACCCTTATAGTTAAGGTTCAGTAGTCTGTTTAATGTTAAACCTCACATTTTGCACTTAAATAACTTTGCAACCATTCAGCAGATTTGCACAAAATTTGGTATGCACTGTCCTGCTGTGTAGATCTCTTGACATGGCTAGTCTTGTTCTGGTTGGATGTGCAAGTTTTGAGATAGTCACCACTTTTTGCAGTTTTTTCCTCATCTCCTTGCACCCAGATGGTGTGGAATTTTTGTGTGATTTTTTTTTATAGTAGAAAGAACTTAGGTAACAGAACTGCCAGTGTTTGTTTGGTGCAAAAATTATTGACCTGTTGCAAAGTTACTCAGTTTTTAAATTCCCATTACTTCCTATGGAAAGTTCATTTTTCAGGATAGAGGTAATAAGTTCGACAAAGGAATTGGATCTCGCAAAAAAGGATTCAATCTCACAAGATTATTTTTTTTTGTGAGAACAAAATCCTTTTTCATGAGAGAAAATTCCTTTTTCACAAGCCACCATCTTGTTTCTGTATTTTCTTTAAATTTATTTTTTCCAAAGCCACAAAAATGACATCCTGGAGAGAGACCACCACACCTAGCTGACTCATCAGGACACTGTTAGGTGCAATCTGCACTTCAAAGTAAAAAATATGCCCTAGAAATGTTTTTTTAATACTTAATCATTTTTTGTGACTGCTTGATATGAGAAAATAATCCTTTTTCATTTCATGAGTCACGAAAAAGGATCCTTTTTCATCACTCAAGAATCACTGCTTGTTTCTTCCATTGCCCTCCCCAGTACTCTACTGTTTTTCCCCGGTGTCTAGTGGCCCCCCACCCTCCAATACTATGCCCCTTCATTTCCATGGTGTCTAGTGGCACCCTTCACCCTTTGATCACTGTCCCTGTAATAAAAATAATTTCCCTGGTGTCTAGTGGCACTCCCTACCCTATGATCACTATCCCTGATGTTTCCGTGGTGTTTAGTGGCCCCTCTACCTTCCAATGCCACTGCCCCTTTATTTCACTGGTGTCTAGTGGCACCTTCCACCCTCCAATCACTGTCCCTGTAATAAAAATAACTTTTCTGGTGTCTAGTGACACCCCCCACCCTCCAATCACTGTCCCTGTCATTTCCTTGGTGTCTAGTGGCACCTCCCACCCTTGGATTGTGGACAATGTTTCCCTGGTATCTAGTGGCATGGCACCTTCCCATCATTGTCCTGATATTTCCCTGGTGTCTAGTGGTACCCCTCACCTTCCGATCACCATTCCTCATTTATTGGCCAGCATTGGGGTGCCCAATCCTTGTGTTGGCATTTAGCGCCCCCACCCCCCCACTCCAGCAGTGTGGGACACTAGGGAGCCCATTCCCTGTATCCTGAAATATTTTACTAATTAAATCCTGCAAAAAGAAAACAGTCCCCCAATGTCTTTTTTTTAAACCTGAAAAAAAGAAATGTCCCCACATCATCCCCACTATCACCTTCCCCTATCCTGACCCTACCATTGAGCACTCACTGCCCCACACACCCCCTTACCCTATACTTACCATCAGAGGTTGAATGCTGTCATCTTCTCTGGACCAAGTGATGTTTGCACTCTTCAAAGCCAAACAGTGAACTGAGGAATAAAGGTAAGTACCATATAATGTATTTCAATGGTGTTTTGAACTTTTGTTCATAACTGCCATTTTTTGGAATTTTTTCACCAAATTTTAAACATGGCATTTTTAGAACCAACCTCATGAACACTGCAACTGTCATTTCATTAATCGGGCCTGGAAGGTTATTTCACGGTCACTGCACAAAATCATCTTTTGGGACAGAATAATGAAATTTCACCATCAGTGTTCATGAAGTGGGGTCCCAAAAAGGACATGTTAAAAATCTGGTGAAAAAATTCTAAAAATGCCCAAGTTATGCGTGTTCATTGAAATTTTTCTATGCATGTGCATAACTTTGGTAATTTTCAATATTTTGACTTCAAATTTTCAACACAGCCATTTTATCACACCACCTCATGAACAGTACAGCTGCCATTTTTCACATCCTGCCCAAAATGTGTGCTCACACTTGCAGCATGGAATGGCATTTTGGCATGGATTTCAAAGTTGTCATCTATGGGGCTTATGAGGTGGTGTCATAAGAAGACTATGTTGAAAATTTGGGGGAAAAATATAAAAAATTCCAAAGTTATGACCATTACTTGCAATTTCACTATGCCCACTCGTAATTTCGGAAATGTTAAATATTTTTACCCCAGATTTTCAACATAGCCTTCTTATTACCCACCTCATGTATGTCACAGCTGTCATTTTTTCAATCCTGGCTAAACTGTGTTTTCACACCTGTGACACGGCATGGCATTGCAGTTTTGCAGAATTACATATTGGTGGGGATTCAAAAATGTTCTATACCAGGTACATGAGGTAGGGTAATAAGATGGCTACACTGACAACTTAGTTATCGTTGTCCTATAAATGGAAGTGCAGGTCCTGAAGGGCCTAGTGCTTCCACAGCTACCTACATATATGCATCCAAAGAGGGATGGGAGCACAGGGTCCAAAGGACCCTGCGCTCACACTGTAAAACAAAGATACTATTATAGTATGTCAAACAGTAAGGAAATAAGTTACAAAAAAATTCATTAATTCTCCAGTTAGGGTCAAAGCGACAAATGTTGGGAAATGAGGCGTTAGGGTTTCTCTAACACCCCACACTCCCAAACCAGGCAGGAGAGCAGGTATGGGGTGTGCCTTGGGCTTCTCAAACTTAACGCTCACCCCATTCTTATAAAATCTACACATCTGACCTTATTTACAGATGGAATGGGGTACACCTTAGGCTTGAAAAGCCCAAGGCACACCCCACACCTGCTCTTCTGCCTGGTTTAGAATGGCGGGGTGTTAGGGAAACCCTAACGCCTCATTTCCCAACTTTTTTTGCAACATACATACTGAACATCTAGATACAGTGGCATCCCCAGGACAAACCCCACTTTTAAAGCACTCTGCAGTATGCTGCAGCAGACCTACTGAATAAAGCAATGTAATTGCAATAGCAATTAGTCCCTTTTGTCATGCAGGAAACTGTGGCATTCACTTCATCCTGGCAGTGTCACATTTTCCTGAACGACAAAAGGGACTAATTGCCATTGAAATTATATTGCTTTATTCAGTAAGTCCAGATAGATAGATAGATAGGGGCTTTCTTTTAGTCAAAAAAGGTTTTGCCTCACTCCCCTTTACATCTCTCATTAACAACCAACATTGATTGCTCCCGTTGTCTGTCAGGATCTCTCTGCTTCACACACACAGCCTGCAGACCAGCAGGCTTCAGCAGTTAAAACTAAACAAACAAAAAAAATTATTCAGCATAGACAAGAAGTACAGCAGAATAAAATAGAACTTTTAGTTCTTTCTTTCACTGATCTTTTACTGATTTCTATAATGCAAGTGGTTCTGTTAGGCTGTCTGACTTGAGGAACTGCCAGCAGCTCCTCACATATCACAATTTGACCACTCCCACACTGACTCAACTCTACACACTACTACATGCCAGCAGCGTGAGCCCCTGCTTTATGTAAAGCAGCACCATATGGGTATTGGACTGAATCATAAAGCACACCATGTGGTACATTCAGTGCAACACACACACAGCACACAGTCCCAATTGCTGTCATCACCTGGCCACTGATTTGAATGTAGGCTAGACTTAGAAGAGCTTTCCTGCCAGATCTACATACTAGGCGGGGCAGCCAGGGCTCACTGCAAAGCCACAGTGCAGACCACTATGATCTACAGAATCCAACGATTTGCATATGGGGTGGGTATCTCTAAAGCATAAAACCAAGTTGTCTTGTTAGAAATAAATACTTAAAGCCTAGGGCTTGAGGCATTGGCAATCCACCTCCAGTTTCCAAAGCCTGGATGAGTTATCACACAAATCAAACAGCGTGGTTTTATTTCTTACATGACAGCTTGTCTTATTTTTGTGCTTCAGAGATCCCTGTCCCATATGCAATAGTTGAGTCAACTTCCACCTAGCTCTTTCACTGAGCAGTAAAGACTCCAGGAGGTTTTATGCTGTTTCCAGACTTTGGCAATGGGCATGCTCATACACCACCTTGGAACCGACACATCCCTCACTGACAGTGCCACACCAGAAACAGGGGAGTAGGTTGGTCCGGTATCTGCAGTGCATGGTGAAGCAGGTGCCTTCCCAATCCTGAACCCTGAAGCCAAACATTGTTTGCAATTGCACCAGACATGCAGCAACTTGTCTACAACCAATAACAGGTAAGGCTTTGGGGTGGTCCACAATAGAACGAATCACAATAATCGTATCACAAACTCAGGAAAAAGGTAAGACGACACACAGCTGAAGCAGAAGACATGAAAAAAGACATTTAAGAAAATCTGTGTTGCTGCTGCAAAACCTGACTGACAGGCCCAGATATTCAAACTGGACCACAAAGTAGCACAATAGCAGGATCAGGCACAAGTCCAGTGCGCCCATGCACAACACGTGCGATATTCAAACACTGCACAGGTCAAGATGCGCCCGTGGCACACAACTGAATATCGCGCCAACTGCACCATGGCACAACCAGGGATGCGTAGTGGCGTAGGTCTGATGCACAATAGCACAACCAGGGATGCGCAATGGAGCAGGGTAGCAGCACATCAGCACAACCAGGGATGTGCAAGGACAGGATGCAGGGGTCCACCATCCATGGTAGATATGGGCAGAGGAGCACACAGCAGAACAGACATCGCCCCCCACACCCGATGTATCGCACAACCTGAGGAGAGCTGGAAGAACCACCGGCCCATGGATACCAGCAACAATCCCACAGCCGGGGCATGGTGTCCCAGCACACCCCCTGGCAAGCTGTGACCGGCACACAAGGATGTCCAGCCACCCTGTGCCACACCATCCCACCAATGCAGAGCACACCCTGCACCACGATCCCCGTACACCCTGCCCAGGAGTAGAGCCCAACAGTGCAGGACACCCCATGCATGCCACCACCCCCACTGTGACAATGCAACCCTGTGCACCATGGAGCCATGCAAGGCAGCCCCACCACGAGCACCCTGCAGTGGGCGGCAGCAGATTGCAATGCAACAACTGCATACACAGTGCTGCCCTGTACGTCCCACCCCAAGGTATAGCTGAGAGATCGACCATGCGTCTGCACACAAGGTACCCCACATGCGACAGGGCATGCCCCAGACACCACCACAGGTGGTACAGCACCCTGCACACCCTCCCAAGGACACACCCCATCCCATCACTGGCCACAACAGCAAGCACAGATACCCACAGTGTTGCATGGAAGCATGCGCCACACAGGATGCAACACAGTGCATGGACAAACACCCACCCATACCCAAGGGCACACCAACACAGGGACACAGTAGTGGGTCAACCAAGTCACTGGCGTTGGCCACAGCAGCCATGTACACACAGCCAGTACCACTCCATGGCACAGGTGTGCCAGCCACCCTACACAGGCACCATGAAGCTGTATGCCACCAGCATGCGGCCAGACCACAAGTGACAGACAGTGGAGCACATCCCCTGTAACAGACACAAGTGACAGCATGGAGGTGGGACAACAGCAGAGGCCACAGTGCCACCCAAGGCAGACGTGCACCATACCGGTGACAGGAGGCAACCTGGCATTGTGCTGGGTACAGTGGTTGTCCAGCATGAACAGCCACCACTGACATGCCAGCAGACTGTGCAGATCACAGACATGCAAGGGTGTCAGCTGCACAGGCCATGGATGGCCTGACAGGGGCGCCATGGACACAGTGCATGCACTGTGGACCACTGCACACAGTCATCCAGTGCACAGGGAACAACACACAAACCACAGACAGTGACTGATAGCTACACCCACACCATAGGCAGTTCCCCTCTGGACACACACACGCACGCCTATGCCTGCATCACCCCTGACACCATGCGCACCACTGCAGCTGAGCACCTGTAGCCCGCTGCAAATCAGAGACCACCACAGTAGGCATAACAAAACAAATGTATTATAATAAGGTACAAACAACTATATACAAGTATATACATAAGGGGGGGTGAGGGCCACATACCAGGTGGGGGTGGGTAAGGGGCAAGGGTGAACAAATGGGAGAGGGAGGAAGGGGTGTGAGGGTAGTCTGGGGGGGTAGGGTGAATCTGGGGGCATGGAGGGCTTAGCGGCCGCCCCGCTCCCCGCTCCTGTGGCACCTCCTTGTCCTCCGCCTCCGGACACCATGCTGCTCCAATTTCTGTAGTACCTCCAACAATGCCCTCGCTATCTGCAGGTGCTCCTGCATGGCCCTCTCCAGCTGCATCAGCCGCCGTCCACCTAGGACAAGGGAGCAGAGTCAATATGTGTAAATAGCCATCTTCCTGCAGCCTACCCAGTGTGCATGGCATACAGCCATGGGCCACACCCCTGTGATGGTGTGCGACCACCCACAGTGATCGTGTCCACATGACCTGCCTACCCAGGTGCACACAGCCATGCGGACCACTGCACACACCTACCGCCAAGTCCCGCACAGCACCACCATGGCTGTACAGTGATATGGCTATGCGGTGCGAAGGCACTGGCACAGCCATGGACCCAGTGCATGCATGGACCACCAGCGATGCACACCTACACATGCAGTGCCACAGGACAGTGCTGAGTGTACCGTGTGGCGTGCACGTCAGTGGTGTCAATGGATTGTGGCCATGCCCTGCCATCTGCCCTGCAACACAGCATGCACAGAATATCCTGGATGAAAGACACTCACCTTCATTAGCTTGATCCGGGCACTGTTGTAGGTTGGGCCTGGCAGCTCGTGGCTGTTGCCCAGCATCCCCTTCCTCCCGGTGGTGCCGTTCCTCCCTGGCTCTGCGCCGCTCCTCAGGGCCTAGGGTGCAAACATGGAGAGGGGAACATCAGTACAAACCAGTAGCAAAGGCCCCCCCCGGGTGTGTGCAATCCCACATAGCCCAGCCATGCTGCAACCCCACCACCACCACCGCCCACACTGGATGGCCCACCCCCCCCATGTGGTGGACACATGCCCATCGCAATACCTGTACAGACGCAACCAGTGTATGGATGGAGCACCTACCTGGACGTGGCACTGTGCCTCGCCTGGCATGTGCCCATAGGTGGACAACCCTGTCTGGGTCCCTCCACTGGAGGTCCCCGTAGCAGTGGCGACACTGTTCTGCTGATCTGCTGATTCCTGTGGCCTCTTCAAGTGCCACTGCCACCTCCTCCCAAACCACACTTCTGGCCCTGTTCAGGGGGTCATCCCCAAAAAGGGCCCCAGCATGGGACTCCACAATGGCCACCAAATTGGCCAGCTCCAGTGGGCTCCAGACAGCAGCTCTGCTCCTTGCCATCACAGCTTCAGGTAGGAAAACAAAATGGCGCTCTGTAGCGCACGTCCACCACGTACAGATGCTGTGCAGTAAAGTGCTGCCTTTCCCCATTGCGCTGTCACCGAACAGCACGATAGGGGTACACCCATGCAGACACATGGTGCCTAGGGGGCAAAGGTCGAGCACAGGGTCAAGGGTCTCTCGCACGCGGACCGCCACAGCACGATTAGGACTCCCTGCATGTAGCACGGTTGGGTGCCTGTATGAAATGCCCTGCAGTGGCCTACCGCGCTGTGGCACCATGGCACCTATGGCGCTCCAGGGCACGAGTGCCAGACATGTGAACAGCGCACTAGCACCACTGGCACAGTGGTGGCCATACCCTGCACTGCCTCCCGTGCTCAGCACGTCAGCAGCACGGCAAGAATCGGTGTCAGCACCCAGGCATGCACCGTGCGGTGCCTACTGCACACATCACAGAGCTGCGCCTGTGCCTGAGCACACTCAACACAACTGCGCAAGATGCAACAGCACGATATTCAGACAGCATATGCAAATCAGCTCATCAGCACTTCCATGGCGCAGCTACTGCATTAGCATCCACTTAAAGTTGCGCCTCACCTCATTTGCATGCCTTGCACAATATAAATGTGACATGGGGCTGCAGAGGCCATAGTTTGGTATTGCAGTCTATTGTGGTGGGTTGCATGCTGTTTGGAAGTGTGGACTGTGGTGTGTGGGAGATGCATGGGACTGCACATTGAAAGGTAACACCTGTCATTCCCACAGGCTCTATAATGATTGAACGTGAGGAAAAGGAGGAACAGGGATGTTGGAGGAAGAGGTGACCCAACTTCACATGGGTGGAAACAGATGCCCTGTTCAAGGCATACCTCGACAGGGAACTGCTGCTCAACGGACAGTGGGGAACATCACAGGCCCGTACTGTGGCATGGGATGAGGTTGCGCATGCCATGAACCAGCATGGCAGCCACCAGTGGTCCATGCAGGAATGTAAAAAGAAGGTCGGCACAGACAGGAGGAGAATTAAGGACAAGGTGGCTGCCATCAGGGCAGCACGTGCTGCAACCGGTGGTGGGTAGCCAGATGTGCCACACCTGACGCCACAGGAGGAGTGGGTGGCTGGCAGCATGCGGCATTGTGCCACAGAGTGCGTTCCAGGTGGTGGCTTCCAGATGGGTGGCAGCCTGTCACTGCATGGTAGGTCCTGTGCTGTCACTGTGTAAGAAGTTGGGGGAATGCTACAGGGTCGGGCGGAGACATTAACACTACGGTGTTCCCTTACAGCTCCTGAGTGCCTACATGGGTCAGCGGCGGTAGGTGTGTCCACTGTGGGTGAGGCCCTGGACATGGAGGAATGCCCATCCACCTCCACATGTGTCCAAGGGTCAGTACCACCGTATACCTACCTGTCTGTCCAGACTGAAGATGGTGGTGCTGGTGCGGACAAGGCCCTGCCTGTGTCCCAGCGTGACAACAGCCACAGACTCCAGCATGCTGGGACACAGACTGGTGCTGGATCAGGCACCGATGATGATGATGGATCACACATCCCAGACAGTGATACATGTGGGACGCAGGACAGTCCCACATCAGGGAATGGCATCAGCATAGCCGTGGGTGGTGCCGCCGTGGAGGCCTGCCTGACATCACAGTCCCAGCCTGTGCCTGTATGCCCCAGTGGGGTAGCACTGGTGTGCATCCAGGCCAGTGCAGCTGTTGCGGCCACTGCAGCGGCACCGGTGAGCCCTGCTGATTGGCGGCCGGAGGGGCAGTGCCAGCAGTCAGAAAATGGGGATGGGGGACAGTGTCGGAGGGTGGCGTCAGTGCACCGCATGTGGATGTGCCCAGGCATGGCTCTGGTGTGCAGCACCCAACTTCAAGGAGTGCTGCCCGGCATGGCCACAAACACCATGAGGGACAGCATGCCGATCAGGCGGATGACCTCTTTGATGAGCACAGCCGCATACTCCAGGATTCAGTGGATCAGCAGTTGTGGCTTGTGACGGCGGTGGATACCCTCAGTGCAGTCCTGTGCCAGGCAGAGGAGCAGTGCAGCAGGGACCACAGTCTGCTCCTGGCAGGGATGGACCGGCTGCGGGAGGATGTGACCACTGCCATTGACAGGCAGACACATGCATGCACAGCTGTCATGGCCACATTGGGCACCCAGTTCGTTGCCCATGCGCCACAGACACAGCGCAGTACCATGTCCACACCCCATTCCTGGCATCGTGCGACACCTTCCATGTCAACACCAGGTTCGGCTGTGGGCATACCGGGCACACCAGGCGCAGGCATGTTCGGCGAGCTGAAGACCCCTGCACGAACACGGTTGCGTTCCCGCAGCGTCACCCCTGGGGGACCATAGGTGCCACCCCATGAGGCCAATGGTCAGCCTGGCATGGCTGGAAGGTCTTGGCGGGGCCGCCCACACATCCGTGGTAGCCGTGGCACTGTGCCGCGTGACTGACCTGTCTCCCACCATGGCCACTGTCTGCCATTGCCCTGTGTGCAGTGTGTTGTGCACCGTATGATGCACGGGTGGGGTACCCGACCCTGCACACACACAGTCCATGTGCACACCCTCCTGGCTGCTGGCCACTGTGGCATGTGCATGATGATGCCTGCATTGCACTGTCCACCAGTGTGCAATGGTGCCCAGCATCTGAGACACGCACAGTGATGGTCACTGGGCGTGGTCGTGTGTGGACCTGTGTGTGGCTAGGGGTTGCAGTCGTGGTTGGCATGCCTTCTACCCCTTGTGCATGTCTTGTGGTGTGTGTGTGGGTGGTGTGTGTGTGTGTGTGTGTGTGTGTGTGTGTGTGTGTGTGTGTGCATGCGTGCGTGTGCACGTGTTGTGTTTGGCCATGCCCATCCCTGACAGCGCATGCGGATCCACGCTCAGTCCCATTCACTTGCCGCCATCCACCCCTGGGGTTCGTCCATGCCTGTCTGTGGGTTGTGCCCTTGCCATTGGTGGTTGCACATGGCCCTGTGACCTACCTGTGTTGGCCGAAGTGCTCCTCTGTGATGGTGTCCCGGTGCAGTTGTGCCATGCTGAACAGGCAGGGGTCCCTTCACCCAGGGGGTGGCTGCCCATCACCGTCTGGACTGACGTCCTCATCATCCCCATCGCTGTCCCCCTCTTCGACCTCTACGGCTATCCCACAGTCGTTGGCCATGTTGTGCATGATGCAACAGGCCAGGAATAGCCTGCAGGCCTTTGAGGGGCTGTACTGTAGGGCACCGTCAGACATGTCCAAGCACCAGAAACGTGACTTCAGCATCCCGAACACCTGCTCGATGATATTACATGTGGTGGCATGTGCCTCACTGTACCGTTGCTGTGATGGGGTCGAGGGGCGTCGATATGGTGTGAGCAACCAGACACGGAGTGGGTATCCACTGTTACCTGTGTATAGCGGGTGTACATTAGTATAGTGGTCTGCATCGCTCTGCCATGGGTCATCAAGGCTGGTACTCATGGCACCTCTGACTATGCCCCCCCCATATCTGCCCATGTCATCCTACGTGTTGTGCATGCTCACCCACCAGGTGGCCAGTGGGGATGTCCCCACTCTCGAACCTGTGGCACAGTGCAGAATGGTGCCAGATGAAGGCATCATGTGCTCCCCCAGGGTGCGTGGCACAGACATTGGTTATGCGCCCCCTGGCATTGCACACCACCTGGCAGTTGATGCTAGCGAATCCCTTGCGGTTGATGTAGGCTACACCATCTGGGCCAGGTGGCGTGTGGATGGCCACATGGGTGCAGTCAATGGCCCCGAGCACACCAGGCATACGTGCTACCCTGTGGAACTGTTGTATGTGTGCTGTGTGCTCTACCTGTGTGCTGGGGAAATGAATGTACTCCACAGCATGTGGCAGCAGTGCTCTGAGGAATTGTGTGAGTAGGCGTGGCACGGCCAACTGGGTTATGCCTGTTGTGTCCCCTGTTGGTCTCTGGAAGGTGCCCGTGGTGAGCAGGCACATGACAGCTGTCACCTTTGTCTCCACTGACAGAGCATGGCTCCGTCGTGTGGGTGCCTGCATCTCATCACTGCACAGCTCACAGAGCTGCCTCAGGATCGCCTGGTTCAGGCGGTACCAGCCCACAATCTCTGTATCAGTATACTGCTCGAAGGTGATGCGGGCTCAGTACCACCTGTTGGGGGCATACCGCTGACGGGCCCGTCCACGGCCACACCCCCCTGCTGCCTGCCTTCTCACACCCCTCATTACCGCCTCCATCTGTATGGTGGCATTGGCCATGTCCCTGGCTGTTGTTCCCCCCCCAGCAGATATTGTCCTGTTCCCCCATCCTCTGTGCTGCTCCCCCTCCGGCCTTCGGCTGTCCTGCCTCCTACCACTGCCCTCACTACTCTGCAGCACTGCCCTGTCTGTCCTGCACACTGTCTCAGGCTCTCCACTCCTGTCCTGTGTGGTTACAGGTGTGCCCTGTCCTGCTCCTTCTGTGTCCCACTCCCTGCTGCACTCTTAGTTATTGTTGCCAGCTCGCTCCCACCTGTGGCTTCCCTGTAGCGTTCTTGCACCTCTCTCTTTGTTCCTTTTTATTTTGGATAATTTCTGCTATCATGCAACTTCCGCTAGCTCCCCTACTGCACATGGCGCATGCTGTTGAATATCGCACTGCGCCATTTATTCATGGTTCCTCCCCCTACAGTTGCACATGCATTCATTACCATTGTGCTCTTGCGCATTGCAACTTGAGCGACGCAGCTACCTCCCGCTGAATATCGCACAATGGCGCATTTTCGGACTTGCGCTGGTGCATCTCTATTGTGCATGGTGCAACCCTTGAATATCTGGCCCACAGTGTCTGATGGTTGAATTTACAAATAGGGAGCTTCCACCCTAAGCCCCCCAATATGTCCATTACTGAGTGCATGTTTGGCATCTTCTGTGTTGGCAGCAGAATGTCCCTAATATGTTCTTTTGCTGACATCCTTCTTTGGACAATGAGTAGCCGTAGACTGTGGGGTTGCCTATATGTCAGAAGTGGGGGTTGTGGAAAGACAGTTTGCAGTCTTTTATCCACTTGGAGAATAGACCTAAGGTTTTTAAATATATTGCACAGGTGTTCGCTGTGTTAAAACATTTGTAAAGAAATCCAGAAGATTTAGAAAATCTGCAGATTTTTGAAGATAACCATCATGAAGAGTTTCCAAGTCCTACATGAAAAAAATGTTTACAGTTGAGAAACAAGAAAATGGTCAAAAATACAGGCAACTATGAAAAACATTGCATGCATTTTGTACCACAATGAAAGTCATACATAAGCAAAATAGAAAGAAAATTATATCTCATCTCATCTCATGCTTTGTGCAGTGCCTAAAGGTCCTTGCACACAGAAAGTTAGGACTTGTGCACAGGAATCTAAGCTCCCTGCACATCTTTTTTTTGAAGGGTCCGACGTGCCCTGTACAAAGTAAGTTAGGAGTCACTTATTGCTTTATGCAGGGCCTCAAGGTCCCTGCACAAAGCAAGTGACCTCTCTGCTTTTCAAATATTAAGGAAATTCATTGCAAAAAAAAAAAAAAAAGATTACTACAATACTGCAGATTAGGGTTGCTACTGCACAAAACCCAAACCCCACAAAGTTTGGAAATGTGCTCTTATGGTTTTGACAGTATGCCCTCTGTATGGCGACACCATTACAGCGAACACGTCAATGCCAACGACATCGACAGTTTGCTGAAATGGTCCACCTGAGACCCTGGTACTCTGTCCCCTGGTCCTGCAGCCCCTCCCTGAATCAACTCTGACTTGGAGTTGATATTCCTTAAGTTCGGGGGGTGTGGGAGGCAGAGGCCCCCATATGGGGGGTTCAGGGGCAAGCAACTGGGGTCTCCTGATGGATTTATATCAACCGCGACTTGCGGGCGACATAAATCCGTCGCTGTGATGTCGGTCGACAGCATGGTTGTTAAACCAGCATCATAGATCAGGTTTTGACACCAATACCCACAAAAATAGGAACTGTGCTATTAGTTTGACACTCATCGATGTTGACTGAAACAGCCCCTCCACTCACCACCTCAGCTGGACACTGTCTGAGTGACAAGGAGCACACTCCTACTACAGAAATAGCTGCTTCCTGTCACTTGCCCAGCCCACCAGCACAGCACTAGCAATACCAGTTGCAATGCCGGCAACTGGAATTCAGGAACTAGCCTTGGTCATCCAGGTCCAGCTAGGAAGAGAAGGATTAGCATCCCAGAGGATGCTGTCCTCCTCAAGGGAGGTAGGATTCTGTCTTCCTCACCAGTACTACCAGCAGGGTGACCACAGTTGGTAATCTGGCTGGAGGACAGCAGGTAGGGTGGGGATGTCTCTGATGTTGGCATGTACAGGGTTCAGTGTTGGGCCCAGTGCTGTTTGGCATATTTATTGCAGACCTCTCAGAGGGCATCAGCAGCAAAATCAGCCTATTTGCGGATGACACCAAGATGGGAGCGGTGGTGGAAGACTGGGAGGGGGTGGCAGGGGCTACAGGAGGATCTGGCAAGGCTGGAGGCATGGTTTGACAGACGGCAGCTGGAGTTCAAAGCAAAAAAATGCAAGGTACTGCACTTCAGAACAAAAATTTGAGGAGAAGCTACCATCTGGGGGGAGTGCAGCTGGAGGTAACAGAAGAGGAGAAGGATCTGGGGGTGCTCATCACGGGAACAATGAACAACTCCATACAATGTGGAAAGGCAGCAGCAGTGGCCAACAAAATGCTGGGGTGCATTGCAAGGGGAATTACCTCAAAAAGAAGGGAGGTTATTCTACCATTGTACAGATCGTTGGTTAAACCCCACCTGGAATACTGCGTGCAGTACTGGCACCCGTACCTACAAAGGGACATTAGGCTGCTCGAGGGGGTGCAGTGTAGGGCAACAAAGATGATTCAGGGCCTGGGGGAATTGCCATATAAGGTCAGACTAAGAGAGTTAAACATGTACACACTGGAGGAGAGGAGGGATGGGGGATATGATTAGACCTTTAAATAAATGAAAGGGATAATCAAAATGGACACATTCAGGAGGAGGGTGGGGAGAGACACTAGGGGCCATGACATGAGATTGGAGGGGGGTAGATTCAGGAGGGAGGCGTGGAGGCATTTCTTTACAGAGAGGGTGGTGGCAAAGTGGAACACACTACCAGCTGAAGTGGTGGCATGTACCACAGTGGAATGTTTCAAGAATTGGTGGGAAAGGGCAAAGGGGAGGGTAAAGGGAGGTAAGAGGAGGGGGGTGGGGCAGCTGCTGAATAGGGAGCTAGCTGCATTCACGAGCAGCCTAGATAGACCATGATGGCCTTTTGCTGCTGGTAATTTTCATATGTTTGTATGTAGACAAAGCCTGGAAGAAAACATAAAATGGCCCCAGCACCCTTGTGATGATGGACACAGGTATATTTGGGCCCCTACCTCCCCAGCAAATCACCACCTGATGCAATAAGAAGTCTGGAGATATATCCCCCCATCCCGACCCCACATGGGGGTACAACTACAGCTCCATAGAGGTACGTGGCCATGGCTGGGAAACTCAGGGGGATCTGGGGTGTGTGGAGGTCCAGAGGGGAAGAGAGTCATTGAAGAAGACAGGGGGTGTAAATAGAAAGTTTAAAAAAGTTATAGGATGCAGTAGGCTTACATTCACTCCCTGTCACACAAACGGCAGCTAGATGAGGTGGTGAAGAAAGGGACTGTGCCAGTCACCATCGGCAAGTGTTGCATCTGATGCCACTGCCTAGTGGGGTGAGTGGTGGGGAAGTGGTGGGGTGGAGGTGGAGGATCCTGAGTGGGTGGGATGGGAAGGGGTTCTAACTAGTGATCAAGGGAAGGAAAGGACCACTAGACACCAGGGGCAATTTTAAACGATACTGGGCAGGCCACTGGGAGTGAGGGAACCACTAGATACAAGTGATATAAAAATTACTGCTAAGGGACATATTTATGGTGGTCAGGTATGGAGGTAACATTGGATGCCAGGGATATAGTAGATTACTGCTACAGGGGCATATTTATGGGGATTATAGGTTTGGGGACCCTTGAATATCACTGATATTATATATATATATATATATATATATATTTTATAGATATATATATATATATATATATATATGATTACTGCTACAGAGGGCATATTTATGGTGATCAGGGGTTGGGGGACCACTGCATGCCACCATTAGTAGAAATCAATGTTTCAGTTGCATATGTATGGTGACTGGGAGTGTTGGGACCACTAGATGCCAGGGATAGTACAAATCAATATTTCAGGGCATATAAATATATATATATATATATATATATATATATATATATATATATATATATATATATATGGTGATCAGGTGGATAATACAGTACAGCTGTGCTGTCATTGAATGAGTGCCTACTGTATTATACAGTATCTATTCAGTACTTCTGCCTGTTCCCCCTCCTTCTCCACCAACCCCTCGCCCTTCTTGATCCAGACTATTTGGTCCCTGTAGTTCCTTTTCTCCCTTACGTAACTATAGAATTCCTTTTCCCCTTCCCTGATGCCCTGAGCCAGCCTCAGCTCCTTGGAGGCCTTGGCCTCTCTTACTAACTTGGTTACCTCCTTGGACCTCCTCGTGTACATCTCCCTGTCCTCCTCCCTCCCGGTTCTTTCCAGTCTCCTAAAAGCTGCTGTCTTGGCCCTCACCCCCTCCAACACATTTCTGGTCATCCAGCATGGCACCTTAGCCCTGGTCTTCTTACTCAGGGTCCTGGTGCACGCTTCCATAGCCTCCCTCAGCCCTGACTTTATGATATCCCACTTCTGGTGTGCGTCCATCTCTGACCTGATCCCCTCAAGGCGTCCTTTCAGCATTTATCTCATCCTCCCAAAATCCACCCATCTGAAGTCCACTACCCTTGTTGATGACCCCCACCACCTCCCTGCTCATGCTAAGCATGAACCACACTAAAAGGTGGTCACTCCCAGCTAGTGGGTCCTCCGTTCATAGCTCCCTCACCATCTCCCCATTTGATAATATCAGGTCCAATGTATTACCCAGCCAGGTTAGTTTCCAACCATCTGCACCAGATGGCTATCCTGGAATGCATCCAGAAGTACCTGTTCCCTGGCACTAGAGGTGGTTTGGGTTCCCCAATCCACCCCAGGTAGGTTGAGGTCCCCCATGATCACCATGCTCCGCTTACTACATACCTGTTGAATCTGATCTGCCAACTCCCTATTCAACTACTTGGACTATACCAGTGGCCTATACACCACCCCTAGCCTCTATTTCCTATCCCTAGGATCCAGGGACTGCATCCATCCTTCCCTCCTCCCCCACATCCCTTATGCATCTAATCCCATTCTTTACATAAATCTCCACCCCTCCCCCTTTCCCCACCCATCTGTCCTTCCCATAAACCGTGTACCCAGGAATCACCAGATCCCAAACCTAGTGTTGGCTGGCCCACATCTCCATGATGGCTGCAACGTCCACCATCCCTATGTTTAGGAGAGCCTGTATGTTTAGGAGTGCCTGTTCCTCATCTACTTTGTTACCTAGGCTGCTTGCATTCACGGAGACTACCCTCCACCCTGTACCCATCTTCTCCCTGCCCTGCGCCTCCTCTACCTGACCCTTCCCTCCTGGCTTACTCTTGTGACAAACACTGCTGTCATGGGTAGTCAGCTCATTCACCTCCCCTACCTGGTGACCTTGCACACTAGCTGCACACACACCTCCTCCCCTTACTAGTTTAAAAACCCCTTGGAAGCTATGTATTCCTCCAGTTTCTGCTTCAAGACCCCCTTCCCAGCTTTACTCAAGCGCAATCTGTCCACTGTGTATAGGTCACTGTTGACCTATGTGTTCCCTCAATCCCCCACCAGCCCATATCCATGAGAGTGACACCACTCCACCAGCCAAGAGTTAAACTCACAATCCTGTCCTTCCTCACCCTGGGCACCAGAATCACTTCCAAGAAGGCCACTGAGTGCCCAATCTCCACGCACAACTTCCCTAGTTCCTCAAATCTCTCTATAACCAACTCCACTGGACTCTCACCCAGGTAACTGGTGCCCACATGCACCACCACGTGAGGTTTTGGCCCCCCCAACACACCTAAGCGAAGTCTCTCCCATCCTGCCCGCTGCTAAGCCCAGTATGGATTCCACCCATATCCGACTGTGTGTTCACCCTTCCCTTCCCACCTGATCCCCTTAAGTATAGAGTCCCCTAACACTACTACTCCACCTCCCTCTTCCCTACCTTCTGCCCGTGACTGCCAGCAAACCCTGCCCCTCCCTTAAGCATTTGCCCTTCTCCATCCCCTGGCACCCAGATCCCCCCCTGCACTTCCCTCCCCCACTAGATGCCAGACTTCTTTTTCTACCATGTCTGCCGCCCCTCTCCCTGTGGCCAATGCACTATCTATGACCTCCCACCTCACTAAGTGCCAAACCAACTTGCCCTTGGCTACACCCCCCACCACTCCCCTGCCCTGACCCCCTCCCTATCTGTGCTTTTCACCCCCATCTCGTCAGGACTACTGTCCCTAGCATTCTCCTTACCCGATTTTGCCTACCTCACACTGAGATACCATCCTCCTCCTCTGCTACCAACATCAGACCCTCATACCTATTACTTAGTCCTATCCCCCTACTACTGGCCATGGCACTATTACCACCCCGATGCAGACCCGCAATGCGACCTGGGTTCCGCTTCTCCCTTCTCCCTCCCCAGTCACCGCAAACTCAGATTCCCTGTATGCCCTTCTTTTCTCCCCGCCAGCCAACTGACCTCTGCCTCCAGTGCTCTCAGCCTGCGGCAAATGGGACATTCCTGCAGTCGCCACAATGTACCCATGCATATGGTTGCCCCACAGCCACTGAAGCTCACTAGCCTGTCACCCCTGGATACTCTGCTGACCTCCTGCCCCCTTGGACCTGAGAGGGGGCACTACTGGAACACAGATGGGCTGCAGTGTTTCATTATGTATAGGGGAGACATTGGGGATCTAAGGGGGGGTCACTATACCACCAATGGATTGTGACATTTCATTATGTATGGGGGTGACATCAGGGATCTGAGAGGTGGGGGTCACTATACCACCACCGACAGGTTGCGGTGTTTCATTATGTATGGGGGTGACATCAGGGATCTGAGAGGGGGGTCACTATGCCACCACCAATTGGTTGTGGTGTTTCATTATGTATGGGAGCAACATCTGGGATCTGAGAGGGGGGTCACTATACCACCACCGATGGGTCGCGATGCTTCATTATGTATGGGGCGACATCAGGAATCTGAGAGGTGGGGGTCACTATACCACCACTGATGGGTTGCAGTGTTTCATTATGTATGGGGGGCGACATCAGGGATCTGGGAGGGGGTCACTATACCACCAGGGATGGAAACTGATTTATTTTATCAGGGGATCAGTGTTGGGGGGACCTCTTGCCTTGCAACAAGGAACCAGCGGCAAACCCCTTCCATGCGGCTTGTGTTTACTGCATGGGAGAGGTTGCTACAGGCGTGGGGACTTACGCACCGGAACCCCTCCTGTACCAGAATCTGGTGCAGGGTCCCTGGCACATGGGGCTTTGGCGCAAGCAGCTATATGTCGCAGTTTGTGCTGTTCTAAGCTCTCATTGAGAATTGGGCCCTCTTGTACTTTGTATTTATTGGTTTCTTTATAAACATGCAGTTTTTTTCTGATGCAGTACATTCGGATATTTAAAATAGCCACATGAGGGTGCCACCCCTCTTAATACATGCATAAAATAAATCGACTGACATCCATAAGATACAGCAGTGGGGGGTGATTCAAAATAACAGCTGACAGCTGTAGTTAAAGAATTAGGTCCTCTATCTTTAGAATATCTCCATCCCTTCATCCCATGACCCTCATACCTGTTACTTAGTCCTAGCCCCCTACCACTATTACCACCCCTATGCAGACCCACAATGCAGCATAGGTTCCGCTTCTCCCTTCCCCCCAGTTGCCGCAAACTCAGATTCCCTGTACGCCCTTCTTATCTCCCCGCCAGCCAACTGACCTCTGCCTCCAGTGCTCTCAGTCTGCAGCAAATGGGACATTCCTGCAGTCGCCACAATGTACCAATGCATATGGTTGCCCCACAGCCACTGCAGCTCACTAGTCTGTCACCCTTGGATACTCTGTTGACCTCCTGCCCCCTTGGACCTGAGAAGGGGGTCACTATTGAAACACTGATGGGCTGCAGTGTTTCATTATGTATAGGGGAGGCATTGGGGATCTAAGCGGGGGGTCACTATACCACCACCAATGGGTTGTGGTGTTTCATTATGTATGGGAGCAACCACTGGGATCTGAGTTGGGGGTCACTGTACCACCACCGACGGGTTGCGGTGTTTCATTATGTATGGGGGCAACATCAGGGATCTTGGAGGGGGGTCACTATACCACCACCGATGGGCTGAAGCAAGAAGCCAGCGGCAAACCCTTCTGTGTGCCTTGTGTTTACTGCATGGGAGAGGTTGCCACAGGTATGAGCACTTACGCGCAGGGACCTCTCCTGTACCAGAATCTGGTGCAGAGTTCCTGGCAAATGGGGCTTTGGCACAAGCAGCTGTATGTCACAGTTTGCGCTGTTCTAAGCTCTCGTTGAGAACTGGGCCTTCTATCTTTAGAATATCTCCCTCCCTTCTTCCCACTACCAACTCTAACCTTGAAGTTTTGTGGTGCGCACTCTCTTTCTCTCTCTTCCTCTCCCCCTGATCGCTGTTACTGATCTCCTTTCCCCGTTATCACAAATCTGCATTCTCATAGAAGGTTATCATTGCCCTCCTACTTCTTCTTTTAGGTAATATTGAGTGTATCCCTGGTCCCCCCTCTACCTCACCTGCCCCCACCTTGCCTAAGTGTCTTAGCATTTTCTGTCTCAGTGTCAGGAGCCTTCTCCCCAAGCTTGACCCGCTTAGGCTGGATCTGGAAAACTAACTTGGATGTCCTGCTCAGCAGTGAGTTCTGGCTCCCTGTGACAAAGCCATACCTGGCTATGCACCTATCAGGCAAGATCAGGGTAGATGGGGAGGAGGAGTACTTATGTATTTACTTCTCGCTTCTCCTGTGATGTTATCTCTTGGAAAGTTATCATTGCCCTCCTACTTCTTCTTTCAGGTAATGTCGAGTGTAACCCTGATTCCCTCTCTACATCACCTGCCCCCCACCTTGCATAATGATCTTAGCATTTTCTATTTCAGTGTGAGGGGAGTCTTCTCCCCAAGCTTGACCAGACTAGGCTCTGGGACCTGCAAACTAACCTGGTCATCACTGAATCCTGGCTCTCTATCAGGATCAGTGATAGTGACATCTCCATCCTTGGCTACGTACCCATCATGTAAGATCAGGATGGGGGGTGGCAGGGTACTTATGTACGTACTTCATAACCTCTGCTGTAATTTTGCCTCTTGTGCTGCTGCCCCTCTTTACAAAACACCTTCTGTGTTGTGTAAGATTTCTTTCCCGCACTATCATTTCATCTTTCTCTATTACTTGGCACCCTCTACAGGAATACGTCCTTTCTACCTCCTCCAGTCTGACGTGATATTCCACTCAGTATGATCCTCCCACTAATTGATTATGCTGATGTGGTGTAAGAAGGAGCTTCCAAATCTACTATAGCCAGACTGGATCCTATCTTTCATTCCTTCTGTCGTTCTGCCTCTGGTTCCCTCCTCTTATTCATCATTGTTTCCTGTACCAGCTCTTCTCTCTTCTCTCTTCCTCCTTATCTTCACAAAGCCTATCCTATTGTGCTTCGTTTCCTTCTAAACTCTGGTTTTCATCCTTAGCCTCATACCTCTCTGACCTAGTCTGTCCCATGGGCGTCCTCTACCTATTCTCTTTGCTGTTCTACCTCTCGTTCTTTCACTAATCTCTGCTGCTCTACGTCCACTGGCCAGACTTTCTTGTATATATCTGAAACTCTCTTCCCTCGTCTCTTAAACAAGCTCTCTCCTGTGTTTCCTTTAAGATGCTTCTGTATGACATCTTCTCTCTGGATTTATGTGAAAAGGGCAAGTCCCTCATCGCGCCGCTCACAAAGAGCGATGCAAAATCGCCCTTGTCAAAAGGGCAACTTGGATTTAGAGAGACCACCACAAACAGCAACAGTCCTCAGAAATTAAATACTTCTTTTGTTTTTTTGTGGGGGGGTTATGCCCCCCCGCCCCCACCTCCCCACCCCAAAATAATGATTCTCAAGTCCAGGGGGAGTGGACCTAGACAAAAATAGAAACTCCCCCTGGAAGAAAAATTTTTACCTGCACCAGGATCCAAACCCAGCACCACAGGTTCTAGTGGCAGTGGCTCAAGCCACTACACCATACAGCCAGCTCAGTAAGGTTTGGCCAAATAATTCTTTTTAGCCCCTTTCTTGCGCATGTAGTGAGTGTCCCTCAGCACTACACTCACTATACCTATTCAGTGCTCTTTTTCCCCACGCACTGTACATGGGAGCAGTATTACTGAGTCGCTCACATTGAGCCGCTCAATAATACTCACCCATATAGGGTGTTACCCTTCTCTCCTGCTCGTGCCCGTCCTCTCTTAGCCAGAACCTGACTCCAGCTTGCTCTCTTCAATCAGTGACAGCCTAGTTGAATTTTATTTGTTATGCTGAGTTGTTGCCACACTACAGTTGTGATCTGCCACTCTAAGTTACCACGTCTGATTGCACAATACAGTATATGTCACTTACTGATTTGTAATATCAACTGCTTGTAACATATATTTCCTTTGTTTCCCCCTCTGACGGGTCACACTTGAAAATTAGTTTTGGTTCAGTGTGCCTTTCCTGATTACCAATTTCCAAATCAACAAATAAGAAAAAATAGTACTCAGCAGTAGGGTTGCTCAGGTATCCATTTTACTAAATGGATAACTTAGATTTCAGCAAAAAAAATTAGGATTTAAGATTTTTGGATAAAGCCATCAAACATCTTAAATGCTAGGATACCAAATCGAGTATGTATTCAGAAATCTGATCAGATTTGATATCTGTTAGAAAAAAACAAAACTCCCCCACCCTGGGCAGGCCCCCCCAACAATTAACCTGCAATTATTAACTGCTGCCTAAACCACCCTTCAACCACCAACCTCTCTCCTCCCCCTCTGCCCCTAACAATAGCAGAACAGCTGTTCTGTAGCTGAATAAAGTATGTTCCTGTAACAAATTCTGGACTCCTCATAGACAAAAAATCCAGCCTCCCACCTGCTCTAAATCATGATGCCTCCCGGCCACTACGTCCCAGGTACAAGTCCCAATCCCCCACTCTAATTCAGTATTCCCTGCCCAACACATCCACTAGCCCTCACCTATGTCATCCCCCCCATAGCGCCAAAATCATTCACCAGATGTCAGCTGGGTCAGGAGAATGGCCCCGCAGTGAAGGAGCTTGTGCTCTTCTTCAGACTGGAAGGTAAGAATGAATGATAAAGTCCTCCTATAGTAATACCTAATTGGCTAACAATAGAAAGCACAAAGCACTATTTACTCACAATTTTGCCAACAGTCTCTTTCAGTTTCTGAAAACCTCACAAAGTCTATCATTGTCTCACAAAGTCACATTACCATACAGTTAAAAAAAAAGAAAAACATCAGTGTCAGTTTTGAGGTCAGTCTGGAGCTGGAAGACCTGGTATCTCTATATGAGAGGAATTCTGAGCCATTTGTGGACAACAATTGCCATCTGGTGTCTGACTTAGATATTGCATGTAGACCCCACTGAAGCAGGCCATTTTTGTGTTGCTTGCACACATGTGCAAGAAACACATTGTGTCAGGTTTTCTTCACAAACGGGTTGTGGAGGAGCAGCAGTGTTTTGCCGAATGGCAGCAGCCCATTCAGGGGCTGGTCTCTGCCTTGGCCAATAGAGGATCATGCTGTCGATCACCGGCAGTTAATGAGCAGGCCACTAGATCAAAGGAACTTAGCCGCTGCAATCAGGGAGCACCCCGTCACTATGTAATCAGCTGTTTGTACGGCGAGGCCTCCCTGACTGCAGCAGTTAATTACACAGCTCCATTGTGCTGTGTTCCCATGTCGACGGCTTCTCCGTCGGCCTCTCAGAGCCCACAAAGCCGACCGAAAGCCGGCGTCTGCTGTTCAGTGTGCCTTCCTGGTGAAACTTTTCAATAAATAGAAGCTGACTGGGGAGTGCCCAATCCCCTCGGCTCTTGCCACCCCCCTGCACTTATATGTGCCGACGAGCACCCAATCCCTATCGGCATGCCCTTTCCTGTTAATTTTGCCGACAGAGCCGACTCCCGTCAGCATAATCTCCCCAATTTCTTGTATGCGAGGGGGTACCCAATCCCCTCGGCTCTTGTTCCCCAGCACTCGGTATGTGTCGAGGGGTGCCCAACCCCATCGGCTACAGCCCCCAAACACTCAGGTGGCACATTGAGCCCACCCCAACTTACTAAAATTAAATGCCCTGCAAAAGAAAACCTTCCTGCAAGTTGTTTTTTGAACCTGTAAAACAGAAAGCGGTCCCTCGTTGAGTCCAGTGGCCCCTCCACAACCCACCCACCCTCCCTCTCGCACCCTGCCTCCCCATACCCACCCACCCCCACCCCATACTTACCTCCAGAGTCCAGCATGATGATCTTGAGTGGACCGGGAACATGTCTGCACTCTTCAAAGCCAACCGTGAACTGAAGAAATGCCAGTAAGCTGTATAATGGCATAAATGTTTATGGTGCATATCTCAGCCATTTTTGGAAATGTTTTCACCAAATTTTCAACATGGGGTTCTTGGGACCCCACCTCATGAACTCTGTCACTGTCATTTTGTTATTCAGTCCCAAAAGGTGATTTCGTGGTCACTGCACGGAACCACCTTTCGGGACTGATTAACAAATGATAGTGTCACAGTTCATGAGGTAGGCTCAAAACCCTATGTTGAAAATTTGTTGAAAAAATTCCCAAAAATGACTGTTTTACGCGCGTGCATTGTGCAGTTCCTACGCACGCTTGTAACTTTGAGCATTTTTTATATTTTCACTCCAGATTTTCAACATTGCCATGTTACCACACCTTCTTATGAACAGTACAGCTGTCATTTTTCACATCTTGCCTGAAATGTGTCTTCGCACATGTAGCACACAATGGCACAGTCGGTGTGTGAAATCAATGTTCAGGACAGATTAGGAATATTGCAGGGACTCTATTCATGAGGTAGGCCCCCAAAAATCCTATCTTGAAAATTTGGTGAAAAATTTCCCCAAAATGACTGTTTTATGAGCGTGCATTACGCAGTTCCTATGCACGCTCGTTACTTCAAGCATTTTTAATATTTTCACTCCAGATTTTCAGCAATGCCATTTTACCACACCTCCTTATGAACAGTACAACTGTCATTTTTCACATCTCACCCAAAATGTGTTTTCGCACATGTAGCGCACAGTGGCGTGGTCAGTGTGCGAAATCAATGTTCGAACAGATTAAGAAAATCACAGCGACACTGTTCATGAGCAGAGGTCTTAAACTGGCTATGTTGAAACTTTGGTGACAAAAGTCCATAAAATGACTGTGTTACGAGCGTCCATTGTGCAATTTCCATGCACCCTCGTAAATCTTTTCAGTCCAGATTTTCAACACTGACATTTTTCCACACCTCCTTACGAACAGTACAGTTGTCATTTTTCACACCCTGGCTGAAATGTGTTTTCGCACTTTCGGTGCAGAATGGCACAGTCGCTTTGGGAAATCAGTGTTCGGGATAGATTAAGAAAATCACAATGACACTGTTCATGAGTGGAGGTCCCAAAATGCCTATGTTGAAAATCTGCTGTAAAAATCCCAAAGCAATTACATTACAGGTGTGTGTTGCACAGTTTCTACGCACACTTGTGACTTCACCAGTTTTTTTATATTTTCATTTCAGATTTTCAGCATTGCCATTTTTTACACCTCCTCATGAACAGTACAGCTGTCATTTTTCACATCCTGTTCAAAATGTGTTTCACACCTGTGGCGCCAAATGGCACAGTCGCTGTGCAAAATCACCTTTCGGCTAACGAACTGATGGTGTCACTGTTCATGTGGTGGGATCATAAAAAGCCCATGTTGAAAACTTGAAGTAAAAATACTAAGAAACACCCAGGGTATTAGGGGTTTTGATCATAACGCCCTACCCTGTAGGGACTGACAGGCGTCAGGGGTGTGACTTGGAATTGTCGACAGTAATGCTCATGCCATTCCACCCCCACCCCCTTCCTGCAGCCAGTGACAGGCACCGAGGTGCACCTTGGACTCTTTGGCCCCAGAGTTCACTTCATTCTCCTATACTGCACCCATTTCAGCATATTTCAGCATATTTCGCATATGGAATGAGATGAGTAAAGCCCAAACACCCAAGGCACACCTTGGCACATGTCAGTGTCTGCAGGGTAGGGTGAGGTGAAATGTTGTGACCATTATGAGCGACGACACAAAGGCACACCCCAATGCCTGTCCATCTCTGCAGGGTGGGGGTGGGGTTGGTGTCAGTTCAATACTTCACTGCCATTCCTATACTGCATGGGCCGATTCTCATAGGGGCCTGCATCTGGTGCAAGCTGCAGCAAACAGCAGCTTGCGCCAATGCCCGGTGCACCAGGGACCCTACACCTGATTCAGGTACAGGAAGGGTCCCAGCGGCTAAGTCCCCATGCTTGCGCTGACTGGAACCCTGTGGCAAGCCCCGGGCATGCCACATGGGTCCACCACAGGCCACCAGAGACTAACACAGGACCCCTATCCCACCAGGTAATGGGCTTGTGGACCCAACCTGGTGGACCAAACCTGGTGGCCCGGTGTCCCCCCCCATGTTCAGTGCAACTGGCGACTGGCCACGGAGGTGAGTGGTGTGATGTGCCAGGCACTGGGGAGCAGTCGGGACTGGTGTACTGGGGGGGTGGGCACCACCTGCTGGGGCATGGGTGGGCACTGTACCACCATAAGTTGGTGCTGCGGTAGTGCCAATGGGGTGGGAATCGGGGATTGGGGGAGCTGCTTCCAGTATGGGCAGTATCAGGATGGGGGTACTGACGTGGTACATAGGTGGCACTGGGGAGCTGTGAGGGGTGCCATTGGATCACTAGGATGGAGGACACACATATGAGGCCACACTTGGGGGTATATGGTGGGTAGACCATCACCCATCATGTGCCGCACACAGGCATGTCACCCAGGGGAGAATGTCTAAGTCCCCTTATGCCTCCCCTGGCTGGTCTAAGGGCACTTAGAATTTCTCCCGCTGGGTGATGTCTGTAAATTGCAGGATGCAGCTTGCATCAGCCGTAGTCCTCCTACCACCGTGCTGCAGTGCATTGCAGGGTGCAGGGCAGGTGCAAGCCCTGTTTGGGGCAGGTGGCCTGTGGTCGGTGCAGGCCACCTTTGTGAATCGCACAGATGGCAGTCATGGATGCAAGGTGCACCTTGCACCATATCTGTTCGGCGCAGGCACCTTGCGTCCAACACAGGGCTTTGAGAATCGGGTCTCATCTGTCTAACTTCTGCACTTCCACTGCTAATGCCATCAGACAACCATTCAGCAGTGACAAATGCTTGTGTAGTGAGCACTGGCCCATAAGAGGCTCACAGGTGACCAGTGGGAAGCTCATTAATTAGTAACAGGCTGCACCTCTCCTGTCTGCAATGCAATGTTAAGGGTTCAGCAAGCTCAGCCCTGGCTAATGTACAAAGACTTTATCACATTTCTTATGAGTTTTTCTTAAACGTGTTTTATCTGTTTACAGGAGTGCAGCTGATTTGAGGCCAAAATCAAAAGCAAATAGTTATAGTAGCAGAGCCCCCCCCCCCCCACACACACACACATATACACACTTCCGGAAAAGCTGCTTAAAAGCCTGCAATTCATTCAGATCAATTCCATTTTCTTACTTACTTGGGGTTCAATGCCAACAAGTATAAAGTCATGTACCTAGGGCATAGGAACCCCGATGCCGAGAATAGGATGGGGGGAGGTACTGATACTCACTAGACATGAAACAGTCCTTGAGGTTATTATATCAGAGGACTTCAAGGTGGCAGTACAGTGTGACAAGGCTATGGGCAGGGCAAATTGGATTCTGGGGTGCATAAGGAGTGGTATCTCCAGTAAGAGGAGGAGGGATGTTGTGCTACCATTGTATCACTCCCTGGTATACCCCCAGCTGGAGTACTGTGACCAGTTTTAGAGTCCACACTTCAGAAAGGACATAAGGTGGAGGTTTTCCAGAGGAGGGCAACTAAAATGGTTTAGGATTTTCACAGGAATCCCTACAAGGAAAGGCTGAAGAATCTCAACTTGTACACTCTGGAAGAGAGGAGGGTCAGAGGTGACATGATCAAGACCTACAAAGTACCTCACAGGGGTAAACAGGGTACAGTTGGGGAGTTTCCTTCAAATGAGGATGAGCACCCAAACCAAGAGGTATACAATGAAGCTGGTGGGGGAGCTCAGGATAGATGTGAAGAAATATTTCTTTACTGAAAGGGTGGTAGATGCCTTGAACAAACTGCCAGGAGAAGTGGTGCAGGCTAAAATGGTTGGGGGCATGAAGCATGCATGGGATAAACATAGGGGTATATTAGAAAAAGGGGAAGGAGGGGGTCAACGGAGATCAATAGTGCTATGGAGGTGGAGTAGGTTAATGTTCATTGCAGGAAAAATCCATTGAGTAAGCTCATTCACAAGGAGGTCCTGATGGACGTAGGCAGAATAAGACATACAGTAACATATACAGGCAGGAGTTACAAGTAGGTAGAGAACACTTGGGCAGACTGGGTGGGCTGAGCGGTTCTTTTCTGCTGACAAATTCTGTGTTTCTGTGGCATCATGTGTTCATTCAGGTGCAGTGTTTATTTAAAGTTGGGCCTACCGTACATCCAGATGTAAGGTACAGTAAATTACCGAATTAGATGCAGCCCACTTACAGTACAATAAACAGAACCCCAGTGCTTCGAGAAGCCTTTACTCTTCATAAGGCTGCTTAAAGGTCTGGGGTTCTATTTGCTATGTCTACACCGGTATGCTGATCTTAAAATCGATGCCGCATCTGAATCAGTACTTGATTCTTGCTCACTCCATTTCTTCCCCACTTTGAAAGCTGCTTGTCCTGAGTTAGTTTTGGGCTGGCAGTGCCTCGCCTGTGTTGGAAGATGACCAATAAGCGGCACTGAAAGACATCAGACTTCACAGGCTGTGAAGGCAGCTGATCACCCACCATCTTGGCAAGAAGAAGGCTACGGTTGTGGCCACTGATGATTGTTGGGGTGTGGGAATGGGGGAACCAAAGGGGACAGACATAAGGAGATAAAATCATAATAAAATTTGTGAGACCTTCACCAGCTTTCCAAAACACTTAACAGTAAAAGAACACTCTATGAAGTTTTTCAAATGGCAACACAATCTGGTGAGCCCTCTGTCTGCCATCTGACACCAGGCATCAACCAGCGGAAAACTGCCTAAAGAAGGCAGTGTGGTCCTGTGGTTACTGAAATACTGGAGATTATAGATTTATAAGAACGAAAGAATATGACACATAAGCTGGCACATGTGCCTATAGCAGCTGTCTCCTGCTTCTCAGTAGTTATACCCTTGAGGTACTTGAATGTTTCTATCATAGCCCCTCTTTCCCTCCTCTCTTCCAGTGAGTACATATTGAGATCCCTTAATTTCTTCTCATAAGTCTTGTGTTGCAAGCTCTGTACCATCTCATTTGCCCTTCTCTGGACCATCTCCAGCCAGTCAACATCCTTACGAAGGTGCGACCTCCAGAACTGCACACAGTACTCCATGTGAGGCCTGACCATGGTTTTATATAATGGCATCACTACCTCCCTCCTTATGCTGGTGATACCCCTGTCTATGCAACCCAGCATGTCACTGACCCTCCCTTTCCTTCTTTGTGACTGTCAAGCAACTCCCTCCCCCCCCTCCATCCTGTAGCTTTCCCCAGGGTTTCTGTGTCCCAAGTGCATAATTTTGCACTTTTTTGAATTAAACTTCAGTTGCCAGTCCTTAGAACATTTTTCAAGCTTCCCCAGCTCTCTCCTCATTTTCTCCACCCCCTCTGGGGTATCCACTGTGTTACAGATCTTGGTGTCATCTGCAAACAGGCAGACCTTTCCCTTCAGCCCTTCTGCAATGTCACTAATAAAGACATTGAACAGGATTGGCCCCAGGACCAATCCCTGTTGCACCCCACTGGTCACCCCCTCTCCCCAGACTGCACCCCATTTACCACAACTCTCTGCCTCCTGTCTATTAGCCAGTTTCTAACCCGGTGTACCATCCTTTCCCCCACGCCCAGCCTACCTAGCTAGTTCATCAGCCTCCTATGTGGGACGGTGTCAAAGGTTTTGCTGAAATCAAGGCAAGCGTTGTCCACTGCCCCACCCTGATTTACTTCCTTTGTTACCCAGTCAAAGAGATCAACCAGATTTGTCTGACATGACCTCCCCACTGTGAATCCACATTGCCTATGGTCCTGGGCTCCGATGGCTTCTAGATGTCCCACTATCTTTCTTTAAGCAGTGTCTCAATGTCTTCCCCACTACTGAGGTGAGGCTGACTGGCCTATAGTTCCCCGCCTCCTCCCTACTGCTGTATTTGTGTAGAGGGACCACATGTGCCCTCCTCCAATTATCTGGTACCACCCTCGTGTTGAATGATTCAGTAAACATGGCTGCCAGAGGTACTGCTGTCTCCCTTCACAGTTCTCTTACTATCCTTGGGTGTATGCCATCTGGTCCCAATGCTTTGCCCACCTTCAATTTAGTCACCTCCTGCAGGATTCTTTTGCCTGTGAATGGACTACTGTCCACCTCTTCGTGCCCTTGCAGCTGCTGTACTGCTGGGGCCCTTGCCCCTCCCTCTCTTCTGTGCATACTGAACAGAAAGACAGTGGATGTCTTGGGGGGTGCACATGACAGTTCTTAGGCATGGTACTATCACTTCCAAATACCTAAACAGCACATACAAGCAAGCAACACTCAGCATTGACACATGCTTGTTAATGATCTGGCTATTTAGTAAGTCTGCCATAAGCACATCACAACAAGTATCGAATATTAAAGCTACCATTTCAAATGAGTCTCACTGTAATAATGAAGAACCATGCATAATGCTAAGTAACAACTCATGTTCAGAAACTAGTACTGCGGCAACAGAGTGAAACAAGGACACAGGATGCATTCTTAGAGTCCTCAAAGAATGCAAACATTTAAAACAAATTCTGCTCAGAGCCAATATAGCTGCTAATGTATTAGCCTGAGAAGGGATATAGAATAATGTGTAAGGAAAAAAGTTGATGCAACATGGATTCAGCTACCATCTGGGAACTACTTAGGCCTCACCTGGAGTACTGTGTGCAGTTCTGGAGGCCACACCTGCCCAAGGACATAGATAAGGTGGAGACTATCCAGAGAAGAGCAACGAAGATGGTGCAGGGCTTGCACTACAAAACATATGAGGAGAGACTAAGGGACCTCAATATGTACTCACTGGAGGAGAGGAGAGCAAGTGGGGGGACATGATTAAAACTTTCAAGTACCTCAAGGGCATAAACAAGGTGCAGGTGGGGACCTTTTCCAATGTAGAAACAGTTCTAGAACAAGGGGGCACAATATGAAATTGGAAGGGGGGTAGATGAAGAGGTAATGTGAGAATGTTTTTCTACACAGAAAGGGTAGTCGACGCTTGGAATAGTCTGCCACAGGAGGCAGTGGGGGCAAGTACAGTGGAGGGGTTTAAGCATGCCTGGGACTGGCACAAGGGAAGCTTGAGAGGGGGGGGAGGGAGTGATGAAAAGCCATTGATAACATAGGGTCAGTGGCCACATACAATGTATAGGGCCTACGGGCAGACTGGATGGGCCTAGCGGTCCTTATCTGCAGACAATGTCTATGTTTCTATAGTATTACATTATAGCTGGGCTGTAGTTGGCACCCCATTGACTTTTTTACCTCAGAGGGGTTACAGCAACAAACTGCCCCTTTTCTGGTTTTGGCCATGCCCAGTGAACCGATAACAAGAAGTCTGTTTTCAGTGTTGGAAATGGACAGAATTCACTTTGGAGACCCATCACCTTTGACTTAGTATCAAACATATCTGACAGGGGTTTAGGGACATGTTTCTTCATTATTTGTTGCATTTGTATACTTTTATTTACTCAGTTTTACGTCTTCTTGGGAAGTATATTTTATATAGAAGCAGTCCTTCCTCATTTTACTCAGACTTATAATTTCACTCCTGGAAGTAAGTTCCCTGGGTTCCCTCTCATCATACCTCTCAATCTCTCAGCATTAAAATGTCTAGTACAGTACTGGCATTCACAATTCAGAGCAAATTGTCAGAATCCATAGCACTTTCTTATTTCAAATAATATGTCAAAGAAAAGTGGGCACCAGGTGTTAAAGAATATTTCTATCAATTTAGTTCAATGTTTTAATAGTTTGTGTGTCCAGAAATAGTTCTAACATTACGATGAACATCAGTAAACCTTCATGGAGCAAGGGTAAATTTCAGTGTAAACACTGTAGTGCTATGTGAACTTTACAGCAGCTGAGAGGTATGCCTCCCATTTCCACTACTGTCTTCTTTAAGCTTCATTAAGCAACCTTAAAAATATGACAGAGGGATTGTATTGGGGTTTAGTAGTTGGATGACAGGCAGGGAACCAGCAGGGTCAGGTTCAAGTCCCACTAAAGCCACTGCCCATGTCTCACCACTATAGCACCTCCTGACCTCCTGGGAATAGTGGTTACCAGGGGGCAGCAGAACCAAGGAGGAGACTAGAGAGAGGACAGGGAGGGTTAGTACCCTGGAGGAACAGTAGGCTCCAGGGATTATAGGGAACTCGGGCAGACTGGATGGACCTCTGGTCTTTTTCTGCCGTCATTGTCTACATATTTATGTTTCCTGGGGGATCATTGGGACAACAGCATGTAGAATGGCAGTTTAGGGAGGTGAGACATCCTGGTTGTAGCTGCAAGCATGCCTGTTGTGTGCCAGCATCTCTGGGGTGGAAGAAAGCAGCAAACCACCAGCTGTTACAGGATGATGAGTCCCTGTCCTGTGGTACACTTGGGCCATGCACACAGCAACCATCCGCCCACCATGAAGACCACTGCCTCTACTGGATTCTGATTCTGGAGGGGGTGGTTGCCCCAAAAGCCTTTGCTGTAAGGGGTTACTCACAGCAGCAGAAGCTGGTCTCTGGGATTTGGGTTAGGTGGCAGGGCTGAACAGTGATCATGGATCACAGATGGGGGTCAGGGTTAGAGGGAGAAAGACTAACTAAAAAAAAAAGCATGCTATGCTGCAGCATACTTGTCCTCCAACTTCATCCGCATTTACAGCCTGTGGACCTGAAAACCAAATGCTTCATGGGCAGTCATAGCAACCTGCAGCAGGCCCCTGTCATCCTCAGCTTGATGCCTGTCAGGACTGGCTGGCAGTGAATGATGTGGCCACACCCTGGGAACAGGACACACAAAGGTAATGCCGGCCAAGCCTCCTGCAGAAATGCTTCTTATATGAGTGACAGTACCACAGAAAGTTGTTGCATATGTGGCAGCAGCCTGTCCTGTACCCCAGCACACATGGCCAGATGTGCAGCATGTGGCTGCTGTACAGCTGGGGGAACAGTGTCTGTGTAGGAGACAGCATTGGCACTTGCTGTTGGTGCCACAGGAGATAGCCCCATAAGCTGAGTTTTAGCTCTTGCTATCAGAGCAAGGAGGCAGCTGACAGAGGCAGCTAGAACATTTCTTCTAGAACATTTCAATTAGAATGAAGGATTATCATAAGGGTCAGTAAAGGAACGAGGTTTGTCAGGGAGCAAGTCAGTTGCAGAAACTGTGGGGCACATTTCTCCAGGGTTATGCTCTGCAGGAGGGGTCACTGCCCCTTCCACAGGAACAATGCAGACCTCCATGCTTAGCTGGTAGCAGTGAGTGAAAAGATATCTCTCCTGCGGAACCCCCTTAGCTGAAGCCCACACCCCAACTCCCCCAGAGACACACTTGCCCAGGGGGGTGTAGAGTGGTGGGAGGGGAAGAAAGAGTGGCAGAGGTAGCCACAATGCAGTCCACTAACCCTATACTATCTCAAAAGCAAATTGCTTTTCACCCCTGGAGGAAACTCTGGAACCTGACTCCACAGGGGAGAACTCTGGGTCAGATGAGGGAAATAGGTGTGATGACCTTGTTGCACCCAGGGGTGAGCGTAAGAAGAAGGCAGCTAGGAGAGTGTTACTGGTCAGGGATTCTATGATCAGAGGAGTAGGGAGGGTGGTGGGTGGGGGAGAGGGGGGATAAACAGGTGCCTTCCTGTGCCACCAGCATCCAGAACATAGACAGAATAAGTATTAAAGCAGCAGTGGGGGGAGCGGGGGTGCTGGTACACTTGGATATCAATGACTTGGTGAACCAGCCAGTGGGGGCAGTGAAGCAGAACTTTAAGAGGCTGAGAGACTTATTGTAGGCACACTCAGCCTCCCTGCAGAACATTCATAGGCTGAGAGAAAGATTGTAGGCACACTCAGCCTTCCTGACCTTTTCCAATGTCTTCCCTGTGTGGAGTGGTGTGTGTGTGGGAAAGATAGAGTAGGGAAGGAAGAGATAGAGGAATAACATGGGTAGTTAAAGGGATGGTGTCAGGAAAAAGGATACCACTTTATGGGGGGACTGAGGGGACTTCTGGGACAGGAGACCTATCAAAGGTGATGGTCTTCATCTGACAAGAAAGGGGACCGGCTCCCCGGGGCAGAAGCTTGATGTCTAAATCAGACAGCTAAACTGACTGCAGGGGACACTGAGGTTAGGGGAAACACGGCAAAGGAAGTGAGGGAGGGGAACCTGGCTAGTGCTTCCCCTATACTGGGGTCTGATAGCAGTAAGATGAGTAAAAATATGGAAGAGGTTCAAAAAGAAGTAGCGGAAGAGGCAAAGGGGGAAGGCTCTTAGTGTCTACAAGCAATAAGAAAAATAGCATGGTAAGGAGAATGGGAATGAATGCAGGTGTAGGATCACAAAACAGCAAAAGAGGATCCAGAGCTAGTTGGAAGGGGGTCTGCCTTAATGCCAGTAGTCTGGGTAATAAAATCAGTGAGCACCAGGCATTAGTGGTAGACATTGAGGTGGACCCCGCAGCCATCACAGAAACTTGGGCCATAGAGAATACTGACTGGGACTTGTCAGTCCCATGTTACACAATGTTTAGACAGGATAAAAAAAAAGGCAAAGGGGGGACATAGCCCTATATGTCAAGGAGTGCATACAGGCTGTGGAGGACAGACACATCAGGAGAAGCAAGGGGGCAACAGAGTGGCTGTGGATTCACCACATGGTGAAGAGCTGGCAAGGGGAGTAAAGAAGGGGGAAGTGGTGGTGGTGCATGTTCTGAACCTGCCGGATATCGACTTGGACATTTTAGCAGCCAGGTGCACCAGAAGTCAGGCCCTGTTGGATACATTGCAGAACCACCTGTGGTTAAGGAACCCACTAGACAGGTGGGCATTCTCAGTTTGGTGCTCCCCAACTCAGAGATGGGTGGAGTAAGTGTAGGAAAGCCAATGCAACTCCATTTGGTTTAGGCTGGCCCTCTGGACCAAAATGCCCCTATTGAAAACTGAAGTCCAAGATTTCAGAAGAGCAGACTTCAACCGGATGAGAGAGCCAGTCCAAGATAAACTAACCAGGATGCACAGCATCATAGGTGCAGAGGAAAGATGGGGGGTAATCAGGAACTATTCTCAAGGCAACAAAGTCATGCATGAGAATAGTTACAAAATGAAACCAGTACAAGAGGCCAATATGGTTCTCAGGAAGGGACAGAGAAGCAGTGAGGGCCAAAGAAAAAGGTGCATCCAAACACAAGGAAAAGCGGGGGCACCAAATAAAAACTAGGGAAGCAAAGAAGATGGTCTGGGAGGAAAAGACAAACACAGAACTGCATATTGTGAGGGGGTCAAGGGTGGGGGGAACTATGCTTCACATATATAGTAAACAAAAAAGGAAGCAGGGAGGGTTTCTTTTTTAGGCTGCAAAGGGGGCAGGGTAATAGTGGAAGATGAACAAAAAGCAGCCTTTCTTAATGATCACTTCTGCTCTGCCTTCACAAGGAAGACAGTGGACCCCTGCCTGAAAGAGGCATCAAAGCAGCTGTCAGGAGCATTCCTGAAATGAGGCAGCCACTATTTATCAGAGAACAGGTCCAGAAGTGACTTGAATCCCTAAAGTGAGATGAAGCCCCAGAGCTGGATAGGACTCACGCAAGGGTACTCAAGGAATTGGCTTCAGAACTGGCTGAACTCCAAGTAGGGCTACCTACTAGCTCAGTTCAGAGAGGGGTAGTTCTGAAAGACTGGAGGGTAACAAATGTAGTTCTGCTACACAAGAGGGGGCACAAGGAGCAACCAGGGAATTACAGACCTGTCAGCCTTATCTCTGTAGTGAGTAAACTGATGGATTCATTGATCAAAGAGGAACTTGTGGACTACCTAGAGAACAATGGTCTACAGGATAGTAAATAGCATGGGTTTGTGGCAGAAAGGTTTTGTCAGATGAACCTGAAAGAAAATGATCAGGTTTGTCTTGTCAGACAAACCTGAAGAGTTTTTGTCCAGTGGCTAACAAAGGTATTAGATAAGGTGCCCGCTGCAGATTTACTCTACTTTGATTTCAGCAAGGCTTTTCAATCAATCAAAATCTTTATTTTACCAGGTGGAACATCATTGGGACAGGCTCATTTACAAGATGGACCTGGGGCAGAACACTTGCCAACAGGGTTTAGACAATAACAACTTGTAGTACACGTACAATAATAAATACAGATATCATAATAACATATGACAAGCTATCTACAGTAGAGCATAGCAATGGGCACAAAAGGAGGAAGTGCCACATAAATATAATTGCATAGATACAGATATAAAGATACAAAGGCCAGTGGACCAATGTTTATACAGTAGTCATCATAGGGAAGGCCATAGTGAGCAGGAATAGCATATACTCTAAAGTCATAGTGCAATGCAAATAAGGGTGGAAGAGTCCTTTGAGTAATTACCGAAAGTAAGAACTGGCAAAAGGGAAGGGAGGGAGGTATAAGGGTGGGGAGGGGAGGAAGGGGGGTTAGTGGGTGGGAGGAGCAGAAATTGAAGAGGTTTGGACGTGATGGACTAGGGAGGAATGACTGTAAGATGAGAGGACAAAGGATGCCTCGGGCAATAATTAATGTTAGGACCCATATTTAAAGCAGTGACAGACCTTGATGTTAGGACCTTGATTTGAAGCAATGACAGACCTCGAAGAAGGTCCTCAGGAACATAACTTTGAAGAGGGAGAACGTGACAGGGGCAGTGAGCCTTAGGGATTTCTGAATCTTGTTCCAGAGCGTAGGAAGGGTGAAGCTTATAGAGGCTCTGACGAAGTGCAATTTTAACTTTAGGAATAGCCAGAGATAAGATGATAAGACTTCTGAGAGAATAGACACTAGAGGGACAAGGAGGTAAGCAGCTTGAGAGATACTGGGGTAACTTGTGAATAATGGCCTTGTATGTCCATAGTACAGCGTTCTTCTGCCTCCTGAAGCTAAGAGACCTCAAGCCTAAGGAAGAGTAGAGGATGCAGTGGTGCATTGCATAAGGAGCATCAGAGATAAATCTAAGGGCTCTATGATAGAGGGTGTCAAGCTTTGCAAGAGCCGTACTTGTACTATGACCATACAGGAAGTCCGCATAGTCTAAGAGAGGCAAAAAGGTAGCTTGAACTAAGATTTTTCTAGCCTCATAGGTAAGCAAATGCTTGATTCAGAAGAAAGTACCGAGCCTTTGCCTAAGTTTCTTGGTGAGCTCATCAATGTGTTCTGTGAAGGACAGTTTGGCATCAATCCAGACTCCCAGGTATTTGAATTTTTCCACGAATTCAAGGGCTTCTCCCAAGAGGGTAGTTATGCAAGGAATCATATCAGATGGATTTTTTTTTTGAGATGCAAGGCTAGTGGTGAGAAAATAATGGCTTTAGTTCTTTTAGCGTTGAGCAGAAGTTTCAAGTCCAACGTTTTTTTTGGAGGATGTTGAAGTCACTTTGGATGTCCATGTAGGCTAAATCCGGAGCTGGTCTGTCAATGTAAAGCACTGTGCCATCTACGAAGGGATGGATATTAGACGACTTTAGGCCAGTGTCAGTTTGGTTAATGTAGATGGCAAAAAGTAGCGGACCAGGTATTAATCCTTGGAGGACACCTCTAAGGAGTGTTTTTTTTAGGTGATAATTCTCCTTCACCCTTGATCTGCTGCTTTCTGTCTGTGAGATAATTTGCGAACCAACTTAAAGCCAGGTTGTCCACCCCAACTTTCTTTAGGGTAACCAAAAGTAGATCATGGTCCACCGTGTTGAAGGCTTTACTAAGGTCCAGAAACAAGGTGCAGACATATTGTTTGTTATCAAGCGCAATCTGCCAGTCATTTATAACCTTAGCGAGAGCAGTAGAGATGCTACGCATGGGATAGAAACTGGACTGAATCAGGTTTAGTAGATTAAAACTTTCAAGATGCGATCTGAGCTGCTCATTTACTACCTTCTCCAATAGTTTAGACAATGTCAGGAGCAGGGAGATTGGATGGTAATTATTTAGGTCGCAGGAGTCCCTTGATTTGAATAGAGGGATGACATGAGCCATCTTCCAGATCTTAGGGAGGGAGCCCTGGGAGAGAGACAAGTTGAACAGGTGGGTAATAGGTGGAGCCAGAATATGATAAGTCACTTTTAGGAAGAAAGGCTCAATCATGTCCGCACCCGCACTTTTCTTGGTATCAAGCTGAAGAAGGAGATCCTCAACTTGTTTGACAGAGATCAGACAGAAGGAAAATTAGTGGCATGGACCATGAGAGCCAGGGTTTAGGCATTCTGGTGACTGACTATGAAACTGAGCCCTGATGGTATTTGCTGGAGAGGTATCAAAAGCCATCCTTGCCATGGCAAAATGGTTATTAAGGAGATTGAGGATCTCATTTTTATCTGTAGTATAAATGCCACTGCTCAAAATTTTGTGGAGAAAGAGTGCCAGAATTATTATGGTATTCGACCTGCCTTAGGGTTTTCCAGAACTTAGTAGCGGAGTTGGTAGATTCATTAAGCTCTAAACTGAAATAACTAGACTTGGCAACTCTGATAGATCTCGTGCAGATGTTCCTTGCAGTTCAGAAGGCAGACCAATCTGCAGCTGATTTTGTCTTTCTAGCTCTTTTCCAAAGAGCATCCCTGTGCCACAAGGCAGCTTTTAGATTTTCCGTGAACCAGGGGCAGGGTTTTCTTTTGGTTCTACTTTTAGTAATGGGCGTATGGAGATCTAAGATTTCAGTGAATATGTCATGGAGGACCTCGTGTGCCTCTTCCACAGAAGGTGCGAGGTAGAACTTCTGCCAGTTAGCATACTGGCAGTTGTAGAGAAATGCATCTGGGCAGAAATTCTGTTTGCATCTCTTAAAGATTTATTTAGAGGAAGAGGATGATGGGAGGTGTGCCGACCTTACACACACAATGGCACAGTGATTGCTGACATAATTGAAAAATACTCCTGAGTGGGAGAAGATATGGGACTTGCTTACCAGGATTAGGTCGAGGAGGGTGCTACACTCTGGGTTTTTGGTGTTAGGGTGGGTAGCTTCATTTATGATCTGGGTAAGTCCATGAGCATAGCAGAATTCTTTCAACGGTATGGAGGCTGGAGAGAGAGCCAGTCCAGGTTGAGGTCACCAAGGATGGATACTTCTGTTGACGAGGTTCCTAGTATATCACTTAGGTGTTTAAGCAGTGGTAGGCCAGCTGAGGGAGGCCTATAGCACCCAATGATACAGACTGAGGTTGATTTGGCAGGTTGGATTCTTAGTGTGAAGCATTCAAACTTCTTTGGGACTGTAGTTGAATCCACCATAGATGTGATGATGTTGTCACAGACATAGATAGCTACTCCCCCTCCCTGATATTTCCTATCAGTTCGAAACAAGTTGTACGAAGGAATATTAACCTCATAGTCCAGGGTAGTTGGTCTTAGCCATGTTTCGGTAATTGCAAGAATATCCAGAGAGCAATGGAGGGACCAGGTTTTGATGGCATCAGCCTTCTTTAGGAGGTTGCAAGCATTTATATGCAAGAATGATTACCCTTTTAGTAAGAGAAGGTCAGCAGGTGCAGGAAAGGGGAGAAGGGGCCCAGGGTTTAATTCGATGCTGCCGGCACAGATGAGAAACAGCAGTAGCAGCTTTTTTATAGTAAGGAGTAGGCAGAATGGTCAAATTTTGCCCCGATGTGAGAGCAGTTTTGCAGCCTATTCTCCAAGACCATAAAGCAAAGAGAAGGGTGGTGGTGAGCATACAGAATAGCCTTAATGGAGAAAGCAAACGCATGTGAAAGAAGTAGATGGAACCCGAGATGAATATTACAGTGTAAAGTGGTATAGAGACCAGGTCGGGTCAGTGCCAATGAGAGGGGAACATTTAATAATTTAGGTATGAGGTTTAAGCTGTCTGAGGATGTACTTGGGTGCTGCTAGTAGGGGGGCTTTGAGGACCCCCAGTATGTACCGGTAATACTAAGTAGCAGGAAGCCTATGCTAAATGTGAGGAAGCAACATTATTGCAGAGCAACCTGGCAAAATGTACAACTCCGAAGTGGGTGGAAAAATGAGGGATACAAGGAATTAGTCCTTATTGGTTGACAAGGATGCCAGTTGGTATGAGCTTTGAAGAGGGGCAGGAAGATAGTGTATTTAATAAGTGGCGGGGGTGGGGCTGCAGGGGTGGAGCTGGGGAGGGCGGATGAAAAATTGCGTCTTTTGCCATACCTTGCAGGCTGTGTGTTTGGGCTTGTGGTCTCGGCTAAGGAAGCGCGGTCCACCCAGAGACCAAGTCTCCCTCAGCTGATGAGCTGGGAGCCCTGGAGAGGGTGGTCTCAGCTGAGGAAAGAAGAGAGAGGGAGAGGTTAAGAGCGGGCCGTGCACAATGGAGCAGACAAACCAGTGGGTAGTCCAAATTAGCAAGACAAAGGGAGTAAATTAGTTTGGGTGCCAAAAGTCTGGAGCCAGAGATAGAAAATCAAGAAAGGGCTGTAATCACTTAAACTGTATAAAATCTTAAACAATTTGTTTTTTAAATTCGACAGACAGTAGCCAGGCAAGTAATGATACTCTTTTTCAGGATATTTAGGCTTTAAAATGAAGCTTTTGGCAGAAGAGACAGTAAAGGTAATGGGAGAGCTTTTTGGACCAATTGGAAACGGGCCTGGTAAGGCGCTTGCTTTCTGATTGGTTTGTGGCTTCTGCCATACCTTGCAGGCTGTGTGTCCGGGCTTCTGGTCTCAGACAGCGGCTAAGGAAGCGCCATCTGCCTGAGGGCCTAGTCTCCCTCAGCTGGTGAGCTGAGAGCCCTGGAGAGGGTAGTTTCAGCTGAGGAAAGAAGAGAGAGCGAGAGGTTAAGTGCTGGCCATACACAGTGGCTCAATGTCACATAGAAGATTGCTGAAAAAGCAGCTTGGGTTTTAATATTGATTTAATGTTCACTATATTTAGTAATGACTCCCATTTTTATGATTATAAAAAAGCTGCTGTAACTAAAATAAATACCATATTGGCCAAAATTAATTGGGATAAACTATAAAGGGATTGTGACACAGAAAATACATGGTCACGAATAAAAACTGTTATTCATAACGTAAGTAATAAGTGTATTCCCGGGTTTAAAAAAAAAAAAGAAATCGGAATAGAAAACCCAGAGACTAGATAACAACACAGATAAACTACTAAACAAAAAACAAAAAGCTTTTCATGCGTTCAAAAAGTTGAAGACTCACACTTACTGGGGGAAATATAAGCAGCTGTTAAAAAATTAAAGACTTCAATAAGAAACGCAAAGAAAAATGTTAAACTAAAGATAGCCTTAGAAGTCAGAAAAAACAACAGGAAGGCCTTTTATAGCTATATAAATTCTTTAAAGAGACAAATATGTAAAGTGGGTCCTATCATATGTGATGAAGAAAAAATAAAGTGGCTGATATCGTCAACAACTATTTTTGTAGTATATACAGTGCAAAACACTCTGATAACACCTCGTTTAAAATACACAGTACTGACCACATGTGCATTACCCAAGATGAAATAATAGAAGGACTAGATAGAATAAAGGTAGATTGTTCACCAGGACCAGATCATATTAGTGGTGGCACGATTGCATTATTGAAAAAAAACCTAATATCCCCCATTAAAACTACTATTTGAAAGAAGTATAAATATGGGTGATATACAGAATGACTGGAGGGTGGCCAGTGTCACTCCTTTGTTTAAAAAAGGAGACAGAGGTGATATACAGAATGACTGGAGGGTGGCCAGTGTCACTCCTTTATTTAAAAAAGGAGACAGACAATGTATTGAGAACTGCAGGCCCATCAGCCTGACTTCAATCATATTTAAAATTCTGGAAGGAATTATAAAAGATAGATTGCAATCTTGCTTAGGAAACCTTGACAGGGAACAACGTGGGTTTATAAAAGGCAGATCCTGTCTATTGAATCTGTTATTTGTTTTTAGGAAAATGTCAGTAAAAACCTGGACAATAAAAAGCCTTGTGATATCTTTTATGTCGACTTATGTAAGGCATTTGATTTGGTCCCATATGTTGCTATTATAAGGAGGCTTTCACTCAATGGAGTTAAACTGATGTGGGTAAAATGGATAGCAAATTGGCTATCAAACAGATCCCAGTGAGTGGTTATAAATGGATGTGCATCTGGAGAGGGAGCTGTAACAAGTAGAGTCCCCCAGGGCTCTGTTTTGGGCCCCTTCATTGTTTACATCTTCATAGCTCATTTAACAAACCATACTAGCTGCTGGTCTGCCAACTACGTGGATGCCACCTAGCTAGGTGGTGTCTGTGCTACAATCCCCCTGATTGACGGGCGTAGACTGCAGAGAGATCTTCACTTAATCACAGATTGGTCTCTAGAATGTGATATGAAGTTTAATTTGATTAAGTGTAAGGTGATGCACTTAGGACACGTCAATGTGAATTATAATTATTATTTATGCAGTGAACAGCTGTCTGAAACAGTACATGAAAAAGATTTAGGGTTCTACATCTGTAAAGATTTCAGTTTTACAAAGCAAACAAATGAAGTAATTAGTAGATGTAATAAGATAATATGGTCAATTAAGAACAACATAAAGTCCAGACAACAGGTCGCGCTGTCAACCTCTTTATAGACCGTATATTAGCAGGGACACTGGTTTACCGGGATTGAGAAAGGGCATATTCCATTTTGCACATTGTAAAAAACGGTATTGTCACCAGTGTCTGCTAAGCCAAAATACGGTTTTACCGGTATTTGATTCTGTGTACTTTACTTAACAATTTTTAACTCTGCTAACATGCATTTTAGCAATTTTGACCTCCACTATTGCACATCCTTCCATCCTTTTTTCAATTTAAAGTTATTTTAGGTACAAGATGTGATGGCAGCAGCAGCACTACAGCCCCCATCCCTAAGGTGTGATGGAAGCAGCACTACAGTCCCATCCCTCAGGTGTGATGGCAGCACCAACAGCACTATGGCCCCCATCCCTCTGTTGTGATGGTGATGGCAGCAGCAACAGCACTACAACCTCCCTCCCTCAGGTGTGATAGAAGCAGCAACCTTGCGGCCCCCCTTAGGTGTAATGGCAGCAGTACTACATTCCCCATCCACAAGTGGTGATAGCAGAAGCATTATGGCCCCGCCCCTCTGGTGTAATGGCAGTAGCAACAATGCAGTCCACATCCCTCAGGGGTGATGGCAGTAGTGACAGCACTATGATCTCCTTTCTTCAACACCCACACCCCACATACACAAGTTACAAATGACTTGGTCTCTTTGCTTGTTAGAACTCAGATGTGAATTAATCTGAACCATCACCGCTAAGGTGGACTACCTTGTTTTTCCTATCTATCATTTAACTGCCTGAATTGGATTTCTGCCTGTGACACCGCTGACCAGGGTTAGGGAACAGACTTGGTGTTGGAGGGCCAGCTGGTGGGTGAAGACTTGAGTGTCCAATGACCACTCACCTTCTCCTGGGAGGGAGGGAGGTGGGTTCATGGCTCAGCATTTGCTGGCCCTGGTGGAGCCAGAGGCATGACAACATGTTGGCCCTCGCTGCGGGAGGGCGTGATGGACATCGGCTGTGCCTTGACATCATGTGGCCTGTCACGCTCCCAAGAAAATGGGAAAAAACCCGCTGACCAACCGAAGGATGGCTGTTGGCCCCTCCATAAGCCAGAAGCCCCAGACATGTGTCTGTTCTGACCCCTGCCATGCCCAGGATACACAGGAAGCTCTTTGGGGCAATTCTCCTCCCCCGGTAGCCTTCCACAGGGGTAGGGGCCCACTCAGTGAAGGGTTACTTTGGGCTACCCGGTAGCACAGCAGTAAGGGGCAGTGGATGGTGGTCAGGACTCAGCAGCGGTAGTAGGGGGCCTTGACAGACCTGAAGGAGTGGATGGCCAGAGGTAGGAGGAGTAAAAAAACCTTGAATTTGCTTCTTCAAATAAAGTGTCTTCACTAAAAATCCACAAGTGATTAGTGGAGGACCTTCAAATGGATTCATGCATCTCCCAGACATGGATGCTTTTTTACTTGTGTCCATGAAAAGGGTGTCTCCCAGTTTTCATGTCTTTGTTCAGATATGAACTGAGCAACCACTCTGCCCACCAGCATCATACAGCCCCGTGGTCTTACCTCTGTGTGTCATTGAATGTGCTTCAAATCCACTGGCCAAACAGAAGTACACTTAAATACTTAACATTTGTTTTTGCTGAAGCAGTCTATCAGAAAACTTTTGTTGTCACAGAGAGTGAAACAGCAGGTGGGAGAAAAGGTGCAAATGATCTAATTCACCTAAATGGGGTGTTGACTGTGAAGTCTTTTCCTAAGTAGTAAGGTAGTTTTTACCTTGTGAACATACTTTCATTCAGACTAGTTTTCATTCAAACAACTGAGGATTTTGGATTGCCCTGTTAATTATAAACTTGAATAAGTTAGTTGGTAACAGTGATCCTGCATTTGGCAATGTACAACCTAGATGCTCATATGCAAAGAATGCAATAAAAACCTGACTAAAATCTAAAAACAAGCTTATAAAACACGTAAATGTATCTGAACATTTATCTTTACCTATACAAAATCATTGCAGCCAAGTAAAACTCAAGTAAATTACATGGTACCCTGACTACTATTCTAAGATATAGTAAACACATATTGGTATTCTTTTATATATTCTTTGTAAACTAGATGAGGCCCACTAGGCAGAACTGCCTGCTTTCAGGAGTGACCTAGAAGCACTGAGAGGTTAAGGACTTGCTTGGAGTCACACAGTATGCAAGTGGAGGTTGTGGGAATCAAACCCAAGTCTGCTGGATGTATCCAGTTCAATCACTGTTTATTACTCTAACCACTAGGTTATACTGCCAGCCATAATAACACCATATATAATGTTTTAATATATGATTTTAATAATAGTGCATAGTACCTACAGTACAAATTATGAACCTGAAACACTTTACAACATTTTACTAAAACTGAACTATCTGCCACTCCATCCGTTTATTTTTTCTTACACCAAAGTGGGTGAATAGTTGACAGAGCACTGTAAATATCTTTTGATCAGGCTCTTTCTACATCTAGAAACTGATACAATTTGTTTATTCTGGATTTATTTAATATTGATTTTCTGTGGCTCACTAAATAGATTCTAACACTGTATGAGGCAGATGTTTTTACATTATGGAAGAGGCAACACATCTTATCCGTTTTAGGATTCATGTTAGAAACAGAGTTTTTCTTCATATTTAAAACATATTCAACTGTTACTGTATTCATTTTGTAGTTTATGCTGACTAATATATGCTATAGAAAACAGTAAAGGATTTATTGTGAACACTCAGGATCTGTAGTAGAACTCCTGCAATTTCCCAGCAAGTTTTGCAAAAAATCTCTGCAATTTCAGGTTACTTTTCCTGCAATTTTCCAGTGTGCTGATACTTGTTTTTTTTTTTTTGTATCATATAGTGTAATATAAATAGTAAAAGATTCTTAGGCACATACTACATGAAAACTGTGGTTGCAGGAAGGAAAGCAGTCCTCAGGTGATGGAGATGTTGGTGGGAAGCATGGGTGGTTAAACTGAATGGCTGATTACAACAAAGCAGTACGGGTGATTTCCTTACTGATTCTATAAGCAGCAAAGCACAAAGAATGTGAAGCACAGCAGCATTCATTTTAAGATGCTGAAATCTGTCAATATACTTGCTACGCTGTGGTAGCATTACTGCTTGCAATGCCAGTGACCCAGTGTCAGAAGTGAACTTGGGCTGCTGGAGGTCTGGCCAGGGGAGTAGGATAGAGCACCCAGGGACTGCTCTCCTCCTTTGGGGAGGGTGGGCTGCAGGTCCTGCTGCTTTACCACCACCTGTATGACCACGGTTGGTGGTGCAATGGTGCTACAGAGTGATTAGGAGGGGAGGATGCTAGCCAGGATCTGGAGCAGTGGCATGTCTCTATGTGACCTACCTCCTTGGATCTCCTCTAGTGTTGGTGCCCTCAGGGACAGAGACCAGAAAACCAGGAACAATCACCCCATATCGGCCACTGGCAGAAGGGACCCAGGTGCCCCAGACTTCATGACCAGGCTCCATGAGGGACCCACTGGGCTGCCTGACACACACTACGGGAGTATGGAGGGGTGACCTGGGGTCCCCCTCCCTTCCTACCTGGGGGGGTACAACCCAGGCAGGATAGGGCAGGCCCACAGGAGCTCCGAGCATTACCTGGGGGTGAAACAGGGATACCCAGCCTAGGATCTCTGAAAAGTGGAGACTGATGCTGTGAGAAGAGGACATAGAAAGAGAAATTAAAAAAAATTTAAAAAGATGCTGAAAACTTAGAGATTCTGTGCAGTAACATGCAATTTCCGTGAGGCACCGGTACAAGAATTAAAAATCCGCAAACCAAGCAGGATTCCGTGATTGTTACCGGTGTTACCGGTAAAAATGGAAAACCAGGGTCCCTGTATATTAGGCTTCACTTAGACTAATGTACACAGTTATGGTCCCTATATAAAAAAGGCAATATCCTTCAAACTGAGAAAATACAAAGAAAATTTACAACAAACATAACTGGCCTGAAAGAACTTGGTTATAAGGACAGATTAGAGAAGTTAAATCTCATATCCTTGGAAATTCGGAGAATGAAGGGTGATTTATTGTACGTGTGGGATGTTATAAATGATCCATACCTGTTCACAGAACTTAACTTTGAATATAAACAGGACAACATCGACACCTGTGGCCACCCATTACAGCTAAGTTGCAGAAGATTTAGCACTGCTGTAACGGGATAGTAAAACCATCACCTTCCCAGGTTCTTGTTGGAACTGTACTAAAATGAAGAAACGACAGACAATTGGTGTCCAGCACCAAAAGTTATTTATTTCTGGTATATAAAGCAGGCTTGTGTGATCACCGGGAGAATACTTCTAATCTTTCTTACCTATAGATAGCAGTATGTCTCTTCTCAGAGAGCAGGTGCTATGCAAAAGGTCTTCTACCCCTGATAATCACTATAGCAACAGCTAAAAAGATATATGAAAACATTATAATTGGTCAGTGGCAAATAGCCTGACTCCTCACTAGCCTGGGAAAGCATGCTGAGCTAGCAAAAGTAACAGATAGCTAAGACAATAGGTCTTGTATATCATGAAGGACACTTGCGGTTACATATGCAGTTACAATTTTGCACTAACATTAAAGATGGCAGTATTGCCTAATTAATCATTATACAATGGTGTAAATAGAAGCATCTCCCAAGTGTTACAATTAGAATAATAGCAAAAGCATTATGATTCTCAGTGAAAATATATAAAAGTACAATAGAACTCAGATCCTGACACTTATGCTTATACAATAAGTGCCTATGCCCTAAGGTTAGTACATATAAGTATATGTAGTACTGTCTGTGAGGTATGGAGGCCAATCGGGGTGCTGGTCCATGGATAACACTGCTAAGAGGGGATCATGGTTTTCCTTCTGAATAATCAAGGCCTGGAACTCACTACCAGTGGATATAATAGTTTGCAGGAGTAAACTTCCTTTAAGCGAAAGCTCAGTAAATAGTTATTGGAAAACCCAAGCTTAGGACAATAAGGGATACTGGATAGGAGCCCCATGGGCATATATTTGACTCTAGCTCCTGACACTCCTCAGTATAAGGTACTACTACCTCTATATAGGTCACTGGTAAGACCGCACCTGGAATACTGTGCTCAGTTCTGGAGTTCTCACCTAAGGAAGGACAGGGACAGTTTGGAGACAGTGCAATGCAGGGTGACCAAGATGATGCAGGACCAAAAGGGCAGATTTTATGAAGAGGCACTGAACACATACTCACTAAAGACCAGGTGAGGGGGGGATATGATACAGACCCTAAAGTTCCTGAAGGGAATAAACAAAGTGAACTGCTGGGAACTATTTAGCAGGAGTACAGTGTCATGAAGGAGAAGAAACTAGTGGGGAAAAAGTTTAAGAGAGATGTGAGGAAGTTCAATTTTATGGAAAGGGTGGTGGGGCTGTGGAACAGCGTGTCAGTGGAGGTTGTGGGCACCAAGACTGTAAATGGTTTCAAGCATGGCTGAGACAGAGTGAAAGGTTTAGTGGTTGTTCAGGTCAGTAGCAGTAGGGAAGGGAGCAAGGGGTGAACTGGGAAGGATAAAACCTACTATGGACAATAGGTCCCCAGGCAGATAGAGAACTCCAGGCAGACTAGATGGACCTTTGGTCTTTTTCTGCCATCATTGTCTATTTTTCTACATTGTCCTCCTCCTCATTGCCCAGTGTTGCAGGTGCAAACTCCAACTCCTCCTACTGAGCATCTTCCTAATGCTGAACAGCACCTATCTGTCAGAATGAGTCTCCACCACGCATGCTGGTATGCTGGTGGGAGCTGTGGATGCTGTTCCTCCTCCACGCTCACACTGTTCAAGACTACAGGTATAGGTCCTGGGCATCCATCACACCTGTCTGTGTGTCCACTGCACCTGGGGAGTGTTCTCTTGCAGGGCTAGTAATGGCAGGCAGCTCTAGACCAAGCAGGGAGTGCAAGAGAGAAAGGAGGTTTTCAGTAGAAGAGCTGGCAAACTTATATGGCTGGCCCCAGCACAGGAGGACAGGCTATTTGGCGATGGCCTGGGAGAAGTCCCACAGTTCTCTAGGATGTAGTTGTGGAAGACAATAGGGAGGAGACTCACCAAGTGAATAAGGGTGTTCCGCACAGGGGTGCAGTGCTGCCACAGGTGGGAGGACCTGTGTCACTGGGAACAGCACCAGATTGCACAGTTGAGGGTCAGAGTGGTGAAATACCATGCCCAGAACAGGTAACTGCCATAGCTCTGACTGTAAGGAATACATATTACTGTTCAAGGTATTACATTGTCATGCGGTGTGTGCAGTACTCGGGTGCACCAGGTGGCTTTTGATGAACACATGCACTAGTACCATGGTGTGTAGCACTGTTGCAACTGGACAGTGTCCACACTGTTGACAGTGCCTGTGATCCAGTGGGTGCACATGTCTCTTGTTACACTGCAGAATAGAACTGTACAGTGTTAATGCAATTCATATGTGTTACCATGTCCACCACAACTGCTACACTAGTGGATCCAGCTATGTAGAGAAGCAACACCTGCTACCCCCCTTATGCCAGCAAACAGTAGCTGTTTTAGTCTAATCTGAGCTTTAAAAATGAAATATTTTGAATTTTTCAATTTTTTTGGTGCAGTGCTAACCCTTGACAAAGTTGCTAACCCCTTATGTGAATTCTGGATTTGCCTCTGCAGTACTGTACTACCATTGTACATCCTGGTGACTCCACACATATGAATGGTGTTGTCTGTGCATGCGTTGTGGGATGTGTGTCACTCATGACCAATGTTGGTATTGTTCCTGCATGGTCTGGACAACTGTGCAGTATGTTCATGATTTGTCTTCCCTCCGGGCATCACTGCCACGTGTGGCATCAACGTTTTCATGCACATACAGCATATTGCACTGTTTGCTGTCATCATCGTTTCCCCTTCCTCTGATGTGTACATCTCTGCCTGTTGGCCACATGAATTTATAGGCTACTGTTCCACAGCATGCTGGCATGCTGCAATAAATGTATCATGCAGTGTGCTTTGGTTCCCAACACGTGTTTTCCATGAGCCGTGAATGTGGCACTCAGTGTACACACGTGCACTGATGTGGTACAATTACCATTTAGAGTAACAGTGGATATCCACATGCCACATGCAGTTCCCATGCTGACCACCACGTAATGCATTGGGTACCTTTGTGCATGATACAGTTGCCTGTGTAATGTACTTTGCCACGTGTAGTGCTGTCCATACTGTATGGAAAGATGCATCCTGTGTTTCATTCGGGAAGAAAGATACAGGGCCAGATGAGGGACCAGGGAGAGTAAAACAGCCCCTGGCATGAGGCTGGATCAGGCCCAGACATCAGGCAGCAGCAGAGAGTGGAAGACCAGCACAGAGTGCCAGGGTCCCATACAGAGGAGATCTGGACAGCAGCCATGGCTTGCTAGCAGTGGTAAGAAGCTGGCCTCTGAGGTTGAGGGCAATTGTGCCATTTTTGTGTTCACTTTGGGATCCCTGTCTGTTCCCTAAGGCAGCACAAGAAGAAGCTTAGGCACCAAAGGGGACATCCCTAATCTCCACCTTGCTGTACTGTCACAGATATTGGTGCCACGGTGGAAGGGGCTGTCTGTAGCACAACATGTGTTGGTGTGCAGTGCTTCCAGGGAAGTTTCTCCAACGAAGGCCCCAGGGTGAGAGCCACTGCCTGCATCTTACTCATGGCTCTGCATAACCAAATATATTCTACAAGAGTAGACAAGTCACACATGATTGTGCAGTGCCAGCGGTGGTGGCCACTCCTTGGCAAATCTCTTGCCGAGGTTAAAGGCAGACAACCATATATATAACTGGATTTGTCAGTGCTTTGGAGGCACTGCTAGTGACTTTGGAATTGTATCAGCAAGGAGGCTATACCCCAGGACATCACTTGACATCTCTGTTTTTCTTCTGTGTGTGTTTTTGGTGATGGCTAGCAGCACTCGAATTTTAAGGCAGTAGCATTCCAGTATGGGGGATACAGTGCATGTGTGTGGGGGGTCGGGGGGGGGACAGAGTTATCAGTACACTGCCCTTGTGTGTTTACGAGTACCAAGGTTCAATAGGTGGCAATTTAGGCCTCACTGGGTTTGTGGCAGTGAAATCGTGACTGACTAGCCATTACCAGGGTGACCTTTAACTGTGGCTCTAGCACACAGGGGAATCCTTCCCTGGTGCCCTCCATTACCTGTGCCAGGGCTCTTGCTAGGTGTATGGTGTAAAGGATTGATACCATATGAGGATGTCACCCTACAGTATGCCTGTGTACCTTGTTGGAGCTCTACCCATGAACTAGATGGTGCTGGTGGAGAGGGTTGTCGACCCATTTCCACTGCAGTCTCCCAAAGAGACTTGCATCGCTTGGACGCTCAGTACTACTATGTATGGCTACTAGGTATGGGTGCAGATTACTTAGCATGCTCAGTGAATTTTGTCAGTTTACAATTCCCCTGCAGTCACTGATGGAGCCACCAACTGTAACTAATGTCTGTACTAACAGTTGTGTAGGACCGCCAATAAAGGCCTGCTGTCCCTTTGTGTGTTGGTGTCCAGAGATTTGTGCATGTGTGTGTTTTCAAGTGTCATCCCTCTTGTTTTTGCTCTCTGTAGGCACCACATCACAACATCCGGTTACAATATGAGTGTCTGTGGTGTGCACACCTCCATATGTGAGCTGAGGGCCACATTGTGGGGGCAGGTGCCAGCACCACAGGCCCAACAAGAGACAGAGCTGGATGCAGATGGCCAATAATGGCCAACATGGACTGTTTTTTTCTTTTGGGTTTTGTTTTTTGTTTCCTTGTTCTATTGTGGGTGGGTAGGGTATAACCTGTGTGGGTGGGTGTTTCTTGGACAGAAGCTATATCCCTTTTTTATGGGTTTTATATTACAGATCTCACCATTGTGTTGTACAGCTACAAATTTGTTTCCTTCTTTTAATGAAATCTAGATTTAGTAGTAGCCGTATTGGTCCTTGCAAGAATAGATCCAGAAGCAAATGATTTGATACCTTTTAATGGACCAACATAGATGTAACAACAAGAACAAAGTGCTGTAGTTTTGGACCAACCAGTCCTTCTTCAGAAAGGTCCGAAAGCTAGAGCACTTTGTTCTTGTTGTTACTTCTTTTAATGAAACATATTTTCCAAAAAATTAAGTGTTTCTACCGTTTCTGTTTCTGCTGTTCTGCGATTGTTGCCTCACTGTCTTGAGACATGTGTGTTCCTTACACTCATGCTGTGCTCTGTGCTTCTACACTACCAGTGTGGCCACTGTTTTGCGGCACCATGTGCTTTTCATTGCTTGCAGCTATCCAGTCACTATACTGTTCTTCTTGTATCTGCCAGACACATGATACCAATGGGTATGTGGTTCATACTGCTGTTTAGCCAGTGGGAGGTCTGATGCAGTTCTGTTTTTGCCATGACAGCGCAGCTCGGCTACATTCTCACCAGAGTGGTGTAGTCTACCTTCCAGGTACACAACTCCATTACAATCGTAGTGTGTCAGACTAATGTGGTGCTGTGTTTTGTGAGCCACATACAGTGCTCAGTCGCTTAATTTCTATGCTTCCATTTATCTTCATTTATGTGGTGGCAGGACAGCACCAACTCACTTTTCAGTTCCACACCTGTGTGTATTTGTCCCATTTACTCAGTCATCTTCTTGCTGTACTCTTATATGGTGCCCTGATCTTTCAACCCCCTCCAAGACTCAGAACTAAGCAAACTGAAGGTATTGTATAACAAAACTGGGTGATTCATGGCTGGTGCCTTCCCCAGGGATCACCACTGTGATGAATTCACAGCACTGAACTGTTCCTCACTTGAAGTGAGATTGGCTTAACCACTGCTCTGCCTTGTCTACAAAATGACTAAGATCATTACCTCCCCAGTCTCCGAGAGATTCTCATGGCTAAACTCCAGAGGAGGCTCCTTCGTTCCTCGTCCTGTCCTCTGCTTGAAATATCAAGGGTAAGAACACGCTTGGGCAGGAGGCCCTTTACCTACTCTTCACCATCACTTTGGAATAGGCTTCTGCAAAAGGCCAAAAACTGCTCCTCCTCTGCTGTGTTTAAGAAAAATCTTAAGGCCTATTTACTAAGGTGTAGATGGCACAAATGCAGCCGTTAATGTTCTCCTGACTATACCTTAGGCCGGCAACCATTTATACCAGCTGAACTAATTTTCTCCTTATATTATGATTAACAACTGCTATATGTGCACTTACTAAATCTGTATAATGTCTATAATCCCTGAATGTAAACTTGCAAATTCTACGTTGTCTTTGTATGTAATTTTTATGTTTAAGATTAAGAATGGTCTTAAATCTCCCGTAGTTTCATTATTATTTCCTAGTTCTATTCATTTTAGTGGTACTAGATCTCAGGCAAAATTTATTTATTTATTTATTTATTGAATTTTGATGACCGGGTAGGCCCACTGGGCCCCGGAGGTCCCTTTTTCAGGGGCGACCCGGGTGAGACAACAAATTACAGGTAACAGATCAGTACAGTCATGTAATTGTAAAATATTTAATAATAAGAATACATGGGTTTACAGGCAGGTAGTGTAAGACATGCAGGCAGTAAGGACATAGAGGTTACACATAATGAGACCGTTTTACATCCCAAGTTAGTGATTAGGTTGAGAGTGCTCTGGTAGGCAAGCAGTAGCTAAAGACCTGGGGTTAGCTTCTTTGTGGGCATATTGGAAGGGGGATAAGAGGGACAAAAGTGCACCCCATCTTTAGGGGGAGGTCCGTTATGCAACCAGGATGGCTATGCAAGGTCGGGTCTAATGAGCTACCAGGATGGCTGTACATGGTCAGGTCCTGTAACAAAGACATGTGCTCCTGTCGAGCAGGTGTCCCTTGAGCTTTGTCCGGAAGCTGGAGACGGACACAGCCTCCCTGCACCTCAAGGGAGGTTGTTCCAGGTGGAAGGGTGTATGCAAGGACCTGGACCCAGCTTTAGTCCTAGTCTTGGGAACCACGAGGGAGAGTTTGGCCTGATGAGCGCAGGCACCGTGGGTTGGGTTTCACCCTAATGAGACCATTCAGGCTGGGGAGGTGTGGGACCCAGTAGCAGATGTAAGGCAGAGGGTTGGGTGGAGAGGCGAGCTTCCAAGAGGCCACCTGAGCCTAGATTGGGCCTCGAGTGGTGAGTCCTCGGGTGTGACATAGTGGCAAAGCAGGACTATCTTGTTGTACAAGGTCTGCAGCCTCCTAACTCCGCTCGGCCATGCCCTGGAGAATCGGGGCGCGTGGGTGAGCTTTGGGAGGAGGCCATGCGGCAATGGCTACCCTAGCTTCAGGGATAATCTGGTCCTTTAGTCTATAAAGGATTCCAAGTTTCCATGGATGGCTTTGGTGATTTGGTCTATGTGTTTTTAGTGTGAGGCCTTGGTCCAGGTAAGGCCAAGGTATTTGGTGGAGGTGACCACCTCAGGTTTTACACCCCTGGACTGGAGTTTTAGAAGATGTGACCTCTCAGATCCCAGGGATCTAGGACCAAAGAGCATTACCTTTGTTTTGTTGGTGTTTAAAACCATTTTGTTCAGAGTGAGCCAGTCCTCCATCTGAAGGATGTCATCTTGGAGGGCTGTCTCCAACTCAGGTAAAGTAGGGGAAGCTCTGTAAATGACCGCATCATCCGCGTACTGGATAACGCTACTGCTCCCGCAGTGTGTATGCAGATCATTTATGAACAGTGTAAAGAGAATTTACGTATAAAACTCCCTTGTTTCGCACAGCTTTTGGCCAGAGATCTATTTTATATACAGGGCTCCTATGTTTTTGAACTCATTACCTGCTGATATTATAGAGAGTATGACAGTGTGGTCTTTTAAAACTAGACTAAAATATTGGATGCTGGATCAGGATGTTTGCACATGTTTAAGTTAAATATTTGATTGTCATATTTGTTTGTCTTACGTAATTTATATTATTATTAAATGTTTTGCATGTTTGTAATATTCTGTATGTTTAAGTATGTTTTGTGACCTGTTGCAGGTGAAAACGGGCAGTTTTGCTCATCCTGCTTAAAAGTATAAAAATTAAAAATGAAAATGAAAAAATGAAATAATTAACTCTGTACCCTTGAATGTATGACCATGTATGTGCAATTCTTCCTCTGAATGTAATTAACCCCAGGCTGCCCCTGAAAAAAGGGACATCATGTCTCACTGGGCCTACCTGGTTAACGAAATCCAAATAAATGAATGATGATCAATGCAATACTCTACGTTGGCTCATTGCATATCCTCTGTCCATGTGCAGTTCTTTATGCTGGCCTTTTGGTGTCACTGTGCAGTAGTTTTTATGTTTCCTTGCACATGTACAAGAAACATCTTGCAGTTGCTTCAGATAACTACATTTCAGAGGTATGTCAGGGACCAGTTCAATACAGATCGGTCTACGGCTGGCTCGTCCCTGACAGACCAATGATCAAGCAATCAGACTGTGGCACTAGTCAGAGTTTCACAGCTGGAAACTGCCTGTAGTTGAAAGAAATGAAGAACTCAAATGAGAGCGCATCATTCCTTTCGTTTACATAAAACGTAAGCCAGCTGGCAAGCAGCTGAGCAGCTTTATTACTTCTACCATTCTCTTTCCCTCACACCAAAACAAGGAAACATAATAAAACACATAACACCAGCCTGACACCCCTATGTTCACCGGTGTGGGATGCTCAAATGTTCACTAGCTTGGCTGGCTCGGTTGTCTCATGTCACCCGACGCTCTGTTGCTTCTGTGTTCTTGCTCTGAACTCCCCCCCCCAGAGGCTTTTACATTTGCCATGGTGCGGCTGCACTTACTGGCGGTTCGTGCCAAACTGTGCACTCTCCTTCCCCACCTTGCACTGCCTTTATTTATTTGAATGTTGTTGACCTGGTAGGCCCACTGAGACTAAAAGGCCCTTTTCCAGGGGTGACCTGGGGGGGGATACAGATGATAACCAACAGAAATTGAACCAGATTAAGCTGTTGGTGGTATTTTTAGTGAATGGGGGAAATTTGGCCAGGACACTGGGGAAATTTCCCTACTCTTTGCGAAAGGGCACTGCAGTAGGCTTGTGCTCTGCAGTCTGCTTGCAGTCGGCAGAGAATTTGGACGTGTGGGTGGTTGAGGAGCTGGTCACCTCCTTGACTCCCCTTTTTCTTTCAGTGACCATGATGGCAGAAGACCGAGACCGGAGAATGGATTTGACACGTACCGATTTTGTTGCATTCCGAGGGGATCCTGTTCCGACTCCTAGTGATGATTTGTTGCCTGTTTGCTCTCCGGCGCCATTTGCTGTGGGAAGTGAATCTATCGATAATTTGCAACAGCAGCTTTCGGAAGAGGAACGGCATTTTCTCACCACCAGGAACCGTTTGGAGAGCGAAATCTGTAGGCAGCAGGAGGCCTTTCGACTTGCACAGGAAACAGAAGGTACTCGGTCACTGACTGGTGTGGATATGGAATGTGTTACTGTGTTGGCTCCTGATGTGGTGTTGCCTGCACCTGACTCTGCTGACTCTTCCTCGGTAAGCATGGAAATTCAGTCGGTGGGGGAAGAGGAAGTTTTACTGTTTTCATCAGACTCTCAGTTGCTAGCTTTACCTGTACTTTTGCAGGTGGAACTGTTCTTTCTGACGCTACTTTACATGGTGAGCTGCATCCTCTCCAGGGAGATTCTGCTCCTGTTTTTTCTGACTTGGACATAGCAGGGGGTAGGGGTGTACCTGATCCTGCTAGTACTGTTTTGGGGCCTGCAGAACTGATTTTGCCAACAGTTGAACAACAGTCTACTTCTCCAATGGATAGTCAGTCTGTTCAGTTGGCTGCAAGGGATATCACACCCCCGCGGGTTGGGTTACACAGGCCTTAGAGATGGCTGGATGGGTTAAAGATTCCTCTGGCAAAGGCTGGGATGCTAATGTCTCTGAACTTTTGGGAATTATTACACCATTACAGTCTGAGGTCACTCCTGTTATTTCTTCTCTTGTAGCCTCAGGTCATTCTGTTGACTTGCTAATACCTGGTCAGAAGTCCCCTTTACTGTCTGAAAAAAACGTTTTTCTGGGTCTGATAAGGATTTATTAATGCCTATCATATGGACTTTGGAAGGAGAAGTCCCATCTGTTGCTGAACGTTGTCCCCCCCCCCCATTCTCCTCTTCTCCATTGAAACATCCTGTTTTGGATAGCACTGATCAGAAAATTGGTGATAAGGTATCAGTTGCTCCTGGTGAGTCCAGAAGGCCTCCACTCTAATAATCCTGTTTGGCATGATACAGTTCGAGAACAGTTGTTCCCTGCTACTTTTGGGCAGATTGCTGAACCTGCGGCCAGGCGGAATGCTGTCCAGCTGAAATTTCAGGGGCCTATGTCTGAGATCCCAGATAGGCATTTTGTTGGAAGGGAGCCTCTCAAGGGGAACATGAAATATTACGCTTACGAAATCTATGCCTTGATACATGCCCCTGGTGACTCTACTTTTGACATTAGTTTTAAACACCCTGGGGGTTTTGACAGGTTCTGGAACCAATTTCACCTTTTAAAAGCTATACCCTTATGGAGACCTTTTATGGCTATACCTTTGACTAAACCTGTATCAAAAAAGATAACTGTATTATTCCATAATGAAGGTGTTAATGTTGCAGATATCACTATTGGTTGCAATAACATTGTAAAGTCAAAGGTCATCCTGAGCCCAACTTAGATGATGAGAACTTATGGACCAGGGGCTGGAGATACACAGTGCATCTGCACCTTGAACAGGGTCTTACAAAGCACCTTCCAAATTGTTTTTTCTTGGGAAGAGACAGGGGAGTGCTTTTTTACCCAGGTCAACCATGTGCCTGTTATAAATGTGGGGCAGTTGGTCATCTCAGTAATGTATGTGATAAGCAGAAATGTGGTCTCTGCGGGGATTTGGGACATATTGGTGTCCATTGTTAACAACCTATGCGGTGTAATCTCTGTGAGGAACGTGGACACACGTTTCGTGCTTGTTCTTGGGCTTCACATAACAGTCTTGATCAGGTTGTAAGGGCAGAGCAAGATGTTTATGTTGCAAATGCCCAAAAGGATAAACAAAAGATGCAGGATTTACTGGATAATGTACCTCCTCCTGCTCCTCATGATTTGGGCATGGATGATATGGTTGTGACTGATATGGACCTGCAGACCACTACAGGGGTTGACTTTGTGGCATCACAGACTGATACCTGTACTGTGGGTGATGGTACTCTGCATGTTTTGGACGACGGGGCCCCTTCTTCTAGTTCTTTGCCCCCTGATGTGGGAAGTGATGTTTTGGTTGCGAATGTTCATACTGGTTTAGATGCTATTAATATGCCCCCCCTCCGAACTATAGTCTGATACCACTTTCCAGAGGGTAACACAATCAAGGTCGGGTAAAGTTGCTATAGTGGTGTCTCTGGAGTCAGTTTGTGGTTCTTATTCCAGTACAGAACTCCTTTACACTATTGTGTGACCCTGATGGTGATGATGACAGTTTACACTCTGACTTTTCATCGGTTGCCTCCTCTCAACCTGAAGTTAGTGTTGGAGACAAGCCTAAGCCAAAGAAACGGAAGAAATGCAAATGGCACTATATTGTCTGTGCATTTTGATATCTGTATTCTTGCTGTTGCTTAGTCTCCTTTTCCTTTCATGGATCAAAGCATTGCTTTTCTTACTATTAATGTGAATAGTATTAGATCTAAGGAAAAGAGGAGACTCACATTTGCTAGTCTGGCAGAAGATCGTGGGAATGTGATTTTGTTGCAGGACACTAGATTACACTCTTTATCTGAAATGAAGGCGGCAGAGAAAGATTGGAGGTGGGGTGCCTCCTTGTGGTCACTTGGGGAAGATCCATGTGTTGGATTGGGGGTGTTACTTTTTGGTGTTACTACTAAGGTGTTACAAGTTTTAGATATAGAGCCTGGGAGGGCTATGTGTGTTGATGTACTAATATCTGATACTGTATATCGCATTATTAATATTTATGCCCCCCCAGCAGAAAGCTGATAGATCTTTTTTGTTTCGGAAAATTGCTCCATATCTCTTTACCTTAAAATTAGTAATGTGGGGGGGAGATTTCAATTGTGGTTTAGCTTTCCAGGATTGGGGGAGGACTACAAAGGAGGTATTTTGTGACTCACATGCATTAGTCTCAGTACTGCAGCAGGGAAATTTGAAAGGTGTCTATGACCTTGTGCATTTGGAACCATCACACACTTTTTTTAAAGGTCCATTGTCCACCAGAATTGATTTTTGGTTTTTATCTGAGCGTATTTCTAATTTATCAGTTTCTGTTTTACCTCTTGAGACTTCAGATCATGTAGTGGTGAAGGTGCTTATTATGAAACAACAGCCGTTTCCTATAGGGAGAGCCTATTGGAAATTGAATATCACCTTATTACAAGAAGAGTATGTTTGGACTCAGGTTCTTGAATTTTTTGATTGGAGATTAGCAGCTGGGTTTCTTCATGATAGCCCCATTGAGTGGTGGGAAGACACGAAGAGGGATTTGAAATTATTGTTTCTACAATTGTCACACACTAGAGCTGTTGATCAATATTTGACTTATTTGGGGTTCAGGGCTAAATATCTGAGGCTTCTGGCTAGGTCTCATGTTAATGGTCAACAAAGCCTTGCTGAAATAAAAGGAAAAATGCATGATTTTCTTAAAGGTAAGGAGGACGGGTATTGATGCAACAATGATATTCAGTTACTGGCACCAAAGTGCAGGTGAATCCATTTGATTTAGATTTGGGTAGGACTTGTAAAAATGTTATGACTGCCTAGCTAGATACAGAGGGGAATGTTGTAAGTGATATAAAAGGGATTCAGCATGTTGTTCAACTGCGTGTTCAAACCACTTTTCAGAAACAGCACTCTTCTGTTCCTGTATTGTTTCTTGATGACCTAGACATTTCTAAACTACTGCATGATGAGGAGAAAGATTTAGTAGTTCCAATCTCTGATACTGAAATTAGAGCAGCTATAAATGGTCTTACTGCTCATACTACCCCAGGTATAGATGGTATTCCGAATGATTTTTATAAAGCTTTTCAGGATGTGTTGCTCACGTGTTTACAGGTTCTTTTTCAAGCTATCTGGAATGAACATAGACTTGTGCCAAGTATGAAGGATGGAGTATTGATCTTTCTTTATAAGAAAGGGGATTCCAGGGATGTCAGGAATTGGAGGCCTTTAAGTCTACTTACGTCTGACTATAAAATTCTGGCTAAAATTCTGACCGTGCAGCTTGCCAATTTGGCGAATAAACTGATTATACCTACACAAACTTCTGCTGTTCCAGGGAGGAACATAATTCAACATTTGATTTATCTTAGAGAATTTGCTGAACAAGGTTTACAGGGAAATTTGGATGGTTACTTGTTATCTCTTGATCAGGAAACTGCATTTGATGCGATACGTCAGGATTATATTTGGCATGTGTTACGATATTATGGTGTTCCGGAATTGTTGCTTACTTTGATTAAGACTTTGTATTCCGAGGCTCAAGTAACTCCTTTGGTGAATGGTCATTTGGGTATCCCAATATATCTTAAAAATGGTGTTAGGCAAGGCTGTCCGATGAGCCCTATAGTATATATCTTTGGATTGGATCCTATTTTAAGGGTAATAGACAAAGATGTTCAGATATTACCTATCCGGACTAAAGAGGGAATTTTAATGCCAAAAGTTATGGGGTATGCTGATGATTGTGTCTTTGCTGTGCCAGATTTAACTTCCGGTCGGAGAATACTTCACACAATTGAATCTTTACAACCTGATACAGGTATTAGGATTAATTACTCTAAAAGTAGAATGTTAGTTTTAGGTTCTGCTTTGGTAGTAGACAATTTCTTAATTTCAGTGTGCTCTGGCAATATGAAATTATTAGGCCTTTATATTGGCACGAGAGATTCTGTCTTTATGAATTGGGATTCAGTTTATGATGTGGCCTATCAAAAAGTGATAAAATGTCATTCATGGAAGATGACACAGAAGAAACGTGTGTATCTTCTTAAAGCATTTATTGCTCCTCTTTTTCTTTGTGTTTCACATGTTTTTCCTTTACCATTTAATATGCCTGCTAAGGTTATGGGCCTTTTCTTTAGGCTATTATGGGGGAGTTGTTTAAATCCTGTCAAAAAAGTGCATACATATAGGACTTGGAAAGCAGCTACTGTATGATTCATCCCCTGGTTTATTTTTTTGGGAATTATTTCTATAGTACTATTAGGCCTATGTTGTTGGAATCACTACAGATTGGGGAACTGTGTATGCATTTGTGGGGGAATAGGTTTTTGTCAGCCTGGGGCAGGGGAAAATGGCATCCCACGGACAAACTCCTCCCGGATTATGCACAGATCACTTTGAAATATGTTAGGCTTTGGAAAATTGAGCTTTGGCGGTTTTTATCTCATGAAAAAAATCTTTTTATACTTATATTGTGGATAATTGTTATATAGAAGAGCCTCTTTTTCAGGTTCCTAACCATATAAATGCTGATATGTTACTAGCTAGTATGACAGACCCCAGGATTCCTCGAAAAACGCAGGCTATGATTTGGCTGTGTGGCCATCACAAATTAAATGTAAAAGGAAATCAGAAACACAAACAGACATCTGAGAGAGGTTGTACTGAACAGTTGTGTAATGGTCAGCCTGAAACTATTCTATATTTGTTTTTTGAGTGTGTTCATATACAGAGTTTTTGGACGTCCCTGGCAAATTGGTGGGGTGAACCTCTCTTTCGGTTTTTCTCTTATGATACTCTAGTTTTAGGACAGATACCTGAAACATGGGCAAAATGGCACAAGAGTACGATTTTTGTTATGCTAGCTTGTATTAAATGGTTAATATGGCAGGCACGATGCCTTAGATTTCTTCAACAGAAAATTATTCAGCAGCAGGAGCTTTTTTTTACAATCCAATCCGAACTGGACAAAATTTATGAATATGAACTTCGCACTCTTGGGAATGACATTGGCCATCGATTGTGGAAAACTTTTGGTTGGGTGGGATAGAGTGTACACAAGTTTATTGTTTTTTTTATTTGTTTCTTTCCTGAATTATTTGTTTATTTGAAGGGATCTGTATTGTTTTCTTATGTTATGATATTGTTCATATGATTGTACCTTGTTTTTGGCTGTTAATAAAACTTTCCCCTACTCTGATCGGTAGGAGGTGCTGTTCCCGCGTCTGACGATGGAGGAGTCAGAGGAGAATGATAATATGGAGAAGGAGCAGCTTGTGGTAAAGGCGAGCTCCCTATGCATCATGATTCTGAGGGAATGGAGATGGAACATGGCCAGAATACATCCGAGCACAATTTAAATCACCTTTCAGCAAAAGAATCTGTGACTTTTAAGAATGTGTCAGAGGGCTTTCAGACTGCTGTTATGGATACAACAGAGCCTGTCATGAGATCCTGGGACAGTGAGTTAGAAGATAACATTTGCACTACTAGCAAACAGCTAGTAGATGATATTACTACTATGGAGCAAACCTTGCATCGGGAAATGATGGACCTGCGCTCACAAGAATCTAAAAGACGAATTGATGAAATTAATGCTACCAAGGTTACTTGGGGACAAGGCCCAGCCTGGTCTACATTAACAACCCAAGACAGAATCAAGGAGGCTTTTACAATCGACTCTCCTCATGAGTCAGAACTGGACTGGACACCAGAAAAGGCACTTAAAGCAGGATGGATACAAGATGCACAAGGAGTCTGGTTTCCCAATGATTCCTACAATTTTACAGGCATTCCCTGTCGCACAGACTGCAGCGAGCTCAGAATTGGAAACTTAGCATCAACATAGCAAACCTGTAAAATGATCAGTAAGCAGGATCAACCTGGGGTAAGTCACCTTTTAAATAACCCTACTATGTTGGTTGACCATGATGTTACTGAGAGTGCCCTGTTTACAAAATCACAATCCCCATTCATTTTCATGGGCTCAGTACTTGCCCCACAGAGTTCAGTAGGCCCCCCCATCACTCAGATGTTGAAAATCCCCTGGGACCTTTCCACAAGGTCACCAACAACCCAATGATACTGACCATCATTTGGAGGTACCTCAACAGATTTCAGATAGTGTGGGGCAGAAGGAGGGGAATACTCAGCAAGAAGTCCCACAGAAGGAGCCTGCTGGTGATCCAGAGCAGGAACAACTCCATAGTGCTGCAAGTTCCAGTGCTGAAGAGGAACAGGAGTAAAGGGCTAAATCTCCTCCACCTCGGAGGCCTAAATTTTCTGAATTATTTGACAGAACCACACCTAAACTGAGAATAAATGCAGTTCATCTCTGTTATAGAGGTGGCCTTGATGTTTTTCCAGATAGGGAATTTGTTGGCCGAACCCTAATTAAAGACTTACTACTTTTTTCCCACAGGAGAGGTTCATGCCCTCATCCATATTTCAGAGGAGGAACATTTTGATATTAGTTTTCACACACCAAGGGATTTAGAACAGTTTTGGGTCAAGTACAACCAACTGAAATATTCACCAGTATGGACTCCCTTTATCGCGATCCCCTTGACTATGCCTCTTACTAAGAGAATCACTATAATGTTTCTAAACAAAGGGGTCAGTGTCAGTGATATCCATCATTGGTTGCAAAAGAAATGCGCAGTTCATGGGCCCCCTGAACCTATCATTGACTCAGAACAATTCTGGACTGGTGGATGGCATTTCCATATCAGATTGCTCCAAACTGGAGAAGGTATTCAACACATCCCCAATAGCTTTTTCATTGGGAAAGGTCGTGGCATTTGTTTTTACCCCAGCCAACCCAAGGCATGCCATTAATGTGGAGATCGTTTGCACCTGGCAAGTGCTTGTGACAAACTAAGGTGCATCTTATGTGGGGAGTTTAACCACGTTAGCACAGCTTGTACTAATGTAGCAAGATGTAACCTCTGTGATACTGTGGGACATGTATTCTAAAAATGCCCCTGAGCCTCCCACAACCGCACAGGCATTTGACCAGGATGTCCTGATCCAAGATGTCCAGCCTACAGCGACACCTCAGGAACCAACGAACAAAACATCCAGACCTAAAGCAACCCCAAACAATGGGACCACAGGAGAAAGACCATATGAGGCACATGGCCAGGACCAGGAGAGGCAACTGGATGCCCTGGAGATTCCCCCCCCCCGAACATTCACCCCTCCTTGACCCATGCTCCTGGCCCTTCCTCTTACTTATCTACAAGTATACAGCAGTCATCTACACCCCTTTCAAGTGAACTTCCAGATACCCAAGACATGCCTCCTCCCCTCAACAGAATGAGCTAAACCCACCAGATGGCACAGTGCAAGACTTTGTGCTGCCCAAAACCCTGTGGTTGTCACTACAAATAGATTTGAGACTCTCACCCCACATAAGAATTCTGGTCATACTGATAGTGAAGTGTTAGAATCTGACACCTCAACTCACTCCCTACCTCTGCCAGAAAATAAGGGTGGCAGAAAGAAAAAAGGAAAAAAAACATACTGTTCCCCCGAACTAAAACCCACAATAAATCTCTTAAGACCACATCACACTCAAACTTACTTAAATGAAAGAACTACACAGCCTGTCTCTTAATGCATGCAGCATTAGGAATTAAAAAAAAGACTGCTTTATTGTCCTCATTACATCAGAAGAAGGCTGACATTATCTTTTTACAAGAAACTTGGATGCAGGACTCAGATCATCTGAACCACGCAAGGAATTTATGGCTATGGGGACCTTCCTACTGGTCATTTGGGCTTGACAAAGCAGACAGTGTAGGAATATTATTTTCTGGGACTGGATTTACTTTGCAAAAACTTATTGATCTGGCTCCTGGACAAGTTTTGATTTTGGATGGGTTATGGGAAGGGAAATCTTTTTGTTTTATAAATGTTTATGCCCCTCAGGTTAAAACAGATAGAACTGAGTTATGGGGTAAAATCCAACCCTATCTAGCAACTGCAAGATCTGTAATTTTAGGGGGTGATTTTAACTGTATTATAGATGTGGTTGATAGAGTCAATTTGGGAAAAAGGTGTACTGCGACTCTAACGCACTGCTTCAGTGTCTTAACAAAACAGGGTTGAAAGATGCATATTCAATATAGGGCTATGACCTCAAGGAAAACTTATTTTAGAGGACCTCTGGCAACACAAATTGATTTTTTTTTTTTTTTTATCTCCAAACACTCAGATTAAAGGGTTGTTTACGCTACCCTGTGAGTTCTCCGACCATTTAAAATTGAGTTTAAAAATTTCTTTAACTTCTGACCCACCTCGAAATAACAACAGATGGAGAGCTAACATGTCCCTATTTTCTAATAAAAAGGTACATGAGGGCCTCATACAAGAACTGCCAGACAGAATGACGGGACGTTGTTTGTATGATTCAGCCAGAGATTGGTGGGATGGCAAAAAAAAATTATTAGGACTTGGTTACAATGACAGGGGACACAAAAACAGAATAGGAATTTTCTGAAATACCTGTCCTTTAGGGGGCAATTGCAACATTTATTTTCCTTAACAGCCAGTACTGGGAAAGACTATTCTGTACAAATCACAAATCTCAAAAACCAGATGAAATGCTATCAATATAATAGAGCTACCACACTTTCTACTGAACTCAATTTTGGAATACAGAAACCTCCAACGAGTGACCTGTATGTTGCCTGTAAGGCCAGTCATTCACACATCGATATTAACTGAACTTAAAAATAAAGATGGCAAACTTTGTCAGGATAAATCTGAGATAGAAAGTATTATGCAGGACCATTTCCAAGAATTGTCTAATCTCCCAATAGGAAGCCTAGCTGAACGAATAGAGTATCTATCCTCATTCTCAGCTACATTAAGTAGTGATGAAAAAGAGACACTTATGACACCAATTACCACTGCAGAAATTGTTTCTGCAATTTCAGGGATGAAGAAAAATAGGTCTCCAGTGTGGGATGGGTTACCTATAGAATGTTATCAACTTTTTGGAACAGAATTAGCTAGTATACTTCTACAAGTATTTCAGGAAATCTTCTCAGCTGGGAGAATACATCCAGAGTTTGCAACTGGACTGCTCAGATTCTTGTATAAATCAGGAGATAGGGGATTTATCCAAAATTGGAGGCCTATAGTAATGCTAAATATGGACTAGAAAATTCTCACCACAATTTTACACAAAAGGTTACAATTGATGGTAAAGAAATTAATTCACTCCTCTCAGACCTGTTCCATACCCGGAAGGAATATCCAGGAGAACCTCTGGACAATCGGGGACTGTTCTATTTATTGCAGCACACATAACATAAAAGGCTTTCTGATACAATGGATCAAAGCAAGGCTTTTGACAGAGTGTCTCATGCTTTTTTGTTTCAGGTACTAAGTACATATGGCATCCCCAGTAGTATTATCACATGGATAGCTACCCTGTATAGTGTAGCAACCATTGTCTCCTTGATAGGGGAATACCTGGGAGGTAAAATTCCAGTTTATAGCGGGCTACGGCAGGGTTGCCCCTTCAGCCCATTATTGTATGTGTTCTAATTAGATCCTTGTATACGTTACATTATTGATAATCATAACATCAGTGGTTTACTTAATCCACAGGGAGGACCTACTCTTAAAGTTTTGGCTTACATGGATGCCCTTTTATTATTTCGTCATGACACCCCAGTATAGAAATTGCAATGGTAGAAATAGAAAAATTCTTGAAGACAGCAGGAGCAAAAATAAATAAGGATAAATATAAAGGAATACATATAGGGGGCACCTTGAGCGAGGTCACTAGAGCAGATATTCAGATGAAATCTGACCCAATCAAAATCTTGGGACTATATATCGGGAAGGGGAATATGGCATATAAAAATTGGCGTGAAGCACTTCTAAAATGTGAACAAAGGGTGGCTAGATGGAAAGGTTGGAACTTATCTAAAACTAAAAGAATACTTATTTTCAAGCAATTTCTTCTACCCATCCTATTATATAGAGCATGGATTTACCCTCTTTCATTTCAACTTGAAACAAAAGTTTACAGCCTCTTCTTCCAGATGTTGTGGGGCAGTCGTCTCAACCCAATCAAAAGGGAGTTCACTTACCTTAGTAGGGAAAAAGGGGGGTGGTTGGGAATGATTCATCCCTTGGTGTTTTTTCATACCTTATTTTGGTCAGGCTCTTTTAAACTCCTTCAACGAGAGGACTGTTCTATTAGTAAAGACTGGTTTCAGGGAACTCTACAAAATGTTTTAGGGAAATGGTCCGAGGCTCCCTTGAAAATAATTCCTTCTTTACATATACCAGATTTTTTAAAACCTTCTATTAAAAAATGAGCCAATGGTCAGTTACTAAGACTCAGATTTTGACTTGTTCGAGGAAACTGCTATATGAAGATATTTTAACAAAGATAGGCCCTTCAGAGCCTGAGTCCAGGGGCTGTCATAAAAACAAGATCCACATAGCTATACATCAGTTATGTAATGTCCGAATACCTTTACGTATGTGGGATAATCTTTGGTTGTGCACATATGGTAAGATTAATATTCGGGGTAACTGGAAGCACAAGGCCTTGAATTAAAGAAATTGCCCATATAATGGATGTTTGGGCCCAGTGGAAACAATGGAACATTTTTTCTCAGATTGTATTTATACTGTGAACTTATGGAATTTTTTGGCTGTTAGGTTGCAACTCCCTTGATTGAATCATTTATCATATAATCAAATCATTTGGGGGGATTATTTTGGTAGACTGGGAAAGTATGATGGTAGGACTCTAAAAGTCCTTTTTGCAATTTTAAAATGCTACCTATGGCAGGCTAGGAGTAAATATGTTTTGCAATAATTACAGATGCCACATTTGTCAATAGGGAGGCTATGCGAAGCAGCTTGTAAGGAAGTTTACCAAAAAGATTTATGCTATGATAAATGGGAACAAGTACAGAGAATGTGGAAAGGTTTTAAGGAGATATTAAAACCAATGTAAGAAGGGCTCCAGATAAGATTTTTTGGGATGAGTACTGTACTCAACCTTATGAAAGTGAGGTGGGTAAAACCAAATTCAGATGCATACAAAAGTCTGGATGGAATGGATTGGGAAGTACATTTTTAAAAACAATGTTTTTTTTTCTAGATAAGAACTGATCAGGTACCACAGTGTGCCAGATAATTTTATTTATATATTTTTTTTATTTTAAATTTTGATGACCAGGAAAGGCACACTGAGCCGAGGTTCGTTTCCAGGTGTGACCTGGGTACAGAGTGTACAGTCAGGAGAAAAGAGAAACACATGGTGAAAAATACAGAATGCAAACAGTTTGTACAGACAGATTTACAAAAAGTAATGTAGTACATTAACCATAATAGACAAAATTGTGAGTGTACAAGGCAAAATGGGCAAGATAGGGCAAGATTACTGTCAGGGGCTAGGGTACGTGAGTAGTGTCTGTAAGTGGTCTCAGGAGTGAGCTGGGACCATTGGTGCATTTAGGGCAATGTGGGGAGGGTAGGAGCCTGAGGAGTTGAGAGAAGGCGGAACTAGAAGGGGCAAGGTGGAGTTCGGAGGGGAGATTATTCCAGAGAAGGGGGAGACAGTGAGAAAATGCAGCTTGGCCAGTGAGAGTGTGTGGTCAGGGCAGGTGAAAAGTGCGAGGGTCTCTGTGGTGAAGCGGGTAGTTTAGAGAGGTAGCTGGTGTGAGGAGGAAAGTGAAGTATGGGGGAAATGAATCAAACCAAAATTTAGCTATGAAGGAGGTGCCATGGATGGCTTTCCAGTGGAAAAGTGGAGCAAGGGTGAGAGTGATGTAGAGTTGGTAGTGGTGAGTGAGTGGGAGGGGCAGAAGGAGTTGAGAAGGATATCTAATCTGGAGAAAGAGAGGATGCTGGGGCCATTCCATAAACAATGTCAGCATATTTTATGATGGTAAGATTGTTTTAAGTATGAGCTCGCAACGTGTGGGGATAGGCAGGCTGTCCTTATGGTGGTAGAGGATAGCGAGTATAGGCTGGAGTTAGGAACAGATGGCCTCAACATGGGTGGAGAAGTTTAGGTGGTTGTCCAGCCAAACACCCAGGTACTTGAAAGCAGGGACTAGCTCCAGAGGAGAGCCATCCAGGGTGGTGATCACTGGGGTCAAGGAGTGTTGCAAGCTTTTGCCTGGACTCAAAGACCATGGTGACATTTTTTTTTGTGTTGAGTGTAAGCAGGTTGTCTAGAAACCATGACTAGACTTTACTGAAGTCATCTTGGAGTTTGGGGAGGATACAGTCAAAGAAGGGCCAGAGGCAAAGATGATAGTATCATCGGTGTATAGGTGCACACTGGAGGAGAGGCAGGTGGAGGGAAGGTCATTAATGAAGAGAGAGAAGAGGATGGGACCAAGTATGGAGCCTTGGGGGACACCTGATACAATAGGGAGAGGAGTGGAGATGGTATCACCTATTTGAACAGATTGTTGTTGGTTATGGAGATATGAGTGGAATAAGGCAATGGCAGGTTGGGCGATGCCAAAAGAACTGAGTTTATGGAGAAGCAGTGGATGGGAGACAGAGTCAAAGGCTTTGGCCAGGTCGATGAATATAGTGGCAGTGGTTTGGCTGTTGTCCATGGCAGAGAGGATGGAGTCGGTTACGCTTAGAAGAGTGGTGATGGTGGAGTGGTGTTTTCTAAAACCAGACTGTAAGGGGGAGAGGGAGCTGTTAGATGAGATAAAGACTGATAGTTTGGACAATATGAGTTCTTCCTGGACTTTGGCAAGGGCGGGGAGGAGAGAAATAGGCCTGTAATTTCCCGGGAGGGAGGGATCACCACCTTTGTACAGAGGGATGAGTTTGGCCAGTTTCCAGGCTTTTGGGACAGTGGATGTGTATAAAGAGAGATTTAGTATGTGAGTCAGGGGGGCCACTATAGTGGAGGCAGAGATTCGGAGTAGTTTGGGGTGAATACCATCTGGGCTGGAATTGGTAATGCTGAGGGAGGAAAGTGCTTTGTACACTTCCAGTTGTGTGAAGGGTGGAAAGAGGAAGCTGGAGGATGGGGATAAAGGATCTGCTAAATTGGGGGAAGGGGGAATTTGGGAGAGCACAGGAGATGAAGAATTTGTTGAGGAGCTCTGCCATGGAAGCAGGATCAGAGACAGTACAACCGTCAATATTAAGGCACGGACATGCCTGTTTAGTGGGTGGGTCCAGAAGGAAGTTAATCAGTTTCCAGAAAGACACGTGGGGGTTTTGATTCTATGCGAGCTGCACTTTAAAGTAAGAAGTTTTGGACAGCCAAATGGCCTTAGTACATTTGTTTCTAAGACGTCTGTACGACAGTAGATCACGGGAAGCCTGGGAGGCTTTGTATAGACTCCATGCCTTGTCCCTGGAATGACACAGTGTGATAAGGTCGGATGTAATCCAGGGGGTGGTGGAAGCATTTCACCCTGACTTTCCTGAGGGGAGCATGTAGGTCCCACATACTCCAGAAGATATTGCAGAAGTGGGATAGAGCAATGTCTACATCCAATGCAGAAAGGACTGGTAGCCACTCTGCATTTGAGAGGTCACACTGCAGGGCATATTCATTTAGGAAGTGTAGTGGGCGAGACCAGATGAATTTGGGATGTGAGAATGGGGAGTGGATTTTGCAGACACAGTAAGTAACACAGAGGTCAAGGGCATTGGAGAAAATATCAGAGGTAGATATATGGTGGGGATGGGTAGATAGGATCCAATCCAGAAGGGTGTAGTTATAGGACCAAAGGTTTAGGTGGTTAGGTTCTCGAATAAGTTGAGAGAGGTTCAGGGCTTCGATTTTTAGGGTGGTGAGTTTGGCAGAGGAGGAGAGCCAGCTGAGATTGAAGTCGCCTAAAAGCACAAGTTCACTGCTTGATGTTCTGGCGGAGATGACGAGATGTCTTTAATGAGTGAGTCAGGCGAGGTACTTGGTGGAGCATAAAGAGCTCCAATGTAGAGGGGGATGGAGGAGGGAAAGGATAGATACATGACAATGGATTCGTGGTAGAAGTGGCAAGATTCACTGAAGATGATAGAGCATGGGAAAGCTTCCCTGACGTATAGTGCCATGCTGCCTCCTCGCTTGTCACAGTCCTGGCGAAATAAGTTGTAATCAGGGATGGCAATAGAGGAGTTAGGTATTTTGGCAGATAGCCATGATTCCATGATGCAGAGAATTTCGGGCCGGTACTGAGTAACCCATACTGTAAGGGCATCCAATTTGGGGAAGAAGCTCCTGGTGTTGAGATGGAAAATGCAGAGGCCTTTAGGGAATGAGTCGGGGGAGAGGCAAGAGGGCAGGTCTGTTTGGGTGAGGGGTGAGTTTGGGCTTTGCCTGGACACAGAGGGGCTAGGGTTAAGGGTGTATGTCACCTGCTAGAAGCAGGAGGAGGAGGACAGAGTATGCAAGGAGAAGGGAGAGTTTGGATGCACTTGAGCAGCGTTTGGAGGGTGGGGCACGGAGGTTGAAGCATCATAGTAGAGCCTCCAGGTTGAGGAGGTGGGAGTGGAGGAGAGAGGAGTGGACTGGTAGTGAGGGTAGGAATTGGTGGATGGGGGAGAGATGGTGGGGAGAATGGGGGCGAGGAGAAGAGTTAGTATCGGGGTGGTATATGTGGGGATGGAAGGGGGTGACTCCAGGGGTAATGGGAGAGTGTATGATATTTTGGCAGGAGGAGAGAGGTTGTCATCAAAAGTGTCAATGGGGGGGCAGGTGCTGAGAGGAGGATTATTTGCAGGAGAAGGCCTAATAATTGAAGCATCCCTGAGCTGGTGGCCTTGATGGAAGAGGGATGTCTGGATATCGTAGCAGTCACAGAAACATAGTACACAGAGAACCATGACTGGGATGTTAACATACCAGGGTACATAACCTACAGGAGAGACAGGCAGGGGAGAAGGGGGGAGGAGTAGCTCTCTATGTAAAGGAAGGGATAAAAGCAACTGAACAAAAGAGTAAACAGGGAGGAGAGGAGGCACTGAGGGTCACCTTGGAGACTGGAAAGGGAACCACAATCCACACAGGGGTTGTGTACAGACCCCCATATCAGGGGGAGGGAATGGACAAGAATATGATATAAGGCATTCTTAGGATGGCAGAGAAAGGGGAGATACTGTTGATGGGAGACCTGAATATGCCAGATGTTAACTGGAGCACATTTGCTGCAGCCACATCCAAGAGCAGGGCCATTCTCAATGCCTTACAGGTGGCAGGCCTCAGACAGCTAGTTTCAGGAACCCACTGTGAGGAGCAATCTTAGACCTCATACTCTCAAATGAAGGCAGTGAGACGATCTCAGATCTAGAAGTGGGTTGCCATCTGGGAACAAGTGACCATCAAACAGTGTGGTTCATGTTAAACTCAGCTACAGAGTCAAGCCATACAAAAGTGAGGGTACTGGACTTCAGGAGGGCTGACTTGGCAAGATGGGAGAGTGCCCAGAAAAGCACTAGCAAACAGGCTAGAAGGAGGTGAAGCAACAATGGGGAATCATCAAACTGCCATCACAGAGGTAACAAGCCTTTGTGTGAAGCAACAAACAAATCAAATGAAAGAAAAGCCACTATGGTTCTCAAAAGAGGTGGCTGGGAAAGTCAGGGAGAAAAAGATAGCATTCAGGAAGTATAAGGAAACACAGAAGGTGCAGGACAGAGAGCTGTACCAGTTAAGGCAGAAGAAAGCAGGGAGGGAAGTGAGAATAGCAAAGGCCCAAACTGAGGAAAAGATAGCCAACTCGGTTAAGAAGGGGGATAAAACCTTTTATAGGTACATCAGAGAGCGTAGAAAGACAAAGGGAGGGATAGTGAGGCTGAATAGAATGAAAGGTGGGTGGGCAGTGGGGGACAGTGAAAAAGCAGGGATACTGAACAAATATTTCTGCTCAGTATTCACAAAACAGGAGGGAAAGTGCCTAATCCAATTAACAGAAGCACTCTTGATAGGGGGTCGATCCCAGCCCTTTCACAGAAGAAAGGGTTCTGCAAGAACTCCTAAAACTGAAGGTGGACAAAGCAATGGGGCCTGATGGAATTCACCCCAGAATTCTAAAAGAATTATGGGGGGAACTAGTGAAACCACTGACTACGCTTTTTAATAAATCATGGGAGGATGGTGTGGTACCCGAGGACTGGAGGAAGGTGGATGTGATTCCCCTTCACAAAAGTGGGACCAAGACAGAGGCAGGAAACTACAGACCTGTCAGTTTGACCTCTGAGGTAGGGAAAGTGATGGAGTCACTTCTGAAGGAAAGAATTGTTGCACTTTGTTTATTGGATATTTCTGTTGTACAGCTCACATCATATAGCCCTGATGTATTAGCCTCTGGGAAGCTGGGAAATACAGTAGAGAGGAAGGGATTTTCTTTCTTGCTCCATAAGAACTCCTTGCCCGTATGCAGGCATCAATGTGGTTTCATGGGGACAACCCTCCCCACCACCCGCAGGAGTCTAAACCTGCATTTGATAGTACATCTGAATCCCCCTTCCGATGTTGTAGGTATGGTACTATTTTAGTACATGTACAGCCATGCATCAGTTGTCTGCCTCAGGATGGGCTCGGGCTCCTTTTTGGTGACCAACTCCCGGCCCCCCCACCATCATACTTTCTGTAAGGAGCCTAGGTGATCTATCCAAGAACACCACTCAGAGAGAGATGTTGAGCCTTGGATGGATCAGACTGCCCAGCTCTGATCCCCTCTATTCCTCAAAGTTTCAGGCTGCAGCCTATGTAAATAGTTTAATGAAAGTAGTTGTTAGAGTAGTGTGTAGTATGGTTTTACAAGAATGTTATGTGATGTTCTGCATGATGCTTAGATGGTTAATCTGTGGTTTAAAGGACTCTTTCAAAGTGTGTATTTTAAGTTTTGCATGGGTCCATTCCTCCCACCGATGCAGGATGGAAGGCTAGGTCTGACTGGTTTCTCCGCCCCATCGTTGACCCCTTTTAAGTACAATTTTCTTAGATTCGGTGATGGGTGAGATCACCCGTACCTCAGGGAATGTGAGAGGCCTAAATACCCTTATCAAAAGGAAACAGGTCTTCTCACATCTGAAAAAACTTAAGTCAGACCTCGCCTTCCTGCATGAAACTAAATTGACCCAGAAAGATCATCTCAGACTGGCAAGGGATTGGGTGGGGAAGGTGTTTCACTCTTCAGCCCCCACTCGGAAAAAAAGGGGTAGCCATCCTGGTCCAAAAAAAGCTGTGTTGGACCCCTATCGCCACTGATCAAGACCAGCTAGGGAGATGGGTGTTAGTGCTGAAGGATACACCGCAAGGCCTCCTACTACTGGGCAATATATATGGGCCCAATCAGGATGATCCCGAGTATTTTCACAATGTTGCCCAGAGGATAGAATCTCTGGCTCCCACCCCAACTCCAGTCCTTCTGGGTCAAGATTTTAATCTTACCCTCGACCCAGTGATAGAAAGAAGTGTTAGGGGGACTGAACCACACAGTAGAGCACTAGCAGCGCTCTCCCAGTGGATGAAGGACATGGGCCTGGCGGACATATGTCAGGTCTTCCACCCCCATGACAGAGACTACTCCTTTTATGCACCAGTTCATGGGTCATACAGCCATGTGGACCTTTGGCTGGCATCCCCCCAGATGACCCAGGCATTCCTTGATTCCCACATAGCCCCTATAGTGATATCCGACCATGCACCGGTATAGCCACATCTCCTTTGGGGGCCCCCCACCCAGACATCTGCCTCCTGGAGGCTGGACCCTCTCCTTCCCAAAGACCCAGAGTTCATCAAGTGGGCTAGAAAGGTGGCCTCCCTCTTTTTTAAGGAAACTCAATAGGGGATACTACTCCCGGTAATACCTAGGAGGCTTTCAAAGCCACCCTTTGGGGTGGGATCATGGGATATGCAGCAGCGAAATGGTGTGCCAGGGAGAAACATATGGTAGCCCTGGAAAAGGAGCTTCAGATTGCAGAAGCCACTTTTAAAGCAGCCCCTTGGGCATCCCTGAACACTTCCCCAGGGCAGAAAATCCTGAGCACCTGAATGGACATTAATGACATCCTTACCCGGATGGCAGAGAGTTCCATTCTGTGACTGAAACATAAATACTGGGAGGAGGAGGGAGAAGGAGGAAAGTCCTGGCATATCGGCTCCGAAAGCAACAGGCTGACAGGTTTATCTCAGGCCTGCTAGACCACGGTGGGAGCATGCATACCCAAGCCAAAGACCGTTGCCTCAGAGGTTGCCAAGAAAGAGGAGCGGTTGGACCACAGTGGGCTCAGGGAGGGTGAGGGTGGTAGAACAGAGGCGCATCCCTCCAGTTGTACCTCTCCACAATCCTATGCCATTCTGGCAAAGTGTGGTTCCTCTATGGAGGCACCTGCAGTGGAGACCAAGGAGGATGCTGGGAACCTCCACAAAGGAGACCCACAGGAGGGTGGCATGGGACCCCACAGGGGAAGGAAACAACTCCTGGTGGGGACTCCATTGTTAAGAAGGTAGAACTGGGGGAGGAAGGGGAGAGGGAGGTAAGGTGCCTGCCTAGCGCCATGGCTTGGAGGGACAGGGAGCGAATCCTCAGGATTGCCAGAGTAGCTGCACAGGGGAGGGAGCTGGGTGTCATTGTCCACCTAGGGACAAATGACCTGGCTAAGAAAGGGATTAGAGCAGTGCAGGAATAGTTTGTGGAATTGGGGAGGGGACTTAGACAAGTAGCACGCACGGTAACCTTCTGGGAGGTGCTGCCCATCTATGGCGTAGGAGAAGCTAGGGTGTTCCGCACCATGAGATTCAATCAGTGGTTGAAAAACTGGTGCAGAGCTCAGGGATTTTGCTTCATTGGGGACTGGGGGTCCACCTGGAGTGATGCAAGCCTATACTGGCATGAAGGGCTGCATCTGTCAGGAGGGGCCAAGATCTAGGTGATAGGTTTAAATGCTTCATTGGCAAGCATTTAAACTAGCCGAGGGGCACTGGAAGGGAGCAAGAAATCCTAGCCCCCTCAAAAAATCACGGTAGTAAGTGCGTAAAAGCAACATAGAGGTGGGCTATAGGGAGAAGCGTGGTGGAGTAATGGGAAAGTGACAAAGGCAAGAAGGACAGGGATGGGGCAAAAAGGAGTAAGGCCATCAGGAAATGGAGGGTACGAGTACTAATGCTCGTAGTCTGGGCAACAAGCTCCTAAGCTGGTGGTCTTGATGGAAGAGGGATACCTGACATCAGCAGTCACAGAAACATGGTACACAGAGAACCATGACTGGGATGTTAACATACCAGGGTACATAACCTACAGGAGAGACAGGCAGGGGAGAAGAGGGGAGATGTAGCTCTCATGTAAAGGAAGGGATAAAAGCAGCTGAACAAAAGAGTAAACAGGGGGAGAGGAGGCACTGTGGGTCACCTTGGAGACTGGAAAGGGCACCACAATCCACACAGGGGTTGTGTACAGACCCCCATGTCAGGGAGAGGGAATGGACAAGGATATGATAGAAGGCATTCTTAGGATGGCAGAGAAAGGGGAGATACTGTTGATGGGAGACCTGAATATGCCAGATGTTAACTGGAGCACATTTGCTGCAGCCACATGCAAGAGCAGGGCCATTCTCGATGCCTTACAGGTGGCAGGCCTCAGACAGCTAGTTTCAGAACCCATTCATGAGGGAGCAATCTTAGACCTCATACTCTCAAATGAAGGCAGTGAGACGATCTCAGATCTAGAAGTGGGTTGCCATCTGGGAACAAGTGACCATCAAACAGTGTGGTTCATGTTAAACTCAGCTACAGAGTCAAGCCATACAAAAGTGAGGGTACTGGACTTCAGGAAGGCTGACTTTGGCAAGATGGGAGAGTGCCTCAGAAAAGCAGTAGCAAACAGGCTAGAAGGAGGGGTGGAGCAACAATGGGGAATCATCAAAACTGCCATCACAGAGGCAACAAGCCTTGTGTGAAGCAACAAACAAATCAAAATGAAAGAAAAAGCCACTATGGTTCTCAAAAGAGGTGGCTGAGAAAGTCAGGAGAAAAAGATAGCATTCAGGAAGTATAAGGAAACACAGAAGGAGCAGGACAGAGAGCTGTACCAGTTAAGGCAGAAGGAAGCAGGGAGGGAAGTCAGAATAGCAAAGGCCCAAACTGAGGAAAAGATAGCCAACTCGGTTAAGAAGGGGGATAAAACCTTTTATAGGTACATCAGAGAGTGTAGAAAGACAAAAGGAGGGATAGTGAGGCTGAATAGAATGAATGGTGGGTGGGCAGGGGGACAGTGAAAAGCAGGGATACTGAATGAATATTTCTGCTCAGTATTCACAAAAGAGGAGGAGGAAGTGCCTAATCCAATTAACAGAAGCACTCTTGATAGGGGGGTCGATTCCAGCCCTTTCACAGAAGAAAGGGTTCTGCAAGAACTCCTAAAACTGAAAGTGGACAAAGCAATGGGGCCTGAAGGAATTCACCACAGAATTCTAAAAGAATTAAGGGGGGAACTAGTGAAACCACTGACTACTCTTTTTAATAAATCATGGGAGGATGGTATGGTACCCGAGGACTGGAGGAAGGCGGATGTGATTCCCCTTCACAAAAGTGAGACCAAGACAGAGGCAGGAAACTACAGACCTGTCAGCTTGACCTCTGTGGTAGGGAAAGTGATGGAGTCACTTCTGAAGGAAAGAATTGTTGCACTATTTCTATTGTACAGCTCACATCATATAGCCCTGATGTATTAGCCTCTGTGAAGCTGGGAAACACAGTAGAGAGGAAGGGATTTTCTTTCTTGCTCTGTAAGAACTCCTTGCCCGTATGCAGGCATCAATGTGGTTTCATGGGGACAACCCTCCCTACCCCCCCCAAGAGTCTAAACCTGCATTTGATAGTGCATCTGAATCCCCCTTCCAATGTTGAATGTGTGGTACTATTGTAGTACATGTACAGCCATGCATCAGTTGTCTACCTCAGGATGGACTCAGGCTCCTTTTTGGTGACCACCCCCCCTCCCCACCATCATACTTTCTGTAAGGAGTCTAGGTGATCTATCTAAGAACATCCCTTGTAGAGAGACGTTGAGCCTTGGATGGATCAGACTGCCCGGCTCTGATCCCCTCTATTCCTCAAAGTTTCAGGCTGCAGCCTATGTAAATAGTTTAATGAAAGTAGTTGTTAGTGTAGTGTGTAGTATGGTTTTACAAGATTGTTATGTGATGCTCTGCATGATGCTTAGATGGTTAATCTGTGGTTTAGAAGGACTCTTTCAAAGTGTGTATTTTAAGTTTTGCATGGGTCGATTCCTCCCACCGATGCAGGACGGAAGGCTAGGTCTGACCGGTTTCTTCACCCTATCGCTGACCTCTTTTAAGTACAATTTTCCTAGATTTGGTAATGGGTGAGATCACCTGTACCTCATGAAATGTGAGAGGCCTAAATACCCTTATCAAAAGGAAACAGGTCTTCTCACATCTGAAAAAACTTAAGTCAGACCTCGCCTTCCTGCAGGAAACTAAATTGACCCAGGAAGATCAACTCAGACTGGCAAGGAATTGGGTGGGGAAGGTGTTTCACTCTTCAGCCCCCACTCGGAAAAAAAGGGGTAGCCATCCTGGTCCATAAGAAGCTGTGCTGAACCCCCATCACCACTGATCAAGATCAGCTAGGGAGATGGATGTTAGTGCTGAAGGATACACCGCAAGGCCCCCTACTACTGGGCAATATATATGGGCCCAATCAGGATGACCCCGAGTATTTTCACAATGTTGCCCAGAGGATAGAATCTCTGGCTCCCACCCCAACTCCAGTCCTTCTGGGTCGAGATTTTAATCTTACCCTCGACCCAGTGATGGACAGAAGTGTTAGGGGGACTGAACCACACAGTAGAGCACTAGCAGCGCTCTCCCAGTGGATGAAGGACATGGGCCTGGCGGACATATGGTGGGTCTTCCACCCCCGTGACAGAGACTACTCCTTTAACGCGCCAGTTCATGGGTCATACAGCCATGTGGACCTTTGGCTGGCATCCCCCCAGATGACCCAGGCATCCCTTGATTCCCACATAGCGAATCCTCAGGACTGCCAGAGCAGCTGCACAGGGGAGGGAGCTGGGTGTCATTGTCCACCTAGGGACAAATGACCTGGCTAAGAAAGGGATTAGAGCAGTGCAGGAATAGTTTGTGGAATTGGGAAGGGGACTTAGACGAGTAGCACGCACATTAACCTTCTCGGAGGTGCTGCCCATCTATGGCGAAGGAGAGGCTAGGGTGTTCCGCACCATGAGATTCAATCAGTGGTTGAAAAACTGGTGCAGAGCTCAGGGATTTAGCTTCATTGGGGACTGGAGGTCCACCTGGAGTGATGCAAGCCTATACTGGCAGAGGGGGACAGTGAAAAAGCAGGGATACTGAACGAATATTTCTGCTCAGTATTCACAAAGAGGAGGGGAAATGCCTAATCCAATTAACAGAAGCACTCTTGATAGGGGGGTCGATCCAGCCCTTTCACAGAAGAAAGGGTTCTGCAAGAACTCCTAAAACTGAAAGTGGACAAAGCAATGGGGCCTGATGGAATTCACCACAGAATTCTAAAAGAATTAAGGGGGGAACTAGTGAAACCACTGACTACTCTTTTTAATAAATCATGGGAGGATGGTGTGGTACCCAAGGACTGGAGGAAGGCGGATGTGATTCCCCTTCACAAAAGTGGGACCAAGACAGAGGCAAGAAACTACAGACCTGTCAGTTTGACCTCTGTGGTAGGGAAAGTGATAGAGTGATGGAGATTTTTTTGACTGGGTGACCAAAGTAGTAGACCAGGGAGGGGCTGTGGACATGGCCTACCTAGACTTTAGCAAGGCATTTGACACAATCCCACACAAAAGATTAATAGTCAAATTTACCAGCCTGGGAGTGGGTCTCAGGGTGGTAGCCTGGGTAAAACATTGGCTGAACAACAGGGCACAGAAGGTAATTGCAAATGGAGTCCACTCTGAGGAAAGAGGGGTTACTAGTGGTGTACCGCAGGGTTCAGTACTGGGTCCAGTCCTTTTTAATGTCTTTATAAGTGACATTGCAGAGGGACTGGAAGGAAAAGTATGCCTCTTTGCAGATGATGCAAAGATCTGCAACAGGGTTGATACACAAGGAGGCATGGAAAGGATGAGAAGGATTTGGCAAGGTTGGAGGAATGGTCAAAGTATGGCAGCTAGATTCAATGCAAAAGTGCAAAATAATGCACCTGGGAAACAAGAACCCAGGGAAGTTACATAATGGGGGAGGTAGTAACAACAACAAAGGAAAGGGACCTGGGGGTAATCATATCAGATGACCTTAAGGTTAGCAAACAATGTGAGAAGGCAGTAGGGAGGGCTGGGGATACTGGGATGCATAGGGAGGCATCACCAGCAGAAAACAGGAAGTTGTTATCCCTCTGTACAGACAGTTGGTGAGACCCTATCTGGAGTACTGCGTCCAGTTCTAGAGACCCCATCTCTGCAAGGACATAGACAGGATAGAGGCAGTCAGAGGAGGGCAACTAAAATGGTGCAGGGTCTGCAAGAGAAGCCGTACAAGGAGACTAAAAGAGCTTAATATGTGCACCTTGAGGAAAGAAGGAGAGGGGGACATGATAGAAACTTTAAGTACCTCAGTGGAATCAACAAAGTCCAAGAGGGTAGCATCTTTCAGAAAAGAGATGTGCAAGAACAAGGGACACAATTTAAAGATGGGGGAGGGGTTCCGGGCAATGTGAGGAAGTATTTTTTCACAGAGAGGGTAGTGGATGCATGGAACAGCATTCCTGAGGAGGCTGTGGGGTCTAAAACTGTGGGGGAATTCAAGAATGCATGGGACAGACATAAGGCAGTTCTAGTGGGGGGTAGGCAGAAATAGGCTGTTGGTTAACTAGGATCTGCGGCCTATCCTGTAGGTAGGGAAATGGGCAGACTAGGTGGGCCAAGCGGTCCTTATCTGCCATCAAAGTCTATGTTTCTATGTCCACATTTTGGCTCAGCTAATGTTAGGAGTATTGCTGAGTGCAGTTGCAGTAGCAGCCACTAGGGACAAGCGCAGGAACTGCAGAGAGGAATCTAGGCTGACAGTGCAGGTTTAGGGGCTAGCGGCCACTAGAGGCAGGTAGAGATAATCCGCAAATGGGGAAAGCGCCTGATAGATTTAGGCTGACATGTTGGCAGGTAGGAGTAATTTACTCACCAGTTTTAAAATATAGTGAATAACACAAAACTGGGATGTGTACAAGTGCTGTAAATCTGGAAAAAAACTGCTCCATTTGAATCAACACTTATGTTATGAAGCACTAGTCTATGGAGTGTGGTGCATTTACAAATGTTGGGTGAATATTCATACTCCCTTAAAAAGTTTTCTGAAGAGTATTTCCTAAAATGAGGTAAGTAAAATGGATTGGTACTTACTTTATCTGGAGCCCTGGATGTAAGTGTATAACTCTATTTTCCTTTGTGTGCTTTAGAACTGCTTTGCAGGTGTGACAGACTTGTATCACTTCAGTTTTCAGGGTGTTCAACTAGGGACATGGGTTAAGGAAGGTTCCACAGTTTTTTAGGGAGTTGCCTGTTTGTATTTTTTTACTTATGATTTTTTATATGTTATATGATTGTCTGTTTACCCTGTATTGATTTTTTCCAATAAAATTCCCCTACTCTTTTCGAGAAGTGCCATAGGATCTTTAGCATCCACCTCAACAACCAGACAGGACCTCGGTTTAACGTCTCATCCGAAATATGGCACCTCAGGAGTGCAGCACCCCCCTTATGCTGCACTACAGTGTTAGTACTGAGATTTAACTCAAATGCCTGGTGTGGGGATAGAACCCACAGCCTGCTGATCTTCTGGCCTCAGAGGTGAGTGTGCAACCTGCTGAGCCACTGACACTGACTTCACTAAATAGCAGCTCTTTGCTGCTTCTGCTCCACCCCGGCTGCCTCCTTAAGCCCCTAGGGCACACATTCATTGAAAATACTGCTGCTTGAGGGGCGATTTGGGAAGGTGGGAGGAGGCGCTTTCCTCCTCTGCCTCCTCCACCTCCCCCTGACTCCCTTTTGCTCCTCCTCTTCTTCCACTCATGTGGAGTAGGCCACAGCCTAAGCTCCATATGGGCTGGAATTTTACTGTGCCCAAAGGAACTTTCATACCGCGCTAGCGGGACTGACTACAACTGCAGCGTCTGACAGAGCACTTGACCCTCTCCTCCCACCAGCACAGAGAGTAGTAACCATATTACTGTGCTTCCAGGCTGACAAACAAGTTCAAATTTAGCTTTATAATTTACTTAGAAATGCTCCACAGTGAGAGTGTCAGCTCCTCACTGTAACTGCTTTTATCTGACTGAGTATACTTGGCTGAGTCCGACAGAGCACATATAATGCGGATTTATCACAGCTTTAACACAAATTACTGACCACACCATAGCTGATTGCAAGGCACTTGAGAATGGCTGGGGCTGAGGTTAAGCTTGCCACGGGCTGGTGCTGATGGTAGTGCAATCACCAGCACCCACACTCACTCCCAAACATAACACCAACACTAGGGGTGTTGCTACCTGGAAAAAACAACTACTCCATTCCTCTTTCTGTCCCCTGCATCAACTGTCGTTCTCAAACCTGATGAGTAGCGGTAGCCTAAGAGGTCAGAGGCACTGGGGATTCCAGATGATTTCTAGGATTTTGAGCCAATGTGGAGAGAGAGAGAGAGAGAGAGAGAGAGAGAGTTGAACTTGGCTCCAGGTAGGATACTAACAGTTCTAGTACTGCAGATATATTCTGTGACAGCAAAAATAAAGGTGCACCGGCTGTGTCGGAAAATGTTCACCTACATAAGAGTTATCCTGTTCTCAGGCTTTTTCAGTTGCAAATAATATGACTCCACTGTAATTAGAGTCGATGGATTAGTTGTATCAAAGCATGCTATTTTTTCAGACCCAAACAAGCTAGCAGTGTATGTGGGTAACAGCAATCGGGTGTTGGCTCTGTCATATCCGTCCCTGCATTTGAATCTGCAGTTTTAGCGCACTTGGGTAAGAGGAAATAATGAGACTGGAGGCTGTCTGCAATGAAAACCCATTCCATCTGTATTAGCTGCTTCCAATTCTGCAGCTTTGGGCTCCGAGGTTTTAAAATCTCGAGTCTGTGGCTCCCGTCAGGAAAGAGAACAATGCACGAGGCTGTTTGTAGTGGAAGCCCATCCAACATGCATAAGCCTCTTGCAATTCTGCAGTTGTCAGCTCCAGTTAGTTCAAATCATAAATCGGGGGAGTCGGGGAAGAAGCTGAGAGAAAAAATAACTTGGATGGATGGCTTCTTTCCGTCAGTTGCTACCGACCTGTATGTAGAAAAGTCACATTGGCATCTGAGGCTGTGAACTCTTGTTGGGCACAAGTCAGAAAAGAGACTGCCGCTGAAGCCTGAACAGGCTGAAATCCTGATGATTTAGTTTGCCTCCTCTGATTTGCTATACAACTTAAGTTATGGCTCTTACCTGGTTTAACTCTGACATCCTACGGAAATCCTTCAGCAACACAGTCAAAGTGCTCTTGATTCATAAGGAGGATGGGGAAACATAAGGTAATGCAGATCATATATACCTAAATCTTGAAAACTGCAAAAGCTTCTTTTTCTCATTCACACAAATAGTGCAAAAGGGGATTTATGCTGTGGGTTGAACTATCGCTTGTCTTGGAGCTCCCTCACACCCATCCTCCACTTCCATCATCTTGGAAAAGAAAACCTGGCCCAGCTAACTTGACTGGTGCAGTGGTATGCCTTTGAAAGACCTGTTTGTCAAAGTTGATGCTGAGAGATAAAGGAAGGGGGGCACCACCAGATGTGCTGGTGGTATACTTAGGGGGCAACCATTGATGCAAGAGAACATCAATTGGGCTGCTGCAGGGCATAAAGGAGGACTTGTGCACCATATGGCACTGTTAGCCCAAGCTGGTACTGCATGCTCACACATGATCCAGAGATTTTGCTGGTGGTCTGCTCAGCATGTACAAGGTTCACAGGAGAATTAATATGGACATGGATTCATTTATGAAGACAGTCTGACGGACAGTTGTGACCAGGATGATATTTCCAAAGCAGTCCCAGGGCTCTATGCTCGGGATGGCATACACTTATTGAATGCAGGTTATGATATATTTAACTTAGCAGTTCAGTCAGCTATAGAGGTTTGGCTAGCATGAGGTGTTTCAGGATACAAATGTGAGCTGTCTAGTGCTGGCATGGGAGTCTCATATGTCAAAATGGTGATGCAAGGGAAGAGTTGACCAGTGACAAGAATGGATTGCCCCTCCTCACAGACCAACATATGGTGGACTCGAGGCCAAGTCACAGCCCAGAGAAGCCATCTCTCCCCCATCCCCATTGGGATGGCCCTGCGGGTAGAGTGAGCCACCTGACAGGAGCAGGCTCTGCTACACTTGGTCAGATGGCCTCCCCTCCTTGGGGGGACTGGGTCCTCCTGATGGGTTTAACTGCACCTCAGCGGTCTGCATGAGTGCCATTCCACAGGGAAGGTAGAGCTGTTCTCCAGTGGTCTGCATGGGTGCCATCCTGCAGGGAAGGTGGATCATGGATAGGAAAGGTGACTCAGGTTGAGCCTCCCAAGCTACGCACATCACACACCAGGTTATAAATTGATAAAATTATGTGAATAAAAATATGGCTGCAGGCATTCAACTGCCAGGCTGTTTCATGAGTGTTCATTCAAGGGGGCGCAGGGATAGGATAATCTGGTCAATCAGTCCAATTCCCAGTTAGGGAATCACTGAAGCTAAGAGAGCTTTAGATGTCAGCTTCTCCATCCTCCCCTCTGGATATAGGTAGGCTCCTTACCATTCCCATTCTCATTTCCTGGCCTGGAAGGGCGAATCATCAGGTCAACCCAGAAACAAAGGGGAAGCCAGGCACAAGACCAGCCAAGGGGCTGTTAAGGTGAAGGGATGGGGAGTAGAAGGGCAAGACCACCCATAGAGCCGAGGGAGGCCAGGCCAGATCTGAAAGTATGGCAATGCAGATCATCAGCAAATTGACTGAGCACCCTTCACTAAGAATGCAAAGGAAAGATACCAGCAGCATCACATACACCATGCAAGGAAACATTTGGCATTAACAAATGCTTGTTGTGTTTAGCTGTGCTGTTTGCCCTCTGGGTGTGCTGGGTGTCATTTAGTGCTGTGTAGCTACTGTGTATTCACATATTTTAGTGCTTGCATTTGTGCTTTACTGTGCTGTTTGTGATATGAGTGGTTTAGCACTGTGAGGCTACAGTCATACCATTTTAGCATTTGCGTCTTGTGCTACCACATTGCACAGTTTACTAATATAGCTTTTCCCAAAACCACAAGCAATTTTAACACTAAAATACTTCAGCATGCTGAGGAGTGCGATTTCTGAATATGGGGCTCATGGAACGCTTCAGAAGGAAACAAGTGGACCATTAAAATCTATATTAGCAATAACATTTCTAACATTTTCTCAGCTCAACTGCCAGAGTTCTTTTTGGTTTTTAATCCTGGTTGGCTATTAGGCTCGAATTTCACCTTCAACACCTTACTATTAAGAGATGCAGGACGCCTTTTCTAACTACCTAAATCAGCATTTTCTCTGTGTTGCATGACCTTTGTTCTACTTAATCCTCCCTTTCCAAAGCTGAAGTCCCTCTCCTCCTCCACACTGAATTCTTGCTCCAATGGCATCAGTTTTCTTTCAAATATGAGACAGAGGGGAGAGAGCAAAGTGAGAGAGAGAGAGTTTTTTTTGCATTTTTCTTGCTGCAGCCCTACACAATAGAAGATTTAGGTATTTTGTACTCAGAGTCAGATAACTGTGTATTGGTGGTAGTGACTTATGTTGAACATTATGTAGACATAAAACTCATGGCTTACTGAAAGTCTATTAGCCTTTTTACTTTTAAAATAAGTGCACCTCTATGCACACCTCACAGCAGTCCCATATTTGGAAGAACGTCTTTCATTTAACTACTCAGTGACTCTTCTCTGTCCCCACTGAAGGTGCTCTACACCGCAAGATATGCTAGGATTTTAAAGCAGAAAATCAGAGCAAGCAATGTTGTTCTACCCACAGCAACATTTATGAATCTGAAAGTATTCATTTCAGTCCTGCACTTCTGTCACCAATATGATGGTCTCTCCCTGGCCACATTTGTATGTTCAAAGGTCAAAAGGTATGCTTCAATGCTGTTTTTTAGGTCTTTTGCTTGATTTGCTAGGATGTTATTATCCTCTGGGGTATAACTACAGGTTCCACCATGCCGTGGTGACACAGAATTTGCCGACCGTCAACACAGCGATGGCACAACACCACCAATTGGTGTTGTGCCACCACTAGGGGAACTGGTGTTTTCTGTGGGGGGCTTTGACCCCCACACCCTGCATTTAATTAACCAACTCTGAGTTGGAGTTGGTTCGGGGAGGGGGTGAACACCCCCAGAGGCAACAGTGTCGGGAACACAGCAGATCATCACAGCGAACCGCCAAAAATGTCGCTGTGATGGTCTTCGCTGTATTCCCATCGCTGCTGCGACGTGATACCATAGTGTATAAACCAAAGTTATCCCTTTGTTCGGATTCTTGATGAAAAATTATTGTCTGAAAAGGCAAGGGAAACTGTAACACTGCATAGAAATATCCTGCTTTACATGTTTTTACACTCAGTGACACACACTCATAATATTTTACTTATTATTTAAAATGTGTTAACTGGGAAAGGCAAACTGAGCTGAGGCTGGTTTCCAGGTGCGACCCAGACATGAGCAAACTAATACAGAATACAGGGGGGGTACAATAAATTATACAAAAGTAAATAATAGAAAATCATGCGAAACAGTTATTGCATAAAGGGGCCAAAGCAAGAAGGTGCGGAGACATTCTGCACCCAGTGCACCCCAAGCACGGGATGTACGATCTGGGTCACACAACACCTATGCACCTGATCCCCCACTCACATAGCCTGCAACATGCAGGGGGCAGGTGGGGGGGGGCGTGCCAGCACTATGCACCATGCACGTCACTTAGTGCTGCTCATGGGGGTGCAGAGGAGGGCAAGGGTTGCACCAGGGAGAACCCTGCCATAAGCCTCCTACACACCCCACACCTCTGTCCCTCAACAACAGGACCCCAGTACATGTTACCACAGGCCTCCCAGGGCCACCCAACCCAGCAACAAGCTGTGCTCCCCACCCATTTTGTGTATGTCGATCCCCCCATGCACACACATGGGGACACTGGCCCCTGGACTGCAGACCCCTCCATACTGCACCACCTGCCCCTGACCCCAGATCCTGGCCCCACCAGGAATGGTGTGGTGGTCAGTGTTCACCCCCTCCACCTTCGCGGCACCATCCCGTCGGTCCAGGGGCATGGCACGGATGGTGGCACAGCCCACCTCACACCTCCACGGCCGCCAGCTATGCGAACATCCACAGAGAAGTGCAGCCAATGAACCCCCCACCGCACAAGGGATCCACTGAGGGATCCGGGCTGGGCATTCCATTGGATGCCCACCCAGGTGTACAGCTCCACCCCATCTGTTCCACATTATCCTGCGTGCCAGGAGAGCGGGACCGCGGACATGTGGCCGGCAGTCATGAATGCTGCCAGATGCACCCCTGTCCACAGGCGTGGAGTTGCACAGGTGGGATACTAGTTCCCGCCCAGTCGTGCATAGCCCTAAAAGTAAGGTTTGAAACAGCCAAAACATAATTTACATATTTATACAATTTACATGTTGCACAGTACATAAGGAATGGAGAGAGAGGGGTGCTATAAGGAGGGAGTGATGGGAGAGGAGTATGGGAATGAGAGGGAGCAGAGTGAGCTGAGGAAGAGGAGGGGGAGTGGGGGAGGAAACAGGTGCAGGGGGGTGGGAAGATAGATTTGAGTTGTCCTTTGAAAGCCAGGAGGGAGCGGAAATTGCTGAGGGGAGCGGACAGTTGATTCCAGAGGTGAGGAAGGATGTAAGAGAAAGTGGAGGCACTGGCTGATGAGCATTGGTGGGGGATGGAGAAAGAGTGGAGACGCCAGGATCTAAGGGGGTAGGCAGGAGTGGGTGCAGAGCAGAAGAGTGAGGAGAGGTATGGAGGGAGGAGGCTGAGTCAAAATTTAGCCATGACAGTAAGTGAACGTGCTAACCTGTTTGTTGTCCCACACATGTAAAAGTAAATCCTTAAATATGTGTATGTAAGTATCAGTAGAAGCAGATGCACCACATTTATTCTGTATTATAAAAAGGGTCTGAGAAATGGAGCTTGCTGATTGGCTGTAAACATTCTAACAGCCTTATGTTAATCTTTTATTAACATACATGTAGAGCTTAATCATATGCTGAACATGGTTTAATATTATTTAAAAAACATTTTTATTGTAATAGCAATAAGGCTCTCCCAGGGGTAATGTTAATGGTCAGTTAATCACCCTGTAGGGGCATGTGGCACTCGGCTATGCCTGGTGCCACATTACACTACTAGAGGGTAATTAACATACCATTAACGTATTCTCTGGTCATGCCTTTTTGCTTAATAAACTCTAGATTACTGTATGCTTGCTATGGTATCCACCAGATAGGAGTATCGTGGGGTCTGACTCTGGAGGGAGCGAATGAGAGCATAAACATAACAGGTATGACTGCATCTCATGTATTGTGTGCTAAATTAAAAAACTTAATTAAACAATAAAGCATGACCTGGGGTTATGTTAATAAAAAATTAACATAAGGCTGTTAGAATGTTTACAGCCAATCAGAAAGCTCCATTTCTCAGACCTTTTTATAATAAAAAAATTCTAAATCTGTTTTACATTATCCAAAGTCTGTACAGAATTGATGCTCCTGTTTCTAGAAGAATATACACTGATCTGTTTTATTTTATCTAGCCACCTCTGAAAACTGGATAACATGGGTGGACCACCCAAACTCTACCCAAAGATGCTGATTTTAGTTAATCTACTGTGTACCATAGAGCCTAGTGTAAAATAGTCCCTGCCCATGAAATGACCTTTTTCTGATGCACCTCAAACCTTTGTCATGCTCTGTCCTTGATTTTGGCAAAGCTCCACATAAGAAAGCTTTCCTACTGAGATTGTAATGGTGTTATTATTTCATAAACAGGCTTATAAGATTGATTGTATTTCTGCCCTGGTTAGGTACACTAGTCCAGCTTGAGTGGCAGAAATCCAGTACAGATGCTGCTGCTGCTGCTGCTTAGCCACATTTATTCTAAAACAATGCATGGGAAACCGGAGTTAGTCGATAAACAAACTTTGAGGTGCTCTGGGTAGCATATAAGACTAGACAAGTTTGGGTTATGTACAGTGGAGCCAGCCACAAAGCAACACAGTAATTTGTGGTGACATGTCACATAATACTGCATCAGAAAAGGGCTTAATTGCCATTGAATGACACTGTCCCCTGCAGCATACTGCAGCACTTTATGATATACTGTAGCATTACCATGTTGCAGCCTGTCTAGCACCGCTGTATGCCCCTCACTATTTGGGCAGATAAACCTCCCACTTTTGCTGAGAATCAAACCTGGGACCCTTAGTCTCAAAGGAAGCAAATCTAGCCCTTCAGCTGAAGAGAAATTGCTCACAGCTGGGAGATTAGAAAACTCCTCTGATTGAAAAGTTATGAATAGATAGGCCACTGACAGAGCAAAGGCCGATGGCACATTTATAAGGTAGAAAAAGAAATGGGCAGACTGGATGGGCCTTGCGGTCCTTATCTGCCGTCAACTTCTATGTTTCTATGTTTCTATGTCATGAATGCTGTCCCATAGACCACTACTAGATAACTATCTGCTCTGACTGCTATTCACAACTTTTACTACTAGATGGCACTGTTTTGTACAGACTGCCTTTTTCATATACAACAAATTGGGACATGCATATCTAGGAGACATGCTTCATCAATACACATCAAAATGAAATTTATTCTCTCTGGAGCCTGGCTGTTGGATGTTCCTCTTACTTGCTTCAGAGCTGGGGGCAGGGGGGATGAATGATCTCAGGGGCAGCTCAAACTGTAGCCTGTGCTTCATGTTTGTTTCCCTTATAATGACTTCATTTTGGTTAAAATGCAAAAATATGGTGTAGTGAGAGTTTTAGTTTTAGGGTTGGTCAGCGTAGCTGAACAGGTGCTATGGTTATCCAATAAAGGGGTGGGAATGGCCCTTTGCCATACAAAATATATTGTAGTGCTGGAGTTCAGTTAAGCATTGGATGGACATAGAGCACAAAATAAGTTAATGCCGTTTTATTTTATTTACTGGCTGTCTTATCTATGACTGCCTTAAAATAACATCTATCAAATACCATGCTGAGTGTTCCTGTGAAAGCCATGAAGGCATGAAGCTAGTGGACACAGTCATGCCATTAATTATTATGGGTAGTGCAACGAAGAGTGTATGTGATTTTTTTTCTGTTTTTCTTTCTTTGACTATTAAAATATCTGCTATGTGGGAAAATTCTATTTTACTGGAAATGCTTTAGATCATTGTTCTGTTCTTGATGGCCTTCTGTTGATAACTAAACAGTCAAGGGAGTGGTCCAGTTAAGCCTGACTATGACAGCTCAAAAAGGAAAGACAGTCTGCCTGGGCTGCTAGGAGTAAACAGAAGATTTTTGCTGTGCCTCTAGCCCACAAAGCCGTCAACTGGTTTTAATCTGAATAGGGTAGTCTTTGATAAGGGAAGTCTACACAGTTCCTGTTATTAAATGTGAATGGAACTGCTTAATCTGTTGTTCTTTTGGACGGAGACCTCTCTTGAGCCAGTTGAGACTGGCAAGGGGTGAACTGGGGGCCGGTCCAATTTTGTAGAAAAGCATTTGGTCACTGTGGGTTATGACATGTCCTGGCCCCATGGAATTATGGGTTAAGACAGAGGCAGTTATCCCAGAGGGCATGGTCAGCTTAAGTCAGGCCTGAAACTCCAAGCCCTGCAAATGTGAAGTGGTGTGACTCAAGCCCTGTGGGAAATTTTCCTTTGAGAAGTATCCTGTGTAGGTAAGAAAAAATTGAGACTTTAGCCTTTTTTTTCCCCGTCTTGTATTTTTTTATTACGTAACACTTGCTTATTTTGATTTTCTTAGTGTGTTCTGTTTTCCCAGGTATTGTCTGTATATTTAGAAAATAGAAAAAATGCACTGTAAATATTAAGTATTTTATATTTAGTAAATTTGGAAGTCTACTGTGTTTTAAAAGGTACAGGTAATTATTTTACTGACAAGCTTGGTGTTTCATTTCTGATAGCACGTACTGTTAAGGCCAATGGTACGTTGTATTCTGCACTGTGACCCAGCCGATTATGGCATGCTGCAGTGCAATTAAAGAACAAAAGGATCTTTTCATCTGTTAATGAATTGCTGCATCACTTGTAAGATGATCTGCCATTCAGTCCTGTAGCAGAAAATACCACTGACCTTAGCTGTACTTAGATAAAGTGATACTGCTTTTTTTTTGCTTTGTCCCCAGGGCATGGGTCAGGTCCTCTTTCCACCCTCTGCCAATCCTGGTTCTTGTTCACTGAGACCCAATCACTCACCTGGCAGGACCTCCAAGCCCACCGATGACACATTGCCGCACTGCCCCCTGCCCCCCCCGGCCCACTCCCCAGGACCGGGGTCACCTTCTGCCACTTTGGTTATTTTTCCCACTGTCTATCTGGCCACCCGCAGTGGAGGTGAAGACCTGGAGGATTTCCAGCCAGTGGTGTTGTGGATCCAGTTGTGAACACGGTGGGTGGCAGGCAGGGGCTTCATCTGTCCTTCCAGTCCTGATTTTTCCATGTTTTTGACTCTCCCTTCCCCAGGAGTGTGCTGTGGCATTGGTGGTCAGTGAGCAGATGCAACCAATGACTCAATGCTCACTCCAAGTGCCCCCGTTTCATGCTCTCCCCAGAACTACCACCCGTGGTCACCCAGGTGATGTAGAGCAGCAAAAGCAGCAACACCCCCTCCCTGGAGGAGGACAGTGTCCAGTGGGATGTTCATTCCTCCTCCCCCCAGCTGGCCTACGATGGCCCTGGTTGATTCCCGCACAAGCAATAGTGCTACCGCTGCACTGATGGGCTGGCTCAAGTGATACTGCTTCTAGCACAGGAGTACGTTCTGAAATGGCTTAAAGTGAGGATTTCCATGTCCAGGCCTTGTACTGTGTGAGCAAGGGTGTAAAGTGGGACGAGAAGGGAAAAACCCAGCAGTAAATTCACAACAGACTGGTGGCAGCACTGGTGAAGTCTGGTAAGCCAGTTGTCAGCTGGAGCACAGTGACAGGTAGTAACAGAATAAGTCCAGGCCAGCAAACCGAGTGAGGACTAGGATGCTGTTAATCATCACAGCTAGTGAGAATGCCTGTCTTAGACTGCAAGGGATGCTGTCTCCTGAATGCTACCTTTCTGTGGTGTATTCTGAGATGAAGCAAGCTTCATTCTCCAGATGCTGTTTATGTTTGTGTTTAACTCTTTTATTTTATTTATTTATTAAGTTTTTAGTTGAACAATGCCAAATAGCATCACAATATCTTAAGAGACATAAGGACAGAAAATGCATACCTTAACATACACTGCAGTTATGATTAACCCCACAGCTACAGATACATCATACAGGTTGTTGTTTTTTTTAACCAGGAGAGACACACTAAGCTGAAAGCTTGTTTACTGGTGTGACCTGGGAGCACAAGGAAGTTAAGTGACTTGCTCAGGGTCACACAGTATGCAAGTGGGGGCTGTGGGATTCAAACCCAGGTCTCCAGGTTTGCAGTTCAGAGCCTTAAACCACTGTGCTATACTGCCTTTTTTTTTATTACTCTGTTTCTAGCTCGGGAGCCCCGGCAATCTTCAGTGCCCCCCTCTATACCCCTGTTGACCAGGCCACCACTGTAGGACACCCCCCAGCAGTCAATGCCCCCAGGGCCTCCCCCCGGCAGGGGCGGCAGGGCCATGACCACACCGCCACACTCAGGATCCAGCTATGTGGCATGAAGGAGTCTCATTGTGGCCAGGCACACAGGGTGGAGGAGCTAGCATCATTCGGCCAGTTCCCCAGTTTTACCCCAAAGCCCACCCCGTAGGCTGTGGACATGCAGTGACATCAATGAGGCACGTGCATGCACCCATTGCACACTGAAGATGTCCGCCGATAGTCTGATTATTCTCTGTGTTGTCCTGGCCCGGTGCTTGCCCAGCTTCTGCTGGGCAGTACTCAAGTGTCGGACCACAGTGGATCTCCCCCCCCTCGTAGGAGGACAGCAGTCCATCAGACACTCTACCAACCCCCCCCCAGCCGACCCTCGGACTCTCTGACTTGCTTTTGAAACTGGGTCATCCACATCGCAAGCAGTGGTGCTACTGCTGTGCCGGCAGACTGGCCCATCATACAGGATATTACAATCAATTTTAGAACACTACATTAATAACATTATGCTTAGCCAAGCTAAAGATAAATGGATATTATCAAGTTTTATCGTAAATTTATAGCAAACGTCTATGTTGCTTATTCCAGTGCATTGTACTTAGTTATGCAGACATACAGAAACATAGACAATGACACCTGAAAAAGACTCATGGTCCATCCAGTCTTCCCAGGTTCCCTAAATCCCTGGGATCATTTTTGGAACCTAATGTTCCAATGTATGTGTAGATGTATTTGTATTTGTAGTCGTATTTGTAGTTATAGCTGCAGTTGTAATTGTATTTGTAGTTATTTGTATCTGTAGTTGTATTTGTAGTTATAGTTGTAGTTGTAATTGTACTTGTATTTGTAGTTATTTGTATTTGTAGTTGTAGTTGTATTTGTAGTTGTCTGTATCTGTTTCACTCCCACCCCTCCAGCACTCAGTCTTAGCTGTTACATTTAGTGCTATGGCACTAAGCCTGACAAACCACAACTGTAACAAATTTTGACATTTTTAACCATGGACTACAAATATAGTGTTTTAATGACACAGATTAGTAATGTAACCCTCACAGTAAGCAGTAATGAGCCATGTGCATTGGGTCCAGAAGAACAGCTCCCAAATTCGTATCCTGCTGTGCCTGTTAGAAGCGCATGAAAAAAGAGCATAACAAGAATCTATGGATCAGTGTGGCATGTGCCATTTTGGTCCCATAACTGTAGCAACAGAAAAACTGGCTGGGCCAGCCTGCCGGCGCAGCAGTTGGTCTTCCGCTTGAGATGCTGATGCCCTGGATTCGGGAGCAGACCTCAGGCATCAAAGGGCTGGCTGGGCAAAAAGGTTTGAGCATCTATAGGACTGCTCTCTTCTGCGGGGGGGGGGGTAAGGTGGGAGCAACCATCATGTGATCAACCCCTAGTGGAGGCCAGGGGGAATACAGCTGCTGAAGCTGAGCTGTCAGGGAGGCGCGCTGGGATATCCATGTGTCCGCTCATCATGTCATTGTATGCCACACCTCCCAGGGAGTCTCTAATGGAAAAATCCATTGCTAACTCTATTGATGATGCCCTGCTCTGCCTCACCTATTTGCGACGCTTGGCCATGACCTCAGCGAGTAATCTTCATTAGTACAGACGGTCCCATGGTCCCACCCTGGGGGTAAGCCAGAGAGGCTGCCCAGTGGGTTCTTCTGCTGGGAACCATGTATAGGCTTCTGTGGGGGCCATGCCTGCTCAGTGCCCCCAACCAGAGGGCGAAAGCCTAGGTGGATTATTGTGCCAGGAAAGTCCTGGGAGGGGGGTGAGTGACAGCTGAACCTGTGGGAGGCCTGATAACATAAAAAAGCACAGGAAATAAAAATAAATAAACAAAAAAAGTCATCTGGCCCACCAGTCCAGGGGTATTGCTACCACTTGGAACACTGATGACCCAAGTTCAGGAATAAGTCTGAGTAGTCAGAGGGCCTGCCGGGAGGGGGTGGAGAAGAACTGAACATATCCAACATTCTGCTTGTCAGGGTGGATGGAACCGGAGACTCAGCTGTAATACTACCACTTGGGTGACCACAGGTGGTGCTGCATGCAGGAACTGGAACTAAATGGAAGGAAGGAAGATATCGAAGAGCATAAACGTGGGCAGTGAGCCCAATGAATGCTTCCAAACCGCAGGCCCCACACCCCTGACCACGGCACCTACTGCCAACCATGTTAAACTTCATCGGCAGAACTGGTGCCCCCTCATTATCTCCACCTTTGGGGGCAAGTGGCTAGGGAAGACAAGGCAGTAGAATGTAAATCCAGGAGAAGGCAGATGGTGGACTGGGTGTGGAGGATCTGGAGGAGGTGGGCTGGCTGGGTGAATCAGGGGATAAAGCATAGTAAATTAAAAGAAGAGAAAAGTCAGTTTAGAGTCCCAAAATTTAGGTAGTACTGCACTGCATTCCAAATGCCAGTGTCCCAGCAACAGGGAAAAAGTTTCAACCACTTCAGATGTATGTATGTATGGGGTGCTCCCTGGGCCAGATGGCTGTCACCCATTCAGTGAATGTCCACATGTAGGTACTCACTGTTCTTCTTCTGAGTTCACCTCTTTTTCCTGGCTCCCCCAGAACATTGCTGCAGTCTTTGTGACCCAGGTGCCTGCATCTCTTGGATTGGTAAATTTAAATTGTTTACCCCATAGGAAATTTAGAATCTCACTAAAACCAAAACAGTGTGTGACACCGAGCCCTCATAGTTGCTGTTGCACCAAATCAAACTGTTTTCAGTGGCTTTGTGTGGCAAAGACCAGTCTGGAAAGCAACACACAGTAAAGTTCTCATAGCCCACATTCCTTGCCCCCACCCCAGTCCTAGCCACTTGTAAAATAATGTCTCTAACCTCCATTCCAGCAGTGACAATAAGGATGGTCCTGGCGGCTTTGCTAGCTGATGATAGGCAAAGACAAATTATTCTATACATTTTTGTCGGGTTACTTGGGTCCCAAAATTCTTCCAGCCCCAGTAGGTCTGCATTACAGGTGCAGAGAAAATTTAGTAAATTGGCCCTTTGGCTCCTTGGGCAAGCCCATAATTGAAAATTTTGCTACCTCTGTTTGCTTTCCTAGTGATTTCAGATGGCTCTGTAGAAGAACATTTTCTATAGTGAGCTAGGCAATGATCATTGAAGTTTTCTGAGACCGTTTCACTGTTGTGACTGTCTTCTTAATTTTAGTAACCTGCCTGACCATTCATTCTAGGACTTTTTTAATCTTGCAGTCCATTTCAAGGACCACCATGAGAACTGACTCTCATGGCTGTGTGGCCCCTGCCACCTTGTATTTGCGTGCTCTGGAGCTACCCACCACCTCCGTAGGGGCCTGTTGCTGTTTCTGGCTACTGCTGGCAGCATTCTGGTTTGGGCAGAACATTCTTGCTGGGAAAAGCATCAGTCGGTTCCGTAAAACATTCTATACTTGACTGTACAGAGCAGCAGCAATAAAATCACTATGAAACTATAAATTTTAGGATACTGAGTACAAACAGGAAACGCTGATGTGAAAGGTGGAATTTAATCATACTTACCATAATTTTGTATTCTGTTAGCTCCATCATTGTCAAAGGGGAAGGTAGTAAATACATATGGGTAATGTGATCCCCCTCTGGGTCTGTGGTACATCCCAAAAGTTGTGACCTCAGCACAGACCCCCAGGAACATGGAACGCAGTACATATAAAATACAGTACATAAAATACAAAGTACCATTAATGCGCACATCCTTGGTTGAACCCTTGCATAAACACATACCAGAAATACCAGAGATGAATGGAAAAATATACGCCTACCTTGTCTTGAAGAACAGGATCGCCATTCGAGATGTACAATTGTCATTCATGGGTTCCAACACTGGAAACCAGGTTCACTATCAGATCTCATGGTCTTCTGTACCAGAAGGATTGCCTTAAACACATAAATACGTTTCGTTAAAAAAGATACAACTGGATTTACATGACTGGCGGATACCCATGCAGATTCCCCAGAAAAACATAACCTTGTACATCTCACCTTGTAATCTATTGGGTCGTTTAGTTAAAAAAAGATACAACTGGATTTACATGGCTGGTGGATACCCATGCAGATTCTCCAGAAAAGCATACCCTCGTACATCTCACCTTGTAATCTATTGGTTCACTGCACAAATTATACATTACTGTATGAAAGCGGGCAGCTACAGCTGATGAATTCTAAACCATGAAAGAGCACAGTAGCTATCCTTCAATATAAAAGCAATGTATTACTACATATATAAATGCAGTATATATATATATACAGTAGGACAATATTTTCCAGAAAGACAAACAGCTCCAGGGAGAGGTCCTATTGACAACTATGGAGCGAACAAAAGTAAATTACAGTAAGTACGATGCAATTTCTGCTTTCTGTATTACTCCATGTCAGTGGGGAAGGTAGTTAATATGTATAGGTTCTAAAACGCAGTATCCATCTAAATAGGGTGGGGGAGAATACTGTCCCATGTAATTCCCTAACAGGTAGCTACTGGATTCGTCTGGCAACTATCACTTGTCAAACTGAACACTGGACAGCCAAGTCAGTAAACCTCAGGGCATAATCCCTGTAGAACCTTGAAAAAGTAAGGATGGAGGGCTACAATACTGATTGCCAAATTCTGCAGCAAGACTTAATCCACTCAGTCTAGGATGCTATGACTAGCCTGAAAACTCTATCCTGAGTGGACCTGTCCTTTTCAGTGGCAATTGCAAAAGAGGCTTTATCCCTCTGCTGATATGACTCTAAGGTCTTCAGCCCTCTTGCTGCTAAGACCAGAAGCAATAGTAAAGGACTGAGGGAACAACAAAATATTTGTGCCACTGACTACTTTTCGCATTTCTCTAACCTTCTGAAGGATACATTATCCTGTCCCTATGCCTTATCAGGTGAAATACCCAATGTGAAAAACATCTAATCTTCCACTTTCATGTCAAGCTAACTAGGGGCCCATGATACTATGGCAAAAGCCACTGGTGACTCCCACATGCAAAACAACATTCAAGATGTGTAGAATCATGGCCTTTGGGGTCCTAACACCCTGGTCTTCTGACCCGCATAAGAAAAGGGTTCCACACTCTGATGAAGACTGCTGAGATGAACATCTCTTAGAGACCATCAGGAAGATTCCTCCCTGGTCAGGCACCCCTGCTTCTAGAGTCTCCTCCTATCCTGAGCAGCCAGGATGCTAATTTTATACATTGTTAGGTTAACCACAATTGAAAACCATGGTCTTCTCAGCCACCCTGAAGCTATCAGAGGGAACTTCCTTCCGACCCCTGAATCCTTGGCAGACACAGGACAACAGTGAAAACCTTTAAGCAGGTAAAGTTGATGAAGCAAAACAAAAAATGCTCGGCTGCCCATTTAGTGACCAATTACTTCACTGCTAGGAGACATTAAAAAATACTTTATTAACAATAAATATGCATAGCACCCCCTCAACAAACATGTCAACATTTCACACTGCCCTAGTGCTTTTTCAAGTTGATAAAGTTCTACTGCCAGGGCAAGCTTTTACTGCCTCTCCCCACGGTCACCAGAATAGAATGAAGGACCTTAACACCTAAGAGATCTCCTGTGGTCACACAATTCGACATGCAAGAGACCAAACCTTCCATTCTGCAGATCAAAATACCTCCAGGATCAAAGATCAGCCCCCCCTCCCCCCAGTGTGCAAAGTCACGGCCAAGGCAACTGTCTGAACATTCCATTCTTCTGCTGGGAAAGGTACTGCCAGGTAGTGATTATACACCACCCACTGAAGCCCCGGTCACTTCTATGAGAAGACTGCAATTCCCGTGCCTCTGAGACTATGAAGAATGTCACAGTGAGACTACTTTCAGATCTCATTCACGTTGCCTTGGAACAACCTGGTTCTTGAAAAAAGTATTCAGGCTACATATTCCTTTTTGCTTACTAAAACATTAATCGGAATATACTGATGCTGATGGTCCCAGACCTCCTGTACCAGAATCTGATCTGTGAATGCCATGCCCCCGCCACCCACCCCCACCCGGCTGCCACTGGGGATTAAATCAGCTTAGAGAAGGCTACAAGGTGAGCCCTCTGAAACTAATTTGGGGCTCTCCTAGCATGCCATCCAGAACAAGACTGGCATAGACAACTGAATCAAAGTCTGGAGAACTGGGCCACACTAGCCGCAGCCCATCTTGGAGAGGTCTTATGCAAGTACTGGCCCAAGGCACCAGTTTCCCTGCTGTTGCCATGTCTGAAAATGTGCCAACTGACTGGGATCTCAGCCACTGAGATCCCCGGACAAGGTTCCCTTCCTGGCTGCAGATAGGAAAAACTTCCAGCCAAGTCCATCGGGAAACCCAGGCATTCCAACCTCTGGTAAAGACAGGGAGCTCTTCCCCTGCACTTAAACAACTCAGCATCTCTCTGGTTCCTAGTGTCCTGCCACTAATCAATCTCCTATTGGCACCCTGACATCCTAAGTAATCATCCCGATACAGGTATACATGATGCCCCTCCTGTCTCAGTGATGACACAACAGGACTCTTGAAAAAAGACAAAACACACAGCACTACAGCTAAACCAATGGAGAGCACATAGCTGAACATGACACTCCTGGATTACGAATCTTCGGATGTCTTGAGTGATTGACTGGACCATCTCTTGGCCGTTATGCATTAGACAACCCATTCTAGATGAACAAAAAACAGAATGGACTGAAAAATGCACGACTTCCTAACAACTATCAAAGAATGGAGTAGAACCCACCGTCACTCTTGGGAAAAGGAACTGGAGGATCATCTGACTCAAGTGGACATGACTCTGGCCTGTACTGCCTGCACCCCCACCTGCCAAAGGACTGGGAACTGAGATAAGAAACAATTTCTTGTCGACACGTAAAATAAGCTGTTATAATCCACAACCAGACCATCTAGTGCTCACACATCCAAGGTTGCATGTGGTTTCTTTGTTGGTAGATGCTTCTGCAATCTGCTGCAAGGAAAAGAGAAGCATGTACCTTGCACATGGTGACAGCCACCTCTTCCACCTGTGCCTGCACTGTGCCAAGGAGTGAAGCTGCCCCTTTACTGTTGCCTGCCTGAAGCAGTAAAACCCAACCCCCAACACTAAGATTCCACTACTGACTGGGGTTCGGGAATAGTCAATCCTCACTCCATTTTTAAAGAACATGACATTTATGGTTCAGTGATGTGGCAACCCCTCACATGGGCATCATAATAGAAGAGGCTTATCAAGTCAACGTAAGCAAAAGTAACAGCCTGAGGGCAAAGAACATGCCCATGAGGCCCCCAGGAACAATGCGGAGGGCATATATTTTTCACAGGCCACTGCAATTAAAGTACAGGTGTGTCTGTATGCCCTTTTTGCCTTTGCCCTGAGCATCTGACCAGGCAGCATAGTTTTATAAAGTAAGGCGGAGTTCCCCAAGGCTCTACATACACCTCATCTGATACCAGAGGAAACTTACTAGAAACATAGAAACATAGACTTTGATGGCAGATAAGGACCGCTTGGCCCACCTTGTCTGCCCACTACGTTACAAACAAAGGATTTCTCTAGGCAAGACAACATCACAGTTTAGTCCAGAGAAGTTGTGACTTGGCCATCCTGGCCCATTCCAGATCTACCATAGTCACAGTGATAGAAGACTGTAAAGAACACTTTCTGGAGCCTAGGCCGACATGTTGCAACATAGTTCAGTAACCTCACACCAACTAAAATAAGAGGGTGTGGCATGAAACCATCACCCTGGGTTCAGACCACCCCCCTCCCCTTTCAGGCTAAACAACAAAGGGGAAACAGCCACCTTTTGTTTCCGGCCAGGAGCACCTAGACGTGTCTGTAAAAAATTACCTGGATACAAAATTGGCTGGACAACAGGACACAGAAGGTAATAGTAAATGGAGTCCACTCCAAAGAAAGGGGGGTTACTAGTGGGGTACTGCAGGGATCAGTACTGGGACCGGTCCTTTTTAATGTCTTTATAAGTGACATTGCAGAGGGACTGGAAGGAAAAGTATGCCTCTTTGAAGATGACACAAAGATCTGCAACAGGGTTGATACACAAGGGGTGTGGAAAGGATGAGAAGGGACTTGGCAAGGTTGGAGGAATGGTCAAAATATAGCACATGGAAACAAAATCCAGGGAAGAGTGCACAGTGGGGGTGGAAGGTACTAACAAAAAAAAATGGAAGGGACCTGGGGGTAGTCATATCAGATGACCTAAAGGTAAGCAAGCAATGTGGGAAGGCAGTAAGGAGGGCTGGGGGATATTGGGATGTACAGGAGAGGCATCACCAGTAGAAAACAGGAAGTTGTTATCCCTCTGTACAGACAGTTGGTGAGACCCCATCTGGAGTACTGCATGCAGTTCTGGAGACCCCATCTCCGCAAGGGCATAGACAGGATGGAGGCAATCCAGAGGAGGGCAACTAAAATGGTGCAGAGTCTGCACCAGAAGCCATACGAAGACAGACTAAAGGAGCTTAATATGTATACCCTTGTGGAAAGGAGGAAGAAGGGGGACATGATAGAAACTTTAAAGTACCTCAAGGGACTCAACAAAGTCCAAGAGGGTAGTATCTTTCAGAAAATGAGATGTGCAAGAACAAGGGGGCACAATCTGAAGATAGAGGGGGGACAGCTCAAGGGCAATGTGAGGAAGTATTTTTTCACAGAGAGGGTGGTGCACTCATGGAACAGCCTTCCTGAGGATGCTGTGAGGTCAAAAACAGTGGGAGAATTCAAGAATGCATGGGACAGACATAAGGCAATTCTGGTGGGGGTTAGGAAGAAGTAGGCTGTTGGTTAACTAGGATCTGCAGCTTATCCAATAGGTAGGGAAATGAGCAGACTGGGTGGGCCAATCAGTCCTTATCTGCTGTCAAAGTCTATGTTTCTATGTTTCTGTAGGAACCCCTCCCTGACTAGAGGGATCTGTATGGACTAGGTTGGACCTACAGATCACTGGTAGATACAGTAATACAGTATATTCAGCATACGAATAACCCTCATGGACACTGTGTAACTCGGCTATACCACTGCCATGTGCATCCCAACCCAAACCCCAACTTGATGGCCCTGCTGGAAGGGACTGAAGCAGACAGCAGGTCCCTTGAATGAAGGGCCTCATAGTCCTACTGCAGGTCTACATCCATTATTATTGTTCTACGATAAACCATTGATCCACTACAGATACCTGAAAAGGAAGTCATTTTCATTGCTTTTGTAAGAGGCTTCACAGTATGCCTCTTAATCCTACTCTTGGAAAGGGAAAAGAAAACCACCATCCCCAGCAATATGCAATCTCAAGACACTTGGAGGACCCTGTGCCTCCGTCTGGTTGACCATGTAACACAGATACACACTGTTCCCTTTAATTGGTCTATACATTTAGTTATTAAGGCCTTTTAAAGTTTTAGCAGGAAGGACACTGACCCTTTAATAGCCTGTACATTAATTATTAAACTCCATCAAATAACGTAGTGATAAAACCATATTCAATCACATACATTGCAGGAATGATACTGTCCCCTTAATTAAGCAATAAGGCATGACCAAGGGTTATGTTAATGGTCTGTTAATCACCTTCTAGGGGTGTACTGTGGCACGAGGTGGAGCCAAGTGCCACATGCCCCTAGAGGGTGATTAACTGACCATTAACATAATCCCTGGGACTGCCTTATTGCTATTATAATAAAAACATTTTTTTAAAGTGTTAAACCTTGTTCAGCATATGGCTAAGTTCTGCATGTATGTTAATAAAAGATTAACATAAGGCTGTTAGAATGTTTGCAGCCAATCAGAAAGCTCTATTTCTCAGACCCTTTTTATAATGAACAATAAAACTACTCAGACTGTAAAATGAATGTGTAAATTAGTGGTACTTTCCCTTTAATGAACCATAGAACCATGCAGACTGTAAAATGAATGTGAAAATTAGGGGCACAAGGGGGATTTGAACCATGAGGAGAGACAGAAAACAGAACGCTACACTTAGTGCCACGAGAGCATACCACCAGAGTCCCCCCCCCAAGAAAAAGGGGGCTCTGTAACTAACCTAATAAAAGGCCTCCTGAGCCCTAGCAATTGGACTGACTCTGTTGATAACTTTATAGGTCCTTCTGAGCTCTAGCAATCAAACTGGCTCTTTCATCAACCTAGTACGGCCTTCTGAGCCTTAGCAATCAAACTACCAGAGGAGGTGGACTTGCAGGAGAGGGCCGCATTGAGCTGTGTACAGAACTGATCCAAGTGGTCGTGGCCTGCCCTAGAGTGCTGGCATCTGCTGACTGGCCTCATTGGGTGACCGCATGTATGCTGCTGTCTATGTGATGATGTTACATGTATCCATGTGACATCAGATGCTTGTGCACACCCTTGCTGCTCCTGTGAGACCCTTCACCTCCTCAACAAGTTGACTGTGTCCTGGGAGTTCTCCCACAAAAAACAACAGTAGAACCAGAAGTGGGAAATGGACGCTAGCCATGTCTGAGTTGGCAGAGTGCCAAACTACACTGAAGAACTGCCTCATGAACTGTTGTAAGAAACAATTAGCCCAGGCCAATGCTTCAGTTCCTCAATTATACCAATTCTATCAAGGCATAAGGCTGCTAAACACAGTTCTGTATGCACCCCCAATTTAACAAAGATGTGTGGCTTCCATCAGAATGGACCAAACAGTCTGGGGGAATGAGGGGGAAGGAAAAAGTGTAGAGGACTAAATAGAAGTCCAAGACCCAGGAGACAAACAACAAACAAACAAGCATGTCAGTTTTTCTCAAAAGGACCAGACATTAAATTACCCCACATGCCGCAGTCCCCACAGCACATCGATCCTGTCCCCCCATAGCTGTTGCTCTGGATGTCCTAGTAGTTCGTTACTTCCCTCTTCTCTCATGCCATGGGAGATGGGGGGCTCCCCAGCAGGGATAAGCCAAAACCCTCCAAGACAAAGGTAAGCCTGGGGAGTCAGGTGGTGGGAGTCGCAGCGGGGAAGAACTGGTGGGCAGCAGGGACGTTGAGCCACCTAAAGGAGTGGCAGATTGGGGGGGCGAGGTAAGGAGCAAACATAGACAACAACACACAAAAAAATTTACCCCACAGTCAGTAGTGCCAGAGAACAACATAATAGAAAGGCAGAGAGGGTACTTCAGTACCCCAGGAGTGCTTCAGATAAATAGTAGTAGGGACCCTGACTGAAAAAAACATCAGTACTTAATAGACAAACAACCATGCTGGCAGACACTACGGAAGGGGGAACAAAAAGGAAAGACAAATGTAATCGAAGTACTAATGGTACTAAAGGTTCCAAATAAGGTTTGTAAAGTGCAAAATAATTATGTTTTAAAACACAAAATACTGTGTGCTTACCTGGATTCAAACCACTAATCCTTTGCCTGCTTAGCATACAAACATTTAATGTGCCACTGAGCTGCAATTATGGGGATTGCAGTTCCCGTGGAGTAGAGGTTAAATCACAACCTAGAAAACAGGTGACTGGGGATCTAATCCCGGCAGGCAATTTACCTTCATAAACTGTTGTTCTTAACTAAACTTACTTCTCATTTAATTTACTGTTCCAACTTCACATCACCATAAATTGCCACTAATGTGAGTTTCCACCTTACAACAAAGTTAATAAAATGTTTACATCCCTGCCAGGATTTGAACTGTGTTTACCTGGATTTGAGCTGCTGATCACTTGCCAGCTAAGCAAACACACATTCAGTATACCACTGAGCTACAGGTGAGTGAGTAACAGTTCCTACAGTGTAGAGGTATGTCACAACCTACAAAACAGGCAACTTGGGATCTAATCCAGCAGGCGATATACTGTATCTTCATAAATTGTGGTTCTTTGCTAAATGTACTTCTCACATAATTTACTATTCAACCTCTACACCACCATGAATCACACTTGTCATGAGTTTCCATCTTACAAAAAAAAATCAAATGTTGAAGTTCCTGCAAGGATTTTGAACCACTGATCATTTGCCTGCTAAGTGAAAATATGTGCAGTGTTTTACGGAGCTACAGGTAAGAAAGGTGCAGTTCCTATGTGTGTAGAGGTTATGACATAACCTGCAAAGCAGACAATGTGGGATCTAATCCCAGCAGATGATTTACCTTCACAAATTGTTGTTCTTAGCTAAATTACTTCACATGTAATGTACTAGTACAACTCCACACCACCATGGATTACCACTCAAGGGAGTTTCCATCTTAAGAAGAATGTTTTAGTTCCTTCCAGGATTTGAACCACTGATCCTTTACCTGCTAAGCAAACACACATTTAGCAAGCAACTGAGCCACTGGTAAGTGATCTGCAGTTCCTATGATGTAGAGGTTATGTCACACTCTGCAAAACAGGAAACTGGTGATCTAAGTGTAACCCACCCCCACCGGCCCCCCTTGTCTAACTAGCAGGGCTGCTCCTCTCAAACATGGCACCAATGGGGGGATGGGTTTTGTCACTACAGTTCTGTTTACCAATACTTCTACTTCGGAGCCTGCCATCCTCAGACAGGCCAACCAATTGTGGCAACTAGCTGGCTCACACCTGGGGGGACCATTTACCATGGCCATCAACCTGGGTCCCTGGGAGAAAACATTTGCTCACAATTATGCTAGGTTTGTACTTCTGGTCAGGGGCACCCAAGTAAATCCAGACACAGTGGAAGCAATAACAATACTGTCCAAACCAGGTTGGGATTCTAGAGTGTGGCTTTTATTCACATACACAGAGAATAATCACAAAGCGAAGAGTGACCCCCACAGGGCTACTCCCCCGGTAATGCAGATTACTGTGGTACAGAGAACACACACAGTGAATCCTCAGGTTCTGAAATGGAAATGGTGAACACTCTCTGGTTCTGAATGGAAACTGGCACACACCTCCAGAACTGGTACACTTCCCTTGACTAGGCACCCTCGGCCAGTACTAGGAGACTTTTCCATATTTCATGAGGAATTACTGGTGGCACCCTCGACCACCAAAGAGCACATACAGGCTCACAGAAAATCCAAACCCATGTCTGGGTAAATTATTTTCTTCAGGCACTGGCCAAATGCACTGAGAGAAAACACAGGTGCCTAAACTGAACCTGGAGAGGAAAACATGGTTACTCCAGATGGGGGGGGGGGCGGTTTACCACCTTTTGCTTCCAAATTTATACTAGGCCATTCATCTGGTTAATAACACCCTCACAGAAAACTTGTAGATGCTATCTTGAAATGTCTTTCCCATTTAACATACTACATCTCACACCTCTGGGGTGTCATGAAGTTAAAAGTTCTGTAAATGGCAATGTCTCTTCACTAGACCCCCACTTTAGCAGGCACTATGAAATCAGACACAAACTAAAGGTTCTGTACTTGGCAACTCTCTCTCTGGACCCCTTAGTAGGCAGACACTTTTAAACAGAAAACAGTCTAGGTGACAGAGTCCCTTTGTCAGAGAAAATCTCACCACAGGAATGCAGGTGCCCCAGGGCTTTTTCCACACAAAAGTCTCAGGTACTCACAGAGCAGATGAATCTCAGGCAGCTTCAACACAGTCCAGGCTTGGACCAGGGGATTGCCCCTGAATCCTGGAATCCCCTCCCATCCCTCCGGGATGGGGCACTGGAAAACCCTCTTGGAATAGTTCCCACCACTTTACTCTGTGTCTTCTATGTTCTTCTTCTTCTAGGGTGAGAACAAACTACCCAAACTACAGAGGTAGCTCTCTGACAGAGCTAAAAAACTAAGGAGCTGCCTAGCTGCAGCCTCCTCCTGGCACTCCACTCTACAGACTACTGAACTGTAGCTCAACATTCTATCTACTCTCCCTCAGCTAGCATTCCAATGTGGCTTATGTGACAATTCTAAAGTGACATCATCACTCCAGCTCAGCTGAGACTGAAAAACAGAGTGGGACACTGTGAAATCCATTTAACTGGCATTTCACAAGCTGCCTCTCCCTGCCTGCCACTGATTCTAAGTGGGATTTTAGTAATCCCTGGGAACAAAGGGGTTACACCCACCCTCAGCCAGGAAAATGACTGTCCCCAATCATTGCCTACCCGGAACTAAACCATCCTACCACATGTGCTACCTACAGAGATGGGTGATCAGGCCCTCTCCTACCATGTGCCAGGCACAGGCAGGCAACACTAAGGGCCCAGAGGCCATTGGCTGATGCATCAGCCCCTACACTATGATCATACTATGGAAACCAGTGACCCTGGAAGAACTGTCCAGAGCACAGCCCTAACAGACCAGTACTGCGGCCCCTACGGCCGGTCAGGACCACAGCCTGTCTATCCCCCTAGCCCTCTAGGGAAAAACTATCTGACCAAAAACAAAAACCTACCCAAAACAGGGAACCTCCACCCATCCCTGGACACCTGCAAACCAAACACCCTGGAGCTAACACTATACACAAGCATTACACTCCCATACTCCCCCACAACTACACCTGTGAAAGGAAAAGGGTTAACGCATGTTAACAACTACACAGTACTTTAAAACAACACTTTAAAGCACAGAGGAACTCCGATGAGTCCCTCCAATCCTCTTCTTGTCTTCTCCTCTATCTTCATCAGGATCCACCTGAACCACCCCAAATCTGCAAACACACAGTACACGACCATAACCCTTACCATCAAAACACTGGAGAACCCCAAAAATATTTTTTAGAAAAAGTAGAAAAGTAGAAAACAGTAGAAAATATCAACATTATGTACAATACACCTTTTGGGGATGGAAGGCCCTAAATGTCCCAACTAATGACAACAGTGCCCGAAGGCAAGGTCTGTGAAAGAGTCTCTCCTGGGCCAGAGCCCGGTGAAGCACAGTTCTTGATGTACTGTAGTTCCAAAGGGGAGAGTCTTTGTGGACAGTTCAACAGTCTGTAGTCTGCCAGGTGTAGGATGTGTATTGCAATGTCAATAAAGTAAGAAAAGTCTGGACTTACCAATCCCTTGAAGAACGAAAAAATGGAACAGCACCTGGATCTTCAGCTGAAGACTCTCCCTGGCAGCATTTTTCGGATACAGCTGGGCAGAAATCTTTCAGAAATGACAGGATGGACATCTGGAAACTGCTGGGTTGATGTCATCTCGTGCTGATGTCATCTAGGAGATAGAATCTTGGAACAGGAAAGGAACAGCTGGACTGATGTCATCTGAAATCCCAGGCAATGAATCAGGAAACAGCTGGGATGATTTCATCTAGAAAGGCCAGGCGATGGAACTGGAAAGGCACACTGCAAGGCTGATGAATCTGGACGCACCTTTGGATCCTGGAATACCAGACTGGCAGAACAACATGGGTACGGCAATGGCTGGATGGCAGCACTGGCTACCACTGCTCTGCTTTCTACTTGGTAGGCATGGGCACATTCACCGGATGCTGGTTACATTGAAGGTAGTACCACAATGGGTCAGGTGCAAGAATTATTACCCTATCTGGACGCTCATAATTCACATTATGGAAAGTCTTATTTCCCTTATCATCCACATAATGCACAGTGTCTATGAACAGTGTTCTGCCCACCATCCAAAACTTGAGTTTGTCTGGTATCACTTTGTCTCTGACATATCGAGCTGCACCTGGATGCAGGTCTTTGGTTGCCTCTTCCACTAGCCAGGCTCTCCTGTTTTTCTCAATCTCCTCCCAGACTCTCTGAGGAAAGGTAGGAAAGGACATCCCATAGATCTCATCTGCCTTCCTAAGAACCAGTCTTTCCTCCTTACTACTCTTAATTGGTCTGCAACCCCCGGTCTGACTTGGGGGTGGCCAGTCCTGGTTCTGACAGTGTTGCATACTCAAAGTTATGTGGAACTTGTCCCTGAGCCCTCCTTCTGAGGGCAGGGCTGTGGAGTCACCAACTTCTTCTTCTTCTGGTTCCTCCTAGGCAAGAGCCTGAGGCTGTGGACTAGAACCTTCATCGTAATGATACATAGCTACCTCCTCCTCTTCCTCACTTAGGACCTGGGCCCAGGAGTGAGCAGTCATCCTCACTCCTGAAACAGTCCACTCTTCACTGGGTGCGGAGGTAGACACCTCACAATCTAGGGTTTCTCAAACCTCATCTTCTCCCATGAAGCTAGGACTAGGACCCTCTCTCCATAGATCCACTGATTCTCCCTCCGCACTGTCCATCTGCGACACAGGCTTAGAGACATCATGAGGACTCTGCTCTGCCAGTACATCTACACCCTCTTACTTGTGCCATACTCTGCTGGGCCTCCCCCAACAGGTTCAACCTGATGCTGTGTGCTGCTACTTGCAGGATCTTGAAGCTTTGTCCACGTAGGAGCCAAATTAATCTTAGGTGCACTAGTTAGGCCTTGCTTCTCTAAGCACCCTGAACAGTGAGGAATCATGAAAACGTCCCTTCCAGCCTTGAGGAACATTATGCATACTCTCACAGGGTATCTGGGAATCGCAACATGAGGAGGCAAACTTACACCGTAGAAACATTTCTCTGTTTCTTTCAGCTTGGTAACTTCTTCAACTATGATAGCCCAGGCATGATCCAGGTAGCGGGATGGTCCTGAAGCCATGACCATAGAAAAACACACAAAAGTTCACTGCTATCACTGAGTTCACTCTACTTGGAACAATCTCACAAAATGGCTCCCTGCTGCTGTGTTTACATTACTGCCCCACCCTGTAATGGCGGCGGCAGAACACCTGATGCATCAACAACCTGTATCTGCCTCAAGCCACTGCGCATCTGATTTACTGCATACTGATAAATGTTACTCAAACTGCACAGACTGCACTGCTTTGCTTCCTCAGCACATCTATATGATTTTCTAGGACTTTACCATTAGCTTTCAATCACTTTTACTTGCTTAAAGTCACTAAAGTCACAGTATTTCTTGAACAGGATTACCTGTTTGTTACAGCCTTTTATACAACTCACAGTCTCTCTAGTTGCTCAGAAAATTACACTGTTGCTGAATCCATAATACATGCTCACAGTCTAATGCTCAGAATTCTTGCTTGGGTTTAACTAATTTACACAGTCCTTCTTTGCAAAAACAATCACACTGTTTACACACAGATCCAGCTGGCTTTAGAAAAATCACACACAGTTTGAGCTGAGTTTTGCTGAATGGTACTCACTGAATCAGTAGCTGGCTTTTCGATGGAAAATCTCAGCCTACAGCTAATCCTGGAAGGCCTCTGGGTTGAAACAGGCTGGTGATCCTGCTGATTGTCCCTACGAACACCACGTTTTCTCCCTAGTCGATCGGAATATGGGTTGAGCCCGATTCAGCACAGAAAAGTCTGTTGTTTTAACTTTTAGAATGTTTGCAGTCACCATGACTATCCTCCTGGCTAACCAGCTCACGCACCACTCGCATTCTCCCTCTCAAACACTGGGCAGCACTCTGAAGCTGGCTTGGGGACAGAACTGATTGCAGTCTCACCAATTACTCGATGATCATTGAGCAGGCAAAATTTAAACTGCAAACAACTTTTTTCTTTTCAACTGTAGCTCCACGGCGGGAGTAACATTTTGAACTATTTTTCATGACTATTTCTTTAGCGACTCCCCCAGTTCACACAGCAAGCATTTGAAACTTTCAGGGCACAAATGTCTCTTTGTTTCCCACAGTTCACAATACTTTTTCCTGTCACAACTTAAAAATTAAAGCTGGCAAATGTTCTATTTTTGATGCAGGACAAGGGGCACACACAATCTGGCTTTACAGCTGCTTGGTAAATGTTGGCACAGTCAAAGCAGCACTTGAACATCAGGCACACAGCGGCACATACGGATGGCACTACTCTGGGCAAATCCCTTATGCGCAAAGCTTTTGATTTTGGGCTACCAACTGACAGGCCGACAAAATGCTAGCCACAACCTGAGCAAACATCTCTTGTTTTCTCCCAAAATTCAAACAAATCCACAGTGGTGTCTCCATTGTTTAACCCACCCCCCACTGCTCCCCCTTGTCTAACTAGCAGGGCTGCTCCTCTCAAACATGGTGCCAACGAGAGGGATGGGGGTTGTCACTACAGTTTTTTTACCAATACTTCTATTTCAGAGCCTACCATCCTCAGACAGACCAACCAATTGTGGCAACTGCCTGGATCACACCTGGGGGACCATTTACCATGGCCATCAACCTGGGTCCCTGGGAGAAAATATTTGCTCACAATTATGCTAGTTTTGTACTTCTGGTCAGGGGCACCCAAGTAAATCCAGACACAGTGGAAGCAATAACAGTACTGTCCAAACCAGGTTGGTATTCTAGAGTGTGGCTTTTATTCACATACACAGAGGATAATCACAAAGCGAAGATGGACCCCCCACAGGGCTACTCCCACTGGTAATGCAGATTACTGTGGTACAGAGAACACACACAGCGAACCCTCAGGTTCTGAAATGGAAACAGCGAACACTCTCTGGTTCTGAATGGAAATTGGCACACACGACCAGAACTGGTATACTTCCCTTGACTAGGCACCCTCGGCCAGTACTAGGAGACTTTCCCATATTTCATGAGGAATTACTGGTGGCACCCTCAACCACCATAGAGCACAGACAGGCTTACAGAAAATCCAAACCCACATCTGGGTAAACTATTTTCTTCAGGCACTGGCCAAATGCACTGAGAGAAAACACAGGTGCCCAAACTGAACCCAGAGAGGTAAACATGGTTACTCCAGATGGGGGGTCTCCCACCTTTTGCTTCCAAATTTATACTCAGCCATTCATCTGGTTAATAACACCCTCACAGAAAACTTGTAGATGCTATCAAAATGTCTTTCACATTTAACATACTACATTTCATACCTCTGGAGTGCCATGAAGTTAAAAGTTCTGTAAATGGCAATGTCTCTTCACTAGACCCCCACATTAGCAGGCACTTTTAAATCAGACACAAACTAAAAGTTCTGTACTTGGCAACTCTCTCTCTGGACCCCATAGTAGGCAGACACTTTTAAACAGAAAACAGTCTAGGTGACAGAGTCCCTTTGTCAGAGAAAAACTCACCACAGGAATGCAGATGTTCCAGGGCTTTTTCCACACAAAAGTCTCAGGTACTCAAAGAGCAGATGAATCTCAGGCAGCTTCAACACAGTCCAGGCTTGGATCAGGGGATTGCCCCTGAATCCTGGAATCCTCCCCCCCATCCCTCGGGAAATGGGGCACTGGAAAACCCTCTTGGAATGGTTCCCACCACCTCACTCTCTGTCTTCTATGTTCTTCTTCTAGGGTGAGAACAAACTACCCAAACTACAGAGGTAGCTCTCTGACAGAGCTAACAAAACTGAGGAGATGCCTAGCTGCACCCTCCTGTTGGCATTCCACTCTACAGACTACTGAACTGCAACTCAGCATTCTAGCTACTCTCCCTCAGCTAGCATTCCAATGTGGCTTATGTTGCTGCAACAATTCTAAAGTGACATCATCACTCCAGCTCAGCTGAGACTGAAAAACAGAGTGGGACACTATAAAATCCATTTAACTGGCATTTCACAAGCTGCCTCTCCCTGCCTGCCACTGATTCTAAGTGGGATTCTAGTAACCCCTGGGAACTAGGGGGTTACATAAGCTTGGTGGGTAATTTACCTTCATAAACTGCTGTTCTTAGCTGTTAGTACTTATATAAATTAGCATTCCGACTCCACACCACCATGAATTACCACTCAAGTGAGTTTTCATCTTGCAAAACATTTTTGGAAAAAAATGCTTAAGTCCCTGCTCAGATTTGAGCCACTGACCCTTTGACTGTTAAAAAAACACACAGTGTACTACTGAACTGCAGGTAGGTGAGCTACAGCTCCTATGATGTAGCGGTTATTTTACACATGCAAAACAGGCAACTCAGTATCTAATCCCAGCAGGCAACTTACCTTCACAAATACAGACATGTGCAGGAGGGGGCTGACCCTGGACCTGGCACCCCTTGTTAAAACCGCCACCATCTGAACTGTCAGTGCTGATGTAGTACCCTTCCCTCATTTATTTCTTAGCTAAATAATCACCCTCTTACAAAATCTAGATTCGGGACTTGGGATGGAAGTTGATTCATCAGGAAGTGGGTCGAGACAGCAAAGTATGGGTGTGGCAGCATATGTGTGGAGACAAGAGACAGTGAGGAAATAATGGTAGCCTTGGTGAAACAGACAGGTACGGTGATGATCAGAAGACTGTTGCAGCTGATCAGAACCTGGCTCCTCCCTCTTCCAAAGCAGCTCAGTGTGTGGCTGGTGGTGGTCTGTTGGTAGGTATTTGTACTGTGTATGGTGCAGCAGCTGATCACAGAGTTAGCTGGTGAAGGGTGGGGGAAAAGAGAAAGAAAGACTATTGGGCCTGCAAATGTATTTTGAATTGTTGTCCCACCACTTGGAGTGATCACACTTTCAGCTGCAAGATAAACAGGTAGGCACTAAGGCACAGTGTTCACTTCAGCATGCTTACTTGGATGCTTATCTTGGAGATACACCCCATGATACTTAGGGCCTGGCCTTCCAACTTTAATTTAACATAAAATAAACATTAGAAACACAGCAGCCTGTTTGCTGTTGCTATTAGTGACATCCCAAGATACCACCAATGCCAAGACCGCCTGCCATGCTTTCTTCTTGCTGCTTGTTGTGAATCCAGAGCCCACTCAACAAAGCAAACTGTGCCTTCCTGTTCACCAGAACAACCTACAGTATATCCACTGAGCATGCAGCAAATTAATACTGTTGTGTGGAGAGTACGAGGGAGAGCAGCATGCTTGTGAGCTTTCTTTTTTGGGTGGGAGAAGAATTAAGCAGAAGTGTATCACAGGGTATGTGCTGTGCTGGGATAATGTCACACCTAGGGTGGTTGGGTGTGAGGCCGCAGGCCCGGTGCATCCAACACCAGAGAAGTGACATTATCCCACCATGACACACACCCTGGAGTGCATTATTGGGATTATACAGTGGCTTGTTGGTAAACAAAAATCAAAAAAGATGAAAAAAGTACATTAAAACTAGATTTGTTTTTGCATTGCTCTGTTTCACCCCAAACAACCCAGCTGTCCACTCCTTCAGGCAGCCAACCTTCACCTCCTCCACTTCTCCCCATTCCATTATCCGCTGTCTCCTACCATCCTGACTCACCTGATGTACCCCTTCACCAGGGGGCCCCTACCCCGGGGGCAACTGGGAGGGGAGATCAAAGTGACCATAGGCACTTTCTTGCATCTACACTGGGCAGAGGTGCAGCTCAGGGGCTTCCCAGCTTCATGGCGAGGGGAGGCAGGTCGCAATCATCCAGCCAACATGAGTGGCCATTTTTTGCTTTTTCTGCCATCCCACCCTTACCCTAATTGGGTCTGAATGAGATGGTGACCTGAGGTGGAGATGTGCGAGGGCATTTTGAGGCTGCACACTGCCTTGCGCTTCCACCAATCCATCTCCAGGTGCCAAGGTCCTGCTCAACCCCCGGGAGAGAAACGTCTGATGGAAACTCTGGAATCCTTCCCTGCCAGCCTCCGCTCCTAACACCTGGGCTCATGGTGCAAACCCAGGTAGCCAGTGTGCCAAGCAAACCCCTTCACTTGGTGCCACAGAGTCAGACCAAAACTAGATTTTTTAGTGTTTCTTCAAATGGGTAGGTATACTTTAAAAAGCACTGTTTTACTGTTTTGGCCACTAGGCGGAGCTACTGTGTTGTGAGCATGGTTCTGCACCCCCACCTTCCTGCCTTTTTTTGTTCTGTCTACTATCCCCTCTGAATCAACCCCCATCTGCTTTTGGTTTCTTTTATGGGTCTCTGTTTCTATTTATCTCTTTCTCTTGTTGTCTGTCTCTTTGCTGGGTTTACAGCATGCTGCCATCCACCTGGAAACTGGAGATCTGCCAACCCCCCACCATCACTCTCATGGTCACGGGTACAATAACTTTGCAGTTCTGATGGTTCTGCTGTATGTCTCCTTCTTGTGCAGTCGGCATTTCCTTCTACCGCAAGAACACAGAAAAGGTGAAAAAAAATAGCACTTGGTGAGTAAGCTGAAGCACGGTGTACTTTTCAAAAGCACATGCGCTTACTCAGTTTGGGAGGGTTGGGGGCTGCTCTATCAGTGAAGCTGATCACGGTGATTGCTTCCTGTCAATGTTCTTTTCTTTAAAAAAAAAACACAAAACCCCCCCAAAAGATTGTAAAAGGAATGTGTTTGTGGGCAAGGTTGCACCCATAACATTTCTTAGAGTGGTTTGGGGATTGGTTTGTGGCATTGAGAGGGAGGGACTGACGTTTTATAACATGGATCAGGTACTAGCAAGAGCCACAGCAGCCATGCCAATTTCAGGAAACTGTGGGACTGATTTTTGTTTAACATTTAATGCAGTCACGTGTGTGCTGGGACTTGATCCATGATGTTACATTGGGATAACATAGCATCTCAGCTCAAGGTCTCAGCTGATGAGTCAGGTTCCAGGATCTTTTTTGCCACTGTATAATATACTGTAAACATGGAGTGTACCAGGGAGAGCAGCCAGAGTCTGAGATTTTTTTTATTTGGGAAGGTATACACTGTTAATAAAGAAAAAGCTGAAACAGCCAAAAACTACACATTTAGGACAAGCACGTAAATAACATTTTTAGATCAAACATAAACCAAAAAGGATAAAGACTGTTCAGAAAGCAACTAATAAAGTATTTAAGGCATCATAAGAGGAAAACAGACACACTGAAAATTAATGTCCAGAAGTCCAGAAAGCAAAAATAAAGGTCCTATAAATATGGGGCCAACTGAAAATGTTCATTCAATCCTGGTCAGTCCTGTGTTTTTAGGGTAAACTGCCAGTATGTCTCTCTTTGGAGAATTTTCATGTTTAAATCCCAACCCCTAATGCTCATGGTGACCTTTTCTATACCCTGGAATGTGAAGCGATGGTTGGTACCCCGTAGTTGGCAATGTAGAGCCAATGCACTAATTCTGTCCAATTTGGGATGCTGCGAACATTTTGTCCAATCCTTTCTTTCAGTTTCCTCTGTTTTCCAACATAGAAGGCATGGCATGTTTCGCATTTTGCTAAACAGACCACATCCAGGGTATTGCACGTTATAAAATCCCAAATCTGATAGGTGGTCTTTGTGATGGGATGTTCGAAGGTGGATTCAGTATTGACATACTGACAAAAAGCAGTTCCCACATTTAAGTGTCCTTGGGGTCCAATGTTTTTCATTGCTCTCAGTGTGATCCCAATAAGTGCTGTGGACCAAAGCATACCTCTCAACTGTCCCTGATTTTCAGGGACATTCCTGATTTTGCCTTAAAATATTACCATCCCTCCTAAAATGTGCGTTTTCATGACCAAACAGTGGGAGTTGTTAGTACAAAATAATGTCAAACATTAAAGTTACAGACTTGTTCTTCTCTAGAAAATGCATTTTATACTAAGCCCCTTATTCTACCAGCTTCCTGAGTGGATATTACCAATTTTGAAGATGTGCCCCTGATTTTGGTCCTTTGTCCCTGATTTTTTTTAAGTATTGTCCCTGATTTATGAAGCAGGAGGTTGAGAGGTATGGACCAAAGTGTCTTTTATTTTGTTTCCTCTTCTGAATACAATATGCAGCTTTGAAGCAGTAACATCACTCAGTCTTCTTTCTGTTTTCAGACTGTGCCAATTTTTGAGGATACTATCCTTAACCAAATGTGACTGCGGACTGAAGCTAGTGATAAACAATGCAGTGTTGGTGCCAGGATCCACGTTACACATCCTTGTGCTTGGTTGCAATAAAGCTTCTCTGTTAGTGTGATCAGCTCAATTTTTAGCTTTTTCAATAACATCCTTGTTGTAGCCCCTTGCTTGAAATTGTGATGTAAGGGACAATGCATGTGTTTTGTAATCAGAATGTAACAGGGCTGAATACAGCCCTGTCCCAGCTGTTATGGAGAAGGAGTTTAAATGCAAGGATCTGTTCTGTTCTCTCCTTTTCTGTCTCTTCTCTGTCTGGTTGCGCAACCAAATTTTCTTGTGAGACCTAGGACTTGATCACCCCAATGGTTTTGCAATTCTTTGCCTCTTGCTATCTCTCCACCCTCACTTGCTGTTCTGTCTTTTCTCCCCCCTTGCATATCTGCTAGTGTAAAAATATATGTGAATCATTTTGTAGAAATGTAATTGATACTGGGATTCCATTGTTTAAAACTATATATAATTATACTGTTGAAATGATTGCAAAGCTATTCGGAACTCAATGGGTTAATCTGAAATGCAATGTTTAAGCCTTTTGCAGATGATCTAAACAAGAGGTCAGTTCTGGGTCACAATGTTCTTTTTGCTGCACCTGCTGAAACTAACAAGAACACTGAACATTTATAAGAACACTGTATGAAAAACATGCTAGTTTCTTAATGAGCTCCTGCACAGACTTATAAAAAGGAGCTGCAATGTTTTGAAAAATTGAGAGACAGAGACTGAGATTGGAAACCGAGAAGAAAATTTCAGAAGGACTCTGTTTTCTATGTTTCTACTGCCATTGTAAATAGTTATTCTGAACAATTTTATTTTTTTATTTTACTGTTAATAATAATAAAACACTTGTGAATTTTACAACTGCTTCTGGTTTTCCTATGCTTCCTGACCTGTGCCTTGATGACGGATGTTGTCAGAGTGGGATTTACACCATGCATACTCTAAGCTAGGAGTTTTGTGTGTGGGTACTAGATCTGGTACCATGGAAGCACAGAAGAAAGATATGGATTCTGCAGCAACAAGCCCAGGAGTGGTTACCAGGAGAATGGCAGCCAAACTAGCAGAGACAGAAGTCCAAGTGGAGACTGTACAGCTAGCACCAGTTATGGAAAAAGAGAAGGCAGTGACAGAACCTGAAAGCCTGACTGCCTTTTTCAAATGGTGGGCTACACAACAAACAGAGATGGAGAAACAGAGAAGAGAGGAGATGTAGCAGACAGAAAAAATAGATTCAGCATTTAGAGGCACAGAGAAAAAGAGAAATGCAACAACTTGAGCAGCAGAGGAGAGAAGAGATGCAGCGAAAGGAGCAACGGTGGCTGGATGCCTTGCAGGCTATCAAAGGCAGAGGATCTGGTACAGTTCCAGATGAGCAACAGGACACAGGCAACTTGAAATACATTAAACTTACAAAGTTGTGTCCCTCCGATGATATTGAAGCATACCTGACAACCTTTGAAAGGGTTGCCACAGCCTGCCAGTGACCAAAGCAGCAATGGGCAATCAGACTGGTACCTTACCTGACAGGGAAAGCCCAACTTGCCTACAATATGGACACAGCACAGTCAGAAAACTACAACCTGGTGAAAAGCAAAATCCTGAAAAGGTATGACATCTCAGGAGAGACCTACAGGCAGAGATTTCAGTCTCTGAAGTATAACTTGACTGACAATCCTCGAGAAGTCTTCACCCGACTCAGAGAACTGCTGATGAAATGGCTCCAACCAGATGGCAAAGCAGTCCCACAGATCATCGACACATTTGCAATGGAGCAATTCATCAGCATCCTGTATAGAGGTGTACAGATCTGGGTAAGAGAACATTGATCAGAAAGTGAGAAAAAGACTGTTTCTTTGACTGAAGACTACCAAATGGCCAGACAGATGCCACAGCAGCGAGGTAACAGCCAAGTACCGGTAAGACATTTTTTTTCCCATTTAAACTCCAAGTCTGATAAGAACTCTGGTGGGGGTAACAAATCTGCATCCGAAGATTTTATTTGTTACACCTATAATAAGCCTGGTCATATTGCAAGAAATTGCCGTAGTAAGAAGATTGACACTGGAGCAGATTTGTCCTTAGCAAATTGGGGCAAGTACTTAACAGATGTGAAGGTGGGAGATAATACTGTAAAGGGACTTATAGATTCAGGAAGCAGACAGACCCTAGTGCATATTGAAGTGCTAGGAAAACAATGTCCAAAAGAACCAGCTACTGGTGTCATCTGTATCCACGGGGATACTCGATATTATCCCACCAGCCAAGTGACTCTATTAATAGGGTGTCACAGCAAATGAAAGTGGGGATAGTGCCCTAAGGGTACTCGGTTAGATTAGTGCTACCAAAATAGCACCAGTCAACTGAGTGCTAGTCTGGATAGTACTACCTCGGTCAGTGAGAGGGGATTTACAGCGCTTGCAGTAAACGCTCCCCTCGTCACTGTCCATGGTGCCACTCATGTACAAGGGCATCAGAATCTAGGGAACTGGCTGAGCTGCTCCTGTGGTGTGGAAGGCTGGAGCATAGAGCAGCTCAGCCAGCGCTACTGGAGATCAGGGTTCTAATCCTGGTCTCCAGTCATTTCACTTACTTTCATGACTTTTTTTCCCAAGGGGCCATGGAAACAGTATTCCACGGCCCCAGACATTTAACTTGCCCAGTGAACTGCTCCCCCCCAAAGTGAGAATAATTAAGTCTGGGGGGTGTGAAGGGGGTGAAGCCCTCCACAAAAACAAAAACAGTGCCTTTTTGCCATATGCACCTTATGTGTGCTATTTTTACTGGCACTGTCTGGATCCAGTGCCGTACCTGTTACCTGTACCTGTGATTATTGGAAATTACTTTCCAGGATTTACAGAGTTAATTAAATAGGGAGTAAATCCTGATGTTTCAGCAGCTGTGGTGATGAGCTCAGGCAAAGAAAATTTCAGATGGTGGGGACTCTTTTCCTTTCACTGATTTTGATTTGGACGTGTTTGAGCACAGCTCCAAGATCCAGAAGTCCAGGAAATAAAGATGACACCTGAAGAAACAGTGGCAACAAAAGACTGATGGACATAAGGGGTTTTGCTATATAAGAAAAAGCTGAAACTAAACTGATAACTGATTGTGATTTTCTTTCAGAACAAGCTAACAATGTTTCTTTCCAGGGTTATTTTAAGCACCTGGGGGTGAAACCAAAACAGGATGAACCTATGTTTAAAAAAGTAATGGGCTACTGTACAGAGTTTGGGTTAAACCTCAGACACAGGACTAGATAGAACAATTGGTTATACCACAAAAGAATAGATCTGAGTTGTTACAGATAGCACATTATAGTCCTATGGCTGGTCATTCAGGGAGGGATCTCACCCTTGCCAGATTGCTGTACAGATTTTTACTGGCCTGGAGTTCTTGAAGATGTTGCTACCTATTGCAGTTCTTGTGCTGAGTGTCAGAAAGTAGCCCCAGTGACTAAAAAAGACAAGGTGCCCCTTGTGCCTCTACCCTTAATAGAAGTGCCTTTTGAGAGAATTGCAATGGATCTGGTTGGCCCTTTAGACAAAAGTAAAAAGGGAAATTGATTCATTTTGGTAGTATGTGGCTATGCTACTCGATACCCAGAGGCTGTTCCTATGCGTACTGTCACAGCCCCAAAAGTTGCAGCAGAGCTTGACAAAATTTTCAGCAGGGTGGGCATACCAAAAGAGATTATTACTGATCAGGGTAGTAATTTTAGTGCTGCATTACTGAAGGAGCTGTACCGACTACTAAGTATCCCTGCCATAAGAACCTCACCTTATCACCCTCAGACACACAGTCTTATTAAGCATTTTAATCAAACCCTAAAACACATGTTAAAAATGTTTGTAAAAGGGAAAGGGGAAGGGAAAGACTGGGACCAATACTTACCGTATCTGGTAATATGCGCAGCAAGGCGGAAAAATGAGAGTAAAAAAAAAAAGAAAAGGAATGTCTTGCAGCAAAGTGGGCCATGGAGTCCGTTCAGTTTTACTTACTAGGAGCTGACTTTGTACTTGTAACAGATCACAATCTTCTCTGTTGGCTTAACCAAATGAAGGATAAAAATTCTAGAATCACACAGTGGTACCTGGCATTATAGCCATTTAAATTTAAAGTGATGCACAAATCTGGAAAAGAGAATAACAATGCTGATTTTCTGTCTAGATATGGATCTGGAATTGAGAATTCTGAAGGCTGAAAAAACAAATGTGTGAGTTTCAGCTTCACTATTTGCTGTACTGTTGTTATGGAAAAAAAGATACTGCATATGCATAGAACTGTAATGCATATGTTAGATGAGAATTACTAGAAAGGTTTGGAAATCTGTTTTTGTAAAACAGGTTCCCTCTTGAGGGGGGTATGTGACAGGGTTGAATACGGCCCTGTCCCATTTGTTATGGAAAAAGAGTTTAAATCCAATGATCTGTTCTATTCTCTCCTTTTCTGTCTGTTCTCTGTCTGGTTGCACAACCAAATTTTCTTGTGAGACCTAGGACTTGATCACCCCAATGGTCTTGTAATTCTCTGCCTCTCACTATCTCTCTACCCTCACTTGCTGTTCTGTCTTTTCTCCCCCTTGCATATCTGCTGGCATAAAAATATATGTGAATCATTTTGTGGAAATGTAATTGATACTGGGATCCCTTTGTATAAAACTGTATATAGTTATCCTGTTGAAATGATTGCAAAGCTATTTGGAACTCAAGGGGTTAATCTGAGATGCAATTCTTAAGCCTTTTGCAGAAGATGTAAACAAGAGGTCAGTTCTGGGTCGTAGTGTTCTTTTTGCTGCACCTGCTGAAACTGACAAGAACATTGAAAACTTACAAGAACACTGTGTGAGAAGCATGCTATTTTCTTAATGAGCTCCTGCACAGACTTATGAAAAGGAACTACAATGTTTTGCAAAAGGGAGAGACAGAGACTGAGACTGAGATTGGAAACTGAGAAGAAAAATTCATCAGGACTCTGTTTTCTATGTTTCTACTGCCATTGTAAATAGTTATTCTGAACAATTTTATTTTTTTTATTTTACTGTTAATAATTATAATAAAACACTTGTGAATTTTACAACTGCTCCTGGTTTTCCTATGCTTCCTGACCTGTGCCTCGACGACACAGATTCTGATGTGTTGTTTCTTTTGACCTCAAGTATTGTCCTACTGGTATATTTCTAGCGATGTGTGAGAGGTAAAAACTATTGAAATGTAAAAACAGAATTTATTTCTGTCTCCTTTCTGTAGATGACAGTGGAAATAGTTCCAGATGTAGTTGTACTTATAGTGATATCCAAAAAGTTCACTTGTAAGAGATTAAATGTTAAGTCAAAGTGTAAGTTGTGTGCCGCTGAGCTGCAGGTAAATGAGTTGCATTTCCTAGGTTGTAGAGGCAATGTCACAACCTGCAAAACAGGCAGTTAGTGATCTAATCCTAGCAGGTGATTTACATTCAGAAATTGTTGTTCTCATCTACATTTACTTCTCATATAATTTATGATTCCAACTCCACAACACCATGAATCACCACTGAAGTAAGTTTTCATCTTACAAAAAAATGTTTAAAGAGGAACTTTCATGATGGCCCAAAACATTAAAAACTTGTAGTCATTATACACAGTACTAGACCTGAAAAGGTGCATGCATTTGTTATTTTTGGCCAGGGTTTACTCTGCCTTCCATAATTTGGATTTGTTTTTGAGCCCTGCTGCACTTGCTATTGATGTTTAGTTGCTGGGCTGCTAGCTCCTGATGACAATTTTGTAGGATAGGGGAGTGACTCATACTGTGCAGTACCATGCAGTTGCAACAATTTTGCAAGGGAAATCTACCAGTACTCAGTATACATACTGTGTTTCTCCTCCCCCAAGACACCCTGTTAGCAATGCATTATGCCAAAATCCAAATGCCTTGTCAGTATGTTTTTTTGGGTGAAACTGACTCTGCCCTGCAGTGATGTCAGCAGTACGACCCTAGGTCCACAGCAACACCAGGCTTGCTATAGAAGCTCTGGTACACCCTGCAGTTTTTAGCAGTTCAGAATGCAAAGACTAACTGCAGCAGAGAGTAATGAAATACAATTCCAGAATCAATGCAAGAAGGGGTAATTTATGCATGAAAGTTAAAAGGACTGGTGAACTCTTTAAGTTAAGCCAGGATTTAAACCTCTGATCCTTTGCCTGTTAAACAGGCACACGCTCAGGGTTCCACTGTGCTAGAGATAAGTGAGTTGCAGTTCCTATGGTGGACAGGCTATGTCACAACCTGAAAAACAGGTGACTCGAATTGTATTCAGACCTAGACAACAAGCTTCAACAAGGACTAGTTTAACTGACTACAACATACTACGGAACTAAGTTAAATTATCTGATAGCTATTTAGCTTTGCTGAAACCCTTCGCTACATCTGCAATGACACATAGCAATGTCTCGCATACAATAAAAACTGTAGTGAGAAAAAAAAAATTGTGTGATACAGGGGATCAAACCCAGGTTTGTATAGGTCTGAAACCCTATGGCAAGACCTAAGACCCTATCACTGACATCATCAATGACATCATGCAGCCGAATCACTCACACTGAATGTAACCTTAAACTTGACAGATATACTGCCAATTACTGCAATGGGGCAATACTGGACCTCGTACTCATTAACAGGGACAGTGTGGCAGATGTCAAGTTGGAAGACCCCCTGGGGACACAGTGATCACTGTATGGTGTGGTTCAAAATAAGGACGACTGCAGAATAGAACCACACAAGGGTGAGGGTCCTGGACTTCCAAAGGGCAGATTTTATAAAGATGGATGAATGCCTCAGGGATGGCCTGGCGGGGGGATGACCTGACTGAGGTGGAGGAACAGTGGGTGAAGCTAAAAGAGGGCATAGTAAAGGCAACAAACCTCTGAATCAGGCAAGTTAACAAAAGCAAGAGGAAGAGACCAATATGGTTCTCCAAAAAAGTGGTTGAAAAAGTAAAGGCTAAAAGGGTATCATTTAGATGACATAAGGAGATGCAGATGGAGGATAGGGAGGTGTGTCAGAGGAAACAGAGGGAAGCAGAGAAAGTAGTAAGGAGCATGACAGCGCAAACTGAGGAGACAATAGCTAGCTCAGGTGGTAATGAAAGGGGACAAGACATTTTTTAGGTAGGTAAGTGAGAAGAGGATGACCAGGGTAGGGATTGTAAGGTTAAAAAGGGACGGGGGAACTGTGCAGAGAAAGACCAGGAAAAGGCAGACATCCTGAATAAATATTTTTGTTCAGCGTTCACAGAGGCAAGAGAAGGGGAGGGGCCACAAAAAAGTAACAGGAGCTGTGGAGGGAGGTGGACACTAGTCCTTTTTTGGTGGAGAGAGTCCTGAGGAACTCGCAAATCTGAAAATGGACAAAGCTATGGGGCCTGTTGGGGTGTATCCAAGGGCACCGAGGGAGCTCAGGGAGGTACTAGCTGCACCTCTGACAGTCCTATTTAGCTACTCACTGTAACCAGGAGTGGTTCCGGAGGACTGGAGGAGGGCAGATATAGTCTCACTTCACAAAAGTGGTAGCAGGGAGGAGGCTGGCAACTATAGGCCAGTCAGTGTGACATTGGTGGAGAGAACGTTAATGGAATCACTGCTGAAGGAAAGAATTGTGGAATATCTTGAATCCAAAGGATTACAAGACCCAAGGTAGCACGGCTTCTTGGTGGGGGCTGGAGGGGGGATGTCATGTCAAATGAATCTGACAGATTTCTTTGACTGGGTAACCAGGGAATTAGGTCAGGGTGGAGCAGTGGATGTGGCCTACCTAGATTTTAGTGAGGCTTTTGACACCGTTCCACATAGGAGACTCATAAGGAAGCTGAGTAGCTTGGGGTGTTCTGAAACTGGTAGACTGGATAAGAACTTGATTAGGGGATAAGCAACAGAGGTTGGTGGTAATGGAGTTCATTCTACAGCAGGGGGAGTGACCAGCAGGGTGCCCCAGGGATTGGTACTAGGACCAGTCCTCTTTAAAGTTCTTATAGGTGACATTGCAAAGGAGCTGGAAGGGAAGTTCTGCATTTTTGCTGATGACACTGAAATCTGCAATTGGGTGGACAGTCCAGGAGGGGTATAGTGGTCAAGGGTATGGCAGCTGGATTTCAATGCGAAAAAGTGCAAAATCATGCCTTAAGGCACAGAAACCCAGGAGCAGAGTACAAAATGGGCGAAGAGGTAGTGACGATCACCAAACATGAAACGGACCTGGGGATAAGCATATCTGATGACCTAATGGTAACCAGGCAGTGCAACAAGGCAGTTGGGAGGGCTAGTGGGATGCAGGAGTGAATGGGGGGTTATTATCAGCATAAAGGAGGAAGAGGTGTTGCCTCTGAACAGATTGCTGGTAAGATCCCACCTAGAGTACTGCATCCATTTCTGGAGACCTCATCTCCAGAAGGACATAGACAGAGTGGAGGCAGTCCAAAGGAAAGCCACTAAAATGGGCAGGGACTGCATCAAAAGCCCTATGAGGAGAGGCCAAGGGACCTCAATATGTACACCCTGGAAAAGAGGATGGGGGATAAAATAGAGACCGTTATATACCACACAAGAGTAAATAAGATACAGGAAGGAAGCATTTTCAGACAAGATGCTCAAGAAAAAGGGGACATGCAATTAACTGGAGGGGGGTAGATTCATGGAAGATGTGAGGAAGTACTTCTTCACAGAAAGAATGGTGGATTTTTGGACAAGCCTTCCAGTGGAGGTGATGGGGGTGAAAACAGTGGTGGGGTTCAAGGATGCAATGGGATAGGCATAAGGGAATCTTAGTGGAAAAGAAAGGGGGACGAGGTGGAGATCAATTAGGGTCTGCGCTGACACTGTAGGTAGGGAAAATGGGCAGACTAGGAGGACCAAGTGGTCTTCATCTGCTGTTAAATTCTGTGTTTCTATGTCTGTATGAGCTTGGCTCTCTAGCACCGCTGGTGTTTAACTCTTTAACAGTATGAGCTGGGAAATATGTTTCAGTGGACTTCTCTCTCTCCATTGTTTTATTTATTTATTTTGTTTTATCAGGAAGTAGCTAGACTAAAAACCCATTTTCCGCCACACAATAGTTTAACACTGAAACAAAACAAATTATATACAAGTATGATTACATAATGAGTATTTACAAACAGTTCTTAAGAAATGTTTATATTGGGAGCGGTAGAAGCCGTGAGTCTGGGAGAAGGAGCCGCTCAGACAGAGCGGTGATCGGGAGGAAACATTCCCAGCGCTAGAAGAGACAACCGGGCACCGCTTGGGGTACCAATAAGGCCGTGGGCTCAGGAGCCAATTGGGCAGAGCCGCGCCTGAGTCAAGTAAGTGGCTGGGCTTTAAAGGGCTAGGCCCAGCCATTACTGCAGTTGAGAGTGCATTTGGGGAGTGAGTGGGTGCTGGGACGGGCAGCCATCTGGAGGGAGTGGGGGCTTTGCCACTGAAGTCCAGGTTGGGGGAGCAGCCGGAGAGATCATGAGGAGTGGGGGTGTTCTTGCTGCAACAGCGGCTGGAAGGGAGTGGCAGGAGCCATAAGCCCAGGACAAGGAGCTTCTCGGACAGAGCGGTGACCAGGAGGAAAGGTTTCAAGCACTAGAAAAGCCAATCAAGCAGCACTTGGGGAACCAATCAGGCCGTGGGCTCAGGAGCCAACTGGGCAGAGCCACGCCTGATTCAAGTGAGTGACTGGGCTTTAAAGGGCTGGGCCCAGCCACTACTGCAGTTGAAAGTGCATTTGGGAAGTGAGTTGGCGCTGGAGTGGGGGATTTGCTGCTGAACTCCGGGCCGGGGGAGCCGCTGGAGACAGTGTGAGGAACAGGGGTGTTCTTGTCACATCAGTGGCTGGAAGGGAGTGGCAGAAGCCATGAGTCCGGGATGAGGAGCTGCTCGGACAGAGCACTGATTGGGAGGAAAGGTTCCCAGCGCTAGAAGAGCCAATCAGGCAGCGCTTGGGGAACCAATCAGGCCGTGGGCTCAGGAGCCAATCAGACAGAGCCATGCCTGATTCAAGCAAGTGGCTGGGCTTCAAAGGGCTAGACCCAGCCACTACTGCAGTTGAGCGTGCATTTGGGGAGTGAATGGGCATTGGGACAGACAGCCGTCTGGAAGGAGCTGGGGCTTTGCCACTGAAGTCCAGGACGGGGGAGCCACTGGAGAGAGCGTGAGGAGTGGGGATGTTCTTGCCACATCAGCGGCTGGAAGACAGTGACAGCAGCTGAGAGTCTGGGATGAGGAGCCACTTGGTCAGACCGGTGAGCTGGAGGAAAGATTCCCAGCACTAGAAGAGCCAATCAGGCAGCGCTTGGGGAACCAATCAGGCCGCAGGCTCAGGAGCCAATTAGGCAGAGCCATGCCTGATTCAAGCGAGTGGCTGGGCTTTAAAGGACTGGGCCCAGCAACTACTGCAGTTCAGAGCACGTTTGGGAAGCGAGTGGACGCTGGAGCGGGGGCTTTGCCTCTGAAGTCTGGGGCAGGGGAGCTGCTAGAGAGAATGTGAGGAGTGTGGGTGTTCTTGCTGCTTCAGCAGCTGGAAGTGAGCAGCAGGAGCCATGAGTCCGGGACGTGGAGCTGCTCGGACAGAGTGGTGATCGGGAGGAAAGGTTCCCAGCGCTAGAAGAGCCAATCAGGCAGCGCTTGGGGAACCAATCAGGCCATGGGCTCAGGAGCCAATCAGGCAGAGCCTTGCCTAAGTCAAGCAAGTGGCTGGGCATTAAAGGGCTAGGCCCAGCCATTACTGCAGTTGAGACAGAGCACGTTTGGGGAGCGAGTGGGTGCTGGAGTGGGGGCTTTGCCACTGAAATCCGAGGCAGGGACCCGTCGGAGAGAGTGTGAGGAGCGGGGTTTTTTTCTTCCCTCCCACCTACCCTGGCCCCGACCTCTGTTAGTAGGTCATGGTGGGAGGAGCCAGCTTCAAGGAGTAGCACGGAGTCAAGAGCTGAGCAGCGGAAGACGACACCCTCTATGGGGTGACACTTACACAGGAGAGAGCAAGGAAGGAGCTGATCACTACCCTGACTTCTCGGACCCGGGCTGAGTGCGGATGGTGATTCTTTTTGGAATTATAGGCTGCAAAGGGCAGTGTTATAGCATCTTAAGCATATGTTAGTATAGAACACTGTGCATTGTGAAATCACTGTTTTGCCAATCTAGAAAGTGATGTTGTAAGCCGATTGGCTAGTTCAGTCAGGTAGGTTACGCTGGCTGGCATTATTTAGTCCAAAGTTGTTTTTGGGTAGAAGAAACTGTGTAATGGGTAGGGTATTTTAGGTGGGGACATAACTCTGTAAAGAGAATAGAAAAATTAGTTAGTACTGTATTTTTATCTCTGTTTTTAGGGACAAGACTTGCTGAAATCATGCCGTTTGTCATTTGTTGTGAACTGTGAACTGTGCCTAATAGAAGGTTCTTCATGCTTGCTTCCAATTTGCCATAATTTGCTACAAACAGGTTAATAAGTGACTAATGAGAGTGCAATTGAAGTATTTGTAAAGGCTACCCCTGAAATTAACGTGTGATTTCAGTATGCTTTCAACATTACTGAGCAACGAGTGACATATTTTTCTGCAGTTTCCCTAGGGATGAACCAGGCAACTACAGACCGGTGAGCCTCACTTCAATTGTGGGGAAGCTCATGGAGGCAATCTTAAAGGAGAGGCTAGTTGCCTTTCTGGAGGAAAATGGTCTCCTGGATGGACATCAACACAGGTTTGTCTCAGGCAGATCCTGCCAGATGAATCTAATTGAGTACTACGACCGGGTGACCAGGGAGTTGGACGGGGGACATGCGGTGGATGTCCTGTATTTGAACTTCAGCAAGGCATTTGATTCCCTGCTGCATGGAAGGCTGGGGGGGGGGCTGGAGTACATAGGGGTGGGAACAAAGATGATCAAATGGATTGATTGCAGGCAGCAGAGGGTGGTGGCGGTGGGGGGACTCTCAACAATGAGGGAGGTCACAAGCGGAGTGCCACAGGGATCGGTAATGGGACCAGTGCTGTCTGGGATATTTATAGCGCATATCTCATATGGGATACGGAGTAGGATCAGTTTGTTCATGGATTATACGAAGATAGGAGGTGTGGTGGATGACACCGAAGGGTGGAAGGGGTTACAGGAGGGCCTGGCAAAACTACAAAGAGTGGTCAGAAACATTGCAGCTGGGTTCAATGCCAAGAACTGCAAGGTACTGCACTTTGGAGCTAGGAACCAGGGGAGGAGCTATCAACTGGGAGGGGTGCAACTTGAAAGCATTGAGGAAGAAAAGGATCTGGGGTGCTCATAACAGACAGCATGAACAACTCAGCCCAGTGAAGGAAGGCGGCAGCGAAAGCCAACAGGATGCTAGGGTGCATAGCGAGAGAATATATTTATTTATTTGTAACCCCCCTACAAATGGGGGTTCCCAAAAAGTCTTCCTCAAGCTAGCCTAAATGCTCACTGCCAGGCTGGTGTCCTGCGTTTTAGCAGTTTAAATGTGATTGCCAGAGAGTGCCTATATAGCTCTATTGAAAGATGTAACTATTTGCTGAAAATCATTTAGAGTGATAATGATAATGTAGTTTGTCTAACCTGCCTTCTTTGCAGCAAGGACTGTTTTGTTTATCTCCACTATCTTGGTCCTGGACTGCAAATTGGACCAATCAGTTCTGGTGGAACCTAAAATGGAGCTGGACTACAGGAGCTGTCTGGAGCCAAAATCTGTAGGAATTGTAGTTTGGGGCTTTTGGCGCCTTTTTGCACCTGAAGGTGGAGCCTTTGTTGTGACTGACAGATAGGTCAGCCAACCAACCCTTTTGGATTCTGGGAAAAGTCCACGGCTTGCTGGCAGTTGAGTCAGATCTCCATTGGTAGTGGAAGAAGCAATAGCTTGAGACAGTCAAGCTGCTGTCTGAGTAGTTTCCTGTGGGAGAACTGTGGAAAGGCCTGAATTGTGGCCTGCATGTCTGCCTGCTGCCCCTGAGAGGGAGAGAAGAGAATTATTTTGGACTAAATCCAAGTTTGTGAGAACAAAGTAAGCCACTGATTTTTTACCAGGCTCATATCTGAAGAAGATGAAAAGATTTTCTGAATGCGATTGGCCTGTCAGGCTTTCCAGCTGCTTTTGAATCCCTGGTTTGTGCAGAGACTTTGTGATCATGACCGGAGAGCGGTTTGCCAGGTACAGTAGAATTTCCTTACATGTAAATGTGCTGTGTATTGAAAGTGGGTCGCGATTTGGTTCCCCACTGTGTGAACTGTGTTCTGCTTGCCGGTACCGTAGAATCCTTTACATATAAATATGCTGTGTATTGAAAGTGAGTTGTGATTTGGTTCCCCACTGTGTGAACTTTGTTCTACTTGCTGGTACCGTAGAATCCTTTACATGTTCTATGTTTCTATAGAGTACACAATGGGGGGTGAGATACTGACAACAGTAAAAATGGGAAGGGACCTGGGGGTAATTATATCAGATGACCTAAAGGTGGGCAGGCAATGTGAGAAGGCAGTAAGGAAGGCTGGGGGGATACTGGGATGCATAGGGAGAGGCGTCAATAGTAGAAAACAGGAAGTTGTTATCCCTCTGTACAGACAGTTGGTGAGACCCCATCTGGGGTATTGGGTGCAGTTCTGGAGACCCCATCTCCGCAAAGACATAGACAGAGTGGAGACTGTCCAGAGGAGAGCAACCAAAATGGTGCAGGGTCTGCACCAGAAGACATATGAGGAAAGACTAAAAGAGCTTAATATTTAATACCCTTGAGGAAAGGAGGGAGAGAGGTGACATGATATAAACTTTCAGGTACCTCAAGGGAATCAACAAAGTCCAAGAGGGTGGCATCTTTCAGAAAAAGAGATGTGCAAGAACAAGGGGGCACAATTTGAAGATAGAGGGGGGACGGCTCAGAGGTAATGTGAGGAAGTATTTTTTCACACAGAGGGTTGTGGATGCATGGAACAGCCTCCCTGAGGAGGTTGTGGAGTCAAGAACAGTGGGGAAATTCAAGAATGCATGGGACAGACATAAGGCAGTCCTGGTGGGGGGTAGAAGGAAGTAAGCTGTTGGTTAACTAGGATCTGCAGCTTAACTGTTAGGTAGGAAAATGGGCAGACTAGGTGGGCCAAGCGGTCCTTATCTGCCATCAAATTCTATGTTTCTATGTTTATGTAAATGTGCTATGTATTGAAAGTGGGTCATGATTTGGCTCCCCACTGTGTGAACTGTATTCTGCTTGCTGGAATCTGTATCCAGCCCAAAACGGACTTTATCCGAATTTGTCTCCAATTGACTCAGTTCGTAAGAACGGTAATATTCAGAACCACACTCACTTTCCTCTGACATGGACTGACAGTCATGTTCAACCGGGACTGGTGGAGGGGGACACTTTAACTCAGCTTCTGTAGGTGCAGACTTTCTTGATTTTTTCTTAGCAGCAGCTCTAGTTACTGGTCCAGAGGGGGCATTTTCTGGCGGCTCAGACTCGATCAAGATTTGTCCAATGGGCAGTAAATGATTTTTATGCATTGTTTTAACATCTTTTGAATTATTCTCAGGCCTTACTTTGTACACAGGCAGATCATCTAGTTTTCCCACTACAATGTGAGGGAGATGGTGCCATTTGTCAGCAATCTTATGTTTGCCATGCAGTCCCAGATTTCTTAGCAATACCCAGTCTCCCTCTTGGAGTTCCTGTGCTTTCACCTTTTTATCATACCTTTCTTTGTTGGCCAGATTTCTTTTGGCAGACATGGTTTGAGCCAGTTGGTATGCATGATTTAGCTGGGCCTTTAACTTTTGCACATACTGTAAATAGTTGTCAGCTTGAACCCCATCAGGAGAGACCCCAAAACACACATCTACCGGCAGTCGAGCTTCTCTTCTCAGGCGGTAGGGGGAGAACCCAGTGAGATCACTTTTGGTGCAGTTGTAGGCATGTACCAGGGTGCTAATTTGTTGGCTCCATCTAGGCTTGTCCTTTGGGTGGAGGGTGCCTAGCATGTCTAGCAAAGTGAGGTTGAAACGTTCAGGCTGTGGGTCCCCCTGGGGGTGGTAAGGAGCGGTTCTGGACTTTCACACTCCCCACAGAGAAAGCATCTCTTTGATCAGATGACTCTCAAAGTCTCTCCCTTGATCAGAATGGATTCTTTGTGGAGCCCCACAGTGAACAAAAAAGTTTTCTACAACTACTTTTGCCACAGTGGATGCCTTCTGGTCCTTGGAGGGGAAAGCTTGGGCATATCTCGTAAAATGGTCAGTGACCACCAGCACGTTACTAATATGTCTTTGATCTGACTCCAAACTCAGAAAATCAATACAGACCAGCTCCATGGGTGCACTGGTGATGATGTTAACAAGGGGGGGCAGCCCTCTGGGGCAAAGCTTTCCTCTGTAAGCAGCAACTACTAGTTCGAATGTGTTGCTCCACATCAGCCCCCATCTTAGGCCAACAGAATCTGGATCTCACCAAATCAAGTGTTCTGTCTATACCAAGGTGCCCCATGTGGTTGTGTAAGGACCTCAGTACTGAGTCTCGAAAGGCAGTGGGCAGCACTAGTTGTTGTTTGTCTACTTGTCCCCCTTTGTCTACTGTTTCTCTGTATAACAGTCTATTGATCAGTTTCAACTTAGGACCTTCTTTGTATAACAATGCAGTTCTCAAATCAGTGGACCGTAATTTGGACACATCTTTCCCTGCATAGAGGGCTTCTAAAGCTGATTTGATCATGGGATCGCAGGATTGAGCCCACCGAATACTGTCATTGTCCAGCTGAGGCGGTGCACCAATGTTTGTTGCAGAAAAGTGGCAATAAGCAGCAGGTATGCAATTCTCAGAGGGTCCCAAACAATCCACCATACAGTCCACTGCATCCGTGGACATTTGTTCCTCCCTGTCAAACTTCTGGCAGAGTGCTAAAATAACAGGTTCTGACAGTCTGACCCAGTCATTATGGGGAACAGGCCTCCGGGAGAGAGAGCATCAGCATCTATGTGGTTCAGGCCTGCTCTGTATTCAACAGCATAGTCATATGTAGATAATATAGAAAGCCACCTATGGCCAGTGGCATCCAACTTAGCTGAAGTCTGCACATAGGTCAAAGGATTATTATCAGTTTTTACTAGTATCTTAGCCCCATACAAGTACTCGTGGAATTGGTCAACAATAGCCCACTTCAAAGCTAGGAACTCTATTTTATGTACAGGATAGGTCTTTTCAGATGGGGACAGGCTTCTACTGGCAAAGGCCACTGGTCTCAGGCTATTCTCATGCTCTTGGTACAACATAGCCCCCAACCCTTGCAAGATAGCATCAGTGTGCAGGACATAAGGTTTTGTTGGATCAGCATAGGCCAACACTGGAGCGTGGGTAAGTTGATATATGATCTCATGAAAAGCAGTCTCACAATCAGGAGTCCAGCGGGCCCCAAATACTTCACTTGAATGAAAATACATTCTTTCAGTCTCGAGGGACACTGACTTTTTGTATTTTTTGTGGGTTGGGGGATACCCTTGAGTAAGGTTAAGTAAAGGGCGGATCACTCTTGAATAGTCCTTGATGAAACACCGATAATTACCACAGAATCCCAGGAATCCTTGCAGTTCTTTTAGATTTTTGGGCTGTGTCCAGGTGGTCAAGGACTCAACTTTACTTGGGTTGGTCTCTATTCCCTCGGTGGATACTATGTGTCCCACATACTTTACTGATGTTTGAAAGAATTGACACTTATCAATGGACAGTTTAAGGCCAAAGTCTTCCAGTCGGTCCAACACCTTGAATAATCTGCTCTCATGTTCTTCCAGTGAGCTGCCAAACACAGTAACATCATCTAGGTATACCAGGCACTCTAGTAAGTTCATGTCCCCCACTGCATGCTCCATCAGTCACTGAAAGGTGGCTGGGGCACCTGAAATCCCTTTGAGACACCCTCATGAATTCATAGAAGCCAAGTGGACAGATAAAGGCTGTCTTCTCACGGTCCTCTGGGGCCATCGGGATCTGGAAGTAACCACTGCAGAGATCCAGCACAGAGAACCACTTGCTCCCGTTGAGGCAATCTAAAGCATACTGAATGCGGAGCATTGGGTACTGATCAGGGATAGTCCGCCGGTTTAAAGTGCGATAATCCATGCACATCCTTACTGTCCCATTCTTTTTTCTCACTACCACAATGGGGGAAGCACTGGGGCTTCTGGATTCTTGTATTACACCAGCAGCTAGCTTCTCTTGCAGATGCCCTCTCACATCATCTATATCAGCATGTGCCAGGCATCGAGACCTCTCACGAAATGGCCTTTTGTCATGCAGCCAGATATGGTGCTCAGCTCCTTGCATGCATCCTACATCCCATTCCTTTAAAGAAAACACCTGGTCTCTCTGGGCAAGCTTCTCACTGATCCTCACTTTCCATTCAGCTGGCAATGGGGAGTCACCGAAATCAAACAAGTCAGGTGTTACTATGTCATTCCTCCCCGAACTCTTGCTACTGAGTAGCACTGCAGTGTCTGCATAATGCACATTAGTCAGGATGCAACCTCTATTTACTCGAATCTCTCTGTCAGACATATTATGAACTTGAACCATTACCCTTCTGGCATAAGCATGGGCTCTAGCAGGCAAAATACTAGGCTTGACCAGCAGTCCCTCCGGCAATTTTCCATCGCCTGGTGCATCCAACATTAATATTTTATTCTTGACATCCTTTCTGATACAGACTTCTCCCTGTAAGGTACACTGGGCATTTGGCACCAGGATCAGAGACTCAGGATCCTTTTTCCAGATAACTCCAACCTGTTCCTCTGGTTCCACTTTGTCAGCATCTCTCTGTGCCTCATAGGCCTTCTTGTTCAAGGCCGAAATTCTTAAAGCTCTACTAGTCCTTGACCCCTGTTTTTCATAACACAACTGTGCCAGCTGTCCAAACATATGTGCATTAGTCCCAATTAGTAAAGGAACCCCATCATACAGTCCAGTAGGGGGACACACTAAGGCCAGGGTCTCTACTTGCTCTGCCATTCCAACCACAGAGGTGGGGAAAGACAGCCAAATTCGGATATATCCTGAGTAGGGGTAGGCCTTTTCACTTAACCCCCAGACATGCAGCCCCTCCAATGGTTGTAAGGGTACTTCAGACAAATGCTTCTGATACCAGTCTTGGAACATAATTGTCACTTGGGAGCCACTGTCTAATACAGCTCTTGTAGACACTCCATTCACCTTTACAGTGGTCTCCATGGAGGGACCCACTATGCTGGACCAGTCTGGAGAGGCGGTAGCGGGGGCCTGGGCAAATGACCTTGCCACAAAGGGACGTGAGTTAACATTTTTGGGACCTTCACTGTGGTCATTTCGTGCACCTCTTAACCACTGTTTTGTGCTCCAAGACTCCCCTTGTAGCCGGCTCACCACTGTCTCCAAGTCTTTCTGAGACCGGCACTCCCTCTTCATGTGCCCATCCTTCCCACAATTATGGCAAAATATGTCAGCTGAAGTTTGTGTGACCGAAGCATCACATAGAGGGCTATGGCATTGGTACTGTCAATAGAAAACCTTGGTGCCACCTCAGCCGGTGGTGGGGTGGACATTTGGAGACATCTCTTCAGTTCCCTCACTTCCATGGTCAAGGCATCAAGTTTTGAACTGTTGTCAACATGAGGTGCCTGGTTGGGCACCCCCAGCCCCATAGCAGAAGCAGTCGGGCAAGTGTCAGTGCCCGTACTCATAGGAGCGGCTTTCATGATGAAACTGTCCATTGCTTTCCTAATCTCCCTCAGCAGTTCACCCCATGGTGGCACACCCTTTTCCTTCTCAAAACACTCTTTAACTGCCAACCCTTGCCCCTGAACTTCACTTGATGGGTCACCCTTAGTCATTCGGGTCATAGCAGCAGCTATTGGTGCAAGTCCCTCCCGGGGTCGCTTTTTCTCAACTCCTCTAATTTCTCTCATTAGCTCACCATAGGAGAGTGGGGATTCCAGTCGATTGACCAGGCGTAACTGAAGCAACAGCAGTTCTGAAAAGGGGGTAGACTTAAGGATCCTGTCCAGCCTGGTTCGGTCCAATTCAATCGCTGGCAAACTACCCTTTCTGAGGCATTCTTGCAACAATTCTTCCAACTGAGTTACATACACAGACAACAACTCCCCTTGATACTGTTGTGCATTTCTTACTCTCCACCACAGGTCCTCATTGGGATCTGGGCTCCCATTCACATTCTCCAAGGCCTCAAGATAGTCCTGTGCAGTCGCTTCAGGGTTACTGGGCCGTTTGGCATGGATGGTAGCCAGGGCAGGAACTCTGAGGCTCTCACTTACCCTCTTTCGCTTTTCTGCTTCTGAGCATTGCCATTCTAGCACTTGAGGTGCAACATAGTCTATCCAGGTCTCCCAGTAATCCTCCCTTTGTGGGGTGGGAAGGGTGCCGGAGAAAATTTTCAACCTGCGGTAAGAGTCATGACTATTGGCAGGTACAGACATAGGGGCTTGCACTGGCACAGAAGGAGGGGCAATAATGGGTGCTGGAGGGGGAGAGGGTGTTGGTGGAGGAACGTTTTCAGGTGGCAATAATAGTTTCTTTAAATCCTCCACAGTTTTCTCTTCCTCCAGCAACAATTTAGCAAATTTCTCCTCAAAAGTTTCAGATAGTGGGGGGGAGGCTCGTTCTCCCTGGGGTCTTTACTGTCTTTAGTTATCACTTTCCAGGCAGTGAGGGCTTCTTCTGGGGTAATGGTCTGTGGCACTTTATAACTGTCTATAGGGTCCTTATACTCTATTAGAGCCATGAAAGTTTGGGTAAGCAGATCAGCCAGCCGCCCCACCACCACAGGGTTTCATAAACATTCGACCTTGGAAAGTATTCCCTCTACAATGTCCATACTGGAACCCAGTGGGATATCCAAGACAAGTACAGCATTTTGGGGGTCAATCTCCTGCGCAGTACACCACTTCACCAAATGGTGTACAGCCGCTTCTGTTGGGGTACCCGTTTATTTCTAACAGTAATTCATAAATGTGGCCACTAGAGGACACACAATCCCAGCGGTGAGCCTCCAGTATGTAACCCCCAGGTGGCACTATCCCAAGGGCTACTACCCCTGCCTGACTACTGACAGATTGAGGGGCCTAGGTCCAATGGCAAGTGCCTCCACCCAGAGGTCAGGATTTACAGTAGTTAAACTAACTTGGTCACAGCCCTCTGGGACACTGTAACCCTCCTTTCTTCCCGCTAGTGGCCCACACAATGCATTAGGAATATCTTCACAATGTACACTTACCCCCAGGACTGGCTCTGTCGACTGGATGCTGGGGACCCCCTGTAAAACAAGATGATACAATGCAAAAGCCACAGTACAATGCTTTAACATAAACGAATACCTCAGACAGTGTAACTTTGCTGAAACAAACAGATCTGATTTATTTAAGGAGCTGTAACAAGGAAGGGGGAAATCAGGTTAATTAGGTTAAACACATTAATAATCACAGTACTGTGCACATATTCAAAGTCCCAAATTGTTACTTTCACTGGGTACCCAGGATGGGGAGGTGCTAGCCAGGATGGGTGCAGCTGGTTGGGGCCCTGTGATGGAAAAACACTGGCACAATACCCAAATTGTAATCCGGAGCCAGTTGGCTCAGTTTGTGAAGTAATGAAAAAAAAAAACCCATTAGATGACACACTTGCAATTCGATAAATAGATGGCAAGGAGCCACCCTGCTTTGTACTCACAAACTCAATGCTGGGAGCTGGATGGAAGGCAGATTGTCCTGGATTGCCAGGAGGAGCAGACCCTGTGGACAAGGTCCTTGTGACTGGACCCCACTGCAGTTTAGAGCAAATGGATGTAGTCTGGGTTAAACTGGGGTTTACTTCCAGCTTCATGCACTCAATTCACTGTACAGGGGATTTGAAACGCAATTCCCCACAAGCACTACACACATTTATATGTAAAAGGAAAGTACTATACCAGGCAGGCTGCTTCTCTATCCCGATTGCACTTACTGCACAATACCCGGGAGAACACACAGCAGATTCAGTTCCTGACAGACCAAGCGCGATTCAGCAATTTCTCCAGTCTTCTACAGGGTGAGCCTGGTTTCTACTCTGCAGATCTCCTTGATTCTCTTCACAGGTCAGATTCAGTCCGAACAAGCGCTTGCACAAGCTGCAGTCTGAAACTTAGGGCCTTACATGTGATTCCCGCACTAAAACTACACACCAAAGAAGCACACAGCTCCCTGTCTCTTCACTGCCCAAACTGATTTGATCTTTCCAGTAGACAGAGCCGGGCATTTCCTTTGAGTTCCTCCCAGTTCAGTTGGCTGGCTTGGCTGTCACTCACAACCAGACTCCCCCTGTTGGTGCAAAAAGGCGCCGAAGTCCAAACTACAATTCCCAGAAGCATTGGCCATACAGTACATTGGTGGCTGGCTCCACAGTGAGAGCCCAAGTTCTGATTTGCCAGCAGCAGGCTCCATTTCAAAGGGCTGCCCACACTGATTGGTCCAGTTCAGCAGTTCAAAACCAGAATGGGGGACTAGGCAAACACAGTTCTGACTGCAAAGAAAAGGAGGTTAGACAAACTGTATTTTCATTATTAATCTAAATGATTTCTGGGAAACAGTTACATCTTTGAAAAGTGCTCACTCTGCCCACTTAGCGACGGCAGAAATGGAGCGATTTGGCGGCAGCTCAAGTGGGACTCAAGCAGGGAAACACACAGACCCCCATCCAAATTAATTATGTCTGCAGGCAGACAGCTGTTAAAGAGACAGTACCAGAGGCTCTAAAAGCACTCACAGATAAACGGCTTAGACGCCGAACATCCAGGCTGGGAGCATTCAAGCCATCTCCTGGAAGACTTTTGGGAACCCCCATTTGCAGAGGAGTTACACAGCCTTTAAGCAAATTAACCTGATTACGCCCCTCCCTTGTTCAAGTCCCTTAAATAAATCAGATCTAACTCTTTTTTGCATTTACCCTGACTGTAATTCCAGTTTGTGCAAGAGTATTGTACTGCTGTTGTTTGCTGTGTATAACCTTGTTTTAAAGGGGGTCCCCAGGGCCGAGCCAGAAGAAAGCCCTGGTGGTAAGTGCAAACAGTATGGGTACTTGTGTGGTGTATCAGGGGTATTGTGAAAGTGATTATTGTGTATTGTGAAAGTGATTATTGTGTATTGTTCTGGTCACTAGTGAGGAAAGAGGGGTGTTACAGTGTCCCAGAGGGCTATACTCAGGTTAGCTTGACCACTACTAACCCTGACCTCCGGGTGGAGGCACCCGTTTCAGAACTCAGGCCCCTTAACCTGCTACTAGCCAAGCCGGCAGGGGTAGTAACCCTTGGGACAGCGCCACCCAGGGGTTACATTTTGGAGGCTCGCCACTGGGATTTTGTGCCTTCTAGTGGCCAAAAACTATGAATTACTGTTAAAGATTAATGGCTACCCTTGTAGAAATGGCTGTACACCAGTTGGTGGAGTGGTGTACTGGGCAGGAGATCAACCCCCAAAATGCTGTACTTATACTGGATATTCCCCTGGGTACCAGTAAAGACACTGTAGAGGGAGCACTCTCCAAAACTGAATGTTTAAAAAACCCTGTGGTGGTGGGTCGACAGGCGGATTTGATTGCCCAAACTTTCATAGCCTTGGTAGACTGTAGCGACCTTGTGGACAGCTCTAAAGTGCCACAGACTATTGCCCAAGAAGGGGTTCCAGCTGCCTGGGGAGTGATGACAAAAGACCGTAAAGACTCCAGGGAGGATGAGCTCCCACTATTATCTGAGACTTTTGAGGAGAAATTTGCTAAGTTGTTGCTGGAGGAAGGGAAAACTGTGGAGGACTTTAAGAAACTATTCCTGCCACCTGGCAGTGTTCCTTCCCCAACACCACCTCTCACTCCAGCACCTGTTACTGCCTCACCTTCTGTGCCCATGCCAATGCTGGCCCCTATATCTGTACCTGCCATTAGTCACACCTCCTACAGGAGGCTGAGAATCTTCTCGGGCACCTTCCCCACCCCACAGGGGGAAGATGACTGGGAACCTGTATAGACTATGTTGCCCCCTTGGTACCCGAGTGGCAGTGTGCGGAGGCTGAGAAGCAGAAAAGAATCACAGAAAGTTTGAGGGGTCCCGCCCTCGAAGCCATTAAATTTTTGAGGTCCACAAACCCTTATGCATCTGCTCAGAAATACCTATCTGCATTCAAAGGCAATTTTGGGAGCATTGAGTCAGGGGAGAATTTGATGTGGAAATTCCGAGGCACCAAACAATGGAAAGGGAAAGGTTTGTCTGCATATGTTACTCATCTAGAAAGAACTTTGCAGAAAGCTTACTGGAAAGGTGGGGTAGCCGCCAGTGACTTGAACCATGTGAGATCGGGGCAGATACTGCAACATGCAAAGCATTCTAAATTGCAGATCCTCCTGTTAAGGCTCCAGGATAGGAGAGGTAACCCATCTGACTACTGTGACTTGATAAAAGAACTCTGGGAGGTTGAAGGGGAAGATGGAGATTGTAATTATGGGGTGAGTGCAGCTCAAGTGATCATGGCACCGGAAGGCCCTTCCGAAATGGAGACCACTAAGGGTGTCCCGCTGTGGACTAAACGGTGGGGAGAGGAGTTGCTGAAGGAAGTCAGAAAGGTACAACCAGATGTTCTCACTGAGGTATTCCCTGTTGACAAAGACCTTGGCCCCTGTCAGGACGTGATTACCATGGGTGGGGTGTATCTTCAGGCATCCGCTACTAAGGGTGGCTTTTCGGCTGAGCTCAAGGAACTGACTGCCACCCTAAAGGAATTTGTGAGACATGACACTGTTACACGAGGTCCTTGCACCCTTATTGGTATCCTCAGAGGTACACCATAGACAGCTAGTGCTTAAGCATATGTTATGCTAACATATAGGGCTAAAGGCATCTACCGTATAAGAGTAGATGTCAGGATATGTACGCATATTGTTGTAATACACTTTGCTTGCTAATACATATATATTCCTCTATGTATTTTCTGTGTATTTCTTACTTGTAAGATGCCAGGACACCTGTGCCCTTGGAATAATGATGATATGTAAGTCGGCATTGCCACCTTTTGGTGATTTGTACTACTACACTGAGTTATGTAAGACTCTGTATAAGAACTCTTTTGTTTCACAAACTGATGACTACTACAAAATTGTATAATGTTATCTTGGACCGTGAAGCCTCCTCTAATTTTGCCAATAGGGCTCATTTCTGTAACTAGAAATGTTTCTATCTTACAGTAACCATAGTAATTATCACAGGTATATAATGTGATACACTAGTCTTGTACCTCGGAGATCCCAAGAGACACAAAGAAACCTTGAGGTATAGGGAACACTTAGCACTGGCTCCCGGTTCGGATTGGTAAGAACTGCTTAGGGCAACTGTGATTTTATCCTTTTTGGTAGTAATAAACAAGTTTATTACTCTTATGAGGTTTAGACCTCCTGACAATTGGTGACCACGTGCAGGTGATATTTGGTGTTTGTAAGTTTTCACTAGTTGCTATAACTTTTCCCTTGCCCATGGAGACAGTAGGTGTACATTCCCATATCACCTCTCCCACTTTAAAACCAGTTTGTAGTCACTTACAAAGTCTGGCTGTTTTTCTCGGGTGTGGTCGATGCCGACTTGACCCACTCCATAGCAGCTTTAAATTGTAAGCCTACAAATTCTACAGTAGCCTGACTGTGTATAAAGTGCTCCTGCTGTGGATCGATACATAGCATGGTGCCTTTTTCACAGTTTGATTTTTCGTTCCCTCCCAATGGCCACTGTATCAAATATCTGCGCAGAACTGAGACTAGATGTCTCAAACTTCCTTGCCTCCCATGGAGGATGGGCTGACTTTTCGCGGGATGCAAGTCAATCCAAAAACCCTATACTGAGGATTTCAACCCAGTACACAGAGATGAGACAATCAACCAATAAGCAGCAAGCTAAAGGGTTGATGGTCGCGACTCTCTACGCTGCTCTGGAAGCCTCCAAAGCGAGGTTTCGAACCCTTGATCTGAAAATTTCATCTCCTAAGCAACAGATGGGTTTGCAGGAAATGGAATGTGTTAGACTGCAGCAGAACTTGGAGTCTGAACTCCAAACTCTGCGGAATGAGAAGGATTCACTTTTGCATCATTCAGCTCAAGCTGGAGAACAGGAACTTTGTATGTTGAAGCAGGAGTGTGAAAGTTTGAGACAGGATAAGGGACAGGCATTGCATATGAATGACTTTTTAAGTACAGTGAATGCACAGTTGAGTGAGGAGATGAGAGAGCTACAAGATGAGATGAACCAGGTACGTAATGACTTAGAAGTGGCTACTAGGAACAATCGCGAACTCAGCACCGTGTATAGAGTGTTACAGAAGCAAATGCAGGATGAGGTTGATATGGATGTTGCAACTGTGAGTCATGCTGAATATAAAACTAAGATGGCGAAACTGCACCATCAGCGGGAGGTTCTGGCTGGACATGTTAAGGCAATGGGAGGCACAGCCCCTGCCTTACACATGTCATCTGAAGGGGAGGTATCAGATGATGAAATCTCTCAGTACAACACCCAGTCACACCCCTACTATGGCCCAGAAACTCCACCCAGCCATCCACAACATGGTGGGTCCCATTTCACCCACACCATGTCATACGTCATTGACGTCGTGACGCCCTTCATGGAAGACTCCAACATGGCGGCCCCCATGATGGGGGGGGAGCAGCCCCAGGCCTGGTCCCCACGGCACCACTGATAGCCATTCTTAATATGGATGACAGGCAAGAGATAGAAATGATTATTGAAATGGCAATAGGTAATGTACCTCTTCCTGAGAGGAGTAAATGGGCCATTAAAACCCAATATTAGGCAGCTTCTACAAGAGGCTGGCACTCAGGATGGTATTGTTCATACTGCAGCCGAGGCTGCAGCTCAGGCCACCCTAGACCGTACCCAAGACAATCTACCTCTGCCTGAATAACCCAATAATCTCCTACAAATGGCCTACTCTGTTCAGCAAATCGCTGACAGTATTGGTCGGATGAACCCGTCCGACAATCTCAGCTGTCGCTTAGAAAAGGTGCGTTCTAAATGCGAGATGCTTAGCCTTGCTGCAGAATACCAGGTCCAGATACTACGCCAAACCATTAATCCTAGTTTGTGGGCCAAACTCCCCAATGCCATCCGCCAGGATGGGAACGCCATCTTTGATGAGGTTGCAGCTGAGCTCATTTCTACTCACAGCCCAGGTGTAGTAGGAGTGATGCTTGCATACCCTGTAAAACAGAATGCAAAGGAAAGTTCAGTAACTTACCACCAGAGACTTTGGATGGCCTACCAAGCAGGAAAGCACCTGGCACAAGAAGCTGCAGATGTAGATCTTATTGAGTATAAGACCTTGTTCCTTAGGAACATGATTCCTGCAGTACGAGATAAGGTAGAGCCAACCACTTACCCCAACACGGACAGGTCTGCCGATATTCTTCGGAAGACCGAAAGAGTTTACCAACTTTACATCCGTGATCTGGGCTCCGGTTCCAAGAAAGTAGCCGCCGTGGAGTCTATTTCAGAGGCTGCAACGCACTACACTGTGGAAGGGCAGGCCCAACACCAACAGGCCCGTCCAGCTGATAACCAACACCCCCAACAGGCCCAACAACAACAAACACAACAGCAACAGCAGAAATGGGGTAGGAACCAGAAATGGCATGAGAATAAAAAGCACAAGAATAAGGGTAAACCACAACAACAAAGAATGGGCCCTTCATATAGGGAGATAGCCGAAGAAAATCGGAAAATCCAAGAGCTCCTGGGGCAAGTGCGCTCTGTGGCCAACGCTGTTCCCGCTCAGGCCCTTGCGGCTGTACAACCAGTGACCCAGACCCCAACGGGCCATGGTGACACTGGAAGTACAGGCCTTCAGGCCCATATAGGCCTGAACCTGGAAGCTCCTCCCTACATAGCATCGGTGCAGCATGGTGAAGTGATTCAAAGAAGCCAGGCCCAACCTCTCCATGCTCCCAGCAGTACAGATTGACAATTACAGGCCCCAGTCTGGATTGTAAACAAGCTGGTCTTGGATACAAATGGAAGGCCCTGCACCAAGGCCGAGGTCAGGGGCTGCCTACTTGTAGTCTTGTTAGATACAGATGCGGCTGTGTCTGTATTGCACGATGAACACCCAGACACATCTCCTTGGTTCACCAAATGGAGGACCAATACGTCAGGAGTAGATGGTACCAGGTTACCTGCATACCAGTCTCTACCCTTGCCGGTAGAGCTAGGCCATTTAAAGGCCTCACACACCTTCCAACGGATGGTAATGCATGATCACCCTAGTATCATAGGAATTGACTTCCTTGCACCACATGACTGTGTGGTAGATCTAGCTAACATGCTACTGATACAGATTCAGGGTCAATACCACACCATTTTGATCCCTGACTCGCACGTTGTGGCAACAATTTCTGCTAACAACAAAGAATATGATGTCATAGATTTGTTCAACGATCATGAGCTTTTTCCAAAGCTTCTCCCAATTTTGCAGCAACATCTGGAAGCATTTGTAATCAACAAACATGACTGTGGCAGAATGCACACTGTCATCGAAGGGCCAGGCCCAGCACATGAAAGGCAAAGGCAGTACCCTTTTCCAGCTGAGGCCTTGCCTCCTCTCAGAGAAACAATTAAGTCACTTCTCAAGCAGGGAGTAATCAGAACATGCGTTTCTACTGCTAACTCCCCAGTGTGGCCCGTGAAAAAACCCACCGGCGCCTGGAGACTTACTATTGACTACAGGAAACTGAATCAGGTCACCCCCAGTTGTTCCCCAACTGTGGCATCAGCACCTGATGTGCTATGACTTTTGACCCCGACCTGAAATGGTTCAGTGCCCTGGACATCTCCAATGGTTTTTGGTCATTACCATTGGCCCTCAAGGGTCAATATAAGTTTGCCTTCACTTTTGAAGGAAGACAGTACACGTAGACCTGTTTACCACAGGGATTCCATAGTAGCCCGTCCCTGTTCCATCTGCATATGATGGATGCCTTTGAGAGTTTCTCTACTCCCCAATGTCTCTTGCAGTATGTGGATGACCTATTGCTGGCAACTGCCACACAGGAACAACACCTGGATCTCTTGGACGAACTACTGACTCTCATTCAGAGAGCAGGCCTGAAATGCAATCCAGCAAATGCACAACTATGTCAGAAAAAACTACTCTTTCTGGGTCTAAAAATAACTGACCAAGGTCGAAGCCCTACCTGGAAGAAGATACAAGGACTGCAAGACTTGCCATTGCCCACCAGCGTGGCAACTCTTCGACAGTTTCTAGGTATGGTAAATTATTCGAGAGATTTTATTTGTGATTTTGCTCAGAAAAAGCTGCTCCTCTGTATGAGCTACTGAAAAAGGACATCCCATGGACTTGGGGCCCCATACATACCCAGGCTGTGACGTCACTGAAGCAGGCCTTGGCCTCCGCCCCTGCTCTGGTCAACCCCAATCTAGCACTACCATTCCATCTGGAATGCACCACCTCTGACATTACCATGTCAGCAGTACTGGCCCAGAAGGTTCATGGCACCCTGAGACCTATTGCATATGCATCACAGCTCTTCATCCCAGTGGAAGAGAAGTACAGCCTTTGTGAAAGGAATCTTCTGGCCACCTACTGGGCTGTCAAGCACTTTCTGTATATCATTGGGTACTCTCCACTGATCATCAACAACAACCACACACCAACTACCTTTCTGCTCTCAGATAGAGTGAAGGATGGGTCAGTCTCCAACACCAGACTGACACACTGGTCACTTCTTCTCCAGGATCATACAGGTACACCCACCAAAAATTCCATCTATGCTGGCTCATGGACTCCTTTTCCAAGGACAGCCCCATGACTGTACACTACAGTCACCTGATCTTCCAGATCCAGGTCCTTTCCTCCCTGCCACGTCACAAATACTTGAAAACACCTCTTTGTGTTGCATCTTTACTGATGGTTCAGCATCTTACTACCAGGGAGAACAATTTGCAGGGATGGGTATTCTAGTGATTTTCCATTATGGGAACACTGTTAAAATATCTAAGTATTGCAGTGTAGCATCATCACAGTATGCAGAGATGGCAGCGGTGGCCTGTGCCCTTGAGTTCATCTAGCATGGGACCGAGAATACTATCATTTTTACAGACTCTGATTGGGTTTGTTGTTCTCTTACAGAATTTCTTCCTTTCTGGCAGAAGAACTCCTTCCTCTCTTCTGATGGCAGCCCAGTGAAGTACAAGGAATTGGTAATATACATACATTCACTAACACAAAAATGTGCACACAAACTATATGTACACAAAGTTAAAGCTCATTCTCTCCATGACCCCTACCATGCCTTCGACGATACAGCAGACACCCTTGCCAAGGAAGGGGCCCAAGGGGAGGACACCTGGATGATGGACCATCCAGAGGCCAATGCGGCCGTACATATTGCAACACTCAGGAAAAAAAATTGAAACTTTTCCCCCCTTGGACCTCTCAGCAGCCCAACATGTTGATACTGAACTCAAAGAAGTGTTCAGATTCCTTGACAAGAGTACCAAAGAGAAAATTCCCGCATATAACCCCTACCGGAGGCATGAAGGTAAGTTACACTTGTCACCAGATGACAAGCTCATCTGGTATCAGCCAGATGAGACCACCACTAAGTTGTGGGTAGTCCCCAGACACCTCAGGTCTGAATTTTTGCACCAAGTGCATGATACACCCACTGGTGGACACCAGGGAGTGGAAAACACCTTCCAAAGGCTTAAGACCACCGCCTGGTGGCCTGGTGTCTCCAAAGATGTTAGACAGTACATAGACAATTGCCTCATTTGTGCACAAAACAACCCCATCCCTACTAACTGAAATGCCAAACTCTTACCACAATGACACTCTGGCCCTTGGCATGCCACACAGATTGATTTTATTGGTCTCCTGACCAATACCAGCAGAAATAACAAGTATGCTCTTGTGGTAACTGACCTTTTCTCTAAGTGGGTTGAAGCTTTCCCCACTAAGACATGCACTGTTAAAACCACTGCCAAAATCCTGGTGGAAGAGATTTTCTCCAGGTGGGGTCTACCTCTTAAGGTAGACTCTGACAAAGGAACCAGTTTTACAGGTGAGTTAATGAAAGAATCTCTTTAACTCCTCGGAGTTCAACAAAAGTTCCACATACCCTACCACCCCTAATCTTCAGGTCAAGTAGAGAGAGCCAACAGATGGATTAAGCAAATGCTTTCCAAATTCGTTGAGGACAATCCCAAAACCTGGGATTCCCTACTGCCGTTACTCCTTATGGCAATCAGGGGTACACCCTCAGCCACCACCCAGCTCACACCCTTTGAGGTGATGACTGGAAGACAGATGAGATTACCTGAACACCTGTTGTTTGACCTGAACACCTCCACTGCAGACCGTGTGTCTGTAGATCGATATGTGGAAAAACTCAGAAAAGACCTCATACACACACATTTGTATGCTGCCAACTGCATGGGCAAGGCCCAGCAACAATCCAAAATACAGTTTGACAAGTACATACAAGAAGTGGATTGGCAGGTTAGAGATCGGGTAATGGTACTCCGATCTGCACATCCCACCCATTCCTTCTCCAATAAATGGGAAGGCCCATACCCCATTGTCAACAAGCTCAGTCCAGCAGTCTATCAAGTTAGACTCCTGCATAACAATAAACTGACTGACAAATGGCTACATGCAAACCAACTCAAACTATATAAAGGAGCTTAATTACTTTTCCTCACCCCATTGGGTGGAATAGTACTGACTTACTAATGTTTGATTTTGCTTTTCAGATACACTGACAAGATGGCTATCTTGTTCCATTATCTCCTCATCTCAGGAGTTATCCCCTGAATCCAAGGCACGATACCGAAACTACCACACCTTGATCATCCAGCATCTTCTTCAGAGGGAGTATCCATCAATATACCCGATAGTGTAATTACTGTCCGATGCTTACCTCACTGCCTCAGTTGTTGCTTCTGATAAATCTACCCTACAAATTGAGTGGCAAACCACATCGCAAGGACACATTCTCCCTGTGACCAAACTCTCCAAAGGAACTTTCCAGGGTTGGCCCAATGCTAAATTATCCCCAAATCGTTCTCTGTCCTTGTTGTAGACTGCTCTTCGACATTCTGGTTTGTACAACATTATTGCCTTAATTGATCCTTCGTACTGTAATTCTCTGTCAAAGGATTCTGCTAGAAAATGTTGTGCTGTACACCACATGGCTTCTGCTGCTATGTATCTCTCTGTGTTACCACCCACTAATAAACAGCTTTTGGAATGTCCAAAGCATACCCCTGGTCCCCGTAGCGATCTAACAGCCACTGCCCTCCCAGGTTCATTGATTAATAACTTACAATTTATGCATATACCTGTTTTGTTTCATCTAACTTACTGGAATATGAAAGAATTTGGTATGTGTCACAATACTAACACTTCAGCATTTTATAGTACGTTACTGCTTGATAGTTTAGCTGCATTTCAGATTCATACTCAAGACCCTATTGCCAGGGTCCATACTACTGAACATAGAGGCAACTTCGGGAGAAAACACAATCCTGATGATCAAAGTCATAAACGTAACACACGTGAAGTTGACAGTTCTGATGTCACAGGTGCAACAGGTACTGTCACAGGTCTCTTTTTAAGGCTATGTCTATTTGGAATAAAGCAGACATTGCTGCTATCAAATCTCATTCTGCCAAATTTTCCACTGGTTTGGTTAACAATATCCTACCCCCATTATTTCATGGTGTGGATGGCCTTAGTCAGGAAGAAAGATACACTGTACACAACATGCACAACATTGCTAAGGCCTTTACAGACTCTAAAGACAAGATTAACGCACTCATTGCACTGAACAACAGAGAAGCAGATAAACAATACATTGCTAGAGAGATCCTCTGCTCTGCCTATGGCTCATACATTATCACTATCATCAACAATCTCTTCCGTGATCTAGAAATTGGAAGAATCCCTGATATCATACATGATATACGCATTTCCAAATGGTATTGTCCACGATGTAAAACCCCTAGCTGTATTGCTATGTGTATGCAACAATCTCTAACAATTCCTCTTTCTACAGCTAGGAACCTGGGGTTTGTGACCACACACTCTAACACTGGTCCTTGTTTCACTACTAACAAATGTTCCATAAGAGATACGATGTTTGTTTCTTTTACTGTCTCTTTACCACGTTTTGATCCCACTACAGCCGTGTTCGACAAGCTTGCTCTGGTACATTCTATTGGGCACTTGGACGAAGATATCTACAGAGAACGCCTGGATCTACCGCCTCTACTGGTTTTCCATCCTTTCCTGGATGCCTGGGTGGCTCTGCACACGGACTGCTGTGCGAAGAAGCAACACATTTACTTGTGCCGATGTGATGTATTTGATGTTATTCAACTTGTTTGTGGTTATTCTCCAGATAGCATTGATTGGACTTTTACCATGGATGATGACACCACTAATGGCACAGGTTTCTCGAATTCTACTTCAGCTCCGGATAAGCTCTATCAATCATATCATGAGGAGGTTCATCGCCTGTCAACATGGATTTCAAAGATGGCCTACACCTGCCCAGTACAGTTGCAAAAGTGGAGACTCCCCACTGTTCACTCTCAGTACAATTCTGACAGGGAGTACTGTGTGGTAACTAACTTTAAAAGCTATACTTATGGATCTGTGAAATGTGTTATTGATAACCCCAATTTTTGTTTTGTCCCCCACCAGAAGACTGTCATTGGACATACCGTTATAACCCCGTCCCCCTTATGGATGCAGACATCATTGATGGTACCCCGATTATCTGCTCACACTTTCTGAATACTTACCATATTTTAATGTACACATAGACCCACTTACACTTACATTAAAATCTCTTTTAGACAGGAAAGACACACACCTCATCCACATCAGCAATAATATAATCAAGGCCAATGAAGCAATCCTTTCATTGATTAATGATGGTGACATGAATGACACATTCACTAACACCTGGTTAGAGATTACTTTTAAAGGTTTTGTTATTATACAAGCATTTTTGATATTTTTCTTGGTTATTATGCTATGTTGTCTATGGCGTACACTGCACCAACACCATGAGCAGCTCTAGTTCCTTTACAAAGCTCGCGCGTTGGGTTTGTAAACGACCACTGCTCACTGACCTTTCCCTAGATTTGCCTGTGTTGCTCTTGGAGGCAACAAGGGGGGGAATGTTACACAAGGTCCTTGCACCCTTATTGGTACCCTCAGAGGTACACCGTAGACAGCTAGTGCTTAAGCATCTGTTATGCTAACATATAGGGCGAAGGGCATCTACCGTATAAGAGCAGATGTCAGGATATGTACACATATTGTTGTAATACACTTTGCTTGCTAATACATGTACATTCCTCTATGTATTTTCTGTGTATTTCTTACTTGTAAGATGCCAGGACACCTGTGTCCTTGGAATAATGATGATACGTAAGTCGGCATTGCCACCTTTAGGTAATTTATACTACTACACTGAGTTATGTAAGACTCTGTATAAGAACGTTTTTGTTTCACAAACTGATGACTACTACAAAATTGTATAATGTTATCTTGGACCGTGGAGTCTCCTCTAATTTAGCCAATAGGGCTCATCTCTGTAACTAGAAATGTTTCTATCTTACAGTAACCATAGTAATTATCATAGGTATATAATGTGATACACAAGTCTTGTACCTCGGAGATCCCAAGAGACACAAAGAAACCTTGAGGTATAGGGAACATGTAGCACTGGCTCCCGGTTCATATTGGTAAGAACTGCTTAGGGCGACTGTGATTTTATCCTTTTTGGTAGTAATAAACAAGTTTATTACTCTTATGCAATGTGTATGTGATTACTTGCATTCCCAATATTGCCAAGAACCTGAGAGAGAGGTTTAGACCTCCTGACAACCCACTATCAGCAGGAGCCAGATCACAATCTCCCACCGGTGCTCCAGCATCCCCTGAAATGCTCTCTCCAAGGATGCCCCGAGAGCCTGTCATTTGTCATAAATGCAGCAAGGATGGTCACATGAAGAGGGAATGCCATTCTCAGAGGGATTTAGAGAGAGTGGTGCACCAGCTTCAACGGGAGTTTCGGAAACCAAATCAGTGGTCAAGGGGTGCACGAAATGATCACAGTGAAGAATTTGGACATCCTAACTCAAACCTCTTTGTGGCTAAATCGTCTGTTCAGGTCCCTGCTGCTGTCCCTCCCAACTGGTCTGAAATAGTGGGCCTTTCAATGGAGACTACTGTGGCTATGAATGGTATTCCTACTCGGGCTGTGCTTGACAGTGGGTCACAAGTGACCACTGTATTTCAGGACTGATATGACAAATACTTATCTGATATGCCATTACAATCCCTGGAAGGCCTACATGTGTGGAGGCAGAGTGACAAGTCGTATCCCTATTTAGGATATGTCCACCTTTGGTTATCTTTTCCTGCAACTGTAACTGGTGTGGAGGAGCAAGTAGAGACACTGGCCCTAGTGTGTCCCCCAACCGGACTGTATGATTAGGTTGCCCTGTTAATTGGAACAAACACCCACATGTTTGGGAGGCTAGCACAACTCTGTCATGAGAAACAAGGGTGATGGACTGGAAGGGCTCTAAGAATTCCAGCTCTGATCAAGAGGGCCTATGACTTGCAACAGAAACCCGAGGAAGTAGACCATGATGAACTGTTGGCAATCGTGTGGAAGAAGGATCCCAATTCAATGGTACTGGCCCCTAACACCCAGTATACCATTCAAGGGGAGGTCCACCACTGGAAAGATGTCAAGAACAAAATACTGATGTTGGTTGTGCCAGGTGATGGAAAATTGCCTGAAGGATTATTGGTCAAGCCCAGCATCTTGCCTGCTCATGCCCATGCCTACACACGATGAGTGATGGTCCAGATTCACAATGTGTCAGATCGGGAGATCTGGGTGAACAGAGGGTGCACCCTAGCTACGGTACACTGTGCTGACACTGCAGTGTTGCCCAGCAACAAGCACCCTAGCAAGAAGGAGAGAGTGACCCCAGCCTTGTTTGACTTTGATGACTCCCCATTGCCAGCAGCATGGAAGGCTAGAATTAGCAAGGGACTTGCCCAGAGAGGCCAAGTGTTTTTGTTGAAGGAATGGGATGTTGGATGTGTCCAGGGTGCGGAGCATCACATACTCCTGCACAATGAATGGCCCTTTCGAGAGAGGTCCTGACGCCTAGCCCCAGCAGACATAGATGATGTGAGAAGACACCTGCAGGAAATGCTCGCTGCTGGTGTGATACAAGAATCCAGGATCCATACGCCTCTCCCATTGTGGTTGTGCATAAGAAGAATGGGTCTGTGAGGAAGCGTGTTGATTATCGAACCCTGAACTGGCGGACCATCCCAGACCAATACACTATGCCTCATATACAAGATGTCCCGGACTGCTTGAATGGGAGCAAATAGTTCTCAGTGTTGAATCTTCGCAGCATATGCTACCAGATCTTGATGGCCCCGGAAGACCATGAGAAAACAGCCTTCATCTGTCCATTGGGGTTCTATGAATTTCTGAGGATGCCACGGGGGATATCGGGCATCCCCAGCCACCTTTCAGTGACTGATGGAATCTGCCATGGGAGATATGAATTTGCTGGAATGCCTGGTGTACTTGGATGATATAATTGTGTTTGGGAGCACCTTAGAAGAGGATGAAAACTGACTTTTTAAAGTCCTAGAATGAATGGAAGACTTTGGCCTCAAGATGTCCATTGACAAGTGCCAGTTTTTCCAAACCATCGTGAAGTATGTGGGGCACATAGTATCTACAAAAGGGACAGAGACTGATCCCAGTAAGGTTGACGCACTGACTACTTGGCCCCAGCCCCATAATCTGAAAGAACTACAATGTTTCCTGGGATTTTGTGGCTACTACTGCAGGTTCATAAAAGACTATTCCAAGGTGATTCACCCACTCTTGAACCTTACCCAGGGTTACCTTCCTACCAATCATAAATACAAAAAAGGGGCCATTAAAGAACCAAAAAGTATACTTCCACCCAGGTGAACTCTTGAGCCTCTCTGGGCTCGACTGTGGCTTCAACCTTCCATGAGATCATACCAGCTCTTGCGCCCCCATCCTCACCTACGCTGACCCCATCAAACCCTATGTGCTGCATACGGATGCTAGTATGCATGGGTCTAGGAACGGTGCTGTATCAAGACCATGACGATGGCCTGAGACCAGTAGCTTTTGACAGTAGGAGCTTGACCCCATCTGAACGAAACTACCCTGTGCATAAGTTGGAGTTCCTTGCGCTAAAATGGACCATCGTTGACCAGTTTCATGAATACCTCTATGGGGTAAAGATATTGATGAAAACTGACAATAACCCACTGACCTATGTACAGACTTCAACTAAGTTAGACGCCACTGGGCACTGGTGGCTTTCTGCATTATCAACCTATGATTATGCTGTCGAATACAGACCGGGCCTGAACCATATTGATACTGACGCCCAATCATGAAGGCCCACTTTCAAGAGTGATTGGGTCAGGCTATCTGAACCTGACATTCGAGCATTGTGCCAAAAGTTTGCTAGAGATGAACAGATGTCTGCGTACACAGTGGACTGTTTAGTAGATTGCTTGGGCCCTTCTGACACCTGCATACCAGCTGCTTATTGTCATTTCTCTACTCTAGATATTAGTGCACTACCTCAATTTAACAATAATAGAATTCAGTGGGCTCAATCCCAAGGTCCAATGATTCAGCCAGCACTTGATTCCCTGCGTATGGGGAAAGATGTGTCTAAGTTACAGGCCCCAGATTGAAGTTGCTCAATCAGTTGTTGTATAGAGACACAGTGGATCGTAGTGGCAAAGTAGGCAAGCAACAATTGGTCCTGCTCACAGCCTTTAAAGATTTGGTACTGAGGTCCCTCCACAATCACATGGGGCACTGCAGTATTGACAGACCCCTTGACCTGGTATGATCTCGCTTCTTCTGGCCCAAAATGGGGGCCAATGTTGAGCACCATGTAAAGACTTTAGTCACTGCCTGCAAAGGAAAGCCCTGCCTCAGAGGAGTGCCCACCTTGTTAATATTACTACCAGCACCCCCATGGAACTAGTCTGCATAGACTTCTTGTGTTTAGAACCTGATCAGTGGAACATTGGCAATGTGTTAGTGGTTACAGATCATTTCACACAGTATGCACAATCTTTCCCCATCAACGATCAAAAGGCATCTACCGTGGCCAAGGTGCTAGTGGAAAATTTCTTCATCCACTATGGTGCCCCCCAGCGGATTCATTCTGATCAAGGCAGAGACTTTGAGAGTCAGCTAATCAAAGAAATGCTCTCTCTACGGGAGGTGTGAAAGTCAAGAACCACTCCTTATCACCCGCAGGGGGACCCTCAACCAGAACGCTTTAACCGCACCCTGCTAGACATGCTAGGCACCCTCCATCCAAAAGACAAGCATAAATGGAGCCAGCAGATTAGCACCTTGGTACATGCATACAATTGCATGAAAAATAATGCTACCGAGTTCTCTTCCTACCCCCTCATGTTTGGGATAGAGGCTCGGCTGCCTGTTAATGTCTGTTTTCGGGTCTCTCCAGATGGGGTCCAAGCCAAAAAACACTTGCAATATGTACAAAAACTGAAAGCTCAATTGAACCATGCCTATCAACTGGCCCAGACAATGGTCGCCAAGAGAAATCTAGCCAACAAAGAGAGGCATGATAAAAAAGTAAAGGCTCAAGAGCTTCGATCTGGAGATCGTGTGTTGTTTCGCAATTTGGGACTGCATGGTAAACACAAAATTGCTGATCGGTGGCACCGTCTTCCCCATGTAGTAGTTGGAAAGTTGGATGATTTACCTGTGTAAAAGGTGCACCCAGAGAACAACTCCAAAGCTGTCAAGACCATGCACCGTAACCACTTGCTACCTATTGGCCAAGTCATGATTGAGGCTGAACCCCCAGAAATTGAGCCCCCTGGGCTGGTGACTCATGCTTCTGCAAGAAAGAGACAGAGTCAACCTACCCCAGTGGTCACAGATTTAAGGTTTCCTCCACAGCAGGCCCAGAATGATAGTGACTGTCAGTCAACTTCTGATGAAAGTGAGTGCGACCATGCCTGTTACCCCTCTTATGAATTGAGTCAGCTGTTAAGAGGTAACCCCATGATAAATTGTGGGGGTGAAGCTGGGCCAGTGGATTTGCCTCTCAATGTGGTGCATAAAAGTGTTTATGTCTCACCAAGCTCACTACCCAAATTGAGCTTGACAGCCAATTCCAGGTTACTTGTCTTCAACTCTCACCATGGTGCCACTGCCCCCTCTAGCCCCAAGTTAGCTGATAGGGAAGGGTCCCCTCTTGCATTGTTTAAGGTACAAGAAGTTATTACCTGATTCAGTATAGTAATGTTCAATTTACCTGTGTGAAATATGCACAATGTGTTGTCAGAATGGATATAGTATCAATCAATCAATCAAAATCTTTATTTAACCAGGCGATCATCATTGAGCAAGCTCATTTTCAAGATGGACCTGGACATTAAACAAAAATACTAATAGGACACAGAGGTTATAGCAATATCAAACAACGCAAAAATTAACATTAAGACCAAGAAGGCATAGAACATCATCAACAGTAAAAAGGACCCCAAAAAATATATATATAAGCATTTCCTTAGATATAAACAAAATTTACACAGTAGACCTGGATTGGACCAGCGGACAACAAGAATGTATTCATAAGTTAGATGATGAAATGGGTGGGTGAACTGGAGAAGGGAAGGGGGAGTGGATGAGGGATAATTATACAAGGGTAGGGGAAGTAGGGAGGGCAATAGGATGAGGAAGAGAGTTCATTGTACTGATGAGACCCCATTTGAGACCACCGGGAAAGTGGAGCCTAAAAGTGCAAGATTGGATAGCATATATTCTCCAAGGTGAGGGTGGTAAAGGTTATTGATAGTGTGCAGTCTACTCGAGGAGGGCCGTAAGGGTTGTTTAATAGTGAGTGTGCTTAAGGACTGGGAAGCATACATCATACCAAAAAAAAATTAGTATGACATGCTAGAGTGGCACATTAGGAAGAGGTAGGAGCAGGTAAAAGAGCAGACAGGATGATGAGAGGGCAGCAAGAGAGGACTAAGTGCAAGACACAGAGTGAGGAATCAAGCGGACACAGTAACCTAGTACAGCAAGTGAAGAAACAAGGTAGCGGTGATGACAGGAATGATAAGAGGGCAGGAAGATTTTGTTTGTAGGGCACAAGCAGAGGATCAATGAGGACACCATTAACTGGGGAGGTGGCAGGTATCAGGGATAGCAGTTACAGCATTCCTTGAAGGAGAAATTATAGCTTGATTTAAATGCTGCTAGGCTGATAGGGCGGAGGAGTTTCAGAGTTTTTTGCAACTTATTCCACAGTAGTGGTAACATGTAACTTATGGCTGTCCAGCCAAAACATGATCAGACTTTGGGCACAGTCAGAGAGATGTATAAGGCACTTCTCAGCCCGCACCTGGTTACAATGCTCAGTGGTAAACAATCTGAAATATAAAGAGGCAGCTTCTGGATGATGGTGCTATAGGTCCATAGGGCAGCATTTCTCTGCCGTCTATTGTACAGTATATGAAGTATCATGAAGTGTAGTGAATATGTATAGTAAAGTAATAAGTTTACGTTAACTGATGCATGATGGTACAGACTTGACACGGATGCCAAGGTTTCTCCAAGAAGGGAAGGGTGTAACCCCCCTACAAATGGGGGTTCCTGAAAAGTCTTCCTCGTGCTTGCCTAAATGCTCACTGCCAGGCTGGTGTCCTACATTTTAGCAGTTTAAATGTGATTGCCAGAGAGTGCCTGTATAGTGTCTGTGTACTGTCTCTTTAAGAGCTGCCTGGATTCCAGTCATAAGTAATCTGAGAGGGAGCTCTGTTGAAAGATACAACTATTTGCTGAAAATCCTTTAGAGTGATAATGATAATGTAGTTTGTCTAACCTGCCTTCTTTGCAGCAAGGACTGTTTTGTTTATCTCCACTATCTTGGTCCTGGATTGTGAATTGGACCAATCAGTTCTGGTGGGACCTAAAATGAAGCCGGACTACAGGAGCTGTCTGGAGTCAAAATCTGTAGAAATTGTAGTTTTGGGCGTTTGACGCCTTTTTGCACCTGAAGGGGGAGTCTTTGTTGTGACTGACAGACAGATCAGCCAACTGAACCTTTTGGATTATGTGGAAAGTCAAGCAGAACACAGTTCACACAGTGGGGAACCAAATCATGACCCACTTTCAATACACAGCACATTTACTGTATATGTAAAGGATTCTACGGTACCAGCAGCAGAACACAGCTCACACTGTGGGGCACCAAATCATGACTCACTTTCAATACACAACACATTTGCATGTAAGGAAATTCTACTGTATCAGGCAAACCGCTCTCCTTTCACGATCGCAAAGTCTCTGCACAAACCGGGGATTCAAAAGAAGCTGGAAATCCTGACAGACTGATTGCATTCAGCAAATCTTCGGTCTTCTTCAGGTTAAAGCCATGTCACAGTCCAGTGGCTTAAATAGTCCTCACAACTCGGATTCAGTCCGAATAAACTCTATTTTCCCTCTCAGGGACAGCAGGCAGAGAGGCAGGCCAAAACTCATCCCTTTCACAGTTCTCCCATGCAAAAAAACACAGAACTGCTGCTCAAAGTCACTTGAGCTGTCACTTCTTAGCTCAAAACTGAAACTAGCTGCAGCAGCCTGGGAAATTCCCCCAAGATCCAAAAGGTTAGGTTGGCTGATCCTCCTGTCAGTCACAACAAAGGCTCCCTCTTCAGGTGCAAAAAGATGCAAAAAGCCCAAAACTATAATTCCTACAGATTTTGACTCCAGACAGCTCCTGTAGTCTGGCTCCATTTTAGGTCCCACCAGTACTGATTGGTCCAATTTGCAGTCCAGGACCAAGATAGTGGAGATAAACAAAACAGTCCTTGCTTCAAAGAAGGCAGGTTAGACAAACTACATTATCATTATCACTCTAAATAATTTTCAGCAAATAGTTACATCCTTCAACAGAGCTCCCTCTCAGATTACTTATGACTGAAATCCAGGTAGCTCTTAAAGAGACAGTACACAGAGGCTATACAGGCACTCTCTGGCAATCACATTTAAACTGTTAAAACGCAAGACACCAGCCTGGCAGTGAGCATTTAGACAAGCTCGAGGAAGACTTTTCGGGGACCCCATTTGTAGGGGGGTTACACCCTTCCCTGCCTGGAGAAAATTTGGCGTCCGCATCAAGTCTGTACCATCATGCATCAGTTAACATAAACTTATTACTTTACTATACATATTCACTACACTTCATGATATTATATCCATTCTGACAACACACTGTGCATATTTCACACAGATAAATTGAACATTACTATACTGAATCAAGTAATAACTTCTTGTACCTTAAACAATGCAAGAGGGGGCCCTTCCCTATCAGCTAACTTGGGGCTAGAGGGAACAGGGGCACTATGGTGAGAGGGAAAGTTAAGTAACCTGGAATTGGCTGTCAAGCTCAGTTTGCGCAGTGAGCTTGGTAAGACATAAACACCTTTGTGCACCACATTGAGAGGCAAATCCACTGGCCTCCCGGCAGAATCATAACTGAGGTGTACTACTGGCTTGACAGCTCGGCCAGTCTTTCTGAGGGAGACAACTACAGTCTCTGCACTCTCAGCACTGGTCTGGGGACTTTTGTCACTTGTGAGGGGTGCCTCTGCCTGGGTGGGAATGTCCAAACTTGGGGCACTGTTGGCTCCTTGCTCTGCAGGCTCTCTTTCTACAACACTTGACTCACTTTGCGAAGGCTCAGGCACAATCAAGCTTTGAGGCACTGAAGGGGGTGGTCAGCACTCTCATAGTGTTCTTCAAGTTCTGGTATGTCACCAGAAAGACTCAAACCCTCAGCCCCTTCTTCCAGCAAATCATACAGTTCCACAATACACAGAGACTCAACATCTTCAGACGTGCTAATTTGCACTTCACTTTCTGGGAGAATTGGCTCCATGAACGAAGCTGGGGGGGTAAGGCAGTCCAGAAGGCCCAGCTTCATCACCACAATTTATCATGGGGTTACTTCGAAACAGCTGACTCAGTTCACAAGAGGGGTAATAGCCATGGTCGTATTCACTTTTGTCAGAAGTGGACTGACAGGCACTATCATTCTGGGCCTGCTGTGGAGGAGACCCTAAATCTGTGACCACTGGGATAGGCTGATGCTGTCTCTTTCTTGCAGAAGCACGAGTCACTGGCTCAGGGGGCTCAATTTCTGGGGGTTCATCCTTAATCATGACTTGGCCGATAGGTAGCAGGTGGTTACAGTGCAAGGTCTTGACAGCTTTGGAGTTGTTCTCTGGACATGCCTTGTACACAGGTAAATCATCCACCTTTCCAACTACTACATGGGGAAGATGGTGCCACCGATCAGCAATTTTGTGTTTACCATGCAGTCCCAAATTGTGTAACAACACACGGTCTCCAGGTCGAAGCTCTTGAGCTTTTACTTTTTTATCATACCTCTCTTTGTTGATTAGATTTCTTTTGGCGGCCATTGTCTGGGCCAGTTGATAGGCATGATTCAATTGAGCTTTCAGTTTTTGTACATATTGCAAGTAGTTTTTGGCTCAGTCCCCATCTGGAGAGACCTCAAAACAGACATCAACTGGCAGCCGGGCCTCTCTCCCGAACATGAGGCAGTAGAGGGAGAACCCAGCAGCATCATTTTTCATGCAACTGTATGCGTGTACCAAGGTGCTAATCTGCTGGCTCCGTTTATGCTTGTCCTTTGGGTGGAGGGTGCCCAGCATGTCTGGAAGGATGCGGTTAAAACATTCTGGTTGAGGGTCTCCCTGCAGTTGATAGAGGGTGATTCTTGACTTTTGCACCCCCCATAGAGAGAGCATTTCTTTGATTAGCCAACTCTCAAAGTCTCTGCCTTGATCAGAATGAATCCACTGGGGGGCACCATAGTGGATGAAGAAATTTTCCACTAGCACCTTGGCCACGGTAGATGCCTTTTGATCTTTGGTGAGAAAAGCTTGTGCATACCATGTGAAATGATCCGTAACCACTAACACATTGCCAATGTTCCACTGATCAGGTTCTAAACATAAGAAGTCTATGCAGACTAGTTACATGGGGGCACTGGTAGTAATATTAACAAGGGGGGCAGCACTCTTAGGCAGGGCTTTTCTTTGCAGGCAGTGACTACAAGTCTTTCCATGGTGCTCAACATCGGCCCCCATTTTGGGCCAGTAGAAGCGAGATAGTACCAGGTAAATGGTTCTGTCAATACTGAGGTGCCCCATGTGATTGTGGAGGGACCACAGTACCAAATCTTTAAAGGCCATGGGCAGAACCAATTATTGCTTGTCTACTTTGCCACTACGATCTACTGTCTCTCTATACAACAACTGATTGAGCAACTTCAATCTGGGGCCTTCTTTAAACAATAAAGCAGTTCGCAAGTCAGTGGAATGTAACTTAGACACATCTTTCCCCGCACGCAGGGAATCAAGTGCTGGCTGAATCTTAGGATCATGGGATTGAGCCCACTGAATGCTGTCATTGTCAAATTGAGGTGCTGCACTAATATCTAGAGCAGAGAAGTGGCAATAAGCAGCTGGTATGCAGGTGTCAGAAGGGCCCAAGCAATCTACTGAACAGTTCACTGTGTTCGCAGACATCTGTTCATCTCTATCAAACTTCTGGCATAATACTCGAATGACAGGTTCAGACAGCCTGCCCCAATCACTCTTGGAAGTGGGCCTTCATGATAGGGCGTCAGCATCAATATGGTTCAGGCCCGGTCTGTAATCGACAGCATAATCATAGGTTGATAATGCAGAAAGCCACCAGTGCCCAGTGGTGTCTAACTTAGCTGAAGTCTGTACATAGGGCAATGAATTATTGTCAGTCTTCACCAATATCTTTGTATCATAGAGATATTCATGAAATTGGTCAACGATGGCCCATTTTAGCGCAAGGAACTCCAACTTATGCACAGGGTAGTTTTGTTTGGACGGGTCAAGCTTCTACTGGCGAAAGCTACTGGTCTCGGGCCATCCTCAAGCTCTTGATACAGCACCGCTCCTAGACCCTGGAGCAGGACACTGCGGCACAGGAACTAGCACAACAAAACTCACCCAAATCAGGAACCAAAACAAAAAAAGCAAAAAGGAAATCCAAAAAACTTCTGATCATAGGAGACTCCATGATTCGGGGAGTTGATACCCATCTCCAGCCAGGGGTAATGGTCAGATGTCTCCCAGGTACATCAGCATGGAGAGACACTGACCACATTGCTAAAATTGTTCACAAAGCAGGAGAAAACATTGATGTCCTAGTACACATAAGGGACTAATGATCTCGCCAGCCGGTCAGTTGTGGAGACAAGGAACACCTGACCAGGCTGGGTGACAAACTATCATCCATTTCGTCTGGCATCTCCTTCTCTGAGATCCTGCCAGTCTGGGAGAGGGGGGCAGATGGACGGAAGGTCAGAGAAGGGGAGATGGGGAGCTAAACACGTGGCTCAAGGGCTGGTGCCAGGAAAAAGGACACAGATTTGTAGGGAACTAGCAACAGTTCTGGGAGCGAAAGTTCTTTAAATTTGATGGACTGCATCTGACTAAGGAGGGAGTCAGTGCATTGGGGCAGAAGTTTGACGTCTTTGCAGAATATTTAAACTAGCAAATGGGGAGAGGGGTGCAGCACCCCATACGTCGAATGGGAAGAACACCCCTCCCCCCTCAGCTAGTGGTCAAACAGGGATTCGGCATGTTTGCAGTTCATTTGCATCACCAGGTAAGAAAAAAGGTTTGTCTCCCCATACGACGCAGAGGGGCAATGCCAAACCTCACCCAACAACTAACACACCGAAATCTGGCCAATGGAAAATCATGTACACAAATGCTCACAGCCTGGGAAATAAGATCCCAGACCTGCAGGCAATAATGTCAGAGGCTAAACTGGACATAGTAGCAATTAGTGAGATGTGTTTACCAGTAACCACATAGGAGACTTCAGTACCTGGCTATGTATTGTTCAGAAGAGACCGAGTACAAAAAGGGGAGGAGTGGCCCTGTATGTCAATGAAAATATCAAAGCTACAGAAATTCAGAATACACATAAGGAGCCAGAAGAACTGTGGGTCACCCTGGAAACAGGAAATGGGACAACCATAAGAACTGGGGTTGTCTACAGGCCCCCAGATCAGGGGAGGACATAGACACATTACTGTTAGAAGATATACAAAACATGACAGCTAAAGGGGAGGTTCTGATAATGGGAGACTTCAACATGCTAGATACAGATTGGTCAATACCAGCAGGAACATCTGCCAGAACTAGACACATAGTGGATTCCCTGCAGGGGGAGGGCCTCAAACAACTGGTACAACAACCCACAAGAGACAGGACTATCCTAGATCTAATACTGACTAACAGGGAAGGGATCACAGATCTCCAGGTAGAAGGTCACCTGGGGGCCAGTGACCATCACATGGTATGGTTCAATTTGGCTACTACATCTAAATCATCCCATTCCAAGGCAAAAATATGGGACTTCAGAGGAGCTGACTTTGATAACATGGCCAACAGAGTTAAGCTAGCCCTGGCAAAAAGAAACACAGGTGAGGGGGTACAGGCAAAGTGGGCAAGCATTAAGGATGCAATACTTGAAGCAACATCCCATTGTGTTAGACAGAAAAGGAAGTGCAAAAGAAGAAGGAAACCACTTTGGTTCTCAAATATAGAGGCAGAAAAGGTCAAAGCCAAAAGGCTGGCCTTCAGGAAATATAAGGGAACACAGCGGGATGAAGATAGGGAGGCATACCAAACTGCCCTAAAGGAAGCAGGGAAGGCAGTAAGGCAGGCAAAGTCCCAAACTGAGGAAACACTAGCATGAACAGTAAAAGAAGGTGACAAGACTTTCTATAGATACATTAGTGAAAGGAGAAAGTCCAGAGGGGGATTGCTAAGCTTAATGGAGAAAAGGGAGCATGTGGAGGAGGACCATGTAAAAGCATCTATCCTAAATAGATACTTTTGCTCAGTATTTACTGAAGAGAAGGTAGGGCAGGGCCCACAGCTCAACACCATGGACACAGGGGAGGAGGTGAGCACTACTCCCTTCACAAAAGAAAGAGTCCTACAAGAGCTCTAAGCTCAGGGTGGATAAGGCAATGGGACCTGATGGCATACATCCCAGGGTACTAAGGAGCTAAAGGTGGAACTAGCAGAGCCATTAGCAGAACTGTTTAGTGAGTCTCTGAGCACAGGAGAGGTCCCAGAAGACTGGAGAAGGGCTCATGTGATCCCACTCCACAAGAGTGGTAGTAGGAAGTAGGCAGGGAACTACAGACCAGTCAGTCTTACCTCAGTAGTGGGCAAGATTATGGAGGCACTCCTTAAGGAAAGGATAGTGCAACACCTGGAATCCATAGGGGCACAGGATCCAAGACAGCATGGGTTTACAAAATGAAGGTCCTGTCAAACTAATCTCATAGATTTCTTTGACTGGGTAACCAGTGGTGGACCAAGGGGGAGCAGTTGATGTCGCCTACCTTGACTTCAGCAAAGCTTTTGACACTGTTCCACATAGAAGATTGATAAATAAGCTGGGTAGGCTCGGGGTGGGTCAGAAGTTGGTCAACTGGGTGGCAAACTGGTTGACGGGCAGAAAACAGAGAGTGGTAGCAAATGGTATACAGTCAGAAGAGATGCAAGTCACAAGTGGGGTACCTCAGGGATCAGTCCTGGGGCCAGTCCTCTTCAACATCTTCATTAGTGACCTTGCAGATGGACTAGAGGGTAAGGCTTGTCTGTTTGCAGATGACACCAAGATCTGCAACAGAGTAGATGATCCAGATGGGGTGGGCAGAATGAGGAGAGATCTGGATAAACTAGCAAAATGGTCAGAAGAGTGGCAACTGGGATTTAATGCAAAGAAGTGCAAGATCATGCACATAGGGAAGAGAAACCCTGAAGCCACCTATAGGCTGGGAGGGGAGTTGCTAGCAGTCACAAAGGAAGAAAGAGACTTAGGCATCATCATCATCACTGATGACCTGAAATCATCCAAGCAGACCTCTAAAGCAGTAGGTAAGGCTAGGGAGGTGTTAGGGTGTATTAGTAGGATTATCACAAGTCGTAAGAGGGAGGTAATAATCCCTCTTTACAAGACACTGGTTAGGCCCCATCTGGAGTACTGCGTGCAGTATTGGAGGCCACACCTTCACAAGGACATTAACCAAATTGAGGCAGTCCAGAGAAGACCAAAATGGTGCAGGGACTGCATCAGAAGACATATGAGGACAGATTAACAGAGCTCAATATGTATACCTTGAGCAAAGGAGGAGAGGTGATATGATTGAGGCATTCAAACACCTTAAGAGCATTAACAAGGTGAAAGAGTCTAACATGTTTAAATATAAGAAAATAGCAGGACAAGAGGACACAGCATGAGATTAGAGGGGCCAATTAAGGGGAATGTGAGGAAATTCTTTTCACAGAAAGGGTGGTGGATGCATGGAATGGCCTACCTCAAGAAGTGGTGGCTATGAATACAGTGCAGGGCTTCAAACAGGCATGGGATAGGCATAAGGGAGCAATACAAATGAGTATGAATAGATAGGCCACTGACAGAGCAAAGGCCGATGGCACATTTATAAGGTAGAAAAAGAAATGGGCAGACTGGATGGGCCTTGCGGTCCTTATCTGCCGTCAACTTCTATGTTTCTATGTAGACCCTGCAAACTAGTGTCCATATACAGCACATAGGGTTTGGAGGGGTCAGCATAGGCGAGGACTGGGGCATGGGTGAGCTGGAATATGATCTCATGGATGGCTGCTTCACAGTCAGGCATCCAGCGGGGCCCGAAGAGTTCACCTGGGTGGAAATATACTTTTTCTGGTTCTCTAATGGCCCCTTTTTTGTATTTACGATTGGAAGGAGGGTGACCCTGGGTAAGGTTCAAGAGTGGGTGAATCACCTTGAAATAGTCTTTTATGAACCTGCGGTAGTAGCCACAGAACCCCAGGAAACACTGTAGTTCTTTCAGATTATGGGGCTGGGGCTAAGTAGTCAGTACTTCAACCTTACTGGGATCAGTCTCTACCCCTTTTGTAGATACTATGTGCCCCACATACTTCAAAGAGGTTTGGAAAAACTGGCACTTGTCAATGGACAGCTTGAGGCCGAAGTCTTCCAGTCGGTCTAGGACTTTAAACATCCAGTTCTCATGCTCCTCTAAGGTGCTCCCAAACACAATGACATTGTCCAAGTACACCAGGCATTCCAGCAAATTCATATCTTGCCCCGCACGTTCCATCAGTTGCTGAAAGGTGGCCGGGGCACCCGATATCCCCTGTGGCACCCTCAGAAACTCATAGAACCCCAATGGACAGATGAAGGCTGTTTTCTCAAGGTCCTCCGGGGCCATCAGGATCTGGTAGTATCCGCTGCAAATATCCAACACCAAGAACCATTTGCTCCCATTCAAGCACCCCAGGGCATCTTGTATATGAGGCATAGTGTATTGGTCTGGGATGGTCCACTGGTTCAGGGTTCGATAATCAACACACATCTTCACAGACCTATTCTTCTTATGCACAACCACAATGGGAGAAGTGTATGGGCTCCTGGATTCTTGTATCATGCCAGCAGCAAGCATTTCCTGCAGGTGTCTTCTCACATCATCTATGTCTGCTGTGGCTAGGCGTCAGGACCTCTCTCGAAATGGCTGTTCATCATGCAGGCGTATGTGATGCTCCACACCCTGGACATATCCCATTCCTTCAACGAAAACACTTGGTCACTCTGGGCAATTCTCTTGCTAATTCTAGCCTTCCATTCAGCTAACAATGGGGAGTCAACAAAGTCAAACAAGTCTGGAGTCATTCTCTCCTTCTCACCAGGGAGCTTGTTGCTGGGCAATACTGCAGTGTTTGTGCAGTGTACCATAGCTAGGGTGCACCCTCTGTTACCCCAGATCTCCCGATCTGACACATTGTGAATCTGGACCATCACTCATCATGCATAGGCATGGGCATGAGCAGTCAAGATGCCGGGCTTGACCAATAATCCTTCTGGCAATTTCCCATTGCCTGGCACATCCAACACCAGTATTTTGTTCTTGACATCTTTCTGGAGGCAGACTTCCCTCCGAATGGTACACTGGGCGGTAGGGGTCAGTACCATTGAATCAGGATCCTTCTTCCACGCAGTCCCCACCGGTTCATCCTGGTCTGCTTCCTCGGGTTTCTGTTGCAAATCATAGGCCCTCTTGATCAGAGCCAGAATTCTTAGGGCCCTCCCAGTCCGTCACCCTTGTTTCTCATGACAGAGTTGCGCCAGTCTCCCAAACATATGGGCGTTTGTCCCAATTAACAGGGGACCCCACCATACAGTCCGGTGAGGGGACTCACTAGGGCCAATGTCTCTACTCACTCCTCTACACCCGTTACAGTTGCAGGAAAAGACAACCAGAGGTGGACATACCCTAGGTAGGGGTAAGACTTGTCGCTCAGGCCCCACACATGTAGGCCTTCCAGGGAATGCAAAGGCACATCACATAAGTGTTTGTCATACCAGTCCTGGAATGTAATGGTCACTAGCGATCCACTGTCAAGCAAAGCCTGAGTATCAATACCATTCACAGTCACCATTGTCTCCATTGAAGGGCCCACTATTTTTGACCAGTCTGGAGAGGCAGTAGCAGAGGCCCAGTCAGACGATTTAGCCACAAAGAAATTTGAGTTAGGGTTTCTCGAACCCTCACTGCAGTCATTTCGGGCACCCCTTGGCCACTGATTTGCTTTTCGGAGCTCCTCTTGGAGTCTGTTTACTACTCTTTCTAAGTCTTTCTGAGACCGCCATTCTCTTTTCATATGGCCATCCTTTCCACAGTGGTGACAAATGATAGACTCCTGGGTAATCGTGGGAGAGAACATCGTATGAGGAACTGAAGCAGTAGTAAGAGATTGGGATCTAGTATCTGCTTGCAGTGGTGAGAGTGGTGCAATGTGTCTTAACAGTTCCTTTAGAGTGGCAGTCAATCCGGTGATCTCAGTCTTGGAGCCACCCTCTGTAGTGGATGCCTGAGGGTGCACCCCACCCCCATGGCAGTCATATCCTGAAAGGGACCAGAATCTTGTTCCATGGGGGAAACCCTTGCAGAGGCACCTGTCTTCAACTGTGTATGGGAGCCCGGATTCAGATGAGGATCTGTGGTGGAGAGTAAGAAACGCTAAGCAGTACTCAGGGGGGCCATTGTCTGTATATGTACCTCAGCTTGAAAAGCTGCTACAAGAGTGCCCCAGAAAGGGTAGTTTGCTGTCAAATGAATTAGATCGAACTAGGCTGGACCGGATCCTTAAGTCTGCTCCATTTTCCAGAATTGTTACTGTGGTTACCTTGCCACCCGATGGAATCGCCTCCTATGACGAAAGCACAAATGAAAGAAATTGCTGAGCAAAGGTGACCCAGTGGGGGAATTGCACCCATATCTGCTGCTGCTGTGTAAGTGACCGAGAGTGATCAGCCAAGTGAGGCTCAGGGTCAAAAGTCGCCACTTAACGAGCACTCTGAGAATGCAAAGGACTTCCTGCCCTGGGCCAAGCACTGGAAAGACAAGCTACTAAAGGAAGTCCAAGAGTTGAAGACTACCTCACTACCTCAATTTGACAATGACAGCATTCAGTGGGCTCAATCCCAAGATCCTATGATTCAACCAGCACTTGATGCCCTGCGTGTGGGGAAAAATGTGTCTAAGTTACGTTCCACTGACTTGCAAGCTGCTTTATTGTTTAAAGAAGGCACCAGATTGAAGTTGCTCAATCAGTTGTTGTATAGAGACACAGTAGATAGTAGTGGCAACGTAGGCAAGCAACAATTGGTCCTGCCCACAGCCTTTAAAGATTTGGTACTGAGGTCCCTCCACAATCACATGGGGCACCTCGGTATTGACAGACCAGTGCTGAGAGTACAGAGACTGTAGCTGTCCCCCTCAGAAAGACTGGCCGAGCTGTCAAGCCAGTAGTACGCCTCAGTTATGATTCTTCCGGGAGGCCAGTGGATTTGCCTCTCAATGTGGTGCACAAAGGTGTTTATGTCTCACCAAGGTCACTGCCCAAATTGAGCTTGACAGCCAATTCCAGGTTACTTGTCTTTCCCTCTCACCATGGCGCCCTGCCCCCTCTAGCTCCAAGTTAGCTAATAGGGAAGGGCCCCCTCTTGTATTGTTTAAGGTACAAGAAGTTATTACTTGATTCAGTATAGTAATGTTCAATTTACCTGTGTGAAATATGCAGTGTGTTGTCAGAATGGATATACTATCATGAAGAGTAGTGACTATGTACAGTAAAGTAATAAGTTTATGTTAATGCGGACGCCAAGTTTTCTCCAGGCAGGGAAGGGTGTATCCCCCCTACAAATGGGGGTTCCCAAAAAGTCTTCCTCGAGCTTGTCTAAATGCTCACTGCCAGGCTGGTGTCCTGCGTTTTAGCAATTTAAATGTGATTGCCAGAGAGTGCTTGTATAGCCTCTGTGTACTGTCTCTTTAAGAGCTGCCTGGATTGCAGTCATAAGTAATCTGAGAGGGAGCTCTGCTGAAAGGTGTAACTATTTGCTAAAAATCATTTAGAGTAATAATGTCGTTTGTCTAACATGCCTTCTTTGCAGCAAGGACTGTTTTATCTCCACTATCTTGGTCCTGGACTGCGAATTAGACCAATCAGTTCTAGTGGGACCTAAAATGGAGTAGGACTACAGGAGCTGTCTAGGGTCAAAATCTGTAGGAATTATAGTTTGGGTCTTTTGGTGCCTTTTTGCACCTGGAGGGGGAGCCTTTGTTGTGACTTGACAGACAGATCAGCCAACCAAACCTTTTGGAATCTGGGAAAAGTCCCTGGCTTGCTGGCAGTTGAGTCAGATCTCATTTGGGAGCTGAATGAGCAAGAGCTTGAGACAGTCAAGCAGCCATCTGAGTGGTTTCACGTGGGAGAACTGTGGAAAGGCCTGAGTTGTGGCCTGCATGTCTGCCTGCTGCCCCTGAGAGGAAGAGAAGAGAATTATTTTGGACTAAATCCAAGTTTGAGAACGAAGTAAGCCACTGATTTTTTACCAGGCTCATACTTGAAGAAGACCGAAGATTTGCTGAATGCGATTAGCCTGTCAGGATTTCAAGCTGCTTTTGAATCCCTGGTTGGTGCAGAGACTTTGCGATTGTGACCGGAGAGAAGTTTGCCTGGTACAGTAGAATCTCCTTACATGTAAATGTGCTGTGCATTGAAAGTGGGTCGTGATTTTGGTTCCCCACTGTGTGAACCATGTTCTGCTTGCTGGAAGCTTTATCCAGCCTAATCAGACTGAATCCGCGTTCATCTCCATTCGACCTGGGCCATGCCATGCTGGCCCTGCCAGACTACCCCACTGCATAGAGAAAGCCATCGACGAGAGACCTGCCTGGGGATCAGCCCCCTGCTCCATGCTTGAACAGGAACAACGCCTCGGGGAATCGTGTGGTTCCTGCTTCTCCTGGAACTCCAGATTAACCACCTGCTGTCTTGATTTTCGTCAGGCCTATGTCCAGTCTTGGGTATCATGAGTAATCATCAGGGTAGCTCCCTGCAACAACAGCCTAATCTAAAAGTGTGTCATCTGATTGTCTTCTTGTTTTCTTTTCATGAACTGAGCCCTCTGGCTCTGGATTACAAATAGTGTGTGTTGTACATGTTGTTTTCTTCCATCACAAGGCCCCAACCAGCTGCAACATTCCTGGATAGCCCACCATTCTCCACCTGGGTACCCAGAGTGTGTGACTGTTAATGGACCCTGAAGTGCATGCATAACTGTTTGATTGATACAGCCTTTAAGCAAAATAATCTGATTATGTCCTTCCTTTGTTCAAGCCCCTTAAATAAATCAGATCTAACTCTTTTTTGCATTTACCCTGACTGTGGTTCCAGTTTGTGCAAGAGTACTGTACTGCTGTTATTTGCTGTGTATAACCTTATTTTACAGGGAGTCCCCAGGGCCAGGCCAGAGAAAAGCCCTGGTGGTAAGTGCAAACAGTGTGGGTACTTGTTTGGTGTATCAGGGGTATTATGAAAGTGATTATTGTGTATTGTTTTGGCCACTAGTAAGGAAAGGGGGAGTTACAGTGTTCCAGAGGGCTGTGCCCAGGGTAACTTGACCACTACCAACCCTGACCTCCTAGTGGAGGCACCAGTTTCAGAACTCAGGCCCCTTAACCTGCTACTAGCCAAGCAGGCAGGGGTAGTAGCCCTTGGGATAGCACCACCTAGGGGTTACACACCTGTACCTTGTTTATTCCCCTAAAATACTTGAGCGTCTCTATCATATCTCCCATCTCCCTTCTTTCCTCCATTGAATAGATATTAAGGTCCTTAAGTCTTTCTTCATAGGGCTTCACCTCCACCAGTTCTGCTGGCAGTCTATTACAGGTGTCCACCACTCTTTCAGAGAATTCCTCACATTTCCACTGCCCCCCCCCCCACAGCTTCATTGTATGCCCATTAGTCCTGGTGCACTTTCTCATTTAAAAGACCCCCCCTTGCACCTTGTTTACCCCCATTAGGTACTTGTAGGTCTCTATCATGTCCCCTCTCGCTCTTCTCTCTTCTATGGTGCAAATGTTGAGACCCCTCAGTCTCTCCTCATAGAGTTTTTGATGTTTGCACGTTTCTTGGGAACAGTAAATCTTTGAATATGTATGGCCTTGCGTAAACTGATGATGATGCAGTTCTCTGCAGCACAGTGCCTTTCCCGCCTTGAGTGCTTCTGGGGAAGTGGGTAACAGTGATGGCAGGGACACAGGGTACTATATTTGTGCTTCTAAAGTACTTAACATTACTTTTTAACTAGTACAAGCAGAAAAGTAATATTTTTTGTAATCAGAATATTGGCTCACTTTTAGAGGCAAAAGCAAACAGTGCAGACATAGGTATATCTCTTTTCAGTTTATCTAATGGCTAACAATAAGCGTTTATTCTCATGGAATGTTAATGGTCTAAAGAATATGGTAAAATGAAAATAAGTTATGAGAAGGGTTAGCAAGCTAAAAGCAGACCTCCTCCTACTCCTGGAGACTGTAGGGGAGTATACACATATAAGCGTAGGCTGGAAGGGCACTTGCGTTGGATCCTGCTTCAACTTGAAGGTCAGGGTAGAAGCTGTCTGAGTAAAGCCAGACTTTCCCAGGGAAAATATTGCACACAAGCACAGATGGAGACAGAGATATGCTTTACTACAAGTACAGCTTAACAGTGATGAGAATCTGGCAATTAGATCAATTTATGGCCCTAACAGTAAGGATGGTGACTTTTTCTACTGGCTAGCCTTAGAAATGATACAGTTTGAGGGCCCCTGAATTTTGGGTGGGGACTCCAACTGCATTCTGGACACCATTCTTGACCTATAGAATCTGACTCCGGTCCCCAGCTCTAGAAATGCTAAAGCCTTATGACACTTATCCAATACATTTAGTTTAACGGAGGCTTGGAGACTTTACAACACAACAGGTCATGAGTAAAGCTTTTATTCATGTTCACATGGATCTTGTACCCTAGTGATCACTTAGGCCTCCACTGGCCTGCTCACACAAGCTGAAGATGTGGCATATGACACCACTTTGAACTTTGAACATGTGCCTGTCTCACTGCATGTCTCTAGGGGTCGGACCTCACACCCTACTAAGGCCTGGACACTGGACCCCATCCTGCTTACCAGCTCAGAGTATAACTATCTTATATTCCAGGCCTCAGAAGACTATTTGGTCCTAAACAAAAAGGGTAACACCTCATATACAACCAGATGGTAAGCCCATAAAGCAGAAAAGGTAGGATTTTTTTTTCAAATTACAGTTTTAATACAGTACTCTAAATATGAAAGCTCCTTTTAATAAAAAGGAATTGCACTCCTTTTAGTTAACATCTATTCTTCCTCTGTTTTAGGCTTGGCTGACCTGCCAACCCGCACAGATCCATGCCAGGATCACCATTTGCAAACAGAGTGCATCATGGTTTTCTTGCGAGTAGACATGATAACCATAATGCATCTGTTTGCCTGCTATTCTCTGGCACATTTATGTTTTGAAGCTGTGTGTGTTCACAGTCACTGCGATCTGTAAAGAGTGAAAGTATGATGGCTGAAGTTATTCTTATTTATTTATTTATTTATTTGAAAAGTTTAACCAGGAAAGGCATACTGAACTGAGATGGCTCACTTCCAGATGCATCCGGGGGTACAATTTATATTACACAACACGGATTTAAACTAATATACATACATTCACTACAATATACACTATTTACCACAAGCCGGTAATACAACATGATCATAGGAGCATCTGTGGGCCATAAGAAGTATGGAGCAGTGAGAGGCACAGAGAGGAACATGGATATATAGTAGCGAGAGCGTGTAAGAAGATGGAGCAGTGTTTAGGAGCAGAGAGAGTTTTGAAGATAAGAAACAGGTGGGGAAGGCTGAGGAGAGAGTGTTGGGAGGGGGAAATTGGAAGGTAGGGAGGTATGTAGAGATGGCAAGGCAGACCTTCGTCCCTCTGGGATGCACACCCCACAAAGGCCAGATGCATCCCACCCAGTCCATGTCTTGTTACGAACATATGAATGTGCCAGCAGAAACTGACCACCCCGTCTATTTTAGTCTGCTCGAGTGTGCAACTAGCACCCCAGTTTGCAGTTGCCCCACCCCCTCCACTTTGTCATCCCACTACCGCACCCACCTCCCCCACCCTCACTCTACCCTGTTCCCTGTCCCATGCCCTTTTAAAGCTGTTCAGATTTACATGATACCATCCATTCTGTTAGTGTATTCCATTTTGCTACCACCCTCTCAGTGAAATAGTGTCTCATTTCCCTCCGAAATCTTCCCCCCTCTATTCTTAGCCCATGCCCCCGGTGTCCCTCCCCCTCCTTAGTTTAAAGACCCCATCTGCCCCATCCTTATTGATTCCCCTCAGATACTTGAATGTCTCTATCATGTCCCCCCTGCCCCTTCTGTCCTCCAGGGTGTACATATTCAGGTCTCCCAGCCTGCTGTCATAGTCTCTCCCCTCCATTCCACATATCATCTTCATTGCCATCCTCTGCACCCCCTCCAGTAGCCTGATATCATGCTTCAGGTATGGCCTCCAAAACTGCACACAATACTTCAAGTGCAGCCCTACCAGTGACCTGTAGAGCAGCAAGATCACCTCTCTTCACCTGGACGAAACCCCCTCGCTATGCACCCCAGCATTTTGTTCACTTTGCAGCCGCTCTCCTGCACTGGGCAGTGCTGTTCATGGTCCCTGTTGCCATTATCCCTAGGTCCTTCTCCTCCTCAGTGATCCCCAGCTTAACCTCCCCTCCCAGCCAGTATTCTCTCCTTGGGTTCTTCGCCCTGAAGTGCATAACCTTACACTTCTTTGCATTGAACCCCAGCTGCCACCTCTCTGACCACTCCTCTAGCTTGCTTAGGTCGCCCCTGCAGCTGCTTCCATCCTCCCCCCACCCACCACTGCTCCTATTTTGGTGTCGCTGCTAACAGACTTACCTTGCTCACTACACTGTACGCAATGTCTGATATGAAGAGCCCAAATAATACTGGTCCCAGCACAGAGCCCTGTGGCACCCCGCCACCGCTCTTTGGAGTTGAGAGCTCACCTCCCACGACCACCCACTAAAGCCTCCCACTCAGCCAGCTTGTAATCCAGTTCATCATTTTTGCCCCTATCCCTACACCAGTTAGCTTCCCCCAAGCCACCCATGAGGCACCCAATTGAAGGCCTTGCTGAAGTCCAAGTAAAGAACGTCCACCACATGACCCTTATCCAGCTCACCTGTCAGACAGTTATAATATTGAATCAGGTTGGTTTGACAAGACTTCCCCGAAATGAACCCATGCTGCCTCACATCCTGGAGGCCGTTGTCCTCCAGGTATGACACCAGTCTTTCCTTTAGTATAATTTCCATGAGTTTGCACACTATGGAGGTGAGACTTACCAGATGATAATTACCCAGTTCGGCCCTTTGTCTGCTCTTGTGTAACAGCACTACATGTGCCATCCTCCAGTCCAGTGGCACACATCCCAACTCCATTGAGGTGCTATACAGATCCACCAGTGGCTCTGCCAACATCTCCGCCATCTCCCTCAGTACCCTGGGGTGGATACCATTCAGCCCTGGTGCCTTGTCTACCCTCAGTGCCCTCAGTCCCTTTAGAACTCTACTTCCCTCAATTTTTCCATCTGTCACCTCCTCTCCCCCCACCCATCCTCACCCTCCCAGCCCATGGTGATACCCATGGTGATAGCGGTCCCCCCTTTCCTTCCGTGAACACTGAGCAAAAGAATTCATTCAGTGCTTCCACCTGTTCCTCCCCCTTTTCCATCCACTCCTCACCCCTTTTTATCCTCTCCATTGTCTCCTTGCACTTCCTTTTCTCCTGATGTATCAGAAAAGCCCCCTGCTAATTCCCCTGCGCCTAATCTCAGCCCACTCTGGGCCTTGGCTTCTCTCACTTTTCCGGTCACCTCCCTGGACCATCTTGCATACTCCTCCCTGTCCCCTTCCTTTCCTGTTCTCCTATAACTCTGGTGCGCCTCTTGTTTTGCCCTCACCACCTCCACTACCTTGCTGTTCAACCAGCATGGTTTCCTTGCTCTGCTCCTCTTACTCTGTGTCTTGGTGCAGGCTTCTGTTGCCTCTGTAATCCCCCATTTAATAATATCCCATTTTTGCTCCATGTCCACCTCCTCCCTTATGCCCTCCAGTTTCCCTTTCAGTACGTCCTGCATCCTCCCAAAGTCTTCCCCCTGAAGTTTACCACCTGGGTTACTGATTTCTCTGGCTCCCCGCACATTGTGATATTAAACCACACAGTTTGGTGATTGCTGTCAGCTAGTGGGTCCTCCACCCTTATTTCCCTTATTGCCTCCCTATTCGACAATACCAGATCTAAAGTGTTCTTTAGCCTAGTAGGTACACTAACCTACTGTGCCAGGAGACCCTCCTGGATCGTGTCCAGGAGCACTTGCTCCCTAGCACTGGAGGTGACCGGAATGCTCCAGTCAACCCCCGGCAAGCTGAAGTCCCCCACAATGACCACCTTCCCTTTTCTACATACCTTTCTGATTTGTCCCACTAATTCCCTGTCAAGCTCCTCAGACTGGGACGGCGGCCTGTATACTGCCCCAAACCTGTTTCCTACCCCTTGGGCCTAGGAGCTGAACTGCAAAGAGAAACGTTAGGGTAGGGAGGGAGAGGAAGACCATTCATCCCTCTGGGGTACAAACCCCACAAGGGCCAGACACAGCTCAGTGATAATTCTGTCAAGCAGCAGCTCAGCTTGTTACTTCTAATACAGAGTGAGTTTAAGCTAAGTGGGTTTTTCTACATACGAATAACACAATCACATAATTGATGTTTGTAGCCCCCACTCCCACAACATGGGGGCTTACCTTAACTGTTTTCCTGGGCTTCAGTAATGCCCACTGCCAGACAGACGTCCCGCATAGATAGTAAATCCATAGATAGATATTTGTTAATCCTGTAGATCTGCGTAAAAGTGCCATGATGTGCCTTTGCACCTGTCCCTTTAAGACTACAGACAGGGTGTATACAGTCAATGGTCTGGGCTGGGTCCAAGTGTTTCAAAGCTCACAACTGGCCAGGCACCATTCTAATTTGCTCTACTCTGCAGTTGATAGTGAAGCAGAGGGAGTTCTAACTATTACTGCAAATGTTTATTTCTAATCTGTTGTTGTATTTAAATTAGAGTGTTTGCTTTAACCTGCCTTCTTGCAGCTTATTCATCTAAATGTGAGCCACCATGTTTGGTCCCGGACTTCCAGAATTTGAACCAATGGGACACAGGGGACCTTGAGGGGTCCTTACTTCAAGTGCCTCGTTGGAAGAAAAACTGTAGTTCTTGTAATTTTAAAGGTTGGTGCCTAAACTGACAAATGGAAGCACCAGAACGGTGATTGACATCTCTACTAACCAACCGGACTGCTAGAAATCCAGACTAGTTCAAGAACAGTTAGAAAAAAGAGAGTTGCTATAAGAGCTGGAGAGAGTGAGCAGCTTGGGCCATCGAGAGGCAGCTCCAGGAAAGGAGTTGTGGAGATTTGGCAGGGAAAGGCCTGACTTGCCTTTGTTTTCCAGCATTGAACTACTTGATAGCAGTAATCAGAATAACCCGATGCTAATCTTTGAACTGTGGCAGTTTTCCCAAGACTCTGAGAAGTACAGCTTGAAATATTGGACTGAGAGAAGCTCCTGTGAAGTGTTTGGCCCAAGAGTTGTGTGAGAGACTGTTTTGCAAATTGAGAGGGTTGCTCAGTGAATCTACTGGAATAATGAATCGGCCTAAAACCGAATTGAGAGGTAGAGAAGTATGTGCTGTTCTCATTAAATGTGCTGAATGTTTATTGTGGGTCACAAATTACTGTTCAGGGACTCCTGCTTGCCAGAAAGGAGCCTTCTTTGCCAGTGACCGAACTGTTTGCCAACTGGAGGGTTTCATCAGCAAACAAACCGAACTTTGCCAGAAGTGTTTATTCAGCCTTGTGCCTATTCCAAACTTGTCCCAAGCCATCTATTTCTGCACCAGTGACTGTTTTCTCAGCCAGAGACCAGATTGGGTATCCAGCCCCTGCACAGCAAGAAATCGCAGGTTGCGGCCATCTGAAGGGAAAAGCCGTGAAGCGGAGGTGAGTCGGGCCGGCCCAGCTTCCCCATGCTATTCCATTTCCAGCAGCAGGTCTTCATATTGGCAGACCTTCCTCAACCAACTGGTGTCCTAAGTAAACTGAGGGTAGCTCCCTGCAACTTTTTTTTTGAGTCTTTCTGTGGTACCATCTGATTGCTCCAGTGTGTTTCAGGGTTACAAAGGACTGGGCTAACTGGCCTTGGATACAAATAACCAAATCCTTTTGCATGCATGTTTAACTGCCTTTTCTTTCCATCAAGGGCACCAACAACAGCTGCAATGCCAGCCACCCCCGGGCACCGATTCTGTCCAGCCAGCATAACAATCTTGGTTCCCAGTGTTGCCAGACTGTTTACCTTGGGACTGAAAGTGCATGCATGCATAGTAACTAACCTGAATCAAATCAGTATAGTAATCATTCATCTAGATTTATGCCCCCTTCCTTGTTTATGACCCCTTAATAAATCTGATTTATTTCACATTTAACCTGGCTTATGAGCATATTCTTAGTTGGTTTACAGTATCGAAAGTGCATGCCTGTCTCGCTAACAGTCTTTACAGGGGTTTCCAGAGGACTTGCTGAAGACCAGTCCCTGGTGGTAAGTGTAAGGGGTGTGTTTATTTTTATTTCAGTGTTTGTTGACTGGGGAAGTCCAGTAGACAAATTCTGCCTATTTTCAGGCACGACCCAGGGAAAGGGGATACAGATGAATGCCAACTGATCTTGAACCAGATTAAGCTGTTAGTGGTATTTTTAGTGCATGGGGGAAAATTTGGCCAGGGCTCCGGAGACATTCCCCTACTCTTTTTCCAAAAGTGCCATGAGATCTTTAACACCCACCTGAACTACCACCAGAACAGGCAGATGGGACTTCAGTTTAACGTCTCATCCAAAAGACGGCACCTCAGAAGTGCAGCCCTTCCCCCCGTGCTGCACTACAGTGTCAGTATTGGGATTTAACCCAAGTGCCTGGTGTGGGGATAGAACCCACAGCCTTCTAATCTCCCAGCCTCAGAGGTGATTGTGTTACCTGCTGAGCCACTGACACTGATCCCTCTGCTGCTCTTGTGTGCATACCATTAATGCTCATTGCTAACTGTGTAGTAACTGCTGAGAAGGATTATTTCCTATTACGAGGTATTTGGTCACTAGACGTGTTTATGAATGGTTATAGCTTTCCAGAAGGCTATAACAGACTAGTTAGATACCCCCACTATTTTTGCTCTGGGTGGAGGCACCTTAATATTGAATCCAGGCCCCTCAACCTGTGGTTAGAAGCACAGGCAGGGGCTGTAACCTTAGAGACAGTGCTGCCTAGGGGCTACATGTTTATTTAGTTTACTTCAAGAGTCCCATCTTCTTTATAACCCCCAATCCATCCACTGTTCTCTGCTTTCTATACATCTGTATCCAACAGAGGTTAATAATAGTAAAAAATTAAAAATAAAAAAAAAACACGGCTTTTTCAAGTCTGTGTCAGTGAGACTCTGTTCTCTCGGACACCACCTGCTTCCTGTATAATGAAAAAAAAAACATATGTGGCATCTTTGCTACAATCAGCAGCGCTCATTTCAGGGAAGTGACTGTTGATTTTTGATGATTTTATTGCTGTTGTTATTCTTCCTTTTGTAACTTATTGATTTCAGTTGGTACCAGGTTGCTTTCTGGCTTCATTTAGAAAGGTACCTGTTTGGGGGATTTTGCTGGTGCAGCTGAGTGTAAGTTTGGGGTGAGTGGGGGTGTGGGGAGGGTGCAGTGCAGTGGGTGGGCATGGGTTGGGGAAGGGGGCCGCAGACAGCGAGGGACCATTTTCTACTTTACAGGGTTAAAAAAAAATGTAAACATCGCGGGCAGGGTTTTTTTTTTAAAGGTACTTTTGACACACTGGGGTGGGCTCCCAGCATGTCACCTGTGTGTTTTGGGTTGGGGGACTGGAGCCGACGGGGATTGGGCACCCTGTCAGCAAATAAAAGGTCTTTGGCAGGGGGGATGATGCCGAGGGGGACTGGTCACCCCCTTCGGCAAACAACTGGCATGGCACATGATGCCAATGGGGAATGGACTCCCCTTCGGCAAATAAACTCAGGAAGGGGGCATGATTATGCTGACAGGGGGATTGGGCACCCCCGTCACTGGCTTTTCTGGGGACTGCGCGAGGTGGACGGCACAGCCCCCACCATGTCTGATTGAAATGTTACACCAGGAAAGGCACAGCCCAGCAATGAGGTGGAGCTCCCTCACTGCAGTAGCTAAAATGTTTCAAGTCGGTGGCACACTTTTGCACTGCTGTCATAGACAGCATGCAATCTAATTCATGGCACGAAGCCCAGCCCCAAAAAGCAGTGGCGCCACTGGCCACAACACGACTGTGCCTCTAAAACCTTCTATTCCAAAGTTACCTCAACATGTTTCTTGCGCACATGTGAGACAACATAAAAAAGTGTGATATGGCAACCATATTGGCCCTGGAAACTAAAATTGAAGCCAGTGAAAAGACTTGAACTACCAGACCAACCCCTGCGCTATACCACTGTTAACAAAAAGTAAAGTGAAAGTATAATTCAGTCAGGAACATTGCAGTTGAAAGAGCTATCCTTTTAACAGAGCTGGCTGGTACTTTTTTTTTTTAACTTCAGAGTAATTATATTGATATATAACCAAATTACAAAATCCACAATAACATAACCACTAACAATTCACACAGGTTACATATAAATTCTGAGTACTCGTGTAATCATTATGATACATTCCAGAAGTGGGCTTATAGTTAAATTAAGTAAAACATGTTAGTTGGGTTTAGGCAATGTTTCGAAAGTTTGTATGATACATGCAGAATTCCTATGCCTCTTAATTATAGTCTCAAGATCCAATTTGTTGGAGTCAGTGAGTACAGACTGGCCTGTAATCTTGGCTTACTGATGCAGTCCATAAGGTTAATACCCATCATGTAATAATAAGTATAATGAAACTATTGAGGTACCATAATTCGGAATTGTATCATATCATATGGGGAGAGGGGAGGCAAGCTCTTGGCTTGGCACCTTAAATGAAGGGAGGTTGCTAGGACCATAGTACTGATAAGCTGGGATGGGAAGAAGCTGCCATCACACCTATTGGGAAAGCATTTTAATACTGTGAACAAGTCGGGTCTTCAACCGCAGATCAGTATCAAGCCTGCTTTCAAAAGGCTCCCATTACCCCCAATATCTTTCAGCCACCAAGAACAATTGAGCTTCCCATTAAGCAGAGATGAGGTTGTGAGGGTAGTTCGTAGTTTCAAAGGCAGTAAGGCCTCTGGTCACTATGGGCTTCCTATCTGGACTTACATGACCCTCTGTCTGAAATGCTCCAGGAAGATTTGAGGCTGGAGTGCTGCCCCTCTTCATGCAGTTGGCTGCCATCAATGTACTTCCAAAACCAGGCAAGGAGCCTACCCAGTGTTCTTGCTACCACCCTATCTCCCTTCTTGCAGCAGATTATGAAATAGCAGTGAAAATACTAGCCACCCGACTTGAACCTATTTTACCACACAGTATACATGCAGACCAAGTGGGACTGGTTAAAGGGAGAAAGAGGAAGAGGAACCATAGCATCAGACACACCTTTAATATCATTCATAGATAGGCTGGTACTGCTGGGGATCATGGGCTGGTGGTCCCTGACCTGGATGTGAGAGAAAGCCGTTGGCCATGTGGAGTGGGTATACATGTTCAAACCCTTAGAAGAAAAGCCCTAGGTGATCGATTGATTAAATAGATCTGTGGCTCATACTTTGCCCGCACAATTCAAATCCCGATAAATGAATTTCTACCCCCACCCATTTAGACTATTTTGCAGTACTCGGCAGGGAAGTCCTTTGTTCCCATTCCTTTATATAATATTCCTCAAGCTGGCAGAGGTCCTGAGGCAATCCCCCCAAACACAGGGAATGGAGGGGGATACCACTCATAAAGTGTCCTTATTCGCAGTTGATCTGCTTCTTTACAAGACTCAATAGAGGTCCAAACACTATTGCAAAAGTATGGCAGATTGGCTGCTCTCGTGGTCAACTGGACCAAAAGTGAAACTGTGCCAGAAGGCAAACTTTATTGGAACTGCTTGCACTTTAACCCTATGGTCCTTCAGGTGGTGGACGCCATCAGGTACATGGGAGTATGTATACCAGGGGGTCTATCTCACTTGTATAAGGCTCATTATTTCCCTCTTCTGGCCAACCCACAAGAGACGTTTGAGCGATGGGGAGCATTGCCACTCTTTCCTGGGGAGAATTCATGTAATTAAAGGAGGCGCTGACCAGAAGCCCTCTCCTCCAGATGAGGGGAGTAGCCTTCAAACCCACGGAAGGGAGGGGGGAACAGACTGGGGGAGGAGGTTTCAGGAGGAGCAGAGGGAGGATGGAAGTATAAAGGAAGCTGGGTGGGTTTGACAAAGGGTATCAGGGATAAGGGGTGGGGTGGTGTTAGTAAATGCCAGGAGCTTGGAAACAAGTTGCCAGAGTTCCAGGCCACGCTGTTTAGGGGGAGGGATGTGGCTGCGGTCACGAAACGTGGGCCAACAAAAACCATGACTGGGACCTAAACGTGCAGTGGTACACTATGCTTAGGAAGGATAGAAAGGAGGGCAGAGGGGGTAAAGTGGCTATGTTCATTAGAGATGACATAGAAATTTCTAAGGTAGAAGAGGCAGAGGGAAACGTGGAGGCCTTATGGGTCACCTTACGAACCCCAGCAGGAGGTAAGGTCAAGCTGGGTGTAGTATATAGGCCCCCTGGGACGAGTGATGTTCTGGAGGATGGTTGCTGAGACAACATCATTGCCCAGTGTGGACCAAAAGGGAAGGAGTGGTGTTGATGGGGACCTTAAATGCCAGGTACAACTGGGGAACCATGTCCTTAAGGTGGCCAAGGAGCAGAGGCTGCTGGACTGCTTCCAGGATGTGTTCTTAACACAGCATGTGATGGAGCCCACAAGGAGGGCATGTCCTGGACGTGATTCTGGCAGATGGGGATCTGGTAAGGGACCTGGTTGTAGAGGATCCCCTAACTGGGAGCGACCACAATACTGTCTGCTTTCAAATAAGTATGGGGGGAGGGGGGGAGAGATCTAGGACACTGGCAGTGGACTTCAGGGGGGCAGACTTTGTGGGCATGGGAAATATTCTCAAGGATCACTTGAGGGGGATTACATCAATGACAAATGTGGAAAAGAGATGGGAGGTCATAAAACGGGGACTTCATGAGGCAGTTAGGACCTGAGCTAAGGTGAAACGTAAGGGAGCAAGGTCACATAAACCATGCTGGTGGTCCAGTGAGGTTCAGGTAGAGGTCAAAGAAAAGAAGGCAGCCTACAAAAAATATAAAACAACAAGAGGGGATAGGGAAAAGGAAATGTACCATCTTGCATCTAGAAAAGTCACTCGGATGGTGAGGGGGGCAAAGTCCAGTAAAGTGCAGCGGCTGGCACAGGGGATACATGGAGGGAAAAAGGGGTTCTTCCGGTACATGGGGAGTGGAGAAAAACTAAGGGCCATCTCAGCAGGGGACCAGGCAGAGGTATTTAACAAGTACTTCGCCTCTGTGTTCACTAGGGAGGGGGATGGGATATCGACAAAGCAAGGCATGATGGGGATAGAAGCAGTAGTGAGTGGGATCAGGGAAGCAACAGAAATGGAGCAAGAGGGAGGGAGAGGTACCCCAGGGGTGTCACATCAGGATAAGGATAAAAGGGCCAGTAAGGTGGAGGGGATGGATGATGCTATCTCCACAGAAAGGGTGTGGTTAGCTCTCAAGGCCCTAAAGAAAGATAAATCTCCTCGGCTGAATGGCATTCATCCAAGAGTACTATGGGAATTGGCGGACATACTGGCTGCACCCCTGGTGGAGATCTTCAACAGGTCGCTTGAGACAGGGAGCATACCTAGGGATTGGCGAGAGGCACATGTGGTGCCAATCCATAAAGAGGGGTCAAGAGAAGTACCAGGTAACTATAGACCCATCAGTTTGACCTCGGTGGTGAGAAAATTAATGGAGCATATAATAAAGGAATGATTGGGGGTGTACTTGGAGGAGGTGGGAGGTCTGGATAGTCGGCAACATGGGTTTGTGCCAGGTAGATCATGTCAAACCAATCTTGTGGAGTTCTACGAATGGGTAACATCAGAACTGGACACAGAAAACCCTGTGGATGTATTATTCTTGGACTTCAGCAAGCCGTTTGACTCTGTCCCCCTCAATGGTCTGGTGGAGAAACTGACGGGGTTGGGAGTAGGCCCTTGATGGTCAGATGGATTGAAAACTGGCTAGCTGGACGCACCCAGAGAGTAGTGGTTGGTGGGAGCTCTCAACACTAGAGAGGTCGTAGTGAGGTACCGCGAGGTTCGGTCCTGGTCCGATCCTGTTTAATGCATACATATCGGACATCAGGAGGGTATAGGGTGTGAAATGAGTCTCTTCGCTGATAACCCAAGATGGGAGCAGAAGTGAGGGGAAGAGGGAGGTTGGCCCTGCAAGGGGACCTGGACACCCTGGAAAGCTGGGCTCACACATGGAAATTAAATTTCAATATCACCAAGTGCAAGGTGTTATATCTTCGTCGGGGAAACCATAAACATAGGTACACCCTGGGAGGGGAGGCGCTGGAGACCTCAACAGGGGAAAAAGACCTAGGAGTCATGGTGGATGCATGTATGAATAACTCTGAGCAGTGCAGGAGAGTGGCTAGCAAGGTAAACAGGATGTTGGGATATATCATAAGGGGGATCACCTCTAGGAGCAGGGAAGTGATTCTGCCACTGTACAATGGACTGGTTAGACCACACCTTGAGTACTGTGTGCAGTACTGGAGACCACACTTGAATAGGGACATACAGCACCTGGAGAGGGCACAGAGGAGGGCAACTAAGATGATACGAGGACTAGGGGATTTGACGTATGAGGACAGACTTGAGGAGCTCTGCCTGTTTTCATTGGAGGAGAGGAGAGCCGGGGGGGACATGATTGAGGTCTTCAAGTACCTCAAGGGAATAAATAGGGTAAACATGGAGAGGATCTTTAGACTAAAGCAGGGAGGTATCACCAGAGGACATGGTTTGAAGTTGGAAGGTGGAAGGGTGAGGGGGGAAAAGAGGAGGAGGATTTTCACTGAGAGGGTGGTGGACCCTTTGAATGCACTGCCTGGCGAGCTGATTCACAGATCCACAGTGGAGGGCTTCAAGAGAGGGTGGGACAGATACAGAAAGCGGATGTATCAGATGATGGCCTGGCTCAGGGGGGTGGGGATGCATGATAGGGGTTTCTGGAACACAAGGGGGGGGGGGCCTCGGCACCCAACTAGGGATCTGAGTTTCGAGCAGACTCGATAGACCGTAAGGCCTAATCTGCTGGCAATTAGTATGTTAATTAAAATGTGCTCAATTCCTAAATGCATATATTAAATCCTAGGAATTATTTTCAGGAAACTAGACATCATCCTACACATACTCCTCTGGAAAGGGAAAGCAGCCAGAATTCATAGAGCTATTCTGTAGCTGCCTACTGGTGCTGTGGGGGTGGGTGGGAGGAGCCTCTTGCACTTTAAGCATTATTACTGGGCATCCCAGATGGCTTTCCTGCTGATAGGTGCGACTCCCTCTAAATCAGCATGATTTTCACTGGAAGTGGAAGAACTAGGCACAGTGCTGCTGAAGTGGTGTCTATCCGGGTCAGGACTATGCTATATGGGACACGATTGGCAGCCTTGGACCTGTTCTCATTAGAGGATCGGAGGTCATGCGGTGGTATATTGCTCCTATTTAAAATACTACAGGATACAGAAGTAATGCAAACAATGTGGCCTATTCTTTAGTAATAGGCAGTTTATTCTGAGGTCGCATGACAGACAACTTAAAGTACCTTATAGTAACACTAAAAAAAGTGGCCACTATTACAGGGTATGGGCTGCTAAAGCTTGGAATGCTCTCCCAGAGAAACTGGTGGACATCACATCATTTGAGAAGTTTTTATTTAATTAATTAAATTTTTTTCTGCCAACCTGGAGCTGGCAGGCAGCTCCAGCCCTTCTGCAAGGGCTCATTCTCCGGTTCTGGATGGCCGGGCCACCATGAAGTCTGCCAGCTCCATTTTTACCATTTTCTCCCCAGGCCCCATGAACATGCAATGGGCAGAGCAGCTGGAATCCGCCTCCGCGGAGACATCCTTTCGCCCTGGACGTGGGGCCCTCCCGGTTTTGGCGGAGCACATGCACTGACACTCAGCTGCCACTGGGTGCCATTCAATCCTTTCTCCTCCCTGCCAGCCCGTAAGTGACTTGAGTCCATTCCCGAACCCAGGTCGCCAGCGTAGCATGAAGTGTGGCATCCTGCACCTCAGTCCTCAGCACCCGGGCTGGCTCATCATTTGAGAAGTTTAGGTATGAACTTGACAATTACCTAAGGTAACAGTCATTCTAACAACAATTACCCACAAGAGTGGGAGATGGACTTGATGGGCCACTGGATCTTTCTGTCTTTTTTAACTAAGTAAGTAAATAAGTAATTAAAGCCATTTTGGTAGAGGTAATAAGGATCTCCCCATACTTAAAATTAACAGAGGCATTTAAAGGGATGGCCCTTTATAATGAATCTGTGCAGCAAGTGTTTCTCAGATGGGGAAAACGGCCTATGTCACATTGCTCAGCTATGTGAAGGGGGACCTTGCTTACTTTTGGTGCCTGCAAAGGGAGTGGGGAGTCCAAGCAGGTGATTTCTTTGCTTCCTTAGAGTGAGACAACTGTTTATTTATTTACTGATTTATTTGTTTTTGGTTACCAGATAGATGCGCTAGACATAGAAAATGCCTATTTTCAGGCACAACCCGGAAGAGTGCAAACAAAGTACAGTTACAGTCAGATACAAAGTAGCAGAGGTGCGTACAATACAAAATCAATGAGCAATTCAAGGAGAAGCAACAATCATTGACAGCTAAGGAGCATGAACCGAGTAATTGTCCACACCCTTCCCCTGTGGACTAACTTTACAGAACTCACCTGGTCGGTGTCCCCTTGCACTATTTTATAGAACAGGGGAACAGGGTGGCAGTATAGCACAGTGGTTTAAGGCTCTGAGCTGCAAATCTGGAGACCTGGATTAGAATCCCACAGCCCCCACTTGCATACTGTGTGACCTTGAGCAAGTCACTTAACTTCCCTGTACTCCCAGGTCGCACCTGTAAACAAGCTTTCAGCTTAGTGTGTTACTCCTGGTAAAACAACTGAAAAAATGTTGGATGATAACTGTCTCTCCCACCTCACAGAAGTAATAAGCAAGTGGGAAAAGGTTTTGGATTTGAAAGTTATGCAAGAAAGCCTTGAAATACTTAATATGTGCTCTTGTGGTAATAAGCTGAGACAAATTCAGACTGACTTCATCTTTCATATCTACCTCACCCCAGCTAAGATGCACTCTTTTAATGCTGCTAAATCACCTCTATGCCCCTAATATGGGGTTGAGGATAGCACTTTCTTACATATGGCTCTCAAGTGCTGTAAGGTTAGCCCTTTTTGATGTAAAATTCACAACCCAAGTGAAAAAGTGTTACACGCTAAACTCCCTAACTCACCACTGGAGTTTCTTTTGCGGGTAGAATTAGTGAAGGGACATGACCCCAGTAATATATGGCTCTGGGTACTTGTACTTATAAATGCTCGCAAGACAGTAACACAACCATAGCTCCAGGGCAGATCATCCCTCCATAGGTCTATGGGTAAAATAAATCTGCTGTTCTGTGTAAAAATCAAAAGGATTCCAATCTCAGGCAATGCTGAAAAAAAACACTTTGAGAATATCTTAGTGGGGGGGCCCTGTGCATGGCTACTGATCCACACTTTCGTTACCTCCCGCCTTGACCACTGCAATGTGCTTTACCTAGGGCTACCAGGGGTTGATATCCGCCACTTCCAGCTAGTGCAGAATGCGGCAGCCAGGCTTTTGACTGGCACCTCTAGGACCAGTCATATAACGCCAGTGCTCTGCGGACTGCACTGGCTGCTGATACAGTGGCGGATCTCCTTCAAGGTTGCTTTGCTAACACACAAGGCCCTACACAATCAGGGACCCAGTTATCTGAAAGATCTCCTTCACCCCTACTGTTTGTCCCGCCCTCTCCGATCCACTGATGAGGGATTGCTAGAGATTCTCAGGATTCATTTACAAACATCGGGGGCAAGGGCATTTAGCTTTGTGGCCCCGACCCTGTGGAATTCTCTACCTTGTCAGGTGCGAGATTGCTTGACCATCCAAAGTTTTAAAGTTGCCTTGAAATCGCATCTTTTTAGCCAGGCATTTATTGAGTATTAAGTTGATGTAGAATTTATTGTTTTAGTTAAATCTGATTATTATTTGTGGTTTTATTGTACAGGCGCCTTGGTTTTGGAAAGGTGCCTGTACAATAAATAAAGAAATCAATTGAATTGATTGATTGAACTGGGTCTTTTCTCTGTATAATAGGTGTGGGCCACAACATTGTTACGTTTTTTTTTTTCCTGTGTGTGAATTTTGCTGCTTGTGAAAAATGCTGGACTGACAGCATTGGAATCTGAAGTCCACTGCCTATCTGCATGACAGGTACAGCACAGATGTCCACAGTGCAAGCTTCCCCACATTATCCTGCCAATGTCCCTCAATCCTGCCATAGAGGGACCACCACATAGGTGAGAAGCTTCACAAAGTTCCCCTACCTCACATCAAATTTTGCCAGTGTTTTTTGTTGTTGTTGTTTATTGCCAATGAATAAAACAAACAAGTAAAAAAAAAAATACCCCCAACCCTCTGTGTTATTGACATCCTCCTTTCTCCAGGGGAGATGGCAGGAGGGCAGATCATTTTCTTCAGAGATGCAGGATAGAGTTAAATGCGGAGGCACATACAGAGGGATGAGGTCCTTTGGCCTAGTAAGGAGTTTTACCTTATAAGGTACTCGGTAAATACAGGTTTGAGCGAATATAAGACAGCATTACAAATGCATTCTGATATATAAATAACACAGCAATTTGAGGGGTCTGACAAAGTAACGTGTAGGCTACACGATCTTTCTTTAGTCTGGCATCATTTCAGCCAGTCCAAGCTAGCACCATTTTCTGAGCTTGAGAATGGAACCAACAGTGAGATCAGACCTTACTTGAGTCAGTCCACTTGAACATTGTCTGGGAAATTGAGATCAGTGTACTATTTCCTGCCAGAGCCAGTCAGGTGTAACGAGCCTGCCTGCTTTTCAGGCTCCAGACTGGACTTCTTTTAATCACCAGCCAAATCTCTTATGACAACCAGCGGGAGCTGCTTTAAGGACTTACCTGGACTCAGCCAATCAGCATGTGTAGCGCTGAGGAGAAGGAGGAACCTTCACTTTCTCTTCCCTTGGTTTCACAGCAGTCTGCTGTGGGCATTCCAAGCATGGGTGGCACAGCAGAAGTGGGAATCCTTGAGGGGAGTCACCAGATGGGAGATACATAGATAGCGTCGGCAGATAAGGGCCTATGGCCCACCTAGTCTGCCCATTTGAGCTTGTAAGTTCAGTTTGTTTTCCTAGAAGTCTATTTCCCCTAACCCCTGACCTCTAGAATTCCTTTATGTCTATCCCATGCATTCTTAAATCCCGTGATTGTTTCAGCCCCCACCACTTCCTCTGGCAGGGTGTTCCACTTGTCCACCACCCGTTCTGTGAAGAAATTCTTTCTCATGTTTCCTCTGAATCGTCCTCCCTCCAACTTCATCCCATGCCCTCTAGTCCTGAAACATCTTTTTCGCTTAAAAATAGTGTTTTCCTGCACCCTGTTCCTCCCTGTAAGATACTTGTATGTCTCTATCATATCCCCTCTCTCCCTCCTCTCCTCCAGGGAGTACATGTTCAGTTCCTTCAACCTGTCTTCATAGGACTTGTGATGCAATCCATGCACCATCTTTGTTGCCCTCCTCTGAACCTTCTCTACCCTGTCTATGTCCTTACGTGGTATGGTCTCCAGAACTGTACACTGTACCCAGGTGGGGCCTCACTAGTGTCTTGTATGGCATGGAATTATGACCTCCTTTTCCTGCTGGTGATGCCCCTGCCTATACATCCCAGCATCCTATTTGCTTTACCTGATGCCTTGTCACACTGTTTCTACCTTGAGGTCATCAGAGATGACAACCCCAAGATCCCTTTCCTGCTTGGTGCATGCTATATCCTCACCCCCAACTGATATATTGTGCCTGGGTTTTGTGCCCCATATGCATTATCTTGCACTTCTTTGCATTGAATTTCAACTGCCAAACCCTTGACCATTCTTCAAGTTTCTGCAGGTCCCTTCTCATTCTGTCTACACCCTCTGGTGTGTCTACTCTATTACAGAGCTTTGTGTCATCAGCGAACAGTGAAATTCTGCCTTCTAGATCCTGTGCAATGTCACTGATGAAGATGTTGAATAGGACCAGTCCCAGCACTGATCCCTGTGGTACCCCACTGGTCACTCTTCCCTCTGTGGAGTGACAGCCATTTACCACCACCCTCTGTGTCCTGCCACCCAGCCAGTTACCTACCCACCACACTACTGTCCTGCCCACACCCAGGGACTCTGCCTCCTGGACTGGGTAAGCACATCTCACTTTAGTATGTCTGGCTCAGTGCTGGGTGTGCTTGTGGCAATGTTTCCTGCTAAGCAGGGTCCCACTTGCAAACTAGCTCTTCCAGCTTGCCTGTATTTGTGTCCTAGTAGACACTTGATCCCAGTGCTAATCATTCCCCATACAGTAAGATTGTAAGTGCATTACTCGAGCCATTTACTCTCAGTGAACATTGTGCTACTTTGTTAATATTACTTTATCTGCATTTATTGTTGACTACCTTGTTATATAGAACTTATTACAGTGTGGACCTGAGGATACTCACAACAATTCTGGTGTCATAGATGCAGCAGTGAATGGGATCTCTGGTTCACCTACACCAGACCGTATTCATTAACGGCCATTTGATACATGACAATATCAAGCACCTGTTAAATATTATATCCTGGCAGTGTCAAGTCCCAGATCTTGCTTTGATGGTGTTTATGGATGCTGAAAAAGCCTTTGACTGGGTGAACTGGGGAATCCTATATCACACGTTGGAGGAGATAGGGGTGGGTGACTCCTCTGCAGAAGCATCCAGACCCTCTGTGCATCCCCATAGGCAACAGAGAAGGTCAATGGACTACAGCCCAACCATTGTTTCTGTACTAGAGGTGCCAGGCAGGGGTGCCCGTTCTCACTGATATTGTTCTCCCTCTGTATTGAGCTGCTGGATGATGTGGTCCAGTGAAACCCTAACAGTTAGGGAATCAGAGCAGGTGGTTGAGAACATAAAATTTCATTATATGTGGATGAATCTGTGTTCTTCCTGAACTCCCCAGAGACATCCATCCCAGCTTTGTTACAAGAACTGAAGGGGTATGGCTTACTGGCCGGCTATAAGATAAATTATGATAATTTAGAGGTAATTAAGAATCAATGGATCATGTTCAGCTGCCTTTAAGGCTGCTTTTCTCTTCAAGTGGGCCCTGTGCAGTATAGTTAGGTACGTAGGGGTGTGCATTCTCACAGCCTGCCATCACTTTTCACTTTGAACTATGAAAAGTTGTTTGGTGAAGTTAAGGCAGTCATTGCGCTGTGGGACCTGTTCCCCTTCAGTCTTGGGGGGCCGCATAGTGACAGTGAAAATGAAGTGCTCACAAGGTTCCTTTTGTTTTTCAAGCACTTCCTAAACAAATTCTGGAGGAATTTTGGAGACACCTTCAAAAGTTACTAATGACCTTCATATGGCCGTAAGCTGTCACAGGTTCAGCAGGAAGTTTTCGACCCTCCATGAGGAGAGTGGAGGGTTGGCAATGCCAGACCTTTGCCTCTACAATCTAGCAGCACAACTAGTTCCAATCATTATGTGGACCAAACAGAGAGATGACACAGCTACCCAGAAATGGAGATAAGCCAGCCATCCCATCCCGGCCCCACTGTTTGCCATCCCCATACCTCTCCCCAAGAATATGGCCATAACCCATGGATGAAACACTCATTGCAGATGCTATACAAGTCCAAATTAATTACAAATACCCCAAATGGGGTGAGCCCCCCTCAATAATAACTGGTGACTTAGACTTTACACCACCTTTCATAGATCCAGGGTTCTGTAGAGGGAACAGGCAGTCCCTCACGAGATATTGGCACATGGTCAGGGAAGATAACCATGTTCCCTTTCTGGAGTTGCAGCAGAAATATGGGTTGCTAAGAAAAGACCACTTCAGGTACTTAAAAATAGGGCATTGCCTGACCACTGAGGCTTTTGTTCAGCAAGTGGGACGGGACCTAACCCCTCCTGAAGATGCTATGTACTGGGTACCCATGCTCACGAGCAGAAGTGGCATGGTTTCTAGAGCCTGGGAATCAGGGCAGAAGGCTACTGTGCCACCAGGGTGGTGTGAGTTCAGGTGAAAGAGGCTGATGCAGTTCTCTCATACCCCGGCCATTATACATCACTTAGTGCAGAGGTCTCAGGCCTGTGTTGGATGGAGTGTGTGTGTGTGTGTGTGTGTGTGTGTGTGTGTGTGTGTGTAGGTCTGCACTTCCATAATTTCTGGGGGTGTCCATTCTCAGACCATAGTGGGTCCAGACACAAAGTACTGGCAGAGATGTGAGGTGGGGAGATCACACTGACTTTTGAACACTTACTGTTGGGTTAGTGAATCCAAGGGGTGAGCAACAGGGCACAGCAAGGGTTCTTCCGAACTTTGTGTGCAGCAGCCATGAAGAAAATCACTACCTGCTGGCTTCAGACCAACCCACTCACCCACTCTGACCACGTGGAAAAAAAGAGTGAATACCATGTGCAACATAAGCATGGCTCAGTTGGTAGCACATCTGCCTCTGGGCCAAAAGGTCATGGGTTATAGTATCACACTGTGATTGGGCTCATACCTTAAACACTGGCAACCGAATGCAGTACTGGGGGGTGCTGTACTGTCGTGGTGTGACGTCCTTCAGATGAGATGTTAAACCGAGGTCCCTTCTACCCATCTCTGGTGCAATCCTGGTGGGTGCATAAGTGGAAGTAAAAGAGCTTAAGGCAGTTTTAGCAAGAGTAAGAGATTTTCCATGGTGTCCTGACCAGCATTTCCCTTCCTATAAAACCGGTTAATGCAATTGTCCAATGCTGTGTGTGGGTGTTGATGTGAGAAATGGCTGCCACTACTTGTTCAAGTCACTTCACTGCAAGTCTAACATTGCTTGTAAAGTGCTTTGGGATATGATGTATATGAAAAGCACAATATAAATGCTGATTCTTCTTCTTCAACATGGAACGGATCACTGTCACTCTCAGACTCACTCTGGAGATGCACCCAGAGGTGTGGTCTAGACGGGAGACCCATGTACTGAGGGACTCACACAATGACAACTGAGTTTTGGGAGTGAGGGGTTGGCCTGGTAATGAGCAGCATACACTGACATGGGAGTGGACAACATACTTATCTCCCCCAGAGGCACACAGTCAACTGATAATAAAATGACATGTGTAAGAACACCTAGTTGATGTTTAAGTTATGTTACTCTTAAGGGGAAGTTTGAACCTCTTTGGTCGGGAGTTACATCACATGTTGCTTAGCTGCATGTCTAATTCTGCTAATGCAGCTCTTTTCATTGTTTGTTATCACTGAAAGGTGTGATACACAAAGCTGCAGCTGTTAAATATGTACACTAGCTGCTGTACAAGGAATGACAATATCACACTAAGATGAGGGTCCTGCATGTCAGGAAGGCAGATTTTAAAGAAGTGGGAAACTGGCTCAGAGAATACCTCGGGGGCAAAAGAGAAGTGGAGGCTCAATAGAGAATAATTAAGGAAGATATAGCCCAGGCAATGGCATGCTGTTTGAAGGAAGTGAGCAAGGGAAAGAGGAGGAAGAGGCCAATATGGTTCTCTAAGGAAGTGGCAAAGGCAATGAAGGAGAACAAAGCAGCATTTAGAAAGTACAAGGAGACCCAGAAGTTTGTAGACTGGGAGGTACATCTGGCAAAACAAAGGGAGGCAGGAAGGAGGGTGAGGGCAGCGAAAGCACTAACAGAAGAGAGGATAGCTAAGGAGGTTAAAAAAGGGGACAAGACCTTCTTCGGGCAAGTTGGGGAAAAGAGGAAGACAAAGGGAGGAATAGTAAGAATCTGGAGGGGGAACTGCACAGAGGAAGATCAAGAGAAAGTGGAAATAGTAAATGATTACTTTTGCTTGGTCTTCACGGTAGAGGGTGAGGAGGATGGACCAGCATGCTGCAGTAAGCAACAGGGAGAGGGGGAGTGGACACAAGATCATTCTTGGTGGAGAGGGTCCAGCAGGGATTGTAAGCCTTAAAGAAGAATAAGGCAATGGGACCAGATGAGATTCATGCTAGGATCCTAAAGGAACTAAGCACGGTGCTGGTAGTGCTTTATAGCACCTCAGTGGAGATGGGGGGAAGTTCCAGATGACTGGAGCAGTGCCAGTGTGGCCCCGCTGCACAAAAGCAGCAGTAGAGAGGATACTAGCAACTACAGGCCTGCCAGTCTGGCATCAGTGGTGGGGAAGCTAATGGACATGCTACTGAAGGAGAGGCTCATGAAGCGCCTGGAGGTAAAAGACTGCAGAACCACCGCCAGCATGGTTTCACAGGGAGAAGGTCATGTAAAACTGATCTCACAGATTTCTTTGTCTGGGTTACTAGGGAGGTGAATTAATAGAGAGCGGTGAACATAGCCTATCTAGACTTCAGTAAGACTTCCAGCACTAGCTGCACAGGAGACTAGTTAAGAAACTAATCAGCCTGGGGATGGGGAGAAAGTGACATGCTGGATATCAAACTGGTTAAGGGATATGAGACAAAGGGTGGTGGTAAATGGCAGCTACTCAGGTGATAAAAGAATAACTAGGGGGTGCCACAGGGTTTGGTGCTGGGACTGGTCCGCCCATCCAGAATGCCCAACAGCCCTACACTAGTTTGTTTTCACTGACCCTACCTAGTCAATGGCTTTTCCCCCCTCCTTCCCACCACCAATGTACCCTTATGTCTGTCCCATGCATGCTTAAACCATCCATTGTGTTTGCCCCACCACCTCCTGTGGCAGGTTATTCCATGCGTCCACCACCCCCTCTGTGAAGAAAAACTTTCTCATATTTCCCCTCAGCCTGCTACCCTCCAGTTTCTTGTCATGTCCCCTTGTTCTTGTACATCGCTTATATTGGAAGGTGTCTCCCCCCTGCACCTTGTTTATGCCCTTAAGGTACTTGAATGTTTCTATTATGTTCCCCCGATCCCTCCTCTCCTCTTAGTCTCTCCTCATATGTTTTCTGGTGCATTCCTTGCACCATCTTAGTCGCCCTTCTCTGAACCGCTTCCAACCTGTCAATGAATGTGTGGCCTCCAGAACTGCACACAGTACTCTAGGTGAGGCCTCACTAGCTGGTTTGTACAATGGGATAACTACCTCCCACCTTCTGCTTGTGATACCTCTCCTTATACATCCCAGCATGCCACTGGCCCTCCCTGTAGCCTTTGTACTCTGCTTAGACACCTTTGGTCATCAGAAATGATAACCCCCAGGTCCCTTCCTTCCTTTGTAATAGTCAGAAACTCTCCCCCTATCCTGTAGCACTCTCCAGTGTTCCCTCTTCTCAGGTGCATTATTTTGCACTTCTTGGAAGTGAATCTTAGTTGCCACACTTCAGACCATTTTTTAAGTTTCTCCAGGTCCCTCCTCATTCTCTTTACTCCATCTGGAGTTTCCACCATGTTGCAGATCTTGGTGTCATCTGTAAACAGGCAGACCTTTCCCTCCAGTCCTACCGCAATGTCACTAATGAAGACATTAAACAGGACTGGCCCAAGGACTGGTCCCTGAGGTACCCTGCTGGTCAACCCCCTTTCCCCTGATTGGATCCCATTTACCACCACTCACTGCTTGTCATCTGTAAGTCAGTTTCTAACCCAGTTTACCACCATGTGTCCCATGCCCAGACTACTCATTCTGTTGACCAGCCTTTTGTGTGGGATGGTGTCGAAGGCTTTGCTGAAATCTTCAATGTTTTCATAAGTGACACTGCACAGGAGCTTGAGGGTATGGTGTGTATCTTTGCGGATGATACAAAAATCTGCATGAGAGCTGACACTCAGGAAGGAGTGGAGAGAACACAAAGGGATCTGAGGAAACTAGAGGAATGGTCTAGGGGGGTGGCAGCTGGGTTTCAATGCCAAAAAGTGCAAGATTATATACTTATGGTTGTGGAACTCAGGGGCTATGCATAAGATGGGAGAAGTGGCCCTTACAGTCATCAAGCAAGAAAGAGACTTAGGGGTCATGATATCTGATGACCTCAAGGTGGCTGGGCAGTGTGACAAAGCAGTGGGAAAGGCTAGCAGAATAATGGGGTGCATTGGGAGAGGGATTTCTAGCAAGAGGAGGGAGGTGGTGCTGCTGCTGAATCGCTCACTGGTGAGGACCAAGCCTCACCTGGAGTACTCTGTCCAATTCTGGAGGCCACACCTCTGCAAGGATATTGAAAGAGTGGAGACAGTATAGAGGAAGGCAAACAAAATACAGTAACTCAACATATATTCCCTGTAACGGAAGAGAGTGAGATCAGACATGATTGAAACCTACAAGAACCTCATAGGAGCAAGCAAGTTGCAACTGGAGGGTCTATTCTAGAGAAAGGAAGGCACTAGAACATGGGGGTATGCAATGAAGCTAAAAGGGGGAATTTGGGAGGGATGTGAAATTCAACACCAGAAAATGCAAGGTGCTTCACCTGGGGCGCAGGAACCCAGGCCAGGTGTACACCCTGGGGGGGGGGGTGGACGTATTGCAGGGTTCTAGTGAGGAAAAGGACCTGGGAGTGCTGGTGGATGCCAAAATGAATAAATCTGAGCAATATAGGAGGGCTGTGGCCAAAGCAAATAGGATGCTGGGCTGCATCGCCAGGGGGATTACCTCTAGATGCAGGGAGGTAATTCTGCCACTGTACAATTGCCTGGTCAGATCACACCTCGAGTACTGCATGCAGTTTTGGCACCCACACCTAATGAAAGATATTCAACTCCTGGAGTGGGTTCAGAGAAGGGCAACCAAGATGATCCGGGGTCTGGGGGATAGGACATATGAGAAGAAGCTTGTGAAGCTCAGCTTATTCTCACTGGAGATGGGAGAGGGGGGACATGATTGAGGTCTTCAAGTATCTAAAAGGGGCTAATAAGGTAAATCTTTATGAGGTCTTTCAGAGGAAGGTAGGGGGGGCCACCAGGAAGCACAGTTGGAGGCTGGAGGGCGGGAAACTCAGGGGAGAAAGGAGGAGGTGGTATTTCACTGAGAGGGTGGTTGAACCATGGAATGCATTGTCTGAGAAGCTGGTGGAGGTATCTATGGTGGAGGGTTCAAGAGGGGCTGGGACAGATACAGGTGGGGTGGAAGCTGAGGAATACTTATCTGGGGGGGGGGGACTATGGCCAGGGAAAGGGGGATCTTGGGATGGGCCTGGAGGATGGTATCGGTACCCATTCAGGGTACTGACTCCCAAGCAGACCCGATAGACCATGAGGCCTACTCTGCTGGCATTTTTAGTATGTTAGTATGTTCAGAAATACTTCTTCACAGAAAGAGTGGTGAATGACTAAAATAGCCTGCCAGAGGAGATAGTGGGGGCAAAGACTGTGGGAAGCTTCAAGCATGTGTGGAATAGGCACAGGGGCATATTAGGAAGAGGAACAGGGGGAGGGAGTGACACCTATAACCAACTAGGGTCTGCAGAAAGTCTAGGCAGCGACAAGGGGCAGACTGGATGGGTCTAAATGTCCTTTTCTGCTGACAAAATCTGTCTTTCCATGTAAATGACCTATTGTTTTACCTGAATATATGCAATGGGAGGGCTTTAAGCCCGAGGTTCAATGGGCAGAGCAACTATGTCACTCCCTCATCAAGCTTATAAGGCCACTCATCCTGGGGCTCTCCAGGATTCGTTTCTCATTGGCAGCTGGGGGCACTGCTCTCCGGCAGCCTCCTGCCACCAGCATCTTTCCTGCTGTTCCCTAGCTTCCTGCCTTCCAAGATTCTCCACTCCTCCCCCATCTGCGTGTTTTGTTTGGACCTTTTGAGCACTTTCCACCTTGGAACCGCCGCTCCGTTCCCTGCTCAGCTCTTTCTAGCCTGCCGTTCTCCTCATCTGGCTTAAAGCTACACACCCCTTTGGATCTTGTACTTGCTCAGCATTGCATTCCTCTCCCTCACCTTCCCTGCTTACGGGCACGTGGCTGGACTTCCGGCGTGTCTTTGCTGTGCTTGTTCCTCCCTCTGGTCTCCTCCTCATCCTGTCTTGGCTGCAGCATTCCCTTGGAGTGCTCCGGTGCTCTGCCCGGTTCTGGTGCTGCACCCTGCATCCAGCCACTGCTTCAATTCTTGCCGGCGCTCGGGTGTGACGTCACCCGCTGGCTCAGCTTCTCCACCTGATTCCTCCACCATCATTCACATTCACTGTTCTGCTCTCCTTCATGCTGCCAGTCTGTGGGATAGCTTCACCAATCTGGACACTGGGGACTCCGATGTGTTCGTATCTTTGATGTTCCCTTCAGGGAGGACTGCTGCTCGTCTGAATCGTTAGCTACTTTTTTGGAGCCAATTGCTTCCTGCTGTAGTTCAGTACCTCACTGTTCGAAATGGGGCCCAGTGCTCTCTTGGTTGCCATGCTCATCTCACTTCTCTCCCCTCTGCAGGATGCACACCCTCTCCTTGGCTTTGTGTCTTGGTTTCCAGCGACATTGTGAGGATTTCCTGGAGTCCCTTTCATGACTTTGCTCATCTCTCCTGCTCTGTAACTAGGTACTTTTCCTTATTTCTTTTACTTCACTCTGTTTATCTCTGCATCTTCTACTCTATTAATTCTGTCACTGTGTTCTACTGTGTGTATGTGTCCCTCGACTGCTAGACATGTCCTGCCCTATTCCTTTCTTTGTCCTGTGGATTATGCAGCCTTGTCTGTTTGCCTACCGGGGCCTCCGATGTGCTCGTCTCTCTCTGCTGTTCCCTTCGGGGAGGGTTGCTGGTCTTTAAAGTCATTAGCTAACTTTTGGACCCAGATTGTGCTGTGCTCTCGCCTTTCATCACTAGATGGCGCCGTGACTCCTCTGCTTGAGAGGTCCTTCTCTGCATATGTGCCCTCTCATTGACTTCTGTGCTTCCTGATTTGCTGCTGTTCTTATCCCATACCAGCCATCACGGATTCAATCCCCTCATGGCCTGCATTCGATATTTCTTTTTGGGCATACCTATCATGACTCCTATGCCACCTCATCGAACCGCATCCCTCCTGCTGCATGTATTCCAGTTGCATACCCCTCATGGGGTCTTATGCTACCTCGTCGACCCACTGTGCCCCTGCAGCACTTCTCATCGTCTGTCTTCATCATCCTGCTGCCCCATATTCCTTCTTCGATATGTGTTTTCTTTTTTGAGGTTTTTCCCTATTCAGTCATCATCTTCCCTACTCATATACTTCTTTTTAACGACATACATCCTTAAATCAAACATCATCAGCCTGGAGGGACGGCAACCTAGGCCTTGGATCCCCAGAGGTTTCCTCCTTAAAGGTTTTTTCCCTCTTCTCCATGCCAATGGTTATAATATTAGTTAGAGTTAGTGCTTTCTTAGGTTAATTAGTTAGGTTCCACTGTTGGACGGAGGAGGATGGTGGCCCCGGCTTTCCCCTCTCTCCTTAGGAAGTCTGCCCTTAATCATCTTCTCAGAATTCATTCATTAATCATCTTCGCCTCTTCGATGCTCTACACCCAATTGGGTATTCTTTTTGGGCTTCTTCCTAAGCTACCTTTAGTCGACGCAATCATTCCCGCGGCCCCGTGGGGGGAACCTTCCTCTAGGGTTCCTTGCATTGTACCCCTACAGGGTGGTATATCCCACGGATAGAGAGGTGGAAAGCCACAAAGTAAATCAAGTCATACAAGCATCGCCTCATCTCATCTAGTTGCATAAGCACAATTGAATGGGAGGACTTTAAGCCCAATGTTCAATGGGCGGAGCAACTACGTCACCCCCCATAGGGCTTATAAGGCCACTCATCCTGGGGCTCTTCAGGATTAATTTCTCGTTGCCCACCATCCACCCCTCCTCCTTCAGTGGCTCATCTCTTTTACCTGTGGACTTCTTCCTAAGCTACCTTTAGCCGATGCAATCATTCCCGCGGCACCTGTAAGGGAGGAACCCTTCTCTAGGGTTCCTTGCTTCATACCCATATAGGGTGGTTATCCCATAGATAGAGAGGCGGAAAGCCACAAAGTAAATCAAGTCATACAAGCATCATCACATCTCATCTAGTTGTGTAAGCACAATTGAACTAATTGTACTACTTCAAGGCTTGAATAAACCTGAGTTAAAAAAAAGAACTTGTAGGATTTTCCCTAAACCTGACTCTTGCCTTTTGCACAATTGTTCATGTACTTCTCGTACAGTACCTGTTAATTGTATTTTTGTAGTTACTGTATCTTACTGTTCTGAGTCTCCCCCTCCTCCTACCTCCAGGATGCATCAGAAAATGAGCTCAGTAGTGTCTTTCCTTGTAAAACATTTCAAATAAATAAACAACTAATGAAGCAGTCTGAAAGCAAGTTGTAATGAGAGCTCTGTACACCTTACCTGAGTCAGTTCACTCCTGCTCGCCTTCTTGAACATTGTTTACCCCTCCGCAGTCTGGCATCATTTTGTGAGATCGAGAATAGGACTAACAACAAGATTGCTTCAGTACCTTACTCATGAAATCAGTACCCTTCACAGTTCTAAACCAAGGGTGGTAGACTGTAGGGTGATGAAGGTGATACAGGGCCAGCAGGAGAAGCCCTACGAGGAATGCCTTAGGGCACTGAACATGTACTGCTGGAAACCAAAAAGGGGAAGTGATAGAAACCTTCCAATTCCTGAAAGGAATAAACAAAGTGAACTTTGAGGAATTATTTAGCAGGAACACCAGTTGGACAACACGAGGGCATGAATGGAAGCTGACAGGAGGAAGGTTCAGAAGGGGTGTGAGAAAGCATTATTTTACTGAAAGCGTGGTGGAACCATGGAACAGCTTGCTGGCAGAAGTGGTGGTAACTAAAACCGTGGAGGGCTGCAAACGAGCTTGGGACATAACACAAGGACTAGTGCTCACTAGTAGTGATGAAACCAGGGAAAGGAACAGGAAGACTGATGGGGAGGGTTAGAACGCCTATGTCGACACTGGGTCGTGGGGTTATGTAGGGCCAATGGGCAGACTTGATGGATCTTTGATCTTTTTCTGCTGTCACTGTCTATGTTTCTATACCACACTGCAGCTACTCCCGCTTGAACTTTGTTTCCTTCTGAATTCTGAACTGATCAAATTTTTTACATAATTTATTGTGGGATCCCAGCCATTTATGCTAAATGGGGCTAAATGAGTGAGTTTGTCACTTGGTTTTACTTTTGGTCTGGTCTGTCACTTATTTTTCTCTCTTCCACAAGTAAATGAGCGCTATAAAAGTACCCAGTAATGTACAAAATTACCTCAAAACCTGAAAATGCACCAAAATACATTACACCCCCTTCTATTGGTTTAGTATTTTCTGTGAAAAATATAACTGTTAACAGACTCTGCACCCCCCCCCCAAAAAAAAAACATAGCTACACCTCTGTTTCAAACCCTAGTATTTCTACTGTTTCAGAGCTTGCTGTTCTAATTCTCTGGTTTATACTGCACCCCTATACATCATTGGAAGTTAAACATTTTTATTGAGTAAGAAGCTGTACTATACATACATATATCAGATATAACCTTGGGTTCTAGCTTGTCATGCAGTTTAAAATGAATAAAATGAAAGACTACATTTCATATAGTATCACGACCTAAAATTGGACGGCGACAGTCAGCATGCTGTTGTGTTAATTGCATTACATTGTCTTTATTTCACCAGGTAATCGTATTCCTACTATTGTAAGTATAAAAGTTATCTTTGCGATTGCATTGTGTATTATGACTTAAACAATTAAAACATATTTGTATATTTTGTCCCTGTACATTATTACCAGACTTACATGGCATTCTTGTAAAAGTAATGTTTTGGAATGAAATAGTCTCCTTTTGGAAGGTGGCACCACAAGGTAACCCTGTGCGGGAATGCCCTTTGCAGTAGCCCTCGGAGCCATCTTCTCAGTCGTTTAATCTGTGCCCATCTTGTCGTGCACTGTTTGCACAGCACATAACTGCACAACCGCCGTCTCCCTCGTCTTTGCAGGGCCTGTGATTTGTTCAAGGCAAACAAGAAGGCAGCCTTTCAACAAACAATGAAGCTAGGAAAAAAGAAGGGGAGGGGATAGAGCGAGAAAGCTCAATGTAAATGCATGCAGGAATTGGGGGCCCTGCGTCCGCTTTGACAGATGCAAATCCCTGGGGCCGAGTTCCAGCTTTGCGTTCTGCGGTGCCGCCGAATTTGGCTGAGTTGCCTGAGCCCCCCAGCAGCACCATCGCCACCAGCAAGGTCCTGCAAATAACTTGTCAGTGCGTTAGTTACGGGGCTTGCCGTCGATTCAGTTGGACGCTTATTAATTAGCAAATGCAAGTGCTTGAAGGGGCAGCATGGTGCACGGAGTTGCACGCATGGGAAGGTGACTCGTCTTCAGTAGATACACGCTTGGCTTACTGCGGACCAGGTAAACCCATCGCCATCAACGTTTCTGAAACTTACTGTAGTGATAAGACCTGGTAGAGACATTCTATCCCTAATGTATTTTTACTCTATGGTTTAATATCTTAGAAACTAGAAAAAGTGATTTTGAATGAATATTGCGTTGGCGCTAACAGGTGGATTGCACTGCGTATATCTTTTGAAATAGATGTACAGCTATATATTTTTTTGTGAGCAATAATGTTATTTCTGATTGAGGAATTAACGGGGGGGGGGGGGGCGCTACTTAGCCTCCTTCAGTTCTTTAAGCGCAGCGGGTTGTCTTAAACGTTCTGTATTGAAGTCAGCCTGTTTCCTTCACTGTACTTGAATTCATAGATGAAAATGCAATCATGGAACTGTCATCTTCTCGGTATACAGCATAGCCGCCGCCTAAAATATGGTCAATTTGGTGAATATTCTCCTTATTTTTGCTTACTAGATTGCTCGTGTGTGTGTACCTCCAGGCTGAGTTTACAAGTCTAAGGGCTTGGTGCAGAGGTAGATCATACTGTAGCACAGTTCATAAGAGACAGAAAAAGTTAATGCGGTGCGGGGGCACGCTATGAAAAGCACAGTGGGGGTTCGTTTCCTGATCATTAAAGTAATGCAGAGGAGTGAGTTGGAGCAATCTCCAGCCCTACAAATCAGGGACGGGGCTTAAAAAAATCAGAGACAAAAGACCAAAATCAGGGACATATTTGAAAGAGTACAACTAACAGCTCAAGAACCTGTGTACAATATGCTGGTCAGTGTTTAGTAAATTAGCATTTTCGTAATGAAAATTAAAGTGTAACAAGAATGACTTAACATTACCTTTTGGTTCAAAGCAGTACTCCTCAGTGACAGAAATGCCAGCTTTAGGAGGGACAGAGGACGTTTTTGAGGGAAAATCCTGAGCAGTTGAGAGGTATGAGTTGGAGCTGTTGGGATGAGAAATGATGCTTTGTTTTAACAGATGTTTTTTTTTACTTGATTGTAAGGCTTCAAACTAATAAAATGCAGGAAAACTTGGAAAAGAGTCCAAAATGAAATTCCAGCGAGACAGCAGTACTGACAGATAAGACCAGTTCTTTTGAATCAAGTGTAAGCCAAAGTTTGGCTGAGCTAGCCCAGTTGCCACTGTTAGTTCATTACATGCATTGTTCCACCAGTATCTAAGCAGTGACATGGTTCATATGAGAAATGCATAAACCTCTAGCACATAGGATTCTATCAAGCGGTCGACACTGAGTGAAAGTCTTTCCACAGCTCAGTGTGACTTGAGTAAATGTTTATGAGGTCTCCAGAAGAAAAGCTTTTCTTTATAACCACATCAAAGCATCCCAAGCTAGAAGGCTTCTCTCAAACAATCACTTCATTCTGTTCCCACTCTTTCCACCTGATTAAACGCAAAGCTGCCTTGTGTATTTCGGGAGGAAAAAGAAATAGCTTGCTGGTTTGGAGACTAAAAAGAAAAAAAGAAAGGGAACAAGCTTCTCTATTGCTAATTTCAGAAAATAAAACTCTAGAGGTCAAATTAAGTCTTAATTGATTTTTTGGCACAGAAAATGTAGTGAATTAGTAGACTGCTTCTGTTTGTAAGTCAGAAGTACAGGTCAGAGGTACAGTAATAAAATCATTCTTGTTGGAAAATTAATTGGTTATTTTTGTTGTAATAACTGCCAGTTATGGGAGCAAGGTAGGGCTATGCCCTTCTTTACTGTCTTGTTAAAAAAGGCAAAAAGAGATGATTGTTTACTTCAGTGTGCAAGGGTTTTATAGTTTGATTACTTTAATAGTTTTATCATTATTGCTAAAGATATATGCAGTACGTGCTAAAATCAGAAGACTGCTGTGTCCATCTGCAGACTGTTGTGCTTATTTTTATATTGATATTTATTTAATTTTTTAAGAACTAAAATGTATGGCAAGATACGAAGATACCACCGCTTGATTTCTACCAGAGGATGTGGCAGCAAGGAAAAGAAATACTTGTACACCACTTGTTACGCCTTAACCCAGTTTGCCTCTCACCCTGCTGGATATCTTTGATGATATGTTATATATAGAATAAGTGAAAGATAACAGTGAGTTACAAGGGAATAATTTAATCTTGGGGTTATGAAACATGACAAACCATGAGAACGAAGCTTGAGTCATTAACTTGTTCCATAAATGCTGAGATTGAATTATTCCCCTCATAACTCACAATTTGACTGTCATTTATTTATTTATTTTTTATACTATTAAGGTTAATTCAGCAAATGTGTTTAAAAAACAGAAAAGAATCAGACTTTGTGAAGTTATCCTCATACCCTCCTGTCATTTTGGGGATTATGTCATAGTGCTCTTCGGAGCCCCTCTGAGCTGCCATGACAGGTTACGGTACCACCATCGATTCCCATCTTCACCCAGTTCCAGCTGTGGCTGCAGATTTGACTGAGTAATACAGCAAATGGGGAAACAAAGAAGGAGTTGTGTTTTATGCTCAGATAGTGGACTTTGATCTCCTATTCCTCATCCCAGGGCAGGTGTTAGGGCTGGGATTTGAAACAATTCTGGGGAATTGTAAAGCACAAAGTTAAACCAACCATTTAAAAGTAGGAAAGACAGAAGAATTTTAAGCGGTCCTGACTGGCAGCTAAATTGTTAATTGGCTAGCTGTGAACTATAAAAAAATACTGTGAATTATGAGATTTGAAACAGTGCCTTGGTTGTCAGTTATTAACCTTAGTAATATAATATTTATAGATCAAACAAGGAGGTAGTGTGAGCTACAAGGTGGTATTTCAGTTGAGAGTTTGTGGAACATTATAATCTATGAGGCTGAAGTCTGTGTGGATTGTAATGTTCAATAAACCGCTTAATTGAAATAGTCACCTTGTAACTCACACTTACTCATCATTTTGTTTTTTATACAGTAGGGATAATCCGATGTGCCACTGAGTCCTGTTCAAAAATAAAATCCCAGTTCATTGCTTGGCAGTTGAAAGGAGGTATGGGAGGGTCACCAATTTTTTGCTTCTGCATTGTCTGGCACCTCAGTGGTGTCTGACTTAAGGCAGTATGGTGGGAGTGGAGAAGAGTGCATGTTTTGCCTAATTTGGCAGTCTCAAATTTGCCACTGTTGGTGGTACGGTGGGAGCAACAGAGACTGAATGAGTAGCACATCCTCCCAGAAGGGGTGGAAAAGGGGAAATTGTTTAACCAGGAAAGGCACACTAAGCCGAAGCTTGTTTCCAGGTGCGACCTGGGAGCACAAGGAAATTAAGTGACTTGCTCGGGGTCACACAGTATGCAAGTGGGAGCTGTGGGATTCAAACCCTGGTCTCCAGGTTTGCAGCTCAGAGCCTTAAACCACTGCGTTATACACTATCTATACTACTGTGAGTGTAGACATAAACCAGCGACCTGTGTGAAAATGAACAGGCAACAAGGTGGACCACCTACAGGGCTGGAGCTGAGCTGCAGAAAAGCAGCAGTGTGATTTCTTTTAGAAAATCAAGAAATTGTGTCTGCACTATTGGATTTCCATGAGCAAAGGTGCAATGTGGTGGACTACCATACAGCTGGCCTGAAAATATGGGCAAAAAGCAGTCTAGCCTGTTTGAAAGCACAGCTCACAGCAGTTGAATATCGGTTTGTGATAATCCTGTTTGTGTTTGACAGCTAGTGATAAGGTACGCCTAAAAATGGATTATCACTATGTGTCAATCACAAACCATGGATTATGATGTTTAGAAACGGCTTGCTGACTGTGCATTTTTGGCCTTAACCATATAATATATTTAACAATTACTGGTGAGGTGCAGTAACACATAGAAAACAAGACAACAAACCTCTATAAGACGTGATTGTGCCATCACAACAAAGAATTATGATCCATGTAGTACAGAGGTCTGTGTCTCACACTCAATCACATATGCGTTCTGTCTCTCTGACTCACTGTTTGAATCTGTGCCGTAAATCCTGTCTTACGCTTTCAAGCACCTCTCTTGGCCCTGCCATGCTAGAACTTGCACCTTTACTGGAGATTTTGCAACTCTTCATCCAGTTCCTGCTAGTTGGTGATGGAGGATCAACAGACCTGTCATGGACTTTTTCTCTGTCACCGTTGGCAGGCACGCAAGTGGGCATGACAGCAGTCGTATACTGGCGAAACAGCAAACAAATTACAGCGACAAATTCGAGACTGTCACTGTAATGGTCCCACTGTACACTGGCACAGGCTTTGCCGGTGTTTCGCCCTCATTCAAATCAACTCTGCCTCGGAGTTGATTATTAAAAAATCGGAGGATGCGGGGGGGGGCAGAGTCCCCTGCATGGGAGGTGCGGGGGGCAAACAAAACAGTGATTTTCTGACGGGTGAAACTTTGACAGTCCAAGTTTCACCTGTCAATGTTGGGGATTTCGACAACTTGTTTTTGAAGCGACTTGGTGAAACCGACAGCAGTACCATTTTTACTTCGGTTTTACTTCTCTGACTCTGCTCCTATTCTGTTTCCATCTCTTAAATGGAAGTGAAGAATCATGACCAGGTGAGTCTGCCATGTAAAACTAGTGAATTATATATCATCAGTGAGTTTCTCTGTTTTTTATACACCTTTTTATACACCACTCAAACTGGTATCACCCACCTTGAGTGTGTAAAAGAAACAAGCAATCAATCATAGCACGTTGACGCCCATATATTTTTCTGTATCGTCAGAAACAATTCAGCTTACGTATATTTTCATACCTGCCTGTATTTCAGTTATGTATTAGTAGTTCAGTAGGTTGAACGCTCACCTATGGGGATGGAAGATCAGATGGTGATGGGTTCTAGACTACACTCACAGCAGGAACTTCAGATAATACCTGGTACTGACACTTGTATAGTACTAAGCTGGTGCTGCATTGTTGAGGTATGATTTTATGCTGTGTTTACACCACTGGAGCATGCCATCATTTGTGGCAGTCCACTCCTGCTGCAGTGACCGCAGCGCATCAATTTTGTATCCACATGTAGAAATATAGATACATAGACAGTGTCGGCAGATAAGGGCCTATGGCCCACCTAGTCTGCCCATTTGAGTTTGTAACTTCAGTTTATGTTTTCCTAGAACTCTGTTGCCCCTTACCACTAACCTCCAGAATTCCTTTATGTCTATCCCATGCATTCTTAAATCCCGTGATTGTTTCAGCTCCCACCACTTCCTCAGGCATGGTGTTCCACTTGTCCACCAGCCATTCTGTGAAGAAATTCTTAGTCACATTTCCTCTGAAATCTGGTGGCTCCTGCAATTGTTTCCTGTCTGGTCATGGCAGTGACATACACTGATGAGCACTAGGTGCCGAAGTGCCGCAGGGACCGTTACCAGCTTAGCACACTCGAGTTCAGCAAAATACAATTTTTCAAGAGCAGAAAGAAAGCTGAACTCAGGGAAAGTGCATGAAAATGTCAAACGAGGGCTACATATTATAAATTAGGGTCCTACAATGGGACTGCAATACTTAGCATGCACAGATGTACATGTGTATCCCTGGGGAGCAAGGATATGCATATGTATTGGTGTATGCTCAGTATCGTGGTCCCTGTTTACAACCGTAATTTGTAATAGTTGTGGCCCTCGTTTCGCATTTTCATGCGCTGTCCCAGGTTCTGCTAACTTTCTGCTGCTGAAAAATGCCTTTTGCTGAACTCGAGTATGCTAACAGTGTCTTTGTAAATATAGGAAGTGCTGGCCAGGAGCGTCCGAGAGATTCATGGGCCACTGGAGGATGCCAGGAGAGGAGACTTTCGATTGGTGCGAGTGGTGATGACTTTCCACATGCCAGGTAATGTGCTTTTAAATAGATCACTCTGATACATGTCCCCTCTCCTGAGTTGCATCACAAACTCAATGCGAAGCCCCCTTAACGTTCTCCCGAAAGTGTCTACACTGCCGACTTTGTAGTGCATCAACCCATGTGCATGGATTGATGCGCTTAAAAGTTGGCAGTGTAAACAGGACTTTAGGTAATACATGAAACCGTGGTCCCTTAAGCCTGTTTCTGGTGTCTGTCCAGGTGGAAATAAAAATTTCAAAACACCTATTGTAAGAGTAGAGGATTTCCCTCGATGTTCTGTCCAATGTTCTCTGTCAGTAAAACAAGTTTGTTGTAACCCACCACCCAGGAAACACCTGGAAATGAGCTGGCTCAACTAAATGTGCCTTTTCTGATAAAAAAAAGTTCCAGGTAACCTAATTAGTGGTTAAGGTTGATATCAACCTAGAACTAGTTGCTGTCAGACTCCATAATACATGTTTGTGATGTCACAGATGCGTATCATGGAGCTCAGCCCCTCAAGTCACTCTCCCACACTTACCAAAACATCTCTTTTCTCGTACCAGTAATTATAAAACAATAAGGTAATTGACGGCATGTGTTGTTCTCCATTTTTTACACCCCCTCAGTTTGTGATACTTTTATAAATTACTTGAGCTTTGCTGTAGTGGCGTATGTAGTATTATATGCCGTTTTCTTTTAATTTCATAACACAGTGACATCCATGCAACCCCAGAATACCATCATTGTGACACCATCCTGTCACGACACCATCAATCTGACATCACAGCAATAGTATTATGGGACTGCATGTTCGTGAAATCCCACATATAACCCCAAGTGAGCTTTCACTGTACCCAACAAATGCAATAAAAACTCATGCACAGTACAACCTGACTCTTACTTCAGTGTATAAAATAGCACATTCAGAAAAATATCATATCGGTATAGTTAAGAAAATAACAAATAGGGAACTATGCAACTAGGATATAATTCCATCTTGGAGTTCTGGTGACATGAACAACTACTCGAGCATCACTCTCATAGTTATGTCACCAGACCCTCTCGATGGAGTTAGGCAGTAGTAACTGCGTAGGTTTTCTCCCATAGAGGACGTAGTTTGTAATTTGTACTATAAATCTAGCGGGTTATAATAATGGCAAGCATGTACCAGGTTTCCCTTCGTTCGTGCACCCAATCTTCCCATACACACACTCTACTTCTGTCTAGAATCTCCACACCTCCTTTTATTCACAGATCTTTACTTTTATGATGGTTGGGGATTATCAGTTTTCTCACCTGCCAACACCACAGTCTGCAGTTTTTGGTTTCTCCAGGTTCTCAATTAGAAAAAAAAAAAGTGAAAGTGAAAATGGCACTTCAGCCTAAACTAGTGCTACCACTAACACACCTAGTCAGATAGAGATGGAAAGAGAGAGTGAGAGAAAGAGAGGGGGGGCAGCGATCGTAGAGAGCAAGCGCTCAAACTTGGGGGACTTTAAACACAGCACCAATGCTGCTTTCATGCTTTGAACAGCAGCACCGTTTACTGTATTGTATCAGTTTTTAGTATCCTGTTTGTGTTAATTTATTGTTATAAATATTTTACATTTGTGGGTATGGGAGGGATTGGACAGTAGAGAGGGGTGTTTGGTTGTGTTATTTTCTTATTTTGTATTTTTGGGGGTTTTATGTTGATTCATTTTGGTTAGTGTGGATTTAGGGTCTTGGGGTTGAATGGTTGTTGTATGTGTTAAAATATGTCTGTATTAGAATTGGTTGGTTGATTGGCTTGGATGTGTAGGGAATAGGGTGAGTGTTTTTTTTCTTTATATGTACTGACTGGGTGGTTATCTTAGTTTATCTATATTGATTTTGAGAGTGGGTTGGGTAATTCAAGTGGGTTAATTTTAATTGTGTGGTATTAGCAGTTGGAAGATGTGCCTGGGTTTCAGACCCCCGCGAATGACCTATTCAGTATCCCTGCTGCAGGACCTCTGCCCTTTCTCCGACCTCCCTCTACCAGCTGCAGCGATTAGGCGCTGAGGGAGGTCGAGATTGGGAGAGGGCAGGATGGTGGGCAGTGGGGTGTTGGGGGTATAGCGGGGGTGAGCCATATCAGAGTGGTCAGGACTAGGACTCACCTGGGGGCAAAGTGGGGCCTTGAGAGAGGCCAGACATGTTTAGTACCCATCTCCAGGGTTCCCACTGGACTGAATGGGCAGGTAGCCATTGGGCTGGCATCCTCCACTAGTCCCCTTTGGGCAATGCTATGCAGTGCCAGATTGATTAGGAACAAGACCGCAATTATTGCAGACTTGATTTCCTCAGCCGATCTGGCTTGCATCATTGAGACCTGGTTGGGGGAGAACGCAGGTCCAGTTTTGGAGGCATCTATCCTGGCGGGGTTCTCCATAGTGTACTGCCTGAGGAGTGAACATGGGTGGAGGTGTGGCCATCTGTATTAGATCCGGCCTGAACTTTTCCATGCACCCAGTGGGTTCCACTTCGTCATTGAATGCATGGCCGTGTGTGAGGGTCCAGGTGCAGGCTGCAGGATCCTCCTTGTATAATGACCTCCGGGATGGGAGGGGGAATTTCTGCATGAAGTCGCAGACTTCATCGCCAGTAGGGTGTTGGAGTCGCCCAGATGGTTGAGTCTGGGCGACTTCAGTGTCTGGATCAATGACAAAATCTTGCATTTTGGTCATGACTTTCTCCAGATGATGACCTCGCTGGGCCTTGCACAAGCTGTTGCTTCTGCAACCCACAGCCATGGCCACGCCTTGAACTTAGTGCTCTCACTGGGGTTTGACGTTACTGACCTCAAGATTGATCCAGTTGTCTGGTCCAGTCATTACATGGTAGAATTCTTGTTTGAGGGGCCCCCCGTTAGTCCGTCCCCTGTTGAGATGGTCCATTACCGCCCTTTGAAGGGATTGTCTCCAGAGGGACTGATGGCGATGATGGACCTTATTGGTGTGAGTGCTGCTTGTGCAATGGGTGCGAGCGAGGTGGTGGCAGCCTATAATAGTGCTGTTTCCAAGGCGCTCGACTCCATCGCACTGGTCCGTATGTAATCCAGGTCTTCTCGCTTGAGACCCCTATGGTTCGGTGGGGCTCTCAAGGAGATGAAGACCAGGGATTGGAGGTTAGAGCATAGCAGGTGGAGGTCTTGGTCTGAGGATGATAGACTGGCTTTGAGAATTCATTATGGTGAATATCAAAGGCCAATCAACCATAAGAAGGCAGTGTTCCTGTCCAGGGAGATTTCTGTAGGGAGGAACAGACTGGCTTTGATTTTTTGGACTGTAGATAGGCTACTCTTTCCTGCTTGTCTGCAGCCGAAAAGAGCAGTTTCAGTCACTCAGTGCAAAGAGTTTGCTCTGTTCTTCTTTGACAGGGTGTCCTCCATTAGGGCTGGAATCTCCCCAGTGGGGCAGACACAGCCCTGCAGTGGTGAGGCACATGTTTTCAGAGGCATGCCTGTTGTCTGGGTTGAGTTTCGACAAGTGGGGGTGGCAGAGGTCTGTGAGGTGATTTTGAAGCTGCGGCCCACATACCGTGAACTGGACCTGGGCTCTACTCATCTTTTAATGGGATGTGTGGAGGTCTGTTGGTCCAGTGATCGCTGAGATTTCTCGGTGTTTGCTTTTGAAGGGACTTTTTCCCAGCGCCCTGAAAGAGGCACTGGTGAAGCCCCTCCTAAAGAAATAATCTCTCGACCCTGACATCTTGACAAATTACAGAGCAATCTCCAATCTCCCATTTTTGGATAAGGTTGCCAAGAAAGTAGTGTATCTGCAGCTCGAGGCACACCTTGTGGCCTATGACATCTATGAGCAGTTCCAGTCTGGGTTTAGGTCCAGGCATAGTACTGAAATGGCATTAGTCAGGGTGCAGAATGATCTCCTTAGGGCAAGAGATAGAGGGGACTGGTCAATACTCGTTCTCCTTGATCTCTTCTCAGTATCCAGCACTATGGACCACAAAGTGTTGCTGGATCACCTAAGGGAGCTCTGTGGACTCACCAGTACTAACATCAACTGGTTTGAGTCTTTCCTTACAGGCAGGATGCAAACGGTAGTTATGGGGAATTTCTCTTCCTGCTCAAAGCCCCTGCCTTGTGGAGTTCCCCGTGGCCTGATCCTGTTGCCTGTGTTGCTTACAGTGTACATGCTTCCCCGGGGTGAGATCATTAGATGGCACTGTGACAGAAATGGGAAGGAAGGAGTTAATGGCTTGGATTTTCAGCTGGTATTTTTTAGCAGTCAAAAAAAAAACATACATACACACACACTGGGATTCCACTGACCACCAGCATCTAGATAAGAACTGAGTAATAAATCTCAGACAGGGTAACCAAAGGGGGAGTGGACATATACACACAGAAAATACAAAATCACACATGCCCACACAATGCAAAGCATCATGGGCTGCATATGCAAATCACCACAGAATGTTATGCTGGTCCAACTTTAAGCAGAATTGTATGGTGCCGAAAGGCCTCTCACACAGTTTGCAAAGGGTGCTAACAGATGGCATAGACACGTGTTTTGTCCTACCAGGATTCATCAGTATGCCTCGTCTGTTTGACACCCCAGTGGAATGGACCAGCTACCCTTAGACAGTGTGTCTTGGATATGTTGTGGTGAACCCATTAAAATAAAAAAACTATTTAAAAGACAAAGAACCTCTGTGCGCAAACACTGAGGCAAGGGTTACCCCAAAGGGCATTTGGCTGGGAAGCCAAGTTTCAAGAAAATACAAAATCACACATGCCCACACAATGCAAAGCATCATGGGCTGCATATGCAAATCACCACAGTAAATATACACACAGACTCACATAGCTTAAAAGGATTGGATCACTCAAATATAAACTTTTTTATTTGGTTCGTATACTGTCAATTTGTATTATCGTATATAAACTCCTGTTACAAGACCAAAGGCCTTAAGGTTTATGGAGCATAATAACCAGTTTGAGAGTACAGTTGGGTAATGTTTCCAGTTTAGTTTTACATTCCATATAGTATGAAACTATTGCTTGCATTAGGTAAACTTTACTTTAAACTCTTCATATGCCATGTATATTTACTTTTTGTAGTTCTGTATTGTAGCGCTTGGTTTCAGTTTACAGTTATTTGTTTATTGAATTCTTGGATTACAACCTTTGAGCTACAAGCTCTTTTACAAAGGATCCACGTCAGGAAAGTAAGGCAAACGTACAATAGTAACCACAGAATAACAAAGAACTAAACAATTAACAATGGTAAAATAACTATTAAAAAACATTGGGTAGGGATAGAGCCTTAGCAGACAGGCAATGACAGAACAGCAGGAGCAATAGCACGGGAGAGTGGGGGGAAGAGGAGTGTGGTGGGTTTAAGAGTGAGGGGAGGAAGAGGGGTGATCATCTTGCAGTAACCACGGGTTAGGGGTCACCTTGTCAGAGAGAGAGATGAGGGAGGGGGAGGACAGGGGTCTGAGCATGGTGAGGGCATGGAGCCCAGGAAAAGAGGTAGGGTCCATGACTGGGCAGGGGTCAGGGGGCAAGGGGTTGGGGGAAGGAGGGAAGGAGAGGGGAGTAGTGAATTACATGCTCGCTAAGTGCAAATTGATGGGGTAGTCGGGGTTTTAAGCAGGTGGGTCGGTCAGGTAGGACAGCTACATTTCCCATGTGAGGAAAGGTGGGATCTAAGTGCAGATTTGAACGAGTCAATTTTGCTAATTGTGGCTAGTTCTGTTGGGAGTTAGGAAAGCCATAGTGGGGCCCAATATTCGAAGGATCGCTGACCTTGGGTGGTGCGACGATAGGGGATCTTAATAGAGATATTATTGGATGTTCTTGTAGTTCTAGTTGGTGCGACCTGGTGTATGAGGGAGCTGGGCCCTGGAGGCAGTAGGCCCAGGGTTGCCTTTTTTGGCAAGGAGATAGATTTGATAGCGGGCCCTATCAATCAGATTTAGCCAACCAGTTTGCTGGTAGAGGTGGCAAGTATGGGACAGGCGAGGGGCTCCCAGAGCAAGTCTGCAGGCTTTGTTGAGCGTGGAGGCGAGTCGCGTCAGGGTGCTATCAGAGGCTGCACTGTAGATGGCAAGGCCAAAATCAGTGGTTGAGAAGACCGAGCTGGTTATGGAGAGCTTGAGGGCTTTGGTAGTGAGGCAGCTTCGGTACGTATATAGCAGGCCAAGCTTCCTGTTAGCTGCAGTGGCCACCTGATCGATGTGTGCGTCATATGAGAGGGAGCTGTCAAGGGTGAGGCCCAGGTATTTGAAATTGGTGACCATTTCAATGGTGGTCTTATGTAAATTCTGTATGTTAAGGGTTGCGGCCCTGTGGCGGCTGTGCACTGAGGCAAAGAGAATGGTCTTCGTCTTTTTGTGGTTGACTAGGAGTTTAGCTTTGTTAAACCGGGATTCAGTGTTGTAGAAGTCCTGTTGAAGATGCTGCTCAGTACAATAGGGTCAGAATGACTGGAGTAGATCACCACATCGTCAGTGTAGAGAAGGATTTTTTGTTGGCAGACTAGTGGAAGGTTGTTTAGAAAGAGGCTAAAGAGGAGGGGGCCAAGGATGGATCCTTGGGGGACTCCAAGGGACACTTGAAGGGGGTCAGAGAGTACATTTCATATTTTTACCTGCTGAACACGTCCAGAGAGGTAGCTCCGGAACCAGCACAGTGAGTCAGAGGAGAGTCCAATTACCTCCCATTTGTATTTGTATTTATTATTTATTATTATTTTTTTTTAGTTTATTTTTAGTTATTTTAATTTTTGGGTCCCGGAAGGTGGGTTTTTGTTTCCGAGAAATAGGGGGTAAATGGGATTAATTTTAGTTTCTGTTTATGTTATTTAGTAGATGTCTTGACTTTGGTTTTTTTTTCTTTGTTTGTTTTGATTTGTTACAGTAAGGACTTATTAGTTTTCATTGAAGGCTGTAGGTATGTGTTATTATGTTCCCCCCCTGTCGTGCGCTATTCATCCTCCGCTCTTCTGGCCGTCCGCCCTTTTTCTCCTCCTCCTTTACTGTTTTCCATTTATCAATGTTGTAGGGCTTTGGGAATTATCAATGGGCGAGAAGGGTCGGGGCGGGGCCTGAACAGTGGAGGATGGACTAGGGAGCGCCAAATCGGGATTGTTAGGTCCAGAAGACGCTCTCTGGGGTGAAATGAGGTCAGAATGTGGGTCTCCTTGTCTGATCCCCATACCCAAGGGCACCGCCGCTAATATCGGTGGGCAGGTGGTTGGGGGTTCCTCGGAACTCTGTCCAACTTGGGCGGTTTTATGCAATGCCAGATCCGTTGTCAACAAGACGGCCGTTGTGGCGGACTTGGTGGGAACGGTGGATCTGGCTTGCATCACTGAAACCTGGCTGGATGGTAATGCTGGCCCCATTCTTGAGGCGGCTGTTCCGGCTGGGTATTCGGTGATACACCACCCAAGATTGGCTCGCAAGGGTGGGGGAGTTGCGGTCTGTTTTAAGACAGAATTGGGTCTCACTAGTGTTCCAGTAGAGGAGACTAGATCTTTTGAATGTGTTGTAGTGGCAGGTGGGGGCTATAGAGTGGCTCTCATTTACCGTCCACCCGGGGATGAGAAGCCATTCCTTAAGGAAGTGGAGGACTTTGTCGTTGACCTGGTATTGGAGTCTCCCAGGTTGATGCTGCTGGGCGACTTCAATGCCTGGATCGACGACGAACTCTCTCATTTTGGACAGAACTTCCTCCAGTTGATGAATTCATTGGGCCTCTCACAGGTTGTTACCTCTGCCACTCATAAATGTGGCCATTCTCTTGACCTGGTCTTCCTCCTAGGGATGGAAGCCTCCGGCGTGGGGGTGGAACCTGTCGGATGATCTGATCATCACACTGTGAGATTCAATTTTAACACCCCCTTGCGTAGACCTACCCCTGTGGAGATGGTCAAGTACCGCCCTTTACGGGATGTGACTCCTGATGGTCTATCGGCAGTGCTTGACCTATCAGAATTTCCGATGATGAGCATGGATCCTGAGGCCTTGGTTCTGGCCTATAATAGGGCCATCACCGACGCCCTGGATTCTATTGCTCCCATCCATGTGCGTCCTCTCTCCCTTTGCCCTCAGTCCCCATGGTTTGATGGGGACTTGAGGGAGATGCGCCGACTTAGACGCAGGTTAGAGAGGTGTTGGCGGAAATCCGGCTCAGATGCTGATCACCTTAGACTGCTAGAACATTATCAACTCTACCAGTCAGCAATTGCCCGTAAGAAGGCAGTATTCCTGTCCGGGGAAATTGCTGCTGCCCAGAACCGACCAGCTCAGCTCTTTCGAACCGTAAATAGACTGTGCAACCCAGCCTGTCTGCAGGTACATAGAGCTTTTTTGCAGTCTCAGTGCGAGGAGCTCGCTCGGTTCTTTGCAGATAAGGTGGAAGACATCAGGGTGGAGACCTGCACAACACTCTCTATGGGAGCAGCCGTGGACCTGGCCGCGGTCACATGCCCTCCTACTCCCTGGGGTTTCTTCAAGAGGCCAGAAATCGAGGATTTTATGAGGATTGTCCATGGTATGCGCACTACGTCCTGTAGTTTAGATCCGGGCCCCACAGCCTTGGTTATGGGCTGTGGGGAGATTATCTTGCTGGTTCTAACGAGGATAGTCTGGTGCTCCTTAGACTCTGGTGATTATCCTTGCTTCCTGAAGGAAGCAGTGGTGACACCAGTGTTGAAGAAGACTTCTTTGGATGCTGACTGCCTCGGTAACTACTGGCCTATCTCAAACCTTCCCTTTGTTGGGAAGGTAATTGAGAAAGTAGTGGCTACCCAGTTAGACAACCATTTGACCGTCCATAACATCTACGATCCCCTTCAATTGGGTTTTCAAAAGAGGCACAGCACTGAGACTGCACTGGTTCGGGTGCTCAATGATCTCCTGATGGCGAGAGACCAGAAAAAATGGTCCATTTTAGTCCTTCTGGACCTGTCATCAGCATTTGACACTGTAGACCATGGGGTTCTGCTTGAGCGCCTGAGAGTCATCTGTGGGCTTTCTGGGTTGGTCCTCAGATGGTTTACATCCTTCCTCACCGGTAGAACTTAGAGGGGTAGTATCGGGAGTGTTTTCTTCCGATCCTGCCTCTCTGTCATGTGGGGTGCCCCAGGGCTAAGTGCTGTCTCCCATGTTGTTTGCAGTGTACATGCTTCCCCTCAGAGACATTGTAAGATGGTATGGGCTGGAGTTTCATTGTTATGCCGATGATACTCAGCTCTACCTGTCTTTTGCACCTGACCAGAATAGAGCACTCTCGGTGTTTAATAACTGCCTCGGGGAAATCCAAGGCTGGATGAGGTCCAGCTGGTTATAGTTAAACCCTGGGAAGATGGAGGTGTTGGTCCTGGATCCCGGTCGCTGGACAGGGGGTGGGGGCTAAACAATCCCTCAGGTTTATTCCTGGGGGGTGTGGAGCTCCCCACCTCTGAACGGGTGCAGAACCTAGGGGTGATTCTTGACGATCGTCTGACACTACATGATCAAGTGTCAGCCGTCATTAAAGTTTCCTTTTACCATCTTAGGAACATCGCTAGGATTAAACACCTTGTTCCGTCCGGGGACCTATCTACGTTGATCCACGCCTTTGTGACCTCGCGTCTCGACTACTGCAACTCCCTTACTTTGGGCTTCCTGGGGTTGATATCCGCCGCTTGCAGCTGGTGCAGAATTCTGCAGCCCGGTTGTTAACTGGGACTTCGTTTTCTCATGTTACCCGGTGCTGCGGAGACTGCACTGGCTGCCGGTTCAGTGCGGATCACCTTAAAGTGGGTCTGTTGACCTACAAAGCCCTGCATGGTTTGGGCCCTGACTACCTGAAAGAGCTCCTGGTTCCCTATCTCCTGGAGCGACCGCTCCTCTCAGCCGGTGAGGGGTTGCTGGAGATTCCGAGGGTCATTCTGAAATCTTCTGGTGCCTGGGCCTTTGCGTTTGTGGCTCCGACCCTCTGGAATTCTCTACCACGTCGGATTAGAGATTGCGCGACAGTGGGGGTCCAAACAAGCCTTAAAATCCTTTTTATGGATTGAGGCCTATGGGGAAGTGACTGACTGATTTGGGTTTGATTTTATTATTGTTTTATGAAGTTTGTTGTAGTGTATTAATTATTTATTGTATTTTTATATTAATGTTTTTATTACGTTGTGATTCCATAACTTGTACTGCGCTTTGATTTTTGAAAAGCGCATTATAAATAAAGAATATTATTATTATTATTACCTCTAATTGGGCCAGGAGGAGGTCGTGGTTGACCGTATCAAATACCTTGGTGAGGTCAATAAAGGTTGCTCCCACCAAGTGCCCCTGGTCGAAGGCACTATGAATGTAACCCGTGAACTCGAGAAGTGCAGTGGTAGTGCTGTGGTGTTGATGGAAGCCATGCTGCTGCTGGCATTGTAGCTGGTATTTATCGAGGTGAGCTACCAGATGATCGTAGACTACACGCTCGAGGGCTTTTGAGATAGGTGGTAGGATTGAAATTGGGCGGTAGTTGGCATGGTCCGACTTACTGCCTGCTTTATGGACAGGGGTTACTATGACAGCTTTCCAGAGGTTTGGGAAGGTGCCTGTGGTAAGGGAAAGATTTACGATACAGGTCAGTGGGGTTAGCAGTTCGTCAAGGGTAAGAGAGATTAATTTTAGGACAAGACCCTCAGAGCTGTGCCTGGATTTCCCAAGGACTTTGACAAGATATTTTTTTACCTTAATTTTAGATAGGACTCTGAGGTAGAAAGGGGGAGCTTGGTGTGTTGTGGGGGAACTATGGGGGATGGGCAGGTTGGTACCGACTTGGTCTTGGAAACTGGGGGGAGTACTGTACTGAGGTCAGTGAAGGCTTTGTTGAAGATGTCTGCGATGGATCTGGGGTCTTGTATAAGAGTTCTGTTGTGGCTCAGCAGTGTGGGTGCCGTGGTATCACTTTTCCCAATGACTGCATTAATGTTATCCCAGAAATGGCGGCTGTCCACCCAGGAGGAGTTAAGTTCGCGTCTATAGAAGTTAGCGTTAGCCTGGTGGATTTCCACAGTGCATTTATTCCGTGCAGCCTTGTAGTTTTGCAGATCCCGGCCAGAGAGAGTATGTTTCCTCTTCAATGTCTTTATAAGTGACATTGCAGAGGGACTGGAAGGAAAAGTATGTCTCTTTGCAGATGACACAAAGATCTGCAACAGAGTTGATGCACAGGGTGGGGTGGAAAGGATGAGAAGGGACTTGGCAAGGTTAGAGGAATGGTCAAATGTATGGCAGCTTAGATTCAATGCTAAGAAGTGCAGGTAATGCACCTGGAAAACAAAAACCAGGGAAGAAGTACACAAGGGGGGTGAGATACTAACAACAACAAAATGGAAAGGGACCTGGGGGTAGTCATATCAGATGACCCAAAGGTGAGCAAACAATTTGAGAGGGCAGTAAGGAGGGCTGGGGAATACTGGGATGCATAGGGAGAGGCATCACCAGTAGAAAACAAGAAGTTATTATCCCTCTGTACAGACAGCTGGTGAGACCACATCTGGAATACTGCGTGCAGTTCTGGAGACCCAATCTCTGCAAAACATAGACAGGATGGAAGCTGTCCAGAGGATGGCAACTAAAATGGTGCAGGGTCTGCACCGGAAGACATATGAAGAGAGACTTAAGGAGCTTAATATGTATAGCCTCGAGGAAAGGAGGGAGAGGGGGGACATGATAGAAACTTTCAAGTACCTCAAGGGAATCAACAAAGTCCAAGAGGGTAGCATCTTTCAAAAAAAGAGGTGTGCAAGAACAAGGGGCACAATTTGAAGATAGAAGAGGCTGAGCTCAGGGGTAATTTAAGGAAGTATTTTTCTCAGAGAGGGTTGTGGATGTATGGAACGGCCTTCCAGAGGAGGTTGTGGAGTCAAAAACAGTGGTGGAATTCAAGCATGCATGGGACAGTCATAAGGCAATTCTAGGGGTTGGGGGTAGGAAGAAGTAGGCTGCTGGTTAACTAGGATCTGCAACTTATCCATCAGGTAGGGAAATGGGCAGACTGGGTGGGCCAAGCGGTCCTTATCTGCCGTCAAATTCTATGTTTGTATGTTTCTTGTACTTATGCCATAGGTGGTCTCTGGAGCTAATCAGGTCAAGGAGGGGCGGGGTCATCCACGTTTTATGTGAACCACTGATTTTCCTTTTGGTTACGGGGCAAATATATCACAAGCAGAATTGAAAATAGCTATGAATTTGCTCACTGCTGTGTTAACATTTCATTAGCATTTAGGATAGGTGCCCAGCTCAGTTGCAGGAGGTATTGCTTAAAGAGCCCTAACATGCCCTTTTTTTGGTATGTGGGATGTTATCAACTTTGGGCACGGTTTATTGGCCTTATTGGACCAGGCAAGGATGATGGGTGAATGGTCACTTAGGGAGTCTTGGAGCACTTTTAGCCCAGTGATACGTTCAGGGTGGTTAGTTCGTACCGAGTCCAACAAGGTACTGGTACCTGTCCTGTAAGTTTGTACGGGTAGATTGTTCCACAAGCTGGAGGAAGTTGATTGAGGAGACTGCATCCTTATATGTGTCAGAGTCCTGAGACAACCAATTGATGTTGAAATGCCCCAGCACTAGGACTTCGTGGCTAGAGCGGATATCTGCTAGATGCTCATGCAGCACCCTGAAACCCTCAGTTGCTTCCTTAGGGGGTAAGTAGGCTGAGACTAGAGTGAGGCCCTTGCCCTGAGAGCCAAGAGTTAAGCACACAGAGAGTATCTGAGCATTTGTTCCCGTTCTTAAATGTGGGAGAGCAACCTCCTGCAGGTAGTCTTTTATATAGATTATACAGCCACCATCCCTCTTCCCTGGCCGATCATGGCGGAAGGGGGTGTACCCATGGAGCTGGACTTGGCTGTCCTTGGTTCTGTGAGTAAGCCATGTTTCAGTGAAGACCAAAATGTCAGGGTCGTGTTGCACTACCCAGGCTTGCAGAAGGTCAAGTTTAGGCAGCAAACTGCATATATTGAGGGATGCTATGGTAATCGAACTACTTTTGTTGAATTGCTCTGAGGCAGTGTAACCCGGGCCAGAGTTAGGATGAATATTGCCTGAGAGCATTAAAAGAAGCCAGGCTACTCGGATCGCAAGGAGTTTAAGTTGCTTGAATGAGTGGGGTGGCAGTCGTTGGGACCGGAGTGGGATACTAGTGTTATAGGCAAAGAGGCTAGTTAGTGAGGTGGGTGGTGGGATAGGATAGTGGTGGCAGCGGTTTGCCAACCCAGAGGCCCTAACAACAGGGGAGCTGTGTTCATAGGGATACCAGGCCCTGTTGTGGTGTTAGGGATCCCATCCCTATATATAGGAAGCGGCCCCAGAGATGTTTTACTGCAGGAATACGGCAAGGCAGTAGGAAATAGTGGGAAGGCAATGAGAGATATTACAAGCCAGATTACACGTGGTGGCATTGCTGGCTTTATTGCGACTGGCATTACTGGATGGTGTGGGTACACTATGTTAGTTTGATTTCGGGTGCAGAGCCCCTCTGTGTGAGTGTGCGATCGGTAGGTAGTGTACCCAGCGAGGCAGGGCACTGTTGGGCTTTAAGAGGGCAGTGCCTGCTTTTGGAGAGTTTTGATGGACAGGAACACAGGGGAGAGGAGTGGTAGAGAACTGAGTGGGAGGAGCAAGAGCATATTTAATGGCGGCCTGGGAGGGGGTGATGGGGCGGGAGAAAAGTACAGCTCAATTAGCAGCAGACAGAGCAGGCCGAGGCGCCCAAAGTCCTATAGTAAAGTCAATGCAAAAGGCGCTCCAGTCGGTGGCGACACTGAGAGGAGGCCATCCAGTCAGGATTCACCAGAAAGTTAACCATGCCAGTCGGGAGCATCGGCTCCATTGGACCTGCTGGTGGCAATACCTGGGAAGCGATCTGAGGAGGAGATCCACAGGGGCAGCCAGAGATGGAGGAGAGAGGTCAGCTTTTTTTTTTTTTTTTTTTTTAGTACTTTTTCTCCCTGGCCACCAGTCTGCTTACCTCTACATCCAGGCATCCCCTCTGAGGATTATATCCAGCCACCATCCTGAGGACTCCCCTGCTTCACATTCAGGCCCACGGCACACCCCTGTGGCTTGCCCCCCACGGCGGGGAGGTGGAGAGTCCACTCTCAAGCTCTCACACCAGACCAGGATCCAGTTAAGCCACGCACCCTCGGCGCCGAGTTAGTCCCTCCAGGGACAGCCATCATGATGCCGCGATTGGTGCCCATATTTTTCCATGTTCTCCCTCCCCATGACATCTGCATCATGCAATGACGCCAAGGGACAGGAGCGCGCACACTACTGCACGCACTCCTTCCCGGCATCTGCTGTAACACGTCCCCCCTAGTCTGCCTGTGACCTGCCGTCGCCCCCAGTCATTGCTAGAGGCCACTAGGACACCGAGACAACCCCCCCCCAGAGAAGGAGAGCAGTCCTATGGATGCTCGATCCTTCTCCTCCCCTGCCGACCCCCGATGACCCAGTCTCGTTCCGAACCCGGGTCGCTGGCGTGGTGCGAGGTGTGGCGTCCATCGCCTCAACCCTCAGCGCCACCGTGCCGGGCAGCCTTTTTTTTTTTATTCAAGTTTATTGCAACTTTTGGTAACATAGACATATTATACAATCAGCTGTAGTTGATTTCAGTTTGTTTTTAAACTTATCAAATCTTAATTCTTTGTTACATATTTGTATTGCATTAATTTAATCTAGACAATTGCTTAAGTTAACAATGTGCGGTTCCATTTCCAGATTAGTACTGCTAGTTATGTCTGGATAGTCTTAAGTCCTCTACTAGGAATACACAGGACGCATCAAGGAACTTTTCCCTGTTCAGTTATTAGGACTAAGCCTCTGCACCCCCAGCCCCCACCCACCTCTTCCCTCAAGTCCATCACACTGTGCACATCTACCCTTCCATAGCTCCTTCCCTCCAGATAGTCCATTGCGCCCATCTATGGACAAAAGCATTTATATTGAAATCAACTTTATGAGTCAATTCTTCCATGTCTTGGATCTCTTGGACAGATACAAGCCATTGGTGGAAGGTTGGGGGGGGGGTCTGGGGCAAGCCATTTTCTTGTTATGGCTTTGTGGGCAGATGCTATCAGGATATTCCATATATATACTCTGTCCTTACCCTTCACCTCCCTGGGCACCAGGCCTAACACCATATGGGCTGGGCCTAGTGGCACTGAGAGTGAAAAGATGTCCTTCGGGGCCTGTATTATGCAGTTCCAGTATTGAGCTAGTTCTGGACACTGCCAGAATATGTGTGAATGGTTTGTCAAGGATTCTAAGCAGCCCCTCCAGCAGGTTGCTGGGCAGTTTCCATCCCATTTATTCTGTATGACAGGGGTGATAAAGAAGCGTGTTCTAACTTTCCATTCAGACTCCCTCCACATTGGAGAGTATGTGGTTTTACTTGCTTGAAAGAATACTGTTTCCCATTCCTTTTCCGAAAGCTGTTCACCCAGTTCAGATTCCCACTTATTTTTAAGGGTTCTGGAGTGCCAGTTCCTATGTCTGTAAGGGCCCTGTATATTGCTGAGGTGTGTCCCCTGCACATTTGCAGACTTAGTATGTCTTCTATGATTCGTACAGTAATAGACCCTGCAAAACTGTGGAGCCCCTCTACTGCCTCTGTAGAACCCGGATATAAGCCCTAACTTGCAGGAACCTGAAATGGTCTGAATGCCTTAACTGAAGCTTTTCTTTAATTTGTCCAAACTCTTGTATGGTACCTCCCTCCATAAACTGCCTTAGGTTATATAGTCCCAGTCTTTTCCACCTTCTAAAGGTAAGATCTTGTTGCGATGGGGGGAATGCTTGATCCCAGGCAAACCATCTTAAGGGCCATAACTCTGTTGAAAGTTTGTATTTATTCCATAGTTTATACATTGCTCCTAGTGTGTTCATCACAGAGATTAGTTGGATGTTTTTATCTTGGGATTTTAGTTCAGGGTTTACCACTCTGGCTCCAAAGGGGGTCCCATCTGAACATGCTTTCTCTATGGATTTCCAGTGCGCCCCGTACTCCCCAGTTGACCACAGTAGCGCATTTCTCAATTGGGCTGCTAAATAATATTGCTCTAGATTTGGGAGGGCTCTCCCCCATGTCTCTCCCTCCCCCCATGTTTTTTATTTGCTTGCATTAATATTTTTTTTAATTCCTGGCTTTCTGCATGCCCAAATAAAGTTTTGTGATAATTCTCTGCCAGATTTGCATTTATTTTTGATGGATCTTCAGAGGAAGGCATTGAAAAAGGTAAAGGAACCTGGGTACGATGTTCACTGTGACTGACTGAATTCTGGAGTAAAGTGGTAGGTTCAGCAGGTCCCAACCCTTGATGTCTTGTTTAATTTGATTTACCAAGGGATTGGAATTATTTGTAAAAAGGGCATGTAGGTTTTTGGGGATTTGGGTACCTAAGTATTGTATTTTTTGTTTGGTTCATCTCAGTGGGAGTAGTTGACGTATTTCTGAGGAAGGGTTGTAGTGGAATTTGAGTATCTCTGGTTTAGTTTTATTTAGTGCGTAACCTGCATATTGACTGAATTTTTCCAGTAGCCCGCAGACCCTGGGTATAGATTCTTCTGGGTTAGTCAGGTAAAGGAGAATGTCGTCTGCATAAAGTGATACTTTGTGCTCCGTTTCTCCCACTTTCAGTCCCCCAATACCCGGGTTTTCCCTGATTGCCTGGGCCAGAGGCTTGATGTATAGAGCGAAAAGAAGGGGTGACAATGGGCAACCCTGTCGGGTCCCCCTTCTCAGACTAAATCTTTGTGAAGTGCCCCCGTTGACCCTGACATATGCCTGTGGGGAGGCATATAGGGCTTTAACTGCTTCTATGAAGGCTGATGGGAAACTCATTCTCTGCAGTACAGAGAAAAGAAAACTCCAGGTGACCCTGTCAAATGCCTTGTTGGCATCGAGGCTCATGCTGCAGGTGGGGATATGCTGTCTGTTAATAATATCTATTATGTTTATAGTTCGTTTGACACCTTCTGGAGCATGCCTTCCCTCAATAAAACCTTTCTGGTCGGGTTGTATTACTTTTGTGAGTAGGGGTTAAGACGAGCTGCCACTATAGCCGTGAAAATTTTATAGCCTACATTTAGTAGTGAGATGGGGCGATATAAGCTACATTCTTGGGGATCCTCACTGTCTTTGGGTATTGCTGTGATGGTGGTGTAGTTCCAGGATGGGGGTACCACCTCACCCTCTGTCCAAATTGGATTGTATAGGTTTTTTAGCAGGGGGGGTTGTTTCTGATAGGAAGGTTTTGTAAAACTCGCTGCCAAAGCCACCAGGCCCTGGACATTTACCTACTTTAAGAGCTTTAATGGTAGACACTATCTCAACTTGAGATATTGGGACCATAAGGGTTTGTCTTTGGGCCTCATTAAGCCTGGGCAGTTTCAATTCTCCCAGGAATTTAGTAGCCCCCTCTGTATACGAGTCCCTTTGTGAGTGATAGAGTGATCTATAATAAGTAACCAGGGAGTCTGCTATTTGTTCCCATCTATGTGAGATTAGGCCCATAGTTGGGTGTCGAAGGCCTGTAATGATGGACCTTGCGGCTTGTTGTCTCAGTCGGTAGGCCAGTAGTTTCGTTGCTCTGGCACCTCCTTTGTAATAAGACTGTCTTAGGTAGCAAAGTGCCCGCTCTGTTTCTATCATATTGAGATTCTGGATTTTGTTTTAATGGGTTTATTGCTGTATCCCTCACCCTACACCATTTGTGTTTTTGCTGTGCTTCCTGGGTCCTTAATTGCTCTTAAGAGGGTGGCTAGTTGCCTTCTTCCCTCTTTTTTTTTGAAGGTTGCTATTGATATTAATTTCCCCCTTACCATCGTTTTGACCGTATCCCATAATATTTGCGCTGTTATTCCCGGGTTGTCGTTAATTTCAACTGTTTGCTTGATTTCCTTCCTGATCACCTCCTTCACTTCCTCATCCCTTAGTAGACTGGTATTCAGCCTCCACTGGGTTGTTTTCTTAGGGAGCTATAAATCAGCCTAATCCAAGTGGCTTTTGACTAATAATTGGGCTACACAGCTCTATGCTCGAGATGTTATCTTACTCTGAAGGTATCTCTAAGCCATTTTAATTTATGTGCAGTGTACTCCTTGCATGTTTTCATGTTCTAAGCACATCTGACTTTTAGGCCCTTTCAGCTGAAACTGAACTGGTACTTTTCAGCTTCTCTGATGTGTCTTGTGTTATTTTTTGAATGAGTATTTTAAACCAATGGCAATTTTTTCAGTTTTTTTTCTGCATGATCTGGGTGTTAAAAGTATGCGAGTTTCTAAATAACTGTCATTAAGGTTCTGAGGAAGGGTTGGGTTGGTCCAAAAGCTAAAGCACTTTATTCTTTTTGTTACATCTATGTTGGTCCAATAAAAGGTATCAAATCATTTGCTTCTGGATCTGGAATAATTAAATACATACATGGTAAATGGTTGGTGCATTCAAAGGGGGAACAAGAATCACCTATTCTCAAGAGAGAATATAAGATGCTGAAAGACAGTTATAGGGGGTTGCTCTTGGAGTTGGGGAAGTTACATCCGAGAGGCCAAGATTGGAGCCTACTCTTCTAGCTATGTCCGTGAGTGCTGGCAGATAGCATAGGGTCCAGTTTCTCTTTATGGATAGGGAAGGGTAAGAGTAATAAGAGCATATCTCAGTAATAGCCTTTTACTTTGTCATCTGTTATTTAAAAACATTGTTTACTTTTCCTGTAACAGTATTATTCTCGTGCGTTAAACATATATATCCTGTAATGCTACTTTTGACCTTCTGTTAAGTAAAGAGCTATTTATTTACTCAACAGTTGTGGCTGCAATTTAAATTATTTCTAAGGTAATTTATGGTTTCCACTGGCTGAGGCAAACTCTGTTTAGCATCTGCCACACGAGAGACACACTACCATTCTTTGATCTGTGCAACTGCATGTTTGACCTCCCAGTTCTGTGCAAGTGAGAAGGTAGATGCTGGAGGACCCAGCTGGTGGCAGCGGATACCAAAAGACAGATACCTCTCTGAAAGCTAATACAGCCCAGAGAGAGAGAGAGAGAGAAAGATGGGTTGTCACAGTCACAGCTTAGGTTTTCACTGTTATGCAAATGACACCCAGCTATACATGTCATTTGCACCTGGGACGAGTGACGCTGTGGAGGTGCATAATGAATGTCTAGCCAAGATCCAAGACTGGATGTCCTCTAGCTGGCTGAGACTAAACCCCAACAAAACCAAGGTACTGGTGGTTGAGCTGGTCGCTGGTGTGATGTGGGTGCTGCTGGGGTGGAAACAGGGTCCTACCCTTTTGGCAGCTTCTACTGAGTTTAAAAATCTGGGCATCATCCTGACGATGGATTGATGCTTGAGGCTCAGGCATCGTCTGTTGCCTGGAGGGATTTTTACCACCTAAGGACTGTCGCCAGGATCAAAGCCTTAATTCTCTCTCCTTATGCTGGTCTCCGGGCTTCATTACTACTGGGAGGCACCTCCTCTTGCCATGTGACAGGCAGGAACACAAAGCTCTGCAGCCTGGATATTCGCCCCTCCACTTCCTGTGACCATCAGTTTACTTTCTGCCTTCCAAGGAGCAGGTACTCTGCAGCAGAGCTCTGCCACTGTGGTGACAGGGCTGAAGAATTCAGAACTGTGAGTTTGGACATTTTTGTTACTGGATATCCACATAGAGCAGGGATGGGTGCATCAAAAGACAAAGCTCTCTCTACTCTTAGGGGGTCCCAGTCTCAGCCATGCATGCTGGACAGACTGGCCCCTTTCCGTTTACCAAGACAAAGCTCTCTCTGCTCGTAGGGGGTCCCAGTCTCAGCCGTGCATGCTGGACAGACTGGCCTCTCAGTTTTTTCTCCCGCTCTAAGGGACTTAGCAGTGCTGCTCCCCCCCTCTCCCGATGTAGAAGTTTTTTTTCCTCAGGTTAGAGGATCAAATGGGAATTTCATGTGAAAGGGCGCTTACAGGCAGCAGAAGAGCCACTTCACCGGAGCTGCCGCCCAATCTGAGTCAGCGTAACTGCTGCCACCCATTCCAGTCCCAGGTCGGTGGCGGCACTCCCCGTCGAGCACCTTTCCAGTTGGCTCACTGATGAGTGGAGAGCTTGCCGCAGTGGAGTGCTGGCCGTGAGAGAACCAGGGCACAGAAACTGTTCCATGGGGCATTTTTCAAGTGACAAGCACGTCAGGTGATAAGCTTGTCAACAGAGGTCATGTGCAGCACAGCTAATCTTTGGGCAGCACACTCAGGCCATCAACGATCTCCTTGGGCTCCTAGCTCATCGATGAAGGCCTCATTCAACTGGCAGTGCTACTAGCAGGCTGCTCAGGTGCACAGTTCATTGATGAGCACTTCGGCTGTCACAGTGCTCATCAACGAAGGCCACTGCTGCTAACTAGGGCACAGAAGCACTTCCACGGAGCATTTTTCCATCGAGCATTTCAGGGAATAAGCTTGTCAACTGAGGCCGTGTGCAGCACAGCTAGTCTTGTGGCAGCACGCCCAGGCCATTGACGAGCTCCTCAGGCTCTTAGCTTGTCGATGGAGGCCTCATTGAACTGGTGGCACTACTAGTAGGCTGCTCATGTGCACAGATTGTCAACGAGCGCTTCGGGTGTCACAGTGCTAGTTGACGGAGGCCACTACTGCTACCGGTGGCAGACAGGAGAGGCTTCCTACAGTCACTTCAAAGGAAGGCACTCCCTGCACTTTCAGCAGCGACAGCTGTGGGATAAAGCCTTGGGGACCCCCCCCCAATGAGGGAACACCATTTCAGGCAATAGCTCAGTGGTTAAAGGAACTGAACTGCAAGCCAGGAGACCTGGTGACCTAAAGACCTGAGTTTGAATCTCATCAGCCCCCACTTCTATATGGATATGGGAACCGGACCACAAGTGCAGATAAGGGAATCGGTATCTAAATAAGGGTCCTATCCCCCAGCATGACGATATACTCATCAGTATTTCTTTGGATAAGCCTGACAAATCCTCCAGGGTCAGAAGATGCCACATGGGCAGATCCCCCATGGTTGGCTACCCTTGCTGCTCTCTATGCTTATAATGTAAGAAAGCAATGGCCACAAGGTCATAGGTGTAACAGAGACCGCCATTTCAGTGAGCAGCTCTCGACTGTGGAGTCGGAGGAGGTCACAGCCTCTGGGGGGGCAAACTTCATCTCAGGGCCTTCGCGCTGAACCCTTCATACCTACACAGCCCCCAGAGCGGGGGCCCACTAGAAGGTCACTTTAACGCACGATGAGAAGGAGCAGCTTTCATTACAATTTTGACAAGAAACATTCAGAAATGGGCCTAGGTCTCCCCAGAATCGACCCCCTGATTTCGAACCCCACCAGGCAGATGGTTATTCCAAAGTCCAAGATTACAGCACTCACAAAGAAATAAATCAGGCAGATCACTTGAAGTGCAAAAGTGGTAATGTTTATTAGCCATATGAGCTGCATATACGAGCTCCCCTTAGCGCCTCGGCAGTTACGCCTTCAAGAGGGGGTGAAGTCGTTTGTGGGAGATCCCAGATTTAAAGTGTACATTGCTATGACGTCATAATAAAGTGAAACACCACGTGTCCACACATAATATACAATTCTCCAAGTACAAAATAAGTGCAAAAACAAGCAAGTACATATTACATATGTACAATTTTCAGCTTTCATCTCAATTTTACACATTTCAACATATATATACAATATTTCATTAGATTTACTCATGTTAATATCAAATAATTGTAAAACTAAGCTCAGGCACTTTTTTCAAGAACTATTTCAAATATTCATGACGCTGATAATAACACCATGGGCTAGCCAGTATTTCAGGATTTCTCAAGTTTATCAGATGTTTCTCCTTTATTACAGACTGAAATTCATGAAGATTTGGATTTTGTTTTAGGTGAAATTGAAAACCTGAATCAGCAGATGGGACAAGTACCTGTTGAAAGAAATAATGTTTGTCTTAGTGGGAGGGATTTAAGTTTGGATAATTTGTTGGAAGCTGTGCTTGATGATGAAATAAATGAAAGTGAAAGCCTGATTACAAATGAGATACAGACAAGTCTTATGCACAAAGAAGGGAGATGCATGTTTAGACCAGATTCTGAATTTATACCTACTGTGAGTAATCCTAGTGTTGTATCATTTGAAAAGGTGGTATTAAAGGAGTTGCAGGAGGTTATTAGGAAAGCAGGAAGACCAGTTAACAGCAATTTAAGTAGTGAAGAGCAGTGTGCACTTAAGGATCTCTTTGGTTATACTGATATTATCATTAAGGCAGCAGACAAGGGGGCAACATAGTTGCCACGAATAAAGATCATTATTTGGAAATTGCTAAAAAATTGTTAAACGATACTGACAACTATGTTGCCCTTCCTATGAACCCAACAAACAAATATAAGGTTGAGATGTTGCATCTGTTACAGCAGGGTATTAATGATGGAAAAATTACTGAACAGGAACTTGGCTTCATTTGGAATGAGAACCCTGTGACACCGGGATACTATATATTACCCAAGGTGCATAAGAATATAACTGACCCCAGTGGGAGGCCCATTATTTCAGGGATTAATTCCTTAACTGAAAGATGGGGGAAATTCGGTGACTGTTTTTCACACAAATGTGTGAATAAACTTGGTTACTGTACTAGAGACAGCACCCATGTACTTAATAAACTAAAGAATTTTGATTGGGAAAAGGACAAGAGATGGGTGACCATAGATGTGGAATCTCTGTACACTAGAATTAGGCACCAGGATGGCCTGAGGGCCTGTAGATATTTCTTGGAAAAGGAACCTCATAGCAATGACATTCCAGTTTTGAATTTATTTTAAAGGCAATAAAATGTATCTTGTTTCTTAGCAACTTTGAATTTGTTGGAGAAAACTTTTTACAGGTATGTGGCACTGCAATGGGTGCCTCGATGGCACTGTCATATGCTAATCTGTTTCTAGGCAGGTGGGAGGAGATAACTGTTTTTCAAAATACTAACCCATATCTGCCCAGAATCAGATTTTGGACCGTTTCATTACATACTAACATACTAAAATGCCAGCAGAATAGGCCTAACGGTCTTCGTGTCTGCTCATTTGGTCAGCCCCCACCCTGGGAGCTGACCTTGCTTCCCCCCTTGCCCTCTCTGGCTTCTCCTTTCCCAGTCCCGGATGTTCTCGCTGCACTGGACTTTGCTTCCAGAACCCTTCCCCTGTACCTGTCCCACCCCCTCTTGAACCCCTCCACCATCTCTGCCTCCACCAGCCCCCTGGGCAATGCATTCCATGGCTCCACCACCCTCTCAGTGAAGTAGCACCTCCTCCTTTCTCCCCTGAATCTCCCCCTCCAGCTTCCACCCATGCCCTCTAGTTGCCCCCCTCCTTCCTTCGAAGCACCCTGACTGCTCCTCCCTAGTTACTCTCTTCATGTACCTGAAGACCTCTATCATGTCCCCACGGTCCCTTCTCTCTTCCAATGTGTACATATTTAGCTCTTCGAGCCTCTCCCCATAGGTCCTGTCCCCTAAGCCCCAAATCGTTTTGTTTGCCCTCCTCTGGACCCTCTCCAGGAGTTCAGTGTCCCTCTTTAAGTGTGGCCTCCAAAACTGCGCGCAGTACTCAAGGCGCGGCCTCAGCAAGCAGTTATACAGAGGGAGTATCACTTCCCTCCTTCTGGAGGTGATCCCCCTAGCGATGCATCCCAGCATCCTGTTGGCCTTGGCCGCTGCCCTCCTGCAAGTCTCATCTTGACATCTACCACCACCCACAGGTCCCTCTCAGCCATCGAGACTTGTAGCATTTCTCCCCCCAAGGTGTACACTTGGCCCGGGTTTCTGGCTCCCAGGTGTGGTACCTTGCATTTCCCTGCATTGAACCTCAGCTTCCACTTTCTAGACCACCTTTCCAGAGCCTCCAGGTTCCCCTGCAGGGCCATCCTCCCCTCCTCCCCATCCACCACCGCCCCAGTTTTGAGTCATCCGCAAAGATACTCATCTCACTCCTGATACTCTTCCTTATGTCAGAGATGTAGGCGTTGAACAGGAGGGACCCAAGGACCGATCCCTGAGGGACCCCACTAATGACCCTCCTTGGGGATGAGACTAGCCCACCAACGACGACCCTCTGGGTCCGGTCCTGGAGCCAGTTGCCTATCCATCTGATCATCTGGTTCCCAACCCCCATTTCTTCCAGCTTATCCAACAGGCCCCTGTGAGGAAGAAAGTCAAATGCCTTGCTGAAGTCAAGAAAGAGGACATCCACCGGTCTACCCAGGTCCAAGGCACTCGTCACCCAGTCATAGAACTCCACAAGGTTTGTCTGACATGATTTCCCTGGGACGAATCCATGCTGTCTATCATCCAGGCGCCCCAACTTTTCCAGATCCCCCCCCCAGCCTCTCCTTGACAATGCCCTCCATCACCTTGCCCACCACCGATGTCAGGCTGATGGGCCTGTAGTTCCCTGCCACCTCCCTTGATCCCTCCTTGTGGATAGGCACTATATGCATAACCTTCCAGTCCTGGGGCACCCACCCTGTCCTCAGAGAGATGCTGAAAAGCTCTGCTAGGGGTTTCGCCAGGACATCCGCCATTTCCTTCAGCACTCTGGGATGTAATTTATCCGGCCCTGGTGCTTTCTCTGTCTTAAGGGACCTGAGGGCTTCCCTCACTCTCTCTCTACTGTGATTTCCACCTCCGCTACCTCGTCCCCCTGCTTTGTCTCCCCCCCTCCTGCCAGTGATGCCCCCCTCCCCAGACCTGCTGATCGGTAAGGGTCCCCCCCTCCTCAGTTTCACCGTCTCCTCCATGTGTGATGCTGCTTCCCCATTTTCCTTGGTGAAAACTGGGGCCAGAGTACTCATTTAGTACCTCAGCCTGCTCCCCGGGTCTTGTGCATCCCTCCCTTGTTTTAATCCTGCTAATCTGCCCCTTCACCCTTCATTTTTCCCCAATGTATCTAAAGAACCCCTTGTTCCCTCTCCTAATTTCCCTGGCCAGGTTCTGCTCCTTCCTTGCCTTAGCTGCCCTCACCACCCTAGTGGCTCTTCTGGCCATCAGCTCGTACTCCCCTCAATCAGTTTCACTCCTTGAGCACTTGAAATGCCTATAGGCTGCCTTCTTTCTCCTCACCACCTCCCGAACCTCCCTGGTCCACCAGCACGGTTTTTGGGCTCTACCGCATTTTCATCTTAGTCTTGCACAGGTGCTGGTAGCATCCTGCACCCCCCCCTCTCCTGATGATTTTCCACCTACTGTTAGCATCCATGTCTGGCCCAATCCCATCCAAATGCTCCTTAAGGATCCTTCCCATTTCCTTGAAAGCCACCCCCCCTGAAGTCAATTACCTCCATCTTTGTGCAGCCTTCTACCCCTTCTAGGTCCACGCAGAACCAGACCATGGCATAGTCACTTCCTGCCATCCGGTCCCTTACCTCCAGGCCCCCAATCTGGTCACTGTCTGCCAGGACCACATCCAGTATCCGTGCCTCCCTGGTTGGTTCCCCCACCTGCTGAGTTAGGAGCGCATCCTGAAAGACATCCAACAACCTCTGTTCCCTGGCCACCAAGGATGTCATAGTCTTCCAGTCCATTCCTGGCATATTTAAGTCCCCCGACACCCCCACCCTTCCCCTGCGCAGTCTGCAGTGTCTCCTAACGTCTGCCACCAGACTCTCCTCCAGCTCCTCCACCAGCACAGGAGGTCTATACACCACTCCTATTTTTACTCTCTTGCCCCCCCCTTGTTATCAAGGTGACCCAAATCTCCTCCACAGTTCCCTTTGCCTCCTCCACTCCTCCTATGCCAATGCAGTTTTTGACTATTATTGCTACCCTTCCCCCCTTACCTCCTCCCTGTCCTTCTTGAACATGTTGTAACCCTCCAGGTTCAGGTCCCAGTCATGCCTTGTGGTGTTTCAGATCTCAGTGACCACTGCCACATCAACCTCTCCCTCAGTCAGCATTGCCTGAAGCTCAGGCATTTTATTGCCCAAGCTCCTGGCATTTAGCAGGACTACCTTCCACCCTTTCCTTATACTTCCATTTCCCCTGCTCGCATTCCCATGGGGATTCCGTCTTCCCCTGGTCTTCACCTTACCAGTTGGCCTCTTCCCACATTCCTCCAGCTCCCCAGGGGAGTGGAGACAGAGTCCCTCCTTTATCGGCCCCCCTCGACAGCCTTTTCTCCCATCCTTCCCCCCTTCACAAGTTTAAACCCCACCTTTCACTAACGAACCTCTCTATTTTCAGCTTAATGATTTCCCTTCCCTCCAAATTGAGGTGGAGCCTATTTCTAGCATATAGCCCCTTGTCCTCCCACGTATTCCCCCAATCTCCCCATCAGCCCATACCCTCTGGCCCCACACCACTCCCTGAGCCACTGGTTTATCTCCCTAATCTTTCTCTTGTGTTCCCCACTAGCCCTCGGCACCAGCAGGATTTCTGAGAAGGAAATTGCACATCCTATATCATGACAAACCCTGGCAAGCTCCCTGAACCTTGCCTGTATCTGTAACTCACTATTTCCCTCAATGTCATTGGTACCCAGGTGGACCAGTATGTCTGGGGAACCTCCACAATCCTTTGTCAGCTGATATTCCTCATGCTTGGCCCTGTGCACCGTTAGTCCAGGGAAGCATTTTGTTCTAATTGGGCAGGCTTCTCCTCCCTATCCCATTTGATACCCCTGATCATGGAATCACTCAACAGGAGCACTGTGGCTGCCCCTTTTTCTCCATTCCCCCCTTCCATGTCCCTCACCCTTTCTACCAGCCCCTCCCCCCAGCCGACTCCTTGCTCCTCCCCCTGTCTGGGTGCCACCTGCCGTCCCCTCCTTATTTACCCTGGCCACCCCTTCCCCTCCAATCCTATGCCTCTCGTCCTCCTGAATATCCTTCTGTACCTCGCTACCCCCACCGTTACTGTTCGCGACTGGTCCTCCCCCCCCATCTGCTAAACATTGACAACATACTTTGTATATGGCAGGGGGCCATTCAGGAAATTGAGATGTTTTTGCAGTGAATGAACACAAATGATTTGAACCTCAGATTTATATCCTGTATTAGTGAGGAATGTATAGATTTCCTGGATCTCTTCCTCTATGGGCCAATAGACTCAGATAAGACTGGGATAAGAACGAAGTGCCATCGTAAACAAACTGCAACTAATTCTCTTGAAAGCTGATAGTGCTCACCCAGTCAGACTTTAACACTCGATTCCATACAGTCAATTCCTAAGACTTCATAGGATTTTTTGGAGGACATTGACTTTAACAAGCAGGCAGAGGAACTTAGGGACAGATTTTTACAGAGGAGCTATGACCCCACTGTGGTATTAAAAGCTTTGAGAAAGGCTAGGGATAAGGATAGGATGGATTTTCTGGAAAATCTAAATTTGAAGAGTGCTAACCAGAATGCTCAAACCCAGCCTATTGTATTCGTTACAGAATACAACAATTGGTCAGGACAGGTTGGAAATATTATTTATCGAAATTGCCATTTACTTCAAGTAGATAGATCTTTAGCAACAGCTGTTAGAAATAACCCAGTGATCACTTTTTCAGGGCCCCTAATATAAGGGATAGGTTAGTACACAGTAGGGTAACATCAGATAGAGCGCAAAATACATGGCTGGGTCCTAAACCAAAAGGCATGTATAAATGCCGCAGATGTATAACTTGTTGTTATTGTCAAACTGGGAGGGAATTTGTATATCCTGGGACAGGAGATACATTTGAATTGAGACAGTTCATTAACTGCGACACTATTTTTGTGGTATATATTTTATGGTGCTTATGTATATATATCAGTCGCACAACTAGAGCCTTAAAATTAAGAATGCAGGAGCATGTAAGAAACATCACCACAAAAGGGTAGAGACACTGGTTGGTCTGCATTCTTATGAAAAACATGGTTCAGATGCTAGGGATTTAAGATTCATGGGCATAGACAGACAACCATCTCTAATGTATGGAGGTGACAGAACTAATGAACTTTTGAAGAAAGAGAGCCTATGGATTTATCAACTTCAAAGTGTGAAACCGGGTGGTCTCAATGAGCAGTGGGACCTAAAGCCATTTCTTAAAAAGAGACGAGTTAAAGATAAAAGCATATACCCCCTTCTCTTATCACCTATACTTTCTCTTGTGCTTTTTCTTGGGCTTGGAAGTTGATGCATTTTTTTGCGGATCCCCAGTATTTCTGGAAATTTAAAATTAGGGAGATCACATTTCTGCATCCTTCCTTTCTTGTTTCCTTCTTTCTTTTCATCCCCTTTTTTCTTTCCTTCCTTCCCCCCATTATCCCTTCCCCTCTCTTTTTCTTTTTTCTTTTCTTTATTGTTTTTACGCTCTTCCTACTTTCTCTGCCTGCATCACCTTCCTCCTTTTCTGCTTATTTTGCTTTTTGAGTTGCTCTAAGTGATCAAAGCTTTACTTATTCAGCTCTCTATTTGATATTAACATGAGCAAATCTACTGAAATGTTATATTTATATATATTGAAATTTGTAAAATTGAGATGAAAGAGCTAAAAAATTGTAGATATGTAAGAAACATAGAAACATAGAATTTAACGGCAGATAAGGACCGCTTGGCCCACCCAGTCTGCCCATTTCCCTACATGATGGATAAGCTGCAGATCCTAGTTAACCAGCAGCCTACTTCTTCCTACCCCCACCCCCTAGAATTGTCTTATGACTGTCCCATGCATGCTTGAATTCCACCACTGTTTGTGACTCCACAACCTCCTCTGGAAGGCCGTTCCATACATTCACCACCCTCTCTGTGAAAAAATATTTCCTTAAATTACCTCTGAGACGCCCCCCTTCTATCTTCAAATTGTGCCCCCTTGTTCTTGCACACCTCTTTTTTTTGAAAGATGCTACCCTCTTGGACTTTGTTGATTCCCTTGAGGTACTTGAAAGTTTCTATCATGTCCCCCCTCTCCCTCCTTTCCTCGAGGCTATACATATTAAGCTCCTTAAGTCTCTCTTCATATGTCTTCCAGTGCAGACCCTGCACCATTTTAGTTGCCCTCTTCTGGACAGCTTCCATCCTGTCTATGTCTTTGTGGAGACTGGGTCTCCAGAACTGCCTGCAGTACTCCAGATGGGGTCTCACTAGCTGTCTGTACAGAGGGATAATAACTTCCTGTTTTCTACTGGTGATGCCTCTCCCTATGCATCCCAGTATCCCCCCAGCCCTCCTTGCTGCCCTCTCACATTGCTTGCCCACATTTAGGTCATCTGATATGACTACCCCAGGTCCCTTTCCATTTTTGTTGTTGTTAGTATCTCACCCCCATTGTGTACTCTTCCCTGGGTTTTGTTTCCCATGTGCATTACCTTGCACTTCTTAGCATTGAATCTAAGCTGCCATACATTTGACCATTCCTTAATCTTGCCAAGTCCCTTCTCATCCTTTCCACTCCACCTTGTGCATCAACTCTGTTGCAGATCTTTGTGTCATCTGCAAGATACATACTTTTCCTTCCAGTCCCTCTGCAATGTCACTTATAAAGACATTGAAGAGGACTGGTCCTAATACTGAACCCTGCGGTACCCCACTACTAACCCCCCTTTTTTCAGAGTGGACTCCATTTACTATTACTCTCTGTGTCCTATTCTCCAGCCAATTCTTTACCCAGGCTGTCATCTTGGGACCCACTCCCAGGCTGGCTAACTTGTATGTTAATCTTTTGTGTGGGACTGTGTCAAATCTTTTGTGTGGGACTGTGTCAAACTTGTCAACTTGCTAAAGTCTAGGTAGGCCATGTCCACAGCCCCTCCCTGATCAACTACTTTGGTCACCCAGTCAAAGAAATCTATCAGATTTGTCTGGCATGACCTTCCCGCTGTGAATCCATGCTGCCTTGGGTCCTGTGCCCCTCTGGCCTCTAGATATTTAACAGTTCTTTCCTTCAGAAGTGATTCCATCATTTTCCCTACCACTGAGGTTAAACTAACAGGTCTGTAGTTTCCTGCTTCTGCCTTGCTCCCACTTTTGTGAAGGGGAATCACATCTGCCTTCCTCCAGTCCTCGGGTACCACCCCATCCTCCCATGATTTGTTAAAGAGGGTAGTCAGTGGTGTCACTAGTTCTACCCTTAGTTCTTTTAGAATTCTGGGATGAATCCCATCAGGCCCCATTGTTTTGTCCACCTTCAGTTTTAAGAGTTCTTTCAGAACCCTTTCTTCTGTAAATGGGCTGGTATCAACTTCTGTATCCAGAGTGTTTCTACTGTTTGTTTTAAGTACCTCCCCCTCTTCCTTTGTAAATACTGAGCAAAAATATTTGTTTGTAATATGTATTTGCTTGTTTTTGTACTTATTTTATACTTGAATTGTATATTATGTGTGGACACGTGGTGTGTCACTTTATTATGATGTCATAGCAATGTACACTTTAAATTTGGGACCTCCCACAAACGACTTCACCCCCTCTTGAAGGCATAACTGCCAAGGTGCTAAGGGGAGCTCATATGTGCGGCTCGTTTGGCTAATAAACTTTACCACTTTTGCACTTCAAGTGATTTACCTGATTTATTTCTTTGTGAGTGCTGTAATCTTGGATTTTGTTATTGAATAGGGCTTGCTGCCCACTTATAGCACCCACTTATGTGTTGCAGCATGGATTTCTTTTGTATTTAGATGGTTATTCCAGCAGAGGGAGGAGCCCCTCTGGGACCCAGTGGACAGGAAGGTGGAGGTATCTCTTTAAAAAAAAAAAAAAAAGGCCTTCCAGGCGTCCAGGTGTCTGCAACCTCACTCATGGCAGCTACGGCCAATCTTTGCTCATGTAGCACAGCTCTGTGCAGCTACGGCCAATCCTTTATTATCTAGAAGCACTCTATCCTGGGTCATGGACCTAGCCTCCCAACTGGAGTAAGTTCCAGTGAAAAACAAATTTGCCTGGCAACAACCCCAGCACATGCGTCTAGTTGCTGCTCACTCAGCAGTTTGTCAGTGAAGCAGCCAGCTGTGCAGCAAAATCCATGTTTTATCAAACCTCAGCAGCATCGTACTTTGGGCTTGGCAAGTGGACGCATCTTCAGAAATTCACCTGGTAAATGCACCATACAAAGGAAACCTACTGTGCGTATCCGCCCTCAAAGAGGCGGTAACAGAATTCAGGGAAACGGAGAAATTACGCATGCCGCATCAAGGGGCAGAAACAAATCTTGGTCACCAGGCTCCTGACAAAATTTTCATGCCACGACTCAGCAAAGGGCAGAATAAGACTTTTACGGGAAAACGTACTTGATTCTCCTCCTGTAACCAGTGTAACTGCAGGGGAGGACGAGGTGGCACCTGAGTCACAGAGGGTGGCAAGAGAAAATCACAATGAAGCCCTCTGGCCCATCCCCGAGTTGGGGGCAGATTTATGAGGAACAGGTCCAAACCAAGTCACACAAAGGGGTTCTGGAGATAGTACATAACGGATACCCAATTGAATTCAACTCAAAGCCACCATTGCCCCATATGGTTCCCTCACCAATTGCGAGCAGTAGATTGGCAGTGTTCCAAGCAATTACAGACTTGGCAAAGTGGCAAAGTTCAAGCAATTACTAGCCTTATTCCGGCAGGGGCTAGTGAGCGGGTTCCCCCCACAGAACAGAACAGGGGCGTTTACTCTTTTCTTCACCGCTTTGTGCACAACAGCTCCTTCAAGATGGAAACGCTCTCATACATCATCAGGAAACTCCATCGGGGGATTTTCCTGGCATCAGTAGATTTACAAGACTCATATCTGCATATACCTATCCAGGAATCACACAATATCTCAACATCAGGAACATCACTTTCAAGCTCACAACACTTCCCTTCAAGCTTTCCTTGACCCCTAGAGTTTTTGCCAAGGTCGTAGGGGTGGTATTTGCTTCTAGTGATTGTAGTTGCTCACTTCACACAACCAGGATACAGCTCTTCCCCTACCTGATCAACATCCTCATCAAGGCCCCACAGTTCAGTCAGACAATACCAGCAGTATCAAGGCACGGATTTGTCATGAACCGGAAGAAGGGCTCTTTAGTTCTGCCCCAATCCCTACCCTATCTGGGAGCAGGCGTCGAAACACAAGTCAACAGGTGTTTCACACAGAAGGGAAATTCATAGGCCTCAGGAGCCTCTTCAGCGTTTTAAGTCCGCTCACCACCTGACAGTTCACTGCTACATGAAACTCATAGGGGACATGTTCTCCTTTGTAGACATAGCCCCCTGGGCACTGATTCAGAAGCGGCCCATCCAGACAAGCATTCTCAAACTGTGATCTCCATCTAGAGACAGCAAGGAGCAAAAGATCCCAATTTCTCACCAGGTGGGAACCTCTCTTCATTGGTGGTCTCGGAGGACCAATATTATAAGAGGTCACAATTTGGAGCATCCTCACTGAGTAAGAATCTCTACCAATTACTGCCTACGGGGCTGGGGAGATCATATAGGTCAGGTCTCCGCACAAGGCAAGTGGTCTCTGACAGAGTCCAGATCCAGCATAACGGGTATTTGAGCAACGATAACTTGTATTAATCACCAGGGAGGAACAAGGAGCTCAGGGATGCACAAGGAATTCTTTCTGCTCTTTCAGTGGGCTGTATGGCACCTGGCAAGCCTGATGGTGGTATACATTCCAGCTCAGAAAAACATCTCAGCAGACTGGCTAAGTTGCAAGGATTTCCTACCAGTGGAATGGGAGCTGAAGGATGCCTGAATGGGAGCTGAAGGACGACACCCAGGGGAATAGGAGCTGAAGGACAACGTCTTCAACAGCCTCTCTGCATGGGGGAGTTACCCTCAGGTAGATCTTTTCGCCTGTCAACAAAACTCCTATATGCTTTTTCCCAATACCGCTACTCTCCAGGGTCCCGCACAAGGTAACTGTGGATCATGCAGAACTGTTTCTGGCCTGCCCACACTGGCCCCGGCGTTCATGGTTCACACCGCCCATGGTTCACACATCTGATTCATATATCAAGACAACCTCCAATAAGGTCCGAATTGGCCCAGTCCTTCTATACTAGGCCCTGTGCTGCATTCCAGTCTGCGCAGGCTATCTCTCTCGGCAAGGAGATTAAACAGGAGACTCTCAAGTAGCTAGGATTTATACCTCCTGTCATCGAAATGATAATTCATCTTCATCCAAGGTCTAATACAGAATATGGCACAGATTTCCTTTCTGGCTTCAATTGCAACAAATGTCGGCCAGGCAGTATCCCTACACATCATTTTTCAGTTCTTCCAAGAAGGATTCGAGAAAGGGCTACAACCGGCCACCTGGCGGGTGCAGATTCTGCATTGGGAGCACTCTTATTGATAGATTCAGGAGAGTCCTTGGGGGCTCATCCACATGCAAGACGATTTCTGAGGGCGGTAACTCTAAAACACCCTCCAATCCAGCCAGAGACTCAACTTGTCAAAGAGGCATCCCTCATACACCTAACGATGAAAGTCGAATTTGTCATAGTCACCTCTTCAGCTAGTTACATCAGTGAGCTAGGAGATATCTCTCATAAGGATCCTTGTATCGTATTTCATCAGGACTTGGTGGTCCTCTGAATAGTTCCAGATTTTTTTTACTGAAAGTAATGTCTCCCCTTTGCTCTGTGACCAGAGGTTGAGCCTTCCTTCCTGCTGCCCTTCTCCAAAATATGACAAGGAGAAAGACTTTCATGCTCTGGATCTTAAAAGAGTGGTGAAGCACTGCCTTAAAAGAGCTGACTCAATACACAAAACTTCTAGCTTATTCATCCTCCCAAGGACCAAAACATTGAAAAAGAGGCTTCTAAGGCTCTATCGCAAGATGGATTGGTTCATCCATAACCACTGCCTACCAGCAAGTGGGAATGCCTTTACCTGGTCCAATTAAGGCCCTCTCAACCAGGACTATGGCCGCCTCATGGGTGGTCTTTAGTGAACCCTCTCTGGTGGAATTATGCAGGACAGCTATTTGGTCACCTATTCTCACCGTCTCCAAATTCTACCAGCTGGGTTTGACTGCCTTGACTGAGGCATCTTGGTTCTTCAGACGGTGGTGGTCCCTTAAAAGGGCATTTACATTCTTCCTACCCGGAAAGCCAGGGGATATACTGATTTAGTATATCCCAGTAGTAATGAAGCCCGGGGACCAGCATAAGGAGAGAGAAAATGAAATTTAAATATCTGTAAATTTTCTTTCTCCGACTGCTGGTCTTCGGGCTTCTTCCCTCCCAGAATGTAACAAGCTGGCGGTCAGTTGACGGAATGTTCGAGACAATGTTGTCTCTTTTTGTTTCCAAGTTTATATAGTACTATCAGGGTAGAACTGCTTTAGGAAGAACTGGTGGTCACAGGAAGTGGAGGGGAGGATATCCAGGCTGCAGAGCTTTGTGTTCCTGCCTGTCACGTGGCAAGAGGAGGTGCCTCCCAGTAGTAATGAAGCCCAGAAACCAGCATAAGGAGAAGGACAATTTACAGGTATTTAAATTTTGTTTTCTGCCTGGCAAACTGCCCTCACTAGTTCATGCATTTGTAATGTCTAGGCTCGACTACTGTAATGCTCTGTACCTCGAGGTTGGTGGAGGGACTCTTCATTGTCTACATCTGGTACAGAACACAGCGGCAAGGTTCCTAATTGGCCTTCCGATGTCTTGCCATGTGCCCTTGGTCCTGCATGACCTGCACTGGCTGCCAGTGAGATGGAGAATCACCTTCAAGGTGGGCTTGCTCACCTATAAAGTCCTATACGGACCAGGCTCTGGCTATTTGAGTGACCTCCTGACCCCTGTCTGCTTTGGGCACTTGCTCCACTTTTCCACCTAAGGCCTCCTAGTGGTTCCAAGAGCCCGGTTGAAGACCTCTGGAGATCGCTTGTTTGAGGTGGTGGCCCTGACCCTGTGGAACTCACTTCCAGTATCTTTGAGCGAGGTTCCATCGGTGGAGGCATTTAAGTGCGGTCTGAAGGCGCATCTGTTTAAAGAAGCATTTGAGAATTATTTATGAGTTTTAAGAACTAGCTGACTGCAAAATTATTTATTTTAATGAGAATTTTATTTTGTATTATTATTGTTGTTCATGATTGCTATTACTGATATATGTATTGTATATTATTCATTGTACCTTTGCCTGCCTGTATAGCGCCCAGAGCCGCTGGGATTAGGCGCTTAATAAATAAAGCTTCACTTATTTACTTACTTACTTATTATAAATGAGCAAGGCAAGAAAACACTGCCCAGCAATTATGTAAAACATCACATGGGTAGGTGTGCAAAAAAAACCAACACATTTTATACTCACCCTCGGTGTGTGATGCTGTTATAAACCCCTTGAGCTTCACTTTCGGGGTTTATGAAGCATAACACATCAAGGGTGTGTGTAAAATTCTCATTATGCACATCTATTCATGTATTATTCTATATCTAATGCATAGTTCCATATTTATTATTCTGTTTATCTTCTATAGATTTATTTTTCCCATTATGTATTATTAAATAAATGTGCATAGAAACGTGATCTTAATCCCTTACAGTCCATCTGCCCCTTTGTCGTATTCCCTCCTTAAAGTCATAGCCCTTTGCTGTAAGATCAAGCTCAGTTGCCATGGGAATAACTGTGACATTACAAACAGAGTGTAGTTGCAGCAATTGACATGGTCAGAGGTTTCTAGATATTTTGGGATATTTCTAAAGAGATTCAAATATCTGGGGGTTTGGATTAATAACAGGCTTGATTACACTCAGCACACTGACGAGCTCCTGAAAAAACTCAGACAGAGACTCGGCCTATTCTTCAGGATCAAACATTATCTAACCAGAGAGTCTAAACAGAGACTAATCCAGGCCTCATTTCTATCCCTCATCGACTATGCAGACTTCCTATATGGCCACTGCTCTCTGTCCTACTTAAATAAACTGGATACCTTGTACCAGAGCTCTAAGATTCATCACAGACCTTCCTTTCAGCACCCACCACTGTTCTCTCTATACTGCAGTTGGCTGGACATCCCTACATCACAGAAGGAACAAAAATGCTGCTTTATGGATCTACAAAGCTCTGACAAACAAACTACCATCCTACATCTCAGATTGCTTTACTCTTGTTACACTCAGGCCATATGCCCTAAGAAGTAATAGCCTCATCACTTTGAAGGTACCAAATGCCAGTACCCGGCATGGGAGGGCTGCAATCAACTACTTTCTAGCACTTATCTGGAATTCTCTGCAGAAGACCCTGAAGTTGAACACCTTCATTCCTATAACATCCTTTAAAAAGCTGTATATAAGTCTCTTCCCAGAGATATGCAATTGCTTCCACAAGGCCTAGTCCCTTCATACCCCTTATCCCCCTGCCCTTTTATATTCCCCACCTTTACTTGTTTAAGCATTCATCCACTTACATCTTACCAGATTATCTCCAAAATCCCAATACCCTACCTTTAGTTAGTCAAATCTGTCTTTTTTCTTTTTTGCTTTGGTGCCAAAATCATTGGTTAACCGCTTGTATATATGTGTATATTATTGTACCTGTTCATTTATAAAGTCTCTGTTCTTTACTCAATTTGTATTTGTATATATGTGAAATTATACCTTTATGTTATTTCTGACCAATCAGGTCCATCTTGTAAATGAGCTATGCTCAATGATGTTCGCCTGAATAAATAAAGATTTTGATTGATTGATTGATTGATTGATAGATTCTGTTTGGTGGCTCTATAGTGGTACTGCAGGCAGGCAGGGAATTTCTCTAGAGATGTCACAGAAATATTAGAAAATATTTGGCAATGTGCACTGCTCAACTGTGTACTGACCTCAGATAGGGAATGAACAAAAGGAGCAGATAAAGCCTTATGGAACAAAGATCCTGTTTTCATGCGAATCCATAACAAATAACGGGGAGGAGAAATACCAAACTTTTGAGAAGTATAAACTGAATTGTGTTATGACACATGCTCCTCCACTGGTGAATGCACTTAGTTTTCTTTAATTGATTATTAGAATATTTTCTTGTGTCTGCTTAACATTGCATAACAAGTCTGAGGTGGTCAATCCAGGTTTGATAAAACTGTGTGGAAGATTCCATGGGTCAAGCTAGGTGGCACTGATGGGAAAGATTACTGCAAGCCTCCAGTACATGGTTCTCTCAGAGTACTAAATTGGGAAGAATCATTATACAGCTCTGAAACTGTACAAGACAAAGGAAATAGCTCCTCAGGATGAGGACAGGCAGATGGTGATCCTCCAGGAGGAGGAGGAGGATAATCGGGCGTCAGGTGGAGAAACCCATCTCCAGTTTAAATTTGATTGTAGACTTACTGGGTTGTAATGTATGCATCTTCTTGGACTGTGGGGCAGGTTTTTGCAGAGAAGGGGAAGCTGTCATCCATGGAATTTAAGACCTGCCTCTTTTGGTACACTGGAGTCTGATGTGGTACAAACCAGTTCTTGAAATGCTGGAAAACTCCAGGTTCAGTATTAGTTTGGATGCAGAGCTTCCCTCTGACACAGATGAACAGGGTTCTAGGTGGACTCTTAAAGGAAGTCCCCTCAACCTGTTTTCTGTATACCTGTGTAGTCTGTAGGCATGAACAATGATTGCCTCTCTTGCATCCCCTTAATTTCATACTGATTTAAATATAAATGATGTTGCTTCACTCTGTTTTGCCCTGGTGTGAAAACCTGTTTGTCTCCATTGCAGATGTCATGAGCACACTCATGAACGCATCATGGGAGCTGATGATGCACACCTGCCCAATCCAGCAGAAGTTATACTGTCAGACAGTTCAGTTACATGTCTTGTGAAGTCCCTGTATTCTCTAAAAGCATTGTTTTCTAACTCAGATACACTTTAAACTAGAGAAAACAGCAGGGCACTTACTATGCCTTGAAAAGTTTCATGGCCAGCATAAGACAAAAACAAAGAGGCTGCAGAGGAGCAACAGCACTAATACAGTGTAACTGCTGCAGGCTTTAGCACCACAACATCATAAAATTCCAGGATGCCTTACATGAGTTAGGTCATGACCTTTGCAGTGGAGTGAAGCAGGTTTTAGCACTAGACTTAAGTACCTTCATTTACATTTCAGTCCCGACATTAGAAGGGTGCAATAGAGGCAATCATTGTTTGTGCCTCCAAACTACGCAGGTAAACAGAATAAAAGACTGAGGGAACCTTTCTCATACATGGCTCCAAAGTACTGGAACTCCATACCTCAAACTATTCGTTGAGCTCCCACCCATGCTAGTTTTAAGAAACTTCACTGTGATCATCTGCGTGCTACTAGCCCCTGCACTTGCTTTAATCTGCCTTAGACCATCCTTTCTCCCTGCCCTCTGTTTCCCTAGGGCCTAGGCAGTCTACTTTCTCTGACACCTTTTTCTCCACCTCTCTTAATACCCTCCTTACATGTTTCTCTTTCATCCCTTACCCTCTTCCTCTGCTTCCTACCACTCTCCATTTTCCTCTTCTCCCTGCTTATATTCTCCCAAGTTAATGACCACATATTGGCACTTATTGTATGTCTGTGTATACCTTTCTCTTGCAATGCCAGTTTTTTCTCACGTTTTCTGACCTTGTTTTTCTTTTGACTTTGTCCAAACTGTATTGATTGTATTATACTGAACAATGTTTCTCCACACCCTAAGTTTGGATTGTATGTGATTCCCCTCCTCACTTTATTACATATCTCATGTGCTGCGTCACATGTATGCTCATGTATTTCAGACTGTATTCTCCCAGGTCGTGCCTGAAAATAGTCATTCTTATGCCTAGTGCACCCACCTGGGTACCAAAAGCAAATAAATAAATAATTTCATCCTGCACCCAAGAAGGGCTTACCCAATTGCTCTGCTTTCTTTTGAAGAGAAAACAGAACAAGGATCATATCTAGTGGTGTGCACATGTCGAACATTCTTGTCACAAAAAGCTGTTTGGTATGAAATTTAAGTTTCAGTTTACGTTGTCCTGCTCTTTGTAATTCTGTTGTTAACTTCTGTTTGGTTTTAATTTTTCTAATGTGTAAAGTGTATTCTCAAATGTTATTCATATAGCTTACTCATTGTGTAGATACATTTAAATATGTTATAGTTAGTTAATCGTTCTGTGATTGTGTGTGTTTCAAATGGAGAACGTAACTTATTTTACTGTCCACTCTGTGTTTTGTGGCTGAGAGCAGGATTATACATCAGGATGCTTGAATGTTTTATTTCTCTTTTTCCTATAATGCCTCCTGTCCCATGTGACAATGATGTGTCGAGGACCACTGATACACTGAAAGCTGCTATAGCAAAACCCTGCTGTTAGGAGCCTGATATTCTGGCTGCAACTACATAACTCTTCTGATTCAATATTTTTATTTCTGGGTATGTCTGTGTCTAGCCAGCAGGAGTAAATGTTTTGTTTTCAAAGCGTTTCATTACATCAAACTACACACAGTCATAAAAAGCAAATAAATCACCCGAGGTCATTAATGCTATAATTAGTGTAGACTCTAGCTGCTTCCTTACAGAATAGCTCACACAATTATCCTTCAAGTGTTTGCAAAATTGTAAATGTAGCTTTTATTAGTGCTCACGGCTCCATGGCGCTGAGCAGTGGTGCACCTGCTTGGCATGCTAGTGACCTGGGTTCAAGTCCCAAACTGGGACATTTGGGGCGTCAAGACCAGAGACAGGCAAGGAGGGTGATAGAGTGCCCGTGCAACTGCTCTCCTCCCAGAGAGAGGGTGCTGCGGAGCATCACTCAGAGAGCACCACCTGGTGGTGTGCAGAGCCTTGCCGGTATGGGTGGTCACACTTTGGCTGGCTGCGCCTCCGGGGTGTTGTGGTGGTACATGCCATTATGGTGTGGGTTGGGGCCCAGAAAATGGAAAGTTTGTTTATTTTTTTTTTTATTTGTTGAGTTCTTGGATAATACCTGCGAGCAGATGCTCGTTGAAAGGTTCCACGTCAGATACATTAGATAACAAGGTACAATACTGTGCACAAATATACAAATACTGAGAAAAATATTCATGGAGGTTATAGAAAACAAACATAAAGCACTAGCTGTGCTGAGGCATTGTACAATGTATGCCCGTGTCAAGAAGATAAGCAGACAAGGGTAGGGAAGGATACAATGGGAGTGGGAGAGCTAGGTGAGCAAAGCACATAAGACAGAGAGGGAGGAGGGTAGGGAGAGGTTCAGGGACAAGGGGCAGAGCCGGGGGGGGGTAGGGAGGTGGGCGAAGTGTTGCTGTTTGACTATCCTGTCATGACAGAGGCAAAGATAAGTGCTACCGGCAGAGTGTTGCTGCGTGCTGAGCCTTAGCGGGGGCACATGCAGCTACTTGTATCAAAGAGATGCTGGCACAGTCTACGTTTAAAAGAGCCAATCGTTGAGAAGACAGAGATGTCAGGGGGCAGTGCATTTACCCAGAGGGGAGCACGCTGTGAGAATGCACGCTGTGCCATGGTAATGTGGCATCTGGGCACTTGGGAAATTTGAGTGTCAGAGCTTCTGGTTTGTCTGGTATTCATAGGCAGTGTTAGCAGGTTCTGCACCCCTGTTGAAAGCAGATTTAATGTGACTTTTTTGACAAGAAGGCAGGTTTGATACCTGATTCTGTCATTCAGATGAAGCCAGCCAGCCCGAGCATAAAGTTCATAGGGGTGTGTGAGTCTTGGTGCATTTGAGAGTAGGCGGCAGGCTCTGTGTAAGGCAACTGAGATTCGTTGCAGTGCTGCGTTGGTAGCAGAACTGTATATGGCCAGCCCATAGTCTATGAGGGAGACAACTGAGCTGCTGATTGCCAGGTTTAAAGCTTCATGGGTTAGACAATGCCCATGGCAGTACAGGATCCCAATGCTGGTATTTATAACTCTTGCAGTGATATCGATATGCTGGGAGAAGGACAGGGAGGAGTCAGTTGTAACTCCCAGGTATCTGAAATGTGTGACCAGCTCCAGTGTGTCACCGCTGTCATTCCTTATTGTCAGAGGTAGCTTTTTTGCTTGCTTTGGGCTGTCGAGTAGAGCATGGTCTTTTTTTTTTATAGTTCATGACCAGTCTTTGCTCCTTAAACCAGTTGTCTGCCAGTACAAAGCCATTTTGGAGATCAGTTTCAAGGAGTTCAGGGTGCAGGTTGCTGGTAAAAATCACTGTGTCATCGGCATACAGGAGCATGTGGCAATGGCAGGAGGCTGGGAGGATATTTAAGAAAACACTGAACAGCAACGGTCCCAGAATGGACCCTTGTGGTACACCAGATAAGACAGGTCGGCTGTCTGATAGCACTTCCCCCAGTCCTGACTTGCTGGGCGCGGCAGCTCAAGTAACTCCTAAACCAGTTCACAGTCTCAGGTGCGAGTCCAGTGTCAGATAGCTGCTTGAGGAGGAGCACATGATGAACCGTATCAAATGCCTTTGATAGGTCAATGAAGGCTGCCCCTACAAGGTGGCCTTGGTTTAAGGTGTTATGGATGTATTCGGTAAATTCGAGTAGGGCTGTGATGGTACTGTGGCCACCCCAGAACTCATGTTGCTCTGGGCGTAGGAGTTGGTATTGATTAAAGTATTCCACCATCTGGTCAGCCACAATCCGCTCAAGAGCCTTGGAGAGTGGTGGGAGAATGGAAATCGGTCCGTAGTTATTATGTAAGGACCTGTCCCTACTTTTGTGTACAGGGGTTACTGTAGCAGACTTCCATCTTTGGGGGAACTGGGAGTGGAAGAGGGATAGGTTAAGTATTTTGGATAGTGGTCCAAGTATTTCATCCAGTGCTAAGTGAACAAATTTGAGGTTCAAAGAGTCCCCACTGTGCCTAGATTTTCCGAGGACCTTTTCAAGGTATTTCCTAGCATCTGCTTCAGAGATCATTTTGAAGCTGAATAGCGGCTGGTTAGGTGGTAGTGCAGGTGACCTCATATTGTCACTTGGGTCGGGGTTATTGAAAAAGTCCCTGGGGAGCACACTACTGAGGTCAGTGAAAGCATGATTCAGTGAGTTGGCAATAAGCAGAGGGCCCAAGGTTGGAACCCCCCGAACAGTAAGAATAGCAGGGGGAGTTTGGGGGTCTTTCCCTGTGATGTCTTTAAGGTTGGCCCAGAAAAACTTGCCGCTGTTCCATGAGTTAGACAGGGCTTCTTTGTAGTATTTACTTTTTGCATGGCGGATAGCTTTCGTACAGTCATTGCCGTCCTTTTTATATCATTGAATGTTTGCAGTAGTCCCCTGTGCATGTGCTATTTGCCAGAAATGATCTCATAAGGCAAGTTACTCCAGGAGTTCAGGGGTAATCCAGGGGTTAGAAGGCCCTTTGGATTTTCTTGTAGTAACTGGTGCGTGTTTGTCACAGACAGCATTAAATTTTGACACAGAGAGGTCAAGCATGGTGTCCACATCATTGGTTTTATGGCGGTCCATCTAGTTATGGAGTTTTAGGTCTGACTTTAGTTGTGGGAGGTGACCTTTTAGTAGAAGTCTGTTTTTTATAGTTCTGGTGAGGGGTTTGAAGTAGCTCTTATTCCAGTTGCATTTAACAGGGGAGTGGTCACTCAAGAGTCGGGGAGAACGGAGAGATTGGAGATATGAGCAGGACGGTTGGTGAGCACCCAGTCCAGCAGTGTACTGCTGGACTGGGTGCTTGCCCATCTTGGCCTGCTGGATGATGGCTGCCTAGTCCCCCCACGCCACAGTCTCCTAGCACACCGCTTCTGTCTCCCCAGCCTGCATACCTAGGAGAACCACCCCCCAGGAATGCTACTTCCCACCACCCCAAGGGGGGAGGGTCCCCCGGCAGGGATAAGCCAGACCCTCCAGGGATGCAGGGGCAGCCTAAGGAGCTAGGTGGCAGAAAGCAGACGCAAACGGGGAGACTTGCAGTCAGATAGGGAAGTTGAGCAGCCAGAAGGAGTGGGAAGTCGGAGGTGTAGGGGAAGGAGCAAACAGAAAATCACCCCTCTACTGCTGTAAAATTGACTCTGATCTGCTACTTACCGAATATGTGGTCTCGGATGCATCACTGTCACATGGGATAGGAGGCACTGTAGGAAAAAGAAGAGCAATAAAAAAATTTAACATTGAGCTCCCCAGGGACCATAAAAGTACTAGGCAAATTTAGAAAAAACTCCTAATAGAAAACAGAGAGAAAAACACACTATGACTACACACACATCAAAACACTGTGCACAACATTTGTTCTTGCCAATCTTGGCAGCAGTACTCCTTTAAAGCACTACAGAAAAATACTTGCACTTTTTCTTTTACTTTCCTTCTGTATTACTAGCCATCATGTGGCGTGGGGGGACTAGGCAGCCATCATCCAGCAGGACGCATTTGTAAACCAGCGTATTCCTCTCAATTTGCTCTCCAATAAATCTGAATTGATGTACACTGCATGTATGCCACAGTGCTGTAGCAAACAGAGCAGGAGAAGAAAACAACATTTTATAACTATGTGGTCATTTACTTTTAAAACAAGATACTCGTACCTGTCTCGCTGACTGGCTCAGTCTGACTGATTCATTTCAAGTACCATACTAGCCACAATTCTTGTAAGCATTATATGATTGACAAAAAGGATTGAGTCACAAATGCTAATTTGGATAGGCATGTTTTATATAGATTCAATTAGCTATCCTACAATTCAGTGTTTATTCATTTAATAAATAAATACTGATACAAAATAATTGCATGACGTAATATAACTGAGTAATATTAACTTTGAGGAATATTCAGTGGTGATACTGATGACAATTAAGAGAAGTCAGTATACTGGTTATATACATTTCGGTTTGTTGTAATCAAGTCATTCAACATAGTCAGATAAACTCTAAAATGATGTAGGAAGTGTACCACACAGAGTAATCCAACACACTAAAGTACTGAAGGAATTGTATTATATACTGAACTTGCCAGTACTCTAAAATATTGATGGATGTATACTTCAATGAATAATATAGTGTTTTCCCTCAGAGAAATTTAAAAGGATAGGGACATTTGTCATGCAACTCAGCTTGACGTCGGTGGTAGGGAAAATGATAGAATCACTTCTGAAGGAAAGAATTGCTCAGTTCATAGAGGTCAGTGGGGCACAGGACCCAAGACAGTATGGATTCACAGCGGGAAGGTCATGTCAGATGAATCTAATCAATTTCTTTGACTGGGTAACCAAAGTAGTAGACCAGGGAGGGGTTGGGGACATGGTCTGCCTAGACTTCAGCAGGGCATTTGACATAGTCCCACACAAAAGATTAATAAACAAGTTAGCCAGCCTAGGAGTGGGTCCCAAGGTGGTAGCCTGGGTAAAACACTGACTGGACAATAGGACGCAGAGGGTAATAGTAAATGGAGTCCACTCTGAAGAAAGGGGGTTACTAGTGGTGTACCGCAGGGTTCAGTACTGGGACCGGTCCTGTTTAATGTCTTTATAGGTGACATTGCAGAGGGACTGGAAGGGAAAGTATGCCTTTTTGCAGATGACACAAAGATCTGCAACATGGTTGATACACAAGGGGGGTGGAAAGGATGAGAAGGGACTTGGCAAGGTTGGAGGAATGGTCAAAAGTATGACAGCTTAGATTCAGTGCAAAGAAGTGCAAAGTAATGCACCTGGGAAACAAAAACCCAGGGAAAGAATACACAGTGTGGGTGGAGGCACTAGCAACAGCAAAAATGGAAAGGGACCTGGGGGTAGTCAAATGAGATGACCTAAAGTTAGGCCAGCAATGTGAGGAGGCAGTAATGAGGGCTGGGGGGATACTGGGATGTATAGGGAGAGGCATCACCAGTAGAAAACAGGAAGTTGTTATCCCTCTGTACAGACAATTGGTGAGACCCCATCTGGAATACTGCGTGCAGTTCTGGAGACCCCATCTCCACAAGGACAGAGACAGGATGGAGGCAGTCTAGAAGAGGGCACTAAATGGTGCAGGGTCTGCACCAGAAGCCATATGAAGAGAAACTAAAGGAGCTTAATATGCATACTCTCGAGGAAAGGAGGGAGGGGGGACATCATAGAAACTTTCAAATACCTCAAAGGAATCAACAAAGTCCAAGAGGGTAGCATCTTTCAGAAAAAAAGATGTGCAATAACGAGGGGGCACAATTTGAAGATAGAGGGGAGATGGCTCAGGGGCAGTGTAAGGAAGTATTTTTCATGGAGAGGGTAGTGGATGGATGGAATGGCCTTCCTGAGGAGGTTGCTGGGTCAAAAACAGTGGGAGAATTCAAGAATGCATGGGACAGACATAAAGCCATTCTAGTGGGGTGTAGGAGGAAGTAGACTGGTGGTTAATTAGGATCTGCAGCTTATCCAATAGGTAGGGAAATGGACAGACTGGGTAGGCTAAGCAGTTCTTATCTGCTGTCAAAGTTTCTGTGTTTCTAGGAGTGATTCATATGGTTCCCTTCTTGGATCTTTGCTTTTTCTCCCCATTTCTTTCTCTGAGTCCTTCAGTGTTTCATCTTCTTTCTGCAGGTTTATTCATAGCTCTTGATCATCTTTCTGTTGCTCTTTTCCTCTGTTAGTGCCACCAATTGCTGCAGTTTGTATCAGTTTTGGTGACCAGGGCTCTTTTCCTCTGTTAGTGCCACCAATTGCTGCAGTTTGTATCAATTTTGGTGACCAGGGCTCTGTTCCTTTGTTAGTGCCACATACTGCTGCAGTTTGTATCAGTTTTGGTGACCAGGACTCTTTTCCTCTGTTAGTACCACCAGTTGCGGCAGTTTGTATCAGTTTTGGTGACCAGGGCTCGTTTCCTCTGTTAGTGCCACCAATTGCTGCAGTTCGTATCAGTTTTGGTGACCAGGGCTCTTTTCCTCTGTTAGTGCCACCAATTGCTGCAGTTCGTATCAGTTTTGGTGACCAGGGCTCTTTTCCTCTGTTAGTACTCACCAGTTGCTGCAGTTTGTATCAGTTTTGGTGACCAGGACTCTTTCTCTCTGTTAGTGCCACCAATTGCTGCAGTTCGTATCAGTTTTGGTGACCAGGGCTCTTTTCCTCTGTTAGTACCACCAGTTGCTGCAGTTTGTATCAGTTTTGGTGACCAGGACTCTTTTCCTCTGTTAGTGCCACCAATTGCTGCAGTTCGTATCAGTTTTGGTGACCAGGACTCTTTTCCTCTGTTAGTACCACCAGTTGCTGCAGTTTGTATCAGTTTTGGTGACCAGGACTCTTTTCCTCTGTTAGTACCACCAATTGCTGCAGTTCGTATCAGTTTTGGTGACCAGGGCTCTTTTCCTCTGTTAGTACCACCAAATGCTGCAGTTCGTATCAGTTTTGGTGACCAGAGCTCTGCTTTAAACATGATAGGAAGCATGGCGGTGTTGCAAATTGTTGGGCTTACCCCATGCCTAAATTGTTTAGGGGAGACCCTGATAATCCAGTACACTAAAATGGTGAAGGAATTGTATTATACAGAACTTTATAATACTCTGAAATAATGATGGTAGTGTATTATACAGAAGATTCTGAACACTCACAAATTACGTAGGATGTTTATATATAGAAAACACTCTGTACTCTTGAAGGGATATTGTCAGCTTTTAGCTGATTTTTGAGCCCCATATAAAAACGGTACCTACATCATCTTTATTACTAGCCATCATATATGCAGTGCATGATTAACATAAAGTGAGCATTTAACAAAGTTGTTATAATAGTTTATATAGTTGTCTGATCGGACTTTACCCTGGCGGCCTGCTGCACCCATGCGCAGACATATCAACTTAGCACCGAAGTGCCCTGTAAACTCATTCATGGACAAGTTTGAAATTTTCATCAATATCATCCAAAGTAATTTTGTAACTGTTGGCAGTTTGCTGATCTTCAGGAAGTGACTCCAGTTTAAAAATGAGTGCACAGACCTATGTACAGTAATTAGCTGTCTGAAATGTAAAGCCGTGACTCTGGGCATGCCTGGAATGATGGCGTTCCATTTCAGACAGCTACTGTATGTACACAGGTCACTTTCTCACCAGTGCCTGTCAGCGTCCCTGTGACCTCAAATGCCCTTTTCTTAGCTACAGAGTGCCTCACTGAGTGTCAGACTAGGACTTGGTGAAAACCAGACCAGACTGGAAAATGCCAGGCTAGCCACAAGTTGTTCAACATTTGGCAGTCTGGCCACTCTGTCAAGTCTGGATTTCACCAATATGTTTTTGGAGACTGTGCATACCCTCTGATGTCTTTGAAAGTAGCCCAACCCCTGAACCAACTCCCTTCCCATTTGACCTCTCAGCCTGCACCTTGCACACCTACCCAGCACCTGGACCACCATCCAACCCCCATCCATTGACTCTCTCTGCAGTTCGACCACCCCTCCCAGTCCCCAGAAAAGCTTTCCTGCACCCAGGCAGGGGTTGAAATTATGTTTTGCAGCCACTGGCCAGCAGGGCTAGTAACTGGGAAAATCCACTAGCCCTACAGACTTTTCCACTGGTCTAGCTGGTGTACTTTATTAAATGTTGCCTTCACTAGTACAAGCCCGCAGGGTTAGTTAAAGGAAAATCTTACTAGCCCTATACAAAACCTACCAGCATTTGGCTAGTGAGCCGGTGCCAATTTCGACCACTGCTAAGGCAGACCACCCTCCCTGCATATGGATCAACCTTGCAGCCCCTGGACCAGGCTACCCATCCCAACTAACCAACCTCCCTGCAGATGGACCACCCTTCCACCCCCTGGATAAGCCCCTCCTGCCTTCAGCTGACCACCATCTCTACAGCTCAAACACCCATGCTGTTCTCGAACCAGCCTCCAATCCCCAGTCGACCAACCTCCCTGCAGTTGGGCCACCCTTCCAGCCCCGGACCAGTCTTACCCTCTCCCCAGTTGAGCACCACTCAGCCCCTGGACCAGCCTTCAGTTCCAGGGTGGGCATTCCATGGTGGTTGACAGGCCGTTTGGAGCCAGGGTGGGTGCTGCAGGTGCAGAGAGGATGGCTAGCTAAGAAAGGAAGTCTGGTCCAGGTTTTGGTAGGGTGCTCCCAAGTGCCAGATGTGGGTAGTTGGCTGGTGTGGGAGACTGGTCCAGGTCTTGGGGGGAGGGTGGCTAGCTAGGGGGTCATGGTCTGAATTCTGGATGGGTGTGGAAGTGCAGGGTGAGTGGGTGATCAGGTGGGGGGAGTCTGATTTGGGGGTGGCCCATTTATATAGTATCCTAAACTTTTCAAAAACACATTGGTGAAATCTGGAATTGATGGACCAGCCAGACCAGTACATTTCTTGCAACTTCCACCTGATTCGTTTTCTCCCATACTTTGTCAGACCCACCTCCAGGTCCAAGTGACATACAAAGGCACATTCCCAGCTGCCCAACATCCCCTGAGTTTCACAGCCCCATCTACCTGTCAGCAACTCCAGAATTCCTCAGTTCATCTACAGTCCCCTCCCTTGTAGATCAGCCAGTCTCAACTCTTGCTTATCCGCAAAAAATATCCATCTGCACCCTCACCAACTTGATTGACCCACTGAAAGCATGGTTATGAGCAGAAAAAAAGTCACACACTCTTCTAAAAACTCCTTTCTGTAATCCAAATTACTCTGTTACCTGGATGCACTAATCATATATCTGAAGCTAAAAAAAATTGATCAGTCATAGGTCCGCCTTTAACACACAAAGCCAGCTGCTTACTTCTGTTACCCTGTGCTTCTCTTCTGTCATATTATGGCAGACAGAGGTGTCTCCAGTAAGTCATTTTTCCACCTTCTAGTCTTAATATGGAACTCAGTGGTATGGTCTGGCAAGCAGGAGAGTCGGGCCTTTAGCCAGTTACTGACATGGTGTGTTTGGTGAAACACAATGGTGACAGACAGTCTGTGCAACACTATAACTGACTCAATACCTATACATTGACAGCTTCATCACTGGGAAAGTCCCAGTATGTCTAACTGTATTTTTTGTTTGTTTGTTTTAGTTTAACTTACACTTTTGGCTGGGGAAAAGCACACTTAGCTGCTCTTACATGTGCAACCCTGGGAAGAATCGGGCGCAAAGAGTCAGGTTAGGTGACTTGCTCTGGGACTGTGTCACATAGTACATGCATGTGGCGCTGGTGGGATTCAAACCCATGTCAGTTGGGTCTCCAGGGTGACCGTTCTGTGCTGTAACCACTTAGTTGTACAGCCTCCCCGATATGCTGCAAAGGTTCTCCTTTACTGGGTTGTCTTCAGAGGCTGCTCAGCCACTGCTGCTGAGCGCTCCCCCAAACCCCGGAAACAGAAATAGGTGGCACCGTCTCGCCATACCATCTCATTCACTCCTTGCAGGGTGGGGGGAGGACACAGGGACCTATTTAGATAATAAAATGATGCATTTCGGCATAAACCACATTTAAACCTAACCAGTAACTGTACTAACACAGCTGTCTGAATGCTGGCCTTTTTTCAGGAGTCTAGACACTGCTGAGATCTTGTAATATTTTTTGTTATTCTTTGCTCACTGGGAAAAGCCCACTGGGCACAAAGCCAGTTTACAGGGGTGACCTGCGAGCACTAGAGGTTAACTGACTTGCTCAGGGTCACACAGTATGCAAGTGGAGGTTATCAGAATCAAATCCAGGTCTGCTGGATGCCCTGTACCAAACTTGCTCACTGCAGTTTTGCTTTCAAACTTCTGCACCTCACACGCTGGCCCTGGTCTTTTCCATTTAATTTTTTCACAATGCAGTTCATGTCAGTCCCATAATATCGATACTACTGCATCAGCAGCCACCATGATTCTGGCCAGAGTTTGTTTCCTCTAGGTCTGATTTTCTGTTCCCTGCCATGTGGGCTTGACCTTGCCTAACCTGATAATTTTTACATCAGTCCTGATTGCCTCCTTGAACTCTGCTGTCTTATGTTACTTAGTATACAGAACACTCAGACCATTGTTGTAGGACATCTGCATGTCTGCTTGTTTGTACTGTGTCTCCCGCTTCTTAAAATGTGACCACTGGATGTGCCTCCATTTTTGCATGTCTTGTTGTACCTTTTCTTAGGAGGCATTTAGAAATGAGCTGATTGCTGCTATGTGTGCTCTTTTAGATGGATAAATTATTTATTTATTTATAAATTACCCAAAAAGGGAATACTGAGCTGGTAACCAGATGCAGCCTGGGGGAAGGGGAAATCGGGAAAACAGTTTGTCAGTGATCTATACAATCATACATAAGGGCCATAGTTAATTACATTATGGCATGGTGAAAATAACAATACTACAAGGAATAGATAGATAGATAAACAGATAAATAAATAACTAAATAAATAGGTACACGTGTGTATTAATGTGGACAATGAAGTTGGGAAAGGAAAGGATTCTTGAACTTGGAGATCAAAGTTTTACTCAAACCACCACCAAATCTGGAGTGAAAATATAACAAAATTGGTGAAGTAACGAGCGTGCGTAGAAACTGCGCAATGCACACCCATAATGCAGTTAGTTTGGGAATGTTTTACACTGGATTTCCAACGTAGGCATTTAAGGACCTCCGCTCATGAACAGTGGCATTGTGATTTTCTTAATCTGTCTCAAACATTGATTTCACACAGTGACCGCGCCCATTGTGTGCCACAGATGCGAAAACATGTTTTGGGCAGGATGTGAAAAATGACAGCCATACTGTTCATCAGGCAGTGTGCAAAAATGACACTGTTGAAAATCTGGAGTAAAAATATAAAAAATTGGCAAAGTTACGAGCGTGCATAGACACTGCGCAACGCACGTTGGTAACATAGTCGTTTTGGGGATTTTTTTCACCAAATTTGCAACATGGGCTTTTTGGGACCTCTCCTTATGAACACTGTCACTGTGATTTTCTTAATCTGTCCCAAACATTGATTTTGTACAGCGACCATGCCATTGCGCGCCACATGTGCGAAAACACATTTTGGGCTGGATGTGAAAAATGACAGCTGTACTGTTCATAAGGAGTGTAGAAAATGGCAATGTTGAAAATCTAGAGTGAAATATTACAATTTCGCTACGAAAAAGTGGGAATTGCACAACGTATCGCTCGTAACACAGTAATTTTTTTGGATTTTTTTCACCAAATTTGCAAATTAAGCTTTTTGGGAGCCTGTCTCATGAACAGTGACACTGTCGTTTCGTGACTCAGTCCCGGAAGGTGATTCCGTGCAGTGACTGCAACATCACCTTTCAGGACTGAATAACGACATGACAGTGACTGAATTCATGAGGTGGGGTCCCAAGAACTACATGTTGAAAATTTGGTGCCAAAAGTTGCAAAAATGGCTGAGATATCCACCCTAGTTGAAACTCCCCATTTAGGCTATTATACAGCTTATGACGTTTTTTAGTTTGTGTTCGCTTTGAAGAGTGCAGACGTGTTCTGGTCCACCCAAGATCGTCCACATCAGGCTCCAGAGGTAACTATGGGGTGAGGGGGGTGCGGGAGGTGGGGTGCGTAGAGGTGGGCATGGGTTGGGGAGGGGCACTGAGTCAACGAGGGACCGCTTTTTGTTTACAGATGCAAAAAATAACACTTTGCGGAAAGGTTTTCTCTTTTTACAGGGAGATTTTGCACGCTGGAGTGGGCTCCCAGCATGCCACCTGGGTGTTTTGAGGGGGGGACTGGAGCCGATGGGGATTGGGCACCTCGTCAGCAATGAAAACAAAAGGTCTGTGCTGGGGGAGGGTGACATGATGCCGAGGTGGATTGGGCACCCCCTCAGCAGACAAATGACTTTTTGGGGGGGACATTATGACAGCAGGGATTGGGCTCCCCCGTCGGCAGATTAACTAGGGAGAGGGCATGCCAACATGGGGATTGGGCACCACCGACATCCGCTTCTTGGGGACTGTGAGAGGCGGATGGCGATAGTCACCATGTCTATTGAAATGTTAAACCAGGCAAGGCACGCCCTGCAATGATGGGTCGCTCCCTCACTGCAACAGTGAAATTGTTTTAAGTTGGTGGCATGCTTTTCAACTGCTGTCATAGACAGCGTACTGTTTAATTCGTGCCACAGAGCCCAGCCCGAAAAAGCAGTTGCGCCATTGGCTACAACATGACCGCACATCCAAAACCTGTTATTCCAAGCTACCACAATATGCTGCTTGTACGTGTGTAAGGCAACATAAAAATTATAAAGTCACTGAGGCTATTCCCGCACACTCTGAGTGACTTGGGGAATAACACTAATGGCTGTTTAAACCACCTTCCGCTATACTTCTAAAGTGCTGCAACTACAGCATCAGACACATTCTTACTGCAATATCAATCTGCCAGCACCTTCTGCTGGCATACATTGGCAGAGGAACTATAGTACAGTATTTTTTAAAGTATTTTATAAATTCTTTATTTCTTTATTAAATTTTCAATTATTTTAATGTTCCCATTTTAGAAGTGCAATAAAACACTCCAGGGTGTTGGTTGTGGTGTCACAACCACACTTCCAGTGACTGAAGGCACTCAGTTTGTGGCCTTGTGCCTTACTGTGTCCGGGTATGCGGTTGTGACACCACAACCGATACCCTGTTGTGTCTTATTGTTTACATAAAGCACCAAGCATCTTCACTTAAATGTGTCTAAAAGAAAAAAGTGGGAAGTCTTACCCTTTATGAAGATATCCCTGGCATTTCTGAAAAAAAGGTATATATTTTATTCAGTTCACTTCTTACAATTGTAGATTTTACCAGGAATCTCTGAGGCAGTATGCCTCCCGGCACGTCTCAAGGTACAATGTTCCCTGTTGACTATGCTGTCTATATATGGAGAGATGCCTTAAGGCACAGATCTCCCTGATGACTATGCAGTCTCTATGTGGAGAGAGCTGCAATGCTCTCTATGCAGGGCATTCTTCAAATTCATACTTTTTCATTTAAGTAATTACTAATGCAACCAGGGATTAAGTCTCTATGGTTACAGTACACCTGAAGATCACAAGCTTCAAGAGACCAAATTGTCTCCCAGCTGTTCCCAACCACTCACTTGCTATTGCGTATGTTACATGGTTAAGAGTTTTTCCATGCTGGTATAACCCCCAGGTGGCGCTATCCTAAGGGGTACTACCCCTGCCTGCTTGGCTAGTAGCAGGTTAAGAGGCCTGAGTTCTGAAACGGGTGCCTCCACCCGGAGGTCAGGGTTGGTGGTGGTCAACCTAACCTGGGCACAGCCCTCAGGGACACTGTAACCCCCCCTCTTTCCTTACTAGTGGCCGGAACAATACACACTAATCGCTTTCACAATACCCCGATACACCACACAAGTACCCACACTGTTTGCACTTACCACCAGGGCTTTCCTCTGGCCTGGCCCTGGGGACCCCGTGTAAAGCAGGGTTATACACAGCGGATAACAGCAGTTCAGTACTCTTGCATAAACTGGAACCGTAGTCAGGGTAAATGCAAAAAAAGAGTTAGATCTGATTTATTTAAGGGACATGAACAAGGGAGGGGTGTAATCAGGTTACTTTGCTTAAAGGCTGTATCAATCAAACAGTTATGCATGCACTTCAGGGTCCATAAACAGTCACACACTCTGGGTACCCAGATGGAGAATGGTGGGCTAGCCAGGAACGCTGCAGCTGGTTTGGGCCCTGTGATGGAAGAAAACAACATGTACAACACACACTATTTGTAATCCGGAGCCGGAGGGCTCAGTTTGTGAAAAGAAAACAACAAGATAATCAGATGACACACTTTTAGATTAGGCTGTTGTTGCAGGGAGCTACCCTGATGATTACTCACGATACCCAAGACTGGACACAGGCTGGACGAAAATTGAGACTGCAGGTGGTTGATCTGGAGTGCCAGGAGAAGCAGGGCCCATACGATTCGCCGAGGCGTCATTCCTGTTCAAGCGTGGAGCACGGGGCTGATCCCCAGGCAGGTCTCTCATCGATGGCTTTCTCTGTGCAGTAGGTAGTCTGGCTGGGCCAGTGTGGCAAGGTCCAGGCTAAATGGAGACAAATTCGGATACAGTCCATTTTGGGCTGGGTATAGCTTCCAGCAAGCAGAACACAGTTCACACAATGGGGAACCAAATTATGACCCACTTTCAATACACAGCACATTTACATGTAAGGAAATTCTACTGTACCAGGTAAACCGCTCTCTGGTCACGATCGCAAAGTCACTGCACAAACCGGGGATTCAAAAACAGCTGGAAATCCTGACAGGCTGATCGCATTCATCAAAATCTTTGGTCTTCTTCAGGTATGAGCCTGGTAAAAAATCAGTGGCTTACTTCGTTCTCACAAACTTGGAATTAGTCCAAAATAATTCTCTTCTCTCCCTCTCAGGGGCAGCAGGAAGTCATGCAGCCCAAAAACTCAGGCCTTTCCACAGAGACTGCGTTGAGCTCTAGCTTCTTCAGCTCCCAACTTAGATCTGCCTTAAACAGCAGGCAGCTTGGGGAGTTCCCTCAGATCCAAAAGGTTTGGTTGGCTAATCTGTCTGTCAGTCACAACAAGACCTCCTCTTTCAGTTGCAAAAAAGCACCAAAAGCCCCAAACTACAATTCCTACAGATTTTGACTCTAGACAGCTCCTGTAGTCCGGCTCCATTTTAGGGCCCACCAGACTGATTGGTCCAACTCAGCAGTCCAGGACCAAGATAGTGGAGACAAAGAAAACAGTCCTTGCTGCAAAGAAGGCAGGTTAGACAAACTACATTATCATTATCACTCTAAATGATTTTCAGCAAATAGTTACATCTTTCAACAGAGCTCCTTCTCAGATTACTTATGACTGCAGTCCAGGCAGCTCTTAAAGAGACAGTACACAGAGGCTATATAGGCACTGTCTGGCAATCACATTTAAACTGCTAAAACGCAGGACACCAACCTGGCAGTAAGCATTTAGGCAAGCTCAAAGAAGACTTTTCGGGAACCCCCATTTGTAGGGGGGGTTACATCCTTCCCTGCCTAGAGAAAACTTGGTGTCCGCGTCTAGTCTGCACCATCATGCGTCAGTTAACATAAACTTACTACTTTACTACACATTTTCACCACACTTTACAATACTATACCCATTCTGACAATACATTAGGTATATTTTACACAAGTCAGTTGAACATTACTATACTAAATCAGGTAATAACTTCTTGTACCTTGAACAATACAAGAGGGGGCCCTTCCCTATCAGCTGACTTGGGGCTGGATGGGGCAGGGGCACCATGGTGAGAGGGCAGAATAAGTAACCCAAGATGGGCCATCAAGCTCAATTTGGGCAGTGAGCTTGGTGAAACATAAACACCTTTGTGAACTACATGGAGAGGCAAGTCCACAGGCCTCCCCAGAGAATAATAGCTGAAACGTACTACAGGCTTGACAGCTCGGCCAGTCTTTCTGGGGGGAACAACCACAGTCTCTGTACTTTCAGCAACAGCCTTGGGGCTTTCATCACTTGTGAGGGGTGCCTCTGCCTGGGTTGAAATATCCAAACTTGGAGCACTGTCAGCTCCTTGCTCTGTAGGCTGTGTTTCTACAACACTTTGCTCATTTTGAAGAGGTCCTGGTACTGAAGGGGGGTTATCAGCACTCTCATAGTGTTCTTCAAGTTCTGGCATGTCACCAGAAAGACTCATTCCATCAGCCCCTCCCTCAGGCAAATCATACAGTTCCACAATACACAGAGACTCAGCATCTTCACATGTGATACTTTGCACTTCACTTTCAGGGAGCATTGTCTCTAAGGACAAAGCTGGGGTGTTAGGCAGTCCAGAAGGCTCAGCTTCATCCCCACACTTAATCATGGGGTTACCTCTAAACACCTGACTCAGTTCATAAGAGGGGTAATAGGCATAGTCGCACTAACTTTCGTCAGAAGTGGACTGACAGTCACTATCTTCCTGGGCCTGCTGTGGAGGAAACCTTAAATCTGTGACCACTGGGGTAGGTTGACTCTGTCTCTTTCTTGCAGCAGCACGAGTCACTGGCCAAGGGGGCTCAATTGCTGGGGGTTTAGCCTCAATCATGACTTGGCCGATAGGTAGCAAGTGGTTACAGTGCATGGTCTTGACAGCTTTGGAGCTGTTCTCTGGGCACACCTTGTACAAAGGTAAATCATCCAACTTTCCAACTACTACATAGGGAAGATGGTGCCATCGATTAGCAATTTTGTGTTTACCATGCAGTCCCAAATTGCATAACAACACACAGTCTCTAGGTTGAAGCTCTTGAACCTTTACTTTTTTATCATGCCTCTCTTTGTTGGCTAGATTTCTCTTGGTGGCCATTGTCTGGGCCAGTTGATAGGCATGGATCAATGGAGCTTTCTGTTTTTGTACATATTGCAAGTAGTTTTCGTCTCGGACCCCATCTGGAGAGACCCCAAAACAGACATAAACTGGCAGCCAGAGCCGGCCCGGTGGCGCTGAGGGTTGAGGCACTGGACGCCACACCTCACGCCACACCGGCGACCCGGGTTCGGGAGTGAGCCCGGGCCGCTGGGGGTTGGCGGGGGGGAAGAGATCGAGCATCCATAGGACTACTCTCTCTTCCCAGGGAGGGTAGGGGAGAAGCGATCGCTCCTGGAGTGGCCTCTGGTGGCAATCAGGGGCGCCCAGTGTGGCGCTGTAGGGAACGAAGGGGCGGAACTGCGGCTTGATGTTGCCTTGCTACGCTGCACTCCGAGGGGGAAGGACAACAAAAACAGTGGAAAATACCCCTCTGGACACCCGGTGAGATGACAGAGGCTCGGTGGAGCGCCCACATCCCCACGCCGGCCCAGCGCACCCAGGTCTCTCCAGGGCCGACCCGGCGACGAAGATAGGTCCTTCACACTCAGCTACAAAGAGCCGCCAAGGGAGGGCGGACCCAGCTCTGGAGGTGATCTGTGGGTCGGACTTGCCGTTGTCGTCCGGGGGGAGAGCTGGGGGAATACAGGGGTTCAGGCCGGGAGTAGAAGCACATCCAAGAGGGCACTCCCGAAGGATGTCCTGGAGGTTCAGAGGAGATAAAGAAAAGTTAACAAAAAAAAAAAAAACTGGCAGCCGGGCCTCTGTCTCGAACATGAGGCAGTAGGGGGAGAACCCAGTAACATCATTTTTCGTACACTTGTATGCATGTACTAAGGTGCTAATCTGCTGGCTCCATTTATGCTTGTCTTTTGGGTGGTGGGTGCCCAGCATGTCTAGAAGGGTGTGGTTAAAACGTTCTGGTTGAGGGTCTCCCTGCGGGTGATAGGGGGTGGTTCTTGACTTTCGCACCCCCCCATAGAAAGAGCATTTCTTTGATTGGTCGACTCTCAAAGTCTCTGCCCTGGTCAGAGTGGATCCGCTGGGGTGCACCATAGTGGATGAAAACTTTTTCCACTAGCACCTTGGCCTCGGTAGATACCTTTTGATCTTCGGAGGGAAAAGCTTGGGCATGCCATGTGAAATGATCTGTAACCACTAACACATTCCCAGTGTTCCACTGATCAGGTTCTAAACACAAGAAGTCTATGCAGACTAGTTCCATGGGGGTGCTGGTAGTAGTATTAACTGGGGGGCAGCCCTCTGAGGCAGGGCTTTTCTTTGCAGGCAGCGACTACAAGTCTTTAGATGATGCTCAACATCGGCCCCCATTTTGGGCCAGTAGAAGCGAGATCGTACCAGGTCAAGGGTTCTGTCACTACCGAGGTGCCCCATGTGATTGTGGAGTGACCTCAGTACCAATTCTTTAAAGGCTGTGGGCAGGACCAATTCTTGCTTGTCTACTTTGCCACTACGATCTACTGTCTCTCTCTATACAACAACTGATTGAGCAAATTCAATTTGGGGCCTTCTTTAAACAATAAAGCAGTTCGTAAGTCAGTGGAACGTAACTGAGACACATCTTTCCCTGCATGCAGGGCATCAAGTGCTGGCTGAATCATAGGATCTTGGGATTGAGCCCACTGAATGCTGTCATTGTCAAATTGAGGTAGTGCACTAATATCTAGAGCAGTGAAGTGGCAATAAGCAGCTGGTATGCAGGTGTCAGAAGGGCCCAAGCAATCTACTAAACAGTCCACTGTGTCCGCAGACATCTGTTCATCTCTATCAAAATTTTGGCACAATGCTCAAATGTCAGGTTCAGACAGCCTGACCCAATCACTCTTGGAAGTGGGCCTTCATGATATGGTGTCAGCATCAATATGGTTCAGGCCCGATCTGTATTCGACAGCATAATCATAGGTTGATACTGCAGAAAGCCACCGGTGCCCAGTGGCGTCTAACTTAGCTGAAGTCTGTACATAGGTCAATGGGTTATTATCAGTCTTCACCAATATCTTTGTCCCATAGAGGTATTCATAAACTGGTCAACGATGGCCCATTTTAGCTCAAGGAACTCCAACTTATGCACAGGGTAGTTTCGTTCAGACGGGGTCAAGCTCCTACTGGCGAAAGCTACTGGTCTCAGGCCAGCCTCTTGGTCTTGATACAGTACAGCTCCTAGACCCTGCAGACTAGCATCCGTATGCAGCACATAGGGTTTGGTGAGGTCAGCATAGGCATGGATGGGGGCATGGGTGAGCTGGTATATGATCTCATGGAAGGCTGCTTCACAGTCAGGAGTCCAGTGGGGCCCGAAGAGTTCACTTGGGCAGAAGTATACTTTTTCTGGTTCTTTAGCGGCCCCTTTTTTGTATTTATGATTGGTAGGAGGGTAACCCTGAGTAAGGTTCAAGAGTGGGCGAATTACCTTGGAATAGTCTTTCATGAACCTGCGGTAGTAGCCACAGAACCCTAGGAAACGTTGTAGTTCTTTCAGATTATGGGGCTGGGGCCCAAGGAGTCAGTGCTTCAACCTTACTGGGATCAGTCTCTATTCCTTGTGTAGGTACTATGTGCCCCACATACTTCACGGAGATTTGGAAAAACTGGCACTTGTCAATGGACAGCTTGAGGTTGAAGTCTTCCAGTTGGTCTAGGACTTTTAACAGTCAGTTCTCATGCTCCTCTAAGGTGCTCCCAAACACAATGACATCGTCCAAGTACACCAGGCATTCCAGCAAATTCATATCTCCCGTCGCACAATTCATCAGTCACTGAAAGGTGGCCCGGGGCGCCCGATATTCACTGTGGCATCCTCAGAAACTCGTGGAACCCCAGTGGACGATGAAGACTGTTTTCTCATGGTCTTCTGGGGCCATTGGGATCTGGTAGTATCCGCTGTGAAGATCCAACACTGAGAACCATTTGCTCCCATTCAAGCAATCCAGGGCATCTTGTATACGAGGCATAGTGTATTGGTCTGGGATGGTCTGCCAGTTCAGGGTTCGATAATCAACACACATCCTCAGAGACCCATTCTTCTGATGCACAACCACAATGGGAGAGGTGTATGGGCTCCTGGATTCTTGTATCATGCCAGCAGTGAGCATTTCCTGCAGGTGTTTTCTCACATCATCTGTGTCTGCAGGGGCTAGGCGTCAGGACCTCTCTCGAAATGGCCGTTCATCATGCAGGTGTACGTGATGCTCCGCACCCTGGACACATCCGACATCCCATTCCTTCAATGAAAACACTTGATCTCTCTGGGCAAATCTCTTGCTAATTCTAGCCTTCCATTCAGCTGGCAACGGGGAGTCACCAAAGTCTGGGGTCACTCTCTCCTTCTCACCAGGGTGCTTGTTCCTGGGCACTACCGCAGTGTCTGTGCAGTGTACCATAGCTAGGGTGCACCCTCTGTTCACCCGGATCTCCCGATCTGACACATTGTGAATCTGGACCATCACTCATCGTGCATAGGCTTGAGCACGAGCAGGCAAGATGCTGGGCTTGATCAGTAATCCTTCTGGCAATTTTCCATTGCCTGGCGCATCCAACATCAGTATTTTGTTCTTGACATCTTTCCAGAGGCGGACCTCCCCTTGAATGGTACACTGGGCGTTAGGGGCCAGTAGCATTGAATCGGGATCCTTCTTCCACACGATCCCCACCGGTTCATCGTGGTCTGCTTTCTCGGGTTTCTGTTGCAAATCATAGGCCCTCTTGATCACAGCCGGAATTCTCAGGGCCCTCCCAGTCCGTCACCCTTGTTTCTCATGACAGAGTTGCTCCAGTCTCCCAAACATATGGGCGTTTGTCCCAATTAACAGAGGGACCCCATCATACAGTCCAGTGGGGGGACACACTAGAGCCAGTGTCTCTACTCACTCCTCTACACCAGTTACAATTGCAGGAAACGACAACCAGAGGTGGACATACCCTAAGTAGGGATAAGACTTGTCGCTCAGGCCCCACACATGTAGGCCTTCCAGGGATTGCAAAGGCACATCACATAACTGTTTGTCATACTATTCCTGGAATACAATGGTCACTTTCGACCCACTGTCAAGCACAGCCCGAGTTTGAATACCATTCACAGTCACCGTAGTCTCCATTGACAGGCCCACTATTTTGGACCAGTCTGGAGAGGCAGTAGCAGAGGCCTGGACAGATGATTTAGCCACAAAGAAATTTGAGTTAGGGTTTCTCAAACCCTCACTGCGGTCATTTCAGGCACCCCTTGGCCATTGATTTGCTTTTCGGAGCTCCCCTTGGAGTCTGTTTACTACTCTTTCTAAGTTCTTCTGAGATCGGCATTCTCTTTTCATATGGCCATCCTTTCCACAGTGGTGACAAATGATAGACGCCTGGGTCATTCTGGGAGAGAGCATCGTATGAGGAACTGAAGCAATAGTAAGAGATTGGGGTCTAGTATCTGCTTGCAGTGGTGAGAGTGGTGCAACGTGTCTTAACAGTTCCTTTGGAGTGGCAGTCAATCCGGTGATCTCAGCCTTGGAGCCATCCTCGGTAGCAAATGCCTGAGGGTGCACCCCCACCCCCATGGCAGTCACGTCCTGAAAGGGACCAGAATCTTGTTCCATGGGGGAAACCCTTACAGAGGCAACCATCTTCAACTCTTGGACTTCCTTTAGTAGGTGATCTTTCCAATGCTGGGCCCGGGGCGGGAAGTCCTTTGCATTCTCAGAGTGCTCGTTAAGTGCCAAATTTTGCCGCTGAGCCTCACTTGGCTCATCACTCTCGGTCACTTGCGTAGCAGCAGCAGATATGGGTGCAAGTCTCCCATGGGGTCGCCTTTGCTCAACCCCCCCAAATTTCTTTCATTAGCTCGTCATAGGAGGGGGGCGACTCCAGTCGGGTGGCAAGGCGCAACTGAAGCAGTAACAATTCTGAAAACTGAGCAAACTTAAGGATCCAGTCCAGCCTAGTTCAATCTAATTCATTTGACGGTAAACTATCCTTTCTAAGGCACTCTTGTAGCAGCTTTCCAAGTTGAGGTACATACACAGACAATGGCTCTCCTGGGTACTGCTGAGCACTTCTTACTCTCCACCACAGATCCTCATCTGAATTCGGGCTCCCATACACATTCTCCAATGCATCAAGATAGTCCTGTGCAGTTGCTTCAGGGTTATTGGCCCACTTGGTATGGATGGTAGCCAGGGCAGGACCTCAGAGGCTCTTACTCAACCTCTTTCGTTTCTCTGCTTCTGAGCATTGCCATTCAAGTACTAGAGGGGCAACATAGTCTATCCAGGTCTCCCAGTCATCCTCCCGCTGGGGAGTGGGGAAGGTGCCTGAGAAAATTCTCAGCCTTCGGTAGGAGTCGTGACTAATGGCAGGTACATAGATAGGGGCCAGCATTGGCACAGGCACAGAAGGTGGGGCAGTAACAGGTGCTGGAGTGGGAGGGGGTGTTGGGGAAGGAACACCCCCAGGTGGCAGGAATAGTTTCTTAAAGTCCTCCACAGTTTTCCCTTCCTCCAGCAATAACTTAGCAAATTTCTCCTCAAAAGTCTCAGATAATGGTGGGAGCTCATCCTCCCAGGGGTCTTTACTGTCTTTTATTATCATTCTCCAGGCAGCTGGAACCCCTTCTGGGGCAATAGTATGTGGCACTTTAGAGCTGTCCACGAGGTCACTACACTCTACCAAGGCTATGAAAGTTTGGGTGATCAAATCAGCCTGTCGACCCACCACCACAGGGTTTTTTAAACATTCAACTTTGGAGAGTGCTCCCTCTATGGTGTCTTTAGTGGTACCCAGGGGAATATCCAGTATAAGTAGAGCATTTTGGGGGTCTATCTCCTGTCCAGTACACCACCCCACCAACTGGTGTACAGCCATTTCTACTGGGGTAGCCATTAATCTTTAACAATAATTCGTAATTTTTGGCCTCTAGAAGGCACAAAATCCCAGCGGTGAGCCTCCAAAATGTAACCCCTAGGTGGCGCTAGCCCAAGGGCCATTACCCCTGCCTGCTTGGCTAGTAGTAGGTTAAGGGGCCTGAGTTCTGAAATAGGTGCCTCCACCCAGAGGTCAGGGTTGGTAGTGGTAAAGCTAACCTGGGCACAGCCCTCTGGGACACTGTAACTCCCCTCTTTCCTTACTAGTGGTCAGAACAATACACAATAATCGCTTTCACAATACCCTTGATACACCACACAAGTACCCACACTGTTTGCACTTACCACCAGGGCTTTCCTCTGGCCCTGGGAACCCCCCTGTAAAATAGGGTTATATAGAGCAAATAACAGCAGTACAGTACTCTTACACAAACTGGAACCACAGTCAGGGTAAATGCAAAAAAAGAGTTAGATCTGATTTATTTAAGAGACTTGAACGAGGGAGGGGCGTAATCAGGTTAGTTTGCTTAAAGGCTACATCAATCAAACAGTTATGCATGCACTTCAGGGTCCATAAACAGTCACATACTCTGGGTACCCAGATGGAGAATGGTGGGTTAGCCAGGAACGTTGCAGCTGGTTGGGACCTTGTGATGGAAGAAAACAACATGCGCAACACACACTATTTGTAATCCGAAGCCGAAGGGCTCAGTTCATGAAAAGAAAAGAACAAGACAATCAGATGACACACTTTTAGATTAGGCTGTTGTTGCAGGGAGCTACCCTGATGATTACTCACGATACCCAAGACTGGACACAGGCGGGATGAAAATTGAGACTGCAGGTGGTTGATCTGGAGTGCCAGGAGAAGCAGAGCCCACACAATTCGCCGAGGCGTCATTCCTGTTCAGGCGTGGAGAAGGGGGCTGATACCAGGCAGGTCTCTTGTTGATGGCTTTCTCTGTGCAGCGTGTAGTCTGGCTGGGCCAGTGTGACAAGGCCCATTCCAAATGGAGACAAATTTGGATACAGTCCATTTTCGGCTGGGTACAGCTTCCAGCAAGCAGAACACAGTTCACACAGTGGAGAACCAAATCATGACCCACTTTCAATACACAGCACATTTACATGTAAGGAAATTCTACTGTACCAGGCAAACCACTCTCCAGTCACAATCGCAAACTCTCTACACAAACCGGGGATTCAAAAGCAGCTGGAAATCCTGACAGGCCGATCGCATTCAGCAAAATCTTCGGTCTTCTTCAGGTATGAGCCTGGTAAAAAATCAGTGGCTGACTTCGTTCTCACAAACTTAGAATTAGTCCAAAATAATTATCTTCTCACTGCCTCTCAGGGGCAGCAGGCAGGTATGCAGGTCAAAAACTTAGGCCTTTCCACAGAGACTGTATTGAGCTCTTGCTTCTTCAGTTCCCAACTTAGATCTGCTTTAAACAGCAGGCAGCTTGGGGATTTCCCTCAGATCCAAAAGGTTCGGTTGGCTGATCAGTCTGTCAGTCACAACAGGAGCTCCCCCTTTAGTTGCAGAAAGGCACCAAAAGCCCAAAACTACAGTTCCTACATACAGATTTGGACTTCAGACCGCTCCTGTAGTCCGGCTCCATTTTAGGGCCCACCAGACTGATTGGTCCAACTCAGCAGTCCAGGACCATGATAGTGGAGACAAACAAAACAGTCCTTGCTGCAAAAAAGGCAAGTTAGACAAACTACATTATCATTATCACTCTAAATGATTTTCAGCAAATAGTTACATCTTTCAACAGAGATCCCTCTCAGATTACTTATGACAGCAGTCCAGGCAGCTCTTAAAGAGACAGTACACAGAGGCTATACAGGCAGTCTCTGGCAATCTCATTTAAACTGCTAAAACGTAGGACACCAACCTGGCAGTGAGCATTTAGGCATGCTCAAGGAAGACTTTTTGGGAACCTCCATTTGTAGGGGGGTTACACTGGAATGTAAGACTTGCCATTATTCACAGGTAAACTGATGCTAATTAACAGCATGGCATCATATTTAACATCAACATGTATAATACTTGCAATGCACTGTTCTGAATCTGTCTTAAAATGATTTATACTTTTATGCTTACTATGCTTGTATTGTCTACTGGCTCATGCTTGCTGAAAAGTAGGGTTTCACTCAAGCATTAACCAGGGTACCAAATGCAAAATAAGTGAAAAAGTAAAAATACTTATGAATAATGGAAGTTCAGCCATGAATAACATGGATGTTGATTTCACTGAAATCAGTGAATAATAAGTGGGCAACACATGACAGGCTGTGCATTGCAGGGAGATACTGCATGATCGGGGGATAGACTGAACTTGGCTGGTGCTAAGAAGGCATGAGGTGTGCATTTACTCCCTGGAAGAGCATTATCTCTCCCTGCAGTGCACAGACTGAAGCGTGTCAACCAGATTGTAAAATGTTTTTTGACCTGTAATAGAAAGAATGAGGAATGCAGTATGCCTTTTTGCAGAAGAGGTGGCTATATGTATATATTTAGATATCTATCTATTTAAATAAATAATATATATATTTTACTTTCTTTTTCTGCTTGCACACCTGATGGCTGTCTTTCTGACTCTCGCTGAATAGGACACTGCTGAACTCAGGGACTCAGTCACTGAATATAAATACCTCGGTATTTGGCTGGACCCCCGTTTGACTTTTTCGAACCACGTTGAAGCAGTTACCTCTAAATTACGGGTTTATGTGATAATGGTGAAAGCCTAAAGGCGATTACCATTATCGTGAAGTCAGAATGCTGAAAATTTTTTCAACACTCTGACACACTGTGCAGCAAAAGCGGTACCAGGACATTGTTTTTTAATGTTTTTATGTGGGGGGCTGTACCCCACCAATAGCAAGGATTCTCAGCTTCAGAGGTGCAGCCGGGTGTGTGTGAAACATTTAAAAAAGGTTTGGGCGGTGCAAAAACACACTAGCACCGGACCCAACCCAGTACCCTGCCCACCAACACCGCCAACCCACCCACCATGCCTCAGGGTCAACTGGCAACCCACCTAGCACCACCCTCACATCCCACCCCATTGCTGTGCGTGCTCGCCCCCATCGAAGTGTGCATACGTCGCGACATCCTGTCGCTGTGTTCACCAACTCCCCCATCCGGCGTTCTACCCTACAGTAGCCCTGGAGACATGCACCAGGGATTGTGTCGCCATTATTGTAGGCACCCAGTCGCCAGCACTAATATCTCATGTTACCTAAATTATGCCCCAAATTAGGTATGCTCTACCGAAACAGAGATTCTGTCCCGCTGCCTGTCAGACGTGAAATCCTATCCAAAGTGATCATTCCCACCTTTGATTTTGTGGATGTGGTTTACATTGCTGCTCCGGCATCAACATTATCCAGACTGGACACCCTCCTGAATGTGTTCTGCCGCTTTGCCACAAACTCCCCCCACCGAACTCACCACTGCTCCCTCTACTCCCCTCTAGGCCTAGCTGCACTTTCCCATTGATGTTACATCCACTGTCTTAATCTCGTATCCAAATACTGGTTCAGCTTGTTAACTCCCTACCTATCTGAGTGCCTTTCCACGGTCTCCCACTCTCCATACCAGCTGAGGCACAGGGATGCCAGACCCTTCACTCTGCCTCGGCCATCCTCCTCAGCTGGTAAATCCACCTTCTCCTAAAGGCCCCCCCCCCCCCGACTATGGAATAAACTCTCCCCTTCCATCAGAAACTTCCCCTTGCACTATTCTATTAAACAGCAGCTTCGCCTACTACCACCCCTCATGTGTTCCTGTCAAGCAAGTGCCGCACCTGCTCCTCATAGCTGAGGACTCAGTGTATTGTCAAACACCGCATGTAATCATAGATGTACTTACAGATGTGTAAATTGGGTAAATACAGATGTACATACTGATGTATAAATTATGTAGATTGTCTCTTGCTATTGTAAATACCCATTACTACTGTACGTTAGTTGATGTATACCCCTACTAATCTGTATGATAGCATTTAAAAGCTGTCTTTCTCACTCAGAATGTATGTATACCTGTTTTCCCTCCCCCGGGTCACACCTGGAAATGAGCCCTAGCTCAGTGTGCCTTTCCCGGTAACAAAATGTTTAAATAAATAAATACATTTCTGCTGATGCCTCCCAAAACCCCATCACCCACCATCTCTGAGATTTACCTCTGACCTTGGCTCAAATCCTTACAGCTTTGCCCCTATGGTGGGGCCAGAGGGCAGTACCCTAGTTCCCCCTCTGGTAGCCTCGCTAGGTCAAGCCCACCCTGAGCCCAGTAGGCTGTGTGCGGTCTACGGAGGGATGTCCACTTCATCCTGCCACAGTTGGTGGATTTTTCCTTGTTTTTGCACCCTCCCTCGGATGCTTTGTGGAAGGGGTGACATGATGCTGCACGGAGAATGTGTCGACGTCTTCTCCAGGGAGCATCCTCCCACCCCTTAGCCGCCTCGCTCACACCACCACCTCCTGTGGTCACCTAGGTGGCAGTGTTGTGGTGAAGCTTGCTGCCTATCCACCCCGGAGGAGGAAGAGGAGGAGGAGGAGAAGAAGCGTCCTCCTAGGCTGCTCAAGCTTCATCCCCTGGCTGGCCTCCGACGACTCGGGCTCTCGAGCGGTAGTGCTACTGGTGTTCTGTATTTGAAGGTACTTTCAGCTACCTGAACATCTGGCATCTTGTCTGAAATTTAGACTGAGACTGAAAAAAGTTACACTAAATATTGAGAAGGGCATGAGGTATTTTAAATTTGACTCCACTCTGTTTATACTTTGAAGTACCTGAAACTAATAGTGTTTTACCCCCTGTGCCCTTCTAAATATCTGAGATTGTGATACTGGTTTCAGTTAAAGCAGTAACAAATACAGAGTGAATAGATAGCAAAGAAATGAAGTGATTTGATGCTATTATGAATTAGGAGCGAAAGGAAACCCAAGCCTTTAAGGTTAATAATTTACTGAATGGTCAAAAAAAGATTCTTAAAGAAGTTACTGTTTTTATACAGCTGCTGGACCGACTACGGTTAAAATAGGAGGGGATGAGAAACCTATAAAATAAAGAGAGATTCTCAGAAAAAAGGTGAATGCTGTTTTGTGCATAGTTTAAAAGAAATGGAAATTGTGAATACTTAGTGTGTATTGACTCATAGAGGCTTCTAGATAAGCATAATAAATTTAATATGTATATAAATAATTTAAATATAACTAAGAGTTAATAACTTGATATTTTTTTCTGTAGGCTTATAATAAAAACAATATTTTGAGAACATCTATGAATGAAATATAACACAGAATTATATGTCTCTTTTATAGCAAAGCCATGTTCCTGTTGAAGCTGCGTATCAAAAGCACCAAAACATTGAGTAAAATGTGGCTTGTTGAGTGACCTGTTAAAAGAAAATTAAAAGCAAGAATAGAACTGAAAAGTTTTTTTTTTGTGCGCAGTGTTGTATTACTTAAAGTTATATCTTTAAAAATATGAAGATACCCATTTTTCTTTTCGTTTACTTTCATTCCTGAATCAAGACATAGTATTTTTGAAGTTTTTAAAGGTACCCACTCCCGTGCCATGCCCGCCGTGTAAAAAGTAAATATCCCGGTACATTGCTGGGCTGTTTACTATCAGAAACATGTGGCAGCTCCATCCTAATGTATCCACAATATGAATCCAGTATGTACATTCAACAGGTGACCTCAATAGAAGAGGTTTATAAAAATTGCAAGTATCTATCACCTACCACAATCTAAACCTGTCACATAACCAGGGACTGCTAAAAGCAGTGCAAATTACAACGTTGTAACAGCATAACCAAGTACATTAATGTGACCTAGTGTATTTAAAAACAAGTTCTGTTTAAGAACAATGGCTATGCCCAAGAACAAGTTACTACTTTTAAATTACAAATTACAAAAATGTAATCCGCAATTATGGAATGACATATGTCATATTTCAGGTAAGAGTTTATGAAAATTCTTGGGAAGTCCAAGAAAGGTTTCACATCAAATTGAGAGCGTTGCGATAATAAGTTTATCTGTAAAATAAGCCAAAAACATGGTTGTAAGTAGCAATAACCCATGACAGGTTATTGGGTTATAGACATTTAATCTATGCCTTGGGTGTGTTGTGAGGCACGAGGCTGCAGGCCAAGTGTCCTCACAGCACCCGAGGAGTGGATGATTAAATGCCTATAACCCCATACCTTGGAGTGGGTTATTGTGTTTTTAAATACCAAGAAAGGTACTGCATTCTGCCACCTTGCAAAATAGTCCCGACAAATAATGCATGGCATTGCTGTTATGCACATAGAAATGACAGACACACAGTACTGAGATGATTTCTGACATTTCTTATGCATAATATTGTGTTCTACACTTCCCATGACATTTACTTTGCCCCCCCCCCCACACACACACACAGACACAAATGCAGCTAGCCGAGGTACAGTGTTGCCTTCACTGACACAGAGGGAGACAGCTGTCTAGCCGAGGAACAGCGTTGCAGGTTTCTTCTTTTGATATTTTGAGCATTTCTAGCACTCACAACCCTCCCGGCCCCCCTGGTACGGATGTTGTTGTTATACATGAATTAGCAGGGGCTACCAGCGAGAAGTGCACATGCAAACTCAGTGCCAGAGACAGGAGCCCATTTAATAAGCAATTTACTAGTGGTATACAGTATATACCCCCGGAGAAAAGTCTTGCATGGAGCTATCATTCCAGATTCCCTACTTGAGCTGAATTATTTATGACTGACAACTCCAGAGACAGAGAGTGACAGAGAGACACACCACACAGTAAGTACATTGCAGGAATTTGGAATTACAGGTCACGGTGTCTCTTTGCTTTCAGTGTCCCTCTCTCTCTCTCCCTCTCGCTAAGTCACAGTGTCTCTTTGCTGTCACTGTCTGGCTTTTCTTTCTTCGCGCTAACAGGAGGTTCAAGGCTCAGTGTGGCTTCTGACTGCATAGTACTGGGGACATGTATGGGTGGGTGGCCTAACTATGGTTTGGTAGGACTGGCTAACATGTCACTTATGAAATGACGGGCAGTATCTCTGTTTCACTGTCCCTCAGTGTGGCACTCATTCAGTGAGTGAACAATGTACTGGGATACACGGGATGAGACAGAGACGTGGCACAACCGGGATCAGAGTTTTCATTGAAAAAACTGCCTCAAGTCAGAGTACTGAGAATGGGCACTTCCTATGGGATGCGAGGGGGAACAGAAACACTGGCAACATTCTCTCTCTCTTGCTGTCTCCCGCTTCGGGACTGTACGCTACTCAGGATCAAGTTTGTGATGTGGTGGTGGTGGTGGGGGGTGCCAATGACTGGCAAATGCTACCCTGGGCTTCGACTGTCTGCCAACTGCCAGCACTGGCTCCCACTCATAGTCCCAGCTGTCCGCCTTCTCCTTTCTGGTATCTGTAGCTGCCTGTCACAGTGCCTCTCTCACTTTTCCTTTGTCTGTGTCTGTCTCTCTCTCTCTCTCTCTCTCTCTCTGTGTCTCACTGTAGACAACCACCCACACTGTTCTCTCTCTCTCTCTCTTTCTCGGCAGGACTTTCACACAGTGACAGCGGGTCGGAGATCACTCCCAGATTTCATATAGTTGCCTGCATATCTCTGACTCGCTATCACTACCATGTCCCCTGTCACTTCCCTACTGCTTGAATTGCTGGCTGTCACTGCTGATTTTGCCCACAGATAATGACGGCTGTGACTCCAAATTGCCAGGCAATAACAGCCACCCGATACTACCCGCCACCACCACCATGTTCCAACGATCTACTGTCTTTTTTTTTCCCTTTCTTTATCATCTACTCTGTTTATTGGTACTGTCCACTCACCGGGAGGTGGTTTACCATGTGCTGACAGAGAGACAGAGCCCCTGGGACTCTGTTCCACTATTCACCCAGCCCCACACCACATCGCTGTCGCTTAGGCTGCAATGGCTGCCTTCTCAGGTTGTATTCTCTAGCACCTAATGATCCCGACTCAGCACAGGGATATCTCTTCTGGAAATTTCACACCAGCTGTGGATTAAATAATGAATTTAATCAACGGTCAGGTGATGCTCTTTATCCGATTAGTTTCCCTGCTGTTCTGAACCCATGTTATAAACATATATATATATATATTCACAAATGTTGTAGACACAATATGGATGACAGCAGAGCAACATTAGATCTGTCATAAAATGCTATTTAAACAAAAATACTAATTCTCCAAAAGACTTAGATTTAGCTAAGTATCCAATTTGGAACAGTGCAGATTCAAAAGTTACCCCTGCATCAATTCAAAAAAAAGGGTGTAGTGTATGAGTCCATTTAATCCATGTGTCATCAACAGTTGTGAATATCTACATTAAAACACTTGGTTATAGTGTTACTGTGTTGGAATCTGCACAGTTTTGTAGCAGCCCCCAGGTTACATGGTAGGTTTAGATTGCCATGCATTTGCCAGTGTTACAGTACTGGCACCTTGTATCGATTCACAGGTCAGTGTTGCTTTAAAAGCACACTAACTAACAAGGGACGTTGACGTTTCTAATAAATTACATTTTTCTTTTTTATCAGTTCTCTTTATGTTCCTTTGGAGGCAGGGGGCTCAGCCCATATCAGCTGTTGGTGACCCCATTCAGGCAGGCAGCTGGGATGAATGGCAGAGTGGTGCTGGCAGTGGATCCTGGCTTCACTGTGCACTGTCATAGGGGGTTTTCTTATAGAGTTCCCCCTTGGCAGAACAGTCATGCAGTGATATCACTTTCTACGTCAGGCAGATGCTCACCTGACATAACGATATCTACCACACCACCAGACCCAGTGTTTGCTCACACTTGACATGGTGCACTAGCCCCTAGCCAGTGTTAGGAGATGGTATGTTGCCGACACGTGTGTCCCTCCCCAGAGGAGGAGGAGAGATGTCTTTCAGATGCTCTATCCTTCTGCCCCCAACTGACCCTCTGACGATCCGGGCTCGTTCCCGAACCCAGATCATCAGCTTTGCAAATGGTAGCACTACCGCTTGCTCTGGCGGGCCAGCAAATTTAAATATTAATGAATATGGTAACTGACCACCTTTGTAACCAGGGTGGCTAGTATACAAACTCTTCCTCCTGAGGAAGGAACTGTTTCTTCCAAATGCGCACAGGGTAACTGTGTGGTCAACAGTTTGTTATTTGCATCATCTTCAATCACATTTTTAGCTCAATAAATTATTTATTTATTGATCCTGTCTCCTGAGTGCACTGCTTTCTTCTGTCTTGTCTAGAAGCACTGCAGCTGAGCAGCTGTTCAACACTGACCACTTCCACTCTTAACTATTCTTAGACTGTTTGTAGCTGATTCTACCAACTATTCTTATTATCAAGGTCAGAACTTATGAAGTTTCTCATTTCTGAAATTTTACCTTACTAAATGAGCCAGTTATTGGTCAGTTCAAAGTAAGCATTAAACCACAACAGAGCATGGTTCTCCTGTGGAATTAATCCATGGTTGGGGGTTGGGGGTTTGGGCACGAGGCTGCAGGCCAGGTGTCTCCAACCACTCAACCATGGATTAATTCCACAGTAGAACCATGCTCTGGAGTAGTTTAATGTGCTTGTAACATGGCAAGTGCAGAAGCAGGGAATTATGCTTTATAAGTTATGGTAACATGACATCCTATATTAGCAAGTACAATAAAACACTGACACAAATGCAGACAAATGCTTACTTGTATCATGGGGAAGAGAAAGGGTTGCACCTGACTGGAGAAACTGCATGCTAAACAGGCTGATTTTTTTGATATTGTGAGTGCAACAGTGAACAGTCATTCCATTACTGATTACATGCAGATGTGATCAGCATTTCAGAATATGTGCTCAGTTTGGCTGACTTACTTTTGTGAACTGTGGAATCATCTCCATTTTTTGCTGTGTTTGCTGTTTGGGATCTGGCAGCTGTGCATTATGGGAAATGCATATATTTAAGTGCACGGGAGATTTGAGTTCTGGTAGTTGTTCCTGCAGTTCCCTTGGCAGTCCAACAGATGTCTGTGAAACAATGTTAGCAGCACAGCACTGTTTCATAGCTATTTTTAGATTAATTTCCAAATGTACTGAATTAAGCCAATCTGAAAAAAACTTTCATAGACCAAGTGGGAAAAAAAAGAGTCCACATTACATAGCAATATAGACGTTTTTAAGCTACTGCAGATAAAGATTATGACGGGGAATAGATATGGTGGGCACTCGATTGTAAAATGGGGAACACATATGGAGAGCACTCTACCATGGATTAATTGAGAAGGAACCATCATGTACAGGAAACTAAAATGGGGAAGAGATATGGTGCGTACTATACCATGGATTAATTGAGAATTAATCCATGGCCGCCTGATGCAGTTTTTCAAATCAGGTGCAACACTTTCTCTTCCCCATGTTACAAGTGATTTTTCACAATGACGTTGTAAAAGAATCCCATGCAATAACAAGCATTTGTCAATGCCGAATGTTGCGTGCTCATATGTGCTGTTTAGGTATTTGGAAGTGATAGTTCCATGCCTTCCATCCAAGACATGCACTGTGTCTTTCTGTTCAGTATTCACAGAAGAGTGGGAGGGGCAAGGGCCACAGCAGTACAGCAGTTGCCAAGGGGTGAAGAGGTTGACAATAGTCCATCCAAAGGTAAAAGAGTCCTGCAGGAGCTCACTAAATTGAAGGTGGAGAAAGCGATGGAACCAGATGGCATACACCCAAGGATATTAAGAGAACTGCAAAGGGAGATAGCAGTACCTCTGTCAGCCATGTTCACTGAGTCATTCAACACGAGTGAATTGAAGGAGGGCACATGTGGTCCCGCTACACAAGTCCGGCAGCAGGGAGGAGGCGGGGAACAATAGGCTGTTCAGACTCACCTCAGTAGTGGGGAAGATCATGGAGACATTGCTTAAAGAAAGGATAGTGGGGCATCTAGAAGCCAGTAGTGGGGAAGATCATGGAGACATTGCTTAAAGAAAGGATAGTGGGGCATCTAGAAGCCGTCGGAGCCCAGGACCACAGACCACATGGATTCACAGTGGGGACATCATGTCAGACAAATCTGGTTGATTTCTTTGACTGGGTGACAAAGGAAGTGAATCAGAGTGGGGCAGTGGACAACGCTTACCTTGATTTCAGCAAAGTCTTTAACACCATCCAACATAGGAGGCTGATAAACTAGCTGGGTAGGCTGGGCATGGGGGAAAGGGTGGTAAACTGGGTTAGAAACTGGCTAACAGACAGGAGGCAGAAAGTGGTGGTAAATGGGGTGCAGTCTAGAGAGAGGGGGTGACCAGTGGGGTGCTGCAGGGATCGGTCCTGAGGCCAGTCCTGTTCAGTGTCTTCATTAGTAACATTGCAGAATGTCTGAAGGGAATTTTTTCACCAAATTTTCAACATAGCCATTTTAAGACCTCTGCTCATGAACAGTGTCACTGTGATTTTCTTAATCTGTCCCAAGCATTGATTGCGCACACCGACTGCGCCATTGTGCCCTACATGCACGGAAACACATTTTGGGCTACTTGAAAAATGACAGCTGTACCCCTCATAAGAAGGTGTGGTAAAATGGCAGTGTTGAACATCTGGAGTACAAATATTTAAAAAATCGCAAAATTACGAGCATGCATAGGAACTGCGCAACGCACACTCGTAAAACAGTCATTTTTAAGAATTTTTTCACCAGATTTTCAACATAGCCATTTTAAGACCACTGCTCTTGAACAGCGTCACTGTGATTTTCTTGATGTGTCCCATACATTGAGTTCGCACACCGACTGCGCCATTGTGCGCTACATGCGCGGAAACACATTTTGGGCAAGATGTGAGAAATGACAGCTGTACTGTCATAAGGAGGTGTGGCAAAATGGCAATGTTGAAAATCTGAAGTGAAAATATTGAAAATTCATTGAACTTACAGTGTGAGTAGGAACAAGCATAGCATGCACAATAAAACAGACATTTTGGGAATTTTTCACCAAATGTTTAACATAGCCATTTTAACACCTCTGCTCATGAACAGTGTCACTGTGATTTTCTTAATCTGTCCTGAACATTGATTTTCAGACACTGACCGCGCCACTGTGCGCTACAGATGCTCGAAACACATTTTGGGCAAGATGTAGAAATGACAGCTGTACTGCTCATAAGGAGGTGTGATAAAATGGCAATGTTGAAAATCTGGAGTGAAAATATTGAAAATTGGCGAACTTACGAGCATGCATAGGAACAGCGCAACGCATGCCTGTAAAATAGTCATTTTTAGGAATTCTTTCACCACATTTTCAACATGGGGTTTTTGGGGGCCTACCTCATGAACTGTGACACTGTCATTTCATAAATTAGTCCAGAAAGGTGGTTTCACGCAGTGACCGCGAAGTCACCTTTTGGGGCCGATTAACCCCATGATAGTGACAAAATTCATGAGTTGGGGTCCCAAAAACCCCATGCTGAAAATTTGGTGAAAAAATTCCCCAAAATGCCCGAGATATGCAGTAAAGTTGAAAAAACCCTATTTATTCCATTATACAGCTTACCAACATTTCCTCAGTTCGCGGTCGGCTTTGAAACGTGCAGACATATTCCCGGTCCACCGAAGATCATTGCGCCGGACTCGGAGGTAAGTATGGGGTGAGGTGGGGGTGCGGGAGGCAGGGTGCGCTAGGTGGGCATGGGTGGGGGGTCAAGACAGCAGCGAGGGAAGGATTTTTTCTTTCAGTTTTTTTATAACTTGGACTACGCGGACGCTTTAATGCTGGGGTGGGCTCCCAGCATGGCAGCTGGAAGGCTGTTGGGGCAGTGGAGCCGAAGGGGGTTGGGCACCTCCGTCGGCCATACAGACTGCCGCGACGCTGGGGTGGCCTCAGCGTGGCACCTAGAACTCGGGCGAGCACAGCCGACGGGGATTAGGCACCCCCTTCGCTATACAGTGTGCGCGTGATACGAGCACGCAGTACGCCAGCGCAGGTGTGTAGGGGGGCGCGCGCATGAGCATGCGATCTTATCTCTGCTCACAGAAGCGTAGCTCTCCCTTTCAACTGTACAACCACTGCATTTTCAACTGCTGTCATAGACAGCTGCAGCGTTGATTGGAGAACTGCGGTCGCACCTGCAAACACACTGACTGAATTGGAAGAGGGCTGCCACACCTCGGAAAACTCGGATGATGACACTATGTTTCTTGCACATGCGTGCAAGCAACATAAAAATGCAGCTGGGAACTGTAGCTGTTTTCCCCTTGTGAACAACAGAGCAGTAGCAGAGGAAGTATAAATCCCACAGTACAGTGTAGGTCTGTGTCTTTTTTATGTGGCAGGCAATAGCTTGAGTACCAATTGCCTTCATGGGACCTCTTTTGCATGGGTAGATCTAGATTTTTTTTCAAAGGGGTAACAGTTTTATATAGGTGGTAGCACTGTCTCTGAAAACTGTAAAATGTCACCTTTTAAAACTCAGATTATATGAAAACAGATTTTTCTGCCCTAAGGGGTAGCTGCTGCTACTTCCGCTACAGAACTGGATCCGCTAGTGCTCTTTTGTGCAGATTATCTAGATTATTGCTACATTTAGTGTGTGTGTGAGTCATCTGTGGTAACATCTACATAGTGACATGGTCAGCAGAATGTGGTACCAGTTGAGACATTGCCAGTTTATCGTATCCCTCTCCCCAGTGATGTGTACACCCATGGTGCAATGCATTGTCCTGAGTTTTAGGTTTCAGAATGCATTCAACAAAATGAGCGCCCACAGGATGTTTGGACATGCACGGTTTAAGTACCACTTGATGGGCGTGAGGGTATGCTGTCCATGTCCCGTTGGACCATAGGCAGAATAGCCATTTAATTACCAGAACCTCCGCTAACTCTCCAAAACGTCCTTATGTTAGGACTTGTAAAGCCTTCACTTCAGGACCAGGCTTATAGGGAAATAGCAGCAACTGAGCTGGTAGTCGCCAATGCAGCCTCCACTTACAGCTTACAGACTCCCATGGGTAATTTAAAGGAAATACTTCTTGTACTGAAAAAAACTGCCTTTTGGATGAGCATATCTTAAATAGATAAACGTTAACAGGAAGAAAACTGTTTGCTCCAACTATAATTGCTCCCTTTTAACAGTGAGACAGTCTTTATAGATGTTCCTAGAGTGATTATTATCTGTCTTTCAGAACAGAGTAACAGTCTCACATGTTGTTTGTTAATATCTATATGCAAGTCCTCTTAAGGACATTAAAAAAATCTCTCTTGCTTTTAGGATGGGGGGGCTTATCCTCTTTAACTTAATACAAATAATGAGCTTTAAGCACTTGCACGCTCTCTCTCTTTCTCTTTCTCTTTTACCTTGTCCTGTGCCTCTGCTAACCCACTAGAGCTGGAATAATTATATATACTTACAGAAAGAAGCCCCTACAGGTGTTTCTGCCACTATCACCATGGAGTTAAAATGTGCCTTAAAAGTAAGAAGTCAGGGATTTTAATAAAGGTAGACTCAACCTGGGCTAAACCTCTGTCCACCCTGCTGTAATAAGTGGGAGGGAACGGAAACAAAACAGAAAGAAGAGACAAGAGTGCCCTCCGGGGTAATCAGTTCAGGAGAGACAGCAGGAAATACAGGACAGGAGTTGAATCCTTTGACTGAGAGCTCTAATTGTATACCCCCCTGAAAGCTTTTCCAGTAGGAGGAGGTGAGCAGCAGCCTTAAAGGCCTTGGCCAGGTCGACAGAGATAAAAGAAGTTATTAGACCTTGATTTATCCTTTTTAGGATGGTCTTAGTGAGTCTGAATTGGGATGTTACAATGGAGCAGGACTGCTTGAAACCAGACTGGTATTGACTTGTTTACAGAGCTTGTAAAGTTGGGTGCAGTTGCAATGGATGGGTTTGATGCTCTGCCAGAACCTCAGTGCTATTGTGCAGGGCTTGTCGTAAGCCCTGCGCCATGCTTTGAAAATCCTGCCCCCTGAATTCGCTCTTGAAACTGAGTCACTGGTGTCACAAGTGTTAGTGCCATTACTGCACAGACAGACATTTACATCACAATTGGTCCCACTCTTTTTGCTCTGCGACAACTTGCCTCAGACTGTTAGCTCCAGCGTCAATCAGCTCACCCATCAATTCGGCCCTGGACAATTTGCCTCCAGCATAAATATTAGAAAATAAACTCCAGGTGGGAACAATTCGCCCACCAGATGAGGCAATGTGATCGAGGGTTGTAGAAGTGGAAGTCATACTGTAATTGTTGGAGTACAGTACAATAGTGGTAAAGAATTGTTCGGGGGTGAATTGACATAGTTGATGATTGATGCCGGAGATAACAGTCCGGGGAGAGTTGTCACAGAGTGAAATGACCGGGACAAATTGACATGTTCCCCTGGCAGGCCAGCTAGCACCAGGTACTCTTTTTTTTTTTTTTTTATATATTTATTTTACTTTTTTCCTGCTCCGGCCATCATGTCTCTGCCATGGTCATGGCGACCCTCATGCTTCTACCTTCTGTATTTGCCCGCACTCTCGGTCATCCCAATACCCCCAGGGGTGGGGTCACAACATTATACAATGGGCCACCAGTGCCGCGAAACTGGGACTGGTTGGGAGAGCCAGCTAGGAAGCTAATCGAAGCTTGGGGAAGGGCTTCATGGAAACGGCCGACTGCAGAGTTTTTTCCCTGTAGGCTGGGCCGGGGACGTGCAATGATGTCCTGTGTCTGTCCCACCCCAGAGTTACTTTATGCATTGGTACAAGGCGACGAACCCAGCCTCCACCAGGTGTTGCTCCTGCACCGAGCACACGCCACCCTCCCCCTGGAGAAGGAGAGCAGTCCTAGGGATGCTCGATCCTTCTCCCCTCGGCCGGCCCTCCGATGACCTGGATCCATTTCTGAACCTGGGTCACCGCCATTGCAAGCAGAAATCCCACTGCTGCGTCAGCGGGCCGGCACCAGGTACTCTTAAAATCTGAGACCAAATGAATGTTCCAGCCCAGCCCACCTCAGAATAAAAAAGAAGAATATTTAAAAGGGAGAAATATGTACCAGTCCTGGCTACTTGAACTAGTGCAAAACAATTGGACAAGGTTCACTCACCACGGTTTAAATCTTTTATTTTATGACAAACAAAAACCTTTATGATGAAACCCTGTTTGTTTCTTTTAACTTGGTAGTCCAAAAAAATTAAGCTGTTTTTACGTGGGACACAGTATAATTAATATATGCATGGGAAAACTAGGTCACTGTGTGATATTTGTAGTTCACCGGTATGGTTTCTGACTCCGATTCAGAAAGTGAGGGGTTGAAATCATGGGGCTGGCAGTATAGCCTAGAGGTTAGAGTAACAAGCTGTGAATGAGCTTGCCACATCCAGCAGCCAGACCTGGGTTTGATTCCCCCAACCTCTACTTGCATACTGTGTGACTCTGAGCAAGTCACTTAACCTCCCCAGTGCTCCCGGTTCGCTCCTGAAAACAGGCAACTGTGCCTAGTGGGCCTTACCCGGTTACCAAAAAATAATAATAAAAAATGTTTATACCAATGTAATTAAATCACAGTAACACATAAATGTACCTGTGGATGAAAGAGAAGTTTTTAGTCGGGAATCATATCAAAGGTATTAATAGTCGCCAGTTAGTTTATGGCAAACCTACTAAAAATAATAAATATACAATATATATCATGTGTACATGAAAATAAGGATTATAAATAACAGGACAATAACCTATTAAAAAAATGTTTTTGAAGAAAGTGATGCATGAATATTGAGGTAATGTGGATAACAATGTTTATTGATTTAGAATAATAATCTTTAAGTGCACACATGAGGTTTAAGGTACTTTATTTCAGTATGTGATAAGTAAAAAGCGGTCTGCTGTAAAGGAACAGTACACCATTTCAACATGGCTCACAAGTGACTGTGTACTTATAAACTTCATTCTGCACCTAGGAACAAACGACCTAGAGGGCAGTACAGTGGAAGAAGTGCAGAAGAGGTTCAGGGAAGTGGGGGTATCTGCAATCAGGTGAGAAGCTGAGTGACGTTCTCTGAGGTACTCCCAATACCTAGGGCAAGCACATGGAGAAAGCTAAGAATACAGGAGTTTAATGGGTGGCCGAAGGGTTGGTGTGCAGAAATGGGGTATGGGGTAGTAGGGGAGTAGGGCAAGACATGGAACAATAAGGGGCTTTATGCTAAGGATAGGCTGCATTTCAACATCGAGGGTACAAGGGCATTGACACGGGCTGGAGAAGTACATTAAAAACAACATAGATTTAAACTGAGGAGGAGGGAGGGGCTGAGTCGGTTAGCAGGGAGGAGGCACCTTCCAGGGGAGACTGGAAGGCCTCACCACCCCACAGAGGGAGGAGGAGAATTAGGGGAAGTTACCAAGACAAAAGTGGAAGGGGGAGAGACGGGAAGAGGAGGGGCAGGACACAGGGTAGACTATAGTATCCTTGAATGCAGGCAGCTTAGCAAACAAGGTGGCAGAGTTCCAGGCAATGATGGTGGAGGGGGGTAAATATTGCTGCCATCTCAGAGACCTGGACCACCCAATACCATGACTGGGATCTCATGATCCCGGGATACAGCGTGTTCCGCAGGGACCGGAAGGGGGGAGGGGTGGCTATTTATGTCATGGAGGAGATACTGTGTACCAGGGAGGAAGGGAATGGGGGAGGCCAGAAGCCGTATGGGTATTGCTCCAAAGTCCTAACGGTAAGGAGCTCAGAATGGGGGTGGTGTACAGGCCACCCTCACAGAGCGAGGAGGTGGATAGGGAGCTGGGGGAGCAAATCAGGATGGTCAGTGGCAAAGGGAATGCAGTTATAGTGGGAGACTTCAACCTACCTGGGGTTGACTGGCAGACAGTAACTACTGTACAGTACACACAAGGGAACAGGTGCTGCTGGAGGCTGTCTAAGACAGCTACCTAGTGCAAGGGGTGATGGATCCTACTAGGGAGGGGAACAGTTCCAACAAGGGAGTAGTTTGCGATCAAAGAGCTATCGGGTTGGTGCACGCTTGGATGGAGGTGGCCTGCCCCAGTAAGTAAATCTAGAAAAGAAGAATCAAGCGGCGCACAGGATAAATTGCTGAAAACATGAACTTTAATGCTTACTGCTAATTAAATGGCTTGATTCTTTTTAAGGGAAGGGAACATACTGGACTTGGTGCTAAGAAATGGGGGCCAAGTCCAGGATGTGGTAGTACAGGACCCTCTAGCAGGAGGCGACCACCGCTCATTGTGGTTCCTCCTCAACACAGGGAGGGAGTTGGCTAAGACCAGGACAAGAGTGTTGGATTTCAGGAAGGCAGATTTTGCATGAATGGGCAGCATCCTAGAAGGTTATTTAGCTGAAATTAACCCGGGGCTGGATGCTGAACAGAAGTGAGCAGTCATTAGGAAGGGGCTAAATGAGGCCACGAACACGTGCCAAATCTCAGAGTAAGCAGTCCAGATCAAAAAAACCTAGTTGGCTCAGGAAGGAGGTGGAGGGGAAGTGAGGGGAAAAAAGATTGGCCTTCATTAAGTTCAGAAAATCTGGGTGTGAGGAGGGAAAGGGGAACTCGTTTAACCAGGAGGGCACACTAAGCCGAAGTTTGTTTCCAGGTGTGACCTGGGAGCACAAGGAAGTTAAGTGACTTGCTCAGGATCACACAGTATGTACCTAGGTGGCTGTGGGATTCAAACCCAGGTCTCCAGATCTGCCGCTTAGAGACTTAACCCACTGCGCTATACTGCCTCCTTAGGAGGATAGAGAAGTGTTCACAAAGGCATCTAGGGAGCTGACCAGGTCAGTCAGGGCAGCCAAGGCAGCAAAGGAGCTGAAGTTGGCTCAGGGGATCAGAGAGGGGGAAAAGGGGTTCTTTAAATACATAAGGGAGAAGAGGAGTTGTAGGGATGACTTTGTTAGAATCAAGAGAGAGGGAGGATGGGTGGAACAAGGGGAAGATCAGGCAGAGGCACTCAATGAGTATTTCTGTTCGGTGTTCATGAAAGAAAGGGATGGCTCAACACTGCAAGGGAAAGGGGGCAAGGGTAGAAGGGGGCAGAGATAACAGATGGAGTCATCAAAGAGGACAGAGTTCTGAAGGGCCTTAAAGCCTTGTGGGTGGACAAGGCACCAGGACTGGATGGTATACACCCAAAGGTCCTAAAGGAACTGGCAGAGGTGTTGGCAGGCCCTCTGACGGACCTATTCAACACCTCCTTGGAGACGGGGAATGTACCCAGGGACTGGAGGATGGCTCATGTTGTGCCCCTTCACAAGAGTGGACCCAAGGACCAATCGGGTAACTACAGACCAGTGAGTGGGGAAGTTGATGGAGACCATTCTGAAGGAGATGCTGATAACCTTTTTTGATAGCAATAGTCTGCAGGATGAGAGACAGCATGGGTTTGTCACAGGAAGATCTTGCCAAACTAACCTGATTGACTTCTTCGAAAGGGTCACTAGGGTGGTTGTCGAAGGCCACGCTGTGGATGTCCTGTATCTGGACTGCAGCAAGGCTTTCGACTCTGTGCCACACAGGAGGTTAATGACCAAGCTGAGGGACATGGAGGAGGGGGAAAAACTGGTGGGGTGGGTTGAGAACTGGCTGCAGGGCAGACAACAGAGGGTAGTTGTAAGGGGGGAGACAACCAAGCCAAGGCCAGTAATGAGTGGGGTACTGCAGGGTTCAGTGCCGGGCCCTGTTTTGTTCAATGTCTTCACTGGATGCATTGCAGAGAGTGTCAAGAGTAAGATCAGCCTGTTCGCAGATAACACTAAGATTTGTGTAAAGGCAGACAATGAGGAAGAGAGGCAGGCACCCAGAGGGGATCTAGCTAAACTCGAACACTGGTCTAGGGAGTGGCAGTTGGGGTTTAATGCTAAGAAGTGCGAGGTCATGCACCTTGGAGCCAGCAATCCCATGAACAGCTACTGGCTGGGGGGAGTGCAGGTAACGGCTTCAGAGAAGGAAAGGGACCTGGACATTATAGTCACAGGGGACATGAAGGTATCAGCACAGTGTAGGAGGGCGGCAGCAGGGCAAATAGGATGCTGGGGTGCATTGCCAGAGAGATCACTTCTTGAAAGGGGGAGGTCATCCTGCAATTGTACAGATCACTGGTGAGACCACACTTGGAGTATTGTGTACAGCACTGGTACCCATACCTCAAGAAGGCTGTGAGATTACTGGAGGGGGTGCAGCGTAGGGCTTCAAAAATGATAATGGGACTAGGGGAGTTGCTGTATGAGGAAAGGCTGAAGGAGTTCAACATGTACTCACCAGAAGACAAGGGTAAGAGGGGACATGATAGAGACCTTTAAGTACTTGAAAGGCATAAACAAAGTCAGGGAGGGAGGACTGTTCCACTTAAAGGGGGGAAGGGTAACTAGGGGGTGTCACAGACACACTCAGCAGGTCACGCCCTCTGCTTCCACAGTGCCAAACTCTGAGCGCAGTAATGCGAACAGACAACAAACAGGGTAACCCTCCTGTCTGCTTGTAGGTCTGAATCACCTTTGGTCTTAAGTTCTGGGGGGATTAAAACTGTGAACCTTATGCTAGCATACCCAAATGTACAGGCTCAGATAATATTCTCTTCGGGGGGATGCAATATATCTTTTGCCTAAGGGCACCTAACCAGGTATCCAAAATGAACCCTCAAAACTCTATAAAAGACCTTAGGTATATTCTTACATTTTCCCAATTTAGTAACACCATCAAGCTTTTGAACAGTTTTTGTCAGTCTTAACCCTCTATGTGTCACATGCAAAAAAAGAACTGGCAGATCCAGGCAGTCTTTCAAAATAATATATTTACTAAAATGGATAAAAATATGTAAAATGTAAACACAGAACACGATATCAAAAAGCATACAATCATTTAAAAGAACAAGGGTAAAGTACAAAACATAAACTACTACCAAAATACAATTAGACTTTTTCTATCTAATGTATTACCTCTGTGCAGTGCTTAAGTTAGATCAGAGATCTTGTTTCTTAAGAGTCCCAAAAGATATGACACAATATCAGACACCAGTATTCGTTTAAACTGTCTCTCTTCAGAAACCCCTTCTGTGAGTCATCTAGCTCCTCCTGTAGAATATAAAAAAATACAAACAGGATGCCCTATCAGAAGGTATATTAAATAAGGTGACATCAGCAAAAACTCTACTTCCTAAATATGACTCCTTAATTAAACATTTTCTCTTTGATCTTGAGCAGTTCCTATTCCCAAGGCACATCAAAGGGTTTTATAACTTTTAGCACCATGGTAGTACTAACATACTAACATACTATTTGCCAGCAGATTAGGCCTTATGGTCTATCAAGTCTGCTCGAACCTAGATCCTTAGTTGGGTGCCGAGACCCTCCCATCCCTTGTGCTCCAGAAACCCCTATCATCCATCCCCACCCCCCCGGGATAGGCCATCATCTGATACATCCACTTTCTGTGTCTGTCCCACCCTCTCTTAAAGCTCTCCACTGTGGATCTCTGAACCAGCTCACCAGGCAGAGCATTCCAAGGGTCCACCACCCTCTCAGTGAAAACCTCCTCCTCTTTTCCCCCTCACCCTTCCACCTTCCAACTTCAAACCATGCCTCTGGTGATGCCTCCCTGCTTTAGTCTAAAGATCCCCTCCATGTTTTACCCTATTTATTCCCTTGAGGTACTTAGAGACCTCAATCATGTCCCCGATCTCTCCTCTCCTCCAATGAAAACAGGCAGAGCTCCTCAAGTCTGTCCTCTAAGTCAAATCCCTAGCCCTCGTATCATCTTTGTTGCCCTCCTCTGTACCCTCTCCAGGAGCTGTATGTCCCTCTTCAAGTGTGGTCTCCAGTACTGTACACAGTACTCAAGGTGTGGTCTAACCAGTCCATTGTACAGTGGCAGAATCACTTCCTTGCTCCTAGAGGTGATCCCCCTTGCGATGGATGCGATGCATAGTATAACATGTTCTTCCTCTTAAGACGTCATAAAAGTTTATTAGACTCATCCCCTGGCAGACTCATAAAGTACCATTTCGTTTCCACTTCAAAGAGCCTAGGCATATCATAAAAAGGTAATAAAATGCCGTTCTGAAGTAAGTCTGTTAATTAAATGGTTCCTGTTTCACTGAAACCTGGGTGGGGGGGGACACCCATGGAGCACAGACTCACATACTATATTTTTATATTACAAATATCATACAGCAATCATAACCAGCTGGCCAAGCGTCACAATCCTCCCCACCTAGACTGAATTTGGGGCTCTATCCCCTGCGCCGGATGAGCTCCACAAGTCAGTTCACTCCTCTGACAGACGCGACAGGCCATTGACGCTCTGATTGGTCGCTCCAGCCCTATGTAAGATTGTCATGTCATACCCTTGCAAGGCAAGACTCCATCTTAATAGTCTACCATTAGTTTTTCCTATTTGCGTCAGCCAAACCGGGGTTGTGGTCAGTTTGTACCTCAAAATGCTGCCCATATAAGTATGGCTCTAACTTCTTTAGGGCCCACACTATGGCAAGATACTGTTTTTCCACAGTAGAGTAAGCCTGCTCCCTGGGAAGTAACTTTTTACTCAGGCACACTACAGGGTGATCTTTCCCTTGGTTGGATGTCTGGCTCAGTACTGCCCCAATACCCACATCTGAGGCATTATTCTGGACTATAAAGGGTCTGCTATAGTCTGGACTTGTCAGTACAGGAGCACTGCACAGTGCCTCCTTCAGTCTGGTAAAGGCTTTTTCACAGGCTGGTTCCCAGGTAATTTTCTTAGGCATCTTTTTCCTTTACCAGGTCAGATAGGGGAGCAGCCAGGGCACTGTAATTGGGTACAAATTTTCTATAGTACCCTGCTGTGCCTAGAAAACTCTTGATCTGCTTCTGCATTTCTGGTCTGGGCCATGCCTTGATCACCTCTATTTTTACTTGGTTAGGATGGAGCTGTTCCTGGCCTACAACATGCCCCAGGTATGCCACTTCAGCCATGGCCACCTGGCACTTCTCAGCTTTGACAGTGAGCCCGGCCCTCTGTATCCTGCCCAGCACTTCCCTAAGGTGGGACAGGTGTTCCTCCCAGCTGGCACTAAAGATGGCAGTGTCATCAAGGTATGCTACGGCGTACTCCTCAGCACCATTTAACACCTGGTTCACCAACCTTTGGAAAGTGGCCGGGGCGTTCTTCATTCCGAAAGGCATTAATTTAAATTCAAATAAGCCTATCGGAGTGATGAAGCCCGACCTCTCCCTAGCTCTGTCAGTTAACTCTACCTGCCAATACCCCTTTGTCAGGTCAGTAGTCGTAAGGTAGGTCACACCTCCCAACTTGTCTAGGAGTTTGTCCGTCCGGGGCATCGGGTGGGTGGCTGACTTCATGACTGCATTCAGTCCACGATAGTCCACACAGAAATGAGTAGAGCCATCTGGCTTGGGCACAAGGACTACAGGTGAGGCCCAGGGGCTGTGGGATCTCTGGATTACCCCTAAATCCAGCATTTCCTTCGCCTCTCTCCTAATGTCATTTTGGACAGCCTCTGACACCCGATATGCTGTCTGCCGTATGGGCGTCTGTGTCCCTGTCTCCACATCATGCGTCGCTAAGGGGGTTAGTCCAGGCTTGGCGCTAAACAGGAGGGCAAAGTCTGCTAAAACCTCCCTTACTTCCTGGATCTAGTCCGGGGCCAGCTGGGGAGACAATTTAACTGCCTCAACAGAGGACTCCCGCTTGCTTTCTTCCAGCAAGTCCAGAAGGGGGTCTCCTTCATCCGTCCCCTTTCCAGGACTACATACTGCAAACACCATGTCAGCTCTATTAGCATATGGCTTCATCATGTTGACATGGTACATTATTTCTGTATATCTTCTGTCAGGTAACTCTATGATATAGTTCACGCCATTTACCTTCCTAACTACTTTGTACGGTCCTGACCACTCAGCCTGCAGCTTGTCTTTCCGGACCAGAATAAGGACCACGACTTCCTGACCCACCATGTATGAGCGAGCTCTGACTCTGTGGTCATACCACACTTTTTGTTTCTGTTGGGCAGCTGCCAGGTTGCTCTGGGCTGTCCCCATAAGCTTCTTCAGCCTTTCCCTAAACCTAAGGATGTATTCCACTATGGGAGTGCCCTGGGTGGCATGCTTGCCTTCCCAGTCCTCCCAGATGAAGTCTAGGGACCCACGTACCCGGCGTCCATATAAGAGCTCGAAGGGGGAAAATCCTGTTGACTCTTGGGGCACCTCCCTGTATGCAAACAACAGGTGGGGAAGGTATTTCTTCCAGTCCCTCCCATGCTGTTCAGCAAATGCTTGGAGCATTGACTTCAGGGTACCGTTAAATCTTTCCACAAGCCCATTGGCTTGCAGGTGATAAGGTGTTGTGCGCCTCTGCACCACCCCACAATTCTCCCACAAACATTTCATCAGGTCCGACATGAAGGAACCCCCTCTATCGGTGATAACCTCCTGTGGAAACCCAGCACGGGAGAAAATTCTAAGTAAGGCATCTGCCACTTTGTCCTCAGTGAGGATAGGGCGACTGCCTCTGGGTACTGGGTGGCATAATCCACCACAGTCAGGATGAACCTCTTCCCGGAGGAGCTGGGGGTATTTAAAGGCCCCACAATATCCATTCCCACCCTCTGGAATGGCTCTTCCACTATGGCCAATATTATTAGGGCAGCTTGGTTCTTCTTACCTGCCTTCCCTATTTCTTGGCACTGGTGACAAGACCTGCAATACTCCTTCACCTGCTGGGTGAAGCTGGGCCAATAGAAATTCTGGGCCAATCGTTGCGTAGTGCATGCGATTCCCAGGTGACCAGACAAGGGAATATTGTGTGCAATCTTGAGCAACTGCTCACGGTACCCTTGGGGAATGCCAAGCTGCCTGCCTATCACCCCTCCCTCTGTCTTTACAGCCTGAGTATACATCAGTCCATTTTCCCCATAAACTTTATGTTTACCGTCACCTCCCTGTGCTCTGTCAGAGTCTGCCCAAGCCCTCAGCTTCTCTAGACTAGGGTCACTTTTCTGAGCAGCTGCAAACTCCTTACACATTCCCAAGTCATGGGACAGATCCCCTTCAGTCTCTAAACTAGGGTCCCTAACACTTGCGTCAGGGCACTCAGGATCACTGCCATCCCTAACCTTCTGACAGTGGGTCACCCCTCCTTCTTCGGAGTAACCCTCTGTAGCTGTGTGGTTCACTGCTGCTGGGGAAATTTCTATCCCCTTTTCATTAGTCTCCATAACAGGAGACACATGCTGGGGAACCAGCCTCCCAGTGGTTTCCACAATGGCTTCTGTGGGGTCCAGGGAACTACAATTTTCCCTTGCCACTTGGCTACGGGTAACTGCGCACACCATCCCCTGTTTGAGATTGTTGCCAAGGATGACATCAACTGCTAAAGTTTTGTCTACAGCCACCTGTTGCACAGTTTCCCCTGTTTCACCCCAGTCTAGGAGAACACTAGTGAGTGGCAATGTTTCTCCTCACCAGTGAAGTCTTGTACAGTTACAAATTCATTGGGCGTAAGCTGACCAGGCTTTATCAGATCCCCTTTTACCAGTGTCAAGGATGCTGCTGTGTCCCATAACCCTTGTGTCTGTACACCATTCACCATGACTGGGTGCATGTATTCCCTCATGTTCACAGGCATGCTTCAAGGGGACACATAAACAACCCACTTCTTTCTTAGCCCCATTGTGCATATTGCTCATCCTTTTGGGACACTGTCTGGCAATATGCTCAGTTTCTTTGCAAACTCAACATTCGTTGCTTTTCTCAGAAAAATCTTTTCTTTGAAACCTGGGGCTAACTGGTTTTGGTGGAGGCAGTGAGGGTTTTAGCTGCCCTGAAGGCGCGCTTTTCCCTTTCTGCACTGTCACGCCCAGCCCATTCGCTCTCAGAGCAGGTCTGCTCTTGGCATAGAGGTCTGAGAGTTCAGCAGCCTCTTGCACTGTTTTGGGATCTCGGTCCACAAGCCAGGTTTTCAGCTCTGCTGGGCATGCCCCAAAAAACTGTTCTAACAAAATAGCATTTTCAATTTTGTCTACAGAGTTTACTTCAATTCCTTCCCACCGACGTTTTAAAAACTGACGTTATTTTGTGGCTAACTCCTCATAGCTCATATCAGGGCTTCTCCTGAGCTTACGGAATTTAGCTCTGTATGTTTCTGCAGTTAAATCAAACTTTTTTAAAAGTACAGCTTTAAGTTTGCTGTAATCATTACTGTCCTCATTGTCCATTTGACCCAGTGCATCCCGAGCTTTCCCAGTAAGTAGCGGGGATAGCTGGAAGCTCCAGGACGCTCTAGGAATATTTGCCTGAATACAAACTTTTTCAAAGGAATTTAAAAAGGCATCCATATCCTCTCCCTCTTTAAATTCAGCTATCAATTTGTAATTTAATTTGTAACCCAGTTCTGTAGTTCCAGTTAAACCCAAGCCACTTACCTGCTCTGGTGCTGGTGGTGGGAGTTGTAGCTTCTCCAGTTCATGTCTTCGGTCTTCTTCAGGTGAAGATAGCGGTCGGGCTGGCCTAGCCTTCATTACCTCATAGTTTTGCTTTGTGTGAATTTGCCCTATCTCGTTTTTATTTGTTGTGTTTTAGTTTTAAAATGTGTCTACGTCTTATTGTTGTTGTTTCAGTGCTGTTTTTACTTATTTTTGCACCACTCAGTGCTTTTGCAGTCATTTACCGCTTGCTGTCGGTCGTTTGTCCTGGCGTCTCCCTTGTGTGCAGTGAGCTTTCTCGCTGGAAGCTGTTTCCTATGTTTTTGCAGTCGTTTACCACTTGCTGCTGGTTGTTGTCCCGGTGTCTCCTTTAGTGTGGTGAAGGGAGTCGCCTTATGTGGAGTTGTATCCTGACCGGGCATAACGCTTACGTTTTTGCAGTCGTTTACCACTTGCTGCTGGTCGTTGTCCCGGCATCTCCTTTAGTGCGGTGAAGGGAGTTGCCTTGTGTGGAGTTGTATCCTAACTGGGCATAGCGCCGAGGATAGTACGGATCTGAGGAGTTTGGTGGCCTATCTCCCGGGTTTGTTCCTGGTCATCTGGATATTTGATCGCATTGGACCCATGGATTTGCTGGCTGTCGTTGCTTGATGCCTGGTTTTTGCATCCTGGATGTACTGTCAGAGGATTTTACAGCATTGTCTAGGGAAGAGCTGGATTTCTTTGTTGTGAGAGCATTGTAAGAACTTCGGATGAAAGGACAGTTGGTGGTGCCTTAAAGTACTGTGAGTGGTGGGACCTGTTTCATTGATCAGTGTCCTTCTTTCCCCTGAGATTTTTATTTTTATTTAAACTGTTTTTATTTATCTGAAGTGTTCAGTCTGCTTGGGGAAGCAGGGCCATAGCAGTGGGTTTGGTTGTGGGAGACTCTAACCCCCCCCCCCTTTTGTGCCTGGGTGACCTTGGGTTATACTGCCTGGGACCGAGCAGGAGCTGTTCTCATTTTCTCCCTAGGGAGTTAGGGGTTATTGGGGGGCTCCTAAGCTACTCAGGGGTCGGCCTTGTTAGTCCGGCCTCAGGATATCTGAAGCTGTGGGTCCTGGTAGTGTAATAGAGCCTGATTAGGCAGTTTGGGGGTGTGTGCGGGGGGGATCCCCTGCTCCTTGTGGCCTGACCTGTGTATATTCTTGGCCTTATTTTAGATTTTTGCTTCCATCTATGGACTTGTATCGAGACTGTATGCCTTTGCTCTTTGGATGTATAAATTGGAGTAGTTTGGATTTTGATTTTGGTTATTGGAATGCCATTTGACTTTTAACCGAATCCTGTTTTCATCTTATGAAGGAAAGTTTGTGTGGTGCGAGGGCCTCGCTATCCTTATATACTTGGATTCCGTGTAAAACTAATCATCGTCAGCAGTGAGAGTGCCTAAAACTGCAAATGGACTATTTATATTTTTGTTCTTGAATGTTTTTGTCCTGCTGGTAGTGAGAGGACCTTTGGGATGAAAATTAGTTTTGAATTGTACTACTTTATTGTTATTTTGTTTTTTCTTTTCTTTTTTCCCCTCCTCAGAGTTGTGAGAGGGTCCTGGGGTGGGGAAGTTTTATTAGCTTTTTTTTGTTTATTTGTTTATTGTATTATGTTTTTTATAGTTGTGTTTTGAGTAAGGTGTAATTATGTGTGGGTTTTAGTTTATTTGTAATCTAGGGTAATCTATTTATGAGGTAATTAGGGTTTTTATTGAGGTGTCTGGTATTTAGTTAGTTTCCTGCTTGTGGTATGTGTTGGTTAGTGCCCCGGTCGCACTATTCGGCTCCCTCCGACCTCCGCGCCTCCGCTTCTTCTTCCCCCTTCCCTCCCATTTTCCATCTTCCAGCGCTGTCGGGTGCTTGGTATTGTACATAGGAGGGATTGGGGTGGGTACGACGGGCGGCACGGACATTGGAGGGTGAAGGAACGGACCTCTCATATAGGGCTGGTTAGGTCCAGAAGACGCCCTGGGGCGAAATGGAGCCTGGAACGTGGTGTTCCATGTCTAGTCCCCATACCCAAGGGCACCATCTGTTCTGATGGGCAAGTATTCGGGATGGCTCAGGAGCCTTGTCCAACTTGGGCGATGTTGTGCAATGCCAGATCTGTTAAAAACAAGTCTGCTGTTATTGCTGACTTTGTTGGAACAGCTGATCTGTCTTGCATCACCGAGACCTGGCTGGATGGAAATGCTGGCCCCATTTTGGAGGCAGCAGTTCCAGCCGGGTACTCGGTGATTCACCGCCCAAGATTGGATCGCGGGGGGGGGGGGAGTAGCGGTCTGTTTCAAGACCGGATTGGGGCTCATGGGTGTACCAGTTGAGGCCGAATACTTTGAGTGTAGTGTAGTAGCTGGTGTAGGTTGCAGGATAGCCCTCATCTACCGTCCACCGGGGGATGAGAGGCGATTCCTGCAGAAAGTGGCAGACTTCGTCGCCGATATGGCATTGGAGTCACCCAGACTGATGGTTCTGGGCAACTTCAGTGCTTGGGTCGACGATGAACTCTCATCCTTTGGTCAACACTTCCTCCAGCTGATAATGTCGCTGGGCTTCGAACAGATTGTTTCTTTAGCTACTCATAATCATGGTCACTCTTTGGATTTGGTTTTTCTCCTGGGGATTGAGGCCTCTGATTTGGTGGTGGAACCTGTCAGTTGGTCTGATCATTATACCGTGGGCTTCAATTTTTGTGCTTCCCTTCATAGATCTGCCCCTTTGGAGATGGTTCGATACCGCCCTTTACGGGATGTGTGCCCTGAAGACCTGATGGTGGTGTTGAACCTCTCAGAGTTTCCTGTTGCCAGCATGAGTCCAGAGTCGATGGCTCTGGCTTATAATCAGGCCATGTCCTCGGCTCTTGACTCAATTGCTCCTGCCCGTGTTCATCCCCTCTTTCTCCGCCCTCGAGCCCCGTGGTTTGATGGGTCCTTGAGGGAGTTGCGACATGTGGGATGATGGTTAGAGCATTGTTGGCGGAAATCTGCTCTAGAAGTCGACCGCCTTAGTTTGGTGGGGCATTGTCAGCTCTACCAATCAGAGATCTCCTGTAAGAAGGCAGAATTCCTGTCCAGGGAGATCGCTGTCGCTCACAATCGACCGGCTCAGCTTTTCAGAACTGTGGACAGACTGTGCAACCCAGCCTGTCTTCAGCTCAGTCGAACTTTTTCACAAAAGGAGTATGACGAGATTGCTCAATTCTTTGCGAATAAGATAGCCAACATCAGAGCAGAGATCCACCAGACATACTCTGTGGGGGATGCTTTTGGTCGGCTTTTGGCCACGGTACTTCGGGCCTCCTGGAGTTCCTTTGACCTGCCAAAGTTCGAGGATGTTATGCGGATTGTCCAGGGGATGCACCCTACATGCTGTAGTTTAGATCTGGGTCCAACCTCCCTGATTTTAGGTTGTGTTGAGATCGTGGGCCTGTTTTTGGCTCAAATAATCTGGTGTTCCCTAGAATTGGGTGAGTTACCTAGCTCCCTGAAGGAAGCGGTGGTGACTTCCTTTTGAAGAAAGCTTCTTTGGACCCAGATATTTTTGCCAACTATAGACCTATCTCTAACCTTCCCTTTATTGGGAAGGTTATTGAGAAGGCAGTGGCAAACCAACTGGAGGACCATTTGACCATCCATAATATCTACGAACCTATCCAATCTGGTTCTCGTAAGAGGCATAGTACTGAGACTGCTCTAGTTTGAGTGCTCAGTAATCTTTTGATGGCAAGAGATTGGAGAAACCATTCTATCTTGGTTCTCCTTGATCTCCCCTCAGCTTTTGACACTGTAGACCATGGGGTTTTGCTTAAGCACCTGAGGTCCAACTGTGGACTGTCAGGTACAGTACTCAGATGGTTTACATCTTTCCTATATGGGAGAACACAGAGAGTCATGTCGGGGATTTATTCCTCTGACCCTTTCTCTCTGCAGTGTGGGGTTTCCCAGGGCTCGGTGCTCTCCCCCATGTTGTTTGCAGTGTATATGCTGCCCCTTGGAGACATTGTAAGACGGTATGGGCTGAGGTTTCACTGCTATGCTGATGATACCCAGCTCTACCTGTCTTTTGCTCCTGACCAGGCTAGTGCTTTCTCTGTATTTAATAGCTGCCTTGCTGAAATCCATGATAGGATGAATTCGAGCTGGCTAAAGTTGAACGCCGGTAAGACCGAGGTTATGGTAGTGGACCCGGGTCACAGGATAGAGGGGTTGAGGTCTTATCAGCCTTCTGGTTTATTCCTGGGGGGGATCAGATCCTTACCTCTGAACGGGCGTGTAACCTGGGAGTGGTACTTGACGACAGGCTGACCCTTCGTTATCAGGTGTCAGCAGTTGTTAAGTCTGCATTTTACCATCTTAGGAACATTGCCAGGGTGAAGCACCTTGTTCTGTCTGGCGATTTACCTGTGTTGGTCCATGCCTTCGTGACCTCTCGCCTTGACTACAGCAACTCCCTGTACCTGGGGCTTCCTGGGGTTGATATCCGCCGCTTGCAGCTACTGCAGAATGCTGCTGCTAGGTTGTTGACAGGGGTATCAAGAAGGACATACATTACCCTTGTTTTGCGCGATCTGCACTGGCTGCCAATACAGTGGTGGATTACCTTTAAAGTAGGTCTTTTGACCTTCAAAGCCCTGCATGGACTTGGCCCCGACTACTTGAAAGAGCATCTGATTCCCTACAGCCCCGTACGACAGCTCCATTCGGCTGACGAGGGGTTGCTGGAGGTTCCGAGGGTTATTTTAAAATCTTCTGGGGCTTAGGCTTTTATGTTTATAGCCCCTGCCCTCTGGAATGCTCTGCCTTGCCAGCTTCGGGAATGCACGACCGTGGAGATTTTCAAGTGGGAACTTTTGACCCATCTGTGGTGTCATGCTTTTATGACTTGAGGTTTTTGTTACTATTCTGATTTTATATAAGTATTCTTTCTGATTTTATTGTTTCTTTGTACAGCGCCTTGGTGTTTGAAAGGTGCTTAATAAATAAAGTATTATTATTATTATTATGTCGCCTCTGGTGCTCACGCTCCTCACGGTCCGCCTCTTGCTGTTCTCACTGCCTCTTCTCCTCTGCAGCTCGCTGCTCTCACTTCTCTTCTCTCTGGAACTCCAGCTCCATTCTGCACAACTCAATCTGCAGCCTGATTGCTTCTGGCTCCAGAATGCTGGTGACCTTCCCCTGCTGCTGTGGCCCTTCGCTGGCACTGGCCCTGCTGTCATCCTCACCGGATCTGGACACTGCTGTGACCACTGGCCCTTCCACGCCCAAGGTTTGGTCCTTTACAGTCACAGTCTGTGACTCAATGCTCTGGGCATCTGCTGCCATCAGGGCATCCACGAGGTTCTACTTGGTGGCTCTCGCCTCATGCAGGACTCATCTGTCCTGGCACAACTGCCTCAAGTAGTCTGCAGTGTACCCACTGTAGTTGGAAGCCATCTTCTTCCCTAACTACGGCTACTCTAACTTGCAATTTAGAAAAAAAAAATAAAACAGGTAGGAACTTGACTGTAAGCAAAATTATGTAGTTCTGTTTCCTTTTTAAAAATAAATCACTGCCTTATTTTGCAAGTGAGCTGTACAGTATTAAGCTGACACGCTGAACAGTTAAAGCTTGTGTTACCAATTTTATCCGCACCGCTGTCAACTAAATCTGTCACAACCGCACTCAGCAGGTCAGGCCCTCTGCTCGCACAGTGCCAACCTCCAAGCGCAGTAATGCGAACAGGTAACAGACAGGGTAACCCTCCTGTCTGCTTGTGGGTCTGAATCACCTTTGGTCTCAAGTTCTGGGGGGATTCAAACTGTGAACCTTGTGCTAGCATACCCAAATGTACAGGCTCAGATAATATTGTCTTCGGGGGGATGCAATATATCTTTCGCCTAAGGGCACCTAACCAGCTATTCAAAATGAACCATTGAAACTCTATGAAAGACCTTAGGTATATTCTTAATTTTTCCCAGTTTAGTAACACTATCAAGCTTTTGAACAGTTTTTGTCAGTCCTAACCATCTATACGTCACATGCAAAAAAAGAACTGGCAGACACAGGCAGTCTTTCAAAATAATATATTTACTAAAATGGATAAAAATATGTAAAATGTAAACATAGAACACTATATCAAAAAGCATACAATCATTTAAAAGAACAAGGGTAAAGTGCAAAACATAAACTCCTACCAAAATACAATTAGACTTTTTCTGTCTAATGCATTACCTCTGTACAGTGCTTAAGTTAGATCAGAGATCTTGATTCTTAAGAATCCCAAAAGATATGACACAATATCAGACACCAGTATTAGTTTAAACTGTGTCTCTCCACACCCCTTCTGTGAGTCATCTAGCTCCTCCTTTTAGAATATAAAAAAATACAAACAGGATGTCCTATCAGGAGGTATATTAAATAAGGTGACATCAGCAAAAATTCTACTTCCTAAATATGACTCCTTAATTAAACATTTTCTCTCTGCTCTTGAGCAGTTCCTATTCCCAAGGCATATCAAAGGGTTTTATAACTTTTGGCACCATGGTGGTATAACATGTTCTTCCTCTTAAGACGTCATAAAAGTTTATTAGACTCATCCCCTGGCAGACTCATAAAGTCCTATTTCGTTTCCACTTTAGAGAGCCTAGGCATATCATAAAAAGGTAATAAAATGCCATTCTGAAGTAAGTCAGTTAATTAAATGGTTCCTGCTTCACTGAAACCTGGGGGGGGGCACCTGTGGAGCACAGACTCACATACTATATTTTATATTACAAATATCATACAGCAGTCATAACCAGCTGGCCAAGTGTCACAGGGGCCACAGTCTGAAGTTGGAAGGAGGGAGGTTTAGAAGGGAGATGAGGAGGCACTACTTCACGGAGAGAGTAGTGGCGGGTTGGAATGCACTGCCGGAGGAGTTAATCGCTCAAAGGACAGTGGATAGATTTAAGTGGGGTTGGGATAGAATCAAGGGCAAGATTAGTACAGACAAGAACACAAAGGGGGGAAGGACTGGGAAAGAGGAGGAAGGGAGGAGTCTGGGTGGGGGTGGGGCAGCTGTAGTGATATGAAACTAAGAGCTGCACAATTGGGCAGACTTGATAGACCTGTGGGCCTTTTTCTTCCAGCAATTTTGTATGTTCATATGTTCATTCTTTCTAATGAATATAAAATGTATACAGTGATATGTGAAATGTTATTACAGTGTATACCTTTTGTGGATACTTACCAGTATCCCTGAAGAAGGAGCATACTTTCCCTGAAACCTTGGTTTACGGTGTGTGATCACATGCACGCCTCACTACTGGTTCACAGTATTGGTGATGAAATGAAAGATTTAAACCGTGGTGAGCGAGCCTATTGTCCAGTCTGTTTGCATGCTTTTTTGTATACCGGGGGGGGCACCTGTGGAGCACAGACTCACATACTATACTGCACTCACATACTATACTGCACCTTATTGTATGTATGCCTACACTGGGGCCTACACTGCTGCCGCTGGTACATTTCCTCCCATAACCACCTTACTAGGCGAAAAGCTTGAATTTGTACCTAAATTCAAATATCTGGGCATATGGCTTGACAATAAACTCTCCTTTTTGGAGCACACAGAAGTTCTGATAAAAAAAAAACTTAGGCAGAGGCTTGGCCTCTTCTTCAGAATTAAACACCTCCTGACCACAGAAGCTAAAAGACAGCTTGTTCAATCTACATTCCTCTCATTAATCGTCTACGCTGACATTATCTATAGCCAATGCTGCATCTCACACCTTGCAAAACTGGATGTCCTGTACCATAGAGCCTTAAGATTCATAACCGATCTCCCGTCCTCCGCACATCATTGCTCTCTATATTCAGCAGTAGGGTGGCCTTCCCTGCAATACAGACGGTGTAGAAATGTAGCCCTCTGGACACTTCGAGCCCTCACCAACAAGCTCCCAGATTACATTGTTGCCTGTCTCCCCTTAAATCCAATGAGTAACTATGACCTACAAAGCCACTCACTAATTTCTTTGAAAATCCGCAGGATCAGTAACCATTTGGTAGGGCTGCCATAAGTCACGCGCTGCCCACTCTCTGGAATAAGATGTAAAGATCATTGAGACTTAGTTCTCCTGTCAGTATTACCCTTTTTAGGACTATTTATGACAAAGCATTCGCTGAAAACTGTAAGTGTTTCCATAGTCACTAGCAGTCCTGCGGTTGGTTACCTCTCTGGTTCCACCATACCCAGTCATGAACCTAGTTCTATCTTTCCCCATTTAATTAGTCACTAGTCAGCTGCCATACTGGCCCTCGGAACCTTAGCACCTCTTTTCTACTCTCTTGCCGCTCTGAAGCAGGAGATACAGTCCTCACTGTGGGTCCTCTGTAACCTAGGACCCTCACCCAAGTACATAAACAGTTACTGAGGGCTGAAATGAAAATAATTGTACCCTTCCATGTAGGCAATAATAAACATGATGCCTCAACTTCTATGTATATGAAGGTTGTAAATACTGCAATAATATTATGTAACACATGTAGGTTCTCTGTGAACAAATGGAATGTATATATTGCGCCTAACATGTTGCTGTAAGATTGTTTTTTTTGTATCCTGTTTATCATTTTGTATACTGCACCTTATTGTATGTATGTATATTTGTCCTTGACCACAGCAGGTCCACCTTGTAAATGAGCTTGCTCAATGGTGATCGCCTGGATAAATAAAGATTTGATTTGATTTGATGCTTAATGTTCGGCCAGAGCAGGGGATGAGAGAGATAAAGTGGTAGTTTTCTGGAGCAGAGGAGTCAATACCTTTGAGGAGGGGTATACATTTAGCCCTCTTCTGTACCCCAGGAACTGCACTATTGAGAAAGGAAAGGTAAACTAGAGCAGAGATGCGGTAATCCACTGTGGGAGCAGAGAGTTGGAAACGTTTGGGATCTAGCCCAGCAGCAATATGGCACTTGAATGGTACAGTGCCAGCAGACCTGAGGTGGTAGCCACAGGAGAGGTATGGAAAAAGGAGAAGGTAGAGGTGGATGGATGGTTGGTGGTGAAGGAGGAGTTGGAGAAGGTGGTGGGAAGCAATGATAGAGCACAGGTGGAGAACAGGTTATTAAAAGAGGGAGCAACCTCAATATCAAATTTGATTTATAGCTTATATATGGACATTATTGCTAAGTGCATCCAAATTATAGTCCCTCACATAATTAATTTAGATTAAACAAGCTTCATCCTGAACAAGCAAGCCCAGGATAATGGTCGGACGACGACTTAAATCAAAAACCATCTTAGAAAAAAACACCTCCAAAACCTTTGTAGTAAGCCTTGATTCCAAAAAGGCATTTGGTAAAAGTGTCATATGAATTCTTTTTCAGAATTATGGCCAAATTCGACTTTAATTAACAGTTAATTACCCTAAGATGTTTATACCATGCCCAAAAAGTATATGTTAGAACAATGTGGGTGTCTTGGGAGCTTTAAATTTGCACCATGGTACGAGGCAGGGGTGCCCAATGTCACCCCTTCTGTTCATCATCTTTGCAGAACCCCTGTCATAATGGAGTCAAAAGAATAATGCCATCAAGGGAGCCTACGGGGGGGGGGAGACAGAAGGTGGCTCTGCATCTGGACGATGTGCTATTAAACCTGACCTTTCCTGAGGCATCCTTAATAGAAGCATTTAGAGTCTTAGAAAAATTTGGGGAATTAGTGGGCTCTTTCTTGAACAAATCCAAAATAGAACTGTTGGTATTTATTCATGAGGTTTCCCAGGATTTGAGAGAGAATTTTCAATTAAACTGGGAGATTAAAAAGTATGAATACTTGAGTTTAGCCCTGTCTAAAAATACTGGAAACTTGCTTGATTTAAACTTAAGTGCAAGATTTTCAGAAGGATCCGCTTGGGTATCCCGTGAGAAGGGCGACCGCTATTGAGCACTTACAGAAAGGGTGACTCAGTAGCGGCATCTGTTCTCAGGGGCTAATGGATGGTGGAAGCGAATCGGGTATAGCGACATCCGCTTGCTATAAGCGTATGTGTGTGTGCATAAGGAAGGCCAGCACTGCGCTTAATGCGGTGAAGGAGAGTGGAGGGTTTGTGAGGTATAGTGCGATGGTGGGTTGCCGAAGCTGACCATGTGGCATGGTGGGTTCATGGTACGCTGTGGTTGGGAGGATGCTGTGTCTCGTGATGGGCGATCAGGATTTTGCACCGCCCGAGGATTTAAATTTTTTATTTTCACACTTCGATATGCATCCCCTGGAGTTGAGAATCTTTAGTAGGGGGAATGGGGAGCTTTTGTCAGATGTTGTGAGCGTATACATTGGCGAAATGGATTTTCACCGATGTACATTTTCCCTAACGGCGATTGCCTTTCCGCAGTCACTGTTATCACATAGACCCATCTGTTCAAGATGCGTCCACCACTATTTTCAAAAAGAAAATGCATCCAAACCTGTAAGACCAGCTATTATTTGGTCTAACTATGTTTAAATGTTTGCATCCAAAACAAGATGCAGTTGCAGTAAAAAAAGCTACAAATCACATTTGTGGCAATTTTATACTATAAACCATGTCTTTTTATTGCACATGGAGACATCTTTTGAAAATACTGTAGCAGCATGGCCACTCAGATACAGTCAGGCTGACACAGGGGCAGTATGTATCTGTGTCTGCATCTGACCTTTTGAAAATCCTTCCTAAGACTCTAATCCAGAAACTCCACAAATACCTCAGTAGATGGAAGTTAATCAATTTCCCAATGTACTCTAGAGTCAAGGATTTAAAAATGAACCTTCTGCTGTCATACCTATAACTATTCCAATGTATCCCAGTCTTCATTCCTTCAAAACAGTTTCAAGATTATGAAAGAATAGGGGCTGGCCCATCGGCATAGCGGTAGCGCTATCATTCGCAACGCTGGCAACCTGCATTCAGGAATGAGCATGGGTCATCGGGGACCAGCCGGGAGGGAAGGGGAGGATCGAGCATCCCAGAGGACCCTCTCCTCCACCAGGGAGGGAGGGTTGCCAGATTCACTGCTCTGCTGCCACCTGGGTGCAGTTGGCGTGGCATAGGGAAGGGGGACACAGTCTGGTGCTAAGTATGGTCACATGCATGCACATGCGCACACATGCTGCCTATGTCCCGAATGGTGGGATCAGAAAAGCGGAAAGTTGGGACAAGGCAGGATGAATACTGGCTCCTCGCAGGCCCTGCAGCAGCAATGTGGCTGTCCTCCGATCTGGAACCTGATCCATGCAATGCGAGGCCTAGCCTGCCACCCCCTGACAAAAGAAGGGTGAGACAGGTGCAGGACGGAGTTGGAAGGTAAGCTCATGAGAAGCAGGGTGATGGGACTGGGTGAGCTGGTACAAAGGAGGGCCTGGACGTTGAAGGAGAATAAGAAAGATTGGGAAAGAATAGAAACATAGAACATAAAACATGATGGCAGGAAAAGGCCTATGGGCCCATGCAGTCTGTACAACTCTACCTCTTATTTATGAGATGGCCCTAGTGGAATTATTGTGTTGATTGTTTCCCAATTGTTTGGGCAGAAGGAAAACCAAGGGTCTGGTTTTGATCATTACAGTTTGAGAAAAAGAAAGGCGGACTAGCCATCCCGTACTCACTCAGAACACTACAGTTAGGCAATGATTTATGAGTCATTTTATTCTGGGTGTCCCTGCAATATCAGGTGAGTTGGAAAACTAGAGAGGTTCACCTTTGGCAGCTTAGGCTTTTGATGGTACCCTACCTCTCCAGTGGTACTGCAACATTAAGGGCAGGGCAGAAGCTCATGAGTAAATACAAGCTGACACTGCATATGCGGTCATTTAAGTGGTTTACCGTGGATAGCCGATATGTTCCAGCAGCTTTAGATGGAAAGTATAGACAGCATGAGTGAATGGATTTCTGGTGCCCTCAACAGTTGCTGTGACAGAATGGTGTTTGCTTTTTTCAGCAGTTAAAGGAGTAGTACGGTCAGAATGTGCCAAAAAAATATATATATATATATATATGTTGTGCAGAGTGTTTTGATTTGTGTGTATAGTCCCAGTGTGTCCTTCCCTTTGTCTGCTGTTAGGAGTTTTTTTCTAAATTAGCCTGCTAGTTTCTCAGTAGTTTTATGGTCTGTTTAGATAGTTTCAACTGAGAGACCACATAAAGTGAGATAGGGAACTACCACCTCCTATTAGGAATTTTAAACCTGTAATTATATTAATTACAGGAACCATCACAAAAGGTTTGATACCTCAGTACTATAAAGGGTTCCAAGATATGAAGGGGGCCAATACCTTTGGGGTGAAGTCTAACTGGAAAAGGAGAGAGAGAGAGAGAGAGAATAATATGCTTATTGCAAAGGAATGGCTCAAAGTGTTTGTAAAAGACACCACGTCTTTCCTCTATCTAGGAGTCTTGCTCGATAGAAACCTAAACTTCTCCACCCACATTGATTCTATCCTAAAGAAACTCCGGCCTAAACTAGGGACCCTCTATCGTAGCAGGAGGAGTATCCCCCACCTTGCTAGGAGGGGAACTAGTACACAAAATGATACTGCCTACCTTCAACTATTGCAATGTCGTATATGGTGCTGCCCCTCAGTCATGCTTATCCAGGCTTGAACCTCTCTTCAACTCCTTCTGCCGTTTTGCCTTGGATGCCCCTGCTCTGACACATCACTGCTCCCTGTACTGCTCCCTGAATTTTCCTTCACTTGCTGACAGGAGAACACTGCACGTGGCTAAGTTTATCTCAAAATTCTGGTTAGGCTCACTGCCCACCTATCTAGTCACCTCTTTATCCGCCCCTGACCAGTCAAACTACACCCTCCAGTCCGAGGACACCCGCTCCCTAAATATACCCTTCAGACACACTACGTCAGGCCAATTGGCTTTCTCATATCGCCTGCCTAAACTTTGGAACCTACTCCCAGCCCAAACTGCCACACCTCCTCAACCTACTCCTCTCCTCTTCCCTAGCAAACTACCTAGTGACAAACTGCAACTGTACTAACTCCTGAGGGCGCCAAATTTTCTGCTGGTTTTATTCCGCCTTTAGTAGCTCCTGTAAGTCTGCACTTATCTGACTTAGCGCCTCCCACCTCTACTTCCCACCCTCCTCACCTATTCCTTTCTATCCCCCAAAAAACTCTGTAACTATGTTGTAGTTATAAACAGTACAATCTACTAAATGTATACTTACATGTATATCAGTATACGTGTATGTATTAGGTGTACTGTATCTATTATAGACCTATTATATGGTTGTTAACCTAGACGCTACTGTATGTATCTTGTTGCAGTATTGTCTGTTGTCCTAAATCCCCTTCCCCCAGGACGTACCATGAGACGAGCTTCTGCTCAATGTAACTTTCCTGGTGAAACTCTTCAATAAATAAATAAAGAAACCCACATATTCAGCCTGGTGGCAAGATGTGACTTGGAAAACGAGAATTTGTTTCATTAAACAACACAAGTACAGGTTAAGTGGGATTCACAGGGTGAAAACTAAATAAAATAAAAATAAAATGTTGGTGGTAGTGTACAGAACTGGGAGCTACATACACTCACATCTTTGGGGGTGTGAAGTGATCATTTTGGGTTGCAATCCATGAGGCTTTACAAGCAGTGTTTGGAATGCAGACTCTGTGGCGGGGGTTATGAAGAAGGTGATTTGGACTATTATCCTGGAAGAGGTGAAGGGATTAGAGGCCAAGTACTAACAGAGAATTTTAATTTCAGCAGGAAATAAAGTGATAATGAAGAACTGGCTGCAAGTATGCCCCATGGGATTTGCACCTGGGTTGCCTTGGGACAAGTTAATCATAAGATAGAAGAGAATTACCTTTAAATCTGAAATCCCAAAATGTAAAAACAGATGGACTAGATGAGTGTCTTACTTCAATGAAAATAAGACCACTTTACAATCTTTTTTTTCTTTCTTTTTTTTTTTCTTCCGTATACATTTTTCGTTTTTCTGTTTTGCTCCCTACCACCACCACCCCTGGCACCACAACGTCCACATGCACGTACATGTGTGGAGGCCCATGCACACGCCAGGATCCAGTGGCCCCTTCCGCCCCTCCCCTGACTTCTGTCACCACCTGTACTGCCTACACCCCCACCAGACCTCCAACCGGTGGGAACGGGACTACAGACAGGCAGGCATCCACCCCTTTGGAGGGAAGGGTCATGGCTCAATCCCGTGCCAGCCTCCCCCAAGTCAACACCCGGGCAACCTGAGGTCGTTTCCAAACCTGGTCACCAGCGTAGCATGAGGTAAGGCACCAGCACCTCAGCCCTCTGGGCTACTGGGCTGGCACCACTTTACAATCTTAAGGGGGGGGGGGACATGTTTCATAGGATATTTTGAAGCCTATAGTAATATAAACCCTGGCTGTCCCTATTTATGAAATTGGAAATTGGACTGAACCCTCATCTTGTCGACTGATAAGTTTATTAGATGTCATTACAAAAATGTTCTCCAAAATACAATGTGTATTGTTCCTACTCTCCAGTGAACGATTGTACCTGTAACTAACTCTGGGTCACCCCTGAAAAAGGGATCTTGGTGACCCAGTGGGTCTACCCGGTTAACAAAATTGAAATAAAATGAAACACTCCTTGCAAGGTTACAAGCTGAATTGGAACAAAAGTGTGTCATGTCAAATCTTCAAGCTGGCTTTAGGTCAGGATATTCTACCTGTCATCATTGTTCTGTCTGTAGTCGCATTTTACATAAGTATGTAAACATTCGCAAGCAGAGACTGTTTGCAGTATACATAGATTTATCATCAGCCTTTGACTGTTTGTCAAGAAATATACTATGGAACAGGCTGGAGGCTTTCAAAGTTGACCCTGGATTCATAAGGATAATTTATATGGTTTACATAGAGACTTGGACAGAAATACGACTTGCACAAGAAGGAACACTAGCAGAGGTCTTTGGGTACAAATATGGGGGTTAAACAGGGATGTATACTCACCCCGATATTATGTAATGTATATTTAAATGAAGTCCTAGCATGTTTATGTACCAAAAATAGTGATGCTCCAAAAATGGGCAACATCAGTGTCCTCACCTTGGCTTACGCGGGTGATGTGATGTTGTGCCGTGGTTTCTTACAGAAAAGGAATTACAGTCTCAGATAACTTGGTTTCAAGTGTTTTGTTATATATCATGTTTAAAGCTAAATCCCATGAAAACAAAGTTTGTACAGTTTAGTGTCACAAAAAAATCTTATGTCTGTAAAATATATGATAAAACTATTGAAAATGTAAAAAGATTACACGTATCTCGGTCACACTTTCATGTATAACAAACTGGATAGATCACGGCTCTTACTAACAAGCATTTGTCAATGCCAAATGTTGTTTCACTGGCATTGACATTGGTAGTGCAGGAGTTAGCGGTGCATAATAGGAATGGCAGTGAAGTATTAAACTGACGTCAACCCCACCCCCCACCCTTCAGAGACTGACAGGCGTTGGGGTGTGCCTTTGTGTTATCAACTATAACGCTCATGCCATTTTACCTCACCCTACCCTGTAGACACTGACAAGTGTCGTGGTGTGCTTTGAGGACTTTGGGCCTTATACGTACCCCATTCCATAAGGAAATACACTGAGGTGGGTGTAGTATAGGAGAATGGGGTGAACTTTGGGGCCGAGCACTCCAAAGCACACCTCGATGCCTGTCACTGGCTGCAGGGTGAGGATGGAGGTGGAATGGCGTGAGCATTACAGCTGATGATCCCAAGTCACACCCCTGATGCCTTTCAGTCTCTATAAGGTGGGGTGTTACAGTTGGAAACTCTAACGCCGTAGACGTGTGTAGGTATTTTCACTCCAAATTATCAACATGGGCTTTTTGTGACCCCACCTCATGAAGAGCTGCACTATCAGTTTGTTAGCCGAAAGGTGATTTTGCACAGCGACTGCACCATATGGTGCCACAGGTATGGAAACACATTTTGGGCAGGATGTGAAAAACGACAACTGTATTGTTCATGAGGAGGTTTTAAAAAAGTGGCAACTTTGAAAATCTGGAGTGAAAATATGAAAAATTGGTGAAGTCATGAGCATGGATAGAAACTACACAACGCATGTCCATAACCCAATTATTTTTCAGATTTTTTTAACCACATTTTCAACATAGTCATTTTGGGACCTCCCCTCATGAACAGTGGCCACTGTGATTTTGTTAATCTGTCCCAAAAGTTGATTTCCCACAGCAACCACGCCATTGTACGCCACAGGTGTGAAAACACATTTTGGCCAGGATGTGAAAAAGGACAGCTGTACTGTTCATAAGGAGATGTGAAAAAATGCCAGTGTTGAAAAGCTGGCATGAAAATATTGCAAATTCGCGAAGTTACAAGGATGTGTGGAAACTGCGCAACACATGCTTATAACATAGTCATTTTATGGACTTTCATTACCAAATTTTCAACATAGTCAGTTTTGGACCTCTGCTCATGAACAGTGTCACTGTCATTTTCTTATTCTGTCCTTAAAACTGATTTTCCACAGCGACAGTGCTATTCTGCGCCAGAAGTGCGAAAACACGTTTCGGCCAGGATATGTAAAATGGCAGCTCTACTGTTCATAAGGAGGTGTGGAAACGGCAATGTTGAAAATCTGGAGTGAAAATGTTACAAATTCACTGGTTATGAGATGTGTGGAAACTGCTAACGCACTTCAGAAACAGTCATTTTGGGATTTTTCACCAAATTTACAACATAGGCTTTTTGAGAGCCACCTCGAACAGTGGCACTGTCATTTCATTAATCAGTCCCAAAAGGTGATTCCACACAGTGACTGCGAAATCACCTTTCGGGAATGAATAACGTCATGACAGTGACTGAATTCATAAGGAGGGGGTCCCGCTAACCCCATGTTGAAAATTTGGTGCCAAAATTCCCCAAAATGCCCGAGATATGCACCAAAGTTGAAAAAAAACTATTTATTGCATTATACAGCTTACCGGCATTTCTTCAGTTTGCGGTCGGCTTTGAAGAGTACAGATGTGTTCCCGGTCCACTGAAAATTGTCGCGCCAGGCTCTGGAGATAAGTATGGGGTGGGGGTGTGGGGAAGCAGGGTACACAGAGGGTGGGCTTGGGTTGGGGGAGGTGGCAAGAGAGACTGCGAGTTACCGTTGTCTGGTTTACAGGTTTACAAAAAAAAAAAAGAACATCGCGGGACTTTTTTTTTTCCAGGGACATTTAGCATGCTGGGGTGAGCTCCCAGCGTGCCACCCGAGTGTGTTGGGGGGCTGTAGCAGACGGGGATTGGGCACCCCCGTCGGCACATACCGAAGAGGGGCAAGAGCCAAGGGGGATTGGGCACCCCCCTTGGCACACAACAAATTGGGGGGACATTATGCCAAGGGGGAGTGGACTCCCCCGTCGGCAAATTGAACTGAGAAGGGGAGACTGAAGCCGATGGGATTGGGCTCCCCATCAGCAAAGAAAGACTGTTAGGGAAGCATGATGCCGAGGGGGATTGGGCACCCTCGTACACGCTTGAAATGGGAGGGGGCATTATGCCGAGGGGGGTGGGTTCCCCCATCAGCAAATGAAGTGGGGTGGGGCATGCCAACAGGGGGATTGGGCACCCCTGAAATCAGCGGCAGCAGTCAGTGCCGCCATGTTTAGTGAAAAACTTCACCAGTAAAGGCACGCCGGGAGGCATGTTATTGTGCCACTGCGTGATGAGTTTCCCTCTCATTGCAGCGGCACTTTTGTTAGTTGTGGTGGCCACTTTATGTATTGCTGGTGTCAGCACCTGCATGCTGGCTTATTGGGGAATGAGGGACACACCTACTGATGCGTGCCCTGCGTTCGCCCCACAGTGACCACACCTCCAAATCTGATACTACTGCAAGATGTTGGCTGGCACGCATGCACAAGCCAACATAAAAAGTCTTATTAGGCCTCCTTAAGTGTAATGAACAGTATGGGGTAATGCTATAGATGATGCAGTTTATGATGCAGTTGCTAAGCTCTTGTCAAAAATGCTTTATGGGGTGGAGATTTGGGATCTAGGAGATCTAGACATCTTTAATAAGAAAATGGGAGTTCTTTTGGATAAGGTTATCATGTCCCCAAGAGGGATCCTGACACGTGCAGTGAGGGCTAAATTAGGGCAACCCTATGTAGAAGTTCACGCTAGATCAAGAATGTTCTCATACTGGCTGATGTTACAAATGACGGATGAGAATAGACTCTCAAAGATAGCTTATAGGGAGATGTTTGATTTTAAATATAAGAGTCTATAAGCAGGATGGCCATTGAATGAGGTTGAGCTTTGCAGTTTGTCCCCATACAATGAGAATGGTATAGTTACAGGTAACAGAAAAGATTTTTGGAAAGTTGGATGATGTTTGGAAAAAAAGATTTAGTCTGAGTAAGCCAAAATATAGTCCCTGGTTGGCTCTTTGAAAACAAAGTCACAGTCTTGAAGCATACCTTTTAAATATAGTTGATCCTTAGTTAAAGTCATATATTACCAGATTTAGGTTTCAAACATATGAATCAAATGTTCTCAAAGCACAGTATCAGGGTAACTCACATATGTATGAGGCCACACTATGTCGATTTAGATTACATTGTCCAGAGGATACAATCCATCTTGTGTTATTTTGCCCTAGATATGATTAATTAAGGAAAACATGGTTGGCCCTTTGTCTTTCTGTTATTGTTTGATCCCCACCTCCAGAAGCAATTCTATGAAATGTTATTTGGCCAAGATATGTACCTTGTGCTAAAATGTGCATGTTTTAAGAGCTGTACATATACAAAAAAACATATGTTAAATATAGAGAATACTGGATGGGCAACTCAACCAGTGTGTTCTGCCACAGAGGGGTTCTGATTCCCTGAGATCTCGAGAGCGAAGCTCGAGAGGTCTGTGGGAATCAGAACCCTGAGGTGGCAGAACATACGAGTTGGGCATAGAGTTGCCCATCCAGTATTTTTTATAGTGTTTGTGCCCCCCCTAGGTAATTTAAAGTAAAGGTGTGGCTTTTACATGCTCAGTATTGGGCTTCATGGCCGATTACCCTGAGTTGACGATAGTCCATGTGTGCCAAAATTTTAACATTTATTACAGTCCAGTAAGGAAGGGAAGGGACTGTAACTCTGGCCAAACTGCTGGCCAGCCGATCCCTTTCCATTTTCTGGTACACCTGCTCCGCCCCGTGCTCTGATGTTTTGTGACATCTAACGAGGGAGAGCATGGGGGCGTGCCCCTTTGAAGTCTATAGGGCTCATTTTCAGAACGTTTTTACAGCAGTTTAGCAACCTTTGATAAAAAATGAAAGCCACCACTCAGTCCGTTGTCAACATACATGATCAGATAACAGTCAGATATAACAGTCAAAACACCTGATCAAAGAAGAAATACTGTACATACGGCAAAACATCTGTTCACAGTTATGCAGTATAGGTACAGTGTATGAAGGACATGCTCAGAATATGTATCTGTATGGGATACTACACGTATTGTATTGCAAACTGGGTGTTAATCAACTGAAGTCTAAACAAAAATGAGGGGACATCGGGGGGGTCAGACACAGTAAAACTCTCTAGTTTGAGGACTGGCATAGATGACTGGTCTGTTTAATGCAGATAGCAAATAAAACAGGTTAAGAAAAAGCATAGCAATGAACCCTGAAAGTTCAAAGGACTATATACAGATGAGTATCAGTATTCCATTGAAATAAATTTGAGAGCCTCCTTATTCTAAGAGTGTGACAGATTAACAGTCAGAACGATTAATGCACAATAAGATTGTATGAATTAAAAAAGTCTATATCTCACAGAGTCAGCAAGGGGTCCAGTGTAAGTTCTGAAATGTCAGACCACAAAGTGGCTACAAAAACATTCTGAATGAGCACTGCCAGATTTCCACTTCTCTTTATTTCATTTTATTTTATTTAGTTTTTGTTGACCGGGTAAGTGCGCTAGAAAAATACTGCCTATTTTCAGGCACGGCCCAGGGAAGGGGATACACATGAATGCCAACTGATCTTGAACCAGATTGAGCTGTTGGTGGTATTTTTAGTGAATAAGGGAAATTTGGCCAGGACACCATGGAAATTCCCCTACTCTTTTCGATAAGTGCCTTGGGATCTTTAACATCCACCTGAACTACCACCAATCCAGACAGATGGGACCTCAGTTTAACGTCTCATCCGAAAGACGGTACCTCAGAAGCAGCACCCCTCTCATGCTGCACTACAGTGTCAGTACTGGGATATTAACCAAAGTGCCACATGTGGGAACTGAACCCACAGCCCTCTGATCTCCCGGCCTCAGAGGCGAGTGTGCTACCTACTGAGCCACTGACACTGCACTCTTGATAACAACATGCTTACCTTTCTAACAAACCATTGCTCCTGGGCAGCGTTGGCCATGTTTTATAGCTCTGATTTTGTTTAGTGTTGCTCAGATAGTGCCTTTGTGGATCCTACCACTGTGTGTCAGATAGTGCTGGTATCCTACCTAGGATCCTACCAAAGACAGATGTAGGATCCAGGGTCAGATAGTGATGAATCCTAGTTAGGATCCAGAGATCTTAGGTCAGATCCAGGGATCCTAGGTCAGATAATTAGGATCCGGGATCAGATAGCAATGGATCCTAGGTCAGATCCAGGGATCCTAGGTCAGATGGTTAGGATCCAAGCTGGGTATCTGTCAGTATCCTAGTTTCTAGGATACTATCTGAGCAACACTACTTTTGTTTTTATTTACACAAATACTAGTAAATCAGCTCAGTGTAGACTCCCTGCTCTAGCTGGTGCTTCAGCAACAGAAGTGGGGATCCACTAGCTAAGAGCTAAGTGGTACAGATAGCCCTGTGGTGGAAGGTGGGAACTGCTTGCTCAGTGGTACAGATAGCCCCTGTGTGGGAAGGTGGTAACTGCTTACTCAGTGGTACAGATAGCCCCTGTGGGGGAAGGTGGTAACTGCTTGCTCAGTGGTACAGATAGCCCCTGTGGGGGAAGGTGGTAACTGCTTGCTCAGTGGTACAGATAGCCCCTGTGGTGGAAGGTGGTAACTGCTTGCTCAGTGGTACAGATAGCCCTTGTGGGGGAAGGTGGTAACTGCTTGCTCAGTGGTACAGATAGCCTCTGTGGGAAGAAGTGGGAACTGCTTGCTCGACCAGTGATACAGACAGCCACAGTGGCAGCAGGAGAGAGTCACTTGCTCAGTGGAACAGACAGCTGCCTTGGCGCACTTACGGGTGAGAGCTGCATACACAGCTGCACAGTCATTTGCTCCGGGGCACATACAGCTACTCCTGTAGCAAAAAGAAGTTGCTTGCTTGGCAAGAGTCATTAGCTTCTCCAGGGTAGTTGGTGGCAGACCTACAGTAGCTGCTCTGATGGTTACATTATAGGATAGGTACTGAAAGAGCAGCTTCTACAGCTGACAGCTGCTCCATGGGGCCACCTGCTTCTTAGGGCTGCTGAGAAAGGAAATGGCTTAATCAGTGGCTGAAATGGGCACTCTGGAGGCAGGAGGTAGCCACTTACTCAGGGACACATACAGCAACTCAAGCAGGGTATGCACATCCCATTGCTCAACACCTAAGGCCTATCCAAAAGTTCATTCAGGTTCATACTTCGATGTGTCATCCTTAGCATGAGCACAAGTTGAAAATTCATGTATCATGCCATGATCATTTTTGGGGGGGGGGGGGCAAACAATTCAACATTAATCTAAAGGGTAGTAGTAAATATTTTTATTAATTTAAAAAATGAATAAAGATATTCTAATTGAGACCAAGCTCAGTTTCGATGGGCTCCACAAGCATGTTTAACATGGTTACAGATAAATAGATCAAAGATACAACATTAATTTATCCATTATAAATATAAATGTTTAAACAGCAAACTGTACAGAATCAGAAAATCGGCTCTAGAGGAAAATTAACACATAAACCCCCCCAAAAAATTGGGACCCGCATAGTAGTAAATGACACAATTATAGATTTTTTTCAGCTGCAAAGGCACTACTTTGATGTGAATTTGGGGAGAAGTATGTGCTCCGCCCCGACTCTATGGACATGACAGCCCTGATGGGCTGGCTGGCTGGGTACCCATCTGCTACACATCACCCAACCATTGTTTTTTTATTTTGTTGTTGACTTCTCATCTCCCCCATTCCAGTTCACAGCCATGAGTCAGTAGTCCCACCTGGCACCAACTACAATGACCGGCTACCCATGCTGTGCACAGCACTGAAAAGACTTTGAGTACCATCGCCGAGACCTGACCAGCATCTGACCCAGCATCAGCAGCTATGTCACAAATCACTGTTCCAAACCTTTTTGTCCTGCAGTAGTCCTGATCCGTTCTGTAGTGCAGGTGCTCAAAGTGTGCTTATTGGGGGCAAGCCAACCCGTAGAGTTGTTGTTGCTGTTTTTCTGACCATGCTTCTGTTTTTGGCTGGCTTCCTGACAACACTTTACTCTTGGCGTGTTCAGCACCACACTCAAGGACACCCACCTTCTATTATCTCATTTAAAAAGATGACAGCTGCCGTTTTTATAAATAAATAGTGTTAGCAAGTGCCTTTAAAGCTGTGTACTCTGCATTAAAATTAATTACCAGTTCCTCTACATTCCAGTAGGCCCCTAGCACAATGTTGTGTATTTTTTACGGTTGGCTAGGTACCCATCCCCTGGACCACCAGGGCTATGTACAAATCCTTATTTAAGGGTCCGAAGAGGAAAAAGAAAAGTTGCAAAAAGAAAAAAAATTGTACTAGTTCAAGTGGCAGGGCAAACCGGCAGCTCGAGACATGGGAACTTCTGAGGTAAGATGTTTCCATGTTGTCACATTAAAGGCAAGACAAACAAGAAACAAAAGCTGGAGATTGCTCTGTATGTAATGTTCATGTGTGATTGGCTGTGAGTGGAGGAGGAGGCTGAACATCATGGCAGCATGAATTTGACTACTTGAGGCTTTTGAAACATAGAACACAAGCATTTGTCAATGCCGAATGTTTGCTTGCTTGTATTTGCGGCATAGGGGATTTGCCACTGATAGTGCAGAGGTGATAATTAACAAATTAATAACGTGTTATAATAGTAAAATTGTCATGATAGGGAAATTAAGAGGTTCATACATGACATTCCTGTTTTCTTAACCTGAGACCTTGAATTTGTAAAATACTTTTTTTTGCCCCAGCATATAAGCAGGACAGGTGTCATTTGTGAAATACAGCCCAAAACATTGTTTTGTGGAATGACTGCAGAAACAGATTTTGGAGAGGAATTTGATAACGATATGTGTGATTCAGTGGGGTTAAAAACATGAGTATGTTGAAAATGTGGGTTAAAAAGTAAAAATATTGCAAAGTTATGAGTAAACATTGAAAAATTGCAATGTTTGTTCATAATTTTTTTTTACTTTGACCGCAGATGTTCTGCATGGTCTTTTTATTATACCACCTTCTGAACATGACAGGTCTTATTTGTGAAATCCTGTCCAAGATGTTATTTTGTGGCACAAGTGAGAAAAAACATTTTGGGCAGGATTTGAAAAATGATACGTCATGATCATGACATGGGGTACAAAAATAGCCATTTTGAAAATGTGGGGTCACAGTCTGGTAAAATAACGAAGGCAGGAGTAAACATTGAGGAATTTCAATGTTTCTTCATAACTTAAATCTTTTTTTTTTTAGATTTTGACTCAGAATTTTCCGCATTGTCATTTTATTACTCCACATTATGATCAAGAGAAGTGGAATTTTTTAAATCCCATCCAAAGGGAGATTTTGTGGAGTGACTGTAAAAACATGTTCAGAAGGGATGTGAAAAATGACATCTGTCTTGTTCACGTGGTGTTGAAAATTTGTGGTCAGATCTGGAAAAATAGTAAAGTTACAAGTGAACACTGAAGAATTTAAGTGTTGCTTCATAACTTTGTTGTGTTGTTTTTTTTTTTTCCAGATTTTCATCCCAGATTGTCAACACAGTTTTCTTATTACCCTGCCTTATGATCAAGACCTGTGAAACATTTTAAATCCTATCTGAAACATGATTTTGTAGAGTGACTGTGAGAAACACGTTTCAGGGGCATTTGAAAAATTTCACCTAACTGGTTCATGAGGCGGGGTTAAAAAAAGGCAATGCTGAAAATTTGGGGTAAAAATATTAAGAAATGACAAAGTTATGTGTAAAAGGTCAAAACACATTAAAAAGCTGTTAAAGGGGACAGGAATTGATTACTTATGTGCAGCTGTTTGAAATGTCTGTATTTTCATAAATTATATTAATATCGCCAAAGAGTCCCTATGTAACTGTGCCTGAATAAAAGCTAAAGCCGTCAGTTGTGTTTTGTATTGTTTTCTTTGCATGGACAACATTCTTTGCAGTTCCTTTCATGGAACCAAGAATTTGGAGTTTTTACTATGTCACTTCATGGTTTCAGAAATGTGAACATGAACTTATCAGTACAGTGCCCATGGTTCTGAAACCATGAAGTGACAGAGTCAAAACTCCAAATTCTTGGTTCCATGAAAGGAACGGCACAGAATGTTGTCCATATAACTGGATGATAGGCAGTATGGTTTTGTATCGGGAAGGTCGTGCCAGACTAACCTGGTGGAGTTTTATGACTGGGTGACGGGTGCCCTGGACCGACATAGAAACATAGAATTTGATGGCAGATAAGGACCGCTTGGCCCACCTGGTCTGCCCATTTTCCTACCTAACAGATAAGCAGATCCTAATTAACCAACAGCTTACTTCCTCCTACCCCCCACTAGGACTGCCTTATGTCTGTCACATGCATTCTTGAATTCCCCCACTGTTCTTGACTCCACAACCTCCTCAGGGAGGCTGTTCCATGCATCCACAACCTTCTCCGTGAAAAAATACTTCTTCACATGTTTAAATGACATTGTATAAAATGCTTGTGCCTATGATAATGTTTTGATTGTAAAACTGTATGAATGGTATTTGTATTTGAATGATATGTACTTGTATTTGTATGTTGTAACAACTTAACATTTGTACTACACAGATATGCCTTGTAAATAGGGATTCTTTGAACCCTAATGGCATAAATTTTCTGCATAAATAAATTTTACTTACTTACATTACCTCTGAGCCATCTCCCCTCTATCTTCAAATTGTGCCCCCTTGTTCTTGCACATCTCTTTTTCTGAAAGATGCTACCCTCTTGGACTTTGTTGATTCCTTTGAGGTACTTGAAAGTTTCTATCATGTCCCCTCTCTCCCTTCTTTCCTCAAGGGTATGCATATTAAGCTCCTTTAGTCTTTCTTCATTTGTCTTCTGGTGTTGACCCTGCACCATTTTGGTTGCCCTCCTCTGGACTGCCTCCACTCTGTCTGTGTCTTTGCGGAGATGGGGTCTCCAGAACTGCACACAGTACTCCAGGTGGGGTCTCACCAACTGTCTGTACAGAGGGATAACAACTTCCTGTTTTCTACTATTGATGCCTCTCCCTATGCATCCCAGTATCCCCCCAGCCTTCCTTACTGCCCTCTCACATTGCTTGCCCACCTTTAGGTCATCTGAATAATTACCCCCAGGTCCTTTTCCATTTTTATTGTTGTCAGTATCTCACCCCTCATTGTGTACTGTTCCCCTGGGTTTTTGTTTCCCAGGTGCATTACCTTGCACTTCTTTGCATTGAATCTGAGCTGCCATACATTTGACCATTCCTCCAACCTTGCCAAGTCCCTTCTCATCCTTTCCACTCCATCTTGTGTATCAACCCTGTTGCAGATCTTTGTGTCGTCTGCAAAGAGACATACTTTTCCTTCCAGTTCCTCTGCAATATCACTTATAAAGACATTAAAAAGGACCGGTCCCAGTACTGAACCCTGCGGTACCCCACTAGTAACCCTCCTTTCTTCACTGTGGACTCCATTTACTACTACCCTTTGCGTCCTGTTGTCTAGCCAATTTTTTATCCAGGCTACAATCTTGGGACCCACTCCAAGGCTGGCTAACTTGTGTATTAATCTTTTGTGTGGGACTGTATTAAATGCCTTGCTAAAATCTAGGAAGGCCATGTCCACAGCCCCTCTCTGGTCTACTACTTTGGTCACCCAGTCAAAGAAATCCATTAGATTTGTCTGACACGACCTTCCCATCATGAATCCATGCTGCCTTGGGTCCTGCGCCCCACTGGCCTCTAGGTACTCAACAATTCTTTCCTTCAGAAGTGATTCCATCATTTTCCCTACCACTGAGGTCAAACTAACTGGTCTGTTGTTTCCTGCCTCTGTCCTGCTCCCACTTTTGTGAAGAGGAATCACATCCTCCTTCTCCAGTCCTCAGGTACCACCCCATTTTCCCATGATTTGTTAAAGAGAGTAGTCAGCGGTGTCACTAGTTCTACCCTTAGTTCTTTTAGAATTCTTGTGTGAATCCCATCAGGCCCCATTGCTTTGTCCACCTTCAATTTTATTAGTTCCTTCAGAACCCTTTCTTCTGTAAATGGACTGATATCGACCCCGTCTTCAGAGTGTTTCTCTTTTTTGGTTTAGGTACCTCCCCCTCCTCTTCCTTTGTGAATACTGAGCAGAAATATTCGTTCAGTGTCCCTGCTTTTTCACTGTCACCCTCTATCCATGTTCCCTCCCCTTTATTAAGCCTCAGTATCCCTCCTTTGGTCTTTCTTCGCTCCCTAATGTACCTATAAAAGGTCTTATCCCCCTTCTTAACAGAGTTGGCTATCCTTTCCTCGGTTTGGACCTTTGCTATTCTGACTGCCTTCCCAGCCTCTTTCTGCTTTAACTAATAAAGTTCTCTGTCCTGCTCCTTCTGTGTTTCTGTATATTTCCTGAATGCTGTCCTTTTCTCCTTAACCTTCCCTGCCACCTCTTTTAAGAACCATAGCAGTTTTTTCCTTCGTTGTGTTTTGTTGATTTGCTTTACACAAAGGCTTGTTGCCTCTGTGATGGCTGATTTGATTACTCCCCATTGTTCCTCCACCCCTTCTTCTTGCCTGTTTTCTAGTGCTTTTCTGAGGCACTCTCTCATTTTACCAAAGTCAGCTCTCCTAAAATCCAATACTCTTGCTTTTGTATGGCTTGACTCTATGGCTGTGTTTATTGTGAACCACACTGTTTGGTGGTCGCTTGTTCCCAGATGGCTACCCACTTCTAAATCTGAGATTCTTTCTCCATCCCCATTTGAGAGTACCAGGTCTAAGATTGCTCCCTCCTGAGTGGGTTCCAGTACTTGCTGTCTGAGGCATGCCCCTTGTAGGGCATCAAGAATGACCCTGCTCTTGGATGTGCCTGCAGCAAAGGTGCTCCAGTTAATATCTGGCATATTCAGGTCCCCCGTCAACAATATCTCCCCTTTTTCTGCCATCCTAAGGATGCCTTCTATCATTTCCTTGTCCATTCCCTCCCCCTGAGATGGGGGTCTGTATACAACCCCCATGTGGATTGTGGTGCCATTTCTTGTCTCCAGGGTGACCCAGAGTGCCTCTTCTGCTCCCTGTTTACTCTTTAGTTCTGTTGCTTTGATCCCTTCCTTTACATAGAGAGCTATTCCACCTCCTCTTTTACCCTCCCTATCCCTTCTGTAGATGGTGTATCCTAGTATGTTGACATCCCAGTCATGGTTCTCTGTGTACCATGTTTCTGTGACTGCCACAATATCCAGGCAACCCTCTTCCATCAAGGCCACTAGTTCAGGGAGCTTGTTACACAGACTATGGGCATTGGTACTCATCACCCTCCACTTTTTGATGGCCTTACCCCTTTTAGCCCCATTCCTGTCCTTACTGCCTTTGCCTTTTTTTACATTTACCTCTGTCCTGCTCCCTAATGACTTCTCTACCTTGGTGTTTACCTCACTAATTATCGTGTTTTGTGGGGGGAGGCTGGGATTTCCCTGTTCCTTTTCAGTGCCTCCCCTCTTGGCTAGTTTAAATGCTTGCCAATGAAGCATTTAAACCTCTCACCTAGGATCCTGGTCCCCCCCCCCCGGACAGATGTAGACCATCGTGCCACTATAGGTCTGCATCCCTCCAGGTGGCTCCCCAGTCCCCAATGAAGCCAAAACCCTGAGCTCCACACCAGATTTTCAACCATTCATTGAATTCCCTGGTGAGGAGTACCCTAGCATCACCCTTGCCATAGACAGACAGCACCTCCGAGAAGGTTACCATATGCGCTACTTGTCTAAGGCCCCTCCCCAACTCTGCAAACTCCTCTTGCACTGCTCTGATCCCATTCCTAGCCAGGTCATTTGTCCCTAGGTGGACAATGACATCCAGCTCCCTCCTTCGTGCAGCTGCTCCCACGATCCTGAGGATTCGCTTTCTGTCCCTCCAAGCCGTGGTGCCAGGCAGGCACCTTACATCCCTCTCCCCTTCCTCCCCCATTTCTATACCCCTAATGATTGAGTCCCCCACCAGGAGTTGTTTCCTTCCCCTGTGGGGTCCCATGCCACCCTCCTGTGGGTCTCTTTTGTGAAGGTTCCCAGCATCCTCCTTGGTCTCCACTGCAGGTGCCTCCATAGAGGAACCCCTATCCACCAGAAGAGCGTATGAATTGTGGAGAGGTACAGCGGGAGGGAAGCAACTCTGTTCCAACACCCTCTCCTTCCCTGAGCCCACCCTGGTCCAGCCTCTCCTCTTTCTTGGCAACCTCTGAGGTAGTGGCATTGGCCCTGGTGGTCCCTGGGTAGGGGAGGAGGTTTCACGAATCCTAGCCAGGTCATCCTGGAGACCGGCAACCTCCTCCCTCAGACCAGAGAGGTGCCTACAAATAGGGCAGCATCGCAGCCTCCAGAATGTCTCCCGGAACACTGCTGTCCCACAGCCATTGCACTGCACTACTCCTATCATGTCTTATTATGTGTCCCCTCTCCATAGGCTGGTGGACGTCCTCTATCTGGATTTCAGTAAGGCGTTCGACTCGGTACCCCACAACAGCCTACTAACAAAGCTGAGGGAGATGGGGTGAGGAGCAGTTACTCAGGTGGGTGGAGAACTGGCTTACGGGGCGAATACAGTGAGTGGTGGTTGGAGGGATAGTCTCCTCCCCCAGGAGGGTCGTCAGTGGGGTCCCCCAGGGTTTGGTCCTGGGACCACTCCTGTTCAATTCCTATGCCTCAGACATAGGGTGGGGTGTTAGTAAACCTTGTGTTACTATAAATATTTGGAATAAAACTTCACAATGGGGTTTTCCAATATCAAAACAATCAGTAAATATTGATATGTATCAGGTGTGTATGTGTCCTATTAGGAAGAAATTGAAGAGACAAACTTAAATTGCCTGTATGGTTATTAAAAATAATTAAAAATCGAGATACAGCATCAAGATAGTTAGGACTAGACTTAATGATATCTGGTTCCGGGATGGGAACAGGTGTGATTACCATATAACCAATTACCTGTTTATGGAGTAAAAACAGAGATTAGAAAAGTTCACTTTGCATAACTTTTAGTCCATATCGGAAGAATGTATAGTTGGTCACCACACAATGTTCCACATCAGCAGACTATACCACCTTGAAGGATGGCATTTTTCAGTTGGTAAGTTGAACAGGTCACGAAATGGCAATGTCCACAAGGCATAAACTAGGAACGGTTCCAGGGATAAATCCAGGGTTTCTTAAAATGTCAGATGAAGATTCATAGTTCAAATTTTGATGCATTCAGATTTTCCAAAGGTTGATCCAAATGTTCAGGAGGCAGCAGTATTTTCAGAAGCCTCAGCAGGGGGTGCATTAGATTGCACATTGAGTTTTACAATGGAACAGCAACAGTGTTCAGTGGAAGATGATCACACGGCTGCACAAAGTGTAAAAGTTTTTTGACAGTACTCAGTTCTCAGTCTGTATGAGGCACCAGCCAGGCTTGGAAAACAAGCAGTGAAGAAAGTAGATTTCTCGATTGTAGATCAAATGAAGAAGAGTCTTCTTGCTGAGTTGGGGGATTGCCCCAACCCCAGACTAGCTTCATAGTATGCATAACAATGAGCTTGATTGAAGAACCTTAATTGGCTGGACTGAATGCAGTTTATTTGAAAGTTCACAAGTGGAAGCCTACTTTCAGTTATTAGGCCTGTATTCACAAGTTGGTAACACAAGTTGGAAGATGTCACATCTGCATAAAAGGTGATGTTCATTTTAGGTATGACATTCAAAGTTGAGTCAGTCACGATTCCAAGACCTCATGGTAAACAAGGAAAGGAGGTCATTTTAACCTTTCACGATAAAAGTTCACATCAAGATGATCAATAGAATGGACGGTTGCCAGTCGATCAGAGATGGATGTTGCCAGATGAAAATGCGGCAATGACACTGTGAGAGTCACAAACATGGCTTCCTTGATTGTGCAGGAATAAGTTTCGAAACATGGAGCAATACTGGAGTGTGTGGTGACATACCCAAGGTTCCTTGCTGTTGACAAGGGAATAGTGCTAGATCCAAATAAACATTTGTTAACACGTGCAATAGAAGTGCAAAATGTGGCAGTGCCACTGAGCCATACGTCTGTCATGCATGAGATCAAGGATATATCCTAAATTCCAGATCCCGGAAGAGATAACCAAAGGGTTGTAAAAACATAATAGCTGTAGGCAGTGCAAAAGGACTTTCCTAGCTATGTGATGCTCATCTACTTCCTTAATGTGAGCAGAAATTAAATCATTAACATAACAATTGTCAGGTCAAACCCCTTCACAATATCCTTACTATTGTAAATGTCAATCACTCTTAATGAGCAAAATCATGTATACCATGCAATGGGGGGGGGGGATTGATTCTATATTTCATACTATCATGAACCTTTAACATATGTGCTTGAATAATGGCCATCTCAGCCCTATTTCACATAGATGTGTCAGAGCCAAATAGGTCTGAGTCTAAACCTGTGTTTTGTTTAAAAAAAAATGCCTAGTGCGTTTGGGTAGGTTTGCAGTCATAAGATGTACCACTAGCAGTCAGGATGTGAAAATCCTAAGTGTGTGTACGTGTTGTGCTATCAGTCCCTGTATAGGGAGTCATTAATGAGTACCTGGTATGCTGTCAGGTTATCTAATCACATCATTATTAAAAAAAGTGGGAAATGTTTGTTGTGAAACATATAGCAAATCATTCCAAGTTTAAAGGGTGAGATTTAAAATCACTGGGATGTGCATGAACTGCACATTATTAACTAGGGTACCTGGTCGAGAAGTGGCTGTTAGACCACTGGGTGGGCCAGGATTCTGTTTTGGTCAGTCAGCATTAAGTGTCACAAATTATGAAGCATCATAGAGTTAAAAACCTTAAGATCTAATGGCTTTTATTGCCATATCAGTTGGTTGCAAAATTCCTGATTATCAATAAAATGTAAACAGGAGTCCAGATCAAGTCTAGCTGCTAGAATTGATCCAAAGCAATGATCATAACATTCCGTAGGGCCTCACTACCCTTCTGGACAATGAACATGTCTTTTAGGACTTTAGTGTGAATTCCACAGGATGCAATTAGATCATGTGGGCTTGTGAGGTATTCTGCTTCAACAATCTGTTTAGGATTACGTCACTGGTTCTTATTTGCAATACAATGTGCAGTTTGGGCTTGTAAGAAACCCCATACTTCTAAAAAGAATAATAAGCATAAAAGCAAGCATCTCTCTCTTTGGAACCTAAAAGAAAAGAGAAAAAGAAAAACATAGTTTAGTACTATTCCACCCACTGGGGTATGGAAAAGTAATTTAATCTCCTTTAAACAGGTTCATTTGATAGGCATGTATCCATGTATCAATGACTGTTATTGTGAGGCAGTCTAACTTGGTAGACTGCTGGACTGCATTTGTTTACAATGGGATAGGGCATGTTTTTGGGTCTTGCCGAGATATTGTGAAGCAAACAAGTGTACCTTTTGGGTGTCTTGTTTGAGATATTTAACATTATTATCTACTGATGCTCCATCAGCAGTGGCAGTACACAGGTCCAGAAGTAAATGTTCTGGGAGTCTCATGAACCATACGGTCATGATTTCAAAAATAGTGTACGCTATGTACCTGCAGAGGGTGTTCCTCTTATTGCCATAAGGAATAAAGGCAATAATGAATTCCAGTCCTTTTGGGTTTTCAGAACAAGTTTATATAACATAACTTTGATCTGCCTGTTAGCACATTCCACCTGTCCTGATGACTGTGGATGGTAAGGGATGTAAAACTTTTGTTTTACCCATAACAAATCCAGAATTTCCTGCATTACTTTGGCTATAATCAGAATTTACCTTTAGGGTAACCCACACCTGGTAAATAGCTGTCTTACCAATCCATTTTCAGTCACTTTGACTGTGTTGTTCTGTTTTGGGATAGCTTTAAACTGTTTGGAAAATACGTCTGTGATCACTAGTGCAAACTAGTTGGTCTTAGTGATTGGCACAGGGCCAATGTAGTCAATCTGGATATTGTTTCAGGGGCCTTTTGCCTCTGGGATAACAATGCATTTGTCCTAGCTGGTATAGGATTGTTCTGTTCTCAGATCAAACAGTTACTAATGTAGTGTTCTACATCATTTCTCATATGTAGCCACAAGACAGAGAATTTTAGTCTGTCTAGAGTTTTTACTGACTCACTGGTGTCCACCAATTGGAGTATCATGTACTTGATACAGCAGATAAAATCTACTCTCAGATGTTCAGGAATTACCCGTAACTTTTCATGAGTGTTACAGCAGTAATGTTACAAATGAGTAAGCCATCTCTGGATAGGTGAATGTCATTTTCACTTTCTGTAAGTGCTATTTCTGGAAGTTATTCCTCAGTTTCTTTATTAAGGAACCTATGCACTGCCCTCAAGTGAGGGTTCTTCTTTTAGAGCATAAAGAATATACATACAACATGCTCAAACCTTATAAATGTAGAGTATTTAAACTGGTTAGGGCTGTGTTGTACACAAACAAGTCACTGTATTTCTCAGAGGTAATATCAGAGAATTGGAACAGAAGTTTGTCTTCTGCCAAAGAAATTCAGTTTAGAGAGAAACAGGTACGCATTAATCACCAACAGAGGAGGGCTCTACCGGTGGATTAATGCCCTGCTTGGGGGGGGGTTGGTGCATGAGGGCGAAGCCCGAGGGCTTCCAATCACCCAGCGGGCATTAATCCCCAGTAGAGCCCAATGCTGGAGGTGATTAATGCGCTTGTAACATGGCAAGCGCGACGGGGACATTGTGTGAGCCGTGGATCACTCAGAAATACAAAAGTGTTGCTGAAAGTGATACTGCTGCTTCCTATTGTATGGTAGTTGTGCTTGCATTCTACTCACTGTGATGACCTGAGAGCATGTGCGTTCACGATTCACGGAGGACAATCTTTTGGTTAGTGGCGCCCATTTCTCAACAGACGCGAACAGAATATTGCTGTGTAAAAGGCTCAAGAACGGCACATTTTTTAATTTGTTGCGACCTGTTCTATGGATTTCCCTTAGACGATATATAGCACTTGCCGATGGAAGCAGTACACTATGGGAGACATATTGACTCCCAGTGACAACTATTCAGACACCTACTATGGCTTTACTGCACCCTGTGGCTTCTCTCTTTGTGTGCGTCGATATCTGCATGTTTCCCATTTCTTTACTTTTTTTCCACAGTTCTATAACTGATTTGGTGTGTGTGAAATTGTGCGACTCGGAGGGGTGGGGGACCGCGCAACTCCGCTGAATATTTGCTCGGTGCTTGATGACTGCTGCCATCTACAGGCTTGTCCGGATACCTACTGCCACTGCCTGTGTGTACCACTGCTGCCTGGCGTGCTCCCGATTGCTGCTTTCACTCTCTCGCCTCTTCATGACAGGCTCAGTGCTGCACCCTCTGCCTGAAGGACAGTCTAGGTACTAATGCAGCGGGCATTAATGAGCGATTTCCCTGTGGAGACTTGAGGTACTGACCTAGCGGGCGGTACTGCTGTGTTAATCACCGCTGCCGGTCGGTCAGATGATGCAGTTCCGCCAGTCGGTGAGCTGTATTTCACTACTGTGTCCAGAGCCATGTTACAAACCCAATTAGAAACTGTAATAAAAACATTTATCTACAGTGCTTTCTGTAATTATCTCAAGGACATTTCTTGAAGCTGGCAGAGCTTAACCCTTTCATAGAGTGCTGGTATCATTTTACATAAGGAAAAATCTTTTTATTCCTTTCTTAACGCAAACTGTGTATTTCTCAAGGATGTTCCAGCTCTCTAAACCATTCACAAATGTTTGTAGTAATTAGGAGACTCCTCGCCTCCGTGCTTTTCATTTTATTTGCCAGGTGTGTTTTAACATTGCCTGTGAATCGTACATGTACGATGATGCAGTTACTAGCCATGCACTCTCTGTCATCACTAGGATGTAAAATAATTCCAAACCCTGCTATCTGACCCTCGTTGGTATGTGTGGCTGAGTCATCAGTCAAAACATGACAGACAGTGGTGTCTTTGAACACTTTCTGAGGTTCTGTCAGAAAGGGCACTGGGACAGGTAGGTCAGGGGGTTGGAGTGAACAATCATGGGTCTCTCCTCCAAATTGTAGGCCATGGGCCAACAAGGATGGAGTTTTGATAGGAAGGACAGTGATGTCATTATCCTGTAAAATGAGAGACCAGTGTGTAAGTCTGGCATTAGATACAGAGTCATCTTTTACTCTGTCTGACAACAGAAAGTTAGTTAGCAAATGGTTGGAATGCAGCACAATGGGTGCATATCCAATGCTGTACATAAAGTATCTCACTGCCCAGTATGTAGCCAAAAGATTCCTTTCACAAAGGTTGTATTTCAGCTCCACTGGGGCAAGCATCTGGGATGCATAAGCAATGGGTCAGATGTGTCCCTTGTATGTTTGGGCTAAAACTGCTGAGATTGCTATATCTGATGTGTCAGTTTCAAAATAATGCCCTAAAGCTGTGTTAGGATTAACCAATGCTGGGGCCATGGTTAGTGATCCCAAAAGAAAAGGCAATGATATCAGTATTAGGATACCTTGTACCTTCTTACCTGTAGTGCCTGCCATTGCAGCCATAGTATGGGATGATCCAGGTGTCATTGATGGAGAGGGTTCTGCATCATGTGCTGGCAGTGCTGGAACTATCAGGGATGCCTGCACAGTGGAGAGAAGTGTTGTGCAAGCTGCATGTAGTTCTCCAGCTATGGATTGTGGTTCAGTAGCCATCAGGAGTGGAGGAAGTAGTGCTGAGACAGTTGTCAGCTCAGGTTCAGAAATCAAACCTGTAACCCTCCCCCCCAATGTGGCCTGTGATGCTGAAAATATCACAGCCACGGGGCTTTTAGAATCAGGGTTGTCCCTTCCCCCATCAAATGTAAAGTGGGTTTCCCCACCGGAATGTTGCTGGATGGTAGCAACATTGTTTTTAATGTTGCAGCTTAAGGTATTAATGCACTGCATAGGAAAAGCAGTACGTTTAGTCTTCTCAGGGGAAGCAGATGTTAAATTGCATAGGAAATGAAAACAACCTTTCATGTAATTAACTGCAGTGTGTTCTTTATCCAAGGCCATGCTAATAAAGCAAACATTAACAGCATCAGCTCTTTCGGCAGCATCAGACGCTGACTTCATGACAGATTGTGTATCTACCTTATTCAAAAGTACATGAACATAATTTTTAATGAGACTCTTCTGTCCCTCAGAAACACTAGTGTTACTGATAACATTATTAATCATGCCAAACAACTCCAGTTTGTTTTGTTTGGTTATGGCAGCAATCACAGGTCCCTGTGACTGCAAGATCGAATCTTCGTGATATGGTGGTTGGCCATTTTGGATTACCTCATGGGCATCATGGGTTACTGTGTCATGACCATCATCACATGACCATGAGCGGCCATCTTGGGGATGGTATGGGGATGCAATCTGATGACATGTGTGTCCACCATTTTGAGACTCTAACAATTCTCCATTTTGTGAATCACAGAAAAACAAGTGACTAGCCTTTGCTCTAGTCCACCCCACAGCATACTGTGAGTGTTCAAAATCAAACTCTTCAACATCAGAAGAGGCAAGGTCTTTGGGCATTAAGTTAGCATGCCCTGCCAATACCTCTGGCCGACGGCACATGTTCGCCATATCTGACTTTTTACTCCTACATTCTAACTCAGGTACAGGAGTTAGCACGCTATTAAGTACTTTGTTTTCAGATTTCAGGACATTCCCATCTTGTAAAACATGCTTATTATTGACAGAAGCTGTGCCATAGTTTATATTGAAAACCTTCATTTCAAGTCTGCTGTAATTAAAACATACTGAATCATGCTGTACCGTCAAGGTCTGGTGTTGAAATACCAGCTCGTTAACTTTTTCAGTAATTACTTCAGACTTATTATCTCTTAAGTTCCTTGTTTTCAAAATGTAAGGAATCAGTGTTACTAGCCAGAACACCATTAGTTTTAAAACCTTTTTTTCTAAGTTTTGACTTTTCAGCATTATCTCTTAAGGCAAGCAGGTTGTGTCTGCTTCTCTCATTAAAGAGAGAGAGACTCATTTTCTAGACGGACAGATTGTAGCTCAGACAGTAGTCCAGCTATTATTTCTGTATGAGAAGCCCTTTTCAGACTAATCCCCTGCTTGTAGGCAGAATTCTCCATTTTGCAAGCAATATACTCACTTTTCAAAACAGATATTTTATTTAGAACAGCATCAAAACAATTAAACACCGTTGCAATTAATAATCCTTCCGGATCATTGGTACCATTTTTTAATTCCCCATAATGGGCAATGATGTCCGTTAAAGGACCATCATTGGATTCTACTACTTCAGCAAAATCAAACCAACTACTGTTAGCAGTTTGGCTTGTTAAGGCATCCAGCCTCAACTCAGTACTAATATATTTAGACATGTTTTAAGATAAGAAACCCTTAGCTGTCTGTGGATCAAAAAACTTTGTTTGCAACCAAAGTTCATGACAGGACACAAACAGCCTTTGGCGTATGTGGACTCCTAGATGAGTAAATACCCATTAGGATTTGAATGCACAAGAAAGCTGTCTAACTGTTTGTTTTGGCTCCTTTATAGCTGTGTTCCCACAGAGAAAGAATAGGAAAAAAATAATCAAAAATAAAATAACTCATTACATAGAAACTGAATATCTGCCAAGAGATTGTTTTGTCTGCACTGTGAAACACACAACAGACCGAAACATTAAGACACTTTCAGTTTGCTTGTTACTGGGGATTCGTTGCCCAGTGTTCTAATTTACAGAGGAAATTAAAATGAAACTTGGCAAAGACATCCAGACTCCATTTCGCGGTCGCCATTATGTTGTCTAAACACACTTGGTGTGTAGGGTAAACAATAAAAATAATAATAATAATACAGATTCTTGTGTCTCAGAGTCTGCCAAGAAACATTCGTAGACAAGCAAGGAGTACTAATAAAGTTTATTATACTACTTACGCCAAGCATGTGACAAAGAAAATCACAAGGGAGATGGGTTTCTCACCACTCCTGAAGAATGTACGTAATCCCCAGAACTGTAGATCTTAGGTTCTCTAAGATCTTGTTCTGTCTCTCCCCGCGCTCCAGTTCTCTGCCCTTCTAGAGAAGCTACAGTAGTGTCTTGAGAGCGCTGCAGTGGGTTGCAGACAGCTGTATACTACAGACAACAGGATAGCAAGAAAGATTACAACATAGTTACAGATATGATAAACAATATGTATTGGTCCTAAGTCATTCTTCATTGGAGAATGACTTAGGAGACAGAATTACTAATGAGTATCATATGAGACAGAATATGCTTCCATTAGCATTATAGCTTAGACAAAAGAAATGCTGACAGTTCAAACTACATGCACATTTCTTACTTACGTACAATATAAAACATAGAGACATAACAAAAGCTGTCTCTCTCTGTCAGCTTGCTTAGACAAAGAGAACTGCTGACACGTATACTGTATGTACCTGAGTTTAAAATACACATTACTTATAATTATATGAGAATATGAGTATAGAATAATCACTGATGATCCCTCTGAGTCATCTTGTCGGTGATTAGGTAGATTATATATGGAATATCTATAAAAGACAAACATAATCTAGATAAATGTATTATAGTGAGGTATAATAAATCATGCATGGCAATATTAGCATATCTTCGCAGCAAAGCACATTCCTAGCACCCATGCTTATATGATCGGTGCTCATAACTATAGGTTAGTGCAAAATAGCAGTATCACAGTACAATAGACCAGGAATACAGTGTGAGGTGTATGTGGGACGATAGGGGGCATAACCCAGGTGTAACACCATGAGATCTAAATTATTATGTAGTTTGTAAATTAAAAGTAAATCCCCTCTAATTCTCCTATTATGTAAAGAGTGGAGTCCTGTATCAGCTAGTCTCGATTGATAAGGTTTCTCTGCTAGTCTTGGAATCATTCTAGTTACACACCTCTGTATTCTCTCCAAGCGGTCATTATCTGATTTAAGATGGGGGCTTCAAAAGGGGGACCCATAGTCAATAAAAGGTCTAACACGGGATCTATAAAGATTAATTATACATTGTTCGGTTCTGGTGACGAATGAACGCTGAATTTGTCTAAGTAACCCGTTTGTCAAATTGGCCAGTTTAAGACAACGATCAGTTGATGTAAGTTTGGAATTAACTAATATTCCCAGATCCCTTTCCAAATTAGTGGATTTCACCTGTGTATTATTAAGGTAATATTTATTTTAAGGGTTATGACTCCCAAAATGCATAACCACACATTTTGCTATGTTAAATTCCACCTTGTTTTCAATGGCCCATTCTTCAGCCTGCTGCAGATCTAATTTAAGTGAGTTGGAATCGATCTGATCATTTACAGGACCCCCGAGCTTTGAGTCCTCTGCAAATTTGGATAACCAGTTTTTAGTAGAAATTTGCATATCGCTAATATAAATATTGAACAAAACTGGGCCCAAAACTGAGCCCTGTGGAACTCTACTGGTAACTGCACCTAAATCAGAGAAACAGTTATTTAAAACAACTATTTGAGATCTATTGGTAAGCCATGCATTTACCCAATTAACTAGTTGGTATGAGAAGCCCAATGATTCCATTTTTTTAATTAGGTTACCATGTGGGACTTTGTCAGAGGCCTTACCGTAATCCAGTAAAATAACATCTAACTGTTGTTTGTTGTCAAGGCCCTGACTAATGTTACTGTAAAAAGATAGCAAATTCGTAGTACAAGAATGACCGGTTCTAAATCAAAAACTGTGAGGAATCATTGATGTTGAGTTCTGTCACTTCCTTGTCAGGAAGTGATTTTATCACCTTTTCCATGATTTTACAGACAATTGATGTAAGGCTAATGGGGCGATAATTCTGAACATTAGACTTGCTACCTTTTTTGTGGATTGGGGTAACAGATGCTATTAACCAATCAGCGGGGATCTCTGCTTTACAAAGGGATTTGTTAAATACTATTTCTAATGGGATTGCTAATACCTCGGCAGTTTCAATTAGGAATCTAGCACTGATATGATCAGGACAGGGACTTGTGGTTTTCTTCAAGGACTTGAGAAGTGGGATGATATCTGAGACATTAATGTTGTATAACTGAATTGGTTTCAAATGGGGCCCAGTACTTTTTATGGAGGAATGAGAATTGTCTTTTTTTGTAAAGACTGAACAAAAATATGTCTTAAAAAGGTTAACCATATCAGAGTCTAGATGTATTGGCATACCATTATGTATGATACCTTACAGGAATTACATTTTTTATTATTTAAATAAGAAAAGAGAGCCTTGTATCCATCTTTTGTATTTGCCGACTTAAATTAAATTTTCATTTTGGCTTGCTTAATCATGTATTTTAATTTACATAGTGTTTTTTATACTCTAAATAGACTAAGCTTTTTCCCTTATATTGAACAGATTTAAGTTTTTTAAAAAGTTTTTTCTTTTTATTAATTTGTAATCTAATGGATTTGTCCAGGCATTGACAGCTGGCAGTCTCAAATACATGCTGTCGCCATCCACTGACATGTTTTTTGTTACTAATATTAACAGCCTTGCACATATCTGTAGTTCACGTCAAGACCACATCAGAGATGATAGACTACATTAATGTCATTTCTTTGATAACTAGCCCACATTGATGTTCTGTGCAGATGTTTTTGGTGCTGTAAACCATCTATTCAAACTGCATTGTTTATATGTATAACATATGTAAACGTACACACAAGTTACACATCAGAGCTAACATTCTGCACAAATCATTTGAGCCTACCATGTGAATGGTACTGATATTGCTCAAAGGCATTCTTGTAGCACTGATACATGACTCGGAGCACACATAAATAAAAATACACAGGAATAGGGCAATTAAAGTGCAGATTGTAAGGATTTATACTGCTTGTTAAAATTTATTAACTTCTCAGTCATCATTTCATACTATATTTTCTATACTATGTATGTATGCGTAACAAAAATCTCAAATGAAAATGTTATTACTCTGGTCTGTGTTGTGCAAAAAGCAGAGCTCATTTGAGATCCCTACTCCTGCACCATCTGGGGTCCCATATACAGTCACAAATTTAGTGCCTCAAAGTGGGGCAACAACCTGTTTGTACCAGAGTGCTACCTTGAACCTGATGAGATTTGTAACATGGCACAAAAGTAGATGGTGAAATCGAGGAATGAGATTGGTCCAAAGGCATCAGCTGAGGAAAATCCAGCGGGTATTAACCCAGCAATAGAGCCCACTCTTGCAGTACCTGTGTAAACCAGGGTGACAGGGGCAGCACTGAAATGAAAGAATATCGGTAGCACGCTTTGAAACGGAGGTAGAGACACAGTTTGTGTTGGCATATATTCGCACCTGTAAATGGCGCACGTCATGCAACACTGAGACACAATCAGTGTCGGGATGTCGGGGAGTGCTGTAGTACCGTGGGGTATATGGGACAGAAGCGTGGCGAGTGGCAGAAGTGAAAAAGGCACAGAAATGGCTGAACCACGAACAGGTGCGTCTCAGTTGAGTCACGTATAAGTGAGCATGACGTGTTAGGGCTAGTAAAATGACTCGGGGAGCAGCAAATGACTTTCAGACAATACAATACAGCTATCTTGGAACATTTTGGCACGAGTACAGAAAAAAAAGATCTATCCCAGAATGCAGCAGTATTATGTACCTCACTGCTCTAAGAACGAAGGGATATACAGTGAAACTGTCGGTTAGAATAATGAAAAAAAAAATACAGTGGTGCTTGTGTGAAACGGCAATGTCAGCTCCGCATTTCGTCATAATTAGTGCACACTAGATAAATATATGTGAGCGGTTGAATGTGCACGCACACGGCGATACATCTGCAAAGGTTCAAAAGCACTACCCTGCTGCATTGTTTGTGCATTAAAATGAGTCATGTTGTTAATATCTATGCGCTTGTAAGTGAAATTGTATTATTCAAAATACTTCCCTTGCACTTGCCATGTTACAAGCGCATTAATCCCCTCCAGCATTGGGTTCTACCGGTGGATTAATGCCTGGTGGATGGTTGGAAGCACTCGGCCTGCGGCCTCGTGCACCAAACCCCCTCCACCCGGGCATTAATCCACTGGTAGAGCCCTTCTCTGTTGGGGATTAATGCTTACATACATGACTGGTTCTCAGAGCAAGGGACTAGAAGGAAGCTGGATTAAAAAAAATGAATAAATAAAAAATGTGTTTTAAGTGGGTGCATAGATTCCAGATGTGACTAAACTGAATCATGTCTGTCATTTCTGCCCTTAAGTCCCTACTTTTTGAGCAGCAGTTTGGGCTTGGGAAATAAGTCTTGCAGAAAGAAATGCCACAAGCCATAAATAACTGAGGGTAATACCTGAACCAGCAAATTTGCAGCAGTTTATGCCTCACACTGGTTGTAGGCTTGGGAGTTTGAGCTTTGACCTCTCAGACCAGAACATTTAGGCGAGGCCGTTTTTTTTAAATGACAGTTTACAGAAGTTTTCAGAGTACAAACAACAATAAATGCATAAATTAAACAGTGACATGACGTGAATAATTCCTTGATTCTAAGCAAATATTTCTTTAACTACTACATAATGGAAATACTGCTCAGTCTTTAAGTAGTTTAATGTAGCAGAAACATAGTTGTAGACAACACATCATGAGATATTTTACACCTTGGCCTTGAAATGCTCTGCTTACTCTACAAAATACAGTAGGCTATAATTACCCCTTTTCTATGAAGTTAGCTACTACGAAGTTTATATTTATTCTGGTTCCATTCGTGCCAGATTATCTAACAAAGCTGCACCTTCTCCACTTTCCTATAACTCGAGGAAAGGGAGCCAGCAGTATGTAAATTTTTCTTTTCGAAACTATGAAGAAGCTGTGATCTTTTTCATTTGGTAAATTGTTTTGCATACTGATACCCACTGCTTGTTGTGGGGCACTCATCTTTGAGTCGATATAGTGTTATGGTCTTCAAGGCTGCTGTTATGAAAATGTTAAATAAGCTCAGGTGGGGCTGCTCCAGATATAAGATACTGCATGTTCAGCATGGAAACCAACTCCAGGGTCTCTGCTATTAGTTTGAAAAGTTTTAACTAGAAGGGTTTAATCTTAGGATACTTCCTGAAAGTAAGAGTGTGTGTGTGTGTGTGTGTGTGTGTGTGTGTGTGTGTGTGTGTGTGTCTTTGCCTGTGATTGGCTACCTGGGAGCAGATTCTTCACACTTATCTGTGAATATTGACCCAAAGTGTTTGACAATTACAGTCGTTCTAAAGTATCTGGTCAGAATTTTCCATCTATGCGTCTTCCATACATTTACTGTCTTAGCTTTCATGGCAAACTTCCATATTTTTATCAGTCTAGGTTTTCATCTTCTAGCTCTGCATCCAAGGTCCATGTTTGTCAATTTCACTATACATTTCAGGTTTAAAGCCTTGCTAATACAGTACAGCTTAGATACTCCTCTGTGGAGTCCCCCAGGAGACAGACCCTTTTCTAAGATGTCCAGAAATTTATTACTGTAGGTGAAGTTTTTAGCTGACCAGTGCCAGGTTCTGTTTTGATCTAATGCCTGATTTGTAGATAACAGTGGAGAGCTTTCAGGGAGACTGAGTTCCTACTGTCATTGCTGCAAGGATGTAACCCCACCCCAACCACTGAAGGCGAATGTCTGAGCCTAAGCAATGTCCCAGCCTATCTTTTATATTTTTTCTTTAAAAGTTTATTTAAACAGGAGAAGTACTATGAGAAACAAGTCTGGTTAGCAGAACATCCCTTGTCAGATAAAGGCAAGACATACACAGGCTAGCTAAAGGTTGTCTCACACACATATCTCTCATCCTCTCAGCATTAAAAATCATAGCACTGGCCTTCAAAAATCATAGCAAATTGCCAGAATGTGTAGCACTTTCTTATTTTAAACAATATTATGTCTACAGATAGTGGTCCCCATATAGTTAGTGATGAGGAATGTTTCTATCAAATTAATTCAAAGATTTAATAGTTTGTGTGTCCAGAAATACCTCTAACATTATGAGGAATATCAGTAAACTTGTAAGGAGCACGGGTAAATTTGAGTGTGGAAATCATAGCGCTATGCGAAATTCATAGCAGTTGAGAGGTATGCTCACACACCTTCTGAAGGTTGAATTGATTCCACCTGGTTCAAAATCAGTGCAATCCGTAATTGTAGTGAGACCTGAAATATTGTGTTAGAGTTAACATTTTTTATTACTCCAACAGGTAAATCTTTCCTTTGCCCATGGATAAGTAATGTTGGCCAGCGATTTTGCATCCACTCAGTAACAGCCAAGTTTGTTTGACCCCCCCCATCCCATAACAACTGCCAGCTAGGCTACATATCTCCTACTATAGGTGTGGCTAATGATGTAGTTGACATGCTAAATAACAACAACTCCTACAGTCTGATATGCCCATCTTCCTTTCTGTCTGTTTTCGGTTAAAATTCTGCCTTTTCAGCTACTGAAGGTACCTAAATTGGAAGACTGGAAAACAAGAACATGCCAGTCCACTGGCACAGTGGAAAAGCAACTGCACGCAACACTTGTGACCTGAGTTAAGGAATGAATCTTAGTCATCAGGGGCCAGCTGGGGGCAGTAGGATCGGCGTTTTCGGAGATTTAAGGGTCTCTAGTGTGCCTGTAAATGTTTTTCAAGATATATGGCACCCGCGCGAGCGTCATGCTGAAGCAGAGCCTCTAGTGGCCAGAAAAAGGTGTAACGCCTCATGCTGAGCTACACAGTGAAACCCACATATAAGAAACACATCGCATCAAAGTAAATGGGAAATAAAAATATTTATTGCACAAAAAGACCCGCTTGTAAACCCCCAAAACCCCAAGGAAAACCACACAAAAAGTGTTTCACACCAAAACAAAAATAACAAATTGTATTGTATTGAACTGTATTTGCAGTCTTTCGCCAGCAATTGCTGTTAAAAAAGTTCAGTTTCTTGTGGTGGTGCGATCTGACATTGCAGGACGGAGATCAGGCAGATTCACACTCTGCAAAGCAAACGAACAAAAAGGAACACTAAGTATACTTGATATAGGTATACTTATATTTGTATTTCACCTGTTCTGGGGTGGTGCTTTGCCCCCCATGCCCCCGGTTATCTCCGAATAATATGAGCAAATTCTTTTTAATATATATTATATTTTGTATTTAAACTGTTCTGTATATTTGTATTTCACCTGTTCTATGGGGGTGCTCCGCCCCCCCCGGGTTATCTCCGCATAATGTAAGCAAATTCCTTTCAATATACATTATATTTTGTATTTAAATGGTTCTATGGGGGCACTCCACCCCCTCCATACCCCCCTCCCGGGTTATCACAGCATAACATGAGCAAATTCCTTTTTTTGTTTGTTTTATTTAAACAATGCAAATTGTGATTTTGTACTGTTTCTGTTATCATCATAACTGTTTTGTGGTGCTCACATGTTATTACCATATTCCTCCGAGTGGCACAGATCGTGCACTGGGGACCCTCATATCTCCGATATTGTCATAGGATCATGCATCCCAGAGGACACCCTCCTGCTCTGAGAGAGGAGGGTACCATCCTCCACCACAGTACTGCCACCTAGGTGACCACAGGTGGTGGTGCAGTTGATGGCCAGCAGGTGGGTGGGGATATCACTGATGATGCGATAACGCACTTGTGTGTGCATGGTAATGATGTTCTTGGCCACGGCATCCCTAGGGGCTGCATGAAACACAGCAAAAATACCCAGCTGTGACAGGATGATTCCTGGCTCTCTCTGCAGGCTCTACTCCATTAGCTGTGGCACCTGTCCTCCTGAAGCTGGATTAAAGCTGACTCAAGGGTCCCTCTAGCCATGATGAAGGAACTGCACCGTGTCAGATGGTAAGCGGGTTGGGGGCAGAAGAGAAAGTCACAAGTCCCAGAGAAGGAATCTAGTCCACACAGATCCCCAGATTTCCTTTACATGGATACAGCATATATTTGTTGAAGCCATTCAATGAGAGCACTCTTTCTGGGCTAAAAAGGCTTCCCTTCCTACACAGAGTAATTAATCTCTCTCTGAGTAATACATTTTTGGACTCCTATGGTACATCAGCAAACCAGTATTTAAACCTGTATGTCCTGCATTCAGTAGTTTTTTAAATTAACTAATGAATTAATTTATTTTTTAATTTACATTTTATCCCCCGGGAGCTGGCAGGTGGGCTCCGGCTCCTCCGTGGGGGGGGGGGCTCGCATCCATTCCCGGACCCATGACCCCATCACCAGGATCACAGCCAGGGGCTTCATGGAGCCTGCCAGCTAAATGTTTCTGATTTTCTCCTCCCTGTGCCTCGGCCGTGCATACACGTGTAGAGGCACATGCATGCCGTGGTACCAAAGTACCCTCCCTATTCGTGCTACCCACTCACCTGCACTACTCTAAGGTCTCCACCTGGGGACAGTTGGACTAAGGGGATGACAAAGTCCTTCCCTGGGGAGGAGAGCTGCATTTTGGCTGCTCAGTCCAGCTACCCCCCCCCCCAGCCAACCCCGAATGACCCAGGCTCGTTCCCGAACTTGGGTCGCCAGCGTGGCACAAGGTGTGACATTCAGCACCTCAAACCTCAGCACCACCAGGCCAGCTGCATTCAGTTGTTTCTGGAAGTAGCCCTTCACCCTTCCCTAAGCCCACCTAACCTCAAGCCTCGCAGATATAGACAGTGCTCAGGTTTGGAGTCACTGGTACCCTAATTACTCAGGAATTCCAGAATGCGTGGGATAGACACATGAGAATTATCAAGCTAGGGCGAAAGAGTAGGGCTGGTAGCATCTAGGGTACTTTAAGCATTAGAAAGAGGGATAGGGCAGACTGGATAGGGCACAAGGCCCTTATCTGCCGACAACATCTCTGTATCTAGGTACTCAAAAATCCCATTTCATTATAAAAATACATGCAGTTTATGATTCATTGCTAGGGGAATATAGAGGATGTATGTAGCAGTATGCTGCAATTTGACAGTGGAGCTCATGGTTGGTAACATTTAATGCATTGTTCTGCACCTCTCATTTTCCTCCTTTTCTCAAAGCTGCATTTTTGTATCCCCTGTGTCCCCCATGATCTGGGTCTGTTAAGGTGCTAGGATATGTCTTTGGAAAAAGTTTGCCCTTTACCAGCCACTTTGATCTGTACATTAAATCTCAAATTAATCTTTTGACGGGCTGAAGTGTATTTATTATCTGTCCAAAGTACTTTTTGTGGTGCACTGAGTTTCGCTCAAGAAGCTTGATAATCCAAAGTGTAAGCCCGTTCCCAAAAGTGGGAGTTTGCTAACTATTTGATGCTGTTGGTTCCCCTGTTTGGACTGTAGTTTGGGGACTGGTTGGGCATCAGACTTTCCCTAGCAATGCTGTGGACTGTATCACTTTAAGAATTCTGCAGGTTGGCTCTTGCCATGTGAGTCTCAGTTCTGCAACCTGTCTAGACCGTGGACTGCACCTGTCAGAAGCTCCAGTTTGCAGTACATCGTGCTTGCAGACTTTTTAAGGCACAGGACATGATAAGCATAGAGGCATGAGTACCACAGAGGCTTTGAGTTCTGTAGACTGTGAAAAGGGCTTACTCATGTTATTCTGTGTTTGTTAGCTGTTGCTGGCTTACCTTGAAGAGTTAGCCCACTAGTGTGTGTGTTAGTGTCAAACTGGGAGAGTTTTTGCTTTATAAACAGATTTTTCAGCTGTGACTACTATGGTGCTGCAAACCAGGCAATCTGTTGATGCGTGGCAGAGCTTGAACTTATAGTAGTACAACGGCCATCGCTTCAGTTGCCCATGCAGCAAAGACCCAGAGGCATCTGGGATATGTACTCACTCTGTGCTTCCTAGGAGGGAAGTGGGAGTTTTCCTGAATGTCCAGGCCTATTCATCTAAGGTCATCGCTTACACGAGTGACCAAGCAGGGCATATCCCAGATGAGCATTGCCCTGCCACGCAGCTTGACTGTGTTCATTAGTGGACAGAACCCTAGAGTGAAGCCTTGTTGGGCCTCCAGGTCAGGGGATTTTGTAGCACTGGCTCAGTCTTGATTAGGGAGATAGACATCGAGGAGAGAGAATCCACAAGAGACCTGTTTGACAGCGGACATCAATCAATCAATCAATCAATCAAATCTTTATTTATTCAGGCGAACATCATTGAGCACAGCTCATTTGCAAGATGGACCTCATAAGGTCAAGGTTCAATAATTGGGACATGTATAGGAAGATTTAAAACACGTATATACTTATATACAGTAATCAAAGTTCAATAATTGGTATATGTACATGAATAATTAAAACACTTATATACAGAAATCAAGAACAGAAATTGTTTAAACATAACAGGATATGGTAGGAACATATGAGATGCACTCTAGGTAAACCAGTATGTACATATCAACATTGGCAGTAAACATGGCATACATTCAACATGATATACCCAAGATTCCAAAGATCCAAGGGAAGTCAATGTGGACAAAGAGAAATAGTGATTGGATGACTGAAAGAGGTGGTCATAGACTGAGACAAGTGACATGGTAGGAAGGGGTACGCATGACTAGAGCAGGGGCTGATGCTAGAACTGGGAGGTGAAAGGCAGTGATAAGGGCTAAGGTAGGAGCCTGGAGTTAATGGGAGAAGATTATAGCCAGGGGGTGAGGTATCTGTGGAGATGAATTCTAGGGAAGTGAATTGCCATGATATGATGGCAGCCTGAGAGGGGGAAGGAAAGAACTGCGAATAAACTAGAACTTGTGGAAGCAACTGCATTTTCAGGAAGAGACTTAGGTATAGATGCTTGAAGGATGCTAAGGATACCAGTTGATCAGCTTCAAGGACTTTTGAATCGTGTTCCATGATATAGCTAGATTATAGCTGATAGCAGATCTCCCATGCCGGGTGTTGACTTTAGGCACTTTGAGTATAATGAAATTGTAGCTTCTTAGGGCGTAGGTGCCAGCTGTGGCCTGTGCAAAGCAGTCTAATATATAGTTTGGAGGCATCTTAGTCAAAATTCTGTATGTCCACACTGCAGCATTTCTGTTTCTTCTGAGATGTAGAGATGTCCAACCGACTGCTGCATAGAGAGAGCAATGGTGAGTGTTAAATGGTAGATCTGTTATGAACCTCAGAGCTCTGTGGTATAGTGTATCCAATTTGCATAGGTAGGGGATAGGGCAGTGACTATAGAGGAAGTCTGCATAGTCAGTTACTGAGAGAAATGTGGCCTGGACCAACCTCATTTTGGAATCTCTGTTTAGAAAGTGCCTTATTCTAAAAAATAGACCAAGTCTCTGGCGAAGCTTTTTTAAAAGTTCTTCAATATGAACTGTGTAGTCAAGTTTGCTATCTATCCACACCCCCAAATACTTGAATTTTTCTACATAATCAAGGCGTTCACCAAGGATAGTGGATAGCTGGGGGAGGTTGTTTAGTAATAAGGGATTTGTATGGCTTTGGGTGGAGAAAAACATTGTTTTTGTTTTCTTTGCATTTAAAAGAAGCTTTTTTTCCAATAATTGATGTTGTAGTATAGAGAATTCTGTTTGTAGAACTTCACAAGCTGTAGCAGGCGATGGGTTGCTGACATATAAAACGGTAAAAAATAAATTTTATTCCTTCCACGGGGTTCTTGATGCCTAAAATAATGCTTACAGCAACGGCCTATCCAAGTGTTGCTGTAAGTATTTATTTAGGTGTCAAGACCCCCGAGGAAGGATTAAAATAAGTATATTAAGTGCCACCCACTGCTGCTACATTCAGAGCAGCGGTGTTATCCACCGCACATCACAAAATGGGTCAACTACCCATGAAAACTTGCATGCGCTCACTTGAGACCTGCGTGGTGCTTCCGCATTCAGCGAAAAGTTTCGGCACTGTTGTAAAATATGCAGATTGCACTGAAGATGTTCTTCGTAGCAGCCCCTGACTCCTGCAGCAGCATTAAAAGGTATGTGGGGATGGGAGTAGGCTGCTTCTGTATGTACCTTTGCAGGTCACCTTTAATATTTTCACACCGGGTGTGACACAGGAGCAGGAACTTTTAAAGACTTTTCAATATAGTATCTCAGTTCAGGAATAAAAGAAAATAAAAATACAAAAATGGGTAACAAAGACAGTACTGTTGCTTTAATGGTGACACAATCAATTAAAGTTAGGGTTAAGGAAGCTCACTGGTACTCTGGGGGTCATATTGATACTGTTGTCACCGTAAGTCCCTATAGTGATGGTGTTTTAATTACTAGTCCGTACAGTATTTCTGATCCGTGCCATAATGGAGATATTTTGGTAAGAAAATAAAAATTAAGATAGAAATCTGCAACCCAAAAGGTAATGTTCTTTATAACAAGAGCTGACATTTGCTTGTTTTTTTTCTGGAGAAACAATCGTTTAGTTTTTTTCTCGCCAGTGATGTTAAAGGGACACTGTCCACCCCCTTAGGCCTTAGATGGTCCCTAGATTAAAAAACACTTCTTGTGCTTTCTCACATTTTGTAGGGATTGCTGATGTAGCTGGTATTTTGAGTCTGACTTCCTTTTTCTTTTTAAAAGTAAAAAAAAAACAGACTTCCCACCATACTGTTACACATAAAAACACGTTCACATTCTTTGATCAACTTCCACTGCATCTTTCCTAGACTTGGGAACGTCCCTGATACAATCTAGGCACTCATGGTGCTCTGGGAGGAGACGAGACTTGCGTCATGAGTGGCTGCACTGCTGGGGGGTGTTCCTAATGTTCAGGATGTATACAGTTAGCATAGATTAAGGATTTTAAGCAAAACAAGGTTGGGTATAATTGCACCATTCCTATGCATTTCAGTTCTAAGAAAGGAAGCAGATCAACCAAGCAACAACTTCAATGAATTTTAGAGAAGGTAAGCAATCATAAAATGTGGGGTTTCAACTAGAAATAACATGATGCCAAAAAGGGTTGTCTCGTCTCTTTAAACTACATCCCAGTATTGGTTTAATTTAATCTTAACTGAGGTACCTGTAATTGTTTGCCAGAACTGACACTTTGAACCACCCACAGTTTGACACTGTGTGAACTTGCACTGTGTATACAGAACCACCTAGCAATTAATTGGATGGCTACGACTTACATTACCACTTCAGGATTATATTTCACTGTTCACACAATTGGGCTCAGATGTGAAGCTCTGTTGTATTTAGTAGAAAGCCCCCCACCACCATCTCCAGAGTCCTGATGCGATTCTCAAGTTACGTTAGGTAGTATGAGCTGTCTGTGACACTAAAGCTCTGTTGTCACTGTTTCTTGTCTTGTCTGGGAATTAAATAAACTGTTTTCCCCTGTGGCTTTAGCCTGTTGTACCTGTTTGGGAAGTCATGATTCCCTAAGTTGACTAGTATCGACTTAAGCTAATGTGATGGGAAGGAAGCCTGCAGAGAAGTGTGTCCGTTATAATTACAGTACATGGCCATGAGGCTTAGTCGGTAGAAATTTCAACTCCGAGTCAGAAGCTCATATGTGAATGCCCTGCATGGGGGACTTTAGCTCATACTCAGTACAGACACCACTATGCAGTATGGGGGGAGGGGGTTACTGTCCATTTAAAGATGCAGGTTTAGTCCTTTGAATAAGATATTAAGCTGAGGCACCTTTCATTACTTCTGGCAATTGTCCATGTGGAAGTTAAAGATCTTATGGCACTGTTTCAAGGAGTATACACAGAAAGATAGTCCTAGTACCATGGCCAGCATTCCCTCCTCTCTTAGTAAGACAGGTTCTAATGTTGTTTTTTGTTGTCACGTATTGTTCAGCATCTCATGGCTAATGCTTTTTTTCTGGGTACTGTAGTTCAGGCAAAATCAGTATCTGGACTGGTTCTTGAGACTCCTTGTATATGAAAAGCACTATAAATTGTTGATCCATATGTTGATTTGTTCTATTGGAATTCGGTTTTCTTTTTTGTTTTTGCCACCTTCTATGCTCCCCATGTGTCACACTTTCAGGTCCTCCCATCATACCACTCCTCTGCTCACTGGACTCACTCCCTTTGGTGTAATCCACCAACAGATCCCAGTGGGTCCTTCATGTGCCTCGGTGGGTTCTATCCCTCCCCAGAGGCCCCCTTCCCAGCTTTAGGAGGAGAGGGAGTGCATGTTGCTGAAGCCAAGGGCGGGGCAGCAGGGGCTGGGCAGTGGGCGTGCCACCATTGAGGTTCTGGTGATGGGACGTGCACACGGGGGGGCTGTCACCCAAGGCTGCTGTGGCCGGGCATTTTTCACTGTTCTCCATACCCACCTCCACCTCTCAGGCAGAGTGTACCCACTTCACGTGGAGTGTGGGCACCTACGCCAGCAGCGCTTCTACGCAGCCTCCAGGTGCCACTCGCCAAGCAGTACATGTCATCTCTCCCCCTCCCCCTGGGAGGAGGGCATCTGAACTCTCTCGCCCTCCCTGCCAGCCTCTGCTCCTGACAACCTGGGTTTGGGTGCGACTCTGTATTACCAGTGTATCAGAGTGATCCCCCACTGCTGAGTGCCACAGAGCCATTGGAATTAGGTTTTCTGTTGAAGTAGTAATGCCCGGAGGGACCAGCACGTCAGCAGCAGTTAACTACTAATTTGCTAATTTCCCTGAATGAACATTGTATTACTAAAGCAGTCAAATGCTGTAGTAATAGATCAGTCTCAGAAGAACTGCTGATTAGTGATGGGCAAAGTGCTGCTGCCACCACACTTTAAGTTGTCTTTGGTGGAATATAAAACAAGATTTGGCTGGTGCCAATGATGATGGTCTGGTTTTGGAAGTAGTGCAGAACATACCTCTCCTGCAATGGTGGATGATATGTCATCCCGAAATCTCTTACAGTGATCAAATAAATGTAGAGAACTGCTCATGAATCGGGGGCTTTGCCCCCTCTACCATTAGTATTCAGCACTACTTCCCCATTTATGTATCTCGTTTTTGTTTATGTGGTAGGTGCGCTAAACAAATATAATGCCTGTTTTCACACACAACCCGGGAGCAGTACAAACAATAAACACTGGCACACTACATATACCAGCAAAGGACAGATAATGCTAAATAAGTACAAAAATGAAACATCCTGAGTTTCACTTTAAAAGCCATACAGAAGGCACAATGTAAGTATATATTATAATATAATGGAGTCCACACCAGGAATTATCGTGCTCCCTTGAGGGTTTATAAGATTCTTATGTATTTTCAGTAGACAGTAAAAAGGGGTGTTCATGGAAAGTTTTTAATTGATGCCTATGCTTCGCAGTCCTCAATCCATCGGCAATTTTCAGCATTCTGTACACACGTTGCTATTAGTTGTTGAATGCTATCTAATGGAATCCTTCCAACCCAACCCTTACATAGATGTTCAAATCTTGTACCTGCCTCAAACATTCATTTCTATAGACTTCCCTGTCTAAAACCACAGTCCTCCCTCAACGTTTCTCTGCACTTTGGATGATAATGCTCTTGCCCTCGTCTAGTGTCGTTTAAGGCAGCTGATTTGCTCCTTGTTATGTTATCATTTATTTTCGTAGACTCGCTGGTTTTGACCCAAGTATCAGTTAGGGATGGGCAGAGCCACGGTGGATTTGGATTTGGTTTTGGATTTGACAAATCCAGGCTGAGCTTGGATTTGAATTTGCAAACAAGTTGGATTTGCTAGATTCGGACGGTATGTGTAATTGAAGGAAAAAAAGGTTTATCATGAGAAAAGCACCAGAAAATGTCAATCACATGGCAGTAGTATTAACAAGGGGTCCACTGCCTGAGATGCACTGCATCCTGCTGTTTAAAAAGTGCTTGTTTCTGACCAGCCTGCATAGGAAACAACCAAACGGTATAAAACTGCATGTTTGGAACCTGTCCACTCATCCTTATGAGGTCAGCGTAAATTTAAAACCAATTTAAAAATGTAGCAAAGCAAGCAAATGCCTCAGACAGTTTTACATTTCTAACATTATAGCTAGAATCTAATGTTTGTTTCCATTCACCAATACAAGAGAATAAAGGAGAGTTCATGGAATTGGGTTAGATTTTTTAGCGAGGCTCAGACAACTACAACTATTATACTTACAAAAAATGTCTCTAAAATTCTTGCAAGCGTATTTTTAGTACTCACACTGGCTCCTTGCAGATTATGTGTTTGACAAGCCACTTTGGAATACTACTGATTCAAGGGTCTAGCACTGGTTCTGTAAAGACATTTTTGCTGCTGCTTATTATTTACGTTCTTGCTTTTATAATGGGTTTTGTATAGCATCCTCTGGCTGTATACAATATGGTGTTATTTTTCTGAAAATAACCATTTTCATGATAAAAAAATAAAACATTTGCAAGTGGATTTTTTAAGTAGAGAATTCTATAAGAAGACCAGTGGTATTTGGTTAGGTGTTCATGTCAAATCAGACAACTACAAAAGTGTAGTAGTTACTAGTTAAGAATGTCTGCATTAAATTTCACAAGTGGATTGTTTATTAAGAAAGTGGTTTGTGGTTGGCATTGGTAATATATATATTTTTTTAACATGTCACTGTTTTTGCCACCGGCATGCCCCATTCATCCCGACTGGCCCCCCCAGCTCCGACACCTGGAATTAACGGGCTTACCTTATGCCCGGCCTGGGAGTGGTGCCTGCAGAGGGTCAGGCATCATCCTGCCTGCCAGTTGTTTTTCTCCTCCGTTTCTCTCCCTGTTACCTGAGGCCCCAGGAGTAGAGACGCATGCGCATGGAGGCACACATGCACTCTACAGCCCCGGCAACAGCCCCTTCCACCCACCCATTGGCCTAGCGCCTTTGAACCCCTCTGGCTTGCACTGCAGCTTGGCCTCCACCAGGAGGCAGACCATGGCCGAGGGATGCAACTCCACCAACCCGGAGAGGAGAGCTGACTTTTGGCCACTCCTACCAGCTCCGTGCCATCCCCTTCCCCCCCCACTGGCCTCCGGTGGCCCGTGCTTATACCTGAACATGGGTCGCCGGCATGGCATGAGGTAAGGCGTCCAGTGCCTCAGCCCTCAGCACCACCGGGCTGGTGGCATTGGTAATATTTTTTAGTCAGACAACTGCAAAAAAATTGACATGCTCATTTTGTGCAACAATGCATATAGGGCTAGGTTAGTCATCTAGTTAGGGTTTATGTTTTGTCTTTGTCTTGCACATTGTGGGAGGGAAACTGTAAGCACATGTCTGTAATTTAAATTGAAGAAGAAGACAAATTGACATTTGGCATTTATAATTGCACTTAGCTTAAGACTGAAGAAGAAGAAGACAAATTGACATTTGGCATTTATACTTGCACATAATTCAAGACTGAAGAAGACAAATTGACATTTGGCATTTATAGATTTGCACATAATGTAGGACTGAAGAAGAAGATGAATTGACATTTGGCATTTATAACTGCACGTAATTTAAGATTGAAAAAGAAGACAAATTGACATTTGGCATTTTTAATTACACTGCCACTGAATTAAAGTATTGATTTAGTGCAATTATAAATGCCAAATTTCAAGTCATCTTTTTCTTCATCCTAAATTATGTGTGTGTGCTTACTATTTGCCTCCTAGTGTGCAAGACAAAGGCAAGACATAAATCCTAGCTAGCTGACCAACTTAGCCCTATATGTGTTGTAACATAAAATGCACATAGTGCCTATAGTATACCCTGATTATACATTATTGATTTAATGCTGTATAATAAGGGTATACTATATGCATCTGCTTGCCTTCTAGATTTTATATTGGCCCTAATTTTAGCTGTGTTCAAGCTGGCTTGGGTGTCTCTACCACCATCCGAGTCCCCCTACTTGATGTTATTATAGTTTCATTCCACATACATTCTGGTACAGGCTGCTCCCTCTTCCCCACACACACACAAAAGAAGATAAGGGGCCCAATTTTAAAAGCCTGAAATTTGGCACAAAGTGCCTGCACCAAAAGGATTTGACACAAATGGTACCCTGTGCCAAAGTTTGCAGCAATCCTGATTTTTTTATCGCAGGCTGCATCAGAATCAGGATGCCTTATGCCGAAGCCACCCTGCACCACCTCTGTCTCAGAAGTGCTGGTGCAGCAGATCGCAAGGTGGCTTGAACCACTGTGAGGCTGCAGCATCCACATTATTTGGGATTCTGGAAGCCCCACTATGGATGGAACGCAGCACTGAGGTTAGACAAAACCATGAGCTGGTCTAACAGCCCTTGCACTGGGTGGCTGGCGTAAGCCACGTTGGGGGGGAGAGGGGACAGTCTGCATGGCACAGTGTAGCAGGACTGGTTGGGGTGTGGGTGGGAACACTGGTGGCACCAGGGCAGGAATTCCTTAAACAGTGACACAGCCACGGAGTGACCGTGGGCAGTATGCTGCCACTGATTGTGTCCTAGACCCCAGTGCTGCCACCAGTGCCAGCTAACCTGCAGTGCACACATGCCCTGTCATACTGATTGCCAGGCCTCGGGATGGCATCTGCCACTTGTGGTGCCCTCCCATCTGCCGTCACTCTTCTGGCATCTGTGGCTGTGCATCGGGACAGGTGGCTCTGCCTGAGGTATGTTCTCCACCATGTCCACCCCCTTATCTTGTGCCATCATGCCATCACCTGGTTGACAAGAGCTGGTGGCATTAGAGATCCGGGACATGGTTTTTGGCAGCATATTACTCACTGCACTCCATGGCTGTTTCCTGTTTAGGGCACACCTGCCCTGGTGCCACCAGATTACCCTCCCACAGCCCGTCGTGCCTCTGCCACCCACTACTGGCACTCCCACTAGTCCAGCTGCTGTGTACCATGCAGCCTGCCCCCCTTCCCACAACATCATGACTCTGGGCCTTGACTGATCCAGGCTGAGGGGGCTTGACACAACCTTCTGTTAAACCCCTCTGGTGTGCCAAAGGTTTGCCATATGACTGAGACTGTGGCAGCTCCCTGGACTTTGGCACAGGGTCCCTCTTTTTTTTCAAGAATAGGGCGCAGGGTCCCTGACACACCTGGAGGTTGCAGCAGCTATGGATCAGTGCACCATGTGTCGATGTAGCGGCCCTTTGAAAATCAGGCCCAAGATGTTTTACTTAAAAATCGGTGCAATAAAAGAGAAGAGTAGCATTGGTGTGCTTGTGTGTGTTGTGTCTTTCTTTTAGTTACACTTCAGGATATTGGTGTAATTTTCTGTAGTATTTTTACCTTGTGACTTTACAGACATCAGCAGCAGCTAAACACCCACGTGACACAATGGCCTATTAATCTTCATCATTAAATTATCCTGGCTCCACTTCATCGCTGTTAAGATCATGGTGTTGTTTTATAGCAGAAGTGCATCCACTGAAAAGATGAAGACTGACCTTCAAAATGTGAGGCATTCAGCATTTTCAGGTAACAAATGGTTGTAGGTCAGAAGCAACACTACCAGCTCTGCTAAAGATTCTCTCCAAATAGACACAAGTGGAAAGGCAACTCCAGTAAAAAAATGTCTGTTTTGTACAATGCTAGCCAGATTTCTCCCTTCTCCATCCTGTATAGATAGTTTACTAGGGTCTTTTAGATAGTCTTCCACCATACTGGCAGCAGTATGTGCTTGGAAAATACTGGAACAAGTACTTGTTTTTATTAGTATCATGCAGCTCTGACCAAATGCCCTCTTCTTTATCTTGATCTTTCACAGTGGATGCATCTCTTGCTGGTAGTGAGGTTTGGGAGTCTACATGCTCAAGAGGTTGTTGTGATGAAATAGTATCCACTATTTTATTTGACGCTTTTTCAGTGAGTAGGTCTTCATATCTGCTGATGTCTGTGATGCCAGAGGGGAGGATGGAAGCCAGGGTAGCCATAAATCGAGGGTTTAATGTGGTGAGAATATAATGTTCAGACTGTAACATCATTTCTGTTCCAGGGTCCATTTCAAGGGGCATACTCAGGTTTTCTACAAGTGAAGTTGCAGTACCTTCCTCCAGAAATTTTGCCTTCAGCTTTCCAGTTTTTTTAAAGTAGGCATATCAGGGGGATAACCTGACTCAGACTGGCATTGTCTGCACTCATTTCCTTAGTGGGTTCCTCAAATGGCTGAAGAACCTGGCGCAACTGATAACACCTAACCAACCTCAGCAGATGTGACTGTCACACTTAATCTTAGTGACCTGCTGCTTAGATCTTCCCAGCCTTTTGTCGACAATGCCCCCTGGGCTGCTATTTCTGTGTGACCTCTGAGTCCATGGTCCTTCGCAACACTACCTCGTTACCTCAGGATAACCGCCATTATTATCCCTCATGCTCCTTTACCTCTCTTCCACCTCTGTCTAGAGCATGTCTACCGCTTCTTTCATTACTATTCCTAGTCTGCCTCTAATGTGGCATTCTCTGCTTCCTGGCTCGTCTACCAACATCTGAATTTTCTCTTACTACAAGCACTTAATCATTGTTTTTAATTTTTAAAATTGATTGTACATCTAATATCCTACTTGTTTGGATCTCACCTTGCCTATTAATTTGTTCCCAATGTACCTGTGTCTGTTACTCCCTCCTTTATGTAATTCATTTGTTGACGTGGAGCCTTTGTAAATGAGCCCCTGGCTCAAAGGTGTTAATTCCGAGATTCAGTAAATAAATAAATAAACTGTGCCAGCAGGTTCCACTGGGTGGAACTGAGACACACATCCCCTTTCCCTATGGAGTGATCCATCGTGTACTGATGCACTGCTCTTCACTACTCAAGGAGCCGTTGTATCATATAAGAGGTGTAGTTCCACCTGGTAACTACCTCCTGCTTTAGTTGATGTTGTGGAAGGGTATTTTCCTTTGCAACTGCCACAGTATTTTGCATGCTTTGGCGGAATGGCTAACATTGGCCAACAATGGCTAACAGTGCTCCCAGGTCACCCCTGGAAACAGGCACTTGTGCCTAGTGGGCCTAACCCGGTTACCAAAGACTAAAATAAAATAAAATAAAATAAAACATGTCCGCAGATCTTGCGCACAATACTAAGAGCATTCTGAATGCTTCTGTCATCCTGGAGAAAATTGTGTACTATGAGATTGAGGGTGTGAGCGAAGCATGGTATGTGCATATACCTGCCATCCTTCACGGCATGTATGATGTTAGCCATGTTATCAGATACAACAGATACTGGAGAAAGGCCATGTGGCGTGAGCCATTCTGCAAAAGTCTTATTAGCTCCTGCTAGAGGTTTACTGCAGTATGATCCTTTGACTCGAAACTAGTAATACACAAGGCAGCCTGCTTCTTAACTGTCCTGGTTGAGTCTGAGACAGAGGATGAAGCAGAGGAATCATGCAAGTATGCCCAGTGAGCAGTGATTGTTATATAGTCTACAGTTTGGCTGCTAGTCCACATGTCAGCTATAATATGGATTTGTGGCACTGCTGCCAGCTTTAAGGCCTGCGTCACTTTCTTGTGCAATTCACAATACAAATTTGGTACTGCGTGTGTGGCAAAGTATTTCCTGGATGGTATCTGGTATTGTGGCGTTGCAGTCTGCATTAGTTGCTGAAAACCAACAGACTCAACAAAAGAGAAGGGATGCAGGTCTAGTGCTATCATTTCTGCTATGGTCCTGTTTAATTTGTGGTCAGCTGGATGATTGGGTTCATATTTTCACACCCTTTGAAATTACTCTTGCATGGTTAACTGTTTTGATTTTGGACCTTCTCTGCTCCGAAAAGAGTGGACCAAATTAAATGGAGGGAAACTGTCAGATGCAAGAGTACCTGATGGTGTTGGTGAATTACGTGTTTGGCTTTTGTGGCTCGGGGGGGATGAAAAATAATTGCAATGCCACCTGTTTTGGTCATGGGATAAGAATGGTGTAGGTCCCTGTCATTCAATGCCTCATCCTCTGTCTGGATCCATGACACCAGTTCAACAAATTCGTTGTCAAATGACATTACAGCAATGACTTTATGTCTACCGCAGTTGTGGTCAGCATAAAGCCGTTCCATGAAGACTTTGTTTTCTTGAGGGCTTTTACCCAGAACTCCTTAACAAATAATCAACTCGGTCAGAGTTGATTGGGGTACAAGACCACCAGAAAGCAGTGCTGGGGTCCCATGCTGACATTACAGTGACCTGTAGCTGTTGTTGCTGTAATGTCGATCGCAGTAAAATTGGCGAACAGGCATCAGTATAAGCCTCTGTCTAACCACTCAACAGTGGCATCACATCTGTTCTGCATACCATCGGGTACATTCTCTTTAAGTGTCTTATCAGTGTTGATGTGCCAAGGTGATTCTCCTGTCTCCCCCTGCTGACATCAGTTTTACAAATAGTGCATACTACATGGCAGATATTTGGGGAGTCAGTACAATAATAATTCCAGATCCAAGAGGTGGCCTTTTTAGTTTTACCACCAGGCATAAATAACTGTTCTGTAGCACTAGTAGCAGCGCTTACATCATGGGTCCTGTCATCGTTTCCTTCTTTACAATAACAGTGTCAGCAGGGGAGACGGGATTCTTCCTTGTCACTATCTCCTTTTTGGTGATCCCACCAAATGACCCATCTTCTGAAATTCTTTGAATTCTCTCCTGCACTACATCACTAGTATGAGAGTCAGATGACTCGGACCCATGGTCACTGAGCATAAAGTTGCTACCACTGCTGTTATGGTCCATGCTGGAGTCTGAATTGTGAGATAATGATTGGGATAATGGTGCATTAAATGGGTAAACACTCATCCTTTCAGTGCCTCTCTGGGTGATGCCACCAATTACTTTGGTTCTCTTAATAATAATGCCTTTACTACCAAGCCCCTTACTCCTCTTGCATGGCGCAGTAGCACCCATGGTTCTCTTTTTGATACTACCTTGACTTGATGCACCAGTACCAGCTCCTGGGAATGGATCATTTGTACGCTAGAGAAAGGGGATGTGCCACTTCTGGTCTCGCTCACAGACTCTGACTCTTTTGGGTTGTTTTCCAACAAGGATTGTTCTGGACCATTTTTGTGACTACAAGGCCTATTAGTAGCATCTTGCCCCGTCCTGTTGCCTTTTGTTTTAAACAATTCTTTGTTTGTTTAGTTTCATCCATGGTTTGTAAACAGGGAATGACCAAGAAAACTAGTAAAAAAAAATGCAAACAATGCCAGGTGAGTCAAAGTTAATTAACACACACACACACACACACACACACACACACACACACACACACACTACCGGTAAGGGTGCTGACCAACAGGGTTGGCTAGCTCAAGCAGTTTAAAAAGCATACCATTAGCCACCAAACTGTGACTAGTAGTCAAGCAGCAGCACCACCAGTGGCAGCACTATCAGGATCACAAGTGTCCCTAGCAGCCCCAACACTGCAAGCAGCAGCGCAACAGGCACCAAGGGGCCCAGTTTAGTAACCGATTACTGATTATTTTCTTCTGCTGTGGTCAGAGTGCTTCTGTATACTGAATTCACTTGTGTAGTGCCTCTTTCTGCTGTATTACCATCAGATTGCTCCTGCTGTTGGTTTGTGGTTGTAGATAGCGTGTTGCGACACCAGATAACTCCTCTGATCCCGGCTACTTCCAGGGTGCTTCTGTATACTGAATTCACTTGTGTAGTGCCTCTTTCTGCTGTGTTACCTCAGATTGCTCCTGCTGTTGGTCTGTGGTTGTAGGTAGCGTGTTGCGACACCAGACAACTTTCCTGATCCCTGCTACTTCCAGAGTGCTTCTGTATGCTGCATTCACTTGTGTAGTGCCCCTTTCTGCTGTACTACCATCAGATTGCTCCTGCTGTTGATCTGTGGTTGTAGGTAGCATGTTGAGACACCAGGTAACTTTTGTGCTCCCTGCTACTTCATCAGATGACATCTCCCACTGTGTATCCCTGGCTAGCCCCAGATGACTTATGGCAAGCCCCTACCCAGGTGGCATGGGCACTGTGTGATCAAGAATGGTGATAATCACAGCAGTATGCAACAAACCCCTGGATTAATGCACTATACTATTTGGCATCAAAGTATTTTTTTGTTCCTATTGAAAAATTAACTGGCTAGCCCGGATGGCTTATGGCAAGCTACTACCCGGGGGTGGGGAGGCGTGGACACTGGGTGCTCGAGAATGGAGATAATCACAGAAAGATGACAGTAATCCCTTGTGTACTACACTATTCAGCATCAAAATATTTTTTTTTCTATTGAAAAATGGACTGGCTAGCCCAAATGGCTTATAGTAAGCCACTACCCAGGGAAGGCACTAGTCTAGCAGCAGTGGGAGGTGCTCTAGAATGGAGATAATCACAGGAAGATGACAGTAAACCCATGGATTAATGCACTACACTATTCGGGGTGGGAGAATGTTTAGTAATGATGGGAAGGAAATCAAATAAGTTAGGGTTCATGGACAGTTGCAGATGGGAGTAGAAAAGTCTCAAAGAAGAGACCTAAGGGAGAAGAGAGACGAGGCAGAGTGTATTGACAGGCTAAGGATAGACATGAGTTTAGTAAAGTAATATAAGAAGGCAGACTGACCAGCATTAGGTTTCCTGGATGGAATAGAAAGGGAATGGGAAGCATTGCTGCAGAGAGGTTAGAAGGAAGGAGATGGAGAGGATAGGAGGAAGAAGCTAGGATGGTAGGAAAGAAGGGAACCAAACTAGAATTTGAATGTAAAGGTGGCACAGTGGGAAAGGTGCCTGCCATCAAGATAGGGGAGGGAGAGGGCAGCGGGAGTAGAATGGGCTGTGATGAGTATGAGGGGGGCAGTCTAAAACAAAACAACAAAAGGAGTGAACGAGGGGGTCCACTCTAGCAAGGGAGGATTTGGTATCTCCACTGTAGACTATGTCACCATAGTCAAACACAGGGAGAATTATCTTTAAAATAATTTCATAATGGGCAAGAAGCATGATATTCGCTTTGTTTCTGTGTAGTGCACCAAGCTTTGGGTGGATCTTATGCTGTTATGGCATCAGTCTGTACCAAGAAATCAAGATGACGGTCCAGCCAGACCCTGAGGTACTTAAAGGAGGGTACATCCTCAATCACAGCACCATCAAGGGTGTGGAATAATAGGAGGGAGATAAGTCTGCTAAGCTTCTGTCAGGTGGCAGATGTCGTGGAAACAGTTTTTTTTGGGGGGGGGCACTGTGGGACAGTTGGTTTGACTGGAACAAACGCTGAATATTGTCAAAATCCAACTGTACCTGGATAGCAAGGTCAAGGGAACAGGAGCCAAATGCAAAGAACACTGTATCATTAGCACAGATATGAATGGACGCAGAGTAACAAGCAGAGGGGAGGTCATTCAGGAAAATGGAAAAGAGGATGGAACCCAGAAAAGATCATTTTTTTCTCCCCATATTCTATTTTTGCTCCCTGGCAATGGCAGGCTTGGGGTTCTTCTGCCCTGCCCCACCAGACCCAACCATCCCCCATCTCCGCAGGTGTACTTAACCCCAGCAGTAGCCCCATGGATTGCTCCCCCCCCCGTGGTGGGGTCAGGGGGAAGAGGGCCATCCTTCCCCAGAAGTCATAATCCAGTATGCCAGCATGTGCTCCCTGCTGATGGGGCAGGTGGGGGCTAGATGCACAGAGCGTCATTGATGCCTGGCTCACTATGTTTTCCTTCTTTTTTCTCCCTACCCCTAGCTATGGTGAACTCTGACTTGAGCATGCACATGAAGGGGTGCATGCATTCCAGTACCGTGGCTTCCTCCTCCCCCCCTGACTCATGTCTGCCGTTTGTGCATTGGTGCTATCACCAGGCCCCCACCTTGTGGCAACCACGAGCCAAAAATTACACATCAACCCAATCCAGGAGAAGAGGGCTGCCAGACAGTCGCATAGTCCTCTCCCTGCCCTCCCTCCAGTGACCTGAGCTCATTCCTGAACTTGGGTCACCAGCATGGTGAGAGGTAAGGTACACAGGGCCAGCCCCAGGACAGATTCTTGAGGGACACATAAACAGATGGGAAGTGGAGGGGGGAGATAGGGAGCTTCCGATCTGGACAGCTTTCAACTTGCCTCAAGGGAGGAGCAGAACCAACTGGCTGAGGAGGCAGAGAGACACACTTTGTCAAAAGCTTTAGCCAAATTGACAGAGATGGCAGAGGTGATCAGACTGTGGTCCATACCTGAAAGGATGGAGTCCGTAAGCCAGAGGAGAAGGTGGAAGTGGAGTAGTATTTCCTGAAACCAGACTGGAAAGGGGTGATGGAGGAGGAGTCAAAGAAGGAAGAGAGCTCAATGGGAAGATAGACAAGTGGGACAACTCAGCTAGCTAGTTTCTTACTTACGATTGCCCCCCTAATCCTTGAAAATCATGGATCAGGGGCCAGTGGGTGTTGGAAACAGTGCTATTTTGGGGGGGGAGTATTGGTTGGGCTTAAGGAGGAGGATTTTAAAGACATTATCAGGAGCATACAGTGGTGTGTGTATATGTGTGTGTGTGTGGTTTTATGTATGTGTATTTGTGTCAGGATGTGTGGAATGCTGGTCCAATAGCCAGTGTGATTTGCTTGACTGGTTTGCTTCAACTTTGGGCTCTGAAGTTTGAGAGATTTTACTAAAATCATTCCGTTAGAAACATAGAAACATAGACTTTGATAGCAGATAAGGACCGCTTGGCCCATCCAGTCTGCCCATTTTCCTACCTATCAGATTAGCTGCAGATCCTAATTTTAACAACAGCCTACTTCCTCCTACCTTCCACTAGAATTGCCTTATGTCTGTCCCATGCATTCTTAAATTCTCCCACTGTTTTTGATCCCATGACCTCCTCAGGAAGGCCGTTCCATGCATCCACCACCCTCTCAATGAAAAAATACTTCCTCATGTCACCCCTGAGTCATTCCCCCATCTTCCAATTGTGCCCCCTTGTTCTTGCACATCTCTTTTTCTGAAAGATGTTACCCTCTTGGACTTTGTTGATTCTTTTGAGGTACTTGAAAGTTTTTATCATGTCTCCTCTCTCCCTCCTTTCCTTGAGGGTATACATATTAAGCTCTTTTAGTCGCTGTTTGTATGGGTTCTGGTGCAGACCCTGCACCATTTTCATTGCCCTCTTCTGGACTGACTCCATCCTGTCTATGTCTTTGTGGAGATGTGGTCTCCAGAACTGCATGCAGTATTCCAGATGGGGACTTACCAACTGTTTGTACAGAAGGATAACAACTTCCTGTTTTCTACTGGTGAGCCTCTCCCTATGCATCCCAGTATCCCCCCAGCCCTCCTTACTGCCTTCTCACATTGCTTGCCTACTTTTAAGTCATCTGATATGACTACCTCAAGTCCCTTTCCATTTTTGTTGTAGTTAATACCCCCCCCCCGCATTGTGTACTCTTCCCTTGGGTTTTGTTTCCCAGGTGCATTACTTTGCACTTCTTTGCATTAAATCTAAGCTGCCATTCTTTTGACCATTCTTCCAACCTTGCCAAGTTTCTTCTCATCCTTTCCACACACACCCTTGTGTATCAACCCTGTTGCAAATCTTTGTGACATCTGCAAAGAGGCATACTTTTCCTTCCAGTTCTTCTGCAATGTCACCTATAAAGACATTAAGGAGGACCGGTCCCAGTACTGAACCCTGCGGTACCCCGATAGTAACACCCCCTTTCTTTGGAGTGGACTCCGTTTACTATTATGCTCTGCATCCTGTTGTCTAGCCAATGTTTTACCCAGGCTACCACCCTGGGACCCACTCCCAGGCTGGCAAACTTGTTTATTAATCTTTTGTGTGGGAGTGTGTCATATGCCTTGCTAAAGTCTAGGTAGGCCATGTCCACAACCCCTCCCTGGTCTACTGCTTTGGTCACCCATTCAAAGAAATGTATTAGACTTGTCCGATGTGACCTTCCTGCTGTAAATCCGTGCTACCTTGGGTCCTATGCCCCCTTGGCCTCTAGGTACTCAACAGTTCTTTCTTTCAGAAGTGATTCCATCATTTTCCCTACCTCTGAGGTCAAACTAACAGGTTTGTAATTTCCTGCCTCTGCCTTGCTCCCACTTTTGTGAAGGGGAATCACATCTGCTCTCCTCCAGTCCTCAGGTACCACACCCTCCTCCCATGATTTGTTAAAAAGGGTAGTCAGTAGTGCCACTAGTTCTCCCCTTAGTTCTTTTAGAATTCTGGGGTGAATCCCATCAGGCCCCATTACTTTGTCCACCTTCAGTTTTAGGAGTTCTTTCAAGACCCTTTCTTCTGTGAATGGACTGGTATTGACCCGCCTATCCAGTATGCTTCTATTATTTGGTTTAGGTACATCCCCCTTCTCTACTTTTGTGAATACTGAGCAAAAGTATTCATTCAGTATCTCTGTCACTGTCACCTTCTGCCCACCCCCTACCCTGTATTAAGCCTCATTATCCGTCCCCTGGTCTTTCTTCGCTCCCTAATGTACCTATAAAAGGTTTTTATCCCCCTTCTTAACTGAGTTGGCTATCTTTTCCACAGTTTGGGCCTTTGCTATTCTGACTGCCTTCCCCACTTCCTTCTGCTTTAACTGGTACAGTTCTCTGTCCTGCTCCTTCTGTGTTTCCTTATATTTCCTGTATGCTATCTTTTTTTCTCTAACCATCTCCACCACCTCTTTCGAGAACCATAGTGTTTTTTTCCTTTGTTTTGTTTATTTGCTTTACACAAAAGTGTGTTGCCTCTGTGATGGCAGCCTTGATTGTTCTCCATTGTTCCTCTGCCCCACCTTCTTGCCAATTTGCTAGTGCTTTTCTGAGGCACTCCCCCATTTTGCCAAAGTCAGCCCTCCTATAGTCCAGTACCCTCACCTTTGTGTGACTTGACTCTATGACTGTGTTTATCGTGAACCACACTGTTTAGTGGTCGCTTGTTTTCAGATGGCTACCCACTTCTAAATCCAAGATCATCTCTCCATCCCAGTTTGAGAGCACCAGGTCTAAGATTGCTCCCTCCTGAGTGGGTTCCAACACTAGCTGTCTGAGGGATGCCCCGTGTAGGGCATCGAGAATTATCCTGCTCTTGGATGTGGCTGCAGCAAAGGTGTTCCAGTTAATATCTGGCATAGTCAGGTCAACCATATCTCCCCCTTTTCTGCCATTCTAGGATGCCTTCTACCATTTCCTTGTCCATTTTTTACTCCCCCTGAGACAGGGGTCTGTATACAACCACCGTATGGATTGTGGTGCCATTTCCTGTCTCCAGGGTGACCCACAGTGCCTCTTTTCCTCCCTGTTTACCTTTTAGTTCCATTGCTTTGATCCCTTCCCTTACGTAGTGAGCTACTCCTCCTTCTCTTTTACCCTCCCTGCCCCTCCTGTAGATTGTGTACTCTGATATGTTGACTCCCCAGTCATGGTTTTCTGTGTACCATGTTTCAGTGACTGCCACAATATCCAGGTGTCCCTCTTCCATCAAGGCCACTATTAAAGTTTGAAGTGTTGAAATCTTGGGTAAAACCGAACTTGAAGCTCTAGTCATAGCTGCTTTCCATCAGCTTGGTATGAAGCTCAGAAATGTGACTATCCCAAATCTGCTCCCGCAGCCAGTCAGATTGTGGAATCTGCCCTGGTACCTTTAAGGGACTTTGTGATCATGAAACCTGCACCTTTTTCAGTTTAATCAGAGTTTTACCTGTGACTAAAATTGTTGCTCTATTAGAATGTGATGATTTTTGGAGTACATTACTTCTGGAATGCTATGCTGACTAAGAATTAGGGTGCATAAATTCAGAAGAGTAGGTGCTAGCTTAAAGAAACATGCACTCAGTTTACATGTAGTGAGAGATGGCTGTTGTTTTGGATGAAATATACTGGATGAAAGCCAGCTGGTTGAGGTTGAATCCAGTCAAGTGTGATGTACTGGAGATGGGACCTAATCGCCTGGGGGTGAAGGTGCAATCTGGTCAGGTCCCCGGGCTGATGCTTGGGGACTCCCAGTTGCTTACCTCAACCAGAGCGAGGAATCTTGGCGTTGTTTTGGACTGCAACCTGACACTTAAATTACAGGTGTCGGTTGTGGTTCAGAGTGTATACTGTCATCTAAGAAACATTGCACAACTATTCCTGAATTCGCTGACTCCAGGGGAAGCACAACTGTTGAGGGAAGGACTATTATAATGGGAAATGGTTAGCGGATATGGAGAATCTACCCAGACAGGAAAGTACCAGTGCCCACAATCCTAAGAAATGGGAAGATTATCGGAAGGCACAGGGTTCCCTATGCGATATATTGTAATGTAATGTATTTGAAAAATAACATACTATACAGTTCGGCACATTGTGTTTTTTTGTTGTAATGAACTGGACCCATGTAGATAGTTTTAAATAGTTTTGTATTTATTGTTTAATGTGTGATTGTTGTGTGTTTTTGTACTTATATGAAAATTTTAATAAACATATTATGCAAAAAAAAGAAAGAAACATCGCCCAGATTAAACATCTACTTCTCCCGAGCGACCTCCCATCACTAGTCCATGCCTTCGTGACTTCGAGGCTAGATTACTGCAATGCCCTCTACCTGTGGCTGTTGGGGGTTGATCTTCACCGCCTACAGCTAGTACAGAATGCAGCGGCCAGGTTATTGACCGGTCTTTCGAGATCGTGTCATATTACACCTGTGCTGCGCTCTCTGCACTGGCTGCTAATTAGGTGTCAGATCAACTTCAGGGTGCATTTGCTGACCTACAAAGCCCTGCAAGGTCAGGGGCCTGGTTACTTGCAAGATCTTCTGTGCCCTCACCACTCTGTCCGTCCCTTTCGCTCCATCGAAGAAGGGTTTTAGATTCCCGGGTTCACCAAAACACTGGCACTCTGCGGGTTTTTCTTCGGTGCCCCAACCTTATGAACTCCCTCCCTTGCTATAGAAGGGAGTCTCAGTCTTTGGAAATTTTTAAACAGGAACTAAAAACGTTTTTATTTAACCAGACTTTACTATTTGATTAGTTGGCTAACCTGTTTTATGTTTCTTATGTATATGATATGTTTTATTGTTTTATGTTATATTGGTGTAAAGCGCCTTGAGTTTCAGTTAAGAAAGTGTGCTCAATAAATAAACGATGATGATGATGATGATGAATATTTTTACCTCTGACAGGTTAAAATGAACTTCTGTTGACAAAAAATGAGCCACATCCCTTCGGCCAGACCAGTAGAGCAGGGGAAAGCTATTTTCCCAATGTTTTGCTTAAAGTAAGTGATTTTCCACAGCTGAAATCACTGAACATCTGGCGGACCTGTGAATTGCCTGCTACATGTAAACTTTGCACTGTTCTTTTTCTCTTAACAAGACCTTAAGAAAACAGCACTGCCATGTAAATTACATTATACATAACTTTTTTAAATCAAGGGTAACCTGGCCATTTATATTTCACAGACCTTATCAGGTTGTGTATGATAAATTATAATCTGAAAGAGGCCTTGTCCTACAACCAAATGCATTTCTTACTGACACATCAATCAGCTCGCCTTTTGTTTAGTTTTCAGATGGGTTAATAAGTCTTTCTCTGTCTCCCGCAAGTTTGGACAGCTTGCTAATGCTTTGTGTGCACAAGGTCTTTTCACAGTAATGGCAAGTTCAAGCTGTTTTAAGTGGTAGTTTACACAGCTTCAGGTCAGGGAGAGACGGTCTGTGTTACACACTGATGTGACTCTTGGTAAGTAGTAGTATCAGGTAGTCAGAGGGCCTGCCACTGAATCCTGAGCAAGCAGTGACTGCAAACTGCAGCTCTGTTGTTTGCAGCCGCCACCACCACCATGCAGTGTTCTGTTTCAAATCACTAAGAAAATAATATTCTGAAAACTGCCCCAGCCTTTTCATTATTTTCATTAGTGCCTTGTACTTGCTCAATATGAATTCATGTTGTCCTCTCTGATGTTTCACTTTTTACTTTGTAGGCAATTTGAAAAGAGGGTTGGAAGTCAAGATACCATCATAGGAAAGGAAGGGCATTTGGTTTTATATAATTTGTTTTATAAAATGGGTAATAAAAAATCCTGATTGGCTGAAACAGGTTTTCAGCTGTGTCCTTATCAGGAAATATTGTTACAACCAGCACTAATTGTGACAAGCAAAATGCAGCACACGTTGAAATCAATCCATGCCACTGCTCTCCTGCTGTGGCTAGCAGTACCTAGCAGCTGACAGAAAAACAGCTGAACTGGCTGAGCAGTGGCACCAAGACACAAAGCACAGCAATACCACACACTGTGTGTAAGGTCCCCCTTCCTCCAGAAGCCCTAACTATTTAACGTTTTCTAAGTAAAGTCTGACCTCTGTTTCACTTCTCAAACCCGACCCCAATCAAGTCAGTGAAGCGCAGCTTTTAAATCCCAGTACAGATGCACTTCTCCATTACCCATCCAGCGAATGTGGCAGTGTCTTTGAAATTAAAATCCAGACCCGCTCCTCTGACGATACTTTTATCTGTGGTTTATATGGTCTCTTTCTTACCTGAAAATCCTGAAACTGCCAATCTGCCTGACACAAACCATGCACTGTTCTTGAGAGTGAGCGTGTCCCACTGGAGCTGACATGCTTAGCGCTTTTCACATATTGCTAACGAAGTCTGGGATGTAACATTGAGCTGGTCACTGATAATGGGATTTTTCTTTTACTTCATAAACTATAGAGAAAAGAACTGTCAGAGGAGCAGATCTGGATTGTTATTTCAACGATACTGCCAAGTTCGCTGGATCGCTAATGGAAGATTGCAACTGTAGCATGATTTGACAGCCATGGTTCACTGACTTGACTGCGGTTGGGTTTGAGCACTGAAGCACAGGTCAGACCTCACTTACAAAATGTTAAATGTTTAGGCCTTGTCTGTGGAGCAAGAGGGACCTTACATAGACTGTGTTTTATTTTTGTACTGCATACCTTAGGAATACACAGGAAGCCCTCTGCTGCCAATAAACATGTCATTTAATAGGGGGGACTATTTTTTACTATTTGACTGTTTGAAACTGCCATTTTTATATTTCTGATTTTTTTTTTTAAATAATTACTTGGCCCATTTTATAAGTGCAGTAAGACGCTCTGGGATTTGGGTTATGGCCTGATAAGAGCACTTCCCACGTGCTAAAGGCACTCTGCGCAAGTGCCTCATGCCTCATAACACACCTGAAGCATGTTCTTATCAGGCCATAACCCACACCTCGTCATGTCTTATTGCTTGCTTATACACACTGTATCCTAAAGTGCCTTACAGTCTAGACCAGTCGATCTGCTTAGCGTCATCAATCAGTTCCACAGGAAGTGGAAGGGGAGCATGTAGAAGGAAGCCACAAGGAAAGAGGGAACTTTATAGGGAAATGGTGACAAAGTTCAGAAAGATTAAAAAATACTATACATATAATTTCAGTCATTCTGAAAACAGGTCTTTAGATACAGTAGGGAAAACAGGAGACAAGAGGGGGACTTGATAGGCTGTCGAAAGAGGGCAGGGTAATAGAGGAAGACTAGTAGATGGCAGCTGTTCTTAATGATTACTTCTCATGGTATAAAGTGGAGGATAGTTGGAGTTTGCCTGAAAGCAGCATAAAAACTGTTGCAAGGGGGATCCCAGAAATAGGACAGGTGGTAATTATGTGAGAAAAGGTTAGAAAAGGACTTGCAGTCCTGAAAATAGATAAGGCTACAGGGCTCGATGAGATACCCCCGAGGGTGCTCAGGGAGCTAGCATTGGAACTAGCTGAACCCCTGGCAGGCTATTCAGTAGCTTACTACAGTCAGGGGTGGTGTCGAAAGATTGGAGGGTAGTGGATGTAGTTTTACTCCACAAGGGAGGAGACAAGGAGCAGCCAAGAAACTACACACCCATCAATCTTACTTCAACTGTGGGTAAACTACTGGAGGCACTAGTCAGACTGGACATCATGTACTAACCTGGAGAGAAATGGCCTCCAGGACAGTAAGCAGCATGGTCTGCAGCAGGGAGGTCTTGTCAGAGTGACCTGATAGTATTATTTGACTGGGTAACTAGGGCAGTGGATAAGGGACAAGCAGTGGGTTTACTCTGCATTTGTGACTTCAGCAAGGCGTTCGACTGGGAGTGCCATAAAGAAGGTTGCTGAAAATGTTAGTGGATCAGAGTGCAGTGAAGCCTAGTTAGATAGGTGGATAGCTGGTTGGGAGTGAGGAGATACAGCAGAGGGTGGTGGTGGTAAACAGAGTCAGGTCGCAGGAAAGGGAGGTCATGAGTTGGGTGCCACAGGGATCAGTCCTGGTTCCAGTCCTTTTCAATATGTTCATCAGTGATATAGGAGAAGGAGTACAGGGCAAGATGTGTCTCTTCTCAGATGACACTTAGCTCTGTGGCAGGGTAGATAGCAAGGAGGGGGTTAAGGGATCTGCAGAAAGACCTGCAAAAGTAAGAGAGCGGTCCAAGGTTTGGCAGCTGAAATTCAGTGCCAAGAATTGCAAGGTGATGAGCATAGGGAACAAGAACCTCAGGATGGAATATTGGATGGGAGGGGTTAAGTTGGACATTACGACTGAAGAAAGGGACCTGGAAGCCATCATAAGTGTCTCTCTAAAACAATCTAGCTAGTGCAGCAAGGCCTAGCGCGAGGCAACCAGAATGTTGGGGTATATTGGGAGAGGGTTCCACAGCAGAAGGAAAGCAGTAATACTACCACTATAGATCATTGGTGAGGCCACATCTGAAACACTGTGCCCAGTTATGGAGTCACCACCTAAGGAAGAGCAAAGACAGCCTGAAACAGTGCAGCGTTGGATAACCAAAATGATTCAGGGTCAACAGGGCAGGTTCTGTGAGGATCAACTTAAGGCTGTAAACATATACTTGCTGGAGACCGGGGTGATATGATAAGAGAACATCAGGTTCATGAAAGGAATGAACCAGGTGGATTTTAAGGACATATTCATCAGGAATGGTGAAGCAAAAACACAGGAACATGAGTGGCAGCTGGCGGGGGGGGCGGGGGGAGTTTTATTTTACTGACAGAGTGGCTGAGCCATGGAACAGCCTACCTACTGGCAGAGATGTGGGTGCAAGAACGACTAATGGTTGCAAACATGGCTGGGACTGATTAAAAGGCTTAAAGAGCACCTTTCTCCGTGCTTGTAACAAATAAGGGGAAGCGCCCTTACCTCCATGGGAGCTCCCCTGTGGCATTTTCATAATTTTCCATGCTGCCCCACAAGGAAGGGAAGGGAAGGGATCATAACTGACCCACGAGGGGCTAGCCACACAATCCCTTTCATCTCCTTATCGACGGCCCTTCCCCCGCACTCTGATGTTTTGTAATGTCTGTATAGGGAGAACGTGGGAGCGCACTCCATTCAGTTCTATGGGACGTGATTTACAAACTCGTTTTCTGACCATTTAACTGGACATTTGGTGAAATTGGGGCTGGGTTCAACTAACAAGGCTCTTGTTAGTTGAACCAAGGCTCTAATTCTACCAAATATCCAGGTAAACATCCAGAAAACAAGTTTGTAAATCATGCTTCATAGACTGAGTGGAGCTGTCCCTGTGCTGTCCCTATACAGGTGTCACAAAACATCAGAGCGCAAGGTTCTGAGCTAGCGATATGGAAGTTGAAGGGATAAGTGGCTAGCCCCTTGAGGGAAAATTATAGATCCCTTCCCTTCTTGGGGTAACATAGAAAGTTATGAAAATGCCACAGAGGAGCTCCCTATGGAGGTAAGGGAGCCTTTTTTTGTTTTCAAACATAAATGATCGAGAAAGGTGCTCTTAATTAGTTACTCAGGGTGGTATCAGTAGGGGGGGTAAGGGGGGTGAGGCGAAGGCAAAAAACCCCGACTAGACAATAGGCTGGTAAGATAGGGTAGGGTATAACAGGTCAGGCTGGCTGGACCAGTGATCTTTTTCTAACATTTTCTTATGTTTCTATGTTTGTCTAAGACCAGCATAGTCAAAATGTGGTGTACTGTAATTTTAATTAGAGTACTGCACTTCTTTAAGCGTTCAGTGGTGCTTGTGAAAAGTGAGAGGCAAGGACTGGAGTCCAGAATCATTTAGTTTCTGGTAGGCAGAGTGAAAATTTCTGAATTTCCAGGTTATAAGGAAAAATAAAGTCTATAATGTTATTTTAATATTTATAAATTTCTGTAATTTACATTTTATTTCTGTAACCTGAAAGTACTGGATGGCCTCAGTCAATGAAAGGATCGGGGAAAAAGGAAAGTGATACAGTCATAACAAAGGGTCCCACCATTAAGAGTGGGGCTAGTCCCAATGTTCACTTTTTTGTGCAAAAACATTTTGGTTCACTTACTGTTTACTGTAGTATAGTAGATTGCATCAATCCAATTTGGTTTACTTGTAGGCTGATATCTTCTGTTACTACAGATGCCAGAATCCCCTGTAGCTGACATCAGACCAGTAGCCAGCAGTGGGAGATTCAATAGCCTGCCATGCATGTTACACTGTTTGTAATCGTAGACCAGATGTTTTCCAGTTCTTTTCTCCAGATGCTAACTACTGTCCTGTGTGACTGTACTTAGCCCAGCGAGGAGAGTGGGACCAGCAAGCAAAAGATCAAACCTTGTATAAACTCGAACATGCACTGCAGGCTATTTAACTCATCATCAGGAAAATTCCTCTAGTCCCCATAGCGCATATATGCGTCAGGTATTAACTTCTTCTCATCCCCAGAGCGCATATGTGCGTCCTGCACTTCTTATGCACTTCTTTTGCACTTTTTGGATCAACCAATCAGGGATAAGTTTATTGGAAAGTGCAGGTCGGTAGGAAACATTCCTACCTACCAGAATACTGACTTTATATTGGACACATTTGCTACCTTTCAGATATTTTTTAGGTTTTAATTTGGGTTAAAAAGTGAAGAAAATGCTGTTTTTCTCCATTGCAGGTAACGTTAAAAAAAAAATTTGTAAATGCCAGAAATGTGTGATCCCTGATGTGAAAGCTCTTCATTGTGAAAAATTAGTATGCTGGTGTCTGGGAGCTAGGAGGTGTACTTTTTTTGTTTTAGTTTTTTGGGATAAAAAAAAGTGTAAAAATGTGATTTTCCTCCATTTCAGGTACTGTAAAAAAAATGTAAATGCTAGAAATGTGTGTGACCCATCATTTGAAAGGTCTCTTTAATGTGGACAATTAGCATGCTGGTGTCTGGGGTCTAGGAGATTTACTTTTTATGATACAGGTTTTTATTTGGGAACAACATGTAAAACAAATGCTCTTTTTTCTCATTTCAGGAACTGTAAAAAAATATCTGCAAATGCCACTAACATGAGTGACCCATCATTTTAAAGCTCTTGTTATTGTGAACATTTTCCGTGCAGGTGTCTAGGGGCTAGGAGGCATACTTTTTCAGTTTTTGTGGTTTGTGCGTCATGTGGCAGTTGCGCAGAGCATTTTCCGACCAGTCAGTTTACTGGAGCGCAGGTGTTGGTACATGCTCCGCTTATGGTCTGTTTTATTATGTAAAACAGCTCAGAAATACTCTAAACTGTGGCAGTGTAATGCACAGATGTTGGTGTGAAGGAAAACCATCATACAACACATATTTGCCACTTCTAAGGTGTTTTTTTTTTTTAAAGAAAAAATTTTAATTTTCATTGTTACGTGCTCTGTAAAAAAAAAAAAGCGTTAATGCTACTAACATGTGTGACCCCTCATTTTAAAGATTTTTTTTTATTGTGAGCAAACTTCATGCTGTAAGTTTTGTGATAGGAGTTATACTTTTTAGTTGTTTATACTCCAAGTCGGAGTGTTATCATTTTAGTTCAGAATATTCTAACTGCTCGGAAAATAGCCATTTTTACACAGGGATACAGTATTCACTCAAGATTCCATTCTAGAGCTCAGTGAGTTAATCTCCCACTGCTGCGTACTGCACTGATGTCAGCTGCAGGGGATTCTGGGATTTGTAGTAACAGAAGATGTCTGCATACAAGTAAACAAAATTATTCTGATGTAGTCTACTATAGGGGAGTTGCAAGGCCAGCCGGGGGAGAAGGCTGAGCATCCCATGGACTGCTCACCTTCTTCGGGAAGGGGGTGGAGGCTTGGTGCTTGACTGCCTGGGGCACAACAAGTACCTAGTCACCCTGTAGAGGGGATGAAGGATGTCAGCAGTTACACGCTGACATCGAGGGTGCGCCATGTCCAGGAGAAAATGGAAAAATACCCCACTTCAGCTCCCTGGAGACGGCCCCGCACCGTGACTGGGGATTGAGAAGCTTAGTGTGTCCACCACCATTGGACATTGGATGGTGGGGTCTGGGCCTCCCCCTTCACCCCACTCGGGGGGGGGGAGTAATCCGAGAGCTGAAGAAAGGAGGATGCATGAAGTAGTGGAAAGCCCACCAATCTCAGGCGCAGCCTCGATGGATGCCTAGGGAGTCCCTGAGGAAGGGGAGCAGGAGTGGAGAGCAGTGGCTTATAAACAGTAAGTAAAAAAAAAAAGATGTCTACTGTACTGCAGTAAACAGTAAGTAAACCAAAATGTTTTGTTTTGTTTTTTTTGGCACAAAAAGTGTATATTGGGACCAGCCCCCCCACTTTAGTGTGGATCCTTGGTGCTGACTGTTCCCCTTTGATAAAGAAGCAGGGAACACACTTCTGGTCTTTTTTTCATTGGAAACTTATCTTGAGTAAGAGGGGTCCAAGGGAAGGCACTCAAAATAAATGGGACTCTGCAGAATTCCGTGGTGTATAGGTAGGTCATTCACTAGCAGAGGGAAGGAGGTGATACTGCCCCACTACAGGGCTATGATGAGACTGCACCTGGAGACCTGTGCACAGTTGTGGTGTCCCCACTTAAGTGTAACCCCCTACAAATGGGAGTTCCCGAAAAGTCTTCCGTGAGCTGGCCTAAATGCGGACTGTCAGGCTGGTGTCCTGCGTTTTAGCAGTTCAAATATATTGCCAGAAAGTGCCTGTAAAGCCTTTGTGTACTGTCTCTTTTAGAGCTGCCTAGATTGCAGTCATAATTAATCTGGGAGGGGGCTGAGTGTTTCTATGCTTGAGTCCTGCCTGGGCTACCAGATAATCGCTCCGTTCTGCCATTGCTGTTAGTGCAGAGGGAGCTCTGTTAGAAGCTGTACTTATTTGCTGATTATCCATTAGAATAGTAATGATACTGTAGTTTGTCTAACCTGCCTTCTTTGCAGCATGGACCTTATGTATTGCACCACCATTTAGGTTTTGGACTGCCAGTCAGCACCAGTCAGTACCTTTGGGGACTCTAAAATGGAGCCTGTCCCCAGGGGTCTTGTGGGAGCAAAATTCTTTAGGAATTGTAGTTTTTGCATTTTGGCACCAAAACAGAGCTGAAGGAGGAGCCCTTGAACTGACTGACAGATAGATCAGCCAACCGAACCTTTTGGATCCAGGGGAAAGTCCCAGGCAGCTTGCAGCTAGAGTCAGTCTGAACTGGGAAGTGAAAGTGGTAACAGCTTGAGTGATTCAAGCAGCAGCCCCTGTGTAATTCGCGCAGGAGAACTGTGAAAGGGCTGAGTTTTGACCTGCCTGTCTGCCTTCTGTCCCTGAGAGGGAAATTGAAGTTTATTCGGACTGAATCCGAATTGTGAAGACAATTTAAGCCACAGAACTGTGACCAGGCTTTAACCTGAAGAAGACCAAAGATTTGCCGAATGTGATTGGCCTGTCAGGATTTCCAGCCGCCTTTGAACTCCCGGTTTGTGCAGAGACTCTGTAATTGCGACCGGATAGCAATCTGCCTGGTACAGTAGAATTTCTTGCATGTAAATGTGTGCTCTGTGCTGTTAGTGGGTCATGATTTGGTTCCCCACTGTTCCCAACTGTGTGCTGAACTGTGTTCTGCTTGCTGGAGGCTGCATCCAGCTCCCACGGACTGAATCCGTATTCATCTCCATTGGGCCTGGGCTTTGCCACACTGGCCCAGCCAGACTACCCGCTGCACAGATAAAGCCATCAACGAGAAACCGGCCTGGGGATCAGCCCCCCTGCTCACACTTTGAACAGGAATGACACCTCGGTGATTTGTGTGGGCACTGCTTCTCCTGGCATTCCAGTTCAACAACCTGCTGTCTTGATTTCGTCCTGCCTGTGTCTGTATTGGGTATCGTGAGTAAACATCAGGGTAGCTCCATGCAACAACAGCTAAATCTAAAGTGCTGTCATCCGATTGCTTTGTTGTCTTTTCTGTCATGAACTGAGCCCGCCGGCTCCGGATTACAAATAGTGTGTGTTGTGCATGTTGCTTTCTTCCATCACAGGGCCCCAACCAGCTGCGAGATGGTCTACTTCGGGCAACGTTCCTAGCTAGCCCACCGTCTTCCTACCTGAGTACCCAGAGTGTGTGACTGTGTAGGGACTCCGCAGTGCGTGCATAACTATCTGATTGATATAGCCTTTAAGCAAATCAACCTGATTACGCCCCTCCCTTGTTTAAGTCCCCTGAATAAATCAGATCTAACTCTTTTTGCATTTAACCTGACTGTGGTTCCAGTTTGTGCCGAGAGTACTGTACTGTTGCTATTTGCTGTGCATCACCTTGTTTTACAGGGGGTCCCCAGGGTCGAGCTAGAGGGAACCAGCCCCGGTGGTAAGTGCAAACAGTGTGGGTAATTGCATGGTGAATAAGGATCATTGTAAAAGTGATTATTGTATATTGTTCAGGCCACTAGAAGGGAAAGAGGGGGGTTACAGTGTCCCAGAGGGCTGTGCCCAAGTTAACTTGACCACTAACAACCCTGACATCCGGGTGGAGGCACCCATTTCAGTACTTAGGCCCCTTAACCTGCTACTAGCCAAGCAGGCAGGGGTAGTAGCCCCTGGGATAGTGCCACCTAGGGGTTACAGAAGGAAGGACCAGCTTGGGGACAGGCCAGAGGAAGGCTTCACAAACAATCCAGGGGCAGCAGGGAAAGATGTACAAAGAAAGGCTGGAGAGTCTCAGTATGTACTCTCTGGTGGCCAGGGACATTTGGGTGGGGTGGGGGTGGCATGATTGAAACTTACATGTTTTGAGCTGAATCAACTGAACTGACTGCAGGGATCTAGTCCTGAGAAATGAAACCAATGTAACCAGGAGGCATGGGTGGAAGTTGGGTGGGATGATTCAAAATGGAATTTAAGAGTTGTTTTTTCGTTGTGCAGGTTTTGGATGGATGGACTGGTTTACCCAAGCAGGTGGTGGAAGCCAAATTTGTGACTGGTTGCAAGCATGGATAGGGTAGTCACAAGGGGATAGTACAGCCTAAGGGATGGGGTGGGGGGTGGACTGCGGGGGAAAGAGGTACTAAAGTAGTAGAAGGGTAACTGGCCTAGTAAACACGGCCTGATGTTAGAACAGGCACTCTAACAGGTAGGAAATGGGCAGACTGGATGAACTGCCACTTCTTTATTCATTCAGAAAATTATTATTATAAACAGGGATGGTTGTTACATGCTCCATTGAGCAAAGTTCATTTCCAAGGAGGTCCCTAGCAAATATAACAAGATCTTACTTCAGGTGGGAGCTCTTGTATCGAGCTACACCATAAGAACCAAAGCTGACAGGCGCCAGGACCCCACAGAAAACTTCTAGCTGGCAGTCTACAGTGGGGGACTGCCTCTGACATCAGCCCACCCCTGACATCACTCAGTGGTATAAAAGGGGCGGTCCCCCAGCCCTATCTCAGTTCTTTTCCTGTCGTCGACCCGTGCACATCAGCTCCACGGACACCTTCTGCTCCAGTTGATGACCATTTTCCACACATTTACCAGCGTTTTATTATTTTCCAGTTTTCAAAAATACTGTATTTTACCATTTAGAAGCTGCAACTTCTGTTGCATTTTTTTAATTTGAGCCCCAGCATCTAAATAGGGACGGCTTCTATTCGGGGCAGCTTCAATTGATAGGTCCCAACAAACTGCTATCAGGTATTGCCTGCCACTGCCAGACTTCATTACACTCATAACTGAGCAATGCCAAACTCAATCCCCGATTTCCTCTGTCTGTTAACACTCCCTTCTCTACCTGTCACTGTCACTTCCAAACTATGTAACTGTCATTAAGAAAAATAAGTCTGTTGAGAGTTTTGTGCCAAAATACTGCTTACAGGATACTTCCATTACATCTGTAGCTCAGCAGTGCTGCTCTCGATCCCTGATTTTCTCAGTCCGCTCCGCTCACTCAACTAAAACTCACAGGTAAACTAGTTCTCAATTTAGTAACTTAAAGACATGTTTAAACAGAACTATAGACTGCCTGGGAAGTTGTACAAGATGATAAACAACCACGTGATCCATGTTATCTGAAGAACGTCGGCTGGTATGTTGTTACCAGGACCGCACCTCCTACTCTTACATTAGTTCTGTTCTTACGTGTCTTGTAGCAATAGAGGCTGCATTGACTGTGCTGACTAGGCTGCATATTTTCACCATTTCAGAACTAGCCTCTTTAGAAGCCGCAGCTACAAATCGGGGGCAGCTTCAATTAATAAACTATTTTTTGCCTGCAGCTTTTATTTGGGGGTGGCTTCTAATTGGAGGCGGCTTCAAAACGGTGAAATATAGTAGTAGTTATTTTCCCTGTATGTCTTCTTCACTGTCTTCATCTGTTGAGCGGTGCCTGTCCAAGTGTGCCTGCAGCAAGCAAATTCCATCTAAGGATGGCCATTTGGCCTGCCTCTTCTGCCTAGGCTCAGACCACAACACAGAGACCTGCCAGCATTGCTTGAAGTTCAAAAGCAGGATGAGAATTCATCACCAGAAAGCCCTTAAGAGCTTCTTGCTAGAGAAACAGCTAGCTGCCATGCAGAAGGAGATCCAGGATAAAAGTTCTTCAGTCTCCTCTGTCTCAGAGGCCTTGACTTCTTTGGCTCACCATAAGGAGAAGAATTCATCTGAAAAACACCATCATCAGGACAAGCACAATGACAAATCCTGCTCAGACTCCCGTTCCCCACAGAAGTTGGGAACCGGTTCCGGTTCCTCTTCCCGTGGGAGGTTGGGCTCGGCTCCCCAAGCAGCACTCTCTCCTTCTGGGCTCCCAGTGATTAGGCCTCCTGCCCTTATCCTGACGTCAGGCGGAGGCTATTCTAGATCCAGGGTGTTGTCCTCAGCCCATCAGCCCCTGAAGCTAAGGCCCTCTTTCCAGCCTTCGGGCCCTCAGCCAGGTGGCTCGGCCAGTTCTTCCTTGGGCAGCGGGTCTTTACCCATTGTCCAACTGGCCACAGTGTTTGCCAAGTCAGCCTCAGACTCCAGGGCTGACTCCTCTGAGTGATGCTGGGGACATGTGCCTACCTCCCCTAAGAGTGTGATGCCTCTGCCCTCCTTGGGACTTAGTTCCCCTCGGCGGGCCTCTCCTAAGCCGACGCTAGTCACTACCCTGGACTGGCACACATCTGTCCCCTTGACCCAGGCCACCCATTTTGATGACTCCCCAACCGTTGTCGTCAGACCCTCACATGTCGTCAGTGAATGATAACATCTCTCCTAAGTCGATATCTGAGGGCCCGTCGTCCGATCAGCCGATGGCACCAGACAACCCTACTTTGGGAGAACCAATGCCAGCTACCCCTACTTCACAAGGGCTACCACTGCCTCAGGGCCCAATGCCCAGTCTGTCTGCCCTGCTGACGCCAGGCACTCCCTCTGAGCCAAGAATCCCACTGTTGGATGCCAAAGAGCTTTTCTCGTCCTGGTGAAACATTATCAAGGGCAATCTTCTCCCACAGAAGCCTTCTTCACCCTCTCCTCAAAAGCCTACGACTTTGGAGATTCCCCCTACTTGGGCTTTACCTAAACCAAAGTAACCTACCCCTCAACCTAGAGAACTGATCCTACAGCTGGATGGCTTGGATAAGGATCATTCTGACCATAAATGCAGGAGGCACAGTTCCTTCTCTTGGTCTTTAGACAGGCACAATGGCCACTCTAGAGGACACCAGTCATGGCGTTCCTCCTCTAGATTCTCTCCTTCGGAGGACTCCAGCCATAGCCCTTCCTCCTCCATTAGATCCTCTCTTTCAGGGGGTGTTCCTTTGCCTCCAGATACTAAGGATTTCCCCAGATCCCTGCCTGATGATCCATCTTTCATGGATGTCTTGTGTCACAACCAGGCCAATATGGGATAGGACATGGACAACCTGGATCTGGAAAGTTGTCGTTTTGCCAAGTACCTGCATCAGAAGGATCTTTAACCCATTGTATTGCCACCTTTGGTTGACATCTTCCAGGATGTCACCAGGATTGTCTGGAAGCACCCTTCCACTTCCTCAGCGGTGCCCAAAAAGTCTAACCGTCTGTATAGGACTCCCAGGGATGAACCCTTTTTAGGGAACAACCCCTGGCGGACTCAATGGTTATCATGGCTGCTCATGACAGGTCTAAATGACCTAGGCACCTTAGCACCCAACCTCTCGACAGAGGGTAGAAGCAATTGGACCAGCTTGGTAAAAAGGTTTATCCCTCTGCCACTTTCACTGTTAGCTCTATCAATCTTTTAACTCATATGGTCCAATATCAGAATGCCCTCTGGGAGCAGGGCATGGAGCTTGCTCAGGCCCTGCTGGATGTTCCCCAAAAAGCGGAGTTGTTCGGCCTTTTGAAGTCCATATTGGATGTTGGTACGCACATCCTCCGTTCCTCCTATGACTCAGCTGACACAGCCACCAGAGCAGCAGCCACAGGCATCTGTATATGCAGACACTCCTGGCTCCGGGTCTTAGGATTCTCTCCAGACATCGAGGCAGGCATCATGGATGCTCCTGTTAAAGACCCAGCCCTATTTGGCAAGGAATCAGTGAAAATCATTACTCACCTTCAAGATACAGGCAAGGCTATCCAGTTGGTTCACACCATGTACTGGTCTAACCAAAAGCAATTCAGGCGTCAGTCCTTTCATCACTCCAATGAACAACAGCCCCGAGGACAGCAGCAGCAGCGAGGCAGCTTCAAGCAAAAGGTGACCTATCAGACCCCAAGGGGAGCAGCCCCTAGAGCTGCCAAGTCCTCCCAGGCCACTCTGCCTACTCCAAGCGCCTCTGCCTGACTCGTTGCCCAACCCCCTCCACCAGCAGAATCCCTGGGGGAGGAGGTGGGGGGGTAATTTCTCCATCTATCTGGAGGGATGGCACAGGATAACGTCGGATTGTTGGGTCCTGCAATTGATCAAAAAGAGATGCACTCTAGAATTTCTAGAGCTGCCACCGGACAACCCTTCCCTTCCCTCCCATTATTCCCCATCAGATGCCGCTCTCATCCAAGAGGAAATCCAGGTGCTTCACCGCAAGTGGGCAATGGAACCAGTACCAGAGGCCCAAAGAGGGAAGGGATTCTATTCCCACTTTTTTTTGGTTTCCAAGAAAACGGGATCTGCCCCCCATCCTGGATCTCAGCAACCTGAATGAATACATGGAATACAAATGATTCAGGATGGTTATTCTTCCAGGTCTGATTCTCTCCTTCATCAAGGGGATTGGCTTTGCTCTCTGGACATGCAAGATGCATATCTTCACATCCTGATTTTACAGTCCCACAGGCAGTTTCTGCAGTTCCTTTTCCACAGAAATCAGTTTCAGGCTCTATCGTTCGGCCTGTCCCTTGGCCCCCTGGGTCTTTACAAATTGCCTCACGGTAGTGGCAGCAGCGTTATTAAGGAAAGATCATTATGTCTTTCCCTACCTGGACAACTGACTTCTTATAGCCACAAGGGCACAGCTGTTTTGCACCATGGAAAACATTTTTTCACTATTTCACGACCTAGGGAACACCCTAAACCTCCTGAAATCCTCCTCTTGGCCGACCCAAATGCTCCAGTTCATCTGGGCAGTTCTGGACACTATCCAAGGAAAAGCCTTTATGCCTCCAGACAGAGCAGAATGCCTTCAAGCTCACACTCAGATGGTATCCTCATCTTGCCTGGTTCCAGCCAGAGTCACCCACAGGCTTTTAGGACACATGGCAGCAGCCATAGCGACCATTCCATTAGCAGGGCTGCACATTTGAGTGACCCAGTCGACCCTGTGAGTCCAATGGGACCAGCGCACGGTGACTCGGAACAGTCCATCAGAGTCTCAAAGCCAGTATGTCAGATTCTTCAGTGGTGGCTAGATTCCCCCAACCTTTCCAGTGGGATACCCTTCCGGACAGCATCCCCTCACCAGTTTCTGACCACGGATGCCTCCGGTCAGGACTGGGAAGCCCACCTTACAGGTTGTCAGACTCAGGGAACATGGTCTGCTCTGGAGAGAACTCTCTACATCAATGTGTTGGAGATGAGGGTGATCCTCTATGCCCAGCAGGCATTTCAGTTGGATCTAGTCCCAGGCCACCTCCTCATCCAGACAGACAACATGTCGGTGGTCTTTTACATAAACAAGCAGGGGGGAACACACTCTTATCCCCCTCTGCAGGGAATCCATGAGGATATGGTGCTGGGCCATCGAACAGCAGCTGGAACTCTCTGCCGTGCATGTTTCAGGCATCCAAAATACTTTGGCCGGCAGCCTAAGCTGATCTCAGTCCAAGGCTCATGAATGGGAGCTTCTTCAATCAGTAATGGAAGATCTGTTCAAAAGATGGGGTCGTCCCAAGTTGGACCTCTTCGCATCCCCACTCAACACCAAACTGGCCAGTTTCTGCTCACTAGATCCAGGGCCTGGTGTTTTCTGGTGAGATGTGTTGTCCCTTTGCTTGATGGGGAGATTCCTACACTTTCCCCCCCCCCTTTCCGCTACTCCAGAGAGTTCTTCTCAAGCTGCAGTCAGAGGGAGTGAACATGATCTTAATTGCTTCCTACTGGCCCCAGCAGATATGGTTCCCTCTGCTCCAGTAGCTGGCAGTGGAACCTCTGCTTCCTCTGCCCCAGAGCTCGCACTTGCTCTCCCAGGAGAAAGGGACTCTAGTCCAACTGGACCTCAAGTCACTACACCTGCATGCATGGCTCCTGCAGACTTATCTGTGACCTGGTTTGGGGTTTCCCTTAGAGTAGCAGATGTCCTAGTAGCCACCAGGAAACCTTTTACTATGGCCACCTATGCTATGTAGTGGAAGCGGTTTTGCATCTGGGCCTCCACTTGCCAGCTTGATCCCTTTGCCTGTCCGGTAAACTCTGTCTTTGAGTGTCTTCTTTCTCTGTCTGACTTGGGTCTGAGCGACTCCTCTATCAGGGTGCATTTGTCAGCTGTTTCTGCATATCATGCACATGGGACAAGGCTGTCACCCAACTGGATTTCCCCTGGACCTTCTTGCAGGGTATTTTGCACTTAAAACCTCCCATTTAGGATACTGTCCCTCCATGGGACCTTTTGTTTATTTTGGAGAAACTTACAGTACTTTGCCTCCCTTTGAACTGCCTGTGAGCTATGCTTTCTGTCGTGGAAAGTGTTGTTTTTAGTTGCTATTACTTCTGCTCAGAGGATTTCTGAGCTTCAGGCTCTGATGTATAAAGAGCCTTATTTGGTTTTCCACAAGGACAGGGTGTCCTTGCGAACCAATCCTAAGTTTTTGCCAAAGGTGGTGGCTGAATTTACCCTGAACCAGGACATACGAACACACGAAATTGCCAGCAGATAAAGGCCTTATGGTCTATCAAGTCTGCTCGATTGTGAAGCTAGTAGCTCTTTTACTGCAACTGCCCCTCCCTCCTCTCCCCACTCAAGTGTCCTCCCCTTACCCTGTCCCATCCCTTTTGAAGCAGCACACTGTTCTAAAAGAGACCACTTCCTTTGGCAATGTGTTCCACCCAGACACCAGCCTCTCCATAAAAAAGTGTCTCTTCATTTCCTTCCTGAACCTTCCCCCTTTCAATTTCAGATCATGCCCGCGAGTGTCCCTCCCCCTTCTTAATTTGAAAAGCCCTTCCGTGCCCATCTTGTTGATTCCCTTCATGTACTTGAAGGTTTCAGTCATGTCCCCCTATCCCTCCTTTCCTCCAGCTCCCTCTGTTTGCTCTCGTATGGTAAGTCCCCGGATCATTTTTGTTGCCCTGCACTGCACCGCCTCCTGTAATCTAATATCTTTCTTCAGGTACAGTCACCAGAACTGCATGCAGTACTCTAGGTGTGGTCTAACCAGTGACCTATATAGTGGCAGGATAACCTCCACCCTCCTGGAGATATGCCTCTGGCAATACAACCCAACATCCTGTTGGCCTTTGCAGCTGCCTTTTTACACTGTGCCAAGTTGTTCATTGCTCCTGTTATGATCACCCCCAGATCCTTCTCCTCCTCTGTCTTGGCTAGTTGAATCCCCCCTAACTGGTAGCTCCTTCTTGGGTTTTTTGCACCGAAATGTATCACCTTACATTTCTTGGCATTGAACCCCAGCTGCCAAGTGTCCAACCAGGCCTCCAATTTTGTCAGATCATCTTGCAACCCCTGCCGCCCTCTTAAGTCATCCACTTCTGGTCCCATCTTGGTGTCATCTGCAAACAGACTGATTTTGCTCTTGATGCCTATTGAGATGTCTACTATGAAGATCCCAAACAGCACCGGTCCCAGTACAGAGCCCTGTGGCACCCCACTTGTCACCACCCTGGGAGATGAGGGTTCTCTTCCACCACCACTCTCTGCTGTCTTCCTTGCAGCCAGTTCACTACCCATCCCACCATCTTTGCCCCGGCCCCTGTGCCTTCCAGATTATTTCCAAGCCTCCCATATGGCACCAAATCAAAGTCCTTACTGAAGTCCAGGTACAGGACATCCACTGCAAGACCCTTGTCTAATTGCCTGGTTACCCAGTCATAGTACTCCACCAGGTTGGTCTGACAGGATCTGCCTGAGACAAACCCATGCTGTCAGCCGTCCTGTAGCCCATTAGTCTCTAGGAGGGAAACCACCCTCTCCTTCAGAATTGTCTCCATCAGCTTTCCCATGATGGATGTGAGGCTTACTGGTCTGTAGTTTCCTGGCTCATCCTTGGGGCTGCTGTTGTGGAGGGGTACCATATGCGCCATCCTCCAGTCCTGAGGTACACTCCCAGAGTCCAGGGAGGCATTGAACAGGTCTGTCAAGGGTTCTGCCAGGACTTCTACCAGCTCCTTTAGCACCCTGGGGTGTATACCATCTGGCCTAGGTGCCTTGTCCACCCTCAGTGCCCTCAAGTCCTCCAGTACCCTGCCCACCGGGATTTCCCCATTTGTCACCTCCTCCCTCCCCCGTGCCCACCCTCTCACCCCCGTTGGGTATAGCTCCCACTTTTTCTTTAGTAAATCCATCTTCTAGTCTATTATCCAGAGCATTCTAATCGAGGGGAGGCTCTGCTTCATACTCTGGATGTTCACCGGGTTCTTCATTATTATTTGACCCCCACCTGGGATATTAGGAAATCTGATCAGCTGTTTGTTTCGTTCACCCTGAAGACTCAAGGGACATCTGTCTCTAAGCAGACTCTGTTTAAGTGGTTGGTTGATTGCATTGTTTACTGTTATCATAAGTATGACAAGCCTTTACTGAGACTGGTTAAAGGTCACTCTATCAGGGGAGTTGCTGCCTCATTTGCTTCCTTATGCAGCATGTCAGTGGCAGATATCTGTGCAACTGCCACCTGGAGTTTGGTCCACACTTTCATTAAGCACTACAGTTTGGACGTTGCTTAGAGGCGTAGGACTGGCTTCGGCCTCACTGTGCTCCAGAGCTTGCTGTCTTAAGGACTCCAGTTACCTATTTTCCTCCACCTATCTGTTAAGGGTTTGTCCATGTACTGCTTGTGACTCAGTCCTTATGGTGTAGCCTGTTGCAAGATCTCCCACTCAAAGTAAGATAGTATAGTTACTTAAGAACTTGCCGTAACAGTAGACCTTTGAGAGGAGCTCTTGCAGCAGGCACTGTTTTCCCTCCTTCTTTACCCCTGGTATCTTCCTCCTCATTCTCAGCTACTTTCTTTCTTCAGTTTGAGGAGCCTCCTTGGTTCTCCACTTTTTAGCTGCGCTGCGCTGGTGTCTCTGGCGGGAGAACTGGGGTAGGGCCGGGGGACTGCCCCTTTTATACTATTGAATGACGACTGGGGCACACCGACATCAGGGGGAAGTCCCCCCGCTGTAGACTGCTAGCTAGAAGTTTTCCATGGGGTACTGGTACCTGCCGGCCTCAGTCCTTATGGTTTAGCCTGCTGCAAGAGCTCCTCTCAAAGATCTACTGTTATGGTAAGTTCTTATGTAACTGTACTTTTCTTTACTAAAAAAATACAGTTATGAAATACTTATGCAATTCAGATCATCACTAATTAATATATGTAAACATCAAACAGACGCAGGCTGTGACAACATATCACAATACGACAAATGACTGAATTCATTGTGGCATTCTGCCAGTTCTCCTCCTGCCCATCCACTGTCTGCCTGTATTTATCTCCTCCTCAGACGCAAGCAATATTGGATTTTCTCATTTAAAGGCATGGAAGGAAAGGGTTTAAATGGTAAACTGGAGATAAAACCCTTCCTCAGGAAAACATAATTTTATTCTGTATGGTTTCAAAATTCTGGATTAGTTTTTCTAGTAAAATATTATGTGTGGATAGGTATAGAGGATGTTAACCATCGAGAGGTAGCCAGGGCGACCATGTAAACCTCGAGAGTGAAGCTCGAGAGGTTTACGTCGCCATGGCAACCTCGAGATGGGTTAAAAAAATTGTTATCCATCGATGTACCATACATGATATTTTATAGTGTATGGTACCTTTTGGGTGTTTTAGATAAGAAAGCAGTTCCTTACTACAGGTTTTTTTTATGTCACCGCTGCTCTGCCCTCACCACCGTGGCTGTTTCAAGGCTGTCCGATCCAGTTGCGCGCATGCCCAGACGGTTCCCGGTTGATAACCTATCGATGTGACGTACCATCAGTGGGTTAACAACATCATGACGTCACATCGATGGTAAAACGTTGTTATAAAAAGGTAGATTTCTACCTATAACAGTGTTCTACCATACAATATAATGTGATATTTTGTAGATCTGTTTTGATTTATCAAATTTTTGCACTTTGCTTGGTAAGTGGTGATTTATTTAAATTTTATGTACCTATTTTTCTATAGATGCATATTTTATCAAGATGCTGAACATATAAACATTATAATTTGTCATCGTGCTTGTTGTAAATACACTTCTGTCTACAGGATAGGTGCCTGGGATGGTTTGTTCATCGCTAGCACCCTGCGAGGAAGATGGATCCATAACAGAATCAAATCAGGAGCACTGATTGTTCCCTATTAATGTGTATATGGACATTAAACAGCTTAGCAGTGGAACATGAATGTTAATGCACCGTAAATATATGTTGTGAACTTGTGAGATGAAATAGTGCTTTTAGGATTTTATTTATTACTCATTTTGGCACTGTCACTTTAAATGGCCTGTACTTAAGGGTTGTCCATTGCACCTCTATCTACCTTTGAAAAAGCTCCTTAGAGTGTAACATGTCAGGTGTCTGAGGAGCTGACATCTTCATGTCTTTTACTGCTGGTTGCACGGGCGGGAGGAGCGGGCCTTTGCTTATTTTTTGTATTACTGGGCAATTGTGTTTTGCATTGGATTTATATGCTGGACTATGGATTTTATTGTGGACTTCGCAATAAAGAATTTGCTGCTAGAATGCACCATGACCTGGTGAGTGGTTTTATCCACTGTGCCCTGAAGCAATAGCCATTGACTATAAGCTTATGCTGGTTTGGCCTTCTGTGTGGTGCCGGTCCCCACATCTCATTGAGCATACTTGTTTATCATTATACTACTGTTGGCTATTTTGGCCGTTTGTTTTGCAACTTGCATGCACGCTTAATGATTCTCTGAGCTGAGAGGGGGGAGCATGGCGGTATATAGACTCTGTACAATCTTTTATACCTTCTTAGCTGCCACATAACTTTTGAGTCATCTTAACTTTAGGTACATAGTATGACGCCATAAGCCTTTATATGGGGTGCGCACTACAGGACATTTTTGTGGACTTTTAAGTTTTGTGCAAGAGTAGTCATACTGCTTTTGGGTTCACTAACTCAGCAATAATTTAGAACTTTAAGCTACCTAATTAAGCTTACCCTCCAATGTTGTACCATAATACTCTGGATGCATTTTTCTCCTGTGAATACGGGGGATTCTTTCCCCATATGGTATTTGTATATGCCTAAGATCTTTCCAGTGTATGGATCTTGATATCAGCTTTTTACCAGTTAATAAATCAATAAAAATAAAATAAAAATAGGAAAAATATTTGAATAAAAATTTCCCTGCACCTCAGAAAGCTGTACTTTTTATGACTTTATTAAGTCAGGGCTAGGAAAATAGAAACTAAAGCTATGACATTAGCAATTGTGGCTACGTTCTCCAGAATTAAAACTGTTAAATAAACACATTGAGCCTACATGTTTAAGGACACTGTCCTTTGAAAAACTGAACTATTATGTAAACTGTATTGATGATGCAAAAGACATTTTTTGGAAGGCAGCTCTCCAGATATTACTGCCACTATTGATAATTTGAAATGAGGTTTTGGAAGTGGTCAAGACATTTCCTTGGGAATTCTCCCCCCTTGCTGTTGCCCTTTTTAAATTTTTTCAGTTGTATTTGGTTTTTCTTGCCTTGTTCTTTCTTTTATAAAGGTTGTATAATCTACATAGAGTAGGTTTGCAACCTCTCTGAAGTTTGGAATTAAATGATTATGTATTGTAAATATATAGGATAGTGTATGGCTTAACGTTAACAACATGGCTATTCTTTACCTGAGTGGTTACTATGAGGACTGTTGCGCTTGAAAGGTCTGTCGTCATAGTAACCACGAGGGTAAAGATTAGCCTTGCTGTTAACGTTAAGCCATATACTTTTCTTTATAGTGTATGTTCAAGAAAACCAGAAAACATCCATAAAAAAAGATACTGTTCATCAGAGAAAATATTTTACTGTAGCAACACTGCCTTACTTTTGAACACAGCAACAATGATAGGCAACCATAAATATTCAGAAATGCAGTTTCATTCACAGTATTATCAGGAGCAAAACAGCTGCACCTCGGTTACTGCTATTTAAAATGAGTACCGAGTGAAAACTCTTTAAAATTGTGATGCCGATTCTTCTGTTGGACTCGTTTGCCAGACCGCTACTGAGATTGTACTTGAGAGAGTGCCATTAGAGTGGTTGGGGGCTGTGCTGTGACTGGTAACCAAGCAGACAGATGCGCTCATGAGCTGCACAGTGTGACGTCCATACTGAAGCAGAATGAAAAGTTGTTCTGCTACAGTACGGACGTCACTACTGCAGCAGAACCACATTTTCTGAGGAACGGATTTTTGGTTAGAACAACGTTCTAACATACACTAAATGTTTTTTCTTTCTTTTATAAAAAAACAGTAAAACATATAATAATAAAAAAGTAGATATGGCAAGGATGTGCTGCTCCCCATGCTGTTAAGTCCATTTCACTGCTGACTTAGAGAGACTGCAGGCCTGGTTTTCTAAGGGTGCCGTTCACACTTTTGTGGGTCTCTGTATTGCAGGGAAAAGTTACATCTGCGAACCATTTTCTGATAATGAATTTCCTCCATTGCCATTTAAGCAACAAGGCAGGACCAGGGATTAGAGTAATAGGCTGTTAATTACCCCCCTAGGGGTGTGATGTGGCACAAGGTGCAGCCGAGTGCCATGTTGCCCCTAGGGGGGTGATTAATTGACTGTTAGTTTAACTCGTGGAAGTGCCTTACTGCTATTATAAAATGTTATTCCAAAAGAAAAGTGTACATGTAAATGATTTCCTCATTTAGAGGGAGATTTGTAATAAAATAATTCTTATACCAACAGTTTAAGAATGCTGGTTCAGAATCAGAATGCATCATTCCAGTCATTCAGCAGTGCTAGAGAATGGAATGCTAGCAGGAAGAATTTATGTGCCGTGGTGATCAGGCCGTGCATGACAGTGTAATAGCAATTAATGTAAGGCTGTTGGAATCCTGACAGCCAATCAGATTGCAGCATTTCTGAGACCCTTTTTATAACTTCCATTAATGATGCAGCACACAGCTGTCTCCTCACTTTAAAACGGCTTAGTGGGAAGAATGTATCCATGTGCAACCATTTACGGTGGGAGTCGGTCAGAGGCCGGGAAACCTGCTGAAATAGATGGAAATCTGAAAGGGCTAAGTTCAACTCTAAGGCACTTATAGAGGACTTGTGGACCACAGGTTCTTAGAAAACATTGCTATGTATCTCCAGTAGACCAATTCAGTGTCCCTATCCTTCAAGTTCAAACTATCTTTGGTAACAGCAAAAGCCTATGAGGAGAGAGTGAGGGACCTCAATATGTACACCCTGGAGCAAAGGAGGGAGAGGGGTGATATGATTGAGACGTTCAAGTACCTCAAGGGTATAAACAAGGTTAGAGGGGAAATGATCTTCCAGTTCAAAAAGAATGCCAGGACCAGAGGACATGACTTGCATCTAGAGGGAGGCCGATTAAGAGGAAATGTGCGGAAGTTATTTTTCACTGAGAGGCTAGTGGATGCATGGAATAGCCTGCCCCAGGATGTAGTGGCTGCACGTATGGTGGCTGGATTTAAACATGCACGGGATAGGAATAAAGGAACACTAGTGATGGGAATATAAAGTTACAGCCAGTGACCATGTAGAGTCGCAGGCCGCTTTTACAGGCAATAAAATGGGCAGACTGGATGGGCCTAGCAGTCCTTATCTGCTGACAGTTTCTGTGTATCTATGTATCTCGTGTGTGTGGCATTTGTGGCAGGGGTTGGTTACACTGTGCATTGCTGTCTGTGAAGATCTGAGCTGAGACCAGCAGTCTTATTTCTCTTGTGACCGGAGCAGACATTCGAACCCAGGTCATGCTGGATGAAAGGCGAGTGTCCCAATTAGTAATCCACCCAGCCCCCATCCACAGTGTTTAGCTGAGCTTCTTCTGTACAACAAAGGGCCTTTTAATTAGTTTGGAATGCAGTGTTTAGTTCTCATGAATGCTTTCACCGCAGAAGGTAAAAGGAAACACAAAAACAAAGAGAATACTCAGAGGATTGCCAACTTATTCTGCATCTCATTCTTTCAACCACATGTGAGAGTTTAGAACAGTACTGCAGACTTGTGTAGTGAGAGCAGTCCGGATCCAGAGATTCTTTGAAGCGAAGACTGTCTGTTGCACAGCTGTGTTATCATTAGTCTGAAAAATTATCACCTTTTGGCTATGTACACTCTGTGGAATATAACGTGAAAAAAGAACAATTCGCAGTTTGACTTGATACATAGCTAATCAGGTCTAAAAATGCATAGCAGTTGCCAAGGAATGAAGTGCAAAATTAAAAATACTGGGCCGGATTTTCACGAGGTACAGCAGCTTTCGCCACATATCTAGCACAAGCTGCATAACCTGAAGCAGTTGCCACACGAGATGGAAAATCCCATTAGATTGCCACAAGCCCCATGCACTGTATCACTGGCACACCAGGGCTTGTGGTGATCTAAGAGTTTCGAAAATCTAGCCCACTGAATGTAGATGCATTTAAGTTTAGTGATGTCATCCATATGCGATAGATACCCTTTAAAATGGTTAGCGGTGCAGCTGACTGACAGCACAACGTTAGTGCATTGAGCTACCAGTACTCTCGGGGGCCATGCACCACAAATGTAGTTTGTCATGGTTGTTGAGGCTGGGTGGTACTGATTGTGGCTCTGATGGGGGGGGGGGGCATCCATGGATGATAAACATCCATGTATACATAAAGAATGAAGAAATGTTTAGCAGTCTAGTGTTTACCATTTCACAAAAACATAATTATTTGCATAGTGAATTGCTGTGCTGTACCAGCTGTGTTCAACCCTGGTTTGTTTTGTTTCACACTGCCATGGATTGCCTACACTAGAAAAATATTATTGCGGCGGTGCCAGCCTTTATTGTGTGATTGTGTGTGTGAAGCCATCCCTTGGTCTGTGCAAGATAATGGTAGGCAGCATGTAATATGTGCAACAGATTCCATCCTTTGACTGTCTGTAGTCATAGCTTGCTTGTTCAAATGACCTGTGAGAAACACGTTCCTTGAAATGCAGTGGGTGGTGCCATGGCAAAGCTGGTCATGTAAGGATCAGCTGTTGTCCAGCCCAAACTGTCTGTCTTAGTCTGAGTTTCCAGTGATAAGAAATGCCGTAAATCCCCTACTGTGCTGCAATGTTTATTCTTAAATTGCTGTAGATAAGATACACGAGATAAAAAGGAAACTTATCCTAAGTATTTAAGGCGGTATCTTGTACAAAAAAATTAATTTTTGCAGAAGATTTTTTTCTTTAACTGTCTCCTGTTCTGCTATCTGTGGGCCAGGTAGCCCTTCAGCCCTTAAACACGCTCTTACCGGGACCTCTGGCACTGACGCCTCTAGTCCCAGGTACTGACTGCCGATCCCTTCCATAGGCCACTTGCATTTTGAGATTCAACCTGCTGACCGTCTTGCTTTGTTTTGTATCTGTGTATAAGCAGCATATTTTAACACAGTATTCTTTTGGGAGTTAAGTTATGGTGCCAAACCTAGCCTCTCAAAGATCATATGGTGGGTGATAGCATAAGGCATCCTATTGCCTATAGTGAGTTATGGTGCCGTATCCAATTTCAGTACTTCTGAAGCTAATTTGAGACTGTGGGATAGAACATATAACAATATACGCTGTTTCCTTCTAGCTACTACCTGTCAAACACACCATTGCTTACTGTACTCTGACCTGGATTGGCTTTCTACTGCTGCAGTATGAACCTTTGAACTTGGATGCCTCAAGATACTTTTTATTTATTTATTTTTTATTTTATTTAGAAATGTTTCACCAGGAGGGCAAACTGAGCCGAGGCTCATTTCCAGGTGTGACCTGGGAGAAGGAGGAAGGGTGAAATACAGGAATATATATATATGTATATATATATATATATGTATATATATTTATACAATAGGGGTGAAGGATAAATGAGTGTGCTAAAAACATGTATCTTCACTAGAGTGAGACAAATTTAAGGGCTGACATTTATCTCATGCTCAGAGTGTGATAAATGTAAGAACTGATTTATCTCATGGCTCAGAGTGAGATGACTCACTGCTGCCTGCAGCTAACTAATTACCATGGCAAAACATCCTCACCTGCTTCCTACACTCTCTTATTCCCAGCTCATTACTGTGATACTCTTAGCTGACTGCAGCCAAAATTCTAAAGCACACAACTTCACAAAACAGTTTCTTTCTCACTGCTGCCTGAAGATAACTTACTTAGCATTGCAAAACACACTCAGCTTTTCCTACAGAGTTTGTAACACTGCCAGCCCATTCAGAAAATGTCACACACAGAAACAGCAAACACAGAAACAGCAACAGAACACAAAAAATCACAACAATACTTCTGAAACTCGTACCCCTATTGTATAAATCACACACATGATGTGCAGATCGTGTGTTATGGAAAATATCTTCACTCCTGCATGTGAGCTCTGGATACTCTCACTCGTGCCTTCAGCACTCGTGAGTATCCAGAGCTCACTCTGCAGGTGAAGATATTCATCACACTCCTGCCCATCATGTATCCTATATATATATACATATATGTATATATATATATATATATATATATATATATATATATATATATATATTATATATATATATATATATATATATATATATATATATACACACACACACACATATACACATATATACAAGTAAGTAAGCGATATAGCAACAAACAGGGGAAGGGTAAGTGGAAATATAGCAATAATCTAATATAAACAGATAGTACAGTTACAGCGTTATAACATCCAGCAGTAGATTGTACTTGTGATTAATAACAGTATACCATAATATGAATTGGTATAAGCGTAAGTAAATATAGGTAGTACAATTTCACAATATAACATCCAGAGCTATAGATGTGGAACAGTGACTTGTGAACAGTATACAGTGATATGAATTAGTGAGTGCGTGAGTGGAGAGGAGGGTGAGAATAAGCAGGAAAGAGAACTTTGTAGTTAGATCATTCCATAGAAAGAGGGGGAGGATTCAGGGTTGGAATTAGTATGGGGGTAGAATGAATGAGATAGGGAGGTGAGTCATGAGGAGGGAGATTAGGTGCAAGTGCAGATGTGAGGAGGGAGTTTGCGATGGAGAGAGGAATGAGCAGTGAGTGAGGGGGCATGATGAAGGGGCAATGGGATGGAGTTCCACAGCTTGGGCAGGTGGTAGGAGAATGCAGAGTGTCCTTTTGAAGTGGATCTTCTGGGAATAGTTAGAGAGAGGTGGTCATAACTATGGAGAGCGTGAGTGGGGGGGGTGGGGGGAGTGGTGAAAAATGAGGAGAGACAGGAAGGGAGTGAGCCAAACCAGTATTTAGCTGTGAAGGCAATACAATGGGAGCATCTCCTATCCTCAAGAGAGAGGAAGGAGAGGGAGTTGTAGAGGTCACAGTGATGGGAGAGAGGGGGAGCATTAAGTGCAAAATGGCAGAAGGAGTTGAAGTAGGAGTTGTAGAAGGAGTTGAAGAGGGTATCCAGTCTGGCAAGGAAGGCTTTGGGAGCAGCACTGAAGACTACGTCACCATAGTCAAAAACTGGGAGGATCATTTTCTGTACCACAGTGCGGCGGGCAGCCAACAGGATGCAACTACGGTTATGGTAGAGGGCACCAATCTTGGGGTGAAGTTGTTTGGAAGCTGCAGCCATGTGTACAGAAAAGTCAAGGTGCCTGTCAAGCCAGACACCAAGATACTTAGCAGAGAAAGAATCCTCCAGTTTAGTACCATCGAGGGTGTGAAAAAAGAGAGGGAGGGGCAGAGAGACAATCTCTGACTAGTGCCAAAGGTCATGGAGATTGTCTTTTTTGACATTAAGGAAAAGCTGATGTGAAACTAGAAATTGTTGGACATTATCCAAGTCCAGCTGTAGGGTGGCAGTGACACTAGACGGGGATGGACCAGATGTATACAGAACAGTGTCATCTGCATACATGTGGATGTTAGAAGAAGAGCAGGCAGAGGGGAGGTCGTTAAGAAAACTGGAGAAAAGTAGGGGGCCCAGGACAGAGCCCTGTGGGACTCCTGTCTGGATTGGGAGGGGATACAGAGTCAGTTATCCTAACGAACTGAATTCTGCCGATCAGGTAGGAGCTGAACCAGTCAACAGCTAAGGGAGAGAGCCCAGCTGAAGAGAGTTTGGACAGAAGGATGGGGTGAGAGACCATGTCAATGCCTTGGCAAGGTCTACGAATATGTCGGAGGTGATATGGCCATTGTCCATACTGGTAAGTATGGAATCGGTGAGCCTCGTCCTCCTTAGCCTCATTTCTTACTGAGCCAGTCTGTACCTGGCCATGCTCCCTTAGGTCTGTAGATCAGACAGTGTTGTGAAATTCCACACAAAAATGAGAGAGCTTGCTTTCTCTTGTGTTGCACCCAAATCCAGAAACTGTCCATCATTTGGTATCTGTAGCACCCCCACACAACAACAGTTAAAATCTGAGTTAAGAAAATATTTGCTACTTGATAGCTCCGGTTCATGTGATTGATTGCATCTATGACAAGGCCTCTCTACCAGGTCAGTTTAAATAATTGTTATCTAATGCTCTGCATTCTTGGTATACTTTTTATTTTTGTTGTTGCACAACTTTCAGTTATGTACATACCAGTGTATAATTATTGCTCACATATATTAATTTTTATTAGGCAGCAAACGATAGCCTCTGCCTAATGTCATCAGGTGTATGCTTCTTTGAAGATTTTAAAGATTATGGTAATGTTTAGTGTGTTTAAGTTGGTTGCAACATTCTTGGTCTGGTTACTCCTCTCCCCCCCCCCCCCACACACACACAGAATTTTGTAAATATATTTTTATTGAATAGCCTGTGCATACAGTCAGAGAACTATATAAGCAGAACCAAACATACACAGTGTTGGGCAATCAAATAACTTACAGACAATCATTTCACAGCTGAAAACATAGTAGGTAATATAGCGTGGAACTCCCTCATGACCCAGAATGTGGGGGGATACTTCCAGCCGTATGACAACATTAACTGGTTGTCCGGATTGTACTCTAGAATAGTATATGTCTATACCATGCTGTAGGAAAGGTTGGGGTGGGGGGGCTCAGCCAGTATCACTCAGGGTGTTCTCAGTCAAGGCCTGCCAGGACGTTTAAGGGCAGTTCAGGTGTTGACCTGTAGGAACTTGTACACCCTTGGGTGACAGCCCAAAAGGGACAAAAAGATGAATAGTGTGTGTAACCCCTAGGTGGCGCTATCCCAAGGACTACTACCCCTGCCTGTGTGACTAGTTGCAGGTTAAGGGGCCTGGGTACTGAAAACGGGTGCCTCCACCCGGAGGACAGGGTTAGTGGTAGTGTAGCTGTCCTGGGTACAGCCCTCCGGGACACTGTGACCCCCCCCCTTCCCCTCTAGTGGCCTAAACAATGAACAGAATACACAGGTACAATAACCCCTAATCAACATATAAATCCCCACTCTGTTTGCACTTAGCTGGTTCCACCAGTCCGACCCTGGAGACCCCTTGTAAAATAAGGTTAGGCGCAGCAGGTAACAACAGTACAGTGTTTCTGGTACAAAATGGAACCACAGTCAGGTTAAATGCCAAAAGAATTAGATCTGATTTATTCAGGGGGAATGATTAGTTCTGTAACTGATTCAATCAGGCAATCATGCATGCACTTTAGAGTCCCTTCACAGTCACACACTCTGGGCACCCAGTTGGAACAAAGAGGGGCTAGCCTAATTCGTTGCCTAGGGTAGGCTGGCATTGTAGCTGGTTTGGGCCCTGTGATGGAAAGAAGGAGCATGCACAACCACACACAATTTGTAATCCGGAGTCAGGAGTCTCAGTTCAGGATAGTTAGACAAAACAACTAAATCAGATGACACACTTTGATTGAGCTGTTGTTGCAGGGAGCTACCCTGGTGTTTACTCATGCTACCCAGCAGAGGACACAAGATGGACAAAATGGAGACTTTAGGATGACTTGCTGGTTTACCAGGAGAAGCAGGGCCCACACGATCACTGAGGAGTCGTCCCTGTTTGAAGTGTTGAGCAGGGGGCTGATCCCTGGGCAGGTTTCTCGTCGATGGTTTTCTGTGCATCACAAGTAGCTGGCTGGGCCTAGTTGGCAGGGCCCAGGTCAGGTGAACAGTTCGGATTCAGTCCGGTAAATGCTGGATGCAGCTTCCAGCAAGCATGACACAATTAGGCAGTGGGGAACCAAATCGCGACCCACTGACAGCATTCAGCATACTTATAGTAAAAGAAAAGCAATACCACAGTTCGAATGATAGTCTGGTTGCAATTTCAGCTTTCCTGAGCAAAACCATGATCTCTGTGTGATTCAGACGTCCTGATAGGCCGATCGCATACAGCAAATCTTCGGTCTTCTTCAGGCAAAGGTACAGTCACAATTTGGTGGCTTTTGTCACAATTGGTTCAGATACATTCTAGTTATTTAAGCACTCTTTATGGATCCCTTTTGAGGGACAGCAGACAGGCCAAACTCAGCCTTTCCACCAGTTTCCCGCGCGACTATGCAGGAGCAGCTGCTCGAATCACTCGAGCTGTTCACTCTCTCAACTCTAAACTCAGACTGACACTCTGCTGCAGGCAGCACTGGGACTTTCTTCTGATCCAAAAAGGTTTCGGTTGGTTGATTCATCTGTCTGTCAAAGCAAGGGCTCCCTCTCCAGGTCCATTTAGGTGCCAAAGTGAAAAAACTACAATTCCTGCAGAAATTCACTCCCACGAGACCCCTGGGGACAGACTCCATTTTAAGGTTCCCAAAAGGTACTGACTGTAGTGTGCAATACAGAAATGTCTATGCTGCAAAGACAGGCAGGTTAGACAAACTATAATACCATTGTTATTAGAACAGCTAATCAGCAAACAATTACCAGTTCTAACAGAGCTCCCCCTGCACCATTAGCGATGGCAGAATAGAGCAATATTACTGCAGCTTGGTTAGGACTCGAGCCTGGAAACACTCGACCCCTACCCAGATTAATTAAACACTACAAAAATAACGTCTCTTAAAGAGAGGCATGGAGGCTAACAGGGCACTCGCATGCAAGCACTTTTATACCTGTAAAGACACAGAACGCCCGCCTGGCAGTAGGCTTTTAAGCACACCCAAGGAAGACTTTTTTTTTTTTTTAAATTACTCTTTTATCCCTCTACATCCTGCAGACCACCTGACCCTTCGGGACCACCAAAGAGTCATCCTCCTGCCTCACTCGCCCTACCCAGACCTACCTCTCCAGTCCCAATGTAGCTGTGGCTTCCCCCCATGTGGGGCCGAGGTGAGGTGGGCAAGCACCCCGATACTCACGTCTCGTCAGACCGGAGGTAGCGGGCAGGCGAGGGCATATTGGAGGCACGCTCCGGGCACTCCTTCTTCCCGGACACTGCAGGCATTTTTCCGTTTTCTGTGGGGGAGTGGCACACACCCTACGCCAAGGCATCACTGCCGGCATCGCCACTCCCCTGTCCATCCACGTCTGCTCTGCACTTGCCGTGCCACTGGCTTCTGATAGAGGCCAGTCAAGTGCTGAGTGTGGACACCTCTCCCTCCCGGGACAGGAGAGTTGTCCTCCGGACGCTCAATCCTCTCCCTCCCCTACTGACCCCCGACGGCCCGGCTCGCTTCGAACCTGGGTCTGGCGTCATACGAGTGTGGCATTCTGCGTCTCAACCCTCAGTGGAACTGGGCCCCAAGGAAGACTTTTGGGAACCCCCATTTATTGGGGGGTTACATGTGTACTGAATAAGGGACAAGAGTCGAGCAATATCAAGGAACAAAGTTCAGGTCCTTAGACATGGTGCAGAGAACTCAACCATTCCATCGGGAGTTAAACAAGTCTACCTTATCATTGAGGTGGTGCGTGATTTTTTTCCATATGATAGATTTGGTTGACTATATCCCTCCATGTTTTAAGTGAAGGGAGTTCGGGGGTAAGCCAGAGTTTAGTAATCATGTTCCTAGTGGCCATGAGCCATATTTCCAGCTGATAGTGTGTAAGGGGGTCACATCAGTTGGTAGGGTGGTGCAGGAGCAAAAAGCTGTCCACTGTGAGAGCATAGGGTGCCCCCAAGAGTACCTCCAGCTCTCCTTCCAGAGCCCTAAGGAAGGGAGTCAGAATCGGACAAGACCACATGATGTGTGTGAGATGCACTCCAGTTTCTCCAGCAGGATGTGATAAGTGCTTCGGACTAGTGAGCAGTTGTCACCAGTGTTTTAAAATACCATAAGATATGTTTCTTTGCATACCCTCTCCATTGATGTGAGCTAGTTTTTTTAGATGCCTGACGGCAGATTTTGTGCCATAGTTGTTCCGGGAGATGAATATTCAGCTCTTCTTCCCATTTCATTACAGTATCTAAAGGAAGAAACCTGAAATATCTAATAAGGATTTATACAAGAGAGAGAGATTATATGTGGTAGCAGGCCTTTCTGTGTTAAGGTAATCAGCAATTGGATTATGGGTGGATAGGTATCCGGTAACCAGAGACATAAAAGGAAACTGTCCACATATTATCGTGTCAGAAGATACCAAAAAAAATCCACAGTATGGAGCCCGAACATAGATTGTAAGTCAGAGAATGGACAGAGTCCTGTCTCAGTCAGGACCTGACGTAGGTAATGGAGGGAGGTTCTCTCCCATTTCTGGAATGTCTGGTCAATGAAATTAGGGTGGAATGACTCCAGGTGCGAAGTAGGTCATAGACGGGGAAGGTAGTCCAGCAAGATAAGTTTATTTCTAAGAAAGTGCCAAGCACTCATAGATTTCCATACCCTTAGTGCTTTATGCTGACTTAGGGGCATTTGAGTCTATGAATGTTTACAGAAAACACAAACCTGAAAGTATCCGTCTTCTTGTACCATTTACGCATCTTGCCTTGTGTTCTTTCTGAGCAACATACAAACTAGTTCACCGCTGTTCACTCACTGCGACAGTAACAAAAACTGAGATGTGTCTGACCCAAGAAGCGGAAGGATCTGTTGCTGCTCATTTTAACAGGTATCAGCTTTTGTTGACTGTGGTATCCCAGATGTTAGTTTTTGATAGAGGCTTCTCTGGAAATTGCCAGATTTCACTTTTTGCTGTAAGCTGAAGGTATGCAGAGTGTGGGACAGCCCTATGTAACCCCCCTTAAAATTGGGGGTTCCCAAAAAGTCTTCCTTGAGCTTGCCTAAATGTTCACTGCCAGGCTGGTGTCCTGCGTTTTAGCAGTTTAAATGTGATTACCAGAGCTTGTATAGCCTCTGTGTACTGTCTCTTTAAGAGCTGCCTAATTGCAGCTTAAGTAATCTGAGAGGGAGCTCTGTTGAAAGATGTAACTATTTGCTGAAAACCATTTAGAATGATAATGATAATGTAGTTTGTCTAACCTGCTTTCTTTGTAGCAAGGACTGTTTTGTTTGTCTCTACTATCTTGGTTCTGGACTGCAAATTGGACCAGTCAGTTCTGGTGGGACCTAAAATGTAGCCAGACTACAGGAGCTGTCTGAATTCAAAATCTATAGGAACTGTGGTTTGAGTTTTTGTACCTTTTTTGCAACTGAAGGGGGAGCTCTTGCTTTGACTGACAGCCAAATCAGCCAACCAAAGCTTTTGGATCTTGGGGAAGTCCTGGGCTGCTTGCAGTTTCAGTGAGAACTAAGCTGGAAACTGAGCAGAAGAGCTAGTGATTCTGAGAGCAATCCTGAGTGGATTCACATGGGAGAACTATGAAAAGGCTGAGAGTTTGGCCTCCATGTCTGCCTGCTGCTCCTGAAAGGGAGAGAAGAGAATTATTTTGGACTAAATCCAAGTTTCTGTGACTAAAGTAAGCTACTGAAGTGGGCCAGGCTCAACCTGAAGAAGACCGAATATTTTTGCTGAATGCGATCAGCCTGTCAGGAGTTCCAGCTACCCCTAAGCTCCCGGTGTGTGCAGAGACTTTGTGATTGTGCCCTGGGAGCGCTGTGCTTGGTACAGTAGAATTCCTGTACATGTAAATGTGCTATGAGCTGCTAGTGGGTTGTGAGTTAGTTCCCCACTGTGTGAACTGTGTTCTGCTTGCTGGAAGCTGTATCCAGCCCAAAACTGACTGCTTCTGAACTTGTCTTCATGCGGTCTGGGCTTTGCCAGACTGGCCCAGCTAGACTACCCACTGCACAGAGAAGCCATCGACGAGAGACCTGGGGATCAGCCCCCAACTCCACGCTTGAACAGGAATGACACCTCTGCGACTTGTGTGGGCACTGCTTCTCCTGGCATTCCAGATAAACCACCTGCAGTCTCGATTTTCGTCCAGCCTGTGTCCAGTCTTGGGTATCGTGAGTAAATACCAGGGTAGCTCCCTACAACAACAGCTTAATCTGAGTGTGTCATCTGATTGTCTCGTTGTTTCATTTCCTTTTCGAACTGAGCCCCCCTGGCTCCGGATTACAAATATTGTGCACTGTGCATGTTGTGTTTTCCATCACAGGGCCCCAACCAGCTGCAACCCCAGGCAACTGTCCTGGCTAGCCCATCTCTTCTCTACCTGGGTACCCAGAGGTGGATTGTGTAGGGGGACTCAAAGCGCATGCATAACTGTTTGACTGATATTACCTTTAAGCTAATTAACCTGATTTTGCCCCTGCCTTGTTCAAGTCCCCTGAATAAATCAGATCTAACTTTTTCTGCATGTAATCTGACTGTGGTTCCAGTTTGTGCTCAAAGTACTGTACTGCTGCTATTTGCTGTGCTTAACCTTGTTTTACAGGTGGTCCCCAGGGTTGAGCCAGAGGAACCAGCCCTGGTGGCAAGTGCAAACAGTGTGGGTGCTTGTGTGGTGTACCAGGGGTATTGTGAAAGTGAGTATTGTACAGTGTTCAGGCCACTAGAGGGGAAAGAGGGGGGTTACAGTGTCCCGGAGGGCTGTGCCCAGGTTAGCTTGACCGCTACCAATCCTGACCTCCAGGTGGAGGCACCCGTTTCAGAACTCAGGCCCCTTAACCTACTACTAGCCAAGCAGGCAGGGGTAGTAGCCCATGGGATAGCGCCACCTACGGGTTGCACCTATATTGTCACAAGTTATATACAGTTCTTCCATAGAGCTATGTAAGCAACAACCCATGACAGGGTGTGCGGGTTATTGGGGATAAATCAACACCCTGTGTGCGTTGTGAGGCACAAGGCCACAGACCGAGTGTCCTCACAGCACCTGGGGTGTTGATTAATCCCCAATATCCACACACCCCAGAGTGGGTTATTGTGCTTATAACACGGGGTCAGGACAGTGTTATAAAAATAAAGAAAAGTCACATAAAATGATAAAAAACTAGACATTTTAGGAAGTATCCTTCCCCCATAAAAAGTAGTTCCAGTATTAGAATGGTTGTCTTATGCATTACTGCAGCACTGCACAGACACTGATCTGTGCTGTCACACTGCAGAGGGTGCCTGTGTGCAGACAAGACAGGGAAACTGTGCAGATTACAAAACATGCTATTAACAAGCAACACATGCACTCGGCTGGAGAGAGAGAGAGACATTGACAGGTCATTGCTGGTGCAATGCCTGGTTCTACATGACTATCTCTCTCTCTCTCTCTCTCTCTCTCTCTCTCTCTCTCTCTCTCTCTGTCTGTCAAATACAAGGAATGGGAGGGCAAAAGAACACTACCAGCAATTCGGATTGCTAGGGAGAGAGAGAGACACACCTAGACAACCGTGCGGCAAAGTTTGAATGACACTCTCTCAGTGTGTCTCTTGATCTCTCTGATTTACTCAGTCTGACACTCTCTCTTCTCTCTGAGTTTGGGAAAAACAAGACAAAACAAATTTGCTGACTCTCTCTCTCTCTCTCGCGAGGTTTGTCTCTGTGCCTGTCTCGCTGTGGTGCTGCCTACCTGTCACTCTCTCTCTCTCTCTCTCTCTCTCTCTGTCTCCCAAGATCAGTGGCTGCTGTGTCCCTGGCACCCAGGCGGCAGTCTAACAGAATTGCCTACAGATGTCCGATTCTGCTTGTCAATCTCTGTAATGTTGCTCTGCACTGTGCTGACAGCCACAAACAATACCGACACCCCGACACCAAAGAGAGAGAGAGAGAGAGAGAGAGAGAGAGAACACTGTAGGACTTTTATAGTGCTTCACTTTTGCTGTCAGAGACTCTGTTGCTCTGTAGCTTGCTGGACTCATATAACCATGTGGGGAAAATTAGGAGATCCGCGGGGCAGGTGGATGGGCAACCATGTACCGCTGCTGGGTGGTAGAATACAAACAGCATTTTGTGTCCTGCTTGTCTCAGGCAGAGTGCTCTAATAGTGCGGCTGGACTCGTATAATGGTGTGGGGAAAATTAGGAGATCCATAGGGTGCATGGGTGGGTAACTATGTATCACTGATAACCATGTACCGCTGCTGGGAAACTGACTGCTGCATTGCCAGTGCTGGATGGGAAACAAGAGCCCAACACTGGCAGCTTCTGCTGGGAAATGAAGTTCCTCACTTGTGTGCGCCACTTACTTCTCTCTCTCTCTCTCTCTCTCTCTCTCTCTCGTCACCCTCTACATATCAATGGAGGGGGGGAGACAGACACGAAAGACAGCACAGCCAGAAACGGGGACTGAACAGGCACAGGAACAGGACCGCACATGGGGAGGGGGCCACCAACTAGCACTCAGCAGCCGAGAGACAGAGAGAGAAAGAGAGAGAACAGTGCAGCAATATATGACAGGCTACGGCTGCCGTTCTTTTAGTGAAGACACTAAGGGCTGCCACTCAGATGGGATTTGTGGCAGAATAACGAGATTGGGAGCGCAGGTGGATGCTTCACCACTTGCTTTGGGTGTATCGTGGATTAATCAACGGTCACCTGATGGCTCTGTACCAAACAGGTACATGTCTTTGTCTGCCCCATGTTATAAATACAGTTCTTCCACTAATCAGACATCTGCAGCAGGTCCTGAATACTGCAACTTGTTTCTTCTATCTGACTTGCAATTTTTATTATGAAAATACTTTAAAGATCTGCTCCCTGCTTACAAACAAGTTATTTCTACACAGTTTCCTAGCTCATTTCCTGGGCTCCTTCTATACTTTTGCTTAGGGGAGCGTGATGATTCTGTGTACCACTGGTACTGTGGGGTTTAGAGGGACACTGTCAACACTTTTTGCATTTTTGGTTTTTAGTTGAAACCCCACTTTTTATGACTGCTTATCTTTTCTAACATTCATTGGTTGTTTTTTCTGCATCCTTTCTTAGGAGAACTGAAATGCATGCAAGTGGTATAATTATACCCAACCTTGTTTTGTTTATATGGACAGACTAGATGGATGTATGGTCTCCTTCTGCCGTCACTTTATGCGTATCAGTGTTTCTAAATCCTTAATCTACTCATATTGCATACTTCCTAAACATTAAGAACACCCCCAAACGGTGCAGCCACTCATGATGCAATAGTCTCATCGCCTTCCACTGCATCATAAGTGACTAGGCTGTGTTGGGGGAGGGCTGGTTCCCAAGACCAGAAAAGACACAGTGGGAGCTGATCAAATAATGTAAACAGACTTGTTTTTGTGTGGTAATACCTGTATAGTGGGCAGTTTGTTTTTCACATTTAAACCGAAAAAAAAAAAGGAATTAGAATCAAACTACCAGTTACATCAGCAATCTCTGCAGATATGACCAATCATAATATGTGTTTTTTAAACTAGAGACACTTTGAGGCCTATGGGGGTTGTGATGCTGTTCCCCCTTGCTTATGATTACTGTATGATATCTGTAAAATAAATAAATGTTCTGTGTATGAAGTTGTCTCCCCCCCCCAGTCAGCAGTGTGTGAGACTTGGCCTTTAACTTTCAAAGTGTCAGTGAGGACGTCATTAAACAGACCAGAGAAAACTGATTAAAGGTTTCCTGTTTTTGTCTTAATTAGAACTGGACCAGCTGCCAGGATATAAGCCTCATAAATGTTTATGGTTCCTGCAGGAAAAGGCCAGTTTGGTCACAGAACTTTGTCATAAGTCATAAAAAATGAGATCACCCTAGCAACAGAAAATCAGCAGAGGGACATCAAAGAGAGATGCCTGATCAAAGGATGTCATATGTGGGAAATGATTTTTGCTGACGTTCACATTATTTAAAATACATCCTTGTAAATAATTTTGTTATGAATTAACTCCAAGGGAGGGTCTAACTGACATCACAGAAGGGGAGGGGAGATTCCCCCTGAAATGAAACATTGTATCTGGGGAAGGTGTCATATCATCTTATGCTCTGAGACAGAAAGTTCTTGCTAACTTAAACGCACTTAAAAAGGTAATACTTAGATAGCAAAAATCTTAAGTACTGTGGTAGCAGTTTTGTTCTGTACATTTTTCATTTTGTTTTGTGACTGTGATCTCATGCTATTTGTTCTGTATTTAATTTTACATGTTTTTATAATCTTTTAGTAAACAACCTTTTCTTTGAAAATACTGCCTTGGTGTCTTTTTAGTTTCTTTTTTGCATGTGATGTATATATGGTTAAGTCTGACAGCTGTTTAAAAAGCTTCATTGTGTTACTGAGCTTGTGTAAAAAGGTAAGAATATACCTACGTTCTCTTATAGAGTTTTAAGGGTTCATTTTGGAGACCTGGCTGGGTGCCCAAGGTGAAAGATTGTGCTGCAGTCCCGAAGAGGGTACATATCTGAGCGACCTACATAATGCGTTTGTGACAGATTTGGTGGCAGTGGTGGGATTTAAGTATTTGGTAACACAAGTTGTAACAGTTCAGTGTGTCAGATTAATACTGTACAACTCATGTGCAAAATAAGGCAGTGATTTTTTTTTAAAAGAAACAGAACTATATCATTTTGCTTACAGTCAAAGTTCCTACCTGTTTAATTTTTTTTTCTAAAGTGCAAGTTAGAGTAGCTGTAGTTAGGGAAGAAGATGGCTTCCAGCTACAGTGGGTACACTGCAGACTACCTGAGGCAGTTGTGCTAGGACAGAGGAGTCCAGTATGAGGGGAGAGCCACGAAGCAGAACCTCATGGATGCCCTGATGGCAGCAGATGCCCAGAGCATTGAGTCACAGTCTGTGACTGAAAAGGACTGAACATTGGGCATGGAGGGGCCAGTGGCCAGTGGCCAGTGCAGTGTCCGGATCCAGTGAGGAGGGCAGCAGGACCAGTGCAAACCAAGGGCCACAGCAGCAGAGGAAGGTCACCAGCATTCTGGATTCAGAAATCAGGCTACAGATAGAGTTGCAGAGAATGGAGCTGGAGTTCCAGAGAGAAGAGAGGCAAGAGCAACAAGTTGAAGAGGAGAAGAGGGCGCGAGAACAGTGAGCAGCAGACCGTGAAGAGCATGAGCGCCAGAGGCAACATGAAATGGAGAAGCTACGACTCCAGCCCCCGGCACCAGAGCAGGTAAGTGGCCTGGGTTTAACTGGAACTACAGGACTAGTTTACAAATTAAATTCCAAACTGATAGCCAGATTTAAAGAGGGGGAGAATATGGATGCCTTTTTAAATTCCTTTGAAAAAGTTTGTATTCAGGCAAATATTCCTAGAGAGTCCTGGAGCTTCCAGCTATCCTCGTTACTTACTGGGAAAGCTCGGGGTGCAGTGGGTTAAATGGACAATGAGGACAGTAATGATTACAGCAAACTTAAAACTGCACATTTAAAAAAGTATGATTTAAATGTAGAAGCATACAGAGTTAAATTCTGTAAGCTCAGGAGAAATTCTGACATGAGCTACGAAGAGTTAGCCATGAAACAATGTCAGTTTTTAAAACGTTGGTGGGAAGGAAGTGAAGGAAACTCTGTAAATAAAGTTGAACCTTCTGTATTGTCAGTGTAACCCTGACACCCCTGCCTTTTTGCAAGCGACAGGTGGTATGCTGTTGAAGCTGACAGCAGTACCAGGTGGGGGACTGGGTTCGGGGAGGACTAGGTTACTCGGCACAGGGGCTTAGGTTTGGCTACTCTGCACAGGGACACCCAAGTAAATCCGAACACAGGAAGCAATAACTGTAATGTCCAATACCAGGAATGGGATTCTAAAGTGTGGCTTTTATTCACATCCAAACTGAACAAACAAAGCATAGACGGACCCCCACGGGGCTACATTCCTGGTAATGCAGATAAGAGTAACAGAACACTTCTTCAACACTTCAGCCCTCAGGCTCTGAACCCTCTAGGCACACAGCCCGGACTTGCAGGCTGCTTTGGGTACACAGCCTGACTTGTACGCTATTTGGTTTTTTTCTGGCCTGGCTCCCCTGCCGGCCTCCCGATCCCTGTCCATATGGCAGTGGACACATTTTCCATTGGTGGCTCCCCAATCCACCTTAGAGACTTCGACTCCTTAAGGGAAATTTCCTTTCAATCCCACGTCTGGGTACTTCTCTCAGCACTGGCCAAGTGTCTGAGGCAAAGTAAAAGGGCCACAGAGCAAATCCGTAGAGGTGAACCAGGTTACTAAAGGTGGGGGGGTCTCCCACCTCCAGCTTTCCACAATCCATACCTGGCCATTTCTCTGGACATTAAACAACTCTTTTTGAAAGCTTGGCAATGTAGATTAAAGGGTAAACGTATAGCACATTTCCTCTACATGTCTTGACTTTCCCCTTGTACTAAACTCGAACATACTTAAACATCTCTTCCTGAAAAGCTTGGCAATGTAGATTAAAGGGTAAATGTATAGCACATCTCCTCTACATGTCTTGACTTTCCCCTTGTGCTGGACTTGAACATACTTTTACTTTGGCTAAGCCTATTCCTCTAGGCCTCCCACTAATTCAGCAGTCCAATCCCCACTTTAACACAGTTCAGGTGAAACATAGGCCCTTTGACAAGAGCAAAACTCACCCTTGGGTTGCAGGTGCCCCACAGGCGAATCTTGACAGCTTCTGGTGCCACAACACATTTCAGAAAATAAGGCAGCTTTTTCCCTAGCCAGAACCAAGGGGTTACCCCTGGAATAACAGGCAAACCTTCCACCCCATCCCCTCAGGGATGGTGCACAGAGTCCCGTATCAGCAGTCTCCTCCACTTCAAGAACAGCTTACTGTGTTCCTCTTTTGGCAGATACACACACCTTTCTCTAGAAGTAGCTCTATATCAGAGCTTAGGCTCCAAGAGCCTGTGCACAGACTGCTGTGCTCCTCTCTTCAAGACTGCTCACACACAACTCCTGCTCACTGTTCAAATACTCCCAACATTCTAACCTAACTCCCATCTGCAGATTCCAGTGTGGCTCATGCTGCTGCGATAGTTCTGTGGTGATGTCATCCCTCAGTCTCAGCTGAGACTGAGAACAGAGTGAGACAGTGTGAAATCCATTTAACTGGAGTTCCACAAGCTGCCTTCCCTGCCTACCACTAGGTCTTACTGGGGTTCTAGTAACCCCGGGTAACAGGGGGGTTACATCAAAGTAGTTTTTTTGGGCATGCCCAGCAGAGCTGAAAACCTGGCTAGAGGACCGAGATCCAAAAACAGTGGAAGAGGCTGCTGAACTCTCGGACCACTATGCCAGGAGCAGGCCTGCTCTGAGAGCAAATGGGGTGTGAGTGGCAGAGCAGAAAGAGAAAAGCGTGCCTTCAAGGCAGCTAAAACCCTTATTGCCTCCACCAAAACCAGTTAGCCCCAGGCTTCAATGAAAAGATTTACCTGAGAAAAGAAATGAATGTTGGGTTTGCAAAGAAACTGGGCATATTGCCAGACAGTGTCCCAAAAGGACAAGCAGTGCGCAAAGTGGTACTAGGAAAGAAGTGAGTTGTTTGTGTGTCCCTGAAAGCATGCCTGTAAACATGAGGGAACACATGCACCCAGTCACTGTGAATGGTGTAGAGACACTAGGATTAAGAGACACAGGGGCATCCCTGACATTGGTAAAAAGGGATCTGGTAGAGCCTGGTCAGCTTATACCCAATCAATCTGTAAATGTACAAGGATTCACTAGGAAGGAGAAAACATTGCTACTTGCTAGTGTCCTCCTAGGCTGGGGTGAGACAGGGGTGCCTGTACAAAAGGTTGCCATAGCCGAAACTTTAGCTGTTGATGTAATCATTGGCAACAATCTCAAACAGGGGATGGTGTATGCAGTTACCCACAGCCATGCTGCAAAGGAAAATTGTGGTGCCCCGGACACCATAGAAGCCACTGCGGAAACCACTGGGAGGCTGGTTACCTGCCGGGGTCTCCTGAGAATGAGACTACTGAAAGGGGGGTAGAAATTTCCCCAGTAGCAGTTAACCAAACAGCTATGGAGGATTACTCTGAAGAAGAAGGGATGACACATTGTCAGAGGGTTAGTGATGGCAGTGATCCTGAGTGCCCTGACGCTAGAGCTAGGGACCCTAGTTTAGAGACTGACAGGGACCTGTGTCATGCTTTGGTAATGTGTAAGGAGTTTACAGCTGTTCAGAAAAGTGACCCTAGTCTAGAGAAGCTGAGGGTTTGGGCAGACTCTGACAGAGCACAGGGAGGTGATGGAAAACATAATGTTTATTGGGACAGTGGACTGCTGTATATGCATGATGCTAAGACAGAGGGAAGGCTGATAGGCAGGCAGCTTGTTGTTCCCCAGGGGTACCGTGAGAAGTTGCCCAAGATTGCACATGATATTCCCATGTCTGGTCACCTGGGAATCGCGTGCACTACACAGCGATTGGCCCGGAATTTCTGTTGGCCCAACTTCACCCAGCAGGTGAAGGAGTATTGCAGGTCTTGTCACTGGTGCTAAGAAATAGTGAAGGCAGGTAAGAAAACCCAAGCCACCCTAATTCCATTGCCCATAGTGGAGGAGCCATTCCAGAGGGTGGAAATGGATATTGTGGGGCCTTTAAATACTCCCAGCTGCTCCGGGAAGAGGTTTATCCTGACTGGGGTGGATTATGCCACCCGCTATCCAGAGGTAGTCGCCCTATCCTCACTGAGGACAGACAAAGTGGCAGATGCCTTACTTGGGATTTTCTCCTGTATTGGGTTTCCGCAGGAGGTTTTCACCGATCGAGGGGGTTCCTTCGTGTCGGACCTGATGAAATGTTTGTGGGAGAAGTGTGGGGTGGTGCAGAGATGGACAACACCTTATCACCCACAAGCCAGTGGGCTTGTGGAAAGATTTAATGGTACCCTTAAGGCAATGCTCCAAGTGTTTGCTGAACAGGATGGGAGGGACTGGGAAAAATACCTTCCCCACCTGTTGTTCGCATACAGGGAGGTGCCCCAAGAGTCAACAGGGTTTTTCCCCTTCGAGCTCTTATATGGACACTGTGTACATGGGCCCTAAGACTTGATCTGGGAGGACTGGGAAGGCAAACATGCCACCCAGGGAACGCCCATAATGGATTATGTCCTTAGGTTTAGGGAAAGGCTGAAGGAGCTTATGGGGACAGCCCAGAGCAACCTGGCAGCTGCCCAACAGAAACAAAAAGTGTGGTACGACCACAGAGACAGAGCTCGCTCGTATGCAGTGGGTCAGGAACTCATGGTCCTAATTGCAGTCCAGAAAGACAAACTGCAGGCTGAGTGGGCAGGACTGTATGAAGTGGTCAGAAAGGTAAATGACGTGAACTATATCATAGAGTTACCTGACAGAAGATATACAGAAAGAATGTACCATGTCAACATGATGAAGTCATATGCTAATAGAGCTGACATGATGTTTGCAATGTGTAGTCCTGGGGAGGGGACGGACGAAGGAGACCCCCTTCTGGACTTGCTGGAAGAAAGCAAGCAGGAGTCCTCTGTGGGGTCAATTAAACTGTCACCCCAGTTGGTCCCGGACCAGATCCAGGAAGTAAGAAACATAGAAACATAGAAACACAGAATTTGACGGCAGATAAGGACCGCTTGGCCCACCCAGTCTGCCCATTTCCCTACCTACCTACTGGATAAGCTGCAGATCCTAGTTAACCAGCAGCCTACTTCTTCTTACCCCCACACCCTAGAATTGCCTTATGACTGTCCCATGCATGCTTGAATTCCACCACTGATTTTGACTCCACAACCTCCTCTGGAAGGCCGTTCCATGCATCCACAACCCTCTCTGTGAAAAAATACTTCCTTAAATTACCTCTGAGCTGCCCCCACCATCTTCAAATTGTGCCCTCTTGTTCTTGCACACCTCTTTTTTTGAAAGATGCTACCCTCTTGGACTTTGTTGATTCCCTTGAGGTACTTGAAAGTTTCTATCATGTCCCCCCTCTCCCTCCTTTCCTCGAGGCTATACATATTAAGCTTCTTAAGTCTCTCTTCATATGTCTCCCGGTGCAGACCCTGCACCATTTTAGTTGCCCTCCTCTGGACAGCTTTCATCCTGTCTATGTCTTTGTGGAGATTGGGTCTCCAGAACTGCACACAGTACTCCAGATGGGGTCTCACCAGCTGTCTGTACAGAGGGATAATAACTTCCTGTTTTCTACTGGTGATGCCTCTCCCTATGCATCCCAGTAACCCCCAGCCCTCCTTGCTGCCCCTCTCACATTGCTTGCCCACCTTTAGGTCATCTGATATGACTACCCCCAGGTCCCTTTCCATTTTTGTTGTTGTTAGTATCTCACCCCATTGTGTACTCTTCCCTGGGTTTTGTTTCCCAGGTGCATTACCTTGCACTTCTTAGCATTGAATCCTAGCTGTACATTTGACCATTCCTCTAACCTTGCCAAGTCCTTTCTCATCCTTTCCACCCCACCCTGTGCATCAACTCTGTTGCAGATCTTAGTGTCATCTGCAAAGAGACATACTTTTCCTTCCAGTCCTTCCTAATGTCGCTTATAAAGACATTGAAGAGGACCGTCCTAATACTGAACCCTGTGGTACCCCACTAGTAACCCCCCTTTCTTCAGAGTGGACTCCATTTACTATTACTCTCTGTGTCCTATTCTTAGCCAATTCTTTACCCAGGCTGTCATCTTGGGACCCACTCCCAGGCTAGCTAACTTGTATATTAATCTTTGTGTGGGACTGTGTCAAGTGCCTTGCTAAAGTCTAGGTAGGCCATGTCCACAGCCCCTCCTGATCTACTACTTTGGTCACCCAGTCAAAGAAATCTATCAGATTTGTCTGGCATGACCTTCCCGCTGTGAATCCATGCTGCCTAGGGTCCTGTGCCCTCTGGCCTCTAGATACTCGACAGTTCTTTCCTTCAAGTGATTCCATCATTTTACCTATCACTGAGGTTAAACTAACAGGTCTGTAGTTTCCTGCTTCTGCCTTGCTCCCACTTTTGTGAAGGGAATCACATCTGCCCTCCTCCAGTCCTCGGTACCACCCCATCCTCCCATGATTTGTTAAAAGGGTAGTCAGTGGTGTCACTAGTTCTACCCTTAGCACTTTTAGAATTCTGGGATGAATCCCATCAGGCCCCATTGCTTTGTCCACCTTCAGTTTTAATAGTTCTTTCAGAACCCTTTTTCTGTAAATGGGCTGGTATCAACTTCTGTATCCAGAGTGTTACTACTGTTTGTTTTATGTACCTCCCCTCTTCATTTGTAAATACTGAGCAAAATATTTGTTTAGTATCTCTGCCTTTCTCACAGTCTCCCTCTGCCCACCCTCCTTTATTAAGCCTCACTATCCCTCCTTGGTCTCTCTCCTTTGCTCCCTGTTGTACCTATAAACAGGGACACTGGTTTACCGGGATTGAGAAAGGGCATATTCCGTTTTGCACATTGTAAAAAACGGTATTGTCACCGGTGGTCTGCTAAGCCAAAATCCGGTTTTACCGGTGTTTGGTTTTGTGTACTTTATTTAACAATTTTAAACTCTGCTAACATGCATTTTAGCAATTTCGACCTCCACTATTACATCCTTCCATCCTTGTACCAATTTAAAAGTTATTTTAGGTACAAGATGTGATGGCAACAACAACACTACAGCCCCGTCCCTAAGGTGTGATGGAAGCAGCACTCGGCCCCCATCCTCTGGTGTGACAGAAGCAGCAGCACTATGGCCCCATCCCTTAGGTGTGATGGCAGCAGTACTACGGTAATCATTCCTCATGTGTGATGGCAGTATCAGCACATGGCCTCCATCCCTCAGGTGGGATGCAGCAGGCCTACATTCCCCATCCACCACTGGTGATGGCAGAAGCACTACCGCACCCACCCCTTGGTGTGATGGCAGTAGCAACAATGCAGTACACATCCCTCTGGGGTGATGGCAGTAGTGACAGCACTATGATCCCTTTCAACACTCACATCCCACATGCACAAGTTGCAAATGACTTGATCTCTTTGCTTGTTAGAACTCAGATGGAATTCATCTGAACCATCAACGCTATGGTGGACTACCTTTGTTTTTCCTATCTATAATTTAACTGTCTGAATTGGATATCTGCCTGTGACACCGCTGACCAGAGTTAGGAACAGACTTGGGTGTTGGAGGCCAGCTGGTGGGTGAAGGCTTGAGTGTCCAATGACCACTCCTCTTCTCCTGAGAGGGAGGGTGGGTTCACGGCTCAGCATTTGCTGGCCCATGGTGGAGGCCAGAGCATGACAACACATCAGTCCTCACTGCGGGAGGAGTGTGACGATATCAGCTTGTGCCTTGACATCATGTAGCCTGTCAAGCTCCCAAGAATATGGGAAAACACCCACTGGCCAACTGAAGGATGGCTGCTAGTCCCACCATACACCCAGAAGCCCCAGACATGTGACCATTTCTGACCCCCGACATGCCCAGGATCACAGGAAGCTCTTTGGAGCAATTCTCCTCCCCTAGTAGCCTCCCACAGGGTGGGGCCCATCAATGAAGGGTTACTTTGGGTTACCTGGTAGCACAGCAGTAAGGGTCAGTGGATAGTGATCGGGATTCAGCAGCGGTGGTGGGGGCCTTGGCGAGCCTGAAGGATGGATGGCCAGGGGTAGGAGAAGCAAAAAAAAAACCTGCTTGAATTTGCTTCTTTGAAATAAAGTGTGTTCACCTAAAAATCCACAAAGTGATTAGTGGAGGACCTTCAAATGGATTCATGCATCTTCCAGACATCGGATGCCTTTTTTTCTACTTGGTGTCCATTAAAAGGGTGACTCCCAGTATTCATGTCTTTGTTCAGATGTGAATTGAGCACTACTCTGCCCACCAGCATCATACAGCCCCTGGGGTCTTACCTTCTGTATGTCATTGAATGTGCTTTCAAAATCCACTGGCCAAACATAAGTACTCTTAAATACTGAACATTTGCTTTTTGTTGAAGCAGTCTTTCAGAAAACATTTTGTTGTCAGAGAGACAGAACCAGCAGGTGGAAGAAAAGGTACAAATGATCCAGTTCATCTAAATGGGGTGCTAACTGTGAAGTCTTTTCATAAGTAGTAAGGCAGTTTCTTCTTTGTGAACATACTTTCATTCAGACTAGTTTTCATTCAAACAACTGAGGATTTTGGATGGCCCTACTGATTATAAACTTGAATAAGTTAGTTGGTAACAGTGATCCTGCATTTGCAATCACAACCTAGATGCTTATATGCAAAGAATAAATAAAAACCTGACTAAAATCTAAAAACAGGCTTATAAAACGTATCTGAATATTTATCTTTACCTATACAAAATCATTGCAGCCCAAGTAAAACTCAAGTAAATTACATGGTACCTGACTACTATTCTATGTTGTAGTAAACATATGTTGGTATTTTTTTTTCATATTCTTTGTAAAGCAGGTAAGGCCCACTAGGCAAAACTGTCTGTTTTAAGGAGTGACCTAGAAGCACTTGGGAGGTTAAGTGACTTGCTTGGATGCAAGTGGAGGTTGTGGTACTCAAACCCAAGTCTGCTGCATGTACCCAGTTCAATCACCATTTGTTACTCTAACCACTAAACATGGGTGGTTAAACTGAATGGCTGATTACACAAAACAGTGCAGGTGATTTCCTTACTATTTCTATATGCAGCAAAGCAGAAAGAATGGAAAGCACAGCAGCACTCATTTTAAGATACTGAAATCTGGGTCAGCCCGCTAGCGCTGCAGTAGCACTATTACTTGCAATGCCAGTGACCCAGGGTCAGAAGCAAACTCGGGTTGCTGGAGGTCTGTCCGGGGAGTAGGATTGAGCACCTGGGGGACTGCTCTCCTACTCCGGGGAGGGTGGGCTGCAGATCCTGCTTCTTTACCACCACCGGTGTGAACACGGGTGGTGGTGCAATGGTGCTGAGAGTGATCAAGAGGGAGGACGCTAGCCAGGATCTGGAGCAGTGGCATGTCTCTATGTGACCTACCTCCTTGGATCTCTAGTGCCGGTGCCATAAGGGACAGAGACCAGAAAACCAGGAACAATCACCCCACATTGGCCACTGGCAGAAGGGACCCAGGTGCCCCAAACTTCATAACCAGGCTCCATGAGGGACCCACTGGGCTGCCTGACACACAATAAGGGAGTGTGGAGGGGTGACCTAGGGTCCCCTCCCTTCCCACCTGGGTGGGGTACAACCCAGACAGAATAGGAGCAGGCCCACAGGAGCTCCTGAGCATTATCTGGGGGTGAAGCTAGGGGATACCGATGCTGTGAGAAGGGGATTTAGAAAGAGAAATAAAAAAAAATGTAAAAAGATACTGAAATCTTAGAGATTATGTGCAGTGACATGCAATTTCCGTGAAGCACTGGTACAAGAATTCAAAATCCACAAACCAAGCAGGATTCCGTGATTGTTACCGGTGTTACCGTTAAAAATGGAAAACCAGGGTCCCTGCCTATAAAAGGTTTTATCCCCCTTCTTAACTGAGTTGGCTAACTTTTCCTCGGTTTGGGCCTTTGCTGTTCTGACTGCCTTCCCAGCCTCCTTTTGCTTTAACTGATACAGTTCTCTGTCCTGCTCCTTCTGCGATTCCTTGTACTTCCTGAATGCTTTCTTTTTCTCTTGAACCTTCACTGCCACTTCCTTTGAGAACCATAGTGGTTTCTTACATCGTCTTGTTTTGTTTATTTGCGTCACACAAAGGCTCGTTACCTCTGTGATGGCAGTTTTTATTATTCCCCATTGTTCTTCCACCCCTCCTTCCTGCCCATTTGCTAGTGCATTCCTTAGGCACTCACCCATTTTGGCAAAGTCAGCCCTCCTAAAGTCCAGTACTTTTGTCTTTGTATGGCTTGACTCTATTGCTGTGTTTATTGTGAACCATACTGTTCGATGGTCGCTAGTTCCCAGATGGCTACCCACTTCTGCATCTGTGATCCTCTCTCCATCTCCATTTGAGAGAATCAAGTCTAATATTGCTCCCTCTCGAGTGGGCTCCAGTACTAGTTGTCTAAGGCATGCCCCCTGTAGGGCATCTAGAATAACTGCACTCTTCGAAGTGGCAGCTGCAACTGCACTCCAGTTAACATCTGGCATATTCAGATCACCCATCAGCAATATCTCCCCTTTTTCTGCCATTCTAAGTATACTTTCTATCATTTCCCTGTCCATTTCCTCCCCCTGAGAGGGGGGTCTGTATACAACCCCTGTGCGTATTGTGGTGCCATTGCCTGTCTCCAGATTTACCCACAGTGCTTCTTTCCTCCTCCCTGTTTGCCCTTTTGTTCTGTTGCTTTTATTCTTTTCCTTATGTAAAGAACTCCTCCTCCTCCTCCTCCTCTTTTACCCTCCCTGTCCCTCCTGTAGACAGTGTATCCTGGTATGTTTATGTCCTAGTCATGGTTTTGTGTGTACCATGTTTCTGTGACTGCCACGATATCCAGATGTTCCTCCTCCATCAAGGCCACTAATTCAGGAAGCTTGTTACCCAGACTACGGGCATTAGTACTCATTGCTCTCCATTTTTTGATGGCTTTACCTTCTGTTGCAGCATCCCCCACTGACCGTTCTACCTTAGTCTTTTTCTCATTTAGTACCCTGTTTTGTAGGGGGAGGCTGGGATTTTCCTGCTGCTTGTCAGTGCCTCCCCCTTTGACTAGTTTAAAAGCTTGCCAATAAAGCATTTAAACCGATTGCTCAAAAGACTTGTTCCCTTCCTGGATAGATGCAGACCATCCTGCCAGTATAGGCTGGTGTCCCTCCAGGTGGAACCCCAGTCCCCAATGAAGCCAAACCCCTGTGCTCCGCACCATTTTTTCAACCATTCATTAAACTGCATGGTGCCAATTACCCTCGCCTCCCCCATGCTTTTGACAGGCAGCACCTCTGAGAAGGATACTATGTGTGCTACTTGTCTTAGGTCCCTCCCCAACTCTGCAGTGTCCTCTTGCACTGCTCTAATCTCATGATGAGCCAAGTCATTTGTCCCTAGGTGGACAATTACGTCCAGCTCAGAATCTCTTGCAGCTGTTCTCGTGATCCTGAGGATGCGCTTCCTGTCCCTCCCAAGCCATGGCACCAGGCAGGCACCTTACTTCATTTTTCCCAGCTCCCCCCAGTTCTATACCCCTAATAATTGAATCCCCCACCAGGAGCTGCTTCCTTTCCCTGTGGTGTCCTGTGCCTCCTTCCTGTGGGCCTCCCTTGTGACAGTTATCATCAGTCTTCTCTGCGGGTGCATCCGTAGGGGGAGCTATGCTCCCCCAGAATGGTGTATGGATTGTGGAGTGGAACAATTGACTGGGTGTGCCTCTGTTTCACCCTCCTCACCCTCCCTGAGCCCACTGTGGTCCAACTGCTGTGCTTTCTTCGCAACCTCTGATGTAGTGGTGGTGGCGCTAGTGCTCCCTGGATGGGGGTGGTTCCCTTCCTACTGTCCAGTGTGGCCTGGGGGAAGGTTTCCTTACTACTGTCCAGTGCGGCCTGAAGACGGGCAACTTCCTCCCTCAGGGCAGATAGTTGTCTGCAAATAGGGCAGCATCTCAGCCTCAGAAAGACTCCCGGAAGACTGCTGCCCCACAGCCATTACATTGCACTACTCCCACGTTTATCTAGTTGTTTTTTTATTGTATTTGTGTGTGTGCGATGCTGCGTCGTGTGATTTGTTATATAGAAATATATATATATTTATTATACAACGTGTATGCTTATATTATCAGTGCAGTGTGCTAGAGAGGATATGACAGTGAAATGCACCTTGCACTCGAGAAATGATGTCAGCACCTCAGGTATAAAGGAACTATTTCAGGGTGGGTGGGGTGAGGGTGGAAGGGTTGGGCCTAAACTGTGTCCTCACAAAACAATCAACTAAAAGCTCTCACCCACGCTCGATGGGTGCCTTCCTGTCAGCAAGATACCCTACACAACAATTTGACAGAGAAAGTACCCTGCTAATCAAACAGAGAAAAATCCAGACATCCAAGTCAGACACAGGTAAACCTCTCCGGCCCCAAAACAGCCTGGTGGTTTGTGAGCCACAAAGGAAAATCAAATATGCAGTTATTTCAGCCCTTCTGAGGATGCTGACAAGATAAGCAGTTTTAAAAAAACCCTTCCTGACTTAAAAACTAAAACAAACACCAAGTGATAGCACTTTAAAAGTGAGGAAAACTTCTCTCAGATGTAAGCGAGAGAGAGAGTTTAGTTACAGATATTTCGTCCAAAATAGTATATCCCACGCAGCTTCTCAGTTGTTTCCAGGCGCTCCTGTACACAACTTGGAAGAAGATGGACTTCTCTATCCAGAGTAAGGGAGGTTTCAGTAGACTTTTCCTCACTGTTTAGTGCCAAGCCTGGACTAACCACTTAGCGACACACGATGTGGAGACGGACATAGGCGCCCATACGGTGAACAGCGTATCGGGTGTCTGAGGCTGTCCAAAAGGACTTTAAGAGGGAGGTGGAGGAAATGCTGGATTTAGGGGTAATCCAGAAATCCCACAGCCCCTGGGCCTCACCCGTAGTCCTTGTTCCAAAGCCAGATGGCTCTACTCATTTTTGTGTGGACTGTTGTGGACTGAATGCAGTCACAAAGTCAGATGCCCACCCAATGCCCCGGACGGATGAACTCCTGGACAAGTTGGGAGGGACAACCTACTTTACGACTATTGACCTGACAAAAGGGTATTGGCAGATAGAGTTAACTGCCAGAGCTAGGGAGAGGTCGGCCTTCATCACTCCGATAGGGTTATTTGAATTTAAAGTAATGCCTTTCAGAATGAAGAACGTCCCGGCCACTTTCCAGAGGTTGGTGAACCAGGTGTTAATTTGTGCTGAGGAATACACTGTGGCGTGCCTGGATGACATTGCCATCTTTAGTACCAGCTGGGAGGAACACCTGTCCCACCTTAGGGAAGTGTTGGGCAGGATACAGAGGGCTGGGCTCACTGTTAAAGCTGAGAAGTGCCAGGTGGCCAAGGCTGAAGTGGCATACCTCGGGCATGTTGTACGCTGGGGACAGCTCCGTCCTAACCAGGCGAAAATAGAGGTGATCAAGGCATGGCCAAGACCAGAAACACAGAAACAGGTCAGGAGTTTTCTTGGGACAGCAGGGTGCTATAGGAAATTTGTACCCAATTACAGTGCCCTGGCTTCTCCCCTATCTGACCTGGTAAAGAAAAGGATGCTTAAGAAAATTACCTGGGAACCAGCCTGTGAAAAGGCCTTTACCAGACTGAAGGAGGAACTGTGCAGTGCTCTTGTATTGACAAGTCCGGGCTATAGTGGGTATTGGGGCAGTACTGAGCCAGACATCCAACCAAGGGAAGGATCACCCCATTGTTTACCTGAGTAAAAAGTTACTTCAGAGGGAGCAGGCATACTCTACTGTAGAAAAAGAGTGTCTTGCCATAGTGTGGACCCTAAAGAGGTTAGAGCCATATTTATACAGGCAGCATTTTGAGGTACAAACTGACCACAGCCCTCTGGTTTAGCTGACAGAAATGGGAAAAATGAATGGTAGACTATTATGATGGAGTCTTGCCTTGCAAGGGTATGACATGACGATCTCACATAGGGCTGGAGCAACCAGTCAGAATGTAGATGGCTTGTCGCGTCTATATGAGGAATGAACTGACTTGTGGAGCTCATCCCATGCAGGGGATAAAGCCTCCAAATTCAGTCTAGGTGGGGAGGAGTGTTACGCTCTGCCTCCTTGCTTATGATTACTGTATGATATTTGTAAAATAAATAAATGGTCTGTGTATGAAATTGTCCCCCCCCCTCGGTTAGCAGTGTGTGAGACTTGGCCTTTAACTTTCAAAGTGTCAATGAGGATGTCATTAAACAGACCAGAGAAACCTGATTAAAGGTTTCCTGTTTTTGTCTTAATTAGAACTGGACCAGCTGCCAGGATATAAGCCTCATAAACTTGTATGGTTCCTACAGGAAAAGGCCAATTTGGTCACATCCTTGTAGATAATTTTGTTATGAATTAACTCCAAGGGAGGGTCTAACTCATGTCACAGAAGTGGAGGGGAGATGCCCCCTGAAATGAAACATTGTATCTGGGGAAGGTGTCATATCATCTTGTGCTCTGAGACAGAAAGTTCTCTCTATCTTAAACGCACTTAGAAAGGTAATACTTAGAAAGAAATTAAGCCTTTGTGGTAGGAATGTTTTGTCTGTAACTTCCTGTTTATTTTATATGACTGTACGCTGTATGATATATTGTTCTGTGTTTAATTTTACCTTTTTATCATATTTTTAGTAAACAACCATTTGTTTCAAATACTGCCTGGGTGTCTTCTCAGTTTCTTTTTGCATGTTATGGATAGGTGGTTAAGTCTGACAGCTGTTAAAAAGCTTGATTGTGTACTGAGCTTGTACAATAAGGTAAGAATATGCCCAAGGTCTGTTATAGCATTTTAAGGGTTCATTTTGGATACCTGGTTGGGTACCCCTGGCGAAAGGTTGTACTGCAGTCCCGAAGAGGGTACATATCTGTGCTTGTACATTGAGTATGCTAGCATAAGGTTCACAGTTTGACTCCCTCCAGAACTCGAGGCTAAAGGTGATTCAGACTCAAAGCAGACAGGAGAGTTATCCTGTCTGGTACCTGTTTACACTATTGCACTCTGCGGTTGGCAATGTGGGAGCAGAGGGCCTGACCTGCGGAGTGCGTTTATGACAGGGGTTAACCAGTGGTGGGTGAAATTGCCCAAATCCTTTTTGTGCACTTTTCTTGAATTTGTACCATTTTTGTGTAATTTTGCACACTTTTAAGAACTCAGCACATTATATACAGTACTATGTAGTTTTTGTGCAAAATAAACAAGAATTTGTAAGAATTCACATTTAAAAAATGTGCAATTTGAGGAAAAGTGCACAATTTCAGAAAAAGGGAAGCAAAATTACGCTGGATTTTTACATAATTTCATGATAATGGTGCAAATGTGAAATCAGTGATTTAGTGCAATTTTGCAAGAGTACTAGAAATTTTGCCCAGCGTTAGGGTTGACAGTGGCCCTTAAAGTAGTGACTTGTCAAACAGAATGTAGCAACCATTGAAACATTCTTAGTCAGACCCCCCCACCTCTTGAATTTGCATACCCATTCCAAAAAGATAAAGAACGTCAGCACAAAAGCACTAAGGCATGGGGGTATGCTTTATTATATTGAGACCACCATGACCCAAACCCATAAGACAACATAAGGGTTGATCTTACTGCGAAGGTATCCCTTGCAGCAGGCCATCCCCGGAAGGGCTATAGCCATCAGGCACTAGGACCACATGGAAGCATTCTAGCTAGCAGTCTACCAGGGCGAGCTGCCCACTTCCGATGTCAGCTCCATAGGTCGGCCAGTCCTATAAAGGCGGGTGGCCCCATACCCTCCTCATTTCTTTTCCTGCCATCGACCATTGCACATCAGACTTCTGAAATTGCCGCAGCTACACACAACTGCCATTTCCCATGTTTGTTCGTGCTTTATTATTTTTTGGATTTTACATTTTTAACATTGAAATTTCGGTGTTCTCACCTAACAGTTTATGTCTTCTAAACCTTCTTCATCTTCTGACTGCTCCACAAAGTGTGCTTTTGGTAAACAGATTCTGGACAAGGACGGCCATTCTGTTTTTGTCTTATGCTTAGGCCCAGACCGTGACATCCAAAACTGCGAGGTCTGCAAGGGATTCAACCTGGCCACCAGGAGACATCGCCAGAAGATCTTGGAGAACCATCTCCTTAAGCAAAAGGTCGCCTCAATGGAATGAAAGCTACAGGCCAGGAGCTCTTCCATTTCCCTGGCCCAGTCCTCAGGGTCTTCATTCTTGAAACCCCGGGACAAGGTCAGTGGGAAACACAAGCAACAGGACAAGGTTGGGACCAATTCCAGTCTGCCTCCCGCTCACGGTTCCCTCATATGAAGTCTTCGACCACGAAATGATCTTCCTACCCGGGGATTGACCTCCTCAGCCTACATGCCCTGACTTTACAGGCTACCGCGGCCCAGTCACCCACCTGGGTTACCCTCTTGGGGTGGGGGGCTGGATCCTCGGTCAGGGTACTTAGTATCCTGCTCCCCAGCTCCTGCTGTTCTGGTCCTTATTCACAATGGACACACAGTCAAATGGCTCGGCTGGAGTCTTTTCAGCTGGCATGGGTGCAGTGGGTGCCAGGGTGCTTACTGCCATCCCCCAACACCCACGCTACCAGTGCCGGTCTCATCCTCTGGGACCTCCACTGGCCCTGCTTCTCCCTCTCAGGAGCAGATACTGCAGGACACCAGTGTCTTTTTGAGCCCAGTATTTCCTCACCTTCGCCCGGGAGGGGGGCCCCATCCACACCGGTGCCCATTTCTCCTCAACCGGTGCCCGTGGCTACCCCTCTGGTATCACCTCTGCTGACACCTGCTGGGCCTGCACCTGTTCTTCCTCCTCTGCAGCCCGCAGGGCCCATGTTCGCCTTGCCTGTTCCTGGCCCTACATCTGGCCTCCCCCAGCCAGTGCCTGCCAGGCTCGTGCCAGCCCTATCTCAGCTGATTCCCATTCTGCCTGTGTGTGTCCCGCCACAACCCACGCCAGTGAGTCTGGTGCCAGTCCTACTGCAGCCTGCACCTTTAGGACCTCAACTGGGGTACCCCCCGTGGGCACCTGTGGGTACAGCACCTGCCTACCCCTACCCTGCATCTGCTGGACCTGCGCCTTGTTTCCCATACCCAATGCTTCTTGAACCAGCGCTGGTCTACAATTACCCAAGGCCTGGGACACCTGTCCCCTTTGATTACCAAGGTCTGCTCTTGACCTTATGGTCCCTTATACAAATGCAGGTCCCTGCCCCATGAGGACCAACCCCAGCCATTCTTCAAGGGCCTTCTTTGGAGTCCCTTTCTCCAGCTCCGATTCGGCCGGGCCCCAGTGCTCCTCCCCACCCCAGGGATATGCCTGACCTGAACCTGTAGATGAAAGCACTGATGATAAAGTCGAGAGTGCCAGCAGCGAATCTTCCTCTCTAGGTGGGAAATCCTCAGATGAGGAGGGGCTTCAGAATAATGTCCCTGAATCCTCCCTGGATGATGCCACTTTCATGGCCATCATGTGGAACATTCAAGCCACTTTGGTGTGGGAGACAGAAGAGCAGGACCCTGAGTGACATTGGTGGTGCTTTACCTACTCCAGCCTGATGCCCCCCCCGTGGTGGTCCCTCAATTCATTGAATCTAATGAGGATGTTACTGGGGCTGCTTGGAACCACCCCAACATTGTCCCGGCAGTGTCCAAAAAGGCAGACAGGCTTTATCATGTGCCGTCTGGCAAGTCATACCTTGGGGAACAGGCCAGGGCTGTTCAGTTGTCATAAATGCGGTGCACAACCAAATCAAGAGGCCTAAACACCTCAGCTCACTCCCTCCCGATGGGGAGTCTTTACAGCTGAATCAGATGGGCAAGCGTCCTTTCACCTCTGCCACCCTGGCCATTCTGGCCATTAATTACTTGGCCCACATGGTGCAGTATCAGAATCTCCTCTGGGACCAGGCTAGGGATGCAGTCCTAGTAATGCCAGTTGATCCCTCTAAGCAACAGGCCCTCCAGGCCCTCAAGACGGCTTGGACATCAGTACTCACGTCTTACGAGCTGCCTACGATGTGATAGATGCTTCTGGCTGAGCTGCAGCTGTGGGCATCTGTATGAGACGCTACTCCTGGCTACAGGTCTTGGGCTTTGCCCAGGACATCCAGTCTTATGTAATGGATGTCCCTTTTAAAGGTTTAAAACTTTTTGGGGGTGATGTTCAGGATATCATCTCTGACCTCCACCTCCAGGCCTTAGAATGGGCTCTAAAATCTATCTCACCACGTATCATACCCAGCAAAAGTCGGGGCAGCGAACTCCTTTTCATTGCTCCTCCCGCAGGCAGCCCTGTGCCCCTCCCAAAACCCAGGGCAAGCCCGAGGCAGCAGCAGCCCTTCCCACTCTTTCTCCTGCTACCACCTGTAGTGCCCAAGGTGCAGCCACAGTCCAATCAGCGGCTGCTCCCACCTTCTGACTCCTTGCCAGACCCCCCTCCCTCCAGTTGTAGATCAGGAGGCGGTCATAGGGGATCACTTCTCCCTTCATCTGGACAGGTGGAGGAAGATTACTACAGACAACTGGGTGCTGAAGCTCATCGAGCATGGCCACACCTTAGAGTTTGTGGAGTGGCCTCCAGAAGATCATCCGGTATGGTCTTCGCACCCTCCCTGCCATGTTCCCCTCATCTGGGAGGAAATTCAGGCCCTTTTGTGGAAAAAGACCATAGAGCCAGTCCTGCCTTTTCAACAGGACAGTGGGTTCTACTTTCACTTCTTCCTGGTCCCCAGGCGCATGATGGATCTTCGCCTCATCCTGGACTTAAGCAAGCTGAACCTGTTTATAGAGTACAAATGGTTCAGGATGGTTACCCTTCAGGGTCTGCTGCCCCTGCTACATCAGGGGGACTGGATCTGCTCTCTGGATATATAGGATGTCTACCTGCATATGAAGGTTTTTGCCTGCCACCGGTGCTTCCTCTGTTTCCACTTCCAGGGAGCGCACTACCAATTCAGAGCTCTGCCTTTTGGTTTGTCCTCAGCCCCCAGGGTTTTCACCAAAAGCTTGGCAGTGGTGGCAGCTGCCTTGAGACGGCAGGGGTTCTACCTATGCCCATAGCTGGATGATTGGTTACTAGCTGCCCCATCCAGGGACCACCTTCTTCAAACTCTGGCTTATACCTGCAGCCTTCTCCAGTCTTTGGGCATCACTATAAATATGCCAGAATCATTTCAGACCTCCTGCTAATGTCTCCAGTGCCTAGGGGCAGTGCTAGACATGGCTCAGGGCATGGCCTTCTTGCCATCAGACAAAGCACAGCGGTTGATGGAACAGGCAGTCATCTTTACTCCAGCCGTCATGTCCCCGTGAGGGCTTTTCTGCATCTTATAGGCCTCCAGCAGCCATTGCTGCGGTTCCCCTAGCCAGGCTGCACATGAGAGTCCTTCAGTGGACACTGTGGATTCAGTGGGACCAATGCATAAACTCCCTGGATCAACCAGTTATGGTCTTGGATCCAGTCAAGAGGGTACTCTTGTGGTGGCTGAAGCTTACCAACCTGTTTCCGGGGGTTCCTTTTTGTATTCCACCCCATCCTATCAGCAGGTCCTTACAATGAACGTCTTGGGCCTCAGCTGGGGTGCTCACCTGGGAGTCCACCAAACTAAGGGGATGTGGACAGAGGTGGAGCGGGAAGTCCACATCAATGTCCCAGAGATGCGCGCAGTCTTGTATGACCTAGAGGCCTTCCAGATTCAGCTCTTCCTGGGTCTGCTCTTGATTCAAATGGACACCATGTGTGTTGTTTATTACATAAACAAGCAAGGGGGGACTCAACTAATAGAATCCAATTTATTCAATGACATATATATGTATATATATGTATATATATATATATATATATATATATATACATACATACTATGGGACCTGGTCCTTAATGGATGATAATGTTTTAGTAACTCGACTCTTTCCTATAATTTCTTGATTGTTTTATATTCCTGTTCATTGCTATCCATAAGTTGCTATTTGTGGTAAGAAAAGTTCTGTAATTGCTTATATTGTACTTGTAGATGAAACCTATGACCAAGTGTTCTGTATAAACTTAATATTTCACTCAGTGCCCAGTCAAAACAATAATAAAAATTGAGTTTAAAAAAAAAAGCAAGGGGGGACTTATTCCTTACCCCTGTGCAGGGAAGTGATGAGAGTCTGGTAATGGCCATAGAGCATGGACTGGAGCTCTCGGCCGTCCATGTTCCCAATGACCAAAACATGCTGGTGGACTGTCTAAGCAAAAAGCACAGAAAAGCCGCACTGAGTAAAATGCTGGTGCTTGATTAATGAACGTAAATCCACAAGCAAATAAAAAAAGCACCCAGCTAGAGCAGAATGATATAATAAATATACTTTTATTTAAATATAAAAGTGTGTAACATACTAGGCTGAAAACCACAATGGTAAGAGGTAAAAAAAATCTTACGTTTACGCCCAGGTGGAATGCCTAGCTAGATGAGTCAGGCATTCCGCCTGGTAAATGTAAGATTTTTTACCCCTACTATTGTGATTTTCAGCCCAGTATACACACTTTATATTTAAATAAAAGTATATTAATTGTATCATATATCAGCAGTGTCAGTGGCTCAGTAAGTAGCACACTTGCCTTTGAGGCCGGGAGATCAGAGGGCTGTGGGTTCAGTTCCCACATCTGGCACTTGGGTTAATATCCCAGTACTGACACTGTAGTGCAGCATGAGAGGGGTGCTGCACTTCTGAGGTGCTGTCTTTCGGAAGAGACATTAAACCGAAGTCCCATCTGCCTGGATTGGTGGTAGTTCAGGTGGATGTTAAAGATCCCATGGCACTTATCGAAAAGTGTAGAGAATTTCCCCAGTGTCCTGGCCAAATTTCCCTCCTTCACTAAAAATACCACCAACAGCTTAATCTGGTTCAAGGTCAGTTGGCATTCATCTGTACCCCTTCCCCCAGGTTGTGCCTGAAAATAGGCAGGATTTGTCTAGTGCACTACCTGGTCAACAAAAACTAAATAAAATAAACTGTGGTTTTCAGCCTAGTATGCTACATACTTTTATATTTAAATAAAAGTATATTTATTATATCATTCTGCTCTAGCTGGGTGCTTTTTTTCTTTGCTTGTGAACTGTCTAAGCTAGATTTGGGCCAGAGCCCACGAGTCGGAACTTCTGCCCTTGGTGGTGGAAGATCTATTTGACAGATGGGGTTGTCCCATGTTGAACCTTTTTGCGTCTCCACACAACTCAAAACTGCCGCTTTTCTGCTTGCTAGATCCAGGGCCTGGAGTTTTCTGGTGAGACACGTTGTCACTGTCTTGGAAAGGAAGGTTTCTCTATGCCTTCCCTCCCTTCTCACTCCTTCAGTGGATTCTGATCAAGCTACAGATGGAAGGGGTGGCTATGATCCTATTTGCCCCTTTATGGTCTTGTCAGATCTGGTTCCCCTTGCTTCAGCAGCTGGCAGTGGAACCTCCAAAATCCCTGCCTCTATGCACCAGTTTGCTCTCCCAGGAGTAGGGCACCCTGGTCCATCCAGATCTCAAATCTCCATGTGTGGCTTTTGAAAGCCTTCCACTGTATGAAATGGAAGCGCTTTGCTTTTGGGCTGCATCACACCATTTAGACCCCTTCACGTGTCCAGTGGATCAGGTACTGGAGTACCTTATCTCCTTTAGATTCTGGTTTACAGTACTCCTTAATTAAGGTACATCACTCTGCCATCTCTGCATACCATGTACCTGTAGATAGTCATTCAGTAGCTCAACTTGATGTGTCTCACACATTCTTGAGGGGTATTCTGCATTTAAGGCCTCCATTCCATGATCCTGTCCTGGGTTGGAACCTCAACTTTGTGTTGGAAATGCTTATGGTGCCTCCCTTTGAACCGACCACATCTTGCGAGCTGAACTTTTTGTCATGGAAAGCGTTATTTTTAGTTGCCATTACTTCTGCTTGAAGGATCTCCATGCTTCAGGCCCTCATGTGTAAGGAGCCATAATGGATTTTCCACAAAGACAAGGTGTCTTTGCATACCAATCCTAAGTTTCTTCTTAAGGTGGTGTCAGAGTTTACTTTGAATCAGTCCCTCCACCTGCCTGTTTATTTTCTGGAACATTCCAATGAAGAGGATGCATAAACAAAAACAAGGTAAGGCATCAGCATGTAGTCTGAAAGCAAAACAAAATGGTTATATTAAATGCACGCTGAAAACAGAAAATAGAGCTAAAAATCTACTTTTCAACCTTAGGTCTTCTTCAGGAAAATCTAAAAGAGAAAAAAACAAAGTTAGTGTAGAGGGGAGGTAAAATAAGGGATATATATATGTGGGGAAAGAAAAAAGGGGAAGGCTGAGGGAGAAGGAAGTGATAAATTACAAGATTAAGAGAAAACTGTGAAACAAAAAGGTGATGATGGGAAAGACAAAGCATAATAGGAGTGAAAGAGTTAGAGAAGTCCCCAGGTGGGGACTAATTAACAGGGCCTAGTAAGAAAGCTGAAAGGTGACAAATGTGGTGGAAGGAGACAGAGATGGAGACATATGGTGAAAATGAAAAAGAAATTAAACATGTACAGATACAAACAGACTTTAGAGAAAACAAGGGGTGGCTGAAAGATGTTAGTGGAAAATAAGTATATCATTTAAACCGGAGGGCTGCTGGGAGCCAAGGTGGATGATCAGCTTGGTTTCCATGTTTTTTCAATGATCAGAATCCCAGAAGCCCTGCTGAAGGACACAAACAGAAAGGTCATTGACACTGCGGATCCTGGAGATAAAGTGGGATACAGTGAGTTTATCAGTGTCTCCGTTCCTGACTGCTCTGTAATGTTCCTGGCAGCGACCACAATACTGTCTGGTTTCAAATAAGCATGGGGGGAGATCTAGACACTGGCAGTGGACTTCAGGGGCAGACTTTGTGGGCATGGGAAATATTCTCAAGGATCACTTGAAGGGGATTACATCAATGACAAATATGGAAAAGAGATGGGAGGTCATAAATTGGGGGCTTCATGAGGCAGTCAGGACCTGCACTAAGGTGAAACGAAAGGGAGCAAGGTCACATAAACCGTGCTGGTGGTCCAGTGAGGTTCAGGTAGCAGTCAGAGAAAAGAAGGCGGCCTTCAAAAAATGTAAAACAACAAGAGGGGATAGGGATAAGGAAATGTACCATCTTGCATTTAGAAAAGTCACCCGGATGGTGAGGGAGGCAAAGTCCAGTAAAGAGTAGCGGCTGGCACAGGGGATACATGGAGGGGAAAAGGGGTTCTTCCGCTACATTGGGGAGTGAAGAAAAACTAAGGGCCATCTCAGCAGATTGAGATCTGAAGGAGGGTGGGTGGAAGAGGCGAGGGACCAGGCAGAGGTATTAGACGAGTACTTCGCCTCTGTGTTCACTAGGGAGGGGGATGGGATATCTACAAAGCAAGGCACGATGGGGATAGAAGCGACAGTGAGTGGGATCGGGGAGCAACAGAAATGGAGCAAGAGGGAGGGAGAGGTACCCCAGGGATGTCACATTAGGATAAGGATAAAAAGGCCAGTAAGTTGGAGGGGACGGATGATACTATCTCCACCGAAAGGGTGTGGTTAGCCCTCAAGGCCCTAAAGAAAGACAGATCTCCTGGGCCGGATGGCATTCATCCGAGAGTACTATGGGAATTGGCGGATATACTGGCTGTACCCCGGCGGAGCTCTTCAACAGGTCACTTGAGACAGGGAGGGTGCCTAGGGATTGGAGAGAGGCAGATGTGCCAATCCATAAAGGGGGGTCGAGGGAAGTGCCAGGTAACTATAGACCCATCAGTTTGACCTCGGTGGTGGGAAAATTAATGGAGAGTATACTAAAGGAACAATTGGGGGTGTACTTGGAGGAGATGGGAGGTCTGGATAGTCGGCAACATGGGTTTGTGTCAGGTAGATCATGTCAAACCAGTCTTGTGGAGTTCTACGAATGGGTAACATCAGAACTGGACAGGGAGAGCCTGTGGATGTATTATTCTTGGACTTCAGCAAGGCGTTTGACCCTGTCCCCACAATGGTCTGGTGGGAAACTGATGGGGTTGGGAGTAGGCCCTTGATGGTCAGATGGATTGAAAACTGGCTAGCTGGATGCACCCAGAGTAGTGGTCAGTAGGGCTCTCGAACCCTAGAGAGGTCGGTAGTGGGCACCGAGGCTCGGTCCTTGGTCCGATCCTGTTTAATGCATACATATCGGACATCAGGGAGGGTATAGGGTGTGAAATGAGTCTCTCTGATGACTCCAAGATGGGAGCAGTAGTTGAGGGAGAAGAGGGAGGTTGGCTCTGCAAGGGACCTGGACACCCTGGAAAGCTGGGCTCACATAGAAATTAAATTTCAATATCACCAAGTGCAAGGTGTTACATCTGCGTGGGAAACCCAAACACAGGTACTCTTGGGAGGGGAGGCGCTGGAGGCCTCAATAGGGGAAAAAGACCTAGGGGTCATGGTGGATGCATATATGAATAACTCTGAGCAGTGCAGGAGAGTGGCTAGCAAGGCAAACAGGATGTTGGGATGCATCGTAAGGGGGATCACCTCTAGCAGCAGGGAAGTGATTCTGCCGCTGTACAATGGACTGGTTAGACCACACCTTGAGTACTGTGTACAATACTGGAGACCACACTTGAAGAGGGACATACAGCTCCTGGAGAGGGTACAGAGGAGGGCAACTAAGATGATACGAAGACTAGGGGATTTGACGTATGAGGACAGTCTTGAGTAGCTCTACCTGTTTTCATTGGAGGAGAGGAGAGACAGGGGGGACATGATTGAGGTCTTCAAGTACCTCAAGGGAATAAATAGGGTAAACATGGAGGGGATCTTTAGACTAAAGCAGAGAGGTATCACCAGAGGGCATGGTTTGAAGCTGGAAGGTGGAAGGGTGAGGGAGGGAAAAGAGGAGGAGGTTTTTTCATTGAGAGGGTGGTGGACCTTTGGAATGCACTGCCTGGTGAGCTGGTTCAGAGATCCACAGTGGAGGGCTTCAAGAGAGAGTGGGACAGACACAGAAAGTGGATGTATCAGATGATGGCCTGGCCCGGGGGGGTGGGGATGGATGATAGGGGTTTCTGGAACACAAGGTGGGGTGTGCCTCGGCACCTAACTAGGGATCTGAGGTTCAAGCAGACTCGATAGACCGTAAGGCCTAATCTGCTGGCAATTAGTAAGTTAGTATGTTCCCTGAAATGGTCAGCAAGGCATCTGCCAGCCTCTCCGATGTAAATAGCTACACACTTCCTGCAAAGAATACAATATACCACATTAGTGGAGGTGCATGAAAACTCCTTGGTGATGTGAAAAACACCTGCAGGACCCTGCATTTCAGTCACACTAGAAGCAAATTTGCAGGTGTAGCATCAAGTTCTGTTGCAAGGTTTGGTACCTGGTAGGGAGGAACTGTTAGGAGTAGGTAGGCTACTTTTTACCAGGAGATTCCGCAGGTTGGGTGGCCGGAGGTAGGAGGCAATAGGTTGTTCTGTAAAGGAAGCACCAATGGAAAGGAAGAGGATGCATTGCTCCATACCTTGTATGTGCAAAGAATTTTGCGGTACTATACACACCGGACTAAAGACTCTAGGAAGTCTAATCAATTGTTTGTTTTGTTCGTCCCTGGGAAAGAAGGTGCCCCAGAGTCCAAACAGTGTTTGTTTAAGTGGTTAGACAATTGTATTGCCTTTTGTTACCGGAAGTATGGTAAGGAACTTCTGGGAGCAGTTAAAGGCTATTCCACTAGGGGTATGGCCACGACAGTAGCTTGTTTCAAAAATATATCAGCTGCTGACATTTGCGTTGCTGCCACCTGGAGCACTGTACACACCTTCACTAATAAATACAGTCTGGACATCGCCTGTAGGCACCAAGCCAACTTCAGCCTAGCTGTTCTTCAAGGCCTCGTCTCACCTGGTTTGTCCATCAGTAGTTGCCAGAACTGCTTGGGACTTAGTCCTACTGGTGATGGCCTGCTGGAAGAGATACCCTCGAAGTAAGACACTACAGTTACGTAAGAACTTACCGTAATAGTAGATCTTTGAGGTGATCTCTTGCAGCAGGCCCTGCTTTCCCCTCCCTCCTTCCCCCTTCTCTGGTCTCGCTCTCTGTCCTCTTCCACAGGGGTGAGCCTTCTGCTTTTCTGCGCTTTTGTGATACCGCAGAGCCCTCCTCAGCTCCCTCTTACGGCATCCTGCTTTTGGTCTCCAGTGGGAGAACTGAGGAGGGTATGGGGGTTGCCCACCTTTATAGAATTGGCTGACGTCAGTGGCTGACAACGGAGGTAGGCAGCCCCATCTGGTAGACTACTAGCTAGAAAGTTTCCATGTGGTCCTAGTGTCTAGCGTCTATAGTCCTATCAGAGGTGGCCCGCTGCAAGAGATCCTCTTGAAGCTCTACTGTTACGGTAAGTTCTTACGTAACTGTACTGTTTGTTTTCCCCTGGGTTGGGATACAGATGAAGACCACTGATGAGTCCTGAGAAGGATGAAACACGTATCTGTGTCTTCTGTTCTCAGCCTCTGCAGATTGTGTGAGAGGCCAGTTAGCACCATGCTCTCCTACTTAAAGCAAAAAAGAACAAAGAAAGAGAGCACTCATTCCAGTGGAGAAGCCAGGTTTCACACTTGGGCACACATACTACTTTGATTTACTTCACTTATTCAGTCATAATTTTATCTGTTTGCAGTGAGTTTCCAAAGTGCACATTTTGACTAGGCATAATGCCCTCCTGACCTCTCCAGCTGCTTGCCGTGGTGCTTCACTATTACACATTCATTAGGGGCATGGATAGAGCAGTGGAGAGCCATCCTTTTATCTAGCAAGAATTATGAAATCAGAATGATATCACCACTTCTATAGTGCAAACATACAAACGTGCAAAAAGTGCATGCCAATTATTAAACTAAAATTCAATACAAAACCTATTGTATTTACAAAACAGCTTGTAATAATTCATTGTTTCTTTTCCAGTTCATCATTAAAGATTTATAATAACTGGGGAGTGTTTTCTTCCATAGAGAAACCAAGTTATAATTCGCAGTCATAACTTGTGGGTTATAATGGCAAACATGCGTCGGGTTTCTCTCCTTCCACGCATGCCCACACTGCTTCTCACCCACTAACATCTCTCAACAGCAGTGTCTCCACCACACTTTCCTTCTAATGATGGCTTTACACTAGTGCAGTCTTGCAGATTACAACTTTACCTCCCAGCACCACAGATTCCACTTCCTTAAGGCATAGAAAGATCGGGATTGCGATCTGCGACAGAAAAAAAGTGAAACAAAAAATCGGTAAGAAAGCCGACCGCATCTGACCAAGTGCTAACACTACTGGTCAGTCTAAGATGGGGCAGAGGGGGTGGAGAGGCTGCAGGAAAAGACAGACAAAAAGACATAATGAAGCTGAGAACACAACTTCTGGCGTGTGTGTTGAGGGATTAAACACTTATGCAACTGCTGCTTTCATGATTTAAAGGGCAGCGCCATCTACTGGTCATGCTGTTGCTTTTTTCCCCTTTTTTTCCCCCTAGAAGCTTGGAGGCGAAAAACACTCCCCAGCAATTATATAAAATAACACATGGGTAAGTGTGGAAAAAACTTGAATTTTATACACACACTCGGTGTGTGATGTTATTATAAACCCCTCGAGCTTCGCTCTCGGGGTTTATGAAGCATCACACACCTCGGTTGTGTATAAAATTCTTGTTATGCACACCTACCCATGTATTATTCTATGTATAAATTAATAGCCGGGCAGTGCAATATTAAAGATAGGATCACAAGAAATAATACTGTAGGTCAGGGGTGGGGAACTTAAAATGTAAAGATTAATAGATAGAAGGAAAAATAGAGAACAAAAGGGAAGCTAGAAGGAAAAGAAAGAATGAAGCAGAGTCAAAGTGGGGGGATGGGCAGGGGTCGGAAAAGAGAATGGAAAAGAAATTGGAACACCAGGATCCTTTCAATACTGAGCATGAGAGTCAGGCTAGACAACTGACTAATACTTTCAGTCTGATATAGCCTACAACTACCATTTAATAGTACATAATCAAAATTTAATAGTAGTAGTAAAAATCTTTATTTTTAGACATGATATGGTGACAAAGTATACGCCATTGGGATCAGGGTTCCATTTACAAGGCGTTCCTGTATACCGTTCTAAAAAAAGTACAAATAAAGTTACAATAAAATACACAGACATATTATAATTCTAAATAAAAATGCATACATTCTTAACCCTTTGGAGAAACAATGGATAAATCTGTTATTTTTCATAGTAAAGAAATACCTTTCTAGGCTCCAAAGTGTTAACTTCTCATGTCAAGTATGAACATTAACAGTAGTTCAACCACTGCATTTGCAACAGACTGCCAGTTCTTGTTTCAGAGCAGTGTTAAACATTCCTGTATTCAGAGTTGTGCTTTTAGTTTGTGCACTTGCTGTATTCCATATGTTTAGAGCTTTGAAAGAGAAGGTCATCTCTCCATATTTGTTTTTTGGAACTGGATGGAGTTTGATATTCCCTTGATTTATTTTTCCTCAGATTATAGTTATGTTTTCAGTTTATCATATAGATACAAGGGTTTGGTTAAAATGAAAGTTTTATAGACTTGATTGGCCCAAGCTAGTTTCTTTTCTTTCTGCTCAATCAATGTATTGCTATTATATTGAGATCCAGTTACATGGCGCTTTATTTTCCCAATGGCTCTGAATTTCTTTTTTTTTAATTTATAGTTTATCTCCGATTTCTACGCCATTTTCTCCCCACCCTGTCCTGGCCGCGTGCGCACGTGTGGAGGCACATGCGCGCTACAGTACTGGGATGCCCTCCCACTGCTTGCTGCCGGCTTGCCTGCACTGCTTGTGGACCTCCATCCGAGGGCAGTGGAGCTATGGCAGGCGACAGAGTACCCCCGAGGAGAGCAGAGCTGCTTTTTCGGGCTGCTCACTGCCCCCGTGCTGGCTTCCAAGACCCTGGCTCGTTCCCGAACCCGGATCGCCAGCGTGATGCAAGGTAAGGTATCCGGGGCCTCAGTCCTCAATGTCACCAGGCCAAATTTCTTAGGTTTGATATTGTTTCTGTCAAATGAAAAATGAGAGGATGTACTTTAAACAAGCACTGGGTATAATAAAGTACTGTGTAACTGGATCTCAATATAATAGCAATACACTGATCAAGTATTGCCTTTCTGGGAATGTTAGAAACTCAATCTACTTGCATATCTGAGCTAGGGTCCATATACCTCACCCCTTCCAGGCTTCTCAGTTCACTGTGCATCTGGCCACTTTGATTTGGAGATTACATCAGAGGGGCGCCCACACTGAGAGGGAGAATGTGCATCACAGGTTTCTTCATATTGCTGCCCATGTGGCGAAGCTTATTAAGGTGGCCTGAGGTCATTCGTTAGTCAGGCAAGACAAGACAGTTTTATTTATATGGTGCCCAATCCCAGGGGCTTCATGCACCTCACAATATGCATAGCAACTCAATAATAAGGGAATTAACATAACATCATTATAAATAACAGAGACTATAAAAACAGCATGAGAGATTTTTCACAGAAGCACCAGGCTCGAAACTCAGTGTGAAAAAGTGTGTTCTAGGGACGTGAATATGGTGTACTTATCCACACTTCTGGCAGTGTCCTTTCCCTTTTACGGCTAGCCAGAAAGTCTTCAGACTGGCTTCTCCCACCTACATGGGTGGTAACTCCCTCAGCACCACCCCGTGACATCAGATCTACTTTTCTGCTGGAAGAATAAGGTTCCCCCCTTACCACTCTCACGCTGAGTAGGCCCTTTGCTTTCTAAAACCGTTCGCTTCGCAATTTTTTCAGTCTTCAGGTGATTCTTTCACCTCATCCATGATGGATGACTCGAAGTCGGCACCAGGATTTTAAAAATGCTCATGCAGGCATAAGATGTCCCGAACAGGCCTGCACACCATGTGTGTCTACTGCCTTGACCACAAACATGATCCCCAGGCATGTGGCCTGTGTCGCACTTTGCATCCTTCAACTTTAGAAGGCCGTCATGCACGACTTCTTCTGGGACAGCTGGATGAATGGGATACTCCCGTTAAATCCAAAGACACTCATTGGGCCGTCTCTGTGGCTGTGGGGTCTGCTGAACAATTGGCAGCATTTGAAGATGCTGCGGCCCAGGCTGTAGAGCATGCTTCTTCGGCTTCAGCCTTTTTTTGCTTCTCCTGGGCTCCTCCTTTTCTGGGGCATTGTGGGATTTGTGCCAGGACCTTCCTACCTATGGGCAGGGCCATTCTTTGGGCACAAAATCTAAGTCCCAAAAATAGACTAAGAAAAAGTCTTGTCATCAGTCATGGGATCACGAGCACTCTCGGGCCTCGGATTCCCATGCTTCTACTGAGGTTTTTTTTTTTTTCTTTATGCCCCCTTCTCACCGCAGTGCCCCCGTTCTTCGGGAGACTCCTGTGGCCTTGTATGTCTCTGCTCCTCTAGCCGGTCACCAGCGCAGTCCATCCCCCCATGGAGCCTTGGTTATACCCCCTAGGTGGGTACGGGGTGGGGCCCTTACACACCAACATGTCTGTATATTTCGTCAGGGATGCTGTCGCTGGTGCTGGTAGGGGCATTGGAGATAAGGACTGGGAGCACTGTCTACTGGGAGCACTGCTGGTTTTTTTCCTGTTTTTTCTGGTCCACCCAGGATGTCGGTTTGCTGGGAGAGCCTAGGGGCAGAGCACATCAGGTCATGCATATGCTCCAGCTCCCAGCCAACGTCCTCCCTCCCTTCTTCCGTTCGTCCCACTGCACCTCCACCCATGGTCATCCAGGTGGCAGTATAGCAGAGGGACAAGTGACCCACCCACCCCAGAGGAGGAGAGCAGCCTCTGGGCGCTCGATCCCCCCCCAGCCAACCCTCCAGCCGCCCAAGTCCGTTCCCAAACCCAGGTCGCTGGCGCCACGAGTGGTAACCCTACCGCTGCGCTGGTAGGCCAGCTTCTACTGAGGTTTTGACTACAGTCGATCCTTCAGCCCTGGTCACTGGCTCCACAGTCTCCCCATTGGGCCAGTTAGTTGAGACCCCTGCCGACCAACCTGTAGAGATATTTCTCGAGTTGGTTGACCTGATGTCGCTAGATGAGGCCGATACCTCCCTCTCTAGGACTCCAGTTCTGCCTACTACCTCCCAGGGAGGGTCAGACCAGAACGTTGATCTGCTCCCTCCTCCTCAGGATCTGGTGAGCCCTGAGGAGCCTCGGCTTTCACCAACTCCCTCTGAGACCCACCATCAGTGGCCATGATGGTCGAGGTCCTGATCTAGAAGTCCCAAGTCGGGGCAGCCCACTTCGGCATTGGCGATCCCACTTTCGACACTCATGCAAGTGGCATCGCGGTTATTCCTCCTCTTCCTCCTTGGATGAGGAGAGGCTTCAGCGCTAAATGCGTAGACTCTATGAGGCACTTACGTGGCACCAGCTCATGTTCCCTGGGATGAAGCAGCTTCCTGCTCCCACCCCTGCTATCACATGGGTCCCGCCACCCAGGCCTCAACCTACTGTGGCTCATCCGGATCCTTTTTGGCCTGTTCCAGCTTCTCCAACGATCCTGGTGGAGCCGCCTTCCAAACAGCTGCCAGTGGATCCTCCAACTAAGGATGCCTGTACTACCCTTGGGCTTCTGGAGTGGCTGTCGGTCACCATGACTCCAGACTGACCCCCTAGGGTCAGTAGAGACTCTGGTGGTTGACTGCTCTTTGATGAAGCCTCAGAGTTGGAGGGTTCTTCCTTACACTTCAGTCCATTGGACACCACGTCAACTGAGGATTTGTCAGTGGAACATGGCCCCACTTCCTTCTCAGGCCTTTTCTGACTTATCTCGGAGTTGATGGGCGTCCAGATGGAGCCCATCCAGAAATGGGCTAAATACCAGCTTACTGCGATTTCTTCCCAGTTGCTGTGGCTGTTCTTGGCCCCACTCTGGAGCTTTGGGTGCATCCGGCCTCTTGCCCTGCACTATCGGCCCAAATGGCCCGCAAGTATGTGGTCCCTACCAGTCCTCTCTCAGGATTCACCAAGCACCCCTCGGCTGAGGGTCTGGTGGCTGACTCTGTCTTCCAGCGTACCAGCAATGCCAGGGACATGGATAAACCTCCTGACAAGGAATCCAAGAAATTTAATCACATGGCCAAATAGGTCTATGCTGCCTCTTCTCTTGACCTTCAGCAGGTGAGTTCATCCTTTTTGATGGTCCACTTTGCTCATGCCCTGTTGGGCACACTCAGTACGGTGCTTCCCCAGCTTCTGGCCAACTTACAAACTATGGTCAAGCAGGTCTGGGTTTAGGGCCAAACTGTGGCTAAGCAGCAGCTCCAGACAGCCATGGACATTGGCGACTCCTGTGTGCGGTCTGTGGTGGCTGCAGTTGCCGTGTGCCACAGGGTTTGGCTGAGGATCTTGACCTTTACGGTGGATACCCAGCATAAGTTGGCGGATGCCCCCTTTCTAGACACTGACTTGTTCAGGCCGAGGGTTGAAGGGCACCTCATTTGTATTGAGAAGTCCAAGGCCACCTTGGACTTGGTGACCTCTGCCTAGAGGGACCCCAAAGGCTCAAGACTCAGAAGAAGAAGCTCTTTTGGCCCCTCTCTGCCCCTGCAGCCAAGCAGTCCCAGCCTCTGGCTGGGCAACAGGTCTAAGCTTGGTGTCCTTGGCTGAAGTCCATTGCTTTGTTCATCCGAAAACCTGGAGGTCGAGGTCCTGCTGGTTCCTCAGCCAGCCCCTATTCTGCATCCAAACCTGCTCAGTGACGGGATGGGGGATGGCTCCCTCATACATGTCCTGACTTTCCTGGATCCTCTCATGGGGGTCCAGTTCTGCCACTTCCTTTCTCCCTGGTCTGCTGTCACAGTGGACAGGTGGGTCCTCAAGTTGGTCGGTTAGGGTCTGCCTCTAGAGTTCGAGGCTTATCCTCTGTGCCAAGCACGTTCCCCATGGGAGGACATGGTGTCCACCGACATTCTGTCAGTCCTTCAGGAAGACATTGCCCAGCTCCTCCAGAAGGAAGTGTGGCTACTGTCTCGGACCCTCCAGTACACTCAAGACTTGTCTCCAGGTACTTACTGGTGCCAAAATGGATGGGAGGCTAGCGCCCCATCTTAGATCTACATGACCTGAACACATTTCTTCAGCCGTGCACTTTCAGGATGGTCACTCTGTCTCAGATCATACCATCTCTGGAGCAGAACATGTGATTCTGCTCTCTGGATCTTCTGGACGCATTCTTCCATGTCTCAATCTATCCATCCCACCATCAGTTCCTCCAGTTCCAAGTGCAGGAGATTCCTTATGAATTCCAGGTCATGTCTTTCAGCCTCTCCTGAGCTCCCAGTGCCTTCTCCAAATGCATTGCAGTGGTGGCAGCTTACCTGAGGTGCCAAGGGGTCCAGTTGTACCCCTACCTGAATGACTGGCTCATAGTGCGTCCTTCCAGGGAGGAAGTGGAGCAGTCCAGGGATCTGGCTGTCCAGACCTGTGTGTCTCTTGGCCTCCTGGTCAACAAGGTCAATTTGGAACTTGTAACCTCTCAGGTGATTCTCTTCATCAGGGCAGAGCTTGACTCTTGCAGAGCCAAGGCTCGGTTTCTGGTGGACCGGGTGGAGGCTCTCTCCTCCTTTGCCCAGTTATTTCACGTTGGGCAGTTGCGCCCTGCTTGGGACTTCCTGCACCTTATGAGATATATGGCAGCTTGCACCAGTGTGATTCATTGGGCCCTGTGGAGAATACACTCTCTGCAGTGGCAGCTTGTCCACCAATGGTCTTAGCGCAGGGGCCACTTCAACCAGCCAGTCACTGTGACCCAGCTGATGTGGGATGCCCTCCAGAGGGGGTTAGTCTCAGAACATCTGCAGGAAGGGATCCCATGTGTCCGCCCAGAGCCAGCGGTTATCCTGATGACTATGCCTCCCTGATGGGCTGGGATGCCCACCTGGGGGACCACAGAATCCACTGACGGTGGACCCCCGAGGAGTCCAGATGCCATATCAACCTGCTGGAACTGCAGGTGGTTCGGCTGGCGCTCACAGCCTTTGCTCAGCATGTTCGGGGTGAGGTCATTCAGGTCCAGACGGACAACATCATGATCACATACTACCTCAACAAGCAGCTCAAGATGCACATCCCTCCTCTGTGCAGGGAAGCTCTCCACATCTGGACCCTTATGTTCAGCCTGGATGCTGATCTCCTGGTCATCCATGTAGCCGGCGTCTGCAGCCAGCTGGCGGATGCCCTCAGCCGGGTGAGCGAGGCATCTCACGACTGGTTCCTAGTACGTAGCTTGTTCTCCCACTGGGACACCCCTCTGGTGGACCAGTTTGCTTCCAGGGACAACTCAAAGCTGAGGCTGTCTGTGCCTGCCCCCCTCAGCAGGGAATGCTGCAGGGGGATGCCTTCTCCAGGCCCTGGGACGTGGGCCTTCTCTATGCCATCCCTCTGTTTTCCTTGATCCACAAGATGTTGCTCAAGGCCAGGAGGTGCAAGACAGGGATGATCCTGGTGACTGCAGACTGGCCCCGCCAGTTGTGGTACCCCAATCTCCTCAGCCTCACCAGCAGGCTCCTAAGGCATCTCCCCCTACTCCTGGATCTGCTCTCTTGCAAGCAGGGGAAGGTACTCTATCTGGACCTTCAATCCCTGCACCTGACAGCCTGACTTCTGAGCTGCTAAAGTTCCAGGCTTTGGATCTCACTGTGGTTGAGACTTCTCAGAAGGAGCTGTCCCAAAAATTCTATGCCTTCAAATGGAAGAGGTTCTCCATTTGGTACCAGGGCAAGGGGCTGGAACCTTTATCCTGCCTGGTGGCTACCATTCTCTACTACCTTTGATCCTTCTCTCAGTCGGACCGTTGGTCGACCACCCTTAAGGTGCACCTGGCAGCTATCTTTGCTTACCGGGTAGGGCCGGTATGCAGTCGGTGGTGCAGAAGAAGGTGGTCTGGTGCTTTCTCAAAGGCCTTGACCACATTTCCCCTCCGATGCATGAACCACCACCACCTTGGGACTTGTTGCTGGTGTTGGCAAAGCTCATGGGCAAGCCATTCATACCAATGCCCAGGTGTAAAATGTCTCACCTGTAATGGAAGACCTCCTTCCTGGTGGCTGTCACGTCAGCCAGAAGGATCAGTGAGCTCCAGCTGCTCTTGGTGGAGTCTCCTTACTTGGTCTTCCATAGGGACAAGGTTGTCCTTCGCCCCAACCCAGAGTTCCTCCCAAAGGTTGTGCCAGATTTCCACCTTAACCAGGTGATTAATCTTCCAGTGTGCTTCACCAACCACACCTGCGAGGCTGAGCACAGGCTCCACACCTTGGACCTGCAGCGAGCGCTAGCCTATTATAAGGTGTGCATGGCTGAAGTTCGGGGAGAGGTTCACCAGCTATTTGTCACCTATGCTGAAATCACACCTGGCAGACCAACAGCTAAGCAGACGATTGGCAGGTGGGTTGTAGCTTGCATCGACCTCTGCTATAGGTTGGTGAGTAGGGAACCTCCTATAGGGCTTAGGGCTTGTTTAACCCATCATATCGCTATCTCGGTGGCTGCTTCCAGGGATGTCGCTATCCAGAAAATCTGCAGGGCTGCTACCTGGAAGTCAGCACACACCTTCATTTCCCACTACCAGATTGACCTTGAGTCATGCTGGGATGCTGGTTTTGGGGCCTCAGTTCTCCAGTCTCTGTTCCTTAAGTAGGGGGTGTGTGCCTTGCTGCCTCCTCCCGGAGAACTGCTAGGAGTCTGCCAGAAGTGTGGATAAGTACACCATATCCACGTCCCTAGAAAAAAACAGGTTACTCACCTGTAACAGTAGTTCTAGGAGTGGTATATGGTGTACATCCACACTGACCCACCTGACCTCCCTTGGCAAGTGGCACACTGGTCTTGCTTCCAGTAGGCAAGATCTGATGTCATGGGGTGGTGCCAAGGGAGGTACCACCTGGGTGGGTGGGAGGAGCCAGTCTGAAGACTTTCCAGCTAGCCTTAAAGGGGAAAGGACATTGCCAGAAGTGTGGATGTACACCATATACCACTCCTAGAACTACTGTTACAGGTGAGTAACTTTTTTTTTTTTTTTCAGACATGAGTTTAGAATGGTCAGTGAAGGAGCACCTCTCATCTCTGGAGGAAGGGCATTCCAAAGCATCAGGGCAGTCACTCTGAATGCCCTAGCTTATGAGGACTTTAAAGAGGTCTTGGTACATACAAGAGGTCTGCCTCCACTGACTGTAGGGGGTGGCCAGGAGCATATGGTGTCAGGAGGTCTTTCAGGTACAAACACAAACACTTCAAAAAGGTCCACGCAGAGTGGCAGTGGGATAGCCCGGAAAAAGATTCAAGGCTAAAAAACAAAACAGGTGCCACTTCCCAATGAAGGAAAACATGCCATAATCCCTGGTAGATACAAAGTGTTTCCTTTATTTCAGCTTCATACATCTGCATGCCTTCTACCACAGTTTTTGTTTGTCTGAAGAGAGGTGCTCCTTCACTGGCCTTGAGGTCTGTCCGGTAGCCCAGACTCAGACTGTGTAGAGTCTTGTAAGTTAACAAGCACACCTGGAAGTTGATGCGCCACCACACTGGCAACCAGTGCAGAGCATGGAGAACCAGCATTTTGTGCTTGAACGAAGAGATCCATGTGGATAACTCAAGGTATAGAGCATTCAAGTACTCCAGTCTTGTCATGATAGGGGCATGCACCAGTGTTTCTAGGTCAGGAAGAGGAGGCTTGATCTGGGAGATGTTTCAGAGATAGTAAAAGCCACTGTGGGCCATAGACGACACCTGATATTGTAACGTCAGCTTAAAGTCCACAGTGATCCCCAGATTCCTCACCCTTTGTGCTGCTCTGAATGTCACGCCATCTAAGGAAGGCAGGACAGCACTTTTGCTCATTGCTGCTGAGCCAAGCCGACCCAGCTCCACCAGTAGTACTTCCATCTTCAGTCGGTTTAATCTAAGTGAGCTGCTCACCATCTAATCCTGAACTTTGTCAAGGCACTCCCTCATTTCCGAAACAACTGCACTATCATCAGGGACACGACACACATACAACTGGGAATCATCGGCCTAGCAATGAAAATCAAAGCCATAGTGTCTAGTACCCTCCCCCAAAAGGAGAATATACACAGCGAACAACATGGGAGCTAAAATCGACCCCTGAGGCAAACCGCAGCAGAATGTAGCATCGCTTGAGATGAAAGAGTCAAGAGCCACCTGCTGCACCTTGCCTGACAAGTAGGACTCAGACCATTGTAACACTGTCCCTGTGAGTCCTACATAGTGCCTCAGATGAGCCAATAGCACCCCATGATCCACCATGTCAAAAGTCGAAGAAAGGTCAAGCAGGATGAGGATGGAACGACACCTGCCATCCATAGCTAGAAAGAGTTCATGGTGCACCCTGACAACATAGAAACATAGAATCTGATGGCAGATAAGGACTGCTTGGCCCACCTAGTCTGGCCATTTTCCTACCTAACGGATAAGCTGCAGATCCTAGTTAACCAACAGCCTACTTCCTCCTACCCCCCACTAGAATTGCCTTATGTCTGTCCCATGCATTCTTGAATTCCACCACTGTTTTTGACTCTGTGACCTCCTCAGGAAGGCTGTTCCATGCATCTACAAGAGCCGTCTTCATAGTATGGCGAGCCCAGAAACTGGACTGCAAAGGCTTATAGATGTATTTCTCCAGGTGTTGTTTCAACTGCACCACCATCACCTTCTCGATCAACTTCCACAAAAAAGGAAGGTTTTGAGATGGACCTGTAATTTGAGAGAACACCAGGATCCAAAGATGTTTTTTAAGAAGGGATTTCACCACCACCCTTTTCAGGGTGGACAGGAAAATCCTTCCCTAAGGGAATACCCAATAATCGCCACAGAAATTGGACCAACAGAGCTATAAAAAAAATGCCAGATCAGCCCAGGGTCCAACATACAGTAGACTGGGCACAGTCTGGAAACCACCTGAGAATATCATCCGCCAAGACCTGCTCAAACCCTACCCACAAGGATGGAGTGCCTCTGTCCATCACAGACAGGACACTGCCAGTTGACAACAGGCCTCTTGAGGACATCCTCCCCGAATACAGTATACCTTGTCCAGAAAGAGCCAGTTAAACTCCTCACAGTTATGTGGAAAAGGCTCTACGGGACTGAAGACAGGCTGGATTTAATTGTCTGTTCACAGTATTGAAGAGACGAGATGGCTAGATCTTTCCAGCAGCAATCACCTGTGACAGGAATAGTGACTTTTTCGGAGTGCTTGCCTACTGATACTCATCATAATGAGCCCTCAGCACCAATATATGCTCCTCTGAGCGGGACCTCTGCCAACAATGCTGCAACCTTTGCTGCTTTGTCTTCACCCTCAGATCACCATCAAACCATGCTAACATGCAGCGGGAAATCAAGGAGCGGACATGGAGAGGTGCTAGGGAGTTGACTGTGGCCAGAAGAGACACACTGTAGCTCTCCATGGCCACCCCGACTCCTATTGTACAGGCTGTCTGCATGCCTGAGATGTCCAGTACTGCCAGAAGGCTTTGAGGCTCTGGATTTCTAAAAGACCAGCAACTATCTCCACCAGGGAGGATAAATGAGAAGCCCTGCAGAGAAACTGCATGGCATGTTGATCCAACAAAGTGCCTGGATCAACCTTGCATCACTAATATCAAGACCCAACAAGAAAATCAGGTCCAAGGCACTGCTGCGCTGGAGAGTACCAGAGATAACCACCTGTACATAATCGAGAGAAGACATCACCTGGAGGAACTAAATTCCAAAGAGAGATTTTTCATTGTTGACCCAGGTGTTAAAACCAGGCATTAGTAGATGGAGTTCTGGTTGTAGATGGTGTGTCTCTAGGATGTACAAGCCAAATATGTGAATTTCCTATGCAATATTACCAGAAATTCCCTTCCTTCCCTCCCAGTCCCCAAGAAATCCTCCCTTGGCATTACGCTCTGAGACAATCATTTTGCAGTTTTACCTGGCCTGTGATCTTTATCAGGCACTAAAGAATCCGTACTCACTAGTTTGCTATTTTATGTGCTACAGTGTTTCATTGTATTGTCACAAAACCACCTCTAAGACCCCTTGGGTGGTCAACTGTCTGGCTTGCTTACTTTATCAGTTCTGCCACTAACCTGGTCATGACCCCACCACAAGTTCTTATTGACACAGCACAAGGCCTCTTGGACATAGGAACCCCTGAGTCAATCTAGGTACACGTTATCCATTCCAGAAGCAGTTTTGCTTTTAAGGTGATACTTGCTGTCGAAGGTGGGCGACGGCGTAAGAGGGGCGGCAGTTCTCAATTTATGTTAGCCTGGATGAGAATTGTATATTTGTGCAGCTTCATGAGGAAGTCAGAAGTGAGATGTAATCCCAACACCTGAAAGTGTAATTCTTACTCAAATTCTTTGTGAATCCTTGAGAGAACTGAATCCTGTGTGCAGGAAGTCTATTTCTAAGGCAAAACCTTAAGATGAGAATTTAAACTTAGTGTTTTTAAAGGCTCTTACAGTTAGTCTGCTGTATTTGACTAGTCTGTTGATACACTTCCGAGAGCATGTACAAACCTAAAAGTAGACCTGCCCAGCGGGGAATGGCTCGGGTCACTCCGGAGCTGGCCATGGGAGGGAGGATTGAGCATCCCATTGACAGCTCCCCCCTCTCACCTTACTGGTCGGCTGCCACCTGGAGGGATATGGGTGGCAGCACAGTGGGACCATAGACACATGGGACGGGACCCAACACCCGGATGCCATGGGCATCCCTGAGGAGGCAGAGAACACACACTGCATCATTGCTCATGCATGGGCCCAGGGCAAAAATGGACTAAAACACTTTGACCACAACCTGGTGATGGCCCAGTCCCCTGCAAGTTCCAAAGCAATGACTGGCCTCTCCAAATGACATCCTGTGGCAAGAACATACCAGCATCAGGTAATCCCAAGGGAAGTTAGATGACGGGGCCTGGGGGCCTAGTCCCGAAGTGTGCTGGCCAGGAAGGATAAAATGAGCTCAACAAAGGAAACATAAAGTAAACCTGAATTTGATACAGAGCAGGGGTAATGTGCATGTGGAGTGATTGAGGGGGGGGTTCCTATCTCCAACATGCTTTTTACTGTGTGAGCAAGAGTCAGGCATTTTGCAGCTTGAACGAGAACTTGAGTTCGGATGAGAAAGGACCAGCCCTGAGTGAGTCATAAGCAGGTTGGTGGCAATGATGATAAAGTAAGCAAACCACTCAGTCAACCTCCACAGGGTTGTGGGGGGAGGTTGAGATAATCCAACAATAACCCGTAAGGTTCTCAGAGTTTTTAATAGGCGCCAAATAAAATAAAACTTCCTACCTAATTACTATTGAATCAGACACCTCAGGCACTGACTGAGAATCTTTAGAGAAGTGCCATCTCCCTGATCTACTATGCAAAGTAGTTTTAGATTAAGGTTAATATGCAGCTACCAAGGCAAGCTCCGTATGGCAGACTCAGAGCATCATTCAGACCCAGTGTCTGCAGTGGAAGAAGAAACTGAAGAGGAAAACCAACCTACAGTGGAGCCTACCAGTACACAACACAGTACTGCAGCATTCTGCAGCAGAGTTACAGCAGGAAACAAGGAAGTTTGAATGCCAGTTAAACACTTTTTGTCATGCAGTAACTTGAGCAGGGGAAAACTTTGCTGCAGGGTGCCTGCACCAAATGGGAATGACGCAAGTGGCACCTTGCATCATAGTTTGTGGCAGTCCCAATTTTCAGATGCCAGCTGTGGGTAAAATAGGGATGCCGTGTGCCAACCCACCCTGTACCACCCTTGCGGTAAAAGCACTCATGCACCAAGTTGCAAGGGGGATTGCACCATGGCGGGTTTTGCACCATCCCCTTTTTTGGGAGTTTACAAGCCCAGTCATTGACATAGCAAGGGGCTCCACTTAGACTAGCCAGGAGGTGGTATAAGTGGACTTGCGACAGTGTGACACACTGTGGCAAATGGGGTGTGTGTGTGAAAGTGGGGTTCTGTGGGCAAAAGGGGTATGGGGGTGCTATAGGACTGTGGCTGCTAAAAGTTTGGGAAGCTGGTGATTGTAGTTTTGCTATATGCATGTATATACAGAATAGCAAACAGTGCTTTGTACTGTAACTTTGAAGGACTTATATGTGTCTATCGGGTGGATGAAAATTTTTTTTCATTTTAAAAGCAATATTATCTGCAGTCCATATTGGTAGCCTACACTCATCAAACCTGATGGCAACTATACTTAGGAGGTGTTGTGGTGGAAGCAGGCATCCTCTCCTGGTGCCACATCACTCCCCATCATGCCTGCTGTCCCCACGACACCTCCGTATAGTTGCCATCAGGGTTGATGATTTTAGGCCACCTATATGGATTGCATATAATATCAACTTTTACAATGTAATAATTTTCCATCCACCCAATGCAGCATCGTCACTCCAAAGTTACAGTAGAAACACTGTTTGCTATTCTATGCTCTATCTTGATAACAAACTAATCATTGCTTTCAAACGTTTAGCAGCCACAGTCCGTGGGCTACACCTGTGCCCCTTCTGCCCCAGACCCTCCAGGCAAGTATGTTTCACCCTCCAACCTCCTGGGTCCCTCTACTGTTAAGGCCACGGGGAACCAGATATCTGTAAGTGTTTCAAGAGGTGCTGCCATTTGTTTGGTGCTAGCCTGTAGGTGCAACAGCTCCTGGGTTTGTGGAGCAGGGATCACTGATTTTACAGAATTGGACACAGGGTCCCTGATGCACCCGGAGTTCGCCACAGTCCTAGATCACCACAAACTGCAGCAATCTAAGGGCTCTTTGAAAATCGAGCCCTCTGTATTGCATCCTGGAAGGCTCCTCTGCACTACTCTTATCTGAGATAATAGTTCAGTTGCTGAAAACGACTGTGCCTAAACCTGGCATTTTGACCACAACTGAGAATGATGTCACATAATGTACACCACTATTTAAAAAGTGAATAATCATGATGTGGAAAAGAATGGAAAAGGCAAGGCCAAGTCAAAGACCTCAAAATACAAAGGGCTGACTCTTGAATGATTATATCCAGCCACCCAAGAAGACACCTCATTAGCATCAGGCTCCATCTCAGAGTGAGAAAGAGAGTGCACTGTTCCTGATCCTCCAGACAGAAAATGGGGAAGAGGCTATTCCAGCAGGATAACCTCTTTTTGATAAGATGGTTATGCTTGAAGCTAGGACTACCGGACACATTGAACTGTGAGAAATTACAACTGAGCCCACTTGTATATGAACACAAAACCCCTCAGAGTGTATACTTGGTTTGTGAAATAATTGCAGTGATGATGAAAACAGAGTTGGAGTCAACCAAAGAGAGAGAGAGAGTTTGCATTAAAACACTGCTACAGGTTTATACCATACACAAAGCTAAGACCAAGTCATGGGACTCTGCCACAAGAGTGAATGCAGCCCCAGGGGCATGATCAAATAAAACTTTAATACCCCTAGAAGTAGTAGTGGTTCGTAAGGAGCCATTGAACTGTACGTTAGATGGTATACTGAGAATGCATACGAGATGCAGTATGGAATGTCTCGTTGACAACAGCGCTGTCCTCAGGGTATGTCATAGCTCTCATTAGATGGCTTGGCAAGGTAAGAAATGGACATTCTGGAGGAGGTTGGCAGAGCCCAAGTTACATCCTTGCTCAGCGTGGCAGTGAGCTGCCTTAGGGATACAACATATGGCAAGATCAAGCAGTTGACCTGCTGTATGGAGAGAGATGCTGTGCTGCACTGAATTGTGTGGATGTCACTGCGGGCAGCTGATGTATGCACAAAGGCCTACCTTACTAATCCTGCTTGTCAGGGTGACTTCTATTTGGCTAGGAGCTTAAAAAGGTATGGAAGCAATTTTTTTGGACCAAAAGTCATCACTTCCCTGGGATAAAGGAAGAAGCGGAACAGTGCTTCAACTTGGTCAGTTTATTCCACTTGTCATATTGTTTATCAATGCAATTGTTGTTTGACAGTACGGACCATAGAGAAGATCACATTTGAACTCCTTTAAGTGTGCTTCTTTCTCTTGTGAAGTGCCCTTTTGGTCTTCAAAGGAAAGCAGCATGGAGGCATGAGGTAGGTACCTGTAGAAACAACAGCTTTTGAAGAGAGACTGGCCCACTTTGGGATTTTTAAGCTGATCTCCCTGGGGTATGCCACACAGTTCTAAAACACTTCATGACACCATTTCTTAGTTTTCAAGAATGTAAATGAATGAAAGGCAATTATTCAGGTGGTATATCATTTGTAAGAAATCAGAGCAATGGAACCTTTGCTTCCACAGAAACAGTCACAAAGAATATACCTGATCCAGGGCTGAGAGTTCTTTGGTTATTCTGAGTTATTTTTCTTTTCTTCTTTTTTTGTACCTTGCATAGCTCAGGTTAATATTTACTTTTTATTTGTTTAAATCTCATCATGGGACCTTCTTTGAGGCCTATAGCGGATGACTCAGTTTCAACTGTCTGAACATTGCCTGATTAGTTCTCTCTCTTGTGGCTGTCTGGGCTCATACCGAGTTATTTGTGCTGTTTTCTTTTTTCTAAGGAATCCCTCCCTTGTATCTCTTGGAAAGCAGACCCTAATAATCCTAGCATGATATGTTCTTATTACATTTACAGTGACTACTTCTGTGAAATTAGTGTATTGGTGATAAGAACACTTCATTACACTATAATTTAAACTAAGAGTGTACTCAGTCCTCTTTGTAATTCCCAAGAAAACAGGAAAATGGAAGGTTGTATTAGACTTTGGGAGGCTGAATTGGTTCATTTGAGTCCTTCACTTCTAGATGAAAACACTAACGTACACAGCCTGAGTTGTAAAGCCAGGGGAGTACTTGGCATCCATTGACTTATAGTAAGCAATAGCAGATAACAGGGTATTGTTAATGCACACCCTGGATGCCGAGACACAATGCAGCATTGAGTGCTTTAGCTGTTGGAAAGTGCATTCAGTTATCTTATAAAATGCTTAAAGAAATCCCAATGATCTGATTGGCCAGTGAGTAAGGTGACTCTTCAGTTATCCCAGTACAACTGGACACGCTGGTTGCCATGGTTGATGATGTTGAAGGGTGGAGGGGACTACAGGAGGACCTGACCAAACTACACAAATGGTCAGATGCATGGCAGATGGGGTTTAACACCAAAAAGTGCAAGGTCTTGCACTTCGGATCTAACAACCAGGAGAGAAGCTGTCAGCTGTGGGGTGTACAGCTAGAATGCACCGAGGAGGAAAAAGACCTAGGGGTGCTTATAACGGGGAGTATGAACAACTCAGTTCAGTGCAGGAAGGCGGCAGCAAAAGCCAACAGGATGCTGGGGTGTATAGCGAGGGGAATCTCTTCCAGAAGTAGGGAGGTGATCCAACCCCTCTACAGGTTGCTGGTCAGGCCGCACCTGGAATACTCCGTGCAGTACTGGTACCTATTCCTGAAGAAGGACAGCAGATTGTTGGAAGGTGTACAGCAGAGGGCGACAAAGATGATCAAGGGATTAGAGGGATATTAATGTGAGAAGAGGTGGGGCGAGCTGAACATGTATTCCCTGGAGGAGAAGAGGGACAGGGGGGACATGATCAAACCTTTAAAAATTAAAAGGGGATTAACAAGGCTAGTAAAGAAGGAATTTTCCAGATTAGAAGGGGAAGGGTCACAAGGGGGCACCAGATGAGATTGGAGGGGGGAAGATTCAGGAGGGAGGTCAGTAGACATAATTTCATTGAGAGGGTGGTGGATAAGTGGAATACTCTGCCAGAGGAGGTGGTAGCCTGTAGCACGGTAGGCAGTTTTAAGAGGGTTGGGGCAAAGTGAGAGGAGGGTGTATTTGTGAGGAGGGAGGGTGGGGTGGGGCAGCTGCAAGTTGAGGGCTAGCTGCACAATCGAGCAGACTAGGTAGATGATGAGGCCTGGTTCTGCTGGTGTTTTCGTATGTTCATATGTCATCTCGGATCTTATTGAGGATTTTTCAATAATTAAGGTTTTGTTTTTCAATTTTGTGACTATTTTATAATAGAAATAGCACACTTCAGTGTATCTTGTTGTACTAGATATGTGGGCACATCCAGTACTGTAGCTGAAAGCACTCAACTGTGCCTCTTCTGTTGCAGTGCACCATAAGTATCTATACGTATCACAGCACAGCCAGACATCATGGCATGTGTAAGTGCATTTATTCCTTCAGTCACAGTACAATATTTCTGTTAGCCATTTCACATATTTGCATGTACTGATTTCTCCAAGTCGTAGGGCATTCCTTAGGTTGTGCATAGATGGCTGCCATTTCCAGTACAGAGCTTTACCATTTGGCTGTGTCACTGCATCAGTAGTATTCCAAAAAGTGGTGGAAATGCTACCAGTCACTTTGCACTAGGAGGGCTTGCATGTTCATCCTTACCTGGACAACCGGCTCATCAGAATGGAATCTGTAGAGGACGTGGTAGAGTGGGTGATAACATAGTCCCTTCCTTACCTGAAAAAAGAGCTTGCTGGTCCTCTCAATGTCTAGAACACCTGGGAGCACTGTTTGACATAAGAGAAGGAAAACTACATTTTTTTTAAATATATTCTTTATTTATGCTCCTGCAGCCCCACCTGCCTACCTCGAGCCACCGCCTTCATCCTCATTCAGTCCGCAGGCTCACTCACATACCGGCTGGCACAGCACTGTACCTGTGGAGGGGAACACCCCACCATGTCCTCTGCTCCAGGCCAGGAACTACTACCGCAGTGTGATTCCACGACAGACCCCCTGATTGCTGAAGTGCAGCCATCAAGCCGCCTCGGTCATCTGCCATTTTCCTCCCTGTATTTCCCTGTGAAGTGCGGATGTGCAATGACGTCAAGGCACTACGTGCTGACGTCCACTGCACTTCACCCCACATGTACACCTCTCCTGCAATGCCCCTGACTTCTATCAGGGGACGCTGCAGTGCAGTGAAGACCCCAGTCCCTCCCTAGGAAAAGGAGAGGAGAGCAGTCCTTCAGATGTTCAATCCTTTCCCTCCCTGGCCAACCCCTGATGGCCTGGGCGTGTTCCCGAACCCGGGTCACCAGCGTGGAGCGAGGGTGTGGCATCCAGCGCCTCAGCCATCAGCACCACCGGGCTGGCTCGGAAAACTACAGTTTAATAAGGTCAGAGTGCAAGCAGTAATTGAAGCCTGTTTGTCCATTAGAGGCCAGCGGTGAGAGCTCACAAGTGCCTACACATTCTGGGCCTCATGACTGTCTGCGTATATCTAGTACCTTAGAGACAGTCCTTATTTTTAATTGGAGCATCACAATCTTCTGTACCAGATGAACCTACCATGTCCAGTACAAACCAGTTTAAGCTGGTGGGTTTGCCAGATCAAACTTATGCACAGCTTACTACTTAAGTGAAAAGCTCCACTTGTTATCTCCATGGACATCAACTTCTCAAATTGGGGAGCAGCCTTGGAAGGATACAGTGTAAAAGGAATTTTGCACAGAAAGGAAAGAGTACTGCTAATTAATGTGCTGGAGGTAATAGTTATAGTTTTAGCCCTGCTGTCTTTTCCAGAAGCTGGTCAAAGGCAGACATATACTGATCAAATTAGAAAATGCAACTCAAATGTCCTACATACAAAATCAAGGTGGAAAGAGAAGTGAGATGATGTTCGGATAGTCATTCAAAGCCCTATCTTGGGCACAAAAACACCTGTCTCACCTTTCAGCAGTACACCGAGTAGGAAAACTCAGTAGGCAGTGCCTTCACCCAGCGTAATGGCAGCTGCACCAGAATGTATTCCAGTCCCTCTGCAACAGGTGAGGGTTACCTGACATTGATCTAATGGCATCCAAGGCCAATGGGAATCTACAATAATTGTTCAGCAGATTCAAGAGGTCTATATTGACAGGAGTAAATAACCATTACAACTGTGCCATTGTAGGCTGCTGTACGCATTCCTCCTTCTAGCCAGTTATGCCACTTTGATACACAAAATCAGATTGGAATGGGCAGCAGTGATCATGGTGGCAGTCAGTTGTGCCCAGACAGATGTGTGATGCTGAACTAGTAGTACTGGTGGTTTGAGGCAACCTTCTGATCCTTACACATCAACTGATCCACCAATGCCCAATGCTATATCCACTGCCACTAAATCTCCTTATGAAATGGGCATCACTATACAAGCATTGTGATTGGTAGATACCTGTGCAATATTCTTTCTTATGCACAGGAAAAAGTGCCAACAGTGCCCTGTGGGCACTAATACATGTAAAGATGCCAATTAGATTGTTGGCATATTTGAAATCAGCCATCTTGGTTTACCAGCAGAAAAGTGGCAGTCCCAGCCTGTCAAAATGGAATTTGTTACTGAATCTAACTTTAATATCAGCCTCTCAGCAGACAACTTAGAGCTACTTATGCATCCAGACAATGAGTCCAGTGGGAAACAGACTGCAACCTGTGAAAATGTAAGCCCCAGCTATCAAATGGGCGAACCGAGCTGTCAAACGCGAACCGCAAATGCCGCAGTGAGTAAAGGGTTCTCGACATACATCCCAGTACAACTCGATTCTCTTGAGAAAGAAAACAATAAAAGAAAAAAACACTATAAGATCAACTGCATGGGCATTGCATGTGTTTGAGGAATGCTCAACTGCAACAAACACATATATAGACTGGCGCTGTATTAGTAAAGAAGATCTTAACAATGTGCTGAGAAAATTTTATGCTGAGGCTTGGACGACTGCAGGACTCGAGTATGCCATCTCGAGCTTCTGTGGTCTCCAAGCTGCACTAAACCACCACCTTGGGTCGCCCGGCGTTGCAAGGCCTTTTAACTTAATGAAAGATCCCGAATTCTGATCGAGCAATGCGGTTTTCACAACAAAAATGAAAACGTACCGCCGCTCGCAGCAAGATAAGGCACAGCATCATGAAGCCCTCAGCAAGTCTGACTTACAGAAATTAAGATATTCAGAGACTTGTTCTCCCAGAACCGCGACTGGGCTAGTCCATAAAGTGTGGTTGGATATCCAACAATATATGACCAGGTGCGGCTGGGAAGGTCTGTGAGAACTTAAGCCACATCATTTCACAGTAAAAGCAGATGAAAATGGTGCTGAATTCATCATGCTTAATTTCAGCGAGCATACAAAAAAACCACAACAATCCACTGGAAAGTGGGAAGTGTTCACATTGTGGTTTTATGTATGCTCAGCCCGGAAATCCACATTGCCCAGTGAATAGTTTTAAACTCTACTTAAGCACGCTCCCCCAAGATCCCAAGGTCCTTTATTTACACCCCCACAAACTTCCGCAAGCACAACTAGACTACCTCCAAGTATGGTATTCTGCCAAGCCCATGGGTCTGAATTATTTGTCATCCTTCATGTCCCGACTCAGCGAAGAAGCTGGTCTCTCGCAGTGCTACACGAATCATTGCCTGCAAGCGACCGCTGTCCAAATGCTATCCGATGCCGGCTCAGAAAGCCGGGAAATAATGTCAATTACAGGGCACCGAAATGAGGGAAGCCTACAAAGTTACTGGCGTGCAAAGCCAGAGGACTGAAGGAAATGGTATCATATCCTGGCATCAAAGGAAGAGAAATCAACACCGGATAAAGTGTTAAGCAGCTCACTTCACTACTGCCCTACAGTAACACCCGATAGAAACATTCAGCAAGAATACAAAAACAACCTGAAAAGTGAACTGTTGGAAACGCTGACACCCCATGGAAAAATGATGCCCAGCCAAAATCAGCAGTCCCCACAGCCTCAATTCACAGGAGTAACAATGAATAACTGCAGCATGACTTTTAATGCTCCTGTTTACTTTTCAAAATGAAACTAGGAGTAGCAGTAAATGTTATAAGTTTCTGACATAAATAGTTTAACAGCCTAAAAATAAACTTGTTAATTGCATAATAAAGTTTCTTGTTAAATATTACAATTAAAACATTATTTGTTAAATAGTACAAAAAACAGTTCATTTACTGTTAAAACAGGAAACACATGGAACTACTTTATTGGGCGTAAGGTTATAGCCTTTAATAAATAAAATAATGTTTCATTTAAGAAACTGTTATGTAATTATTAATGTCTATAAATATTTTTACCCATTTCATAAGCGCAATAAGCCATTCCAGGGTGTGCATTAGACACTTTAATACACAGCTAGGAGGCCAGAAGCACTCGGTTGGTGGCCTCGTGCCTCACAATGCCTCCTAGCCATGTGTTAAAGTGTCTAACGCACACCTTATCATGTCTTATTGCTTACATCTTGTTGAATGGCCTCTAATTGCTTGAGGTTCTGGAAGCTGTGCTGCTCTGCCAAATTAAGAGAGGCTCTTTAATCCAGACTGGATATCCACTGGAAGCTGCTGGGGAAAACAGATTGTTCTCTAGACTGATTCCTAAGGAAGAAGGGCACTGAGCATTACACAGTTTATGTAATGGTAACATTCCAGCTGTTAGACTTGTATGCGCCCATACTAAAATAAGGTATAGTCACTGCCATGTGGCAAGAGGAGCAGACAAAATGGACCCTTAATCCCTACCCTCATCACAACACTGATACTAGAATGCAGTCTACTTCTTCTGCTTATTACCATATTTGGAATGTGTTCAAGACATGATGCTGTCCCAAGAAGTAAAGCCCTCTGCACTGTGCCATGCTCAATATCCCAAAGTTCTTGCAGGAAGAAACTGACAATGGTTAGCTCGCTGTGGATCCAGGTAGTAGTCTGGGGGCTATCCGGCTATAACAGAGTAGTGTTTAAGTGGCAAGTGATAGGTTACTCCTTTTGTCATTGTGTGTACACTTTTGTGCAGATTTTAAAGACTGTTGTTATTTTTAGTTTGTGTGGGTCAGCTGTGAGGATTGATCAGCATTTAAATTACTGTACCTCTTTTCACTCACTACAGTAATAAGACTTGAACCATGTCTAATCCCAGGAAGCTGCTGTATCTTTTGAATCCTGTTTGGTACCAAGAAGCTACAGCACCAATAGCTGACCCACTTTTTAGGATTCAGTGTTTGCTGAAAGTTTTGTCTGTAGGTAGAGGCTGCTTTTACCATTGCTAGATTTTAACCTTTGCTTGCAGCTAAGGGTGTGCAGAAAGTGGTACAGCCTTAAGTCGCCACAGGTAATGTACAGTACTTGTGCAGGTTAGACATCTGCAGATGGTCTAGAATTCAGCAACCTATCTTCTCACTCTCACTTATTCATTTTACTAAGAAAAGACTTCAAAGGTATGTGCTCCCAGGTGACAAGTAGTTTATTTACACAAGATCACCTAGCTGTAATGCCACACCTCATTTCCTCATTGGGGTCCTACTTCTGCTTATGGTAGCAAGATGACTCTCAGAACCATTGGTGCTGTGAGGTTTCAGTACTGAGTAGTCAAACAGAATGTAGTACCAAATAAAACATTCTTAATCAGCCCCTTCCCAACACACCCACAGATTAACATGCCCATGATGCTGTCTTCTGGGTTTGTGGATTTTGAGTGTATGTGTGTTTACATATAACATACAAATTGCAAGGTATCTGTTTCCTTATACCGTTTACGCATTCTACAGATTGTTCTTGTTTCTTCTGATGAGCGTTTAAACCACTTCCCTTCTTTTCACTCAGTGTAACTATAACAAGGCTTGAAACATGTCTGGTCCCAGGAAGCTGCAGCACTAGCCCATCTTTATAATACGCAGCTTTGTGTGGTTGTGGAATCCCAGGTGTTGGCTGTAGTTTCAGGCTACTTTTACTATTGCCAGATTTCATTTCTTGCTTCAAACTGAAGGTGTGCAAAAAAGTGGTACAACCATGTGTTGCTTCAAGTAGTATATAGCCATGTTTACACGGCAGCAGCACTTTGAAATCTGCACTGCACCCTGCCCTCTATGCCTGCCGCAGTGCTGTTTACACTTCCCGCCCCCTCAGAGCTGCAGGTCACTCCGAGGAGGGGGCTGTTCATTTACAGAAGAGTTGAGGGAGACAGCCTTTTTATTGGAGCAAGCGCAGCAAAGCGTCTACACATCCATTTAATGCACTCGCTCCGATGCTGATCCCTCAACTGAGTCGGGTCAAAAAACTGATCCGAATGGCACATAAGGTGCTTTAGAAAGTGTCTACATGGCAGAATTTGTAGCGCATCAATCTCTGCACATGAGTTGATATGCTGTAAATAGGGCAGTATAAACGGGGCTTTTATCACTTGCCCAGGTCAGACATCTGCATCTGGTCCAGAATGCTGCAGCTTATCTCTGCACTCTGACTTGTGCATTTTAGTAGAAAAAGACAACAAAAGACATCAAAGGTATCTGCTGTCAGCTTATAAGCAGTTTATTTATACAGGATAGCCAAGCTGTGATGCCTCATCTCATTTCCACTGGGAGGATCCTGCTTCTACTTTGGGCAGCTTGCTGTCTCTCAGTACCATTGATTGTTTGATTCTGTGTGCCAACACTCAGAGGTCATCAGATTTTTTAAGCTATGTGATAGGCTCAGAGCTAGTGTCAGGCAAGCTGCCCCTCCCTGGAAATGTAATTTGGCACTAGACATCCTAACAGGGCCACAGTCATGGGGGGACAAGTGGGGACTGATGTCCTGGGCCCCAGGCTCAGGAGCCCACTCTAGCTGGTTCAGACCCCCAGCATTAGCTGGTTTGGGAAACAGGGGTCCATCTCAGATTACTTGATCAGAGTCCCAAAACTCTTAGCTGCAGCCCTGCATTCTAACATAGTTCTGCTTTGAGCCCCATGAGCTTAGACAGGTTTCAGACTACTTCCTCGCCATTACAGTGTTATTCTTAGGTGGTATTTTCTCTGCAAGGTGCATAACTAAGCCTCTGCTCTTTCCCACAAAGAGTGAAGAGCCTTGCTTAATTTTAAGGTGATTCTAGACTATTTATTTGTTTACCACTAAGATTAACTCTCATTTTCACCTGAATCAGGAAATCGCACTGCCCATGTTCTGCTCCATTCCTTCTAATGAAAGGGACTGACATTTTCATACTATAGACATTTGTAGGGTGGGTAAAGTATATTTAGGCAGAACCAATGTATTTAGCCAGTAAGAAGAGACGTTTATTTTGTTTGGGTAGACAGCACGAACAGGATACCTTAGACTTCTTCACCTCCTTGTAATCATAGTGTAGTATGAACAAGAACATGCAGGCATCATTCTAATGTCCCAAAGTCCCTAAAGTCCTAAAGTCCCTAAACTCTTAAATGGATTTAAGCTTATATTAGGGAAGTGTATAGAGCTAAAGGGATTCCGGTTCCATGTATTCTCCAGGCTTACTCCACAAGGACTCTGACAACATCACGAGCAGAGATGGCCGAGGCTTCAGTTCTAGACCGATGAAAAGAGGTCACTTGGTCATCCCTTTTTACCCTAGGGTGTAACTTGTGGAACCCAAGTATATATGGGGGGGGGGGGATCAGGTGGAATCACTAAACAACCTATTTTAAATATCAGTACACCAAAACATCAGCGTATCCATTTTTTTACACTGTATTTCACTCTTGAACTGAGAAATGGGGTTTTGACATTTTTAAATGTAACTGCTCTCTGGCCGTATCCACTGTGGATAAATTCAACATCTTGGTATGGTGTTGCACAGCTTAGCACTGGAAATGTGTGCATGCACCTTCATATTACATCCACAGCATGAACCCTTAAATCAAAAAGTAACCTCAAGGGAAGGGATTTTTAACAATTTCCAGTGGCAGCCATCTTTAATGACTTGAGTCATTGCATATAAAATTTGCAATGAAAGCTGTTTTAAAAACATCCAGAGATAAAGATATACTGATAGAGGAGTCCTAACTGTGTCAGAGCTACTGTATGTTAACTATATGATGACAATTTTTGCCAGCTAACAAATACTGTCTTGGGAAATAAATGAGCCTGCAACCAAATACATAATGTCCTTATGGATATGGTTTTAGACACTTAGGAATTCATTTATTTCCAGGAAACAGTACTTTATCATTTTATGGTGCAGTCTCTGAGAATAGTGGGAAAACTAGCACCAATCTTTCTGAAAATCCAACCCCTTCTGTTGTCCTGCTGATCTCGGCAATTTAACTTAAACAAAAGATACTTAACTCATGAATACAGAATGACTGGATATGAAATAAAAGGCTCTTATTCAGAAGTGTCTCTTCGTGAAGGAGCTACACAGGAGCTTTGAAAATCCAGCCCAGCAGGAGAGGGTTGTGTCACAACTTGGCATCTGTAGATACCTTTTTTTACTCTCCATCTTAGACAACAAGCTGGGAAGCACTTTATAACTTTATTCAGATATCTTTAATTGGGGATGCAGATATTGCCCCTAACATGGTGGCCAAAACTTAAAACTTGCATTTCTTTTGTAGTTCTGACTAGTCTATTTCCAGATATACTGCGGGATATGTATTGCTCATAATGTATGCAAGGAGACTGCTTCCCTGTTAACTCTTAGCTACAGTATGTAAAGGGTCACAAAAGTCAGACTTGGTAAAACCCAGTTTACCATTTGGCAATGGTTTTGTGACCATAACAACTGTGGAATTCTCCCCATCCTATGAAGTCTAAAAGTTTTTTTACAGAGTGTGCAAAGACATGAAAAGTAATATGAAAACATCAGAAGAGCCAACATAAGTGTACACAGAGACCTGTCTTTGGAAATATATATTTATTTTTTGCAAACAGGATTGATTACCTAAAGTATATAGCTTGCTATGAATTAAAGACCTTAAACAAGAAAATACACCGTCATCAAACAATAATTTTAGAATGTGTCATAAAGGATTATCAAAGGTTTTTATATTCTCTTTAATATTAACTTCTCCCAGTCATTTTATTGATTGCAAGAAGATAGCTACCATCTGAGACTTGTGGCAAATCAGGCCATTTCTGGTCAGAATTATTTACCCCAGTGCCATATTGGTGATCTGTCTTTCAGAGGAGATGTCAAACGAAGGTCCCAGTTGCATGTTCTTCTAGTTTTAAAAGTGGGTGTTAAAGATCCTATGACACTTCTTGAAAAAAAAAAGTAAGGACATTTCCCTGAAGTCCTGGCCAAATTTCACATTGTTTACTAATCTACCAACTGATTAACCTGGTTCAATATCTGTTGGTTTGCAATTGTGCCAGCCCCGGACAAGGCTGAAAACAGGAAGTATTTCCCAGCCTTCTTTTTCTAGTCAACACAAAAGAAATAAATTACATGTTTTCTTATTTTTATTAAAGTGATATTTTAATAATGAGATGTCTGCCTGGCTTGATGGTGATCTCTTTCATGTACCAAGTCTGGAACAGCTGTAGCAGAGATCAACCAAGAAAGTGATGGATTGTCTGCATGGACCCCTCCTCATGGAGGAATGTTTGGCATCATACTGTTCTTTTAGCGACTCTTTGTCATCATGGTGCACTTGTCAACATGGGTGAACACATGTACCGGCCCCAGTGAGGATGGTGAATGGAGGGTAGGCAGAAGGAAGATGGGAAATAACACATTCAGCATGCCAGATCATGATGACATCTCTTTGTGCTCCTTCAGTGTCACCTGCCCCCTCAGCACACTAGCTCCACCACCATGACCATTTCCCCTGATGTCTGGAGTGCACTTCCTCCCCTGGTGACAGCATGGGAAGACTCCCAACAAAGGCAAGCCAGAACCAAGGAGAGGATGGACCACTCGGGTAGGAAGCCAGTAGTGGGAGGTGAGCTGAGTGGACAGTGGGAGCACTTGGGGACCTGAAGGAGTCTAGATATCCTTAAAAACTCTTAAGAAATATGAAAAATGAATATGATTTACAAGAACAAGAGTCTGCTCTACCACACCTAAGAAGTGTTTGGAACTTATTTAAGGTAAATGGGGGCGTTTCACACCTCTCCTGCTATTTGTCTTGTTATTCGAAATTAGCCGACAGGCATGCTGTGGAGACTAATGGGTGCTGATGCATCATCTTCTCATTGCTAATTTAGCTCCCATAAACAGCTGAACACCTGAGATTTTAAGAATCAGAAAATGGAGTCACCCTGGATAGTTACAGAAGACTACTAAGAACAGTATAAGTCAACTAAAACATGTTTATATCTCAAACTGCTGTAGAAATTGACCTGATTTGTGAAAACAGATAACATTTACAATATGGGATTGTGTAGTGGTTCTTTAAGAGCCATGCTGATCTCTGCCATTAAAAAGGGGGGCATACAGTACAGTGAAGTCTCTGCCGGTAACAAAAAGAAATTCTTAGCTAGCTGAAACCCCTAATTGGGGTGGGAGATAGCCATCAGCAGGGAAGGGCTTCCACGTTTGTGCAGTTCCCTTCAAAGAAGTTATCAAGAAATTAAATAAACCAGCCTTGCAGTTTTGCATTTGCACAAGCTGTATAGAACAGTGGTCAACATTGGCAGGATCTGTTGTAAGGAAGTTTACAGTGGTGTTGCTGTGGCACTAGTGAAGAAGAGTACAGTATAATGGGGGTTGGAGTTGGGGGGGGAGGGGACAGTCAGCAGAATCTGGAAGGAGGGATGATTAACTGAACTTGGCAGCAGTTGGTAGTATCCATGTGGAAAATACAAGAGAAAAATAAAGAAACACAATAAAAAACAAATGGTTATGTTGAAAAGGAAAAGAGGTTAACGTGAATGTTCCAGACCGTTAACCTCTGTCAGGAAGTATTTGTGGAAAGAACAAGACAAGGTGCTGACTTATAATGATAAAGTGTTCTCTGACTTCAAGAAAAGTAAATGTATTTATTCCCAGTGTCCATTTGCTCTTCTACCTTTTTTTTTACTTATAGAAACATCAAGATGTAGAAACAGAAACGTAGACAGTTATAATAGAAAAAGACCAGTGGTCCATCCAGTCTGCCTGAGATCCCTGTGTTCCCTGGGACCTGCTGTCCCTCTAGGGTCCTTGCCCTCCCCATCATCCCCCCCCCCATTCTCCTCCTTGATTCTTGCGCCCCAAGCAACTACTATACCCTTCATTCCATTTCAGTCATGCTTGAAAGCACCAACAGTTTTTGCACCCACTATCTCAGCTGGCAGACTTTCACGGCTCCACCACCCTTTCTGTAAAATAGTACTCCTTAACATCCCTCCTGAGTCACCTTCCTATTACTTTTCACTCATGTCCATGTGACCATGAGCTAGTATTCAAACTAAATAGTTCCCCACAGTTCACCTTGTTAATCCTTTTAGGAACTTAAAGTTTCTATTATATCTTTAATCTCTGTTTGATTAGCAGGGTATTTTCTCTGTCAGATTGGTTTGAAGCAGTATTACAAATTGTCGTGTATGGCATCTTGCTGACAGGAAGGCACTCATCGCATCGGTAGGTCAGAGCGTTTAGCTGATTGTTTCGTGAGGGCACAGTTTAGGCCCAACCCTTCCCACCCTCACCCCACCCACCCCTGGAAATAGTTCATTTATACCTGGTTCTACATCATTTCCTCAAGAGGGCAAGGTACATATCACTGTCATATCCTGTCTAGCACACTGCACTGACAATATAAGCATACACATTATATAAATACATATATTTCTATATAACGCACCAATCACACACACACACACAAAAAAAAAAAACTAAACAAGGTAGACAGTTATGTGGGGAGTAGTACAATACCATAATGGCTGTGGACAGCAGTCTTCGGGAGTCTTTCTGGAGGCTGAGATGCCCTGTTTGCAACAACTATCTGCCTTGAGGAGAAGTTGCCCGTCTTCAGGCCGCACTGGACAGTGGCAAGGAACCTCCCATCCAGGGAGATCACCAGAGCCACCACCACTACCTCAGAGGTCATGGGAGAAAGCACAGCAGTTGGATAACAGTAGGCTCAGGAGGGTAAGGGTGGTGGAACAGAGGCACACCAGTCAGTTGTTCCACTCCACAATCCATACACCATTCTGGGGAGCATAGTTCCCTATGGATGCACCACAGAGGAGACTAAGGAGGGTGCAGACAACTGTCACAAGGAGGCCCTCAGGAAGGAGGTAGGGGTACCACAGGGAAAGAAAGCAGCTCCTGGTGGGGGACTCAATTATTAGGGGGATAGAACTGGGGAGAGCAGGGAAAACTGAAGTAAGGTGCCTGCCTGGTGCAATGGCTTGGAAGAACAGGAAGCGCATCCTTAGGATCACGAGAACAGTTGCACGGGAGTCTGAGCTGGACATCATTGTCCACCTAGGGACAAATAACTTAGCTCATCATGAGATTAGAGCAGTGCAGAAGGACTTTGTAGAGTTGGGGAGGGGCTTAAGACAAGTAGCACACACAGTATCCTTCTCAGAGGTGCTGCCTGTCAGTGGCATGGGTGAGGCGAGGGTACTGTGCACCATGCAGTTTAACAAATGGTTGAAAAAATGATGTGGAGCACAGGGGTTTGGCTTCATTGGGGCTGGGGTTCCACCTGAGGGACACCAGCCTATACTGGCAGGATGGTCTGCATCTGTCCAGGAAGGGAACAAGTCTTTTGGGCAATCGGTTTAAATGCTTCATTGGCAAGCCTTTAAACTAGTCAAGGAGGGAGGCACTGATAAGCAGCAGGAAAATCCCAGCCTCCCCCTACAAAACAAGGTACTAAATGAGAAAAAGACCAAGGTAGAAAGGTCAGTGGGGGATGCCGCTACAGAAGGTAAAGCCATCAAAAAATGGAGAGCAATGAGTACCAATGCCCATAGTCTGGGTAACAAGCTTCCTGAATTAGTGGCCTTGATGGAGGAGGAAGATCTGGATATCGTGGCAGTCACAGAAACATGGTACACACAGAACCATGACTGGGACGTAAACATACCAGGATACACTGTCTACAGGAGGGACAGGGAGGGTAAAAGAGGAGGAGGAGTAGCTCTCTAAATAAGAGAAGAAATCAAAGCAACAGAACAAAAGGGTAAACAGGGAGGAGGAGAAGAAGCACTGTGGGTCAATTTGGAGGCAGGCAATGGCACCACAATCCGCACATGGGTTGTATACAGACCCTCTCAGGGGGAGGAAATGGACAAGGAAATGATAGAAAGTATACTTAGAATGGCAGATAAAGGGGAGATATTGCTGATGGGTGATCTGAATATGCCAGATGTTAACTGGAGTGCAGTTGCAGCAGCCACTTCTAAGAGTGGGGTTATTCTAGATGCCCTACTGGGGGCATGCCTTAGACAACTAGTATTGGAGCCCACTTGAAAGGGAGCAATCTTAGACCTGGTTCTCTCAAATGGAGATGAAAAGAGGATCACAGATGTAGAAGTGGGTAGTTATCTGGGAACTAGCGACCATCGAACAGTATGGTTCACAATAAACACAGCAATAGAGTCAAGCCATACAAAGACAAAGGTACTGGATTTTAGGAGGGCTGACTTTGCCAAAATGGTGAGTGCCTAAGGAATGCACTAGCAAATGGGCAGGAAAGAGGTGGAAGAACAATGGGAATAATAAAACTGCCATCACAGAGGTAACAAGCCTTTGTGTGGCGCAAATAAACAAAAGCGAAGCGAGGTAAGAAACCACTATGGTTCTCAAAGGAAGTGGCAGTGAAGGTTCAAGAGAAAACGAAGCATTCAGGAAGTACAAGGAATCACAGAAGGAACAGGACAGAGAACTGTATCAGTTAAAGCAAAAGGAAGCTGGAAAGGCAGTCAGAACAGCAAAGGCCCAAACCGAGGAAAAGATAGCCAACTCAGTTAAGAGGGGATAAAACCTTTTATAGGTACATCAGGAGGCGAAGGAAGACCAAGGGAGGGATAGTGAGGCTTAATAAAGGGAGGAGGGGGTAGGCAGAGGGTGACTGTAAAAGGCAGAGATACTAAACAAATATTTTGCTCAGTATTTACAAAGGAAGAGGGAGGTACCTAAAACAAACAGTAGAAACACTCTGGATACAGAAGTTGATACCAGCCCATTTACAGAAGAAAGGGTTCTGAAAGAGCTCTTAAAACTGAAGGTGGACAAAGCAATGGGGCCTGATGGGATTCATCCCAGAATTCTAAAAGAACTAAGGGTAGAACTAGTGACACCACTGACTACCCTCTTTAACAAATCATGGGAGGATGGGGTGGTACCTGAGGACTGGAGGAGGGCAGATGTGATTCCCCTTCACAAGAGTGGGAGCAAGGCAGAAGCAGGAAACTACAGACCTGTTAGTTTAACCTCAGTGGTAGGGAAAATGATGGAATCACTTCTGAAGGAAAGAATTTTTGAGTATCTAGAGGCCAGAGGGCATGGGACCCAGGGCAGCATGGATTCACAGTGGGAAGGTCATGCCAGACAAATCTGATAGATTTCTTTGACTGGGTGACGAGTAGTTGATCAGTGAGGGGCTGTGGACATGGCCTACCTAGACTTAGTAAGGCATTTGACACAGTCCACACAAAAGATTAATATACAAGTTAGCCAGCCTGGGAGTGGGTCCCAAGATGACAGCCTGGGTAAAGAATTGGCTAGAGAATAGGACACAGAGAGTAATAGTAAATGAGTCCACTCTGAAAAAAGGGGTTAGTAGTGGGGTACATGAGGTTCAGTATTAGGACCGGTCCTCTTCAATGTCTTTATAAGCGACATTGCAGAGGGACTGGAAGGAAAAGTATGTCTCTTTGCAGATGACACAAAGATCTGCAACAGAGTTGATGCACAAGGTGGGGTGGAAAGGATGAGAAGGGACTTGGCAAGGTTAGAGGAATGGTCAAATGTATGGCAGCTTAGATTCAATGCTAAGAAGTGCAAGGTAGTGCACCTGGGAAACAAAAACCCAGGAGAAGAGTACACAATGGGGGTGAGATACTAACAACAACAACAATGGAAAGGGACCTGGGGTAGTCATATCAGATGACCTAAAGGTGGGCAAGCAATGTGAAAGGGCAGCAAGGAGGGCTGGGGAATACTGGGATGCATAGGAGGCATCACCAGTAGAAAACAAGTTATTATCCTCTGTACAGACAGCTGGCGAGACCACATCTGGAGTACTGCGTGCAGTTCTGGAGACCCAATCTCCGCAAAGACATAGACAGGATGGAAGCTGTCCAGAGGAGGGCAACTAAAATGGTGCAGGGTCTGCACCGGAAGACACATGAAGAGAGACTTAAGGAGCTTAATATGTATAGCCTCGAGGAAAGGAGGGAGAGGGGAGACATGATAGAAACTTTCAAGTACCTCAAGGGACTCAACAAAGTCCAAGAGGGTAGCATCTTTCAAAAAAAGAGGTGTGCAAGAACAAGGGGGCACAATTTGAAGATAGAAGGGGGCGGCTCAGAGGTAATTAAGAAAGTATTTTTTCACAGAGAGGGTTGTGGATGTGCGGAAATCTGCCTTCCAGAGGAGGTTGTGGAGTCAAAAACAGTGGTGGAATTCAAGCATGCATGGGACAGTCATAAGGCAATTCTAGGGGGTGGGGGTAGGAAGAAGTAGGCTGCTGGTTAACTAGGATCTGCAGCTTATCCATCAGGTAGGGAAATGGGCAGACTGGGTGGGCCAAGCGGTCCTTATCTGCCATCAAATTCTATGTTTCTGTGTTTCTGTCTCCCCTCTCCCTCCTGGTCTCCAGCGAGTACATGTTCAGTGCCTTGAGGTGCTCGCACATAGGACCTGCCCTGTTGGCCCTGAATCATTTTGGTTACCTTCCACTGCACCGTCTTCAGACGGTCCTTATCCTTTCTGAGGTGAGTGCTCCAGAAGTGGGCGCAGTACTTCGGGTGTGGCCTCACCAAGGATCTGTATAGTGGGGGTATTACCTCTCCCTTTCTGCTGTCAGTACCGCTCCCGATACATTGCAGCATCCTACTTGTCTTGCTGTTGTTGCACTCACTTGTTTTAGGGAGTCACTGATATAACTCCAAAGTCTCGTTCCTCAGCTGTAGTGCTCTCCTCTCTCCCATCCAGTAAGCTGTATGCTGTCCATGTGTTCTTGTTCTCCAGGTGTATTGCCTTGCACTTTTTGGTGTTGAATTTCAACTGCCAGACCCTAGACCACCCCTCTAGCTTTTGCAAGTCTCTCTGTATTTGCTTTTTTCACTCATCACTATCCTTCCTCCCACAGAGCTTAGTATCATCTGTGAAAAGACACAGTCTGCACTGAATTCCCACACCAGTGTTTATGATTAACATGTTGAAGAGGGTCAGACACAGGACAGATCCCTGTGGTACCTGCTCGTTGACCTCCCTGTCTTCTGATTTAACCCAGTTGACCTCAACCGTCTACTGCCTCTCCTTTAGCCAATCACCTACCCAGTCTACTATGACCTTAGCTGCACCCAGAGCCTCCATCTTCTTCAGCAAGCATCTTATTTATTTTTTGAAATTTGTTAACCGGGTAAGCCCACTGAGACATAAAGTCCCTCTTTCAGGGGCAATCCGGAGTAATTGCAATCATATAAATGACATCAGTTTACATTCAATGCAGAGGCATTGGATTACATACAGAGGCATATTACACAAGTGACAGGATTATTACGTATGAACAATTAACATATGTTAGGTAACAAAGCTTATAGCTAAACAAATTCAATGCACAACAAGGCAGGTCAATAGCAATGACTGACAAGTACATGATAATAATTGCTTGGGTTTGCCACTGACTACCTAGAGGGAAAGCATAGGCAGGTTAGGGTCAGGGTCAGGGAAAGCAGAGCTCTGATGCTATACTTGGAGCCCTGTTAACGGGTTTTCCATTTGGGGAGGGGTATCTGTGGTAGGGTTAAATGCCTGGGAGGTAAGTGACCATGGCATGAGGTATACCAAGTGGTCAGGCATCAGTGCCATAATGCATACCAATGGCATCAGTTATAGCTACATTTACTGGCCACATACGTGTGGGATTTCAGTGCGGTTTTGAATGTGCTTAGGGTGGAGCAGTTAATCACGTCTGATGGCAGGCTATTCCAGAGTACCAGTGCCGAAATGGCAAGTGACCTGTCACCTGCACAGGATCTTGACCTTGGTACTTCCAGGGCAGGGCTGGTAGATGACTGAAGCTCTCGCTTTGGAATCTTGTACTTGAGTAGACCATTTAGGCTAGGTGATGCGGATAATTTTGCAGTTTTGGAGGCAAGGCAGAGGGTAGGGTAGGCAAGCCTAGCTTCAAGTGCTGGCCAGTTGAGGGAGGTGAGAGCATCACAGTGGTGGTCATAGGGGTGAGCAGCATCAACAAAGTGAGCAACTTTGTGGTAGAGGACTCTGAGTTTGGAAAGTTGGGTACCTCAGAGGCTGAAGGAGGGGAGCACCATATAGAAGAACAGGGAGAAGAGTTCATGTAGCAATTGCCAGCCGTGCTTCATTGCTTTTGTATTCACCTACTCTGTATAGTAGTCCTATTTTTTGATCTGTGAGGCACCAAGTTGAAAGCCTTGCTGAATCAATGTAGAGCAAATCCACTGTGTGGCCACTGTCAATTCTCCCTCATCACCCAGTCAAAGAAAACTATCAGGTTCATCTGACAAGACTTCCCTACCATGAATCCATGCTGTTTACAGTCCTTGAGATCATTACTCTCCAGACAGTCCGTGAGGTCCTCTTTGAGTAGTGACTCCATAAGCTTCCCTGTAATAGAGGTAAGACTGACAGGTCTGTAGTTCCCTCCCTTTATGGAGTGAAACTACACCCACCACCCTCCAATCCTTCTGAACTACCCCCCATCCATAGTGAGCTGTTTAATAGACCTACTAGGGGTTCAGCCAGTTCTACAGCCAGTTCCCTGAGTATTCTCAGATGGAACCCATCTGGTCCTGCGGCCTTGTATATCTTTAGGGCTGCCAGCTCTTTCCAGACCCTTTTGCTAGTAAATATTGGCAGTATTGTTAGAATATGCATTTAACAAGTATTTAAACAAATTAGCAAGTCCAAGCAGATTTTCAAATATAGTGATTGTGCTGAAAAGTGATAAGTTTAACCTGGATGAGACACTGGGGAAGCCATCAACGCAGTGGCAGAAAAGGAAGAGGTGCTGCTGGTGGGGCCTTTAATCTGCCAGATGTCGACTGGAGCCTCTCAGCCATGGTCTCGGCATGAAGCAGGGATATCCTGCACTTCCTGCAGAGGGTGTTTCACAGGCAACTAGTCTGATAGTCCACTTGATATGGGGCAATACTAGACCTGGTGCTCACAAACAGGAACAGTATTGTAGATGACAAGGTGGGGTGCCAGCTGGAGCAAGCAATCACCTAAGGACGATGGCAGAGGCAAACCACACAAGGACAAGGGCCCTGGACTTCAGGAGGGCATATTTAAAAAAACAAATGGGTGAATGCCTCAGGGATGACTTAGCAGGGGGACATTGCTTGGGTGGGGTGGAGGAACAGTGGGCTAAATTAAGGGATGGCATAGTGAAGGCAGCAAACCTCTGTGTTGAAGAAGTGAACTCACCTCCACCCTCACCTCTGCCCCATTACCTTCCTACTCCCTGCGCAGATTTCACCCCCTGCACCTTCTCCATCCCTCATACCTGGTCCTCTTCAGGCCTCTCTGCCTTCTCATCCCGTCTTCCCCACCTCTGGAACCAACTATCCCCTAGCCTTCGAGACTCCCCCTCATTTCCATCCCTCAAGCAGCAAATAAAACTCATCCCTCCCCCACCCTGCACCTGCCTCCCCTTCCCCCCTGAGCATAATTCTGAAGCTGTTTCTGTCCAGTCCAGCTGCTTTATACATAACTGCATAGCTGTATTGATTCACCCATGCTTAGATCCTCATTGTATACAGGTCAAACTTAGTATATTTGTACTGCATTGATCCTCGCTACTGCTATCTGTTATAGTGATGTCTCTACTGTCTTTAACTGATTATATGGTGTGATTGTTATTTATTCTCCTGTACCCTATTTCCCCGGGTTGCACCTGGAAATGAGCCCTGGCTCAGTGTGCTTTTCCCAGATATCAATTTTTAGATAAATAAAAATAAATAAAACACAAGGGGAAAAAACACCCATCTGGTTCTTGAGGAAAGTGGCTGCAGAGGTTAAGGCTAAACAAGTAACAAGGAGACGGAGTGGGAAGAGGATAGTGAAGTGTCCCAGGAAAAGCAGAGGGAGGCAGGAAAGATGGTGAGGGGTTCAAAGGCACAGACAGAGGAAAGGCTAGCCAAAGGGGTAACTAAAGGGGACAAGACATTTTGTTTAGATAATAAATGAAAAGAGGAAGACAAGGGAAGGGGTAGTGAGGTTAAGAAGAGTTGGGGGGAACTAGGCAGAGAAGGGACAGGAAAATGCAGATATCCTGAACAGATATTTCTGCTCAGTCTTCACAGAGAGGGGGAGAAGGGAAGGACCACATAAAAGCAGCAGAAACACTGAGGGTGGTGGAGAGGTACACACAAGTCTATTCACAGAAGAAAGAATCCTGTGAGGACATGCGAATCTGAAAGTGGAGAAGGCTAAGATGAGGTACACTCAGGGGTGCTGAGGGAGCTCCAGGAGGTACTGGCTGCAACTCTGACAGCCCTGTTCAACAGATCACTGTAAGTAGGATTGGTTCCAGAGGACTGGAGGATGGCAGGTGTCCCACTTCATAAAAGCGACAGCAGGGAGGAAGCTGGCAGCTATAGGCCGATTAATCTAACATTGATGGTGGGAAAGTTAATGGAGACTCTTTTAAAAGAAAGCCTAGTGGGGTATCTAGAATCCAGCTGGTTATAAGATCCGAGGCAGCATGGATTCATGAGGGTGGGGGAGGACATGCCAGATAAACCTGATTGAGTTCTTTGACTACGTGACCAGAGAAATAGATTAGTGTGGGGTGGTGGACGTGGCCTGCTTAGACTTTAGCAAGGTGTTTGACACTGTACCACATAGGATGCTCATAAGGAAACTGAGCAGTTTGGGGGTGGGACCCAAGGTGGAAAACTGGATACAGAATTGGTTGAAGGATAGGTAACAAAGGGTGATGATAAATGGCACACACTCTAATGGGGAGAGCGTGACCAGCAGGGTACCTCAGGGCTCAGTTCTGGGACCAGTTCTCTTCAATGCCTTTATAAGTGACATTGCAGAAGAGGTGAAAGGGAAGTGCAACCCGTACCCCAGTCAAGAGCAGCATCTTGAAACCAGGCTTTTAACAACTCCCTACAGGCTGCGCAGGAACCTTCCTAATCTAACACAGATAGGATTCTAGTAACCCCAGGGGACTGGGTGGTTGCACTCACCACCAACCAGATGAGCCTGCTGTCCACAGCAAGTGTTTTTGACTGCAACACAGGCCATTCAACCTCTGGGTGCCCTATGAGGCGAGGTGGCCAGGCTCCCCCTTGTCTGTGCCAAAACATAGGCAGGTTGCACCAGAGAAACAGAGGTCTTCAGAAGCAGCTTCAGTTTCACCTAACCAGCTATCTCAGGACTCTCAGTGGCTCCAAGAGACTGCCTGAAGCATGCCCTTACAGAACAGAACTGAAGGCCCATACTCGAGTTAGGACCCCTAGCCTGTCTATACCCCTAGTCCTCCAAGAAAAGCTATCTGACCTATGCTACCTACGGGGTACCTACACCCAAACACATTTCACAATCCTAAACTGTAGACTGCTTTAGAAACATAAATTAGACATTGCAATGCATTTCTCAAACTCCAGAACTACATATTCTAAACCTGCAAAGCAAAAAAATGTTTAACATTCTCAGTCATACATTTCCCAAAACACTCCAAAGGAGCACTCCGTGGAACCCTAAACGTCCTCTTCTTGTCTTCTTTTCTTCACTCAGGAGCATCTGCAAAAGAAAACACTCCCAAACATCCTGCAAGAAAACACAATAACCAAATCTTCCACCAGCAGATACTACACAATCCCCAAAAAATGTTAAGGGTTTTTCTACAAAAGGTGGTATAAAAATAGCAAAATAAACAAACTAGCCAAGGGGGGAGGCACTGAAAATGAGCAGGGAAATCCTAGCCCACCCAAACAAATCAGGGTAGTTAGTGAGGTAAGCACCAAGGTAGAGATGTCGATAGGGAGAAGGGCAGGTATAAATGGAGAAAAAGGCAAAGACAGTAAGGATAGGGGTGGGGCAAAAGGGGGTAAGGCCATCAAAAAATGGAGGGTAATAAGTACCAGAGCCCACAGTCTAGGTAACAAGCTCCCTGAACTGGTGGCCTTGATGGAAGAGGGATTCCTGGATATCGTGGCAGTCACAGAAACATAGTACGCAGAGAACCATGACTGGCATGTCAACCATCCAAGGTACACAATCTACAGGAGAGACAGGGAGGGTAGAAGAGGAGGAGGAGGAGGAGTAGCTCTCTATGTAAGGGAGGGGATCAAAGCAGTGGAACAAAGCGGTAAACAGGGAGGAGAGGAGGCACTGTGGGTCATCCTGGAGACTGGGAATGGCACCACAATCTGCACAGGGGTTGTATACAGACCCCCATTTCAGGGGGAGGAAATGGACAAGGATATATAGAAGACATTCTTAGGATGGCAGAGAAAGAGAAGATATTGTTGATAGGGGACCTGAATATGCCAGATGTTAACTGGAGCACCTTTGCTGCAGCCACATCCAAGAGCAGGGCCATTCTCGATGCCCTACAGGGGGCATGTCTCAGACAGTTAGTGTTGGAACCCGCTCGGGAGGGAGCAATCTTAGACCTGGTACTCTTAAATTGGGATGGAGAGAGGATCTCAGATCTAGAAGTGGGTAGCCATCTGGGAACAAGTGACCACCAAACAGTGTGGTTCACGATGAACTTGGCTGCAGAGTCAAGCCATACAAAAGTGAGGGTACTGTACGTCAGGAGGGCTGACATTGTCAAAATGGGAGAGTGCCTCAGAAAAGCACTAGCAAACAGGAAAGAAGGAGGGGTGGAGCAACAATGGGGAAACATCAAAACTGTCATCACAGTGGCAACAAGCCTTTGTGTGAAGGAAATAAAAACAAAAGAAAAAACCACTGTGGTTCTCAAAAGAGGTGGCGGGGAAGGTTAGGGAGAAAAAGAGCATTTAGAAAGTATAAGGAAACGCAGAAGGAGCAGGAGAGAGAACTGTACCAGTTAAAGCAGAAGGAAGCAGATAAGGCAGTCAGAATAGCAAAGGCCCAAACCAAGGAAAAGATAGACAGCTTGGTTAAGAACGGGGATAAAACCTTTTATAGGTACATTAGGGAGCGTAGAAAGACAAGGGGGGATAGTGAGGCGAAATAAAAGGGACGGTGTGTGGGCAGAGAGGGACAGTGAAAAAGCAAGGATACTGAAAGAATACTTCTCAGTATTCACAAAAGAAGAGGAGGGGGAGGTACCTAATCCAGTCAATGGAAGCACTCTGGATAGGGGTCGATCCCAGTCCTTTCACAGAGGAAAGGGTTCTGAAAGAACTTCTAAAACTGAAGCTGTACAAAGCAGTGAGGACTGACAGAATTCACCCCAGAATGCTAAAAGAACTAAGGGGAGAACTGGTGACACCGCTAACTAGCCTTTTTAACAAATCATGAGAGGATGGTGTGGTACCTGAGGACTGGAGGAGGGTGGATGTGATTTCCCTTCACAAAAGTGGGAGCAAGACAGAGGCAGGAAACTACAGACCTGTCAGTTTGACCTCAGTGGTAGGGAAAATGATGGAATCATTTCTGGAAGAAAGAATTGTTGAGTACCTAGAGGCTAGTGGGGTACAGGACCCAAGTCAGCATGGATTCACAGTGGGAAGGTCATGTCAAACGAATCTAATTAATTTCTTTGACTGGGTGACCAAAGTAGTAGATCAGGGAGGGGCTATGGACATGGCCTACCTAGACTTTAGTAAGGCATTTGACACAGTCCCACACAAAAGATTAATAAACAAATTAACCAGCCTGGGAGTGGGTCCCAGGGTGGTAGCCTGGGTAAAACACTGGTTGATCAACAGGACACAGAAGATAATAGTAAATAGAGTCCACTCTGAAGAAAGAGGGGTTACTAGTGGGGTACTGCAGGGTTCAGTACTGGGTCCGGTCTTTTTTTATGTCTTTATAGGTGACATTGCAGAGAGACTGGAAGGAAAACTGTGCCTCTTTGTAGACGACACAAAGATCTGCAACAGGCTTGATACACAAGGGGTGTGTAAAAAGGATGAGAATGGACTTGGCAAAGTTGGAGGAATGATCAGAAGTATGGCAGCTTGGATTCAATGCAAAGAAATGCAAAGTAATACACCTAGGAAACAAAAGCCCTGGGGAAGAGTACACAATGGGGGTAATAGCAATAACAAAAATGGGAGGGGACCTGTAGGTAATCATATCAGATGACCTAAAAGTTAGCAAGCAATGTGAGAAGGCAGTAAGAAGGGCTGGGGGATACTGGGATGTATAGGGAGAGGCATCACCAGCAGAAAACAGGAAGTTGTTATCCCTCTGTACAGACAGTTGTTGAGACCCCATCTGGAGTACTGCATCCAGTTCTGGAGACCCCATCTCCACAAAAACATAGACAGGATGGAGACAGTCCAGAGGAGGGCAACTAAAATGGTGCAGGATCTGCAATAGAAACCATACAAGGAGAGACAAAAGGAGCTTAATATGTATACCCTTGAGGAAAGGAGGGAAGGGGGGACATGTTAGTAACTTTTAAGTACCTCAGTGGAATCAACAAAGTCCAAGAGGGTAGCATCTTTCAGAAAAAGAGATGTGCAAGAACAAGGGGACACAATTTGAAGATAGAGGGGGGACGGCTCAGGGGTAATGTGAGGAAGTATTTTTTCACAGAGAGAGCGGTGGACGCATGGGATGGCCTTACTGAGGAGGTTGTGGGGTCAAAAACAGTGGGAGAATTCAAGAATGCATGGGACAGACATAAGGCAACTCTCTTGGGGGTGTAGAAAGAAATAGGCTGTTGGTTAACTAGGATCTGCAGCTTATCCTGTACGTAGGGAAATGGGCAGACTAGGTGGGCCAAGCAGTCCTTATCTGCCGCCAAAGTCTATGTTTCTAAATAAACATTTGGGTGGAGGGAATCCCTACAAAGTCCTGGTACTAAGGGAAAATGTCCTGAGTGCACAAGGCACTCCATGCAAGAAGAGTTTCTTTAGGCTGAAGCCTGCTAAAAACTGTTTGGCACAGGCTCGAGGCCTGCTAACACTGCAGTCCAGATCCAAGAGTCTCTTTCACACCAACAGTTCAATGGACATCTTCACTGATGGACACAGTCAATAAAATAAAATGTAAAGAGAAAGGTCTAGCCTACCACATCCTGAAGTGCAGGCTGGCAATCTGCGTCACCTCTCTGAATCTGGTTGAAGACAAATCTTCAGATCAGGATCTTCCATGCCACCTCTGGATCAGGTTGCTGCAGATGAAGTTCAAGCTGGATTCACTAGTACAGCTGCACCCACGTTGGTCTCCTCTGCTTGGCACTCGTCAGGAAACATGCACCATTAAAGCTTTACCCACGTTGATCTCCTCTGCTTGGTGCTTGGCAAGAAATATGCACCATTAAAGCTACACCCACATTGGTGTAGTGGCACTCAGGGGTAGTACTACGCAGAATGAGGGCCATGGACAATTGTCCCATCTGGACGAATAATTTTTTTCATTTTAGACAGCCTCTTTGGAAGATTTGACAAGTATTTGAACAGAATGCAGGTAATGGGTGCGACCTCTCTTCCAAAACTTCAATCTGTCATGGCACAGTTTAAGTCTCACAAATTTATTCACGTGGGGTCTGATGGAAGCTCTGTCTTCTTCCCATAACCATATTTCTCTTTTGTCCTCTATGGCTTCCCATGCCCAGCTTGGGAAAAATTGATATTTTTGTCCATACTCAGTGTCAGTCCTGCGTCTGATCAGATGGTCCTCTTTGCTGCTTTTAGGCAGACTCAACCCAATGGCCCGGCTGGGGACAGCCAGACCTGGTCAAGCCAGTTTTGGATGATCACAACAGGGAAAAAAAAGCAGTCCATACCTGTAATTTCTACAACTTCTGAGCAGTCTACAACACAGTCTCTTGTGGCTCACTTGCAGTTAAGGTCACTGGCAGCCCAGACTCACCACCAGTTGCCTTACTAACATGCTCCAGTTCTGTGTGCTCTACAAGCTCTGCCCAGGAGCTGATAGCAGATTCAGCTCCAGACATAGTCCACTCCTCGCTACATTCTGAGGCACGTGCCTCCCACTGCAAGGCATCCTCTATCTTATCTTCTCCGATTAGGCTCGGACTTGGGCCTGCTGCCCATGGCTCTATTGACTCAGTCTCTGGCATGTCTCTTTCCACCTTTTATGGGGTAGAAAAGACAATTTCTTTCTGCCACTGCAAGTCACTCAGGGTCACACCCTCGAAAAAACTCTTTGACTAGCTGTTCTGGATATTTCTGCCTGCATGCAGTTTCTCCCTGTGAAACAAAGACATACAGAGTCCAAGTTGGTGCTAAACGTATTGCTTTAGCCTTTGCTTGCACCAGGCCACTGCTCTCACACATTCCATATTGTTTTCTGCACTTTTTGCAATGTGGTATCATCAACACTTCCCTCCCAGTCTTAATGCATACAACACAGACATTAACTCAAAAACCAGGTAATACAACATTTGCTGGTGCCCCTTCACACTGGTATAGCTTCTCATACTGTTCTAGTTCCTGTTGTGCTACCCACACTCAGGCATGGAGTGGGTAACCTGACATTCAGCTACACGTTTTGTCTGTAAAAGAAACACACAAGTTCAAAATTACTGCTTTGTGTTTTGTCACACTGGTTCTGACTGGTTTAATCTGAAAAAGTTTCTGCTTTCTGTACTGCTGAAAAAACTTGCCGCCTGATTTGCACTCTCTTTCCAACACATATTCTCTTTCTTTACACATTTGTTGAAACTGCTGCCTGAATCTGCACATTTGTATCAAAATATTCTTGGCACACATTTTTTGGTGGTATTGTACCATGAGACCCTCTGCCCAGCATGGCGTCTGGTTGGTTGTTTACTTTTCTGTGGTCTACACCCCAACATGGATACCGAACTTTTTTCTGTGTAACACATACATTGATCTGTCCTGCATTGGCTCTCTGACATAGCGTTTGCTTTTTCTATGCCCAACCTTGCAATTTCATTTTTTTTTTTTTAGAAAAAACAGCACAGTCTTTAAATCTTTGCCCACTTTCCTCGACTTTGTTTAGTACTGCCCTGAATAGACAAATAGCTTGTTTGCTTGCTACCAGCAATCAGCTATTACAACAGTCCTTAAGCCCTCAATTATTTTGCTTAGCTCAATCTATTGCCGATTTTAGCTTTAGATTTTTTGCTGTGCACACAGTTTGTTTTACTTTCTTGTCATGTACTTACAACATTAGCTGGTTCCCTCCATGTATGTTTCTGTGACCTTCCTGCTGATCTCAGGGGTTGTAGGGGGTCGGTCCAGGCTATCCAGCCCAGCGGGTCAGCACTGTGCCTCACGGCCTCTTTGTGGTAGCTAATCAAGGAGAAAGCCCGTTTAAACAATTTTTATATATTGAGGTGTTTTTGCTCCCCGGCGGAGTGAGCTCTGGTTCTTCCCTCAGAGGATTCGGTCTCCAGCCCCGTTCCCGACGACACACCCCTAATTCCCCATGGGTTTCTCCCTGTGGCAGGGCTGGAGTGAAGCGCTGGCTGCACGCCAACCCTGAAGTGAAATCCAGACTGGGGCCGACTGGGGTGCTGATGCGGCAATCATGGAGCCTGCTGGCTCTTTTCCATTTTGTCCCTTCCTCCTCCCCACTGATGTAACGATGCGGTGCATGCCCTTCGACCTGTACTGCCCTCAGGCTTGCCATGAAGGCAGTCAGCCAGCCAGGGATAGCGAGCCTCCCTCCCTGAGAGGGAGGAGAATCTTCCAGATGCTCGTTCCTCTCTCACCCCTGGTGGCCTAGGCTTGGTCCCGACCCCTGGTGCCGGTGTGGTGTGAGGTGTGGGATCCAGTGCCTCCACCTCAGTGCCACCGTGCCGGCTTTAAATTATTTTAAGTCCAGAAACAACAAAGTTCAAAGTTTTTCTCCTTCATGATGATCCTGCTGCTGCTCGCTCAGCCTGCACATATGCTCCCTGCTGTCTCCTCCTCAAACACTCCTCCAGGCAATGGGCAGGACTTGGCAGGCTTGACCAATCAGATGACACCATGCAAATGCACTCTCTCTCTCTCTTCTGCTCGCACTCCCTCACAACGATCGTCGAGGAGCCAATTTTAAACTGCAAAATTTAACTTTTTTTTCTCAGCTTGAAATTTCTACAGCAAGAGCGCTCTTTAGGCAATTGTGCACAGTTTTTTTGTACATTTTCTTTAGTGACTCCCCCAGTTTACATCACAAACACTTGAAACTTGTAGTAGACTTGGGCACAAATGTTCACTTTGTCCACAACTACTTTTAAACTTAAAATCTTTTTACTTTTTAACAGTTTTGAAGCACTTTGACTGACAACGCACACATTTCCTAGCACAGCAGTCCTTGGCATTACAGTTTTCGCAAGCATTACAGACAGCACAATTTTTCCTACATCACAGGCAGCAAATTCTCCTCAGAAACACAGACAGCAAATCTTTGGATGGCATCTTACTGGGCACAACTTTACTTTTTCCATACAACGATTTCTGTTATAGTGTACCAGCACCAGACAGAAAGACCCTAGACATATCCTCAGCATTTGCACTGAAAAAGCAACTTTTTTTCCTCTCCCCACAAGATCTTCAGATCAGCTCACAAGTTTGCAACTTGTACACTGGCCAAGAGCAGCATCTTGAAACCAGGACCTCCCTAACTTATACACAGACAAGGCATCAAGCCACAAGTTGTTATAAACAATAGGTATCATCCCTGACACTGAGGCAAATACCCAGTTAGGTATCTAGAGGCCGGGGGGTTAGAGTGCAAAACAAACATTTACATTTACTCTGAATTCTGGGAGAGAGGTGCTAAGGCTATGCTAGGTCCAATTTCTGAGGGAGCCTATAACAAGTTCACACAGAGAAGCATGAATCGACTGTCCACAACTAGAACTGGGATTGTACAGGATGGCTTTATTCTGACAACAGATGAAATACACAGAATGGGGTGGTTCCCCCAGGTTGGAAATGACTTTTCAGGGCAACACACTTTTCTTTACAGAAACAACATTTGTTTTGGGCATTTAGTACGTTCTTTTCCACACAAGAACTATCGAACTGTCCAGCCCCCTGAACTAGGGATCTCTAGACATTTACTTCCCAAAGTGTATGTTCCACACACTTAAAACATTTCACATTCTTTCCTCCTGTTGCGATGAACTTTGTTAACATGCCCAGGGTAACCCGGTGCCCATACATGAACCAGTTAGCCCTGACTGAGGATTAAAATTGGGTTATGCCCACTCTGGCCCCAACCACATGGATCCTGCAATTCACTTGGATTGCTAAAGGACTCCCAACTTTAAAACTTCGCATTCAGCACATTTTTGTGGTGATACAGGGGCCCTGACAGATGTATTCTAGCCTTATCTCTGGGCACATACACCTCAGACAACTCCCTAAGAAACAGCCCCATGAACCTGTACTCACGGTTTTGTTTGTCTGTTTGATACAGACATGAATGCTGGAAGAAACACCTCTTCCCTTTACAGGTAGCTTGCCATAGCGTCACTCAGAACACTCTTTCTTTCTGGGCAGCTGACACTCTTCAGGACCTTCAGGGGATTGCTCCTTGGATCAACAGAAACTGAAGTCCAAACCACTTCTCTGTGGAATGACCCACTGGGGTCCTGCTGGCAATGGTCTCCACCACTTCCTTTGGCAGGTTGCAGTCTCACTCATTGGGGTGAGAAAAAGAACAGAGGTCCTTCACCCAACCTCAGCACAAGCTGGCAGGCACCGCTACACTGAGAGCTCCCTTCTCACAGAGCTTCCACACTCAGACTGACTGCTCCCATCTAAACATTCTAAACCGCCCCAGAGCAGCTGATTCCAAAGTGGCTTATGTTGTTGCGGGAATTCTAAATGATATAATCCATTCAGCACTAAGGGTAGCTGAGTAAACAATGATGTCATGTTGTAAGGAACTTTTAACAACTCCATGCAGGCTACCCAAGAACCTTCCTAGTCTAACACTGATGGGATTCTAGTAACCCCAGGGGACTGGGTGGTTACAGAAGGTAGGTCTGTTTGCAAATGACTCCAAAATCTGCAATAGGGTAGATATGCAGGAGGGGGTGGAGAGAATGATTAGAGACCTGGGAAATCTCGAGGAGTGGCCAAGGGTATGGCAGATAGGTTTCAATACCAAAAAATGCACAGAAACCCAGAGGCAGTTTATACAGAGGAGGATCAGGGATTGATGGTTACCAAACAGGAAAGGGACCTTGGGGTAATCATTTCTGAGGACCTCAAGGTGGCGAGGCTGTGTGACAAGGCAGTAGCAAGGCCAGGGGGATGCTGTGGTGCATAGAGAGAGGTATTACCAGCAGAAGGACAGAGGTGGTGTTGCCACTGTATCAGTTGTTAATGAGACCCCACCTAGAGTACTGTGTCCAGTTCTGGAAACCATATCTCAGGAGGAACAGTGAAAGGGTAGAGGTTGTCCAGAAGAGGGCAACTAAAATGGTACTGGGGCTGCATCATAAGTCTTATGAGGATAGACTGAGGAATCCTAATATGTACACCCTTGAAGAGAGGGAGAGGGAGACGGGGTACATGATAGAGACCTATAAATAATGAGGATGAATAAGGTACGTGAAGGGAGTATTTTTCAGGGGATAAGGAGCACGAGAACAACGGGACATGCAGTGAAGTTGGAAGGGGGGAAATTAAGGAGGGACATGAGGAAGTACTTCTTCACTAAAAGAGTAGTGGATGTGTGGAACAGTCTTCCAGCGGAGGAGGTGGTGGGGTGAAGGCAGTAGTTGGCTTCAGGCATGCATGGGATGGGCACAAAGGAATCTTGGTAGGAAAGTGGGGGGGTGGAAGGTGGTGGGTGAGTAGCAGGAGATCAGGTAGGGTCTGCAGTGACAGTATAGGCTGTGATAAAAATGGGCAGACTAAGTGGGCCAAGCAGTCCTTTCCTTATCTGCTGACAAATTCTGTGTTTTTATGTTTCATTGCACTCGACAACTAGCATTTTCAATGTTTTGCAGTTTCTGATTCCTCTTTTTGTTAAGTATCATCTATCTCAGTTTCATAATCACGGGTATGAAATCTTTCCATTATTTTTATTGAATTTTACTGGACTTCGATATTTTAAACAAAGCTACTTTTGGCTATGTGATGCTGAAAACAAAAGTCCAGTGTGCCTAAATATGAGTGCTACTGACTACTACTGAGCCAAAATCTTGGACAGAAAATGGCTGTAAAGCAGCAAGGCCATGGGGGAAGTGGAACCTGCAGAGGATGCAGTTATTAATGTTCCCATAAGTTATCACAGTGCCTATCTATTTACTGGTGCCAGAGCTGAAGCTGACGCTGACATTAATCACCCTGCACATCTGAGGAACATCAAATAAAATTTATGGAAAAACAGTCTAATGGAGGAAATACATTGCGACATTGACAGGGGAGTTTTTTTCCCACCAATTGCAGCGCAAGGAAGCAGGAGTTTATGATAGTGATCCTTTGGGGTTCCTGGATGTTTATCATTTAGATAAACATATATCCTACTTGTGTATAAACAGCCTATGCATATGAATCATCTGATTAATAACCAACTGGTGTGTGTGTGTGTGTTTCTGTTTGTGTAAGCAGAGTTCAACATGGGATATACACTGTTAATCAAAATTCTGATAGGTACTGAAGATAGGGCATTCCTTTGGTATAATCGTGGATAAACTGCTGCTAGTAAACAGCTACACAGTGGTGTGGCACATCAGTAGAGAAACAACGCTGTTATAGGGACAAAATAAATTAAGAACCAATGTACATCTCAGACATTGGCAGCATTCTTGCCAACTGGAGCGATTTGAGTCAAATCAAACAAGTAACAGCAAGATGAGGTTGCTTTAAAGGTACTCTAGAAATCCTGGTGCTGCAGCCAGCTTCTGTGAGTCTTCAAAAACTGGAGCACTGGCCAGCCTATCTGCGCAGTGGTGAGTCTACCGCTCACGATGCTGGCGACCCATGTTCAGGTTCGGAGACAGGTCAACGGAGGCCAGCGAAGGGAGGGAGGAAAAGTGTCCCAGCAAGAGCTTTCCTCCCTTTGGGAGGGGCATCCTGTTTCTGGCTACAAGACCGCCATCTGGCTGAAGCTATGTGGTAGTGCAAGTGAGAGTAGCAGAAGGGCAGGCCTGTCAGCAGATGCTGACACGTGAGTGTGCCGACACAGGCATAGACGTCATTGCATGCTGACATGCTAGGGAGGCAACAATGGGGGAAAGTTTCCCAGCTTGATCTGGCACGCCCTGCAGGCTTCGCACAACCAGTGTAGTAGGTCACCCAACACCATGTGTGGTCCTGGGTGAGTGGTGGTTAACTGGTAAGTCCACAAGAAGGTCAGTGATAGGGCTGGGGAGGGGGTGTTGCAGGGACCAGGGGACGTGGGAGCATGAAACAAAGAAAAACAAATAGGTGTGCTAGAACCTGATAAGGCATTAGCAAACCAGAGGCGAGGTCCCCCTTACTTCACCCTGTGTTGTTACACTACCCTATGCAATCTAATTGGCTGACAGTCCCTGTAACTACCCACATTACAGTACAAACAGATTCCCTCCATTCCCCTTGTAATAGCTTCAACTTCAGTGGTGATAAAGGAGTTTCTTCCAGATCCAAAAATGGTAACCATGATGGTGGTAGTTTGAAAGTAGCCCTCTCTGTAGCCACTGGAGGTACTTACAGCTCAACTTAACACATGTAGCATGTCAGAAAGAAGTCCTCAGAGATCAGCACTGTTATTAATCACGTTTCACATTTTACTTAGGGAGCAATTCACCACTAAAACAAAAGGCTAAAAACTACATTTACATATAGGATAAAGTATGGGGTGGTGTGTGCAATGAGAAGTTTACACACACCCGAGGGGTTAGATGCTACATAAACCTTCCAGAGCGAAGCTCGAGGAGTTTGTGAAAGCATCTTACCCTGAGGATGTGTATAAACTTTGAGTTTACACACCACCCCATATTTTATTTTATATAATTGTTGTGTTTTCCTTGTTTGCCACAGCAATTACATAAAATAGCAGAACTGAGTGGCTGCCTCCGTTTTAGTCTTCACTCACAAATGAATGGCGCTATCTCTGAGAAGTGTTCTGAGATTTTTAAGATGTTAATTTGGCCCCCAAAATGTGGACAAATAGATTTGTTTAAAAAAAAATAACTTGCCTCCGAGTTAGCCTGGTGGTTTTCTTCACAGCGAGAAGTTGAGCTGCGCAGTCAAGAAGGGAGAACTGCGTCAGGCGCATGCGCAGAGCGAGGGAAACTGTGCGCATGTTTGCTGTAATAAACACACCTTTATTACGGCAAATAATGCCATGGTTTCCCTATGGGAAAAAGGGAGACCCGGTAATTATGATAAAATTATGTTTAACTTTAGTGTTCTCTAACTTTTGTTTATTTTCTTAGAACTTTTTGGTTTGCTAAATATTTTATTTCAGGTATTGCTATACTTGTTTCACTGTGCCTTTCAGAAAGCATCTGACAAAACAGATCAGTATGAAGGCTCTAGTGTGCTTTGACTTTCTTATGGTCAGGCCTCACTAGTGCGGTGAATAAGGACGACTCAAACGGAAAGGGTAAAACATAGTTTCCTGAAGTTATTGGTTATAAGTTTCAAGGATGACTGTTGAACTGGAAACAGACTAGATTCTTTGACTGTTCCAGATGGTATCTGCAATATGATTTGTACTGTCTGTTGTCTGTTCTCTCTAGAGATTATAATAAAAAGGTACATTTAAAGGAAAGAACAAAAATAATCTGATCATCAGTTGACATATCATTAATAGGGGTCAATTAAAAAAAATTACATCTAGCGATCAACTTGTAATTTTCCCATTATACTCAGAGGGTGGAATATTCAGAAATGCGCCAGGCAGGGGTGCAAGCCTGGGCACAGCGCAACAGGGCTGCGACAGGGCATGGACCAGGCACTATTCAATGGTGCTGTGCCATGGCTCAGCACCGTTGAATATGGCACTGGGAGTGCTAACACTGTGCACAGTGCAGTGGCACTGCACCAGTGCAAGTGGCAGGAGAGGAGCAGGGGGCTGCGCCAGCGCAAGTGCAGCTGCGCTAGGCGCAGCAAGAGCGATATTCAGACGTGAGCCTGCAGATGAGGCCATTATGAATGCAAGGTGCAAATGGGGCCATTTGCTTGTCTTATGGCCCCATTTGCATGCAGGTGCGCTGATCCCTGGCAACTTGCGCCTGGCGCCCTGCCAGTCTGCAGCTGACGGGGACCGACGCCCCCTGTCCCTCAGTGAGCAGTGTGCCCCAGCATCCGATCGCGGGCTGAAGTAAACGTAAATATTCCCTGGTGGTCCAGTGGGCCTGCACCCCAGCCTGATCGTGGGCTTAGTAAAAGACATTAATCACTGGTGGTCCAGTGTGACCAACCCCAGCCCGATCGCTGGCTTAAGAAAACGTAATGTCCCTAGTGGTTAATGGATACGCCCCTCCTCCCCACCCACCCACTCAGACCCACCCCGGTCAGCGGCCAGAGCAGCAGCTCCCCACGCGCCTACCCGGCCACCGCCGACTGACAGAGTACAGTACGGTTGGTACACCCATTGGTTCACTGCGTGGGCCAATGGGCATGCAGACCGTACTGTACTACACAGTCCCGATATGTGAATGGACCACCAGGGAACATTTTCTTTTACTAAGCCCGCAATCGGGCTGGGGAGCAGGTCCACTGGACCACCAGGGATTAATTTCTTTTACTAAGCCCTCAATCGGACTGGGGAGCAGGTCTACTGGACCACCAGGGATTAATTTCTTTTACAAAGCCCGCGATCGGGCAGGGGAGCAGGTCCACTGGACCACCAGGGATGGTTTACCATCTGCCCACGATTGGGCGGGGGGGGGACACGACGTCCGGATTGTGTTCCAGGAAGTCAGGTGGTTACTTCCACGGCAGGCGATCATGGTTGGCGTGACGGCAATACGGCAGCCCCGCCTGTGGTTGCCCCTCTGGCTTGCTCCTACTTTTTACGTGGCCGATTTCACAGCCCTATGCGGGCGCAAGACGGATTTGTGCTCGCATATGCGCCGCACTTCCCGGGCTGAATATTGGGAAGTGCAGCATATACATAGGAACGCCCCCCACACTTGTGCCACATACATTACTGGTGCACCCCAGCACATCGGGATTTGTGCAGCGCAGCATCCCCCTTTGAATATCGCGCTGGGGCGCAACCCCTTTAAATATCCCACCCCGTGTATGTAAGGCCACATCTAGATTGTGCAATGCAATTCTGGAACCTATACAGACAAAAAGACATACCCAATTTAGAAGGAGTACAATGTAGGGCAACAAAATGTGTATCACAGTTAAAAAAATAAATCTTGCCAGCCTGGTGGTGCTGAGGGTTGAGGTGGTGAATGCCACACCTCGGGCCACGCCGGCGACCCAGGTTCAGGAACGAGCCCGGGCTGCTGGGGTCAGCAGGGGAGAGAGAAGATTGAGCATCCAAGGGACAGCTCTCTTCTCCCGGGAGGGAGGGAGGGGGACGTAGACTCTGCACTTTTCTGGCCTCTGGCGGAAGCTGGGGGCACAGCAAGTGCAGTCTAAACAGAGAGGGTTGGGGAGTGGTAGACATCGACAGTCACCTTGACGTCAGGGCATATGCCACTCCCCAGAACAAGGAAAATAACGCCGGAGCGCAGAGGGGAAGGAGCGCCACAGCACAGACCCTAATGGCTACTGACCACCAGAGGAGACCTGACGAAAAATAGATAACCTCGGGGGGTTGAGCCCCACCTTGTACCTGCCTGGGGGATACAGCCATGGCTCCATGGAGGTTGACAGGGGATTCAGGTAGGAACAGGAAGCAGGGCTGGTGCATGAGCGTCTCCTGACTGAGCGGGGGGGGGGGGGATTAAAAGTGTGATTAAAAAAATAAATAAATCTTATGAGGAAAGGCTGTGTTCCTTAAACCTAATGTCACTTGCAATAAGGAGTATGCATGGACCTCTCTCATGTATGATATTATGCTACATCCATACTTATTGAATGCACTAAATATCAGTTTTATGTGTGACAAAAAGGATACTTGAGGTCATCCACTACAAATAACAGGAAATCATTTTCATACTTTAAAGCATAAATTCTGCTACACCCAAACAATTATTAACCCATGGCATGCACTACCTAGTGAAATAAAGTGAAGTGAGTAAAACCAAGAAGGAATATAAGACAAAACTTGACAAATACATTCTAAGTTGAAATAAAATTGTATATTGTAATAGTTAAGAGGAGCCACCAATTGGCATTAATGCCTCTTTAGCTCCGACTAGTCACAGTATAAACAAAGGCCCTATGAGTGCATAAACAAAGGCCTAGCACAGGAATGTTTTCATACTTTTATGACCCTTCCTCAGTCCAAAAAGTGATACATAGATGGGAATTTGGGGGGAGGGTGCACATGCCCACCTCTCGGACTCTACAGGCCTGATAAACCTGGCCCTATAAGTCCAGTTGGGGATAGTCTGATGCTTTTCATACTCACTTTTTAGACAGGCTATGGAAATGGAAATTAAAAAATGTGATTTCTAATGAAATGAATAGCTGAAACATCATGTTTAAGAAATGACATGCTGAAGTGCAGAGCTGCTTTTTTTTTGCAGTCACCCCATACTAGGGATCCATCCCCCGCCGTTGCTCTCCACCCCCATTCCCAAGCTTACCCCTTGGGTGTTCGCCCTCCTCCCTAAGAACCTGGTCTCTGTGTCCTGGCTTGCCCCTCCCAGGGTGGGGCCGACGTGAGCCCGCCCTCCGACTGATTAATTCCGCAATGGGAGCAGAGGCGGGCCGCCATGAATGGTCCTGGGAGTTTTTTTCAGTATGCAGAGATCCCCTGGGGGCAAGGACATGGAATGACACCAGCATCCGCCCCCCAATGTGTGCCAGCAGCAGCGGTACCCCCAGCCTCATTCAGAGGTCCTGCGTGGCATCGACACTCTTCCCCTCCACTGGAGAAGGATAGCTGTCCCTGGGATGCTCACTCCTTCTCCCGGACGACCCTCCGACTTCCGAGTCCGTCACTGAACCTGGGATGTCACTGCGCTGGTGGGCCGGCAGAGCTTCTCTTTAATTAAACTGGTATTGACTATTGCCAACAAGGATTGGCTGTATCTGGGGGGCATTTAATTCAGTTTATTTTACTGGGTGAGTACACTGAGCAGATTTGCTCTTTTTCAGGAATGAGCCAGACTGGGTGTTACAAGATAGTTAGTGTACAACTGACAGCAGTGTGATTTAAGAGACATGTACTTTGTGTATCATATTAGGGTAAATCAGAATTTTCTATTGAACAATATGTGGCTGTAAGGCTAGAAGTACATTTTAGAAAGTGGGATTCCACATGTAATACCATTTCCCAAGATTTAGTATTCCGTCTTGAAAACATCTGTACAGCTCCTTTTTGCGTTCGCTTGCGCGCATGCTCAAGGAACGTCTTGCAACAGTATGACTTTTGGAGGTGTGTGACCCTCCTCCCCAATGCAGTGCTCAGTGTAGCAGTCATGACCCTACCAGATCAATACATGCCGAGCTGTGTATGACAGCAGTTTTGCTGTGTTGGTCTTCACTTCTAACAAAAGGTCTGCTGCAGTCAGCGGTGGTAGCGTGTATGCAGTTAGCATAGGACGTCAGCCAAACTGCTGTCATTCACAGCTTGTTATGAAATCCCTCCCACTTCCTCCTTTTGCTAATGTCTTCCCCCTCCCTCCTTACTGTTCTCCCTGGCCCCCACCTTGTGTGCCGAGGGGGGTGCCCAATCCCCCTCGGCTCATGCGCCTCCCCCCCAGCACACTGTGTGGCCGACGGGGATGCCCAATCCCCGTCAACTGCAGCCCCAAAAACAAGCAATTGGCATGCTGGGATCCCACCCCAGCATGCTCACGCCTGCCCCCCACACACACTGTATGGCGGCAGGGGTGCCAATCCCACTGCTTCACTCTCCCAACAACAGGTAGATGGCACACTGGGAGCCCACCCCAGCATACCAAAAGCATCCGTTTTTTCTTAAATTCCTGTCCCCCGCCAACCTGTGCCCACCCTCTAAGCACCCACCTTCCCACCCCCATGTAGATGGCATGCTGGGAGCCTACCCCATCTGTTTTGCTTTTGTTTTTTTACTCCCTGTAAAACAAGAAAAGCGGTCCCTTAGTAGTCCCTGCCCCCCCGCCAACCCGCACCACCCTCTACGCATCTACCTCCCCACACACCCCTAACCCCACACTTACCTCTGGAGGCCAGCACGACGATCTTTGGTGGACCGGGAACACATCTACACTCTTCAAAGCCGACCGCAAACTGAAGAAATGCCTGTAAGCTGTATAATGGAACAAATGAGTTTTTTTCAACTTTGGTGCATATCTTGGCCATTTTTTTTTACTTTTGGCACCAAATTTTCAACACGGGGTTCTTAACACTCCTTCTCATTAATTCAGTCACTGTCATGGCGTTATTCGGTCCCAAAATGTGGTTTCACGGTCACCGCACAGAATCACCTTTCGGGACTGATTAATGAAACAACAGTGTCGGTGTTCATGGGGTGGGCTCTCAAAAAGCCTATGTTGCTGATTTGGTAAAAATATTACACAAAATGACTGTTTTACGAGCGTGCATTGTGTAGTTTCCACACATACTCGTAAGTTCACAAATTTGTAATATTTTCACTCCAGATTTTTAACACAGGTATATTTCCATACCTCCTTATGAACAGTGCAGCTGTCATTTTTCACATCCTGGCTGAAATGCGTTTTCGTACTTCCGGCGCAAAATACCACAGTGGCTGTTGGAAATCAGTGTTCGCTACAGAGTAAGACAATCACAGTGACATTGTTCATGAGCAGAGGTCCTAAAATGCCTATGTTGAAAATTTGGTGACAAAAGTCCATAAAATGGCTGTGTTATAAGTGTGCATTGCGCAGTTTCTACAAACACTCGTAGGTTCCTGAATTTGTAATATTTCCATTCTAGATTTGCAAGATTACCCTTATGACCAGTATAGCTGTTATTTTTCACATCCTGGCCGAAATGTGTTTTCGCACTTCTGGCATAGGATAGCGCAGTCGCTGTGGGAAATCATGTTCGGTACAAAGTAACAAAATCATAGTGACACTGTTCATGAGCAGACACCCTAAAATGCCTATGTTGAAAATTCAGTGCAAAAATTCAAAAAAATGACTGTTACGAGCGTGCATTGCACAGTTTCCACGCGCACTCGTAACTTCGCAAATTTGTTCTATTTTCACTCCAGATTTTCAACATTTGCATTTTTCCACACCTCTTTATGAACAGTACAGCTGTCATTTTTCACATCCTGGCTGAAATGACTTTTCACACTTCCGGCGCAGAATAGCGAGGTCGCTGTGGGAAATCAGTGTTCGGTACACAGTAAGAAAATCATAGTGACAGTGTTCATGACCAGAGGTGAAAAAATGCCTGTGTTGAACATTTGGTGAAATAATTCCACTGAATGTGTTACAAGCGCGGTTGCGCATGGTTCCACACAGGCTGCATTCTTTGAGCACGCCTAAGGCATTAGGTTCCAAGACAGACACTTAGGAAATATGAGGGTGAAATGTTGATCAGATGCAAGAGGAGTTGCAGAGAGGTAATCTGTTAGGATATGGATGCTAAAGGGACATGGATACGACTGGGGGGGGGGCCTGCATAAATGCCAAACACCAATTCGAATACCTGCAAGTGAACGTTCGGCATTGACAAATGCTTGCTTTGTATACTGCTACTAAAGTCTCCCAGGCTGGTTGATCATAGGAGTTGGCTGTAGCAGGGACATTCTCTTTTCTTGTGGAGAAAATGTTTGATGCCTTTGGCAGGGAGCAGAGCAGGATCTGCGAGTTGAGCACCACTGACACAGAACAAAAAGTTGGGCTACTAGGAAGCTGGACTGGGCAAGGATCTTGGCACGTGCAGACTGCACAAAAAAGTTCAAATAACTACATATAAAAGATGTTTTTATTTAAGGTGCTAATATTACACCTGACAAAAATACAGCATGACATCATCCACTCATGGAGTGTAAGTGGATGATGTCATGGTCTATATTTTTATGGGGTGTAATATTTGCACCTTAAAAAGTCTTGCTTTATATGTAACTGTTTGTTAGACTTTTTTGTGCCGTCTGCATATGCCAAGTTCCTTGCCCAGTTCAGCTTCCTAGGAGTCGCTCTTTTTACCCTGTGTTACTGGTGCTAAGCTGCCAGATACAGCCCTGCTCCCTGTCAAAGATTAAACATGAGACTATACCTTTCTCAAGACTGAGTGCCCAACTTTGTCCCACATACCTGACAAGTTCAAGAAAGCTCTGGTCCCCTATTACATGGCTGCCTCAGTTTTCAGCTACAGAGCTCAGCCCACTGACAAAACATTCCTGCACCCCAGCCTCAACTTTAGCCAAGTTTGGGTTATGGAGCCAGAGGGACAAGGAGGGTCCTGGATAATTAACTTCATTTCCCCCTGCCCCCTGCGGCCAGGGGTTGGTTTGTAATCACACACTCCTGTGAGTACATGAGTCTGCACCAGCTGCTCTGATCCTCCTTACACACTCTGGAAACTGCCATTGTTTGCACAGGAGCAACCCGGGGAAGCAACACTGTTTTTGCAGCTACTACTCTGCTGGCTTAAACTCGAAGCAACATTCTCCTTCAAGCAAAAAAATAAAATCCTGAGTGAACAATCCGACTGCTGGGCAACTTTGGTAAACTGGGAATTCCCCAAGTGGCTGGCCCAGTCGCAGAACTTTCTGCTGATAGGTGTGACTAGGAAGATTACTGGTTGGAAGAAGTGCAGAAGATCTGAGCATGCTGGGGGCTGTAGTCCTGACATCATTCGAAAAGCTCCCTGCAAATTTGGTTAAGAAAATGTCGATTTAGCTGGCCTGGTGGCACTGAGGGCTGAGGTGGTGGACACCTCACCTCGCGCCACGCCGGTGACATACATGTGATATCGCCCTCTTTACGCAGGAGACTCCTGTTTTTTTTAACTGAACTCCCTCCCTCCCTCCTGGGAAACAAAATCTCCTGCTTAAGTAAAATTCTGTCCAAAATATCCATGTTTTTCTTGCAGATAAAGACACATAAAAATTAAATCAATGATGAACAATGTATCTGATAACTTTATATAACTAGTTGTTTATTCTTTTTAGTGCTTCTTATTGACAAAATGAAATACATTATATTTTTGTAATGACTTTTTTCTTATTTTTGTGACGCCATTTAAGGACAAACTCACGATGTTCCGGCATCTCCCTACTAGCAGGCCAATCTCCCTTCTAATTTGACCCAAATCTCTCTCTTAAGCAAGTTGGCAGGCCAATCTCCTTCCTAATTTGACCCAAATCTCCCTCTTAAGCAAGTTGGACATATCACATGTATGCGGTGACCCAGGCTTGGGAACGACCTAGGGTTGTCAGGGCGCTGGCACGGTGGGAGAGGAGTGGGATTGAGCAAACTGGCAGGCTGCTCACCTCTCCTGGAGGTTGGGTGTGGGTTGTCGCCCCCTAATAGTTCTGTCCCCACCGGGTGGAGGGCAGGTGGGGTAGTATAGTCGAGGAGTAGCCAGCAGTATGGATGGGTGGACGAGGCTGAGCCAGCTTCCGGTGTGTGTGCGTGCCCTCACACGCATGTGTGGCTGTTTGCCGGGGCCTTGGGCAAGAGAAAATGGGAAAAAACCTACAGGAACTACCATAAAAATCTCTCTTTAAAAAAAAAAAAAAATGCAGATTTTCACCTGTGGAACCGCAAAATAGCACTTGCAGCAGTCATACTACTTTACAAAAATCAGTATACCAGATGGGTTACTGGCAGGCTGATTTTGGTGTTCTGTGCATGATTTGTGGTATGCACGGAACACTGAATAAAGGGGAATTTTGAGTCCTGGGCTGTGTGGGTTGTACACAGATAAGCAGGTATGACAGTCATTTGCACTTGAAATAAGATCAGTCAGAGCCAATATGGCTGCTAATGCATTAACCTCATAACGGATACAGAATAATGTATGGCTTAGTTATAAGTTACTTTTTGTATTATTGTGATATGCAAATCATTGATGTACTAGACAACAGGAAAAAAGTTTAAGGGACATAGATTCAGCTAGCCTCCTAGCCTACTTGAATGGGGGGGTTCAATCAGCTGGTATGCAGTGGTATATATTCCTACGTAATCTATAGCACTGCATTACAGCTGTGCTGTGGTTGGCTTGGCACCCCGCTGCCTTTTTCCCTTGGAGGGTTAAAACAGCCAAGTTCATCTTTTTGGGTTTTGGCCATGCCCAGTGGACTGCTAACAAGAAATCTGCTTTCAGTTTTGGAAATGGAAAGAATTCATTGAGGAACCCATCACCTTTGATATAATAATATCGAACATATCTGACAGGGGTCTGGGGATATGCTTTCCCATTATACAGTATGTTGCATTTTTTGCACTTTTGAAGTCAGTTTTATGCCTTTAGGGGTGTGCATTTTACATGGAAGCAGTTCTTCCTCATGTAATTTCTGGAACTGAGACAGACTTGTAATGTCCCTCCCAGAACTAAGTACCCACCCCCAGTTCCCTCCTATTTTCCATTATTGTCTGCTTAAAGATTTACCAAGCAGCCTTATAGTGTGACAGAGTGATGTAAATTGGGGTCTTGTTGTTACATAACAGGCTTAGTAACTGGCAAATTCAAGTTCAAATCCCACCAGAGCCACTTATTCGCTGTTACCCCGATCAAACTGCAGTAGCTATAAGTTTAAGAGCAAGAGTGAGGTTCATGAGATATTAGGAATAAGTATGGTGTTTTGCAACAGGTTTAACTGGGGTTTGCTCCACTCTTTATTGTTTTTCATCTATTTTGGTACAAAGCAGCGCATTTACTTGTATAATGGGCCTGAGTTGGCACAGTTCCTTGATAGGGATCTGACATGCAGCAGTCACAGTTCTAACTAACCAACCTTAGTTGTAAAGTCAGTGGTGGAGTTCCTTGGTGATCAGACCTGATTCATCTACACCTTTAACCAACTGAACTAGGTAGTAAATGTTTTGCTATGAGTGATGGCTAGAAGCAGCAGTGGGATAATCTAAATTAGAGCTTAGCTTTCAGTTTACATTGCCACTCTGCATGCTTATGCAAATCTGAGCCATTATCAGCGTGACTACCTATGCTGTCTCATTTTCTCCACCATCTGTCTGTTCTCGCAGTACATACCGTGGAGATAAAATGTTTCTGCTATGTCAGATCTACATTAGTTGATAACAGAATTGATCTTACTTTGAGAGGTCTCTTGCAGCTGGTAACACTGTTAGGACTAAGCCTCCAGGCGCTAGGACCCCACTGAAATAATTTAGCTAGCAGTCTATAGCAGGGGACCGCCCCTCCCTCCCCGATGCTGGCCCACCCCCGATGTTACCTATGGTATAAAAGGAGCAGTTCCCCAGCCCATCCTCAGTTCTTCTCCCACCGTCGACCTGCTTGCATCAGCTCCACGGATGCCTTCTGCTTCAGTCGACTGCCTTTTTTTGCATTTAACCATGTTTTCTCATTTTTAGCAAAGAAAAAATGTCTTTCTTTACAGCTATTATTGCAGGATTCTCTTCTCCATCCTCCTCCTCCTCCTCCTTACGGCAGCTTCAGAAATCAGCACTTCGTGATGGCCTTTTGGCCAGCCAGCTAGGCCTAGGCCCAGTTCAAGACTCAGTGGCCTGCCAACATCGCTTAGCTCTCCCCAGCATCCCCGGCTTTGTCGTCGGCCCCGCTGCCAGAAGACCTTCGAGACTCTCTTGCTGAATGACTACCCAAGATGGAGAAGGAGCTTCACCAGAGAGAAGCACCGGGAGAAGATTATGGAGAAACCCCGGTTGCTTCACTGTCTTGGTCCCCAGTGACCATTTCAGGGCCTTCCTCCTGCTGGAGGTCGACCTCCCTTCCACCGCGGCCTCTGGGTCCCTGATGGCTGAACCCTCCTCCCTGCTTCAATGGTGTCTCGGTAGGAGGTTCTTAGGGGCTCAGGTCTTCATTCCCCCCCCTGCCCCTGAAGCTTAGGTCCTTTGGCCTTGCGAGTCCCAAGCCAGGCAGCATGGTTGGTGCATCTTTGGGTGGTGGGCCTCGGCCCGTCGTCCACCCAGCCAGGGTGTCTGCCGAGTCCTCTCCGATGTCACGGGCCGATTCCTCCAGGCGACGCCTGGGACATATGCTCACCTTCCCCGTGAGAGTGGTGTCCCTGCCCCGCTTGGGACCAGCTCCCCATCACGCCAGAGGCAGGCTGAGCCACCAGTCCGGTAATGGCCTACACCTGAGCCTCTGATGCCAACTCCTCCGGCTTCGGGTATGGAGTATGCCTGATGTTGCACCACCCTCCTGGGCCACCGACCAGGCTTGATACTCTTTCCTAGCCAATGCTCGAGGATCCGTTACTCGTCACTGAGCGGACGCCAGTTGGCCCCTCCATTTAGGATTGAAGTTGGGTTGTTGATCTACCCTCCTAAGGCGCTGGCTGGGCCTGACGCCTTTTTTTCTAGCCAATGCCCGTCATCGAGCAGATGCCGGATGGCTCTGTCCATGTAGGACCATCATTGGGTTTCCCGGATCAGCCTGAATCCCAGGCACTGATGTCAGCCATGGAGATGGCGGGCCTGATGCCGCCCTTTCCTCCCAAGTCACCAGTTGGGCCTGATCCCCTTTTTGAGCCAATGCCCTAGGATCTGATGCCTGTCACTGATCAGATGCCAGATGGCTCTGTCCCTTTGGGACTGATGTGGGGTTCCCTGGACTGATTTCTCAACATTGGCATCAGTTATGACAACGGCGAGCCCAACACCACCCTATCCATCTAAGTCGATGGCTGAGCTTGACACCCGACTTCAGTTGAAGCGCAAGGATCCAATGCCCATCACTAACCTGATGGTTGGATGGATCCGTTCCTAGGAACAGACGCCAGGTACCCCAGACCAACTCAAACTGAATGCTGGTTACCGCAACCTGATGGCTGCATCAAGGTCTACTTCTCAGCCAAAGGGGATTGCTCTGGTGCTGCTACCCACCGGCCCATAGGCAAGCACTCCACTCGCCTTTTCTCTCCCACAGTTTCAGGGGACTTGGAGGTCCATTATCCCTCCTTCTTGGGCTGAGAGGCCCCCGACACAGAGCCGGAGAGGCCCAGGGCTGTTCATCATTCCCCTCCCACTGACCCTTTATCTGGACATTTTATGGCATATCCGGCAGCTAAGCGGCAGGGATATGTAGGAGTCGGATCCAGTGCGACGTTGGGCAGCTGTCCTTCTTTAGGGAAAGGACACATTGCCTCTGGGAGTCCCTCTACTTGTTGACTCCTTTACAGATGTCAACAGGGCAGACTGGAAGCACCACTTCTCTGTGACTATGTGGTCTCTAACAAGACCGTCCATGTGGTTCTCTTCAGGATAACCCTTTTTTATAGGGAACGGCTGGATACAGATTCCATGGTCATTATTGCTGCTCAGAATCGCTTTTAGCACCACAGGCACCTGAGTACTCAGCCACCTGTCAAACACTCCAGACAGGTTGATCAGCTGGCTGCAAGGCCTGTTTTTTCCTTGGGCTGAAATTTCCCTCACCCACAGGGTCCAGTATCAGAATGCCCTGTGTGACAATGCTGAAGATCACCCTGACATCAGGACCGGACGTCAGTAAGCACGTCCTCCGGGCCTTCTATGACTCATCAGGGCTTTGGCCTCGGTGATTTGGATCCAACGGTATTCCTGGTTCAGGGTGCCCAGCTTCGTGCTGGGATGTACAGTACAAACTGATGGATGCTGCCTTCAGGGGTCCTGTCATTTCTGGCAAAGACTCACTACAGGGAGTCGGTAAATGCTATCTGGTCTGTGCACATTATGTACAACCCTCAACCTAGACAAACACCAGGTAGTCCTTTTCAGCAGAACGCCTGCCAGCAACCTAGAGGATGACAGCAGAGAGCAGGTTCGAGGCACAGCTCCCACCCCTGCCTCAAGGGGCTTCGCCCCTCTGGCACTTAGGACCTCTCCGGCCAACCAGTGGGTGTTTCAGTTAATAGCAAAGGGGCACACCTTACAGTTTATGAAAATGCCCCAGACATCTCACCTGTTCCATCCCATCTTCCTCAGGCTCACATTACCCTCATTCAAGAGGCAGCCAAGGCTCTTCGGTGGATACAGGCCATAGAGCCAGTTCTCCGAATGCAATGCGAAAGGGTTTTATTTTACCCTTTCCTGGTGCCAAAGAAGGCTGAAGATCGGCATACTACCCTCGTCATTAGCCTCCTAAACAATTGCATAGCGTTCAAACTGCTCAGGACAGTCACTCTGCTGGGCCTTCTGCCACTCCTCCGGTAAGGAGATTGGTTATGCTCACCAGTCATGCCTGTCACATAACACCATGTACTGTTTCTTCAACCTTACAAGAGGTGCCTGTGCTCCTGCTTCCAAGGGCACCACTACCAGTTTCTGGATCTTGCCCTTCAGCCTTTCCTCAGTCCCAGGGTCTTTACCAAATGCCTCACAGTAGTGGCTGCAGCTGGAGACATGGCCACTTTGTCTCCCTTTCCTAGATGACTGGCTGTTGACCCACCTTCACCCTACTTCAGGACCTAGGGATCACCTTAAGCCTTCCTTTCCTTGGTCAAGCCACAGTCTGCAGTACTTAGAGGCAGTTCTGTACAAGGTCCAGAGCACAGCCTTCCCCACTCCGGACAGGGGAGGGCATCTCCTTGCACACACTTGACAAGTCTCCTCCTTTTGACAGGTCTCAGCAAGGCGGTCCTCAGACCACTGGAACACATGGCGGTGGCCATTACCACAGTTTCTCTGGCTCAGCTCTATATGAGGGTGGTCCAGTGGTACGTGAAAGTCTAATGAGGCCAACTACCAGACGTTATAGAACAGCCTGTGCTGGTATCCACCTCACAAGACAGGGCTTAGACTGGTGGTTGGATTCCACTATCCCTTCTGAAGAAGTTTGCTTTTGGAAGGACTCTCCCAGTCAGATTCTGACCACGGATGCGTCAGGCCAAGGCTGAGGAGTCCTCTTGGGAGACTGTCAGACACAGGACAGCCTGGTCCCAATAACAACCATCATTCTGCAAATCTATATCCTGGTGATGTGGGCAATTTGGTATGCTTTTCAGGCTTTTCAGGTGGTTTCAATACCCAACCCTCTGTTGATCTGAACAGTTGTCATGTCAGTGGTCTTCTTCATGAACCAACAGGATGAGATTTTCCCACTCTGCAGGGAGACCATGAAAGTATGGTCTTGGGCCATGGATCATCACCTGGATTCGTCAGCAGACAATGTTCCAGGTGTTCCAACTACCCTGGCAGATAGCTTAAGTCTGTCTCGATCCAGGACTCACAAGTGGGACTTCTTCCCACAGTGGTCAATGACCTCTTCATCAAATGGGGATGCCCTGATTGGCGCCTACTTGCCTTCCCATCCAGTGCATAAGTTATCCCACTCTTGGAGATGGAGGTTCCTCTGTGTCACCCCTCCCTTCCTCTGTTTGCAGGGAGTTCCCCTCTGCTGCAATCGGAGGCAGAAGAGATGACTATAGTGGCGCCCTATGGGCCTCGTCAGATTCAGTTTCCATTCCCTCAGCAACCAACAGTGGAATCTCAGCGTTCCCTGCTCCTGCGCTGAGACTTGCTCTCTCAGGAGCAGGGCACCCTGGTCCTTTCAGACCTCTTATCTCTGCCTCTACATGCGTGGCTCATGCAGACCTAGATGTCTCTTGATTCAGGGTCTTACCCAGGGTAGCAGATCTCTTAGTGGCCACTAGGAAACCTCCCTTCAGGGCCACTTGTACTATGAATTGTTAACAGTTCTGCATCTGGGCCACTGCTGTATATCTGGATCCTTTCACCTGCCCCGTGAACTCTGTTATGGAGTACCTTCTCTCCCTGTCAGTTTCCAGCCTGGATACTCCTCCATTAGTTTCGCTCTGAGGATTCCCGAGTTTCAGACTCTGTTCTCTACAGACCCTTATTTGGTTTCTCACAAGGGTAGGGTGTCCTTGAAGACTCATCCACCCTGCTGTCTGCTACCCAAAGTACTCAATCCTAGGGGAAGTGTTCCTTCATACTCGGGATATTCGTGGGTGCTTCAGTTCCTCATGGAATGCACCCATACTATAAGACTGCTTGATCAGTTGTTTGTTTCTTATGCCCATGCATTGCCAGAGGCTTCTGTTATTTGGCAGTGTTTACCCAAATGGTTGGTTAATTTCATTGTTTTCAGTTACAAGAAGTACGACAAGCCTATACCAGGCTCGTTAACAGGTTGCTCTACCAGGGGCATGGCCGTCTCCTTTTGCCTCTTCGAGGAATGTTTCTGCTGCTGATATTTATGCATTCACCACCTGGAGCTCTGTCTATGCCTTTGCCAAGCTCCATGGTCTGGACATTGTCTCCCGACGCAGAGCAGGCTTCAGACCAGCAATCCTTCAGGGCCTTTTCTCTTTAGAGCCTTAAGGAGTCTCTTTGTTACCCCATCCAGCTGACCAGGGTCTCTACTTCACTGCTTGGGACTTAAACCTAACTGTGTTACCTGCTGCAAGAGCCTTCTCAAAGTAAGATAATACAGTTACATAAGAACTTATTGTAAAGTAGCTCTTCAAGAGAAGCTTTTGCAGCAGGTACTGTTTTCCCTCCCATGTTCCCCCTAGTAGTTATTTTCTCTGTCATGGGTACTTTTTCTCTTTTATGAGGAACCTCCTTGGTTCTCCATTTTCTCTTTTTGGGCCGGGGTCTCCAGTGGGAGAAGAACTGAGGATGGGCTGTGGAACCACCACCTTTTATACCATAGGTGACGCCGGGGGTGGGCCGACGCCCCTCTATAGACTGCTAGCTAGATTTTTTCCATGGACTCATAGCGCCTGGAAGCTTAGTCCTAACGGTGTTACCTACTGCAAGAGCTTCTCTCGAAGATCTACTGTTATGATAAGTTCTTATATAACTGTACTTTCTTTAATCACTGACTGTTGCCCCTGCTATATTAAGTATGGCATGTAGTCAGCAGCATTCTTCCAGTTGTAGAGGTGGCACAGGAAACAGAAAACAAATGCCACAACCATAGATCCATAAATAAAGTAGATCTAGTAGGAGGAAGGGAGGTGGAGGGGAATTGTGGCACAAGCAGACACAGAAGAGTAAGGATCACATGCATACCAATGAGGTGATGCAATTCCACTGTGGAAGTAGAAGATGTGTCAGTTCCTGTTCTTGTCTGCCATGCTCCCTCTCTTCTTGTTAGCAATACGTTGCATAGCTCTTGCTATGCAGCTGTAAAATAATGTTATCCTGCCACCATGGGACTTTACCAGAGGAACAGCTTAACAAACTTTATGTATGTTATTTGTATACCACCATATTTGTGCATCCTCAGGTATATGGCTAACCTGCGTTAAGGTTTCCCAATGCTGTCCCAGAGGAGGATGAGGACATTGGTCCAGGAGGAACTGGAGGGGAAGGAAGACCTGGAGGACATGGAGGAACTATGGGGGGAAATTAAAAGAGGAATAATGAGGGCAACAGAGCTGTGCGTTAGGATGGTGAGCAAGAAAAAGAGGGGAAGGAAACCACTTAGGTTCACACCAGAAATGAGAAATGCAGTTAGGGAGAAGAGGAGGGTGTTCGGGATATACAAAGCATTGCAGAGGGAGGCAGACAGGGAGGCATATAAGAAAAAACTAAAGGGAAGGTGATCAGGCGGGTGAAGGCTGAAACAGAAGAGCGTATAGCAAGGGAGACGAGGAGGGGAGACAAGAGGTTTTTTAGATACGTGAGCGACAGAAAGGAAGGGAAGTGTGGGATTATGAAGATCAAGGGGGAAGGGGGGGCACTGGTAGAGGATGAAAAACAGAAAGCCAGATCATGTGATGTGCTCGACCTGCTAGCTGCTCTTCCTGGAAGCTCCTGCTCACCTCCCTTGTAATCAGCCTTGATCCGTAGCATATCAAAGGTTTACGGCTGACCACAGTGTTATATATTCTATACATAACATATTAAAGAGGATTCCGAACTTTTTGCGTCGCAATCGGCCCTTTTGGTGCCGCGATGGAAGCAGAAATGCGCTCGGCCTTGTCTAGGCATACTCCACTGGTATCGCCTGAAAAACAACCTAAGAAATCGAAACAACATCAGCAAACTTCTGCCAAATAATTAAACCTCCCTCCTACATCATTGCCATTAATGGAGGAATGATTCCTTTTAGAATTACTGCCATTCAAAGAAACTTTGCAAGATATTACGTCCGATTTGAAGTCGGTTAAAAGCGAGTTGGGGGACTTAAAAACCAGAATATCGGACACCGAAGCCCATACTAACTCCCTCGAAACATGGAGAGACAGATCTGAGCTGGAGATCACTAAACTCAAGCAACAAATTGCTAAGTTACAACTGAAAACCGAAGACTTGGAGGGAAGAAGCAGGAGGAACAATATTTAAATTTTTGGTCTACCTGAAGGCGAAGAAGGTTCCTCTCCGATAACCTTTATCCAGAAGCTGCTCACCAAGGTCGTTGGTCCGTCTCCTCACAATCCCACCTATCTAATTGAGACCCAAACCTCCAGATGCATCCCCCCCGACCAGGGCTAGAAATAATTTTTTTGAGATGCCTGTCTGAGGGACAGGTGGAATGTAAATGTTGCCTGTCCGGACAAAGTTTTACCTGTCCACATTTTTGTGAGGTGAATTTTAAACTTAAAACATAAAATGGACTGTAAAGTGGAAAGAGAGAAAACTGTTGCTTTTTGGGGGGTTATTTTTCAAGGTAAAACACTGATTGAGTCTAGTCTATTTCTGAATCAGAACTTGAATCTAGTCTGCAGCCATATGGTCTCACATGAGGTCTTCTCTTTTGTTTTCCAGATTTGAACCATAGTGTTATGGCATCCTGCAGGTCAAATGTAGCAATGCTAGCATCTGACAGCTTGACATGCATTAGTTCAGATGTAGTCATAGAAGACAGACAGGACCGCCAGTCAGACTTCACTCTGCCCATCAAGCTGAATCCTCTCTCAACTACTGCAGTTTGGGTTGGGATCAGTAGAGCTATTGTGACTAAGACCAGAATATCAGGGAATCGCTGTTCATGTGCATCATTATGGAGAATTTTTTGCCAGAAATTCAAATAGTGAAATTTTGGAGACAGCTCATTCAGTGATTTTTTCATAAGTGGTTTAAGCTCTAACCATTGCGCTTCAATCAAATTTATATTATTGTGTTTCTTCAGTAGGTCACTGTAGTGCTCTGTGAGGGTTCTGACTTCCTCATTGCCATAAAGGGCTAGCTGGTGGTCACTATCTGGTAACTGTAATGGGTTAAATATATTGAGTGACCGTAGGACTTTGTCTGTTTTAAAATTGGAAAATCGTAAGTTAATACTTTCAATTGTTGATGAAAGAAGGCTTGTAACATCACGCAACACTGCCTGTTTGGTTCTATCTATAGAATATCCCCTTTCTAAGTTAAGGAAGATATCAGATCCACGGAACTGAACCTGAGTAGTGGCTGAGCCTGTCAGTCGACTTGTGCTAGTGTCACTGTCAGCTGTGTCAGAGTCAGGGAGCAACAGCAGTTCGTTACAGTCTTTGTCAAGTTTCTCCTGTGCAGGGTAGTTCTCTAGCCAGAGCACCGTGCTTTCAATCTTGCTGACTATTGTTTCTACTGTTGAGCTGTCTCTCTGTAGAGTTAGACTGAAGGCCATCATGACAGAAAGGTATTCAGCCAGAAACTGAGAAAAGAGGACAAATCTCACAGTACTTATTGTTTTGAACAACCCACTGGCCTGATCTTTTGTTTGCCCTGGTGTGGAAGCAATGTGCTGTAAATGTACAACTAAGGCCTTGTAGCTGGACAGAATAACAGACAGAGCCCTTTCTCTGTGTGCAACCCACTGGGTCCTGACACGTTAACTGGTTTGTGAATGGTGTACCTCATATTACTGGCTAACTCTTTGAGACCGCCCAGTTTTTGGGAGACTTATGGTATATTTTATAGATACCCATTAAGACTTCATCTGTTGTTTTCATGTATGGAATAGATGTTGCTGATTGCTTTATAGCTAGCTCCAACTTGTGGGCACTGCACTGAATCCCTAACAAATGAGGTATGTCTTTCAAAATCCTGCCAAACACCCCAGTCACTTTACCCAACATGACGGGTGCCCCATCAGATCCGAAGGCAACAATTTTTTCTTTCCAGTCTTTACAGTCCAAGGTGAATTCTAAGGCATCACCTATTGAGTTATAAATGCTTTCACCGTTTGGAATAGAGACTGGCTGAAGGGAAACAAATTTGTTAACTGGATGGAAATTTTCCATTGTCCTAATATAGACTGCCTCCTCTTCTATTACTGAGGCATCAGTGCTCGAGTCACATAGGACAGAGATGAAAGTGTTACTGTTAACCAGTTTTACATCTTTTATCCTTATTGATTCTGAAATAAAATGTGTGAACATTGCTGCCTGTTTGTCACTTCTATAACTGACTCCGACATTTGCACCATTTACATGTTGTAATTCTAAGATGCCAGGGAAATCTGTAAATGGGCATTCTGAATTAATCAAATAAAGAGTTGTTCTAAACAAATGTTCCACTTGTGTCGCCTCATTTTTTTCCATTTGTATTATTCCTCGTTCTACTGCTAAGTTGGAAGGGTCTGTGTTAGACACAGTATTTTTTTCATTGGCTAATTTATGAGGTTTGGAGAGTTCATGAGCTCATACATTTTCAAGTCTCATGCTCTTACAGCCACTCATGAAAGTGTTTGTCTCTAAGTATTTTTTGCGTAGTAGAGCAGGTCATGCCACATCAGGCTCATATAGTAGCCACCTTATTTTCTTCCAGGTCTCCTGAACCCCCTTTTCTTTTGCCCGGGACTTCCGCCACTTTCAACAGTAGTCAGAGTTGCTGGCATATCAGCACTGGCACTACAAGTTGTCACATCTGTGGCCACAATGGAGGGGTGAGTAGTTGGTGCTACTGAGTCTATCAGTAATGGAGAAGCAGTACACATAGAAGAACCCGAGCTTTCTCCTCCCTCTTGGCTTGAAACTGAAGGCTTTCCTGTAATTTTTTTAAAGCCAAACTTTAACAAAGACATTTTTTCCCCTTTTGGTTTACTTGGCTAGTACGAATTTAAAGTACAGTAAGCACTCTGGAAGACAGTGAAGTGATGATCAGAGATATTAGAAGACGTGAACAGTCTGTTTAGTTTTTTCTTTCCCTCCCTGTAAAACCCCGGACAAAGGAGTTTAATATTTAGATTTTCCTCCCGCTCAGATTTCACAACTAAAACCTGAGGGGTATCCTGCTGTCAACCTGTTTTGTAATTTAATCCCCTCCTCTCCCTTTGACAGTGCCTTCTTGTCACAGTCACTCAATTTTACTTTTATTCAGTTAGTCCAGTGGCAGAGCACAACAGCAGGCTGACAGGGGCTAGTTTAAGTTAGTAGTACTCAGTAAGTCCGTCAGTATCTGTCTTCAAGGTTCAAGCTCTGGAGGGCTTTACACAGGCTGAGTGAACAATAAGCTTTAATAGAGCCTTGCCTTCACCTCTCTGCACACTCAAGATATATTTTTTTATTCAGAGTCAGAGATGATGAGATTTGCAGATCACAAGGTCTCTTTTGGCTTTGAGAGAGTTTTATTCAGGTGTACAGGTACAGTGCCTGACTACTTTGAGACTTAAATAATCCCCCTTGTTCACCTCCCCTCCTCCTCCAAGTACCAGCAGGACTGATTCACACAAACTGAGCCCCCAAATGCTAGAGCCCTGAGAAGGGCTGTTCAGAATTTGCAGAAGTCCTTTTTTTCACTTTGAGACTTAAACTAAAGAATCCCCCTCGTTTATCTCCCCTCTCCTCCTCCAAGTACCAGCAGGAGTCAGACTGATTCACACAAACTGAGCCCCCAAATGCTAGAGCCCTGAGAAGGGCTGTTCAGAATTTGCAGAAGTCCTTTTTTTCACTTTGAGACTTAAGAATCCCCCTCGTTTATCTCCCCTCTCCTCCTCCAAGTACCAGCAGGACTGATTCACACAAACTGAGCCCCCAAATGCTAGAGCCCTGAGAAGGGCTGTTCAGAATTTGCAGAAGTCCTTTTTTTCACTTTGAGACTTAAATTAAAGAATCCCCCTCGTTTATCTCCCCTCTTCTCCTCCAAGTACCAGCAGGACTGATTCATACAAAATCAGTGATAGAAAGAGATCATTTTAATTCTGTCCCAGAAGGGCACCCTCACTGCTCTTTTCAACCATGTGAGAGAACAGCCCTGCCTAATATTCAGATTTCCTTCCTGCCTTAAATCTGTTTTAAGCTGTGTTATTTTTTTTTCTCAATAACAGCTCTGATATTTTTTTAGGCTTTCCCCCTTTTATAAGAGAGATTACAGGTAGTAAGTCCAAGTTCAAGCTTCCCGAGTCCCAGACTAACAGTCCTCTCCTCTCCTCTCCTTCCCCCCTCTGCTAGCCTGAGAGCTGCTTTTTTTTTTTTTGTTCAGTCACTGGGTGATAGTATTTTTTAAAATCAGCCTAAAATATGTTGTTTTCTGTGACGCATGCACAGTAAGCAGCATTCGAGCTAGCTACAAAACTCGCTCTGCTCTTGATGTCCTTCTCCTATGAGATCTGCGCTGAAAGTGAGCAGAGCGAGTACTACGTCGTCAACCCCGCATGTGCAACAGTAATCTGCGCATGCGCGGTTGACGAGAATGCCCATTTGTCTTCAGCTGTTCCCGCCCGCACCACCAGAGCAGACAGAAGGATGTCAGGTGACTGAAGAATTGGTATGTCACCTGACATTGGCAGTGATGGGCAGGCTGGGTGGGTGAGCAGGTATGTGTGCGGCTCGTCCATGGCTCCTCCTTGGCTCCAAACTCCACTGGGTCCTAGTGCCCAGCGCAGCCCCGGAACTTGCTGGGGAAAAAAAGGGATTCAACGCTAGTAAAGCACTCGCCTGTAAAGCACCTGTCCCTGGGACAGGCAGGTAGGCAAAAACAGCTGTCCCAAGTAAAAACCAGCTGTCCTAGACAGGCGGACAGCCGGTTATTTCGAGCCCTGCCCCAGACCAATAATTGTGCGTCTACTGAATTACCTTGAGCGGCAGCATGTTCTGTTTAAGTCCAGAGAGCTGCAAACCATTTTGTGGGAAAATAACAAGTTACGTATCACCCAAGATTTGCCTCTAGAGACCAGACGGAAAAGGGCTGCTTTTCATCCAATTGTATGTAAGCTAATCGCTGCAGGTATCCGATTCCGCATGGCCTACCCGGCTTGTCTGCAAGTGCTATTGGATGGGACCTGGTCATCCTTTGACTCACTCTCCCAAGTTCAAAAGGAACTCAGTGTGAAAATGCCATCCCTGTTCAAAATCTCCTGAACCTAGTCCGAATAACGGATTACCAGCTTTCGCCTGAGTAGGCAATAATTAAAGTTTACTTGGATGTTGTTGCATGGTCTATTGCAGCAAGAATATTGCCAAATCGCTAGTCCAAACGTGACGGAAAGCGCCCTTCAGAGCATTGGATCCCCTGGCTGGTGTCTAGGCCTCACTGTTCAACCCGAGGAGGGACTGGCTGCCATAGTTCGACAATAGATGGTCCTAATTATCCTAGCTCAGGTTTCCAGAGGACATGTTACTCCAGTAGCACCAGTTCGCCGTGAATTGGGCACCCCAGTGGACTAACCCATTTGTGTAACGATACAAAGGGGAGTTTTAAAGCCACTGTAGCAATTATTAATATGTTATTGTTAAGATTTCAGTTTAATATTGCTGCCTCCATCGCACTTTCAAGCTTTCAGCTCCCTGACTGGGTCTCGATTGTCAGGAGGATAATATGTTCAGGTTTCCCTCTTCTTTCACCTTTCAGATTTCCTCTAATCTCCTGTCTCCTGAACACCCCTCTTTCTTGGTGTCCTTTGCTTTGATCCCCAATGGCAGCACCGTGCATTTCCTCCTTTCTCTTTACGGGGGAACCTATCGGATTACCTCCTTTGGTTGCTTTGCCTGGACCTAGGTAGGGAGCTGAACTTTTAATTGCTTTTTTCACTGTGGTACGCGAGGTCTGATTGTGTCTTACGGGTCCTGGTTGATGGCAGGAGTGGGGTAGGGAGTGGGAGGGTAGATTCTCAGTGGCTAAGCTAGTCAACCTCAAGTACTCGATGGTTGGGGGGTTGGTCCTGACAGTCCATAGGCCCCTGATTTGATTTTATGTTTCTTATACACTGCTAGACGCTATGTCTCAAACCTTTCACTATCTCTCCATCAGTTATGTGGAGCTGAAGACTCTCAGGGCCATAAGGAATTCTGTTCGCCAGGATCAGAGAACATTTCTAGTTGTGGGATTATGTGTATATAGTTTTATTGGAATACGGGGGTAGCCACTGTTGGAATAGCATATGTTTCATGGTTTCAGTATATATACAGGCAGTTTTTTTCTCAGTATGTTAGACCAACTACCTTTGGGCTCTGTGCTATGCAAATATCACCTTAGTATTCTAGTTTTATGCTGCTTGCTGAGACTGTACATTTTTTGTTGTTTGGGGGTGGCTTGGGGAGGGGAAGTAGGGTATATTTTGTACAGTTGGATCATTGTTTTTTTCTCTTACATACAAACACTGTGTTATATGTTAGGGGCAGGGTGGTGGTTGGGCTGCGAGGTATCTACGATCAGAGCAGATTTACAGCCTTTTTTTTGTACATATGGCAAGTGTACTAACTAAATTTCTTAAATGGAATGTTTGGGGTGCCCGGGAATGTCTGAAAAAACATCAAATTCTTAAGCATATTGCACTTCAACATGATCACATCTCATTCCTGCAGGAGACCCATCTCCTCCCCTTGGAAGCTACTAGCCTTCGATGGCAGGATATTGGCCAAGTATTTGCTTCTGGAATATCAACTGCCAGTAGGGGGGCGGCTATTCTGGTAAATCGTTCAATACCTCTGCAGGTGGAACATTCTATAGTAGATCCACAGGGGAGATTTGTTCTAGTAAAGGGAAGGATAGGCCTCACGGAACTAGTGCTAGGCAGCATATACGGCCCAGTGGGGGGGGACCAGCTTTCTTTGTGGAACTAATCAACAAATTGTCCCCCTATTTGACTCTTCCCATGATACTGGGCAGAGACTGGAATCTTCCCCCCATGCAGGACCTAGATAGATCCAACAGCCCCCTCCGACCCCATCAGCTACCCAAAGAGCCCTGCAAGAATTCTCAGACTTATTAGGGTTATGTGACCCTTGGAGGATACTGAACCCTTTATCCCATACCTTTTCCTTTTATTCGACAGTCCACGATTCCTCATCCCACTTAGACTATATCCTGATCAGCCGTACTTTGCTTCACTCTGTGCTGCCGGAATAGAACCCATAGTCATATCTGACCATGCAACAGCCTGGGTGTCACTGGCTCTAGACACTACCTTTCAGAGAGACTCGTCCTGGAGGCTGAAAAAGAAATGGGCAGACTGGATGGGCCTTACGGTCCTTATCTGCCGTCAACTTCTATGTTTCTATGAACACCCAGCTCCTCAAAGACGAGTATGTACTGTCCAGAATCCCTGCTCTCATCCAAACTTTTGTAGACAACAACCGCAACTCTGTCCCACGATTCGATCATGTATGGTGCACTCTGAAGTGCTACCTTAGAGGAGAATTCATACGGCTTTCCTCTACACGAAAGCGTCGAAGGGTAACAGAGGCTCTCTCCTTGTTAGCACAGATCCGAACTCTGGAACAGTCCCTCTCCTCATCCACTTCCTCTGACTCTCTACAATCCCTCCTCTCTTTACGGAACAAATATTTCTCCCTTTTACAGTAAAAGGCGGAACTGGCCATCTTAAGAACTAAAGCACGTTATATAGAGCATGGAGAAAAGGCAGGTCATTTACTGGCACTATGCCTTAGGAAGCTGGAAACCTCCAGGAACATACCGGTGATCAACACTCCTGATGGTATAGTCAAAACCCACCCCAGAGAGATAGTCACTAGCTTCAAACAATTTTATTCTTCTCTTTACGGCCTCGTATATCTCCTCCGAGGAACGAAGACCTGACAGCATACAGTACATAAACACCGCAACGCTACCTACTTTACCAGTTTCTCATCAGACCTTCTTACCTACCCCTGTATCCCAACAAGAAGTAGAAGATGCCATCAGTTCGCTAGTGCTGGACAAAGCCCCAGGTCCTGATGGGTTTCCATCCAATTTTTATAAATGCTTCATCAAAGATCTGGCCCCCATTCTTCTTCAGCTATTTCGCCACATCCTATCTGGAGAGGTCCTAGACCCTACCCTCCTTGAAGCCACCATTATTCTTCTCCCCAAGCCAGACAAACCCCCTTCCTGTCTAGCCAGCTATTGACCAATCTCATTATTAAACTGTGACATCAAAATTCTAGCAAAAATCCTAGCCACCGGAATCGAGAGGGTCTGGTCCTGTCTTCCTAGTCCAGAGCAAGCAGGCTTTGTCGCTGGCAGATCCTCGCTCGATCACATCCGTAAAATCTTACATATTTTTCAAGCAGCTGAATCTTCTCCCTCGTCAATGGCATTAATCTCTCTCTTGATGCGGAGAAAACCTTTGATAGAGTGGACTGGGCCTTTCTATGGGCAACATTGCATAAAATGGGCTTTCCCTCAGAATTTGTCCATTGGATACAGGCACTATACATCCTTCCATCAGCTAGAATTCGCTGTAACGGTGTTCTCTCTTCTCTCTTCCCCCTCTATACCGGAACACGCCAAGGATGTCTTATGTCTCCTTTCCTTTTCAATCTCTACCTAGAACTGTTAATAAGGTGCATAAAAGTCTCTCCTAATGTCACCGGAGTACCTATTGGCAACATCATTCAATAAATTTCGGTTTATGCCGATGATATTCTCCTGCATCTGTCAAATCCCGTCTTGTCTTTGACGGAAGTTCTGAGAATAATTGATACCTTTGGCAAGTATTCTAACTACAAATTGAATTTAAATAAGACCGAAATATATCCCCTCAATACTCTCACTTACAGTCACTCCTTCACTCACCTTGGCATGATATGGTCCTCCACAAGCATCAGATACTTGGGTATCTCTCTTACCTCAGACCCCTTTCTTAAATGCAAACTCAATTTTGTTGATCTATGGAGTTCCATTCAACAGGACCTCTCTCGCTGGAGAACCCTTCCGCTTTCACTGTGGGGTAGGATTAACGTAATCAAAATGAACGTCCTTCCTCAAATCTTTTACCATATTAATATGCTTAATGTCTGGCTACCCTTATCTTTTTTTAAATGTATCCATGCTGATATTACCCCTTTTATCTGGCTGAATAAAGCGGTTAGGAGATCTTATCAAAAACTGAGTATGCCTGAAGAATGTAGGGGGCTCCGCCTACCTAACATCTTACTTTACTACTGGGCAAGCCACCTTTCCAAATGTGGGAAATAGTTGTCTATACCCCAGCTTCAACCTCGGACGGACTACGTCCCAATCTGGTTGCAGATTGAGACTGACCTATTTTCCACTTACAAGCTGAATCCCACTGCAATTCTATTCTCATCTGTGAAATTCTTGGCAAAATCCCTGTCACAAACCCCAATCAGCATCTCACTAAAAGCTTTGGCACAACTATGTAGATATTACAAAATGTCCTCTACTGTGGATTTTTCTCAGCCCATTTTTGCCAACCCAAACATTAAGATAGGGGGTAACCCCATCTCCATGGCATGGCTCCCCATTTCACAGGAGCTTAGAGTTTCCGATTTATACTCTCAATCCTCTATTTTATCTATTCAGGAAATACAAAATAAATTCAGGCTGGTGTCAGCATCTGTTTTTAAGATATACCAACACCAGCACGTGTTGATCAGTATGTTTGGGCTCCAACCACAACCCTCCACCTTTGGTGACTTCCTACAGCAGATCGGTGTCCTGTCCAGCAGGCCTCACGGAGTCTCCGCCTTACATAAATATTTACTCAGCCCACAGTCCTCTCTACGAAGGCTCAGGTGTGGACTATCTCTTACCTGATCTGGAATTTAACTGGGCCCAAATCTGGAAAGACTTATATATTTATATTTCGCAGGACAGATAAAGGCTAACTCAATACCAGATTCTAAATAACATTTACTACACCCCAATTAAACTAGCAAAAATGGGTCGCCTCCCTTCAGCCTTATGCTGTAGGTGTGGCATGGAGGAGGGCTCCCTCTTACACATCTTCTGGTCCTGCGAGAAAGTGTCTTCCCTGTGGACACAAATAGAACAAAAAATGGACCCGCTCCTAGGCCTTCAAGGTTTGTTCTTCCCGGCTACCTGCATCATTGGGGATTTTTCCCAAATACAGGTAAAAGAACGACGGTACCACATAGCCCTCATCTCACTGGCAGTTAAAAAACTAGTGCTTAAACACTGGATGGACCAAACAACCATTACATATTCGGAATGGCTCCATGAAATAACTTTTGCCATTAAAGCTGAACAGCTAATTGCCAGTGTTCATAATCCCAAAGCCTCCTCATTCACTAAAAATTGGGGGAAATTATATGCCCTCTTTCTATCCTGATTTATCATAGCTGGCAAACCCGCAACCTTATGATCAGCTTCCTAGATAGTATCTAGATTGCACCTGGTTTCTTTTAACTATGTATACTTTTGTTGTTATACCGCTTGGGGAGGGTGGGGAATGGGGGAGGGTAGTAGGTACAAGGGGGATGGGGTCTAATTTATCCAGTTAAAATGATTGATATGTATGACTAATGTTTTTGTTGTCTATCGTATGTATGATTGTTAAACTAATAAAGCTTTTTTGATTCAAAAAAAAAGAAAAACAAAAAGCTGATGCCCTAAACAGATACTTTGCATCGGTCTTCATGGTGGAGGAGTGGGAAGGGCCAAAATTGGAAAATAGGGGAAGGCTCGGTAGAGAGATGGATTCAAGTCCGTTCACAGAGGCTAGGGTACTGGAAGAATTAGGAAAGCTGTGGATGGATAAGGCGAAGGGTCCGGATGGGATTCACCCGAGGGTACTCAAAGAATTAAAACAGTAATTGGTAACACCACTCATGAGGCTATTTAACCTGTCACTGCACAAGGGAAGGGTTCCTGGGGACTGGAAAAAGGCTGAGATAGTACCCCTACATAAAGGGAGAGGGAGACAGGAGCCAGGAAGTTACCACCTGGTTAGCCTTACCTCCGTGGTCGGTAAGCTAATGGAGGCACTGATTAAGGAAAGGCTGATAAAATATCTAGAGAGGAGGGCCTCCTATATGACAATCAGCATGGATTCACAGGTGATAGGTCTTGTCAGACCATCCTGATTGAATTCTTTGACAGAGTGACAGAGATATGGGACCAGGGCGGAGCAGTGGACACGGCCTACCTGGACTTCAGGGAGGCATTTGACACTGTCCCCCACAAGAGACTGATAGGCAAGGTAGACAACTTGGGAGTAGGGAGCAAGCTCACGAGCTGGGTGGGCAGTGGTTGGAGGGGAGAACACAGAGGGTTGTAGGGAATGGGGTGCACTCGAAGGAAGAGAAAGTGATGAGTGGGATTCCCCAGGGGTCTGTGTTGGGACCCATACTTTTCAACATATACATTGGGGACATCACAGAGGGCTTGTGGGAGAAGGTGTGTCTGTTTGTGGACGTCATGAAGATATGTAGTAACAGGGCTGATATGGCGGAAGGAGGGGGTGGAGGATATGGGGGAGGATTTGGCCAGACTGGAGGAGTGGTCAGAAAGGTGGCAGCTACAGTTCAACACAAAAAGTGCAGAATTATGCTGAGAGGGCGTAATAACCCGAAAGCAAAATACCGGTTTGGGGTTGGGGGGAAGAATTGGAAGAGACAGAACAGGAAAGAGACATGGGAATAACCATTTCAGAGAATATGAAAGTCAATGCAACAGAGCAGCAGGAAAGGCACTAAGAATGCTGGCATGCATAGGGAGGGGTTTCACAAGCAGGAGGAGGGAGGTGCTCCTGCCACTATACAAAACCATGGTCAGACCACACATGGAATATGGGGTCCAGTTCTGGAGGCCATACCTGCAAGGGGACAAGGACAGGCTGTAAAGGTTCCAGAGAAGAGCAACCAAAATGGTGTGGGGGCTGCAGGGGAGGTCATATGAGGAGAGACTGGGAAAGCTGGGCCTGTACACAATGGAGGAGAGGAGGAAGAGGGGTGACATGGTGGAGACATTCAAATACTTGAAGGGCATAAACAAGGTGAGGGTCGACAGCATCTTCAAAATGAGTAAGGACAATTCCACTAGGGGCATACCTACAAACTTGAGGGGGTCGGATTCAGAGAGGCCATCAAGTGGAGGTTCTTTACCGAGAGGGCAGTACATCCATGGAACAGGCTGCCGGAATGGGTGGTGGAGGTGGATACAGTAGACAACTTCAAAAGAGCCTGGGACATGAACATGGGCCTAGTGGGGAAAAGGCAGGCTGGTAAGGGAGGGAAGGGGGTCTTCCTAGAAGGGGGGGTAATGGGCAGACCAGATGGGCCAAGGGGTCCTTTTTCTTTTTCTGCCAGCAGATTTCTATGATTCTGTGAGCATAATACAAATGGCTATGTAGTATTAATACTGAACAGACCCAGTCATCAATACCTCTGGAATGCTTCCAGCTACAGGTGAGTCTAATACCTCATTTGAAAGAGCTTTTTAATGGCTTTCAAACTACATCAACCACTCTACATGACTATCTCCTTTTGAAATATAGGCTTAATTATTGGTACAACCAGCCAAAAGAATAATTTTAAATTTTGAAAGAAGAGTGAGAAATGAATTGGGGCACAGTGAGATGTACCAGGGAAATGTATCAGTAAACAAGTGTTCTGATGAAGCTCTGTGAGTGAAACGTAGACGGTATACATTAAGGAGACTGACACTCAGAATCCTGACACTCACGGGACCGAGTTCAGTCTCCCGACACATGCATGCCTGACAACTTCACTGTCCTGACACACACACACATGCACCCGACACAGAGGAAGCCGATGCTGATGGGGGAAAGGTAGCGGATGTGATGAACCTCTACCCTACCCCTTGTTAGGCATTACAAGGAACCGGAGGATGCAGAAGCTGGCTGAGCTGCTCCTGTAGCATGGGGGGCTAAGCCACTAACAGCTCGGTCAGCATGTCCTTGTAGACCTGGGTTCTGTTCCAGCTAATTTTTGCTCTCTGCTATTTCACCACCTGTAACTGTTGTTTTTTACTCTGGGGTCCGCTCCCCCTCGGAGTTGGTTCTTGCATTAAATGCAAGTCCCTTGTGGGATGCCACGATTCAATCTGGGGTGCTTTGCAGGATACCAAAATTCAGTCTTCCTGTGACAGGGAGCTCCCGCCACTCTTGAGGTCCGACCTTTTCTTAAATCTGTTGCAACAGTTCTTCCATTTCTTAGCCTAATCTATCCTTTACAATTTCTAGTCCATAAGGTTGGCCACCTATGGGCACCTCCTTCCCCTTTTTGACTATGCTATAGTGTCCTTTTAATTTTACTTTTCCCCTCTCAGGTCCTCATACAGGGAAGTTATTTACATCCAAGTGTATGTAAAACAGGATGTTTTTTCATTGTTGGATTTAGTATGTAAAAGCAAAGCAAAATGTTATTTATATAGCCCCTTTCGAAATCAAGACGCTTTACATAATAAAAGCATGATAAAACAAATAATGTTATAAATTATTTAAAACAGTCTAGTAATCAAGGCCCCTACTTTTCTGCAGCAAACTGGGACCAAGTTCTTCAGCAAGATTTCAATTTGCCGCAGAACTTCTGCGGTATTGGTTTGTAATTTCTGCCACAGTTCTGCGGCAGTTACGAACTAGCACATCACAGTGTCAGCTTGTTATCCTGACTTCACGTGCATGAAAATGGTTATTGCAATCAGGACGGGGGAAAGCACAGTAACACTAGTTCAAAAAATAACAGACTTACAGAAATAATTTTATATCTAAAAAAGCAAAAAAAGATATCTATCCCCTAAGGTCCTAGCCTGTTGCATAAATGAAATGAGCAGAGGGGACCTTATGTGATAAATAAGGTATTTCTGTACTCGTGCTGTCTATACCAATCATGAGATCCTCACTATGTATCACTTATATATTTATATGTGCTGTCTACACCACTCAAGAGGTCCCAACTGTGTATCACTTATATATTTATATGCAATCTGTAACATACTAACATACATACAAATACGTGTGTGTGTACACATACATTGTATGTATAGTGAGATAGATGAGATATATATATGGTTCATGCCTTTGTAACCTTGCGCTTTAATTACTGTAATGCCCTTTACCTAGGGCTTCTGGGGGGTTGATATCTACCGCTTGCAGCTGGTGCAGAACGCAGCAGCTAGGCTGCTGACTGGGCTGCCTCATAGTTGCCACGTCACACTGGTGCTGTGCCATCTGCACTGGCTGCCTATTCAGTGGCGGATCACCCTTAAGGTCAGTTTCTAGGGACATGGATATGTTGTTCATCCACACTCATTGGCAGTATCCTTGCCGCTTTAAATCTTGCGGAAGGTCTTCAAGCTTGCTCCTCCCACCCACCGGGTGGTATAACTCGGCTCCGCCTCATGCGCCCGATCTTCCTTACCGCTTGAAGCTCAGGTTCCTCCTTAACGCCCTCGCTTGTGACTGGTTCCTATTTCTCCGCTTATGGATTTAAAATAATATTTTGCAAAGACTTCAGTCTTCATCCCTCGCGGCTGCGATGGATAAATCGACTCGATTTCGAGATGCCCATGCGGGCAGAAGATGTCTCGGACGGATCCACACTCACGTGTGTCTACTGCTTAGGCCTTGAGCACGACCCGCAGGCTTGCGACCTGTGCTCATCTTTCTCGGCCTACGTCCTCGAAGACCGTGCTGCCCGATTGCAACTGGGCCGTCCCGAGAAGCGTTTCCCTCCGGTGAAGTCCAAGGAGGCCCGGTTGGCGGTGTCCGCGGCGGCGGGCTCGGCGGATCAGCTCGAGCGGATGGTCGCCCTCGAAGAGGAGGCGGCGCGGGCCGTATCTTCCTCGGCCGCGGCATTTATCCCGCTCTCTCTGGGTTCTTCCTACACGGCTTCCTTTAAGGAGCTTTGTCTGTCCCTCTCCACTAAAGGAGAAGGGCCTGCGTCTGCTGGACCTTTTTCTCGGTCCAAAAAGAAGGACAAGGGTAAGTCCCTCCGTCGACGCTCTTGGGAGCGGGAAAGGTCCCTCTCCCCGGGCCGTCGACCGTCGGCTGCGGTCGACCGCTCGGCTTCGGCCACTGGCCTCACGGTGTCCTCGTCAGGTCAGTTGACCGAGACTCCCACTGATGAAGTCGAGATTTTTCTCGACCCATTGGACGGGCTGTCGCCTTTAGCAGCCGAGATTCCCCTCTCCCCGGTTCCCCCGGGAGGAGTTGAGGATCCGTGGGCTCGCCTGTGCCTCCCGTTCCGGAGCCTCGGATGGACCTTCCGAGCCGGAGGAGTGTCGGTTCCGCCGACACCTCCCTGCACCGACCCGGAAATTCGGGACTTCGTCTCGGTCTCGACCTCTTTCGCGTCCAGCCGTTCCCACCGTCATAGGCGGTCTCGGTCCGGCACTGCTGGTAAGCGCGGCGCATCGCCTCGCCTCCTCCTCGGATGAGGGAGGCTTCACGCAGAATTACGCTGACGGCACGAGGACCTTATGTTGCAACACTTCTCCTGGCCGGGAATAAGCCGACTCGGCGCCTTCCCCGCCATTATGGCTGTCACCGAACGGCCGACACAACCCCTCGCCTGCCCGAGGAGCCTATACCCAGGCTGGTTGTTCGCCAAAACCAGCTGCTCCACTCGCGGTGGAACTCCTCCCCACAGCCACCACTGGGGCTCCGACCAAGGATTCCTCGGTCGCCAAGGGTTTACCCCATCGGCTGTCAGTTACCCTACTCCCGACCGACCTCGGCAGGTGAAGGGTGGTTCAGGCCAGAGGCAGTTTCTCGAGGACTCTTCCGAGTCCAAGATGATTCCTCCTTCTTCTCCAAGCGACTGGACTTGGAGTCTTCAGGAGGTCAGCCAATGGACGATAGCCCGTCGTCCTTCCTAGGACTGCTTCGGCTCATCTCGGAGTCTACCGGGATGGAGCTCGAACCCGTTTCCAAACGGGCCAGGTATCCCCTCACGGAGATTCTGGACCGAGGGGATTCTCCGACGGAGGCCTTTCCGGTGGCCGAGGCCATAGTGGGTCCAGCACTGGAACTTTGGCAGCGCCCTGCTTCCTGCCCTGCGCCTTCGGCCAGGATGGCCAGGAAGTATGCGGTCCCTACCGGTTCCTTGTCCGGTTTTTCGGAACACCCCTCTGCTGAGGGGTTGGTTACCGACAGCGTTTCCGCGCCGCCGCAGCGCCAGGGATGTGGACAAACCTCCTGACAAGGAGTCCAAGAAATGGACTATGTCGGGCTAAAATCACGCCAAGGCCCTCTCTCGCTCCAGGCCAGTTCGGCCGTCCTCTGCACATTTTTCCTCATGCCCTGTTGGGCTCCCTGGATGAGGTCATCCTCATCTTCCCGCCGATCTGCAGACTACGGTTAAGCAGGTGCGGACCAGGGCAGGGCAGTGGCCAAACAGCAGCTCCAGACTGCTTTGGATGGGGACTCATGTGCCAGATCGGTGGCGGCCGCAGTGGCTATAGCGGTCGATGGCTTGGCTGAGGATATCCACCTTTACCTGGATACCCAGCACAAGTTGGCGGATGTTCCCTTTTGGGGACTGACCTCTTCGACCCTGGGGTGGAAGGTCACCTGCAGAGGATCGAGAAGTCCAATGCCACCTTGGACTCGGTCTCTTCCGCTCAGAAGGACAAAGGCCGCAAACCACAGCTCTAAGCCCTTTCGTCCTTCTGCCCCCGCGCGCCTGCCCAGCAACGCCAGGGCCAGCAGGCTCGGCCTGGCATCCCAAACCCAAGCCGCCGGCTTCCTCTAACAGGAGGCAGGAGGAGGGCCCAGGAGGTCCCTCGGCGGTCCCTCCTCCAAGCCTGCCCAGTGACGGGCTGAGGGTGTCGCCCCATCCCCGCCACCTATTCCCCTGGGTCCCCCATGGGGACGGCTCCAGCACTTCCGTTCGCCTGGTCCGCTGTTACCACGGACAGGTGGGTCTTGGAGGTGGTGGGAAGAGGCCTGCCTCTGGAATTCGAGCAGGCACCACCCTTCAGAGCCGTCGCCCCTCGGGGGGCTTCGGGATCCCCAGCCTCACTGGCGGCTCGTCGAGCCGACATCGCTCTCCTCCTCCAGAAGGAGGTGGTAAGAGAGGTGGTGGACCCTCTTTCAGACCCAGGGTTTGTGTCCAGGTACTTCCTGGTTCCGAAACGGACGGGGGGCTGGCGCCCCATTCTCGACCTACACGACCTAAACAAGTTCCTAAGGTCTCGAACCTTCAGGATGGTCACTCTGGCTCAGATAATACCATCCTTGGAACGCGGCGTGTGGTTCTGCTCTCTGGACTTGCAGGACGCGTTTTTTCACGTCCCTATCCGTCCGTCTCACCAGAGATTCCTTCGCTTCCGAGCGGAAGGATCTCTCTTCGAGTTCCAAGCCATGCCCTTCGGCTTGTCTCCAGCTCCCAGGGTCTTCACCAAATGCATGGCAGTGGTGACAGCATTCCTGCGGCGCCGAGGGGTCCGGGTGTACCCTTACCTGGACGACTGGCTGATAGCAGCTCCCTCCAGGAAGGAGGCGGAGTGGTCCAGAGATCTGGCCCTCCAGGTCTGCTCTCAACTGGGCCTCCTTATCAACGAGGCCAAGTCGGAACTCGAGCCAAAGCAGGTGATTTTATTCATCGGGGCGAGGCTCGACTCTCTTCGAGCCAGAGCTGCGCCCGCGGACAGGGCCGAGGTTCTTTCCTCCTTTGCCCGATCATTTCTGGTTGGGCATTGCGCCTGCCCGGGACTTCCTGCGCCTCCTGGGTCTCATGGCGCCTGTACCAGCGTGGTCCGTGGGCCCTGCTGGTACATGCGTCTCCTTCAGTGGGGACTGGCCAGCCAGTGGTCACAACGCTAAGATCCCTTGGACCAGCTTTGTAGCTCGGTGACAAGGGATGTGGAACGCCTCCAGTGGTGGACCGCTCCAGATCATTTGCAGGAGGGCATCCTCTGGCCCGAGCCGACGGTCTCTCTGTCGACCGATGCCTCTCTGATGGGTTGGGGTGCCCATCTGGGGGAACACCGGGCTCATGGCCTCTGGTCCCCGCGGGAGTCCCGATGCCACATCAACCTGCTGGAGCTCCGAGCGGTCCGCCTAGCTCTCACCGCCTTTGCTCCGTCCCTCCGGGGTCAAGTGGTCCGAGTCCAGACGGACAATACCACGACCATGTACTATCTAAACCGCCAGGGCGGGACGCGCTCCATGCTTCTATGCAAGGAAGCTCTCCGCATTTGGTCACTCGTGCGCAGCCTGGAGGCGGATCTCCTAGCCATTCACGTGGCAGGAGCCTCCAACACCCTGGCCTGCATGCCCTGAGCCGGATAGGGGCTGCATCCCATAGTGGTCTCTCCTGCCGGAGGTAGTACAGCATCTGTTCTCCTTTGGGGCACACCTCAGGTGGACCTGTTTGCCTCCACGGAGAACGCTGCTGAGTCTGTTCCATGCCCGCCCCTCAGCAGGGCTCGCTGCAGGGGATGCCTTCGAGGCAATGGACCCCGGGCCTCTTTTACGCTTTCCCCATTTCCCTTGATCCACAAGGTGCTTCTAAGCGCGAGGAGGACAAGGCGGAGGTGATTCTGATAGCCCCAGACTGGCCTCGCCAGTTCTGGTACCCAGATCTCCTCAGTCTCAGCTCCAGGACTCCGCTGACAGCTCCAGCTCGCCGGACCTGCTCTCAGTCAATCAGGGGAAGGTGTTCCATCCGACCTTCAATCCCTGCACCTGACGGCCTGGTTCCTGAGCTGGTAGAGTTCCAGGCTTTGGGTCTTTCCGACGAGGTCCTCAATGTAGTTGAGGCGTCCCCGTAGGAGTCGACTAGAAAATGCTATGCCTTCAAATGGAAAAGGTTTTCATTTGGTGTCAGGGCAAGGGCTTGGACCCTTCCTCCTGTTCCTTGGCAAGCATCTTGGACTATTTATGGTCCCTTTCTAGTCAAGGGCTTGGAGTCGACGACCTAAGGTGCACCTGGCAGCCATCTCTGCTTACGGGCGCGGGCGGAAGCAGTCGATGGTGGCTGAGGAGAAGGTGGTCTGGCGCTTTCAAAGGCCTTGATCACATTTCCTCCAGTGCGGGAACCCCACCTCCGGGATCTACTGCTGGTATTGGCAAAGCTCATGGGCAAGCCATTCGAACCTATGCACAGGTGTGCTCTCTCTCACCTGTCGTGGAAGACCGCCTTCTTGGTGGCTATCACGCCAGCCAGAAGGATGGGAGAGCTCCGGGCTTTCATCGAGTCTCCTTACCTGGTCTTCCACAGGGACAAGGTTGTCCTGCGCCTCACCGAAATTCCTTCCAAGGTGGTGTGCGAGTTTCACCTTAACCAGGTGTTGACTCTGCGGTGTTCTACCCCAATCACACCTCGGAGGCCGAATATAGGCTCCATACTCTGGATCCTAGAGGCTCGCTTGTTATAAGAGGCATACGGCTGAAAGTCGGAGGTTCGCCAGCTGTTTGTCACCTCGCTGAAGCCGGATCTGGCAGACCTGCAGCCAAGCGGACGATAAGCAGGTGGGTAACCTCCTGCATAGATCTCTGCTATAAGTTAGCGGGCATGGAGCCTCCCAGAGGATAAGAGCTCATTCTACCGCCATACTGCTGCAAGCGGTGGCTGCTTCCAGGGACGTCCCTATCCAGGAAATCTGCAGGGCTGCTACCTGGAAGTCAGCAAACACCTTCATTACCCACTACCACATCGACCTTGAGTCACGCCGGGATGCTGGTTTTGGGGCCTCGGTTCTCAGTCTCTCTTTCCCAAGTAAGTATATGGGGTGTGCGTCTTGCCTCCCTCCTCCGGAGAACTGCTAGAGTCTGCCGTGAGTGTGGATGAACAACATATCCATGTCCCTAGAAATACAGGTTACTCACCTGTAACAGGAGTTCTAGGAATGGTATATGTTGTTCATCCACACGACCCGACCTCCCTCGGCTCACGCACAACCTGAGCTTTCCAGCGGCCAGATCTAGGCCATGGATGGACTAGAGTTATACCAAATTCGGGTGGGTGGAGGAGCAAGCTTGAAGACCTTCCGGCAAGATTTAAAGCGGCAAGGATACTGCCAATGAGTGTGGATGAACAACATATACCATTCCTAGAACTCCTGTTACAGGTGAGTAACCTGTATTTACTGACCTATAAGGCCCTACATGGACAGGGGCTGAGTTATCTGTAAGATCTTCATTCCTACTGCCTCTCCCGGCCGCTGCGCTCCGCCGACAAGGGAATGCTAGAGATTCCCAGGGTCCATTTAAAGTCATCCGGGGCCCGAGCATTTGAATTTGTGGCCCCACCCCTGTGGAATTCTCTACGTCATTGGATGTGACAGTGCCTGATGGTGGAGAGCTTTAAATCTGCCTTGAAAACATATTTATTTAGTTTAGCGTTTTCTGATTTTATATAAGCTGCTGCAATTGTTTTATATGTGAATTTGTTTTACTGCTTATGTACTAGCGCTGTGGTCCTTTGGGAATAGCGCTATTTTATAAATAAAGTTTATATTGATTGATTGATAAATATATATATATATGTGTGTTTTTTAATTTCCATGAAATTGTATCCTCATTCATACAGGTCCCTTTAGAAATGGAATAAACAGAAAAGAGGAGATATTGCAAAACTCATTTTTCATGCCAACCCGCTTCCCCTGCACACTACATAACACCATCAGGTCATGACATGCATGTGAACCCATTTTGAGATAAAGCTCTCCAGCCCATCACAATGTGCACCCCATGTGACAGAACATTACACCATACCTTCCTAGGCTCAGAGCAGTGATGTGCTCCCCCAATCCTTGTGTTGCCGAGCCAGCTCCCAGAGCTCGTCTCTGAACCTGAGTTGCCAGCACAGGAACACAACATGCTACCCTCTGGCCCAACAGCTGGCCCTACACACAACATTTCTCCATAACATTTAGGTAATTCTATCATCCAGTAACAATATGTAATCAATAACCCTTGCAAAATGTGTACAGCGTAATTGTTTATTTAATAGGTCTATTCTTTCAGCAGGTCTACACAGTATTATATTCCACTTTTCTGGGCATAATTACTTTATTTTTCTTAAAAATGACAGGTTAATTCATTTTATCAGTTATTCATTTCAGATAGCATCTCTATACCGTAAAGGCACAAATAAGCTTGTACAAAGTAAGTTGTGGACTTAACAGGTCTATGCTATTGTCAAGGTTTTGTTTAAGTTGACCCTAGTATAATAACGCAAGACTGAAAATTGTATTAGGCTGTAGTGCAGGTTGAACAAATATCATTGTGCCTGATGTACTGTGAGACCGCCTCTGGCAGTGGGAGCTGTGGTAGATAAATGACTATTCATTTCTGTGGCAGAATGCAGCCATTTCATTAGCTAATGTATGATGTTATAGCACTTATAATATTCCCTTCTGAGCATAGAGGGGTTTGGGATATAAAAAGAGGGGAAGGGAACGAAGTTCTATGGATAAATGGAAATATTAATAAAGAATCACCAAGGACAGTGAATTCTGCGGCACTGAATAAGTTCTGTGGTAGGTTGCAAGTTCTGCTCAAAATTCTGCGGCCGCAGAATTCTAGGGGATGTGCTAGTAATTAACCAATTAAACAGGGAAGGCCAAAGAAAATAAATAAGTTTTTAACATGGATTTAAAACTGCTAACGGTCAGGTATTCTCTTAACCGACGAGGTAGAGAATTCCACAGCGTTGGTGCTGCAGATGAGAAAGCACGAGCTCCAGATGTTTTAAGACGAACCCTGGGAATCTCTAGCAATCCCTCATCGGCGGATCGGAGAGGACGATTGGGGGAGTAGGGAATCAGGAGATCTTTCAGGTAGTCAGGTCCCTGTTCATGCAGGGCTTTAAAGGTAAGCAAGCCTACCTTATAGGTGATCTGCCACTGAACTGGCAGCCAGTGCAGTTCGCACAGCACAGGTGTAATATGACTGGTCCTAGAAGTACCAGTCAACAGCCTGGCCGCAGCATTCTGCACCAGCTGCAAGCGGCAGATATCAACCCCAGACAGCCCTAGGTAGAGGGCATTGCAGTAGTCAAGACGGCTGGTGAAGGTGTGACCAATGTTGGAAAAACCCAGTCGAATCAGGTATTTCACCCGAGCGATATTCCTCAGATGGTAAAATGAGGATTTAGCCACAGCTGACTCCTGAGACTTCAGGGTCAAGCTGTCATCAAAAATAACACCCAGGTTACGTACACGATCTGAGGTAATGAGCTGGACACCATCAAGCCACAGGCCCGACATGTGCCCAGCCCCAAAACCTGCCCCCGGGCGACCCGGGATCCACAACCAACACTTCAGTCTTATCCGGATTCAGTCTCAACCAACTTGAGCTCATCCAGTCTTTGATCGCGTAGAGGCAACTATTTAGCAGAGATTGCATCAACCTGTCTGGGCACAAAGGACATATACAGCTGAGTATTATCTGCATAGCAGTGAAAACTCAAGCAGTATCACCTAATGATATCTCCTAATGGCTGCATATACACTGCGAACAACATGGGTGCTAATATGGAGCCCTGCGGCACCCCGCAGGACATGGGGAGAGCATCAGAGGAATAAATTCCAGTGACCACCCTCTGAGACCTGCCTACGAGGAAAGATCAAAACCATTCGAGGACTGTACCCGACAGTCCACAAAGGAACCGCAGAGTCTCCAAAAGCACCTCTTGGTCCCCAGTGTCAAAGGCTGCTGAGAGATCAACAGGGACCAAGATGGTATGAGCCTTTCGATCTCTCGATCTCTTTCGATCTCTCGCCATTATGAGGTCATTTAATACCCGAACAAGGGCAGTCTCCATGCTATGCCCTTTCCTAAATCCAGACTGGACAGCTTCATAGACATTGTGAGTTACAAGATGATTGTCTAGTCGCAACGCAACCACCTTCTCAGTAACCATCCCCACAAAGGGAAGGTTAGCGACAGGTCGGTAGTTAGCTGGTTTGTCAGGATCCAAGGAGGGTTTTTTAAGGAGTGGTCGAATGACTGCCTCCTTTAGGGGATCTGGAAAGACTCCCCTCTCCAAGGATCTCCAAACAATTTCCGCTAGGATCAGGCAGATAGTGTCTACACATCCTACTAAAAGGGAGGTAGGGCCTTGATCCAAACTACAGCAGGTTGGGTGCAAAGTCTGGGCAATCTTTACAATGTCCATGAATTCCAGTCGGCTGAAATCCGTCCAGACAGACCGGGTGCGCATCACCTCCCATTGACCTCCGCAGTCCCTCATGGAGAGAGCCGGGCCGATTCTGGACCTGATGCTGGCAACCTTATCTGCGAAAAACCGAGCTAGCTCACTACACTTAATTTGTGAAAAATCTCTTCCAGACAGGAGGCAGATTGTATTGCACAATCGGTCAACGGTTCGAAAAAGCTGGGCTGGTCGGTTCTGCTCAGCAGAAATCTCCCTGGACAGGAACTCTGCCTTCTTACGGGTGATTTCTGATCGATAGCTTTTATAATGTTCTATCAATCTAAGCCTGTCAGCATCCAGGCCGGACTTCCGCCATGCTCTCTCCAGCCTTCAACCAACCCGCCTCAACTCCTTCAAGGCCCCATCATACCAGGGGGTCCTTGGGTGGAGAGTGAGTGGTCAAATATGAACAGGAGCAATCAGGTCCATGGCATCTCTCACTGCCTTATTATAGGCTAGAACAAGATCCCCAGGACCCGTGCTTTCACCCAGCAATCCTAATAGGTCCAGCACCTCCGATAGACCATCCGGGGTAACTCCCCTTAAGGGGCGGTACCGGGCCATCTCTGAAGGGGTAGGTCCATTTGGAGGGGCCCTGAAACTGAACCCTATGGTGTGATGATCAGACCAACTGACTGGTTCCACCCCCAAATCATTGATCTCCATCCCCAGGAGGAACAGCAGATCCAATGAGTGACCTCCTATATGGGTAGAGGAGGTAACTACCTGTGTAAGGCCCAGCATTGTCATTAGCTGGAGGAGATTCAGTTCCCTGAGCCTGGTGGTAGAATATTGCCTGACCATCCTTGAACCTTCCCTACACATACTATCTATTTACACCCAGGAGCAAACACCCGAATTTCTAATATTAGTAACCAAAACACAACATAAATTAAGATATTAATAATACTAACAATACCCCTACTAGTCTCTCTCACAGATTGAAGGGGAACTTAAACACAATAATACCGACACTTTAACAAATAAATACCACCCACTAACCCCTAGTAATATCAACCCCAAACCAATAAGAACCACAAATTACTACTTAATAAATATAACAATAAAATATAAAATCAATCACATTAAACCAAATGACCACAGTATAATGTCCATATAATAACACTGTCCGCTATATGCAGCATAAAATCTTCAGCAGTTCAAAAGAGCATGTCGCATCTCCACAAGAATGTTCAAGAATGGGAGAGCTCTCACCACCTCTTTGCTTATGTGGCCCTCTCACTGCCACATTCAGAGTTTAATTTCAAGTTAAAAAAATTGAGGCCCTCTCACTGCCTCCCAGATAAGTTTATGAGGTTTCTGAAATTGTACAAATCGAGTCGAACACAAAAATAATCAGTTAAATAATACTTGCGGCATCCAGTAGGCAATGGCATCAGCAGGTTCTTAGAAATCAATTTGTATATACAGCAGACTCTCAGCAGAATCTTCAGAAAACAGGCTCAGAAATACGAGGAAATCAGATCCAGGGCAATTAAATCAAACTGTCCAACTCCACCTGGCCCCTAAGCACATACTCCCCAAACGTTGAGCAGATCCCCTCTCCCACTTAGGCCATCAGAAGCTTGCCCAACACCGGTCAAACAAGCACCGACAGCCCCAGGAGACCCACAAAGATGCCCACCCTCTGGTCGGCACGACGAGATCACCACAGGGAAGAGAAAAGGCTAGATCCGGGAGCTGCCTTGGGGCATGCCGAATCAGATTTCCCAGTATACCATGGCAAGTAAATACTATAGAACAGGTTATAGTTGATGTAAAATAATTATAGCTATATTCGCGTACGTGATAATTGCGCTAAAATAAAATGGCGTTAATTGCACAAATTAGGAACTGACTGCAGAACGTTAAATTAAATTTGCACAATTGTGGCCGATTAGTGCCATACGCTAAATAAAACTTGCATGAGAATAAACAGTTCTACAGTAGGTCCTCCTCAATAAATCCCTCTCGATACAGTCTCAAAATCCAGAGCAAGCAGCTCCAGTAAAATCCCAGCAATCCGCCACCAAGTGCCGCTGCTTCACGCTCCAAAAGTCCCTAGTACATCAAATCCACCACCACAATGTTCGACTTCTTAACCGAAAGTTCCTCCGGAAAAAGCAAGCAATCTGCCGCTCTCCTTGCCACACAGCAGTAAAACTAAAAAGCAAAGGGAGCTCCTGCGATCGCACCGGCAGGTTAGTAACTAACTTATCCAAAGGAAATAACAAAACCAGAAACCATACGGGAGCAACCCGACTCAAACTGTAAATCGAATAAACAAAATAAATAAAACGTAAAACAAAATAACTTTAAATGAAAATTAAATAAAATAATCGTCGCAACTCCTGAGCATCTAAACTACACCCGACGGTCAGCCCAGCATGGCTGCCATCTTCAAGATCGTCCTCCTCAAACAGTGCCCACGAAATATCCTCCTCCAATTCTTTATCCAAACTCTCTGGCAGGGACCTCTCGAGCACCTGGCACCGGTGTTCTACCTGTCTGCATAGTCGGTCTGCCTCTAGCCGTTGCCCACTCATCCAGTGGATCATCCTCATCAGGGTAATAGCACTATGTCATAAAATACCTTGATGTATATACCTTATGTTTGTGAAACCTGTAAATGTTGAAAATACCATGGCACTGGGTGTTTTCGATAATGGTAAAAAGTACTAGGTGACTACTATAAAAATGAAGTTAGTTGTGCTATTTAAAATGCATGTAAATTGCTGTAAACTGGACAAGTCTGAAATTTGATGGTGATTTGCATATATCCCATGATGTTTTGCATTATGGAAGTATGTGTGATGTTGTGTTTCTTTGAAACTTGGCTTATTGTCCGTGCCCTTTGGGGTAACCCATGTTTCAGTGCTTCTGCACTGAGGTTCTTTTTTTTTTTTTTTTATTTGAGTCCCCACCACCCAAGCAAACAAGGCCCGCACAGGAGTGGAGGCTGAATCTCAACTGCTAAGTTAGAGCAGAGATCAGTGTCAGTAGGTGTTGGTCAGTGCAGAGAAAGGACATACATAGTCTGTTGCTGCAAACTGATGTTTTGAAGAAGGGATATGCCATTGCTTAAGGCTATCTACTGCACTTTGAATAAACATCACACAGATATTGTGTGTTGAACTTGAAGTTTTGTGTCTGGTCCATCTGTTATCCCACAACCCCGCCACAGACTTGGTGTCAGCAGTGGGATAATTTGCTGGAAGCATCTAGACTGGCCAAAGAGGGACGTTTTCTGGTGGACAGCACCCATATATCCCAGGTGGAATGGTGTACCAGGAGTTGCCAGAGGAGAACCCGGAGAAGAAAGTCTGTGGAGTTGTGACCAGAACCACGGCTGACAGACAGAGAGAAGCTACTGCCTAAACTAGACCTGGGAGCTTGGAGGAAGGCCAAGCCTGAAGACGAAGAGATGCAGGTTGAGGCAGACTGTAGGTGCATGAGACAACACCCAGGAGGTAGAGACCCTGATGAGGATGATCCACTGGATGAGTGGGCAATGGTTAGAGGCAGACCAACTGTGCAGACAGGTAGAACACCAGTGCCAGGTGCTCGAGAGGTCCCTGCCAGAGAGTTTGGATAAAGAATCAGAGGAGGATATTTCATGGGCTCAGTTTGAGGAGGACCCCCTGACTGAGTAGGATATTCCTTTGTTTCTTGTGTTCCCAGGATGTTACTTGTTGGAGGTCAGAGATGCAAGTATGGAACTTGAATGTGAGACCCCAGGTAAGACTCTGCCTAGTGATTTTGAGCTGGGGTTGAAGACTCCAAGCAAGCAAGAAGAAGTCTGTGAGGCAGAAGGGACTTTTTCTTGTATTGCTACAGCTAAATCTATTAACAGTATTGACTGGGGTATACTGTAGGCTAAATATGCTAATGTTGCAAAACTGTTACAATATGGTAAGATCAAGAAGGTGGTACATATGTTTTAGTTGTTTGATGAAAAACCTACAAAGTAGGGTGGTGGTGGAAAATAGATAGGAACCTGTGTTGGGGTAACACCTAGAGTGTCTACCCTCAGGAGTCTGTATCAGTAGCAAGTGAAATGAATGAATCAAGAGACATAGGAGGTTTATGTAGAGGGATTGAACCTAGGACTAGGCCCCTGCTTAAAACTGACATGTCTGGTGGGGTTGGAGCAGGTAATTACTCACCCCAAAGAAAGTCTTTCTGTGGTACTGGACTTTACCACGTCCAGATTTTTGGTTAAGAAATATGACAGACTTTCCCTAAAAGGAGATGGGAGGGTACCATTAGTCTGTGTTGAGAAATGCGTTAGTGCCTCAGAGGAAAGAATGATGATATCCATTATGTTTATGATGGAATGTTTATCGTTAATAGGGACCCTGAGACAGAGCTTCTGAAGATGGATGGGTGGAAGCTCCATCTCTTCCTGAGACAAGAAGGTGGTAAGCAGTCTGCAATAACTGTTTCCCTCTTAATGTGGGGGATATGTGACAGGGAGCTCCTGCCACTCTTGAGGACCGATTTTTTCTTAAATCTGCTGCAGCAGTTCTTCTATGTCTTAGCCTAATCTATCCTTTACAATTTCTAGTCCATAAGGTTGGCCACCTATGAACACCCCCTTCCCTTTCTTGACTATGCGATAGTGTCCTCTTTAATTTTCCTTTTCCCTCTCAGGTCCTTGTACAAGGAGGTTATTGTGGTGACCTCCAAGTGTATGTAAAACAGGTTATGTTTATCATTGTTGGATTTAGCATGTAATAGCACTATGTCATAAAATACCTTGATGTATATACCTTATATTTATGAAACCTGTAAATGTGGAAATTATCATGGCACTAGGTGTTTTTGATAATGGTAAAAAGTACTAGGTGACTATTATAAAAAAAGTTAGTTGTGCTATTTAAAATGCATGTAAATGGCTGTAAACTGAACACATCTGAAATTTCATGTGATTTGCATATATCCCATGATGCTTTGCATTGTGGAAGTATGTGTGAAGTTGTGTTTCTTTGAAACTTGGTTTATTGTCAATGCCCTTTGGGGTAACCCGTGTTTCAGTGCCTCTGCACTGAGGGTCTTTGTTTTTAGCTTGTTTTTTTTTAATTTTATTAGAGCCACCACCACCCAAGCAAACAAGGCCCGCATAGGGGTGGAGGCTGAATCTCAACTGCTAAGTTAGATCAGAGATCAGTGTCAGTAGGTGCTGGCTAAGTGCAGAGAAAGGAGATACATAGTCTGTTGCTGCAAACTGATGTACTGAAGAAGGGATATGCCATTACTTAAGGTTATCTGCTGCATTTTGAATAAACATCACACAGAGATTGTGCGTTGAACTTGAAGTTCGGTGTTTGGTCCATCTGTTGTCCCACAACCCCTCCACACTCCCGAACTCAGTCTTGTAGAGCGCGGGATACTGAGTTTCGGGATTCCATAGGTATTCCACATAGACAACTAGTACTTGGGTTTTTTGTTTTGATCGGCTAGGGAATATACCCTACATTGGTCAGCTGGGTCCCTGCAAGGGTCCCAGATTCACACTGTCTTGTCCAAGGGGTATTTCTGCTGTGTGGTTCCCCCGCATGCCCCTCTCAATGGAGGTGAACATGCAATAACTTCAGCGCATGGCTGGGTGTGCTTCAGTCCCTGACATGCAGACCTGCACACCTCCACCAATCCGGCCTTCAGTATTGGTCCTGGGCTCACCTAGCCCCAGCCGTCACTAGTGGTCGGTAGTTGCTAGGTGCCAGCTCCCCTCCCTCCCTGGAGAAGGCGAATAGTCTGATGGATGCTCAGCCGTCTCTCCCCTTGGCCGGCCCTCTGGCAGCTCTGAGTTCACTCCCAAACCCAGGTCGTCGGCTTTGCAAGCAGTAGCACTACCACTTCGCTGGCAGGACAGCTTTAGTACTTGTTTTTGAAATGACTGAATGAAGCCTGAAAATAAGATTAGAAAAATAAAATTAATTATTGGAAGATTATGGAGAGCAGTATTTATTTAGCCAGGACTCAGTGTACATGTATTTGCCTTGTTTTGGTTCAGACGCCTCCCAAGTCTCTTTCTGTTTTACAGAGGTTTGGTGGTGGTCAAAACTATTCTGGATGTTATATCAATGGTGAAGTTAGCATATCTGCTGCACAGTGGGTCCCCCCACTTCCTAACTTGCAGAACGTTGCTTTCTAAGAATGGCACCTCCTGGGTGTGCTGCAGGCTGTTACTGACAGTTTTTACTTAGATAGCAGTGCACTGTGGGGTTGGGAAGGGGAAACTTCAGGTCAGCATCTACATTTGGGGTTGCGCTAGCCGTACAGGGAGCCGGTGCAATCCAGGGTCCGCCTGACCCACAAATGAATACCAGTTTCCCACAAAAGGAGTGCACTCAAGCTAAAAGCAGGAAGAGGCTGTAAACACAAGTCTAAAATATTAAAATATGAACGGAAGACAATGGGGTTTTACAAAGATGCCTCAAAGACATTATTGGAATTTATATTGAAACAGTACTAAACGTGCCCCAACCATCTTATATAAATGCAAAAACTGTTTGCAGTGTAAAGTACAAATACAGCAAAAAGTCTGTCTCCAGAAATGACTGCTGCCCATACACTGGTGCTTCACTCACAGGAGCTTTTTCAAGGGGCCAACTGCTGAGCAGCGGATCTATTAACACTAGCATTGCCCCTCCAGTGATAGACTGAGTATCAGTAGAAGTGACTACTTACTAGAAATCACCCATTTATGTTGTGGGGGGGGGGAGCAGTAGTTGGGACAGGAAGCTGATAAAGTGGGAAAAGGATGGCAAAAAGACACCCTTTTTAAAAATCACACACATGCGGCAGGTAAGGTTGGGTCCTGTTTGCTCTCCTACAAGTCTTCCCACATGCATTTGATGTTTGTAAATGAGGGCTCTTTCATGCCCCTATTCCCATTTTATGATAGCTTGCAGCCATTTGTCTGCACACATCATACACCTGGTATGAGCAGGCGTAGCATGTGTGCAGAAAGGGAAATTGGCACCTCTATTGAGAAACTGGTGACAATAGAACTTTCTCTGCAGATCACTGCTGCAGAACTTTGTCTTCTGCACTGGCAACTTTCATGCAAAACTTTGTTCCTTGCCCGCTGAAAATCAGGCCCCAGAACAGCAGCAGACCCTTGTTTATGAGGAAAAGAACCATCTACAGCAATTTGACCCATCACAGATCACTGCAGGAGCCCATATCTTATTTTCCAAGCAACAGTTAGGTTCTGTGTAAGCAATAATACCCGACAAGGTGGTCGATATTGGGGAATACCGGACCGCCCAGGGGCGTAATGAGGCCTGACGCCGCAGGCAGAGGGTCTTATAGCCCCTGGAAGGTCTGGTATTCCCCAATACCACCCACCCTGGAGGGTATTACTGTGCTTAGAAAATAGACACTGTAAAAGAAAAAAGTTTAATAAAATAATGTACATTTTTGTAATAAAATAGTTCCTCCGCCTGCATCAGAATGCCTTTTTTTGTTGTGAGGTAGCTAACCCCCCCCCCCACACACACACACTGAAGGAGATGAGCAAGAGGGTGAGGGACAGTGTGCTACAGAGTATGACAGGAGCTTTCACACACACACACACACACATTTTTGGTTCCTGGGCTAGCAGTCTCTCGCTCTGTTGCTCTTGTCAGTTTGCAGGCAAGCTGCTTTCTAATGATTTTGTTTCTCTCTGCTAGGAATAAAAAACACAAGGGCAATGCACGTTACCCTCCTCTGGCGCTCTTTCCTCTGTGGTAAAGCAGAGACTGTGGTATCTCCAGCACCGCTACTGTGCATGAGAAGACCGGTATTTCCTTCATTTTTCGTACCACAGATGGACGTCCATGTGCGATATGGAAAACCAAGGAAATACCGCTGCTCTTGTGCTCAGTGGCTGTTTGGGTAATAACGCTCTTTCTGTCTCACTACAGTTGGCAGTTTTGCCATCGGAGTGAAGCGTTTAGTACCCCATGCCATTTAATGGCAAAACAGTTTGTTTTTTTTATTTGAGTCGTGGGAGGAGAGCGGCTGAGCCACTATTATTTTCATCTTTATTAGCGAGCAGAGAGAAATGGTGGCTCACCCAGCTGAACATTCAGGGTGCCCAAGGATTCACACAGTAATGTGGCACCCCGAGGAGACTCTAGTTATACTGTGGGTTGTATTGAAAAATAACTGCCCACTGATGTCGTATCCTAGCCAATAAGAAAGCTAGGATTCTCGGACCCAATTTCTAAGTCATACTAGAGAACGCGTTACGTCGATCACTGTTATGGTGAGTGTATATCGCTGAAAAGCAGTTCGGCAATGTACACTTGCAGGCGACCACAAAACCAGCAACAGGATTTGGATATTCAGGGGGCTTTGCACCCACCCTCTGCACCCCCCTACTTAAGGATTCTCAACTCCAGGGGGGTGCGTATCGTGGGTGTGTATAAAGCTTAAAAAAAAAAAAAAATGGCCCAACGGAAAAAAAGGAAGCTCGCCCCAGGAACGAACCCGGCACCCTCCCAACCTCAGTCTGCCACCCTACCCACCACAGCACATGGCCAGCTCGGCAGCTGAATGCTGCACTACACCCCACATACCATCCCTCTCCTTACGCCCATCACGTGGCATGGTCTCCCCGTATGTGTGTTTATATACCGTATATACTCGCGTATAAGTTGGTCCGCGTATAAGTCGGGGGGAATTACACGCGAGTATAAACAGGCTGATTTCTCATTGATCTGCGTATAAGTCGGGCCACTAATTTGTGCATCCATCCCCCTACCCTCCCAAATAAATCCTCAACACACTTTATGGCATTTTCTAATTGTTTTGTTTTAAAGTAAAAAAAATGTAGCCGCAAAGCCAGCAAGCAGCTTCAGTGCATTCAGGGACATAGGGCACTTCTGAAATCCGGGTCTAGTCAGGGCAGGTCAGGTTTTGTGGCTGCAGTGCTATGTGGGAAAAAGAAAAAGAAACAGAAAATAAGTATAGGGCTAGTTGTGAAGAAACATTTAAATTATTTAGTGCTATGCATACCAATTCATTCGAAACCCAAAAACTCCTCAGTAGCATCATCGTCTGAATCAAACAAGGCATGTAGCTGTAGTAGAGACAGAGGCGTGTCATCATATATATCTTGTAGCTCATTTGATGATATGTCCTCCTCTTCTTCTGCATTTGTATCTGGCTGTCCCTCAGTGTCAGCAATAAGATCGGCATATGGTGGTCTGCAGTCCCGTCCACGGCATTAGAAATGCCGCACTTTTTGAAAGATTTTATGACTGCCTCTGAGGATATGGAGTCCCAGGCATTTCTCACCCACTGGCATACAAGAGCGAGATTTGGCTTCCTGATGTTCCCACGAGCCGTAAACTCCTTCTCCCCTGTAATCATCCACTGCCTCCACTGCTCTCTCATTCTGCACGTGAAAGGCTTATTTAAACTTACATCAAGTGGCTGTAGTAATGCTGTGCAGCCACCTGGTATCACCGCTTTGTATGTCTTCTGTCTCCTGTCTCCGTAAGTTAGCTTTTACTGAGTCCACCAGGTGCCCTCTGAACATATCCCACACTAATAGACTTTTTTTTATTAATGAGAGCCCCTGGCCTTTTAGCCCATATCTCAGTTAACCATTTGTTGACTAGCGCTTTGTCCATCCACCCTTTCTGGTATTTTTCTGCCATAACGACAGGCGGCATCTTTTCTTTGTGGTATGTTTTTCTTTTGAAAACAACCATGCGGTTTAATTTTGTCCCATCTGTGAGGCATGCTAAAACAACAGTGAAATGTGATTTTTCAGCCCCACATGTCCGCACAGTGACTGTTCCCCCCCCCCTTAAAATGGACCATATGGTTGGATGGGAGATCAAAGCCCACGGCAATCTCATCCATATTTCCTATTGCTGACAGTGGGAAATCATGCTGTCTGCAATCCTTTAATTTATTTATTTATTTTTTTTATTTCATAATTCGGATTTACAACCTTTGAGTCAAAGACTCATTTACAAAGGCAAATCGTCGCAGGGAGGGTAGACAACAATTGGTGGTGGAGTACAACAATGGAGAACATTACAGGTGAGATACAATAAAAGAACGCACAAAGCAATTCCAGTAATACAAAGATGTACAAAGGCTTCAATTAACACGAAGTCAAGGAAACTGTCCACCTTTGCATTTACGTCTGCAGGCTGTTTCTGGGCTATGTGTGTGTACGCTGCCTAAGTGCAAGTCCATGCCTTCTCATAAACCGAGTACACAACCCGGCAGATGCATAAAAGCTTTTTCCGTTCATCAAGCCATTTTCTTTAGTGGCAAGGGTTAGTGCACGAAGGTGTATGGCAGTACACGTTACAATGTATCCCTGTAGCTGCATATCAATGACCCAGTTCCTCAGTTGTTCCTCTATTACCGACACGGGATGGATTCTGCTTTATTCGCCTTACTGTCTTCTCTATGACCATAAGATCAGCCTTTCTGGATCGCCAGTCCCGTATCAACTTCTCATTAATGCAAAATTGTCTCTCGGCAGCCGCATTTGACTGTGACTCAGTAAACGCAACAACCGTAAGTTTAAAGTCAGTGCTGTATGCACATCTCTTCTTTTGTGTGCTGACATGTTAGGGGAAATGGCAAGTGAGAGCTAGGTACATGCACCTAACTTAAATGCTGAAACGCTAATCCATTAATGCAAAATCAATTGGAAAAAGCTGCAAGGGTCTAGTAGTCAGTTAATAAGGAGTGACTGAAAATAATGGGCTGCAATTAGAGCTATAACGAGGTGTCACAAATAGGTGTGGAACTCTTTGTAGACCGCTAAAAGCGAGGAATGAGGTGTGAAATGCCATTCTGAGGGGAACTGAGTTAGACCTGCCATTCTGAGGGGCATTGAGTTAGACCTAATCAATGAATTTTAACTTACACTGCGATGACTCACGTATAAGTCAGACATGTTTTTTTAACACTATTTTCAGTTCCCAAAAATCCGACTTATACACGAGTATGTACAGTAGTGACATCCTGTCGCTGTACTCACCTACCCCGTATCCCATCGCTACCCTGCCAGGTAGCCCAGATCACAGGCACCGTGACTGAGTTGCCTTTTTTGCAGTTGCTCAATTATGGTTGCCATGTTCACTGGGTACTCAACAGTTATTCGGGAAAAAAAACAAAATGTTTCAGCAAAAGGCTCCCTTGGGTGTTGACGGAACTTATATTACAACTATGTGTAAAAACAGATATTTAAAGAGCCATCTGAAGGCCCAGTGATAGTGCATTCTGCTTCTGTGCCGGAGGCTGGGGTTTGTTAGTGGACTTGGGGAGCCAGGAATCGGGATTGGCTGCAGCCAGTGTTGTGGAGTGCTGCCAAGAGCAGCACGAGCCAGCCCAGGAGGGGGTGATTGTAGCATCTGCTGGTGCAGCTACCCCTCGTTGTGGGCCGAAGAACTTGCTGCTTCGTAATGATTGGAGCATGTCTGTGTTGTTCTGCATTGGGTGAGGTTGACAGAGGCTGCACCAGCATCAGAGTGGTGGGCATGGCTGGGAGAAAAACTGAGGAGAAAACATAAGTCAAGAGCCATCAAAATGATGGTCGCTGGTATTCTTGGGTCATAATCCTTGTGAATCATCCTTGCTGGCTTAACAGTAGGGGGAATGCATGACTGGGTTTAGAGGTCACTGGCAAGAGGCAAGGAGGTCTTGCCTGGGGCCAAAAAGCTAAAACTTTAGACATGAGCTGAGGCTCAGTGACACACATATAATTACTGTTGCTCATTACGTAAATGGAGTTTTTAATGACCACTCTGCATATTTTAATTATATCTTTTGAACCCTTGGTTTTGTACTAGCAATAACAGAAACAAGTCTAAATAGTAAAAATATATTTTTAGTAAATCATCAACGTGCAGATGCAAATACCAGAGACACATCGACAAATACCAGAGACACAAATAACATACAAATACCAGAGGCACAAATACAAATAATAGAGACATTAATACAAGTACCAGCGAAACAAATACAGATACCAGAAACACAAATATAAATGTCGTGGACACAACTACAAATACTAGAGGCACAAATATGTATACCAGAGGCACAAATACATGTACCAGAAACACATATTCAAATACCTGAGACACAAACACAAATATCAGAGACACAAATACAAGCACCAGAAACATAAATACAAATTACAAATGCCAGAGGCACGAATATGTATACCAGAGGCACAAATAGATGTACCAGAAACACATATACAGATACCAGACAGGCAAACACAAACACTTGAGACACAAATACAAATACCAGAGGCACAAATACATGTACCAGAAACACATATACAGATACCAGACAGACAAACACAAATACTTGAGACACAAATACATGTACCAGAAACACATATACAGATACCAGACAAACACAAATACTTGAGACACAAATACATGTATCAGAAACACATATACAGATACCAGACAGACAAACACAAATACTTGAGACACAAATACAAATACTTGAGACACAAATAAAAATACCAGAAACACAAATAATGGGGGCTATGCACTAATCATGTGCGGGTACATGAAAAATTTGTGTACCCTGCCTGCACAGCTGCGCACCTGCGGACAGGTGCACCCATACCAGCATGCACAAAAGCTGGTCACCTGTCCACGGCTCCACCCCGCCCCTGACGCACAGGACTCTGCAGGGTGGCCAGAGGAGGATTTGTCGTCCCGGGTGGGCATCTAATGGGATGCCCCCCCAGGACCCCTAGTGGATCCCTTGCGCCATGCGGCACCATCCCGTTCTATTGCTGCTGCTCCATTCCATTGCTGGGCACTTGCCCGTCCAGCTGCCCAGCAGTCAGGGGCAGCATGGTGAGCTCTGTCCTGGTCCCCCGGCTGCCTGTGTCCATGGGGGCACGCAGAGAGTTATGGCAGGGTAACCCCTACTGTAATCTGCACCCTGCTCTGCACCTATGCGGCCAGCACTACGTGGGTTTGTGCATACCGCGTAGTGCTGGCATCCTCCCCACCCACCCCAGCGCGTTGCTGTCCCCGTGGCTGGGGGATCGGGCGAATTACCCCACATGTCTATGTCGTTCATAGGTTAATTATGAGTCATAAAGTCACTAGATCTGTTAACAACTCACCACTTATTAATAGGGATGTAAGTTTGTCATGGCAGTCATACACGTCATTGATTCCATGACGTTTGATCTTTCTTCAGGACTTCCATGACTTTCACTAGTGTCATCAGAATGTAGCAATGATGACAGTGCCACAACATTTACTACTGTTTACTAATGATTTCATGAACAAACAACGAGTCATTAAAACCTCATCCATGACAAACTTACATCCCTACTTATTAGTGGTAGTACCTCCATCTGTCCTCTCCCATGTATCTATCAAGTGCTCATTTAAAAAAAGTCAGGGAGTCACTGTTCACTACCCAGTAAGGTAAACTGTTCCAACGTGATATTACTGTCTGATTAAACCATTTTGATCTCTGGACAGTCATTGGTAGCTCCCCCCATATCTGCAAATTGTGTGCTCTAGTTCCTTTTCTTATTACTCTCCTACCAATTCCAATGCTTTCACACAACAAGTCATCTTAATAGGGTCCCTGTTAGTTAGGCAGTCACTTCATTTTTAACAAAAGGTACTTTAAAGTTATGAAACAATGCTCTGAAAATGAGCCCCATAGAGTTGTATGGAGCGTGTCCCCACACTCTCCCTGGTACCATGTCACAAAAGGGGGGAGCGCCTTGGCGGAGTAGCAGACCAGGAAGTGGGAAGGGATCGGCTGGCTGGCAGTTTGGCCAGAGTTATGATCCCTTCCCAAACTTTACAGGGTGCATAAAAAATGTTAATTTTAGCACAGAGGTACTATCGCCACCCCAGGGTAGCGGGCTGTAAAGCCCAAAATGTTTTTTAATTAAATCACACCTTTACTTTAAAGATCATTTATGAGATGAGCCTTAATTCCGGTCACGTACCATCTGACTGGAAAAAGGCAAATGTAATGCCTCTATTTAAAAAGGAGGACAAAGGTACCCCTAATAATTACTGTCCCATTAGTCTTACACTGATTTTTTGCAAAATATTGGAAAGAATAATTAAGGAAATGTTAACTCCATCTGTAGCAGACTTTGATGTAAACCAACATGGGTTTATCAAAGGACGCTCATGTTCAACCAATTTATTGAGCTTTTATGATTACACTAGTCGCAATCTTGATAATAAAATACCCAGTGATGTGGTATTTCTTGATTTCAAAAAGGCCTTTGATTATGTGCCACATTGGGCTTTAATCCATAAATTACAGAAACATGGTATCAGTCCTTTGATTATACGCTGGATAACTGACTGGTTAAAAGATAGAATGCAGAGGGTTGTTACTGACGGACCTAAATCATCATGGCTACCGGTAAAAAGTGGTGTCCCTCAGGGATCTGTATTGGTCCCGGTTATATTCCACGTTTTTATCTCTGATCTCTCTTATAACCTAAATTGTAAAATCATTTAATATGCAGAGGATTGTAAAATCACTAATGTCTGCAGTAATCCTAAGAAAATTGAGGCACTGCAGAAGGATATTGATGCCCTCAAGTGGGGCCAGCGATTCAGTATTTCCAAATGTAGTGTCCTTCACTTTGAGAAGCATAATCCTAAAAATTCTTATTACTTATATAATGAAATATTAACCTGTAAGGATAGTGAGAGAGATCTTGGCATTACCATTGATTCAGAACTAAATTTTGATCTTCATATAACTGGTACTATTAGTAAAGCTAATAAAATTTGTTGGGCAGTTAAGCACAGCATAACATCCAAAGATCCAAATATTCTGCTTCCCCTATACTGTGCATATGTTAGACCTCATTTTGATTATGTTTCTCAATTATGGTGCCCTTATAAGCAAAAAGACATACAGAGACTTGAGAGACTTCAAAGAAGAATTAAGAAATTAGTCTGTCCTATAAAGAATTTGTCGTATGCTGAAAGGCTTTCCAAATTCAATTTAATGTCCTTGGAACAATGCCGGCTAAGGGGTGACCTCCTATTTATTTGGGTCATTATTAATGATTCCTTCCTAACATCAGAATGTGAGCTTGATTTTAAAGAAGTAGCTTTTACCACTAGAGGTCATCCACTTCGGCCGAAGAGAAATAGATTTAGATCGAAAAAAGGGCATTTTATTGTTCTCAGAGAATAATAAACCCATGGAATAGACTGCCAACATCAGTTATTATCAGTCAAAACAAAAACTTGTTTAAAAATAGATTGGATAGATTCTTGCTATCACATAAAAATCTGTCCTACTATATGTAGTCTGAGTCGCTTATATGGGCTATTTGCCTGTTTGCTCCCCAACCTTCCTTATTTTGATCCTTAGTAAAGTGGGAGTAGGGTGGATGCTGGAAATTACAGGCCGGTTAGCTTGACCTCAGTGGTGGGGAAAATCATTTGAATCCATGTTAAAGGAAAGGATTGTAGCATATCTGGAGACTAGTGGGGCACAAGACCTGAGGCAACATTGATTCACAGCAGGGAGATCTTGTCAAACAAATCTGATAGATGTCTTTGACTGGGTAACTAATGTGGTGGATCAGGAAGGGGCGTCGGACATGGCCTACCTAGATTTTAGCAAGGCAATTCACACCATCCCACACAGGAGGCTAGTAAAGAAGTTGCACAGTCTGGGAGTAGGTCCCAAGGTTGTATAATGGGTCAGAAACTGGCTGAGCAACAGGACACAGAGGGTGGTGGTGAACGGAGTTTAATCCCAGGAGGGGGAGGTGGCCAGTGGGGTGCCACAGGACTCAGTTCTGGGGCCAGTTCTCTTCAATGTCTTCATTAGTGACATTGTAGAGGGGCTGGAAGGGAAGGTGTGCCTCTTTGCAGATGACACCAAGATCTGCAATAGGGTTGACACCCCAGATGGGGTGGAAAAATTGAGAATAGACCTAGACATATTGGAGGAGTGGTCTAGAGAGTGGCAGCTTTAATTCAGTGCAAAAAAGTGCAAAGTCATGCACTTAGGCCACAAGAATCCTGGAGAGGAATATAAAATGGGGGGGGAGGGGATATACTAACAACAACAAAACTGGAAAGGGACCTGGGGGTAAACATAACAGATGACCTGAAGATGGCCAAGCAATGTGAAAAGGCAGTGGGGAGGGCCAGAGGGATGCTGGGGTGCACAGAGAGGGGCGTCACCAGTAGAAAACAGGAGGTGGTGATGCCACTGCACAGACAGTTGGTTAAGCCACATCTGGAAGGTACAGAGGGGCTGTTCAAAGTAAGGAAGGGGAGGGACACCAGGGGCCATGATATGAGACTGGAGGGAGAAAGGTTCAGGAGGGAGATGAGGAGACACTTTTTTACAGAGAGGGTGGTGGCTGGGTGGAATGCGTTACCTGCAGAAGTGGTATTCAGTAGAACAGTGGACTGCTTCAAAAGGGGATGGGACAGGGACAAGGGAGGTTAATGAAGGGAAGGGGTGGAAGGGAGGGGCAGCTGCAGAATAAGGGGTGCTAGCTGCACATTCAAGTAGACTTAATAGACCTCTAGGCCTTTATCTGCTGGCAAATTTTGTATGTTCGTATGGAATGCTGTGTTCAGTTCTGGAGACCGAATCTCTGGAAAGACATTGACAGAATAGAGGTGGTCCAGAGAAGGGTAACAAAAATGGTGAAAGGACTGCACCAGAAAACATATGAGGAAAGACTGAAAGACCTCAGTGTGTATGCCCTGGAGGAAAGGAGGAAGGGGGGATATGATAGAGACATTCATGTACCTCAGGGGAATCAACAAGGTCCAGGAGGGCAGCATCTTTCAAAAAATGAGATGTGCAAGAACAGGGGGTCACAATATGAGGCTAGAGTTGGGGAGACTCCGGGGAAATGTGAGGAAGTATTTTTTCACAGAAAGGGTGATGTATGTATGGAACAGCCTCCCAGTGGAGGTCGTGTAGGCTAAAACGATTGGAGAGTTCAAGAATGCATGTGATAGACAGAAGGCAACCCTAGTGGTAGGAAAGAGAGGGTAAGCTGCTGATCATTTAGGATCAGGAGTTAAGTAGGTAGGGGAAATGGGCAGACTAGGTGGGCCAGGCAGTCCTTATCTGCTGTCAAAATGTATGTTTCTGTGTAATAGCCTAGACAATATCGAAGGGGGACAAGGCATATTTCAGGTATATCAGCAAGAAAAGGAAGACCAAGGGAGGGATTGCACAGTTAATAAAGAAGGCAGGGGACTATGCTGAGGAGGGCCAAGAAAAGGCAAATATATTAAAAAACGTTTCTGCTCAGTATTTACAGTTGGGGAAGGAGGGACCACAAATCAGCACCAAAAATTGGGGTGGGGGTGGGAATGGACATCAGTCCCATTTCTGAAGAGAGGGTCAGGAAAGCACTCCAAATCTGAGGGTGGAGAAAGCCAAGGGGTCAGAGGGGGTACATCCAAGAGTGTTAAAGGAACTCAGGGAGGTGCTAGCCGCATACCTGACAGGCTTGTTTAACAGTTCACTGGAGACTGGCATGGTCCCAAATGACTGGAGAAGGGCAGACATAGTCCCACTTAACAAAAGTGGTAGTAAGGAGTTGGCCTAGTGGCACTGAGGGTTGAGGCACCGGATGCCACACCTTGTGCCACGCCACCAACCCGTGTTTGGGAATGAGCATGGACTGCTGGGGGTCAGTTGGGGAGGGAGAGGATCGAGTGTCCGATGATGGCTGTCCTCTCCTGAGGATGGGTGGGTTGCCACTCCAGCTACATGACTGCCACCAGGTGGAGGCCTAGAGGGTAGTCCAGGACTGAGGGCAACACAAAGGGTGGGCGTTGCCAGGTTGCAGCGTATGTGCACCTCCATGCATGTGCATGTGCATGCATCAGCAATTTGTTCAAAGGGATTGGGAGAAAATGTGAAAATGGAGCTGGCAGGCTCCCTGACCCCTGGCAGCGATCCTGTTCGGTGACCCCTCCTCAGCTTCTGGATTGTGCTCCGGGGAGGAAGGAAGCTGGCCCTCCTTCCTCTGGCACTGCCGCAGAGGGAAATCCATGGGGGAATTACCACGGAGGAAGCTGAGTCGGGGAGCTGCCAGGAAAAATCCTGCCTGCCAGCCTCAAGGAAGTGGATAAATAAAAGATGGGGAAAAAAGTGGTAGCAGGGAGGAGACAGGAAATTACAGGCCTGTCAGGATGATATCTGTATAGGGAAATTGATGGAAACACTGTTAAAGGAAAGAATCATGGAACACCTGGAATCCAGTGGACTGCAGGACCCGAGGCAGCATGGCTTGATGGAGGGGAGGTCATGCCAAACAAATATGCTAGATTTTTTAAACTGGGTAAACAGGGAGTTGGAGCTGGGAAAGCGGTGGACATGGTCTACTAGTATTTCAGCAAGGTCTTTGACACCATTCCACATAGGAGGCTGGTAAACAAGTTGGGTAGCATGGGGGTCAGCAATAAAATGTATCACATTGCAATAGCGATGGGAATACAGTGAAGACCATCATAGTGACATTTTTGGCAGTTTGCTGTGATGGTCTGCTGGGTTTCCGACACTGTTGCCTCAGGGGTGTTTGCCTCCTCCCCGAACCAACTCTGACTCGGAGTTGGTTATTTAAAGTCTGGAGGGTGCGGGGGGCAGAGCCCCCCACATGGGGGTTGTGGGGGGCAAAGCCTCCCACAGAAAACACCAGTTCCCCCAGCGATGGCACAACACCAGTTGGTAGTGTTGTGCCATCGCAGTGCTGATGATTGGCAAATTCAGTGTTGCTGCGGCATGGTAGAACCGCAATAAAGTGGTAACCTGGGTTGAAAACTGGTTAGGGGATAGGAGGCAGTGGCTGGTGTTAAATGGAGTTCACTCTGAGGAGGGGAGAATGACCAGTGGGGTATCGCATGGGTCAGTACTGGGGCCAGTTCTCTTTAATGTATTTATTAGTGACATAGCAGAAGAACTGGAAGGGAAGGTCTGCCTCTTTGCAGATTACACCAAGATCTGCAACAGGCAGACACTCTGCAGGGGGTGCAAAGGATGAAAAGAGACTTAAAATGACTGGAGGAGTGGTCCAAAGTTTGGCAGTTAAGGTTTAGTGCAAAATAATGCACTTGGGTCACAGAAACTGGCGGCGGGCAGTACAGAATGGGGGAGAGATACTAGCACCGACCAAGCAGGAAAGAGACCTGGGAATAGTCATATTGGATGAATTGAAGGTGGCCAGGCTATGCGACAAAGTGATTGGGAGAACTAGTGGGATGCTAAGATGTGTATGCAGGGGTATTACCAGCAGGAAGAGGGAAGTGGTGTTGCCACTATATAAGTCTTTAGTAAGACCCCACCATGAGTAATATGTCCCGTTTTGGAGGCCACATCTTAGGAAGGATATACACAGGATGGAAGCCATCCAAGGGAGGGCTACCAAGATGATACAGGGTCTACGTGAAATGTCCTATGAGGAGAGGCTAAAGGAGCTATACATGTACATACTGGAGGAGAGGAGAGGAGAGAGAGGTGGGATATGCTTGAGACCTTTAAAGAGAGCCGCCAAGATAAATATTACAGCCCCTGCACCTGATATATAGGTGCTTACCTCAGGGCATGGTTGTGGGGAAGATGGCAGGAAATAATCCATTGTTAAAATTGTATCTTTTCGTGAAATTATGAAACTAGGTCCCAAGAATTCTGGCTGTGCGCGCCCACCCGCTTCATTAACGTGATGACGAGATGCTAGAGAGTGTAGGGACGCATTATAGTCAATGGGCAGTTTTATTAGTTTTTAATAGTGATTACTTGTTATCGAAATGTGCACTCGCCTACTAACTAGGCCCTTGTTAGTTGATCGGTGCCCACATTTCATCATTAGCAAGTGGCCATTGTAATATTAAAACCAATCGGAAAGCCACCACCCATTGACTATATGAGTATGCCCCTGCTCTCCCTAGCATATTGTCATCATGTTAATGAGCCGGGTGAGCATGGGCGCACTTACAACCAGTAAAGTTCTTGACTCCTCGCTTTACTTAATTTTATGAAGGGTACAGTTTTAACGAATGAATTATTTCTGCCATTTTCACATTACAAGTATGCTCCTGAGGTAAGGCACCTATATATCAGGTGCAGGGGCTGAGACTGGTAAGTCTCTTTAAATACCTCACAGGCATGAATGAGGTACAAGTGGTACGGTGTATTTGTGGAAGAAAGGGTGCTCAGAACAAGGGCCACGATATGAAGCTGGGGGGCGGGGTGTAGTTTAGAGAGATGTGCGAAATACGCCTTTACAGAAAGGGTGGTGAATGTTTGGAACTGGCTTTCAGCAGGAGGTTGTGGGGGTGAAAACAGTGAGGGATTCAAAAGCCAGGATAAGGCAATGGATTCATAAGGATAGGTTAAGGGGTGGCAGAGAAAGTGCCGAGACCTGAGGGGTCTACAGTGCAAGTAATACAACAAAAAAGGGCAGACTGGATGGGCCATGAGGTCCTTATCTGCCATCAACTTCTACGTTTCTGTTTCTAGTTCAAATTCAAGCAACAGTTTGAGTCATTATTATTTAGGCTGGGCTCCCTTAGCGCTCAATCCTGGGTTCCATCCTCTTCTTCATTTTCCTAATTGACCTCCCCGCTGCCTGTGCCAGCTCACTTATTCACATATATGCTGATGACACAGTCATCTTTGCCTCCGGTCCCTCTGCCGCAGCCATGGAAGTCCTGCTCCAGCAGGACTTCTACAACATTCTGTGCTGGTTCCACTCCAACACTAAAAAAATGTCATCCATGACCTTTGGTACCAGTCAGAAACTGGTCAGACTCCCAACCCTCCGTTTTCACCACACTGTATGGTACTCCTTTTGAAGCACTATTGTCCTTCAAGTGCCTCGGTTTGTGACTTGACAGCAAGCTTGACTTCTCAGCTCACATTGATGCCATCCATACAGAACTCCACCCCAAGCTTGGTGCCTTGTACCACAACAAAGACTGCTTATCTCTGCAGGTCCGCAGGGAGCTTGTTGCTGGGTTGGCGCTTCCAGTCTTCAACTATGTGGATGTGGTCTCTTTCACCACCCCCTCCACTTCTGTTGCCAGACTGGACACCCTCTGTAACAACTTTTGTCGCTTTGCTACATACTCCCCCACTTGTACTCACCACTTTTCCCTCTACTTCTCCCTATGAATCCTCCCCCTACCCTCATATTGCCATGCTCATTGCAGCTCCTTCAATCAATCAACCAATTTTATTTTTATACTGGAGGGTATGTGAGCAAAAATGCCCATTTTCACAAACGTCCAGTAGTACAGATATTTTAACAAAACAATTGGGCACAAAAGTACAGAATGAATAAGTTAAAAACATCATACAGTGAGGTGAGGAATAATATAGCATATGCACTTAATTAATACACTTGATTACAGCAGGTTTATATATAAGGAAAACATTTCATACAGAGGCAGATAGTCATAGGGAACAAGCATGGGAAAACCACCCAGGCAGGGTGCATTTGAGGCAGGCGCTAGGGCCTGGGGAAGATATAAGGGCAAAACCGGGGGAGAGGAGTGGGAGGAGAGAAAGGGGGGAGTTAGAAAGGTGGGAAAATAACAAAATATTTGTTGAGAGGGACAATAACAAAATATTTTGTTATATTCAGAGGGGAGGATGTCCAGGGTACACACAGGCAGTAGATTTGAGGAGGTGGTTCTTGAGGGTGCAGCTGAAGGAACTGATTGAGCTACAGGCAAGAATTTCAGGGGGCAAATTGTTGTAAGGCTTGGGGCCCTCGTAGGTAATCAAATTCTGTGCATGAGAGGTATGTGATGGGTGACCCCTCTTGTACTACACTTGGGGACCCATTTAGGGAACAGGGAGGTGATGCTTGGCAGCAGTAGGTTAAGGTTCACCTTGTGTAAGAAAGAGAGCATTTTAAAATGAAACCTACCCTCAAGAGTGAGACAGTTAAGAAGATCATAAAGGGCACAGTGGTGGGTATTCCGCGGGAGGCCTGTGACAAAGCATGCAATGCTGTTATAAGTGGTCCTGAGTTTAGAGAAGAGGTGGGATATCGTATACGGGGGAGTAGACAATGGAGCCATACTCCAAGGAGGGGAAAGAGCAAGGAGCTAGCCAGATGTAGTCTGAAGATAGGGATTAGGAACTTTCTGATTCGGTATAAGAGACCCGGCCTCGTATGGGTCTTCTTGATGAGGTTAGTAATATGGATATTGAAAGTGAGGTGCGAGTTGAGGAACAGTCCCAGGTATATAAATCCATCCACTTTTTCTATAGAGTTTCCAAGATTGTCCATGAGGGTTAAGCCTGAGGTTATGGTTTTTCTTGGGCTAGACATGATCAATAAACTTGTACTTCTAGGAAATGAGGACTATACCCTTGGCAGAAAACCAAGAGTGTAGGGTGCTGAAATCTGCTTGCAGATTTCCAAACATTGTGTCCATGTTGTTGTCACTGCAGTAAAGGGCCACATCGTCAGCATACAGCACAATTTTAGTAGAGTGGCAGATATCTGGGAGGTTGTTTCTGAAAAGGGAGAAGAGGAGCAAGCCCAGGATGGACCCCTGAGGAACCCCATATTTAACTGGACAGTCAGTGGAACGTGACCATTGATGGTTGTTTTCTGGAAACTGTGGGAGAGGTAGGTACCTACCCATTTAACAACATTTGCAGAGCTTTGCAGGCCCTGGAGGGTATCGAGAAGTAGGCTGTTGTCGACCAGGTCGAAAGCCTTGGTCAGGTCCACAAAGACTGAGCCTGTATATTGGCCTTTGTCACTAGCCTTGTGAACATCCTTCATATCCAAATTCTGGTTTGGTTTGCTTCCCTCTTACCTCGCCTCACTCCTCTCTCCAGTCCTCCCTGACTCATGCTTCCTCCACTCCAGGGGTCATTGCAGTTTCGCCACTTCTCATCCCCGATCCTCAGATGGACAATCTGCCTTCTCCTATCTACTTCCAACGCTCTGGAACCTGGTACACTCCTCCCTAGCCTCTCCACCTCCCCTGGCTCCGATTGAAGCTCCTCCTCCCACCTGCTCCTGCTATCCATCCTCCTGGCACCTCCTCAGCTTTGAGCCTCTGCAGTTCATGTGTCGGCCATTCACCTGGGTCTTACCAGCCTGCTTACTGGTCTCACTTCCTCACTACCTCTGCACTTCCTTCCCCCACGGGAGTAGGGTTGCACACCCTAACAGGTCTTTCATCAGATACAGTACAGTTTTTTGCACTCGGTGCCTTGCTGCTGTTGTATTTGCACTTGTATAGGTGTTCTATTTTGTACTGTGACCACACTTTACTTTTGTACCAATGTTTGTACAAATTTTTGTACAAATGAAATGCCATTGTGTATTCTACTTTGGTTTTCTCCTGTTCCCTTTCCCCCGGGTCACACCTGAAAACAAGCATTGTCTCAGTGTGCCTTTCCAAGGTACCAATTTTCAAATAAATAAATGTTATAAGCAATCCTTAGCCTGAAGGGATGGTGACCTAAGCTTTGGTTCTCCAGGGGTTTCATCCACAGAGGTTTTGTCATCTTCCCCATGCTGAAGGTCATAATTAGTAGTAATAATTAATGATTCTGCCAGGAGTTGGAGCTGGATCATGGTCCTATATTCTTGATACTGTTATCTTCTTTGCTGGTTGCACCTCACAGAAAGTATGTGTGGTTTCATTCCTTTGTTTGTGCTTTCAAGCCTTCTACCCTAAGGTACCTTTATTCTAAGGAAACCTCATCCCTGCAGCACCTCTAGAGGTGGAACCCCATTAAAAGGGTTTCTGTGTCTTTATGGCACCCCAAAAAGATAGTAGACATTGTAGCAGGAATGGAGAGGAAGTGTGTGTGCCAAAGGTAATCTATATTGGATCTGCTCATGACAAAAATGGATAGCGTGGGGGAGGTCAAAGTGGGGAACCACTGAGATCGAATGATTACGAGAGTGCGTGGGTTGAGATCAAATTGCAGGCAGAAATTATGCACTCCAGGACCATTTTAGGTGAGCAGATTTTGGAAGGGGATGAGGGGAGTGTTGGAGAAAAATTGTAGGGTGTGAAATCGGTGGGCAACAACTGGGATTTAATAAAGGAGGGAGTACTGGAGGCAACAGGTCTCCTCACAAGGATGGTGAGGAAGGGCAAGATAGGTACGGTTGTGGTGAACAGAACAATGAAAAAAAGAGGCTTAGGGTGTTAACAGTAGAGAAGTTAGATTTGTCCGTACAGTGTACGAGGGCTGTGGGCAGGGCAAATAGAATTCTGTGATGCATAGGGAGAGGGAGCTGCAGCAAGAGAAGGGAGATGATACTGCCCTTGCACAGATCTGTGGTTCGACTGCACTTGGAGACTCTGTGCAGTTTTGGAGCCCACACTTGAGAAAGGACAGATAGATTCTGGTGTCGGTAAACCAGTATGATACAGAAGCCGAAGGGGAAGTCATATGGGGAAAGGATGGAGAACCTCAATACCCCATTGGAGGATAGGAGGGACAGTGGGAATGATGAATGTTCAGTTACCTCTGTTGGATAAACAGGGTTGACAGCAGGATGGAGGGGGAACATGGACACCAGGGGAAACTCAGAAAGGAAAAAACTGATAGGGGGGAGAGGGGGTCAGAAAAGATGTCAGAAAGCACTGCTTTACAGAAAGCCTGTTAGGAACAGTCTCCCAGAGGAGGTTGTATTCACTCAGACATGAGAGAGGTTTAAAGGAAGGTGGAGCAGCCACATGGGAGGGCTGTGGGTGGGACAGATGGGGAGGAAGGAGGGAAATGACCATTAGTGGCATTTCCCAATATTTGACAAGTTTTGGGCAGACTGAATGGGCAGCAAGGACTTTATCCATCAACAGTATGTTTGAATGTTGCACAAGCATTCTATATGCTGCCTTACTTCCATACTTCTTCAGTACCTACCTTCCCTTTCCATCATCATTCCAGTCCTACCAAATCTTATCCAACACTTCCCTATGTTGCCTAGGCATTCCAACACAGAGAACCTGACAATTCATTGAAGGGCTTTAGCCCTTACTTCAGTGGGGCTGTGGGTGACGCACACCATGCCCCTCCCCCACTGAGTGGTACTTTAACTGTGCATGCCCAAGTGTCCTTTGGATGCTCGTTTCTTTGCCCCCACCATTCACCCCTTCTTGTCCGGTGGCACTTCTCCTTTCTTAGAGTAAGGTCTTCTTTCCTGAGGTACCTTTGGTCTACCCTTGGCATGTTCTCAAAACCCCAATGGAAAATGTGTCCTGGTGGCATATCCAGGGTGGAGCTCTACTCAGGAGGGTTTCTGTGTCTTCATGACACCCTGAAGTGATGGTAGCACCTATATCAGGGACAGAGAGTGCATACGCCAATGTTGCAGTCTGTGTTGCACAAGCATTTTTATACTATCTTCCTTCCACTCTACCTCAGTACCTACATTTCCCTATTGATTTAGTTTTTGTTGACTGGGAAGGGAGAGCTGGACAATACTGCCTATTTTCTGCCTTGTCTCAATGGGCAAGTGGGGATTCAGATGTAGACGAACTGAAATTGAACCAAATTAAGCTTACCAACCATCTGCTTCCATCATCATTCCAGCCCTACTAAACCTTACCAAATATTCACTTAAGTTGCCTAAGCATTACAACATAATGAGCACGATGGTACAGTGAACCAACCCGGGGCATGCAATAAAGCTGGAAGGGGGGGGGGAGTTTAGGAAGGATATGAGGAAGTATTTCTTCACTGAGAGAGTGGTGGATGCCTGGAAAAATCTTGGAGCAGTGGTGAAAACAGAGATGGACTTCAAGCATGCATGGGATAGGTATAAAGGAAAACTGGTATGGGGGGGGCAGAGACTCGATAGGGTCTGCGGTGGCAGAATAGGCAGGGAAAAGAGGGGAAGACTAGGTGGGCCAAGCAGTTCTTATCTGCCAACAAATTCTGTGTTTCCATGTTTCCCTTGTTTGCTCATAAAGTGTCTCAATTATTCAACCCCTCCCCCCTCCCCGAACATTGAATGCTTTCTTCACAGTTTCATAAGGTTACACAGATTACAAGAGAACTACTCAACCAAGTCTCTAATAAAGCAAATCTAAGGTTGCTTCATCTAGATGGGCATGTAACTCCTATTTGCTAGGGTCCTCTGGCAGGCAGGATGGACCACAGGTCTTTTGCTGCCTATAAATGTTTCTGTTTCTGTGTTTCTGAGTCTGTCACTTAGAGGTGTGCTACTGTTTGCTTAGTAAGTAGAAGCAGAGTTCTGCACATGCCACAAGGTGGTGCCAAAGGATAATGCAATATAAACTACAGGAGTATCTGAGTTAACTGTGCGTCCAGAATTCTGCAGCGTCTCGTGTACAGTGCCATCTTAAGTCCTTGTGGTGACTCAGGACACACAAGTTAAGTACAAAAAAAGTTCATAGCAGTACACATGTATGTCCATAAAACATAATGTCAAATATTAGCATACCCTTTATCTTCTCATCCCATAGGAAAACCCTCACTGCACAAGAAACTCTAGAACCTTGATTTTCAAAAAACCCCATTGTCGTACTTTCTTAGGTCAAAGATCCTTCGCTTACCAAGCATCACTGGTTGAACTCACTCCACCCTGACATTTCCTCTGTACCTACACTGGGCTCCTTTAAATGTAAGCTCAGGCAACAACTTGTTGCAGATGCCAGCTGTGTTTGTTTCAAATAACCAGTTCACGTTGTTATGGCCGGTACTTCTTGGGATAATTCCTGTCTGACCTCAGCAATCTCCCCCCATCCACTCCATTTTTCCTTTTCTAGCCCACTATCCCTGCTGCTTCCTTACCCTCTCCGCTTTCCCCCTGCTTAAGCCTTATGGGTGGAACCATCCTCTCACTACTTTAGTTTGCTCTTCCCCTCCCCCTGTCTTTGGCCCTTTGGCTGCCTCTTCTCCCACTGGCTTGGCCTCCTCTTTTCCAGTCACTCACCCAATTTTCCTAGTAGACACTTCTCCTCCTCCTTCTTCTTGGTGTTTGGTATTTAGCTCCCTTCCTGGATTAGTTGTTTACCATGTAATATCATGTATTTTTCCTGTTTACTCATTTGCTTGTTTATTCCTGCTTAACATATTTTTTACTGTCTTGTTTTGTTGTTCTTCCTCTGATGTGGAACCTATGTAAAGAGCTTTTAATCAGAGATTAAATAAATAAAATAAATAAAGGGAGGCAGCATAGTGGAGTGGTTTAAGGCTCTGAACTGCCAACCTGAAGACCTGGGTTTGAATCCCTCAACCCACACTTGTATACTGTGCAACCCTGGTGCACTTATTTTTATGTTGCTTGCACGCATGTGCAAGAAACATAGTGCCATCATCCGAGTTTTCGGAGGTGTGTCAGCCCGTCTTCCAATGCAGTCAGTGTGTTTGCAGGCACGGCCCCAGTTCCCCAATCACTGCTGCAGCTGTCTATGACAAGCTGAAAATGCAGTGGCATACAGTTGAAAGGGAGAGCTCCGCTTGAGTGAGCAGAGCGCGCTCCCCCCCACACACACATGCACGCACACGCATGCACACTGCATGCTCATGCGCCTTGCCCCTCACTGTACGGCCGACGGGGGTGCCCAATCCCCCGTCGGCTCCACGCCCCCCCAAAGCATCCAGGTGCCACGCTGGGAGCCCACCCAGCGTGGCAAAATCAGAGTATGGCCAACGGAGTGCCCAATCCCCGCCGGCTCCACTGCCCCCCCAATGCTGTCGCCGACGAGGGTTCCCAACCCTGTCGGCTCCACTGTCTCCCCCAGTACAGGGGTGCCATGCTGGGAGCCCACCCCAGCGTGGCAACAGATGTTATGGCCGACGGTGCCAACTCTGCCAACTCCACGCCTCTAGCCATATCTTCTGCCACGCTGGGAGCCCACCCCAGCGGGCAAACGCCCCGCCGCCATTAAAAAACCTGTAAAGAAAAACAGTCCCATGCAGTCTCCTGCCCCCACAACCCGCGACCACCCACTGCGCACCCCGCTTCTCCACACCCCCACCCCATACTTACTTCCGAGTCCGTGCGACGATCTTCGTGAACCGGGAACACGTCCTGCACTCTTCAAAGCCGACCGCGAACTGAGGTAATGCCGGTAAGCTGTATTATGGGATAGATAGGGTTTTTTCAACTTTGTTGCATATCTCAGGCATTTTTTGGAATTTTTGCACCAAATTTTCAACATGGGGTTTTTGGGATCCCTCCTCATGAATTCTTGCACTGTCATGGCATTACCCGGGCCCGAAGGGTGATTTCATAGCCACTGCGCAAAATCACCTTTCCGGAATGATTAACGAAACGACACTGCCAGTGTTCATAAGGTGGGCTCTCAAAAAGCCTATTTTGAAAATTTGGTGGAAAAATTCCTAAAAATGTCTGTTTTACGAGCGTGCATTGCGTAGTTCTACGCACACCGTAAGTTCGGCGTAATTTCGGCCATTTTCTACTCCAGATTTCAACATTGCCATTTTAACACACCTTCTTATGAGCAGTACAGCTGTCATTTTCACATCTCACCCAAATGTGTTTCACCATGTAGCGACAATGGCGCAGTCGGTGCGTAAATCAATGTACGGACACATTAAGAAAATCACAGTGACACTGTTCATGAGCAGAGGTCTTAAAATAGCTATGTTGAAAATTTGGTGAAAAATTCTAAAATGACTGGTTTTATCTAGCGCGCGCTATGCAGTTCCTACGCGCTCTTAAGTTAGCAAAATTTCAATATTTTCACCCAGATTTTCAACATTGTCATTTTACCACACCTCCTTATGAGCAGTACAGCTGTCATTTTTCACATCTCACCAAAACGTAGTTCACCATGTAGCGCATAAATGGCTAGTCGGTAAAGCAATCAATGTATGGGACACATTTAGAAAATCACAGTGACACTGTTCATGAGCAGTGGTCTTAAAATGGCTATGTTGAAAATTTGGTGAAAAAATTCCTAAAAATGACTGTTTTACAAGCGTGCATTGCGCAGTTTCTACGCACGCTCGTAAATTTGCGAATTTTCAATATTTGCACTCCAATGACTTCCAAATTCCTAAACAGCACATAGAAGCAAGCAACATTCGGCATTGACAAATGCTTGTTATTATCTCTGTTTCTCCCAGTGTCTCTAGTCACATGTCTTGGAAATGTTATCTAGTTTGTCATTTTACTCTGTTAATTTTGACTTAACTGCTGTTACTGAGGTCCTTATGTATTTTATCTCTAAAACCTATAATCTGTTGTTAATTTCCACTGATTTCTGGTTGTGTCACCGCTTGTAATACCATGGTCTTAGGTTCCACATTGTATGTACTGTAACACCCCTCCCATGGGTGGTTCAGTGTGATAATAGCAACCGCCGAAAAGTGATCACTATTATCGCGACCTGCATTATCAGCGAAAACATTTTTGGCGATATGCAGAAAAAGGCGACTGGGAAACTGTGCATGCACCCCCAGTCCCAAACCCAGGACCTGCTCTATTGGAGCCAACCACCCTACCCATCCCACCACACGGTTGGCTTATTGGAAGCAGGCTCACTACAGGGTTACATCCCTGTTTCTCATCCCTCCACGTCCTGTTGCCCACCCTCCCTTCCTGTCGCCCACCCTACCCTCGCGGTCGCAACATTCGCCACCCCCTACCATCACCCATGATGATAGCATTGTCATATGGGTCGCCATTTTGACAGTCACCCATGTATGGTTGCTATCATCACGTATATCCCCCGGGTCGCACCTGGAAACAAGTTAGTGTGCCTATGCTGGTCAACAAATGTTTAAATAAAATAAATAAATGGGACGACCTCTGTCCATTCAGGAGGAGAACTGCAGTCCTGGGTGGGAGGTTTAAATGCCACTTCGATGGGCATTTAAACTAGCAAGGGGGTGGCAGAAGAAACATGGGAAGCAGTGAATGCCCTTCCCCCGATGATAGAGCAGCAGCGATGGATAGCCCAGGGGAAGGGGACATTCGCCACTCCCTTGCATTTACTGCTCTCAAGTCCCTACTCCAGTCTCTACCCAGCACAAATTGCTCATGCTATTCCCCACCCTCCATCTCCCTCCTGCACCCCCCCCCCCAGCCAGCCACCACTCCTTTCTACTAGGACATTATTTCCCCAAGGCATCTCTGGTTCTCATAACTTGATTTTTCCTAATTGCACTAAATATGCTTCATGACTGTGTAATCCATATTTGTCTTCTTACCCTATGCTTCTACTGAGTGTATTTTATTTATTGCCCTGTGATTGCACATATTGTACTACTGTTACGTTATTGTATTATTTTGCACTGTTCTGTATTTGTACCTGTTTGCTCACAAATGTTTCTCCCTGTTTGTGTTTCTGGGTCGCACCTGGAAACGAGCCTTGGCTAAATGTGCCTTTTCCGGTTATCAACTTTGAAATAAAATAAATAAATAATTTCCCCAGAGGTTGTAGGGAGTAGGGGGAAGGGGAGGAAGGGACAGGAGAGTCGAGAGGTGGAACTGGGTAGAGGAAACTACTGTGGAGGGTGAGAAGAGGAAGGATAAAAAGGGGAAGGACAGTGAAGGATAGGCTTGGGGAAGAGAGGATAAAGCAGAGGCAGCGAGGGGCAAAGGGAGTGGAGATTCATATGCACCAAAGCAATGAGCCTGGGAAACAAAATTCCTGACCTTGAGGCTACCACTGCAAAGATGGACTTGGATCTGGTGGCCATAACAGAGTCATGGTGCACTGACAACCACAGCTGGAAAGTGGCCATACCAGAGCACAACATGTTTTGGGGGGGGGGGTTATACATAAAAAAGGTATTAAAGCAGCGATGCAAAGAAAAAAGTTATCCCCAAAAGCTGATTTTCTGCTATGGTTATAGAAGATATTGGCATAGCTGTTGATTTGGGTTTTCTGGGTGCCTCCAATGCTGCGTACGGTACCTTTGCATTTTATCTAGATCCTTACCCTCCTCTGGTCCTCAGTATTATTTATATGCAAAAATGAGGCAGCCATCTTTTTTCTTGAGAAATAATTACTTTAAAACTTTCATGAAATTCTTAAATGTTAATGAAAACTGAAAATTTTACCACCAAAATAAACTGGAAGACATATAGCATCAATTAGGAAGAAGAAAAAAAGGTGGGGTCAAATTTTAACCCACTTTCGTTGCACTGCTGCTTTAAGGCCCTGGAAATACAAGGTCGCTGCCAGGAGAAGGAAGGGCTGGAGGTTCTTTGGGTTGGCTTGGACATGGGGTCAGGGGCCTTTTTATGTGTAGGAGTGGTGTATAGGCCACTAGCACAGGGGGAGGATATGGATAGGGTTTTGGGGGGTCAAAAATAGCAAACAAAGGTGAAGTAATAATTATGGGTGACTTTAATCTACTGGTTGTGGACTGGAACATCCAGGCCGCAGCTGCAACTGGAAGCAGGGTCATCCTACACTCCCTACAAGGGGCATTTCTCAGGCAGCTGGTTACAGATTCCACTAGAGATGGAGCAATGCTAAATCTGGTACTTATGAACAGGGGCAGAATTGCAGACATCACAGTAGGTAGCCCCTTGGGTTCAAGCAGTCATAGTACACTGTGGTTTGACATATGGATTGGGCAGGAGAAAAGCTTCACCAGGACTAGGGTCCTGGACTTCAGGAGAGCAGATTTTAGAGAAGTGGGCGACTTTCTTAGGAATACTTTGAAGGGGTGATAGTGGGAGTGGGGATGGGGGTGGGGGTGGAGGCACAATGGAATAGAATAAAGGAGTGAATAACTGAGGTAACGGCAAACTGTTTAAAGGTAATAAGCAACGGTAAGAGGAGAAAGAGGCCACTGTGGTTCACAAAGGAGGTGGCTGAGCGCTAAAGGAGAAAAAAACAGCTTTCAGAAATACAAGGAGACCCAAATGGAGGCAGACAGGGTGGCATATGTAGTGAAACAAAGGGAGGCAAGAAGGAAGATAAGGGCAGAAGAGGCTCAAACTGAGGAAAGGAAAGCCCAGGAGGTCAAAGTTTCTTCAGAAATAGCACTGTTTGCACCTTGAAATATCAAGAAGGCAGCACACGTTTTTATTTATTCATTTAAAGATTCGAAAATAACCTTTGAGTATAGGATCTTTTTCAAAGGTTCCACGTCAAATAATTAAACAGACACAATACAGTACAGGTATAGAGCAATACATAAGGAAGTAGAATTACAAATCTAGATAATTGTTACAACGATTGAACTCCATCTGGTAATGGATAGGGCTAAAATAGTGAGATGTGCAGAAAGATCCCCCCCCCCATGGAGGGGGGCAGAATATAGAGCAGTGATCAAGAAGAGAAGAGCCTCTCCCCCAGGAGAATAGGGGAGGGGAAGGGGGTAGTAGGCAGCCTCAGGCCTGAAGCTTTGTCGACAGCACAAAGGGCTGGGGGGTTGAGGAGGTAGGGTGTGCTACGTGGGGTGGGGGGCAGGCTGCAGGAGAGAGGGAGAATGGGGCAGAGGCAGGTGAGCTGAGGGAGGGGAGTTGGAGGAGAGAGTGTGGGGCAGAGCAAGGAATGGGCGTGGGAATGACGGGGAGGGGAAGGGGAATTACATGCTAGGTGCACCACTAAATAGTTGTTTCTGCATTGGGTCATGGGAAAAGTCTGATGATGTATCTTTTTTTTTGTCAACTTTATTTATCCTCCGTGCTGGCCCCATAGGATTCTCTTGGACGTACTCCAGGGAGCCAGCTGTTTTCCTGCTCGGCCTGAGACCCCCATGTCAGACCCATGAACCGGGACCCCACCCCCTTGTCTGATCTGCCAACCCCCGTGCTCTGCACCCTCCAGAACAGGGCGTAAACTCCTACTGGCACCCTTTTAGAATCCAGGTGATGGAGCGAGGAGGGCAATCCATGGGCTGACTGGGCCAGCTATAGACCTGTCATCACCTTCCTGAGTACCAGGGCATTTACTTGTTCCTGTTGCTGGTCCTGGAGGTGCGCACACAACATGCCCAGCTGCCACATGGGAATACGACTCCGCACCCACTGCAGGACGCCTGCCAACACCTCCATACCTCTATGTGACCCTGCTGGCTGCATGCTCCTAGTCTCCACTGGGAGCTGTTAGTTCAGTTGGGACAACAACCACCCACTCCAGGAGAAGAGGCAGTCCATCAACGCTCAACTCTCTCCTCCAGCTGACCTCCGGCGCCTATGCATTCCTAACTGAACATTGGCGTGGCACGAGGTGCAGATGCCTCAGAACCAGTGCCACTGGGCCAGCTTGATGATATATCTTTAAATTGACTATTTTGATATTGGGACCCCTCTTCTAGGAGTGGTGGTGACAGTTTTGTTAAATGTCACTGCATAGTGAGAGATGCCGTGGTGGATGAATTTCTTAATCAGTAGCCCACTTTGACTTTCTGAAGCTAGTGAGATCGAGCACTCTAGGAGACATTGCTTTCATAGACATTTGAGGCTGGAACTGAACACAAAGCCTATTTGTTTTCACCTTTATTATTCTTAAGGTTCTTTTAGGATTCTTTTGGTCTAGTCCAGTTTCATCTATCAGCAGCTTGTTCGTTTATGTATTGGTGCAGGGATGGTGGAGAGGAGGTAGGGAAGGGATAGCCTGTCTGCATCACACTGAGGTGGGAGGTGTTGTAGGGGGACAGCTGCGCTTATCTCCCCTGCCCATTGTGCAACTCATTTCAGGCTACAGTGTTTTGGGAGTTAGCCCTTCTCTGGGGCCCTTATTTTCCTGGCTGTCCATCTGTCATCTGCTGTCGGCCAGTGAACATTCAATTTTTTATTATAGTTGGGATTTGTTTGCTTTCTTTTGACTTGTTTTTGTTTTAATTTGAATTTTTGTTGGGGTTTTGATAATGTACCAGGGAAAGAAGCCCATCTGCTACTCCCCTCACCACAGCTGTGATGGTTGTGCCCCTTTATGGAACAAATATCATGGCTAGGGGAAGGATATGGCAAAGGTGCAGCTCATTTGACATTCTGAGGTAACCTTATAGGATTCAGAATTGTGGGGGTGTTAAAAGTGGGTGGGTTGTCCCATCAGCAGAGAGACCTTTCAGTCACACAACAGCGGTATCCCATGATGAGGGCGCTGGGGAAGGGCACCCGACATGCTGGCGACCCACTCCCAGCGAATCCCTCACGGCTATGGGAGGGTAGGGGCTGACTGGATGGGGGGTCAGAGTACATCGAGCATGATGTCACTATATGTACACTGGGAGGGGGGCGGTATGCACAGTGAGGGACATGAGGGGTTGTGCCGTGGTGGTTGCTGAGCTGACCCCGTCGTGAGGTGGGTGGGTTGCCGCGGCTGGCCGTTCCATTTAGGTTCGATCTGGGTGCTGGTGCACTTATTGGCGCCCGCCTTCTATTTTTTAATGTCCTCTCCACATGCACCCCTAGAGTTGAGAATTCTTTAGTAGGGGGTGCGGGTGGTGAAGCCCCTCCACAGAAAACATTAAAAAGTAAGTCTCCGTTGCTGTTTTGCTGTGTGCCGGGGTGTCAGAGTGCCGAAAATGTTTTCAGCACTCTAGACTTCTTGATAATGGATATCGCCTTTAGGCTTTCGCCATTATCATATAGAACCCACAACAGCTTAAACAGGTCAAGGCAGACTTAGACGGACACTGTCTCCAATAGATCGAAATTGCTGTAACCTTTCTCTGCCAGTGGTGCTATGAGGAAGGAGCAAGAGCTACTTGCCTGTTGGCATATCGGATTCACAAACAACATCAAGTAGCGATGATTTCCACTGTGCTCCACCCAAATACAGGAGCCCAACTGACAAAAGTGCATATTTCCCAGGCTTTTTCTAAATACTATCAGTCACTGTATATCCTGGAACAGAATAACTTAACAAATTCCTGAACACCCTGACACTCCCCACACTAACTGAAGAACAAAGTGCTGACTCATGGAATAATATAGGCCAAGGAGATTGAAGCAGCCATAACTCGCTCCAAGGCCATGAAGGCTCCAGGAGCCCACGGTTATGGAGCTAAGTTTTATAAACTAAGTAAGGACTGAATCCTTTCACCTCTCCTTAAGGCTTTCAATAAAGTTTTGGAGGGCAAACCTTTACCCCCCAAACTGGTATTACACTGCCATTTCAGTAATTCCCAAACTGGGCAGAAACCCTCTGCTGTGTGGCTCTTATTGGCCCATATCAGTTCTGATTGCTGACTATACGTACTTTACATCCATACTGGCTCACAGAGTGGACAGTATCCTACCCACAGTGTTGGGATTGGACCAGAATGGATTTGTCTGACAGAGGACCACCACGGATAACACCAGAAGAGCATTGCATATCATTCACGAAATGCAGACTGACAGCTCCCTTCTGTCCTTCTCAGTTTAGATGCTGAGAAGGTGTTTAGCCGAGTGGCTTGGCCCTTCTTATATGCGGTCCTTAGAAAATTTGGATTTGTGGAGCCACTGATCCAGTTATTACAGAGCCTACTGTATATGAGGCACCACAGGTCTGTGTTAAGAGTTTGGGCCATCACTCAGAGATCTTCTGCCTGTACTGAGGGACCAGACAGGGTTGCCCATTATCCCTTCTGTTATTTGCAATATATATTGAGCCCCTTGCACAGGACATCCACAAGAGCACTAATATAACAGGGATAAGGGTGAGGGGGAGGAGCATCACATCGCTCTCTATGCTGATGATGTGTTCCTCTATCTAGCGAACCTTAGAAGAACACTACCAGCTGTTTTTCAGATACTGGAGTATTATGGAATAGTCTCTGGGGACAAACTAAACACAGTAAAGACCAAAACACTGACCTCCAACTGTCTTCCATCACAAGAGACTCTGCAGTGATTCCCATTTCAGTGGGACCTAGAGAAGCTTAAGTACCTCTGGATATTCCTTTCCAGAACCCAGGACTCAGTCCACTGGAGTAATTATGCACCCTTCTGTACTCAAATGACACAAGACCTCTCACAATGGAATTTGTTGCCCCTTAGCCTCTCTCATAGGGTGAATGTTGTTTGAATGGTTGATTTGACCCAGAGCATTGAATTTATTTCAAATGATCCCCCTATGCCTACTGGCTTACTAAATTCTGATAGTGTGGAATAAAGAAATCGCAAGATTTATCTGGGCTGGAAAACACCCCTGGGTAAAGCTTCGGCATTTGTTCCTGCCTAAGGGGAAGGGTGGCTTAGCTCTAGTGAATTTGCAGTATTATTACTGGGCATCGCATCTCCATTTTATAGCTCTCCGGCACCAGGGATCCCTAAAGGTGTGATGGAGATAGATTGAAGCCGAGCTTTTTCCTAATGAGGAATTTGTGAAAGTAATGTACCATTCTGATGCACCCACACCCTGCCATTCTAGCTAAAATCAACCCGTGGCTTAGCCACCAGGTTAAGACCTAGCAGTCTGTTCACCGCACATTACATTTTAGTCCCCTTTGTCACTCTGCTGTGCCCCTTTGCGTAACTGGAGTGTTTTTACCCGTCAAGGATAGATCTAGCTTTCCGCAGATGGGAACATTTAAATCTACAGTACCTTCTTCAACTTATATTTTGAATGACTTTCAAGTTCTTTGAAGATACCCAGAGGAAATTTCAACTGAAACAAGTTGATTTTTATAGATACCTTTAATTTACGACTTTTTTTTTTGCCATTCTCCCACAAGGAGCTTTCAACCCTCAATTCCACTCCACGATTATCAGTACCGTTATCTTACTTATACATCATGTAAATTAGTGTTCACATGATCTCCTCCCTATATAAAGCCATAGTTGACTTGGTTGATGACTCAACTGGCTGTGTGCTCCAGATGTGGCAGGAGGAGCTCAATGTACCTATCACCCCTGACCAGTGGACTAGAACATGTCAAATATCATCCAAACAAGTCACTAGTTCCCACCAGTGGAGGGAATATGCTTGGAAACATCAAATTAGATTTTTCCGTACACCCTCCATCATTGCTCACTACCATGTTACTCAACATGCCACATGTTAGAGCCCCTGTGGGAAGGCACAAGGATACCCACATAATGAGGCAGGGCAAAGATTTATCCAGCTTCAAGCCTGTCCCTCTGTCCCGTTCAATTGAGGAGGTTGAGTTGAGACAATACACCAAGTTTCCTCCAACCAGTTATTGCTGTGCGTTGCTAGATTGGTCGTAAATAAGACAGGGATCCTAAGGAATCTCCACTTTTATTTTAGGGCTGATCTAGTGTGTATCACAGTGACCTGGCTGGATGTTATTTCAGAGACAATATTTAGATGAGCTGGTTCTGCCTGGTCTCTGTCATGTACCATCCAAGATCGGAGCTTGGGAGGGGGTTGCCATAACATTTAGAACTGAGCTGAACCATGTGGAGCAATGGGCATCCTTTGAGTGTGTGGCTGTTTCATCTGTGGCTGGCCTGAGATGCAGAAGTATCCTTTCATACTGCTGTCTGTGATATGAGACAAGAGTTTGCTAAGTGATTGTTGGGCATTGCTTTGGAGTCCTCCAGGCTTCTTTTAGTGAAAAATTTCAATGCATGGAATGGCAACCTCAGATTTATTTACTAATAAACGACTCCAGATTACTGAAGCGCTGGGTCTTAGGCAGGTAAATTACTAGGGTGGTTTCCTGGCCATCAGGCTAGAAGGAGGAAGGGGATAAAGATTTGGGGCAGAGATCAGGAGGGGGCTTCAAAGGGTGAAGTGGCAATAGTGTGACAGCTAAACATGTAGTTCAATGTGCTTACGCAACTTCGTATGATATATACTTGTGTGACTTAGATATACTGTGGCTGTTCGCCTCTCTATCCGTGGAATATACCACCCTGTAGGAGTACGATGGCAAGGAACCCTAGAGGAGGTTTCCACCCCTATAGGTGCTGCGGGAATGATTCCCTTGGCTAAAGGTAGCTTAGGAAGAAGCCCAAGGGAAAAGGGAGACATGCCGTTGGAGGAGGAGGAGGAGGGGAGGACGATGTGGCAATGAAAGAAACGATCCTGGACTAGCCAAGAGGAGCGGCCTTTAAATGCCTGATGGGGAAGTGGTTTGTTACTCTGCCATCAAACTATAGGCTTAGCCTTGCAGTTCGATGTGCTTATGCAACTTGGTATGATATATGCTTGTGTGACTTAGATACATTGTGGCTGTTCGCCTCTCTATCCGTGGGATATACCACCCTGTAGGGTTACGACAGCGAGGACCCCTAGAGGAAGGTTTCACTCTTATAGGTGCTGCAGGAATGATTCCCTTGGCTAAAGGTAGCTTAGTAAGAAGCCCAAAAAGAATACCCAAAAGGGGTGTCGAGCATCGAAGGAGACGAGAAGTCAGAAGATATTGAGGACGGGAATGGAGTAGGTGTAGATGGGAAGAACAGGAGAGAAATGGGAGAGAATGAGGACAATGAGCGGAATGAAAGCTGACACGCTGCAGGAGGGCGGGACTTCATAAGGAGAGAGGGAACAGCCAGGGCTACCATCCAACTCCATCCAACAGCGGAACTTAACTACGGAACCTATGAAAGCACTAACCCTATCTAAATATTATAACCATTGGCACAGAGGAGAGGAAAAAACCCCTTTGAGGAAGAAACGTCTGGGGATCCAAGGCCTAGGTCACCTTTCCTCCAGGCTGAAGGACATTTTGATTAGTGAAGGCTCAGCTACTGCAGTGTAGAGTCAAGATTGAGGGAAGAGGAAAAGAGTACAATCTGTAAGAAGCTCTCACTCTATGCTTCTAACAGGAATGCTGTTGAGGGTTGTGAGCGATGTCTCTACAACTAGACGCCCAGAAGCAAAGGAGGAGAGAAATGACCGCTGAGGCACTCAGCCAGCCTACATGAGCCTATGAAATAGACCAAGTGAACCAGAAGGCGGTTAGATGGAGAATAGCATAGAGGGTGCCTCTGAACCCACTCGGGCAGCTAAAGGGGCCCCGCAGGTGAGAGCCCCACCCCTCACAGCTTGAAGTCATAAATTCTACATCCAGAGGTGTCGTCGAAGTGAGGGATGACTGAAGGTCCACCCAGAGCGAAGACATTCTCACATGGGCCAGAGAGACGGACCCCATGCCAAGCTTCGGATGTTCTAGATGCAGACTTCGGGGGTGCAGGGCAAGACCGTTGGCTACAGGCTAGCCCTGAGCTATGGATTAATGGACGCGGAAGGCATATCTCCAAGGAGAGCAGGTCGAGTTGAGGTAGCATAAGACCTGTATGAGGGGTATACTGGATTAGGCGATAGGAAGACAGAGACCTAAGGTGAGGAAGGATTGAATGAAGGAGACCCTGGCGTGGGTCTTGAGGAGTCTGATTGCGAGCAGTAATGACAAGAGTGCATGCCAACAGGTCCATTGAGAAGTCAAATTAGGAGTGGATTGAGCTGCATGAAGGTAGAAATGAGAATGGCTGGGCAAAGCCCGCAGTCGACGGGTGAGGTACAAAGTACCAGGAGTAGTGAGGTAGCCAAATGGTAGGTAGGAGGAGCAGCTGATGGAGAGAATACTGTGGAGGCTGGTACAGAGCAGTGTGGTAGAAGTCGGGGTGAGGTGACGCCGAGTAAGTGAGAGGAAAGAGAAAGCTGCCCATGCTGCCTGGAGCCAGGATGCCTGCAGCGACGGCGGAATCCCCTGCCATGGGAAAAACAGAGCAGCCACGAACCAGGCACCCTGACACCAAGCAGCTATGTAGGAAGGGAGATAAAGTAATGATTAAGACCTGGCAGCTGAAAGTGGACGGACAGGATGGCATAGGTAAATGACTGGATGGGAGCCATCAACCAAAGCTGGGCCAATGAGAAGGGGAGTAAAATACAGAGCAGGTAACAGTATAAAAGAGCATAACTGAAAACCGTAAGTGAGGACAGAGAGAAGAACTCCACATCCAGAAATGCAGCTGAAAGGGAGCCACTGGTTGTTGATGGTACTCCCTGCAGTAGGCAAGGCATCTATCAAATGATCTCTCCAAACACTGTCAGCACCAACAGACACGTCATAGGCACCGGCAGAAGAGTCAAAATACCATGAATGCAGGGAAAGAAAGTACTGAATGAATTGGAGGAAGGTGCAGGTATGGGAAACATGAGCCAGGAGCAGGAGGCATAAGGAATGAAAATACTGAAACGCCATGTTGCAGACACAAGTCCGGTTAGGCAACAGAGGGTTCCAGAGGTGTCTGACACAGAGCAGGAGCATGATCGAGCACATGGCAAGCAGTGAGTACACCAGAAACAGCAGTGTGATAGATCATGGGAAATAGTATACAGCCCCAATGGGAAAATGGAGTTTAGCGGTTCTGAAATCAGGCGATCCGGGTCGGCATCTACAAAGTAGGCGGGTCTGCCATATGTGAGCCAAAAGCAATGCTCAAAGAAGTGACTGACCTGCTGCACCAGAATGGGTCCTAGAGGTAGGGTCGTTGTACAGAACTTCTCGGGTCGGAAGGAGCAAAGCGGATGCGGCGGCTGTGAGGAGGGCCCAAAAGGATCATGATGGAGGAGTGGTAACAAGTTGAAGACAACATGGGAACGAAGGAGATAACAAAAAGAAGGGGGGGTGAGCAAACAGCAGTGGGAGACAGGACCGGGTAGCCATGAGAATCAACAGGGGAAACAGACTGAAAGGAGAGGGAGAGCAGAAGCAGAGAGGGACAGGAGAGGTGCGGGGGCAGCCAGAGAAAAGAGGGACAAAATAAGGGGAACAGGAGGGAGCAGGAGAAGGGTCAGCCAACAGAGCCTCTGGCTGCAACAAAAGAAACGATTGTGGACTAGCCAGGAGGAGTGGCCTTTAAAGGCCTGATGGGGGAGTGGTTTGTTGTTCCACCCATTGAACTACAGGCGTAGCCTTGCAATAACTGATTAAAAGAGTGCTTCCAATATAGTGCAGTCTAAACCATGCTGCAATAACCACATTCGGAGGTCGGCCTTTCTGCAGGACCTGGGTTGGTGAGGGTTGCCGATCTAGTTTCTCTCCTCAGTGTGGGGCTGGGGGCTGGCTGTAGGTTTTAATTTGTGGACAACTCCTGTGACTCTGTCTTCATATTCTCCGTGTGGGCCTTATCTTGTGGAAGTGTACATTCGTTTTCTGTGTGGGGTCAGTCCCCCTTGTTTTTATTTGAACTTTAACTTTCAGTTAACTACTGTGGTAGTGAGAGTACCTCATTTTGGACAACTGAGGGTTGGTGGTGGGAGCCCACCCTCGGACATTTGTACCGTATACTGAGTTTATTATTTTAATTTTGTATTTTTAGTCCTGAAGGGGTATCATTAACTGTTGGACTATTGGAGTGGTGGTGAGAGCCCACTCTTAAAACTTTTATTTACTCACACGAGGGAGTGGTCCTTTCGGACTAGATTCAGTGTATTTTAGGGCTGCCAGTGATATTTTACAGTAGAATCCTATATAATTAATTTTATTAGTTGTATCTGTTGGTGTGTTGGTGGATGGTATATGTGTTGTGTGTGTCTGTTGATTGTGGTTTTTGTTGATTTATTTGTTTATTTTTTGGGTGGCACATGCTGGATAGGTGTTCAGATGGTCAGGTAATATTCCCCCACCAGGCTCAGGGAATTACGTCCCTTTCTTTGCCTTCCTCTGCCTGCTGAAATCTACAGGAAATGTCGAGCCTTTGGGATTGCTAAACAATGCAGGACAAAGAGGGGTTTCGGGCCTGGTTGGGGAAAGGAGAGGGGGGGCTGATTGAGGTGGTAGGGACTAGAAGATGCCCTGGGGCGAAATGGTGCCAGGACAGGGGTTTCCCCTGTCTTGTACCGATACCCAAGGGCTCCACAATTAGTGGACAGGAGCCGAGGTCTTCCTCGAAAACTCATCCAACTCAGGCGGTGTTGTGTAATGCCAGGTCTATGAAAAACAAGACAGCTATTATAGTTGATCTTGTTGGAACAATTGAACTGGCCTGCATCACCAAGACCTGGCTGGATGAAAATGCTGGCCCTATATTGGCTTCAGCTGTTCCAGTCGGGTACTCAGTGATACACCGCTTGAGGTTGGATCGTGGGGCGGGGGGTGTTGCCATTATATTTAAGCTGGAACTGAACCTTGTGGATGTACCAGTGGGGATCACCAGGTCCTTTGAGTGTATCCTTGGAGTGGGTGTGGGGTTCAGGATTCTCCTCATTTACTGTTCACCAGGTGATGGTGGAGATTTCCTGAAGGAGTTTGCAGACTTCTTTATCGATGTGGCATTGTAGTCCACAGGTGGTTAATTCTGGGGGACTTTAACGCCTGGGTCAATGATAAACTCTCACATTTTGGACAGAGTTTCCTCCAGCTTATGACGATGCTGGGCCTCACATGGGCTATTACCTCTGCTACCCATATAAGGAGTCACTCGTTGGACCTGGTGTTCCTCAAGGGGATAGAGATCACCGATTTGGGGGTGGAACCAGTTGGTTGGTCTGACCATCACAACATAAGCTTTAGTTTCTGGGCTCCTCCTAAAAGGCCTTCCCCCACAGAGATGATCCAGTTCTGCCCTTTAAGGGGGATCACCCCTGAAGGTATCACGGCGGTGTTGTATCTATCGGGTTTGTTGAGAGAATGCATGAATTTGGGGGATCTGGTTCTGGCCTATAATGCGGCAGTGGGAGATGCCCTGGACAAGACTGCACTGGTTCATGTTCGCCTGCTCACTCTCCACCCAAGGAAGCCTTGGTTTGATGGTTCCCTTGAAGGAGTTGAGGAGAGCAGGTCGAAGGCTGGAGAGATCTTGTTGGAAGTCTGGCTTGGATGTTGACAGGCTTAGATTGATGGAGCATTATAAAATCTATCAATCAGAAATCACCGTAAGAAGGCAGAATTCTTGTCCAGGGAGATTTCTGCTGCTCGAGATCGACTGGCTCAGCTGTTCTGGACCGTAGACAGATTGTGCAATCTGATCTGTCTCCAGTCCCGAAAGAATTGTTTCGCAGGCTGAGTGCGATGAGCTTGGTCGATTTTTTTGCAGATAAAGTTGCCAACATCCGCACCAGCACTGACCTGGCACTCCCCATGAGGGGTTGCAGTGATCAGCGGAAGGAGATGAGCACCTGGCTTACCAGGTCAGACTTTTACCAGCTGGAACTCATGGATATCGTCCAAATCGTCCAGACTATGCAACCAACTAGCTGTAGTTTGGATCCAGGCCCAACCCCTTTACTAAGGGGTTGTGTTGATACTATGCGCCCAATCCTAGCTGAAATTGTTTGGGGTTCTTTGGGGAGGGGGGTCTTTCCTGATCCCCTCAAGGAGGCGGTCATCTGACCACTCATTAAAAAATCCTCTTTAGATCCAAATCAGTTAGCTAACTACAGGCCTATCTCTAACCTGCCTTTTGTAGGCAAGATTATTGAAAGGGTGGTGGCATCACAACTGGAGGATTATCTGGGATCTCATGGCATCTGTGAGGCTCTCCAGTCAGGATTTGGGAAGAGATACAGTATGGAGACCGCCCTCGTCCGGGTATTGAATGACCTAATAGTGAGAGATCATAAGGCACATACCATCTTGGTCCTTCTTGATCTCTTGGCAGCATTCGACACTGTGGACCATGGTGTGCTTCTGGAATGCCTACGCTTTCTTTGTGGACTATCGGGTGTAGTCCTCAAGTGGTTCCAATCTTGCCATAGGGGCAGATCTCAGAGGGTTGTCACAGACATTTATTCTTCTGACACCCTCTCTCTGTCTTGTGGGGTACCACAGGGCTCCGTTCTGCCACCCATGATATTTGCAGTGTACATGCTGCCATTAGGAGATATTATCAGACAATACGGTTTGAGTTTTCACTGCTATGTAGATGGCACTCAACTGTATTTGTCTTTTCTACCCAGAAAGGAGGATGCGATCTCCATATTTAACAACTGTCTCACTGAAATCAAAGACTGGATGAGTGCCAGCTGGCTGAGACTGAATCCAGATAAGATCGAGGTGTTAGTCGTGGACCCATGCCGCCTGGGGGTAGGTTTAGGGGCTGGACAACTGTCAGGCTTATGGCTTTATGGTGTCCAGCTGTCCACCTCAGACCGGGTGAAGAACCGTGTCGTTATTTTAGACAATGGTCTGAATCTGAATCCTCAGGTGTTGGCTGTTGTCAAGTCCTCTTTTCACCATCTGAGGAATACTGCCTGGGTAACACCTGGTCTCCCAGGATGATTTGATTACTTTGGTCAACGCTTTTGTCACCAACCGCCTTGATTATTGTAATGCCCTTTACCTAGGGCTTCCAGGGGTTGATATTCACCGCTTGCAGCTAGTGTGGAATGCTGCGGCCAGGCTTTTGATTGGTACATCTAGGGCCAGTCATATCACGCCTGTGCTGCTCAAGCTGCACTAGCTGCCTGTTCAGTGGTGAATCACCTTCAAGTTTGGCTTGCTAACCTTTAAAGCCCTACACAGACAGGGACCCAGCTACCTGAAAGATCTTCTAACTCTCTACTGCCCCCTCTGTCCTCTCCGATCTGCAGATGAGGGATTACTAGAGATTCCCAGGGTGCTTTTGAAAACCTCTGTACCTGAGCCTTTTCGCATGCGGCGCCTACACTGTGGAATTCTCTTCCTCGTTGGTTAACAGAATGCCTGACCATCGAAAGTTTTAAAACTGAACTAAAAACCTGTCTTTTTTCATCAAGCATTTTTTGATAGTCTTTAGTGGAGCTGAGCAGTGTGGCACCACACTTTATCATGAAATGGAGCTACAGAGCATGTGCCATTTTGGCGAACGCCGGACTTTTCAAAAATTAAAGTAAGTGGAAACTGACAGAACAGGGAGCTTTATTTGCAGAACCCTTAATTGGGGGGTAAGGCTTGCAGGGGTGGGTGATTGGGATAACTACAGTTCTCCTTTAAATATGTATATGTAATTTGTACAAATCTTTACAAAAAATAATACATTTCAGAGACAGACTGCTTGCTTTAACTCTGACTCAGCCCCAATACGTTTCAGGAGGGGATGGCTAACAGCAGCAGTGACTACAGGAAGTGCGTATGTCAAACTTTGAGACCACCTTACAGTGCGCAAACTAGTACAAATACAGATCACTAAACGGTGCGCGTAGTTATAAATTCAGCAGTGTAAAACTGGCTGTGCTAAGTCACAAAGCTAGAAGAAAATGAATTTAAAACCTCCTGAAGAAAGAAAGGTCTTGATTGCCACTGAGGTAGCTGCTTTAGTGTTATATGTTTGAATATTCCACATATGAGGGGCCACTCACAACCACAGAAGTGCTATCTCTAACTGACCTGAGATTTGTCCTCCTTGTAGCTCTCCAGCAGCTGCCCTCATGGGTCAGAGTGTACATTCCAGAACATAGGTGCGATAGGTCCCACTCTTTATTGTTTGTCTTTGTGTCAGATGGGATTGGATTAAACAACTGCAGTGGAGGGGGGTCATGTTTGGTGATAAGGTATTTACAAGAGCTGATCATGTTCAAAGCGCAGTTGTGAAGCACTGTTGGGATTACATGCCTGGTTTTGTAGGTATAATGGGGCAGGAATCAAAGTCCTTATGTACTTTGTAGTTTCGGAAGACTGCTATCACCAGTGCAGAAATAAAACAAAGGTGGGAACACAGTGCCTTTGTTGTACTTTTCAGGTGTTGTCAGTTGGATCGTTTCAGATGTTAATCAAACCTCAGTCCAATTGTCCTGTCATTATTTCTACCCAACTGTAACACTTCCTGTAGAGTCAGTTTAGGGACACAGGGGCATGAGTGGAAACTTATGAGGGGGAGGTTCAGGAGGGATATGTTAATGTTTAATTTTATTGAAAGGGTGGTAGACCTGTATAACAGTCTGTCAGTCTAGATAGTGGGTGGCAAAACCATAAATGGTTTCAGGCACAGCTGGGACAAAGTGAAGGGTATAGTTGTTACTCGGAATGATAGTACTAGGGAGGGGAATGGGGTGAATAGTGAGGGCTAGTACCGTGTACGGACAATAATAGGTCCCAAGGTTTGATAGGAGACTACAGACAGACTGGATGGACCATTGGTCTTTTTCTGCCATCACTGTCTATGTATGCTACAACCCATGACAGACCGTGAGTGTATTGGGGCATTAATGCATGCCTCAGCTGCGTTGTGAGGCACAAGGGCTTGCCCGAGTGACTTCAACCAGGTGGGAAGTACATTAATGCCCCGATACACCCACTGTCTAGAGTGGGTTATTGCACTTATAAACGGCTTGCTAACTGTAAAAAATCAAAAATTAAAACCTTTTTACAGTTGGCATGCCAACAGTGCATCTACTGGGGTATTAATGCATGGTCAGGTGACATTTTTTGGCCAATGACAAGTCATCATTTGACCAATCATTAATTCCTGTTTTAGAAGTTTCTATGAAATCATGCAAAACCTCATATGTTTCATTCTGATTTCAGTCGAAGCTATGGAACTATGTGCAAATACTGCACTAGATGGTTTCCAAGCTCGGTTTTCATGGTAAGTTCCATGGAATCTACGGAAAATCCAGGGATGAGTGGTATGATGTGACATTATGACAGAGGAAACTCCATTTTTAGTATCTAAGAAGCCATAATCACAATTTTTAGCAGTATGCATTTATCTGCTAGCTGTCTTTTTCTTTTTTCAGACTTTCAGCTACTTTTTCAAATATTCACAGAGTATTAATACTCACAGAACTAATGTATTTTTTTTTTAATAAACAATGTAATTGGGATTTGAGACATGCAAAGCATACAGCACAACAATACCAGATAAAAACAGTACAGTATATCGAACTAGGATTACTGATTATTGATAATTTGAGAAGTCATTTTAACTACACCAAGAGGCCCTGTAGAGAACAGTTGCTGTACACCCCACAACCCTAGTGATAGGCATTAAATGGGAAGTGTGGGCATTAGAGTCTCTGGCTTATATTCTAGGAGTCTGTAGATGGATCTGGTCTGCAGGGTATTTGTTTGTGCACCCCACAACCACTGTGGGTAGGCATGGAGTTTCAGGGGTTTGGGCATTTGTAAATATTTTAGGAAATAATTCAACCCTTTTTTCCAACTAAACTAATCAAGATAGGTAGAGGTTCCAAAAATAAGTAACCAATAACATATAACTCAGGAAACAGATTGCTAGAGGGAAATTACTGGTGTGGTAGGTTTCATTAATGGTGCAAATGAGCTGGGGTCTGCCCTTAACCTCTAACGTAATTCTTTTGATGAATGGTACAGATTCAACAGGGTAATTCAGTAAAGATCCAGCTTTAGAGCGGTGGTTAATGTTTACTGGTGTCTAAATAAGGGAAGGTTACTGAAGTTTGATATAAAAACTGTTCGGGTAGGTTCCTTGGGTGGGCTTGTTCAGGGATGGTGATCAGGGTGCCTAATTGGCTTAATATCCTTAGGTGTGCTTTGTGTGCGTTCCTCAAGCTGTGTGATAATTCCCCTAGTTTAAGGCACTCCAATGCATCAGTCAGCCATTGTCTGTAAGTTGGGACTCTTTTGTCTAGCCAAAGGTGAAGCAGTTGTCTCTTGGCTGTGTTAGCTACTAGGAGAACGGTATGTCTACTGCTGACTGCCAGTCCTCTGTGGACTACATTTCCTGAAGTACAGATTTCTGGGGAAAAAGTTCTTGCAAACCTAGGAGTGGGTTGAGATTTTGCTTGATTACATCTAAGTATGCTTTGACATGAGGGCACTGCCACAAAATGTATAATAGCATAACTTCATTTTGTTCGCACTTACGGTATGTTGCTGTTAAGATTTTCTTCATTTTGTAAAGCTTCCTTGATGTCAGATATAAGTTGTTAAGAGTTTTGAACTGGGAGCTGGCTCAGTAGTACAGAGGGCTGAGGCGCTTTGTGCACCTTACCTCTCCCTCGTTGGTGACCCTGGTTCTGGAACAAGCTTAGGCCGTTGGGAGTTGGTCAGGGAGAGGGGTCTGGAAGAAGGATCAAGCAGTTACTTGGCAACTCTCCTCTCCTCTCCCAGATCAGGGAGACAAGTCTTCCCGCTCTTGGCTGCCACCGAGTCAAGGCTCGGTGGTGGCATTGGGCAAATGGGGGGTGCTGGCGCTAGGCTGGGTGGGTGGGTGGAACAGGTTCGCCGGTTCTGGCGCACATGCACGACCACATCACTAAGGCCCCAGGGAATTAGGGATAGGAGAAAATCAGGATAAAAAGCCATGCCCCCCCATTGTTGTATGCGATGGCCGTCAGGACTCTCGGGTCCCACACCGCATGGATCCTAGCCAGCTTGATGACTGGCAGAGCGGCAGACGGGACTGGGGGTCCTGAGCCAAGGCCTGAACACAGGCATAGGTGGCAACTGGTGGGCAAAAAAGCTGTATAAAAAAAAATAATTTTGAACTGTTGTACCATATTTTGATATCAGTTAAAGAGTTGCTTGTCTCAAGAATTCCTGTGGTTGTAACCAGATCCAATGATTAGTGTTTGTACCTAGCCCTTTGCTCCACCATTGTATGCTTTCTTCTGCTTTACTGTGAAGCTTGTCAATTAAACTACCATACTACTGTGAGGTGGAAATATCATTTTTGATTAAGCGCATCACCATGTCCTGTAAATAAGATGCATGCTCCCTGCCAGAACATATGGCAGACGGCTAAGGAGATGTGTGGAGGGCTGCGCCGGTTGCTGTATGTACTCCCATGGCACCGAAGAGTCTGGTAAGGAGAAGGGTTGGGTGGGTATGGTGCCACACAGGGGGCACTAGACACCAGGGAGTGCTGCCTGGGCATGTTTGCTACCAGAGATGGGGGGGGGGGGTTACCTGGACACACCAGAGGCTAGTTTGTTTTATTTCACTGCACTTTACCATTTACGTACACCAGCAGCACAGGCATGGATGGTGTGCCTGTTATGGGACTGGAGAGTGGTGACCAATGGGGGATCACCGGATGCCAGGGACATGTATTACCCTGAACAGGCTGGGACCGGGGGGTTGGACACTGGGCACCTGGGGGCTCTGTGTGTGTAGGTGACCAGCGATCAGCGAGGGGAGACCATTAGGTACCAGGTATTAGTACTGCTGTGGGCACCTGGATGGTGATTGGTGGGGGGGGGTTGACCACTAGGCATCAGGGATTACTTCATGGGCACGGGGCTGTTGACCGGAGGGACGGTGGACCACTAAGCACCAGGGATGTCCACAAACTATGAGACTGAGCAGTGGGAGAGGCAGCACCATACTAACTAGCCTCCATTACCCATGCAAATGAGCCCATAATGGGCATGCAAATGACCACTTTGTGCTTTGCATGCCCAATGGGCTCATTTGCATGGGTCCCTTTGAAAATTGCAGATAGCACTATCCACTCTTGAGGCTTACTACAGGATCCATGTCTGAGCAGCCCTACTTGACTTAGCGGTGCGCCAGCATGGCCTTATATTCAGGCGGATAGCACTGGTGTGCTGTCCAACCGAATATAGCATCCTCGGACCCCTAGGCAGTTGCCAAGCGCAGTGCAAAATTTTGCACTCTGCTTTGCCCTTTTCTGAATATGAGGCCCCAGTTGTCTGTTTGTTTGGTGATTAACTTGTCAGGATGGGCACAGTGGTCACGGCATCAGAGGGCCAGCAATCTGGGTGGTAAGGTCTTCTATCTGCATTTTTTGGGGGTCATGAAACAGGTGCTCTGTGTTTCACCCCACTTTTCCACCAGATTGCAACAGTGGTCCAGTCTTCCAGACAAGGGTTCAAGGGCAGAAAGTGCACCATGTGCAAATTGCCACTTACCCCATGTTGGCAGGCTTAGTGCCTGAAACGTGAAAGTAGTCTCCAGAACCATCAGGAAGAGTCCTCTTGTGCAGTGTCATCTATGTCAGAGGAGAGAGTGTATCCCTTGGAATGTCAGGAGGCCAGATCTACCGCAGCTATCTCCAAGCAACTCTCACCACAGGTCCACTTACCCTGAATCTGGGTCATATCCACGATTAACAGGGCCTTCGTTACAGACCCCACGTTTTTTGGATTTCCCAGATCCAGAGCTCCCAGTATCCATAGACAAACATGCATGAGGTAATAGACGCTAAGCCTCTTGCCAACACAAAAAAGCAGGCAAAAAGCAAACCTACCTCCAACCTTGACTCACGTGGCAGGAACCAGCAACTTCAAGACAAGATATCCAAGAAATAGAAGAGAAAAAAAAAAAACATGATTTACTACTCCCTTTGATTAATCCTCATCATACAAGGAAGGAGAGCTCAGTAGGCACTCCTTTGAGTTTGACTGAGGTATGGGCAGACAGTTCCCCTCACAGGTGGTGAACCCAGGGGCCACCAGCTGCACCACCGGCATGTTTGGGTGCTGGCAAACAGCAAGGCAGAAGATACTGCGCTCCAGCAGCACCTTGCAGTAAAGACCGGTTTATTCACTGGTAGTTCAAAATGTAAGAGGACTGGCCTCCTAATCAAGAGACCAGAGTCTTGAAGTGCTTGGGTTTTTTGCTTGTGTCTGTATTTAGAAGTATGGCTAGCTTTTTTTTTTTGTTTTGAAGCACCGGTTAATAAACTGATCTTTAATGGAAGGTCGTGTTGGAGTGCTGCATCTTTGTGTTTCGTTCCCTTCAGAGAACCTGGGCTTCTATGTCAAGAAGGAGAAGCCAGGAGAATCGAAATCCTGAGCCAAAAAGCCGGGGTTTTATCCTTTCAAGAGTTAAATAAGAACAACCTGTGTTTCAAGCAACAAGAGTGTGATTGTGAGTCATACTAGTAGCAGCATCTCAGCCCCAAGGTGTTGCCCCAGAGGCAGAACGTTAGAATACAGTAAAATTTGAAACTTTCACTGTCAAATAATTTTCACTATTTTCACTGAAGCACTAATTAGTGTGAAATAAATGTGTGCTAGTTAGCACTATTAGCACTTTTTCCATTATTGTAAATGTGGCACTAATGACTTAGCACCAAATAAAGTTGCATGGTGATGGCATGTGTGTTTGTGCTAAAATAATTCGAAGGCTCCGCCTATGGTTCGATGGACAAGCAGCCAGCCACTCCCACTTCCTGAGCTATATAAGCAGTTCCCCTCAGCCTCCCTCTGAAGCACTTTTTCTTTGTTGTCTGGAGGCTCTGTCTGTCCTCTGCATCTGGCCCTACCCCACCCAATTTGCTGCTTCTTTCTGCTGGACTTCTGCGTTTTGTTCTTCTGCTTCTGGTTTGTATTTTGCCTCTGGCTGTGTGCTTCCTTTTGTCCCTTCCCTGTTTTTTCTGTTTGTGTACCTTAGTTTTGTTCTGCTTTTTGGGGACTTAGTTCCTACCATTTACTCATTAGAGCTCAAGCTACTTGCTTTCAGTTACCCATATTGCTATTGCAATCAGTACCTGTGTTCTACTCAAACCAAGGCTGCTCCCCATGCTACACGTGTAATTGTTTTCACCTGATTCAGGCTCCTTCTGAACCCTTGCTATGCAGCTCAATCCTGCTTCTCAGCTTAATCTACCTCCCACGTGGTCATAGCTGCCTTCAGAGCATTGTGCTTCCCTCCATTCCTTGTTTCTAGAATACTACCACTCATAGTTATTCAGTGCTGATGCTGTTCCATGTTTGTATACTGCTGTTATACTCCGAGGTCAGCTAAGCAACCTGTGATGCTGTAAACTAGTTTTAATATCTGCATGTGGTTCTCGACCCCTTCCATCACTTTCTTGTTTTTCCTACGGTGGGGACTTGGAAGTGTTTGGGGAGTTGTGGCCCCATGTGGCTTATTACTCATGTTCTAAATCCTGTCTTCACAGCCAAAAATCCCCAGAGTATTTGTCACCTTCATTTGGGTTTTTGAATGCCTAGCTGACTTGCCCCACTATCATAGTGCTGCTTCCCCACTTATGTTTATGTCCCACCATTGCTACTGTGTTTTGCAGACCTACGTGCAGGTCTGACTATTCCTACTGCTTACTGACCTAAGTACAGGTCCAACTATTGTTACCCTGCCCCACTGAACTACCCTGCCTTACTGAACTACCTCCAGATCCACTCTTTCTCATGTCATCTTTGCTTAATGCTCCCTGCCATCTGCCCTGCAAGGTCTTAGCACTCAACGCTCATTCAGCTCCTCATCAGTCCCTGGGGCATGCCACTCATACCATTCTGGCGCAGGGTTACCCTGCAACCAACGGTCTTGCTCTACACCTGAGTCCACAGCTTGAGCATGCGAAGCTTGGGGTGGGGTCCTTCTCACCTGGCCCATAGCTGGGAATGTCCTCGCTCCGGGTGTACCTTCAGTCATCAACCGTACCAACGGCACCTCTAGTTGTAGAAGTTAAGACTCAGCTCTGAAGGGCTGGGGCATCTCACGGGGGCCCCTTTAGTGCCTGAACGAGGAGGCACCCTTCAAAGCTATTCCCCCTATAACTGTCTATGGTTCACCTGGTTTGTTTTTAGATTGGTAGGCTGGGTGAGTGCCTCGGTGGTTATTACTCTCCTCCTCCCGCCTTGCAGGTGGCTTGTTGCAGAGCACAGTGGCTCGCAACCCTCCATGGCGTTCCTGTTAGAAGGATAGAGTGAGAGCTTTCCTCCAAATTGGACTATTTTCCTCCTCCCTTTAATTGGGTTTCCAAATTGCAGCAGCAGAGCTGTTACTAAATAAATTATCCCAAGCCTGGAGGGAAGGCGACCTAGGCCTTGGATCCCCAAAGATTTCCTCCTCAAAGGGTTTTTTTTCTCTCTTCTGTGTCTCAGGTCATAACTGTTAGTTAGCGTAGTGTTCCTTAGTTTCCATAGGCAGGATCCGCTGTTGGATGGAGAGGGATGGTGTCCCTAATGCCGTCACCTCTCTCCTTAGGAAGTCCCCTCATTCCCTCGCAACCCATCAAACTCATGCTATTGTTAACCTGCACATCCCATTGCGTTATCAAGCTGCCTGATGCTTTATCTGTTACTATGTCTCACAACTACTAATTGTTCATGCTTCATACTACTACTTCCTTTTGAGAATCCTCCCTAAGGTACCTTTAGCCAAGGGAATTGTCCCGCGACACCTCTAGGAGTGGCACCCTCTAGAGGGTTCCTTGCCTTTGGTACCCCTACATGGTGGCAATTCCTCTGGAATAGAGAGTGTGAAGAGCCAAAACCTAAGTAACACAGTTGCACAAGCATAATACTATACTGGCTGCGTAGGCCATTGAATTGGAAGGCTATGCCTATGGTTCGATGGACAAGCAGCCAACCACTCCCACTTCCTGAGCTATATAAGCAGTTCCCCTCAGCCTCCCTCTGAAGCACTTTTTCTTTGCCCCGCCACCCTCTCCTCCTCCTCCTCCAGCAGCAGTGCCTCTCTCCTTGGGATCCTTCCTAATGTACCTTTAGCCAAGGGAATCATCCCACGGCACCTCTAGGGGGTGGAACCCTCTAGAGGGTTCCTGCCTTTGGTACCCCTACAGGGTGCTAATTCCTCTGGAATAGAGTGTGCAAATGGCCAAAACCTAAATAACAAAGTTGCACAAGCATAACACTATACTGGCTGCATAGGCCATTGAGCTAGTTTTACAATACTAAATTTCAAACTCTGCAGTGTGGTCATGCTCCCCCTGACATTCCAATGGTAGATTTATTTCTCCGCTGAATAGATCCATAGCTCCAAGTCCTGCTGTAGTCCCTGTGGCAAAGTGCTTTTAGTTTTGACTATAATTTTTATATTTTGTAAAGTGTTTGGCCTGGATATTCAAATGGGTTGTGCATGGTGCAACCTCCAATGCACCCCGGCGCGATATTCAAAGGGGTGAGTTGCGATGCACAACTCCTGATGTGCTGAGGCGCATCGGTACTGTATGAGACGCTATTGCAAGGGGCGTGCCCATGCACATGTGGCACATCCCGATATTCAGCCCGGAATGTGCAGCGCATATGCCGGGACAATCCTGCCTTGTGCCGCTCAGGGGGCGCAAAGTTGTGCCAGATAAAACAAGGAGCAAGTCCTGACCACCCACAGGTGGGCTGCTGTATTGCAGGGTGCAACACAGCAGCCGCCAGCCGTGGGTGGCCACCCGCCTACCCAGAACACCGTCCACAAGCACCCTGCCCTGGGAGTGTTGTGCCCCCCATCTGCCCGTCGCCCAGTCGGCGGGCATCGTAAATGTATAGCCTGGTGGTCAGTGGCAGTCCCCCATCGCCCGATTGTGGGCATACGTATGTGCAGACTCCCTGTTGTTCCAGTGGGAAGCCCTCCCTTGCCCAATCTCGGGCATCTGTCAGGATGAGACCCTGGTGGTCCTGTGGTACCTCCTCCCCACCCACCACTGGGGTCCCTACACCTAGCCCCCCATCATCCAGTGGGCGGCAGCACCCGCCCACATGCCACCACCGAATGACAGCATACAGTATGGTCTGCACACCTGTTGGTCACGCGGTGGACCAATGAGCATACAGACCGTACTGCATGAGTGTCATTCAGCGAACACTTGTGCGGGTGCTGCCGCTTGCCAGTGACGGGGTCTGGGTGCAGGGGTCCCTAGTGGTGGGTGGGGAGGGGGTACGTCTAGCGATATATACCGCCCATGCATGGGCAATCGGGGTTTAGCGGGCAATATGCTAATTCCATTTACCATCATGTATTGTATCCATCCATACTACTGCCAGATATAACGATCATTGCCCGCCGTCGACATTGGGCATTTTGCGTTGCTGTCTGTGGCCATCCAGTGCTGTACCAAGTGACAGTCAGCAATTAGCGGCTCATTACGACGCAGTGTAATGCTATACAGTAGCAGTTACTGGAAGACAGTGCATAAGTAATGCATATGTATGCTTGACATTCTTTCATGCATTCATTTACACCAGCAGATCAAGACATGAATTACGCTATGAAGCAGCGTTATGTTCGAGCGATGCAGCTGCGGGTTATCGACAAGCTGGATGCAGAAGCTATGGTACAGCATCACTGTGCACGTAAAGGAGTTCTGTGCTGGATGCTGACAGGGAAAAAGCAACCATCGGTCCAAATGATGTGAGGGCTGCAATCCTAACTGTACGTCATGCCATGGAGCAGCACCCTACAATTGCACCGAACTGGGAAGTACTTTGAGCAGCCAAAAAGGTCTGGGAGCCGTACATGTAGTCTACGATCACCGGCTACTTTCAGTAGGGACTCTAACGCACTTCCATGCAATGTACTGCACGTTCTGCTTGTTTGTTTCACCTATACTGCATACTGTATCTGTAATATAGTGCACGTCATGTTATTTCAATACATTTTTGCAGCATGACCACAGTAACCGCATCCTGCTTTGTATGATTTTTATGCAATCATTATAGCGACCAATGCTGATAATGGGCAACTTTAGCAAGCACAGATGTGCCCATTATAAGCAGTGGGGACTGTACCACAGGACCACCGGGGTCTCATCCTGCCAGATGCCCGCGATTGGGCGAGAGGGGGCTTCCCACTGGACCACCAGGGAGGCTATCAATGCTTATGACCTCAATTGGGCATACGGGAGCGGGGGACCGCAGTGGGACTGCAGGGTGTCAATCTCCGACGGCTGCAGCCTGGCTTGGCACTGGGCGCAAATCGCCCTGGATCAGTGTATCGCATGCACATGGGGCCATAATGATATGCAAATGGTGCCATTTGCACTTTGCATGCATAATGGCCTCATTTGCATGCCCCATGCTGAATATCGTGGGCCATGCGCATAGCGCAACTGCACTTGCGCTGGTGCATCCCCCGCTCCTGTACTGTGTCTTGTGCTGGCGCAGTGCCACTGTGCCGTGTGCAGTGTGTGCGCCTTCTGTGCCATATTCAACGGTGCTGAGCCATGACGCAGCACCGTTGAATATCGCCTGGTCCATGCCCTGGCGCAGCCCAGTTGCGCTGCGCCTTAGCTTGCTCCCCAGCCCGGCGCAGTTTGAATATCTGGGCCTTTGAGTTTATTTCATACTCTGCATTAGTTTACGTTAACTGCATTCAAAATTATTGTTTTTTACAGGTTCCATGCAGAACTGGGAGAACTGCATTTTTCACCGGTTCCTGGTTTTGGTTTCTGGTTCCAAATTAAACAAAAGTCAATTAATTTTGTTTAAATTGGATTTCATTATTAAAACAATTGCACTTTTTTCATAAGTACAACCCCGAAAACATATTTTTTTCATTTGCTTCCTGTTGAATTTGCAGGTCAAGAAGACCTAAAAAGAAAACCAGGCCAACAGGATCTAAACCGTGTATATTCTATCCTGTAAGCATTGGTTGGCAAAAGCAGATGACCTCAACCTTTCCTTCAACTAGTTAGACCTAGATTACGATTTTGTAACAAAGAAAAAAAGGCAGATAAATGTCAGTCTTTGTCTGCACCAGCATATACAACAGCTACTTGAGAGTGCGCTCCTGTAAATCAGTGTATAACGAGCATTTGTCTAAGCCGAATGTTGTCTCGCTGACATTGGCACTGGTAGTGCAGGAGTTAGAGATGCATAATAGGAATGGCAGTGAAGTATTGAAGTGACGCCAACCTCACCCCCACCCTGCAGAGACACATTTTCAACACAGGCATTTTGGGACCTCCCCTCATGAACAGTGGCACTGTGATTTTGTTAATTTGTCACAAAAGTTGATTTCCCACAGCGACCACGCCATTGTGCGCCACCGGTGCGAAAACACATTTTGAGCAGAATGTGTAAAATGACAGCCGATCTGTTCATTAGGAGGTGTGAAAAAATGCCAGTGTTGAAAATCGGGCATGAAAATATTGCAAAGTTGCGCACGCTTGTAACACAGTCATTTTATGGGCGTTCGTCACCAAATTTTCAACATCGGCATTTTAGGACCTCTGCTCATGAACAGTGTCACCGTCATTTCCTGAAACTGTCCCAAAAACTGATTTCGCACAGTGACCGCGCTATATTGCGCCGGACATGGGAAAACACATTTCGGCCAGGATATGTAAAATGACAGCTATACTGTTCATAAGGAAGTGTGGGAAAATGCCAATTTTGAAAATCTGGAGTGAAAATATTACAAATTCACGAAGTTACGAGCCTGCATGGAAACTGCGCAACGCACGTTCGTAAAACAGACACTGTTTTGATTTTTCCTACCAAATTTAAAACGTAGGCTTTTTGAAAGTCCACCTCATGAACAGTGGCACTGTCATTTTTTTAATCAGTCCCAAAAGATGATTCTCGCAGTGACCGCAAAAATCACCTTTCGGGATTGAATAACGCCATGACAGTGACTGAATTCATGAGGAGGGTTCCCAATAACCCCATATGGAAAATGTGGTGCCAAAATTCCCAAAAATGGCCCCGATATGCACCAAAGTTGAAAAAACCCTATTTATGCCATTATACAGCTTACCGGCATTTCTTCAGTTCGCGGTTGGCTTTGAAGTGCAGTCGTGTTCGGTCCACCAAGATCATCGCGTAGGTAAGTATGGGGTGAGGGGTAGTGAGGAGGCGGGGTGAGCAGAGGGTGGTAGCGGGTTGGGGAGGTTTGCGGACTCAATGAGGGACCGTTTTCTGTTTTATAGGGGTAAAGGAAAACACATAACGGAACTTTTTTTTCTATTTTAGGGACATTTGGCATGCTGGGGTGGGTTCCCAGTGTGCCGCCTGAGTTGTTTTTTTTTTTTTTGGGTGGGCTGTAGCCGATGGGGGATTGGGCACCCCGTCTGCAAATACCAGTGGGAGCGGGAGAGCCAAGGGGGATTGGGCACCCCCCTCGGCACACAACAAATGGGGGGCATTATGCTGATGGGGAGAGGGCTCCCACATCAGCAGATTGAACTGGGAACGGGGACTGAAGCTGATGGGGATTGCGGCCCCCGTCAGCAAAGAAAGACTTTTGGGGGGGCGCATGACGCCGATGGGAGATTGGGCACCCCCTCAGCACACAGTTGCAGTGGGAGGGGGGACATTATGCCGACAGCATTGTGACAGGCAGCGGCAGTCACTGCCGCCATGTTTTTTGAAATGCTTCACCAGGAAGGAAACGTCCGCTGCGTGATGAGCTTGGCTCTCATTGCAGTGGACCTTTTCTTAGATCTGGACACCACATTAGGTATGCCTGCTGTCAGCACCTGCAGCTAGCTTATTGGGGAATGAGGGACTCACCTACTAATGCGTGCCCTGCATTTGCTCACAGTGACCGCACCTTCAAATCTGCTATTACTGCAATATGTCGGCTGGCGCGCAAGCGTGAGCCAACATAAAAATGGAGAAAAGTACCACTGAAGGTAGAAAGTTCTCCTTAGATGGTTCGTCTCCTCTGCTGTTGTCTCTGGCACCCAAGGAATCAGAACAAACTGCTAAGCCACCTTCCAGTAAAGAGCACAGGTCTCCTACTTGGGAACACTCTGATGGTCCTGATTACAACCACAAAAATGTTTTCTGAACACCAGCTAAATAATACAGCTGGAAAACAGAAGCAAAAGGAAAAGCACATTAAGGTTCTTCTGCCTGAAAGGCAAATAGAGGAACCGGTACCAGAGAAAAATATGCCCTCCTTGAAGAACATCAAACAAAAACATTTTTGAAGCAGTGCAGAGTTTTAAAAAACTGCCCCCAATGTGCCTCTCAGTCTCCCTCCAGAGGAGGCATTTGGGGAGGCAGAGTAGGAGGAACTGATTTCCCCAGGCCCAGAAGATACTGCTGAAGAGGAATTTGGTTCTGTACCCAGGGTGGATATGGACTATTTATCCTGTACTGCATTTTTAAGGCAAATAACTGATGTATTGAATCTGCTTGGCACTGAATCGGAAGTGGACATAGAGGAGGCAGAATTCATGAGTATGCTGGGTCTGACCTCGACAAAGAGTGTCCATACCCATCCATAGACTTTCTTTTTTTCATCTTTTTCTCCCCTCTAGTTGTCCCTCATCCCCATTACTCCAATATCCACCAAGACTTACCTGCTAACTGTCTTCCCCAGGACTTACCATCCCTGGCTGGGCCAGCGGGGCTCCCCCATCACTGCCATCAAGCGGGATCTGGTTCTTCTGGTGAGGGGGGGGGGCCCCAGATAGTCAGGTGTGGGGCCTGCATTTGTCTGGCAGCATCCTCACAGCCAGTGTTTTCTCCCCTGTTTTTTCTCCCCAAGAGGGCACAGCATGCAGTGTCATCATGACGCATACCTCACACTCCTGTGTGATGTGCGTTGATGACTGCTGTGCCCCCTTGCTCTCAGTCAGTCCCCAACTGAATTTTCCCTAGCTTCCACTACGAGCCAGGTGTTCACCGGGCTCTGTAGCACCCCTCCGCCACTCTGAAGGAGGAGAGTAGTCCTTTGGATGCTTTTTAAAAATGCCACCAAAAGGATTCTTACAATGTCTTCAATCTTTATGGCTATAGACAAGAAATTTGAGAAACCATGTGGTACCTAGGGAGGGCTCTGAGTTGATTTATACTCATCTTGACCCTGGGAGGGTTATCCAGGCAGCTGCTTGCAAGAAAGTATTGACTAATGTCTCAGCAGCACCTCCTGATAAAGATTCTAGAAAAACCTGACCTAATGGCTAAGATGACATACACCTGTTGTTGAGGCAGATAGCTTAGCTGAGTTATTCTGCCCATTACCAGGTACATTCTTGCCACTATGTGAGAGTTTGTCTTCCCAAGAGAAGCTTCACGTAACACATACAATGAAAGCTGGTCTGGAAGCTGCTAAATACCAATTTCCAAATGATTGTTGATGTGAATTACACTGCATCTGGGGATCTAGCAAGTTCAGTGTGTGACAGGAGAGTCACATAGCTTAGAACAACGGACTTGTCACAGGGCATATAAAATAAGGCAGCTGATTTCCCCTTTGAAGTTACCTTTCTATTTGTTGACAGATTCAAGGTACTGTATGTGATGATAGTCATCTGCTTGTTCTTATTTGTATTATATTTTTGAATATAAATACATGTTTAGGCTTTTGCTTAGAAACACAGGCCAAGCAGCAAAGCCACATGGGATTTTGGAACAGAGAGAAAAGAGGATCTGCACTATTCCTGACCCAGTGGAAAATCTAATTAAGAGCTTCCTTTAGGCACCAGGTTGTAACAGATTGTAAAACCAGCATTTACTTTGAATCTAGGAAACTGGCCGTAACAGACTGCATTTTATGACCTATTTGGAGGAAAGCAACGTCTGACAGATACCTGTGAAAATCCTCACACAGATAGAAGAAATAGCATTCAGGATATCTTTCTGAAGATCAAAGGAGTAATTCTGACCTGTCATAAATCCTGCTGTGTTAGGCTCACTAATTAAAAAAAGTAAATATTTTTTTTAAGTGGGATGTTGAGCAAATGTGCAGATGCCTGTGACTAATTCAGTATATAGGAATGTGAGTGATAAATTGGCGAGCAAAAGGACTATTGTCTACATAGCTCTGTATTCACCTATGAAATCTATGAAAACCTCACAGCCAGCATTACCACAGAGCTGTGACCTCACAAGCTGGGTGGGACCTTTTCCCCCTCCTGATTGTCAAGCTGCAGAGGGAACAATACATACATTGTGTTTGGACTTTGAAGACACACTTGTACTTCTGGACTCTTAGGAAGCACTTCTATCAAAGTTAGGTAATTTCAGCACCACTATTTACTAACTGAAACTGATCAGTTACGCAGTAAGAAGGCATTTGTTTTTTGTCATTTCCATATCTTTATTTGACCGTACCATTAATGTTATATGTTCTGTGTTTTGTATTTTATTTAAAATTTTTAATTCTAGTAAACTTGGTTTTCCTTGAAGTCCTGCCTGAACCATTTTCTCATTCTGAGTGTGAATGCTGAGACAGTGTTGATAATTCTGGTAGAACTGTTAAGCGCTTACAGTGTGTTATCATATGCAGCAAGTTAAGAAAAATACCAAGGTCTTAATTGAGTCAGCAGGGGGATTGTGAACCAGGTGGTGTGCCCGCTGGGTTAAGTATTGCACTGCATTCCTGAGGAGGGAATGATATTTGGACCGGTTACCTGGACGTGCTAGTGAAAAAGGGTTCATATTTGACCCCAGGACTTGAGACTGGTAGTTGATTGGACCCACAACAAACAGGAGGATTACCCTGTTTGTCTCCTGTTCACTCATTGCACTTTGAGGTTGGGCACTGTGGGAACAGAGGGTCTGACCCATGGAATGTGTTTGTGAACGATCTGGTTGGCAGCAGAGTGATCTAAAAGATTTGGTTTGCAGTGTTGCAATCAAAAAGATTTGTTTGCATACTGTGAAAGCATTTGGTGACACGAGCATTAAGAATCCAGTGTGTCAAGTTGATAAACTATAACAGTTCATACACAAAACAAAACAGTGATTTAAAAAAAATATATATATATCATTATGGTTACAGTCTAAGTTCCCTATCTGTTTTTTTTTTTTTCGGTGCAAGTTAAAGTAGCTGTAGATTAGGGAAGAAAATGACTCCCACCTACAGCGAGTACACTGCGGAATACCTGAGGCAGTTGTGCCAGGAGAGAGGAATCCGTTGTGATGGGTGAAACAGTCAGCACCTTGTGGAGGCTCTTGTGGCAGCTGATGCCCAAGACCTCGAGTCACAGTCGGTAACTGGAAGGGAACAGACTTTAGGCATGGAACGGCCAGTGTCCAGCACAGTGTCCAGTCCCAGGGAGGAGGACAGTGGGACCAGTGTGAACTGAGAGCCACCGCAGCAGGGGAAGGTCACCACCATGCTGGAGCCAGAAGGGATCAGGCTGCAGACAAAGTTGAGGAGAATGGAGCTGAAATTCGAGAAGAGGAGGTTCCAGATGGAGACGGAGAGAGAGGAGAAGCAAGAGCAGTGAGAGGCCGAGCAAGAGGAGTGAGAGCGCCAGAGGAAATTTGAACTGGAGAAGCTACAACTCCAAAGACCAGCGCCAGAGCAGGTAAGTGGCATGTGTGAACCTGGACCTCCAGGACTGGGTTACAAATTAAATTCTAAATTGATAGCTGAATTTAAAGAGGGGGAAGATATGGATGCACTTTTAAATTCATTTGAAAAGGTAAGCATAAAAAATTCCCAGAGAGTCCTGGAGCTTCCAGCTTACCGGTAAAGCTCACGACGCATTGGGTTAAATGGACAATCAGAACAGTAATGATTATGGCAAACTTAAAGCTGCATTGTTAAAAAAGTATGGCTTGACCGCTGAAGTATACATAGTTAAGTTCCATAAGCTCAGGAGAAGCCCTGACATGAACTACGAGGGGCTAGCTACCAAAAAACGTCAGTTTTTGAAACATTGGTGGGAAGGGGTTAAAGCAGACGCTGTAGAGAAAATTGAGGATGTTGTACTTTTGGAGCAAATCTTTTGGGCTTGCCCAGCAGAGCTGAAAACCTGGCTAGAGGATCGAAGTCCAAAAACAGTACAGGAGGCTGCTGAGCTCTCGGACCGCTATGCCAGGAGCAGGCCTGCTCTTAGAGAGAGTGGGACAGGCGTGACAACACAAAAAGGGAAAAGTGCACCTTCAGGGCACCTAAAACCCTCACTGCCTCCCCAGAAAGTGGGCGGCCCCAGGTTACAAAGGAAGGATTTGCCTGATAAAAGAAATGATTGTTGGCATTGCAAACAACCTGGGCATATTGCATGACAGTGTCCTAAAAGGGCAGAGAGTGCACAAAGTGGTGTTGGGAAGGAGGTGTTTTTTTTGTGTATCCCCGAAAGCATGCCAGTAAACATGAGGGAGCACATACACCCAGTTACTGTGAATGGGGTACAAACCCATGGGTTAAGGGACACGGGGGGTGTCCCTTACTTTGGTAAAAGGGGATTTGGTTGAGCTGAACAGATTATATCCAATCAGTTTGTTACACTATGGGGATTCACTAGGGAGGAGAAAACTCTGCCACTTGCTAGTGTTTTCCTGGACTGAAGTGAGGCAGGAGAGTGTGCAAAAAGTTGCAGTGGCAGGAAATCTGGCCCTGGATGTGATTATAGGGAACAATCTCCAAAAGGGGATGGTGTGTGCAGTTACCCACAGTCTGGCAGCAAAGGCAGATTGTAGTTCGCTGGACCCCATAGACGCCCCTGTGGAAAACACTGGGAGGCTGGTACCCCAGCCTTTGTCTCCTGATATGGAGAATAATGAAAGGGGGGTTAGAAATTCCCCAGGTAGCAGTTCACAGAACAGCTACAGAAGGTTACTCTGAGGAGGGAGGGGTAGCCAATAATCAGAGGGTTAGGGAGGGCAGTGACCCTGAATGCCCTGATGCTAGAGCTAGGGACCCTAGTTTAGAAACTGAAGGGGACCTGTCCCATGCCTTGGGAACATGTAAAGATTTTGCAGCTGCTCAGAAAAATGACCCCAGTTTAGAGAGGTTGAGGGCTTGGTCAGAATCTGATGGAGCACAAGGAGGTGACGGGAGACATAAAGTGTACTGGGACAATGCACTGCTGCTGTATACTCAGGACGTAAGAACAGAGGGAGGGGTGATAGGCAGGCAGCTTGTCATTCGCCAGGGGTACCATGAGCAGTTGCGCAAGATTGCACACAGTATTCCCTTGTCTGGTCTTCTGGGAATCACGAGCACTACGAAGTGGTTGACCCAGGATTTCTATTGGCCCAACTTCACCCAGCAGGTGAAGGAGTATTGCAGGTCTTGTCAGCGGTGCCAGGAAATAGGGAAGGTGGGTAAGAAAACCCAAGCTGCCCTAATTCCATTGCCCATAGTGGAGGAGCCATTCCAGAGGCTAGGAATGGATATTGTGGGGCCTTTAAATACCCCCAGCACCTCCGGGAAGAGGTTCATCCTGACTGTGGTGGATTATGCCACCCGGTATCCAGAAGCAGTCTCGCTATCCCCACTGAGGATAGACAAAGTGGCAGATGCCTTACTTGGGATTTTCTCCCATGTTGGGTTTCCACAGGAGGTTATCACCGACCGAGGGGGTTTCTTCATGTCGGACCTGATGACATGTTTGTGGAAGAAGTGTGGAGTGGTCCAGAGGTGCACAACACCTTATCACCTGCAAGCCAGTGGGCTTGTGGAAAGATTTAACGGTACTCTAAAGTCAATGCTCCAAGCGTTTGCTGAACAGCATGGGAGGGACTGGGAGAAATACCTTTCCCACCTGTTGTTTGCGTACAGGGAGGTGCCCCAAGAGTCAACAGGGTTTTCCCCCTTCGAGCTCTTATATGGACGCTGGGTACGTGGGCCCCTAGACTTGATCTGGGAGGACTGGGAAGACAAGCACGCCACCCAGGGAACTCCCATAGTGGATTACATCCTTAGGTTTAGGGAAAGGCTGAAGGAGCTTATGGGGACAGCCCAGAGCAACCTGGCAGCTGCCAAATAGAAACAAAAAGTGTGGTACGACCACAGAGCCAGAGCTCACTTGTACACGGTGGGTCAGGAAGTCATGGTCCTTATCCCAGTCCGGAAAGACAAACTGCAGGCTGAGTGGGCAGGACCATACAAAGTAGTCAGAAATGTAAATGACGTGAACTATATCATAGAGTTACCTGACAGAAGACATACAGAAAGAATGTACCTTGTCAACATGATGAAGCCATATGCTAATAGGGCTGACATGGTGTTTGCAGTGTGTAGTCCTGGGAAGGGGATGGATGAAAGAGACCCCCTTCTGGACTTGCTGGAAGAAAGCAAGCGGGAGTCCTCTGTGGAGGCAGTTAAATTGTCACCCCAGCTGGCCCCGGACAAGATCCAGGAAGTAAGGAAGGTTTTAGCAGACTTTGCTCCACTGTTTAACGCCAAGTCTGGACTAACCCTCTTAGCGACGCATGATGTAGAGACAGGGACACAAACGCCCATACGGCAGACAGCATATCAGGTGTCAGAGGCTGTCCAAAAGGACATTAGGAGGGAGGTGGGGGAAATGCTGGATTTTGGGGTAATCCAGAAATCCCACAGCCCCTGGGCCTCACCCATAGTCCTTGTGCCTAAGCCAGATGGCTGTACTCGTTTCTGTGTTGACTTTTGTGGACTGAATGCAGTCACAAAGTCAGACGCCCACCTGATACCCCGGACGGACGAACTCCTGAACAAGTTGGGAGGGGCGAACTACCTTACGACTGTTAACCTGACAAAGGGGTACTGGCAGGTAGAGTTAACTGACAGAGCTAGGGAGAGGTTGGCCTTCATTGCTCCAATAGGCTTATTTGACTTTAAAGTAATGCCTTTCGGAATGAAGAATGCCCTGGTCACTTTCCAAAGGTTGGTGAACCAGGTGTTACATGGTGCTGAGGAGTACGCCGTGGCATACCTGGATGACATTGCCATCTTTAGTGCCAGCTGGGAGGAACACCTGTCCCACCTTAGGGAAGTGCTGGGTAGGATACAGAGGGCCGGTCTCACTGTCAAAGCTGAGAAGTGCCAGGTGGCCATGGCTGAAGTGGCACACCTCAGGCATGTTGTAGGCCAGGGGCAGCTCCATTCCAACCACGTAAAAATAGAGGTGATCAAGGCATGGCCCAGACCAGAAATGCAGAAGCAGGTCAGGAGTTTTCTAGGGACAGCAGGGTACTATAGGAACTTTGTACCCAATTACAGTGCCCTGGCTGCTCCCCTATCTGACCTGGAAAAGAAAAAGATGCCTAAGAAAATCACCCGGGAACTAGCCTGTGAAAAAACCTTTACCAGACTGAAGGAGGCACTGTGCAGTGCTCCTGTGTTGACTATAGCAGCCCCTTTATAGTCCAGACTGATGCCTCCGACGTGGGTATTGGGGCTGTACTGAGTCAGACATCCAACCAAGAGAAAGATCACCCCGTAGTGTACCTGAGTAAAAAGTCACTTCCCAGGGAGCAGGCTTACTCTACTGTGGAAAAACAGTGTCTTGCCATAGTGTGGACCCTAAAGAAGTTAGAACCATACTTATATGGGCAGCATTTTGAGGTACAAACTAACTACAACCCCCTGGTTTGGCTGACACAAATGGGAAAAATGAATGGTAGACTATTATGACATGACAATCTTACATAGGGCTGGAACAACCAATCAGAATGCAGATGGCTTGTTGCGTCTATATGAGGAGCGAATTGACTTAGGGAGCGCATCCCATTTCGGGGGTAGAGCCCCCAAATTCAGTCTAGGTGGGGAGGATTGTGACACTTGGCCAGCTGGCTATGATTACTGTATGATATTGGTATTATAAATAAATGGTCAGTGCATGAAATGTCAGTCTGTGAGATTTGGCCCTTTAAATTACAAGATGTCAGCAGCTGAAAACTAGGATGTAATTAAACAGACCAGAAGGAAACAGTTAATTGGAACATCCTTCTAGAGAGACAGTTTATGGCCCTCATCACCTGCTGCTGCTTTTAAAGTAAGAAGTTAAATACAAATTTTATTACATCAGAAAAGGACATCATTTAGCTGATTCCTGTTGGCTATCTCACACCTGGGTGATGGACTGCAGGGTTGTAATCCTCAAAGGAACTGGTTGATCAAAGACTCATAATTTGGGAATGGGTTTTTGCTGATGTTCATATTATTTAAAATACCTCCTGGTAGGAAATCATGTTTGTAATTTTATATTCTAAAAGGAGGAGCTAGATGACTCACAGAAGGGGTGTGGAGACACAGAGTTTAAACCGATACTTGTGTCTGAAATGAGGGGCACATCTTTTTGGGCTCTTAAGAAACAAAGATCTCTCTAATTTAACTGCACTTACAGAGGTAATACATTAGATGGAAAAGATCTAAATGTATTGTGCTAGGAGTTTTGTACTGTAGTTTTCCTTGTTTTTCTTTTATGTGATTTTGATGCTCTTTGATATTTGTTCTGTATTTTATCTTACTGTTTTTATCCATTTTTAGTAAACATTTTCTTTAAGATATTGCCTGGGTCTCCTCAGTCATTTTTATGTTGATTGCGCGCATCGCAAGAAACATATTGCGGCAGCTTTCTCAGAAGCAGGCTGTGGAGGCGCGGCACTGTTGTGGCCAGTGCCCCCACAGCCTGCAAAGGCTTGTCCCAGTATGCCCCAGTCCTTGCATGCTGCTGCTGACACAAGTTTGGAACCTTGGCACCAACAGTGACAATTTCGCCAGCTGCAGTCAGGGGCCGCCTTGTCATTGCAGTGTCAGCCATCCGCTGCAATGAGGGGAAGCGACCCGTCATTGCAAGCGGGATCTAGAAAGACTGTTATTAATAATAACCCCCACCATGTTTATTTGCCGGAGGCCCCAATCCCGTTGCCATTCTGTAACCACCCCGCTTTTATTCTTGCTGGCGGTGCCAATCCCATCGGCATAATGATAACCCCCTTTGTGTGCTGACAGGGTGCCCAATCCTCCGTCAGCTACTGCTGCCCCTCCAAAAGAAAGTTTGGGCACGCTGGGAGCCCACCCCAGCGTGTCACATGCCCTGTAAAGGGAAAACGGTCCCTTGACGTCTTTTGTTTTTCCCTGCAAAAGGAAATGGTCCCTCGTAGTTCCCCTGCCCGCAACCCGCACTCCACCCACTGCGCACTTGCCTCCCCACACCCCTCACCCCATACTTACCTCCGGTGCTTGGCCGATGATCTTCGGTGGACCGGGAACACGTCTGCACTCTTCAAAGCCGACCGCGAACTGAGGAAATGCCGGTAAGCTGTATAATGGAATAAATAGGGTTTTTTCAACTTTAGAGCATATCTTGGGCATTTTTGGGAATTTTTGCACCAAATTTTCAACATGGGGTTTTTGGAACCCTTTCTCATGAGTTCTTGAACTGTCATGGCATTAATCGACCCTGAAAGGTGATTTTGCGGTCACTGCGTGGAATCACCTTTCAGGGCGATGCTAACTTAACGACAGTGCCAGTGTTCATGGTGGGCTCTCAAAAAGCCTATGTTGCAAATTTGGTGAAAAAATCAAAAAATGACTGTTTTACAAGCGTGAGCTGCGCAGTTGCTACGCACGCTCGTAACTTCGTGAATTTGCAATATTTCCAAGCCAGATTTTCAACATTGGCATTTTGTCACACCTCATTGTGAACAGTACAGCTGTCATTGTTCACATCCTGGCAGAAATGTGTTTTCACGCTTCCGGCACAGAATAACGCGGTCGCTGTGGGAAATCACTGTCCAGGATAGATTAAGAAAATGACAGTGACACTGTTCATGAGCAGAGGTGCTAAAATGCCTATGTTGAAAATTTGGTGATGATAGCCCATCAAATGAGTGTGTTACAAGTGTGCATTGCACACTTTACACCACCTTGTAACCTTGCTTGTTAATATTGTCATGCCAGATTTTCAAAGAGGCATTTTCACACCTCATATGAGCAGTACAGCTGTCATTTTTCACATTCTGACTGAAATGTGGTTTCACAGTTGCGGCACAGAATAATGCGGTCGCTGTGGGAAATCCGTGTACGGGACAGATTAAGAAAATGACAGTGGCACTGTTCATGAGCAGAGGTCCTAAAAACCCTATGTTGAAAATTTGGTGACGAAACTCCATAACATGACTGTGTTACAAGCGTGCGTTGAACTGTTTCCACGCACCCTTGTAACTTCACAAATCTGTAATATTTTCATGCCACATTTTCAACAGTGGCAGTTTCTCACACCTCCTTATGAACAGTACAGTTGTCATTTTTCACATCCTGGCTAAAATATGATTTTGCACTCCTGCCGGAGAATAGCACGGTCGCTGTGGGAAATCAGTGTTTGGGTCAGATTAAGATCAAATGAGTGAGAGGGAGGAGTGACCGAGCTCAACTGAGTTCTGTCGGGACTGCTGCATGTTTGTTTGTGGGCAGAAAAAGGCCCCAACGCAAGAGCCCAGTACAAAAGGGCAGCCTGCAGCACGGGAAGAAACAGAACAAGAGAGCGAGTGAGGGAGGGGGAGTGAGCGAACTCACCGGAGCGCTGTCAGGACTGCTGCGGATTTCTTTGTGGGCAGAAAAAGGCGTCAAAGCAGGCAGGGGTCCAATAGAAAAGGCCAGCCTGCAGCGATGGGAGAAGGAGTACGAGTGAGTGAGACAGGGGGACTGAGTGAGCTCAACAGAGCTCTATCAGGACTGCTGCGGATTTCGTTGTAGGCAGAAAAAGGCGCCAATGCAGGCAGGAGCTATGTACAAAAGGGCGCTTGCAGTGCCAGGACAAACAGAATGAGCACGTGACAGAGGGAGACTGAGCGACCTCAACGGAGCTCTGTCGGGACAGCTGCGGATTTGTTTGTGGACAGACAAAGGTGCCAATGCAGCCAGGAGCCCCGTACACAAGCGCAGCCTGCAGCGCCAAGAGAAACAGAATGGGTGAGTGACAGCATGGTAGTGAGCGAGTTCAACGGAGCTGTATTGTGACTACTGCGGATATCTTTGTGGGCAGAAAATGGGGCAACGCAGGCAGTACAAAAGGCCAGCTTGCAGCGTTGGCAGAAACGGAATGAATGAGTGAGAGAGGAGGAGTGAGCGAGCTCAGTGGAGCTGTGTCGGGACTGCTTCAGATTTCTTTCTGGCCAGAGCAAGCCGCCAGTGCAGGCAGGAGCCCAGTACAAAAGGGCAACCTGCAAGGGCAGGAGACACAGAACGTGCGAGGAAGGGAGGGGGAGTGAGTGAGCTCAGCGGAGCTCTGTTAGGACTGCTGCAGGTTTGTTTGTGGGCAGAAAAGGGCAGCAAAGCACGCAGGGGCCCAGTACAAAAGGGCAGCCTGCAGTGGCGGGAAAACCAGAATGAGCGAGTGAGAGAGGGAGGAAGAGTGAGTGAGCTCAATGGAGCTCTATTGTGACTGCTGCAAATTTCTTTGTGGGCAGACGAAGGCAGCAACGCAGGCAGGAGCCCAATAGAAAAGGTCAGCCTACAGCGCCGGCAGAAACGGAATGAGCGAGTGAGAGAGTGGGAGTCAGCAGGCTCAACAGACCTGTGTCGGGACTGCTGCAGATTTCTTTGTGGGCAGAAAAAGCCACCAACAGAGGCAGGAGCCCAGTACAAAAGGGCAGCCTGCAGCACCAGGAGAACCAGAATGAGCGAGTGAGAGAGGGGGAGTGAGCCACCTCAACGGAGCTCTGTTGGGACAGCTGCGGATTTCTTAGTGGGCAGAACAAGGTGCCAACACAGGCAAGAGCCCAGTACAAAAGAGCAGCCTGCAGCACTGGGAGACACAGACTGAGCGAGTGACAGAGGGACAGTGAGCGAGTTCAACACACCAACACAATTAACATTCGGCATTGACAGATGCTTGTTTTTGCATGTGGAGTGCCTGTATTTTTAAGTCTGACAACTGTTCAAGGGCTTGATGGTGTTACTAAGCTGGATAAAAGGTAAGAATATACCTAAGGTCTCTTACAAAGTTTTAAGGGTTCATTTTGGATACCTGGTTAGGTGCCCTTTGGTGAAAGATAAATTGTATCCCCAGAAGAGAATATTATCTGAGTCTGTACATTTGGGTATGCTAACATAAGGTTCACAGTTTGAATCCCCCCAGAACTTGAGGCTAAAGGTGATTCGGACCCAAAAGCAGACAGGAAGGTTACCTTGTCTGTTAGCTGTTCACACTGTTGCATTCTGAGGTTCGCACTGTAGGAGCAGAGGGCCTGACCTGTGGAGTGCATTTGTGACACAGGGTACTATAGAAAGTTTATATCAAACTATAGTGCCCTGGCAGCTCCCCTATCTGGCCTGCTAAAGAAAAGAACACCTAAAAAGGTAAAATGGGAACCAGCCTGTGAGCAAGTCTTTACACGGCTAAAGGAGGCAATGTGTGGTGTTCCTGTATTAGCCAGTCCAGACTACAGTAAACCATTTGTAGTCCAGACAGATGCCTCCGATGTGGGTATTGGGGCAGTACTTAGCCAGACTTCTAACCAGGGGAAAGATCACCCAATAGTGCACCTCAGTAAGAAATTACTTCCCAGGGAGCAGGCTTATTCTACAGTGGAGAAAGAATGCCTTGCAATGGTGTGGGCACTGAAGAAGTTAGAGCCATACCTATACAGGTGGCACTTTGAGGTACAGACAGATCATAACCCCCTGATTTGGCTGGCACAAATGGGTAAAACAAATGGTAGGCTTTTAAGATGGAGCCTCGCCTTGCAGGGTTATGACATGACTGTTACTAACAAGGCAGGGGCAGCAAACACAAATGCAGACAGGCTATCGTGTCAGAGCAATGAAGTGAATTTGGGAAACTCATCCTCCGCCTAGGAATAGATTCCCTCAAATTTGGTCTAAGAGGGAGGACTGTGACGATAGTCATCTGCTCGTTATTATTTGTATTATATTTTTGATATAAATACATGTTTAGGCTTCTGTTTAGAAACATAGGCCAAGCAGCAAAGCCACATGGGATTTTTGAACAGAGTGAAAAGAGGGGAGCCGCACTATCCCTGACCCAGTGGAAAATCTAATTAAGAGCTTCCGTTGGACACCAGCTTGTAACAGATTGTGAAACCAGCATTTACTTTGAATCTAGGAAACTGGCCATAACAGACTGCATTTTATGACCTATCAGGAGGAAAGCAACTTCTGACAGATACCTGTGAAAATCCTCACACAAATAGGAGAAATAGCATTCAGGATGTCCTTCTGAAGATCAAAGAGGGCAATTCTGAACTGTCATAAATCCTTCTCTGTCAGGCTCACTAATTAAAAAAAGTATATATATATTTTTTTTAAGTGGGATGTTTAGCAAATGTGCAGATGCCTGTGACTAATTCGGTATACAGGAATATGAGTGAACTCACAGCCAGCATCACCACAGAGTTGTGACCTCACACGGTGGCTGGGACCCTTTTCCCCTCATGATTGTCAAGCTGCAGAGGGATCAATATAAACATTGTGTTTGGACTTTGAAGACACACTTGTATTTCTGGACTCTTAAGAAGCACTTCTACAAAAGTTAGTTAATTTCAGCACAACTATTTACTAACTGAACCTGGGGTAGGATCAGTTACTCAGTAGGAAGGCGTTTGTTTTTTGTCATTTCCATTTCTTTATTTGACTGTACCATTAATATTACATGTTCTGTGTTTTGTATTTTATTTACTACATGTAATTCTAGTTAACTTGGTTTTCCTTGAAATCCTGCCTGAGCTATTTTCTTATTTTGAGTGTGAATAGAAACATAGAATTTGACAGCAGATATGGACCGCTTGGCCCACCTAGTCTGCCCATGAATGCTGGGACAATGTTGATAATTCTGACAGAACTGTTACGCGCTTACAGTGTGTTACCATGTGCAGCAAGGTAAGAAAAATACCAAGGTCCTAATTGAGTTAGAAGGGGGGATTGTGAACCAGGTGGTGTGCCCACTGAGTTAAGTATTGCCCTGCATTCCTGCAGAGGTTATGATATTTGGACCTGTTACCTGGGTGTGCTAGCGAAAAAGGGTTCATATTTGACCCCAGGACTCGAGAGTGGTAGTTGATTGGACCCAAAACAGACAGGAGGGTTACCCTGTTTGTCTCCTGTTCACAGATTGTACTTCGAGGTTGGGCACTGTGAGAGCAGAGGGTCTGACCACCAGAATGCATTTGTGACACTGTATGCATGAGAAAAGTTGATGAGCAAAAAAAACAACTTTTTAGAATTTGACAAAAACAGAAAGGTCTGCATTGATTTATAAGCCCTACAGAAGGGGGGGGGGGAGTACGTGGAGGGCTTATTACGAACATACAAAAATGCCAGCAGAAACAGGCCTCACGGTCTTTCGAGTCTGCTCGAGTGCGCAGCTAGCACCTTATAATGCTGCTACCCCTCCCTTCCCCCATCCTATTACCCCCTTACCCTTACCCTATCCCAATCCCTCTTGAAGCTGTCTAGCATCTTGCAGGCCACTACCTCACCCGGCAAGGAGTTCCACTTGTCCACCACTCTTTCCTTGAAAAAATGTCTCCTCATCTCTCTCCTGAATCTACCCCCAGTCTCAGTTGGTGTCCTCTTGTGTCCCTCCCCTTTCACTTCTGGAAAATCCTCTCTGTATTAGTCTTGTTTATTCCCTTCAGGTACTTAAAAGTCTCAATCATATCTCCCCTGTCTGTCCTCTCTTCCAGAGAGTATATATTCAACTCCTCCAGCCTTTCCTCATATGGCTTGCCCTCCAATCCCTGGATCATCGTTATAGCTCTACGCTGTGCCCCTTCCAACAATTTTGTCCTTCTTCAGGAACGGGCTCCAGTATTGCACGCAGTACTCCAGGTGGGGCCTGACCAGTGACCTGTACAGGGGCGGGATAACCACCCTACTTCTGGAGGAGATCCCTCTAGCTATACACCCCAGCATTTTGTTAACTTTTGCCGCCGCCCTTCTGCATTGAACAGAATTGTTCATGCTCCCTGTTATGATCACCCCAGGTCCTTCTGTTCTGTGGAGCAACCCAACTGAACCCCATTTAAATGATAATCCCTCCCCTAGTTCCGGGCTCCAAAGTGCAGAACCTTGCACTTCTTGGCATTGAACCCCAGCAGCCATTTATCTGCCCACTCCTGCATTGTATTCAGGTCCTTCTGAAACCCTTCCCCCCTCCGAGTCATCTACCACAGCTCCCATCTTGGTATCATCTGTGAACAGACTGATTTTGCTCCTGATCCCATTCAAGATATCTGCAATGAAAATCCCAAACAGTACTGGTCCCAGCACAGATCCCTGTGGTACCCCCGCTCATCACTGCTTTCGGTGATGAGAGTTCCCCCTCACCACCACCCTTTGCTGTCTGTGCCTCAGCTCCTGATCCAGGTCACCATTTTTGGTCCTGCCCCCACATACTCCAGTTCCCCCCCCAATCTCCCATGCGGCACTGAATCAAAGGCCTTACCGAAGTCCAAGTACAGGGCGTGCAAAGCATGGCCCTTGTCCAGTTCCCGTGTCACTCAGTCATAGAACTCTACCAGGTTTGTCTGGCACAATCTGCCCACAACAAACCCATGTTGCTAGTCATCCTGGATACCATTTGCCTCCAAGAAGCTCACAAGCCTCTCCTTTAGGATGGTCTCCATGAGTTTGCCCACAATCGAGATGAGGTTCATGGCCTGTAGTTCCCTGGTTCATCCTTTGGCCCACTTTTATGGATGTGCACCACATGGGCCATCCTCTAATCCTGTGGTACACATCTTGTGTCCAGGGAGGTATTGAACAGGTATTGAACAGTTCTGCCAGCAGCCCCCGCAAGGACCTCTGCCAGCTCCCTCAGTACTCTAGGATGAATACCATCCAGCCCAGGTGCTTTGTCCACCCTTAATGCCCTCAAACCCTCCAGCACCCTGCCCTCTGTAATCTCTACATCTGTTGTCCTCTCCCCCATTTACCCATCCCCCCACTTGCCTGAGGTATTTGCCACCCTCTTCTCCTGCATGAACACAGAGCAGAAGTACTCATTCAGTGCCTCTGCCTGCTCCGCCCCTTCTCCACCCACCCCCAATCTTTCTTGATCCTTACAAGCTGGTCTTTGCTTCTCCTTTTCTCGCCTATGTAACAGAAGAAGTCTTTTTCTCCTCTTTTGATACCCTACACCAGTCTCGGCTTTCTAGACGCTTTGGCCCCCTGACCAGTCTGATGACCTCCCTAGACTTTTCACTTTATACATCTTTATCTTCTCCTGTCCCCATTTTCCTCTAAATCCAAAATGCCACTCTCTTGGCTCTCACCCCTTCCCTGACCTCTGGTGACAGTCAACTGGGTTTCTTTGCCCTGCCCTTCTCGGTTTTTTTATTGTTATAGGTCTCTGTTGCCTCCGTCAGCCCTCCCCTTATTATATTCCATTTCTGATCTGCATCCATGTGTTGTTGGATATCTGTGAGGTGGTTGCTCAGAATTTCCCCCTGTGATTTTTGATGCAAGATGGCGGTCGTGCTGGACTAGCCCTCATTACTATGCTCTGTTGTCCCGTTCTATTTTTGTTTAATTTAGCTCATTTTATATATTTTAATCTGTGCAAAGTTGTTTTACTGTGTTTACTTTTGCGTTTTTGTTAGTTCGTTTTTTTGTGTTCATTTTTTGCTCAGGTCGGCAGTCCCTGGCGGCATTTCCCCTGTGCCTTCCGGGCAGAGAAGTGGAGCCCAGTCGCTTGCTGGAGCCCGGTCGTTTGCTGGAGCTGTGGTGCCTTTTCGTTAACGTTTGGCCGGGGAGGGGGTGTCAGTCGGTACTCCCAGAGCGGCTATTGTGCCAACTAAGGGGAGCGTTCTTTGTCTACTTGACAATTAGTTTGTGGCCTGGGAGTCGGAGGGTGGACCTCTTCCCTGAGGGAATTGCTGTTTGAATTGTGCTTGGTGGTTCATCTTCTGGGTGTGTTTCGGAGTGTTTCGGTCCATGGAAGTCTGAACTTTAGATTTGTGGCCCTACTGATTCTTATCACGCTTTTTGCCTTATGGACTTATTTTTTTCTGAACAAGTGGATATATTTTTTCTGTGTCGGATAAAGAAGAACTTGGTCCGGGACTTTCTAATGCAAACTCATTTTGGAAATTGGCCAAAGGGATTGCCTGTGGTGTTTGGAGTACTGTGAGTGGGGGCCTGATTCATTGATCAGTGCCCCTTTTCTCTTTTGTAATTTTTATACTCCTTTTAGTCCAGAAGCAGGGCCTTAATAGTGGTCTGGTTGTGGGTGGCTTTGTCCCCCCTTCCCTCCCATATTTGTGCCTGGGTAATCTTGGGTGCCACCTGGGACCGAGCAGGTGTCGCCTCACTCTCCCCTGGGGAGCTAGGGATCAGTGGGGGAGCTCCTAATTTATCCCCGGGTTGGTCCTTTTGGCGTGGCCTTGGGGTATTTGTAGCTGTAGGTCCTGGGGGTATAATTAGACCTGATAAAGTAGATTAGGGGGTGAGGTGGGGGAGCCCCTGCTCTCCAGTGGCTTGGCCTGCACATACTTCTGGCTTTTTTCTGGAGTCTTCTTGGTCCCTTTTTGGATATTCACTGAGAATATGTATTAGTGCATATTGGAAATCTCTATTCTGTTTCACTGGATTTGACATTTGGTTTAATTTACGTTGGATTATTATGGCTCCTCCTACTATTTGATGTCTTTTTTCCCTGACTTTTTAATTTGTTTTATGGTTTCCTGATGGTGAGAGAACCAGGGTGCCATTGCCTTGTTATTATTTTCCTTCCTTCCTTGGCTGTGTGAGGGCTGTGGGATGGGGGAATTTTATGTTACTGTTTGTTTTTGAACATCCTGTGAGAGGGGATTGTTTTATTATTTGATTATTATTATTTTTCCCCTCCTTGGCTGTGAGAGGGCTGTGGGAGAGGGAGAATTTTATATTTGTATGTTTATTTTATCCTGTGAGAGGGGACTGTGTTATTGTATTACTTTTTTATTTTATTTTTAGGGGTTTGAAAGCCATCTTATAGTGGGAGTGGGGTAGTTTATATGTTTTATCAGGGCAAGGATTGTTGTTTAAGTTATTTTTGTTTTGGTGGTTTTTGCTTTGTCTGCAGTATCGCCTTGTGATTTAGGAAATGTGGTGTTTTATGTGATGTACCCATTGTTTTAATATTGTTAGCGAAATGTGCCTGCTTGCCCCTCCTGTCCTGTGCTATTCGGCCTCCGCTCTCCATGCCCTCCGCCCTTTCTCCTCTCCCTCCCACCTACCTATCAACGCTGTTGAGCTTTGGGGATTTCTCATGGGGGGGGGGTGGGGGGAGTTGCGGACAACGGAGCCTGAATGAGTGGTGCTCTCCCATAGGGGTGGTTAGGACCAGAAGATGCCTTGGGGCGAAATGGTATCTGGAACGTGGTGATTCTGTTCTGGTTCCCATACCCAAGGGCACCTTCGTTTGGGAGGGCAAGTGGTTGGGACAGCTCGCCAACCTCGTCTAACTCGGGCGCTGTTATGCAATGCCAGATCTGTCTGCAACAAGACTGGTCTTATTGCAGACTTTGTTGTTAGGGCAGATCTGGTTTGCATTACCGAGACCTGGTTGGATAGGAATGCTGCCCCTTTTTTAGAGGCGGCTGTTCCCACCGGGTACTCGGTTGTACATCGCCTGAGATTGGACCACAGGAGGGGGGTGGGGTGCAGTCTGTTTCAAGACCGAGTGTGTCTAACTAGCATACCAGCTGAGGAGGCCAGGTCATTTGAGTGTACCATGGTAGCTGGTGTGGGGTGCAGGATAGCTCTCATCTACCGTCCACCAGGTGATGAGAAGCTGTTCCTGCAGGAAATAGCAGACTTCACCGCTGACATGGCTTTGGAGTCGCCCAGACTGATGGTTCTGGGTGACTTCAGTGCCTGGGTCAATGACGAATCCTTGCTTTTTGGTCAACATTTCCTCTAGGTGATGACATCTCTGGGCTTCACACAGGTTGTTTCCTCAGCTACGTACAAGGGTGGTCACTTTCTTGATTTGGTTTTCCTCATGGGGATTGAGGCCTCCAACTTAGCTGTGGAACCAGTCAGTTGGTCCGACCACTACTCAGTTGGGTTCAATTTTTCGGCCCCCCTGGGCAGTTCGGCCCCTGTGGAGTTAGTCAGGTACCGTCCTTTGCGGGATGTGGTCCCTGAAGACCTGATGGCGGTCATTGACCTCTCATTGTTGGATGAGACTTGCACAGATTCCGAGCAGTTGGTTGCGGCCTATAATGGGGCCGTATCTTCAGCTTTCGGTCTGATTGCTCCTATCCGCGTTCGCCCCCTCCTGTGTCGCCCTGGGGCCCCTTGGTTTGATGGGACTCTAAGGGAATTGCAGAGACTGGGGCATAGGTTAGAGCGTCATTGGAGGAAGACTGCCTTTGATGCCGACCGCCTTATTTTGTTAGAGCATTATAAACTCTTCTAAACAGAAATTTCCCATAAGAAGGCAGAATTCCTGTCCAGGGAAATTTCTGTCACATGGAATCGACCGGCTCAACTCTTCAGAATTGTTGACAGGCTGTGCAACCCACCCTGTCAGCAGTTCTGTCGTCTTTTCACAAATTGATTGTGATGAGATCACTCGCTTCTTTGCAAATAAGATGGCTGACATCAGGTGGGAGTGCCACCAACTTCACTCTAAGGGGGTTGCTGTTGATCGGTGCCTTGTCGTAGAGCCCAGAGTTTCCTGGAGTACCTTTGACCTGCTGGATGTCATAGATATTATGCGGATTGTCCAGGAGATGCGTCCCACATGATGTAGTTTAGACCCCGGCCCTACTTCCCTGATTTTGGGTTGTAGTGATATTATCGGCCCAGTCTTAGCTCGGATTGTCCGGTGCTCTCTGGATTCCGGTGAGTTCCCTACCTCCCTGAAGGAGGGGGTGGTGACTCCCCTTCTGAAGAAAGCTTCTTTGGGCCTGGAGAACCTAGCAAACTACAGGCCTATCTCTAACCTCAATTTTGTGGGGAAGGTTATTGAGAAAGTTGTGGCTGCTCAACTGGATAACCATTTAACCATCCATAATTTATATGAACCCCTCCAACTGGGTTTTTGTAAGAGGCATAGTACTGAGACTGCTCTGGTTCGGGTGCTCAATGATCTCCTGATGGTGAGAGATCGGAGACACCATTCTATCTTGTTTCTCCTGGATTTATCATCAGCTTTTGGTACTGTGGATCATGGGGTTCTGCTCGAACGTCTGAGGTTTATCTGTGGGCTGTCTGGTACAGTCCTCAGATGGTTTTCATCTTTCCTAGCTGGTAGAATGCAGAGAGTTGTCTCGGGTTTATTTTCATTCGGGGCTTTCTCACTGCCCTGCGGGGTACCTCAGGGTTTGGTGCTGTCTTCCATGTTATTCGCAGTATATATGCTACCTCTCAGAGACATTGTAAGATGGTATGGGCTGAGGTTTCATTGCTATGCTGATGATACCCAGCTCTACCTGTCTTTTGCTCCCAACCAGGTTAGTGCTATCTCAGTATTGAACAGCTGCCTCGTAGAAATCCAAGACTGGATGAATACCAGCAGTCTAAAGTAGAACCCAGGAAAGACTGAGGTTTTGGTTGTGGACCCAGGTCGTAGGGCAGAGGGGTTGAGGACTAGGCTCCCTTCCGGTTTAGTCCTGGGAGAGGCCCAGATTCTCACCTCTGAATGGGTGCATAATCTAGGAGGGGTGCTTGATGATGGTCTGACTCTTCGTCATCAGGTATCGGCAGTCATCAAGCTGGCCTTTTACCATTTTAGGAACATTGCTAGGATTAGGCACCTTGTTCCATCCAGCGACCTACCTGTCTTGGTCCATGCCTTTGTGACATCGCGCCTTGATTACTGCAACTTCCTTTACCTAGGGCTTTCTGGGGTTGATATCCACCGCTTACAGCAGGTGCAGAACGCGGCAGCATGTTTGTTGATTGGGGCATCTAGAAGATCTCATATTACCCCTGTGCTGCACGATCTGCACTGGCTGCTTATACAGTGGCGGATCACCTTTAAAGTATGTCTTTTGACTTACAGAGCCCTACACGGATCAGGTCCCGATTACTTGAAAGAGCACCTGGTTCCTTACACCCCTTCGCGACAGCTCCGCTCAGCTGATGAGGGGTGCTGGAGATTCCGAGGGTTAACCTAAAGTCATCTGGTGCATGTGCCTTTGGGTTTGTGGCACCTACCCTCTGGAATTATCTGCCCCATCAGCTTCGGGAGTGCAGGACGGTGGGGGAGTTTTAAGCAGGCACTTCAGACTTTTTTGTGGGGGAAAGCATTTTCGGTACTTTCTTGATTTTATATTGTATGTATTGTATTTTGTTTTTATGTGAATTGTACAGCGCCTTAAAATTTGAAAGGCGCTTAAACAAATAAATGTAATTATTATTATTATTATCATCCTAAAGCAAACCCTGATTGCACCATTAATGCACTCTTCAGAGGGCACAGGGAGAGGCAGAGGCAGAAGAGGAGAAAATATAACATGGGCTTAAGATTTCTGACCTTATGATTGGTCAGATACTTTCTCTAGCCATATGTTTCTGAGAGCACCACCAATGGCTAAAAACAAGATCCTGGCTGAGTGACCTGCCTTGCGCCAATATCCTTGGGCAGTTATTTAGAATGTTCAGATATTCAAGGCCTTCACTTTCCAACTGATCAGAAATCAGGTCAGAAAAGTCATGTTAGACATACCTTTGTCTAATATTGACATTTCCCCTGCTACCTGTGAGGGAGGAACTCTTCAGCCCTGAGGAAGAAGTCATCACAGTGTATATCCCAGATGTTCCTGCTGTCACTGCTGAGGAAGAGATCAGCACAAATCCTGTCACAGAAGTTCCTGCTGTCACTGTTGCTTCTGTGGAAGCCCAGCTTCAGCTTAAAAGAAGAAAACCAAATAGTGACGCGAGTACTAGGTATCTTACTTTATCTGAAGATGATATCAACAGGACTGAGGAAAGCAAAACTGAAGCAAACACGAGAAAAAAACACTGTGGGCTGTCTCCGTTTTCCAAGACGGCTGGTATCAAGAAACAAGAACTGTGATTTGAAAACTATAACTGCTCAAGATTTGAATTCTGTTTTAAGGGAGTTTTATGCAAGTGTTTGAAACAGCTCTGGTGAACAGTATGCCATAAGTTCTTTTACAAGCCCCTGTGCTAGCCTCAACCGAGACATAAATAGCCCTCAAATCAACAGACAATTCAACTTAATAAGCTCACCTGAGTTCAGATCATCAAACATACAGAAAGGCAAAACAAAATGTCTCAGAACACCATCCCCCTATCAGTCAGACTGATCTTGATAAACTTAGAATTTCTGAGTGCCTGAACCCCAACACTGCGGCTGGGCTTGTGAGGAAAGTATGGCTGAATATCCAGTTCTGCATGGCCAGGTGTGGACAGGAGGGTCAGAGAGACCTAAAGCCAGAATCTCTAGCAATGAAAACTGATGAAAATGGCCATGAATATGTGATGCTCACTTTTGATGAGTACACAAAAAAAACACAGGTAGCATAATGAAATTAACAAATATCAGCACAGATGCATCATGTATGCTCTCCCTGGCAATCCTATTTGTCCAGTCTCATCTTTCAAGAAGTATTTCTCAAAAATACTAGATGATGTCCTGCCACTGACCGTGGGGGAAACCTAGCAGCACCAACGCCCCATCATGCCATATTACTTAGGTCAAATCTGCATCAGCTGCCCCAGCCTAGGCAAAGCCAAACACCTGGTGATTTTGCCCATGTCACCGTAGACCCAGTGCCAGTGGGAGGGCATCTCTCTAATTACCTTGAAGAGTGCTTTGATAAACACATGAGTTTTGAAGGTAGTGAGAGAGGGATTAACCCTTCAATTTATAAAATGTCCAAAGTTATGCATATTCGGAGTGTTTTTTTGTTTAATTACCAGACCAAAAAAAAAAAAAGCCTACCAGAATTAGAGGTGAGAAAGTTGTCAAAATGAAATACTGTGGAGATGATTCCTATTTCCCAGCTAGGAAGGGGCTTCTTCTCCAGGTACGTTCTCATTCTGAAGAAAAATGGGTATTGGTGACTTATTCTGGACCTGAAGTTCCTGAACAGGTTCCTTAAAATATGGAGAAGTTCAAAATGTTAACGTTACATACAGCAGCTCCATCCCTACAACAGTGGGATTGACCGGAGTCACTTGATATAAGGGATGCATATTTCTACTTCCCAATAAGACCCTGCCACAGAAAGTATTTGAGGTTCAGAGTATGGCATGCTTAGTTTTAGTTCGAAACAATGCCTTTTGGTCTGACTATAGCACCTAGCACATTCACAAAGTGCTTATCAGTGGTGGCAGCCCACATGCACAGGCAGGGCACAGTGGCATTTCCTTATCTAGAGGACTGACTGGAGTGTGGAAAAACAAAAGAGGAAGCACAGTGATCAGTTCCAGCAGTAAGGAGCACCCATAGAGGTTAGGTTTCCTCTCATTCACACATGCTGAGAATGTCACGTAGAATATTACCAGAGTTGCCATTGAGACAAGATCTACTGACTTAATCCCACTGCTGGGTGTCTCACCCCAACCTCAAATTCCTTCCTTTGACAGCGTGGTTCATCAGGAGCTAGAATATTCTGACTTGAACCTCTCAAACCAGAGGCAGTATAGCGCAGTGGTTTAAGGCTATGAGCTGCAAACCTGGAGACATGGGTTTGAATCCCATAGCCCCCACTTGCATACTGTGTGGCCCTAAGCAAGTCACTTAACTTCCCTGTGCTCCCAGGTTGCACCTGTAAACAAGCTTTCGGCTTAGTGTGTCTCACCTGGTAAAACAAAAGGTTAAAAAACAAACAAACAAAAAAACCTGGTCCTGGGAGTGTTGATTGCTAGAAAGTCAACAACTAGGAAAACATATAAAGTACTTTAAAATGGAAAAAATTAAGGATTTGGGGTGACTCCCATTCTGTCCCTACAAAACATGGGGATATATCAATGGCTTTGAACTACTTAGTACACTGAAAGACCAAAAGAGTAAAACCATCCAACCTTAAGGTGCATTTGGTAAACAGTTTTGCTTTCAAATCTTCATATGTGGCAAAATCCCTTGCAGCTCACCAAGTGTTTAAGAGATTCTTTCAGTGGTCCAGATCATCTATATCCCACTTGTGATAGAATCAGTCCCACCGTGGGATTTAAAATTGGTTCTTTCAGAGTTAATGAACTCTCCCTTTCAGCCAGCGTGCTGGCTCAGCGGTAGGGCTTTCACCTGCAACACTGATGCACTGGGTTCAGGAACAGACTTGAGCATTTAGAGGGCTGGCCAGGTGGAGGGGATTGAGCATCCTGTGGACCGCTCTTCTCGGGTGGGGGGGGGAGTGATTGGCGTTTGATCGACCCCTGGCATAGGCCGGGGGGAGCAGCAGCTGAGCTGAGCTGAGTTGATGGAAAAGCATGCTGGATGCTTGTACTGTGGTGCCCTGCTTCATTGCATGCCATGCCTCCCGGGTTAAAAGAATCCAAAAATGCTGGCCCCATGGATGATGCCCCACCTCCTGGTCCCTGCTGCACCCGCTGTGACACTCAGTTGGTGACTGAGTTCAGTCCTCCATTGGATACGGCCTGACTCCACGGCCCCATCCTGGGGGATAAGCCAGGGAGGAACACTGACAGTTAGGGAGTCTGCCAGAAACCCTGATGCCAGTCTCAATCAGGGGGCATGCCCACTCGGTGGACTCACCCTGGACGGCAAGCCAGGGAGGAGATCACCACCAGATGTAAGTCTCGGGGGGGGGGTGAGCAGGGATTGGGTCCGTTGAGGCAGAGCTACCAGGGCTTTGGCACCAAACAAAACAAAAAAAAAAAAGAAAATAAGTTTTCACCAGAGTTCAAATATTTAACTTGGAAAATTGCTTTAGTGTCTCTCACTCTTGTAATAAGGGTCAGTGAGTAGCAAACAGTCTCCATAGTCTCTCACACGAGCTATGGAGTCTGACTTTCTTGAACATAGCTGTAGGTTCAAATCTCTGCAGCAGTGTTCCACTCTCAGAAATAAATTCACTCAGTTGCAGGTTCAAATCTCAGCAGCTACTTCCAAATTCTCAGCAGCAAACTCACTCAGGCGCAAGTTCAGATCTCACCCTGGGAACTTCTCACACAGTCCAGTTCCTTTCCCAGGGGCTGTGTGCTTTTTCCAGGCCTTCTGCAGCTTCTCTAATACTGTGACCAGGCAAGACCTTTTGCAAACAAGCAGGCCTTCAGCACTAGCGAGCTCACAGCAATCTCTCCTACTGCACTGTCTGACTGCACACACAGGAATCCTCATTTGGTGGGCAGAACATTGCCTTTTATCAGTTTTACAGCAGCCCCTCCTCACTGGCTGCAGCAGTTATCCCACAAAACAAATTATTATACATTTCTCTCACTTGGCACCCTATTGATCCTTCATTTAGGTGCCAAGAAATGTCCCTGTATTTTCTCCCAAGAGTCCTTTGCAGTCTCATAAGTCTTTCTGCCTACTTCTGGCAGCAGTCCCCTTGCTTTTGTAGTCCGATGGGGACTGCCATGTCTGTTTACATTTCTTTTTCCCGAACCACCTGCCCCACTTTTAAAGTCCCAAGCAGCCAAACCATTTAGTTTTATTATATATATATATTTTGCTCACAGTTTCCAAATAGCTTGTCTGCATGATCACTTAGCTGCACAACTGCAAATCAATACTCTTCTCCCTGACTGTCACTGCCTTCCAAAACACTGTTCCTCCAGATAGCAGAGGCTCATTAATATTCATTTTGTCCTTATAAATATTAATTAAGAGGTTCCCTTAACGCTTATAGGCGTTTTTAAACTAAACAGTTTTTGTGCTCCTGGGGTGCCTCGTCCATGTCTCTGGACCCCCTTTTGCCCATATTGGGGTCCAGGAATACTGGAGAGGGTTTAGTTTAGCCGCAACAGCAGGGAGAAAACTGACATGCACCAACGCGCATGCATGGACTGGCGCTCGCACATTCATGAGGCTGGAGCTCTGTGGGTCCACGGCTTGTGCTCCTCCGTCCTCCATACTGCTAGGGAGTGTGGCAGAACCAGAAGAAGCACCCTGGAGCACCAGGGAACTTGGGCAGGTGGCAGTGAGGAGCGCGAGGATGGGAGGCACACCAACACAGGTTAAGCCCAACAGCGGCTGGGGGACTTATATTTCTTTTTTTCAAATTCAGCCACTCTCCACCAAAATAGTCTTAGCATATCCCAGCATTGGCATGCCTTCTCAATTGCAAATGCATATTTTTAAAATTACTCATAAACCTTCTGTTTTCTGAAACCCACCCCATTTACTTGTTTCCTCACCTTTCCTCCTTCTTTAGGTTATCTCCTCCTTTTCCACGCCCCGTTTCTTTTTTATCTTCCTACATTCATAGATGGGCTGTGTACTGTTGAGTATAAGAATTCAAATCTCTGCTCGGGTCTACTGGCAGAATGTTCACCCCAGACTCACACAACACAAGGCCTCATATGGGGCCAGTGCTTTTTTCTTACATATTGGTTAAGCAGCAGAGACTTCCCTGGTAGGCAGTAATGGATAGGAGAGGGATTTTTCATGGAAACCAAAGAAATACCAGAAACTAAAACTGTAAGTAGTGTAGCACTTCATTTTTTCATTGTGTATGTCTGTGTAAGAAGAGGATTATGAGGGCAAACAACTTTTTTTCAATTTAGAATAGTTTTTTAGGGCCTAGTTGAATCTTTTTAGTAAATAAAGTTGTTGGCCATATTTGAAATAGTAATTTGGGGGGTGTAGTTAGTATTGCTTTTTGTTTTGAAGAGGCTGCTGGATCTTTACCTGGTGCTGTTGCGCTGAGATAACGGCATAGGTAGAAGTGCCCTCAGATAATCAGGTTTCGTGGTTTCTGAAACCTGTTTTATTTATAATAAATTATATAATTCTTGAAATGGGTCACATGGATTGGCTGATAGTGACCTGATGTATTCTAAAGCTTTATGTCAACAGCAGAACCTTTATAGGAACAATAAAACAACTGGAATTGAAAATATGAAAACACTAGAAACCTTTTAGTTTAAGGATTATGAATTTGTATTCTAATTGCTGTACCACAGGCTTCAAAACCATGAGACACAGGACTGATGTAATGTTCAAATCCCAGCAGAGTCACCTACACTCTCTGTGACATTGAACAAGTTACTTAACCTCTCAGTATTTCAGCCCACCGACTCCATCCAGCCGTGACTATGCAATGGAGAAAAGCAAGATTATTGAAAATGATTAATTTAAATGCATCTTACTAAATGGGTTGGGAAAATGGTCTAGTGTGATTGGCTATTGATACCCAAAAGGAATGTGTTTATGTCACAAGACGAAGCACACTTTGGCACTTCATTTGGTAAGCCAGGACATTATATAATGAATTCTCTAGACTTGACACTTGGACCAAATAAAACAGTTTCATGCTCAGTATTAAAATGCTTTGTACGGGCTTCTCAGACCCACGTAGCCCATTTTGGATGCAACTGCGCAGATGTTTGGACAACCAGCATCAGAATTTCGGACACAGTTGCAGCCTAACAAGCCTGTTAATTGCACTACTACTTCTATGCAAGAAATATTTAAAAAAAAAATTGTATTATTTGCAATCTCTTGCAGTGCATAACTGTTTTAAGATATTTGTATTTGTTAATCACATTTGTACTGTTTGATATATTGTGCATTTGTTTGTATTGTTATATATTTTGTATACGTGTCTGTACTATTTGTATACCATCTTAGGTTCTATTTTGAATGAAGCTCCAGGTCGATCCTGAAAAAGGGCCTTGGCCCAGTGATCTTACCTGGTAAATGAATTGATTTGAATTGAATAGGCAGTGCTTACATAACAAATAACTCATGCATTATTTTTGTTTTACACGAAATTACACAAATCTCAGAAATGCGCAAAAACTTGGGAGCCTTAGCACTTCAATCTTTTGATGCAGTCAGGCAAACGCAGATGCAGGTGTAACATGCATCTGGGTCTTCACAAGCCCCTCCTAATAATCCTGTCTTTGTTTTTCTATTCTAATTTTTAATGTCTGTTTTATAAGCACAGCGACACATGATATGTGACTTACAGCTAATGTGGGGGCATGGGTTATTAAGGGGTTAACACAAGACGGGCTGTGCATTGCAGGCTGATAATGCCCAGTCCAGGGACTGAATGCACATTCTGAGTGCTAAAATACCTCTAAACCTCCAAGTTCCTATTCAGTCCCTGGGAGTACATTATCTCCCATGGTACACAGACTGTATGTGTATTAACCAGATTGTAAAATGTTTTTTGACTTGTAATAAAAAATGAAGAGGAAGGCAATATGCTTTTTTGTCGAGCAGGCAGTTAGACTGCAAGGTACATTCAGCTACCTGCACGTCTGACCAGTGCTTACTAGCGAACTAATTAGCTAATTGTCAATTTCATGTAGGGTTTCCAACAATGGATTTCAAAAAAGGGACAGACCCCGCCCCGCCCCTGCCCCTGTCCCCACCCACCCTCCCTGCCAGGCGGCCACATGTGAGGCTGACATTGCATGGAAGGTCTTATTCTGAGGTATGACAACCTGAACAATAATTTACTGTCCTAGTAAATTCAGGCTATAAGACTCAATATGGGTTTCCTTGGGGGATCACCCAAAAAGAGTGCAGAAATAGTACTATATGGTTAGCAGTTGGCAACATACTGACACAGATAGTAGCAGTAACAGCAGTACAGTACCTTGGGTTACCATCTGGAAGGCTGGGTTGTGGTGGAAGAATTCGATGACAGGAGGTGGTATGGTAACTGGTGAAGCAGGGGTCTCAGTACATAAATGGGCAGCCAGCATGGTCAGAGTTGGACCAGCCCTGGCTGGATGATAGCGATTAGGGAATGGGATGGATGGATCATGCTAGCTGCATCCTCCTGGCCCTGTCAAGCACAAAGACATTTGGCCTGCCCTGTCTGTCCCCACAGCTCACACACACACAGAAAACTTTATTTTTTTTGTATTATTTTTTTTCCGACCTGCAGTACCTACTGACATTTTTATTTTCTTTACAAGATGGCACTAGTCTCAGGCACACAGGTTCCTTTCTTTAAGCAACACTGCCCTGTGCCCTATGCTTACTGCAGGGATTTTATTTGCATTAACTCTACTAGACTAGAGAGTCAGAGCTGTCATGTCAAGTGCACTTACTTACTAGTAGCCACCTACAGGCTGCCCACCTGCTCCTTCGGATCCAGTCCAGACTCCACACCTCACCTCCTCCTCATCCTCGGCGGCTTCCGTTTTGCCTTCTGCAGCTGCCAGAATGCAGAGTCCAGGACCACTCCAGAGACAGTCCCCTAGAGTCCTGACTCCCGACTGAGATTCAATTCTTCCACGGTCCACTACCAACCATCACCAGCAGCAGCTGAGCCAGTGGCTCAGCACGACTCTGCGAGCCTGAGCCTGGGCCAGCGTCGACTTGAGGAGGTCAGGAGGACTCACCGAATGACCCAGCCGCAACTAGTACCTCATCCTTGCGGCCCATCTGCCTTCCCTGCCACAGCTGCCTGGCCTGGACTGCATGCTTCACTTAGGTCCTAGTTCCCCACTCCACAAGCAGTCAGGCACACTGGCACGTCACACCTCACGGCCGCATGAGGACTTTATTCTCTCTTCTGGGTAGGTGAGACTGTGACAGGTGGTCCTGGCTTCTCTCCCACTCTCATCAGCTCTCCTGGCTGGGCTGGTTCCTTGCTCCTCCCTGAGTATGTCTGCGTCATGGTCATGCCTTCCCACGGCGTCATCTCCATGGGAAACAGCTGCAGCAAAGACACTGCGCATGCACAGTTGCGTGCAAGCTCCACCTCCAGCCCTTCATCTGGCCACACTTGACAGCCCGGAGCCACAGAGCTGATCCTGGACAGAGGGAACAAAAGTGATTTTTTTACAGGACTATGGCCACTGTGAAATACAGGACAATAGGCGTCCCGAATCAAGTTAAAACCAGACATGGAAAACAGGACTATGACCACCGTGAAGTATGGGACAATAGGCGTCCGGTATCGAGTTAAGACGGGACACGGGAAAATGGCTTAAAATAAGGGACTGCTGGCAACCCAAAGTTTCATGTGAAAGGAAAGGCAGCTTGTTTGCAAGGCAGTCAGCTGAATGGAAATCTGACAGATGCTTTTCAGCTGACTAATTTAGATAATTTATGTGTCTGAAATAGCAGGCAGGTAGATACAATCAGCTTTTTTTTTTCATTATTATTATTTGCTTTACCAGGAAATGGGCTGGGTCACTCGTTTTCATTTCATTTTCAGCCACTGCTGGGGAATACAAAAAAGTTCACATACTGAAGTCTTAACAAACCTGACAAAGTTGTAGTGCTGTGGTTACAAGTTTTGAGCCCAGTGAATATAGTGCAGGGCTTTAATACATAGTCACGCTATACTTTGCGTGCCAAGGTATTCAGTAAGCCAAAAAACTGATTAGTAGTTTCATGTGTAAAACTGCTAATCACGTGTGAAAATAGTCTCCCATGCCATGGACTCGCTCAAAAAATAGGTAGCAGTCTACTGCTGTGCATTTCTGGACATGGTTAGCATTACCCCTGTTTTGTGTAGCATTTTGCTGTGCTATACCAATTGTTTAAAGCAGCTGTATTTATTAATCAGAATTAATATATTTCTGATGTAATTAGGTACATCATCACTATATTTGTGTTTCTCACAAATTGTTTTAAAACAGCTTTTTATTCCTACAGTAATTCTATAATTAAGGACTCAAGTCATTTAAGATGGTCGCCTCTAGCACTTTTTCAAAATCTCCTGGCTCGAGGTTACTGTTTGACTTTAAATACTAGATTCATACTGTGGCCATAGTAGGAGGATGCTAGCACACATTGCTGTTGGTAAACAGCACAGCACAAGACCAAAATGTTTAATGTTTTCATAGTGTGTCTGGTGACCAGAGATCAAAGACTTTTGGAAACTTCCAACCCACAAATACCCCAATGAAGATGGCTATATTTATGTTTTTGCCAGAAATATGCTATTATTAGAAAATTATATGATGATTTGTTTCCACTAACAAGTACTGCTGCTTTAATACCATGCCTGTGCAAGTGAGTATGTCTCAGAGATATTTCATCAGCTCACTTTTACACAGATACTTGGACAGCAGGACAATGACATGTTCCAAAAAGCAGGTAGACTGGTATTCTCAGTCCATAGTTCAAGAAGAAGTCAGTTGTGTTTCTAGCCACTATTGGTTACCAGTGCACAAAGTAGTGGGGTGCACAAGCTGGTTGCCAGGGCACCTATATTGTTTCTACGGGGCACCAACTGGGGCACAGCATTTTATTACCAGTGCATGTGTCCTAATGTAGAGATGTCTCTGGAAGGAGCAGTCTCCATCTTTTCTCACCAAATGTGAGGGTACAATGGATGAACCTGCACGTGAGTAATGGTAATACTGTAATGCAGTTTTTATACTGATCTGAGGGATGGGGGGCTATGTAGTGGATGATAAATTAGGAAAAAGAGTGGACACATTTTATAAAAGACTTCTGAGATTCCTACCTTCCATACCTAGATATAGTGTTAGAGCAGAACTAGGCCAGGTCTCCATAGTGACTTGGAGAATACTTCATATCTGGTTAACTCTGCAGAATACAGGAGGCTTAACCTGATCACGTTTATTTGGAAAAACAAATCTTTTGGTAGAGAAAGGTTGTGCAAGCCCCTGGATTAAATTTGTAAATAATCTGAATGCAATGAGCAAAGGTTATCTATGGAACTGTCATTTGCAAAACTTCGTTATTGCTCAGACATATGGTCACATACATAAATTAAGGAGGCAGTATAGTGCAGTGGTCTAAGGCTCTGAGCTGCAAATCTGGTGATATCCAGCAGACCAGACCTGGGTTTGAATCCCACAGCTTCCACTTGCATACTGTGTGACCCTGAGCAACTCACTTAATCTCCTTGTGCTCCCAGGTCGCTCCTGTAAAAAAGCTTTCAGCTTAGTGTGCTATACCTGGTTAAACAACTAAATAAAAATTAAGGCTCATAGATATATATATAAGCAGAAGTAAATTTTTGGCTTATCTAAAAGTAAGTTTCACATACCCTTAGCAACTGTTAAAAAGGAACTTAAACTAGAACTATATTCATTCTGATTTAGGATCTCACTATCAGAACTGTGATTACAACATTCTGCTTTGGAACTTTCCTCAATAACATCTTGCACAAAAGATATAATACAAAGAAAGAAATAATTATGTTCCTGTAAAATAAAACAAAAAGATTTGACACGTGATTATAATTTGCCCCTGTTATAAATATGCAGTGTATAAATGGCTGGGTAATAGAATTTATATCTAGACATACTGTAAGTGAATTAGTAAATTATCTGTTTAATTCTCATAATCCAAATGCACTTCTGAAGCCTGGCCTCCCCTTAAGTGCTATTTTGAAACAAGGAAGAGAAAATCAAGGGATACCAGGACCTACTGAGAAGAGTACTTAAAAAGTGTCTCTTATATTTTGTATACCAAGTCTCTGCATTTTGTGACTTTATTATACTAACATACCAGACACCAGCAGAGTAGGCCTAGTGGTCTATCAAGTCTGCTTGTGCTTCAGCACCCTGATTGGGTACCGTAGCCCTCCATCTATGTCATGTTTGTCTTTTTCAAATTTAAATGTTTTAACGTTGATCAATTTTTTTTAATCTTTAAGAATACTTGCGTCCCTTTAGAATATGTGTTTAGAGAGAGACTTTTAATTTATTCACCGGTTTGATTGACTGTTGATTACTGACAGTTCTGTGTAAAAGACTGATGGTTATAGGTTTGCTTCTTGTGACAAGGTGAAGCAAATTTAAATCTTTGTAAAGATGACACCAGTGTGTCCTATATGTTAGACTCAGACCAAATCTGCATGCATTATTATATACAGAATAACACCTGTGCAGGTGTGTATTATGAGGATTTCTCACACACGTGAAGTGTGTATTAATCCATAAACCTGGAGAGCAAAGCTCGAACTGCTTATGAGATTATCACACACTGAGAGTGTGAAAAATCCTCATAATCAAACCTTGCAGAGGCATTAATTTTTATAACTGGTGCAAGGTTTCAATAGAGACAAAAACAGTAAACTGTATTTCTTTGAGTGAGTGTATCCCCAAACAGCCACCATAGTGACTTTTGATTCCCATTTTTGACATTGGGGTGTAAGACAGGTGACTTAATTTTAGTGCTCAGTATTGGAATATGTTAAATCAATAGTAAACAGACCACTTGTGGTTCAACGGTTAGAACCGCAGTGTCAGTAGACTCACGGTGGTTGCAGAAAAACCACAGACCTTGAGACCATGAGTGAGAGCATGAGGAGGAAGACATCATAATAGCCCACTATCGAGTTATTACGGAATTCAGTGGGTCATAATGGCATTTTATATCAGTAGTGCATATCCAGTCATTATAGGGGATCACCAGTTATTATCAACTGTTTCAGTTTTAGATGGGGTGCTTTTGGATACATTATACTGTATAGCAGATGGGATCTGTATTTAAGCGTGGGTAGGAAAACTTTCTTTTTTTTTTTATTATGGTGTTTATGTTCCTCAGGCAGCCACTTCTTCCCCCTTGGATGTCCACCGCTCATCACCCACCATCTCAATGACTTACTATGGAGTCTTCCACGGATAATCCCTGTATACTGTAAAAAAGGCGACTGAGACTGAGTGACTCCGATTTGAATGACCCAGTCTCAGCGCCTGTAAGGTCTGCGACCTTGAAAGAGTAGCGATGAGGAAGGGCAGGGCGAAGGGAAGAGCGACAGGATACCAGAAGAGGACAGAAGGTGTGTGAGGAGTGGTAAGGGGGGAAGCTGCTGAGCTGGCTGTGTGGTATGGTGGTGAGGGTGGCTGGCTCTAGTGAAAGAGGTGCGGGGTTCGGGACTGGGGAGGAGCACAATATTTTGTGCTTTATGCACAGGTGTTAGTTTTTTTTTTATTTGGCCAATTCTCTCCCTCTCCGACATGCACCCCCCAAGTTTGTTATTTTTTAGTGAGGGGGTGTGGGGGGCATAAGCCCTTGCATAAATACAATGAGCGAGTTTCCTCACTGTGAGTATACATCGCTGTGAGTGTACATTGCCATTTTTATTTTCGGTGATCTACACTCACCCTAATGGGCGAGCACCGTTATCACATAGAACCGAAAATCCCCTGTCACAGGATCGAGAAGTGAGGGCCTCCACCCCCATAGCACAATCCAGAACCCCCAGGGCCCTGTAGGTGGTGTGAGAGCTGTGACAACCAAGGGATTATCCTGCAGCTGCCTGTTTTCCTTGTTGTGGTCCCCTGGTTGAGTGGCATGCAATGACACCTTTGTATGTGCACGTGGAGGTGTGCATGTACTACACGCCTTCCACCGGCCAACCCTGCGAGGTTGCAGTTGCTCAGTCTCTCCCCCCCGACCGACCAACCCTCAGTGACTCGAGTCTGTTTCTGAACTTGGACCACCAGTGTGGTGTGAGATGTGGCATCCAGCACCTCAAACCTCCATGCCACTGGTCTGGCTGCATTGGTAGGACAACTTGCTTAGTATTTGTCACTTTTGCTTCCTTGACCAGTAAATCTCGTTTTCTATACCAGAAACCCAACCTTTTTGTTGTCGTTTTTGGTAACCTCAGTGTGGTAGTTATGGACAATTGCTGGTCCAGAACAACTCCTAGGTAATTAAAGAACTGAAGTCAAAATTTACAAAAAAGATATGTTGTAGAGTGTTTTGATTTGTGTGTGCATTTCTAGTGTGTTTCTTTTTTGTTTGCTGTTAAGAAGTTTTTCTGAATGTGCCTTCTTGTTGTTTGGCTGATGGGGAACTCCATGCCAGTATCTTTTATTGTTTTCTTTTTCCTGCAGTGCCTCCTGTCTTTTGTGACTGAGTTACGTTGGAGATCATTGATTCAATGTGTGCTGACTTGCTGTTCTGCAGCAGCACTCTACCGATAAAAGCCTAAAAACCCCAGTTATACTTGAGATCAGGGTCAGAATTGTCCATTGAAAATCCAAGCTGTACTTGAAATCAGGGCAAAAATTCTAATTGAAATCCCCAACTGTACATAATAACAATAATAATAATAAATCTTTATTTGTGCCGCGCCTTTCTTAAAACCAAGGCGCCTTACAGAAATAATATAAATCTAAAACTGCTGAATTAATAAAATACAGTAACATATCATCATCAAGAATAAACCTTTGACCATAAATAGGTCTTTAAGGCCTTTTTAAATTCTTCCACGGACACACACTGCCGAAGCGGATGGGGTAGAGTATTCCAGAGGGCAGGGGCCGCATACATAAAAGCACGAGCCCCAGAAGATTTTAAAGAAACCCTCAGAATCTCTAGCAACCCCTTGTCCACGAGGTGGGCGACTGCCCTAGAAACATGAGGCCACCTGAAGCTCTTTCAAGTAGTCAGGGCCCAGTCCATGAGGCATGGATTAAAGGCCAACTTTAAGGTGATCCGCCACTGTATTGGCAGCCAGTGCAGATTGCGCAGAACCAGAGAAATATGACAGGTACGAGGAGTACTTGTCAATAACCGGGCTGCAGCATTCTGCACTAGCTGCAGGCGGTGGATATCAACCCCAGGAAGCCCTAGGTAAAGGGAGTTGCAGTAATCAATACACAAGGTCACAAAGGCATGGACCAATGTAGGCAGATCACTGGAGAGAACAAAGTGCTTAATCCTGAAGATGTTCCTCAGATGGTAAAAGGATGATTTAACAACTGCTGACACTTGCGATCATAGTTTCAGCTTATTGTCAAAAATCACCCCCAGGTTCTGCACCTGTTCAGAGGTAGGGAGCTGGACACCCCCGGAAAAAGTTCTGAGGGTAAACCAACTCTTGTCCCCTTTATCCTGCAACCCGGGTCCACAACCATTTATTTATTTATTAGCTTTTGTTAACCAGGTAAGTACACTAGACAAACAATTGCCTATTTTCAGTTTCAACCCGGGAGAGTACAGTAACAGACAAGTCCATACAGGAACAGTAAGAATACTATACAAACATTGCACAGGATCAAGTAGAGTCAGGTGTACATTAACACAAGCAGTCAAGAAATTACACATAATTGGGTAGGAGAGAACATACTTAGAAAGAGCTAAAGAAGAACAGTGCATCAGACAAAGGTCACAGTACAGAGGCATAGGGTAAATACATATCAGTGCAATAGTAGACCCACCAAAACAGTACATCAGGCAAAACTCTGCCTTGGGCAGAGAGAACTAACACATTATAAAACAAAGCAGCATCCTTAGCCAGCAAGGTTCAACCCTCAGGGCCCACGAAGGGGCTGCCATAACTGCAGGTACATAATGAACCGTCACCTCAGTCTTCTCCGAGTTCAACCTCAGCCAGCTTGAATTCATCCAGCACTGGATTTCAGTGAGGTAGTTGTTAAATACCAAGAGAGCTCTATCCTGGTCGGGTGCAAAAGATAGGTAGAGCTGGGTATCATCAGCGTAGCAGTGAAACCTCAGCCCATACATTCTTACAATGTCTCCGATGGGTAGCATGTACACTGCAAACAACATGGGGACAACACCGAACCCTGAGGAACCCCACAAGACAGAGAGACTGGGCGGGAAGAATTAATCCCCGACACCACCCTCTGAGTTCTGCCTGAGAGGAAAGATGTAAACCACCTGAGGACTGTACCAAACAGGCTGCAGATGAACCTCAGGCATTCGAGAAGTACCCCATGGTCCACAGTGTCAAAAGCTAAAGAGAGATCGATAAGGACCAAGATGGAATGGCTTTTTCGATCTCTCGCCATCAGGAGATCATTGAGCACCAGAACCAGCGCTGTCTCAGTACTATGCCTGTTTCAAAAACCAGATTGGAGTGGTTCATAGATGTCATGGATGGTCAAATGGTTCTCCAGTTGTATGGCCACTACTTTCTCAATAACCTTCCCTACAAAGGGGAGGTTAGAGATTGGTCTGTAGTTAGCATGGCAGTCTGGGTCCAGAGAAGCTTTCTTCAGGAGGGGCATTACCACCACCTTCTTCAGGGAGCTAGGAAACTCACCCATCTCCAAGGAGCACCAGACTATCCATGCTAGGACTGGGCCGATAGTATCATAACAACCGTTTATCAGGAAGTTGGGCCGGGATCCAAACTACAGCATGTAGGATGCATACCCTGGACAATCCTCATGACATCAATGAACTCTAGCCGGTCAAAGGAACTCCAAGAGAGTCTAGGGACTGCAACCAAGCACTGATCCACAGCTTCTCCCATAGAGGGTGCAGGCTGGAGTGCCGCCCTGATGTTGGCCACCTTAGCCGCAAAGAAGCGAGCAAGCTCATCACACTCAACTTGTGAAAAACTTGAACCTGCAGACAGGCTGGGTTACACACAGTCTGTTGGCGGTTCAAAAGAGCTGAGCTGGTCGGTTCTGAGCAGCCGCAATCTCCCCGGACAGGAACTCTGCCTTCTTACAGTAGATTGCAGAATGATAGAGTTGATAATGTTCCATCAATCTAAGATGGTCGGCATCGAGGGTGGATCTCCACCAACGACGCTCTAATCTTCGTCCATATCACTGCATCTCCCTCAAAGTCCAATCAAACCATGGTGACTGAGGGCGAAGGGAGAGAGGATGAACACGGATGGGAGCAATTAAATCCAGAGCCAAGGAAATGGCCTTTTTATAGGCCAAAACCAAGACATCTGGATCATTGCTCACTCCAGAAAGCTCTGATAGGTCACGCACCGCTGCCAGGCCCTCAAAGCTTACATCTTGCAAAGAGCAGTATCTGACCATCTCCACAGGGGTAGACCTATAAAGGGGGGTGCAAAAACTGGACTCCACAGTGTAATGATTGGACCAACTGACAGGTTCCACCCCCAAGTCGAAAGCTTCGATCCCCAGGAGGAAGGCTAAGTCCAAAGAGTGACCACCTTTATGAGTGGCAGAAGTAACAACTTGTGTAAGGCCCAAAGATGTCATCAGTTGGAGGAAGTGTTGTTCCAGCTGTGTGAGTTCGTCATCGACCCAGGCGTTGAAGTTGCCCAGGACCATCAGCCTTGGCGACTCAGACGCCATGTCGATCACGAAGTCTGCTACTTCCTGCAGAAACCGCTGCTCATCACCTGGTGGACAGTAGATGAGAGCGATTCTGCAACCCACACCTGCCACAGCAGTACACTTAAATGGCTTAGCCCCCTCTACTGGTACACTTGTAAGGCCTAGTTCGGTCATGAAACAGACCGCAACCCCCCCCCCCCCGGCAGTCCAGCCTCGGGCGGTGTAACACCGAGTACCCAGCTGGAACTGTGGCTTCTAATATAGGGCCAGCATTCTCACCCAGCCAGGTCTCAGTAATGCATGCCAGATCCACAGACCCAACAAGATCTGCAATAACTGCAGTCTTGTTCTTTATGGACCTGGCATTGCACAATACCACCTGGGTAGGATGGACTTCTGGAGCTGCACGGGCCACCTGCTCACCAATGCTGGTGGTGCCCATGGGTATGGAAACCAGACAGGAAGGACCTCGTTCCAGATTCCATTTCACCCCAGGGTGTCTTCTGGATCTCACTACCCCAATATGATGGCCCCGTTCATTTGATCTCCAGTGTTCACACCCCTCACCTCCGCTCCTCCCCCTACGCACAATACCTAATGCTCTACAGTGTTGGTATGTCGATAGCTGTAATGGAAAGGGGGAGAAAGGGCATAAGGCACGAAGAGTGGAGGACGCATAGCATACGACTGTGGGGACAGGCCTCCTACACATATTAAAACCAATAACATTAACACACCCCTGAAACAACCCCAATAGTTTCTCTGAGACTCCCTGCATCCTCAAACCGGGAGGGAAGACACAGGGAAGCAAATAACAAACCTTCCCACAAAAAATAAATCAATAAAATAAAAATTAAAAAACAAAATAAACGTAACCTCCCCCCCAAAAAAACAAAATCTATAATACAGTAGAATTACAGTCAGTCCAAAAAATTAAAAGTCCAGAAATAATGAATACAGGATCAGTGTTCAAATATATGAAGCACACCAGAAGTTCAACAGTTGATTTTAGGCAGAGGAGGCTTTCACACTCTCCGAGTCCAAGAGTGAAAACAAAACCAGATTGCTCTCCTCTCTTCCAGCAACATCCACTGAGAGTTTGGAGTATAATTTTAGTCTGTTTGAGATACTTTCACTATCTCATCAGTCTGATCGTAAAGCTCCCTGAGGAAAATGGGCCTCCAAATAATTCCCCAAGTAGCCAAATCAGTTTCCTTTTTTCCTTCTTCCCAAGTTCTTCTTCATAAAACCACTCCAAAATCTCAGGCCATAGACACCAATCTTGAAGGATAAAACCAGTAGGCTACAACCAAAAATACAGGGCCCTGAGGAGACAGCAACAGCTCCCCCCACAGAAAATTCCAAGCATCCGCTTCGGGGCACACCATCTACCACTGCTCCCCTCCGAGCTCCTTCCAGGTCATAGGCCAATCTAAGTAGTAACTCCCATTTTGGTGCTATGGCCCAAGAGATAAGCAGTCACCTTCCCCTTCCCTGGAACGACAGACCTACAATAATTTATAGGCTAAATAGGGACCCGAGCAGAGGGGAATTTGGAAACTCAGCCGCCCACCGGCTGCATGAGTCCCCTTACGTAACAACAGCAGGCGGAAATCATGAATACATGAAATCAGGCTCAAAATTTTCCATTGAAGACCCCAGCTGTACTTGATATAAGAGTCAAAATGTTCCACCGAAAAACCCACTTACACATGAAATCAGGCTCAAACTTTCCCATTGAAGACCCCAGCTATACTTAAAGTCAGGTTAAAAATGTCACATTAAGAGCCCTGCTATGAGGGATTGGTGTTAGTCACTGCTCCTGACGAGATACATTTTCGTGGTGCGCTGCTTCTGTATGACATAAGAGAATGAGAACAACACAGCGCTCCCAGACATTGATGTACATTTGCCAAAATGTATTTCAAGCAAGGACACCAACAAAGATCCAGCATTTTGATTTGCTCTGTCCCTTCCTCAGGGAATACTCTGTACTACATACTCTGCTTTAAAACTACTTTTTTGTTTGACAAAATGTGGGCATTTCTGCTACCATTCTATAGAGTTTCATTTCCTGCTGTTGCTTATCAAGAAATTGTTGATGGTGCGGCCAGAGAATACAGCTAGATGGGCCTTGAAGGTATAGCTGTCAACAGTGGGATAGACTGCTAGCCATGCAACGTAGCCTCCAAGTATGACTGTGGCAATCGCTTTTATGCTGTGCAAACCATCAGCATCAAAGCGGACGCTGTCCTAAAGCAGATGGGACAGCAGGATGTAAAAATAGAGGTGGCCACTAATACTGCAACTGTGGCAGACAGTTCTTTGACCCAGACCCTGTCGGCAGCCAGCAAGCTCATGCATGAAAACACCCAGCTCAGGTACCAGTTAGAGGTTCTTGATAATGCTCACGGAGTGCCTAACATCAAGTTGGTGGGACTATTGGAGGAGACTGAAGGGTCAGACCTTTAGAATTTGATACAAGCACGGTTGCCATCTACACTTAACTGGGAACCAGAGGATATCAGCCAGTCCTATCAAAGGGCTTACCTGATTTTGCCTAGCTCTGCAGATGCACAGTGGGAGGCTCCTCGAACTTTCATTTGCTGATGACAGCTTAACTAACAAAATCCTCCTCAGCTGAGCTGCGGGTTTGATTTTCAACAAAAGCAGCTCTAAAAAAGTAATTCAGATCCGGCCCCATTCACTTTTATGGCACGGGCACCCATGCTTTTCCTATAAATACGTCAAAGAAAGTGCAAGGACAGGGCCACATAGTAAGGAACTTGAAAGGATTGCTCTGGCAGCTCCCTGTAGAAAAATTCTCTCCATAAACAAATTCACTTTAACAAATTCTTACTCCGCACAGGCTAGATGTAAGGCATCTTATGTAAATTTATTTTGTTAAAAATAACAACATAATAAATGCACACAATTCTGCTTATATCTGTCATTGGCTACAGGGATATCATGCACAGAAAATTTAAGGGGAGGGGCACACAATTAAAGATTATATATATAATTAAAGTTATATTTTACAGCCCTCCCTCCATTGAAAAAGTAATACTGTGATGGGAATTTGTGTATGTGTGTGTGTGTATGGGGAGGGCACACATACCCCCCCCAAACTCTATTGACACGATCACCCTGATTGTATTTATTTTTCTGACTTTAATACTAAGGACAGCTGCTTGAAAATACAGTAGCAGCTCTGTCACTCAGACTTTGTCTGCTCCTGCTGCCTGTCTACTATCTGATGTGATAATGCTGTGTTTATGAATCACTGTTGGTTGTTGTGGAAGTGATTATGATGTGACTAGAAGGAGGTTAGGACATCACATGTAGACAAACAGCAGGAGCAGATGAAGTCCAAACAGCAAGATCCTGTTTCCATACAAATGGTTTTAGTAGCACAGAAGGGAAGAAGCAATAACAGAGGACAGTGTCCTCAAAGGACTGAAGGCCTTCAGGGCGGACAACTCCCCAGGGCCGTATGACGTGCATCCGAGGGTGCTGAGAGAGCTGGCAGCAGTTCTTGCTGCATCCCTGTCTGGCCTGTTTAGCTGCTCACTGAACACAGGGGTTGTTCTATATGAGTAAAGGACAGCTGACATGGTGCCCCTACACTAGAGTGGACCTTCTGTAGGGTCTGTAGGGTTGAACCAGGGAACTATAGAGCAGTCAGCTTGGCATCAGTTGTTGACAAGCTGATGGAAACCATCCTTGGAGGCATTCTGGCAGAAGTTGGGGGGGAGGGGAACACTGCCAGAGGTGCGGATGTACATCATATACCACTATTAGAAATACTGTTACAGGTGTGTAACCTGTTTTTTCTGTTGGCGATTATGTTTGCAAGGAAGATTAGTGAGTTGCAGGCACTCTGCATTTATTTTATTTTTTTTTTTTTTTTGAAAGTTGGATTTAGAACCTTTGAGTCAGGGACTCATTTACAAAGGCACCTCATCACTGGGAGGGTAGACATGGTTACAGTGTGAGATACAACAGTGGCAACATACAGGTGCAATACAGATAAAAAGAACACAATATGACAGTGGTTTACGGGATAAAGTTACATGCAGTAAATAGCAATCGTATAACGTATAACAATAGTAGAAGTCACAACCCTGGTCGTACCGGGGAAATACCTAAGTGGAAGGGGGAAGGAACAGGGGTGAGGAAAAGAGAAGAAAAAAAGAAAAAGGGGGGCAGTCCAACGAACATTGTCAAGGCTGTGGGCAAGAAATGGGGAGGGACCCCAACATTAGGTTGATTAAGGCAGCTACAGCTTCGGGCACCAAAGAGGTGGTTACGGAGAGCGACTTTAAAGGGACCAATTTTGGTAGAGTTAGTGACAGAGAGAAGGGGGGAGTTGAACCATGTGGGGGTGTGGTAGTGGAAGGACCTTTGGGCTAGGGAGGTTTTGGTACAGGCATCAGAAAGGTGGCCTTAACTGAGCTATGGGTGGCAACAGATGGGGATGCAAGCCGCAGGGACGCGGTGACCCCTGAGGGGGAGTCCTAGCAGGGATTTTTTGGCAAGTAAGCAGGCTTGGTAGTGCAGGCGCTCCACCAAGGTGAGCAGGTTGGCAGTAGAATAGAGCAGGCAAATATGGGTGCGGAGAGATGCACCGGTCAGGAGCCTGCAGGCCTTGTTTACTGAGGTCTGGATTCTGGTGAGGGTGGTATTGTTGGCTGCAGCATAGATAGGTAGGCTGTAGTCCACTAGGTACAGGACAGAGGAGTTGATGGCCAGTCAGAGAGCGGTTTGAGGGAGGCAATCTCTGTGGCAATAGAGAAGGCCAATCCAAGAGTTTATGGCTGAGGACAGGGTGTTGATGTGGGTGTGGAATGTAAGAGCTGAGTCGAAGGTGATGCTCAGGTACTTGTAGGATGACACCTGCTCGAGAGGGTGAGCATTACTGGGGAGAATGCAGAGGGGGGCATTTTTGGCCTTATTCTGGTGATGCGAAAAAAGCATAGATTTGGTTTTTTTGAGGTTAATGACCAGCCGGTGGTCAAGAAACCACTTTTCAGCTTGGTTGAATGTGTGCTGCAGGGATTCCTGTAGGGATGTGGGGTCAGGGTGGGAGGCAAGGAGAACCACATCATCGGCATAGAGTACCACATTGCCCGAGCAGGAGCTGGGGAGGGTATTGAGAAATAGGCTGAACAGAACGGGGCCCAGGATGGAACCCTGGGGGACCCCTGAGCAAACGGGCATGGTATTGGACAGGGTGGCGCTTACCTTCTCACGCTGTGATCTGGCAGATAGGTTAGTGGTGAACCAAGCCAGTGGGCCAGGGGAGAAGCCAAGTTGTTGGAGGGAGTCAAGTAGGAGGGGGTGACAGACAGTGTCAAAGGCCTTGGAGAGGTCAATGAACACTGCACCCGCAACAAGGCCAGAGTCGAGAGCAGAGTGGAGGTGTTGGGAGAACTCCAGGAGGGCTGTCGTGGTGCTGTGTCCAGGGTGGAATCCATGTTTTTCTGGACACAGCAGGTCGTATTTGGCCAGATACTCGGTGAGCTGAATGGCCACTATTTTTTCTAGTGCTTTGGAGAGAGGGGAGAATGGAGATGGGCCTGAAATTGTTATATGTCCACTCTTATGGATAGGGGTGATTTCTGCAATTTTCCAGACACCGGGAAATTGACCAAGACACAGTGACTGGTTTAAAAGGTTGGTGAGAGGGGCTAGTACAGTATTTAGGACTAATCAGAGAATCCTGGAGTCCAGGGGATCACAGCTGGGGTTGTTGCTAGCTAAGGCTTTTTGCAGATGAGGCATGGCTTCAAGGGGTGATATGGCATGCAGGTAGAAAGGGGGGTGATCCGAGGTGGGGGGGTGGAGGCAGGAATACAAAAAGCATCAGTTGGGAGTACAGAGCTTAGATCTGAGAAAGCCACATTGAGGCACTCCGCTATGCGGTGAAGATCAATAGTGACGGTACCGTCTATGGAGAGTAGTGATGATGGGGGGAGTGGGTCTTTCTATTGAGCTCTTTCATATTGTCCCAGAAGGCACGGGATGAGCCCCAAGTGGATTCAAGGGTGGCTTGATAATATTTGGCCTTAGCATATCTTATAGCCCAGGTTCACTTGTTACGTGCTGCATTATAGGCTTTATCTCTCATCCTTTATTTTTCACAGAGAAAAAGTGTGCAATTCCTCCAAAAGATGGTGTCAGTATTCCATGTGAATCATACTATTTACCTTGCCAGTCTAGTTCCCAAGGCCACATGCCAATAAAGTGGAGAAAAGATCTCCATTCATTTAGATGTTGGAAGGGCCTTCAGTTTCTACCAGTATAGAACAGAAGACAACAAAAATGACTAACAAACAGTTGTTTTCCATGGATGGTAAGGTATCACAAGGACACCTAGCCTCTGGGCTGCTGTCACAAGAACACCATTGGGCAGACTAGATGGACCTCTGGTCTCCTTCTGCTGTCTTTTTTCTGGGTTTCTAAAGGAAATGTTGGTTGAGTTCCTTGAGGCAGATGGGCCCCAGGATAGCAGGCAGCATGGGTTCATGGCAGTGAAGTCATGCCAAACAAATTTGATCAGCAGCCTTTGATTCAGTCCCCACAACAGGTTGATCAAAAAACTGGCAGATAAGAGGACAGGGAGAAACTAATCAGATGTGTGGCAAACTGGCTAGGTGTTAGAATACAGGGGGTGGTGGTGGGGGGAACACTTCGGGATGAGAGAAGTTCCTAGTGGGGTCCCACATGGGATCAGTGCTGGATCAAATCCTGTTCAGTGTGTTCATCAGCGATGCTGGAGATGGCATAAAAAGCAAGATATGTCTTTTCGCAGACGATACCAAGCTCTGCGGTAGGGTGGACACCGGGGAGGACATAAGGGATCTTGGTTAGAAAGATGGTCTAGAGTCTTGCAATGCTAAAAGGTGCAAGGTAATTCACATGGGGTGCAAGGAACCCCAGGACTGAGTACAGTCTCTGAGGAGTGAAGTTCACAGTCTTGGAGAAGGAGAAAGACCAGGGGATAACAATTACAAGCAACCTGAAACCATCAACACAGTACAAAAAGGCAGCGGAGAAGGTGAACAGGATGCTGGGTTGCATATTTAAGGGAGTTCTCCAGCAGGAGCAAAGAGGTCATTCTGCCCATGTACAAGTCCATGGAGTGTCTGCATCTGGAGTACTGTGTGCTGTACTGGAACCCCTACATTGAGAAAGACATAAACCAGATAGAGGCGGTACAGAGTAGAGCTAGAAAGATGATTGAAGGGCAGCAGGATATCCCGTTTGAACAGAGGCTGTTGAACCTGAACATGTACTCACTGGAGGAGAGAAAAAGAGAGGGGATGTGATTGAGACCTTCACATACTTTAGAGGTATAAACAGTAGTCAATATAGGGATCTTTTTCATAAAAATTAGAACAGAAACACCAACGGGCACAACTACAAATTATCTGGGGGGGGGGCACAGGAAAGAAGCCAGAAGGGACTTCTTCTCTGAAAGGGTTGTGGCTGCATGGAATACACTGCCAGAGTGGGTAATAAATCACAGTACAGGTGGGGAGGTTTAAACGAGGGAGGGATAGATTCAAGGGGAAGGTTAGGATGATAGGGGAGTGGGGCGAACAACATGTAGCATACATGCATCAGCTCCACATCGAGCAGACTCAATAGGCCTTTGATCCTTCTTCTGATAGACTTTCGTATGTTCATGTGTTTCTCACATAAAGGCAAAGTAAAAACAGGACAGATGGTAAAATCAACTAATATAATGTATAATTTCCAGCATTTTCTCAGAGGCATCCCAGGCTCTTTAGGAAAGAGTAAAGGGGCCAGCTGTTTCGCACCAAGCAGTGGGGGCCTGCTCTGGCATGCTGGTGACCCAGGTTCATGCCCCACACCCTGGATGTCAGGAGTGGAGGTTGGCCAGAAGGGCTCAGAGAGTCCATGCAGATGCGCTTCTCTTGTGTGGTAGGAAGGATGTGGCACCGCTGTTGTAGTGGCTCCTAGTGGTGGCTCCATGGAGGTGGTGTTTGCAACACGGGCTACTACGTATCCCTGGGCACACCCCAGACCAGTCCTAAGTGTGCCCAGTATGTGGGTGCGTGTGTGTGTGTGTATGTGTGTGTGTGTAGGGAGTAAAATGGTGGAAAAAGGGCTATCTGGAAAGACTTGGATGACGGCCTCTGCATACTTGCTTCCACATGCCACTAGGCCTTCATCAGCAGCTACGCAGTTTCCAGTCTCAAGACAAAAGGCGCAACTCACTCTCCTCCTATGACCACTGTGGGAGGTGGCCCAACAATGGATAGAACTGGTCTTGAGTACCAGAGAGTAGCACTGGCAGACAGACAGTATGCTGTGGCACTGGCGATGAATCTGGCAAGCAGCAGAGTGGGCAGTGATGGAGAGCCAGAAGGTGTTAGGCTCCTGGGGGCAGTCAGAAAGAGGAATTAAAGAAACAGTATAATTCTTGTATTGGTTCAGGCTTTTCAGTTAGAGCAGTTTGGTGATATAGCAGAGTCCGTTGTGTGCAAATCACTTTATATGTGTTGTAGTTTACTGTTCTGTTCTTTTCTGTTATATCACATAGGATGCAGAAAGGAGCTTTTACAATAGCTTGGTCTGTTGGTCTGTCTGCCTTTCTGCCTGCCTGTCTATCTGTCTGTCTTGCTATCTATCTTAAAAGACAGGCAAGTGTTGACCATGTGGGCTGACGTAAAATTTGTGGTAAACTAATGTAATATGCTCAGTGCCTTTACAAACAAGACACACCTTCACTGAAGCTTATTTTTTGTAATAAAACTGTCTTGCAATAATTTTTGTCATTAGACTAGACTTATCAATAGGATTTTACTCAGTGTTTGGACAAGGTTAAATTTTAACACTGTTCAAGATTAGAATTGACTAGCCAGTAGTTACACTGTTTAATTATTATCGGATTGAAACATTAAATGAGGCTCTATTTCACACCTGTTTTCTTCTTTTTGAAAAAAACATTCCCTCATATACTTAACAAAAGAAGGGTTTTACTTTGAATTCTTCTTTCTTGGTCTGAAGTACAGGCAGGTTCAATGCTGTGGCATAACATCGCCACGCAGAGACAAAAGAAGGCCGAAAGAGTCACGGCTGGGATGAAGGGCAGCACATTCTCTGCTTTTCTTTCTTTCTTCTTCTGTTGAATGCATTAGAATACCAAGTCAAAAGGCCTAATAATGTCACTGCAATACTCTTTTTGTAAATGAAACACTATACAGTCGGACGTTTCTGGATGATCAAAAACCTCAGGACGTTAATTGACTGAGCTTGTTAACAGGTCGTAACCTAAGGGGTGCAGTGCTAACGTAAGGGAGCAGGACACCATTTCCCTTTTTGTAGTCATGGCCATCCATCACCCATACAGGAAAACAGAAAACAGAATGACGCTAACACTCAGAGTGCAATAAATACCTGTAGACCTTTATTTAGGGATGGGGGAACAAAGGTAAGGCTAAGGGAACACTGCTAATGGTGAATTCACTATTTCTATAACTTTTACATATGAAAATGGAATTACTATAATGGTTATGAGAAACTGTAACTCTTACTTTAAGCAAGGGGCCCTTACACTCTGAGCTTACTACTTTATTAAGGCAAACTTGTACACATTAACTCTTTGGTAGTTCTATCACTTTATGCTGAGGGCAGCTGTAATGGGTCCGTTAAACTCTAAGCTTACTAGTTAAGTCCGAGGGCAATACCCAAGAGAGTAACAGACAGAGAGAGGAAGATACTAATTGAGGGAAAGGAAATGGTTTGTTTACTTGCTTACTCTGGGGGCACTGCCCATTTCCGTACACCCTAACCATAGTCTAAACCAACAGAGAAGTACTTGTCTGTAGGTAGTCTGTGATGCTGTGAAGTCCATCTGAAATGAAGTCGATGAGCACATCGTGGATCTGCTGGAGCTGGACACCTCTGAAGCTGCTGAAACTGGATGCCACTGAAGCTGTTGCTGGAAACCACTGGTTCTAGAAACCACTGGAGTGGCTGAATCTGGATGCCACTGAAGCTGATGCTGGAAACCACTGGTACTATAAGCCATTGGCACGGCTGAAGCTGGATGCCATTGAAGAGGATGGTGGGAAGCACTGGAGCTGCTGGCTAGACACTGCTGGAACTGCTCAAGCTGGATATTGCTGAAGCTGATGCTGGAAACCACAGGAGCTACTGGTGCTTGACACTGCTGAAGCTGCTGGTGCCGGACACTGCAGGAGCTGCTGGTGCTGGACACTGCAGGAGCAGCTGGTGCTGGACACTGCTGAAGCTGCTGGTGCTGGACACTGCTGGAGCTGCTGGTGCTGGACACTGCTGGAGCTGCTGGTGCTGGACACTGCAGGAGCCGCTGGTGCTAGACACTGCTGGAGCTGCTGGTGCTGGACACTGCTGAAGCCGCTAGTGCCGGACACTGCTGGAGCTGCTGGTGCTGGACACTGCTGAAGCCGCTGGTGCTGGACGCTGCTGGTGTTGGACACTGCTGGAGCCGTTGGCGCTGGACACTGCTGAAGCTGCTGGTGCTGGACACTGCTGGAGCCGCTGGCGCTGGACACTGCAGGAGCTGCTGGTGCTGGACACTGCTGGAGTCGCTTGTGCTGGACACTGCAGGAGCTGCTGGTGCTGGACACTGCTGGAGCAGCTGGTGCTGGGCACTGCAGGAGCTGCTGGTGCTGGACACTGCTGAAGCTGCTGGTGCTGGACACTGCTGGAGCCACTGGTGCTGGACACTGCTGGAGCCGCTGGCGCTGGACACTGCAGGAGCCGCTGGTGCTGGACACTGCTGGAGCTGCTGGCGCTGGACACTGCAGGAGCTTCTGGTGCTGGACACTGCTGGAGCCACTTGCGCTGGACACTGCTGGAGCTGCTGGTGCTGGACACTGCTGGAGCTGCTGGTGCCGGACACTGCAGGAGCTGCTGGCACTGGACACTACTGGAGCCGCTGGTGCTGGACACTGCTGGAGCTGCTGGTGCCGGACACTGCTGGAGCTGCTGGTGCCGGACACTGCAGGAGCCGCTGGTGCCTGACACTGCAGGAGCCGCTGAGGCTGGACACTGCTGGAGCAGCTGAGGCTGGACACTGCTGGAGCTGCTGGTGCTGGACACTGCAGGAGCTGCTGGTGCTGAACACTGCTGGAGCTGCTGAGGCTGGGCTCCACTGAAGCGGCAGACCCTGTACTCCTGCGAAACTGCTTCTCCAAGAAGGCAAAATCTGCTGGCAGGTTCTGAACCCTAACTCTACACCCTGAGAACCTCTGACACCCACACACTCTTGGATCTTGGGAGCAACCACTGGGGTTCCCTTGTGGCCACTGGGTTTGGATCCTGACATCCCAAAATTTCTTCTCATGCATCCCAGGTGACTGTCATTCTTCCCAGACAGCCCCATAGCTCTGACCCTGGAGCGCACTTAGGCTACAACCTGTCTGACCACTGTGAGGCTATCCACCAGTGGCCTGGACTGGTTAAAATAATTTGTAATGGGGGTTCCAAGGGCCACAGGGCTCTCACCTGCCAGTACTCATGTGTATTCATGACTTCTCACCGGCACTCACCTCCAAGTCCTTTACCGACCCTCATCTTCTCAACTGTCCCTTTCCGCTCTGCTTCTTCTGTCATCTGTCCTTCTGGGTCTTTGTCACTTCGAAGTGCCCCCAGCAGCAAGAAGGTGCAGGTATTTTCTTTAGTGGCAGGCTGTCACTGTAACTCTTGCTCTGTCTGTTTGTTTTTGGGGTTGATTAGCACTGTCTGTAACCCCCCACTCTGCTGCGTATGTGTCTCTCTGTTGATCTCTTTTCCCCTTTGTCTTTTTCTCTTACTTTATGTGGGTCTTTTTTTTTCTCTGTCTTCTTTTATCTCTGTCTTTGTTTCTCTTTTGTCTCTATTTTAGGGAAGAGATGAGGTGGCTGTTGCCATATAACAAGAAGGGGGTGACTGGTACTGTTGTTTATCCCCCCCCCCATTCATTCTTTCTTTTTTTCTATCTTGGGTTTCCTCTTTAGGAAACATAGAAATCTGTTAGCAGAAAAGGACCACTTGGCCCATCTAGTCTGCTCTTTTTCCCTTAGTCTGCCCTTTTTTATCTTTGTCTCTCTCTTCATGCCTCCTGGTCTCTCTCTTCTCTGTGCCCCCCTTTCTTTATCGCTCTTTCTCACTCTGTCTCTCTTTTTTCTTTATGTCTCTCTTTCTGTTTCTCATTGGTGCCAGTAGTGGTGGTGTCAAGATCAACTGTCTTTTAAGCTATGTTTGATGTATGTATATAAATTTAACTTTCAATAAAAAAAAAAAACTATTGTGGAAAACAAAAACACTGGAGTGTTGGATGTCTGCTTCTCTCACCACCACTGCCCAGCTTAACTGCCCCCGGATCTTTTTTATTTTTAAAAGGAAAAGACAAACGCTACGCAGCATTCTTATAGTACAAGCCACAGCTTCATCTTGAGCCAGCTTGCACTGCAGTCACTCTAGTCAGCATCCCCTGTTGCCTAGTTGACCATGCATGTCTCCTACGCTGGTCCAGGTCATGGTGACACTGGAGCACTGCCATGCATGTGCAGCCAAGGAGAGGGAACTGGCATGATTCTCCCAAGCAAGGCGTGCTCGAGAGGCAACACCTTGTTTATTTATTTTTAAAACAAATCGGCACAAAGGATGGCCTGAACTTGGGCACAACAACTGCGGTTCCGTCCCCCAGCAGGAACACCAAGGGTAGGAAACCAGCGACCAAATACAGGTGGAGGCAGCTGAACCTCAACATGGAGTAAGTGAATTCAGTTTTTTGTGGGGTTGGGGTAGCCCACTCTAAAGCTGCATCGATTCCTTTTCTGCCAGTCAATTTTTTTCAATAGTTTCTTTATTGAACTATATAGAAAATACATGTTTTGAACTGCACACTAATATTTTTCATTGAACTGCACATTACAAGTTTCTGTATCCTTGCACTGTAAGTAATTGTTTTTTGTATAGCCTCTTATGGTCCCATTTCCTCCAGTATTTGTTACGACTTGTATACACTGTGTAATTATTGTTCAGTAACTGTCTCTCTTACAGTGCCCCCAAACACACCTGAAAATGAGTCATTAGCTCAGTGTACCTTCTCAGCCAGAAAGTGGAAGTCAATCAGTGGACATGCAGATGTTACAGTTTCTGCAATCCAAGAGAGTAAGGCCCAGGTAATCAATATAAAGATTAGATCTATAAAGACTAGGTGGGTCATCACGTGACCCTTTACTCATTTGCTTGTTATCTTCATTGACATAGTATAAGCCACTTGCGCATGGCGACATGAAAGCATGGGTGCAACGTACTGTTGTGTGAAATTAAAACAGTCCACCCAGCAAAATATTTTGTGTGATCCTTGCATTACGCAAAATATTTTTTGGGTGCGAAATCCCCACGGCGAAATGCAGAATTTCGCCTGCAAAATGCTAATTTTACCACCCGTGGGCGAAATTCTGCATTTCAGAGCCAGGGGGAACAACTTGCTGTAAAAAAAAAAAGTAGTTTCCACTCTGCCAAAAAGTGACCCCACATGGTGTCTTTCCCCTCCACGTCCCTGGTGTCTAGTGGTCCTAACCCCCCTGGCTGATTGCAGGCCCAAATAGAAAGATCCCCCTCCGCTGAGATTAAGCCCCATCCCCTCTATCCACATAATTTCAAATTAAAATAACTTCCCTGGTGTCTAGTGCACTCCCTGGCCAATCGTCGGACAAATAAAAAGTACCCCCCACCAAACCCGAGATTCACTGCATCCCCGAACCCCCCCTTTTGTTGTCCGTAATGGGCTTACCACCCAATTCATGTCATAAAAAACCCACAACCTTTCCTGGTGTCTAGTGAACACCACCTTGTCCGGTAGTAGTACCCCACCAGCACCCCATCAAGTACCCCCTTGGGCCACTGCACAGCCTTCCACTCACCTCCGGCTGGCAGCCTGGCTGAACTCTTTTACCAAAAGAGCTGGATTGAGCCCTTTTCAATGAATGAGTGTGCGCACTCATTCATTGAAAAAGACTCACTCCACTCTTTTAAAGAAGACTCAGTCATGTTACTAGCCATGGACGTGGTGGAGAAGTTGTGCCGGTGGCCGAGGAAATGATGATGGGGAGAGTGAGGTACAAGACGAGATGAGGGTCCCTGAACACAGAGAAGAATTCGGTTTTAATCACCATGAATCAGGTGGCAAGCCCGTACAGGCAACAGAAGAGAGAGTTTGAGGACACGAGTAAATCTCGGGTGGGAAGTGGTGGGTCATTTTTGTTGTCAGCGACCGCTTGAAGTGAGCCACTGACACCAGCGAATATATCTTAATTACAAATTCTGTGGATGGGGAATGGGGCTTAATCTCAGTGGGGATCTTTCTATTTGGGCTGGCAACTCGCCAAGGGTGGGGACCAATAGACATCAGGGATGTGGAGGGGAAAATACATTTTTATTTTTACAGTACCACGTGAAATTCTGCATTTCGCATGGACGAAATTCCGGCAAAATGCATGAATTTTGCAAAATATTTTGCATGGCGAAATTCTCGATTTTGCCAGAATTTTGCCAGTGAAATAAACTTTACTGCATCTCTAATGCAACGTGGCTAAACAGTTGGAATGGATATGGATCAACCAAGTCTTTCACAGTGATGCCAGTGTCATTGGCCATTTTGCAGGGCCTGAAAAGCTGAGGGGGACTAGTCCCCCTTATTACCCCCCCGGTGGTTATACCCATGCATGCAAGCCCCTACTACTCCACATGATGTCCCCTCTAGTTTTTATGTATAGGATCTCTATGGTTTTGAGCTGTTGTCCACGTAGTGCTTATATGTGGTACTAAATCACATCTGATGCATTGTTTGTTTATATTCTGTGCATCACAGCATATGAGGGGTATTATGAACGGAGTGGATGATTGAAAAATAAATCTAGCTAGCATTTACATTTTTTTTACGGCAGCGTCTGCTCTTCTTGCCTGCTGCAGCACACTTATGAATCAGGGAGACATGATGGACATAGTGTCCCTTCTACCTTAAATTACTGTGCTAATATATTACTACTGTATGCTGCCCCGCTGCTTTGACTGTGGTGCGAAATCTTGATAAATATTAAGGTTCATACTAAGGTGATGGAAAAGAGCTAGTAGGCCAGGGCCCATAATGCTCTTACACTAAGCCAAAGGATAATATGATAATTTATATCCTGAAATAATTAACTTATCTAGACGGTATTTAAAAATGTTCTTAGTGTTACTCATAACCACATCAGATGGAAGTTTATTGCAAGGTCCAATGCGGCAAAGAGTAAAGAAGAATTTCCGGTTATTGTGCTTGAATGGTTTACCGACCAGCTGAAGCGGATGACCTCTAGTATTGTGTAGAGAGGACCTGAATTCAAGACCTAACTCAGTCATAACATACAGATCCTGAACAACATCATAAAGGAATAAGAGATCGCCTTGCAGGCATCTGGGAGTGAGTGACATAAGCTTTAGTGTTTCTAGCCTGTGTTCATAAGATACAGATTCGATGCCAGATATTTTTTTGGTAAACTTCCTTTGAACTTTTTCAAGGGAGCTGCCATCAGATTTTTTAAATGGGCACCGTAACTGCGAGGCATACTCAAGATGAGGTCTAACATATGACCTGAACAAAGACATTAGCACCTTGCGATCTCTAGATCTGATGTTGTGAAGGATCAACCAGATTACCTTATTAGATGTACAGATAATAGATTGCAAGTGTTTAGAATAGGTGAGGTAATTGGAGATGGTGATTCCCAGGTCCCTCTCATCTGTAGTGGCACAGAGAGTGGAGCTGTCTAATGAGTATGAATGATTAAGGTTATTAGATCCCAAATGCATCACTTTGCACTTAGTAGAGTTCAGTTTCTTACCCCATGTATTAACCCGGTTGGAGATAATATCTAGATCATGCTGGATAATAGCTATTTGATCAAAATTAGAACATGGTCCTCCAATTTTTACATCATCTGCATATTTTGTTGTAGTAGAAAAACAATTATGGGTTAAATTGGCGATAAAAGCTTGAAAAAGACAGGGGCACAGAACAGAGCCCTGCGGGACACCACTCAGGACCATACCAGTGTTAGAGAAGTTACCATTGATAATCACCCTTTGTGTTCTGCCATAGAGCCAATTATTAATCCAGTCAATTATATAGCTATCAATATTAAGTTTCTTAAGTTTGTGATTAAGGGCCCAATGTGGCATAATATCAAATGCTTTACTGAAATCTATAAAAATGATATCACATGGTATCCTACTGTCCAAAAGAGTACTGAAGTATTCATAGAAACAAAGCAGGTTAGTCAAACAGCTTCTGCCCTTTTTAAAACCGTGTTGTTCTGGATCATGCGCCTCAATAACTGGTGCGATGATATCCTTTAAGAGGCTTTCCATGATTTTACAGATAGAAGAAGTTAAGCTTATAGGCCTGCAGTTTTCCTAGTTATGTTTAGAACTTTTTTTATGGATTGGTACAACTGTTGCCTCCTTCCATTCAGTGGAGATGTAATTATTAACTAAAAAAAGTTCAAACAGAAGGTTTAGTGAAAGGGCAGTTTGGTCAGCTAGTAAGTATAGTAAGCGGCCAGCTATATTATCTGGACCTGGACAAAATTTACCTTTCAGTGTACACAACTTATTTAGAATAAGTTCCGCAGTGAACGTGATGGGTGGATCAGAGTAATTGGTAGTAGGTTGAAGTATATTAGTATCTGATGAAGAAAAAATCTTGCAAAATTCTGTATTGAATAATTCAGCCATGATTTTAGGGTCATAAATGAGTTTATTGTCTGTTATAAGAGGCCCCAACTTACACAATGTTTTCTTTAGGGAGTTACTATAAGAATAAAATTGTTCTGTGTCAGATTTATTAGCCATTTTTTTTTATTTAGTTATTTAACCAGGTATAGCACACTAAACTGGAAGCTTTTTTACAGGAGTGACCTGGAAGCACAAGGAGGTTAAGTGACATGCTCAGGATCACACACTATGCAAGTGGAAGCTGTGGGATTCAAACCCAGGTCTGGTCTGCTAGATGTCACCAGATTTGCAGTTCAGAGCCTTAGACCACTGCGCTATACTGCCTCCATTTGAACCAGTTTCAGTTCCCATCTAGATTTTGCTTTTTTAATACTAGAGTTTCATTTCTTATTTGATTTAATATAGGTCTCCTAGTTAGATGTACTCTTATTTTTAAGAAAGTTGCAATATTTTTAATTTTTATATCTGATTAATTTTGTAATATTATGGTCCATCCTTTTGGGTACCTGTTTTCCATTAGAGTGTTTTGTTTTGGAGGGGATATGAGTGTCCCTAAGGTCATTAATAATGGACTTAAATATAACCCAGCTTTGTTGGGGTGATAAATGAGGAAAGATGATGCAGAAAAGCACTGACTCTGATGTACTGTCACCATTTTAATGAATAAAGCACAGTGTAGGGGATCAGAGAAGATAACTATGAAGCACTCTCTTCAAGCAGCAACATTTTTGTTCTGGGTAGGGGGTGGCTATTTAGTTCTATTGCCCAGAGGGGGAGAAGTATCACTGACCACCACTACAGCATAGATATACTGTATATACACAGAGTCAAATGGCATAGCCATGGAACAGTGAAGAAATATTTTTTTTTTGGGGGGGGTGGCTGATCACCTATATAATCTTGTTAAATGAGTCTTGAGATGGAATTAACCACTGACTAGAACTGCAGCACTTCTAATCTAGCAATGAAGCATGCAGGGTGGGTTTGGGGTGTAATGTTTGCTGAGGATGGTGTAATTATTAACAGTCAGTCCACACCTTGGAGTTCCTTACTGCCGGATTGAAACACGTTAATTGCTGTACAATTCTTTCTGATGTCAGGACTGTGAGTTATGACTTTCTGTTATCAGAAATATGAATCATGACTTCCTGAAGTTTTAGCTTCCTAATTAATTGTAATGTTGATCCATTATTATTTATTTTTATTATATCATGTCACAAAAGAAGGCAATACAATAAAGCATTTTATTAACTTGTCATGACTTACTGATTATAGACAGGATTGCTTACCTCAATGTTCACTGATTCTGTAGCTACAACCTTCTATGTCACTGCCACCTCATTAATAATTGAACTAACACACTCCAGAGAACAGAATCACCATACACCCTGCTGTGTGTTATTCCTTTCTTACTGTGTAGTTTGCAATTACATCATTTTTTTAATTATATTTTATTGAATTTAAAGTAATATATTGCATACAACATTTCTCACAGGCAGGCATAGTGACTTTACTGTTTTATCCTAGACAAAAAAACACCATCATAGAGAAAGAAGCCTGTATGCCCCTGCCCGTTGTTACAGCATATGGGGTTTTTTCTTAATTTTATAACAAACTAATCATTATAGCAATATGTCCAACATTGTAAATATACCATCAGGCCATTGCAACCATGAGCAGGGATAATGGAGTGAATATCCCTACGTTGTGTACACTATGGAAAAAGTTAACAGCCTTCTTTGTACCTTTAAAGAAGTTAGTAGCAATTTTAATAAACACTTTAAACTTTGCTCTTAAACCCATCTTTCAATATAAATTGGTTAAACATTGGACCTAAACTAGTGTCAACTGTCAGCATACCTCTCAACCTCTTGCCTCATGAATCAGGGACAAGGCTTAAAAAATCAGGGACAAAGACCCAAAATCAGGGACACATCTTAGAAAGTGGTGCTATTCACTTAGAAAGCTGATAGAATAAGGGGATTTGTGTTAAGATGCATTTTCTGAAGAAGAACAAGTCTGTAACTTTGTTTGACATTATTTTGTGCATTTAATCCCTACTGTCCTGTCACAAAAATAGAAATTTTACGAGGGACAGCGGAAAATTCTGGGACAATACCATGGATGTCCCTGAAAATCAGGGACAGTTGAGAGGTATGACTGTCAGTTGTATATAGAAGAAAAAATTACTCACCTTAGTAATTGTGTTTCTTCTAATGGAGTCTTGCTGTATTCTGACATTGTGTAGTTAGCCCCAGCACTTGAACCGTTCTGGAATAGGAAAGAGTTAACTCTATGCCAAAGCATAGAATAGTTGAGCTTGAGCTTGGTTCAAACCTCTGTCTGCTGCACTTTGAAGTGTAACCATCAGATTCTAATGAGTTAACACTAACTAACTACCCTGACTATGTGGAAATTGTAAATTTACTAGCCAAAAGGCAACCAAATATTTTGGATCCCCAAAAGACTCAAGTTGAGAAATCCAAAACAAAAAACTGGGTAGTGAACAAATATAATTATTAGAAACATATAAGATAACCCACTCCCCCTCTCTAAAGAGGAAGAGTGCCAAGTACACCCCTGAGGTGCAACACTGTGCCTGCCAGTCCACTTCCTAAAAACCAGGTTCTGAGAGGGGAGGCAGGAAGGGAGGTCAGAATACAGCAAGACTCCATTAGAAGAAACTCAGTTACCAAGGTGAGTAATTCTTTTCTTCAAAGAACAAGAAGTCTTGCTGTATTCTGACATTATGCAGACTACCAAGCAGTACCTCCCTGGAGGAGGGTACTGAACCTATTTTTGGAATAGGCTGTGCAGTACTGGTGTACCAAACCTAGCATCACTCCTAGCCTGGTTATCCAGAGAGTAATGCTTGGTGAATGTATGGACTGTTTTCCAGGTGGCTGCTTTGCATATGTCTAATAAGGGTATATCTCCGGCAGCAGCCAGAGAAGCAGCTGTACCTCTAGTTGAATGAGCCCTCAGGCCTGAGGGGGGTACTTTGCCTATCTTTTCATAGCAGAATTGAATACAAGAGACAATCCACCTGGCAATAGTTCTCTTAGTAGCAGGTTTACCCTTCCCCACTTCACCATAAGTGAGGAACAACTGGAGGGAGTCAAACCTAAGTGCCTTAGTACACACAATGTAGTAGCTAAGAGCCCTTTTAACATTCAAATTGTGCAATCTTCTCTCTCCTGAAGAAGAATGATCAGTGAAGAACACAGGAAGAGACATGGATTTGTTCAGATGAAAGTCTGAAACCACTTTGGGTAAGAACCTCCTGTTGGTTCTAAGGACCACCTTATCTCTATGGAATGAGATAAAATCAGGCTCCACTGACAGAGCTTGTAATTCACTGATACGCCTGGCAGAGGTAATAGCTACCAAGAACACAGTTTTCCAAGTCCAGTACTTAAGTTCTGCTGAGGCCAAAGGCTCAAAAGGGGGTTGCATCAGCTGAGCAACGCAAACATTATGATCCCAAGCAGGAGTAGGATCCCTAAGGGGGGGGGGATTGGTATGGAGCAATCCTTTGAAGAATTTACAGAAAACAGAGTGTGATGCCAGTGAGGAGGGCTTTCCCACTGATAGAAATGCAGAAACAGCTGACAAGTGTACTTTGAGGGTAGCTGGTCTGAGGCATAAGCCATTAAGATGAACCATGTAATCCAGAACTGTAGATAAGTCAGCAGTATCTGGGGATATGTGCTTATCGGAACACCAAATGCTGAATCTTTTCCATTTGGAGTTATAAGTTTTTCTGGTGGCAGGTTTTCAAGAGGTTTTGAGAATGTCCAGAACCCCTAGAGACAGATGCAAATTTGCATATTCTAGCTCTTCAAGAGCCATGCCTTGAGATTGAGAGATTGAAGGTTGGGGTACCAGATCCTCCCCTGAGAGGAAGTTAACTGGTTGTGATTCCTGGGGAGAGATAGGGGAAGATGGACTGCTAGGGACAGCAAGAGGGGATGTCAAGGCTGTCTGGCCTAGTCTGGAGCAATCAGGACCACTTTGCAAGACTGTGACCTTATCTTGACCAGAACTTTGAATAGTAGAGCAAAAGGAGGAAAGGCATACAGAAATATCCCCTCCCAATCCAGAAGTAGAGCATCCAGGGGGACTGAGCCCAAGACTGGGGGTCTGCAACAGAAGAGAAGAAGTTGGTGATTGTCTGGGGCTGCAAAGAGATCTATCTCTGGAGTGCCCCACCTTCAAAAGATCACTTTTAACACTAGGGGATTCAGGGACCATTCGTGATGGCCCAGGGAGATTCTGCTCAATGCATCTGCTAGCACATTGTCCTTCCCTGGAAGGTGGACTGCTACCAGAGACATATGTAGAGAATAAGCCAGAGACCATAATTTCATGGCTTCCGTACACAAGGCCATAGACCGAGTGCCTCCCTGCTTGTTGATGTACCACATGGTGGTGGTGGTGTTGTCTGTCCTGACCTGAACCACTTGTTCTGTACCGAGTCCGAGAAGGCTTGTAGAGCCAGGTACACTGCCCTGAGCTCCAGAAGACTGATGTGGAGAAGAGACTCCTGAGGGGACCACACTCCCTGTGCTGTGAGGACTCCCAAGTGAGCTTCCCACCCCAGGAAAGAAGCATCTGTGGTTAGAACCACAGAATGAGACTGAGTGATGAATGGGACCCCTTGCCTGAGGTTGTCCTGATCCAACCACCATTGGAGAGCCTGAATCAGAGTCTGAGTCACTGGAATTAGTTTGGTTAGAGGATCTTGTTTCTGAGACCAAAAAGCCCTCAAATGGAACTGGTTGTCCCATCTGAAATCTGGCCCCTTGGACCACTGCAGTGGAAGCTGCCATGTGGCCCAGGAGTTGAAGGAAATGCCTTACTGGTCGAGACACCAGAAGGTGAAAAGAAGAAGCCAGGTCTATAAGGGTCTTTACCCTTGCTGGAGGGAGAAAGGCTCTTGCTTTGATAGTATCCAACTCTACCCCTATGAAGATCGAGAGTTGCACTGGTTTGAGAACTGATTTTGGAAGATTGAGGAGGAATCCTAGAAAAGTGAGCACTTGCTGGGTCACTTGCAGATTTGACTTGACTTGGTCTGGAGACTGACCCACAATGAGCCAGTAGTCCAGGTATGGGAATATGGAAATGTTTTGTCTCCTTAGAAAGGCCACTACTACTGCTAGGCATTTTATGAACACCCTTGGTGCTGATGTTAGGCTGAAGAGCATTGCTCTGAACTGATAATGGCCTGAAGGCAGTTTGAACCTGAGGTACTTTTTGCTGGAGCACCTGATAAGAATGTGAAAATAGGCATCCTTGAGGTCCAGGGATGCTAGCCAATCCCCTGGCCTTAGAGAGGGAAGAATTATTCCCAGAGTCACCATTTTGAATTTTGGCTTTACTAGGTGCTTGTTTAAGTATCTTAAATCTAGGATGGGCTGCCACTCCCCTGTCTTTTTTCTAAGATGTAGGAACTCTCTCTAAGGCTTTGAGAGTCAGCAGAGATGAAACCTGTGCCTCTAGGGCAATGGTTTTGGAGATGTTTGCAGGTGGAAAAGGCCTGACCCTCAGCTTTGCAAATTTTTTGAAGCTGAGGGCCAGTCCCTGGCTTACTACCTCCAGGACCCACATGTCTGAGGTAACAGACTTCCAGGCCTGGAAGTAGTAAGCTAGCCTGCCTCCTACAGGAATTGGGGAGTCGACTCGGGCTGACACATCAGGGTGTCTGCTTGGCAGGAGCCTTAGACTGAGAGGAGGATGCAGCCCTGCTCATCCCCCTTCTGCCTCTCCCTCTGAAGAACCCCTTCTGAGGAAAAGGAGAGGAAGCCTGTGCCTGGTAGAAAGGCCTATGAAAAAGCCTGCCCCTGCCCCTAGATTGCTGCTTCTGAGGAGTTGCCTGCTTTTCCTTGCCCTGTGCGCTCCTGTAGGTGGTCCTGTATTTGTCCATTTTCTTTATATAATTCTCTGTCTGCTCCCCAGAGAATTCTCCATGACAGAGAAATCCATGGCCTTAGCCTGGGTGTCCTGTGATAGGCTAGTACATCTGAGCCAAGCCAGTCTCCAAAGAGCCACAGATGTATCCATGACTCGTGATGACACATCATTGGAGTCCATAGAGCATGAAACTGAATTTTTGATGCCTCAATCCCATCAGCAGCCACCTCCTCCAGCTCCTTGGCAAGCTGGGGGGAAGCCTGTTTAGCCAGTTCCAGAACAGTATCCCATCTGGACTTCTGGTATCTGGCTGTGTAGGCCATATAGTTAGCCTGCCTGAGTCCCAGGGAAGATGCCATGTACTGTTTTTTTAGCCATGGCATCCAGCTTCCTGGAGTCTTTATCTGGGGGGGCCAAGGGTATGTTAGCCTTATCACAGGCTGCAGACTGCACGACCCCAACCTGGCTGCATTGCCGGTACAAGTACTCCGTACCTGAGCCTGACAACATATACCTCTTGTCCATTCGACTGTCCACAGGAGGTAAAGAATTTGAAGTTTTAAGTAACTTTTGTGTCTGTTTCCCAAAAGATTTATGAAGGGGAATAGACAATCTCTTGGACTCTGGGATGTCCATCATCTCCACATAGTCAGGCTCCTCTTGCTCCACGACAGCTTCATCTAGTGGAAGCTGGAGGGTTTGTGCCACTTTTTTGTAGAACATAAAGTGGGAAGGGGACTCAGAAAGCCTAGGAGGGGAAACACCAGAAGGTCTGTCTTGGGAGATGTCCAGTTTTATGGGCTCATCCAGACCTTCTACACCATCATCATCATCATCATCATCGTAATCTTCATCCCATTCCCAATCCGGTTCATAATAGTCTTCTGGGGAATAGTCCGAAACCGGACGAACTGACGAAACCAAACGCCTACCAGAAGGCGTCGGATCGGCCGGAACCGAATGAAGCGATTCAGCTATACTAATTGCCATGGCAATTTCCTCAGCGGTTGGACGATGTGGTTTTGGATCCGAACCAGCTGATTTGTCTTATTTCTTTCTTTTTGCCGGAACCAACCCCTCAGGATCGGTGCTCCTTTTGCCCGAGGGAGTCTCGCCCAGGTCAGTGGGCACTCCCTCAGGTTCGGTCGGAACCGAACCGGGCTGGCCATCCGGGTCAGCGGACTTCTCGGCCTCCTTTTCACTAAGCCTGCCCAATCTTTTATCCAGGGCGGCCATAGGAAAATTTTTACATATCTGGCAGCCTGAATCAAGGTGGTCAAAACCCAGACAGTAAACACAGGTGGTGTGGGGATCAGCCTTAGCAAAGCCCTCCCCACACTCACTGCAGTGTTGAAACCCAGTGGGCCCTGGTTTTTCTTTTGGGTTTCTTAGACAAAGCCATCCTAAAAACTTACCCTTTACTTGGCAAAAGCCAAGCAAGACCCCCTTACCGGTTCCTAACCGTGTCACGGCTATTTGAAAAAAAAATGTTAAAAATGCATTTTTTTTAGAACCGATAAGGACCGGTACCTCACACTAAATACAGAAAACCAAAGTAAATTTAAAGGAAAATACAGACAATCGGTTTAGCCGAACCGATCGAAAAATATTGCTTTACAATTTCCACAGAAAATAGCACTAGTCCACTACCTAAATACTTACTGTACCGCAGACCGGGATCTGAACCGAAACAAAAATAAGAAATAGCATTTTAAAACCGACGTTTTTACTGTACTGAACCGATAGCGAAGGAGAGATCTCTGGAGCGACTGTTCAGTTAGGCCGAGTAAAGAATCTGACAGTTACACTTCAGAGTGCAGCAGACAGAGGTCTGAACCGAGCTTGAGCTCAACCTTCTATGCTTTGGTATAGAGTTAACTCTTTCCTCTCCGGAGCAGTTCAAGTGCTGGGGCTAACTACATAATGTCAGAATACAGCAAGACTTCATGTTGTTTGAAATGGAATAAAATGCTTGCTAGTCGAAATGTATAAACCATATGAGTAAATAATTTGCATTGGATCTGCCAAGCAACAATAATACAAATGTTTTTTTTTAAACAGTGTTTTGTTCGCCGGCCCAGTGGCGTGGAGGGCTGAGGCAGCATGCCTTACCTCCTGCCACGCCGATGACCCATGTTCGCAGTGCGAGTGGGCTGTCGGGGGTCAGCTGGGGAAGGAGAGGATCAAGCGTCTGGAAGACAGCTCTCCTCTCCTGGGGAGGGGGTGGGACGGAGTCCGCTACATGCCTGACCCCCAGCGGAGGCTGAAGGTCGACACCAGTGGCTCACACATAGGTGGTTACAGGGCAGTCGCCCAATGTGTTGCGCATGAGCCCGTGGCTCGGTCATTGGCAGCATTGCACGTCACTGTGCCACTCGGGGGGAGAGAAAAACAGAAAATGGCCCCTTGGACGGATGACTGCCTGACGCCGCAGGCCCCGCTCCCACAATAGTAGCACCCCCTTTCACCGGATCTGAACTGGTGGGTTGAGGGATCCCTGCTGCCCCACCGTGGGGGGCAAGCCATGGGGGAAAGCGAGGGGACAAGGCTGCGAGCGGGAGTTGGAGTTGGCGCCTTGGCAAGAGGGCGCTCTGTAGGGGATGGGTAGGGGAAAATAGATTAATGGGGGGAAAAAAAACAAAAAACAGTGTTTTGTTCAGCATATGATTAGGCTCTACATGTATGTTAATAAAAGATTAACATAAGGCTGATAGAATGCTTACAGCTAATCAGAAAGCTCCACTTCTCAGACCCTTTTTATAATGTTTTTTGGCAGATCTAATGCAGATCATTTATTAATATAGTTTATACATTTCAACTTACAAGCATTTTATTAAACTTGGCCCTCGTTTTCAGTGCAGCTAATATTCTGATATTACAAGCTCATTACCTCCAGTAGCTTCATATGGAGCCTGAACCATGCATTGCTTAACCTGACACAAAATGGCTGCCCATGACAGAATGAGTTTTAAGAAGTCTCTCCATTGATTATTCACCAGTAAGCATTTCTCCACCTGCTGTAATAAAAGCAGTGGTTTTACCGAGATATAAAGTGTTCATGGAAGATTTGTGCTGCTGCAGAGAAATGGCACCAAGCAGAGCGGGCAAAGGGGGAAGGAGCTGCTATGAAACATCATGAACTGGGCCATTCGGCCCAATGTTAAGCCATTGTACCCAAACCAGGGAAAAACTAATAAACTGTACTTTAATACAGTCAAGTCAACTTTGTTATGAGCAGTCCCACACCAAAGGCTCGTCAGTGGCATTCAGTGTATACACAGATCATTATCCATAATGGCAGTTCTAACTTTGAGAAGGCTCTTGCAGTAGGCAGTAACCGTTAGGACTGAGCCACCAGGTGCTAGGACCAGATGGAAAACTAGCTAGCAGTGTATGGTGGGGACCACCCACCCAGCATCATGTGGCCAATGTCGGCCCAACGTTATAAAGTGGGCGGTCCCATACCTGTCCTCCAGTTCTTTCCCACCATTGATCTGTTCCCACCGGACCTTGCGGAATGCTGCTACAGTCGACTGCCATTTTCGTTAAGTATATTGTTTCATTTCTCAGTATTTTATTTCTATTTTTGCAAGAATTTGTTACTGGATTGCATGTCTTCTTCAGCCTCTTCCAAAGCTCATTACAAGTGCTCCTGTGGCACGCAGATCCCAGAGAAAAGACGGCCATTCCCTGTGTCTTCCATGCCTAGGGCCTGATCACGACACCGAGGGCTGTGAGGCCTGCCAGAAGTTCAACCAGACCACATGGAAATGCAGTCAGCAAGCCTTGGAAGCCCACCTTTTAAAGTCCAAACTGGCTTCCCTGGAAGAGGAGCTGCAGCAGATGCTGAGCACTTCATCATCCCCAGGGGGTTCTTCAGACTCCCACAAGCAGAAGAAGAAGAAGGATAAGGAGAAGCACCGGAACTGGAATCGGTCCTCTTCCAGGCTGTGGCTCTCCTCAGAGACCGAGGTCGAGGAGTGGCCTTCTTATTGGGGAAGTGCCCCTCCAGCCAAGCCTGCCTCCACTACTTCGGGGTAGACTCTGCCCCGCTGCCTGAGCTGGTTACAGTTTAGATGGGGGTCTTCAGGGATTTGGAGGAAATTGCCAATCTTTGGCCCTTGAAAACCTCCGGGTTTAAGCAGAGTGGGTCGGACAGTAAGTCGGTCACTGGTTTCACCAGAGAATGCATGGCCCAGGCACTCATGTCAGACCCTGATTCGAGGTCCAGCGTTGGACTACCCAACCAGTACCAGCTGCTGCAGATGCCACAGCTGCCCCAGGAGGAATTCTGTCCTCCCCTGGGGCCCTACTATGTCGCCTATGGTGGAGCCTCTGGACTCTCTTTCTGAGCCAGAGCACCAGACTCCCTCCAGCCCTGAAAATAGGCCAGCGCCAGAAAGTCTGATGCCGGACATCCCCACGCCTGACCTTCCCGGGGATCCTCCGGACCTAACTCTTCAGGTCCCTCCATCTGGGCCCCTCTGCTCCTCCCCAGACTCTGGAGGGACCTGCTGGCCCATCTGGACCAACCCCAGGCATTCCTTTAGTAGGTCCGCCATCAGACCCTTTCTAACCGGGTCCTTCAGGCATCCCTTCAGGGCCTCAGCCAGGCCCTTTGGCTCCTCCGTCGGTCCTTTTGGCAGTGCCATTGGGCCCTGTACCGGGTTACCTGATGCCGGACTATCCTGCGCTATTCTACCCCACACCAGGGTATCCATCACCTGGGTACTCAACGCGGGTTACCCCACGCCAGGATGCCCAATGCCAGGGTACCGTATGCCTGGCTATCCTTCACTCCCGCGTACCCTCCTCCTGGGTATCTGATGCCGGGCTACCCAATGCTGGATTATCACCCAATTTATCAGCCTCCCCCACTGGTTAACCCACAACCACAGGTGGATTATGAGGCTCTATTTGAGTCATGGTGGAGGAAGGTCAAGACTCAGTTGGTCTCAGAGCTGGACCATCATCAGCTGGTTGCGGCCTCCATGCCGGCTTGGCCCACACCTACTCCCAGGTCTCTATCCCCAGTAGAGTCTCGACCATCCACCTCAGGTCACACGGTGGGCACCTCCAACGTGGAGGGATGTGAAGGTGGGCAGGGGGAACCTCAGAAGGAGGTTACCCATTGACAGGCTCAGTCCCCTGATGCGAGGCCATTGTCAGACTCCAACTCTAGCTCCTCTTCATCGGGCTTGGCCTACGAAACCTCTCCCCTGGATGAACGTGCACCCAAGGAGACTCCCAAGTCTCCCCCAGAGGATCCTTCATTTACGAAGATCCTCAAGAAAATTCAGGAAGCCAATGAGTGGAAAACCGAGATGCGGGACCCTCGGTGTAGGAGGCTGGCAGAGCACCTAGCCATCCTGGAGCTGGCCCCCCTCCTGATCCCCCCCCCCCATGGATCGGACCCCATAAGGATTTGGTCTCCACAATCTGGCAACAGCTGTCATCTGTGACTGCTGTTTCAAAAAAGGCAGACAGACTTTACCATGCCCCAGAGGGAAAGGACCATCTTAGTGCCCAACCTAAGGATGAGTCATTGGCCATAAATGCAGCCCATGACAGGTCCTCTAAGCCAAAACATATGAGTACATCCCCTCCAGACAAGGAGTTGAGGCAATTGGACCAATTTGGGCACAACATTTATTCTTCATCTACATTGGTAATGAGGGCCCTAAACTATGTTGCCCACATGGTCTGTTATCAAAAGGCTGTCTTGGGGCAACTCAAGTCAGAATTCAAGACCTTGCCTGATTCGGAGGCCAAGGCCAGGACTGAACAGACAGACAAGATGGCAGAGGTCATCTGTTGCCGTACCCTCCATGTGACATACAGTACAGTGGATGCCTCTGCTCATAGAATGGCTACGGCAGTTTGTCTGCATAGACACACCTGGCTGTGGGTTTCAGGGTTCGCTCAGGATATGCAATCCTCAATCTTGGATCCCCCTTTTTGTGGCTTGGTTCTCTTTGGAGGTGATGTCAAGGACCTCTTCACCGAGCTACAGCAGAGTGGTAAGACTCTGCGCTCAGTCCAGTCTCTGTGCTGGGCTAATACCACTCTGAGACAGCCTTTTTGCCACCAGTAGCAGCGGCATCAGTATAAGCCTCAACCAGCCAAACATCAGGGCAAACGCCGGCCTCTCCAGCCTGCGCTACCCCCCCAGCCAAATCTCACAGGGCTTCCGGGGTGGGGCTCCCCAACCCTCCCTCCTCTGCCTGACCCATGTCTGGCCCCCCCTCCTCTGCCTCAAGTTCTGTAGGATCCGGTAGGGGGCAGATTCACCAGTCACCTTCCCGGGTGGGAGGCGATCACTGCAGACTCGTGGGTCCTTCAGCTGATAGCTCAGGGCCACACCCTAGAGTTCATAGACCGACCTCCAGAACCCCCCCCCCCGGCCACTCTCACTACCTGAAAGGTCACGTTCCTCTCATCAGAGAGGAAATTGAGGCTGTACTAAGGAAGTCCACAATAGAGCCTGTCCCTCAGGGCCAAACAGGAAGGGGGTACTACTCTCACTTTTTCCTGGTGCCCAGAAAGACAGGCGACTATCAGCCAACACTGGACCACTGCACACTCAGTCTGTATGTAGAGTACAAAAGATTCCACATGTTGACCCTCCCAGGTCTGCTGCCCCTCCTACAGAAGGGACCCTGGCTCTGCATCCTGGATATGCAGGATGCATAGCTGCACATACCAGTCTTTCTAGCCCACCACCACTTTCTCAGGTTTGCATTCCAAGGGGAGCACTACCAGTTCAAGGCCCTCCTCTTTGGCCTTTCTTTGGCACCCAGAGTTTTTACCAAGTGCTTCACAGTGGTGGTGGTGGCAGCTTTATGGCTTTATGTGTTCTCTTACCTGGATGACTGGCTCCTGATGGCTCCTGCGAGGGACAGTCTGGGGTCATCTCTGTCCACTACCCTGAATCTCTTTTGTCAGGTAGAGGTCATGGTGAATGATCCCAAGTCTCACTTTACACCCTCTCAGTGCCTCCAGTTTATTGGGGTGGTGCTGGATACAGCCCAGGATCAGGCCTCTCTTCCCTTGGACAGGGTGGAAGCCTTACAGCAGAAGGCCAGGTTGGTGGCCTCCAGCTGTTGGTCTATGGCCAGTTCAGTCCTGCGCCTCCTAGGCCTCATGGCGGCGGCCATTCCCACTGTCCCTCTGGCCAGACTCTACATGTGGATTACATAGTGGACACTCAGGGTTCAGTGGGATCAGAGGTCGGATGACTTGGACCACTGGGTTCTGATATCCGCCCCTGTGGCACACTAAGCTGAATGCTTGTTTACAGGTGTGACCTGGAAGCACAGGGAAGTTAAGTGACTTGTGCAGGGTCACACAGTATGCAAGTGGGGGCTGTGGGATTCAAGCCCAGGTCTCCAGATTTGCAGCTCAGAGTCTTAAACCACTGCACTATACTGCCTCCCCTTCCCCTGGATTTGAGCAACCTTTGCAGAGGGGTACCCTTTCAGCATCCCCCTCCAATCCAGACCCTGACTACGGATGCTTCTGGTCAGGGCTAAGGTGTCCACTTTGAGGATCATAGAACCCAGGGATCCTGAACCCAGCGGGAGCTTTCCTTGCACATACACATGCTGGAGATGTATGTGGTGCTATGCGCCCTTCAGGTTTTTTAGCCCCTCCTCCTTCCAGGTCCACTCCTGGTCCAGTCGGACAACATGTGTGGTCTGGTATCTGAACAAATCCAGAGAAGCATGCACTCAATTAGCATTAGAGAGAAATGCTGGCCAGACAAATTAATACAGTTTAAACTGTTTATTAAATCTTATAAGGCCCAAGCCAGGTCGTCAAAAAACAAGCTATACCCCAGCACTTCGCTTCGCAAATGAGGCTTCCTTAGGGGGTGAGTTACAACATATACAGCAGTGCTGAAATAGTCACAGTGTGATGACATCATAAAAGTGCTACACCTTTCAGTGCAGTTACATAAATAATTATATTATCTAACAACCTTTAATACAAAAGACACCATTTTGTGACGCTTACAGATTTGATACATGTATTGCTTTTCATACAGGTACATGTTCTTTTATAAATCATCATTTACTCTATTCATAAATTTCATTCTTACTTCTTAGTTATTTTTTTAACAAGTAAGAGTACATGATTGTTTATGTTAGGTAAATTAAGCAAATGAGTGAACACCATTCATTTTATACAAGTGCAGCAAGCTTTAACACGTTTTTATTTTTTTCAGTTTAGTCTAACTGGTGATTACCATTCAATGCAGTGAACTCCTTCTGGGGATCTACTAGTAAACACAGCAGCTTGTCATGTGCTTGTTTTTCTTTTAAACATCCAGTGAGGTACTATTCATGTTGGAACCTATAGATAGAGCAGAACACAAAAAGAGCAATAAGTTTCTGATTTTAACATGATTACATTCTTTCAAATCTTTTAACCCATTCCTTTAAAGAAGTAAATATCAGTAGTATTTTCTCAATTATTTTGCCCTGATAACCTATTTACTATTTCAGAGCATGTGATACCAGGGCTTTGTAAAGGTTCTTTGTCAGCAGTCTTCTACTATGTATCTTGAGGAGGGAGAAGGGAAAACAGATAGGAAACAAATAAAGCAAACTGTTAGTTTAGTAATAGCATAACTTTTTCAAGACAAACATGCAGTTTCAAGTTTTCTTTAGGTATGGTTTTAAATCTAAATATTCATTTAATCCAAATGGTGTTACAGTGTTCAGACTATAGGTCCAATACCCACTCTTTGCAACAGGAAATTCTGTCTTTCTCCACCCCATTGCTACATTTTACACATTAAATTCCCATACATTTGAATTCAGCTGTGTTGCGTATGTGTTTTTGTGACATGTATCCGCCTACTGTTTTGTCCAGTTTTACATTTATGATGGACCTGTATCCTTTCTTTAAAACTGCATACAGTTGAGCCGGCCCAGTGGAGTGGAGGGCTGAGGCATCATGCCTTACCTCCTGTCATGCCGGTGACCCGTGTTCGCAGTGTTCGCGGGTCGCTGGGGGTCGGTCGGGGGAAAGAGAGGATCAAGCATCCAGAGGACAGCTCCCCTGTCCCGGGAGGGGTGGGGATGGATTAAGCTGCTTGACTGGCCCATAGTGGTGACGGGGGCGGCACAATGGTCCCACACACAAGGGGGGCAGAGCTGAGCTAGACACCCAGCGTGCCATGTACAGAAGCGTGCACTGGCTCGATCATTAGCGTCATTGCATGCCTTAACTCTGCGCAGATGGGACAGAAAAACAGAGGAAAAAAGCTGACTAGCAGGATGAAGCAGGTCCCGCCGCACTGGGCCAGCTGGCACCTCAAAACTATGAGAGATGAATGCTAGAATGTTGTCCGGGTGACGGTGATGGGGGAGGGTGAAGGGGTCGGTCAGTGGGAGACAAAGAAAAAAAAAAAAGCAAAAGTCTGTGGAGTGTTTTCCCTACATATCGCAGGCCACATGAACACCATAATAGATAGATGACAAAAGTGGTAACGCACGTGATCAGTTCTCTAATTTTAATTTCCGAGTGTCCATTAAAGGGGCCTAGATCTTTGCCAGTTACCACATACTGGGCACTGCAGCACTCCCTTCCCTATTAATTGACTATTTCACGTCCTTCTCACTTCTGTCTTGTCCCTTCCCTCTACTGCATTCCTTGCCTTCTCTATATCCTACCGCAGATTGCCGCACTGTTGCATCATGTAATTTGCTTCATGTGACAGGGAGCTCCTGCCACTCTTGAGGACTGACCTTTTCTTTAATCTGTTGTAACAGTTCTTCTATTTCTTAGCCTAATCTATCCTTTACCATTTCTAGTCCGTAAGGTTGGCCACCTATGGGTATCCCCTTCCCTTTCTTGACTATGCTATAGTGTCCCCTTTAATCTTCCTTTTCCCTCCCAGGTCCTCATACAGGGAGGTTGTTGTGGTAACCTCCAAGCGTATGTAAAACAGGTTGTGTTTATCATTGTTGGATTTAGTATGTAATAGCACCATGTCATAAAATACCTTGATTTATATACCTCATGTTTATGAAACCTGTAAATGTTGAAAATACAATGGCACTAGGTATTTTTGATAATGGTAAAAAGTACTAGGTGACTATTATAGAAATTAAGTTAGTTGTGCTATTTAAAATGCATGTACATTGCTGTAAGTTGAACAAGTCTGAAATGTCATGGTGAGTTACATATATCCCATGATGCTTTGCATTATGGAGGTATGCATGATATTGTATTTCTTTGAAACTTGATTTGTTGCCAGTGCCCTTTGGGTAACCCTTTTTTCAGTGATTCTGCATTGAGGGTCTTTGTCTATAGCTTGTTTGTTTTTTTCCTTTTTGAGCCCCCACTACCCAAGCAAACAAGGCCCACATAGGGATGAAGGGTTTTCCCTAAAAAGGTTTAGATCAGAGATCAGTGTCAGTAGGTGCTGGCTAAGTGCAGATAAAGGGCATGCATAGTCTGTTGCTGCAGACTGATGTACTGAAGAAGGAATATGCCATTGGTGAAGCTTATTTACTGTATTTTGCATAAACATCACACAGAGATTGTGTGTTGAACCCGAAGTTCGGTGTCTGGTCCATCTGTTATCCCACAACCCCTCCACAGACTTGGTGTTAGCAGTGGGATAACTTGCTGGAAGTGCCTGGACTGGCCGAAGAGGGACATTTTCTGGTGGGTATTACCCAGATATCCCAGGTGGACCGATGCACCAGGATTTGCTGGAGAAGAAAGTCCATGGAATTCTGACCAGAACCATGGCCGACAGACGGAGAGAAGCTGCTGTCTGAACAGAACCTGGGAGCTCAGAGGAAGGCCAGGCCTGAAGATGATGAGGAGATGCAGGTCGAGGCAGACTAGAGGTGCGAGAGACAACACCCAGGAGGTGGAGACCCTGATGAGGATGATCCACTAGATGAGTGGGCAATGGCTGGAGGCCGACCGACTACGCAGGGAGGCAGAACACGGGTGCCAGGTGCTCGAGAGGTCCCTGCCAGAGAGTTTGGAAAAGAATTGGAGGAGGATTTATCGTTGACTCAGCTGGAGGAGGATCCCCTTACTGGGCAGGATATTCCTTTGTTTCCTGTGTTCCCAGGATGTTACCTGTTGGAGGTCAGAGATGCAAGTATGGAACTTGAATGTGAGACCCCAGGTAAGACTGTTTTTAGTGATACTGTACTGAGGTTGAAGACTCCAAGCAACCAAGAAGAAGCCTGTGAGGCTGAAGGGACTTTTTCTTGTATTGATGCAGCTAAATCTATTAACAGTATTGACTTGGGTATACTGCAGGCTAATGAAGTTAATGTTGCCAAACTGTTACAATATGTTAAGATCAAGGAGGTGGTACATGTGTTTTATTTTTTTGATGAAAACCCTACAAAGGAGGAGTTGGCTGGAAAATGGATTGGAACCTGTGTTGGGGTAGCACCAAAAGAGTGTCTACCCTCAGGTGTCTGTATCTGTAGCAAGTGAAATGAATCAAGAGATGTAGTGGGTATATATAGAGGGGTTGAACATAGGACTGAGCCCCTGCTTAAAATTGACATGTCTGGTGGGGTTGGAGCAGGTAATGACTCACCCCAGAAAAATTGTTTCTATGGTACTGGACTTTACAGCTGTCCAGATTTTTTTGGTTAAGAAATATGGACTTTCCCTAAAAGAAGATGGGAGGGTAGCGTTAGTCTCTGTTGAGAAATGTGTTAATACCTCAGAGTAAAGAATGATGATATCCACCATGTTTATGATAGAATGTTTATTGTTAATAGGGACCCTGAGACAGAGCTTCTGAAGATGGATGGGTGGAAGCTCCATCCCTTCCTGGGACAGGAAGGTGGTAAACAGTCTGCAATAACTGCTTCCCTCTTAAGGTGGGGGATATGTGACAGGAAGCTCCTGCCATTCTTTAGGACCGAACTTTTCTTAAATCTGTTGCAACAGTTCTTCTATTTCTTAGCCTAATCTATCCTTTACCATTTCTAGCCCATGAGGTTGGCCACCTATGGTCATCACCTTCCCTTTCTTGACTGTGCTATAGTGTCCTCTTTAATTTTCCTTTTCCCTCTCAGGTCCTCATACAGGGAGGTTATTGTGATGACCTCCAAATGTATGTAAAACAGGCTGTGTTTATCGTTGTTGGAGTTAGTATGTAATAGCACTATGTCATAAAATACCTTGATGTATATACCTTATAGAAACATGGAAACATAGAAGTTGATGGCAGATAAGGACTGCAAGGCCCATCCAGTCTGTCCATTTATTTTTCTACCTTATAATTGTGCCATCGGCCTTTGCTCTGTCAATGGCCTATCTATTCATACTCATCTGCATTGCTCACTTATGTCTGTCCCATGCCTGTTTGAAGCCCTGCACTGTATTCATATCCACCACTTCCTGAGGTAGGCCATTCCATGCATCCACCACCCTTTCTGTGAAAAAGAACTTCCTCACATTACCGCTTAATCAGCCTCCCCCTAATCTCATGCTGTGTCCTCTTGTCCTGCTATTTTTCTTATATTGAAACATGTTAGACCTTTCAGTTTGAATGTTTCGATCATATCACCTCTCTCCTGCCTTTGCTCTAGGGTATACATATTGAGCTCTGTTAATCTGTCCTCATATGTTTTCTGATGCAGTCCCCGCACCATTTTGGTTGCTCTTCTCTGGACTGCCTCAATGTGATTGATGTCCTTGTGAAGGTGTGGCCTCCAGTACTGCATGCAGTACTCCAGATGGGGCCTAACCAGTGTCTTGTAAAGAGGGATTATTACTTCCCTCTTCTGACTTGTGATACCCCTACTAATACACCCTAACATCCCCCTAGCCTTAACTACTGCATTAGTGGTCTGCTTGGATGATTTCAGGTCATTGGTGATGATGATGCCCAAGTCTCTTTCTTCCCTTGTGACTGCCAGCAACTCCCTTCCCAGCCTATAGGTGGCTTCAGTGTTTCTCTTCCCTATATGCATGATCGTGCACTTCTTTGCGTTAAACCCCAGTTGCCACTCTTCCGACCATTTTGCTAGTTTATCCAGATCTCTTCTGATTCCGCCCACCCCATCATGATCATCTACTCTGTTGCAGATCTTGGTGTCCTCTGCAAACAGACAAACCTTACTCTCCAGTCTATCTGCAATGTCACTTATGTAGATATTGAAGAGGACTGGCCCCAGGACTGATCCCTGAGGTACCCCACTTGTGACTTGCATCTCTGCTGACTATATACCATTTACCACCACTCTCTGTTTTCTGCTCGTCAACCAGTTTGCCACCCAGTTGACCAACTTCTGACCCACCACGAGCTTACCCAGCTTATTAATCAATCTTCTATGTGGAACAGTATCAAAAGCTTTGCTGAAGTCAAGGTAGGCGACATCAACTGCTCCCTCTTGGTCCATCACTCTGGTTACCCAGTCAAAGACATCTATGAGATTAGTTTGAAAGGACCTTCCTTTGTAAACCCATGCTGTCTTGGATCCTGTGCTCCTATGGATTCCAGGTGTTGCACTATCCTTTCCTTAAGGAGTGCCTCCATAATCTTGCCCACTACTGAGGTAAGACTGACTGGTCTGTAGTTCCCTGCCTCCTCCCTGCTACTACTCCTGTGGAGCGAGATCACATGAGCCCTTCTCCAGTCTTCTGGGACCTCTCCTGTACTCAGAGACTCACTAAACAGTTCTGATAATGGCTCTGCTAGTTCCACCCTTAGCTCCTTTAGTACCCTGGGATGTATGCCATCAGGTCCCATTGCCTTGTCCACCCTGAGCTTATCGAGCTCTTGTAGGACTCTTTCTTTTGTGAAGGGACTAGTGCTCACCTCCCTCCCCCCTGTGTCCATGGTGCTGAGCTGTGAGCGCCTCCCCTACCTTCTCTTCAGTAAATACTGAGCAGAAGTATCTATTTAGGATAGATGCTTTACATGGTCCTCCTCCTCCACGCCCTTATCTCCTTTGATCTTAGTAATGCCCCTTTGGACTTTCTTCTTTCACTAATGTATCTATAGAAAGTCTTGTCACCTTCTTTACTGTTTGTGCTAGTGTTTCCTCAGTTTGGGCCTTTGCCTGCCTTATTGCCTCCCTGCTTCCCTTAGGGAAGTTTGGTATGCCTCCTGGTCTGGGGCCTAGACAACCCCAGTTCTACGGCTGTCCCATTTCCTGTTTCCAGGGTGACCCACAGTTCTTCTGACTCCTTATGTGTATTCTGAATTTCTGTAGCGTTGATATTTTCATTGACATACAGGGCCACTCCACCCCCCTTTTTGCACCTCGGTCTCTTCTGAAAAGTACATAGCCAGGTACTGAAGTTTCCCAAGTATGGTTTCTGGTAAACCATGTCTCGCTAATTGCTACTATGTCCAGTTTAGCCCCTGTCATTATTGCCTGCAGGTCTGGGATCTTGTTTCCCAGACTGCGAGCATTTGTGTACATGATTTTCCATTGGCCAGATTTCGGTGTGCTAGTTGTTGGGTGAGGTCTGGCATTTCCCCTGTGCGTTGTATGGGGAGCTGGACATTTTTCCTTACCTGGTGATGCAAATGAACTGCAAACATGCTGAACTCCTGTTTGACCACTAGCTGAGGGGGAAGGGGTGTTCTTCCCATTCAACGTATGGGGTGCTGCACCACCCTCCCCATTTGCTAGTTTAAATATTCTGCAAAGACCTCAAACTTCTGCCCCAATGCACTGACTCCCTCCTCAGTCAGATGCAGTCCATCAAATTTAAATAACTTTCGATCCCGAAACTGTTGCCAGTTTCCTACAAATTTGTGTCCTTTTTCCTGGCACCAGCCCTTGAGCCACATGTTTAACTCCCTTATCTCCCATTCTCTGACCTTCCATCCATCTTCCCCCCTCTCCCAGACTGATAGGATCTCAGAGAAGGAGATGCCATACAAAATGGATGGTAGTTTGTCACCCAGCCTGGTCAGGTGTTCCTTGGTCTCCACAACTGACCGGCTGGTGAGATCATTAGTCCCTGTGTGTACCAGGACATCAATGTTTTCTCCCACTTCCTGAACAATTTTAGCAATGCGGTCAGTGTCTCTCCACGCTGAGGTACCTGGGAGACATCTGACCATTACCCCTGGCTGGAGATAGGTATCAACTCCCCGAATCATGAAGTCTCCTATGATCAGAAGTTTTTGGGATTTCCTTTTTGCTTTTTTTGTTTTGGTTCCTGTTTTGGGTGAATTTTGTTGTGCTAGTTCCTTTGCTGCAGTGTCCTGCTCTGCAGTGTCCTCTGCCCCTTTGTTTGATTTCGGAGATAGAGGCAGATACCTGTTTGTAGTTTTTATATGGTTTGTGGAGGTAATATGTTGGAGAGCACCGAGTGATGGGGCACCTGATTTGCCCCTCCTAACCACCTTCCAGCCTCCCAGACCAACTACCCTCAGCGGTCGAGGTGCTTCTGTTGGATGTTGGGGAAATGGCGGTTGGTTCTTATAATATATTTCCTCATGAATATGAAATTTGAGGTGCGCAATCTCTGCCCATGCTGCCTGGAGCTGAGCCCTAAGATCTCCAATGGCCCAGCATGTAGGACAGTGTCCTAAATCCTGCAAAATTGCCCTTCTGAAAAGTGTTCCACAGTACCTGCAGTTAATGATATCCATTCCAGATAAGTTGCTGGGTTTATAACCTGGTCAGAGTAATTAGAAGGAAGAAAATAAAAGCAAAAGTTTGATTTTGTGTTTTGTTTGTTTGTTTTTGTATAACTTGTTATAACAAGTTAAATTACTAGTGCCCCTATAAATGAGGTCACCTTGTGGATACCCCACTGATCCGCCCCTTCCTGCTTTGCCACAGGAAATATCACGACTGTGCTACCCTATAAAAGGAGTGTAGTGTGGGATGGTTTGGGATGGGGGTGGGTGGCTGGGCCCTTCCCCTGCCAAAAAAGAAGAATCATGGACGAAAGAAACAAGGAGGTAAGAGCAGAAACAATCAGTGAGCAACAAATGCAGTAACCCTGAAAGCGTATCCTAATGATAGATAAACCTGTAAAGCACCACTTGTAATAATTTCACAGAAGATATACCCTGTAAGAAACACTTTGCTACAGAGAGAAATAAAGCACTAACAGAAGATATACCTTGCAAAAGACAATTTGAATCAGAAGATTACAGCAGTAATCTGTTAGCACATACCTGTAGGCACACCCTGTAATAATGCAGCAGAAGGTATACCCAGCAACAGCAATTTGAATCAGAGAAAAATAAAGCAATAACATGTTAGCAACAAACAGTAACAATCCCTGTGAGTACAAAATAAAAATAACAACACACAGTAAATCAGCCTAGCCAAAAGAAGTCTTAATCCTTTCCCTTGCTCTGGTAAGGTTCTTTGCTCTGTCCTTTCAAGCAACCTAGAAGGAAAGAGCTCAGGTGAAGCTAAGTGCCTTGGCCAGCAAACCTAGACTTCCATCTCCAAGATATCAACTAACCTGACCTTTTAACCATTCTTTCTGTTGGAAGTTACTGACAGTTTGCCAGTTGTTTATGAAACCTGTAAATGTTGAAAATACCATGGCACTAGGTGTTTTTGATAATGGTAAAAAGTACTAGGTGACTATTATAGAAATTAAGTTAGCTGTGCTATTTAAAATGCATGTAAATTGCTATAACTTAAACAAGTCTGAAATGTCATGTGATTTGCGTATACCCCATGATGCTTTGCATTATGGAAGTATGCATGATGTTGCATTTCTTTGAATCTTGATTTGTTGCTAATGCCCTTTGTGGTAACCCTTTCTTCAGTGATTCTGCATTGAGATTCTTTGTCTATAACTTGTTTGTTTTTTTTTCTTTTTGAGCCCCCACTACCCAAGCAAACAAGGCTCACATAGGGATGAAGGGTTTTCACTAAAAAATGTTTAGATCAGTGTCGATAGGTGCTGGCTAAGTGCAGAGAAAAGACACACATAGTCTGTTGCTGCAAACTGATGTACTAAAGAAGGAATACAGTATGCCATTGCTGAATCTTATTTACTGTATTTTGACTAAACATCACACAGAGATTGTGTGTTGAACCTGAAGTTCAGTGTCTGGTCCATCTGTTATCCCACAACCGCTCCACACCTCATTATTGCACTGTCTTGTTGCCAGGACCTGTTTTTACTGTGTTAGTACAGTATGTTGTGATGTACTGCACTCATTGTCTTATGCATCCTACCACAGATTGCCACATTGTTGCATCATGTAGTTTGCCTCATTATTACACTATCTTGTTTCCAGGACCTGTTTTTACTGTGCTAGCATGTTGTTATGTATTACACCCATTGTCTTATGCATCCTACTGCAGAATGTCGCATTGTTGCATTATTTAAATTGCCTCATTGCTGTTCTGTCTTATCGCCAGGACCCGTTTTTACTGTGATTGTTCATTGTAATGTATGAAACCCATTGTCTTATTCAAAGTATGTTCCTTTAAATTTTGTAAACATGTTGTTGTACAACTGTCTTGTACTAGGAACTCCTTGGGAATGAGCTTGCTCAATGGAGTTTTCCTGCAATAAACTTGAGTTGAATTGAATAAAATGAATTGAATTGAATTGAATATTGCATTTGGTGCATTTGTAGTTTCCTGATGGTCTTGTAGGTACCCAGCTTTTTTATTTATATTCTCTCTATTTCTTTTATGCTGGCTGTGTGTAATCTTATCCTTTATACTGGGTTCTTTTCTGAAAGTTACGCAGGGTGTGGAACCTTCTGCATCACTTACTTTATCTCCTAGAAATATATGCCAATTTCTCCATATAATGTTCCCTATTGAGCCTGCTAGACTGTTGAATTCAGTGGAGAAAGTAACTGGGGCCCCATTTGTTCTCTGTGTGAATTTTATCTGCCATCTTATTCACTAGTTCATTTTGTGTTTTTATGTAAACTGCAATAAAAGCAGCTGTAGTGATATGAAACTAAGAGCTGCACAAATGGGCAGACTTGACAGACCTGCAGGCCTTCTTCTGCCGGCAATTTCGTATGTTCGTATGTTTGTGTTAATGTTTTACTATATCCTCTGTTCAGTAACCTATTCTCAAGTTCTATGGCTTGTTTGTCAAATTTCTTTGTGTCTGTACAATTTCTCCTGATGCATAACATTTGTCCATATGGTATAGAATCCTTAAGATTTTTTGGATGTGCACTGTCATATTTTAAAATTGCATTTGTGGAAGTTGATTTCCTAAAGCCCTTTGTAGTAACTCTATGGTTTGTTGCATCTCTCTGTAATGTGATATCTAAGAAATACAGGTTACTCACCTGTAACAGGAGTTCTAGGAGTGGTATATGTTGTTCATCCACACTTGTTGGCAGGTACCTTGCCGCTTTAAGATGTGACGGAAAGTCTTCAAGCTGGCTCCTCCCACCCACCTGGGTGGTAAAACCCTTGGCTCCGCCCCATGATGCCAGATCTAGCTCGCTGGAAGCCAGGTTGTGCGTCGAAGCCGGGGAGGTTGGTTGGGTCGTATGGATGAACAACATATACCACTCCTAGAACTCCTGTTACAGGTGAGTAACCTGTATTTCTAGGGACATGGATATGTTGTTCAATCCACACTTGTTGGCAGACTCCTAGCAGTTCTCCGGGAGGAGGGAGGAAAGGCGTGCACTCCCTATACTTACTTGGGGAGTAAGGACTGGAGAACCTAGGTCCCAAAACCAGCATCCCGGCATGACTCTAGGTCAATGTGGTAAGGGGAAATAAAGGTGTGTGCTGACTTCCAGGTAGCAGCCCTGCAGATTTCCTGGATTGGGACGTCCCTAGAAGCAGCCACCGAAGCAGCAGTATGGCTGGCAGAATGAGCTCTTATCCCTTTGGGTGGCTCCATGCCCGCCAACCTATAGCGATCTACGAAGGAGGTGACCCACCTGTTTATCGTCTGCTTGGCTGCAGGTCTGCCAGGTGTGGCATCAGTGTAGGTGACCAACAGCTGGTGAACCTCTCCCCGAACTTTAGCCATCCGCTCCTTATAATACATGAGTGCTCTTCTAGTGTCCAGAGTATGGAACCTATATTCGGCCTCCGAGGTGTGATTGGGGTAGAACACCGGCAGAGAAAACAACTGATTCAGGTGAAACTCCGACACCACCTTCGGAAGGAATTTCAGGTGGGGGCGAAGGACAACCTTGTCCCTGTGGAAGACCAGATAAGGAGACTCGATGAAAAGCACCTGGAGCTCTCTCATCCCTCTGGCCAACGTGATAGCCACCAAGAAGGCGGTATTCCACGACAGGTGGGAGATGTCACACCTGTGCATCGGTTCGAATGGCTTGCCCATGAGCTTGGCCAATACCAGCAGTAGATCCCACAGAGGTGGAGGTTCTCGCACTGGAAGGGATGTGTGATCTAAGCCTTGGAAAAAACGCCAGACCACCTTCTCCCTCGCCACCGACTGCTTGCTGGCCTGTGTCCGGTAAGGAGAGATGGCTTCCAGGTGCACCTTAAGGGTCATCAACCACAGCCCTAGCTGAGAAAGGGACCACAGGTAGTCCAAAATGCTAGCCAACGGACAGGAAGAAGGGTCCAACACCTTGTCCTGACACCAAATAGAGAATTTCTTCCATTTAAAGGCATAGCATTTTCTGGTCGACTCCTTACGGGACACCTCAACGACGTTGAGGACCTCGTTGGAAAGACCCAAGGCCTGGAACTCTAGTTGGTCAGGAAATAGGCCGTCAGGTGCAGGGATTGAAGGTCCAGATGGAGCACCTTCCCCTTGTTGACTGAGATCAGGTCCGGGCGGGCTGGAAGCCGCCTCAGGAGCCTGGAGCTGAGGCTGAGGAGATCTGGATACCAGAACTGGTGAGACCGGTCTGGGGCTACCAAAATCACCTGCGCCTTGTCCCTCTTCACCTTGAGAAGCACCTTGTGGGTTGAGGGAAATGGAGGAAAGGTGTAGAAGAGGCCCAGGGTCCACGGCCTCGAGAAGGCATCCCCTGCAGCGAGCCCTGCTGAGAGGGGTAGGCATGAAACAGCCTCAGCTTCGCGTTCTCCTTGGAGACAAACAGGTCCACCTGAGGGGTGTCCCAACGGGAGAACAGGTCTTGAACTATCTCTGGCAGGAGAGACCACTCATAAGATGCAGGGCCTATCCGGCCGAGGGCATCGGCCAGACTGTTCGAGGCTCCTGCCACATGGATGGTCAGGACATCCGCCTCCAGGCTGATCACAAGAGACTAAATGCAGAGAGCTTCCTTGCACAAAGGCAAGGAGTGCATCCTGCCCTGACGGTTGAGATAATACATGGTCGTGGTGTTGTCCATCTGGACCTGAACCACTTGACCCTGTACAAACGGAGCGAAGGCGGTGAGGGCTAACCGTACTGCTCGAAGCTCCAGCAGGTTGATGTGGTATCGGGACTCCTGAGTGGACCAGAGGCCGTGGGCCCTGAGCTCCCCAGATGGGCACCCCAACCCATCAAGAAGGCATCGGTTGTAAGGATGACCGTCAGCTCAGGGTGAACAGACGGGATACCCTCCTGCAGATGAACTGGGCCAGCCACCACTGCAGGCTGACCCACATATTCTGGGTCATGGTTACTAGCTGGTCCAGAGGACCGGAGTGCTGAGACCACTGGTTGGCCAGCCCCATTGCAGGGGATGCATATGCCAGCGGGCTCAATGGACCACGCTGGTGCAAGCCGCCATGAGACCCAGAAGGTGCAGGAAGTCCCAGGCAGGGTGCAGTTGCCCAACCTGAAATGATTGGGCAAAGGAAGAAAGGACCTCAGCCTTGTCCACCAGGAGCCGGGCTCTGGCTCGAAGAGAGGCGAGCTCTGCCCCAGTGAACTGAATCACCTGCAATGGCACGAGTTCCGATTTGGCCTTGTTGATCAGGAGACCAAGTTGAGAGCAGACCTGGAGGGCCAGATCTCTGGACCGCTCCACCTCCACTCTGGAGGGAGCTGTTATCAGCCAGTTGTCCAGGTAAGGGTAGACCCGGACCCCTTGGTACTGCAGGAATGCTGTCACCACTGCCATGCATTTTGTGAAGACCCTGGGAGCTGGAGAAAGGCCGAAGGGCATGGCCTGGGACCCGTAAAAGGATCCCTCCGCTCTGAAGTGGAGGAATCGCCGATGTGACGGATGGATTGGGACGTGAAAGAACGCATCCTGGAGATCCAGAGAACAAAACCACATGCCTAGTTCCAAGCATGGGATGATCTGAGCCAGAGTGACCATCCTGAGGGTGTGCAGCCTTAGGAACTTGTTCAGGTCGTGCAGATCGAGAATGGGGTGCCAGCCCCCTGTCCATTTTGGGACCAGGAAGTACCTGGACACAAACCCTGGGCTTGGAGGAGGAGCTGCCAGCTTGCTGATCACCTCCTTTTGGAGGAGCAGAGCTATGTCGGTTCGATGAACCGACAGAGAGGCCGCAGAACCGGTAGCCCCCAGAGGGGCGATGGCTCAAAAGGGAGGGATCTGCTGGAATTCCAGAGGCAGATCCCTGCCGAGCACTTCCAACACCCAGCAGTCCATGGTTATAGCGGACCAGGTGGAAAGGACGTGGCTAAGCCGTCCCCACACGGGGGATCCATGGAAGGAGTGACGAGGTTGGGGGTGGCACCCCTGAACCCGTCACTGGGTAGGCTTGGAGGAAGGGCCAGCCGAGGAGCCACCTGGGCCTTTCCCTCCAGGCTTCCTGTTGGAGGAAGCAGCAGGCTTGGTCATGGGGCACCAAGCATGAGCCTTCTGGCCCTGCTGCTGGGCCGGTCATGCCGCAGGGGCAGAAGGGCAAAAGGGCTTATGCTGTTGCTGGCGGCCTTTGTCCTTCTGGACAGATGTGACCGAGTCCAAGGTGGCATTGGACTTCTCGAGCCTCTGGAGGTGGCCCGAACAAATCGGTGCCCAAGAAGGGGACGTTTGCCAGCTTGTGCTGGGTATCTGCTGTGAAGGTAGAGATCCGCATCCAGGCTCTGCGGCGCATGGCTACTGTGGCCGCTACTGACCGGGCACAAGAGTCTCTGATGTCCAGAGGAGTCTGGAGCTGTTGCTTGGCCACCGCCCTTCCCTGATCCTGCACCTGCTTAACCGTCGTTTGAAGGTCAGCCGGGAGATGAGGAAGCACCTCATCCAGGGAGCCCAAAAGGGCATGTGAAAAGTGTGCCATCAGCAAAGCTGAGCTAGCCTGTCAAAGGCCTAAGGAGGTGGCAGCATAAACTTTGCGCCCGTAGTCCAGCTTTTTGGACTCCTTGTCCGGGGGCTTCTCTACATCCCTGGCGTTTCCGGAGTGCCGGAAAATGCTATCGGTTACCAGCCCTTCAGCCGAGGGGTGCTCCGAAAAACTGGAGAGGGAACCGGTTGGGACTGCATACTTGCTGGCCATCCTGGCCGAAGGCGCAGGACAGGAGACAGGCCACTGCCACAACTCCAAGGCTGGACCAACAATGGCCTTGGCCACAGGAAAGGCCTCCATGGGGGAATCCCCTTGGTTCAAAATCTCCGTGAGGGGATATCTGGCCCGTTTTTGCACAGGTTCAAGCTGCATCCCAGTAGACTCTGAGATGAGCTGAAGAATACCAAGCAACGAGGATGGGCTCTCGTTCACCAACAGACCCCCCAGAGGATTCCAGGTCGAGGGGCCTGGAATACAGGAAGGAGTCGTCGGACTCCGAGTCAGAGCAGCACCCGAGTGCCTGAGCCACCTCCACTCGCGAGCTGATCGGGGTGAGGTTGACTGACAACCTGTAGGGCAAGCCCTGACCCGACCGAGAATCCTTGGTCGGGGCCCAGTCTTCAGTTGCAGGGGCTGTGGTTCCACCACAATGAGTGGAGCTGCCGGTTTCAATGCCGCAATCGGTGCTGGAGTCGGCTCTCGACCAAGGAAAGCGAGGTGAAGGTTGCTTCGGCCGTTCGGGCGACAGCCACTTAATTGCCGGGGAAGGTGACGGAGTTGGCTTGTTGCCTGCCAATAAGAGCTGTTGCCACATCATATCCTCATAGCGCCGATGCAACTTGTGCTGGAGCCAGTCCTCTGAAGAAGATGATGAGGAAGAGCGGCGATGCCACTTTCCATGATGTTGAGACCGAGACCACCGACGTCGGCGGGACTTACCCAACACAGAAGAGGACCGAGGCGGAGACCGTCGAGTCGCCGACGATGGTGTGAGAAGGGGCGGAAACCGTCATCCTCTAGTTCAGGGTGCCTGACCTGGGACTTCGGCTTGGGAGGCTGAAGCAAGTCCTCAATAGGCACCGGGGAAACCGTTGAAAGAGGGTTGTCAGCCTCTCCAGTCGACAGCCCATCTAACGGGTCGAGGAAAATCTCGACCACATCGACAGGAGTCTTGGCCGGCTGACCTGACGGGGACACCGAAAAGTCAGCGGCCTTGGCTGCAGCCTCGACCGAGGTCGATAGGGGACGGTCCGGGGAGCGAGATCTCTCCTGCTCCCACGAACGTCGACAGTGGGACTTACCTTTCAGTTCCTTCTTCTTTGACCAACTGAAGTGAGTCCCTGAGGGCCCCTCTCCCTTGGTGGAGCGGGACTGACAAAGCTTCCGAAAGGAAGCAGTGTAGGAGGAGCCCAAGGAGAGCGGGATAAACGCCGATGCCAAGGAAGATGAAGACGCGGCCTGGGCTGCCTCCTCCTCGACGGTGATTAACTGCTTCAGCTGCTCTGTGGAGCCTGCAGCTGCAGACACCACCCAATGGGCCTCCTTCAACTTCACCGGTGGGAACCGTTTATCAGGGCGCCCCAGTTGGAGTCAGGCAGCGCGGTCTTCAAGAACCGAAGCCGAAAAGGACTTGCAAAGATCGCAGGCTTGCGAATCATAGTCAAGCCCAAGGCAGTAGACACATGTGGCGTGCGGGTCTGTCCGAGACATCTTCTGCCCGCAAGGGCACCGACGGAAGCTGGGAGTAGATTTGGAATTCATCGTAGCCGCGAAGGAAGGAGAAGACTTAAGTCTTGTGAATTTCAACATGATTTTTGGTAAAACTGAAGGTTTAGGATCCAGGCCTAGAGACACGAGAGTGCTAAGGAGGGAACCTGAGCTTCCGAGTGGTAAGGAAGATCTGGCATCATGGGGCGGAGCCGAGGGTTTTACCACCCGGTGGGTGGGAGGAGCCAGCTTGAAGACTTGCTAGCACATCTTAAAGCGGCAAGGTACCTGCCAACAAGTGTGGATTGAACAACATATCCACGTCCCTAGAAATATATGTTATCTTTGTCAGTCTACTTGTGAATCTCAAATTTAAATAATTCTGGTTTAGCCAATCCACAAACTCTGTGGCTTGTTCTTCCTTGTCTTTAAATACACAGATGCAATCTTCTTTATATCTGTACCAGCCCACTATGTTTCCATAAAATGGGTTGGTGGCTGCATTCAGTATTGTGGCAGCTTCCCAGTTCCCTAGGAATAAATTGGCACATGCAATTTCTCTAATGCTAAGTGAGTGCAGGCTTCTCTGGACTTGCTATAACTTCAGAGAGTGGCATCCCTCTGTATGCACCTTGCTTGTCTTTGCATTAGAGTGCAGGAATATTTCACTTGGATTAAATGGTATCTGAACAAGCAGGGAGGCACACGGTCATACCCCCTGTGCTGGGAGGCGATGTGTGTGTGGAATTGGGCGATCCAGCACTAGCTTCAACTCATGGCAGTGCACGTCCGGGGCATCCAGAACGTCCTAGTGGACAGTCTCAGCTGTATGCAGACAAGGGATCGTGAAGTGGGAACTGAAACAGTCAGCAGTTGAAGATATCTTCGACCTCTGGGGTCGGCCAGATCTAGATCTGTTTGCCTCCCCATACAACGCAAAACTACCCAGTTTTTGCTCGCTTGTTCCCGGGCCTGATGTTTTCTGGTGAGATGTGCTGTCTCCTTGCTGGACAGAGAAGGTTTTTGTACACCTTCCCTCCCTTCCTGCTGATACAGAGGGTTCTTGTCAAGTTGCAGGTGGAAGGGGCTCACCTGATTCTGATTGCCCCCTTACTGGCCTCATCAAGTTTGATTCCCTGTGCTCCAGCAGCTGGCGGTGGAACCTCTGGTTCCTCTACCCCTCTGCCAGGACCATCTGATCCAGAACCATGGCAAACTTGTTCACCCAGGCCTCAAGTCCCTTCACCTTCATGCGTGGTGCCTTCTAACGTTACAGAGTCTCTTCCAGAGTCGCACAAGTCCTCAGGGAGGCCAGAAAGCCATCCATGAGAACTACATATGCTATGAAGTGGAAGAGATTCTTCATTTGGGTGGCCTCCAGAGGTTGGGACCCTTTTTCATGCTCTGTCCCTCAGGTTCTGGAGTATTTGCTGGACCTCTTCAGCCAAGGCCTCGGCTATTCTTCACTGAAGGTCCACTTGTCTGCCATTTCCGCTTACCACTTCCCAGTGGAAGGCAAAATGCTGGCTCAGTTAGAGGTTTCCCGCACTTTCCTCATGGGAATCCTCCACATGAGACCCCTGGTAAGAAACCCTGTTCCTCCATGGGATCTGAACTTCATACTGGAGAAACTCACTTTGCCTCCTTTTGAACCGGCTGCGAGTTACAACCTGCACTACCTTTCTTGGAAAGCGTTGTTTTTAGTTGCTATCATCTCTGCTCAAAGGATTTCCGAGCTTCAGACCCTGATGTATAAGGAGCCTTATTTTATTTTTAACAGAGACCGAGTGGCTCTGCATACAAATCCTAAGATTTTTGCCAAAGCTGGTTTCTGAGTTTACTTTAAATCAGACCATACACTTGCCAGTGTATTACCCTGAGCATTCTAATCAGGGGGAGGCCATTCTGCACACGGTGGATGTGCACAGAATCTTGCGTTACTACACAAATTGGACGAAGTCAGTCTGAAAAACGGATCAGTTCGTTTCTTTTATGCCCAAGAGAGAGGGTGCTACAGTTTTGAAGCAGTGTTTATCCAAATGGTTGGCAAACTGCATTCTTTTCTGTTATCAGAAGTATAACAAACCCGTTCCGGTGGAAGTCAAGGGACACTCAGCCAGAAGCATGGCTGCATCTACTGCTTGTTTCAGGAATGTTTCAGCCACAGATATTTGTGCAGCAGCTACTTGGCGCTCTGTCCACACTTCCACTAAGCATTACAGTCTGGACATTGCCTCTAGGTGCAAGGCAGGCTTTGGCCTACCTGTTCTTCAGGGCCTTTTGTCCGAACCTATTTGCCTGCCTACTGCAGACCTATTCCTGCTTCCCGTACTAAGTCCTTTTCCTGACTTACACTGCTTGGGACTCAGTCCTTATGGTTATTGCCTACTACAAGAGCCCTCTCAAAGAAAGATAGTACAGTTACGTAAGAACTTACCGTAACAGTTGATCTTCAAGAGAGGTTCTTGCAGTAGGCAAGCTTTTTCCCTCCTTCCCCCTGCTGCTGCTGCTTCTTTTCTGCCTTTCTTTTGGCTCCAGGAGCCCACTCCTTCTCCTGTCGCACCTTTCTTAGGTCTCTGGGGGGGGGGACTGGAGGGCGGGCGTGAGACCACCCACTATATAGCATCAGGCTGACGTCGGCCAAGCGATGCCAGGTGGGAGGTCCCCGCCAGACACTGTTAGCTAAAATCTTCCGTGTGGTTCTACCGCCTGGTGGCTCAGTCCTAATGGTTATTGCCAACTGCAAGAGCCTCTCTCAAAGATCTACTGTTATGGTAAGTTCCTATGTCACTGTACTTTTCCCTCTCTCTCCCTAACGATCCTCTTCAGCCATAAAACAGTACCTCAGGTGTTTTCTTCTACCTCAGAATCAGATTTGGTTCTTCTTGTATTAAATTGGTGTTCAATTTTTTTCATGCAATCTGGCTGTCTCACTGGCAGTCTCAACCTGATATGTCTTTCCACCATAAAGTATCTTTAGCCTTGCTAGCATTACCAGCTGACCCCTGCACTTGCTTTCTTCCACCCTGAACTCCTTTTGGCCCTACTCTCTTACTGCTAGCACACTCCATATCCCCTACAATCTTACCTCATCTGCACTTACTGCCCACTGCCCTAAGTCTGTCCTCTCTTAAAACTCCTCTACTACAATGCGAGTATTGTGCTTCCAACTTCCCTCATCCTGGATATGTCTCTGTTTCATCCTACTGTGTTGCTACTACCAACTGTGCTATTTTTGACATACAAGTCATAATCTCAGTCGTTTCTGCCGATGTTCATTCTGTTGCTTGCTCATCTATGTTCATCTGTGTTATCTACCATTTTTATGCGGCTGTACAATAGGACATGTATGATTTGTTGTATTTTACTGTAATATTTTATTTTGCTATATGCATGATTTCCCTGACCACTGGTCATTGTCTCAATTGTAAATTGTCTTTCTTGTTATAATACTATTTGATTGTACTGCCATGTAACCTCCTGGGTTGTCCCTGAAAATAGGCATTTTCTATGTCTAGCGCACCTACCCAATAATCAAAAACAAATAAATAAACTCCTAACTCTCTCAGGTGGGCTTGAACTCCATCAAAACTTTTCCGCCCATCCTGGTGGCACAACTAAAGTCTGGAAATAGGCAAATGTTGCAGCCATTCCAGATCAGTGGGCTTTTTGTTTTGCTTTTTGATGCAAAACATTACACTTCAAAGACAACCTTAACACCACCAGAAGGGTGCAAGGATTTAGCTCTCCAGTCACTGCTCAGGACCTGCCGCTTCATGGTGTGATCAAAAAACACTTTTAAAATGTCAGTCTTTGCTGGGTTGTAGGAGATCTGTTATCCATTGGGTCAGATGCCCTGTTAGTGTGTCTCCTTCTGAGCCTTCTGTAGTCCCAAAAGTTGAATGTGGGATGCTCTAGTGGCAGTTACTAAATTTTCAAGATGGCTCCATATTAGCCTGTTAAAGTCCAGTCAAGAGAGCAAGGGCCTTGTTTTCTGTTTTCATGGCTCCTTTCGTATCCTCTGTGAAAGGTCTGATGTCAGCATTCATCTGTTTCATTTTGGAGGTGTATTCGTTCACTTTTCTGTCAAGGGACTGAATCACATTTAATAAGGCAGCATTTGACAGCTGAGTGGCATCCGATTCTCCAACTGTGGGAGTAGGGTCTCTTTTGGTTCCCTGGCACAGTTCTTTTAGTCAAGCTCCCTCTCCACTCATGGTCAGTTTGTTCCCTCTAACCATTTCTTTAAATATGCCGAGGTACTGCAAAGTTAGATCTTTGTGATCTGTGCAGTTTGTAGAGTCCAATGTGGAGAAATGAAAATAGCACATTTCAGTTGTAAAATCTTATTTTATTGAATTGCATATTAATAGTTTTCAGAGCTCAGCTAAAACACTGCTCAGAGCTCAGATGCTGGCTACACTACCTCATATAATTTGTTGCATGTAAAATGTATTCAGCACGTCTATACCTTCACCAGTGGGTTACAATATTTTAGGTTTTCTGTATGTTTTGCCTTGATGCAAAGTGGTGTACAATCAGTTGGGCCCTACGCACATAGAGGACCAGTACACGCTGTTAGGGGCATGTACAGGGCCATGCAATTGTGTACCATGTAGCCAGCCCCCTGTAGCATGTATTGGGCCATTATGAACACATCCCTGGGTGGCCCAATTGTGTTCATGTAGCTCTGCACAAAAGGCAGGCCCGGCCTGGGGGCCGAATGTGGGCCAGACTGGGGGACTTCTAGTTGGAAGTCCAGATTGGGCCGCACAGTGAATCCCCTGCTCAGCAGGGGATTATAGGACATGGCATTATATATACGGGCTACCATGTTCCCAACAGCCGGCGATAAATGTTACTTTCATGAAGTAAGCGCCCCACAGCCTGCCCCCACCCCCGTAGCCTTCTGTGGCATTGAGGGGGCTTGGGGTCATTGCTGAGGGGCACCATTCTGCCTTGTGTTGGCCAGTCATGGGGGTGTGCAGCTATAGTGGCAGCCCTGTGGCTGGCATAATGATAAGCTCCACCCCAACACTAGTCCCGCGGAGCACACAAGGCATTGTGCATGCTGCCTCTTTGCCGGCCCTCTATGACTATATTCACTCCCCACCCCCTGCCTTAGTTGGCTATGTAAATGTGTGGGATCCCCCGTGCACAGTCTCGGGAAGGGGTGCAGAGTGGGTGTGCACCAGTAGTGCATCTACGGGTGTCAGTCGGACACCTGGAATGTGAATATCAAGGCCTTATGTGCCACATATTGGGTGCGCATAGGGCTAGAATTCTTCTAATGCATAGGGCCTGCGTACAGAATAAATGATGGTCAACTGTGAATTACAAGGTGATAGTTTAGGTGAGGGGTTTATGCAACATAATAATTAACAAGGTTGAAGGCTAAGTGGAATAGTGATGTTCCTTAAAACCTGAGGCTGAATTTCATCTTGTAACTGAGAATGTTAATTGAGTTTAAAAAAAAAAGAATTGGACATTGTTTTAATTTTTTATATTATATAAAAAAATCCAAAGTTCATTCATTGATTTTATTGAACATTTATAGTGAGTTCAAACACATAGAACAATCTCCATATGAAATGCAAAATACAGCTATCAGGTATAATAACTACAGCCATATATTCAATGCATAAGAAATATACTTAAAGAGCTAGTGTACTGCTTGGAGTTAATGGTAATTTTCAGATGCAGTCAGCTATCACTTCCAGTATCGGAAGTACTTTTTTTTTATTTTCTGTTTGCTAATTAGAAGATTTTCCACCTGGCAGTACTGGGGTGATGTGTGGAGCAGCAGTCTGTCTGGAGAGGGGAAAAAGTCAGTTCTGTTCCTCCCACTACATCGTCAGAAATGAGACCGAACACCTTGAGGCACCACGATCCTTGCAGCCTGAGCAGTGACTTTCACAAGCTACCAATCAAAATGCAGGAAATTGTGTCATCACTAGTAACCAGGGAGAGCCTGTCCCTGCTGCTTCATGTGAAAATGAGACCTGGCAGTGAGAAATGGTTCTCACTGGTTACTAGTGATGTCCTAGTCAGTGTGGTTTCAGTTTTGATGTAGTGGGAGGAACAGAACTTTTTTTTTCTCCTCCAAACAGAGTGCTGCTCCACACATCACCTCAGTACTGCCAGGTGGAAAAATCTTATAATTAGCAAACAGAAAAGAATAAATACTTAAAATATAAGAAGTGATAGCTGACTACATCTGAAAGTTACAATTAATTGCAGGCAGTTTCCAGGCAGTACACTAGCTCTTTAATATCGGTGGCCCACCAGCACAGTGGGAGAGCTACCGCTTGCGATGCCGATGACCCAGGTTCAGGAACAAGCCCAAGTCATCGGAGGGTCAGCAGGGGGAGGTGAGAAGAGCATCCCACCACACACTCTCTCACCTCGGGAAGGGAGGGTGCTCAAGCTCTGCTGCACTACCTCCACCTAGGTGACCACAGATGGAGATGCACAAGAGTCAGTGGTTTGAGGGAAAGAGAACACCAGTGGGCTCCGCCTTGTGTATGTGTCATTGCAGGAGTTGGGTGGCAGTCTCAGCATCCTAGGGAAGGGAAGAAAAAGTGGGAAATCCATCAGCTGCGGCAGGGTGACATCCACCCCTCACCACAGGCCTCACATGGCTGACTACAGCACTCTTCATGAATCACTACCCAGTCTCCGCTCAGGGATAGCCCCACTCCATGGCCCCACCCTTGGGAGGGTGTCAGGGTGTGCTCAGTGGACGACGTAAGTCCTGGAGAAGGTGGGTGATGGGGTAGGACCGATGGGGGTCGGTTGGTCATAGGGGGAGAAAAAGCACACTAAATAAGGAAAAAGAAAAGAAATATACTTAATATAAAACCAAGACTTGGGGATAATTCAGATAAAGCACATTATCTACCCAAGAATATAAGGCTCTCACGCCAACCCTTATCTAAACTTAAAATTACATAGTTGAGTGCTGCAAAACAAAGGAGCTTGAGTTTCGGATTGGAAGGTATCCAAAAGTAGATTTCCTGAAAACAATATTCATAGTCTAAAAGTGAATAACGTTATCTAAAATAAAACAGTAACTGCACAAACACCTCTGGCATGTACCTATACCTTGAGAGGGCTGCAAGAGAAGAAAAACGTTAACAGCGAATCTTCTCACAAAAAATCAGAAAAAAGCCCTAATCTCTGTTACATTTTATACAGTTCTTGGAGTGTTACTAGCCCAACCAACCTCGTTAAAAACAAAAATGTAATTCAGTGGGAGTAACCCAGTACCAATCAAAGCAGGCTAAACAGAAAGACAGATTGGTAAAATTTGTCTCAATTTTTACCAATCTGACATCTTATACAATTAACACACTCAGAAAACAGGGTTGGCATAGCTGGGTCATTAGAAAACAACAACATATGTAAACTATTATTATTACTTTTGTTGGTCAAATTAAGTTTATCCAGCATTTTCAGATACACAATGAATGCTCACGAAAACATTCATTCTCTTTAACATAACATGGCAAACTAATTTACATAAGTAAAGCATTATTTTTAAAAGTAATGAAAAGTAAAGAAATGCCCCCCCCCCCCCGAAACACAGTTAGCCAGCAATCTCATGTATTTCCAGTGCTCCCAATTAAAACATAAGTCCAGAGTCACATTCTTAACAGAGAATAAATGGAGAATCTGTTACAGGTACGAGGTTGTTCACACAGTAATAGGTGTGAAACATGAGAAAACAGTATCATGGGTGAAGATGATGGCGAGGCAGTCGTAAATTACAGGATTTACTGTGAATTATCACATTGACAAGTGCTTCTGGAACACAAAATATTGGCCTTAGTCATGTAATATATAAGGGTTATGCAGTTGCCTGACTGAAAATAAATAATTTATTTCTATTAATGGGGGGCAGGACTATAACTGACAAGAGTCAAAGCCATGTGGCTTTACTGGCTGATAATAGGAGCTTCCATTCAAGTACGTTGAAAGGGAATGCTGTTAAAAAACAGATTATGTTAGAAACAGTGCTTTGGGTTCTTCTGTAGGAGAGAGAGATTGTTACTGCTCCGAGTAGGTGTTTCTTTTTCAAGCAATGGAATGAGCAGACGGAACTATATGTGCTGAGCAGGCTTGAGTAATTCAAAAAGAAAGACTGTAAAAAAAAAAAAAAAGACTTTTACAAGGAAGTATTGTTTTCTTAATGCAGAAAGAGAGCATTTCAGCTTGAAGTAGGACTTAGATCGAAGCTGCAAGTGGTGGCAGGAGGGGGGGAAGATGTCACCTGAGGGAGGTCTGTTGATAAAAAAAGTATTTATATGAAGTGCAGAAACAGATTCATGGGTTTGAGTGGATAGAACTTCAACTCCTGGTTCAACGATGAACTCTCGCATTTTGGTCAGGAGTTCCTCCAGCTGATGTGTTTGCTGGGCCTAGCACAAATAGTTACTTCTTCGACCCACCAACATGGACATGCCTACAACTTAGTCTTTTCACTGGGGCTTAAGATTAAAACCCTCGAGATTGATCTGGTCAGCTGATCAGATCACTGCACAGTTAAATTCTCATTTGGTGCCTCCCCTTGTAGTCCACCCCCCAGTGAAGATGGTCCATTATTGCCCATTAAAAGGGGTTGTCTCCAGAAGGACTCCAGGTGGTCTAGGACATCTCAGGTGTGATGGCTGCTTTTGGGATGGGGTCAGAGGAGGCGGTTATGTCCTGTAGTAAGGCCATTACCTCAGCCTTTGATTCTGTTGCAGTGGTTTGTCTCTGAGCCTGGGCTTTGGGCCTGAGATCCCTGTGGTTTGACAGGGAGCTCAGAGAGATGAAGTGTTTGAGTTAGAGAGGGGAGCATCACTGGAGAGCTATGACTAAAGAGGGTAAACTGGTTATGATAACTCAATACAGTGAGTATCAGAGGGCAATCTCCCATAAGAAGGTAGCTTTCCTGTCCAGGGAAATTGCAACAGGGAAGAACAGACCAGCTCAGCTCTTCCAGACCATAGGTAGGCCACTTCACTCTGTCTGTCTAGTACTGCATAAAGCATTTTCAGCCACCAAGTGTGAAGAGTTTGCTCAGTTCTTCTCTGAACAGCGTGTCTTTCATTCAGGTCAGCATCTCCCCAAATGGGTTGACACGGCCTGGCAGAGGCGAGCTGGTTGCAAACAAGTGCACTCCTCCTGTCTGGGGAGAGTTTAGGTCAGTTTCGGTGGAAGAATTCTTTGAGGTGATCGTGGAGCTGCAGCTCACCTTTGTGAACGGGACTAGGCCCAACATGCCTTCTAGTAAGCTATGTGGGGGTCTCTCTATCCGGTGTTCACCGAGATAATCCAGTGCCCCCCTTAGAGGAATCCTTTCTGAGTGCACTGAAAGATGCAATGGTGTGGTCCCTCCTGAAGAAACCATCTTTGGACTCGGACTGCTTGGAGAATTATAGACCAGTCTCTAACCTTCCCTTTTTGGGAAGGTTATCAAGAAGATGGTGGCTTTACAGCTTGAGGTACACCTCCCAGACTCTGACATCTGTTAGCCTCTCCGGTCCAGTTTTAGGGCAAGGCACAGCACAGAGACTGGATGGGTCGGCATGCATAATGACCTTCTCAGGACAAGAGATAGTGGAAACAGTCAGTTCTCATTTCTTAATCTTGCATCAGCTTTTGACACCATAGACAATGGTCTATTGTTGGATCACCTCAGGGAATACTGTGGACTCACCGGCACAGTCATCAGCTGGTTTGAATCCTTCCTCAGAGATAAGATGCAGAGGGCTGTGATGGGGAATTACTCCTCACTCCCGAAACCCTTGCTGTGTGGTGTACCCCAGGGGTCAGTTCTCTCTTCCATGCTGTTTGCAATGTATATGCTACCCGCTGGGAGGGATCATTAAATGGTACAGGTTGGGTATTTACTGCTATGCTGATAGTGCCCAGCTGTATCTGTCATTTGTATCCGGGATGCTGGAAGCGGTGGAAGTACTCAGTTTGTGCCTTGCCAAGATTCAGGACTGGATGGCATCAAGCTGGCTAAGACTCAGCCTGGATAAAACAGAGATACCAATGATTGAGCCTGGTCCAAAGGGGAGGTGTGGAGGCAACCAGGGAAATGACTGGCCTTGTACTTGGTCCCACCAGTTTGGTAGCCTCTGCTAAGGTGAAAAATCGGGATCATTCTGGATGAGAGGCTGACACTTGAGGCTCAGGTGTCATCAGTAGTAGTCCGGAGTGGCTTTTACCATCTCAAGAACATCGCCTGAATTAAAGCCTTGATCCCACCTGAAGACCTGCCATCACTAGTACATGCATTTGTGACTTCCCAGACTTGACTGCAGTAACACTGTACACCTCAGGGTTGGGGGGGCTACATTGTCTGCAGCTGGTGCAGAATGTAGTGGCCAGGTTGCTAACAGGCCTCCCAAGGTGCTATCATGTGACCCTTGTCCTGTGTGACCAGCACTGGCTGCAAATAAAGTGGCACATCACCTTCAGGGTCAGTTTGCTGACCTGTAATGCCCTATAGAGACTAGGCCCTGGTTACCTGAAAGAGCTCCTGACCCTTACTGTACCTCATCCCCCTCCACTCCTCTGAGGTGGGCCTCTTGGCTGTTCCCAAGGCTAGTTGAAGTTGCTGGCCCAGCCCTGCCTGTGAAACATGCTATCAAGATCTTTGAGGGAGACCCCCTTGGTGGAGGTAAAGACCTGTTTAGGGAGGTTTTTGGTACGAGTTAGTTGGCCTTTCTTACCTAGTGCCACTGCTTTAGTTGGTTTTATTTATTGCTGCTGTATATTTATTATAATTATTTATGGATTTAAAATGTATTTATAACTATTATTATCCGTCTTTTTTGGATGAGACGTTAAACTGAGGTCCCATCGGCCTGGATTGGTGGTAGTTCAGGTGGATATTAAAGATCCCATGACACTTATCGAAAAGAGTAGGGGAATTTCCCCGGTGTCCTGGCCAAATTTCCCTCATTTACTAAAAATACCACCAACAGCAAATCTGGTTCAAGGTCAGTTGGCATTCATCTGTGTCCCCTTCCCCCGGGTCGTGCCTGAAAATAGGCAGGATTTGTCTAGTGCACTTACCCGGTCTACAAAAACTAAATAAATAAATACATTTTATCTGTGTAAAGCGGCTTTGAGTCCTGGGAATGGGTGATCAACAAATAAAATTATACTATTGCTACTAGAATAGGCAACTGGAAAACTTAAGGTATAGAGCATAGTTATAATATTTAGTATAATAAAAGAAATGTTGAAACTGCAAAGGGTTTTCTTGTTGAGGACGGTTTTGTATTTTCAGCAATTACAGTATCCAGTTGTGAGACTTGGGAACGGATGAACTCTTTGCAAGTGGGACTAAATAGGGGGACGAATGCTTTGTAGTACAAAGGAAAGGAAAGTGGGCACATTGGAAATGTAGACAGCTACTCATGAAAACAAAGTTGTAGAGTATGTTCCTTTTGGTAGTAGTGGGAAATAGAAGTTGGAGACAAAGAATTAAAATGATGCTGGTGAGTTTTTTTTAAGTTTTATGACAGCTTCGAGGTTGGATGCTACAAGGAGAGTTCTCAGCACAATACTGATCAACTTTAATGCATCCAAAATGTTGGCTACTATGACCCTAAGTGAAAAGTGTTTATTTTTCAGTTGGTTACCTAACAGACTTTCGAGTTTTGGACCTCGGTGACTTGGCGATGGTAGCTTGCTCAGTGAAGAGTGGGGTGGCCTAGGGATCTGCGGTGTGACTGGGACTGGGCCCGAATTGGAAGCCACGACCTGGGGAAGAAGATGTGGCCCACCTTCGTGCACCATGACACTGGGGAGGGAGTGGGGCCTAGTTTCCAGGTCTGAGCCTGGTGGATATTTGAAGCCGAGGGGGCAGCACAGCGGTGGCAGCCTGCATCGCGGGGATGGCAGTGGCAGCAGCCTGCCTTCCCCGTACCTGTGTAGCACTCTGTCTCCATGAAGACATCCTGTGGGGAGAGATAATGGGTGCCCGGTGTGTCCCTCGGATCCCTTGCGGTCTGAGTTATGCAGGGATGCCAGGGACCCAGGCGCTGTAGGCCCTGTGTTGCTGTATGAAAGGGGAACAAGTTGAGAGAGCTGCAGCCTGTTGTCTTGCCACCATAAATATGCAAGAGGAGAAATGGTAGGCCTTTGTTTGAGCTGCTGGGGTTGTGTTTGGCTGAGGTGTAGTAGGAGTTCAGCCTGTGTTGTGCTGCAACCACAAGTATTTCTGAGCCCCTTGACTCTGCAGGATTCAGCACCCTGGCCTTCTCGGCCACAAATTTGGTGCCGTGGCTCTGTGCCACACTAGGAACTGTTTGTCCCTTTAAGCCATGCACCCAGCTCTCAGGAGCTGTGAATTGTTATTTGGCCAAAAATAAATAAGTTTGTTTAAATTTCACTCCAGCTTGGCCTCCTTCTGCTTTAGTATGAATTGTGGTGCTTGCCTACTAATATCAGCTTGCCTCTACAGCCTGGGACTCCTATTTCCAGCACCCCGTTGTTGACCATGGCCTGCGACTGCCTGTGAACCCTAAGATCTGCTCCAGGTGTGTGCCAGCTCTAATTCTTTGTCTGGATGTGGTTCAGCTACTAAGCGGTGCCCCTCCTTTTTTCACCATCAGGCCCCCAGACAGCAGGAAGGGGGAGGTTACATAAAGAAACTCTTCAAGTCCCTCTATGCCCACAGCTGCACTTGTTAGCCATACTAGCTGGGCAGTGTTGACCGTACCTGTTTTTTATTTTGTCTGCCAGCCTAGCTAGAGTTCTTCAGATGGAGTACTCAGTTACCATCTCCTGGTTCTGGAAGCACATTGTTCTGTTCTAGCCCATGTGATCTTATTCTGTTCTAGCCTGTATAATCTTGCAACCTCCCATGTGGTATAAATTACCTTCTGGATAATGATCTTTGTTAATTTCCTTTTCCATTACGATTTTACATGATTTTGTTTGTAACATGTTATTACTGATTTTCTTCCCATCTCTTCTCCTGTTTTTGTTTTTTACTCCCAGGATGCACCTGGAAATGAGTTGTTTTTCAGCGCAGTTTGCCTTCCTGGTTGAAAAAGTTTAAATAAATACCATGCGGAAGCTCCTGTCGATTACAGGTTCAGTCAGAGGTGTCAGCAAGACATTTGTAACTGCCACTAACCACAGCTTCCATACCTGCTGCTAACTGCAGCTTGCATCTGCACAGTCCGATGAGATGTCTATCTCTCAGCAACACTGGTCCCTTTGAAATGCAGCTCCCAGAAGAAACACTTTCTCTCCATGCTACTGATGAATGCAGCACAGCACCATGGAAAGTTCTTCATGGACCCAACCACAAAACTGTTACAGACCATGCAGTTCATATCAAAATGACTGCACGTTACACACAGACACACAGACACACACACACACACACACACACACACACACACACACCATGGTTCTTACTATTGCCCTATGCACCTCCCAGACATTTTCCTGTTGTTCTCATTTATGTATCACCACACATGCATGCGCGCGCACGTACACACACGCACACACACACTGCTCTCGGTGTAACTACTGCTGTACTTGAGGCCAGTCTTCTGCTCACAGACAACAATGCATGCCCTGACTTAGCTACAAAAAAAAAAAAGACTACATATGAGTAGTATGGGTGCCATCTAGGGGCCAAATACTACATCTACATACAATAAAACACAAATATGTTTTAATTACTGTGCCACTGTAATTAGGTTTAAGCAGCCCTGGTTTTCAGTTGGTTATAACTTGACCATTCAATGATCAAGAGATCTGAAATTTGGCTTGCCCATCCTATAAGGCCGGTTCATTGGACCAGCCAAGTTTCATAAAAGTTTATTGAATACTTCCAGAGATAGAGAGTGCACAAGTTGTATAAAAAATCCAAATGAAGACTATTTTTGCACATGAATAACTAAAAAGCTATTCTTATCTGAATCCAGAAACTGTTATGTTTATTAAGGTTTGGCCAGAACATGGCTTTTTGGTGATTTTGGGAATGAAAGACTTCTTAGTTTTTTAAATATTAAGATTTAAAAGTTTATTCTGGGCCCACTGTGGAAGTTTTTTAACAGCTGTTTTTCATTGCAAATGTATATTGACAAAAACGTTCTTTAACAACTTATAGCACTTTGTAAATCTGAATCACAGGGTTCTATGTCATAACAGCGATCGTGAAATAGTGATCGCTGTTTGGGCAAGTGTACATCGGTGAAAATGAATTACGGCGATGTATACTCGCTGCGACTAGAAAACCGGCAACTGGTTTTCTATGTTATGTCTGGAGCTTTGCCCCCTGCACCTCCCTACTTAAGGATTCTCTGCTCTGGGGAGGGGTGCATGTCGAGGGGGGGGTGTAAAACTTTAAAAAAATGAAAACCTTAACCCGATGCAAAAAATGATCGCACCCAGAACTGAACTCGGCATCCCCTAACCCCAGCCTGCCACCTACCCACTACACCACACTGCCAGCTCAGCAGCTGACTGCCACACTACACCCCATATACCCTCCCTCCTGCCCGTCACGCAACGTGGCCCCCCCCCCGCGTGCATGTATATATAGCGACATCCTGTCACTGTACTCACCTACCCCTGTATCCAGTCACTACCCTGCCAGGTAGCCCAGAACACAGGCGCCATGATTGAGCCACCCTTTTTGAAAGTGCTCAATCACGGTCGCCTTGTTCACTGGATACCGAATCACAGAATTAAAGTTTTTTGCAGTTGTTTTTCCATATTTTGTGAGTACATTATGTAGGCAGAAAAACATAGCAAGTTAAAAACAAAGTCAATTGTGATGATAATTTATGAGGGTTTTTTTTTTTCAGAATATGTGTCACAAAATAGACAGCTTTTGTTTGTCTCACATGTATATTGAAATAAGTTATTACAATTTTTCTGTCGCAACTTTGTGCATTTTTTTATCATTCTTTCTATTTGAAAATTGTAGGACATTACAATAGATGCACGTACATTGTTTAAGCATGACAAGTAATCTTGACATATTATTCTGTTTTCAAAATAACTGAACAAGAGCAGGCAGCGTTAGCCCCTTTTACACTGACCAAGGTGTTACACACCGGTGTGGCTCACACCTGTCAGTGTCAGTATGTACCTGGTCATTTTTGAAGCCAGTGGTATGTCTACACCCCTTAAGGACACCTGCTTCCACACCGGTGTCTTACAAACTGCATTGTGGGACCCATCCTGCAGGGAGTGCCGTGGTGCATAATGGTGCTGAATTACCCTCAGGCAGTGGTGGGTGAGATGGCTACCATTCACACTGCAGTTGAAAACACCCACACCATTTCAGCTCCTCTGTCTGTGTGAAGAGCAGAAGTTCCACACCAGTTTGATGCCTATACAGTTTACACATGCAAATGTACACCATTGTGGCTCTCCAAGCCACCTACACCTACACCTGTTTAGAAATGGCCAGGTAAATGGGGCTATAGTTGAACACTGACGTTTTTGCTGTTTTTGTTGTATACAAAAAAAAAGGTTTCTTTGTATAAGGTTGATTGAATACATGCAAGGATACTACAAATGAAAGAAAAATATTACATTTATGTACTTTAGAAGCAAAGAATATTGATGCTGTTTCTTCTTCAGTAACTTGAACATACTGTATGACATTAACTGTGATACAGGAAATATCAAGAAATATTAAAACAAACCTGGAGAAACGTCACACCACTGATTTACCAAGGCTCAGGAGACTTTTTTCCTTGAAGAGCAGCTGACACCTTTAAGGCAGGCAACTCATACCCAGTAGATGCCTGCCCCAGGACCTAAAATAGCCCTATTTTACTTTTTTTGCCAAGTGGTTAATTAGCATTTTAACACAATATACAATCCGACATGCTGGTACCTCGAGCTGACTGCCAGCTGCAGCTTCACAGAAAATAGCATTTTGACAATGCTAAGTAGGGAAAGGATTGCAGGGCTATGTTTGACATTACAAGGCTGTCAGGAGCAGCAGCAGCCTTTATATGCTACTGTAACTTAGAACATGCACTTGTACATGTTAACAGGGGTAGTACATTTAATCTTAACCCCCCTTAACATGAACACTTGCCTGTTAAAAGTTACAGTGGCATACAATGGCAGCCGCTGCCCTCGATAACATTACAATTAAATTTTTTTTATTTATAAATTTGTTAACTGGGTTGGGACACTGGAACAAGTCCTTTTTCAGCTCTGACCCATCTACAATACTGTCTATAGCCCTGCAGCCCCTACTATACGCTGCATCATCAAAACGCCGTTTTCTGGGTGGGGCTGTGTCAGGCAATCAGCAGCTTCAGAGGTGCCAGGAAGTGGGATTGCAGCTATTGTAAGTTAAAATACTAATTAACCACTTGGTAAAAAAATGCGAAACAGGGATATTTTTGGTCCTGGAGCAGGCAGCTACTGGCTATGAGTTGCCTGCCCCAAACATTGGTGTAGGAACATTTTGAAAAGTGGTAGGGCCAAGGATGTAAGGGGTAAATTCTCCCCTATTAAATACATTAACATGATTGCAAAAACTGATAGGGCCACTTATGAAAGTGGTAGGGCCATGGCCCTAGTGCCCCCCCCCCCCATTCCACTAGGACTCTGACACCCATAATGCCCACTCATCCACATTCTCCTTCCCCTTCCTTTAACTCCCACTCTTCCCTCTTGCCCTATCCCTCTGTCTTCCTCTCCCCTGTGCCTTTTCTCCCACTGGATCAACCTAAAAACCAACCTTCTACCACTACCTCCCAACCTCCTAGACAAAGCCACTTCTTTTGGCCGCCTCCCCCCATCTCCCTCCCTTGACTCCTCCTTGGACTCTCACACTAGGTGTCACACCTCTTTATCTCCTTCGCTACACATAAACACTGTCCTTTACCCTAGTTGAATGCTCTTGACGCTGTGCTATCACCATTGGTACTATGAATGACATTGTAACCTTATTGTATACTAGCTACCTACTATTCAAGTATTGTACGTAAACTGTTTGTTATTGCTGTCATTGTCACTGTTTGACGTGGAACCTTTGTAAAAGAGCTCTGAGCTCAAAGGTATGATCCGATTCCCTAAATAAATAAAATAAATAAATAAATTCCGGCACTTATGGCCCCAAACAGTAGAAGGTGTCAGCAGCTCTTTAACATGTAATTTCCCTACTTGTTATACTTTGGGCTCAAAGAGAAACTGTGCACTTTTGCATGTATAGTACTGTCATAAACATGAGGTTTGAGCTACACAGTAACAATTTACTAGAGAATACTGTATTTTTTTTTATTTTCTATCTTCCCTTTCAGGGTTTATAACACATTTTGGTAGTCTATCCAAAAAACCTATATAAAATAACATTGGCCTAAACCCTATTGGCCTCATAGTGCCTTTGTTTATGACATTGTAATGCTTACCATGACAACAGACTGTGATGTCATAAACAGCAGCTGTGACATCAGTTGGAAACATACTTTTTGAAAGACTCACTGAAATATGTACTGCATTATTTGAAATATTTAGTAAACCAAAAACACAAGAAAGAAAAAGAAAACCAGAAGACACTAAAAGTAAATGTCATTGTCGGAAATCTAATAGTTTTAAGTTTCCTGTATTAGTACAGAGCTGGTCTTTAAACCCTAACTGATGCATTAACATAGTTTTTTTTTTAATGGATATTAGTTATTGATGCAGTATTAGCCACTGTTAAGCAACTGGAAGCATAAATTGCATTGAGAAAAAAGCATAATGCCCTAAATGGGAATTGAGTCCAGGCCCCTGGGCTCTACCAGTATCTAATAGGTTAACGTGATAGCCTCACTTTCTGTCTCAGATTGCATATCCTGCCACTAGGAATAACCGAGAGGGGAATTACCGATTGGTGATTAGTTATTAATTCTGATAAGTTATTTATTTATTTGTTTAAAAGAATACAAATTCAAATTCAACTTTTTTTTATCATTTTGAAATTATGCCAAAAAGAAACAGAGGGATGCATTTCATAATCACAGTATGACACTCCAGGGAATGCACTGTGGGGCACTTCTCATCTTCCTGCAGATTTTCTCACTGCTGAAGTCATAATCCTCTGTTGATGAGAGCACAGTCATTTCCACAGCAACGTATTGAGATGTCACAAGTAAAGAAGAATGACTTAAGCAGGAGGATGAAGTGAAGTCTGATTTGCAAAGTAGGGGTGCTTATATTCTCCATTCCATTCACACTGTTTCAGATTTTTGGTAATTCCAATTCCAGTTCAGATTTAATTTGGCTTCCATTAAATTGCCAGAACTTAAAACTTAAAACAGGGTCAGAATTGGAATTCCAAATCCACTTCTGAAAACCAGATCATTCTCTCTCTCCCACCCAGTGCACACAGTAAAAAGCCCCATTCGAGTGTCTTGTCTTTCCTGACCAGCAGACCACAGTTATGTTAGTGGGCTACAGTGCCGGCCCACTGCCTGGCTTGCTTAGCCCACCCACTGCAAGCTGACTGACATGTCCTCCTCCTGCCTCCTGTTCCTGAGTCTGTCCTGCTGCATTCCACACCCTCCACATCCAGTCAGTGCTGCTGCATGCTACAGCCACCACGCCACTCTGCCTGCCACCGCCATGTCACTCACCATACCACCTGCCATCATCATGAGAGAAGACACACCATCATTCTGTGTTGATGCTGAGATGACCCTGGCGACACTGCTGGAAGGTGGCCTATCATCAGCAAAACCCTGGGAAGGGGTCAGCCATTCCACTTATTGTGAGAGGAGTATATATGGCTCCTTTTCCCAGGGTTTTGCTGTAATAGGCTACTCAGGGAGGGTCATGGGGTCTTAGCTCTCATGAAGGCAGAGAACAGGATGGACCATAAGGGTAGACACCCCAGAGAGCTATGGGTTTGGTCAGTGCCAGCTGGGTCAGGAATGTACATGGGAGGGAAAGAGAGACTACAGTGTATAGATGGTCCTTTATTTTTGGGGATCAGCAAGTGGAGGAGCTACTTGTAGGGGACCAGGGCTTAGGCAGGCAGCAGCGAGAGGGCAGATCGAGTAGTATCACAACAACAGGGACTAATTGGATTTACCTAGCTGACTGCTGGGAGTAGCACAAAGACTATGGAGGAGGTAGTGGTGGATACAGGATGTCACCTAGACCACAGCCCACGTAGTCAGACCAGGAGGGACCCACCTAGATTGTCTCCATCATGAGCAGCAGCCAGCAGAAGGAAGAATAGCAGAGCGTGGGGGAGCAGGGAGGTCTGGTCTTTGACTGTTTGTCTTTTGTTTTCCTTCTCCTCATTTTGCAGGGGTGGGTCTGATTTCACATGGTTTTTGGATTCCAAGTTTTGGCTTCAAATAACAAAATTCTGAATTCTGAAAAATTGCCCAGATTTTGATCAAGTCCGATTCCATTGGATGGATTCCGAGCATTCCTAACACAAATATCCTGTTTTCATTCAAATATCCTCAGTAATAATGGATTTGGGGAGATACATACTGTGGCTTACATGTGCATAGTATTTGCTCAGAAATATGAGTTCCACTCATTGCCTTTTGTTTAAATGCTGTAGTTAAGTGGACAAGCAGCAGACAGTCACAAACTGGGAATTTTTACTGCAGGCTAAGTGGCCTGAGTGTGTTAAGGAGGTGACAGAGTAGCTGTACAGGACAGGTGTTTTTGCCTCTGTAAACTGGGCCTCTGGCCTCAATTTCTGCAGGGAGGGGGCACTGTGAGTGGATCAAAGAGGACATGAGCTGACGCATGGGTCACAACACAGAGAACTTCAAACACAGCCACAATTTTTGTAAGGGGGACATTTTTTGATCTTTGCGAATAAAATGAGGCAATTCTAAGGTGTTGGGGTCTGTCAGGTAAATGAACACAGAAGGCAGGTAGTACTGAAGCAATAGGACTATCTGGTGGCAGGTGCTGATGGAGAGTAAAGCTATCTCTTGGGTAAGAAATGGTTTCCTATTCTGCTATTGTAACATTTTAACCTTTCAGACGAGTCTAAATCAGTCTAGATTTATGTACTTGCATTTACTTCTAAAACCTTTATTTTCATGTATTTTCCTGGTGGTAGTTCAGGTGGATGTTAAAGATCCCATGGCACTTATTGAAAAGAGTAGGGGGAATTTCCCCGGTGTCTGGCCAAATTTCCCCCATTCACAAAAATACCACCAACAGCTTAATCTGGTTCAAGGTCAGTTGGCATTCGTCTGTATCTCCCTCCCCGGGTCGTGCCTGAAAATAGGCAGAATTTGTCTAGTGCACTTACCCGGTCAACAAAAACTAAATAAAAATAAAAATAAATAATAAAGAGACAGACTATCACAGCTAATCTGAGCTAAGTAATCCTACGTAATACTGGGAAAGGATATGGTAAAGAGTGGTAAACAACATCGCACTCCACCTGAGGTTTGCACAGTCAGCTTTGGCTTGATCTAAGTGGACTGGTGACTGCTGGACTCACAGGCCAACTGTGCAGTGGGCCAGGTGTGGGTGCTTGATACAGAATGGGGCAAACTAGGGTGGAGGTCTGTGCCAAGATGGTGCTAGAGGGGTGCTGGCAGGGTTGTGAATGCACAGTCTGTGACATCTATACAAAAAACAATTGAATGAACTGTGAGACGTATTGTGTCTGAATCATTTTAAAAATGTTTTCTTGGGTACCGAAATATCACTTAAAACTACAGCGGGGATGGCAGACACTGCCTATTTCATGGATGGGGTGTATAACCCTCATTAAGATAAACATCTTGCCTAGGGTTCCTTATTTGGTACAGATGCTGCCAGTGGACTTCTCGAAGGGCAGTATACAAAGATTGGAGAAAAAGGGTACAGAATTTTTGTGTGAAATAAAAAGGGACCCAAGGCTAGGCTCCTTTGACTGAAAGAAACTCTGAATAAAGGAGGTTTAAGGTTTCTGGATGTGACCTGCTACCACTTAGCAGCACAAATGAGATGCATTAGGGAGTGGGTGATTGGTGAGAAAGGCACATGCTGGGTCTCATTGGAATGTCAGGGGTACCCCTTGTCCCTTTCCTTGTATCTGAATCTGGGTGGCCTCGGGACATATTAAGCTTCACCCGGTAAACAGGACTCGGTAACATGAGTATTAGAAACCAGGGAGGGGGTAAAGTGAAAACTAGGTGGTGGGGAAGCTAGATCATTCCTGGTTCTAGTCCGTGCAAACCAATACTTTCTGCCGGGTATGGAAGACCTGGGGTTCTTGCAGTTGCAAGAGTAAAGGGTACAATGTAAGGTGAACCTCTTCAGGGGTAGTTAACTTAAAGGGGCACTCTCACCATTCCCCAGGCAAAAGCACGGGACCTGTGGGTCCCGATTTGATAAAATGCACCAGTTGTAATGTTTATGTAAATAACTAACAGAGCCGCTGTTTGTACTTTATCTGGTTGGTCCTGTGGCCCTCTGTCTGCCATTGTTATTCCAGAGTCCCCCGTGGCAGGCTCATTAATGATGTGACTGACGGGCTAAGCCACTGAGGACTCTTATGTGCAAGTATAGTTATCAGAAAATAACAAAAGATACACAGTGCATGTTTGCGCTTCTGACACCGGTACCAATTGACCAAGGAAAGTGCTTTTCTTGGTTGATCTGTGCAGGAGTTAGAAGCGCCAAATACTGTATATAATCCCTACTGACTGCTGCTGATCCTGTCAGTTGTGTCATCAAAGGGCTTGCTGTGGGGGACTCTGGAATAATAATAGCGGGCAGCGGGTTGCAGGAGCAACCAGATAAAGTAAAAATAACAGCTCCATTAGTTATCTATAAACATTACGACTGGTTCATTTTACCAAATCAGGACCTATACGCCTGTGTTTTTGCCCCACAGAATGGTGAAAGTTCCCCTGTAAAGCATTGCAAGCCCTAAAGGCTGAACTGAATATTCCTCACATACATGTTCGGATACCTCCAGACCAGAAACACCCTTCATAGAATGGGCAGATTTAAACCACAAGAATCACCACCTGCACAAATGGAAAGATTAATAGTGGGGGCTGGGGTGACCCTACAGGACTTGTGTCCAAAGCATATTCATCCCTCAGAGATAAATGCCTGGATAGGTCCCTGAAGGTCAGGGAACATTGGGAAAGGGATCTCAATATTAATATACCAGACAAAGCATGGGGTACTATCTGTGAATCACGTATGGTGCTCACCATGTGTAACCTCTACAGAAAAAGAACAGTATAAGTTTATTATAAGGTGTACCTGCCTCTGGACATTGTAAGCAAATTCACCATAGGGATACCACCAATCTGTTGCAGAAGTATGAAGGAGAGTGGGATGTACATTCATTACTTTTGGTCATGCCCAACCTTGGGACCATTCTGGACAAAAGTGGGCAGGAAAATCCCCCAAATTACAGTGATAGCGATGAGAGATGATCACTCCTATTAGGGTTAGAAGACATGGTGGGAGAAGACTGGGAACTGTACCTGATGATGGCTCACATTCTCCTCCTCATGGCAAGAAAGTGTATCCAAAACATATGGGTGTCCAAACAACAACCCACGTTAGCAATGTGGCACTCTCTGATTCTGAAAATATTGCCCCTTTAAAGGCTAACCTATGAACTTTAAAATTAGATAGAGAAATCTGAAAGGCAGTGGGTCCCCTGTATTAATTCCTTATCTGCACAAGAAACTTTGTTAAAAAGAATTGGATGCTGAGGTGGTACATTATAGAGGGTCCTTTACTCCCCATTGTCTTCCTCACTCTCCTATGGGTGCAAAAGAAGTAGTAAAAACACTCAAGAGACCTCTTCAAGTTATCATAATGTGAATATTTATGAGATCAAGTACAATGTGTTATACATGTTTGTAAGTACGGTTCCTATTGAGCCACGTGTTGATACCCATGTTTTTTTACTACTGTATTTTAATAAGTATTATGAAATAATATATATATATATATATATATATATATATATATATATATATATATATATATATAAACAATGTCTTGCTGGTATGACTATCAGATAATGTACCCATGCAATTCTGGCTCATATATAAGTGCCAGCATGTCTGTATGTTATTATATTCATGAAATGCACAAAAAAGAAAGAAAAAGAAAGCTACCACATGGAGTAGAGCTTTTTCATTTTTGTCTTCCAGACCTCTGAATGTCCTCAGAAGAAAAATAAGCACTAAGAGCTTGATTGTATCAGGACAATACTCACAAGGTATGTATTTTTCAACTTACATTTCCTCCCTAATTCTATTCCTACTTTGTATTTTTACCAACCTCTATGAAGAACACTCCTTGGCCCTTACCCATGGTACCACTACTGTTGTTCTTGTCTGGAGGACACATCACATGAGGGACCTATGGAAGTCAATCTGGCCCAGGCAAGTCCCCAACTGATGGATTGTTCCAGGTAGAGGCCCCACCATCCCATTCCCAACCTTAAGTGCAAACACTCACATTTTGCACTGACCCCACTGCTATGAATAGGACCTCTGCCCTGGCTCTTCCCCCATGAGTCAGTGACTGAGACCACTGGGGGGAGGAGTGCGCTCTAGTGTCATGTGATGCTGAACCCCCATATGAGAGGCTGACTGCATCACCTCTGGGATGTTATGCTTACCTTCATGAGCTGGCGGTGAAAGTTGAATATTCGTGCGTGAACATAGGGCTCCCATATGATGACAGGAAGAGCTTCCACTCTGATTGGACTTGTTCAAGAGGCATTGTTATACAACTGTATAGCTGCACAGTGGACCCTTTCAGAAAGGCACAGCCTGCGAAGAACTAAACACTCTTGTGTTACAGAGAGAGCAAATATAATGTGCTTCTGTGTAGCCGGGAGTCAGAGAACTTTAAAAAAAATATTTATCTGAGGTAACCTGGCAGCTGGGAGCCTACTTCATAAAGTTTTATTGCATATAAAAATGTAAACTCTATTGACCTGAAATAATTTTTACGTGAACTTAAGATGGTTTTGGCCAAAGTTTTACAGTATATCATCTGTGCCAACTAATTGTTGAGCTATCTTGAGTTTATCGCTAGTAGTTATAGTTAAGCTGCCTGGGAGATATGCCAGCATTGAAAAAAGTCAAAGCCCGGGCATTCCTGGCTTGGTTGACTTGGGCACCAAAAGAGATGTCCTGTTTGTGTCTGCATGTTCAAAAGCATAGGGCTGAACAAGCTAATGCCCAGTGTTGTTAAAGGATATGCTGTGAGAGCATTGTAGATGACATTATGTGAGTATAATATGTTTGCTGTACTGTACTGTTTTTAGATGAAGTGTAAAGGACGATTGCAAAATGAAACATTTTGTCCTTTTATACACGGTAGAAAACCGACATCATGATTGTCGGTTAACAGGAGCCTAGCTCTGGTATCAAAAGCCACTTGCTGAAATATGGGAGGTTTACAAATGCATAAAAAATGTCAGTCTGTTTCTTTTCCTCCTGATAAATACTAAAATAATATTGTTGAGGAAAAAGGCATTTGCCTATGCTGGGGGGAAGGGGTTGAGGTTCAGTGAAAGTAATGTTGTCTTGTAGTTCACATGCTTTGTTTACAGTATCAGAAATCTTATGGAATTTTGTGAGACATGGCAATTTCGATTTTTTGCCAAAGAAGGATCGTAGTAAAGAAACAGGATTTTGTGTAGTGTCTTGAGGTGCCATCAAATGGCAGGGAGAAAAGGACAAATGTGACTTGATTACTGCATTACATGACTGTGTGGTAAGATTGTTCTTACTGCCCAGCTGGTTGTCAATAAAATTAGTGGTTGTTTTTAAAACTTATAGAACCCTCTTATTTATAACTTTTTCTGATTGAGTCATTTTATAGGTGCAATAAGCCACTCAAGGGTATTTCTCACAGTATACCCAGACCCTGCTGTAAGATCTGTCTTGCTGCACATGCTACAGTATAGTCAGTGGTGGAAATGGGGGGTAGGGGGGTAGGGGAATTTGGCTCTAGGGGTAAAATTCAAAGTCTGATTGAGTTCCAGGAGCAAAATGGGTAATGGCTGTGCCTGTGTAAAATGTAACCCCCCCCCAAAAAAAAACAGCATTAAACTGACTAAATAAAGTCTTAAAATGAAACTTATGAGGAAATATTTTGCTGGCCACTATCAGGTATATTCAGTCTTACAACAAAGCTGGTGGGTTCCCCTAACGGCCTAACGAATTGTTTCATTTTCCAACACTGGCTATAGTGAGTTACAGCTGACATGCCTTCTTAGTAGTCAGTTTGGTTTATACATATAATTGTGATAGCACCTAATTGTTTTTTTTTTTATTTTATTTATAATTCTTGACTAGAAAAGGCACACTAAGCTGTGAGAGCTTGTTTCCAGGTGTGTCCTGGGGGCTGGGTTACATGGACCTGTTTTATTGACGGGGGAATGCTGGCCATGACATCGGGGAAGCTCCCCTTCTTTTCGTCAATAAATGGCATGGGATCTTATACTTCCACCTGAACAGTGACCAGAGATGGGCAAAAGGGACCTCGGTTTAATGTCTCATCCGCACATTGCCTGTATGATTGCAGGCTCCATATGTGACTATTGGGTCTTAGCGTTGACCACCACCAGATTGTGTCCACACAAGTGGTTTTATTTAATTTTATGTGCAAGAGCTTGGCTGTTCTCTCAGGACCTTGCTAAATGTAAGTGTGTTTGCTGTGTACAACTGGGTTATAAGGAAATGTGCCAGAGCAAGGTGTGTGTGTGTGAGAGTGGGGGGGAGGGAGAGGAGAGAGAGAGAGAGAGATTGCGATTACTGTGAGACATCTAACAAAAAGTGAAAAAGTGCCACAAATGCATTTTTCTTGGCAGAAGATTTTTCTCTCCCAGCAAAATGACCGTTTCAGAAAGGTTCTGGACTGATGATGTTTTTATTAGCGAGTCCCAAATTAATGATGCTCAGAAAGAGCTTATGACTATCCTGATGGGTTCTGACAGATAGTCTTTTTATCTGACTCTGGATCCAGGATTCTGTCTGACCCCATTTGAATTTGGGATCCAGTGTCAGATAGTGGGATCCAATGTCGGATGTCTACATCAGTTCCCTCAGATCCTAGAAAGTCACACTGAATAGTTAGTGTTCTGTTGAATCCTAGGTGATAGGCTCCAGTACTTGGATAACATTGGTATCTGATGTCATCCAGTATACTAGAAAATCCGTGATATCTGATGGTATTCGATTCTTTCTGATACTATCCAAGCAACACTATCCCAAATAGGTACTTTTTTTTATGTATTTTTTATTAACAGATTTTTACAGGTTTAAGGGGTATTGGCAGACACATGTTCTTCTTAATTCATACATTTGATCTTATACAGAGCAATAAACACATTGAGGATCATACAGAGTACATTAAAGTAATTTCTTTATTACTTATACATAGAGTAGGTTTACATATATATTTTTGAATTAATATTCATAGTTCCCAGGCATATTTACTTTTTCCCTGATCCTCTCCCCCTCTGCGTCCACCATCCACCTCGGTGCCCCACTGCACTCCGTTCGCCACACCACTCCACACCAACCCCGAACTTAAATTTAATCAGGGCATGAAGTTAGGGTCCCGAGTCATATTGTGGAGAATCCATCGTGTCCATTTCAGAGTGCATAAATCTACTTGGTCATTTAATTGGTAAGAAATTCTCTCGGCCATGTATATTTGATTCACTGTGTCTCTCCATATCGAAATGGTGGGAGGTCGAGGAGTGAGCCAGAGTCTGATTATGGTCTTCTTTGCCACCATGAGGGTTATCCCCAGCAGGTACGTAGTATGTGGGTCCCTGAACTCGTGGGAAAGCTAATAGTAAAAAGCACTCAGCAGTCAAACTAATTGTGGTACCCAGCATGTCTGAAAGCTCCTGCTGTAGGGAAGATAAAAAGGGTTGAAGGACAGGGCAGGACCAGAAGATATGGGTGTGATGTGCGGGTGTCATCCCACATTGGCGTCAATACCCTTTTAAATTCATGGACAAGTAGTGGGGTTATAACTGGGGTAAGAAAGAATCTAATCATCAATTGCCAGGAGAATAACCTCCATGTATGGGAGCAAGTAAGTTTTGCCGATATAAGCCAGCCCTTGTCCCATTGTTGTGCTGTGGTGTCTGGACCTATCTCTCCATTCCACCTGTCAAGTGCCTCGTTGGTGCTTATACTGATAATGTTATTGAGTGCCTTGTATAAGGAGGAGATGACATGGAGGATCTGACTTGCTGAAAAGGTGGACTGAAGCAGGAGAATTAGTGGTGGTATATCTACTGGCTTTCGATACTCAGCGGGTAGTGAATAGTAGAAATGTCTTAGTTGTAGAAACCTGTAGAAATCTGCCTGATGTAGACCATAGGTCTGCCACAACTCCTGGAAGGATTTAAACTTGTTGCCATTTAGTAATTGGGAGAGGGAGTAGATACGGAGTCGATCCCACTTTTGAAACGTGTGATCATACTGGGCTGGAGTAAAGTTCTCCAAGAGGGCTATTGGGCACATATAAATTAGGAAAGGTGAGAGGGCCAGTTCTCTATGACTTGCCCCCCAAGTTTTGAGCTGGTGTGTAATTCAAGGACCTGGATTCAACTGGGGTGACATAGGTGAGGGCTGGTGAAGGATTACTCTCACCAAATCTTTAAATGGGAGTAAACCTTCTTCTGTCTCCCTTCATTTAGCAGGGTTGTTACATGTGAGCCGGGTTGCAAGGAAGGAAAGATGGGAAGCCCAGTTGTATATTTTTAGGTTTGGAAGAGCCAGCCCTCCGCTCTGTCCTGGGAGACAGAGTACCGAGAAACAGACTCTAGGGCGTTTGCCTGCACAAGCAAAGTTTAGTATTGCTTTATTCCAGGCTTGAAATATTTTTGCTGACACGCATATTGGGACATTTTGAAAGAGGTATAGTGCCCGAGGGAGAGTCACCATCCGGACAACCTCCACTCGCTGTATTAGGTTAAGTGGTAGTATGGCCCATCTTAATAAGGTCTGCCTGAAGCTGGGCGTAAAAGGGGTCATAGTTTTGTCGGATTATCTGCTTGTTAGATCTGGAAAGGTAGATGCCCAAATATTTAAATTTATCAAGGTCTCATCAAAATGGGCGGGATTGTTTAAATATTAAGCGGGGGGGGGTGGTCAAAGTGAAATGTTAGGGCATCTGTTTTGGAAGTATTCAGTTTGTACCCTGAGCTCCTTCCATATTCCTCCAGAATCTGGAATACAGCTGGGACTGATTGGGTAGGGTTGGCAAGGAACAACAACACGTTGTCCGCATATAGGGCAATGCGGTGTTCTGTCCCCTCCTTCCACACTCCAGTTATCTGGAGTGAGCATCTGATTGCTTGGGCCAGAGGCTCAATAAAGAGGGCGAACAGCCCGGGTGACAGAGGACAGCCCTGGCAGGTGCCTCTGAACAGAGGTAAGTAGTCAGAGTGATGACCTGAAACTTTCACACATGCCCTTGGAGAGGAGCAGAGAGCCTTAATCGTAGAGACGAACAGCGAGGGGAACCCCATTCTTAGCATTGTGGTAAACAGAAAGGGCCAAGAGACCCTGTCGACTGCCTTCTCGGCATCAAGGCTGAGAAGGACTAAAGGGACTTTGAGTGACTGCATCTCCTGCACCAGGTGTAGGGCTCTTCTGGTATTATAAGTAGTTGATCTCAAGCTTACAAAGCCCATTTGATCCAGTGCTATCAGGTGGGAAAGAATGGTATCTAGGCGTTTGGCCAAAATGGACATTAAAATCTTATAATCTACATTCAGTACAGATATGGGGCGGTATGAACTACATAATTGTGGGTCTTTATCTGGTTTTGGGATAACAGAGACAGTAGCATACGACCAGCTACAGTAGGAGGTGGGACACCCTGTCCCTGCAGTAATTCATTGTAGACTTGGAGCATGAGGGGGCTTACCCGTGGCTCCACACATTTATAAAATTCTGTTCCATATCCATCCGGACCAGGAGCCTTCATGGTCTTATATTTGAAATGGCTGCTGTGAGTTCCAAAGGGGTTATGGGGCAATAAGGCTGTTTTGTTGGTCCCTAGCAAGTTTAGGAAGGTCCAGGGGAGAAAGGAAGGCGTCGATGAAGCTCTGCTCGCTTAAATGATCTGGGGTGTATAACTTCTTGTAGTAGTCACAGAAGGCCCTTATAATATATCCCAACCTCATCTGAGTTGCACCCGTAACCAGGTCTCTAATGGATGCTATGGTGGAGAGGCGCCTCTGCCTTCGAAGATGAAAGGCTAACAGGCGTGAGGCCCCTGGGTCCCACCTCCCCATACCTCTGCCTAAGGAATGCTAAGACTATTTCTGTATATTGCATGCACAACTTATCAAATTCCTATTTGGTCTGCTTTAACTGGGCGTCCACTGAGAGGTCCTCCTGTTGGTGGGCCTCCTAGAGGAAGCTTTTAATGTCTTTATAAGTGACATTGCAGAGGAACTGGAAGGAAAAGTATGTCTCTTTGCAGACGACACAAAGATCTGCAACAGGGTTGATACACAAGATGGAGTGGAAAGGATGAGAAGGGACTTGGCAAGGTTGGAGGAATGGTCAAATGTATGGCAGCTCAGATTCAGTGGAAAGAAGTGCAAGGTAATGCACGTGGGAAACAAAAACCCAGGGGAAGCGTACACAATGGGGGTGAGATACTGACAACAGTAAAAATGGAAAGGGACCTGGGAGTAATTATATCAGATGACCTAAAGGTGGGCAAGCAATGTGAGAAGGCAGTAAGGAAGGCTGGGGGGATACTGGGATGCATAGGAAGAGGCATCAATAGTAGAAAACAAGAAGTTGTTATCCCTCTGTACAGACAGTTGGTGAGACCCCATCTGGAGTACTGTGTGCAGTTCTGAAGACCCCATCTCAGCAAAGACATAAAGTGGAGGCAGTCCAGAGGAGGGCAACTAAAATAGTGCAGGGTCTGCACCAAAAGACATACAAAGAAAGATTAAAGGAGCTTAATATGTATACCCTTGAGGAAAGAAGAGGAGAGGGACATGATAGAAACTTTCAAGTACCTCGAGGGATCAACAAAGTCCAAGAGGGCAGCATCTTTCAGAAAAGAGATGTGCAAGAACAAGGCACAATTTGAAGATAGAGGGACGGCTCAGAGGTAATGTGAGAAGTATTTTTTCAGAGAGGGTTGTGGATGCATGGAACAGCCTCCTGAGGAGGTCGTGGAGTCAAGAACAGTGGGGGAATTCAAGAATGCATGGGACAGGCATAAGGCAGTCCTAGTGGGGGGTAGGAGGAAGTAAGCTGTTGGTTAACTAGGATCTGCAGCTTATCTGTTAGGTAGGAAAATGGGCAGACTAGGTGGGCCAAGCAGTCCTTATCTGCCATCAAATTCTATGTTTCTATGTTTCTGTTCTAATTGCGACTGTCTCTGCGTTGTTTCGCTAGGGTAGAAGTATATTGTATCAAGTGGCCCCTAAGGACTGCCTTCAGTGTGTCCCACCTGATCGCTGTACCAGTGTCCAGTGCACTGTTGTCCTCTAATATCTCCTGTATCTTGTCCCCCAGATAATCCCGAAAGGGTTCACTTTTAAGGTGTATTGGGTTGAGTCTCCAAAAGGTGTTACGTCTGTTGAGGTCTAGGTCCCAGTGTGTTCTCACTGGGGCGTGATCTGAGTGGGCAATATCCCCCATGGCGGCATCCCCAAGAGCCCCCAAGCTTTCTTTTTGTGTGTAACAGTGATCAATCCTAGTGTACATACCGTAGGCAGCTGAGTAAAAAGAATAACGTCTGTCTCTGGGGTGAAGGGTGCACCACACATCCAGCCAGCCCATCTCTTGGGCGAATCTCTTAAAGAATTTATGTGGAGCAGTTTGCTTACTCTTGGCTAGGTTAGTGGTGTCCATGTAAGGGCTCAGGGCTATATTAAGGTCTCCTGCCAGGATTAAAATACCCCTGGTCATCTCTAGTATTTTTCTTAGCAAGTAGCCAGTTGTTGGGGTAGATGAACCCGGGGGAAAGTAGGCATTTCGCCAGGGTTACCTCCTTGTCTTGTAGCATTCCCTGGGCTATTACCAGACAGCCCTCCGCGTCTGCCCACTCCCGGGTCATCTGGAATGGTGTCTGGCCAGAAATCAGTATGGCAACCCCCCTCACCCTGCCCCCACCAAATGAGGATGAGAAAACCTGTGAAAACCCCGTTGTAGCAATTTTTTTGTGTTCATTAACATTCATATGCATTTCCTGTATACAGACAATTCCGGCATGACTTTTCTTAAGCATTGTAAGCATTCTTGAATGTTTAATGGGGTTACCCAGCCCATTCACATTTAAAGATATAAGTTGTAATGATTGATTAGCCATTCACACTTCTCCTGGGTGTATTGGAGTTAAACTGGGTCCCCCCATTGTTCCCCATCCTGTGAATCTGCCTGCATTAGTATCTGCTGTATTAAAAAGTGACTGCCTGTAAAGCGGGGAGCGAATTAAATCATCCTCTAACATTAAACTCTCAAACGTTAGGAAAAAAGGGGGTAAGCTAACTTTAGGGAAAACCATGGGACATAAACTGAAGCAGATCCCTACCAACTGGGCTTGGGCTGCTAAACTGTTGGTGGCTTCCATAGGTCTGAGGGCTGTTAGGCTCCCAGGTCTAGAAGTGCCAGTTTTGGCTTAGTCCACCTCACTGGGAGGACCCGACGTAATACATCTCTTCCAGGGGAAAAAGGGGGGGGGGGGGTTAGTCATGCCCGAGTCCCCATCAAGGCATGTGACTTCCTTGTTGGAAAACTTAACTAAAATTCAGCTGGTGGTTTTATTTGAACCAGTCTGTTATCGGGCCATTCGTTCTTGGGTGCTAGGCCGCAGTGGAGCTTGGAATTAAACCTGTGGCTGCCAGTGATCGAGGCAGAGTATGTAAGTATATAAACTTTATGGCCCTTTCCCTCTCAACCCCCCCATTACAACATTGGTGGGATATAAGAGGGTGGGCCCAGGCTTGGTTCCGACATTTGCTCATCACCGGCAACTAATTTTTCCCCCCTCCAAGGTTTCTACGTTGGGTGGGAATGGCTAAGGTGGGAAAGGAGGGCCAAGCAGGTAGGGTAGTCACATCCCTGCTGGTGGAGATCTGTCAGCCGTTCAGCCTCTGGAGAGCCACCACAACGTGAGCCATCCAGCCCACCATTTACTGGTTAATTTTTTGTAAGGTAAGAATGAATAAATGTTTGCTGTGCATACCGCCTGAGGCCCAGGTGTCTTGAGTCTGGCCCCCCTCCTCCCGACCCCTTCCAGTCCTATGAAAAACAAGAGTGGAAGAGGCAAAGGGGAGGAGAAGCAAAGAGAGGACATGGGGAATAAGAGCCATGAGGAGGCCTAGGCCTGGCCCGCTCCCCTCCCCTGCAACCCCACACACACCCCCGCCCCTCCACCCAGCGCCTTCACTTCATGAACCCGCTTCCCCTTCCCCATCCGGTCATGAAGAAACATTCACCCTCTGGCTTAACATTATCTAGTTGGTGTGACAAGTCACCTTCATGGCTGTGTCCTGCCAAACCAGTCCATTATGGGTGTCCTTGCAGTACATCTTATGGCATAGGGGACAATCCCGTTATCTCAGCCGAGAGGTCGGTGTGACCGGTGGGGGATGAGAGGAGATCACCAGGAAGAGCAGAGGCCCGTGAGTCACAGGGCAATACAGTTTAAGGGGTAGCTTAGCTGTCCTATCTGTTCAATTAGAACTTGGCATCTGAGTCAATTAAGTCCGCACACTGTTCATTTCACCGCTTATGGTATTAGGTCCATGTCGCTCTCAGCCGAGGCCTGCTTGTGGAGTCCAGTCACAATCTATTGACAGGCTGAGGCGCCTTCCTGACGACGTTGTTCCTTCTGCAGCACATGGCTCCAGGCCTTCACTGCCAATTTGGTCACCAAAGACTTGTTTGGTGGTTTCTATTCCAGTGTTATCTTGATGCCCTCTTTTGTAAGTCCCTGGGCTGCCTCTTCTGCACTCTCATATGTTTTGGGGTCATCAGTGAGCTGCACTACAAGTTTTGCTGGGTAAGGGGTCCTGAACTTGATCTTCGCTTCTTTAAGTTTTCTGAGAATAGGATCGTATGCGTGACGTCTAGCAGCAATGGTGGTGAGGTAGTCGTTATCCACATAAATGCGCTGTTCTTGGTGTTTTAAATGCCCCTTCTGCCATGATTTGTGCAGCACCAGCTCTTTCTCCTGATAACATAGGAATCTGATTAAGACTGTACATGGGCAGTTGGTTGTCTGCAGACCCAACGTGCGGTGAACTCTATCCATTTCCAGCAGGCAGCTTTCTGGTAAGTTTATGCTTTTCTAAAAAATTGCTGCATAAACAGTATTGGGTCGCTGCCCTCTGAGCCCTCCGGGAAGCCAGAAATTCATAAATTGTTTCTCCTGCTACGGTCCTTTGTGTCCTCCACTCTCTCTCTCTCGCAGTCCCTGCACTTTGCGGTGAAGTTGTAGGATGGCATGTTCAGCTTCATCTACATGAGAGTCTGAGGCTGAGGTCTGCTCCTCAAGCTCATCGATCCTTTTTTCCATCTTCCCCACATCAGTCCTGAGGGCTGCAAAAGTGGAGCAGGTCTCTCTCCAAAAGTCTCTCAATTCCCTTAGCACCAGATCCATTTGTCTGGAGATGTTTGGAGGCCCGATCGCGTCAGCGCCTGTGGTCTTGCTTCGTGTCGAGACATGTGAGCCATCACTGTTGGAGTCGTTTCCATCTGGCTCCTCAGAGTTCAAAAAAGATGTAATTTTGTCCAGTTTACATTTAGGCATCTTCTCCTCTGATCGCTGTTAATTTGGCCCGTTTTTGAGTCTCAGGAGCTGAAATTATTGGGTTTATTTGCCTTGGTGGGGACGGAGCTGGGAGCTCAACTTGCTTCCATGGGCATGATGTCGCTGGAAGCCAATAGATACTTTTTTTATAGAAGTGTTTATCTCCACCATAGTCCATTGCAGGTATATATCCTGTCTCCAGGGATATACGTTGCTTCAGGCTGGATCTCCCGTGCTTCAGCCAGGTCCTGCTCTAGCTGATGCCACCCAACATCTTTCCATCTGTGACAGGGACTCTAGGGGGGAGGGCTGTCTTCTCCTCTAAAACAGTCCACTTGCTTGGATAAGATTCAGTGGCATTCAGCACCAGGACCCGATCATCACACAGGCAGCCTGCAGTCACATAGGTGACGTACATTTTTTTTTCCCCTGTTTTGTCCTTTCCCCTCTCCTTCCCTTTGTGTAAGTGGAGTTTCTGAGGCCTTAGCTGCATGCAGCAATGTCCTGTGGAGGGTGTAAGCTCCCTTGAGTCACCACAGGGGTTACTGCGGCACTAGTTGCTAGTACCATCCTTCCCGATCTAAGCGCACTGCCATGTAGCAGCTGCTGCAGTCTGGCCTTACTCCAAAAATAGTATCAATCGATCAATTAAAATCTTTATTTATCCAGGTGAACATCATTGAGTAGTGCTCATTTGAAAGACGTACCTGGGTAGGACAAGGTCATTTACAAATTCAAAGGACAGTAACAGTATACACTGAAATAAACATATTCATTTATATAGTCAAAGGACAATACAAAGTATACACGGAAATAGACAAGGTATTACAGCGTCATTCATGGTATCACAACAAAACTTATGAGAGGATAAACCCTAGCTCGTTTACAAAATTGCCTGTATATGTATGTATATATTGTATATATATGTATATATATATATATATATATACACACACACACACACACACACCATATAGAAACAAAGTGGGATTGTACAGTAGCTTCAGATGTGGGGAAAAGTTTAAGGGGTGGATGAGATTTCATTGTGTAGTCCTTTCCATCCCTTACAGATATTATCCGTAGGGGATGGGAAGGGATGTCCGGTAGGTGTGGGCAAGCCTGGGAAGGGAGAGCGATAAGAAAGGGAACTACTATTAAGGAGGGTAAGAAATGGGATAAGGAGACAAGAGGGTGAGATGGTAAGTGTAATGTGAGGAGTAGAGGTAAGGGGCGATGAGAATATTGCTAACCATTGGGGTAAGGAAACATCTAGACTAATTTTAAAAGCAGGGTTGGGGAACACATAGAAGATTCCCATGGAGAAGGGAAAAGAGAATAACGGGAGGAGAGTAGCAGAGTTATACGTTTGGATTGAAGGCATCCCAGGCTTAACACCTGAACTCAGGTCCCATGAAGTGCAGAACAGTGTGCTTCCGCAAGCCATTGGGCACCCTTCCAAAAAAATAGAATTTGACGGCACATAAGGACCGCTTGGCTCACCCAGTCTGCCTGTGTTTCCCTATCCACAGTGTTACCACAGACCCTACTTGATCTCTGTCTCTTTCTCCCTCCTCCCCTTCCTGTCCCCTAAGATTCATTTATGCCTATCCCATGATTCTTGAATGCCACCACTGTTTTTGCCCTCACCAGTTCTGTTGGAAGGCTCTTCCAGAAGTCCACCACTCTTTTTGTGAAGTACTTCCTCACATCTCTCCTGAATCTATGCCCCTTCAACTTCATAGCATGTCCCCTTGTTCTTGAGGACCTTTTCTTCTGAAAAATACTTCCCTCCTGTACCTTATTTACCCCCGTAAGGTTTTTAAATGTCTCTATTATATCCCTCCTCCTCCTCTCTTCCAGGGTGTACATATTAAGGTCCTTTAGTCTCTCCTTATAGGGCGTTTGATGCAAACCCTCCAAGTAAATACTTTTAATAGAGGTTTAAACATTTTCTCAGCTGTAACTAGTCCAGCAAAAATCACAAGTTCAAGAAATGCTTTCACTGGTCCATCCTGATAAGTAAAAAAATGAAGACTCTTCAAATTCTAGGAATTAGACAAAAATGTAAAGCTATCAGTTAACTGTATACAGATATCAGTCTCGCAACCTTGATGTAAACAGAAGTTGTCTTCTCCTTCATCAGCCTCTCAGATGCCATTTCTGAGGGGTCTCAAATCCTCTCTGGTCCACCAGGTCACAAGAGTTCATTCTTAGTGGTCCTGGGCAAAATAGTGGCAGATCTCAGACCCCAGAACCAATAGACTTTTCAAACTCTTATTTTAATATTTTGCAAATATATTTCTTTGTTCCTGCAAATATTTATTTTGTGTTGTCAGCGGTGGTTTAAGACAAGGGACTGTCAGAGAGCAGATTGGACTGTCTAAAACAAATGCTAGCAGCCTGGTCAGTATTTTGGTACCCACAGTCTAGGAGGGTGCTGGAAGTGTCAGCTCACGGGTTTTTGCCACAGGAAGACCTATGCCTCTGGAACCTGATCAAACTAGCTCCAGAAAATGACAGTTTTTGACCCAACAGAAAGTGGACGACTTGCATTAATTTTGTAAAATAGTCACATTTTTTCTGTCAGCAACAAATGAAGCCCATTGTCAACTAAAAATAGCATCTGCTCAAACTCACCAAGCAATCCCATTCTAACTAGGGTTTTTCCAAAATCTGCTGTTCTTTGGCCCCTGGAGGCATTAATAATACAGTGGAAACAGGAAACACCACCCAGACATTCTAAGCCAGTAACTGGCTTTGCTTATATAAAGCGATATGTCTTTTGTGCACAGTAGAAGATTGCCCGAGATTAGCAGTCACATCACAGCCTGTTGTTCGTGCTGGCAAAACTGCTCCCCTAAAAGCAACATAGTAACAAAGTAACACAGTAATTTAAAGTCAGAAAGGACACTCTAGCTCCATCATGCCCCCGCCCCGCCATTTCACAAGCAGGAATCAAAAAAGTATGCTGTGAAAACTAGGGGTGTAGCCAGAAATTTCTGTTTGTACACAGTCTCTGTAGCAGCTGCCCTCTATTAAAAAATGCACATCCTCTCAAACCGCTGCCCCCCCATTTTAAAACAGATCTGATTATCAGATAACTAATTTAGTCTCTGAACAGGTTGTATACATATATATGTCCTAAACAATAGAAGTTTAAACAGATACAGACACTAAGTGGCCTACACAAACTTAAATACTCCGGTTTATAATGATAGTGCTAACAAAAAGGCATACGGTTGGGATAGGTACTCAAAAAAACTGCACACAGATGCATACAGTGAGTATGCCTATGTAAACCCTTGGTGCAAACACATGCAATTTATAGATATTCCCTACTCAGGATATCCGGTGATTGCCTTAAACCTCAAGTGCCTGTACAGCCTTCATGTCTACTGTCTCCACTGGAGGCTGTTTTATAGGCTCACCACTTTCTGGGAGATAAACATACCCCTGGATTTACTACCCCTGAGCTTTAGATCATGTCCCCATGTCCTGCTGCTGGATGTCAGGTCAAACATCTGTGATTATTTGATCTTGTGTATACCCTTGAGTATGTGCAAGACTATGATCATGTCCCATCTCAGCCTCCTTTGTTTCAGGGTAATCACTTTAAGGGTCTCTAGCCTCTTTCACAGGTTTTGTCCCTCATACTGCTGATGATTTTGGTGGCCCTGTGTTGCACCCTCTCAATGGCCTCAGTGACCTTTTTGTTTTGTTGTGCTCAGAACTGCCAAGAGTAGAACCTGACTGGGGCTGTGTAGAGTGCTAGGATTACTTCCCTTACCTTGATGTTCTCCCCTCCCTTTTGATGCACCCCATCATTCAGCTGTCCCTCTTGACAGCAGCTGCAAACCGCTTTTCCTGCTTCAGCCTTTTGTCACTTGTGACCTCCAGGTTCTTTTCCTACTCTGCTTTGCAGCAAGAGGAGCCACACACGATGTGTAGGTCCTAGTTTTGGTTTGTTCTGTTTGGTCTAAAGTAAAAAGTTATAATTCCTTACCCTATGATATGGGAATGCATGTGCCATTCAGGTTGTGTGAACAAAGATGTGTGGCTTTTTTGTGACAACCTAGCAGATAATTTCATTAGAATGAAACAACAATTGCATGCATCAGTGCTGGCTTAATGGTAGCATCTTTGCATCCACACATTAAAGGAAAACTACATGCACAAATCATAAAAACATATGATGTACATTTGGTTTTTGCTTCTCTGATTGTTTCTGGTGTTCAGTTTCCTGTGTCTGTGGTAAGATTTTATTTGCTTTCACTGCCACTCTTATGGACCCTGGAGGTAGTATGCTGGTTTCTTTTATTTTATTGCCTTTGAGCTGTTGGAATTTTTCCAGAATGCCTCAGGGAATTATGTTAATTAGACCTAGGACTAGAACTAAGAGCTCAGGATCTTAGTTGTAATCTAGTCACAACATCCAAATGTAGCTGCTTATGAAAGTTAACCACTTTGAAAAAGTGTTTGCCCTCCCTTCCCCAGCCGAAGTCAGATTTCTCTAAGTGGTGACTGTTGTTATGTTTTTTTGGCAATTTTCTTTGTAAAGTGCTGTCATTAGGTGTTAAGAAAACTGATACACAATTGAAGGTCATGGGTCTAAGTGACATCACTGCCAGAAGCATTCTGGGAAAACTTCCAACAGATCAAAGGCAATAAAAGAAGTCTGCATGGTGACTGCCAGGGGCCATAAAAATGGCAGGAAAAAGTAAAAAAAAAAAACACCTTGCCACAGACACAGGGACCAGAACACCAGAAACTATCAGAGAAAAATGTCTGCATGTAGTTTTGCTTTAAGAAGATCATGACTTCAGGCCCCACACCGGGGACTTGTGCTCATGTGCAGTACTAACACTATAGTGTAGCATTAGGGTACAGGTGACATTACATGGAAACATAGAATTTGTCAGCAAATAAAGACCCAGTGCCCACCAGTCTGCCCATCACTTGTCTGAATCCATGTCTGACCTAATGCCAGACCTTATTTACTACTTCCCTAATAGTGTTTTGGTACCTACCCTCCACCCCCGGGCCGTCCACGTGTCCCTCTTCCCATAGACTTTACTGTCCCCCTTCTGTCTGTCCCATCCATGATTGAAACCTGTCACTTGACTTTCAACCATCTGCTTGGCTAAACTGTGCCATTCTTCCACCACCCACTCCATGAAAAAGAGGTTCCTTGCATCCTTTTTGAGTCTCCTCTGACTTCCATCCATTATCTCCCCCCACCAACTTCCCTCTATGCCCCCTGGTTATGGTGCTTTCACATCTTGCAAATAGATCATTGCAGTCTGTCCTGTTTATTCCCCCTCAAGACCTTGTATGTCTTTATCATGTCTTCCCTCTGTCCCCTGGCCTCAAGAGAGTATATTTTGACAGTCTCCAGTCTTTCCTTATATGTCTTCCCTTACTGCCCCTGGATCATTTTTGTAGCCCTTATCTGGACCCTCTCCAAGCAGTTCCTGTTTTTCTTTAGGTGGGGACTCCAGAACAGCACACAGTATTCCAGGGGTGTCCTCAACAGGGACCTGTACAGGGGCAGTATCACCTGTTTTACTGGCGAACACCCTACCTATTTACTCCAGCATCCTATTTGCCTTTTCTTAGGGCCTGGGAGGGGCCAGCGGAATGCTAGGCTGCATAGAGAGGGGCATCAGAAGCCTTAGGAAGGAGAGCACCCTGCCTTTATGTAGATTTCTGGTAAGGCCATACCTGGAATACTGTGTCCAGTTCTGGTCCCCCCCCCACACACACACACACACACACACACACACACATACACACACACACACACCTTACTGGGATAGGTTGTATGAGGATAGGTTAAAGAGCTTGAACATGTATCTACTGGAAACCAGAAAGGAGAAAGGAGCTTGATAGAAACATACAAGCTTCTACATAGGGTAAAAAGAGTAGGCGCATCAGAACTGTTTACAATAAAAGGTATCCCAGTCACTAGGGGACACAGCTACAAGTTGGCAGAACGTACAGTCAAAAAATGTGTGAAGAGGTTCTTCGCAAAGAGGGTGGTAGAGGTATGAAATGGCTTGCTATGAGAAGTGGTAAACAGGGTTGGGATACAGTCAAGGAGTTGTTGGTGGGTACAGAGAGACACAGTCCAAAGTAACCAGTCAGATTTGGGTTATTAGATAGGAACAAGACAAGCCTGATGGGCCTTTGGCCATTTTCTGTTCTCAGAAGTCTGTATTTCTATATGCCTTGTTGTATTGTGCGGTAGACTTGAGATTGTTGCTGATAACTCCCAGGTACCTTTCCTCAGAGTTTGAACCAACCTTACTCCCCTTATTCAGTAGTTTGTTCTAGTTCTTTTTTTGCCAGTATGCATAGCCTTACTTCTTGGTGTTAAATTTAAGCTACCATAACTTGGACCACCTCTTCTGGTTTTCTAGATCCCTTTTCATGTCCCTTGTTCCTACTCTGTGTCCATTCGGCATGGGGTCATAATGTTGCAGCAAAACCGCGCACAACAACAATGCTGCGTACAAAACAGAGTGCGCTAAAATAAAGTTGGAACAAAACACCGACCGCAAGAAAAACAGCACACATCATTCAGGATGACAACACTATCTTTGTTTTTGCGGGAGGCTCTGCCCCGGCATCCCCAATGTGGGGGGTTTCACCACCCACACCCCCCCGGACTAAAAATAACTACCTCTGAGGGAGTGTGGACTTAGGGGAAGGGGCGAAAGTCTGGAGCTGGGGAAAATCTTCTTTTTTTATTTAAAAAAAAAAAAAAGCCACAACTCAATGGGACATGGGGGGAACAGACCTGCAACCCCAGGTCCCCAATGCAGCCGGGTGCTGATGCTCTCACCACTCAGCCATGGGAGTGGCTTGACCAGGCACTGCACCGGCAGCCTGCTTGACACTCCCCAATGTGAGCCTACAGCGACAAGGGTTATTACCGCATGCTAAGAAACCTCTATGTCTCTAGAAACATTCGCGCTTTCTACAGCATGGTTATTCTTGCACTGTTTCGGCAACGCTATATTGACCCGATACTGTCCATTCACCCTCAGATCTGGTGCCATTTACAGACAGATCTTGCTCTGGATACCTACCCATATGCCTGTAGCACCCCACTGGGGACTTCCCTAACCTCAGATCTTCTTCGAGGCTATCTTTTTCATCAGGCCAAACCTATGGAACTTACAGCCTCCTGGCACTAGGACCACATGGAAACATTTGCAGGTAGTCCACCAGGGGCTGCCCACAACCACGTCAGACGTCGGCTACTACATAAACGTGGGCAGCCCCTTCCCTCCTCAGTTCTTTTCCTGTCATTAACCATACTCATCGGACTGTGCACAGAAATGCTGCTGCAGTAGCTGCTGCTTTCTTTATTTTCTCATCATAGTTAATCACTTTTGTAAGTGATTTTTAATGGCTTGTATGTTATCGAAGGAACTGTCTAAACTGTTCTGTTATTGTGAATGTGGTGAAAAGATTTACACCAGCAGTTCACGTGATGTCTGCGTGTGCTGCCTCAGCCTGGACCACAGTGTGCAAGCCTGCCCAGTTTGCAAAGGGTTCAGCACAACCACCCGGTGACATCGAAAAAGTGCTTTGAAGAAGCACCTTCTAAAACAGCATGTGGCCCCCATGGAGAAGGAGCTCCAGCAGAAGAGTTCTGCCATGTCACTGGTCCACTCCTCTGGGTCCAGGCCATCAAAATCCCGGGAGAAATAAACAGGGACCCCCAAACATAAGCACCGGGAGAAGGAAAAGGAGAAGGAGGAAACCTCCCTGACGCGCTCCACGTTGCCCCGTCGCACATGTACAGCTTCTGCAGCATCATCAACCGCTCTGGCAGTGACACCACCCTGACCATCAAGTACAGCTGGTGCATCGTCTTCAATGTCACGGGCCTTGCCTCCTCCATTGACTTCCACTGGTGTACCCGTCAAGCACACCGGCGCCGAAATCCAGGTGGTGCTGTTGTCCTTCACGGACATGCTGAGGTACCTGTTATTTCCTCTTTTGGTACCTGAAGATCTGTCAATGGGGCCTGCACTTAACCCCCCCCCCAGCCGCCTCCTCACTTACTGACGGCCTCGCAAGCACGCTCACTTTGCCCCGTCAACCAGACCGACAAGGACTTCAGGTATATTCCTGATCTCATGATGCAGGATGATGAGGAGGAGGCTGAAGACTATGTGGACATCCTTATGAAAAAACTAGTTCCACTGTCTCTACTTGCAGTGAAGACTTGGTGGTTTACACCCCACGGTCCCCCCCAGAGGACCCATCTTTTAGTATCATGTTGCAGCAGTTACAGCCTGCCATAAGATTTTGATTTGGAGAAACAGGATACCTCCAAGAAAAACCTCATAGATTTTTTGGAGTTACCTGATGCTCTTCCTGTAGTAATACCCCCACCTTCCTTGCCCCGGAGAATGACACCTTTGCTTCCTGGCACAGGCCAAATGTTATCCCTGCCATACCAAGAAAGGCTGATAAGATGTGTATAGCTCCCTCAGGGGAACCCTTTTTTGCTGGTCCCGTCAACCTGAGGCAGACTCTGTAGTAATCAGTGCTGCCCATGATAGATCAAGGGCATCAAAACACCTTAGCTCATTTCTCCTGATAGAGTCCAGGAGATTGGATGTGTTAGGTAAGAGAACTTTCGCCTCAGCCTCCTTGGGCCTCAGAATTGCTAACTACCAGGCCCAAATGAGTAAGTACCAGAATACACTCTGGAGAAAGGCTCAAGCAGCTGCTCAAGCCTTGCCAGAAGGTACATCCAAACAGAAGCCTCTCAAAGCTGTCACAGCTGGTGCTGATGTAGGAAAACACCTACTTTGTATGGTCTATGATATATCTGATGCTTCAGCCAGGGCTGCTGCCTCAGGAATATGCCTAAGGAGGCACCTCTGGCTCAGGGTGGTGGACTTTGCAAATTATTTACAACAGTCCATTCTCAGTGCCCCCTTCAGAAGATACAAGTTTTTGGGATCAGATGTCCAGGATATCCTCCCTAACTTCCATGCCTCAGGTAGGACCCTGAAGTCAGTACACTCCCTCTATCATACCCAACCAAGGGTAGACAGAGGGTACCTTTTGTCTGGCTGGTACTAGATATCATCCTACTACCAGACAGCAAGGTTAGGGCAAGGGAACAGGAGCCTTGCCCACCTCAGGAACCATTCCAGGTGCCCATTCAAAAGCCCCAAGAGGTGGTGGCACAGTAGGAGCCGCCACAACTGGCTTTGTCTGACTCTGACTCTTTGTCCATCCACCCAACCACCATTACCTTCAGGGGTGGTTGTTGGGGGTTGTCTCTCCCTCCACCTAAATATGTGGAAGGAGGTGATATCAAATGCCTGGGTCCTGGAAGTCATAGCACAAAGCCATGATCTGAAACTTCTAGAACTACCTCCAGATCACCCACCTGTACTAACACACTGTCCTCCAGAATGCATTCCTCTGCTCCTGGAGGAAATTCACACCTTGCTTTAGAAGTCGGCTATAGAACCTTTGCCTTTGGAACAGAGAAACACAGGGTTCTGCTCTCGGTACTTCCTATTCACAAAATGAACAGGAGACCTGCAGCTTATTCTAGATCTCAGGGACTTGAACTTTTTTATAGAGTACAGAAAGTTCAGAATGGTCACCCTACAGGGCCTGTTCCCACTACTACAAGCAGGGGATTGGATCTATTCCCTTGACATGAAGGATGCCTACCTTCATATCAAAATTTGCAAACCTCACAGGAAATATTTCGGTTCTTGTTTCAAGGGGAACATTACCAATTCAGAGTATTACCCTTTGACTTGTTCTGTGTGCCAAATGTCTTTACCAAATGCTTGGCAGTGGCAGCAGCAGCCCTTCATAGGGAAGATCTTTATGTATTTCCTTACCTGGATAACTGGCTGTTGAAAGCCCACTCCAGTGATCAGCTCTTCCACACCCTAACTCAAACAAGGCAGATGTTTGATGCTCTGGGGATCACTGTCAATGTACCCAAGTCTGTCTTGACACCTTGTCAGTGCCTGCGGTACATAAGAGCAGTTTTGAACACAGCCCAAGGCTCAGCCTTCTTGTCTCTGGACAGCGCTTAGCATATGATTGCACAGGCCCAGATGGTCCACAACAGTCAGTATGTTACAGCCAGGACATTCCTTACTACTGGGCCTGATGGCAGTGGCCATTGTCACAGTCCCTCTGGCGAGACTGTACATGAGGATCCTTCAGTGGACACTAAGAGTCCAGTTAGACCAGCACACATATGATTTAGAATAGAGGGTTCTAGTAACCTGTCCTGTACGTAAAGTGCTCAAGTGGTGGATGGGACCCAGCAAACTGTTAAAGGGTGTTCCCTTCTTGATGCCCTCCCCTCACCTGATTTTAACTATATATGCCTCGGGGATAGGCTGGGGGGGGGCACATTTAGGGCCCCATCAGACACAGGGTACATGGACCACAGTGGAGAGCACCCTGCACCCCTGCACATAAATGTTGTACAAATGCAAGCAGTCCTGTATGGCCTACAGGCCTTCCAGGCTCAAATGTCCCCAGGTCCTCTGTTAGTACAGATGGACAACGTCAGTGCGATGCAGTGTATCAACAAGCAAGGGGGAACTCACTTTTACCCCTGTGCAGGAAATCAATGAGATTCTGGTATGGGGTCTGGAACACAGTCTAGAACTGTCAGCAGTACATGTTTGAGGTGCCTAAAATGTCTTGGCAGACAAGCTCAGCAGGCTACGGTTCAGAATGCGGAAATGGGAACTGTTGACCTCAGTGGCAGAAGACCTGTTCGACAGATGGGGTAGTCCAGAGTTGGACCTTTCTGCATCGCCACACAATGCAAAATTGCTGGTGTTCTACTCGTTCACTCCAGGGCCTGGAGTTTTCTGGTGAGACACACTGTCCCTCTCTTGGAATGGGGGAAGGGAGGGCCCTGTATGCCTTCCCTCCCTCCCTTCCCTCTCATTCAGAGGGAGCTACTGAAGCTACAGAGAGAGGGAGCAACTCTGATCCTCATTTCTCCCCTATGGCCTCACCAGATCTGGTTATCACTACTGCAGCAGGTGGCAGTGAAACCACCATTATGCCAGGGCCTTTTGTCACCTGAACAGGGAACCCTGGTCCAGCCAGACCTCAAATTGCTTCATCTTCATGCACAGCTTCTGCAAATATAGTCACTGCTAGATTTGGGGTTTCCCAAAAGGCGGCTGATGTCCTGGTGGCTGCCAGAAAGCCTTCCACCAGGGCCACTTCTTCCATGAAGTGGAAGCGGTTTGCTTTGTGGCCAATTATCATCACTTAGATCCATTTACTTGTCCAATACATCAGGTTCTAGAGTACCTGCTTCTGTCTTTGTCAGATGCAGGTCTGCAGCATTCCTCTATCAAAGTGCACTTGGCCAGTGAGTCTCACCACTACAACAAAACAACCCAGTAATTAAACTAAGAGCATTTCTGTCCTAAGAGGGTTAGGGGAAGTGTTTGCGTGGTGGTCCTGGGAGGGCAGAGACAGAGAATCTTTAAAGGAAAAGTGAAGAAACAAAGTACAACAATTAACAACCTAGTATATTATTAAGCATTTTTTATTACTAATAATAAGATCTTACTTGCTAGTAAAGTGGTGGAAGTGGGTATGTGACTGTGTGTGGCTTTGAGACCAAGCAGCCTGCCGTAGTGGGTAGTGAGTTGTACTGAAGGCGGAGGACCTTCTTGGGATCAACTAAAACCTGGTTAAAGGATTTATTTTATACAAGAAAAAGCCTGAGCCTGAGAGGAGAGGAGAGGGTAGAGGAACCTGGGGAACAAGAACAGCTGAGGAGGAGTCGGCCTCACTAGAAATAAACTAAACCACACATGGAAAAACCATTTTTGAGCTAAAATAAAATAAACCTAGCTACTTTGCTGGAGGTGTGTGCATGTGGCTGTGAGACTGAATGCCTGCCTTTGTGCCCTGAGAGGGTAGAAGAACTTGGAGAACAACAACTGCAGACTTATTAGAAAGAAATAAAATACACAAAAGGGGGAAAAACATTTTTTGTGCTATACAGAAAGTAAATAAACCTAGCAGCTGCCTGCCTACCTACTTTGGTGGAGGTGTTTGTGTGTGTGTGGGGGGGTGTCTGTGGCTGTGACCTGCACTGAGAGGGTAGAGGAACTTGGGGAACAACTGTGGACTCATTAGAAATAAACTACACAAACTAAAGGGGAAAAACACTGTTTGTGCTACATAGAAAAAAAAACTTTGGTGTGTGTGTGTGTCTGTGCCTGTGAGATCGAACCTGCCCTGAGAGGGAGGGGAGGGGAGGGGAGGGGTAGAGGAACTTGGGTAACAACTGCAACAGAGTACAAGTACTTGGCTCCTGCTCTCTACTCCCACCTACTCTGTTCTGCCCAGGCCCTTGTAGTGGTGTATGCATAAGCACAACAGCTTAAGGTAAAAAATTACACAACACACACAAAGATAACTTAAAATAAAATGTTATTGTGTACAACAATATATTTTAATATTTGATCCGGATCAAGCTATCAACCACTGGCTACTATCTGGTCCTGGCACATGCCACATTCATGGTCATGGTAGTTCAACTACTAGTTCTACTGATGCTGATTCACATGAAAATGTCCCCGAAGCTGTCAATACTAGTGTTGATGATGATGGCACTGAATATGATGATGCTCTGCCAGCTGGAGCAAGTACAAGCTTCCTACTATAACTTTTCCTGAAGCTGATGCTGTCCTGTGTTGCTGCATGATGTTCCCACTGACTATGCTGCTGGCACCGCCTGCTAATTCTGGCACAATCCTCTCCACCCTGACAAAACAAATCATATTATTCTCCTTATTGTCTATTACAACACTAAATAACTGATACTACAATAAATCCATTTAGGTTTTCTGTATTTTTATACTTTCCACTAAAAATAGGCCATTTCATACCTGGACTACCAACTCATGCACCGGGACAACTACTTTTTGACAAGCCACTTGTCTGTGGACAAGTACCTAATTTAAAAATGTGTCAAGCCCTGACTGCTTGCAAAAGTTTCAATGTGGTCCTCGTGTCTAACAGCTACAAGTTTCATAGGTGTGGCCTGATGAAAGGGATTCTCCCGAAGATCTACTGTTATGGTGAGTATGTAACTGTTCAATATTTGCCGTTAACTGCCACTCTCTAAGTCCTGCCCCCCAACCACTTCCCTATCCATCTAGTTAGTTTTTCCCTCATCCCAGGCCCTTCGGCTTTTTAACCAGCATTTTGTGTGTTACAGAATCAAAAGTCTTGCTGAAGTCCAAATACAGGGATCTTCGACTGGTCATCGACAAAAAGTTCGTCAAACGACCAGACAGCGAAACTGTTATGTTGACGCTTTGCAGTCAGCATCCTGATTCTTATACAGCAACATGTTTTCTTAGCCCCAGACCCCGATGTGGGGCTTCTTCTTCCCACACTAAATATAATCAACTCAGAGTTGGAGCTGATTGGGGGGGTGCAAGACCCCAGAAAGAAAGTGCCGGGTTCCAGTGCTGACACTACAGCGACCTGGTGCTGTAGTCACTGTAGTGTCGGTTGCCATTGATGTTTCGCTGTCGGGTGGGTGAGCGCAAATACAGCATGTCTATTGCCTGGTCCCAGTCCACTGTCTTTATAACCCAAAAACATGTGATCAAGTTAGACAGGCATCATCTTCTGCCATACCCCATGCTGGTTCTTGCCAGGTAGCCCATTTGCCACCAGGAATTCTACTAGGTGCTCTTTATCATGCTTGAGCAGCTTTCCTACAGTCGCAGACGAACTGTCTGGCCTGTGGTTTCCAGGATTGCCTTTGTCTCCACGTTTGTGGAATTGCATTGCATTAACCACCCTCCAGTCCACTGTCACCATGCCTATTGTTAGAAAGCCATTAAATAGTTTAGCCAGTGGTGCCACCAGAGACTGACCTAGCTTGCTCAGCACCCTAGGAAACATGCCATTGGGGCCAGGTGATTTATTAACATTCAGGGATTTGAGTCCCTTGAGAACCCTCTCCTCTGATACCAACCTCACCACCCCACCTCTAGCCTTTGCTTCTTTGCTTCTGTGGCCTGAAACCCACACTGTGGGAGCGGCTCGCCATTCTCTGCTGTAACAAGTGAACAAATATACTCATTCAGGATATCTGTTCTTTTGTGGTCCTCTTCCATCCATCCCCCCACCTCATCTCAGTCTGATTATTCCCTCTTCCATTTTGTTGTTTTCCTTAATGTAACAAAAGAAGACTTTTTCTTCCCTTTTGACCCCTTCTGCCGTTCTCAGCTCTATATCTGTCTTAGCATTACTAATTATCCTGTTTGTCTCTTTTGTCTTTTCCAGTATTCTTGCCTGTTCGTCTCATTCTACTCCCTGCTGTACTTCCGGGATGCTGCTCATCTTGCTCTAACGGACTCCTCCACCACTTTGGAGAACCGCATCTTTTATTTTATATTTCCTAATGTTTTCTGGTAGTGGCTGCTTCTGTTATTCCCTCTTAATGGTTTTCCATTTGGCAGCTACTCCGTCCATCCTCACTATCTCTGCTAGTCTTTCCCTGAACAACTCCCCCATCTAGGACCCTTGTTTTTGAGTTGGAGTGGTAGGCCTCTAGGTCTGTGTGAAACCACACTGACTTGTGATCACTGGACCCCAGAGGTTCCATAACCCTGAAATCCCTAATGATATCTCTGTTGGAGAGTACCAGCTACATGATAGTTCCAGCTCTGGTAGGTTCTTTGACCCACTGTACAAGAAAACACAGCACTGTTAACCACAGGACTCGCCTAGTCCATATCTGGTAGTGGAAACAGAACAATCCAGGCACACAATACGGGAGACAAGTAAGAAGGTCCATAAAGTAGTTATGCCAAAGTTAAAAGCTTACTTTATAGTATGGAAGCAACATTAGAGACAAAGGTGAATTCTGCAGACCTGGTGTGAGCAGCCCAACTTTTCACTCGAAACATTGGGCTGCTGACACTAGGTTGGTGCAGTTCACTTTTGACTGTGATGTTGCTTCTACTCAGTAAAGCAAGCTTTTAACTTTGGCATAAAACTACTGTTTGGAACTGCTTACTTTCCTCTAGAGATTTGCAAAGTTTGTAAATTTCGCTCCGTGAAATAATTTGCAACGTTTGCCAAACTGGCGGAATGACAACTTCTCGAAGTTTTTGGCAGGCGAAGTGGCACTTTTTCAGGAGAAGTTATGCAAATTTTCCAGTGAAGTTGCAGCTTTGCCTTAACTTCGTCTTAACTGTGCCTGACTACCTGAAGAAGTACCATTTCCCCAGGAAAGCTCAGTGCAAAGTAGCAAAGTGGCGAACTGGGCAATTTGTGAAGGTGCATTTTGTAACTTTGCTGGCAAAGTAAAACTTTGCAACATCTCTACTTGCCTCTCCCATTGTGTATGTAACCCCCAGGGGGCGCTATCTTAAAGGCTACTACCCCTGCCTGCCTCAGCTGTGACAGGGTGAGGGGCCCAGATCCATTGACGGGTGCCTCCACCCAGAGGTCGGGGTTAGAACAGCCAAGGTTGACTTGGTCACAGCCCTCTGGGTTGCTGCAACCCCCTTTCTTCCCACTAGTGGCTCACAGTTTAATTACAATGTCCTTACCCTGAACACTTACCCCCGGCTCGAACCACTCAGCTCACTACAGGGACCCCCTGGAAAGTAAGGTACAGTTATCAAATATTCACTGTGCAGTATGTCACCGGAAAAACTGGTAAAAAGCCAGAAGAAGCCAGAAGGTGAAGGAAGGAAACATATTCAATTCAGTGCTTCAGAGTAACTGGTAATTGGTATTTTTTTTTTAAACTTAGATTGTAGGCTTGTAGTGACACTATACTTTTTTTCTGTGTTGTCTTTACTTATAATTGTTTTTGGGCTGTTGAAAATTTAAAACATAGTGGTGGTGTAATTCTGTGCTGTCTTTAATTGCTGCAAATTTTCGCCCCCCTCCCCCCACCCCTTCCCCAACTCTTAATTATATGCCCTGATAAATCTGATTGACAGGAGCTAAACACAGGGTATAGTAAGAGGTGTGAAGTAGGAGGGGCATAAGGGGGAAGAAGACCACCCTCAGCACGACAAGTGTTTTGACTCATTTATTTATTTATTGGTTTCTTTTTCCTTAAAAAAAATACATATCTGAGGATCAGTTACAGGATTTTAGTACTGTAAATAAATAAAAAGAGAACTAAGAGAAACTTCAGTAGCGAGAAGTAGTGGAATTGCAGTATAATGTGGGGAGTGGTGCAATCCGGTGGCTGTGGGGCAGCCATATTCAGGCAGACCTTCTGGACACTGAGGTGCTGCTCTATCTGCATGCATCTCTGGGACTGCGGGATGAGGTAGCCGGACTCAGAGCGAAGTAAACTGGGTCAGAGTACCATCACCCTATCCAGGGACCACCCAGTCCAATGCAGCTGCCTCAAAGGATGCCGAGAGCGAGGAGCACTTGGATGACAGTGGGCTCAGGGAGGTTAGAGCAGTCAGGCAGAGGCACATCCCAGATCCTATTCCTCTCAAGAACTCATATGCCACACTGGCAAATGAGGACAACCAAATAGAGGTACCCAGGGAAGTGGAAGGAAAGGATGTGGAGGTTAGGCAAGGAGGTGACCTCAGTGGGAAAGCAGTGGACCCCAGAGGAGGGAGGAGGAAGCGAATCCTGGTGGGGGACTCTATCGTAGAGGGATCCAGCTAGGAACACAGGAGGGGAGGACAGGAGGTGAGGTGCCTACCAGGTGCCACGGCATGGAGGGATGGAAGGAAGATACTGGGGATCACTGGGAAGGCAAGACGGAGGGTGAGCTGGATGTCATTATCCACCTAGGTACTAATGACTTGGCAAATGGGGAGCAAAGGAAGTTCAGGAAGAGTTTAGGAAACTGGGGAGGGGTCTCAAGCAAGTAGCTACTTCTGTCACTTTCTCAGACTACCTGTGAGAGAGCAAGGGAGAGCATAGGAGTGCATGCACAGGAACTTTAACTCATGGTTGAAGAACTGGTGCTGTGAGAAGGTTTGGATTCATTGGTGACTGGGGACCCACCTGGAGGGATGGAGGTTTGTTCAAGCCTGACAGGCCTGCATCCATCCTGGAGGAATCAAGCACTCAATGATAAGTTTAAATGCTACATTGACAAGCATTTAAACTAGCAAAGGGGTGGCAGGCCAGCAAGGACGGTACCTCTACTTGCTCACCCCCACAGCTAGTAGTGGAACCAGTGAACCAGAGGAGTGGCTATCTCTGCAAAGCAGTGTGCAAAAGATGGAGATTAGTGTCCAAAAGGTGGATAAGCAGAAAAGGGGCAAAATTCAGCAGAAGGGCAGACAGCAAGGAGAACCGGGATAAATGACAACCAAGGAAGGGGCTGGAGTAGAACAGTGAAGCAGTCTAGGGAGGTCAAATCATGGAAAGCCATGTGCAAATGCCAGGAGCCTTAGCAACAAGATGGAAGATCTGGAGGCTGTCATGGTACAGTCAGACCTGGACATTGTGGCCATCACTGAAACCTGGTGTAATGATAACCATGACTGGGAGATGGCCATACCTGGCTACAACATATTCATAAGAGACAGAGCAGGCAGGAAGGAGGAGGGAGGTGGCACTGTATGTGAAAAATGACATAAGGGCCACACAGATCCAGGAGGAACAAAATGGGGAGAGATACTGTGGGTTAGCTGGAAAGGAAAATGGGGCCAGCCATCCAGACAGGTGTGGTCTATAGACCACCAGCCCAGAGGAAGAAACAGATAGGGAGCTGATGCTAGCCATCCAAAGAATGGCAGACAAGGGTGAGGTAGTACTGGTTGGAGACTTCAATATACCAGGCGTGGACTGGAGCATCCCAGCAGCAGTATCAACTAGGAGCAGATTTATCCTGGACTCCTTCAGGGTGCCTTCCTCAAGCAACTGGTCATGGAACCAACTCGGCAGAAGGCAATACTGGACCTTGTGCTCACAAACAGGGACAGTGTGATGGGGTAACAGTGGGGGAGCACCTGGGTAACAGTGACCACCAATCACTGTGGTTTGAAATCACAGAAAGAGCAGAACCAAACCACACAAAAACACGTATCCTGGATTTTAGGGGGGCAGACTTTGGGAAAATGGGGAGATACTTGAAAGAGGCATTAAGGGGAATGGGACAGGAATCAGGGGTTGAGGAACAGTGGGCAGTATTTAAAATGGGGATTATAAGAACAACAGAATTATGCATTAAGCAGGTTAGCAAGAGGAAAAGGAAGAGGAGACCATTATGGTTTCCAAAGAGGTAGCAAAGAAAGTGAAAGCCAAAAGATTGCATTCAGGCAATACAAAAAGACACAGGCAGAAGGGATGGGAGAAGTACAGGAGAAACAAAGGAGGCAGAAGTCAGTAAAGGAAGCCAGAAAGCTCAGACAGAAGAACACATTGCAAAATCAGTGGGTAAAGGGACAAAACCTTTTACAGGTACATAAGTGAAAAAGAAAGACAAAAGGAGGTATAGTGAGACTGAAGGGGGAGGATGGGAGCAGCGTGGAGGATGACAACAGTAAAGCTGACATATTGAACAGGTATTTCTGCTCAGTCTTTACTAAGGAAGAGGGGTAATGGGTCTGAGAGGTACAAGGGGTGAGAATGGTGCAGAAATGGACACAAGTCCCTTTACACGAGAAAGGGTCCTGAAGGAACTGGAAGTAATAGAGCTGATAAAGCAATGGGACCAGATGGGTGCACCCCAGGGTCCTTAAAGAACTAAGAGAGGTGGTGGCTGAACCTCTGGCTATCCTGTTCAGCCAATCACTGGAAACAGGGAGGTACCCAAAGACTGGAGGACAGCAGATGTAGTCCCCTTATACAAAGTGGGAACAAAGAGGAAGCAGGAACTACAGACCAGTCAGCCTCACCTCGGTAGTGGGAAAGATCATGGAAGCACTACTGAAGGAGATTGGTGGAACATCTGGTTGTCAATGGACTACAGGACCCAAGGCAGCATGGTTTCACCAGGGGGAGGTCATGTCAGACCAATCTCATTGAATTTTTTGACTGGGTGACTAGGGAGGTGGATCAGGGGAGGGCAGTGGACATGGCCTATCTAGACTTCAGCAAGGCCTTTGACACTGTGCCACATAGAAGACTATTACACAAACTGGGGAATATGGGTGTGGGCAGGACAGTAGTGTGGTGGGTAGGTAACTGGCTGGGTGGCAGGACACAGAGGTGGTGGTAAATGGCTGTCATTCCACAGAGGAAGTGACCAGTGGGGTACCACAGGGATCAGTGCTGGGACGGTCCTATTCAACATCTTCATCAGTGACATTGCACAGGATCTAGAAGGCAGAATTTCACTGTTAGCTGATGATACAAAGCTCTGTAACAGAGTAGACACACCAGAGGGTGTAGACAGAATGAGAAGGACCTGCAGAAACTTGAAGAATGGTCAAGGGTTGGCAGTTGAAATTCAATGCAAAAAGTGCAAGATAATGCATATGGGGCACAAAACCCTGGCACAATATATCAGTTGGGGGTGAGGATATAGCATGCACCAAGCAGGAAAGGATCTTGGGGTTGTCATCTCTGATGACCTCAAGGTAGGGAAACAGTGTGACAAGGCATCAAGTTAAGCAAATAGGATGCTGGGATGTATAGGCAGGGCATCACCAGCAGGAAAGGAGGTCATAATTCCACTATACAAGACACTAGTGAGGTCCCACCTGGAGTACAGTGTACAGTTCTGGAGACCATACTACGTAAGGACATAGACAGGGTAGAGAAGGTTCAGAGGAGGGCAACAAAGATGGTGCATGGGTTGCATCACAAGTCCTATGAAGACAGGTTGAAGGAGCTGAACATGTACCTCCCTGGAGGAAGAGGAGGGGATATGATAGAGACATACAAGTATCTTACAGGGAGGAACAGGGTGCAGGAAAACACTATTTTTAAGCGAAAAAGATGTTTCAGGACTAGAGGGCATGGGATGAAGTTGGAGGGAGGACGATTCAGAGGAAACATGAGAAAGAATTTCTTCACAGAACGGGTGGTGGACAAGTGGAACACCCTGCCAGAGGAAGTGGTGGGGGCTGAAACAATCACGGATTTAAGAATGCATGGGATAGACATAAAAGGAATTCTAGAGGTCAGGGTAAGGAAATAGACTTCTAGGAAAACAAACTGAACTTACAAGCTCAAATGGGCAGACTAGGTGGGCCATAGGCCCTTATCTGCCGACACTATCTATGTATCTATGTATCTATGAAACACAACCCAACCAGTGTACTTTTGCAAAACACGCAATCTGATTTATTTAAGGGGAGATAACAAGGGCCGGGGGAATCAGGTTGATTAGCTTACCACATACAATATATGAGAATCTACCTATGGCTCTGTGCACTGGCCTAACCTATAGATTATTGTCTGTGGGTACCCAAGCCCTAATGGCTAGTTCCTCGATGCAGCTGGTTGGGGCCCTGACACAAACGAGCATTTAATTCCTGAGCAGATCAGATGGAGCCAGAAAGCTCAATTAGTACAGTCAGCAATACAACAAAATTATTTTTTTCTTTGTTTGTAACCTTTACCAGGGAGCTACCCTGATTCAGTATTCACAACTCCAGCAGAGAACCACTCTTTCACTGCTCGCAGGGCTGAGCCTGAGCTTCCAAGGCCTCCTCACACCTTTATGTGGAAAACAACAGAGGGGTACCATGCCAGGCAGCTGCTCCTATGGCCCAAATGAACTCACGGCTATTGGAAGTTTCCCTGCAGCTTCCACTTCCCTGACAGACCGAGCGCGATTTAGCAGATTCTCCAGTCCTCTTCAGGTTAAGCCTAGTAGGTAGCTGTGCTTGTACACAGCCTCCTCTGACCGCTGCCCTGCGGATTTAGTCCGAATCTAACAGCGACCGAGCCGCCTGAAATGGGCCTTCACCACACACACACACACCTGCGCGCGCTTCCCACGTGAAGACTTAACGGCGCAGAAGCCCAGAGATCCTTCCTCGCTCGCAGCCACAGCGTCTCTGCTCTTTGGCAGTTGGGGCAAGTCTCTCTATTCAGGTGCCACCGATTCCATTGGAGGGCTGCAGATGCCAGTCACTCATTATTGCCCTCATTGGTGCAAGACGGCGCCATGGCCCAGAATGCCACTTCCCAGAATTATAAGCCGTGCCCACATTGGTCGGCCGGCTCCATCTAGAGTCCTGGTTTCTGGTTGGCTACTTTTTACTCCAGTTTAGATACCCCCTTGCTCCTATTGGACCCCTCAAACTGTCCTGGTCCAAGATGGAGGGGCACAGCACACAGAGTCCCATCTGCAACAAAGGCAGGTTAAACAAAACTGCATTTCCCCAATCACTCTAAATGATTGCAGGCAAATAGTTACACCTTTCTAGGGTGCTCCCTCAGCGCTCCTAGCGACTGCAGAAACGGAGCGATCAGACAGCAGTCCAGGGCGGGATTCGAGCAAGGAAACCCTAGCCCCCCTATTTGCACCGCTAAAGCCTGCGGCCAGGCAGCTCTTAAAGAGGCAGTACTGGAGGCTCTAAAAGCACTCACAACACCCACATTTAAAGGCCTTACTCCGAACACCAGTCAGGCATGGAGCACTTAGGCAAGCTCTGGGAAAGCTTTTGGAAACCCCCATTTGTAGGGGGGTTACATGTACTTGGATTGTTCTGTTTCCATTGACTGTGTATTTATCAGTGGCAACTTGTCTTCAGGAGTGTCTCTCTTTTTGCTTTCTACAATCCAGGTCTGGTAGGTTAAGGTCTCCCATTAGACCACATCACCACTTACTGATCATGTGGTCTCCACTACAGTATGCTAACATACTAACATACTACTAACATACTAAAATGCCAGCAGAATAGGCCTAACGGTCGTTCGTGTCTGCTCGTTTGGTCAGCCCACCTGGGTGCCCTCCCTACCTTCTCTGGCTACTCCTTCCCAGTTCCGGATATTCTTGCTGCATTGGATTTTGCTTCCAGAACCCTTCCCTGTACCTGTCCCACCCCTCTTGAACCCCTCCACTGTCTCTGCCTCCACCAGCCCCTAGGCAGTGCATTCCATGGCTGCACCACCCTCTCAGTGAAGTAGCACCTCCTCCTTTCTCCTCTGAATCTTCCCCTCAGCTTCCACCCATGCCTCTAGTGGCCCTTCCTCCTTCCTTCAAGCACCCTGACTGTTCCTCCCCTATTTACCCTCTTCATGTACCTGAAGACCTCTATCATGTCCCCTGGTCCCTTCTCTCTTCCAATGTGTACATATTTAGCTCTTCAAGCCTCTCCTCATAGGTCCTGTCCCCAAGCCCCAAATTATTTTGGTTGCCCTCCTCTGGACCCTCTCCAGGAGGCTAATGTCCCTCTTTAAGTGTGGCCTCCAAAACTGCACGCAGTACTCCAGGTGCGGCCTCACCAAGCAGTTATACAGAGGGAGTATCACTTCCCTCCTTCTGGAGGTGATCCCCCTAGCGATGCATCCCAGCATCCTGTTGGCCTTGGCTGCTGCCCTCCTACAAGTCTCAGAGTTGTTCATCTTGACATCCACCACCACCCCCAGGTCCCTCTCAGCCATCGAGACTTGTAGCATTCCCCAGGGTGTACACTTGGCCTGGGTTTCTGGCCCCCAGGTGGAGTACCTTGCATTTCCCTGCATTGAACTTCAGCTTCCACTTTCTAGACCATCTTTCCAGAGCCTCCAGGTCCCCCTGTAGGGCCACCCTCCCCTCCTCCCCATCCACCACCGCCCCCAGTTTCGAGTCATCTGCAAAGAGACTTATCTCACTCCTGATTCCTGTCCTTATGTCAGATACGTAGGTGTTGAACAGAAGGGGCCCAAGGACTAATCCCTGTGGGACCCCACTAATGACCCTCCTTGGGGATGAGACTATCCCACCAACTACGACCCTCTGGGTCCAGTCCTGGAGCCAATTGCCTATCTATCTGATCATCTGGTTCCCCACCCCCATTTCTCCCAGCTTATTCAACAGGCCCACTTGAGGAACAGAGTCAAATGCCTTGCTGAAGTCTAGAAAGAGGACATCCACTGGTCTATGCAGGTCCAGAGCACTTGTCACCCAGTCATAGAACTCCACCAGGTTTGTCTGACACGATTTCCCCAGGATGAATCCATGCTGTCTATCGTCCAGGCACCCTGACTTATCCAGGTCCCCCCCCCAGCCTCTCCTTGACAATGCCCTCCATCACCTTGCCCACCACCGATGTCAGGCTGACAGGCCTGTAGTTCCCTGCCACCTCCCTTGTCCCCCTTGTGGATAGGCACTATATGCGCCACCTTCCAGTCTTGGGGCACCCACCCTGTCCTCAGAGAGATGGTGAAAAGCTCTGCCAGGAGTTTCGCCAGGACATCTGCAAGTTCCTTCAGCACTCTGGGATGTAATTTATCCGCCCGTGCTTTCTCCGTCTTAAGAGCTGAGGGCTTCTCACTCTCTCTGCTGTGATTTCCACTCCGGTACCTCTGCCCCCTGCTTAGCCCCCTCCCCACCTGCCAGTGATGCCTCCCCTCCCCAGACCTGCCGATCGGTAAGGGTCCCCTCCTCTCAGTATCTCTGTCTCCTCCCATGTATGATGCAGCACCCCATTTTCCCCTGGTAAAACTGAGGTGAAGCACTCATTTAGTACCTCAGCCTGCCCCCCGGGTCTTGTGCCCATCTCTCCCTGATTTAATCCTGCTAATCTGCCCTTCACCCTTCGCTCTTTTCCCCAGTGTATCTAAAGAACCCTTGTTCCTCTCCTAATTTCCCTGGCCAGGTTCTGCTCCTTCCTTGCCTTAGCTGCCCTCACCACTCTAGTGGCCCTTCTAGCCATCAGCTCGTACTCCCCTCGATCCCTTTCACTCCTTGAGCACTTGAATTGCTTATAGGCTGCTTTCTTTCCCCACACCACCTCCTGGACCTCCCTGGTCCACCAGCAGGGTTTTTGGGCCCTACCGCATTTTCGTCTTACTCTTGCACAGGTGCTGGTAGCATCCTGCACCCCTCTCCTGATGATTTCCCACCTACTATCAGCGTCCATGTCTGACCCAATCCCATCCAAATGCTCCTAAAGGATCCTTCCCATTTCCTTAAAATCCGCCCCTGAGTCGGTTACTTCCGTCTTTGTGCAGCCTTCTACCCTCTAGGTCCAGGCAGAACCAGACCGTGGCATGGTCACTCCCGCCAATGGGTCCCTACCTCCAGGCCCCCAATCTGGTCACTGTCTGCCAGGACCACATCCGTACCTGTGCCTCCCTGGTCGGTTCCCTCACCTGCTGAGTTAGGAACGCGCTTGAAAGACATCCAACAACCTCTGTTCCCTGGTCACAGAGGATGTCATAGTCTCCCAGTCTGTTCCTGGCATGTTTAAGTCCCCAACACCACCGTTCCTCTGCCCAGTCTGCAGTGTCTCCAACATCTGCCACCAGACTGTCCTCCAGCTCCTCCGCCAGGGCAGGGGTCTATACACTCCTATTTTTACTCTCTTGCCCCCTTGTTATCAAAGGTGACCCAAATCGTCCCACGGTTCCCTCCGCCTCCTCTACTCCCCTATGCCAATGCAGTTTTTGACTATCATTGCTACCCTCCTCCCTTCCTCCCCTGTCCTTCCTGAACATAGTGTAACCTCCAGGTTCAGGTCCCAGTTATGTCTTGCAGTGGCCCAAGTCTCAGTGACGCTGCACATCCACTGCTCCCTCAGTTAGCATCGCCTGGAGCTCAGGCATTTTATTGCCCAAGCTCCTGGCATTTAGCAGGACTACCTTCCACCCTTTCCCTATAGTTCCATTTCCTGCTCGTGTTCCCATGGGATTCTGTTTTCCCTGGTCTGCACTTTGCCAGTTGGCCTTTTCCTGCAATCCTCCTGGTCCCCAGGGGGTGGAGACAGAGTCCCTCCTTTATCGGCATCCCCTTGACAGCCTTTTCTCCCATCCCACCCCCTTCACAAGTTTAAACCCCACTTTTTACCAATGAACCTCTCTATTTTCAACTTAAGGATTCCCTTCCCCTCCAAATTGAGATGTAGTCTGTCTCTAGCATACAGCTCCTTATCCTCCCAGGTCTCCCCCCAATCCCCCATCAACCCATACCCTCTGGCCTCACACCACTCCCTGAGCCACTGGTTTATCTCCCTAATTTTCCTTTTGTGTTCCCCACTAGCCCTTGGCACTGGCAGGATTTCTGAGAAGGAAACTGTGCATCCTATGTCATGACAGACCCTAGCGAGCTCCCTGAACCTTGCCTGTATCTCTAGCTCGCTATTTCCCTCAATGTCATTTGTACCCAGGTGGACCAGTATGTCTGGGGAACCCCCACAATCCTTTGCCAGCTGATATACCTCGTGCTTAGCCCTGTGCACCGTTAGTCCAGGGAAGCATCTTGTTCTAACTGGCCAGGCTTCTCCTCCCTATCCCATTTGATACCCCCTGATCATAGAATCCCCAGCAGGAGCACTCTGACCTCCTTTTCCTCATTTCCCCCTTCCATGTCCCTCATCCTTTCTACAGGCCCCTCCACCCAGCTGGCTCCTTGTTCCTCCCCATCTGGGTGTCACATGCCACCCCTCCATATTTACCATGGCCACCCCTCCTCCAGTCCTGCCTCTCCTCCTCCTGAGTATCCTTCTGTACCTTGCTAATTCCCCCTCACTGCTCGCAACTGGTCCTTCTCCCCATCTGCTAAACTAGCCTGGCTCATCCTCCCTTCCTTCCTGTCTCCATTTAGTTCCTCCTTGCTAGTCCTGGCCCCTGGCCTAAACCCTCAGCTCCCTTTACTGAATCCTCCTTGTACTTCTGGTCCTTCTCCTTTACCTTTCCTCCCAATTGGTCCTTCTCTCATGCTTTCCTCCCTCTTCCCCCTGCCCCTCCTGCTCTGATTCACTGCTCCCCCCATTCTCCTGCATTCCAGGTCTCCCCCTGTTCTTCCTGATATCTGGCCCCTGCCTCCCACTCCCACTCCCTTTCCGTCTCTAACCTCCTCTGTCGTGGCTACATCACCCCCCTCATCCTTGAGCAGAAGAAGAGAATTGAAGCGGTTACTGAGTGTAAGGTCTGATCCACCTCCCCGCCTTGCTTCCTTCTGTCCAGCCCTGGCCATCTGCCTACTTCCCTGAGAATGTTGTCCCTCCATCCCCCCTTTGTGAGGGTCCCCAGTTACCTGCCTGCTTCCTTGGTAGTGTCCTTTTGAACCCCCTCTGCCAGGGTCCCTATGTGACCCCTGAGTATTCTCCTGCACTCTTTTCCCTATGCCCCCACCCCCAGTGCTTGCAACCCTGTGGGAGATTCCCAGCCCTTCTCCAACCATACCACCCCCTTCCCCCAACTTTCTCCTAATCCCGCAACCTCCTCCCTAAGCTGTGCTAGCTGGTAGCACACTGGGCAACCACCGAACTTCCAAGCCCAGTCCAGTATCATGGCTGCTCCACACCCTGTGCACCCACCACCCTCCCAAAGATGCGCCCTAATGATGTGTGGTTCCATCCCTTCCAAATAGGTTTCCTTGGGTGAGCCACCAGGTTCCCCCTAGTCCAAGATACCCTACTGCCTAATCAGGTCACCCACTAATCTTAGAGACAGTCCCACTGTACACCAGTAATCCTGTTACTAGGTGCAGTACAACACATTAAACTTATAGGGAAATGAACAACTCCTAAGCTCCTCTCTCCCAGCCTTTAAATCCAACCCCAGTGGCTAGAACTACATGAGCTGTACCTGCAGCCTTTTCCTCCAATTGCAGGGCAGGTGTTCCCCTATAAATTTGCAGACTTCTGGGGAGGGAGGGGTGGGGGAGGGCAGGTCCTGGGCAGACACCTGACTCGAGAGAGAGTGTATCAGCCCTGTGTCTCCCCTCCAAGCCCAGCAGCCAAAGAACCAGGCCCAAGCAAATCCCACCAAATAGGTTTTAAATCAGAAGAAATAGGCCTCTTCCAGCGCAGCCTGTTACACAGTGAAACATCCACAAAATGAGCCCCACTTACAGCCACCAAATCAGTTTACAAACATCCAGCAGCCACCAAAACAATACCCTGCTAGCCCCTTAGAAGTAAGAAAGAAAAGAACTAACCTACCAAGTAAAATCCACAAGAACCCTGCGAAAACAACAGCAGCAGCTACTGTCCTGGAACACAACTGATCCTGTCCCCTTCCAGTTCTTTCTGACTAGGGCATAATTTATCCACTGAAAGTAGAAGCATTTGGAAATAAAACAAAAGCAAGGAGGATGTGGAGAGTGGGAATAGGAGAATTCAGAGTTATAGATTGAGGACAAAGGGTAGGTTCTGAAATGAGACTTCAAAAGACTAGGTACTTCGGTGTACCAGAGAACAGTTTTTGGCAACAATGATAAGAAGGCCTAAACTGGATGAAAAGCGGGGTTGCAGAGGATTTAGGGGATGATAAGGTCAGACAGCTAGGTTATGGTAGGTTAGGGTAGGGTGAACCCATACATGATCTGAAAGACAGTTAGGGATTTGCTATGGATTCTGAGGGAAACCGAAAGCCAGGTAGAGTTTTTGAAGACTGGTGTAGTGCTTTAAACTAAAAACAGTGGGGACTTGCGGGTATCTTAGCGGTGGAACTTAAAATTACACCTTGCCTTCCTCTCCGGTGAAGGGAGCTTTCATCAGGACTGAACTGAGGCGAACTGGTGAAGGATTGTGAGGGAACCTGTAATTACAAGTGCTATCAACCTTTCATCTTTTACAAATGGTCAAAACAGTAATACAATTAGAATTCATGATGCAATATTAACACCATTTAAATCATTGGCTCATGTCCTTCTTGATAGCCCCAAGCCCAATCAGATGTTCCAATAAACTGTTTTTAGTATACTGGAATGGCACTAGATCAGAACAATGCCATCATCCACAGCGCTGTCAATAACAGTGTCGTGGGAACAGCGCTCTCAAGAACAGCGCCAACTGAAAATGCCATCCTGCACAACAGGAGCAGTGGTAGCTGTCGTAAACTGCACGATGACCGCTACCATTGCTAAGCCTGAACTTGTCTTGTTTTTTTGCGGGGGACTCTGCCCTCACACCCCCAATGTGAGGAGCTCTGCCACCCGCACCCCCTGTAATTTTTATAACCTACTCCGAGGGGGGTGCAGATCTTGGGGAAAAGGAAATACTTGTGGAGGGGGAATTTTCTTACAAAAAACACTTCAGGTGGGGAAAAAATTGTAATTCCGTGTGTTGGGAGACCAGGAACAGAACAGAACAGTGGTCTCCCGCTCCCTGAGCTGCTGCCTTAATTCGCTGCACCATAGGAGGAGCTCGGTCACCTAGCAGACTTTTCTTCCAGTTCTTCAATGTGGTAAGTCCCTGAATAGCGAGAGGGGTAGTGGTAGTTGCTATACGCTATTCTACCCCCTATCACTATTCAGTGAGTACGTGGTCCTGACAGCGCTGTTTATATGGCACTGTTCAGGATGCGCTGTTTTGACTGGGTAGGACTGGGGCGGGCATCATTGCACTGAAAATCAGCAGTAAACTTCAAGAAATTTTTTTTTTTTCTTTAGAAAGCCAAAATCTTAAGCTATACATTCCTGTCCATAACTTTACATCCCTTTGAGGGAATTGTGCAAATCTGCTTGGTTCTTAAAATTTAAGATCATAGGAGATTGAGAGGCCATATACTCTTGAAGCGTTATACAGCATTCTTATGAAGACATGCAGAAAGCAAATAAAAACAGAGTGTGCTCTTGGAGCTGTTGCGTGTTTGTTGGATGGACTGTTGATAGCAGTTTGTGGTACTTTGTAATCTCCCTTTAGTTCTGCCCTTACTAAGATCATTCGTGTCAGAGTGACCCCCATGAGTGTGCTGCAGCTTTTACATAAGTCACATGAAGAAGTATTCTGCAGGGTTGGTGAGGGTCCGAAGATTATACATTGTGTCATGAGAGTCTCGTGCCTGTTCTTTAGTCTAGGGCTCCTTTTATACAGATTACTTTGTTTATGTGATCTTTTGTAGAATTAGGTCAACTGTTTCCAAGATGTTGCACATACAGTAACTCTGTACAGTGTAGCCATCTCACAGTTTCAAATGCAGTCTGCACTGTTGCAGATTCCTTGCAAAAGTCTTATACTACATTTTGTTTTCCCTTTTCTTTTTGTGTAATGGGTCCTATAATTACTGTAGTCCATCTTAACTAATCACACCTTAGTAGTTCACATGAAAGTAGCCTCTCTGCCTTTTCACCTCTGCTGTTACTCCCTATCTACCCCTTCCTTTCGGGTTAGATGGTATCATCATCATGAATTTAAGGTGTTATTCTAATGTAATGCACTTGACCTGTCCATTGTGACCTCTGTAAACAATGGTACTCATATGCTGCACTTATATATTCTTTCTTCAGGGTTCAGTACTTTGACCGGTCCTTTTTAATGTCTTTATAAGTGACATTGCAGAGGAGCTGGAAGGAAAAGTATGTCTCTTTGCAGACGACACAAAGATCTGCAACAGGGCTGATATACAAGATGGAGTGGAAAGGATGAGAAGGGACTTGGCAAGGTTGGAGGAATGGGTCAAATGTATGGCAGCTCAGAGTCAATGCAAAGAAGTGCAAGGTAATGCACCTGGGAAACAAAACCAGGGGAAGAGTACACAATGGGGGTGAGATACTGACAACAGTAAAAATGGGAAAGGACCTGGGGGTAAATATATCAGATGACCTAAGGTGGGCAAACAATGTGAGAAGGCAGTAAGGAAGGCTGGGGATACTGGGATGCATAGAAAGAGGCATCAATAGTAGAAACAGGAAGTTGTTATCCCTCTGTACAGACAGTTGGTGAGACCCCATCTGGAGTACTGTGTGCAGTTCTGGAGACCCCATCTCCATAAAGACATACACAGAGTGGGAGGCTGTCCAGAGGAGACGGCAAAATGGTGCAGGATCTGCACCAGAAGACATCTGAAGAAAGACTAAAGGAGCTTAATATGTATACCGTTGAGGAAAGAAGGAGAGAGGGACATGATAGAAACTTTTAAGTACCTCAAGGAATCAACAAAGTCCAAGAGGGTAGCATCTTTCAAAAAAGATGTGCAAGAACAAGGGGCACAATTTGAAGATAGAGGGCAGACTCCAGCGGTAATGTGAGAATATTTTTTCACAGAGAGGGTTGTGGATGCATGGAACAGCCTCCCTGAGGAGGTTGTGGAGTCAAGAACAGTGGGGGAATTCAAGAATGCGTGGGACAGACATAAGGCAGTCCTAGTGGGGAGTAGGAGGAAGTAAGCTGTTGGTTAACTAGGATCTGCAGCTTATCTGTTAGGTAGGAAAATGGGCAGACTAGGTGGGCCAAGCGGTCCTTATCTGCCGTCAAAATCTATGTTTCTATGTTTCTGTTATTTGCTATTCACTGCTGCCAATATTGTTGTTATAATGTTTGCTGTTGTATGTATGTACTGTATTTATTTGTTCTACCCTTTCCCCCAGGATGCACTGTGAGACAAGTAACATGTTGTTCAATGTGCCTTTCCTGGTGAAACTTGTCAATACATAAATAAATAAATAAGTAAACACTGAAGCAGTCTTTTTCTGACATCACCTCACTGTGAAAACATGTACTTTTGCAATATGGCAGAATACTGCACATTACTCGATTTACATAAGAATAAGTCTGCATACATGAGAACAGTGTGAACATTTTCAGATTTTCTTAATGAGACACTGTTAGATTTTTTCCACACAAATGTTACTGTGAATGGGAACTTTTTTTCCCTGTGTCCTTAAAGGAGAACTATGGGGTTAGATTAGTTACAACTTTTTGAATAAATTGTTATCAGTGACAGGCTTTGACTTGCTGTATTTTATGGAAATAACTCAAAAGATTGTATATGGAACAGCACATCCTAATAGTAAATGTTGATTAGCTTGACACACTTACCAGGAGACATTTAATATGACCTAATATATTTGTTCATACATTGGGGCAATTATGGTGAGGGATATTGCTGTGTCACTATCTTGCATAATTACTGGTCTCATTCAGTTGTTCTTTAGAAGCAGTCGGGCGGCATAAAATATATGGAATATGGCAAAGTCTTCCTGTAGTGCTAGTTTATGTAAAAAAGTGTACATTGTTATATGTCTCATAGTTATCCAGTAAACAAGAATCATATCCATGTGCAAATAACTGTGAAGGCAGTGTCTAGAGTAAATAATGACGTGCACAAGGTAACAATTTTCCTTAGAATCGTATCTACCATCTTGCTTTTTTTTTTCCATTGTGCAGTTTTTCTTCCATGGTTCTGCTTGGCAGCACCCCCAGCCCCGTCAGTGACCTTCTCACCACTTACCCAGGATCATTTATTGGTGGGTGTGACCTGCTGTATCCATCATGAGAGAGCCTGCGTGGGTGCCCTTGGAGTGGACCGGGCTTTTCCTCGTTCCTCCTGTTCCTCTCTGGGGTGTCGGCATGCGGAGATGTGTGCCCACATGCATGCGGTGGCACACATGCATTCTGGGCTCCTGGGGGCTAGTCTGGTGCTTCTGACTGTGCTCCCACCTGTCTCTACCAGGTGACAGTCATGCTGCGGGAGCAGCACCTGCACCCCCAATGATGAAAAGCTGTTCTTGGGATGCTCAGTCCTTCCTCCTCTGACTGGCCTTGATGGCCTGCACTTGTTCTCAAATGTGGGTCACCAGCATCAGACATGATAGTGCTACCGTACTCCCACTGTGCCAGTGGGCGGGCTTACTTTTATTTATTTTTTTAACTAAAAATCACAAGAACAAGAATTAGCATAGAGCTTGGGGCACAGACTTGTAAATCTGCTGGTGACCCAAAGTTTGAGTTATATCACTACTACTTACTTCAGTAATCACTTCACTAGTGGGGGCAACCCAATGGATATCTTGGGTAGCCAACAGTTTCAGTCAGGTTGACTAGTTGAGCTAAAATATTACCCCCACATGATTGTTGTTGTATGCAGTAAGCTGATAAATTTAATGGCCCACGGAAGCTTAAATTTCTGGCCTCCCAGTCAGAGGCTGAAATAGCAAGATCTTACCCAGGTGGCATGATAGACAACCCCCTAGTTCCATATCTCTGAATAGGTAGCTGCTAGTCCCCCAACTCAGTGTTTCAGGTAGTTTTACTCACCATTTTGTGAAGCAAGTGGGGAGTAAAACCACTTGCATATTCCTGGTATTGTGCTCCAAACCAAGTAGAATGGGCTTTTCTTAGTAATATTAAAGGAACAACTCATGTCATGGTGAAAAGTTTTAGCTGCACCCTTTTTTATTCCTTACTAGCCAAAGAGCTAGTTACTCCCTTAAAACACTTATTGGAACATCTTTTCTGTTTGTGTTGTGCAAATGACTGGAGATACGCCGCTGTAGTGCCCATTTTTAAGAAAGGAACCAGATGTGATACAGAAAACTGTAGGCCCATCAGCTTCACCTCTGTATTTTGTAAAATACTGGAGACCTTTGGTAAGGAACATATTAAAGCACAGCTAACAGCATTGAGCATTACGGACCAAAACCAACATGGGTTCAAGAAGAGGCGATCATACAGTACCTAACCAACATGCTTACATTTTACGAGTCAGACCATGTAGCACTGAATAAGGGAGAAATCAGTTGATGTATTCTTTTTAGACTGTAGAAAATCCTTTGATGTAGTCCCTCACAAACCATTACTAAGCAAACTAGAAAAACTTAGGATAGCAGTAAAACTGTATGTTGTAAAAGACTAGCTGAGGGGCAGAATTCAGAGAGTGTGGGTGAATGGCACCCTGTCAGATGTGGCAAACAGAAACAGAAAAACATAGATGGTGACAGCAGAAAAAGATCACGTGTCCATCCACTCAGCCCATAATACCCTATCCTACATCAAGATCTACTGCCTAGATGGGGTTGAGATAGGACTAGTGGGTACCGCAGGTGTTGGTTTTGGGATCAACACTTTTTCTGTGTACAATCAGGTCCTAGACATTGGTTTTAAGAAATTGGGTAGAAAAAGTTTGCAGATGATACTAAACTGGGTAGATCAGCCGGCCCGGTGGTGCTGAGGGTTGAGGCACTGGATGCCACACCTCGTTCTACACCAGCGACCCGGGTTCGGGAGCAGACTCGGTCGCCGGGAGTCGGCAGGGGTGGAGAGAGATGGAGCGTCCGAGTGACTGCTCTCCCTCTCCGGGGTGGGGGGATCCCAGTTGTCGGTGCACTTTCGGCCCCTAGCAGAGACTGGGGGTGGTGCACTGGCAACATGCATTGGGGGCTGAGTTGGGGCACCGCTTGAGGCAGTGCATGCGGATCTACGCGCTGGCCCTTTCCCCTTGGTGCCACTGTACGTCCCACTCGCGTAGGGGTAGAAAAGGAGAACAAACACCTGGCAACTGGTCGCAGCGGCTTGATGGCCATCCTACGGGGCACTCAGCTCTGGGGACATCGCCGAATACTGGATCCTGACCAGATGGAGATTGGGAGGTCTCTCCGCCACCCTGCCGCGGGGGGTAATCCGTAGGGGTGACAGGCGAGGGTCCCCAAGGGAGCTGAGAGGTACTGGACGGTGGCCGAAGACTAGGATAGCAGAAGATTGGAGTAGACCGGGAGCTAGGTAGGGAAAAAAGGAATAAGAAAAAAAAATAAACTGGGTAGATCGGCTGATAGCGTAGAGGGGAAACAGTAATGCTCCATGGGGGAGGGAGTTGTGGTCTGAGTGCCAAGCTACTAAGATGCATAGCCGAAGAGCTCTGTGTGTTTAAACTGTAGATTCTTTAAAATTAACCCCAAAAAGCAATTTGCTTTTATTTGCAGCTACTGCAAGTGTAGTAATGTTAGTGAGGTGAAAACTGTAATTTCAAGAGACATCATCATTGTTAAGCCGCAGAAACACTAGTTGGGGGCAGACACTCCAAAGGTATGGGTCTAGAACCTTAAAACTGCAGTGGGCCTAAAAGTGAATCCTGCCCATCTGGAACAGCTGACTCTAATCTCACTTCTTACAGCCAGATAGGCATTAGATTAAGAAAAATGGAAGAGTTCAAAGCCTGCACCACTTTACTCGTCGAGACAACAGAAGCAGCACAAGCAGAAGCTACCAAGAATAGAGAGACAGCAGAGTGGGTGCTGGTGACGACTGTCAGCCTTGTAAAGGAAAATAATGTGCTCAGAGTCAGATTAGAGTAGCTGGGGTACTACTCCCAGTTGGCAAATATCTGAATGCTGGGGCTCCCAGAAATGATGGGGTGGGGGGGGGGACGGACTTAAAAGAATACCTGAGTCAGTGGCTTCCAGGGGCTCTTTCTCTGTCAATCACATTCACATCAAAAGGGCTTGTCATGTTACCTTCATCACCAGAAGAGCAAAGAACTATGGCAGTGTAAACTAAGCTAGCTGACTCTGAGATTAAAATGTCTCTGGACTTAAGCTATAGTACCCGGCAGTGACGGAAAGGGTTTAATGGTGGGGCTTATACCATATTCAGTGAGCTAGGAGTGAATTATTATCTGCTTCTGTTGGCAACACTAAAGGTACAATATGGAAGAAAGGTGTACCTCTTCTCTGAACCAGCAGATGCTGGAAATCTGGCAGAGAGAATTCAGAAGTACTCTGCTAGAGGGAGACTGCCAAATCAGATGCCGAGTCTGATATTTAAAGTCTGTATGGACACTTTGCAGTGCTTTTCTGGGACTCATGGCCATGCCTTGTCTATGTTTCAGTAATGTGCAGGTTTGTCACACTATTTTCAGGCTGTATGTTTTTCTATCTTTATGTGTGTGCCTTTTAATGATAGGGAGTGGTCCTAGCTGGTTGGGGGACAGCAAGACTGATGATGGGCATACATCGCCCTTTTGGGAAGCTGAATACATTTTGTGCTGCTTTTGACCATGCAGACAAAATGATGCCAGTAGCACCTGGGACTACAGGGAAAGGTGTGTCTGTTCACAGACAACACCAAAATATGCACCAGGGTCAACACCCAGCAGGGAGTGGCAAGATGGAAGCGGACCTTAGGAAACTGGAAGAATGGTCTGGAGGATAGCAGTTGAGATTCAACACCCAATATTGCAAAGTCATGCACATAGGAAAAAGAAATCCAAATAAGGCATATTACCTTGGAAGGGAAAGACTAGCTGCCTCCACCCGAGAGTGCGATTGGGGATTCATTATCTCATACAACTTGAAGGTAGGTAACCAGTGTGAGAAGGCAGCATTAAAGGCCAGCGGTATGCTGGGATACATTGGGAGAGGAATCACAAGCAGGAAGAGGGAAGTGATCCTGCCACCGTACATATCACTGGTTAGGCCCCACGTAGGATACAGCGTCCAGTTCTGGAGGCCCCACCTCAAAAAAGACATTGACCCAGTGGAGACGGTGCAGAGAGGGCAACAAAAATGATTCAGGGACTGCACGAGATGTCCTACTGGGATAGACTGAAAGAACTGAACAAGTAGGTTCCATGTCATAATAGCAATCGCAAAACAGTGATCGCTATTACGGCGTGTGTGTGTCACCGAAAAGTATATTGGTGATATACAATTCTTGGCAACCCCAGTTCCAGGAACATATAGTGTTTTTGCGGCATGGGGGCACCCCTCTGCTCTTAGATTATCAACTCCAGGGGGCTGCATGTTGAGGAGGGGCCAAAACTCGCTCCGGGAAGAAAAAAAAATGGCAGCCGCAAGCAGCAGTAAAATATTCTCCCCTGGTCAGATCCAAATCCAGTACCTGCTGCACCATAGCCAGCCACCCTCACCACAACACCACAGGGCTGGCTTGACTGCAGCAGGCTCTCTTCCCTACCTAAACCCTCCTTCTTATCCCTCCCCTCCAACTTCCTATCCATCCCCCTTCTGGTCGCTCTCCTCACTGTACCATCGCTACTCTTGCAGGGTAGTGCATGATGATAGCGCTAAAAATTAGTCATTGTTTTTGCAGTCACTCATTTTTAATCGCTATCATCACTGGATTCAGAACACGTATTTCTTGGAACAAAGAAGAGAGAGGAGGTGACATGGTCAAAACATTCAAGTACATAAAAGACATAAATCAGGTGCAGATAGACAATCTCTTCCAATTTAAGAAGGGCAGCAGAACCAGGGGGTCATGATCTAAGGCTGCAAGGAGGGCAGTTCTCCACCAACACCAGGAAGTGTTTCTTCACAGAAAGTGTGGTGGATGTCTGGAACAGCCTGCCTGCAGAGGTGGTGGGGGCAAGCACAGTGGTAGGTTTCAAGAATGCTTGGGACAGATACAAGGGAGCCTTCCAACCCAAGGGCAGTTAGAAGGCTAGGCTAAAAGACAATTGGAATTTGGAAAGACAGCTTTGAGCCGGGGGCTCTTTTACAAAGGTTCCATATCACGTAACAAGGACAAGTAGAAAAGAGCAAAAATGCAATACATAAACATACAGTGAATATATAAAGAAGCAGCTGTTGGCATTGTCTAGGTTTGTAAAGTGACTAGTTTATGCAGTAGAACAGTACACCAAGCATTGTACAATGTATGCCTAGGGAAATTGCAAGAGAAGTTAGAGCAGAAGGAGGAGTTACTTGTCCAGAGAGCAGCGATAGGATTCTAAGATGCAGGGGGTAGTTGGATAGCAGCTCAAAAGCATTGTCGAGGAGGGAAAGGGTGAGAATAAGAGGCTATATGGGGGTAGGGAGGGGAGGGGCAGAGTGGAGATGTAGGGTAGACAGAGACAGAGTGAGAGGGGGAAGTAGTAAAGGAATGGGGAGGTTAGATGGGTGATAGGGCAGTTGAGGAGAGAGTGATAGAGAGTGGTTATGTGTGGTGGGGTGCAGGGAGTGAGAGGTAGAGTGAGGGGAGTGACATTAGGGTAGAAGTGCAGAGGGAGAGGGATAGATGTATGAGGGCTATAATAACTAGGGAGCAAGCGAGGTTTATGGGTTGGGCATTTGTGCGATGGAGGGTAGGGGAGATGACAGGGTGGCAGGTGGCGGTGGGAGGTGAGAGCAGGGAGGAGAGAAGGCATTGAGCAGTTTAACTGAAGCAATCACAGAATGCACTAGTCACAAGGTGCTGGTGTAGATTGTGCTTAAAAGCGCCAAGCGTGGCCCCTTCTGCCACAGAGGGACATGCTTATGTTACTCACTGCTGTAGTAGTATATTCACTCTAACAACAGGCAGCATAGCACCTGATTATTCTGTGTCTGTTCATTCCTACAAAGGCTAAGTTTTGCTTCTTGTAATTGTTATGATGTTTTACCGCAGTTTGTTACTGTGCTCATTTGCGATCTGAGATTCAGTACTAGGGTGTGGTATTTTCTTCCTGCTCTAAGTTCTTCACGATGGAAAAGTTCTTTGTATTGGAGTTCACCATGTAGACAGTTAAGCATTAATGATACTACATTAACTTGGCCGGGTACTGCGACAGTATAGCCTATTATTTTGGAAGGAAATTTTCTCTTTTTGGATTTTGTGAACTAACGTTTGTCCCCAACACTTGGCAGTTTTGGGGGTTCTTTGCTTTTTTATGGACAGTATGGACTTTTGTAATAGACGTGTACCGCCGATTACTGTGTGACGGAGTAGATGGAGTATTGAATTTTTCCTTATAACTTCAGTTCTGTATCCGTTTTTGTGTCTCGGCTCTATATGGATGTAATCTTGTGTTTTACTTACTAATGCAATTAATAGATCTCTCCTCCCACCCCCACCCCGAAAAATAAAACAAAACAGTACTGCTTCAAAATAACCTGCGTAAACAAAGTGAATGGTAAAGGTGAATGATACGTGGTTCTACTTAGATAAATGAGCAGTGTTACGTGTAGGTAAAAGGAACAACAGAGTGTCTTGTTCTCTGAATAGTGTATCCTTGAAGAGCAGCAGTGAGAAAAAAGACTTGGGGATTATAATAAACTATGCATTTAAAAATAACTCACAATACAACCCTATCAGTATCAGAGCAAATTAAATATTGGGATGCATCAGATGCTCCGTTATTAGTAGTTTCAGCAAAGTTATCAACTCACTATTTAAAACCTATGTAAGACAGGGGACTAGGTTTGATGTTTATTTATAAAGAACGGGGTGGGGGGGCAGTAACTACAGTGGCGTGAAAAAGTATTTGCCCCCTTCCTGATTTTCTCTATTATTGCATATTTGTCACACTGGATGTTTTCAGGTCTTTAGAGAAAATGTAATATTAGCTAAAGGGAACCTGAGTGAACAAATAACACTTGTTTTTTTTTTAATTTCACTTATTTAATGAAAAAAAGTTAACCAACACAAACTGGCCCTGTGTGAAAAAGTAATTGCCCCCTTACACTTAATAACTGGTTATGCCACATTTAGCTGCAATGACTGCAACCAAACACTTCCTATAATTCAATATCAGTCTTTCACATCGCTGTGGAGGAATTTTAACCCACTCTTCCTCTAGAACTGCTTTAATTCAGTAACATTTGGTAGGTTTTCGAGCATGACCTGCTCGTTTCAGGTCCTGCCACAGCATCTCTATTGGGTTTAAATCTGGACTTTGACTAGGCCACTCCAAAACTTTAATTTTACTTCTTTTTAGCCATTCTGATGTGGACTTGCTTTTGTGTTTTGGATCATTGTCTTGCTGCATGGCCCAACTATGCTTCAGCTTCAGCTGACGGAAGGATGACCGGACATTTTCCTTAAGAATTTTCTGGTACAGAGCAGAATTCATGGTTCCTTTAATTATGGCAAGTCATCCAGGTCCTTAGGGCAGTAGTTATCCCACACCATCACACTACCACCACCATGTTTGACTGTTGGTATGGTGTTCTTACTGTGGCATGCTGTGTTTGCTTTTACGCGAGACATTATGGGATCCATGTCATCCAAAAGTTCCACTTTGGACTCATCTGTCCATAGAACATTTTCCCAAAAGGCTTGTGGATCATCCAGGTGCTTCTTGGCAAATGAGAGGCGAGCATTTATTTCTTCTTGGTTAGCAGTCGTTTCGCCTTTGTACTCTCACATGAAGCCCATTTTTGCCCAGTCTCTTTCTGATTGTGGAGTCGTGAACACTGACCTTAGCTGAGGCAAGAGAAGCCTGCAGTTCTTTGGATGTTGTTTTAGGATCCTTTGAGACTTCCTGAATGATTTTACGCTGCGCCCTTGGAGTAATTTTGTGAGCCGCCCCTCCTGGGAAGATTCTACTGTTCCAAGTGTTCTCCATTTGGAGATTATGGCTCTCACTGTGGTTCAATGGAGTCCCAGAGCCTTAGAAATAGCTTTGTAACCCTTTCCAGACTGATGAGGGCAACAAATATTTTCTGATCTTTTCAGGAACTTCCTTTGATCATGGCATAATGTGCTTGTTGAATCTTTGTGCTGCAGCGTGACTCTGATGGTAAGGGTCAAAATAAGTGAGGTTTATATTGAGCAGGGCTGGCTGTAATCAAGCCTGGCTGTGTTCAAGCAGCTGACTCTAATTATCCCTTTAATTGGATTGATTTAACTAGGGGGCAATTACTTTTTCACACAGTGCCCGTTGGTGTTGGTTAACTTTTTTCATTAAATAAATGAAATAAGTAAAAAAAAAAAGTGTTATTTGTTCACTCAGGTTCCCTTTATCTAATATTATATTTTGTCTAAGGACCTGAAAACATCCAGTGTGACAAATATGCAATAATAGAGAAAATCAGGAAGGGGGCAAATACTTTTTCATGCCACTGTACAACTGGATAACCTTTAATCTGGTGACAGGTAAGACTAGCTGAGCTTCAACCACCAGGACATGGACCTTCAGAAAGGTAGGCTGCCAAGATGAAGAACCTGGTGTCCAAGGGTCTGGTGCAGCTGCAGGAGGATAGTAATGCAGAGTGCATGTGGAATTTGGTGACGAACCTACTCAAAGCAGCCACAGAGGTCTGAATCCTTGTAAGAAATAATGAGGAAAGGGCCAAAACGTGGCCCTTTCTGGCTCACCAGGGACTGAAGTCAGCTTATCCTGGAAAAAAAAAAAGACTGGGGCCGGCCTGTTGGTGCAGCAGTAGTGCTGCTCCTTGCAGTGCGGGCGACCAGAGTTCAGAAGTGAGCTGTAGGTCATCAGGGCATGGCTGGGGGGAGGAGTATTGAGCATCCCATAGGACACTCTCCTCCTTTGTCTCCTCCATACTGCCACCAGGGTGACCACAGGTGGTAGTGCAGCTAGAGGAGACACCAGGGGAAGGATGAATGCTGGCCAGATCCGAGAGTGACACTATGCCTCTGTGTATGTCTGTGACCCTTGGATCCCTCTGTGTGCTGAGTTCATGGGGTGGGCATAACCTTATGAAAATGGCCCTTGCACCCCAGAATGAGGGAGCACGTGACATCGTCCCCGATCTCCCCTGCCTGTCCTGCGGCCCCGGTTTTGCGACGAAGCATCAGAAGTTCAAGGGGAGACCCCCTTATCCTCGCCTGGGGGTAAACCATGGCTCCATGGGGGAAGGCAGGAGACACCGAAGCACAGGTATGGGGGGCACAATAGCCAACGGGTTGCCTTGGCGACTCCTGAAGGAGCTGGAATGCAGGTGGCCAGGGGAATAAAACATTCAAATAAAAAAATTAAAAAAGTCTATGATGGGTGGAAAGAGACAGGTTGCCTCCAGGCCTCAAAGGAGTACAGTACTGCAGCAGTGGCAGAGACAGGTTTGGGATCTCGGGGGGGGGGGGAGTGTCTGCTGGGGGCTCCAAAATGTGAGAATTTGAAAATGTGGCATGACCAGAAGCATGATCTGTACATTAAATAGATATACGTGTACATGGAAGAAACATAATTAACTCATTAAAACTCAGACAAGTGCTTCTCTCCTCAGAATGTGAGGGGGAGGGCAGACAGGTTACAGTCCTCCTATAACAAGGTGTGTCCTACACCATAAAAATTAACCTTTTAACACTCCCATCTCCTCCAATCACACCAGAACATAATGTGACATATTTACCTGCATTGTGTGGTGAGAACAGTTCATTGTGTGGTCACCTCTGATGTCCAGCGCTACCCCCTCCCCCAAGTGTACCATATGAGCCATTAAGGTGAGTGAGTAGTGCTGTTTGACAATGATACTATGGCCCCCACCCTGAGTCTGAGAGAATGCCATCTGCATAGCACTTCTTTTAGTCCACTGGCCTGGTGTGGTGGGAGTCAGGTTTATGCTAAGTAAGAACCCGGGTCAACCTGTTCAGCTGCATGTGGCAAAATGATGATGGCCAGTGGCCACTCAGAACCCCCACCACCCTGTAGTTGCTTCACAGCCCCCCTCTCAACTCCTTGTCCAGTCAACATCTGATAAAAGTCTCACAACCTGAACAAACAAACAGCAGGTGGGGGACAGGGACCATGTTACGAGATTTGAGCAGTGAGGGTGAAACTAGGGTCATAACAGGACCCAAAATGGCATCAGCACTGAAATGTAGCTGACTGGTATACAAAACGGTTTCATTCAGGTTCTGTATTCTAATCCTGGCAGAGTCTGGCACCACAAAAACTGGTTCAATATGTATTCGAGTTCTAGTGCACTGCCATCATTCAGGTTTTCCCCAGGCCCTGATAGTCTAGCTGATATGAAACATCAAGAGCAGTAGGAGGTTAAATTACGTGCCCAGGGTCACACAGTGAGTATTTTGCTGTCACTCAGTGAATGGCTAATTTGCAATCCCAGTTGGATCCAGTCTGCAGAGCAGGTGTGGTGGGGAGAAGGGGTGGAATCGCTGAGTTGTTTTGGGTCACTGGGTGGTGAGTTGAAAACACAAACATTAAGGCACACTCGAGACACAGGTACTCTGTAATGCCAGTGTCCTGGCTCCCCACTGCCAGCAGCACAAGAGAAGCAAACAAAAGAATTTGCGATTCTCCTCAATAAATGAGTAATCTAATCTTTCTCATCGCTATTAATGGGAGCTGGGTGCTGACTGTCACCTGGCAGGCACTGGCACAAATGCATTTCTCATCATGCTTAATGGATATATTATGAAAAACTAACAGGCTTTCACCCAATACCTGAAATCCCAATATCACAATCCTGGCACCTAAAATCCCAACAGTGAATTATTTTTTTTGGGTGCAAGCTGCCTTGTGGCTCAGCCGCTGACAGCTCTTGTCTCAATCCTTGTGCTCCGGGACTTGCCCTCTGGTACCTCGATACCCCTGGATTACCCCCCAGCATGAGGTCACCGCACCAGTTGGACCCCTGTGATGACGGGACAAGGGTGTTGGTGGGGGAGCCCACCAGCATTGCCTCCTTGGCTTGCCCCCCCAAGGCGGGGTGTGGAGTCCACTGGCCATAGCAGGCAACGGGATAGGTCCAGATCTCCCCGGAGATGCCATGGCACGTGATCAGGGCCAGGGTGAATGGGTGTCATAGGTGGTGGCCCAAATCCCCCCCCCCATTTTTTCCCCACAGGGGCGGGAACATGCAATGATGTCCTGCGTCTGCCCTGCCCCCCACAGTAATGGTGCCAGTATTGGGGGGGGTACCCCAGCCTTTGCCAGGGGTCCACGTTGTACTGGACACTCTGCCTCCCTCCCTCCCTGGAGAAGGAGAGCAGTCCCTAGGACACTCAATCCCTCTCCCGCGGCCGGCCCTCTGACATCCCCAGGTCCATCCTCGAACCTGGGCTCTCAGTGTCGCAGTCAGGTGCCCTGCCCAACCAACAGCGACATTTTTTGTGGGGTTTCATCCCTCGCTCCCCCCTTAATTATTATAACAAACTCCGCTGCAGGCAAAATATCACTGTCGGGTTTTTGGGTGTCGGGATTGTGGCGTCGGGATTTCTGGTGTCGGGGAACCGCATTTCAGTCAAATAAAAGTATACCTTCTTAACAACTCATCTCAGCACTGCAATTCCTCCTGTTTGTTGTCCAACCCCTCAGAGGGGCACTGCTTCACAGCCAGAGGTAGCAGGGTGGGCACCTGCCCCCCGTCCCTCCATAGCTCTGCTTCTGTGCTACATTGAGGGGCAGCGAGGCTTGAATTAAGAAAGCCAAGGAGGGACTGGAAGGAAGAATAACAGTAGGAGCTGCAGACAATGCTAATGCCTTTTTCCAGCACATAAATGCATGGTAGGGATCGGGCCGCTGGAAACGGGGGAGAAGGGGGAACCCATGAGAGAGACTGGAGTGATTGCTAAGATGCTGCATGAATGCTTCGTTTTGGTGTTCACCACAGGGCCCTGGGGGACGAAAGCACACTGGGAGGGCTCATGGTATCTGCAGTAACCATGATGCAGCTTGCTGTCATCACACCCACCTACCTTGTAGCTAACTACCTGACAAAGATCAAACCAGGTAAGTCTCAGAAGGTGGACAGAATACACTCCAGGATTGTAGTGCAACCAAGGGAACAATTGGCGGGCAACTTAAAATAGCCTTTGAGGGATCTGTCCTTACAGGTGTGTTGGAGGGTTGGAAAATGTTCATTGTGGTTCCTGTCTTCAAAAAAGAAGCAAAGTATAACTCTTGCAACTACAGGTCAGTCAGCCTGACAGTGGTGCTGAGCATAGTTTCTATAAAGCTTTTTATTTCCTTGCATCTGACTGGCCCCTTTTAGGCTCTGCCCACCAACCCTCATCACTCACAATCTCTAAAGGCTTACCTCTCCTCCTGTATCCCCCACAAATTTCGCCTTGTGGCAAGACTGTTGGGGCTGGCCAGGCCCCTCTGTACCACAAGCCAGATTGCTCTGGAAGAGGTGCCTAGTAGGTGGTGTGCAGTCTGTGATGGACTGAGCCACCATCGTGCTCGGTTGGGGGGTTTCCAACTTACTTTCCTCTTCAGAGCTACCCATACACCAAGCTGCTGTCATTTTATTGGTACAGATGTTGCATGGAAAGCCTTTACAAGATTATCTACAGGATAAAGCCTACATCACCCTTGGTGTCAGCTATAGCCAAGATACATACACAGCCAGAATGTGAGACACACACATGCATACACACACACGCGTTCACACACACACACACACACACACACACACACACACACACGCATACACGCACACGCATACACACACGTATACACACATACACACACATACACACACATGCATACACACATACACATGCATACACACATAAACACACACATATGCCACACACACACACATACATACATACATACATACATACACACACATATGCATACACACACACGAAACATAAACATAAGCTCAAAATATTAGCTGTATTCCTTACATGGCCCTACTGAGGAGCACTGGTAATCCTTGGGAACTGGGGCCAGTCAATCCCCCAGGGGAAGGAAGGGGGGTGCAAATATATTGAAACTGAAAAATGTATTAAGGGTTATAGTTCAGAGAGAGCTACATTTAAGTAAAGAAGAAATAATATTAAGGTCATAATCATAATAAAATGTATTTGTTTGTAAATATTTCTGGTGTTTCTTGAGCCCATTTTTTGAATGAACACCAGTGTGGATCCTTGAAAGACTCTTCTGCTGTCCATCCATTCATTTTGTGCATGAAGTCAATTTGGCTTCTGACTGGGGTGAAATTTTCAAGCTGTTCTTATTGACATCGAAAAATGTTCAATTTAATCAATGATTTGATTATTTTAGAAAAACTGACCACCTGTGGGGCTCCAGATTTTCTGGTTAGATGGCTACAATAGTGTTTGGCTCTTAGACAGCAGAGGGTGAAAATGAATCTGACTGAAAGTGTCTTGATGGGAGAGTTCCACAGGGATCCAGGTTGGGTCATGCGTTATTCCTATTTAGGACCAATTACCTGAGACCCAGTATTGGGAGGATTAGGTTTGTGGATGGCACAGCTTTGTACAGTTCTTCTGACAGGCCCAAAATGCAAGAAGCCCTTGATTAGTTTGTAAATTGGTCTACAAGTAACAAGATGAAATTGAATTCTTCCAGAACCATGGAATTGTTGATTAATTTTTCTAAAAAAAACAAAACAGTCGCTGTCAGTTGTACTAACATCCATGTTGGGGTACCTTAGATTTGTCAGGGGACTAATGTGAAATTATTAGAATTAACAATCTCCAAAGCTTTAAATTGCAAAACATAGGGATCAACTAACAGAGAAAGGAAATGTTCATCTGTATGAGCTATGTTGAAAAGAGCTTGGTTAAATGCTGAGGATTTGAGGTTGATTTATATTACAGCTCATGGATCTTACTTAAAGAGCAGCTTCATAGTAATAGAGCAGCTGCTGTCCCAAATATACTGTATATGGTAAGCTACCTGGCCAGGAGTTGCTGTGTAAAAGTATGCCACGTAATTCCTCCGTATTAAAAAGTTATAAGCCTCGTAATTTTCACTCCGTAGGTACAATAAAAAAAGGAGCCAATTTCCGACTCTGAAGACACGCCCCTACACTAGCGCATGCAGCCCTGTTTCGTAATGTCACTAAACAAAGGCTACGTGTGCACGCTCCATTGACTTGAATGGGGGTGATTTTCTTATATGTTTTATGACTATTTAGTGTTGGGATTTTAAGTAATCAAAGCGTTTGCTCAACATACAGGGACCCTGTAAATCAAGTGGTCGCGTTGATTACTTAAAATTCAGACACTAAATAGTCATAAAACATACAAGAAAATTTCCCCCATCCAAGTCATTGTGGCGTGCACATGCAGCCTTCATTTAGTGACATCACAAAATGGGGCTGCATGTGCCAGTCTAGGAGTATATCTTCAGAGTCGGAGAAGTGGCTCCATTTTTTTATTGTACCTACGGAGTGAAAATTATGAGGCTTATAACTTTTTAATATGGAGGAATTATGTGGCATTATTTTACACAGCAACTCCTGGCCAGGTACCTTACCATACATATTTGGGATGGCTGCTACTAGAAACCTGCTCTTTAAATATGTGTGCTGGGTGTGGCATTCTAGCCATACCAAGATTGATGAAAGTAGAGCTAAACTTGTTTAGAAGAGGGTATTAAAGCTCATATATTCATATGATCTCTCCTATAAAGGGTTATTGGTTGAAAGTAGGTTGCAAATGTGCGAAGATCCAATCAATCATAGAGGAATTCTTAGCTCCCCTGCTGTAATACTGTACTGCAGGACCTAGAGGTCCTGATTAAGCAAACCACTGAAAGAAATTTTTTTTTTTAAGTTGTGGCATGTTAGATTTCTAACTTTTTATCTGGTTGATTCTGCAATCCTCCGCCTGCCATGCTGCCGAACTAACTCTCCCACTGTCCCGGCAGCCAGTCCTGTGATGATGTAAGTGTTGGGGTAAGCCGCAGGGGATTTCTGTGTGCCGGCACTTAGTAAAGTATTACTTGGCAACAATGCATTTCATACTTAGTCTATTGATAGTGATCATACAGACTCAGCACAATCAGTACTGTTAAACTAAGTGCGAAAATTAGCTGTTGCCAAGTATTACCTTACTATCAGATCTGAATATTAACTTACCATCGGATCCGATGTATCCTATCGTCCGATCCAACTATCCAAGGTTGGAGTTGATGGATCTGGCCTCAGATCCACAACTGTCTGCCTTTGGATCCGGAATCTGACTTTTGTTAGATCCTAGATTGGATACTAGTTCTATGCAACAGAGAATATTCGGATCCACAAACCCACTATCTGAACAGCACTAATCTAGAGGTGTAAAAAACTGTTTCCTGTCACTTTTAAGGAAGAATATTAAAAGTGACTCTTTGAAAGGATGTAGTATTAGATATTTACGCTCCTTTATTCCTTGGAGTCTGGGTCAAGTTTGAGTGATCCCAGACTCAGTGGTATGTGTAACAAGCTTCCTTGATTCTTCCATTTTAGTTTTTGTTGACCAGGAAATCCCTTGACATTGTCAGCTATTATTTGTAAATAGCTTCATGTATTGTAGCAGTGTGTATGCACGAAGGCACCATGGGTGTTTATTATGCTTATCTCAGAAGCGGGCCCGAGAGGCTAGGGGACTGCCGCCCTCCCCAGCCATCCCCACGTGGTCGTGAGGGGCTCAGACACCCTCCCAAAGCAACCGGGACAAGAAGAAACCCCCCCCCCGAACTTTCTGCTGCTACCGACTGCAAGAAGCGGGCCCGAGAGGCTAAGGGACTGCCGCCATCCCCACGTGGTCGCGAGGGGCTCAGACACCCTCCCAAAGCAACCGGGACAAGAAGGAACCCCCCCTCCCGAACGTTCTGCTGCTACCGACTGCAAGGTAATTTAAGGACTTTCCTGAGGACTGCAAAAGCCGCCTGGCCCTGCACAGAGTCTCCTGGAGCCACTAGCACAGTAGAGGTCTCGGAAGACATGTGAAGACTGTTTTTCCTTTGTTACTTTCACTCAGAAACTCTTATACTTTTAGCTGTTTTGCAGTGTTACCTTAAATGCAGCAGGTCTGTCTGTATATTTAAGCCGGTTTCAATGGTTACCTTAATTGTAGTAGGCTGACTATATAGTTAAGGAGTCTTCAACTATTTACCTAGCTGAAGCAGGCTGCTGCATATTGCCAACCAGTTTCAATTGCTCCCTAACAGGGAGGGCTGCATGTTGGAAACGATTTATTGCCTAGATTACACAGCTCTGTACTCACTGTGACCAGCTAAATACTGTAAGCAGAAGGCTAAATTTATGTCATGTCCCCTGAGCTGTAGTCTGTTCTCACTGCCTTCTGCTCCCTCTATTCAAACTTTGCCACAGCTTTTCCAGACCAAGCTCTGCTCCTGCCGCAAGCCACTACCACAAGCACCTGGGCCTTGGAAGTGGCCAGTCGAGGCAGCCATCTTACCTCGCGCACTCGCCCAGCAAGCTCTCGGCAGCATGGGTTAAACGCACCCTAAGGCGACCCTTTCGGTAGGGCCTGAGCCGTGCAAGCAACCCCTGCCCCGGATTTCTGCCTGCATAGGGTAGCTATTACGTGGGTGGGAAATAGCAATTTTCAGTTGTGCTTTTAAAGTACGAGGGTGGGAAATAGCAATTTCAGTCGTGCTTTAAACACAGGGTTAAGAAATACCTAATAGGCGGTCTGCGCTTCGGTTCACCTAACGCAGAATCTCACAGCTGCTCCATATATCAAATTACATTTCCATACAGTATAAATAACCTCTTACCTGTTCATTTTCTCCTCAGAAGCGGGCCAGCCCAGCCATCCCCACGTGGTCGCGAGGGGCTCAGACACCCTCCCAAAGCAACTGGGACAAGAAGGAACCCCCCCCCCGAACTTTCTGCTGCTACCGACTGCAAGGTAATTTAAGGACTTTCCTGAGGACTGCAAAAGCCGCCTGGCCCTGCACAGGGTCTCCTGCAGCCACTAGCGCTGTAGAGGTCTTGCCCCGCTGCCCCCACCACCACCCTTGGTTGACACTGGAATTTATAGTAATCTGAGAGGTCAGGTGATGTGATAAAACCTATCAGCCCACTTTCTGATCTGCAGGTTATAAGGGCTCACCACTAGTGGCTGCTAACACTTCTTTCTGCCTGGTACTTGGAATAAAATAAATAAATAAATAAATAAGCATGCTCCTGTTTACTTTGGCCCTGTTAACAATGACCATTCCCCTTGCGTCGCTTCCACCAACCACGCTCCCCCAAAATGACCCAGGCCAATTGTTTTACAGCTCTATTGTGACCCCCTCCAGCCCCCTAAATAGCCCACAAGAGTGCTCTGAGCACAATCTGCACCCAGGCTGGGTTGCATGCTCATACATCTGCCCGCCATCCTTCGCCCCGCGCCTAGATGCCCTAAGCAGACTTACTAAGTCCTCTCCCCCACTTCCCTGGGTCGGCACTTCCCCAAATCCAAAGCAAAAAATAGATGGACCACCACCCTACAATACCTTGCCTTGATACTCCTGCTGGCAGGTGACGTCGAAACCAACCCCGGACCCCAGACCCACCCTGCCCATCTAAAATTACCTAAAGGGCTCAGCATGGTTCATCTAAATATCTGCAGCCTCCTAAATAAAATCCCGGAGCTGCAAGTCACCACTCATGCACTCAAACCTGACGTGCGTAGTTTTCGAAACTTGGTTAAAACCCCAACATAATGACTCGGAAGTCGCCATGCCTGGCTACTCAGTCCTCCGGCACGACAGAATAGGCAAAAAGAAGTGTGGAGGAATTGCATTGTTTATATCCAACACGCTACAGTTCACCCCTGTCCAGCTCCCATGCCCCCCCCCCCCACTTATCGACACCAGGATGATCAAACTCGTCCTGCCGCATACCGCCCCCGTGTATGTGGCAGGGTTATACTGCACCCCTGCAACCCCAGCAAGTAACATCGCGGACCTCCTGGCCACTTTCAAAAACCTGGCCACCACTGGTGAGCTCTACATCCTCGGCGATTTCAACCACAACTGGTTAGACAAAAGCTGCTCAAAACTCAGCAGCAGGGTCAAAGCCCTTAACCTCTCTCAGCAGATTGGGGAACCCACACGCCTCAACACCAAGTCCCAAAACCACTCCCTCCTGGATTGGGCTCTCACAACCCATCCACACAGGGTCTCTAAAGCCGGCCTACTACCTGACTCAATGAGTGACCACCACCCGATATATGTAATCAGAAAAGTGCACAGACCCACTAATAGCCTACCACCCAGATCAATCAACTCCCGGTCGTATAAGTCCCTCTGCCTCTCCACCCTGCTAACTGATCTCGCCTCTGCCGACTGGTCTTTCATCAAACTGGCGCCCACCCTTGATCAAGCTTTTGACTTGTTCAGAAAGCAATTTCTCGCGGTGTGGGACTTCCACGCCCCTATGAGAAACAAAAGAGTAAGGATATCCCACCTCCCATGGGTCTCTGCTGACATTATCTCCAGCTGTCGTGCCAGGGACCAAGCCTGGAAAAACCATAGGAAAACAGGTTCTACTGCATCTTGGCAGCAGTACCGCACCTTCAGCAACAATTGTACCAAAGCCATAAGACAGGCTAAAAAGCATTTCTTCCACACGGCCCTCTCTTCCAATCTAAACCACCCTTCCAACTTCTGGAAATCTATTAAATCCCTCCTCAATCCCCCTATACAGCCACCCTCCCCTTCCCTCACTATCCAAGGCAAAAACATATCCGAGCCAAAGGAAGTTGCCTCTACTTTCAACCACTTCTTTACCAGCTGCGCTAAAACCCTACTCTCTAAAACAGCAACCCTGCCACCCATACCCAATCCCCGCACCCCCCCCCGCTCCCACCCACACACCTTATTCTCCTTCAAGCCGGTCTCCCCGCCTGAAGTTCTAGCCACCCTCACTTCCCTTGACCCCAATAAAGGGAAATGCCCACTAGGACTGGACACAAAACTCTTATATCTCTCCGCCCCGGCCATTTCCACTCCCCTTGCCAACCTACTAAACCGCTCCTTCTCCACTGCGCAAATTCCAGCAGCCTGGAAGAAGGCTCTAGTCATACCACTGCCAAAAGGAGGTAACCTAGCAGATCCAGGGAATTACCGCCCGATCTCCCTCCTCCCTACCCTGGCCAAACTACAAGAAAAAAATAGCCCTAGCTCAAATCATACAATTTCTTGATGCCACCTCCTTCTTCACCCCCTTCCAGTCTGGTTTTGGGAAATCACACTCCACCATAACCGCGCTCCTTAGACTCTCCAACGATATTGCCTCAGGTTTGGATGAAGGGCTCATCACCTCGGCCATATTCATTGACCTGGCAAAAGCTTTTGATACCGTTTCCCACCCTAAGCTCATCGCCAAACTGCAAGATGCTGGCCTATCAAATCAAGCCATCAGGTGGTTCCACGACTACCTCACTGGTAGGTCGCAGTCAGTCAAGATTGGCACCCAAGTATCCCCCCAGCTCCCAGTCACAATGGGGGTCCCCCAGGGATCCATCCTGGGTCCAGTTCTTTTCTCAATATTCCTAAATGACCTCCCGCAATCCTGCCCTAACTCAGCTATTCAAATGTATGCGGACGACATTGTCCTGTACGCCTCCGGGCCCTCAGCGGAGACTCTAAAATCTACCCTTCAACAAGACTTCAACACTGTCCAAACTTGGCTAAGTTCTAATCAACTCGTCCTAAATGCCAAAAAGATCGTATCCATAACCTTCGGCACACAACACAGACTCTCCAGGATAGCAGCTCTACCCTCCTTCCAGACACTGGACGGTACCACCTTGGAAGCCTGCACCTCCTTTAAATGCCTGGGAGTATGGCTGGATCATCACTTGGACTTCTCTGTCCACATAGACTCCCTCCAGAAAAAACTGCACCCAAAACTAGGTGCCCTTTACTGCAACAAAGGGTGCCTAACCACCCCTGTCAGGAGAGAGCTTGTACACAAAATGATTCTCCCTATATTCGACTATGGCGATGTGGTCTACGGAGCAGCCTCTCCATCCACCCTAGCAAACTTGGACCCCCTTTTCCACTCCTTCTGCCGCCTCATCCTAAAATGCCCCCTGCCACCACTGTCACCTCTATGCTGCCTAGGCCTCCCTCGCTGCACACCAGGCACCAGCTCCACTGTGCAAATCTCGTAGCTAAGCACTGGTCAAACTCCTTCCCCTCCTATCTCAGTTCCGCTCTAACAACGCAACCATCACCGGCCTACTCTTTGCGGGGCTCTGACTCAGATCTACTTCACATCCCTTTCATGCGCACCTCTAAAGGCTAATCGGCTTTCAAATACAGAATGTCCACCCTCTGGAATCACCTCCCATGTGCAATCAGGCAGGCTAGCTCCACCCCTAGGACCATGTCCACTCTCCTTCAGGCCCACTTCTCTGACACTTGCAACTGTAACCTACAGGATAGCTCAGCTAAAACTAAGTATCCACCTGGTACTTAACGGGGGCACACGCAAACCCTCATACTATCCTAATCTACCCCCATTCACCTATGCCCTCCCCATCCTCAACCACTGCAAGTTTTGACCATCTTCTTTGTCCTCATTGCTAGTATGTATTAAGTAATACAAATCTTGAAACCTGCATACTTTTGCTTAATTGTCCTGACTGTAATCATCCTTGGATTTGTTTTGCTTCACCTATGTTTGAGCCTACTGTACCTAAATATGAACGTTATGCACATATTCTATTGTAACACTACCTACTGCATTTCAAGTGTTAATCTCTAGCACTGATATGTTATGTTATGTACACCCAGGTCGCATCTGGAAACGAGTGTTTTTTCCCGCTCAGTATGCTTATTTGGTAAATCTCGTTAATAAATAAATCACAGGTCCAGGAACGTAGTGATTCACGACAGGCACTTGGCCTGTGACATCATGAATCACTTCGACTGTGGCATTGTAGTGATTCACGATACCACAGGTGGAGTGCCTTCAGCCCTGAAAGTGCAGTTTGATCAGCATATTGCAACCTCTGAAGTGTCTTATTGTGCTTGTATAATGGATAAACTGAGAATATTTAAAACAAAAATGCCAACTTTGTTTTATTAAAACGGCATGTAAAAGTACTCCCTTTCCAGCTGTTAAGCATCTGTCTATCCACACATGCAGCAGATTGAATGTTTATCATGGAATGCAGGAATTCAGTCTTCTGCAGATTACCAGCACCTTTTTACACATGCATTAAATTGTCCCAGTGCATGGGCCCTAACCAATCAGTACACAGTGTTTCCTTATCCATTTTATAATTGTTTTTGTATTTATTTGTAAAAATTGTTTTATGTCTCTTGTACGATTTAATAACTTCAATGACCTCGGTTGTTGCATTGAAATACAGATCAATCAAATAAGTTAGGTTGTCATTGTTAGTGGAGACTTCTACGTCTGTCACAATTCCAATGGGGAAGAATAGTATCAGTAATATATTTAAAACAGAGATTATTGTAGCATGGTAGTGCCACTATAGTTAGGGTAGAGAAGTCACTTCAATGTTAAATCATGATGTTTGGCAGCTTATATGTTAGCCGTCTGTTGATGAGCAGGCATAAAATGTGGAAGCCATTTGTTGTAGGCCAGATCTTGAGACTTGCCTGTGTTGTAGAAATTTGGCTTTTGTGCTACATTCTGACAAAAAAATGAGGAAAAGTCCCCTTTTCTGCAAAATAACTGAAAAAACAGGCGGGATTTGAAACTTGATGATTCATTAGATGCTGCCCCAAGAATGGTGCTTTTTGTGTTCTGATAACTAAAAAAATTTAAAACAAAGAAACAGCATTTTGGCAGTGAATTATTCTTATAGAGGGTATGTATATACAGCATGCATCAAACATTTATACTTAAAGCATACAATGCCACACACCAGGATGACGTACTCTCACTACAGTGCTTGGCAGTGATATTGTGTAGGATCCTGCAGAAAAACAATGTAAACCCATGGCAAGTACTCCAATTTGTCACACAGGAAACTGTTACATCTCTATCACAGTGTGTTTCATCCTAGTGGAAAGCTCTGCTCAGTAAAGGAGGTTTTAGTCACCAGTAAAAATATCACAGTTGTCATCAAGAGATCCTAGTTACCAACATTCCAAAATAATAATAATATTCTTTATTTATATTGCACCTTTCTGAAACCAAGACACCTTGACAGTATACTTCATAAAACAATAAATTAGACACAAATACAATAAATACTAAACTCATAAAATATATTAAAGCATCATCATCAGGGGTATGCTGATAACCCCAAATGGGTCTTTAAGGCCCGTTTAAATTCCTCCACAGTTGCGCACTCCTGAAGCGGACGAGGTAGAGAATTCCAGAGGGTTGGGGCCACGTACATAAAAGCACGGGCCCCTGAAGATTTCAAAGAAACCCTCGGAATCTCTAGTAACCCCTCATCCGCCGAACGGAGCGATCGCTTAGGGCGGTAGGGTACCAGAAGCTCTTTCAAGTAGTCCAGGCCCAGTCTATATGGGCTTTATAAGTCAGAAGACCAATTTTAAAGGTGATCCGCCACTGTATTGGCAGCTAGTGCAGTTTGCACAGCACCGGAGAAATATGACAGGTGTGAGAAGTACCCGTCAAGTAACCGGGCCGCAGCATTCTGCACAAGCTGCAGGCGGCGGATTATCAACCCCAGGTAGCCCTAGGTAGAGGGAGTTGCAATTGTCAAGGCATGCGGTCACAAAGGCGTGGACCAAAGTAGGCTGATCGCCGGACGGAACTAGGTGCTTAATCCTGGAGATGTTCCTCAGATGGTAAAAGGATGATTTGACGACTGCTGACACCTGCGATCGTTGCGTCAGCCTGTGATCAAAATCACCCCCAGGTTCCGCACCTGTTCAGAGGTTAGGAGCTGGGAGCCACCCAGAAATAGTCCTGAAGGCAAACCAGCTCCGATCCTCTCTCTCCGGCGACTTGGGTCCACGACCATCACCTCCGTCGTCTTCGAGTTCAACCTCAGCCAGTTTGAATTCATCCAGTTCTGGATTTCAGTGAGGCAGTTGTTAAATACCAAGAGAGCTCTATCCTGGTCAGATGCAAAAGATAGGTTGAGCTGGGTATCATAAGTATAGCAGTGAAACCTCAGCCCATACCTTCTTACAATGTCTCCAAGGGACAGCATGTACTCTGCGAACAACATGGGGGACAACACCAAACCCTGAGGAACTCCACATGACAGAGAGACTGGGCCAGAGGAATTTATCCCAGACACCACCCTCTGAGTTCTGCCAGTGAGGAAAAATCTAAACCACCTGAGGACTGTACTAGACAGGCCACAGATGGACCTCAGGCATTCGAGAAGTACCCCATGGTCCACAGTGTCAAACGCTGAAGAGAGATCGAGAAGAACCAAGATAGAACAGCTCTTTCGATCTCTTGCCATCAAGTGATCACTGAGCACCCGAACCAGTGCAGTCTCGCTACTATGCCTCTTTTGAAAACCAGACTGGAATGGTTCATAAATGTCATGGATGGTCAAATGGTTCTCCAGTTGTATGGCCACTACTTTCTCAGTCACCTTCCCCACAAAAGGAAGGTTAGAGATTGGTCTGTAGTTAGCATGGCAGTCTGGATCCAGAGAAGCTTTCTTCAGGAGGAGCATTACCACCGCCTCCTTCAGGGAGCTAGGAAACTCACCCATCTCCAAGAAGCACCAGACTATCCGTGCTAGGACTGGGCCGATAATATCACAACAACCCTTTATCAGGGAAGTTGGGCCCGGATCCAAACTATAGCATGTAGGGTGCATAACCTGGACAATCCGCATGACATCAATGAACTCCGGCCGGTCAAAGGAACTCCAGGAGAGCCCAGGGACAGTGAACGGGTGCCACTCCATCACTTCTCCCATAGAGTGTGCTGGCTGGAGCCCTGCCCTGATGTCGGCCACTTTAGCCACAAAGAAGCGAGCAAGCTCTTCACATTCTACTTGTGAAAAGGCTCTTTGAACCTGCAGGCAAGCTGGGTTGCACAGTTTGTCTACAGTTCAAAAGAGCTGAGCTGGTCGGTTCTGAGCAGCCGCAATCTCCCCGGACAGGAACCCTGCCTTATGGGAGATTGCAGAATAAAATGGAATTCTAGTGATTCTGTTATTCATAAGTAAGACTTTGTTTATCAAAACTTGATCCGTGTCCTTTACAGTTTTTTAACTCATGACATCATTCTTGGCCAATCAGGATTGTTTATTTCTAAACATTCCAATTACTCTTTTTCCATTATAGATCATGGGAGCAGCTTGTAATGCTCCCGACCAATCACAGTGCTTCTTTCAGTTGCGTGTGAGATAACTGTTATTTCTATGAGAGTGTTTCACATGCTGTATCCTAGTAATGGGCTTCTTGGTAGCGCCATTTGATTTTTTTCTAACTTTCCACAAAGTCAGACAGTTTTATTTTAAATTCAAGTTGCATTTTTTTTAAAACAGAAATCTTTAATGTGATTTATATTATATTTATATTCACAGTGCCTGTGTCTCTTGTCGTTCTAAGAGTTTCTTCTCAAGTTCTTTGTGTACCAGAACTACTCAGCTTCACTTCGCAGTTCTGTCTCCCAAAGAACTCAAGAATGCACTCTTGTAAACACAAGAGACACAGTAACTGTACATTACAGGGGCACAATAGCACCCCTATAGTTAGGGTTGAATAGGCTGTTTAATGTTAAACTCCAATTTCTGCAGCTTAATAACTTTGGCATCATTTGAGGAAATAGCTCAAAATTTGGCATGCGTAGTCAGACTGTCAGAGTCACAAAACTTGAAAAGTTTTGTGACAGCATCTTGTTCACTTTCCGAGATACAGAGTGCCAAAAAACAGAAAAAAATAGCCTATACTTATCATTGCAAATTTTTTTCTGTCACCTACAGCCTAGACAGTGTGGAATTTATTCCTGAAATTTTCAGGGTTGAAGGGGCCTGTGCCAATTGTGTGCCTTTGGGAGGTCTCCTGAAAAAATATTATACGGTTTTAGAGTTATAAGGATTTTTGAATTAACCAAAAAATGTGAATGGTAAAAAGAAACTCTTGTGACTTTTTATTTGCGTCATGTAAGTTGCAACATTTTTGCAACATTTTTTTAACGTAAACTAAGGTAAGTGCGATTCAATGTATTTCAATGGGATTTTGAACTTTGATTAATAACTTTGTAATTTTAACATATTTTGACTCCAAATTTTAAATGTGACCTTTTTGGGACCCTACCTCATAACCAGTGGTGGTGGAATTAGGCAGATCAGGCCTGAAAGGCAATTTTGTGGTCGCTGACGAAATCACCATTTAGGTGGGATTTGAACATTTTCACTACCCTTGCTCATGAGATGGGGTCATAAGAAGGTTATGTTGAAAATTTGGGATCAAAATATGCAAAATTGACAAAGTTTATGAGAGTACATTTAAAGTTTTATACACTCGCTAGTAACTTGGATAATTGTACCTTGCATTCTCTGGTGGGGGTGGGGTGGGGGTTGTGCCAGGTCCAGCACCTCTGTAGGCTGATGGAGTCTTTCCATGGTGTGGGGCCCAAAGGGCTCTGTGCATCTACACCTGTTCACGTAGGCCCCAAAGGGACCTTCATGAATGAGGATATGATTCCATCATCTCAAAATGAAAGGAAATTCTTTGCAAAAAAACTTTGTAAATACACCAGTTAGGGTAATTTAACACCACAAAAGTAGGGAAATGTGGCATTAGGGATTCCAACCTTAACTCTCCCACCCCACCCCCCAAGCAGCAAAAGGAAAAAATATTAGGGTGTTGGGTCTCTGGAGTCTTCGTGAATCAGTGGTGGGGTCTTGCTTGGGGTTGTCAATCCTACTGCCTACCCTGTTCCCTGAGCAAACAATGTCAGACATGATCTCCTGTGGGTCCTGCATGAAGAAAGATACAACAAATGTGCTGGCACCGTATGGCAAAACATACTTCTCTACCTTTGAAGAGTGTATCAGTACGAGGCAGTGGCTTGCAGCTGTGCCTTGTGCTTTGGACAGGGCTGTGGGAAGGGGTGAGCATTAGGGTTGACAACCCCAAGGAAGAACCACCACTGACTCACAAAGACTTTGGCAACCCAAAACTCTATTTCTTTTTTCATTTTGCTGCTTGGGGGTTGGGGGTTGGGGAGTTAGGGTTGGAAACCCTTAACACCACATTTCCCTACTTTTAAATTCCTCAGAAAGTTACTTTCTATCAGGAGCGGGACCAGAAAAGCCGACCACCAGATCACCAAGGCCTCAGTATAGTGTGGCCTCCTTGCAAATTGGGGTAAAGCCAGGGTTAAAAATGTGCTCCTTGCATCCCTGCCAAAGTCCCCAACCTGGAGGTGGCCGCAGAATCTCCCAAACTAACTTGTGGTCCCAAGGAACAAGACTGTCTTACCTCATGATGGCCCATGTAATTAGGGGTAGCCAAAACCTTCTTTGCTCTGAGAGGTATTTTCTAGCTGCGGCAAACAAACAAATCCTGAAACTGATCAATAGCCTGTTCTTCAAGCATGTGCAGTAGTCTTGAGAAAAATGAGCAGTCTTGTGCTTGAAAGTGTAGTGCAAGAGCACTTGACTGTCATCTTGTGATGATTCACTGTTTGTGATTGGCAGCCAGCAATATCCACACTTAGAAATGGATTATTGTTACCTGTCAGTCACAACCCATGGATGATCATGTTTAGAAATTGTGTCCTGAATGTGAGTTATTGACCTTAGCCATATAATATAGCATTATAATTGCTACTGAGCATTTTTAATGCTTGGATAATCAATATGTAAAAATGTGTTACAGTCGGGCGGTTGTAATCACTTCCTGTAAGTCAAGCACACACTTAAAACAGCTCGAGCACTAGTTACACAACTGCTACTGTAATTAAAAATGATCACTAGTAATTATTAAAAAACAAGATATTGGTGGGTGTATAAACCAGAATTTTACACAAGTTCTCAGTGTAAGATACTTTTATAAACCCCTCGAGCTTCACTCTTTGGGTTTTATGTAGCACCCCACACCTTGGGTGTGTGTAAAATTCTGGTTACATCAACCCACCCATATATTCTCTATTTAATACATGCCCCTGGAGTGTGTGGCATTATGCATACCTGAGTGCCTTATACCACTGAGGAGTGCATTAAAATGCTTTAATACATACCCTGGAGTATCATTGCACTTTAAAAATGGCTCACTGTATAAAAAAGTATATTAAACTATAAAACAAGATCAGCACTCTTGTGTGTGCATTAATTTTAATGCATAGTCATGTTACATGTTTTAGCCAATCATGTTTGTGGATTTTCCAATGCCATTTCAAAACTAAAATTGATTAGCATCTGCAGAGTACAGCATTAAGATCTCTAGCAAGCTCCAGGGCCAAAATGTAGGTAATGCCAGCTAAGAGTGCAACTGACCTGCTCCAGTAGTGGAACTTCGCGTAAATTCTGGGCTCACATAAAAACCTTCCTTGGGGCCAGTCGCTCCCATTCCGCCAGTGTTATAATTATTAATGGAACCCACTGTAATAATCCAATCATTATTGCTAACTCTTTTTAACCTCCACATTTCAGATCTGTCTAAATATACATCTTCTTTCATTTCCACTCAGTCCACTACCCTCCACACGGAACTAGACTCCACCCTATTGCATCCACCTTTCCATTTCAAAACCATAACCAGAGCTGATGTCCTTAAACTTTTAAACACCATCTCTGATAGTACCAGCATGGGCTCTGATGGGCCGGAGCCAAAGCTACTGAAACTTGCTTCACCCTTTATTGCGTACCCCCTGGCAAAGATCTTTAACCTATCTCTCTGCCATAGCTTTCTCCCTGGTATTTGGAAGATTGCCAGAATCACTCCGGTCTTCAAAAAAGGGGATCCAAAGGATATCTCAAGCTATCGCCCAATAGCTATTCTCTCTGTTCCGGGCAAAATTCTTGAGAAGCTGGTTGCAACACAAACCATATGCTTCCTCCTAGACAATAACCTCCTCTCTGAAAGCCAACATGGTTTCCCATAAAGGTCATAGTACTACAACAGCCCTTCTTAAATTTACAAATGATGTCATTACTGCCATGGACAAGGGCTTTATCACTGGCACGATCTTCATAGATCTAACTAAAGCATTTGATCTTGTCAACCACCCCCTTCTCCTTGCTAATTTGCTATCTGTGGGTTTCTCTCCACAAGTTGTAGACTGGTTTGATAGCTACCTATCTAACTGGAAACAGGTTGTGAAATTTAACTCTGCCTTGTCCAATCCGGCAGTCATAAACATAGGTGTTCCCCAAGGGTCCATTCTTGGCCCCCTCCTATTCACCATCTTTATCAACAAGATCTCTCTGCATACCCATTTGTGCTTGTTTCTACTGTACGTGGATGACCTGGTTCTATAGTACAGCTCTAGGAATATAGCAGACATCAACCTAACCCTCTTATCTGAGTTCGTGATCATTTAGTCCTGGCCCTCCAAAAACAAGCTCATCTTAAACACTAGCAAACCTCAAGCTATGCTTTTTGGTTCAGATGCCAAGCTTAGAAACAACACAAAGAAACTACAAATCCGCTATGCAAATGGCTCCTTGATAGACACAGTTAGCTTTTTTTTTATTTAATATACTTTATTAGGTTTTTTGTTTATAAATTTTAACAATGCATTACAAAACCAGTAAAGGGCCAGTTCAAAACACAGTTAAGAAATGAATAGAGAAGGCCCCTAACTATAACCAAAGGAGGAGACATCTAACAAAAAGGAAAAGACAACAAATCCCCCCCACCCCCCAAAATCTACGACCCAGAAAGAAAAAGGGAGAACCCTAGATCGAACTAGGCACCTGTATAAATTAAGGACTCCAGAGGGATAGCAGGGTGTACAAGGGTTCCCAAGTAGTTTGGAAGGAGGATAATCTATCTTGCATAGTTGCTGTGTGTTTCTCTAATTGAATAGCTAAGAGGATCTCACGGTACCATTCTATGACAGTTGGCAGGGGGTCCTCCTTCCAGTGTCACATCAAGGTCAGTTTTGTTGTAGCAGCGATAAGGGTCAGGTGTGCCTTTCTAATACGGGGTGTTCCAGGTGGGAAAAGGGCCAGCAGGCAACTCTCAGGTGTAAAGAGGAGCTCTAAACCAAGAAAAGGGTCCAGGGCCTGCTTGATGGAGTTCCAAAATGCTTGAGTTTTGGGACAATCCCACAATAGGTGAAAAAGGGACCCTGGGGCATTGGAACAATGGGAACATGCCGGGGAGGTGAGCTTACCCAATCTGTGCAACTTTATTGGTGTAAAATAGAGATTATGCATTATATTGAACTGAACTAGGTGGCACCTGTCTTGCTTAATAAACTTGTAAATGGTTCGCCAGGCAGTCATTCATAGGTCCATGTTCACAGGAATAGTGAGCTCTTGTACCCAGTAGTAGTAGATCCCTGAGGGGAGAAGGGGATCTACAGACTGGAGTAGTTTATAAATCACAGAGACAGCATGTGGTTGACCTGCAGCTTTCAGCAAGGAGGAGAGGCCCCCTGAGGCTGGGAAAACCCAAGGTCTAGGCCCTAAGAAAGATAAAATTGCCTGTTTAAGTTGGAGAAATTTAAAGAAGAAATGATTGTGTAGTGGAAAATGGGATTGTAAGCACTGAAAGGAGATGATATCACCCTGATCAATAAAATCAGCAAGAGTGCAATCCTTTATATGGCGGCAGAAGATGTGAGGAATGGGACGATGATCTATTTGAAAGTGGAGGTTGTTAAATAGTGGTTGAGTAGGGGATCTGTGCCAATACATAGAGAGATACATCTGGATTTGACACCAGGCCTTGAGGAACCAGCCAGATGGGGTATTACGCAACGATCGGGGAGGTGAGAGGGACGAAGTTGTAATAAGGAAGACAACCCATAGCCCCATCTAGCAGTTAAAACCTGTTCAGTAGCCAGCCAGAGGGGGGTGTATGTGCCAGAACTATTGCTGGTATTCCTTTCATCCCAGAGAGACAATTTGCCAATATGCTGGGCTCCATAATACAAAAATAATGATGGGAGGGCTAAGCCTCCATGAAGCTTGGGAGCAGTAAGTTTATTATAAGCCATGTGAACACAGGCATTTTTCCAGAGAAACATGTTAAAGATTTTCTGGAGATGGGTAAACCAGGTCTTAGGGAGGAAGAAGCCCAGCATATTAAGAGGGTACAACAAACGGGGTAGGACGTTCATCTTTAGTATATTAATTCAGCCCCACAATGACATTGAGAGTGCCGACCATCTTTCCAAATCGTCCATCACAGTGTGTATTAACTTAGTTATGTTGTCTTTAATTGTGGAAGAGAAAGAACAGGAAATATAAATACCCAAATACAACAAGTTTCTAGGTTCCAAAGCTAGCCCCAGATCGAGGATATCAGCTTTGACAAGGCCACTATTGAGCGGAAATATTTCAGTCTTGGAGGTGTTTAATTTGTAAAAGGATATTCTACAAAAGGCCTCAAGTTCTCGAAGCAAAGTGGGAATAGAAGATCGTGGGGTTTCCTGATGGAGAAGGAGGTCATCTGCATATGCAGAGATGGTATATCTTCGGTCCCCAACTTGGATTCGCTGGAGGGAGGGCATCTGCACCAGCTTATGAATTAGCGGTTCTAAGTAAAGGTTGAAAAGAAGAGGAGAAAGTGGGCAACCCTGTCTGGTACCCCGTTGTAATGGGAAGGGGTTGGAGAGGCAGCCGTTGCACCATACTCACGCTGTGGGGTGAGAGTACAACGGTTGCACCCATTTAATGAATGAAGTGGGAATACCAAAGTGCTGCATGGCGGCAAACAGGTAGTCCCAGGATACGCAGTCAAATGCTTTCTCGGCATCAAGGGAGACCATAGCCATAGGGGTCCTGGACTCCCAGGATGCCGAGACCAAATAAAGAAGCTTCCGGAGGTGGTCCCTAGAGAGACAACCTGACATGAAACCAACTTATTCCTGACCGGTGACTGCTCCCATAACTGGGGCCAGATGGGTGGCCAAAAGTTTGGCAAGGATTTTCACATCGGAGTTTAGTAGGGAAATCGGCAGGTAGCTTTCAGATAAAAGGGGGTCTTTGTCAGGTTTTGGGATCAGTGTGATCAAAGCCTCTAAGCCTGCCCGTCGGCACGATGGTAGCGCTACCGCTCATGACGCTGGTGACCCAGGTTCGGGAATGAGCCTGGGGAGCTGGAGGGCCGGCTGGGGGGAGAAGGCTGAGCATCCATGGGACTGCTCGCCTTCTCCAGGGAGGGAGGGGGGACAAGGTTCGGAGCTTAACTGACCCCAGGTGGAGGCCTGGGGTGCAGCAAGGGCCTGACCAGTCCAGGAGTGGTGGGCGTGCCAGACGTCGGTGGAGCTCCGCCTTGACGTCAGAGCACATGGCACACCTGGGAAAAAACGGGAAAAACACCTCCGTCGCACCGGGTAGATGGAGCGCCAGCACAGACCTCAGTGGTCCCCTGCCTGTCCCACACGGCGGCCCTGACGAAGTAATGTTAGTTCGGGGTGCTTAGCCCCAACCTCGTCCCTGCCTGGGGGGTAGATCCAAGGCTCCATGGGGGGACCGCCCTGGGACTCCAGGCATGGAAGGAACCGAGGAAGATGCCAGGCGCTCCCGAAGAAGTGGAGCATAGGAGGCAGGAAGGCGGAAAAACAGCAAGTTCAAAAAAAAAAAAACAAAGCCTCTAGAAAAGTGGGGTCCCTAATTCCATCCTCAAACCATGAGTTATAAACTTCTACAAGTAAAGGGGCCAACTGGGGAAGACAGACCTTGTACAGATTATTAGGTAAACCATCCGGACCAGGGCTTTGTCTAGGGGCAGTTGGCCTATTGCATTCTCCACTTCCAATAAGGAGATTGGGGCACCGAGGTGGATGACAGAGGGAGGGGACAACTTAGGGAGCACTATGGAATCTAGGTACGCTGAGATGGAGGCTGCCGAGGGATTAGAGGAGGGGTCAACTAAGTATAACTTTTGGAAAAAAGATTCAAAAATGGAGGCCAACTCTTTAGGGTTGATTACCACTGCAGACCCTGTATCCGGTCGCAGCCCTGGGGTAAACTTAACCATCTCGGTCTGACATAAGCGGGAGGCAAGGAGCTTGCCTGCTCTCTCCCCAGATTCTAAGTATTTAAGTTTAGTACAGTGCAGGGCAAGCTCAGTTTTTTGCACTAGAACATCCGCATACTGGGAACACAATAGGTGCAGTTTGGCCCAGTCTGAGTCAGGAGAGGAGTGACTTATGGATTGTTCAAGACGGCCTATTTTCCCCAGTAGGGTCTCAAGTTACGCCCTACCCCTACGAGCCCGAACAGCAGAGAGGCGAATAAATTCACCTCTTATAGCACATTTGAGTGCTGCCCAGAGGACGCTCACCTCCTCGACTGACCCCATGTTGACTACTAAAAAGGAGGAGATAAACTTCTGGGTAAGAGACTGGGAGTCAGGGGTCTGCAATAATTGCATGTTGAGGCACCTAAGGGAGTCACACTGGATCCCTGGGCCCAACAAATAGGAGATGCTGACTGGTGAGTGATCAGAAAGGACTCTGGGGTAAATATCCGCCCCCAGGATCCCCGGTAAACAGAAGGCACTTATAAGGAAGTAATCAATCCTGGAGAGGGAATTGTGAGGCGGGGAATAAAAGGTATACTAATGTGTAGAAGGGCTGAGGACTCACCAGACATCTATTGTACCCATCCCACTCATTAAGTCTCGGAGGGCCCTCTGAGTGGGAGACAACCCGAACCTCCTAGCATCTGAGTGGTCCAGATCAGGCTGTAGGACCAAGTTCCAATCTCCACCCACTATGGTTAATAAGGGAGGATTGGAGGTCAATAACGGGATAACTTGGGAGAAAAATTTGGGGGAGTCGACATTTGGACCATATATGGAGGCCGTGATAATTGAGATGGAGGCCAAAGTACCTTGGAGTATAATGTAACGCCCCGATGGGTCCCAGCATTCACGAATCAGGGTAAAGGGGACAGTCTTCGCAATGAACATTGCTGTTCCCCCTCGTTTAGAGGAGATACCCAAGCCAAAAACCTGCCCCACCCAGTTGCGCCTGAGGAGGAGAATCTCGTCCCGGTGTAAGTGGGTCTTCTGAAGGTAGACAATGCTAGCTCGAAGCTGTTGTAAGTGATGCAGAATCTTGGCACACTTGCATTTATCCTGGACCCCCCTGACCTTCCAGCTAATAAAATTGAAAGGTCCACGCATTGCAAGGGGAGGCTTGGGGAATAGGGAAGGGAAAAGGTGATACAAATCTCCAGGGTATTTGCTCTCCTCATAAAAAAAAAAAAAGGTGCTGTTGGGTCATAGATCGCCCCCAACCCCTCCCAAAAGCCCTCAAAAAACAAGCAAGAAACAAATGAACCCTCCTCCCCCATCCCCCAGAAGTTAAGCAGCATGCAACTATTTACACTGTATATCCTGCCCTCGGTTCTAAAAACCACACTCCTAATACACCACGTCAAGTGATTGTTCTTTCCAGCTGCCTGCATACAAGCACTCTTTCACCATCCCCCTCTCCCAACACCCCGAAGTAACTCAGAAACGGATTAACAATGTCCCTAAAAGTGAACAATCTAGAAAAATTAGGAACAATGCACGGGAACAAAGGATATGTGTCCAAGTCCTATAGTAGTGTCTTTAATCTCTGGTCGTGATCAGTCCAGAGGAAGGTTGTTACAGGCAAAATGTCACAGGGAGTGACCCCCCCTGTCCCCATCAGTCTTTTAAGGCCTACTGTAGGATGGATCAGTTGGACTTCTTCTCGCAGGGCCTAGCTGCAGAAAGGGTATGGGGACGGCAGGACACGAGCCTCTGGGCTGCCCCAGAACAGTTTATGGAGGAGAAGGAATCAAAACGGGGCCACCAGAACCAAGCCATCTACTCCCTGCCAAATGAATAGAAACGCCAGTCCGAACGATCAGAGAGATCAACACCAACAATTTTACCACTGACTCAGGCAAGGTAGTGAGGGCAAACTGGCCGAGGAAATTCTCATTTAAAGAGCTCTGGCAATAGGGTCTGTAGGTCCGAGGCCGTTTGCGATGGAGTATCAAAAGTTTTCCATTGTTCAGCATGCTTCACCTGAAGAACAGCTGGATATTGAACCCTGTAGGGTTTCCCTGCCTCAATCAGTTTGGAGATGATGGGGTGGAGTTCCTGCCGTTTGACCCGCACTGAATGTGTCAGATCCTGGGCTAATCTCAGACAGTGTCCTTCTCATCTCAGCTCCTGGATCACCTTTACCTTGGCTAAAATGTGCTGCTTGTCTTGAAAGTTAAGCAATTTGAAGATAAGGGGACACGGGGGAGAGCTTGCAGGAGGAGGAGGGGGACGCAGCGAACGATGGGCCTGCTCCACAACGTAGATGATATTATGTGGAGAAGGGTCTGCCAGATGCTCGCACAACTTCTGTACAAATTTAGAGGGGTTAGGCTGTTCTTCTTTCTCAGGCAGACCAAAAAGGACCAGGTTATTGCGCCGACTGCGCCCCTCAAGGTCCTCAAGTTTGTCTTCCATTCAGAGCAGCTTTTGGTGCATAGAGTTTATGTCTGAATCCATTCCCCCCCCCCTCCAATTTTCTGTTGAAGTGAGCCTAACTTCAGCATCGCTCATCCTGGTGGTGAGGGAGTCTATCGCAGAGCGCATCTTGTGAAGGTCGCCAGACATCTCGGCGATGGTGCCCTGCATTGGCTTCATAAGTTTGATGAAGTGCTCCTCCGACAGCGCTGAGCTTGGGGGCGAGGACTTACTCGAGCTGGCAGTCAGGGGTTTAGGTCTTTCGGAGGCCTACTCCTTATCGGGCGTCTGCGGTGGAGTGTTGTGTGGTGGCGGATTTTTCATCTCGGTGTCCATTCTTCTGCAAATAATAGCAACCTGAGAGAAGCTCCACAATGTTGTAAATAATTTAAGATGAAGTAGATGGGTTGGTGGCTAGCAAAATCTCCGAAAACCACGAGGGTAGCGGGGAGCGATGGAGAGATGCAGCTCACAGCATGGCAGCCATCACGTGACCTCTAGACACAGTTAGCTCATTTAAATATGTGGGCGTCTTGCTTGATGGATCCTTGAATTTTGAACAACACATCTCTTCTATCTGTAAATCCGTGAATGTCAAAATTAGAATTGCATATAAAACTAGTTATGCTCTTAACCCTTCTGCTAGATTGGATGTTGCAGGAGGCATCTTTCTCCCAGCCCTCACCTATGATGCTGTTACTTACTTAGGTGCTTCCAAAACCTCTCTACACAGGTGGGACACAACATACAATAACATCTGCTGCTACGCCTCTGCCTCCTCTCGTCACAAACACCAGTGTCAGCTCTATGCTGACCTAAAATGGCCTTCCCCATCCACTCATCGACTCCTCTCTCTTGGCTCTCTGACTGATAGCATTATCAGATCTGGAACCCCAGCATCCTTAGCCTCCATGCTGTCCTGGCAAACCACCTCCCATGGACTAAGGTTGTCTGACCAAACTCTCCTGCATATACCGAGGTGTAAAACAGCCAAGGGTGTCCATGCCTTCTCCCATGCTGCCCCTTGTTACTGGAACTCCATTCCTTTAGATGTCTGGCTAACTCCAAGTCATGACCTCTTTAAAAAACAACACCTGGATTACCTTACCAAATTAGCCTTGTGTACATGCTTCTATCCACCCTAAGTCCCTCCTCATACCTGCTGCTGTTGGCTTACTCCCACTCCTCCTAATCACCCTACCATATTTCCTACTCTTTGTCTCCCTATCTCCCCTTGTACTTACTCTGATCATCCTCTACCTTATATAGGTCTTAGTCCCCCTCCATTCTCTCTTTGCTCTCTTGCTCCATTTGCTATTGTTCTACTTGCTTTCTACAAAGGTTCTTTATAACTATTGGCACTTATTTACCTTATATTATAAATGTATATCTCTAACATTGGGTGCCTTTCTGCCTTCGTTGTTAACTAAACTTGTACTGACTGTTGATTATCTGTGTTGTATTCTATTTTAGCTAAGTGTTGTAATGTATATCCACCGTTTGTCATGTATTCACCATGTTGTAGCCTCCCGAGTTGTGTCTGAAAATAGGCATTTCCATGTCTAGCACACCTCACCCGGTTACCAAAAACCAATAAATAAATAAAGTGAGGTAAAATTCTACACATAGAAACGTAGATAGAGATGATGATGGCAGAAAAAGACCAGTGGTCCATCTAGCCTGCCCATAACATCCTGTCATACCCCAAGACCTTTTGTCAATAGGATTTTTTGTTTACACTATCCACCCCCTTGCTCCCTGTCTTACTACTGCCCCACTGAGTAACTACTAAGCTCTTAACTCCGTCCCAACCATGTTCAAAACCATTAATAATGACAGACTAATCCATGGCTCAACCACTTTCCCTGTAAAATAAAACTTTCTCATGTCTCTCCTGAACCACCCCACCACCAGCTTCCACTCACAACTTTGTGTTTTAGAGTCACTGCTCTAGTTGAATAGTTTCTTGCAGTTCACGTTGTTAATTTCTTTCAGGCACTTGGAGTTCTGTATCATATCACCACTCTCTCTCTCTCTCTCTCTCTCTCTCTCTCTCATCTGGCCTTGAGTGAGTACATGTTTGGTGCCCTAAGCTGATCCTCATAGGATCTGCCCTGCTGGCCCGAATCATTTTGGTTACTATGCACTGGAGGGTTTCACATATGTTCAAACATGGTAAATTCTGACAGTATATAAAAAAGGGAAGTGCGCTGGCCCAGTGACATGGCATGCTGAGCTGATTGGATGCCTTATCTACCACGCTGATGACTCGGCTTTGGGAATGGACTAGGGTTGCTTGGGAGGCCAGCAAGGTGAGGGAGGATTGAGCTTTCCAAGGACAGCTCTCCTCTCTTGGGGCGGTGGGACAGTGAGTCCTGCCACTTGCCTGGTTGAAGCCTAGTGACAGTGCTGGTAGGACCATCAGGCATGGGGGGGGGGCATGCGCCAACACACACAAGCTTGACCTCATCACATGCAGATGCCCTGGGTAGAAAACCGAAAGAAAAAGTACTGGTTCGCATAGCATCCTCCGCAGGCCCTGCACAGCCCTACATGGCAAGCCATCCACCAATATGGCTGTGCATAAGGGGTGATTAATGGGTATATCCAAGAGAAAGGTCAGTGACGGGGCTGGGGGGAGCTGCGGAAACCAATGGAAAAAAACAAGTGAAAAAAAAACAAAGGAAGTTATCTTAAATTCACAGGTATTCAATTTAAAACGCTCACAAAATACTCACAATATATTTTTCAAAAAGGGGTTCTTCATTAGCCAGATAATTTAATATATTTTTGCTACTGTAGCTGTTACTGTGGTCTCACTACCACTTTAGCAAAACTGCAGAAGCAAAAAAAAGTGAAGTGACTTTACAGGCGACTGCTTCTCCTGACCTACTTGCATTGATTTAGAGAAATTTGCCATTGTAATTACCAGACTTAAATACACACTAGCTAATTCTTCTGAACCTTATGGCCCGTTGTAGCTCCAAAATTCAGTTTGTCTGGGGAACAAAGAGCTATTATGTTTGTTAGCTGAAAATACTTATCCCTCCCTCCCCCACCCGGTTGTCAGCTAGTTACTTGGTAATAAATAAGTGCAGTGTTCTGTCTGCAATTAAAGTCTGTTGTGGAGCATTGTTTTTTTTAAAGACATACATTTTGCTTGTCCCAAAAAAATATATGTGTTGACATATGCCTAGTTCTTTTTTCCTATTCATTGTCATTGGAGACATTTGGTAAAGGGACATGACCCTTGCTGAATGTGCCCTTGCTCTTCTGTGCCAAACACAGGTCTGGCAGTTAAAGGGTAAATGTCAGTGCCACACCAAATCCTGGGTCTGCAGCTGGGATTTACTGGCAGCACGTGTCCCAGTGATGCACCTGGGGGTGCAGTACTGCAGGATGACGTGTTCAAGTAAATAGAGCAATCAGGTGATGTAGTCAGGAGAATACATATAGGATTCTCTATTTTGAAATTTGTTACTTAACCTGTAGTACTTATTAACTGTGGCACTTGCTTATGTCTTATCGAAAATGTCAGTACTAGCCATTATTGGCAAAAGTAAAATTAGAATCCAAGCGATTCTAACTTGTATTTACATTCCAAATACATCATAATCTAGGAATGGAAAGGCAACTATCACACAGCTTGGATTCTAGCCCCGATCTCAGAGAATTTGACTCAGATGATCTGAGCCAATCCGAAGTAACCCCCTCTTGTTATCCTTATTCAAACCTAATCATGCCTGTCACAAATCAAACAAGAGGTTATGAGGGGTTGTACAAAACATTATAGATACATAGATGCTATCTGCAGATAAGGACTGCTAGGCCCATCCAGTCTGCCCGTTTAAGCTGCCTAATGAAGCGTTCAGTGACCCTATCTGGTCCTTGAACTTAGCTTTTTCTCCCTTTCTCTATTATTCCTTTGTTTCTGTCTCATGCATGTTTGAAGCCTGCCACTGTACAGGTTGCCACCACCTCCTGGGGCAGGCTATTTCATGCATCCACCACACTTTCCATAAAAAAATAACTTCCTTAAATTTCTCCTTATGCGGCCACCCTTCAGTCTCATGTCGTGTCCACTTGTCCTGGCTCTACTGTTAATCTGGAATATTTTTTCCCCTTCCACCTTGCTAATGCCCTTGAGGTGCTTCAGTGTTTCTATCATGTCACTTCTCTCCCTCCTTTGTTCCAGTGTGTACAAACTGAGGTCCCTCACTCTCTCCTCAGAAGGCTTGTGATGTAAGGGAAGGGAGGGTGGGGGGAGCTAAAGACGGTGCCCTGGTAGGGCACTGATCATCGAGCAGACTTGATAGACCATAGGGCCTAATCTGCTGGCTTCTTAGTATGTTAGTATGTAATCTCTTCACCATTTTGGTCGCCCTCCTCTGCACTGTCTCTATTTTATTTTATTTTTTTTATACACTTAATGCTCCTCTCCCCAGCGACTGGTCTCCACTCCTTCAGGAGACACACACATTGTCCCTGCACCACAACCTACCTGGTTCTCCTTCGAGTCCCCATGGAGCCTTGGCTGTACCCCCCAGGCGGATACGGGGCAGGGCGGATTCGCCCCGCGACAATCTACTTTTTGTCGGACTCGTCGGGTCGCCAGGCAGGTGCGGGCAGTCAGGGTCTCTATCGCTGCTTCGTCATCTAGAAGACCGGTTGCCAATTTTTCCCTTTTTCCTGGAGGAGTGGCACGCACCCTGATGTCATGGTGTCACTGCCGACGTCACCACTCCCCATCTTCAAGTATTGCTGTACGCTTGCCCTGCCCCAGGCTTCCACCAGAGGCTAGTCAAGTGCCGAGCGCAGACTCCCTCCCTCCGGAGAGAGAGCTGTCCAACGGACAGTCAATCCTCTCTCCTGCCGACCCCCCAGCGCCGGGCTCGCACAGCGAGGTGTGGCGTCCAGCGCCTCAACCCTCAGTGCCACCAGGCCGGCACTGTCTCTATTTTTGTCAATGTCCTTTCGAAGGTGTGGTCTCCAGAACTGTACACCATATTCAAGGTGAGGTCTCATCAGGGTCTTGTACAGTGGAACTATTACCTCCTTCCTTCAGCTTGAGATTCCCCTTCCAATACACCCCAACATCCCACTGGCCTTTCCCACTACCTTTACTGTCTGCCTAGCAGCCTTCAAGTCATCTGTGATTATGATCCCCAAATCCATCTCCCCCTTAGTTACTGACAGCAGCCCCCCAACCTGTAGCTTGCCCCAGTGTTCCTGCTCCCCACATGCATGATTTTGCACCTCTTTGCATGTTAAACCTTAGCTGCCATGCTCCTGACCATTTCTCCAGCAGTTCCAGGTCTTTTCTCATCCTTTCCACCCCCTCCAGAATATCCACCCTATTGGAGATCTTGGTGTCATCTGCAAACAGGCAAACCATTCCCTCCAGTCCATCCGCAATGTCACTGATGAAGCCATTGAAGAGGACTGGCCCCAGAACTGACTCCTGAGGTACCCCACTGGTCACCTCCCTTTCATCTGATTGGGTTCCATTCATCACTACCCTGTTTTCTGTCCCTTAACCAGTTTCCAGTCTAGTTCACCACCTTGCGTCCCACCTCCAGGCTGCCTAGCTTGTTGATCAGTCTCCTATGTGGGACTGTATCAAAGGCTTCATTGAAATTGAGGTATGCAATATCTACCCCCCCCTCAGTCTACTGCCTTTGTCACCCAGTCAAAGAAATCTGTCAAATTAGTTTGACAAGATCGTCCTGCAGAGAACCCATGTTGCCTGGGATCCACCAGTCCATTGGCTTCCAGGTGTTCCGCTATTCTTTCCTTAAGGAGTGCTTCCATTATTTTTCCGACTACAGAGGTTAGATTAACTGGTCTGTAGTTCCCCGCTTCTTCTTTACTACCGCTCTTGTGAAGAGGGACAATGTTTGCCCTTCTCCAGTCCTCTGGGACCACTCCAGTGTCTAAGGACTCACTGAACATGGCTACCAGAGGGGCTGCCAGTTCAGTCCTCAGTTCCTTTAGGACCCAGGGATGTATGCCATCTAGACCTATGGCTTTTTCCACTTTTATCTTCGCCAGTTATTCTAGGACCCTCTCCTCTGTGATTGGACTGGTGTTTACCTCCTTATCCTTAGCTCCTTTGACGTCCAGCTGTGGGCCCTGCCCATCCCCTTCCACAGTGAAGACTGAACAGAAATATTCATTGAGGGTTGCTGCTTTTTCCCCGTCTCCCTTCATTACCTCCCCCCAGCTCCTCTAAGTTCCTAATGCTAAATGACTAATGGAAAATTACCAAAAGTCACTAAAAATATGCTTAATTGGTCATATGACTACTAGGTTTTGGTACTGGTGATCCTATGTACAGTGACATTAAAAGGTACACATTCATCTCCTGAGGCCATGTTACAAAGACCATGAAAAACTCTTACATATGAGTCATTGGGCTTACCTCTGGCTGGAAGCAGTTCAGAGGTATAGGCGATGAAGCCTGTTCAACAGTAATGCTACACTGCAGCCATTTTTAGAACATTGTGATGTCTTCAGGGGAATAAGTTGTGCCTAACTACACTTAGTAAGGCAGACCTTGTTCCTTGATGATATAACAATGTTCTAAAAATGACTACAGTGTAGTATTAATGCTAAACATATTCCATCGCCTGTATCTCTGGAGTGCTTCCAACTACAGGTGCACTCAATACCTCATATGAAAAAGCTTTTTGTTGGCTTTCAAACTATGTCAACCACTATGCATGAATGAGACCCTTTAAATTGCTGACATCACAGGTGCTTTGGCTACTAAAAGCTTGGATCTGGACACCACTAAGTCATCAAATATGAAGACTATCCCAGGATTCTGTGAGCATTGGACAAAGCATGCAGACTTGGCCCATTGACAGCACTGGAGATGTGAGGCCAGCTTGCTTAGTGGTACACTGCCAGTGCATCATGCTGCCACCTGGGCAGATCAGAGTTAGCATGTGATCCCAGGAGTTCTGCATGGGGGCTAGCTGGGCACGTTAAAGGAGGGGGAGTGCTTAGCGCCCTGCTGAGCACATCAAAGAATGGAGGGACTAAGCTCCCAGGGACAGAGGACATAGACTTCCCAGTGCTCATGCACTGTCTACAACTCAGTCCTGAAACAGCGTTGACATTGGTCATGAAGGTGACTGCTGACCAGCCCTCTTGAGTGACGGACGGGATGTAATGGGGGAACCCATTCATTAGGGGTGAGAGAACAGGAAAAACGTTGTCATGGAGGAGTACCATCCAGATTTCATTCTTCCTGATTATGAAGAGGAAGAAGAGGAAGAGGTTCTGGTCTCTGACAGGTCCACAGCTTCCTCTGTCAGCGAGGACTCTGTTAAAGCATACTCCTAGGTCTCCTCTGAAGGACCCCACATGTTTCAATGTGATGAAACAGATGTCAAATCAAGTCAAACTTTATTTTAAAAAAAGCGCATTTCCAAAACCAAGGCATTTGTACATAATTCATTAAAATAAATCAATAAATAAAACAATTAATTAAGACCATAAATAAACAGGTTAAAACTCATGACAACGGAATTAAAAATCAGTATATGCCAAACTTAAAAAGAAATGTCTTCAATGCTACTTTAAAACTTTGGACAGTCGGGCAATCTCGCACCTGACGAGGTAGAGATTTCCACAGAGATGGGGCCATAAAACTAAAAGACCTGGCCCCAGATGTCTTTAAACAAACCCTGGGAATCTCTAGCAATCCCTCGTCAGTGGATCGGAGAGAGTGGGACGGACAGTAGGGATGAAGGAGATCTTGCAGGTAACCAGGTCCCTGGTCGTGAAGGACCTTATAGATCAGCAAACTGACCTTGAAGATGATCTGCCACCGTACTGGCAGCCAGTACAGTCCACGGAGCATAGGCGTTATATGACTGGTCCTAGATGAACCAGTTAATAGCCTGGCTGCCACATTCTGCACAAGCTGCAGGCGACGAATATCAACCCCCGGTAACCCAAGGTAAAGGGCATTGCAGTAGTCAAGGCAGGAGGTAATGAGGGTGTGGACCAAAGTTGGAAGGAACCAGGTGCTTCACCTGGGCGATATTCCTCAGATGGTAAAAATAAGTTTTGACAACTGCCGACATCTGAGATTTAAGTGTCAAACAGTCATCAAACATAACGCCCAGGTTCCGCACCCGGTCTGAGGTAGTTAGCTGAACACCCCCAAACCATAGAAGGTGATCCTGCAACAAACCTGCCTCCCGGTGACCTGGGTCCACAACCAACACCTCAGTGTTTTCTGGGTTTAACCGCAGCCAGCTCACATTCATCCAGTCCTGGATTTCGGCGAGAGAGTTGTTAAAAACTGAAACAGCAGCATTCTGGCCAGGCACAAAGGACATGTATAGCTCAGTGCCATCTGCATAGCAGTGAAAACTCAAGCCGTGCCGCCTAATAATCTCTCCCAGTGGCAGCATGTACACTGCAAGCAACATGGGTACCAAAATGGAACCCTGCAGCACCCCACAGGATAGGGGGAGTGATACCGAGGAAAAAATCCCAGGCACCACCCTCTGAGTCCTACCCTCAAGGAAAGATCGAAATCATCTGAGAACTGTACCAGACAGTCCACAGATGAACCGCAGGTGTTCCAATAGCACACTATGGTCTACAGTGTCAAATGCTGCAGAGAGATCAAGAAGGACCAAGATGGAACGGGTCCTTCGATCTCTTGCTATTAGGAGGTCATTAAGTACCCAGACAAGGGCTGTCTCAGTACTATGTCTCTTCCTAAATTCGGGCTGGAGAGAATCATAGACATTGTGGCTGGTCAAATGATCATCCAACTGCGACGCAACCACCTTCTCAATAACCTTACCCACAAAGGGCAGGTTAGAGACAGGCCTGTAGTTAGCCAAGCAATCTGGATCCAAGGAGGACTTTTTAAGAAGGGGCCAAACCACAGCCTCCTTCAGAAGATCAGGGAGGATCCCCCTCTCCAAAGACATCCAGATTATCTCAGCAAGGACCGGACCGATTTTATCCACACAGTCCACTAGGAGACGTGTGGGGCCCAGGTCCAAACTACAGTTGGTCAGACGCAATGACTGGATGATCATCACAGTGTCACTGACCCTGGGTAGGCTGAAGTCACACCACACAAACTGGGTGTCTGACATCTCCTGCCAACCACCACAGCTCCCATTAGGGAGGGTTGAGTAGATACCAGACTTGACTGCAGCAACCTTATCTGAAAAGAATTGAGCAAACTCCTCACACTGTTCTTAAGAAAAAGCACTTCCAGGCTGAAGACAGACTGGATTGCACAATCTGTGCACAGTCCGGATAAGCTGAGCTGGTCAATTCTGTGCAGCAGCAATCTCCTTGGACAGGAATACTGCCTTCTTGTGGGTAATTGCTGATTGATAGACCACATAATGGTCCATCAAACTAAGTTTGTCACACTCCAGGCCTGACTTCCACCAGCGCCTCTCTAGCCTTCGTCCGAGTCTCCTCAACTCCCTCAGAGTCTCATCAAACCAAGGAGACCTGGGGCAAAGAGTGAGGGGATGAACACGAAAAAGGAGCAATGGAATCCAGAGCCCCTACCACCTCCTTATTATAGGCAAGTACCAGGTCCCCTGGATCCATGCATCCTTTCCTCCTTGTCATTCTTTCACATCTTCCCCTCCCCTCCTACAAGTTTCTTCATTAGTCCCCTGTCTTTTCCTCCTGCCCTCCACCTCCTACTTTCCCCCTCTCTCCCCTACCCCTTTCTGTGCTCTTTCAGTTTCTGGCTCTCCTTCCTTACTCCAATAGCATACGCCATGAAATCTTTTTCTCTCACCTTCTCACTTCCTCAACTACCTGCACTTACTTGATACTTACCAGCTACTCGTACGACAAATGCTTTTGGCTGCCTGTGTACCCACTCCACCCCCTCCTCCCCCTTCACTGGTTGTTGCTATTTGTTGTTTCTTATGTTGTAACCACCGTTGTGTTAGACTTTCCTTGCCTCTGTTAAGAAACGTTGTTCTCTGACGTGGAACCTTTGTAAAAGAGCCTTGGCTCAAAGGTATTGTAATCCTAGAGCTCATAAATAAATAAATAAATTCACTCGGTAAGCCTGATGGGTCCAGTACTGCCATCAGGCCATCTGGGGAAACACCCCTCAAAGGGCAGTACCGGACCATCTCCGTAGGGGCTGGCCTACTAGGGGTGGCCTTGAAACTGAACCCAGTGGTATGATGGTCAGACCACCCAACTGGTTCCACCACCAATCGGATATCTCCATCCCCAGGAGAAACACCAAGTCCAATGAATGACCACCAGTATGGGTCGGGGAGGAAATAACCTGTGTGAAGCCCAGCAAAGTCATTAGCTGGAGGAAGTCCTGACCAAACTGCGAGAGTTCATCGTTGACCCAGGCATTGAAATTCCCCAGAACCAACCATCTGGGGGATCCCAATGTCAGGTCGACAATGAAGTCCACGACTTCCCACAGGAAAACATTCCCATCTCCTGGTAGATGGTAGACAAGAAGTATCCTGCAAGCCACACCCTCGCCCATGATACATTCAAAGGAGTTGGTAGTTCCCAATGGCACCTCCATTAGGCCCAGTTCCAATCTTAACAGATGGCAACACCCCTGCCCCTACTATTCGTCCGCGGGCGGTGTATCACGAAGTACCCGTCCAGAATTGCTGATGCCAAAACTGGACCAGCATTCTCATCCAGCCAAGTCTCGGTGATGCAAGTCAGGTCAGACGATCCAACAAGATCTGCTATTATAGCGGTCTTGTTCTTGATAGACCTGGCATTGCATAACACCACCCGAGTAGGATGAGAACCCAAGGAAGACTGTGTTATCTGCCTGCTACAAGCAGAGCCCTTGGGTATGGGAACCAGACAGGGAGGACCCCTTTTCTGGACCTATTTTGCCCCAGGGTGTCTCCTTGTCCCCACTATTCCTATCCGCCCACTCCTTTCCATTCCCTCTCCAGGCCCAGCCCTCAGCTATGGGCTTCCACACTGAATAAGAGGCTGTCACCAAGAAAGAGCTGGTGGATTTCCTGGAGATCCCAGAGTCTCCTCCAAAGCATTTCTCCAATCTTGCCTGCCTTGTGGAATGCAGCCACGGCAGCCAGGCACAGACTAGACATGGTGCCAGCTATGCCCCGCAGGGTGGATAAACTTTACCGTGCCCCCCCAGGGGTTCCCTTGCTATGCTGCCTAGACCAAAACAGACTCAGTGGTCATTAGGGCAGCCCATGACAGGTCTAAGGCACCTAAGCACCTTAGTTCCCTTCCTTCTGATAAGGAATCTGGAAAATTGACCTCTGGGGTAAGGGTGTGTATGCCTCCTCCACTCTGGGTTTGATGATTGCAAACAACCTGTTTCATGGTGAAATACCAAAATTCCAACTGGAAGAAGGGCAAGGCTGCCGCCCAGGCCCTCCCAGATGGCACACAGAAGTAGGAGCTTCTCCAGTGCCTTCAGGCAACTGAGGACATTAGCAAGCATCTCCTCAGGGCCCTCTGTGACATGGCTGACACTGTTGCCAGGGCTGCTGCCACGTGCATATGCCTATGTAGGCACCCTGGTTGAGGGTATCAGGTTTTGCTGCTGATGTTCAGCAGAAAGTACTTAAAGCCCCTTTCAATGGCACAAAGCTGTTTGGTCCTGATGTTCAGGATATTATTAATGATCTGCAGGCCTCAGGCAGGGCATTCAAGTCTGTCCACTCTCTCTACCATACTCAGCTGAGAGGTAGACAGCATCCCCCTTTTTGCAAAGTGACCAATAGATCCGTGCAGCCTCTCACCTCCAAGGGAAGTGCAGAGCCCTGGCTGCCGTGCCTGCCCCCTCCAATTCTGGAGCTGCAGCCAAGTATCCCAGAAGTGAGGGATCAGCCCCTGTGGCTGGATCCGCCTCTGCTTGACTCCTTGCCAGACTCCCCTCTTTCGGTCCCCAACCAAGAGGTGGTGGTCAGAGGTCAGTTCTCCCTCCATCTGAATCAATGGAGAACCATAACTTCAGATGCCTGGATTTTGCAGATCATAGAAAGGGGTCACACTCTGGAGCTCATCGAGCAACTTCCAGACACCCCATCTCCCTCCTCCAGTTACCCCATAGCTCATTTGTCAGTTCTCCTGGAGGAGATACAGTCTCTCCTGTGCAAACAGCCCATCGATCCAGTACCCAGGTGACAGAGATACAAGGAGTTCTATTCCAGGTTTTTCCTGGTCCCCAAAAAAGACTGGAGATCTGAGGCCCATTTTAGACCTAGAGGACCTCAGTCTTTACATCCAGTACAGAAAGTTCAGGATGCTAACTCTGCCAGGCCTGATGCCTCTTCTCAAGACAGGCGACTGGCTTTGTTCTCTGCACATGCAGGATGCTTACCTGCACATTTCGATCTTCCACCCTCACAGGCAATTTCTCCATTTTCTGTTCCAGGGTGAGCATTACCAATTCAAGGTGCTGCCCTTTGGCTTATCCTCTGCATCGCGGGTCTTTACCAAGTGCTTAGCAGCAGTAGCTGGAGCCCTCAGAAGGGTGGGACTGTACGTCTTCCCCTACCTGGACGACTGGCTCCTAAAGACCCTGTCCAGGGAACAGCTCCTGCTAACTCTAGAGAGAGCTCTCCAATAATTTCTTTCCCTGGGCATCACTGTCAGTCTGTGAAAGTTGGTTCTAGTGCCATCCCAAAGACTGCAGTATATAGGGGTAGCTCTAGACTCGGCACAGGGGAAGGCCTTCCTACCCCAGAATAGGGCAGAGTGCCTTATAGCCCATGTGTAGGAAGTTGCTCAAAGCTGCTACATCCCTGCCAGGGTGTACCTGAGATTGTTAGGCCTCATGGTGGCTACCACACCCTCTGTTCCACTGGCCAGACTCCATATGCGCATTCTCCAGTGGACCCTCAGGGTACAGTGGGACGAGCACACGGACAAGCTAGATCATCCAGTCCTGGTCTCTTCCCCAGTCTGCAAGGTGCTGCAGTGGTGGATGGACCCCTTGAATCTATTGAAAGGCATCCAATTCCAGATCTCCTCCCCATAACGGATCCTCACCACAGATGCATCCGGTCAGGGCTGGGGAGGGTGCCTTCCAAACCCAGGGCTCTTTATCCAAGATAGAAACCTCCCTGCATATCAGTGTCCTGGAGATGAGGGCAGTTCTGTACGCCATGCAGGCATTTCAGGAACACCTTGCTCTTTGTCAGCTGCTGGTGCAGTCAGACAATCTCAGTGTAGTGCACTACATCAACAAGAAGGGGGGAACTAATTTGTATGCCCAATGCCGGGAAGCCTAGAGAGTGTGGTACTGGGCATTTGACCACGGTCTGACACTCTTGGTGGTCCATGTGCCCGGTGTGCTAAGCTCTCTGGCAGACAGCCCTAGTCGGACTCAGTCCAGCATGCATGAATGGGAGCTTCTCTCATCCATCACAGAAGAGTTGTTCGACAGATGGGGTCCTCCAGAGTTGGATCTTTTTGCGTCCCCACTCAAAGCAAAACTGCCCAATTTTTGCTCGCTACATCCAGGGGCTGGAGTTTTCTGGCAAGACACATCTCTCTCCTGGAGTGGGAGGTTCATCTATGCCTTCCCTCTGTTTCCTTTCATTCAGAGGATGCTAATCAAACTGCAGATGGAGGGGGACAGCATGATTCTGGTAGCTCCATTCTAGCCTTGGCAGATATGGTTTCCTCTACTTTATTCTTCTACTTTAGCATCTGGTGGAGGAACCTCTGGTCCCTTCCCCCTCTTCAGGAACCTGATGACCCAGGACCAGGGGACCCTGGTCCATCCCAACCTCAGGTTCCTCCATCTGCATGCTTGACTCCTGAGAACATAGCCACCGCCAGATTTGGGGTCTCTAACAGGGTGGTGGACGTCCTGGTGGCTGCCCAGAAGCCTTTCTTTTGAGTCACATATGCCATAAAGTGGAATCGACTTGCCATCTGGGCTGCCAAACATCACTTGAATCCTTTTACCTGTCTGGTAAACCACATTCTGGAATGCCTAATCTCTCTGTCTGATTCAGGTTTCCAGTACTCCTCCCTCATGGTATACCTTTCGGCTATTTCTACCTTTCATGAGCCTGTGGGTGACCACACGATTGCTCAGTTGGATGTCTCCCATACCTTTTTAAGAGGCATCCTGCATCTGAAACCCCCAATCTGTTCTCCTGTCCCAGCTTGGGATTTGAATTTTGTTATGGAGAAGTTGACCCTGTCTCCTTTTGAGTTAATTGCGATGTGCAAGTTACGCTTTCTCTCTTGGAAAGCGTTATTTCTAGGGACATGGATATGTTGTTCATCCACACTCATTGGCAGTATCCTTGCCGCTTTAAATCTTGCCGGAAGGTCTTCAAGCTTGCTCCTCCCACCCACCCGGGTGGTATAACTCTCGGCTCCGCCCCATGACGCCAGATCTTCCTTACCGCTTGAGCTCAGGTTCCCTCATAGCAGCTCTGCGTTTGTGACTGGTTCCTATTTCTCCGTTTGCGGTTAAAAATAATATTTTGCAAAAGACTTCAGTCTTGATCCCTCGTGGCTGCGATGGATAATCGACTCCAGTTTCGGAGATGCCCATCGCAGGCAGAAGATGTCATGACGGATCCACACTCCACGTGTGTCTACTGCTTAGGCCTTGAGCACGGCCCGCAGGCTTGCGACCTGTGCTCATTCTTTCTGCGACCTCGTCCCTCAAGACCGTGCTGCCCGGTGCAACTGGGCCGTCCCGAGCGTTTCCCTCCGGTGAAGTCCAAGGAGGCCGGTTGGCGGTGTCGCGGCCGGCTGTTCGGCGGATCAGCTCGGCGGATGGTCGCCTCGAAGAGGAGGCGGCGCGGGTCAGATCCTTCCTCGGCCGCGGCATTTATCCCGCCTCTCTGGGTTCTTCCTACACGGCTTCCTTTAAGGAGCTTTGTCTGTCCTCTCCACTAAAGGAGAAGGGCTCAGCGCCTGCTGGACCTTTTCTCGGTCCAAAAGAGGGACAAGGGTAAGTCCCTCCGTCGACGCTCTTGGGAGCGGAAAGGTCCTCTCTCGGCCGTCGACTGTCGGCTTCGGTCGACTCAGTCAAGCCGCCACTGGCCCCACGGTGTCCCCTGGCCAGGTCAGTTGACCGAGACTCCCACTGATGAAGTCGAGATTTTCTGACCCATTGACGGGCTGTCGCCTTTAGCAGCCGAGATTCCCTCTCCCGGTTCCCCGGGAGGAGTTGAGGATCCCGTGGGCTCGCCTGTGCCTCCGGTTCCGGAGCCCTCGGATGGACCTTCCGAGCGAAGGAGTGTCGGTTCCGCCGACACCTCCCTGCACCGACCCGGAAATTCGGGACTCTCGGTCTCGGTCCGGACCTCTTCGGCGGTCCAGCCGTTCCCACCGTCATAGGCGGTCTCGGTCTCGGCATCATGCTGGTAAGCGCGTCGCCGCTGTCCTCGTCCTCCTCCTCGGATGAGGGAGGCCGCGTGAATTACGCCGACGGTACGAGGACCTTATGTTGCAACAGCTCCTCCTGGCCGGAATAAGCCACTCCGCGCCTCCCGGCCATTAGTGGCTGTCACCGAACGGCCGACACAACCCCCGACTTGCCCGGAGAGCCTATACCCAGGCGGTTGTTCGGCCAAAACCAGTTGCTCCACCGATGCGCGTGGAACCTCCGCCTCCACAGCCACCATTGGGGCTCCACCAATGATTCTCGGTCGGCTAAGGGTTTACCCCATCGCTGTCAGTTACCCTCACTCCCGACCGACCTCGGCAGGTGAAGGGTGGCTCAGGCCAGAGGCAGCTCTTCGAGGACTCTTCCGAGTCCGAAGATGATTCCTCCTTCTTCTCCAAGCGACTGGACTTGGAGTCTTCAGGAGGTCAGCCAATGGACGATAGCCCGTCGTCCTTCCTAGGACTGCTTCGGCTCATCTCGGAGTCTACCGGGATGGAGCTCGAACCCGTTTCCAACGGGCCAGGTATCCCCTCACGGAGATTCTGGACCGAGGGGATTCTCCGAGCGGAGGCCTTCCGGTGGCCGAGGCCATAGTGGGTCCAGCACTGGAACTTTGGCAGCGCCTGCTTCCTGCCCTGCGCCTCGGCCAGGATGGCCAGGAAGTATCTGGTCCCTACCGTTCCTTGTCCGTTTTGAACACCCCTCTGCTGAGGGGTTGGTTACCGACACGTCTTCCGCTACCGGCAACGCCAGGGATGTGGACAAACCTCCTGACAAGGAGTCCAAGAAATTGGACTATGTCGGATGAAAAGTCTACGCTATGCCCTCTCGGCCTTCGGCCAGGCCAGTTCGGCCGTCCTCATGGCACATTTTTCTCATGCCCTGTTGGGCTCCCTGGATGAGGTCATCCCTCATCTTCCCGCCGGCAGACTACGGTTAAGCAGGTGCGGGACCAGGGCAGGGCAGTGGCCAAACAGCAGCTCCAGACTGCTTTGGATGTAGGGGACTCATGTGCCAGATCGGTGGCGGCCGCAGTGGCTATGCGTCGGCGGGCTTGGCTGAGGATATCCACCTTTACTTCGGATACCCAGCACAAGTTGGCGGATGTTCCCTTTTTGGGGACTGACCTCTTCGGCCCTGGGGTGGAAGGTCACCTGCAGAGGATCGAGAAGTCCAATGCCACCTTGGACTCGGTCTCTTCCGCTCAGAAGGACAAAGGCCGCAAACCACAGCCTAAGCCCTTTCGTCCTTCTGTGCCCCCGGCGCGCCCGCCCAGCAACGTCAGGGCCAGCAGGCTCGGCCTTGGCATCCCAAACCCAAGCCGCCGGCTTCCTCTAACAGGAGGCAGGGAGGAAAGGGCCCAGGAGGTCCCTCGGCCGGTCCCTCCTCCAAGCCTGCCCAGTGACGGGCTGAGGGGTGTCGCCCCCATCCCCGCCACCTTACCCCTGGGTCCCCCTGGGGACGTCCCGCACTTCCGTTCCGCCTGGTCCGCTGTTACCACGGACAGGTGGGTCTTGGAGGTGGTGGGAAGAGGCCTGCCTCTGGAATTCGAGCAGGCACCACCCTTCAGAGCCGTCGCCCCTCGGGGGGCTTCGGGATCCCCAGCCTCACTGGCGGCTCGTCGAGCCGACATCACTCTCCTCCTCCAGAAGGAGGTGGTAAGAGAGGTGGTGGACCCTCCTTCAGACCCAGGGTTTGTGTCCAGGTACTTCCTGGTTCCGAAACGGACGGGGGGCTGGCGCCCCATTCTCGACCTACACGACCTAAACAAGTTCCTAAGGTCTCGAACCTTCAGGATGGTCACTCTGGCTCAGATAATACCATCCTTGGAACGCGGCGTGTGGTTCTGCTCTCTGGACTTGCAGGACGCGTTTTTTCACGTCCCTATCCGTCCGTCTCACCAGAGATTCCTTCGCTTCCGAGCGGAAGGATCTCTCTTCGAGTTCCAAGCCATGCCCTTCGGCTTGTCTCCAGCTCCCAGGGTCTTCACCAAATGCATGGCAGTGGTGACAGCATTCGCGCGGCGCCGAGGGGTCCGGTGTACCCTTACCTGGACGACTGGCTGATAGCAGCTCCTCCAGGAAGGAGGCGGAGTGGTCCAGAGATCTGGCCCTCCAGGTCTGCTCTCAACTGGGCCTCCTTGTCAGCGAGGCCAAGTCGGACTCGAGCGAGCAGGTGATTTTATTCATCGGGCGCAGCTCGACTCTCGAGCCAGAGCGGCTCCCGGCGGACAGGGCCGAGGTTCTTTCCTCCTTGCCCGATCATTTCTGGTTGGGCATTGCGCCTGCCGGGACTCTGCGCCTCCTGGGTCTCATGGCGGCCTGTACCAGCGTGGTCCGTTGGGCCGCTGGAACATGCGTCCCCTTCAGTGGGGACTGGCCAGCCAGTGGTCACAACGCCTGCGATCCCTTGACCAGCTTAGTCGGTGACACAGGGGATGTGGAATGCTCTCCAGTGGTGGACCGTTCCAGATCAATTGCAGGAGGGCATCCCGTCTCGTCCGCCCGAGCCGCGGTCTCTGTCGACCGATGCCTCTCTGATGGGTTGGGGTGCCCATCTGGGGAACACTGGCTCATGGCCTCTGGTCCCCGCGGGAGTCCGATGCCACATCAACCTGCTGGAGCTCCGGCGGTCCGCCTAGCTCTCACCGCCTTTGCTCCGTTCCTCCGGGGTCAAGTGGTCCGAGGTCCAGACGGACAATGCCACCCGCCATGTACTATCTAAACCGCCAGGGCGGGACGCTCATAGCTTCTATGCAAGGAAGCTCTCCGCATTTGGTCACTCGTGGCGCAGCCTGGAGGCGGATCTCCTAGCCTATTCACGTGGCAGGAGCCTCCAACACCCTGGCCGATGCCCTGAGCCGGATAGGGGCTGCATCCCACGAGTGGTCTCTCCTGCCGGAGGTAGTACAGCATCTGTTCTCCCTTGGGGCACACCTCAGGTGGACCTGTTTGCCCACGGAGAACGCGGCTGAGTCTGTTCCATGCCCGCCCTCAGCAGGGGCTCGCTGCAGGGGATGCCTTCTAGGCAATGGACCCGGCCTCTTTTACGCCTTTTCCCCATTTCCCTTGATCCACAAGGTGCTTCTCCATGAGGAGGGACAAGGCAGGTGATTCTGATAGCCCCAGACTGGCCTCGCCAGTTCTGGTACCCAGATCTCCTCAGTCTCAGCTCCAGGACTCCATGGCAGCTTCCAGCTTGCCCGACCTGCTCTCAGTCAATCAGGGAAGGTGTTCCATCCGGACCTTCAATCCCTGCACCTGACGGCCTGGTTCCTGAGCGGCTAGAGTTCCAGGCTTTGGGTCTTTCCGACGAGGTCCTCAATGTAGTTGAGGCGTCCCTAAGGAGTCGACCAGAAAATGCTATGCCTTCAAATGGAAAAGGTTTTCCATTTGGTGTCAGGCAAGGGCTTGGACCCTTCCTCCTGTTCCTTGGCAAGCATCTTGGACTATTTATGGTCCCTTTCTAGTCAAGGGCTTAGGTCTGACGACCTTAGGGTGCACCTGGCAGCCATCTCTGCTTACCGGCGCGGGCCGGAAGCAGTCGGTGGCGCAGGAGAAGGTGGTCTGGGCTTTTCAAAGGCCTTGATCACATTTCCTCCAGTGCGGGAACCCCACCTCCGTGGATCTACTGCTGGTACTGGCAAAGCTCATGGGCAAGCCATTCGAACCTATGCACAGGTGTGCTCTCTCACCTGTCGTGGAAGACCGCCTTCTTGGTGGCTATCACGCCAGCCAGAAGGATGGGAGAGCTCCAGGCGCTTTCCATCGAGTCTCCTTACCTGGTCTTCCACAGGGACAAGGTTGTCCTGCGCCCCAACCCGAAATTCCTTCCGAAGGTGGTGTCGGAGTTTCACCTTAACCAGGTGTTGACTCTGCCGGTGTTCTACCCCAATCACACCTCGGAGGCCGAATATAGGCTCCATACTCTGGATCCTAGAAGGGCGCTCGCTTATTATAAGGAGCGCACGGCTGAAATTCGGGGAGAGGTTCGCCAGCTGTTTGTCACCTACGCTGAAGCCGCATCTGGCAGACCTGCAGCCAAGCGGACGATAAGCAGGTGGGTAACCTCCTGCATAGATCTCTGCTATAAGTTAGCGGGCATGGAGCCTCCCAGAGGATAAGAGCTCATTCTACCCGCCATACTGCTGCAACGGTGGCTGCTTCCAGGGGCGTCTATCCAGGAAATCTGCAGGCTGCTACCTGAAGTCAGCAAACACCTTCTTACCACACTACCACATCGACCTTGAGTCACTTGGGATGCTGGTTTTGGGGCCTCATTCTCAGTCTCTTTCCCAAGTAAGTATATAGGGGTGTGCGTCTTGCCTCCTCCTCCCGGAGAACTGCTAGGAGTCTGCCAATGAGTGTGGATGAACAACATATCCATGTCCTAAATACAGGTTCTCACCTGTAACAGGAGTTCTAGAATGGTATATGTTGTTCATCCTGATTCCACCGACCTCGGCTTGACGCTCAGCCTGAGCTTCCAGCCCAGGCAGATCTCTGGGCGTCATGGGGCGGAGCGAGTTATACCACCGGGTGGGTGGGAGGAGCAAGCTTGAAGACCTTCCGGCAAGATTTAAAGCGGCAAGGATACTGCCAATGAGTGTGGATGAACAACATATACCATTCCTAGAACTCCTGTTACAGGTGAGTAACCTGTATTTTTAGTTGCCATTACTTCTGCTCAAAAAATTTCAGAGCTTCAGGCCCTCTGATGCGAGGAGTCTTATTTGATTTTTCACAAAGACAGGGTGTCTTTGTGCACAAATCCTAAGTTTTTCCCTAAGGTGGTCTCTGAGTTTACACTAAACCAGTCTATCCACCTTCCTGTTTATTTTCCTGAGCGTGCCAATCCAGGGGAAGCACTGTTCCATACATTAGATGTGCGCAGAGCTTTAAAGTACTACCTGCTTCGCACCAAGGAATGTAGAAAGTTGAAGCAGTTTGTTTCCTTCGCCCCAGGTAGAGAGGGCGCTTCAGTGTCTATAAGCAATGTTTATCCAAATTGTTGGCAAATGCATTGTGTTCTGGTACAAGTATCGCAAAGAATTGCCTGGAGCTGTAAAGGCTTATTCCACAAGAGGCATGGCTACCTCTTGTTTCCGAGGGGTCTCAGCCGCTGATATCTGTATGGCTGCCACTTGAAGTACCGTTCATACTTTCATCAAGCACCATAGTCTGGACATTGCTTCAAGAGCTTGTGCAGGTTTTGGCAGTTGCGCTGAAGGACCTCCTGTCTTAAATTTATGTGGAGACCTCCTCCCAGACTATCTGTTTGCACCTGTAGCTGCTTGGGACTCATTCCTACCATGTGACCTGATGACTGAGATACCCCCAAAGAAGATAGAACAGTTACATAAGAACTTCCTGTAACAGTAGATCTTCAAGGGGATCCCAGTCATCTTTTTCGGAGCATTTTGCATATAATCAGTATTCAAATGCATGCTCATTTCTCTGTTTGCCTTTCAGACTGAAAAAAGAACAATTTTTTAGTTGAAAGAGGCTCATTTTGGTTTGGAATTTTCCAACCAGTTTTTGTATGGGGGCACAATTTACTGAGGTGGCTCATGTGCTCCTGCCTCTGCAAGTTTGCAGCAACCCTTGCAGTGAAAATCTTAGCTCTGAATTATTATCCCCGACAACTCCTAAATGTCACCTTGTGGTGCTCTCTTTTGAATCGAGTTCATACTGTGTACCTAGCAGAGGCAGCCATCTATGTAGGATACTTGTCTCAGGTTACAGATCTCACAGTGACACTGCAGCTTCAAGTAAGCACACAAGGTGACTGAAATCCAATTTCATAGAACATAGAAACATAGAATTTGACGGCAGATAAGGACCGCTTGACCCACCGAGTCTGCCCATTTCCCTACCTAATGGATAAGCTGCAGATCCTAGTTAACCAACAGCCTACTTCCTCCTACCCCCCACTAGAATTGCCTTATGTCTGTCCCATGCATTCTTGAATTCCCCCACTGTTTTTGACTCTTATGACCTCCTCAGGAAGGCTGTTCCATGCATCTACAACCCTCTCTGTGAAGAAATACTTCCTCACATTACCTCTGAGCCGCCCCCTATCTTCAGATTGTGCCCCTTGTTCTTATGCATCTTTTTTGAAAGATGCTACCCTTTGACTTTGTTGATACCCTTGAGGTATTTGAAAGTTTCTATCATGTCCCCTCTCCTCCTTTCCTCGAGGCTATACATCTTAAGCTCCTTTAGTTTTTCTTCATATGTCTTCTGGTGCAGACCCTGCACCATTTTGGTTGCCCTCCTCTGGACAGCCTCCACCCTGTCTATGTCTTTGCAGAGATGGGGTCTCCAGAACTGTACACAGTACTCCAGATGTGGTTTTACCAACTGTCTGTACAGAGGGCCAACAACTTTCTGTTTTCTACTGGTGATGCCTCTCCCTATGCATCCCAGTATCCATTCAAGATGTTTCTGAAACATCCTTCCTCAGCTGAAACACGCTGGCTTCTGTGAGTGCCTGATAAATTTGTCATTGCACTGCAGCATTCTTCACAAGATCAGAATCATGAGAACTGATCAGTTGCCAAAAGCAAAATGCACTGTCTGGAGGTTGTTCCACTTCTCTGCAGATACCAGGTACAGTATGATGACTGATTGGTCAGAAAGCAGACAGTAGATGAAAAAGTGGTGTGAACAACACAAGAATCACACCTCCCACTCATCCACTCCCCGTTTATTGTACCTGGTCTGTTCTGCCCATCTGGGATCAAAAATGAGAAACTAAAAGCAACAGAAAAAACCAAAGGGTTAATAAATATTACAGGTACACAGGGTCTGTGAGCATATTATATCCTGCTTTGCTGTTTAGTTGTATTAAGCCTGCTGCTGAATCCTGACCCTGTTCAACGCCAGACGCTAGCTCCTTCCTTTGGCTGCCCAGCAGTATTATACTGTCTCGTCTCCCTTGACTGTTTACAGTTAAAAGGATTACAGCCAGCTCATGTTATGCTGCAAACAGAACTGTAATTTTCAAGTAATAATACATTTCAGTCATCTGTGGTTCAAACATTTAACCCTGTAGCAACTTGAGAGATGACACATTTTTCTGCAGGTCTCTAATTTGGCTCCAAATTAGAGACTCTCGCCTGTACCAGATGTGCAGAATGGGCCTATTTATTTGTGATTTCATTTTCCAGCCCTAAAATGTGTGTGTGTGTGTATATGTGTGTACGGGGGAAGGGTAACTAAAGGTGTGTTTACAAAATTACACCACAGCTGTATCTTTGTAGCATTTCAGCTCACGTGTGGTGTGCACTGCAGCAGCCATTTTGTGCATGTTCACGAAAGAGAGCAGTACAGTGCTGTGGGCAGACTGGCTCTCTACCCCACCTCCTCTCTAGATGTAGCTTAAAATAAAATTCTCCCTCTGTCATTGGCTCACTTAACACCCCCCCCCCCGATCCTGGTATAATTTTTTTTGAAAACCTTCACCCACACCCCATCCCTTTGTTGACTGCCTCCCTCAGCCCTGATCCCATAATAATTTTTTTTAAATACTCCCTTCTGCTTCATCCCTCCACTGGCCTTCCAGCCCCAATCCTGCAGTGCTGTAAGTTGTGGGAAGTGTCCATGCTGGGACAGAAAATACTTGCAGCATTTCAGCGTCTCTCCCAGTGGCTCAGCACAGCCGATGATCAGCTCCCACCCAGTGCATCCACACATCTTTGTGTGGAATAGAGCCGTTGTTGTGCCCCTCACAGTGTTGTACACAGTTATGTGTATGTAACCGGGTCGCCGTGAATGTTAGGGTTACTACCCCTACCTTGTGGGCTCAAGTAAGGTTGAGAGGCCTGGGCTGTGTTTTTTCCTGAACAGGGGGTTCATTCCCAACAAGACAGCAAATAGCAAGGTGCCTCTACCCAGAGTCAATTTTAAGTGGGCCTGATGACAAAATGGTACAACCCCTTGGGATGCCGTACATACTCGCCTCCCCTCAGTCACCCCAGACATGCAGTGTCAAAAACCAGTGCAATATTTCAGTGTGCATGCAGTTACTACTTCTAATAATATGCTCACAATGATATGCTCATGAGACAGGCTTAAACAGAATAACAATTTATTAAACAGTGTAGGTATGAGGAAAAAGGATGCAGAATAAATAAATACCTGCTCAGCTGTTTTACAAATGCAATAACAGAAACAGTGCCCACTCCCCCGATAGCAACACAAATAGCACAGCCTACCTCCCAACTGGTACCAATTTCCCCAGTCAGCGAACAGGAGCTTCCACTATCTTCACTGGGTACCCAGGCAGTGGAACATGGCAGGCCTGTTGACGGTGCAGCTTAGCTGGTTGGCCGATGCTGGTGCACTTTAAAATACACGCAGTAACTTTGGTGGAAGAACCGTTTACAACATCCCCAAGTGCAGGGCAAGCTCTGAAATAACTCTGGTTCTGGAGATACCAGTCTCTGAGTTCTTTCAAGCTGCAGCTCTGGGCTGCTCGTAACAAGGATGCAGGTTGTGGCAGTCTGGATAGATGACAGACTCTCAGGGCAGGCTTGTCACCTTCTTTCCGCTTCTCTGGTAGCTCTGGAATGGACCGGTCTAAGGGCCAGGGCCATACACCTCACCCACCCATCCAGGCATCCAGTCCTCAGAGTGAGAAGATAGACAGTGCTTAGTTATGACACTGCCCAGCTGATTCCTCAGACTGTCTGCTGGCTTAAGATTTCCTCCTGGATCTCAGGAACACAGTTTTCAGTGTCTTTAACCACAGTGCAGGCTGGCAGCTGTGGCACAAAAGTCTAACAGAAAGTAAACACAATTTTCAGCAATGCTGCAAGCTGTCAGCTGTGGCTCTATTACAGCACAGTTCTGGATCTCCCTCTATGGCTTTAGGCAGGAATCAGTCTGTCAATATTCAGGTGTTCTGGTTCTGTTCACACAACCACACTTCGCGCTTTAGACTGGCTTTCCAGATATTGGAAATAAGTCACGCACACTTTGGGCTAGTGGCTGTGGGAACCCCAGGCCGGCCTCCAATATTTTAGCTGGCACATAATCTAACTCAGTAAGAGATCAAGGCCAACTGCCCCAAGCTGAATTCCCCCCTCCCCCCCCAGGTCTGAGGAGATCAGATGCAGCATTCCATTGGTCCATCAGGCTGTCAATCCATAAAAGTAGTATGTAGAACATCCACGTGACACATGATTGGCTGTACTAGAAGGTGCCAAAACACAGTCCTCTCCTTTTCCCAGGAGCCCCCTCGCTGTAGTCCTCTGGGCTGCTCAATCCCTCATTGGCCGAAACAGGGGTCAGGGGTGACAAAAATGGCTGTTGAACAAAAAAACAGTCCAGAGTCCCAACTTTAAGTTTTTCCTGCAGGCAGATAGTATTATTTTAACATTAGTTGCCCCCATTGACTGTTAGTTGTCCCTCTGCCCTAGTGCCCGGTGGTAGAGTGGAGCTTGACAGAGACTTCTCTGCCTGTCGCTAGCACTGTAGCACTGTCCCCCAGGCGACAGGCAGGGCTTCTATTCACACAGCAGCCTCAGATGCTCTTAAAGTTATAGTGCGCTTTCAAGTGCCTAAACAAATGTTTATTTTCTTTCCCCCAGTGTGCCTCCGGACTCCCACTTATGTTTCTGTCAGTCCTGAGGGCCGGAGCACACAACTGGAAACTACAGAGAGCCACCAGAGTGGCTTTAAATACTAAGCACTGCAACGCCTCGCAGAACCTGCCTGCCAACCACAGCAGTTTGCACGTTTGAGCAGTTGCCAGCTCGAACATGTGCACACAGAGTTGTGTGGCACTCCTGTTAGCTGTACTGCCAAGCTGGTGGTTTTAATTTTTACACACAGCTCCTCCAGTTCCCCACAGCAGTGCAAACACATGGGGTCTGGCAGAAGCAGCAAAGGCAGCACCCAGGAACCTAGACTGACAGGACCAGGAGGCAGAGCAGGTAAGCTCCACCCTTGGGGGGGGGGGTTACATGTAAATACACCTAAGCACTCCAATAAAGAGGAATTTGGCTACCAGCAAAAAAGCCACAGTTCGTGCCAAGAGAATTGCATTACACAAGATTTCAAGAAAGTTTTAACTTCAAGTTATCCCATTAGTTATTACTAAGAAATCTGCATGAAAGGAGAATCCTTGTCCCTTACAGTGAATCTGCTTTAAATCCCGATCCAGTAGCTGAGGCCATAATTCCCTGCTTTTGACATCACAATCTGTAGCTATGGAAATACTGTGCTTATGAGGTCAGCTATGGAATAATCATTGAGAGGGTTCACCCATGTCACGGTGACAAGGAAAAGGGTGACCGTCAGGGCTCCAGAATAGTGCTAACAGCGAACATCGTGCCTGGCCATTGTGCCACCCAATCCTGATTGCGTTGAATGCCCCAGGGCACATCTAGGCTGTTTGTGGGGAGCTGCCCCCTGTACCTTATTATAATCACATCCATGTCGGAGGTGTATGGGACAAAGGCACAACACTCTTATGGCACCATCCTTGCTGAGTGCCACAAAATCCAGTTCACCGGCATGACAGGTGAATTGGTTGTGATGCCCTAATTAAGCTGCCCATCTAACGGTATACCTCATTGAGAGTGTGTGAACTGTAGGGGACATAGATCTTGGGGCCCTGTAGCATTGCACAAGTTGATAATGCAAACTGTGTATCGAGATGTTAGTGGTCACAAAAAAGCTGTGCAAGCAATGAAAATATGGATTGGGACAGCCACAGGGGTTTACCCATTACATAACATGGCACCAGACTCATGACACCATGCTATGGACTGTGCTATGGTTACATGTCAAAACAGCCCTGTCCTTCTTGCCCGGTATCTTGGGCCCATTTGATAGCCAGGTACTGCATGAATTATCCCACCCTTCATTGGTAGCCCAGTAGCCCCAAAAAATCCTCCAGTTGTTTTTTTAATTTCCTGGTGTCCAATAGATTCCTCTTCCTAGTCCCATTCCTGTCCTCTGCAATGTTCTTCAGTGCTGTACGCCAGCTTATCCACTCCCCCTGCCAGGACAGATGTTCTGGCTTACAAGGCTGCGACCCCTTGAGGAAACACTTTCAGCAGTTTATGGGACATTGGGGAGCACAACATACTTGCAACTTGCACCCTTATTACCAGGGACTTCCCTACTCTCCCTGTGCAGTCACATTGACCTGTTTGTGTCCCCTCTGGATATAGCACAAAGGGGCAAATGCAGATGTGAGCCACAAAATAGCTGAAAGTTTATACACAGCTGATCATTAACTGTACCACAAAAAAGTTTATTTGCCTTTTTAGAAGCATTACATGATATGTCAATTATTCTGATACTTTTATTAATCTTTTTATAATAACTGGGTATTGTTTTTTTCCTGAGGGAAACCCTGTTATACTTCACTGTTATAACCTGCAGGTTATTAAAGGCAAACACGCGCTGGGTTTCCCTTGTCCTGTGCATGTGCCAGACGCCGTTCTTCCCTTCTTCACCGCTGTCAGTTTCTTCCCTTCTTCACCGCTGTCAGTTTCTTCCCTTCTTCACCGCTGTCAGTTTCTTCCCTTCTTCACCGCTGTCAGTTTCTTCCCTTCTTCACCGCTGTCAGTGATTCCTTATCGTTGGTCACACCACCACTTGGAGCTGATGGTGAGTTCCCTTAAAAAAATTACCTGGGCTAAAATGCTTTCCTGGCTGTTTTACCAAAATTAAAAAAAGGTAAGTGTGTTAAACTGTATTTCAGCAGCCGCTTCCGACTGTGAAACCTGACTGGGCCACGGCTATATGGGGTGTCTTTATTTTATATAATTGTTGTGGTGAAAAAACAATACCATGCAATTATAGAAAATAAAACATGGTGGTGATTATAACTCAATTTTACACACACCCTCGGTGTTGGATGCTTAAATAAACCCCTCGAGCTTCGATCTCAGGGTTTATGGAGCATCCAAAACCTCAGATGTGTGTAAAATTCTTGTTAAACACACAACTCCATATATTATTCTATATATAATTTTCAGTGACAATGGGATGGATTTTCAGAGACTTGCATCATGTTTGTAGTGCAATAACGCTACTTGTGACACAACTGTTAGACCACATCAAACGTGATCCATTTATATGTCTCAAGAACCATGAGTTGCACGCCAAAAATAATGCATGAATCAAAACAATGACACATACATCATTTTTGTGCTGCAAAGTGAGGAAGTGTCACAAATGCATCAGAACAATTGAAAATAGCCCTTTAATGTTTTGGCATGTTTACCATGACACAGGCTGTGCCCAAACCTGGGAACTGTGCTTGCATCATGAGCTTTGCAAATACAACCATGTTTCTTTTACATACACAAAAAAATTAATAGAAATAGTCCATCCCTTGAGGGTATGGGCAAAAAAAGGGAAAGAAAAGAAAAAAAAAAGACAAACTTGGTACATAAAGTTATGTCCAAATTCATATGATCTTCTTCAAGGATATCTCTTGCAGCAGGTCATACCTATGGAACTTATAGCCCCAGGTGCTAGAGCCACACAAAAGCTTTTCTAGCTAGAAGTCTAGAAGGGGGGGGTGCCCATGACAATATCATGCATAGGTGACATCCCTGCCATATAAGCATGCCCCCCCCCACTCACTCAGTTCTTTTCATGTCATCGACCTGTGTGCATTGGACCCTCCAGAGACTCCACAGCTTCACTTCGACTGCCAACTTTCACTTAGTCTCATTTATTTACTTTATTTTCCCTTTTTCTTCTTTTTCCACAAAAACAAAGATAACAAGCATTTGTCAATGCTGAATGTTGCTTGCTTGTACGTGCTGTTTAGGTATTTGGAAGTCATTGGAGTGCAAATATTGAAAATTCGTGAACTGACAAGCGTGCGTAGGAACTGTGCAACACGCGCTCGTAAAACAGTCATTTTTAGGAATTTTTTCACCAAATTTTCAACATAGCCATTTTAAGACCTCTGCTCATGAACAGTGTCACTGTGATTTTCTAAATGTGTCCCATACATTGATTTCCTAGACACCGACCGCGCCTATTCTGTGTGCAACATGGCGAAACACGCTTTGGGCAAGATGTGAAAATGACAGCTGTACTGCTCATAAGGAGGTGTGGTAAAATGGCAATGTTGAAAATCTGGAGTGAAAATATTGAAAATTTGCAAACTTACAAGCATGCATAGGAACTGTGCAACGCATGCTCGTAAAACAGTCACTTTTAGGAATTTTTTCACCAAATTTTCAACATAGGCTTTTTGAGAGCCCACCTTAGAAACAGTGGCTCTGTCGTTACACTGATTCGAAGGTGATTTCGCAGTGATCACAAATCACTCCTTCGGCCCGAGTAACGCCCATGACAGTGCAAGAATTCATGAGGAGGGGTCCCAAAATCCCATGTTGAAAATTTGGCCCAAAATTCCTAAAAATGCCTGAGATATGCAACAAAGTTGAAAACCCTATTTATTCCATTATACAGCTTACGGCATTTCCTCAGTTGGCGTTCGGCTTTGAAGAGTGCAGACATGTTCCCGGTCCACCCGATGATCGTGCTACCGAGCTCGGAGGTAAGTATGGGGTGGGGTGGGGAGGCAGGGTGCGAGTGGGTGGGTGCGGGTTTTGGGGAGCAGAGAGACAGCGAGGAACATTTTCTTGGTTGCAGTTTTTTTTTTTAACTCGGACTACAGCGGGTTTGCCATGCTGGGGTGGGCTCTCAGCATGGCAGAAAAACTATTTGGGGGGGCTGGAGCTGACGGGGATTGGGCACCCCCGTCGGCTATAACAGGATTTGCCACGCTGGGGTGGGCTCCAGCGTGGCACCTGAAAAGTTTTTGGGCGGCTGCAGTATTGGAGCCAGCGGGGATTGGGCATCCCCATCGGCTATAACATTTTTTTGCCATGCTGGTGGGCTACCAGCGTGGCACCTGGACAGCTTTTGTGAGGGGGTGTGGAGCTGACGGGATTGGGGCACCGCCAGCCATACAGTGTGTGTGTGGGGGAGCGCATCAGCACGCAATATGCGTGCTTGCATTTTTGTGGGGGGGGAGAGCTCTGCTCACTAAAGCGGAGCTCTCCCTTTCAACTGTATACCACTGCATTTTCCTGCTGTCATAGACAGCTGCAGCAGTCATTGGAGAACTACAGCCGCACCTGCAAACTCACTGACTGAATTGGAGGATGGGGTGCCACACCTCCGAAAACTTGGATGATGGCACTATGTTTCTTGCACATGCGTACAAGCAACATAAAAAAAAAGACGTAATTTTGTCCTTTTGCTTTCCACCACCCTTTCCTGCTCCAGCGGGCAGTGGCTTTTTTTTTACGTGGGTCTACAGTGGCCTCAGGCCCCGTCCTTGTTTGCATCTTCTTTGGTGCGTCTGGATCCTTTGATCAGGGATGTCCTGACCTACCTTCTCTCACAGTGGCATTGGATTGCTTCTCCTTGGGGGTGGGGGTCTCAGAAGAGCTCTACCCCATGTCACTGGTCCCTCCTCAGGTTTTTCTGTGCCATGCGACCAAGAGGAGAGGTGTTGGATCTTTTTCAGCTCCTGGAAAGTTGTTCACCTCCTCAGTTCCTCCCGGTTACTGCTTCCCTGGCACTGGCTGTGATTGTGCCGTCATTGTCTCTGGCAACATGCATTGCCATCCAACACCATAGATCTTCAAAGGTACAGCTCTGGGAGCATTCTCCTGTGGACCTCTTTCAGCTGGTGTGGACCTGTCGGTCCCAGGGCTGCGGACCTCCTCATGGCCAACATTGCCTTTCTCGCATTGCCGCCCGCACCCTTCCCTCCTCAGGGTGGGCCTTGGCAGGCATTCCACTGGGCCTTTCTCAGACAGTGAGGGTCTGTTGGCACTGGGACTTCTCTGCACCCCAGCTGAAGTCATTATCCCTGCCATCTGCTCCCTCTCCCCTTGCTCAGGGGTAGCAGGCAGGGAGTTTTCTCCGGACGTGCTCTGACCAGTGTTTTTGGGGCACCAGGCTTCCATCCAGCCCTGCCACAGGTCCGCTTTGGCCGCTTGAACCCCTTCTTGCCTAGGGGCCACCAGTAGGGAGTTTGACTGGGCCTAATTCGGCCTGGGACGGTCTGTCATTGTTGGGTTCCAAAGACTCCCCGACCGACCCTTTTCTGCTCAAGGGTGTCTCACCTGCTGGCCCCTCCGGCTATCAGTGTGGCGCTGGGGGGGGCTCAACCCTCTGTTTTGTTTTGCTGTTTTTGAGCCATTCGTTACCACCACCCCATGTCAGCACTGTATAAAAGCTTCAGGGACGTGGTGACCCTTCACCGCCCCCTGCTCTTCCTTACAGTCCTTTGTGCCCCGGGCCAGGGTTGAGGCAGCTGATAGGGCTAGGAGCCCCTCCATTTCTTGCTAAAGGTTCTCCTTGTGGGGAGGGAGTGTGTGGCCTGAGCTTAGCACACACCAGCCCCCGCTGGTTCTTCCCCCTTTCTGGGGGGGGGGAACTTTGCTAAGTTTTAGGGGATGATGCTGTGGTGGGCGTCATTGGTCATGGTGATTTAACCCCCACCTTGACGTCCTGCCCTCATGCACTGGGGATCATACCCTTGGTGCATGGTGTGGTTTGCCTCACCGGGAGCTCCTCCTCAGTTCAAAGGTGGCACCAGTGGTCTTTGTGTTCCTTTGGGCTAGGCATAGGGGCCTGTTTCATAGTCTGATCTCTCCCTTCAGCCTGTGAAAGGTCTCGGAGATATACCTTCTCCCTTCCTGTCACAGTTTCACCCCACTTCACCTTTTCTGTGTGGCTCTGCTATGCTGGCCATTGAGTGAATTCTGTAACCCACAGAGTCATCTATCAGATTCCCCTCTGGACGAAGGACAAGGTGGCTGTTTAGGCCCTCCCAGAGGGTCCCGTAGAGGCAGGAGATACTTAAACTCTTCAGATTAGGGCTGTGGTTAGCAAGCACCTTTTAGGGTCTGCCTGCAATGCTGCTGATGCCTACAGTATGTTTGGGCTGCCACAGTGGGCATCTGCTTGAGGAGGCATTCTTGGCTTCGGGTGTCCAGCTTTACCACAGATGTACACCAACACTTTTTGAACAGCCTCTTTAGAGTCTGTAAGCTCTTCAGGGCAGATGTGCAGGATATTCTGTCGGTTCTACCGTGTCATGGCAAAAAACATTTTGCTGACATTGACTACAGCGCTGGCTAAATGCCACTTGGTATTACAGCACCAAGCATTTCTCTCCCGGAAGGTGCAGCACCAAAGCGACCTCCTGGGAAACAGTTGTTTTTTGAGGAGGGCTTTTCCACCCTCCCCCCCCCCATGTGGGGGGCTCTGCCCCCTGTACCTACCTCCTGGACTTTAAATAACTAACTCCAGGGTGGGGGGCATGACCATGGGCAAAAACCAACACTGAGAGCGGGCAACCAGAAATCACGGTCACCTCTCTCAGTGTCGGCAGTTGGGAGTTGCTCTATTTGTGGCGGCAAATTTATGTCGCCCTCCTAACGGGATACCTGTTCTTTCTGACCTGCAGGCCTTGGGTAGAACTTCAAGGTCCATTCATTCCCTCTACCACACCCAGCTGAACAGTGCCCAGAGAGTGCCCTTCCTCTGGGCCTTTCACAAGCCCAAGCCAGAATCAAGGCCCTAGGGCAAATGTCGAGCCATCCTGGCCCTCCATGCCCCTTCCTCCACCACTGGGAAGGCTTCCAGAGGAGGGGGAGTGGCCCCAACCACAGTGGCTACTTCTTCAGGGCTGCTTCCCCGCCCCCCACCCTCTAGCTCTGCAGGAGACAATGGCAGGGGGTTGCTTCTTCATCCATCTGGCTAGGTGGTGGGAGCTCCTCATAGATGCTTGGGTGCCAAAGCTCATAGAGTAAGGCCACATTCTATAGCTTCTGGAGTGGCCTACAGATCAGCCTCCAGTCCATTCAATCTACCATCCAGACCACATTCCAGTGCTGTGGGGGGAAGTCTGTTCATTGCTGCATAAGAGGGCCACATAGAACCTGTCCTGCAACCCACAGAACAGGAGGTTCCATTCCTACTTTTTTCTGGTCCCCACACCCAGAAGGGGTCTGCAACCCATCTTAGGTCTGAAAAACCTGAATGCCTACATCCAGTACAAGGAGTTCAAGATGGTGTCCCTACCTGGCCTGCTGCCAGTGCTGCACCAGGGAGACTGGATCTTCTCCTTCAACTTGCAGGATGCATACCTGTATGTTGGGGGGGGTTGCTCCCTGTCGGCGGTACCTCAGGTTCTAGTTCCAGGGGGAGCATTCCCAGTTCCAAGCATTGCCCTTTGGCTTGTCCTGTGTACCTCAGATCTATACCAACTGCTTGATGGTGGTAAAGGCTACTCTCAGGAGGGAGGAAGGGGCTGTATGCCTTTCCTTACCTTGGTGACAAGTTGCTCTAGGCCCCATTCAGGGTCACCTGCTCCAGTCCCTAGAGCTTACCAGGCAGTTGTTCCTGTCATTGGGAATCCCAATAAATCTGTCATAATCAGTCTTGTACCCTTGTAGACACCTACAATACATGGGGTCAGTACTGACCATGGCTCGGGGTTCTGTGTTCCTCCTGCAGGACAGGGTGGACCGCCTGATAGCTCAGGCCGAGCGGCTTTATAACAGTAGATATGTCTTGGCCAGGTCCTTCTTGAGGTTCCTGGGCCTGCTGGGTGCTGCCATTGTCTCAGTACCCCTAGCCAGGCTGCACATATGGACTCCATAACAGACGCTGAGGGTCCAGTGGGACCAACACACTGATGACCTAGAACAGGAGGTTCTGGTCTCCTCTCTGGTCACAAGGTTCTGTTCTGGTAGTTGGAACCCAGCAACCTGTTGAAATGGGTTCCCTTCCTCATTCCTTCCCCTCAGCAAATTCTCACCATAGTGGCTTCAGAGTTCAGCTGGGGGGCTACCTGATGTCCCCTCAGACTCAAGAGACGTGATTCCTGTGGGAGACTGTCCTCCACATTAATGTCCTTGAGATGTGGGCAGTTCTGTATACCTGACAGGCATTTCAGATGCACCTGTCCCTGGGCCATCTGCTGGTGCTGATGGGCAACATAAGTGTCGTACACCACTCAACAAACATAGGGGGACTCATTCACATCTTCTGTATCGAGAAATCATGCGCATCTGGTACTGGGCTCTAGCATGTGGTCTAGAACTCTCAGCCATCCTCAGCAGGTCGCAGCCTCAGATGCATGAGTGGGAACTGCTGCCCTCCATTGCAGAAGAATGGATAGGGTCGTCCAGAGCTGGACATTTTTTGTGTCCCCACATAATGATAAACTGCTGCATTTCTGCTTGCTCGCTGTAGGGCATGGAGTCTTCTGGTGAGACACGTTGTCCCTCTCTTAGAAAGAGAGGTTCCTTTATGCCTTCCTTTCTTTCCTTTGATTCAGAGGGTGCCAACCAAGTTCTAGATGGAAGGGACCACTGTGATAATCTTGGCCTCCTCTTCTGTTCTTGTCTGATCTAGTTCCCTTTGCTTCACAGTCGGCAGTGGAACCTCCCATACCCCTGCCCCTGTGCCGAGGCTTGATCTCCCAGGAATAGGGCATGCTGGTCCATCCAGACCTCAAGCCTCTGCATCTCCATGTCTGGCTCCTGAGAACACAGTCATAGCCCGGTTTGAAGTCTCTCCAAAGTTGGCTGATGTCCTGATGGCTGCTAGAAAGTATTCCACCAGAACTACTTCTTCCTTGAAATGGAAACGCTTTTCTCTGTGGGCGCCTGCCCATCAAATGGCTCTCTTCTTTTGTCCTGTGAATCAGATTCTCGAGTACTTGCTGTCACTGTCAGATTCTGGCTTGCATTACTGCTATATTAATGTGCACCTGTCAGCCATTTCAGCTTTCCCTGTTCCTGTTGCTGGCCATATAGCAGAACAACTGGAAGTGTCCCGTATCTTTTTGAGAGGCTTTCTTCGTATGCAACCTACTATCTGTGATTCAGTCCCACCTTGGGACTTGAACTTTGGGTTGGAGACATTAAGCTCGATTCTGAAAGCCCTGATATTGAAGCAAGTGCTTGCGCCAAACATAAATGGCGCAAGTGGCACCTTGCATCAAAAACTGCCCTCTGAGCTATTCACAAAGCAAGCCTGCATCAACCACAGGCTGCCTGCCCCAAACGGGGCTTGCGCCGCTGTTGTGCCCCAAAATGGGCTGCAACCTGGCAACCCTACAGGGGGGCAGTCTACCTGCAAGAGCTCCTTCAAACAACATGAAGTCTTGCTATATTATGACAATTGCAGTTTATCCCACCATTAGAACTGCTCCGGAGGTGAAAGAGTTAACTCCATTCCATGAATGGAACTTAGAGCACGAGCTCTAAAGAGAAGCTCTGTCTGTGTAGTTTCAAACCTGAACTGTCAGATTCTTTACTCCGCCTCACTGAACAGTCGCTCCAGAGATTTCTCCTACTGCTCGGTTCATTTCTCGGTTTAAACAGTGTTTTCTCGGTTCGATTCAACCGAGAACAGTTTTATTTTAACTGCAAAACCGATCGGTTCCAGCTCTGTCTGTGGTATTGTAAGTAATTCATATTTTAATTCTGTGTGGAACTTGTAAGTTTTATCGGTTCGGTTTTGAACCGATCAGCTTGGGTTAAATCTTAGTTTTAAATTTGAGATTTTAGAGTGCGGTTCCCGGTTCTTATCGGTTCTAAAAAAAACGGATTTCATTACGTTTTTTTCCAATACCCGTGACACGGTTAGGAACCGATAAGTGTGTCTTGCCTGGCACTGCCGTTTAAAGGGCAAGTTTTTCTGGTTAGGCTGGCATTATGTCTGAGAAACCCAAAAGAAAAACCGGGCCCACTGGGTTTCAACACTGTGATGTCTGTGGGGAAGTCTTTGCCAAGGCTGACCCACACACCACATGTGTTTATTGTCTGGGTTTGACCACCTCCAGTCAGACTGCCAGATTTGTAAGAATTTCCCTGCAGCCACCCTGGAAAGAGATTGGGCAGGCTCTGGGAACGAGAGGCTAAAAGTCCGCTGACCGGATGGCCAGCCCGGCTCAGGCCAACTGAACTGAGGGAGTGCCTCTGACCAGGGCGAGACTTCCTCGGGCAAACGAAAAGCTGGCTCGGATGAACCAGTTCCAGTAAAGAGAACAAGAAAGTTAGCAGGTTTGGAGCCCAAAATTCTTACTCCAACTGCTGCAGAAATAGCAAGAGCTATTCAGATTGTCCAGTCACTTTCTCCGGTTCCATCCGAACCGCCACTATCTGGTAAAAGGTCGGTTCGGTCGGTTCCATCGGTTCAGGAATATGATGTTGAGGAGTTTTATGAACCAGAGGAGGGGGAGGATGATTATGAACAGTAAGAATGTGACTTAGAGGGTCTGGGTGTGCCCATTGAACCAGACATCTCCCCAGACAGACCTTTTGAATCTCCCCCTATGCTTTCTGAGTCCCCCTCTCATTTTATGTTTTACAAAAAAGTTGCTGAAACCCTCCAGCTTCCTTTGGAGGAAGCTGTGGATGAGCAAAAGGAGCCTGATTTTGTAGAAATGATGGATATACCAGAGTCTAGGAGATTGTCTATTCCTTTGCATAAGTCATTTAGGAAACAAACAATAAAAATCTTAAAAACTCCTAATTCTGTGCCTCCTGTAGATAAAAGATGGACAGGAGGTACACACTGTCAGGTCCTGATACAGAATTTCTTTCTCAGCAATGCTGTCATGTTGGGGTAGTTCAGGCTGCAGCCTGTGACAAAGCTAATATTCCCCTGGCTTCACATCCTCCTGACAAGGATTCCAGGAAGATTGATGCCATGGCAAAAAAAAACAGTACATGGCAGCGTCCTTGGGACTCAGGCAAGCAAATTATATGGCTTATGTAGCAAGGTATCAGAAATCTAGATGGGATACTGTTATGGATTTAGCCAAACAAGCCCCTGGCCAGCTTGCTAGTGAGCTGGAGCAGGTGGCTGCCGATGGCATTGAGGCTTCTAAGGTGCAGTTTCATGCTGCTGTGGTTTTAATGATGTTTCCTCTAGAGTCATGGCCACATCTGTAGCTTGTAGGTTGGCCTGGCTCAGGTGTACTAGCTTGTCACAGGATACCCAGTCTAAGGCTATGGATTTTCCTGTGGTGGGAAATTCTCTGTTTGGGAGCAGACAGAGAATTATATGAAGAGGATGGATGAATATAGGACTACCTATAAAAGTGCCCAAGCCAAGGGCGGCAAGCCACTCCTCAGAGGCACACCCCAGGGGTAGGGGTAGGCCTTTCCACAGGCCTTTTTACCAAACCCAGGCCTCCTCTGCTTATGCTCAGAGGGGGTTCTTCAGAGGCAGAGGCAGACAGGGCGTGGGCAGGCCTGCCCCCACCCCACAGCCTAAAGCACCTGCCAAGCAGGCACCCTGATGGGGTGCCCAGGGCCGATTCTCCTTTACCAGTAGGGGGCAGGTTGGCTTACTTCAGTCAGAACTGGGTGTCTTTAACTTCAGACAAGTGGGTTCTGGAAGTAGTAAGCCAAGGTCTGGTTCTCAGCTTCAAAAAGTTCCCAAAGATGAGAATCAGGTCTTTTCCACCTGCAAGCTCTTTAGAGACCTTTACTCTAGAAGTAGAGGTCTCAACCTTGTTAGCTCTCAGAGCGGTAGAAAGGGTTCCTCCCCTACACCAGGGCAAGGGTCTGTACTCCAGATACTTCCTTACCCCAAAAAAGACAGGAGAATGGCGGCCCATTTTAGACCTCAGATATCTGAACAAGCATCTTTTGAAACCAAAGTTCAGAATGGTAACTCTGGCAATGATTTTACCCTCTCTAAGGCCAGGGGACTGGCTAGCTTCCCTGGACCTCAAGGATGCCTATTTTCACGTCCAAATCAGAAGCTCCCACCGAAAGTACCTCCGATTCGAGCTGCCCTCAGGTCACTACCAGTTCAGAGCAATGCCCTTCGGCCTTACCTCTGCCCCAAGGGTATTCACAAAATGTCTGGCAGTAGCAGTGGCTCACTTAAGGAGGCAAAGGATTGCTGTTTTTAACTATCTGGACGACTGGCTCATTGTAGGCCAGTCCCCAGAACAGGTAAAATCTCACCTGCAAGTCACCCAGCAGCTTCTCACCTCCCTGGGCTTCCTAGCAAATATACCAAAGTCGGTTCTGGAACCAGTTCAGGTACTCACCTTCATAGGTGCAGAATTGGACACAAATCTGGCCAGAGCTTTTCTTCCCTTAGAAAGGGTAAGGAACTTGGTGGCTCTGGCCTCCTCCTTCACTCTGCAGGTCTCTCGACCAGCAAGGCACTTTTTGCAGCTCCTGGGGCACATGGCTGAGTCCACAGCTGTAGTGCAGGGAGCAAGATTTCAGATGAGAGATATTCAGTTCCATTTGAGAGCCTATTGGTCTCAGAGAAGAGACCCCCTTTCCAAGTTGGTCCCAGTGACCCGAACCTTGATCCCGGCCCTCCAGTGGTGGCAGGATCAGAGCAATTTAAGACTGGGGTTCCCCTTCATTCCCCTTTCTCACACTTTGACCCTCACTACGGATGCTTCCCTCCTGAGGTGGGGAGCCCACATGGGCGATCTCTCCACTCAGGGAGTGTGGTCCCCCCAGGAATCTCTGCTCCACATCAATTTGCTGGAACTCAGAGCTGTCTTTTTAGCACTTCAAGCGTTTTCTGCTTCTGTCCAGAACAAAGTGGTACAAGTCAGAATAGACAATACCACAACAATGTGGTACATCAGCAAGCAGGGGGGCACTCGGTCTTCGGCCTTGTGCACCGAGGCAGTGAAGTTGTGGTCTCTGGCTATTCCCTGAACACTTCACTCATAGCAGTTCACCTTCCAGGAAAGGACAATGTCCTAGCAGATGCTGTCAGCAGGATTTCTCAGGGCCATCACGAATGGTCTCTGGATCCTCAAGTACTGGGGATAGTCTTTGCCAGATGGGGCACCCTCAGATAGATCTTTTGCAGCCCCAGACAATCACCAACTTCCACTGTTCTGTTGCAGGCCCCAGTGTTGGGCTCAGTCCCCTGGGCGCCTTCTCCTGGATTGGGAAGGAAGTTTCTTTATGCTTTCCCCTTCCTCTCCTATTCAAGGTGTTAGTAAAATCAGATCCCAGCCTTGCAGGGTGATTCTGATTGCCCCAGATTGGGCCAGGCAGCTGGTACCCACTCCTTCTGTCCCTGACAGTCCATCTCCCCCTGTGTCTCCCCAGGAATCACAACCTATTAACCTGTGCCCAGGGGAGAGTTTGGTATCCGAACCTCAAATCCCTCAACTTCAAGGCCTGGCTCTTGAGGAGTTAGAATTTGCTGACCTACACCTCTCTCAAGGTGTTCTTGAAATCCTAAAGGCTTCTAGGAAGCCTTCCACTAGGGCTACTTATAATTCTAAGTGGAAAAGGTTCTCCATTTGGTGTTCTGGGAAACATATTTCCCCAGAATCTGCTGATTTGCCCATTGTGTTAGATTACATGGTCCATCTTAATTCTTTGGGCCTGAGACCAGCTACCCTGAGAGTTCATTTGGCAGCTGTCTCTGCTTTTGTTTCAGCAGGAAAGCCATCCTCTCTTTCCGCTCACCCTGTATTTTCCAAGTTTTTTAAGGGATTACTTCATACTAATCTACCTTTTCGGGATCCGGCCCCTGCCTGGGACCTTAATGTTTGCATTGCCCACCTAATGCAACCCCCTTTTGAACCTCTGTTTTCTGCAGAGCTTAAGTATCTAACTTGGAAAACTGTTTTCCTAGTGGCTATCACTTCTCCTAGGCGATAAGTGAGTTGCAAGCCTTGTCAGTAGAAACTGACTTTATTTCTTCCACAGGGATGAGGTAGTCCTCAGGACTAACAGGAAGTTTTTGCCTAAGGTGGTTTCAGATTTCCATCTTAACCAATCTATCTCCCTCCCAGTGTTTTTCACTGAACATTCCTCTTCTGGTGAGAGGAGATTGCACAGTTTGGACGTTAAGAGGGCCCTTAGTTACTATATAGAACGTACCAAGGGTCACAGGTTCGAATCCCTCCAACTTTTTCTCACTTATGGTGAGGTTGGGAAAGGGAAACCTGCCACTAAGAGATCAATTGCCAGGTGGATTGTCTCTTGTATCCAATTTTGTTATCAGAAACTGGGCAGAGATCCCCCCTCTGGCTTGAGAGCTCATTCTACCAGAGGTACAGCCGCGTCTCTAGCTGCTGCCAGAGACATCCCTATATTGGAGATATGTCAAGCTGCTACTTGGAAAACGGTACACACTTTCACCAAGCATTACTCCTGGATGTCCAGGCTGGGAGAGATGCTCGGTTTGGCACAGCTGTGCTTCAGAGCCTATTCCTAAGTAGGTTCTGTCCCTCCTCCATGGAGGTACTGCTGTGTAGTCTGCAATTGTCATAATATAGCAAGACTTCATGTTGTTTGAAGAAAAATTACTCACCTTAGTAATGTTGTTTCTTCTAATGAGGTCTTGCTATATTATAACCTCCCCAGCCTACCTCTCAGAACTTCTACTTGGGTATGGGGTGGGCAGCCTAGTGGGCACTATTTTATGCCCTTTTATGTGTTTTCACCCTTCTTGGGGTTTGGGGTGTGGTGTTTTCATTTTTCCTTATATTTCTCTCATATTGTTAAATTATACTATTAGTTCTGGTCCCCTGACTTGAGTCTTTTGTGTTAGGACCAGCAATAGGTGTTAATATTTAGGTAGCCAGTTGGCTGGTGTAGGTTACAGCTTCCACACAGACCTTAGTGAGTTTTTGCTCGTAAAGATCTGACAGTTCAGGTTTGAAACTACACAGACAGAGCTTCTCTTTAGAGCTCGTGCTCTAAGTTCCATTCATGGAATGGAGTTAACTCTTTCACCTCCGGAGCAGTTCTAATGGTGGGACAAACTGCAATTGTCATAATATAGCAAGACTCCATTAGAAGAAACAACATTACTAAGGTGAGTAATTTTTTCTTGTGCCTCACTGCCCATCCCGGGCTCTCCATTCCACATAGGGTTGTCTCCTGGACATTCCTAGGGTGAGGTTGCACCACTCGGGTGATTGAGCGTTCTCGGTGGCTGCACCTACCCTATGGAATCTACTACCTAGACATCTATGGGAGGCACCCTCTGTGGATACCTTCAAAAACGGTTTAAAAACTTTTTTTATTTAACCAGGCTCTTAATTTTTAGATAATTGAGTTGTGTCTTGATTGGATATTACTGCTGATTTTAATTGTATTTTTTTTATATTTATAAATTGTTGTATGGTATTAATTGTGAAGCGCTCCGAGTCCTTGGAAAGGAGCACTATAGAAATAAAGTATCTATCTATCTATCTATCTATCTATCTATCTATCTATCTATGGGGCATGTTGCAGATGCAAGCTGCCACATCCCTGAAAACGGGATTCGCTAAACTCACTCAGAGGAAATTTTTCTAAGTACCCCTAGACCAGCCAAGGCTGGTCCAAGGGTACTTAGAACTGTCTTCTGGGAGGGTTGTGAGGGCTGCGCCAATGCACAGCGCCCCCCCATCCCTGATACCATCTGTAATAAATATATGTAACAAATCCCCCTGCTCTAGTGGGCTAGTGGCCCCTCTCCCTGATTCCTGATGCGGCCCATTACAGATATATGTATTAATTCCCCCTTCCCCCTCTCTGATGCCACTCGTTATCAATATATGTATTAAATCCCCCTTCCCCCTTACCGATGCTGCCCGTCAATAATATATGTATAAACCCCTTCCCCCCCCCAATGCCACCCATTATCAATATATGTATTAAAGCCCCCTTCCCCAATGCCACCTGTTATTAATATTTGTATTAAATACCCCTCCCCAATGCCACCTGTTGATGTGCAAAATAAAAAACACCCATGCCTGGTGGTCTAGTGGACCCCCCCACCCCAGCAGGAAGTGCCCACTACCCCCCCATCCTAAACCCTGAGCTGGCAACCAGTATAGCCCTCCTCTCACCACCACGTCTGGAACGTGTGGCATCGGGGAAGGGGCTTTAATACATATATTGATAATTAGTTGCATCGGGAGGGAGAAGGTATTTTAATACTTATATTAATAACAAGCGCATCGGGAAGGGGAAGGGGATTTCATATATGTATCATGGGGGGCATTGGGGAGGGGCACTAGCTCACCAGGGTAGGGATGTTGGTATGTTATCAGGGACCGTGATGGGGGGACCACTAGGTCTTTGACAGAGGAGCTCATGGCAAACCCGTCCTGTGCGTCTTGTGTTTGTCACACAGGAGAGGTTGCGGCAAATGTGGGGACTTGGGCACCGGGACCCCTTCTGTACCAGAACCTGGTGCAGGGTCCTTGGCACACCGGGCTTCGGCACAAGGTACTTTTTGCCACAGCTTGCACCGCTTTAAGCCCTCTTAGAGGATTGAGCCCATTGACTTTGCCCCCTTTTGAGCTGGCTGCATCATATGAGCTATGCTTTCTGTCAAGGAAAACATTATTTTGAGTTACTGTTACTTCTGCTCGATGGATTTCCGAGCTGTGAGCTCTGAGATCTGAGCTTCCTTCTTTGCTTTTTTGCAAAGAAGGGGTATTGTAGCATATGAATCTTAGTTTCCTGCTAAGGTGGTGTCTGAGTTTAACTTAAAACAAATCTTCCACCATCCTGTCTACTATCTGGAGCATGCCAATCCAGAGCGAGCATTGCCACCTACCTTAGATGTGCATAGAGTTCTGCGTTATTATGCACATTGTATGAAGGACTGCAGGAAGTCCTCTCAGTTGTCTGTTTCTTTTGCCCCTTGGAAAGAGGGTGTACCAATTCTAAACAATGCCCGTCCAACTGGTTGGACAACTGTATCTCCTTTTGTTATAGGAAGTACGGTAAGGAATTTCCTGGCACTGTGTGTGGCCGCTCCACCAGAGGCATGGCAACCTCTGTTGCCTGTTTCAGGAATGTGTGAGCCATTGAAATTTGTGCCACTGCCACTTGTACTGTTCACACCTTCACTGAACACTACAGTGTGGATGTTGCCTCGAGGAACAGGGCAAGCTTCGGCCTCACTGTGCTTTAAGGACTCCTGTCTTAGGCCTGTGGCCTCCAGCCACCCAGACTGTCTTGCTGTCTGTAACTGCTTCGGACTTGTTCCACAGGTGTGACCTGCTGCAAGAGATATCCTCGAAGAAGATAGAAGTTATTTAAGAACTTACCATAACAGTAGATCTTCGAGAGAATCTCCTGCAGCACGTCATGCTGTCCCTCTCCTACCCCCCCTTCTCTTGGAGCTTTCAGTATCTCTCCCTCTTTCTCCAGGTTGGTTATTACCTGCTGTTTCACTATGCCTCTGGCTGGAATCTCTGGCTCCTCTCGGTTCCCCAGACGGAGATCCTCTGTTAGGGGTCTCCAATGGGAAAAAAACTGAGGAGCAGGAGCGCTATGCTTATATGACAGGGACATCATCCACATATGATGTCTTTGTGGCAGCCCCCTTCTAGACTGCTAGCTAGAAAAATTTCTGTGTGGTCCTAGTGCCTGCGGCTATAAGTTCCATAGGTGTGATCTGCTGCAAGAGATTCTCTTGAAGATCTACTGTTATGGTAAGTTCTTACATAACTGTTCTTTATCTACTTAAGGTGCAAATAAGGTTATTGTGTCCAAGCTATATTATTAAATTCAAAGTGCTACAGTATCCTTAGAGCATATAACAATTATAAATTTAGGACTGTCTCTCCGAATCACTTAGCAGTCTTTTCTAATTCCAGTATATCTATAAAGAGTCTGAAATGATCTATCAGTGATAAAGTCTTAAAGATCCGTGAACGGTAGAGTTGGAAATAAACAATGTGTTGGTAACAGATTATTACATCTGTTGCATTGAGTCCAAAATATCCATTTTGGAACTTCTGACACCTCTGAATGATCTTCTTCTTAAAGAAGGATGTGGACCTAGTGGAAAGGCCTCAAAGAACACTTACCAAACTAATGTCTAAATGTTAAGACAGACCTTGTGAGCACAGGCTCAGTGATCTGGGTCTGTTCTCATTGAGAGGTAGATGAGTAAGGGGCAATCTTTTATTTTTGTTTACAATCCTGAAGGATAAACAGCCATTTACTGATTTGGGCTTGAAGTGTAAACAAACCAGTCATGATCTGGCAGGGCACAAATTGCAGCTGGTGGAAATAACCCCAAATAGGAATGTTAGGAAATCTGCGTTCATCCCTAGGGCAGTTAGACTATGGAATAGGCTTCCACATGATCTTGTTTATTCACAAAGTTTTCTTGTCCTTATAAATAAATTGGATACCTTGATAAAGGATGGCTACTTGTTCAGCCTTAACCACTGAGACGTGGAGAGCAGTCATAAATGGGCAATATGCCGACTGTTGCCTTACTGCCGAGTGTAAGATCCAGTGTAAGATCATCCAGTGAGTCCACTTCTTTTTGCTTGTTGTAGATCAAAAAGATGTGTTGTGCCTTTATGTGCATCCCTCACTTTTGCAGGCTCCATAAGGGAAAATCGGACACCTGTCTACTGAACCTTCTCTTTCATAGCCAGGAATCATCTTCTGTGCTGTAATGCGGGGAAGGCAAAATTGGAATAAAGTAGTAAATATTATTGTACTGCAATTTTCCCCTCACTCTGGCAAGTCGGATGACCAAGTTGCAGTCAGTAATAGTGGGGTAACTTTGAAAATTAGTTAATGGTTCAGTACCCTCCAAAGTGTAGGGGCTTACCTTGCTCCATGGAGTCCACCAGCACCAGCCTGCTGGCCTGCTGTTTGCTCCCTTTGATTCCCTGGGACTGGCATCAGAACCAGAGGTGGAGGTGGAGGTGGAGGACAAGGAGCGCTGCCTTCTTTGGTGCTGATGATGTCGTGGATCTTAATGGCTTTAGCTGCACTGCCAGTCCTTTCCTGGTGGCCAATAAAGTGGCGCGCAAAGGTGCTCCAGATGAAGCCAGCAGCTTCCGCTGATGACACCTGACTTACTGGAATACTAACATAGAAACATAGAATCTGATGGCAGATAAGGACTGCTTGGCCCACCTAGTCTGCCCATTTCCCTACCTAGTGGATAAGCTGCAGATCCTAGTTAACCAACAGCCTACTTCCTCCTACCTTCTACTAGAATTGCCTTATGTCTGTCCAATGCATTCTTGAATTCCCCCACTGTTTTTGACTCCACGACCTCCTCAGGAAGGCTGTTCCATACATCCACAACCCTCTCCATGAAAAAATACTTCCTCACATTACCTCTGAGCCGTCCCCCCTCTATCTTCAAATTGTGCCCCCTTGTTCTTGCACATCTCTTTTTCTGAAAGATGCTACCCTCTTGGACTTTGTTGATTCCCTTGAGGTACTTGAAAGTTTCTATCATGTCTCCTCTTCTCCCTCCTTTCCTCGAGGGTATACATATTAAGCCCCTTTAGTCTCTCTTCGTATGGCTTCTAGTACAGACCCTGCACCATTTTGGTTGCCCTCCTTTGGACAGCCTCCACCCTGTCTATATCTTTGTGGAGATGGGGTCTCCAGAACTGCATGTAGTACTCCAGATGGGGTCTCACCAACTGTCTGTACAGAGGGATAACAACTTCCTGTTTTCTACTGGTGATGCCTCTCCCTATGCATCCCAGAATCCTCCAGTCCTCCTTACTGCCTTCTTGCATTGCTTGCCCACCTTTAGGTCATCTGATACAACTACCTCAGGTCCCTTTCCATTTTTGTTGTTGTCAGTATCTCCCCCTCCCCCATTGTGTACTCTTCCCCTGGGTTTTTGTTTCCCAGGTGCATTACTTTGCACTTCTTTGCATTGAATCTAAGCTGCCATACATTTGACCATTCCTCCAACCTTGCCAAGTCCCTTCTCATCCTTTCCACTGCACCTTGTGTATCAACCCTGTTGCAGATATTTGTGTCATCAAAGAGACATACTTTTCCTTCCAATCCCCTCTGCAATGTCACTTATAAAGACATTAAAAAGGACCGGACTCGGTACTGAACTCTGCGGTACCCCACTAGTAACCCCCTTTCTTCACTGTGGACTCCGTTCACTATTACCCTCTGCGTCCTGTTGTCCAGCCAATGTTTTACCCAGGCTACCATCTTGGGACCCACTCCCAGGCTGGCTAATTTATTTATTAATCTTTTGTGAGGGACTGTGTCAAATGCCTTGCTAAAGTCTAGGCAGGCCATGTCCGCAGCCCCCTTCCTGGTCTACTACTTTGGTCACCCAGTCAAAGAAATCGATTAGATTCGTCTGACATGACCTTCCTGCTCTGAATCCATGCTGCCTTGGGTCCTGTGCCCCACTGGCCTCTAGGTACTCAGCAGTTATTTGCTTCAGAAGTAATTCCATCATTTTCCCTACCACTGAGGTCAAACTGACAGGTCTGTAGTTTCCTGCTTCTGTTTTGCTCCCACTTTTGTGAAGGGGAATCATATACTCCCTTCTCCAGTCCTCAGGTACCACACCATCCTGCCATGATTTGTTAAAAAGGGTAGTCAGTGGTGTTACTAGTTCTCCCCTTATTTCTTTTAGAATTTTGGGGTGAATCCCATCAGGCCCCATTGCTTTGTCCACCTTCAGTTTTAGGAGTTCTTTCAGAACCCTTTCTTCTATGAAAGGACTGATACTGAACCCCCTATCCAGATACTGACTCCCCTATCCAGTGTGCTTCTATTGACTGGATTAGGTACCTCCCCCTCCTCTTCCTTTGTGAAGACTGAGCAGAAGTATTCACTCAGTATCCCTGATTTTTCACTGTCCCTCTCTGCCCATCCACCCTTGTCTTTATTCTGCCTCAGTATCCCTCCATTTGTCTTTCTTCACTCCCTAATGTGCCTATAAAAGGTTTTATCCCCCATCTTAACCGAGTTGGCTATCTTTTCCTTGGTTTGGGCCCGTGCTATTCTGACTGCCTTCCCTGCTTCCTTCTGCTTTAACTGGTACAGTTCTCTGTCCTGCTCCTTCTGTGTTTCCTTATACTTCCTGAATGCTATCTTTTTCTCCCTAACCTTTCCCGCCACCTCTTTTGAGAACCATAGTGGTTTTTTTGTTTGTTTTCATTTATTTGCTTCACACAAAGGCTTGTTGCCTCTGTGATGGCAGTTTTGATGTTTCCCCATTGTTGCTCCACCCCTCCTTCTTGCCAGTTTGCTAGTGCTTTTCTGAGGCACTCTCCCATTTTGACAAAATCAGCACTCCTGAAGTCCAGTACCTTTACTTTTGTATGGCTTGACTCTACAGTTGAGTTTATCGTGAACCACACTGTTTGGTGGTCACTTGTTCCCAGATGGCTACCCACTTCTAGATCTGAGATCCTCTCTCCATCCCCATTTGACAGTATCAGGTCTAAGATTGCTCCCTCCTGAGTGGGTTCCAACACTAGCTGTCTGAGGCATGCCCCCTGTAGGGCATCAAAAATGGCCCTGCTCTTGGATGTATCATGTGGCTGCAGCAAAGGTGCTCAAGTTAACATCTGGCATACTCAGGTCCCCCATCAACAATATCTCCCCTTTCTCTGCCATCCTAAGGATGCCTTCTATCATTTCCTTGTCCATTTCCTCCCCCTGAGATGAGGGTCTGTATACAACCCCTGTGCGGATTGTGGTGCCATTTCCAGTCTCCAGGGTGACCCACAGTGCCTCCTCTCCTCCCTGTTTACCATTTAGTTCCATTGCTTTGATCCCTTCCCTTACATAGAGAGCTACTACTCCTCCTCTTCTTCTACCCTCCCTGTTTCTCCTGTAGATTGCTTACCCTGGTATGTTGACATCCCAGTCATGGTTCTCTGTGTACCATGTTTCTGTGACTGCCATGATATCCAGGCATCCCTCCTCCATCAAGGCCACCAGTTCAGGGAACTTGTTACCTAGACTATGGGCATTGGTACTCATTGCTCTCCATTTCTTGATGGCCTTACCCCTTTTTGCCCCATCCCTGTCCTGACTGTCTTTGTCTTTTTCTCCGTTTACCCCTGCCCTTCTCCCTGTCAACTTCTCTGTCTTGGTGTTTACCTCACTAACTACCCTGATTTTTTTTGAGGGGCTAAGATTTCCCTTCTTCTTTTCAGTGCTTCCCCTGTTGGCTAGTTTAAATGTTTGCCAATGAAGCATTTGGAACAGAATGCAAACAGGGGGTGCAATAAAATATTTAAGGGCAGTAGCCTTTGTAGAAATAAGGACTTTGTGGCCAGTGGACATGACCAATAGCATCTTATGGCTGACACAGGGGAGACATGGCAACAAGTTGAACAGCCGGTCTGGCTACAGAGCCTGCCAGTGAGCCGCATAGAGCTCCTGGAGCACAAGAGGATGTCACTGATTTTCTCAGTAGCAAGGCATCCAACTATGTATTGAGGATCAATCAGACAGACCATTCCCAGTGACTGACAGAGGGTCTTGAACAATGGGAGGATTGGACCTACCAGTGAACAGCAGGAGCTGTTCCAGAACTTTCCTGTTGTGTGTCACAGGTAGCTTGGAGGCAGAGCTACTGCCTGAGCCAGCTTTCAGAGGTCTACTGAGGCTTCCACAGCCCAGAAATGGGAGGTTTGCTGGTCTTAAACAGCCATAGAAAGAAGAGACTGCTAAATGTAGTCAAGAGGGAGTGAGACCCAACATCAGCTGCTGAAGGGGGCAGTTTGCTGTAGAGTTACCCTGCAGCTGAGCAGTTTCCCTAGAGAGACTTTTCCAGAGACAGTCCACAGCAGTGGGAATTGTGACAAAGGCAGCAAGGCTTGGAAGTCACAGTGCTAGCCAACACAGCCAAGTGACAGCCTGCAGTGCGTGTTTACTTAGGGCATTACAGAAGGTGAGCTTACTAGCCAAGCATTCATCTGACCACTACGAGAAAGTGAGAGACTGATGGAGAAAGAGCCCCGGTGACCTGTGAGGTGCCATGGGGAGACGAACAAAGGAGAGCTAAGGGAGATGTTGGATGGGGAGACCAGCAAAGCAGAGCTGAGAGAGATGTTGGATGACAGCTGGTAAAACCAGTCAGGTCTGCAGAGACCAGGTGGAAGCTGCTGCCACCGAGAGTAAACTGAGTAACACATCAGGGCTTTTGGGTCCTGCACTGCATGACATTCATATAAAGTAGTTTGAGTAAGGCCAAAGGCCAAAGTTGGGCTGAAGTTTATGAACTAGACAATCCAGCTGGGATTTACAAATAGGGTAGTGAAAAAAGTACTGATTCGTTATTTAAGTGCATCAATGCCGGCCAACCATGTGCGACTGTTGTTGGGCCTGTGATGTTCCTACATCTGGGTACCCAGGATGACTCCCTGGAAACTTCTTAGGACTTGGAGTAACAGCACTGGTGTCGGTGGCGCATGGGTAGTTATTAACAGTGCAGTGTGTCAGCACAGTGTGTTGGGGTGGTCTTTGCCTGGAGTGGCTCAAAGGACAACCAAGCAAGAATAACTGCAGCACTGAGGTTGTTATATTTACATGTCTTAACCTTTTCCTTCTTCAGAACCTTGATCCTGGTCACCCCGAATAAGCCCCTTGTTACTTGCTTGACTGTTGTGCTGTGAGCATATTATGTGGGGCAGCATGAGCATATTATTTGGGAGTGATGACATTTTTTATTTTGGATAAACTGTTATCATACTATGTGGGAATTGGGTAGTTTGTCCTAGTGGGGACCATAGGGGTTGGGGGAGTGTAGAACCAGCTTGTGACCTAGCCCATTTCAATTACCCTGGTTAGAGACATCACACTGTTTACAACAGAATTCTATATTTTTGAGTAACCATTCCTCACAGAAATTATCGACCCAGGTCCCTCAACCCTATCTGAGCCTATAAGGCAGAGATAGTGTACAGAAATCTAGAGTGACCTGGTACACTTGTTCTGATTCAGCGGTTTGTTTTTTGACTGGGAACCTGAAGGCTTTTGTAGTTATTGGTGGGTTATCCCTAGGCATATCAGAAGTGTCCAGGATTAATTGCTTTACAGATTGTTCTGTGTGTAGACCTGATGCCTCCTTGAGAGCTCCAGGTACTCTCACAAGGTGCAAATTGTGATGTTTGGCCTGTTTTTTTGAACCCTCTGTTTTTCTGTTTATGCCAAGACTGTCTCACTTTGGCTGTTGCCAAGGCCTCAAGAGAAGTTTTTCACTTGGATTTCACTTGGAATTTTAGAGACAGCAGGAGGCATTGAAGCCCATATATGCTGTCCCCTAGTTTAGTGATAGTAGTCCTGTAATCCTTTTCAGCCAAGTTTCTATCCAGTCTATTATAAAGAGATTGACATTACCACTATCTACCACCTCTGGAGGCAGATTCTTCCAGATGTCTTCTTTTCTCTGTGTATAATACTTTTTACGTTTATCAGTTTTAAAATTACTTGGCTGGATTTGTTTATGACCCCTTGCGTTTTGGTGTAGTCTGCATTTCAAATTCATACCCTCCATAAGATCCACATAATTTACAATTGTATGCATTAACAACAAGTCATCCCTAATACATCTGTTATGTAACATAATGTATTTAATTTTAGGAGTTTCAAATGGTCCTTATAAGGTTTACCTTCCAATCCTTGAATAGATCTCATTGTCTTTCTTTATGTTCTAATTTATTGCGATCGCTAATATTTAGACTACCCCAAAACTGAGAGCAGTAATCCAGATGTGGTCTCACATATTCATTGTACAAAGGTAGTCTGTTATTTTGATTTATTCACAAAATGCCTATTGATAGCATTTAGCACATAATTTGTTTTTTTAAACACCTCTGTACGCTGGCCGTGCGGTTTGAGATAATTTTTGCGATGATCCCCAGATCTCTTTCCTTTGTTGTTTCCTCCAGTAGCTCATTCTGCGGGTAGACTTTGCATTTCATGGTGTTAAATGACATTCCCCACTCTTGCCCACTATTACCAACCTCTCCAAGTCACTCTGTAATACCTCATAAGTCTCAGTAGTGTCGACCCTACCACCCAGCTTAGTGTCATCTGCAAAAAGACTGTAGCAAGTTTTGAACTCATTCCCTATGTTTGAAATGTACAGCTTGAACAGAACAGGGCCCAGTACTGATCCCTGTGGCATCCTGCTGGTTAGTTTAATGGGTGATAATGCATATCCATTTATCTTGACTATTTGTTCCCTATTATAGAGCCATCTTTCAATCCAATTTATCAATTTTTGATCAAACTGTATTTCTATTAATTTGGTCATTAGCGTTTTATAAGGTACTACATCAAAAGCCTTTCTAAAATCAAGGTAGATGACATCAGATGGTGATCCATTACAGTGTAAGCCACTTAGTGCGCATTGTTTCGTGCAGCAGCTTTTTGTCTGCCAAAAACAGTGTCCGTAGTTGCAGACAGGGGGCAGTATTACTTAAGAATACAGTGATCGTGGGTATATACTGCAGTACACAACACTCCAGATATAAAGGCACTATAAGGAACTGTTCCAGGATGTTAAAAAGTGCAGTATTATTTCGGGATCATTATACAGCAGTGTAGTACTGTATGAGGTTTGTTTGTTTCTTTTTTTTTTCGTTTTGTTTTGCTTTTGAAATGTGCTTTAGTGCTGTAGTGTGCCTTTGCCTTGTATAATGAGAGGCAGGGGGTGGTGAGTAAAAGTTTATTTATTTATTTATTTTTTTACTGAAGATGTGACTGGGAAGAGAAATGGTGGTTAAAATCACTTGAAGGCATGGACGGGGTGGTGGTTAAAAGTTTTTTAATTGAAGATGTGAATGGGAAAGGGGATGGTGGCAGCAGAATGTGAGACAAGCATAGACTAGAGGCAGTAGGTGAGCTAACTAGGTGCTTAACTAAATGCTTAAGTAATAGCCACTATTAGCACCTAGTTAACATGTTCACTTATCGCTACCGTGAGCAGAATGTAGTCACTCGGTTAGCATTAATCTGCCTCTCAGCTGTCCGCTGTTGCCAGCCAGCAGCGTTCACATAAACAGATGAAATAAATGTTATTGTGTATTGGAATGGTTTTGGTTTTTAGTTTTTGTTCATGATACCTGATTGTCTGTGGTATTCATGTCTGCCTTTGGTGGAGTCGACTGTATCAAGATTGAGACTTATTTTTTAGTAAAAACACAGTAAGTTAGTTGTGCATGATTTCCCCTTAGTGAATCCATGTTGGTGCTTGTTTTTATGTTCAGTTGATCTGCCTTCATGCTTCTTCTGTCCTTAATGCAACTTTCCATACTCTCCCCCAGTATACTTGTTAAACTGGTAGGTCTATAATTCTGCTGGTTACTTTTGACACCTTTCTGTATTTCCTTGCACTTGCACAAGAAACACCTTGGGACAGTACCGCATTTGAGAGGTGTGTCAATAGCGAGTCCAATGCAGAGCACTGTACAGTGGGCTCGACCCTGACACACACCAGTGACCACTGAAGCCGAGTGTGACGGCCGTCGGAATTTAATTGTGGGGAGTCGGCAGCACTTGAGCGAAATGAACCGCACTAATGAGAGAGTGCGCTTCATTCCTCTCATTTGCTTAGCCAGCATTGCAACTCTGCAGACCCTCCCTCTCCCTCCCACTGCTGCAGTCTGCCCCACATGCACCCTCTGTTCCCCCACCAGTCCAGCATCTTTCATTGACCCCTCTCACTGCCTCCCACTGCTGCTGTCCCAGCCCCGGGCATCTAATCAAACCCTCCCGCTCACTCCCACCATGTGCTGTCCTCCCCATACCCTCCGCTCCTCATTCCTGTCGCGACATTGGGGTGCCTAATCTCTGCTGCATCATATACAATTCCCCAACTCATGTGACACACTGGGAGCCCATCCCAGTGTGCCCCAATTTTCCTTTTTTTGTATGCCCCAATTATTTTTTTTGTACCTGTAAATAAAGAAAACCATCCCCCGACCTCTTTTATTTCACCTGTAAAAACGAAAACGGTCCCACATTGTCTCCCCAGTCCCCACCCTCCCACTGAGCACCCACCTCCCTGCACCCCGCTTAACCCATCCCCACCCTTCCACTGAGCACCCATGTCCCCTTACCCCCCCCTTACCCCGTGCTTACCTTCGGAGGTCGGCGCTGTCATCTTCTGAGGACCAGGACATGTCTGCATGCTTCAAAGCTGACCAGCAAAGTGAAGAATCAAAGGTAAGCGCCGTATAATGGCAGTCAGTGGGGTTTTCAACTTAGGTTGATAGCGCAACCATTTTTAGGAATTTTGACCCCAAATTTTTAAAATGGTGTTCTTGGGACCCCACCTCATGAACACTGTCACTGTCATTTCATTACTCGGTCCTGAAAGGTGATTTTGCGGTCGCTGCATGGAATCACCTTTCGGGACCGATTAACAAAATGACAGTGCTGCTATTCATGAGGTGGGGTCTCAAAAAGCCCATGTTGCGAATTTGGTGTAAAAATTCTAAAAAATGACTGCATTATGAGCATGCGTTGCACGGTTTCTACACACGCTCCTAACTTCGCCAATTTTTAATATTTTCACTCCAGATTTTCAACATTGCAATTTTTTCATACCTCCTTATGAACTGTACAGCTGTCATTTTTCACATTCTGCCTAAAATTGTTTTCGCACCTGTGGTGCAGAACGATGCGGTCACTCTGTGAAATCACCTTCCGGGATAAGTCAACAAAATGACAGTGGCACTCTTCATGAGGTGGGGTCCCAAAAAGACCATGTTGAAAACTTAGTGAAACAACTCCAGAAAGTGGTTGAGTTACACCCAGTTGTTCAAAATTTTCTACACACACATGTAACTTTGGTCATTTTCAATTATTTTTACTCAAAATTTTCAATATAGCCTTTTTATCACACCACCTCATAACCAGCACAGCTGTCATTTTTCACATCCTGCCCATAATGTGTTTTTGCACCTGTGGGGTAGAATACCATTTTCCCACGGATTTGAAAATTTTCACCCACAGGGTTCATGAGGTGGGATGACAAGAAGAATGTGTTCAACATTTAGGGTCAAAATATGAAAAAATGACAGTTATGGCCACTTGTTGCAATTTCGGTATGCATGCTAGTAATTGCAGAAATCTTAAATATTTGAACAACGCATTTCTTTTTTAATTATTTGTACTTCTGCTCCATGACCCTCTCATTCTGAAGGGAGCCCCAGCCCCGCCCCCTGATATCCACCAGCCGACACAACCAGCTACCCCCAGGGCTCACCCCCACCAGCGGGTCGACAGGAGGGCCTATCCCCACCAAGACTGGATCCAGTACAGTGGTCTGTGCCGTGACTATTCGGGGGTGAGACCTGCGAGCTCCCTCCATCATCCACCATGAGCTTTTTTCCTCCTGGTTTCTCCCCTTCAGGGGCAGAGTGTGCAAGGTGCTGCACATGCACCTGTGTGCACACCCCATCAGGTGCCTGCCTTGCCTCTGACCTGATATGTGCAGTGTCAGTGTGCCAGGCCCCAGCTGCTAATAGGGGCCAGGCATGCACCGACAATTGATCCCTCCTCTCCTCAGAAAAGGAGAGCTGTCCCTGGGATGCTCGATCCTTCTCCTCCGCTGCCAACCCCCAGTGGCCTGCGCTTGCTCCTGAACACAGGTCGCCGGCATGGCGCGAGGTGTGGCATCCAGTGCCTCAACCCTCGGCGCCACTGGCCCGGCGATGCACCCCTTATTTTCAACATAGCCTTCTTATTACCCAAGCTTCTGTATTCAACTGCTGTCCAGAATATGACAGCTTGTCAAAACGTAGTTCAGGCAGGCTTTTCCTCCCACCAGAAGTTCAACTAACACAATACACATCTGCCACATAAACCATGCAAGGAAACATTCAGCATTGACAAATGCTTGTTTAAATACTGGGACCACATCTGTCCTTCTCCAATCTACAGGTACTTCACACCTACTTATTGACACATTAAATATATGAGCCATGAGAGCTGCCAGTTTGTGTGCTATTTCTTTGATCAGTCTTGGTCCTAAGTCATCTGGTCCAACTGATTTTACTATATCCAGCGCAAGCAGTTTATTCAATACCTCAGTATGTTCGGTTGTCCTTGGACTGTTATTGTCACCTGCTACTTTGTCTGTCCCAACATGTGTCACAGAAGAATTTTGGAACATAGTGCCGAAATATTTGTTAAATGTCTCAGCCATTTCAGTCTTATTGATTTCCTTGCCATCGCACTTGAGGGGCTCTACTATTGATGACTCATTACTTAAGATTTAGTAGTTGCCGTATTGGTCCTTGCAAGAATAGATCCAGAAGCAAATGATTTGATACCTTTTAATGGACCAACATAGATGTAACAACAAGAACAAAGTGCTCTAGCTTTCGGACCAACCAGTCCTTCTTCAGAAGCTCATGGCAGTTGTTTAGAAAACAACTGGTTGGTCCGAAAGCTAGAGAACTTTGTTCTTGTTGTTACATCTATGTTGGTCCATTAAAAGGTATCAAATCATTTGCTTCTGGATCTGTCATTACTTAAGGAATTTATATAGCTGTAAAAAAGCTTTGGATTTGATTTGTTTTTGACTACCCTCTCCTCAAGCATGATTTTAGCTCTCCTAATTTCCCTTTTACATGATCTTATGGCACGCTTGTATCTCTTTGTGTTTGCTTCTGTTGGATTGGCTTTCATTATTTCATAAAAACCTTTCTTTCTAGACACTGTACTAATTTTCTGACTTGGTAAACCATGGTGGCACCTTCCCTCTTCTGTTGTACATTCTCATTTTAGGAATATAGTTATCTCTCAGTTCATAGATGTGACTTTTAAATATATACCAGGCCTGTTCTGCATCCTTACCACATGTCTCAGTTTTCCAGTCTCACTTTTGTAATCTGAGCTTTATGCTTTCATAGTCTCCCCTGTTATAGTCGAACTTTCCTATCTCTCCATTGTTGGCAATGTTACGTCTATGTATCTTAAACAATATAACATGATGATCGCTGTTGGACAAAGGTTCCTGCATTTCGCAATGACAGCTATCTTTAATGTTGGTGAGAATAAGATCTAAAACATTCCCACCCCTAGCTGGTTTGTCTATGCTCTATGTCATGTTGCATTCATTTATAATTTCTAGGAACTCATTTCCTATTTTAGTATTAGCTATGTTGTTTAACCAATCAACTTCTGGCAAATTAAAATCTCCCAATATTAGAGTATCATTAGTACTACAAGATGTATTGAACATTTCAGAGTATAGTTTAATAGCCTCAGCATCTTTTTTATCAGGTGGGATGTAACAATTTCCTATTATGAGTGGCCTGCCCTTAATATTATTTGTCCTTATCCTTACGGATTCTTTTTGGTTGTCATCCTTAGGGTCTCACTTAATAGGCTGTAGTGACGCCCTACAATAAATGGTGAAACCCCCCTCCCCTTTAGTTTTTTCTTTCTTTCTTTACTAAACAACTGACCAAACAACAACAACAGATAACCCATGATGTTTCTGTTCCAGCCTTCCGTGTCATTACATCATGTCTCCTTCACTGCTATAATATCTGGGTCTAATTCAGATACTTTAAGTCAAAATTTGTCAATTTTGTTGCTTAGACTTCTAGTCCTGGATATTCAAACTGCACCCAGAAAGGGCGCAAGTGTTTGCTCCATGCAACTGATTTGCGCCAGGGTGCAAAAGTGCTATATGCAAATAAGATACGCTACTGCACATCTTGTCTGAATATTGTAAAATATGCCTACCAGCGATGCTCCGGCATATACCGCTGCCCAATCTGAATATCTGGATTGGGGTTGCTCAACACGTCTTTGGATGCGCCATGTACAAATTCCAAATATTCAGACTAAAATATGCAAATGGAGCCATTAGTCATGCAAGGCTCAAATGGGGCCGTTTGCATGTCATTATGGCCCCATTTGCATGTCTGGGGCAGGGATGCACCCAGCAGAATGCGCCAGGTGTTCTGCAACCTCCGTGTGTCATGAAACATTTCCCATCCCCCTGGCAGTCTAGTGTCCCCCCCGCCTGTGCCCGATTGTAAAATGAGTAAATTCATCCCCTCTGTCCCTGGTAGTCTAGTGGTCCCCCCGCACATGCTGGGTGTATCCCCTTTGAATATCTAGGCCCTAGTATTTAATGTCATGATGGTTAATTCCTTAAAAATGTGCTATAACCATTTCTGACTTTATGCTTTGGTATATCATCCTTAATCCCCTTCCTTAACCCAACACCCACCAGTGCTAGTTTAAAGGTCTATTTATGATTTTGTGTAGCCCTTTTGCAGGTAGCTGAGTTCCTACCCTGCTCAGGTATAATCCGTCTTTAGCAAATAGGTGTTCCTGCCTCCAGAAACATTCCCAGTTTCTTAGAAAATAGAAATCTTCCGTAAACGTCCATTTATCTAGCCATTTATTAAGTTCAATTATATAATTTTCCTTTTTATTTGAATCTCTCACTAGAGACAGGATTACGGAAAGGAAAAAATTACATTTCAATTCTTTCAGCTTATGCTCTATTTCCGTAAAGTCCTCCTTTAATCCTGTTCAATGATCTCTTGCCTATATCATTCGTTTGTTACCTGATTTTCCATTTTTGTTGCCCTTTCTGATACTGTTTTCATATCAGCACTAATCCTGTTGACCTTGGCTAAATCCTCTGTAGAATCCAGTTCCTGAATATGATCAAGTATGTGCATACCTTGCCAAATTGGCACATTCATTTATTAAGTTTGTGTAGGTAGGGAGAAATCGGCAGACTGGAGAGGCCAAGTGGTCCTTATCTGCCGTGAAATTCTCTGTTTCTATTAAATATTTATGAGTAGGGCCAGTGTTTTCCAGATGTGGGTTTCGGTGATGAAAAATAGGCAATTCCGGACAATTCTGGATGTCATGTATAGTGTAGTATCTGACAGAATGTATATAAACAACTGTAGCATAAATGTAATAAAACCAACATCAAGACAAAGTACAGTTTGGGTTAAATACAATGCTGTTTTAATACTGAAGGCAGTTTTAGTACAGTACAGTATTGCAAGATGTCACATCACAGTTTACATCTGTTTCGGTATTCAGTTATTGTTTCTAAAGCAACTGCCTAGAAAGTGTTGTGCTAAAAATGAACAACACTGTATTGCAATGTTCAATTATGTTTAATAAATTCACTCTCTTCCGCTTTGTGTGTGCAATTATTTATCTTTCTAAAAAACATTGCTTACTATGGAACGCCTAAAAAACACTGTACATTAACATACCAGTACTTAGCATTTTATTACCTTCGATGCACAATGAAACTTTTTAAAAGTACATTCAGTCCATATTCACTGGTGCAGAGTTAAAACTTAAAAATGCATACATATATATATATATATATATATATATATATATGCATGCTGTCCACAGACATGCAGTACCTCTGAGGGGTGACTACTCATCCTAATTTGGAAAAACGTTGTTTAGCATCGGCTGAGTTACATGGCACTGGCAACACTCATGTTTGCTACCTGGCTAAACCTGGGCAAGTGTTTGTACATAGTTTGTCAAAATATATACGTATTGACCGATGTTTCAGCAGACAATTGACGTGCAGTTTTTGTGTACATGGACTATTCATCTTCAACTGCTAAACCAAATAGGGATATTGTCTTGCTCTAGTTCTCAAAGTTGTTGGACCTTACTGGAACTTGATTTGGTCCAAGATTCTGACATTGTGAAAGAACTGAAAAGTAGGTTGGTTGTTTGTGTTCAAATAGCTTTGCAACTTTGTGGCACAGTCGTGGAATACTTTTCACTTCTTTAGATCTGGGGCATGCTCTTCTTTGTACTGCAGTCATGTCAGCAGGTCTCTTGCCATATTGTACATATGTGTTGGTAGTGTGCTATGAGATTCAAGCTTCATCAATGTTTCAGTAAGAGGCGCTGCTTCTTGTATGAACAACAGATTTTGTTGAAGCACTTTATTCTGCGGAAGGGTAGACAGCTCATTTAAAACAACAGTTTCATCTTCATTTTCAGTTTCTAGGGCTACAAAAGCATTATAATCTGCAACGTGTGCTATGATAGTTGACAGCCTGGAACCAAGAATTCTGCTGTCCGATTACAGGTTCTGGTGGCAAGGTTGGATTTTGCACGTCAGCATCAATAAGGTAGTCACAGTAACATGCATGGCACAGAGGGGCTTTACAGAATAACTGTTTTTATTAATGCACATAATCTGTCAACCACTGGGAAAACTGGGCGCCAGCATTACCCCGGTAATGCAGTAATGTGAGCCCAGCATGTTACGTGAATGCATTTCTTTAGTATGCCACCTAAATTGTCCTGAAATTACTTCAGCGTGTATTTTGCATTGTCAGATATATATCCAAGAACCCTTGAAAAGTCAATATTATAGTGCACAAGAGTCTTTGTAACATGGCACAAAAAAGAAAAATGAAATGAAGCACTCAGATAGGTGCAAACACACCATGTGGTACAGTAGAAACCATGGTTTAATACCATAGTAGATCATGGTTTGTATTGTAATACCTTGACAATCCACTACAGATAAGAAGCAGTATACAAGTGAAAGAAATATGCAAATAGCTTGCAGTGTGTAGTTGTCCCAAGTTGTATTTACTAAGAATTTTCCTGGCACAGGGTTTTTGACTTTTTCAAGACTGTTCTATATTGTAATTACAACAGAAGTTCATGAGTTACTAAAGATTGTACATTTAAACTCCACATATACTGTTAATTATGCTGCAGCAATATTTCTGTAGAAGTGAACAGTTACATACTGTTACCATCCCTTCTGATATACTGCTGTCTAAGCAACTGTGGGTGCAATGCATTGTGGATGACTGAATAACATTATCTGGCCTGGCCTTTTAAAGATAAGCATGCAGCTTCTATAACCGAAAGCAAAAATAACAGACACTGAGCTAAACAAAGCAAAATCAAAGAGAGAGGATAGTTCTGTGGGTGAAAAGAAAAATAAATTGAGAGAAACAAAAAGAAATAAAAGAAACAGACTAACAATAGTAGTCAAAACAAGTATTTGAAAGCATACCTCTCAACTGTCACACATTATGAGGTACGTCACTCATTTTACCTCTCAGAAACCCTTTGTCCATCATGGGGAAGGTGATATTCCACATTCCCCACTGACTCTTAAAAGCAGAAATTCATAATAATCTATTATGCTTAGTTATACAAAAACATAATGAACATTAATGCACTGATAGCTATAGTGTTCTGAGTTTCCAGTGCCATGTTAGACGATATGTCACACGTTTTGCTCATTTGTCACACATTGTGTCACACATTTTGGTGGAGAAAGGTTGAGAGGTATGTTTGAAAGATGAAAGCAGTAAACGTTATGTTGTTCTATGTCCTGCTGAGTTAGGTAGTTTAGAGGGAAAAAAAGTGAAAGTAATATTCTGCAAATAGTAGTTGTTCAATAAAGTGTTTTTCAGATTGGCTTAGTTCAGTACAGTTGGAGAAAAGGTGCTTGTGCTACTAGGATTGTGTGACAGCCACCTATTGGTCTGCAAAGGAACTGGAGAAAGAAAACTAAAATGTACCTTAGCACACTCCCATCATGCAGTGCAGCCCATATCTTCTAATACATAGAGAGGAAAATCAAAGCACCTAGAATAGAAAATGAATTGCAAGGTTTTTAAAAGTTGTAAAATATGTTTTGATGTTAGAAAGCTTAAAGCTTGTAATGAAAGTTATTGTAACAAAAGTGAAGTAGTAGCCACAATATTTCCAATAGGTGTGTTCCGAATTGTTTTCAAGTATATGTACATCATGTTTAATAGCTCAATTTATAGTATTCTGAAAGTAAATCAGTGTGATTGTACTCATTTATTCAAAAACTATTAGTCATACAGTCATTGCCATGTTACAAGCGGATTAAGCCACTCGAAAGGATGGGTCTACAGTGGAATTAATCCATGGTTGGTTGGTTGGACCCATTCGGCTTTCGGATTAGTGGTCCAACCCCCCCCCCCAACAATGGATTAATACCAAAGTAGACCCATGCTTTCTCGTGGCTTAATCCTTACTTATAACAGCCTGTGAAACTGTGGCATGGTTCACATGTTCAAGTTCAATGGTTTCGCTAGCTTCGCACATACATCATCCTTTTGTAGTTCCAGGGGGAGTGAAGGGGACAAAAAACATGATAGATCCCCCTCTGAAATATGTGTGTTCCCAGATTGTAGTGACAAAGAAATAGTGTAACCTACTGGGAAGCACTAGAGGCAACAGCCTTCTGGGATGGTGTTGAAGTCACAGGCCCAGGAGGAGAAGCAATGGGCTCATTCAGAGACTCTATAGAGACTGATGTTTCTCAGGCCCAGATGGGTGGGCACCAGCAGGGTGAACCTCATACTCTTGGGGGGGGGGCTGGGATCTGTTCGGTTATAATTGCCCTTCTGCACCAGAGGAATCAAAGGATAAGGTGGAGAGCGGATTCTGTTCTCTCCAGGTACCAGCTTTCTGCACCTAATTAACACAAAAATCTTGTTCCATCTGATCCAAATCTTAATCCGTATTATGAGATGCCCAAGGGCACGTACGAAAGAGTGACCTTGTTCATTGCACAGGTTGCACTTCATTCGATTTTGGCAAAGAATGTTCAGATAGCTGAGTTCTGTGCAGAGGGGACATCTCACCTGGTTACAGGGATTACTAAGCTGTTGTTTAGAGCTGCAGCAATAGCATGCCCTTGGCTACCCCTGATAAAATACACCACCATGATCTCTCCCCAGATAGAAGCTGTTAAGCAGATGTTGTATGCCACTATCCCCCTTTCAAAGTTTCCCCTGCAGTCTCTAACCCCAAGACCCAAATATTTTGGGGGCCTAAAATAGATCTGTCTCATCAATGACATCACATTCTGCTTTACCCAGTATAAAATAGCCACGATTTTCTCCCCTTTTTCCAAAACAGTATAGTGATGGCTGTGTATGATGATTTCTTCAGCAGAATGGCATAGAAGCAGGACCAGCATGGAGATGTTTTGAGGGCATGATATTTTTGCCAAAATCTATCAAGACCTTTGGCCATTTTAAAGTTACTGTCAAAAGTTGTTTCAGTACAAGTATTAGTGATTGCATACTTTTCAGTGGCATACAACTGCATGGAATCAGCTGCAGAAACATCAGGCAGAGGGAGAACAGAATCAGTAATGTCTGAAATATTCAGTGCCACCTCACTGAGCCCAGAAGAAGGGGCACTATCGGGATTGTAGTTCCCGGGATGGAGTATGTGAAGGTACGGGGAGAGAGCCTGTGGTACTTTTGCAGTCCCCTTTAGACCCCATATTCATTGCCTGTAAAAAAAAAAAAAAAGTCATGCCCTTCATCTATTAAGGCCTCTTTTCCCATCCCAGTATCAACAACTGATACAGTCACTGTATCAGCCACGTTATCATTTACAGGCACTGTTTCTTGAAATGCTGCTTTTGCAGTCTCATATTCAGGTCTGTGAGCAGCCGCTTTTGTGGACCCGTTTGCAAGCCTCATTGCAGCACTATCAGTGGTACCGTCTTTTTCAATTAGAACAGGTGGTGTGTCCTGAGTGGCCAAGAGGCCACACATTCTTTTTCCAAAGAGACACTGGGATCTTTAAACAAAACTGGAGACTGCGTAAAGCACAGCTCCTGAGGCACTTCAAGAGAATTAGACAAGCTGAGGCAGTACCTGTCTGGCATTCCACCAAATTACCGTGGCAGGATCCTGAGGAGAAGCTGCAGCTGATACCACCAATCACAGGGACTGAGGTAGGGGCAAAGTTTTCAGGAAGCATGGCACTTTATTCTCTGAATCAGATACAGTGTTTGATGGATGTTCTTTTTTAATGTTTGTTATTATGGCTCAAGTTGAACTATGCATTAATTTATATATATATGTATTTTTTACATTAATGTTTCTCAACATGTACTATGAAGAAGCATTTATGTTATGTTCTACTGGTATGTTTTTTCAGAATGTGCACTTAACAACTCTGGCATCTATGTAACTGGCCAGCTTGTCTGTATGTTCTTATACTTAAGAAATGCAATAAGAGACAATATCTAGAGTCTCATGTATTATGTGCTTGTACTGTGTAATGTTTATATTCTCAATAAACCTAACAAGTTCAAAAAAAAAAATGCAATAAGAAGCAATTAAAAAAAGGCTGTGCCGTTCACTGATTCAGTGATCTCAAATATGGTGAAGCACAGCTATACAAACTGACGGAGCAGCTGCTCTCTCAGACAGCAGTGATGAGGGAGTAGGTGCCACTTGTAGATGACTCACTCTGCAGCATGGTCAGCTATTAGGATTGCATCTGCCTTCACCTTGGTGGAATGAGCCCTCTGTGATTGGGTAAGCAAGCAATTGCATGGTCTTCCTGAGGACTCTAAGGTGAAAGAACTAATTCCTCTGATCAGTGTAGTTTCGACCTTCTTAGGAGATCCAGCCATGGATATGTTGCAGCTTTCAGCTACGTCTTCTGTGGCAGCAGTTGCTAGAATGAGAGTGGTGTGGTTATGCCACTGGTCAGCTGGCCAGACCTCAAGACACATTTGCTCAGTGTTCCCTTTTCGGCTGACATGTGATTTGGGCCAAAACTGGATGAACTCTTAAAATACATTAAGGATAGAAAGGGTCAGCTTTCCGTATCAAAGAGTCAGTAGAACTCGAGTTCATCTTTTAGAAACAAAGGCTAAATTCATTTTCAGAACTCCAGAGGCAATTTGCCTTTTGGGGATATGTAAATCAGTTATCATTTTTCTCCCAGAATTTTTCGTGGTGCCACCAAAGAGGTAGATTCTTGGAATGATGCTTTGCAGGCCAATCTTGTCCGCCAGACTGGAGTAATCATACCTTCATCCTTCAGGAGAGGGGTCATGGATTTTACTCCATCTACTTCATAGTTCCTAAAAAGTTGGGGGGGGTGCCTATTTCTGGCTCCTGAAAGTGAGAGCAAGTTGGTGAGACAAACCAAGTTCAAGATGGAGACGTGGCATATCTCATTTAGGATAGGGAAGTGGCGTATCTCATTTAGGATGGAGAAGTGGCATATCTCGTTTTGGATAGGGAAGTGGCGTATCTCGTTTAGGATGGAGAAGTGGCGTATCTCATTTAGGATTGAGAAGTGGCGTATCTCATTTAGGATAGGTTTATTAACCTATAAAGCCCTACACGGACTGAGTACAGCCTACCTGGCAAAGCTCCTGCACCCACACACACCAGTTTGCCCACACTGATCAGCCCGGGAGGGCCTCCTGGTGGTTCCAAAGGCTAGACTGCAGAGTTCAGGTGATCGGGCCTTTGAGGTAGAGGGCCCTTCACTTTGGAACTCCTTGCCCAGGTCCTTGAGAAAGCCCACTCAGTGGAGGCTTTTAAAAAGGGGCTCAAGTTTTGTTTATTACAACAGGCATTTGGAGAAGTTCCATAATGCATATGTAACCCCTAGGTGGCGCTACTCCTAGAGTTACTACCCCTGCCTTGCCTGCCCACAACAAGGTTGAGGGGCCTGGGTTCCCAAACTTTAACTGTTTTTTCCATGCTGTTACATTTGCGCAGTGCCTCCACCCAGAGTATAGCTTTAAGTGGGCTAGCTGTTACCTGGTACAACCTCCTGGGATGCCATACCACCCACTACAACCATTAGCCACCCCAGCGCCTGACCCAATAGCATTTCACTACATTTTAGACATTTTTGTAATTAAAGACTGTCTGTAATAATATGCTCACAACATAAGTGCAAAACAGTAACAACAATATATACTGTATTTGGGGGCATAGGGATTAGAAATGGGGAAACAGAAGGAATACAGGTTATGCAGTGATGATTAATATTTACAAAATTTACATTTGATTTGGTTTGGATTTATGGTTTGTGCTGGTGAAAACCCTCCAGTTGGGTAGATACCAGTTAAACTAGAAGAAGTAATCACTTTATACCAACATTTGATACCCAGAGCCCTGGCTATCTAAACTGCATATAATCAGATGGAACACATTTCATTATTGTTACCCACCACTGGTACCAGTTCCCCAGATTCGGTATGAAACCCCGTAATCTCATACACTTTTACCCTGGGTACCCTGTTACTAAAGTCCTTAGATGGTCGCAGGCCTGGTGGATGGTGCATGTGTGTATTGGCTGGCTTGATTTAAAGAAGAGATAGTGTTTAACTAGAAAGTCAACTAATAAACAAACAATTTCAGATCCTTTGCGGGTATTCTGTAGCTAGAAACAAAACATTTGGTTGGATGTAACCCATCAGTCACACCGGGTTTGGAGATTAAGCCTTTCTTTCTTTTAGCACATTTATATGATTTTAAACACTCAGCACATTTATATGATTGAAACATTCAGCACACTTATAGAAGGGGATAGCACCTTCCACCAGGGGCCAGGAGGGCCACCTTAGTCAAATTACTTAAGGGAAAACAGTCATTTCCAGGTTACAGAAAATCCAATTTTAACGTCAGGGTCTCAGTCTGTTTCGTGGCTTGCAGCTGTGGCTTGTAGCTCCACAGGACGGCTTGACCAGACAGCACAATACTGGACCTCCCAGGCAAAGTCAGGATGAGCCCCTTACTGAATGCTCCCCTTCCAGTCCTGTAGGCTCCAGCAGACATCACACATCAGTACTTTTCTACTCTGTTCTGGGATCACTATGGGTACCCCCAGAACAGTCACAGTCAGCAAAAGTTCCAACATACGGGTCCACCCTCGCTGGGCTAAGGTTATGCGCAGCAGCTGCAGGGTGCAGACCCAAGAACGATCTTATGTAGCACAGTCACTTGGGCAAGGCTGTCCCAATTTAGCAATGGCTCGATTATTACTGCCTTGTGGATTCTCTTTATTTTTTCTGAAAGAGCGGTGCTCAGGGCCCTGTTTATGGTCACTGGGTCCCACTGATCAGGTGGGAACACCAGGACCACCGAACACTTTCTCAGTTAGACCCATGATGCAGAGTGGTCGAACATCAAAGTACTGCTCGTACTCACGCGATCCCTGTGCACGGGTGCTTGTTTCAAGTGGGTGATCATGGTTGTACCTTTTTTGTAGCCCCAAAGGGCTGGAATTACTTTGGGCTGATTTGAGGGGCACAGGGGCACAAAAGGAGCTCGGGCAGGATCGGGGGACAGAAATAAAAAGGGAGGCTGTCCAGGAGGCGCTTGGGAGAGTGGCTGGAAATAGGAGCTACAGGCTGAAGGTAAGCCCCCGAATTAGTAGGGGGGGGGTTACACACATGTGCAGCACTTTATAGTTTCACTTTGTTTTAGTGTATTTATGTCTCAGGGTATTTTATGTGAATTTTAATGGTTCCATGTGATCTGAGCGAGTGAAAAACGGCGAGCCCAAAAACAGCAACGGCTTTTGGGTGAGTACAAATACAGCAACAATTGAGCCCCCCACACCCTCCTTACTATATTAACTGACTCTGTGGTCATAGCACCTCGGGGAGGGGGAAAATCTTTGTCACCATTTTTGACTTTGCCCAAAAGCTGTCGCTGTTTTGGGGCTCACTGTTTTTCACTTGCCCAAATCACAGGATACCAATTTTAAAGGAATAAGGTGATTATTATGTTTTATTTGTTATCGGTTGCATTTTCTTCTATTCCAATGGTGCCCTGGGCCTTTGGGGAAGGGGTGTCAGATATAAATAAATACTACTACCACATATGATCAGTCATCAGAGTCGTTTGGCCAGGTGACTACCTGGCCTCCATCGATCTTTCAAATGTGTATCTGAACATACTGATTTGATGGTTGCATTAGAGGTTCATGAGGTTCACTGTCTGGGATCAGCACTTTCAGTACCAGGCTGTTTATAAAGGTTCTGATAGCAATTGTGACTGCTTTGCAAAAGGAGGGTCACAAGGTGTACCCCTACATGGATGATTAGATCAGAGTATCATTGGAATGGGGGATTTTCTTCGAGGATCTCTCTTTATCAGGCTGCACCTATGGAACTATAGCCACTAGGCACTAGTACTACATAGAAACTTTTTGCAAGCAGTCTACCAGGGGCCATCCATGATGACGTCCTACGTTGGCTCCTCCTATATAAATGTGAGGGGTCCTCTTCCTTCCTCAGTTGGGCTGATGAAAGAGATTCTCCCGAAGATCTACTGTTACGATAAGTACATAACTGTTCTTTTTCTGGGAGACAAGATGGCTGCCATGTGCACTGTGTGTAAGCTAGCCCATGGCCAAAGGGCACTGTACAGCAACTCCTCAGCTCCTTTCACACTCCTGAAGCCCTCGAGATTCCTGCAAATGTGTCACTTTTCTTGAGATTTCCTGCTGTATTGAAAACTAATTAGAGTAACTTACTGTTGTCTCCGGGATATGATGAAGCAGCTTCACCTAGTGAGCAATGCCAGAGAAGCCAGGACAACCTGAAGTCTCTACGGCAGGTAACACTAATAGACTTGAACCCCCACAGTCAGAGAAACACAGTAAACCTAACCACACAGTCAGCTCACCCAGCTCCTGAAACGAGTGTTGAGACATCATGTCAGAGCTGCAGCAGAGCAGGAGGTCAAACCGTGCTAACCAGTTCAGCGCTTTCTGAGACTGACAACAGCAAAAACACCTGCCTGATGACCACTGCAGCTCGGGACATTTTCTCCTCCCCTACAGGTCAGAGTCGAGTGACACACTACTAGTTAATACTCAAGATTATCAGATCACGAACACAACAACCAATCCAGCCTTGGACTCCCCCCCAGCACTATCAAGGCATAGCAACTTTTTCAGTATTACAAAGCTTAGCCTGCAGTCTTGTACATAGGACTATTTTTATCAGGTAACATTGTGGGATTGGGGAAAACATGGCAAAGGTGAGGTAACGGCTGAAGAGCAACAAGACAAGGAAAATCCTGAAGCCTTAAAAATGAAATGAGGCAAGGATTTTCTAAGATTGATACTGCCCTAGAAACCCTAAATACCACTCTGGGAAGACTTACCCAGAAAGTTATTTTCATTATGCATTACCTTTTTGGAAACGTTGATAGTAGAGGGAGAGTGAACACTGAAGCCATTCGTGGAAATTGCCTCCAGAGAAGGAAAAGCATTGGAAATCCTTCAGGGTAAGATAGTAGAGTTGGAGATATGCAGCAGGAGAGGGAACTTTCAAATGAGAGTTTTACCTGAGAGTATGGTGGGAACAAAACCCATCAGATCTTGTGAAGAAGTACTGGCAAATATATTGAGGTGTTGATTATCCCCAGCATGAAGTGGAGTTAGACAAGGCACATTGGGGCAGTTTAACCGTAATTATCTCAGAAGGCAGCATCACAGAAGGCAGCCCAGGGGCTGGATTTTCAGTCTCCCCAAAATTGGCGCAGGTGTGGGGGAAAACTGTCACAAGTGAGGCTTCACTTGTGGAGCCGCAATTTTTCCCACACGTGACACATTTTCAAGTGGGAGGCGGTTATGAGCAGCTCCCTAATTAACGGCAGGTTGTGGCCATTTTGTTGATGCAGCTGTGCTGAACTATTATGCCAAGTGAGACCAGGCATAACATCTCCCGCAACTGTGCCTGCCACCCATGCGGAGCTCGAGCTGAAAATATTAAAGTCAGCAGATGCGAATAATTCGTTCCACATCGGTTACTGCTGAGTGGAAGTTAGTCCTTGGAGGGCTGAAAAGCTGGCTCCAGATTTATATTTATAAAACTGCATCACTTTCAGGACTGCAAAACCATTATCCGAAGGCACATCTAGAAAAAGGGCTGCACAAGAACTGCATGACACTGGAGATCTGTTACAACTGGCCCTGAAGTATTGCAAAAGTGTGAAGCCTTCAGTCCTGTCAAAAGAATCTTAAGAGAAAGCATAACATCAGGTTCTCTCCCCTGCAGCAGATCTGCTGTTGTAAATGTTTGTTTGTGTGAAGTGCTGAATAAAAGTGTAGATTTTTGACTTTTTAGAAGATTTTCCTAGAGAACCTAGCTAAATTCTCTCTGGTGCCCTGCCTAAGCTACCTATCATCCCAATCCTGAGAAGACGAGTGAGCTCTTGCACTACACCATGATGTCAAACTGAGTCTGACACAAAAATGGGGGTGATACTGAAAACTGCTGGTGATGTCACCTAGCCACATGTAGTGTTCAGCTCATGCTCCTGCCGACCGCGATCAAACACCACTTTACAAAATAAAGTTATTAGAGTAAAATGTCTGAATACTTAGTACAAAAGTGGTGGTACAATGAAAATGGATGGTTCAAAGAAGAAAAAAGCTGAGCAGAACAAAATTACCTTCAAAAGACTGCTGCAGGACTGAAACAGGCATCTGAACCCTGCTGAACAATACGGCATCTTCTTTGACCATTGCACCCCCCTCTATAGTGTCTTGACATTACAAAAGCATTTAAATTGGAGGTAACCACTACTCTGCAAACTATCGAAATGGCTGTACAGTCTCAAAATTGAAACAACTGAACTTCATTGGGCCCTAACAGAATTGTCTCAGTGATCTGACACCATGTCTGATCTTACCAGGGATATTCACCATCCGCAGGTTAAACTGGAACATAAATGCACATAGAATGCAGGATAAGGAGGAAAAAATTAAGGCTGCATGGTTTTCCAGAGAGCGCTGCAGGAACTCAGATTTACAATTTATACACTTCCTGCATGACTAGTTAGGCCTTCCAGCCACAGAGCAACTCCAGATTGAAAGAATACGTGGGTGCTATGTAGCCCAAGTAAGATGGCTGCCTGAAACTGGAGTTCTAGTTATCGGCAAAACTAAAGGAGAATAAACTACATTTTGCAGACCAGGGTCGACTCACTAAAGTACAAAGATTATTGGTGGAGAGTTTTCCCTTCACAATGGGCAAAAAAGATAATCAGCAGCTTGAAGGTGCAACTCCAGATCACAGGAATACGTAGAGCTCTTGGGCCTAAACCAGTATCCAGTGTGAGACCGTGTTCCATCGTCCTATGCTTTCTAGGTTATAAAATCAAGAAAAGGGTTTTAGCGATGATTTGGCAAAAGAAAGTAGTAAAGTGGGAGGATCACAGAATATTTTTCGATCATGGTTCTGCTATGGTAGTTCAAGCCCAGAGAGCAGCCTACGGTACCTGTCTTTGGGCCCTCCATCTGGTGGGCCAAGAGGTTTAAGCATCATTCCCCTCAAAATTAAGAATTCAATTTCCAGAGGGTCAATATTGTATCACAGTACAGTTGAGACTAGCAGATGGTCAGATGTCTCCCAGGTACATCAGCATGGAGAGACACTGACCGCATTGCTAAAATTGTTCACAAAGCAGGAGAAAACATTGATGTCCTAGTACACATAGGGACTAATGATCTCGCCAGCCAATCAGTTGTGGAGACCAAGGAACACCTGACTAGGCTGGGTGACAAACTATCATCTATTTCGTCCGGCATCTCCTTCTCTGAGATCCTGCCAGTCTGGGAGAGAAGAGCAGATGGACGGAAGGTCAGAGAAGGGGAGGTAGGGGAGCTAAACACATGGCTCAAGGGCTGGTGCCAGGAAAAAAGACACAGATTTGTAGGGAACTGGCAACAGTTCTGGGAGCGAAAGTTCTTTAAATTTGATGGACTGCATCTGACTAAAGAGGGAGTCAGTGCATTGGGGCAGAAGTTTGACGTCTTTTCAGAATATTTAAACTAGCAAATGGGGAGGGGTGCAGCACCCCATACGTCGAATGGGAAGAACACCCTTCCCCCCTCAGCTAGTGGTCAAACAGGAATTCAGCATGTTTGCCGTTCATTTGCATCACCAGGTAAGAAAAAAGGTTTGTCTCCCCATACGATGCACAGGGGTAATGCCAAACTTCACCCAACAACTAACACACCAACATCTGGCCAATGGAAAATCATTGTACACAAATGCTCACAGCCTGGGAAATAAGATCCCAGACCTGCAGGCAATAATGTCAGAGGCTAAACTGGACATAGTAGCAATTAATGAGACGTGGTTTACCAGTAACCACATGTGGGAGACTTCAGTACCTGGCTATGTATTGTTCAGAAGAGACCGAGGTGCAAAAAGGGGGGGAAGAGTGGCCCTGTATGTTAATGAAAATATCAAAGCTACAGAAATTCAGAATACACATAAGGAGCCAGAAGAACTGTGGGTCACCCTGGAAACAGGAAATGGGACAGCCATAAGAACTGGGGTTGTCTACAGGCCCCCAGACCAGAGGGAAGACATAGACACATTACTGTTAGAAGATATACAAAACATGACAGCTAAAGGGAGGTTCTGATAATGGGAGACTTCAACATGCGGATAGATTGGTCAATACCAGCAGGAACATCTGCCAGAACTAGACTCATAGTGGATTCCCTGCAGGGGAGGGCCTCAAACAACTGGTACAGCAACCCACAAGAGACAGGGCTATCCTAGATCTAGTACTGACTAACAAAGAAGGGATCACAGATCTCCAGGTAGAAGGTCACCTGGGGCCAGTGACCATCACATGGTATGGTTCAATTTGGCTACTACATCTAAATCATCCCATTCCAAGGCAAAAATATGGGACTTCAGAGGAGCTGACTTTGATAAGATGGCCAACAGAGTTAAGCTAGCCCTGGCAAAAGAAACACAGGTGAGGGGTACAGGCAAAGTGGGCAAGCATTAAGGATGCAATACTTGAAGCAACATCCCATTGTGTTAGACAGAAAAGGAAGTGCAAAGAAGAGGAAACCACTTTGGTTCTCAAATACAGTAGCAGAAAAGGTCAGAGCCAAAAGGCTGGCCTTCAGGAAATATAAGGGAACACAGCGGGATGAAGATGGGAGGCATACCAAACTGCCTAAGGGAAGCAGGTAAGGCAGTAAGGCAGGCAAAGTCCCAAACTGAGGAAACACTAGCACGAACAGTAAAAGAAGGTGACAAGACTTTCTATAGATACATTAGTGAAAGGAGAAAGTCCAGAGGGTATTGCTAAGCTTAATGGAGAAAGGGAGCATGTGAGGAGGAGGACCCTGTAAAGGCATCTATCCTAAATAGATACTTTGCTCAGTATTTACTGAAGAGAATGTAGGCAGGGCCCACAGCTCAGCATCATGGACACAGGGGGGAGGGAGGTGAGCACTACTCCCTTCACAAAAGAAAGGGTCCTACAAGAGCTTGCTAAGCTCAGGGTGGATAAGGCAATGGGACCTGATGGCATACATCCCAGGGTACTTAAGGAGCTAAAGGAGGAACTAGCAGAGCCATTAGTAGAATTGTTTAGTGAGTCTCTGAGCACAGGAGAGGTCCCAGAAGACTGGAGAAGGGCTCATGTGATCCCGCTCCACAAGAGTGGTAGCAGGGAGGAGGCGGGGAACTACAGACTGGTCAGTCTTACCTCAGTAGTGGGCAAGATTATGGAGGCACTCCTTAAGGAAAGGATAGTGCAACACCTGGAATCCATAGGGCACAGGATCCAAGACAGCATGGGTTTACAAAGGAAGGTCCTGTCAAACTAATCTCATAGATTTCTTTGACTGGGTAACCAGAGTGGTGGACCAGGGGAGCAGTTGATGTCGCCTACCTTGACTTCAGCAAAGCTTTTGACACTGTTCCACATAGAAGATTGATAAATAAGCTGGGTAGGCTCAGGGTGGGTCAGAAGTTGGTCAACTGGGTGGCAAACTGGTTGTACGGGCAGAAAACAGAAGTGGTGGTAAATGGTATACAGTCAGAAGAGATGCAAGTCACAAGTGGGGTACCTCAGGGATCAGTCCTGGGGCCAGTCCTCTTCAACATCTTCATTAGTGACCTTGCAGATGGACTAGAGGTAAGGCTTGTCTGTTTGCAGATGACACCAAGATCTGCAACAGAGTAGATGATCCAGATGGGGTGGGCAGAATGAGAAGAGATCTGGATAAACTAGCAGAATGGTCAGAAGAGTGGCAACTGGGATTTCATGCAAAAAGTGCAAAATCATGCACATAGGGAAGAAAACCCTGAAGCCACCTATAGGCTGGGAGGGGAGTTGCTTGCAGTCACAAAGGAAGAAAGAGACTTGGGCATCATCATCACTGATGACCTGAAATCATCCAAGCAGACCTCTAAAGCAGTAGGTAAGGCTAGGGGGTGTTAGGGTGTATTAGTAGGGGTATCACAAGTCGTAAGAGGGAGGTATTAATCCCTCTGTACAAGACACTAGTTAGGCCCCATCTGGAGTACTGCATGCAGTACTGGAGGCCACACCTTCACAAGGACATTAACCAAATTGAGGCAGTCCAGAGAAGGGCAACCAAAATGGTGCAGGGACTGCATCAGAAGACATATGAGGACAGATTAGCGAGCTCAGTATGTATACCCTTGAGCAAAGGAGAGAGAGAGGTGATATGATCAGGGCATTCAAACACCTTAAGGGCATAAACAAGGTGAAAAGAGTCTAACATGTTTAAATATAAGAAAAATAGCAGGACAAGAGGACACAGCATGAGATGAGGGAGGCCGATTAAGGGGAATGTGAGGAAATTCTTTTTCACAGAAAGGGTGGTGGATGCATGGAATGGCTTACCACAAGAAGTGGTGGCTATGAATACACTGCAGGGCTTCAAACAGGCATGGGATAGGCATAAGGGAGCAATACAAATGACTATGAATAGATAGGCCACTGACAGAGCAAAGGCCGATGGCACATTTATAAGGTAGAAAAAGAAATGGGCAGACTGGATGGGCCTTACGGTCCTTATCTGCCGTCAACTTCTATGTTTCTAGATCTACAGAGGAGAGGAATGAATATCCCACAACCACCACGTTCACAGATTCGTCCTCAAGGGGTTCATGAAAGCAGCAGCTTCCGTTATTAAGACCATCAGAAACTGACCTAATCAGCTCTCCATCACCTACTGCAGCAGCTAAGCAGCACTCTCCAGATACCCTGGAAACTGTTAAGGAACTTGTTCCAACATTTCCAGAGGCTTCCCGGTGATATTTCTACTGACTGCACCCTCTCTCACACTCTTTGAAAATCCAAGTTCTTTTATGTCTATCATCTAAGGAGCCTTCTACACTCTTGGGATCATACTGGTTCTGCATCGCCTCAGCTCCTATGTTTCAAGATGGATCCCTGCTCAATTATCATTTTCAGTTAATTTTTCCAACCGGTATTGAGTCATTTACCAGTGCTGTAAATACAAACTTCTCTTTTTGAAATGTAAACGCTCTGGGCTGCCTTTTTAAGTCAGGGTGTGTCAGGGGGATTACCGGTCGTGAGTATTCGGGTGGGGCGGAATGTAGGCAGCAAGCTGGAGATAGTGTGAAGTCTCATCCTTGGTTTTTGTTTCCTTCCCAGTTTTTCAAGTATCCTGGAATTGGGACTGTAACTTGGCTGGCAGGGATTTGCAGTACCTTAGTTTATTGTTATGTATCTGTCACTGAGGCAGATGATGGTACAGCAGATGATTTCAATGTTTATTTCCCTCTGGGGGTTCATAGTCAGCCTTGAGTAGAAACTTCTCTAATGGGAGTCAACTGTCCTGACCTGTTGCGACATTTGCAGTAGGGGATGTACAATTTAGGAGAGTTAGCCTTACTAACGTACTGGAAATCAATGGAATATACCAGGGCTTGGTGCTTATTTGGCGAGACATGGGGGGGGGGGGGAGTGCTCCCAAATGGAAGCAGCCCTCCTGACTGTGGCTGCAGTTTTACACAGGAGCCTCAGACTAACTAGTTGATGTGGACATACTTGCTCCTAAAATGGAGACTTTTTTTTTTAAAGTGAGAGACATTACCAACTGTGACTCTCCCTATACCACCACCTCCCATCTGGCCCTAATCCCCCCATCCTTGATTGCAAGATAGGTGGAGTGAGTATCCTTCTCCGGCTCTTAGCTTAGTTTCTCTCCTTTTGATTGCAATCTCAAGGCCACCCTGTGTTTCTTTTCTCCATTCTCCTTCGGGCCAGCAATGTGAGCTTAAACCTGCAGACACTACCTGAATGAGCATATTGGTTAGCTTTTCAATGACGTACTCCCAAATTTTGAAGAATGTTCAAACTAAGTAGTGGCCCTTCACATTGCATGTCATTCAGAACTTATATGACTGGAGGCTGGAGGTCTAAGGGCCTTGCAAACCTTATAGTGTCAGTGGCTCGGCAGGTTGCACACTCGCTTCCGAGGCCAGAAGATCAGAAGGCTGTGGGTTCCATCCCCACGCCAGACAATTGAGTTAAATCCCAGTACTGACACTGTAGTGCAACACAAGGGGGGCACTGCACTCCTGAGGTGCTGTCTTTCAGGTGAGATGTTAAACCAAGGACCCATCTGCCTGTTCAGGTGGATGTTAGAGGTACCATGACACTCCTCAAAAAGAGTAGGGGATTTATTTTACTGACAAAAACAAACCAACAAGACAGCAAACAGAAAAATAAACCACGTGAAAAAAATACAGTGGAATCCGAGACGGAAAAAAAACCAGCAAAAAAGCAGCATTGGTACAAGAAAATCATGGTAAACTAACAGAATTATAGAGAAGACATTAAGCAGAGAAAAATGTGCCTAGAGAAATTGGGAAAAACAAGCAAACAAACAAAATGGAATCACTTCAGTTCAAAAACATACTGCAATCAAGATTGTAGAACAGGAGCTAAATACGACCAGATAGTTATTAAGCAAAAGCCTGTTGTTGAAAAAGTTACGCACATCTAGAGTGCCAAAGATATTTAATGGTAGTGAAGATAGTCTAATGGTGCTGGCATTTGTAGGACTAGAAGTGGACAGGATGTCAAGGATAATATCGGAGTATGTAAGTCCCGACCAAGCAGGGTCACCCCAGCATCCCAAAGTATCCTAAAGCATCCCAAAAACCATGAAAGCATGGACAGTCAACAAAAAGTGGTCCATTTTCTCCAAACACGTCTCACAAGCAGGACGGGGACAAAATTGTTCTGTCAAGCTTCTATGTTTTGTGCTGGCCTTCATTCACACTCCGCCCATGACAACAAAGACAGAGGACATCCCATGTCTCCTGGGGGGTCCTCACATCCAATAGGTAAGAATGGACTGTGGCTTGATCTGTCTGGGTTAGTCCTGGATAAATAACTTTTTCCCCAATATTTAGTGTCATTACAGCACCATAAAGCCCTTTCCAGGTGTATTGTGTAATATGTGGTAAAGGGCTCCTCCATCTCCTATGTTTTTCCATTGTTGCAGAGACAAAGTAAGGTGTGCAGTGCGTTTTTCTAAGGGTGGTGACTGTACTCCACCGTGGAGCGACCAAAGGGGCCATTCAGTTGGCTGTCCAAGGTCACCAAAACTTGGGCACATATATGAGAAAGTACCCAAGATTCCCCGTTAAAAACATGCAAAAGTAAAAAACTAAGGGATTTAACACATTTAACCCGCTAGAATGTATCAATAGGTACAATGCATTTCTTTTTATGGGGTTAAGTCTACTACCCCATATAAGCTGGAAAAGACTTGACAAAAAGACCTACATCTGCTTGGGGATCTAGTAAACCATACTTAAGTAGGTAAATATAGGTAGGACATAAGTTTTGGAGAGAGCCACCTTCTTGTTTTTGGATTGTTGCCAGTTCTTCCAAAGGTGGATTCTTGTGTTACGGAAAGGCAATTTTTCCTCCCAATTTAAGTGGGCCGTACCACCAGTGCCAAACAAAATACCAAGTATCTTAATAGACGTGGATTAAAGAACAACTCCTTCTGTATCCTTCATGCAGTTCTCCACTGAGCATATGGCCATCCCACACATTTACTTAAGCTCAGGGAGGCACCGGAGACTGGTGCAAAGGAATGAAAAGCTTTTATTGCCAAAAGGCCGGGGGCTGGATTCACAAAGCTTTCAGAAGGTGCAAAACCTTTCCTAAGTCCCCCAAACTGCTGTAGCTACGGAAAAAAGGGGAGATTGCTGTAAGTGCTATTCACAAAAACCTCTGCAGCTGCGGAAAAAAACACTTCGGACTGTGGAAAAAAGTGCAGCTGCGGAAGTCCCTGGGGAAAAAAAGGTGTGAGATAAGTAAGGCACAGCTCCTGCAAGGCTATTCTCAGCCAGTTTTTTTCCACAGTTGCAGAAAAAATGTTACATACAGTGGAATGAGTTGTAACTCTCCCTCAGCAAATTGCAGTAGTGCCCAAACAATTGGAATCAATTAAAGTGGAGGTGATCCATAGGTAATAGCATCTCAGATAGTACAGTATAACCTCTAACAAAAAGCATGACATCACCAAAATAAGCCACTGTTTTCATTGTGGCTGAACCATCAGGGGATGCAGTACCAAAAAGTTGTCAGTGCACGACTATTTTCTGAAAGATGAGGTCAATACAAAAAGTATAAAGGAGGGGACTGAGGGAACAACCTTGTCTGACCCCAGTCCAAAGTCCAATCCTGCCACCAACATGACCATTAATCAATGGAAGAAGGGTGGCCGACCCGTACAACTTCTGTATCCAGGTACAAAAAATCTGGGGAAGACCATAATGTCGCAGGACCACAAAAAGTTATGGATGCAAGACTTATCAAAAGCCTTCTCCTGATCCAACAATAACAGAAACCCAACTTAAAAAAACAATAACAATAACAGAAACCCAATTTAACAAACAAACTGTCTTCAGCTGGGCTCTCTCTCCAGACACTGTTGACTGGCTCAGCTCCTACCTGGTTGGCAGAACCCAGTCAGTTAGGATAACTGACTCTGTATCCCCTCCCCTTCCCATCCAGACCGGTGTCCCACAGGGCTCTGTTCTGGGTCCCCTACTTTTCTCCATCTTTTTTAACGACCTCCCCTCTGTCTGCTCCTCTTCTAGCATCCACATGTATGCAGAGGACACTGTTCTGTATACATCTGGCCCATCCCCATCTAGTGTCACTGCCACCCTACAGCTGGACTTTGATAATGTCCAGTGCTGGCTAGCTTCACATCAGCTGTTCCTTAATGTCAAAAAGATAATCTCCATGACCTTTGGCACTAGTCAGAGATTGTCCTGCTTCCCCTCCCTGCCTTCCTTCCACACCCTTGATGGGACTAAACTGGAGGATTCTTGATCCACTAGGTATCTTGGTGTATGGCTTGACAGGTACCTCAACATTTTTATACACATGGATGCGACTGCCAAAAAACTTCACCCCAAGCTATGTGCCTTCTACCGTAACCGCAGCTGCATCACGCTGCATGCCTGCTGCACTGTGATACAGAAAATGATCCTCCCAGTTTTTGATTATGGTTACGTAGTCTTCAGTGCCACACCCAAAACCTCCCTTGCCAGACTGGACACCCTCTTCAACTCCTTCTGACATTTTGCACTTAATGCTCCCCATCTCTCTCAATCAATCAATCAATCAATCAATCAAAGTCTTTAACCATGTGATCACCATTGAGCAAGCTCATTTTTGAGGTGGACCTGGGTTTGTTAACAAGGAACAAGGGACAATATACATGGGATGCAACACACAAGAAAATAGTAATAATACAAATAAAGTGAGATACAATAATACAGTATATACAAAGTATCAGCAGGTAGCATTTACAGTAGTATATGTTTGGAACAGAAGATACAGCTAGTTTTGGGTAGGACACAATTTTTCATAAAAGTAAAGAAATATACATATCAGGTGCACCGAACACAAATAAAACCTAGTATAAAAAGATATATAGTGACATGGTATGGAGAATTTAGAGCTGGAACCAGGGTCAAAGGAATGTGGAAGGGACAGGTATGGGGGTAGAAAAAGGGGAGAGGGAAGAGTCGATTATAAATGTGATCAGTCTTTTAACAGTAGTAATTAGAGTGTGCTTGGACTTACAGGAATCACTATTTAGGGTAGACGGGCAGAGGACTCCTTATTATGATGTAGACATAGAGATTTAAAAGCTGCTAGGCTGATGGGGTGAGTTCATTTCAAAGTTTTTTGCAGCTTGTTCCACAGTTGAGGGAGCACAAAGCTGATGGCTGCTCTGCCAATGTGAGATTTTGCTTTGTAAACATAAAGGTAGATATATGAGGTGCTTCTCAGGGTATACTTCCCCAGAGTGCACAAAGGTAAACAAACAGAGATATACTGGGGCAGTTTATTTGAGATAGCTTTGTACAGTATGTCCAAACCGCAGCATTTTTGTTGCTGTCTGTAAGCAAGGGATGACCATCCCACTGCCGTGTACAATGCACAGTGGTGGGTTGAGTATGGAAGACCCGTGATAAATCTTATGGCTCTGTGATAAAGCATATTGAGTTTGGCTAGGGTACCTGCAGATCCCTGACTATATAGAAAGTCTGCGTAATCCAATAGGGAAAGAAAGGTAGTTTGAACCAGTTTCAGGTTAGCGTCTCTTGTGAGGAGATTATTAATCCTAAAGAACAGACCAAGTCTTTGTCTAAATTTCTTTGCCAGTTCTTCTAAGTGATCTGTGAGAGTAAGTCTATGGTCTGACCAGACCCTCAGGTACTTGAACTTTGGTACATAGTCCAACTGCTCACCTAGAATGGTAGTGATCTGCAGGAGTGTCCCAGCAATTGCAGGATTTATTGCATTTTGAAGGGGCGAGAGGAACATTGCTTTGTTTTTTTTTTGCATTTAAGAGCAGTTTCTGGTTTATAAGCTGATGTTGCAGCAGATTAAATTAATTTTGAAGGGCTTTACAGGCCGCTTCAGGTGTGGGGCTACTAGCATAGAGTACCGTATCATCCGCGAATAGGTGTATTTGTGCTTCTTTGATGGGGGCATCTCCATTGTTAATATAAATGGTGAAGAGCAAGGGACCAAGAATGGAACCTTGCGGTACACCCCTCAATAGGGGTTTTGGTGGAGAAACTTCCCTTTCTGCCTTTACTTTTTGAAGTCGTCCTGAGAGGTAGTTGGAGAACCATTTAAGGGATGGGAATCCAAACCAATGTTCTGGAGGGACGACAGAAGCAGTCTGTGATCAACGGTATCGAACGCCTTGCTTAGGTCCAAGAAAACTGCGCAAAGTTTTTTTTTGTCTAATTCAAGCTGCCAGTCATTTGTCACCTTGGCTAGAGCAGAGATTGTACTGTGCTGTGCTGTGCTCTAAAACCAGATTGTAACAGGTTGAGCAATTTTTCTGATTCCAGGTACTTCCGAAGCTGGGAGTTCACTACTTTCTCCAGCGTCTTTGACAGGATTGGAAGTAGGCTGCAGAGAGAGAAGGATGGACTGGGGATGGGTTTTTCTTGTGTATCCAGTCTAAGTTGTTGGCCGAGGATATTCGCAGGAGAGGAGTCAAAGGCTAGCCCTGCAGTGGCAAAATGATTATTGAGAGCATCGAGGATAGACAGTCTGTCAGAGATGACAGTATTGTCAATCAATAATTTAGTAGGTAGGGAATTTACAGTGGTGTGACCTTCAGTGTCTTTGATAGTCCTCCAGAATTTAGAGGCATTTCTTGAGGAGTTCTCCAACTGAGAGCGGTAGAAATTAGCTTTGGCTTCTCTGACCATTTTGGTGCAGAGGTTCTTCACCCTCCGGAAAGAATTCCAGTCATTTATTAAATTCGTTTTCCTAGCGGTTCTCCAGAGTACATCTCTGCTCCACAAAGCATCTTTCAGGTCTTCTGTAAACCACCGATAGGATTTGTTTCTGGCACGAACTTTTACTATGGGAGCATACTTGTTGAGAGCCCTTAGCACAATTTCTGAGAAGATATCATAAGTCGTAGTCAGGGACTTGGCTAGATAGAAGTCCTGCCACCGCATGGAGTCTCTTAGGTCTGATATATACCCATGGAGATCAAAGTTGCATATGCACCTTTTAAAGGAGAATTTTGGTACAGTTGTGGATTTAAGAGTGGATCTTGCACACGCGATGAAGCAGTGGTCACTAATATCAGAGAAAAAGGCGCCAGCATGGGAGAATGAATGGGGTTTGTTAACTAAAATGATATACAAGAGAGTACTGTTATTAGGGATGAGCTTGTTAGGACGAGTAGATTCGTTTATTAGCTGTGACAACCCAAGGGAATCACAGAACATTTTAAGTGGGGTGGATGCGCTGTAGAGCCAGTCTAAGTTGAAATCCCCTAGTATGATACACTCTGAAGATGCCGAACCCAGGATGTTTTCAAGATGTTTTAACAACTGTAGTCCAGCTGATGGGGGTCTGTAGCATCCTATTATACATAATGAGACACTGGAGGCAATTTCAATTTTTAATGACAAGCTTCCGAATTCTTTTGGGACAGAAGTCACTCATCACTGTGACCTCTACAAGTCCCTCTCCTTCCTCTCTCTTGAGGATTGGAGACACTCCCACTGTATCTCCTTCACAGCTAAATACTGGTTTGGTTCCCTCCCTTCCTATCTTGCCTCCTCATTTTTGCCTCCCCCCCACTTGCTCTCTCCATAGTTATGACCATCACTCTTTAACTATTCCCAGAAGATCCACTACTAAAGGCCAATCTGCATTCTCCTACCGCCTGCCTAAATTATGGGATTCCATCCCCCTGCCCCTTTGACATGCCCCCTCACCCACTGCTCTTTCTTCTCTTCTTCGCAAACTCCCTCCCCATCCCTGCACTTGCAACTAATTTTTCTCCTCTTGACTCTCCTTGCTATTCCATCTAATTTACCCCTACTCTACTGTCCTATGCTACATCCTACACCCTCTCTATGGGTGCCCTAAATTTCTAAGTTACATTCTCCAGCTAAATCAACCCTTTTCATCATTTATGCATCCAATTCCTAACACCGTATACTCCACCAATCACGGTTCTGCTATTACAGCTTATGGACTGTTTTTCTGTGTAATTGTACTACCTCTATAATATATATATATATATATATTCATTGCAAAAAACTCTGTTTTTTTTAATTTTTTATTTTATTGAAATCTAGGATTACAAATACCTTTGAGCAGGAACTGCTCGTTTACAAAGGTACCACATCGAAGGAATGGGGGTATATATACATACATACATACAAAGGTCAACATAATAATACATAGTTACACAATAAAAAGAAGTAAGAGACTGAGGCTTAGGAAAGTCCAGTAATTCAAAATGTGCCAAATGTTAGGTAGCATGACATACCAGCCAAGGGCAATCTTAGAAATAAGCACTGCAGGTGAGAGGGAAGGGGGTGTGCAGGCAGGAAGGCCATTGTCGGAGGGTAGAGGGTGAGGGTAAGAGATCTAAATCTGTAAAGCTGTTAATGCATCAGTTCAAGATAAGAGAGTGCAGGACCGTGGAGAGCTTTAAAACCAGCCTAAAAATACATCTGTTTAAGGAGGCATTTAGCATATGACATTTTTATGGACTGTGGGCTATTTTAATTGAAGTTTTTAATTATTTGTAAAGTTTTACTGAATTGTTTGTTTTATGATGTTTATGTATGTACAGTGCTTTGACTTTAAAATTGTGTTATATAAAAAATATTATTATTATATTATTGTATAGTGACAAAAGTTTGGCAGTGGATGTTAGAGTTCCCACCTACCACTCACTCCCGCCTCACCCTCCTCCACACACCAGCAGGCATTGCGGTGTGCTAAGGGGTCATCAGGCCTAACTCTCACCCCATTCTTCTGTACTGTACCATGTCAGCTTGTTTACACATGGAATGGGGTGAGAGTTAGGCCTGACAACCCATGGAACACCCCAATGCCGGTTGGTGTGCGGAGAGTGGGAGAGTAGGGGTGGGGTGATAGGGGTAGGAACCCTAACATCGAATTTCCAAACTTTTGTTGCTGCACTATCAACCTTAACTGATGCATTAACTGAGTTTTTTGCAATGAATTTCCCTTCTTTTAGAAAAAGTGTAACTGGTATGTGGTTGTGGGAGTGCAGGGCCCTCTGGGCCATGTGCTCCCTTCACACTGTCCATTTTTGCATAATGGTATTCATATGTGGGAGAGTGGGCCCCCTGGGTCCTGTGCTCCCACTTACACATAAGTATGGAGATTTACCACTGCACTAGAGTCATGAAAAGAAACCCTTGTAACACTGATTTGGCAATATCTCAGTAACCGTAGCAACTATGAAAAAAATTCCACTGCAGTTGTAATCATGATTTGGAAACCTCCATGCATGTTTAGTCCACCTGGTGGACTAAGCTGCCCAGAGTGAAAAATCCATTTCTCGAATACTTTTCGAGATACAGGCGCCGAAAGGTGCTGCGGGCGCTGCAGTGTTATCCTATGGGAAATTTCTCAACTTCAGAATGCCATAAATATGGAACCGGTGTAGACTGCTTTCACCAAACCAGCAAAAGGCACATCTGTGGAGCAAGGGATTTCCACCCTGCAAATTAAGCCACAAAGCCCTAACCATTTAGTTGCAGTGAGGTGACAAAGAAATGGTGTTTTTTGGTGCAGTACTGTCACAAATTGTGACACTTTCACAAAACTTGCGAAAGAACGGGTGCAAAAATGTCACAAATTGTGAAAATGTCACATCTGTTGTGTTGCAATTTGCAACAGTCATGGAGGTCTGAAGTTTAAAAACATATTTCTGGGGGGAATTTTAACATTCTGATGCCAGCATTGTGTTTCTCATGCCCCAATTAGGTAAGCACAACTGTCAGTGTTTACCTAGGGGCAGTAACTTTTGAATTCTGGCCATTTTTCTCTACCACTAACTGAAAGCAAGATAGTGGTGGCACAACACTACAGAGGGCATCTGAGACAGTAAAATGTACTGGTGGCAGCTTTTGTGAGGCACATATATTTTGTCCCCATTGACTATAATGGGAAAATTGAAATTTGAATAACCCTTGAACAGATTAATATTTTTTCACTAAATCTTTAAAAGACACACCAGTGACCCAGACTGCATATTCTCTGAGAATTTCAGACCAGACGGACAAACAGTTTGGGCTATAGCCCAGAGCAAAGAAATAGCCCAGAAAGTGTTTTTTTTTTTTTTACATGTTTTTTAGTGCTCTGCCGGTCTGCAACTGCACATCCAACTGGAACGAAACTTGCCAAATCCAGAGATCTGTGGTACCTGACTGTGCATGCCAAATTTCAGGCACATCCTTCATATGGTTGCAAAATTATTAAAGTGCAAAATATGGGGTTTAACATAGAAGTGGCTGGGCAACCTTAACTATACTGCCACTACTGTGGCAGTATAACCCTTCCCCCTTCCCCTGTTTGCTATACTGTGTTATACAGTGGTTCTAGAGAAGTTTCCCAGTACCCGGCATGCCACTTGTTACTGAGGTGGTACCTTGGTATGCCACTCGTTATTGATGCAGTGGAGTGTTAAATGTGACATTACAGAATGGACTTTAATTAATTTCCTCATTTGGTTGCTAGATGGCAATCACAGCTAAATCCACAGTGATTGCTTTCCTGGAATGTGATTTCACTTCTGTTTGAAGCTAACTCAGTTTTCCACCTGCAGATGGCGTCGTAAAAAAAAAAAAAACACACGCAATTTCCCTGACTGTCTAGCTTCCCCCCTCCCCATCTGCCTAGCGTACTCCTCCTTGTCACCTCAACATTTAAAAATATATTTTTCAAATATTTTCTAGCCAGTAGTGCGCTCACTCCACAGCAGGAAAAAAATAAAGCGTTGTGTTTCAGCTTCAACTGAAACATAGAATTTGACGGCAGATAAGGATTGCTTGGCCCACCTAGTCTGCCCATTTCCCTACCTTATGGATCAGCTGCAGATCCTAGTTAACCAACAGCCTACTTTCTCCTACCCCCACCCGCTAGAATTGCCTCATGTCTGTCCCATGCATTCTTGAATCCCCCCACTGTTTTCGACTCCACAGCCTCTTCAGGAAGGCCATTCCATGCATCCACAACCCTCTCCATAGAATAATACTTCCTCACATTACCTCTGCACTATCCCCCCCATCTTAAAATTGTGCCCCCTTGTTCTTGCACACCTCTTTTTCTGAAAGGTGCTGCCCTCTTGGACTTTGTTGATTCCCTTGAGGGACTTCAAAGTTTCTATCATGTCCCCCTGTCCCTCCTTTCCTCGAGGGTATACATATTAAGCTCCTTAAGTCTCTCTTCATATGTCTTCTGGTGCAGACTCTGCACCATTTTAGTTGCCCTACTCTGGACTGCCTACATCCTGTGTATGTCCTTGTGGAGATTGGGTCTCCAGAACTCCACACAGTACTCCAGTTGGGGTCTCACCAGCTGTCTGTACAGAGGGACAACAACTTCCTGTTTTCTACTGGTGGTGCCTCTCCCTATGCATCCCAGTATCCCCTCAGCCCTCCTTACTGCCCTCTCACACTGCTTGCCCACTTTTAGGTCATCTGATATGACTACCCCCAGGTCCCTTTCCATTTTTGTTGTTGTTAGTATCTCACCCCCCATTGTGTACTCTTCCCGTGTGTTTTTGTTTCCCAGGTGCATTACTTTGCACTTCTTAGCATTGAATCTAAGCTGCCATACATTTGACCATTCCTCCAACCTTGCCAAGTCCCTTCTCATCCTTTCCACCCCACCTTGTGTATCAGCCCTGTTGCAGATCTTTGTCTCGTCTGCAAAGAGTCATCAATTTCGTTCCGGTCCCTCTGCAATGTCACTTATAAAGACATTGAAGAGGACCGGTCCTAGTACTGAACCCTGCGGTACCCTACTAATAACCCACCTTTCTTCAGAGTGGACTCAGTTTACGATTACCCTCTGTGTTCTGTTCTCCAGCCAATTTTCTACCCAGGCTACCATCTTGGGACCCACTCCAAGGCTGGCTAACTTGTATTTTAATCTTTTGTGTGGAACTGTGTCAAATGCCTTGCTAAAGTCTAGGTTGGCCATGTCCACAGCCTCTCCCTGAAATACTACTTTGGTCTCCCAGTCAAAGAAATCTATTAGATTCATCTGACATGACCTTCCTGCTGTGAATCCATGCTGTCTTGGGTCCTGTGCCCCTCTGGCCTCTAGGTATTCAACAATTCTTTCCTTCAGAAGTGATTCCATCATTTTCCCTATCACTGAGGTCAAACTAACAGGTCTGTAATTTCCTGCCTCTGTCCCGCTCCCACTTTTGTGAAGTGGAATAACATCTGCCCTCCTCCAGTCCTCAGGTACCGCCCCATCCTCCCGTGATTTGTTAAAGAGGGTAGTCAGTGGTGTCACTAGTTCTACCCTTAGTTCTTTTAGAATTCTGGGATGAATCCCATCAGGCCCCATTGCTTTGTCCACCTTCAGTTTTAAGAGTTCTTTCAGAACTCTTTCTTCTGTGAATGGGCTGGTATCAACCCCCTATCCACAGTGTTTCTATTGTTTGGTTTAGGTACCTCCCCCTCTTCATTTGTGAATACTGAGCAAAAATATTTGTTTAGAATCTCTGCTTTTTCACAGTCACCCTCTGCCCACCCCTTCCCCTTTATTAAGCCTCACTATCCCTCCCTTGGTCTTCCTTCACTCCCTGATGTACCTATAGAAGGTTTTATTCCCCTTCTTAGCTGAGTTGGCTATCTTTTCCTCGGTGTGGGCCTTTGCTGTTCTGACTGCCTTCCCCGCTTCCTTCTGCTTTAACTGATACAGTTCTCTGTCCTGTTCCTTCTGTGATTCCTTGTACTTCCTGAATGCTGTCTTTTTCTCCCTGACCATCCCTGCCACCTCCTTTGAGAATCATAGTGTTTTTTTACATCATTTTGTTTTGTTTATTTGCTTCACACAAAGGTTTGTTGCCTCAGTGATGGCTGTTTTGATTATTCCCCATTGTTCTTCCACCCCTCTGTCCTGCCCATTTGCTAGTGCATTCCTTAGGCACTCACCCATTTTGGCAAAGTCAGCCCTCCTAAGGTCCAGGAGCTTTGCCTTTGTATGGCTTGACTCTACTGCTGTGTTTGTCGTGAACCATACTGTTCGATGGTCGCTAGTTCCCAGATGGCTGCCCACTTCTAAATCTGTGATCCTCTCTCCATCTTCATTTGAGAGTACCAGGTCTAAGATTGCTCCCTCCCGAGTGGGTTCCAATACTAGTTGTCTAAGGCATGCCCTCTGCAGGGCATCTAGAATGACCCTGCTCTTTGATGTGGCTGCAGCAGATGCACTCCCATTAACATCTGGCATATTCAGATCCCCCATTAACAATATCTCCCCTTTTTCTGCCATTCTAAAGATACCTTCTATCATTTAATTGTCCATTTCCTCCACCTGAGATGGGGGTCTGTATACAACCCCTGTGCGGATTGTGGTGCCATTGCCTGTCTCCAAGTTGACCCACAGTGCTTCCTCTCCTCCCCGTTTACCCTTTTGTTCTGTTGCTTTGATTCTTCCTTTATGTAGAGAGCTGTTCCTCCTCCTCTTTAACCCCCCCCCCGTCCCTCCTGTAGATTGTGTATCCTGGTATGTTTACGTCCCAGTCATGGTTCTGTGTGTGCCTTGTTTCTGTGACTGCCACAATATCCAGATGTTCCTCTTCCATCAAGGCCACTAGCTCAGGAAGCTTGTTACCCAGACTACGGGCATTGGTACTCATTACTCCCCATTTTTTGATGACTTTACCTCTTGTAGCCCCATCCCTGCCCTTACTGACTTTGCTTTCTCCATTTAACCCAGTCCTGCTCCCTACTGACCTTTCTACCTTGGTCTGTACCTCATTTAGTATCCTGTTTTGTAGGGGGAGGCTGGGAATTCCCTGCTGCTTATCAGTGCCTCCCCCTTGGCAAGTTTAAAAGCTTGCCAATGAAGCATTCAAACCGATCACTCAGGAGACTGGTTCCCTTCCTGGACAGATGCCGACCATTGTGCTAGTATAGGTGGGTATCCCTCCAGGTGGAACCCCAGTCTCCAATGAAGCTAAAACCCTATGCTCCACACCAGTTTTTCAACCATTCATTGAATTGCATGGTGCAGAGTACCCTTGCCTCACTCATGCCATAGACAGGCAGCACCTCTGAGAAGGATACTGTATGAGCTACTTGTCTAAGGCCCTTCCCCAACTCCACAAACTCTTCCTGCACTGCTCTAATCCCATGCCCAGCCAAGTCATTAGTCCCTAGGTGGACAATGACATCCAGAACCGTCTCCCGTGCAGCTGCTGTCGTGATTCTCAGAATCCATTTCCTGTCCCTGCAAGCCATGGTACCAGGCAGGCACCTTACTTCACTTTCCCTTGTCGCCCACCCCAGTTCTATCCCCCTGATAACTGAGTCCCCCAACAGGAGCTGCATCCTTTCCCTGTGGTGTCCTGTGCCACCTTCCTGTGGGCTCCCCTTGTGATGGTTGCCAGCAACCTCCTTAGTCTCCACCATGTGTGCCTCCATAGGGGAACTATGCTCCACCAGAATGGTGTACGGATTGTGGAGTGGTATGTCTGAAGGGATGCACCTCTGTTCCACCACCCTCACCCTCCCTGAGCGCACTGCGATCCAACTACTGCTCCTTCTAGGCACCCTCTACATGGGGAAGGTTCCTGTACTCCTATCCAGTTTGGCCTGGAGACGGGCATCCTCCTACTTCAGAGCAGAGAGTTGCTTGCAAATAGAGCAGCATCTCAGCCTCCAGAAAGTCTCCCAGAAGACTGCTGCCCCACATCCAGTACATTGCACTGCTCTCCACATGTCTGTCTTCTTTCCAGTTTACCCTGTGTAAATCTTTTTTTTTTTTTTTTAATAATAGTCTGTGCGTTTTCACTGTCAGAGCAGTGTGCTATGCTAGTAAGGATATGACAGTTGTATGCCCCTAGAGGAAATGATGTCAGAACCCCTGGTATAAAGGAAGTGACACCAAGGGGGGAAGGGGGTTGCGCCTAAGCCGTGCCCTCTAGACACAATGAACTACAAGCTCTGATCCACCACTATGATGAGTGTTGACCTTCCTTTTAGCAAGACAGCCTGCACAACGAGTTAACAGAGAAAATACCCAGCAAAGGGAAAAACAGGGAAAAATCAAGCAGTTCAGCCCAACACAGGTAAGCCTCCCTGACCCAGTACAACCTGGTGTTGTGGGCTCTGAAAGCAATCAGGGGAAGACAATGTCCCCCACCTGAGGCTCTGTCTGGATTCAAATACACAAACTGCAGCCTTTGCTATGGCAACTAATCAGCCACCAGTAAATTATTTAAAAATAGTTTGATGCAAACAGTCACAGAATACTAGTAGACAGTCCAGTTACCCACAAGGGAAAACCAAATATGCAATATTTCAATCCTTCTGAAGTTACTCACAAGATAAGCAGTTTTGCAAACCCCCTTCTCAGTTTAAAAACTAAAATAATTAAACACAAAGCGATACCAGTGTAAGAATTTAAAGTTAGGTGCACCTCCCTCAGATTTAAGCAAGAGTGAGATTTGTTGCAGATTCCTAATCCAATATAGTATCTCCCATGCAGCTCTCAGTTGTTACAAAGCATCAACCTGTTCCAACTTCAAGAAGATGTTCCAACTTCAAGAACTGGTGTCTGATTCTCTCTTTTTTAAAGACAGATCTAACTGATGAAAGGGGCTCAGTTGTCAATTGGCAGAATCTCTCTGTACGAACTAAGAAGTGGATCATTTGTCAGGTCAGTGGTGTCAGCAACAGTGTGCAGAGGTGCAAGAGGGAGCAAAAAACAGCATTCTCCGTCTACCTGCAGTTAATTTCAGGTGCTGAAGTGCCTGAAGCTACAAGCCGAAAAGCTGAACCACTTGATCCCACAGTCCAAGTGGTCCTACCAATCATCACCCTAGCCTGACCTCGGCATCTACCACCTCACGGCTCTTTTGAAGAGTTTCTGCTCATACCATATACTATAAGACATTAGATCAAACATCACTATCCTGTCCCGTTTGAAGAAACTCATTTTTGTTATGCTTGAAATAAAAAGAATGATCACATAGTGGTAAAAACGACCGCAACAATGAATAAGTTCAAACCATTAGGAACACTTAACTCAGTAGTGGGGCATAACACAAATTACCCTTCTCTCCAGTTTACTCAGACTATGCTCCCTCAGTGCCTAGACTCAGCACTCTGTCTGGAAGCCATGCCCTAATTTTACCACAAGCTCTCAGGTCAACCTGCTCTCTTTCTCAGGACAGGCGTGTTACCTAGACTAGATATTGTTAAGTCTGTTATGTTAAACTACTCCTTGTGAATCTGTAACTTTTCTCCCATTGTACTGCTGCAGGTATCCCTATGGTACCTCACTTACCATTGTTTGTTTACCACAAGTAAGCTTTTGTCTATTGTTATCTATTGATGCTTGTACAGTATATGCAAATTGCATATTTTATCTACTGCTTGTATCCATGTACCGCCACCTTGTGGCCCAGGTTGTGACTGAAAATGGTCCACTGGATCAGCGCACTTACCTGGTTACCAAAAACGTAAATAAATAAATAAAAACAATAGGCATTGAGAAAGGTTCAGCACAATAAATAAAAATCATTCATTGCATTCTTACTCGTATATTTAAATGACAGACCACTGACAAGGATGTAGGAATACAACAAAATGCAGACTAGGACATCAAAGAAGCAAAGAGGTGTTCCTTTAATAATAAAAAGATACTTTCACTCATCCATTCTCTCCCCCGATGGATCCCCAGTGTCACCCCACCATCTACTTAATGTATAAAAAAAACACTTTAAAAAAATTTGCATGCTTAATAGTTTGCTGGCAACATTTTAAGATACACTGCTCAAAAAAATTAAAGAAAAATTAAAGATGCACTATGGCAACACTCCATAATAAACAAAAACACTTGATACAGTTGGGCTGTAAGAGTCATACGTTCCTATGATTCCACCCCAATTACAGTATGTAATTACAAAAAAAACTCGTTCACCCTCCCCAGTGTTGCCGCATTATTTCATTAATAAAACAAAATGTAGTCATCTGTTCCCTCCCCCATTGATCCCTGATGTCACCCCACTATCTACGTATTGTAAAACATAACACTTTAAAAAATGTGCGTGCTAATAGTATGCTAGCAGTACATTCATGTTTGTGAGAACTTTCTCGACAGACAGTATTGCATCTCACAGGACAGGGTAGATAGCAGTGTACATACAGTAGATCAAACTTTACAGCTCAAATAATAAAAAATAGGGAGTATACAAATAAAGAAGTGTGGGTAGTATAAAATCTAACTATGATCAAGGTGAACAGTTGCAGCCAGACGTGGACAATAGGTTTCTGAAGTTGGGGGGCTGAGCCACTGATGAATCCTGGTGCTTTCCTGAGAGACATTTTGAACAAACAAGTTGCAGCTGAAGGAAGAATTAGACAAGCAAAATGTCTGCTTAAATTTTCATTTCAGCATCAAAACATTTTAAATCACAGCAGACTTGGGGCCAGATTAGCTAAAGTATAGGCTACAAAACGAGTCCCTGCACCTTTTGGTTGTACAGTACTATATCTCCATCTGTAAGACATGTCACTAATCAATCAATCAATCAAAATCTTTATTTTGCCAGGCGGAACATCATTGAGACAAGCTCATTTACAAGATGGACCTGGGGCAAAACAATTGCCAACAGGGTTAAGACATAACAGGTTGAGTGAACGTACATAACAATTACATAGTAATAATAACAACATAATAACATATAATCATCACATGTAACAAGATACTTCCACCAGAACATAGCAATGGTTCAACAGGAGGTAGTGCCATTTAAATACAATTGCATAGATACAGATATATGGACGTAAGGTAATGAGCTAAAGTTTATACAGTAAACATCATTGGAGGAGTCATAGTGAGCAGGAGTGGCAGTTTCTCTAGCATCAAAGTACAAAGAAGATTGAGATGTAAGAGTCTTTTGAAAAGTACTGTAGGCATGGCCTGGCAAGTCTGGTGGGAAGGGGAGGGGGGTATAGGAGTGGGGGAGGGAAGGTCAGATGAGGTAGGAGAGGATTGGACATGATGACCTATCATAGGTATTATAGGTATATTCAAGCCGGAGGATAGAATTCTACCCTATAAGGCTTGCCAGCCATATTTTAAAATGAAAATTTTTTGTTACTAAAATGATTGTCGATACCATTCTTGAATTCGTTCATGGTGGTACTATTAACAAGTTCTATCGGTAAGATATTCCAAACTCCAACTACTCTACAACTATACCATTGTTTCCCAAAATTATGCTCCCATGTTTGTTGGTAAAGTTGTTTCTTATGCTTTCGTGTACTAATTCTGCCAAGGTTTTTCATAAGTCCCATTTCCTCCATTAAATCCACATCATTCATATTTTTGTATAGGAAGCACAGATCACCCCTTAGTCTGTGATAATATAAAGAATGAAGATTAAGGCTTACTAGTCTATCATGATAACTTTTATTCATTAATCCTTTTATTTGCTTTGTTAACTTTCTCTGAACCCCTTCTATTGATAAGATGACTTCCCTATTTTCAGGTGACCAAACTTGAACGCAGTACTCCAGGTGAGGCCTCACTAATGCACTGTAAAGAGGAATCAACACCTTCCTATCCCTACTTGCTATGTGTTTGAGTATACAGTTAAGGTTTTGGATTGCCTTCCTAGGTTGGATCCTACAAAGTGATCTAAATTTCAAGTCATTTGTAACTGTAATTCCCAGGTCCCTTTCCTCTTTTACTACCCCAGGGTGGTATTATCCAATAGATATATCTCTTCCTTATTGTTCTTACCAAAGTGCATAACCTTACATTTAGTTTTGTTTAATACCAACTTATTTAAGTTAGTCCATTCATATACTGAATTCAAGGCATGTTGTAGGGTAGCTTTTTGTTCAGCATCATTGATGACTAGGCCCAGTCTACAGTCATCTGCAAATTGATACATCCAAATGTTATTGTTTCCTAATTTTTAGTGAAGCGATGTACTGTATATATTGAATAAACTAGGTCCCAACACTGAGCTCTGAGGGACCCCACTGGTAATAGGAGCCCAAGCAGAGTATTCCCCATTGATGACTACTCTCTGCCTTCTATCTAGGAGCCAGTTTGAGACCCATTTACAGATGTTACTAGACAAATTAATGCCTTCCAGAACTGTCAGTAATTCCTTATGAGGCAGTTTATCGAATGCTTTAGCGAAATCAAGGAAAATTACGTTCACAGAATTTCCTACATCCATCTCCCTATTCACTTTTTCGTAGAAAGCCAGTAAATTAGTCTGGCACAATCTGTTTTTTGTGAATCCATGTTGTATGGGATCAATTAAATCCTGTCTCTCCAGATGTTCTATTAGGATTTCTTTAATTAATCCCTCCATTATCTTTCCTTGGGTACCAATCCCATGTCAATAGATACTTGGAAGATATGTTATTGGTTGTACCAACTCTTCTGCCAGTTCCTTCAGAATCCTAGGGTGCGTTGCATCCGGACCAGGGGATTTGTTAACATCAAGACTAGCTAATTGTTTATATATAGTATTAGGGTTTAATAAATTTGTACCAGGTACAGAAGGTCTACTAATATCGTATGAATATGAATATCTGCATCATTAGTGTTATATACTGAACAAAAATATTTATTCTGGGTGTTAGCCATTTGTTGGTTAGTAGAAGTAAGTCCTATCTCGGTGGTAAAGGGCCCTATACTACTTGGGACCTTCCTCTGTTTATTAATGTACGAAGAGAAAGATTTTTTATTATTCTGTACCCTATCTGCAAGGTTTACCGCACATTGGGCTTTGGCTTTCTTAATATTCACCTTTACTTTCTTGAGGCATTCTTTATATTCAGTATGTATTTTTGCTGATTTAGATGTTTTTAATTTTTTATATAATCTGTTTTTCTTATTAATTATTTTTTTTGATTGTGGCTGAAAGCCAAACAGGTTTCATTGTCCTAGTACTATTGATATTTTTTAGTAACAGGTATATACTCAGTGGTTAAGTTTTCAATTTTAGTTTTAAGGGATTCCCACATGTTTTGTATAGGCTTATTAACAAAGTCTGATTCCCAATCCCAGCAGCTTAGTTTAGTTTTCATTTTATGGAACTCTGCTTTCCGAAAATTAAGCATAGTAGTTTTCCCAGTGGGTTTGGACAATTGTGTTTCACTAATATTAAATAAGACAGAGCTATGGTCACTGTTTCCCAAGGGAGTACTTACTTCTACCGAGTTAATTGTGTCCCCATATTAGTGAATAACAAATCCAGAGTATTATATTACAGACCTAGGGAGGAAGGACTGTTCTAAGGGAGAAACATGACAGATGCCATAGGCAATGGTTGAGGTTTAAGTCCAATATTTGAAGCAAAGACAGATCGTGATGTTGGCACCTTGATTTGGACAATAACAGAAGGGAGGACTCAATGACACCTCAGGCAATGGTTGAGGTTTAAGTCCAGAATTTATAGCAGTAACAAATTGCGATGTTAAGAGCTTGACTTGAAGCAATGACGGACCTCAGAGAAGGTCCTCAGGAACATGGATTTGAAGAGGGAGAACGTGACAGGGGAAGCGAGCCTTAAAGTTTTCTGGATCTCATTCCAGAGCGTAGGAAGAGTGAAGCTTATTGAGGCTCTACCAAAGTGCGTTTTAACTTTAGGGATAGCCAGAGATAAGATGGTAAGACTTCTGAGAGAATAGGCACTAGGGATGCAGGGAGTTGGGCAACTTGTGAGGTACTGAGGTAACATAAGAGTGATTGCCTTATATGTCCATAGAATAGCATTCTTTTGCCTCCTGAAGCTAAAATAGCTCCAGCCTATGGAAGAATAGAGAATGCAGTGGTGCGTGTCATAAGGGGCATCCAAAATGAACCTAAGGGCTCTGTGGTATAGGGTATCAAGCTTGGAGAGAGCTGTGCTAGTACTATGGCCATATAGGAAGTCCACATAGTCTAGGAGAGGCAAGAAGGTAGCTTGGACTAGGAGTTTTCTAGCCTCCTGGGTTAGTAAGTGCTTGATCCTGAAGAAAATACCAAGCCTTTGATGCAGTTTCTTAGTGAGTTCTTCAATGTGATCAATGAAGGACAATTTATAGTCAGTCCAGACCCCCAGGTATTTGAATTGTTCCACAAACTGCAGGGCTTCTCCCAAAAGGGTGCTTATGTGAGGAACCTTATCTGTGGGTATTTTTTTGAGGTGAGGGGCCAATGGAGAGAAAATCATGGCCTTAGTGTTTTTGGCATTAAGCAGGAGTTTCAAGTTGAGTAGATTTTTTGGGAGTATGTCAAAATCGTTCTGGAGGTCCAAAATGGCTTGATCTGGAGTTGATCTGTCAATGTATAGCACTGTATCATCAGTGAAGAGATGGATACTAGATGACTTTAGGCCAGTGTCAATTTCATTAATATAAATGGCAAAGAGAAGTGGACCAAGTATGGATCCTTGGGGGACATCTCTAAGGAGTATTTTTTTTTTGGTGATAGGTCTCCTTCAGCCTTGACCTACTGCTCTCTGTCCAGAAGATAGTTTGTGAACCAACTTAGGGCCAGGTTGTCCACCCCAACTTTCTTAAAGGTCACCAGGAGCAAATCGTGGTCCACCGTGTCGAAAGCCTTGCTAAAGTCCAGAAACAAGGTGCATGTGTATTGTTTGTTATCAAGTGCAGACTGCCAGTCATTTATAACCTTAGCAAGGGTGGTGGAGGTACTATGTATGGGACAGAAAGTAAATTGAATCGGGTTTAGTAGATTAAAACTTTCCAGATGAGATCTGAACTGTTCATTTACTACCTTCTCCAATAGTTTTGACAAGGCTGGGAGCAAGGAGATTGGGCGGTAATTATTTAGGTCGAAGGGGTCCCCTGATTTGAATAGAGGGATAACATGGGCTGTCTTCCAGACCTTGGGGAGGGAGCCCTGATTGAGAGACAAATTGAAAAGGTGGGTAATAGGGGGAGCCAAAATATAGTAGGCCAGCTTTAGGAAGAAAGGCTCAATCATATCCACGCCCACACTTTTCTTAGTATCAAGCTGAAGAAGGAGATCCTCAACCTGTTTGACGGTGACCAGACAGAAGGAGAAAGAGTGGTAAGGATCAATAGGTTCCAGATCGTGGCAATCAGATGACTGACTAAGGAACTGTGCCCTGATGGCATTTGCTGGGGAGGTATCAAAAGCCATCCCTGCTGTGGCAAAGTGATTGTTAAGGAGGTCAAGGATCTCATTTTTATCTGTATTGTGGGTACCACCAGTCGAGATTCTGTGGGGTAGCGTGCCAGTGCTATTATGGCCTTCTACCTCCCTTAAAGTTTTCCAAAACTTAGTAGCAGAGTTAGTAGATGCATTAAGTTCAGAGTGGAAATAACTAGACTTAGCAGCTCTGATAACTTTTGTGCAGAAATTCCTTGCGGTTCGGAAAGCAGGCCAGTCTGTGGCCAATTTAGACTTTCTGGCTCCTTTCCAAAGAACATCCCTATGCCATAAGGCAGTCTTTAGGTTATTCGTGAACCAGGGACAGGATTTTCTTTTGGTTCTTCTTTTGCTAACTGGGGCATGGAGGTCTAGGGTTTCGGTGAGTATTTCATGAAGTACCTCGTGTGCCTCTTCCACAGAAGATGCTAGGTAAAACTTCTGCCAGTTAGCATACTGGAGGTCATAGAGAAAAGCATCTGGGCAGAAGTTCAATTTACATCTCTTATGGATGTATTTAGAGGAAGAGGAGGTTTGGAGTTGCGTCACCCTTATGCATGCAATGGCACAGTGGTCGCTGATGTTGTTAAAGAATACACCTGAGTGGAAGAAGAGGTGAGGCTTGCTTACAAGGATTAGGTCAAGAAGGGAGCTACACTCTGGGTTTTTGGTGTTTGGGTGGATAGCTTCCTTAATGATCTGGGTAAGTTCATGGGCATCACAGAATTCTTTCAATGGTAACATAGAGGTTGACGGCAGATAAGGACCGCAAGGCCCATCCAGTCTGCCCATTTCTTTTTCTACCTTATAAATGTACCATCAGCCTTTGCTCTGTCAGTGGCCTATCTACAGGAGACTGGAGAGAGCCAGTCAAGCTTGAGGTCACCAATTATGGATACTTCTGATGAGGTGGTAGTTAATATGTCACTGAGGTGTTTGAGCAGAGAGAGGCTAGCTGAGGGGGACCTATAGCACCCACGAATGCAGATAGAGGTTGATTTGGCTGGTTGAATTCTTAGCATGAGGCACTTGAACTCCTTAGGGGCTGTAGTCATGTCCGTCATAGTTGCGATAATGTTGTCCCGGACACAGATGGCTACTCCCCCGCCCCGGGATTTCCTATCAGTATGAAACAACTTGTACGAAGGAATGTTAACCTCATAGTCCAGGGTGGTTGGTCTTAGCCAAGTTTCGGAGATTACAAGAACATCAGGAGAGCAGTAGAGGGTCCACGTTTTGATAGCATCAAGCTTTTTCAGAAGGTTGCAGGCATTCAAATGTAAAAATGATAACCCTTTTAGTAAAGGTAGGTCAGCTGGGACAGGAATGGAGAGGGGAGGACCAGGGTTTAATTCAACGTTACCAGCACAGATGAGTAGCAGCAGGAGCATCTTTTTTACAGCACTAAGAAGTAGTCGGAATGACCGAATTTTGCCCCTGCGGTGCGGGCAGTTTCTCAGACTCTTCTCCAAGGCCAAACAGCGAGGCAAGGGGCGATAGTAAGCCTTCAGAATAGCTTTACTTGAAAGGGCAAACCCATGAGAGAGAGGCAGCTGGTACCCGACATGAGTACAGCAGTGTATGGTAGTATGGAGGCCAGGTCGGGTAAGTGGCAGTGGCAGGGAAACATTTAGAAATTTGTGTATAAGATTAGATAGCCTGTGAATATGCCTGGGTGTAGAAAATGTGACTTTAGAGACCCACGGTATGTGACGGTTACACTAATAAGTAGAAATCCTATGCTGAATGGATGAAGCAACATTTTAGCAGTTAAATTTGAGCACGAGAGAGGATCACCCCTTTAAGAAGTTGCAGGAAGTTGCTTTTGGACGTCTGTCAAGATCTGAGCAGCCATTTTTGTAACCAAGCGTATTAAAACATGGAAATAACTGTAATTAAAGTAAGACTGCAGAAACACAGATCATACCACTGTTCTGAACATGAGCTAGAATGGCAAAATGCAGTATGGCACTAGTTATATTCAGCTCATAGAACCTCTCACACACACACACACACACACACACACACACACGCACACACTCTGTATACACGCGCACACATGAAAAATCTAAACATCAGTCATAAAGCAAAATAATAAAATGGTGGTACTGCCAGATGTAGAGACAGTCATATTTTTATAAAAGTCAAAACATCGGCAGTTCTCAGGAATGGTGTGATGGGATAGGTGCATGATGTAAATCATGACCGAATATTGATTTCATTATTGGCCCGTCTACAGTTGGATGGAATTTCAAACATAGCTATCGAGGACAGAGTCAATATTTGATTCATACAGGCCCCATTTCCTTCTGATTATTATATCTCGCAAAAGCAGCTAGACCCATTTTTATTAAGAGAACTATTTTAATCCTTGCAGGTTGGTGTGGAGAAATAAATGAACTTTCAGAAATATGGTGCAGTAGAGTGTTTACAAGTGTTGGGAACATGTACTATTAAAGAACTTCTTAATTAATTAAACCAGAGATAAATGAGTTTGAAGGTTAATGTAATGGTCTGTCTAGAAAGTCATACTTTACATATATCAAGAATATAACAGTTTATGAAGTAAACCAACGTTTTCAAGTTAGGATAATTTTTTTTACAAATATCTGTTTTTAAGTATATATCATATTTTGTTAAATTCCAGCCTGTTGGTAAAGAATACGAGTCCAATAATATGCTCATAATAAGTGATAAATATGTTTTATATAGCGCCTCATAAAAGTTTCAAGGTGCTATCAAATAGATAATGCATTGAATGTTCTATATAAGGATGCTCAGATTTTCCCATTATAAATGGCCTGCAGTTTGCAGCAGGTTGCTAGTTTATATCATATGACCTATGGCTATGTCCTATCAGTTTAGTTTACTGTTTTGAGTGGGACACGGGTCTAAAATAAATGCTCTTCCTGTGCAGTGAATTATGGTATAAACCAGGACACTGCCATCTAGCAATTACTGGACGACATAGCTATGTGTGCATGTCATTTTTGGGGAAATTCCACATGCAGTCTTAATACAAAAGTAATGGTGTATTCCTGTATTGTTCTTTATACATAACCCCGGAATAACTACAGTAGGCCCCTCACTTTACCTCCGCCTACAAATAACACAATAAGAGGAGGAGGAGCTGCAGGGCATTGTTTTATAGAGACATACACACACACACATATAACATCTATCCTTTAAGAGTCTCAACAACTAAGTACATTGCACCACCCACATTACCCCCATCTTGATTAATGTGCGCATTTCAGTAAACTTGTCGTGCACAGAAAGAATGAACAGTACGTAATGACGGCTAATAAACAAGGCCATGAAACAGGAATACGTTTTGTAAAATATCCCCACTCTCAGTGTTAGCTCTTGTTTAAGGAAACCCATGTGTTATGGATGGGCAGTTTAGAAGGAAATCCACTTAAAGTATTTTATTTATTAATTTTTACTTATTTATTTCATATCTTTGATTGATACCTTTGAGCACAAGGGCTGTTTTACAAGGCTCCACGTTAAAGGTTGTACACAGACAAATCAGTTCACTACAAGTCCAAATACAAGGAACAGAGTCAAAACGCAAGAAACAGAGTAACAGGTAGGATTAAAACCAACATAGCTTACATGTTCCATGGTTACAGGGCTGCAAGCTTAAAAAGGTTTCTCAACTCACAGTGAGATAAGAACTTGATTTTTTGAGGGAGTTTGCATAGAAGTAGCTGCCTGGTGAAGGCGTTGTCAGGAAAATAATGAGAGGGGAAGTGGCAGGAGGAGCCATGGGTGACAAAGTAGGTTAGAATTAGGGAGGCAGATAGTATATTAACTGGAGGAAAAGGAAGGTATGGTAGGGGGGGCTAGATGTAGGGAAGGAGAAGCTATAGCGAAAACAAGCCAGTGGGGGCTGTCAAGGGTGGGGAGGGAGGGTCAAGCGCTAAGAAAGGTTGCCAGGGGTAAGTCAGCGATGCTGTAAAGTTACAAGATTTCAGCCAGTCAGGCCTTGTCTGGGAGATCATTGCCTTGGTGGAAAAGGTGAGGACGGGATAGCTGGCAAGTGGTGGACAGAGGGTATTCCGTAAAGTTACAAGATATCAGCCTGCTAGGCCTTGCCTGGGAGATGACTATCTTGGTGGAAAAGATGAGGACTGAGGAGAGCTGGCAGGTGGTGGAGGGAGGGGAGGGGTTGAAATCGGGAGAGGGAAAGGAGGAGGGGGGGGGATAAATAAGGGCAGTGGGGAATAACCTGGGTAGTCAACGTGAGGGAGCAGATTGAAGGGGGCAGTCACAGGGATTCGCTTGTGCTAGTAGGAGACATAATTCTCTTTTAAAGGGGCCGATTTTCCCATAAATGGCTAGAGATATTGGTATGTCATTGAGCCATTTGGGCCCCCTGGCCCTGATGGATAGAGCACACTGTGCGAACATAGTACGTCTAAAGAGGACATGTAGTGGACCCTTAGTTGAGCTCCTGGTGGTTTTGGAGGATTTAGTATGTTGAAAGATATGGGTTATAGACGCAGGTGTTAAACCCAGCATTGCTTTCTTCCCAAGTAGGCAGATTTGGTACTGGGTCCTTTGTTCCAAGGGAAGCCAACCTGTTTTCCCATATAGATGACAGGTATGGGTATAACGATCAACCCTCAGGACTAGCCTGCAGGCTTTGTTCAATAGTGTCTTGATTCTTTTCAGCGCTGTGTCCGTTGCCGCACTGTAGATGATAAGTCCGTAATCCACTGTGGCAAGTACTGAGCTCCTGGTTACCAGGTTCAAAGCCTCTGGGGTCATTGAGTGCTGGTGTCTGTAGAGAACCCCCAGTTTGACGTTGGCTGCTCTAATGATATGGTCTGTATGGCCTGTGAAGGAGAGAGAGTGTCATCGAGGTGAATACCAAGGTACTTGAATGAGTGTACTTGTTCAATCGTATCTCCTTTTTTGCTAGTGACTAGCAGGGGGTCAGCTTTCCCTTTGTTGCACAATAAAGTGAAGTGTATCATTTTTGTTTTTTTATAGTTTAGCAGTAGTTTGTTCTGGGCAAACCACGATTCTAGCTTACTGAAGTTAATTTGCAGGGCAGCGGATATTTCAGTAGCACCAGCTCCAGGTACAGAAATCTGCGTACAACACCATGCTGGATGAGCAGGCAGAAGGTAGTGAATTTATAAAAAGACTGAAAAGCAGCAGGCCAAGTATGGACCCTTATGGCACCCCCAGGGTCACATCTCTGGGGTCAGATGCTACCTCCGCCATTTTCACACATTGTGACCTGTGGGTCAGAGAACTGCTGAACCAATTTATTGTATCAAAAGATAGGCCTTGTGACATTAGGTTTCCAAGGAGTATCTGATGGCTCATAGTGTCGAAGGCTTTTGTAAGGTCTATAAAAATAGACCCTACAGACAAGCCACTGTCTAGTGTATCATACAGGTGACTGATATATTCTACCAAAGCAGTGGTGGTGCTGTGGTTTGTTCTGAAACCATGCTGTTGTGTACATAGACGATCGTATTTGTTTAGCTACTCCACCACCTGGTCTTCTACAATTCTTTCAAGGGCCTTCGAGAAAGGAGGGAGTATTGAGATCAGTCAGTAGTTACCCAGGCACATCCTGTCCCCACTTTTCAGTACTGGGGTGACGTGCCACTTTCCATTTATCAGGGAAGACTCCTGTTCTCAGGGATAAATTATACAGTTTGGTGAAGGGAGTGACTATTTCGTCAAGGGTGAGAGCAATGAGTTTCAAGTCCAGCATATCACCTGCGATCCTGGTTTTGCCGAGGACTCTTTTGATGTATTTTAAGGTGACCGTTTCGGATATTTGTTTAAAATAAAATAAAGGCTTTCCGTTATGACGGGCCAGATGCGAGTCACCATTGTTGTACTTGTTAGGGGGTTGGTAACTTAAGTACACCTGGGGCAGACTCGAGCTGAGGTCCGTGAATGCCATGTTGAAGGCATTTGCAATGTCCTTTGGTTCTTGTAGTGTGCCAGATTCAGTATTAATCAGATCGGGATGTGCTTTGGATTCCTTTCCGATCATGGTTTTTATGTTGTTCCATAAAAGTTTACCATTCCCCCAGGTCCTGCCCAGTTTTTCTTTGTAATAGTTTGCCTTCGCTTCCTTACTAGACTAGTGCATCTATTCCTTGCCTCTTTGAAGGCTGTATAGTTGATCGTTTTTCCAGAGGCCCTTGCCTTATGCCATAGATTGTCTTTGTGTTTCAGATGTTCAGTGATGGAGCCCGAGAGCCATGGGTTAGAGACTCCTTTCACTTTAGTGAATTTAAAAGGTGCAAAGATGTCACAGGCATTATTAAAGACAGAAGAAAAGTAATCGAGAGCCTGATTAGCATCCTCCATACTGTCCAGGGGCGTCCAGTCTGCCAATTTTAGAAATTGCTTAAAGTTATTCAGCTGGCCTGTTTTAAGTGACTGGTGCCTAGAGCACTGAGGAGGGCTTTTCTGATACTTGTTTGACTACGTCTCCGTTCCCCCCAGGATTTTTAAAATGTTAGCCACTGTGGCTAAAGTGACCCCAGGCTGTTTAGCCACTATGTGAAATCATGAGCCACACCACGATATACACTGCCAAACTAGTTATTCTAAACCACGTACTATGCTATTGCTAAAAATGGCATGAACAGAAGGTTTTAGCCTCTGTGGCTCGGGTAATTTTAAAAATTGTTAGAAATTTTAGCCACACGCTAAAAACATTCACCGGTGGCGACGTGGCGAGTGGCTAGCGGGAACATAGTACGTGAAGCACACAGGCAAGTGGTCACTTAGGGAATCAGGGAGCACAGATAGGTTGGCTGCATGCTCAGGGTGAGTGGTGAGTAGCCAGTCAATCAAGGTGGAGGTGCCAGTGCGGTAGTTACACCTGGTTGGTTCAGGCACCAACTGAGTTAGGTAAAGGCTAGTAATACGGTCTCTGATAGTCAAGGTGTCCTGAGCGAGCCAATTATTGTTAGTCACCCACAATTATATGTTTCCAGTTCTGCTTGGATTGTTTAAAGAAGTTAATCAACTGCTCGATGCCTACTCCTTGACCACTAGGGGGTAGATAGGTTGTCGAGAGAAGGAGATTCTTTCTCTGTTGACCAATTGAGAGCTTAATGGATAGGATTTGAACTTCCTTAGTTGAGAGACTATTTGGCATAACCTGCCTGTACAGTCAATTGAGTAGGTAGACCAAACAGCCACCCCCACGCTTGGCGAATCTGTCAAGGCAAAAACTAGTGTAGCTGTCAAGGGATACTGAGGAATCAGGTATTTTGGGTGACAGCCATGCCTCAGTAATACCCAGGGGGAGCTGGCACTAATATAAAATATGGCACTAATACAGAAGAAATATATACCCAACATCTGAACTCTTACAGTGTTTAAAGTAAATGGTTTCTCTGTGTGCTGTGCTCCATTCTAACTGTTCAGATTCTTCCTTTTTTTTTCTAATTGTTGTCATCAGTTGCTCAAGCTGTTGCTCAGTGTAAGTAAAATCTAACATAAGAGTATTTTTTTGGGGAGGGGCTAAATACAATGTTTGCAAATGTGCAGAAAGGGAAAAAAATGTCTTTGTGACAGTGTACGATCGAGAGGATTCACTAACAGCATAGGTGGGTCTCTCTACAGTCTGGCTGCACTTTTTACTTTGAAATGTATTGTTCAAGAAACAAATTACAGTGGTACTATATGAAAAACACCATATTCCTTAAGTCAGCAAGGTTACCCTAACAAGGAGTGTGAGTGAAAGTGACAGTGACAGCTGTCAATACTTGTAAATTTCATTCACGCTCCTCAGCCCTGTTAAGATGATAGGCAAAATTTCTAAATTACATAATGTAGTCAGTGAGTAGGGGATGCCAAAAAGGATATTGCAGACCTAGCAGTGTTGCCTTCCAGATGGGGAACAGAACATATACAGATGCAATCCCCCCCCCCCCCAAAAAAGAAGAAAAAAGGTGCCTGACAGGAAAGAACTAATTCTTATGATTTGTGCACTGTTTCTACAAAACTTGGCCTCTATTACAAAAAGATAACAGCTTCATTTGCATCAGTACACTCCAGTGAGGGACGAGTTCGGACCACCGGTTCAGTTTCCATGGAAACGTGTTCCTGTACTGCCTCACTCGCAAAATCATCTCTCCTCAGCTTTTACCTTTGGAACTGGGTGGTATCTGCAGTTCCCATATCTGATTATTTTTTCATCAGCTACAGATTACATACCTCCATTGACTTAAATTCCCCAATGCAGCTATGGTGTACTACAGCTTGTATGGTAGAGGCTGGATTGTATGCTCTCAAATTCTGTGCCTCAGCATCTGGTAACAGCTTCACAAAAAGACCGTTTTGCATCTAATCCAACATCCTTGATGTATAGTCAGTGCACACTGTGCCAGATGACCAGTGGTCCAGCTGACTGTGACAGCAACTGAGAAGTATGGGTACCTCTAAAATTATAGTGTTGTTTTTTTATTGTACCGTAAGAAACAAAACCAAAAAAAAAAACGGTGTCTGATAGGAAATTTCCACTAGATGGGCTACAATTATTTTGTTGTTTTTTTTAATCATTTTTATTGTCTTTTTCAATTAATCAACATTACAAAAGAATAGAGGAAAAAAGTGATGTGACATTAATATGTTTTTACACCTTGAAACGACAGTATGTCTACTACAGCAAGTATTATGACAGCTATCATAGCATATGCAAATACCATTGTCTGAGTACCTGGAATAAGGAGGGGGCCATGCTGTGATTATCAAACCTGCTGAAAGGAGTATGCAGGTAGTCCGGGGACTGCTTTTACTGGGAGTTTAGCATAGTGGCTGTCATATCCTCTCCTGTCTCCTAATGAGGCTACTCTGTTTTTCCAGTCTGAAAAAGGAAACATGGAACCACCAAGCATCTTTATCATTGAACACTTTTTGCACCTCCCGGACAGCTCCCATCTGACCGACACCCCCAGCCCCGTCACCCAGAATTACCAGGGCTTACCTTATGCCCAGCCTGGGAGCGGAGCCTGCGGGGAGTCAGTTGCCATCCTGCCACCGGCGTTTTCTCTGTTTATGCCCAGGGGCCCCAGGAGTGCGTACGCATGCATGTGGAGGCACACATTTGTCCCACGGCCCCAGTAACGGCCCCTTTCCTCCCACCCCAGGCCTAGCACCTAGCTCCTCCTGGTCCGTACTGTCTCCAGCCTCCACCAGGTGGCAGCCATCAGCTGGAGGAAGCCCTTACACCTCCCCGGAGAGGAGAGCTTGCCTCGGCAGCTCCATCCAGCTCCGCCCCTCTCCCTGTGGTGGCCAACCCATGATGGCCCGGCACGCCTCAAACCTGGTCACCGCATGCTAATGGGTAAGGTGTCCAGCAACTAGCCTCAGTGCCACCGGTCGCCACCACCAAACACCTTAGCAAAAAAAAACAGTGTGATGCACTAACACAGATCGACAAACATAAACTGGCCTAAATAAGGTTACCTGAGGCTCATTCCAGGCTACAGTCAGGGTCATGAGATAACATACGAGGATAGCAAGGGAGAGTTGGATGGCAGATCAGCCAACACCTTTCCTGGGGTCATTATAAACCATATAAGGACTCCAATACTTATAACACTTGTCTGGGGTTCCACTTAGTGACTGAGTAATCATATCCAGGGAGGCCAAGACCATTAGGGAGTTCAGCAGTTCTGGGACCAAGGGTATCACTGTGGTTCTCCATTTTGACAGGATAAATCTTTTGGCCTGTATCCTTGTCAGAGCCAGCCACCTCTTCTCAGCAGGGGAGTACACACCTAAGGAGGGGGGGGCATCCCTAAAAGCCAAAAGGCTGCAGTATGGGGACTAGGTTTGTGCAGAACATCCATTGTCAGTGATAACACCTGTGACCAGAAGGGGGATATTAGAGGGCAAGACCATAGAATATGGACAAGGTCCCCTCTGTCAGCTAAGCATCTCCAGCACAAATCCGTGGGTAAGAGTTTTGCTTTGTACAGCCACTCTGGGGTCCTGTACGAGGTATGTAGAATCTTATTCCGTATGAGCTGACTCCTAGGGTCAGGATAAATCTTATGTGCCACCATCCAGCAGGTCAGCCACTGCTGGTCTGTAATCTCAATATGCAGGCATGCTCCCACTTAGATTTGGACTTGGACATTTGGTTAGGGATTTTATTTCTAAGATCAGAATATATGCGGCTGGCCACCCCTCTCTGAAGGGCTGCCCATTCGTGTATGCTACTGGGGAGGTGAGTTTGGATGTGTTTCCACAGGTATGTCTGGACAGCGCTTCTCAGTTGTAAATATCTCCAGAAGTCTGCCTGTGGTAATTTAAACTTGGCCTTCAAGGAGAGGAAAGTGGCCATCTGACCAGTGGCAGAGTCTAGCACATGCTGGAGGAGCGTAATCCCCTGCTCACTCCAGTGAGACCAAAAGATAGGCTTACTGTCAATCTGGATGGGATGGCTGTCCTAAAGGGGAGTATAACTCAGGGGAGTTGGATTTGTTTTAAGGAGCCAGTGTGCTTTGGCCCAGTAGCTGACAGATGGACCTATGTTTGGGTGTGTTTTAAGGGTCATTAAGGCGGAGGCCATAAATAAGTGGTGATAAACTATTCATTCCTGCCTGTGCCTCTTCTATATGGAGCCATTGTGGAGAGGAGCTGGAGTGAGGGTGGAACCAGAGGATGGTTTGGGCAACCCGGTATGCCATGGTGTACCCCTCAAACCATGGGAGGCACCAACTTCCTGCCTTCCAGTGTGCCCTCAGTTTGTTCCAGCTGTATTGGGGCTTGCTGCCTTCCCAAATAAAATCTCCAATAATACTATCAATTTTTATGAACCACTGAGGGGGAAGGTATACGGCTAGGCGTGATATGACGTACAGTAACTTTGGGGAGATTACCATTTTAATGGCAGCTATTTTACCCTCCATAGTGAGATGTAGTAACTTACACCTGGAGAGCTCAGTGTGTATCTCACTTAGTAGAGGTTTAAGATTCAAGTCCCAGAGCTGAGATTCATCCCCTGATATTCTTATGCCCAGGTATGTGATGTCTTGAGGCGCCCATCTCAAATTGTAAGGTGTAACTATGCCTTCGGTGCTAAGTTGATTTAAGGGCATCACTTCTGTTTTTCTGCGGTTAATTTTAAGACCAGATAGAGTGGCAAAGTGGGTTAGCATGTCCAATAATGGGCTGATAGATACTGGTACATCAGCAAGAGGGACCAGCAGGTCATCTGCATATGTGAGTGTAGAATATCTGATTGGGCCAGTGGTGACTCCGAGCATTTGTGGGTGCTGCCTAATAGCTGCTTCTAATGGCTCAACTGCCAGTACAAAAAGGGGTGGTGATAGGGGGCATCCCTGCCTTGTCCCCTGCTCAGAGGAGAGGGGTCTGATAGGATAGAATTAGTCAGTATCCTTGCTATGGGGGCAGCATATAAAGCACTGATCCATTTTAAGAGTGTCATGCCAAACCCCATATGCGCCAGCACTGACTGTAGATAGTCCCGGTCTAAGGAGTCAAAAGCTTTTTCAAAATCTACAGCCAGTGCAGCTGCAGGGGTGGGGAGGGACTTGGCAACTGCAGAGATGTTAATCAGGGATCTAATATGGTCTGTGCTGTATCTACCAGGGACAAAACCTACCTAGCAGGGATGTATCAGGTGGGATAACATAGGACTAAGGCGAGGAGCCAGAATTTTTTCGAAGATTTTGCTGTCTCCATTAATTAAGGATATAGGCCTGTAACGGGCAGGTTGTACAGGGTCTTTCCCTTTTTTAGGGAGGATGGTTATCACCGCCTCATTAAGAGTGGGTGGGAAGTGACCTTTATCTCAGCATAAACTCTACTCAGTGGGGGAGATATCTCAGTGGACAGTGATTTCTACAGATCTATACTGAACCCATCGCCACCAGGGGCTTTTCCTGCTTTAAGAGCATGAAGGGCTTCCAAGACTTCTGTTTCAGATATGGGGGCATCCAGTAAGGTCCTCTGCTGACTAGATAGTCTTGGGATGTCCAGTGGGTCTAGAAGCTCCTTTACACCAATGGTATTAGGTATGCGAGAGGTTGAGTATAAAGTACTGTAAAATTGTTCCATTATAACAGTTAAGTCTTTGGCTTGGGTATGCATGCTCCCACTGGGGTCTAGCAGGCCTGAGATAAACCTGTCAGCCTGCTGCTTTTGAAGCCGATATGCCAGGACCTTCCCTCCCTTCTCCCCTCCCTCCCAGTATTTATGTTTCAATCACAGAATGGAACTCTCTGCCATCTGGGTAAGGATGTCATTAATGTCCATTCAGGTGCTCAGGATTTTCTGCCCTAGGGGAGTGTTCGGGGATGCCCGAGGGGCTGCGTTTAAAGTGGCTTCTGCAATCTGAAGCTCCTTTTCCAGGGCTACCAGATGTTTCTCCCTGGCACGCCATTTTGCTGCTGCATATCCCATGATCCCACCCCAGAGGATGGCTTTGGAAGCCTCCTAGGTATTACTGGGAGTGGTATCCCCTATTGAGTTTCCTTAAACAAGAGGGAGGCCACATTTCTAGCCCACGTGATGAACTCTGGGTCTTTGGAAAGGAGAGGGTCCAGCCTCCAGGAGGCAGATGTCTGGGTGGGGGGGCCCCAAAGGAGATGTAGCTATACCAGTGCATGGTCGGATATCACCATAGGGGCTATGTGGGAATCAAGGGATGCCTGGGTCATCTGGGGGGATGTCAGCCAAAGGTCCAGACGGCTGTGTGACCCATGAACTGGTGAGTAAAAGGAGTAGTCTCTGTCACGGGGGTGGAAGACCCGCCATATGTCTGCCAGGCCCATGTCCTTCATCCACTGGGAGAGTGCTGCTTGTGCTGTACTATGTGGTTCAGTCCCCCTAGCACTTCTGTCCATCACTGGGTCAATGGTAAGATTAAAATCTCCACCCAGAAGGACCGGAGTGGGGGTGGAAGCCAGAGATTCTATCCTCTGGGCAACATTGTGAAAATACTGAGGGTCATCCTGATTGGGCCCATATATATTGCCCAGTAGTAGGGGGCCTTGAGGTGTATCCATCAGCACTAACACCCATCTCCCTAGCTGGTCTTGATCAGTGGCGATAGGGGTCCAACACAGCTTCTTATGGACCAGGATGGCTACCCCTTTGTTTCCGAGTGGGGGCTGACGAGTGGAACACCTTCCCCACCCAATCCCTTGCCAGTCTGAGATGATCTTCCTGGGTCAATTTAGTTTCCTGCAGGAAGGCGAGGTCTGACTTAAGTTTTTTCAGATGTGAGAGGACCTGTTTCCTTTTGATAAGGGTATTTAGGCCTCTCACATTCCATGAGGTACAGGTGATCTCACCCATCACCGAATCTAGGAAAATTGTACTTAAAAGGGGTCAGCGATGGGGCGGAGAAACTGGTCAGACCTAGCCTTCCATCCTGCATCGGTGGGAGGAATCGACCCATGCAAAACTTAAAATACACACTTTGAAAGAGTCCTTCTAAACCACAGATTAACCATCTAAGCATCATGCAGAGCATCACATAACATTCTTGTAAAACCATACTACACACTACTCTAGCAACTACTTTCATTAAACTATTTACATAGGCCGCAGCTTGAAACTTTGAGGAATAGAGGGGATCAGTCTGATCCATCCAAGGCTCAACATCTGTCTCCGAGGGGTGTTGTTGGATAGATCACCTAGGCTCCTTACAGAAAGTATGATGGGGGGGGGGGGGGTTGGTCACCAAAAAGGAGCCTGAGTCCATCCTGAGGCAGACAACTGATGCATGGCTGTACATGTACTATAATAGTACCACACCTACGACATCGGAAGGGGGATTCAGATGCACTGTCAAATGCAGGTTTAGACTCCTGGGGGGAGGGGTGTTCCCATGAAACCACATTGATGCCTGCATATGGGCAAGGAGTTCTTACGGAACAAGAAAGAAAATCCTTTCCTGTCTACTGTGGTTCCCAGCTTCCCCAGCGGCTAATACATCAGGGCTGTATGATGCGAGCTGTACAGCAGAAATACCCAATAAACAAAGTGCAATCAATCATAAGGCCCTGGTGGCAAATGCAGTTGTAATAGGAGAACAGTGCCAATAACATTTGCATCATTTAATAACTCATAACAAGGGTTACCACCCCTAGGCTTACTCACTCAGGCCTTACTAGGCCTATGCCCCATGGCCACTAAAAAAGAGCTAATGAGATGGGGGGGGATGAAGGATAGGACCTGCCACTGTCCCTTGCATCTAGGTTATAGTTGTGGGACTACTGTGCAACTCAGTGGGGCTGGTCCCATTCTGAGCTCTGCAAGCCCTCCCCCCCCCACCAAACCCCCAAATTCAAAGTAAACACTTATCTGATTTCCGTTAGGTCTTCTCTTCTGGCTCACAGTCAACCTTCGTGGTGGAGCTTATGGACTGCCGCAGGGGGTCGAGGGTGTTTGGTCCTGTCCATAGAGGCTCCTGTCAACAGTGTCAATCAGTAATGCAGCCGTTGCCCTCTCCGTCCAAGTGGTAATCTGTTGGGTAGGGTCTAGAGGAGCCACTTCACTGTCCATTGGAGCTGGCTCAGTTAGTTCAGGCGGCAGGAAGGGGGAACGGAGCTATGCATACCTGTTCCCCGAATCCATGAATCCTCTTCTGTGCTGCTTTGCCGATGTCCTTCCTGCCCCTTAGGATTTCTTGTTCCTGCTCTACTCTCTGGGTGCTCTCTCCATTCATGTTGATGTGAGGGCTGCCTTTTGTGAGTATGTGGAGGAAGAGACCATGCTCCTGTCACTGCCTCTTGATTGTGCTTGGCTTTGGTCTGCTCCATAAGAGTTTGTGCACTAGCAGCCTATAATCTTGCCTGTTACCCTCTGTGGAATCTGGGCACCTCATTTCTTGTGGCCAGGTTCTCATCAGAAAGTCCATAAGGTGATCAGGCATTTCGAAGGTCAGCGGGACTCCATTATGGTTGATCCGCATGACAGCAGGGTACCATAGTGAAATTGTGATGCCAAGTCCATGCATAGTCCTGCATACCTTAGTGTAGGCCTTCCTTTTGTCAGCCAGCTCTTTTGAGTAATCTTGAAAAATGGAGACTCAGCTGTCTTGCCAGTGCAGGGGGCCCCTTGAGCATGCTGCTATGAGCAAACTGTCCTTTTGGCAGTCGTCAAGGAAACGAGCTAGCAGGTGTGTGGGCCTCACCTCCTCTCTGGATCTCGGAGCCAGCATTCTGTGAGCAGGCTCAGTCTGGAGAGCGGGTTGACTTCGATTCTGCAGGATGTCAGGGAGCACTGCTTGAAGAAAACCAGCATCATCATTTTTTTCAGTGCCCTCTGGGAGTCCGAGGATATGGAGGTTGTTCCTCCTGCCCCTATTCCCCAGGTCATCAACTTTGGCCAGGAGTGACTGAATAGCTCTGTCCTGCACTTTAGCAAACTCCACAATGTCACAGTTGGCAGCTTCATTAGCACTGATTCTCCACTCCATTTGAAAAAGTCAAGTTTCAATGTTGTTGACTGGCACAGTAGTTTGATTTGTGGCAGCAGTTAGTAAATCTATTTTTTGGAGCATTTGTGTGAACGTGGCTAGTACGGAAGGGACCTTCCCTTCTCCCGACAAATCTCCCTCCATGCTTCCCTCATGGCGGCAGGCCCAGATACGATCAAGATGAGTTAAAAGAAATTAGTCAGTTTCTCACTTTCCTGGCACTCTGCAAAAACGACTGGATTCTTCATTGGAGCGTCGGCTGAAACTGCAGGCTTATAATAGTTCTTCACAGCTGCTATTTACAGATAAAAACGGATAATCGTCTCGACGGACTCAGGAGCTACTAACTGAAACTGTCATCTTGGGTCGGAGCTAAGAAACGCCCCCGATGGGCTGCAGTTATAAAAAAGACAAATGGCTCATTCGGGAAAACCTGAATTTACAGAATAAAACAAATGTGTTTTTAGCTACAGCTCTAATAAGATACATTATTTCATAAATATCCTTGAAAGTGATCCACAATTAAGAAACCTGAGTTTCATTATCCTGCCCATGATTGCATCCTTCAGCATTTTTAAATGACTGCCGTTACTTTTCACAAGAGCTTGCAGCAGTAGATCATATTTTTTTAAATTTTTTTTTTTTTTTATTTTGGAGCAAAAACACTCTGAGCTCTAACAACGTGAGAGTGACATGAGTGGCACACTACTTTTTGTAGTGCAACTGTATGAAGTGACTCTGTTCAGTATCTGGATCCGGGTCCTGCAATGCGTTCTCCATGGCCAAGGCTGATTTTTTGCTGGGAAATATACTTTCAGAAATAAAAAATCAAAAAATTAATAATAACGATAATGCAAGAAAAAGGCTCTGAATCTCATAGACCGATTTACAATTTGACTGCCATTTACCGCCAATGTGCATGAGTGAAACTGAATGTGAGAAATGTCAATTCTTGCAAGTTTCACTTGAACTCATCAGCAATGTGAGCAGCATGCATTACTACACCTTTCAACAACTAGGCCAACACACACTGATGGCGGGGGATGGGAAGGGGGTTATCAAGGAATGGGGCCAGACATGTGGGGCTACTAATCTTTATGGCCAGGATTGCTTTGTGATGTAGTCATCGATCATCACAGAGTCTGCACAGTTAAGGATGCAGCACCTTTATACCAGCAACTACTCACTAATTAGATTTAAAAAAAATCACAACAGCATAATCCTTAAGAAGTAGAATACTTGTGTTCTTCATTTCTGTTAGTTATTATCCTAATCAACATTAGTTTGTTTTTTGCTTTCTGTGTGTGGATGTAATGCATGCTGCTCACACCGCTGATGAGTTCAAGCACCTTTTTTCTTTCTAAAAGTATATTTCCCAGCAAAGAATCAGCCTCAGCCATGGAAAGTGCACTGTAGGACCCGGATCCAAATTACTGAACAAAGCCACTTCATATACTTGCACTACAAAAAATGTTTTCAAGAGAAGCAAGACATTGGGCAGGTTTTGAAGAAGTATAATTAGAACCGCAATAGCAGAAATTGAAAGCCGCAATCGGAGATTACCGAGATATAATTAAAACAAAGTCACTGAGCTCCGACATGCAAACATGCAACTAACAGGTGTGAAGGGAGACAAAGTTAAGGGAGAGTGGATGGAATTCAAAGTTGTGCATAGTGGTTCACCAGCGGGCCATAATCCTCAAGACGGGTTCACAAAGGGGCACCATGCACTGACGAAACATTGTGCATTCCGCTTAAGTCTGGGATACCATTTGCCACAGCTGAGGAAAGATGATTTTGCGAGTGCACCACTACAGGAACACGTCTCCATGCAAAACGAACCAGTGATCTGAACTCATCCCTCACTGGAGTGTACTGATGCAGTGAAGCAGTTGTCTTTTTGTAATTGAGGCCAGTTTTTGTTTTTCAATAAAAGTGGTCTCATTAAGGCTGGCAGCTGGACAGTCGTACATGCTGGAAGGACAGGGATTGGCAGCTTGAATGTATGAGTTATTACTGTTCACAGCTAGTCTCTACAATCTGAGACGATTATAAATCCAAGTTATCTGTACTCAGTGTCTACCAGGAGAAGTCACAAAATGTTCCTTTACAATATCACCTTGTTCCAGAACTCTTTACCCAATAACCTGCGAAATTTTATAAATCATGTGAACGTTAATACTGATATTAATGAATACTTAAAGTTGCTCTAATGCTTGCGTTTGCCTCTGAGCATCTGAATGTTTTGTATGACCACCTTAACTCCATTATTGAATATTTACTGTATCACACAGTATGTGCATCACACATACTGTCATGATTGTTGTGCAACACAAACAACTTAAAAAGCTTTAGGTGAATAAAATATTTGATACAGACTTCAAATTAACTGCAAACATGGTTTGTGTAAGAAAGCTATTTCTGGGACAAGTTTTCCAAATTCTGGAGCTTGTGAGACCTTTTAGAAAACTGAAACCACTTATCAGGAAAACAGAAAAAAACATGGCATTAACATGTATTCCAAGAGATTGCTGACTGATCCTTGGGACACAAAGTTTCTTGTTCATAGGAAGAACACTTGATGCCCACTCCCACTACCTGGCTGAAAGAAAAGTAACCATTGTAAGAGTCATACATCATACCAGTGGTGCCTGTTGTCATGGTGACTGATTGCTTTTTAACTGCTCTTCTGAATAGCAGGTGTGAAGGTGTGAATGGATTCATCCACCCACCCCTCCCCACTGACTTGGTTTCTGAGTGCAATGACATTGAAAGAACTACAGTAGTTCTTTTACATTGTGCTTCTAAATACCATGACATGAATTACTAAGCAGATTTTTTTTCCAAAACGGGATGTCACTTTTACAACTATCAAAGAGAACACCATAGCTATATAATGCACTAAATAGGATGTGCAACTTACTTTCCAAACTTCAAAGTGAACACTGCAACGCTCTATAAATGTTATACTCGTTGCAACATTTTGAGACACTTTTGAACTTTGTTTCAAATACAGACAGACATCTCAGGTTAAAGAACAACTGCTGGTCAGCCCAGTGGCACTGAGGGCTGAGGTGCTGGACGCCACACCTCGCTCCACACTGGTGACCCCAGGTTCAGGAATGGACTCGGGCCGCTGGGGGTCAGCAGGAGAGGGATTGAGTGTCTAATGGACTGCTCTCCTTCTCCGGGGTGGGGGCTTGCAGTTGTCGGCATGCTTGTGGCCCCTAGCGGAGGCCAGGTGTGGTGCACTGACACTGTATATTACAGGGGGGTAAGTTGGGGCATGGCACTGGAAGGGAGTGTTTGTGGAAGCATACGCACTCCTCCCATTGGCGTCATAGCATGCCCCACTCACAAGGGGCTAGAACAGGGAAAATGGCGACCGGTCGCAGTGGCTTGATGGCCATACCATGGGACGCCCGGCTTCGGGGGCATCGCTGATCACTGGATCCGGTCCTGGTCGGAGAGCTGTCCGCCACCCCACCATGGGGGGCAAGCCACGGGGTAGAGCAGCGAAGGCCCAACTGGGAGCCGGGATGGACTGGATGGCAGCCAGATGAAGGGGATGTGCAGACACAGTAGGCAGACTGGGAACCAGGTAGGAGAAACAGATCAACAAAATTAAAAAAGATCAACTGCTAATTGTTTAACATGTTTCTTGCATGTTTTACTGTGTGTGTGTTGGTGGATCATAAAACTGTATAAAAAGATACAAACACCAGGACCGCCTTGTAAATGAGCCTGCTCAGTGGAGCCTTATCCTAGTCAAACAGTAAAGTAAATGAAGCTAAGCCCTGTACCCGGTAGTTATTTTGTAATGCATTTTAAACCTGTGATTAGTGATTTAGAGATCTTTTGTCAGTTTGTTTGGGAGCTCCTATATTTTGCTTTATTTTTTTATGAGTACCGAACTTATGTTATTATTTATTATTGCAAAATTTTTTTGTAATAATATTAAATCAGTTCAAAAGGTTATTATTGAAGTAGTTATGATTTAGATTCACATTTTGACTGTGCCAATTGGCCATGCTGTACTGTGTAATAACCATAAATGTCATATTATAATGTTGGAGTTTTTGGATGTAGTTTTGAACCAATTAAACTAATAAGAGCTTCTAGGAGTAACTAGGATAGAATCGAGGGTCCCCATTTTAATAATCATAGGTTGTGAGTGGCACTGTAATTGTGTAAGTTTGTATATGTGTGTGTGTGGGGTGTGTGTGTGCGGGGGCTTTTGTGGGCTTTTTTTGTGTTGTAATGTAAATCTATGGTTTGAAAAATATGTCATTCTCAATAAGGGTCATGTTTGGAAATGTTTATTCGCTGTACTCTTGAAAGATAACTAGGAATGGTCAAATGTATGGCAGCTTAGATTCAATGCTAAGAAGTGCAAGGTAATGCACCTGGGAAACAAAAACCCAGGGGAAGAGTACACAATGGGGGGTGAGATACTAACAACAACAAAAATGGAAAGGGACCTGGGGGTAGTCATATCAGATGACCTAAAAGTGGGCAAGCAATGTGAGAAGGCAGCAAGGAGGGCTTGGGGGATACTGGGATGCATAGGGAGAGGCATCACCAGTAGAAAACAGGAAGTTATTATCCCTCTGTACAGACAGCTGGTGAGACCCCATCTGGAGTACTGTGTGCAGTTCTGGAGACCCAATCTCCACAAAGACATAGACAGGATGGAAGCTGTCCAGAGGAGGGCAACTAAAATGGTGCAGGGTCTGCACCGGAAGACATATGAAGAGAGACTTAAGGAGCTTAATATGTATAGCCTCGAGGAAAGGAGGAGAGGGGGACATGATAGAAACTTTCAAGTACCTCAAGGGAATCAACAAAGTCCAAGAAGGTAGCATCTTTCAAAAAGAGGTGTCAAGAACAAGAGGGCACAATTTGAAGATAGAGGGGGCGGCTCAGAGGTAATTTAAGGAAGTATTTTTTCACAGAGAGGGTTGTGGATGCATGGAATGGCCTTCCGGAGGAGGTTGTGGAGTCAAAATCAGTGGTGGAATTCAAGCATGCATGGGATAGTCATAAGGCAATTCTGGGGGGTGGGGGTAGGAAGAAGTAGGCTGCTGGTTAACTAGGATCTGCAGCTTATCCAGTAGGTAGGGAAATGGGCAGACTGGGTGGGCCAAGCGGTCCTTATCTGCCGTCAAATTCTATGTTTCTATGTTTCTATGTTCTAGAACAAAGTGTGGGATCACATCCACAGTGCAATACCACTACACTGGTTAGTACTGTAAGTCTGTGTTGTTCCTCTTTCCCAAAAACTTCATGTATTTTGACGCAGATAGAATAAAAATGTATTAATAATAATATCACTAGCAGGTCCCAGAGGGGAGTAGTTTGCTCTCTTAGATATTTTGGCACTTATGAATGAAAAGATGTCCTCCTATAGTAGTAAAGACTGATTGGCTGACTTGGCCAGTCAGATGTTACTACTGTAGGAGGACGTCTTTTCATTCATATTTTCATTACTGTCTGCTACTTTCAAGGGGGGGGGGCAGGAGGGAGGTGAGGGTAGTGGGTGTGTTAGGATTTAAAAGGCAACATTTATTACCCTGCTCACAGCTGTACTATTGCAAAATCAAAAAACACTTTTTTCTCTTACTGTAAAAACTAAAGTGGGGTTGTTATTGTAATTCTGTTGGTACATGCAATTTGTGAAATTTTTAGAACAGGTTGACATTTTTTTTATTATTGTTCTTTTGCAGGACACCAAATAGCATGAATAGCGTTTTTTCGGTCAATTGATTGAAACGTTTTACAGTTAGCACACAATATTAACTATGCATGTGTTGAGTGATTTTTTTAATTGAATTTCCTTTGATAATTGAGAGCTGTGATTTTTGTATGACTTTGTTGTCTTGTTTTTCTTTTTTAATTTGTACTTGGAGGTGGGGTGGGGGGTGCAGCCGAAATGTCCAACAACTGCCTGGCCACATGTGTGTCGTGTGTCTCAAGCTAGCAGTCAGCCTGTCAATCAGGGTATTTTTGATGTTTTTTTTTTTCAATTATACACAGCTGAAATGTTACAGTGGCACATATGCTGTTATATACACACATATTTAAAGTGCCGGTTTGGAGCACATGCTTGGTTGGTGCAGGGATGAGCCCTGGAGGTGTTGTGCAATTTTTCTACATACTCATACCCATTCCTAGCAAGTCCAATGTACAAGCCCAGAAAGGGCTGGTTTAATGTAACAGGTCCCCTCCAAAAGGTCCGAGTAGCGACTTACGAGAATCGACACACCACTTCTGTCTTGACATGCTTTGACACAGCGTTCAGTAGAATGAACTGTGTTCTGTCAATAGTAGTTACTCCATAGTGACCTGTGACCTGGTGACCCGCTAAACACTTGTAATGAATTGGCCCACTGTCATCCTTGCACCAACCTAACATAAATAAAGTGGCATGACTTTGACGTTTTTTTTTTGTTTTGGTCAGCGACTTGTCTATTCAGTTGTTTAACCCCCTCCCCCCACACACAGACTCAAACACTGCTGTATAGAGATTTAACATTATTCACTAGTGTTAAGTTATCACTCCTTCCACTGTAAATCATGCCCTTAATTTTAATATTTATTCCCCATTACCTGGCTGTCTATCCCCCCCCCCGGTCTGGAACCCATGCCCGTTTAAAATCATAGCAAGTCAGGGCAATGAATATGTACATATTTAACACATTTGACATAATACAAGGCATAAATAAACAGAGTCATTTTTACGTTCGCTTGTGCGCATGCGCAAGGAACGTTTTGGGAGAGTAGCACACTTTGGAGGTGTGCCTCTCCCGTTCAATCCACTGCTCCGTTGAGCAGGCGTGGCGTCCTGCACCAATGGGTGCGGGAGCTGTGTATGACAGCAGTGGTCTTCGCTTCAAAGAAAACCACCGCTGTCATACACAGCGCTGGTAGGCCTCACGCCCCCCAAAGCTTTGGTGCCACGCTGGGAGCCCACCCCAGTGTGGCAAACGTCCTGGGTCCTCTGCCGACGGGGGTGCCCAATCCCCCGTCGGCTCCACGTCCCCCCAAAGGCCCCCCCCAAAGCTTTGGTGCCACGCTGGGAGCCCACCCCAGCGTGGCAAGTGTCCTGTTGCCTGCTGACGGGGGTACCCAATCCCGCCGGCTCCACGTCCCCCAAACGCCCCCAAACTTTTGGTGCCACTCTGGGAGCCCACCCCAGCGTGGCAAATGTCCCCATCGTCTTTTTTATTTTTCAACCTAAAAAGAAAAGCGGTCCCGTAGTCTCCCAGCCCCCTCCCCAACCGCACCCACCCACTGTACCCGCCTCCCCCACCCCATACTTACCTCCAGTGCTCGGCGCGACAATCATTGCTGGACCGGGAACACGTCTGCACTCTTCAAAGCCGTCCGCGAACTGAGGAAATGCCGGTAAGCTGTATAATGGGCTAGATAGGGGTTTTCAACTTTATTGCATATCTCAGGCATTTTTTGGAATTTTTGCACCAAATTTTCAACATGGGGTTTTTGGGACCCCTTCTCATGAATGATGTCACTGTCATGGCGTTATTCGGGCCCGAAGGGTGATTTCGCAGTCACTGCACAGTCACTGCGCGGAAATCGCCGCTTCAGGCCTGAATAACCCCATGACAGTGACATCTTTCATGAGAAGAGTCAACCATCGAAAATTGGTATGCAAATCCTATGATTGTTTTCTGAGGCGTGCGTTACGCGGTTCCTCACGCGGCTCATAAGTTTCGCAATTTTCAATATTTTCACTCCAGATTTTCAACATTGCCATTTTACCACACCTCCTATGAGCAGTACAGCTGTCATTTTTCATATCCTGCCCAAAATGTGTTTCCGCCCATATGTAGCACAATGGCGCAGGTCGGTGCTGAACTCAACGTATGGGACACATTAAGAAAATCACAGTGACACTGATCATGAGCAGAGGTCTTAAAATGGCTGTGTTGAAAATTTGGTGAAAAATTCCTAAAATGACTGTTTTATTTAGTGTTCATTGGCGCAGCCCTATGCACGCCATAAGTTTGCGAATTTTCAATATTTTCACTCCACATTTTCAACATTGCCATTTTACCACACCTCCTTATGAGCAGTGCAGCTGTCATTTTTCACATCTTGCCCAAAACATGTTTCCGCTCATGTAGCGCACAATGGCGCAATCGGTGTGCGAACTCAGTGTATGGGACACATTAAGAAAATCACAGTGACACTTATCATGAGCAGAGGTCTTAAAATGGCTGTGTTGAAAATTTGGTGAAAAAATTCCTAAAAATGACTGTTTTACGAGTCTGCATTGCGCAGTTCCTACGCATGCTCGTAAGTTTGCGAATTTTCAATATTTTCACTCCAGATTTTCAACATTGCCATTTTACCACACCTCCTCATGAGCAGTATAGCTGTCATTTTTCACATCCTGCCCAAAACATGTTTCCGCCCATGTAGCGCGCAATGGCACAGTCGGTGTGCGAACTCAATGTATGGGACACATTAAGAAAATCACAGTGACACTGTTCATGAGCAGAGATCTTAAAATGGCTGTGTTGAAAATTTGGTGAAAAATTCTAAAATGACTGTTTTACGAGTGTTCATTCAAGAGTCTTGCGCACGTCAGAAGTTTGCGAATTTTCAATACTCTACCCACATTTTCAACATTGCCATTTTACCACACCTCCTTATGAGCAGTGCAGCTGTCATTTTTCACATCTTGCCCAAAACGTGTTTCCACCATGTAGCGCATAATGGCACAGTCGGTGTGCGAACTCAGTGTATGGGACACATTAAGAAAATCACAGTGTCACTGTTCATGAGCAGAGATCTTAAAATGGCTATGTTGAAAATTTGGTAGAAAAATTCCTAAAATAATTGTTTTACGAGTGTCGTTGTACGCAGTTCTCACGAGCTCATAAGTTTTAAATTTTCAATATTTTCACTCCAGATTTTTCAACATTGCCATTTACCACAGCCTCATGAGCAGTACAGCTGTCATTTTCACATACTGCCCAAAACATGTTTCCGCCCATGTAGACGCACAATGGCGCAGTCGGTGTCCGAACTCAATGTATGGGACACATTAAGAAAATCACAGTGACACTGTTCATGAGCAGAGGTCTTAAAATGGCTGTGTTGAAAATTTGGTGAAAAAATTCTGAAAATGACTGTTTCTGAATGTTCATTGCACAGTTCTATGCACGCTCATAAGTTTGCGAATTTTCAATATTTTCACTCCAGATTTTCAACATTGCCATTTTCCACACCTCCTTATGATCAGTGCAGCTGTCATTTTCATCTTGCCCAAAATGTGTTTCGCCATATGGCGCACAATGGCACAGTCGCTGTCGCGAACTCAGTGTATAGGACACATTAAGAAAATCACAGTGTCAGTGTTCATGAGCAGAGATCTTAAAATGGCTATGTTAAAATTTGGTGAACAAATTCCTAAAAATAACTGTTTTACTGAGCGCTTGTACAGTTCCCACCATTGTAGAGGTTTGCGAATTTTCAATATTTCCACCCAGATTTTCAACATTGCCATTTTACCACACCTCCTTATGAGCAGTACAGCTGCTCATTTTCACATCCTGCCCAAGACGTGTTTCTGCCTATGTAGCGCACAATGGGGGTAACAAAAAGGTCATGCTGAAAATTTATTGTGCAAATACCAGCAATTGCACAGGGCATTAGGGTAAAGCACCATACGTGCCAAACACCACTGCAAACACCTGCAAGCGAACGTTCGGCATTGACAAATGCTTGTTTAGTATTGACGTGCTTTATTACAGGCAAAAACCATGCTAAAATGTGTTTTCTCTCTCTTGTAAGGTAACCTTCATCAGTAACCCATGGTAACTTTAGAGAATTAAATACAGCTGTACTGGCAATGATGTTTTCTCTCTGCATGCCAGTCTGTGTACTCAATATGTAAATGCTACAAAGAATGTCAAAACACATCATCAGGCAGGAGAGCTATAGTGATGCTGCCACCCCTAAAGCCAACACACTCAAAACTGATGCTTTAATGTTTTAGTATCACAGAATGAGGTGGAGCAAAGGGTTCTGTGATGCTGTGACACCTCTAGAGTGTGTTGGCCCCTAGTAGGTGAGCATGTATCACTCCCAGAAGTAAATGACTAGCCCAGCGACTATGTGGAATCACAAAGAAACTGTAGCTGTGTTAATCCATGCCAACATTTTGGCCCCATACAGTCACAACTAATGGCACTAAGTGGTTGCTCTGTAGCAGTTTTGACAATTTTGCGACTTTGCAACTTTGCTACAAGCTGTCTTCACTATCTCTGTGAATTCAAAGATAACAGTTAAGACTTTGACACATTCTGGACAAGTTTTATTTAGGTGCTAATTTGAGCAATTTTGGGGGGGTGTTTCAGTAATTTTTTTGAGGGCTTGAAGGACTGTGGTAGTGGGTATATCCTAATCAAATCTGTAACACAAAAGGTGTGACTTGCTGTCACAGACTTCTGGCTCAGGCAGATAAGGGAAAGGGAGCCGAGCTACAAAGGAAGCTTGATTAGCTATTAACAGAGGGAGGATACTTCACCGGGGGGAACAAAACTGACATGCAATTCTGAACAAGTGGCTTGGGGGAGCGGTATGGATTGTGGGATTGGGTGGCATAATGAACAGGAAAACAACTTACAGTATATGCAGTATTTCTCAGTAATAAATAATCAAGAATGTCAAAATGTCCAAAAAATTGTCTTAAACACAGTACTTTGTTTGTACCGGACGTCAGAACTGATTAAGAAAAAAACAAAACAAAGAAATGTTTTTTCGAACTACAGGAACAAAAACGGAAAGCCCCCAAAAAGTTGTTGACGACACACTGATCTGTACATGAACTGTAGTAGTGACAAAAAATAAAATAAAGTCAGATCCTTACTGTTTCTGTTGCTAAGCTCAGCTTTCTTTTACAATTTTCCTGGGTATCCGCTGTGTAAGTCAGCTGTGCTTCCGTAGAAAATATTCTGATTGGAGAATCTAAAAATGCCACTACACCTGTGTAAAGGGCACTGGTATCCTTTTATATGTTAAAAATATATTTCTATTGGTCTGACCTGAATGAGCAGCTGCTGCTCCTGCACATCCAGGAAATGATATGGTGCCAGAGCCAGGGAAGCTGCAGTGTGCACTTGTTCACAAACAAGTTGTTTTTTGTGTGTGTGTTTTTGTGTGTGTTGTAGGAGCAAAATACAGTACACCTTCTGTTTCCCAGTGCTTGCTTGCGCTGAGGAAAGTTAATTTCATTCCCAAACAAGCTCCATGACCGCTTTAAAACAGCACTTGAACATTCAAGCCAGAACTCCCGAGTATGTGCACTGCTAAGGATAATTTTTCTTTATTAATATCAACTCGAGCTCATTTATTTTATCTACTATTTCTAAAAGCAGATCTGGGCACTGAGTGATAGGGAAACTGACAAGCCTCTTGGCAGTCTGCTGAAATGCATTCAGTGCACTTGCTCAGAGTCCTGATAGTTGTTATACACCATACAGCCCAGATTTTTGTGAGACAGTATTAAGAAAGAAGCTTAATAATTAATAAGAGATGTTCAGGTATTACAAATTAAAATAATTTTCTGCTGCAGTGCTGTATGTAATGTTTTGAACTGTCGATATTACATGAGGAGTCTTAACCACAGCCGCTGTCATGATAATTACTAGTAACATACTGTATCAGATAATGCCAGTTTCTGTCTAAGCTAACAGCAATTACAAAAGACTGCTTTCATAAAAAATAGCACAGCATGGTGATGACAGCAGCAGTGGTTAAGACTCCTCATCATGTAATATATTCTATGGACAGTTAAAAACATGACATACAGTACAGCACCACAGCAGAAGAGTATTTTAATGTACAATACCTGAACATCTCTTATTAATTATTAAGCTTCTTTCTTAATGCAGTCTCACATAAATCTGACAAAAAAGCCCATACATTATAGTCACACTGCGCAGAGTGACAGCAAACTCTATCTGCCAACTTCAGGTCCTAACGCGAGGAATTTTTTTTTTTCTTTGAAAAAGTGGTATGGCCATGGCTATAGCAGCTGTACTGGTTCTGACAGCCCTATATCTGGTAGGCACAATGTAGAGTTTTTGCTACAAAAACAGAGAGACTATGGTATTTCGTTGTTATACTGTACATCATACAGCCCTATTTTTGCTATCACATCTACTGACATTTTTCTTTCCTTTTTCTTCCTCCTTTTTATTCTGCTTTTTTGGACTTTTTCATTCACTCTTACTAATAGAACTAATCGTGCTACCACAAGTGACAGCCAGAAATATCAGGACACCCGGCTCATGACAAAATAAAAAAATCACCCTGTCAGTGCACAAATATGCTAAAACAAAAGACCGCTTTTTTTCCACCCCAGAACCATTGCTTTTATAAAAGTTAAAAATTTCGCAGGAACAGGTACAAAGGCAAAACACCCTTGCTCTGACCAAAATAAATGTGGATTAAGGAGACACCTGCTGGTGAAAGGGAAATTTTAAGGAAAACTATGCATGGAAGAGCGCCACCTGGTGCATTTTCCACGCTGATACTGAAACAACATTTAATTACTTAAACTCTGAGCTACCGCATACCACCAGGTAAAGCATGCTGCATACCGAATGGTATACCTCACCGCATACCACACTGCTGCTGCTACTACTAACACTGCATAACACCGGGGTACCGGGAAACTTCTCTATAACAACCATTGTATTTTTGCCTAAATGTATATTTATTGTTGTATTTTTTCCCCCCTCCCCTTTCCCCCAGGTCACACATGGAAACAAGCCTCAGCTCTATGTGCCCTCCTGGTGAAACATTTTTAAATAAATAAATAAAATCTGCTTCATGCATTCCCAAGTCAAGCAATTCCTGGATGAGAATCGTGTCGTCTACAATATTCCTCCCAGGGATGGCACATGTTTTGGTATTCAGATATGACATATCTGGCCACCAGAGCCAATCTGGAGTGTAGAATCTTCATTAAAATCTTCAAATCCATATTCAAGAGACACAGTGGCCTCCAATTACGGAGATCAGAGTCATCTCATTTTTTAAATAACACTGTTTGAGTGCCTCCACAAATGGGAAAGAAACATTACTCTCAGTCAAAATCCAGTTAAAGACCACGGCAAGGATGTCAGTTAGTGGATAAGAGCACTGCTTATAAAATTCTGAAGCAAGTCCATCAGAACCAGGGGTGACATCTTTGCCCAAGAGCATAACAGCTGCTGTCACTTCCTCAGGAATAATAGGCCTTACTAAACAGTGGAGGTCTACCTGAGGTAGATCTGGTGTATCAATGGAAGACAGGAAAGTGTGAGCCGATGGGCGGGTCTCCAATGATCCAAACATCATATATAGATGCTCCTGCCCTGCCAACATGACACCTTCTTTGTCAACAACATGAGTGCTGTCAGCATGAGTGACCTTAGTAAGATGTCTATGAAATATTCTGTCCCGACAACTAGCAAAAGCAGTCCCCGTCCCCTTCTTTCCTTGGGTCCCACAGTGATGCTCCAGTTGCAGGGACTGTCCCTGGTCATATTGAAACTCCCTTATTTGTGTTTTGACCAATGAAATTTGAGAACTAAATCTCCCATTCTTAGATGCATGAGGGTCAATGCCTTGGCCAATTGCATCCAATATTGTAAGTACTCTATGCATTCCTTTCTCTGTTTAGCCAAGGAAGTGGATGGGAACAGTCCTTTTAGGTTAACTTTGGTCTCCTCCCACCCCATACCTAAATTGTCAGTCATACAGACAAACAGCTGTCAGGCCCGCAGGAGATCTAGGATCTTAGCCCGAGTCAGTTAACATGCCAGTAATGCATTATTCAATTTCCAGTACCCCAGTCCAGGAGTAATGATAGCCTTCTCTCCACCTCCAATTAAAAGATAATCCAATGTTGCAGTAGGGACAATAGCAATGTCATGGGTATCCAAGTGAGCTGAGGTGAACAGAAAATCAATCTGGGCTGCCAAGGTATTTCTGTAAGAGGTGTATCTCCCTTCTGGAAATTTAGTTTGGTATGCATCTGTAAGGGAAGCATCCTGGATTAGTTTATTAAGAAAGTTTGAAACATACAACATTTTATGCATTTTTGCACCTCTGTCCCACTGAGTGAGGCCATAGTCAAAATCTTCTCCAAATACTAAGTGTCTGGATGTGAACAAATAAGGCTGTACCTTTTTCAGGAGGTCAACTGTCTCTCTTTCTTGGTTTGAGGCACATAGATATTAAGCAGTCTAAATTGAGTTTCCTGAAAAAACAACATCTAACATCATAGCTCTTCCTGGTTCAATATCAACAAGTTGTTGGACTTGAAATGCTGATCCTTTAAACAAAATGCCCACCCCATCATAGGTGTCGATTCCAAAGGACCAGAAAGAGGTGTCCCAACACCACTGGCTTTGTGCCTGTATCATGCCTAGGTTATCTATTATTCTAGTTTCCTGTAAAAAATGCACATCAAAAAGTAAGTCTTTAAGTACAGAAAACAAAATAATTTGCCTAACAGCGGTCTTGATGCTGTTCGCATTAATGGAAGCCAGATGGAGAAGAGGAGCCACTGGAGATGAGGGAAAAAGAGAAAGGCAGACAGAATCATGTAGTGCAGTCCAATGTCTGTGGCTTATGACTCCTGGTAATCATTTTGTGCTTCTTTCTGTTTAGTTTTGGATTTGACAGGTTTGATGATGACTGAGTCGACCTCTGTGTCAGAAGATGCGGTTGGAATGTCGATCTGCATTAAGATGCTTTGATTGCCAGACTTCCGTCAGAGTCAAGGTGTTTCATATCAAAGACATCAAACCTATTATCAGTCTGAATAGGGTGACTTAAGAGGGGCCCGTTTCACAGCAGTCCCACTCCCCTTATGGAAATGGAGGGATCTCTTTCTGTTCACCAAAGTCATGTCAAGAGGTGGCATAAGTGCGTAAGGCACAGCTGGGCTTTCAGAAATGTCCATCTGGTGAGGTACCAAAGTAGAATCAAGAACTGGAGAAATAACAAGACCGAGGTCTGAGTCAGGCACTACTGTAACAGGCACCATAAACTCAAGAGTTGGCAACTGGGTGGAGTTGCTCGGGCCATCCCTAGGAGAGGTCTCAGTTGGAGACTCCTCAGAGTGAGGGAGGAGTGTTGCCACCTCCCAGTGCTGTTGTTGCAGCATGGTGTTTTGCACCTTTTCCAACAAGGAAACCTGAGATGGCTGACCTTCCTTGTTATGAGAAGCCCACAGGCAAGATCAGTAAGAATGTCCCTTTCTTCACCAAGATTATAGCAAAACGCATTAGCACATTGGGCACAGACATGGCCAAAAGAGAGTCATAAGTACAGGGCTTGAATTTAATTTTTTAATTTTTTTTTTATTTAGTTTTTGTTGACCGGGTCAGTGCACTAGACAAATCCTGCCTTTTTTCAGGCACGACCCGAGGAAGGGGGATACAGATGAATGCCAACTGACCTTGAACCAAATTAAGCTGTTGGTGGTATTTTTTAGTGAATGGTATTCCACCCTTTTTTATGTATCTGTTTTCAAGGCGGAATACCATTTTGTTCATGCTGATATTCCAACTGGAATGTCACTCCTCCTGCCCTCCACTTTGCAGCTTAATCTATTGCATGCTCTTTTGGATAGATGGAATACCAGAGTTTGAGACAGAATACCAAATTTGGGTGTTTGTTATTCTGCCTCCCAGACCAGATTATTTTCTTAATTTTTCCCCCTGAAGTAGCATCTAACTTTATCGCAACTATTGCTAAGTTGGGTCTCAGACGCATTTAAAACACGTATTTGGCTGTCCAGGGCAGAAACATTGTGGCCTGTCCCTGCTGAGGAAGAAGACACTGGGGAGATGCTGCAGTCCTGAGTCATTATGTCGAAGTTGTATTTTGAATTTCCAGTTGCAGTCGAAAAGTGTTCTGAGTCTGTAATGGGCTTAGGATTACCCATGATGTCACAGCGCGGAGCAAGCCAATATCTGACATCATGGACACAGACCCCTTAATTTTTCAAAAGAATGGTAACTGTCCTTAGAGCATGTTTGGTGAGCGGGATAGCCTGGAATGGTAGCCACAAAGGAGTGTGCTTCAAAGAATTTTAGGAGGTCCAAAATCTATCCAGGTTTGCAGCTGGCTTAAAGCTGAGGCCGAAATACCCATCACTGGGAGTATGAAGTAAGGCATACCGTTCATAAGGGATGAAATGCAGCGAATGTTTCAAGAGCACCTGTCTCACAAAGACAGTATCAGGAGGTAACTCCAGACCACCCTTGCAGAGCAGACGGACTGCATTCCTCCTCCGAGCAGGAGCAGGGGGCTGGGCAAATGCATCCATCTTCCAAAATTATGATCATTTCTTCACCGAGTCCTAGTGTGCAGTTGTCTGAGCTAGAGGCAGGTGTGCAGACATGGAAGCAGCATCTGCCAATTCAACCCTGTTAGCACAAGATGAAGGTTTAGCAGAATCCAGGGGGAACCACGTGCAGGAGGGGGATGCATAGTCAAGGTAGGTACTGGAAGACTCAGAGCAGGATGGCAAAAAAAGCCTGTAAGTGCACAGTCAGTTTCAGGAAAATCCACATCAAATTGAGAAAGCCCCTGCATGATATCAGCTGAGCACTCTGGGGCAGGCCCTTGTAAAGGTACAGTAACTGGAATAGCGGGGGAATGCTGTAAAACAGGAGCGGGGTCAACTGGGTAGAGGCTTGTACAGGCACGGGGGGGGATGCTATTGATGCTTGCAATGGTATAGAATCACTGAGAGGACATGACTCCCCCACAAGATGAGGCAGTGCAGTTCCTAGTCCAGCCACCCCCAGGAGAACAGGAGCCTCAGCTGAAATCAGAGCTGTTTGTAACTCCGTAGGAGGGTCAGGATACCACTGCCCAATCAAGTCCTGAGACCATCCAACCTTATTAAGAGCAGGAACCAGTGGCCAGTCCTTTGGGGGAAAGGCTGAACCCCCATCTTTTCTCCTACCTTTCTGCAGCCCTAATGATCCTGTAGCACTGTCCTGCACTGTCGAGGAAGTAACATGCAAGAGAGGCAGGCAGATTGTTCTACAGAGGAAGCAGCAGATTGCAATGGGATGTGGGAGCATTCAGAATCCTGTCCAACGTCAGCGGGAGGCACTTCCTAAGGTGAGAGATCATCCAAAGGTAAACAATCTTGCTTTATTGCGGTAGTAAAAAGAAAATTCAGGACAGGAGGCAACACTCTTGATGCAGCATCTGCACTGTGAGAAAACTGCAAAGTATCAGTGTCAGAGCAGGTATAAACAAAACTTGCGGTAGACTGCTGCGGCATTTCAGATGTAGCTGCGTCACAGATTTTGACAGGGAAAGTCTGCTTGTCAAAATGTGGAGGCCCAAATAGCGTGACACCTAGATCGCAATGCTGCGAAAGGAGTTTCTTCTTATCCCTGTAATAAATCTCCTTCTCCTCCTCCTCAGCCAGCAACTTTAGTAAATCATCCTTTCTTTCTATTTCAGTGCATCTTGGAAGCAAATATCCATCTCCATCAAAGCAGACTCCAGACTAGTTCATTACCAGAAGGAGTGGATTTTCCATAAGACAGCCATGATGCAGCTGCTTCAACGTCAGATATATTCAGAACAGAAGTCACCATGCTACCATCAGGTGGTGACACAGCAATGGTAGGGTTCAGCGGCCATCTGTCCAGTGCCTGGAGCAGGTGCAGCTCCCTCAGTCAAAGAATCCGCCATCTTGGAACAGCAGACAGCGTCACCTTCTACTGCCAAGAGTAGGGGGAATTTTTTTTTTAAACTTGAAAGTAAATATAGTCAAATTGTGTTACATCACACTAATTCATATATAAACAAAATTGAAAACCAAAACATTAGTCTTACAAGCATAGAAACATAGAATGTGATGGCAGATAAGGACCGCTTGGCCCACCTAGTCTGCCCATTTTCCTACCTAACAGATAAGCAGCAGATCCTAGTTAACCAACAGCTTACTTCCTCCTACCCCCCCCCCCACTAGGACTGCCTTATGTCTGTCCCATGCATTCTGAATTCCCCTACTGTTCTTGACTCCACAACCTCCTCAGGGAGGCTGTTCCATGAATCCATAATCCTCTCTGTGAAAAATACTTCTCACATTACCTCTGAGACATCCCCCATCTTGAAATTGTGCCCTTGTTTCTTGCACATCTCTTTTCTGAAAATGCTACCTCTTGGACTTTGTTAATTCCTTGAGGTACTTAAAAGTTTCTATCATGTCCCCTCTCTCCTTCTTTCCTCAAGGGTATACATATTAAGCTCCTTTAGTCTTTCTTGTATATCTTCTGGTGCAGACCCTGCACCATTTTAGGTTGCCCTCCTCTGGACAGCCTCCACTCTGTCTATGTCTTTGCAGAGATGGGGTCTCCAGAACTGCACACAGTACTCCAGATGGGGTCTCACCAACTGTGTGTACAGAGGGATAACAACTTCCTGTTTTCTACTATTGATGCCTCTCCCTATGAATCCCAGTATCCCCAGCCTTCCTTACTGCCTTCTCACATTGCTTGCCCACCTTTAGGTCATCTGATATAATTACCCCCAGGTCCCTTTCCATTTTTACTGTTGTCAGTATCCACCCCCCATTGTGTACTCTTCCCCTGGGTTTTTGTTTCCCAAGTGCATTACCTTGCACTTCCTTGCATTGAATCTGAGCTGCCATACATCTGACCATTCCTCCAACCTTGCCAAGTCCCTTCTCATCCTTTCCACTCCATGTTGTGTATCAACCCTGTTGCAGATCTTTGTGTCGTCTGCAAAGAGACATAGTTTTCCTTCCAGTTCCTCTGCAATGTCACTTATAAAGACATTAAAAAGACCAGTCCTAGTACTGAACCCTGCGGTACCCCGCTAGTAACCCTCCTTTCTTCACTGTGGACTCCATTTACTACTACCCTTTGCGTCCTGTTGTCTAGCCAATGTTTTATCCAGGCTACCACCTTGGGACCCACTCCAAGGCTGGCTAACTTGTGTATTAATCTTTTGTGAGGGACTGTATCAAATGCCTTGCTAAAATCTAGGTAGGCCATGTCCACAGCCCCTCCCTGGTCTACTACTTTGGTCACTCAGTCAAAGAAATCTATTAGATTCGTCTGACATGACCTTCCCATCGTGAATCCATGCTGCCTTGGGTCCTGTGCCCCACTGGCCTCTAGGTACGCAACAATTCTTTCCTTCAGAAGTGATTCCATCATTTTCCCTACCACTGAGGTCAAACTAACTGGTCTGTAGTTTCCTGCCTTTGTCCTGCTCCCACTTTTGTGAAGAGGAATCACATCCACCCTCCTCCAGTCCTCAGGTACCACCCCATCCTCCCATGATTTGTTAAAGAGAGTAGTCAGCGGTGTCCCTAGTTCTACCCTTAGTTCCTTTAGAATTCTTGGGTGAATCCCATCAGGCCCCATTGCTTTGTCCACCTGCAATTTTATTAGTTTTTTCAGAACCCTTTCTTCTGTAAATTGACTGGTGTTGACCCCGTCTTCAGAATGTTTGTCTTGTTTGGTTTAGGTACCTCCCCCTCCTCTTCCTTTGTGAATACTGAGCAGAAATATTCATTCAGTATCCCTGCTTTCTCACTGTCACCCTCTACCCACATTCCCTCCCCTTTATTAAGCCTCAGTATCCCTCCTTTGGTCTTTCTTTGCTCCCTAATGTACCTATAAAAGGTCTTATCCCCCTTCTTAACAGAGTTGGCTATCCTTTCCTCGGTGTGGTCCTGTGCTATTCTGACTGCCTTCCCAGCCTCTTTCTGCTTTAACTGATAAAGTTCTCTGTCCTGCTCCTTCTGTGTTTCCTTAAATTTCCTGAATGCTATCCTTTTCTCCTTAACCTTCCCTGCCACCTCTTTTGAGAACCATAGCGTTTTTTTCCTTCGTTGTGTTTTGTTGATTTGCTTTACACAAAGGCTTGTTGCCTCTGTGATGGCTGTTCTGATTACTCCCCATTGTTCCTCCACCCCTCCTTCTTGCCTGTTTGCTAGTGCTTTTCTGAGGCACTCTCTCATCTTCCCAAAGTCAACTCTCCTAAAGTCCAATACTCTTGCTTTTGTATGGCTTGATTGTACGGCTGTGTTTATCGTAAACTACACTGTTTGGTGGTCGCTTGTTCCCAGATGGCTACCCACTTCTAAATCTGAGATTCTTTCTCCGTCCCGATTTGAGAGTACCAAGTCTAAGATTGCTCCCTCCTGAGCGGGTTCCAGTACTACCTGTCTGAGGCATGCCCCCTGTAGGGCATCAGGAATGACCCTGCTCTTGGATGTGCCTGCAGCAAAGGTGCTCCAGTTAACATCTGGCATATTCAGGTCCCCCATCAACAATATCTCCCCTTTTTCTGCCATTCTAAGAAAGCCTTCTATCATTTCCTTGTCCATTCCTTCCCCCTGAGATGGGGTCTGTATACAACCCCCATGCGGATTGTGGTGCCATTTCCTGTCTCCAGGATGACCCAGAGTGCCTCATCTGCTTCTTGTTTACTCTTTAGTTCTGTTGCTTTGATCCCTTCCTTTACATAGAGAGCTACTCCTCCTACTCTTTTACCCTCCCTGTCCCTCCTGTAGATTGTGTATCCTGGTATGTTGACATCCCAGTCATGGTTCTCTGTGTACCATGTTTCTGTGACTGTCACAATATCCAGGCAACCCTCTTCCATCAAGGCCACTAGTTCAGGGAACTTGTTACACAGACTGCGGGCGTTAGTACTCATCACCTGCCACTTTTTGATGGCCTTACCCCTTTTAGCCCCATTCCTGTCCTTATTGCCTTTGCCTTTTTTTACATTTACCTCTGTCCTTCTCCCTAATGACTTCTCTACCTTGGTGTTTACCTCACTAATTACCTTGTTTTGTGGGGGAGGCTGGGAGTTTCCTGCTCCTTTTCAGTGCCTCCCCCTTAGCTAGTTTAAATGCTTGCCAATGAAGAATTTAAACCTCTCACCTAGGATCCTGGTTCCCCCGTGGACAGATGCAGACCATCGCACCAGTATAGGTCTGCATCCCTCCAGGTGGCTCCCCAGTCCCCAGTGAAGCCAAAACCCTGAGCTCCACACCAGTTTTTTAACCATTCATTGAATTCCCTGGTGAGGAGTATCCTAGCATCACCCTTGCCATAGACAGACAACACCTCCGAGAAGGTTGCCGTAGCACTACTTGTCTAAGGCCCCTCCCCAACTCTACAGACTCCTCTTGCACTGCTCTGATCCCATTCCTAGCCAGGTCATTTGTCACTAGGTGGACAATGACATCCAGCTCCCTCCCTCGTGCAGCTGCTCCCACGATCCTGAGGATTCGATTCCTGTCCCTCCAAGCCATGGCACCAGGCAGGCACCTTACCTCCCTCTCCCCTTCCTCCCCCATTTCTATCCCCCTAATGATTGAGTCCCCCACCAGGAGTTGTTTCCTTCCCCTGTGGGGTCCCATGCCACCCTCCTGTGGGTCTTCTTTGTGAAGGTTCCCAGCATCCTCCTTGGTCTCCACTGCAGGTGCCTCCATAGAGGAACCACTATCCACCAGAAGAGCAAATGAATTGTGAAGAGGTACAGCTGGAGGGATGCAGCTCTGTTCCACCAACATCTCCCTCCCTGAGCCCACCTTGGTCCAGCCTCTCCTCTTTCTTGGCAACCTCTGAGGTAGTGGCATTGGCCCTGGTGGTCCCTGGGTGGGGGAGGAGGTTTCACGAATCCTAGCCAGGTCAGCCTGGAGATGGGCAACCTCCTCCCTCAGACCAGAGAGGGGCCTGCAAATAGGGCAGCATCGCAGCCTCCAGAATGGCTCCCTGAACACTGCCGCCCCACAGCCATTTCACTGCACCACTCTATCATGTCTTATTTTGTGTCCCCTCTCCTGTTTCTCTATATGCTTACTCTTGCTTTTCCTTACAACTCTCACCCTTCCTGTTCTGGGACAGCAACTTCCTATATTCTTCGGTAGCCTCCCTCTTCCTTGCTCAGTGTCAGACCACCACCAGCTGGGGGGGGGGTGAGCTACTTTTTTCCTTTAGGGTTGACAAGACCAATGTTCCTCTATGATCCTTCCCTTCCTACTGCCAAACAGGAAGTTCCTGTTGACAGTCAAATCCAGTGGCTATAAAAGTAGAACTGGCTTAGGGTGGGATGGAGGGCAATTAGTAAGAAAAAAGGCTAGCAACAGGAAGTTGTAATTTGAGTCACTTGCTTTTGTAGTGTCTAAGCCACACCCCCAATTAAGCTCTCTCTCCTCCTACTGGTTTAGCAAAGTAAGTTGATACAGTACCCTTCCCAGCACAGAACACACACTGACTTTCTTTCTTTTCTTTCTTTTTTAACCCTAAATAAGACCCCTTCTACTTCAAATAACGTATCTGTCTGCTTAATCTCAACAGACATTGACCCCTCCTGAGATATAAGTGTTAACTTAATAAGAAAATGTAGCTTCCTTTAGTTAGCTGCTTTCTGCTCTACAAGCAAGGCTAGAAATAGGAAGTTATAATTTGAGTCACCTGCATTTATAGTGTCTAAGCCACACCCCCAATTAAGCTCTCTCTCCTCCTACTGGTATAGCAAAGTAAGTTGATATAGTACCCTTCCCAGCACAGAACACACACTGACTTTCTTTCTTTTCTTTCATTTTTAACCCTAAATAAGACCCCTTCTACTTCTAATAAAGTATGTCTGCTTAATCTCAACAGACACCTGACTCCTGCTGAGATATGTGTTAAATTAATAAGAAAATGCACCCTATACGGTTGAACTTAAAAATACATACAAAATGTTGTTCTTTCATAGAAAATCATAAGAAAGGAAAAGGGAAACATGAATACATATTTCATTATATATTAACCCCAAATCTGAGTAATAAATACTGAAAACAGACCCCTTCCCCCAACTAAAAGAGTAGGGGAATTTTTATTTTAAGTTAAAGGCAAAATACATACAAAATAGTGTTACTTTACATAAATCATAATAAAAGTAAAGGAAAACATAATTAAGTATTCCATCATATATCAAAAACAAATTTGCCGGTTTACAACTCCAAAACAGAATAGTACATACTGAAACCACCCCCCCCCCAAAAAAAAAAAAGTAGGGGAGTTTTAACTTCAGATCATATTAATCACAAACACTGCATAAGCTCCACCCTAAGCACTCTTTCCCTTTGCAGAATCCATAACTTTCTGGCCAAAGAGGGCCATATTATAAGCAAAATTATGACAACCATACTATACTGTCTCATTGTCTGTGCTACTAGTCTATATCACCACACTCAAAATCTTTTTTCCTGATGTAACCCCCCTGCAAATGGGGGTTCCCAAAAGACTTCCAGGAGCTTGCTTGAATGCTCCAAGCCTGAATGGTGTTTGGCGTTTAAGCCATTTATCAGTGAGTGTTTTAGAACCTCTGGTACTGTCTCTTTAAGAGCTGTCTGCTTGCAGACATAATTAGTTTGTATGGGGGACTGTGTGTTTCTTTGATTGAGTACCACTCAAGCTGCTGCCAATTCACTCCCATTTTTGCAGTCACTAGGAGTGCAAAGGGAACCTATCTGAAAGATGTAACTGTTTGCCAGAAACCATTTAGAGTGATAATGAAATTACAGTTTGTCTAACCTGCTTTCTTTTGCAGTCAGAGCAGTGTCTGCGTAGTTCCCATTCTGGTTTTGAACTGCTGAACTGGACCAATCAATGTGTGGGTAAGCTAGCTCTAAAATGGTGCCTTGGGCGAATCAGAACTTGGACTCATAATCTGAGCCAGCCACAAGAGGATTGTATGGGCAGTGACTCTGGGAGATGTAGTTTAGACTTCAGTGCCTTTTGGACCAACAGCAGCAGTCTATTGTGGTGACAGCCAATCCAGTCAAACTGGGAGGAACTCAAGGAAGTGCCAGTTTTGTCGGTTGGAGTTTCAGTTGAGCTTTTGGCAGTGAAGAAGGAAGGAGCCTGTGCTTTTTCAGTGTGCAGTTTTAGTTAAAAACGTGTGTAAGGCCCAGAGTTCCAGTCTGCAGCTTGTGTAACAGCTTGTTAGACTGAATCCGTCCTGTGAAGAGAGAATCAAAGGATATCTGAAGAATAGAAACCAGGCTCACCCTGTAGAAGACTGGAGGAATTGCTGAAAATTTTCGGGTCTGTCAGGAACTGAATCTGCTGTGTGTTCTCCCGGGTATTGTGCAGTAATTGCGATCGGGATACAGATGCAGCCTGCCTGGTATAGTGCTTTCTTATATAAATGTGTGAAGAGGTTTGTGTACCTCACGTGAGCCCTGCTGACATTGAAGGACCCTATCTTATTTGGAGTCGTGAGTACTAATTCAGTGCGCTCCTGTTGAATTGCCATATTAAATCAAATGGAATTACTGTACTGCTGACTGTTTAATTCTCCTTTTCTCTGTGAAAGGGCCCCTACCAGCTGCCACGGTTTGGACTAGCCACTAGGGCTTGGGTACCCAGGGACAGTAACTGATAGGGATAGGCCTGTGCACAGAGCCATAGGTAGATTATTAGAGTGATAAGCTAATTAACCTGATTTCCCCCTGTCCTTGTTATATCCCCCCTAAATAAATCAGAGCTGCTTGTTTCAGCAAAGTTATACTGCCTGAGGTATTTGTCTATGTTAAAGTACTGTACTGTGATTGTTGCACTGTATCTCATTTCACAGGAGGTCTCAGTGCCGGAACCAGTCCTGGGGTAAGTGTATACCGTGAAGGTAATTCTGATATATTGTGTGGGCCACTAGTGGGAAGAAAGGGGGGTTGCAGTGTCCCAGAGGGCTGTGACCAAGTTAGTCTAACTATTGCAAACCCTGACCTCTGGGTGGAGGCACCCGCCATTGGATCCAGGCCCCTCAACCTGTTAGTGGCAAATCAGGCAGGGGTAGTAGCCCCTGGGATAGCGCCATCTAGGGGTTACACTGAGCTCCAGTACTGACTTTCTAACCATACAAAACAGTTGTTCTGGTGAAACTTCCAGCTGTCTTAGGGTAAGTTTGCGCCGGCATATCTAGGTATGATAATTATTAAATTTATTGTTTTACAGTGAAATTTCTGCCATTGTCTAGTTAGGCCTAAAAATAGGATATCTGGAGTAAGGAAATTGGTTGGGAAACCCCTCCAGGTTTTCGTAACTATGTCCCAAAAGATTTTACAAAATGACACTGAAAGAAAAGTTGTTCCATTGTTTCCATTGTGGTCACACAGGATATTCTAGGGCAATATCTGTCTTCCATACTCTTATGTTTAAGATTGCTCTTCAAGTTAAGCTTCCCATGAATAATCAGCCACAATACATCCCACATATTCTCCCGTATTCTTCTATCTATCAGCAATCTGCCAGTATATACTTATTCTAAATTAGATTTGTTGGTAAAATGAGGAATATCCAGAAAACAAATTTCCAGTACCATTTTATAAAAGTTCCTCCTTGATAGAGTGAGAATTATTTGTTTAGAAATACACCATATTTTTAGTTTTCCCCAGCAATATTGGAAATAAGGAGGTAGATCTCCTATGCATTGTTGTTTTGGTATAATATTATCTTGTGGCCAAGATTCTAACCACAACGGTAGTGTATCTCGTTCCCAAGGTTCCCATATTGTATGTGTACCTAATAATAGGGGTTTCAGACTGGCGAAAATAAATGGTCGAAAATAAAAGAGGACCGAGTTAATCATTGCTATCCCTCCTTTTGATTTTTCCAAATACAGAATTCCCTTTTTAATTGGGTTCAGCCGACATCCCCATATACAGGAAAAGAAACAGCTATACAGAGTGACTTCTAATTGTTTAGGTGGGGGAAAAACAGTGCTTATGTGTAAAAATAAAGTCAATAAATATGTTTTTACCATATATACTCTTTTTAGCTTGCCATATGCCACTGGTTCCAAAGTTTTACTTTTTGTTGTGCTTTTTTAAACAAAATATCCCAATTGTAATATGCCATGTCTCCCTGTCCAAAATACACCGCCAAGATCTTACAGTAACCTTCATGAATCAGAATGTTCATGATTGTGATACCTTCTTGATATAAATTCCCAATAGGTAAGCATTTGCTTTTAGAATAATTTATTGTTGATCCTGTTGTTCGAGAAAAGGTTTGTATAATTTCTTGAGCATGTGTGGCCGAGCTAGAATCTCCTACAATTAAACACAAATCATCAGCGTAAGCTATGGTTTTGATTTCATCATCTGTACTAGAAATATTTAGGCCTATAATATTATCTGAGAAATTTAGTTTTTGCAGCAAGGGGTCAAGGGTGGTGCGGCCGCGGCTCTCCAAGCTAGCCGCCCTAACCACCACTCCAGGAGCCGCAAGAGCATCCAGCTAAGCCAGATCCAGCCCTTGATCGGGCTCGCTGCTGGTGCGGCTGCGGCTTTCCGAGCTAGCCACCCTAACCACCACTTCAGGACCCTCAAGAGCATCCAGCTAAGCCGGATCCAGCCCTTGATCGGGCTCGCTGCTGGTGCAGCCGCGGCGCTCTAAGCTAGCCACCCTAACCACCACTCCAGGACCCACAAGAGCATCCAGCTAAGCTGGGTAAGCCTACAGCCCGGGCCGGGGAAGCTGTGAGCAGCTGCGATTGGCTTCTGCTCTGCGCTTTCTCCCCTGATTGGACTCCTGTTTTTCGCCTCTGCTCCTGATTGGCCCTTCTTTCCTTTGCACCTCTCTGTGCTTTTCTGGGCTTCTGCGCTCATCTCAGGCCTAGCAAACTGCCAAAATTTTACACCCACCCCCCATCTACCTTCATTAAATAGACTTAAGCACTGTCCACCTGTTCTCAGACCTGTCTTGTTTCAATCCGATTGGGCCACCTCCTAGGTTTCATCCTCCCCACTCCAGTTTCATTCTCGATCTCCTCCCTTTTTCTTTTCATTTCACTCTACTGATCCTCCCTCTCTGCCTCACCACCCACTGTGCTGCCACCCTGCCTGTGCACTAGCACTGCCTCCTTCACCTTTCTGATTAACCACGTACTTCTCCCCCAATCTTCTCATACACCTCTCTATCCTCACCTCCCTGCTGCACCTCTTCTACCTTCCTGGGTGCTGCTACTCCTCTCCCCCTCCGCTTACCAATTGAAAAACCCTTATCGCCACCTAGGCACACTCCACTTCGAGCCCTGTTCCCTTACACAGTCCTCCCTGGCTCCTGATTAGCAGGTCCTGAGTTTCTCCAGATTTGGGCACTGGCCCCACCTGTCCCCACTATCATATATGTCAACTTTCTGGGACAAACGCCTACAGCCCTGTCTATGTCCCAACAAGCAAAGGCCACATAATTTATCCTACAAGAAACTCTGTTTGTGCACCTTGAAGCTCCTGCTCCTCCTCCTGCTGATGTCAGGTAACGTGCACCCTAATCTAGGCCCTACCCCTGCTAGCCTGGCCTGCCATGTTAAACCTTCTGGGGGTCTGATCCTCGCAACCATCAATGTCTATAGCCTGATACCTAAGTTGGATGCTGTTCAAATCTTTGCTAACCAACATCAACCTGATATCCTCTCAGTTGCTGAAACTTGGCTGACACCCAAAATTCCAGACATGGCAATCGAGCTACCAGGATACAACGTGCACAGACTTGATTGTGTCTCCAAAAGAGGAGGGGGCTGTGCTATCTACGTCAAAGAGTATCTCATGGGGTACCCCATCTCTACCCCCGCACCATGACTCCGCAGCCCAGATTCTCACAATTAAAATTCTCCTTGGGGCCCACAACAAAGCCCTCACCATTGTCTCTGTCTATATCCCTCCAAAAGACCAAGGGAAAAGCCTCAATTCCACTCTGAATTTTATCAGAACCTTACCAATGGGCTCTGAGACAATCATCCTTGGTGACTTTAATATTAACTGGCATGAATCCAATGCAGGTGCTTACAGGGATGCCATCTCAGCTGCAAACCTTTCACAAATGGTCCTTTTCCACACAAGAAAAAACTACAAAACTGGCACTAGTACCCTGCCGGACTGGGTCCTGACCAGTCATTCTTCCCATATCTCAAACACCTCAGTTCTCCTTGACTCTTTTAGTGACCATTCCCCTGTTATTTGTGAATGGTCAAACAAATTCTGCAACACCCCGCCTAAAGTCATCACCAGCAGAGTTCTCCCTCGTGGTCGGCTGAACCACCTTAAATCAGTTAGTATGATTGGTCCCACATCTACAAAGCCACGGATGTCGACTCATCTCTCAACTACTTTGTTTCATCCTTCAATGCTGCCAGCGACTCTTACGCCCCACTCAAAAAAGCAAAAAGTGAAGGCACTAAACAATCCCTGGATAACTGGTAAGCTTCTGGCACAGTTGAAATCTAGGGACCACCTCTGGGCAATGGCTAGGGCCTCTGGTACTCAAACTGATATTCAAAATTACAAACGTGCCCATAACAACTGCACGAGATCCATCAGACTTAAGAAAAGCATGTACTACAGAGAAGCTCCCTCTAATGCCTGGGGAAACAGACGTGAGTTTTGGAAGAACATTAAAGAAGTCACAGGAAGCGGCCAAAATCCTCTCCCAACGATGCTAAATGTTGATGGGTCCATCACTCTTGATCCAGTGGTCATTACTAACACCTTCAATGATGCTTTCACTGACCTGTGTAGTGTTTTCCCCTCAGATTTTTTCCTGGCTTCTGACTCCTCTACTCCCTGTAGCTATCCCACTCCTCCCAATCACCAATCATGTAGCTATCCCACCCCATCAAATCACCTGCCATTCTATTTCAAAATTATAAAGAAGCATGAAGCCCTCAAATATATCACCAAAGTAATATCCAAGTCAAGAGCTAGTGGGGACTCGCTTGACCTCAAACTACTATCTCTCACCCTTGATGAGGTCCTAGGTCCACTTACTCATATTTTTAACCTCTCCCTTAGTCTCAGGCAATTCCCAGACAAATGGAAAGCTGCTACTGTTATGCCAGTCCAGAGACAGCGCTAGATAGGGCAAAAAGGGAAAAAGTTGCAGCTTGCCCAGAAATGACCCACTTTCCACAGGACAGTGGGTCCAAAGTGGTGCACCTGTTTCTAACAATAGCTGAAAGATGGAAAACTAAACAATAGAAAAGTATTTTTACTCAACAAATTTAAGCTTCTGTACTAGTGAAATTTCTACTTACGATTAGGTTTGGACCCAGTTGTTTCTCATTTTGACCTACATTTTGTACACCTATGGGTCTAATTTGACCCATGTTTTAAAACCCCTAGCGCTGTCACTGTGCCAGTCCACAAAAACGGGGATAAGACCAACCATTGAAACTACTGTCCTGTCTCCATACTCCATCCTCTCTTAAAGGCCCTGGAATGCATAGTGTCTGACCAACTTACAGACTTCTAGGAAAAATGCACATCCTGTGTCCTCAACAACATGGTTGTAGAAAAGGCCACAGTACACCATCTGCCTTACTGGAATTCACTGGAGAGTTACATTCCGCTCTGGATAAAGGTCATCTAACCGGGGCCGTTTTTGTCGATCTGACAAAAGTGTTTGACACTGTATATCATTGTCTGCTGATTGAACAGTTCCGGTCTTCTGGGCTCTCCCCTGACACTACAGACTGGTTCAATAGCTACCTAGAAAATCGGTCACAAAGAGTAAAAATTGCTGGGGTTCTTTCTGATGTCAAATCAGTCCACTCTGGAGTCCCCCAGGGGTCAATCCTGTGCCCCCTACTATTCTGCATCTTCCTGAACACCCTTCCCCAATCCTGTTCTGAGCAAATCATTCTATATGCTGATGATGCAGTAATTTTCACCTCTCACAAAGAACCTGAACCACTTCAACACAATCTTCAGCAAGGCTTTGCCACTGTAGTAAGCTGGTTTAGTAGGCACAAGCTGGTCCTAAACCATAAAAAAACCCAAGGTTATGCTTTTCAACAGCCATCACAACCAGCACAGGCATCACCCCCTCACCATCACAACTAGCCTCGGAAAAACCCTTGAGTAAGTTCAGTCATTTAAATATCTCGGGATATCTCTGGACCCAAAACTATCATATGGCTCCCACATTGACTGTGTTGCCAAAGCTGCAAATACTCGACTAGGCATGCTGTACCGCCACAGACGTCATCTCACTCCGGAAACATTGAGGATCGCTGTCCAGAGCTCGGTGGTCTCCATCATAGATTACGGCCTAATCATCTACGGTTCTGCATCCGTCACTGCGCTCAGACAAATATCGACATCTCTCAACAAGGCTTGTAGGCTCATCACTGGTGCCCACCATCTGAATCATACATGCGACCTTTATGCGCAAACCGGATGGCTACAACTCTCCAACCGCATAAGGTATCTAACCTGCACTATGGCTAAGAAAGTTACTATGGGCCTCACGCCTCCCAGTGTCCAAGCACTACTGCGACCATGCCTGAATACTCGTAACACCAGGTGATCGGAAACTCAACTCTTCCAGGTTCCCCGTTACCGCACCTCCCAGGGCCAAAGATCCTTTGCCTATAGGGGGGCCTAGCTGGCTAAACAAACTCAGTCCTGCATTGCCTCTATGACAAAACTCGGCCCTTTCAAAGACAACCTTTGCCTTCATCTCATTGCTACCAGCTCATGTGACTGCTACATATAACCAGCCCCCCTAATCGTCTACAAATCAGCACCATGCACTTATCCCACTGGCGACTCCTACATATATCCAGCCCTACCTATGATCACCCTCCTCTACTCCACGCAATATATCCTACCCCCCTCCTCCATTCCCTTTTCCCCCACCCTTTCTTTTCCCCTTCATCCCCCTTCCCCACTCTAGCACCTCCCCCCACTCTGTTCATTATATGTCACCCTCAATGCCCCACTGTATGTTTGACAACTGCCTTTGGCTGCTGTCTCCTCCCACGGTATCCACGCACCCCATTGTGTCCCCTTCCGCTTTCCACTTTTCTTCCCCTATGTGATCCCACTATTGTACAGCTTAACCTAACCTCTGCATTGTATTTCTCCTAGTTATAATTGTGTTGTACTGTAATTGACATGGAACCTTTGTAAAAGAGCCTTGGCTCAAAGGTACTTGTAATCCTAGACTTAGCAGAGCAAAGGACTCAAAGGGCAGCCTTGTCCAACTCCCTGGAGGACTTTACACTTTTTCCCTGTCCATCCATTAATATAGGGTCTACATAAGGCTTTTTTATAGCATGTCTGTACCCAGTATATAAAGATTTCAGGGAAACCATATTTTTCCATGCACTTCCTTATATACCTGTGTGAAACTTTATCGAAGGCTTTGGCCTGGTCAAGACTGATCAGGAACTCCAACAGTTCCCCTGAGTTCCCTTTTTCACTGATTTCCCTGATGAGAATCAATGCATCTCCTATCTTCCATCCTGGGATCCCACACAGCTGAGATGGGTGAATTATGAAATCAAGAGTGTGCATTAACCTAACACTCAATGTTTTGGTTAAAATCTTAACATCAGCGTTTAAGAGGGTGATGGGCCTCCAATTGGAGATATTGTTCCTAGTTACAGATTTATATATCAAGATGACCAATCCTTGATACATGCTACAAGGTAGTTTTGGAGCTTGTAGGCAGTCATTTAAAATCACAAGAAGTTCTTGGCTGAATTTTAGGAATATTGTTTAGTAAAATCCATAAATTAATCCATCACAACCAGGTGATGTCCCTTTCCTTAAATTTTGAATGTTGGTATCCAGTTCTTGCAATGATATGGGCCTAGTGAGTTCTACTTGTATATACTGTGGTATGTGTGGTGTGGTACAAGATGATAACCATTCTTCCAGGAGGGGATCTAAGTTTTGGGAAATCCCAAACATGTCTATTAAGTATTTCTCAACCTCTCTCATTATTCCATTTTGGGGAGTTATCACTGCTCCTGTTTATGTTTTTAAACTATGGAGATCCTTATTAATGTGCCTGTGTGCACAGGTCTCGAAGGGGTTTACCCCCTCCTGTGTTCCTTGTATCCCATATTTTTGTTCTGTTTCGAGTGATTTCATTCAGTTATATTGGAGATGGTTCATTTCAGTTTTTATTTTTAATTTTTTCAAACTCTGTTTATTCTCTGCCTTACCCGAACTCTCTCCAGAGGGTCACTCAGTGCTGTACCACGTTCCCACCTGACTGAAGTCCTCTACTCATACTTCTCTTGGGCCTGACTCTCCAACCACTACCTGGTCACTCAACCCCCAGCTCTAAGTCTCCCGATTTGGGACCACCTTACTCCTCCTGTCACTCTATCTATAATCCAGAAGATCGGCCAGGCAGGTAGGGGAGCAGAGGAGTGAGTGGAGGGACCTGACATTGGGCGTGGTTGGCTGGCCCCTGTACCCTCATTTGCCTATTGGGAGGCAGGGTATTTTTGTATGTTCTGCCCCTGGCACGGCGTGCAGCGGCATCAGCGTGGGACCTCCCACAGACAACCTGCCATTACCAGACCCCATCAACTCGTTCCTGCTACTGGGCGATGCCCCCAGTCTCTGCCAGGTGCTGCCACTGAGCGAGGAGTCCCCAGAACCCTCCCCAGGAGAAAAGAACAGTCCTCTGGATGCTTGATCTTCTCCTCCCCCTGCCAACCCCTGATGGCCCAGGTTCGTTCCCGAACCCGGGTCGCCGGTGTGGCGCGAGGTGTGGTGTCCAGTGCCTCAACCCTCAGCACCACCGGGCCAGCTCCATTTCAGTTTTTAGAGATGCTAAAAGATCATGGTCCACAATCTCTCCATCATTTTGTCTAGAAAACAGAGTATAAATTTTGTCTCTGAGAATATAATATTGTTTATTTGTTTTCTTCCCTCTTAGTTTCCCTATAGTTTGAAAATGTTCATGGACATCTTTTTTGGTGTCTTCCCACCATTGTATAGTTGAGTCATATAGGAAAAGGACAGAGTTCCTTGCTTCCAAAGTATGTTGTAGACCTTTCATGACTTTCTTCCTCCATCAAACTATTATTCAGTTTCCAATAACCCCTCCCCCTTGATGTTTTTTGAAAGTGTGCTAGAGTTACTTTTAACATAGCATGATCGGAAGAAGCTACTGGGATCACCTCATACTGGGTAACCGGTAATGATGTAGACAAAAAACAGTACTCTGTCACAGTAGAGGTAGGTCCTTTAAAAAAAGTGTGGTTATTTTTCTTAGGTAGGAAAACATCCTGCAAATCAGCTTGATTTAATATCTGGTTTAAACATAGAGCGTCACAAAAAGTTTTATCTGTCTGCATACCTCTATCTTTAGTGAACCAGCTAATATTAAAATCTCTTCCCCATAATATGTTTTAGCTGTAAAAAGATAGGGTTTAATTTTATTGAGCAGTTCAATCCTACCAGCCCTTGTTTGGGGGGCATACACATTTATCAATCTAAAAGCATACCCTTCTAATAATATGTCTAACAGTAAGGCCGTTCCAGGCCAGATATCTACCGTATGTACAATTCTAACTTGCACATTGTTAATACAGATCCCAACCCCACTGCATACATCTTCCCCCAGAGACCAATGTGATTGGCCCCACAACCAGGCCTCACTGGCACTTTGAACATCATGTGTATTGTGAAGCCTTGTGTCCTGTAAAAAGACAATGTCATAATGTTCTGTAAACAAAAAATATGTAATCAGTCTCGTCTACTCTGATTGAATGCTATTTGTGTTCAGAGAAGCCAGGGTTAAACCCTGCAGCAGGGTGTTGGGTTGACTCATATGTCCATCTTGTTAGATCTACATGCTCATAAACCCATTCTTCGTTTGGGTGGTTTGTCTGGATCTTTATCTTTTTTTTTCTTCTTATTAGGGTCTACAACTGAACTATTTGGTTTTGATGTCATGTCTTTTTGGGAAGAGGATACTGAAGCAGTATCCGGCTCATCTTCCATTTCGGGCTCACCCCCACTGCAGAATGGTGTATTTGTTCTGGAGTGGTATCTGGTCCTGCTGAACTTCAGCTTTTCTTTTTGATACTCGACCTTTCTTTTTTGCCAGCTGAAAGGAGTCCGTATCTGGGGCCACGGGGGTGGGGGGAGGGCATCTTGTTGGTACCTTGGATAGTGATACCCCTGCTGCTGCCACTGGTTGTTTGGAGGGAGCTTGTGGGATATTTGTGTGAGGGTTCTTCTCAGGTACCACAGATACTGTGGCAGACAGTCGATCTGGCCTTGTTGGGGCTGTATGTGATGTTGCCCTTGTTGTTTTACTGAGGTACAAATCTTGAATTACGTAGTCTTGATTCCCAGTATTGTGGGAGGCCCAGAGGCAATCCGTAAAAGTATGCCCTTCCTCCTCATAAAGATTATACTTAATGAAACATCTACAGAAAAACCCTCTGTGGCCTGTTTCACCACATTGGGCACATTTTATTACCTCACATTGGTTGTTCACATGTCTTGGGGAGCCACATTTGTAGCACTGACAGGGTTGCCCTGGGTAAAATAGGAAGCACCACAGAGGATCGACAGCAACAGCGCCAACATCCCCCACAGCGATACTGTGGACCTGATGCAGAGTGCCCCGACGTGCACTGGCCCAAAGGGCAGGACAATGATGCATGTCAATGCACATCCCTATGGACACTGCCATGATCGGCCATGTAGCAATGCACCACATGGCAAGCACACCCGGGAGCGAACCACCAAGAGTGCATCCCCCCCCCCAACAGCACAGTGTGGCTATTTGGCTGTGTCGATTACGAACTGTGGAAGACAGTTCTGGCTGTAACGAGGAATCTACAGGCAAAGTAGTACTACTAATAATGTGTTGCAGTGTTGCAGTGCATATATGACTCCATACGGGATGCATGGCATATCCCTCTCTCTTACCCATACCTGTCCCCCTTCCCACCCCGGTCGCCTCCCTTTCCCCAGTTCCACATCCCCTTGTCACCACCAACTCCTTCTTCTGCCCTGTGCCATTGACTCCTCTGTTCCTTGCAATGCATGATGTCAGTAGACTTCAGGTGGCATGCATTGGAGCCTGTCTGTGGATGGACGTTGGGCACTGTGCACTGTGGGGTGTGTGTCACCATTGTCTGCCAGCCGTTGTTGTTGCGGTCAGGTTGTGCACGTCGCTGTGGTGGGGTCAGTGCGGGGGGGGGTCACTCTCCCTATGTGCTTCCTGTAAAATATAAATCCTTTGTCCCTACCAAAAAAACAAACAAATAGGTAGATGAGGCAGGCTAGAATCTGTTTGTTGTAGTTTTACTTTAATGCACCCCTCCCCCATTCCAGAAACCTTCAGAGTCGAGGATAGGTTCTGGGTTACCTTGTATGAAGCATTTCTTTTCTAGCCAATAAAAGATATCTATAATATTGACACCTTCATTACGGAACAGTACGGTTATGTTCTTGGTAGGACACTTAGTCAATGGGATAGCCTGAAAAGGCACCCATAAGGAATTTGTCTTTAGGACAGTGTACTTGCTCCACAATGTGACGTGGCGCCTCTGTTGAACGCCTATTGTTTTGCAAACCTATACTATGTAACCAAAAACACTATGTATGTCTTTATGTGACGAAGTACCTTTGGAAACGAGCCTCTGGCTCAAAGGTTGTAAACTGATTTTACAAATAAATAAAAAAAAAAAAAAAAATGGTCTAACAGTTCAGGAGACCGAAAACTAATGTCAAAACAAAGTTCACCCGGTGCGTGTATGAAGGCATACACCTCAGCAGTAGAAAACCCCAATGACCTCTTTATCAGTTCATGACCCATGTAGTACCTTTCAGGTGGAGTGTCCAGGCCCCCCTGTATACCTTAGATGGACAGCTTTCCGTCTCTTTGCCAGTTCCACTTGTTTGTGGAACAGGCTGGCATAAGAGGGGTTATTTGTAGTACCCTCAGTATTACTCTCAGTATAACCCTGCTTTTGTTCTGAGTTTGTATCTCAGGTACCCATTATCTCTGTTTAGGAAGGGGGTTCTGGAACAGTCGTATTAAGAACCTGTTCGCCCTCCACCCCAGTAGAGGCATCATAAAAAATTTCCAACATCTGGCTTATTCAGGTCCCCCATACTGGCGCCAGTCGCAGCGGTGTCCCAGGCCTCTGCCAGGGGTCCATCAAGCACTGGACACTCTTCCCCTCCCTCCGCTCAGAGAATGAAAGCAGTCCCATGGATGCTTGATCCTTGTTCCCCAGCCGGCCCTCCAACTCCCCTGGTCCATTCCTGAACTCGGGTCGTCGGCATTGCAAGTGGAAATCCAACTGCTGCGCTAGCTAGAATTTTTTTAATGAAATTTCGTGAAAGCCTGCTTCCTTCCCTGGTTCACACATATCATATTCCGGAGGCTGGGACCCCCCTTCATGAAAATATGCCAGAATTATAGCGTTACTTAAACTAAATAAAGATCCTACACACCCATCTTCTTATCATCCCATCTCCATCTTAAATCATGATTATAAAGTCTTTACAAGTATATGGGCAAACAGACTAGGCAAAATCCTCCCTAACTTACTGGATATGGACCAGGCTCGATTCATGCACAAATGGCAAATGCATGATAATGTGTGCCATACACTACACCTGGTGGACTATGCCACCTCCAGAAGTATCCCAATTGTTCTTTTAAGCCTGAATGCAAAGAAGGTGTTTGACAGGCTGTCCTGGCAGTGTCAGATCCAGGATTTTAAAAAGGGTCCTGCAGCAGCAATGAATGGGGGAAAGACTAATAGGGGATGGGCTGACAGCAAGCAGGCAGAAAACATCTGTTATCTTGTACTGAACATGATAACTCTTGGTAATGGGCCATGGCACAAATAATTTTGGTTGTGTTGGAAATATGTTGAATCTATTCCATGCAAAGGTCAAAGAAGGGTGCTGCCACAGGACCTTTATTAATACTGGATCTGCCACTGTGTCCTGGCATTTTCTGCGGGACACCCTGTCAGTGTTTGGTTTTCCAAACAAGGTTATACGACTACTCCAAGCTTTGCCCACCCTACCCCAAGTGTGTATCCGTGTGCATTTAGTATTATCTGACCTGGGGTAGCAGGCACGGACGCCACTCTCACTGTTAATTTGCACTCAGCTTAAAGCCACTGGCATTAACAATGGGGAGGGAGGGGGGTCCAAGATTATAAAATAGCATTATTTGCTGATGATGTCATTCTGACATTAACGTCTCCAGAAATGTAACTATGCTACAACATCCCAGAAAACTAAGGGACATAGTCAGGATTTAGATTTAATGTTTCCAAAACTGAGCTCCTAGTCTATAACTTTCTCCATCCCGGACCTTTAACACTTTCTTCCAGTCAGATGGAATTGGGAGGCCTTGAAATACTTAATTGTTCAGCTGACTAAACAGCTGGAGCATCTTGAACTCCTGAACTACAAACGTCTAACCCAGAAAATATCGGAAGATTTATGTGACTGGGCCCTTATCCCTCTAGCCTTTTTGGCTAAAGTGGAAATTATTCAACAGAGTATACGTGTTCGTATATTATTTATTAACTTTACCACTCCTACCAAATAAAACATATTTCCAGTACTAGGATACAATATTCTCACATTTCCTATGGGGGGAACGACAACCATGTATAAAATATACTATTCTACAACTCCCAAAGTAACGGGGGACTTAAATCTCCCACATTTGAAATTATATACCGTAGCTGCCCAGCTTTGGCTGGTGTGCTACTGGATTTCTCCTTCCTATTAAGCCCATTGGAAAGCCATAGAATTTGTATTAAACAGCCTATGTGATGTAGATTAATATTTTTGCCCCAATTGGAGTTACTCCGATTTCTGATTTTACAACATATACATGGGAATAACCTTGAAAGTATGGAGAACTTGTTGCTCCAGCACCTTTACAAGGGACTCCATAGTACACCTCCGGGCTATAGTTTATTATGCTAATTTTTCTCAAAACTTGATAGTTGGAATGTTTGGGGTGTGGAGATGCTTTGATCTTTGTTATACCTAACCAATTTTTGTGATACCAAGGGGTTCTGACCTTATCAGGAATTACAAACAGAATATGGTCTGCCTCGCATGGCACACTTTCGGTACCTCCAGGTGAGGTCGCATCTGACAGGGTTGGGGGCTCATTTGCAAAAGATTGCCCAAGAAGCTTGAGCTATTGACACAAGTTTTTCAAAACCATCAGATGAGAGCTGCATGGTCCCATCTTATAGGCAATTGTATTAAGGCCTTCTTGCATCATTACCCACCACCACCGAACCAATATTCAGTAAATGGAATAAGGAATTACAGAGAGAATACAGGATGGGTAACCATGCAGAACCAGTGTGTTCTGCCGCAGAGAGATCTGATGCCTTGTGACCTTGAGAGCGAAGCTCAAGAGGTCCTTGGGAATCAGACCCTGAGGTGGCAGAACACACGGTTCTGCATTGGGTTACCCATCCTGTATTTTTTACAGTGTATGGTGCCCCTTGAATTATTTTTATAGGCTTCCAGACTGTATTTAAATCGTAGATAAAGACATTGTTGTCTCCCTTCACTAGGAGACGGAGTTGGGTGGTTGCTAGGGACTGGGCATCTCTAACGTAGCAATGCACATGCCCATTGGTTGCCACTCTACTGTGGGTGGGATTTAGAAAAAAAAAAACATGGTTGCCAGATGTCTTGCTTAATGAGAAAAATAACTGCCCTGAGGCTGAGAAATGTAAGTTAAATGATTTTTACAGATCAAAATCTAGTTGATCCAACTTTTCAGATAATCAATGATTAACTGTTTGCATGTCTAAAAACCGCTGCGGTCATTTTCTGTCTGTTTAAGTGATATTGGCCCGCGGCGGTTTTCTGTTACTTCTGGCTCAAGCTTCACAGTCTAAGTGAATGGAATGCTGTTCTGCACGTATGGTCAGTACAGCATTCTATTCATTCTTGTGTCTGTGGATGAATAACATTTTGGTATGGTGGAATTTCAAGTGAGAACAGCATTCCACCATACACTATAAAGGTATATCAGTATGGAATCCTGGCTGAAATATACCATCCCTGTATATTGTTTAACCTCCTCCATTTGTGGCAAGATTTTTCTTGGTGATGCTGCTCCTGCTACTTCCGTACCCCTGAGATAACAGCCAAATATATGGGGCCACACAGGGTCATTGTTGGAGGGGCTGTGGAGAACAGTCAGCAAATCACAGCCGTATATTTTGGTTTTGTCCGATCCTGTGACCATTTTACAGATCAAAATCTCCACAAAGACATCGACAGGATGGAAGCTGTCCAGAGGAGGGCAACTAAAATGGTGCAAGGTCTGCACCGGAAGACATATGAAGAGAGACGAAAGGAGCTTAATATGTATAGCCTCGAGGAAAGGAGGGAGAGGTGGGACATGATAGAAACATTCAAGTACCTCAAGGGAATCAACAAAGTCCAAGAGGTAGCATCTTTCAAAAAAGAGTGTGCAAGAACAAGAGGGCACAATTTGAAGATGAGGCGGCTCAGGGTAATTTAGAAGTATTTTTCAGAGAGGGTTGTGGATGTATGGAGCGGCCTTCCGGAGGAGGTTGTGGAGTCAAAATCAGTGGTGGAATTGAAGCATGCATGGGACAGTCATAAGGCAATTCTAGGGGGTGGAGGTAGGAAGAAGTAGGCTGCTGGTTAACTAGGATCTGCAGCTTATCCAGTAGGTAGGGAAATGGGCAGACTGGGTGGGCCAAGCGGTCCTTATCTGCCGTCAAATTCTATGTTTCTATGTTTCTATTTGTCAAGGAATATCTTTGGCATTTGACCAGATATTTGCTGATCAGTGTTTGGTAACCCCAGCCTTGGTACGTCTGTCCATTACTGCTGCAAAACTCAAGGGAAAATCATTACACTTTTGTTACTTCTGCTAGCTGCAAATAATATGTGACTTGATTATGGCTAAAATCAAAACCTCCCACTTTATCACAGTGGAATTCAATTGTGGATTGCATATACAGGATGAGAAAATTAACCTTGCATGTAAGATGACAACAAATGAAGTGTGCAGAATTTTAAAGAAGGTGGTTATTGTATCAGCTGGAGACTTACCTTATGTTTTCTCCATGAAATCAGTTAAGACTCAAATACGGTCACTATTTTTTTTTTTTGCCATAGATGTTTTTCTGCCATGGGGTGGACAGGTGTCTATCAGCTGGGTCCTAGTTCTCTCCAACCATCACCTGCCTCCCGCAACCACTGGGAGTCTCCCATGGATTAAGCCCTGCGATGGGGCTAGGAGAGAGAGATCCGCGCCCTCCCCCCCATACATTCTTATTCAGTTCCAGTGGTTGGGTGGTGGTGTGGGCCTGAAGGAGCGGGCCTAGCTTCATGAAGCCTGTCTTAGCCACCTTATTCCATTTTCTGGTCCCTCCCTGCCTGTAGCTGAGGTGTGCATGTTTTAGTCGGCATTTAGAGGCATGCAGGCTCCGCAGATGTCCAGCAGCTCCTCCTCTTCTTTGCTACTCTCAGACTCGTCCTGCCACTAGGCCGCCATCTGGTGGCAGTCACGCAATGGAGCCAGCAACCCTCCCTCTCTCCCCAGGAGTCGAGAGCAGTCCAACAGACAATCTGTCCTCTCCTCCCACCCCCCCATGCTGGACCCCAGCACCCCGAGATCGCTTCTGATCCCAGGTGGCCAGTGTGGCGAGCAGTAGTGCTATCACCATATCACTAGTCTGGCTACCTTTTTATTTAAAGATGTGCAAAAAAAAAAAAAAAACATTATTGTGTAAATACAAAAAAAATGTTAAAAACCAAGGAGAAAATGTGGCCAGCTTCTTTCTTTCCTTTTCCTTTCTCCCATAACCAATATTTCATATATTTTGTTTGATAATGTCGCCTGTATTAGATCAATTTCAGTTAGTAATACACCATGTGTAAGCTTTAAATACTTGTCAATGTGCTTTTTTGGGGGGGTGCCCTCATTCCTTTGAAATTAGTCCTACAGTCACCCCTTCCCCACCCATGTTACTTTCTTCCACCCTCCTTCCAGATATTTTTATATTTAAAAATAGCATCCTGGCACTGTGCCAGGTGCTGGTTGAGTTTTTTTAAAATGATTGGATGAATGAGGAAGGTGGAAAAGGACATGATTGACAGGAGTAGATGAGGCATAGTAGGGAATGTCTCTTACCTCCATTTTTAGCCTTCCCATACGAAGGCCCTAAGTTGCTTTGTCTTTCATTCCTTCATTAGAGATGGTGGGTTCCCACTGGACTGTTTCCATGGCAGCCTTTCTTTCATTCCATGCACCTATGCAAATCTAGCAGTAACTGTTTTGTTAATGACACATTGGCAGGATTTTGAAAGTGGACGGATGCAGTTGCCGGTGCATGTTATGCACGCATCTGCATTAGCATGATTGTGCCAAAACTCAGGATCCTACATACAATGGAACCCATGTTTTTGTTACAATTTCTGCAATTTGCGGCAGTTTGCTAACAGAAAAATGCTCCATGCCTCATTTTTTTTTGGGGGGGGGGGTGTAAATGTGGCTTGTTTAGTAGCAAGTCAGTGCAGTTACATCCAAACATCATGCACTGTGTTAGACCCCCTTTAAAGTGGTGGCCTAGTAGCGTCTGAATGTCTGATGTGGTTTTGCTGACATGCACCAACAGCAGGATGGAAGCCTCTGAAACTAAGGACATACTGAGCGGATATCAGCTTGTTTCCAGGTGCGTCCTGGAGGAAAGGGGAACAGGGAGTAAACAATACACAGAGCGATAATTTCTGAATAGAAAGGAGAAGAACAATATTAACATGTACGGATCATAATAAGTAGTTAAGAGTAATCAAAATAGCATAGATGAATGAAAAACAAAAGCATATTAAACACATTAAATAAACAGAGAAAAATACATGGTGCAGTGTAATAACAGTAACTGTGCAGTAATGAAAGAAAAAACATAAAGTGAACAGTGAGAGGGCGCACTAAAGAGCCCAAGTGGACAGGTAGGGGTTAGGAGCAGTTACAAGAGTGAGCCATGGGTCACATAGGAGGGTTTTGAGACCAGAGTCTGGAAAATCTAAAGGCGAATGCAGCTTGACCTGCTGATGACTTGGTGCAAGGGAGGGAGAGCGAATGAGTGTCAGAGTTTAGAAGGGAGTAAAAGAAGGATGAGGGCTGAGTGGGAAGGGAGCTAATGTAGGAGTGGTGTGGATATATAGTTTTATAAAATGGGCATTAATAGAAGCATGGAATCTGATAAATTGATTGGTCAGAGAATGTCACCTGACCATTCATTAATGCTTAGTAAACCAACTGTTGCCATGCCAATCTTGTTATTAGGTCACGTGCAGCCTCATCTGTCATAAAGTAAAATCCCTGCCTTATGTTCTCCCGCTACAAAAGGTGCCATTGTCAAAAGCGACGTAAGCAAGAGAACATAAAAACAGAAAATGACAGAAGAATTCATCAAGAAACATCAGTCAGTGCCTTTCCTGGTATGTCTGGACAGTTCAATATTAAAACTTTTAACATCCACGGCCTAGTAACATTTAATACATATTACAAATAAAGTGGTCAATGACCTGGAGCCCTCATGTTTGAAATGGCACAATTTATGGCTTGTTTTTTAGCCTATTGTATAAACGTTGTTTAAAATCTCCAGATATTTTAGCATTTGTTATACGTTCTGCAGAAGTTTGTTTTCTTCAGTGGCTTACTTAATTGAGCGGCTTGCAGTTGTGGCTGCGTTACTAGTTAGAGTGTTCATAATGAAGTAAATATCTGCTGACCATTAATGTTGTCAAAATAGTTTACATTTCTTGATGATTACTTATACCGTGAAGACTGTTTTTAACATGTTTCACCCGTTGGTCTGATAAGTATCTTTGATGCATAGGATGTTGTTTAATACAGCAGCTTGCAGTTGTGGCTACATTACTAATTAGAAAAAAAAAATGTTTCTGTTTACAGTGGGCGTCAGGTCACTGTGTAATATACATTAAAAACAAAATTTAGGCATTCCATAAACGTTTAATAAAAAAACAAAAACGCAGTTTTAATTAAAAAGACATGTCATATATTTACAATAAGTAAACAAAGTCAACGTTCACTTTTGTTAAATGGAACTACTTTGTCAGTTGGACGTGCACAGTCAGAATAAAGTACATTTTGATGAATTAATAAAGCTTAAAAGCATTTTTCTACTTAAAAAGGGTGTCATTTTATAATTGCAATAACCCACTCCAGGCCGTGGGTGTATGGGACATTAGTGCACTTCCCAGGTGGTTGTAGGTCACTCGACCTTTGGCCTCGTGCCTCATGACACACCCACGGTGTGCATTAATGCCCCCCATACACCCATGGCCTATCGTGGGTTGTAGCTTACAAGGCCCCTGGAATTCTGCAATTCTGCAGCTGCAGAATTTTCTTCAGAATTTGCATCATGCTGCAGAATATATATAGTGCAGCAGAATTCATTGTTCTTGGTTAATTTTCCCTGAAATACTGTATGCAGTTCTTCCACAGTGCCTGGCTTCCTTCTTCATCTTGTTTATCTTGAAGCACCTCCTCTATATTTGGCATGTGATGTCATCAGTGACATCACATCCTATTTTAGCAAATTGCAGGACTGCATTCTGCCCCAGAAATGAATAAATCATGCCGTAGACATCAGAAAATAATTCTGCAGCAGCCTAGGACCCCTGCTGCAGAAATTAGGACATAGTGCTGCAGAGCATTGGAGGTCCTGTATATAGGGTATGATTAGGTCTGTTGTGTGGAGGTAGAAGACTTGGTTTGCTGGCCAAAGGCACCTAGCTTCACCTGAGCTCTTTCCTTCTAAGACTGCTTGAAAGGCAGAGTAGAAAAACTTACCAGAGCAAGGGAGAAGGATTAAGACTTAGTTTGGCTAAGCAGATTTACTGTGTGGTGGTGTTTTTATTTTTTACTCACAGGGATTGCTACTGTTTGTTGCTAACATTTCATTGCTTTATTTTTTTCTCTGATTCAAATTGTTGTTGCTGGTATACCTTCTTCTGCATTATTACAAGGTGTGCCTACAGGTGTGTGCTAACAGATTACTGCTGTAATCTTCTGATTCAAATTGTCTTTTGCAAGGTATATCTTCTGTTACTGCTTTATTTTTCTCTGGAGCAAAGTGTTTCTTACAGGGTATATCTTCTCTGAAATTACTGTATTACAGGTGGAGCTTACATTTTTGTGACTTTTTTATCATTGGGCTAAGCAAAATTACTGTTTGACACTGGTTTTATTTTATTCTTGTTTGTTGAAAGGTTTGTTGTCTCAGAGGTGTTTCAGTCTCCTTCTCACATTGAAGGAGCTAATTGCTTTCCTCCACAGCTCTTCCAAAGGATTAGGTGTGTATGTGGGGTGGAGCTGGCAAACTGTCAATAATTCCAACAGAAAGAAGGGTTAAAAGTCAGGTTAGTTGATATCTTGGAGGTAGAAGACTTGGTTTGCTGGCCAGGACCTAGCTTCACCTGAGCTCTTTCCTTCTAAGACTGCTTGAAAGGCAGAGTAGAAAAACTTACCAGAGCAAGGGAGAAGGATTAAGACTTAGTTTGGCTAAGCAGATTTACTGTGTGGTGGTGTTTTTATTTTTACTCACAGGGATTGCTACTGTTTGTTGCTAACATTTCATTGCTTTATTTTCTCTGATTCAAATTGTTGTTGCTGGTATACCTTCTTCTGCATTATTACAAGGTGTGCCTACAGGTGTGTGCTAACAGATTACTGCTGTAATCTTCTGATTCAAATTGTCTTTTGCAAGGTATATCTTCTGTTACTGCTTTATTTTTCTCTGGAGCAAAGTGTTTCTTACAGGGTATATCTTCTCGAAATTACTGTATTACAGTGTGGAGCTTACATTTTTGTGACTTTTTATCATTGGGCTAACAAAATTACTGTTTGACACTGGTTTTATTTTATTCTTGTTTGTTGAAAGGTTTGTTGTCTCAGAGGTGTTTCAGTCTCCTTCTCACATTGAAGGAGCTAATTGCTTTTCCTCCACAGCTCTTCAAAGGATTAGGTGTGTATGTGAAGTGGAGCTGGCAAACTGTCAGTAATTTCCAACAGAAAGAAGGGTTAAAAAGTCAGGTTAGTTGATATCTTGGAGGTGAAGACTTGGTTTGCTGGCCAAGGCACCTAGCTTCACCTGAGCTCTTCCTTCTAAGACTGCTTGAAAGGCAGAGTGAAAAACTTACCAGAGCAAGGAGAAGGATTAAGACTTAGTTTGGCTAAGCAGATTTACTGTGTGGTGGTGTTTTTATTTTTACTCACAGGGATTGCTACTGTTTGTTGCTAACATTTCATTGCTTTATTTTTCTCTGATTCAAATTGTTGTTGCTGGTATACCTTCTTCTGCATTATTACAAGGTGTGCCTACAGGTGTGTGCTAACAGATTACTGCTGTAATCTTCTGATTCAAATTGTCTTTTGCAAGGTATATCTTCTGTTACTGCTTTATTTTTCTCTGGAGCAAAGTGTTTCTTACAGGGTATATCTTCTCTGAAATTACTGTATACAGGTGGAGCTTACATTTTGTGACTTTTTATCATTGGGCTAAGCAAAATTACTGTTTGACACTGGTTTTATTTTATTCTTGTTTGTTGAAAGGTTTGTTGTCTCAGAGGTGTTTCAGTCTCCTTCTCACATTGAAGGAGCTAATTGCTTTTCCTCCCACAGCTCTTCCAAAGGATTAGGTGTGTATGTGGGGTGGAGCTGGCAAACTGTCAGTAATTTCCAACAGAAAGAAGGGTTAAAAGTCAGGTTAGTTGATATCTTGGAGGTAGAAGACTTGGTTTGCTGGCCAAGGCACCTAGCTTCACCTGAGCTCTTTCCTTCTAAGACTGCTTGAAAGGCAGAGTAGAAAAACTTACCAGAGCAAGGAGAAGGATTAAGACTTAGTTTGGCTAAGCAGATTTACTGTGGTGGTGTTTTATTTTTACTCACAGGGATTGCTACTGTTTGTTGCTAACATTTCATTGCTTTATTTTTCTCTGATTCAAATTATTGTTGCTGGTATACCTTCTTCTGCATTATTACAAGGTGTGCCTACAGGTGTGTGCTAACAGATTACTGCTGTAATCTTCTGATTCAAATTGTCTTTGCAAGGTATATCTTCTGTTACTGCTTTATTTTCTCTGGAGCAAAGTGTTTCTTACAGGGTATATCTTCTCTGAAATTATTACAGGTGGTGCTTTACAGGTTTTACAGTTTTATCTAACATTAGGATAAGCTTTCAGGGTTACTGCATTTGTTGTTGACTGATTGTTTCTGCTCTTACCTCCTTGTTCTTTCGTCAGTGGTTCTTCTTTTTGGCAGGGAAGGGCCCAGCCACCACCCCATCCCCAACCACCCCACTACACTCCTTTTATAGGGTACCACAGTTGTAACATTTCCTGTGGCAGAACAGGAAGAGCGGATCAGTGGGGCCTCCACAAGGTGATCTCATTTACAGGGCACTAGTAATTTAACTTGTTATAACAAGTTAAACAAAGCACAATTAAACCATTACTTGCATTTTTTTCCTTCTAATTACTCTGACTAGGTTACAAACCCAGCAACTTATTTGGAATGGATTTCATTAACTGCAGGTACTGTGGAACAATTTTCAGAAGGACAGTCTTACAGGATTTAGGACACTGTCCTACATGCTGGGCCTTTGGAGATCTTAGGTCTCAGCTCCGGGCAGCATGGGCAGAGATTGCCGCCTCAAATTTCATATTGAAGAGGAAATACATTATAAGAACCACCCGCCATTTCCCCAGCATCCAACAGAAAAACCTCGACCCAGAGGTAGTTGGTCCAGGAGGTTGGCAGGTGGTTAGGAGGAGCAAATCAGGTGCCCCATCACTCTCTGCTCTCCAACACATTACCTCCAAAACCATATAAACACTACAAACAGGTATCTGCCTCTATCTCTGAAATCAAATAAAGAGGCAGAAGACACTGCAGAGCAGGACACTGCGGCACAGGAGCTAACACAACAATACTCACCCAAATCAGGAACCAAAACTAAACAAGCAGAAAGGAAATCCAAAAACTTCTGATCATAGGAGACTCCATGATTCGGGAGTTGATACCCATCTCCAGCCAGGGTGATGGTCAGATGTCTCCCAGGTACATCAGCATGGAGAGACACTGACCGCATTATAAAATTGTTCACAAAGCAGGAGAAAACATTGATGTCCTAGTACACAAGGGACTAATGATCTGCCAAGCCGGTCAGTTGTGGAGACCAAGGAACACCTGACTAGGCTGGGTGACAAACTATCATCTATTTCATCGGCATCTCCTTCTCTGAGATCCTGCCAGTCTGGGAGAAGGGAGCAGATGGACGGAAGGTCAGAGAAGGGAATAGGGGAGCTAAACACGTGGCTCAAGGACTGGTGCCAGGAAAAAGGACACAGATTTGTAGGGAACTGGCAACAGTTCTGGGAGCGAAAGTTCTTTAAATTTGATGGACTGCATCTGACTAAAGAGAGTCAGTGCATTGGGGCAGAAGTTTGGCGTCTTTGCAGAATATTTAAACTAGCAAATGGGGAGAGGTGGCAGCACCCCATCGTCGAATGGAAGAACACCCTCCCCTCAGCTAGTGGTCAAACAGGAATTCAGCGTGTTTGCCATTCATTTGCATCACCAGGTAAGAAAAAGGTTTGTCTCCCCATACGATGCACAGGGTAATGCCAAACTTCACCCAACAACTAACACACCAAAATCTGGCCAATGGAAAATCATGTACACAAATGCTCACAGCCTAAATAAGATCCCAGACCTGCAGGCAATAATGTCAGAGGCTAAACTGGACATAAGTAGCAATTAGTGAGGCGTGGTTTACCAGTAACCACATAGGAGACTTCAGTACCTGGATATGTATTGTTCAGAAGAGACCGAGGTGCAAAAAGGGGGAGGTGGCCCTGTATGTTAATGAAAATATCAAAGCTACAGAAATTCAGAATACACATAAGGAGCCAGAAGAACTGTGGGTCACCCTGGAAACAGGTAATGGGACAGCCATAAGAACTGGGGTTGTCTACAGGCCCCCAGACCAGAGGAGGACATAGACACATTACTGTTAGAAGATATACAAAACATGACAGCTAAAGGGAGGTTCTGATAATGGGAGACTTCAACATGCCAGATACAGATTGGTCCAATACCAGCAGGAACATCTGCCAGAACTAGACTCATAGTGGATTCCCTGCAGGGGAGGGCCTCAAACAACTGGTACAGCAACCCACAGAGACAGGGCTATCCTAGATCTAGTACTGACTAACAAAGAAGGGATCACAGATCTCAGGTAGAAGGTCACCTGGGGCCAGTGACCATCACATGGTATGGTTCAATTTGGCTACTACATCTAAATCATCCCATTCAAGGCAAAAATATGGGACTTCAGAGGAGCTGACTTTGATAAGATGGCCAACAGAGTTAAGCTAGCCCTGGCAAAAAAAACACAGGTGAGGAGGTACAGGCAAAGTGGGCAAGCATTAAGGATACAATACTTGAAGCAACATCCATTGTGTTAGACAGAAAGGAAGTGCAAAGAAGAAGGAAACCACTTTGGTTCTCAAATATAGTAGCAGAAAGGTCAGAGCCAAAAGGCTGGCCTTCAGAAAATATAAGGAACACAGCGGGATGAAGATAGGAGGCATACCAAACTGCCCTAAGGAAGCAGGTAAGGCAGGCAAAGTCCCAAACTGAGGAAACACTAGCACGAACAGTAAAGAAGGTGACAAGACTTTCTATAGATACATTAGTGAAAGGAGAAAGTCCAGAAGGTATTGCTAAGCTAATGGAGAAAAGGGAGCATGTGAGGAGGAGGACCCTGTAAAGGCATCTATCCTAAATAGATACTTTGCTCAGTATTTACTGAAGAAGGTAGGGCAGGGCCCACAGCTCAGCATCATGGACACAGGGGAGGAGGTGAGCACTACTCCCTTCACAAAGAAAGGGTCCTACAAGAGCTTGCTAAGCTCAGGGTGGATAAGGCAATGGGACCTGATGGCATACATCCCAGGGTACTTAAGGAGCTAAAGGAGGAACTAGCAGAGCCATTAGCAGAATTGTTTAGTGAGTCTCTGAGCACAGGAGAGGTCCCAGAAGACTGGAGAAAGGCTCATGTGATCCCACTCCACAAGAGTGGTAGCAGGGGAGGAGGCGGGGAACTACAGACCAGTCAGTCTTACCTCAGTAGTGGGCAAGATTATGGAGGCACTCCTTAAGGAAAGGATAGTGCAACACCTGGAATCCATAGGGGCACAGGATCCAAGACAGCATGGGTTTACAAAAGGAAGGTCCTGTCAAACTAATCTCATAGATTTCTTTGACTGGGTAACCAGAGTGGTGGACCAAGGGGAGCAGTTGATGTCGCCTACCTTGACTTCAGCAAAGCTTTGACACTGTTCCACATAGAAGATTGATAAATAAGCTAGGTAGGCTCGGGGTGGGTCAGAGTTGGTCAACTGGGTGGCAAACTGGTTGACTGGCAGAAAACAGAGAGTGGTGGTAAATGGTATACAGTCAGAAGAGATGCAAGTCACAAGTGGGGTACCTCAGGGATCAGTCCTGGGGCCAGTCCTATTCAACATCTTCATTAGTGACCTCTCAGATGGACTAGAGGTAAAGGCTTGTCTGTTTGCAGATGACATCAAGATCTGCAACAGAGTAGATGATCCAGATGGGGTGGGCAGAATGAGAAGAGATCTGGATAAACTAGCAGAATGGTCAGAAGAGTGGCAACTGGGATTTAATGCAAAAGAAGTGCAAAATCATGCACATAGGGAAGAAACCCTGAAGCCACTTATAGGCTGGGAGGGAGTTGCTAGCAGTCACAAAGGAAGAAAGAGACTTGGGCATCATCATCACTGATGACCTAAAATCATCAAGCAGACCTCTAAAGCAGTAGGTAAGGCTATGGGGTGTTAGGGTGTATTAGTAGGAGTATCACAAGTCGTAGAGGAGGTAATAATCCTCTGTACAAGACATTGGTTAGGCCCATCTGGAGTACTGCGTGCAGTATTGAGGCCACACCTTCACAAGGACATTAACCAAATTGAGGCAGTCCAGAGAAGGGCAACCAAAATGGTGCAGGGACTGCATCAGAAGACATATAAGGACAGATTAGCAGGCTCAATATGTATACCCTTGAGCAAAGGAGGAGAGGTGATATGATCGAGACATTTAAACACCTTAAGGGCATAAACAAGGTGAAAGAGTCTAACATGTTTAAATATAAGAAAAATAGCAGGACAAGAGGACACAGCATGAGATTAGAGGAGGCCGATTAAGGGGAATGTGAGAAATTCTTTTTCACAGAAAGATGGTAGATGCATGGAATGGCTTACCACAAGAGTGGTGGCTATGAATACAGTGCAGGGCTTCAAACAGGCATGGGATAGGCATAAGGGAGCAATACAAATGACTATGAATAGATAGGTCACTGACAGAGCAAAGGCCGATGGTACATTTATAAGGTAGAAAAAGAAATGGGCAGACTGGATGGGCCTTGCGGTCCTTATCTGCCGTCAACTTCTATGTTTCTATGTTTCTATGTGTACGGAAATCCATACACTCAAAAATGGTGCTGTACTATAATAGTGATGTCAGCTCTGTGGTACCACAGATGTATTGTACCAGAGTTCTGATATCATGTCTGTGGTATAAAAACTTTCCATCTGCAAACCTCTCATGCTAACATTCCATTAAGCTTTGTAAGCAACCCCACTACAGATCAGGCAGTCTTCCGTCATTGTTTCTGGTTTAGTGGGTTTTAGAGAATCCACCCACACCTTGCTTTTAAGTGCCTGCCGAATCACTACCCAACCATAGTGCAAATTAACATAATTGCTGTATATTTTACTTTTTGGTGAAAACAATCTCCAGCAGCTCTGCATATCACTGTTTCTTGTTTGAATGTTTATCGCCCTACTGGTAACATGCCTTCAAATAGGAAACAGTACACGGAGACGTTGCTGAAGATCATTTTCTTCAGAAAGTAAACTAAATAAAAAGTATGTTTATTTGCACTATAGTTGAGTGCCAATTAAAGTGGTACTTGAAACCTGGGTTGGGGGAGGGTTTTCTGCTGTTAATTTATTTATTGAGTCTTTGTTCATAACACATAGTACAGTATATGCTGCATAAAACAGGTAGAAATTCACATTGTATAGTAAGTAATGCAAGTAATAGTATTTTTTTTTTTTTTATATACTTTCTTTCTTTATCCCTCCTTACTACCTCCGGAGCACCCTCCTTCCGTCCACTCATGTCTCCCTTGCCTACCTTGGGGATCTGCCCCTAGAGTGCCCATCCTCCTCTCCTTGCACAGTGGGGTCTGTCCTGCAGGTGGTCCGGGTGGACTTAGGGCAGCCTTCATCTAGGGCTGCCGGAGGATCCCTGTTTTCTCCCTCGTCCCCTACCCCTAGGGCGTCGACGCTGAGGGCATGTCGTCCCGGTGATGGCATGCTGGCGCCATGAGCCAGCCCTCATCGTCCTTCGGCATCCCCCCTCCCGACTCCGTTAGATGGAGCCGCCCTACATCCCCTCTGTTGTTGGTGCTTCCACGGCTCTGAGGGTGATTCTGTAGCATTCATAGTTCCCACCCTGAGGAGAGAGCATCGTGGGTTCGATCCTCCCTCTCCTACCGACCCGGCCACCCGAGTCCGTTCCTGAACCCGGTCGCCGGCGAAGAAATAGTATGTTTAACATATTGCAGAGAAATAACCTTATAATGATTGTATGTCTTGCACCCTAAAAGAAAGGGTCTTGTATATTTACTTAACTCAATGCAATTAACAACCTGTACTATAATGAAAAGGTAATACAAAAGAGAAATCAGATTAACGTAGTTATCAATTTTATAATAAACAAAAGGAGCTGCATAGGAGGTTGGTTATACAACTGAGTCGATACATAAAAAAGGGTATCTATTTAAAAAAAGAAAAGGGGGGAGGGTTTTCTAAATAAAAACAGAAACAGTAATACTTTAGTTCAGGGTGTGTGACGCTCTCGTGACACAAAGATAGTAAAAAGCTATGTACCATATGGGGTGAGAGGGTCAAGTGGGGGGGTAAGGGTTGTGTGTAAGTGGTGTATTATAGGTTGTTTGTTTGTGTCCACACACTGGTGAGGAGGCATGAATAACCAGTGGACCAACTTTACTAGAAAGTTATGCACCCAAAATACTGCAATAAATCCAGTGTATAATTGATTAGAAAGAGCCATATATGGAATGTATTATTGGCCATTCACCTGTGTGTATTGTTTGTTTGTCTGTCAAGTAATCAAATCAATAAAAATTGCAATTTCAAAAAAAAAAAAAAAGCCATGAACCATATAAAATAACTTATGGGCAACTATACCTAACTCTGCATGCCTTTCTATCTTGGGGTTGAGATGACGTCAACAAGTTCTTAAACTTCACTCTCAAGGTTGCTATGATGTCATCTTGAACCCTCAATGCACACACTGCCTTGTTGTGTATAGTTGCCCATACATTTTTCTATATATAATACACCTGCTTCCCTTTGACATCCCTGCAACAACAAATGTATATTATTGTACCGCTACCCCTACTGATATGAAGTAGTCACAGGCTTTCATTTACATTAGCCAGGTTCCTGCCATAAAACGACTAGTCAGTTACAGGGTTAAAGCTCCACAGGTGTGGAAGCAAGAGAATGCAAGAACCTGTGCCTGGCAGCTGGGAATTTGTCTGGGGGCAAAGGTGTAGGCAGTATATTACAGGACTGATTGTCAGATTGTTATGTACCAAAATGGGGGGTGAGGGAGTAACATGAAAAGTTGGATGGATAACAAATAGAGTTTGTACTGTTTAGGAATGTTTGCTACGTTAGCTAGGCTTTCATGTCATAGCACAGTATTTATAAGGATTTGTCAGTGCAGCGTTAGACAGTGTTATGCAAGAGAAAATGGGAAGACTAGGTGGGCCAAGCGATCCTTACCTGCCGTCAAATTCTGTGTTTTTTTAATCTGCAGCACACACACACACACACAAACTGAGTTCCATTAAGGGTATCATGATATGTTAATAGGCTGTCTGTGGGGTGTCTCTTATGGTATAAGAGACTGATCGTAATGTTAGTTGAAAGGTCCCAGAGTGAAACTTAGTAATTCTAACTGCCCAAACCTCATGACAGGAGTCTCTTAAATAATAAGACTTCTCTCAGAGGCCGGTTAACTTGTTATGAATCACTTGTGTTAGCTAGGGTAAGTTATAATTAGTTTTATGTAGTTACTTTTTAAATCTAATGATGCCTGCCCCCCCACCTACCCCCAGAATCAGATGTGGAATGCTCCATTCCTAATGTTCCTGCATGAGAGACCACCTTTATGCAGGAAAAGAGGTGCAGTGGTTCCATACACTGATTGGCTGAAAGTATGTAAGTGATTTTAATCTCTGAACAAATCAAATGTGTATAGCAAAATGTTGTGAGCTGCTTTCTCCTTTCTTGCTGACACAAAGTCCAGGGGGCAGTTTTTTTGAAGCCTTGTGTCTACCAGCCCCCCCCCCAGGCTTTTTTCAAAAGGATTGCACAAGCCTTGACGTGCCCAGATGGCATTTTCATTGGTGGCCATAGGGCTCTTCTGACAAAGTCTGTCCCGTTTAATGGAGAAAGAAGGGAGGATGGAGAGGCACCTGTATGCAAATCCCCCAACAAATGGTTGACAGTAACTTCACTCTCTGCTGCACTGAGCCACACTCTTTGGGGTGGGGGGAGCTGTGTGCTTTGTTGGGTCAGGGACTCCCTCATCAACAGCTGGTAGCAGAATCTTATAGTAGCAGGCAGCGATAGTCCTGATGTTCTCCTCCCACCTCCACCAGCCTAGACCATAAATGTGATGGTCCAGCTGACCTAGTCTTAGGATGGAATATGCTTCCACAGTTAGATATAGTCTGCCATAAACCAGGTTCAAATATTGTGGCCAGGCCTGGTTTTGATAACTGCCCCCACTGCAACTAATTGGTTGATGGAGTCAATGGAGGTAGGGTTAGAAGCAGGTGCATCCCAGGAATGTGCCTGTGTCTTGTCTTTTGAAAATCCATCCTCATGGGTTCTGCCATTTGAGCAGAAACTGGGCTGTAGGTAACACTGTGTAAAGAGCAGCTCTTGACAGGGACGGGTGGTTGAGAAGTATACTTGCAACAGTGTAAGTCAGTAAATATCTTTATTGTTCAACTAAATGCCTTTACAACATAAAAAGATATACACAAAAGTAATACTAAAGAAGGGCTACATCATAAAAAGTTACAATAAATGTAGTGCAAATAAATACATATATTGACACACAGAAATAGGTTACTATCTTTTCACATTAAAAAGTGCAGGTAGAGGGGTCACGTGACCGCTTCATGGCGTGAGGACGTGCCTTTTTCGAGCTCCAAACCCTGGGCAAATCAAAGTTGAAAATCCACTGGAATCCCTGCTAAATTTAATACAAGCAACAGACCTTTTGATATCCGAAATGTTATGGATGAGTTTATCGTGTCGGCGGCGAGTAAATCGCAACGGTCGGGAACCAAAAGTAACAAAAGGCCCCCGGCTGTGGGACAGACGAGTAGTGTAGGCCCTATATCGATCTCAGCTGCAGAGATGACGGCGATAGGAAGAGAATTGAAAGATCAGCTTATGGAAGCCTTATCCCTCCAGTTGGAGAGATTGGAGAACAAGATTGAGGGAAGGCTGGTCACAATGGAGGGGCAAATAGAAAGGCAGCATGAACGGATGGAGGAGGCGGAGGGCCGCATCTCGGCCGCGGAGGATACATTGCACCCTTTGGAGAAGAGGGTTGGAGAACTAGAAAAACAGCTGCAAGACATGAGAGAAATACTGGACTACCAGGAGAACTATCAGCGAAGGTCCAACTTGCGACTCCGGGGCCTTCCCGAAGGCAAAGAAGGTGCAGATATGTTGGGGTTCTGTGCAAGAACTTTACCAGCGCTCATGGGCCTGAAACCAAAAGGAGGTAGATATAAATTGGAGCGCGTGCACCGAGCAGTCCAGCCACGGCCCCAGGGTGGGCAACCTCCGAGGCAAGTGATATTCAGATTCCATAATTTCCAAGACAGACAGGAAATGTGGAAGGCATACAAGGCTTTACCTGAGCTGAAGTATGAAGGCGTGCGGCTATACATTTCCCAGGACCATTCTACGAGGGTCGGTAAAAAGAGAAGGGAATTTAATGAAGTGATTGCTATCTGCCAAAACATAAAGCTGGGGTGGTATATGGTTTTCCCAGCCACCATGAAGATCAGACATGAGGGGGCAACGTATAGTTTTTGGGAAGCCGAGAAAGCACATAAGTTTGTGATGGAGCTGCAAAAGAAGATTGGGTGATCGCTTTTAAAGAATGAAGGAAGGGAGTTTGCAAGAGCTGCAACGAGATGTTAAATGGTTTGGCCCTGTATATAGTTTCTGAACTTTTCTTTAATATGCAGAGTTACAGTTGGTGACAGTTATGTCAAGAGAGTAACGAGGAATGACTTGCCCGAACACTGCCTGAGAGGTAAGAGAGGAGGAGTCGCAGAGCGTTCCCCCTTTGGGAGCGGATGGCTTGCCTGAACTCTCCCGCCCCCATGTTAATGCAATGTCGAAGTGCTTGGAGCGGAAAGGACCTGTTGAAAGAGCATCGGGAGAGTGGGATGGCCGAATTTGTCACCCAGAACTGATGGTTGTAGATACAAATGCAGATCCGGTCCCGATATCACTGAAGGAGAAAGGTGGGACGGCCTGGTTCGCGAGGGGGGCCTGCACGTTGATGCTGACTCGTGTGGCCTACCCTGGTGGACCAGACAATAAAGGTATGCGGTTCCGCTCTACTGAATGGGTGGAAGGACATTCGGGATTGGATCGAAGAAGGATGATGGCTGGAGGGGGGAGTGGGGAGGGAAGTCGGTTTGCTGCTGCTAAGGGGAAAAGCGGAGGGAAAGAATGTTTAGATGCTGAGATGCGTCGCTTCTTTTTTTTTCTTCTTTTCTAGGGCAATGCAGGCAGAAAAGTGGTTGACGAGGAGGGCCTGCGCGTTATGTTAGATTCTCGGGGCCTAGCCTTGTCATCAGGCATGAGGGAAGAAATAGAAGGAAGAATGAGCACTGATATTTAAATTGAAGGCTGTTTTATATAAGGGAGAATGAGAGAGAGAGAAGGGATAGACTAGTGTAGGAAGGAGGGGTGCTCATCAAAGGCAAAGACAGGGGACTGGAGATGGGAATTAATATGTCTTGAGAGATGAGGGAAAAGATGGAATAAATAGATAGGGTGCATTATGTGATTAAGGAAACTATGGTGCAGGGGGCAGGTGGTTAGAAGAAGTTCATAACCCGGGGTTGGGGGGGAGGTTGATCAAAGATTTTTCTTTGAATCAAGCCCTTTAATAGATCATAGAGGGGAGAACATACTATTTACAAAAATGCTGTATGTTACGGAAAGGGGACAAAAAATTCACACTGTATTGGGGAATGGGGAGTTTAAGTGTTATGTTATGTATGTTGTTCAAAAATTGTATGTTCAGTCCACAACAAGAGCAATTGCAGGGAGAGAAATGCCACACATAAAGACGGTTAGGGGGATGCATTTGGTTGTGAGGGAAGGAGAGTTTTGTCTGATAATAAGATGGATCAAAAAGAGAGGGAGAGTGAGGGTAGCCTCGTGGAATGTGTGAGGCGTCTCCGCGCCAATTAAACGCACTTCTATTATTACAGCCCTCAAGAGAATAAGGGTTCAGGTTGCTCTACTGCAAGAGACGCATCTGACTCCCTTAGAACATCAGAAGTTGGTGAGGAATTGGGTTGGAACCTGCTATGCTGCATCCTTCTCTTCTCACAAGAGGGGAGTAGCAATACTGATACATAAGCACCTTCCTCTCAAGGTTTCAAGAGTGCTACAGGATAAAAAGGAGGGGAGATATGTGTTCGTGGAGGGAATGCTACATGGGACCCAGGTAACATTTGGAAGTGTATATGCCCCGGCCGTATTTGAACCAATGTTCTATAGGAATCTTTTAGAGCTGCTCACGAGAGAACAGTTCCAGGGACTGATAATGGGGGGAGATTTTAATTGTACGCCGGACCCAGTTATGGCTCATTCAGGAGGGAGGGGCAGAGGGGGGTGCATGAAACAGTGGAGAGAGGGTATAGTAAATTAGATTTACTGGATGCTTGGAGGACAGCTAATCCGAACCTTAAAGAATTCACCTTTTTCTCTAATCCCCACAAAACATGGTTGAGATTAGACCACATCTATATAGAGGGTTGCTGGTACCATAAGATGGTAGATGTGGGGCATGAACCTATTCATGTCTCAGACCATGCCATGGTGATTATGACAATAGAAATGGAGGTTAGTAGGACGAGGCTTGCCTCATGGAAGTTCCCTTTATATTTGATGGGGTAGGAGGAGTTTCGGACTTTTCTGAAAGAACAAATAAAGAGGTATGTGGTACTCAACAAAGAAACGGCACCATCCAAGCAGGTTTTTTGGGATGCAGGGAAGGCCTATTTAAGAGGGGCTATTATAGGGTATGTGGCAGGATATAAGAAGGAACAGACCAAGTGTTACAATGAGCTATTTCGACAGGTTAAAGAACTGGAGCTAGGGTAGTGGGGAAGGGGGGACGAAGAGAGTATCCAGATGCTGGCAGCGGCAAGAGGGACACTTAATAGTATGCTGGCTGAGCAGGCAAGAAGCCAGACATGGTCTGTGAAACAAAAGTTTTATGAGTGGGGTAATAAACCAGGACCCATGCTGGTTAACCTCATTAGAGACAGGAAGGGGATGGCGAGAATTCAGGAGATACGGGGAGAGGAAGGGGTGCTACTGAAGGAACCTCAGGCTGTAGGGGAAAGGTTTAGGAAATTTGATCAGACTTTATATGAGAGCGAGTGCGAGGGTCAATTAGATAAAGCGAGAGACTTTCTTGATGGGACCAAGCTCCAAAGAATTACTGAGAAGCAGAGGGAGGAGTTGGATAAAGACATTTCTAAGGAAGAGATCAGGAGAGCTATACAATGTATGAAGGTAGGCAAGGCATCTGGGCCAGACGGACTCCCAGCCGAGTTCTATAAGGAAATGGGGCAAGAGGTGGTGGACCTACTCTGGGAGGTATTCCGAGAACCAAGGGAAGGGAATCCGCTCCCTCCTACCATGGGGATGGCGACGATCTGTGTCATTCTGAAGCATGGAAGGAACCCGCAGGAATGTGCCTCATATCGGCCTATATCCTTATTAAATGTGTATGCTAAGATTTATGCTAAGGTACTGGCCGGTCGCTTGGGGAAGGGTTGATGCCACAGATGGTGCATCTGGACCAGGCGGGCTTTGTAAAGGGCAGACACTCCTATCATAATGTGAGGAAGGGCTTGAACGTGGTGCATTGTTCTTCTCGGCGTCCAGGAGTGACGGCGGTTTTGGCGCTGGATGCCGAGAAGGCCTTTGACCGTATTGAATGGGGGTACCTCTTTGAGTTTCTGAATAGATTTGGCTTGGGTGAAAGGTTTGTGGCTATGGTGAGGGCTTTGTATACCCCTCCGTAGGCGGCAGTGCTAATTAATGGAGAGTTATCAAAGCGTTTTGGCCTGTCTAGGGGAACGAGGCAGGGATGCCCGCTCTCCCCACTATTGTTCGGTCTGGCAATTGAGCCTTTGGCCATAGCCATAAGGCAGAATCCAAATATTGAGGGAATGGTGGGGGTGTGAGGACAACAACATAAATTGTCGCTATATGCAGATGACATGATCTTGTATCTGGGCAACCCGGAGAGATCTATCCCCCTGCTGTTGGAAATGATAGATGGATGTGCCCTCTTCTCAGGCTATAAGGTAAATTTAGATAAATCAGAGATAATGTATTTGGGAAAGGGGAGAATAAGAGGAAGTGAGTTGTGGGGACTAAGGGAAGTTAGGTAATCTTTTAAATATCTGGGAGTAAATATTGGGAAGACCATTCCGGATTTGTATGGATTGAATTATAGGCCACTGGTTGGAAGCATGATAGCAGATATGAGAAGATGGAGAGCATTACCGATATCCTGGATTGGACGCATGAACCTGGTAAAAATGAATGCTCTGCCAAGGATACTGTACCTGCTGCAGATGCTCCCAATGGGTCTGAGCAAGAAAGACAGTAAGAAATTAGAGAGGGGCTTTTCTGATTTTTTGTGGCAAGGGAAAAGGGCTAGGATCAGTTTGGGCAGACTAAAACTAAACATAAAAGAGGGTGGGCTAAATTTCCCAGATATAAAGAATTATTATCTGGCTACACAGGTAAGAGTAATTAAGGACTGGATTGCCAAACCGAAAGTAGCCAGTTGGATAGACTTGGAAGAAATGGAGGGTCAGGGCAGATTATCGGCATACCTAGCCAGAGGGGGAAAAAAAGCTTATATGGTACAGAATCGAATAAACCCGATGGTGGTCATGGTGCTGGAAAGTTGGGAGCAGATCAAGAAACTCGTGGGGAGCACAGAGGTGGAAACAATGCTTCTACCGCTAAACAGAAACCCTTTCTTTCGCCCGGGGTTGGAAGACCAAGGCTTCGAGGAGTGGAATACTAGGGGGTACATAGTGTAGGGGACCTCCTTAAAGGGTTGGACATAAGCTCTTTTCAGGAGCTAAAGGAGAGCAGAGGGATACCCAATAGTCATTTGTTCAGATTTTTCCAGGCCAGGGTCTATTACAAGAAGCTGAGGAAGCATGGGCCCCAGTCACTTCCACTACAACAGATAGAGGCCTTGATTTGTAGAACTAAGAAGGACCCTAAAGGTATGATTGGGGATGTGGCCCGTATACTTCGGGATAGTTTACACGGTAGGACAAGAAATACCAAGGGGCTGTGGGAAAAGGACTTAGGAATCTTAATTTCTGATTACAACTGGGGAACCATGGTTGAGATGCATATGGGCCTATTGCTGTCAAACAAATATAAGGAATCAGCCTATAAATTTATACATAGACTGTTCTGCCCCCCGGTGGTACTGCATAAATACCGACCAGAGGTATCAGATACGTGCAATAGATGTAATGAACAGAGGGGCACATATCTGCACTGTTTCTGGACTTGTCCTCGGTTGCAAATTTTTTGGAAAAAGGTGGTACAGAATATGAAGGGGAATATGGTGGTGGATATCCCTCTTCATCCGATTGACCTTCTATTCAGCGTAGAAACGAGGGGGGGAGAGGAATGGGCCCCACATAGGAAGTGGATCAGGATTGTGTTGTCAGAGGCTAGACGAGCCATTTTGAATACGTGGGTGTCGGCAAAGGATCCCTCTATTGAGCAGTGGCGTGCTATGACCATTGGCGCCTTGGCAATGGAAAAAAGGGTCTACCAAATTCAAGGTAGAATAGAGACCTTCATATCTATGTGGAACCCCCTTCTAACAACATTAACCATGGAGGAAGCAGTGATCCTGCAGATGGGGGCCTGAGGTGTGGAAGTAGGGGCAGGGGGACTTAACCCAGAATAAAACAAGAATGGGAAATGTGGCATAAATTAAATGTAGATCGGAATCTTAATGTGAGCACAGGAGCTGATTGAAAAATATGGAGTGATTTACGTGGAGTAGAGTATATGAACTATTAGGAAGATCTGGACACATGTAAATAGTAGAGTTTTTTTTTTTTCTTATGTTATTGTGTAAGTGTATAGTGTCTGCCTGATTCCTATTTTTACTTCCTGTCTTTGTCCTTTTTTGGTGAATGTCATGTGTATAATTGTTCATGTATGTGCAAAATTTAATAAAAATGTTAAACAAAAAAAAAAGTGCAGGTAGCCGGCTCTGAGGCACTGGTGAAAGGGTTCACTCAGCACTCTGTAGCAGCCAACCGCACCTCAAGCCTGGGTACCAGGAGCAGAGCCCAACAGGGAGGAAATAAAAGCATCCATTGGACGTTTCCCTCCTGGGGGTGGGAGGTGGGCAGACCTGTGACTTCTGGTGGTGGATTGGAGATATACTTGATGGTGTGTGGCCTTGACGCACCACTGTACGTCTCCACCCCAGGGCATCCCTGATAGGTCAGACTGGGAGATGGGAGGGTCAAAAACATGAAAAGGCCACCTGGCTGCCTGGATGATGGTGGCTTGCCTCTTCACTGCTGCGAAGCCTGGGATAGCCCCAAGCTGTGCTTTCACCTCTCTCCAGCGAGGATGTCAGGGTGTGCCTTCAGGTGTACTAGTCTCCCCACCCGGTCGTGACCACAGGAGGGGGGGCCCCCCCCGACGAAGGGATACGTTGGGTCGGTCGGGGAGTAGACATAATGAGGGACAGCAGACAGCACCTGGAGGGAGCAATAGAGTGGTGGTAAGATGGATTGGTTGCCCGAAGGAGAGGGCAACCAGGACGGAGCGGGAGGAGGTAAAAAGCATAACACAAAAAAAAGTTCAGGTAGTCCATGATCTTAGTGGCACAGACAGAAAAATGGTATTCCATTGAAGGAGTGACAGAATGAGGGTGATGCAACCAGTTTGCCTGTCATAGTGGCAAACTGGTTGTCAGAGTGCCCTGCAGGGAGAGTGCCGGACGAGTGTTGTGCCCGCTCCTCGATGAACCTCCGCTGTGGAGGAGATTATTATAACTTTTGGGGGGTTGAAGAGGGGGCAGGCCCCCGCAAAGACCACTGACATGCCCTGCTGCATTCCACAGGCTCGGGGTTGGGTGGCACAAAGCCTGTTGCTGCAATTGCAGTCAGCATTGTGCTGTCACCCTAATGTACAGTGACATTTGTCATGTTAAACAGTATGGGGTAAACCCAGAAAAACCACATAGCCTTGTAATGTACCTCTCAGTCAGTTTCAGATACATTGACAGCCATCACATTCAGGTAAAAATAAGCAGTGTCTTACAAAATGCTGTCTATCAAGCATGTAAATGGGGAAATTCACGGTAATCCCTTTCCTAGTGACTAAAAGTCAGTAGGGACCAAAAATGCAGATATCTCAAGTAGATCCCAGAAGCTCAAAACTGGTTCCCAGTTTAAGTAGATTATTAGCAGATTCTGTGATACAATATGTAATCCTGAAGTATACTGGAAATCCCATATCTAAAGACTGAAGTCCTATCTGACTCGCAAAAGCACATTTCACCTATATCAGTCTGATTATCAAAATTAGAAGCTTTGTCAAAGCACATTAAGGACTCTCACATTCAGAGCCATCTTTATGGATTTACAACTTGGCAACTTTTTATAACATTCGATGACTATGTATAATAAGGCATCATCTCTTTACTCTGATTGTTTTAGCAGTGAAGAGAAATTTGGACAGAGTCCAAAACTTGGTCATCTTCCATACTGAACAATTGATCCAGAATGTATTTTGCTGCAGAATAGCGCTTTGCAAGAAACTTTCCAAGATATTTTTCCCGTATGTCATGATACCAAGGGAAAATAACAGCATGGTATAAATTTTCAATACAACCAAGATTACATTCATACATCCTTGATATGGACATTTCTGAGTTTTTGTTGAACCTTTTTTCCTAGACGTTTACCAGGTTGTAATTCAAAATGATAATGAGACACAATTCTCTTTTTTGAAGGGTTCTTCATCAAATTGAGATACAAATATATATGGATATAGCAAAGAATGTTGTTTAGTATTACAGTATTAACCAACCAGGAGGAACATTTCAAGTTGACTGATTTTTTTTTCCATATCCAGTTGGTAGGCACTATCAAAGAGAGTTTGTTTGGTAACCTGAAAATATTTATAATTAATTCCTTTGCTCACGTAATTTCAGAGACAGAAATATCCATTGAAGGATAACTCATCTTTGACATACTGTAACTATGGGAAATTATGGTTTCTATCAGAAACAGCAACTTTTTTTGCAGAGCCACATAAATCAGCCTTTTAGGGGATTAATTGGTAAACTTAATTCAGGACTTCCAAGCAATTCTTTCATCTTAGGAACATTGCCAGGATTAGGCACCTTGTTCCACCCAGTGACCTGCCGGTTTTGGTCCATGCCTTTGTGACATCTCGCCTTGATTACTGTAACTCCCTTTACCTAGGATTTCCTAGGGTTGATATCCGCCACTTTCAGCTGGTGCAGAACGCGGCAGCACGTTTGTTGACTGGGGCATCAAGAAATTCTCATATTACCCCTGTGCTGCACGCTCTGCACTGGCTGCCAATACAGTGGCGGATCACCTTTAAAGTGGGTCTTTTGACCTACAAAGTCCTACACGGTCTGGGTCCCGACTACTTGAAAGAGCTCCTGGTGCGCCTTACCCCACTGAGATAGCTCCGCTCGGCTGATGAGGGTTGCTGGAATTCCGGTGGGTGAAGTCATGCGGTGCCCGTACGTTTGGATTTGCTGCACCTACCCTCTGGAATTCTCTGCCCCGTCAGCTCCGGGAGTGTAGGACGGTGGGGAGCTTTAAGCAGGCTTTAAAGACTTTTTTATGGGAGAAGGCGTTTTCTTCTTTGTTCTAATTTATCTCTTAGTTTTGGAAGATATGCTTATATTTGTCTTATTGAATGTATTGTGTAACCCCTAGATGGCGCTATCCCAGGGGCTACTACCCCTGCCTGATTTGCCACTAACAGGTTGAGGGGCCTGGATCCAATGGCAGGTGCCTCCACCCAGAGGTCAGGGTTTGCAATAGTTAAACTAACTTGATCACAGCCCTCTGGGACACTGCAACCCCCCTTTCTTCCCACTAGTGGCCCACACAATATATCAGAATTACCTTCACAGTATACACTTACCCCCAGGACTGGTTCCGGCACTGGGACCTCCTGTGAAATAAGATACAGTGCAACAATCACAATACAGTACTTTAACATAGACAAATACCTCAGGCAGTATAACTTTGCTGAAACAAGCAGCTCTGATTTATTTAGGGGGATATAACAAGGACAGGGGGAAATCAGGTTAATTAGCTTATCACTCTACTCATCTACCTATGGCTCTGTGCACAGGCCTATCCCTATCAGTTACTGTCCCTGGGTACCCAAGCCCTAGTGGCTAGTCCAAACCGTGGCAGCTGGTAGGGGCCCTTTCACACAGAGAAAAGAAAAATTAGTTTAAACAGTCAGCAGTACAGTGATTCCATTTGGATTTAATGTGGCAATTCAACAGGGAGCGACCCTGAATTAGTACTCACGACCTCCAAACAAGATAGGGTCCTTCAACGTCAGCAGGGCTACTCTTGAGCTCCACGAGACTCCTCACACATTTATATGGTAAACAGTCACAGGCAAAAGTCCTTTAATGGCAGCAGGATTCACTTGAGCTGCACAAGCCTCCTCACACATTTATATGGTAAAAAAGAAAGTACTATACCAGGCAGGCTGCTTCTCTATCCCGATCGCAATTACTGCACAATACCCGGGAGAACACACAGCAGATTCAGTTCCTGACAGATCGAGTGCAATTCAGCAATTTCTCCAGTCTTCTACAGGGTGAGCCTGGTTTCTACTCTTCAGATATCCTTTGATTCTCTTACAGGACGATTCAGTCCTAACAAGCAGTTACACAAGCTGCAGACCGGAACTCTGGACCTTACACATGTTTTTGACTAAAACTGTGCACTGAAGGAGCACAGGGTTCCTTTCCCTTCACTGCCAGAGCTAAACTGAAACTCCAACAGACAAAACCGCACTTCCTTTGAGTTCCTCCCAGTTCTTGGCTGGATTGGCTGTCACTCACAATAGACTGCTGCTGTTGGTCCAAAAGGCGCAAAGTCTAAACTACATCTCCCAGAGTCACTGCCCATACAATCCTCTTGTGGCTGGCTCAGATTATGAGTCAAGTTCTGATTCGTCCAAGGCACCATTTAGAGCTAGCTTACCCCACACTGATTGGTCCAGTTCAGCAGTTCAAAACCAGAATGGGGAACTAGGCAGACACAGTTCTGACTGCAAAGAAAGCAGGTTAGACAAACTGTATTTTCATTATTACTCTAAATGATTTCTGGCAAACAGTTACATCTTTCAGATAGGTTCCCTTTGCACTCCTAGTGACTGCAAAAATGGAGTGAATTGGCAGCAGTTCGAGTGGTACTCGAGCAGAGAAACACACAGTCCCCCCATACAAACTAATTATGTCTGCAAGCAGACAGCTCTTAAAGAGACAGTACCAGAGGCTCTAAAAACACTCACTGATAAATGGCTCAAACGCCAAACACCATTCAGGCTTGGAGCATTCAAGCAAGCTACTGGAAGTCTTTTGGGAACCCCCATTTGCAGGGGGGTTACATATTGTATCTGTTTTATGCTTGCTTTTGATGTACAGCGCTTTGGAATTTTGAAAGGTGTTTAATTAAATAAATTTCATTATTATTATTATTAATTCTTGCAGATGTAATAAAAACGTCTCTAGGTAGTACTGTATTTTGTTCCTGTTTTAATGTTGGAAACAGTTACTCACAGTTTCTGACCAAGAACCTGCACGCCTTCCTGAGTGAGGTGCAGACCATCAAATTTGAAGAGCCCTCTGTCCCAGAAGTCGCGGCAGTTTCCTATGAAGAGTTGCCCCTTTTCTTGGCACCAGCTCTGGAGCCAATTGTTCAGCTCATCAATTTGCTCTTTTCGTATCCTATTCATACTGCCTCCTTTCCCTCATACTGGGAGGACCTCGGAGAAGGCAGTGTTTGAGGAGTGGGAGGACAGTTTGTCACCTAGGTGAGAGAGGTGCTGTTTTGTCTCTTCGACCGTCTGATTTGCCAGATCTTTAGCACCTACGTGGACAAAAATGGCAGCACATTTACCGTCTCTTTTTATTAACCTATGAATGCGGTCGGTGTCCCTTTTTGCAGAGGTACTGGGTAGGCATTTAGCTATGACCTCTGTTTCTGGACCCTGCTGTATGTGTGATTCTACTCCTCGGATCATAGAATCACCTACAATCAGAATTTTCCTTAGCTTCTTATTAGTAGATGCCTTTGCAGTGCTTTCCTTGATCTTTCCTGTTTCATGCCCTATCCGGCAGTGTGTGTTATTATACCCCGGTTTGCTTTCCGTGGCTAGAGGACTGTATGTATTAGTTGTTTTGATTTGTACCTCATGATACGGAGACTGATGTTGAGGCCTGTACGATGTTTTCCTGTCCCCCTTTACTACCTGCTATTCTCCTGGATCAGGGGTGATCAAGTGGCATGGAATGACCTCCTGGTGGAGATGGTGTGGTGTATGGGTGAACTGCTGTTGAGGCCTGTGCAATGTTTTCCTGCCACCCTTTACTACCTGCCATTCTCCTGGACAAGGGGTGGTCAAGCGGTGCAGACCGACCTCCTGGTAGAGATGGTGCGGTGTATAGGGGTGAGCAGGCACATGGTTTCTAATGACATTGTGGAGAAGATTTATTTGGTTCCATGCCTCTATGAGTTGAGCTTTCATATATTGTATTGTCCAGCAAGTGGGGCAATGTCCTAGTGCCTGAATGCGTGCCCTCTGAAAGAAGGCAGTGCATTCCTGGTAGATGATGATGTCCATGGCCTATTAGGGTGCCTTTGAGGATGAAAGAAAGTAGAGGTAGTAGTAGTAGAATATGGAAAACGATACACTGTTGTGTAATACACTATTGTCTGAAAGAAAAGAAAATATTTTTTTTTTTTTTACGAGTTGTGCTGAAACTACACCCCTTCCTTCTAGCAGGCAGGAAGGTGGAATGTTGTCCGGCTGTAGTAAAACTGCTCCTTGTGCTGAGAGAGCAGCTGCTGGCTGGGTCTGAGCAGAGTGATCAAGAAGAGAAGTTGCCTCAGCGGCAATAGGAGCCCGGACTGTGCACTAGGGGCGCCCTTTGTGTTTGAGCTGTTGCTTCCAGCTGAGAGCTTTCTATTAGTCGACCACTGTTTCAGTAGTGGTACAGCAGTACAAATGGCGATTTACATACAGCAGCCAGAAATGCTGGGTAAGTGTTCCAACTGCTCCTTATGCTGACAGAGCAGCCGCTGGCTGGGTATGTGCAGAGCGATCGAAGAGAGAAGTCGCTTCAGCGGAGATGGGAGCCCGGACTGTGCACTTCAAGGGGGATTCACCCAGGTAGAACTGCTGTCAAGGAATTCCTGCTTCTGCACCTGTCAGAGTCTGCCTTCCCTCTGTGACTGGTCTCTCTCCCAGTCAGTGAAGATCAGTGACGATCAACGAAGCTCAGCAGACAGTAAGGCTAGGGGCTGGGCCACTCTTGGTGTATGCCTCCTAGGGTTGACCTTTGTGTCTGAGCTGCTGTTGCTTCCAGATGAAATCTTTTTATTAGTCAACCACTATTTCAGTAGTGGTACAGTAGTACAAATGCTGATTTATATACAGCAGCCAGGAGCTCTGGGTAAGTGTTCAAACTGCTTCTTATGCTGAGAGAGCAGCCGCTAGCTGGGTATGAGCAAAGCGATCGAGGAGAGAAGTCGCCTCAGCGGAGATAGGAGCCTGGACTGTGCAATTCAAAGGGGATTCACCTAGGTAGAGCTGCTGTCAAGGAATCCCTGCTTCTGCACTTGTTGGAGTCTGCCTTCCCTCCGTGATTGTTCTTTTTCCGAGTCGGTGAAGATCAGTGAAGCTCAGCAGACAGTAAGGCTAGGGACTGGACCACACTTGGTATATGCCTACTAGGGTTTCTCTTTGTGTGTTAGCTGTTGCTTCTGCTTATTTCTGGCTGAGAGCTTTCTGTTTGCTGACCACTATTTCAGTAGTGGGTACAGCAGACAGTAAGGCTAGGGGTTGGATCATTCTTGGCGTATGCCTCCTAGGAGTGCCCTTTGTGTCTGAGCTGTTGCTTCCAGCTGAGAGCTTTCTATTAGTTGACCACTATTTCAGTAGTGATACAGCAGTACAAATGCTGATTTACATACAGCAGCCAGGAATTCTGGATAATTGTTCCAACTGCTCCTTATGCTGAGAGAGCAGCCACTGGCTGGGTCTGAGCAGAGCCAGCGAGTGAGGAGAGAAGTCGCCTCAGTAGAGATAGGAGCCCAGACTGTGCACTTCAAGGGGATTCACCCAGGTAGAACTGTTGTCAAGGAATCCCTGCTTCTGCACCTGTCTGAGTCTGCCTTCCCTCTGTGATTGGTCTCTCTCCCAGTCAAGTGAAGATCAGTGAAGCTTAGCTGACAGTAAGGCTAGGGGCTGGACCACACTTGGCATATGCCCTTTGTGTCTTGAGCTGTTGAAGAAGTAGATATAGGAAGACCCTGAATAATTCTATAGATATTGTTGGCCACCTTCTCAATTATGTTTGTGCTATCACGTTCCCGTATTTCACTGCCATGCAAAACTTTTCTAGTAAATTTTCCCACAAGGGCTTTTAACATTGGATACATGTTCATTCCCCCATATTTACTATTAAATCTGAAAAGACTGGTAACTAATTATCTACTCTCCTGTACTAGGTTATTGATATGCAAATTCTAAGAAAAATTATGTGTAAATGTATTATTCTAAGGTATTGATATGGCATAACAGTCTTGAGAGGTTTCCCCTTGATATATAATTTCATATTCTCTTTTATGCTACCAATAATTAGTGCTTTAGATTTAGCAAGATTAATCAGAGGTTCAGACTGGTCACAAAGTTTCACCAGTCTATCCAGTTTCATTTGTAAGTCACCTTGGGAAAGTGAAAAAAGGATGAGGTCATGAGGGCATCAGCATAAGCCAAGACTGGAATTTCCAATTGTGAAATCTTAGGTGAATGAAAGTTTCCGTGATTTAATTGCGATAGAATATCATTAAGATAAAAATGAAAAAGAGCAGGCACAAGGACACATCCTCACCTAACACCATAGTTTGATGCAGTTTTTCTAGTTAAATGATCACTTCTTTATATTTCACATTAACCCAAGTATCGATATAAAGATTCTTGATTAACAGTACTAGATCAGGATCAATGCCATTATTCAGCATTTTGACAAATGGTTTACTTCTAACCAGAGTATCAAAAGCAGAACTGAAATGTATGAAAATGGTAAACACTTTCTTTCCCCCATCTTTACATATTTCTGAACAAGAGGTGCAGCAATGAAACAGTTTTCTACTGTACTCCTACCATCTTGAAAACCAGCTTGTAGCTCAGAGAGTGGAGCCTTAGTTTCAGTGTTTTTTTTTGGAGTTGACCTAAAAAAACTAGTACATATAATTTAGCCATAATGTCTAAAAGGCTAATAGGCCTGTACATTACAGTGTTGTTTTTATCACCTTTTTTGGGAATCAGTACAATATAGTTACCTTTCCATGGGGGGAAGAATGTAACTGTGTTGAATACATTTGTTAAAGCAAAACGCTGACACCCTGCTCCACCACTCAGGATCTAATTTGTAAAAATGAGCAGGAATGTTATTTGGGCCAGAAAACTTCTGTTTCCTGTATCATTTGACAATTAGAAGAAACTTTATTACCCATTCCAATTGAATCGTGTTGGAAAATTCTTTTGGGTTAAACAACAAAGATGAAAAATATTTTACCCACACGTGCATTGAACACATGTTCAATGTAACTGTCAATTTGGGTTTTGTAATTTAGTGTGTCATTAGCAACAGGGCACCAGAAGCTTTTGTCATCACCCATGCTATCCACCTTAAGCATTTTTTCCCACTGCCGTTTTGCAAACTCTTCCCTCAATTTTTTAGCATAGGCCTTGTATTCCTTCCTAAAGATGTTCAAGTTTCTTTTATTTTCTGTGTTGGGATGTTGTTAAGTGTGGATTTATGTGATAACAGCGATTGCCGGTGATCGCTGTTAGGCGATAACATCACGAAAAATATTTCTGATGTACTCCCTGTGCACAGCAAAACGTCCACTGTGTCAGCCCCCGCACCCCTTCTTAAGGATTCTCAACTCGGGGCAAAGCAGAACAAATAAAAATTGGTGAGGCACAACAAAAGTACCTGCGCCCAGACCTGAACCTAGCACTATTCGCACCGCAGCCCTGAACACACCCACCATGCCACGGAAGCAGCTTGGCAGCTTGCCATGGTACCACCCCCATAACCCCTCCATCCCCTCCCACCCCGCGTGTGTAGGCATGTAGCGACAGGATGTCGCTATTTCGCGCAATCCCCCATCCGGTCGCCACCTTCCCCAGTCACCCCGATGACAGGTGCCACGACTGAGTTGCCCTTTTGGTAGGCACCCAGTCTTGGTCGCCAAAGTCACGGGATACCGTTAATTGTATCTAAGAATTCTCCCTAATCCTCCGTTTTGTTTTTTTTTATCCACAGTCAGTTTTGAACTATGTTTCATTAGTAGAAGGCGAGTTATCTTTCATTTGTTTGGTTACATTATTAGTAGTATTTGTTGCATTTATAAAAAGTTGGTAAAATTCAGGACTACATTCTTTTTTTTGTTGTTGGTGTTGTTTCTGGAGTCCCGCCCTGCCATCTGACACCCCCCTTATGCCAACTGGGTATGAGGCCCCTTCCCCTTCAGCCCCCACAACTTACCCCTCGTGGCGGGGGTTGGGGAGACCTTCAGCCCACCAGACCAGATCCAGTTCAGGGGAGGTGCCCTCCCAGCGGCGCTGAAAGGGGAACAATCATCATCTATGGCGAGGACTCCTGTTTTTCCGTTTTCTCCCCTGCTGAGAGGGGCATGCAGTGACGCCAGCGGAGGGAGCGTGCACGCATCCGCACACACTCCTCCAGGTGTCTGCCCTATCTCTGTCTCTTTTCTGCAGCGTCCGCGCACTGCTCCCAGTCTCCACTGGGGACCAGTTGAGCGCCGATCACTGGCGTCCACCCTCCCCAGAGAAGGAGAGCAGTCCTTCAGATGCTCAGTACTTCTCCATCCCTGCCAACCCCTGGCAGCCTGTGCTGATTCCCAAACATGGGTTGTCAGCGTAGCGCGAGGTAAGGCATCTAGCGCCTCAGCCCTCAGTGCCACAGGGCTGGCTAAGGACTACATTCTTCTTGAGCGGCAGCCTCCAGGGTGGTTTTAAGCTCCAAACATTGCTTAGACTCTACTGCAACTTGATTTCAACAGCAGATTACTTGTTTTTGCTTTTTTGTTACTACTAATTATAATCCCCGGTTCCAACTCAATTCTAGCTGGAGTTACCTTACCATAGTGTGAAATAATTAGGGGAAAGTGATCACTATCAACCTTAGGAATAATTTCCAGTGATTGATATTTGTGAATATCACTTGGTTTGCAAATAAAATAATCTGTTACAGAAGTCCCCATCCTGAAAAATAAGTGAAATTACCAGGCCTATTATCCTGCATTCTACCATTCACGGAGTATCAACTGATGACTAGCAATAAAATCCAGAAGACATTCTACATTCCCATTTGTTCTCTCATCCATTCGAACCCTCCCCAGAATATTACTGTAACATTCACTTAAAGGTTCTTTATTAATCCAGTCCACTAAATTACCAGTTTAGGAGTAAAATTCCCCCATAATTACTATTTTGCAGAACACTGCCTTCTCACAACACCATAAGAGTTTATCCAAAAATACTGTCCAAAAGTCAGGGTCATAAAATGTTGAATTTTTAGGATGATGATAAACATTAAGCAGTGAGCTTGGGGTCCTTTCTAAACGTACTTTACCCAGCAGGAAATTATTTGAGCTATACTTAACGCACTAGGTTTTGAAATAACTCATGTGCCCCCACATATAGGACGAGTCCACCACTCATTCTGACCATATTTGTGGCTCTTCTAGCAGGGACACTAAAGACGTGAAATCCATTCATTTCAGTGCTGTTTGCATCTGAATTCCAAGATTCCTATAGGGCAATAACATCATGTCTTGAGATTTCATTTAGTGTCCTGCAACAATCAAAGATGTAACAAGTATCCCATCGGCTCCATTTTTCACATTACCCACACCCACAGCAGGTGGCGCATCTTCTCCTATTATGTAATTTTGAACATTATGGCATCAGTTATTATTGGCTTGACCTAGTAAGTTGAAACAATTACTAGTCAATACGGTAAACCAAACCTCACTATCTCTTCTAACAGGAGCTATTTATTACACTTTCAACAGAGGCCTTCTTGACATTTTGCTCCTCCATAACAGGTCCTGCCAATTTCATGCCTCCTCTTCTATTATTCTGTCTCAAAATTTCAAGAATTTGTAATTTGTACTGTAGTTCTAGAACCTTGGATATCAAAGCCTGTGATCTGCATGCTACCTCCAGGTGTAGCGTACCACCTGCACTACCAGTTCTTTTAAAAATTATATTGCTAAGCCATACCCAGAAAGTTTTCAAACAAATTGTGGATCATGCTCTCTAACTTACAGCCTGGGTCATAACCATTCAGCTTTATACCAAACACTGAGACAATATTTTCGACCCTAGGGCCTCTGTAAGCTGTGTCATCCTGCAGCCGCCAAAGATTTGGATTATTAGAACTTTTTCAAGGATATCTCTTTCAGCAGGTCACACCTTTGGAACTACAACCACCAGGCACTAGGACCACATGGAAACTTTTCTAACTAGCGGTCAACTGGGGCTGCCCACAGCAATGTCATCTCATCGACGTCCTCCATATATAGCTGTGGGAGGCCCCATGCCCTCCTCAGTTCTTTTTCCGCCATCGACCATCACACATCAGACTCCACAGACCCTCTGCCACTTCAGTCAGCTGCCGAAATTTCTCACCTTTTCGATTAAATTTTGTTTCTTTTTCTCACCCTAGTCCTTCCATCACTTTATACTTTAAGTAGATTTTTTCTTCTTTTTATGCTGACTGACTCTGAGAATCTCTTCTGATGCTGCAGCTGTGTCAAGAAGATATCTGACAAGGACGACTATGAGGCTTGCATCCGCTGGCTCGGCACCGACCACGACATTAAGGTCTGCGAGATCTGCCAAGGCTTCAACCAGGCCACCCAGAGGTGACAGCAGATAACCCTAGAAGCATACTTTATGGAGCAGAAGGTCACTGAGATGGAGAGGGAACTCCAGGCAAGGAACTCCTCTGCCTCCTCCCCCCGTCCATAGGCTCCCATGCTGCCAAGGCCCGGGACAAATCTGCAGGGAAGCACAAACACTTAGATAAAGAGAGGCACTCCTGGGAATGTTCTAGGTTGGCACTTTCAGTGCTGATTGCTCCGAGGTCATCCGTGGGGATAGCGGCGACCCCCACTGCCGTTCACCCCCCCATCCTCAGGGTTGACTCTGGCAGCTGTCCCTGCTGGTCCCTGTCAGTCCGGTGGTAGTTCATCATTGTCAGGCCTTCCAGCACCCTGTCATCAATCCCTACTGCCTCCCTCACCCTTTCCTTCTCGGGTGGGTCTCTGGCAATGTGGCCCATTGGTTCCACTGTGGACAGCGTTGGTTCATCATCGATGGGATCCTTTTCTCCCCCACCAGCGCCATCACCCCTGCTGCGTCCACCTTCCCTCACTGTCGGGTGGCAACCAGGGTGGCTTGTCGGTCAGGCCTCAGTCAGTGATGGCCTGTCATCGTCAGGCTTTGAGCCCACCTCTATGATGACAATGACTGTTCCTCATTCGCTGGGGATATAACCTCCCCCGACAGTACCTTTGCATGAGTTATCGACGTCGGGGCCCCAGACCCCCTTGTCACAATCTATGTATACTCTGTTAGTGCTTGGGCCTCAGTACCCCCCATTGGTGCCACAAGGCCCTTTTTCAATGCTGTTTACCAGCGACGTTCAGACTATGCTTACCTCCTTCTGGGAATTCATGCACTGAGTTGCTCCTCCCCTGGGCCCTTCGCTGGCAGGGCCTGCTAGACTGGTCCCCATGCTGACACCTTCTATTTCCTCATAACCAGCCCCTTCTCAGTCGTCGGTGTCCTTAGCCCCCATTTCGGAGCCTAGGGGTGAGGATGACTATAACCCGGATCTCTTACGCCCTGATGAGGAGGATGATGACAATGAAGGTAAGGGGCCCAGAAGTCCCTCCATCAACTCCACAGCTTCCTTGGATGGTGAGGACTCGTCACACTATACCCCGAGGTCTCCTTCAATGGACCACTCCTTCATTTCAGTCATGAAACAGCTCCAGGCTGCTATACGGTTTGATGCAGTGGAGCAGAATATCACAAGGAGAAACCTGGTGGACTACCTGGACTTGCCAGATTCTCCTCCCTTCATCATCCCCCCTGTGGTTAATGCCTACGAGAATGCCACCATAGCTGCCTGGCACAGACCTAATATGATCCTACCCATGCTCAAAAAGGTGGACACGTTGTATCAGGCTCCAACTGGGAAGCCCTTTTTCACCCAGGCCCCACAGGCCAATTCAGTGGTGATAAACACGGCCCATGATAGATCTAAGTGGCCCCAGAATCTTAGATTGTACTTCAAGAGGGCTCTTGCAGTAGGCAGTAACACTTAGGACTGAACTGCCAGGTGCTAGGACCACACGGAAAACTTAGCTAGTAGTGTCTGGCAGGGGACCGCCCACCCGGCATCATGTGATTGACGTCAGCCTGGCACTATATAGTGGGCAGTCCCCACACCCACCTCCAGTTCTTTCCCACCACCGACCTGCGCACGTGGGGCCTCGTGGAATGCTACTACAGTCAGCCACCATTTTTGATAAGTATACACTTATGATTTTTCTTATTTCACATAAAAGTTAGTTCTTTCGACATTGGTTTGCAAGTCTTCACCAACTCCGTCCAAGTCCCACAAAAACAAGCGCACCTGCAGCAAGCAGATACCAGAGAAAGACAGACATACCATATATATAATCTGCCTAGGGCCTGACCACGACACCAAGGGCCGAGAGACCTGCCAGAAATTCAGCCAGGCCACATGGAAATGCCATCAGCAAGCCCTAGAAGCCCATCTTCTGAAGCAAAAGTTAACTTCCATGGAAAAGCAGCTACAGCAGGTGTAGAGTTCCTCTTCTTCCCCGAAACCAAAGAAGCACAAACAGGATAAGGACAAGAACCGGGACTGGGATCGGTCTCCATCCAGGCTGCGGCTCTCCTGGAGACTGCGACAGACAAGCAGTCCTCTTCCAGCAAGGAGAGCACCCCTCTGGCCAAACCTCCTCCGCTCCCTTGGGAGCAGCCTTTGGCCCCTCCACCCGAGCTGGTAATAGTTTGGGTGGATTCCTCCGGAGATTCAGAGAAGGCCATCCTCAGACCTGTCAAACCTTTGCCTAGGTCTGATTCGGGTGGAATGGCTGGTAAGTCGGACATTGTTTCTGCCGACATCTGCACAGCCTCTGTGCGCCCATCGGAACCTGACTTGCGGTCTGGTGTGGGGTCTCAGGATCAGCGCCAGCTGCCGCTATGACCTCAGCTCCCCCGAGAGGAATCCCCACCCCAGGACACTTCTTTTCTCCCAGTGGGCCCTTCTGAGTCTCCCACCCACTTGGAGCCAGAGGAGCCACCACCAGTTGACTCAATTGACTGGCCAATGCCAGCAAGCCCTACATTGGATCCCTCGGGGGGGCCTCCCAGATTCCCAGACCACCAACCCATCTGGGACTCTGGCTCCAGCCCCCAACTCCTGAGGCACCCATTGCCCCTCCAAGGCCAATGCTGGTCCCTCCTTTGAGTTCAGCCCTCAGCCTGGGCTCTGAGGCCTCTCTTCGGGTCCATAGCCAGACCCTTCAGGGCCTCAGCCAGGTCCTTCTGCTCTGCCATAAGGACCCTCACCAGTCCACTCCATTCCAGGCTATCCTATGCCAGGTTACCCAATGCCAGACTACCCAAACCCATCACTGGGTTACCCAACTCTGGGTTATTCAACGCTGGGGTATCTAATGTCTGGGTACCCAATGCCGGGAAACACTAAAGTCAGGTCATCTGCCAGTCTGCACACCACCAGTATAGCAGCCTCCTCCACCACCCCCTCCACAGCCTCAGGTGGATTACAAGGCCCTTTTAACTCCTGGTGGCACAGGGAAAAGAACCAGTTGGTCTCAGAACTGGACTGACGTCATCCGTTTGTGACTCCCATGCCAGTCTGGTCTAATCCTATGCCATGGTCTTAATCACACATGGATTTTCACCTGTCAACTGCAGGCCACACAGTGGGTGCCGTGGCAGCAGAGTTTCAGGGTCGTGGGCGGGAGGATCCTTAGAGAGAGGTCCCCTGTCGAAGGTCTCAGTCTCCTGACTGGAGCCCTTTGCCTGACATAGGGTCAGACTCTTCCTCCTCTCCTTCTGGCTTGGAGTCCCCTATGCCAGAGGAGCCTAAACCCAAGAAGACCCCTAAGTCTCCCCCCCCCCAGAGGATCCCTCCTTCATGGACATCTTCTGGAAAATCCAGGAGGCCAATAGCTAGAAGACTGAGGAGCAGGATCCCCAGCGTTGGAGGCTGGCGGAGCATCTCAACCTTCCACAGCTCAATCCTCTTCTCATCCCCCTTGGACAGGGCCCCATGATGACCTTGCCACCACTATTTGGCAGCAGTGTCCATCTGTTGTGGCCTTGGCAAAGAAAGTGGACAGATTGTATTGCCCAAGAGGGGAAAGACCACCTAGCAAACCATCCAAAGGCTGATTTGGTTGACATCAATGCGGCTTATGTCTGCTCCAAGCAGCTGAAGCATATGAGTACCTCCCCTCCAGATAAGGAGTCAAGGCAACTAGACCAGTTTGGCCTTGTGGGTGTTGAATTATGCTGCCCATATGGTCTGTTATCAGAAGTCCATCTTGGGCCAGCTAAAGGCTCAGTGCCAGGCCTTGCCAGACTCTGAGGCCAAGACCAAAACTGAACAAATGGTCAAGACAGCAGAGATCACCTGTTGTCACACCCTGTGTGTGACTTATGATGCTGTCAATGCCTCCGTGAGAAGTACAGCAACAGCAGTTTGTCTACGCAGATGCTTCTGGTTGCGAGTGTCCGGATTTGCCCAGGATGTCCAAGCGTCCATCCTGGATACTCCCTTCAGGGCCTCTCTGCTCTTTGGAGGGGATGTCCAGGACATTATGACTGACCTGCAGGAGCAAGAGAAGGCCCTTCGGTCAGTGCACTTCCTCTATCATACCAATCCAAAGCCTAGGCAGCCCTTTCGCTGCCAGCAAAGATGCCAGCAGAGTCAGCAGCCTGCCAAACGTCAGGGCAAGTGTTTGGCTCCCTGTGCAGGCTCCAACCTCCCCACCAAGTCTCAAAGAGCTTCTGGGGTGGTGCTCCCCCACCCTCCTTCTGCCTCGTGACTTGTGGCTTACCCCCCTCCTCCACCAACCATTCCAGAGGAACTAGTAGGGGGCTGTTTTGCCAGTCACCTGTCTGGGTGGGAGGTGATCATGACAGACTCTTGGGTGCTTCAGCTCATAGGTCAAGGTCGCATGCTGGAATTCTTAGAGAGACCTCCAGAAAATCTTCCAGGTCACTCTCATTACCTGCAGGGTCAAGTTCCACTCATCAGAGAGGAAATTACAGCTCTACTGCAGAAATCTGCCATAGAGTGCATTCCTTGGAGGCAGGAAGGAAGGGGGTATTACTCCCACTTCTTCCTGGTCCCCAAAGAGACAGGAGACCTCCGACTCACGCTGGACCTCAGCACACTCAGCCTGTACGTGGAGTACAAAAGGTTTTGCAAGTTAACCCTCTCAGGTCTGTTTGCCTCTACTCCACCAGGCACACTGGCTTTACGCACTGGACATGCAGGATGCATACCTGCATATCCCAGTTTTCCCTGCTCACCGCTACTTCCTTAGGATTTGCTTCCAGGGGGAGCACTTCCAATTCAAGGCCCTCCCCTTTGGCCTATCTTCGGCACCCAGGGTTTTTACCAAGTGCCTTGTGGTAGTGGTAGCAGCTTTGCAGCGTCAGGGTCACTATGTGTTCCCATACCTCGATGACCGACTTCTGTCAGCCCCATCAAAGCACAGCCTGGTGGCCTTGTTGGTGGCTACCCTGGACCTGTTTCATGGGATAGGGGTCACAGTGAACCACCCCAAGTCTCACCTTACTTCTTCACAGCACCTCCAATTTATTGGAGCGGTTCTGGATATTACCCCGGGCCAGGTCTTCCTTCCCTTAGACAGGGCGGAAATGCTGCAGAGACAAGCTTGACTTATAACCTCCAGCCTCTGGACCATGGTCAGAACAGTTCTCCGCCTCCTAGGCCTTATGTCAGCTATTCCTGCAGTCCCCCTGGCTAGGCTCCACATGTGAGTCACGCAGTGGACCCTCAGGATTCAATGGAACCAGAGGTCAGACGACCTGGACAACGGTTCTTGTGTCCAACCTGATGAGGAATGATCTCCTTTGGTGGCAAGATCTGGACAATTTGCTAAGGGGTCCCCTTTCAGCCTTCCCACCAGTTCAGTCCCTGACCACAGATGCTTCAGGTCAGGGCTGGGGTGCACATCTGGGAGATTACAGAACCCAGGGATCCTGGTCTCAGTGGGAGCTCTCACTGCACATCAATGTGCTAGAGATGCATGCGGTGCTGTATGCCCTCCAGGCCATCCAGCCCCTCCTCCCTGGACCATTCTTGGTTCAGTTGGACAACGTGTGTGGTCTGGTACCTGAACAAATTCAGCCATACCCCTTGTGCAGGGAAGCGATGCGAGTGTGGTACTGGGTGGTCCAGTACCAGATCTAGCTGTTGGTGGTGCATGTCCCGGGTGTTCACAACATCCTAGCGGACAGTCTCAGCCACACTCAGGCAAGGTCTCATGAGTGGGAACTGTGACAGTCAGTGGTTGAAAGCATATTTGACCTCTGTGGTCACGCAGATCTCAATCTGTTCACCTCCCCATATAACGCAAAACTACCCACGTTTTGCTCACTCATTCCCAGGCCTGATGTCTTTTGATGAGACGTGCTGTCTCTTTGCTGGACAGGGAGGTCACTGTACACCTTTCCTCCTTCCCGCTCTAGTAGAGGGTTCTCTTCAAACTGCAAGTGGAGGGAGTTCAGAGGGTTCTTATCACTCCATATTGGCCTCGCCAAATATGGTTCCCTCTGCTCCTGCAGTTAGCAGTGGAGCCTCCAGTTCCTCTTCCCCTTTGCCAGAACCTTCTGACTCAGGATCAGGGCAGGCTGGTCCTTCCGGACCCAAGATCCCTTCACCTGCATGTGTGGTGCCTTCAGAGACATAGTGGTATCCTACTTCGGAGTCTCTTCCAGAGTCGCTGAAGTCCTTGTAGAGGCAAGAAAGCCATCTACAAGAACCACCTATGTGAAGAAATGGAAGAGATTCTCTATCTGGGTAACTTCCAAGGGTTGGGACCCTTTTTTCGTGCCCTGTTCCTCAGGTCCTGGAGTATCTGCTGCACCTCTCCGATGTGGGACTTAGGTATTCCTCGCTTGAAGGTCCATTTATCTTCCATATCCACCTACCACACTCCAGTGGAAGGCAAAACTTTGGCTCAGTTGGAGGTCTCCCGTACCTTTCTGAAGGGAATACTCCACATGAAACCCCACTGTGAGGAACCCTGCTCCCCTGTAGGACCTGAACTTTATCCTTGAGAAACTCACTCTGCCTCCCTTTAAACCACCCACAAGTTGCGACCTCCGCTGTCTGTCTTGGAAAACGCTGTTTTTAGGGTACCGGGTGATAACCGCACACACTAATCTGCACAGAGCAGGAGCGCATTACAGGTAGCGTGTAGGGGAGTAGAACGACAGGGGAATATCAGCAATGCGATCCTATCACTAGTCCCTGTCGCTAACCAGGAAGGAGGAAGTGTATTTAGCCACTGCCGGTCGGGTGCTCGGTCAAGTTACTCCCATGGTGGAGTGGCTAGAGCACCTGACCCTGCAGTGCGTGGGTTGGGGGAATCACAGTTTGATTCCCTGATAGGGACTATCTTAGACTTAATTTTTTATTTCTTGCCCCAGTGTCCACACCCCATCTGAGTTGATTATATTAGTTCTGGGGGGTGCGGAGGGCAAAGCCCCCCGTAAAACAAAAGAACAGCTATCTTTCATTGCTGGATGTTGTTTTCTTCTGTGCAGTGGTCCTATGTTTGGTATTGTCTGCGACATTATAACTCCGTACCTACCATTTTTAGTTGCTATTACTTCAGCTCAAAGGATTTCTGAGCTTCAGGCACTCATGTGTAAGGAGCCTTATTTGATTTTCCACAGAGACCGAGTGGCTCTACATACAAATCCTAAGTTTCTACCAAAGGTGGTTTCTGAGTTTATGTTGAACCAGACTATATACTTACCAGTGTATTATCCTGAGCACTCTAACCAAGGGGAGGCCATTTTGCATGCACTGGATGTGCACAGAATTTTGCATTACTACATAGATCGGATGAAATCAGTCTGCAAAACAGATCAGGTTTTCATTTCCCTTGCGCCCAAAAGAGAGGGCACTGCAGTTTCAAAACAATGTTTACATAAATGGTTGACAAACTGCATTTTGTTCTGTTATCAGAAGTATAACAAACCCCTTCCGGAGGAAGTTAAAGGGCACTCAGCCAGAGGCATGGCTGCATGTACTGCTTGTTTCAGAAATGTTTCTGCCGCGGAAATCTGTGCGGCAGCCACTTGGAGCTTTGTCCACACCTTCATTAAGCATTACAGTCCAGACATTGCCTCTAGGTGCAGGGCAGGCTGTGGACTAGCCATCCTTCAGGGCCTTCTGTCTTGATTTCCTGGTCTTCTGCAGACCTTTGTCCTGCCTCCTTATTCAGTCTTTGCCTGAATTACACTGCTTGGGACTCAGTCCTAAGTGTTATTTGCCTACTGCAAGAGCCCTCTCACAGTAAGATAGTACAGTTACGTAAGAACTTACCATAACAGTAGATCTTTGAGAGAGGCTCTTGCAGTAGGCAAGCTTTTTCCCTTCCTCCTTCCCCCTACTGCTGCTGCTTTTTTAGCCTATTCTAGTGGCTCCAGGAGCCCTTTCCTTCTCCTGTCACTCCTTCTCTTAGGTCTCCAGTGGGAGAACTATAGGCGGGCATGGAGAACTCCCACTATATAGTGCCAGGTGGACTTTGGTCACGTGCCACTGGGTAGGCGGTCCCCCACCAGATACTGCTAGCTAAATTTTCTGTGTGGTCATAGCGCCTGGCAGCTCAGTCCTAGCTGTTATTGCCTACTACAAGAGCCTCTCTTGAAAATCTACTGTTACCGTAAGTTCTTAACATAACTGTACTTTCTCTCCCAACCCCGACAAGAAATAATGAAAACTAAACTTTATGGGTAAGAGGGTTTTTGCTTCTTCCACTTTGGCCATCTTAATTATTAATTATTTGGGCCATATGCTAAAATATCAGAATTTTCTTCGGAAGAAGTCCAAAGCAGCAGCTCAGAAGGGCCCCCAGTAGCAAGAATTACTTAAGGCCCTTCAGTTCATGGCAGATGTGGGCAAACACCTTTTGAGAATGGCATACGGTGCCTTAGAAGCCTCTGCCAGGGCATGTGCATTTGAGATTTGCTTGTGGAGATCCTGGCTTAGAGTATCAGGCTCTGCCAGCGATGTCCAGCAATCTATCATGAATGCCCCCTTCCAAGGTTACAAACGTTTTGGACTGGACATCCAGGAGATTCTTAATGACCTGCAGGCCTCTGCAGTCCATCCACTCCTTCTATCACACCCACACAAAATGTGGGCAAAGGATGCCCTTTCGGCATGCCACTCACAGATGTAGCTCAGGGTCCAAACAACCACGTAAGCGTAAAGCCAGCATAGCCTTGCCTGCCCCTCCACCAGAAGAAAATCCTCGAGAGGTGGAGGAGTGGCCCTGGCTGCAGCTCACGCTTCAGCCTGACTCCTTGCTCAGCCCACACCCCCATCCAGTGACCCAGGATGCAGTAGTTGACGGTCGCTTCTCCCTCCAGCACGATGGGGTGGTGGGAGATTACAAAAGATGCCTGGGTCCTGCAGCTCATAGGTCAAGGACACACTCTGGAATTCTTAGAGATGCCCCTGGAAGGTCCTCCATACCCCTCGACTTACCCACCAGACCACATACCAGTGCTGTTAGTGGAGATTCGTACTCTGCTGCACAAACGGGCCATAGAACCTGTCCCAGAGGATCAATGAAATGGAGTTCTACTCGCACTTCTTTCTTGTCCACAAGTCCACAGGAGACTTCATGCCCATCCTGGACCTGCGGAACCTGAACTTCTACATCCAGTACAAAAAGTTCAGGATGGTTACCCTACCGGGTCTCTTACACCTTCTACAGAAAGGGGGCTGGATATGCTCCCTGGATATGCAGGACACCTACCTGCGCATGAAGGTCTGCCTTTCTGTCAGGAAATATCTCAGGTTCCTGTTTCGGGGGGAGTACTACCAGTTCAGGTTCTTACCCTTTGGCTTGTCGTCAGCACCTCAGGAATCTACCAAGTGCCTAGCAGTAATGGCAGCAGCCCTCAGGAAGGAGGGGCTCTACGTCGCCCCCTACCTGAATGACTGGCTTCTCAAAGCTCAGTCCAGAGAGCTTCTGTGTCTGACCTATTGCGTACCAGGTAGTTGTTAAGCACTGTACCTGGTGAAAAGAGCACTACAAATATAGCGTTGTAAAACCACACTTCAAAAAGCGCATCTGCCTTGATAGCGACAGAAGTAGGATAGCGCATGTTAATTACTGCTGCCTGTCTAGCTATCAAGGCAGGGGAGGAAGGAATGAAGGAACTGAAAGTGTGGTGGCTGGCCAAGCTGCTCCCGTGGAGGAGAGGGCTAAGGCATGAGCAGCTTGGGCAGCATGTAATGAGAGACCAGGGTTCTGTTCCCAGTCTCCCAACTAGTAGTTCTTTTTTTTTGGGGGGGGGGTACTCATCTTCTTCCCATTCACCTTTCCCTATCCCCTGGGACCATGTCACTCACCAACGCCGTCGGCGTCCACAGGGCAGCTGGGTGGGGCACTCCCAAGTACCCCTCTGAACGGTGCTGTGTTGTCTAGTCTGGCAATTTGCAGATTTCCGGGTTCGTCTTCGTGGGGCAGGGGCTACTGGATTCTGGTGTGTCAATTTTGTCCCCCTTAGGTGGGAGGTGTGGCATACAATGACATACTGGTGCAGACGCCCACATCTGTCACACCTCCCGGAACTGCTAAGCCTCACCTGCGCTGGTCCCTAGCCTCTGCTGGGGCCGGTCCAGAGCAGGTGCTTCCCATTCCCACCGGAGGAGAGAGTCAGTCAGACACTCAACCTCCTACCCCCAGCCAGCCTACCAACGCTGAGTCCATTCCCCGAATCCGGTCGCTGGCGTTCAAGTGGAAATCTAACTTCTATGCCGACGGGCCAGCAGCTTGTATTTCTTTCATCTTTCCCTCATCTGTAGTGTTTTTTTGTTTTTATATTTTGTCACAAAAATCAAAGCCCCCATGCCCAAGTTTCTTCCCACCCCCGTGTTCCACCCCCCCCGGAGTTGAATATTTTAATGTCGGGGGGAGCTGGGGGCAGAGCCACCCACATCAGGGGGTGTGGGGGGCAGAGTCCCCGCAGAAACAAAATGTATATTTTGTGTTCTCACCATGGTAGCGGTTGTCGGCTACTATTGGCGCTATTTGTTCTGGTAGTGTTTTGGGATGGCGCTGTTCCAGACAGTGCTGTTTTCACGGCATGCTTGTTGATGGCGCTGTTATTGGTTTCACCATTTTGACTTGGTGCCGTTCAGCACATTAGGGATCACTGTCAACCTATCCAAGTAAATTTTGACTTCATGTCAGTGGTTCCAGTACATAGGAGCTATATTGGACACTGCCCAGGGCTTAGCTTTTCTACCCCAGGACAGGGCAGAGTGCTTGATAGTGCAGACCCAGGAGCTGTACAACAACCAGTATGTCACATCCAGGACTTTACTGTGATTGCTTGGCCTGATGGCAGCAGCCATTGCCACTGTTCCCCTGATGAGGCTGCACATGTGGATCCCTCAGTGGACTTTGAAGGTCCGGTGGGATCAGCGCTACAACTACATCAAACAGCAGGTCCTAGTCTCCTCATCTGTCAAGAAGGTACTCCTTTGGCAGATGGAACCCAGCAACCTATTCAAGGGGGTTCCCTTCCTTATCCCTTCCCATCAAAAGATCCTCACCATGGACGCCTCGAGGGTGGGATGGGGAGTCACATCTGGGTCCCTACCAGACTCAGGGTACATGATCTGCAGTGGAGACTTCTCTCCACATCAACCTCCTCAAAATGAGAGCTGTCCTGTATGGCCTGCAGGCCTCCCAGAACTGCCAGTCCCTGGGCCATCTGCTGGTACAGATGGATAATTTAAGTGTGGTACATTACATCAACAAGCAATCAAGGGGTTACTCGTTCTTACCCCCTATGCCGAGAGGCAATGAGAGTTTGGTACTGGGCTCTAGAACACGATCTAGAACTGTTGGCCGTTTATGTTCCAGGTGCCCAAAACGTCCTGGCAGACAGACTAAACAGGTCACAGTCCAAAATGCACAAACGAGAGGTGCTCACCTCGGTACTTGAAGACCTGTTCGGCAAATGGGGTCATCCAGAGTTTGACCTTTTTGCGTCCCCACACAATGCAAAACTGCCACTTTTCTGCTCACTTGATCCAGAGCCTGGAGTTTTCTGGCGAGACACATTGTCTCTCTCTTTGAAAGGGAGGTTCCTTTATGCCTTGCTTCCCTTTCCTCTAATTCAGAGGGTGCTTATCAAGCTCCAGATGGAGGGTGTCACCCTGATACTGGTGGCCCCTTTTGGCCTTGTCAGATATGGTAGCCACTGCTGCAGCAGCTGGCAGTGGAACCTCCACTGCCTCTGCCCATGTGCAAGGGCTTGCTGTCACAGAAGCAGGGAACTCTAGCTCATCTGGATCTCTGGTCCCTTCACCTTCATGCCTGGCTCCCAAAGACATAACTATTGCCCATAAAGTGGTGGATGTCATGGTGGCTGCCCGAAACAGTGTTCCCATTTACCCCCATCTGTACTTGATTCAAGTACAAATTATGAAATTCAAGTACACTTGTGTGTGAAGGGGGTACACTGTACCCCATAATTCTGTTTGAAGTATATGTACCCCACAAAAATGTTGTACAAATGGTAGCATGAACCTTTATAATTTATTTTGTACCCCTGAAAATTTTTAGAGAGGGTACAGTGCACCCCCAGATCTGCAGCCTTAATGGGAACACTGGCCTGAAAACCCTCTACCAGGGCTGCTTACTCCATGAAGTGGAAGTGCTTTGCTCTGTGGGCCGCTTCCCATCACTTGGATCCTTTCACTTATCCGGTGAATCAGATTCTGGAGTACTTGCTGTCTTTGTCAGATGCAGGACTGAAATATTCCTCTCTTAAAGTGCACTTGTCCACCATATCTGCCTTCCATGTGCCCATCAGTGGCCATACGATGACCCAGTTAGACGTGGCCGCTACATTTCTGAGAGGTATTCTACATTTAAAGCCTCCTATCCACAGCCCAGTCCCAGCCCGGGACTTGAACTTTGTTTTGGAAAAGCTTACTTTGGCCCCTTTTTGAGCTAGCCGCAACTTGTGAGCTATACTTTCTGTTGTGGAAAGCACTATTTTTAGTTGCTATTACCCTAGTCCCACCCTCTCTGAGAAATCTGCCTAACATTCACAGATTTAAGTCTGCCTTAAACAAGCTCTATGTAGATGTTTGTAACTGTATGTAGTTTGTTAGACCATAATTCTTAATTTTTTTTTTACATTGTATTCATCATGTCTCTACTGTTTATATCTTGATTTGTTATGTGATTTTTTGCAACTTTGTATTGCTATACAGGACAACTTTGTTAAATAGGTCTTCTGGCTGAATATTTTATCCTGTCAAAAAATAAAATTTGAACTAACTAACATTGCTTCTACTTGAAGCTTTTCAGAACTGCAGACTCCCATGTGTGAGCAGCATTATTTGGTTTTCCACAAAAACAGGGTGTCTTTGCATAGTAATCCTAAGTTTTACCGAAGGTGGTGTCTAAGTTTAAATTAAATCAAGCCATCCACCTGCCTGTTTATTATCCCAAGCATGCCAATCCAGGGGAAGCATTGCTCTGTACCTTAGATGTGCATAGAATACTCAGATACTATGTACACCGTACGAAGGACTAGAAGAAGTCCTCACAGTTGTTTGTTTCATTCACCACCAGGAAAGAGGGCATTCCGGTTTTTAAACAACGTTTGTCCTAATAGTTGGCCAGTTGTATTATTTTTTGTTACAGGAAGTACACTAAGGAGCTTCCTGGTGCTTTTACCAGGTAAGCACACAGAACCCAGGGCTTGTTTCCAGTTGTGATCTGGGTGGGCGGCGAGGAACATAGAAACATAGAATGTGATGGCAGATAAGGACCGCTTGGCCCACCTACTCTGCCCATTTTCCCTACTTGTTTCATATACTGCAGCTCCTAAATGATCTGCAGCTTACCCTCTCTTTCCTATCACTAGAGTTCCTTTATGTCTGTCCCATGCAGTTTTGAATTCCCCTACTGTTTTTGCCACTACAGTCTCTGCCTGGAGGCTGTTCCATGGATCCACCACCCTTTCTGTGAAAAAAACACTCTCTTGTTACCCCTAAGTCTACCCGCTCTATTTTTATATCATGGCCCCTTGTTCATGAACATCTTTTTTTTTTTACTTTCTTTCCCTCTGGTTCACAGACCAAGGAGCCTTTCTCAGGCATCCAACCGGGTCCTGCCCAGCCTAAAGTCTGCCTGTCTAAGCCTCCTCTCTCCCCCCTCCACCTTGCAACCGGTCCCCCCAGCTTGACCCCTTTGGGGTGGGGCCACCCCTCCTCATTGGGTGCACTTACAGACAACATTCCTAGCTGCTTGGCGAAGGCCTGGGCGGAGGAACTGAAAGGCCTATCCAGGACGGACCTGGCAGTGGGTATGGGGGCTGGTGCCGTCGCCTACCCCAGGGTCCGGAAATTTTCCTTGTTCTGTGATCCCCCTCCCATGTGTGGCGCACGCCCGACGCACTGGCGCACGGCAACCCTGCCTGCATCGACCATGCTGAACCTGCGCTGCCCATCATGCTGCAGTGCCCCCCGGTCTCCACCGGGGGTCGCTGGCATGCTGGGCTTTCCTCAACCCTCCCTCCAGGGGAGGAGAGCACCACAAGGGTAGTCACTCCTCAACCCTCCCTGCCGACCCCCGGTGCCCGAGCTCGCTCCCAAACTCGGATCGCCGGTGTGGTGCGAGGTGTGGCGTCCAGCACCTCAATCCTCAGCACCACTGGGCCGACCTGAATATCTTTTTTTTTTAAAGATGCTACCCTCTTATACCTTATTTACACCCTTGAGGTATTTGAAAGTCTCTATCATATCCCCCCTCTCTCTCCTCTCCACCAGGAAATACATATTGAGATCCTCAAGTCTCCCCCATAGGACTTTTGGTGCAGCCCCTGTACCATTTTTGTGGCCCTTCTCTGAACGGCTTTATGTCTATTCTCTGAACTCAGTCTATGTCCTTCCAGAGATTCAGCCTCCAGAACTGGACACAGTACTCTAGATGACGTCTCACCAATGTTCTATACAGTGGCATCACCACCTCCTTCCTTCTGCTGGAGATACCTCTCCATATGCACCCCAGCATTCCACTGGCTCTCTTCACAGCCTTCTGACATTGTTTGGTAACCTTTAGATCATCAAATATGATTACTTCCAAGGACAGTGAGGAATCTTACAGTGTTCATACACTACATACATGACACATTCCAAAAACAAATGAAACAAGTACATGTTAAGCAGCATATACTGGTTCAGTAAATTATAGTAACATGACAGGCAACTCCAGTAAACTAAATAAAAGGTAGAACCCCAGCTGTCCTGCAGAGGATCACAGCACTTAGCACAAAGTACATCACTCGGTTAATATGATATGTGTAACCCCTAGGTGGCGCTATCCCAAGGGCTACTACCCCTGCCTGCTTGGCTAGTACCAGGTTAAGGGGCCTGAGTTCTGAAACAGGTGCCTTCACCCGGAAGTCAGGGTTGCTAGTGGTCAAGCTAACCTGGGCACAGCCCTCCAGGACACTGTAACCCCCCTCTTTCCTTACTAGTGGCTAGAACAATACACAATAATCACTTTCACAATATCCCTGATACACCACACAAGTACCCACACTGTTTGCACTTACCACCGGGGCTTTCCTCTGGCTCGGCCCTGGGGACCCCCAGTAAAACAAGGTTATACTCAGCAAATAACAGCAGTACAGTACTCTTGCACAAACTGGAACCACAGTCAGGGTAAATGCAAAAAAGAGCTAGATCTGATTTATTTAAGGGACTTGAACAAGGGAGGGGCATAATCAGGTTAATTTACTTAAAGATGCTATCATTCAAACAGTTATGCATGCACTTCTGGGACTATAAACAGTCACACACTCTGGGCACCCAGATGGAGAATGGTGGACTAGCCAGGACCATTGCAGCTGGCTGGGGCCCTGTGATGAAAGAAAACAACATGCACAACATACACTATTTGTAATCCGGAGCCGGAGGGCTCAGTTCATGAAAAGAAAACAACAAGACAATCAGATGACACACTTTTAGATTAGGCTGTTGTTGCAGGGAGCTACCCTGGTGATTACTCACGATACCCAAGATTGGACACAGGCTGGACGAAAATTGAGACAGCAAGTGGTTAATCTGGAGTGCCAGGAGAAGCAGGGCCCACACGATTTGCCGAGGCCTCATTCCTATTCAGGCATGGAGCAGGGGGCTGATCCCCAGGCAGGTCTCTCGTCGATGGCTTTCTGTGTGCAGCAGGTAGTTTGGCTGGGCCAGTGTGGCCCGGCCCCAGCCAAATGGAGACAAATTCAGATATAGTACGTTTTGGGCTGGATATAGCTTCCAGCACGCAGAACACAGTTCACACAGTGGGGAACCAAATCACGACGCACTAACAACTCACAGCACATTTACGTGTAGGGAAATTCTACTGCACCAGACAAACTGCTCTCCGGTCATGATCACAAAGTCTCTGTACAAACCGGGGATTCAAAAGCAGCTGGAAATCTTGACCGGCCGATCGCATTCAGCAAATCTTCGGTCTTCTTCAGGTTAAAGTTTGGTCACAGTCCAATGGCTTAAATAGTCCTCACAACTCAGACTCAGTCTGAATAAAGCTCTATTTTCCCTCTCAGGGACAGCAGGCAGACAGGCAGGCCAAAACTCAGTCCTTTCACAGTTCTCCCAAGCAAAACTACACAGAACTGCTGCATCAAAATCACTTCAGTTGTTCTCATTTCACTTCCCAGCTCAGAACTAACTGAAAATTGCAGGCAGTCTGGGATTTCCCCAAGATCCAAAAGGTTTGGTTGGCTGATTCGTCGGTCAGTCAAAGCAAGAGCTCCCCCTTCAGTTGCAAAAAGGCGCCAAAAGCCCAAAACTACAATTCCTACAGATTTTTACTCCAGAAGCTCCTGTAGTCCGGCTGCATTTTAGGTCCCGCCAGTACTGATTGGTCCAATTTGCAGTCCCAGGCCAAATGGTGGGGATAAACAAAACAGTCCTTGCTGCAAAGAAGGCAGGTTAGACAAACTACATTATCATTATCACTCTAAATGATTTTCAGCAAATAGTTTTATCTTTCAACATAGCTCCCTCTCAGATTACCTATGACTGCAATCCAGGCAGCTCTTAAAGAGGCAGTACACAGAGGCTATACAGGCATTCTCTGGCAATCACATTTAAACTGCTAAAACGCAGGACACCAGCCTGGCAGTGAGCATTTAGGCAAGCTCAAGGAAGACTTTTCTGGAACCCCCATTTGTAGGGGGATTACATATGCATTAGCTAGATGACTTAGATAGGCTGGGTAGGGCATGGCAATTGGGACATGACATATAAATATACAAGCATAGACTTTGATGGCAGATAAGGACCACTTGGCCCACCCAGTCTGCCCATTTCCCTACGTATCGGATGGTCTGCAGATCCTAGTTTTACCAACAGCCTACTTCCTCCTACCTTCCACTAGAATTGCCTTATGTCTGTCCCATGCATTCTTAAATTCCCACAATGTTTTTGACCCCATGACCTCCTCAGGAAAGCCATTACATGCATCCACCACCCTCTCTATAAAAAAATACTTCAAACAACATGAAGTCTTGCTATATTATAGACATTAGCAGTTTGATCCAGCTCTAGAACTGCCCCGGAGTGAAATGGTTAAAACCATTCCAAAATAGAATTTTGGCACGAGAGCAGCTCTGTCTGTGTCATTTCAAACCTGAACTGTCAGATTCTGTACTCCGCCTCAGTGAACAGTCGCTCCGGAGATTTCTTCTTCTGCTCGGTTCATTTCTCGGTTTAAAAAGTGTTTTCTCGGTTGGATTTAACCGAGAATAGTTTTATTTTAAACGCAAAACCGTTTGGTTCAAGCTCTATCTGTGGTAACCGTAAGTAAATGAAGTTTGTCTGTCTGTGGAACTTGTGTTATCGGTTCGGGTTTTGAACCGATCAGTGGGTTAAAACTCATTTAAAACTAAAAGTTACTATTTTAGAGTCGCGTTCCCGGTTCTTATCGGTTCTAAATAAAGCAGTTTATTGCGGTTTTTCCAATACCCGTGACACGGTTAGGAACCGATAAGGGTGTCTTGCCTGGCACTGCCATTAAAAGGGCAAGTTTTGGTTAGGCTGGCATTATGTCTGAGAAACCCAAAAGAAAACCGGCCCACTGGGTTTCAACACTGTGATGTTTGTGGGGAAGTTTTGCCAAGGCTGACCGCACACCACATGTGTTTATTGTCTGGGGTTTGACCACCTCCAGTCAGACTGCCAGGTATGTAAGAATTTCCCTGCAGCCACCTGGAAAAAGATTGGAGCAGGCTCAGGGGCGAGGGGCAAAAGTCCGCTGACCGGATGGCCAGCCGGTTCGGTGCCAGCGAACCAGAGGAATGCCCTCTGACCAGGGCCAGACTTCCTCGGGCAAAGAAAAGCTGGTTCTGAGGAACCAATTCCAGTAAAGAAAACAAGAAAATCAGCAGGTCTGAGTCAAAATTCCTTCTCCAACTGCTGCAGAGATAGCAAAAGCCATACAAATTGTCCAGTCACTGTCTCAGGGTCCGTCGAACCACCACTATCTGGTAAAGGTCGGTTCGTCCGGTCCCAGTGGTTCAGGATTATGATTAGGAATTTTATGAACCAGAGGAGGGAGGAGGATTATGAACAGTATGAATGTGGCTGGGAAGGTCTGGGTGTGACCATTGAACCGGACATCTCCCCAGACAGACCTTTAGAATCTCCCCCTATGCTGTCTGAGTCCCCATCTCATTTTATGTTTTATAAAAAAGTTGCTGAAACCCTCCAGCTTCCTTTAGAAGAGGCTGTGGATGAGCAAGAGGAGCCTGATTTTGTAGAAATGATGGATATTCCAGAGTCTAGGAGATTGTCTATTCCTTTACACAAGTCTTTTAGGAAACAAACAATTAAAATTTTAAAAGCTCTAATTCTGTACCTCCTGTAGATAAAAGATGGACAGAAGGTATACATTGTCAGGCCCTGATACAGAATTCCTTTCTCAACAATGCAGTCATGTTGGGGTAGTTCAGGCTGCTGCCTGTGATAAAGCTAATATTCCCTTGGCTTCATCCTCCTGACAAGGATTCCAGGAAGATTGATGCCATGGCAAAAAAACAGTATATGGCAGCCTCTCTGGGACTCAGGCAAGCAAATTATATGGCTTATGTAGCTAGGTATCAGAAATCTAGATGAGATACTGTTATGCAATTGGCCAAGCAGGCCCATGGCCAGCTGGCTAGTGAACTAGAACAGGTGGCTGCTGATGGCATTGAAGCCTCTAAGGTTCAGTTTCATGCTGCTGTGGATGTTAATGATGTTTCCTCTAGGGTCATGGCCACATCAGCAGCTTTTACGTGGGTTGGCCTGGCTCAGGTGTACTAGTTTGTCACAGGATACCCAGGCTAAGGCTATGGATTTTCCTGTGGTGGGAAATTCTCTGTTTGGAGAGCAGACAGAGAATTACATGAAGAAGATGGATGAATATGGGACTACTTACAAGAGTGCCCAGGCTAAGGCGGCAATACTCTCCTCAGGCGTGCCCAGGGTGAGGGTAGGCCTTTTCACAGGCCTTTCTACCAGACTCCAGGCTTCCTCTGCCTATGCTCAGAGGGGCTTCTTCAGAGGCAGGGGCAGGACGAGGGGTGGGCAGACCTGCTCCCACCCCCAGCCTAAAGCTCCTGAAACAGGCACCCTGATGGGGTGCCCAGGGCCCGATCTCTGTACCAGTGGGGCAGGCTTGCTTACTTCAGTCAGAAGTGGGCTTCTCAACCTCAGACAAGTGGGTTCTGGAAGTAGTAAGCCAGGGTCTGGTTCTCAGCTTCAAAAGTTTCCCAAGTTGAGAAGCAGACTTTTTCTACCAGCAGTGCTTCAGAGACCCTCGCTCTGGAAACAGAGGTCTCATCCCTGTTAGCTCTCAGAGCAGTAGAAAGGGTTCCTCCCCTGCATCAGGGCAGGGTCTGTGTTCAGATGCTTCCTTACCCCAAAAGACAGGAGAATGGCGGCCCATTTTAGATCTCAGATATCTGAACAAGCATCTTTTGAAACCAAAGTTCAAAATGGTAACTCTGGCAATGATTTTACCTTCCCTAAGGCCAGGGGACTGGCTAGCCTCCCTGGACCTCAAGGATGCCTATTTCCATGTCCTAATCAGAAGATCCCATCGAAAGTACCTCAGATTCGAACTGCCCTCAGGTCATTACCAGTTCAGAGCAATGCCCTTCGCCTTACCTCTGCTCCAAGGGTATTCACAAAGTGTCTAGCAGTGGCAGTGGCCCACTTAAGGAGGCAGAGGATTGCTGTTTTCCCTGTCTAGACGACTGGCTCATTGTAGGCCAGTCCCCAGAAGAGGTAAATCTCACCTGCAGGTCACCCAGCAGCTTCTCACCTCCCTGGGTTTTCTGCTAAACCTACAAAGTTGGTTCTGGAACCAGTCCAGGTACTCACCTTTATAGGGGCAGAATTGGACTCAAAGCTAGCCAGAGCCTTTCTTCCCCAGAAAGGTAAGGAATGTAGTGGCTCTGGCCTCCTCCTTCACTCTGCAGGTCTCTCGACCAGCAAGACACTTCTCTGCAGCTCCTGGGGCACATGGCTGCATCCACAGCTGTTGTGCAGGGGCCAGATTTCAGATGAGAGACATTCAGTTTCACTTGAGAACCTTTTGGTCTCAGAAGAGACCCCCTTTCCAAGTTGGTCCCAGTGACTCGAACCTTGATCCTAGCTCTCCAGTGGTGGCAGGATCAGAGCAATTAAGAGCGGGGTCCCTTCATTTCCCCCTTCACGACTTGACTCTCACTACAGATGCTTCCTTCTGGGTTGGGGAGCCCACATGGGCGACCTTTCCACTCAGGGAGTCTGGTCCCCAGGAATCTCTGCCCACATCAATTTGCTGGAACTCAGAGCTGTCTTTTAGCTGTTCAAGCTTTTTTTCTGCATCTGTCCACGACAAGGTGATACAAGTCATAACAGACAACACCACAACAATGTGGTACATCAACAAGCAGGGGGCACTCGGGGTCTTGACCTTGTGCACCGAGGCAATGAAGTTGTGGTCTCTGGCCTGTTCCGAACACTTCCCTCATAGCAGTTCATCTTCCAGGGAAGGACAATGTCCTAGCAGATGCCTCCTTCAGCAGGATTTCCCAGGGCCATCACGAATGGTCCCTGGATCCTCAAGTGCTGGGGATAGTTTTTGCCAGGTGGGGCATCCCTCAGATAGATCTTTTTGCAGCCCCAGACAATCACAAACTTCCTCTGTTCTGTTGCAGGCCTCCAGTGCTGGGCTCAGTTCCCTGGATGCCCTTCTTCTGGATTGGAGGAAGTTCCTCATGCTTCCCCCTTTCCTCTCCTGTTCAAAGTACTAGTCAAAATCAGATCTCAGCCTTGCAGGGTGATTCTGATTGCCCCGGATTCGGATTGGGCTAGGCAGCCCTGGTACCCACTCCTTCTGTCTCTGACAGTCCATCTTCCCCTGTGCCTCCCCAGGAATCACAATCTGTTGGCTTGTGCCCAAGGAAGGGTTTGGTATCCAGACCTCAAATCCCTCAACCTCAAGGCCTGGCTCTTGAGGAGTTAGAGTTTGCTGATTTACACCTCTCTCAGGGTGTTCTTGAGATCCAAAGGCTTCAGAAAGCCTCCACTAGGGCTACTTATAGTTCTAAATGGAAAGGTTTCCATTTGGTGTGCTGGGGAAAAATATTTCCCTAGAATCTGCTGAATTGCCCATTTTGTTAGATTACATGGTACATCTTAATTCCTTGGGTCTCAGACCAGCTACCTTGAGAGTTCATTTGGCAGCTGTGTCTGCTTTTGTGTCAGCAGGAAAGTCATCCCCTCTTTCCTCTCATCCTGTGTTTTCCAAGTTTTTTAAGGGATTACTCCATACTAATCCTCCCTTTCGGGAACCGGCACCTGCTTGGGACCTTAATGTTTGCATTGCCCAGTTAATGCAACCCCCTTTTGAACCTCTGTCTTCTGCAGAGCTTAAGTTCCTAGCTTGGAAAACTGTTTTTCTAGTGGCTGTCACTTCTGCCAGATGCATAAGTGAATTGCAAGCCTTGTCAGTGGAGACTGACTTTATTTCTTTCCACAGGGATAAGGTAGTCCTTAGGACTAATAGGAAGTTTTTGCCTAAGGTGGTTTCAGATTTCCATCTTAATCAATCTATCTCCTTCCAGTATTTTTCACTGATCACCTCTTGGGTGAGAGGAGGTTGCACAGCCTGGATGTTAAGAGAGCTCTTAGTTATTATATAGAAGTGCACTAAAGGTCACAGGTTCAATCCTCCAACTTTTCCTTACCTATGGTGAAGCTGGGAAAGGCAAACAGATCAATAGCCAGGTGGATTGTCTCTGTATCCAATTTTGTTATCAGAAAGTGGGCAGAGCCCCCCCCCGGGTTTGAGGGCTCATTCTCAGGGGTACAGCTGCGTCTCTAGCTGCTGCCAGAGAAATCCCTTTATTAGAGATTTGCCAGGCTGCTACTTGGAAAACGGTACACCTTTACTAAGCATTACTCCCTGGATGTCCAGGCCAGGAGAGATGCTCGGTTTGGCACAGCTGTTCTTCAGGGCCCTATTCCCTAAGTAGGTTCTGTGCCTCCTCCATGGAGGTACTGCATGTCATTCTGCTAATGTCTATAATATAGCAAGACTTCATGTTGTTTGAAGAAAAATTACTCACCTTAGTAATGTTGTTTCTTCTAATGGAGTCTTGCTATATTATAACCTCCCAACCTGCCCTCTCAGAACCTCTACTTGGTGGGGTGGGGCAACTTAGTGTGGGCACTACTTAAGCCCTGTTAGCATTTGTCCCTTTGGGACTTTGGGGGTGTATGTGTATGCGTGTGTGTGTGTGTTTTATTATACTTATGTTCCATTTTCTATTATTAGAATGGTGTTAGTATTTCTGGTCCCCTGACTTGAGTCTTGGGTGTTGGGACCATCAATGGTTGTTATTATTTAGGTAGCCATTTGGCTAGTGTGAGTTACAAGCTTCCACACAGACCTTAGTGGGTTTGGCTCGTAAGATCTGACAGTTCAGGTTTGAAATGACACAGATAGAGCTGCTCTCGTGCCAAAATTCTATTTTGGAATGGTTTTAACCATTTCACTCCGGGGCAGTTCTAGAGCTGGATCAAACTGCTAATGTCTATAATATAGCAAGACTCCATTAGAAGAAACAACATTACTAAGGTGAGTAATTTTTTCTTCCTCACATTGCCTTTGAGTTGTCCCACTCTATCTTCAAATTGTGCCCCTTGTTCTTGCAAATCTCTTTTTCTAAAAGATGCTACCCTCTTGGACTTTGTTGAGTCCCTTGAGGTACTTGAAAGTTTCTGTCATGCCCCCCCCCTCTCCCTCCTTTCCTTGAGGGTATACATATTAATCTCTTTTAGTCTCTTTTTTGTATGGCTTCTGGTGCAGACCCTGCACCATTTAGTTGCCCTCCTCTGGACTGCCTCCATCCTGTCTATGTCCTTGTGGAGATGGGGTCTCCAGAACTGCATGCAGTACTCCAGATGGGGTCTCACCAACTCTCTGTACAGAGGGATAACAACTTCCTGTTTTCTACTGGTGATGCCTCTCCCTATACATCCCAGTATGATGTCAGAGATTTGTATTGGGAATTGCTCAGAGCCTTGCTTGATGTGTGGGAGGGGCTGTAACATTGTCTGGGAGAATATTCCAGCAGTTAAGGAGCCTGTAACTGTTGGAGGCTTGGCCTTGGTTGCGCTTGTAACATGAGATGCGAAGGTGGTGTCCTGCCGTGGATCTGAGCAGATAGAAAGGATTCACTACAGGAAAGAAGAGGTTGGACAAATATAAGGGCAGTGTATTGGATAAATACTTGTCTACCAGGAGGGCAGTATGCATCATTTGTGTCATAGTGGAAGGGGAAAACTCTAGCTCCTTGTATATATTGTATCGGAGGGAGCAGAAGGAGGGGCAGCCTAGAACAAATCTATGTAGTGCATTGAACAGGGTGTTGATTTTATCAAGGGAGGTGGTAGTAACATCTGAGTAGACTACGTCTCCGTAGTGTATAAGGTAAAGGATTGATTGTTCCACAATCTGCTTTCTGATGATTCAATGGAGGCATCCCTTACTCTGTACAGGACACCTGTCTTGATGTATATCTTGGTTACTGCCTGGGAGATGTGCCCTGAGTAGTCATGGTGCTGGTTTAGGTGAAGACCGAGGTATTTGTAATAGGAAGCTGAGTCTTAGCAGGATCTGTCTGGGGTGCATAAAGTCAGAGTGCCAGTGGTAGAGTTGAGCCAAGTCCTGGTGCCAACAACATGGACACTGTTTTCTTTTGGTTCATGATGAGGCAGTTATCTAGGAACCATTTCTGTACTGTGGTGAAGTCCTGTTGGAGGTGGCCCTCAATGGAGGAAGTAGAGGTGCCAGATGCATAGATAATGGTATTGTCTACATACATGTGCATGTTATTGGCAGTGAGAGAGTTGAGTAGGTCATTAATGTAGGTAATGAAGAGCAGGGGCCCTAGGACTGATCCTTGTTGGACCCCCAAGTGTGACTGGTAGGGTGGGGAAGGAGCATGGGTCAAGCTTAACAGATTGGGCCTGGTTGGTCAGGTATGATTGTAACCGTGCTGAGGCTGGGAGGGAAACACCAGAGTCGGCTAGTTTGAGTAGGAGCCAATGGTGATTGACAGTGTCAAAGTCCTTAGCTAGGTTTAAAAATGTGTCCCTGTGCCCAGGGCCTTGTCCATGTTGGTGTGTATTTAGTTAGTGATTCTAAGAAGGGAGGAGGAGGAGGTTGAGTAACTGGAACAAAAGCCAGATTAGTAGGGAGTTAGGAAGCCATTTTGGGTATAGTAGTTTGATAGCTGTCTGCTGATAAATCTCTTGAGGATTTTGGAGAGGGTGGGGAGCAGAGAGATTGGCCAGTAGTTGGAGGGTGAGTTGGTTGGGCCACCTTTGTGGATCGGAAATATGCATGTTTCCAGCTTCAAGGAAAGGAGCTGGTACATAGTGATCTGTTAAGTATATGGGCAATAGGGACTGCTATTGCTGGAGCACCGATTTTTGAGGAATTTGGGCACAATACCACCGGTTCTACAGCTGGATGCTGCAATTAGTGCCAAAAGCTGATTGCGAACATAGGCCACCAAGATTGCCTGCACGTGGAAGTTGCAACTGGTGGGTGGCTTGAGTAGCAGGGGGTGGGGGAGGTGAGGGATAAGAGCCCTGGGGCCTTTTGTGAAGTATTGGTTGAGGGCGCCAGTGGTTAAGAAGGAACCAGGTGGGGTCTGTGCCCCATTTGAGGAGGGTTGAATTAGGCTAGTGACCATTTTCCAAAATTTAGAATGGTCAAGGGCATTGTAAGATAGCTTGCTGTAGAAGTATTTGGCTATGGCTAGGTGTAGTCTCCTGGTGTACTGATTCCAAAGTGCAGTGTGGGTAGCCTGCTTGACTTGTGCCTGATCCAGGCCATGTCCCTCCACCAGAAGAGTTCAGTTATGTCTTGTGTAATCCAGGGGAGGTGGTGGTCATGGACTCTGTGCCTCTTAATTGGTGCATAATTGTCACAGATATCTAGCAGTATAGAGGAAAAGTGTGCCAGTGCCTTGTCCGGATCAAGGACTGATAGGACAAGGGACCAGCTGGCTGCCAGGAGATCCTGAGAGAAGCTGTCAGGGCAGAATAATTTAAATGATCTGGCATAGTTTGTTTTAGGGGTGCATGCAGGCAGAGTACATTCTTCAAAGGTTTACCAGTTTAAAAATGCACAGTCTTAGGAGGCCTTAAAGATGTATTATAGATCGAGGGAGTGCTCCCGACTAATTGGAGCACTCCTTTCCTATGCGCGTGAGACACTCATATTCTGTGAAGAGTGTCTCTTGTGCAGATGCCCTGGAAATGGGCACGTTCCGGGACAGTTTAAAAAAAATTAATATATTACAGTATTACTAGAGCTTGCTAGAGCTTACATTCTTAGGGTATCAGAGCCACTCACCTTCTGTTTGCGGTTCTCATACATTAAGAATACATGTGAGATCACTCTTGAAAGTGTAAGAGTGGTCTCCACGGCGATATTAACATACACAAGACTTCCATCCTTTTAAACCTTGTAGTCTCTAAAAATGTTAATCCTTTCTTTAAGGTAAAACAAACAAAAACTACTTTAGAAGTTTGTCACAGTTAACATGAGGGTTGGCTTACAGAATCTCACCTTCCTCATTTAAAACAAGATGGCTGTTTAAAAGAGAGATTCACCTCCTGCTTGCAGGGTATATTTTCTTATTAGGGGAAGCTTAATTCTGACTGGGAATAAGTATACTTGCAGCAGTGGTCATGGAAAAGGTCCACAGTTATGCGGTGTTCTAGCACTTTTTTTGCTTTTTTTTGCTCCTCTGTTCCCCCGGCCAGCCTCTCCTTTGAGCCTCCTGGTCCTTTCATCTGCCCGTCTCCCCGACACCAAGCCATCTTCACATATGACCCCCCTGGAGGTAGCTCATGGTCCCTTCGCCAGGTGGGGCCCTCCCTCCGAGAGGGAAGGCACCGTGTGGGGGTCATCAAGTGCACTCAGCTGGGGCCGGACCTCGGTGTCGCTTGGAGGCGGGTCGGTCATGAGGGTTGATGGCAGTGGGGCTAGGCAGGGAGCTGTTTACTGGGTTTTCTCCCGGAGAGTGACGTGCCACTGACGCCAAGGCCAAGGCCGACTTCTCACTCCCCCAGCAATCAGAACCCTGACGCCCTGCTGTGCTCCCGCCTCTGCCAGGGCCAGCAGGTGCCCAGTTCACATCCCCACCCTCCCCAGAGAGGGAAGCTGTCTGTGGATGCTCCTTCCTTCTCCCATGGCTGACCCTCCAGCAACCTGAGTCCATTCTCGAACCCGGGTCACCGGCGTCGCAAGCGGAAATCCAACTGCTGCGCTGATGGGCCCTTTTTACATTTGCTTGCGCGCATGCGCAAGGAACGTCTTGGGAGAATAGGACAGTTTGGAGGTGTGACTGTCCTGTGCAATGCACTGCTCCGTTGAGCAGGCATGGCGCTCCTGCACCAATGGATGCGGGTGCTGTGTATGACAGCGGTGATCTTCACTTCAAAGAAAACCGCTGCTGTGTGCTCGCAGCACCTCACGCCCCCCCCCCCAAAGCTTTGGCGCCACGCTGGGAGCCCACCCCAACGTGGCAAATGTTGTTTTGGCTGATGGGGGTGCCCAATCCCCCGTCGGCTCCACGTCCCCCCAAACAGCTTTCCCTGCTGCCACGCTGAGAGCCCACCCAGCGTGGCAAACATCGTGTCGCACCGCTGTGTACCCACAGTGCCTCACGCCCCCAAAGTTTGGTGCCACGCTGAGCCCACCCAAGCGTGGCAACATTTTTTTAGCCGACGGGGTGCCAATCCCCGTCGGCTCCACGCCCCAGCCATCCTTCTGCCGCTGGGAGCCCACTCAGCGTGGCAAACGTCCCTACGTCGTCTTTTTTTTTTTTAAAACCTGTAAATTAAAACGGTCCCCAGCGCTTCTCCTGGCCCCTCCACAACCGCACCCACCCTCGCTGACCCTGCTCTCCTACACACCCCTCACCCCATACTTACTCCGGAGTCCAGCACGACAATCTTCGTGGACCAGGAACACGTCTGCACTCTTCAAAGCCGACTCGAACTGAGGAAATGCCGTAAGCTGTATAATGGGCTAGATGGGTTTTCAACTTTGATGCATATCTCAGGCATTTTTGTGAATTTTTGCACCAAATTTTCAACATGGGGTTTTGGGACCCCTTCTCATGAATGATGTCACTGTCATGGCGTTATTCGAGCCTGAAGGGTGATTTCTCAGTCACTGCGCAAAATCACCCTTCGGGCTCAATTAACGAAACGACACTGCCAGCATTCATAAGGTGGGCTCTCAAAAAGCCTATTTTGAAAATTTGGTGGAAAAATTCCTAAATATGACCGTTTTACAAGCGTGCATTGCGCAGTTCCTATGCAGGCTCGTAAGTTTGCAAATTTTCAATATTTTCACTCCAGATTTTCAACATTACCATTTTACCACACCTTCTTATGAGTAGTACAGCTGCCATTTTACATCTCACCTAAAACGTGTTTCCGCCCATGTAGCGCACAATGGCGCAGTCGGTGTGCGAAATCAATGTATGGGACACATTAAGAAAATCACAGTGACACTGTTCATGAGCAGAGGTCTTAAAATGGCTGTGTTGAAAATTTGGTGAAAAAATTCCTAAAATGACTGTTTACGAGTGTCGTTGTGCAGTTCCTCCTTGCGCTCGTAAGTTTTGCAATTTTCAATATTTTCACTCCAGATTTTCAACATTGCCATTTTACACACCTCCTCATGAGCAGTACAGCTGTCATTTTTCACATCCTGCCTAAATGTGTTTCACCATGTATGCATACAATGGCGCAGTCGGTAAAGTAACTCAATGTATGGGACATAGTAAGAAAATCACAGTGACACTGTTTATGAGCAGAGGTCTTAAAATGGCTGTGTTGAAAATTTGGTGAAAAATTCCTAAAATGACTGTTTTACGGTAATGCGTTATGCAGTTCCTATGCACGCTCGTAAGTTTGCGAATTTTCAATATTTTCACTCCAGATATTCAACATTGCCATTTTACCACACCTCCTTATGAGCAGTACAGCTGTCATTTTACACATCTTGCCCAAAACGTGTTTCCGCCCATGTAGCGCACAATGGCACAGTCGTTGTGCGAACTCAATGTATGGGACACATTAAGAAAATCACAGTGTCACTGTTCATGAGCAGAGATCTTAAAATGGCTATGTTGAAAATTTGGTGAAAAAATTCCTAAAAATAACTTTTCTGGCGTCACGTTCGCAGTTCCTCACGCGCTCATAGGTTTCCAATTTTTCAATATTTCCACTCCAGATTTTCAACATTGCCATTTACCACACCTCCTTATGAGCAGTACAGCTGTCATTTTTCTCATCCTGCCCAAACGTGTTTCCGGCCATGTAGCGCACAATGGCGCAGTCGGTGTGCGAACTCAATGTATGGGACACATTAAGAAAATCACAGTGACACTGTTCATGAGCAGAGGTCTCCAAAAGCCTATGTTGCAAATTTGGTGAAACAATGTAAAAAAATGACTGTGTTACGAGAGTGCGTTGCGCACTTTCCACGCTCACTCATAACTTCGAGAATTTGAAATATTTTCACTCTAGATTTTCAACACTGCCATTTTTTCACACCTCCTTATGAACAGTACAGCTGACATTTTTCACATCCTGGCTGAAATGTGTTTTTGCACATCCAGCGCACAATGGTGTGGTCAGAGTGAGAAATCAATGCTCAGGACAGGTTATGAAAATCACAGTGACACTGTTCATGAGCAGAGGTCCCAAAATGCCTATGTTGAAAATTTGGTGACAAAAGTTCACAAAATGACTGTGTCATCAGCGTTCATTGCGCAGTTTCCATCTACGCTCGTAAGTTCGAGAAATTGTTGTATTTTCACTCCAGATGTTCAACATTGCCATCCCTTCACACCTCTCTATGAATGCTACAGCTGTCATTTTTCACATCCTGCCCGAACTGTGTTTTTGCACATGTGGAGCAGAATGGTGTGGTTGCTGTGGGAAATCAACGTTCAGGACAGATTAACAAAATAACGGTGGTACTGTTCATAAGCAGAGGTCTCAAATGCTTTTATGAGGTGGGGGTAACAAAAAGGTCATGCTGAAAATTTGTAGTGCAAATACCAGCAGTCATACAGGGCATTAGGGTAAAGCACCATACGTGCCAAACACCACTGCAAATACCTGCAAGCGAACGTCCAGCATTGACAAATGCTTGTTTGGCTTTTAATGCAAATCAGTGCAAGTTCAGACAAAAGCAATAACCCATGTCAGGGTGTGCAGTAGTGCTAGGTGGATGCATGTTCCATGGGTGATGAGGCACAAGGCGTTTACACCAATTCACTGTGCATTACCGCAGTTGTCGAATTGAATAACCATATACTCTGGAGAGGGTTACTGTAATTATACAATAGCTCTCTGTTGTTTTGTAAGCAGGCTTCTTGAGTATAAAGAGGAGATCCACACATGGCTGTGCACTGATGCAAAATCAGTACAGTCATGTGATTGTTTCTGGCCAATCAGATTAATTGTTTAAATTCCATATATTAATGCACAGATAATAACAGTAGGATCATAAGAAAATAAAGGTGATAGGGTTAGAGGGGGCATTAGGGTCACATTGGCTAAACTTACGTAGTGTGCCTGGAACAGGCAGGTCTGCTTAGTTTTGGCTCCACAGAGGGTTTTTTTCACACCTCAACGCTGAGCCAGGACCCTAACAGAAAGCAGTAGTATACCAATTTGTGCACAATCAAAATACATAGTCTAACTCTGGAATGTGACTTGTTACATACACAGCGGATGAATGATGGTCTGATTTTGTTCTTTCATGTATTATAAAGCATGACATAATTCGTAACCAATTAGGCTTGTTTATTTCTAAACATTCCGGGTTCTCTTATAATCGTAAGAGTTAGTCTCATACAAATAGTTCTAAAATTATGAAGTCTGATGTGCAGTTGGCAGAGACCATTTCCCTCACAGGATTTTCTCTGATTTTCTGCAAAGTAAATCAGTTTGATTTGAAATGTAAGTAAATTTTTCTCTACATCACTTACACAGTTCCTGTGTCTCTTATGGTTATAAGAGACAAAGTAACAGAGTGTATAAACATATATAAAACACAGTAACCACCTCTATACATCTATGAGCAGAGAGAGAGAGAGAGAGAGAGAGAGAGAGAGGATTGAAGCCATATTTGCACGTAGATCACCTTGTTGTGATATTGGCTTGTCGTAGCCAGTATTATCAAGTTAAACCAGGTTGGGTTGCTCGTGTTGCTTAAGCTGGGATGTGCAATATAATTAAGAGCAAGCAAAACAATTATTTAGGTCTGCAAATTACAGCTGTTCCCCAACCCAGTAATTCTCTGCCAGTGACACATAATTAGAATAAAAACAAATGAAGACAAGAATTAGGAAGGAATGACATGGCAATAAGAGAAAGTTACTAGAAATGAGTGACTTTAAGCTACAGGAAAATTACAAGAATTGACTTTTTTGTCTTGATGACCCTTGGGTGGCAAGAGAAAAGATAAGGACCTGCAGTCAAGAAAAAAAGTATTAAGTAGTTTGCTCATTTCTAGGTTACTCTGTTTGTTTCTGCTACTACCCTGCAACATGTCAGGGTATCCAGTTGTGTGAAAATTGTGTATAAAAACACTTCCCGTGCACTGTGAAGCACAAGGGGCAGCTGAGTGCTTTCAGCCCCCAGATGTGTCTGTATATCTAGTGCAATGGGACACACTGAGGTGTGTTGTTCCTCTTATATGTTCAATGAAAAATCTGCCATGAGATCTGAGGACTCAGACTGTGCTTTGATAACCAGGCTGTCATGTAACGCTCTTGGCCAATCAATCAGATCGCTAAGATTTCTTTACCTAATTTCTAGCACATTTTATGTGTTGTATGGTGTATATGTTTTGTGTATTTGTTACTATAATGCACTCTGATTGGTTCTCTAGGGAGCGTAGACAAAATATGATGACGCTAGTGCCAGGACACGCAGGTTCAAATCTCAGCAGAGTCACTTACACACTGTGTAATCTTATGTAAGTCACTTATCTACACTTGTTGCAGTCCTCCAAGCTGTGAAAATGGGGGAGAAGCAGGACCCCACTGAAAATGGGATGCTGCATCTCATTTGCACTGTCCTGGGAAAATCAGTTCTAAGTACCTTGTGGTAATCAGAATTATGGATGTATCCTGCAACTTGCCTTCCCTCCTTTCCCTGAAGTCACTCTCCATCTCCTTGTCCCACCTACCCCGGTCCCGTGCTAGGTCAACTCTCACATGCTCCAGCATCAGATCTTCCCTCCTTTTCTTGCCATTATGCCTCAAGCCACTCTGCACTGCTCCCCATTTTTCCTCACCCCTGGCACCTTGCTATGTGCTCATTTGTCCCTTTGGGAGTTATTGGACCTTGCGGTACCTCCTCCTCCTCACCAGCATCTTCCTTCCTGCTTGAACCAGTCTTAATACTGTATATTTTAATAACACCTAGTGTATACGTATTAAGCGAAAATCATTTTTGTTGTTGTTGCTGGGATGGATTAGGTCAACTTTTATTTTTATTTATTTAGCTTTTGTTGACTGGGTAAGTGCACTAGACAAATCCTGCCTATTTTCAGGCAAGACCAAGGGGAGGGGATACAGATGAATGCCAACTGACCTTGAACCAGATTAAGCTGTTTGTGGTATTTTTAGTGAATGAGGGAAATTTGGCCAGGACACCGGGGAAATTCCCCTACTCTTTTCGATAAGTGCCATGGGATCTTTAACATCCACCTGAACTACCACCAATCCAGGCAGCTGGGACTTCAGTTTAACGTCTTATCCGAAAGGTGGCACCTCAGAAGTGTAGCACCCCTCTCATGCTGCACTACAGTGTCAGTACTGGGATATTAACCCAAGTGCCAGATGTGGGAACTGAACCTATAGCCCTCTGATCTCCTGGCCTCAGAGGCGAGTGTGCTACCTACTGAGCCACTGACACTGCAACTTAGTTCTGGGGGACATGATTGCCAGTGATATTTTTTTTGTTTGTTTAATAAGAAACTTTTTTTTATGAAAAATTAGGGTCAGGGTGTAGATGGGAGGGGGGGTTAGAAAAGGGCCGTATTATAAATGGAAAACTGTTCAGTTTATAACAACTCCCACCTACCAGTAGAGGCTGAGAAGACGATTATTTATTGTACATGTCTGGCCAGAGACTTGCAAAGTTTGTGTACTATCTCAAGGGTTAATTGGGATGGAAGGAGCTTAGAGTGTAAGACGAGATATATATATATATATATATATATATATATATATATATATATATTATATGCTAATGTTGGCACAAAGGGAAGCCTGAGAAAAATAGAGAGGAAGTTTAAGGAGGGAGGAACCTGGGAGCTGCCGGGCTAGCAGAGATTTTAGGGAAGCTTGATCTATTTTTCTGAGCTGCCTTAAAACAATATCTTGAAGGCTAGTGGTAGAGTGCAGGGACCATGGGGGGGGGGTCCCACGCAAGGGGAACACCTCAATTGCCAGCTTGCTGGAGGACAGTATCCCCAACACATGGATGGAAACCCTGGTAGGGGCATGAATGGGAAAGTGCTCATGGCAAGGAAGAGGTGTATGAAGATACCAGCCAGAGTGGCCAGCGAAGAAAGTGCTGCTGCAACAGTAGGAGATCCTACATCTCCAAACTGACCCATGTCTCCTGAGGGAAGATCCAATGGGGTGTGGGTGCTAGCAGGCCCTAGGTCCTATAGCCATGGGCCTTCACGTTCTGGCCTGCCTCTGAGTGAAACAGATACTGTGATGAGAGTTATACCATTACAAAGAATACTTTAAAGCTAGTCAAGCACTCTTCCTATGTAGCAGAAAAGGAAAGGGGATGTCTTTGTCAATGAAGCACTGAAGCCCAAATTGTTTTGCTCCTTTGCATGATAAATATCTTTTATTAAACCATGAACTAAAATACTGGACTATAATCGGCTAAAACCTAGTCACATGATCAAAAATAGCTGGCAGTATTGCCCTGTCTTACTTTGACAACTACCAATAGTCCTAGCAATGGGATTAGTTCACAAACAATTGCACACTAAACTGGCACATGTACCACATCAGTTATAAAAATAATAATAATTTTAAAAAATTTAACCAGTCTCCAGTATTGAGTGCTGGCCATTAGCTGCTTTTATTTTTACATTTTCTTCTGTGTCACTGGTAGTCTTACAGTACCAACCTCCTCACTCTCCCCCGACCTCAAGATGGTGGCCAGTTTTTATCTGCCACTCTCCTCCACTACTGACTGCTGCATGAATCTTATTCTCCCTCCTAATCCTCTCTCACCTCACTGACTCACTATTACATCTGTCTGTCTCTTTCTCGGTCTCCCCCTTTCTGTATAATGAGCTATCGATGACAAGGAAATCAGAATCTGGCATCCCTCGCTGTGCTGTACCTGCCAGCATTAAAGTAAGTGTCAGTCGGGAAGGTGAGATGCAGGCAGGTGGGGGGGGGGAGCAGACTCCTCAGCTTGCTCTTTGTTTTGTGTGTGTGTGTGGCTGCACGCTTCAGGAAACCAGCACAGCAGTCAATCAGTAGGTGCACTCCATTAGCATCATTCAGGGCTACTGACAGACAAAACATTTAGAGCTGGAACCCAGAATGTCCACCCCTAGCAACACCCCTTGCCATGTCACACAATATTGGACTGGTGGCAGAATTCTAGTGGGCAGAGAGAAGGCATAGCACCAGAGTATTAAAACAAAAAGCCGGCCTGGTGGCGCTGAGGGTTGAGGTGCTGGACGCCACACCTTGCTCTACATCGGTGACCCAGGTTCGGAAACAGACGAGGGTCGGCAAGGGGGAGAAGGATTGAGTGCCCAATGGCTTGCTCTCCTTCTCTGGGGAGGGATGTGCAGCCTACTTTGCTGCAAGACCGCCACCTCCTGGGTAACCAGGGGAGGTCATTGCATAAGGGAGCATAGGCAGTAACACAAGGGGTTGATGCTGGCAGGGAACTGGGAAGGACGCATGTCTCAATGTGTGCCTGATCCCTTGTTCCCATTGCACGCTGGCATCAGGGGTGGATTACAAGCTTGGAGGAAAAAGCCCTCCAGCCCCTAGATGAAGTCCTCTGGAGCCAGTCTCACCATCGGCCGACCAAGAGCAGATCCCGCTGTGCAAGCTCGCTGCAGTGGATAAGAGGAGAGAGTGGCAAGGGGAGATCTCTCCTCGCTCCGCCCGGGGGGGTAATCCGGGACATCTAATAGGTCCCAATAGCAGCGAGCATGTAGCACTCTAGAGGCAGACCCAGATGGCTGGAATAGATGTGGAGAATGTCACTCCCTGAGCACGGAAGGAGAGGGGGTTGAGGGGAATGTAAGGCATGGAAAAATAATAAGTAGAAAAAAAATTAAAAAATGCACCACAACTGGGGGTAGGGGCCAGCGTAAGTCATCCTGGTTTAATAAAACAGATATTGACCAAAGTTGTTGGGGGATATAGTGGGATAATATTGACTCCTCAGGATGAACTGTTGCCTTCTAATAGTCATATTGCCCTCAGCCTTTGGCTTTTCCTGCACACCTTATGGAGTATCCCCAATTGTATCTATTCACTTTGTAAACCAGGTGGACTCATAATGTTCCTTTCACAGGAGTGACCCGACACTTTTACAAACACAACACCAAAATATAGAGATGAGTGTAACAGGGATGTGCACTTTTTCATCAACAGTTACACACACAGCTTGTGGACAGATGGACTTTGAGAGATCCTTTAAAGGTGACGTGATGTTTGACAGTTCTGATATATACTGGCAGTGTATTCCAGACTCTGGAAGCTTTAGACTCAAACATTTTTGCCCCACAGCACACTTGAGGAACATATAGCTGATTAGTATCAGTGGGTTGGACAGCGAGGGTCCTTTCGCGAGGATTCATTTGGGAAGCAAGATAGCCAGATGGCCTGTATGCCATCACTTTGTGTGAGAGTGATCCAGCATTGAAGCAATATTTTACATCAACTGATAGGCAGTTTGCCCTGGAGTACAACTGAGTGTGATGAGTTTGTGGGTCTGTTATCCGAGCAAACCCTGCAGTGCAGTTGTATAATACTAATATTAATAGACTAGTCCCCTATCCTTGCGGGTTGGTAGTAGGATCTACTACATCGTGAGTCTAGTTTCTTGTGCTCGGTCTATAACCTCACATGCCAAATTGAAAACTAAACTCGAGGAACCTTAATGTCTGGAGTTAAGATAGCTAGGTGAGCTATGCTACAATATCTTATGCAGTAAGGAACTAAGGTCATGAGTGTATCTGGTATGGGCAGTCAACTGAGCCTCAAAAAACAGGTGACAGTTGTGGGGTTTTGATAAGTCATTAAATGAACTGTGTTAGATAAAGGAGTACTACAGTTAGAATTTACAAAAAAAAAAAAAAACATGTTGTGCAGAGTTGATTTCTGGGTGTAGTTCTAGTGTGTCCTTCCCTTTACTTGCTGTTGGGAGTTTTTTTCTAAATTTTCCAACTAGTTTTATGGGCACTGGGGATCTCCATGTCTGAATTTTTTATTGCTCTTCTTGGTCTTACAGTGCCTCCTGTCTCATGTGGCAGTGATGCGTTTGTGACCATAAATTCAGCAAGTACTGGTTTAGATTCAAGCTTAGAGCAATAGAGCAATGATTTTAAGTAACTCTCCCTATCCAGTGAACACTAAAGGCAATATTTACAGTTTAGCAATCACCTAAGAGATAATTGAGTGGGCTGTATTGCAAGGAAGCAGCCAGAGTCTTCAGTAATTATAGCATCAATGACCAGGAGTGATGTGTGTGCTTTTTATTGTTGTGTATAGTTTGATGAAATTAAAAGGTTTCAAAACAAAACAATTACTCCAGCTAGATAGACCTAGACACATACCTAGAAAATGATAATATGAATTAGAAGAGTTATTTAGCTGAGGCCAGAACATCAGGTTCCTAACAGCAGAGTGCTGCTGCAGCAGCTGTCACTGACTCAGTTAATGGTCCTGCATACATCACTGTCCTATGGGACAGGAGGCATTGTGGGAAAAAGAAAAGCATAAAAATGTTCAAACATAGAGATCCCCAGGGTCCATAAAACTAGCAGGCAAATTTAGAAAAAAATCCTAATAGTAAACAGGGTTTTAAATAATTGATTAGCAGTTTTTTTTCTTGGGACAATACTAACCGTACAGAAAACATTTATATAGGTTTTCTAGAAGTATTATGTTCGTTAAATGCAGTGAGGCAAGTGCTATGCATTTTCACAATGTTTTAGAACTTTTATGAACAAAACGCTAATCAATTTTTAGCGTTAAATAAAACCCTGGTAAACAAAGAGAAGGACACACTAGAACTACACACACAAATCAAAAAACTCTGCACAACATATATTTCTCAAACTTTGACTGTAGTTCTCCATTAAGTGTTAACAGTTTATGTTATTTTTCCAGTCTTCCAACACTTACTTTAGCTGTAGTCCATTAAGTATATTTTCATAAGCGTTTATGAGGTGTTGTTCTGGAGGAAAGAGACTGTAATTTAGTCACGAGGAGTCAACCAGCTGATCCTGTCCACTTCCCAGTGTGCTGGCCGTGCCCTTCTTGCTCAGAAGTCTTGTAGTGTCTAACCGGGGCAGCATGGCGACATGCTCAATGGAACTCTATCGTGTCATTTGTTGTTGCCCTTTTTAAAGTGGTACATTGTCTTTTGGCTTAAACTAAAGCCACTGCTTAATTAACAAGGCTCTCTAGCAGCTTAAACAAAGCTATGAGGAATGATACTGATTTGTACTGATTAAAGTTTGGGTTTGCAACCTACTTTGTGTGGGTTCCATGTGATAACAGCTAAAAAATAAGAGTGAACAGCACAATGGTGACTACAAATCGCTAAAAACAAAATGGCGATCGGCTCAATAGCGCCTCACAGAAACACCGACCAGCGCTCACTTTATCCATGGGGGTGATTTCCAATTACTTTTTATGTGGGGGGCTACGCCGCCCACACCACCTGATTATTAACTAATCAACTCCAGGAGGGGTTGACAATGGAGAAAAAAAATTTACTCCAACCTGAGGAATAAATAAAACTCCTATAGCCCGTCCTGAACCTGGGGCTACCGCACACACAGGCAGTGGTCCTACCCTCTACGTCATGCTGCTGGCTCGATTCCTCCCTCACAGTTTCCTGCCTACATATATCAGTACCTCAGTCCCTACCTTGCTCATCCCTCCCAAAACATCGCTATTACTCCCAGTCAGCGTTTAATTCATGTTGCTCAATTTGGACTTGCCCTTCATGTATCGCTCATATTGACTTACTCATTTTCACTCACTGTTATCATGAGTTACCCTTTGTGTGATGTGGTTGCTCTTTTATAGTTCCATATTGAAGATAGTCCACCAGATGATGGGTGAAATATCTGAAGATGTGGTTGGATACAGTAGTTTATGTAAGAGGCCTCCATGTGTGGCTGTCTATGCCAGCATTTCAGTTTACACTGATGTAAAGCAGTGCCTGACATTTATTTATTTATTAATTACAGTACTAATCTTTGAGCAGGAATGGCACACTGAGCTGTGGAAGCTCATTTCCAAGTGCATCCTGTTAGGTGTGTTACATGTTCCTGTTTTATTGACAGGAAGAATGTTGGCCATGACACCGGGAGGACTCCCCAACTAGACTCATACTAGAAATACAATACTAAATCTGTAAACAGTACAGTAAAAACTTCAAGCAATCATAGCTTTTCCATGGTAGCTGAAAGGTCTCCTATTCCTAATCCCATAATAATGTGAAGATAATTTGCAAGTTTATTAATGATAATTGTGTCATTCACCATTCAAATTAAGAAGATCATCTGGACTATAACTTTAATCCGATAATATACTTTCTGTCCACGTGGCCCTTAACTTTTGATACTATGAACACTGAAAGAGAACATGATATGCATTTTCATTTCCCTCTACTGGGCAGAGACGTGGAGCCTCAGAGGCATTTGGAATGTGGGCAGAATGGCATAAAGTGCAGTACGGGGAAAAGTCTCAAACTTGTAACACAAAAATCACTTCTCTTTCTAGGATCACGGATGTGATTCAAATAGAAACCCATACCATATCTGGTTAGAAGCATACCAAGGTGGAAATTTAGATTCTGAAATATTATCTAACTCTTATTGTTGATTATAAGTTCTAACTTTGTTCTTTATGCATCTTTTACATTTAAGACTAACAGTAATTGCTTTTTTAAAGTAATTAGAAATACAGAGACGCTTATTGCCTTTCAATAAAGTATATACATGCATTCACCAAGGAGATTTTCTTCCAGACTTGCATGTATTAAACTGCCAGTATAGGTTTTGGTACATTTTATGCAATAACCTAGAAATAGTTAGTCAACCAAAGTTTTATAACTGTCTAGCCCAAGTTCCTGCTTTGTTCATTCTAATTATAATTTGGACATTTGTCCTTTGTGTTTCCTATCTGTGGTCCAGGAGCTAATGTATGCAATGGATGAATAAGAACACCGTCTCCTCATAGATCAGACCAAAATCAGAATTAAAAATAACAGAAAAGTCTGAACCTTAAACTACCCTGGTCAGGTGATGTTTTTAATAAAAAAGGTGTCCCTGGTAGTGAGTAGTGAGGTTGATGGTTCACCTGTAAATCATCTGGAACTCAAGCAAAATTAATAATTGGGAACAGCCACAACTTGAGCATTATAAACATTATTTGTTTGGTTGGGTTGGAGTGGAAGGCTGCTAAAATATGTTGGGTATTGCCCTTGTATGCTTTTGTAGACCAGGGTTGACCAGCTACATGTTGTGTCTTGTTTTCAGGTGGGAGTAAGCCAAGATTATGAGATAGCAAACACCGATGTGTACTTATGTTACACCCTAGTGCAAACATGCATATGTTATTTTATGCTGATGATACTTTTTTGGAATGTTAAAGTAAGGCCATCTTGTAGACTTTTATTTGTGCTCGGAGAGACATAGTTTCAGACCCGAAAGAGCACACCATGTTTCTGATGTGTTCTTCTAGCGATTTTTGTGATGTCGTCCACTTAGTCATTGAATCTTAGTTCTTGAGTAGCCACAGTCCTAGGTATTTAAAGGTTTGCAATGACTTTAATGGTGGGCTCAAGCACAGATGGATCTGTAAGGAGTGGTGTGAAAGAGATTTCTTGTCGAAGGCCATTATTTTGATCTTGCTGTAGTACAGTTGTAGTTTGTTTGTTTCTGTCAATAGCTGTGTCTTGCATGCAGTGTTTCTACAAGATCCTTATTAGCATCTGATTTAGTGCAGATAACGTTATCTAAAACAAAAGAAGGAAGCCCACTCCAGATCAGCAAGCACCGTCCACTAATAAAAAAAGGAAAACTCAGCACTCGCATTCACAATTATAGACAGTCTTGTGCTGTAAATCGATACAAAAAGAGCTATTTTATTGCAGATAATAACTAGTATGAGAGCACAGAAAAGGCAACGATTCCTTCCACTAATACTAGATTTAGTGTGGGACTTTTCATGCTAGGGTGGTGTGAGTTATTTCTTTTTCATAGATAATGGCATCATATGTATTTTATTTATTTATTTATTTACAATTTTGATAACCAGGAAAGGCACACTAAGCCGGGGCTTGTTTCCAGGTGTGACCCAATACGTATAAAAGTGAACAGGCAGGGACAAGGGGCAGACTAAATGGGCCTAGAGGTCCTTTTCTGTGTGAATACTGCCATTGTGATCAGAGCATACTGAAGGGAGTTTGTTCACAAACAGGGTAACTAGTAGGAATCTGAGAAAGGAGACTTGAAGTACTTCAAGGTTCAGGTGGGTTAAGAGGGGGGATTAGCCATTAACCTTTACTAATTGCAGTATATTAGATATTGAAGATTCAGTCAGCCCATTGTGTCCTTACCCAGCCCTAGTTTTTGCATTGTCTGGAGGAGGACGTTGTGATCTTGAGTGTCAAAGACCATGGTGAGGTCAGTTAAAATATTGCTCCTGGAGTGTTATTGTTCAAACAATCAGTTCAGATAAGGCAGTACTTACATCGCTGTTGCATCTTTCAAAAAGCATCTGCCTATCCCCAACTGACTTCGCAGTTGCTGTTGATGATGTCACAGTAAGTTACCATGGTAATAAATGTAGATGTCTTAAAGCAAGGCACCATGACAGTTACATTAGTTCTATGCAGGTTTCTCTGAAATAGCTGGATGTTTTTTAATAAATGTACATACCGAAGTGCATCTGCTCTTTAACAAAACCTGGTATAACTGGATATAAATTCCAAAAACCAGTGACACGTTAAAAAATGATAATGTTAAATGTATTAAAAAATGATTGTGTAAAACCATGTTTTCTGAAGAGGACCAGACTGTACCTTAAATGTGTGGCTTGCTTTGTGCCTTGAATCTTTACTTGTCAATGAATGAAATACTAATTTGTGGAGGGAGTGAATAAGTTCATTATACAGAAAATTAGGGACAGCTGAGAGGCATGATTGTAAGTGAAAAGAGATCTAGGAATTATTGAAAGACGCAGCCATATTTGTTACATTCTATGGCGATATTATTATAGTTTAACATACCACTGTTCTGTATCATGCATGTTCTGTGTAGTACTAACTTTATTTTTCTAATATCATTAACCAGTGGGACATGTTGGCATTACACTAGATAATTAGGGTTTGCCAAGGTAAGCATCCCATGGCAAAGTCTATATAAGACCAGTTTTCAGATTTTCAAATGAATGCCCTTTTAGGTGGTCTTATTACAATTAGGTGCAAAGTAAATAAAGAATTTGTGTGGTATATTGGTTATAACAGTTCAAAATAGAAAGCATTAAACATTGCCATTAAAAGGTTTGCAGATTTTATTTCAGCAATAATTTGCCACATGGTAATGAGTATTACCAAAGACTACATCTGATTAGTGCTCCAGGGTATTGCGGTTTGTTATGAAAAAAAAAATACAAAGACAGGGGTTTGGTTATACCTTGTGCCATATTACACCCTAGGGAGTGATTAATGTAACACTTCGTTATATCTTACGGCTTAATTACAGTAATGGTCTCTCAGACCCTGTAATCTGATTGGCTACAATTACTCCTCTAGGCTTATAATAATCTCTAGTTAAGATACATGTAGGGCCACCTCACATGCCCATTGTTTCATAAAAAAGTCTCCAAAGCTGTCAGAACATAAGTGTTGTTTCAGTTTTTTCATGTTCTGAGCAGTTCTAAATGTCTACCATTACTGCTCCAATACTGCGATCGTAGAAATTATCCATAGTGCGAAAACAAGAAGTTTTCTTTTTTATTAAAACAGCCTTGTCCTATTAGACTACTTGGAAATAAGGTTAAAGTATGATGTGATATCAAGGAGTCAAACACACACACACACACACACACACCCACCCCTCAGTCACAGCCTTCTTTCATCAGGTGTACATATTTGTACAAAACTACAAAAAAGCATAAAAGCACACTACAATTGCAGTACAATATCACGGTTATTTTTAGTTTGGTGTCTGTCATACAAAAATGTCTGCACAGTAACTTACTCGAAATCTGTCACCCATATATCACTCTCATTCCCACTACTGTCTCTGAATGTGCATTATTCTCATAACACTTATGAACACACATGCAAGACAGGAGCATTTAAAAAACGTAGCCACCATCTCCTGTTACAACGCACTTCCACAGTTGCCCACATAGAGACAACACCCCCCCTGCCTTCAGCCGCCTGCTGCTGCCACGGAAACTTTCCCTTTAGCAAAATGTTATGACAGTGCTAATTCGTCATACTTGCCCAGTCATGAATGCGCATCCGCTCAGCCTGCTTGCAATTAGCTAGTCACTTGCTGCTGAAGTGAATTCTTCCATTTGTTTTTAAATACAACGCCATCGAGTGGCACATGTCAGCACTGTTCTTGTTACCAGTACAGTGAGTGCTGCTGCAGTGCATTTATTTAACTTTGTTGACTGGGTAGGTACACTGGCAGTACCAGCCTTTTTCAGGGATGACCCAGGTGCAAATGCACAAACAAAAACAGGAATACAAAGTTGCAGTGTATACAGACATCATGTACATTTACAGCAGGTGAAGAAGTAGCAATATATACAAAGCGATATTTACATGCTATAATATCAAGCTGTCAAAAGTAACAATATACTCAGTATATACAGGGTGATATTCACATAACACTAAATTACAGAAAGTACAGAAGGGTGTAGCAATGTGATTGGAGTGCAGTTTCATTTTAGGAAGAAAAGAAGGAATGCAGATAAAGATAGACTATAGGTAGTGCAAGGTAAACTTGGTGAGGTAGGGTGAATTAAGGGGAATTAGGGGTGAGGTTAGTGGAAGCATTGACCAGTGACAGAGGAGGAGTAATGGGATTTCAAGAGATTTGTAAAGGCAGAGGTAGAAGTGTTTTTTTCTAATAGGAGGGGGATATTGAGTTCCATATGGGGGCAGCACAGAAGGAAAAGGACTGCTGGCCCATACTGGTACGAAACAGCGGGACAACGATGCTGTTGTGAGAGGCAGATCAGGAGGCAGGAAGATTAACAAGAGGGATCTGCCTGGCTAGGTATGCAGGGTTGCCAGTATGCAAAGTTGTGTTGATGAGGGGAGGCAAGAGCAACATTTGCTCTGAGTTTGGGATGTAGCCATTTGAGGCTGCAGAGTACTGTGCAATGGTGTGTGTTGTGGCTGCAGCCGGAGGCAAATTCTGCTATGTTAAACCAACAAGTGTACTTTTTTTGTAATGCAGATTTGCCAGCAGCATTGATGACTGATGAGCCATAGTCAAGCATGGGAAGAAGATTAGCCTGAGCGATTTTGACCGTGGTGTCAGGGGTCAAGAAGTGGCGGACTCTGTAGAGTGAACCCAGTTTTTTGTAAACTGAGGAAGTGGTGTGCTGGAGGTGAGTTTCAAAGAAGAGGGAGGGGTCAAGGTGTATTCCAAGGTACTTGAAGGATATGGTCTTTTCAAGAGGGGAACCGTTTCCAATGTTGACACTAAACAGAGGAGATAGTTTGCTGAGTTTTTGCTTGGATCCAGACAGCATGGACTGAGTTTTTGGTAGATTTAGGACCATTTTTCCATGAGAGAGCCAAGCTTGTAGCCTGGCAAAGTAGTTGCTGTGGGATTCATTGATGTAGGCGATATTATTGCCATGGGTTTAGAGGATGGTATCATTGGCAGATAGTAGGGAGATCATTAATGAAAGTTGAGAATAATAGAGGCCCTAGAATGGAACCTTGGGGGACTCCACTAGAGATATGATTTGTGCTGGAAATGGTACTTCCAGTCTTAACTGCCTCTTGGTGTTGGTGCAAGTAGTCTTTGAACCATGATATGGCAGGGGACCCTATGCCAAGTGCTGAGAGCTTCGAGATGAGTAGTTTCTGGTCGACAAGGTTGAAGGCTTTTGTCAGATCAATGAACACGGCACCCGTGACATGGCCTATGTCCATTGCCTGGTAAATTGCGTCAGTGAAGGTTATAAGGGCAGTGTCTGTACTACGGCCTTTATGAAGGCGTGGTTGTTCCAGGCAGGTGAGGTCCTGTAGCTGCAGGTATTTGGTGAGCTGGTGGTGCATGGTTTTCTCTTGCAACTTGGCTAGAGATGAGAGAGTCAAGATTGGACAGTAGTTTTTGAGGGAGGTAATTTTCCCTTTCTTGTGCAAGTGGATGTTTTCCAGAGGGATGGCATGGTACTGGAAACAAAGGATAAGTTGAAGATTTTTGAGATGGGAAGTGCAATTTGGGGGCAGCAAGTTTGAGGAATCTAGGAATAAGACCATCGGGTCCAGGTGATTTGTCGGTTTTGAGAGTGATAAGTAATTTAAGCACTTCTCTATGAATGACCCTTTCGATGTAAAAAGGTGGCTGTTTGGGGTCAGATTGTGTCTTGTCAGGGTTGGGATCAGTGTGACTAATTGATCTGTATTTAGACAAGTTGCAGAAAAAGTCATTGAAGAGGGTGGCGATTTTTAAGGGGTCAGTAAAGGTGGTTCCATTCTGTTTGATGGTGATAATATGGGAGTGATGCTGGTCGTTAAGTAGCGTATTGATTGAGTGCCAGAACTTTTTAGGGTTATGCAGGCTTTGTGTTTGTTGGGATTTAAGGTACTGACTTTTGGTTCTATGTATTAAATGCCTACAACTGTTGCATAGCTATCTGTATGTATTCTAGTCAGAGGTGTTGTTTGTGGCCTTGTATTTAGCCGAGGATGCATCCTTTTTGTGTATGAGGATGAATGTATCTTTTGTGAGCGACTGGGATTTTTAGCTTTAATTCTATGAGTGAGCGGGTGGGGGTGCTTATCAAGCACTGATCAGAAGGCATGGATAAAGACTTTGAGGGCTCTGTTGACATCAATGGCTGTGTCACGGTGGGACCACTTGATGTGCAGGTCGGACAGGAAGGAGTCAGTGTGGATGTTGGAGACTTTTCTATATGAAATGGTTCTGGGAATGGAATGTTTAGGGGCGCTGTTGTGCCTTTAGCAGTATGTGGCATAGTGATCACTGACTGAGTCACTTAAGACTCCTGAAGTGAGGATTCTTTCAATATTGTTAACCAGGATCCTGTCCAAGACTGTGTGATTACCTGTCCTGTGATTTGATCTAGTCGGGGATTGTATGATTTGCTAAAGTTGACCTGAATTTACTGCATCCATGTAAGTAGATGTCTTATCTAGCCATTTCAGATTATGATCACCAAGTATGATTAGTTAGGGAAGTGGAAGATTATAGAACATATGGGTTAGGTCATGTAGGCCACTGAACCCTACTTTGGTCGGGTTGTATGCACAGGTGACACATAGGGATTTTGGGCCTAGGGTGATATTGATGGAGAGCCAGTCACATGAGATGCTGGGGGTATGGGGTGGGAGGATTGCAGATTTTAGCTTTGATGTTGACGTCAGTGTAAATCAGGATGCCACCTCCTTTTTTGGGGTATCTGTCCTTGTGGAAAATATTAAAATTTGGGAGGGAGATTTTCGTGTCTTTTATGTGTGATGAGAACCAGGATTCTGAGATTGCTAGAATGTGGGGTTTATGAAGAGCAGAGAAGACCTCAAGGTCTTGTCTTATGCATACAAAGAGCAGATAGACTATTCTGTTTCAGTAGCAAAGGAAACATTAAATAAAAAGCTATGAAAAAAATGGTTTGTACATTGTTTATTATTATGATTCTTTTGGTAACCAGGCAAGGCCCTTTGGGCACAAGGCCCATTTACAGGGGAAGTCTGGGAGTACTTGGGAGTTTAAATGACTTGCTCAGAGTCTCACAGTATACAGGTGGAGGTTGTGGGAATCAAACCCAGGTCTGCTGGATGAACCAAGCTTTTTCACAGCTCATTTCTGTAACCTCTTGGCTATACTGCCAGCCATGTATGAACCAGACAAATTGCATTAATATAATCACAATAATGTACTCCTAGGGGTTACAATAACCATCAGTTGAATACCAGCTAGTGGCATGTAGCACTCGGCTACACCTTGTGCCCCATTACACCCTTACTGGGTGATTAATAAACAGTTAATGTAAGCCCTGGACATAACTTATTGCTTAAATTATTAACATCCAGGGCATCTCTACAATTCTGAAAATCAATCTATAAATAATAAGCCACACATAACACTCATCAAGCCTAGGAACCAAGGACAAAAATACCAAAGGAGACGAGTCTTGGCTCATAGTGCTTTTCCTGGTCACCAGTTTTAAATAAATAAATAAATTGCATAATCCTCTTACAGTATAATACATACAATCCTTCAATTTTGGAATTACTGTACTTTCCTACTTCAGCAAAATGTTTTCTCTGTATGTTCTAGCCTGAAGCACAGACAGCGGTAAGACGAAACCCAGACTGCTCACCACAGTCAGTATGTTGCAACTGCAGCCTACAGGTAAGAATTGCATGATCACTCAGCTTTAGTTGTAATGACAGATAACAGACTCTCCTTTCCCTGCTGTTGCAGTTACCATCATCACATTTAAAGGAATATTGAAGTGTTTAAATCTCTGCATAATCTGATCATTAAATTTGCGCTAGTCATGCAAGAAAGTAGTTAAGAAGATGTTTTAAGATGGGAAAGTCATGGCTTACAGTATCTGTTTGTGTGCTTGGCATTCATCCAGCATTTTTTCATACAGTTGCAACAACATATAATGACACCTAATTGTTGTTTTCTTACTTTTTTTTATAATATAAAGGTAAAAGGGAATGTTTCTAAAAATACACTGTAATCCCAAAGGTGAGGCAGTGTAATTAAAGAATATTGTAAATTCAAAACATGGCAAAAGGAATGGCGGGGAAGGCAAGCATGGCAAAAAATGTCAGTATTTCCTAACACAGAACTGTGGAAAAAATACCAGAGTTAATTACGCATTGATAATATCTTTATCACAGCAAAAGTCTTTGTAAGCACAAATCACTACCTACTTGTTGTTTACACTGCTGTTGCGTGTTTTCAGTACTCTGTATTCTTAGTCGGATGCCCTACTGAGGCCACATGATGCATCTATGAGGAAAAGGACTTGGAACAGGAAAACAAAATAATCAGGGTCGGGACGGTCGCTTGTCTGCCTGGGAATCAGCAAAAGGAAAAACAAGATAGAAACAGGAAGGCCTCTTAATGTGATCTTTCGAGAAAGAAAAAAGAAAATCTAAATTAATTATCAGTGTGGGTTAGAATGTTGGCTTAAAAGATTAAACCATACTGCAACAGGGCTAGTTTGGGGTGGGGTGGGGTTAAAGTACTAACAGTTGTTATTTATAAATTGGTGACTGGGAAAGGCACCTGGTGACTTGAAAAGGCACACTGAGCCAAGGCTCATTTCCAGGTGTGACCTTGTGTGTGTGGTGGGGGGTATATGAGAGACAGAATACAAAAGCTACTGTGGTAAAAACAGGAGAGTGCAATGCTCAAAAATGCAGGTAAGTAAGTAGTCACAGACCTAAGTGCCAGTGGTGCAAAAGGAATACGCAGTGCAAATAACAGGCACATAAAACAGAACACAACACACAGTATGCTGCAGAGGCAAAAGGTCAGATGATAAAAGGGGATGGCAGGTAGGACAAGGGGTAAACTAGCACAAGAGAACCAAGGGAGGATGCCTTGGTGGGGGGGGGGAGCAAGCACTGGGTGTTGGAGAGTCATAAGTAGGGGAGTAGAAGAGATTAAAGCAAGGAAAACAACAGCGTAAGGAAAGTACCATGGGTGTGGGGGGAAGAGGTGGGAAGGGAAGGCCGAGATTTCAGAAGGGCAATGAATAAGCAAGAGGTTAGTTGCAGGCACAGAATGGAGTAAACCTGTCCAGTGCGTTCAACTATATTAGAGGATAAACATATACCAGGTTATGTTCTAGAGGTTGAGAAAACAAAAAACTTTTGGATTTAAGTTTTTCTTTCATCTTACATTAAACTAATGTCATTGTCACTTATTTCAAAGAGTCCAAAAATAGGCTTCTGTGAAGCCATGTTGTTGCAGCAGAGTTTTTCTATAGTACTTTCAAATGTAGAATAGACTAGCACAGAACAGAACAGAATACAATCTAAATTAATACAGTACCCTTGATATCAAGCTACTTAATAGATTTTCCAAAGGTGGTGGCCCTGAATATTGACACCCTACTGGCCTCCACAAAAATGGAACTACTGAGGTGGAAGGCACTACACCTCTCCCTGGCCAGTAAAATTGATGCAATTAAGATTATTATAGCTCTCAGATAGCCCCCAGATACCCACATTTTCTTTTCTACGTCCCTATCCATATTCCTCAAATATGGTTTCACAAAACTGATAAGGTATTTGGAGATTTCTTCTGGGAAGGGAAACCCCCTAAGTTTAGCAAGGCCAAACTCAGATGTCACTGGACTAGGGTGGATGGGGGCTCCCGTGGTTCTATGTGGCCTTCATAGCAGCACAGTTGGCCTGGTGGTTCCAACCTGAACACACCGAGGGCCCTCTGTAGAGAAGGCTTGAGGAAGACCTTATAGGTGGGCACTGTCAGACTCTCGAAATTTACTCCAAAAAGGGACCCCAGAGGAGTCCCACCCCCACCATATCTCTTTCCCGCACTTATTGGAAAAAGCTACATCACTGGCTCGGGGAACCCCATGGATGTGGTCACCTCTGTGGTGCAACCCTGATATACAGATTGGTGGTTGGTTGTTATACTGACCAGTATGGGAGCATCAGAGCATTCGCCTGATAAAAGACCTCCTTTCCCCAGACCAAACTTACACTGACTCATTTGAAGGCCTGATCCAGAGATAAGACAGGGCTTCAGGAGATTTCTACAAATAAGGGACACTGTCCAGAAACTACAGCTTGAAAGCAAATATATAAAGACTTTACCTCCACAGAAAAAGCATCCTCTATAGCACTTCACTAAAATACAGAATGGCAGGGCAAGTATATATAGGATGCTAAGGGAAGCCCAACCAGATCCATCCATACCAGCTCGGCTGGCCTGGCAAGAGGAGTTGACTTCTCGGATTTCTCCAAAGCAGTGGGACCACTGTTGGGACAGGATTTGCAAGGCCTGTAAGGATGGTAGGAGTAGGCTTATACAAGACGAAACCATGCACAAATGGTGCCAAACGCCCAAAGTGCTTTAGACCATGGGTCTACTAGACCAGGATCTTTGCTGGAGATGCCATACCCAGGAGCATCCATGTTACATATTCTCTGGGGCTGTCCCTTCCTTCTGGCAACCAATTCAGAACATATGTAACTAATTATTTAACAAGGAATTTAAAGTATCCTTGGAGGCCTTCTTCCTAGGATGCTTCCTGGAAATTACATTCCAGTCCTCTCCTTCAGCACAATGGATTACAGTCACTGGAGTGGCTGCCGAATGCCTCATTTTATGCAGGTGGCAATCACAGGAGGTACCTACAGTAATGGAGTGGTTCCTGGATCTGGAGCAACTGGCAATATATGAATGCTTATCCAGCTTCGCCAACTATACTTTGCAGCAGTTATTTTCAATACTGGGCACCCTTTCTGAAATCTTCCCTTTGCAGACCCACAACTGGTTAGGTCTCTGAGTAATTCCAACAATTTGCTCTGTCACTCTTCTCTCAGAACCTCCCTTTCCCTTGTCCATTCTTGGGTACCTATCCAAAATAAAGTGTTTGTTAGTACTAGGAGGTATAATCTGTTCTCAAAGATTAGAACTCTCTGTTAACTAGTAGTTTTTTGTTTGGTTGTTTTTTGTCCTGAATTCTTTTCTGTTCCTTCTGTTTTTTTTCTTGAGGGTAATAAATCAAACAGTTCTGTTTTAGACTAAACCTCTAGTACCTTATACTATCATAGTAGTGTTGGTTCATAAAGACAAACAATAGGTAGCTTGACTGTGTTAAGATTGTTCTCTCAGTCAGTAATATTTATATGTTGCTGAGGGTTGTTGAATGTTTTGTTGTGTTCTTAATAAAAATGATTAACAACAAAAATATAGTACCTTGCATACACAAACCATCTCCAATCACTTTTTGAGACAAATCGATCAGGGAACAAAGAAACAGAGCCTTCTTTTGTTACATATGAGAGAAGCGAAAACATAGGGAGTTAATTGTCAGGGTAAAGAAGGGAAATGAGTGGGAGGAGGAAGGTAAAGGAAAGGCAAACATCTTGAACTAATATTTATGTTCAGGATTTGCAGTAGAGGAAAAGGGGCTGTTGCCTGACTGTACCATCGGGGCAAATGGGAGGGAGGGAGGAGGGAGGATGTGAACATGGATCCAGTGTCAGTGACGATGGTGTTAGAGGGCTTAAGAGCAGTGAAGATGGATAAGTCTATGGGCCCAGATGGGCTGCATCCCCATGTGCTAAAGGAGATGGGGCAGGTCCTAGCTGAGTCACTGACTTGAGCTAAACAGCTCCTTGGAGACAAGGATGGTAACCGGGGACTGGAGGGTAACAGATGTTCCCATGCACAAGAGCAAGAGCAGGGATGAACCGGGGGACTGCAGACCTGTCAGTTTAATGTCTACAGTGGCCAAGTTGATAGATACTATAATAAGGGAGAGGCTGGTAAGTTTCCTAGGGGCAAACAGACTTAAGGGCAAAGAAAACATGGTTTTACGGGGCAGTAGTTCCAGACAAACCTGATCAATTTCCTTGATTGGGTGACAAGGGTAGTGGACAAGTGGCAGCGATAAACATATTGTACCTTGACTTTATTCACTAGTGGATCCAGATATGTAGTGAAGTAACACCCACTGCCTCTTTAGGCCCCAAAACAATAGCTATTTTAACCCAATCTAAGGCTTGAAAGGTTACATTTTGCATTTTTTATTTTACAATTTATGGCCAGGAAAGACACACTAAGACGAGACTTGTTTCCATGTCCTGGGAGCACAGGGAAGTTAAGTGACTTGCTCATGGTCATACAGAATGCAAATGGTGGCAGTGGGATTCAAACACAGTTCTCCAGTTTTGCAGCTCATTACTTTGAACTACTACACTATACTGACTCCCTGCATTTCTCAGGGGGAAGTGCTACCGCTTTGATAAAATTGCTACCACCTTGAACATTTTCTAGATCTGCCCCTGACTTCAGTAAAGCCTTTGACTCCATCTCACATGGACAGTTGGCAAAGAAGATGCGTGACCTGGTGGTGGGGGACAAGTTCGCAAGATGAGTGGAGGACTGCCTGTCTGGCAGAACTCTGAGGGTGGCAAATAATGGGACATTCTAGGAGGACAGAGTGGCACCTAGTGGTGTACCTCAGGGAATGGTCCTTGCACCGTTACTCTTCAGCATCTTCCTCTGTGACACTGGGTTAGGGATATAGGGCAAGATATGTCTCTTCAAGGATAAGACTTAGATTGTGGCCAGGTGGATAGTGAGGAGGGGTCAGAATTATGAAAGAGGATCTGGATAGAGTGGAGAAATTGTCAAAAGCATGGCAGTTAGAATTTAAAGCCAAGAAGTGCAAAGTAATGCACATTATTAGAAGAAATCCAAAAATGTAGTGCAAAATGGGTGAAGTAGCAGTAAAAAGCACATCAGAGTGGCCCAGTGGTGTTGAGGGTGGAGGTGCTGGACACCACACCTTGCGCTGCACTGGTGACCCGGGTTCGGGAACGCGCCTAGGCTGTCAGGGGTCGGCAGGGAAGGGAAAGGATTAAGCATCTGGAGGACTGCTCTCCTTTCCCTGGGGTGGGATGTGGGCTTCCATCACTCTGCAGCGGCCACCAATGGAGATCAGGGGCACTGCAAGGAGTGGTACACTCAGGGGACGAAGCACGGCAGACGTCGGCACGTTGTGCCTTAGACGTCATTGCACATCCGTGCTTCGAGGGGCACACTTCAGGAGGAGAAAAAGGCAGCAATTGACAGGGCAGCTTGATGGCCACAACTTCCTCACCCAGTGGGAGCCTGTCATGCAAGGTCGCACTAAGGTAACAGTCCCTGGCCTGTCACGGGGATTGGGGGCCCCCTTCGAAGGTACGGCAACATATGTCAGCTGTGTGGGCGAGCCTACGGGCTACTCTGGGAAGAGAAGTGGTGGCTGGATGATTGCAGGTCAGGCTGCAGGAGGGATAAAAAGAAATATGATAAAAAAAAAAAAGCACAGCAGTGGACAGGGACTTGGGGATAATAATTTCAGACAATCCAAAGGCAAGAATTTAATTCCGTAGAGCAGTGGGAAAGGCAAATATGATGTTGGGTTGCATAGGGAAGCAGATCAGCCAGAGATGAGAGGTGATTCTGCCACTGTATAGGTCCTTGGTTCCTTCTCACCTGGAACACCGTGGGCAGTTTTGGAGACCACATTTGAGGAAGGACAGGGACAGAGTGAGGTGGTGCAGAGGAGGGTAACCGGGATGATCCAGGGACAGCAGGGAACGACTTACAAGGAGAGACTGAAGGACCTAAAAATGCAGTTGTACATGAGAGAACACCCAGGGAAAGGAGTATGGGAAAGGGGCCGGGACGAACAATGAAAGGGAAAAATGGATAGGGCAGGGAACAAGACAGAGGGTCTGAAGCTTCATGGTTCTGTTTTGTATTTTTGTAAATTATACTTGCCAGTCAAAAACCGGCAAACCTATGTATTATTATGTAGCTAGCCATTTTTTCAGGCTGGTCAGCCATAAGAATGAATTCTCCTTTTTAGGTGTTGAGAGCTACTATTGTTTGCCATTGCCATGTACTTGATATCCCTTCGTCCCTCCCCCTTCTGTTCACCACCTAATATCCTCTCTCCCACACACTGTTGTCTTGTTCCCATGGCACTATTTGATTGAGTACACGTGGGTATGAGAAACATTTCACAGTGAGAGAAATGATTGTTTATTACTTTGTACTTTATTCTTTTCTTTGTATTTTGTGGTATGCAGTACAGTAATAACAAGAGAAACTGAAGGTAGTGTTGTTAATAAAAATTCTAATCTCTGATGGACTGTTTGCACTGTGGCTGTGGTGCCACCTGTGAAGCCAGTGACCTGGGTTCAGGCATGACGCCAGGATGTTCAGGGCCAGCCGAGGGAGGTGGACTGATCATTTTTATGTTTGCTTGCACGCATGTGCAAGAAACATAGTGCCATCATCCAAGTTTTCCAGAGGTGTGTCAGCCTCTTCCAATTCAGTCAGTGTGTTTGCAGGCGCGAATCACTGCTCCAGCTGTCTATGACAGCTGAAAATGCAGTGGAATACAGTTGAAAGGGAGAGCTTCGCTTCAGTGAGCAGAGCTCCCCCCTCAACACGCATGCATGCATACTGCGTGCTGGCGCTCCCCACGCGCCTGAGTATAGCGGCGGGGTGCCCAATGCCCGTCGGCTCCATGCGCCCCCCTCAAAAGCTTTCCTGGTGCCACGCTGAGGCCCACCCAGCGTGGCACACATCCAGAGTGGACGACGGGGTGCCCAGTCCCCGTCGGCTCCAGCCCCCAAAATAGCAGTTACAGCTGCCACGCTTGGGAGCCCAGCCAGCGTGAGCACACGTCCGATGGCCGACGGGGTGCCTAATCCTCCGCCGGGTTCCAGCCCCCAACAGTTTACAGCCTGCCACGCCTGGGAGCCCACTCCAGCGTGGCACTAGCCAGATGGCCGACGGGGTGCCCAACTCGCCGCGGCTCCAGCCCCCCAAACATCTCTCCAGCTGCCACACTGTGAGCCCACCTCAGCTGGCAAACATTCCGCCGCCTTAATAATTAAAAAAAACTGTAAATTAAAAACGGTCCCTCGTGCAGTCTCCTGCTCCCACCCGCACCACCCACTGTGCACCCTGCCTCCCACACCCCTCACCCCATACTTACCTCTGGAGTCCGGCGCGACGATCTCCGGTGGACCGGGAACACGTCTGCACTCTTCAAAGCTGACCGCGAACTGAGGAAATGCCGGTAAGCTGTATAATGTAATAGGTAGGGTTTTTTCAACTTTCCTGCGTATCTCGGACATTTTTTGGAATTTGTGCACCAAATTTTCAACATGGGGTTTTTGGGACCCCTTCTCATGAGTGCTGTCACTGTCATGGCGTTATTCGGGCCCGAAGGGTGATTTCATCACTGCACAAAATCACCTTTCGGGACTGATTAATGCACGACACTGCCAGTGTTCATAAGGTGGGCTCTCAAAGCCTATTTTGAAAATATGGTGGAAAAATTCAAAAATGACTGTTTCTGGCGTGCGTTGCGCAGTTCCTCCTTTTCTAAGTTCGCATTTCAATATTTTCCTCCAGATTTTCAACATTGCCATTTTACCACACCTTCTTATAGGAAGTACAGCTGTCATTTTTTATCTCACCCAAAACATGTTTCCATGCCCATAGCGCACAATGCGGCGCCAGTTAGTCATCTGAAAATCAATGTACAGGGACAAATTAAGAAAATCACAGTGACACTGTTCATGAGCAGAGGTCTTAAAATGGCTATGTTGAAAATTTGGTGAAAAATTCTAAAAATGACTGTTTTACTGAGCATCGTTGCAGAGTTCCTACGGCGTGCTCGTGGTTCTGAAATTCAATATTTTCACTCCAGATTTTCAACATTGCCATTTTACACACCTCCTTATGAGCAGTATAGCTGTCATGTTTCACATCTCGCACACAACGCAGCTCATTTCACTTAGCGCATAAATACAGTAAAAATCAATGTAAGGGACACAATACAAAATCACAGTGACACTGGTTATGAGCAGAGGTGTTAAAATGGCTATGTTGAAAATTTGGTGAAAAATTCCCAAAATAGACTGTTTTAGGGAGGCGCCGCGTTCGCAGTTCCTACGCCACGCTGGCAAGTTTCTTGATTTGTAATGTTGCACACCAGTTTTCAACAGGTGCCATTTACCACACTTCCTTATGGGCAGTACAGCTACCATTTTCACATCTTGCCCAAAATTTGTTTCCACATGTAGCGCAATGGTACACTCGTTATGCGAAAACATTGTTTGGGACAGATTAAGAAAATCACAGTGACACTGGTCATGAGCAGAGGTCTTAAAATGGCTATGTTGAAAATGTGGTGACAAAACTCCATAAAATGACTGTGTTACGAGTGAGCATTATGCAGTTTCCACGCACCCTCGTAAGTTCATGAATTTGTAATATTTTCAGTCCAGATTTTCACCAGTGACATTTTTCCACACCTCACTTATGAACAGTACGACTGTCATTTTCCACAACATGGCGAAATGTGTTTCACACTTTCAGCGCGAGAAATGCGTAAGTCGCTGTGGGAAATCATTGTTCGGGACAGATAAAGAAAATCACACTGACACTGTTCATGATCGGAGGTCCCAAAATGCCTGTGTTAACAATCTTCTGTAAAAAATCCCCAAACTAGTTACATTATGGGTGTCGTTACAGATTTCTATGCAGCTCGTGACTTCACCAGTTTTTAAGATTTTCACACCAGATTTTCAACACTGCCATTTTACTCCTCCCGTGAACAGTACCGCTGTCATTTTTCACATCCTGTTCGGAATGTGTTTTTGCACCTGTGGTGCCAAATGCCGTAGTCACTGTGCAAAAGCAGTTTTCGGCTAACAAACTGATATTGCCACTGTTCATGAGGTGAGGGTCACAAAGAAACCATGTTGAAAATTTGGAGTGAAAATACCAACGAATGCCTGAGGCGTTAGGGTTTCCGACCATAACGCCCCACTTGTAGAGAATAAGGGGTGTGACTTGGGATTCTTGCCTGTAATGCTCATACCATTCCACCCCCCACACCCTGCAGCCGTGAGAGGCATCAAGGTGTGTTTCGGACTCTTCGAGCCCAACGTTACCCCATTCTCCTATACCGCACCCATCTCACCATATTTCCTGATGGAATGGGGTGCACATAGAGACCAAAGACCCCAAGGCACACGTGACACTTGTCAGTGTCTGCAGGGTAGGGTGTGGTGAAATGGCGTGGTCGTTATGCCTGACGACTCAAAGGCACACCCCAATGCCTGTCACTCTCTGCAGGGTGGTGGTGGGGTTGGCTTCAGTTCAATGCTTCGCTGCCATTCCTATTACGCAGCTCTATAACTTCTACACTACCACTGCCAATGCCAGCAAGCCAACATTCGGCATTGACAAATGCTTGTTTAGGGATGCTGTCTTCCAAGGAGTAAGAGTAGCAGGCTGCACTGCAGTATTGCCATCTGGGTAACCTCAGATGTCAATGCAGGTGTAGCTGCTTGTGGTAGAGAGGACACCACCTGACACCGGGCAGGGATCCGTATCTGCATGCACATGTGCACATGGTACCCTCACCACTGGCATCCCACAGGCTGGGAGAAATCAAAGGTGGAGAACCTCCATAGTGCTTCTTCATGATGTTAGCACTCTTGGGCTCTGCCAGCCTGACTGCCTACCACATTCCGCATATGACAGAGCTGAGGGAAGCTCCCCTGACTCCTGATGGAATCCATCACGGAGACCAGGAGGAGGAGGAAGAAGGACTGGACCCAATGAAGGGGTGTAAGCAACAGAGGTGGGAAGGGCAGGTCTAGGAGGTGTCCAGGTCGAGCAGGGCAGCTCCATTAAAAGAGGATAAAGAAAATAAAAATAAAAAAAAAATATTCTCAACTCTGCATTATCTGCCTGAGTACACTGTTACCATCAACTCTGCTGTGACAGGCAGCTTCCCACTGATGTTGTAAAGCTGTGTCCCTGGCTACGTGTGACATTTCATAGTTTGTTGTAAGTGTGAGCATCATTAGTCAATGTGGAGATCACCATGCTGAACAAATAACCAATCCATTCCACAAAGGTCTTTTTACCAGTAGTGGAAGGATCACTGACCTCTACAAGACCAGATTGCAGCTGTTTGTGTAACATGTTCTAGTGAAATGAAAACAGCAATGTGTTGTTGGTGTGTGTGTGTGTGTGTGTGTGTGTGTAAGTATAGTTGTTAATTAGAGGCAGGAGTGAAAGGAGTTATGGATACCATATGCTTAATTTAAGGATCTTGCACTAAATATTGTTTTATTGTTCTGTTTCTCAGGCTGTGTTGAGGCTGCACACACACCCCAGTTTTTGTCCCTGGTAGGTACTACACTTGGTAATCTGTCTGAGGTTACAGTGATGTGCACCTCTGTGGGACTTTCCCCCCTCCCTTATCCCCCCTCCCCATTACTCTATAGCTTCTTCTTGGAGGTTCTTCTCTTTCTCTGTCAGCTATCATAGTTGTCCATGCCAGGATCTGTACCATAGAGATCCTGTATATAAAAAACTAGAGGGGGACATTATGTGGATAACTGGGAGCTTTCAGCTGCAATATGCAAGTGGTCTGCACTATGCCTGTGGGTCTGTTATGCAAATGATTGGGGGGGGTCACATGACCCCTCTAGTTTTTATACATAAAATCTCTATGATCCATACCTCTTTAATTTTATCAGCCAATTGTGGGACCCTGTGCTTCCAGGTATGGGAAAAAGGGGCAATATGTGGGAAGCCTCATCAAATCTTTGTGACAGAAGCTCAGAAAACATTAAATGTGTACTTTCATGGTTGCTGTTCATTGAGCAACATAGATGACACTAAATGCTTGCTTTAAATTCTTTGCATCGAATGTGGGGCAGTGCTCTTTCCATGTGGGACAGAAGCTGCCTCTGAGGGGTAAAATGAAGGACTGTTACTCATGATATGAATGGTGAAGAAGTATGCCAGAATCCTTTGGCATTTTGGTGCTCTGACCCTGATCCTTCCTCCATGGAAATCACCTCTGTCAGAATTTGTTGGATGAATGGAATTGCTTGAGTGTCAAAACTAATTATTGTCTTCTTGACACTTTTGTGGGCAAGGCCTGTGAAAGGAAGGAAGAACAAGGGTTGCTAGAGAGGAGAATGACATGTTTGCAGTGCAATTAAAGATATCAGATGAATGAAAATTAAGTTGCGTTGTTAACTACGCAGTTTCTAATTAAATAATGTGTAATCTTACCACCATTCAGAAAAAAGAAAAAAATAATTATTTTTTAATACCATTATGTAGTTTTACATATCAGTACAAAAAATAGTATTGCTATAGTCTTTCAACACAAAAAATAGTGCCAGCACTATGTGGTTGCTGTTTATTTGCTGTGTTGCAGCTAAATAACATGAATGGATAATATACACGAAATACAGTTTCAGATAGTATTGGTGCATATGGAATAGTATCGACATGTTCCAACTTTATCAACCAAACTGATTCTTATCATCCTATTTCCAAGCCTCCATTTAATAAAAAATAAGTTTCTAGCCCCAATGGTTCCAAAGTTACCCATATCCAAAGATAATATATTTAAAATGGAATAACTTTGGAACCGTTAGGGCTAGAACATTTTTTTAAATGAAAGCTTAGAACCAGACAAGTTGATATTTTGAGACATGATGATGCTACACCTTCCATATATTTTGATATTTAAAAACATGAAATGGTTCAAAACATTTTTAAAATTCTGTTATATGAGAACTCTTTTGTTATTATCTTGTTGTGTTGATTGGACACCAAGCTTTCATGTAAAAAAAAAATCTTAGTTTCTAAGCTGAATAGTTCAAAAGTTACAGCTTTCAAAATATAATTTCAAGCATTACAAAATATCATACAGAAATATTTTTTTAAATGATTTGAAGATATTAGTGGTTATTCTGTTTAAGAACAAACATTTTGGACTTCCAGTGACATCATAAGGAAGATGGTAACTTGATTTCGGAGCTCCTCACCACAGCCAGCTCAGCCCCATTCAAATGGACCTATTTCCAGCCCAAAACAACCAGACAACATAGGAGGGCTTTGCTCTTACACGACACAAAGCCTCGTCTGCAAAAACAGCAAATCCTGCCAATGGATGATGGCAGATCCTATGAAGAGTGCTCAGAGTCGGAGCCCTCACATGCATTCTGCAAGGCCCAAGCCTGCACCGTGGTGCCTCCTAAAACACAACCCCAACTTAAGTGGAAGAACTGGTTGCTGTCTTGACAGAACTGCAAACATTTTTGGGCAGGTATTAAATCTGCTGTAACAACCATTTGAGGTGGCATCACCACATTAGAAGGTAGGGCAGTGGAAATGGAGAAACAAACTTCACAGTTGGATACCTGGGTAGAGAAACCTGAAACAGCAGTGCTAAAACTGGGGGAGGCCCATATACAAATGATCAACAGACAGGAGGATGAAGAGAACAGAGCCTGTGGCAAAAATATTAGATTATATGGGGTACCTGAAAAATCTGCAGGCAACAACATCATGGACTTTATGGACAGCTTCCTGCACATGGCCCTGGAGCTCGAACCAGAGTATGCTGTGGACATTAAATGCCCACATAGGGCTTTAGGCCCTAAACCTCAAGAACCTGATGCTCGACCATGAGAACATTGCAGGCTGCCTGCTGCAAAAACCACTGTACACTATGGTATGCACAGGGTCATATTTGACAATGATTATGCTTCAGCCGTAATACGGCATCACAGGGAATACATTCCGGTATTACAGACTGTAAGGCACAGTCTGTTCCTTTTTGAAACCTGTATCCAGCAAAACTAATAGACATTATCAAAATGGACAAAATATTTGCTCCTTGGCTACTGAAGTGGTACATGACCGTAGAGATCTAGGTATACAACTTCATCTGTCACAGAGAAAGACCACCAGATCACCCTCTCAGAGCTGGAGAATGGAGGAAAATCTCCCAACACCACCAGCATGCCCAGGAGAATTATGCTGCAGTCTGTTGTGCAACAACTGAAGCAACTGTGGGGAATGTCAGTGTACACTGGAATGAACACTTGCACTTTCGCAGTTTCCCATGCAGCTAGACTGGGCTTGGTGGAGTGGGTCTGAAGATGGGAGGCGGTGAGGTGAGATGGGCTTAGCATTCACTGCCCCTTTGCCATGTTGTGTGGCCTACTTCTTTCCCTGCATTAACACTGCAGGTGACCACACCAACCATCAGTATGGGAGGAGGTCACAGTAAGCCATTTATACCCAAATGTTAACTTGGGGGGGAGGGTGGATAGCAAGACAGCTGGCTAGGACTCCTTCCCTGAGAAGTTGCAACTCTGAGAAACTATACCGTGATCTCTCATTTTGGTGTACTCACATAATGAGCATAGGGTGCATCCCTAGGTGCAGAGAACAGCTAGCCATTTGGGAAAGGGTGGGAGGGGACTACGTGACCTGTTTTATCTGGTTGAGGTCTCATGCCATTACTAAATCTTGGTACAGGTTTATTCTTGTTTAGAACTGGAGTGAACACAGGCTCTGTCGAGTAATTGCCCTCTCCCCATCCTCTCCTATGAACAACCCCATGCCAGCCACCAGCTTTATGGAACTTTTGCTCTTTTGACTTGAACCTGTTGCCTTACCTGTCGGCTACTTGTTTTTGGCTTGGTTTAATTCATGAGCACATTCTAAAGTGCTGGGGCATTTTTGAACATGGGACACTGGACGTCCAGCTAGCTGCCCCCCCCTTACCAGGAGCGCTAACACTATCCAAGCCACTTGGTAACATTTTGCAGACTGACTCTCATAGCAGGATTTGGAGGCTGCCCTTCTTCCTGTAGGCTAATAGGAGACAGCCTCAACGAGACTCACCTCCACTGCTTCACAATATCCCTTTACTTAATGGCTGTGGGTTGGGAGGGTTGATTGATGGCTTTGTTCACCCAGCTGATGTTTTTGTTCCCCTGGTCATTTTCTTTTTTTGCCATATTTTTTTTTTTTTGCCATCCCTCCATTGTTATAGGACCATCCTGGCCCCATAAGAGCCCAAGAAACTTTTCTTGACGTACTCCCTCACATCAGAGTCTCAGTTCATTAATCACTAGAGTGGGTTAATTCTCCCACCCCAGCCTTGGAAGCCACATCTCTGTACATAAGGTTGTTCCCAGAGGCAGCCACTGTTTCCAGGTATCTGCCTGCCAGTGCCACTGTGTTGGCTCACTGATCATCTTGTTTTTCGCTACCCATGCAAGAGCGCTGTTGACACCCGCTTCACCTCAGTTTCTGTTTAGGGTTCTAATACCGGGCACAGCATTTTTTTCTGACTGTAAACTCACTGGCTTCTTGGAGATGAGTATGGTATTGGGGGTTTGAAGGACTAGGAATAATGTGATCAGTATCATTAGATATACTGTACGCCTGTTGATCGCATTCCAATACAGCCTCTCACACGAAGATACTGTAGATAGGGGTCAGTCACCTAAGTTATAAGTAATTTCTCATAACTTAAATGCTGTCATGGACCCAGTAAAATGTTCTAAAGTTATTGCAGCATTCAAAAAAGAGGTACAAAGTGCATGTTCTCCTCCTGTAAGAAACCCACTTAAAAGCACAGAGCACCACAGACTTACTAAGTATGGTTTCTCTCAGGTTGTAAAATCCACATATAAAAAGGGGTGTAGATGGGATGCCATTATCTTGGTACCTAGAAAATCCCCATTTCAAACTGAATCTACCTACTTGGATAAGGAGGTATATAGCCCCTAGCAACGGGGACGTTGTTTGGCCAGACTGTAACAGTGAGTAGTGTATACATATACCCAGGTACCAATGCCTCCACAATACACCTCGTACTAAACAGAATTTTAGAACATATAAAGGGGGTGCATTGTTATTAGGAAGTAATTTCAACTTCCTAGAGGACCCGGGGTGGCACTCCACTCAGTTTCACATCGGGACAAAAGCACTTGTGTTGCATGCAAAAAGACTTAGGCCTAATGGATTTATGGAGACTTGCTCAGGAGGGAGATCACCAATACACCCTTTACTCCCGTCTCCACAAACAGTACTCACTCCTCGACTATTTTTTTTTTAATAAGTGCCAAGCACCTTGATTGGTTAGCACATATCATATTGGAGCCTGTCATGTTAACTGACCGTGCTCCAGTGAGGCTCACTCGTTGATTTCCCTTTAGAACACTGTGTGACACACTGGTGAATTAACACATCACTATTACCAGATGAAGAGTTCAGGAAGCTGGTGGAAGAGGTGATCCCCGGATTATTAGGGAAAATGATACCCCGGGGATAACCACAGCTATTTTGTGGGACAGAAAAGAAAACCACGATCGGGGGGGAAATATTAGCTTATGCCATGCATAAAAAACAGGAGAGGGAGGCACAACTAAAAACACTCCAGGAATCTCTCCAGTTTATGCAGTTAGCCCACATTCAAGGGGACGATGTACTTCTCCCACAAATCCAACAGACCCAAGCGTGCATTCAGGACCTCCTGGTGTATAAAACGGAGCAAACCCTGATGTGGCTTCAGCAATCTTACTATGGGAAGGGTGGGAGTGGGCAGCAAAAGTCTTAGCATACTGCTTAAGACAGAAATGGAGGACAGACACTATAACCACCCTAACATACCCAGCAACCAGGTCTTCTCACAGTAAAAGTGCAGAAATCCTTTGTACACTGTGTGATTATTATACCACCCTTTATACCCAAGAGCCAGAACCCCCTAAAGAAACACAAAGCCAATTTCTTTCCAAGCTTCGTCTACCACACCTTACGAAATCTTAACAAGCAGCAATGACATGCCTGTTTACCCAGCAGGAATGAGATCCTAGAATCCAAACGCTCAAAATGGGAAAAGTCCAGGACCAGATGGATATGGGACAGAATTTTACAAGGTTTGCAGCCCAGGAGAGGCTACAGTACTGCTCCTACAAACCTTTTAGAGTTGTCTTCTGAAGGAGTCAGTCCCCCGACCTTGGCATTTGGCCACAATATGTGCTGTTTTAAAATCTTTGAAAAAATGTGAATCATACCGCCCCATATTGGCTTTTAATATGGATTATAAATTATTCATCAGTCTGATTGCACATCACTTAAATTAAATTCTTCCATCCCCTTTGGTACACACAGTCCAAGCAGACTTACAGTGGTGGCAACGCCTTGCTTTTACGTTGATGAACAGAGTGGATTCAATCTGCATGAATATATTGTCACACTTTTTATATTTATTTCAGTACCTGCTGATAGCCCCCTCTACCCAGGAATTCCAACAATGGAATAAATACATGTCCCACTACCCCTGGCAAAGGGCTGGACCCAGAGTGGAATACCTCAAATTATAGCTTGCTAAGACAAGAAGACACCAGCGCATGGCAGAGTTGGAGACTTGGGACCACGGTTTGATCCCCCCAGGTCTCCTGGTGCTGGAACTTTTTTTGTGTGTTTATTTTTTCGACAACTGAATTTTCCCCTCCCAAGTTTCTTCCATCTCAAGTCTACATCCCCTCAGAGTTGGTTATTTTAATTCCAGGAGGTGGGGAGGACCCCCACATCGGGGTGTGGGGCCCCACAAAAGAGAAATTCCTATTATTTTTAATGGTGTGTGCTCTTTGTGTTGTAGATGGTGTTGTTACCGATGTTATTTCAGCACACGCCACTTTGCTTGCAACATTGATTACTGCGCTATTTTTGTTTGCGTCGATATGACCCCATGCCCTGGTCACCCCCCTCTCTTTAGATTGAACTCCGTTCACCATCTCCCTCTGTGTCCTATCACCCAGCCAATTTTTGACCCAATTTACCACCCTGGGACCCACTCCCAAGCTGCCCAGCTTGTTTACTAGCCTCCTATGTGGGACACTGTCGAAGGCCTTGCTGAAATCCAGGTATGCCACATCCATCGCTAGTAACCCTCCCTGATCTACTTCCCTAGTCACCCAGTCAAAAAAATCTATCAGATTTGTTAGACAAATCTTCCCACTGTGAATCCATGCTGCCTCAGATCCTGTGCTCCACTGGATTTGAGATATATCATAAACCCTTCTTTTAGTAGTGATTCCACTAGTTTACCCACCACTGAGGTCAGGCTAACTGGCCTGTAATTGCCAGCCTCCTCCCTGCTCCCACTTTTGTGGGGAAGGACTACATTTGTCCTCCTCCAGTCCTTTGGTACCACACCTGTTTCCAGAAAACTGTTGAACAGGGCTGTTAGTGGTGCTGTCAGCACCTCCTGAGTTCTCTTAATACTCTGTGATGTATCCCGTCCTTGCCTTGGCAACTTTCAGATTAGCGAGTTCCTTTAAGACTCTCTCCTCCTTAAATGGACTGGTAGCCACCTCCCTCCCAGTGGTGCTTCTGTCACCTGACTTTGGTCCCTCCTCTTCCCCTTCTTCTGTGAATGCTGAACAAAAATACTTGTTCAGGATTTTTGCTTTTTGTTGGTCCACCTCTGTACACTTCCCTCCTTCCCTTTTTAGTCTCACAGTCCCGTTCTTAATTTTTTTTCTTTCATTAACATACATGAAAAAGTTCTTAGAAATATAGAAATATAGAATTTGACGGCAGATAAGAACCACTTGGCCCACCCAGTCTGCCTAGTTCCCTACCTAATGGATAAGCTGCAGATCCTAGTTAACCAACAGCTTACTTCCTCCTACCCCCACCCCCTTGAATTGCCTTATGACTGTCCCATGCATTCTTGAATTCCACCACTGTTTTTGACTCCACAACCTCCTCAGGAAGGCTGTTCCATGCATCCACTACCCTCTCCGTGAAAAAATGCTTCCTCACATTACCTGTGAGCCGTCCCCGTTGTATCTTCAAATTGTGTCCCTTTGTTCTTGCACACCTCTTTTTCTGAAAGATGCTACGCTCTTGGACTTTGTTGAGTCTCTTTTGGTATTGCCTGGGCTATTTTTTTCTTCTGTTTGCACCTTTGCACTCCTGACTGCTTTCCCTGCCTCCCTCTGCTTTTCCAGATACAGTTCCCTATCTTCTTCCCTCTGTGTTTCCTTGTGCCTCCTGAATGCCACCCTTCTCACCCTTACCTTCTCAGCCACTTCCTTTGAGAACCATAGTGGTTTCTCTTTGTTTTGCTTACTTGCCTAATGCAATGGCTTGTTACCTCCTCTATGGCTCCCTTATGATTCTCCCATTGTTCCTCCACATCCCTCTTTTCTCCTTCTCTGCCACTGATTTCCTAAGACATTCCTCCATCTTTGCAAAGTCAGCCCACCTGAAATCCAGGACCGTTGCTTCATTTGGTTTGACTCTTGAACCAAACCATACTGTGATCACTTGATGCCAGATGGCTCCCCACTTTTACGTCTGTAATTCTGTCCCTGTTGGTGAGTACCAGGTCCAAAGTCGCCCTCTCTTGGGTGGGCATTGTCACTAGCTGTCTTAGACATGCCCCCTGCTGGGCTTCCAGGATGTCTCTGTTCCTGACTGAGGCTGATTTCCACCTGGGGACAAATGACCTAGCTGGGGATGAGACAACAACAGTACAGGAGGCACTTAAACAGCTGGGAAAAAGTCTTAAACAGGTAGTATGCTCTGTAACCTTTGCAGAGGTGCTGCCTGTATGCAACAGGGGGAAGGCGAGGGAGCTCCACACAAAGGCTTTCAACTCATGGTTGAAAGCCTGGTGCAGAGAGGAAGGATATGGCTACATTTGGACTGGGGGTCCACCTGGGAGAATAAGAGCCTATACAGAGGTGATAGCCTGCATCCATCTGTAAGATGGACCATAGTTCTCAGCGGAAGGTTTAAACTTTTTTGATGAACATTTACACTAGCTGGGGGGAAGGAGGTGAAGAATATGGGTAAGCAGAACCCCACCCACCTCACCCCCACCCAAGGCAGAGATGGAGTGTATAGAGATTCTGGAAAAGGCAGTCCCACATTGGTTAATGTAAATAAAAAGAAGGGGTTAGAAAAGGATTGGGGGGGGCCTAAGCAGACAGGTAAAAAGAGGGAGTAAGGGAGGAACAAAAGGAAAAAAGGGGAAGTGGCAAACTAGGATAAAACAAAATATGGAAGGCCATGTTTGCAAATGCTAGGAGTCTGGGAAATAAGATCCCAAATCTAGAGGCCATCATGGCGGAGGCTGACCTGGATAGCGTGGCCATTACTGAGTCATGGTGCATGGAAAACCATGACTGGATGCCGGCCCGCCGGCGCAGCGGTTGGATTTGCGCTTTCGACGCCAGCGACCCGGGTTCGGGAATGGACTCAGGTAGCTGGAGGGCCGGCTGGGAGAGGAGGATCGCGCGCCCAACGGCTGCTCTCCTGCTCTGGGGAGGGAGGGGATGCTTGTCCCGCAGCTCTACCGCCACCTGGGTGACCACGGGTGGAGTGCAGCGGGACTGCATAGAAGGAGGAGGGCGTGGGCCAGAAACCGAGCGAGCGCACGTCGTGCGACGCACCTAGGTCTCCCCAGAGTGCTCACGTCCTGTGGGAGGGGACAGAAAACGGAAAAAGGTGCCTGGCATGGAGGACGTAGACGGGACCCGACTGCCCCAGATAACCCATAATCGGGCTACCGATGGATGCCGCAGATGGACCTCCTGACACACACTAATGGACTGGAGGGGGTTAAGTGGGGTTACCCCCCTCCTCCCCGCCCGGGGGGGGGTAGGCCGAGGCAGCATGGAGGTAGGTCCGAGCGACACCACGGTAGATACCTGGGGAGGGACTAGGGGAGTACAGTCTAGGGATACCCAGAAGAAGTCCTACCATGGCAGAGAAAAGGGGGATTAAAAAAAAGAAAACCATGACTGGGACATGGTCATACCAGGGTACATGTTATTCAGAAGAGAAATGGTAAGACAGAAAGAAGGGAGAGTGTTGCTCTATGTGAAGGACAACAAAAATACAGGGAAATCATGGAGGGGCTGAGATGCTGTGGGTTACCCTGGAGTCGGAAAACGAGTCAATATTCAGATGAATGTGATCGACATGCCTCAGGAACAGGGGGAGGACTTGGATAAGGTAAGGTTAGAAAAAACTGGAAAAATGGCAGAAAAGGGGGAGATGCTACAGGCAGGGGACTTTAATCTGCCAGATGTAGACTGGAGCCTCCCTGCTGCAATATCAGCTAGAAGCAGAGACATCTTGGCCTCCCTGCAGGATGCTTTCCTTAGGCAACTAGTCAGGGAACTCATTCATGATGGGGCGATACTGGACTTGGTGCTTACCAATGGGGACAGTGTTGTAGATGTCAGAGTGGGAAGCCGTCTGGGAACAAGTGATCATTATACAGTGTAGTTCAACATTAGAACAACTGCAGAATTCAACCGTGAGATTATGGAGATGACGGCTACATTGCCGGCCTAGTAAAAGCAGAAGATAAGTACACTAACTGATTAGGTAACTAGGGACAGAGTCTAGGTAATCCTAGTCAAGGGAAGCCTATTCAGAGGTATAAGATGTAGGGGGGTAGAAGGAACAGAGGGGTGAAGAAATGACGGGGATTGGCAGAAGCATATAAGTTTTGTGTAATCTCTTAGAAGGGGGGAGAGGGAGTAGGAAGAAGTGGCATTGCAGATGGAGGCAGGAAGGGAGTTCCATATTTTTGGGCAGTGGAAGGAGAAAGCAGATTGGCCAGAGGAGGTTGAATGGTGGGGAATCAGGAAAGTTCAAAGGTCGGAGTTACAGAGGGAATACGTGTGTTGGGAGGTAGTGCAAACAATAGAAGATAGGTTGGAGGGGAGATTATCAGACCAGAATTTGGCTATGAAAGTGGTGGTGTGAGTGATACCTCTGGACTCCAGGGACAGGAAAGACAGGGCTTTATATAGGTTGCAGTGGTGAGTACAAGGGGGACAGGAAAGTACAAAGCGACATAAAGAGTTGAAAAGTGTGTCCAGTCTGGCCAGGGTGGTTTTAGAGGTGGCAGTGCAGACTAGATCAACATAGTCTGCATAGTCAAAGGTGGGAATTGAGGGATGCAATTCTTGTTCCTATATAAGGTACCGAGCTTGGGGTGTAACTTCTTTTGAATTGCATCCACGTGTGCAGAGATGTCCAAATGGTGATCTAACCAGATCCCAAGGTATCTAAAGGTGGAGACATTTTTGATGGGGAGCCATCCAAGATGTGGAAGGCGGGTAGGGATGTAAGTTTAGCAAGTCTCTGCCTTGTGCTGAAGGACATGGAGACTATCTTTTTGGCTTTGGGGAACAACTGGTCGAATAGGAACCATTGTTGGACATTTTTGAAATCGTGTTGTAGTCTAGCCTCAGCATCAGCAGATAATGTACTAGACATGAAGAGGACAGTGTCATCCGCATACATGTGGATCTGGGAAGTGGAGCAGGCTGAAGGGAGATAATTGTGGAATATGGAAAATAATATAGGACTGAGAACGGAGCCCTGCAGGACACCAGTAGTGATGGGTAGCAGAGGTGAGATTGACGAGGCAGTCTTAACTGATTGTGATCTACCTGAAAGATAAGATTGAAACCACACTGTGGCTGAGGAATTTAGACCAGTAGCAGTGAGATTTTGGAGGAGGAAGAGGGAGTGGTAAACAGTGTTGAAGACTTTTGTCAGATCGACAGATATGGCTGAGGCAATGTGTCCCTGATCCATATTAGAGTGTATAGAGTCAGTGAGACGTAGGAAGGAGGTAGTGGTGGAGTGAGATTTATGGAAGCCAGACTGGAGAGGGTGAAAAATGAGATAGAGTCAAGGTAAGGGGTGAGCTGGGTGAGGACAATGCGTTCTTGGAGCTTGGCTAAAATAGGAAGGAGGGAGATTGGGTGGTAGTTCCCCAGGGCAGTAGGGTCACCATCTTTGGGGAGTGGGATGACTGTGGGGTGTTTCCAATTAGAGGGAACTGAGGATAAAAAAAAGGATAGGTTGAGAAGAGGGGCCAGAGGGGAGGCTGTAGCCTGAGCTGAGAGATAGAGCAGATTGGGGTCAAGGCCATCAGGGCTCTTGCCCTTAGTAGGGTTCAATGCTAGCAGTGCTTGTAGAGCTTCATTTGATGAGATAGGAGAGAATGAGAAAAGGGGAGGTGAAAAAGGAAGGATGAGGGGTCAGTGGAAGCAGTAGGCATACATGTAGGGTGGGTGGAGAGGAGTGTGGAGGTGCAGGATGTGAAAAAAGTGTTGAATGTAGAGGCCATGGATGGTGTAACAGTACCATGAGTGAGGGCTGGGATGGGAGGGTGGGAAAGGTATAGAGATTCTCGGAAAAGACAGTCCCACATTGGATAATGTGTATCAGTTAACACTGATCTCTCCAAACATACATAGGAGGCAATGTTTTCCCTAGAACTGTTAAACTCAGACTGGGCATGTGTCTGGTATAGATGGCACAGAATCACTGGGTGCTACATCTGTAGGAAATATGGCTGGAAAACAGCCATTTGATTTTTTTAGAACACCACAGATAACTGTCAAATAGTCCCAAACCCACAAGTCAGAGTGCTGGAGGGGTTGATAACCACACCCATGTGCTCTGGTCCTGCCCAACCCTATCACCATCTTGGGTCCAAATTGAGAAAGACATACATTCTCTATAATCCTGGAGTATAGTAAGCTGCTTCCTCAAGCAGTACTATTACTACTGTATCCTAGGTATAGTACACATAAAATTCACATCTGCCTTTTAAACATACTGTCTACAGCAGCCAAAAATGTGGCGTCTCCCATTTGGTTAAAACCAGATCCACCATCTGTTGCAAGCTGGGAAAACACCATAGTAGACATAGAGTATATCGGATGGAAACAGTGACAGCTCAGCTGCAGAATATTATTCCCAAAATGGAAAACAGAATCCCCGGTTAATGCATGTAAACGAATGACCATCAGCTAGGATATCATTCATTAATGGGGAACCGGGATATTTGCTGGAAAAGTGAGGGAGCAGGGACTGTATCGTTTACACATGGTGGGGAGGAACGTTTCTTTAGTTATTATTGTGTAATTTACAGATTGTAAGACTGTACTGCTAAAATGCTGGCCTATAGCAGGATGCATTATGGAATGTAACAGACGTACTCTTTTGAACCTAGCATTGTTTAGACTGCTGTGTATGGAGATTTTCTTTTCCTTTTCCTTTTTGCCATTCTCGAACCCCTGTATACATCGTTTTTTTTTGTATCAATATGTTCTATTGGTTGATCAAAAATTAATAAAACTATGTTTAAGAAAAAATAACAAACACATTCTTTTCTAGCATAATCAGGATAAAATATAGTAATGTTGTAATTCTGCTACAAAACTTTGCGCCATGTATGCACTTTATTATTGCTTTTTAGCATGTCTTGTTCATTTATTATTAAAATATTCTATTTCTGGGATGTATTTTAACATCATAACAACAGAAGTAATTAAAGAAATATTAAAAGACATTGGTGGTGCTCGTCCAAGTTTAGCGCTGCATGTTGTCTGCTTCACTGGTTGCCTAGGTGCCTTCATTCATCAGTGACTGCTGTGGTCCCACAATATAGGTTGAGTGCATCTACAGGGACTGCCCACTCTCTCCTGCTGTACTTCACAGTGACTCCAGGCTTGGGACTCAAACTTGAGCCAACTGGGTGCTAAGCAGCAGTAATGCCTCAAGGTCATGGGGCCTCTATACTAAGGGCCGGATATTCAAACTGCGGTATTTTGTGGCGCAAGCCCTTGCGCTGCACAAAATAGTTGCGAAGGGGTGTGGCCGGAGTGATATTCAAAGGAGTTGCGCTATTGAGCAACTCCTTTATCACCCCGGCCACAGCCACTGTGCGTGGTGCAGTGGAACTTGCACCACCGCCGAGTGGTCAAGTGGGCATTCAACTTCTTGGTGGCGCCAAGTACCATTCGCGCCATCATCAAATTTCTGATATTCAAAGGTGACATGCAAATGGGGCCATAATTCATGCAAAGGCGGGGGCATTTGCATCTGTTTATAGCCCCATTTTGCATCGGCTTAGCATGCAGGTGTGCCCGATCCCGAGGACTTGCGCCTGGCGCCCCTGCCAGGCAGCAGCTGTCGGGACCGACACCCTGCAGCCCGATCACGGGCAAAAGGTAAAACATCCCCCACCCCACTGGCCCGATCGGCGGGCAAAAGCATTAAACTCCCCTCCCCGACTGGCCCGATCATGGGCAAATGCTGAAATAACCCCCACCAGCCCGATCGCGGGCAGCAAGTGTCCCGAACATATCCCTGGTGGTCAGTGGACCGATAAGCCTGATCGCGGGCTGCAGGTTTAACCACCTCCTCCCAAAGCATCCCTGGTGGTCCAGTGGACCGATAAGCCCGATTGCGGGCTGCAGATGTCTAACTCCCCAAGTAAACATCCTTGGTGATCTAGTGTCCCCTATCCCACACGCACAAGCCCCACCCTGCTCTCCCCCAGCGGCGGGCAGCAGCATCACCGCCCGCCGACTGACTGCCGGTAGGGCTACCGCCAGTGGTGCAGGCAAGAGCCAATGGGCGTGCAGCTATACGTCCCAAGACAGTCCAGATTTGTGAATAAATTCTTTACAAATCTGGACTGCACTGTCTGACTCGACTACGCCCAAGTGGCTCTTGCCCCGCCAGTGAAGCGTGCAACTACGAGCAATCATGCGGCGGCGGCCAGCGGGTAACAGGCGGGTAGGATGCTGCCGCTGCGGGGAGGCGGGGTGATGGGGCTTCACTGGGTCGGTGGGGTGGGGGACACTAGATCACCAGGGATGTTTACTTGGGGGTTTAGACATCTGCAGCCCAGATCGGCCTTAGTCCACTGGACCACCAGGGATGCATTCGGGAGGGGGGTTGTAAACTCTGCAGCCCGGTGATTGGCTTATCGATCCACTGGACCACCAAGGGATATGTTCGGGAGGAGGGACACTTGCTGCCCCGATCGGGCTTGCTGCGGGGGGTTATTTCAGCATTTGCCAGCGATCCGGCCCAGTCGTGGGAGGGAGTTTAATGCTTTGCCCGTGATCGGCCAGTGGGGGACTTTTACACTTTGCCGCGATTGGGCTGCAGGGGGCACAGGGAGTCGGTTGAGGGCCAGCCACAGGTGGCAGCTGCTGTGTTGCACCTGCAATGCGGCAGCTCACCTGTGGTGGCCCTCGACAATCCTTTTTTGGCTCAAAGTTGTGCAGGCGCAGGTTGGGGTTGTGCCTGCACACTCTGCACAGCCGGCTGAATATCGGGCTGTGCAGTTTATGCATGGTTCCTCCCCCTCCAGTTCAGCATGCATTCATTTGCATTGCGCTGTTGCTCAGCATGTTTTCAGTGGCGCAACTGCCTCCTGCTGAATATCGCAGAATGGCGCAATTTCGGACTTGTGCAGGCGCAACCCTATTATGCATGGCGCAACCCTTTTGAATATCTGGGCCTAAGTGTTTAACATCCAGTTTAGCAACAGATACTGAAAAAACACAGGGTTCACATAAAAATGATTTCAGTAACTAAATCTAGCTACAGTATGTAAAGAGCAGGGGCCAGGCTGTTAAAAACCCTTATTTGGGCAGACAACTTACTTCCCAGAATTTCTGGGGCCACCCATTGCTGAAATTTTCAAAAGTTATTATTTCTGCTGAGTCCCTAGAAACTCAGGGTAGGCAGTTCTTTGCCCAAAAAAGTGTTTCTGAAATGTGCTTGAGCAACAAATGTCATGGGTAAATGTCTTGAATATCCGGCTTTGTCACTTTTAGTATAAATACCTTGGCTAACGCAGCAGTGGAGTGTAGCGGTAGATGGTTTTCCAGATCCTGGCCACAGCAGGCGCACTAAAATGGAACATTGTGCATAACAACTTTTGCGCATATATTAGGGAATGAAGTGGGTATACCAGTCATCTGCATTAGGATATTAGTTAAAGTTAGACAGTAAGCATCTACTTACAGAGCTAATGTACTGCCTGAAATTAATATAAACTTTTAAAAGTAATCAGCTGCTAATATGTATACACTACACATAAGGATTGATCATAGTCTATAAAGCCCGTTCCATTTGCATCAGTCAGATTATCGGATAGTCTGATTCTGTTTCAGAGCTGGTTAAAGTAACAGAGTTGGAATCAGAATTTCCAGCTCCACATCTGACTACAACTTAAATCACATACCACATAGTATATAAAGAACAAGCATTTGTCAATGCCGAATGTTTGCTTATTGGCATTGGTAGTGTAGGAGTTAGAGAGCTGCATAATAAGAATGGCAGTGAAGTATTGAACTGAAGCCAACCTCACCACCACCCTGCAGAGACTGACAGGCATTGGGGTGTGCCTTTGGGTCGTCAGGCGTAGCGGCCATGCCGTTTCACCACACCCTACCCTGCAGACACCGACAAGTGTCACGGTGTGCCTTGGGGTCTTTGGCCCTTATGCTCACCCCATTCCATCAGGAAATACGGTGAGATGGGTCCTGTATAAGAGAGTGGGGTGAACTTTGGGGCCGAAGAGTCCAAGGCACACCTTGATGCCACTCACTGGCTGCAGGGTGTGGAATGGTATGAGCATTACAGGCGAGAATCCTAATTCACACCCCTGATTCCTCTCAATCTCTACAGGCTAGGGCGTTATGGTCGGAAACCCTAATGCCTCAGGCGTTCGTTGGCATTTTGACTCCAAATTTTCAACCTGTTTTTTTTTGTGACCCCCACCTTATGAACAGTGGCAGTATCAGTTTGTTAGCCGTAAGCTGATTTTGCACAGCGACTACGCCATTTGGCACTACAGGTGCAAAAACACATTTCGAACAGGATGTGAAAAATGACAGCTGTACTGTTCATGGGAGGTGCAAAAATGGAAATGTGAAATTCTGCAGTGAAAATATTAAAAACTGTTGAAGTTATGGCGTGTGTAGAAAATGCTACGCACACCCGTAATACAATTAGTTTGGGGATTTTTACAGCAGATTGCCAACACAGGGGTTGTGTAACCTCCGCTCATGAACAGTGTCACTGTGATTTTCTTAATCTGTCCCGAACAGTGATTTCCCACAGCGACCACGCATTTCTGCACTGGAAGTGCTAAAACACATTTCGGCCATGGTGTGAAAAATGACAGCTATACTGTTCATAAGGAAGTGTGGAAAAATGCCAGTGGTGAAAATCTGGACTGAAAATATTAGAAATCCATGAAGTTACGAGGGTGCTTGGAAACTGCACAATGGTCGCTCGTAACACAGTCATTTTATGGACGTATTTCACCAAATTTTTAACATAGCCATTTTAACACCTCTGCTCATGAACAGTGTCACTGTGATTTTCTTAATCTGTCCCGAACATTGATTTTGCACACCGACTGCGCCATTGTACGCTACATGGGCGGAAACACATTTTGGCCGAGATGTGAAAAATGACAGCTGTACTGCTCATAAGGAGGTGTGGTAAAATGGCAATGTTGAAAATCTGGAGTGAAAATATTGAACAGTCGCAAACTTACGAGCGTGCGTAGGAACAGCGCAACACATGGTCGTAAAACAGTAATTTTGGGTAATTTTTTCACCAAATTTTTAACGTAGCCATTTTAACACCTCTACTCATGAACAGCATTGCAGCGATTTCTTAATCTGTCCCGAACATTGATTTCGCACACCGACTGTGCCATTGTGCGCTACATGCGTGGAAACACATTATGGGTCAGATGTGAGAAATGACAGTTGTACTGCTCATAAGGAGGTATGGTAAAATGGCAATGTTGAAAATCTGGGGTGAACATATTGAAAATTCGCGAACTTACTAGCATGCGTAGGAACTGCGCAACGCATGCTCGTAAAACAGTCATTTTGGGGAATTTTTTCACCAAATTTTCAACATAGGGTTTTTGGGGGCCTACCTCATGAACTATGACATTGTCGTTTCATAAATCAGTCCCGAAAGGTGGTTCCGCGCAGTGACCGCAAAATCACCTTCCGGGGCCGAGTAACGCCGTGACAGTGACAGAAATCATGAGGTGGGGTCCCAAAACCCCATGTTGAAAATTTGTGAAAGTTCCAAAATGCCTGAGATATGCACCAAAGTTGAAAAACGATTTATTCCATTATACAGCTTACGGCATTTCCTCAGTTCGCGATCGGCTTTGAAGAGTGCAGACATGTTCCCCGGTCCACGAAGATCGTTGCACCGAGCTCCGGAGGTAAGTATGGGGTGGGGGGGTATGGGAGGCAGGGAGCGCAGAGGGTGAGCGAGGTGGGGGGAGGGGGCAAGGAGACCGTGAGGGACTGTTTTTGGTTTTCAGGTTGTTTTTTAACAGCATGACGACGCTGCGGACGCTTGCCACGCTGGGGTGGGGCTCTCAGTGGCAGCTGGAAGGCTGTTTGGGGCATGGAGCCGATGGGGATTGAGCACCCCCGTCAGCCATAACAATTTTTGCAGCGTGGTAGCTGGAAGGCTGTTGGGGGCGCCTAGGCAAGAGGGATTGAGCACCCCCGTCATCATAACAATTTTTTGCCACGCTGGGGTAGGCTCTCATGGCAGCTGGAAGGCTGTTGGGGAGGACAGCACAGCCAACGGGTATGCATGCTTGTGTATGTGGGGGAGCGCATGAGCACGCAATATCTTATCGCTGCTCACTGAAGCGTAGCTCTCCCTTTCAATTGTATGGCACTGCATTTTGGATCATCGCACTATGTTTCTTGCACATGCATGCAAACAAACATAAAAATGAGAACCCCTAGAGAAAACCACCCCCTTTTTCCCCACCCTTGTTTTTCCCAGGCTCCCCTTGCCTTATGCTGCTGCTGCAGCTGGGGGAGGGGGGCATCTGCTGCTACTGGACTGGGGGCTGGAGACGAGACTGGGTCTGGCAGGTGGCTGGGGAGGACTGTGTTGCAGTGGACTGTGGGCGATTGGCACTGCAATGAGTGCATGTGTGTGGCATTTGGAACAATGTAGCAGCAGTTCACCTGAACTGGGGGAGGGGCCCTCCCAGCAGCAATAGCAGCAGACAAATGACCCCCAGCAACAGCAGATGACCGCCCCCCCGTAAAGGCAGATGACCCCCTAGCGGCAGTAACATAAGGTAATGGGAGCCTGGAGAAAACATGAGTGGGGGGGGGGGGGAGTCCTTTGGGGTCTAGTGAGGACTCCATATATGTAGTACTGGCTGGGGAGATTTATATGAAATCAGATTTTTTAAATTGGAATTTGGATGTTCAGCTTCAAAATCTGAAAATCCTAAATAGAAAAGAAAAACACTGGAATCCAATTAAATACAATTCAGAGCATCGGGTTCCGATCAGCCCTTGTTCACATGAAACTTTTTTTGCAACCAGAGGGTCTTGGCCAACAGCTGTGCTGCATAGACAAGTGGAGGTAGAACTCCTGTGCATCCTACAACTTGTTTTAAAACTGAACTTTTTTATAGAGTGTCATCTCAATATTTATACCTTCAGTGAGACTGGACTTTTCTGCAGCTGTGGTAATGATATTACCGGCTGGAATGATGGGGTAAGGAAGCACTGATTCTAGATTTGGAGTCGGTGAATATGCCAAAATCTGGCACTTTTGCCTTCAGTTCAGTCCAGTCAAACGTAGAAACATAGAAGCAGAGAATGACAGCAGAAAAAGACCAAAGGCCCATCTAGTCTGCCCCAGAGTTTCCTGTCTGCCCCTGGGACCCATTACCCATACAGTGTTTTATCCCTTCTGGTTCACCCTCCCACTCCTCTTCCTACTGTTGCTGACGTCCATAACCACCAAACCCTTCACTCTTTCCCAGCCATGCTTGAAGCCATTTATGGTCTTAGGGGCCACCACGTCCACTGCTAAACTGTTCCATGGCTCCCCCACCCTTTCCGTATAATAGAACCTCCTCACATCACTCTTAAACCTTCCCCCTGCCAGTTTCCACTCATGCCCTTAGGTTCTTGACTCTGTACTCCTACTAAATAGTTTCCCGCAGTTCACCTTGTTATTCCTTTCAGGAACTGGAAGGTTTCTGTCATATCCCAACTCTCTCACATGGTCTTCATTGAGTACATGTTCAGTGCCTTGAGGCAGTCTTCATAAGATCTGTCCTGTTGGCCCTGAATCATCTTGGTCACCCTGCTTGCACCGTCTCCAGCCTGTTCTTGTCTTTCCTTAGGAGAGGACTCCACAACTGGGAAACGTATTCCAGGTGCAGACTCAGCAGTGCTCTATATAGAGGTAGTAGTAGTACTCCTTTTTCCTGCTGCCAGTACCCCTTTCGATACATCCCAGCATCTTATTAGCCTTACTATAGGCCTGGTTACACTGGCTTGATTGTTTGAGGGAGTCACTAATGATTAGAGATGCAGCACAGTAAAATTTCGCCTACGAAATGGACGTGAAGTAGCCACTTCGCGTTACCATTCCACTATCACCAGTGCCCATTTCAAGCCCTCACTTCACGCTTTCGCATTGTAATTATGACTTTTGTTGTTCACTCTTCCTTACTACGAAGGTGGAGCTGACACCACAGACAGCCCACACACGCCGCATGGCTTGCCAGTGTAGGTCACATGCTTCAGGCAGGCAGGAAGTGACTCATGCTTGAAAGAGCGTTTCACTTTCGCCTTGTAGTAGGAGAAAGAGATTGTGTTGGTTAGAGTGAGAGAGGAAAATCTGTTGGAAAAACACTTTAAACCTTTTAGTTTTTTTGCTATAGGTGCTTATTTTTGAGTATTTGTTGTCTGGATTTGTGTTTGTGCAGTACTTCAGTTTAGTATTTGTTTATTATTAAGTGTTTTTGAGTGTCTGTGTGTGTGTATTTGTGAGAGAATGAGAGAGAGCCAAGAATGGAGGGGAGGGACTTGGGGTTTTCACGACGTGGCGGTGATCGGTGTAAGACACGCTGCGGGTGGCCGGCTGCATCTAGACCGGAGCACCATCCTGAGTGTTCCCCCCCGAAACAAGAGATAGTGGAGTTGGTGCCATGGAAACACCACCTCCTGTGGCACCGACCAGTGCCCCTCTAGTGCCAGCAGCACCTACTGTGGCCCCTGTGCCAGCGGCTCAGCAGCAGCAGGAAGTCAGGGGGAGGAGCCACAGCAGCAGTTGCAGCAGTAGGTTTCTGTGCCCCGGGCCCCAACTGTACAGCTGCAGCCTCTGGCTCCAACAACACCTGGCCCCCACCTGTGCCTGGTCCTCCCGCATCTCATTAGTGTGGGAGTTTTTACTACACTGCCTGGGGACAGGAGTGTAGTAAAGTGCGATTTAGGCAGTGTTGAGGTGCACTGTGGCCCCAAAGGAAGTCATCTTGGCACAGGGGGCCAGCGCACCCACATGTATAACCACCACTGCCTAGAGTGGCAGGCCAAGGTTGCCAAACAGGCCAGTAATGCACCTACTGGGGAAGAGGGGGCAGAACAGCATTCACCTGTGCGTGTTATGAAGGGGGGGGCCATGGCAGAACCGGCTACTCCAACACCACGACCTGCAACACTTCCTGATGACGGTGGCAACCCTCTCCAACTGTCTGCCACACAGGCCGATTTGGGCCTGCTGTGGAATGAGGTGGATGCTGCAAACCACCGGCTGGACAGTGTTGAGCAGCAGTTCGATCGCATTGAGGGACACTAACTATAGATCATGAGGATACCTCAACTGCTGCTGTCCCATCACAACAGCGATTATTAGTTTTTTAGTTTGTCCTTGCACCCACCACCACCCTCTGTGTGAAATAATAGTTCCTGATGTTGCCCCGATCCATCCCCCCTCTATCTTGAAATTTTGGTCCCTTCTTCCTACACATCTTTTGTTCTGGATGCGGCTACCCTGTTGTTGAATCCATTTCTGTACTTGATGATTTTTGTCAGCCCCCCCCCCCACACACACCTTTCCTTGTGTTTGTATATAATGTCCTTTAGTGTATCTTCACCTGGCTTCATTCTGGTGCATACCCTTGGCATTTCAGTTCCCCTCCTTTGTACAGCCATTTTTTGACTTCATTTTGATGTGATGGCTCCCAATACATCCCAGTAAACCCTGTCCCCCAGCCCTCCTTACTTCCTTTTGGCATTTGTCTTGCATACCTTTAGGTCATCTGACACAGGTCACTATCCATTTTTGTTGTTGTTTGTCTCTCCCCCCACCATTGTGCACCATTATGTGTATAATAATGCTAAGCATGTGTTCCGTTTTTCTTTTGGATAACCTCGTTTAACTCCCAAAAATGATGAGAACCATGCCCAAAAACAGCTGAAATAAAATAAAGTAAAAAAAATGTTGTCCTTGCCCTCATTATATTCCTATTTAACAAAACCAGAAAGCCATAACTCCACACAAATAAATGCCAATAAAATATGTTCACTGCTAGTGCAAACGTATTTATGGCAAAACAAGGCACACTAATGACCCTTGCGCTTTGGCGGTTAGGCCTTCATTAGTGTGCCCCCTAATGAAGGCCTGAACGCCGAAGCGCAGGGGGCATTTGTGTGTGGCTTGTTTTGCCATCAATAAAGTTGCAGTAGCATTGAACATTTTTTCTTGGCATGTATTCATATAGAGTGGTGGCTTTGTTGGTTTGTCTTGCACTTTTGGAGCTAGCTACTCTGTACCAGCACCTGTCCACAGTGTTTATGTAGTGTGCTTCTGGCGGCCCTTTTATATTCCTACTTAACAATGTCTGTTTACCATGAAATATTTTTGGTGCCTCAGTAATGTTTCCTTTTTGTTGTGGTGGTTTATTTGTTGAAAAGCAGGTGTGAGCTGTGCAATAATCTGCTAAACAGCATGTGTGCGGTGCGCTGTCATGTGCACACACTGTCCAGCCCCCTGAAAACATATATGATAGGTGACTTGCTCCACTGTTGATGGTATAAAGACTATATAACATATATTCAAACAACATGAAGTCTTGCTGTATTCTGACAGATGCAGTGATCCCCAACCTTTAAACTGCCCCGGAAAACAAAGAGTTAACTTTCTATGCAGAGCATAGAATGCTGAGCTCGAGCTCAGTTGCAGTCTCTGTCTGGAGTGTTTTAAACTCAAACCGTCAGATTCTTTATTCTGCCTCACTGAACGGCCGCTCCGGAGATTTCTCCTTCAGTTCTGTTCGAAAGTCGGTTAAAGTTTCAGTTTTTCGTTGGTTTTTAAACCAAAAAAGTTATCCGCATAGTCGGTTCAGTCTCTGTCTGTGGTTCTGTGAGTACTAGATAGGCATTGTTCTGTTTTTCTGTGTGGAACTTGTAAAAGTGCGGTCGGTTCGGCTGAACCAGCCATTTGATAGTGAAATCTTGTGTTTTGTGTTTTTACTTACTGTGTGGTTACCGGTCCTTATCCATTCTAAAAAAAAACGTGTTTTAGTAAATTTTTTTCCAATACCCGTGACATGGTTACGAACTGATAAGGGAGTCTTGCCTGGCGGTTGCCATAAAAAGGGTAAGTTGGTTAGGTTGGCCATGTCTGAGAAACCCAAGAGAAAAAAAAACGAGCCCACTGGGTTTCAACACTGCAGTGAGTGTGGGGAGGTCTTTGCTAAGGCCGATCCCCACACCACCTGTGTTTATTGTCTGGGGTTTGACCACCTCGATTCAGACTGCCAAATATGTAAACATTTTCCCAAATCTACCCTTGTGAAGAGATTAGATAGACTGAGGAAAAAGGAGGCTGAGAAGTCCGCTGACCCGGATGGTCAGCCCGGTTCGGTTCCGACCGAACCAGAAGGAGTGCCCTCTGACCAGGGCGATACTTCTTCGGGCAAAAGGAGAGCCGATTCTGAGGGATCAGTTCTGACAAAAAGAAAACGCAAAGATAAATCGTCTGGTTCGGATCCAGAGGCTCATGTTCCGACCGCCGAAGAGATAGCCAGAGCGATTCAGATTGTGGAATTGCTCAGCCCGGCTCCTACCGATCTGGCACCTTCTGGCAGGGGTTCGATTCAGTTGGTTTCCCCGGTTCAAGATTATACCCTCAAAGATTTTTATGAACTGGAGTTTGAAGAGGAAGGGGAATTTGAGGATGATGATGGTGAAAGTGAGGGTCTGGATGTGCCTGTGGAACTGGACATCTCCCTAGACAGACCTTCAGGTGTTTCCCCTTCAAGGCTTTGTGAGTCCCTTTCTCACTTTATGTTCTACAGAAAGGTGGCTGAAACCCTCCAACTTCCTATGGAGGAGGCTGTGGAGGATCAAGAGGAGCCTGATTACGTAGAAATGATGGACATCCCAGAGTCCAGGAGACTGTCTATTCCCCTCCACAAATCCTTTGGGAAACAGACACAAAAAATCCTAAAGTCTCCTAACACTATACCTCCTGTAGATAGAAGAATGGACAAGAGGTATACACTTTCAGGCTCAGACACAGAGTTCTTATACCAGCAATGCAGCCATGTTGAGGTAGTGCAGGCTGCTGCCTGTGACAAGGCAAATATTCCCTTGGCTTCACACCACCCAGACAAGGACTCCAGGAAGATTGATGCCATGGCAAAGAAACAGTACATGGCATCTTCCTTGGGACTCAGGCAGGCGAATTATATGGCCTATACAGCCAGGTACCAGAAGTCCAGGTGAAACACTGTATACTGGCACTGGCTAAACAGGCTCCCCCCCAGCTGGCCAAGGAGCTGGAGGCGGTTGCTGCCGATGGGATTGAGGTATCTAAAGTTCAGTTTCATGCTGCTGTGGACTCTAACGATGTGTCATCAAGAGTCATGGCTACATCTGTGGCTCTTCGGAGAATGGTTTGGCTCAGATGTACTAGCCTCTCACAGGATAACCAGGCTAAGGCCATGGATTTTCCTGTAGTGGGTAATTCTCTGTTTGGGGAGCAGACAGAGAATTACATGAAGAAAATGGATGAGTACAGGACTACTTACAGGAGTGCTCAGGCCAAGGAGAGGCAGGCAGCTCCTCAAAGGCAGCAGTCTAGGGGCAGGGGCAGGCCTTTTCAAAGGCCTTTTTACCAAGCACAGGCCTCTTCTTCCTTTTCGCAGAGGGGGTTCTTCAGAGGGAGAGGCAGAAGGGGGATGAGCAGGGCTGCATCCACTCCTCAGCCTAAAGCCCCTGCCAAACAGATACCCTGATGGGCCTGCCTGGGTCGACTCTCCTATTCCAGTAGGGGGCAGGCTGGCTTACTTTGTCCAGGACTGGATGTCTATTACATCAGACAAGTTGGTCCTGGAAGTAGTAAGCCAGGGACTGGTTCTCAGCTTCAGAAAATTTCCAAAGATGAGAGCCAGATCTTTTCCACCTGCAAATCTGTCGGGGAAACCCTTGCCCTAGAGGCAGAGGTTTCTTCTCTTCTAGCCTTAAGAGTCATAGAGAGAGTACCTACCCTATACTGGGGCAAAGGACTGTACTCCAGGTACTTCCTGACCCCAAAAAAGACAGGGGAGTGGCGACCCATCCTAGACCTGAGATATCTTAACAAACATCTTTTAAAACCAAAGTTCAAGATGGTAACTCTGGGAATAATCCTTCCCTCTCTAAGGCCAGGGGACTGGTTAGCCTCCCTGGACCTCAAAGATGCCTGCTTTCACATTCCCATCAGGTGCTCCCACAGAAAGTACCTCAGGTTCGAGTTGCCCTCAGGCCACTATCTGTTCAGAGCAATACCCTTTGGCCTAACCTCAGCCCCAAGGGTTTTCACAAAGTGCCTAGCAGTAGTAGTAGTTGCCTTTCTAAGAAGGCAAAATATTTCCATTTTTCCATATCTGGACGATTGGCTAATAGTTGGCCAGTATCCAGACCAAGTCAAGTCTCACCTGCAAGTGACCCAGCAAGTGCTCACTTCTCTAGGATTTCTTCTCAACCTTCCCAAGTCAGTTCTTGAACCAGTCCAGCTTCTTAGCTTTATAGGGGCAGAACTGGACACACTCAGAGCAAGAGCCTTTCTTCCTCTCGAAAGGGCAAGGGTTCTGATGGAACTAGCCTCTTCCTTCAGCCTTCAGGTATCTCAACCAGCAAGGCATTTCCTCCAGCTCTTGGGCCACGTGGCAGCTTCAGCAGCAGTGGTCCAAAGGGCAAGATTCCAGATGAGGGATATTCAGTTCCACCTGAGAGCTTTTTGGTCTCAGAGGAAGGATTCCCTTACCAAACTGATCCCAGTGACTCTGACCTTGATCCAAGCCCTCCAATGGTGGCAGGATCAGGAAAATTTAAGACAAGGTGTTCCTTTTACTACTCAGCCTTGTTCAGTGGTCCTTACCACGGATGCTTCTCTTTTGGGCTGGGGAGCCCATCTGGGATCCCCCACTGCCCAGGGACTGTGGTCCCCTCAAGAATCCCTTCTCCATATCAATCTCCTAGAGCTCATGGCAGTTTTTCTGGCCCTAAAAGCTGTCTCTCAGTCAATACAGAACAAGGCGGTTCAGGTCAGAACAGATAACACCACCACCATGTGGTACATCAACAAGCAGGGAGGCACTCGGTCCATGGCCTTGTGCACGGAAGCCATGAAGTTGTGGTCCCTGGCTTATTCCCTGCAAACCTCTCTGGTAGCAGTTCACCTTCCAGGGAAGGACAATGTGCTAGCAGATGCACTGAGCAGGATCTCTCAGGGCTATCACGAATGGTCCCTGGACCCTCAAGTGTTGAAAGTGATTTTTTCAAGGTGGGGCACTCCAGAGATAGATCTCTTTGCAGCCCCAGACAATCACCAGCTCCCTCTCTTTTGTTGCAGACCTCCAGTCTTGGGCTCAGCTTTTACGAGCCCGAGTGCATAACAGTGCTGCCGGTCTCCACCAGGGGCCGCTGCTGCACCGGGCTATCCCTGGATCCTTCCCCAAGAGAGGAGAGCAGTCTCCATCGGACGCTCATTCCTCTCTGTCCCCTGCTGACCCCCAGCGGTCCAGGCTCATTCCTGAACCTTGGCCACCGGCGTGCTGCGAGGTGTGCCGTCCAGCACCTCGACCCTCAACGGCACTGGTCCAGCCCTTAAAAGCTATATTAATCAGACAGTTATTCATGCAGTTCAGAGTCCCTACACAGTCACACACTCTGTGTACCCAGGTAGGAAAACAGTGGGCTAGCCAGGAACGTTGCAGCTGGATGGGGCCCTGTGATGGAAGAAAGCAACATGCACAACACGCACTATTTGTAATCCAGAGCTGGAGGGCTCAGTTCATGAAAGAAAAGGCAACAGTACAATCAGATGACAACATTTTTAGATTTAGCTGTTGTTGCAGGGAGCTACCCTGATGTTTACTCATGATACCCAATACTGGACACAGGCAGGATGAAATCGAGACTGCAGGCTGTTGAGCTGGAGTTCCCGGAGAAGCAGGGCACACGAATCACCAAGACGTCGTTCCTGTTCAAGGCATTGAGCAGAGAGCTGATCCCCAGGCTGGTCTCTCGTCGATGACTTTCTCTACGTAGCAGGTATTCTGGCTGTGCCAGTGTAGCAGGGGCCAGGCAAATGGAAATGGTTATGGATTCAGTCCGTGGAGCTGGGTACAGCCTCCAGCAAGCAAAACACAGTTCAGACACACAGTGGGGAATCAAATCACGACCCACTATAAGCACACAGCACATTCACATGTAAGGAAATTCCACTGTACCAGGCAAATGGCTTTCCAGTCGTAATTACAGAGTCTTTGCACAAACCAGGAGTTCAGAGGTAGCTGGAAGTCCTGACAGGTCGATTGCATTCAGCAAATCTTTGGTCTTCTTCAGGTGAAAGCCTGGTCACAATTCAGTGGCTTAATTCGCTCTCCAAATTCGGATTCAGTCCGAAAAAAAAAAACCACAAGTTCCCTCTCACGAACAGCAGGCAGGCATACAGGTCAAACTCAGGCCTTTCCACAGTTCTCCCGCATGAATCCACTATGGATTGCTGCTCAAACTATCTCGAGCTGTTACTTCTTCACTTCCCAACTCAGATCTAACTGAAACTGCAAGCAGTGTGGAACTTTCCCCAAGAACCCCAAAAGGCGTGGTTGGCTGATCTGTCGGTCAGTCACAACAAGGGCTCCCCCTCCAGGTTATTTAAGGCACCAAAAGCCCAAAGCTACAATTCCTACAAGTTTTGGCCCCACCATGCCCCTGTAAGCAGGCTCCATTTCAGAGTCCAAATGTACTGATTGGCCCATTCTGCAGTCCAGGACCAAGATGATGGAAACAAACAGAACTGTCCATGCTGCAAAGAAGGCAGGTTAGAACAAACTGCAGTATTATTACTACTCTAACAAATGATCAGCAAACAAATACATCTTCTAACTGAGCCCCCTCTCAGATTAATTATGACTGCAATCCAGGCAGCTCTTAAAGAGACAGTACACAGAGGCTATACAGGCCCTCTCTGACAATGCATTTAAACTGCTAAAATGCAGAACACCATCCTGGCAGTGAGCATTTAGGCAAGCTCAAGGAAGACTTTTTGGGAACCCCCATTTATAGGGGGGTTACACCCTTCCCTGCCTGGAGAAAACTTGGCGTCCGTGTCAAGTCTATACCATCATGCATCAGTTAACATAAACATTACTTTACTATACACATTCACTACACTTCATGATACTATATCCATAAGGACAATACTTATGCATGTTTCATACAGGTAATACTAATTCTACTATGATTAACATACTTGTGACATCACAATACTGATTCATGTTATAACTTCTTATACATTAAACAATGTTGGAGGGGGCCCTTCCCTATCAGCTAACTTGGGGCTGGATGGGGCAGGGGCACCATACTGAGAAGGAAGAACAATCAACCTGGAATTGACCATTAAGCTTAGTTTGGGTAGTGAGCTTTGAGAAATATAAACGCCTTTGTGAACCACATTGAGAGGCAAATCCACTGGCCTCCTGGGAGAATCATAACTGAAGCGCAGTACTGGCTTGACAGCTCGGCTAGTCTTTCTGGGGGGAACAGCCACAGTCTCTGTACTTTCAGCACTAACTTTCGAGCTTTCGTCATTCGTTAGGGGTGCCTCTGCACGGATGGGAATGTCCAAACTGGGAGCACTGTCAGCTCTTTGCTCTGTAGGCTCTGTTTCCACAACACTTGGCTCATTTAGAGAAGGTTCTGGCACAGTTAGGCTTTGTGGCACTGAAGGGGGGCTGTCAACACTCTCATATTGTTGTTCAAGTTCTGGTGCATCACCAGGGAGACTCAGATCATCTGCCCCTTCTTTGGGCAATTTACACAGTTCCACAAAACAGAGAGTCCGCAACCTCAGATGTGATGCTTTGTACCTCACTTTCAGGGAGAATTGGCTCCAAGGACGAAGCTGGGGGCTTAGGCAGTCCAGAAGGCCCAGCTTCATCTCCACAATTAGTCATGGGGTTACCTCGAAACAGCTGACTCAATTCATAGGAGGGGTAATAGGCATTGTCACACTCACTATCATCAGAGGTGGACTGACCCCAGTCACTATGATTCTGGGCCTGCTGCGGGGGAAACCTTAACTCTGTAACTACCGGGGTAGGTTGACTCTGTCTCTTTTTTGCAGCAGCATGAGTCAGCAGCCCAGGGGAGGCAATGTCTGCTGGCTCAGCTTCAATAATAACTTGGCTGATAGGCAGCAAGTAGTTATGGTGCATGGTCTTGACAACTTTGGAGTTATTCTCTGAGCGTACCTTGTATACTGGTAGATCATCCAGCTTTCAAACTACTACATGAGGAAGATGGTGCCACCTATCAGCAATTTTGTGCTTGCCATGTAGTCCCAAATTGTGTAACAACACACGGCTTCCGGGCTGTAGCTCTTGAGCCTTTACTTTCTTGTCATGCCTCTCTTTGTTGGTGAGATTTCTTTTAGCAGCCATTGTCTGGGCCAGTTGATATGCATGGTTCAACTGAGCTTTCAGTTTCTGTACATACTGCAGGTAGTTTTCAGCTCAGACCCCATCTGGAAAGACCCCAAAACAGACATCAACTGGCAGGCGGGCCTCCCTCCCAAACATGAGGCGGTGGGGGAGAACCCACTAGCGTCATTTTTGGTGCAATTGTATGCATGTACCAAGGTGCTAATCTGCTGGCTCTACTTATGCTTGTCTTTTGGGTGGAGGGTGCCCAGCATGTCTAGAAGGGGCAGTTAAAACGTTCTGGTTGAGGGTCCCCCTGCGGGTGATAGTGGGTGGTTCTTGAGTTCTGCACTCCCCAAAGAGAGAGCATTTCTTTGATTAGCCGACTTTCAAAATCTCTGCCTTGGTCAGAGTGGATCCACTGGGGGGCAACATAGTGGACAAAGAAATTTTCCACTAGGACCTTGGCCACGGTAGAGGCCTTTTGATCTTTAGTTGGAAAAGCTTGTGCATACCGTGTGAAATGATCCTTAACCACTAACACATTGCCAATATTCCGCTGATCAGGTTCTAAACACAAAAAGTCTATGCCGACCAATTCCATGTGGGTGCTGGTAGTAATACTGACAAGGGGGGGCAGCCCTCTGAGGCAGGGCTTTCCTTTGCAGGCAAAGAATGCAGGTCTTTACATGGTGCTCAACATCGGCCTTCATCTTGGGCCAGTAGAATCGAGATCGTACCAGGTCAAGAGTTCTGTCAATACCGAGGTGCCCCATGTGATTGTGGAGGGACCTCAGTACCATATCTTTAAAGGCCGTGGGCAGGACCAATTGCTGCTTGTCTACTTTACCACTGCAATCCACTGTCTCTCTGTATAACAGCTGATTGTGTAACTTCAACCTGGGGCCTTCTTTAAATAATAGGGCAGTTCGCAAGTCAGGGGAATGCAACTGGGACACATCTTTCCCCGCATACAGGGCATCAAGTGCTGGCTGATCATAAGATCTTGGGACTGAGCCCACTGGATGCTGTCATTGTCAAATTGAGTTAGTGCACTAATATCTAGAGCAGAGAAATGGCAATAGGCAGTCGGTATGCAGGTATCAGGAGCGCCCCAAGCAATCTACTAAACAGTCCACTGTGTCCGTAGACATCTGTTCATCTCTATCAAACTTTTGGCACAATACTCGGATGTCAGGTTCAGACAACCTGACCCAGTCATTCTTGGAGACTGGCCTTCGTGACAGGGTGTCAGCATCAATATGGTTCAGTCCTGGCCTGTATTCAACTGCATACTCATAGGTTGATAAAGCAGAGAGCCACCGGTGCCCAGTGGCATCCAACTTAGCCGAAGTCTGTACATAGGTTAATGGGTTATTGTCGGTCTTCACTAATATCTTTGCCCCATAGAGGTACTCATGAAACTGGTCAACAGTGGCCCATTTTGGGCAAGGAACTCCAGCTTGTGCACAGGATAGTTTCGTTCTGACGGGGGTCAAGTTCCTGCTGGCAGAAGCCACTGGTCTCAAACCATCCTCATGGTCTTGATACAGCACACCTCCTAGGCCCTGCAGACTAGCGTCTGTATGCAGCACATAGGGCTTGGTAGGATCAGCATAGGCAAGGATGGGGGTGTGGGTGAGCTGGTATATGATTTCGTAGAAGGCTGCTTCACATTTGGGTGTCCAGCAGGGCCCAAAAGGTTCACCTGTTCGGAAGTATACTTTCTCAGGTTCTTTGACAGACCCTTTCTTGTATTTATGGTTGGTAGGGGAGGGTAACCCTGGGTGAGATTCAGGAGTGGGCGAATCACCTTGGAATAGTCTTTTGTGAACCTGCAGTAGTAGCCACAGAACCCCAGGAAATGTAGTCCTTTTTAAGTTATGGGGCTGGGGCCAAGTAGTCAGTGACTAGACCTTACTGAGATTGGTCTCTATCCCTTCTGCAGATACTATGTTACTATGTGCCCCACGTGGAGGTTTGAAAAAACTGGCTCTTGTCAATGGACAGCTTGAGGCCGAAGTCTTCCAATCAGTCTAGGACTTTAAACATACGAACATACGAATGTGCCAGCAGAAACAGACCACCCGGTCTATCTAAGTCTGCTGGAGTGTGCAGCTAACACCCCTAGTTTGCAGCTGCCCCGACGCCCCTCCCTTTTGTCATCCTACTGCCACCCCCACCCTCACTCTCTCCTGTTCCCTGTCCCATGCCCTTTTGAAGCTGTTCACAGATTTACATGGTACCACCCATTCTGGTAGGTCGTTCCATTTTGCTCCCACCCTCTCTGTGAAATAGTGTCTCCTCATTTCCTTCCTAAATCTTCCCCCCTCTATTCTTAGCCCATGCCTCCTGGTGACCCTCCCCCTCCTTAACTTAAAGACCCCATCTGCCCCATCCTTATTGATTCCCCTCAGATACTTGAATGTCTCTATCATGTCCCCCCTGTCCCTTCTATCCTCCAGGGTGAACATATTGAGGTCTCCCAGCCTGCTGTCATAGTCTCTCCCCTCCATTCCACATATCATCTTTGTTGCCCTCCTCTGCACCCCCTCCAGTAGCCTGATATCGTGCTTTAGGTATGGCCTCCAAAACTGCACACAGTACTCTAAGTGCAGCCTTACCAGTGATCTGTACAGGGGCAAGATCACCTCACTTCGCCTGGACGAAAACCCTCTTGCTATGCACCCCAGCATTTTGTTTGCTTTTGCAGCCACTCTCCTGCACTGGGCAGTGTTGTTCATGGTCCCCGTTATCATTACCCCAAGGTCCTTCTCCTCCTCTGTGATCCCCAGCTTACCCCCCACCAGCCAGTATTCTCTCCTTGGGTTCTTCACCCCGAAGTGCATAACCTTAATCTTCTTTGCATTGAACCCAAGTTGCCACCTCTCTGACCACTCCTCTAGCTTACTTAGGTCCCCCTGCAGCTGCTTCCATCCTTCCTCTCCATCCACCACTGCTCCGATTTTGGTGTCGTCAGCAAACAGACTTACCTTGCTCACCACCCCATGTGCAATGTCTGATATGAAGTGCCCAAACAATACTGGCCCCAACACAGAGCCCTGTGGCACCCCACTTGTCACTGGCCTTGGAGTTGAGAGCTTCCCTCTCACCACCACCCGTTGCAGCCTCCCACTCAGCCAGCTTGTAATCCAGTTCTTCATTTTTGCCCCTACTCCTACATCAGTAAGCTTCCCCCCAAGCTGCTCGTGAGGCACCAAATCGAAGGCCTTGCTGAAGTCCAAGTAATGAACATCCACCACACAACCCTTATCCAGTTCACCTGTCACCCAGTCATAATATTGTATCAGGTTGGTTTGACAAGACTTCCCTGAGACAAACCCATGCTGCCTCACATCCTGGAGGCCATTGTCCTCCAGGTACGACACCAGTCTTTCCTTTAGTATCGTTTCCGTGAGTTTGCACACTATGGATGTGAGACATACTGGACGATAATTACCCGGTTCATCCCTTGGCCCGCTCTTGTGTAATGGCACTACATGTGCCATCCTCCAGTCCATTGGCACACATCCCAACTCCAGGGAGGTGCTGTACAGATCTGCCAGTGGCTCTGCCAACACCTCCACCATCTCCCTCAGCACCCTGGGTGGATACCATCCGGCCCTGGTGCCTTGTCTACCTTCAGTGCCCTCAGTCCCTCTAGGACCCCACTTGCCTCAATTCTTCCTCTGTTACCTCCTCTCCTCCTGTCCCCACCCTCCCAGCCCATGCTGGTAGAGTCCCCCTTCTTCTGTGAACACGGAACAAAAGTATTTATTCAGTGCTTCTGCCTGCTGTTCCCCTCTTTCTGTCCACTCCCCACCTTTTTATCCTCACTATTGTCTCCTTGCACTTTCTTTTCTCCCTGATGTATCTGAAGAAGTCTTTCACCCCCCATTAATTCCTGTGCTAATCTCAGCTCCCTCTGGGCCTTGGCTTCTCTCACTTTTCTGGTCACATTCCCGCACCATCTTGCATATTCCTCCCTGTCCACTTCATTCCCTGTCCTCCTAAACCTCTGGTGAGCCACTCGTTTTGCCCTCACCACCTCCACAACTTCGCTGTTCAACCAGCATGGTTTTCTTGCTCTGCTTCTCTTACTCTGTGCCTTAATGCAGGCTTCTGTTGCCTCTGTAACCCCCCGTTAAATAATATCCCATTTCAGCTCCACATCCATCTCATGCCTTATGCCCTCCAGTTTCCCTTTCAGTACCTCCTGCATCCTCCCAAAGTCCACCCCCCTGAAGTTTCCACCCGAGTAACCGATTTCTCCGGCTCCCCACACATCGTGATATTAAACCACACTGTTTGGTGATCGCTGTTGGATAGTGGGTCCTCTACCTTTATTTCCCTCACCACCTCCCCATTCGACAATACCAGATCTAAAGTGTTCTTTAGCCTAGTAGGTACAGTAACCAACTGTGTCAGGAGACCATCCTGGATTGCATCAGGAGCACTTGCTCCCTAGCACTGGAGGTGACCGGAGTGCTCCAGTCAACCCCCGGCAATTTGAAATCCCCCACGATGACCACCTTTCCTTTCCTTTTCTACATACCTTTTTGATTTGTCCCGCTAGCTCCCTGTCAAGCTCCTCAGACTGGGACGGTGGCCTGTATACCACCCCAAACCTTAGTTTCCTACCCCTTGAGTCTAGGAGCTGCAGCCAGTTGGGTCTCATGCTCTCTAATCTGCCTCTGAACACAGTGACATCATTTAGGTACACTAGGCATTCCAGCAAGTTCATATCTCCCACCGCACGTTCCATCAGTTGCTGAAAGGTGGCTGGGGCACCCGAAATCCCCTGTGGCATTCTCAGAAATTTGTAGAACCCCAAAGGATAGATGAAGGCGGTTTTCTCACGGTCCTCCATGGCCATCGGAATCTGGTAATATCTGCTGCGAAGATCCACTACCGAGAACCATTTGCTCCCATTCAAGCAATCCAGGGCATCTTGTATATGGGGCATGGTGTATTGATCTGGGATGGTCCACCAGTTCAGGTTTCGATAATCAACACACATCCTCACCGACACATTCTTCTTACACACAACCACAATGGGAGAGGCATATGGGCTCCTTGATTCCTGTATCATGCCAGCAGCAAGCATTTCCTGCAGGTGTCTCCTCACATCATGTATGTCCACTGGGGTGAGGCGTCGGGATCTCTCTCTAAATGGCCGGTCATCATGCAGGCGTATATGATGCTCTGCACCCTGGACACACCCCACATCCCATTCTTTTAACGAAAACACTTGGTCTCTCTGGGCGAGTTTCTTGCTAATCCTAGCCTTCCATTCAGCTGGCAGCCGGGAATCACCAAAGTCAAATAAGTCCAGGGTCACTCTCATTTTGGCCAGAGTACTTGTTATTTGGTAATACTGCAGTGTCTGTGCAGTATACGGTATCTAGAGTGCACCCTCTGTTCACTCGGACCTCCCGATCTGACACATTCCGAATCTGGACCATCACTCGTCATGCATAGGCATGGGCACAGCAGGCAAAATGCTGAGTTTAACCAATAATCCTTCTGGCAACTTTCCATCACCTGGTGCATCCAACATTAATATGTTATTCTTCACGTTTCTCTTTAGGCGGTCTTCTCCATGGATTGTGCACTGGGTGTTGGGGGCCAATACCAAGGAGTCGGTTTCCTTTTTTCCACACTATCCCCACTGTCTCATCTGGGTCTTCTTCATTGGGTTTCTGTTGTAAGTCTTATGCCCTTTTTACTAAGGCTGGAATTCTTAGGGCTCGTCCAGTCAGTTGCCCTTGTTTCTCATGGCAGAGTTGTGCTAGTCTCCCAAACATGTGGGCATTTGTTCCAATTAACAGGGAACCTCATCATACAGTTCAGTGGGGGGGGGACACACTAGGACCAGTGTCTCTACTTGCTCCTCTACACCAGTTACAGTTGCAGGAAAAGACAACCAGAGGCGGACATATCCTAGGTAGGGATAAGACTTGTTGCTGAACCCCTACACATGTAGGCCTTCCAGGGATTGTAATGACACATCACATAAGTGTTTGTCATACCAGTCCTGAAATACAATGGTCACTTGCGATCCACTGTCAAGCACAGCCTGAGTAGGAATACCATTCACAGCCACAGTACTCCATATTGAAGGGCCCACTATTTTGGACCAGTCTGGAGGGACAACAGCAGGGGCCTGACAGACGATTAAGCCACAAAGGGGTTTGAGTTAGGATGGCCGAAGCCTTCACTGTGGTCATTTCGTGCACCCCTTGACCACTGACTCATTTTCTGAAGCTCTCCTTGAAGCTGGTTTACCACTTTCTCTAAGTCCTTCTGAGACCGGCATAGCCATCCTTGCTGCAATTGTGACAAATGACAGGCTCTCGGGGCATCCTTGGGGAAAACATAGCAGGGGATGCTGGACCATCGACGGGAGATTGTGATCTGACTTCTACTGGTAGTGTACCATGTCTCAAAAGTTCCTTTAGGGTGGCAGTCAATTCCTTGAACTCAGCCGAGAAGCTACCCTCAGTAGAGGATGCCTAAGGGTGCACCCCAACCCCCATAACAGTTACGTCCTGACAGGGGCCAGGGTCTCTGTCAGCAGGGGATACCTCAGCGAATGCACCCAGTTGTATTTTTCTGACTTCCTTCAGCAACTTCCCCCCCACCATTTAGCCCACGGCGGGACACTCATAGTGGTCTCCATTTCGGAAGGGCCTTTCTGTGACATGATCACTTGGGCTGCACTCACCCCATAATTACAATCTCCCTCTTCACCTTCTACCTGCCGGAGTTCTTTTGTCAAGTCACAGTAGTCAGGTGGGTTACCTCTCCTATCCTGGAGCCTTAACTGGATGATCTGCAGTTTAGAATGCTTGGCATGTTGCAGTATGTGCCCCAATCTCACACAGTTCAAATCACTGGTGGCTACCCCATCTTTCCAGTAAGCTTTCTGCAGAGCTCTTTCTAGGCAAGTAACATACACAGACAAACTTCCCCCTTCCATTGTTTGGTACCAAGGAATTTCCACATTAAGTCTCCCCTGACTCAGTGCTCCCAAAATTGCCTTCAAGTACAGATGGGTACTTCTGAGCAGGTGCATCAGGGTTCTTGGACCTCAAAAATTTAATGGCTTCAAGGGTGGGGCCCCTCAAACTTTCTATGATTCTTTTCCGTTTCTCAGCCTCCGCACACTGCCACTCGGGTACAAATGGGGCAACATAGTCGATCCAGGTCTCCCAGTCATCCTCCTCCTCCTGGGGTTGGGGAGGGTCCTGAGAAGATTCTCAGCCTTCGGTGGGAGTCATGACCAATGGCGGGTACAGATATAGGGGCCATCATTGGTATGGGCACAGAAGGTGGGGCAGTAACAGGTGCTGGAGTGGGAGGGGGTGTTGGGGAAGGAACACCCCCAGGTGGCAGGAATAGTTTTTTAAAGTTCTCTGTGGTTTTCCCTTCCTCCAGCAACAACTTAGCAAATTTCTCCTCAAAAGTCTCATATAATGTTGGGAGCTCATCCTCTCCAGGGTCTTTACTGTCTTTTGTTATCACTCTCCAGGCAGCTAGGACCCCTTCTGAGTCAATAGTCTGTGGCAGTTTAGAGCTGTCCACGAGGTCACTACACTCTACCAAGGCTATGAAAATGTGGGCAATCAAATCAGCCTGTCGACCCACCTCCACAGGGTTTTTTAAACATTCAACTTTGGACGGTGCTTCCCTTACACTGTCCTTACTGGTACCCAGGGGAATATCCAGTATAAGCAGAGAATTTTGGAGGTCGATCTCCTGCCCAGTACACCACCAACTGGTGTACAGCCATTTCTACTGAGGTAGCCATTAATCTTTAACAATAATTCATCATTTTTGGCCACTAGAAGGCACAAAATCCCAGCGGAGAGCCTCCAAGATGTAACCCCTAGGTGGCACTATCCCAAGGGCTACTTCCCCTGCCTGCTGGGCTAGTAGCAGTTTAAGGGGCCTGGGTAATGAAATGGTTGCCTCCACCCGGAGGTCAGGGTTGTTAGTGGTCAAGCTAACCTGGGCACAGCCCTCCGGGACACTGTAACCCCCCCTTTCCCTTCTAGTGGCCTGAGCAATATACACTAATTACTTTCACAATGACTCTTGTTCACCAGGTAATTACCTACACTGTTTGCACTTACCACCAGGGCTGGTTAATCTAGCTTGACCCTGGGGACCCCCTGTAAAACAAGGTTAAGCACAGCAAATAGCAACAGTACAATACTTTTGGCACAAACTAGAACCACAGTCAGGTTAAATGCAAACAAAGTTAAATCTGATTTATTCAGGGAACTTGAACAAGGGAGAGGTGTAATCAGGTTGATTTGCTTAAAAGCTATATTAATCAGACAGTTATGCATGCAGTTCAGAGTCCCTACACAGTCACACACTCTGGGTACCCAGGTAGGAAAACGGTGGGCTAGCCAGGAACGTTGCAGCTGGTTGGGGCCCTCTGATGGAAGAAAGCAACATGCACAACACACACTATTTGTGATCTGGAGCTGGAGGGCTCAGTTTGTGAAAGAAAAGGAAACAATACAATCAGATGACAACACTTTTAGATTTAGCTGTTGTTGCAGAGAGCTACCCTGATGTTTACTCACGATACCCGATACTGGACACAGGCAGGATGAAATTGAGACTGCAGGCTGTTGAGCTGGAGTACCCGGAGAAGCAGGGCACACACGAATCACCGAGGTGTCGTTCCTGTTCAAGGCATTGAGCAGGGGGCTGATCCCCAGGCTGGTCTCTCGTTGATGACTTTCTCTGCGTAGCAGGTATTCTGGCTGGGCCAGTGTAACAGGGCCCAGGTAAATGGAAATGGATACAGATTCAGTCCATGGAGCTGGGTACAGCCTCCAGCAAGCAAAACACAGTTCAGACACACAGTGGGGAACCAAATCACGACCCACTATAAGCACACAGCACATTCACATGTAAGGAAATTCCACTGTACCAGGCAAATGGCACTCCGGTCGCAATTGCAGAGTCTCTGCACAATCCAGGAGTTCAGAGGTAGCTGGAAGTCCTGACAGGCCGATCGCATTCAGCAAATCTTCGGTCTTCTTCAGGTTAAAGCCTGGTCACAATTCAGTGGCTTAATTCGCTCTCCAAATTCAGATTCAGTCAAAAAAACACAAGTTCCCTCTCAGGAACAGCAGGCAGGCATGCAGGCCAAACTCAGTCCTTTCCACAGTTCTCCCACGTGAATCCACTATGGATTGCTGCTCGAACTATCTCGAGCTGTTACTTCTTCACTTCCCAACTCAGATCTAACTGAAACTGCAAGCAGTGTGGGACTTGCCCCAAGATCCAAAAGGTTCGGTTGGCTGATCTGTCTGTCAGTCACAACAAGGGCTCCCCCTCCAGGTTATTTAAGGCGCCAAAAGCCCAGAACTACAATATCCTACAAGTTTTGGCCCCACGAAGCCCCTGTAGGCAGGCTCCATTTTAGAGTCCAAATGTACTGATTGGCCCATTCTGCAGTCCAGGACCAAGATGATGGAAACAAACAGAACTGTCCATGCTGCAAAGAAGGCAGGTTAGAACAAACTGCAATATTATTACTACTCTAACAAATGATCAGCAAACAAGTACATCTTATAACAGAGTTCCCTCTCAGATTAATTATGACTGAAATCCAGGCAGCTCTTAAAGAGGCAGTACACAGAGGCTATACAGGGCCTCTCTGACAGTACATCTAAACTGCTAAAATGCAGAACACCAGCCTGGCAGTGAGCATGTAGGCAAACTCAAGGAAGTCTTTTTGGGAACCCCCATTTATAGGAGGTTTACATTTCCTTTAACAGTGTTTCGCCAGAGGAGTAGGCGGTCCCGTCCCGAGATGCTCAGAGCAGGGGGATCAAACGACTGGAGGACGAGGAGTGGAGATGGGCCCAAGTCGGGGAATGGATGCTGGATGGTTTCAGGTGGGGCAGAACAGGCCGCATCGAGAGACTACAGTACACTGGAGAGAGTCCGGGGGTCACCAGTGTCGAGGAGGTAAAGAGAGTTGACAAAAGAAAACAGTGTTTCCATCAATTCTCGCACCACTGATGTGAGGCTTACCAAACTATAGTTACTAACCTCTGCCCTGCTGCTGTCCTACAGTAGAGGGGCCACATCTGCTCTTCTCCAGTCCTCCAGAACCATACCTCATTCCAAAGAATTGTTAAATAAGGCCATCAGCGGGCAGCCAGCATCTCCCCAAGTTCTTTCAGTACCCTTGGGTGTATCCCATCTGGTCCCATAGCTGTGTCCACTTTCAGAGCTGCAAATCCGTTCAGGATTCTCCTCTGAAAATGGACTTAAAGGAGATAGGAAATGATTTTTACATACTGTAGTTAACTGCCCTTCCATCTTCCTTTCCATGCCAGTTATGTATTCTGATATGCTTTGATGATTTTTTTGATACATAAATAATTTAGCTTTGGGATGTCCTCAGTTTTACATTGAGTTCCACTCTCCTCACCAGCTACTGCTCTTGCTTTTCATATCTCTAAGACATTCTATCACATCAGAAACTCCCATTCCATGCTATTACTCTGAATGGCCTGGAATGGGAGTTTGTGATGTCATAGAATGTTCAAGCAGAATGAAAACAGAGATTATGAAATGGGTAGTAAAAATCCAAAAGCCTGATTGGCCGAGAGCTGCTTTCAGCTGGGCCGTTATCCCAGCACAGTGGCCCAGCTGAAAGTATTACGTTTAAAAATGCATCAAATTTACTAAAAATGACCCAGTTCATAATTGCAATAAGGCACTCCAAGGGGTGTGTTATGGTGGGCTAATGGCCCTTCTCGGGTGGTGGAAGCCCTCGGCTATGCCTCGTGCTTCAACCCACCCCGAGGTGGGCCATTATCCCACCATAACACCCCCGTCATGCCTTATTGCTTAAGCATTAACTGCTGAGGAGAGAGGGATTCAGGGTCCTTAAAAAGGCTGCAAAATTAGATTATTAATTTAACAAAAAAGTCAAAAACATATCAGAATACTGGGTAGCCAATAAAAGAACAACTAAAGAGCTTCTAGAGGTGTAAAAAGTGTTTACTACCACCTTTAAGTCCGCCTCCCTGACCCTTTGTTCCTGCTGATCATTGGTGGTCTGTCCCCCCATAGTTCCAAATGAGGTTCAGGGTGCTCTGTTCCCTTTCCAATGGGTTACAAATTAAAATCTTGGGACATCCGCAAACCACCAGTCCATATGCAAAAAATGATAGTAGAGAGGATGACCTCCACTGTAGATTTATTTCATCAGTTTTATTATTTTCTTCACACTCATAGGGTAACAGTTTTGTGGTCACACCACTTCATCAGGCCCTTCATGTTGTTTCTGTTAAAAATGTGTACATGCGTATATAAATTATTCAGTACCTTTTTCTCTGAACCTTTTACATAGGGTTCCCCACAATCAGAGGCCTTGTATCCATTTTTTCACTGTCCTCAGAAATCACCCGTGGCGTGTTCATACCACTAAAACATTTCCTTAAGATTTTTTTTATAATAACTGGGGACCCCTGATATCAACGCATTGCACAAAGTATTCGAAAGCCGTAACAATCCAGTGTGATGTCACATTAAGTTATTATGCCTTTTGCTGACACACTGAATCGTGCGCACACTGACTCACTTTTCAGCACAGCTTCGAGAAGTGATGTCAGAAATTCTTTTTTACTAATCTGCTGTATGTCTGTGTAATCACAACATTACATGTCCAGAGTACAGGTAAAGATCCTGATAAAAAATGGCTTCGGACACCCCACAGAAATTGTCAAAGGCAGGGAGGGGTGCTTCATGAGCAGCGTAGTCGGCTAGCTCAATGCCTGCCTGCATTTTCTTTTCTTTTAAACACCAAGCACCAGTCATTATAAAAAATAAAACATATGTAACTGTGTGGCTGTGATGTTTTTAAACTCCCTTGGTATCTGATGACTGTATAAACCTCTCAAGCTTTGCTCTCGAGGTTTATAGGTCATGATGCACCCCGGGAGTGTAAAAAAAACTCATATCACACAGTTACATATGCATTATTCTCTATATCAATAGTTCTTAGACTTTGTCACAGTGAGCCTCCCCAAATCCATGGAAAAGATTTTGAGCCTCCCCCAGAAACTGAAATAATCTTGGGCCTCCCCAAAGAAAAATAACATACTATACTTTGCGCAATACACCATGAATAAACTGAAACCCCTTTGAGTACTTGGCTTACATTCAGTTCTTTGTCTTATGCTGACGTGGAACCTTTGTGAAAGAGCTCCTGTACTCAAAGGTGTTATCTGAATAACAAATAAATAAAATAAACAAATACTATTATTCAGCTTATTGTAACCACACACACACCCCCACAGGCCAGCCTACTTGCTTCGCTAATTTCATTCTTGAACCATTGTTACCCCTTGTTGCAGTGCCTTCATGGGTCAGACTACTTTCTCTGTTTTCTCTCTATATAAAATTACCTTCCTACATACTCTGCCTCTCCCCCTCCTTCCCTGCTCCTAAGCAACTTCTCTGGGATTACTTTGCTCTTTCCTGCTATTGCTCTTAGCACTTCTGTGCTCAATCCTTGTATTTGGGCTGTTCTGCCATCAGTCTACAAATTGATCAATTACCACCACTCATTATTATGTTGCTTGCACGCATGTGCAAGAAACATAGTGCCATCATCCGAGTTTTCGGAGGTGTGGCACCCGTCTTCCAATTCAGCCAGTGTGTTTGCAGGCGCGGCCCCAGTTCCCCAATCACTGCTGCAGCAGTCTATGACAGCAGTTGAAAATGCAGTGGTCATACAGTTGAAAGGGAGAGCTCCACTTCAGTGAGCAGAGCTCCCCCCCTCCACACACACACACACACACATGCACGCACGCATACTGCGTGCTTGTGGTCTACCCTCCCTCAAGACACACTCAGAGTGGCCGAAGGGGGTGCCCAATCCCATTGGCTCCACGCCTCAAAGCTTCCAGGTGCCACGCTGGGAGCCCACCCCAGTGTGGCAAATGTGTTGTGGCTGACGGGGTGCCCAATCCCCCATTGGCTCCACGCCCCCCCCAAAGCATCCAGGTGCCACGCTGGGAGCCCACCCCAGCGTGGCAAAATGTGTTATGGCTGACGTTAGTGCCCAATCCCCCGTCGGGTCCAGCCCCCCCAAATCAGCCTTCCAGCTGCCACGCCTGGAGCCCACCCCAGTGTGACAAATGTCCCTCATCATCTTATTAAAAAAAAATAAACCTGCAAATACAAAAACTGTCCCTCTCGCTTCTCCTGCCCCTCCACAACCCACCCACCCACTGCGCACCTGCTCCCCACACCCCCCCCTCACCCCATACTTACCTCCGGACTGCGGCGCGATGATCTTCGGTGGACCGGGAACACGTCTGCACTCTTCAAAGCCGACCACGAACTGAGGAAATGCTGGTAAGCTGTATAATGGGATAGATAGGGTTTTTTCAACTTTGCTGTATATCTCAGGCATTTTTTGGAATTTTGGCACCAAATTTTCAACATGGGGTTTTTGGGACCCCTCCTCACAAATTCTGTCACTGTCATGGCATTAATCGGGCCTGAAGGGTGATTTCGTGGTCATTGCGCAAAATCACCTTTTGGGACTGATTAACGAAATGACAATGCCAGTGTTCATAAGATGGGCTCTCAAAAAGCCTATGTTGCAAATTTGGTGAAAAAATTCTAAAATGACTGTTTCTGACGTCTTCTGCATGATTCCTCGCACGCTCGTAAGGTCGCAAATTTTTAAAATTTTCACTCCGGATTTTCAACATTGCCATTTTACCACACTTTCTTATGAGCAGTATAGCTGACATTTTTCACATCTCGCCCAAAATGTGTTTCCGCGCATGTAGCGCACAGTGGCATAGTAGGTGTGTGAAATCAATGTATGGGACACAGTAAGAAAATCACAGTGACACTGTTCATGAGCAGAGGTCTTAAAATGGGTATGTTGAAAATTTGGTGAAAAAATTCCCAAAAATGACTGTTTTACGAGCATTTGTTGCACTGATTCTGTGCACGCTCGTAAGTTCTCGAATTTTCAATATTTTCACTCCAGATTTTCAACATTGCCATTTACCACACCTCATATGAGCAGTACAGCTGTCATTTTTCACATCTCGCCCAAAACATGTTTCTGCCCATGTAGCGCAATGGCGCATTCAGTGTGCGCAATCAATGTTTGGGACAGATTAAGAAAATCACAGTGACACTGTTCATGAGCAGAGGTCTTAAAATGGCTATGTTGAAAATTTGGTGAAAAAATTCCCTTCAGATGTTCTGCAGTGTTACTAATGAAGACATTGAACAGGACTGGCTCCAGTACCGATCCCTGCAGCACCCCACTGGTCACCCCCTCTCCCTAGACTGCACACTATTTACCACCGCTCTCTGCCTCCTGTCTGTTAGCCAGTTTCTAACCCAGTTTACTACCCTTTCCCCCATGCCCAGCCTACCCAGCTACTTTATCAGCCTCCTATATGGGATAGTGTCAAAGGCTTTGCTGAAATCAAGATAAGCATTGTCCACTGCCCCACCCTGATTCACTTCCTTTGTCACTCAGTCAAAGAAATCAACCAGATTTGTCTGACATGATGTCCCCACTGTGAATCCATGTTGTCCATGGTCCTGGGCTCCGGTGGCTTCTAGATGCCCCACTATCCTTTCTTTAAGCAATGTCTCCATGATCTTCCCCACTACTGAGGTGAGGCTGAATGGCCTATTGTTCCCTGCCTCCTCCCTGCTGCGGACTTGTGTGAGGGACCACATGTGCCCTCCTCCAATTCATTACGTGGTGAATGACTCAGTGAACATGGCTGCCAGAGGTACTGCTATCTATCTCCCTTCGCAGTTCTCTTAATATCCTTGGGCGTATGCCATCTGGTTCCATCGCTTTGTCCACCCTTCAATTTAGTGAACTCCTGCAGGACTCTTTTGCCTTTGAATGGACTATTGTCCACCTCTTCACCCCCTTGGCAACTGCTGTACTGCTGTGGCACTTGCCCCTCCCACTCTTCTCTGAATACTGAATGGAAAGACACAGTGGATGTCTTGGGAGGAAGGCATGGAACTGTCACTTCCAAATACCTAAACAGCACATACAAGCAAGCAACATTCGGCATTGACAAATGCTTGTTAGTTTATTGTTCATATTTGTTTTCACTGTTGTTCATTGTGCATTTGTTGATTGTTTTGCAGTTACCTTTTGAAATGTATTCACTCCCTACTCTTCCCCGGGTACCCCTGAAATGAGCCTTGGCTCATTCACCTTCCCTTGTCACCTATTAGTAAATAAATACATAAAATTCACCTACTATTATCATCTTTCAGTTTGCTGCATCTCTTCACACAAAATATATAAAACTCAGAATTTAAATACAGCCCCTTATTCAGACTTGCTTGAGCCTTCCCTGGAACAGGCTGGGGCCTCCCCAGGGAGGATGGCCTCACCATTTGAGAACCCCTGCTCTATATTGCTTCCAGATAATAGAGCCATGTATTGAGTTCCCTTCATGATTTATCATTATATGTTTTTTCCCCCCATTAAAAGGGGAAGCTTAAAATGATTATTGTGAATTTCATAGAAAACCTTTTTATACACCACTTAAACGTATGTTGTTCTGAATCACTTATTCTGTTCTGCGATATCTGGAAAATGATAATGCTAATTTTAAATTTATTTATTTAATGTCTCGGATTACAGCAACTTTAGAGCTAGTAGCTCATTTACATAGGTTCCACATCCAGTACAAACAATGAGATATAAAAAGGTATTTAAATTATGCACAATCAGTTCCAGAGTTACCCACTGTGAAGACCAGTACAATGTAGGCCCATGCAAAATCAATACAAATGGCAGCCTGGCTGTGTCAGTAGGAAGGGGAGAAAATGGCAGCGAAATATAGTCTTGTTAAATGGGTGTTAAATGGGGAAGAGCAGGGTGATAGGGCAAAGGGGCAAAACTGTCCTTACCAGTTAGGTTTGGTCCCAGTGCATCAAGCATAGAGAGGAAAAGAGAGAATATTTGCGAGAAGGGGTGCGAGGATGAGAGAGTAAAGGGTATAGGTATTATGGGGCAGAGGAGGACACACAGAGTGGGCTTTGTTGTAGGCAGAAGTAAAGCAGGCTAATTGGTGCACTCACTTTTACCCATCAAAATCAGATGCGAACGGAGCTCCCTTTTGAACTGACCAATGTCCTGGACAGTTGTGAGGGTAGTAGGGAGTCCATTGAGCCGCAGAGGGGCCCTGTAGGTGAAGGAGCTCTGTGCTAATGAGGTATTTCCAGAAGGCACCTGGAGGGCATTTCTGGCGGTGTTCCTAGTGAGGTGCAGGAAGTGTGAATGCTAGAGGGGCTTTTCTATATCGGGGGGCCTTAAGTCCTAGACATGCTTTTTTACCAAGGAGACATCCTTGGTACATGATCCTCCTCTGGAGTGTGAGCCAATGGATTGGGCATAAAGGTCGCAGGTGTCTGTTAGTTTCCCAGCACCCAGAACCAATCTGCATGCTTTATTTAGTGCCACCTTAACTCTTTTTACAGCTGTTTTGGAGGCTACTCTCTACACTGTTAGTCCATAGTCAATAATGGACAGTTCTGAACTATTAACACTGAGTCTTCTGGCCTCTTGTGTCAGATATGCCTGTATAAAGGCACCTAGTCTGGCATTTCTGTTTTAACCACTTGGTCAATGTGTGAGGTGAAGGAAAGGGAGTTATCTAGTGTGACTCCAAGGTATTTGAAGGTGCACACTTGGTCAAGCAGTTCACCACTACTGTTCAAAATAACCATTTGGCTCACTTTGCCCTTATTCTGTGGGTTGGAGAATACCATGATCTTTGTTTTTTTGTAGTTTAGCAGTAATTTATTCTTCCTAAACCATGCTTCCAGTTGTTGGAGATGAAGTTGGAGCTCTTGATTCAGTTAGCTTATCCGAGGGCTATGAGTGAAGATGGCGGCATCATCCACATAGAGTATTAGATGGGCATGCGTCTGGGAGGGTAGTTATGAAAAGGCTGATGAGCAATGGTCCAAGTATGGACCCTTGAGGGACACCGAGTGTGACCTGTTTGCTATCTGATAGTATACCATTTATCTTTACTCATTGGGTTCTCTGGGTAAGGTAGCTTCTAAACCAGCTCCCCATCTCAGAGAATAGCCCAAGTGCATGAAGTTTTGTGATCAGTAATTGGTGATTAACTGTATCAAATGCTTTTGTTACATCTATATAGATAGACCCGACAAGTTAGCCATCGTCCAGTGCCTCATGAATGTAGTTAGTGTACTCTTCCAATGCAGTAGTAACCCCACTTCTCTGTCTCACAAGGAAGGGTAGGGCAAGGCTCAATTTTCTTAGACCTCTTCTGTTCATGATCTCTATAAACTCCATCAGTGCGAATGTGAACAAAGCAAATATCCACCTATTTGCACATAACACTGTCCTCTATACCACCAAATCCTCATTGAATGAAGTCTGTGTGGAACTTCAGGCAGAATTTTACCTCCTTCAGCATAATCTGTTACAATCCAAAGGCTCTATGATTCCGGTTCGACAACTATTTTATCGACTGGCATCACATTGATGGATTTATGTCGACCGCAAGTTGCGGTCAACATAAATTCCTAAGGAAACCCGGTCCATTTTTCTATTGGGGTCTTCACCCCTCGAACCCCTCCCTACTAAATGTAGTTAACTCCAAGTCATAGTTGATTTGGGGAGGGGATGCAGGACCGGGAAACAGAGTGCCAGGGTTTCGGACGCACCATTACAACAAACTGTTGATGTTGTCGGCATTTACGTTGTTCGCTGTAATGGTGTCGCTGTGGGGGGCATACCCAATCCAAACTCCTTTTGTACACTTAAAAACTAAGGTCATATACTTCCACTCTATTGTACCTCTTTCCCAAAAAATCTCTTCTTATTGTCTCCCATCACAACCCTCCTCGGTGACAACCTCGAGGTTGTCAACAAATTTAAGTACCTGTGGTGTCTGGTGGACCACTACCTGTCTTTCTCTGCTCACATCGAATCACTTGTGAAAAAGCTGAAGCAAAGACTCGGTTTCTTCTTTAGGAACAAGTCCCTTTTCCTGGCTGAAGCCAGGTTGAGACTGGTACGGACCATGTTCATCCCTCTACTGGACGACGCAGATGCGATATATGACCAATTTTCAGATACCCTGCTGCACTCACTTGACACACTCTACCATAAGGCAGTACATTTCATCACAGATGTCCACCCTCGCACTCCTCATTGCAACTTGTAAGCTTCCTTGGGCTGGGCTTCCCTGTCTTCTAGATGGCTTTTCCACTCACTCATATGGCTTTACAAAGTCCTGCTAAAACTTCCATCACATATATTGGGCCTTTTCCATCGCTCTGTTTGCCTCTATCCGCTATGGAGTAGCTCCTATATCATGTTGGATGTCCCTAAATCGTGCTCCCGCTTTGGTAAAATGGCCATCAGCCATGCTTTCCCTGACGCTTGGAACAGAGAAGAATCTACCTTCAAATCGCAAAATCTGGTACCTCTAATTACATTCAAAAATTTGGTCACCAGCAAGTTTCTTGACTCCTGCACATCACCCCCCTCGATGACACACCATTGACCCAGCCTTTCTTCCTACTAGTTCCCATCTACTCTAATTATGTCTGTTGTAATAAACTGTCTTTCCTACTAGTTCCCCTCTACTCTGATTATGTCTGTTGTAATAAACTGTCTTTGTGTAATGGTCCTCACCATCCTCACTCTTTCTGTGCTCTCACCCATCCTTTCCATCCTTCCCACACCTGTACTTCGCCCTTGTTACCCCTCTATTTCCCACCTGGCTCATATTCTTAACTTGTCTGTCCCACACTCCATCTCTGTGAGACCTCCTACTGCTGAAATGCTTCCACTACCCTTAAGTAGGTGATTTATTTTGTAAATATCATGCACTTTGATCTCCGCACTTGTACCTGAATTTAATGAGATTGTATATATCGTACAAATGTTGCAAAGTGTTTTGTCCTTATTGAACCTTTTTCCCTGTTGCACCCAACCACTGTATCATATGCACCATCTATGCCTCTTTGATTGTTCACAGTTCTCATCCATCTTTGCACTGTATTGTTCATCCTGTTTATTGTTGTACCATTGTATCAATGCATACCTAATGCTGTATGTACCTTCAGTGTCCCTCTCAGGACCTCCTTGTAAATGAGATTGCTCAATGAAGTTTTTCCTGCTTAATAAAAGTGAATTTGAAACTTGAATAGTAGTACTGTGGGCTTTTCTAAATCTGTGCTGCTCGGGGCACTGGATATTGTATTTGTTAAGATGGTCCACAAGTTCATCTGATATGATTCATTTGAGGGCCTTCGATGGGGAAGGGGGCAGGATAGAGACTGGTCTGTAGTTGAAGTAGATGCCATGATCTCCGCTTTTATGGACTGGTGTTACCAGGGCTGCTTTCCATTGAGTGGAGAATTTAGCCTGTCTGAGGGCTAAGTTATAGATCTTAGTGAGGTGCAGAGTGACTTCGTCAAGTGTGAAAGCAATCATCTTCATGTCTAGTCCATCACTGCCAACCCTAGTTTCACCCAGGGTTCATTTTCAGTACTTTTGGTTTCTGATATGGTGACTTGTTGGAAGTAAAAGGGGGTCAGGAGTTGAATGTGTTTTAGTTGTGTGTGCATCGGCTGTTACATTGGGCTGGGGATGAAGGCAGTCTGGTGTGAGGATTCCATCAAGGTCAGTAAATGCTGAGTTGAATATGCTTGCTCTCTCCTTTGGATCTAGTGTTGTTGTGCCATTTTGAGGAGCATAGTAGGGGCCATTTATTGTCCTTTCCAGTTGGTTCCTATAGATTGGCTCAGGACTTCTCCCTCCCTCCCTCCCTCCCCCAGCTTTTCTCTAGCTGGTCCCTATAGTAATCATCTTTGGCTTGCCCGATTTCATGTGTGCAGCAATTTTTAGCAGCCTTGTATCTTTGGTAGTCATGGATTTTCCTTTCCCTATATGTTGTCCACAATATTTATATAGTGGTAAACGGCAAACTTTTATTTATCAGTTTTTCCCATTTAAGTGTTTCACTTTATGTATGTGCTTTTCTTATTTGCTGCTGGCTTCACATTTATTTTGTACATCTCTATGCTTCTCCCACCTACATTCATGAAACATAATGAACAAGCATTTGTCAGTGCCGAATGTTGCTTGCTTCTGTGTGCTGTTTAGGTATTTGGAAGTCATTGGAGTACAAATATTGAAAATTCGCGCACTTACAAGCGTGTGTGGGAACTCTAGCATAAGCATCCATAAAACAGTCATTTTTAGAATTTTTCACCAAATTTTCAACATAGCCATTTAAGACCTTTGCTCATGAACAGTGTCACTGTGATTTTCTTAATGTGTCCCATACATTGAGTTTGCACACCCGACTGCGCCATTGTGCGCTACATGGTGAGCACTTACAGGTGAGAATGATGAAAATGACAGCTGCACTGCTCATAAGGAGGTGTGGTAAAATGGCAATGTTGAAAATCTGGAGTGAAAATATTGAAAATTGCAAACTTACGAAGTGCTAGGAACTGCGCGCATGCGCTCATAAAAAGTCATTTTAGGAATTTTTCACCAAATTTTCAACATAGCCATTTTAAGACCTCTGCTAATGAACAGTGTCACTGTGATTTTCTTAATGTGTCCCATACATTGATTTAGCACACCGACTGTGCCATTGTGCTCTACATGGGCGGAAACATGTTTTGGGCAGGATGTGAAAAATGACAGCTGTACTGCTCATAAGGAGGTGTGGTAAAATGGCAATGTTGAAAATCTGGAGTGAAAATATTGAAAATTCGCGAACTTATGGGCGTGCGTAGGAACTGCGCAACGCACGCTGCAAAACAGTCATTTTGAATTTTCCACCAAATTTTCAAAATAAGCTGTTGAGCCCACCTCATGAACACTGGCAGTGTCGTTTCGTTAATCAGTCCCAAAAGGTGATTTCACGCAGTGACTGCGAAATCACCCTTCGGGCCCGAATAACACCATGACAGTGATAGCATTCATGAGAAGGGGTCTCAAAAACCCCATGTTGAAAATTTGGTGCAAAAATTCCAAAAAATACCTGAGATATGCAGCAAAGTTGAAAAAACCCTATCTATCCATTATACAGCTTATCGGCATTTCCTCAGTTCGCGGTCGGCTTTGAAAGTGCAGGCGTGTTCCGGTCCACGAAGATCATCGCCGAGCTCTGGGGTAAATATGGAGTGGGGGTGTGGGGAGCAGAGTGCGCAGTGGGTGGGTGCGGGTTGTGGGAGGGGGAGGGAGACGCGAGGGACAGTTTTTCTATTACAGGTGTGTTTTATAAGACGACGAGGGATGTTTGCCACGCTGGGGTGGGCTCTGGCGTGGCAGCAGGAGGGCGGTGATGAGCCGGCGGAGATTGGGCACCCGTCGGCTATAACAGTTTTGCCACGCTGGGGTGGGCTCCCAGCGTGGCACCTGGTGAACTGTTGGGGCGTGGAGCGCCGGGAGTGGGGCACCCCGTCGGCCATATAGTGTGGGAGCGTATCAGTATGCAATATGCGTGCTTGCTGTGTGTGGTGGGGGAGCTCTGCTCACTGAAGCGGAGCTCTCCCTTTGAACTGTATGCCACTGCATTTTCAGCTTGTCATAGACAGCTGCAGCGGTGATTGGGGAACTGGGGCCGCGCCTGCAAACACACTGACTGCATTGGAAGACGGGCTGACAGGCCTCCGAAAACTCGGATGATGGCACTATGTTTCTTGCACATGCGTGCAAGCAACATAAAAATGATTTATTTTTTATGCCCTCTTTCTATTGTTTTAGATAGGTTCCTGCTTGGGTAAAACAATACTCACGTAGTAGTTCTGGTGCGTGTGACTGCCACCTGAATTTTTCTAGGACCAGGAGTGGTTGCCATCCATGCCTGCCTGGTTTTTATACCATAATGTGGTGGTGGGAAGGGGGACCAACGTCATCAGTGGCATCTTCATTGTCTCCGCTACACAGCGCTGCCACTAGATATTGTAGATAGTGATATTTTTGAGGATAGTGAAAAAATGAAAGCAAGCCCTCTGGTTGTGGGGAACCCTGTGGTGGTTTAGTGATACAAAAGGTTCAGAGAAAAAGGTACTGAATAATTTATGTATGAATTTTTAACAGAAACAACATGAAGGGCCTGGTGAAGTGGCATGGCCACCAAACTGCTGCCATATGAGTGTGAATAAATAAAATTGATTAAACAAATCTACAGTGGGGTCTGTCCCTCTCGTGAAGAAGCAGAAGTACCTGTTCAGGTTGTCTGCTTTTTCACTTGGTCATCTTCTGCGCCGTCTCACTCTGCAGCACTCCTTGTCCTCACTGTCCCTCCTCTGTGTACCTGCAGAAAGTCTTAGCCCTGTTTGCTACCCCTTTGGCTACCCTTTCCTCTGCACTTTTGCCCTCCTCACTGCCTTACTTGCTTCCCTCTGTTTTACCTGGTACTCCTCCCCATCTTCCTCCATCTGCATTACCTTATATCTCCTGAATGCTTCCTTTTTATGTTGGTGCGCTTGTGCAGCCAACATCGTGGGACAGTGTAGCTTTGGAGGCGGGGTCGCTGTTGGGCGAATGCAGGGCACACACCAGTAGGTGTGTCCGCATTCCCAATCATGCATGCCGGCACCACACCATGCATACATAATGTGGCGAGCACATCTAAGAAAAGGTCCGCTGCAATCTGAGCAAAGCTCATCGTACGCAGCGGTCCTTTGCTTGCCGTGCTGGCCGCCATTATGTGCATGGTCGGGGAGTAGTCGGTGTCGCTAATATTGTTGACTTTGGGGTGCCAATCCTCTGTCGGTTAACCCCCGCTTTCTTTGTGTGCCGACAGGGCCCTCCTCGTCGGCATAACCCCCAATTGTTGAATGCGGGGGGTGCCCAAGCCCCTCGACACATACCCCCCGTTCTTTGTGTGTGCAGCCAGGGGTGCCCAATCCCGTCGTGCCCCCGTGTTGTGTGCCGATGGGGTGCTCAATCCCGTCGGCTACAGACCCTCCCCAAACAGTTAGGTGGCATGCTGGGAGCCCACCCCAGCGTGCTAAATCCCACAAAAAATAAACGTCCAGCGATGTGTTTTTTCATTTTTCCTGTAAATGAAAACGGTCCCTCAGAGCTCTGATGCCCTCCCACCAGACCCACGCACTGCACACTGCCTCCCTCACCCCATACTTACCTGTGAAGTCCAGCACGACGATCTTCAGTGGACTGGGAACACATCTGCACTCTTCAAAGCTGACCGCGAACTGAAGAAATGCCGGTAAGCTGTATAATGGAATGAATAGGGTTTTTTCAACCTTAATGCATATCTTGGGCATTTTTGCGAATTTTGGCTCCAAATTTTCAACATGGGGTTTTTTGGGACCCCTTCTCATGAATTCTTGCACTGTCATGGTGTTATTCGGTCTGACTGTGAAATCACCTTTTGGCACTGAGTAACGAAATGACAGTGCCACTCTTCATGAAGGGCTCTCAAAAAGCCTATGTTGCAAGTTTGTGAGAAAATCGTAAAATTGTTTTATTTAGTGTAAAGTAACTGCACGACGACGCCGTAGTTAGCACATTCGACTATTTTCATGCTAGATTTCAACATTGCCATTTTAATAATATTCTTCTTGTGAACCGTACAGCTGTCATTTTCACATCCTGACCAAAATGTGTTTTCGCACTTCCGGCGCAGAATAGCATAGTCGCGCGTAAATCAGTGTTCGGGACACATTACGAAATGACAGTAACACGGTTCATGAGCAGAGGTCTTAAAATGCCTGTGTTGAAAATTTGGTGACAATACTCCATAAAATGACTGTTTCTACGGCGTGCGTAGCAACTGATAGCCTTACGCTCATAAGTTAGCGTATTTGCAATATTTTCATGCCACATTCTCAACATTGGCATTTTACCACACCTTCTTGTAACCGTACAGCTGTCATTTTTCCATCCTTGTCGGAATGTGTTTTGCACTTCCGAGCAGAATAGTGTGGTCGCCAGCGAAATCACTGTTCGGGACACATTACTGAAAATGACAGTGACACTGTTCATGAGCAAAGTCTTAAAATGCCTATGTTGAAAATTTGAGACAATACTCCATAAAATGACTGTATTCTGACGTCGTTACGCGCGGTTGCACTGCATTTCGTGAGATTCGCAAATTTATATTTCCTCCACATTTTCAACAGTGTCATTGTTCTACACCTCCTGATGAACAGTACAGCTGTCATTTTTCACATCCTGACCAAAATCTGTTTTCGCAGCTCCGTCGCACAATAGCGCGGTCGCTGTGGAAAGCCCGTGTTCGAGACACATGGCAGTGACACGGTTCATTAGCAGATGTCCTAAAATGCCTATGTTGAAAATTTGGGGACGAAAGTCAATAAAATGAGTGTTTTACGAGCGCGCGTTGCGTAGTTTGCACACACACTCGTGACTTTGTGAATTTGTAATACTTTCACTCCAGCTGTTCATCATTGCCATTTTTCCATACCTCCTTATGAACAGTACAGCTGGCTGAAATGTGTTTTCACACGTCCGGTGCAGAACTGCGCGGTCACTATGCAAAATCACTTTTCGGGACACTTTCAGGAAATGACGGTGACACTATTCATCAGCAGAGGTCCTAAAATGCCTATGTTGAAAATTTGGTGGCGAAAGTCCAGACAATGACTGTGTTGCAAGTGTGCATTGTGCAGTTTCCACGCACCCTTGTAACTTCGTCAATCTGCAATATTTTCATGCCACATTTTCACCACTGGCATTTGTGCACACCTCATTATCAACAGTCCAGCTGCCATTTTCCACAGCCTGCCCAAAACGCATTTCTGCAGCTCTGCTGCACAGTGGCGTACTCGCTGTGCAAAATCATCTTTTGGGACACATTAACAAACTCACAGCACTATGCCTCTCCACCTCCGCCACTGCCAATGCCAGCGTGACAACATTCGGCATTGACAAATGCTTGTTTTCCTTCAGCACTGTGGCCACCTCACTAGAGAACCACAAATTATGGTGTCCTTTTCTTTTTGCTTTTACTCACTTCTTTCACTCAGAGGCTGGTTGCCTTAATTATGTCGTCCCTTATTTTTCCCCACTGTGTCTGTACCCCTCCCTGGCATTCCTCCCCCAGTAGGCAGCTTTTGAGGCAGTCTCTCATTTATTTAAAATCTGCCCTTCTAATGTCCGAGACCCTTGTCCTCGTGTGGTTTGCCTCTGCTCTTGTCTTAATGTTAAGCCACACTGTATGGTGATCACTGGTACCTAGGGGACATCCCACTCTGGCATCTGCAATGCTGTTCCTGTTTGCGAGCACCAGGTCAAGCACTGCTCCATTCCTAGTGGGTTTGTTGATTAGCTGCTTGAGAAAGACCCCTCGTAGGAAGTCAAAAATGGCCCTGCTCCTCACCAAAGCTGCAGCTGGAAGGCTCCACTCCACATCTGGTCGATTGAAGTCACTAACTAGCTGCACCTCCCCTTTGTTGCCATCCTGATGGTGTCCTCCCCAAGTGCCTTGTCCGATTCCTCTCCCTCTGCTGGAGGTCTGTATACCACCCCTTTATGGATGGTGGCCCCAGCGCCTGTCGCTAGGATGACCCACAGCACCTCCAGTCCTTCCTTTTTCTCCAAGTGCCCCTGCACTTCCATAGCCGTGAACTCCCCCCCCCTTCACATAGTATGATGTTCACATATGGGGTAAAAAGCCCTTTCCTATGCTGGCAAGATGCAGACATAATGCAGTTCAAGATCTTGTATTAAGCTGAAATTACAGCTGCATATGCAGATAGAACCCTCTCTATGAGGTATTAAGCTGAACACCTCAATTACGTGTCCTATTGTAATGATATCTATGTTTTCACATTGTGTTCTCTTTGAGTTGTGTATACCACTTTGAAGGTATTACTTATAAAATCAATAAACATAATTTACCAAAAAAAAAAACCTTATTGGCAGCTCTTTGAATTACATAACGGGAATAGGTCGCACAATGGCTGCACAGTAGGCCTAATATAAACTATACTGTATCTGAGGTAATGTTTCTTTTTTCATTGACTAGAAGATTTTCTACCTGACAGTACTAGGTGTGAAATGTTTACCCTCTGTATCCGTTTCGGTTCCTCTTCATACCTCATCAGCAGTGTAACGTCACTGACTGAGACATCAGACGTATTCAGGAAGAGCTACTCGACTGCTCTCAGACCACATTTGTTACTAATGATGTCACTCTCAGTGAGGTCACACTGCTGATGAGGCACAAAGAGGAACAGAACTAGATTTGCGTTAATCAAAACTTGGTGACTGGGATAGGCACACTGGCGCTCATTTCCAGGTGAGACCTAGGGAGGGGATACAGCAGGGCGTGAAACAGCAATAACAAATAAGAAAACAACAACAGGTGCGTGGACATGTACAATAAAGGTAAAGTGGTAATCAATTACAGAGAAAGAAAACATCACTTTATTAATCACAGATGTATTCTTCGACAACAAATAGTGCATTAGTGCAAAAGTAAACAAGCATTTGTCAATGCCGAATGTTGTCTCGCTGGCATTCGTATTGATAGTGCTGGAGGTAGAGATGCATAATAGGAATGGCAGTGAAGAATTGAAGTGATGCGAACCCCACCCTGTAGAGAAAGACAGGCATTGGGTTGTGCGTTTGGGTCGTCAGCTATAACGCTCATGCCATTGTACCTCACCCTACCATGTAGACACTGACAAGTGTCGTGGTGTGCTATGGGGTCTTTGGGCGTTATACATACCCCATTCCGTAAGGAAATACGCTGAGGTGGGTGCAGTATAGGAGAATGGGGTGAACTTTGTGGCCGAACAGTGCAAGGCACGCCACAATGCCTGTCATTGGCTGCAGGGTGGGGTTGGGGGTGGAATGGCGTGAGCATTGGAGCCGATGATTCCAAGTCACACCCTTGATGCCTGTCAGTCTGTACAGGGTGGGGTGCTACAGTTGGAAACTCTAACACCGTAGGCGTGTGTTGGTATTTCCACTCCAGATTTTCAACATGGGCTGTTTGTGAGCCCACCTCATGAAAAGTGTCACAATTAGTTTGTTAGCTGTAAGGTGGTTTTGTAGAATGGCTATGCCATTTGGTGACACAGGGACGAAAACACATTTTGGGCAGGATGTGGAAAATGACAACCATATTGTTCATGAGGAGGCGTAAAAAAATGACAACGTTGAAAATCTGGAGTGAAAATATGAAAAGTTGGTGAAGTCATGAGCATGCATAGAAACTGCGCAACACACGTCCGTAACCCAATTATTTTTTGGGAGTTTGTTAGCCACATTTTCAACATAGGCATTTTGGGACCTCCCCCATGAACAGTGGCGCTGTGATTTTGTTAATCTGTCCCAAAAGTTTGATTTCCAACAGCAACCACGCCATGTGCGCCACATGTGCGGAAACACATTTTAGGCAGGATGTGAAAAGTAACAGCTGTATTGTTCATAAGGAGGTATGAAAAAATGCCAATGTTGAAAATCTGGCATGAAAATATTGCAAATTTGTGAAGTTACAAGGGTGCGTGGAAACTGCACAATGCATACTTGTAACACAGTCATTTTAGGACCTCTGCTGATGAACAGTGTCACCATCATTTCCTCAAACTGTCCCAAAAACTGATTTCGCACAGCAGACGTGCGAAAACACATTTCGGTCAGGATATGTAAAATGACAGCTGAACTGTTCATAAGGAGGTGTGGAAAAATGCCAATTTTTAAAATCTGGAGTGAAAATACTACATATTCACGAAGTTATGCGTGTGCGTGGAAACTGCGTAACGCATGCTCGTAAAACAGCCATTTTTTGAATTTTTCCCACCATATTTGCAAAATAGGCTTTTTGAGAGCCCCCCTCATGAACTGTGGCACTGTTTCATTAATCGGTCCTGAAAGGTGATTCCACACAGCGACCGCAAAATCACCTTTTGGGACCGAAAAACACAATGACTGTGCCTGAACTCATGAGGAGGGGTCCCAATAACCCCATGTTGAAAATTTGGTGCCAAAATTATCAAAAATGGCTGAGATATGCAACAAAGTTGGAAAAACCCCTATTTATGCCATTATACAGCTTACCGGCATTTCTTCATTCACGGTCAGCTTTGAAGAAGATCATCGAGCCAGACTCTGCAGGTAAGTATGGGGTGAGGGGGGGGTGTGGGGAGGCAGGATGCACAGAGGATGGGCGCGGATTGTGGGAGGGGCAGGAGACGCGAGGACCGTTTTCTTTTTACAGGTTTAAAAACAAAAAAGTGCAGGACTTTTTTTTTTCAGGTTTGGCATGCTGAGGTAGGCTCCCAGCGTGCCACCCTAAGTGTTTTGGGGGATTCTGTAGCCACGGACTGGGCACCCCGTCCTTTGCCGAGGACACAAGCCGGGGGGATTGGGCACCCCGGCATGCAACAAAGAGTGGAGGGACATTATGCCGATGGGGGAGGGCTCTCATCGCACAATCAACGGGACGGATAAACGCCGACGGGATTGGGCCCCTGTTACAAAGAAAACTATTGGGGGCTGATGATGCCAAGGGCATACATTTTAAATGGGAGGGTTCAGTATGCGGCGGGGATGGGCTCCCTCATCAGCATTGTGATGAGGCGTGGCGGCAGTCACGCCATGTTGCCTTCTCGTGGGAGGCGTGTTATGGTCGCACTGCATGAGAGCTTCGCTCTCATTGCAGTGGAACTTTTCTTTGTTCTGGTGGCCACATTAGGGATGTGTGAGGTCAGCGCTTGCTGCTGGCTGATTGGGGAATGAGGGACGTACCTTCTGATGTGTGCCCTGCATTTGCCCAACAGTGACCACGCCTCCAAATCTGCTACTACTGCAAGATGTTGGCTGGTGCGAAAGCACGAGCCAACATAAAAACTGGAGGGACAACACACAACACAGAGATCCTTTTTGTTTTTAACTTTTGTACTAAAGCACTGTTCTTTGTTGCAGCATATGTCTGTGATTAATACATTTTGTATTAGCTGCAGTCCAGCTGCCTGTGCTGTGCTTTCTTTGCTCGCAGTTCTGTTGATACACTTTGCATCGCTGAGTTGAGTGTTGCTTTGTTTCAGTTTATGATAGCTCATTCAATGCTGTTTCTACATCCCAGTCCTGTCTGTAAATGGCTTCCAGCAGCTGCACAGCCACCTTTTATGTTTCTCGAAATCATACATGCACCAGTTTTGTGATCTCTGGAGTTGAGCTGCTGCATGCATGTTGCCCTGAAGGTATCTTATGACCTGGAAAGGACTTGTCACTTGGAGTCATATGAGGGGCAAACTGCAGAGGCTAGCACTGGTGGTTGGGTATGAGCAGCATTAGAAAAAAAGAAAGAAAAAAAATGCCTAATCTGAGTTGAACCAGCAAAGTTTGGCTCCGGTTTTGCTAACACTAAACCACCCAAGTCTGGTATGGCTCAGTTTTGGTCCCAGAGATTCCTCTAGTCAATGCACCCGGGCATGGGGAGCATGAAATGGCATCAGCGCCAGTTTTGTGCACCCCGTGTACAGTATGTGACATTAAGAGAGACGGAGGCAGTACCAGCAATGCTGCATCAAAGAGGTCAGCTCTAGAAACGTGTACAATAAAAATAAGGGGTCTTTTGAGACTTCGCTACAAGAAGAACAAATCTCCTTTATTAAGTACACTATTAATACAACATAAAAAGTAAAGTGACTAAAAAAACCTGGACAAACCAGTCTCATCCGCACGTGTAAAAGGTCCGCTAGAAGAGCTGTTGGTGCAAAAAGTTCACTCGCTGCTAGTTATCCACAGGGTAATTCTAATGGTGCTACAACTCGTATTGTTCTGCTCAGTCGAAACACCGAATATGAAGCACCGCTAAAAAGTGAGAAACGCACATGCTATGGAAAATAAACCAACTTGTGTCACAGCAAAACAAACAGTGGACCCACTTCCCAGTAACGCTTATGTATTGACCCCCTCCCAGGTCTGGTGATGACTTAGGAGAGGGGTCGATACGTAAGTGCTACCGGGAAGTGGGTCCACCGCTTGTTTTGCTGTGACACAAGACCAAAGCAAACTTCTGAAACTCTTTCTAGAGTGCACAAAGTCACTTATTTATTCTGTTTGTGCTGGTTACCAGGTAAAGCCACTAGGCAAACAGATGCTTATTTTTAGGCACAACCTGAGAGAATCACATAGCAATACAGCAGGGCAAATACATAATGAAGTTTAACAATACAGAAATTGATGGTGCCCAGGAGAAAAAGAAAATGCTACAGCCCATTAGGGTGGTTCACTTAAGAAAAAAATGATTGGCATTACAATATAAGCAAGACCACTCAGTTTTGTTTTTTTACCAGAAAACCCAGACACATTCTGGAATTTAGGCTGCACACCAGTACAAAACATCATTTTATGGGATTTGGCATTTTATACTGGACTAGTGAATCTAAATAACCTGTATTTGTCTTTAAATGGCTTCTTGTACTGCTTTTTTTTTGTTTTATTTTGCTGTATGTTAAGCCTGCTTTCATTCTATTGATTTATACACATATAATACCAAAAGTCTGAAAGTAGAACCCTGGTAATATCCAGTAATTAACCTAACAATCACTGGTGCAGTCCCAGAATTTCAAAAGTGGAAAATGAAATTTCATTACTTCGGTCACCATAAATAAGTGATCTTGAATATAAGAATGGCAAACATTCATGCCAGTTTCTCAGCAGTGAACTCAGGAATATTATTACAATACCCCAGCGCTTTGAGTGCTGCCTCCTCTTCCTCAAGTGGGGGCTTGTATCTGCACTTTCTCACCAGTGCACCCCCTCAGTAACTTTTGCTATGGAGATGAGGGCAGGATTATGGGCAGTTAAATGCGGAATGGTTCTCTACTCCCTGGGGCCACCAGAGTGCAGCTGTTCCACAATGAGGCCGGAACACCTACCCTGTAGATAAGCGTGCATTTCTGGAAATCTCTACTTCCTGCCACTGCTGTCTGGGACCCAAGCCTTGAATCCACATTTCCTCGAAGTGATGGTAATCGCCTTAACCATTAGGCCCAGAGGCGGTGCTGGCATGAGATATTATTCGAGGCCAGGGCCCCAATTAAAAGGCTGGGTGTCTGGGGGCCGCCTAGGCCCGCAGATGCTGTAGACATTTTGGTGCTCTCTCATGCAAAATAACACATTTTCTACTACTTTAGCTTTGTCCCCCCCCCACTCCTGTTCCATTATTTTCTGACGGTTTTTTTTGGATGGCTTGTCAGTTGTCAGGTGAAAACTTCATGTTGTGGATTAAAAGTCATAATCAATACCGTATTTCTTAAATATCAGTAGACCTAGGCTAAATCTACTGATATTTAAGAAGTGTGCAGGGCATGGAGGAGAGCTGGGTGTCCGTTGATGGCAGGTGGCCTCCCGGAATGAGTGCGACTCTTACGAAATTATTGTCCACACACTCACACAGGTCCATGTCTGAGCAAGATAATCTCTCAGTTGTCAGCAGCCACCACAGTGCAGGTGCAGCAGCCCACACAGACACACACACACAGACAGTGCCACACTCACTGCAGTGCCACGCACACAGATAGTGCTACACTCACAAACAGTGCCACACTCACTGAGTGCCACAAACACAGACAGTGCCACACACACAGACACTGCCACACTCACTGCAGTGCCACACACACAGACAATGCCACACTCACTGCAGTGCCACACACACAGACAGTGCCACACTCTCTGCAGTGCCACACACACAGACAGTGCCACACTCACTGCAGTGCCACACACACAGACAGTGCCACACTCACTGCAGTGCCACACACACAGACAGTGCCACACTCACTGCAGTGCCAATGCCATCATCATTCGTGATGTGCTTTGTGCTCTGAGGCTGATTGCTTTGTGCTCTGAGGCTGATTCCTCCTGCTATCGCATGCCAGTGTAACCCCTAGATGGCGCTATCCCAGGGGCTACTACCCCTGCCTGATTTGCCACTAACAGGTTGAGGGGCCTGGATCCAATGGCGGGTGCCTCCACCCAGAGGTCAGGGTTTGCAATAGTTAAACTAACTTGGTCACAGCCCTCTGGGACACTGCAACCCCCCTTTCTTCCCACTAGTGGCCCACACAATATATCAGAATTACCTTCACAGTATACACTTACCCCCAGGTCTGGTTCCGGCACTGGGACCTCCTGTGAAATAGAGATACAGTGCAACAATCACAGTACAGTACTTTAGACAAATACCTCAGGCAGTATAACTTTGCTGAAACAAGCAGCTCTGATTTATTTAGGGATATAACAAGGACAGGGAAATCAGGTTAATTAGCTTATCACTCTAATAATCTACCTATGGCTCTGTGCAGGCCTATAGCTATCAGTTACTGTCCCTGGGTACCCAAGCCCTAGTGGCTAGTCCAAACCGTGGCAGCTGGTAGGGGCCCTTTCACACAGAGAAAGGAGAATTAAACAGTCAGCAGTACAGTAATTCCATTTGGATTTAATGTGGCAATTCAACAGGGCGACCCTGAATTAGTACTCACGACCTCCAAATAAGATAGGGTCCTTCAATGTCAGCAGGGCTCACTTGAGGTACACAAACCTCTTCACACATCCATATAAAGAAAGCACTATACCAGGCAGGCTGCAACTGTATCCTGATCGCAATTACTGCACAATACCGGGAGAACACACAGCAGATTCAGTTCCTGACAGACCGAGTGCAATTTTCAGCAATTCCTCCAGTCTTCTACAGGGTGAGCCTGGTTTCTACTCTTCAGAGATCCTTTGATTCTTTTCACAGGACGGATTCAGTCCTAACAAGCTGTTACACAAGCTGCAGACCGAACTCTGGGCCTTACACACGTTTTTTGACTAAAACTGCACACTGAAAAAGCACAGGGCTCCTTCCTTCTTCACTGCCAAAGCTCAACTGAAACTCCAACCCACAAAACCGGGCACTTCCTCTGAGTTCCTCCCAGTTCTTGACTGGATTGGCTGTCACTCACAATAGACTGCTGCTGTTGGTCCAAAAGGCACTGAAGTCTAAACTACATCTCCCAGAGTCACTGCTCATACAATCCTCTTGTGGCTGGCTCAGATTATGAGTCAAGTTCTGATTCGTCCAAGGCACCATTTTGAGCTAGCTTACCCCACACTGATTGGTCCAGTTCAGCAGTTCAAAACTAGAATGGGAACTAGCAGACACAGTTCTGACTGCAAAAGCAGGTTAGACAAACTGTAATTTCATTATTACTCTAAATAATTTCTGGCAAACAGTTACATCTTTCAGATAGGTTCCTTTGCACTCTAGTGACTGCAAAATGAAGTGAATTGGCAGCAGCTTGAGTGGTACTCAATCAAAGAAACACACAGTCCCCATACAAACTAATTATGTCTGCAAGCAGACAGCTCTTAAAGAGACAGTACCAGAGGTTCTAAAAACACTCACTGATAAATGGCTTAAATGCCAAACACCATTCAGGCTTGGAGCATTCAAGCAAGCTCCTGGAAGTCTTTTGGGAACCCCCATTTGCAGGGGGGTTACACCAGCCCAGGCAGCACAAGAGTCCACTCTGTCTCTAAGAGACCCCACATGGCCCAGCCCCACACAGACACACAGAGGGAACCCAGATGGACACACTTTCTTTATGACAATGCAACCCCCCCCCCGGCCATACACAATCACAAAACCTACTGTACAGTCAGTCTCAGACTTCAGTTACACAAGTGCTGCCTTTAATTTAAATTTTTACTGCTGCTAGGTGGATTAACTTTGATTTCAATTTTCCATTCATCATTTACACAGACACTCACCTCCAGTATAGTTGCAGACAACTGGTACTCTCCTCGCTCAGTTCCTCCCCGGGTCGCTGAAGTCAGTCAGTCAGTGGCAGTGCTGCTGGAGAGGCTGGGGTTAGTACTGTGGTACTGTGGTGAGGGCCACCGAGGAGGCAAGGATAAGACTAGAGAGAGAGAGCTACTGGCAGGCCGCAGACCCACCTGACTGCAACTGACCCTCCCACTCCTGTTGTCCCACCACTGCACCACCGGACCCGACCACCACAAACATGCGCCACTTGTGCGGCTGCTTGCTGTGCTCGGTGTGACAGTCACAGTGTAGTTTAGATAATGCAGGCCAGCCATCCCATCCATTGCTGCAGGCAGCATGCTGTTTCATTTTGCCCGGGCCTTCGGCTCCGCTGCTCCAGCACTCAAGGGTCACAACAACAGGCTGCAGGAGAGGCAGGAAGGAAGGAAGGGGAAGAACTTGAAGAGCCTGCCCTGAGCTCAAGCTCTGTCCATCAGTCACTGCTCCAATGGGCTGACTGCTCTTCCTCTACGTTTGCGCCTAGCTTTTCCTGCCATGTCACTCTCTAATTCCCTCCTATAAGCCCTGGATAAACCCTAACCCTCTAACGTCACGCAACTAATTTCTAGCTCTTCTCCCCTTCCTCCAAACTGCTCCCCCTTACTGGCCTCCCTTGATCTCGACCAGAAGGTAAGGGACGCTATATGCTGTCTATTGGTCCCTCTCCTACCCCTTCCCCACAGGGGCTTGTATCCCTCATCTACTCCCCTCCCCCTACATCCCTCCACTGCACCCCTCCCTCTCCTTTCACCCTTTTCTTACATGTAAGCACTTGTTACTTACTAACCCGGCACTTATTATGGATTCACTTTTTCTACATAGTTTACACAGCTCTGTTTAAACTCTGTTTGTAACACCTGCTTTGCAACTGTATGTCAATGTTGATCTTGTAACTTGAATGTTTAATGTCTCACTCCTATTGTACTCCTTCCCCCCAGGTCGCACTGGGAGACGAGCGACTTGTCGCTCAGTGTGCCTTCCTGGTGAAACATTTCAACAAATAAATAAATAAAAACATTGTGACCCCTCTCTCTGCAGCTTCCAGCATTTTCAGGAGAACGTTGTCCTGATGTTGACGCAGGAGGGGAAAACCAGTTTGCCCAGTGCTTGAGTACCTGCAGCAGCGCCATGCTGCCACAGTGGTGCTGAAATCCTCACGGTGAAAAATTTAAAGGTCCAGCTGCAAAAAAAAAAAATCACCACAGCACAGTAAAGGTTCAGGGCTCCAGACAAAACATTCAGGGCCTAGCCCCGGGGAGGCCCACCCCTAACAACACCCCTGATTAGGCCATTGCAGCGACCTGACTAACAAAAATACTGTGTGGCACCTTATTTGCCACAGGACCTCTCTAACATTGTGTTTCTAAACAAGGAGGATGCATGCTGTACTCATAAAGCAACTCCTTGATATAGGAGGTCCATTAAAAAGAGTTTTATCTTTTAGAACTTACCTCCCTGCCCTCCCCCAACTTTCGTATTTCCTTTTCTTCTCAGCTGTGTGAAGCCAGAGGAGGAGAGAGGTGTCCCTTGCGTGTATCTACCCTGCAGAGTACAGCACAGCATGATATCAGGGTCAGGACTCACAGCATCAGGTCTGTGCCGGGCTCCTCACCCTTGCCACAGCACTATATGTGGAGTCAAGTGCAGGTGCAACAAGAACACCATGTTAAGCATATCGATGGGACTCTGATTGACGCTGGTGGTGTGTCTTGCATCCATTCCCACTCCCCAGCCTTGTTCCTTCGAAACCACACTCAGGTTCCATCTCTGCCAGGTGCAAGCAGACTGGGCCTGTCTGTGTTTTGATTTAACCTTTGGATTGTGCCATGAGTTACAGTAGAGGGCTGCAAAGTATCTGCAGCTTCAACATTTTTATTTTGCTGAGGAGCCAAATGTTAAAATGTAGGTGGTCCTCGGTTAGTTCAGGCGCTTGGATAATTGGCATTTCCACATCTCCAGTCAGAGTTGTGCAGATCTGTATGAATTACTGCCAGCGATTGAGGGGAGTGGTTTTCCAAAGATAGTCAGCAGAGTTTAAAACAAAGCTGTGGATAACCACAACTGTGAGGCTTTGCTTTTTTTGTTTTGGGAAGTAGAAACCCTTAATTTCTGTGAACTTGAAAAGAGCAGAGCAGATGTGGTACTTTTAAGTTTGTACTGCACAGAAAGTTTAGCCAATTTCCTCCACTGAGGCTGTTACTGTTACTTCATTGCATGTTGCATATTGTCATATAGAAATAGAACATAGGACGCTGCATTCCCACTCTGTAGGATTCCTTACTTATTTGGCAGTTATCTTTATTTGGGGATAGATTTGCTCTGGGATAAATTTTCAGAAAACTATTTGCTTATCCAGAAGATTTTAAATGATAATTTATTTTGCTAATGGCAGGTTAAAAACTACTGTATTTAGTTAAGTGTATTTAAATTTCATAGGATACCCCATTCATGCTCCGGTGGATTTCTCCATTATTTGTCCGGCAGTGTTACCTGCGGGTAGATTGCCGGGGAGGTACATTTTCAGAGTACCTTTTGCTTATCCAGAATTTTTTTTCTTGCATGTCCTTATTCCTCCTCCCTGTTCCCACCTGCAGCCCAATCAGGCCTCAGACACCATCCCCTCTACCCTCCAGATTCACCCCTTGCATTTCCAGTCCTGGAGACCTGGCCCAGACCATCAGCCTTCTTATCCTTGGGGCCAGCTTTTCCCTGCACAGTGGCCCCCTCTGACCATCGTGGAAGAGAAGGACACCTTGATCCCCCGCTCCCTTTCCTTCTTCCATCCAGTTGCTGACTTAACCCTGCTTGGGCCTCCTTGTGGTGTAGAGGAGGAGCGAAACACTGTTGGGCGGAGGTTGAGAGGCTGTTTCGCTGGCGGGTCTGTTTGTGTGGGAGGGTACAAGACCATCATCCAGTGTACTGCTGTGGCATTACCTCATGTTTCTCTGCTGCCGCCCATGTCGATATGCAGGCTGCAGTTGACCTGGGGTGGGGGTGGGTGCCTGATTTTGCATGGTCACCTAGGCAATCAAAGGTGCCTCCACACGCCACCACCAGGAGTCACTACAGAGTTGTGCAGTGTAAATTCCACCCCCACCCTCCGGAAAGAGAGAATCCATAGGATGCAGTAAACCCTCCTGCCGGCCTCAGCTCCTGAAATCCTGGGCTTGGAGTGCAAACCTGGGTTGCTAGCATGCCAGAGTGATATCCCATCACTCAGTGCCGTGGAGTCAGCATCAGGAAAATTGTGGTGGAAAACTGATTTTGCTCTAGGCAGGGTAAGAACTGCAGTGTATCTGAACTTTCATAGGATGTCATGGGTAGCACCACTGAGAAATGTATTTTTTCTTAAAGAACTCTACTGCTGGTATAAACTCAGCAAAGTCTGAGAGCACTAGAAAACTGTGAGAAAGGCATATGGGGCTTACCACCACCCTTGAAGAGCAAGAATGTGTTATATTTGGTGCACATCATTTCCTGGTATGCAATAAATCACAAGAGACACTGTTGACTTTCTGTTCCATCAGCAGTGGTGTGTAAGTATAACCACACGGTTACAGAGCTGTTTGAAAAAATCAAGATAGATAGGGTCTCGCTTTCATTTGTTTTTTGGTTAAGCAGATTGATCCCGTTCTTCTGGATGCAGGCTGTGCAGGAAATTAAACAAAAACTGAGCATGCTCAAGAAGGACCCACTCAAGAAAGGAGTCTCAGACTGCAAAAAATCAAGTTGGTAGGTTTTCTATAGAAATATAGAAAACCGCCAGCAGGAGAATGCCTTATGTTCTGTGCAGTTTTCCCTGTGAAGTGGTACATGCACTCAAGTGGTCTTCTGAACCAGCCTCCCTCCTTGCCTCATCCCCTCTGCTCTCTTGTCCAGCCCTTTATGTCTGTCCCATCTACCCTTGCATTACTCCGCACTGACCACCTCAGTGGGTAGTCTGCTCCACTCTTCCACCACCCACTCTGTGAAAAGTACTTTTTTCATGTCCTTTTTAAATCTACCCCACCAGGTTTCTTTTGTGCTACAGCTTACTCGCATCCACTGTGCTTAAATGTTTCGTTCTAGGGACATGGATCTGTTGTTCAATCCACACTTATTGGCAGGTTCCTTGCCGCTTTAAATCTTGCCGGAAGGTCTTCAAGCTGGCTCCTCCCACCCACCCGGGTGGTAAAACTCTCGGCTCCGCCTCATGACGCCAGATCTTCCTTACCGCTTGGTAGCTCAGGTTCCTTCCTTAGCGCTCTGCGTTTTAGACTGGATCCTAACTCTTCGGTTCGTCCGAAATTGGTTTTGAAGTTTTTAAACTTCGGTCTTCATCTTCCCTCGTGGCTGCGATGGACAAATCTATTCCCGGCTTTCGGAGGTGCCCTTGCGGGCAGAAAATGTCCAGGATGGATCCGCACTCCACATGTGTCTACTGCCTAGGCCTAGATCACGACCCCCAGGCCTGCGAGTTGTGCCGTTCTTTCTCGTCCAACGTCCTGGATGATCGCGCTGCCCGATTGAAGCTTGGATGCCCCGAGAAGCGTTTTCCGCCGGTAAAATCAAAAGAGGCTCGTTGAGCAGTGTCCGTGGCGGCTGGCTCGGCTGAGCAGCTCGAGCAGATGATCGCCCTTGAGGAGGAGGCAGCCCAGGCCGCATCTTCCTCCTCCTCGGCCGCGGCATTTATCCCGCTCTCTCTGAGTTCCTTGTACACGGCTTCATTCAAGGAGCTTTGTCAGTCCCTTTCCACGAAGGGAGAGGGGCCATCGGGACATTCTTCTCAGCCCAAGAAAAAGGAGTCGAAGGGTAAGTCCCACCGTCAGTGTTCGTGGGAGTGGGAGAGGTCTTCTTCCCTGGACAACCGACCGTCGACTTCGGTCGAAGTTGCGGCTCAGGCCGCTGGCTTCACGGTGTCCCCGTCAGGCCAGCCTGCCGAGACTCCCGTCGACGCAGTCGAGATTTTTCTCGATCCGTTAGATGGGCTGTCGACTGGTGAAGCCGACAACCCACCTTCACCGGTTCCCCCGGTGGAGACTGAGGATCTGCCTGTGCCTTCAGGGCCGCAGTCCCCGGTTAAAGTGCCCGAGCCGAGGGAAGAGCGGGTGTCCCCTGGCCTTTCCCAGACCCGCCCTCGGTGTCCCCGAGGGTCTCAGTCTCGGTCTCGGACTTCATCTCGGTCAAGCCGTTCCCGCCGACATCGGCGGTCTCAGTCTCGATACCGAAGTAAGCAGCGACACTGTTCCTCCTCGTCCTCTTCCTCGGATGAGGGGAGGCTTCGGTGTAAATTACGTCGGCGGTACGAGGATCTTATGTGGCAGCAGTTGCTGTTGTCCGGGTCTAAACCGACTCCGGTCCAGACCCCGGCCATCAAGTGGCTGTCGCCCAAACGACCGAAGCAACCACTTGCCCCAGTCGAGTTGCCTGTTCCAGGGCCGGTTGCTCGGCCAAAACCAGCTGCTCCACCAATTGTGGTGGAACCTCTGCCTCCACAACCGAAGTCTGGGGCACCGACCAAGGGTTCTCAGTCGGGTCACAGCTTGCCCCACAGGTTGTCGGTCACCCTCACTCCTGACCGTCCTCAGCAGGTAGAGGGTGGCTCAGGGCCGAGGCAGCTCTTCGCAGACTCTCCGGAATCTGACAACGACTCCTCCCTGTTCTCTAGGCAGGTCGACCTGGAGTCCTCCGGGGGCCAGTCATTGGACGATAGCCCATCGTCCTTCTTGGGTCTGCTTCAACTCATCTCGGAGTCCACCAGGATGCAGCTCGAGCCCGTGTCCAAATGGGCCAAGTATCCCCTGACGGAGATACTGGACCGAGGGGATTCCCACAGAGGCCTTTCCGGTGGCTGAGGCCATTGTCAGCCCAGCCTTGGAGCTTTGGCAGTGGCCTGCTTCCTGTCCTGCGCCCTCAGCCAGGATGGCCAGGAAGTATGCGGTCCCCACCGGTTCTTTGCCCGGTTTCTCGGAGCACCCTTCTGCCGAGGGGTTAGTCACTGACAGCATTTTCCGGTGTTCCAGTAACGTCGGGTTGTGGATAAGCCCCCCGACAAAGAGTCCAAAAAGCTAGACTTTGTCGGGTGCAAGGTGTACGCTGCATCCTCCCTTGGCCTCCGACAGGCCAGCTCGGACGTGCTGATGGCACACTTCTCCCACGCCCCCTTGGGCTCCCTGGATGAGGTTGTCCCTCATCTCCCGACCGACCTGCAGACCACGGTCTGCCAGGTGCGGGACCAGGGTAGGGCGGTGGCGAAGCAGCAGCTTCAGACTGCTCTGGACATAGGTGATTCCTGTGCCAGGTCAGTAGCGGCCACGGTGGCCATGCGCCACAGGGCGTGGCTGAGGATATCCACCTTCACGGAGGATACCCAGCACAAGTTGGCGGATGTCACCTTCTTGGGGGCTGACCTCTTCGGCCCTGGAGTGGAGGGACACCTCCAGCGGATCGAAAAGTCCAGTGCCACCCTGGACTCGGTCACCTCTGCCCAGAGGGACAAAGGCCGCCGTCAGCAACAGCAGAAGTTCTTTCGTTCTTCGGCCCCTGCATCTCGACTGGCCCAACAGCACCAGCAACAGGGCCAGCAGGCTCTCACTTGGCATCCCAAACCCAAGTCGGCGGCTTCCTCCAACAGGAAGCAGTGAGGTAAAGGCCCAGGAGGTCCCTCGGCCGGTTCCTCCTCCAAGCCTGCCCAGTGACGGGTTGAGGGGTGCCGCCCCCAGCCTCGTCACTCCCCCCTGGGTTCCCCCCATGGGGGGACGGCCGCCACTTCCTTTCCGCCTGGTCCGCTATCACCACGGACCGCTGGGTGTTGGAGGTGGTAGGAAAAGGCCTGCCTCTGGAGTTCGAGCAGGCTCCACCCTTTCGAGCCGTCGCCCCTCGGGGGCCACGGGGTCCGCAGCCTCGCTGTCGGCCCGCCGAGCCGATATTGCCCTGCTCCTCGAAAAAGAGGTGATCAGGAAGGTGGCGGATCCTCCTCCAGACCCGGGGTTTGTGTCCAGGTATTTCCTGGTCCCAAAACGGATGGGGGGCTGGCGCCCCATTTTCGACCTGCACGACCTGAACAGGTTCCTAAGGTCTCGGACCTTCAGGATGGTCACTCTGGCTCAGATAATCCCATCCTTGGAGCGAGGCATGTGAGTCTGTTCCTGGACTTCAGGACGTGTTCTTTCCGTCCCAATCCATCCGTCTCATCAGAGATTCCTCTGCTTCAGGCGGAGGGATCCTTCTGAGTTCAGGCCATGCCCTTGACCTCTCTAGCTCCCAGGGTCGTCACCAAATGCATGGCAGTGGTGACAGCATTCCTGCGGCGCCGAAGGGTCCGGGTCTACCCCTACCTGGACGACTGGCTGATTGCAGCCCCTTCCAGAGTGGAGGCGGAGCGGTCCAGAGATCTGGCCCTCCAGGTTTGCTCTCAGATTGGCCTCCTCATCAATGAGGCCAAGTCGGAACTCGTGCCGAAGCAGGTGATACTCTTCATGGGGGCAGAGTTCGACTCTCACGCGGCCAGGGTCGAGGTTCTTTCCTCCTTTGCCCAATCATTTCTGGTTGGGCAATTGCACCCTGCTCGGGACTTCCTGTGCCTCCTGGGCCTCATAGCGGCCTGCACCAGCGTGGTCCGCTGGGCCCGTTGGTACATGCGTCCCCTTCAATGGGGACTGGCCAGCCAGTGGTCACGACGCTGCGATCCATTGGACCAGCCCGTGACAGTGACCCAGGAGATGTGGAACGCTCTCCAGTGGTGGATCGTTCCGGCACATCTGCAGGAGGGCATCCCGTTCATCCGCCCCAAGCCGACGGTCTCTCTATCAACCGATGCATCTCTGATGGGTTGGGGTGCCCATCTGGGGAAGCACCGAGCGCATGGCCTCTGGTCACCTCGGGAGTCCCGATGCCATATCAACCTGCTGGAGCTCAAGCGGTCCGCCTAGCTCTCACCGCCTTCGCTCCGTTTCTATGGGGTCAAGTGGTTCAGGTCCAGACGGACTATACCACGACCATATACTATCTGAACCGCCAGGGCGGGACGCGCTCCATGCTGTTATGCAAGGAAGCTCTCCACATATGGTCCCTTGTGCGCAGCCTGGAGGCGGATCTCCTAGCCATTCACGTGGCAGGGCCTCCAACACCCTGGCCGATGCCCTAAGCCGGATGGGGCTGCGTCTCACAGTGGTCTCTCCTGCGGAGGTAGTACAAGATCTCTTCTCCCACTGGGGCACGCCTCAGGTAGACCTGTTTGCCTCCAGGGAGAATGCAAAGCTGAGTCTGTTCCATGCCGCCCCCTCAGCAGGGGCTCGCTGCAGGGATGCCTTCTGAGGCCATGGCCCCGGGCCTCTTCTCGCCTTTCCCCATTCCCTTGATCCAAGGTGCTTCTCAAGGTGAGGAGGGACAAGGCGCAGGTGATTCTGGTAGCCCCAGACTGGCCCGCAAGTTCTGGTATCCAGATCTCCTCAGCCTCAGCTCCAGGCTCCCGAGGCGGCTTCCAGCCCGCCTGGACCTGATCTCAGTCAACCAGGGGAAGGTATTCCATCCGGACCTTCAATCCCTGCACCTGACAGCCTGGTTCCTGAGTGGCTAGAGTTCCAGGCCTTGGGTCTTTCCGACGAGGTCCTCAGCGTCATTGAGGCATCCTGTAAGGAGTCAACCAGGAAATGCTACGCCTTCAAATGGAAGAGATTCTCCATTTGGTGTCAGGGGAAGGGCTTGGACCCTTCCGCCTGTCCCTTGGCAAGCATTCTGGACTACCTGTGGTCCCTTTCTCAGCAAGGGCTTCAGTCAACGACCCTTAAGGTGCACCTGGCAGCCATCTCTGCTTACCGGGCGTGGGCCGGGAAGCAGTCGGTGGCAGGAGAAGGTGGTCAGGCGCTTTCTCAAAGGCCTTGACCACATTTCCCCTCCGGTGCGAGAACCTCCACCTCCGTGGGATCTACTGCTGGTATTGGCCAAGATCATGGTCAAGCCATTCGAACCGATGCACAGGTGCGATATTTCCCACCTGTCGTAGAAGACCGCCTTCTTGGTGGCTATCACATCAGCCAGAAGGATGGGAGAGCTCCAGGTGCTTTCCATCGAGTCTCCTTATCTGGTCTTCCACAGGGACAAGGTTGTCCTGTGCCCCCACCCGAAATTCCTTCCGAAGGTGGTGTCGGAGTTTCACCTTAACCAGGTGTTGACTCTTTCGGTGTTCTACCCCAATCACACCTCGGAGGCCGAATATAGGCTCCATGCTTTGGACCCTAGACAAGCGCTCGCTTATTATAAGGAGCAGACGGCTGAAGTTCGGGGAGAGGTTAGCCAGCTGTTTGTCACCTCGCTGAAACCCGCACCTGGCAGACCTGCAGCCAAGCGGCGATAAGCAGGTGGGTCACCTCCTGCATAGAGCTCTGCTATAGGTTGGCAGGCATGGAGCCTCCCAGAGGGATAAGAGCTCATTCTACCCGCCATACCGCTGCATCGGTAGCTGCTTCCAGGGATGTCCCTATCCAGGATATCTGCAGGGCTGCTACCTGGAAGTTGGCACATACCTCTATTACCCACTACCACATCGACCTTGAGTCACGCCGGGATGCTGGTTTTGGGGCCTCGGTTCTCCAGTCTCTATTTCCCAAGTAAGTATCGGGGGTGTGCGCCTTGCCTCCCTCCTCCCAGAGAACTGCTAGGAGTCTGCCAATAAGTGTGGATTGAACAACATATCCATGTCCCTAGAAATACAGGTTACTCACCTGTAACAGGAGTTCTAGGAATGGTATATATTGTTCATCCACATTACCCACCCGACCTCCCGGCTTGACGCACAATCTGGCTTCCAGCGGGCTAGATCTGGCGTCATGGGCGAGCCGAGTTTTACTACCGGGTGGGTGGGAGGAGCCAGCTTGAAGACCTTCCGGCAAGATTTAAAGCAGCAAGGAACCTGCCAATAAGTGTGGATGAACAACATATACCATTCCTAGAACTCCTGTTACAGGTGAGTAACCTGTATATTTGTCCCCCATCTCCCTCCAGCTTCTAGAAAGTGCATGTTGAGGTTCTCCAGTCTCTGCTCGAATGTCTTACCCTGCTGGCAAGGTATCATCTTTGTTGCCCTCCTCTGCACTGACTCCAGTTTGTTAAAGTCTTTCTTGAAGTGTGGGTTCCAGAGTTGCATGCAGTAATCCGCGCATGGTCATGCGGTGCACTAGGGTTCTGTAGTTTTCCCTGCCCTCAGAAGTTGGGTCTTGTTTTTGTTCCTCAAAATGCTAGGTGCAATATACAATGATCAGTGTGAGAACCATAGGGCTGCGTGGGCATGATGCCTCCCCCCCCACACACACAGACACACTGTTTTACCCTTCTACCTTTTATGCCTTTCAATCATTAACCACCCTTTCAAAATTCAGCCCACAACTATATACTCTTGGTGCTCTTCCAATCTCTAGGCCCCCTCCTACACTTTTTACAACATTCTTACACCCTTGCACACAGTAGCCCCCTGATGAAGAGCTGTTGAACTCAAAAGCGCAAGGGCATTTGATCTGAAGCTTTCTTTGCACCAGACTGCTGTATGTTGCAGCTAGTATTTTGTAGAGTAAAATATATTAGCTTGATTTGTGGCAATCTGAGGTTTGGTTGTTGAGTGTGCTCGTTTTTTTTTTCCATCTTATTTTACTCTCCTGCTGCAGCGACTACTGGCGGAGACATCCAGCTGCCAGCCCTACCCGCCGGGAGAGCACCAGGCTCACTCACATGATGAGGGATCTGGCCGGCTGTCACCGGTCCGTGGAGGTCTCCCATACCTATCCAGCAGGACGGACCCCCCAGTGTGATTCCGTAAGGTCCTCCCAACAAGGTAGGATCTCGGCTATCAAGCTGCAGTTCGCGCCAGCCATTTTCCACTTTTCTTCCCCATTGGGACTGCAGGCGTGCAGTGACATCTACATACGTGCTGGCGTCCGCGCGGTCCCCCTCCAGTCACGCCGCCGCATGCGGTACTTCCGGGCGTCCCAGGGTCGCTGCAGCAAAGTGGTTCCCAACCAGCCCAGAACTTGAAGCTGTGTCCTGGCTCAATCTCGTCCTCCCCTGCTGACCCCCGGCGGCCTGGGCTGCGTTCCCAGACAGGTTGCGGCATAGCGCGAGGTGTGGCGTCCAGCGCCTCAACCCTCAGCACCACCGGGCCTGGCGTGTGTTCGGTTTTTGTTTGATTACACTGCTGGGGTGCTCACCATCTCTAACACCACCACTCATCCCACTTCGTTATTTACATTGCTCAGAAAATTAGCCTAATCACTGGGATCTATATTGAAATGAAAACCTGAAAGGATATTACTGGAAGATTACAGTGACCTGGTAAGCACACTAGCCAAGTACATGCCTATTTGCGGGTATGACTGGGAGATAAAAAAGTAAGATGGCATGTAGAAGCGTAGTATACAGTTCTAACATACAGTACAACAGGTCAAAATCTGCAAGACTACAAGTTAGTTAAGCAGAGACAGAAGGGAAATGACATTAGCACATATCAAAGTAATCCCTGTTAACAAGCTGCCATGGGGGCTACAAATTGCAGTTGCATGCAGCTGATTGATCTTCACACGACAATATTAAAGCATGTGCAGACTGTGCTCTTAATGCATGTTATCTTGCACAGAGATCCATAATGGGGAGGAGGGAGAGGGCAGCAGTATTTTCCTAGCCCTTGCAAGATGGGCTGTGAGTGACTCAGTATGGTGATGATGGTCATCTGTAGGTGACTTGAGTGTACAGCAACCATGTGGCAGGTCATGAGTGCACTGCTATTCAGTGTGTGTCTTGAGTGTATCATCACTAGCCCCTGGGTAGTGGGTTGTCTCAGATTATGGTCAGTGGAAGGGGGCAGGCTGGGCAGCAGCTACGTAGGTAGTGCAGCTTTTGGTAGCATGCACATGCATGCATATCCCTTTTAACCAGATATAAGGCTATTGGCTGGCCAAGTTGCATGTGCGTGCCTGCTGTTCTGGCTTTTCAGTTCCCCCTTCCACCTCCCATAATTGGGTTGCTGCCTGTCACTTGAGGTAGTAGCTGCTGGTCATAATGCATGACCTCGATGCTGGTTCAGCTGTAAAGATGAGGAGATGGAGTTGCTTGACTGCCTGCCTCTCATACTTACCTTGTTGCTGTTAGTGCAGTGCCGGTGTATTGTTCTGTGTCCATCGTCACTGGATAACGGAGATTGTACTGGCACTTTGATACCATAGGTGAGGGGATGATGATAGTGTGTATGAGCCTGCTTGTCTCCATCTGTGTAGAACATGAGAGGCAAGACATAACCAAAAACAGCACAGCCGCCAGGTAAGACACAGAGTTCTAGAGACAATGAGGAAGAGAACTGACTTACAGAGTATGGTGGAAAGCTGTTGTGCCTAGAATTCCATGCCTGGAATATGCTTGTTCTGCTGCAGTAGTGACATCATTATGTTGTTCTGCTGCAGTAGTGATGTCACTACTGCAGCAGAACAACTTGGAATACTGCCACATTCTTGATTTCCACAATCCAATTAAGCTGGAAGTTGTTGATTTTTAAACTTAAACTTGCAGAAATATCTGAAGCACACTATGTTAGTAATTTGAGCCTACCATCAACCCTCAAGTGCTCCACCATCCTCCAGTTCACTGAAACAAAGTGCAGTGCCCGAAATAGGCATTGATGCCCATACACTATATAGAATAGTGGATGGGCAACTGTGCACAACTGGTGTCTTGTGCCACCTCAGGGATCTGATTCCCATGGACCTCTCGAGCTTTGCTCTCGAGGTCACAGGGAATCAGTACCCCTCGGTGACACAACACACTGGTTGTGAATAGCTGCCCATCCACTATCCTATATGTCACAGTCACTTCAGAAATGCATTGTAAGAAATTTGCTGAGACTAACTGACAGTGCTCAGCAAGGTAGTGTGGCATGTTGTTGGAGTCCGGGTTTCATGCAGTCCCAGCCGGGTCGACCTGGCATGGTGTAAGCTATGCAGGCTAATGGGTTGCCTGGGTACTGAGGCCTGGCCAGCCACATGTCTCAACAGAAAAGGCGTGGAGCGGCAGAATTGCTCTACTGCTGTAAGCCTGTGCAACATAACAGTCACAGGTTTGCCAACGTTTGAACAGCTTCTCAGGGAAGGGAGACTTCAGAGGTTAAGGAGGCTCCTGATCTGGAGTACCAAGTGACCGATAGACAGACAGACAGCTGCACCCACCCCCCAGCATAGAGGGGGAGCAGAGAATAGGTATACACATTGCTGTGCCAGTGGTGTCGTGAAGATGACAATATTTTGAAGGTAAGGTGTAGGACAGAGGAATGAGAGGCAGTTTGACTTGGCCAAGTGTAGAATACAGAAATCTGTGGACAGGGCCATGACCGGGGGGGGGGTGCAGGAGTTGCAGTTGCAGTATGGCCTGCACTGTCAGAGGGCCCACAGCCTCAGAGGTCAGCATTAAGAAAATCTTTCATTGTCAGACTAACTTGTAATTTTCTATTTTTACATTGCTTATCCATTTGAAATCGGGTCTGTGCTGCAGATCACAGCTCCACTGTCATGGGGTGGGATGGTACAGAATAAAGAAGTAAGAGGGATCCATTAGTCAAAAAAATCTAATCTTGGAGTGCTGGCCTGTCGGCGCAGTGGCAGAGCTACCGCTTGCGATGCTGACGACCCAGGTTCAAGAATGAGCCTGGGATGTTGGAGGGCCAACCAGAAGGGAGGAGGATTGAGTGTCCTATGGATTGTGCTCTTCTGGGGGAGGGAGGAAGTCGCCGGTGTCCGAGTGGCCCCTTGCGGTAGCCAGGGGTTGTCACCACATGGACTGAGAACGTCTAGGAGGCATAGTAGACATATGGCTTGCCGTCCTCACATCATTGCATGCCATGCCTCTGCAGGGGAAAAAATGGAAAAAGGTTTGACTGCTGCACAATGATGTCCGCCCCCATGCCGCTGACCCCGCACCACTGACCGGGCTCTCACTCCCATTGCACTTTTCAGTCTTCATTGGGGGGAGGGGGCCCCCAGCACCACTGGGGCGTAAGCCGGGGGTCCTCAGGAGTGAGCTAAGTCCCGTGGTGTGTGGCAGGGCTGAGCTAGTGTGTGTGGACCGATGGGGGATGGCAGACAAGAAGGAAAAAGCATACTAAATAAAAAAAATAAAACATTGATCTTGGTACTGGAGCCCTCGGAGGGGCAAGGACAAATTACATGGTTCAGTTCTATGATGCTGGTGCCAGCAAGGGAGAAGGGGACAGCATGGACAAACTAAAAATGTTCGGCAGGACTGATGCAAAAGAACCTACACTGTAAATATTTTATATACGATAATGAGATTTTTTACATTTATCAGTGGGGAGGTAGGGCTACACAAAATATTTTGCAGTAAGGCCCATAAAGTCTTTGGTACAGTGCTGTCTGTGGAGATCCAGGTTTGAATCCCCTGCCTGTAACTTGTGTGACTTGCAATGTGCACGTAATTTGTGTGACCTGCCATATACTGTGCTGTACAGTACTATAACTGGAGAACAGTTTTTTTCTATGGGCTCAGTCAGTTGATATTCGCTGTAATAATGCATGGGTTATTACAGCATTCACCTGCTGTCTGTCTGTCAAAACCTAGCACTCCCTCATTGGCTTTCATTCTGTGTGTGGGTGGTCTGAACAGTTCCGCAAACATGGCGGCTCCGTCTGACGGTTAGTGAGCAGTCGCTAGAACAGAACAAGCTTCATCTCTCCTTCCATCATCATTTTTTTTTGTCTATCTGGTTGATCCTACTTTTAAATCTATAAAAAAAAGCTCTATCCGGTTGCTCCTGCTGTTTGCTGGCTTTGGTCAAGAGGCACTGCGAGCAGGAACAGGGCCATAGCTGACTGCCTACAGTGCTAGGTAAGCACAGTCGCGATTGCAATTCCAAACTGTAAGTTTAAAAAGAAAATACAAAATAAAGAACACAATGCTAACTCTGGAGAAGGAGGGAGGGAGGAGAGACTGTGTGTGTGTGTGTGTGTGTGTGTGTGTGTGTGTGTGTGTGTATGTAAGTGTGTGTGTGAGTGTGTCACACAGGGTCACAGGACTTAGGCTGGCAAAAATTGCTCACCAGCAGCTATAAAAAGTAAAGGGTGGGGAGGTGTGCATACTTCAATTAAATGCACACCCTCGGTGTGGGATGCTTTTATAAACCCCTCGAACTTCGCTCTTGGGGTTTATGTAGCATCCCACACCTCAGGTGTGCATTAAATTCTCCTATCGCACACTTCCCCATCTTTTATTCTCTATGTATTGTGCTGTGTTTGTAAAATCTTCACACTTGGTCACTTGTGAAAATGGACTTCCTAGCTCATCTTGCTTCTCCAGTATAGCAAAAATGAAATGAAAATGAAATGACTCTAATGCAATGAAACTAGTAGTAGTATATTTATCTGTTTAGCACCCATTCCTGGAGTTCAGAGCCAATACAAAACAATAAGCTCAGGTAAAATACAACAATCAACACACATTTAAAATGAATAAGCAACTTATAAATATCTGCTAAGGTTTCTAAAACTACTAATAAAAGTCGCAGCTGCCACTTCAGTCACTGTGTGACTGAGTAAGTCACTTGACATGTGGGACCTGATTCTAGAAAGTTAACGCAGGGCTTATGCCAAACCCTGTATCATCCACAGTGTTTGGCGCAGCTGCACAAAGTACTTTGGCACAACACAGCCCAATTCAAGAAGTGCTATCGTATTTATGACCTTTTCCACATTTAACGGCAGCTTACGCCAAAGGTTTGACACAAGCCCCATAAAATGGATCCCTCTTGGATGCAAATTAAGACCAGGGGGGAGCTGGTCTAACTTGCTGCATCTGGTGCACCTGATCCAGAATTATAATCGGTGCAAAATGTCTGCCACAAGCCCCCTGCACCGTATGTTCGGCGCACCAGGGACTTGCGCAGACACAAATCCTTTGAGAGCTGGGCCTGTGATCTCTCTCTAATTGATCTCTGTGCTGTTAAAATCTCCCTGTGCAACTAATGGAAGCGACATTCTGTACTCTTTCCTCTCTCTTCCTCTCGCTGTCTGTCTCTCTCTTCTGTAAAATACTTTGAGGCACGGGTAGTATAAAACGCTGTGCATAAAACTGTCTTTCCAGGAGTCATGTGATACCTTGGTAGGGTGAAGACGCACTTGTTTCAGCCCTGTAGTGAATAATACTTCTAACAGTATTTAAAGTGATTTTCTGACCCTCCAGCCCTAATACCTGAATCTTACCCTTTCCCACATCGGTGCTGCCATGTTGGAAACATAGAAACATGGATTCAGTAGAAAAGGACCACTTGGCCCACCGAGTCTGCCCAGGTGTTCCCTGTCTACTCTACCTCTGGTCCTAGGTGACCCTCCCTCCTCCATGCCTGTTTTCTAATATACCCCTGTGTTTATCCCATGTATGTGTAACCCCCCTACCAATTTGGGGTTTACGTTTAGCTCAGTAGCTCCCGTTTTGCTCTCCTGCCAGGCTCCTCCTGAATGCCTGCTATTTTTTATTGGCCCCTGTTTCTGGCCCAAGTGCTTTTGTGTCCCTTGGTGCCCCAAAACTTGCCCCAGTGTAATTCCCGCCCTGCTGGGCTCGGGAAGCCGGTCATGCTTTCCCTTCTTTTAGCACCCCAGTGCCTCAGGGTCGATGCACTGGTAGCGCACTTTGATCTCTCGATCATGGTATTTGCAATCGAGCAGGGAGAGTTCGGCGGTCCCAGTGTTCCCATTTAGTGGGACCCGGTGACCACAGGGAGGGTCATTATAGCCCGCTTTCTAAAAAATATGAAGAGATCCACGAGGTCTCCACAATCAAGGTTCATGAATATTTATGAGCCCAGAGCCCCGATTGCTGAATATTCATGAGGTCTGTTCTGCCCTCTGGGAAGCTGCATTTTGGCAACTGCTGAAAAAGCAAAAGCAAATGGAAATAAATAAATGTAACTGCTGTGCGTATTTGGGGCACAATGTTTTAGCAGGGTAAAAAGTGTTTTGATTAAATAAATAACTTAACTCCTGGCTGCACCAGAAATATTGGGACTCAGATAGTGACAATCTGCCTGCTGCAAAGGGAGCTAAAATATTGCCAGCAGCAACAGATAAATGGACTGAGCAAATAGTTAAAGTTGGGAAGCGATTTAAAGGACACACCAAGGGCTATTAGACTGTGGGGCATTTGGGCAATTTGAACAATTATTCTGGCTGCACCAGGACTTTATTTGGGACTGTATTGATTCTGCTTCAGGGACTGTGTGTTCAGCAGCCATTTCCAAGCAGCCACAGCCAATCGGAAAGCTAGGATATTAAAGCCAGGACTTGTGGGACATTAGCCAAAGCTCATGTGAAACTTCCAAGTTCTCATGGGCAACTGCAGGGACCCAATTTCAGGTGCCAAAATAGTAAACCAACTGTGCATCGAGTGAGGTTCATGCATAATTCATTTTCTTGATTGACAAGCCCTCCAGCCAATTGGAGGCCAAGCATCCAATAGCATCAGCCAATTGGGACCCTCAGAAGAGCCCCATAAAAAACTGATTCTGGCTGTGTGAGCAGTCCGAGAGAGATTTGAGAAGGAGCCCCCCCCACAGCGTTTGGGGCTCAGGCCCCAGCCATGTGGCTGGGCCTGCTACCCAGTGTAGCCCATCCACCCTGGAGGGGGTTAGTGACTTTTTTGCAGTTATGTTAAAGTAATTTAGTTTTATGCCGAACCTGCTAGCCTGTGGGTTGTCAGAATGGCCTCCAGGAGCTAGCCCTCCCTTCCACGTTGAGGAAAGATGTGGACCTGCAACTTGATAACATCAAGCCAGCTGTGAGAGTGCTGATCCAGCCTCAGTTGTGAGAGAACTGAAGACATCAGGAGCCTTCATGGTGGAGATCCTACTGTGAGGAGCCTGAGTGAGTACTTTTGTACCTCCTGGTGTAAGCAAGAAAGAAAGAAAGAGAATTGTTTATTGGGGCTGCCCATGCCCTAGAGACTGTGCTAATTGATCTTGTTCATTGGTCTGCACCCTGCATCTTGCTGTGCCTAACCTTAGCCCAGCGTGGGTGGACCCGTCCGAGACTGTCCAATTGGTCTGCACCTTGCATCTGCTGCACCAGGTCTTGCCCAGCGTAGGTGGACCTAACTGCTCTAAGGGGCCTGTGTGAGTCCAGCTATCATGTATAAATGTGCTGATATGTGTTTGTCTGCTATGGAGCCTACAGGACTGGAAGGGGAACACTCAGAACCAGGGCTCATCCTCACTTTGCCTGGGAGGACCAGCATTTTCTGTACTGTTCAGTCAAGATGTCCAGTGGAGCTGCAAACTACAGCCATGTGCCACAAATGGGACTAAGACCTCCTCAAGTCTATTCGGATTTGTCTGTTTTAACTTGGAAGTGACTGCTGTAACTACCTAAGTGTACTCATGTGGATGCAACGAAAAAGGTCCCCCTGGATTTGGTGAGCAAGCACTCACAGAGTCAAGTACAAAAGGACCAGGGCAGCCATCCTGGCCCCTGGCTGAAGGCGCTATACCTTCTTTGAATGTACTGGATGTGTCTAGAATATAAATGTGCTGAATGTACCAAAACTTATAAAGGTGATGGATGTTCAGAAAGGATAATTGATTTCCAAACCGATGTAACTGACTGGTTACATCCTGACCTTGTTTAGCCTACAAAATGCAGGGCCCTCCCTGCTGTCGTTCTTGGATTCCAGTGACTGTAGATAGTTAACTGTCTAATGCTTTCAAGGTCAAGTAATAAATCTTTCTAATCAAGCCGGGGGATGTACAGCTGCACCATTTTCCAGGCCTACAACTTGTGAGAACTTTTTGGTAACTGGGTACCCAAGTTTAAATATTGAGATTGTGAGGTTTCAGGATAACTTTGGGGAACTGGTACCAGTGTGGGCCAGGGTAATATTGTGTTCTGTCTGATTTCATGCAGTGTTAGTTTAGATAGGCAGGGCGCTGGTCATCTAGGTTGACTAAATGTGTGACTGCCTTTCTGATTTGCATAGCAGGTATCTGCCTATCTGGAGGGCTTTCACCAGCACCAAACCAAACCTAATCGAAGGTAAATATTGTAAATAATAATAGTACTGCATAGCCTCTACTCCTCTTGTTTCCCCATTCCTAAGCTCTAATCCTCCTGTAAATAAATTGTTGTTGTTTGCAGATGATGGTGCTGTGAGCATATTATTAGGAGCCAGTCAATAATTGTACCAGGTATTGAAATGTGGGGAAATGGTTACTGGGTATTGTGTTGGGATGGCTAATGGTTATAGTGGGTGGTGCGATACCCAGGGGGTTGTACCAGGTCCCCTACCAGCCCACTTAAAGCTAGACACTGGGTGGAGGCACTGTGCAAATCATGGAAAAAAAACAGTTTTGCTGTAATCTTGGGAACCCAAGCCCCTCAGCCTACATCCTAGGTAATAGGCAGTGGTTGTAACTCTAGGAATAGCACCACCTAGGGGTTACACATGCACGAAGCCCTCCACCATTCTAGCCTCCACCATTTTGTCTAGGAGTTGGTTCCATGTGTCTACCACCCTTTCAGTGAAGAAATATTTCCTCACATCCCTCCTGCTTTTCCTCTCCTCTCCATCTTGACTGCATGCCCCCTAATCCTGGAGCTCATCCTCATCTGGAAAAGGCTTCCCTCCTGCACCCTGTTCACCCACATGAGGTACTGGTAGGCCTTGATCATGTCACTTTTCACTCTCCTGTCATTCTGGGTGCACATGCTGAGATCCCTCAGTCTCTCCTCATAGTGCTTGCCTTGCAACACGTACAACATTTTGGTTGCTCTCCTCTGGACAGCCTCCACCCTGTTTATGTCTTTCTGCAGTTGTGAATGACAGTTTACAATACATACTGCAAGCCCTTTGGTCAACAGTGCTGGCCAATGGTCTTGTAGTGATTACTGTAAGCTGTCATTCAGTGACAGCTTAGTCAGTGGGCAGCTGTGATGGTGTGCAGGTGGGTTTTACTGCCTGCCGGCTGCATCGGCCATGCTGGGTGGAGGGGGGGGGAAGGGGTATGGGTGCCTCAGTGGGTGGGAGATCCACTGGACTACCAGAGAAATATGGTTCATGTGTTTTCAGCTATAAGCGGGGCTGAGAAGGGGGTACCACTAGACCACCAGGGTGTTTCGGTTCATATTTCTAATATGGATGGGTTCAGGGACGGGTGGGGGGTACCACTGGACCACCAGAGATTTTCGGGTCAGAATTATAATATGGACAGGTTTGGGGATGGTTGGGGGGGTGACTAGATTACCAAGGATCGGGGTATATCTTTATTCTGTGGCACGACTGGGGAAGGGGGGGCACTAGACTACCAGGGCTGTGTTGGGTAGGACTGCTTCTGTTACGGTCAGATCTTGGGGGGGGTAGCCACCCAGGGGCTGGCGGCTGCTGTGTTGCGCAGTGCAATACAGCAGCCTGCCTGTGGGTGGCTATGGCTTAGGCATGTTTTTTTCCATGCCTATCATTGCGCGGCACATCTCTGCCATGTATGCAGGGGAATGCCCCCTCCAGATGCACTGCATACATTATCTTTGCACTGCAGCGCATCCGGATTTGTACGGCACATCAACCCCTTCTGAATATGGCCCAGAGGTGCATTTTGGAGATGTGCCAGCACAACTCGGTTGCGCAGGGCGCATCTCCTTTGACTATCCTGGCCCTGAAGTTTTGAATGTTTGGATCATTTGTACTTATTAAAAACTGTAATGCCTAGAGAAAAATAAAGCTTGACTTGGTCAATTTTTGGTTATATACAGAACAGGGATACGTTTTATTAGCTTCAGATATCATGGGCTTGATTTTCAAAAGGTTGGGACTGGTGCAAGGGATCTGTGGCAAGGAGAAATGGTGCAAAGGGCTCCTTGTACCACACCTTGCGCCAGTCCTGAGTTTGGAAGGGCCTGTACACCACTTGGGGGGCATCTGCATCAACCGTCCTTGCAATGGCTGCACCGTTGAGCCATGGTGGAAAGGGTCTAGCTCCATAGTGGGTCTGCAGCATTCCCCAATTTGGGAGTTTGAAAGCCCCACTGTGGCTGCAAACTGCGGCTGTGATTAGACCAGCTAAGAGCTGGTCTAGCAGCCCTTGTGGCTAACATTGGACCTGTGTGGGGGGAACTCCCTGCATCTGGTGTGGGATACTGGCTAGGGATCTGTGGGAGTGCCCCGATGGGTGCTATGTGCACAGACAGCTGTACCGGGGGAACAGGGAATGGCATCACAATCCGCACAGGGGTTGTATACAGACCCCCATCTCAAGGGAAGGAAACGGACAAGAAAATGATGGAGGACATTCTCAAAATGGCTGAAAAGGGGGAGATACTGTTGATAGGGGACCTGAATATGCCAGATGTTAACTGGATGACATGTACTGCAGCCACATCCAAGAGCAGGGTCGTGATCGATGCCTGCAGGGGCAGGCCTTAGACAGCTAGTGTTGGAACCCACTCGGGAGGGAGCAATACTAGACCTGGTACTCTCAAATGGAGAGGATCACAAATTTAGAAGTCAGTAGACATCTGAGAACAAGTGACCACTGCACAGTGTGCTTCACAATAAGCACAACCATGGAGACAAGCCATACAAAAACAAGGATACTGGACTTTAGAAGGGCTGACTTTGGCAAAATGGGTGAATACACCAGGAATGCACTAGCAAATGGCCAAAAGGAGGGTGGAAGAACAATGGAGAAAAATCAAAACTGCTATCATAGGGCAACAAGCCTTTGTGTGAAACAAATAAAAAACAAAGCGGAGTAAAAAACCACTATGGTTCTCAAAAGAGGTGGCAGGGAAGGTTAAGGAAAAAAAGGCTGCATTCAAAAAGTATAAGGAATCACAGAAGGAGCACAACAGGGAACTGTATCAATTAAAGCAGAAAGAAGTGGGGAAGGCAGTCAGAATAGCAAAGGCCCAAACCGAGGAAAAAATAGCCAACTCAGTTAAAAGGGGATAAAACCTTCTATAGGTACATTAGGGAGCATAGAAAGGTTAAGGGAGGAATAGTGAAGATTAATAAAGGAGAGGGGAGGTGGGCAGAGGGAGACAGTGAAAAGGCAGAGATACTGAATGAATACTTTTGCTCAGTATTCACAAAAGAAGATGAGGAGGAGTTACCTAAACCAGACAATAGAAGCACTCTGGGTAGGGGTTGACACCAGTCCATTTACAGAAGAAAGAGTCCTGAAAAGAACTCCTAAAACTCAAGGAGGACAAAGCAATGGGGCCTGACGGGATTCACCCAGAATCCTGGAAAAGAACTAGGGAGGACCTGAGTGACACCACTGACCACACTTTTTAACAAATCATGGGAGGATGGGGTGGTACCTGAGGACTGGAGAAGGGCAGATGTGATTCCTTTCACAAAAGTGGGAGAAAGGCAGAAGCAGGAAACTACAGACCTGTAAGTTTGACCTCAGTGGTAGGAAAATGATGGAATCACTTCTGAAAGAAAGAATTGTTGAGTACCTAGAGGCCAGCGGGCACAGGACCCAAAGCAGCGTGGATTACAGCAGGAAGGTCATGTCAGGCGAATCTAATTGATTTCTTTGACTGGGTGACCAAAGTAATAGACCAGGAGGGGCTGTGGATATGGCCTACCTAGACTTTAGCAAGGCATTTGACACAGTCCGCACAAAGACTAATAATCAAGTTAGCCAGCCTGGGAGTGGGTTCCAGGTGGTAGCCTGGGTAGCAAACTGGCTGCACAACAGGACACAGAAGGTAATAGTGAATGGAACACATTCAGAAGAAGGGGTTACTAGTGGAGTACCTCAGGGCTCAGTACTGGGTCCAGTCCTCTTTAACATCTTTATAGGTGACATTGTAGAGGTCTGGAGGAAAGGTATGCCTCTTTGCAGATGACACAAGATCTGTAACAGAGTTGATACACAAGGGGGTAGAAAGGATGAGAAGGGACTTGGAAGGTTGGAGGAATGGTCAGACATATGGCAACTTAGATTCAATGCAAAGAGGTGCAAGTAATGCACCTGGGAAACAAAAACCCAGGAGAAGAGTACACAATAGCAGGGGAGGTACTAACAACAACAAAAATGGAAAGGGACTTGGGGGTAGTCATATCAGATGACCTAAAGGTGGGTAAGCAATGTGAGAAGTCAGTAAGGAGAGCCAGGGGGATACTGGGATGCATAGGATGGGGCATCACAAGTAGAAAAAGGGAAGTGGTTATCCCTCTGTACAGACAGTTGGTGAGACCCCATCTGGAATACTGTGTGCAGTTTTGGAGACCCCATCTACGCAAGGACATAGACAGGATGGAAGCAGTCCAGAGGAGGGCAACTAAAATGGTGCAGGGTCTGCATCAGAAACCATATGAAGAGAGACTGAGAGAGCTTAATATGTATACCCTCGATGAAAGGAGGGACAGGGGGGACATGATAGAAACTTTTAAGTACCTCAAGGGAATCAACAAAGTCCAGGAGGGTAGCATCTTTCAGAAAAAGAGATGTGTAAGAACAAGGGGGCACAATTTAAAGATGGGAGGGATGGCTGAGGGGTAATGTGAGGAAATTTTTTTTCATGGAGAGAGTGGTGGATGCATGGAACCGCCTTCCTGGGGAGGTTGTTGGGTCTAAAACAGTGGGAGAATTCAAACATGCATGGGACAGACATAAGTCAATTGTAGTGGGGGGTTGCAGGAAGTAGACTGTTGGTTAACTAGAATCTGCAGCTTATCCAATAGGAAGGGAAATGGGCAGACTGGGTGGGTCAAGTGGTCCTTATCTGCCGTCAAAGTCTATGTTTCTAACAGTGGCAGGTGTGTCCACATCAGGCTCACAGGTCCTGCTGTCTATAACTGGTGAATGAAAATTCCCCTGATTCATGCTTAATAGCAAATTAAAATAGGTAATAAATAGACGAGATGCTAGTAAGCAACCCTGTGTAACTCCATCTGATTCAAATTCCTTGGATAAATTACTGTCACTACGAAATCTGACTGCAGTTCTATTATTTGAATACAGCTGGAATATAGGAATAATTAAGGAGTGAAGGACACCACAGTCTATCAGCTTCTGCCATAAAATACTTCTCTTCAGAGAATCGAATGCTGCAGCAAAACCAATGAATACTGCAAAATGCTTCATTTTTCTCCTAACAGTATACTTCTCAAAAAAATTGTGCAATGCGAATATATGAATTATATTGTTTTTATTAAACCAATCAAGTAGTTTATTCAAGATGATCTTCGAAAAGATTTTTGAAGTTGAACTAATTAAACTAGTAGGTTTAAAGTTACAGTAGTTGGTTCACTAACTTTACCTTTCTTATGAATAGGAATAATACTGGTTTTAATCTAAGAGAGAGGGATGAATTTGTACATAATAAATTTGTTAAAAAGACTGTTCAAAACAGTGGCCCAAAAATTAAGATTCTGTTTATTTAATTATTTCAAAGTTCTGAAATACGCTCTTGAACAGAAATGCTCCTTTACAAAGGTTCCTCATCAGAATAACAGTTTGTTTACACCTTGTCAAAGGCAGTATTAAAAACTGATTAACAAAGTCTGGACAATTTCAGTGATATAACAAAACAGAATGAGTAACATAAGTACTGTTTTGGCAATACAGATTGAACAAAAGTTAACATTCAACAGTTCAAATAATACAAAGCATAACATAGGCACTAAGGTATTAACCAATGAGACACAACAAAGGGCGAGATTAAATAGTCTCCAAGGCAGCAGCATGTGTAACCAGTCAGCAGCAAGAGGCGGGCAGCTTCAGTTACTGTCCTTCAGAAGGTATTAACCAATGAGACACAGCGGAGTGTGGGATTAAGTCATCTGCCTCTGAGGCAGCGCTGCCTCAGAGACAATATTCGTTTAAGAAAAGTGTCTCTTGCATAGGTCCTGCGTTTTTTTCCTGGAAAGCTGACAGTTCCCCTTTAAGTACCTTGTTTGCAAGGATGTATCTGTTTCAGCAGAACATTCAGTTACAATATGCATACAGTAGCATTACCACGTAACAGTCCTACAGTTAACAATTGAAACAACAGAAACCACTGTGTTTGTCATTGTCAATCTGTCTTTTCCACATTCCCATACCATTTCTCCTTATTAGGGTTTCCATTTTGGGTGAATAGAGCATGGGGTTAGTAGTGCTTGTGTAACTGTAGTTTACTTTTGGTTTTTCTCTATTCCCGCTCTTGGTAGGTAAGCTGGATAGTGAGTAGGAAATAGAAAGCCCAGTACCAAGGGTGAGTATAGTGCCAGAGAAGGAAGAGGAGGCAGGGGTGGAAGGTGGGTGTTTCACAACATGCTAAGTGGAGAACTGCTATGGGAAGCTGGCCTTTGTAGGGGATGTGGGAGGAGCTATTTTCCCGCCACATTGAACCTCGGGCTATAGCCCTACCATTCAGTGTTTGGGTGAATAGAGTATGGTTTTAGTAGTGCTTGTGCAACTGTAGTTTACGTTTGGCTTTTCTCTATTCCTGTCACTGGTAGGTAAGCTGGGTAGCTCCTGCTGCTAGTTTCTGGCAGAGGAAATCTTGCTTTCAGAGCAAGCAGCTGACTAAAAAAGCTACAGATTTTCTTACTGATATATCACTTCTATCTCAGCAGGAGTCAGTACCTGTTGGGATTAAGCAAACAGATACTTTATTAGAAGCAGGGGGTCTCATTTAAGTGAAAAAAGGAAGAAAGTCACTGTGTGTTTCTCTGTTTGGGGAAGGGGGCCGTATCAACTTAGTTTGCTAAATCAGGAGCAGAGGAGAGAAGTTAATTGGGGGTGTGGCTTGACCAGTAGAAGAGCAGCTGTCTTCAATTATAACTTCCTGCTGTTAATTTCTGGCAGAGGGAATCTTGCTTTCAGAGCAAGCAGCTGACTAAAAAAGCTACAGATTTTCTTACTAATTGCCCTCCTTCGCACCGCATGCCAGTTCTACTTTTATAGCCACTGGATTTGACTGACAACAAGAACTTCCTGTTTGGCAGTAGGAAGGGAAGGATCACTGAGACGCATTAGTTTCATCAACCTTGAAGGAAAACAAAAATAGCTCTTTCTCCCCCCCCCCCTGCTGCTGGAGGTCTGAATCCAAGCAAGGAGGAAGGAGGCTACTGAAGACTACAGGAAGTTCCTGTCCCAGAACAGGAAGGGCGAGAGTTGTAAGGGTACATAGGCAATAAGAAAGTAGGTGGAAAAATATGTAGAGGGAGGAGAGAGTAAGCATAAAAAGCAACAGGAGAGGGGACACAAAATAAGTCATGATGGGAGTGGTGCAGTGCAATGGCTTTCAGGCAGCAGTGTTCCGGGAGACATTCTGGAGGCTGTGATGCTGCCCTATTTGCAGGCACTTCTCTGGTCTGAGGGAGGAGGTTGCCTGTCTCCAGGCTGACCTGGCTAGGATTCGTGAAACCTTTTCCCCCACCCAGGGACCACCAGGGCCACCACCGCTACCTACCTCAGAGGCTGCCAAGAAAGAGGAGCAGTTGGATCAAGGTGGGCTCAGAGAGGGAGAGGGTGGTGGAACAGAGGTGTATCCCTCCAGTTGTACCTCTCCACAGTTCATATACTGTTTTGGCGAAGAGTGGTTCCTCTATGGAGGCACCTGCAGTGGAGACCAAGGAGGATGCTGGGAACCTCCATAAAAGAGACCCACTGGAGGGTGGCACAAGACCCCACAGGGGAAGGAAACAACTGCTGGTGGGGGGCTCAATCATTAGGGGGGTAGAAGTGGAGGAGGAGGGGGAGAGGGAGGTAAGGTTCCTGCCTAGCGCCACGGCTCGGAGGGACAGGAAGCAAATCCTCAGGATCATGGGAGCAGCTGCATGAGGGAGGGAGCTGGATGTTATTGTCCACCTAGGGACAAATGACCTGGCTGTGAATGGGATCAGAGCAGTGCAAGAGGAGTTTGTAGAGTTGGGGAGGGGTCTTACACAAGTAGCACGTACGGTAACCTTCTTGGAGGTGCTGCCTGTCTATGACAAGGATGATGCTAGGGTACTCCGCACCATGAGATTCAATGAATGGTTGAAAAACTGGTGTGGAGCTCAGGGTTTGGCTTCATTGGTAACTGGGGAGCCACCTGGAGGGATGCAGGCCTATACTGGCGCGATGGTCTGCATTTGTCTTGGGGGGAACCAGGATCCTGGGTGATAGGTTTAAATGCTTCATTGGCAAGCATTTAAACTAGCCAAGGGGGAAGGCACTGAAAAGGAACAGGGAAATCCCAGCCTCCCCCCACAAAACACAGTAATTAGCATGGTAAACACCAAGGTAGAGAAGTCATTCGGGAGCAGGACAGGGGTAAATGCAAAAAAGGCAAAGGCAGTAAGGACAGGGATGGGGCTAAAAAGGGTAAGGCCATCAAAAAATGGAGGGTGATGAGTACCAATGCCCGTAGTCTGTGTAACAAGCTCCCTGAACTAGTGGCCTTGATGGAAGAGGAATGCCTGGCTATTGTGGCAGTCACTGAAACATGGTATACAGAGAACCATGACTGGGATGTCAACATACCAGGATACACAATCTACAGGAGGGACAAGGAGGGAAAAGAGGAGGAGGAGGAGTAGCTCTCTAAAGGAAGGGATTAAAGCAACAGAACTAAAGAGTAAACATGAAGTAGATGAGTCACTATGGGTCACCCTGGAGACAGGAAATGGCACCACAATCCGCATGGGAGTTGTGTACAGACCCCCAACTCAGGAGGAGAGAATTGACAATGAAATGATAGAAGGCATCCTTAAAATGGCAGAAAAAGGGGAGATATTGTTAATGGGGGACCTGAATATGCCAGATGTTAACTGGAGCACCTTTGCTGCAAGTACATCCAGGAGCAGGGTCATTCATGATGTCCTACAAGGAGCATGCCTCAGACAGCTAGTGTTGGAACCCACTCGGGAGGGAGCAATCTTAGACCTGGTACTCTCAAATGGGTGAAGAAAAAGAGTAGGAGCAACTCCAAACAAGTATAAATTCAGCTAAACAGCATTTTATTTTGCCAAAATATACACGGCCAGGAACCCCTGCGCTTTGGCGTACTAGCCTTCAAACCCCCTTGAACAGGCTGATAAAAGCAAGGGAATTTCTAACCATATTTGGTGATAAAATACTATTATAAATTACTCTTGTTTAAATACTCCACTGTATTGTTGAGATTTACAACCTCCGTAGAAAGCACCCCCTTTGTAGTAGTGCTTCGTTTCTTACTTTTTGTTCATTTATTCTCAAATAGGGACAGAAAAGGATCTCAGATTTAGAAGTGGGTAGTCGTCTAGGAACAAGCGACCACCAAACAGTGTGGTTCACAATATACCTGTATCCCATATTGGACAAATCATAGTATCTACTCAACCAATTAAAATTGTGGGTATCTATTTTGGTGCTGGGGATTTAGCAGCTAGAAACTGGGAAGATAAACTCAAGATAGGTGAATCTAGGGTGGCACACTGGAAATCATGGTCTATGGGAAAGAAAAAAAGGGTTATGATAGTTACAAAATTTCTTCTCCCCATTTTTTTATACATTTCACATACTGTATATACTCTATTCCACTTGTTTTAGAGACTCATTTGTTTAGTTGTTTTTTTAATTGATTTGGGGGAGCAGATTAAATCCTATTAAAAGGGAGTTTATATATCTTCCTATTAATACAGGGGGTTTGGGTATGATAAATCCATTCATATTTTTTCATTCTTTTTCCTTTTTTCTTCCTTTGGTTCAGTAGGAAGGTCATGAGGTTTGTGGGACTCTTAGACAAATGCCCTTTTTCTTACATTTTTGGATCATTGGGAAAACCTTTTGCCTAGGTTACATGCTTCTTATTACACTCCAGATTTTGCGAAGTCTTCCTTAAAAAAACTACGGATTTGGAAAATTACGAAACCTGAGGTATTGACATTAAATGGGAAGGCTTTGTACACTAGGATTATGGAACGAAATCATGCCTCACAAGTAGATTTTCCTAGATGCCTTCCTACAAAATTAAAATATGCATTACTTATATTAACAGACAGAAGAATACCAGTTCATATGTGGGACATACAGTGGTTGTGTGCTCATGGCAAATTGGGGTTAAAAGGGAATTGGAAACACAAACTGCTAACTGACAGACCATGTTTAAGACCTGAATGTAGGGGACAGGAGGAAATCTTAGAACATTTCTATATTTCCTGTTTTTTTGCTAATCATTTTTGGTCAGATTTGGCTGCTAGATGGCAGTGGGGTCCTGTTGCGCATATTTCTTATGCGTGTTTGGTTTTAGGGGAATATACTGGACTTTATACAACATATCATCCTAGTATTTTGAATGTGATTTTTTCATGTATTATTTTATGTGGCAAGCTAGATGTAAATTTTCATTACAATATATTAATACTCCAAATTTGATAATTTTGAAACAAATTGAAGCAGCCTTGAAACAATTAAAACAGAAAGAGAATGCTCAGTTTGACAGGGGGAAATTTTCTATGCTTTGGCAAAATATCCATTGGTTATCTTGATTTCTATGGAGTGGTTATTACTGGTGATATTTCTCTCTGGTATTTCCTTGTGTGAGATTTGGATTCTATGCTTTATGTTCCTAACTTTATTTGATTATGTATCCTTATTTACAGTCCTGTTGGAAATTTTTGTTTATTTTTTGAAAGATTTCTTGCAATTGTTTTTTATTGTTGGCTCACAACTGATGTAATGTTTTTTTTTTCTAATAAAAAATTCCCCTACTCTTTTCAAAAAGTGCCATGGGATCTTTAACATCCACCGGAACTACCACCAGAACAGGCAGATGGGACCTTGGTTTAATGTCTCATCCGAAAGACGGCACCTCAGGAGTGCAGCACCCACCTCATGCTGCACTGCAATGTCAGTATTGGGATATTAACTCATGTGCCTGGTGTTGGACTAGAACCCACAGCCTTCTGATCTCCCGGCCTCAGAGTCGAGTGTGCTACCTGCTGAGCCACTGACACTGGTGAACCAGGAGCCCCAGCGGCTTCCAGGAAAGAAGCCCAGCCAATATGGAGGCCAAGATGGGATAGGAAGGCAGCAGCCATAGGCAGGCCTGGAATGACCAGAGCCTGAGCACTCTCAATGAAAGCAGGAGAGGAAAGGGTGGGAGTCGGCAGCTCTGTGAGGAGCAAAGCACCTGAAAGGGGGTAAAGAACAAAATGGAGAGACAAAAGGAGAAAACAGAACTGGGAGGATGGGACAGGGAAGCGCAGCAAAGGAGATAAGTGGAAGCAGAGATGGAATCAGGGGGAGGTGGGGGGACAGGCAGCAGAGAAACGGGCACAAGGGAAGACAGCGTAAGCAACTGGATGGGGGAGAAAACGAGAAGGAGGGGGGATGAAAGGGAAAAACAAGCAAAGACACAAGCAGAGGTGACAGATGAGAAGGGACAGAATATGGAGGAAATCCAAGGAGGCACAGCCCATGAGCCACACAGGGACCTCAGCACACCAGGTTTCATGACGCGCTAAGCAGAGAACTGCCATGGGAGGCTGGCGTTTGTAGGGGATGTGGGAGGAGCTATTCCTCCACATTGAACCTTGGGCTATAGCCCTCCCATTACAGTAAATCTATGTTGTTGTTTTTTTTTTTGCTATAGTCTCTGGGCTCTGTAAACTGGAGTTTACTGGCACTGTGATCAAAGTCAGCCCTATAACTGAGCAAGGGTCATTTTTAACCTTCATTTACTAGTCTACTGCATAGTGCAAATTGCCCCAGGCTAGTACAGTTACCACAGTACCTGTCCATGCTATTTAGAGTAGAAAATTATGCCAAAGTTGCTGCCCTTCACTTTTAGGGATGGTCATCTTTGTAGGACGTTTAAATGTGACTGCATCTGTCAAACTAGGGCTTACACTGCTATGGACAAGAAATTGGAACCTTCCTTTGAAGTTTTGCCTGACATCCTGCTGCATCTACAGTATGTTGGGTTGGAGGCTAATGTGAGTGGAGCTCTGAGCCTGTTGCAGATGTGAGATCCTCAGTTTCCAGGGAAGGAGGGCTGAGATCACCAAACATTTGTACACCATGTGCCAGCCAACCAAAGAAGTGGTGTTCAGATTGGCTGTAGAGGCAGCCATGCAGCCATTCCCAGGGGTGCTGGGGGTGGGGAGCAGGGGAACAACAGAGACTAATACAGGGGAAACAAACTCATAAAAACAAAATCAGAAGAGGGCGGAGCAAACTGCTGATGGAGCAAGACTCATTTTGCAGAGCTCTTACTCCTAAGGATACAAAATTGCTAAATTTAAATACAAATAATGAAATTGTTTGCCTTTTTTTGCATCTTTCGATAGTCTTTAGTACACTGTCGTACTATTTTTAGGACAGCATGATGTCAACCTGTGCTTGAATTCTAAATATTGTTTCTTTTCAGGTTTAAACATGATGTTGTGTACAGACCCTGCTGCATAGGTAAACATGGTACACCCCCCGTGTATGTGTGAGTGTGTGTGTCTGTGTGTGTCTCTGTGTGTGTGTGTGTGCATCTCTGTGTGTGGTACTTGTTTTCATTAGGAGTGTGTAGACTTCATGTACAAATAGTAGTTATACACTGCCTTTCGTGGAATTATCCCAAAACACTTCATGGTAATGAACAGACTACAAAGCAAGAGACAGACTGTATTACTTGATTAAAAAAAAAGGCTGCTGACCCGGTGGTGCTGAGGGTTGAGGCGCTGGATGCCACACCTTGCACCACGCCGGCGAGGGGTCGAGAACAGCGGAGTGCCGCCAGTCGGCTGACGGTGGAGAAAGGTAGAGCAGCCCAACAGCAGCTCTCCTTCTACGAGGGGGTTAACTGCAGGCTTCCGCTGCAATGCCGCCACCTAGGGGAGTCCGGGTGGATGGCGCAGTAGGTGGAGAAGCAGTAAGTGGATTGGGTGGATGTTGGCAGAGGGGCGGAGCAGGAGGTACGTCTCAGCATGCCTCCTAGCTCATAGCCCCTCATTGCACGCCGACGTCAGGGGGAAGAAACCAGAAAAACATCTCGGTCCCTCCTAGGCGACAACACCTCCCTAGGACGTCTCCGGGCTCGTCAGGGCAGACTCCGCTGTGCCAGATCTATGCACACACACAGTATGCTGGTTTGGAGAGAGGTAAGCATGGGGGGTTCCCTCTCCACCCCTACCCGGGGGGGGGGTATACCAGGGGTCTTCAAGGGAGTGTGTGTGGACGAGGCACTCTGGGGCAGACCATGGCAGGGATTGGAGGGTCCACAGAGGATGTCCAAGAGAGTGGAGGGAGGAGGCAGATTAGGTGCATAAACACAGGGTTAAAAAAAAAAAAAAGGCGAGGCTAAAAAAGGGACTTTTCAGCTGAGTCTTGAACTTTCCTTGGGAAGCCTTCTGGACTCTTGAGTGTGGGAAGACAGATTTCCAGAGCTATGGTCCACAGTGAGAATAACACTTCAAGCATTGAGCTATTTGATACATTCAAGTGCTGTGCTCTACAGTATTACTTAACTAAATGTTGGGCAAAAAACACGTTAATCTACACAAGTTAATCTACACAATCCCCTTCAGGCGGTACACATGCTAGCTTGCATCACTGCCCTGGCAAGGTGGTGGGCACTACTCAGAGGAACATCAGGAGTCACAGATCCAGCAAAGATGACCCAACTCTGTAAACATTGGTGGAACCAGAGCCTGCCATGACCCAGCTTCTTTTTTTTTTAATCCAAGTTTTTCTGCCCCCGGGTCAGTGTGGGCAGTCTGTCCACGCTGTCCCCAGCTCCTCTCGCCTGACATTTGCCTCACCGGACCACCATGTCTGACATCCTCCATGAATTTTTCTCCCATGGTGGTGCCAGGAAACAGAGGGCCATCCTCCCCCCACCCAGTGACGCACATCCAGACGAGGTAGGCCAGGGCTGACAGCGCTGCGTGGCAGGAGGTGGGCAGGGCTTTATGTAGCTCACACCAATCTGATTTTCTGTTTTTTGTCCCTGTATTACCCTATGCTGGGGCGCGCTCATGAGAGTGCATGTGTGGCGGCATGCGCATGCCACGGAGTCCCGCAGCCCTCCCTTCCATTGCCCTCCTTGACCTGCACTACCACATGGCCTCCACCAGGTGGCAGTCACTCGGTGAAGTGTGCACCCCTCCCCCCCCCCGGAAGAGGAGAGCAGGTGTCGGGCACTAGATCCTCTTCCTCTCCAGCTAACCCCCAGCAACCTATGCTCATAAACAAACAGGTCGCCAGCATGGTGGGAGGTAAGATGCTGATGCGCCTCAGCCCTCCACACCACTGGGCCAGCTTCATGACCCAGCTTTTTAAAGAGATCAGAGACTTTTTTCAGAAAGGTTGAGGGATTAAAGTCCCGCATTACAGCGGTGGAGATGAGAGTGGAAGGTGCGACAAACACAACTACATAGGCATCATTGGTAGCTGGTAAAGCGATGGCGACTGCAGCAGCAGTCATAAAAGAAAATTAAGTACTGCATCGTAGATTGGAGCATCTATGGAACACTACTTGTGCTCCAAACATAAGACTTTCAGGGTGATTGGAAAGTAGGGAGGAGGATTTTTTTTTTATTCATTGCAGTGTTAGTATTCATGAACTTGTTAGACTTACCTTCATCTTCCACTATCCAAAAGGCTTACAGAATAACCCACCATTGGTTGCTGCCCATAGAGAACACCGCTTGGATTGTGCTGGTTATAACTGTTGGCCCAGTGGAAAAAGAGAGGCTGGTTTGGGTCTCTAAACAAAAACTGAAAGTTATTTTACAACTTTGATTGCCCTGTTCTTGAATTTCCTGACTTGAGATACACCACATGGGAGCACAGATCATTTGATGAAGTCAGGATAAGCCTAAGAGAACTTGGTGTCAACCACTCCCTGCAATTGCCTGTGAGGTTGAGGGTAATGTATCCGGGACATGTTTATATGTTCAGGGAGTCAAGAGGGGCAGGTGTCTTTTTGGACAGAATCAAATGTGAATTCGGTAGCTAGGAAAAAAGGTTTCAAGTTTGTACATGAGGTGTACAGAAGCTGTTGCATTAGTATAGATGTTGCCCCCAACCTGTGTGTGTTTGTGTGTGTGTCTGTCTGTGTGTGTGGTGCCTGTTTTAATAAGGAGTGGGTAGACTTCAAATAGTATTTATATAGTGCCTTTGTGAGCGGGTGTGGGTAGTGACAACACTTGACACAAATTTTTCTCTTAAAACTACACCAATTGATGTAGTGACTTTTATTAAAGCAAACAAAATAAAGAAAACTTCAGGAAAACAAGAAAATAAACTTCATTCCAAAAGAAATAGCTTCAGATATTCTCTGGAAAACAAAATGTCACAGAGTGGTACTAGCTCCCTCTCAGCATGACCACCATCATCTGTGCTCCACAACCTCTCTGCCCACATACCGAGTCCCAGTCTTTTTATATACTGAAAACCGTGACATCATCAATCATGTGATCTGCCCCCTAATCATGACATCACCAGAAATGTATAATAAATAGAGTCCACTAGGGGGCCTGCAGCCCTTAAGGAAACTCATTTTCATCTGAGCAGGCATCAAGGGCACATCTGAGCAGGCCTAAAGAACATACAGGTATCTCTTTGATTTCTTGTTTAAATTAACTTGAAAACAACATATATTAAGTGGTGCAAAGCAACCACCCCTTTTCGATGTTCCAACCAGGCTTTGCTTTACTGCATCTTACTTAAACAGTATGAATTGTTTTCCAAGCTTCCCTTTTAAAAAACTGAAAGGATGTGGCTTACTTTGCTTACTTCCCAGTATTCATTTAGCCAAAACAGGCAGCTAGGTTAGCCTCTACAGTACCACCACCTAGACAAAAAGTAGAAAATTAGCGGGTTAGAAAAGAGAAGAATACCACAATAGGAGGCCAGCCCATTGTGGTAGAAAGATGAAAAAGGTCAAGGGAGACCTATAGAGAAGACAAGTACTACTGCAGTAGATTTTTTTAGAAATAGGGTCCAGGGTAGAGAGGAGTGTCTAGTGGTGATGGGGGGTCCACATAAACTGTCACAGCCATTCATAGGATTATCCCAAAACACCTCATGTTAATGAATGAACTACAAAGCAAGAGACAGATTGTATTACTTGAATAAAAAGCGAGGCTAAATAAAGGAGTTTTCAAGTGAGTGTTGAATTTTCCATGGGAAACCTCATGGAATTTTGAGCATGGGGAGACAGAGATTTCCAGAGCTATTGTCCGCAGTGAGAGTAAAACCTCAAGCAGTGAGCTCGCTGATGCATTCAAGTGCAGTGTTCTACAGTATTATTGTACTGTAATACATGGTTAGGTATTTTTTCCCATAGCCAGTCATCAGATTCTGAAAGACATAATGCTATCATTCTTAGGTTCTTAGGTTCATAGGTGCTTCAGAGCATAGAAGACTTGCGTCCATATAGCTCGCTGATTTACTAACAATACCCGCTAATACCTTTGCTAAACAAGTAAGAATCCAACCTATTTTTAAAGGTATTCATAGTTGGACTTGATACCACTTCACTTGGCAGTGAATTCCAGATTCCTGTAACTCTTATAGTAAACCAATTTCCTCTTTTTTTGGTGTTATGTTTATCTTTATACAACTGGTAGGTATGTGACCTAGTAACATAACTTTGTTTTTTAATTTTTATATCCAGTTGTTCCCGTAGTTTCTCATCACTGAGTACTTTATATACTTGACACATATCCCCGCGTAATCTACGGTACTCCAAAGAAAATAATCCTAGTTTTTCCAGTCTCTGATCATATTTAAAACCCTGAACCTCTTTTATGCCTTTTGTTGCCCTTCTCTGCACCCGCTCCAGGATAGCCACGTCCTTCCTATAGCGTGGTATAACATTCTTGCATTATGAATCCAGCTGTTTAACCAGGAGAGACACACTAAGCTGAAAGCTTGTTTACAGGTACAACCTCCATAATTATCCATCTGACATTAAAACAATGGTATTATAAATTAGAATTTTATGAACTCATATGGGCAGCTCAGTCCGTACAGGTGGGAGTGAAAGACACCTGTAAATACTGTTGCTGTGCCCTTCTGTCAGTGAAACCAGCATCTGAAATCATGACATGAGCTGCGGAGTCAGTCAAGCTGGAAAGAGTGCTGTGCAAGGCAAGTCAGGTAGTTGTTAGCGTGCGAATAGGCTGGCGAGCTGGAAAGACAGCTATGTGAGGCGAGTCGGAGAACAGTCAGTGTGTGAGCAGGCTGGTGAATCGGAGAGTGGTTGGTGTGCAAGCAGGCTGAAGTGAGAGTGGGTAAGACTGATACTGAGAGATTGTTGAGGTGTGCCATGAACAAAAGATAAATTAATTTCTATCTGTTATGTAGCTGCAAATCTATCTCAGGATGGTAAAAACATCATAAACCTTTTGAGCTTCACTCTCAAGGTTTATGATACCATAACTATCCCTAGATGGAGTTACAGCTCTGTAACAGATAGCAGTCCATCTGTTATTCTGTTTTTATGGTGGGCAAAAAATATAATTAAAATGCACCACCCCCTTCAGGCGGTGCACATACTGGCTTGTATCACTGCCCTGGCATGGGGGTGGGCATGAGAAATGCCAGGAGGCAAAGATCCAGCAAAGGTGATACAACTCCCTCAACATCAGTGGAACCAGAGTCAGCCATAACCCAGCTTCTTAAAGACAACAGAAACTTTCACAAAAAGGTTGAGGGATTAAACTCCTACATTACAGAGGTGGAGATGAGTGGAAGGAGCAGCAAGCACAGCTACAGAGGCATTGTTGGTAGTGGGTAAAGTGATGGAGTCTACAACAGCAGTCATAAAAGAAAAAAAACTAAGTATTGCATCTTGCTGCTGTTTTTGACAGATGAGAACGTTGGTTTCAGAGTAAGAAACAGCAGTCTAGAACTACAGATTTTTTTAATGATAAATCACTTCTATCTCAGCAGGAGTCAGTACCTGTTTGGATTAAGCAAACACATACTTTATTAGAAGAAGGTGGTCTCATTTAAGTGAAAAAAAAAACAAAACAAGAAAGTCACTGTGTATTTCTCTGAGGAAGGGGGCTGTATCAGCTTAATTTACTGAGTCAGAGCAGAGGGTGAATCTAATTGGGGGTGTGGCTTAGCAGCTTAGGAGTACAAAAGCAAGTGTCTCCAATTACAGCTTCCTGCTGTTTTTGACAGAGAAGAACTTTGGTTTCAGAGCAAGAAACAGTAGTCTAGAACAACAGATTGTTTACTAATTGCCCTCCTTCCCACCCAAAGCCAGTTCTAGTTTTATAGCCACTGGATTTGACTGACAACAGGAACTTGCTGTTTGGCAGTAGGAAAGGAAGGATCAGTGAGACATATTAGTTTCATCAACCGTGAAGGAACCTAAAAAATAGCTACCCCGGCTGCTGGAGGTCTGAATCCAAGCATGGAAGAAAGACACTACTGAGGACTACAGGAAGTTCCTGTCCCAGAACAGGAAGGACGAGAGTTGTAAGGACACATAGGCAGTAGGAAAGTAAGTGTAAAAATACATAAAGGGAGGAGACAGTAAGCATACAAAGCAACAGGAGAGGGGACACAAAATAAGTCATGATGGGAGTGGTGCAGTGCAATGGCTTTCAGGCAGCAGTGTTCCGGGAGACATTCTGGAGGCTGTGATGCTGCCCTGTTTGCACGCACCTCTCTGGTCTGAGGGAGGAGGTTGCCCGTCTCCAGGCTGACCTGGCTAGGATTCATGAAACCTCTTCCCCACCCAGGGACCACCAGAGCCACCACCGTTACCTCAGAGGTTGCCAAGAAAGAGGAGCGGTTGGACCAAAGTGGGCTCAGGGAGGGAGAGGATGGTGGAACAGAGGTGCATCCCTCCAGTTGTACCACTCCACAGTTCATATGCTGTTCTAGCAAAGAGTGCACCTCGATGGAGGCACCTGCAGTGGAGATCAAGGAGGATGCTGGGAACCTCCGCAAAGGAGACCCACAGGGGCGTGGCACAAGACCCCACGGGGAAGGAAACAACTCCTGGTGGGGGACTCAATCATTAGGGGGATAGAAGTGGGGGAGGAAGGGGATAGGGAGGTAAGGTGCCTGCCTGGCGCCACAGCTCGGAGGGACAGGAAGTGAATCCTCAGGATCGCGGGAGCAGCTGCATGAGGGAGGGAGGGAGCTGGATGTCACTATCCACCTAGGGACAAATGACCTGGCTGTGAATGGGATCAGAGCAGTGCAAGAGGAGTTTGTGGAGTTGGGGAGGGGCCTTAGACTAGTAGCAAGTACAGTAACCTTCTTGGAGGTGCTGCCTGTCTATGGCAAGGATGATGCAAGGGTATTCCACACCATGGGATTCAATGAATGGTTGAAAAACTGGTATGGAGCTCAGGGTTTTGGCTTCATTGGGGACTGGGGAGCCACCTGGAGGGATGCAGGCTTATACTGGCTCAATGGTCTGCATCTGTCCGGGGGAGAACCAGGATCCTGGGTGACAGGTTTAAATGCTTCATTAGCAAGCATTTAAACTAGCCAAGGGGGTAGGCACTGAAAAGGAGCAGGGAAATCCCAGCCTCCCTCCACAAAACACAGTAGTTAGAGAGGTAAACATCAAAGTAGAGAAGTCAGTAGGGAGCAGGACAGGGATAAATGCAGAAAAAGGCAGTAAGGACAGGGATGCGGCTAAAAGGGGTAAGGCCATTAAAAAATAAATGGAAGGTGATGAGTACCAATGCCCGCAGTCTGTGCAACAAGCTCCCTGAACTAGTGGCCTTGATGGAAGAGGGATGCCTGAATATTGTGGCAGTCACTGGAACATGGTACACAGAGAACCATGACTGGGATGTCAACATACCAGGATACTCAGTCTACAGGAGGGACAGGGTGGGTAAAAGAGGAGGAGGAGTAGGTCTCTATATAAGGGAAGGGATTAAAGCAACAGAACTAAAGAGTAAACAGGAAGTTGATGAGTCACTATGGGTTACCCTGGAGACAGGAATGGCACCACAATTTCATGGGGTTAGTGTACAGACCCCATCTCAGGGGAGAAAATAGACAAGAAAGGCATCCTTAAAATGGAAGAAAAAGGGGAGATATTGTTAATGGGGGACCTGAATATGCCAGATGTTAACTGGAGTACCTTTGCTGCAGGCACATCCAAGAGCAGGGTCATTCTTGATGCCCTATAGGGGGCATGCCTCAGACAGCTAGTTTTGGAACCCACTCGGGTGGGAGCAATCTTAGACCTAGTAATCTCAAATGGGGAAGGAGAAAGTATCTCAGATTTAGAAGTGGATAGCCATCTGGGAACAAGTGACCACCAAACAGTGTGGTTCACAATAAACACAGCCATAGAGTCAAGCCATACAAAAACAAGAGTATTGGACTTTAGGAAAGCTGACTTTGGGAAAATGAGCGAGTGCCTCAAAAAGCACTAGCAAATGGGCAAGAAGAAGGGGTGGGGGAATAATCAAAACAGCCATCGCAGAAGCAACAAGCCTTTGTGTGAAGCAAATCAACAAAACAAAACAAAGGGAAAAACCACTATGGCTCTCAAAAGAGGTGGCAGGGACAGTTAAGGAGAAAAGAATAGCATTCAGGAAATATAAAGAAACACAGCAGGAATAGGACAGAGAACTTTATCAGGTAAAGCAGAAGGAGGCAGGGAAGGCAGTCAGAATAGCAAAGGCACAAACTGAGGAAAATATAGCCAACTCTGTTAAAAAGGGGGATAAAACCTTTTATAGGTACATTAGGGAGTGAAGAAAGACCAAGGGAGGGATACAGAGACTTAATAAAGAGGAGGGAATGTGGGAAGAAGGTGACAGTGAAAAAGCAGGGATACCGAACGAATACTTCTGCTCAGTATTCACAATGGAAGAGGAGGGGGAGGTACCTAAACCAAACAAGAGAGAAACTCTGAATAGGGGGGTCGATACCTGTCCATTCATAGAAGAAAGGGTTTTGAAAGAACTCTTGAAACTGAGGGTGGACGAAGCAATGGGGCCTGATGGGATTCACCCAAGAATTCTAAAAGAACTAAGGATAGAACTAGTAACACCACTGACTACTCTTTTTAACAAATCATGGGAGGATGGGGTGGTACCTGAGGATTGGAGGAGAGCAATGTGATTCCACTTCACAAAAGTGGGAGCAAGGCAGAGGAGGAAACCACAGACCAGTTAGTTTGACTTCAGTGGTAGGGAAAATGATGGAATCACTTCTGAAGGAAAGAACTGTTGAGTACCTAGAGGCCAGTAGGGCACAGGACCCAAGGCAGCATGGTTTCACAGCAGAAAGGTCATGTCAGACAAACCTAATAGATTTCTTTGACTGGGTGACCAAAGTAGTAGACCAGGGAGGGGCTGTGGATATGGCCTACCTAGATTTTAGCAAGGCATTTGACACAGTCTCACACAAAAGATTAATATGCAAGTTAGCCAGCCTTGGAGTGGGTCCCAAGGTGGTAGCCTGGATAAAAAACTGGCTGGACAACAGGACGCAAAGGGTATAGTAAACAGAGTCCACAGTGAAGAAAGGAGGGTAACTAGAGGGCTACCGCAGGGTTCGGTACTGGGACCGGTCCTCTTTAATGTCTTTATAAGTGACATTGGAGAGCACCTGGAAGGAAAGGTATGTCTCTTTGCAGATGACACAAAGATCTGCTACAGGGTTGATACACAAGGTGGGGTGGAAAGAATGAAAAGGGACTTGGCAAGGTTGGAGGAATGGTCAAATATGTGGCAGCTCAGATTCAGTGCAAAGAAGTGCAATGTAATGCATCTGGGAAACAAAAACCCAGGGGAAGAGTACACAGTGAGGGGTGACTTAATAATAACAACAAAAATCGAAAGAGACCTAGGAGTAATTATATCAAATGACCTAAAGGTGGGCAAGCAATGTGAGAAGGCAGTAAGGAGGGCTGGGGGGATACTGGGATGCATAGGGAGAGGCATCAACAGTAGAAAACAGAAAGTTGTTTTCCCTGTATACAGACAGTTAGTGAGACCCCATCCGGAGTACTGTGTGCAATTCTGGAGACCCCATCTCCACAAAGACATAGACAGAGTGAAGGCTGTTCAGAGGAGGGCAACAAAAATGGTGCAGGGTCTGCACCAGAAGACATCGAGGAGGGATTAAAGCAGCTAATATGTATACCCTCGAGGAAAGGAGGAGAGAGGAGACATGATAGAAACTTTCAAGTATCTCAAGGGAATTAAAGTACAAGAGGGTAGTATCTTTCAGAAGAAGATATGTGCAAGAACAAGGGGGCAGAATTTGAAGATAGAGGGGGACGGCTCAGAGGTAATGTTAGTATTTTTTCACAGAGAGGGTTGTGGATGCATGGAACAGCCTTCCTGAGGAGGTTGTGGAGTCAAGAATAGTAGGAGAATTCAAGAATGCATGGGATAGGCATAAGGCAATTCTATTGGGGGGTAGGAGGAGGTAAGCTGTTGATTAACTAGAATCTGCAGCTTATCCATCAGGTAGGGAAATGGGCAGACTGGGTGGGCCAAGCGGTCCTTATCTGCTGTCAAATTCTATGTTTCTGTGTTAGACTGGAGCATGTGTAACACAGTGCTAGTGCTCCATGCATAAGACTTTCGGGGTGATTACAAAGTGTGAAGAAGGATGGTGTTGTTTTATTCATTGCATCGTTGGTACTAGTGAACTTGTTAGTCTTACCATCACCTCCCACATCCAAAAAGCTTACAGAATAACCCCTTTGTTTGTCCACCCCCCATAGAGAACACCCCGTGGACTCTGCTGCTTATAAATAGTGGCCAAGTGGAAAAAGAGAGGTTGCTTTGGGTCTCTGAACAAAAATGAAAGTCCTGAAAAAAAAAAGCCGAAATGATGTTTGTGCTCAAATGGACTTACGTTTGTCCCTTAGGGTAAATTCATGGTGCTACTAGCAGGGTTCATACGTAAGTCAAAAAAAAGTCCAAACCCTCGAAGAGGTCAAGCATTACCTAGAAGCATACTTGAACAAGAATAGGCGGAGACAACTGATTTCTTACCATATCTATTGCTTTATTGAAAATACAGGCCATTTCACAAACCCAGTGCAAAAAATAAAACACAGACATTCTTTCTCTTTCAAGAGGACCCCATGGAAAGAACAAGCACCAGCAGAGAAAGAGGAAGAAGACCGGGGCGGGGGGGGGGTGGCAAGAGGAGGAGGCAACAGAGGGAGAGGCAAAGGAGGACGAGGGAACTTTGTTGGCTGCTGGGTCATCAATCAAGCCCCACAGAGATCAGCAAGACTAAAGAAGTGAAAATCATAAACCTTTCAGGTAAAGAATTAACTAAAACTCAAGGAGTACTAAAGAAAGGTTATAATGTTGGCTTTTTTTTACAGAAGTAATTATTAACCCTGACAGGGAGGGGTACAAGCTTGGTACTCCTGGGGTCCCATATAAATTTATTTGGTTACAGTAAAGGGACTGACCAGCAGTAACTGCTAACAGTGCAGAAAAAGAATAAAATATGGGGAGCGAAGAGAACACAGAATTTTTAATGTTCACAGATGAAGAAGGACTTGCTTATGCATCTTCAGCATATGAAGAATTTTTTGGTGATGCACAAGCAGACTTTGGTTCAGAAGTAAATGTAAATTCACAAGCATGATGCAAAGACAACTGAGAATGCACATGCATGCCTTCTCATTTAGAAGGTACTGGAGAAAAAAACAGATCCCTAGAGGACTAAGGATACAGAAACCCCCTACTTTTGAGAAAGAGTACCAAACAAAACATCAAGCAATCTGATGCTGACAGTAATCAAAAGGCAAGGAGAGATCACAATAAAGTATCAGAAGTGATTAAGAAAAAAATACTTAAAAACTCAACAAAATCAGTAATGGAGGATAATCTTAAATATTAGAAGAAAAAATGAAACAATTCCAGGCAGATTTAAAAGCATATAAATTAAAAACAACAAGAAAGGGATGTCAGGGATTATAAAAATAGGACTATTAACAATTGACATGAAAAAAGAATGAAAGGGAATATTACCATGAGAGAAAACAGAAAAACAGAGACAACAGATGAGAGTGGAAGTGAGAATTATGAGCTAACACTTGGTAATAGGGGCCACCAGGATTTTCAAGAGGACCCCATGGAGGGAACAAGCAGCATCAGAGAAAGAGAAAGACAACCGTTGGGGGGGGGGGGCAAGAGGAAGAGGCAGGAGAGGGAGAGGCAGAGGAGGACAAGGGAACTTAGGGGGCTGCTGGGGCAACAGCCAATCCCCATGAAGAACAATGAGACTAAAGAAATGGAAATCATAAACATTTCAGGTAAAGAATTAACTAAAAATCAAGGAGTACTAAAGAAATATTTAATATATGTTCCATCAAATAAGTTAAATGTATTCAAAACAAAGACTGACAATTTTAAACTTTTCTGACAAATGCATCTAAAGGTACACTTTTCCAGAAACCCGCAAGTTCCTGTAACAGTACCTAGACACATAAACATGACTAAAGTCTCCAGTGAGGAAGGGGAAGAAGTAGAGAGAGATATTTCTTACAAAAGGGTGAAGACCCCATTTAGGAAAAAAATCTACAATTGTTCCTGTTAGCACCCAAAGCCAAATAGTTAACACATATAGTAAACTTGTATGCCAAGACATGGAAAAAGTGTTCAGAATGGAACCAGCATCAGAAAAATGTAACATCACTAAGAAAGAAAGGGTAGCGCTCAGAGAATTAAAAAGCAATGAGGATTTTTTGGTTAAAAAAGCTGACAGTGGAGGAGCAGTTGTTATTTGGCCTAAAAACATGTACCTGGGCAAAATGAAGAGACAGCTAGAAAATCAACACTATTATACCAGGCTGAGAGGAGATCCAACAGAGAGGATGAAACAAGAAGCAGACAATATGAGCACATATGTAGCAGAACAACAATGGATAACAAATATTGAGAAAGACTACTTGGCAGTTGTACACCCCTTAAAGCCAACAATATACTTAATCCCAAAAGTTCACAAAAATTCAGCTTGCCTCACAGGAAGACCATTAGTAAGTAGCACTGGCTCCATAACAGAACCTTTCTCTAAATTTTGGGATTTTGTTTTCTTGAGGCTGTATGTTAGCCAAGAGAAATCCTGTATAGAAGAATCAGCATTTATATAGCACTTTTCATACATCCAAAGCGCTTTACAAGCAATGCTAGACTGGTAGTGAAGTGACTGAATGTGTGGTGGCGGCCATATCACACATCATCACCCACACACAGCCTGGATAATTGCATGAACCAGTTTATGGGAAGGGGAATGTTGGCCAGGACACCAGGAATGTTCCCTACTCTTTGCAAAGAGTGCCCTGGGTTCTTTTACTTCCACCTGGATACCCACCAGGACAGGCAGAAGGGGCCTTGGTTTAACGTCTCATCCAAAGGACAGCACACCCCAGCAGTACAGCAGCCCCCAGTACTGCACTCGGATGCCAGCGATTTTTAGGTGCAAGTTCAATCCCGGTGTGGGACGAGAACCCACAACCTTCTGGTCCAGAGTCGGATGTGCTACCAACTGAGCCACGCTGACACCTAGAAGGCTCCAGCGCTGTCCTGAATGTATTCCAAGAAGTAAACGTAACATCTGGAACAATAATGGCCACTATGGGCATTGAAAATCTGTACAATATTCCTCATGAAGACGGTATCAAAGTTTTGACAAACATTATTAAAATGGAAGACCGCCTTTCGACCATTCATTTTTATAGAAAAACTAGCAAGGTTTGCTTTGGAATCTAATTTTTTTTTGTTCATTGGAGAATACTTCCAGCAGCACCACGGAACAGCAGTGAGCACTACATTTACCCCATCTTTGACAAATATATACGTCAGTGATTGGGAAAATCAATTCATATGGGATGAAACAAAGAATAAATGGAGAGATAAACTCCATTTATGGATTCGGTTTATTGATGATGTGCTGTGCCTCTGGGAAGAAACTGAAGATAAATTTAGGGAATTTTTTGTGCATATTAACAAATGCGATGAAAATCAAAGATTCAAAGAGAAGCACAGTTTGGAAGAAGTGGATTACCTTGATTTAAGAATTTACAAAAAGAACAGCAGAATAGAAACCTCTTTGTTCAAAAAACTAACAGACAAATATAATTTTGCTTTGGGAAAGTTGCCACCCATATCATATAAAAAGAATATACCATATGGGCAATTATTGAGAGTTAAAAAGAACTGTTCTGAAACAAATGAAGGAGATGGCAAATGTGTGGGATATTGTTAAGGAGAGGCTATGACCCAGGCATCCTGCTATAAGCAGTTAAAAAGTGAGAATGAAAATGAGGGAAGAACTCCTACAAAAACAGCATACACAAGAACTAGAAGAGGACATCATAACATTCAGTACATAATTTAATCATATGGCTAATGAAATAGCAGGGGTCATAAGGCAAAACTGGGAGGTCCTTAGAGGAGAACCTTGCCTGGAACATATTGCTGAAGTAGGCCCAAGGATCACATTCAGGAAAAGTCGAAGCCTGAAAGACTCCCTCATAATAAGTTATTTTTCTGAGGAAAAGAAAAGTATATGACCAATATGGATGCCAGATGCCCCAAGGGAAACTATAGGTGTGGTTCATGTACACACTGCAACAGTATTGTTAACTCAGAAATTTTCAGGCACTCCAAGAATGGGAAGAAATATAAAATTAATGGTTTTATAAATTGCAAAACTCAAGCAGTTGTGTACATATTGACATGTCCTTGCAGGTCCATCTACGTGGGACACACCAAAAGGGAATTAAAACAAAGGACTGGAGAACATAAAACCGCAATAAGAGTAAAAAAAATCAGAATTGTGCCATGGCAAGGCACAACGAAGAGTTAAACCACAGAACTGCAGCATCCTTAAGATTCATTGGAACTGAACATGTAGTTTTACCAAAAAGCAGAGGAGATCTACAAAAACTGATTCTACAGAGAGAGTGTTTTTGGTTTTAATGATCTAAAAGCCATGCAGCTTAAAGGCCTGAGTGAGAAACATGGTTTCCAGCATCATCTAGGTTGATCCTATATACTAATAAACGTGTCTGCTGATTTGTATGAGACTGTTTTGCATCCCTGTAGTTAGTTCTATGTGTACATCAGGATCATTGTCAAATCTGACTTTACCTATGGATCTAGGCAATAATGTAAGCATTTTTTATTTTCATTTTTTTATACAAATAGATAATTGGGTGAGTAGTTTCTAGTTTTCTTGGTCTCCAAATCCCTCAGCACTGAAAGTCCTTATAAGGTAATATCACGCATATTACCCAGTCCACATGTAACCCCTAGGTGGCGCTATCCCAAGGGCTACTACCCCAGCCTGCTTGGCTAGTAGCAGGTTAAGTGGCCTGGGTAATGAAATCGGTGCCTCCACCCGGAGGTCAGGGTTGTTAGTGGTCAAGCTAACCTGGGCACAGCCCTCCGGGACACTGTAACCCCCCCCCCTTTCCCTTCTAGTGGCCTGAATAATATACAATAATTACTTTCACAATGACCCTTAGTCACCAGGCAATTAGCCACACTCTTTGCACTTACCACCAGGGCTGTTTCCTCTAAGCTTGACCCTAGGGACCCCCTGTAAAACAAGGTTAAGCACAGCAAACAGCAACAGTACAATACTTTTGGCACAAACTGGAACCACAGTCAGGTTAAATGCAAACAAAGTTAAATCTGATTTATTCAGGGGACTTGAACAAGGGAGGGTGCGTAATCAGGTTGATTTGCTTAAAAGCTATATTAATCAGACAGTTATGCATGCAGTTCGAGTCCCTACATTGTCACACATTCTAGGTACCCAGGTTGGAAAATGGTGGGCTAGCCAGGAACGTTGCAGCTGGTTGGAGCCCTGTGATGGAAGAAAGCAACATGCACAACACACACTATTTGTAATCTGGAGCCAGAGGGCTCAGTTTGTGAAAGGAAAGGCAACAAGACAATCAGATGACAACACCTTTTAGATTTAGCTGTTGTTGCAGGGAGCTACCCTGATGTTTACTCACGATACCCAATACTGGACACAGGCAGGACGAAATCGAGACTGTAGGCTGTTGAGCTGGAGTGCCCGGAGAAGCAGGGCCCACACAAATCACTGAGGCGTCATTCCTGTTCAAGGCATTGAGCAGGGGGCTGATCCCCAGGCCGGTCTCTCGTCGATGACTTTCTTTGCATAGCAGGTATTCTGGCTAGGCCAGTGTAGCAGGGCCCAGGCAAATGGAAACGGATACGGATTCAGTTCATGGAGCTGGATACAGCCTCCAGCAAGCAAAACAAAGTTCAGACACACAGTGGGGAACCAAATCATGACCTGCTATAAGCACATAGCACATTCACATGTAAGGAAATTCCACTGTACCAGGCAAATGGCTCTCTGGTCACAATTACAGAGTCTCTGCACAATCCGGGAGTTCAGACGTAGCTGGAAGTCCTGACAGGCTGATTGCATTCAGCAAATCTTTGGTCTTCTTCAGGTTAAAGCCTGTTTACAATTCAGTGGCTTATTTCACTCTCCAAATTCAGATTCAGTCTGAAAAAAGCACAAGTTCCCTCTCAGGAACAGCAGGCAAGCAGGCAGGCATGCAGGCCAAACTCAGGCCTTTCCACAGTTCTCCCATGCAAATCCACTATCCTGTGCAAATCCACTATCGATTGCTGCTCGAATTATCTCGAGCTGTTACTTCTTTACTTCCCAACTCAGATCTAACTGAAAACTGCAAGCAGTCTGGGAATTTCCCCACGATCCAAACGGTTTGGTTGGCTGATCTGTCTGTCAGTCACAACAAGGGCCCCCCCTTTCAGGTTTATTTAGGCGCCAAAATGCAAAGACTACAATTCCTACAAGTTTTGACCCACCAAGCCCCTGTAGGCAAGCTCCATTTTAGAGTCCCAACAGTACTGATTGGCCCATTCTGACAGTCCCGGGCCAAGTTGGTGGAAATAAACAGAATAGTCCTTGCTGCAAAGAAAACAGGTTAGAACAAACTGCAATGTTATTATCACTGTAATACATATTGAGCACATAAGTGCATCTTATAACAGAGCTCTCTCCCTCTGCGCAAATAGAAATGGCAGAACGGAGAAATTATCTGGCAGCTCGGGCGGGGCTCGAGCATAGAAACACTCAGCCCCCTCCCAGATTAATTATAACTGCAATCCAGACAGCTGTTAAAAAGACAGTACACAGAGGCTATACAGACACTCTCTGGCAATACATTTAAACTGCTGAAACACAGAACACCAGCCTGGCAGTGAGCATTTAGGCAAGCTCAAGGAAGACTTTTTGGGAACCCCCATTTGTAGGGGGGTTACACACATGTAGTAGCTCATTGGAAGTTTGTTATTTTATATAACAGTAGTTCATTCATGTTCACCATGAAGACTTAAGCTGTGAGAGAACCAATATTTCATATTGAGTTGTTAGTATCAGTAATAAAGCGGAGCAAATCCTTATATCGAGTGGCAAGAGAGTAAGATGTTGCTATGGTAACAGAAGAAGCAGCTGGTTTCAGCACAAGTGGTCACATTGCCTTGTGCTATCTCGATTTGACTGTTCATATTAAAACTTTGTTCCAAACAAAAGATTTGAGTGTTGTCTGGTATAAGTACCAGCAAGCACATCAGAGTTGTGGTAGAAGCGTTGCCGATGTGCTAGGGGAAATCCGAGCATATAACTGATGTCAGTATTGAATGGAACTTTGGTGATATGAAAGAGCATCAGAGCTGTGGCAAAGGCATTGCTAGTATGCTCAAGTAAATCCGGCATACAACAGATATTAAATTGAATGGGGTTTTGGTTATGTGCCTGAGTAATAGGCAAATTTATGAATCAGCATGTGAGTGTGTTTTACATGTTCAAATTTCAGTGGGCTACAAAAGTTGGTATAAGTAACAAGGATTTAGGGTGATTGCCTTTAAATCATGGCCTCGTATATAATCAAAACTGAACTGAGGGAGAGGGGTCTGAGTTTTCGCCAGGGGCTGTTACAGTCTAAAAAAAGTAGGTTTATGCTTTTTGAAAAAATTAGTTGTTGGTTATAAAAGTATGTTTTCACTCATTCCTAATGGTAGTAATGCCAACATGGCTGAAATTAAATCTGAGTGATTTAAACACTTAATGAGCCCGATGCGTGTTACCGATCGTAACATAGCTGAACGCTTGTTGTTGTTTCATCACGTTTTATTTAATTTCATGTAATCAAGTTTTGTATGAGCACCCAAAATGTAGGTGGAGGGTTTTTAACAATACCCCAGACAATAAAGACTTAGTGTGTTGTCAGTTGCTATGGCAACAGAAGGAGGGTATAGAAGAGCCTCCAGATTCAGTAGCAGGTTGCTCCAAAGAAGGCGTCATTATGCCATAACGTTAGCTTTCACATGAGGCATGCACTTGCTGCGCACTGACGTTAGGGGATCCAGAGGTGCACTCACAGTGAACAGCCCTTAGCAACAGGCGCACAGCAAATTAAATTTTGAATGACACCATTTGCAAACTTCACTGTGATGAAAGAAAAGTCGGAAAAAGCAGCATGAATACCCACAGTGGCTGCTAAAAAACTGCTATTATACTGGCTGGAAATAACCGAGTTCATGGTGGGATTTAGGCAGTTAACTTGTTAGTTAAGCGGTGGCCATGATTAGTTCCTACTGGCAATGTAAAGTACACAAATTTGACTTTAAAAAAAGGCCCCATTACAGTATATGGATCGCGCCCCCACGCTCTACAAATAATGGTGCCAGAAAATAATGTAGTGCGGGGGCGGATCGGGGACAGGCCGCAACCTAAAGTGATACACGGAAGTGGAAGGGATCAGCATGGCTTGGCTCCACAGAGCCAAATTATGATCCCTTCCCTTCCTAAATGGGGGCACAGAAAATTTAACATTTTGGCACCAACGGACTCGGAGCCCAGTAAGGGATTTTTATGCTTCTGGGGGGAGGTACTGGGAAAGAGCACGATAGCTGCCCTTTAATTATAACTTCCTGGTTTTGTTTTCATATTCTCAGACAGCATGGAGTTCCTTCCTGCCGCAAAGACAGATTACCCGATGGTTCTGGAAACATGGGCTGAACCCAGGTGATGAAGGGTGACAGTTTCAGACCACATGCCTGGTTTTATTATCAGACTTGCTGACAGGGGTGTGTGAAGAGGAGTTGCCCGGTAGTGCAGCTCTACTGAGCCAACAGCATCCTGATCCTGGATAGGCTTGTTGCACAGAGTATGGAGGGGTGAGGTGTTACATGGCAGTGTCTCTACCACCCTGATTACTTTTTGCTCTGAACTGTTTAGATGAAAAGACTTTTCACCTTGTTCTGTTTTTCTATTTCTGAATAATATTTTACCACAGCCTATCATAGCCTTGGCATGATTTGGTGTTTATAACTATGGTTCTAATTTTTAGATATCTTAGTGATGTGAAGGACCCAACCTTTAGCCCTTTTATGATGTTCTTAATTGGGTGCTCTGGTACTAGGTTAATAGTTTATAAATTGCATGGGGAGTCTGATAAATGTAGACATAGAGTAGTTGAGACCGCTGACAATGCCATTCAGGTAATGGCCATTTTGGCAAGCTTTGCAGAGGAATAGTGGAGGGGGAGGGAGTGAGAAGGCAGCTTTGTCCAACTCATGGACAATAAGATACATGGATTGTGGTTACGAGGACTGGGGAGTAATTTGTGTATAAGTTACAGGGATGTGTCTTGACTAATGAGAAGTTTGGGGGAGTACGGTCCTGGGACTGGGAGATCAGATGGTACATAGTTAGAGGGTTGGGGGTAGCTGAGCAGTTTGTTATTTTGGGGGATCATTTTGGCTTACTATATTTCATGGGGACATTTGGAGGTTGGGGGGGTGGGCTTTCCCAGAGCACATGCAGGGATAAGGTTGGAAGGGCCTGTCTACAAACTATCTTTTCCCTTAATGAGCAGGGTTACCTATAAGTAGAAACTCGTGCAAATCACAAATGCGAAATAGCATGAAATAACACGAAATTTGGTCCATAACACGAAATGTGGTCCATAAAACGAAATAAAACGAAAACAACAACATGTAAAAACTTCACAAAAACCTGCCATTTTTTCCACTGAGTGTGCAGTAAACACATTGTTAGCGCCTAATCACCGATTCTCAGTTTCAGCTCACACCTTTCCGCCTGTTCCTGACCCCATGGCACCTCGATTAATTTCAATTGATCTGCCCATTTCAAGCTGCTTTTTTCAACCTGTGTGTTGATATGCAACCACAATTAAATCTCAGTAGAACAATGACAGCAAGCAATTGTTTCCTTCCTGCTTCCGGCTCCAGCACCTGCTCCTGATATGTAGGATTACTGTCTAACAGCTCCAGTTCCCTTTCCCAACACTCGTACCAGTCTTCCTCGTTTATCTAGCGTCAGTGTTCCCTTTCACTTGTTCAGCTCCCTGTGCCTGTCTCCTTGCGTTGAATGAAGAGCTCTGGTTTCTGTTCCCAGCTCACGGTAGCCCGCACCCATCTGCAAGGAGCAGCACAGGACTAACTAGAGGCTCTCAGATCTTTGAAAATTCAGTGACCCGCCAGTTCGTTTTGATTAATTAAAATTAGAAAATTAGTTCAGCTGGCAGCTATTTATGCTCACTCGTTAAAAAGGCTTGAGGTTTGTGTAAGGGTCACTACACTGTGTGCAGGTAGCGTTTGTGCTGTGGTGTACTGCTGTGTTACATTAGTTTTGAAAAGAGATGCAAGGAATTTGAGGCTGAGGGGATGTTACTGGTTATTAACAAACATGACATTGTGGGGTTTTCATTGTTTTTTCACTGAAATATAGTAAATAAGAAATAAAATGAAATTGACCACAAATAACAAGAAATAACAAGAAATTTATGAAAAATAAAACAAAATTTAAAGAAAAATAACAAGAAATTAATTTGTCTCTACCTATAAGTTTATCTCATGGAATGTTAAAGGGGTGTAGAATAAGTGGAAACTGCACATGATTTTGAGCCATCTCCACAAATCCCAGGTCAATATAGCTCTTCTGCAGGAGTCACATATGCGCAGGGATGATGCTCGTCTCTTTAGAAGGAGCTGGGTTGGTTGGTCTTTTGGGGATGGTTCCAGCACAAAATGGGGGGGGGGGAGTGATGATTTTAGTGGCCAGAGGCCTCCCATTTCAATTAATTTGCGAATTATGGGATCCCGAAGGCTGGTTTATATTCCTCCATGTCCAACTGGGAATCTAGGAGCTGGTCATGGGTTCGGTATATGGCCCAAATGCAGATACCCCATATTTTTTTCACATCCCTGGGAAAACAACTTGACTCTCTGCCAGCACTCCCAACCTTAGTAGGTGGGGACTGGAACCTAGTGTTCTAGACTGACTTAGACAGGTCAGGGTCATGTCGAAAAGGCCTCTCCCCCAAGCAGTGGGGTCTAAGAGATTTTATGGACTGCCATGGTTTGACAGATCCACGGCGCCTCCTTAACCCCACTGTGTGTCAATATGCTTTTCGCTCCCCTATGCATGATATATCCTCCTGTATAGACTTCTTTCTCTTAAGGAAACCTTCTATCTCTGGGCTTATGGCTTGTGATATACTGCCTCTGGTACTGTCCGATCATGCTCCTGTCTCCCTGACACTCCTCCTAAATGTATCCGAGGAGTGTAATGAGATTTGGAGACTTCATGTTCAACTACTAAGAGCTTGGTCCTCTAAGCAAAAATTTCATGACTACTTACCTAGTTTTCTGGAAGAAAACGAGAGATCCATAGCCTGCCTGGACCTTCTCTGGGATGCAGTAAAATGTGATGTCAGAGGGGAGAATATCCGCTTAGCCACCACTAAGAAGAAGCTACAGGCCAAAGGGGAGGACCTACTTCTATGCGAGATTTGGTTGTGTGAGAATCAATCACCTATCCCCCTCCACTTCCCCAGTCCCTGGGTCCAGATGGGCTCTGTAATGAATTCTACAAGACCTTTAAGGCAGAGCTCTCTCCCATGCTCATGAGGTTGTTTAACTTGCTACTCACAGAGGGGCTAGCTGATCCCTCCTTTAACAGAGCTTGGGTCTCCCTGATTTACAAAGAGGGGAAGAATGAACTCCTTCCTTTTAGTTACCGTCCGATCTCCCTGCATAACTCAGACATGAAACTGCTGGCTAAAATTGTGGCCACCTGTCTCAAGTCCATCTGGGAGACTTTGATATCCCCATCCCAAGTCGGCATTATGGCGACTCGATTATCCAGCGACCACCAACGGAAGCTTCTCTATTTGATCTCTGCATCCGGGGAGGGCAGGACCCCTGTGGCCCTGATCTCCCTGGATGCAGACAAAGCTTTTGACCATGTGTTCTGGACATATCTGTTTGAAGTATTGCATAAATTTGGCCTCCCTCCTAACTTTTGTAAGTGGATACGGGTATTATACAATGAACCATTGGCTCAAGTGCACTGTAACGGACTCTTTTCTACTCCCTTCCAGCTCCTAAGAGGTACCGGACAGGGTTGCCCTCTCTCCCCCCCTACCTTTTCAGTTTGTATTTGGAACTCCTTCTCTACCATTTGAGTACCAACCAATCTGTAATAGAGATCTTATTAGGTAGGGGGAGATATAACATCTCTGCATATGCAGATGACTTGTTGGTACATGTGGAACACCCCATAACCTCTATCCCAGTGGCATTGTCTGAAATCCAGAAGTTTTCCCAGATTGCGGGATACAAACTGAATGTAGAGAAATCGAAGGTCCTACCTCTAAACAATTTGGTGACTAGGCAAGAGATAGAACACCTCAGCGTGTCATGGGTCCCCAAGGAGTTGGTATATCTTGGGGTTAGGATACCCCATTCCTTTTCTAACCTCTGTAAGGTGAACCTGACCCCTCTTCTCCAAGCAATCAAGCAGGATCTCCAGCAATGGATGGCTCTTCCATTAGCCCTGTGGGGGCAGGACAGCATAATCAAAATTAATATTTTACCATGACTTCTGTACCCCTTGGATATGATTGGTATATACCTCCCTGAATCCTGGTTCCTGCAATTACAAATAATTTTGAATCAGTTCTTGTGGAAAGGGGGCTTGGTCCACCTTGTCTATTCAAAATTAACACAGCAGAGAGAGAGAGGGGCGGGAACTGCCTTCTAAACTTTTTCCTCTACTATCTCGCACTGCATGGCTCTAAATGGCTCCAGTGGGGCAGTCACATGACTGACCTTGCTGCAGGTAGGTACTGCCCTATTTGGTTACAAACAGAGGAAGACCACTGTAGGAAGGAGGGACTACACTTGCACAACTTACTATATCTCACCCTAGCAAGCCTTAATTCAGGTCTACAATACTCTCCTCTAGTCTGGTCCCTGAAAGCATGCGTCAATACCTGAAGACGGACTGGCTCAAATAGTCTCCCAGCTGGTCTTGGGTAATCCCCATTCCTCTATTGCAGGTCACCCCATACGAAGTTTTTTACCCCCAATTATGTGTATCCAGGTGCAGCAGCTTCTTAGAGAGGGTCATCTGCTTCCACTCAGTGCAATAGTGGAGACTTTTTTGATCCCATTCCTGCATAGGTTCAAGTACCTACAACTGATGAAAGCCCTAGAAGCATTCTATGGACCAATCTCCTGGCAACCCCGGTGGCAGAGCCACTGACCAATCTTTTACTTATCGTCTCTAAGCCCCATGTGACCGCTGGATTATATTCTTATATTCATTCAATTGATCCCAACTCACTGACCGGGATTGGTTACTACTGGCAACACAAACTGATTTTGGGCTATACCCCTTCACAATGGCATTCAGTCTGGCGTAACCTCTATAGGTTTCTCAGGCGGGATCGGCACAGATGGACCCAATTCAGAATACTGCATGATCATTACTTTACCCCACTCAAGCTCTTTCAAATAGATAAGTCTCCCACCCCAGATTGTCCTCGCTGCGGCCTCTCTGAGGGTGATTTGCACAATATGTTATGGGCTTGCCCTAAGATTCAGCCTTTGTGGCTCAAGATTTGGTCAGCTATGGACCCACTGCTGGGACTGGAGCATGCCTTCACCCCCAAAATTTGTTTACTAGGGGACTACTTTCTTTCAACAAAACACCGTAAAGCTCAAATGGCCCTAATCTCTATCTCTGTGAAAATAGTTCTCCTTAGACATTGGCTTGAGGAGAGACCACTTTCTTAGAAGAATGGTACAAAGAGCTCATACAAGCCCTAGCAGTGGAGAAGCATATTGCAAAGAACCATCAGACGGGAAGCTACTATCATCAAGGTTTAGAAACGTTAAACATGCTCATGCTGGTCTCAGATCAGCCTCATGCAAGCCCCAAACCATGATCTTTGTTCACTAAACAACATCTTCGATGGTGCCCTCTCTGTCTATTTCCTGTGCAGTATACAGGACAGGGCAGCTCGGATTGTGGGCCCGTGGACGACCTCTCGTTGCACCTTTAATCAGGAGCCTCACTGGCTACCCCAAGAGTGACCCTGTTCTATTTTAAGACAATGTGCTCTGGGAAAGAGAGGATGGTGGGTTTGAGGAAGGGGGGTGGTTGAGCCGGGGATGTAGTTGTAGTGTGTTGTATTGTTTTGTTTTGTACTTACTGTTCATTGTCTTATGTATTTGATCATCGTTTGTTGTTGTTTCCTGAAAACAATTGAAAACACAATAAAGCATATTCAATAAAAAAAATAGCAAGAATAACAGCTACAGTTACATTAAATTGTTACGGTTGCCCGTAGCATTCTCTTTAACTGGTCATACTTATGTAGACTGAGCAAACTTTCAGGTAGCACATTTAACCAGCTAGCGGCCCTAACTGCGAATGAATGCTTGCCCAGCTGAGTACTGCGAAAAGACAGTTCAAGGGCATTCCGAGCCATACTCCTGATGTTGTAGAGATTGGCGACAGGGTGGGAGCAGTAAGTTAGGGCCGGGGGGTTAGGCCCAGTAGCACCTTCTTGGCCAGAAGACATGTCTGGAACTTAATTCTGCTCGGTAGAGGTAACCAATTTGTTTGGATGTAGAGGGTGCAGCTGTGGGTGCACTTGTCAGCCCCAAGCACAAAGTGACAAGCCTTCTTACAGATCAGATTTATTCTGCTGAGAATTAAGATGCAGGCAATTGCGTAGACAGGGAGGCCATAGTCAACTAGTGACAGTACTGAGCTTGCCACTATGACCATGTTCTCTGTTGGTAAAACAATGCTGTTTTCTTTTATGTCGCAGTTCTGGTACACAGAACCTTTTATCCTTGTGCTATGGGAAATTAGTCAAATTTTAATCTTGTTTTAGAGTCCAAATTCAACAGCATTTTGACATCAAAAGCAACTCAACTGTAACCATCAGACAACTTGGTTAAAGAGCTGCTGACACCGTAAAAAAAAACCTTTGAAAAACATAATAATTAGGTACAATTCAGCTTACATCTCATATATATATATATATATATATATATATATATATATATATATATATTCATTCTAGATTCCTCCTCCCCAGTACTTATTACTAAGGACATTTGCATGAATGCATGATCTTTACCCCTCAGGGTTCATCTACCTCTACAGCTGACTCCCTACTTCAAGTCATAATCCTCTGTTGTGATATCACAGTTTGTTGTCATGGGAGTAACTGTGATGTCACAAGCAGTGTATTATGACCTCAGGTAGAGAGACAGCAACAGGAATAGATGAACTCTTCAGGAGCAAAGATCCTGTTTTCATTCAAACGACCTTGGTAATAAATAATAGGGAGGAGGGATCCAGAACTAATGCGAAATACAAGCTGGACTACATCTAAATATTATGTTTTGGTAAAGTTCTCCTAAAGGCATCAGTTGCTCTTTAAGTTTTATATAGTATCTGCCAGACGGGCATCATAAAATGCTGTACAGTAACTTGCATGTACCAATGGCAAGCACAGAGTGAGCAGGATGATCAGTGGGTGTAATATATAGTACAGGCGAGTGATAATCTACTGCGTCAAGCTCATAGTAATACAAGGCACAGAGTACTGTACTGAGAACAAATGTGGAGCAAAGGAAAATTCATGTCTCCAGAGAGACACCGATGACACTCGGAGTAACTTTCACTTTTATGCTGATAAGCATAGCACAGCGGAATCAGAGTACATACAGGGATAACTTCAATATTCATTAATTGTTTAAAAAAATCATAATTGTCTTTCTGAACGACTCAATATAATTGTCTTATTTTAAATACTGTAAAGGGCGAGATATGCAATATTGTCCTAAGCTCTTTGTGCTTAATAGCTGAGAAACAACTGGGCCTGTGGGACCTAGAACCAAGGCAGCAGACACTTGATCGGCATCAGAATACCTCCTCTGGGAGTCCTGCAGGAGCTGCAGTACCAAGAAATGCATGACCCACTGTGGCCTCGCTTCCTTAATTAGAAATGAAACACAGGGAGGAATCCGCTCTGAAAACATCTAATGCTAGCAGACAAAGGGAGTCATAGACACACTTGCCAAACATTTTATTTTTTTTAATTTCTTTTTCTCCCCTCCTACGTCCCTGCCAGAGCCGCCCCTTCAGAAGTCGCCAATGAAACCCATCCCTGCCACCGACTTACCTGCTGCTGAGGGTCCCTTATCCTGCCGCGGATTACCACCCAGGTGGGGTTCGAGGTGGGGCGAAACCCCTATACCTTAATGTCTTCTCTGGTCCCTGAGACAGCGGCAGTTGGTGGCACATCAGGACTGGGTTCGGCGCTCCGTCTACCCGGCTCTGGAGGGTGATTTTCCCTGTTCTGTGAGGATGTTGCTGGCCCTTGACGTCAGGGCGTGAGCGCCGATGTCTGCAACGTCCTCCCCCTTGATGATGCAACCCCTAGAGGTGATTGGTCCACAGGCCTCTGCCCGTGACCAATCAAACCCCCGAGGTGCTGACAAGCTGTCATGCCCCCAGCCTCCGCCAGAGGTCACCGCTCGCCGGGATGGATCCCCACCCTCTCCCCGGAGAAGGCGAGCTGTCGTCGGATGCTCAGCCTTTCTCCCCCGCCGACCCCCAACGACTCCGAGTCTGCTCTCAACCAGGGTCGCCGCGTAGTGCAACTGGGTGGCGCTCCAGCGCCAACCTCAGCCCCACGGGCCGGTGCCACATTTTTTTATGTTTCTGCTATTTCATTTTGTGAAAGAAGGTTCAGATGCCTTGTGGAATAACCAAAGTTTTGTGAAAAAATTACTTCTTCATTGCACCAGAATATCCTGTATCCTTTTTCTGGAATTGCCAAGGTCTGGCAAGCCAAGGAAAATTAGGTGTGAGAAAAATGCTTGATCACAGAACTGAGCACACATCACACTGAAACTGTTACTCCCATTTAGAGGATATGGAAACAAAATTGTTATGGCTTGAAGATACTGCGGTACCCTGAGAGAGCTGCAGCACCACCAGGACATCTGCACACCAGACTGACTTCTGTGAGAAGCCATAGATATCCAATCTGGTGGAGGTAGAGGCCCAAGCAGACACCTCTTGTGGGGACTTGGGGGTTGTTGCATCCCCCAGCACTCTTCTCATGTTAGTAGTGGCATTGGTCCTGCTAAATAGGTTCCTATTATCCTTCTGTGCTCTGCATGTGTTAGCCTCCATTACTCGGGGAAGCTTCCTAATTAACAACAGACTTTCAGGCCATGGCATTTTCTGGCTTCCATCAAGATTGCAGCGATTCTTGGGGTCTATTGGATCACAATCAGTGATGAACGTTAGCAGGAATGCAGAGAAACTCGGTTCCTGTACCTTCTGTTTGCAGTGGGAATGGAGTTCCTGTACTTGTCTTCTACCTATTGATATTGGAACTGAAATGTGTAAAACAGTAACAAAATGACATTTTCTGGGTCTGTGACCTGAAATCATGCGGTTCCATCACAAAATGTGACTTGCACAACAATTTAATTTATTTTAGAAATACTTTGACATCTACAATTGAATCTTCAGTATTAGTATTCATACAGATAGATGTGTCTTGACTGAGTCATCATTCAGAGAGGGGATCTTCATCCTGCCTTTTATATTTGCCAATTTTAGGTGTTCTGTACTTTTGTCTGCCACTTGCTTCATTGATCACAGTGCCACTGTTGTGCTCAGCTGTTACTCTGTAATACTGGAAGATAGAAAGGTGGCCCTGGGGATTACAAATGTGCAAAGAAAGGCTCTCATCTCCTCCAGCCCCTACTGTTGCAGAGTTGGATGCCTAAACTGCACTGGGAATGGTATAGCCAAAGGAAAAGTATAGTTTCTGCTTCTTTTTTTAACTTCTTTTCTGAGTTTCAGCTATGTAACATACAGTTTATACAGTTCCAGCCATATCATTCTTCCCATACATCCTTGACAATCAGGAAAATATATTACAACACCACAGCTCATAACCAGTGGACTATGTGTTGTTATACTATGTCCAGAGATCCAGGTTTGTAAACTCTTGCCCATCCATGAACATGAGCAGGCATCTGCTCATGGGTTAACCAGATCTTTTAATAAATAAAATCTATCAGTCAATCAATCTGTCAGTCAATATCCAGTTTAATTTGCACAATCAACTGACTTTCAGCAGTGAACATTTTGACCTGTCTGAACACTGTAAAGTGTCCAGATGTCTATAGGTTAATGTAATTATTCCTCAGCCATCTGAGACAGTACTGATCTGCCTTCTAACTTCTCCAGTCCATGAAAGGGAGCCAGCAGGCTTAAAATTTATCTCGTTGCAATCTGAGGTTTGCTGTGATTTTTTTTCTTCATTTGTTTATAGGGTATAATGTTGATTAACTACTGGTAGTAGCTGGACGGAAACATAAATATGTAACAATGTGCAGATAGTGAGTCTATCAAATGAGAACAAGCATCAGGACCAGGGGGCATCCCATGGAGCTGGAAAGGGATGGAGATTCAGGGGTGATGTGAGAACTTTTTTTTTCATTGAAAGGGTAGTGGATGCTTTGGAGTAGATTGCTGGCAGAAGTGGTGGAAGCTGAAACAGTTGGGGAGGGGGTTCAAGCACACATGGGATAGACATAGGGGTATAATAGATAGGCTACAGTGAGGTGGGAGGGTTGACAGAGACCAGACAGGGTCTGTGGAGACAGAACAGGTACAAAACATCTGGGCAAACTAGATGGGCTAAGGAGTCCTTTTCTACAGTCAAATTCTATGTTTAATTGACTTTAAGATTGTCACTCCTTATTTGTGGATATTTGGGAGTCAACCTGCATTTTGTTATTGACCTTACATGCCAGTGCTATAGTTACATCAAAGAATAATTTCTTTCTATTTGACCATCTCTGATACTGTAGAAGTCTACCTAATACCAATTGTTCAAATTTTTATTCTGTTGGTAGTTCCAGTAAACTTTTTACAGCTTCTGCTTTGATCTTACAGTCCGACTTGACACCTTCGGCTGCAGAGTTGGAGTCTGCGGAAGTCTGTGATAGGGGCAGCATGGCCTAGTAACACTAGCACTTGTTCAGAGGCTGCTTGGGGCCTTTGAGATGGACCAAGCATTTTTCAGTCTAGATGAATCATTCCCCCCTACCCACAACCTGGAAAGCTGTCTTCCTTTTTGTTTTTTCTATACTGGACCTGAAGTCCTGCTGTATAAACTGCTGCCTGTAATGGTATGGATTCAGAGGCTCCATTGACTAAGAGCTTGTAAAAATGAGCTGTTATGTTTGAACATTGATATTTCAGTCTGCGGAAGAGTTGCCCGACTTCTAAAAAATTGTGTTGAGGGTTCACACTGGTACCCCTAACATTATGGTTTGGGGTTAGTGATGTCATGACACAACATTGTCATAGTATGATAACAGTGAAAAATAATATCTTAGTTAATGTCACTAGAGATGTTGCGAATTTTTAATTTGCTGGCAAAGTTATTGCAAAGTGGGGAGCTTTTCATTTGGTGATGCTTCACAGAGTTTTCTGACCGTGCACGAACTTCGCCTTTCATATCAACAGGCTGGGCTGTCATATGCTGCAAACAGAAGAGTATGACTTTGTGGCAAGTATAAGAAACATGAACCGATGGTAGTGGAAGGGGAAAGCTTCTGTTTTAATGAAGATGTCTTCAGTAATAAGTACCACCTGTACTGAAAGGCCTCAAGATGTGTCCTAAGCCAAGACATGGCCCCACTGGAAATGAGATGTGCCATCTCAGCCGTGCTATTGTGTAACTAAATTCCCTGTAAAGTGCTTTGGAATGCAGTACATGAACAGTACCACATAAATGTAACTTCTATATTGTAGGTCCTGGCACAACCAGTAGTGAACAAAAGTACCAGTGGTACTGAGGTGTGCTGAAGACCATGGCTCTATGCAGTCTTCGTTGTAGCCAGGCCATGAACACTACAAGAATTTGCATTTGCATTTTCTGAATGGGGGAATCTGGCAGTAGTATCAGTCTACACTCTACAGCCAACACCTGGGTCTCCAGAGTCAGACTGTTATTAGAAGTACTCCCAAATGCTGACAATGCCTTTTCACCACAAGCTGAGTCCCATAAGAAGCAGCAAATACTGCTGTTTTAGCTGCTTGGCAGCAGATGCCTTTAAACTCCTCATTCTAGTGTCATGGAGAGTATAAAAAGGTGTTTAAAATGTTGATTAGAAAGAAGAACGGTATATAGGATGCTAAATGATACGAGAAGGCAGATACGTTCCTATTTGGGTCTTTTAGTAAACACACATGTGGTGATAAGCTTCAGACCCCACGGACAGCATCTCAGGCATGCATATCTATGTGTTTGTGTGTGGGAAGGGTGTGTGTGTGGGGCTGCGTGGATAAGCTTACTAGAATATGATTCAACTGGTGCGACATTTTGTTTGGCACATCACTACTCAGACCTCGCCACAGACTATTCTCTCCTACCAAATGTAACAATAATATTTAAAATCTGCTCAAGAGTATGCGTGATGACAATGGGTGGAAGCTATAGCTTGCTACCTAAAAATGGAAGATCCTGAAATTCAAATTGATGTCCAATTTTTTAAGTTCTGCTCGTGCCAACTGCTTTTTTGCTGCATAACCAAAGAAGAAAAAAGGAGGAAGCACTGTAAGGCATGCACTTACTGTGTGAACTAATAGGGTGCTGTGTCACCGAATTAGCACACTGTTATGCCATGGACTTATATTTCATAGTCTCTTTTTTTATTTTCAATAAATTATATGCAGTTCTTCCAAGAAAATGTCACCAAGCAAGCACTATGCAGTAAACAACAAGTGGCCCTTACAGCTAACCATATGACGGTTTCACAGTGGAGTACATCAGTTTAGTTCACAGTTGTAAGTAGTGCAAAAAAACAAGTAGTGCAAAAATGCAACAATAGTGCACAGAACTGTGTGCCTCAATAAAGCGTCCCACCTCACTGCCAGTAACCCAGCCACAGCTCTTCACTCTGTGAGATTTGTCAGAGGGCATACTGAGTCCTTAAACATTCCCATTTTTATATGCATTGCTGTTAGCCCATTGGCTACTGAGGGCTGCAAAAACTTCTATTTAAAAAGGAAACAGCCAATCCAAAGTGGCGTTGCTGCACTATACATGGCAATTTATCAGGTAATACTTCTTACAGACGGCCTACATTCGCTGGACACGGGAGTGTAAGCAAATCAGTACCAAGTGACTAAAACATTTACTGCCCTTAGTGAATTTCAAGCAGTGCAAAATGTGAAGTTTAAAAACAAGCACACAAATAGTCTATTTAGAGGCTGTTCACACATTATGTATACTGTGCAATTCTAAAAGATGTGTTATATTTAAACATATACATATATAAAGCGCTGTTATGATTTTGTTTTACAAACAGCTCAAATAATATATCCATTCCTATTCGATACTTTGGTTAAGCAGCTGTAAAAAGATTTTTATAAGCTGTCCTTGTGACACTGATGGTTGAGGCATTGGATGCCACACCTCGTGCCATGCCAGCGACCCAGGTTTGGGAATGAGCCCGGGCCGTCGGGGGTTGGCAGGGAAGGGAAGAGATTGAACATCTGGAGGACTGCTCTTCCTTCCCAGGGAGGAATCAGGGGATAGCACTGCTCTTGGGAGGCCCCTAGCATTGGTTGAGGGCAGTGCAGGAAGAGGTGGCGCTCACAGATTGTGGGGCGGAACTGCGGCAGACGTCAGTACGTTGTGCCATCAGATGTCATTGCACGTCCGAGTTCTGCAGGGGAAACAAGCATTCAGAAAAGTCCCCCACAAACCAGGGAGGTGATGAGGGCTCCAGTGACCGGCCCTCACATCCACAGTGCCGGGCCATCTCCCAGATAGCATGACCGGCCTCCCCCCACCGGATGGACCCTCTAATCTCAGAAAGGCCGCCAGGTAGGAGAGGCGGGCCCTCCCTGGGGGAGTGATCTGGGGGACTGGAATGTCCTGGTGGGGTGGGGGCTAGACGGGAGAGGCTTCAGGCATGGAGTAGAGGAGCCAAGCTGAGAGGGCACCTCTGAGAGATGCCCTGGCTGGTGGGTGCCAGAAAAATCATTGACAAAAAAATAGAAGAGATTTTTATATAGCAGAACCGAAAGATAACTATAGCACTTATTCAGGTTCTAGTGCACAGTGCTCAATGAGCAATTGGTCAATGTGTGCCTGGGACAGTGATGTTATCTGAGTATAACATTGTATGAAATCCAGGCACACAGATGACCACATAACACACTGTGAAATCATGGCACAGCTTACTGTTTTAATCAGCACTGTTTCTCCCCGAACTGAGTGACTTCACGTCACTGCCCCTATCCCTACTAAATGACAGAAACACACACACACATAATCTTTTTTTTCCACATCAGCTTTCAAGTGTTGTGGAAAAGAGAACATCCTACTTTGTGGATGTTTTTTTACTTTTTTGACCTGGAGCAGCTGTGATGTAGCAGGCAAAGCAAACTGCTGATCGAATGACCAGTGATCCCGAGTAAAAGTCATGAATGGAAACTACTGCCATGTTCCTGTAGTACTCACCAAGGAAAACTGCAGTACACAGGACAAACAGAAATGATGACCCAGTTTATTCCCTCTCTGCATTCCCATGAACACATCCTGTTAGCACTTCACCATTGCGCTCCTTACATCTGCTGATTGTCTCGGTGTCCACGGGAAAAAAAAAAGCTGCAGTGCTTTAAAGTTAAAAAAAAAACTATAGTGAAGCTCACTTCCATCACCAAGGGAGCGGTCAATGGGTTGGGGGGGGGGCATCGATGTGAAACGTCACTGTACAGTAAATAGAAACAGTCTCGGCTTTTGGCAGACAGCCAGGTGTGTGCCATTTACACATGCTTCCTTAATCCTTTTACAGACTTCTTCTCCTGATTAGAAGTGGGCGAAGTCGACAAACTTTACTCCATGGAATATTTCACATATTGCGCTCAATATGCAAAATTAGACAAATTCATTTGGGCCAAATCAAATATGAAGTGTGGATTTTGCTCTCAAAATTCCCTGTTCCACATAAACTTTGGCCATAGGGTGTCTAGTGGCCCCAATGAGACACCGTTACAATATCACCCTCCACCCCCACACACACGTACACACACACCGATCCTTCGGCCAATGGCCACATGTAAAAATATAAAAATTTTTTAATTAAATTCCCAATTCCCTAGTGTCTAGTGGGGCCCCCACCCACCCAACCAATCCAGACCACTGCCGCACCACCCCGCTCCCCCAGTCCACCCTAAGTGGGCCACGTGCAGCCCTCCACTCACCTCCATGGCCAGCAGCCCGACAGAGCTCTAATGAATGAATGTGTGCTTGTACAAGCATGCGCTCATTCATTGACAGCTCAAGGTCTTTTGGGCAGCTTTTCAAGGGGCTAGAGAATGGGAGGGGGTTGCTCTGGGGAGGTCAGATGGTGGACAACAGCTCTGTGGATCCCTCCAGGGTCCACAATGCCATTGCCCCAACCCCATCGCTGGTGGTGACCGGAGAAGCCCCTTTCCGTTCTCTAACCCTCTGAAAAGCTGCCCAAAAGGCCACGAGCTGTCAATGAATGAGCACGTGCTTATACAAGCATGTGCTCATTCATTAGCACTCAGTCGGGCTCCCAGTCGTGGAGGTGGGTGGAGGGCTGTGCCGATAGCCCGCTTGGGGTGGACTTGGGGGGGGAGCTGGGTGATGTGGCACTGGTCTGGATGGGGTGAAGGGTGCAGTAGACACCAGGGAATGGGGAAATTAATTAAAGAAATATATATTTTTGCATGTGGGCTGTGGCCGACTGGTCAGTGATTGGTAAGGGTGTGTGGGAGCAGGAGGGTGATTGTGGTAACTGTGTCTGGCGGGGGGTCCACTAGACACCAGGGAATGGGGAATTAATTTAAAAAAATATTCATATTTTTATAAGTGGCCAACTGGCCAGTGATCGGTGTGTATGTGGGGGGGGGGCAGGAGGGTGATTGTTGTTAACTATGTTGGGGGTCCACTAGACACCAGGGATAGATCAGGGGTGGTGTTGGGGGATTTCCCATTTGTCATCTCTACTTGCTTTGTTTTTTTTTAACTGTAATTTGCACTTAAAAACTACAAAAGCAAGACGAAGTCTCAAATGGTGAATTTTGAGTAATTTTCAAACATTACGCGAAGTGCTCTGCGGGGCAAAGTTGCCGACTTCATGGCATATTCACCTGTGAATTAAAACTTTGCTGCATCTCTACTCCCGGTATGCAGTCAACTGTACTGGGAGAAGTTCGTCTTGCATGAAAAAATGGAAAGCAGACGGACCGGGCGACTTACCAATCTGTTCCAGAAGTACCTGAAGTCTTGGCCCCCATGCCTCACTCTGTTTCCTCAGTCCCTGCTCCACAGTCAGCTCCCTATCATTCTGGAAATGGAAATAACATATTCAGTGGCACAGAGACCGATGGCAGAGGTCGACTCCCTCTCTAATTGGAAATACAAATAAACATGTTCACCCAGTGGCACACCTCTCGGTGGGGGAGGAAGGGAGGGCTGCAACACGAAAAGAAAACCCTGTGTTACAGGGCATCCAGATGAAGAGACAGAGCCACTCATGTACCAACAGAATCACCTATTGCCAAAAGGGAACTATTTTTTCCTCTGTATACCTCCACATTGATGAATGAACTGAAAATCTACTAAAAAATGCTTTTATTTTTTTTTAACAAATAAGAACCATTGTATAATAGCAATAATGCACTTCAGGGAGCGTGTATTGTGCGGGGATAACGTCACTTCTGGGACATTGGATGCACTCAGAATGCGGCCTCATGCCCAACCACCCCAGGCGTGATGTTATCCCAGGATGACACACACCCTGTCATGCATTATTGCTTAATTCAAACTTCACATTTACAATACTGCAAAGTGGCTCACTTTAGCATGCATCTCAATGTTAAGTTTAACACTTCTCACAGGTGGCAGCAGTAGTGATCAGATACGTGCAAGGTGCAGGTGTTCTTAACATGATGTTTTCTTCCAACAGCAAATTCATTTTCAAAATAGGTTATTTGATTCGATCAATGTGACGTCTCTTCCAATCCAATTGGGGCATCAGATAGCAGGAAAGAAATAAACGAGCACAGTATTAGTTCATATCAGTAACACAATATCCATCAAGTTACACAGAAATTCTCGGATTTTAAAATACTAAAGTATAATATGGTGAATTAATATCCCCATTAATGTACTCATCATTCTGTGTAAGCCTAGCCACATTTTCACAGCACCTGCTTTACTTTTATACGCAGATATGCTGTCACATGATGTTAAGCTTTACACTGAAGAGCAGATGCAGGGCTGAAGACCAATTTAAACTACTGTATAATAAGTAGAGGGAAGTAGTAGAACGGAGGAAGAGTGGTGGTAAAAGGAAAATAAAGAATAGAGAGGAATGGGCGGTTTCGAGGAGCAGGAGAAGCCAGATAACTATAAGGACATCCAGAAGATAAAAATGATAACAGATCTATGATCTATTTTATCATTTGGATGTCCTCTCTGTTCTTTATTTTCCTTTTACCACCGCTCTTCCTCCATTCCGTTGCTTCTCTCTACTTATTATACAGTAGTGTGAACTGGTCTTCAGCCCTGCAACTGCTCTGTAGTGTAACTCTTAGCATCACATGGCTGCATATCTGTATGTAAAAGTTTAGTAGGCACTGTGAAAATTCAGCTAGGTGTAAACCGACTGATGAGTGCATTAATGGGGGCATTGATTCCCCATATCATACTTCAGAATATGAGAATTTCTGTGTAACTTGATGGTCACTGTGTTACTGATATGAACAAACACTGTTCTCTTGTTTTTTGCTTTCCTGCTATCTAACGCTGCAGTGGATTGTAAGGAATGTTATATTGAAGTTTAATTGAATAATCTGTTTTGAGAACGAATTTGCTGTGGGAAGAAAACATCATGTTGAGAACATCTGCACCTTGCAACTATCCCATCACTACTGAGGCCACCTGCGAGAACTGTTAAACTGGACAACTTGAGATGCTTGCTGCTGTGAGTCACTGTGCGATATGGTAAATATGAACTTTGAATTGCTCATTGAGCACTTTGCACAAGAACTTGTATAAGCACTATAGTTACCTTTCGGTTCTGATACATAAAAAAATCCTTTCACAGCTGCTTGACTGAAGTACAGAACAGGAATGAATATGTGATCTGAGCTGTTTGTACAACAAAATTGTAATAGCACTTTAGATACGTATCCGTTCAAATATATGAAATCTTTCAGAATTGCACAGTGTATATATATATCTGTATCTGAACAGACTCCAAATAGTCGATTTATGTGCTTGTTTTTGAACTTCACATTTTGTATCATTTGAAATTCACTAAGGGCAGTAAATTGCATTAGTCAAATGGCACTGATCAGCTTACGCTCCCGTGTCCCGTGAATGTAGGCTGTCTGTAAGAGGGTATTACCTGATTCAAATTGCCATGTAAAGCGTGGCAACGCCACTTTGGATTGGCAGTTTCCTTTTTAAATATAAGTTTTTGCAGCCCTCAGTAGCCAATGGGCCAGCAGCAATGCAGATAAAAATGAGAATGTTTAAGGACTCAGTATGCCCTCTGATAAATCTCACAGAGTGAAGCGCTGTGGCTGGGTTACTTTTATTTATTCAGAGACATCGGAATTACAATCCTTTGAGTCATGGACTCCTTTGCAGAGGCTCCATGTCAGAATACAACAACATAGTGTGAAACAACAATACCAAAAACACAATAGTCGACATGGTAATGCATACAGTTACAGAAACTTTGACTTAAACAAGAAATACAATTGTATAAAGGAGGTAGAAATGATGATAATCATGCGGTGAGCAGACACACCCTGAGTCAAGCTAGGTTACAACATATAATAAGCAGGATATATATGGATCGAGAACAATGGCGCGCATAATGGGAATTAAGTGTTGCTGTGAGTGAAATGAGTGGGGCGAGGGGTTAGGGGCAGTCGCAGGTGCTCTGAGTAAGAAGTTCAGAGCGCAGTGCTGATTTGAATGTGCCAAGTCTCATTTCAGCGGCAACAGCAGGGGGTAGCTCATTCATCCAATATGGGGCTGTATAGTAGAAGGATCACTGCCCCATGGAAGTCTGGCAATGGGGGACATGAAAGAGGGTCGGGGAGGCACTTCTGGTGGCCCTAGAGTAGGGGGTAGGTTGCAGTAGGGGGTGGAGGCCAGGATGCGAGAGAGTGAGAGAGTTTCCTGGTAGTGAGACAAGTGTGGTATCTAAGTCTGCAGTCAAAGTTTAACAAGTTGGTGCGCCTGTAAAGCTCACAGGTGTGGGTAAGCCTGTCACAGCCGGTGACAAGGCAACAGGCTTTGTTAAGGGAAATCTTGATGCGGCGGAGGGCAGTTTTGTCAGCGGAGCCATATACTAGTATCCCATAGTCAATCAGGGAGAGGACCGAGGAGGTCACCGCCACTCTAAGAGCTTCAGGGGGCATACACCTTCTATGCCTGTAGAGTAGTCCTATCCTAGAATTAACCGCAGTGCTGAGCATGTTGATATGGCTAAGGTAGGTTAGATGGGAGTCAAGGGTTACACCCAGGTATTTAAAAGAGGTGACTAGTTCAAGAGGGGTGTGCTGAAAGTTACGAATAATGAGGGGGAAGTTACAGTTTTTATTTTGGCGGTGAGAAAAAAGTCATTGCCTTGGTTTTTTTCTAGTTCAGTACGAGTCTGTGCTCAGAGAACCAGGTTTCTGCATCAGAGAAGGAGCGTTGTAGTGAGGATTGAGAGGAAAGAGGGTCAGGATGACTGGTATAGAGCACAGCATCATCAGCATAGAGTAATATCAGACCCGGGCAGGCACTGGGGAGGGAATTCAAGAAAATGCTAAACAGAAGGGGGGCCCAGGATTGAACCCTGCGGAACCCCAGAGCGTACTGATTTGTGAGAGGAAATGGCAGAGTTGATTTTGACTTGTTGGGTTCTATCACAGAGGCAACATTTAAACCACGAGGTAGCTTCAGTGGACAGCCCCATGGCATGCAGGTATTGTATGAGGAGCGTATGACTGAGAGTGTCAAACGTCTTTGTTAAGTTGATAAAGGCTGCACCAGCACTGTCAAGGGACCTATTGATAAAGGTTGTAAATTCCAGGAGAGCCATGGTGGTGCTATGCCCCTTACTGAAGTCATGTTGCTTAGAGCATAAAAGGTTGTAGGTATTCAGGTAGCTGGTAAGCTGGTCAAATGCTATTTTTTCTAGTGCCATAGAGATGGTGGGTAGAATAGAGATAGGGCAGTAGTTGCTGTAAGCAGTACTGTCACCACTTTTAAAGATTGGTGTAATGACAGTAGATTTCCAGAGGGTGGGGAACTGACCAAGGCAGAGGGATCTGTTAAGGAGATTGGTGAGGAGGAGTAGGACAGAGTCAAGTGCAAGTTGGAGAAGTTTTAAGTCAAGGGTGTCCCCACTGTGATGGGACTTACCCAGAAATTTGGAGATGTAGCGTCTGGCTTCAGATAGGGAGATTGTCCTCAGTCTGAAAGGTGGGATGGTGGGCGGTAAAGGGGGTGTCTGGGATGTTGCAGCTACAGGGACAAAGAAATTCCGGGGAAGGACACTGCTGAGATCCGAGAAGGTGGAGTTCAGGGTTTCAGCAATGAGTTGTGGGTCTTGAGACAGGGAACCATTGATGGAGAGCTGGGCTGGGAGAGGAGAAACAATCTTGCCATTAAGTTCTTTGATATTGTTCCAGAACTTTCGCCCTGACCCCCAGGAGAAGTAGAGGGCTTCTTGGAAGTTGGCAGTTTTAGCTTTACAAATCACCCATGTACATTTGTTCCTGGTTTCTCTGTAAAATTACCTGTCATGTGATTTCCCAGAGGCATTGGCTCTGTGCCACAGATTATCACAGTGGTGCATCAGGTCGAGCAAGGATCCAGGGGTGTCATGACCTTTGATAATAATTTTAGTGAGAGGGGCATAGAGGTCACAGACCAAGTTATAAGTAGTCATAAAGTGTTCTAAGGCGATGTCAGTTGTGGCAGAAGAGCTAATGGGGGACCAATCACAGTTCAGTAGGCGAGTTTTTAAGCAAGACAGGTATCCCTTTTTAGGCGGTGTTGATATGTAAATTTGGGGAGGGGGTTGGGATCCTTGAGCCAACGGCAGGTTACCGGAGAGTGGTCACTTAATACATCAGGGAGTACTGTGACATCAGTAACTCTAGAGGGGTGGTTGGTAAGGATGAGGTCAAGGAGGGTGGATGACCCCTTTTTAGGGTTTAATCTCGTTGGAGAGTAGACAACTTGAGTAAGGTCCATAGCGGCAGTGGAGTCCTTAAAGGGAGCTGCGGTGGATGCAAGCCAGTTAGTATTGAAGTCACCTAGTACAGTGATTGCTGTTACTGGGTAGCTGTGAGATACAGTTGAAGACCAAGGCAAAAGCTGGCTTTTGCATACGTGGGGGAATATACACTGTCATTATATAGAGGCATTTACCTGTACCACCAGGAAGCAACCTGACTGTAAGGGCCTGAGCCCCATGGGAGGGGAAGTGATTGGGATTATAGAGCATGTAGCGTGTCCCAGTAGTAGAGGGCACAGCCCCCACCTCTTTTCCCCCAGTCTGTTGATCCTGTGTATGAAGTACCCAGGAATGTATACAGTGGAGTCAGGGGTTGCAGGGTCAAGCCAAGTTTCAGTAACAGCTAGAACATCAGGTAGGGTCTGCGCCATCCAGCCCAGCAGGATGTCGTGTTTCTTAAGGAGGCTGCAGATGTTCATGGTAGCTATTAAAAGATCATCCTTCATACCAGTGGGGAGGGAGGGGGGCAGTCCCAAGTTAGGGTGCACATTACCTGAGAAAAGTAAGAGCAGAAGGACAAGTCGGAGGTGGTCTAGTTTAAGGAGCTTCAGTTTAATGTGGGGGCATGAGCGGGGCTTAAAGTCTCTTGCCGTATGGAAGGGATAGGGAGAGTGAGAGCATGCTGAAAGAGTAATAGGGAGAGGTGAAGACAGCATTCGGTGGGGGGGGGGATAGTATTTGGCCAAGAGGGCAGGATAAGCTCTGCTGATGGGCCACTGGATGTTTCCATGGATAACGGGAATTAGGGGGTACTGCCATGGCAGTTCGTGACAAGAGTGGGGGAGGGTGGGGGAGAGTAAGGAGTGCGAGGAGAGTTAACAGTGCTGGGAGAAAATCATTATCAGAAAACAACAAAATTAGCAGGTATTGCTATTTATTAACTGAACCACTCTCTGGGGAGACAAGATTGTCAGAGTGCTGCCTGAAGTTATCAAGGCCAGATGGAGCAGCGGTAGGGTTGCTGCCTCGGGAGCACAGGGTGCAAGGTTGAAGACTTAAGAGAGGAGAGAGAGAGAGAGAGAGAGAGAGAACATAGATAAAGAGATTGGAATGGTTGGGGGTAAGTTGGGCAGGGGGTGGGGAATTAGTGCCAGGAGGAGGCTTAAAAAGGGGAGGGGAGGGACAGTGGAAGAGACTGGGTCAGGCTGTTCAGTACTGACCCCTAGTGGAGAGGGATGATAACTTTCTAGTGGGGAAACAGGTACTTAGTGTGACAGGATAACAGTAAAATGAGAGCTGGGGTGGCTGGGTCGGGGAGTCGATACACAGTGTCGAAGGGAAAACACCCCTTCAAGGTGCTCCAATCCAGGGAGCACTCCAGTTACATTATGGGCCTTGACTGAACTAAACTGTTGTGTTGCACTGTGAAACTCTTGTATGGTTAGCCCTAAGCAGCACCTGCTGTTTACTATACACTGTTTGCATGGTGTGTTGTATTTGGAAGAACTGCACATAATTTATTGAAATAAAAAAGGAGACTATGAAATAAGTCCTTGGTATAATAGTGTAGAGATTCGCTGGCATGGCATCCAATTAGTTCACATAGTATGTGCATGCCTTTAAGCGCTTCCCCTTTTTTTCTTCTTTGGTTGTGCATTAATATGGTTTTTTTTCTGACCCTTGGGGTAAGCACCAGCCCCAGAGTTGCACCAAATTCTGTGGACAATGCTTTTTTGATGGAAACGGGAACATTTAACTTCCATGTACACATAAATGTTGCTGCTGTCGCTTTTGTTTGTGACTTATAAAACACTTCAGGATGCAATTTTTATGAAAGGCAGTATATAAAACAAAATTCCTTTCTTTCCTTCTGTGGTTGAGCAAGTTGTATCCTGTTTGTAACACATTCTCCTGGCTGCACAGTTCTTGAGTTGCTGTATTTTTATCAGGAGGCTACTACGTATGCTATGTAGGCTCTGGTTTTTGAGGTCAACCTGGCCAAAACTGTTTTGACCTCCACCCTGTCTCTGGAGTGTTTAGGGCTTCTGATGTTTCACTGTTTCAGCTCGAGTGTGTCTGGGAATTCTTCCTTCGAGGAGGCATTAAGTGAAAGACTGGTGCAAAAATAGTGGAGACGGGTGCTGTCTCTTCCCCCAGGGAGTAAGTAGCCATCTTGGATTTGCTTCTGACGCTGATTCCAGACTTGCTGTCATTTTCCATTTAATATGCAGACTCACATGGAATGCCTTTTGTGAGCACCTGGATTCATAGTGTTGAATTCTTCATCATTTTAAAGGCATAAGTGATTTCTGGGTAGAAGTTATTCACTTGGTTGCCAGGAATAAAAGTCACTAGCCACCCTGCATTTGCACACACCCTACTTGCAACAAAGGAGCAATATTGGCGATTACTGTGATCAGAGCCACTTGTCCACTGTCCCAGCTTAAGAAACGCTGTGGCCATTATGGCCTCTGTTGACATGGTTGGGGAGCAGGGGAACAAGGGAACCAAGGGGACTAATTGATGGATGCAGAAAATCATTTTTAAAAAGTGATTTCTAGTTTTACATTATGCCCACTAAAAAAAATAATACCTTTTCATTTTACCTTTGTTACAAAATACTAACTTGTTTTTCTTTTATGTCAATATGAAATATTTGATTGTGTCCTTTCAAAAGGTCATTTACCTATAAAAATCTATACGACTGACAGAATGCAGCAAGGTATTTGACACAAGTACATTATGGCAGCAAAATGATGTACATTTGATAAAATGCATTCTTCTATGGAACACTGGTCACAATAGAATTCTGTAAACATAATGCACTTAGTCAAAAATGTTGCTATGTTGTGTAGATGGAATGCAGTTGGTCAAATGTCTTATTTCATTTTCTGGCTCAAACACAGTTTATATAGAGAATAATGGCTGGGTAGGGGTTATAATGAGAATTTTACACACACCCGAGGTGTTGGATGCCACATAAACCCCGAGAGCAAAGCTCAAGGGTTTTATTAAGGCATCCCACACTGAGGAGGGGTGTAAACTTCAAGGTTTATACAACCTACCCAGCCTTTATTTTGTATAATTGCTGGTGCTCGTTTTTCACCACAGCAGTGATAAATAAAAATAGTCAGGCCCGGTGGTGCTGAGAGTTGAGGCGCTGGACACCACACCTCACACCACACCAGCAACCCGGGTTCGGGAGCGAGCTTGGGTCATCAGGTGTCAGCAGGGGAAGAGAGGATGGAGTGTCCAGAGGACTGCTCTCCTCTCCTGGGGAGGGTGGGTGGATGACTTCCCGGCATGAGCTTCTCCCAGCGGAGGCTGGGAGCGCAACTGCCAGGGGGATCACGCTGGTATAGGGAGGAGCCTCGTCGGATGTCCGCAGGAAGGGTGTGGGAGCGCGCCCGGTTGCACTGGATGTTATTGCATATCCGGGCTCCTAAGGGGAAATGCTCATGAACACAGGAAAACATCCATTGGCTGGGAGGTAGACGTCACCTGCCCCCACTTCCAACGCCGGACCCTGGCCACTGGAACCTCGTCTCACTAGTCACCTCTGCCCGAGGAGCACCAGAAGAAAGCGCCTAGGAGCAGAAGGTGGCCCCACTCCAGGAGGGGGCAGATTCTGGGGGGATTGCTCCATGGGTGTGTGTGGGTGAATGAGAGACTGAAGTGCAACTGGGAGGATCTGAGGTAGGAGGGGAACAGGCAGGTCGACTGAAGGGGCCCCAGTCAGCGGTGACAGGAGGGAAAAATAACTGAGAAAAAAAAAATTAAGATAGCAATGGACCGGTCAGGTTTCAACGTGGTCCATAGCTCGTGATAAAAAACATTCTTTTTCCTCAGTTGGCCATTTAAAAAAACACTCCTTTGTTATTTTTTTTGTTTTTTTTATTTACTCACTGCCACTGAGTCCAAATGTGGTGAACTGTGGAGCGGTGGTGAAAGGCTGACAGCGGCACCTAGGAGAGGAAGGCTTGAAAACTTACTCGAGCGAGCGGAGGAGCGGTGGCTGTGCATGCTCAGTTTTAGGGAAGCTGGGCCCGTGTTCGCTGTTATAACCAGCTGGTTATGATGCCGAAATTACAACCCAGTTTCCCTGTGAGAAAAATGAGCACCAGTTATTATAAAATGTTTTTTTTTTTTATTTATTTTTCTCCCCATCTACGTCCCTGCCAGAGCCACCCCTTCAGGAGTTGCCAATGAAACCTTTCCCTGCCACCGACTAATCTGCTGCTTAAGGGTCCCTCATCCTGCTGCGGATTGCCCCACGGGTGGGGTTCGGGGTGGGGTGAAACCCCTGCACCTTAATTTCTTCTTCGGTCGCTGAGACAGCGACAGTCGGTGGCACATCGGGACTGGGTTCAGCGCTCCATCTACCCGGCTCTGGAGGGTGATTCTCCCTGTTCTGTGAAGACTTTGCTAGCCCTTGATGTCAAGGCGTGAGCGCCGACATTCGCAGTGTCCTTCCCCTTGATGATGCAGCCCCTAGAGGTGATTGGTCCACAGGCCTCTGCCCGTGACCAATCAAACCCCCGAGGTGCTGATGAGCTGTCATGCCCCCAGCCTCCGCCAGAGGTCACCGCTCGCCGGGATGGATCCCCACCCTCCCCCCTGGAGAAAGCAAGCTGTCGTCGGATGCTCAGCCTTTCTACCCTGGCCGACCCACGGCGACCGAGTCCGCTCCCGAACCTGGGTTGCCTGCGTGGTGCGAGATGTGGCGTCCAGCACCTCAACCCTCAGCGCCACTGGGCCAGCATTATAAAATGTTTAACTTCAGGGTTTGGCTCAGTGGTTTGATGATGGTGTGCTGAGCTGCCACACTAGAGACCATGGTTCAGGAAGAGCCTTGGTGACACACACTAAGGCCTTGAAATCAGGAATATAGTAAAGGAGATACGCTTGCTTACTCTCCAAAATGATAAGCCGTTGCATATCCATATATGTTGATTTTATGAGTATTGGAGGCAGTATATAGTGCAGTGGTTTAAGGCTCTGAGCTGCAAACTTGGAGACCTGGGTTTGAATCCAACAGTCCCCACTTGCATACTGTGTGACCCTGAGTAAGTCACATAACTTTCTTGTGCTCCCAGGTCGCACCTGTAAGCAAGCTTCAGGTTAGTGTGTCTCTCCTGGTTAAAAAAAAAGCGCTGGGAAGGGGTCAAGAAGACAGAAAAGTGGGAAAGCGGGAGGTCTCATAGGGGTGTGCATGAATCTGAATCACAAATTCTGAAAAGACCCAAAAATCAAGGGGGTATGGACTTTGGATTTAATCCAGAACATCGTGGACATTCGGCCAAGATTCTGATTTGACAAGCCCCCGCCATCACCATTATGTCAAACAATAACCCTGCTCACCACACCATATAAAAGACAAGACATCCTTATCAATGGCCCATTCTGCCCCATTCCCTTGCACCTTTGTTGGTGAATAATCAAGTTGTGAAGGGGGAGGAAGAGTAGGAGTAGATGGATTCCAGAGGCAGGGAGTTAGGCGGAGATGGCAGATTGCCCATCACCGGATTTGCCGCGGGTAAAAGAGAAGGAGCAAGTAACAGAAGAAAGGGTGGAAGAGGGGACAGGTGGAGAGAGGAGTGACGAGGTAGCAGGGAAGGGAGGCAAACCTGTATCTGGCTAGGAAGGAGGAACAGTTTCAAGATGTCCATCTTCTGGAAATGGCAGAGAGAGAGAGAGAGAGAGAGAGAGAGGTTCAGCTAGACGGAGCAATAATAAATGCGGGGGGGGGGAGTGAGAGGCCCATGTAAGTGAGTTTGCTGTTTGTTGCAGTACTGATTTTTGCATGAGTACCTATTTGGAAACTGCACTGTGTACCTTATGAAGCAATCATACTCATGGCTAGTAATCAGTTCAACATAGGTATATACACTGACCTTGTATTCAGGTGTTTTTTTTTTTGCTTCTGACTCCCAACCAGCCCCTGACTCCCCTCTCTAGCCCCCCACCCACACCCCAACCCCATGAGGGATTGAGGGAGGCAGTATAGCGTAGTAGCTAAGAGCGCTGAGCTGCAAACCTTGCAACCTGGGTTTGAATCCCATTAGCCCCCATTTGCATACTGTGTGGCCCTGAGCAAGTCACTTAACTTCCTTGTGTTCCCAGGTCACACCTGGAAACAAACTCTGACTTAGTGTGCCTTTCCTGGCTAAACAACAATCCCCCTTACCCCCATCACCTCGTCATCTTCTATGTCTTACCTTCTCCCCAGATTACACCATGGCTTGCCCCTCCACCTTAGGCTGCGCCAGGCCCTCCAGTAACACAACATCCAGTCATCCGGGAGAATGCCTGGGTCAGTGAGTACAAGGTCTGCGAGCACAGTGGGGCTATCACGCTGCATGGTGGTGGATTTTTCCTTGTTCTGTTCCATCCATCCCCAGGATGCAGGTGACGCTGCTGCACTGTGCATGCATAGTGTGGCACAAGCCTGTGTTCCCCCTTCTCTATTCTACTCCAGTTACTCTACACCTGTGGTCACCCAGGTAACAGAATAGCAGCAGAGCAGGCTGTCCTCCCTCCCTGGAGGAGGAGAGCATCCTCTGGGACTCTTGGTCCTCCTCCTCATTCCCCTGGCCAGTCCCCAACGATTTGTACTGTTTTTTGAGTGCAGTTTTGTTCGTCTTTGTATGTATATTGCTGGGGTAGCAACCCATGGAGCAGCACCACATTCTAGCTTTTTGAGCACATCCTTTTTTGCGAAATTTGTATGAGTGCAAGAAGGGAAGTTAAGGGCAGCAGAAAAAGTGAAAGAGGGGATCCAGCCTGGTGAGGGTAGACTTGGGGGCAGCACTGTAGGCCACATCTGTCTAGTCAGACACCAGGAGGTTAACCTGCTGGAGTGGGAGGCAGGACTTGTTGCGATTCAGTGCATCAAGCTTAGGGTGGAGTTTCCTGTGCATGGCATCAATGTGGAGGGACAAACTGAGGTTTCAATCAAGCCACACACTGAGGCACTTAAAGTTGTGGACCTATATGGGTAGGACACCATCAAGTGTCCTTAAGACCAAGTTAACTGGAAGCCTGGCAAACTCCTTTTCAGTGCCAAAGTCATAGAACCAGTTTTATTAGCATTAAAAAGGGAGTTGATGGTGACCCATCTTCACACTCCAAGCCCAGGACATCTGGAATGGAGGCCAGCTGGGAGGGCTCTGAGCACCCTATGAACATTCTCCTCCTGGGGTGGTGGGCTCTCATTGCACTGCTCTGTAGCGGCTTCTGTTGGTGGTGTGGTGAAAGGGCCTTTGACAGAGTGGGTGACTGTGCCTCATCAAGCAGCAGTGTGCACACGCTTGTGAGGGAGAAAAAGCAGAAATGCCACACTGCCATGCCGGATGACAGCTTTGCGGCTCCCCCTACGTCAGTGGGCTCCTCAGCCAGTGTACACAGTGTCAGTACTCCTCCAGGACGTGGGAGGCCCCCAGCAGGGACAAGCCAGGCAATGGAATAGATATAAGGGTAGAGTCCAGGAGAAGATGTTCCTTAACTGAAACCCAGCAAGCTCCCTGGTAGGGACAAGCAGGCCCTGGGACACAGCATCTGCAGCTCTGGATTGGGGTCCAGTGGCCTGAAGCGAGGGGTGATTCTGGCAGGCAGCTGGGGGTGGCATTAGGAGGCTCGAAGGAGTGGGGTGTCAGTGGTCATGGTGGTGGATAAAAAGAATCAGACAAAAAAAGAAAAATATTGATATAAGTGGAACCAGCATTGGTTGTTGTCAAACATTTCACTGCAGGGTGAGTTCCAGCTGATGGGCTGAAGCTACAGAAGTAAAGAGTATGGTGTCATCCACGTATACATGAATGTGCAAGGAGACACAAACACAGGAGAGGTCATTGAGGAGGGCAGAGAACAAGATACAACCCTGAATGGAGCCCTGTGGGACTGCTGACTGAATGGGGAGGGTTGGGGAGGAGGCTTACAAACCTGGACAGACTGGTGATGATCTGAAAGATAGAAGCTGAACCAGCTGACCATAGTGTTAGAAAGCCCAGCTCCCTTCCCCCACCAGACTGTCAAGGAGAATAGGGTTGGCCAGAGTATTGAAGGCCTTTGTGATGTTGACAGAAATGGCAGAGGTGAATTGGCCCTAATTTATCCCTTCAGGACTGAATCAGTGACCCATACTATGGAGGAGACAATAGAGTGAGATTAGTGGAAGCCAGCCTGGATATGGGAGAGGGAAGAAGAGAGAGGAGTTGAGGTAGGATGAGAGTTGGGAGATGACAATTTATTTCTTGTACAGTTAGCCAGCACAGGGGTTGTGCACACCTCAAATATTACTTCCTGAATACAGTAAACATTAGGGTTTCTAAATATTTACTGAATAGTTTTTACGAATCATGGCACAAGTGCAGTATTAGGGAATTAATACTGAATTTTAAAAACCCAGTTGGTCGGTGGTCTGGTGGGGGGGGCAAAATATTTTCTGTTGTTTTGTTACTGGGGCATGGGGTTGGGCTAGGGAGCAGGAAGTCATAATGATGATGCTGTCGGCTGCTGGCATAGTGCCAGCAGCTGGTATAATTGCAGTTTTAAAACACTTTTCAGTTTGTTTTTAGTCTGGGACCATGGAGAAGAGGGAGGTTGGAGGGAAATCACTGAAATGGGGAGCGGGGTGGTCTGGAAACTAACTCTTGCCACCTGGGGTGAGGGAAAGGAATTTTTACACCCTATATACAGGCCACAAACAAAGAATACCTGAATAGCAACTACCTCAGTATTGAAAATAGGAGGACTGGAGGAGGGTGAATGTAGTCCCACTACACAAAAATGGTAACAAGGAGAAGGCTGGAAATTATAGGCCAGTCAGCCTTACATGGGTGGTGGGAAACTTAATGGAATCACTGCTGAAGGAAAGGATTGTGGAATATCTTGAATCCAGTGGGGTACAAGGCCCAAAGCAGCATGGTTTCACAAGGGGGAGGTCATGTCAAACCAATCTGATAGATTTCTTTGACTTGGTGACCAAGGTACTAAATCAGGGTGGAGTGGTGGACCATGGCCTGCTTAGATTTCAGTAAGGAGTTCAACACCGTTCTACATAGGAACCTAGTAAGTAAGCTTAGGAGTGGGTCCAAATGTAGTAAACTGGCTTAGAAATTAGCTTGGGGATAGGTGACGGAGGGTGGTGGTAAACTGAGTTCACTCCAAGGAAGGGAGGGTGGCCAGTGGGATACCTCATGGATCAGTGCTAGGATCGGTCCTCTTTAATGTCTTTATAAGTGACATTGCAGAGGAGCTGGAAGAGAAGGTCTGCCTCTTTGCAGATGACACCAAAATATGCAATTATGGTGGACTCTCCAGGGTGGTGGAAAGGATGAGCAGAGAAATGAGAAACTAGAGGAGTAGTCAAGGGTATGGCAGCTGGGTTGCAGTGCAAAAAAGTGCAAAATAATGCACTTAGGCAGGGCCCTGTGTTTTCTGCGATTCTGCGGTTGCAGCAGTGGCCACAGAAATCAGGGCTGACCGCAGAAATCAGTACTGGCCACAGAAATCAGGAAAACCAGCCATATGGCCACAGAAATGCTAACTATGCTCTACGGTGTCACAAGGAAAGGGCATAGCTACTGATATGTTTAGTATGGTATGGCATGGCATACATACTCATCAGAAGGGGCAACAAACTGATGCCGCCCGTTACAAAGCTGAAAAGCTAGTGGCTGCATGGCATCTTGGCTCATGCTGGCTCTTGTTACATTACTCTGTCCAGCCAGTATTATGGGGGGGAGACTAACGCAAGAGTAGTAGAGCTTGATTAGGTCCATAACAGTTATGATTTGCTGCTGTGTAGGTGTGGGTAGCTTAGCCATGTTAATTTTTCATTGTGAGACTGCTGACAATGCACGCTGAATCCCTGGAAGATGAATTCGGAAGGAAGAACTGGTAGGCGAGCAGTAGTCAAGAAGTGAGAAGATTCAGTGGTGCCCATGGAGGTGGAATCAATCTTGGCGTGGTGGCAGGCATCAGAGGAGGAGCTGATCGCACAAACATGTGGCTAGCAGCAGACTGGGAAGAAGACTCAGTCCCCACTGATGGACATCGATCACAGTTTTGATTTGTGGGCTGCAGATCTGTACCTGCAAGTGAGAGTACTTTCATGGCAGATTTGAATCTGCAGTCTAAGTGGTGGCATCAAGCTCAGTTGTAAAGGAGGGTCAGGTTGCCCAGCTGCAGCAGAGTTGGGGACCAGGGTATACTAGAACTGGAGCAAGCAGATAAGGAAAAATATCAGAATGGAGAGCTGTATTGATTGCTGCTATACATAAGTGAAATGAGGGTCACTGACTGAAGAACACCACAACTCCCTGAGTTGCGAGGAGAAGAGAACATGCTAACCAAGGTTACTCCAGCTTAATCAGAATGACTAGCTTGCATTTTTTAGTGTGTTCCCCAAAGGAAAAATCAGGAGTCAACAAATCAGACACTGCAAGTTACACCCTCTGTCACTATTATAGGAAGACAAGCGCGCCCCCCCCCCCCAACAAACAGATTTGCACACTGCACTCAGCATGTTTGTTGCAAGACAGCTGGGTATTCCTAGTTTTAAAACATTATAATCTAAAAGAATGTTGATCAAAATCAGAAAAAAAAAATTGCTTTCAAGGTGGAGTCTCTCTTTATTTCTGCTAACTGTAAATATAAACCAGAAGAAATCCAAGCAGGTTTTGCCTTCTGTGTAGTTTTAGCAGAGTGTCTATGTCCTCCTTCAATTATAACCTAGGAGAACAGCAAAAGCCACCAGTGTCCAGAAAAACAGATGAGCCTTCAAATTCTGGGTGGGAGGGAAAAGTTATTAAAGGAAAACACCAGGTTTAGGTTATTGCAGTTTAATATTTGTGATAAGAAGACTATGTAAGCATTAATCACAGATGAAGGTGGCATCTAATGGGGAGTTAATGCATGGTTGGGACCGTTGTGGCACGAGGCCGGAGGCCGAGGGCGTACAATGGTCCAACCATGCATTAACTCCCCATTAGATGCCACCTTCAGAGGGGATTAATGCTCTTGTAACATGGACATGCTCGTTGTTAGTGTGGACTATACAGCCTGCTCCTCATATAACAGAAAACACAATGCGACTTACGTGATCTACTGTGATTTTTATTCTTACTTTTAGATTTGTACAGAGTAGTCTGTTACATACAGATGCCGTTCCGAATCTTTTTTAATACAGGGAACTAATTTTAGTGTCTTAGCAATTGATGCACATTTTAATGATTTCAGTGCAGCTGTTTGAGTACGAGAGTGCCTGGGAGGACTGTGATTCTGTCGCTTTGAAACTCTGCACAGCCTGTCGCTATCTCATTTGCATACATGTGTCGTCATTATGTGCCTCGGTTTTCTGTGTCTGTCCTGCTCGCTCTGCCTTGGACACTACTGCTTCTCCTACCTTTCCGCCGTTACCCCATGTCTCCCCTGTGGTCTCCTTGTGTCATGCTTGGAGCGTAGTTAAAGTTGACGGTGCCGTGGATGATAAATGTGTGGCAGGTAAATGCATTTCCGGATGTGCCTCCTCCTCCTCCGGCTTCCGCTGTGCTGCTTCCTTTGTTGTCCAGTACTTGTGGCCCCAGTTCAGTGCTTGTGTGTCTCTCTGCTGCTGTGGGCTCAGTCGCTGTCCGTTCTTCTGCCTCTCTGTTTCTGGGTGGCTGTGGTGCATGCCCCTGCAGTCCAGCTTCATTACCAGCGCTCCGACTTCTCTGTGTGTCCCTGTTGTCACCTACTTCTCCTTCTGTGGTAGCTCTCTCGCTCCGTTCCTATGTCCCTCACCTCTAGTTCTCCCCCTGCCTATGTGTGCTACTATCTCGCTATTCCCTACATGTGTGGCTCTTTCTTTTACCAGTGCCAGCTGCACACCCTGCTACTTCTCTTCTGCTGGCTATTTTAGACATAGGAGCAACACGGCATTATCGTCTCATAATGCCGTGTTGCTCCTGTACCACGTGACACATTGCTGCCTATCGGCTGTCCTGCTGATTGCTGTTACAATTCTGCCATGTTACAAATACTATTAAATGGCCTGCTGTTCCGCTTTCAGTGTAGTGAAGTGGTTGCACAAAGGCAGTCAAAGTATAAACTAAGACTCAATCCCCTTGAAGGTATGCTGTTTAACTACAATTTATCTGACACAGAATGGCTGCAGAATCAGCAGTTTTTCTGCCGCACAAAGTATGATGTCCTACCGTAGAATGTGGGTCCACTTTGCTGCACTTAACACGGGGCCCTGCACTTCGGCACAGAAACCGAGGGGTGGAGTACAAAATGGGTAGAGTGATAAGGAGGGTGAGTGGGATGCTGGGGTGCATAGGGATGGGTATCACCAGAAGAAAGACGGAGGTGGTGTTGCCTCTATATAGATCGCTGGTAAGACTCCACCTAGAAGAGGAGGAGTAGTCATTAGCAGTTATGCCACCATGTGTGTGTGTGCTGTGAGTAAGAGGTATGCATGTTGTACTGATCCATACTTCAGACATGCAGTGAAAAACCCTGCCCACAGCCTGGATCAGCAGTTTCTCCACCTGACAGCAGCATGCCTCATAGATGTTTGACGTGACTGTATGAGAAAAAGTAGTTTGCGATGGGCTGTGGTATCAATGTTACAAAAAATGTAGAAGTCAACTGCTGAATCCAGTATTTTCAACAATAGAATAAGGTTGTAAATCCAGCACGGTCATCTCATCTATGAGCTGTTTGATCTGAACAGCTGTGGGGTGAGTTGGCAAGAACTTTGTGTGGGCCTGAAATGCTTCCTTTATTGTGAGAGTAGGCTTTTGAAATAGCATAGCCTTGCTCCTGGCCTTGGCACCAGAATGGACGAATGTGGATGATTTAGGCTGGGGTGGTGGGGTTCGGTCACTTGCTGACTGCCTCTGCCACAATTACCACCAGAAGCACCATCAACAGAGTCAGGAACTGGTTTTGCTTTTTTTGAAATTAAACATTCAGTGGCATGAAGAGTCAACACCAGCAGGGACCTTATCCAAGTTAGCCACCTCAGGATGCTTTTTCAGAAGGTGATTCCAGAGACAGGTTGTGCTCAGTTTATCAACATTTTTACCATGGCTGAGGCTCTGGCCACAGTGTGAACAAACAGTCCTCCTTTTATCATCCTACTCAGAAAACTGTCCAGATATCACTGGAACTTGCACTTGTACTTGACCTCAACATTCTTGTACGGTGTTTGCGCCCATGACCACTAGATTTAGTTTGGAGTGGTGCTGAAGATTGTTGTGAACTGACACCGGATGCAGTATCAGAACCACTAGAATGAGAAAACTTAGTTTTTTTAGCAGGAGGTTGACGTGATGGATGAAGAGGAACAGTGGCAGATCGCTTGTGCCTGATTTCAGCAGCCGATTTTTGGGATCTTTTTTGACCCGTGTGTTTCCTTGTGGAATGAAGTGAGAACTCAGTTTTAGCATCCTCTGACTCACTCAGGTCATTGCTCTCAAAGGATGTGTCAGGGAACACATCTTCCAGCTTTTTTTAAGTCTTCTGGTGTTGGAACATATTCTGACCCAGGAGACATTGTCTTACTGTCCTCATCATGCTCAGAACTGCTTGGATTTAACCACCAAGGCCATAGCTGACTATTTCTATCATGAACTGTGAGTCATGGTTGTACTGGTGGATTTGGTGGTGGTGGTAATGGTGTCAGCATACCAACATATGAAAATGGCAGCAGAAGCAGGCCCATGTGGTCTATCGAGTCTGCTCGAATGTGCAGCTAGCCCCTCAACTTACAGCTGCCCCACCCTCCTCCCCCTCTTCATCATAATACCCCCCTTTACCCTGTCCCAACTGCTCTCAAAGCCACCCACCGTTCTACAGGATACCACCCTCTCGGCCAGAGTATTCCACCTGTCCATCACCCTTTCTGTGAAAAAATATCTCCTTCCTTTTTTTATCATGACATTATTTATTCACCACCTTCCGCATACCTGGCAGGCTACACCCCCCACGAGGGGTACATTCTCTGGCTCATCGGGGCTATCATGGGTCCTGCCGGGTCCTGGTATTTTTTCTCTATTTTTCTCCCCCGCGACCATGCCCATGTAATGGGTGCAGCAGGTGACTGCACCTCTGCGGAGGCAGTCAAGCACCCTGGGTACAAGCCGAACCCCTCTTTGTTGTTGTGCTGACGCACGCAGCACAAAAACCCCTCCCCGAGGAAGGAGAGCAGTCCTCTGTAACCCAGTCCGAAGCTAAGTCTATGCCACACTCAAAGGTGCCCCCCTTGGCCACTGCCTACTATAGGGAACAGATAAGGTCTGTGGCATGCAGTTTGGAGACAAAAAGACTTCAGCAGTTTTTTTTTTATATTTGAACTTCTTACTGTTTTAACAACAGTTGGAGAGCTAAGTCTAGGCCACAAAGGTGCCCCCCAGCCCCTGCCTGCCAATCTAGGGCACAGATAATGTTGGTGGTGTCTGGAGAGATGAAGAGTAATGACTTCAACAGTTCTTTTTTATAGTGTTGTCTGCAACTTTTTACTTTGACACCGTCAGAAAGCTAAGTCTAGGCTGCATGCAAAGGCCCCCCCTCCGACCCCTGCCAGCCTAGGGCACAGATAAAGTCTGTGGCATGTGGTCCAGAGACAAGACTTATGCAATTTTTTTTATTGTTGTTTCAACTTTTTACTGTTTGAATGACAGAAAGCTAAATTTATGCCACAAAGGTGCCCCTGACCCCTGCCCTACCTATTTTAGGGCACAGATAACATCTGTGGTGTCCATTGTCTAGAGAAAAAAAGGCTAAAGACTGCAACAGTTTTTTCATATTGTTGTTTGCAGTGAAGCCACAAAACAAAGCTGGTGGTGTTTCCCACTTGCTTTCAGTATCTTATGCACTGACTGCAGTGGTGGCAGCCAGCAGCAAATGTCTAAGTGCACTGCCAAGACAAAGACTGAAGCACCAGGAGAAAAATAAAACAAGATTTTTGTAATAATAATTAAAACAGATACTGAAAAGAAAGCAAAGTTGCTGCCCTTGCACACTGACAGCAGCTTCAAAACACAGTAAACACACAAACTAAAGTTTTTGCACAAACAGATGTAGTAGAATTTTTTTTTTTACTGTAAAATTACAAGAATATATTGTTTTCAGCATTGTAAGTCTAAGGCCCTGTCCATATGAGGGACTGATTTTAAAATGTTTTTAATAACGTTTTAGAAACCACTCCCTAGCACGGTTATTGGAGTGTCCACACTGTGCTCCAGCAACCGTGCTTGCCCAAGCGAGTTCTCAGGCATCATTGCAAGCACCAGCACAAAGAATTGTTGGTGCTGCAATGCTATAGGATATTCACAATCATGTGCCCTAATGGATGGGGGATTATATCTTCACAACGGTGACTGCAGTGGGAGCCCAGCTGTGGTATGTGTGTGTGTATATATATATATATATATATATATATATATTTTTTCGTACCGTGCAGGTTAAAATCTTAAGTTACGTTTAAACATGGTTGTCTTAATCCATGTTATAGCCCAGATCACGTCCACAGCGCTGTTAACACAGGTTAAGATAACTGTGTTTGTCTGAAACTGTGCTAAAGACTACCTCCCTAGCAGGGATTTAGCATGATTTTAGAACACGGTTGTAGCACGGTTTTGACCATGCTGCAGTGTGTATGCAAACTGTGCATGAGAGACTTAAAACGGTTTAAGACACTTAAACCATTTTAAGTTCCCTAGTGTGTACAGGGACTTAGTCTGAAGAAGTCACAGGAACAGACTCTTTTTCAGCCAGCTATCTGGCAAGCAAGAGCTAGTCTGCAGAGGCAGACAGACTCTGGTCTGAAGATTACAACACGATTTGTTCTGTTATAACAAAAATAAAAATAACAACTACTTAGCAAACAGTCAAGTGTAGCACCACAGTCTGCACTATTCAGTAAACAAAAAGTCTGCAAAGACTATTTTTTTCCTAAATCTGATTCAGAAAAGCACAACTCCTTCACAGAGAGCAGAAGCTTCATCTCAGCTCGAGTGTCTCTCTCTGCACTAAGGCAGGTCACTTGGTAAAGCTCTGGAAAGCTGTCTCTGCAGCCTGGGGATTGACTGAGGAGATCTCACAAGATTGCAAAATCTTGTTGAATATACACCATCAAAAACGTTGAGTACATCCCCAGTATTTGGGTATTTGTCAGATACATCTAGTATTCGAGGTATTCGATAGCAGGTTCAAATTCAATGCACACCCCTAGTGGCCGCCCAAGAAGTTCTGTCCCCAAACAGTTTGAATCAGTACAAACTGTTTGCCTCAGTCTTTTCAAGGGTATGTGGCTCGCAAGGTACTAGATCCCAAAGTAAGAGCCTTTCTAAAATCCACTTTTTTTACAAGTCTCAGGGACAGAGATCCTTATTATAGGACCCCTATCCTTTAAAACTCATTGCTGACTGATTTTGTTACTTGTCCTCAATTAGGGACTTCTAAAATTCATTTAAAAAAATTGGCTTTTTGAAAATACAGTTTGTAACTGTTTTTGAATTTTATGATTTGTTAATAATGTCTGTTTACAACAGTCCAGATTTAGAAAACGAACCCCTTACATTTGTCACATAGTGTTATCACTTGGCAGGCAGAATATGGCATGTTATACATAATTGGTGCATTTTAACATCTGATGCCAGTGTTATGAGATCAGTGGGTACAAGCCCGAGGGTCACCTTTAAGAGGGCAACCAACTTTTTTTTTCTGTATTTCTGTTTTTACCTCCTCCCGGAGCTGGGGAGGCCTCACATCCATCCATGACCTGCATCCCAATCACCAGGATCACAACTGGGACCATCATGGAGCCTGCAATCACCATTTTCAGTTTTCTCCACTCCCCTGGTTGCAGATGCAGATACGCGCGTGGAGGCATGCGCATACTGCCATCCTGCAACATCCTCCCTTCATGCTGACCTCCATCCTGCACTGCCCCCAGGCCTCCACCTGGTGGCAGTCATGCGGCAGGAGTGACAATGTCCCTCCCTGGGAGAGGAGAGCTGCCTCATGGCAGCTCAGTCTAGCTCCCATCCTCCCCCCAGCCAACCCTTGATGACCCAGGCTCATTCCCAAACCTGGGTTGCTGGCATGGGACGAGGTAGGGTGTCCAATGCCTTGACTCTCAGCGCCACTGGGCCAGCCAAGAGGACAACCAACTTTAGAGAAGGCTAGTGCAGAGAGAGATTCCCTTCTGCACCTAGTAACACCAACAATAGGAATTGGCTACCCTATAACACCAACAATAGGAATTGGCTACCCACTAGACCTCATGGAGTTTTTAAATGTGCAAGATGCAATGTTTGTTGTTGTGCTGTAGTGGGAGAACAACTGAAATATCCAAAGGAAACAAATTTGTCAATTACTATCAAAGAGTGCATTACGTGTGGCACTTCTTTTGTGATATATGCCCTTTGTTGTGCATGTGACCTACTGTATATTGGATGTATGGTTAGACATTTGAAACTTTGAATTCAAGAACTTGTGAGATCTATACAGTATGGTAAATTGGATACACCTGTGGGACATTATTTTTCCTTAAAACATTCTCTTACCCTTGTTATTTAAAATTTATGGGCATTGAACACATTGTCCCGCTGAAGAAAGAAGGCAATAGACAGAATAAACTTTTGTAACAAGAAGGTCTTTGGATATATAGTCTTAGGAGTTTAAAACTGCAAGGACTGAATGATCATTGGGACCCTAAGCCACATTTATGAATTCGTTAGTCTTTTTAAAGCCGCAGGTTAGCTTTTTTTCCTTTTATCAAAGCTCGTAGTTAGATTTCTCCTGCATCTTTTTTGGGGGGTTATTATATAGTAAATTGATTGATAGATACTTCTTATATCCATAGGGTGCATTTTGCTTTTCCACCCCTTCCTTCCCCTTCCCCCAGCCTTCTATAACCCTTTTCCTATCCTCCCTTTTTATGCCCTCCCCTTACCCTTTTTCCACCCCTTCTATCTTGCTTCTATGTTTCACTTTTTCTTTCATGTGAGGATTTCTGTTTTAATAACATAGGGATCTTATTCTCCTGATATTTTGCATCTTCCTCTTTACAGTTGTAGTTGTTCAAGCTCTTTTGCTACGTCATTTTGAAACAATAGCAGCTTTGAAAATAGTTCCAGCTTTGTGGCAGATTAAGTGTGCTAGCGCTCTACATAAAGCTTTAGGAGGTCATGAAATCTGCTCAAGGTCAGACTTTGAGCCCTTACATCTGTGAGGTGATATACATCTATATAAACAGTAATCTACATTTCCTAGCTCACAGACCCTTAATCTACTTAATGTACTAGCTACATGTGCAGCGAGAGCTCTCAGCATTGATATTAACAATTGGGATAATTATGGTCTGCACGAAAAAATAGTGAGGCGCTACTAGTTAAAAAGTAATAATTTAGTAGAAACAATAGCAGCTTCGAAATAAGTACAGCTTTGTGGCAGACTATGGGAGCTAGTGTTCTGTGAAGCGAGAGCTCTCACTTCTGTTGCAAACAATTTGCAGCCAAAAAATAGTGAGGCGCTGTTAGTTAACTAGAAATAGTCTAATGGAAACAATAGCAGCTTTGAATGAAGTACAGCTTTGTGGCAGACGAAGGGATCTGGCGCGCTATACAGCGAGAGCTCTCAGTATTTATGCATTCAGTTAGGACAGTTAGGGACTACGGCCAAAAAATACGAGGTGCTATTAGTAAAAAACAAAACATTTAAAATGATTTGCTTACAATATATCTGTAACACTGCAATATAGAGAATTTGTTGATTTTGGAAATGAATCACTTTTTTTTTAGTTTTTTCATTTACTGTGCACAGTCTATGGTAAATGTAAGTACAGAGTTTTTTCCCTCATATTTCTTGCTGCTAATTAACACATTATTACATGGTGTATTTAAATGATGATGTTTTTCCTTTCACCACGCCCCCTGACAAAGAGTCTGTTTGGCCTGAAGTGCCGGGGCTAGCTGTGGGTAAAGTCAACTGTTATGTTGGACCCCAGACAATAAAAATGGATTTGCACCAAGCTATTTGGTCTTTTTTTCTTTTGTACAGCTTTTGTGTGCGGGGTTGTCCTTTGATGTTGTTTCTATTTACAATGTTCTGTGTAATTTGTTTCCTGTTTATCCTTGTACTTGTCACAAGTGTAAACAGGCAAATTGCTCATCTGCTCACAAGTAAAAAAAAAAAAAAACAAGCAAACTACTGACCAAACTGCAGAGCAGACTATATACAGCTATAATACAGATAAAGAAATGATTATGTTAACATTATGTTTAAATACAGAAAACTACAAGCCCATCAGAAAGAGGGTATATTAATCTATCCCCTCTAGCAAGTGTCTATCCCATGGTTGTCGAACTTCAAAAAATGTGTCTTGTCTAAGACTGTACTCAGTAGTGAATCTTTCTATTGCTCGGAATTCCTAATCTTTCCTCCTCCAGTGATTTAGGAATGTGGATGAGTCCACTGGCCAATTACAGTAATTGTAATGCATGTTATTGCCCTGTTGAAGCTTTAAGAAGGTATTTTGTCTGACAGTAACTTTATTCTGTAGATAGAATGTATTTGTCAAACATCTTGACTCATGAGCAGAATATATACATTATATATATATATCTCAAATATTGACCGATCATAACCACCTGCAAATAAATACCTGTTTGGCCTTTGGGGGAGCTGTTTAAAGAAGTAAAAAAATGATTTTAAAAAGTTTATTTTAAGAACCTTTAAGGAGCTTAACCTTTGCTGTAGCGATCCTGCCTTGCTGGATGATATTTTGCAATGTTTACCAATGATTGCCGAGCTGGGATGCAGCATCTCTTTTCAAGTAGCATCCTACACCCATTTCCACAGCTGGATGGACTGGAGCACTGAGAGGTTAAAGGAGATCCACTCACACAGATCAAGTAGTGACTGCTGCACAGAATACCCTGATTCCCCCATGCAGGACCAGTCTTCACGGGACAGTATTAATACCTGAACACTTGTAGAATTTAATAAGACTGTTCTTGCAGGCAGCATTTTCTAATATCCTTTTACTCAGCCCCTGAGATTGCACTGCTAACAACATGATATGATGATGCACCACTGCACCTTGCTGTATGGTACCCTTATGTACAAAGATTAACTCTGTATCTCCCATCCCTTGCCGTTTTGTCACGGATTTGCCTAAATGCTATGTGCATACATAGGATACACATAGCATTTAGGTTAATTCATGAAAATAGAGCAAGGCATGGGAGATATGGAGATTATTAAATCTTTGTACATAAGGGCACCATATAGGAAGGGGCAGTGGTGCGCCATCATATTGCATTGTTAGTAGTGCAATCTCGGGGGCTGAGCACCGAGATATTAGAAAATGCTGCCTGCAAGGAGAGCCTTATTAAATTTAAATCTAAATTTAAATTAAAATCAGTGTCAGTGGTTCAGCAGGTAGCATACTCGCCTCTGAGGCCGGGAGATCAGGAGGCTGTGGGTTCTAGCGCCACACCAGGCACTTGGATTAATATCCCAATACTGACACTGTAGTGCAGTATGAGGGGGTTGCTGCACTCCTGAGGTGCCGTCTTTCAGATGAGGTGTTAAACCGAGGTCCCATCTGTCTGTTCTGGTGGTAGTTTCAGGTGGATGTTAAAGATCCCATGGCACTTATCGAAAAAAAGAGCAGGGGAATTTCCCTGGTGCCCTGGCCAAATTTCCCCTCATTCACTAAAAATACCACCAACAGCTTAATCTGGTTCAAGGTCAGTTGGCATTCATCTGTATCCCCCTTTCCTGGGTCGTGCCTGAAAATAGGCAGGATTTGTCTAGTGCACTTACCCGGTCAACAAAAACTGAATAAATAAAATAAATAACAATTTTATGACCATTCAGGTATTAATACTTTTCTGTGAAGATTGTGCATGCAGGGTGGATCTGGGTACTGAAGCCTCAATTTGTGCAGCGGTCACTGCTTGTTTTGTGCTGGTAGTTCTCCTTTAAAGGGGAACTGTCATCGACAGGATTTCTTAATATCCGAAAGCCCATAAAAAGCTAATTTGATTGAACCATTGTGTTGATCTGTGAATCTTTGCAGTCCAGAGTTATTCATATGTAAATCACCCTGTAATTAAGGGCTGGGGGTAGCCATATGTTTTGGGCTCCTGACAGGAAATGATGTGACCGAGGGTCTAGGTTCTCCTTTGACTGTATTTAATCCAACAGGTTAAATAGGAAATAGACTGTTTTATTAAATCTGTTTTAAGGTGTCATTACAACACTTCCTACATCTACAATAATTGTTTTGTATGTACATTGAAAGTAGTGAGTTATCACCTTTATATTTCAAACTGTTAGTAAAAATAATCCATCTTCAGAATTGCCATATTCTCTAGGCTATACTGCCAGTGTCAGCTGATCATCAGAAACAACATATCTCAAGGCTGGCTCTGTGGTGCCAGCAGGTATTTGGGCCCCATATCAGGATTTCTAAACCCTGGCTGTGTTCATGACAGTACAGGTTTGTAGCTCAGTGTCCATAACCGCTGTGCTATACTGCCTCCTAATAATCCAATAGAATTCTGGCATTGTTACTGTAGGAAATCCCATTCAATCCAAAGTATTTCAGTAAGAAACGGTTATAATTTTAACTTCATCAAAAGAAATAAAATATTCTTTAATAGCGGCCGGCCCGGTGGCGCAGAGGGCTGAGGCGCTGGCACCTTATCTCACGCTACACTGGCGACTTGGGTTCATGAACAACCTTGGGTCACCGGGGAGTCAGCTTGGGGGGGGGTGGAACAGAATATAGCTGTGGCTCTCCCCTTCAAAAGGGTGGATGCCCACTCCATTGTAGTCCCACTCCCGCTGGGTGTAGGTCCAGTGGACAGCGCAGGCGGTTGGAATGGTGACGCAAGGCTAGGTAGGGGCGGATGGGATCACCGGATCCTGGCATGTGTGTTCGCGTACACACATGTGTATGCCTTGACCCTGGGGGAAGGGGGAAACTGAAAAATACCATAAATTACAAAGGAAAAAATATATATTCTTTAATTAATAATTAATGATGATAATTTTTTACATACAGATAAAGACACATTTATCTCCAGTTACAACCTCTCAGTTAATATTTGTGGTTACAGTCAAGAGGTTGTAATCAACACCTGTAAATCAAGCATCACCACAGAAAGCTATCTGGCGCATAGTTTCACTGTGGGCAGGCTGAACATCTTGCCCAATATGGTGGCTCCATTACCGAGCACAGGTACCAGCACTCAAGCTTTGCCACACACTGTTAAGACAAGTCCGATTTTAAATATTTTTAAATATCTCTCCAGTTGATCCTGCCTTGAAAATGAAAAAAAAAAATCAATCTGATTGATCGTGCTGTTCATACCCTTCGAGTGTGTCTTACACTATGCAGCAGTGCTGATGGACCATGACTTTCCAGAATGTCATTCCCACTGTAATGTGAAGAAAAAAATCAAAAGGGAGAGACACGCAGTGGGAGAGACAGTGTGTGTGTGTGTGTCTTTCTTTCTGTCTCTATCTCTTACAGAAGTGCTGCACTAACTGAACTGTGCTGAAAGGGAAAAAATATCACCATTAATTAAATAAAATAATGTGTGTGTGTGTATGCGCGTGCCTGTGTGTGTAAAAACCAGAATTTTACACACACACTCGCTGTGGGATGCTTTTATAAACTCCTCGGGGTTTATGTTGCATCCCACACCTCTGGTTTGTATAACATTCTGGTTACACACACCCACCCATATATTATTCTATATTTTAATAATGCATTTCAGGTTATGCATGTTTTAACAATGTTGTCCATCTACTGCATGTGTTTTTGCCATTAATAAACAAGTAATTGTGTCCTATTATTTTTCTTTTCAAGTCAAATCTGGATAGAAAGAGTATAATATTTTCAGAATCTTAGCACATGCTCAAAACCCATTCTAATGGATGAACGAAGCTTGTTTACAGCTGTACTGCCAACTGATAATCAAAAGCTACACATTTCAAGGCTAGCCCCATGATGCCAGGCCAGTAGGTACATAGCCACATTTGCATCTTGTAGACCTGAGTTCACACCTGAAATTGTAAGAGAAAAGGCTGCAAGAGACGGAATGGAAAAAGACCGAAGTTGGTGCTGTGGCAGCCCCAGAAATCTGTACTGACATGAACACAGCCAGGGTTTAGAAATCCTGATATGGGGCCTCAATACCTGTTGGCACCACAGAGCCAGCCTTGAGTTGTGAAGTTTTTGATGATCAGCTGGCACTAGCAGCATAGCCTAGAGATTAAAGCAATTCTGAAGCTGGATTATTTTTACTAACAGTTTGAAATGTAAAGGTGATAACTCACTAGTTTCAGTGCACATACAAAACAATTAGTATAGATGTAAAAATTGTTGTAATAACATCTTAAAACACACTTAATAAAACAGTTGATTTCCTATTTAACCTGTTGGAGTAAATACATTTAAAGGAGGACCTAGACCCTCGGTGACATCATTTCCTGTCAGGAGCCCAAAACATATAGCTGCCCCCAGCCCTTAATTACAGGGTGATTTACATATGAATAACTCTGGACTGCAAAGATGCACAGATCAACACAATGGTTCAATCAAATTAATTTTTTATGGGCTTTCAGACATCAAGAAATCCTGTTGATGACAGTTCCCCTTTAAGTGACTTGCCTAAAGCAATTCAGTGGGCAGTCGACTCTAGCAGGGTTTCAACCTGTGATCTCCCAGTCCTCAAACCAGTTCTCTAACCCGTAGGCAACAGGGCTTGGGGGGGAGGGTGTCAGTAGATGCCTCACATTTTTAGCTGGGGGTCAGTCAGTGCATTTTGACCTTCCCACATTTCAGTTAAGTGGAGTGACATTTGAGACTGTTTGAAATTCTTAGGACAGCAGACTGCTTTTAAACCTTTTGTTCTAGATATGCAGAGAGAATCAAAGCAACAGCAAATATTTGTATGAAAAAAAAACACGTTATATTACATTATGTTTTACTGTTGAGTAGGTTTCACTGCATAATATTGGGATTCTTTCCATCACTCAAAACTCTAATGGATTTTTCATCCTGGCCCTGTTCTGCTTTGATGCTTAAAGGGGCACTGTCAGCTTTTCCTTCTGTTTAAACACCCTCATATTTATGTGCCTGTAATATAAATCTGTACTCACAGTGTGTCCCTATTTGATTAAAAGTCCATAGCATGCCTTTTTAATTTCTCTTTCTTGCAAAAAGTGACATTCACTCATCCTGACTGAAATACTGCGGTCCGCTCTCCACTGCGCGTCCCCGACATTGTGAGGACATTGAATGACGTGGACTTATGCACGGAGATGCTCTTCAGTTTGGGAGCAGCATAAAACAACAGTCAGTCTGGATACTATTACCAATTCTTTTAAAAAACCGAGGGCTACTTTATATATAATTTGCATCTGAAAAACTGAAACAGAGATTCTGCGCATGCGCGGAGTCCCAGTTTCAGTTTTTCAAATGCAAATTGTATATAAAGTAGCCCTCGGTTTTTTAAAAGAATTTGATCACTTAACTCGGTATTGGTAATACTATCCAGACTGACTGTTGTTTTACACGGCTCCCGAATTGACGAGCATCTCCATGCATGAGTCCACGTCATTCAGTGTCCTCACAAAGTCGGGGACACGTAGTGGAGAACGAACCACGGTATTTCAGTCGGGATGAGTGAATGTCATTTTTTGCAAGAAAAAGAAATTAAAAAGGCACTCTATGGACTTTTAATCATATAGGGACAAACTGTGAGTACAGATTTGTATTACAGGCACATATATACGAGGGTGTTTAAACAGAAGGGACAGCTGACAGTGCCCCTTTAAATACATTTTTGCAGCTAAACCATGGATCATTCTTGAATATTTGTGGATTTTTCAGGAGTATAAAAAAGATAGGTTCAGTGAAGTACATTCATGAAGGCACCAGTTTTTCCAGTGGCATAGCTTTATGTCGTTCTAACCCCACCCCTCCCACCCCCATCCATGCATGCGCACACACTTTTGGTACACTCAGCCATTGCTGCTCTAACCACTAGATCACAGTTGCCCTGTTTCAAGGCAGCTGATCAAGATGAAAAGGATGAAAAAAAGGGGACTCAGACCATGCTGTTATTTACAGATGGCAGTTTGCAATTGATTTAAAAGGGGTCAGGTTACACTGTGCCTTAACAGAGCAGGATGCTTCCAGCTGGGGACCATTGCATAAACGGAACGTTATGGTCATGGGAAGAGCCTCAAGGGCACCCCCAGACCTCATTGAAACCTCTTCTGGTACTCTGCAAGACCCTAAGGATATTGCTAACACATTTAATGCAGCCTCCATGGACCTAAGCAATGTGCTGCCAAATGACTATTTCAACCATGCGTCACCCGGCCAACCTCCCAACCGGAACTCTTGCTCCTCACCCACAGTTGTCCCTCCTCTGTTCTACTTCAAGCTGATATCTACGACAGAGACTATGAAATATATCAAACGTTTCCTTAGTAAGACCAGGATGGGAAGTGACCAGATAGACATGCAGATGGTCAACCTTATGGCGCCGCTCACTAAAGTCTTCAATGCCTCACTTGCTTCAGGAGTCTTCCCTGACAGTTTGAAGGCTGCACTTGTCACACCTGTATTCAGAAATGGGGATAGAACCAACCTGGCCAACTCTCAGCCCATCTCGATACTACCTCCCCCCCCCCTTCTGAAGCCCTTGAATGGGTGGTCTCTGACCAACTAACTGAGTACCTTGAAAAGTACAATCTACTCTGCAAGAAACAACATGGTTTCTGGCAAAACCACTCCACTCTCACCGCCCTGGTTGATTGTACCACCCAGCTGTATGATGCCCTGGATAAAGGGATGGCAGCGGGATCTATCTTTATAGACCTCACTAAGGCATTTGACACTGTCAGTCACCGATTCCTCGAGCAAAGCCTCCTCTCCACAGGACTATCCACTGACTCTGTTGCCTGGTTCAACAGCTACCTGTCTCATAGGGCACAATGTGTTAGTCCTGGCGGTGTAATCTCTGAGCCCTGGGAGGTGAACCTGTGAGTCCCCCAAGGGTCTATCCTAGGCCCTTTCCTCTTCAGCCTCTTCATAAACACCCTATCCACCGCCTTCCCTGCTCACATTGTGCTACACGCGGATGATGCTGTTATTTCTGTCCCAGGCAAAGAGTTGACAGCTATTGATTCTGAACTGCAGAATAACTTCAAAGTGCTGGAATCCTGATTCTCCGATAACAAACTGCTGCTCAACTATAAAAAGACCGAGTGCATGCTCTTCAGCACACGGCAGAGCAAGATGAGAGGCCCCACCTTGAGGAAATGTAGCTGCAAAGGTGATGCATTAAGTCAAGTCGACACATTTAAGTATCTAGGGATCCACCTGGATGACACCCTCACCTTCTCTGTTCACATCGAGCAAATAATAGAATCCGCTAATATGAAACTGGGTATTCTGTACCGCGGCACCGATCTTTCATGATGCAGGATGCCCTAAATCTTGTCACGTGTTGCTCAGTACTTTCCACGGTGGATTACGGTCTTGTCATTTTTGGGTCTGGCTCCATCACTGTGCTAAATAGGGTCAAAACCCTTCATAAGAAGGCTTGCCGGCTAGTCCTGGGTGCTCACCATCAGACGCATACGTGTGTCCTATACAAGGAAACTGGTTGGCTCCCCGTCCATCTCAGGATTCAATATCAGGCCTGCCTGCTAGCAAAAAAAGCTCTTTTGAGGCTCATGCCTGAGTCAACCTCCGCCATCTTTGAAAACGTACAACCCTCCATCAGCACCAGAAGTGTAACCAAAGGAGGGCTGATGGTACCCTTTAAGTGAACCACCTTGGCTCAGAGATCACTCTCCTACAGTGTCCCAAGTGGTTCAATGACCTGCCTGCTGCCCCTAGTCTAATGTCTCAGGCTCAGCCAATTCAAGGTAGGGCTTTGGTCTCACCTTGCCAAAAAAAATGCCTGCCAATGCCATTGCTAACAGATAATGCCTGCCAACTTATGGTCCTGCCTTCATCCTACCCAACCCCACCATCTCTCCTCATCTTCCCTGTACCATGCCCCACCTGTATACTCCACCCTAATTCCCACCTCCCCTCCACTCTTCCCTCTCTCTCTCTCCCTCCTTCATTTCATCCGCTGGTTTCTTCCTCTACTCCCCTACTCCTCTCTCACTAGCACTTAGCCCCCTCTCTCCTGCTCCCTTTCCTCTGTCCCCCACCCCAACCCCCATCTGATCCACCTCCCCCCCAGCTGACAAAGCTATGCCTGGCTGTACCTAATCGCCTGTCTCCCTCTGGCAGCTTGGGGCTTCTCTTGCCTCTGTTACCCCCTGTTATCCACCAAGATTGGACCACACTCTCGTAGTGTTGCTTTGATAATTCCGCAAGTGTAGACATGTACTAGTACTTGCTGTCCTTGCATTCCTGTATGTGATGTAACTGCACTTAGAACCATGATGTTAGTTTGTGTCTTCACTTGTATGTACCTGTTTTATGACCTGTTATGTCATGTATTACCTGTTGACTTGGAGCCTTTGTAAACGAGCCCATGGCTCAAAGGTATTAATCCTTATCTGAAATAAATAAATAAAACCTGCTACCATCTGTAGTATCTCTGAACAGAATACAGAATGCTTATTTTATTGCTAGTTTTTTTTTTATTTGTTGTATACAGTAAGTTAACCTCTTTGTGTTGCTGGACTCAACCCACTCCAGTCAGTAGTAGTGTGTTTATTTGCACAAAATCCAACTCATATTTGACTATGTCACAGACAGACTAAGCAGTACTCGGATCCAGTCCCTTGTGTTGTTTTAAGTGAGCTGTTTGCACATTGATCAGCTGCCTGACTGACAAAAGTCCACCTGGATCAGGTCAGATCAGATTTCTGTAGACAGAAGGGCAATGAAGGAGAATTCTTATCCCCGCCCATTCTTTTGTCTTCCCTTTCCAGTGTTTGCACTACATCTAACAAAGACCTACCAGCTTACCTCTCATGTGCTGCACATTGAGAGTAGCACTACGCATTTTACACCTGCATTTCCTCTTGTTCCACAAAGACATACTTAGGGCTGTGCCAAAGACTTTACGGGCCCTCCTGCAAAATATTTTGTGGAGCCCTACCTCCCCACTAATATGTTTGAAAAACCTTATTATCACATATAAAATATTTATAGTGTAGGTTCTTTTGTATCAGTCCTGCTGAACATTTTTAGTTTGTCTATGCTGTCCCCTTCTCCCATGCTGGCAACAGGATCATGGAACTGAACAGTGTAATTTGTCCCTGCCCCTCCTGAGGACACCCGTATCAAGAGCATTTTTTGAGTAATGGACCCAGCTTCTTTGTTCTGTACCCCCCCTCCCTACCCGTGACAGTGGAGTTGTGATCTGTAGCATAGTCTCTACTGCTGCCACCTCTAACAGACTCGATTTCAAATGGATAAGCAGTGTAAAAATAGAAAATGACAAGTTAGTGTGACAATGAAAGATTTTCTTAATGCTGACCTCTGAGGCAGTGGGCCCCCTGACAGTGCAGGTCCTACTGCAGCCACATCTCTTGTACCGCCCTGGTCATGGCCCTGGAGGTACTAGTGCTCCCCGTTGTGGTGGAGTAACTTCTGGGTATATTGTGCAGTCTGTTAGCAAATGTAGTTAATTTTGTTGGCACTAGACATGTGGTACCCACCATTTTAATCGTATTATTCTTTAAGAAATGGTCACAGCATTCTGGCTCCTTTGTACACATTTAAAGGTGTGCCTACCAGTTCTAAACAGCACCAGTATGTGCATACAGTATTGTCTGCTTTGCACTCTTAAGTTAAACCAATAATCAAAATAAGTACTGAGACGGACTAATAACCAAGATCCAGTGTCCACATGCTCAGCTCAGATGTGTGGTTCCAAACATACTTCTTGTAGTTAGCTGCGTTTTTAGGAATTAAATTAAGGACACCGTGGAAAATCGGCAGCAGCACATTTCACAGCTACTCAGGAGGAGAGTTGTGTTCTGGGGCAATCTCAGATATTTAATTTCCCAGGCCAGTGGAGAGTTTGATATGTGTTGGTAAACAGCATATCCTGGGTTGATTCATGAGTGGGACATGGTGTTGGACTGTGAGGTGGCAGCTCACCCTCGCCTCTCTCGCCTAGCACCATTCATAAATGGGACAGTTTGAGAATGATTCTTGAAAACTGTTCTTTAGTTTTGTCAGAGCTTGTATCTTTCTCTTGATCTGGGGCTCTATAACATATAGAACAGTGGATGGGTGAAACATAGAAACAGAATTTGACAGCAGATAAGGACCGCTTGGCCCACCTAGTCTGCCCATTTCCCTACCTAATGGACAAGCTGCAGATCCTAGTTAACCAACAGCCTATTTTCTCCTACCCCCCACTAGAATTGCCTTATGTCTGTCCCATGCGTTATTGAATTCCCCCACTGTTTTTGACTCTATGACCTCCTCAGGAAGGCTGTTCCGTGTATCCACAACCCTCTCTGTGAAGAAATACTTCCTCACATTACCTCTGAGCCGTCCCCCCTCTATCTTCAAATTGTGCCCCCTTGTTTTTGCACATTTCTTTTTCTGACAGATGCTACCCTCTTGGACTTTGTTGATTCCCTTGAGGTATTTGAAAGTTTCTATCATGTCCCCCCCCCTCCTTTCCTCGAGGCTATACATCTTTAGTTCCTTTAGTCTTTCTTCATATGTCTTCTGATGCAGACCCTGCATCATTTTGGTTGCCCTCCTCTGGACAGCCTCCACCCTGTCTATGTCCTTGCGGAGATGGGGTCTCCAGAACTGTACACAGTACTCCAGATGTGGTCTTACCAACTGTCTGTACAGGGCCAACAACTTCCTGTTTTCTACTGGTGATGCCTCTTCCTATGCATCCCAGTATCCCCCAGCCCTCCTTACTGCCTTCTCACGTTGCTGGCCCACCTTTAGGTCATCTGATATGACTACCCCCAGGGCCCTTTCCATTTTTGCTGATGTCAGTATCTCACCCCCCAGTGTACTAGTCCCCTGGGTTTTTGTTTCCCAGGCACATTACTTTGCACTTCTTTGCGTTGAATCTAAGCTGCCATACATTTGACCATTCCTCCAACCTTGCCAAGTCCCTTTTCATCCTTTCCACAACAAGGCTGTGTTTCCATTGATGGAGTTGATGACATCATAGAGACCGCAAGAGCAAAACTCGAGAGGTCCCTATGAAGTTATCAACTCCTGAGATGGAAACACAGCCTTAGTTGTGGATGGTCACCTATCCGCTGTTGTTTATAGTATATGATTCCCCGAAATGTACAAAGTTTAATGTCACAAGGTTCATACCTTGTGAACACACCCCTGCTCGCTCCTGGTCCTTGCTGCAGTCCTGCTGTGGTCCAGTCCTGATACCGAAGACACCAATCCTCCCTGCAGTCCTGCTGTGCTCTGACCCTGAGGATTAACTGCACCAGCGATTTTAAAAAAAAGCTGGCAAATTGATAGTTTGGCAACACAGAGTTGACTGTGGCAGTCTGTGTCCAAACTACCTTAATGAATGGTACACCCGACTGCGAGGGTATTTTTTTATCAGCTTTGTTTCAACCAATCACATAGTAGCTCAAGACTGAAAAGTTGTACTATCGATGTGACGTCAGAATGATAGTACAACTTTTTTTGACCTTTGAACTGTTCAACAACAAGAATTGGAAAGCCACCATTTTCAATAGATAATAAATCCTAACCACATACTATAGATGTAGCACCAACTACAGCTCCCCTGCACTATTTACTGCTTGAAGTCATAACAGCTCTGTTACACCTGAATACAGAGCCTGAAATTCAGTCACTTGTTTTCACACTATACGGTGTCACTACCCCTCATTTTAGTCCTGTTCTATCCCTTCTGCATAGTTTGTGTTAATTCAGCTTTAACACCACATATTCTCATTCTACATGGATGCACAGAAGTTGATGGCAGAATAAAGTTCTTGGCCCATCCAGTCTGCCCACCCCTACCTAACTATTCTGCCTTGCCCTAGTGGCAATCCTTACTTTTCCTACTGTCCTCCTTTCTCTAACTAAACCCACCAGCCTGTCCCATCCCTGCTTGAAACTGCTGATTGATTTGGCCTGTACCACTTCTGGTAGCTTATTCCACTACCCACTCCATGAAGAAGTGGTTACAGACGTCCTTTTTGAATCTCCCCTGCCAGTTTCAGTGACTTCCTGCTAATCCCTGTATTTGAACTCGAGGAGTATAGTTCTTTGGTGTCTATCCTATTTACCCAATACAAGTACATGTATGTCTCATTCATGTCATACCTTAACCTCTTCTTAAGGGAGTACATGTTTAGGTCTTGCGGCCTCTTCTCATATGCCTTATCCCTAAGGCCAAGGACCATCTTAGTTGCCTGGCACTGTACTGCCTCCACCTTGTTGCAGTCTTTCCTCAGGTATGAACTCCAATACCTTGCTAAGTTTTCAAGGTGTGGCCACACTAGTGATGACCTGTACAGTGGTAGGATTACTGCTCACCCTCCGTTGCTTATACCCCTCCCTATGCACCTCAGCATTTTGTTTGCTTTACTCCCCACCCTGTTGGCAGTTTGCAGACATTTTCAGGGTCTCCGATAGCATCACCCCTAAATAAATGTCTTTTAAGGTGCTATCAAGCGCTACCGTCATATCTCATTTTGCATCCTTGGGTTCCTTCTCCCGATGTACAGTATTTTACATTTTTTAGCATTATTCAGCTGCCAAACTGTGGACCAGCTCTCCAACCTGCTCAGATCCTCCCTTAGCTCTCTTCTCCCTTCCTCTCTGTCTACCCATGCACAGATCTTTGTACCATATGCAGAGAGGCAGATCTTACCCCTGATACCTTCACCAGTGTCACAGATGAAAATGTTGAAGAGGACCAGTCCAAATAATTAACCCTGAGGTACCCACTGGTCACTTCCCTCACCTCTGAAAACTCCCCATTGACTACCACCTTCTGTGTTTTACATCCCAACCAGCTCTCTACCCAGTTTACCATCCTGCCCATTACCCCTAGGTCCCTAATCTTTTTGACCAATTTCCTGACCCTTATCTGCTCCTGTGGTCACCCAGTTGAAGGACTCAACCAGTTTAGTCTTTCACTTATGAACTAATGCTATCTGGGGTCTTGCAGCCTATTCCCTTATAGGGAGTCCACCAGCTCCTCCCTAAGTAGAGACTCCATGCCTTTCCTCAGTATAGACTTTAAGATGAATGGATTATAGTTTGCGACCTATATAACGCCTTAGCTCTCCCATCACTGCACTCCAGGTGCCAGCTTTACTGCGCTACTCTCGTAGCAAAGCACTGGTCTAACTCCCTCCCCACATATCTCAGTTCCGCTCTGTCAACCCAACCCACCCCGGCCTACCCTTTGCGAGGCACTGACTCAAAACTTCTACAAATCCCTTTCATGCACACCTCAAAGGGCCAATCAGCTTTCAAATACAGACTGCCCAAACTCTGGAATAACCTCCCGGCAGAAATCAGGCAGTCCTCTACCCAAAGGTCCTTGAAAACTCTCCTTCAGGCCCACTTCTCCGACATATGTAACTGCAACCTGCAGGCCAGATCTGATATCAGGAAGCATCAAAATGTGCCATAAATGGTGCAGTTATCCAAACAACTAAATATTATTGTGTTTTCCCTATGTTCACTGTCTGTAATGGACTATGGTCATAGACTCCAATGATTGCTATAGCAACTCATGCTCTCTGCACTAAACTTGTAATCTAAATAACAAATGCATAAGTCCAGCCTGTAACATCTCTGGACCTGATGTTTCACCCCTTTATGTATCCATTTGCACCTGTTGTATGTACCATTATGTACCTGTTGCAGGCACCATTGCCTATGTATCTATGTATTTTGTAATTTCAAGTATGTAACTCCAGGTCGCATCTGGAAACGAGTGTATTCCCGCTCAGTATGCTTATATGGTGAATTGCTTTAATAAATAAATAAATAAACAAATAGTTTACTGGCACATCCCTCTTCCCACTTTTGTAAACCGGTATAACATCCACGGTCCTCCAGTCCCTCCGGACCATCCCCCATGTTTAGAGAGCAATGGAAAATGTTCGCTAGTGGCTCTGCTGTAACCCCTGTCACTTCATGTAACATCCTCTGGTGTAAGCTGGCAGGTCCCTTAGATTTATCTGCTTTCAATCCTGCTAGCTTTTTCAGCACCCTTTTCTTTGTTATCTGGCCCTATCCACCAGCATCTTTGCTCCCCCTTCTTAACCCCCCAATCTGGCAGTGGCTCATCCTTCTTCTTAGTAATACTGAGCAAAATTATTTGTTCAGTATCTCTGTTTTCCCCTTGTCCCTGTCCTCCAGTCTCTCCAGCTCTTAAGTCTCACCCTGCACGTCAAGCCCTGATGCTGATGCACATGCCCTGAGTCACAGTTCCGGTTTTCAAAGCAATAGTTTTAAGTGTTTCCCATGCTCATTTTTCAGTATAAAGCATATTGCCATGTTCAGGACAAAGCCCACTTTCAGGCCATATGTTTATCTCAAAGTGCTTAAAATATGCATAACTCATGTATGCACACTTTCACATCAGCTCTGGGCCACTTTGCTCAGATGTGCGTTCTCTTGCCCTCAAGAACACGCAGAGGCATCAGGCGGGAGGAACATCAGATGAGCTATGAGGTAAGAAGCTTGAGCTGAGTAAAGTCCCTGTTTGATTAAAAATAACAATAAACTAGTGAATAAGGCATAATGGGTAGCCTAGCTACAGTCAGCAAGCATATGGTGTTTGTCAGGCACACTGATCCCATAGGACCAAAAAATAAATACTAAACGCTGACAATAACCCAGTGTGAACAGGACCCACCCACCCCCAAAAAAAAGCTGGTGGCATTTTTCTGCTTTAGCAGTTCCGTTTAAAAACACAATAGCAAATATCAATGACATGTACACATTTCAATATCATTTTTATTTGGAGATAGTCAAATAAGTGACAGTATTAAAAATATCTGCATGCACCAAGTTCTATTGTCATAACACACATTCAGAATGCATATGTAACTGCTGTGCTATCTATGCCCAACAACTACACAGCGAATACCAGAAAACGAACATGATTGGCATTGACCAATGCTTGTTTTATTTTAGGGATCTGAGACACCCAGAAGTCTAAATCCGTGAGAACTCTGTGTGGGGAAGGGGGTGTTGGAGTGTACGTTTTGCAGATGTATGAATCTCCAGATCTGTATTGCTGCACGTAGCCGTGAAAAACATTAAACTCAGAATTCATGTGAACTACAGAAGTATCAGGAATGCTCCCAGGAGCTTAGCCTGTTTACCACAAAGGGGATTGATACTGAAAGTGCTTTTTTATTTCAAGCAATCCTATAATAATTACAGTAGATAATGTTTAGATAAACAACAAAAAACTCTTACTTTACTATTATACTCAAACTACACTGGACTCTAGATCCCCAGTATAAACAGCACTTATGTCAGATAATGGGCCACTTATGTATAAACTCATCATTTAGCAAAAATCTATGAAACTCAAAGCTTGACGGGGTTAGGTAGGCTAAAAATGTTAATATATACAGTGGAGAGACCCCTTAAACAAATACCCAAGAAAACGCTAGAGCAGTTAAATGAATATTTGTACTGGGCTTTACTGATTATTTGCCAAGATGACATAACTTAGATGTAACGTCTTGCTTTCAGTACGGCCCTGTGTCCACCTTGTTTTAAAGCTGTGAGGGGCAGAATCATGAGGAGTTAATATGACTTGTGAACCTTTGGCCAGGGAGACAGCAGGGGCCCAGTATTCAAAAAGGTGCAAAGTGCTGCACAAACATTAGCACTGCACCTTGCAGTTGCCCAACTGTCGAAAAATGCTATATTCAGTGGAATAATGCACCAACACTATTTGACTGAATATACAGGGCCATGGTGGCCCAGCGCTAAGTCACTTAGCACTGGGCAGACATGACTCCCGAAATAGGGTGTCACAATTGCTTGTGCCTGCGTTAAATTTCCGATATTTAAATGGACCCGTGCAAATGACCTCATTGGGCATGCACGGTGCTACAGGTCCATTTGCATGCTCATTATAGGCTCAGTTGTATGGGTAGTCTGGCAGTTTAGTGCGGTGTCACCCCCTCACTTACCCAGTCTCACAGAGTTATCCCTGGTGCAAGTGGTCCCCCCTGCCACCACCACAAATACTGGCCCAGTTTTAAAAAGACATCTGTCCCTGGTGCCCAGTGGTCACCTCTGCTGATTGCCAGCCTGATATTAAAAGAAATCATTATCGGCATCTAGTGCCCCCCCCTGATCATCGGCCCATTGTTAAAGAAATCATTCCCTAGCGTCTAGTGGTCCTCCTGCTGATCACCAGCCCAATGTTAAAATAAATCATTCCCTGGCATCTAGTGCCCCCACGCTGATCACTGGCTCGATGTTAAAGAATCATTCCCTGGTGTATAGCCCCACTGATCGCCAGCCTGATGTTAAAAAATAATTCCTTGGCCATCTAGTGGGCCCCTGCCAATCTCCAGCCCGATGTTAAAAGGAATCATTTCCTGGTGTCTTGTGGTCCCCCACGATCGCCAGCCGATGTTAAAAGAAGTCATTCCCTGTCTCACCCCGCCCGCACTCATGACAGAAGTGTTCCCATGTATACCCTGGTGTCCAGTGGTCACTCCCCCCACCTGCACCCATGCCTGATGTGATCATATATATATACCCTGGTGTCTGTGGTCTCTCCCCCTACCCGATCACCTGCCGGACACACAGGCACCGTTTCCCTGTTGTCCGGTGTATCCATGCCCCCATTCCGATCCCCTGTATAGTAAAGATAAACCATTCCCTGGTTTCTGTTGGACCCTATCCCTGATCCCCTATAGAATTATGTAACACCGTTCTCTGGAGTCTAGTAGACCCCCACCCTGGCAGGTAGTATCCCACCACCCCACTCCACCCATCCCATCCCAGCCCCAAGTCAGCAACTGGCACAGCCCTCTGCTGTCCACCATGGCTGTCCACCAACTGAGCTGAGACCATACTGACAATCAGCTGTTACAGTATGCACTCACTGACAGCTCAGTTTGTGGCTGGCCGTGCTGTAGAGTGGCGGGCTGTGCTGGTCTCTGGCTTGGGGTCAGGATGGGGGGAGCGGGGTGGTGGGGCACTACCTCCCAGGGTGGAGGAGTGGGGGTTCACTAGACACCAGGTAACGGTGTTATGTAATTCTACAGGGGACTGTAGATAGGGAGGGTGGATTGCTAGACACCAGGGAATGGTTTATCTTTACTATATAGGGATCAGGATGGGGGTGGGGATATACTGAACCACAGGGAAACACCGTCTGTGTGTTGGGTGGGTGATCAGGTGGAGAGAGGGATCACTGGACACCAGGGTGTACATGTGATCATGTTGGGCATGGGTGGGGGGAGGGACCACTGGACACCATGGAAACACATTGGGCATTGGTGCTGGTGGAACCACTGGACACCAGGGGATAATTTTTTTAACATCAGGCTGGCAGTCAGCGTGTGGGGGGAGGGGTATACCACAAGATGCCAAGGAAAGATTTCTGTTAATATTGGGCCGGTGATTGGCGGGGAGGGCAGTAGACACCAGGGGATTATTTCTTTTAACATGGGGTTGGCAATCCGCGGGGGGGCCACTAGATACCAGGGAAGGATTTATTTTCACATTGGGCTGGCGATCGGCTGAGGGAAACCACTAGATGCCAGGAGTACTGTGTTGAGGGTTGGGGGCACCACACTTCCTCCGCCAACTGCTAGGGTTGTGTGGGAGAAAGTCATGGTTTCGATCGGTGGTATATGCATCGCACAAGGGGACAGACTAAAACGGCCTTGCACAGCACACATACTCTGAATACTGGACTGCGCAAATATTCAGGTCCCCGCCCATTCATTTACATTGCACCCACATGAATATTGCCTGAGCGCAAACCCTGTTTGCCTACGCTAACCAGGCTTTTGAATATGGGAGATTCGCGCATAGACCGGTTTGCACAGGCAAACTGGGATTTGTGCCTGGGCAAAGTTTTGACTATCCAGCCTCTGGAGTTTGGAAAGTGAAGGCCCTAGCATTGTTGATGGGCATGGGCTAGGTCCATGGTCATCTGAGATCTGCTGAGGTAACGCACAGTAGTCATCCTTTACAGAGGAAAATGAAGGCACAGGCCTTCAGGCTAAGGCCTTGCAACTTCCCTGGTGGCCACAGAGGGCTTTGCACCTGGGATATCCTGGCTCATAGTTATGTGCACTTGTAACCACTGGACTGGACAGCTTTTCACATGTATATGTGCCCTGTAATAGAATAAAGGAATGGACCTATCAAAAGAATAAACAAGCAATGTATAGAATGTAGGAGTGGGAGAACCACAAAAGGTTATGAGGTTCTAAAAGGTTCTGTTAAGCCATAAAAGGTTCTCATAGTTATCTGAGCCTGATCAGAACTTTCAAAGCCTTTTAGTTTACAGTGCAAAAACTGTTTTAACCATCATTAACCACCCTGAAGCTGCTGTCAGTAAAGGAAAATGAATCTAAAAACAACTTGGGAGAGGTATTACAGTTCCTGCAGCCTCCTTTTGGGTCATTCTACCACCTCCACCAGCCTTCTCACCTGATAAAAGACATATTGAGGGAAGTATATTAAGCTCCAAAATCAGTGCTGTAAAAATGATCAGAACCTTATTAGAACCTGAAAAGGTTTCTGATATGGCTCTTTTACAAAAAATAACAGGAAAAAACATTATAGTTTCACCTCTCCTGCATCTTCGCTAATCAGGCATGGGGTATGCCTTGGGGTTGTCAACCTTAACGATCTCCCCATTCTCATATACTCTACACATCTCAGCTTCTTTCACGATCAAATGGGGTGAGCATTAGAGCTGACAACCCCAAGGAACACCCCATACCTGATTAGCAAAGATTCAGGAGAGATGAAATTGTAATGGTTTTTCCTGTTGTTGTCTGCTGGGTAGGGTGGAGTGTTAGGGTTAGAAAGCCTAACACCACATTTCCCTACTTTTATAGAGTCAACCCTAACTAGTCCCTTAACAAAGATTTTGCAAAGAATTTCCTTACTTTTTGAGATACTTAGAAATTGTCAGCAGATAAGGATCGCTAGGCCCATTTAGTCTGCCCGTAAGCCCTAACTTGTATGCAGTTGCTGACCCTAAGTGATCAATGGCATTTCATCACTCCCTCCCCATCCAATATTCCCTCCCCATCCAATATTCCCTTGTGCCTGTTCCAGGCATGTTTAAACCCCCTCCACTGTGCTTGCCCCTACCACCTTTTGTGGCAGACTGTTCCAAGCATCTACCACCCCTCTCTGTGTAGAAAAACGTCCTCATGTTACCTCTTAATCTACCCCCCTCCAATTTCATATTGTATCCCCTCGTTCTGAAATCTTTTCTATATTGGAAAAGATCCTCCACCTGCACATTGTTTATGCCCTTCAGGTACTTGATACTTTCTATCATGTCCCCCTTTCTCTCCTCTCCTCTCTTCTCCTCTCCTCTCCTCTCCTCCAGTGAGTACATATTAAGGACTCTTAGTCTCTCCTCATATGTTTTGTGATGCAAGCCATGCACCATCTTTGTCACCTTTCTCTGGATAGTCTCCACGCTGTTTATGTCCTTATGCATGTGTGGTCTCCAGTACTGCATGCAATACTCCAGGTGAGGCCTTACTAGTGTTTTATACAATGTCATCAACACCTCCTTTCTCCTGCTAGTAATGCCTCTGCACCCCAGCATGCCACTGGCCCTTCCTGCAGCCTTTGTACACTGCTTTGATACCTTAAGGCCATCAGATATGATAACCCCTAGGTCCCTTTCCTCTTTGTTGACAGTCAGCACGCCTCCATTCTGTAGCTCTCCCCAGGATTCCCCCTACCCAGGTGCATTATCTTGCACTTTTTTGAATTGAACCTCAGTTGCCACACCTCTGACCATCTTTTAAGCTTCTCCAGGTCCCTCTTCATTTTCTGCACACCTTCTGGAGTATCCACCCTGTTGTAGATCTTAGTGTCATCTGCAAATAGGCAGACCTTTCCTTCCAGAGCCTCTGCAATGTCACTAAAGAAGACATTGAACAGGATTGGTCAGAGTACTGATCCCTGTGGTACTCCGCTGGTCACCCCTCTCTCCCTGGATTGGATCCCATTTACCACCACCCTCTGTCTTGTCCATCAGCCAGTTTATAACCCAGTGTATCACCTTATGCCCCATGCCCAGACTACTTATCTTGTTAACCAGCCTTCTGTGTGGGACAGTATCAAAGGCTTTGCTGAAATCTAGGTAGGCGATGTCTACGGCCCCTCTCTGATTCACTTCCCTAGTTACCCAATCAAAAAAATCTATCAGATTTGTTTGACAAGACCTTCCTGCTGTGAATCCATGTTGCCTCAGATCCTGGGCACCATTGGATTCCCGGTGTGCCACTATCCTGAAGACATTGAACAGGATAGGTCAGAGTACTGATCCCTGTGTTACGCCGCTGGGTGAGAAACTGTCTGACTGTCCAGAGTTTCAAAACAGCACTAAAGGCTTATTTATTTAGCTAGGCATTCCCGGAGTATGTTACATGACGTTATATTTTATTGTATGTTTTTCAATTTATTATTTACTTATATTTAACTGGAAATTGTTTGTCTAAAAAAAAAAAGTGTTTTTATCTTTTTGGTTTTATGTGCAAGTGTTTGGTTTCAGAAAAGCTCTTTTCTTTTTATAAATAATTTGATTTGATTTGATCCTTTCTTTCAGCAGTGCCTACATGATCGTCCCCACCACTGAGGTGAGGCAGACTGGCCTGTAGTTCCCCGCTTCCTCCCTACTGCCACTTTTGTGCAGTGTGACTGCATGCACCCTCCTCCAGTCCTCTGGAACCACACCTGTGTTGAATGACCCTGTGCGAACAGGACGGCCAGAGGTGCTGCTAGTTCCCTTCTCAGCTCCCTTAATATCCTCGGGTGTATGTGGTCTGGCCCCATGGTTTTATCCACCTTCAGTTTTGTGAGTTCCTCCAGAACTCTCTCCACTGTGAATGAACTAGTGTCCCCCCCACCAACTGCCTCTTCTCCCCAATCATGGTCCTTGACCCTCTTCCTCATTAGTGAATACTGAACAGAAGTATTTGTTCAGTATTTCTGCTTTGTCTCGCTCCCCCTCCTTACACTCTCCCTCCTCCACTTTGAGCCTCACCATCCCCAACCGGTTTTTCTTCTATCACTGATGTACCTACAGAATGTTTTGTCCCCTTTTTTCACAGTCCGTGCTAAACCCTCCTCTGTCTGTGCCTTGGCTCTCCTAACAGCTTCCCCTGCTTCCCTTAGACATTCAACGTACACCTCCCTGTCCTCCTCCCTTTGGGTTCCCTTATACTTCCTGAAACTTGCTCTTTTAGCCCTTACTTTGTCTGCTACCTCTTTAGAAAAAAATAGTGGTTTCCTTCTTCTTTTTCCTTTGGCCACTATCCTAAGTCATTGGTTAGTTACCTCCACTATGGCTCCTTTTAGTTTCCCCCACTGTTTTTCCACTCCCTCCATTACCTCTCCCTTCTCCAGGGCTGCTCTTAAACATTTACCCATTTCACTGAAATCTGCCCTCCTGAAATCTAATACTTTTGCCCTCATGTGGCTTAATTGAGTCCCTTTCTCCATGCCAAACCACACCATGTGGTGGTCGCTGGATCCAAGCTACCCTTCCACCTGGATGCCTTCGACTCTGTTTCCATTGGTCCATACCAGGTCCAGAATCGATTTATCTCTGGTTGGCTCATGCACCAGCTGTCTGAGTCCAACCCCCTGCAGGGATTCCAGGATGGTTGTGCTTCTGGCTGAAGCAGCTGCCTGGGTGGTCCAGACTACATCCGACATATTGAAATCCCCCATCAGCAGGATCTCACCTTTAGCTGCCATGTCATGAATTTTCTCCATTAGTACCCTGTCAGCTTCCTCCCTCTGTGCCAAGGTCTGTAGATCACCCCAGTACGTATTCCTGTGCCATTCCATGGTTCAAGGGTGACCCACATTGCCTCAGCCTCCCCCCCCGTCTTCCTGTACTTCTGTAGCCTTTATGCCTTCTCTGATGTCAGGGCTACCCCCCTCCTGTAGGCTGTTGGTTAACTAGGATCTGCAACTTATCCAGTAGGTAGGGAAATGGGCAGACTAGGTGGGCCAAGCAGTCCTTATCTGCCGTCAAAGTCTATGTTTCTCCTCCTTTTTTACTTTCCCTGCCCTTTCTGAACAGTGTATAGCCTGGTACAGTGACATCCCAGCCATGATTAGCAGAGCACCATGTCTCTGTTATTGCCGCCATGTCAAGGTCTGCATCCATCATCAAGGCTTCCAGGTCTGGAACCTTATTTCCCCAGACTGCGGGCATTTGTGAGCATGACCTTCCATGTTTTAAACCCTGCACTCCCTCTGTTCTTGTTCTCTCTCCCTTGCCTGTTTTTCCCACCTTGGTTTTCTTGTTCATGTGCTTCTGCCCCCATCCCCCCTTTTACAGGTTTCTCCTGCCTGCTCCTCACTGCCCGCTTCAGATGTTCCTGTTTTCAACTTGTGTTTTTGCATGCTACCATGGGGGAGTGATCCTAAATCACCTGTCCCTCCTGACGCTCCCCTCTTGGCCAGTTTAAATGATCTCTGCTGAAGCATTCCAACTTCTCACCAAGGAGTGAGATCCCTTTCCCAGATAGATGCAGGCCATCCTCCTGATATAAGCTCACATCTGCCCAGGTGGGACCCCCGTCCCCTATGAAGCCAAAGCCTTGCTTTCCACACCAATCCTTCAACCAGGTGTTGAAGGCTTGGATGTGGAGTGCCCTATCCTCCCCTGTGCCTTGGACAGGTAGCACCTCTGAGAATGTGATGGAATGCGCTACCTGTTTCAGCCCCCCCCCAACTTCCTGAAATCCTCCTGGCTCTGGCTAACTCTACCCTTCTCCCCACCAGGTCATTGGTCCCCAAGTAGACAATGACATCCAGCTCCTCCCTCCTGGCTATCGCCCTGGTGATCCTATGAATTCACTTCCCATCCCTCCATGCAGTGCTTCTTGGGATGCACTTGACCTCCCTCTCCCCCCGCTAGGTGTCCCTAACTTCACACCCCAGACAATAGAGTCCCCCCCTCTAGGAAACTTCCCCCTCCTCCAGGGTCCCCTGTCCCCCTTCCCTGAGGCTCTGGCTTGCAGTTCCTAACCATCCTCCCTGGTCCCAGCTGCGGGCACCTGTGTGGGCATTCCTGTTCTTCCAACACAGTGGGAGTTATTCAGCTGGACCGGTTGGAGATGTGCTTCTGACTCCCCCACCTCCTTGAGCCCTGTGATCCAGTCACACTTCTTTCTGGGCATCCTGTGAGGTTCATGTTGTGGACCCAGTGGTCTCTGGGTGGGGGTGGATGCCGTCTGTAACCTGGCCAACTCTGCGTGGAGACAGGCAACATCCTCCCTCAGCCAAGAAAGGTACCTGCAGGTAGGGCAGCATTGCAGCTTCCAGAATGTCTCCCTGAAGACTGCTGTTCCACAACCACTACACTGTACCATTCCCATCATGACTGTTACCCTCCTCACTCTTCTGTCTGCTTATGTCTCCTAATTGCTGTCTGCTATCTCCTAATCCTCTTCCCTTTTCTGCCTGCTAACCCTTTTTTTCCTTCTCCTTCTCTCCCTGTCTCTCTTCTTCTGTAGTGACTTACAGCTTCTCTCTCCTCCTCTTGTATGTGCCCTTGTGGACCTAACTGCTAGCTGCACTCTTTGTACTTCTGCCTATATACCCTGCCTATATACCAGCTAGGCTATTGCTTGTGCTGTGCTGCCTAACTGTTTCTGTGTCTTTAATACATAGTATCCCTCCTTAGATGCATACATATATCCTGAAGACATACACGTGGATGTAGAAGCATAGATGAAGTGTATGGAATGCCCTGCACTCTTATCTCTCCATTGATGTGTGTGCATGTATGTTGTTATGGAAGTGCAGGGCCCTCCAGGTCCTGCGCTTTCATGTGTAGCAAAACAGCCACAAAATTGTCAGCATATCATTTGTATAAGTAGGTGGAGCACTACACCTAAAGCCTCAGTATGACAAAGCACATGTATCCAAAAGTGCATACTGAGCATGCTCAGAACCCTAATTTTCAGAACCTTATAACTCCAGACCGCATTAATAATTTCCAACAAACTAGAAAAAGGCAAATCTGTTAGGCAAGCCCTTTGTGCCCTGAAAACTTAAGAGCAAAATTGCAAAGTGTTTCTCTGTGCACAGCGCCAAAGAAACACCTCACATTACAATGTTATCCTATTGGAAATTAAGCAAAATTTCAAACCTCTATAACTCCAGACCAAATTAATGTTTTTGCCAAACCAGCAAAAGGCACATATCTGGGGCAAGCCCTTTGTACCCTGAAAATTTCAGACCAAAATTCCAAACCCTTTCTTCATTGTGGAGTGACAAATAAATGGCTGTGTTATAATCTTTTTGTGTGTTATTTTTTCGCAAATTTGCAAAACAGGATCCTTTTTTTGTGTTGTTTTTCCACAGTTTGTGAAAAAGGAGTCCCGAGCACAAAAAAGACAGAGAAAAGGATTTCAAAATGTTGAAAAAACACATTTCCAAGTCATTTTTCCAAAACCTAACATGAGAATCAGGTGAAACAGGTTCTGATTAGCATAGTAAACACATCATTTTTATTTATTTATTTTACTGGAAAAGACTCCGTTGAGCAAAGCTCATTGGCAAGGAGGTCCTGGGAAGGACAGCATAAAATTTACAACAGAAGTACAGTATAAGAGAGAATAAAAGTTACAGCAGAAATACAGTATACTGCAGGAGAGAATAAAAGTTACAGCAGAAGTACAATGTAGAAAGACATTGAGGGTGGGATATTCAAAAGGGTTGCGCATGGCACAACAGTGTTGCGCCTTGTGCAACCCACTGATGCGCCCCATTGCGATATTCAAAGGGGAAGGTGCAGCACCGTCCCGATGTGCAGGCGCATCAGTAATATGTATGACGCGCGCAAGTAGAAGTGTGCCCACGCATACACCGCAACATCCGATATTCAGCCGGGCGTGCTTGAGCCCATGCAGGTGCAAACCCACTTGCGCCGCACACAGTTGAGCTGAAAAATAAAGGAGCAACAGCTGGCCACCCACAGGTGAGCTGCCGTATTGCAGGGTGCAACACGGCAGCTGCCAGCTGTAGTTGGCCACCCAAGCACCAGTGGCACCGTCTGACGCGGTAAGGCCGCCCCATGCCCGATCGTGGTTATACATATAGTTAAATACACATCCTATATCCCTGGTGGGCCAGTGGACTGAATCCTGCCTGATCACGGGCATGAGTAAATTAAAATACACGTCCTATATCCCTGGTGGTCCAGTGGACCACTTCCAGTCAATCGTGGGCATGGGTGAATTAAAATACACATCCTATATTCCTGGTGGTCCAGTGGACCGAATCCTGCCCAGTCACGGGCATGAGTACAATAAATCAAATCCCCATATCCCTGGTGGTGGTGGTACCCCCTCCCCACCCACCTGCTGAGCCCTGCCACCCGCCCCCGGTCAGCAGCGGGAGGCGGCTCCCCCACCATAAGCCGCTCAGCTGTCCGCTGATTGACTGTGTACAGTACGGCTGTACACCCATTGGTCCACAGCGTGGGCCAATGGGCGTGCAAACCGTAACATACTACACAATCCAGATATGATGGCAAGGCAAGGCAAAATTTATTTAAAAGATGCCCAATCCTGGAGGCTCTGGGTGCTGTACAAATTTTAAACAGAATTTTAAAAGCACAAAATTTAAAACACAAAATTTTATACAGATTGAATAAATAAATCTAATACAATCACAGTCTTTACTGTATATACTAATCTAAATATCAAAAGCTTGGGAAAAAAGAAAAGTCTTCAGGCGGGCCTTAAAAATATCCACTGTGGGGGCTTCCCTGACTGAAGCTGGCAAAGATTTCTACAGAACGGGAGCCGCAACTCTAAAGGCTGTATCACCAGCTAATTTTAGCCTCATTCTGGGAATAGTCAGGAAGCCACCACTAGAAGATCAAAGAGTGCAGGTGGGGGGGTAGGTAACAGAAGGTCTGACAGGTAACCAGGGCCCTGCCCATGTAGGGTCTTATAGGTGAGAAGACCCACCTTAAAGAGGACTCTCCACCTGACTGGCAGCCAGTGCAATTCGCATAAAACCGGTGTAATATGACAAAACGTTTGCTGCCCAGTCAGCAGCTGGGCAGCTGCGTTTTGCACCAGCTGCAGTCTGCGGAGAGATTCTCCTGTGACCCCGAGATAGAGCACGTTACAGTAGTCAAGCTTAGATGTGACTAAGGCATGTATCAAGGTAGGGAGGTCCAGAGGCGGAACAAGAGGCTTAATTCTGGCAATGTTTCTGAGATGGAAAAAACAGGTATGAACCGTGGAGGATATTTGAGCTTCCATGGTTAAGTTCCTGTCCAGAATCACTCCCAGATTTCACACCCAAGAGGAGGCCTTCAATGACACAGCTCCAAGGACAAGCCCAGTTTCTGAGTCATAGGCCATCCTATCATGAACTCTGTTCGACTCCACTACCAATATCTCCGTCTTGACAGGGTTCAGTCGCAACCAACTGGAGGCCATCCAGTCATTAATCTCAGCCAGAGAGATGTTAAGCACATCTACTGCATTAGATGTTCCTGGGCCATGCACATATCTGGATTGTGTAGTACGGTATGGTCTGCACGCCCATTGGCCCTCGCTGTGGACCAATGGGCATACAGCTGTACTGTACACAGTCAGTCGGCAGGCGGCTTGCGGGTGGGGAGCTGCCACCCGCCGCTGACCAGGGGGTGGCGGGGCTCAGCGGGCGGATGGGGAAGGGGGTACTGCTCGACCACCAGGGATATGGGGATTTGATTTATTTTACTCATGCCCGCGATTGGGCAGGATTCGGTCCACTGGACCACCAGGGATATAGGATGTGTATTTTAATTCACCCATGTCCTCGATTGGGCTGGTAGCGGTCCACTGGACCACCAGGGATATAGGACGTGTATTCTATTTTACGCATGCCCACGCTCGGGTATTGGGACACTTTGCCGTGCTGTGCAGGGGGCGTCAGTTCCCAACGGCTGCAGCCTGGCAGGGTGCCAAGTGCAAGTCACCGGAGATCAGCACATGTGCATGCAAATGGGGCCATAATGACATGCAAATGGCCCCATATGCGCTATGCATGAATTATGGCTTCATTTGCATGTGCACTGTTGAATATCGCAGATGCTGCGCCTAGCGCAACGGCACTTGCACTAGTGCAGCCCCTTGCTCCTCACTGGCCACTTGCACTGGCGCAGTGCCACTGTGCCAAGAGCACTGCGGGTGGCCACGGAGTGATATTCAACGATGCTGTGCCGTTGCGCAGCACCATTGACTATCACCCTGTCAACAACCAAGTGCATCCCAGTTGCACTGCGCCCAGGCTTGCGCCACAGCCTGACACAGTCTGAATATCCCACCCTGAGTGTACAGATAAGCTATTGTCTACTAGGTAGTCCAACTACAGATACTCCCCAGCGCATGAGAACATAATACATTACTTACTATAGTAAGAATATTCAGTCAGAAGTGATACACAATACAGTTGGACCATAGTAAGTATAAAGCATACCACTGGTAATATAGAATACACAATAAGTATGGTACATTTTTGTATCCCCCTCAGACACAAACATCCACTAACACTATGACATCCAAGGTTCAGTGAACAATCCAGGTACATGTCTCCCTGCAGATCCTGGCTAATAATGTTTTAAATACATTGGTACTCACTAGGCTTGAGAGTCTAAGAGATTGCTGCAAGTTTTTCCAAGCCCCTCAGGATAATGCAACTAGTGACAGACTTCCCATAGAGGGTAGCATAGCTTGGTGGCTTAGAGTGATGCAATTATTTTTTCTTAATGCATACCTACTACGTGTTCAAATAACCATGCCTGTACTATATTCTGGGAGGTTGTTCATTAACACCTTGTAGATCCATATATAGAGATGTTTTAATCTCTTTTTGAAAGTGACGTCCAACCCACAAAAGAATACAGAGTACAGTGATGTGTCCTGGGAGCAGCATTTGTAATGAAGCATAAAGCTTGATGATAGAGCACATCAAGTTTATTCAAGGAGATGAGGGTGCAGCCACTGTGTATCATGTCTGCATAGTCCAGAAGGGATAAAAAGGTTGTCTGAACAAGTCTTTGCTACCTCCCAATGAGAAACCACTTTTGTTTCTGTAGAAAAAGCCAAGCCTACACCTGAGTTTTTTGCATAGATAATCAATGTGATTTGTTTTTTATTATTTTTTTTTTTTTACTGAAATTTCGGATAACACCTTTGAGAACAAGTTCATTTCATAGGTTCCACGTCAGATGAACAGTACATATTGGGAAAGTATGAGATGGAGAACAAACAAAGCAACGAATTATACAAGACATTACAAGAGTGTATAACTAGAGAAGGTCCAATACATGTGGCATTGTACAATGTATGCCATGGTGCGTATTTGATTAAAACCTGGAATTCAAAGGGTCATATTAGAGGGGGTGGGGTCTTATGAAACAACCCTTTACAAGAAAATGAGAACAGACTCAGCCTAATATCTAATAATCAACAAGGTAAAGAATGGCTTGAGCCCAGGGGCCTTGTCAGAGGTGAGAAGGTATGGGACAAAGCATTTTAAAGTGAGCAAGGGAGCTCAGGAGATATAACCGGGGGGAGGGGGAATAGGGGGAAAGCCATAGAGGGGTGAGGGGAAAGAGTGGAAGGGATCAAGAGGAAATGTGAAGGAGAATGATTAGCAACTTAGAACAGTTATTTACATGCTGAGAACAGTTATGCATAAGGTCAGGATAGCATAAGGTTAGAATAAGTGCTGGCCACAAGAAGGAAGGTTTTTGTTAGTTGTTAAAAGACAATCCCTTATTGAACCAGACCCCAAGATACTTTAAGCTGTCATCCAACTCTAGCTGTTCCCCAAAGAGTGTAGTTATATCAAGTGTTGATGCAGCATAGGAGGATATGTTAGGAGGTTGAAATAGCATTACTTTAGTCTTATCTGAGTTTAGGTGTAATTTCGACTGAAAGAGATTCACTTGTAAAATATTAAATTCTGCTTGTAGATTAGACTGAAGAGCAGTTATGGTGGGTTTTGAAACATACAGCACAGCATCATCCACAAAGAAGCGTAGTTTTACATCTCTAATGCTGTTGTCAATGTCATTTACGTAGATCATAAAGAGAAGGGGACCCAGGATAGAACTCTGGGGTACACCCCTTTTTAGGGGTAGGAGTGATGAGTATACTCCTTCAGTTTTTAGTTGCTGTTGCCTACTATCTAGGTAATTCCTAAACCAAGAAAGTGCAGGAGTCCCAAGTCCTACTTTTTTTAGCTTATGCAATAATTTGCTATGGTCAACCATGTTGAACGCTTTGCTAAGGTCTAAAAATACAGTGCCAGTCACCTGTTTCTGGTCTATAGCCATTAGCCAGTCATCTCTTACTTTCACTAGAGCTGACACTGTACTGTGTTTCATTCTGAAACCAGATTGTATTGGGTTTATAATCTTGGTACTCTCTAGATACTCTGTAATTTGCACATTGACTAATTTTTCAAATAGTTTGGCAAGAATTGTCAGTATAGAAATTGGTCTATAATTACTTATCGAGCATGGGTCTCCAAATTTAAATAGTGGAATGATATGAGGAGTTTTCCAGATAGCAGGAATTTTATTGCTTTCTAATGAAAGATTAAAGAGATGTTTGACTGGTGCTATTAGATACTGGTATCCAATCTTTAGAAATATGGGGTCCAAACCATCAACTCCAGCTCTTTTCTTTATGTCTCGCTTTCTCAGGAGATCTTCAGTTTGTATGTTATGGTTTTAAAAGTAAAGAGATTAGGTGTAGGTTGGTCAGGGTCTAGGTTCACCATACTAGGAATCGGATAGAGTGCAGCTGAGGAGGAATCAAACGCAAGTCCAGCCATAGCAAAATGTTCATTAAACTTCTCTAATATTAAATGTCTACCCGTAATTAACTCTCCTTTTACTTCTGTTTTTGAGGGCAAAGAAGACAACAGAGTATGAAATATTGTGGACTATTTTCCCAAAAGTAGATGAGTTATTTCTGTTATCCTCCAGTGCATTCAAATAGAGACGAAATTTAGTTTGTCTAATTAGTTTGGTATAGGCATTTCTCATGGCCCTGAAAGTGGACAAATCTGAATCAGCTTTGGTATACCTAGCTGTGACCCAGCAAGCGTCCCTTGCATGGAGGGCTTTTTTTAATTCACTAGTAAACCAGTGGGTGGATAACTTTTCTACCTGCCATTTGATTAGAAGGGCATGTCTATTTATGACGTTCAGAATCAACTGATTTAGTAATGGGGCCACTTCATGGATTGATTTGGCTAAGTAAAACCGCTGCCAGTTTATCATATTTTGATCATGTAAATAATTATGCACATTAAATTTGTTAGATTGCCTTTTAGTACTAAATTTTGGGATATTCTTAGGTTTGGTGAATCCACAGACACATACCACTGTATTATGATCACTGACATCATTGTGAAAAACTGCCATGTGTGAGATTTTTGTAGGGCTTGTTTGCTTATATGCGGTCCAGTATGGAGTCATTGTTGTTGTTTTTTTTTTAAGGTTAGGCCATGTAGTTTCACTAATAATTTGTGTGAGGCCCAATTCATCACAAAGTTGTTTTAAACTATTGGATTTATGCAAATTCCAGTCCAAATTGAGGTCACCTAATATGATGGTTTCATCGCAATATGAGCATTTAATTTTGTTTCCTTACTAACTGAAAAACAAAATGGCAGCATGGCAAATGATTTCTCATTTGTGACACAGGATGACCTGTTTGCAAAAAAGGATTACCCATTTGTGAAAAAGGAACTCATTTGTGAAAAAGGATCCTTTTTCGAGCCTCACATCTAACTGAGAGTGCTACTGAGCATGCTCAGAACCTGACTTTTCAAATCCTTATAACTTCAGATCAGATTAATATTTTTTCAACAAACCAGCAAAAGGCACATCTGTGAGGCAAGCCCTTTCTACCCTGAACATTTCAGACACAAATTCCAAACCATTTCTGCACTGTGGAGTGACAAAGAAACTGCTCAAAACATGGTAAATTATACACTTTTTTACACTCCATATCTCTGCACCCACACATCTAACCAGAACAAAACTTGCAGCAGCAAGAGATCTTGGGTCCCTTATGCCACGTGTAAACAGTCATGCAAATTAGCTGAATGTCTTTGAAGTTGTTAAAGTGCAAAATTTCACGTTTAGCATAGGAGTGCCCCTTCAACCGTAATTATAGAGCTGCAACCGCGGCTATATACAGTGTGTGTATGTATATATATATATATATATATATATATGTATATGCTGCAAAAACTTTGTTAATGTATCAGATAGAATTACAGCAACAAACACAGGAAATGTGGTGTTAGGGTTTCCAACCCTAACATCCTACCCTTCCTGCATGCACCAACAGGCATCGGGGGTGTGCCTTGAGGTTGTCAGCTCTAAAGCTCACCCCATTCCATGAGTAAATAAGCTGAGATGGGTACAGTACAGGAGAATGGTATGAGCATTAGGACTGACAACCACTGTTGGTGCATGTAGGGTGAGGGTGGGGTGTTAGGTTTGGAAACCCTAACACCACATTTACCACCTTTTGTCACTGTAACCTTAACTGATGCATTAACAAAGTTTTTTGCAACATATTTCCTTACTTTTTGAGAAAGTACAACTGTAACTTTATTTGCTTGTGGGAGCGCGTCGCCCTCTGGGTTTCCCATCCATCCATAATTTTAGCGAGATCATAATTGTATCCTTCTTTCCCTGTGGGAGCACTACACTTCCATCAGTCCATAATGATATCTGCATTTACATGTGGAGGGCCCTGCGCTCCCATCTATGTATAATTTTTGGCATAATGTAGTGGTATCTTTATTTGCTTATGGGGCCCTGCCCTCCCATCCCGTAGTGTCCAGCACCAAAAAACACCTCACATTGCAATGTTATCCTGTGGAAAACACAGCAAAATTTGAAACCTGTGTAACTGGACACCAAATTAATATACTGTATTTTCACGAAACCAGCAAAAGGCACATCAGTGGCACAAGCCCTTTGTACCCTGACAATTTCAGACCAAAATTGCAAACCATTTCTTCACAGCATAGTGACAAAGAAACAACTCTGTAAACCTCACATTACAATGTTATCCTATGAACAATGAAGCAAAATTTAAAACCAACAGAACTCCACAGCAAAATAATATATTTTCTCCAAACCAGCAAATGGTACATCTGTAAGGGCAAGCCCTTTGTACCCCGAAAATTTCAGACTAGAATGGCCAACCACTTGTGAAGAGTGGAGTGACAAAGAAACAGCTGTCTTAAAATTCCTTTTTCATAAATTGTGAAAAAGAATCCTTTTCCGTGGTTGTTTTTTTAGCAATTTGCAGAAAAAGGAAATCCTTTTTCACAAATTGTAAAAAAGGATCCTGTTTCATAATTCCTTTTTTGGGATTTGCAGAAAAGAAAATCCTTTTTCGCAATTGCGAAAAAGGAACCTGTTTCACGATTCCTCTTTTGTGATTTGCGGGAAAAGAAAATTATTTTTCACAAATTGTGAAAAAGGACCCTGTTTGGCATTTTTTTCTGTAGTTTGCGACAAAGGATTTCCGCATCTTAAAAAAATAAATTTCTAAGTAACTTATCAAAAACTAACCCCAGAATCAGATTGTTCAGGTCCCGATTAAAACAACTGTTAATGTCTAGTACACTTGTGTATTTTTTAAGTTATCTAATTTTGTTGTCACCGCTAACTGAAAACAGTATAGTGGCAGCATGGAAAAAGATTCTGCATTTATGGCAAAGGATTCTGCATTTGTGAAAAAGGATTCCGCATTTGCGACAAAGAATCCTGTTTCGAGTGGCACATCCAACTGTCCTGTAGGAAATAATGGGAAACTTTGAAATGTAATAACTTTGAAATAGATTAACATTTTTTCACCGAATCTTCAAAAGGCACATCTGTGACCCAAGACCTTTGTACGCTAAAAAGTTCAGTCCAACATTCCACATTGTTTTTGCGCAGCATGGTGACAAAGAATTTTACCAAAAATAGTCATTTTCACATTATTGACACTCTGTATCTCCACACCCACTCATCTGACTGAAACAACACTTGCCACATCAAGAGATATTTAGTCCCTGACGGAGCATGCAAATTTTCATGTGATTCAGTTGAACAGTTGTGAAGTTATTAAAGTGCAAATGTTTGAGTTTAACATAGAAGAGGAGACTGAACCCTAACTATACTGTGGTTGCATTAGTATAGTTAGGGTTGGACAATCACTTCTGTGTTAAACTAGAAACTTTGCACTTTAGTAACTTTTGCAACCATTTGAGCAATTTGCATGAAATTTTGCATGCACTGTCAGGGATCACAGATCTCTTGACTTGGCAAATTCTGTTACGGTCAGATGTGTGGATGTGGAGAAATGGGGGAAGGGTTAAAAATGTGAAATTTACCATTTTTCTTAAAATTCTTTGACATGCTGCTGCGCGAAAACAGTGTGGAATTTTGGTCTGAAATGTATAGGGTATATAGGTTTTGGGCCACAGTGATGCCTTTTGAAGGTTTGGTGAAAATAAAGACATAAATAAGGATATGAGTGATTGGATACAATTGCAGTCTCTCTAAAATTATGGATGAATGGGAATGCATGGCTCGGAGGGCCCTATGCTCCCACAAGCAAATAAGCCTATGAGAATACTTTCTCAAAAAGTACAGAAATTCATTGCAAAAAAACTTAATGCATCACTTAGGGTTCCAGTGACAAAAGCTGGGAAATGTGGTGTTAGAGTTTCCAAACCCTAACACTTCACCCACCCTACACACACCAGCAGGCATTGTGGGGTGCCTTGGGGTTGTCACCCCTAATGTTCACCCCATTCTGCTACACTGTATCCTTCTCAGCTTATTTACTCATGGAATGGGGTGAGTGCTAAGGCTGACAGCCTCAAGGCACACCCCTGATGCCTGTCGATACATGCAGGGTGGGGTGTTAGGGTTGGAAACCCTAACACCACATTTCCCAACTTTTGTCTCTGGAATCCTAACTGGTGCATTAACAAAGTGTTTTTGCAGTAAATAATATATGTTTATACAACAGGGGTGAGCTGATAACCCATTACATAAAAACAGGTATTCTCACTGCACTCCAGTTATCACACTGTGACAACATCATCACAGTAGTGATAATTGGAGAAGACGCCAGTTATCACACCCATGCAAAACCCATGCAAACCTGTGCAAATGGTACTTTTTGCAACAATAGGGGCCCCTATTATATAAAACAGATACATGAAAGGCACTCGTGTGATATGGAAAATGGCTTCACTCTTTTAGAGTGACCTCTGGATACCTACTCATGGCTTCGCCACCTGTGACTATCCAAAGGTCACTCTAAAGGAGTGATGATATTTAACATATTACACTCATGTCCTTCATGTAGCCCCTATTTATATATATATATATATATATATATATATACACACACACACACTTCTCCTTAAAGTGAACCAGCATATTCTGTGGTGATTTGCATATGCAGCCCATGTTGCTTTGCATTGTGGGAGCATGTGTGATTTTTATTTCTTTGAAACTTGGCTTCCCGCCAAATGCCCTTTGGGTAACCATTGCCTCAGTACTTATGCACAGAGGTTCTTTGTCTCGTGTGTGTGTGTGTGTGTGTGTATATATATATATATTTATCTGTATATATATATATATATATATATATATATATATATATATATAAGTATATATATTATGTACACACACATGTATATAAAAGACAAAGAACCTCTGTGCGCAAAAACTGAGGCAAGGGTTACCCCAAAGGGCATTTGGCTGGGAAGCCAAGTTTCAAGAAAATACAAAATCACACATGCACACACAATGCAAAGCATCATGGACTGCATATGCAAATCACCACAGAATGTTATGCTGGTTCAGCTTTAAAGCAGAATTGCATGGTGCCGAAAGGCCTCTCACACAGTTTGCAAAGGGTGCTAACAGATGACGTAGACACGTGTTTCGTCCTACCAGGACTCATCAGTGTGCCTCGTCTGTTTGACACCCCAGAGGAATGAACCAGCTACCCTAAGACAGTCTGTCTGGGTTATATTGTGGTGAACCCATTAAAATAAAAAACTATTTAAAAGACAAAGAACCTCTGTGCACAAACACTGAGGCAAGGGTTACCCCAAAGGGCATTTGGCTAGGAAGCCAAGTTTCAAGAAAATACAAAATCACACATGCACACACAATGCAAAGCATCATGGGCTGCATATGCAAATCACCACAGAATGTTATGCTGGTTCAACTTTAAGCAGAATTGCAGGGTGCCGAAAGGCCTCTCACACAGTTTGCAAAGGGTGCTAACAGATGACATAGACATGTGTTTCGTCCTACCAGGACTCATCAGTATGACTCATCTGTTTGACACCCCAGTGGAATGAACCAGCTACCCTAAGACAGTCTGTCTGAGTTATATTGTGGTGAACCCATTAAAATAAAAAACTATTTAAAAGACAAAAAAACCTCTGTGTGCAAATAAAAGAGCTAGTGTACTGCCTGAAATTTCTGTAATATTACCTTTCAAAAGTAGTGAACTATTTCTTCTCATATCTGAAGTATTTTTTTCTTTTCTCTTTTACTAATTAGATTTTCTACCTGACCATACTTGGTGTGAAGTGTTTAACAGTACTCTACATGGAGGTTGACATAGCTACTTCTATTCCTCCTCTCAGAAAATGGCCTTGAAAAATAAAGCATTTTAATTGGCTGAAAGCCATTTTCAGCATGCATTTATTTTTTCAGTGGATGCTCAGCGAAAAACAAATGTAAATTTGGGGTGCCCCATTATTTAGCATATTCTTGAGCACCACACATTTTCAAAGTTGCCAGCTGCCATGTTAGTTTGTCTCGCTTAGTGAGATTCACCTTGGCAGCATGGCTCTGTACCCCTGATAAAAATTCCTTGGGAAAACCTCACACCGTGACTGCAGTATTCATTTCAGGGCATTTCAAGTAAAGTTAACAAAAAAAAAACTCAATTTTCTGCCATCTGTCAGCTTCTCTTCACAACCAACTGTCTGAAGGCGGGTCTTGCTGCTTCTGACACCCTGATGCTAGCTTGCTTTCTTCTCAGCCACAGAGAGAAAAAATCCTTTTTTTTTTCATACATAATTTTTTTCTTGGCTGCCGGGTTTACTGTCCTCCCTCCTTATTTAATTCCCGAAATTTTGACCCGTGTCCAACTGATGGTAAATCTACTAAGTGTGTGACAGTAAAAATTAAATGGAAAGCAACTTAAAGAAAAAAAAAACACAATCCACTTCTTTTTAGTGGTCGGGGGGAGAGAGAATACTGGAGTCTTTCTCCTACCTGTGCTCAAGTTGAGGGGGGGCGTGGGAGTGGTGAGGTAACCATTGTGACACTTGGACAGCTGGTTCTGATCACTGTATGCTTTTTGTAATATAAAAATGTGTTATTGACTGTCTCTCATGAGTGATGCTGAGACAGTGTGTGAGATCACACACACACAGGTTTTAGATACAAGGTGTTACCTGGAAGGCCAGGAGCTAATTATAGACTAGAACAGGTCTAAATTGGCTATCTCCTGTATATCTAGCTTGATTGTAGCTTGCCAGGTGCTAGGCTAGAATCATAAACTTTTATGATGTTTAGAGACCGAATACAGGTTATGACGCCTTAGTGCGAAGTCAAATGTTTCTTTAATGTCTGTGAAGAAAGGAAGACACTCTACATCAAAGGGTCATATGAGAAAACGAGTTTTGCTGAGGTCACAGAAATCCTGTTTTGCATAGATTTTTTTATATATTCTGACAGGGAGGAACTAGGTGACCTCATGCAAAGAGGTTGGCAAAGACAGTTTTTTAAACAGTATTCTGTTTTTTCTTCAGAGACACTTTTATCTTCACTCTGACAAAGAAACATCTTTGAGCACTTTAAGCAGGTATACAGGTAGACAAAGACAAAAGCTAAGTACTGTAGTAGGAATTGCACTGTTAAAACCTTGTTCTTTTAAAAGATTGTGTGGTGCTTGTGGTTCTTTGGCTAGCATTCTGGACTACCTGTGGTCCCTTTCTCAGCTAGGGCTTTGGTCGGTGACTCTTAAGGTGCACCTGGCAGCCATCTCTGCTTACTGGGCGCAATCCAGGAAGCAGTCAGTAGCACAGGAGAAGGTGGTCGGGCACTTTTTCAAAGGCCTTGATCACATATCCCCTCCGGTATGAGAACTTCCACCTCTGTGGGATCTACTGCTGATATTGGCTAAGCTCATGGGCAAGTCATTCTAACTGATACACAGGTGTGACATCTCTCACCTGTTGTGGAAGACCTCCTTCTTGGTGGCTATCACATCAGCCAGAAGGATGGAAGAGCTCCAGGTGCTTTCCATCGAGTCTACTTATCTGGTCTTCCACAGGGACAAGGTTGTCCTGCGCCCCCACCCGAAATTCCTTCTGAAGGTGGTGTCAGAGTTTCAACTTAACCAGGTGTTAGCTCTGCTGGTGTTCTACCCCAATCACACCTCGGAGGCTGAGTATAGGCTCCATACTCTGGACCCTTGAAGAGTGCTCTCTTATTATAAGAGCGGATGGCTGAAGTTTGGGGAGAGGTTCGCCAGCTGTTTGTCACCTACGCTGAAGCCGCACCTGGCAGACCTGCAGCCAAGCAGACGAAAGGCAAGTGGGTCACCTCCTGCATAGATCTCTGCTGTAGGTTGGCGGGCATGGAGCCTCCCAAAGGGATAAGAGCTCATTCTATCTGCCATACCGCTGCTTCGGTGGCTGCTTCCAGGGATGTCTCTATCCAGGAAATCTGCAGGGTTGCTACCTGGAAGTCAGCACACACCTTCATTGCCCACTACCACATTGACCTTGAGTCACACCGGGATACTGGTTTTGGGACCTCGGTTCTCCAGTCCTTATTTCCCAGGTAGGGGGTGCGCGCCTTGCCTCCCTCCTCCCAGAGAACTGCTAGGAGTCTGCCAGAAAGTGTGGATTGAACACCATATCCATGGCCCTAGACATGCAGGTTACTCACCTGTAACAAGAGTTCTAGGAGTGATATATGTTGTTCATCCACACAACCCACCCGACCTCCCCGGCTTTGATGTGCAACCTGACTTCCAGCAGGCTAGATCTGGTGTCATGGGGCAGAGCCAAGAGTTTTACCACTTGGGTGGGTGGGAGGAGCCACCTTGAAGACCTTCCAGCAAGATTTAAAGTGGCAAGGAACCTGCCAGTAAGTGTGGATGAACAACATATACCACTCCTAGAACTCCTGTTACAGGTGAGTAACCTGTATTTATTGACTGTCTCTCATGAGAGATGCTGAGACAGCACGTGAGATGACACACACACACACACAGGTTTTAGATACAAGGTGTTATGTGGAAGGCCAAGAATTAATTATAGACTAGAACAGGCCTTAATTGGGGATCTCCTGTTTATCTAGCTTTATTGTAGCTTGCCAGATGCTAGGCTAGTATCATAAACTATTATGATGTTTACAGAACGAATACAGGTTATGACGTCTCAGTGCAAAGTCATAAATGTTTCTTTAATGTCTGTGAAGAATAGGAAGACACTCTATATCAAATGGTCATATGAGAAAATGAGTTTTGCTGAGGTCAAAGAAATTTTAATTTACCTTCTGAAAAAGACATCCTGTTTTGCATAGATATATTTTTTTATATATTCTGACAGGGAGGAGCTAGGTGACCTCATGTAAAGAGGCTGGCAAAGACAGTTTTTTAAACAGTATTCTGTTTTTCTTCAGAGACACTTTTATCTACACTCTGACAAAGAAACATCTTTGAGCATAATAAGCAGGTATACAGGTAGACAGAGACAAAAGCTAAATACTGTAGTAGGAATTGCACTGTTAAAACCTTGTTCTTTTAAAAGATTGTATGGTTCTTGTGATATACGGTTCTATATTTTATGTTTTACATACTTTTATCTATTTTAGTAAAACTCTATTTTTAGAGCCTACTTGGTCTGTCTTTGAATTTTCTTTCTTTAACAAGTGAAGTATATATGATTAAAGCAGACACCGTGCATACGCTTGAATGGTGATACCAAACTGGAAAAAGGTAGAGTTTAATCTGAGGTCTTTTATTAGAGTTTTTAAGAGTTCATTTTTGTACACCTGGTTAGGTGCCCGTAGGCAAAGATATCTGCCCCCCAAAGACAGAATTATCTGAGCCTGTGTATTGGGTACACTAGCAAGAGATTCACAGTTTGAATACCTCCAGAACTTGAGACCAAAGGTTGATTCGAACCCAGAAAACAGACAGGAGGGTTACCTTGTTTCTGTTAACTGTTCACAAGACAGCGCTCAGAGGTTGGCAATGTGGGAGCAGAGGGCCTGACCTGCTGAGTGGGTTTGTTATAACCATAACAGACACCTCAAAAGTTAAAACTATGGAGACTCCCCACTCTAACAAAAAAATATATTCAAATACAGGCACAGGAACTATTTTATTATAAAATAAATCAAACATTTTAAGAGTTTAAACATCTAACCATGAACATTTTTAATTACATTTTTTTACATAAAATACAGTAGCCCATTTTCTAAGTGCAATAATACCCTCCAGGGTAGGCAGTATTGAGCAATACCTGACCTTCCAGGGGCTACAAGGCCCTCCGTCTGCGGCGTCAGACCTCATTACTCCCCTGGGCAGTCCAGTATTGCACAATATCGCCCACTCTGAAGGGTATTATGTCTTACATACATCATAAGGCCAGTGACGTCACTGGCATCCCAGCTGACCAAGAACAGCCATTCTGCTTCTGCCAGATTGTGTCACGTGTGATGTTACAGTAAGTGAGGTCACAATGCTGACGAGGGGATGAAGAGAAACAGTGCTACATTTGTCAGCCTGTAGGTATACTCCTGCACTTTACATCCCACCTAATACTGTCAGATAGAAAACCTTCTAATGAGCAAATGGAAGAAGAGAAGTACTGTACTTCAGAAATAAAAAGGCAGCAAAACAGAAATGTTGCTTTCTTCCTCCCAGTGTCTAGTTAAGCTGACACATCAGATAATCCGATACACTGGAGACTGTTAGCAAGTTTTGTGCAAAGCAGTTCTTTATTTAAGTGCTCTGTGCAGTTTAAAAAGCAAGGATACAGACCCTGAGGCTGTGCTCCTAATGCCAACCCCAGCATTTTGAGCCTGTGTTTGGCATGGAACATTGCTGGATTTGGCATTGGGAGCACTGCCTCAGCATGTCTCCTTGATTTTAAACTTCACAGAGCACTTAAATGAAGGACTGTTTAGCACCAATGTTGGTGGCACTAGCCAACATATTGGTAATAGTATATTGGATGTGTTAGCTTAACTGGACTCCTGGAGGGAGAGTGCAACATTCCTTTTTTTGTTGCCTACTACTGCTTTAGTGTGTGTACCCCTGCAGTGCTTTACAGAGTGGCTTTTGTCTGCTTCTGCCTGTTCAGAATTCAAAAGTAACAGCTGACTACTTTAAAGAATTATTAACATTTTCTACCCTCTAATTTTAACCTTAACCTTTAACCTCTTTAACCTTTTTTTTAATATATCTTTTCATCAGTTTTATGGCCACACAAATGACAAGCACAACAGTATGCTGCAGTTTTGTAACTCATACAATCATACAATGAAGCATCAAATACCAGTTTTAGAAACAGACGGCTGGTCAGGTCAGGTAGGAAATGTGTCGGATAACAGCTCATGGGATAAAATCATTATATTTTGCCGCTCTTTAACCTTTTAGGACTATAACCAATGTCTCCTCTTAAATGGGTATGTTATAAATATAGATCGAACTAAAACCAGTGTACATACGTAGTATATCTGATGAGATATACCTAAAAAAAAAACACAGGTGTGATACAAAAATATTTGTTTATATGTGTAAGGAAAGTGTAATGATCAGGGAAACAACATTTAAGTAATTTTTTTTTTATTTATGGTAGTTTTATTTTTAAGGCATTATTGAAGGTTTTTATTAAGTAAAGGTGGCAGCCACGATTGTGGTGGCAGGTCAGTTCTCTGTGTAGGGGGGTTAACTATGTGATGTGGTTACTAACAAGGGCAGTTAGGTTTAGGACCAGGATGGCCATACATGGTTCCACCATGTCGGTTTGACATCGGTCATGCCGACTGACACCCCAGCAGTAACAAAATGCTGATGGTGACCATGTCACCCAGCAGTTGTGCCACCCTACTGCCATTGTGGCAAAGCACTGGGGCACATCTTGGCTGTTTGCGGGGGGCTTTGCCCCCCCGCAGCCCCCAAAAAATTATATAAGCACCTCCAAGTCAGATGTGTAAGGGGGAAACAGTGCAACACCCTTGGAGCAGCAAGACGGCGGGCGCTGCAAAATCCTGATCAATGGAATGACTGTCTATCGGGTTGCAGCACCCACACTGCTGTCGATGTAGGGGTTTCGCTGTGCTGACGGCACACCACCATACATTATGGTGTTTTCATGAATGGTCACCTGACTGGTTTTACACGATGAAGTTTCTTTGATTTTTAGAGCCATTTTTTTTTTAAGTTAAGTAATGTAGTTTTAGAAGGCTTCAGAAGTTCTGAGTCAACATATAGTTTTAGCTTGGAAATTCCTTCTGAACCCAGCTGTTGAAAAGACTGCATTATCAAATAAGATTGAAGCAAATGTTTGTGTCTTAAAAGCTTCAGATATGCTGACATGCCCTTGACCTTTAAGCTGTAATTGCTCCATTTTCAAACTAGTTGGAGCCTAAGATCCCCCCCAATTGCTGTATTGCACTGGGCTTGAATTTAGCTCTTGGCTTGTTTACATTTTCTCATGAAACCAGGACTGTTCATGCATGTATTTCTTTTTATAAAGTCGCTTGTAAGTGCAGAACCCTCTTCCTTAGTTCCCTCACACTTCTAGAATTATGTTTCCCTAAAGTACACAAGTAACTCCAGCTGGGGTCTGTGAGAAATGTTAGTTTTGAAATTATCCAAACAGTGTTATACATAATACAAGTGGCAAGGTAGCCACCTGCCCCAGTCTAACCAGAAAGATGAAGTAAAAGGTGTTTGATACCTTTTGCTGGATCTTTTTTATTTTTGGTAAACTATTATTATTAGTTTTATAATCAAACCTTTCTAAACTGTTACATACGACAACCAGCAACAAGTATCTATTCTACAGAAATCATTACAGTAGAGTACTTAGTATGTTGATCCAGATAAATAAGGCACAGTCCTAAAAGTTTGTTGTGGTATAGTGGACCTAAAATAAGGAAAGACACTGAACCTATGCATGCCACAGTAGGAGGGATCTTATATCACATAACAACAGCAAGATAATGTTACAGGCTTCCATATTACCTGTGTGGTCTGGAAATAAAGGTATTAGAGTCATCATAAATGTTGCACTTTACATCCCATCCTAAGCAAGCATCATATTTCAAACATACAGCCTTATACAGACTGAGGAATGGAACCTGTCAACCGCTCATAACAATACCGCTTGTGGCGCTGATGACTTGAGTTCGAGAGTGAGCCTGGAACATCGGAGGGTTGGCTAAGGGGAGGAGGATGAGTATTCAGTGGGCTGTAGTCCTCCTCTAGGATGGATGTGATGAGGCAGTCGGCAACAGTCTGACTCCTGGCGGTGGCTAGGAGTCCATGTGCCTGACACCTCGTGCACATGCAGGGTAGGGATTCAGTGGGCATCAGCACGGGAGCACACACAATTGTGCATGACGTGCCCCTGATGTCATTTCATGTCTAGAGCCCCAAGGGGAACACATAGAAGAAAAAGCTTTCCATCAGGCAGTGGAATGAAGCTGGGGGACGTACAAGCTGCCCCCCTCAACAGAACCCCTGAACATAAGTCTTTGGCTGGGGTTCCAGGGTGATGTAAATCTCTCTTTTCAGGGTGCCCCTCCATGCGGGCAAGTCACAGTCCTCCAGGACTAAACAGCTGGGATGGAAGTGCTGGGGTGGAGGATGGTTCAAAGAGACCTGGGGCTGATATGGGGTACTTTGCCACCCTGGCCAGAGTGCCAGAAGAACAGCTGGGGGAAAAAACAAACAAACGAAAATTATACCTACTCTAATATGGCTGAACTACACTGCTAAAACAACACACTGAAATAGTAATACAGACTTGCAAAGTGGGTAACAAACTTTTGTATAAACATTGAGAGACAGTGCATCATTGGTCCATTAGCTCTGATCCATAACTTTATAGGAACACTAGGAAGGCCTCTAATGGAGATAGGAGTGTTGTCTGGTACATTCTTAGGGCAGGAGAACTGCAGTCTGAAGGTGAGCAGTTTTGGTGCCCTGAATACACAACAGATGACACTCTTGTATCCACAAAAGGCCCTCCTAGCATCCTTATACAATAATGGATTGCACAACAGTATTTTTTATTTAATGACCTTTTTTTATGTATACATTGGTCTCTTTCTGTGCAGAGCAAGTGGCACTAGTAAGAAGCTCACACCTACGGCATGCTCTGTAAGACACTGTTATAGATATACTGTAAGAGTATCTGATGTGGGACTTCCAGCACAGCTATTGTGCTACTGCTTGCACCACCGATGACCCAGGTTCAGAAATGAACCAAGGGCTGTCAGATGGCCAGCCAGGGGAAGGAGGATCAAGCATCCCAATGGACTCGGTCCTGCTCTGGGGGGGGGGGTTCACTGATCGGATGCTTTACTGCCACCTGGGTGACAACGGGTAGTAGTGCAGAGGATAGCACTTGGAAGGGAACGTTGGAGTGAGCATCGGGTCAGCTGGGTGTGTTGGTGTGCTGGCACCCAATGATATGGCATGGTCCTGGGAGAGGGTGGGTCTAATAAGAAAATTGGGTCTGGACTGGGCAGATGATGCCTCTGCCTGCCCACCACCCTCAGTGCTGGACTGCTTCCACTGTCTTCCAGGGGATCCTCCAGGTCTTCACCTCCGCTGTGGGTGGCCAGATGGAGACTGGGGAAGAAATGCTGAAGTCGTTGAAGGTATACCTGGCCCTGGAGGGGAATCCTGGGGTGCAGCGCAGTAGTGCTATGCAGGTGGGCCTTGGGGGGGCCTGGACAGGTAAGTGGAGCAGTCGCATCAAGTGGACATCAGGGCTTGGCAGAGATGGAAGGAGTTCCAACCAAAGCACCAAGGGGGAGAAAATATGTTCAGGAAAAAGAAAAGAGTACTTGATGCATAACTAAAGAAACACTGTGATTGGTTGGGAGTATTACATGACGCTCCCACACTTCTATAAGTCATATTGCAAAGCATCCAAAAAACTGTCCATGAATAGGTCCCAGCAGTGCTGACCCAGTACAGGCACAAATTACAGCATCAGATTTCAAGATTTCTACTTAGTGCAGAAAGAAGGAAATTGCTGAGTTCACCATGCAGCAAGCACCATCTTAAGTACCCAAGGAGCACATGTAAAACCTCAGTATTATGGTATACAATTAAGTTACACATAATAACATTGTTGAGAGATGTACTGTCATATCTTGAAACATAGAAACATAGAAGTTGACAGCAGATAAGGACCACAAGGCCCATCCAGTCTGCACATTTCTTTTTCTACCTTATAAATGTGCCATCAGCCTTTGCTCTGTCAATGGCCTATCTATTCATACTCATCTGTATTGCTCCCTTATGCCTATCCCATGCCTCTTTGAAGCCCTGCACTGTACTCATATCCACCACTTCCTGAGGCAGGCCATTCCATGCATCCACCACCCTTTCTGTGAAAAATAACTTCTTCACATTACCCCTTAATCATCCTCCCTCTAATCTCATGCTGTGTCCTCTTGTCCTACTATTTTTCTTATCTTGAAACGTGTTAGACTCTTTCACCTTTTTAATGCCCTTAAGGTGTTTGAATGTTTCAATCATATCACCTCTCTCCCTCCTTTGCTCTAGGGCATACATATTGAGCTCTGTTAATCTGTCCTCATATGTTTTCTGATGCAGTCCCTGCACCATTTTGGTTGCCCTTCTCTGGACTGCCTCAATTTGGTTAATGTCTTTGTGAAGGTGTGGCCTCCAGTACTGCACGCAGTACTCTAGATGGGGCCTAACCAGTGTCTTGTAAAGAGGGATTATTACCTCCCTTTTCTGACTTGTGATACCCCTACTAATACACCCCAACATCCCCCTAGCCTTACCTACTGCTTTAGTGTTGAGGCATAGAGCCCCCTAGTAAGGCACCTCTGACTTACGCACCACAGACTCCTGCTCTCCCCATACCTGAACCACTAGTCATGTTTCAAAGTTAGTGGAAAACAAGAGTCCAGATACTCAGTCCTCATGCATAGTTTCAACTTGGTCCTGGGATCCAAAATCCAGCTTTGTCCAATAGTTTCCCGGCCTCCTCGAAATTTTCCTTAAACGTGCTTCTTTCCGACATAGGTAACATGCAGCTGGGCTTGGTATTGCATTGAATGGGTTACTCCTAAAGCTCTCAACTTGGCCTGGATAAGGTAGAATTTTGCTGGTCTTTGGTAGCATAGCTACGATCTTGGTAAATGGACAACTAGTCGTTTTCAAAGAGCCCATCTGTCTGGCCACTTAAATCACCCTGTCCCTTTTATGCATGGTCCCTACCATAAGCAAGAAGGTACAAAGACCATTGGCTGACTCCAGCTGCTTTCTTGAGGTGATACCGTATGCCCAATGTACCACCAGCACCAGGTCCAGCTTCAGATTGTGTCCCAGCCATGTACTGGTGAATTCCTTGGGGTTATCCCCTTCAGTATTTTAGGCAAGCCTGGTGGGAATCTGATATTGATGAAATGGGAGTGCTTCTCCAAGGCCTCCAGTCTATATCAGAGTGCCTTGTTTTCCTTAACAAGTCCCATATTGCCACTGTATGCAGTGCCACGGTCACTGCCTCCTGAGCTTCATAGATGGCCACAGATTATTGCATTTCAGAAAGTTGCAGTTTCCCTTGAAAGTCAGAAACTTTTGGATCAAGAGCTGTCATCCATTGCTTCAAGGACCATGCTGCCTGCAAGATATCTTTGGTTTCAACCATAGCTTTCCCCCTGCACTGAGCCTGGTAGTTCCTTGCCCTTCTTTGGGTGCAGTTTTCCTATCTTACCCATGTCCAAAAAGCATCAGACTCACTCCGGCAGCTGTGAAAGGTAAGATTGTGTATATTCAAATAGCTAAACTCCACTCTGAGCACTAAAAATTAGCTTAACATTAGAAAGTTTGAGGTTTGTAAGGACAAAGCAGCAAAACCATATCTGTTCCCACTGGCAGTTAGCGCCACCCCTTTTGTTGGGTCTTCTTGTAGAGTTTCAGTAGACAAGTTTTCACGTATACACAGAACCCATCTTCAGGTGATGTAGGCCTGAACTCTTGCACATTAAAACCTACATGTTGGTCAAGCATAATGTGTTACATTTCCTACTTAACTACTTTGACTATATGCACAAGGATCAGTACAGTATGATAGCGTATGATAGTTTTAAATTAAGGTTTGTAGGACAGAAAAAGCCTGGAGTTGCCCATCAACATCTACAACCCCCCCCCCCCACACACACACACACACACACACTTCTTAGTGGTAATATTTAGCATCTTTCATAAAATGTATCACAAAACACTTTACAGGATAGTGATTCAAATACGGCAGAACAGCAATAAACAGAACTATGATGTAGCCATTGACTTGGGAACTGGGAAATCACAAGGTCAAATACCATCAAACACAAGTACTGACTTTGCAACCCTGAGCAGATTACTAACCTCTCTGTACTCCAGTCCACCCAGCTGTGGAAATGGGTAAATGTACAACTCTTTTGGGAATGGCATACTGCATCTCGGCTGAGCTATCCTGGTCGAATAAGTTGTAAAATAAAAAAATACAAGTATATCAGTGTACAAAACAAAGAATGGAGGCAGGACTTACAACCCACACAATTTTGGTCAGGATAGGTTCACAGTGGATCGGGGGTGGTAAAGAATCAAGAGAAATAAAAAAGTGGTGGGTTTTGAGGCTGGGTTTGTTTGAAAGTGGTGGGTTATGAGGCAGGATTATTTGGAAGATGGTTGCCAAGTCTACTAGGCAGAATGAGTCTGTAAACACTGGGATTCAACCAAGTGGTTCTGGTTTGATTGACTGCAGCCTGTCCCTCTCCCAAATAAAACAGTAAAAAAGCTGTCCCATTAGTGCAGTGGTACCTCTTACAATGCTGGTGACCTGGGTTTAGGAAACAGCTCTGGTTAAGAGGGCCCGACCGGAGGGGGGAAGATTGGACATCTCAGAGAATACACTTTAAGGAGGGAGTAAGATGACACCCTCAGCGCTACCACCACTTGGGTGTAGCTAGGGAAGCCTACATTGTTAGCGCAGGATGTTGTCATGTATCGCAGGGTATGTGCATGCCATGTGTATGCCGCTGCAATGTTGTCCATCCACAGCAACATCCTCAGGGGGCTGGGCTGTAACTAAGGGGGGAAAAACTCTCATTTGTGCAGTATGACGTCTCTGGGTACCCAGGGTCTACACCCACAGACCGAAGACAAGCCTGTCCACCTTCATCTCATTCCTGAGGGATTAGGGTGTCCCAGTGGCTCCACCAAGTTGGGTAAGCCACTGAGCTATGTAGGAGTAAGTAACTCCTGGGAGATGGGGGGTTGATAGAGCTGGGGTAGCTCAGGGACCAGAGGTGGAATACCCACAGAATGGGAAGAAAAAAAACACAGTTCATGAAAACGAAAAGGAAGTCATGGTCTTGACGCTAGGAAAACATAATTTCTTACTTTTATGATGAAAAGGCAGAGGCCCTCAATAACTTTTAGGAAACACTTCAAAATGAGTGACTGTAGTATAATAGAAAGTGGTTTTATGTAGCACCATTCACGCACACGCTATCTCAGAGTGAATGAAATACTGCTAGTGTAAAGACTGTATGGGCTCAAGCAGGACAGCAGCTGTTTGCACATGTAACCTTCACACGCTAGCTGTAGGCTATTATGTTTATGACCTGTCTGAGTAAGAGAGGGAATGTTGCCCAGGACATGGGAGTTATCCCCTACTGTTTCTAAAACTGTCATGGGATCTTTAGCTTCCTCTTGGACAACCAGCACAGATGGACAGAGGGGACCACCTATCTGCAAGACATATGTATGCATGTATGTACGTACATACGTATGTATTTACTTATTTATTTATTTCAGAAGCTTCACCAAGAAAGGCATGCTGAACTGGTAGCAGCTAATTTCCAGATGTGTCCTTGGGAGTGAACAATGAGGAACAATAAGAACACTAAGATTAAAACAGTAATAGGCGAATAAGCATCATAAATTGTGCAGAGACAAGGACTGCGAGAAGAAAAATACATAACTAAACAATAAAGTGCTGCAGGATAACCGCATTTGCAATTACAATACAATAAAGTGCTGGAGAATGTACATGAATGTAGATACAATACAATAAAGTGCTGGAGAATGTAGGCAGTACTGAGTTAAGGGTGGGAGCAAAAGTTGTCGATTGGAGAGAGTGAAGATGGGACTAAACTAGTGAAGGTGCGGGGTGAAAGGGGAGCAGAGATAGGAGGGTGGTGCGCAGCAGCCCAGGGACCAGTATCAGGAGCAACTGCAGGAGTGAGTAGTATAATCATGCAGGAGGGAGGAAAGTAAGTTGTGGGAAGAGGCAGAGCGGAAGGTAAGGGGGAGAGAACCCCATAGTTAGGGAAGTGGAAGGAGAAGGCAGTTTGACCAGCATTGGTTTTCTTTGAGGAAAGTGCGAGAGAATGATAGCCAGAATTGTGACGTGGGTAAACACTGATTGGGGGGAGGGGAGAGAGGAAGGTAGCAAGGTAGGAGGGGAAGGAACCAAGCCAGTATTTAGAGATGAAGGAAGCAAAATGGGTAAGGCATCTGGCTTCAAGGGAGAGGAAAGAGAGAGAGGAGTACAGGGAGCAGTGATCGGGCCGGGGGGGGGAATTGTCCAGAGCAAAGAGGCAAAAGGAGTGAAAGAGGGGATCCAGTCTGGCATGGGTGGACTTGGGAGCAGCACTGTATACTGTGTCATCGTAATTGAAGATGGGGAGTATCAGCTTCGAGACAACCTCTCGATGTGCAGGAAGTGGGATTCACCCTTTATTCCTGTAAAGTGCACCAGGTTTGGGGTGCAACTTCTTGTGGATGGCATACACATGTGCTGAGAAATCAAGGTGCCAGTCCAGTCAGACTCTGAGATACTTGAATGAGGGGACATCCTCAATTGCTGCACCATCAAGGGTTTGGAAGGAGGGAAGAGGGGTGAGCCTGGTGAGCTTCAGCCTAGTGTCAGCGGTCATAGAGACCATTTTTTTGCATTGAGTGACATCTGATTTATTTATTTTTTATTTTTATTTTTTTTAGCTTTTGTTGACTGGGTAAGTGCACTAGACAAATCCTGCCTATTTTCAGGCACGACCCAGGGAGAGGGGTATACAGATGAATGCCAACTGACCTTGAACCAGATTAAGCTGTTGGTGGTATTGTTAGTGAATGAGGGAAATTTGGCCAGGACACTGGGGAAATTCCCTTACTCTTTTCGATAAGTGCCATGGGATCTTTAACATCCGCCTAAACTACCACCAATCCAGGCAGATGGGACCTCGGTTTAACGTCTCATCCGAAAGACGGCACCTCAGAAGTGCAGCACCCCTCTCATGCTGCTCTACGGTGTCAGTACTGGGATATTAACCTAAGTGCCAGATGTGGGAACTGAACCCACAGCCCTCTGATCTCCCGGCCTCAGGCGAATGTGCTACCTACTGAGCCACTGACACTGCTAATGATTTGCCAGGAATCAGTGCTGAATGTTAATAAAGTCCAACTGGAGCCTGACCTTGAGGACAGAGGCCAGAGGAGCCAGAGGCACAGGGTACCATGTCATCAGTGTACATATGGATGGACGCAGTGGAACAGGCAGTGGGGAGGTCATTCAATAAGATGGAGAATACTGGACCAAGGACAGACCCTTGAAGGGATGCATGAGCTGATAGGAAGTGGAAGGGATATGGAGACCTGCCCTTAAAGCAGGAGCAGAATCAACTGACTGACAAGTCAAAGAGCCCTGCAACCTTGAGTTTGTCCAGCAGGAAGGGGTGGGCAACAGTGTCAGAGGCTTTGGCCAAGTTGACAAAAATGGCAAAAGTGGCCAAGTCGTGATCTGTGCAAGACAGAATGGAATCAGTAAGCAGGATGAGGGAGGTGGAGGTGAAGTGAAACTTCTGGAAGTCAGACTGGACAGGGGTGAAGAAGGAGGAGGAGGAATCAAGGAAAAAGCTGAGATAGCACAAGGTGTTCTTGAATCTTAGCCAGAGTGGGAAGCAGGGAGACAGGGCAGTAGTTGCCAGGAGAAGAGGAGTCACCCTTTTTAGGAAGGAGGATGACAGTGGCACATTTCTAAGTGTCAGAGACAGGGGCTAAGGAGAGGCTGAGAAGGGAGGTAATAGGTAGAGCAATGGCAGGGGCAGAGAGATGGAGGAGTTTGGGGTCAAGACCATCAGGGCTCATGCCCTTGCAGGGGTTAAGAGCCAAGAGAACCTTAAAGAAAGCTGCTGGACTGATAGTAGAGAAGGAGAAGGGGTGGTGTCAGGTGGGAGGAGGAGGGGGACAGGAGGAGGAGGAGGAGAAGAAGGTGTTTGAACCATGTGGCCAGAGGTGAGACCACTACCATGTAGATACAAGAAAATCAACTGAAACAAGAAAATCTAAAATGAGGTGACTTAGCACTAGAGATGATCACATTCTGATTTTTGGATTCGGATACAGCAGAATCCAATCCAAAAGTTAGTAATTAGAATGCTAAATCTTAGTCAGATTCCGATCTGATCCAGTCAGATTCTGAATTCTGATTTCATAATCTGAAATAGGATTTTTAAATTTGAAGATCTTAGAGGGTATCTCCTCCATTAGGCCACACCTTTGGAAATATAAGCTGTCAGCGCTAGGTCTACATGGAAACATTTGCTATCTGGGGGCCACTTAGGATGATGTGTAGTGTCTACGTGTACATAAATGTGGGTAGCCCCATCACTCCTCAGTTTTTTTCCACCACCTATCATCCTCATCAGAGCTGCCAAAGGAAACATTGTCACCTAAATGTTGCTGTTTATTTTTTTAATTTTATTAGTGTATATATTGTCATCTCTTGAAGGTACACACACACACACGGTCTGTATGTGCTGTTTGGGCCTGTCTCACAAAGTGAGGACTTGTGAGATTTGCCAGAGCTTCAATCAGGGTACAAGGCAATGCTGTAAGACAGCTCTAGAAAATTTCCTTCTGTTAAAAACATTGAAAACCATGGAAAAGGAAAAAGGTTCAAAATGTGCTTCTTACTCATTGTCAGCTAAAGAGTGGCCATTGAAGTCTAAGGATCAGGACAAAGAACGGTCATAGTTGCAACCCTCCTTGTCATCTGGCCATAAATACAAACACAGAGAAAAAGAAAAGCCTGCTTCACCGGCAAGGTCCCGGTCACCATTGTGACAAGGTAAACCTTCATCATTGCCTGCTGTGGTGGCATTGACTACAACACCCCACCCCAACCATCAGTGAGACCCCAAAGTTGGGACTTGTCTTACGCACTGCCATACATACTGTGGATGGTATGACGCCATCATCGGCAGTCCAGGGCCTGTCGACACAGGTAGTCCTAGCCCCTTTGCAGGGCACTGTCAACTCACAGGCTGTGCAAGTGTCATTTTCTGAAATGATTTGATGCATTCTGTCTGGATTACCAGTACAGGCAGTTATTCCACCAAGGGGGACGTTCTGGCACTCAGACCCCATTGACAGGTTCCAGTAGCACATCACAGATTCCTGCCTCTCAGCCGCCACCGTCACTGCTGGTGTATTCTATCCCTCCGGCAATCTGTCCATCATTGGGGTGCCACATAGTGGAATTCGCCACCCCCTTCCTGAGGTCCCCTCCCTCCGGAGTTAGACTATTTAGAAAGGGGGGGTGGGGCACGGGGGGCACATCCTCCTGCAAAAAGAGGGAATAGCGACATCAGGACATGATGCCTGAATGACCAGGTGCTCTGCCGCGTGGCCCCATGTATAGATAGGACCGTATTCTATGTCTCCCATTGTGGGTTGTGCTGATGACAAAAATTAAATATAATCCAGACCTCAAGCACTTAGAGGAGGAATATGAGGATGAAAAATTTCAGGAGGGTCTCCCTTTCTCTAGCTCTATCCTCTCGACTTGTAGTAAGGACTCAGTGGCCTGTGCCCCGAGATCTCCTCCTGAGGACCCCACTTTTCAAGTAATGATGCAGCAAATGCAGTCTACCATGGACTTTGAGGTGGAAGAGGAAGATTTCACTAAAAGGAATCTCATGGAATTTTTGGAGGTACCCTAACCCCCGCCATTATTATTCCACTTATAAATCCTGCAATGGAGAATACTACTTTGGCTGCATGGTACAGATCAAACTCCCTCCCTCCCTGCAATCCCCAGAAAGGCTGACAAGCAGTATCCTTGACCATCTGCGAAACCTTATTATGCAAACCAGTTAAAAACTGACCCTGTGGCCATTATGGCTGCTCATGATAGGTATAGAACCCCTAAACATATGAATACTTTGCCTCCTGATAAGTAGTCTAGTAGGCTAGATGTGATGGGTTAAACGTACGTATGCCTCAGCATCATTAGGCCTTGGGACTGCAAACTCTCAGGCTCACATGATCAAATATCTGAACAGCCTTTGGAACGCTGTTCATTCTGCTGCTCAGGTTTTGCCTGATGACGCTGCCTAGAATGATCTACTAAAAACATTGTCTGCTGGTGCTGAGGTTGTCAGACATTTTCTGTGCTCAGCTAATGATGTCTCTGATACTTCTGCCAGGGCTGCAGCTTCTGGCATTTGCATGAGGAGATATTCTTGGTTTAGAGTTGCTGGTTTTGCCACTGATGTGCAACAGGGAGTTTTGAATGCTCCCTTTAAAGGGTCAGCACTGTTTTGCTATGATGTTGAAGAGACTCTATATATAGAGTTTCAAATTTCAAAAATGACTCTAAGGTCGATAAAGTCCCCATATCCCACTCCTACTAGAGATAGTGGCTGGGGTTCCTTTCATCCACCTGCTGCCCAAGGTAGTTATGCCAGCCAACAGCAAGGCCTTGGCAGAAGAGGTGACTCATTTCCGGGTCCTATCCCACTGGAGGGAATTGGTTCAGGTGGTTCTGCAGCCCATGGTTCCACCGAATTCTATTCCATCTCTCCCTCCTCCACCTCACTTGTTACTTCCAGGGGTGAATGTGGTGAGCAAGATCTTCCTGCACCTGAAGCAATGTCAGGAGATTGCTATGTACTAGTGGGTTCTGCAGATCTGTCTCTGGACAGAAAGGATGTATATCATCATGTAAAGATCAGGATATCCTACAGATAACACCTTCACTTTATTTATTTAATTTATTTATGTCTTTGGTTACTGGGGGTGCACTGATCCAAGGGACCATTTTCAGGCATGACCCAGGTCATGAAGATGGCACAAAAAGTACATACAGTACAACACATTACATGGAGTACAGGTTTTAACAACATGGTGAAAAGTATTGCACACAATGATTGTAGACAAGGGTAGCATGGGTATATAGGGTTCCACCAAGCCAGTTTGAGAAGAAATTTGTCGAAGTCCGGCACAGCAATGGGATTTTGCCGATGGTGACCACATTGCCTGGCAAATCCATTGATGGATGGCTGCAGCATCCCAAGCATTGTGGCATTTTTGTCTTGTTTGCGGGGGGCATTGCTCCCCTGCACCACCCAGGTGGGGGGGTCTCTGCCCCCCGCACCTCCCAGATCTCTAAATATCTAACTACGGGTAAGGCAGATTCATGGGGCAAGTGGCCAAACTCTGGAGTCGATCAATATGTTCATTGCCCCGACAACCTGTTTGACACTGCGGGTGTCAAACAGGTTGTGTCACTGTGGGGTTTCTTTGTTACAGCATCACAGCAGAGCAGGACACTGCAGTACAGGAGCTAGCGCAACAAAACTCACCCAAAACAGGGACCAAGACAAAAAAAAAAAAAGGAAATCCAGAATACTTCTGATCATAGGAGACTCCGTGATTCGGGGAGTTGATACCTACCTCCAGCTGTAATGGTCAGATGTCTCCCTGGTACATTAGCATGGAGAGACACTGACCGCATTGCTAAACTTGTTCGGGAAGCAGGAGAAAACATTGACATCCTGGTACACATAGGGACTAACGATCTCGCCAGCTAGTCAGTTGTGGAAACCAAGGAACACTTGACCAGGCTGGGAGACAAACTGTCATCCATTTCATCCGCCATCTCCTTCTCTGAGATCCTGCCAGTCTGGAAGAGGGGGGAGATGGACAGAAGGTCAGAGAAGGGTTGATAGGGGAGCTAAACATGTGGCTCAAGGGCTGGTGCAAGGAAAAAGGACACAAATTTGTAGGTAACTGGCAGCAGTTTTGGGAGCGAAAGTTCTTTAAATTCAATGGACTGCATCTGACTAAGGAGGGAGTCAGTGCATTGGGGCAGAAGTTTGACGTCTTTGCAGAATATTTAAACTAGTAAATAGGGAGAGGGGTGCAGCACCCGATACATCGAATGGGAAGAACACCCCTCCCCCCTCAGCTAGTGATCAGACAGGAGTTCGGCATGTTTATAGTTCATTTGCATCATCAGGTAAGGAAAAAAGTCTGGCTTCCCATACGACACGCAGGGGAAATGCCGAACCTCACCCAACAACTAACACACCGAAATCTGGCCAATGGAAAATCATGTACACAAATGTCGGCAGTCTGGGAAACAAGGTGGCTGAGAATGGGATCAGAGCAGTGCAGCACGAGTTTGTGGAGTTGGGGAGGGGCCTTAGACAAGTAGTACACACGGTAACTTTCTCGGAAATGCTACCTGTCTATGGCATGGATGAGGCTAGGGTACTCTGCACCATGGGCTTCAGTGACTGGTTGGGGACGGAGGCTCCACCTGGAGGGATGCAGGCTTATACAGGCGTGATGGTCTGCATCTATCCAGGAGGTGAACCAGGATCTTAGTTGATAGGTTTAAATGCTTCTTTGGCAAGCATTTAAACTAGCCAAGGGGGGAGGCACTGAAAAGGAGAAAGGAAATCCTAGGCCCCCCCCCCCAAAAAAAAATCAGGGTAGTTAGTGAGATAAACACCAAGACAGAGCAGTCGATAGGGAGAAGGGCGGGGGGTAAATGGAGAAAAAGACAAAGGCAGAAAAGACAGGGATGGGGCAAAAAGAGATAAAGCCATAAAAAACAGAGGGTAATGAATACCAATGCCCGTAGTCTAGGTAAAAAGCTCCCCAAAATGGTGGCCTTGATGGAAGAGGGAAGCCCAGATACTGTAGCAGTCACAGAAACATGGTACACAGAGAACCATGACTGGGATGTCAACATACCAAGGAACACGATCTACAGGAGGGACAGGGAGGGAAGAAGAGGAGGAGGAGTAGCTTTCTATGGAAGGGAAGGGATCAAAGCAACCGAACTAAAGGGTAAACAGGGAAGAGAGGAGGTACTGTGGGTCACTCTCGAGACTGAAATGGCTCCACAGTTTGCACAGGGGTTGTATACAGAACCCCATCTCAGGGGGAGGAAATGGACAAGGAAATGATAGAAGGCATCCTTGGGATGGCAGAGAAAGGAGAGCTATTGCTGATGGGGGACCCGAATATGATAGATGTTAACTGGAGCACCTTTGCTGCATCCACATCCAAGAGCAGGGCGATTCTTGTTGCCCTACAGGTGGTATGCCTCAGACAGCTAGTTTTGGAGCCCACTCCGGAGGGAGCAATCTTAGACATGGTACTCTCAAATGGGGACGGAGAGAGGATCTCCGATCTTGAAGTGGGTAGCCACCTGGGAACAAGCAACCACCAAACAGTGGGATTCACAAACTTAGCCGTAGAGTCAAGCCATACAAAAGTGAAGGTACTGGACTTCAGGAGGGCTGATTTTGTCAAAATGAGAGAGTGCCTCAGAAAAGCACTAGCAAACAGGCAAGAAGGTGGGGTGGAACAACAATGGGGAAACATCAAAACCGCCATCACAGAGGCAACAAGCCTTTGTGTGAAGCAAATAAACAAGTCAAAATGAAAGAAAAAAATACTATGGTTCTCAAAAGAAGTGGCGGGGAAGGTAAGGGAGAAAAAGATAGCATTCCGGAAGTATAAGGAAACACAGAAGGAGCAGGACAGAGAACTGTACCAGTTAAAGCAGAAGGAAGTGGGGAAGGCAGTCAGAATAGCAACGGCCCAAACTGAGGAAAAGATGGTCAACTCGGTTAAGAAGGGGGATAAAACCTTTTATAGGTACATTAGGGAGCAAAGAAAGACTAAGGCAGGGATACTGAGGCTGAATAAAGAGGAAGATGGTTGGGCAGAGAGTGACAGAGAAAAAGCAGGGATCCCGAACGAATACTTCTGCTCAGTATTCACAATGGAAAAGCAGGGAGAGATACCTAATCCAGTTAATAGAAGCACTCTGGAAAGGGGGTGATATTAGTCCTTTCACAGAAGAAAGGGTTCTGAAAGAACTCTTAAAACTGAAGGTGGATAAAGCAGTGGGGCCTGATGGGATTCACCCCAGAATTCTAAAAGAACTAAGGGAAGAACTAGTAACACCACTGACTACCCTTTTTAATAAATCATGGGAGGATGGTGTGGTACCTGAGGACTGGAGGAGGCAGGTGTGATTCCCCTTCACAAAAGTGGGAGCAAGACAGAGGCAGGAAACTATAAGTCTGTCAGTTTGACCTCAGTGGTAGGGAAAATGATGGAATCACTTCTGAAGGAAAGAATTGTTGAGTACCTAGAGGTCAGTGGGGCACAGAACCCAAGGCAGCATGGATTCACAGCGGGAAGGTCATGTCAGACAAATCTAATTGATTTCTTTGACTGGGTGACCAAAGTAGCAGACCAGGGAGGGGCTGTGGACGTGGTCTACCTAGACTTTAACAAGGCATTTGACACTGTCCCACACAAACGATTAATAAACAAATTAGCCAGCCTGGGAGTGGGTCCCAGGGTGGCAGCCTGGGTAAAACACTGACTGGACAACAGGACACAGCGAGTACTAGTAAATGGAGTCCACAGTGATGAAAAGGGGGTTACTCGTGGGGTACCGCATGGTTCAGTACTGGGGCCGGTCATTTTTAATGTCTTTATAAGTGACATTGCAGAGGGACTGGAAGGAAGAGTATGTCTCTTTGCAGATGACACAAAGATCTGCAGCAGGGTTGATACACAAGGTGGGGTGGAAAGGATGAAAAGGGACTTGGCAAAGTTGGAGGAATGGTCAAATGTATGGCAGCTTAGATTCAATGCAAAGAAGTGCAAAGTAATACACCTGGGAAACAAAAACTCATAGGAAGAGTACACAACGGGGGTGGGGGAGATACTGATGACAACAAAAATGGAAACGGACCTGGGGTAGTCATATCATATGACCTAAAGGTGGGCCAGCAATGTGAGAATGCAGTAAGGAGGGCTGGGGGGATACTGGGATGCATAGGGAGAGTCATCACCAGTAGAAAACAGGAAGTTGTTGGCCTTCTGTACAGACAGTTGGTAAGACCACATCTGGAGTACTGTGTACAGTTCTGGAGACCCTATCTCTGCAAAGTCATAGACAGGTGGAGACTGTCCAGAGGAGGGCAACTAAAATGGTACAGGGTCTGCACCAGAAGACATATGAAGAAACACTAAAGGAGCTTAAGAGGTATAGCCTCGAGGAAAGGAGGGAGAGGGGGGTCATGACAGAAACTTTCAAATACCTCAAGGCAATCAGTCCAAGAGGGTAGCATCGTTCATAAAAAGAGATGTGCAAGAACAAGGGGGCACAGTTTGAAGATGGGGGGGACGGCTCAGAGGTAATGTGAGGAAGTATTTCTTCACTGATAGGGTTGTTGATGCATAGAACAACTCTTCTGAGGAGGTCATAGAGTCAAAAACAGTGGGGGAATTCAAGAATGCATGGGACAGACATAAGGCAATTCTAGTGGGGGTAGGAGGAAGTAGGCTGTTGGTTAACTAGGATCTGCATCTTATCCATTAGGTAGGGAAATGGGCAGACTAGGTGGGCCAAGCAGTCCTTATCTGTCATCAAATTCTGTGTTTCTATGTAAGATCCCAGACCTGCAGACAACAATGACAGAGGCTAAGCTGGACATAGTAGCCATTAGCAAGACATGGTTCACCAGTAACCACTCTTGGGAGACTTCAGTACCCGGCTATGTACTGTTCAGAAGAGACCGAGGTGCAAAAGGGGAGGTGGAGTGGCTGTTTATGTAAATGAAAATATCAAAGCTACAGAAATTCAGAATACACATAAGGAGCCAGAAGTACTGTGGGTCACCCTGGAAACAGGAATTGGGACAGCCATACGAACTGGGGCTGTCTACAGGCCTCCAGACCACGGGGAAAACATAGATACATTACCGTTAGAAGATATACAAAACATGACCGCTAAAGGGGAGGTTCTGATAATGGGAGACTTCAACATGCCAGATACAGATTGGTCAATACCAGCAGGAACATCCACCAGAACTAGACACATGGTGGATTCCCTGCAGAAGGAGGGCCTCAAACAACTGGTACAACAACCCACAAGAGACAGGGCTATCCTAGATCTAGTACTGACTAACGGGTAAAGGATCACAGATCTCCAGGTAGAAGGTCACCTGGGGGCCAGTGACCATCACATGGTATGGTTCAATTTGGCCACTAGAACTAAATCATCCCATTTCAAGGCAAAAATATGGGACTTCAGAGGAACTGACTTTGATAAGATGGCCAACAGAGTTAAGCTAGCCCTGGCAAGAAGAAATACAGGTGAGGGGGTACAGGCAAAGTGGGCACGCATTAAGGATGCAATACTTGAAGCAACATCCCATTGTAGTAGAGAGAAAAGCAAGAGCAAAAGAAGAAGGAAACCATTTTGGTACTGAAAAACAGAAAAGGTCAGAGCCAAAAGGCTGGCCGAAGATAGGAAGGCATACCAAACTTCCCTAAGGGAAGCAGGGAAGGCAGTAAGGCAGGCAAAGGCTCAAACGGAGGAAAAACTAGCACGAACAATAAAAGAAGGGGACAAGACTTTCTACAGATACATTAGTGAAAGGAGAAAGTCCAGAGGGGATATTGCTAAGATCAAAGGGGATAACGGGGAGTGTGTGGAGGAGGACCAAGGAAAAGCATCTATCCTGAATAGATTCTTCTGCTCAGTGTTTACTGAGAAGAAGGTAGGGCAGGGCCCACAGCTCAGCAACATGGACACGGGAGAGGGGGGTGTGCACTAGTCCCTTCACAAAAGAAAGGTTCCTACAAGAGCTAGCTAAGCTCAGGGTGGACAAGGCAATGGGACCTGATGGCATACATCCCAGGGTACTAAAGGAGCTAAGGGTGGAACTAGCAGAGCCATTAGCAGAACTTTTTAGTGAGTCTCTGAGCACAGGTGAAGTCCCAGAAGACTGGAGAATGGTTCATGTGATCCCGCTCCACAAGAGTGGTAGTAGGGAGGAGGCAGGGAACTACAGACCAGTCAGTCTTACCTCAGTAGTGGGCAGGATTATGGAGGCAGTCCTTAAGGAAAGGATAGCGCAACACCTGGGATCCATAGAAGCACAGGATCCAAGACAGCATGGGTTTACAACAGGAAGGTCCCGTCAAACTAATCTCGTAGATTTCTTTGACTGGGTAACCAGAGTGGTGGACCAAGGGGGTGCAGTTGACTTCAGCAAAGCTTTCGATACTGTTCCACATAGAAGAATGATTAATAAGCTGGGTAGGCTTGGGGTGGGTCAGAAGTTGGTCAACTGGGTGGCAAACTGGTTGGCGGACAGAAAACAGAGAGTGGTGGTAAACAGTATATAGTCAGAAGAGTTGCAAGTCACAAGTGGGGTACCTCAGGGATCAGTCCTGGGGCCAGTCCTCTTCAATATCTCCATCAGTGACACTGCAGATGGACTGGAGGGTAAGGTTTTCTGTTTGTAGATGACACCAAGATCTGCAACAGAGTAGATGATCCAGATGGGGTGGGCAGAATGAGAAGAGATCTGGATAAACTGGCAAAATCATCAGAGGAGTGGCAACTGGGGTTTAACGCAAAGAAGTGCACGATCATGCACATAGGGAAGAGAAACCCTGAAGCCAGCCATAGGTTGGGAAGGGAGTTGCTGGCAATCAAGAAAGAGACTTGGGCATCATCATCAAAGATGACCCGAAATCATTCAAGCAGACCACTAAAGCAGTAGGTAAGGCTAGAGGGATGTTGGGGTGTATTAGTAGCGACATTGCAAGTTGTAAGAGGGAGGTAATAATCCATCTTTGCAAGACACTGGTTAGGCCCCATCTGGAATACTGCGTGCAGTACTGGGGCTGCACCTGCACAAGGACATTAACAAAATGGAGGTAGTCTAGAAAAGGGCAACCAAAATGGTGCAGGGACTGCATCAGAAAACAAATGAGGACAGATTAACGGAGCTCAATATGTATACCCTAGAGCAAAGGTGGGAGATAGGTGATATGATTGAAACATTCAAACATCTTAAGGGCATTAATAAGGTGAAAGAGTATAACGTTTCAATATAAGAAAAATAGGAGAACAAGAGGACACAGCACGAGATTAGAGGGAGACCGATTAAGGGGTAATGTGAGGAAGTTATTTTTCACAGAAAGGGTGGTGGATGCCTGGAATGGCCTACCTCAGGAAGTGGTGGATATGAATACAGTGCAGGGCTTCAAACAGACATGGGATAGGCATAAGGGAGCAATACAGATGAGTATGAATAGATAGGCCATTGACAGAGTAAAGGCCTATGGCACATTCATAAGGTAGAAAACATGGGCAGACTGGATGGGCCTTGTAGTCCTTATCTGCTGTCAGCTTCTGTGTTTCTATGTTTCAGGCACGTATATTCATTCCGGAGGGGTGATTTCTAGGCCACCCATTTCCTGTCTTTGTCTTTCATTAGGGACAGTAGTATTCCTTAGAGATCCAGTGGATACAACTGCCTCTCACTCTTCGGGTGCTGAGTGGGAGGTAACAGTCCTGGATCTGAAGGAGGGCATCAGTGAGAAAACCAACAGTAGATGACACATCCGCGAGGGAGTATAAAGCTGTCCAGTTCACAGCACGGACGTCCCCAGGAGGCTGGAGGTTTCTGGGCAGTTGGAAGTTTCTGAAGGACAGGTATTTGGGGTTGGGGAGTTTAGGCTTGCTGGACCAGATTATGTAAGTGGGGGAGTGGTCGCTGATGGAATCCAACAGGCTCCCCACCTGGGGAACTTTGTCCACTCTGTTGGTAGCCACTCAATCTAGCAAGGAGTGGTTTTGCGTACGAACGTTGTGTCTGGTGGGGATGGAGATGGTTTGCACTAGGTTGTGCAGTTGTAATAGTTTGGTGTAGTCAGGTTCATGGGCACTTAACCAGTTAAAGCTTAAGTCCTCGAGGAATATGGTATCTTTGGGTGGGGAGAGTTGTCCCAGACCAGCTAGGAGGTTCGATAAACCAGGGACACCCCCTGCTGGGGGGTTGTAACCGCACCCCAGTTGTTGTAGGGGTTAGGGCTTCTGCCTGCAGCAGTGGATGTGCTGTAGCCCAGGTAAAAAATCCTGCAGTCCCACTTCAGTGGTGATAACATAAAAAAGTCGGGAGGGGAGCATAACTCTCGGGGTGAAGATAAGAGGAGAGACAAATAGAGAGGGGGATTGCTTAAAAGGATGGTATATCATTTGTTAAAGGGAAGTAGGGAGGGAGGCAGGATAAGATGGGGGATAGCTGAGAACAAAGCACTGACAGATACTATTTATGGTTAAGTGAGGGAAGAGAACAGCATACTCTACAGGCTAGCAAGTATAAGCTGCCAAGGGAGGTTTGGGGAGATAGAAAATTGCAGCCCTGATCACGTGACAATGTCACTTGAGCTGTCTGGCCTATAAATGTAGTGCCCACCCAGGATGGGTGGGGCAGAAATGATGGCGGGCTGCACTGTGCAGCCCAGAAAGGAAAGGAGTGTCCTCAGGTACCTGCTGTGTGCTGAATCCATCTGCTCCTGTTGGGAGGGTGGGGAGTGCGGCTTCAGAGACAGGAGAGCAGCAGCCTGTTGTGTGCTGAATCTGTCTGCTGCTGTTGGGAGTGTGGGGAGTGCAGCTTCAGAGACGGGAGAGCAGCAGCCTGTTGTGTGCTGAATCTGTCTGCTGCTGTTGGGAGTGTGGGGAGTGCGGCTTCAGAGACAGGAGAGCAGCAGCCTGTTGTGTGCTGAATCCGTCTGCTGCCGTTGGGAGGGTGGGGAGTGCGGCTTCAGAGACAGGAGAGCAGCAGCCTATTGTGTGCTGAATCCGTCTGCTGCTGTTGGGAGTGTGGGGAGTGCGGCTTCAGAGACAGGAGAGCAGCAACCTGTTGTATGCTGAATCCGTCTGCTGCTGTTGGGAGGGTGGGGAGTGCGGCTTCAGAGACGGGAGAGCTGCAGCCTGTTGTGTGCTGAATCTGTCTGCTGCTGTTGGGAGTGTGGGGAGTGCGGCTTCAGAGACAGGAGAGCAGCAGCCTGTTGTGTGCTGAATCCGTCTGCTGCTGTTGGGAGGGTGGGGAGTGTGGCTTCAGAGACAGGAGAGCAGCAGCCTATTGTGTGCTGAATCCATCTGCTGCTGTTGGGAGTGTGGGGAGTGCGGCTTCAGAGACAGGAGAGCAGCAGCCTGTTGTATGCTGAATCCGTCTGCTGCTGTTGGGAGGGTGGGAAGTGCGGCTTCAGAGACGGGAGAGCTGCAGCCTGTTGTGTGCTGAATCTGTCTGCTGCTGTTGGGAGGGTGGGGAGTGCGGCTTCAGAGACGGGAGAGCAGCAGCCTGTTGTGTGCTGAATCCGTCTGCTGCTGTTGGGAGTGTGGGAAGTGCGGCTTCAGAGACAGGAGAGCAGCAGCCTGTTGTATGCTGAATCCGTCTGCTGCTGTTGGGAGTGTGGGGAGTGCAGCTTCAGAGACAGGAGAGCAGCAGCCTGTTGTGTGCTGAATCCATCTGCTGCTGTTGGGAGGGTGGGGAGTGCGGCTTCAGAGACAGGAGAGCAGCAGCCTGTTGTGTGCTGAATCCGTCTGCTGCTGTTGGGAGTGTGGGGAGTGCGGCTTCAGAGACAGGAGAGCAGCAGCCTGTTGTATGCTGAATCCGTCTGCTGCTGTTGGGAGGGTGGGGAGTGCGGCTTCAGAGATGGGAGAGCAGCAGCCTGTTGTGTGCTGAATCTGTCTGCTGCTGTTGGGAGTGTGGGGAGTGCGGCTTCAGAGACAGGAGAGCAGCAGCCTGTTGTGTGCTGAATCCGTCTGCTGCTGTTGGGAGGGTGGGGAGTGCGGCTTCAGAGACAGGAGAGCAGCAGCCTATTGTGTGCTGAATCCGTCTGCTGCTGTTGGGAGTGTGGAGTGCGGCTTCAGAGACAGGAGAGCAGCAGCCTGTTGTATGCTGAATCCGTCTGCTGCTGTTGGGAGGGTGGGGAGTGCGGCTTCAGAGATGGGAGCTGCAGCCTGTTGTGTGCTGAATCTGTCTGCTGCTGTTGGGAGTGTGGGGAGTGCGGCTTCAGAGACAGGAGAGCAGCAGCCTGTTGTGTGCTGAATCCGTCTGCTGCTGTTGGGAGGGTGGGGAGTGCGGCTTCAGAGACAGGAGAGCAGCAGCCTATTGTGTGCTGAATCCGTCTGCTGCTGTTGGGAGTGTGGGGAGTGCGGCTTCAGAGACAGGAGAGCAGCAGCCTGTTGTATGCTGAATCCGTCTGCTGCTGTTGGGAGGGTGGGGAGTGCGGCTTCAGAGACGGGAGAGCTGCAGCCTGTTGTGTGCTGAATCTGTCTGCTGCTGTTGGGAGTGTGGGGAGTGCGGCTTCAGAGACAGGAGAGCAGCAGCCTGTTGTGTGCTGAATCTGTCTGCTGCTGTTGGGAGGGTGGGGAGTGCAGCTTCAGAGACGGGAGAGCAGCAGGCTGTTGTGTGCTGAATCCATCTGCTCCTGTTGGGAGGGTGGGGAGTGCAGCTTCAGAGATGGGAGAGCAGCAGCCTGTTGTGTGCTGAATCCATCTGCTCCTGTTGGGAGGGTGGGGAGTGCGGCTTCAGAGACAGGAGAGCAGCAGCCTGTTGTGTGCTGAATCCATCTGCTGCTGTTGGGAGGGTGGGGAGTGCAGCTTCAGAGACAGGAGAGCAGCAGCCTGTTGTGTGCTGAATCTGTCTGCTGCTGTTGGGAAGGTGGGGAGTGCGGCTTCAGAGACGGGAGAGCAGCAGCCTGTTGTGTGCTGAATCCGTCTGCTGCTGTTGGGAGGGTGGGGAGTGCGGCTTCAGAGACAGGAGAGCAGCAGCCTATTGTGTGCTGAATCTGTCTGCTGCTGTTGGGAGTGTGGGGAGTGCGGCTTCAGAGACAGGAGAGCAGCAGCCTGTTGTGTGCTGAATCCGTCAGCTGCTGTTGGGAGGGTGGGGAGTGCGGCTTCAGAGACGGGAGAGCAGCAGCCTGTTGTGTGCTGAATCTGTCTGCTGCTGTTGGGTGGGTGGGGAGCGTGGCTTCAGAGACGGGAGAGCAGCAGCCTGTTGTGTGCTGAATCCATCTGCTCCTGTTGGGAGGGTGGGGAGTGTGGCTTCAGAGACGGGAGAGCAGCAGCCTGTTGTGTGCTGAATCCATCTGCTCCTGTTGGGTGGGTGGGGAGTGCGGCTTCAGAGATGGGAGAGCAGCAGCCTGTTGTGTGCTGAATCTGTCTGCTGCTGTTGGGAAGGTGGGGAGTGCGGCTTCAGAGACAGGAGAGCAGCAGCCTGTTGTGTGCTGAATCCGTCTGCTGCTGTTGGGAGGGTGGGGAGTGCGGCTTCAGAGACAGGAGAGCAGCAGCCTATTGTGTGCTGAATCTGTCTGCTGCTGTTGGGAGTGGGGGAGTGCGGCTTCAGAGACAGGAGAGCAGCAGCCTGTTGTGTGCTGAATCCGTCAGCTGCTGTTGGGAGGGTGGGGAGTGCGGCTTCAGAGACGGAGAGCAGCAGCCTGTTGTGTGCTGAATCTGTCTGCTGCTGTTGGGTGGGTGGGGAGTGCGGCTTCAGAGACAGGAGAGCAGCAGCCTGTTGTGTGCTGAATCCATCTGCTCCTGTTGGGAGGGTGGGGAGTGTGGCTTCAGAGACGAGGCAGCAGCCTGTTGTGTGCTGAATCCATCTGCTGCTGTTGGGTGGGTGGGGAGTGCGGCTTCAGAGATGGGAGAGCAGCAGCCTGTTGTGTGCTGAATCTGTCTGCTGCTGTTGGGAGTGTGGGGAGTGCGGCTTCAGAGACAGGAGAGCAGCAGCCTGTTGTGTGCTGAATCTGTCTGCTGCTGTTGGGTGGGTGGGGAGCGTGGCTTCAGAGACAGGAGAGCAGCAGCCTGTTGTGTGCTGAATCCATCTGCTCCTGTTGGGAGGGTGGGGAGTGCGGCTTCAGAGACGGGAGAGCTGCAGCCTGTTGTGTGCTGAATCTGTCTGCTGCTGTTGGGAGTGTGGGGAGTGCGGCTTCAGAGACGGGAGAGCTGCAGCCTGTTGTGTGCTGAATCTGTCTGCTGCTGTTGGGAGGGTGGGGAGTGCGGCTTCAGAGACAGGAGAGCAGCAGCCTGCTGTGTGCTGAATCTGTCTGCTGCTGTTGGGTGGGTGGGGAGCGTGGCTTCAGAGATGGGAGAGCAGCAGCATGCTGTGTGCTGGATCCGTCTGCTGCTGTTGGGAGGGTGGGGAGTGCGGCTTCAGAGACGGGAGAGCAGCAGCCTGTTGTGTGCTGAATCTGTCTGCTGCTGTTGGGTGGGTGGGGAGTGTGGCTTCAGAGACGGGAGAGCAGCAGCCTGTTGTGTGCTGAATCTGTCTGCTGCCTGTGGGTGGGGAGCGTGGCTTCAGAGACGGGAGAGCAGCAGCCTGTTGTGTGCTGAATCTGTCTGCTGCTGTTGGGAGGGTGGGGAGCGTGGCTTCAGAGATGGGAGAGCAGCAGCATGCTGTGTGCTGGATCCATCTGCTGCTGTTGGGAGGGTGGGGAGCGTGGCTTCAGAGACTTTGTGCTGGAGGGAGAACACTATGCTTCTGCACCACAGGTCTTTACCTAATGCTTGGAAATAGTAGCGGAAGACCTTCTCAGGAAAGGTCTGTTTGTTGCCTCTTATCTGAAAGACTTGCACTTGACAGCCAGCTTCAGTGAAGCTCTGCTACATGCCCTGTCTCAGGCACATCAGTTGTTCAACAACTTGGTGGTCTCAGTAAATGTGCCAAAGTCAGTGCTGACTCCATACCAAAGTCTGCCATACATAGGAGCATGCCTGGACACAGAAATGGGTGTGCTCACCTGTCAAAGGACAGGGCAGACACTCTGATTGCCCAGCATACTTGATATGCAGGAGCCACTGTGTCTCTGTGTGGGCAGTGTTATGTCTCCTGGGTCTCATGGCTGCGGCCATGGTGACTATGCCACTGGCACGTCTTCATATGAGCATCCTTCAGTGGACACTTAGAGCCCAGTGATATCAGTTGACCGAGAGCTGGACCAAATGACTCTATCACATCTCCTCTTCACAGAGCGTTATTAGGATGGATTGTGAAAACCTATTGAAGGGTGTTCCATTCCTTGTATTAGTTCCTGTACAGTTTCTCACTATGGATGTCTCTAGCTTTGGTTGGGGTAGACAAAAATGTCAGTGTGATGCAATACATCAACACACAAGGGAGCATTCCTATCCCATATGAAGGGAAGGAAGCACTGAGAGTATTGTGCTGGGCTCTGTCTCACAGCCTTCAGCTGTTGGTGTTGTTTCTTCCAGGACTCCAAAACATCTTGGCAGACTAGTTAACAAGCAGGTCTCAGTCACTGGCTCATGAATGGGAACTCTGACCACAAGCAATAGGGGGTTGTCCAGAGCTGGATTTTTTTGTGTCCTCGCATAATGCAAAACTGCCATGTTTCTGCTTGTCCGCCCCAGGGTCTGGAGTTTTTTGGGGGGAGTGAGACACATTGTCCCTCTCCTGGAAAGGGAAATTCCTATATGCATTTCCCACATTCCTGTGAAGCAGAGGGTTCTGCTCAAGCTGTGAGTGGAGAGTGCCACTTCTCCTCACTGCTACATTCAGGCCTCGCCAGATACAGTTTTCACTCATTCAACATCTGGCAATCAATGGAACTTTCTGTATCATGGTCTGTTGTCCCAGGACAAGGGTTCTCTGGTCATCCAGACCAAGTCCTATGTCTGCAATGCATGGCTTCAGAAGACGTAGCCATTGTATGTTTAGGGTATCCCCTTTGTTTGCAGATGCACTAGGAAGCCTCCTACTAAACCTACTTATTTCCTGAAATGGAAGTGTTTCACTCCGTGGGTTGCTTCCCAAAACATGGACCCTTTTACTTGTTCTTTTGGTGCTGTGTTGAAATGCTTGCTTTTCTTGTCTAACTCTGATGTCCAATATTCCTCAATTAAGGTACATTTGGCTGTTACAGCAGGTTTCCATGCCCCTATAATGGGTCGTATGGTTGCCCAATTAGAGGTGTCTCATATGTTTCTGAGAGATATTCTTCATGTGAAATCTCATATCCGTAATCCAGTCACTCACTGGGACTTGAATTTTATGCTTGAGAAATTGACGTTGGCTCCTTTTGAGCCTGCCGCGAGTTGTGATTTACGTTTCCTGTCATGGAAAATGTTTTTAATTGCAATGACTTCTGCTTCAAGAATTTCAGAGCTTGAAGCTCTAATGTGTGAGCCTTCTTATTTGATTTTTCACGAAGAGTCTCTATGCGTATGAATCCTAACTTTCTACCGAAAGTGATATCGAAATTTACGCTGAATCAAATTATCCACCGTCCTGTGTTATTATCCTGAGCATGCCAACCAGTGTGAGGCACTACTCCACCATTTGAATATACATAGAATATTAAGATACTATATTACTCGCACCAAGGACTGCAGAAAGTCCTGTCAGATTTTGTTTCATTCGCCTTTGGGAAAGAGGGCGCTCCTGTGTCAATGCCTATTCAAATGGCTGGCACATTGTATTACGTTCTGTTATAGGAAGTACGGAAAGGAACATCCTGGTGCTGCTCGCGGTCACTCCACAAGGGGTATGGCAAGATCGGCTGCTTATTTCAAAAATGTCTCTGATGCTGACATATGTGCTGCAGCCCCATGGAGCATTGTTTATACTAAACATTACAGTCTGGACATCATCTCTCGAAGGCATGCTGGTTTTGGGCTTGCTCCACTGCAAGACCTTCTGTCCTGATCATGTATCAGACTGTGCCATCCTCCCAGTTTGCTTTATACTGATTGGAAATCATTCCAAAGGTGTGGCCTAATGGAGGAGATATCCTCAGTTACATAAGAACTTACTGTAAGATAGCTCTTCAAGGGAATCTTCCATTACGCCATACTATCCCTCCCTCCTTTCCCCTTTCAGTGATGGTCATATCAGATGCGTTGCCTAAAACCGACTCCATGCATCCTGTCTCCAGCCCTCTGCCTCTCCTTGTATGCCTAGTGATGGTCTCATCTCCTGTTTCCCCACGGTTGGAGGTCCTCCGAGGCTAATTTCCAGTGGGGAACTGAGAAGTGATGGGGCAACCCACATTTATATACATGTAGACACTGCATGTCGTCGTGGGCAGCCACTGGCTAGCAAAAGTTTCTGTGTGGTGCTAGCACTGGCAGCTTATAATTCCAAAGGTGTGGCCTAATGGAGGAGATTTTCTCAAAGATCTATTGTTATGGTAAGGTCTTCTGTAACTGCTATTTTTTCAATGCAGACAGGAAGTGGAAGCCGATGGTATTCTATACTCAGATTAGATTTGCACTCAGATACTCCAAAAATCCAAAAAAGAGCAGACTGACTGCTTTGATTTTGTAATATCTGATCACCCCTTCTTAGTAGGAATCTGTTAAACAGCCACAGACTATTTGACTGGGCTGAAGTAGGAATTGTAGGCCTTGCTGCCAGACTTTATAATGTACACCTTTGCATCTATTGCATGTGCTATGTATGCTACTCTATCTGTTTCCCTTGTTATTACTAATTGCTGGAATGATCTTTCTTGACTGTTCATCTATCCTTTGTAAATTACTTATGCATCTTATACTACTTGTATTGCTGTGTAACTATGTGACCCCCCCACAAATGGGGGTTCCCAAAAAGTCTTCCTTGAGCTTGCCTAAATGCTCACTGCCAGGCTGGTGTTCTGCATTTTAACAGTTTAAATGTATTGCCAGAGAGGGCCTGTATAGCCTCTGTGTACTGTCTCTTTTAAGAGTTGCCTGGATTGCAGTCGTGATTAATCTGAGAGGGATTTCTGTTAGAAGATGTACTTGTTTGCTGATCATTTGTTAGAGTGGTAATAATATTGCAGTTTGTTCTAACCTGCATTCTTTACAGCATGGGCAGTTCTGTTTGTTTCCATCATCTTGATCCTGGACTGCAGAATGGGCCAATCAGTACATTTGGGACTCTAAAATGGAGCCTGCCTACAGGGGCTTGGTGGGGCCAAAACTTGTAGGAATTGTAGTTTTGGGCTTTTGGCACCTAAAATAACCTGGAGGGGGAGCCCTTGTTGTGACTGACAGACAGATCAGCCAACCGAACCTTTTGGATCTTGGGGAAAGTCTCACACTGCTTGAGGTTTCAGTTAGATCTAAGTTGGGAAGTGAAGAAGTAACAGCTCGAGATAGTTCGAGCAGCAATCCATAGTGGATTCGCGCAGGAGAACTGTGGAAAGGCCTGAGTTTGGCCTGCATGCCTGCCTGCTGTTCCTGAGAGGGAACTTGTGCTTTTTTCAGACTGAATCCGAATTTGGAGAGCGAATTAAGCCTCTGAATTGTGACCAGACTTTAACCTGAAGAAGACCGAAGATTTGCTGAATGCGATCGGCCTGTCAGGACTTCCAGCTACCTCTGAACTCCTTGAGTGTGCAGAGACTCTGTAATTGTGACCAGAGAGCCATTTGCCTGGTACAGTGGAATTTCCTTACATGTGAATGCTGTTTGCTTATAGTGGGTCGTGATTTGGTTCCCCACTGTGTGTCTGAACTGTGTTTTGCTTGCTGGAGGCTGTATCCAGCTCCACGGACTGAATCCATATCCATTTCCGTTTGCCTGGGCCCTGCTACACTGGCCCAGCCAGAATACCTGCTATGCAGAAAAAGTCATCGACAAGAGACTGGCCTGGGGATCAGCCCCCTGCTCAATGCCTTGAACAGGAATGACTCCTCGGTGATTCGTGTGAGCCCTTCTTCTCCTGGCACTCCAGCTCAACAGCCTGCAGTCTCGATTTCGTCCTGCCTGTGTCCAGTATTGGGTATCGTGAGTAAACATCAGGGTAGCTCCCTGCAACTACAGCTAAATCTAAAAGTGTTGTCATCTGATTGTCTTGTTGCCTTTTCTTTCACGAACTGTGTCCTCCGGCTCCAGATTACAAATAGTGTGTGTTGTGCATGTTGCTTTCTTCCCTCATAGGGCCCCAACCAACTGCAATGTTCCTGGCTAGCCCATCGTTTTCCTACCTGGGTACACAAAGTGTGTGACTGTGTAGGGACTCTGAACAGCATGCATAACTGTCTGATTAATATGGCTGTTAAGCAAATCAACCTGATTACGCCCTTCCCTTGTTCAAGCCCCCTGGATAAATCAGCTTTAACTTTGTTTGCATTTAACCTGACTATGGTTCCAGTTTGTGCCAAGAGTATTGTACTGTTGATATTTGCTGTGTTTAATCTTGTTTTACAGGGGTCCCCAAGGCCAAGCTAGAGGAACCAGCCCTGGTGGTAAGTGCAAACAGTGTGGGTAATTGCCTGGTGAATAAGGGTCATTGTGAAAGTAATTATTGTATATTGTTCAGGCCATTAGAAGGGAAGGGGGAGTTACAGTGTCCTGGAGGGCTGTGCCCTGGTTAGCTTGACCACTAGCAACCCTGACCTCCGTGTGGAGGCACCTGTTTCATTAGCCAGGCCCCTTAACCTGCTACTAGCCAAGCAGGCAGGAGTAGTAGCCCTTGGGACAGCACCACCTAGGGGTTACAACTAGTTGCAAAAGGGATCGCGCTGTAAACAACCCTTGGCTCAATAGAGCATATTCTTGTTCATATTATATTATGAATAAAAATTTCATCTATTTCATCTGTCTGCAGTACCTGTTGTCCTGATGAAAATGTTATCACTTAAGCGATTCATGTTTACACTCATGGGCCTGAGTTTCAAAGAAGACTTCAGACTTGAACACTAGCCAAGAAAGGATAGGAAGCAAGAAGGGGAGAAGAGGGCCAAGGACATAGCCATATTGTACACTGTCATATACTGTATTCAGTTCAATTCAGATTATTTAAAACAGAAGAGAAATACACTGTAACCCAAAGATTAGTGTCTGTATAGCAAAAGAGGGAGTAAATATCAGAATATGTATCACTGGACAAAAGATGCAAATGTCCACAAGAGAAACAGGTACATGCAACAAGAAGAAAAAGCAAAAGGGTGGATGTGGGGTCCAGTAAATATTATTACAGAAGTATATTAATATGGATTGTAGACCAGGAGAAGCTACAACCAGCTGTTTGTGAATTAGAACTGAACTCAGACAAGGACAGTATGCAAGATAGCCGTGAAATGTGAAAGGTATTAAAGAGAAATCATAACTGTAGCACTGAGGTGTAGCAATACCAGTATCCACAGTTAGAGGGGGTCAGGTCTTCGGCTGTAAGGACGTTGACTATACAGATCAGTGTGGTTTCTGTGCTGTGCTCCATATCAAATCCAGATAAAACATGTTGTCAAGGATGCTGCCTGAGTGACCCAGCGGCAGCATGGCATGATACTGTACATAGGGAGCAGTGTTTGTGAGTGGATCTCGCTCACCACATTGAGGGCAGGTCAGGCAGCAGGCAGCTGCAGAAAGGCAGCACGCCTCAGTCAGGGAGGCTTGGCAGCAGGTTCTGGTGAAATGGAGACCCTTGCAGTTGGGCCAGGGAGCTTACTTTTTTCTGCAGGCATTTGCTGTGTATACAGGACCATTACAGCACAGGTCACACCGTTGGGAAGAGGGAGAATGTTGGGGAGAAAACTAGGCCAAAGACTCCCTGCTGTGTACATGAAGGCTCATAGAGCTTGAGCAGGGTGTATCTCTGCTTTGTCAGCAGTATAAGGGAGAAAAACATAAAGTAAAACAAATAAAAAAATTGTTGCTACAAAGCCATCAATCACCCCTACTTAGTATGAATGTATCAGAGGCCATTTAGTACACTTCGAAGTAGAATACTAAAGAGGCAGTTAGCAAGAAGAGTTGTGCTTAGGATCTGGAATAGGATTCTAGGAGTAAAGAAATATCCAGCTTGTTTGTTTTTTGTACTCGCAAACCATACAGATAAAGCTTCAAACTAAGCACAAAGCACCATGGGTATGCAAATCCTAATGTGTGAGGGGATATTGGAGTACTGAGCTGTGAACCTGGGGGGCCCAGATTTGACTCCACATACTCACAATGTGATCCAGATCAAGTCACTTGAGTGTCCGGCTGTAAACCTGGTGACCCAGACTTTACACCACCCCCACCTCCTCCATGAGCAGGTCACATGGTGGGGGTTAGAGCATCAAACTGTGCACCTGGAGACCCAGGTGTGACTCCCATTACCAACACTGTATGATCCTGAGCAAGTCTATACTAACATATTAACATACTAAGATGCCAGCAGAGTAGGCCAAATGGTCTATCGAATCTGCTCAAATAGCAGCTCATGGTCAAGGCACCGTTGCTGCCCCCCGCCCTCTCTGTAACCCCCCCAACCCCCACCAGAGTTACCCCCCCATTCCTGGCATTCCTTAGTTTTACCTTCCCCTTATATCTGTCCTAGCCCCTCTTGAACCCCCCACTGTATCCACAGCCACCAGTTCTGCGGGCAGTGCATTCCATGGGTCCATCACCCTCTCAGTAAAGTAACATTTTCTAGTCTCACTCCTGAGCCTTCCGCCCACCAATTTAATGGAATGCCCCCTAGTAGTCCCTCCCTCCCTTAGCTGGAACACCCTGTTGAGGCTGACCCTGTTCACCCCCTTTAGATATTTAAAGACCTCAGTCATATCCCCCCGTCTCTCCTCTCCTACAGGGCATACATGTTCAGCTCCTCAAGTCTCTCCTCATAGGATCTGTCCCCCATCCCCTGTATCATCCTAGTCACCATTCTCTGGACCCTTTAGAGGAGGGCAAGGTCCTTTTTCAAGAACGGGCTCCAGTACTGCATGCAGTACTCCAGGTGCAGTCTGACCAGGCAGTTATACAGAGGAAGCAGTACCTCCCATCTCCTCGAGGTTATGCCCCTGGCTATGCACCCGAGTATTCTACTTGCTTTTGCCGCATCCCTCCTACACTGCTCAGTGTTGTTCATTTTGGCATCTAGGAACACTCCAAGACCTCCCCACAGGTGCCTGCAGTTTCTCCCTGCCCAAGGAGTACTCATGATCAGGGTTCCTAAGCCCCAGGTGGAGAACACGGCGTTTCTTGCCATTAAACTTCAGTTTCCAAATGCATGACCACCTCTCGAGTGTCTCCAGGTCCCTCTGTAGGAACTTCTACCCTCCTCCCTGTCCACTACCGCCCCCAGCTTCGAGTCATCAGTGATGACTGTATAGCATACTGTATATTTTGTCTCCCTATTTCCCTTCCCTGGCTCACACCTGGAAATGGACCTTGGCTCAGTGTGCCTTTCCTAGGTACAAGTTTTAAATAAATGAGTCACAGGGTGGGGGTTCGGTTGCAGAGCTATGAACCTGCAGACCAAGTTTTAATCCCACCACCAGTAATGCAATGTATGACCCTGAGCTAGTCAATTACCTCCCTAAATAATCTTCTTTAGCTTTATATGTAAATGTAAAAAGCAAAAATGGTTGTTTTATTCAGTGCTTGTTTACGAAGAAGATGGTGACATTGGAGATGGCAGAATGACAGGCCCCAAACAGATTCTGCTGAACTCTAACCAAATTGTGTTAGTTCTGTAGAAACCTAAACATGTGACGTTGATGTAAATACCCCCTGGCAGCTTTTTACATAATGCTGTTCTCGTTTACTCTGGCAGTCAAAACATTTTTTTGTTGTTAAGTGAAATGACCAAAAGAAAAGGTTTTTCAACCTGAGGCACAATCTGAACCCAAACATGCTAAGTGACCTGCAAAGTGCAGTTCAGCTCTGAGCTTAACCATGGAAACCTGTAGAACTACATTCACGGTAGAAAGGGAAGAGGGATTACCGAACAGGCAGATTTTTTTTACATCTTGTACAAACATCACAAAGAGGACAACTTACGCTGTTAATGACAAAGATCTTTTCCCTAAGTTGAAGTGAGAGACAAAAAAGAAGTAATATGTTACATTGACAGGCTAGGCTCATTCTTCAAATTAGGAGCGCATTTATATGGCATCACAGAGTTAACTGGCCTGTGATATTAAAATGGGCACAGTCTGAAAACCGAAGATCCATGTCAGCTGCTGGGTCATTCACAGTAAATGTGAAGAGTTTTGGGCAGACGGCATAGTAGAAACATAGAGTTTGACAGAAGAAGGAGACCAAAGGACCAATGACTCTGCAAGTAGAAACATAGACGATGACTGCAGAAAAAGACATGATCCATCTAGTCTGCCCATATTACCTTATAATACCCCGGGACCTGTTGTCACTTTGGGGTCTATGCTTACCCTAGTCCCCTTTTTGTGCAATGTTTTTCTGACTCTTGTCTTGCTGAGTAGCTACTATACACAACTTTATCCCAGCTGTGTTTGAAGCCGTTACGGTTCTGGCATGTACCACCTCTGCAGACAGACCATCCCATGACTCAGACACTCTTTCTGTAAAATAATACTTTCTCACATCCTTTTTAAACCTTCCTCCATTAACCTGTACTCGTGACCCCTAGTCCTAGCTTCTCTGTTCCTTGTAAATAGTTCTTCACAGTTCACCTTGTTTATTCTTTTCAGGAACTTGAAGGTCTCTGTCATATCCCCTCCCCTCATCTGGTTTCGAGTGAATACATGTTCAGCGCCTTTGGCTTATCCTTGTAGGTTCTGCCTTCGTGGCCCTGAATCATCTTGGTTACTCTGTGTTGTACTGTCTCTAGCCTGTCTCTGTCCCTTTTTGAGGTGTGGACTCAAGACCTGGGCACAGTACTCCAGGTCTGGCCTTATCAATGACCTGTACAGAGGTAACTGTATGTTCTGCCTCCTACTGTCGAACCCTCTCCTAATGAACCCCAGCATCATGAGCAAGAATTTTACACTTGTTTCTCTTGATAACTGTTTTGCATGTTCTGATTGCCTTAAGAATGGCCCCTTTTAGGACCTATAGAAACATAGCAACTATGGTCCCTTTTACAATCCATAGAAACATAGAATCTGATGGCAGCTGCGGACCACTTGGCCCACCCAGTCTGCCCATTTCTTCCTACCTACACTATTACTGCAGATTGTGCCTGAGCTACAGCTCTTTCTCCTTCCCCCTTTCTTTCTACTATGATTCCTATGTGCTTATCCCATGCATTCTTGAACCTCACCTCTGTTTTCACCCCCACCATCTCTGCTGGAAGGCTGTTCCAGGAATCCATCACTCTTTCTGTGAAGAAGTCCTTCCTCACATCTCTCCTCAATCTGCCCCTTCATAAGAACCTAAGAACGTGTCGGCAGAAGAAGACTGTATGATCCATCTAGTCTGCCCAGATTACATTTCTCGCTATTCTGTTCTTCCGAGATTACTGCAGTACTTGTTCCACACTAGCTTAAAAGCAATGACTGTTTTGGCCTCTACAGCCTCTGATAGTAAGCTATTCCAAGTGTCCACCACCCTCTCTGTGAAGTATAACTTACAAATGTTGGTTTTAAACTTACCCCCTGTTAGTCTCAAGCTGTGCCCCCTCATTCACGTGGTCTTGTTTTTGTGAAAGAGGATTTCTGCTTGTACCTTATTTATGTCCTTTATGTATTTGAAGGTTTCAATCATATCCCCCCTGTATCTTCTTTGCTCGAGGGAGTACATTTGCAGTTGCTGTAATCTAGATTCACATTGGTCCTGGTGCAGTTCCTGTACCGTTTTAGTAGCTCTCCTCTATACAGCCTCCAAGCAGTCTATGTCCTTTTTTAGGTGTAGCCTCCAGAACTGTACACAGTACTCAAGATGTGGCCTCACCAAGGACCTGTACAGAAGGAGTATGACCTCTCGCTTCCTACATGTCATGCCCCTGCCAATACATCCGAGGATGCTACTGGCTTTCTGCGCCGCCTTTCCACATTGTCTACCCACGTTTAAATCATCTGAAATAAGCACTCAGGTCCCGTTCAAGTTTTGTTTCTGTTAATTGTTCACCATCGAGTATGTATGTTTTCCTTGGGTTTCCTTTACCTAGGTGCATGACCTTGCACTTTTTGGCAATGAATTTCAACTGCCAGTCCCTAGACCATGCTTCTAGGCTCATTAGATCTCCTCAGCTTCATAGCATGTCCCCTTCTTCTTGAACACCTACTCTTCTGAAAAATACTTTCCTCCTCCACCTTATTTACCCCCGTGATATATTGTACAGTCTCTGTGATATCCCCCCTTTCCTCCTCTAGTCCAGAGTGTACATATTGAAGTCCTTTAGTATCTCCTCATAGGGCTTTTGATAAAGTCCCTGCACCATGTTAGTTGCCCTCCTGTGGACCACCTTCACTCTATGTCCTTCTGGAGATGTGGTCTCCAGAACTGGACCCCTACCTATACTGCCTCACTCACCTACTGTGCTGGTGGGCTGTTCCCCCCTCTCCCAGTTCCCAGCCCCTCAAATTAATGTGCCCCCCCCAGGGATTATGTGTCTCCTTGCCCGGTCCCAACCGTGTTAAACCCCATTTAGGGAAGCTGTCCTCATTACTTCTGCCAGCAGCCTGTTCCATGTTTCCATAGCCAAAATTCCTTAGTGTATTACACAAGCGAAATGCTTCCCTGTTACCAACACCCTTTTTCAAAACAGATTTGGATTATATTCAAGGCACCACACTATGCAGCTGTGGGAGTACCTTCAGGCGAATACTCCACCATAAGTATTCATACTTAGGACCCCAAAAGGCTGAGTATTTATATTTGATCAGCAACAGAATGCACTGACTAGTGAGAAAGTTAGCACTGCTAGAAAAATGTACACAGTGGACAGAAAGTCTCACTAAAAAGTTATTGTAACACTTATTTACTTGTAAAACTTATTGTAACAGTCTGCAAGCAAAAAAAACACACCAACAGTACATGTAGTGGTATGCCCATTAACAACATGTGTGGTGAGCAGCAAAAACACAGAATACGCTGTAAGCAATGAAACAGCAGTTTTTTTTAAGGCATCTAAGGAAGTTGCAAACAAAACTTGCTGAACCGGAGTAGAGTCCTGCACAATCGAAGCCTGGCGAAGTTAACCCAGAAAAGGTCGTCTGAGCCAGCTGGTGCAAGGGTAGTCCTATTTTTCTTAAATCCCAAGGCCTTCATAGCCAAAAACGGACAAGAACAAATACTTCCAGTACACTGAAATGCCACAAACTAAACCTGCCATCATGCAGTGTGTCGTGGGTTGAGTCTTCCTTGATTGTGCAGCACTCTAGTCCGGTTCAGTAAGTTTTGTTTGCAACTTCCTTAGACGCCTTAAAAAACTGCCATCTCATTGCTTACAGTGTATTCTGTGTTTTTGCCGCTCACCACACATGTTGTTGATGGGCATATCACTACATGTACTGCTGGGGTTTTTTTTTTTTTTTTGTTGCTTGCACAGTGTTACAATAAATCAGCTTTTTAGTGAGACTTTCTGTCCACTGTGTGCATTGTTTAAGCGGTGCAAACTTTCAGTCAGTGAGTGCTGTTGCTGTCCAGTTGGTCTCACACTTCCTGGTTGTGCACGCTATCGTTAGTGTCAGTGGGAGGCCCCTCTAACCCCCTTCTCCAGTATTTATATTTGGTATTTGGATTAAATAAAAAACATTCCTTCGGCCCTCCCAACCGGCCAAGTCTTGTTCCATGGCCTCCCCATCAGTCATCTCTGAACCCCGCTCCCTAGTTCTCCTATGACAAAAACTCCATATCTCCTGCCACCTTATCCCCCACCCCACCCTGCTCAACAGTGTCTTTTGAAACCCACTGGACTAACAGACGACCTGAGGGAGAAGTAATTTTTCCCCCCATGTTTAACTTCTAATATAATTCTCAAGGTTTCACATCAATACAACAACTGTGTCATTGTCGACACCCCCGACAGTGACGGGAACAGTGCCGACAAAGTGTATAGTGCAAAATTGACTTAACGTACACACTAATAGAAACATTATTCTGTATTTTAAGGCAGAAGAAGGCTCAAGGCCTATCAGGACTGCCTCTGCACACCGTGTGGGGTGATTTAGTTTCCCAAAAGGAATTTGTCAAGTTCCAATTTGAATTTACTTGGTTCCCAGATATCTACAAGATACTGAAGAAGTGAGTTCCATAATTTGCAAGCCTCAATATTAAAAAAAATGCCTCTTTTATTTGTGAATGCCCATTTAATGTAAAGTTGTTTATTATGGGAACTTAAATAGTCAGGTTTTAAGGCATATGAAATATTACAATTCTTAGTTAATTGTTGGTCCCTTAATATATTATGTAACATCAATAAATTGCCCCTATCCCTTTAGGTTTGTAAATTGTATAAGTTTAAGGTAGACAGTCTAATCTTCACAAGAAACACCTCTTAACCTCGGGATCAATCTGGTAACACCTCTTTGAATGCCCTTTATTAATTTAACATCTTGCGATAGATATGGGGCACAGAACGATGTGGCATAATCTAAATGAGGTCGAACATATGATTTATAGAGTGGTATTATACAGGTTTCACACCTGGTAGTAAAAGCCTTACATATAGATCTAATGATTATGTTGGTAATTTGAGTGGTGTTACGACAGTGATCCCCCTGTGACAAATTACTATTTACCGTTACCCCCAGGTCCCTTTCTGTAGTGACTAGGTTTATTGTTACACCATTTAAAGTGTAGCTATTATCAGGGTTGTTTCTTCCCAGGTGAATCACTCTGCATTTGCTGGCATTAAATTGCATTTTGTTACTCTTTGCCCACCTTTCAATATATTGAATGTCTTGTGTCAGTGTTTTAATTTTACTCTCGACCTCAGAGCTTAATTTACATGTTGCACAAAACAACACAAGTGCAGGAAAAAAGTGTACAAAGTGTTGTAGCTGTACAGCTTTATGCAAAGACACAAGTTAACACAAAATGCACAAAACTTTGATGCAGACCCCTATGACTGATGCAAACTTTAAAACAGTTCTCTAACAGCAGCTAAGGGGGTTTTGGAGGCAGGTATTAATTGCACGTACTTGTTTGACAGAGAATAGTATCATGACATTTGTATGCCCCTTTTTCTTTCAATATGAAATGCAGAGTGCATCATAAAAGTGTGAGACAGAATCGGTAAATTATCAGTTAGATCATGACGATCCTTGTTAATCATCAGATGTTACCGTATGATCATCAGGCAAAATCGTGATCTAAGACCATCATCTAGATCATGATTTTAATCATCAAACATGAAACTTTCAAATCAACAACTGATGATTATTGATTATTTTTGTAAGCTTAAATCAGCGTGATGGTTTTTGATCTGTGAATGATCAAATAATGATCACTGATGATTGTTTTAGTTCTGTATAGTAAGAGTGTAATTCACATAAGTAATACTTACAGGGACACTGTCAGCTTTAGGATAGATTTTCAGTGTCCCTTTACTAATTGTGCCAGCAACAAATTTCGACTCACTGATAGATCATGTAATTCATGATATGCATATTTTCTACATAAAATGAGTATCTGAGCCAAAAATGATTAAAAAAAATCAGACCTTCAAACAACATGAAGTCTTGCTATATTATGACAGTAGCAGTTTGATCCAGCTCTAGAACTGTTCCGGAGGTGAAATGGTTAATACCATTCCAAAATAGAACTTTGAGCACGAGCTCTAAGAAGCAGCTCTATCTGTGTAATTTCAAACCTTAACTGTCCGATTCTTTACTCCGCCTCAGTGAACAGTCGCTCCGGAGATTCTCCTACTGCTCGGTTCATTTCTCGGTTTAAAAAGTGTTTTCTCGGTTCGATTCAACCGAGAATAGTTTTATTTTAACAGCAAAACCGTTCGTGTTCAAGCTCTATCTGTAGTAACCTGGAAGTAAATTAAAGGTTTTGTCTGTGTGGAACTTGTAAGTTTATCGGTTCGGTTTTGAACTGATCAGCTGGGTTTAAAACTCATTAAAAACTAAAAATTTAACATTTTAGAGTGCGGTTCCCGGTTCTTATGGGTTCTAAAAAAAGCGGATTTATTACGTTTTTTTCCAATACCCGTGACACGGTTAGGAACCGATAAGGGTGTCTTGCCTGGCACTGCCGTTTAAAGGGCAAGTTTTCTGGTTAGGCTGGCATTATGTCTGAGAAACCCAAAAGAAAAACCGGGCCCACTGGGTTTCAACACTGTGATGTTTGTGGGAAGTCTTTGCCAAGGCTGACCCACACACCATGTGTTTATTGTCTGGGGTTTGACCACCTCAGTCAGACTGCAGATGTAAAAATTTCCTGCAGCCACCCTGGAAAAAGATTGGGCAGGCTCAGGGAACGAGAGGCCAAAAGAAGTCCGTGACCTGGATGGCCAGCCCAGTTCGGTGCCAACTGAACCGGAGGGAGTGCCCTCTGACCAGGGCGAGACTCCCTCGGGCAAAAGAAAAGTTGGTTCTGAGGAACCAATTCCAGTAAAGAAAACAAGAAAGGCAGCAGGTCTGGAGTCCAAAATTCCTTCTCCAACTGCTGCAGAGATAGCAAAAGCCATACAGATTGTCCAGTCACTGTTCAGGGTCCGTCCGAACCGCCACTATCTGGCAAAAGGTCGGTTCGTCCGGTCCCAGTGGTTCAGGAATATGATATTGAGGAATTTTATGAACCAGAGGGGGGAGGATGATTATGAACAGTATGAATGTGGCTGGGAAGGTCTGGGTGTGCCCATTGAACCGGACATTTCCCCAGACAGACCTTTAGAATCTCCCCTATGCTATCTGAGTCCCCATCTCATTTATGTTTTACAAAAAGTTGCTGAAACCCTCCAGCTTCCTTAGAAGAAGCTGTGGATGAGCAAGAGGAGCCTGATTTTGTAGAAATGATGGATATTCAGAGTCTAGGAGATTGTCTATTCCTTTACATAAGTCTTTAGGAAGCAAACAATAACAATTTTAAAAGCTCCTAATTCTGTGCCTCCTGTAGATAAAAAGATGGACAGAAGGTACACATTGTCAGGTCCTGATACAGAATTCCTTTCTCAGCAATGCAGTCATGTTGGGGTAGTTCAGGCTGCAGCCTGTGATAAAGCTAATATCCCCCTGGCTTCACATCCTCCTGACAAGGATTCCAGGAAGATTGATGCCATGGCGAAAAAAACAGTATATGGCAGCCTCTCTGGGACTCAGGCAAGCAAATTATATGGCTTATATAGCTAGGTATCAGAAATCTAGATGGGATACTGTTATAGAATTAGCCAAGCAGGCCCATGGACAGTTGGCTAGTGAACTAGAACAGGTGGCTGCTGATGGCATTGAGGCTTCTAAGGTGCAGTTTCATGCTGCTGTGGATGTTAATGATGTTTCCTCTAGGGTCATGGCCACATCTGTAGCTTTTCGTAGGTTGGCCTGGCTCAGGTGTACTAGTCTGTCACAGGATACCCAGACTAAGGCTATGGATTTTCCTGTGGTGGGAAATTCTCTGTTTGGGGAGCAGACAGAGAACTACATGAAAAAGATGGATGAATATAGGACTACTTACAAGAGTGCCCAGGCTAAGGAGCGGCAAGCCACTCCTCAGAGGCATACCCCCAGGGGTAGGGGTAGGCCTTTTCACAGGCCTTTTTACCAGACTCAGGCCTCCTCTGCCTATGCTCAGAGGGGCTTCTTCAGAGGCAGAGGCAGAAGAGGGGTGGGCAGGCCTGCTCCCACCCCTCAACCTAAAGCTCCTGCTAAGCAGGCACCCTGATGGGGTGCCCAGGGCCGATTCTCCTGTACCGGTGGGGGCAGGCTGGCTTACTTCAGTCAGAACTGGGCTTCTTTAACCTCAGACAAGTGGGTTCTGGAAGTAGTAAGCCATGGTCTGGTTCTCAGCTTCAAAAAGTTTCCCAAGTTGAGAAGCAGATTTTTCTACCTGCAAGTGCTTCAGAGACCCTTGCTCTGGAAGCAGAGGTCTCATCCCTGTTAGCTCTCAGAGCAGTAGAAAGGGTTCCTCCCCTGCACCAGGGCAGGGGTCTGTATTCCAGATACTTCCTTACCCCAAAAAAGACAGGAGAATGGTGGCCCATACTAGATCTCAGATATCTGAACAAGCATCTTTTGAAACCAAAGTTCAAAATGGTAACTCTGGCAATGATTTTACCCTCCCTAAGGCCAGGGGACTGGTTAGCCTCCCTGGACCTCAAGGATGCCTATTTCCATGTCCTAATCAGAAGCTCCCATCGAAAGTATCTCAGATTCAAACTGCCCTCAGGTCATTACCAGTTCAGAGCAATGCCCTTCGGCCTTACCTCTGCCCCAAGGGTATTCACAAAGTGTCTAGCAGTGGCAGTGGCTCACTTAAGGAGGCAAAGGATTGCTGTTTTTCCCTATCTAGACGATTGGCTCATTGTAGGCCAGTCCCCAGAACAGGTAAAATCTCACCTGCAGGTCACCCAGCAGCTTCTCACCTCCCTGGGTTTTCTGCTAAATCTACCAAAGTCGGTTCTAGAACCAGTCCAGGTACTCACCTTTATAGGGGCAGAATTGGACACAAAGCTAGCCAGAGCTTTTCTTCCCTTAGAAAGGGTAAGGAATTTAGTGGCTCTGGCCTCCTCCTTCACTCTGCAGGTCTCGACCAGCAAGACACTCTGCAGCTCCTGGGGCACATGGCTGCATCCACAGCTGTTGTGCAGGAGCAAGATTTCAGATGAGAGACATTCAGTTTCACTTGAGAACCTATTGGTCTCAGAGAAGACCCCCTTTCCAAGTTGGTCCCAGTGACTCGAACCCTGATCCTAGCCCTCCAGTGGTGGCAGGATCAGAGCAATTAAGATTGGGGGTCCCTTCATTCCCCCTACTCACAATCTGACTCTCACTACAGATGCTCCCTTCTGGGCTGGGAGCCCACATGCGATCACCTTTCCACTCAGGGAGTGTGGCCCCCAGGAATCTCTTCTGCCCACATCAATTTGCTGGAACTCAGAGCTGTCTTTTAGCTCTTCAAGCATTTTCTGCATCTGTCCACAACAAGGTGATACAAGTCAGAACAGACAACACCACAACAATGTGGTACATCAACAAACAGGGGCACTCTGCCCTGTGGCCTTGTGCACGAGGCAATGAAGTTGTGGTCTCCTGGCCTATTCCCGGAACACTTCCCTTATAGCAGTTCATCTTCCAGGGAAGGACAATGTCCCTAGCGGTTGCTCTCAGCAGGATTTCCAGGGCCATCACGAATGGCCCTGGATCCTCAAGTGCTGGGGATAGTTTTGCCAGATGGGGCACCCCTCAGATAGACCTTTTGCAGCCCCAGACAATCACAAACTTCCTCTGTTCTGTTGCAGGCCTCCAGTGCTGGGCTCAGTTCCCTGGATGCCCTTCTCCTGGATTGGGAGGAAGTTTCTCTATGCTCCCCTTCCTCTCCTATTCAAAGTATTAGTCAAAATCAGATCTCAGCCTTGCAGGGTGATTCTGATTGCCCCGGATTAGGCCAGGCAGCCCTGGTACCCACTCCTTCTGTCACTGACAATCCATCTTCCTTTGCCTCCCCAGGAATCACAACCTGTTAACTTGTGCCCAGGGGAAGGGTTTGGTATCCGACCTCAATCCCTCAACCTCAAGGCCTGGCTCTTGAGGAGTTAGAGTTTGCTGATTTACACCTCTCTCAGGGTGTTCTTGAGATCCTAAAGGCTTCCAGAAAGCCTTCCACTAGGAGCTACTTATAGTTCTAAATGGAAAAGGTTTTCCATTTGGTGTGCTGGGAAAATATTTCCAGAATCTGCTGATTTGCCCTTTGTATTAGATTACATGGTACATCTTAATTCCTTGGGTCTTAGACCAGCTACCCTGAGAGTCCATCTGGCAGCTGTATCTGCTTTTGTGTCAGCAGGAAAGTCATCTCCTCTTTCCTCTCACCCTGTGTTTTCCAGGTTTTTAAGGGATTACTCCATACTAATCCACCCTTTGGGAACCGGCCCTGCCTGGGTACTAATGTTTGCATTGCCCAGTTAGTACAGCCCCCTGAACCTCTGTCTTCTGCAGAGCTTAAGTACCTAACTTGGAAAACTGTTTTTCTAGTGGCTATCACTTCTGCCAGACGCATAAGTGAGTTGCAAGCCTTGTCAGTGGAAACTGACTTTATTTCTTTCCACAGGGATAAGGTAGTCCTTAGGACTAACAGGAAGTTTTTGCCTAAGGTGGTTTCAGATTTCCATCTTAATCAATCTATCTCCCTTCCAGTGTTCTTTACTGATCACTCCTCTTCTGGTGAGAGGAGGTTGCACAGCCTGGATGTTAAGAGGCTCTTAGTTACTATATAGGAGTCGCAAAAGGTCACAGGTTGAATCCCTCCAACTTTTCCTTACCTATGGTGAAGTTGGGAAAGGCAAACCTGCCACTAAGAGATCAGTTGCCAGGTGGATTGTCTTTTGTATCCAATTTTGTTATCAGAAACTGGGCAGAGATCCCCCTTCTGGCTTGAGGGCTCATTCTACCAAGGGTACAGCTGCGTCTCTAGCTGCTGCCAGAGACATCCCTATACTAGAGATTTGCCAGGCTGCTACTTGGAAAACAGTACACACTTTTACCAAGCATTACTCCCTGGATGTCAGGCCAGGAGATGCTCGGTTTGGCACATCTGTTCTTAGAGCCTTTCCTAAGTAGGTTCTGCCCTCCTCCATGGAGGTACTGCTGTGTATTCTGCTACTGTCATAATATAGCAAGACTTCATGTTGTTTGAAAAAAATTACTCACCTTAGTAATGTTGTTTCTTCTAATGGAATCTTGCTATATTATGACCTCCCAACCTGCCCTCTCAAGAACCTCTACTTGGGCGGTGCGGGCAACACAGTGTGGCGCTACTTTATGCCCTGTTAGCGTTTTCCCTTTTGGGGCTTTGGGGTGTGTGTGTGTGTGTTTTATTATATTGTTGTTTTATTCTCATATTATTAGAATTGTGTTAGTAGTTCTGGTCCCTGACTTGAGTCTTGGGTGTTGGGACCAGCAATGGTTGTTAATATTTAGGTAGCCATTTGGCTAGTGTAGGTTACAGCTTCCACACAGACCTTAGTGAGTTTTGGCTCGTAAAGATCTGACAGTTCAGGTTTGAAATTACACAGATAGAGCTGCTTCTTAGAGCTCGTGCTCAAAGTTCTATTTTGGAATGGTATTAACCATTTCACCTCCGGAGCAGTTCTAGAGCTGGATCAAACTGCTACTGTCATAATATAGCAAGACTCCATTAGAAGAAACAACATTACTAAGGTGAGTAATTTTTTCTTACGTGTCACAGTCCACACCTTCCTGCGCATCCCTGACAGTGCTATAGTGCTGAATTGTGCAGAACTCTGGCATAAATGAGTTTGGCAATTTTTAAGGAATGTCAAATAAATAGATAGCTGTATTATAGGCACTGAGCTGAGTTCAGTAGTATAAGTCTTTTTGTAAAACAAGGGTTGTTTCATATTGAATTCACTGTCTGGAAAAATTAAACCAGGGCTCGACGCATGTACTTGAGCGTTGATGGGACCTGAAGTTTCATCAGTAAAGCTATAAAAAATGTTTTTCTTTTTCATTCACTGTTTCATGCTTGTTTCTATGAACAGAATCCCTCTGAAGAATATGTGAAGTAACTGTTGTCTAGGTAGCACCGTAATAATTTAATGTGATATGCACTATTGCTGTTGGTCAGTTATCAGTAGGTCAGTTGTGATGTATCTAATATGTGATATCTTGGTACCTTACAGGTGACATCTTGGTACCTTGAACATTAACTCAAAGATATCACTGGTAAGCTTTACAAGTGTATACTCATGCCTGCTGTCTTTCTGCCTGACTGTCCATCTTTTTCTCTATGTTATTTATTTAGTTTAACTCTATCTATCTATCATCTATCTCTCTCGCTAGCTAGCTGTGTTATCTATTTATTTTTTTGCTAACCGGGAAAGGAAGGCTCAGAAGCAAATATATATTCATTGCAAAAAAATGAGTTAATGTAGCAGTTATGGTTCCACTAAACCCCACAAAAGTAAGAAAATGTAGCATTAGGGTTTGCAACCCTAACTCCCCACCCCCCAGCAGCAAAAGGACAAGAACACAGACAGCCATCATCAGGTAAGACAAACGCATACAACTGTCTACAGAATTTTCAACTCATCACACACGAACCATCCATCTCGCTAAGCTGATGGCCAAAGAACATTTTTTTTTTTTTACATTTTGACCCCATGACAGGAATTTGGTCACTAGACTGTGTTAAACCCCACCCTAAAGGTGGTTTCACAGAGTGACTGTGAAATCACCTTTTGATGTGTATTTGAAACTTCCAGCCATGCTGTATGGTCATGTAAACAGTATATTCAAAATCTGGAATTAAAATATTGCAAAATGGCCAAGTTATAAGTAAAAGTATATACCAAAACTCCAAAAATGTTCATACACACCAAAAATAGAATTCTCGTCTCACACATTTATGACTGGAGGGTAATCTGTCGACTACCAGGACAATTGGAAGAGAGGGATAAGAAGCTTGGGGAAGAACTAGGTACTGGAGTGACAAAGGGGAGGTAGTGGTGGTGGGTGATCTGAACCTGCCAGATATCGATTAGGACATGTAGCTGCCAGGAGCAACAGAAGTCAGGCCCTGCTGGATACATTCCAGGACTGTCTGCTGGTGCAGCTGGTTAAGAAACCCACCAGGCAGGCTGCCATTCTCAATGTGGTGCTCACCAACTCACCAACTCAGAGGTGGTAGGAGGTATGTGAGTGGGAGATCCACCAGGGTTCAGTGACCATATTACTGTATTTTGTTCAAGATGACTCTTGGGACTTCAAAGCCGCAACTGAGGGCTGAGGTCCTTGATTGTAGAAAGACAGACTTCAGCAGGATGAGGGAGTTAGTCCGGGACAAGTTAGTTGGGGTAGACAGCATCTGAGGTGTGGAGGGGAGATGGGGGCAACTAAGGGGTACATTCTTGAGGAATCTAAGTTATGCGTGAGAATGTTATCCAAACGAAACAGGTACAAGAGACCAATATGGATCTCTGAAAAGGTCAGGGAAGCAGTGAGGACCAGAAAAAGGCATTCACCAGTTACAAGAAAAAGCAGGGAGAGGAAGAATGGGGCGAATACCAACTGAGAACCAAGGAAGCAAAGAGGGTGGTTGGGGTGGCAAAAGCAGACACTGAGCTGCATATTGCTGAAGGGGGTCAAGGGTGAGGAAAAGCAGTTCTTCAGGTATATTAGAGGAAAAAGAAAGAAAGGAGGAGGAATTTTGGCTATCTGAGGGAGGTAGTGTAATAATAGAGGACTTGCAAAAGACATCTGTCCTTAATGATTGCTTTTGCTCTGTCTTCACAAGGGAAGTCAGCGGGCCCTTGCTAGAGAGTGGTCTCAAGGTGTCTGTAAAGGAGGTCTTAGAAAAGAGGCAGACAGTATTTACTAGCAAAAGGATCCAGAAGGGGCTAGATGCCCAAAAGATAGATAAGGCACCAGAGCCTGATACAATGCATCCAAAGGTACTCAAAGAACTGGCAGCGGAACTGAACTGACTGAACCCCTGGTAGGGCTTTTGAATAGCTGATTATAGGCAGGGTAGTTCTGAAATACTGGAAGGTAACAGATGTAGTTCCGCTCCATGGGAGGGGGGCCAAGAAGCAAGCAGGGGACTATAGACCTGTCAGTCTTACATCTGTTGTGGGTAAACTGATGGAGGTACTGGTCAAAGAGGACCTTGTGGACTACCTGGGGAGCAACAGTCTCCAGGATAGTAAACAGACTATCAACTTCGACTTCAGCAAGGCTTTCAACTCAGTGCCTCACAGAAGATTGCTAAAGAAGATGGAGGATATGGTATGGAAAGGGACATAGTAAGATAGGTAGGAAATTAGTTGAAGGTGAGGCAGCAAAAGGGCTGTGATTAATGGGTCAAATCAGAGCGAGGGAGGTCACGAATAGGGAAAGGGGAAATTGTTTAACCAAGAAAGGCACACTAAGCCAAAGCTTGTTTCTAGGTGTGACCTAGGAGCACAAGGCAGTTAAGTGACTTGCTCAGGGTCACACAGTATGCAAGTGGGACTGTGGGATTCAAACCCAGGTCTCCAGGTTTGCAGCCCAGTGTCCTAAACCACAGTGCTATACTGCCTCTGATGGGTACACAGGATCCATCCTAGGGCCTATTCTCATCAATATGTTCTTCAGCGACATTGGAGGAGAAATCTCTGGCAATTTATGTCTCTTCGCAGATGACACTTAAGTTCTGTGGGAGGGTTCTATAGATAGCAGTGAGGGATTTAGGGAAATGCACAGTGACCTGCAAAGATTAGAGCAGTGGTCTAAGGTTTGGCAATTGAAATTCAGTGCCAGAAAGTGCAAGGTGATTCACCTAGAGAACAAGAACCCCAGGGCAGAGTACTGGATGGAAGGGGTAAAGCTAAGCACTAATGCAGAAGAAAGGGACCTAGGAGTCATTATTAGTGATTCCCTTAAATAATCAAGCCAGTGCAACAAGGCCTATGGTAAGGTAATAGATGCTGGGGATGTATTGAAAGGGGTATTAACAAAGGAAGAAAAGAGATATTACTACCTCTTTATAGATCTTTGGTGAGGCTGCACCTGGAGTACTTTCCCAGCGCTGGAGTCCTCAACTCAGGAAAGAGGCTAGAGATGGTGCAATAAAGGGGGGGGACCAGGATAATTCAGGACCAGCAGGACAGATCGTACATTGATTGGCTTGAGGCACTGAACATGTACTTGCTGGAGATACGCTGAGAAAGTGGTTATATGATAGAGACCTTCAAGTTCCTGAAATAAATAAATAAAGTGAACTGTGGGGAAGTATTTAGCATGAGTACTAGTGGAAGAACACAGGGGCATGAGTGGAATCTGATGGTAGGGAAGTTTAAGAGATATATAAGAACGTTTTGTTTTAGAGAAAGGGTGGTGGAACCGTAAAACAGTCTGCCAGCTAAGGTGGTGGGTACCCAAACCATAAATGGTTTGAAGCATGCCTGGAATAGGGTGAAAGGTATAGTGGTTACTCAGGGTCAGGGTGGTAGAAATGGGAAGGGGAATAGGGGGCTGGATAGTGAGGACTAGTACCCCATATGGACAGTAGGTCCCAGGGTTTGATAGGGAACTATGATTAGACTGGATGGACCATTGGTCTTTTTCTGCTGTTATTGTCTATGTTTCTGTGTGACTGGTAGAATCTGATCACAGGACAATGGTAAATCCTACAAAGATCCATGATCTAGAATCCTCCATTGTTACATAGAAGCATCCAGAAACTTAGAATTTGACAACAGATAAGAACTGCCTGGCCCATCCAGTCTGCCCATTATCCTACCTACTGTAACACCACAGATCTAATTTGATCTCCGGCTTTACCAACCCCCCACCCCCATTTTCCTACCACTAAGGTTCCCTTATGCCTATCCTATGCCTTCTTGAATCCCATTACAGTTTTTGTCCCCACCACCTCAGCTGGCAATCTGTTCCATGCATCAACCACTCTTTCTGTGAAGAAGTACTTATTACATCTCCCCTGAGTCTACCCCGTCCAGCTTTGTAGCATGATCCCTTGTTTTTGAGCATTTTTTACTCTGAAAAAGGCTTCCCTCTTGAACCTTATTTATGCCCATGAGGTATTTGGAAGTCTCTATCATATTCCCCCTCTCTCTCTCCTTTTCTCCAGGGTATACATATTGAGGTCCTTCAGTCTCTCCATAGGGCTTTTGATGCAGACCCTGCACCATTTTAGTTGCTGTCCTCTGGATCACCTCAACTCTGTCTGTGCCCTTCTTGAGACGTGGTCTCCAGAACTGGACACAGTACTCTAGGTGAGATCTCACCAGTGATTTATACAGTGATATCACCACCTCCCTCTTTCTGCTGGTGATACCTCTCCCTATGCACCCTAGCATTCCACTGGCTCTCCAAACTGCCTTGTCACACTGTTTGGCTACTTTTAGGTCATCAGATATGATTACCCCAGGTCTCTTTCTTGTTTGGTGGTCACCAGTAAAACTCCCCAATTTTATACTCCTCCCCCATGTTTCTGCAACCCCAGTGCATGATTTTGCACTTCTTCGCCACACCCTTGACTACTAAACATAGAAGTTGACAGCAGATAAGGACCGCAAGGCCCATCCAGTCTGCCCATTTCTTTTTCTACCTTATAAATGTGCCATCGGCCTTTGCTCTGTCAGTGGCCTATCTATTCATAGTCATTTGTATTGCTCCCTTATGCCTATCCCATGCTTGTTTGAAGCCCTGCACTGTATTCATAGCCACCACTTCTTGTGGTAAGCCATTCCATGCATCCACCACCTCTTTCTGTGGAAAAATTTCCTCACATTCCCCTTAATCGGCCCCCCTCTAATCTCTTGCTGTGTCCTCTTGTCCTGCTATTTTCTTATATTTAAACATGTTAGACTCTTTTACCTTGTTAATGCCCTTAAGGTGTTTGAATGCCTCGATCATATCACCTCTCTCCCTCCTTTGCTCAAGGGTATACATATTGAGCTCTGTTAATCTGTCCTCATATGTCTTCTGATGCAGTCCCTGCACCATTTTGGTTGCGCTTCTCTGAACTGCCTAAATTTGGTTAATGTCCTTGTGAAGGTGTGGCCTCCAATACTGCACGCAGTACTCCAGATGGGGCCTAAACAGTGTCTTGTAAAGAGGGATTATTACCTCCCTCTTACGACTTGTGATACCCCTACTAATACACCCTAACACCCCCCTAGCCTTACCTACTGCTTTAGAGGTCTGCTTGGATGATTTCAGGTCATCAGTGATGATGATGCCCAAGTCTCTTTCTTCCTTTGTGACTGCTAGCAACTCCTCCCAGCCTATAGGTGGCTTCAGGGTTTCTCTTCCCTATGTGCATGATTTTGCACTTCTTTGCATTAAATCCCAGTTGCCCTCTTCGACCATTTTGCTAGTTTATCAGATCTCTTCTCATTCTGCCCACACCATCTGGATCATCTACTCTGTTGCAGATCTTGGTGTCATCTGCAAACAGACAAGCCTTACCCTCTAGTCCATCTGCAAGGTCACTAATGAAGATGTTGAAGAGGACTGGCCCCAGGACTGATCCTGAAGTACCCCACTTGTGACTTGCATCTCTTCTGACTGTATACCATTTACCACCTAGCTGTTTTCTGTCAGTCAACCAGTTTGCCACCCAGTTGACCAACTTCGACCCACCCTAGGCCTACCTAGCTTATTTATCAATCTTCTATGTGGAACAGTGTCAAAAGCTTTGCTGAAGTCAAGGTAGGCGACATCAACTGCTCCCCTTGGTCCACTACTCTAGTTACCCAGTCAAAGAAATCTAAGAGATTAGTTTGTGAGTACCTTCCTTTGTAAACCGATGCTGTCTTGGATCCTGTGCCCCTATGGATTCCAGGTGTTGCACTATCCTTTCCTTAAGGAGTGCCTCCATAATCTTGCCCACTACTGAGGTAAGACTGACTGGTCTGTAGTTCCCTGCCTCCTCCCTGCTACCACTTTTGTGGGTGGGATCACATGAGCCCATCTCCAGTCTTCTGGGACCTCTCCTGTACTCAGAGACTCACTAAACAGTTCTGCTAATGGCTCTGCTAGTTCCACCTTTAGCTCCTTAAGTACCCTGGGATGTATGCCATCAGGTCCCATTGCCTTATCCACCCTGATCTTAGCAAGCTCTTGTAGGACCCTTTCTTTTGTGAAGGGAGTAGTGCTTACCTCCCTCCCCCCTGTGTCCATGATGCTGAGCTGTGGGCCCTAAACATAGAAACATAGAATTTGACGGCAGATAAGGACCGCTTGGCCCATCCAGTCTGCCCATTTCCCTACCTGATGGATAAGCTGCAGATCCTAGTTAACCAGCAGCCTACTTCTTCCTACCCCCACCCCCTAGAATTGCCTTATGACTGTCCCATGCATGCTTGAATTCCACCACTGTTTTTGACTCCACAACCTCCTCTGGAAGGCTGTTCCATGCATCCACAACCCTCTCTGTGAAAAAATACTGAACTCCAATTGCACTATCCTAACTTTGTCCCTAGGCAGGTCATTAGTCCCTGGGTGGACAATGATATCCAGCTCTCCCTCCTGTCCTGCTGCCCTAGTGATCTTAAGGATCCACTTCCCATCCCTCCAAGCCATCCCACCCTGCCCTACCTTCTCTTCAGTAAATACTGAGCAAAAGTATCTATTTAGGATAGATGCCTTTACAGGGTCCTCCTCCTCACATGCTCCCTTTTCTCCATTAAGCTTAGCAATACCCCCTCTGGACTTTCTCCTTTCACTAATGTATCTCTAGAAAGTCTTGTCACCTTCTTTTACTCCACAAGCTTTCTTAGATCCTTCTTCATTTTTTCAACACCCCGAGTGTCAACCCTATTGCAGATCTTAGTGTCATCAGCAAAAAGGCATACCTTCCCTTCTAGTCCCTCAGCAATGTTGCTAATAAAGACATTAAAGAGGGCTGGTCTCAGTACTGATGTCTGTGGCACCCCACTGCTCACCCTCCCTTCCTTGGAGTGAACTCTGTTTACCACCACCCTCTGTCTCCTATCACCAAACCAATTTCTCACCAAGTTCACAATCTTTGGACCCACTCCTAGGCTGCCCAGCTTATTTATGAGTCTCCTATGTGAAACAGTGTGGAAGGCCTTACTGAAATCTAGGTAAGCCACATCCACCGCTGCACCCTGGTTCACTTCCCTAGTCACCCAGTCAAAGAAATCTGTCCATGCTGCTTCGGATCTTGTAAGCCACTGGAGTCAAGGTATTTCACAATCCTTTCCTTCAGTAGTGATTCCAATAATTTCCCCACCACCAAAGTCAGGCTGACAGGATGTAATTGCCAGCCTCCTCTTTGCTACCACTTTTCCTCCAATTCTCCGGGGCCAATCCTGTCTCCAGTGAGTAGTTGGACAGGGCTGCCAGAGGAGCAGCTAGCAGCTCTCTGAGCTCCCTCAATATTCTTGGATGTATCCCATCTGGCCCCATTGCCTTGTCCACTTTTAGATTTGCGAGTTCCTTTAGGACTGTCTCCACTGTAAATGGACTATTGTCCACATCCCAACCATCGATGCTACTGATACTTATCTAGGAACCCTCGCCTTCCCCTTCCTCTATGAACACTGAACAAAAGTATTTGTTCAGGATGTCTACTTTTTCCTGGTCCCCCTCCACACACTTCCCTCCTTCCCCCCTTAGCCTTACAATTCCTCCTCTTGTCTTTCTTCTGTCACTTACATACCTGAAAACTGTCATGTTCCCACTCTTTACTGCCTGTGCTGTTTTCTCTCTCTGTTTGCACCTTTACGCTCCTGACTGCTGTCCCTGCCTCCCTCTGCTTCTCCTGATGCACTGCCCTATCCTTCTCCTTCTGTGTCTCCTTATACCTCCTGAATGCTAACTTTTTTGCCTTTACCTTCCCAACCACCTCTTTTGAGAACCGTAGTGGTCTCCTTTACTTCTTGCTTTTGCTTACTTGCCTGATGCAGAGGTTTGTTGCCTTCATAATCCCCACCTTTAGTTTCACCCATTGTTCCTCCACTCCACCAAAGTTCCCCCCACCACCACCACCATGACATCCCTGAGGCATTCCCCCATCTTTGTAAAATCGGCCCTTCTGAAGTCTAGGGCCCTTGCCCTTGTATGGTTCTGCCTCTGCCACAGTTCTTAAAATGAACCACATTGTACGGTGATCACTGGTCCCCAGGTGGCCTCCCACCTTGACTTCTGCAACTCTGTCCCCATTTGTGAGTACTAGGTCCAAAATTGCTCCCTCACGATTGGGCTCCTCCACAAGTTGCCTGAGGAATGCTCCCTGCAGGGAGTCCAGGTTGTCCCTACTTCTAGCTGAAGCTCCAGCTGGGATGCTCCAGTCAGCATCCAGCAGATTGAAGTCCCCCACTGCGGGTCCCACTGGCAGGCCCTCCCCCTTATTAGCCATCTTTTTGGATGACTTCCTTCAGAACCTTATTTCACCCCTCCTTCCGTGCTGGAGGTCTGTAGATAACACCAGTGCGAATAGTGGATCCATTATCTTTCTCCATGGTGACACACAGTACCGCTGCCCCACACTGTGTTACCTGTATCTCTGTTGCTTTTATGCAATCCCTCATGTAAAGAGCCACTCCTCCCCCTTTCTTACCCACCCTGTCCTTCTGAAACAGAGTATAGGCTGATATGGCTATGTCCCAGTCATGGTTCTCATTGCACCATGACTCGGTAGTGGCGACAGTTCCAGGTCAGCTTCTGCCATATGACCACTAGGTTGGGATTTTATTTCCCAGACTTTGAGCATTTGCACACATGGCCTTCCAAATTTGGCTGCCACCATGCTTGTCAACCCCCCTTTACCCTTTTGCCTTTCCTTCTTGCCCCCTCTGCCCTCATTCCCATCCCTCTTCATTTCTACCATTTTGTTCTTTTTGTTATTAGATACCCTTGGGGATTTCCCCTCCCTTAGGGTACTCCCTACTGACTACTTCAGCTTTCGGGGGGGGGGGAGTTAATGTCTCCCTGCTTCTTTTCACCATCCCCATCAGCTAGTTTAAATGCTCTCTGATGTAACATTTAAAGCATTCATTCTGGACTGTGGTTCCTCTCATTGATGGAAGCAGGCCATCTTCTCTGTACAGGCGTTTATTCCTTCAGGTGAGACCCCAGTACCCAATGTAGCAGAATCCCTCCTCTTCGGACCACTCCTTCAACCACTGGTTGAAGCTCCTGGTACAGAGTGCCCAATCCTCCCCCTGTCATAGACAGGTAGCATATCAGAAAAGGCCACTGACCATACTAGCTGCCTAAGACTCCTTCCCAACTCCCTGAACTCCTATTGCACTATCCTAACTTTGTCCCTAGGCAGGTCATTAGTCCCTGGGTGGACAATGATGTCCAGCTCTCCCTCCTGTCCTGCTGCCCTAGTGATCTTAAGGATCCACTTCCCATCCCTCCAAGCCATCTAGCCGGATATGCACTTATCCTCCCTCTCCCTCTCCCTCTCCTCTCCCTTTCTGCTCCCAAATATATCCCCCTCACAATGGATTCCCTACCAGGAATTGCTTCCTCCTCCTCTTGGGTCCTCTGCCACCCTCCCTGGGGACTTCACTACGGAGAACCCCCAGTAGCACGTTATAATGGTGACTTAAATTGAGTGACTCAGTTTTGAGCGACTTCATTTGAGTGCCTGTTTTATTTATTTATTGAAATGTTTCACCAGGAAGGCACACTGAGCAACAGGTTGCTCATCTTTTGGTGCGACCTGGGGGAAGGGGTACAATAGGGAGACATTTTACATTCAAGTTACAAAGATCAGCATAGCATACAATTAATTAAGGCAGTTGTTACAAACAGTGTTGCATGCATACGTAATTTGTGAGAACAATTAATAAGTGCAATGGTAATTAATAAGTGAACAAGTGCTATCGTGAAATAAGGGGTGAAGGAGAGAGAGAGGATGAGATGACAGACAGTGCAGAGTCATGTTCCGGAGAGACCCTTTCAGGATGCAGGGAACCCTGCAAGGGGACAGGAGACTGCAGTAGGGATTAGAGAATGACAGAGAGAGAGGGAGTAAGTGTGATTAATACCTAGGAGGGGAAATAAGGCCTGACCCAAAAAGAGAACCCTTCAGGATGCGATGAACCCTGCAAGGGGGCAGAAAAGTTCAGGTGATTGTAAACCCTCCTGCGGTTAGGTATTGTAATCATAGAGGGATCGTGAGAGGAAGGGAATGAGAAATAACACTTGGAAGGGGATGAGGCCTGATCCAAGGAACCCTCCAAGATGCTGAGGACCTTGCAGGGGGACCTGGAAGGCCAAGGATAGGTATATGGGGGAAGAAAAGGTGGCAAGCCTAGTCAGTGTAGGACCCCTTCAGGATGCTGAGAACCATTCAAGGGGAGTGTGAAGTCTAGGGAAAAAGGGGGAGAGAGTAGGGGAAGGGAAAAAGGTATGAGAACTAGTACCTAGGAGGGGCTAGGGTTAGTAGAGGAAGCAGAGTCGATAGAAGCATTGGGTACATTCTGAAGGGAGACAAACTGTAAGGAGCAAAACAAAGGAAATGAAGGTGGGTCATAACAGGAACAGTGAGGTGCAAGATAGTTGGAGAGGGCAATGTTGATGGAATAGAGGGAGGAGGAATGTCGGATTTGGGGAGGTAGAAAGTTCCATATTTTAGGGAAATTGTGAGAGTACCCAGACTGGCTGGATAGGGTGGAGCGTCGGGGAACAGGTAGTGTGCGAGTGTCTTTAGATATGAGGGAGAGGGAAGGAGGAGGGGGTGTTATAAATAAGGGGGAGAGGTAGGAAGGGAGTTCACCCAGCCAGTGTTTAGTGGTGAATTTAGTGCAGTGTGACAGGTGTCTATTTGTAAGGGAGGGGAAGGAAAGGACTCGATAGAGGTCACAGTGGTGGGTGCGAGAGGGAGCATCAAGGTAAAGCGGCAGAAGGAGTTGAAGAGTGTGTCCAAATCTGTTCAGGGAGGACATAGGAGCAGCACCATAGACTATGTCGCAGTAGTCAAAAATGGGAAGGATCGTCTTTTGGACAAGCTCATGCCTAGTTGCAGGAGGGATGCAACTGTGGTTCCTAAACAAGGCACCAAGCTTGGGGTGCAATTATTTCTGGATGGCATCAATGTGTCCAGAGAAGTTGAGTTGTTGGTCTAACCAAACCCCAAGGTATTTGAAGGATGAGGTGTCCTCAAGTAAAGTCTCATCAACAGTGTGGAATGTGAGCTGGGAGGGAAGCCTAGAGAGTCTCTGCCTTGTGCCAAGGGTCATGGAGACTGTCTTCTTGGCACTGAGGAATAACTGATGGTTTGCAAACCAGAGCTGGACCTTGTTGAAGTCTTGCTGCAAGCTGGATGTAACCTCAGCTGGGCATGAGCCAGATGCATACAGGACAGTATCATCAGCGTACATGTGTATGGCAGAGGAGGGGGAGCAGACAGATGGTAGGTTGTTAAGGAAGATGAAGAACAGAAGGCGACCAAGCAGAGACCTGAGGGACGCCAGTGCAGATTGGGTGGGGGTGACGAGATGGCATCCACGATCTTAACTGATTGGGTTCTACCAGTAAAGTAGGCCTTAAACCAGTTAGTGGCTGAAGGGGTAGACCAGCAGATGAGAGGGAACCAAGGAGAAGGGAGTGGGAATCAGTGTCAAAAGCCTTGGCAAGATTGACAAATATGGCTGAGGTGATTTGGCCATTGTCCATCCCGGAGATGATGGAGTCAGTGAGCCGAAGTAGGGAGGTGGTGGTAAAGTGTTTTTTCCTGAAACCAGATTGGAACGGGGTGAAGAAGGAGGTTTCAGAAAGAAGGTGAGTTGAGAGAGGACTAGATGTTCTTGTAGTTGGGCTAGGATATGGAGTAGCGAGAAGGGGCAATAGTTGCCAAGGGATGAGAGGTCTCCACCTTTAGGTAGGGGGAGGACCACTGCATGCTTCCATGTGGTAGGGACATCAGAGGTTGAGAAGGAGAGATATAAGATTAAAGAGAGGGGGGTAGGCAATGGCCGGGGCTGAGAGAGAGAGAGAGAGAGAGAGAGGAGTTTAGGGTCAAGGTCGTCTGGGGAAGATCCTATTGAGGGGTTGATGGTGAGGAGGGCATTTAGAGTATTGGTGGGGGAGACTGAAGAGAATGAGAAGGAGGGGTGTGGGAAAATTGGAAGTGAGCATTTTTGGGGGGAGTATAGAGGGGCAGCCGTGACATTTGAGGGGGGAGGAGTAATTAGGGAGGGACTTCAGCAGTTCGGTTGCACAGGAAGTATAATTGGAGTAAATTCTGCAGCTACAGCATGGGAGTCGGCTACAAGATTGCCATTTACCTTTAGCATTGGGGAACGAGGGGTGGGATTGAGGGGTAAAGAGGGCATGAACCACCTTCCAGCACTTGGAAGGGGAATTTATGTTAGTGAGGAAAGCATTTTTGAAGTAATCAGACTTGGCTAGCCTTGTTGCCTTGGTACAGGTGTTTTGGAGCTTACGGTAGTCTGTGAGGTTGCTAGAAAGCTGGGTGGATTTGTGGCACTTCAAGGCACGATCTCTGGCCCTAACACAGGCTAAGAGTTCTGGAGTAATCCACAGTAGGTGGTTACCCCTAACCCTGGCTTGTTTGAGAGGGGCAAAGGCATTCCAATTTGCAAGGAATATTTCTTTGAAGTAGGCCAGAGCCTTATCAACTGAGAGGAAGGAGACTAAGGGAGACCAGTCAGAGAGAGAGATAGGTTGTGCAGGAAAGGTTCAAGGTCTAGGGATTTGAAGGAGTGAAGTTGCAAGGTTTTATGTGGAGATTTTGGTCTGTGGATTTTCCTGACAATGAATATTGGGTTGTGGTCACTGAGAGCATCTGGGAGGATGCCAGAACTAATTACTCTGTGAGGGTGGGTGGTAAGAGCCCAGTCGATCAGGGAATGATTTTGTGTCTTATGGTTAGGGTGGATGGGTTCCGAGATCTGTTGCGAGAGGTTCAGGGCTCCAAGATCATTACATATTTTCGATATCTTGGGAGACACCCAGTTTAAGTTAAGGTCACCTAAGATGCATAGTTCACCAGAGCGGGAAAGGGCTGTGATGGAGGTTATGAGGTCAAGAGCAATAGAGGGCTGGACATTTGGGCGACAGTAAATGCCTGTGATGTGAGCTGCCCTGAAATGGCAGTGAGGCACAGTTATAGCGCCACGGTAAGGGAATAAACAGTGAGATAGTAGAAGGGTGAAGGAATGGAAAAGGAGGGTTCAGGAAGGAGAAGGTATGTGGACTGTAGTTTGGCAGTGTGTTGCTGAGCTACTATTCTGGTGTGGTGGTGAGGGGTGGCGGGCTGCAGTGAGGGAGGTCCAGGGTTTGGGGCTGGGTAGGGATTTTATTTTTTTTTTTACGTGTGCGGCACTTAAATGTTTTTTTTTTTTATATCCGAGTTTCTACCCCTCTCCGACATGCACCCCTCTGGAGTTCAGAATCCTAACTTAGGGCATTCGGGGGCAAAGCCCCCCACAGGGGGAGGGGTGGCGCAGCCCCCCACATAGATACAGTGTTGTTTTCCTGTTGCTGTTGTCGGGTTCATTGGGGAGTGTACAACGCCATTTTGATTTTCAGCAATCTACAATCACCATAATGGCAATCGTGGTTTGGCGATCACTGTTAAGACATGGAACCAGAACCCCACATCCTCCCTGATCACTACCTACTACTATGGGTGTCTCCATGGGGCATTCCCTCTCCAACAGAGTAGTAAAGGAGTTGTGTAGTGGTACCGTATAGGAGATGTGCCTCTGACTCACCACCCTTACCCTTCCTGAGCTCGCTGTAGTGCAGCCACTCCTCCTTTTCAGCACTCTTTGAGGCAGCAGCGGCAGACTTGGTGGTCCTTGGGTGTGAAAGAAGGCCCCCTGAATCCCAGCCAGCTTATTCTGGAACCTAGCAACCTCCTTCCTCAGCCCTGAGAGGTGAATGCAGATGGGGCAGCACCACAGTCTCCAGAAAGTCTCCCTGAAAACTGCCACCTCACAACCACTGCAGTGCACCACTCCCAGCATACCTACTTGCTACCCTGCCTGTTTATGATTTTTGTACTCCTACTCTAGATAGGGTGTTTCACCTCTTCACAATTTTTTTTGTGTGACCCTAACTCTCCTTTCTCCCTTCTAGTATGAGCTACAATGATAGTTTAACAGGACCACACACTGCAAACTAGTTCAACGTTGGACTGATTCACACTACATCAATTTGTTATATTACAACATATACACTCTTAACACTGTAAACTTTTAAATTGCTGTTGTTGTCCCTTACATATATTCCATCAGAGAATGCAACAAATATAGACACCAGGCACTTACCTTAGCCACCGATAGGGTCCTCCATTTCTCTGCTTCTCCTGCTGATGCTTAAGATGCCAACCTTTCACCCGTTCCACTCCTTCACTGTTCTGCTCACTCGATGGGACACGAACGTGTGGGACACATTAGAACATTCCCTTTTCTCCACTCCAGCAGTCATACCCCCAAGTAGAGATTGAAGTCTGATTGGCTCAGAGGTTCAAGGGGGCCGAGCTGACAGTCAGGAAGACCCAACCTCAAACAGTCCAAGAGCTGTCGATGCTCAGACAGCTCAGTCCACAACTGTGTACTGAGTCCACTTGGTTTCACTGATCTGCTGCAGCCCAACTCTGTGCTGATTTACTTATAACTTGAAGAATGCTCCGACTGTATTCCAGAGCTGAGTAGTTGGAGCTTCATTCCACCCTCAAAACCAAAGACTCTTTCTGATTGGCTCAGAAGAGCAAGGGGGGCCAAGTTGATAATCAAGAAGCCCTGACCTCATACAGTCCACCATCAGTGCTCGGACAGCTTAATTCGTCCACAACTTGAACATATTGGGCCAGATTCTAGAAGGGTAACGCCTGGTGTAACAGCAGTTGTGCCAAGTAGAATGGCGCATGTAGCAACTTGTGCCAGCAGCTGCGACATGTACGATACTACAAAGTGTCCTGCGACATGATGCAGGCCACTTGTGCCAAACAGCGGTTACACTGCATAAACCTCCTGCAACATGGCACTAGGGGGTTTACGGCAGCAGTTACGTCCCATTCTAGAAGGGCAGCTACAAAGTCCCAATGATGGGATTCTACAAGGACCCCCGGAGGAGAACTGGCAATGTAAATAGCTGGTATAACCTACGACTGCCCCCCGGTGGTCCTGTAGACCCACCTGCAGACATGCCAACATACTGCCTTCCCCCCACCCGTGCCCCGAACCGCAAGTCGCCGACCGCATATGCGGCAAAAAGTCAGCCCTGGTTTGTCTAGTGGCTCCCCTGAATTGTATAATGATTAATGCAGAGATCCCCGTATCCATGGTAGTCTAGCGGCCCCCCAAGCAACATAAAATACATATAGCACACACATTCCCTGGTAGTCTAGTGGCTCCCAACCCCCCCAACCAGCCGTGCCAGTCCACCCAGCACCCCCCCCTGTCCCCAGCTGGCGACTGGCACAGCCCACTTCTCACCGCCATGGCCAGCCACCGACTGAGTCCAGTATCAGCATGTACTGAAAAGACATGCTCAGATATTTATATCTACAGTATGTTATCTCTGGCATGTCTTTACTATATGCTGTTACTGACTCGATCGGCGTCTGGCGATGGTAGTGGTGGGCTGTGCCAATCGCCGGCTGAAAGGCAAGTGTGCTGGGTGGGCTAACGTAACTGGTGAAGACACTGGAAACTACCAGGGGAATGTACTATATTTATATTGATAAAGACAGCAAACCTATCTGAGGATCTCTGTGTAGTGTACAGTTTGAAGACAGCTGAACTACTGAGATATGGGATCTCATGCTAATTATTATACAGTTTGGGGGGCTAGACTACCAGGGATATGGGGATCTCTGTTAATATTATTGTAAAGTTCGGGGACCACTAGACCACCAGGAAATAGGTATGCATTTGTACGACAGTGATGGGGGGTGCTAGACTACCAGGGCTACCTGGGCATATGCCGCATTTGCGGCTGGTGACTAGGGGTCGGTGCACGGGTGGGGGGGTTGACCGCACTGCCCTGCTGTTGCGACATGCTGGCCAGGTACGCCCTCTATGCAGCATACCTTGCCACATGTCGCAAGTCGCAGAACTTTGCTGCGGAGACCCTACCCATTCTAGAATAGAGCGCAGGGTCAATGTCACAGTTGCAGGTGGCGCAAGTTGTGTTCGTCGGCAACTTGCGCCACCCTTCTAGAATTGGGCCCATTGTTCATGCAGTCTGTTCAGCAAGGATTTTTTTCTTCTTTTTAACTTTTATAACTTTTTCAAACTGGGATATATTTTATAATCACAATAAGGCATTCCAGGGAAGGGGTTGTTGTGGCATGTCTAAAGTGGTTTAGGACACTTCGGTTTGCTTTACACCACACCAACAAAGAGATGGGTAAATCCTACAGTAGCCCTCACTCTCTTGTGACTTATTCCCTACAGTGGCATTGTACTGTGTTATACACACTCACACACACACACATACACACGGAGACAGTGGTTTGGCAAGCCCCTTCTGCTGATGCAGTTGTCTTAGTACGTAGCAATTTACAGATATAGCATGAAATTGCTAACACTACAGAACGTCAAGCCCCTTTCAGTGTAAGACAGTGACGGAATAAATGTTTCCTGGGTGTGTGCCACATCCTGGCTTTATACTTCACTATCTGTATTAGAGCACACCTGTTTTGATGTTCCTGAATGTAAATTGGTCCAGTAAGGAATTCTAAGCGCTAGTCTGAACTTGTCCCAGCCTGGAAAAACCTGGGGAATGCACTGAGTCTGCCTACTGATGTGTCACACCTCCCATTGTGAAGCTGATCCAATGATCTGCCTGGTACGTAGGTAATTATAAGTTTGACATTAATGACTAATTTTAGTTTCAGGAGCTATTAGTCATTTTTTTGTTTAACAAATTGTGGTAGGGGTCACTCTTACAAAATCATAGGCCTGTGACTAAAAGGCAAGAATGTAATCATGTTTAATTTGTTCCGCATGCATTATAACTGTTTTTCTTTGTACAAAACCTAAGAATCCCCTTTCTTACAGTATTAAAAAGAAATCTCAAACCATAAAGCTTTTAGAGGGATGGAGTCTGTCAGTCCCATCAGACCTTAAGTGGTTGTATAAAAGGCTCTCTGCCTGACTTGTTGAAGGATAAACTACACTGATCATGTCAGGACTGTCAGTAAAATGTAGTTATCTTTTAGATAAAAAATGTATTGGGGGGGGCATAGTTTAAAAAAATGTGATAGGTTTCCTTGTAAAATCCTGTAGTCTGTGCTCAAGCTTGATGTAGTTCAGGAGCCGTAGCTCCCTGAATATACTGTTGGGGGGAAGAGGGGGGACTGCTAAGGACTGCTAATGTTATGTTTGTGTGAACAGCATCAGAAATCTTTGAGTTACTCACTTCAAGCCTTGTCATATTGCAGTTCAACACATTTTAATTAAGCCATGCATTAGCTATACAAACAAGTAGTACAGTGTTTTTATGTCAACGTGCTCCCATTTGTTGTGTTATTTTGACAAGTAAATTCCTTTATAAAATAATTACACACATATTTGTCAGAGCCTTCACGTGTTCATGTAGTTTTCTTTTTCTGACTCCCTTTTTCTTTTTTAACCTTTATTTTTAGGTTTCATAAAAAAGTTGCATCTGTATGAAATCTGTAGGATAAGCCAGTGTATATGTAAGTACAGAAGAAAAAAGAGCATCATAGAATAGATGACTCATGCATAACAGGTACACTTTAGGGGGTACACCACTACGGGTCAATTAATCTAGGTAATAGTTCAGTAGTATGTTCCATAGGAATGCCTCTGTGCTCCATAAACCGATTATCTAGTCCAGTAATATTGTCCTAAATGCATTGAAAGGTCATCCAGGATCACGAGAAAGCAATTCTTGCAACAAGTTAGTGTGATAAAAAATGTATATTGGGCATTGTAAACAAATCCATTCAAACATTAAACACCATAAGTTGTACACCCCTTCCAAACATTTCTGGATCCTCCCCAAGTAGACAGTGTTGTAATGGTAAATAGCACAAAATAAAGAACTTTTTTAATAATCAAAACATGTATAATGTAAAATACAGCAGAAGAGAAAATCAGAGCAGGAAGTAGGGATTAACTGGCCTTACAAGAAACAGGAGACAGTACATACATTAGACACTGCACCCCCCATCACTGTGTAGAGAGAAGGAGCCTTGTGGTAGTGGCCATTTTAACACCAACACGTAAAAATTATCTACAAATGTTTCATACCATGTTAAAGAATTAACTAAAATACCACTGAAGAGGCATCCCCAATACTGCTTCTTACCAGATATCTGTACTCATATCTTGGATCGTATTTATAGATAGGAGACCCAGAAAGTTGTTTAAAAGTTTTTATACTCAGCATGTCAGATTTCAGTGTTCTGTTTTTCAATTCTTCTGTCCGCTTCTCGGCACCAAACCACGTACAGACTTTCTTAACAAAGCAACTTGCATCCTGTGGGTTGTTGTACATATACATTAGTGTTGCATAAATAACCCTCAGTTTGGCAGGCATCAGTAACATGTGACTCACTCCCAGTTCTCTCAAACTGGCGCAGACGGCATCTAACTCTTTTCTCCTGGTACGAGTTGCATAGCTCATGACAGGAAACAACAGTAGTCTGTCTCCCACTGCTCTTTGCAACTGTCCTGCCATTCATGCAACAGACAGTTACTTATCGCTCTACACTGAATTTGCTGTAATTAGAAAAAGCATTTGGGGCCCCGATACAGGTTCTTGATGGTGTCGGGAGGGGGAGGATTTGATAGGCCCTAAAGATGTACATTGGGGTTTCAAACTGTAAAATGCCCACCAACAGCTGCTCCCTAACTGTGGCCAGATTGGAGCCCTCACTCCTTTGATAACCGCACCACAGGCACATTACCAAATTTTGAAGCATTCTCCACATCCTCCACACAGGGTCGGAGACACTCTTGCTCCCTTTGGCCATTAGCGCTGAGGCTATCAGAGGTTATCAGTGCCTTTGCTGCTGAAGCAGAGGCTTCTTTCATTGCCACCTCCTAAATGTTGGCTCGGTTCTCAAGTGTTGACATGCTGAGCAAAAAGGATTGTTGCCAGGTTAATCTCACTGACATCAGCCAGTGTGACACGTGTATGCACACTAGTGTCCCTTGGGGAGCTTATGAAGGAATTTGCTGATATGGCTCCTTACTGCAAACCACCAGGAGTCAGCCACGTAGTGGCAGATTCCGCAGGCTGCAGAAGCATTTTACATCCTAGAAAACGGGACAAAGCTCTCTGCTAGGCCAGTAGGGAGCTCAGGTTCTGAATGAGAACCCATTCACCCATGTGCTGAATGAACATGCACACCACTTTCATTTGAGCCATACTATTTCTGTACAGTTCATCTGTTCCTCCTACATTCAGTACACATGTTCTACTCATCTCACTTTCTGTATTTTTTTTCTTTGAGTTCTAATACTAATTCAGGTATCCAGAGGCAGTTATTCCACTTTGTCACACAGTAAACTATGACATCTCGCATCGAGTGCTTGATCTTGGTGATCGGCATTGTACTCCCCTGTATCCAGCAAATATTTTGGAAAATGGTGGCATTCTTCTTTGTTTCTGACATTATCTTAAAGCAGCAGTACTTGTTAACCAAGATGTGTTTCATCACTTCCCAGATGTTTACACTGCCTGGTAGTTTAAAATTTCAGATTTAACTTTTGCTGTTTGCTACTGCTTTCTGATAATTGTGTCCCTTGATTTTAAATATGTTTGTTATGTTGTGTGGAGCCACAGAAAATATGGCAGCCCCATCCCATGTCCTGTTTTTCACCTTTATCCTATAAACCCTAATCAGGCAAAGAAAGGGGTGGTTCATTCCAGTTACTTCTGACAAAATAACCAATGAGAGACTGGCAGCGCCCCATTTCCCTCTGAATCCAGTATGGTGCTGCTGGCACGGGTCTGTGCTAAACTGTCAGAAAAAATAAAGAAAACAAACAACAACAAAAAATTAAAAGCAAACAATTCAAGTTTTGTCAGTCGTGCAGCTCGTTTGACAAAACTATTGTAAAAAGAAAATTTTTATTAACTAGTACTGCTGCTCTGAATTAGGGCCATGAAAATCCAGTAACCTCATTGGTCAAAACAAGTCACACAGTCATTGATTATGTTCTGACAATGACACGCCATACCTGAATTACATATTTTTTTAACAATAGTAGTCAGTTTTATAAGTGGGATAACACACTCCAGCGTGTACAGTTCAAAGGGAATAATGTACTTCTCGGATGGTTGCAGCACTCAGCTATGCCTCATGCTTAACAACAACCCAAGGCATACATTATTCTCTTAATTGCACACTCTGTTGGGTGTTATCCCTTGCCAATGGCATCTAATTGTTCTTTATGATGTATTATAACCCCTGGAAAAACTGAAAATTAAAGAATTGAATTATCTATTGAATTGCAATGGCGGGAACATGATGTTTATGAAAGTACATGCCGGGGTGTGGAGATATTTTCTAATACAGAGCAATGGACTATTAATGGTAAGAATACTTCAGGTTAACTTTTGGGTCCTAGTATAATCAACATTATCCCCAAAAATGCACTGTCCCTTAAGATAGTCTCACTGTAACAGAAAGCTGCCAGGCAGGGGTCATACTTTTTAACACAGAACTGAGAAATGGAGTGACAAATAATGAGGAAATCAACTTTAAAAAACAGATGACGTTATACTGAAGCGATTCTGACACACATTGTTTAGAAGAGAATGTCCTCAAACTCTAAAGACCCCCATTCGGAAATGAAATAAGGACTACATTCTGCCTCACTAATTTTGTGGTAAATGAGTGGCTGCTGATACTGTTCTGCATATCTTCAGAAAGCAGTCCCAGTTTCCTAAGGATCATTGTCTTTTAGTAGGCTCATGTACTGCATACAGTTTAAAAAACGGTGTAGTTGAGAGTTCATGTTTCACTGTTTGTGTGTGTCTGTATATGCATTCTAAGTAACACAAACTCACAACCAAAATTATAATCCTGATAAGTGTGGATCTGACTGAGACTTGGCTTAAACCTTCTATTCCTTATTCTGTGTGTGTCCTCCCTGGTGTTATTTATATCAGTCTTGGTTACACAAGCCAGAAACGAGGAGAAGGCCTGCTATCATATTATAAAAGCATTCTGTCTCCTTATAACCCCCCACCCATGTACCCTCTCCAGCTTGTGGGTTCCTCCACATGCTACTCCTTCTGGCTAATACTAAGTAGATTCACTTAATCTGTACCTATAACCCTCCCACTGCTAGAATAAATTGCCTGAACTATCTCTTTGACAACAGTAGTAAAAAAGGTGCGCTCTGATGAGCTGTTGATGCTGTGTGACTTTCTCTTAAATTGGACAGGGAGAAGAAATGTTAAAACAGTATGAGCCTGCTGGCTGGTCTTTGCCTCAAGCAGCTTATTTCTGACCCCGCCAGACTTTCTACCTCTGGTGGCCAGCATACCTTCCTTGACTGGATCCTGACAGACAGGGCTGAGAGGATCCCAAAGTCTGGGACCCTCTCTGATTCTGTCTCTGACCATACTCCCACTTATTGTATTTGAAGGCTTACAATGCCTAAAATTACCCGCAAGATTATCATCTTTAGAAATTTATCCAAGCTAGACCGTGAGCCATTTCATAGGGACCTTGCACTCTCTGATTGGTCCCGTCAGATCTGCTGAGGATGCATCTGTTGCTCTAAATAACTCCCTACATATCTTCTCCTCCCTGCAAGATAAGCATGCCACATTTATAAAGATGACAGGTAGGGGCATTGTTGCTAAATGTTTGCACAGTTGCCTGTTCTTGATCGTAAAGTCTGGGGATAAATGCTGGACCAGATTTAAGGGTAGCCAAACTTTGTCTGACTTTCAGGAGTCTAGGCAACTCTGAAATATCTGTGAAAAATCAGTACATGCATGCAGCCATCAATGAAATTTGCAAATTTGTCTTATAGGCCTCTATCAGGGATCCTAGTTGCTTCTGGTGCGAAGTGGGTGGCTCACTCAAATATCAAACTGTTGACATGCTCATTGGTGCGTAAATGGTAATAACTCTAAAACAATTACAAATGCACGAAATAGATAGTTCTCTGACCTGTCAGCCCTCACCTACTTGTTTGCTGATCCCTGTGACAAGGTTGGCTAAGATCCTGTCCTGTTTGTCACACAAAGAAAGTTAAAAGCAAGGATATATTTTCTGCTCTCCTGTTCTGCCATGTGTCTGTCTCTTGCATGTCTAATTGTGCAATCAAATTTTTCTTGTGGCATCTAGGAACTTTCCACTCTGATGGTCCCACAATTTCCCCCATTATCTCTCTTATAGGTTCATAGGTTCATAAGGGGAGATTAAAGTTTTGGAGGCCATTGGCCTTTAGTGAACTTGCCACCACTAATTTTAGTGGTGGAAGCAAAATTTATCATTATCCATGAATACATCCAAATTTGTCTTGAATATATTCATATTTCTGCTTTCTACTATGTGTTTAGGTAATGTATTCCAGATAGTAACAATTCTCTGTGAGTACCGCTGTCTTCTTTTAAATGTTTTATTAGTTTCTCATATGAGTTTTAGTTGGTGTGATCTGGTCTTACTACCTGTGTATCTTTCTAACCCTATTGTTTCCATGAATGGCTCATCATGAAATGCTCTGTATGTTAGGCAGAGATCCCCTCTTAGTCTCCTATAGTCCATGGAATACAGTCCTAGCCTTTTGAGTCTTTCACCATACTCTAAATGATCCATCTTTTTAATTATTTTTGTTGCTCTTCTCTGTACCCTCTCTTTTAGTTCTTTTCCACCTATTGTAATAGGGGCACAAAGGGGTGAACAAAACTCAAGATATGGTCTTACCAGGCTGGTATATAGGGGAATGATGACTTCTGGTTTTCTTCTTTCAATATTTTGAAGGATATATCCAAGGATGCACTGACATTTTTTAACAGTGTCTCTGGTATGTTTGTCAAAGGATAATTTATTTGAAATATTTACTTCTAGGTCCCTTTCATCTGTAGTTACTTGTATGTTTATGTTATTGAGCTTATATGTTTCACCTGGGTTATTATGCCCCGAGTGCATTACTTTGCATTTGTTTTCATTAAATTGCATTTTGTTTCTCATTGCCCAATCTTCAAGTGATCTTAAGTTATCTTAGAGTCTCTGTATAGCTTGTTGGTTGTTGGCAGTTCCACCAGTTTTGCGGACGTCAGCGTATTTGCAAAGCCAGGCATAATTTGACGGCTGCAATGTGGACACCAAGATGTTAAAAAGAATAGGACCCAAAACAGCCTTATGGAACACCGCTTGTAATTTTACCCCAAGGTGACAAGTGTCCCCTTATAGCTACTCTCTGCCGTCTATTTTTAAGCCATGATATCACCCACTTAACTATATTGGGGTGGAAATTGAGTCTAATTAGTTGTTCTACCAATATTCTGTGGGACACAGCATCAAAAGCCTTAGAGAAATCCAAAAAGACTATATCAGTTGGGAGACCTTTGTCTGTTCCTTCACTTGCTGTTTCTATTCTTTCTCCCATTGCTTCTCTGTGTTTAAAAACAAATATATGTGACTCATTATGTGAAACTGGGATGCCTTGGTTTGTAAATGTATATAGCTATACTGCTGAAATGATTGCAGAAAGCTGTTCGGGTTTATTGGATGAGCTGTCAATCTGGAACACAAGGGGTTGACCTTGAGATGCATTGTGGCCTCCACAAGCTTGTTCACAGAATTTTCAATAGGAAACCAGCTCTGGGACAAAATGTATTATTGTGTTGCACCACTTAAGACTAGATATGATTTTTTAGGTTGGCCTAAGGAAGGGAACTGACAAAGTTTTGAGACATTTTGTGAAAAGCAGGAGATGTAATTTACAACAGGATGCAGAGTTTAAGCTGCCAGAAAAAGACATCTTACATAAAGAGTGCAATGCTTTGTTTAGAGAGATATAGAGAGAGATTGAGATTTAAAACTGAGACAGACTCAGATAAAGGATTTTGTTTATGCTGCCTTTAAGAAGAGCTGCCCTATACAATTTTTGTGCTGCTTGCACGCATGTGCAAGAAACACATTGCTTTCAGCAGTTAGGGAGAATGCCTAAATGCGTCAGGAAATTCGGGCCAAGTCACCACACAATCAGTTGTTTTGGTGCATTACAAGCTACACAGCTCACAGTCCTCAGGAAGCTGGCGGAAAGCCGCCACCCACCATTCAGAGGGTCTTCCTGGTGAAACATTTCAATAAAAAAAAAGCCGGTGCCCAATCCCCTGTCGGCACGGCCCCCAATTAACTAGAATCTGCAGCTTATCCAATAGGTAGGAAATGGGCATACTGGGTGGGCCAAGCGATCCTTATCTGCTGTCAAAGTCTATGTTTCTAAGTTTCTATTTGCTGATGGGGTAGCCCAATCCCGTTGGCATAATGCCTCCCATTTTTGTTTACTGAGGGGTGCCCAATCCCCTCAGCTCACGTCCCCCAGCACACACTGCTTGGCTGACAGGGTGCCCAATCCCCATCGGCTTCCTGCCCCCAAACAAACTTCCATCTGCCACACTGGGAGCCCACCCCAGCATGGCAAATGTCCCCCGTCTGTGTAAAAAAAAAAAAAAAAAACCTAGCAGAAAAAAACAGTCCCTCATTGATTCTCTTGCCCCTCCCCAACCCACACCACCCTTTGCGTACCTCTCCTCTCCACACCCCCACCTCATCCCACACTTACCTCCGGAGCCCAGCACGACAATCTTCGGTGGACCAGGAACATGTCTGCACTCTTCAAAGCCGACCGCGAACTGAAGAAATGCCGATAAGCTGTATAATGGTATAAATGGGTTTTTTTCAACTTTGGTGCATATCTCACCCATTTGGGGGATTTTTTTTCACCAAATTTTCAACATGGGGTTCTTGTGACCCCACCTCATAAACTCGGTCACTGTCATTTTATTATTCAGTCCCTAAAGGTGATTTCGCGGTCACTGCGCTGAACCACCTTTCAGGACGGACCGATTAACAAAATTACAGTGTCACAGTTCATGAGGTAGGCCCCCAAAAACCCTATGTAGAAAATTTTGGTAACAGAATTCCCAAAAATGGCCGAGATACGTAGCTTCAAGCATTTTTAATATTTTCACTCCAGATTTTCAACATTGCCATTTTACCACACCTTCTTATGAACCGTACAGCTGTAATTTTTCACATCTCGCCCGAAATGTGTTTTCGCACATGTAGTGCACAGTAGTGCGGTCGGTGTGCAAAATCAATGTTCAGGACAGATTAAGAAAATCACAGTGACACTGTTCATGAGATAGGCCCCCCCAAAACCCTATGTTGAAAATTTGGTGACTGTTCCCAAAAATGACTGTTTTATGGTGGTCGTTGCACAGTTCCTTGCGCTCATAACTTCAACATTTTTAATATTTTCACTCCAGATTTTCAACATTGTCATTTTACCACACCTCCTTATGAACAGTACAGCTGTCATTTTTCACATCTTGCCCGAAATGTGTTTTCACACATGTAGCGCACAGTGGCACGGTCAGTGTACAAAATCAATGTTCCGGACAGATTAAGAAAATCACAGTGACACTGTTCATGAGCAGAGGTCTTAAACTAGCTATGTTGAAAATTTGGTGACAAACATCCATAAAATGACTGTGTTACGAGCGTGCATTGGGCAATTTCCACGCACCCACGCAAGTTCACGAATTCGTAATAGTTTCAGTCCAGATTTTCAACATTGGCATTTTGCCACACCTCCGTATGAACAGTAGCTGCAATTTTTCACACCCTGGCTGAAATGTGTTTCACACTTCTGGTGCAGAATAACGCGGTCACTGTGGGAAATCAGTGTTGGGGACAGATTAAGAAAATCACAGTGACAGTGTTCATGAGCGGAGGTCTCAAAATGCCTGTGTTGAAAATCTGCTGTAAAATATCCCCAAACTAATTACATTACGGGTGTGTATTGTGCAGTTTCTACGCACACTCGTGACTTCACCAGTTTTTTTATATTTTCACTCCAGATTTTCAACATTGCCATTTTTTACACCTCTTCATGAACAGTACAGGTGTCATTTTTTGCATCCTGTTCGAAATGTGTTTTTGCACCTGTGGTGCCAAGTGGCGGAGTCGCTGTGCAAAATCATCTTTCGGTTAACAAACTGGTAGTGTCACAGTTCATGCGGTGGGGTCACAAAAAGCCCATGTCGAAAACTTGGAGTAAAAATACCAAGAAACGCCCAGGGTGTTAGGGTTTTCGACCATAACGCCCTACTCTGTAGGGACTGACAGGCATCAGGGGTGTGATTAGGGATTGTCAACAGTAATGCTCAAGCCATTCCACTCCCACCCTGCAGCCAGTGGAAGGCATTGAGGTGCGCCTTGGACCATTTGGCCCTAGAGTTCACCCCATTCTCCTATACTGCACCCATTTCAGCATATTTCCTTGAGGTGAGTGTAAAGCCCGAACACTCCAAAGCACACCTCGACACTTGTAAGTGTCTGCAGGGTAGGGTGAGGTGAAATATCATGACCATTATGGGCGATGACCCAAAGGCACACCCCAATGCCTGTCCATCTCTGCAGGGTGGGGTTGGAGTTTACGTCAGTTCAATACTTCACTGCCATTTCTATACTGCATCTGTTAAACACAGAAACATAGAAACATAGAGTTTGATGGCAGATAAGGACCGCTTGGCCCACCTAGTCTGCCCATTTTCCTACCTAACAGATAAGCTGCAGATCCTAGTTAACCAACAGCTTACTTCCCCCTACCCCCTACTAGGACTGCCTTATGTTTGTCCCATGCATTCTTGAATTCCCCCACTGTTCTTGACTCCACGACCTCCTCAGGGAGGCTGTTCCATGCATCCACAACCCTCTCCATGAAAAAATACTTCCTCACATTACCTCTGAGCCATCCCCTCTATCTTCAAATTGTGCCTCCTTGTTCTTGCACATCTCTTTTCTGAAAGATGCTACCCTCTTGGACTTTGTTGATTCCCTTGAGGTACTTGAAAGTTTCTATCATCCCCTCTCTCCTTCTTTCCTCAAGGGTATACATATTAAGCTCCTTTAGTCTTTCTTCAGTATGTCTTCTGGTACAGACCCTGCACCATTTTGGTTGCCCTCCTCTGGACAGCCTCCACTCTGTCTATGTCTTTGCGGAGATGGGGTCTCCGGAACTGCACACAGTACTCCAGATGGGGTCTCACCAACTGTCTGTACAGATGGATAACAACTTCCTGTTTTCTACTATTGATGCCTCTTCCTGTGCATCCCAGTATCCCCCCAACCTTCCTTACTTCCTTCTCGCATTGCTTGCCCACCTTTAGGTCATCTGATATAATTACCCCCAGGTCCATTTCCATTTTTACTGTTGGCTAACTCCAGCACATTTTACCTGTAGTGTGGATAGGAGATCGATCCGTGTTTCTCACGAAACAGCACTGGTCCATGCTGCAAACCATGCCGGCTTAAACCATTACAGGCCTGCAATGTGGATGTTGATGTGGTGACAGCGATGTGTAACTAACTCCTGCACTGCCACTGCTAATGACAACAAGCAACATTTGGCATTGACAAATGCTTGTTTTTTTTATTATAATAATAAATTGCTGCTTTCAGATTTTATACCTTGTGGCCTGCATATGCTTCCTGACCTGTGCCGCGTTGACAATTCCAATACGCATGATGAGTCTGACATCCCTATCTGCCCTCTCATCTTCTCCCCACTTTTACTTTAAAACTGTGACAGTGGATGAGATCTGCAGACTCTTAGCTAGTCTCTCCCCATTTACAAGTGCTGGCCATGATAATATGGCACCAAAGCTTATCCACTTGCGTGCACCTTTTCTTGCTTTGCCCATCTCCCACATCTTCAGTACATCCTTGCTTACTGGAGCTGTTCCTGACCCTTGAAAGACAGCTAGGGGTGTCCTAGTATTTAAGCAAGAGAATCCAAAACGTATTGAAAATTATCATCCCATAGCCATACCGTCTTCCATCAGCAAATTACTAGAAAAAGTTGTGAAGTCTGACTTAACGGAGGATCTCTACAAGCATGATCTGCTGTCCTCAGTGCACCATGGCTTCTGAAAGGAGTACAGTACCTCTGCTCTCCTTGCTAAAGTTACCTCCGAGATCAGGGTCACCATGGACCATAGCAAGCTTGCTGGAGCAATCTTGGTTGATCTCTCCAAAGCTTTTGACCTGGTAGAGTATAAACTCCTCTGTTCCAAGCTGTTCTTTTGGGTTGTTTGACCCGTCTCTAGCCTGGCCAGCAAATTACCTGCAGGGTAAGCAGCAGCTAGTCAAGTACAACAGGATGCTGTCTGATTTTACTCCTATTGCATTTGGCGTCCCTCAGGGTTCCATACTAGGACCCATCTTGTTTTCCTTGTTTTTAAATGACTTACCCCAAGTGCCTGCCCACTAAAGTTCTACAGTTTACACAGATGACTTGGCATTACTAGCTGGCTCCCAAGATATCAAAGTCATCTGCTCCCAACTAAAGGTCGGATTTCCACCAAACCCAATCATGGCTTATGCTGAATAAATTAGACCTTAAGCTTAAGAAAATGCAAGTTATGCTTTTTGGCTCACAGGCTAAAATTAGAGCACGTTCTGCACCCCTGGATGTTACTAATGCTAACAACACTTCCATTATTATTGCTGACTCCTTCAAATATCTGAGGGTCACCCTTGAACCCCAGCTAGATCTCTCCCTAAACATTCTAAGGCCCAGTACACACTGGCAGTCCGTGTTTAAAACCGTTTTTGACAACGGTTTTAAACTCATCACAGACGTCTGTCCACACTTATAGCTTGAAGTCTTTGTGTTTAAGCACAGTCACACCGCTGTCGCCACATCCGCATCCACATTGCAGGCCTGTAATGGTTTAAGCCGGCATGGTTTGCAGCGTGGACCAGTGCTGTTTCGTGAGAAACACGGATCGATCTCCCATCCACACTACAGGTAAAACGTGCTGGAGTTTGAAACTGTTTAAAACCGGTTTTAAGAGTAGGTCCCTTATAGGGTTTAAGCATGGTTTTCAAACACAGTTTCAAACTGTATGTAGTGTGGATGCGAACCGTGTTTGGTTTTGTTAAAACGTTTTAAGGAACTTAAAATGTTTTAATATGAGGACAGGTTGAAGGCACTGAACATGTACTCCCTGGAGGAGAGGAGGGAGAGAGGGGATATGATAGAGACATACAAGTATCTTACAGGGAGGAACAGGGTGCAGGAATGCACTATTTTTAAGCAAAAAAGATGTTCCAGGACTAGAGGGCATGGGATGAAGTTGGAGGGAGGACGATTCAGAGGAAACGTGAGGAAGAATTTCTTCACAGAACGGGTGGTGGACAAGTGGAACACCCTGCCAGAGGAAGTGGTGGGGGCTGAAACAATCACAGGATTTAAGAATGCATGGGATAGACATAAAGGAATTCTGGAGGTCAGGGGTAAGGGGCAACAGACTTCCTGGAAAACATAAACTGAACTTACAAACTTAAATGGGCAGACTGGGTGGGCCATAGGCCCTTATCTGCCGACACTGTCTATGTATGTATGTATGTATGTAAGTCTAGTGTATACAGAGCCTTAATGTATGCAAGGCAGTTAATGACCAACTTGGCCTGGCCTACAGGGTAAAACCTATCCTCACTCCTGTGGCGCATCTCATCCTTGCTAGAGGATCGCTCCCACCTGCCCTTAACAATGGGCTCCTTACTTTTGCTCGTAGTGCTAAATCCACCCTATCTAAGTGGGATATAGCCAGGGCCCCAGTGCTCTGCGGCAGAATTTTCTGATTTCTGCATCCTGCCATTGGCTAAATATGATGTGATGTCATCAATGACATAACATGCTGAGCATAGAGGAGGGGCTTCAGGATAAACGAGATGGGATAGAAAGCCTGACACTACAGAAAAAAGTATATTTGAATGAAAATTCACCAAAAACAATGAATTCTGCGGCACTATATATATTCTGTGACATGCAAATTCTGCGGAAAATTCCGCAACCGCAGAATCGCAGAATTCCAGGGGCCTTGGATATAGCCTGTAGCAGCTTATTTTAATTTGCTCTCTTAGCTGCTTATCTCACACAACACTGTGAACATTATTAGAAACTGTAGTGGTTGTCTTCGGGGAACTGTTAAACCTTTGCCTTGGGTTGTTTTACTGATAAAGTGATCAGAACTGCCACCCCTCTCATCTTGGCTGTGCAGTTAAGGGCTGTTAACTCAAGTTACCCTCTTTAGGTCTAGTGACTTGTCTCTACTCTCTGTTCCGAAAACTCACACAGCCTTAGTAGACCAGGCATTTGTTTTTGGTGCACCCAGGCTATGGAACTCAATCCATTGCCAGTTCACAGTGCTGCCTCCCACTGCCTCTTTAGAAAGTCCCTGCACTTAGCCTGGTCTAGTTATAGCCTGGTGTGCTCAGGATCATGATTGTATACATTGTGTCATATGTAAGTACTGTTTGATGCCGTGATCTTTACTGTCACTGTACCCCATGTTGTTGTCTTTGCATTGTTCAAATTGTATGCCTGCATACCTTGTAACCTCCTGGGTTTGCCTGAAAATAGACATTTAACATAGAAACAAAGACTTGGCTGGCAGATAGGGACCACTTGACCCACCTATTCTGCCCATTTTTCCCTGCCTACTGTATCATTGCAGATCCTACTTGATCTCCGACCCATTCACCCACCCCCTCCCTTCCCTTATTAATTTGTCTAGTGTGCTTACCTGGTCAATAAAAACTAAATAAATAGATAAAATCATCAACTTGATTGTCATTAGGGATGAATGAAAAACCAGACACCTCTTATCAGTTTCCTGAATCAGATGGCATGGCCTGTCTTGGGCAGGTCTGATGTTCAGTGTTTTTTCAGTGTTTTTTTTTTTTTTAATTTAATAATAACCTCTCTTCTCCCCCACTCCATTGCCCATTTCCATCAATCCCATTCCCACCCTAGCACTACATTTCTGTGTGGCTCTGTGGAGAAGTACTCAGTAAGAGGAACTCATTATCTGGGGTATGGCAAACCAAAATCAGAGAAAGGAGTGAAGAAGGGTAAAAATGAATTGAGGGCAACACTGTCTGGGGAAGGGTGATATCACAGTAGTTTGGTGAATCTCCCTTTGAGGGTCAGGGCAAGTTGTCACCAGAGAAAAGAAGGAAAAAGGTGAAGCAAAGGTAACATTCTGTTTGGGGTTAGATTATACTATAGTGTTTTGGTGTTTCTCCCTTTTGAGGGTAGGGCAAACTGACACCAGGCAAAGGAGAAAGGAAAGGAAAAGGTGAAACAAGTGTAATATCCTGTCTGGGGTAGGGGGATATTATAATAATTCAGGGAATCTCCCTATCTGGGGTAGGGCTGCAAAGAGCCCACAGAAGTGACTAAGTACCATTAATCAACCAGTATTAGCAAAAGTAGGTTAAATATGCCGTCTTGGAAGGAAGGTGGGCAGGCAGGTCAGGTGGGAAAGGATAGAAGACATGAGGTTCATTAGGGTCTGGGGAGCAGGATTTCAGAGTGGTGGGGGCAGGGAAGGGGGTATGTGGGGTAGTAAGGACTGGGGAGCAGAGAATGCAGTACTAGGAAGACTAGGGGAGGGTGATAGTTACAGTAACTGCAGGGGCTGCTGGCCAGTCATCTTCTGGGCTCTGCCTCACAGGACTGGTGCATTCCCTGTGTAGGAGACTGGACATCCTCAATGCAGAACTGTTGTGGCACGAGTCAACATTTGACAGCTGTGCAGCAGTCTGTTTTGGGGACTGAGGTGTCCACTAGTCCCCCACTGCCACAGAGGCAGGTTAGCCTGAGTGGCTGGAGAACAGTAGGCAAGGGGGAGGGAATCAATCTTAAGACTCAGAATGCAGGCACAAGTTTTGGGCCAGCACTGGAAAATCACTTTGAGCCCTTGAAAGAAGTGAGTGAGCCTTCGCCTCCCCAGGAGGATTTATTGTCAGACACTAGCAGACTCCAGAGACAGCCATTAAGGCAGCAGCAAGGAGGAGGAGGAGGAGGAAGGGTCAGAGGCACATGGGAGCAGAAGTTACACTGGTGGTCAGAGACTCCATTGTAAATGGGACCAAGAAAGTGGTGTGAGTATGAGTGGGGACTGGGAGGACAGGGCAGGGTAGTCCGATGTCTACACAGCAGGCAGGGATGCCATTAGGACTGAGGGGAAGGCAAAGTGTATGAGGGAGTGTATAGATGTGAATGATCTGGCCAATTAGGAATAGCAAATATTTTAAAAAACTAGCTTCCAAAAAATAGTTAAGAAATTGAGGGCAGCATTGGCATTGGTGACCTTTTCCGAGATCCTACCGGTGTGGGACACATGGGCAAGAAACAAGTGAAAATAATAGCACTTCTTGGCTAAAAAGGTGATATAAGAAAGGATGGTATAACTTAATAGGGGGCTGGGCCAGTCTAGAATAGAAGGCTGTTTAAAGGAAAACTGCACCCTCATATCTTGTAAATGTTATTTGCTTCCATGTTAACAGACAACTCTTTTCCTGCAGTTGTTGGGGATATATATGATTGCTTTAGTTTATTTTCACTGTCCATACTGGTCCCTGTAACTGTCCTGGGGGTCTCCATTTGCTGGTTGTTGAAATCTCATAGTCCCTGAGGTCTGCATTAGCATATGAGAACATGATATGTCAGCACTCCTTAGACTCCACAGTATGCCTGTCAGATTAATAGAATTCAGCAAAACTAGTTGCAGCAAGGTGTGCAAGGCCACATTTACTTTCAGTTAGCTTTGCAAAGTGTCTGTCTGAGTTGTAATGCAGGGGTTTCCCTTTAAACTGCATTCAAGTTTGTGTGTTTCCAGAGAGTTTTTTCAGGATATTTGTACTTTGAGCGTAGAAGTACATGGTATAAATGATTGCTGTGACATCATGTTCTGATATGATGATGCAGCTTTCGTTGACAATGAGATTTCAATAACCATAAAATGGAGACCCCCAGGATATTTACAAGGGACTAGCATGAACAGTAAAAGCAACCTAAAGCAAACACATATAACCCCGACAGCTACAGGCAAAGAGTTGTCTGTTGATATGGAAACAAATAAAATTTACAAGATATGAGGGCATAGTTTTCCTGAACTGCACTGAACCTATATGTAGTTTTTCCCTTGTAAAAGTCAACTTCTAAATACTGGTTTCAATTCTCTTAATGTTTCATCTCTGTGGGCTTCTGAGTTATTCTAGTGGGTGTTTCTGATTTACCCACAGGTAGTAAGCTCCATTTTAGAAGTCTATGATGTAGTAGTAGTAGAAGTAGTTTTATTTGTTTTTGGCGCCCTTCCCTTAAGGCCCAGGGTGCCATTACAATGAGATAAAACAACACATTCAACCAATAATAGTTAACGATAACATCATAATAAACAATAAAAGCTCTTAAAAACCATAAAACATAGTTAAATACCAGTTAACAACCCACTAAAGATGTAGTTTATATCCCTTGCACAGCTCTTCCATTGTTGGCACAATGCATCTATCTTCTGTTATAGAAGTCTGTGGCTGAGAGGGACATAAAGTAAATCATTCAGTTCCAAAATGGTACTTAACTTCAGAGTGTAAATCAGAAACACCCCTTGTGTTTCCTAAAAGACCTGCGTAGAGGAAACAATACCAGAATTGGAACCAGTTCTGAAAAAGAGTTGCTACTGGGGTAGATGACTTACAGGTTCAGCACAGTTCTCAAAAGCCTCCATCTGACAGTGGAGGGGTCAAACTCACTGGGTCAGAAGTCAGATTCCTTCATAAAGCATTTAAATTAGAGGAGGTGGGTAGACTAGGGCTCCTCCCGCAAGGTGTAGGTGTTCAGGATCCAGGCTAGTGCTACCCCAGTAAGGGGGCATGACATTGAAATGTGAGTGGAAGAGGGTGGGCAGAAGGGGGAGAACAAGTAGGGGAAGGTTGGGCATGTGAATAAGTTAGGGAACTTGTGAGGTAAAGCAGTACGGCAGATAGTCAGCCTCAACACCAGGAGCCCGGGGAACAAGTTGAGTGACCCACAGGTACTGGCCGCAGAGGCTGGGGCCAACACTGTGGCAGTCACAGAAATGTGGGCTACTCCTAACCATGACTGTGATATCAGGATCCCAGGTTTTCTGTAGAGCTAGTAAACCAGGGAAGAGAAGGGGGTGTTGTATCTAGGGGGAAACATAGGGTGCATGGAAGAGTTGGGGTTCTAGGAGAGGTGGGCATGCTGTGGGTGGACTTAGTGAAGGAGGAGGTTAATAACATAAGGAAAAGTGTGGCTTATAGGCCCCCTAATTAGTCGAAAACAGAGGACAAGCTACTGACAAAAGAGATCTAGAGGGCCATAGCAATGAGGAAAATGATCTTGATGGGTGATCTAAATGTGCTTGATGCTGATTGGCCATTCCAGTGGCTAAGAGCAGTCACAGTCACGCGTTGATGGACACATTCCAGGACAGCTTCATGCTGCAGCATGTCAAGGATGTCAGCAGACAGGGAGCTATCCTGGACCTGGTGTTCACAAACTGAACACCATATATCATATTAGGATCAAGGCCCCTCTGTGGACCAGTGACCGTAACACAATGTAATTTCCCTAACCCCTTGCGACAGGACCCTCAAAAATGAAGATTTGGATCTTAAACTTCAGAAGGGCAGACTTCACTAATATGACTAGATTACTGGGTAGCAGCTAATGGGAGTGAGCAAAGGGATAGGGGCTGAGGCAAAGTGGAAGACCATCAAGCAAGCAGTTCTGGATGTGTAACAGAGCTGTATGAGAAGGGAGGCAAGGCCAGAAAGAAGAAGAGGCCTCTTTGTTTCAGTAGAGGAGTCAGAGAGGTGATAGGTAGGAAAGGTCAGCCTTCAGGGTGTACAATAAGGAACAGTTATAGGAGAGAGAGGTCTGTCTACCTAGAGAATCAGAGGGAAGCAGGGACAGCTTTGTGGAGAGCAAAGGCTGAGGCAGCACTCAGAACTGTTGGGGGGGGTCAGGCAGACTGACAAAACCTTCTTCAGATACATAAGGGAAGGAAGCAACAGAGGCGTGCACTCCACTGCCCATAAGGGTGCAATAGTAAAACATGGTAGCAACATGGGTACTGTTCGGACACATGGCAGCCAGGGTTCAACGCAAAGAAGTGCAAAGTCATGCACGTGGGAGCATGGAATCAAGGGAATTGTTATCAGCTGGGAGGGTGTAAGGCTAGCCACTACAGAGGAGGTGAAAGATCTTGGGGTGATAATAACAGGGCAAATAGACCACTCAGCACAGTGTAGAAAAGCAGCAGCTAAAGCTAATAAGATGCTGGGATATACTGCCAGAGGAATCACCTCCAGGAGAAGGGAGGTAATCCTACCACTATACAGGTCATTGATGAGGACGCACCTGGAGTACTGTGTGCAGCTTGTACTTAAGGAAAGATGTTAAATTGCTGGAGGGGGTCCAGTGAAGAGCAACAAAAATTATCCTGGGGATGGAAGATAAATCCTATGAGGAGAGGTTGAGGGAGCTTAACATGTATCCCCTGGAGGAGAGGAGGGATAGAGGGGATATGATAGAGACCTTTAAATATATAAAAGACATAACAAGACTGGTACAGAAGGAATCTTTAAGTTAAAGGGAGGAGGGGACAATAAGGGGCATGGTCTGAGATTGGTGGGTGGAAAATTCAGGAGAGAAATGAGAAGGCACTTTTTCACAGAAAGAGTGGTGACAAAGTGGCATGCGCTGCTCAGAGAGGTGATATCCTGTAAGTCAGTGAACAGTTTTAAGTGGGAAGGGGGAAGGTCACCGTTATGCGGGAGGGAAGGGCAGCTGCAGTGTAATGTACTGCTAGCTGCACATTCAAGCATGCTTGATAGACTGTATGCCCTGTATCTGCCAGCAGTTTCATATGCTCGTATGTAACAAGCAAAACAAAAACCTATGCACACACAAGTCCAGGAATAAGATTTAAATATTTATTGCCACACGTGCAAAGAATAAATACTGGGATAACACTCCTATGTATCGCCTGGTACAGGGCTTCCTCAGGGGGTGGAGATAGCATGTATTAGCACCCTTTAAATACCCCAAACACTTAACTCCATAGCAGTGCATTGGACAAACAAAGCGAAGTGAACTATAGGTGCAACAATATATTGGGAGTGTCACAATATCAATAGAAAATAGGTGTTCCGAATACCAATCATTCATAGTGAAAAGCAAATACAAAAATTAAAATTTATACATGGCCAAATACTTAATTGCACTATTGTTCCACCAGAAAGACGTGTCCTAAGGAAAATAGCTAATAAAGCTGAGAATTATTAAGTTCCAGAAATTCCAGTTACTGTATGGCTCACATATTTAAGTGCTTAGAGTGCTGAAACACCATTTTCATGTTCCGATTTACTTGAAGATACTAGTGTGTACAATAGTATAAAACGGACAGACAGAACATAATCAAGAAGAGTTATAAAAATCATGGAATATCTTGCTAAAAAGGGGATACGTAGGGGTGTTAGCCCAGCATTTATTCTTTGCACGTGTGGAATAAATATTTAAAACTTTTTCCTGGCCAGGTGTATGTCCAGTTTTTAATTTTGCTAGATTCAAAAGGGAGAAGAAGAAAATGAAGGAGGGTATAGAGAGGCTGAGTAAAGAAAGGGAATGAGGTGATTGATAATACTGGTAAGGCAAATCTCCTAAATTAATACTTTTCCTTAGTATTCACAGTGGAGAAAGGGGGACCCATTCTAGAGTGTAGTGTCGTGCCAACAGGAGACTTGGAGGCAGAGGGACTGGAACTGGAATTAGGCCTGACTATGGAGGACAGGGTGTTGTAGGGGTTAAGGGGGCTAAATAAGTATTAGGCACTGGGCCCCGATGGGCTTCTTCCCAGGGAATTGAGTGAGATGTGGGTGTCTGTAACAGGGCCACTGGCAGACTTGTTCAGTTGTTCCCTGACAACAAGGGTGGCTATATGGGACTGGAGGAAGGCACGTGTGATTTCACTCCACAAGAGAGGAGATAAGGGGGATCCAGCTACAAACCAGTCAGTGAAAACTTACTATAGTGTGAAAACTTACTTGAGACCATCATAAAGGAGAGGATGATTAAATTCCTAGAGTATAAGGGACCACAGGTTGTGAACAGTTATCTTTGTGAGGGGAGATCATGCCAAACAAACCTCATTGACTTTTTAAACATAGTCTGTAACTCAGGTGGTTGATGGAGGCCAAGCTGAAGATGTTCTGTACTTGGACTTCAACAAAGCCTTCAGTTCAGTCCTGCATGGGAGACTGGTGAAAAATGCTGAGAAGCCTGGGAATGGGGGATAGATTAATTAAGTGGATATGGAAATGTTTGGGGGATAGGACTGAATTAGTGGTGATGAATTGGAGTCACTCGGGGGTTAGAAAGGTGGTAATGGGGAGCCACAGGGTTGGTCCTCAGACCGCTACTTTTCAACATATTCATCTGTGACATAGGAGTGGGAATTCGGAGTAAGATTATCCTGTTCATTGATGATACAAGGTCATGTGTCAGAATCAACACAAAATAGGGAATCAGAGTTCCGAGTAGAGACTTGACAAAACTAGAACACTGTTCCGGGGTCTAGCAGTTCAAATTCAGTGTAACAAAATGCAAGGTGATGCATTTTAGAAACAAGAACCCCAAAACAGAGAATTGAATAGGGGTGTCAGAGTAAAGTGGACTGCTAAAGTGGGAAACTTGGGGGTCATCATTAGTGATGGTCTCAAGCAGGTAGCCCATTGCAACAGGGCACATATGAAGTCCAACTGCATGCTGTGCTGCTTGGGGAGAGGCATCATTAGTAGGGGGCAGGAGGTGATCCTGTCACTGTACTAGTCCCTGGTGAGGCCACACCCAGAATACAGTGCACAGATTTGGAGCCATATCCTCAGGAAGGACTGCAGCTGCCTAGAGATGATCCAGAGAAGGGCCAGTAAAATGATAGATGGTACACGGGGAAGATATATGAGGAGCGACTGTCTTGCCTCAACATGTACACACTGGAGGCTAGGCAGGAGAGGGTTGATATGATTGAGACCTCTAAATAAATCCATATGGTCAACAGAGGTGACTGGTCAACTCTGTTTAGATGTAGCTAGCGGTCAAGCATCAGGAGGATGAGTATAAACTGGTAGGGGGTACATTTAAAAGGGACATACAGAATTATTACTTCATGGAAAGGTGGCAGACAAGTGGAACAGATTGCCAAGTGAGAGGGTAAGAGCAAGGTCTGTCCAAGGGTTCGAGGTGGAATGGGACAGATACAAAGACATGAGGGCCATCAGTATTGGGAGTGGGGAGGTGGACAATGTTATAAATGGGCATTCAGACCAGCAACAAGCAGCGATGGGCTGCAGTGGGTTTAGGTAGTACAGTGCAGACACGATGGACTCCCAAGTCTTTTTCTGCTGCAGAGTTTCTAATTTTCTGTATAAATGTTATTCATCCTAACCCGTCATTTATAATCACAGGACAATCCCAGTGCAACAAACCATTCACTGCTAGCCAGCTTTCAGATACCTCCTCAAGCTTCACTAGCAAGTGCTTCAGTGAATAGAAACTGGCAAATCCTACAACTGAGAGAGCAGCATGGCAGTGGTATGATGATGATTCAGAAGACCCAGAACTGGCACCACTATGAGACTCCTCAGAGAGGCAAACCCAATGGGAAATAACTGCTGTATAGTCCAGCACCTGGTCACTTGTCCTCATGTCTGTCGTGATGTACACTTTCTTGCAGAAAGACTGCTTAAGGCTATGGTGGAACTCACTGCAGACATTTGTGTACAGCTCAGGCATTTCCACTCTTGTAAAGAAGTGCCTTGAATGGTATGATATAACAAGGCTTCGAGAATCTTGGCGTCAGTGTGAATGAGGGGCTGACTTTTGAGGCTCAGGTGTCAGCAGTAGCACGGAGTGGTTTCTTTCATCTTAGGAACATTAGCCAGATAAAGTCCCTTATTTCCCCTGGAGACATGGTGACACTGGTGCAAACATTTTGTGACTTCCAGACTCGATCACTACAATGCTTTGTATCTCAGGATGAAGGATGAAGGAGGGTACATTGTGACACCTGCAGCTGGTGCAGAACGCAGCTGGTAGGTTGCTGAGTGGCTTTTGAGGTCTTTTCATGTCTCACCAGCAGTGCATGACTTGCACTGATGCCGGTTAAGTGGCACATCTCCTTTAAAGTCGGCTTGCTGACTTATAAGGGCCTACACGGTTTGAATCTGTGTTCCATTTATCTGTTTCCAGTGAACTACCGAAGTTAGTTATTTATTCTTTTAATTATTTATTAATTATGTATTAATTATATTTAGAGAGGGTCTAAATAGTTAATATTTGTCACTTTCCAACTGTCTGATGTCTGTAAAGTCCTACTGCACTTTGTAAGGGCACCCTGAGCCTCCAGGGAAGGGCACCATCTATCAATAAAGTCTGCTGCTACTACTGCTTCTACTACTACTACTACACAGTATGCATCACTGTAAGAAAGCTGGTACTGGAGACAAAAGAGAAGGAAAGCAGATTATCAACCAGCATTTCTTCAGCTGCACTACTGATCTCTTTTACCTTTGCATGAGCCAGAGAAAATGTGGCTGTTCGTTATGCCAGCTGGCGAAAAGTTACCTCCCACCGTGGTGCTGCAGGAACAACAGGAGATGACAGGGACTTGCCTGCTTCAGTCTGGCATGAAATTAGGAGTGTTATTTTCACATGGTCTACTGGAGAGGGGGACAGCTTAGTTGAGCTGGCCCACTCTGGATATCACACATTGGAGCTCACTCATGCAGAGGTGTGGTACATAAGAGGGTATGCATACTCAAAGTACCCAAAGCAGGCGGCCAACCGTGGCTAATTTTAAACAAGGCATATCATGCACTTTGCAAATGTGAATTCCAGTTTGTACACACAAAGTATGCCCAGACACCAGACCCCTTTTTGTGTTTTACTAGGATTGGATCCAGAGATCCAGAAGGACCACCAACAGTAGGATCAGCACCCCCTCCCCCGTAATTGAGAAATACTTGGCGCTGGGGCACCACCTTTCCTCAGACCAGCAGTTGACTTGCCTTTTGCATTCTTCCTCCCAGGTGGCTTGTCACAAGAAGGGACAGATTTCTTTGCAACACCCTGATGAACACTAGAGGGCTTGTTGCCACCATCTCCATGAGCTTCTTTCTGGCACTCATCTGACTCCTCATCCTCTTCATTAGCCTATACCTCATCAAGGGCTGGATAGTAGTTCTCATCTTCATCATCATCCCCGTCTCCTTCTCCAGCTCCATCATCAGACATAAGATCGGACTCAGGAAGATTATGGTTTGGAGGAGACCCTGGAGGATTGCCCTTGCCCGTACTATCCTCACCCTCCTTCTGATGCTGTACAGCCTTCTCAGTGATTGGGATCGCCTCTTCTTCAATAGGTATTAAGGCACTGCCACTGGTACTAGTGGGCACACTGGGGGTTGCAGCAGCAGGATGACTTGACTCTGTTTCTTTCAAGGCTTGCTTTCTGATGGCATGCATCCCAAAAGTGACTAAATCAGTGTGCGTCACTATTACTGCACAAGCCTCTAAATGTTTTCAACAACAAATTACATTGTTTTTGTAGGCAACCCAGGAGAATCACTGGTGCCGCTACCTGATGGAGGAGTAATGCTAGAAACAGGAATGGTATCACCATAAAGAGCTGCTTAAAGGTCCTTTTGTGAATCTTCCCCAGTGACTGGAGCCCAGCTCCCCATTGCCTGGTGGCACTAGCACTGGTTGTTGTGGTTGTTTTTGCTGTCCTCTGCTGTTGGCATTGTTCAGCCTCCTCAGTAGCACCCTCACCGTCAGCCGTTACAGCAGCAACATAAGTATGTTTTTTTTGCCAGTCGCTTTCCTGTCACCAGACATGCTGACACTGATATATCTTGGACTGAGTAAAACAAAATAATGGATCAAGAAAAAAAAATAATCAATAAGATAAAGAAAAAACAGAGAACAGCAAGAAACAAGAAAGTACAGCAGTATAGCAACAATAAGCACAAATACTATACTGGAACTAACTGTACTGACTGAGACTGTTAAAAGTTTTTTTTATATAGTTTACTGCCTGACTGATAGACTTGTGTGTCTGAGAGAGCACAGCACTAGGCCTAAGTGAGAGTGATGTCCTTACCTCACACACACACACACATACACTTACAGAAATCCTACAGAAAAAAATACGGCAATCACTATTACGTGATCAAAAAGATATAACAAGCAGGAAAAAAGAAGCAATTTTTTAAAATTACACTGCAAGCTCTCAAACCTGACACAAATGTCATGCTTTTTTACGAGCAGGAATATTTTCAGACATCCTCACAGCATGGAAGGCGTCCAGAACTGCAGTGCGCTGCTGTCCGTGAGTAGATAGGAATTGCAGTCAGCCGCTTCCTGTTTACTGTTAAAATCAGAATTTATCAAATTCTGGTACCAGTTCAGATTTCACCACTTTCAGAATTAGGATTTTCAAGTCTAGATTCTGAAACTGGAAAATCTGAAAACTGAATCAGAATCAGATAATTCTGATTCCTCAATTCCGAGCAACCCTAGTTTCTTATACTAGAAAACAGTTACTCAATCTCTTCGAATTTTACCTCTAGGTCTTAGATGAGTGTTGGCGGATGTATTCAACCTGGAATTACAAAATATGTATCCTTTTAATAGAATGCCTAAAAATAATTCAAAACCATCTAGTCCCTAAGGGGATGTTTTAAATAAGGTGCAACATAGAGTTGTTCGGTTGTTCAGGTGCTGAAACTGAAAACATTTTCACCAAGTTATACAGTAGAAAGTGCATTAATATAAGTTATCACATGATTGCTGTTCACCTGGTTTGTAACATATTATATGGGAAGTTAGAAAGTGTTGGAGACGTAAAAGAAAACATGAAACAGTAGGGGCTAGTTGTTAGAGCACCTGCTTAGGAACCAGAGGAGCACAGGTTCAAACCTGCTAGAGCCACATACTCATGTATGATCTTAGGCAAGCCACTCACCCTCTCATACCTCTCAGCTGTCACACATTGCGAGGTACGTCACTCATTTTATCTCTTAGAAACCCTCTGTCCCACACTGAGAAGGTAACATCAAGCATTGACCACTGAGACGTGTAAGCAGAAATTTATAATTATATAAGATGCTACATTATCAGCAAGCAATATAAACATTAGTACACTCGTTTCCATAGTGTTCTGAGCTTGCAGTGTTGTGTTTGATGATGTGTCACACATTTTGTCCAGCTGTCACACATCTTGTCACACATTTGGATGATGAAAGGTTGAGAGGCATGCACCCTCTTAGTGCTCCAGTCCACCCAGCTGCAAAAGTGTGTAGAAGCAGGACCCCACTGGAAATGTGATGTATGTTGCAGCTGGCCTTCAAAAGTAACAGACCCAGGCTGTGCTTTTTGGATCCCTGACTACAGTGGTACAGCTAGAAAAATACAATTTGTAAGCCAGAGCTCTCTGCTGCCTCTTTGCCGCTCCTCCATATTGTAGACATACCCATATTTGTTACCCAGACCCCTTGTACATGCCATATTGTACTTCAGAAACTGCATAATAAGAGCAGAAAACACAGCAGTAGTTGGTTTTCTGTATTTAACATTATGTTAGCATGACATTCCAATTATAACACCAGTCAATAAGGAGCGGCTGTCAGACAGTAGGAATAACCAAAATCAATAGTCAGGGCCCAGAATTCCGCCCCTCTCTCCAGTCAACTTGTAAGCCATGGCTAACTTGGCATATGCCCTCCTGCACCCATTCCTGGCCAAACCAGATCCTGTCCTGAACCCCTGGACATATGGGCTGTTGACTCCCTGTCACTACTGTCCAATCCTTTAAATATCTTGGGGACGCTCTTGACCCCCAGCTTTATTTCCTCCCTGCATATCCTTAATGTGTGCAGGACAGTGAGCAGTAAACTTGGCATGGCCTATAGGGTCAAGCACATCCTTACCACTGCTGCACACTTCACCCTATCCGTAGGAGTACTCCTAGCTAGCCTGAATCTTGGTGTGTGCATCTGAACTCTTTTTTTCACTGCTGGTTAGTAGCACATCCTGCCATTCATTATTTAGGAGATCCCTCTGGGACTCCCTGAAGGTAACCTCTGCCTGTTTTATTCCTCCTCGCTAACTGTTCCAGGTGAAGTCTTGAGGTAACCAGCATGAGGCTATGTAACTTTATTTACCTTCAGTTGTAATCATTACGTACAACCTTGGATATTGTGCTCTGTGCCTCACCTGCTATTTGTCTCTGTAACCTATTCTACTGAATTTAGTAGGTCAGAACTGTTTGATGCTTGCTTTACCTCCATTTCTGTAATCTTGGGTTTTGTCCAAATTCCTGTAAAGTGTTTGCTTTACTCCTCTACTTTGTAGTCTCCTGTGTTGCACCTAAAAACATTCATTTCCGTTGTCTAGTGTGCCTACCTGGTCAATAAAAACAAACTAAATAAATCTCAGCTGGGCTATCCTTGGTAAATATATGATAAAATAAAAATCAGGAAATGTTCAGGTCGATTTGTCAGCAATTAATTTTTACTCACTTGTACCCCTTTTTGTTTCTGTTCTCAGTTGTGTTGCCTCTCATTGGGATCAGAGCAATCACCATCATGAGCTTAATAATTAAGAAAGTTATCTCTCAGATGTCCCACATTATGAGGAACGTAACACTCAGAAACCCTTGTGCCAGATTTTCAAAGTGATGCGCACATGTGCACCTCTGGGATGCGTCTGCATTTTTCTCAACTCTGCTGCATCTATCACGTACATGGGTACGACAGGCTGTGATTTATGGCATCATGCATCTAGCTTCTTTGTGCCTTTGTTATGAGAAGCCTAAGAGAGCTAGACCATCACGCTGATTTAGACAGAATGGGTTAGTCGTAGGAAGGGAAAGAAGAAGCAGAGACCCAGTGGGACCCACCAAGGGACACAAACTTGCCTCCCCCACAACAGCAACATTACCTTACCTTCTGCCAAAAGATGGCCATCATCAGGAGCAGCCCTAACATGAGCAGACAGGTTTCCAACAGAGGCGAGGTATTGGGCATGGGTACAGCCCTATGCCCTGTAGTGTGTCCTCTAATGGATGCAGTTGCCCAATACTTTGATCAATGACAGTCCACTTTGCCAGTTCAGCCTGTGTCTGCGTTATAAAAATTATGCTCAGGCATATTTGGGCCAGTGCACCCCTTTAAAAAATACATTTGGGGAAAAATGTGGACACAGGGTTTTGAAAATTCCAGCCTCCCCCCCATTCCACATTGCACATTTTGGGATTCTTATGTAGCAATTAACCCTTTGTGCACACAAAGGCACTGCACATGCAAGAAAGACACATGGAAGACCGAAAATGCCATTTTGAACCTGGCATGCACAACTGATCAGAACCTATCCCCATCATCCGCACAGGCATGTAGATGTGTCAGTCATGTTGTGCTGATGATAAACCCCTCAAGTGGTGGTAGCACAGTGGTTTCAAACTTGAAGACCTAAGAGCTGGTCTGTCCATTTGAATGAAAGGGTTTCAAACTTATACATGCCCATTTCTGGTCCTTAATATTAATACAGCCACATCCTGCACACCAATGTAAAGTGAGTCCCGTAATAGTAGAGCCAGGAAACAGAAAGGGCCAAATGTTCAGTTGGATGACAGTCCCATTCAGATAAATAGGAACATCAATGTCAGATCTGTTTGTTTACACAGCCTCCCCCACCTTGAATTTAGTTGTTTTTGCCCACGGAGTGCCTGGTTTCCTGATAATGAAGTAGAAGTACCATTCATTTCAAGTTTTCCACACCAGGAAGCCTCATTTGTGTGCAGTACCTAGTTTAGAGGAGAGTCTCAGAGGACAAAAACAGTAGCAGCTGCATAATAAATGAATAAAGCGAAAAGTAAATGACACAGAAAATTCAAAAAAAAGAAATTAACGCACTGATAAAGTAGAGGCAACGGGCCCGATTCATGAAGTATGATGCAGGGCTTGTACCAAGCCCTGCATTATCCGCAATGTTTGGCGCAACACTGCCTGATTCAAGAAAGGCTGGTGCATTTGCGACCTTTTCCACATTTCATGGCAGCTTGCGCCAAAGGTTTGGCGCGACCCCTGTAAAATGGATCCTCCTTTGATGCAAAGTTAGATGGGGGGAGCTGGTCTAACTGGCTGCGTCTGGTGCATCCAATCCGGAATTGTGATTGGTGCCAAATGTCTGCCACAGGCCCCCCCATGCCATATGTTTGGCACACTGGGGACTTGCGATAGATGCAGCCTGTTTATGAATCAGGCCTCACATGTTGTTCCTAAAAAGGAACAGACACTAGGATCTCCTGACAAGCATGGTATTGTATGGATGCAAAAATAATCAGCAAACATATATCAGTAAAATGTTTTTCCGTATTGTGGTTTATTTCATCAATATAAGATGCATCTATGTGTAAGCAGTTGTTTTATTGTGCTGATGCAATGTTTGGTAATCATAATGGCCCAGATATTCAAAAGGATTGCGCATGGTGCAACAGTGTTGTGCCATGCACAACCCACTGATGCGCCCAGCGCGATATTCAAAAGGGAAAAGTGCGTGGCACAAATCGATCAGCTGGGCGCATCAGTAATTATGCAGGCACAGGTGGGGGCGTGCCCATGCACACTCTGCACAGCCCAATATTCAGCCCAGGATGTGCAGAGCCATGCATGTACAACCCCTATGCCAGCACAGATTATGCCCCCAAAAGAACAACTGATGGCCACCACAGGTGAGCTGCCGCATTGCAGGGTGCAACACGGCAGCTGCCACCGTGGTAGCTACTGAACAAGGCGCTTCATGCCCGATCACAGGCATTTGTAAAAAGAACCTTAAATTCCAACATCCCTGGTGGTCCAGTGGACTGTGATCGGGCGGGCATCTGTCCAAAAATAGAAATACCCGTCCTATATCTCTGGTGGTCCAGTGGACTGCTGTGTGCCCGATCGCGGGCATCTGTCCAAAAATAGAAATATCCGTCCTATAGCCCCAGTGGTCCAGTGGACACTATCTGCCCGATCGTGGGCATTTGTAAAATCAAGATAAGTCCAATATCCCTGGTGGTCAAGTGGACCGTTGTTTGGCCGATCGTGGGCATCAGTAAAAAAAACAATAATTCCAATATCCCTGGTGGTCTAGTGGTACCCCCAACCCGCCCACTGAACCCCACCACCCAGCTCCCCGGGTCAGCCAGGCGGCAGCACCCCACTTGCCTGCCGCTTCCGCTTCACGATATCTGGGGGAGGCACGTACCCATTGGTTCACAGCATGAGCCAATGGGCATGCAGCCCCTACCATACTACACATTCCAGAGATGTTGTGGTAAAACTAAAGGCAATTTTAGTACAGTATTGCAAGAGGTCATATCTTTATTCTTTCGTTCATTATTTCTTTCATTCTTTACATAATATTGCTTCCCATTCCCTCACTGCCCCTTCTAGGAAGTCTAGAGCTGGGCAATCTTCCTTCTCATATTGCTTTCCTAAACTTTGGTCCTCCCTTCCTTTGTCTATTCACTCTGCCTCCTTGGCTTTCTCCCCAAAGTCTCTCCTTCATGACTGACTTTCTCCCTCCTGCAATTGCCCTTGACCCTCTTCCTTCCCCCTTTATTAGTTTTTGCCCTGGCAATCTGTTTCCTTCATTCCTTGGCATATGTTAATCTGACTGTATTTAAAGTTTAATTATTTTTCAATTTAAATTGTATTCTGTATTTCTCTATATTACAATATATTGCAATTGCTGTACATGATATTCCATGTGCTCTATCCCCAGGACGTATCTGGAAGCAAGCTGTTACAATCTCTGTATGTCTTTCCTGGTGAAACGTTTGCAATAGATACATGTATACATACATGCATACATAACATGCATACATACATAAGTACATACATACATACATACATAAATACATACACACATACATACATAAATAAATACATGCATACATACATAAATAGATACATAAATACATACATACATAAATAAATACATACATAAATAAATGCCTACATACATACATAAATAAATACTTGCATACATAAATAAATACATACATAAATACATGCATACATAAATAAACACATACATAAATACATACATAAATAAATACATACATAAATACATACATAAATACATAAATAAATACATACATACATAAATAAATACATACATAAATGCATACATAAATACATACTTAAATACATACATACATAAATACATATATATATATATATATACATACATACATAAATACATACATAACTAAATAAATACATAAACACATACATACATAAATACATACATGCATGCATAAATACATACATAAATAAATACATAAATACATACATAAATAAATATATACATACATGAATACATACATATATAAATACGTACATAAATAAATACATAAATACATACATAAATAAATACATGTATACATACATAAATACATAGATAAACACATACATGCTTACATACATACATAAATAAATACATACATAAATAAACACATACATACATAAATAAATACATACATACATACTTAAATACATACATGAAACAGTTTACATATGCTTCAGTATATAATTATTTTTTTGAAACAACTGTCTAAGTGCTGTGCTAAAAATGAACAGCGTTATATCACAGTATTCAAATATGTTTAATAAACTCATTCTCTTCTGCTTTGTGCAATAATTTATCTTTCTAAAAAACATTGCTTACTATGCAACACATAAAAACACTGTACATTAACATACCAGTACTTAGCATTTTAGCACCATCGATGGCACAGTGAAACATTTTAAAAGTACATTCAGTCCATATCCGCAGGTACAGAGTTAAAACTTAGAGTGAATTTCTGAGGTTTGCCATAACAAATGGGAGTAGTAACCTGTAGGAGTTGTGAATCAATCTCCTACCATTCAAACTGCCAAAAAGTGCTGTCTTCCATGAAACAAATGCTTTTATTTCTGTGCTCTGCTTCATTTGCATAACCCTGTCCCCTTTTTTTCTCAGTACTGCAACTCCCAACCATGACATCATGCAAGGGAAACAAAGTTTTGAAACAGAGACATCTGTTGGTCAGTCTTGGTATTGCAGACATCCTTTTTCTTTCACAATTTTGGACTCCTAGCATAAGCTTGACACCAACAAAAAATAAAAGTTATTCTGACCCATAATTACACTTCTGAACTACTTACAGTCATTCAGGCCCTATACCATAAACATAGAAAAGTATCATCACACTCCCACTAAGGTTACCACCTACTCAGTTTTTGACCGAATGATTCGGTTTTCTAGGTCCAGATTCGGTCCTCCTGTTTTCACCATTGCAAATTCGGTTTTTATGGTGGGTCAAGCAGCACCTGTGAGATTCCCCACTAACTGTTTCATTTTCTTCTTATCTGACTGTAAGCAAGTGTCTGACATTTCAATGTGCTTGCTTGCTTGCAGTGTATGCTAATCAGGAAGTGCCTTCAAGAGCCAAATGTGTCCCTGTCTGCTCAGTTGTCACCTCTAAATTCACACCAGCAAATTGGAAGATTATTCACGGGAAGGGTAAACAATACCACCTTAATTAACACCTTCATTTTTCTGAAACCCTTAGACATTCAGACAGGCACCACATTAGGGTAGCCTTTTGTCCAGTGTGGACTGTACAATGTGTTTCAGAAACTTTACCTGCTAATCCAGTTTTATTCAGAGGTTGTACTTTTTCAGTCATTTTGAATGCTCACATACTTGTAAAACAGATTCTGTTAAATCCTTCACCATTTTACTTGCATGTTCATATTACAAACACATTCTGATGTCATGTAAACCTTTGTTTGTATACCAGTAAATCTGAGAGGTGTAAAGTAGGGCTATTAAGACCACTAGCAGCAAATCAACCTTAACCTTTCTAGGCTGCATTGTGAGAATGGTTTTTGACTGCTGTGATAAGGAATACTTTTATACCTTTAAATGCTCACCATTTTTTCTTTTAGGGTCTGTCCTATATTTTAATATTTGTTACCCCATTTGTTAAATTAATAATCTATTATTTTATTTCATTTCTAGAAGTACTACACCTCTCTCTCCTCAGTAGTTATTGCTGTCAATTTTCATACTACCTGGATATTCCAGGAAGACCATTCCAGGCATATCAGATGAACAGCACAGAATATTGTAGCTAATGTCATGCTAAGCCACAGAAATGAGAAAAGGAAAAGAGAGAGAGCAGTAGCTGGTGAGGAGAAAGGAACACAATCTAGATTTGATGGCACTGCAAATTTAGGTAATTTATCAAACATTATTATTTTTGTTACCAGAAGAGACACACTAAGCTGAAACTTGTTTACAGGTGCAACCTGGGAGCACAAGGGAGTGAAATGATTTGTGTCGGGTCACACAGTATGCAAGTCTGGGCTGTGGGATTCAAACCCTGGTCTCCAGAGTTGCAGCTCAGAGCCTTAAACCACTGCGCTATACTGCCTCCATGCTACATATCACATATCATGCTATCTGGTATGTATGACTGATATGGAAATAAAATAGGGTATTTAACAGCATGGAGTAGTTCCTACCACTTTTAAAAACTTCTGTGACATTACGAATAGCTTTAGAGTAGGAGCAATGGGAGGGACAGTAGCACATCTTAAAATGGCAGATGATATTTGTAATTACATATCATCCACCATTACTGGTGTAGTTTGTTTATTTATTTATTGAAAGAGTTTTACCAGAAAAGGCCACCTGTTCCAAAATAGCCGGTTGTCAGAGGTGTCCTTGTAGTCACTTGATGTGTCAGCTAAGCTGTGTACACAAGATGGAAAGTCCCCTGAACCCCATCTCTAACCTCACCAAATGTTAACACACACTGAAATTTAAAATATTTAAATCTAAATCAAACAAACCAAAAATAATAATCATGATGTACTTTAAAGAAGTTGTACACAATGCAATATCAGCAGCAATTCTGAATAAATCAAGCTAATCAGAGTCCAAGCGATGCCCTCATAAGTCATAAAAGGGGTGGAGTTTGGGGGTGTGGTTTAGTATTCGGTTTTCATCTCATCCAAAGGTGGCAACCCTAACTCCCACATTCTGACAGGAGCTGTCACTTCAGACCTGTCACTTCACCAGTAAGAAGTAAAAGTGAAACATCTACACAGAATGACAAATTATCTTTTTGGTCTACATGCATCACAAAAGCATTTTTCCAGAAACTTTTCGACAGACTGTACTGCTGTAAACACAACTGAAATATGAGACTGCACTTTGGTTAGGGAGACAGAAAAATCAGCTATTTCTGTGGTCACTACAGAAATAGGAGACTACATCTTTCAGTAAAGAAATCTTGTCAGCTAGATGCTATGTGCACAATGCCTTGTTTTGAAAATAAACATATGAGAGCTTTTATTGTTGAAGCCACTACAGAAATATGAGACTGCACCTCACAGTAAGGAAACTGGAAAACAACTTCTTATTGTACCCACAATGTCTTGCTACATATGTACCTACTGTGTACCCCTTTCCCCTGTCCCCCAGGGCACATCTGGAAATTTGCTTGTCTGCTCAGTATGTCTTCCCTGGTGAAACTTTTAAATAAATAAATATGTCTACATATTAGGTGCTATACTGCAGTCACTACTACCAAAATAAGGGACTGCACCTCTCAGTAACGAACATTGACCGTATATACTCACGTACAAGCCGACCCGCATATAAGCTGACCCCCCCAATTATTGTCTACAAATTAACGAAAACCCGAAGACTCGTGTGTAAGCCGACGCCCACATTGTGACAATAATAGGGGAACATAGGATCATTTTTCAATCACCAAGTGCTTTATTTTTTTTTCTTGCTTATCACCACATAAATAACAACTGCTTTTATACTTGCTGTGCCACAAATGCATTAGTCCCTCCATTAGTCCCGTTTAAATTTCCTCAGACTCAGAGTCAGAGAATCCTAAAGCAGCCTCATTCTCTGCATGAATTATTCGGTGAGAACATCAGTATATGTGCTGTCATCATCTTCTGGTTCTTCGTTTTACATCTCCTCTGTCTCCTCAAACAAGGCATCATCCTCTGTTCTGTCGAGATTGTTGCTAATTCCACACTTCAGAAATGATTTCAAGACCATATCTCCTGGAATATCTTCCCAAGCTGTCTCGACCCACTTGCATACAAGTTCGATGTCAGGCCGTTTGAGATTGCCCCCCTTAGTTAGCGCACCTGTGCTTGACATCATCCAGTCGCTCCACAGCTTATGTAGGCAATCCTTGAAAGGCTTATTGAGGCAGACATCTAAGGGTTGGAGCATCAATGTCAGACCACCCGGAATAACACTCGGGTCAGTGCGATTCTGTTTAGCAGCCTGTTTAACAGAATCAGTCAAGTGGGCTCCAAACATATCCCACACAAGTAGCGATCACCTTTTACGCAAAGCGCCAGGTCTGGTACCCCATACCTTCTCAAGCCACCCTCCTACAAGCTGTTCATCCATCCATCCCTTAGGGTGTGGGTACACAAGAACACCTCAGGGGAAATCGGCAAATTTGGGCAGGGTCTTTCTTTTAAACACAATCATTGGCTTGGGTTTGGTACCACCTGCCATGCATGAGAGCACAACAATGAAGTGTGTTTTTTCACAACCTGTAGTTTTTATTAGAACTGTCTTGCTACCTGAGGGGTTCACAGTGCGGTTACAGGGAAGGTCAAAATTCATACAGTAGGTGTCTCATCCATGTTACCGATTTGAGACAACTCATAACTATGCAGCTTCCTCATTTTTATAGTGTATTGGTGAAAGCTGTCTACCTTAGCCTCAAGATCAGAAGGGAGTTTTTGGGAGATTTTGGTACGCTGACGGATGGTAAGATTGTTACGCTCCATAAACCTCAAGCACCATCCAGCAGAAGCAAGGAAATTCTCAATGCCAGCTTGCTGATATTTCTCTTGCTTGGCGAGTTTCAGTGCCTGCATATGAATCGACATGCAGGTTACAATATACCCACTCTGCCTTTATGCAAGCACCCACTCATTCACATCTGTCTCAAGCTGTTGAAATGCTGGCCATTCACCACGGCATGCCTTTTTAAATTTTGGCATTTCATTGAGAAGCTGTCATTGCTTTTTCCATTCACGCACTTGCTTTTCGTTGACACCAAAGTGCCGTGCTGTGGCACAGTTATTGGTGCTGTCAGCATGCTCAATCACTCGCAGCTTGAATGCTGCATTGTATGCACAGCGCTTACGTTTGCAACTCATTTTCGACAATGAAAGTGTATGCTGACAATGGAGATACCTTTATGTGTTACCTGAAATTACCGAATGACTCACGTATAAGCCGAGGCATACTATATGACATGCTGAACTTGTCATAAAATATTCGGCTTATACGCAAGTATATACAGTAAGTCAGTTTTTATCATTTACCCAGAATTCCTTGTTGCTGTATGTAAAACGACAGTTCCCTTGCATGGCATCATTCTGGAGGTGTGGACGCACACAGGAAACTGGAGGGCAGGCAGAAACAAAGTGCTGGTGAAACATAAAAAAATTACTATGACAGAGATTTTTTTTACAAAACAAATTGCAGCTTCAACATCTGAAGCGTGGGCGGCAGTGGCATACTATGTGAAAAAGGCATATGCGTAACCTCGAGAAATCACTTTAAAAATGCATACATACACATGCTATACACAGACATGCAATACCTCTGTGGGATAACTACTTGTTCCAATTTGGAAAAACTTTGTTCAGCATCAGCTAAGTTGCACGGCATTGCCATCATCATGTTTGCTACCTAGCTAAACCTGGGCAAGTGTTCGTGCATAGTTTGTCAAAATGTATACCAACTGACTGGTGTTACAGCAGACAACTGACATGCAGTTTTTATGTACATGGTCCATTCACCTTCAACTGCTAAACCAAATAGGGGTATTGTCTTGCTGTAGTTTTTAGAGTTGTTGGACAGTGTTGGAAATTGCTTAGGGTCCAAGATTCTGACATTGTGAAAAAAATGAAAATTAGGTTGTTTGTGCTCAGATAGCCTTGCAGTTTTGTGGCACAGTTGTGGAATATGTGGCACTTCTTTCAGTCTAGGGCATGCTCTTCTTTATACTGCAGTCAGGTCAGCAGGTCACTTGCAATAGTGTATGTCACAAACCCACTCCTGGGGGCTGGGTCCACTGAGCTTACAGTGCCCACCCCTAAGTGCAACCCATGACCGGGAGGATACAAGATTACCCTCCTCATGTCCATTTATAGTGTTTGCTGAGTTCATAATTGAACACTTGCCATGAGGGCCCAGGGCTTCCTCTTTAATCTGGTAAGGGTAAAATACAGTCTTGCGTCTGTAGCCAGGTGAAATCCCTCCTTGGTTGCTGCACTGGGGAGAGGACTCAGGCATTATGAGCTCTTCGGGCTGCTCTAGTAACCCTGATTGTGTCTTCTCCCATAGGTTGCAGGAACCTGGTTCACACTCCACAGACTCCTCTGCAGACCTATGTATTTCCCCTACTTAGGCACCCAGATTCCCTTACAGGATCCAAGTCTTTGGTAGCTATGGTGATACCATAGCACTTAAACTGGCTTGTCACCGATTGAATAAACCTTCCCACCTTCACATACACATAACAAAATAACTCCTAAGCAGTTAATAAAACCAAGTGCTTTTACTAGTACTCAAATAATTAGCATGCAAGACTTACAAACAAAAGATTTAGAAATTTGGTTAAAAGATAACAAGACAAAGTTGGAAAAATATATACACATAAAACGCACTGTGAAATTTAACTATATAGTTTCTACCTTGTCTGTGGAGAATCAAAAGTCCAGAAAATAAATGAAGTCTGCAAAGTCCCTTTTCTCTCTCTGCTGAGTCTCCAAGGCCCAGTTCTTCTTGCAGCCACTGGTCCTCAGTGTATGCTTAGCAGTCTGGCTCTGCGTGTCAGGAAAAGTGTCTTCTGCAAAACGCACTGAGTTTCTGTTTTGAGGGGGCTTATATATGCCATGTCCTGCAGTCTGTAAAACTCTCTTTGGTTTAGCTGGTGGCATTATCTTTAGGCCAGCAGGGGTCTCTCTTGCTCTTTCCAAGTTGCAAGTGAATTAACATTATTAATTTTTATTATCCCCCCACAGCCCAACTTTCTGGCTGGCCTTTGATGTACCTTACTTCCATGACCTGTTTTAGATGGAAAGGAATTATGATACTTGTAAGAGAATTCACGATAGACTTCCAGACTAGATATCCCCCCAGATCCTGTTCTCCAACTATTTTCTCCTTGAAGTGCAGAAGTTTATGACAGGTGACAGTTCTCACCATCCTCCTGTCCTTTTTATTACACCTTTTTTCCTTTGATCAGCTTACCAGGAAATTCCAGTTCCCTTTGAAATGTAATTTCAGTTTCCTGTTAAGCAAGCTTTTCCCAGACTCTGGAATACACATCCTCCCCATTGTAAACTTTAAAAAAAAAAAAACATGGGCATCCTTCTGTCAGACATTATCTCCAGGCCTTTTTGTAAACATAAACAAAATCACAGAAAAATATGACAGCATTATGACTGCAGTGGCCAAATCGCCACATCATATACATCTGTTGGTAGTGTGCTATGAGATTCAAATTTCAACGACATTTCAATAATAGGCACTGCTTCTTGTATGAACAACAGGTTGTGATGAAGCACTGGTTCACTTAAAACAACAGTTTCATCTTCATTTTCAATTTCTAAGACTAGAAAACCTTTATAGTATGCAACATATGTACTGTGATAGTCAATAGCCTAGAACCAAGAGTTCCACCATATGACAACAGGTTCTGGTGTTAAGGTTGGATTTTGCATGCCAATGTCAATAAGATAGTCACAGTAACATGCACAGCAAAGAGCTTTACAGAATAACTTTTTTATTAATACACACAGTCTGTCAACCTCTGGGAAAACTGGATGCCAGCATTCCCCCAGTAATGCAGTGACAAGAGACCAACATGTTACATGAATGCGGTTGTTTAGTATGCCAGCTAAATTTCCTGAAATGACTTCTGCATGTGTTTTGCATTGTGAGATATGGAGTCCATTCCACTTGTATGCCTTTTGGTTATATGCACATGAGTGGCTGGTCCCAATTTTTTCCTGTCTCTCCCATTATAAAATGTTCTTTTATATGCCCATGGTTTTTCAGTTGTATGTTTTTTTTTACTACTTAGGCAGCTCCTGTGTGCTAATCTGTCATAATCTGTGCCTGAATCTGTAGCCCATTGTGTCCAAGTGAGGTGTTAATTGATGTCAGTTGCTGCAGTTAGCTTCTGCTGGTGCTTGCTATCAGGCTATTTAAACATTAGCCACAACAGGTTAACTAATCCACATCCTACCTGGGCATCATGGGTAAGACAAAGCAGACGGTATTGTTACTTGAACACAAGGTCCAGGTCATCGAAAAATCATCCTTTGTCTCCCGAAAAGAATTGGTAGCCCAGTTTGATGTTGATGTGTCTTGTGTTGGTCGAATAATAAGACAGAGAGAGGCGATTCTAAGTGACTGGAGTGCAGGCAGTTCAAAAGACTGCAAATGAAAACGGAATGGAAAGGATGCCCAGATTGAAGAAGCCTTCCTCCATTGGTTTTCTTCTGCCTGTGATCAGGGTGTCCCAGCGTCCAGTAATATGCTTATGGAGAAAGCTACAAATCTGGCATGTGTCTTGGGGATTGAGGGCTTCAAACCTACGTCCAACTGTCTGTCCCACTGGGAAGAAAGGCAATGTATTGGACATCGATGAGTGCATGGAGATGAAGGGGAGTCAGACCAGGGTGCTGATGATGACTGGATACAAACCTTTTTGCCTACTTTACTGGCAGAATACGAGCCAAGAAACATTTTCAATACAGATGAAACCACTTTTTTTTTTGAGTGACCCTCAATGGCACCCTGTCATTTAGAACTGAAGCTCCATCTGGACACATGAAGGCAAAAGAACAAGTGTCAATTCTTGTTTGTGCCAATTGTGATGGATCTGAAAAACTTAAACCGCTTTTGGTCAGCAACACCAAAAAGCCATGATGCTTCAAGTGCATAAATGTTGAAGCACTGCCAGGTAAATGTGGCACCAGTAGCAATGTGTGGATGATGGCCGATCTGTTTCCTGAATGGCTGAAAGCACTTGATAAAAAAAGGAAAAGGCACAGAAGAGAAATTGCCGTGGTTATCGGCAACTGCCCAGCTCACAAAGCAATTGAGCTTTGAAATGTTAAACTTGTTTTCTTACCTCCGAACTGCACTTCACTGATACAGCCTATGGACCAATGGGTAATTAACAGTTTGAAACAGCACTACTGTCACCGTATTGTAACTAAGCGTCCTCAGAGACATTGATAGTGAGATAGCCACCTTCAATGTCAAAGCAAAGTCCATAAGCTTACTGGATGACATTCATTTAATCGCACAATTGTGGCATGATGTTACAATGGACACTGTCAGGAACTGTTTCAAGCCGGCATAGCACAGGTCACTGACTGTGAGCCAATCGCTAAAGAGACAGATTCCATTGCCCCACCCCCTAGTATGCTTGTTGACGATTTTGCTGCCTATCTGCCCATTGATCAGGAGGCACCCTCCTCTGTCGAACTAACAGACGTTGAGATTTGCAGCAGTGTTTTATGGGTTGCAGACAACGCCAAGGATGAAGATGAGGAGGATAAAGAAGAACCTCTGCCATCAACTGGTGAGCTGTGGACTTACGTAAAAAAAATAGACACTTTGTAGAGACAAAAGAAACAAGTGACTACACTTGGTTCTACAGTTTTGAGAATCAGTTAGTCTCTTGCAGCTGTGCAGACATGCCAAACTATGATAACTGCATTCTTTACAAAGGAGTAGATCTCTGAAAGTTACTGAAATTTTTGAATATGTTTACTGTTTACTGCTTCAAATATTTTTATTGGTAGAGTATTGTAGCTGCAAATAGAATGCTTTAACAAACTAATGCTGGTTGTGATACAGTACATATTGTTTTAATAATAATATTGTTAACGGTGGGTGCCACTGGCTCATGGATGCGGTACTGAGTGGCCACGTTCAGTCTGACATGCAATTTCAGGTGTAAGCATTTTCAGATGTATGCACATAAATTGCATTTCCTGATCAACCTTTTGGATACCTTGGTTCAAATGTGGATGTGAACACCAAGGCACTGGGTATGCATGGGTGGAGTTTTTCATGAAAGAAATGCGCTTGGTCTCTTGAGGGTCTCTTGAGTGTGTAGAGGGGCTACCTGACTCACAAGGCTCATAGATACCTTCTGCTTACTATCCACAGAGTAACATTGGTGTCCGCTGAAGAAATGTCCACTTGCCCACCAGCACGGCATACATAGAGGATCAGTGCTACCACAACAGTTGGTAAACTTGTGAGTAATATTTGATACTATGTTTATAATCAAATTATAGATAAGTGTTGTATACAAAAAGTATTTCATTCAGGAGATCTTATGAGCTGATAAGCAACGAGCCCAAAGAATGAGTGGATTGTTAGCTCATTAGTTCCACCCCTCAGTTGAATTATTTCTTGTTTTTTATTGTACATTGGGGTAGTCACAAACTGCTTCGTTTTTACTTTCATTGGGGATTTTTAAAAAACTTTTCTATGTGCTAAGTGGAAATGGATTAACTAACTGATGACAAGATCAGTTTGAAAGCTTACATTTTTTTTCTATATACATTTTTTCCTCCTGGACACATCACAGGCAACTGCTCAGCTCTGTCCCTGCCTCCCCCCACCCAGCAACTGTCTTTCCGTATGCCAGGCCCCATATCCCCCATGGATTATCCCCTGTGGCAGAGCCATGAAGGGGAGGGCTGTCCTCCCCCACCTGGAGACCCTGCATCCAGATTTGGCGGGTCGGTGAGCCGGCGACAGTGCTGGGTGAGGGCAGGCAGGCAAGGCTTCATATAGCCTGTGACTGCTATTTCCCACTGTTTTTTCCCATCCCCTTACCATGGCGGGATATAAGCATGTGTGTGTGGAGGTGCACATGTGCTACGTAACTGTGGCCCCTACCTTCCACGCCACTTGAACTCTGGCACTGCCACCCAGCCTCCACCAGGTGGCAGCCAAGGAGCAATACGGCATCCCATCCCACCCCGGGAGAGGTGAGCAGTCCATTGGATGCTCAATCCTCTTCCCCCAGCCAACCTCCAGCACCCCAAGCTCGTTCCTGAACTCGAGTCGGCAGCATGGTGAGAGGTAAGGCGCATAGCGACTCAGCCCTCTGTGTCACTGGGCTGGTCATGAAAGCTTATTTTAATGTGATCTGCTTATTTTACACTGTGAAAGCCTTTTTATGAAAGTCTGACTTTGGAGTTGAGATTTTTAAGAAAGTTGTATATTGTTTTATTTCATCATTTAGTTTTTGTTGACCGGGTAAGGTGCACTAGGCAGACGGGCATGACCTGGGAGATTATAAGGCAGGGTTTGACTCTTAACCATGAAAACATTAACATGATGCTATGATTGGTACAGTACAAAGATAGGCAAGACAACTAAAGTACGAGGATTCAGGAGTGCATACAGTAGGATGACATATTCAAAAGGCACAGGTTAGATAGGTGCCAGGTAACAAATGCAGCAAGATAAAACAAGTACAATAGAATGAAAAGTACAAGTTACATACACTACAGTGATACATACAGTGAGCATATTCAGTGGAGTGACATTTACCCATCTAAGGCGTATGAGTGCAAGTTACATACAGTGCAGTGATACATACAGTGAGCATATTCAGCATAGTGGGTATCCTGTGATAACTGCGAGTGCAGGATTGTGAGTGTCAAAATCATGACTGCACAACAGCAAGGGGAAAAGGGCGACCTCCAAAAACAGCGATCGGCAAAAAGGTGATCTACAGCATTCTCCCCTCCCCAATGTGACCCACGGTTATATATAGAAAGGAAGGTGCGGGGGGTGCTGAGGGTGCAGCCCACCACATAAACTCACTCGCTATTTCAGTGATTGGTGTCCTGTGGTGGTCGCTCCTTTGTCTCTCGCTCTTTCCTGTCGCTGTTTTGCGTTCTCGATTACCAGATAGAACCACGTAGTGACGTTTGCACATCTGAAACCTTGTTGATGTCATAATTGATTAATGTATTTATGCTGTCACAATTGAGAAGTGGGTAAGTAATATGATAATTGGTGTAGGATATGGACTTGATTTGTAAGGTATTATATAGAGAATACTAGATGGGCAACTATGCACAACCAGTTGGTTCTGCCACAGAGGGGTTCTGATTCCCCCTGACCTCGAGAGTAAAGATCGAGACATCCATAGGAATCAGAACCTCAAGGTAGCAGAGCACATTGGCTGTGTGTAAAATTACTCATCCTGTATTTTTTATAATGTACAGTATTATGTGAAATGTGCGTGCAGTGGTTCTTTCGGTTTCTGAACAAACCTGACTTACGCAGTCGCTAGAGGTTTCAGAATGCTGTTGTACCCCAGAAGGGTACAGTCACATTCCATGACCTTTAAATTGTGGTACAACAGTATGTTGAAAGGGATGGAATTCTATGTAAAACAATATTCTAATATACACTATAGAGTGATAATGGCATAACTGATTAATTGGTGTAATACATGGACTTAATTAGTGTGGTACTGTATATGGACTGCTCAATTTGCATTTTTCCCATGAGGAAAATGTCAACCCATGTTCTGTATTATAGAGAATAAATAATGAGTAAGAGTGATATACAAGGATGTATACCCATTTAGGGGGCTAATTAGGTGTACAAGGATGTATACCCATCAAGGGGGCTAATTAGGTATACAAGGATGTATACCCATTGAGGGGGCTAATTAGGGCTATAAGGCCACGGGCCTGAAGGGCGAGTGGCTGTATTGCCCTTATTAGCCCCCAAGATGGGTATACTTTGAATGTTCCACCCTTACCCATTGTTTGATGACTATAATACATTAGGATGGTTATTGTTATGGAGATTACATTTGTGATCATGTTATGGCACCTAAAAGTGCCTTGCAGCAAGGAGGGAATGGTGTGTAGTGAGTGCATGTAGGACTTTGGGGGATTTCTGGGTTGGGGGGGGGTTGTGTAAGTGTCTTTTTTTCCAGGTTCTTCTGCACCTTGTTAATTTGTTTGGCTAGCTTCCTAATGCTGTCTTAATTGTGTTATTAGTGGTGCTCCATTGGGTTTAATGTAGTGCAGGTGTATACTTTTTATTAGTGCAGGTATATACTTTTAATTGTTTGATTAATGTAGGTATACAGCTTTAATTAATGTGTAATTGTTTTAGTGCAGGGATATACTTTGAATTGATAGATTAGTCACAGGTATACTTCTGATAGATTAATCACAGGTACACAGGGAAATAAATGATGGCTTTTTCTATGGGGGAAACTTCCCATCCATGTATTATATATATTCTTTGCAAAAAACTATGTTAATACATCAGTTAGGGTTGATATCAAACCGAAAAAAGGAGGGAAATATGACATTAGGGTTTCCAACCCTAACTCCCCACCCCCACCCTGCACACACCAACAGGTGCCGGGAGGTGTACCTTGGTGTCGTCAGCCATGATGCTCACCCCATTCCATAAGTAAATAAGCTGAGATGAGTACCATATAGTAGAAGATGGAGTGAGCATTATGGCTGATGACCCCAAGGCACACCCTGACGCCTGTTCATGTGTGAAGGGTGGGGGGTTATGGTTGGATACCCTAACATCGTATTTCCCTCCTTTTTCGGTTTGATATCAGCCCTAACTGATACATTAACATAGTTTTTTGCAAAGAATTTCCTTACTTTGTGAGCTAGTGTAATTGTAGCCTTATTTGCCTTTGGGAGTGCAGGGCCCTGTGGACCCTGTGCTCCCACCCATCTATAGCTTTTTTTTTTGTTTTTACTTTGGAGCAACTTGCCCCCATTTATACCCCTCCTATACACCCTCAGTGCTCCACTCCTTCAGGCATTGCTCATGTCCCTCCTAGGTCCGCTACCACGGTGTCTGTCCCCTAGAGTGCCCCGTTACTCCTTACCTCCTCCTACTTGTGGAGCACCTGCACAGCAGAGATCTGCCCATGGGTTCTGGACCTGGATGGCTGTTGGAGTGGCCATCATCTAGGCTCACTGAGGCTTTTTCCATTTTTCTGTGGTTCCCAGCCCCCGGGACACTAGAGCAAAGACGTACATCCAGAGAGGCAACATGCTGACGGACGCCTTCTCCCAAGTGCCTGACAGCATCCCCCTTCCCCGACTCCAATGAATGGAGCCTCCAGAACCCTGGTGAGCCCGTTCTTCCACCAGCTGTCTCAGGATGTGGGTGTACGAGGCACCCCTGGTAACCCTCTCCAGAGGGAGGAGAGCATCCGTTGGGTCGCTCAATTCTCCCGACCCCTGCCGAGCCGAGTCCGTTCCCAAACCCTGGTCACCGGTGCAGCATGAGGTATGGCGTCCAGCGCCTCAACCCTCAGCGCCACTGGGCCGGCCCATCTATAGTTTTTTGATATAGAATAATCATATCCTTATTTGCCTGTGGTAGCACAGTGCCCTTTGGGCCCTGTGCTCCCATCCCTCCATAGATGCATATATGTATATCGCTGTGGAAGGGCCTTACGCTTCCATTTATAGGACAACAGTGACCAAATTGCCAGCATAGCCATCTTATTACCCCACCTTATGTACCTGGTACAGAAAATATTTGAATCCCTGCCAAAACATAATTCCACGGAACTACAACACTATTCCGCGCCACAGGTATGAAGACACGTTTTGGCCAGGATTTAAAAGACGACAGCTGTGACATACATAAGGTGGGGTAATAAGAAGTCTATGTTGAAAAAGTGGGGTCAAAGTCTTTAAAATTTCCAAAGTTACGAGCGTGCATAGCGAAATTGCAACAAAAAGACATAACTTTGCCATTTTTACATATTTTGACCCCAGATTTTCAACATAGCCTTCTTATGACCCCACCTCATTACATAAATCCTGCCCAAAAGGTGAAATTGCCAAGCAACTGCAAAATCAACTTTTGTGCAGGAGTTGCATAATGACAGTCATAGTGTTAATAAGGTGGGGTCCCCAAAAGGCTATGTTGAAAATTTGGGGTCAAAATGCCAAAAAATGTCTGAGTTATGAATAAAAGTTGAAATCTCCATTGAAATACACTGAACCGCATTTATTTTAGTTTCTCATATTGCAGTCATTGGTTCCAGCAGCAAGATGTGTCTTGGAGAGTGGATCTTGAACCTGGGACCTGTTCAGGTGAGTGAGGGTATGTGGGGGTGTACTTGGGGTGTGGGGTGGTGGCTGCTGAGTGGGTGGTGGGGATGGGAGGGGGTCTGATCGTCATGGGAACATTTGTAAAAACATAGAATTTGACAGCAGATAAGGACTCACAAAAAAAAACCCATCAAGGATGGTTTTCTTTATTTCAGGTTCATTTTATTACTGTATATGTACTGAAGGGGGACAGCAATCGGCAGGTGGGGGGTGCCACTAGATACCAGGGAAATATATCAGACACCACGATCTGCAGGTCGGGGGTGCCACTAGACACCAGGGGAAAACATTACAGTACTGGGATGGCAATGCAAAAGACAGGCAAGAATTCTTGAGTCATGAAATAAGATCCTTTTTCGTGACTCGTGATACGAAAAGGGATTCTTTTTTGTATCACGCGGTCATGAATAAGGATTCATAATATAACCAAAAAACACATTTCTTGGGCATGTCTGCAACTGTGAAGTGCAGGTTACACCTAAGGGGGTCCCGGTCACCAGATAGATGTATTGGTGTCTCTAAATGATGCCAGTTTTATACTTTTGAATAAAAAAAAAAAAATTGACACAAGATGGCAGCAAACAAAAAAGGAATATTCCAATATGAAACAGGATTCCTTTTTCGTTTCACGCAGCTATCTTTAAGTGCCTACTGAGCATGCGCAGAAACAATTTTTTCACATTTTTAAAATGCAATAACTTACAAATGGCTTATTATTTTTTTTCACCAGACTAGCAAAAGACACATCTATGGGCTAGTCCCTTTCTGCTCTGAAAATGTCAGACCAAGATTCCAAACCGTTTGGGCTGGTCAAGTTCAAAGAAAAATCCCAGCGAAGTCAGTGAGTGAAAAAATTCTTTTTTCACCTCTCCTCAACTCAGAAACCGCACATCCAACTGAAACGTAACTTGACACATCCTGAGATCTACCCTGGGCGACAGTGCATGCCAATTTGCATGCAAATCCATTGAAAGGTTGCAAAGTTATTAAAGTGCAAAATTTCGAGTTTAACAATTGAAATGCCTACTGAACCCATACTATAGGGGCACCAGCAGCATATATATATATATATATATATATATATATATATATATATATATATATATATATTTGTACAACACAATAGTGCCAGTATATTAGAGTTGAGTAAGCACTTCTGTGTTAAACTCAAATGTATGCACCTTAATAACTTTGCCCCCATTCAACTGATGTTCATGAAATTTGAAAAGCACAGCCTCTGTGCCAGGATCTCTTGAGCCTGTAAATATCATGTAGATTGGTTCAGGGGTGGCAACGTTACAGAGGTGCAAAAAAAATCAAAAGTGTCCATTTTTGAACATTTTTAAGACTTTTTTGCCACCCGATAACTAAAAGAAATAGGAGGCTTTGAAACCTGAAATGTTCAGGGTTGATAGAGGTTGGTCCAAGGTGTGTACTTTTGTGTTTTTTAATATCATTAAAGATAGCCACCACCCTCAACTTTTAAAAATCTCTTTGGATGAGGTTACCTGTGGAGTGTACATACTAAATTCGTACTGTGGATGTATTAGGATGGTTTTCATATGTTTCTGATGGTAAACAGCATAGCATCAAACCAAAATATTGATTTTTTTCTTGGCGGACATGGCATGGGAACAAGTACTTTTTAAAATCATCAAACCCCCCTGTCTTAGTTTAGGACAAAATAAAATGATAAGAATAATACATATGTTGACGTTTTTGCCTGGAAAACATTGCTGACAACAACTATATACTGACTACCAAATATTGTTGCTTTAAAATTTTAACTGTCATCCAAACTATCATATATGGAAATATTTATAAAATGTCCACAGTATCTTAAACCTTGAAGAAAGAGACAAGTCAAGAAAAAAAGGAGGAGGGAAAGCAGTTGCGTAGCACCAGGAGTAAACACTGCCCGTGATTTAAGCAGAAGGCCCTCCGCGGGTGCAGACATACTTAGAAATTGCTGCCCAAAGATGACAGCATCAAGCTGTAGTCATCTAGAGAATATCTGTTTACACTGAGCCACTAGCACCTCCTCACCACTCTCTCAGCCAAACCATTATCACCCCATTCCTACATGTTCCTTTTCTAGGATCACAAAACGATGTCTTAACAATCGTGTAGGCTATCCACTGCATACCAGCATATCACTGACACCATTAGATGTGAGGGAAGGGAGGATCCCATTAGGATTGCTACATGCTCTACATGCTTGCATAATCTTGTGAGGCTAGTCTCGCATTGACTTATATACAAACAAAGAACAGGGATACCCTGTGAGCATATGTAATACTCCTGTAGATACAGCGTTGCCTAGGATCCTCCCGTTACCCATCCAATCTCCAGTTAGAACATCATAATAAACATGACACTTATCATTATTTAGAGTCAGAGTCCACATTTTGATTTAGACTCTTATCCCCGAAGTCCAACTTTATTTTATTCACCAACACACATGCCTCTGTTGAGTCATCAGATAAATACTGTACATCTCACCCATATATACAATTTTGCGGCAGGCTGGTTACTGGAGAGCAAAGGAGACTCCAAATGTCCTCAGCTTCACCCTCAGGGAATCAGTTGATCTTCTCCTATTGCTGGTAGCAAAACTGAAGTCCAGTAAAATGAGATCTTGGTGCCGTCCTCCAAAGAAACCAGACCCATTTTCCTTACCGCCTCTAAAACCAGATCCCTCTCATGGCTCCATGTAAAAATAACCAGGAATGTTCTGAGTATGTTGTGGTCCTCACTCGTCCTATGTGGCATTATCCAGTAATCTGTGTTCACCTTTGGTACTGTCTCTAAATGTGCTGTAGAATCTCCTGCAGCCAAGAACCCACAGAAAGTACTGGGTTATCTCCTTCAACTGTTCCGGGTAGACTGAGTATCTGGAGATTGGCAGCCTTTGTGATGTTTCCAGGCATTCTGTATGATATCACAAGACCTTGTTTTCCTTAGCAAGGCCTTCAGAGATGGTCGCTGCCTTAGAGCAGACCCTGCTGCCTCCTGAGCTTCCAGAAATGCCATCTGGGACTGAGTCTCACAGACTTGCAGCCTGGAGTTAAAATCATCCACCTTCTGGTCTAGGGCTGTGACATGCTTCTCTAGTGCCTGCATTTCCCCTGTAATGTCCTGTAGTGTCGGGTCTTGCTTGCCATCACCTCCAGTGTGGCCCCTCAACTTTCCTACAACACTCAATTCTACCGCCGCTTGGCATCTCCATCCTACACCATCAGCAGTCTGCTTCTTGGGGTTCCCCATTTGTGTTTAATATAAAACCTCTCCCAATGGGCCCCACAGGTAAGTGGAATCAGTTTATACTCTTAATGCCACAGAAAAATTAAAAACTTAGGTTATGAAATGAGAATGTAGGATTTTGCAAGGATCACTGAATGCATATTAAAGGAATAATCAGCCAGTACACTGACATTTAGCTTTAATATATGCATTTGAAATTTTCTCCTTAAAAATAAGGTCATTGTTAACACAGTGCTTTTTGTGTTTCGATCCTGGATAGAATTCTGTACAATCTGAACTGTGACACTCCCAAACAACTCAAACAAATACACAAGTTGCCATGATCAGTAGTAGATGTGGTGCACTAGATGTAATAACCTGAATGGGTCCTTCGTACATAAGATATGTAACTGCTCCATTATCCAACCTTTCTGCATAGGGAGTCAGGAGAAAGGAGACCCACTTTTTGGACTGGAGTCTTGCTTTACACTAGTCATTTGTGTGGCAGGAAATGTTTTCCATGAACAGGTACACATAATACAAAACCATGCAATAACATTTATTTCCATAGTAATCAAGAAATTGATCCTTTGAAAGTGGTTGGATCCAGGTCCCCCATGTTATATAGAATGACTTAGAGAGTTAATTTAGACCATGGCACTGGAGAAACAGGTTCAAGAACTTCACCATTTAAAAAAATGCCTTTGAAAGAAAATGAGGGCCGTTAAAAGTGCTCATGGGGTCACAGGTACTGTATATAAAGGGTGCTGTGAGCTGTGATTCCTTGGATGGTTACCCTTGTCATTCCAGCAGAGAAGATGGAGGCAGATTATTCCTGAGTATATTGAATGTTTGTGTCTTTTACAGTATACCGTAAACAAATGTGTTTCTGTTACTGTATCTTTGTAATGCTTGTTTGACTTTGAAGTACTTTACATAGAAACATAGAATTTGACGGCAGATAAGGACCGCCTGGCCCACCTAGTCTGCCCATTTTCCTACCTAACAGATAAGCTGCAGATCCTAATTAACCAACAGCTTACTTCCTCCTACCCCCATTAGGACTGCCTTATGCCTGTCCCATGCATTCTTCAATTCCCCCACTGTTCTTGACTCCACAACCTCCTCAGGGAGGCTGTTCCATGTATCCACAACCCTCTCTGTGAAAAAATACTTCCTCACATTACCTCTGAGACGTCCCCCTCTATCTTCAAATTGTGCCCCCTTGTTCTTGCACATCTCTTTTTCTGAAAGATGCTACCCTCTTGGACTTTGTTGATTCCCTTGAGGTACTTGAAAGTTTCTATCATGTCCCCTCTCCCTTCTTTCCTCAAGGGTATACATATTAAGCTCCTTTAGTCTTTCTTCGTATGTCTTCTGGTGCAGACCCTGCACCATTTTGGTTGCCCTCCTCTGGACAGCCTCCACTCTATCTATGTCTTTGCGGAGATGGGGTCTCCAGAACTGCACATAGTACTCCAGATGGGGTCTCACCAACTGTCTGTACAGAGGGATAACAACTTCCTGTTTTCTGCTGATGATGCCTCTTCCTTTGCATCCCAGTATCCCCCTAGCCTTCCTTACTGCCTTCTCACATTGCTTGCCCACCTTTAGGTCATCGGATGTAATTACCCCCAGGTCTCTTTCCATTTTTACTGTTGTCAGTATCTCACCCCCCATTGTGTATGCTTCCCCTGGGTTTTTGTTTCCCATGTGCATTACCTTGCACTTCTTTTGCATTGAATCTGAGCTGCCATACATTTGACCATTCCTCCAACCTTGCCAAGTCCTTCTCATCCTTTCCACTCCATCTTGTGTATCAACCCTGTTGCAGATCTTTGTGTATCTGCAAAGAGACATACTTTTCCTTCCAGTTCCTCTGCAATGTCACTTATAAGACATTAAAAGGACCGGTCCCTACTGAACCCTGGGTACCCTGCTAATAACCCTCCTTTCTTCACTGTACTCCATTTACTACTACCCTTTGTGTCCTATTGTCTAGCCAATTTTTTATTCAGGCTACCACCTTGGGACCCACTCCAAGGCTGGCTAACATGTGTATTAATCTTTTGTGTGGGACTGTATCAAATGCCTTGCTAAAATCTAGGTAGGCCATGTCCACAGCCCCTCCCTGGTCTGCTACTTTGGTCACCCAGTCAAAGAAATCTATTAGATTCGTCTGACATGACCTTCCCATCGTGAATCCATGCTGCCTTGGGTCCTGTGCCCACTGGCCTCTAGGTACTCAACAATTCTTTCCTTCAGAAGTGATTCCATCATTTTCCCTACCACTGAGGTCAAACTAACTGGTCTGTAGTTTCCTGCCTCTGTCCTGCTCCCACTTTTGTGAAGAGGAATCACATCTGCCCTCCTCCAGTCCTCGGGTACCACCCATCCTCCATGATTTGTTAAAGAGAGTAGTCAGCGATGTCACTAGTTCTACTCTTAGTTCTTTTAGAATTCTTGGGTGAATCCCATCAGGCCCCATTGCTTTGTCCACCTTCAATTTTTTTAGTTCTTTCAGAACCCTTTCTTCTGTAAATGGACTGATATCGACCCCCGTCTTCAGAGTGTTTCTCTTGTTTGGTTTAGGTACCTCCCCCTCCTCTTCCTTTTTGAATACTGAGCAGAAATATTCGTTCAGTATCCCTGCTTTTTCACTGTCACCCTCTACCCACATTCCCTCTCCTTTATTAAGCTTTAGTATCCCTCCTTTGGTCTTTCTTTGCTCCCTAAGGTACCTATAAAAGGTCTTATCCCCCTTCTTAACAGAATTGGCTATCCTTTCCTCGGTTTGGGCCTTTGCTATTCTGACTGCCTTCCCAGCCTCTTTCTGCTTTAACTGATAAAGTTCTCTGTCTTGCTCCTTCTGTGTTTCCTTATATTTCCTGAAAGCTATCCTTTTCTCCTTAACCTTCCCTGCCACCTCTTTTGAGAACCATAGCGTTTTTTTCCTTCGTTGTGTTTTATTGATTTGCTTTACACAAAGGCTTGTTGCCTCTGTGATGGCTGTTTTGATTACTCCCCATTGTTCCTCCACCCCTCCTTCTTGCCTGTTTGCTAGTGCTTTTCTGAGGCACTCTCTCATTTTCCCAAAGTCAGCCCTCCTAAAGTCCAATACTCTTGCTTGTGTATGGCTTGATTGTATGGCTGTGTTTATCGTGAACCACACTGTTTGGTGGTCGCTTGTTCCCAGATGGCTACCCACTTCTAAATCTGAGATTCTTTCTCTGTCCCCATTTGAGAGTACCAGGTCTAAGTTTGCTCCCTCCCGTGTGGGTTCCAGTACTAGCTGTCTGAGGCATGCTCCCTGTAGGGCATCAAGAATGACCCTGCTCTTGGATGTGCCTGCAGCAAAGGTGCTCCAGACTTTATTAATATATAAGTGATAAACAAATAAGGGGTTGAAGCTGCTTAAGATGGAATGTAAAGAATTTTGAGTTGAAAATCAGACCTATTTGAGAGGAATTCCTGATCTTGTGCCTCCAAGCACCATTCATAAATAAAAATTATAGGACAGTTCTCCCTCCTGGTGATACAGTTCCTCTCCAACAAAGCTAGCATTGAGTATTTCCCTCTCCTATAAGTGTCCAGCTATGCCACAATGCTCCCCTGAGATGGGGAGAAAGGGTTCATAAGGGGGAGAAAAAAGCCCAATAACCAGACCATTGTATCAAGGGCAGCCTCTCTAGCACACAATAAAGAAAGTTCTGACTACAGAGAGCTGTCTGGAACCAGTCTCCTTCCAGAAACGTATTAAAAAAAAACCTTGCTTCCAAAGGCCACCAGACTTGGGTGAAACATTTCCGTTTTTGCTGCCCAGGTCATCTATTTTCATGTTCACTACAAAGTAAAGTAATTAAAGCCTTCTTATCATGATCTCCATTACGGCCACACAGGGCTCTCTACAAGTTGCCGCCTGTCTGTCTCCCAATGCATACAACTCAACACGGAGCATAATAGCCATTTAGTAAATTGCTGGCATAAAAAGAGGTTTTGTTACAGGTGCTTTTGAGTAGTCATCACATAGAAGGAGATTCTGTTTTTGCCGGCTGTGCTACGTATAATACAAGCAGCCTGAGAGCATATTTGGAATAATCACTCATACTATAAATATTGTGGAGTATGACAGTGGTGAAAAAAAGTCAGTTAGTACAGTACTTAACAGTAAATTCAGTAACTGTTGTTTAGTTTTGCATATCATTAGAATTTTTTTCCTTTTGTATCATGAAGAAAATGTCACTTTGCAGAATTACAACCAGTAAACTGTGATGTGTGTGTTTTTTCTGCAGTAAAATAGCACTCATAAATTTCAGACGTTGAGTTACATCTTAGGTGATTCACTACTGACTTCACAGGCCCAGCAAACGCACTGAATACAGTGTCTGTGTCTACTCATCCAAATAGTGAACTAACAAAAACACCTCCATTTTGCTGTCATTGGTCAGGAAGCACCAAGCTGTGAAGCAGGAAACCCAGCAGACCTGGATTTGAATCCCACAACTACCACTTGCAGATTGTGTAACCCGAGCAAATCTTTTAACCTCCCTGTGCTCCCAGGTCTAGCTTCCTTTTATGTACCTTTCCCGTTGGACGATTCTAGACTAAATAAATAAATACAGGGTCTGCCAATATCAGAGTTTTACCACAGACATGCCAGTAGTTTTACTGCTTCTTCCTGGTGCAGTACAGCATATGAGAAAAGCTAACAGGATGCTGGGATGCATCGGGGAGGTTTCACTAGTTGCAGCAAAGAAGGGGATATTGCCGCTGCACAGGTCATTGGTTAGATTACACCTGGGGTATTGTGTGCTGTTCTGGAACCCACATCAGAAGAACAACAGGGCGAGGTTAGAGTCTGTCCAGAGGAGGGCTAATAAAAGGATTCAGGAGACAGCAGGATAGGACCTATGATGAGTCATTGGCCAGTCCTTACATGTACTCTCTGCAGGACAGGAAAGAAAAGGGGATGTGACAGAAAAATACAGAAACATGCAGGGATATAATAGGGTGTACTCCACAGAGTTATTTAAGTTAAGGAACTGCACACTCACCAGTGAGCGCAACTTTGAACTGGAGGGAGGAAATTCGAGGACATCGGGCAGTATTTCTTAACAGAGCAGGTGTTGGCTAGGTGGAACAGTCTACCCAATAAAGTGATCATGGCTGGGACACTATCTCAGGGTTCAAAATCCAGCTGGAAATCTTCAGGGGAGGTTATTAGAAACAAAAGGAAGGCAGGGGTGGAGACAGCTCTGTAAGTACAATAAAGCAACATAGGAATAGCAGGGTGGACTCCAAGGTCTCACAGGGCCAGATTTACAAAGCCCCTCTGGATATGTTACATCGTGATGGGAGTGCACTTGCACTGATCACAGCGCACCAGTTATAGTACATAAAACGTGATCTCACTTTGTGACACAAGTAACGCATGTTGTGCTCAGAAAACAATGCCGTAGTGTGGTAAACTATTGTAAAAAATGTCAGAATATTTGAAGACAGTTGGCCCAATGGCATGGAGGGCTAAGACATTGAAAACCTTATCTCCCGCCACACCGGCGACCTGTGTTCGGGAATGAGCACGGCAATTGCTTCATCCTTGTTATAGGCCTGCTGTTCTATCATATTTTATTCAGCTATTTATATTTATTTCTGTTTTCTGTACTTGTTTTTTACTATATTTCATATTTTGTATTTGTATGGCACCCAGAGCCTCCGAGATTGGTGGCCCAAGAAATAAAATTTGCCTTGCCTTGCCTGGGGTTGGCAGGGTGGAAGAGGATTGAGCATCCCAGGGACTGCTCCTCCTCCTCTCCCGGGGAGGGCTGGCCAGTTATCTCAGCTTCTGATTGCCACTGGGTGGAGGCTTGGTGGTTGTACAGCTAGCAAGCAGCTCAAAGGGAGGTTCTGCAGTTCTGTAGGACTTGTGCACCTCCATGCGAACCTACCAAGGTGACACTGCGTTAGGAGCTTGGGAAGAAAACCAGAAAAGAGGACCTGAGGGCTGTATGACACCCTGCACATCTCCCCTGACCCGCATCACCAGGACTCCTGAAGTGCCTGGATTTTCTTCTCTGGGTGGGGGAAGGACAACCCTCCCCCCTCCATTCCCACCATGGGGAGAATCCATGGGGGACTTGCTCCAAGTAGGTCCAGAGGAAGTGGGATGCTGGCCAAGGGGCGATGGGGACAGGAGCCAAGAAGCCATCTAAGGGGTAAAATGCTATACAAAAAATAAATGCTTGAAGAAAGTATTCACACATTCTAGCATACTTATCTTGACTCAGATGTAGCCCAAAATCAGGAATTGTGTCTGCGTCCTCACCTTTGAAAGTCCCCCCATAATCTTTTTCCATCCTTAACTATCTAGGTATCTATGACTTTGCCACTTAGTACTAGTGAATCCTTCAAACTGCCCCCCTTTTTATGTTAATTTCTTTATCTCCTTGTCCGTAGGACCTGCCCCCTTCCTCTGGCCCCCCAGCCCCATCACTCCGGTGTCCACTGGTACTCACCTCTGGCTTGAGGTGCCAGCAGGCTGGGTGCAGCGCCTGCAGAGGGCCAGAATCATACTGCCAGTCCAAGGTGTTTTATGCCTCCGGTTTTTACTCCGTACCCCACCGAGTGCAGGACTTAGCGTGCAATGACGCCAGTGGCGAGCTGCGCGCGCTTCCAGATGCAGCACGCCGGGCGTCTGCTTGCTCTCCGCCACCTTGTCTTGTGGAGTTAGTGTGCTAGCCTCCAGCTGCTGCTAGGGGTCAGGCATGCACCGATCTCCAATCCCACCCCTCATTGGGAGAGGAGAGGAGAGGTGTCCTCCAGACACTCAATCCTCTCCCTCCCCGGCTGACACCCGGTGACCCACTCGCACTGCGAACTCGGGTTGCTGGCATGGCAGGAGGTAAGGCATGATGCCTCAGACCTCCATGCCACTGGGCTGGCACACAAACTGCCCTTTTTAGTAAAAAGCTACATACAGCTTATTCTGTGACCACTACCCTGTTGTGTACTTGTATTTTTAAATCTTCCAGAGACATAAGAATGGCATAACATTAATAATATCCAGAGGATAAAAGTATTGAGAACTAAAGTCCAGTTTTATTTACATCATCTTAGTTCCTATTACGAGGATCAGCCATCAGTTTCTCCTTCTCCCAGCAACATATGTTAAAAAACTCCTCCCCTTCATAAACATAAGTGAGCAGTCATATGATCTCTTTGTCTTTTGGGATGTGTTCACGTTTGCTTATGTGCCTAGATTTCATGACATAGATCTCATAGCGTGCCAGCAGGCTTCCGATGTTTTTTTTTTAAATTGTTTAACCAGAAAAGGCACACTAAGCCAAAGCTTGTTTCCAGGTGCGACCTGAGAGCACAAGTAAGTAGGAAGTTAAGTGACTTGCTCAGGGTCACACAGTATGCAAGTGGGGGCTGTGGGATTCAAACCCAGGTCTCCAGGTTTGCAGCTCAGAGCCTTAAACCACTATGCTATACAGCTTCCTAAGACTAAGATTAAGACTGTAAAGTATTATCCTTTGTGTAATTATTATTGTATAATGATATGTGTATGTGTGTGTGTATATATATATATATATATATATATATATATATATATATATATATAATCATGGCAAAAAACTCAGTTTAATGCATTAGTTAGGGTTGTTCCACAGGAACAAAAGCAAGAAATTCGGTGTTAGGGTTGCCACCCTTGCACTCCACGCCCACCTCGCCTCCACCAGCAGGTATCAGGGTGTGCGTTGGGGTCATCAGCCTAACGCTCACCTCATTCCATTTGTAAACAAGCTGAGGTGGTGCAATTGTAAGAGAATTGGGTGGAGGTGGGACCCGACGACCCACACGCCCGATGCTGTTGGTGGAGAATAATGAAATGAGGGTAAGTGCAAGGTAGCATCTTTGCAGGCCCTGCTGCTGTTATGGAACAGCCCACAATGATAAATTAAATGGAGATTTTGCCGTAATCACTTCTTTTTAAGAATGTGCACTATAAATAGTGAATGGAATGTGGTACAGCCACGGAAACACAAACGGTAACGAAAACGGTAACGAAAATGCAAACGGTAACACCAACGCAAGCAGAGACACAAATGGTAATGCCAACGGTGATGCAGAAGGAAATAGTAACACACCCGACAACAGAAACGCCACTGAAAATGCAAACACTAAGGCTAATGGAAAAGCAAATGCAATTGGTAATGAACACGTAAACGATAATGGTAGTGCAACTGGAAACACAAATGGTTACGATAACACCAACGCTGACGTCAAAGGAAACACTAATGCAAACGCAAGCATGTACGCAAAGCAAACGGTAACGCACACGGTCACGGTTACACAATTGGAAATGCAAACGCTTACGGTAACATCAACGATGATGCCAAAGGAAACACAAGCACAAACGTAAACACAAACACAAGTGTGTATGCAGACGCAAATGGTAACGCATACGGTGAAGCAAAAGTAAACGCAAACAAAAACGGTAACAGAAACACAAATGGTAACAGTAGTGTAAATGCAAGCGCAAACACAAAAGCAAAGGGGCACTTTGTGACGTAACCGGAAACGCTAATGCAAACGGGTTCCGGAAATGCAAATGGTAACAGTAACGCAAATGCAAAGGGTAACGCACATGGTGATGGAAACGGAAACGCTAACGCAAACAGTAATGGAAACGCAAGCGGAAATGCTAACGGTAACAGTAACGCAAACGGACATCCCAAAAAGGTGCATTCAAAAGTACATGACTACAAAGAATGTATGCATAATAATGGCCCTTGGAGCAGAAAATCAGAACTTGGAATACTAAATTCCTTGTATCTCAGGAACCGTATGATGTAGAAAAAAATTTAAAATCTCATATTATTTATGACTTTCCAGGCTAGTTTTGCACTTAGCCCCCTAGTGGGGGACTAAGCATTCTTCTGACAAAAAGTCCATATCTCGAACCGTTTTCGAGATACAGGCTCCAAAAGGTGCGGCAGACGCCGTAATGTTAGCCCATGGGAAAAATCATCAACTGCGGAGTGCAGTAACTTTGCAGCCCTCTAATATTTTGTCACCAAACCACCAAAAGGCACATCTGTGGGATCTTGGCTTTTTCCCTTCAAATTTCAGCCCAAAAGACCAAACCGTTCTTTTGCAGCAGGGTGGCGCAGATTCCCTATTGTTTTGGCTATAATGTCGCAAAGTAGTGTCACAAATCACGACACTTTCACAGATGAAATCACGAAAGTGTTGCATTTGAGACACTACTTTGCGACACAACTTTTACAACAATTAAAAAAACATATTTCTGGGGTGTTTTACCCCCCCCCCCAAAAAAAAAGACGTGGCTAGCATTCTCAGGGCTTGACTAGGTGAACACAACATGAATTGTGTCCTAGAGGGTCCCAAATTTAAATGCCAAGCATTACTGTGACACGCCAACTGAAAACAAGATGGCGGATTTGCGACACAAACAAGGGTCATTTGCGACACTAAAAAGTGCATTTGCAACACTTTCGCATATTTTGTTAACTTTTCCCATTGACTATAATGGGAAACTTGTTTTTTGAATAACTTTTGAACCATTTAATATTTTTTCACAAAATCTTCAAAAGGCACATTGGGGACCCCGGCTGCATCTTCCCTGAAGGTTTTGGACTGGTCGTGCAGACTGTGAGGCCTGTAGGCGCGAGCAAAGAATGCACAAAAATGCGTAATTTGTGCGTTTTTCGGCACTCTGTAGCTCTGCAACTGTACATCCAACCATAACGAAACTTGGCATGTCCAGAGACCTGTGGTACCAGACCGAGCATGCCAAACTTCAGGCAGCTCTGTCATACGGTCTCAAAGTTATTAAGCTGCCAAATTTCAGATTTAACCTTAAATGGGGTATTCAACCCTAACTACAGTGGCACTACCATGCCACTATAATATACATATAATGTATTACAGAACATCTCTGCAGTAAGAGAGAGGGCAGGAATGATGTCACACAAGAGAGTGGGCACACCCATGCAGGCATTAGATATAGAAATAGCCATAGCCACATAGCATATATTCACAGCTGCTACACCTTCCATAAACTCTATAATAGTAAACCCAGTCAAACAATGTTACTGCACTTGAAAAATTGCAAGGCAAACTAACCAATAGAGACAGCTTCTCATTCAATAGGGACGGGACGGAGCAAACATCATGTCTTCATCTCAGTCCAGTGATATTTTCTTCTGTAAACATATTTTATTCAAAAAAGGTGCAACCATACAGACATCAGAGTGCTGTCATACATAGTAGTTAAGCATCTGTAGAGGAGTCATATTTATACTACAAATTAATACATACTGTAACATATTCAGACTCGATGAATGAGAACACACAGGGCCTGATTTTCAAAGGCTGATACAGGGTGTGCCTCAAGCCCTGTGTCAACCCTCGATGTTTGCACAACTGCACTAAACTCCTCTGGCCTTAACTGCACCCAATTTTGTACATGGTATGAATCCGACAGTTTCCACAATTATGGCAGTTTCTGCCAAATTCGTGGTGCAAGCCCCGTTAAAGGGTTCCCCAAATGGCACAAGTTAGACTCGGGGGAGCTGGTCTAACTTGCGTCATTTGGCACACCACACTGAGAATCGCGATTAGCACTGAGTGAGTGACACGAGCCCCCTGTGCTGTATGTTCATCACACCAGGGGCTTGCGTCATTCACAAGTCCTTTGGAAATCTGGCCCATAGTGTTTCGCTTGGAATAGCTAGCCTGAATATGCTCAACAGTAAGATGTCTAGCTCACATACGACTTATATTTGTAGCCACAGAATCTAGGTAAATATCACTGGCCCCCGTAGCGCGGCCACCATGAAAGGCAGATTTCCCTCACTGAATCATTGCTCTTATTATTTATTTTATTTTATTTATTGACAATTTCGGATATACAACCTTTGAGTCATAGACTCATTCACAGAGGCTCCACGTCTGAGTACAATACAGTTCAATAAGCAAAGCAGTATACAGTAAGACAAAAGAGGAAAACAGGGTATGAACAGTACAGTCAATAAGGAGGATGAGGCCTATACAATTAGGTAGCTATACAGGTCCAGCTAAGGAGCATGTAATTGTCAAGGTGCAAGCAGCTGAGATTCCGACACTGTCATTAACACAGTCAATATTGTGCAAAGAGAAGTATACATTAACAGCAGTAGAATAAAAAACTTTAGCCCACACTCTCTCTACATGTACTGAATGTTTATATGCAGCAGCTGGCATCTCTATCCCTGCTCCACCACTAAGACAAGGACCGGGCAGGCCTGGCCAGGACCTGGTAGCTGAGTACTGTCGGGTCTAAACAACAGCCCATTCTTAGCCAGTGCACTGGCAGCGCCGGGCGGAGAGTATGTAGTCTTTCAGGGCTATTTTGAAGGGGCCTACTCTGGAGACAGAGGTAATGGCAGGGGAGAGTTCATTGTACCATAGTAGTGCTCTGTAGGTAAAAGACCTTTGGGCTAGGTAGGTCGTAACCCTGGGGACAGCCCACATCAGTTTATTTGCCGAGTGGGTGGTTGCTGAGGCATGAGCAGTACGGAGGGAGGCAGAAACCCCAAGGGGGGGTAAGCCCTAGTTGAATTTTTTTTGTGAGGAAGCATGTTTGATAGCGTACTCTTTCATCTAGCGTAAGGATACTTGTTAGGGCATACAGGGTGCAGCTGTGGGTACGCCTGTCTACTCCAGCGAGGAGTCTACATGCTTTGTTGATAGCCAAGTGGATTTTATTGAGAGCTGCGTGGTCGTCGGCTGAGTAGACGGTTAGCCCATAATCTACTAGAGAGAGAACAGAGAAGGTAACAGCAAGGTTAAGGGCCTCTGGCGGTAGGCAGGCTCTATGCCGATACAGTAGTCCTGTACGAATATTTATGGCTGAAGAAAGATTACTGATATGGGGGTGGAATGAGAGGCTGGGATCGAATGATAGGCCCAGGTATTTATTGGTATGGACCTGTTCCAGCTGGAGGAGAGCTTTGGAAAAAATTGTTAGTTGGGCATCACAGTCCTTGCTCTATCGGTGGGCAAAGAGCATTGTCTTAGCCTTTTTTACATTGACCACCAGTCTGTGGTCGGTGAACCAGTTTTTGATGTGGTTGAAGGCAAGTTGTAGGGAGGACTGTAGGACTGTGGGATCAGAGTGGGAGGCAAACAGTACTGCATCATCTGCGTAGAGCAGCAGATTACTTGGGCAGGATTTAGGCAGGGTGTTCAGGAAGATGCTGAATAATAATGGACTGAGGATGGAGCCCTGTGGCACCCCAGGGTGGACTGGCAGAGTAGACAAGCGAGTGCTGTTTATCTTGACACATTGGGACCTATCTGAGAGATAACTTGTAAACCACGTGATGGGTCCAGGGGACAGATCGGTGAGGCGGAGAGTACTTAGGAACAGGGTGTGGGAGACTGTATCAAAAGCTTTCAACAGGTCTATGAATACAGCTCCTGCTAGGTGTTTCTTAACTAGGACATTGTGCAAAAGTTAGAGAACTTTGTGAGGGTGGTTGTTGTACTATGTCCAGCTCTAAAGCCATGTTGTTCCCAACATAGTATGTTTTGCATAAGCAGGTAGTTGGTGAGTTGGGTGGCAACGATTTTTTCCAGGGCTTTTGAAAGGGGAGGAAGAATGGAGATGGGCCGGTAATTATTGGGTGAGGTGGTGTCCCCACCCTTCAGTATTGGGGTGATAGTGCCCATCTTCCAGGCGGTTGGAAACTGATCTAGACATAGAGAGTGGTTAAGGAGATCAGTCGGGGGGAGAGCACAGAGTCTAGTACCAAATTAAGGATTTGCATATCAAAAGAGTCTTTGCAGTAGCTTGAGCCCCCGAGGGTATTTGCAAGGTATGGCCTTGCTTCACTCATTGTAATGACCCTGAGGTAGAAGGGGGGGTATGCATTGTTTGGCTGAGGGGTCTCAGGGGCGGGATCGAAGAAGTTGTTTGGAAGAACTGCACTTAGGTCATAGAATGCAACGTTTAGGCAATTGGTGATGGTTAGTGGGTCCGCGGTAATTTCATTGTTGACAGTTAGCTGGAAGGGGGGTGGAATACTGGATTTTCGATTCAGCTCCTTTATGTTGTCCCAGAACAACCTAGCATTCCCCCAGGAGGAAGTAAGGGTAGTTTTATAGTAGTCAGATTTGGCCATCCTAATGGCCCAGGTACACCTCTTGTGTGCCACCTTGTAGGCAAGCCTGTCCGCCTGCATGCCAGAGGCAACTGCTTTGTGCCAGAGATCGTCTTGATTCTTTAGTTGCTGAAGCAGTGCTGGTGAGACCCAGAGGGCATTATGTTTTTTTGATTGAACCTTTGTGAGGGGGGCAAAGCTATCACATGCTTTGTTGAACGTGCGAGTGAAGTAGTCAAGGGCTTCATCTATGGTAGGGGCATAGCTGATGGGGGACCAATCACACTGGGCTAGATGCTGCCTTAGTTTAGGGAGGCCTCCAGGTTGAAATCAGTGTCAGGTGAAACTGTTTGGTTGGGGTGTTTGCCGCTGACATAACCTGGTGAAGAGGATGGGGGAGTGATCGCTTAATGAATCTGGAAGTATAGCAAGGTTTGAAATTCTGTTTGGACGATTGGTGAGTAGCAGGTCGAGCAGGGTGCTTGATCCATTTCTGAGATTCACCCTGGTTGTCTGATTAACTGGGCCAGGTCAAGAGCAGAAAGGGTGTCTTTTATAGGAGAGGCCGAGCTGGATAGCCAGTTCACATTAAAATCTCCTAATATGATATGCTCAGTTTTGGGGGGGAAGCTGGAGATATAGCTGGCCAGGGATTGAATAGCTGTGACTTGGTTTCTTGGTGCGATGTAAGCCACAGTAATAGTTACACGGTCTCTGGAGGGGGTCTGGTGTGAGTTTTATTGTCAAGGCTTGTGCTCCGTGATCCAGGAAGGGTGCCAGTAGGTCTTGGCATAACAGGGAGTCTCAGATGTAAAATGCACACCCCCTCCTCATTTGCCAATTCTGTTGGCTCTATAAAGGGTCAGGGCCTGGATGTGCGACAAAGGAGTCAGGGGCTTCTTTGACAGCCAGGTTTCTGTGAGGGCTAGAACATCCAGCTGATGATGCAGCATCCAGCATTGTATGGGTGCCATCTTTTTGGGCAAGCTGCAGATATTAATTGCAGCCATTCTTAGCCCATGGTGTGGGGCGCTTGGATTGTATGAGATGGGGACCGGATTGGGATGCACATTGCCTGAAATTAGAAGCAGTAGAGCAGAGATTTTGAGGAGGGCCAGAACTCGTTGCTTGTTGGTATTGTCATGGTGCTCCTTAACGGAGGTGCCGCCTGAGCAAGCAATGGTGAGGAAGATAAAGGTAGGGAAGGAGAGGAATGTAATTTGAAATGCAGGGTGGTGGTGGAAGGTGACAGCTGGGAGATGAGTAAAGGGGGAGGACAGGTGAGCTACAGCGAATGGGAGAGTAGGTGGGAGCCAATGTGTAGGGGGGTGCCACAAAGATGAGCCATGGGTGAAGGACTGGGCAGTGTTTGGAGAAGGGTGACAGTAGTGAGGATTAAAGTAAGCATTCTAGAACAAAAAATGGTGTGTTGAGGACAAACAGAAATGCCAGAGATTGAAGAAGCAGAGAAGAAGCAGCCTCTAGTGGCACAGGATAGAAGTTGCTAGGAGAGATAAAAAATGGTATGCATCGGACAAAGGGAACCAGTAATTGGGGATGCAAGGACAGCGCTGCCTCAAGTGGCAAAAGGATATAAACTGCTAGTGGAGAAGTGGGCTGATTGGTTCAGTACTCAGCCACAGCCCTATATAAGGGCGAGCTGACCAAGGTGGTGGGGGCGGTGAGGAGCCAACGCAGAGCGTCGGTGGGGCCAACACAAGACACAAGTCCTAATTGCACCACAGGACTGGAGCTCCACAGCGTGGTCTGTCTGCACTCAATGCCATACCTGATGGTGGTCTCGGGGGGTGGGGGAGGGCGCCTGCTGTCCGGCCCTCGCAACCTCCTTGGACCCTCTCTGGATCCCGATGCGAGCTGATGGTGGTCTCAGGGGTGGGGGAGGATGCCTGCTATCCGGCCCTTGCGACCTCGTTGGACCCTCTCTGGATCCTGATGTGAGCTGATGGTGGTCTCGGGGTTGGGGGAGGGCACCTGCTATCTGGTCCTCACGACCTTGTTGGACCCTCTCTGGATCCCGATGTGAGCTGATGGTGGTCTCGGGGGTGGGGGAGCTGCTATCAGGCCCTCACGACCTCGTTGGACCCTCTCTGGATCCTGATGTGAGCATTAATGTTTATCATGCAGATTTTACAAATTTTATCTGTCAGTCTTAAACAGGGATGTCGTCGAGACACAGGTTGGGAAGCATAGGAGAACCAGGAGCAGTTATAAAATTCATAAGTAGCATTTTATTATTTTCAATAACAATAAAATAAAAAACTAAAATTGTTCAGGATAGCTATTTACAAAGGCAGTACAAAGAAAACAAAGTCCTTCACCTGAGTTTATCTCTAATTCCAAATTTCAATCTCTCCCCCCCCCAACAAAAGATTGCTGTCTTTTTATAAGAAGTCTTTGTCTGGCAATTCATTTCTGCATCCTGAGCACATTAAGAAACATCCTGTTTGTCACAAAATGTATCAGAGTTCTTGTCAGTTTCTTTCCTTGCAGCTGCAACAAAATAGAACATTGTGTTCCAGAACTAATCACCTGTTCATAACTCTGCAAATTAGCTTGTGGAAGTCGAACTGCATCTCAAGGTTAACCCCTTGGGTTCCAAATAGCTTTTTGCAATAGTTTTAACACTATAACTATATACATTTTCAAAACCAAAGGATCCCAGTTTCACACAAATGATGTCACACAAAGATTCACATATGTTTTTATAACCACAGGTAAGCAAGTGGGAAGAAAAGGTAGAAACAGCAAGTGGGCCAGCCCACTGACTTCGGGGCAGAGTGACAACCTGCGATGCCAGCGAACCAGGGTTCGGGAAAGCACTCAGGATGTCAGAGGGCCGGCCAGGGGGAGAAGGATTGAGCATCCAGCAACTGCTCTCCTTCTCCGGGGGGGAGGGTGGCAGAATGTTTAGCGCTATGCAGACACCTAGCGGAGGCTGGGTGTACCGCACGCGCTGATGCCGACATGTTCGGGGGCGGACGCTGGTCATCATTGCATGCCCCCACCCCCCTCCTTACACCAGGAAAAATGCCACTGCCTTCTGCCTAGATGACACCCGCCTTGCCACTCTGATTACCTCCCAGGCTGGCTGCCCAACCTATCCCAATGCTTGCTGCACTTAAGGGCCGGTGCCGCAACCCCGCCGTAGGGGGTAAGCCAGGGGGTATCGGGGAGTTGCGGCTTATGTGGGAGTGGGAGCAGTGAGGTCCGTGACCGGGCTGAGGTTCTGGCACTGGTGGCAGAAATAAAGTGCAGTGAATTAAAAAAAAGCAAAACAGCAAGTGAGATAGGGAAGATAGCGAAGGGGGTTGTGAGACTTTCAGAGTGACCAGTTCCTAGCTGTCACAAAATATTTGATTGTGCATTCAGACAGACAATAGACAGAAAAGGAGAGACTGCAACAGATCTTTGCCTTTGATTCTTTATGCATAACAAATAAGACAAGGTCTTATTCAACCCTGTCACATACTCCTCTCTTTAAAAAGGAAGCTGTTAAAAAACAGATTTCCAAAGCTTTCTTTTAATTCTCTTCTAATATTATCTTGTAACCTTAACAGTTCTGTGCATACCGGTATGCAATATATCTTTTTCCTTAACAAACAGTACAGCAGTTAAGTTTAAAGATACTTATTTTTTTTTACCTTCAGAATTCTCAATTTCTGATTCATATCTTGACAGAAAATCAGCATTGACATTCTCTTTTTCAGATCTATGCATCACTTTGAATTTAAATGGCTGTAGTGCCAGCTACCACCTTGTGATTCTGGAATATTCATCCTTCATTTAGTTAAGCCAAAAGAGAGGATTGTGATATTTTACAAATACAAAGTCAGCTCCTAGCAAATAAAACTTAAGGGATTCCATGGCCCACTTTGCTGCAAGGCATTCCTTTTCAATGGTGGAGTACCTTTTCTCTCTGTCATGCAATTTACTACTGATATATAGAATAGGATTGTCCTTCCCATCTATATTCTGACTCAAGACTGCACCTAGGACTACCTCTGATGCATCAGTCTGCAACAAAAATTGTTTCTCAAAGTCTAGGCTTCTTAAAACAGGGGCTGAAGCCGGCCCATTGGCACAGCAGTTGGATTTCCGCTTCCGACACCAGTGACCTGGGTTTGGGAGCAAGCCCGGGAGCTGGAGGACTGGCCAGGGGGAAGAGGCTTGAGCATCCCAGGGAGAGCTCATCTTCTCCTCCAGGGAGGGAGGGGAGCAGTGACTCGGAACTTGACTGGCCCCAGGCGGAAGTCTGGGGCATAGCAGACACAGAGGGGAGGGCATCACAGACATCGGCACTAGGCACCTTGACGTCAAGGGCACATGATGTCCAGAAGAAAGCAGAAAAAACACCCTCCAGCTTTGAGAAGATGGAGCACCGAGTATGTCCCCAGTGTGCTCCTGCCTGCCTGACTGCCCCGAGCCCGACGAGACATTGAAATGTTCGGGGTGTTCTCACCCCACCTTGTCCCCGACCGGGGAGTAAACTGCGGCAGGATGGGGGAATGGGCCAGTGCAGGTAAGGCAGGGGTAGACGCCATTGGTGCTCTCGAGGATGCGGAGCCAGCAGGGATGGGGGTGAGATAAACAGAAATTACGAAACAAAACAGGCGGAACATAATGCAGCCTTGATGGCCTAAAAAGCCTCATCACACTCTGGGGACCATTTTACATTATTTGAACATTGTTTCTTCATGAGTTCAGTGAGGGTAGTAGCTAATTAGGCAAAGCTGGGAACGAATCTCTGATAGTAACCAGCCAGCCCTAAAAATGACCTGACGTGTTTCTTTATTGTAGGGACAGGACTATAAGCTACAGTTTCTGTATTAGACATCTCTGGCATTACTTCTCCATTTCCCAAAACATATCCAAAATATCTGGTTTCCTGCATGCCCAGTGTACGTTTGGCAGAATGAATGGTCAGACCTGCCATCTTGATAGATTAGATAACTGCTCCTAGGTGTTCCAGGTGGCTTTTCAGGTCTTGACTGTACACCGGTACACCACAACATCATCCAGGTAAGCAGCACTATAACCAGTGTAAGTAGCTAAAATTACATCCATGTACTGCTGGAATGTAGCGGGAGCACCATGTAAACCAAATGGCATGGTGGCGAACTGATAGAATCTAATAGGAGTGGCAAATGCAGGTGTAACCCCCCTGCAAATGGGGGTTCCCAAAAGACTTCCAGGAGCTTGCTTGAATGCTCCAAGCCTGAATGGTGTTTGGCATTTAAGCCATTTATCAGTGAGTGTTTTTAGAACCTCTGGTACTGTCTCTTTAAGAGCTGTCTGCTTGCAGACATAATTAGTTTGTATGGGGACTGTGTGTTTTTTGATTGAGTACCACTTGAGCTGCTGCCAATTCACTTCATTTTGCAGTCACTAGGAGTGCAAAGGGAACCTATCTGAAAGATGTAACTGTTTGCCAGAAATTATTTAGAGTAATAATGAAATTACAGTTTGTCTAACCTGCTTTGCAGTCAGAACTGTGTCTGCTAGTTCCCATTCTAGTTTTGAACTGCTGAACTGGACCAATCAGTGTGGTAAGCTAGCTCTAAAATGGTGCCTTGGACGAATCAGAACTTGGACTCATAATCTGAGCCAGCCACAAGAGGATTGTATGGGCAGTGACTCTGGGAGATGTAGTTTAGACTTCAGCACCTTTTGGACCAACAGCAGCAGTCTATTGTGAGTGACAGCCAATCCAGTCAAGAACTGGGAGGAACTCAAAGGAAGTGCCGGTTTCGTCAGTTGGAGTTCAGTTGAGCTTTGGCAGTGAAGAAGGAAGGAGCCCTGTGCTTTTCAGTGTGCAGTTTTAGTCAAAAACGGTGTAAGGCCCAGAGTTCGTCTGCAGCTTGTGTAACAGCTTGTTAGGACTGAATCCGCTCTGTGAAAAGAATCAAAGGATCTCTGAAGAGTAGAAACCAGGCTCACCCTGTAGAAGACTGGAAGAATTGCTGAAAATTGCACTCGGTCTGTCAGGAACTGAATCTGCTGTGTGTTCTCCGGTATTGTGCAGTAATTGCGATCGGGATACAGATGCAGCCTGCCTGGTATAGTACTTCTTTTATATGGATGTGTGAAGAGGTTTGTGTACCTCAAGTGAGCCCTGCTGACATTGAAGGACCCTATCTTATTTGGAGGTCGTGAGTACTAATTCAGGGTTGCTCCTGTTGAATTGCCACATTAAATCCAAATGGAATTACTGTACTGCTGACTGTTTAATTCTCCTTTCTCTGTGTGAAAGGGCCCCTACCAGCTGCCACGGTTTGGACTAGCCACTAGGGCTTGGGTACCCAGGGACAGTAACTGATAGGGATAGGCCTGTGCACAGAGCCATAGGTAGATTATTAGAGTGATAAGCTAATTAACCTGATTTCCCTGTCCTTGTTATATCCCCTAAATAAATCAGAACTGCTTGTTTCAGCAAAGTTATACTGCCTGAGGTATTTGTCTATGTTAAAGTACTGTACTGTGATTGTTGCACTGTATCTCATTTCACAGGAGGTCCCAGTGCCGGAACCACACCTGGGGTAAGTGTATACTGTGAAGGTAATTCTGATATATTGTGTGGGCCACTAGTGGAAGAAAGGGGTTGCAGTGTCCCAGAGGGCTGTGACCAAGTTAGTTTAACTATTGCAAACCCTGACCTCTGGGTGGAGGCACCCGCCATTGGATCCAGGCCCCTCAACCTGTTAGTGGCAAATCAGGCAGGGGTAGTAGCCCCTGGGATAGCGCCATCTAGGGGTTACATCTTGGAGGCTCACCGCTGGGATTGTGTGTCCTCTAGTGGCCATATTTACGAACCACTGTTAAGAAAAAAATGGGTACCCCGACAGAAGTGGCTGTGCACCGGCTGGTGGAGTGGTGTACTGGGGAGGAGATCGACCCCCAAAATGCTATGCTTATCCTGGACATCCCCCTGGGTATCAATACGGACACTGTGCAGGGAGTACTTTCCAAGGTGGAAGGTTTACAAAACCCTGTGGTGGTGGGTCGCATGCTAATCTGCTCACCCACACTTTCCTGGCCCTAGTAGAGTTTAAGGATCCCATAGATAGCTCCAAAGTGCCACAGACCATTACCCCAGAGGGAGCCCTCACTGCTTGGAGAGTGATAACTAAGGACAGTAAAGACCGGGGAATCAGCCCCACCACTATCTGAAACTTTGAGGAGAAATTTGCTGAATGGTTGCTGGAGAGGGGAAAACTGTGGAGGACTTGAAGAAACTATTCTTGCCACCTGGGGTGTTCCTCCCCAACACCTCTCCTGCTCCAGTGCCGTAATGGTGGCTGAACCAATGCAGACTCCTATTTCTGCACCTGCCATTAGTCACGACTCTTCAAGGTTGAGGATCTTCTCTGGCACCCTCCCCACCCCCCAGGGAGGATGACTGGGAGACCTGGATAGACTATGTTGCCCCCCAGTGCTAGAAATGGCAATGCTCGGAAGGTGAAAAGCGAAAGAGGGTTAGTGAGAGCCTCGAGGTCCTGCCCTGGCTACCATCCGTGCAAACGGGCCAGTAACCCTGAAGCGACTGCACAGGCCTATCTTGAGGCCTTGGAGAATGTGTATGGGAGCCCAGATTCTGATGAGGACCTATGGTGGAGAGTAAGAGATGCACAACAGTACCAAGGGAGTTGTTGTCTGTGTATGTATCTCGGCTGGAAAAATTGTTGCAAGAATGCCTCAGAAAAGGTAGTTTGCCAGCGATTGAACTGGACCGAACCAGGCTGGACAGGATCCTTAAGTCTGCCCCTTCTCAGAACTGCTGTTGCTTCAGTTACGCCTGGCAGATCGACTGGAATACCCACCTCCTATGATGAGTTAATGAGAGAAATTCGAGGAGTTGAGAAAAGACGACCTCGGGAGGGACCTGCACCAATAGCTGCGGCTCGACCGAGTGACTGAGGTGACCCATCAAGTGAAGTCTCAGGGCAGAGGTTGGCAGTCAATGAGTGCTCTGACAAGGAAAAGATATGTCACAATGGGGCGAACTGTTGAGAGAGATCCGGAATTCAAAAACAGTCCTTTATGAAGGCCACGCCTGCAAGCACGGGCCCTGACCTATATCCGACTGCATCTGCTATGGGGTGGGGTACCACCCATGTATCTCCTGCTGATAACAGCTCGAACTCGATTCCTTGATCATGGAAGTGGAGAAACTGACGAGATGTCTCCAAATGCTTATCACGCCGCAGACAGAGATGGCACCAAGGTTTCCAGTTAGTAATACCCCGCCCTGGCTCCCAGTGTGGCGCCCGCCAGCTCAAACTCCAGAAAGTATGTTTGCTATAATTGTGGGAAAGATGGGCACATGAAAGGGAATGCCAGTCCCCAAAAGACACTGACAAAGTTGCATATAGGCTACAAGGAGAGCTTCGGAGAAGAAATCAGTGGTTAAGAGGTGCACGACATGATCCCAGTGAGGGCACCAAAATGCTAATTCACGCCCTTTGTGGCAAGGTCAGTTGCCCAGGCCCCACTCACCGCCTCCAGACTGGTCCAGAATAGTGGGTCCCTCCATGGAGACCACTGTAAAGGTGAACGGAGTGTCTACAAGAGCTATATTAGACAGTGGCTCCAAGTGACAATTATGTTCCAAGATTGGTATCAGAAGCATTTGTCAGACGTGACCTTACAACCATTAGAAGGACTGCATGTATGGGGGTTAAGTGAGAAGGCCTACCCCTATTCCGGTATATCCAATTTGGCTGTCTTTCCCACCTCCGTGGCTGGAGTGGCAGAACAAGTAGAGACCCTAGCCTTAGTGTGTCCCCCACTGACTGTATGATGGTGTCCTTTGTTGATTGGAACAAATGCTCATATGTTCGGAAGGCTGGCACAGTTGTGTTAAGAAAACAGGGGTCAAAGACTAGTAGAGCTTTAAGAGTTCCGGCTTTAATTAAGAAGGCCTATGAGGCACAGAGAGATGCTGAAAAACAGAACCAGAGGAACCGGTCGGAATTGTATGGAAGAAGGATCCTGAGTCTCTGATCCTGGCGCAATGCCCAGTGTACCTTACAGGAGAGGTCCGATCAGAAAGGATGTTAAGAATAAAATATTAATGTTGGATGCACCAGGCGATGGAAAATTGCCAGAGGACTGCTGGTCAAGCCTAGTATTTTGCCCGCTAGAGCCCATGCTTATGCCAGAAGGGTAATGGTCCAAGTTCATAATGTGTCTGAAAGAGACATTCGAGTAAACAGAGGTTGCATCCTGGCTAATGTGCATTGTGCAGACACTGCAGTGCTACCCAGCAGCAAGAGTTCAAGGAAGAATGACAGAGTAACGCCTGACTTGTTTGATTTCGCGACTCCCGCTGCCAGCTGAATGGAAAGTGAAGATCAGTGAGAAGCTTGCCCAGAGAGACCAGGTGTTTTCTTAAAGGAATGGGATGTAGGATGCGGCAAGGAGCTGAGCACAATATCCGCTGCATGACAAAGACCATTTCGTGGAGAGGTCTCGACGCCTGGCACCTGCTGACATAGATGATGTGAGACGGCATCTGCAAGAGATGTTAGCTGCTGGTGTAATACAAGAATCCAGAAGCCCTTATGCTTCCCCATTGTGGTAGTGAGGAAAAAGAATGGAACAGTAAGGATGTGTGTGGATTATCGCACCTTAAACCGGCGGACTATCCCTGATCAGTACACAATGCCCCGCATTCAGGATGCTTTGGACTGCCTAAACGGGAGCAAGTGGTTCTCTGTGCTGGATCTCCGCAGTGGGTACTATCAGATCCCGATGGCCCCAGATGACCGTGAAAAGACAGCCTTTATCTGTCCGCTTGGCTTCTATGAATTCATGAGGATGCCTCAAGGGATTTCAGGTGCCCCAGCCACTTTTCAACGATTGATGGAGCGTGCAGTGGGGACATGAACTTACTAGAGTGCCTGGTATACCTAGATGATGTTATTGTGTTTGGCAGCTCACTGGAGGAACATGAGAGCAGATTATTTAAGGTATTGGACCGACTGGAGGACTTTGGCCTAAACTGTCCATTGATAAGTGTCAATTCTTTCAAACATCAGTAAAGTATGTGGACACATAGTATCCACCGAGGGAATAGAGACCGACCCAAGTAAAGTTGAGGCCTTGACCACCTGGCCACAGCCCAAAAATCTAAAAGAACTGCAAAGATTCCTGGATTCTGTGGTTATTATCGGCGCTTCATCAAGGACTATTCAAGATTGATCCGCCTCTTTACTTAACCTTACTCAAGGGTATCCCCAACCCACAAAAATACCAAAAGTCAGCATCCCTCAAGACTGAAAGAGTGTATTTTCATCCGAGTGGAAGTATTTGGGGCCCGCTGGACTCCTGATTGTGAGACTGCTTTTCATGAGATCATATATCAACTTACCCATGCTCCAGTGCTGGCCTATGCCGATCCAAGAAAACCTTACGTCCTGCACACTGATGCTAGCTTGCAAGGGTTGGCTGTGTTGTACCAAGAGCACGAGAATGGCCTGAGACCAGTGGCCTTTGCCAGTAGAAGCCTGACCCCATCCGAAAAGAACTATCCTGTACATAAGTTAGAGTTCCTAGCTTTGAAGTGGGCTATTGTTGACCAATTCCATGAGTACTTGTATGGGGCTAAAATACTAGTAAAAACTGACAATAATCCTTTGACCTATGTGCAGACCTCAGCTAAGTTGGATGCCACTGGCCATAGGTGGCTTTCTGCATTATCTATATATGACTATGCTCTAATACCGAGCAGGTCTGAACCACATAGATGCTGATGCTCTCTCCCGGAGGCCTGTTCCCCAGAATGATTGGGTCCGATTGGCAGAACCTGACATTCGGGCACTCTGCGGAAGTTTGACAGGGAGGAACAAATGTCCACGGACGCAGTGGACTGCATGGTGGATTGCTTGGGGCCTCTGAGGAATTGCATACCTGCTGCTTATTGCCACTTTTCTGCAATAGACATTGGTGCACTGCCTCAGCTGGACAATGACAGTATTGGCGGGCTCAATCTCACGATCCCATGATCAAAGCAGTTTTAGAAGCCTCTATGCAGGAAAAGATGTGTCCAAATTACGCTCCACTGATTTGAGAACTGCACTGTTATACAAAGAAGGTCCTAAGTTGAAACTGATCAATAAACTGTTATACAGAGAAACAGTAGACAGAGGGGGACAAGTAGACAAACAACAACTAGTGCTGCCCACTGCCTTTCGAGACTCAGTACTGAGGTCCTTGCACAACCACATGGGGCACCTTGGTATAGACAGAACACTTGACTTGGTGAGATCCAGATTCTATTGGCCTAAGATGGGGGCTGATGTGGAGCAACACATTCGAACTTGTAGTCGCTGCTTACAGAGGAAAGCTTTGCCCCAGAGGGCTGCCCCTTGTTAACATCACCACCAGTGCACCCATGGAGCTGGTCTGTATTGATTTCTAAGTTTGGAGTCAGATCAAAGAAATATCAGTAATGTGCTGGTGGTCACTGACCATTTCACGAGATATGCCCAAGCTTTCCCACCAAAGACCAGAAAGCATCCACTGTGGCCAAAGTACTTGTAGAAAACTTTTTGTTCACTATGGGGCTCCACAAAGAATCCATTCTGATCAAGGGAGACTTTGAGAGTCGTCTGATCAAAGAGATGCTTTCTCTGTGGGGAGTACGAAGTCCAGAACCACTCCTTACCACCCCAGGGACCCACAGCCTGAGCAGTTTCAACCGCACTTTGCTAGATATGCTAGGCACCCTGCACCCAAAGGACAAGCCTAGATGGAGCCAACAAATTAGCACCCTGGTACATGCTTATAACTGCACCAAAAGTGATGCCACTGGATTCTCCCCCTACTGCCTGATGTTTGGAAGAGAAGCTCGACTACCAGTAGATGTGTGTTTTGGGGTCTCTCCTGATGGGGTTCAAGCTGACAACTATTTACAGTATGTGCAAAAGTTAAAGGCCCAGCTAACTCATGCGTACCAACTGGCTCAAACCATGGCTGCCAAAAGAAATCTGGCCAACAAAGAAAGGTATGATAAAAGGTGAAAGCACAGGAACTCCAGGAGGAGATCGGTATTGCTAGAAATCTGGGATTACATGGCAAGCACAAGATTGCTGACAGATGGCACCATCTCCCTCACATTGTAGTGGGCAAACTAGATGATCTGCCAGTGTACAAAGTAAGGCCTGAGAATAATTCAAAAGATGTAAAACAATGCATAGAAATCATTTACTGCCCATTGGACAAATCTTAATTGAGTCTGAGCCCCTAGAAGATGCCCCCTCTGGACCAGTGACTAGAGCTGCTGCTAAGAAAAGATCAAGAAAGTCTGCACCTACAGAAGCAAAGTTAAAGTGTTCCCCTCCACAAGTCCCAGTTGAGCATGACTGTCAGTCCATATCGGAAGAAAGTGAGAGTGACTTTGAATACTATCCTTCTTACGAACTGAGTCAATTGTTTGAGGCAATCCCTAGTCAATACTGGAGACAAAGCTGGGCCTTCTGGACTGTTTAAGCCCCAGCTTCATCCCTGGAGCCAATGCTCCCAGAAAGTGAAGTGCAAAGCATCAGATCAGATGAAATGGAATCATTGTGCATGGTTGAACTGTTTGAGCTTTCAGGGGAGGAAAATGATAGATTGGGGCAGACTGGTGATATACCGAACAAGAAGAGTATTTTGAGTGCCCTGACAGTCCACTGCCAGTGTCCGAAAGCTCTCCATGCGAGCCAAATGTTGTGGACTCAGAAACTGTAACTCCTGGAGCTGAAAGTGCCCCAAGTTCTAGCCTCTCTACCCCCATGGAGACTCCTGACAAGTGTGGACAATGCTGAAAATGAGGCTCAGAGTGCAGAGACTGTAACAGTTCCCCTAGAAAGACTGGTCGAGCTGTAAAGCCTGTGGTGCACCTCAGTTATGATTCCCTTGGGAGGCCTGTGGATTTGCCTCTCAATGTTGTCCATAAAGGAGTGTATGTGTCCCGAGCTCATTGCCCAAACTGAGCGTCAGTGCTAACTCAAGTTACTTGTGTTGCCTCTAAGTATGGTGCCTTGCCCCATCCAGCCCAAGGTAACTGATAGGAAGGGCCCCTCTCTTCAGGTTTCATGTACAAGAGGTAATAACTGAGTTATGGTACAATGTGTATGTAATACTGTGTAAAGAGGACGTACTGCAATGTTTCAGAAATGTGTTCTTGGTAAAATGATATATTGACTGATGATTACATATGCGAGCCTAATGCAAATGTATGTGGTTGCAGTTGAAACTTATGGGGTACTTGCTTGACGCGGACGCCAAGCTTTCCCAGGCCAGGAAGGGTGTAACCCCTGCAAATGGGGGTTCCCAAAAGACTTCCAGGAGCTTGCTTGAATGCTCCAAGCCTGAATGGTGTTTGGCATTTAAGCCATTTATCAGTGAGTGTTTTTAGAACCTCTGGTACTGTCTCTTTAAGAGCTGTCTGCTTGCAGACATAATTAGTTTGTATGGGGACTGTGTGTTTCTTTGATTGAGTACCACTTGAGCTGCTGCCAATTCACTTCATTTTTGCAGTCACTAGGAGTGCAAAGGAACCTATCTGAAAGATGTAACTGTTTGCCAGAAATTATTTAGAGTAATAATGAAATTACAGTTTGTCTAACCTGCTTTCTTTGCAGTCAGAACTGTGTCTGCTAGTTCCCCATTCTAGTTTTGAACTGCTGAACTGGACCAATCAGTGTGGGGTAAGCTAGCTCTAAAATGGTGCCTTGGACGAATCAGAACTTGGACTCATAATCTGAGCCAGCCACAAGAGGATTGTATGGGCAGTGACTCTGGGAGATGTAGTTTAGACTTCAGCACCTTTTTGGACCAACAGCAGCAGTCTATTGTGAGTGACAGCCAATCCAGTCAAGAACTGGGAGGAACTCAAAGGAAGTGCCCGGTTTCGTCAGTTGGAGTTCAGTTGAGCTTTGGCAGTGAAGAAGGAAGGAGCCCTGTGCTTTTTCAGTGTGCAGTTTTAGTCAAAAAACGTGTGTAAGGCCCAGAGTTCCGGTCTGCAGCTTGTGTAACAGCTTGTTAGGACTGAATCCGTCCTGTGAAAAGAATCAAAGGATCTCTGAAGAGTAGAAACCAGGCTCACCCTGTAGAAGACTGGAAGAATTGCTGAAAATTGCACTCGGTCTGTCAGGAACTGAATCTGCTGTGTGTTCTCCCGGGTATTGTGCAGTAATTGCGATCGGGATACAGATGCAGCCTGCCTGGTATAGTACTTCTTTATATGGATGTGTGAAGAGGTTTGTGTACCTCAAGTGAGCCCTGCTGACATTGAAGGACCCTATCTTATTTGGAGGTCGTGAGTACTAATTCAGGGTTGCTCCCTGTTGAATTGCCACATTAAATCCAAATGGAATTACTGTACTGCTGACTGTTTAATTCTCCTTTTCTCTGTGTGAAAGGGCCCCTACCAGCTGCCACGGTTTGGACTAGCCACTAGGGCTTGGGTACCCAGGGACAGTAACTGATAGGGATAGGCCTGTGCACAGAGCCATAGGTAGATTATTAGAGTGATAAGCTAATTAACCTGATTTCCCCCTTGTTATATCCCCCTAAATAAATCAGAGCTGCTTGTTTCAGCAAAGTTATACTGCCTGAGGTATTTGTCTATGTTAAAGTACTGTACTGTGATTGTTGCACTGTATCTCATTTCACAGGAGGTCCCAGTGCGGAACCACACCTGGGGGTAAGTGTATACTGTGAAGGTAATTCTGATATATTGTGTGGGCCACTAGTGGGAAGAAAGGGGGGTTGCAGTGTCCCAGAGGGCTGTGACCAAGTTAGTTTAACTATTGCAAACCCTGACCTCTGGGTGGAGGCACCCGCCATTGGATCCAGGCCCCTCAACCTGTTAGTGGCAAATCAGGCGGGGGTAGTAGCCCCTGGGATAGCGCCATCTAGGGGTTACACAGTTTTGTCTCTGAATTCTTTAGCTAGGGGAATTTGCCAGTAACCTTTGGTGAAATTGAGGGTACTGATGTATTGCGCACTTCCCAGCTGTTTCATTTGCTCTATTTCCTTAACCACTGCTGTTTTTCACCACTCTGGTGATCTGTATGTCTTTTGTCAGATAGGCCAAGCATTCCCAGTCAGCATTACGTGCACGACCCCTTTTTTGCTCAGCCTGGCACAGTGGTAAAAGTACCATTAAATGTCTTCACCAAGTTACACATTTCCGTGGTTGTTCGGAGGTTAAGGAAACATTCACCTTTACAGCATCAGCAGTTACAGTTTGTTCCAGTCTATCATAAACTGTATTAATATCTTCTGTAAAAAGGACCTAATGTAAGGCACGTGAGAGCTACGTGTAAAAAGATGCCAACTCCTGGGGCACAACTTATCTGTATCAGGCTGGAGAGAGTACAATCCCTTCGGGGACTAATAAGTAAAAGAAACTGAGTAACAGTTGTCGCAATCTGTTACTTTTAGAGCATGTATTAGCATAAGAAAACACGCTCTTCAAATTTTCCTGTATCAGAACAATCCTGAACTCATTTTCCCACTTCTGTTGAATATTACTAAGAAGGGAGGGGACACAGCCCAGGAGCAGCGCATAGAATGCAGTGAGGGGTAAAGTTAATGGTTGAGGTTTGTGAAGTATTTCTTCAGCTGGAGAGGGCTCCAGACATCTGATTTCCTTCTCTTTGAGACTAAATAGCACTTGATGCACCATCAAATGTGCAAGTAAATCTTCTGCTTGAATCTCATAAGTGTCTGTAAATTTGGAGGGTATTAAACATTCACAGTTTAGTTACACTGTGTTAAGAGAAGGTTGATTGTCCTAAGAAAACGTTGTATGAATGCCTAAAGCAAATTGATTGTTTCCTGTTATTTTGCTGTACTGTAAAATAAAATATATATGTGTATATATATTAGTTTAAAGATAGATAGAAGCACTGAGTTAAGACTGGTTCTGCTTAAAACAAGAGTGTATGGTGCCAAGTGGCTGCTCACACACTCTACAAATGCTAAAAACAGAATACACGGACATGTTTTCTTCTACACAGGACTCACCACTGTGCATTATCTGTAATAGCTCAGGGTAAGGTTGAATCACTCATACTTTGGTCTTACTGGTTTAGGTCATGATAAACCTAAAATAGGAAAGTAATTTAAAAGAAAAATAACCTCAGCAAAAAAAAGCACTGAGGCAAGATTTACCAAGAAAGGGCACTGGCGATAAAGCCAGGATTCACAGAAATGTAAAATTACACACACATACCGCTGCCGTTAGGAGTGATTATCAGGCGGTACGGTCTGAGTTTTCACTGCTATGCAGATGATACTCAGCTGTACATGTCCTTTGTGCCCGGCCAAGATGCTGCTTTTACGGTCTTTAACAACTGTCTTTCCGAAATCCAGTACTGGATGAATGTGAGTTGGCTGCAGTTGAACCCAGAAAAAACTGAGGTGTTGGTTGTGGGCCAGGGTCACCGGGAGGTGGGTTTGTTGGTGGGATCACCCTCGGGTTTGTGGCATGGGGGTGTCCAGCTAACTACCTCAGACCGGGTGCGGAACCTGGGCGTTGTGTTTGATGACTGTTTGACACTTAAATCTCAGGTGTCGGCAGTTGTCAAAACCTCTTTTTACCATCTGAGGAAAATCGCCCCGGTGAAGCACCTGGTTCCTCCAGACGATCTTTCTACTTTGGTCCATGCTTTCGTTACCTCCCACCTTGACTACTGCAATGCCCTTTATCTTGGGCTACCGGGGGTTGAGAGTCACTGCTTGCAGCTAGTGCAGAATGCGGCAGCCAGGCTATTGACTGGTTCTTTTAGGTCAAGTCATATAACGCCTATGCTCCGCGGACTGCACTGGCTGCCAATATGCTGGCGAATCACCTTCAAGGTCGGTTTGCTGACCTATAAGGCCCTACACGATCAGGGACCTGGCTACCTGAAAGATCTCCTTCGTCCCTACTGTCCCTCCCACTCTCTCCGATCCACTGATGAGGGATTGCTAGTGATTCCCAGGGTTCGTTTAAAAACTTCAGGGGCCAGATCTTTTAGTTTTATGGCCCCAACCCTGTGGAATTCTCTACCTCGTCAGGTGTGAGATTGCCCGACTGTCCAAAGCTTTAAGAAAGCTTTAAAAACATATCTTTTTAGCCGAGCATACAATGAGTTTTGAATACTGTTGTCAAGTCTAAATTTTAGTATTGTTTTAATTATTTATTGTTTTATCATGTATTGTACAGACGCCTTGGTTTTAGAAAGGTGCCTTTTATAAATAAAGATTGATTTGATTTGAATGCAAGGCATCGGGGGAAGTATATCTAAATCACTATGAAATAATTTAGACTTGTTCTGCTTTAAGCAAGAGTGTGTGGTATCAAATGGCCTCACCTACTCTGCAAAAGCTGAGAACAGAAGTCACAGACGCATGTTTCATCCTACATTGGACTCATCAGTGTGCCTTATTTGTAACAGTCCCATGGAAAGATGAACCAGTCATACTTTGATCTTACTGGTTTGTGTGTCATGGTAAGTGCAACATAGGAAGGTAATCTAAAAGGCAAAGAAACTCAACACAAAAGTGGTTACCCAGAAAAGACATTAGCAATAATACCAGGTGCATAGGAAATGTAAAATTATACACACAGTGAAGCCCACCAGGATGAAGCCCAACTCTGCAGAATTCTGCAGCAGAGTTACTGTAGCAAACCAAGCAGTTTCAATGGGAGTTAATCCCTTTTGTCATGCAGGAAACCTGTGACATTGCATGTCATCCTGGCGGGCTTCACTGTATCCCCATAATAGAATCGCCAGGAAAGAATTTAGACTAGTTTAATTTAAGAAAGAGCACATGGTTCCATATGGCCTCTCCCACACTCTCTAAAGGTTGAGAAACAAAAACCACAAACATGTGTATCATCCTAAACAGAACTCATCAGAGTGCCTTATCTATAACACTCCAGCAGAAGGATGAACCAGTTATACTTTAGTCTTACTGGTTTGGGTCATGGTGAACCCAAAATGGGAATGTAATCTAAAAGACAAAGTACCTCAACACAAAAGCACGGAAGGAAGTTTACTGGAAAGGGGACTGGCAAACAATCCAGGTTTCAAACAAATACAATATTACACATATCCACATAATGCAAAGCATCATGGGAAGTATATACAAATTTCCATGAAGGAATTTTGGACCGGTTCTGCTTTAAGCAAGAGTTTATGTGTCAGATGGCCTCCAGAAGCCACAACCATGTTATCCTACATAGGACTTACCAGTGTGCCTCATCGGTAATACCCCATAGAAGGATGAACCAGTTATAGTTTGATCCTACTGGTTTGGGTCCTGGTGAGCACAAAATAAGAAAGTAATCTAAAAGACAAAGATCCACCACACACAACAGTAAGGGCATTGGCAATAAAGCCCGGTTTTAAAGAAATGTAAAATTATAAATATATCCCCATACTGCAAATCACCATGAAAGAATACAGACTAATTCCAGTTTAAGCAAGAGTATGTGGTGCCAAATAGCCTCCATTGTGCAAACGGTGCAAACAGAAAGCACAGGCACGTGTTTCAGCTTACACATGACTCATAGATAGAGACTCATCAATGTGCCTTGTCTGTAATGGGTCAAAGGAAGGATAAACCAATCATGCTTTGTTCTTACTGGTTTGGATCAAGGTGAGCCCAACACAGGAAGGTAATCTAAAAGACAAAGGACCTGAGCACAAAAGCACTGAGGCAAGGGTTATCGGAAAAGGGCATTGGCAATAAAGCAAGGTTTCAAAGAAATTTGAAATTACACTATCCCTATAATGCAAAGCATCATGGGAAGTGTGTGCAAATCACTATGAAAGATTGGTTCTGCTTTAATCAAGAGGATATGATGCCATTCTTTCATGGTAATTTACACATACTTTATTTACTTATTTATCATACAATCATAGAAAGATACGAGTTTTTTTAGCCATAGGCCTTTGTGACTTGCCCATTCTAATTAGTATATAAGATGGTTTTATCACCCATATGTTTGTCCAAGGCTGTTTTGAATGATGTCAAAAAACTACTCTGAAGTACTTCTGATGAAACATAGAAATGTAGAAACATAGAATTTGACGACAGATAAGGACCGCTTGGCCCATGTAATCTGCCCATTTCTCTACCTAATGGATAAGCTGTAGATACTAGTTAACCAACAGCCTACGTCCTCCTACCCTCTACCAGAATTGCCTTATGTCTGTCCCATGCATTCTTGAATTCCCCCACTGTTTGACTCCAATACCTCCGTAGGAAGGCTGTCCCATGTATCCACAACCCTCTCCATGAAAAAATACTTCCTCACATTACCTCTGAGCCACCCCCCCTCTATCTTCAAATTGTGCCCCCTTGTTCTTGCACATCTCTTTTTCTGAAGGATGCTACCCTCTTGGACTTTGTTAATTCCTTTGAGGTACCTGAGCGTTTCTATCATGTCCCCCTTCCTCGAGGGTACATATATTAAGCTCCTTCAATCTCTCTTCGTATGTCTTCTGGTGCAGACCCTGCACCATTTTAGTTGCCCTCCTCTGGACAGCCTCCATCCTGTCTATGTCCTTGCGGAGATGGGTTCTCCAGAACTGCACGCAGTACTCTAGATGGGGTCTCACCAACTGTCTGTAGAGAGGGATAACAACTTTCTGTTTTCTACTGGTGATGATGCCTCTCCCTATGCATCCCAGTATCCCGCCAGCCTTCCTTACTGCCTTCTCATATTGCTTGCCTGCCTTTAGGTCATCTGATATGACTACCCCCTTTCCAATTTTTGTTGTTGTTAATATCTCACCCCCCCATTGTGTACTCTTCCTCTGGGTTTTTGTTTCCCAGGTACATTACTTTGCACTTCTTTGCGTTGAATCAAAGCTACCATACATTTGACCATTCCTCCAACCTTGCCAAGTCCCTTCTCATCCTTTCCATCCCACCTTCTGTATCGACCCTGTTGCAGATCTTTGTGTCATCTGCAAAGACCATGGTTTCTCTGTCTGGCAATTTTCTGACCAGCCCAAGGCATTCAAAAAGGTTATCAGTTTGAAAGGCATTGTATACTAGGCACATATATCCCCTGAATCTTCTGTACTGTAATGAGTACAGGCCTAAGTCTCTCTGCATACGCTATGTGCTGTTGGTTAGGGAGTGAATACTACTAGTTGCTCTCCTTGGAACGCTTTCAAGTAACTTTATGTTAGCCTTCATATGTGGTGCCCAGAATTGTACATAATACTCTAGATGTGGCTTCATGAGGGTTTTATACAATGAGATTACAACCTCCTTGCCCCTACTCCATACGTTGCGCTTAATACAGCCAAGTATCCTGTTACTTTTTTTCCCACGGCCTCCCTGCACTGTCCATCAGATGATAAACCGTTTGTCACAGTGACTCCCAAATCCTTTTCCACACTTGTTTCCTGTACCTGTTTGCCACCCAGTGTACATGTGACCATCATATTTCTGTTGCCTAAGTGCAGCACCTTACACTTGTCTAAGTTGAATGTTAGTTTGTGTTTAACTGCCCATTATTGTTCGATATTCAGGATGTCTCTTTGGAACTGCTCTAATGCTTTACTATTTTCGACTGCTGCTCCTATTTTTGCATCATCAGCAAATTTACACATCCATGCATTGTCTGATGTTTGCGTGGATGAGATCTAAATATTACAAAGGGTCGGCCCCAAAACTGAGCACTGCGGAATGCCACTGGTAACTAACCTCCTCTCACATAAATGTCTAGTCACACTTACTCTTTGTCTTCTGTTATGTAACCAGGAACTTACACAGACAACAATGTTGAAGTCACATTTTTTTTTCTTGTAATTTCTTAATCAAATGAAAGTGTGGCACCATGTCAGATGCCTTTGAGAAATCAAGAAATAGTACGTCCACTGGTAGGCCGACATCTAAAGCCTTGCTGATCGGCTCAAAGAAGTTGATTAAATTAGTTACACGTGACCTTTTTTGGCCTAAAGCCATGTTGGGAAATATTCACATTTTGTGTGTCCATATGTTTGTCTATTTCTTCTTTTATTATGTCTTCCATTACTTTACCTGTTACAGATGTGAGGCTTATTGGACAGTAGTTGGTGATATCGTGTCTATGCCCCTTTTTTGTAATTTGCAATAACATTTGCTTCCTTCCATTCAGCTAGGACTCTCCTTCTGAAATTGAATCAGAAAATATATCTGTCAATGGACCTGCAAGTTCTTCTGCAAGTTCTTAAATTTGGGATGAATCCCATCAGGGCTTGTTGACTTGTTAGGAGAGTTTGTTTTTAACATCTTGTGAATTTAAGTTATTGTTTATATTTGTAGCAGCTGTATTAATTGTACTATTGACTTTTGTTTTCTCTTTTAAGATACTCAAGAAGTGATTATTGAAAAGTTGTGCCAAGGCAAGACCTTCATCTACCAGTTTACCATCTATAGTAATGGGTCCAGTTTTTGCTTTTCCTGATTTGGTACTGTTTACATAACTATAGAATGTTTTTTAGTATCTCTTGTGTTTGTGTCTAATCTCAGTTCAAAGGTCCTTTTGTTTTTTCTTATTGTTGATTTACATAATTGGGCCTTTTCTTCATATACCTCCCATTTGGATGTTGATGGTGCTCTTGTATAGTTAGTGTCCTCTTTTTCTGTTTTATCAATTTGTTTATGGATTTATTACACCAAACTGGTATTCTCTCAGTACTGTTGTATTTGACCTTTTCAGAAACAGATTTATTAATACAGTACTGTATTTTCATGTATAATGTGTTCCATTTTTGTTCCAATAATTTGCCATTGAAATATATCTGCCAGTCCCAGTTGCAAAAGTATAGTTTCATGTCTCGGAAGTTAGCTTTGTTATAAATCTTTATTTTATTTATGTATGTGAAAATTAGTAACCAGGAACAGCACATAGATCCGACACTCGTTTTCTGGTGGGACCCAGGGGAAGGGGAAAAGGGGTAAGCACTACAACAAACACAGCAAGGAGAATACAGCAACAGTGTGAGGGCACGAAGTAAAGTGCAAACGGAGTGCAAACATACCAAGGTAAAAGTGCAGAAACAATGGTGTAATCAATAAAGTGGAACGCTGAGCAGCATATAGGTAAAATGGATAGTGGCTATGATGCCAAGAGAATACAGGTGGTAAAATCACATCAGCGGTGGTTTAAGGCCAAGACCAGGCAGTGGCAATTCAGGTGAATACAAAGTATTATACAGTGGGGTCCTAGAAACATGGATTCTGATTGGCTGACTGGCACCTTTTACTCGTGGGAAATCCTGCGATATACCAACGGGAAAAGGTGCCAGCCACCAGTCAGCCACATCAGTAACTCACCTCAAAATCACTCCGAGCATCTCAAACCCATGAGTGGCTAACATGGCAATTCTAAATGACTGTCTCGCTGCCTGCTGTTCAGCTCCTGTTCCGATATTCAAACCGCACTGCAATGTTTACAGGTACGATAAATGCTGGAGAGTGAGAGTGCTGGGGCCAGATCAACTGAGCCTAAAATTAACTGCAGTTTCAAGAAATTGCACTGTAAGATTCCATTTCCGAGCTCCCCCTTATAGGCCTGCCCCTGTGGAGATGGTCAGATACCGCCCTTTGAGGGATGCTACTTCCACTGGCCTTTCGGCAGTCTTGACCTATTGGGATGTGTAGATTTCAGTGAGGGTCCAGAGTGCCTAGTCCAGGCCTATAATACGGCCGTGGGGGACGCCCTGGATTCCATTGCTCCTGTCCGTGTTCACCCTCTCACTCTGCGCCCTTGGTCCCCTTGTTTTGATGGGGCCTTGAGGGAGCTGAGGCATGTGGGGCGAAGGCTAGAACGTTGCTGGTGGAGAGCCGCACTTGATGCTAGACTGCCTTAGACTGATGGAACATTATCAAGTCTATTAATCAGCAATCTCCCATCAGAAGGCAGAGTTCCTGTCCAAAGAGATTGCTGTGGCTCAGAATCGACTGGCTCAGCTTTTCCGAACCGTAGACAGACTGTGCAATCCAGCCTGTCTTCAGGTTCGGAAGGCATTTTCACAAGAGAAGTGTGATGAGTTCACTCAATTCTTTACCAATAGGGTGGCCGACATCAGGGACGAGATTCATTCAGCATGTTCTTTGAGGGTTGGCAGTGGTTGGTGTACGGTCACTACACCTCGGTCCTCCTGAGATCACTTTGACCAGCCGGCAATCAATGATGTTGTGCAGATTGCCCAAAGTATGCGGCCTACTTCCTGTAGTCTTGACCCGGGCCCTCATTTTGGGGTGAGTAGATGTCATCAGCCCTGTCTTGGCAGAAATAGTCTGGTGTTCTCCAGAGTTAGGTGAGTTTCCGAACTCCCTAAAGGAGGCAGTTGTTACACCGCTCCTTAAAAAATTTTCTCTGGACCCAGACTGTTCTGCCAACTACAGGACAGTCTCTAATCTTCCCTTTATTGGGAAGCTGATAGAGAAAGTAGTTGCTCTTCAGTTGGACAACCATTTGACCATCCATGATATCTATGATTCCCTCCAGTTTGGTTTTCAGAAGAGGCATAGTACAGAGACCGCTCTGGTTCGGGTGCTTAATGAGCTCCTGATTTCTAGAGATCAGAAGTGTTGTTCAATCTTGGTCCTCTTCATCCTTTGACACCGTGGACCATGGGGGGTTGCTTGAGTGCCTGAGAGACATCTGTAGCCTATCAGGCACAGTTTTCAGCTGGTTTAGATCTTTCCTCACTGGCAGAACCCAGAGAGTGATGTTGGGTATTTATTCCGGCCTCATTCTCTCTGCCATGTGGGGTTCCTCAGGGCTCTGTGCTGTCCCCTATGTTGTTCGCGGTGTATTTGCTGCCATTAGGAGACATTGTAAGACGGTATGGGCTATGGTTTCACTGTTATGCAGATGATACCCAGCTCTGCCTGTCATTTGCCTCTGACCAGGATAGTGCGGTCTCTGTTTTTAATAGCTGCCTCGTGGAGCTCCAGGACTGGATGCGGGCTAACTGGCTAAGGTTGAACTTGGAAAGACTGAGATGCTGTTGGTGGAGCCAGGTCGCGGGATAGAGAGGACGGGAGGGCAGTCTGCCTCCAGTTTTGGCTCGCGGGTAGCCAGCTCCTGCCCTCCGTTCAGGTGCGGAATCTGGTCGTGATATTTGACAAAGGGCTGACACTTCGTTCACAGGTGTCAGCTGTAGTCAAATCCTCTTTTTACCATCTGAGGAACATTGCCCGGATTAAGCACTTTGTTCTGTCCCGTGATCTTCCAACATTGATCCATGCCTTTGTGACCTTCCGCCTTGACTACTGTAACTCCCTATACCTGGGGCTTCCAGGGGTTGATATCTGCCGCTTGCTACTGGTGCAGAACGCTGCAGCCAGGCTGCTGGTAAGGGTTCCACGGACCAGTACTCCTGTGCTATGCAAACTGCACTGGCTGCCTGTTCAGTGGCGGATCACCTTTAAGGTTGGTTCACTGACCTTTAAGGCCCTTCACAGTCAGGGTTCTGGCTACCTGCAAGAGCTCCTGGTTCCTTACTGCCCTCTGCAACCCCTCCGCACAGCCGATGAGGGATTGCTAGAGGTTCCCAGGGTTTGATTGAGGACATCTGGTGCGAGAGCTTTTAGTTACACAGCCCCGACCCTGTGGAATTCTCTACCTCGTCGGATCAGAGAGTGCCTGACATTGGAGAGCTTTAAGATGGCATTAAAAACTTATTTATTTAACCTTGCTTGCGGCGATTAGCATATTCTGACTCGTTGTATTTTATTGTCTTATTTATGGTTTTAATTTTGTATAGCACTTTTATACATGCTGAATTGCTCTTTACAAATAAATTTTATTATTATTAAATATGTGCACTTTTAGTAAAAGTACCTGCAGACAGTTGTTACTTGTATTTCCCTCCTGACCCATTGCTCGCCCGACTCCCCCCGCATGCTTTCATGCCACTCGTACCCTTACATGACTTCATTTTTCACTCCACCAACTCCTTCCTGTTGAAATCACCGCAAAAGGCTTTCTTTTTAATGAAATGTTTTTGTTTTGTTTTAAATTAAACTGTAGCTCTGCCATTAGGATGGAGCACTGTACCTAATTTACCTCACATTTCGTTCACTCTTCCTCCCATTCTACATTTCGCTTGCTCTTTACTCCTGCTCTCTCTCCATTTTTCCCCCAGTGTCTCTGTGGTGCAGTCCCCCCTCTGTGTCTCCCATCAATGTAAATAAAAAAAATGAATAAAAAATACCGCATCGAAATAATTTCTCCTTGTCCCACTACTCCTTTCCTGTAAGACTCGATAATGGGGACCGCACTTTACACTGCATCTCTCTCCCCAGTGCACCCAACATAAAAGAAACCCCCCAAGCACACTGCAGTCCTCCTGGCCCGGATACTAACGGATGGCTGTCCACACCATCTGCCACTCCCCGGAAGCTGCACCCTATAGTCCATATAATCTCCTGATTTCATTCAAACACACTCGCAAAAAATTGGAAAGATGCATGGCGGACTGTCGCTTCTCTCTCGACGGAAAAGCTACTCTGAACCCAGAACCACACCGCTTGTAACTTGCTGTCCCTTGCCTAGCAGTATCCAACTGTCAAGCTGCCAGCTGCTCGTGTCGGCTTCCACGCTAGTATTTATGCCGGGGGGGGGGCTGCAGAAAGCAAAACTTTAAATCAAACCAGAACTGATAAGCAAACAAGGAAATACATAATAAAAATTATGTAAAGTACTAATAAACACTATTTTTGTTTTAATTCTTTGTAATAAAAAAAAGTGAGACATTGTATGATCGCAGTAAACCACTCCAGGGTGTGGGTTATGCTGGGATTTACCCACGGCTGACCTGGTTTGACCACGTGGCCTGCAGCCTTGTCAAACCACGCCAGCCATGGGTACATTCCAGCATCACCCCCAACCTATCGTGGTTTATTGCTTAAGTAACAGTGATGTAGCAGAGGATGCAAGTCATGTGTCCAACAAGTTGTTGTGGTTTGTGTGGCAAAAAATAAAGCAGTATATCTCCCAGGATGGTGGAAACAGGCCTGACCAGCCAAGTCAGACAGGGAGGAAAGGGAGTCGGGGTTAAAGGGGGGGCGGCTTGGCAGGAGCAGGACAGGGCAGAGAGAAGTTTTAGCTAGTATTTAAAGGAGGGGGGGGAGAAGAGAGGCAGAGAGTGGGGAGGGAGATTATTCCAGAGGGAAGGGAGATGACAGGTGAAAGCAGATTGCCCAGCAGTGGAGTGCAAGTAAGGAAGAGAAAAGGTGAGTGAATCTCTGAAACAAAGAGAACAGTAGGCAGGGGGAATGGGAGAGAGGTTTGAGGAGAGGTAAGGAGGCAGAGAACCGAACCAGTATTTGGAGATGATGGAGATACAGTGAGACAACCAATGTGAGGGGAGAGGAGGGATGGAGAGGGAGGAATAAAGGTGCAGTGGTGAGTGCAAAAGGGGGGTTAGTAGCAAAATGACAGAAAGCATTGCAGAGAGTATGCAGTCTGGCGAGGGAAAAGGAAGGGGCAGTGCCGTATACCACATCCTCATAGTCGAACACCAGGAGAGAGGCAGTCCTTGCTATGATACAGGGCACCAATTTAGGGCACAAATTGGAGTGGATGGCGGTGATGAGGGTAGAGAAATCAAGCCCGCTATCCTGTCACACACTGAAGTACTTGAAGGTAGAAATGAGCAAAACAAAATGGCACACATACCACTGTTGGAAATAAATAGTGACTTTAATCAAACAGCACTCTTCACGGTCAACACAGCCCTATATAACGCCATTACAGGAAGTCACTTTTTTTGCTCAGTTGTAAGCTTTATGTAGTGTTTGCACCTTTAATAGTGGTGCATGGTCTGTTTGTTTTATGAGTGCTTGAAGGTGGACACTGCTTGGGGGAGCCATCCACGGTGATGAAAACGGGGGGGGGCGCTGGCCAGTTTCTGACTGGTACCAAAGGTCATTGACAGTTGTTTGTTTTTTTTAGTGTTGACCTAGAGTTGGGTGGCTTGAAACCAGCATAGGATATTGTGGAAGTCTTGCTGGAGCAAAACTTCCAAGCCTGAAGCTGAGAAAGGGTCCAGAGATGTAGATGACCTTGTCTTCCACTTACATATGGATATGCGAGTTGGCTCAGATAGAGGAAAGGTTGTTTATTTATTTTATTTTATTTATTAAAATCTAGGATTACAAAGTACATTTGAACCAGAGGTTTGTTTACAAAGGTTCTACGTCAGATGCAAAATGAACAATACAAATAAATGAGACAAATACAGGGACTACTAGTTATACAATTGTATATGAGACATTAAAATGTTGACAAATGATTTAAAACAGCAATTAACAAGAGAGTGTCAGGGCATGGGAGGAGGAGGGCACAAATTAGAGGCAGTCAAGGAAGTGACTTTGTTGTAAAATGCAGGTTGCAGTTATAAGTGCTGGGGGGACAGCAGACAGATAGAGGGAGGGGAGAATTGGGTAGAATGAGAGCGGGGGTGAGAAAAGGATAGGAATTATGGGGAAATAGAAGAAATGAACAGAGCAAGGAAAGATAGGGATAGTGGATGGGTGAAACGAAGGAGGTAAATGAGGAGGAAGGGGATGAACGAAATGGAGTGAATGCACAGGACAGGGGAGGCAAATAAGGGGAGAGAGGGAGAGAGGGAGAGGGTGGAGGGATGTGAGAAAAGGGGAAGAGGGGGAGAACAAGGATGGCAGGTGTTAAAAAAAGAGGAGGGAGAGCAGGGGGAGCGGAAAAGGGAGGTAAGCAGAGGTAACCTAGATAGAACAGTCAGTATTGCAGAGACTAGAGAGGTGCTGGTGTACGTTGCGTTTGTAAGGGCCATGTTTAATCTGTCTCCCGAGACCTCAGGAGGGAGCCCATTCATGAGGGAAGGGGCCCTAGCAAAGAAGGAGTGTTGAGCTTGGGTGGTATGACAAAAGGGAACCTGGAAAGAGGATTTATCAGTACTGCGAGTGCAACGTGTGGATGTGGTGGGTGACATAAGGCCACGAGTTGCAGGTGGGGTAAGGCCGAAACAGATTTTCTTGGCCAGGAGGCAGGTCTGGTAGGCAATCCTTCCTTGTAGATGGAGCCAGGATGATTGTTTATAGAGCTCACAGGTGTGAGTTCTTTTACCAGCACCTGTCACAAAACAACAGCACTTATTCAGAGCTGTTCTGATTCTTTTTAAAGTGGTGTCAGTGGCAGCCCCATAGAAGATCAGTCCATGATCGATTATTGAAAGGACTGAGCTGGTTACAGCTATGCGGATAGCCTCGTGGGTGAGACAGTGGCGATGGAGGTAGAGGGTGCCTATTCTAGCGTTAATTGCTTTAGAGATTAGTTTAACATGAGCAGCATAGGAGAGTGGACTGCCCAGAGTAATACCCAGGTATTTGAACTCCTGGACTTGCTCAAGTGGGTGGTTTAGGAAGATGAAGACTAGGATCATAACCTGGATGGAGCCCTGGGGACATCAGTCTGAAGGGGGGGGGGTGACTGGGCCCCTCCAATCTGTACCAGCTGCAGATGGGCAGAGAAATGGGAGCAGAAAAATTTAACAGCGGAAGCTGAGAGGTCAGCAGAGTTCAGCTTATCCAGGAAGAAGGGGTGGGCCACCGAATCAAAGGCCATGGCCAAGTCAATGAAGATGGCCACTGTGATCTTCCCATGATCCATCCCAGTGAGAATGGAGTCAGTGACCTGCAGCAGGGAGGAGACGGTGGAGTTGTGTTTGCAAAAGTCAGACTGAGCTGGAGAGAGGAAATAGGAGGAGTAGAGGAAGTCGATAAGCCTGAGGTAAACTAGTTTCCCTTGCAGCTTGGCAAGAGTGGGGAGAAGGGAAATACCGTGGACGTTGCTGGGGAGGAGGGGTCACTCCCTTTGTGGAGGTGGAGAACTTTAACAAACTTCCAGGACAGAGGAAAAGCACAGAGCTAGAAAGAGAGGTTGAGAAGGTGGGTGAGGGGGAGGCAATGGCAGGGGCAGAGATGAAGCAGTTTATTGTCCAGACCATCAGGGATGGATTTGGACAGATTTGAGGGAGGAAAAAGTGTGCAAGGTCTTCTTAGGAGTTACAGGGGAGAAGTGAAACCCCTGGGATGGGTGGGGTGGAGGGAAGGAGGGTTGAGGGTGAGATGGAGAGATAGCAAGGGGGGGAGAGAGAGAAGAACACAGGTAGTAAAACAATTCATTAAACTGAGCAACGTGCCAGCCCGGTGGCGCAGAGGACTGAGGTGCTGGATGCCACACCTCGAACCATGCCAGCGACCTGGGTTCGGGAACAGACTCAGGTCATCAGGGGCTGGCCAGGGAAGGAGAGGATTGAGCATCCTGGGGACTGCTCTCTTCTACTGGGGTGGGTTGGGTGGGAAGCCCGGCTCCTGTAAGCGGCCCCGATGGAGACGGAGCACTACTATGCAGCGCAGGAGGGACAAATCCAAGAAAAAGCCGAAAACAACTTTGCACCTGCCGGATGATGCCTCTGCTTTCTCCATGCCCCCGGAACCTCTGGGAGCCTGCTCCTCCACAGCAGCACCCCCGATTCAGTAAGGTAAATAGAGTGCTGGGGTTGCCCCTTCCCCTGGTGCCTTCCCCCTCGGAGGAGGGGGACCCATCCAGAGATGGGTTACTCTGGGATGACTCGGAGAACTGGCTGTGATCTGTGGTGTGAAGGTAGCACTCGAGAAGAGGATGGCCGGGGAGTGGAGAGGCTAGGAGGGCTCAAAGGAGAGGCAGACGCCAGAGCGTCGCAGGAGTGTAAAAACATAACACACAAAAAAAAAAAAAAATGAGCAACAACGAAGAGAGGATCGGAGACATGTGAACCATTTACCATAAGGACGGGAGGCAGACTGGAGAGGGGTGTCAGATAGAGAGTGTATAACCTTCCAGAACTTTGCAGAGAAGTGAAGATTATTATGGAGGTTGGTTTTAAAGTAGTGTGACTTTGTAGCACAGGCAGCCTTCATGCAGGAGTTTCTGAGCTTCCCGTAAGACAGGAGATCAGGCAGGGAGTGGATCAGTTTGAAGAAGGCCCAGGCTTGATCATGGAACTTGCACTCATCTATGAGATCCAGTGTGATCCAGGGGTGGTGGGATCCTTTGATGCTGGATTTTCTGAGAGGAGGGTGCTTGTCCCAAAACTATGTAAATTTATGATGGAACAAAAAGAGGGCCACATCAGTGTCAGGGGAAGAGAGGATGGAGGACCAGTCTGTTGCAGCGAGGTCACAGAGGAGATAGATGATGTTGAGAGACCAGAGAGACCTGGACCAAATGTATTTGGGAGGGACAAGAGGGAGTCAACCTTTCCTGTTGCTGAAAGTCATAAAGTGGTCACTGAAGGCATCTAGCAAAATACCAGCTGCAGCTGTGCAGCGGTACTTTGAGGAAAGAACCGAGTCCAGGAGGGTGTGGTTCGAGGAGTGAGGACTGAGACGTGCGGATTCTGTGAGAAGCTGGGTGAGGTTGAGTGAATCAGTTCAATGGGAAGTCAGCGTGGAAGCCGGGGATAGCCAGTTGATGTTGAAGTCTCCTAGGAGAATGAGTTCACCAGAGGAGTGGGAGGCTAGTGCAGAGAGAGAGAATTAACCAAAGAAGGAGGATAAATTTTAGGGGAGGAGTAGGAGACCCAATGAAGATGGGTAAGGAGGCGAGAAAGGAGAGTACAGATTCTTTGAGAGAGAAGAAGCAGGTGAGACTCTGGTGGACATAGAGGACAGCACCCACCCTGTTTGCTATGGTCCTGTCTAGAGAGGTGGTAGTTGAGAAGTGTCAGGCAGGAGTCAAGTGTTCTGGAAAAAGCTAGGATCCAGAAATGCAGAGGAAGTCAGGGGAGCACTGGGAGACCCAGACATTGAGGAGGCAAATTTTGGGGAGTAGGCTTCTAGCATTCACATGGAAAATGCTAAGACCTTTAGGAGGAGAAGAGAGGGAGGAAATGGTGTGGGGGGCAAGGTTAGTCTGACATCACCATCTAAGAGGAAAAGCAGGGATAAGGAGCAAAATGATAGAGTGGAATTTACGTCCCCAGGGACAGAAAGGAAGGGGGGAGGGAAGGAAAGGATGACTCAGTGGAGGAACTCGAAGTTTAGGAAGGGGGAGTAGAGAAGACCAGGGTGGATAGAGGGGGGAGGGGATTGCATGGGTGGGTGGTTGGAGAGAGGGCGGGGAGGAGGAGAGTGGGGACAAGGGCTAGAGAGGGAGGAGGAGGAGAAGGCAGAAGAAGAGGATTGGGTGCTTGACTGTCAGACAGAAAGATATATAAACCTGTGAAACACAAATAATAAAGGCAGATAAATCACAGCAAATAAAATGTCAGTATCACGCTGGACAAGACTGGGTAAGCTAAGTTGATTGTACACAAATAGAGCAGGCTCACTAAACGTAATCAATGCAAACTGGAAAATAGGGTTTACCCATATAGGATGTAGCTAGGTTTAGGAAAAACTTAGTCCTGGGGGCAAGCCTAGGGTGTAAAACAACACAGGAAAATAAACTTGGTAGGGAGCAGTACCAGAGGGAAGCAGCCAACACAGAGTCAGTTTCATAGCTAGGGAATGCAGCCTGTGCAGAACAGCTCCAACTATGCAGAAGCAGATAGACAGGTACCACACTTACAGATGCAGGAGCAGTCCACTGAAAGGCTTGTGGAGAGAGAACCAATTATAACAGTACAAGGGCAGTGTGACAAGTGCCAGCTGCCTTTTTGGCTGACTCCAGGTAGACACCTTACTGTTGTTGCCCTTTGCGCTCTGGACTGCAGCAAAGAGGACCACTTTGGGAGGCAGGGCTAAGAAGAGAGGAGCTCTGTCAGTGGAGAGCAAAGTCAGTTCCTGATTGGTGGTTTGGGAGGGCAGAGGCACAACGTTTGAAAGATAACCAGGTGATTGTTGGCCATGGTAGCTGAAGGAAGTGGTGTTGAGTTCCAAGTCCCAGTAGTGGTGGCACTGGCAGGAGGCACTGCTGCAGTGTGGGGGAGAGTGACACGAGATCAGCTGTAGCCCTTGCAACCCCAGGAGACAGGAGCGGAGATAGCAATCTGATGTGTAGTGCCTGGAGAGTGAAAATCTTTTAAGCTCCTTCAGCAGAAGAGCGCCACCTGGGGAGAGCAAAGTCGGTTCCTGATTGGCTGCTTGGGAGGGCAGAGACACGGCTTTAGAAGAGTAGCCAGGAGATTGGTGGCCACAGTAGCCAAAGGAGGCAGCATTAAGTTCCAAGTCCCGGAAGTGGTGACGTTGGTAGGTGGTGGTGATGATGTGCTGGGGGAAGGTGACCCAAGATCAGCTGTGGCCCTCACAAGCCCTCTAGGAATGTGCCTGGCTACAAACTGAATCCACTTGTAACTGTTCCCTGGTCAAAGTTCAAGGACAGTAATCCACCTAGGTTCTAGGTCCAGTTGCGCTGTCTGCTTCAGGGGTAGTGATGCCCTGTGGGTCCTCTCTCTCTCTCTTTCTCTCCCCTGCTACCCTTGACTTTCTCACCACTGTCTGTCCTTTACATATCCTACCATGCATCAGAGCATTTCTGTGTTTTCTGCTCTCCTAATATGTCCTGAGCTCCTAGCAGTACTTGCAGAACAATTGGCTGAATTTCTGTTAATCAGTCTATGTCAAATGTACCTCACTGTCAGCCTAATGTCTCCTGTACAGTATATCAAGCATCTTATTTAGGCAGCAAGGTACCACTGTCTTTGTCTATATGCTAATTACTAGTGCCCGTAACTTTTTCTGTTTGTATTATATGCTTTATGCTATTTTATTTTGTACTGCATGTCTTGCGACATGTCCTTATGTATCCTTATGTTATACTGCATTACTGCTGTTTTATGTTTATTGTATGCCACATTTTGTGGCTCGGATCATGACTGAAAATGGTCCTTTGGATCAGTGCACTTACCTGTTTACCAAAGAAAGAAATAAAATAAATAAGGGATCTGATGTGTAGTGGCTGGTGAATGAAACCACTTTAAAGCTCCTTCAGCAGAGGAACTCTGCCCATAGTGAGCAAAGTTGGTTGCTGATTGGGGGTTTGGGAAGTGAGGCTTTAGAAGAGTAGCCAGGCCATTGGTGGCCATGGCAGACGAAAAAACAGCATTCAGTTCCAAGTTCCTGAAGTGGTGGCACTGGCAGGAGATGGCGATGCGGTGCAGGTCATTCTGAACCTTCCCAGAGTGGGTATACCTCCCATAATGCTTTGCATTATGAGGATAGTGTAATTTTTAATTTTTTTGAAACCTTGCTTTATTGACAATGTCGTTTCCAGGTAACCACTGCTGCTGTGCTTTTGTGCTGAGGTTTTTTGTCTTTGAGATTACTTTTGGCTCACCATGACCCAAACCAGTAAGACCAAGGTTTGACAGGTTATCCTTCCGTTGGGCTGTTACACACTAGACACACTGATGAGTCCTGTGTATGATGAAATGTGTTTGTCTTCTGTTTTCAGCTTTTTGCAGAGTGTGTGAGAGGCTGGTACCATACACTCTTGCTTAAAGTAGAACCAGTCTAAATGCGAAACATTGAAAATATTGCAATATTTCCCAGCCCCCCAGCATACCATTGTAGATGCTCCAACCAGCAACATTATTGGTTGTAATTAATAAGTGGTGCCTGGTGTTAATGTCACTGTTGTCATTGGTTGCTACTTCATTAACAGTTGAGCACATTAATGAGTTGCTCCATTTTCATCAGTGTGCTGTAGCAGCTCATGCGTGCAGCAGAATTAGCATCGGGAGTCACTGATGGATTCCAACTACTGATGTCACTGGTTAGAACACCTATGTTAGCATACTACAGGGCACTTTATAGGGCACTGACCAAGCAGCGAGAAAACAAAAAAAAATATCAATGTACAGGAAGAGGAGTTTACCTCTTTTAAAATGACAAGTAAGTGGCACTGCCCTTTCACTGTTCAGACTGTGGGCTTTTCCGAGTTGATTCCAGTTGAGAACTACATATTTCCCAGTCCTCAGATAGAGTTATGGATTCAACTACAGTTCAGTTATGGCCCACTCTCGCAATTGCATTGGTGGCATGAAAAGGTTGATGCAGTAACTTAGTTTCACCATCGACATTGCAGCCCCATCAAGCTGTGTTCAAAGGGGCTTTGAACTCCTTCATGAGAGATTGGAAATATCTTTGCAAATGGTTCAGAAGGAGGGCATGGGCCACCATGCAAGTGGCCCGCAGCTCCATGCATGAAGGCATGTCAGCCTTCACAAATGCAGGTGCAGCCCCCGGTGTCTCCACCAGGTTATCACCTAGTAAAACAGCTACAACCATGCCTAGCAGCCTGCAGGACAACCCCAGGTCAGGGGGATGCTTATGGGCCACCAGGTAAAGGGACATAGAAACATAATAGACAACGATGGCAGAAAAAAAACAATGGTCTGTCCAGTCAGCCATAACAGCCTATCGTACCCCAAACCTTTTGTCAGTACAGGACTTTTGTCTACACTATCCACCCCCTTGCTCCCTGTCTTACTACTGTCCCCCTCCTAAGTAACTATTAAGCCCTTAATTCTGTCCCAACTGTGCTTGAAACAATTAATGGTTTTGGCACACACCATCTTGGCTGGCAGACTGCTCCAGGTGTCAGTGTGGCTCAGTTGGTAGCACATCCTCCCCTGGACCAGAAGGTCATGGGTTCTCGTCCCACACTGGGATTGGACTTGCACCTAAAAATCGCTGGCATCCGAGTGCAGTATTGGGGGCTACTGTACTGCTGGGGTGTGCCGTCCTTCGGATGAGATGTTAAACCGAGGTCCCTTCTGCCCATCCTGGTGTTGTTCTGATTGGTGTCCAGGTGGAAGTAAAAGAACCCAGGGCACTCTTCACAAAGAGTAGGGAACATTCCTGGTGTCCTGGCCAACATTCCCCTTCCCATAAACCAGGTCATGCTATTATCCAGGCTGTGTGTGGGTGATGATGTGCGATATGGCCGCCACCACACATTCAGTCACTTCATTACCAGTCTAGCATTTCTTGTAAAGCGCTGTGGGATACACTGTGTATGAAAAGCGCTATATAAATGCTGATTCTTCTTCCATGGAACAACCACTCATAGAAACATAGAAACATAGAAGTTGACGGCAGATAAGGACCGCAAGGCCCATCCAGTCTGCCCATTTCTTTTTCTACCTCATAAATGTGCCATCGGCCTTTGCTCTGTCAGTGACCTATCTATTCATAGTCATTTGTATTGCTCCCTTATGCCTATCCCATGCCTGTTTGAAGCCCTGCACTGTATTCATAGCCACCACTTCTTGTGGTAAGCCATTCCATGCATCCACCACCCTTTCTGTGAAAAAGAATTTCCTCATATTCCCCTTAATCGGCCTCCCTCTAATCTCATGCTGTGTCCTCTTGTCCTGCTATTTTTCTTATATTTAAACATGTTAGACTCTTTCACCTTGTTTATGCCCTTAAGGTGTTTAAATGTCTCGATCATATCACTCTCTCCCTCCTTTGCTCAAGGGTATACATATTGAGCTCCGTTAATCTGTCCTCATATGTCTTCTGATGCAGTCCCTGCACCATTTTGGTTGCCCTTCTCTGGACTGCCTCAATTTAGTTAATGTCCTTGTGAAGGTGTGGCCTCAATACTGCTACGCGTACTCAGATGAGGCCTGACCAATGTCTTGTACAGAGGGATTATTACCTCTCTCTACGACTTGTGATACCCCTACTAATACACCTAACACCCCCTAGCCTTACCTACTGCTTTAGAGGTCTGCTTGATGATTTTAGGTCATCAGTGATGATGATGCCCAAGTCTCTTTCTTCCTTTGTGACTGCTAGCAACTCCTCCCAGCCTATAAGTGGCTTCAGGGTTTCTCTTCCATGTGCATGATTTTGCACTTCTTTGCATTAAATCCAGTTGCCACTCTTCAGCCATTCTGCTAGTTTATCCAGATCTCTTCTCATTCTGCCCACCCCATCTGGATCATCTACTCTGTTGCAGATCTTGGTGTCATCTGCAAACAGACAAGCCTTACCCTCTAGTCCATCTGCAGGTCACTAATGAAGATGTTGAATAGGACTGGCCCCAGGACTGATCCCTGAGGTACCCACTTGTGACTTGCATCTCTTCTGACTGTATACCATTTACCACCACTCTCTGTTTTCTGCCAGTCAACCAGTTTGCCACCCAGTTGACCAACTTCACACCCACCCGAGCCTACCTAGCTTATTTATCAATCTTCTATGTGGAACAGTGTCAAAGCTTTGCTGAAGTCAAGGTAGGCGACATCAACTGCTCCCCTTGGTCCACCACTCTGGTTACCCAGTCAAAGAAATCTATGAGATTAGTTTGACAGGACCTTCCTTTTGTAAACCCATGCTGTCTTGGATCCTGTGCCCCATGGATTCCAGGTGTTGCACTATCCTTTCCTTAAGGAGTGCCTCCATAATCTTGCCCACTACTGAGGTAAGACTGGCCGGTCTGTAGTTCCCGCCTCCTCCCTGCTACCACTCTTGTGGAGTGGGATCACATGAGCCCTTCTCCAGTCTTCTGGGACCTCTCCTGTGCTCAGAGACTCACTAAACAATTCTGCTAATGGCTCTGCTAGTTCCTCCTTTAGCTCCTTAAGTACCCTGGGATGTATGCCATCAGGTCCCATTGCCTTATCCACCTGAGCTTAAAGCTCTTGTAGGACCCTTTCTTTTGTGAAGGAGTAGTGCTCACCTCCCTCCCCTGTGTCCATGATGCTGAGCTGTGGGCCCTGCCCTACCTTCTCTTCAGTAAATACTGAGCAAAAGTATCTATTTAGGATAGATGCCTTTACAGGGTCCTCCTCCTCACATGCTCCCTTTTCTCCATTAAGCTTAGTAATACCCCCTCTGGACTTTCTCCTTTCACTAATGTATCTATAGAAAGTCTTGTCACCTTCTTTTACTGTTCGTGCTAGTGTTTCCTCAGTTTGGGACTTTGCCTGCCTTACTGCCTTACCTGCTTCCCTTTGGGCAGTTTGGTATGCCTCCCTATCTTCATCCCGCTGTGTTCCTTATATTTTCTGAAGGCCAGCCTTTGGCTCTGACCTTTCTGCTACTGTATTTGAGAACCAAAGTGGTTTCCTTCTTCTTTGCACTTCCTTTTCTGTCTAACACAATGGGATGTTGCTTCAAGTATTGTATCCTAATGCTTGCCCACTTTGCCTGTACCTCCTCACCTGTGTTTCTTTTTGCCAGGGCTAGCTTAACTCTGTTGGCCATCTTATCAAAGTCAGCTCCTCTGAAGTCCCATATTTTTGCTTTGGAATGGGATGATTTAGATGTAGTAGCCAAATTGAACCATACCATGTGATGGTCACTGGCTCCCAGGTGACCTTCTACCTGGAGATCTGTGATCCCTTCTTTGTTAGTCAGTACTAGATCTAGGATAGCCCTGTCTCTTGTGGGTTGCTGTACCAGTTGTTTGAGGCCCTCCCTGCAGGGAATCCACTATGAGTCTAGTTCTGGCAGATGTTCCTGCTGGTATTGACCAATCTGTATCTGGCATGTTGAAGTCTCCATTATCAGAACCTCCCTTTAGCTGTCATGTTTGTATATCTTCTAACAGTAATGTGTCTATGTCCTCCCTCTGGTCTGGGGCCTGTAGACAACCCCAGTTCTTATGGCTGTCCCATTTCCTGTTTCCAGGGTGACCCACAGTTCTTCTGGCTCCTTATGTGTATTCCTGAATTTCTGTAGCTTTGATATTTTTTCATTAACATACAGGGCCACCCCCTCCCCCTTTTGCACCTCGGTCTCTTCTAGACAATACATAGCCAGGTACTGAAGTCTCCAAGTGTGGTTACTGGTAAACCACGTCCTCACTAATTGCTACTATGTCCAGTTTAGCCTCTGACATTATGCCTGCAGGTCTGGGATCTTATTTCCCAGGCTGTGAGCATTTGTAATGATTTTCCATTGGCCAGATTTTGGTGTGTTAGTTGTTGGGTGAAGTTTGGCATTACCCTGTGCATCGTATGGAGACAAACCTTTTTCTTACCTGGTGATGCAAATGAGCGGCAAACACGCTGAATCCTGTTTGACCACTAGCTGAGGGGAGGGTGTTCTTCCCATTCGACGTATGGGGTGCTGCACCCCTCTCCATTGCTAGTTTAAATATTCTGCAAAGACGTCAAACTTCTGCCCCAATGCACTGACTCCCTCTTTAGTCAGATGCAGTCCATCAAATTTAAAGAACTTTCGCTCCCAGAACTGTTGCCAGTTCCCTACAAATCTGTGTCCTTTTTCCTGGCACCAGTCCTTGAGCCACGTGTTTAGCTCCCCTATCTCCCCTTCTCTGACCTTCCGTCCATCTGCTCCCTTCTCCCAGACTGGCAGGATCTCAGAGAAGGAGATGCCGGACGAAATAGATGATAGTTTGTCACCCAGCCTAGTCAGGTGTTCCTTGGTCTCCACAACTGACCGGCTGCGGATCATTAGTCCCTATGTGTACTAGGACATCAATGTTTTCTCCTGCTTTGTGAACAATTTTGTAATGCGGTCAGTGTCTCTCCATGCTGATGTACCTGGAGACATCTGACCATCACCCTGGCTGGAGATGGGTATCAACTCCCGAATCATGGAGTCTCCTATGATCAGAAGTTTTTGGATTTCCTTTGTGCTTGTTTAGTTTTGGTTCCTGATTTGGGTGAGTATTGTTGTGCTAGCTCCTGTGCGCAGTGTCCTGCTCTGCAGTGTCTTCTGCCTCTTTATTTGATTTCAGAGATAGAGGCAGATACCTGTTTGTAGTGTTTATATGGTTTTTGGAGGGTAATGTGTTGGAGAGCAGAGAGTGATGGGCACCTGATTTGCTCCTCCTAACCACCTGCCAACCTCCTGGACCAACTACCCTCTGCGGTCGAGGTTTTCTGTTGGATGCTGGGGAAATGGCGGGTGGTTCTTATAATGTATTTCCTCTTCAATATGAAATTTGAGGCGTGCAATCTCTGCCCATGCTGCCTGGAGCTGAGACCTAAGATCTCCAAAGGCCCAGCATGTAGGACAGTGTCCTAAATCTTGTAAGACTGTCCTTCTGAAAATTGTTCCACAGTACCTGCAGTTAATGAAATCCATTCCAAATAAGTTGCTGGGTTTGTGACCTAGTCAGAGTAATTAGAAAGAAAAAATGCAAGTAATGGTTTAATTGTGCTTTGTTTAACTTGTTATAACAAGTTAAATTACTAGTGCCCTGTAAATGAGATCACCTTGTGGAGGCCCCACTGATCCGCCCCTTCCTGCTCTGCCACAGGAAATGTCACAACTGTGGTGCCCTATAAAAGGAGGTAGCGGGTGGTTGGGATGGGGTGGGTGGCTGGGCCCTTCCCTGTTTAAAAAGAAGAACCACGGACGAAAGAACAAGGAGGTAAGAGAAACAATCAGTCAACAACAAATGCAGTAACCCTGAAAGCTTATCCTAATGTTAGATAAAACTGTAAAACCTGTAAAGCACCACCTGTAATAATTTCAGAGAAGATATACCCTGTAAGAAACACTTTGCTCCAGAAAAATAAAGCAGTAACAGAAGATATACCTTGCAAAAGACAATTTGAATCAGAAGATTACAGCAGTAATCTGTTGAACACCTGTAGGCACACCTTGTAATAATGCAGAAGAAGGTATACCAGCAACAACAATTTGAATCAGAAAAAAATAAAGCAATGAAATGTTAGCAACAAACAGTAGCAATCCCTGTGAGTAAAAATAAAAACACCACCACACAGTAAATCTGCTTAGCCAAACTAAGTCTTAATCCTTCTCCCTTGCTCTGGTAAGTTTCTCTACTCTGCCTTTCAAGCAGTCTTAGAAGGAAAGAGCTCAGGTGAAGCTAGGTGCCTTGGCCAGCAAACCAAGTCTTCTACCTCCAAGATATCAACTAACCTGACTTTTAACCCTTCTTTCTGTTGGAAATTACTGACAGTTTGCCAGCTCCACCTCCACATACACACCTAATCCTTTGGAAGAGCTGTGGGAGGAAAGCAATTAGCTCCTTCAATGTGAGAAGGAGACTGAAACACCTCTGAGACAACAAACCTTTTCAACAAACAAGAATAAAATAAAACACAGTGTCAAACAGTAATTTTGCTTAGCCCAATGATAAAAAGTCACAAAATGTAAGCTCCACCTGTAATACAGTAATTTCAGAGAAGATATACCCTGTAAGAAACACTTTGCTCCAGAGAAAAATAAAGCAGTAACAGAAGATATACCTTGCAAAGACAATTTGAATCAGAAGATTACAGCAGTAATCTGTTAGCACACACCTGTAGGCACACCTTGTAATAATGCAGAAGAAGGTATACCAGCAACAACAATTTGAATCAGAGAAAAAATAAAGCAATGAAATGTTAGCAACAAACAGTAGCAATCCCTGTGAGTAAAAAATAAAAACACCACCACACAGTAAATCTGCTTAGCCAAACTAAGTCTTAATCCTTCTCCCTTGCTCTGGTAAGTTTCTCTACTCTGCCTTTCAAGCAGTCTTAGAAGGAAAGAGCTCAGGTGAAGCTAGGTGCCTTGGCCAGCAAACCAAGTCTTCTCACTCTGTAAAATCAACGTTCCTCACATCCCTCCTGAACCTCCCCCCCCCCCACTTCCACTTGTATCCTTGTGTTCTAGATTCACTATTCCTGCTGAATAGTTCCTCACAATTCACCTTCTTCATTCCTTTCAGGAACTTGAAAGTCTCTTATCATATCACCCCTCTCTCCTCTGTCCTTGAGTAAGCACATGTTTAGTGTCCTCGTAGGATCTGTCCTGCCCTGCTGCCCCTGAATAATTTTGGTTACTCTGTGCTGCACCTTCTCCAGCCTGTCCTTGTTTTTCCTTAGGTGAATTCTCCAGAACTGTGCACAGTACTCCAGATGTGGCCTCACCAGTGATCTATAGAGAGGCAGTAATCCCTGTTTCCTCCTGCTGTCTAAACCCTTCCTGATGCACCCCAGCAACCTGTTTCCCTAACTATAGGCCTTGTTACACTGGCTAGATTGTTTAGGGGAGTCAATTATGATGTCTCATAGGTCCCTTTCCTCAGGCGGTGCCCAGCTTAACCCCTCCCATCCAGTACTCCATTCTGAGATTCTTGTTCCTTATGTGCATCACCTTGCACTTTTCGGCATTGAATTTTAGCTACCAAACCTTGGACCACCTCTTCAACCTTTGCAACTCTCTCTGCATCTCCCTTACCCCCTCCTCGCTGTCTACCCTACCACAAAGCCCTGTATTCCTTCTCCTGTGTCACTGATGAAGATGTTGAAAAGGACTGGATCCAGGACTGATACCTGTGGCACCTAACTGGTGACCTCCCTCTCCTCTAATCTGACTCCATTTAACACTACCTTCTGTTGCCTCTCTTCCAGCCAACTTCCCATCCATCTATGTCCTTTGATGCACCCAGATCCTTTAACTTCTTTAGCAACTGTCTGTGAAACACCGAGTCCAAATGCTGTGCTGCAGTTGAGGTCAGTCCACTGCATGACCCTTATCTACTGTCCTAGTTACCTGGTCAAAGAATACTATCAACTTGGTCTGTCATGACCTCCCTGGCAGAAACCCATGCTAGGGAAGCTGAATCCTCTGAACATCTAGAACATATTGTGCTTGGGACAGTGGAATGTATGCGTGCATGTGGGGAGGGTCCATTATACCACCAGGTAACTGGTCTCTGGGCAGAAGGGAGGAAATTACTGATCCACCATGGCCCATATGTCCAGGTAAGGGCCGCATCTGTGCAGAATGCCTGTGCAGTGCACAATTTGACTGGGTCAGCATAGCATTGCATCCATTCTCTGGTGCCTTGCTATGCTGTGACCCGATAGCAGGTGCTATCCAGTCTGTTAGTGGGGGCCAACTTCATTTGCACCCTCTAACAACTGGATTTGCATTTTGCATTGCATCTTTGTCGCAACGTGTACTCCGACCCCAGTGGCCTTTGCCTTTCTATGTGTAGAAGTGTTGGGTGGTGCTGTCCCAATAGTGATTGAGAATAAGACTGCTGGGATATATGTACAAAGCATAACTCTTGAGAAGTAGGTCTCCTGCTACTGCATTTTACGGTGATATTAATAATGGATTTATGGCACAAGTGAACTGTGGAGTGTCAAAACTAACAGTTCCCAGAACTACTATGCTAATTGTTAGATAAAGCAGATTGTCTGTTTCGCAGATCAACAGACGGTGTGCCTTCTATTTCCAACATCAGAGGGAGCTGAAAATTTGCACTATGATTGTGTTTTTAATGATTGATGTTTACATTAATTTTAATTTAGGATGTAAAGCGCTTTGGGCTAATGGAATTGCGTTGACAAATAAAATTTTGATTTTGATTGATAATGACAACAGTGACTGTATCATCAATACTGCTGTGTTAGTTTTAATATATGGTTTAAAATAATTATTTCTATGGCAGTGGATCAACTGGCCTGTTTTCCTGTAGATCATGGCACTGTGTTGCATCCTAAAGCCATCCTTGTGCTTTACATCTTTATATGAGTTTGTATCTATAGACAGGACATATTCTGAACAATATGTTAATATAAACAGCAAAACTTGTGATAATGCATCTAGTAGGGTGAAGGTGCAAAGCGTAAAAAGTAGGGAAATGAAAATATTAGGGTTAGAAGTCCATGGAAACTTGACGAATCTGAAGTGTGGTTGAATGATCTTGCAGTGCAGTGTTGGTGTTACCTAAATATCAGCATCCTGTATGCAAGCATTCCTGTGTCATTTACTTCATGTAACAGAACAGTGCTGATGTCAGTATAATGCCAGCACTGTGTTACATGATCGTTCAAACCACGAGGAGCGCCACACCACAGGTTCTCCAAGGTTTCAGGGACTTTTAATGGTATTTTTGGATTTCCTTAGTTTTTTTTGCTTCTTTAACCCTACTATATGCATAAACATAGATCTTCAGGGGTATCTCAATCATCAGGTTACACCATAGGAACTTCACCGTCAGTGAAGCAGGATCCACACCAAAGATTTTCAGCAGTACAACTGGGGATGCACACACCATCGACGTCCATCGATGTCACCAACCCTATAAAGGCCTGAGCAGCCCCACTCCCTCCTCAGTTCTTTCCTGCCATTGATTTGTTCGCATGGGTCTCCACGGAAGCGCCGATGCAGTTTCACACCATTTTTTCGGCTATGACTTGTTTTCAACCTAATACTTTAGAATCTCTTTTTTTAAAAGAGATTCCTTTATTTTGTTTATGCTGAGAGTTAATCCTTCGACTTCTCTTTTCCTTCAGGTTCTTTGGGGTCCCAGGGTCCTTCTGGTGGGTCATCGCTCCCTGCACCATTGACCCCTGCTTCGTCTATGCAATCTTCAACTCTCGTCGACCTCAGTGAGACCTTAACAAAATTAACCCAGTAAATGTTCACCAGCTAGGTGCATACAGGCCCCCATCGCCTGCGCCATCGAAAACAGCTTCGTTGTCGACTCCCCCTCGTCGGCCGTGGGCTGTTCCCCGCAGGCTGTCACTGGTGCCTCAGACATTGGACCTTGACTTGGAAGAGGTCGACATTGAGGAGGAATACCATCCAGATCTCATCCTTCCTGATGAGGAGGAGGAGGAACCTCTCCCTTCAGACGGATGGCCCTCTTTTGCCCAACTCCCGGGCGAAACATAGAAAATGGCCGCTTCTGGCGACAGTCGCTGTAATGGTCCCATTCCATGTTTACGCCTTCCCTGATGTCCAGCCCCCTCCCTGGACCAACTCCGACCTGGGTTGGAATCCTAAAGTCCGCAGGGTGCAGGGGGCAGAGCCCCCCACATGGGGGGTGTGGGTGGCTCAGCCCTCCACAGAAAACACTGGGGGCTTGGGCGGCACAATACCTGCATTGGTATTGTGCCGTTGCTGTGCGGGAGGTCGACAGGTTTACTGTCAAACTCACTTGGTGCTTCCCCATCAGGCAGGTCCACGACTTCCACAGTCAGTGAGGACTCTGTCAAACACACCCTAGGTGTCCTCCAGAGGACCCCACCTTCTTCAATGTGATGAAGCAGTTGTCCTCAGCCATGGGGTTCCACACTGAAGAGGAAGATGTCACCAGGAGAGATCTGGTGGATTTCCTGGAGATCCCAAAGTCTCCTCCTAAGATCATTCTGCCTATTCTGCCTGCCTTGAGGAATGCTACCATTGCAGCCTGGCACAGACCTGACATGGTGCCAGCTATGCCCCACAGGGCAGACAAACTTTACCATGCCACTCAGTGGTTTCCTTACTATGCTGTCCAGCCTGAAACATTCTATGGTTACAAAAGCAGCCCATGACAGGTCTAAGGTGCCCAAGCACTTTAGCTTCCTTCCCCCAGACAAAGAGTCACACAGAATTGATCTTTGGATCAAGAGGGTTTATGCCTCCTCCACCCTTGGGCTGAGGATTGCCAGTTACCTGCCCCACATGGTAAAGTACCAGTATACCAACTGGAAGAAAGGCAAGGCTGCTGCCCAGGCCTTCTCAGAAGGTACGCAGAACCAGGAGGTGATTCAATGTTTGCTGATTGCTGAAGATGTCAGCAGATACCTCCTGGGGGCCCTTTATGATATCTCGGACAATACTGCCGGGGCTGCCGCCACCGGCATTTGCCTCCATAGGCACTCCTGACTAAGCGTCTCTGGCTTTGCTGCCGATGTGCAGCAGAAGGTGCTTAGTGCCCCCTTCAGTGGCTCTAGATTTTTTGGATAAACAGAAATGAGCTATCCAGCTCGGCCAACCTCAGATAAAGATATGAATAACAGACTTTAGGGAGTAGCCACAATCCAATCTAGGCATAACAAACAGAAGAGCATCTCATTGGATAAAGTAGGGCACTCACTAATTTTAAATCAGATTCTTTTATTGTACCAAATGGTAATAACTAGGGTTTTCACTATTTCTTTGAATTTTAAAGTTTATATGTCAGTTCAGACCATGCCTTGGAAAATGTCTAAAATGTATAACACTTTCCTAAGTGTTTGCTCCTGTGTTTCACTTTTCATGTTTTTTTTTTTATTTTGGACCTTTTCTGCACCAAGGAGCCCCACCTAAGTCTGCTTCTCTTTAGACATTTTCCAAGGCATGGTCTGAATTGACATATAAATTTTACTTGCATACTGTGTGACCCTGAGCAAGTCACTTAACTTCCCTGTGCTCCCAGGTTGCACCTGTAAACAAGCTTTCAGCTGAGTGTGTCTCACCTGGTTAAACAATTGGGAAAAAAAAATCTAAAAAAATAGTGAAAACCCTAGTGTTTACCATTTCGTACAATGAATAGCAGTCAAGTAATTAAAGTGTACATTCTCTGAAAAAGTAGGTTTCCTCCGAAACATAGGAATTGACGCACAGCAATATTCTTACTTGACTTTAAAGAATAAAAGAATCTGATTTAAAAGTGGTGAGTGGCCTAGTTTGTCCAATAAGATGCTCTTCTAGGTTTTTTGGGCCAGATGTTTAGGATACTATAAATGACTTTCAGGCATCTTGCAGGGCTATCAAGTCTGTCCACTCCCTTTATCACACGCAAGACAGCAGCCTCCTTTTCGTAGATCCTCGAATAGACCAGCAGCAGCCTCTAGGCCCCAGGACAAAAGAAGAGCCTCCACTGCCTAGCCCACCCCCTTCAGTGCTGGTGCTGTGGCCAAGCATCCCAGAGGTCTGCCTCAGCTTGACTCCTTGTCAGACCCACCTCTTCTGGTCCCCGACCACAAGGTGGTGGTTGGAGGTCAGTTCTCCCTCAATCTCAGTCAGTGGAGAACTATAACATCAGATGCCTGGATTCTTTAAATTATAGAATGGGGTCCACTCTGGAGCTCATCATGCCACCCCAGAGACTCTTCCTCTGCCCTCCAACTACCTCTCGGCCCACCTGTCTGTGCTCTGGGAGGAGGTACAGTCCCTTCTGCACAAACAGGCCATCAAGCCGGTTCCCAGGCACCAGAGAAACAGGGGGTTCTATTCCAGGTTCTTCCTGGTCCCCAAAAAGGCCGGAGAGCTGAGGCCCATCTTAGACCTAAAGGACCTCAATCTGTATGTTCAGTATAGAACGTTCTGTATGGTAACTTTGCCTGGCCTAATGCCCCTTCTGAAGAAAGGAGACTGGCTTTGTGTTCTGTGGACATGCAGGATGCCTACCTGCATATCTCTGTGTTTCCTCCACACAGGAGGTTCCTTCGGTTTCTTTTCCAGGGCAAGCATTACCAGCTCAAAGTGCTGCCCTTTGTCTTGTCCTCTGCGCCGCGGGTCTTTACTAAGTGCTTAGCAGCGTAGTTGCAGCCCTCAGAAAGGAGGGAATGTATGTTTTCCCTTATCTGGACTATTGGCTTCTAAAAGCCCCATCTAGGGAACAGCTCCTAGGGACTTTGGACAGAACTCTTCAGTTATTCCTCTCCCTGGGCATTACTGTCAACCTGCCCAAGTCAGTCCTGCTCCCATCCCAAAGACTGCAATATAAAGGCCTTCCTTCCTCAAAACAAGGTGGAGTGCCTTATTGCCCAGGCTTAGAAGGTGTCTCAGAGCCATTATATCCCAGTAGGGCGTACCTAAGGCTGTTGGGACTGATGGCGGCTGCCATCCTCACTGTTCCACTGGCCAGGCTTCACATGCACATTCTCCAGTGCACTCTCTGAGTACAGTGGGACCAGCAAATGGATGAACTGGATCAGTTGGTGCTGGTCTCCTCCCCAGTCCACAAGGTGCTCCAGTGGTGGATGGAACCCCTGAACCTGCTACAAGGTGTGCCATTCCAGATCTCCTCTCCACAACAAATCCTCACCATGCATGCCTCTGGTTTGGGCTGGGGAGCTCATCTGGGTCCCTTTCAAACTTAGGGCTCTTGGTCCCAGATCGAAGCCTATCTGCATATAAATGTCCTGGAGATGCAGGCGGTTCTGTATGCCATGCAGACCTTTCAGAACCATCTCCTTCCAGGTGAACTGCTGATTCAGTCAGACAACCTCAGTGTGGTGTACTATATCAACAAGTGGGGGGAACGCACTCGTACCCCCTATGCAGGGAGGCAATGAGAGTGTGATAGTGGGCTCTAGACCACAGCCTGGCCCTCTCAGCAGTCCACATCCCAGGAGTGCTAAACACTCTGGTCGACAGCCTCAGCCAGACTCAGTCCAGCCTACATGAGTAGGAGCATTTCTCATCCATTGCAGAAGATCTGCTCAACAGATGGGGTCATACAGAGTTGGACCTTCTTGCATCCCCACTCAGTGCAAAACTGCCCAATTTTTGCTCGCTCAATCCAGGGCCTGGAGTTTTCTGGCAAGATGTGTTGTCCCTCTCTTGGAGCGGGAGGTTTCTTTACTCCTTCCCTCCGTTTCCTCTGATTCAGATGATACTCATCATGCTGCAGATGGAAGGGGCCTGGATGATACTGGTAGCACCATTCTGGCTTTGCCAGATTTGGTTCACTCTACTACAGCAGCCGGCAGAGGAACCTCCAATCCCTCTCCCCCTCTACAGGAATCTGCTGACCCAGGATCAGGGGACCCTGGTCCATCCCAACCTTAAGTCCCTCCATCTGCATGCTTGGCTCCTGAGGATATAGCTATCGCCAGATTTGGGGTTTCCAACAGAGTGGCAGACGTCCTGGTGGCCGCCCGTAAGCCTTCCACCCATGCCACTTATGCCATGAAGTGGAAGCGGTTCATTATATGGGCTGCCAGACATAATCTGGACCCTTTCACCTGTCCGGTGAACCAGATCCTGGATTACCTGATCTCTCTGTCTGACTCGGGTCTCCAGTGCTCCTCCCTCAAGGTGTATCTTTTGGCTATTTCAGCCTTTCTTGAGCCAGTGGGTGACCGTACTGTTGCTCAGTTGGCTGTCTCCCATACCTTTTCAAGGGGCATCCTACATCTGAAACCCCCAGTTCATTCTCCTGTCCTGGCTTGGGATTTGAATTTTGTTTTGGAGAAGCTGGCCCTGTCTCCATTTGAGCCAGCTGTGACTTGCGAGCTACGCTTTCTCTCCTGGAAAGTGTTATTTTTAGTTGCTATTACTTCTGCATAAAGAATTTCAGAGCTTCAGGTCCTCTGGTGCAAGGAGCCTTATTTGATTTTCCTCAAAGACAGGGTGTCTTTGCACATGAATCCTATGTTTCTTCCTAAGGTGGTGTCTGAGTTTACACTGAACCAATCTATCCACCTTCTTGTTTATTTTCCAGAGTGTGCCAATCCAGAAGCACTGTGCCATACATTAGATGTGCGCAGAACTTTGAAATAGTATCTGCTCTGAACCAAGGAATACAGAACGTCAAAGCAGTTGTTTCTTTCTTTCTCCCGGGTAGAGAGGGCATTTCGTTTTCTAAACAATGTTTATCTAAATGGTTGGAAAATTGCACTGTGTTCTGTTACAACAAGTATGGCAAAGAATTGCCTGGAGTGGTCAAAGCTCATTCCGTAAGAGGTATGGCTACCTCTGTGGCTTGTTTTAGATGGGCCTCAACTGCTGACATCTGTACGGCTGCCACCTTGAGTACTGTCCAGACCTTTACCAAGCACTACAGTCTGGACATTGCCCTAGAGTCAATACAGGATTTGGCAGGGCTGTGCTGCAGGGCCTTCTGAAAACAATTTAAGGTTGGCCTTCCTCCCAGACTGTATAATTGCACCTGTAACTACTTGGGATGCATTCCTACAGTGTGACCTTATGACTGAGACACCCCAAAGAAGATAGAACAGTTACGTAAGAACTTATCGTAACAGTAGATGTTCGAGGGGATCTCAGTCATCAGGTCTGCTTTCCCTCCCACCATCCCCCTTTTGAGGGGCTTCTTCCTGGAACCGGCTATTTGGTGTATCCAGCCTTTCTTACAGGCCTGGGCACCTGTCTCTCTCAGTCCCCCATGGCTAGAGCTATGCTACCTGTATCTCCGGGGGAAAGAACTTAGAAGGGATCGGGGCCACACATGCCTTTATAGGGTTGATGACATTGACAGCATGGGCGGCCCCAGTTGTACTGCCAGAAATCATCCATGTGATCCTGCAAAAATCTTCCATGTGGATCCTGCTTCACCGATGTTGAAGTTCTATGGTGTGACCTAATGACTGAGATACCCTCGAAGATCTGCTGTTATGGTAAGTTCTTACATAACTGTTCTTTTTTTGCAATTTAAGATACATAACTGACATCTTTTGCTGTTGTTTGTCTAACACCCGAAGATGAACATTGCATAGCAATGTTGCACTGCCCCTGGCCTGACCTGTAGCTTGCTTTATGTGAGGCCCTGTGAGTCACTCACAAAGCAGATGCTTTGTGATGCACAATGCACCAGACCGGTAGCTGGGTTTGTGACTGTCCCACCTGCATCATCAGAAACACTGCACCAGACCTATACCAGACTTCCCTAGTGGCTCTGCGGACAATCTGGAAGCAGCTGCATCTTCTTCACATACACAATACCAGACCAGTTGCAGACTTACTAGTGGGCATGCAGGCTACTCGTAAAGCAGCTGCATCATCACATGCAGTGCCCCAGATATGCAACTTGCATTGCACATGTCCTTTCAAAGCTATGTATATTTTTTCTTGTTTTGAGATTGTCATGAAAGCAGAATTTTTATCTCAGATCTGTCATCTGGATGGCAAGCGCGATCACTGAGCTGACCCAAACTGTACAAATTCATATGTCAGACGTGGAGACACCAATTCATCTGACATTTTTTTTCCTTTTTTTAATCTATTGTTTATCTGCCTGCCTCCTTCCACTGTCCCTTCCTCCAAACAATCCCACCAGACTAATCATCCACCACCCCCAAGACTTACCCTTATAGTTACCCCATGACTTACCTCTCTTGACAGGACCAGAATGGCTGGTCAGTCCCCTGCAGAGCAGGATCCAGATTCCGAGGTGCTTGGTCAGTGGTACCGGGTCTGCAGGGGGATTTTCCTTCATGCTGCCACAGCCGATGAGTTTGTTCCTCTATTTTTCATCCCTGAGATGTCCAACATGCAATCCTATGGTCACGTCTCCCGGCATCCCTCTCTGTTGAAGCCTACTGACTGCCACAACACCAGTCTCCACTATCAATCAATCAATCAATCAAAATCTTTATTTATCCAGGAGGACATCATTGAGCAATGCTCATGTGCAAGATGGACCTGGTTGGATCAGTGACAATTACATAATTTATTTATTTTTATTTATTTATTTAAAATTGGTGACCGGGAAAGGCACACTGAGCCGAGGCTCGTTTCCAGGTGCGACCTGGGTACAAGTAGTACAAGGTGGGAGACAGAGAAATACAGCAAATATCAAGTAACAGATGAATAATACAGTATAGGAAATTACATAGAGTTAGGTAGTGAGGTTTCACTTTTTGTTTGAACAGCAGAGTGGAAAAAAAATAATTTCATTACGTTTCTAGACCATATTACCGTAAATTACAAGTGCGTGTCTTTCGGGGATAGTGCAATGCAAGGAACAAGACACAATATACATAGTGTTGATTTATACAATATACATAGTTGAATTATCAGGTAAATTCTGATAATTCTATACCAATTTTTTCATATTTACAATTTTTACATAACTCTAAGGTCATAGACAGAATATTGAGATATGGCATGAAGGAGGTGTTGTCAGGTTGACTAGGTGTCAGGTGTACAGCAGGAGGCATGCCTCTCCCCAACCCAAAAGGGAGGAGAGTGGTCTACAGGACACTTCTTCCTCCTCCCTCGCCCAGCCAGTCCCTGATAACTCACGTTTGCTATCGCTGTGCTATGGAGCAGGCTTATTCACTCTGCATTTGACTTATGTTTGACAGGCACTCGCTTCTCTTTCAAAGCTAATGATATTGCAGCCCCTCTTTCGAGGCTAACAGTGTTCCAGTTCCTCTTCCGAAGCCAGTAGTATTCCAGACCCTCTTTTGAAGCTAACAGTATTCCAGTCCCTCTTTTGAAGCTAACAGTATTCCAGTCCCTCTCTCTCTTCATTTGAAGCAACTTGCCCCTTGTGAACCCATGCTGATTCCTGTCTGTTGGGCTGTTATCCTTTAGGAGGTCGACTGTTCCTTTATGACTGACTCCAACATTTGCCCACTTTTAACGGCAGGCTCACCGGCTGGTAATTTCATGGCTTTTACCTATCCCAACCCTTGTGCAGGGAACAATTTTAGTTACCTTCCAGTCCTCAGGCACCTCTCCAGTAGCTAGTGATACACTAAATAGGTCAACCAAGGGGGCTGCCAGAGCCAGACTCAACTCCCTTGGTACCCTTGGGTGAAGCCCATCTGGCCCTGGTGAGCTGTTTATGTTCAGGTCTTGCAGGTCCTTCGGTAATCTCTCTTTAGTCACATAGGCTGTCACCAGTCTGCTGTCAGAAACTGGACCTGGACCTTCCGCTGTGAACATGGTACCGAAGTAAGCATTTAAAATGTTTGCCTTGTTTTCATCATCTTTGACATTAGTTCGGTTCTTCTTCTCGCTATGCTATCCTTTGTCTGACATTTTTTTCCTTATGTACCTATGCAAAGTTTTGCCATTACTTTTGACTCCCTCTGCAATCTTTAGTTCTGTGCTTTTGCTGTCCTTATAATGACCTTGCTTTTTTGTCATTTATCTTTGCCAACTGTCCTGTTGGTCTCATTCTGAGCCACCTTGTGTAATCTAATTTTATACTTTCAGTATTGCCTCCCTCACTTGGTTGTTTAACCAAAGCGTTGTCCTTTGTTCTTGGTTTTACTAACAAATTTGATACAAGCGTGGGTGGCCCCCATTATTGCCCCTTTTATCCTAGACCATTTTGCCTCCACCCCATCTGTTTTGTGTAGTTTCTTTTATAATGTATTCTTTTCTGCCATAGTCCACTTTCCTGGAGTCAGGGACTACAGTGCTGTATTTCAGCTGCTCAGATCCCAGCACAGTGTTGAACACAATGGCGTTGTGGTCACTTTGTACAATTACATCCTCTAGCATAACATCTCTAATAATGTCCTGGTTAGAAATTACTAGGCCTAACATTGCCTCCCCTCTGGTTATTTTTTACTCCCTTTGTGTGAGGGGGTTATTTTTAGAAACATTTGACTTTTTTGGCTTATGGCCGTCAGAGTGTCCAAGTCTAAGTATGGGAGGTTCTAATCCCCTGAGAGTTCTACTCTTAATCTGACTCTGGCTGCTGCCCTAATTCCTTTCCCATTTCTTCATCTTTGTCTGTCCCCTGATTCGGCAGCTTATCATGTACTCCTATCTTATATTCACCTCCCCCAGTTATCTGTTAGCTGAAGACATAGTGACTTGTCACCCCCCTTCCCGAGACAAATGTGTCCTCTGAGACCCTTATCTCTTTTTTTCATACCCAGCTACCCCAGTGCCCATCCCTCTCCTTGATTAAGAGTACAGCCAGAAAGGTTTTGGTTTCAGCTGTTTTGCGTCCCTTGTATTTCTGTTTTTGCCATGACATCCATATTTCTGCAGCTGTCACAGTTTGCAGTTTATCCGTGTTAATTGCCAGGCCTCTTGCGTTATTTTATGGAGGCTCTTCCATTTACCCTTATTTTTGCCTCTCCTCCTGTTTACCTTGTTGAATACTGACCTCCCACTAGTACCACAGTGAGCCTTACCTGCTGTCCTGCTATTCTTATGGCCTTTGTGTGATGGGGGAGAAGCTGGCGCAGGTCACTTCATGTGTGTGTTTCTGCTCCCTGTTTCATTGCCCCCCCCCTTGCCTAGTTTAAAATCTGAAAAGCTATAACATACAACTTCTGCCCTAACGTGCTGTTTCCCCACTGGCGTAGATGCACGCCATCCTTAGCAAACAGGTTGCTGTGTTTCCAGAAGGCTTCTCAGTCCCCAGAAAAGTAGAACCCCTCCTCATCACACTGTCTCTTTAGCCATGTGTTAAATTTTGTGATTTTATTACTTCTGCCCTATCCTGGCTTGCACTTAATTTTGGGAACAGCCCCCAAAAAAACCCAGAAAGTAAGGTTCTCATACTGCCCCTTCCCACTTGATATTTACAATGGTAGGTCCATACAACTTAACTACACTGTATATTCATATGTATATATTTTACTGCTGACTACTATTGTATTTTTTGGCAATTATACCCAATGTGGACATACTGTGTCTATCCTATGCTATAACTCTGTTAACGTACTTAGTATTTGATGTACTGTATTAATCATCGGTTTGTATTATCTGTTACTGTCCTTTTATTTCCTTGATGTGCAGCCTTTGCAGTGGAGTCTCTGACTCAAAGGTTAATTCCGATATGATCAAATAAATAAATAAAAAAATATTGGGCAGTCCTAGAACTTGAGTGCTTGGAATGCGTCTTCCATTATCAAACACGTTCAATGTAATGTTTGTACTGGATGCACTATTTTTGAATAGCACGTTAGTTGTGGCAGCTGTTAGGGATGAGGGAAAAAAATGAAAACATGTGAAGACTGCCAAGATTTCCAGTGGGAATGCTTCACAGGAGTAGCTTTTCCTCTGAGGTTTGGAGTAAACCGACGACTGGAGGTGTCATTGCCAGGGGAGAACATGCTGCTGTTGAAAACCACTACAGCTGTTTGGCAGGATCTAAAGATCTGGGTCCGGAACGTCTGAGGCTAGGCTGAGCAGGAGCCAAACTAAATGGAGCTTTTTTGCTGTCACTTCATTGTCTCTGCAGAGATCATAACCAAAACACGAGCACAGATTATGGGAACCAAACAGGAAACGAGAATTATTTTTGTATATAACTATAGTGTGTGATTTATTGTGCTACAGTTTCAGGTATTCCGGGGTTTGGGGCTTTCACAGTTTAAGGGAATACTCACATAAAGGGACTTTTTTTAGCTTGTCATTTTATCCTTTCCTGCTACTTTCAAGTCTCCAGTTTAGCTTTTATACATATAAGAGTACACTGTCCATTTCTTAACTTCAGTGCGCAAAATCCATTTTTGTTGAGTAAAAGGATTTCCGCTTCCTGAAGGCCGCTGCTTCCCCCGAGGAACTGATAGCACTCCGGAAAGGCTCAAGAGTGTTTTCAGGTATCATTATTATCTGTCTGGTGCACACATTTTGTACTGTAAAAACTTTTTGCAAGTAGACTGGACTCAGCCAGTCAGAATGTGCACTACAGTCAGTTCAAGCATTGTTAACAAAGTACCAGTCCTAATTATTTCTTGATAATGAGATGGGGATGACATTATTACACATCCCACAAAACTCACAGAACTGCTAAACTCTACATTATTTTGGGGTCCATCAGTGACGTAAACCGGTATTCAGTTGCAATAACCTGGGAACCACATTACTGCCATTTTTCAAGTTCAGGTTTATTACAGGAAAGCTCCATTGAGCAAGCTCATTCACAAGGAGGTCCTGGGTGCATGGTTACAACAAATACACAATGCAGGCAATAACATAACAACAATACATAAATGGTGGACCAGGTCCTACAAGGTACATGGGTCAACAATCCTGAGTGAAAACAAAAACAAAAAAAATACTTAGTACAAGTTGTTAAGGAAGGCGGTGTAGTGAGAACAAACTAAGGAAGTAAGGAGAAGGCTAGGGAAGGAGTTTAGAAACAGTTACAGGTGTCCTTTATTTTTGAAGCCACCAGTTGTTTGAAGAAATTTTCTGAGACTACACTGGATAGTTTCAGAGTACATTGCAGCTGGTTCCAAATAGTTGGTACGGCACTTGAGAAGGCTCGTCTACCAAAGGAGGTGCGAGTCCTAGGTACGTCGAGTGGGATAAAATCTGATTTCCTAAGGAAATAAGAGCTGTGTGCAGTACGGATAAGAGCTACTAAATAGCTTGGTAATTTAGTCAGAAGAAGTTTTAGGGTCCAAATGCCAACAGCTGCGTATAGTTCACAATGGTGAGTTCGGTGTGGGTAGTTTGTAATGAAGCACAGGGCACAGTGATAGAGAATGCTCAATTTGTTTAGGTTAGTAATTGCTGCAGAAGTGTATAATATGTCCCCATAGTCAAGTAAAGGGAGGAAGGTGGTCTGAACAAGCCTGAGTCTGGTTTCCAGGGGAAAGAGGGACCTATTTCAGAAGAAGAAGCCTAGTCTAGCTTTTAGTCTTCTGGACAGGTCGTCAACATGCTCGTTAAAGGAGAGCTTGTTGTCTAACCTCAAGCCGAAGTATTTAAATTTAGAGACAACTTCCAGTGGTTCACCTAGGGATGTAACGATGAAGTCTTTAGGTGGGACAGTGAGGGTGATGGAGGAAGTATTGGGGGGGAAATCATGGCCTTAGTTTTTTTGGCGTTTAGGAGGAGTTTGGTATTGATGAGATTTGTTTCTAGCTGTGCGAAATCGATTTGAAGCATATCCCTGACTTCCGATATTGTAGGGCCGGATGTATACAAAACTGCATCATCTGCAAAGAAATGCAAGGTTGACCTGGTTATTTGAGAATCGAGGTTGTTGATATATAGGGAGAGGAGTATAGGACCTAAGATGGAACCTTGCGGGACTCCCCTAGTAACTGGTAAGGAGGCAGAGAACAGCTCACCTGCTTTGACTTTCTGCATCCTTCCTGATAGGCAACTGGAGAACCACTGGGTAGTAGCTAGGGTAGCGCCAATATTGGTAAGGCTATTCACAATTAGAGTATGGGCAACAGTGTCGAATGCTTTGCTCAAATCTAAGAATACTGCACCCGTAATGTTTTTAGCATCCTTGGCTGAGATCCAGTCATCGGTGACTTTAGCTAGTGCAGTAACAGTGCTATGATTAGGGCGAAAGCCTGATTGGGCTGGATTGAGGAGAGAATAGGTTTCCAGGTGGTTCTTCAGTTGTATATCAATCAATTTTTCGAGGACTTTTGAAAGGATAGGCAAGATTGAGATTGGTCTGTAATTGTTTAAGTCGCATAGGTCACCGGATTTAAATAGGGGTATGATATGAGTGGATCTCCAGCATAATGGAACTACAGCAGAAGAGATAGAGAGGTTGAATATATGGAGAATGGGAGCAGTAAGATAGCGGTAGCCGACTTTTAAGAAAAATGGTTCTAAGCCATTGTCTCCGGCACTTTTTGTGGTATCTAACTTGATGAGTGAATCCTCTACTTCTTTGAAGCTGAGGGGGAGCAGCTGGAAAGGATGGGCTGTAGCTTTCGGGGCAGTGGTAGGACTAACATGGATACTAGTACAAGATGCGTATGGTGATGCATCGAAAGCTAGACCAGCTGTGACAAAGTGAGAATTCAGTTCTTTGAGGATTTGGTGATTGTTCTCAATAACTGTGATATTTACGTTAATCTTAGCTGGGATGGAGGGAGCAGCCGGTCGATCTTCAATAGTCTTGATGGTCCTCCAAATTTTCTGTGAATTTTCTTTGGCTTGTTCCAGCATGGAAATGTAGTAATTCGCTTTGGTAGAATGAATATGTTTTAAGCAGGCGTTCCTAGCTGCTCTAAATGTCTGCCCATCTGTCGGATTCTTAGTTCTTCTTGCTAGAGCCCAGAGTTTATCTCGGTTAATACGTGCGGTTTTGAGCTCCGGTGTAAACCAGGGGTGGGAGACCTTGAGCGTACGCACCTTAATAAATGGGGCATGCTTGTTAGCCAGGGTGGTGAGATTTTCATTTAGGGTAGAGACAGCCTCATCGACTGTTTTAGAAAGGTACAGATCTTGCCATTTGACCTTACTAAGGTTGGTCAGATAGCTCAGGGTATTGAATTTTCGAAAGGAACACTTGATTATGAAGTTAGGCTGATTGCGGGCTTTGGTTTGATGTCTTGTACAGACCACAACTCTATGATCACTCATATTGTTGGAAAAAAACAGCCAATTGTAATATTTTGTGGGAATGAGTGGTAAGTATGACATCGATGAGAGAACTATTGGCAATGTTAGTGGTGTTAATCCTATTGGGCTCACTAATTATCTGGACAAGACCTAGTTCATCACAAAGGGATTTCAGGCTATGCGATTTGTGTGTGAGCGAATCCATGTTGAGGTCCCCGAGTATCAGTGTTTCTGTATTGGCAGTCGTAACTAAGGATTTTAGGACGTTGATGATTTCAGTTCCACCAGTTGGAGGTCTGTAGCCGCCGATTACTGTAATAATTTCATTGGAGGGAAGGTGGAGTTTCAGAGATACGATTTCGTATTCCTTTGATTTAGAGTTCCAGTAGATGTCATTAATAGTGAATTTGGATTTGGCGTAAATAAGTACTCTGCCCCCCCCCCGGTATTCCTATCAGCCCTATAGAGATTATAGTTGAGGAGAGTTATTTGCTGGTCCGTAATAGTTTTTTTGAGCCAGGATTCGGTAATAATGACGAGGTCGGGCTCAGTGTGTGCGGCCCAGGCTTGTAAAAGGTCAATTTTTTGGGGCAAACTTAAAATGTTGACCAAAATGAATTTAAGGCCAGGAGCAGCAGCAAATTCAGTAGGCGAGGAGAATGTTGACAAAGGGCCTGGGTTTAGTTCTACATTACCTGAGCAGAGAAGGAGCAGGAGTTTCTTTATAGCTGTTGTGATGGATCTGGACACTTTTTTAAGTTGTGACCGGGTAATAGTAATGGTTGGGGATACCATTTTAGTGCTATTATGGTACAGTCTAATGTGGCAGTTAATAGATAGTAGGGATGATGCTCTGAGTTACATGTGAGAAGGGGGTAATAAAAGCAGGTGAGTGGGGAGTGGGTTGTAACTAAAGGGGGGGGCATTGGATGAGTGTCAGTGCAATGAAAGGGGGCAACGTAAATAGCAGTAAGATGTTCCAGGGCAGGTTTCGAACCTGGGACTTCGTCATGATAACATAGAGTTAAGATGTTAGTGAGCAACAATAAAATGATAATGGGGAGGTGAGCCATGGTTCTAGGAGAACAGGCTAGTGCAGGGGAAAGGGGGGGGTGGGGTGCTTAGAGAGAGGGTGGCTTGCAGCACGGTCTATGCCCTTAACGTGAGCGAATACAGTGAAACAGCTCTATGAGGGTGGAACTATTGAGTATTTAGTGAAGGCCTGGGTGGGGTGGGGTGGGAAGAAAAGGCCCGGCAGGGACTGAGCCCAGAGCACAGATATGCAGCGCCTTTCATCTGAACCAATTGGGGCTTCCTTGGAAAAAGCGCCCGCGTTGCGATTGGCTGGCCTGTATCTTGCTGCTTGCAGATCCAAGGAGCACGGAGTGGTCAGCGGCTGCTGGATTGCCGTCCGACCAGGGGGTGGAACTCTGGCTGTGGAGCGTAGGCAAGCCCTGTTCAGGGGCTGCTGCTGCTGGGTGGAAGAGAGAAAGGAGCAATTTAAGGACAGCTGGAACAATGAGTGAGACAGATCAGCTTGGGGCAGAGATTAGCAAGACAAAAGGACTTTGAGATTTTAGGTACCAAGAGAGGTGGAGAGTAATTTAGTACAGCTAACTTGCTGTAAAAAGGGTTCCCCTATGGATGCACCCGCAGAGAAGACTGATGACAACTGTCACAAGGGAGGCCCACAGGAAGGAGGCAGAGGACACCACAGGGAAAGGAAGCAGCTCCTGGTGGGGGACTCAATTATTAGGGGTACAGATCTGGGGGGAGCTGGGAAAACTGAAGTAAGGTGCCTGCCTGGTGCCATGGCTTGGAGGGACAGGAAGCGCATCCTTAGGATCACGAGAACAGCTGCAAGGGAGTCTGAGCTGGACGTAATTGGCCACCTAGGGACAAATGACTTGGCTCATCATGAGATTAGAGCAGTGCAGGAGGACATTGCAGAGTTGGGGAGGGGCCTAAGACAAGTAGCACACACAGTATCCTTCTCAGAGGTGCCGCCTGTCAAAGGCATGGGGGAGGCGAGGGTAATTAGCACCATGCAGTTTAATGAATGGTTGAAAAAATGGTGCGGAGCACAGGGGTTTGGCTTCATTGGGGACTGGGGTTCCACCTGGAAGGACACCAGCCTATACTAACAGGATGGTCTGCATCTGTCAGGAAGGGAACAAGTCTTTTTGAGCAATCGGTTTAAATGCTTCATTTGCAAGCGTTTAAACTAGTCAAAGGGAGAGGCACTGACAAGCAGCAGGAAAATCCCAGCATCTCCCTACAAAACAGGGTACTAAATGAGAAAAAGACTGAGGTAGAACGGTCAGTGGGGGATGCTGCAACAGAAGGTAAAGCCATCAAAAAATGGAGAGCAATGAGTACCAATGCCCGTAGTCTGGGTAACAAGCTTCCTGAATTAGTGGCCTTGATGGAGGAGGAACAACTGGATATCGTGGCAGTCACAGAAACATGGTACACACAAAACCATGACTGGGACGTAAACATACCAGGATACACTATCTACAGGAGGGAGAGGGAGGGTAAAGAGGAGGAGGTAGTTCTTTACATAAGGAAGGAATAAAAGCAACAGAACAAAAGGGTAAACAGGGAGGAGAAGAAGCACTGTGGGTAAATTTGGAGACATGCAATGGCACCACAATCCGCACAGGGGTTGTATACAGACCCCCTTCTCAGGGGGAGGAAATGGACAAGGAAATGATAGAAAGTATACTTAGAATGGCAGAAAAAGGGGAGATATTGCTGATGGGTGATCTGAATATGCCAGATGTTAACTGGAGTGCAGTTGCAGCTGCCACTTCGAAGAGTGCAGTTATTCTAGATGCCCTACGGGGCATGCCTTGAACAACTAGTACTGGAGCCCACTCGAGGAGGAGCAATATTAGACTTGATTCTCTCAAATGGAGATGGAGAGAGGATCACAGATGTAGAAGTGGGTAGCCATCTTGGAACTAGCGACCCTCGAACAGTATGGTTCACAATAAACACAGCAATAGAGTCAAGCCATACAAAGACAAAAGTACTGGACTTTAGGAGGGCTGACTTTGCCAAAATGGGTGAGTGCCTAAGGAATGCACTAGCAAATGGGCAGGAAGGAGGGGTGGAAGAACAATGGGGAATAATACAAACTGCCATCACAGAGGTAACAAGCCTTTGTGTGAAGCAAATAAACAAAACAAAACGATGTAAGAAACCACTATGGTTCTCAAAGGAAGTGGCAGTGAAGGTTCAAGAGAAAAAGAAAGCATTCAGGAAGTACAAGGAATCTGAGAAGGAGCAGGACAGAGAACTGTATCAGTTAAAGCAAAAGGAGGCTGGGAAGGCAGTCAGAACAGCAAAAGCCCAAACCGAGGAAAAGATAGCCAACTCAGTTAAGAAGGGGATAAAACCTTTTATAGGTACATCAGGGAGTGAAGGAAGACCAAGGGAGGGATAGTGAGGCTTAATAAAGGGGAGGGAGGGTGGGCAGAGGGAGACTGTGAAAAGGCAGAGATACTAAACAAATATTTTTGCTCAGTATTTACAAATGAAGAGGGGGAGGTACATAAAACAAACAGTAGAAACACTCTGAATACAGAAGTTGATACCAGCCCATTTACAGAAGAAAGGGTTCTGAAAGAACTCTTAAAACTGAAGGTGGACAAAGCAATGGGGCCTGATGGGATTCATCCCAGAATTCTAAAAGAACTAAGGGTAGAACTAGTGACACCACTGACTACCCTCTTTAACAAATCATGGGAGGATGGGGTGGTACCCGAGGACTGGAGGAGGGCAGATGTGATTCCCTTCACAAAGTGGGAGCAAGGCAGAAGCAGGAAACTACAGACCTGTTAGTTTAACCTCAGTGATAGGAAAATGATGGAATCACTTCTGAAGGAAAGAATTGTCAGTATCTAGAGGCCAGAGGGGCACAGGACCCTGGGCAGCATGGATTCACAGCAGGAAGGTCATGCCAGACAAATCTGATAGATTTCTTTGACTGGGTGACCAAAGTAGTAGATAAGGGAGGGGCTGTGGACATGGCCTACCTAGACTTTAGCAAGGCATTTGACACAGTCCCACATAAAAGATTAATATACAAGTTAGCCAGCCTGGGAGTGGGTCCCAAGATGACAGCCTGGGTAAAGAATTGGCTGGAGAATAGGACACAGAGAGTAATAGTAAATGGAGTCCACTCAGAAGAAAGGAGGGTTACTAGTGGGGTACCGCAGGGTTCAGTATTAGGACCAGTCCTCTTCAATGTCTTTATAAGCGACATTGCAGAAGGACTGGAAGGAAAAGTATGTCTCTTTGCAGATGACACAAAGATCTGCAACAGAGTTGATGCACAGGGTGGGGTGGAAAGGATGAGAAGGGACTTGGCAAGGTTAGAGGAATGGTCAGATGTAGGCAGCTTAGATTCAATGCTGAGAAGTGCAAGGTAATGCACCTGGAAACAAAAACCAGGGAAGAGTACACAATGGGGGTGAGATACTAACAACAACAAAAATGGAAAGGAACGGGGGTAGTCATATTGGATGACCTAAAGGTGGGCAAGCAATGTGAGAGGGCAGCAAGGAGGGCTGGGGGATACTGGGATGCCTAGGGCGGCATCACCAGTAGAAAACAGGAAGTCATTATCCCTCTGTACAGACAGCTGGTGAGACCCCATCTGGAGTACTGTGTGCAGTTCTGGAGACCCAATCTCATAAAGACATAGACAGGATGGAAGCTGTCCAGAGGAGGCAACTAAAATGGTGCAGGGTCTTCACGGAAGACATATGAAGAGAGACTAAGGAGCTTAATATGTATAGCCTCGAGGAAAGGAGGGAGAGGGGACATGATAGAAACATTCAAGTACCTCAAGGAATCAACAAAGTCCAAGAGGTAGCATCTTTCAAAAAGAGGTGTGCAAGAACAAGAGGGCACAATTTGAAGATGGGGGGCGGCTCAGAGGTAATTTAAGGAAGTATTTTTTCACAGTGAGGGTTGTGGATGCATGGAACGGCCTTCCGAAGGAGGTTGTGGAGTCAAAAACAGTGGTGGAATTCAAGCATGCATGGGACAGTCATAAGGCAATTCTAGGGGTTGGGAGTAGGAAGAAGTAGGCTGCTGGTTAACTAGGATCTGCAGCTTATCCAGTAGGTAGGGAAATGGGCAGACTGGGTGGACCAAGTGGTCCTTATCTGCCGTCAAAAAATTCTATGTTTAATCACACATGTTTTAGCATCTCAAGCAGTGGAATAAATTCTATCATATAGTCTTGTAAATTTAGTCAGTTAACTTGTAAAAATCTAAAACAGCCTGGCAGAGACTGAGCCCAGAGCACAGATATGCAGCGCCTTTCGTCTGAACCAGTTGGGGCTTGCTTCGAAAAAGCGCCTGCGGTGTGATTGGCTGGCTTAGGCCCGTACCTTGCTGCTTGCAGATCCGAGGAGCATGGAGCGGTAGGCGGCTGCTGGATTGCCGTCTGACTGGGGGGGTGGAACTCAGTATCAGCTCAGTATCAACAGCTTAGTATCAAAATGCATGTTAATGTGCACCTCCACTGCTTCAGCATGGCATTCTCTTACCTTGTCATCTTGTCCTCAGTGCCGCTGATCCTATGCTGCCCACTCCAGTCACTTGTATCCTGCTTCTCTTGCCCTGGCGAGCTGCTCCTGTCACCAGACCTTTTTGTTTTGTTACAAAGGTTTTGATCCTTCTGCTCCCTTTCCGCTTCCTTCTGCTCCTGCTCATCCAGCCCCATCACCCAAATTTCTCAGGAGTTACCAGCTCAGTGATACTCTGTTGGCCCCACCCTCCATGGTACAACCAGTAGGGGGAGGGCCACCCCCCATGTCCTCGTCCTGATGGAGCAGTGTCTTGTCGGTGGTGCAGAGCCTGTGATGGATTGAAGCTTCATCCTACTGTTCATGTTTTTTTCTTTCTTCCATTTTTCCACCTACCATCTAGGGCTGCCTGGTGCAATGATACAGGACTGTGCACGTGCACTGCATGCACATATACCCAAGTGTCTTGAGTGCCCAAGCGCTGAGACTCTCCGCTGCACTGCCACCGGGTCTCACTCAGGTGGTATCTGCTGAACAGGACATCTGACCCCCACCCCAGCCCCAAAGGAGGAGAGCAGTCCTCAAGATACTCAATTTTCTCTCCCCTGGCCAACAGCAACCAGATTCTGCACCTGACCCCCTGTTGCTGGTGTGGCAGATGGTAGTGCTACCGACGAGCCACAGGGCTGGCGTCACCATACCCTTCTAACTCAGCTTCAGCCCTCCAGGTGGCCTTCACTTTCTAGTTGCCATCATTCAGCTCTTGCTGTTACTCTGTCCGCTTCCATCCACTAAACGTGACCTGACCGCCAACCATCAGGCTCTTGCTTCAGCCGGCTGACCTAGTTTCTATTATGCTGTTCTTCTCTGCACTTCCACATTGAATCTTCTCAGGTATCATCCATCAAATTTATAAATTTTTTGTTGTAGTAATTTTACCAGAGTCCATGCTTCTGTCTTACTTCCCTAGGCCCCCAGCAACCATTGTGCTATAAAGTTTTGTCTTTGTCACTAAGTTAATGTTGTGTAGCTTCTACAAAACTTTCTGTGGTCCTGGAAGTACTAATCTGCTCCTCCGGTCGCTCGTACCCCCTTCTTTCACCCACTTCACTGCTCATATATGCAAAAGTTGTTGATCTTCTCTGTTTCATCAGCACAACATCTCAGTTTTTTTTCATCAGCTTCTTTTTTTTTTTTATTTTTTTTTTGTTGACCGGATAAGTGCACTAAACAAATTCTGCCTATTTTCAGGCACAACCCGGGGGAAAGGGGATACAGATGAATGCCAACTGACTTTGAACCAGATTAAGCTGTTGGTGGTATTTTAGTGAATGGGGGAAATTTGGCCAGGACACTGCGGAAATTCCCCTACTCGTTGCTGGGTGGCGCTGCTGCTCTACGGGTGTTGGAGAAGTTCAGTGCGTTTGGAGACATGGAGGAGGACGGAGTTGTGCTGCAAGCACTAGGCACTGGAGTCTCTGAAAATGCAGCCTCTCTCCCGACTGAATCAGTAATGGATACAGCAACTCAAGAGCGGATTACTATTTTAGAGCCGGACAATAGATTGTCTTTGCAAGAGAAAAAAGAAATTCTACAAATAGAGCTCAGGTCAGTGGAAATCCTCCTAGCTACTGAATCTCTGGGACAAGATGAACAAGGTAAAAGGAAGCGAATACAAGATACTCCATCATGCCATTCTACCTCACCTAAAGCAGAGGTTTTCGCGTTGGATTCCTCATCACAGGTTGTGCACTCTGAGAGGGTGCGAGAGGCAGAGGCAGGGATACAGTCCACGTCCCGCGTCACAGATTGTGCTCAGTGGTCACCAGAGACAGCGCTTGAAAATGCAGGTTGGATACGGGCACCGACAGGCAAATGGCTCGTTGATTCAAGGTCAGAGTTACTCCAGGAAGACACCAGAGAGTCTGCCGGAAGCAGGCCTGTCTCAAGGGGTCCAGGTTTAGCCCGTGACATATCTCAGGATCCTGTGCAGGTTTTGATCTCTGTCCCTACAGAAAAATGAGAAGTGGCTCATGAAGTATTACCAGATGAAGTTTCAGGTAAGGTGAATTTTTCACCTTTAGACACACAGAATGAACAGACTGACATTCGATCGGGGGTTTCGGACAAAGGGCAGGAAGATGAAGCTACAGAAAACAGGGAGATTTCTCCTCAGGTTCCCCCTTCTGGACCTAAGCAACCAATTTTTAGGCCTATAAGGAAGCAAATTGACTTGGCAAATCACAGACAGGCTATACACTTAAGATATTTGACTGGTATGCAGGAATCCCCTGATAGACAATATGTGGGGCAGGTTCTCATTAAGCAATCCTTGGGGTTTATCCCCGCAGACATTTATGCATTTATACACATATCGGGGGAGCGTACTTTCGATATCAGTTTTCGAACTGCAGAACTATCAGAAAGGTTTTGGACAAAGTATGCTGTATTAAAAACTAATCCATTATAGACCCCTTTTCAGGTTACTCCTATTTCCAAACAAGCATTTCAGTTTATAACTAATCTTTTCCGAAGCTAAGGAGTAAATATTGTTGATATGATGTTTTGGTTGGAACAGCAGTGTGAAGTCCTGGGAAACCCGGATCCCATTGTAGATAATGAAGACTTCTGGAATGGGGGTTGGAGGGTAAAAATTAAGCTTTTTGAAGAGGGTATGGACTTTAAACATCTACCTAATTGCCTCTTCATTAGCAAAGACAAAGGCTTTATTTTTTATCCGGGACAGCCACGTAGATGTTATAGATGTGGGTCTGCCAGACATATTAGTACATCTTGTATGATTCTTCTGTGCTTCTATTATGGAGAACCAGGTCATTCAGGTTTTCATTGTGAGAATACTCCTAAATGTTCTTTGTGTCAGGACACAGGACATGAGTTTACTGATTGTCCAAAGGCATCCCATAATACAGATGATGCTGACTTTGGGTTACAGGATCAGTATTTGGCTAAAGCAGCTAGAAAAGTGAACCCCAGATCAGAGCCCTGGGTTCCTCCAGTACCATGCCCCAGAAATTCTTCTATGGGCCATACGTATGCTAAGGCAGTGAGACAGGGGGCCTTCATCTACTTCGGATCAAATAGGGGTAGCAAACCCAAAACAGATAGCCCCAGTGGAAATACTAATATAAGAACCAGTTAGTGATGTTACACTTGCTCCTCAAGGTATGTTGGAGGTCTCTACCTCCATGCCTCCCACATCTCTCCCTCCCAGGGACTTCCAGTCTGTCTCTTTGAAAGGTAATAAGTCTGTGCTGCCAGTCCCAGATGGTATATCTCTCTCCAACCCTTTTGATGTATTACAGATGGAGGAGGAGGGGGACTCAGATGCTGTCTCTGGTACATCCTCACAGAAAGATGCCATGTCAGATCTAGACACTCCTTTGGAACCTGTCGTAAAGGTTAAAAAGAAACTAATGGATACTAGGATGGGATTCAGGAAAAGTATTAGGAAAAAGACTTGATAAATTATTACTCTGGATTATTCAGCTAGACAGTATAATTTGTCTTTTGCTAGCCTCAATGTAAATAGTATTCATACTGAATGTAAACGTTTAGCTACTTTCATATTATTTTCCAGTAATGCAGCTGATGTGGGTTTTTTTCCAAGATACCAGGTTATATGATGTGAAGGATTTTGATACCGCCTCAGCAGCATGGGTATGGGGCCCTTGTTTTTGGTTGGGGGGGATCTTTGTTGTGGAGTGGGTATTTGTTTTTCTGTTTCAGACTTTAGTGTAGTACATTTTGTTGATATTTTTCCAGGAAGAGCAATTTTGTTGGATATTCAGGTACAGGGAGTAGATTTTCAGCTAATTAATATTTATGCACCACAGGGTAAAACTGCACGGATTGACTTGTTAAAATTGATTAGACCATATTTATTTACTAGTAAAAATATAGTGTTGGGTGGTGATTTTAATATTAGTAGGTTTTCCTTTGATAAAACAGGAAAGACACAAAAAGTATTTTGTGATGTAGGATTTTTAAATGATTTATTACACCAAACTGGGCTTAGATATGTTTTTAGTAAAGAGCAGCAGAATAATTCTAAGACCTTTTTTCAAAGTAAGAAAGCTACAAGGATAGATTATTTTTTTCTTATCCCAACTTTGCTGTATAAGCATCAGAAAGTGCATATTGTAGCTACCTCAGATCACGGGTTATTGATAATGACTATCTCTAGTTTTCAAGAGACTACTAAAGGTCCGGGCTACTGGAGAATGAATCTTTCCTTACTTGATAGTCCAGAGATTATGGAGGGGGTTTATTTCTCTATTGGAAGCTAGACAATCAGTTTTTTTCTATATGATTCTCCTGTTTCTTGGTGGGAGGATAGTAAACAGTATTTGAGGGAGTATTTCCAAAAATTGGGGAAATTAATGGGGACACATCAAAAAGATAAGTACTTTGTTTTAAGAGACTGCCTTAGCTATTTGCAATTTTTACAGTTACAAGGGGATAAATGTTACAAATAGCGACTGTTAAGGCAGAATTGGTACAACTTCAATATGACAGAATGAAATCCTTAGAGAGGGAATAACGGTTTGGTAAACAAGGGAAGCAAGCTTTTACTAACCCTTTTGATAGCTGTAAAGCTCATAGAAATCAGAAGGAGATTAAAAGTATTAAAACAAAGGATGGGACTATATTACTTACTAATACCGAAATTTTGCAAGTTTATTTCTTCTATGGTTAAAGAAGACACAGCTATACAGGACTCTCTTTTGGATTATTGGTTGCAAGAAATAAGTCTCCCACAGGTACCAGAGCATTACTTCCTTTCCTTATTGACCCCCATTTCAAGTTCGGAGCTTACAAATACAATTTCTGCTTTCCCCTTAAGGAAGGCATCAGGCAATGATGGTTTACCCAGTGAAATTTATTCTTATGTGAATCGCTGTTTAGGAAAGGAATTAACACTATGTATAATGCTTGTCTGAATGATAACCATATTCTGGATGATATGAATATAGGTTTATTAATACTGTTATTTATGAGTGGTGAGAAGAAGTTATTGAGGAATTGGAGGCCTATCTCCCTGCTGAATATAGATTTTAAAATTCTCACTAAAATGCTGGGTGCTAGACTAATTTTAGTCCTGCAAGATATTGTTTTACCAACACAATACTGTTCAGTACCAGGGAGACGCATTACGGATGGATTGATTTTGTTGAGAGAAATAATGGAAAAAGGAAGGTCACAGGAAATTATGTTTTTTTTTGGTTAGTTTAGATCAAGCAAAGGCATTTGTTAGAGTAGCACATAGTTATGTATGGAAATGTATTTTGAAATTTAATTTTCCAAGGCATTTCATTAATTGGATTTGTATGTGCTATACTGATGCTACAACAATACCATATATGAATGGGTGGTTGGGTTTTAGCTGTGCTATAAAGAGAGGGGTTAAGCAGGGCTGTCCTCTGAGCCCTATGTTATACATTTTGACTTTGAAACCTTTATTACACAAAGTAATGTTAGATATATCGATTCAAGGGGTAAAAGTGTCACGTGATGATAAAGAGATTAAATATGTTGCATATGCTGATGATTTATGTTTTACCTTGGCAGATTTTCCCTCTGGTCGAGTGTTGGGAACCTTGCTACATAACTTCACCCAGGAAACAGGTTCCAGAATAAATTTCGACAAAAGTAAGTGTGTACCAATAGGGTCAGTTTTAACACAGCATCAGGAAATACTTGGTATACCAATTACTTTTTCCCACTGTAAAATTGTAGGGGTCTGTTTTGGTCAGGATGACATGGGCTTTCTGAATTGGATATTCTATTGGCAGAAGCCCAAAGGAAAGTGTCATATTGGAATAGATTGTTTCTCTCAAAAAGGAAGAGGGTATATATGTTAAAAACATTTTTATTGAGTATGTTTTTACATCTCAGTGTGGTATATATGTTACCTAAACAGCTGGAAACAAAGGTGTACAGTGTTTTTTTTTTTCAAGGTATTTGGGGCAGTCGCCTTAATCCTCTCAAGAGAAGGGTATTGTATTTATCCATTACAAGTGGAGGCCTGGGGATGATTAATCTGGTATTGTCTTTTTTTTTTAGTATATTTTTTCAGACAAATATTTCTCCCCTTTTACGAAGGAGAGAAATGCTTTGAGCCCCTCGGGTTTTGGATGCAGTAGAACCTTGGTTGGAGTCTTGGGAACTTCACAAGGGAATGGCTAGGCAGAAATCTATTTTAGGCTTACCAGCACATTTTCAAAACTGCTTTAGTAAAATTAAATTATGGGGTTTAACCAAATTAGAAGGGAGTTCACTGTCAAGGAAAGAACTGTATAATTATTTGGTTCAAAAATTTTTTTGGGACACTCCACATTTTGGATCTCACCCTGATCTGGAGTTTAAACAAATTGCGCAAATGCTGACGAACCCCCGTATACCAGTTTTTATGTGGGATGTTTTGTGGCTTTGCACTCATGGTAAACTAAATGTCAAAAATAATTTGAAGCATAAAGGACTGACGGAAAGGTTTTGCCTAAGACAGGACTGGTGCAGCCAAAAGTTGGAAACAATGAACCATTTGTTTTTTGACTGTCCTTTCATAAAGCAATTTTGGGGTGAAGTGGCTAGGTATTGGGTAGGTTTCCCCGTTACTGAACTAAATTCTGATATCCTGCTTTTAGGAATTCTACCTTCAGGGCGGAAGAAATATAGTTCCGGGACAATATCTTTAATTCTCATATTTATTAAGTACCATATTTGGCAGATTTGATGTCAGTGGTCATTAAGACAAAAATATGTGACTCCGGAACAATTATTTTGGACCATACATAAGAGTTTGGTAGCGTTTAAACTGCAAGAATTGTTTGCGGTCCCACCTCAGAGGTATAAACTATGGTGGACCAGTATTGATTGGTTGGATACGGGTTAGGGTTTTATTTCCCATTTGTCGGTAACAATTATTTTGCCTTGAAGTTACCTTTATGTACTGATAAGTAGGATATTAATTTTATTAAAGTCTGTCCTTCTAAAACTTTGCCTTAAGAGGCAGTAAGATGACATATTGTTCAGTAGATATTTTTTTCACAAGTCTGATATACTTCCCTGCTCTACTAGTAGGGATGGGAAGAGGGTTCAGTGTCAGCAAGGATCAATGTTTAAGTATGCCTCAATCTCTATAGTAATGTTTTCTTTTTCTTCAAAGTAGGCTGTGATGTTTTGTTGAATTGTCTTTTATTCTTTTCCAAATATTGTATGGCATAATTCTGCAGTTTCTGTTCTTTTATAATTTGAATGAAAACTCCCCTACTTATTAGCAGGTATGGGAGGGGGTTTATATACCAGTATGAATGATCTGTGTTTGACGATTCTGTATGTGTAAATTTGTTTTGATTTATTATTATGAGTTGTATAGTAATATAATTTTGCATATTGTTTTTCAAGTCTTGAATAAAATTCTCCTACTTTTAGTGGGGGAGGAGGGAGAGTTGTTATTATGTGGGGTAATAGTGTCAGTGGCTCAGTAGGTAGCACACTCGCCTCTGAGGCTGGGAGATCAGAGGGCTGTGGGTTCAGTTCCCACATCTGGCACTTGGGTTAATATCCCAGTACTGACACTGTAGTGCAGCATGAGAGGGGTGCTGTACTTCTGAGGTGCCGTCTTTCGGATGAGATGTTAAACTGAGGTCCCATCTGCTTGGATTGGTGGTAGTTCAGGTGGATGTTAAAGATCCCATGGCACTTATCAAAAGAGTAGGGGAATTTCCCCGGTGTCCTGGGCAAATTTCCCTCATTCACTAAAAAAATACCACCAACAGCTTAATATGGTTCATGGTCAATTGGCATTCATCTGTATCCCCTTCCCCTGGGTCGTGCCTGAAAATAGGCAGGATTTGTCTAGTGCACTTACCTGGTCAACAAAAACTAAATAAATAAATAAACAGTATGATGTAATAAGTACTTCAGTTTTTGATTCGTCTTTGGTATATTGCAATACTGTTTTGTATTACGTTGTTTTATTTTATGATGGAATGTCTCTTTCAGTATTTGATTTTCCTTATTAATGAGTTTGTATGATGTATTATTGATTTGTATTTTTTTCATATGGTTTAAATAATAAAAAAAATTCCCCTACTCTTTTTTCGAGAAGTGCCTTGGGATCTTTAACTTCCACCTGAACAGACAGATGGGACCTCGGTTTAACATCTCATCCAAAAGATGGCATCTCAGAAGTGCAGCACCACAGTGTCAATATTTGACTATTAACCCAAGTGCCTGGTGTGCTAGAACCCACAGCCTTCTGATCTCCTGGCCTTAGAGGCAAGTGTGCTACCTGCTAAGCCACTGGCACTGCTATTTGCTTTTAATCCATCTGATCTTGGGAATGCTAATATTCAGTCCCAGCTTTTTTTGGGACCTGATAAATATACCAAGTAGGGATTGGACGAATTGTACTTTTTAGTATTTGACCAAATCCCAAAAAGTTAATGATAGTATTTGCCAAATAATGAATACAGATAGTGAATGAAAACATAAGGCTTGCAGTCCTTAGAATTGTCATTTTTATTTCATTTTATTATTACTTTTTAGTTTAAAGCTTGTTAAGCAATAATTTAAAATCAAAGTGAGGTAGTGACAATCACTGAGCAAAGTTGCATACAGCATTTCTTATTTCTCCTAGCTTTAACTTTAGCAAAATTAGCAACTAGCAGCTTTTTGAGAGTGGGGACATGCAGTATTATGGACCAGATATAAGTGGTGGGGAGCTTGCTTCAAATGCAAAAATGACTATTTGGTATTTAGACTGGTTTCAGTTAGGTATCTAAATACAAACAGTTGGGGTTGGCCGCTATTCGGGTACATAGCGAATACGAAGCAAATATTTGTCTGACATCTAATACCAAACATGGTAGTCAGAGATCATAGCAACAAGTCATGAATTGTTTTCGCACTAGCATCTTCATGCCACCAAAGCTCTTCCCATTGAATGGTAAAGCAGCAGTATTACTCATCATGTTTTTGTTTTTTTTGTTGTTGTTGGCAATATTGTATTTCTGGCAGAAACATTAATATACCAGTTTTTTTTTTTTCACTTTCTTTCATTCCTGAACAGAGCTGGGTAAAGTTTTCAAAAGTTTTCGCTCTCCTGCATTGCCCACCATGAAAAATAAAAAAAAAGCATCCTGTGGTGATGAAGTGCAGTTTACCATCACAAACCTATGCTAGCAGCCAGTCCAGTAGTGTGGTGGAAGTTTCACCACCCACCACGCCGGTGACCCGGGATCAGGAGCGGTTTCAGGTTGCTGGGGGCTGGCCAGGGAGGGAGAGGACACAGTGTCCACTGTATTGCTCTCCTCTCCCGGGGAAGGGGAGGTTGCTAGCTCCACCGTGTGACTGCCACCAGGTGGAGGCCTGGTGATAGGACAGGTAGGGAGCAGCAAGAATGTGAGGGAGATGCGGGTCTTCTCTGGTGCATGCGTGCCTCTATATGTATGCATGCATCGATGTGCATGATCCAGCAATAGGAAGGGAGAAAATCAAGAGGAAAATACATGGGGCAGGCTTCATGAAGCTCTGCCCTTGCAGTTGTGGTCTGCTGTACCTTCCAGCCAGGGGCGCTGTGTGGATGTGTGTGCTCTGGGGGGGGGCCCTCCCCTCCCAAACCCATGGAGGAACTAGCTCCTGGCTGGTGGAGGTGAGGAACAGCTGCATCTCACAGAGACAGGGCTTATAGCTGCCCATCCTGCATGGGAGGATCAAAACTGCTGTGGAAAAAGAAACTTGCTAGCACCATAATAATATAATAGATTCACAAGATGAATCCAGTATGTACAGTCCAAATGTACCATTAATGAGCTAAATTTTTAAATATAGTTTTGTGAGTCATTAAATACAAATATTGAGCCCTATTCATGAGCGGGTGAAGTACATGGTGCACCATATTACACCCCCGCGCAGCTCCGCACCATGGAGATCCCACATGGGGACCCCATTGGTGAACAGCTGTCTCTGCATGGCTCCTTTACACAGCCCTCCCCGGTTCATGGGGGTGTTCCAGTGTGGGGCTGTGGACCTGGTCGCGTGGCCATTCGACTGCCCGGACTGAGTCCTGGAGTGGATCCCTTGCGCCCGCAGGGTGCCATGTTTGTCCCAGCACCAGGCAAGATGTTGGGGTCAAAGTTGTCAGCCAACCACCCCCAGTGCAGCCAGTGTGCCCTGAAGGCAGGGGCATCCATATTGGGGTTGCCAATGCCCCCCGCCTAGTCTGCAGCAGCTGAAGGCATCTCCATCCCCGGAGGGTGCGTAACCTGCTGCCTGGATTTACAGCTGCTTTCAAAACATGTAGTGGCCAGCCATCGCGTACAGCACTCTGCGGTTTCGTGTATCGCATGGAGTACTGCCATGGCCCACACACTGCCCCCCTGCCCGCCCCAGTGCAGAGCTGCGCACGCGGCTGAGTATCGGCCAGGGATCGGGCACATAGGCTGGGGTGGCCCTGCTTTGTGCATCACGTGGATGGGGTGCAGTGTGCATGGCTGGGTGCAGGTGGGCTATGCACCTGGGTTTCACGGCATGTATCCCATCCGCACCCTTTGTGAATAGGGCCCATAGTTATAAAAGCTGAGGGGTTGTTTTTGGTGGAATTAAAAAACACTGATTAGCAATCTAAGGATGTCAGAAATACATTTTTGCTAAAATATTATACGGTGTCATTTTGTTGCCTAGTACCAAATACTGCTCCTTTAATTCTAATGTCTCATTTTGATATTAAAGTACAGCTAACTCTGAACTTCTTTTGCAACCTGTTTACAATGCATTGCAGATGAGTGGACCAACTGCTGTAGCTGTAGTTCAGTGCTGTACAGAAGCACAAAAAAAACAACACAGCCGTGTCACACTCCAGCCTTTGCACGTTGAAACTATGATGCTGTATAAGTTCTGTTTTTTATTTTAATTCAGATTTTTATCCTCCAGATTGTGCCCTACTAGTCAGGGCAGTACCCACTTGTAGTTGGTAAACTCCCAGCCTTGACAGTCAGTACATCCTCCGTCCCACCAGTGGACATCTTGCGAAGTGGGGCCCAAGAGTGGATGACCCTTTGTCCTAGTGGTCTGTGTTTTTCCCCCTGGTTTTATCCAGCCCTCCATCCACTTAAAAGTGCACCAGCTCACTAATGGCTGCGGATGCCACAGCAGTTCTGAGAGGGAGGTAGCAAGGTCCCTTGCCCTCCACGGGGGTTGCTGCAATGCCAAGTGAAGTTCCATTCCTCCCCAGGTTAAGACATGCTGCCATAGGCCAACACTATTGCCCATGTGTCCCTGACCACCCGGGTCCACTTCCACATTGGATCTCTGGCACAGCAGCGCAATGTGTTGCTGCTGGGTCAACAAGCAGCAACGCTCTATAATTTCTGATCTTCACACTAGCTTTTGTTCCTTCATAGAGACTTTCTGTTAGCTTTGAAGTCCACCTGGAAATTGCATTACTACTCAGGACCTTTCATAGTCCTCTCCAAACATGTCTGTCTGAAATCTGTGAAACGTGTGTGTATGTCACTTACAAACTTACGTTGTAACTATTCCAAAAAGAGCTGACAGTGCTTTTTATTAATCAGGCAGCAGCTGTTCATTTGTACCAAGGTAGGACAAAGTAGGTCACCAAATGTGACCTGGCAATTCATTCTAGCCACCTTTGTTTATTTACATTCTCCATCTTAGCGGGTTGCAGCACTAAGTACATCTGTGTGTGCAGAGACTTCTGGATCTGGCTCTGTGAAATATTGAGGGCCACTGTCAGGATCACTTGCTCCACTACGCATGCACAGACTTTTGCTGCTGTGTGGTCTGCAGTCAGAGATCACGGTACATATGTGCACCATGTATTTGGAGCTGCAGTTCGTACCACGTCTTCACTGTTGCCCCAGTGATGCTCCACCTGCCAAAACTGGGTTCCACTCTTTTTCCACCTGGCTTGCCCAGAAGCAGATAAACCAGACAGTATCCTTTCTCCTTGTAGTGATGTCAAGGACAAACTCTCAAGTGGGTACTGCTCTGACAAAAAAAGTGGTATCAAAGTGGTTCAAGTCAACTGTTCCAGCTGTGCTTCCGTGTTGTTATATAAGCAGATAAATAACAGGGTGTGGCTTCTTATGTCATAACAGCATGCACATGTGCATTGTGAGACATGAGGTGTTTCACACTGAGTGCCTTCAGCACCTGAAAGTGCAGTCATTACATAACAACCCACACCCTAGGGTGTCTTACAACACTTATAAAATGGGTAAACTGTGAAACAAAAATTATAAACGCAAATGAATGTCTTATTTTAATTACAAACATGTATTTTCATGTTTGTTAAAAGTAACTAGAAAAAGTAGTCCATCCCCTTCTGTCAATCATCTATCTTTTTTATATATTCAACAAATGGAATGTTTGTTTATTGCAAAATATAGGAATTTAAACTTCTGCAGAATTCCTTTGGCAAAATGCCACCCCCCAACCCCCGTACACACAACAGAAGGCCTTACATGGAGCCAAAGTCTTATTTTTTTTTGATAGGGTAAGCAGCAGAGACTGCTCAGGAAAGCTTGTAAGGAAAGGATGGGAACTTTTCATGGTCACAAAACAAGCACCACAAATGAAAACTGTGAATAGTACTTCATTTTTTAATTTGTTAATGTGTGTAAGGATATTGTGTGAGGACGTACCCAATTAGAATAGCACTTCAATAATAGTGCAAGGTAAAACAGCGCAGTCTATACTGCGCTACCATGGCCAATGACAAGAGAAGTACAGTGCTATGTAAGAAGTGCTCCACTGGTCACTGTCCGTGGTACTAGTACCCAAGTCAAGGTCCGAGGAATGGAAGAGGCTGACTGAGCTGCTCCTGTGGTGTGGCGTGGTAATACAAGAGCAGCTGGGCTAGAAAAGTGGTGGAGACCAGTGTTCAAATCCTAATCTCCACAATTTTACTTCTTCTCCCATAATCCAACTCTGACTCAGAGTTGATTTTATTTAATTGCAGGGTGTGCGGGGGGCATAGCTCCCCTGCGTCGGGGGGTGCAGGGGGCAGAGCCCCACTCAAAACTAATGTTTTACAGTAGTAGTGATCAGGAACCACACTTACGATTGCTACCATTGGTGCTTATTCTGTTGGCGGCATTGTCTCCTGACACTTTTCTTTTCAATCTGCGCTGTATGAACAGCACTGTTTTTGACAGGTGCTGTTCTGACCTAGTGCTGTGTGAGGACAGATCATTTAATTGTTTCTTTATTTAAATGTCTAGATGTTTTAGCTTTTTAAGGCTTATTTGAAGGTTTTTGGTGAGTAATGATGGCAGCCACATTTGCGATGGCAATCAGGGATGAGTGGAGTGCATCATGAATTCTGTGTTATTTCCCGAATTTCCAAGTCCCACTGGCTGAACCTGTGCATCTGTGGGTGATTAACAAATATGTCTCAGGACTTGTGTAGCCAATAAGGAAACAGAAACTTTACACCCCCCTTTTATAATGTTAACTATATGTACGTAAGACACGTATGATGACTGCACTTCATAAAATTATTTAACAATTTAGTAAAATGTTTATTGTATTTTAATGTAGTGTTTGTTGTTTATATTGTAACATATTTGTATTAGCATGTTGGATGCCACTGCAAACAAGCCTTCAGCGCAGTGGTCTTATCCAGATAATAAAAGTGAAATTCTGTTACTCCAAAGCCAGTATCTATTTTGTTTTGTACCTCCCACCCCCCCTGACTGGCCTCTCCTTTGGACCACACACACACAGGATCCCCAGCCACCACTTCTCCCTTAGTTGCCATCGGCTGCCCCGCTGCTGCTAGTTATCCCCGGGCGACCCAATGTATCCCTTCCATTGGACGGGTCCTTCCTTCCAGGGAAGAAGTGCCAGGAGGCACATCTAGTTAGTCCAGGGCCGGTGAGGGGACAGCACTGGGCTATCCTGGGCTACTGTGGCGCCAGGGACCAGTGGCTGTCATCCAGTTGGTCAGGGTTTTTTTCCTGTTTTCTGGCTGCACCAACTCACCGTAGGAGCGCCGCAGCATGCGCCCTGAATGGGCACATCTGGCAGTGTGTGGTCACCCACACTGCCTGCGACACCACCCCAGAATCGCTAGACAGACAGAAAGCATCTTTGCTCCCCCAGGAAGGAGGCGCCCTGAATTCCCTCCCTGCCGGCACCTGCTCCTGACATCCCGGACCTGGGTCATGAACCCAGTCGCCAGTGTGCCGAGCGAACACCTATCGCCTGGCACCACGTGGCTGGCCTCCATTTTTTTTTACTTTATCTTTTTTGTGTTAATACAAGTGTAAACAGTACAGTCATGTAGGAGAAAGACCACGTTACAGTCACATAATACATTACATTGGCATATTTGGTCAGCTGCAGTTCGTCACATCCCTTGAAGGCATACCAAAGCCTAAAAGAGCTTTATTTAAAACAAACAGTAATATTTATTATCAGCCTCATTTGCGGCTAATGGACTAGGACTGCATGTAACTACATAACATATTAAAGCAAAATGAAACAGGTTATCTTACCTGAGGGGTCTCAAGTTATTTTACCTAATTATTATTTACTTCTCCCACCATCTGAGAATGATAGTACATTAGATTATAAAAATAAAACAAAACAGAAGGTCTTAGATCAAAAAGTCATTACCTGTCTAAATCTGTCAATAACGTATAGCACCAGGTTCTTGTTATCCTAATATATACAAAAAGGAATTTTTTAGCAACATTGTTTCAATACCCCCTGAATTTAACATATGAAAAAAGTCTTCCCATCAGTTAACACCAGTCAGGTTTCAGCAAAGGCTCATACAGCAACAGTGACCTAACTTTGATTGGAAAAATTTAAATAAGCACGTTAAAAAGGCACAGCTTTTATAGTGAAAGAAGCATCCTGTCCACTCTATCAGTGATGCTACATCAGTCAACCCTTTTTCCACAAGAAAACAGTTATAGCCATATTCATTAGCTCACTTTGGCCCAGTGCAACACCCCAGCATGTTGTACTGTTTAACTATATTGTCTTTTAAATTCAAGGTTTGAAACAAAAGTCCTGCATACATCAAAATTTCAGCCGAAGCTGAAATCCGCACTTCAAAGAATTAGTCCAGAACAGCCGCAGTGGACATTGGGAATTATCAGGAAAGCTACTAACAAAAGCAGTAAACATTCCTTATTGTACTCAAGGCACCTCTCATGAACATCATACTTGAGAAATGTTCCTTGAAAAGACTGCCGAAACTTCTTCAGCCCTCCATCTCTGAGACATTACACGTAGCCTCCCATGCAAGATCCTCCGCTTCAGTCTTTCTAATTAGCTTTTCCGCTTCCTTTGGATGCGGATAGATGTAGATGTGCACCCCATGTTGTACTCAAAGCTTTGCAGGGTACGCTGACAACAATGAGGCTTGCAACTCACACAACCTCCGTTTTACTCCATCGACGCTCTTTTGCTTCATTCGAGTGGAATGACTGTGGTCTGGAAAGAACTGGACTTTTGCTCCCTCTATCTCCACTTCTCTAATCATCCTTTGCTGCCTTCAGAATTGTATGCATTGAGACAGGGAAAACAGTTTCATTAGCAAAGTATGTGAGATACTTTCATGTGCTCTCCGGGGAGTGCTACGATATGAACAATCAGAGACTGGGGGATAGCGACGCACATTTCTAAGCCAAGCCAAAAATAGTGTCTTGGGGATCTGAACCGTCAGATGCTTCCAGAATTCCATTCCTTGCATGTCGTGCTCTCTAACCACATTTTCTGCATGTTTTAAATGAACCCTAAGCATACTGTAGTTCCTGCACCAACCCTTGTGTCGCAGTCGGCAGTGCCTCTGTCACTTGGGTCCATGCCACTGACACGCTCAACTCCACATTTTATATGCACTGCGAGAAAGTGTCAGATTTGTTGTTCAGCAGCACAAGATTTGCACCGATTTTCTGCATTGTGGTTTGCAGAGTGAGAAGTGTCACGTCCCCTTCTGAAGAGCCGGCTGGCTCAGACTGCTTGCCGCCATCACAGCCTCCTGCATGTAGTTTGAAAAAAGTCCTATGAAGAAGTATCCTTATTTTTTGGCCTTACCAATGTAACATTGAGTTCAGATTTGCACAGCAGATACTGCAGGAACTTCCAGTAGTAGTCTTGCCTTTGAATGACCAAAGAGTCCAGCAGAAAACTGACTTTTCCCCCAAAGAGCCTGCTTGTATGACAGGAGCTGAGCTACAGTGCATTTTGTCACCCAGCCTGCTAGGCTCCACCCCTGTCAGTATCCATTTCGATTGCATGAGTGAAAGAAATGGTTAATTGTTGTTTCCTCTACTTTGAGAAAATATTTAAGATACACATGAAAAATTAAATTAGCCATGTTAAAACACAACTGGCAATTAAAAGGTCCTCAGTGAACACTGGCTTTGGATTAACAGAACAGGCAGGCCTTCCCTTGATGGACTGTCTAAACTAGAGTCCCATCCCAAATGCTTTTCATGTTCTATCAAACATTCTTGCAAACATCTATTCGTCTAACCTAGCTGCTTTCCTCTTTTAGAAATCACATCTTTATACAGCTAACCTTTTTGTAATGTGACTGTTTTTGCGCAATGTAAATATTTTTTATTTAATCTGATACCATTTGCAACAGTAGTGCAAACTAACCATGATGTACAAAGTACAAAAAATATATTAAATAAATTAGGCATATTTCAAATAAAGCTGTGACAAAGGGGATTAGAATGAGAGGGTCTAAGGGAGTGGTGGGGAGTAGAATGGGTCAAGTGTGAGTAAAGGTACTATACAGCAGGGACAGCTGACACTGGGGGATGTAGGAGTGCCACCAACTTTACTAAAAGGTAATGGGGGAGAATTAAAGGAGAGAGAGAGAGAGAGGGAGAGGAGGGAGGGAGGGAGGAGGGAGAGAGAGAGAGAGAGAGAGAAAGTTTAGGTGAAGGTACAGTAAGGAGTAAAATGGTCCCATAGGAGGGGGTCTTGAGAGAGAGAGGGGAAAGGTTCGGGTGAAGGCACAGTAGGAGGTGAATTGATCCTGCAGGAAGGCCAAGAGAGAGAGGAAAGGTTTAGGTGCAGGCACAATAGGGGCAAATTGATCTCGAAGGAGGGCCTTATGAGAGAGGAGGGGGAAGAACAGATAGGGTGGGGGAGGCTAATCCAGAGGCAGGGAGGTTTGAAGGCAGATTAACTGGTAGATGTTTTGCAGTGGGGATAGAGAAGAAACAAGTATCTGTAGAATGGAAGAAGAGGGACAGTGGCAGCTCCTGCAGTGGCGGAGCTAAAGGGGGCACTTGGGGGGTAGTCGCCCCTCTTGGTTGCACCAGCATAAGTAGTGGTACACCTCCACCATCTTTATTCACTGTTGGGTGCCCACTGTGGAGCCCATAGTTGACTGAATTGCCCCCCGCCCCCACCCCCAGCTCCCAAATCTGGCTCCACTACTGGGCTTCAGCCTCTGTTGGTTACCTGGGCATTGATGGGGCACAATGGCTGGAAGCCATTGCACCAATACAGAGTGCACATATTACTCCTGTGGGGGTGGCTCTGAACCACATGGGGCACAGCATTTTGTTTTTAACCAGGGTATGTATACTGGTGTAAGGAAACACAATCCCATGTGCTCACAACAGTAGGAGCTGCTAGTGCAGAAGCAAAGGTTCTGGTACAAACACAATAAGGCAGCACTCACTGTATAGCAAATGAACAAAATGTTTATTGAGGTGTGGACATCAATACACAATTCCCCTACAGGGCATTGTGTTGATGTCCGCATCTCAATAAACATTTTGCATGTTTTCTGTACAGTGAGTGCTGTCTTTTTGTGTTTGCATGTGTACTGGTGTATCCTGGTGTAGAGCCACCACTGTGAGGGAAGTGTGAGGAGAGGTAGCAAGGGACAGGAGGAGAACCAGTATTTGGCATAGGAGGAGGAGGAGCAGTGGGAGAGGCATCCGTCCTTGAGGGAGGGAAGAGAATGGTTAAGGTAAAGGGAACAATGGTGGGTGTGAGGAGAGCAGTTAAGGGTGAAACAACTGAAACAGTAAAAGAAGGGGAACAGCCTGACAAGGGTAGATTTGGAGGCAGGATCATACTGAGGATTATGTGGATTGAGGGAGCACTCCTGACTAATCGGAGCGCTTCTTTCCTCGGTGCATGAGACACTATTATTCTCTGAAGAGTGTCTCACATGCAGATGCCCTGGAAATGGACACATTTAGGTAAGGTTTTTTAAAACTTTACTACATTTTTGATTCAGCTTGATCAATAATATATAACACCACCGAGATCTCTCTTATGGTTGTAAGAGTGGTCTCAACCATCTTGGGGTATCAGAATCACTTACCTTCAGTTTGCAGTTCTCATATCCTAAGAATGCGAGTGAGACAGTCTTACAGTTGAAAGAGTGGACTCTTCATTTTTTTCTCCCCTGCCACGGATGGCCACCATCTGTCTGGACCCTCCAATTCTGTCACCCCAACATCCACCAGGACTTAGCGCTGGCCAGTACCCCCCAGGACTTGCCCTCCCCCTGGCGGGGTTGCTGTTTTCGCTGCCGTGTACTGGATCCAGTAGTTGGACCAGTAAGCCTGGCTAGTCAGATATGGGGCCTGCGAGGGTCCAAGCACCATCCTGGTGCCAAGTATTTTTCTGTTTTCCTTTTCCCGAGGTGCGTGGCGTGCAGTGACACCATGACACGTGACCCACGCATCTGCCTGACATGCGTTGCCATCTGCCATCCCCTGTTCATTCTGTGGCTGTCTCAGGTGCCTTAACCCTAGCTTACTGCTAGGGGCCAGGCGTACACTGGGCTTCTGCACCCCTTCCCCCCACGGAGGAGGAGAGCAGTCCCACAAGTGCTCGATCCTCCTCCCTCTGGCTGACCCTCCAAGAGCCCGAGCTCACTACCAAACTCGGGTTATCGGCATCAGTGGTATTATCATACATTGCCTCGTGGCTAGAGGGAGGGAGGGTTCGACGTGTTTTCTAGGATTCTAGTTCGGTTTGGGTTCAGCAGGGCATAGTTCGAATTCGGTTCAGTTCGATTTGATAAGTAGAAGTCTGGGTTCGAGTTCAGTTCGGTTTGAGTTTTTTTGTTTAAAATTTCAGTTCCAGTTCGAGTTAGGTGTTTCCCTACTGCCTCCATGTGGGTTCTTCTCATCTCACATTGTCTTGGCTCGAGTTCAATTCAGGTTCATCTTTTTTTATTTCTTTAGGGTTCAAGTTCGGTTCGGATTTGGTGAAAGTCTTAAAGTTCAAGATCTGTTTGGGTTCGGTTCATGGATGAACACTCCCTTTACTCATGGCAGCCCCAGAGTGGAACGCAGGGTTTGTTCTTGTACAGTACACACACATTTTTTAGGGGCGAGTATTTTATGCATGGCACCAGTGGTGTGGGGCAGACACAAATACAATCCAGCCATATTCTGAGGTACTTGAAATGGGACAGGGGTACTTGCAAGAAACCTGGATGTACACTAGCATGTCTGTTTTGTAGGACTGCTGGATGCCCCCCCCACACACACACACACATATGAAATGCATTTGTAGAGAGGGAATTAACTTGAACTTTTCACTTTAGTTTATGCTTTAAAATGTCTCCTCAAAAAATGAGTGGCAGCAGCAGCAAACAGCGTCATGGAGAGAATCTGGAGTCAAAATCAGGGCCAGGAAAGAAGTCTTTTGTACCCCCTCCAAAAGAAAAAGAGCTGTGCTGGTCCAACAGGTGTAGGTAGACTGAAAAGCTAGAATGTGAACACCGCAGGGGACTGGAAGAACAGAAAAACAAAAAGAGAGGGAAGTTCACCTCAATTCAAAAGCAGCATGGGTCAGAACAAACTGTGCAAATGCAGTGACCCTATGATATGTTTCACCTATAGTACATATGTGCAATAAATAGCTGAGAGGGAAAAATGTAACGTACAACAGTGAGCTGTCCAGGCCAGCAATTTCATGATATTTTTTTTGTTTTAAAGAAGCTTGTAAAGTGACAGTGAACTGTCAGGAAAATGTCTTTAATCCCTTAGTGGGAAAACAGACTTCAGTTTTGAAAAGCCCTGGAGCATAATAGAATCATCTAAAAATAAGATCATTTGGATGCCACACAGTCCAGTAATCATAGCGTGCAGAGGCCAGTGAAACAAGAGGTTACATGTTGCAATCCCAACAGAGCCCCATCCTCACTGTGTGACTTTGAGCAAGTCACTTAGCAGGGGACAGATTTTCAAAGGCGAGAACTCTGATGCACAACACAGTTTTTGGCCCTGTCAGCATTCTTCTGATGGTGCCAAAACTCCTGTACTTTATTTTCAATGATGCACACGTGTTTACAACAGTTCCCTAGCTCATCAGGCAACTATGTATGGTTTAAATGGATGAACTACTGCACTTTGTTTGTGTAATGTAGTGTAGTGCTTGGGCAACTTAACTTGGTTGAGGCTGCTGAGTACCGTCAGTAGTTCAGTACTGTTGATAAGGTGACTGTGGTTAGTAAGTCGGTTGGACTGTTATAATTGGTAAGCTGTTGTTACGTCCATGTTGCCTTTCACACTGTCTGTCCCTGAGGATACTACCACCCATTCAGGGTACCAACGCCACATGAACCCTCTTGAGGAAGGTTACGCTTCTACAGATGCTGCATGATTGCAGGTTCCCTTTGGCTAAAGATACCTTAGGGCTGGAATGTCATGCCAAAAGGATTTCTGGGGCTGGTACACAGTTAAAAATGAATCAATAGAGGACTTGAATTTACAGTTTTACAGCCCTTCCTCTAAATAAAATACTTATCTTGGATGGGAAATTGGGGGGGGGGACATGTCCCCAACCCCCTCGACTGTATGAGTATGATGGCCGTGCCTTAGGGAAGTGCACAAAAAAAAGAGAGGTGAGCTGCTGGAGGAAAAGGATAGGATGGTTGAAGCAATAACATGAATGTCTTAAGGATTCTTGGGGTGTGCAAATCGAAGCAGGGCTTGATGGAGGACGTGACTTGAGTCACCCACTGCTTCAGCAAACCCCAAGCTTACAGCATTAGAATTCACTTCTTCAAATGGTAGCAAAGTATGGATAATGACTGCAGTTGGTTGCTTATGCAACACTGTGTAATGCTTGTGCAATTTGGAGTTTTAGTATGCTATTGCTAAAAGGTAATAAATAATGAAATGGCAACTACTCTTAATATAAACTACACTTTTTTGTTAAATGGCATAAAATAAGTAGCGATCAACTGGGAATGCAACACAGAATGGATACATAATAGTACCAAAACCAAAAACCCCTAGAAATATGCGGCAACTGAAAAAAGAGGCACGATTGTGTAGCCTGAGGCCATTGTTAAGTCACATTTTGTCCGTAGTTTACACAGAAACATAGAATCTGTCTGCAGAAAAGATCCACTAGGCTCACCCAGTCTGCCCAAGTGTTCCCTGCCTATTCTACCTACATGGACCCTATCTAGTCTTTGTTGACCCTCCCCCCTCCTTGCCTCTGTCCTAATATACCCAAATGTTTATTTCATGCATGCTTAAAGCGCTCCAGCATTCCACTAACCTGCACCACACTGGTTGGCAGTCGGTTCCATGTGTCTACCACCTTTTCTGTAAAGAAACATTTTCTCCCATCCATTCTGAACTCCACCCCCCACCCCCGGAGCTTCATCGCATGCATCCTGGTCATGGTGCGCCTTCTCATTTAAAAGAGACTTCCCTCCTGCATCCTGTTCACCTTTGTGAGATACTTATAAGTCTCAGTCGAATAGTGGAATCCCAGAGATCAGCACAGGCAGAGGAATTCCCAGAGGACAGCTTCTCTGTATAATATTAAATTTAATTGAACATGGTGAGTAAACCCTACCTTGATCTTTGGCTCTGAAGAAGGTGGGGTTTGCTCACCGAAACGAAAGCACGTTTGGTCTTTGACTAGGGTACCCTTGAATTTTATGTACTGCTGATGTTATTTTATGTGTTCCCGTGTTCAGTTAAAGTTAATATTACACAGAGACGCTGTCTTAGCTGGAATTCTGCCTGTGCTGGTCCCTGACATCCCACTTTTTGAGTGGATCCGCTACTACTTTTTTTGGGATGTGATGCTATTCTGGATGTGTGCACTCAGCTACCTACCCCGTGAATACCTTAAACAGTGAGCTCTGAACAAACTCGTTTTTTCTAATACTTGTAGGTCTCTGTCATGGCACCTCTCACTCTCCTTTCTTTCAGGGTGTACATGTTGAGATCCCTCAGTCTCTCCTCATAGGCTTCTCTTGCAACACCTGCACCGTTTTGGTTGCCCTTCTCTGAATTGTCTTCACCCTGTCTGTGTCCATTCTGAGGTGTGGTCTCCAGAACCGGACACGGTAATCCAGGTGGGGGCATACCAGAGAGCAATAAAGTGGCAGCACCACCTCCCTCCTCCTGCTGGTGATGCCCTTCCTTATGCACCCCAACATCCCTCTAACCCTGCCCACTGCCTTGTCACACTGCACTGTGACCTTGAGGTCCTCTGATATAATAACCCCAAGGTCCCTTCCCTATCTAGTGACTGCCAATACCTCCCCCACCCATCCTGTAGTCAGCACTTGGGTTCCTGTGCCCTAGGTGAATGATTTTGCACTTTTTGGCATTGAATCCCAATTGCCATGTTTTTGACCCTGCCTCAAGTTTCCCTAGCTCCCTGAACATTTTCTCCGCCCCCCTCTGAGTGTCCACCCTACTGCAGATTTTGGTGTCATCTGCAAAAAAGGCATACCTTCCCCTTCAGTTCTTCTACAATGTCCCCTATGAAGATATTGAAGAGGACAGGTCCCAGTACTGAACCCTGTGGTACCCCGCTGGTCACTTTCCTGTCCTTAGAGTGTGTGCCATTAATTACCATGTTCTGTCTCCTATCTGTTAACTGGTTTTGAACCCATTTTACCAATTTGGGCCCCACTCCTAAACTGAACAACTTGTGTTGAAGGCCTTGCTGAAGTCCAGATAGGCTATATCCATTGACCTGTCCTTGTCTATTTCCCTGGTCACCCAGTTAAAGAAGTCCCATCAGATTTCTTTGACTAGGCTAATACATTTTTTTTATTGGGTGACTAGGGAAATAAATCAGGAAGGGGCAGTAGACATCGCCTACCTAGATTTCAGCAAAGCCTTCAACACCATCCCACATAGAAGGCTGATTAACAAGATCAACAAGATCAAGATTAACAAGATGTCTGGGCATGGGAGACAAGGTGGTGAACTGGGTTAGGAACTGGTTAACATACAGGAGACAGAGGGTGGTGGTAAATGGGGTACAATCTGGGGAGAGGGGGTGGCCCGTGGGGTACCACAGGGATCAGTACTAGTAACCAGTCCTGTTCAATATCTTCATTAGTGACATTGCAGAGGGGCTGGAAGGAAAGATCTGCCGGTTTGCAGATGACACCAAGATCTGCAACAGGGTGGATACTCCAGAAAGGGTGCAGAAAATGAAGAGGGACCTGGAGAAGCTTGAAAGATGATCGGAGATGTGGCAACTGAGGTTCAGTGCAAAGAAGTGCAAAATAATGTACCTGGGTAGAGGGAACCCTGGGGAGAGCTGTAGGTTGGGGGAGGGGAGCTGACTGTCACCAAAGAGGAAAGGGACCTAGGGGTTATCATCTCTGATGACCTTGAGGTATCAAAGCAGTGTACAAAGGCAGCAGGAAGGGCCAGTGGCATGCTGGGGTGCATAGGCAGTGATATCACTAGCAGGAGACGGGAGGTGGTGATGCCATTGTATAAAACGTTGGTAAGGCCTCACATGGAGTACTGCATGCAGTTCTGGAGGCCACATCTGCACAAGGACATAGATAAGGTGGAGACTATCCAGAGAAGGGCAACAAAGATGGTGCAGGGCTTGCACCACAAAACATATGAGGAGAGACTAAGTGTCCTTAATATGTACTCACTGCAGGAGAGGAGACAGCAGGGGAACATGATTGAAACTTTCAAGTACCTCAAGGGCATAAACAAGGTGCATGTGGGGGACCTTTTCCAGTGTATAAAAAGTACTAGAACAAGGGGGCACAATATGAAATTGAAAGGGGGTAGATTAAGAGGTAATGTGAGGATGTTTACTGTATCTGCACAGAAAGGGTAGTTGGCACTTGGAATAGTTTGCCACAGGAGGTAGTGGGGGCAAGCACAGTGGAGGGGTTTAAGCATGCCTGGGACTGGCACAAGGGAAGCTTGAGAGGTGAGGGAGTGATAAAAACCCATTGATCACATAGGGTCAGTGGCCACATACAATGTATAGGGCCTACAGGCAGACTGGATGGGCCTAGTGGTTCTTATCTGCCAACAGTGTCTATGTTTCTAGATTCATTTTCTATGACCTGCTCCACCGTGAATCCATGCTGCCTGTGGTCCTGCATCCTATTGGATTCCAGAAGCTCAACCAGCCTCTCTTTTAGTAGGGTTTCAATTAGTTTTCCCACCACAGAAGTAAGACAGACTGGTCTGTCATTGCTAGCCACCTCCCCTGCTGCTGCTGTTATGTAGAGGGATCACATTAGCCATTCACCAGTCTTCCAGAACCATGCCTGCTTCCAGTGAGCTGTTGAACAAGGCTATCAGCAGGCCAGGTAGCATTTAACTGAACTCTTTCAGTACCCTGGGGTGGTAGCACATGCGGTGGGCACTTGAATCACGGCGCCTTTTGAAACAGCGACGCGAGATGGGCAAAAGCCCAAAAGGCGAGAGGGCAGGGAGGGTGACAGGATGTGGTAGGTGGGCAACCCTGCGACAGGATGTCACCATGTGTACAGATGCAACGGGGGAGGAGCACGGTGAATGTGTGGTCTGGGAGAGGGCGGAGGGGATGTAGGGGGTGGCGCTGCGGTCGGCTGCCAAGCTGCTCTGTGGCATTGGGGTTGGCCTCTGCTTGCATGTGCTGGGGTTCCGGTTTGGGTCTGGGTCCGGCGCCACTGTGCTTTTCTTGCACCCGGCCCAACATGCACCCCTGGGTTGAGAGAATCCTTAAGTAGGAGGTGCGAGGCGAAAGCCCCACGTGGGTGAGGTGTGGGGGCACAGCCTCCCACAGAAAGCAAGTATTTTTAGTCCCCAGCGCCATTTTTCCATGTGCAGAGGTTATCAGGGTGGCAGAATTGTTTTTGCCACCCTGATGTCACTCTTCTGCGGGTTGCCATTCCGCGTTCGCCCACATCACATAAAACCCCCTGGGGTGTATACCATCCAGCTCCATAGCCATATCCACCTTTAGGACTGTGAGTCCTTTCAGGACTGTTCCCTCTGAAAATGGACTTGTGTCCACCCCCCATCAGTGAGCATTGCCCAGACACATGATCCCAAATGAAGTGACTCAGGACATAGATGGGAAGCATTATGAAAGACCAACTTTCGTAATACTGAGTGTCAGGATCCTGAGACTGATATCCCGAAACTTGGAATCCCGACACCTGGTATATGCTTGTGGTTGAGTTTGTTATATTAAATGGGGGGTGCAAGTCCCCCAAAACCTCTGCCGCGGGCAAGTACCAAGTGTCGGGATTCCAAGTTGTGGGATATCAGTCTCGGGATCCTGACACTCAGCCTTGTCTTTTATAGTAAATCCGGTAGATGGACATGGTGGTACTGAACTGAGAAGTTCGGTGTGACTGCACCAAGGAACAGCCGTGCTTTGGTCAACAATTGATGATAGAAAAAAGCAAAGACCAGCACCACTGCCTAACGCAAGGACTATGCCGTATATCTACAAAGCCACTGAAGTGTACAGACTCACCAGGTATGAGGATGAAGCAAATCCATGCAGTTAAATGCAAGTACAGGTCCTTTATTCGAAGTATAAAATGCCTGTATAAAAATACAAACGCTACCCTGCTCCAACAAACAGCTTCCTTGTCACATGTCAACGTACGTACTACATCACCTGACGCGTTTCGCATGTAGTGCTTTCTCAGGTGACGTAGTACGTGCATTGTCATTCTTATACCTGGTGAGTCTGTACACTTCAGTGGCTTTGTTGATATACGGCATAGTCCTTGCGTTAGGCAGTGGTGCTGGTGTTTGCTTTTTTCTATATTGATTAATAGTGTACTATTTTAATTTTGATAGATAGATTATTGCTCCCAGCTATAGTGATTTTATGTTTGTATTTTAATATGATTAATTGTATTGTTTTATTGTACAGCGCCCAGAGTCTAAGGAAATGGGCACTTTAAAAATAAAGGGCCAGATGTTCAAAAGGGTTGCGCATGCTCAAGTCCTACATTGCGCCATTCTGCGATATTCAGCAGGAGGCAGTTGCGCCACTGAAAACAGGCTGAGCAGCAGCGCAATGCAAATGAATGCATGCTCAACAGGAGGGGGAGGAACCATGCATAAACTGCACAGCCCGATATTCAGTCTGGCTGTGCAGAGTTGTGCAGGCGCAACCCCCAACCTGCGCCTGCACAACTTTGAGCCAAAAAAAAAAGGCTTAAGGTGAGGGCCACCCACAGGTGAGCTGCTGTATTGCAGGGCAACACAGCAGCTGCCACCCGTGGCTGGCCCTCAACTCAGTCCCTGTGCTCCCCAGCAGCCCGACAGGGCATCAATGTGGCCCCTCCCGCTCATATCCTGGTGGTCCAGTGGACCGTAATGCCCGATCGCCGGGCAGAATGTGAAAGAACCCCCCAAACATCTCCTAATGCCCGATCGCGGGCAGAACATGAAAGAACCCCCAGTGCCCGATCGCGGGCAGAATGTAATAGGAACCCCAGCCGAATATCTCCCTGGTGGTCCAGTGGACTGTAATGCCCGATCACGGGCAGAATGTATATTGACAACCCCAAACATCTCCCTGGTGTCTAGTGTCCCCCACCCACCCACCCGAAGCCCCACCACCGCTCCCCCTGGCAGCTGGCGGGCGGCAGCATCCCACCCGCCTGCCGCCCCGCCCGACTGACTGTCCGGTAGGGCTGCACGCCCATCGGTGCAGAGCTAGAGCCAATGGGCGTGCAGCCCTACCAGACAGTCAGTCGGCAGGCGGCGGAGGCGGCAGGCAAGTGGGATGCTGCGGGGGAAGGGGTGGTGAAGGCTAAATAGTGAAGTGGTGGAGACACTAGACACCAGGAGATGTTTGGGGTTTCATATACATTCTGCCCGCGATCGGCATTAGGGAGATGTTTGGGGGGGGTTCTTCACGTTCTGCCCGTGATCGGCATTAAGGAGATGTTTGGGGTTCTTTTCACGTTCTGCCCGCGATCGGGCTGGAAGTGGCGTCTGTCCCCGACGGCTGCTGCCTGGCAGGGAGGCCAGGCGCAAGTCCTCGGGATCGGCGCACCTAAGCATGGCTAATGGCATGCAAATGGGGCCATAATCAGATGCAAATGGCCCCCCCTGCGCCTTGCATGAATTATGGCCCCATTTGCATGTTACCTTTTGAATATTGTGATTTTGCGCAAAGCGCAATGATACGTGCGCCACCGCAAGTTGAATGCTCCACTCTGACAACTTGCGGTGGCGCAAGTTCTGGCTGGGGGGTGATATTCAAAGGAGTTGCTCAATAGCGCAACTCCTTTGAATATTGCCCCGGCCACACCCCTGCGCAACTATTTTGCGCAACGCAAGGGCTTGTGCCTCAGAATGGCGCAGTTTGAATATCCAGGCCAAAGTATCTATCTATCTAGCTATCTATCATATTTAAAATTTCTATGAAAGGGTGTAGGGTTACCCTCCTTGCAGTACCATAGGAAGGGTGGGGCGGGTGATGCACCCGCCCGCTTGGCCCTGCTCTACAAGGGTGCATTGGCGCAGTTTTCAGATCTGTGCTGCTACTTCAAAAACATTTTCTTTTTGTTTTTAAAATGTAATAACTAATGCCTGCCAGTAGGGGCGCATTGGCATCCCAGTGGAAGGACCAGCAAGTCCAGGAGTGGAGGGGTTGGGGGGTCACATGGTCTTCTGTCTCTGGAAAAGAAAAAAATCATGTGATGGGGTCCAGAGACAGTATACAAGCCAGGTACAGGCAGGGGAGACTCACGGTTGTAGTGAGGGAGGCGGACAATAGTGTAGAATAGTAGTAGGAGATGGAGAGATTTAATTCAGTATAAATAAAGGAGCGAATTATTGAAAGCGCAGAGCAGTGGAGTGTGGAGATAGTCTGATAAGACACTAGTGAGCAGCGGTGACCCACTGATCTGTGTAAGCAGCAGCACTCGTCATCGTCATATTCGGGGGGGGATAGAGTCTGAGTGAGTCAGCTGCTGGTACTGGATGTTTTTTTATTTTAAATATGAGAGCGATGATCGATCGACTACCGTCCACAATTCAGTCAGTCATCCCGATTCCTGACGTTTCTAGTCTATCTGTCCTCCGCTCGCTCCTCCGACCTCCAGTCCACACTCCTCACTCCCTAGTAGTTCTTCTTTGAGGGGATAGTGCCTGTTAACTAGTAGTACTCCCTCTCATCTCTCCCAAGTCTGACGGCGATTGCAAAATTAATTTTATTTGGTCCAGACCATTGAGCTCCAGGCACTGGAAGCCGGCCATGCCTGCATCCCGCCTCCCCTCCTGCAGACCTACACAAATTAATCCAGGCGGCACCCCACACCCAGCAGGGGCAGTGACTGACTGGGAGCCTGGCCCACCTCGCGCCCCATCTCTCGACTCTCTAGCTCTTTTTGGAATATGTGAGAGCAGCGGGGCCGGGCCGCAGCTGGCTGAGACTGGACTGGAGTTCTGAGTTGTCTGTGAGGGCGGGCGAGTGCAATGCCCCCTGATTTTGACTCTTCGTGCTTAGCGGTGCCTTCTTGAGTCTCTTCTCTTCTGTTTTGTAGCTCAAGGACACAGAGATGGATGAGCAGCTGGCTCAGCAGCCCCTCATTTTAAGGGGGGGAGGGATGATCGCTGTTAGCTACAGGCAGTCAGGAAAGCAAGGCTTAATAATAAAGTCATATAATTAATTGGCTTTGTTTGGCATGCAATGCATTAGGGCTAGCCAGGCAGGATGGCACTAGTCTAGGACAGCACAGAGCAATTAAACGAGCAAATAAATAAAATAATAATCGGCACAGGCACAGAAGCGTTGTATGTAAGCACTGCACAAGCACAGAACTGACACACACACCACTGTACGCTCTATAATTTCCTTGTTGATGTAATACAAATGCCCTTCTCTTTAAGAGTGAGTCTACATGATTTTAAATTGAACTACTTGAGTCTAAGTTGTTTAAATGTATTAAAGGGAAACTGTATTTTTATTTCTTCAATAACAAATTACAGTGGTCAACTTGGGGATATTTAAACTGCAAATAACTTACTTCCTTGTGACAGGACTAGAAGGCTAAGTAGTAAGTTCAACTTAGCCTTCTAGACTAGTCCTGTCATAAGTAATGAAGTTACCCCCCCAATACCAAGATACCATATGTGGCTGATTATGGTACCCCTCACCAGGGAGGAAGTACTGCAGTTACTAGATGTTTGTGGAGGACGTTGGACCACTGACGCTTATTAGGTTACTTACAGTAACCTGCTGAAATGCAAGCGCAGTGCCCCCCGTCACGAAGAGAGATGTCAGTCAGATCGAACTATATGCTGTGTTGGGAATAATGCTGCTTGCTATTAATGATATTCTTGTAATTGTGGGTCTCTGCCCCCCCCCCCACATCTCCCCATCAATAATCAAGTTAATTGATTGATATTTCATACTTATTGACGGGGGAGGAGGGCAGAGGCGGAGCCCCCTACTTACAAGAATTACTTTTACAATCAGAGACTGCCTATTTAACTTCCCCGTACAACCCAATGCAATAACTACATCTGGTCCAACGTCCTCCACAAATGCCACAGTTGCCCCTGTTACATACTGTACATTCACAGCAATGCCTTTAGTTTTTTATGGTTTCTGGTCATGTCTTGTGATATTCCATGATATTCTTTCTGTGGGGGCGCTCCGACCCCACACCCCCCAGGTGCACCAATGAAGTTGTATTTTTTACCCGGGGGGGTGGGGGGAGGCGGAGCGTACCCACATAAAGAATATCACAGAATATTACAAAACATAAAGCAACCTCGCACCTAACTAGGCAGTTAAATTATTGTGGATCCTCATTCTCCTCTGCCTGTTTGGCAGCCTGACACATTGGAATGTGCTCCAGCCAGTTGTCAGTCAGTTGTAATTATTGCATCGTGTTGTACGGGGAGGTTAAACAAGCAGTCTTATTGAAAAATGTAAAATCCTTGTAATTGGGGGGGGCTTCACCCCCCCCAAACACCCTGTCAATAATTTGAGATCCCTCATTGCTAGGTTTCAGCGATTGTGGAGGTGGTTGTACTTTGCAACAGGAGCATGCCTACAGCATGATCACGCCTCCACTGTAGTGTATGGAGTTTCCAAAAAAGTGCACCACCGGTCCAACGTCCTCCACAAATGCTGTGTATTTACGCTGCATCCCAGCTGACTTGGGTCATGGGGAAAAAGTAATATTATCATGTAAATTGTAATTATATTGTAAGTGGTGGGGGCTGATGTGTCATGTCAGCCAGACACTGCTGCTCACTCTGTTGCCCACTTTTTCACAGAATTAGACATCTTTTGATATTTACTGGTATCAGCGTAGCGATACTCTGTATCAGAGTATCGCCAGTAAATATCAAAAGATGCAAATTAATTAGTTTGCTTGGGTTGGGTTTACCTGGCATTGATGACAGATACACATACACTTACTTGTCCACTGCCTCTCGCACTGAATCCTGTTTAATGTATGGCTTATTAAATACCATTGTCTCTTACTACGGTACCTATTTTTAAACTTTTAAGAAATAGGTGCAGTAGGCTTCGTTCTCTGGGAGCTGAGCGGACTGGACAGCAGAACAATACTGTACACAATTGGATCTGGCTGTCACTGGCGGGCCATTCGCCGCAGTCACAGAGAGCCAGCCAGTCCAGTAGTCACTTCAGTGTAGTGTGGTGTCACCTGACTCCAGTAATTAAGTTATCTGACTGTTTATCATCAGCCTAGAGGGTAGCAGTGCCAGCGGTAGTAGTGGTACTGTACTTCCTGGGTTGGGTGGGTCCCTCTCAGTTTTGTCTGGGAGGGAGGGAGTGAGTCAGTAACTGACTCACTCCCACACACACACAGAACTGGGAGTGACCCACACTGCTGTCCTCTAGGCTGATGATAAACAGTCAGATAACTGACATAGAAACATAGAGTTGATGGCAGATAAGGACTGCAAGGGCCCATCTAGTCTGCCCATTTCTTTTTCTGCCTTATAAATGTGCCATCAGCCTTTGCTCTGTCAGTGGCCTATCTATTCATACTCATTTGTATTGCTCCCTTTTGCCTACCCTATCCCATGCCTGTTTGAAGCCCTGCACTGTATTCATATCCACCACTTCCTGAGGTAGGCCGTTCCATGCATCCACCACCCTTTCTGTGAAAAAGAACTTCCTCACATTACCACTTAATCGGCCTCCCTCTAATCTCAATCTGTGTCCTCTTGTCCTGCTATTTTTTTTATATTGAAACATGTTAGATTCTTGCACCATTTAGCAGTACTCCAGATGGGGTCTTACACCAAGTGTCTGTACAAAGGGATGACAACCCCTTTTTTCTACTAGTGATGCCTCTCCCTATGCATCCGAGTGTAACCCCCCTGCAAATGGGGGTTCCCAAAAGACTTCCAGGAGTTTGCTTGAATGCTCCAAGCCTGAATGGTGTTTGGCGTTTAAGCCATTTATCAGTGAGTGTTTTTAGAACCTCTGGTACTGTCTCTTTAAGAGCTGTCTGCTTGCAGACATAATTAGTTTGTATGGGGGACTGTGTTTCTTTTGATTGAGTACCACTCAAGCTGCTGCTAATTCACTCCATTTTTGCAGTCACTAGGAGTGCAAAGGGAACCTATCTGAAAGATGTAACTGTTTGCAGAAATCATTTACAGTAATAATGAAATTACAGTTTGTCTAACCTGCTTTCTTTTGCATTCAGAACAGTGTCTGCCTAGTTCCCCATTCTGGTTTTGAACTGCTGAACTGGACCAATCAGTGTGGGGTAAGCTGGCTCTAAAATGGTGCCTTGGACGAATCAGAACTTGGACTCATAATCTGAGCCAGCCACAAGAGGATTGTATGGGCAGTGACTCTGGGAGATGTAGTTTAGACTTCGGCGCCTTTTTGGACCAGCAGCAGCAGCAGTCTATTGTGAGTGACAGCCAGTCCAGTCGAGAACTGGGAGGAACTCAAAGGAAGTGCCCGGTTTTGTCGGTTGGAGTTTCAGTTGAGCTTTGGCAGTGAAGAAGGAAGGAGCCCTGTGCTTTTTCAGTGCACAGTTTCAGTCAAAAAACGTGTGTAAGGCCCAGAGTTCCGGTCTGCAGCTTGTGTAACTGCTTGTTAGGACTGAATCTGTCCTGTGAAAAGAATCAAAGGATCTCTGAAGAGTAGAAACCAGGCTCACCCTGTAGAAGACTGGAGAAATTGTCGAATTGCACTCGGTCTGTCAGGAACTGAATCTACTGTGTGTTCTCCCGGTATTGTGCAGTAATTACATGGGATAGAGAAGCAGCCTACCTGGTATAGTACTTTTTTTTTTACCATATAAATGTGTGAAGAGTTTTGCGTGGAGCTCAAGAGTAGCCCTGCTGACGCTTGAAGGACCCTATCTTGTTTGGAGGTCGTGAGTACTAATTCAGGGTCGCTCCTGTTGAATTGCCACATTAAATCCAAATGGAATTACTGTACTGCTGACTGTTTAATTTTCCTTTTCTCTGTGGAAAGGACCCTACCAGCTGCCACTGTTTGGACTAGCCACTAGGGCTTGGGTACCCAGGACAGTAACTTGATAGGGATAGGCCTGTGCACAGAGCCATAGGTAGATGATTAGAGTGATAAGCTAATTAACCTGATTTCCCTGTCCTTGTTATATCCCCCTAAATAAATCAGAGCTGCTTGTTTCAGCAAAGTTATACTGCCTGAGGTATTTGTCTATGTTAAAGTACTGTACTGTGATTGTTGCACTGTATCTTATTTCACAGGTCCCAGTGCCGAACTAGTCCTGGGGGTAAGTGTATACTGTGAAGATAATTCTGATATATTGTGTGGGCCACTAGTGGGAAGAAAGGGGTTGCAGTGTCCCAGAGGGCTGTGACCAAGTAAGTTTAACTATTGCAAACCCTGACCTCTGGGTGGAGGCACCCGCCATTGGATCCAGGCCCTCAACCTGTTAGTGACAAATCAGGCAGGGGTAGTAGCCCCTGGGATAGCGCTATCTAGGGTTACATCTTGGAGGCTCACCGCTGGGATTGTGTGTCCTCTAGTGGCCATATTACTGAACCACTGTTAAGAAAAAATGGGTACCCGACAGATGGCTGTGCACCGGCTGGTGGAGGTGTACTGGGGAGGAGATCGACCCCCAAAATGCTATGCTTATCCTGGACATCCCTGTATCAATAATGGACACTGTGCAGGGAGTACTTTCCAAGGTGGAAGGTTTACAAAACCCTGTGGTGGTGGGTCGGCATGCTAATCTGCTCACCCACACTTTCCTGGCCCTAGTAGAGTTTAAGGATCCCATAGATAGCTCCAAAGTGCCACAGACCATTACCCCAGAGGGAGCCCTCACTGCTTGGAGAGTGATTACTAAGTACAGTAAATATCCGGGGTGAATGAGCCCCCACCACTATCTGAAACTTTTGGGGAGAAATTTGCTAAATGGTTGCTGGGGGAAGGGAAAACTGTGGAGGACTTGAAGAAACTATTCTTGCCACCTGGGGTGTTCTCCCCAACACCCTCTCCGCTCCAGTACCCGTAATGGTGGCTGAACCAATGCAGACCTTATTTCTGCACCTGCCATTAGTCACGATCTTACGAAGGTTGAGGATCTTCTCTGGCACCTCCCACCCCCAAGGGAGGATGACTGGGAGACCTGGATAGACTATGTTGCCCCAAGTGCTAGAATGGCAATGCTCGGAAGCCGAAGCGAAAGAGGTGTTAGTGAGAGCCTCGAGGTCCTGCCCTGGCTACCATTCGTGCTAAACGGGCCAGTAACCCTGAAGTGACTGCACAGGCCTATCTTGAGGCCCTGGAGAATGTGTATGGCAACCCAGATTCTGATGAGGACCTATGGTGGAGAGTAAGAGATGCACAACAGTACCAAGGGGAGTTGTTGTCTGTGTATGTATCTCGGCTGGACAAATTGTTGCAAGAATGCCTCAGAAAAGGTAGTTTGCCAGCGATTGAACTGGACCGAACCAGGCTGGACAGGATCCTTAAGTCTGCCCCCTTCTCAGAACTGCTGTTGCTTCAGTTACGCCTGGCAGATCGACTGGAATCCCCACCCTCCTATGATGAGTTAATGAGAGAAATTCGAGGAGTTGAGAAAAGACGACCTCGGGAGGGACCTGCACCAATAGCTGCGGCTATGACCCGAGTGACTGAGGGTGACCCATCAAGTGAAGTTCAGGGGCAGAGGTTGGCAGTAAATGAGTGCTCTGGCAAGGAAAAAGATATGCCACAATGGGGCGAACTGTTGAGAGAGATCCGGGAATTCAAAAACAGTCCCTTTATGAAGGCCACGCCTGCAAGTATGGGCCCTGACCTATATCCGACTGCATCTGCTATGGCGGTGGGGGTACCCACCCATGTATCTCCTGCTGATAACAGCTCCGAACTCGATTCCTTGACCATGGAAGTGGAGAAACTGACGAGATGTCTCCAAATGCTTATCACGCCGCAGACAGAGATGGCACCAAGGTTTCCAGTTAGTAATACCCCCGCCCTGGCTCCCAGTGTGGCGCCTCGGCCAGCTCAAACTCCAGAAAGTATGTTTTGCTATAATTGTGGGAAAGATGGGCACATGAAAAGGGAATGCCGGTACCCAAAAGACACTGACAAAGTTGCATATAGGCTACAAGGAGAGCTTCGGAGAACAAATCAGTGGTTAAGAGGTGCACAAAATGATCCCAGTGAGGGCACCAAAAATGCTAACTCACGTCCTTTTGTGGCAAGGTCAGTTGCCCAGGCCCCCACTACCGCCTCTCCAGACTGGTCCAGAATAGTGGGTCCCTCCATGGAGACCGCTGTAAAGGTGAATGGAGTGTCTACAAGAGCTGTATTAGACAGTGGCTCCCAAGTGACAATTATGTTCCAAGATTGGTATCAGAAGCATTTGTCAGGACGCACACTACAACCATTAGAAGGATTGCATGTATGGGGGTTAAGTGAGAAGGCCTACCCTATTCTGGGTATATCCGAATTTGGTTGTCTTTCCCACCTCCGTGGCTGGAGTGGCCGAACAAGTAGAGACCCTAGCCTTAGTGTGTCCCCCACTGGACTGTGATGATGGTGTCCTTTGTTGATTGGAACAAATGCTCATATGTTCGGAAGGCTGGCACAGTTGTGTTATGAAAAACAGGGTCAAAGACTAGTAGAGCTTTAAGAGTTCGGCTTTAATTAAGAAGGCCTATGAGGCACAGAGAGATGCTGAAAAAATAGAACCAGAGGAACCGGTCGGAATTGTATGGAAGAAGGATCCTGAGTCTCTGATCCTGCGCCAAATGCCCAGTGTACCTTACAGGAGAGGTCCGTATCAGAAAGTATGTTAAGAATAAAATATTAATGTTGGATGCACCAGGCGATGGAAAATTGCCAGAGGGACTGCTGGTCAAGCTTGTATTTTGCCCGCTAGAGCCCATGCTTATGCCAGAAGGTAATGGTCCAAGTTCATAATGTGTCTGAAAGAGACATTCGAGTAAATAGAGGTTGCATCCTGGCTAATGTGCATTGTGCAGACACTGCAGTGCTACCCAGCAGCAAGAGTTCAAGGAAGAATGACAGAGTAACGCCTTGACTTGTTTGATTTGGTGACTCCCGCTGCCAGCTGAATGGAAAGTGAGGATCAGTGAGAAGCTTGCCCAGAGAGACCAGGTGTTTTCTTTAAAGGAATGGGACGTGGGATGCGTGCAAGGAGCTGAGCACAATATCCGCTGCATGACGAAAAGACCATTTCGGTGAGAGGTCTCGACGCCTGCACCTGCTGACATAGATGATGTGAGACGGCATCTGCAAGAGATGTTAGCTGTTGGTGTAATACAAGAATCCAGAAGCCCTTATGCTTCCCCATTGTGGTAGTGAGGAAAAGAATGGAACAGTAAGGATGTGTGTGGATTATCACACCTAAACCGGCGGACTATCCTGATCAGTACACAATGCCCCGCATTCAGGATGCTTTGGACTGCCTAACGGGAGCAAGTGGTTCTCTGTGCTGGATCTCCGCAGTGGGTACTACAGATCCCGATGGCCCCAGAGGACCGTGAAAAGACAGCCTTTATCTGTCCGGCTTTGGCTATGTGAATTCATGAGGATGCCTCAAAGGATTTCAGGAAATGTCAGCCACTTTTCAACGATTGATGGAGCGTGCAGTGGGGACATGAACTTACTAGAATGCCTGGTATACCTAGATGATGTTATTGTGTTTGGCAGCTCACTGGAGGAACATGAGAGCAGATTATTTAAGGTATTGGACCGACTGGAGGACTTTGGCCTTAAACTGTCCATTGATAAGTGTCAATTCTTTCAAACATCAGTAAAGTATGTGGGACACATAGTATCCACCGAGGGAATAGAGACCTCACCAAGTAAAGTTGAGGCCTTGACTACCTGGCCACAGCCCAAAAATCTAAAAAGAACTGCAAAGATTCCTGGGATTCTGTGGTTATTATCGGTGCTTCATCAAGGACTATTCAAGAGTGATCCGCCTTTACTTAACCTTTACTCAAGGGTATCCCCAACCCACAAAAATACCAAAAGTCAGCATCCTCAAGACTGAAAGAGTGTATTTTCATCCGAGTGAAGTATTTGGGGCCGCTGGACTCCTGATTGTGAGACTGTTTCATGAGATCATTTATCAACTTACCCATGCTCCAGTGCTGGCCTATAGCCGATCCAAGAAAACCTTATGTCCTGCACACTGATGCTAGCTTGCAAGGGTTGGGGCTATGTTGTACCAAGAGCACGAGAATGGCCTGAGACCAGTGGCCTTTGCCAGTAGAAGTCTGACCCCATCCGAAAAGAACTATCCTGTACATAAGTTAGAGTTTCTAGCTTTGAAGTGGGCTATTGTTGACCAATTCCATGAGTACTTGTATGGGGCTAAATACTAGTAAAACTGACAATAATCCTTTAACCTATGTGCAGACCTCAGCTAAGTTGGATGCCACTGGCCATAGGTGGCTTTCTGCATTATCTACATACGACTATGCTCTCGAATACCAAGCAGGTCTGAACCACATAGATGCTGATGCTCTCCCGGAGGCCTGTTCCCCAGAATGATTGGGTCCGATTGGCAGAACCTGACATTCGGGCACTCTGCCGAAGTTTGACAGGGAGGAACAAATGTCCACGGACGCAGTGGACTGCATGGTGGATTGCTTGGGACCCTCTGAGAATTGCTACACTGCTGCTTATTGCCACTTTTCTGCACATGACATTGGTGCACTGCCTCAGCTGGACAATGACAGTATTCGCGGCTCAATCCCGCGATCCTATGATCAAATCAGCTTTAGAAGCCCTCTATGCAGGAAAGATGTCCAAATTACGCCCACTGATTTGAGAACTGCACTGTTATACAAAGAAGGTCCTAAGTTGAAACTGATCAATAAACTGTTATACAGAGAAACAGTAGACAGACAGGGACAAGTAGACAAACAACAACTGGTGCTGCCCACTGCCTTTCGAGACTCAGTATTGAGGTCCTTGCACAACCACATGGGGCACCTTGGTGTAGACAGAACACTTGACTTGGTGAGATCCAGATTCTATTGGCCTAAGATGGGGGCTGATGTGGAGCAACACATTCGAACTTGTAGTCGCTGCTTACAGAGGAAAGCTTTGCCCCAGAGGGCTGCCCCCCTTGTTAACATAACCACCAGTGCACCCATGGAGCTGGTCTGTATTGATTTTCTGAGTTTGGAGTCAGATCAAAGAAATATCAGTAATGTGCTGGTGGTCACTGACCATTTCACTAGATATGCCCAAGCTTTCCCACCAAAGACCAGAAAGCATCCACTGTAGCCAAAGTACTTGTGAAAACTTTTTGTTCACTATGGGGCTCCACAAAGAATCCATTCTGATCAAGGGAGAGACTTTGAGAGTCGCCTGATCAAAGAAATGCTTTCTCTGTGGGGAGTGAGAAAGTCCAGAACCACTCCTTACTACCCCTGGGGACCCAACAGCCTGAACGCTTCAACCGCACTTTGCTAGATATGCTATGCACCTGCACCCAAAGGACAAGCCTAGATGGAGCCAACAAATTAGCACCCTGGTACATGCTTATAACTGCACCAAAAGTGATGCCACTGGGTTCTCCCCTACCGCCTGATGTTTGGAAGAGAAGCTCACTACCGTAGATGTGTGTTTTGGGGTCTCTCCTGATGGGGTCTACGTTGACAACTATTTAGCAGTATGTAAAGTTAAAGGCCCAGCTAACTCATGCTCATCAACTGGCTCAAACCATGGCTGCCAAAAGAAATCTGGCCAACAAAGAAAGGTATGATAAAAAGGTGAAAGCACAGGAACCCAGGAGGAGATCGGTATTGCTAAGAATCTGGGACTGCATGGCAAGCACAAGATTGCTGACAGATGGCACCATCTCCCTCACATTGTAGTGGGCAAACTAGATGATCTGCCAGTGTACAAAGTAAGGCCTGAGAATAATTCAAAGATGTAAAACAATGCATAGAAATCATTTACTGCCCATTGGACAAATCTTAATTGAGTCTGAGCCCCTAGAAGATGCCCCTCTGGACCAGTGACTAGAGCTGCTGCTAAGAAAAGATCAAGAAAGTCTGCACTACAGAAGCAAAGTTAAAGTGTTCCCTCCACAAGTCCCAGTTGAGCATGACTGTCAGTCCATATCGGAAGAAAGTGAGAGTGACTTTGAATACTATCCTTCTTACGAACTGAGTCAATTGTTTCGGGCAATCCCCTAGTCAATACTGGAGATGAAGCTGGGCCTTCTGGACTGTCCAAGCCCCCAGCTTTCGTCCCTGGAGCCATGCTCCCAGAAAGTGAAGTGCAAAGCATCAGATCAGATGAAATGGAATCATTGTGCATGGTTGAACTGTTTGATGTCAGGGAGGAAAATGATGGATTGGGTCAGACTGGTGATACACCAGAACAAGAAGAGTATTTTGAGTGCCCTGACAGTCCACTGCCAGTGTCCGAAAGCTCTCCTCGGAGCCAAATGTTGTGGACTCAGAAACTGTAACTCCTGGAGCTGAAAGTGCCCAAGTTCTAGCCTCTCTACCCCCATGGAGACTCCTGACAAGTGAGGACAATGCTGAAAATGAGGCTCAGAGTGCAGAGACTATAACAGTTCCCCTAGAAAGACTGGTCGAGCTGTAAAGCCTGTGGTGCACCTCAGTTATGATTCCCTTGGGAGGCCTGTGGATTTGCCTCTCAATGTTGTCCATAAAGGAGGTATGTGTCCCCGAGCTCTATTGCCCAAACTGAGCGTCAGTGCTAACTCAAGTTACTTGTGTTGCCCTAAGTATGGTGCCCTTGTCCCGTCCAGCCCCAAGGTAACTGATAGGAAGGGCCCCTCTTCAGGTTTCATGTACAAGAGGTAATAACTTGAGTTATGGTACAATGTGTGTGTAATACTGTGTAAAGAGTGACGTACTGCAATGTTTCAGAAATGTGTTCTTGGTAAAATGATATATTGACTGATAATTACATGTGAGCCTAATGCAAATGTATATGGTTGCAGTTAAAACTTATGGGTACTTGCTTGACGTGGACGTCCAAGCTTTCCCAGGCCAGGAAGGTGTAACCCCCGCAAATGGGGGTTCCCAAAAGACTTCAGGAGCTTGCTTGAATGCTCCAAGCCTGAATGGTGTTTTACGTTTAAGCCATTTATCAGTGAGTGTTTTAGAACCTCTGGTACTGTCTCTTTAAGAGCTGTCTGCTTGCAGACATAATTAGTTTGTATGGGGACTGTGTGTTTCTTTGATTGAGTACCACCAAGCTGCTGCTAATTCACTCCATTTTTGCAGTCACTAGGAGTGCAAAGGAACCTATCTGAAAGATGTAACTGTTTGCCAGAAATCATTTACAGTAATAATGAAATTACAGTTTGTCCAACCTGCTTTCTTTTGCAGTCAGAACAGTGTCTGCCTAGTTCCCCATTCTGGTTTTGAACTGCTGAACTGGACCAATCAGTGTGGGGTAAGCTGGTTCTAAAATGGTTCTTTGGACGAATCAGAACTTGGACTCATAATCTGAGCCAGCCACAAGAGGATTGTATGGGCAGTGACTCTGGGAGATGTAGTTTAGACTTCGGCGCCTTTTTGGACCAGCAGCAGCAGCAGTCTATTGTGAGTGACAGCCAGTCCAGTCGAGAACTGGGAGGAACTCAAAGGAAGTGCCCGGTTTTGTCGGTTGGAGTTTCAGTTGAGCTTTGGCAGTGAAGAAGGAAGGAGCCCTGTGCTTTTTCAGTGCACAGTTTCAGTCAAAAAACGTGTGTAAGGCCCAGAGTTCCGGTCTGCAGCTTGTGTAACTGCTTGTTAGGACTGAATCCGTCCTGTGAAAAGAATCAAAGGATCTCTGAAGAGTAGAAACCAGGCTCACCCTGTAGAAGACTGGAGAAATTGTCGAATTGCACTCGGTCTGTCAGGAACTGAATCTGCTGTGTGTTCTCCCGGGTATTGTGCAGTAATTGCGATCGGGATAGAGAAGCAGCCTACCTGGTATAGTACTTTTTTTTTTTTACCATATAAATGTGTGAAGAGTTTCGTGGAGCTCAAGAGTAGCCCTGCTGACGTTGAAGGACCCTATCTTGTTTGGAGGTCGTGAGTACTAATTCAGGGTCGCTCCCTGTTGAATTGCCACATTAAATCCAAATGGAATTACTGTACTGCTGACTGTTTAATTTTCCTTTCTCTGTGTGAAAGGACCCCTACCAGCTGCCACGGTTTGGACTAGCCACTAGGGCTTGGGTACCCAGGGACAGTAACTGATAGGGATAGGCCTGTGCACAGAGCCATAGGTAGATGATTAGAGTGATAAGCTAATTAACCTCATTTCCCCCTGTCCTTGTTATATCCCCTAATAAATCAGAGCTGCTTGTTTCAGCAAAGTTATACTGCCTGAGGTATTTGTCTATGTTAAAGTACTGTACTGTGATTGTTGCACTGTATCTTATTTCACAGGGGTCCCAGTGCCGGAACTAGTCCTGGGGGTAAGTGTATACTGTGAAGGTAATTCTGATATATTGTGTGGGCCACTAGTGGGAAGAAAGGGGGGTTGCAGTGTCCCAGAGGGCTGTGACCAAGTAGGTTTAACTATTGCAAACCCTGACCTCTGGGTGGAGGCACCCGCCATTGGATCCAGGCCCCTCAACCTGTTAGTGGCAAATCAGGCAGGGGTAGTAGCCCCTGGGATAGCGCTATCTAGGGGTTACACGAGAATCCACAAGCCCTCCTAACTGCTTTCTCAAATTGCTTGCCTACATTTAAGTCATGTGATATGACTACCACCAGGTCCCTTTCCATTTTAGTTAGTACCACACCCCTTCAATGTGTGGTCTTCCCTTGAGGTTTGGTTTCCCAGGTGCATTACTTTGAATCTAATCTGCCATACTTTAGACCAGTCATCCAAGTTTGCCAAGTCAGTCCCTTCTCATGCATATAGGGTGGGTGATTGATGGCATTGTTGGTCAGACACTTGTCCACAACAACTGTGGCTGTGCACTCTATACCACCCAGCCAGAGTTTCCCACATCTCATATTCCATGGGAGCAAAATATTCACTGAAATCAGGGGTAGGGAACTGTAACAAAAGTATGTTTTTTCTTCAAGAAAAACTCCAAAACTCACCACAGAGCATGTAATCCCCTCAGAGCTTCTGGGGGCCTTGCCGCCCCCAGGCCCCCATGCTTTACATAGCAGTCTTTCACAGTATATTTCAGAAATGCATGCAGGGTGGGTGGTTGATGGCATTGTTGGTCAGTCACTCATCCACAACAACTGTGGCTGCTACGCTATACCACCCACCCAGAGTCTCCCATATTTCATATTCCATGGGAGCAAAATATTTCCTGAAATCAGGGATAGGGAACTGTAACAAAAGTATGTTTTTTTCTTCAAGAAAAGCCCCAAAACTCACCACAGAGCATGTAAACCCCTCAGAGCTTCTGGGGGCCTTGCCGCCCTCAGACCCCCGGCTCTTTTCTTGGAGGAGGGGCGCAAATTTAGTGTCTTGCCCAGGGCACCAAAATATCTTCCTACGGCACTGCCTCCCAGCAGTCTAGGGCTTTCAAGGGATGTTATGGTCACCTGAGGGGTTGCCTGGGGTGGGGCACACCGAAAAACACAAAGTCTACTTACTCGACCTCCCAAGCCTGAGGTGACCTCCGGGTATCCCTTGCACACAGCAGGGCCAGTGATAGCTGTAGGTTTAAATGGGGTTAGAACAACTTAGAAACAGTAAAACAAATGTCCACATGGGGGTATTTTAAACAAAACAGGATCTTTTATTCATCACTTGAGCTCACTTGATGATGGTAATTCCACCAGCTGGCACAGTTTGTTTTACACCACTGCAGGATGGTCACTCTCCTCATTACTTCTGGGTTGGAGTTAACCCTGGCAGGGTGCTTTAACACCACTGCAGGATGGTCACTTTCCTCATTACTTCTGGGTTGGAGTCAACCCTGGTGGGGTGCTTGAACACCACTACAGTACGGTCACTCTACTCATTACTTCTGGGTTGGAGTTAACCCTGGCGGGGTGCTTTAACACCACTGCAGGATGGTCACTCTCCTCATTACTTCTGGGTTGAAGTCAACCCTGGTGGGGTGCTTTAACACCACTGCATGATGGTTACTCTCCTCATTATTTCTGGGTTGGAGTTAACCCTGGCAGGGTGCTTTGACACCACTGCAGGATGGTCACCCTACTCACTACTTCTGGGTTGGAGTTAACCCTGGCGGGGTGCTTTAACACCACTGCAGGATGGTCACTCTCCTCATTACTTCTGGGTTGGAGTCAACCCTGGTGGGGTGCTTTAACACCACTGCAGGATGGTCACTCTCCTCATTACTTCTGGGTTGGAGTCAACCCTGGTGAAGTGCTATAACTTTAATACTGATGTGCCTGAGGGGACCATGAACTCACAGAGTCCTTCACCCATGCAGCTTGGGTAGAAACTCCACAGGCTACTTCTAGACCATTTTTAACATGTGGTGGCTGCTTGGCTAATTCACAGACTCACTGGCTGGCAAAGAACTGGCACCAACTCGATTCTGTGGCACAATTCAGGGATCCACTCAGTCCTCTCACAGAGCATATCGTTTTTCCACATTTCACACTTTTTCTTTATTTTCTGAGAAGTCAACACTTGTGCCCACTTGGGCATAGCTGAGGTGCCAACAGGATCCACACATCTTCTAAATTTGGGCAATCTGGACCACACTGACTTTGTCTGAGGTAAATTCCTGTTGGTTGAAAGGAATCCTGCATCACGTCAGATGCTATCCCTCTCTTGAGGAGGGAGGACACTGCAGAGTGCCAAATACAGTCACTTCACACTCAGCAAAGCTTTAACATCGCCTCAGATCCTTTATGCTCAGAACTCTCTGGCTTCACAGTTTACCTTCCTCAGAGACAGACTTCTAGACTTCACTCAGCAACCTTTTTCTCCATGTGAGCTTGTGTGTGACCTGCCCCTTATCTCTTCTCCCTCTTCTCACCCCCATCCACCGCCTTTCTACTTCAGGGTCATCTCTCAGAAAGTTACTTCCAAGCTCCTTAGAAGCCTCCGCTCTCAGTGAAGTCTAGGTACTGATGGACTGTACTCATCCTTGAGCAAACTTGTTTCCCCTGCCATAACCAAACCATCAACATTTATTTTTAACCTTGCCTTGACCTCTGCCACCATGCCTCTTTCCTAGAAGACAGCCAAAGTTGTCCCTATATTTAAAGCAAGTTACCCTCACTACTTTGATTACTGCCAGCCAATCTCCATTCTCCTCCACCTCAGGAAGCTCTTAGAAAAAATTGTGCACTACCACCTGTCAAACTACATAGATAAGAACAACCTGCTGTGTGATCAACAGCATGGCTACCGTAAAAAGCACAGTACTGTCTCTGCCCTCGCCCTTTTCACAAACCATGTCCACAGAAACATGGACTTGGGTAAAGACACTGGTGCAGTGTTTGTGGGCCTGACCAAGGCCTTTGACCTGGTCAGCCACCCTCATCTTCTGGACATACTCCATCTGCTTGGTTGTTCAAATGAGACCTTGCACTGGTTCCATAGCTACCTAACTGGGCGTTCTCAGTCAGTGGTTGTCGGCACTGCAACCTCCCCTGATTTGCCGATCTGAACAGCTGAGTCCCCCAGGGCTTGATACGTAGCCCCCTTCTGTTTTCTCTTTTTATCAGCTCCCTCCTTTCTGACAGCCTTCAGTGTTTCACCCTCTTGTATGCAGATGACTTAGTCCTCTTCCATAGACACAAGTCACTTCCTAACATATCATCGGTACGCACCCATGACTATTGCTCTGTCCACAACTGGTTCCTATCAAATATCCTCCTTGTAAATGAGAAAAAGACCAATGCAATGTTATTTGGATCCAAGCCATTCCTTACAGGTGCTGCAAAAATCAACACTTCTCTGTCTCGCTCTCTCTGTGATCTCTCTATCTGGTTCACCACTGCAGACCAGTCCATCCTTCAAATACCTGGGGGTTACTCTTGACCCCAGTTTCTCGTAAACCGAACATATTAACATTACTGTACATAGCGTCAACCAAAAGCTGGGCGCTGCCTATCAACAAAGGAACTTCCTTACCTCAGCTGCCAGCTTGCCATTCCTCAGGGAAGCCTTCTTCCTATACTTGATTATTGCTGCCCCATCTTTTCCCAGGCTATATCCTCCACCCTGCCACCTTGTGCCACAGACTTAATTCTGTCTACAACAGTGTCTACCACTTTGCCCTATTGGCTCCTTATGCAACCCACCACTGCTCCTTGTATTAGCCACTAGGGTGACTCCCTCTCCAGGGAGGGTATGAACTTGCCTTAGGCAGCCTCACTGATAGCTACTTATGTGACGGTGTGGACTCTCCATATGCCTCCCTCCTCCTTGCCAGAGCACCTACATGGTGTCTCTGTGAATCTCCCCCCCCCCAGGTTGTCCCTAAAGTCTTCTCAGTCATGAGTGCCATAGCCTTGTCCTTCCCTGCCCCCACTCTATGGAAAAGCATCCCTGTACCCCTCCACTCGACCGGCTCGCATCATACTTTTAAATCACTATTCAAAAGCTGGCAGCAGTCCAAAACTGCCTGTTCCTGCTCGCCTGGGTAACCCTTCCCTCTCCCCTATGCTTACCCCCCCTCCCCAGTGACCCCTATTGCTGCCCTTCAGTTTCTCCGAGGACCATGCCATCAACTTGCACTTGTCTTTGCACTTTTTGTCAGCCTTAGCTGCTAATATTTATTACTGTATTGTTTGAACACATGTAATAGCTGATAAACAGTATCACTGCATTTCTCTGTGATGATGCTTGTATGATGTTAAGCCTGTATGTTGACCTATAATGTAATTACTGTATCTTGTTATTTGTTGTTACCTGTGCCATAGTCTGTGGCCCGGGTCGTGCCTGTAAACGGTCCTCTGGATCAGTGCACTTACCCAGTTACCAAAGACTTAAATAAATAAATAACTTCAAATGGGATTTCTCCATCTGGAGAGGGGCATCCCCATTCAGAGGCTGTAGAAGACAGCCGCCGCCATGATCGGACACTTTTTACCAATGCCAGGTTCTATAGAGAAACTTATAGCATAGTAGGAGCTGGCACTATGTTCCAGTTGCTCAGTCACACCAACTCAGACTCAGCAGAAAGAACCTCTGCCTTCCGGCAGAGAACACTGACTCCTCCCTTTTTGAATGCCAGGACAAACCAGCTGAACCAGTCCTCCAAGAGAACAGAAACTGGCATCACCCTAGAGGTTGAGAGATAGTCATAGGTAGCTCCTAAAGGGGGCTATAAGGGTTATCATGTGTAGTACAAAGTAATAGAGAAGGTTTCTGCCTGCTTGCTTATAGCCCAACCCATTTGACAATGTCCTGTTTTACTATTAACACAGGACCCTTCATACATTTTGGATCTGCCACTGCTGTAGAGTCAAGTGTACAAAATGTTTTTATGAAGTAAGGGCTAAGTCCTCATTCCAGTTGGAAAAAATTGCTTACAAGAAATTATAAAAAATAAAGTGTGTGATGGAACGCAACTTGAATTTAATACACACCCTCAGTATGTGATGCTTGATAAACCCCTCGAGCTTCACTCTCGGGGTTTATGTAGCATCACACACCTCAGCTGTGTATTAAATTCTCGTGTTGCACTCCGCCCCATGTATTATTCTCTATATATTGTGTTACTTATGAAACTCCATCTGCCAGCACTGCATATCAAAAGTGCAAACAGAATTGTTCCAGCTGTCAGGGAATGTTAGGGCAGGCAAGGTTCTATGGCGATGTCACATCTTTGTGAGTGCCAGTCTCCGTAGTAGGATGACGTGATTGTTCAGCAGTTAACAATACCCAGTGACAATGTTCTAACTAACAGAAAATAAAATAACAGAAAGCCTGATATATTTCTGTATATTTTAAAGCTACATGGAACAGATTCTACTGTTCGGAAAACAACTGCTATTCAGAATTATCTGCCAGATGCATCAAATTAAAAGGAAATTGTAATCATCATGGCTCATCAGGTGTATCAGGAGCTGAATATGAGGAGGAAAGCAGAGGGTAACATTTAAAGGGCTAAAATCAGAAGACAGGGTGGTTACAAGGGTTCCACCGTCAGAACGCGCCAGCATTCCGGTGTCGGGCAGTTAGGGTGCCAATCAGCAATGTTACCGATTGCTTTGGCACAGCCCCCCCCCCACTTAAGGATTCCTACTTTGGGGGGGAGGGGAGGCAGACATCAAGTGGGGCAGCAAATCCCCCATTTGGCACCCTGACTGCCTGGCACCATAATGCCGGCACTCTGAGTGCCGTAAGGAGGTTATGAGTAGGGTGCAACAGGGGTCAATTCTGGGTCCTATCCTTCTCAACATGTTCATTAGCAACATAGGGGAGGGAATCCAGAGCAAAATATGTCTCTTCGCAGGTGACACAAAGCTCGGTGTTAGGGTGGATAATATGAAGGGTCAGGGTAACGAGGAAGGACCTAGAGATGCTGGAAAGGTAGTTTACAATCTAGCAGCTGAAGTTGAATGCTAGGAGTATAAGGTGATGTACACTGTGTGAAAAAAATGCAAGCCACACACAACTGGGTGGTGGTGGTGGTGGGGGGGGGGATCTAGCTAGCCAGGATAGTGATGGAAAGGGACCTGAGGGCATCACTAGCAGCAACCTTAAAAACTCCAGTCAGTGCAATGAAGTATACGACAAGGCATCAAGGATGCTGTGCTATACAGAGAGTGGGATTCAAGAACTGGAGGAGGGATGTGATGTTACCACTATATGGGTCCCTGGTTAGGCCACACTTGGATTCCTGTGCCCAGTTTTGGAGTCTGCATCTGAGGAAGGCCAGGGAGAGGTTAGAGGTGGTGCAACGTAGGGCCACCAGAATGGTCCATGGGCAGCAGGGATGACCCTACCAGGAAAGGCTGGCAGAGCTAACCATGTTCATGCTGGCAGATAGGAGAGTGGTGTATGATCGGAACCTACAAATTCCTAAGGGAAATAAACAAGGTAGACTGCAGTGTTCTGTTCACAAGGAATGACAGCATAGGGATGAGGGGTCATGGGTGGACACTGCTAGGTGGGAGATTAAGGAGGAAGTACTTCTTCAGCGAGAGGGTGGTGGAAAAAAAATGTAATGGATTACCAAGGGAAGTGGTAGAGGTGGGGTCTGTTGGCAGCTTCATGGAAGGCTGGTCTAAATTTGTTGGACTGGTAGTCCCTAGGAGAGTGGATGGTGCAGGGAAGGGGGAAATGGTGACAGTATTGCAGGGTGTAGAGGGAAGCATGGGGTAACCACCCTATCTGGCTATATGCCAATAAGATGTGGGTAAGGATCTTGGGCAGACTGAATGGACCTGGATTCTTTATCTGCCGTTAAGTTTTCTATGTTTCTAATAAGCCACTTAAGGTAATTTACATGCCTGGCTGAGGGTAGTGTGGGCCCTTTCCTGACCTGTGCCTTCCCCCTCGCCAAGGCTGCTGCCTGCCCACAACCACACCGCAAAGCAGCAGGTAGAATGTGCTGATTGTTTCCAGACAGTACCTGCTCCGCACCACATGGAGCTGCTGAAGATATCTGCCTACACCACAGATGCCTAGGAGCGCATGTACTGCTATCTGTGAGCCTCTGGAGTGTTTGTATAGTGCCAGAGCTAATATGTAGTGTGTGCTGCATCTGGAGTCAGTAGTAGTAGCAGCTAATTGTTTAAGAGTTGATTTACTACTGTTTCTGTATGAGTCCTATATGAATTACTGCACTGTTGTAAAGTTGTGAACTGAGCTATTGTTAAGTTAGTGCAGGTCATGTACTGTAATTCCTAGATATTTCAGGTAGTGCTAGGACCGGTAGTGTACGTTAGCCCTGCTTGTTGGTCATCCAAAATGCCTTTTTTCCTTTGCGTACTGTTAAACTGCGAGGCAAGTTAAACAAGTGGTTTTTGGATGCGATTAAATTGTATATTAAACAGAGGAATCATGCATGGGTGCATTATAAATGTAACCCTTCTTCTGTTTCACTGCCTAGCTATCGTAATCTGAGAAACACGGTTTCAGAATTGGTGAAAGGTGCTAAAAGGGAAATCTATAATGCACAGTTTACAACTAATTTATCAGAGTCTCCTAGGATTAATAGTGATGTGATAAATTGCGAGTGAATGATGAGATAGTTATTGACCAATCAGTAATTGTAGATTTATTTAATATTATGTTTTTTGACTATTCAAGTTATAGGTTAGGATCATTTGATGTCATTTGGGGTGAGGAGGCTGTTCAAGTGGCAAGGCCACAATTTCAGTTTAGGGCAACTGAGTTGCATGAAATGTTTGATTTACTCTGTACTTTGCCCAATAATTGTACTGATTGTGGAAGGGGTCTTGAGGCTAGCTTTTTAAAGTTAGCTCTTGTTTATATTACTGATCCATTGTGTTATATTTTTAATTTATCTGTGACCTTGGGCCAATTCCCACTTGATTGGAAGTGTGCAAGGGTTGTTCCGGTCACAGAAAAAAACATGGTGCTGTTTTGGATGGTTTTAGGCCCATATCCATCTTAAACCCTCTGAGTAAATTGTTGGAGAGAGTATTTTCTAGTCAACTGAAAGATTACTTGGATTGTTATAACATCCTAAGTTCACAGGAGCATGGGTTTCGACAGGGATATGGAACTGGTACTGCCTTGGTCAGGTTCACGGACACCATCCTCAGGGAGATGGCCTAATGACTGGGGCGGTGTTTGTGGACCTGACCAAGGCATTTGATTTAATTGATCATGCTTTATTATCATGTAAATTGAAAGCTATTGGTTTTTCCAAAAAGTGCATTATCGTGGGTGAATGATTATTTAGTAAATTGTCAACAGTTTGTGCATATTGGGTCGCAAGACTCCCAAATAGCTTTGATTGAGTGTGGAGTTCCACAAGGGTCCATATTAGGGCCCTTGCTATTCTCTCTCTCTATTTGTTAACCAACTGCCTGCTTATTGTGGACCTTGCGATTCAATAATGTATGCAGATGACTTGATTCGTTATAGGCAGGGTAAATCACAAGAAATTTCGTAAATGCTCTTGATGTTAGCTTCAGGAACGTATGTACTTGGTTTGTAACTAATTCCATGATCTTAAATAAAAAAAAAACAAAATCAATGATTTTTTGGTACCCCGCTTATGCTGAAAGATAATCCTTGCTTACGGCTTTCTGATGGGGATGGTGCTGCGATAGATCAAGTTACCCAATTTAAATATTTGGGTGTGTGGTAGGATTGTAGCTTAACTTTTCGTTACATATTTAGTATGCTAGTCAAACAATAAATCAGAAATTGGGTATTTTGTTTAAATTCCAGTCTTATTTTGCTTTTGAAAGTAGAAAATCAATCACTGTTTGTTCATTACTTCCACATTTTGATTATGTTTGCTATTTGTATCAGAATTTGAATGTTAGGGAATACAATGTTTTGTCTGTAGCTTATAATAATATTTGTAGGTTTATTTTATTAGTCCCATTTAGGACACATCTTTGTTTGTTGTACTCACAATTAGGTTGGTTGTCACCTAGGGAAATAATTAATTATTTCTCTGGTTGTTTGCTTTACAAGTCTCTTTTTTTTTCTAATTTTCCGTTGGCAGATATGGTTGTAGCTCATCAGTCCCTCCCCAAATTGAGATCTGCTAATGGGATCTTATTGAATCTCCCAGTTTTTAAGACTCGGAATGGTTTGAGGTCTTTCTCTATCGCAGCCCCATCCCTTTGGAATGCCTTACCTCCCGCTGTTCGCCAAACTATGTCTCTTGATTGTTTTAAGAATAAGCTTAAGTTATTTTTGTTGAGTAAGTCTAAGTGTGATTGTTAGATGTGAGTTATTGTTTGTTATTAATGTTGTTTGTAGTCTGTTCTGGGTTGGACCGGAAAAAGGACATTGTCCAGAGTCCCTACCCGGTTACCAAATTGATAAATAAAAAAATAAATAAATAAAATTAGTATTTGCAGCACATGTATTGTATGCCTAGTACAGAAATATTTCTGATGTACTTTAGTAACGTAGTCTAAGCAGTGCTAGCTAGTTGCTACTGTTAAATGAACTCCTACCAGTACAGCTAGTGCAAGTAGCGAACTTCTCCATAGCAAGTCTAGTTTTATATACTTAAGGTATATAAGTGTGCCTTTGCCAGAAAACATGTAATGGTTAGCCAGTTATACTGCTTCTGACTGTTTGCTGCTATAATTAACTATGCCGAACAGTAAACATGGTGTCCGCCTGAGTTCTACCAGAGAGGTGTAAGTCTTTACTCTTTGTTAGGTGCCTAGTCTGCAAATTCATCTTTAAATAGGTCATACTACTCAGCACAGCTGCTGGTCGCCAGGCGGATTCAGCACCCACACCTGCTGCTCTGTCTAAAGTATTGTGTTTCTTTGTTTAGCTCAGCTAGTGACTCCCTGAGGTTACCTGGGTAAGGCTGCAGGGGTTGGGCTTTGTGTGACCTTAACTGCTGTGGACATCACATATCCTGCGATCTCACTCCAGTTTCTGTCCTCCCTTTTCAGATGCTTCCCTTGTCCCTGCCTTTCAGACGTCCATTGCTGTGGCTGAGGGTAGTGTGGGCCCTCTCCTGGCCTACACCCTCCTCCTCTCGCTCGCCAAGGCTGCCACCCACCCACAACTATGCTGCAAAGAAGCAGGTAGAGTGTGCTGATTGTTTTCAGATGGTACCTGCTGTGGGCAGTGCCACACGAACGGTGATTAATCCCATCCACCCTAGGGGTGTGCTCCTTTAAATAACTCAGCTAATCTATCCGAATTGTGCAACTCTCCTGGTACTATTGCCTCCACCTGAAGGTCACTCATTTCCCCTCTCCTTCCCTGATTTATTTGCCTAATTGCCTGACTCCTGTCACTCGTGCCTCCCCTAACACTACTGTGTGCTCGGAGTGCAGTCCTTATTCTCTTACTCTAAATAACCCCTAGTGACCCCTACTGCTCTCTGACTGTTAAACCTTCTGCTTCTCTCCTAGTACACCAGTTTCAGGGGCATCTCTACCTTTTCCTGTTAGCCTCTATTCAAGTTAGAGTATTCTTCAATTGCCTTGTCTTTGTTCAGCTTCTGGTTTTGGTGCTTTACTTCTACCCTTCTCCAATCTAAGTTCACCTCATACCTCTGATCCCCGCTCTGCCCTCCCCTCTCCTCTTTAATCATGTTTAATTTCTCCCTCCTGTCTCTCTGCCTTCTCTTTCTGAATTTCTCTCCATCCTCTTCTTCACCGCACTGACACAGTGCCACACGGTAGGCAAGTTGAAGAGTCTGGGAGCAGGGAGGAAACTGATCAGATGGGTTGAGAACTGGCTACAGGGTAGACAGCAGAAGGTAGTAGTGGGGGGGCATCTGAACCCAGGGCAGTAACAAGTACTGTACCAGAGGGCTCGGTGCTGGGACCAGTTTTGTTTAACATTTTCATAGTCGACATTGCAGTAGTAATTAAAAGCAAGATCAGTCTCATCGCAGATGACACAAAGATGTGTGCCAAGGTAGATGGGGGGCAAAAGTATTTCAGTAGGATTTGGCAAAACTGGAGGAATGGTCTCATACTTGGCAGCTTGGTTTCAATGCTATGAAGTGCAAAGTGATGCATTTAGGAGGCAAGAACCCAGGACACAGTTACTGGCTGGAGGGTGTCCCGTTAACAAAATCCAAGGAGGAGAAGGATCTGGGAGTGCTGGTAGCCAGGGAGATGAACCACTCTGCTCAGTGCAGGAGGACAGCAGCGAAGGCAAACAGGATGCTAGGGTGCATAGCAAGGGAGAGTACTTCTAGGAGTGGGGAGGTCATCTTGCCCCTGTACAGGTCCCTGGTGAGACCGCACCTAGTGTACTGCGTGCAGTTCTGGCACCCCTACTTGAAAGGGGATATCAAACTACTTGAGGGGGTACAGCGCAGGGCAACAAAAATGATCCTGAGGTTGGTTGACAGACTATGTGAGGAAAGACTGAGAGATCTCAATATGTATACCCTGGAGGAAAGAAGGGAGAGAGGGGATGTGATTGAGACCTTCAAGTACCTGAAGGGTTTGAACAAAGTAGACTCCAGGTGTATGTTCAATCTGAAGGGCAGAAGGGAAACCAGGGGACACTCTATGAAGTTGGAAGGGGGCAGGTTCAAAAGGGAACTGAGGAGGCACTATTTCACAGAAAGGGTGGTGCCAGGGTAGAATGCTTTCCCAGAGGAAGTTGTATCACTGCAGAGTGTTGAGGGGTTCAAGAGAGGGTGGGACAGATTCAAGGGGATGGTACAACCTGGGAGGGGTGGGAGATGGGGAGGGCATATGAGGGAGGGGGGCAGCTGCAGTCTAATGGACTGAAGTGCTGCACACTCAAGCAGACTAGATAGACTGAATTGCCTGTTTCTGCTGGCAATTTCGTATGTTTATATGTTCATATTCTCCACCCCCCTCCCCTCTACACCTCTACTCAGTGCACCTCCCCTGACCCCACCACTTTTTTCGCTCTCTCCTCCATCTTTTCTCTCCTCCCTCCCTCAGGCTGTCTCTTACACTACTCTCCATCTTACCCTTTGTTTCCCTCTCCCTCCACCCCCTCACTGTACCGCCCAGCTGCCAACTCCTCTTCTCTTGTTACCCCATCCAGCTACACACTCTAGTTTTCGCTCATCCCCCTCTCTAAATCTTGAAGCCTTCCTTCACTGTGTCTGCCTCTCCTCCCCCCCCCGCTCTCCCCTTGATCCCCCCCAAAGGTTTAAGTACCCCACCCCAATTTTCCCTTTACCTACTCCTCCTACTCTTCTCAGGGGATGTTGAAATTAGCCCTGGCCCCCTCATCGTAACCCCTCTGCACAACCTAAGGGCTTATGCATCTTTCACCTTACTGCAACAAGTCTCCTCCTCAAAATAGATGACCTAAAAGTCTGGATCACCCAACACTCCCCCAACATACTATGTGTAATTGAGCCTTGGCTTTCTGCCAGGATCCCAGACTCTGTCATATCCATCCCTGATTACAACCTCTTCCGTCAGGATCATGGAAAACATGGAGGAAGTGTGGCTGTCTACGCTAGGGACTCCCTCTCTTGCATGGTCTCATTCCAAGAAGCACAGCTCTCCTTCCACAAATTTATTTTTATCCTCCTCTCCCTTCCCTACACCTTCATTATTTACATTGCAGCACTATACTACCCTCCCACAGCACCCCACAGCTCCTTGGTTGACTGCATTGCCAAAATGTCCTCACACTCAAGTAAAGGTGAACTTTTCCTGCTAGGCGACTTTAACCCAAACTGGCTCCCCCCCCCTCCAAATTCTCCATCCTTAAAATTTAGTCCTTAAACCTCTTCCAGTTGATCGTTGAACCTATTCATCTTAACCCCAAATCCCCTAACCACTCACTCCTTGATTGGGTACATACATCCCATCCCCACCGCATCTCTGCCGCTGAAGTACTCCCTGATGCCCTTAGCGACCACTGCATTACTTTCTGCATAAGAAAAACTCCTGCTGTCAATCAGCCCCTATATATGTATCTGGCATCGCCCTCTCCATAAGCTTAAGTCCCTACTCCGTGATTATTCCAGGCAGACTGGTCTCCTATGTACTCAGCCCTCAACGTCGACTCTGCTCTCCAGTTTTTCTCAGATACATTAACCAGTATTTGGAATTTTCATGCCCCTCTAAAAAAGGCACGAGTAATGTGCCGGCATCTCCCTTGGATAATCCCAGACATCCTCTCCCGCTGTTGAGCCTGTGACAAACTGTGGTCTAACTTCAAGGCCTCCCATCTACCTGTGGACTTTCTGCTCTACAGGGTCCTTTGAAATGCCTGCACCCAGGCCATTAGAAAAGTTAAGTCCAACTATTTTAAATATCAGCTTCAGGTCGGATCCGGATATATTTTTCTCATTTACAAGAAGTTTTTTGGAGAGGAGCCAATGTTGAACTGATCCATAGTTTGTAGTGAGTGTAGAAGATACAGTTTAGAGTGACTTGGCGCTATGGTGGATGACGAGATTATCAGCGTAGAGGAGCACACTACAGTTTATGCTTTCTGTAGGAAGATTATTTATGAACAGTGAGAATAATAGAAGCCCCAGTATGGAGCCCCGGGGACACGAGTATGGATGGGTATCTCATATAATTTACTGTTTTTATTTGTACCGTCTATGTTCCTCCCCTGTATGTGTTTTCTTCCTCGGGTCGCACCTGGAAACGAGCCTTGGCTCTGTGTGCCTTTCTCGGTTAACAACTTTTAAATTAATAAATAGAAATCAATGTGCAATAAGAGTATTCCCCTTGAGACCAGTTTACTACTGAAGTCTATGTTTGTTTTTCAGGGCATGAATCCATTAGTTAAGAAACTAGCCACTACAGAGCTACTGATGCCTCTGAGAAAACTGCTGAAAGCCATTATTTGTTAAACAGCAATCAGCTGACATTTTATATACCCCACCTGGGAGACCAGGGTTTGCATTCAAGCTCCAGAATCCCACACTGAGCTCGGCTGGGGTCTTAGAGATTAGATGAGATGCTTGACTTCTGGAGAGGGAGGCAGGAAATCACAGAGCAGCACTGGCATCAGCTGTGAAGGTAGCCACTTGCCTGCTCTCTTTAACAGAGCAAGGATGTGGCTATTGTAACCCAGAGCATCACTCTGGGGGATGGCAAAGCAAAGGGGCTGCAATGAGGAGAAAATAATCATTAAAAAAAGAAACTGTAGAAACTGTTGCACCCTGAGCTCAGGACATCAGTGGCAGAGGACAGCAGGGATTGATTCAGAGTGTCCTTGAGTCACTGCCCTCTTGACAGGTGCATGGGTGGCAGTGCTCTGCTTCAGTGGTGGCCTCAGGTGATGGCTCTGCTGAGATGCTCCTGGCTGCGTGGGTGACCACACACAGCCCAGTGGTCACTCCCCCATACTGTTGCAGTAGGTTGCAGGTGGGTGGTGGGCGGGACCCCATAAATGGAAAAAGACTGTGCCAGGCACCCTAGATGATAGCCCCTGTGGCAGCCGCTCCCTCTCCACCAGAGCCCTGAAGTGAGGGGGCCTTTTTCTCCTCTGATAGTCATAGGCCAAACAAAGGTGTTTCCTTCCGTGGCAGCAGTCCCCTCCCCACCACCACACACACACACACACCACAACAAAGTTAAGTCAGATCTGCCTGACAGCAAAGGTACTGGAGGCATGGGGGGAAGGGACCAACAGTGCAGGGTGAGTCTAGTGGGTAGCAAGGGTGGTAATTTTGGTGTGCCCAAAGGAGTGTTTGTCCAGGATGGAAGTAGCAAACAAAGCCAAACAAAACCAAAAAAGGAAATTCATATGTAGTGAGAAAGGAGTAGTAATGGAACATGAGGACTGGACTGGACTCAGGAGCTAAGTAGGATGTGTTACTCACTGGGCCAGTGAAGGGTGGGTGAATCTTGTAGGACAGAGGGCTAGAGTGCACCCCTATCCAGGTCCCTTGCAGCTAACATTCAAGCAGGATTTGGTGATGTGTTGGAGGAGAATGGCTCTAGAAGCACAAATGTAATGTATTGGAGACTGAGGGGGAAGAGAAAGAAAGAAAAAGAAAGAAAGAAAGAGACTCGCTGTGGTGTATCAGTCACAGACTAGTGGCAGATGAAATGTCTACCTGTCATACCAGCCAGAAACTTGATAGCCATCATCTGATGTTTGTTGCTGTCTATTACCCGAATGCAGATGATTAAGGAATGATACAATCTTTTAAGCCCTGCCCATTATTTGTTTTGCTAATAGCAAGTGAACATTTTCAGAATTCCACCTTCTTTTGTGAATTTATTCAACATATCCTGTGGCTTGTTAAGGGTCAGTTATCTATGCAAGAAAAGATATGCTCGTGATTGGATTTAATAATATAACCATGAGTCGCAGTGAAAAAAATTGAAAGTCGCATGCTCTTAACTTGCTGACTGAAGGAATAAGGCATTGTTTATTTTGAGTTTCTAAAACTGATTTGGGATTTGCTCTAGGGGGAAGAAAGGAAATTCTTTGTGTTTGAATTGCAGCCAAGATGATTTTGTCAGATAAAAAGTCTGAAAGCTTGGTTAATCAGTTCAGTTACTGAAAAAAGATTGGAAAAAGTTCTGTTTATCACTCAGTATGCCATCCAGAGATGATAGTATAAAGTTGTACTCAGGAGAGACTCTTTTGGAGAGCAGTTCTTTGAAGAAGGAATCACATCTATAGTATAGCTAATGAAGGAATTTCTACTATCTCACTCGCACCCATGTTATATTTGATGTACAGTTGAAAGGCTTTAGCCTGTAGTTCTATGGGGGGAGATAGCTCTTCCCCCATCTCCTTTTTAAGCCCTCAGGCAACGCCCGCTTTGATTAGAGTGAGCCATGCAGTGCTGTATCGGCTGCTCCTTCTTCCTGGCTTCTCTGGTCTGCATTTCCTGCTTCCTCTTTGCTTTGCTCCTCGTATTCTTGTTTTGTCTTCCTATTCCCCTTCTTGTGAGCTCCCATTCAATCTGTTCCTCTGCCCTTGTGCTGTTTGATGGCTTTTCTTGTTGCATCCAGGCTTTTCTTTTGCCCTGTTTAAGCTTATCCATGCCCCCCCACCTGCCTTGTTTCTGTTCTCTATGCCCCCTTTTTTTTTTGCCTTGTTTTTAGTTCACCTACTTTTCTTTGGTGCTCCTCCATGCAGCCGCTTACTCCTGCTGCGCTTCACTCTGCTCTTCCCTGCTGCCGCTTCATGCTCCCTGCTCTGCTTCCTCCTGTCGCCTCCTGTTATCCACCTTATGTCTCTGCCCTGCTGCTGCTGCTGCCTTTCTCCTATGAGCAGCCATTGCACCATGCAGCCACATAATCTACCTTCAGCTCGCTGTTCCATCTGACTCCTCCTGCTCCCTGGGTTGGGAGCACTCCTCACATTATCATGTTTCCAGATGCCGCTACCACCATCTTGCTTTCTTTATGCCCTCTGTTACTCCTGTGGTGGGGACTTTTGGAATTTTTTCCTGCTGCACTGTTCCTATATCTAAGACATTACTCCTACAGTGTTGTCATGGTATATAAAAGCTCCTGTCACCCTATGGTCTGCTGATACCATCGTCTAAATGGGGGGGCCCTCACTCTAAACAAACACTGCCGGCCACAAGAGTTCGTGATCTGGGACCTTACATAAGCAGAGCACGATCATCCATCCCGGATTCAGTTACAATCACCCCACTAACGAATCAGATGGTGGAGCTCAATTTTAAACCCATGCTGGCAAAAATAGAAATGCATTTGACATCTGCTAAGCCTTATGAGGACTATATCCAAGCAATTAAACTGACAGCCTCAAAAGAACATGTAACCCCTAGATGGCGCTATCCCAGGGGCTACTACCCCTGCCTGATTTGCCACTAACAGGTTGAGGGGCCTGGATCCAATGGCGGGTGCCTCCACCCAGAGGTCAGGGTTTGCAATAGTTAAACTTACTTGGTCACAGCCCTCTGGGACACTGCAACCCCCCTTTCTTCCCACTAGTGGCCCACACAATATATCGGAATTACCTTCACAGTATACACTTACCCCAGGACTAGTTCCGGCACTAGGACCTCCTGTGAAATAAGATACAGTGCAACAATCACAGTACAGTACTTTAACATAGACAAATACCTCAGGAAGTATAACTTTGCTGAAACAAGCAGCTCTGATTTATTTAGGGGGATATAACAAGGACAGGGGGAAATCAGGTTAATTAGCTTATCACTTTACTATCTACCTATGGCTCTGTGCACAGGCCTATCCCTACCAGTTACTGTCCCTGGGTACCCAAGCCCTAGTGGCTAGTCCAAACCGTGGCAGCTGGTAGGGGCCCTTTCACACAGTGAAAAGAAAAATTAGTTTAAAAAGTCAGCAGTACAGTGATTCCATTTGGTTTAATGTGGCAATTCAACAGGGAGCGACCTGAATTAGTACTCACGACCTCCAAACAAGATAGGGTCCTTCAACGTCAGCAGGGCTACTCTTGAGCTCCACGAGACTCTTCACATTTATATGGTAAAAAGAAAGTACTATACCAGGCAGGCTGCTTCTCTATCCCGATCGCAATTACTGCACAATACCCGGGAGAACACACAGCAGATTCAGTTCCTGACAGACCGAGTGCAATTCAACAATTTCTCCAGTCTTCTACAGGGTGAGCCTGGTTTCTACTCTTCAGAGATCCTTTGATTCTTTTCACAGGACGGATTCAGTCCTAACAAGCAGTTACACAAGCTGCAGACCGGAACTCTGGGCCTTACACACGTTTTTTGACTGAAACTGTGCACTGAAGGAGCACAGGGTTTCTTTTCCCTTCACTGCCAGATCTAAACTGAAACTCCAACAGACAAAACCGGGCACTTCCTTTGAGTTCCTCCCAGTTCTTGACTGGATTGGCTGTCACTCACAATAGACTGCTGCTGTTGGTCCAAAAAGGCGCCGAAGTCTAAACTACATCTCGCAGTCACTGCCCATACAATCCTCTTGGCTGGTTCAGATTATGAGTCCAAGTTCTGATTCGTCCAAGGCACCATTTTAGAGCTAGCTTACCCCACACTGATAGGTCCAGTTCAGCAGTTCAAAACCAGAATGGGGAACTAGGCAGACACAGTTCTGACTGCAAAGAAAGCAGGTTAGACAAACTGTAATTTCATTATTACTCTAAATGGTTTCTGGCAAACAGTTACATCTTTCAGATAGGTTCCTTTGCACTCTAGTGACTGCAAAATGGAGTGAATTGGCAGCAGCTTGAGTGGTACTCAATCAAAGAAACACACAGTCCCCCATACAAACTAATTATGTCTGCAAGCAGACAGCTCTTAAAGAGACAGTACCAGAGGTTCTAAAAACACTCACTGATAAATGGCTTAAACGCCAAACACCATTCAGGCTTGGAGCATTCAAGCAAGCTCCTGGAAGTCTTTTGGGAACCCCCATTTGCAGGGGGGTTACAAACAGATTCTCTACCTCCTGGCAAATCTTCTGCTGTTGATCCCCGACTGCTTTTCAAAGATGGACAAGCTGTTAAGGGCCTGCTTGGCAAGGGAAACCTTTAGATTCCGTGACACACAACTCAAAACAGGGCCATAGAAACACAGAAACATAGACTTTGACGGCAGATAAGGACCACTTGGCCCACCCAGTCTGCCCATTTCCCTACCTATTGGATAAGCTGCAGATTCTAGTTAACCAACAGCCTACTTCCTGCAACCCCACACTATAATTGCCTTATGTCTGTCCCATGCATGTTTGAATTCCCCCACTGTTTTAGACCCTACAACCTCTCCAGGAATTCGGTTCCATGTGTCCACCACTCTCTCCTTGAAAAAGAATTTCCTCACACATTACCCTAGAGCCATCCCCTAACTTTCAATTGTGCCCCTTGTTCTTACACTGTCTTTTTCTGAAAGATGCTACCATCCTGGACTTTGTTGATTCCTTGGAGGTACTTAAAAGTTTCTATCATGTCCCCCGTCCCTCCTTTCATCAAGGGTATACATATTAAGCTCTCAGTCTCTCTTCATATGGTTTCTGATGTAGACCCTGCACCATTTTAGTTGCCCTCCTCTGGACTGCTTCCATTCTGTCTATGTCCTTGCGTGAGTTGAGGTCTCCAAAACTGCACACAGTACTCCAGATGGGGTCTCACCAACTGTCTGTACAGAGGATAACCACTTCTCTTTTTCTACTTGTGATGCCCCTCCCTATGCATCCCAGTATCCCTGGCTCTCCTTACTGACTTCTCACATTGCTTACCCACCTTTAGGTCATCTGATATGACTACACCCAGATCCCTTTCCATTATTGTTGTCCTTAGTACCTCCCCTGCTATTGTATACTCTTCTCCTGGATTTTTATTTCCCAGGTGCATTACTTTGCACTTTTTGCATTGAATCTAACTTGCCATATGTCTGACCATTCCTCCAACCTTGCCAAGTCCCTTCTCATCCTTTCTACCCCCCCTTGTGTATCAACTCTGTTACAGATCTTTGTGTCATCTGCAAAGAGGCATACCTTTCCTTTCAGACCCTCTGCAATGTCACCTATAAAGACGTTAAAGAGGACTGGACCCAGTAATGAGCCCTGAGGTACTCCACCAGTAACCCCCCTTTCTTCAGAATGTGTTCCATTCACTATTACTTTCTGTGTCCTGTTGTGCAGCCAGTTTGCTACCCAGGCTACCACCCTGGGACCCACTCCCAGGCTGGCTAACTTGATTATTAATCTTTTGTGCGGGACTGTGTCAAATGCCTTGCTAAAGTCTAGGTAGGCCATATCCACAGCCACTCCCTGGTCTATTACTTTGGTTACCCAGTCAAAGAAATCGATTAGATTCGTCTGACATGACCTTCCTGCTATGAATCCATGCTGCGTTGGGTCCTGTGCCCCGCTGGCCTCTAGGTACTGAACAATTCTTTCTTTCAGAAGTGATTCCATCATTTTCCCCACCACTGAGGTCAAACTAACAGGTCTGCAGTTTTCTGCTTCTGCCTTGCTCCCACTTTTGTGAAAGGGAATCATATCTGCCCTCCTCCAGTCCTCAGGTACCACCCTATCCCATGATTTGTTAAAAAGTGTGGTTAGTGGTGTCACTAGGTCCTCCCTTAGCTCTTTTAGGATTCTAGGTGAATCCGTCAGGCCTCATTGCTTTGTCCACCTTGAGTTTTAGGAGTTCTTTCAGGACTCTTTCTTCTGTAAATGGACTCGTGCCAACCCACTACCCAGAGTGCTTCTACTGTTTGGTTTAGGTAACTCCTCCTTTCTTCTTTTGTGAATACTGAGCAAAAGTATTCATTCAGTATCTCTGTCTTTTCACTGTCTCCCTCTGCCCACCTCCCTCTCCTTTATTAATCTTCACTATCCCTCCTTAACCTTTCTATGCTCCCTAATGTACCTATAAAAGATTTTATCCCCCTTCTTATCTGAGTTGGCTATCTTTTCCTTGGTTTGGGCCTTTGCTTTTCTGACTGTCTTCCCCACTTCTTTCTGCTTTAATTGATACAGTTCCCTGTCGTGCTCCTTCTGTGATTCCTTATACTTTTTGAATGCAGCCTTTTTTTCCTTAACTTTCCCTGACACCTCTTTTGAGAACCATAGTGACTTTTTATTCCACTTTGTTTTCTTTATTTGTTTCACACAAAGGTTTGTTGCCTCCATGATGGCAGTTTTGATTTTTCTTCATTGTTCTTCCACCCCTCCTTTCTGGCCATTTGCTAATGCATTCCTCAGGTAGTCACCCATTATGCCAAAGTCAGCCCTTCTAAAGTCTAGTATCCTTGTCTTTGTATGGCTTGTCTCCATGGATGTGTTTATTGTGAAGCATACTGTGCAGTGGTCGCTTATTCCCAGATGTCTACTGACTTCTAAATTTGTGATCCTCTCTCCATTTGAGAGCATCAGGTCTAATACTGCTCCCTCCCGAGTGGGTTCCACCACTAGCTGTGTAAAACACAACGAAGGAAAAAACCGTTATGGTTCTCAAAAGAGGTGGCAGGGAAGGTTAAGGAGAAAAGGACAGCATTCAGGAAATATAAGGAAACACAGAAGGATCAGGACAGAGAATTTTATCAGTTAAAGCAGAAAGAGGCTGGGAAGGCAGTCAGAATAGCAAAGGCCCAAACCGAGGAAAAGGATAGCCAATTCTGTTAAGAAGGGATAAGACCTTTTATAGGTATATTAGGAGTTAAGAAAGACCAAAGGAGGGATACTGAAGCTTAATAAAGGGAGGGAATGTGGAGTAGAGGGTGATAGTGAAAGTGCTTATGGATATTGAACTCAATATTTCTGCCTGCAGTATCTACAAAAGGAAGAGGAGGGGAGTTACCTAAACCAAACAAGAGAAACACTCTGAAGACGGGGCCTCGATAATAGTCCATTTATAGAAGAAAGGGTTCTGAAAGAACTAATAAATTGAAGGTGGACAGAGCTAATGGGTCTGATGGGTTCACCCAAGAATTTAAAAGAACTAAGGGTAGAACTAGTGACACCGCTTGACTACTCTGTTTAACAAATCATGGGAGGATGGGGTGGTACCCGAGGACTGGAGGAGGGCAGATGGATTCCTCTTCACAAAAGTGGGAGCAAGAAGGCAGAAAACTACAGACCAGTTAGTTTGACCTCAGTGGTATGGAAAATGATGGAATCACTCTGAAGGAAAGAATTGTTGAGTACCTAGAGGCCAGTGGGGCACAGACCCAAGGCAGCATGATTCACGAGGGAAGGTCGTCGGTCACCTGAGTCAGATTTCTTTTGACTGGGTACCAAAGTAGTAGACCAGGGAGGAGCTGTGGACATGGCCTACCTAGATTTTAGCAAGGCATTTGATACAGTCCCACACAAAGATTAATACACAAGATAGCCAGCCTTGGAGTGGGTCCCAAGGTGGTAGCCTGGATAAAAAATTGGCTAGACAACAGGACTCAAGGGTAGTGTAATGGAGTACACAGTGACGAAGGAGGGTTGGCTTGGCGGGCAACTTGAGGGTTAGTGAATGGACCGGTCCTTTTAATGTCTTTATATGTGACATTGCAGAGGAACTGGAAGGAAAAGTATGTCTCTTTGCAGATGACACAAAGATCTGCAACAGGGTTGATACACAAGATGGAGTGGAAAGGATGAGAAGGGACTTGGCAAGGTTGGAGGAATGGTCAAATGTATGGCAGCTCAGATTCAATGCAAAGAAGTGCAAGGTAATGCACATGGGAAACAAAACCCTGGGGAAGATACACAATGGGGGTGAGATACTGACAACAGTAAAATAGAAAGGGACCTGGGGTACTTATATCAGATGACCTAAAGGTGGGCAAGCAATGTGAGAAGGCAGTAAGGAAGGCTGGGGGATACTGGAATGTATAGGAAGAGGCATCACTAGTAGAAAACAGGAAGTTGTTATCCCTCTGTACAGACAGTTGGTCAGACCCCATCTGAGTACTGTGTGCAGTTCTGAGACCCCATCTCCAAAAGACATAGACAGATGGAGGCTGTCCAGAGGAGGGCAACCAAAATGGTGCAGGGTCTGCACCAGAAGACATACGAAGAAAGACTAAAGGAGCTTAATATGTATACCCTTGAGGAAAGAAGGGAGAGAGGGGACATGATAGAAACTTTCAAGTACCTCAAGGGAATTAACAAAGTCCAAGAGGGTAGCATCTTCCAGAAAAAGAGATGTGCATGAACAAGGGGGCACAATTTGAAGATAGAAGGGGGATGGCTCAGAGGTAATGTGAGGAAGTATTTTTTCACTGAGAGGGTTGTGGATGCATGGAACAGCCTCCCTGAAGAGGTCATAGGGTCAAGAACAGTGGGGGACTTCAAGAATGCATGGGACAGGCATAGGGCAGTCCTAGTGGGGGGTAGGAGGAATTGCTGTTGGTTAACTAGGATCTGCAGCTTATCTGTTAGGTAGGAAATGGGCAGACTAGGTGGGCCAAGCGGTCCTTATCTGCCGTCAAATTCTATGTTTCTATGTAAGGCATGCCCCTGTAGGGCATCGAGAATGACCCTGCTCTTGGATGTGGCTGCAGTCCATGTCGTCCAGTTAACATCTGGCATATTCAGGTCCCCCATCAACAACATCTCCGCTTTTTCAGCTATTTTGAGAATGCCCTCTATCATTTTCTTGTCCATTTCTTCCCCTTGAGACGGGGGTCTGTATACAACCCCTGTGCGGATTGTGATGCCATTCCCTGTCTCCAAGGTGACCCAGAGTGCCTCTTGTCCTCCCCCTTTACTTTTTATTTCTGTGCTTTGACCCCTTCCCTTATGTGGAGAGCTACTCCACCTCCTCTTTTCCCCTCCCTGTCCCTTCTGTAGACTGTGTACCCCGGTATGTTGACATCCCAGTCATGGTTCTCCGTGTACCATGTTTCTGTGACTGCCACAATATCCAAGTGTTCCTCTAACATCAGGGCTACTAGCTCTGGAAGCTTGTTTCCCAGACTACGGGCATTGGTACTCATTGCCTCCATTTAATGTTGGCTTTATCCTTTTACCCCATCCCTGCTCTTATTGCCCTTGTCCATTTTTCCATTTACCCGTCCTGCCTCTGTCAAGCTCTGTACCTCAGTGTTTACCCTCCTACCTGCCATGTTTTGTGGGGGGAGGCTTGAACTTTCCTGTTTCCTATCAGCACCTCCCCCCTTGGCTAGTTTAAAAGCTTGCCAAGGAAGCCATTAAACCTGTCACCTATGAGCTTGTTTCCCTTCCTGGACAGATGCAGACCATCATGCCAGTATAGACCTTCATCTCTCCAGGTGGACCCCCAGTCCCCAATGAAGCTAAAGCCCTGTACTCTGCACCAGTTTTGCAGCCATTCATTAAAATGCATGGTGTGCCATGGTACGGTGATCAAGGTCTCCCTTGGATGGGGGTTATTATCAGGCATTTCTGGGCCAGCAAACAAATACAGTTCCCCCCTAGGAAAAACAATATATATATATATATATATATATATATATATATATACCTTTGGAGAGAAATTATTAAATACTCAGCCACCAGCAGACTACCTTTATATAACACAGTCCTGCCATTCCTATTGCTGCAGCTGTGCGCTGCCTGGACGATTGTCTTCAGTGGATCCCGTTTTCCACTCCATACCTGCTCGACTATCAGAGCCCTGCATCGTATTCAGTCCTGCCCACCTGCAGTACTCTCATGGGGAATTCCCCCTTCTGGATTTTCTAATTTCAGTTGCTGTTCCCTGAGACTGCTTTGATCACTACGGGGCTTGCATATTGTGGACACTGTTCCTACCAGCTATTTATATTTATTACAGCTTTGGCTGCCTAGCTCCTATATTTAGCCTGGCATTGTCCTTCTGCATATTCCCTGCCTGTCATTTTATCCTCGCTTCAGTCATTGACCTCCGTCTATCTACTTGCACCCTGCAGATTATTCATACTCTGCTTTTAACCACTAGATGGCTCCATCACTCCTCTGATTGCATAGTCTCTCAGTCAAGTCCGTGGGCAGAGCCTAGCACCCCACAAATTGTCTTACTTCCAGACTCAGCTATGGCACCCGTTGAGCTGTCCTTCCTTGGCCCGTTCACCTGGATCCCAAGCTGCAGTATTTCATTGCCCAGTCTAAAGTCCCTTCATGCTGAATTCCAAGGGTGCCACCTTCCCCTTGCTACTCTCCCATGTGCTGATCTTTCCACAGGCTGTTCACATAATGTCCCCTGCTTGATTCCTCTGTAACCCCTCACCCCTGCCTTCTTAGCAAAACGACAGGTGGCATGCTGTTGAAGCTGACAGCAGTACCTGGTGGGGACCTGGGTTCAGGGAGGATGAGGTTACTTGGCACAAGGGGACCTAGGTTTGGCTACTCTGCACTGGGGCACCCAAGTAAATCCGAACACAGGAAGCAATAACTGTAATGTCCAGAACCAGGAATGAGATTCTTCAGTGTGGCTTTTATTCACTTCCAAGCAGAACAAACAAAGCATAGACGGACCCCCATGGGGCTACATTTCCTGGTAATGCAGATTAGAGACAACAGAACACTTAATCACTATTTCCAGCCCTCAGGCTCTAAACCCACCAGGCACACAGCCCGGACTTGCACGCAGCTTTGGGTACACAGCCCGACTTGTACACACTTGGGTTTTCCCCATTGGCCCAGCTCCCCCGCCGGCCACTTGATCTGCAGTCCATTGGACGAATGAACCAATTATCCTGTTCACGGTCCATTTGAGGAATGAACCAATTATCCCATTCGTGGCCCACTGGAAGAATGAACCAATTATCCTGTCGTAGCTCCCCTCACCACACTAGAGTCTGCGACTCTTAGAGAGAATTTTCCTTACAACCCCACGTCTGAGTACTTCCCCCATCACTGGCCAAGTGCCTGAGGCAAAGTAGAAAACCACAGAAGAAATCCGTAGAGGTGGACCTGGTCACTAAAGATGGGGGGACACCCACCTCCAGCTTCCACAGCCCATACCCAGCCATTTCTCTGGAAAACTGAACAATTCCTTTACTGAACTTTTAAATGTAGATTAAGGGTAGACGTCTGTCACATCACCTCTACATATTATTTGCATCCCAACAAACTCTGGAACTTGAAACTGCTTTTACTTTCCTTAACCCATTACTCTAGGCTTCCCAATATTTAGTAGTTCAATCCCACATTGTCACACAAGTCCCAGGGTGAAAAACATAGGCCCTTTTAGCCAGAACAGACACTCACCCTTACATTGCAGGTGCACCACAGGCGACTCACAAATCTTCTTTTCTCCCAGATAAATACTGGAAACAAACAAGCAAGCAGCTTTTCCTCCACAAGCAGAACTAGGGGGTTGCCCCAGGAATCTGCAGGGAATCCTTCTCATCCCTTCCCCCGGAGGGAGGGGGCACTGAGACCCAAAAACAGCAGTCTCCACCACTTCAGTAATCTTCCTGTGTCTCTCTTTAAGGTGGAGACACACACCCTATTACTGAAAAATAGACCTCTGTCAGGGCTGAGGCTCCTAGAGCCTTCACTGAGCTGCTTTAACAGCAAGCTCCCTACTTCACACACACACTCACTGAAGACAAATTGAAGACTCTGACTTCAAAACTCCCAACGTTCTATCTAACTCCCTTTGCTGCAGATTCCAATGTGGCTTATGCAGCTGTGAAAGTTCTATTGGTGATGTCATCCCTCAGTCTCAGCTGAGACTGAGAACAGAGTGAGACAGTGTGAAACCCATTTAACTGGAGTTTCACAAGCTGCCTTCCCTGCCTACCACTAGGTCTTACTGGGATTCTAGTAACCCCAGGTAACAAGGGGGTTACACTCGCCCTTTGACCAGGAAAATGACTGTCCGCAGTCATTATTTACCCGGCCTTAGGCCATCCCACCCTATGTGCTACCTGTGGAGGGGGGGTGATCAGGCCCCCTCCTACCATGTGCAAGCACAGGCAGGCAACACTAAGGGCCTAGTGGCCTTTAGCTGACATATCAGCTTCTACACTATCCACTTACTATGGACACCCAGTGGCTCTGATAGAACTATCCAGAGCATAGCCCTGATAGATCAGCACTGCGGTCCCAATGGTCACTCAGGACCACAGCCTGTCTTTTCCCCCCAACCCTCTAGGGAAAACCTATCTGCTTCTAACCTAATACCCCCAAAACAAAAACAACCCGGGGACCTCCCCGACCTTGGGCAACCTGCAACCACACACCATTAAAATACCACATTTTATGCCATGTTACTGTCTCCTCCCTACCCTCACAACCACACCTGTGGAAGGAAAGGGTTAATGTAATAACAATAACACCACAGTACTTTAAATTTCTAAACACACTAAAGCACTGATGAGGAACTCCGATGAGCCCCTCCTCCTCTTCTTGTCTTCTCTTCTGTCTTCCCAGGAACACCTGTAAGAAAAAGAAAGATAACACACGCTCCTAATCTGCATACACAGTCTACCTAAACCCCTACCATCAAAACACTGCAGAATCCAAAAAAATATTTTTTTAGAAAAAAGGTAGAAAAACAGTATTTACATTAGAAAACAACAACATTTTTTACAATACACTTTTGGGGGGATGGAGTGCCCTAAAAGTCCCAACTAGTGACCACAATGCCCGAAGGCTAGTCCAATAAAGAGTCTCTCCTGGGCCGGGGCCCGGTGAAGCACAGTTCTAACAGGCCAAAGTCCAGAAGGGGAGAGTCTTTGAGGACAATTCACACATTTTGAAGTCTGTTAGTGTAGGGTGTGTACTGCAGTGTCATAAAGATAGAAAAGTTCGGACTTCCCAGCCACTTGTAGTATGAAATTCGGCACCGACCTGCACCTCTGACGAAGACTCTCCTTGGCAGCATTTCTTCCGATACAGCTGGGCGGACATCTTCCAGGAACCACAGGAGGGCACATCTGGGAACTGCTGGGTTGATGTCATCTCTGGAGACGGAACCTTAGAACAGGAACAAAAAGAAAACAGCTGGTCCGACGTTATCCGATTACCAGGCGATGAACAGGATACAGCTGGGCTTGTGTCCTGTCTGGATCTGAAGTCATCTGGTGGGCCAGTCGATGGTTTCTGGAAAGGACAGTACACTGTAGACTGATGAATGTGGGGCACCTGAGTCCTGGATATTCATATTGGCGGATCAATAAGGCACTTCACAGTCTGGTGTGGCAGTATTGACTACCACTGCTCGGCTCTCCATTTTGTAGGCATGGGCACATTTGCTGGGAGGTCCTTGCACTGAGGCCAATAGTACCCGGGGTCAGGGCTTGAATTATTACCCGTCTGGGCGCACATAATTCACACAGTGGGAGATTTCACGTCCCTCTCCGAACTCCACTATTCTCCTCTGTCTATAAACAGTGTCCTGCCTCTCTTCCACTGGGTATACTTTTGTGGAACAGTCTATTTTCACATGCTTGTTAGCCCCAGGATGCACACTTTCATTGCTTTGTCCCAGATCCAGGATTTCCTGCAGTTCTCAGTCTCCTCAGTCTTTCGAGGAAAGGTAAGAAAGATCATACCATAGATCTCATTTGCCTTCCCTCTAGACCAGTCTCTCCTCTTTACTTGCTTTGGTCAATCTGGGACCACTGGCCTGGCTTGGGGGTGGCCAGTCCTGGTTCTGCCAGCTTCGCATCCTTAAAGAAAGTAGAAACGGATCCCTGACTTCTTCCTCTTGCGAAGCCAGGGCAGTGGCATCACCACTTTCTTCCATACATTCCTTCGAGGCAAGATCTTGAGGCTGGGTACCCGTTTCTTTTTCACAAGGCCACATAGGTTCCCCCTCATCTTCCTGTTCACTGAGGATCTGAGCCCAGGAGTGAGCAGTCGTTCTCACTCCTGAGACTATCCACTCATCACTAGGCGCGGAGGTCGACACCTCCCACTCAAAGGCCTCCCGCATCTCATCTTCGTCTAAGAGACTTGGGCTAGGCCCCCCCCCTCCAGGGGTCTATTGATGTTTTATCCAAACTTTCCTTCTGGGATCCAGCATCCAAAACTTCAACTTCGGGTTCTGTCTCTAACTCTGCACCCTCTAGCTTTGTGCCACACTCTTCTGAGGGGCCTTCCTCCACAGGCTCCGCCTGGTGCTGTGTGCTGCCAACTGCAGATTCCTGAACCTTTGTCCATGTGGGAGCCAACCGGATTGGAGGCGCTTTATACAAGCCATATTTTTCTAGGCATCCAGCATAGTGAGGAATCATGAAGACGTCCCTTCCAGCTCTCAAGCATATTTGGCATACATACACTGGAAAATTAGGAATCGCCACATGAGGAGGCAGTTGCCCTCCATAGCACCACTTTTCAATATCCCTCAGTCTATTTACTGCTGCTGTTACTGCAACCGGGCATGATCCGGTAACAAGCTGGTCCTGAGGCCATAACTGCAGAAAAAACAAAAGTCCACTGTAACTGAAAGTCCCACTTACTGAACACCTCTGTAGTTTTAAAATGGCTCCTCTGCTGCTGTGTTTACTTACCACCCACCCTGTAATGGCGGCAGCACTCCTGTGCATCAACATTTAGAATCTGGCTCAAGCCACTGCGCATCCGATTTACACAAACTACTGATAACTTTTGCTCAAACTGCACAACTTGCTCTGTTCTTGCTTTAAACACATTTACGGGATTTTCCACGGACTTTTTACTTGCTGGAAACATTTTTTTGACTCACAGTCCCTTAAAGCTTCAGGTTTTTAGCACAGGATTGCCTGTATTACTAGTGCTGCACGTTGGCTACAACCCACAGTCTCTCTCTGGCTGCAAACTTTAAACTGAGGCATAAATTCATTACTATGCACACAGTCAATGGCTTAACAGACTTGCACTTGCTGGCAGGACTTTACACAGTCATTACTTGCAAAGCGACTACACTGCTGCACACACATTTATATGGCATAGGGCTGAAAATCACTGTTTGAGCAGTTTCTTGGTTGTTACTTACTGTTATCAGTAGCAGTTTGCTGCGATGGGGAAAAACGGCCTGCCGCCAGGTCTTGGAGCCCTCAGAACAGAAATGGGCGGGTAGTCCTATCGATCGTCTTCTCTACCACCACTTTTGCAATTCTGACGATCGATTAGCGGGTTGAGCCCGATTTTAAACAAGAAAGTCAATTTTTAACAAGTTTACAGCGATTTTAACACTCCGACGCTCCTCCACTGCCAGTACACGCACTCTACTCACACTCCCTCTCGAATGCTGGGGCAGTCTCTGTAGAGCTGGCTGAGGGTCGGGACTGATTGCAGCCTGACCAACCACACGACGCCATGCAAATGAGCCTCTTCTTCCTCGCGAGGGCTCTTCTCCTCATGGCAGTCGTCGAGCAGGCAAATTTAAACTGCAGAATGTAACTTTTTTTTTTCACCAACTGACTCCACGGCGGGAGTCCATTTCAGCCATTTAACATAGCCATTACACCTGCAATCTCTCAGTCAATTCAAAAAGCATTTCCAACGTCCAGGGCACAATTTTCCTGTTGCTACCCCTAGTCTTCCACACTTTTCTTTACAACAGTTTATTTTAAAAGCATTTCAAACGTCCAGGGCACAATTTTGCTGTTGCTACCCCTAGTCTTCCACACTTTTCTTTACCACAATCCATTTTAAAGCAGGCAAAAATGCTGTAAACAATTTTTATGCAGGACAAGGGCACACTCTTTGGCTTTACTGCTCCTTGGTAAACAGTTGGCACTTTTAAACAGCAGCACAAGATTCACAGCACACAGCAACACACTAGGGAAATTGCTTCAGCTTTTTGGGCTACCACTGCCAGACAGCCAAGCATGCTTGCCCAAGCACCTTCCTCCCAGAACAAAATCCAGCGGTGCCTCCATTTTGTAACCCCTCACCCCTGCCTTCTTAGCAAAGCGACGAGGTGGCATGCTGTTGAAGCTGACAGCAGTACCTGGTGGGGACCTGGGTTCAGGGAGGATGAGGTTACTCGGCATGGGGGACCTAGGTTTGGCTACTCTGCACAGGGGCACCTAAGTAAATCCGAACACAGGAAGCAATAACTATAAAGTCCAGAACCAGGAATGGGATTCTTCAGTGTGGCTTTTATTCACTTCCAAGCTGAACAAACAAAGCATAGACGGACCCCCATGGGGCTACATTTCCTGGTAATGCAGATTAGAGACAACAGAACACTTTATCACTATTTCCAGCCCCCAGGCTCTGAACCCACAAGGCACACAGCCCGGACTCGCACGCAGCTTTGGGTACACAGCCCGACTTGTACACACTTGGGTTTTCCCCATTGGCCCGGCTCCCCCGCCGGCCACTTGATCTGTGGTCCATTGGACGAATGAACCAATTGTCCTGTTCACAGTCCATTTGAGGAATGACCAATTATCCCATTCGCGGTCCATTGGAAGAATGAACCAATTATCCTGTCATGGCTCCCCACACCACACTAGAGTCTGCGACTCTTAGAGAGAATTTTCCTTACAACCCCACGTCTGGGTACTTCCCCCATCACTGGCCAAGTGCCTGAGGCAAGTAGAAAACCACAGAAAGAAATCCATTAGAGGTGGACCTGGTCACTAAAGATGGGGGGTCACCCACCTCCAGCTCCCACAGCCCATACCCAGCCATTTCTCTGGAAAACTGAACAATTCCTTTACTGAACTTTTAAATGTAGATTCTGGGTAGACGTCTGTCACATCACCTCTACATATTATTTGCATCCCAACAAACTCTGGAACTTGAACCTACTTTTACTTTGCTTAACCCATTACTCTAGGCTTCCCTATATTTAGTAGTTCAATCCCACATTGTCACACAAGTCCCAGGGTGAAAAACATAGGCCCTTTTAGCCAGAGCAGACACTCACCCTTACATTGCAGGTGCCCCACAGGCGACTCACAAATCTTCTTTTCTCCCAAATAAATACTGGAAACAAACAGGCAGCTTTTCCTCCAAAAGCAGAACTAGGGGGTTGCCCCAGGAATCTGCAGGAAATCCTTCTCACCCCCCCCCCCGGAGGGAGGGGGCACTGAGACCCGAAAACAGCAGTATCCACCACTTCAGTAATCTTCCTGTGTCTCTCTTTAAGGTGGAGACACACACCCTATTACTGAAAAGTAGCCCTCTGTCAGGGCTGAGGCTCCTAGAGCCTTCACTGAGCTGCTTTAACAGCAAGCTCCCTACTTCACACACACTCACTGAAGACAAACTGAAGACTCTGACTTCAAAACTCCCAACATTCTATCTAACTCCCTTTGCAGCAGATTCCAATGTGGCTTATGCAGCTGTGAAAGTTCTATTGGTGATGTCATCCCTCAGTCTCAGCTGAGACTGAGAACAGAGTGAGACAGTGTGCAACCCATTTAACTGGAGTTTCACAAGCTGCCTTCCCTGCCTACCACTAGGTCTTACTGGGATTCTAGTAACCCCGGGTAACAGGGGGGTTACACCTCAGCAGCTCCAATGCTCCTGTCCGCAGCAGAGGATCTCTACAGTTATCAGCTGGTTTTCATGGTTAATCATTATGATGCCCCATTGCAACATACCCCCTTCGGCAGGTAATATGTCTCCTCATGTTTGTTCGGCAGAGTGCTGCTGCCTGTCCATTTTCCCCAGTTTACCTGCCTGCTCTGCTTGGTTACTTTTCGCCTGCACAGCCCAACTACTCCTGAGCCCTAGGACCTACCTGACTTGCAGTATTTCCATCAGTCTGTTCCGTGGATTTATCCCTGTACCACCCATCAGAACTATACTCCTCAGCCATTCCCACGTGCTATCCATTCCATAGAGTCACGATTCCCCTGCTGTGCAAGTTTCTGGCCAGTGCAGCGTTCTCTACAATGCAGCTTCATTCCAGGGATACGCCACTTTTCTCCTTTGGTACCAGCAGCCCTTCAACAGCCAGGATATTTATTTGTGTTTCAGACATTCACCCTGCAGATCTAGGATTGGACATCCTCCATATGTGATAATCCGGATGTGATCAGGCCACTGCTTCCTCCGGATTCCATCTACAGATTCCTTCCTCCAGCCATCCTTATTCGACATTGGACCAGACCGTGTGACAACTGCAGTTCCTCAATTTCCGGATCGACCTGCGTGGGGGTTCTGCCACTTTAGCCCTCTCAGGATAAGTCCACCTGTCTTGCTAGCCTACGTGGAGGCCTAGCTCGATATACACCATCTTTACCATTCCTTAGGCTGACCTACGTGGAGGTTCAGCCAGTCTTGCTAGCCTATGTGGAGGCCTAGCTCAACTCATGTTCCCTACTTTCCTTAGGCTGTCCTACATGGAGGTTCAGCTGGTCATGCTAGCCTATGTGGAGGCTAGCCTGACTCACACTTCTACTCCTTTCTCAGGCTGACCTATGTGGAGGCTCAGCCGGGTCCTGCTAGCCTACGTGGAGGCTAGCTCGATTCTCTTTCCCTACTCATACCTTTGGCTGACCTACGTGGAGGTTCAGCCTCTGATGCTAACCCACGTGGGGGTGTAGCATCATTCTGTTGCTGCCGTCCTCTAACAGACTCGTTGTTTTCTTGCTCATCTGAGCCCTCAATTATCTCAGCTGCTGTCTGCCTCAAATCCTCTAAGCTGAGGATCCTGCTTCTGTTTCATATAGGTTAAGATTAACAGGACTGTGGTTATCTTCTGCCTCCCTAAAGAGCCATAGCTTTTCGCCTAACATACCAATTCCCTGAAACTATTTTTCTCCTTCAAACTCCAGGATTGTCCACTTCAGCGTTTTCCAGCCATTCCAAGGATGTGGTACCACCCCTGTCAATTGACTGAATGCGCCTTATGGAACATACTCAACCTATACACCTATGGACGTTAGACTAGGATTCGCCTACTGGACATGCTACTGGCTCTCTACATGAACACTTTTCATCAGTACATCACGTCAAGGTTCCACTGTCAGTCACCTCAAGATCTACTCTTCAATCAAGTCTCGAGATGTGGATTACTCCATGACTTATTCCCTCAGTGTATTTAGGATTATGCTCCTTTAGTATGCCCAGAGGACAGGCAGGTCAGTAGCCATGGGTCCTCGGAGGTTCCCCCTAAGGGGTTTTTTCCTCTCCTGTGTGTAACTGGCCAGACTCTCCAGAGTTGGAGGAGGTAATTATCTAGCGACTACTTTTCTTTTTGGGCCTTCCATTCCACCCTCAACTAAGCATTCAGCCAAGGTGGGATACAGAGAAAGGCTAAAACATCAAGTTCTAACAGCTGCTATAGCTCATTCAGTTCACAGCATCTAAGCACTAATCATATCCAGTCCAGTTCCTATGTACTCAACCACTGTACTATGTTTATATCCAGTGCTAACATATCTAAGCACTAACCATATCATCAGTCTCTACAGCCTGCAAGCACTGTCCTAAGATCTGTCCTAACTCTAATATATTTAAGCACCAACCATGATCATCAGTTGTACGTATCACAAGCATTGAGCTATGTACCACACATAGAACTGGAGTTTAGGAGGTTTTGTGATAGAAATGATAAAATGTTACAAAAGGAAAAAAGTACAAAATGTAAACTGTGCCTCTAAATGCATCTCACTCTCACCCGTGTCAGTGCAATTTGCACAACAGATGTTTAGGTGGTTTTGTAATAAAAATGATAAAAAATTACGAAAGAAAAAAAGTACAAAATTTAGACTGTGCCTCTCAAAGCATCTGAGCTACATAGCTACACATTCATCAGCATTGTTAAAGCTGCTTTCTGATTGGTTCAGTATTCCATTGTTTCATTGTGACCTTTCAACTAGCAAGATACACAGATACCTTCACAGTAGGCAATGAGATAGTAGTGATATCTTGGGCAGTTTAAACCCACACCTGTTGTAGTTTTGAACACATTTCCATTAAAATACCTGTGTTGGTTTGAAATGCAAATAAAGTAACACATTTTTTCTTAAATAAAAATGCATGCCGCATGGGCCGGCCCAGTGGTGTGGAGGACTGAGGCATTGGGCGCCTTACCTCCTGCCACACTGGTAACCTGTGTTTGGGAACGGACCTTTGTCGCCCTTTGGCTGACTGGGTGAGGGATGATTGAGCAGCCATAGGACAGCTCTTCTCCCTCGGAGAAGAGGGGAATGTCTGTCCCATGGGTTGACTGCCACGTAGAGGCATCTGGGTGGCAGCACAGCAGGACAGCAAGGAAGGGGAATCCTCACACCTGGACACTGGGGGCATCTCCACAGAGGCAGGGCAGGCACATCGCGTTACTGCATGTGAATGGGCCCCAGGGGAAAAAAGTGTGGAAAAACACTCAAACCATGCAGAATGATGGCCTGGTGCCTCACAGGCCTCTCATTGATGACAGGGCACTTCCAGTAAGGTCCTGCAGCAGGACACAATGGAGAAAGTAAGTCCCAGGGAAGTCGGGTGATGGGGTCAGGGGAACCGATCCAGATAGGGGCCACTAGGAGCAATTAGAGAATAAATACACGGTGGGGAAAAATAATACATGCCACACATGGTTTATGTTGTCTTTTATTGTTTTTAGCTACTACCCCTTACCAGAATATGGTCTTTTTTTGGCTTCAAAGATAAAATGAACTATATATTAATGAAAGATCCTAATGTTTTTTTTTTAAATAATTTCATGTTATTTAAATTCATTTTAAGTCAAATATTTGTAAGCTATTTTAAAAGTGTAGTAGAACACTCCAGGGTGTGCCATTGTGGTGATATAATCGCACTTCTCTGGTGCATTTAAAGGCAGTTGCCTGCACCTGGTGCCTAACAATGCACTTGAGGTGTGGAGTTATATCACTATAATGCACAGCCGGTTATGTCTTATTGCATGTAAATATTTATGCAATAGACGTGGACACAGAAGGGGGTGTGATAAATCCATCTATTTCCACTTGTGTGTGACAAATCATGGAACCTTAGATTTATCACACACCCTTTGTCAATCATCCCCCTCCTACCAACACTACTTAACTTTAACTATGCTTATATTCTTCATATCCTGTACATCTCCCTATCCCATCCACAATACTTACCACCTAAGCAGCTCACACTGTAACAAACACCCTCATTTTCTTTAAAAAATTTTTTTACCCCCTACAAAAATGCCCATTTCCACTATTCTGCCCAGTACAGACACCATGTTCTGTAGCTTCAGTTAAAGTAAAATCTGCAAAACTGTTCACCCCCTGTCTTCAGGCAGCCATATTAACATCCCACCTCTCACTCCTGCTGCCTCTCACTAGTTGAATCGTCTTCCTTCCTCCTGTTGCAACAGAATTCGAACAGTACTAACCAGAGTGCTTTCTAAATGAAAACATTTTGTTTCTTTAACAAAACAAAAAACAGCCACTTTGCTTGGGGGGGGATAATTTCAGGAGGGATGTGAGGAAGTACTTCTTCACTGAAAGGGTGGTGGATCCCTGGAACAGCCTGCTGGTGGAGGTATGGGGGCGAAAACAGTTAAGGGGCTCAAAAATGCCTGGGGAAGACACAAGGGAACTGTGGGGGGGGGATTGTGAGGGTGAGGAAGGGAGGCGAAGAGATGGTGCCATAGATCAAATGAGGTCTGCAGCAATATAAACAAATTAAATAAAATGGGTAGACTGGGTGGGTCCAATGGTCCTTATCTGCCGTCACACATTCTGTTTCTGTGTTTCACAATGAAGCCCACAATGCTGACGGGCATAGCTACAGTCAACTGTGTCTATGACATGGCTCCACATGCAGGATTAACCAGATAAATCCCTACACTGTAATGCTGCAATGTCACAGGTGATTGGTGGAGCTGCAGGAGCTTTGTGAAATCTGAAAAAACAATTGCAGACCCTGTTAGCGAGAGGAGACTCAGCGAAGGAATTAGGCAGAGAGCGGGGATTGAAACTACAGTTTTAGTTTATTTGTTTTGCTAGTTTTATTTTTTTTTTCCCTGTGATGTTTTGTGCGCAACGGAGTGAGCGGGCGGCCAGCTGAATGCAGGAATGGAGGTGTGAATGTTTGGACTACTGAGCACAAGGAAACATGATGGCTTTGTGGTTCAGGAAGCAAAAACAAATTAATTTAAAAATAAAGTGCAGTTTTTCTTTCATCTGTGGAGCAGTCAGTCCGAAGTGATAGACTGAATGGTAGTTATGAGTTGAAACAGTGTGGGGGGAGGTAGAAAATGGCAGTTTTGAGTGTAAAGAGTGTATTGTGAAGGAAGGGGAATGAGGAGGTGGGTTAAAGAAGTAATGCCAGCCGGGGGGGGGGGGCTATGACATAGATACTGTGTACATAAATGAAATATTCTACATCTATCTACACAGCTACACAGATAAACAGATTTATCACACTCCATTTGTGTCCACTCCTTCTGCATAAACAGACTTATAAAATGGGTCAATAGTATTCTGTGTCCTGATTGGCTGAGAGACACCAGACATCGTGTCCTTATCAGTACATATTGTGCCAACCGGAACCTCTTCAGCCAATCAGGATGCAGCACCTCTGGAAATTCGTGCATGCCAGAAAGCTTTTAAACAAAATTTTGTGACCCCTGTCCCAGCGATAGTCACTGCCAGCACACCCCCTCCACTGCAGTGCAGTCTGTTCGCTAATTTAGTGAATCCTCCCTCCCCAAGAAATACAGTAACAATCTGACCTTCAGTTACATTTTTGTCGACAAGTTTGTAGCAGGTCCCTCATCCACGGCTCTCCATTTACGATCCATTCGTTACAATCAGCTGTCCACAATCTACTGAGCGCTCCCACCTACTACCAAGAAACTGCTTTGAAAACAAAGCCGAGACCCATGCCTTCACCTGCCTTGCTGCCATAAACTAGTGTTATTTAAAAGTACTGCAATCATCACAAGCGGTAAACCCACTTCAGGACGAGCGAGACCACTGCCTCTTGTAGAAAAAATATGTACTACTGGTGTAAAATAGACTTGTAGCTACAGGGGCTTGTAAGGGACACGCTCGCTTCCCAATCACATTACAACACTAAAACTGGTCTCTTGCTGTAACCTGACAAAATTTCACTCACAAAAAAGGCAAAATCTTCTCAAAGGTGTGTTGAGAGGGCATAGAGAGACACAACCACCATCTGGTGGCTTTCTAGTGACAAACCACGCCTAGAGAAGTGGTGACTAGGGCCAGTAAGGGACACACTCACTCCCATCAAAACTGGCTCACACTGAAAAAAAAAATAGAAATTTGAAAAAAAAAAAAGATAGTTTGGAATGTGCTTGTGTGGGGCTACTATCTGTGTGTGTGCATGTCTCTGTTGGGGGGCATGCAGTGGACATCACACAGTATGGAAAGTACCTCAATAGAGGGACTATTTTACTACTTCAGGTATAAAACTCAAATTATTAAAATGCTTTCCCTCTTTTTTTTATTTTTTTCCTAAATACGTCCTTGGGGAACCCATTTTATAAGCGCAATAACACACTCCAAGGTGTGGCTTATCACCTGATAAGAGCATGCTCAGTGGCATAAGGCACTCAGCGCAAGCGCTTCGTGCCTTAGTACAGCCCTGGGCATGCTCTTATCCGGAGATAAACCACACCTCGTTGTGTGTTATTGCTTGCTTATAACATGGGTTGCATGAAGGAGAGCAGCCAGTTGGTCAAACAGCATCAGGTGACCATGGATTAAAGGAGTAGTACACCCAGAATTTGCAAAAAAACATATGTTATGCAGAGTGTTTTGATTTGTGTGTGAAGTCCTAGTGTGTCCTTCCCTCTGTCTGCTATGAGGAGGTTTTCCTAAATTAGCCTGCTAGCTTTATGGCAGTTTTTCGGCCCCTGGGGATCTCCATCTCAGCCAGTTTTATTGCTGTTCTTGCTCCTACAATGCATCCTGTCTCATGTGACAGTGATGTAGCAGAGACCATATTCAGCAGCCAGAAATGCTTTAGAATCAATTCACAACAGCAGAGCTGTGTAACGTTTCGTATCCAGTGAGCACAAATAGCTACATTTACAGTTTAGCAGATACTTGAGAGCTAACCGAGTGGGGTTTCTGTAAGAAAACAGCTACTAAATAGCTCTAATTCAGTACTGTTGTGTTCTATGTGTGTGAGGTCCAGCTAGCAGGAGTGTTTTGATTTTAAAGCTTTTAATTTCATCAAACTACACACAACCATAAAAAGCACAGAAATCTTCCCAGATCACCAATGCTATAATCAGCAAAGACTCAAGTTGTCTTCTTACAGAAAAACCTACTCAGTTAGCTCTCAAGTATTTTCTAAACTGTAAATGTAGGTACAGTACCAGCAATCTGTTAGAGCTGGCAGTTAGTGCTGATTTTGCTCTGTGACATGATTTAAATCATTTTTTTTTTACAAAATTGAAGTATTTTTTTAATAAAGTATGTATTTCTTATTAAAGATAAAAGGGTATATGTGTGAGCTATTTAATTAGATTAGCAAATAAAATACAAAACAAGTGTTGTTTTATCATTTGACAAAATGCGATACACTAAGTTTGTAGCACAGTGAACCATTGTAAAATGGAATCAAATTTGCAGCCGAAATAGTCACTGTCAGTTTGGCATCCTGTTGCTTTCGTGCCATACTACACACAGGAGCAATATTGACTTCAAAGTATTTTGCAGTTTCTAGGCTGAAGATTCATACCATACACGTCATATATTTGTTCAGTAAAAATGTATGAACTAGGCCCAGTGGCACTGAGGACTGAGGCACAGGAGGACTCCACACCTCACGCTGCGCCAGAGACCTGGGTTCGGGAATGAGCCTGGGATGTCGGGGGTCGGTGGGGGGGTGCTGTATTGAGCTGTCATCTGACAGATCTCCTGTCTATTGGAGGGCTTGGCACTGTGCCGGATAGTGGATGGTGTCGGGAGGGGGAGAGTGATGTTGGGTGCTTGGTGTCATCCGTGTCTCCACACAGCTTCCCACCTGGACCCTGGTCCTTCACGCCAGTGCCCTCTGGGAGGGGGCTCCCCCTTAGGGACCACAACATAGCTCATGCACCAAGAGAAAAAGGGGGAAAAGTCCACCAAGCCCTGCAGCGAGCAGTGTGCTGTACAGGATGCCAAACTGACAGTGACTATTTTGGCTACACATTTGATTCCATTTCAGGATGGCTCACTGCGCTACAAACTTAGTGTATCACACTTTTTCAAATGATAAACCCCTTGTTTTGTTTTTTATTCACCAATCTAATTAAATAACTCACACACTTTTATCTTTAATAAGAAATAAATACTTTATTAAAAAAATACTTCACATTTGTAAAACAAATAAAAAAATTTAAAACATGTCACAGAGCAAAAATCAGCACTAACTGCCAGTTCTACCTATCAGAATGCTGGTACTGTACCTACAGTTACAGTTTAACAAATACTTGAGAACTTACTGAGTGGGTTTTTCTGGAAGAAAACAGCTAAAGTTTTTACTAATTATAGCATTGGTGATCTGGGATGATTTCTGTGCTTTTTATGGTTGTGTGTAGTTTGATGAAATTAAAAGTTTTAAAATTAAAACACTCCTGCTAGCTGGACCTCACAAACATAGAACACAAAAATGTTGAATTAGAGCTATTTAGTAGCTGTTTTCTTACAGAAACCCCACTCGGTTAGCTCTCAAATATCTGCTAAACTGTAAATGTAGCTATTTGTGCTCATTGGATAAGAAAAGTGACACAGCTCTGCTGTTATGGACTGATTCTAAAGCAGTTCTGGCTGCTCAGTCTATGGTCTCTGCTACATCACTGTCGCATGAGACAGGATGCATTGTAGGAGCAAGAAAAGCAATAAATCTGGCTAAGCTGGAGATCCCCTGGGGTCGTAAAACTACCATAAAGCTAGCAGGCTAATTTAAGAAAACCTCCTAATAGCAGACAGAGGGAAGGACACACTAGGACTTCACACACAAATCAAAACACTCTGCACAACGTATGTTTTTTTGCAAATTCTGGGTGTAGTAATCCTTTAAATTCCCTTTTTAATCCACACTTAGGTGACCTGCACTTCTTCCCTCAAAGCAAGTGATGTGATTATCCCCCCCAAAATCATATCCCTACCCACAGATGCAGTATAGTGGTGACACAGAAAATGTTGCTGATAACTGCAATATTGTGAGTAGAATTGAAAAGATTTTCAGTAAGTAATTCTATACATATTTTCATGTGATCATTAGCAGTAATGTGTCTACAATGTTTTTTTTTTTTACTTACCTTGTATTTTGCCAACTGCTATAAAAGAATCCAGTTGAATCCTTGTATTATGAAGTCAGGAACTCTCTACTGGCCAGGCTATTTACATACCCATAATGCAGTGCTGTTGGATTGGTGGATGATTGTGATACCTTTTATTGAAGCAACAAAGAAGTTATAGATTGATGCAGTAGTACAGAAGCTTGTGTTGCCTCATATATCACTTTGTCTGATGTTTGATTTTAATTTTTTTATTTATTTTTTATTTATTTAGTTTTTTGTTGACCGGGTAAGTGCACTAGACAAATCCTGCCTATTTTCAGGCACGACCCAGGGGAGGGGGATGCAGATGAATGCCAACTGACCTTGAACCAGATTAAGCTGTTGGTGGTATTTTTTAGTGAATGAGGGAAATTTGGCCAGGACACCGGGGAAATTCCCCTACTCTGGCAGTAGGGGGACAGGCTGTTAGCATGATGGCCACTCTGAGTGAGACGCTAGAGGGAGAAGATGTCTGCACAGTGGGAGCTCTTGCCTCATCTCCCACTGTAATGGAAACAGAGGCTAATCAAATGAGCATTGTTGAAGCTGATTCAGAAGACGAGTTTCATGAAGCGCCTATTTCCACAGAGGAAATGGAAAAAGTTACCAAGGTAATTAAATGCGAGTGCACCATGCGAAAGGTTGGAGTGTTTAAAGAACCTGGAATAGTGGATGAGAAATGAGTTTTTCAACAACCAGGAGATGCAGAGTCGGTACAGAAGCCGCAGATTACAGAGGCACTCCTTGTCATTAGTAAAAGCAAACCTGTCAGCTCGGCAGCTGATGAGACTTCAAAAGGCCCGGCGGGGCTCGGTGAGTCAGCACACTCCTTTTCTGTCAAGTTAACCCCTACTGATGCTGACATTGTCAGAGTGCAGGCTGGCAGTAGATTCGTTGGAGCTAACGAGTGCCAAAAGCCTAATAGCTAACTGGAAAAGGGGAGCGTGTTCACAGGATCTGTTGGTGTGGCTGTTCGACGAGGGGAATATGCGGCTTCTAAATCTGCTGACTTTATCTTGACACCCAGTGTGCCGCTGAGTAAATCGGCGGGTTTTGTATTTAAAAAAAACAGCTATTGAGGAGGCTGTTCTCTCTCCTGCTGCTGTATATCAAGCAAAAGGTGCGTCTCAAACTGGTGTTACTGAATTTACTTTTTCTAACGTGCCGTCTAATCAGCAGAGCAAAAAATGATGCTGAGCCTGTACAATGCAAGTTCCCTGTACAAACGCCAGGATCAGATGAAAATACTCCTAACCTTCCTGGGGGGGCCCTGGTCACCAGGAAAAGCCCTAGTAGGAGCAGGATGGAAGCAGGCATCCTCAGGTGTCTGGTTACCTGACCCTGGGTGGGATACAGACTTTAATTTTTCTCAAAATTCCCCCTGTCTGGAAACCAGGTCTAAATGACAGCATTAATACAGTGGCCTTGACAAAGGGGGGAAAAGCCAGGTGATCCAAGGCCTAACTCCTCTACTCTACCTTTAGAGGCACAGTCTCCACAGGATACTGCCATTATAGGAGATTCTGGTTTAAAACCTCAGGTTACTTTATCACACTTGGATGATGCTGATCCACCAAATCAAAAGTCCTTAATGTCTGAACTGTTCTGAACAGCAAAAAGGGAGGCTGCTCCAAGGAGGAACGAAGTCCGCATCCGTTACAAAGGAGATTTGGAGAATAGGCCAGACAGATATTATGTTGGGAAAAATCTACTAAAAGACTCCTTATACTGTTCACCAAAAGATGTGTTCGCTTTTATCAATATATCAGGAGAGGACAATTTTGATGTTAGTTTTAGGACATCGTATGCATTAGACCTTTTCTGGGAACGGTTTGGGCAGGTGAAGTTTTCTCCCACATGGACCCCCTTTCTGGTTATTCCCCTTACAAAACCCTGGATAAAGTTTGTGACTGTAATGTTTCGGAATGAGGGGTCCATGTGGAAGATACTCTCTGGCTATCCTTGAAATCTGAAGTTTTAAGTACTCCAGAACCTATTCTGGATTCCGAGCAATTCTGGACGGGGGTGGTTGGAAATACAAAATTAAACTACGGCAATCTGATACTGGAATTGAACATATACCTAATTCATTTTTGTTAGGGAGGGATAGAGGGGTCTGTTTTTATGGGGGTCAGCCTAGAGCATGCTAAAAGTGCGGCTCAATGACTCACCTTTCAAGTGTATGTGACCAACCCTGGTGTGATAATTGTGGTGAAATTGGTCACGTTACCATGCAATGCGCAAATTATACCAAATGCAATTTATGTGAGGAATATGGCCATGTCTTTAGGGAATGTCCTTGGGCTGCAAAAAATAAAGCAACCTGCATTAGTCCCGATCTCTTGATTCAGCAAGCTCAGGAAGCTGCAACCCCCCCCCCAAAGGTAGGAAATCAGTTTTCCCAGATTACTTCCCCTACTAGGCCTTCTTCCCCAGATTCTTTGGTGGAGGCTCAGGTCTCAGTTTTAAAACCCCAAGAGGAAGTTAAGCCTTTTAAGGCCCCTCCTGGAAATCTAGATTTCGCTCCAGTCTGTTATGAAGACCCAGTTGCTTCTGTGAAAGTTTCAGAGATTACTGCTCCTTCATCTCGATTACCTCGTAGGAGATCTTCCAGGAACCTGCAACCAAAATCTCCTTCCCCTTCCATTCCTGTTGAGTCTAGCAATTCCTGCGCAGCCTTGTTCACCCCTTGGGGTGAGACAGAAATGGAACTTGGAGATTCAGACTTCCAAAAATCTACTTTGTCCACTGTTTCACAGCCAATGGACAATTATAAAGATAAAAAAAAGAAAAAAATGGAAAAGATAAGAGCTAACTTCAACCAAAGGGCTACTTAATGGTAACAACATCGGGATCATTGAATGCACATAGCCTATTAAGTACTACTAAAAGGCAAACCCTATTCCAATATTTTCATGATACTAACATTTCAGTAAATTTTTTGCAGGAGACTTGGATGTATTCTATTGAGCAATTATCAGTCTTTAAGAGGGAATGGCCCTGGGGGCCTTTCTATTGGTCATTTGGAACAGATAGCGCATATGGGATAGGTATTTTATTCAACTCTTTTTATTTTTCCCTTCACAAATTGATTGACCTTATACCAGAGAGGGTCTTGATCTTAGATGGGAAATGGAATAATACATGTTATAGATTCATTAACATCTATAATCCCCAGACTAAAGCGGATAGAGTCAATTTCATGAAGGCAGTACAACCATACTTGGTTATGTCTGTTAGGGTTCTTTGGGGGAGCTGATTTTAATTGTAGCCTAGTTAAAGTACCTCAGCAGAATAAGAAGACCTATTGTGACTCTCATGCTTTAGAATCTATAATTAAGACAGCTGGTCTACTTAATTGTATCTCCCACCTTTCTCATGGACCTAAGCTTTCATTTATGAATGGGAAAATAAACTCTTTGATAGACTACATGTTAGTCTCTCCATCTGTGCAGATTAATTCATTTCAAATGAGACCTATGGAATTCTCAGACCACTTATTATTACTATGTTCCTTTCAATCCATAGGCCCGACTTTTAGCAGGCAGGTAAGGTGGAAATTGAATACCTCAATTTTAAGTTCCCCTCAGATTAAAACTAGTATAAAATTCATACTACAAGCTCATTTATCAGCGTTTTTTTTTTATACTCGGATGTAGGTGAATGGTGGGTGGAAACAAAAGCTGATCTTTGTAAATGATTCAAAAAACATGGAGTGGTATCAAAAGATCGTAATTTTTTAAAATATTTATCCTTGAAACAGCAGCTACAAAGACTCATTACGATTTCATATACTTCCAGACAGGATTATTCAGACCAAATTAGTTGTCTAAAGGCTAAAATGAAATTGTATCAATATGATAGAGCAAGGACGATGCAGGCTATTATTTCCAATGACATAAAAAAAACAAACATAGGAGACCCATTTGAGGCTTGTAAAGACTTAAAAGAATCTTCAACTATAGTCTTTTTGATGAATTCAGATGGTTCTAGAGCTGGTACAATAGATCAAATGAGGGATCTGATTAGAAAGCATTATCAGACATTACAACCTGGTTCTCCAATTCTAAAGAAAACAATATCTAACTATCTAAGTTCCATTAACCTACCCTCTTCATCAGTGGAAGCTTTGAAATTATTAGGACCTTTCACTAGTACAGAAGTATATGAGGCTATTCAAAAGCTGAAGCCTAACATTTCACCAGGGATAGATGGGCTTCCTAATCAGCTTAATAAATGCTTTCAGAAAGAATTAGGAGAATGTTTAAAAATCTTATTTCAGTTCTTTATGGATTATAATTCAATGTTTCCTTCCTTTACTGATGGTTTATTAATACACCTGTTCAAATCAGGAGATAGAAATAATATAAAGACTTAGAGGCCTATCACTCTTTTAAACTCTGATTATAAAATCTTTACCAAACTTTTAAATGTAACCCCTAGATGGCGCTATCCCAGGGGCTACTACCCCTGCCTGATTTGCCACTAACAGGTTGAGGGGCCTGGATCCAATGGCGGGTGCCTCCACCCAGAGGTCAGGGTTTGCAATAGTTAAACTAACTTGGTCACAGCCCTCTGGGACACTGCAACCACCCTTTCTTCCCACTAGTGGCCCACACAATATATCAGAATTACCTTCACAGTATACACTTACCCCCAGGTCTGGTTCCGTCACTGGGACCTCCTGTGAAATGAGATACAGTGCAACAATCACAGTACAGTACTTTAACATAGACAAATACCTCAGGCAGTACAACTTTGCTGAAACAAGTAGCTCTGATTTATTTAGGGGGATATAACAAGGACAGGGGGAAATCAGGTTAATTAGCTTATCACTCTAATAATCTACCTATGGCTCTGTGCACAGGCCTATCCCTATCAGTTACTGTCCCTGGGTACCCAAGCCCTAGTGGCTAGTCCAAACCGTGGCAGCTGGTGGGGCCCTTTCACACAGAAAAGGAGAATTAAACAGTCAGCAGTACAGTAATTCCATTTGGATTTAATGTGGCAATTCAACAGGAGCAACCCTGAATTAGTACTCACGACCTCCAAATAAGATAGGGTCCTTCAATGTCAGCAGGGCTCACTTGAGGTACACAAACCTCTTCACACATCCATATAAAAGAAAGCACTATACCAGGCAGGCTGCATCTGTATCCGATCGCAATTACTGCACAATACCGGGAGAACACAGCAGATTCAGTTCCTGACAGACCGAGTGCAATTTTCAGCAATTCTTCCAGTCTTCTACAGGGTGAGCCTGGTTTCTACTTTCAGAGATCCTTTGATTCTTTTCACAGGACGGATTCAGTCCTAACAAGCTGTTACACAAGCTGCAGACCGGAACTCTGGGCCTTACACACGCTTTTTTGACTAAAACTGCACACTGAAAAGCACAGGGCTCCTTCCTTCTTCACTGCCAAAGCTCAACTGAAACTCCAACCGACAAAAACCGGCACTTCCTTTGAGTTCCTCCCAGTTCTTGACTGGATTGGCTGTCATCACAATAGACTGCTGCTGTTGGTCCAAAAGGCACTGAAGTCTAAACTACATCTCCCAGAGTCACTGCCCATACAATCCTCTTGTGGCTGGCTCAGATTATGAGTCCAAGTTCTGATTCGTCCAAGGCACCATTTTAGAGCTAGCTTACCCCACACTGATTGGTCCAGTTCAGCAGTTCAAAACTAGAATGGGGAACTAGCAGACACAGTTCTGACTGCAAAGAAGCAGGTTAGACAAACTGTAATTTCATTATTACTCTAAATAATTTCTGGCAAACAGTTACATCTTTCAGATAGGTTCCCTTTGCACTCCTAGTGACTGCAAAATGAAGTGAATTGGCAGCAGCTCAAGTGGTACTCAGAGAAGCACACAGTCCCCCATACAACTAATTATGTCTGCAAGCAGACAGCTCTTAAAGAGACAGTACCAGAGGCTCTAAAAACACTCACTGATAAATGGCTTAAATGCCAAACACCATTCAGGCTTGGAGCATTCAAGCAAGCTCCTGGAAGTCTTTTGGGAACCCCCATTTGCAGGGGGGTTACATAAATAATAGATTAAAACAGTACGCCAAGTTAGTTATATCTCATACCAATTCTGTGGAATACCTGATAGAAGAATTCAATCTGCACTAATGATTATGAAAGATGTTATTGAGCATCTATCACTGGTAGGCAATTCTGGATGTGTCTTTCTTGCAGATTTTGAAAAAGCCTTTGATAGAGTTAACCTTCATTACCTTTTTTTAGTATTGAAAAGCTATGGTATTCCAATACAAATTATTAAACTTCTCAAATTACTTTATCAATCTAACTTAGTCTATCCTTTTTTAAAAGGAAGTACAGCTAAGAGCTTCCAGTTAAAAACTGGGGTCCGACATGGTTGCCCCCTAAGCCCCCTTTTATATATTTTCTCATTAGATCATTAGATACTGTGTGCAGTTTTGGAGACCTCATCTATGCAAGGACATAGACAGGATGGAAGCAGTCCAGAGGAGGGCAACTAAAATGGTGCAGGGTCTGCATCAGAAACCATATGAAGAGAGACTGAGAGAGCTTAATATGTATACCGTTGATGAAAGGAGGGACAAGGGGGACATGATAGAAACATTCAGGTACCTCAAGGGAATCAACAAAGTCCAGGAGTGTAGCATCTTTCAGAAAAAGATGTGTAAGAACAAGGGGGCACAATTTAAAGATAGAGGGGGGACAGTTCAGTGGTAATGTGAGGAAATTTTTTTTCATGGAGAGAGTGGTGGATGCATGGAACCACCTTACTGGAGAGGCTGTGGGGTCTAAAACAGTGGAGGCATTCAAACATGCATGGGACAGACATAAGGCAATTATAGTAGGAGTGGCAGGAAGTAGGCTGTTGGTTAACTAAAATCTGCAGCTTATCCAGTAGGTAGGGAAATGGGCAGATTGGGTAGGCCAAGTGGTCCTTATCTGCCATCAAACTCTACATTTCTATGTTTTGCATTCTTTAGTAGATTCACCAAGGTAGACTGGAATTATTGGGGAAGCACCTCATCATCAGCTATACTCGCAAGCCTATGCTGATAATTTGAATTTATATTTTTCGGACTATGCATAAATATACAAATTTCTGGAGGTATTTAAACTATTTTCAGCTGTCTCAAACGCCAGACTAAATCTTCAGAAGACTAGAGGCTTATTTTTAGGGGCATTTGGACCATCAGAGGTGGTGCAGGATAATATTTTGATTTCACAAAACCCATTGAAAATTTTAGGACTTCTTTTTGGACCTCAAAATCTTCCAGTAGAGAACTGGGACATAGTGATAGAGAAAATAGAAAAGAAAGTGAATAGATGGAAGCAGTGGAAATTCTGTAAGCTTAAACATGTACACATCTTAAAGCAATACATTATAGCTTGTCTACATTACACTGCCATGATATTCCCCCTACCACCTCAGTTGGAGACCAAAATGTATAGTGTGTTTTTTCAAATGTTATGGGGGAATCGATTAAATCCAGTTAAACGGTGTTATACCTATTTAGATAAAAAATCTGGGGGCCTTGGGATGATAGACCCGGTAGTGTTTTTAAACACTCTATTTTTTATGAATACCATCAAATGTGGTTTGGCTCAATTTAAGAGCATTGAAAAGGGGTGGGTTGACAAGGCCCTAGGTAAATACTTTAAAATTTGGCATAATGTAGCGCCCAAAATGAACCCTCACATACATATTCCCTCATATTTTAAACCTGCTGTACAAAAATTATATAGATGGCAAATTATTTTTTTTTATTTTTATTTTATTTAAATCTAGGATTACAAATACTTTTGAGCAGGAACTGCTCGTTTACAAAGGTTCCACGTCGAAGGAAAGGGGGGTATACATACATACAAAGGTCAACACAATAATATATAGTTACACAATAAAACAAGCATTTGTCGATGCCGAATGTTTGCTTGCTGGCATTGGCATTGGTAGTGTAGGAGTTACAGAGCTGCATAATAGGAATGGCAGTGAAGTATTGAACTGAAGCCAACCCCATCACCACCCTGCAGATAGTGGCAGGCATTGGGGTGTGCCTTTGGGTCATCAGGCATAACGGCCACGCCATTTCACCACAGCCTACCGTGCAGACACCAACAAGTGTCACGGTGTGCCTTGGGGTCTTTGGCCCCTAAGCGCACCCCATTCCATCAGGAAATATTGTGAGATGGGTGCGGTATAGGAGAATGGGGTGAACTTAGGGGCCGAAGAGTCCAAGGCACACCTCGATGCCTCTTAGTGGCTGCAGGGTGTGGGTGGGTGTGGAATGGTATGAGCATTGCAAGTGACAATCCCAAGTCACAGCCCTGATGCCTGTCATTCTCTACAGGGTGGAATGTTATGGTCGGAAACCCTAACGCCTCATGCATTCGTTGGTATTTTCACTCCAGATTTTCAACATGGGTTTTTTGTGACCCCCACCTCATGAACAGTGGCAATATCAGTTTGTTAGCGGAAAGCTGCTTTTGCACAGCGACTACGGTATTTGTCACCACAGGTGCAAAAACACATTCTGAACAGGATGTGAAAAATGACAGCTGTACTGTTCATGCGGAACATTAATTACCAAACTTATGATACAAAATAATAACACACAGACCATGTATAGATTGATTATGGGGAAAATACATCCACAAGTTCCTTGTTTTAAGAACTGCCCAACAGCTCAAAACCCCATAGTAATGGCACAACTTAATAATACCAGATTACCTCCTTACTAGTGGGAAACACAATGGCTTATCATGTATGGGTGCCTGAATGTTCAGGGGAATGCAAAGTATAAAGCTAAAGAAGAAAGGAATTGCCCTTACTTAGATTGTATAAATACAGAAGAATCAATGGAGCATTTTTTCTTACTGTGCTCCTATACAAAAGGCTTACGGGCATACTTAACAAATCTATGGAATTTTAAATGGTTTTCTACTGTTACGTATGTAACCCCCCTGCAAATGGGGGTTCCCAAAAGACTTCCAGGAGCTTGCTTGAATGCTCCAAGCCTGAATGGTGTTTGGCATTTAAGCCATTTATCAGTGAGTGTTTTTAGAGCCTCTGGTACTGTCTCTTTAAGAGCTGTTTGCTTGCAGACATAATTAGTTTGTATGGGGGGACTGTGTGCTTCTCTGAGTACCACTCGAGCTGCTGCCAATTCACTTCATTTTTGCAGTCACTAGGAGTGCAAAGGGAACCTATCTGAAAGATGTAACTGTTTGCCAGAAATTATTTAGAGTAATAATGAAATTACAGTTTGTCTAACCTGCTTTCTTTGCAGTCAGAACTGTGTCTGCTAGTTCCCCATTCTAGTTTTGAACTGCTGAACTGGACCAATCAGTGTGGGGTAAGCTAGCTCTAAAATGGTGCCTTGGACGAATCAGAACTTGGACTCATAATCTGAGCCAGCCACAAGAGGATTGTATGGGCAGTGACTCTGGGAGATGTAGTTTAGACTTCAGTGCCTTTTGGACCAACAGCAGCAGTCTATTGTGAGTGACAGCCAATCCAGTCAAGAACTGGGAGGAACTCAAAGGAAGTGCCGGTTTTGTCGGTTGGAGTTTCAGTTGAGCTTTGGCAGTGAAGAAGGAAGGAGCCCTGTGCTTTTCAGTGTGCAGTTTTAGTCAAAAACATGTGTAAGGCCCAGAGTTCCGGTCTGCAGCTTGTGTAACAGCTTGTTAGGACTGAATCCGTCCTGTGAAAAGAATCAAAGGATCTCTGAAGAGTAGAAACCAGGCTCACCCTGTAGAAGACTGGAGGAATTGCTGAAAATTGCACTCGGTCTGTCAGGAACTGAATCTGCTGTGTGTTCTCCCGGTATTGTGCAGTAATTGCGATCGGGATACAGATGCAGCCTGCCTGGTATAGTGCTTTCTTTATATGGATGTGTGAAGAGGTTTGTGTACCTCAAGTGAGCCCTGCTGACATTGAAGGACCCTATCTTATTTGGAGGTCGTGAGTACTAATTCAGGGTCGCTCCCTGTTGAATTGCCACATTAAATCCAAATGGAATTACTGTACTGCTGACTGTTTAATTCTCCTTTTCTCTGTGTGAAAGGGCCCCTACCAGCTGCCACGGTTTGGACTAGCCACTAGGGCTTGGGTACCCAGGGACAGTAACTGATAGGGATAGGCCTGTGCACAGAGCCATAGATGATTATTAGAGTGATAAGCTAATTAACCTGATTTCCCCCTGTCCTTGTTATATCCCCCTAAATAAATCAGAGCTGCTTGTTTCAGCAAAGTTATACTGCCTGAGGTATTTGTCTATGTTAAAGTACTGTACTGTGATTGTTGCACTGTATCTCATTTCACAGGAGGTCCCAGTGCCGGAACCAGACCTGGGGGTAAATGTATACTGTGAAGGTAATTCTGATATATTGTGTGGGCCACTAAGTGGGAAGAAAGGGGGGTTGCAGTGTCCCAGAGGGCTGTGACCAAGTTAGTTTAACTATTGCAAACCCTGACCTCTGGGTGGAGGCACCCGCCATTGGATCCAGGCCCCTCAACCTGTTAGTGGCAAATCAGGCAGGGGTAGTAGCCCCTGGGATAGCGCCATCTAGGGGTTACACGTATAATATACTTGTGTTAGGGATTTATCCCGCTAGCTTAGCACAATACCATAAAAGCACATTATCTATTTTTTTTAGTTGTGTGAGATATTATTTATGGCAGGCAAGATGCCAATGGGTACTTTATCAAAGGAAAATGACTTATGAGTGCTACAGTATTTTAGTATCAAATGAATTGTCAAAATTATATTTACAAGAATCACAGATATTCAATTCAAATAAAATCAAGAAATGGTGGAAGGGATTCATTCATTTTATAAAATGTAAGTGATGCATTATGAATAGGAAAAGACTAGTGGTGATTAATGATTTTTATTCTTTGTTAAAGAGATACAAATTTCTTGTATTAGTTGTTATCATGTGTTGTACTCAGTGTTTATTATTACAATAAAAACTCCCCTACTCTTTTCGATAAGTGCCATGGGATCTTTAACATCCACCTGAACTACCACCAATCCAGGCAGATGGGACCTCGGTTTAACGTCTCATCCAAAAGACGGCACCTCAGAAGTGCAGCCCCCTCTCATGCTGCACTACAGTGTCAGTACTGGGATATTAACCCAAGTGCCAGATGTGGGACCTGAACCCACAGCCCACTGATCTCCCAGCCTCAGAGGCAGGTGTGCTACCTACTGAGCCACTGACACTGATTATCAGGGTGTGAATTATTGTTCACTTTGTCCTTCTCACTCCCAAACACACACACACACACACACACACACATATCCTAAAGCCCCAGACCAAGTTTGTGTATTGTATCAGCCATGTCTTCTGTGACCCAGTGCACAAGGGACATCAGTACGTTTGATTAGGGTTCCGTAGCAAAGTGTTGCAGCCATCTCCCATGCTTGCACTGCTGCTTTAAGGAAGACCCCTGTCAACTCATTAAGTGGCCCTGTTTTGGCTGGTAGCTCTGTGCTGACCACTTGCAGCAGCAGTTTAGCACCGCTGAGGGAATGGATCTTGTCTTTTTCTTTTTTTTTCATAGGAAGAAAAAGCTTCACTTGCCAGACAGCATTTCAGAGCTGAGTTTTACTTTGAATATGAAAAGAAGGGGGGAGGGTGACCCTGGCTCCCTGCCAGGCTGGGAGCTTGGTGGCGGAGTTCTGTATTGTTTTTCAAAGGGAGGATCTCTGTTTGGGAATGGGGGCAGGAAGTCACATCAGAATGCATAATTAATCAGCAAGGGAGCAGCCTCTGATGGCTCAGACTCAGTCAGTGCTCTCACGTCCAACAAGTTGGTATCTCAACTCCAGCTTCAGCATAATGCCTCCAAAGGACCTTCACTTTGGTGCCAAGGTGTAGGCAAAGAGGGAGAGGCCGGGGGAGAAACAAATGCCTGGGAAAAATGAACAAGCGTGGTATGGACCTGTTATCTGCAAAACCTGCCCTGCTCTTTAACAAAGTGGATTTGATGGCATCCTGGTGCATTATAATTTGAGTGCTGACAGTACGGTGTGTCAACATGAATCACAGAGCTTCAAAGGCAAGAAGCGGGGATAGCTATCTGAGTATTAAGGTATGTTATATTGTACTGTGCTGTGTTTCGTATTGTAAAGGTATGTTATGTTGTACTGTGTTTAGCATTATATTGTAAAGGCAGTGATGAAAGTACAGGAATGCACAAGAGATTTCCTGTACCTTTTTTTGCAGCCGGAATGAAGTTCCTTTACTTCTTCCTACTGATCCTGGAACTGAAATTCTTAATCCAGCAACATAATGACAGTTCCTGGCCCTGTGACCTGAAATCAGGGGGTTTCCATCACAACATAAGACTTGTACAACTGTAATTTTCCTAGAAAAACTTCAGTATCTCTAATTGAATCTGCTAGTGTCTCTACAAATATTGTTGCTGTGTCCTGGTAAGTTACCCTTTATAGTGAGGATCTTCGTTCTGAGATTCTTATTTGCCACAGTCTGAGTTCCTTTACTTTTTGTCTAGCACTTGCACCACTGTGTACAGGTATACTATATTGTGCTGTGTTTTGTATTGTAGTGTAATGGTATGTTATATTGTACTTGTAATGGTATGTTATATTGCTCTGTGCTGTTTTTCGTACAATAAAGGTATGTTATATTATACTGTGTTTAGTATTGTATTGTAAAAGTGTACTATATTGTGCCGTGTTTTGTAGTGTAAATGTAATATTGTGCTGTGCTGTAATTCATATTGTAAAGGTATGTTGTATTGTACTGTGTTTAGCATCATATTGTAAAGGTGCATTATATTGTGCTGTGTTTTGTATTGTCTAATGGTATGTTACATTGTACATTGTATAGTGTTGTTTTTGGATTGTAAAGGTATGTTGTACTGTGTTTAGTATTATAGTGTAAAGGTGCACTATATTGTGCTATGTTTTGTAGTGTAATGGTATGTTATATTGTGCTGTGCTGTTTTTTTGTAGTGTAAAGGTATGTTATGTTGTACTGTGCTTAGTATGATGTTATAAAGGTTCACTGTTTTGTGCTGTGTTTTGTATTGTGGTGTAATGGTAAGTTTTATTGTACTGTGCTGTTTTTTGTAGCATAGAGGTATGTTATGTTGTACTGTGCTTAGTATTACATTGTAAAGGTTCACTGTATTGTGTTGTGTTTTGTATTGTGGTGTAATGGTATGTTATATTGTGCTGTGTTGTGTTCCCTATTGACAAGGCATGTTGAAAATGCTACCAAGAGACACCACTGGATGATGACACTGCACATGTCAAAAACTGTTTTCCTTTTCATTTTTTGTATATGTCTGTTTTGCTGATGATTACCTTATTCCAAGACGTGCCTGAAAATAAGAGTTTATTTATTCAGTTCACCATTTTACCTAGCAAAATATTTAACTGAATAAATAATTAAAAAAAAGTTACCATGCAGGAAAGTGTAGGATGAACTTCTTGGTGGTGATTCCGTTAAGGAAGCTGAAGGCTGTGTGGAGGTTTCCAAATGTGCTGTAAGCACCACTTTACCTGCATTAAACAGGAAGCTCAGTCACAGAGCTTATAGCTATAACATGATGTATATATGCTCTCTACAGCTTTAAATCTCCAGCTCCAGCTTTGGTGGGAAGCTGGGCACTTGAACAGTGGTTGTGATGATCTGTTGAATATGATGTAAGAGTATGCCTGGAGTTATTGAAGGCAGTGTGTATGTAGCAGTTATTTTCCTGTTCCTCTGTTGGGTTCTGGGGACTCGGCTGTAAAAAAACATAAAAAGTGCTCTGAGAAAAAAAAAGACTTCTCTCAGCATGCTTGCCAAATTGTGTGGTCTTTTAGAAAAAGCAGAATGGGGCTGACAGTGTTACGACTATTGAGTCAGTTGGATTTATGGACTATGTCACACACTGTGCAGTACAGAATAGACTGTAGGATACAAATCTGAAATCATCTGAGAATACCTACTGTTGCTAAAGTGCTGTGAATTGTAAGACTGACATCGGAATAATTTTCTACCCCTTCATTACGAACTTGCTTTTCTTATCATAACACCATCAACACATTCTGGCTTTTAAAACACTTGGTTAAAATAACCTTTTCTTGTTTCTGTTACACTTTTCTGAGAGTTCATTCAGGCAGCTTGTCATTCATTGCATGGGTGGGGGTGGGTGGAATGTGTGTGTGAGTGAAGGAGCATAAAGGGGGAGGTTGCCCCTTGGCAGAATCAACAGATTAACAATGATGCCAAACAGAAGGCGAGGGCACACCAGTGAACAGTGATAAGAGATTAGAGGCGGCATTATAAAAACTCCCCTGCAATAATAGCACCTAGAAAGAGAATGCAGTGGAGCTGTGTGTGTAAAGCAAGCCCAATGAGTGCCTCAAGCAGTGGGAGCAGAGGAATTCAACACCTAAAGAAGACCGGAGCTTATTTATATGTAGGGATTCCACTTTCTGTTGAGGATTAAGTGTGGGAGGGGTTGAGCTAAACAGAGAATGGATTTACTATAGCAGCCTGAATGAGGAAGGCTGTTTCTAGTTGTAGCTCTTTTGTCTCCGATTGAGGAGATATGAGCTACTTCTCCTCTTTGATCTAGTTCTTTTTGATCGAGGTACCATTGGTAAGAGATTGCCGCTTTACAGCGGTCTGGTCTGCAGCACTGAACAACCTGTTCAGATTACAACATTTGGGTAATATGTCTCAAGAGGTAAAACTAGATCTAATTTCATGGCAGTAAAAGAGTCTTGTGGGATAGTGGAACCATATGGGACACCCCGCTGCTGCTTACACACACACACCTGATGTACATATAAATATTTATTAGTCCATAAAATACTTCAACTACTGTACAGGATATGTGACTTGGAACAGACTCTCAAAAGTAGCGCACCTGCCTGTAAACTGCTAGAGTGTGACACAGTTAAAACCTTCAGGACTTGTGATGGTTTTTTGGACATAAGAGCTCAAATTAAGTTTTACAGTCACTAGCCAGCAGCATTAGTGACTGTGAGAAAACACTTGCCCCACAGACTTTTCCACTGGCGAGCTGGTGTACTTATTGAAATGTTACCACTTACATACAAGTCAGCAGAACTAGTTAACAAAAATTTGTACTAGCCTGATGCAGAGTCTTCCAGCTGGGTGCATTGGAGTTAGCAGTGCATCTGATCCACATAGCTGCTTACACCGCTCGCGTCAGAATGCATCCCTGACTCTGCAGTGACTCCAGAAGAGGAGCAAGGACAGACTTACCACAATCGGGTAAGCGTCCACATGGCTACATTTGCATGGAAATGAGTGCTCAGATTGCTGTGGTGCAGATCTGGCCATGTAAACAGGCCTTTGATTAGTGGATCAGTGCCAGTTTCAACCCCTGGGACAGTTTATAGTCTCATGTGAGACACCTGTCTCAGAAATGACCACAAATGGGCAGTTTGGGGCAGTCACCTGGGAGACCACTAGGGTCACGTGCGAATTCCACATGAACTCTGGCAAGGGGCCAGGGACATAGTGGAGAGGAGGCATTTGACTCTTGGGGACGGGGGGGCTGGCTTCCACGTATTTGCACACATCCTTCCGATCAGATGACCAAGTAGCAGCATTTGTGTGTGCTGTTCTCTGAGCCGGAGAGAGGTCGTAACAAGTAGAATGGGAAAGGGGGATAAAGGGGGGAAAAATCAATACGCATGCAGAATGAAAAATTTTCAGCACACACTCACAACTTCTTAAGGAAGGATTATTATTTTATTTCTTATTTGTTTGTTTAACCAAGAGGTTGTCTACGTCAAAAGGCCATTTTCAGCCACACATTTGTGTAGTTTCCACCTTCCATACATCCCAAAGCACTTCAGTTTGCGTGCCATGAAGAGTTGCAGCAGCCACTGGGCATGCTCTGACAGGTTAAGTGACATTGAGGGAGTCGAAGACAAGCTTAGGTGGGGGGGGGGTAGGAGGGAGAGAGAGAGATGAGTTGGAGTTTTGGAGTCTTCCTTAAGGTCACACAGGGCAGTTACATGGCCTTACTATTTTGAATAAAGCATTATGATGAGATATATATATATATATATATATATATTTCAGTGAGTATTTTGCTTTTGCAAGTAACTCAGTATTCTAAGTAAGCTGAACTTTGGCCATGCTCAGTGCACTGTTTTTGTTAATAAGTGGAGACCTTTCTACAGTGCTGATTCCAAATACTGAACTTGCGAGTAAGTAGTGGAGGTCAGAGTCACAGCTGTGTCTCCAGAAATACAGCTATGTGGGTTATCTACAAGGCTATACTACCTCATACTGCAGAAGCTATGTGAGGCACAGTGTGTGGTGATGTTGTAATAATCCCATGCCCTGGGTGGGTTGAGGCACAAGGCCCAGCTAAAGGCTTTCAGACACCCAGGAAGTGTGGTTATTGTAGCATAACTGCATGCCTGAAGTGGGTTATTCCACTTACGATGTCTGTGAAATGGTCTGCGTGTTATAATTGTGTCTCTAACCTAGATTTTACAGGTTGCGAAGCTGCACTGATAATTTTGAAGCTCAGATATTTGTGAAGCACACACCACTGCCATCAGTAGCTGACAGCTCTGTAACCACAAATCTCCATGTCTGGTTGGAACATACTTTGATTTTGCAACATATCAGAGTTGTTGGTTGCATGTCTAGGCTCTTGCCATGCTATGTGTTGTAAGGCCTGTTTACATGTCCTCCTCCAGACCAGACACAAGCACCGGTCTGCTGTGGTACTTTCAAGACCTCCCATGCTGATCACATTGTGTTTAGACTGCCCCTCTCTGCACCGATGCAGGCCATGCTAGAGAGGGGCCATGAGTGTGAGGGGCATGGTCTCTTGTGTGGCAGCACCAGCTGGGTGCATTGGAAAGCACCGGTCTGCTCTGGTACTTTCAAGACCTCCCATGCCGATCACATTGTGTTTAGACTGCCCCTCTCTGCACCGATGCAGGCCATGCTAGAGAGGGGCCATGAGTGTGAGGGGCATGGTCTCTTGTGTGGCAGCACCAGCTGGGTGCATTGGAGTTAGCGGTGAATCTGATCCACACTGTTGCTTACACCCCTCACTCCAGAATGCATCCCTGACTCTGCAGTGGCTCCAGAAGAGGAGCAAGGACTGACTTACCGCAATCGGGTAAGCGTCCACATGGCTACATTTGCATGGCAAATGAGTGCTCAGATTGCTGTGGTGCAGATCTGGCCATGTAAACAGCCCTTTAGAGTTGAACTCCACCACCTTGAACTATTTCTGCCTTTCCAGCAGTTATACTAGAATAACATTTAATTTCTTCAAATACGTAATGCCTGAAACAAATGAAAAAGCCTTCATGTCCTGGAGGCTGTGCTCCCTGGCCCTTCCTACTGGGATAAACTGATCTCTGATGCTGATACTGTCATGTCAAAGTATGCTAACTCCATGTAAACAGAAGACGAGCACTCTTGATACAGGGGAGTGATAATGAGTCACTTCAGAGTTCAATGGCTTTGACCGTAAAATGACCAAGGTAACACTAAGTTATCCTGTCACCTCTGCCTGTTACCATAAATCACGTTATTGCACATAACACTGGAGGTGAAGGTTCAGGGAAATTTTCTTTTGCCTTGCCCTGTAGTCCAAGGTTACACAGTGTTTTACCTTTTATCTTGAGGGTAACTTAGTTTTGTCTGATCCAACAAGCTGCATGCCATAAAATGATTTGATTGCTCCCCCACACATCCATCAGTCACTCTGGCAATTTGATTTTAGGGAGGATGACTTTTAGATGAAAGTATATTGTAGGATTAGCTGAAACAGTTATATGCAGCTGTGATCATTCTATGATCTGCTACTATCTGTACTGAAAAAGCAGATAACAAAAACATGGTCCATTTTAGGAAAGAAATGGGAAATTATGTAATTTCAAGAGAAGAGGGGGAGGCGTGACCCAAGAATTAGGGAGAGCTTGAGGTGTTGATCATTCTACTGAGAGGTGTGCACTACACAGTACAGTTTGGTGGTACAGTTCTACAACTTAGCTCCTGCAAGGCTGTCAATGGCAGGTTACTAGGGGCCCACTACAGGGAGTCCTTCTCATAGCACATTTGCATATTGTTTTTACAAGCATGCACAGAAAGAAAAGCGTGATGCAGCAACAGCAAACTCTGTTCATTTTCCTCTGACAGACACATGCTTACATTTGGCCAGTGCATTTTTTTTTGTTACACACCTTGTTCAGACTGACAATCCATTTCTGAAAACTGTTTTTTAAAATATTTTCAGCAAACTGAGCACTAGTGTGTCCAGACTATTTGCAAATCGTGTTTGAACATGGTTTAAATACACTTTAAACACACTTGTGTTCCACTTACACTGCGCTTTCATTAGTGGTGTTTGAAAACGTTTTAAAACTTATACTGTTATAAGATGCTTTTTTTTTTTCCCCAAACATTGTTTGCGCTCCCATTGCCGGCACTGGTGGCGGATATACCTGCCTGTCTGATCCCCCTGGCTGGTGACCATCACACTGAGCCCTATGAGTCTTGGGGCTAGGCACTGAGGGGTTTACTTCTTTTTTTCCCCTCTTGCCCAGTCTCCTCCTGAGGGTGCTGGCACGAAGGACTAATATCCAGGCTGGCAACATGATGGTGCACATCTCAGCCAAGTGCCTAATGGTGTCCTCCCCCACCCTACACCACTGTCCTTGCACTGCCACTCGTGCATCCACAGGTGGCAATGTTGGAGCGGCGTAACAACCCTCCCCCCCAAATGAGGAGAGCATCTCCTGGGATGCTTAATCCTCCTTTCCCCCCACCCTCTGGCTGGCTGTTGAAGATCCAGGCTCATTCCTGAACCTGGGTCATTGGCGTCAGAGGTGGTAGCGCTACCATTGCACTGGCAGGGCAGCCATTATAAATGACTTAACTTTATACTGAGTGGAGCACAACTTATATTATTGTCTGGACTGCAGGATAAAAGTGTGTTTCGTTGGGCCGGCCCAGTGGCACTGAGGGTTGAGGCAGTGGACGCCACTCCTCGCACAACGCTGGCGACCCGGGTTCGGGAACGGACTCGGGCTGCTGGGGGTTGGCAGGGGAGAGGTTGGATTGAGCATGCCAGGACTGCTCTCCTTCCTCTGGGGTGGGTTCATGGGGATGCGTCGCGCTTGGGTGGCCCCTGGTGAAGACTGGGAGAAGTACAAGGTGTTGCGCCAGCATGGGGGGTTAGAGTTCAGCAAGATGCTTGTGTAAGCACAGCGCATCATTGCACTGCTGACTCCAGGGGATAAAATCTAGGTGGAAAGTAGGGCTGGGCGCAGCCAAGCAGCTTGATGGCCGTGCACCCGCCGACCTGGAGGCCTGTCATGGAATTGCATTGGGGGGTCTGGTGACAGCTGTGCTGAGACCCTCACGTATGAGTGAGCCTGCTGTCCTCCGGGTCGGTGGGGGCGGTGGCTGGATGCCCCAACCGGAGCGCTGCAGAGGCTAGGAAAAAAATTGAAGTACGATAAAATAAAAGTATGTTTGGTTTAAAATGTTTTTAAAAACAGACTCAAGACTACCCCTGGACCTGGATATGAACACAGTTTTTTTTTTTTTTTTACTTTCTCTTTATCCCTCCTAACCTGCCCCCATTGTTCCACTCCTTTGGACCGCTCATATCACTCACGCCCTAGATGCAGAGTCTTCCCCTAGAGTGTCCCGGCAACTCCTACCTTCCTCCACCTCAACGGAGTGCCTGCACAGTGGGGTCTGCCCATGGATCTGTGGCTGGATAGCTTGGAGCGGTCGTCATCTAGGACCATTGAGGTTTTTTTTCCATTTTTCTTGTGGTCCCCTTCCATCCCCCTGAGGATGCCGGCTCAGGCAGGTTACGTACTTATGCACTACACCTGCCAAGTGCTAACAGCATCCTCCCTCCGGTTCCAGTGCCCTAGGAGCCGCCATCGCCCTAAAGCGGTGCTCCCCACCGACCCTCAAGGACGTTGGGTGCATGAAGCACCCCTGTTAACCCACCCCAAAGGAGGAGAGAGTCCACTGGGATGCTCAATCCTCCTTCCCCCTGCCGACCCCTGGCGACCTGAGTCCGTGCCCGAACCCGAGTCGCTGGCGTGGTGCGAGGTGTGCCGTCCAGCGCCTCAACCCTCAGCACCACTTGGCCGGCTGAACACGGTTTTTAAAAACTTATTAAAATCATTTTTAATGTAAACACAAACCATGTTTACTCATCTTAATTCGAGCTAAGCTCACAAAACTATGCTATAGAGCATAGGTTGGACAGGGTCTAGTTAGCGGACAGCTCTATCATTAGTTGCAACGGTAACAGAAAGAAAAGAGAAATTTTAGGAAAGCCTGTCCTGTACCATAATTCATCAGAACAGCTAAAGGTGGTGCATGCACAGGCTGGTTACACTCAGTGGTTACAGTTGAAAGGATTAGGTGGGGGAACAATCATTTACCACTAGATTTGTAAGTGGGAAACTACTGTGATCCCAGTCATCTCTAGGTGGTGAACCTCTTCCAAAATAGTCAGTGAATAAAGATGACAGAGGTGCAGGAACTGTAATACAGAGTTGTAAGAGGAGGGTGAGCTCAGTTCCAGTGAGTTCCTGCCCAGTTTGAGCCCTGGTTATGCCACAGTGTATGAGCATAGTTGTGGTGTCCATTTTTGAGATTGGGAGGAGGTTTTACACACTGAGGGGCAGCAGTACAAAACAGCTGCTTATTTATTTATTAAAATCTCAGAGGAATACCTTTGAGCAGAAGCTCTTTACATAGGTTCCACGTCATAAGATTACATAGTCAGGTAACAGGTACAATGTACAATGTCACTGGCAGACAGGCATGTTAAGGTGATTACAATGAGGAAGAGCACAAAACAAGCATAAGAACAAGTTTTGTCAATGACATGAGAATAGAAGCACTTAGCCACCTGGTTAGGGTGACTGTAACCTGTGTTAACTACAAAACCTAAAATAGGGAGAATAATGTGAAGAAAGGGATGCAGCCTGTGTAGCCTTGTCTTGGATGAGTAAGCAAGTGGGTTAAGGGAAGGGATACGTTTTTAGCTTTTAGTACTAGCACCTTCGTTTTTCATGTAGTAGGAGGGGAAAACACCCATAGGGCTGCTATACCGAGTCCCATTCTCTCACCCATAAATAAAAGCAACCAGGAAAGCATCATAACACAGAGAACAGCACCATATGTTAGTTAGCTAGCTAAATATGCTTTCTTTTATTTCTAGTCAAACATAAAATATCAGGGCAGGGGGCGCCAGAGAGCCAGCTTCCAGGCAGGACGCTTCTTCTACATGCTGTGTTCCATAGCTCCAAAAAACTCAACATTTACTTATATAAATCACCGAGCAGTCTGTCTTTAGCCTAATTTTTGGACTCCTTATACTCTCAGCTACTGAACGATACCAAATTTCAATATGGGCCATACAAAGAATACACAGCAACAACCATCGGGAGCTTCACAGCCTAATGTGACACAAACATCCTAGCCTGGACATGTTGTGGAGTTAAGAGGGCCTACTTCAGCGACCTCTGATAACGAAGCGCCGTGGCAAACTGCAAGAATCAATGAGGGCCATGGTGGCAGCCCGAGCAGTTTATCCAATATCCTTACAGAGCCAGGAGGTAAGGTTTTTTCCAGATTTGTCCTTTCAGACTAGAACTCGGAGAAAGCAATTCGATTGTGTCAGGCAAAAGCTTAGAGCTCTTGGAATCGTGCATTCGTTTTTACTACCCACTAGACTTCGGATTATATATGGTGGAAAGACATGGCAAATTTTTGACCTGAAGGGTGTGGATTAGTGGATTGAATGGACGGAGTCTGAATTTCAGGCTCAACCACTGCCAGGAACTGCAGCTGAGGATTCGGAGTCAGAGGACGGCTGAGTACTTTTACAGCTATAAACGGATCTAGGATTATTGTAAGGGTTTTCACCCTAAGAGACTGAGTTGGGACACTAAATATTTTTTTTAAACTTTACTGCAAACTAGTTGGGGTATCTGGACTGGGTGGCAGGGAATTTTTTTTTGAGGGGATAGCTTGTGGTGACAAGCTCTTTTGGGTTGTTGGCTGCTCAAGTAAGCAGTGAGTTCCTTTATTTTCACTACCAGTCGCTGATGGGTGGAATATCTAAATTGGAGTATGGCATGTTGCTTAAGGTTTTTGCATTCTCATTGACTGTTCTGTGTAATTTGTAATGGAGCGGGGATATGGGAGGTGGGAGAGCCTTACTGTTCTTACCTGATTTTATGTTTAATATGGTTAACAGCACATTTGTTTTAGTGCATTTTATATACCTGCATATTCTCTCTATAGGTCATAACCTGAGCCTCTGAAGTGGCTGGCATTGTGTGGACTTTATGGGACTGAAGTTGAACTTTTTTACCCCCCAACATTGCTATTGTGCCAGACTGTAAGATGAACTCTTGTGTACTTGAACTGTTCCTTGCATGGCACATTTTGCTGCCTGCTTTTTTGATCACTTACATGAGAATATACCCTGTATTGTTTTAACTTTGAATGCATTTGTAACCCCTAGATGGCGCTATCCCAGGGGCTACTACCCCTGCCTGATTTGCCACTAACAGGTTGAGGGGCCTGGATCCAATGGCGGGTGCCTCCACCCAGAGGTCAGGGTTTGCAATAGTTAAACTAACTTGGTCACAGCCCTCTGGGACACTGCAACCCCCCTTTCTTCCCACTAGTGGCCCACACAATATATCAGAATTACCTTCACAGTATACACTACCCCCAGGTCTGGTTCCGCACTGGGACCTCCTGTGAAATGAGATACAGTGCAACAATCACAGTACAGTACTTTAACATAGACAAATACCTCAGGCAGTATAACTTTGCTGAAACAAGCAGCTCTGATTTATTTAGGATATAACAAGGACAGGGGAAATCAGGTTAATTAGCTTATCACTCTAATAATCTACTGATGGCTCGTGCACAGAGCCTATCCCTATCAGTTACTGTCCCTGGGTACCCAAGCCCTAGTGGCTAGTCCAAACCGCGGGTAGCTGGTAGGGGCCCTTTCACACAGAGAAAAGGAGAATTAAACAGTCAGCAGTACAGTAATTCCATTTGGATTTAATGTGGCAATTCAACAGGGAAGCGACCTGAATTAGTACTCACGACCTCCAAATAAGATAGGGTCCTTCAATGTCAGCAGGGCTCACTTGAGGTACACAAACCTCTTCACACATCCATATAAAAGAAAGCACTATACCAGGCAGGCTGCATCTGTATCCCGATGTAATTACTGCACAATACCTGGGAGAACACACAGCAGATTCAGTTCCTGACAGACCGGTGCAATTTTCAGCAATTCCTCCAGTCTTCTACAGGGTGAGCCTGGTTTCTACTCTTCAGAGATCCTTTGATTCTTTTCACAGGACAGTTCAGTCCTAACAAGCTGTTACACAAGCTGCAGACGGAACTCTGGGCCTTCCACGTTTTGACTAAAACTGCACACTGAAAAAGCACAGGGCTCCTTCCTTCTTCACTGCCAAAACTCAACTGAAACTCCAACCGACAAAATCGGGCACTTCCTTTGAGTTCCTCCCAGTTCTTGACTGGATTGGCTGTCACTCACAATGAACTTCTGCTGTTGGTCCAAAAGGTGCTGAAGTCTAAACTACATCTCCAAGTCACTGCTCTTCACAATCCTCTTGTGGCTGGCTCAGATTATGAGTCCAAGTTCTGATTCGTCCAAGGCACCATTTTAGAGCTAGCTACCCCACACTGATTGGTCCAGTTCAGCAGTTCAAAACCAGAATGGGGAACTAGGCAGACACTGTTCTGACTGCAAAAGAAAGCAGGTTAGACAAACTGTAATTTCATAATTACTGTAAATGATTTCTGGCAAACAGTTACATCCTTCAGATAGGTTCCCTTTGCACTCCTAGTGACTGCAAAAATGGAGTGAATTGGCAGCAGCTTGGTGGTACTCAATCAAAGAAACACACAGTCCCCCATACAAACTAATTATGTCTGCAAGCAGACAGCTCTTAAAGAGACAGTACCAGAGGTTCTAAAAACACTCACTGATAAATGGCTTAAACGCCAAACACCATTCAGGCTTGGAGCATTCAAGCAAGCTCCTGGAAGTCTTTTGGGAACCCCCATTTGCAGGGGGGTTACACATTAAACAGAAAATACAAAATATCAGGGCATGATTTTCAAACTCCTATGAATGCTGTAAGCCTCGGGTGCACCGTATATACAGTACACAGAGCTTGTGGCAGTCACCTGTCGGCATTTGGGATATTCTATCCCCCACTATCCACCCCTACCCTCTTTCCATACCCTTGATGGAACAATTCTAGAGGACACCTCCTCTTTCAGATACCTTGGGGTTTGGCTGGACCAACACCTCAGCTTCTCTGGCCATATTGACGTCATTCTGAAAAAACTGCGCTCCAAGCTTGGTGCCTTATTTAGAAACCATAGCTGCGTCTGATGTGGAACCTATGAAATGAGCTTGTTCTCAAAGGTGTTATCCGAAATTTCAATAAATAAAAATTAAAAATCCCTCCTACGGCATGTTGTGAACTTGTCCAGAAGATGATCCTCCCCATTTTCGACTACTGTGATGTAGTCCTATGGTGTTGCTCCCAAATCCTCCTTAACCAGAATGGACTCTCTCTTTAACTCCTTCTGCTGATTTGTCCTTGATGCTCCACCACACACTCATCATTGTGACCTATACCATGTCTTGTCTTTTCCCCCGCTTGCTAACACGCCTCGCTCATTACGCGAAACTCACTTCCAAATTCTGGCTAGGTGAACTTCCTCCCTACCTCTCATGCTCACTCTTCTCTCCCCCTCCCCCCTCCCACTCCCTGAGATCCACCGACATTCGTACTATGCTGACCCCCGGTACCACCCTTATCAGTCAATCAGGCTTTTCCCATTGCTTCCTAAAATCTGAACTCCCTCCCCCAAATACAACATTCGTCCTCCCCACTCCTTAGGCTCTGCCTTGCATAACTTTCTTCTCTGTCAGCTACTCCTGTTTTCCCTCCCTACCTAAGTCCCATTCATGTCTGCTCTGCTGCTTGCTCAACTTGCTCCTGTAAATAGCCTCCCTCCTCCCCAGAGTCTTCCTACACGGTTCCCCCACCTTATACTTTCTCCTCTGCCTTGCTCCCACCCCTGCCCCTTCTATCTCCACACCATGCTCATCTGTACATATCCCGTCCCCTGGCAAGGTCCTCAGCTTCCTGGAGGGGACTAATACCAAGCTATTTGCCTCTCCCCTCACTCCTCTATCCCCACTCTACTCCTTATCCTATTCTGGTCCCCCCCAACCTGTCCTCTGGCAGGGTTCTCAGCATCCTGGAGTGGCCAGTATTTAGGCAAATTTCTTTCATTCCCCTCTCAAACATTACCAACCGCCCCTTTTTTACCCCCAGACCCCCACGAGCTTCAGCCCCTGGCAGGGTTCTCTACATCCTGAAGGGGCTAGCTGAAGACCGCTTCCCATCCCTCCCTGTCTCCCTGTCCACTTCCCTCATCCCCCCACTCCCCCCCCAGCTCCTTACTTCTCGGCACTTGTATTGGTTTTAGTTTACTCAAACCTGCACAATTCTTGCACTTACCACCCAGCCTGGGCATTGCATATTACTGTATTCATAATTCTCAGTCATGTTAAATATTAATCCTGTGACCCACTCTACAAATGTATATTGTGTATCAGCTTAAAAGCTAATGTATGTATTTTCCTGAGTTGTGATTTATGTAAATTTAATGTCTAATTCCACATCTTACTGTACCCCCACCGTCGCCTGGAGACAAGCAACTTGTTGTTCAGTGTGCCTTCCTGGTGAAACATTTCAATAAATACATTTATTTTATTGATTTATTTATTTAGGAAATCTGAATTACAACCCTTAAATAAATAAAACATGTGCCAGTTTGCCAAGTTAGACCAACTTTTGTGTTCTAACTGCGGCAATCAGCAGCTTTTACGAGCTGGCTGTAGATATTTGGCACAAGCTGATGTAAATGGTGAAACTGTCACAACTGTACCCGAGATGTAAACTCAGGCAGTTGTGTCGAAGGGTTTTTGCGCACCGCAAGAATCTAAGTGTCTTGGCACAGGGCTGGACGCAAGCCCTGTGCCGCACTTTGAAAATCCTACCTTCAGTCTTTAAACTTGGGACTCAAAAATTCAGATTTCCGTCAGCATTATATGAATTGTTACTGCTGCATGAACATCACCCATTCTGACTGATTCAGTTCAATTTCGTTTCCAGTGTTGCTTTACTGTGTTGTTTCAGATTACCTTTAGTTTGTGCAGACAGTATGTTGCATTCACAGGGGCCACTCAATGGCCCGGCGCACCGCCGTTTTGGTGACCCAGCTTTGTGAGCGACCTTGGAAGGTAGCATGGCGGTCCATGGAAGGATGGGGTGGTGCTGCCATTTTGTTGTACTTCCAGAAATGGAACAAACGGGATGTTGTCTGACTGATGCTCAGTGGCAGTGTTGGGCCCCTGCATCGACAATCCCCTGAGATAGTCAGGTGGGGTAGCAGCAGGCAGGGCTTGGAAGTTGCCAGGGAACATTCCACAGGCCTGAGGACTGGACGGATGTTACCAATGGAGAGCAAGTTGTATGAAACATACGGAATAATAAAATGGATGCTGTTGTTAAATACAAGAATGACATGCCACTGGTGTTTAGGTGGAGTAGTAAACAGCAGCTACCATGAAGAAATTAGTAGATTGTTGAGCAGAGTTCAGGAAGTAAGAAACAGAGCCAGAAGGACTCTTTGACCATGATACCTTAATATTGTTGACAGCTATAATGGAGACCTTCTGTATTGCTCTGCCATTCTGAAGAAGGAAGGTTAGCCAACTCACAACCACTACTGCTATTTAAACATGACATTTTGTGTTCTGTTTAGACAACAAAATCAAGGGTATCCAACTGACAAAGTTCAGGTTTTCCTTTATTATCAGTTCCCAGTACTGCATAAGCATAAATTCACACTCACTCTCTACATTGTAATTGTCTGAACAAAGAGTGGGAGTTTGAACAAGTTTGTTTGAAGACAATTTTTTTTGCACTTGATGACTTCCATCCCATGAAGCTCTTTACAGAGGGGCCAGAAGACTGTGTGTCATACATAAACTGACGTGTGATCAGTCGCAGATGATTTGTATGAAGTTTGGCAGAGATTGAGCTTGACAGTACAGCACACAGAAAGTGGCATTTCTGTATTTTAACTGTACATCATTCAGTCTTCTGGAGGCAACTTCCTTAAAACCTGTACAAGCAGCATCTTCCTAATAACTGGATTGAATATAGATCTGAAAGTCATTTTAGGAGTATTACACTCATTGCCATGCCAAGGCAATTCCTGGAAATGAGAATTAGCTAATTGTCTAAAGCCGTGTTTACACTAACGTTTGCGCAGTTACACATAATGCAGAATTCAAAGCAATCCTTGACCCAGCTGAGGTATATTTGATGTGTAGCTAATGTTTTAAATGAGGTGTACACCTCGAAGTGTGCAGCTCAAATGCACTACTGTCTGAAAGGTGTACATGAGGTTTAACAGCAGTGCACTTACACTGTAATTCAGGTGTAGCTGATGTGTAGATGATGTGCATCTAAGAAATGTTAATTAGGTACACCCAGTGCATATAGCGTGCAGAAAAAATTCTGGGTCTTTAATGATCATAATTATAAAAAGATGCATGACTACTACCGTGGAAGTCCTTTTTTTCCATCAAAGTGTGGACTCTGCCTTTTCATTATTATCCAGTTTTTCAATAGTAAGTCAAAACGCAAACATAAGACATGAAGATACTGTAGGAAATTGAGGGACAAAGGGACTAAGAGGCATACTGCCCTCTTGAAGTCATGGTAAGAGTAAACAAATATAGAGTAAGGGCCCTACCTTGACACCCTATGAGACCCCCATCAAATCCCTCAAAATTTGTTGCTGGGTCTCAGACCCTGCCCACTGTAAGCCCTGGTTATCTCTCAGTGAGGTGTACACTTCAAGATGAGGTGTAGTCAGGAGGTGTAGCTGATGTGTGTCTAGGAGGATTACACCTCAGCTTGAAGTGTAGTCAGGAGGTGTAGCTGATGTGTGTCTGGGAGGATTGCACCTCAGCTTGAAGTGTAGTCAGGAGGTGTAGTTGATGTGCGTCTGGCAGATGTGCATCTCAGCCTGAGATGTAGTTAGGAGGCGTAGTTGATGTGCGTCTGGCAGATGTGCACCTCAGCCTGAGATGTAGTCAGGAGGCGTAGTTGATGTGCGTCTGGCAGATGTGCACCTCAGCCTGAGATGTAGTCAGGAGGTGTAGCTGATATGTGTCTGGGAGGTGTTCACCTCAATCTGAGGTGTAGTCAGGAATTGTAGCTGATGTGTGTCTAGGAGGTGTGCACCTCAACCTGAGGTGTAGTCAGGAGGCCTAGTTGATGTGCGTCTGGTAGATGTGCACTTGAACCTGAGATGTAGTTAGGAGGTGTAGCTGATGTGTGTCTGGGAGGTGTACACTTCAACATGAGGTGTAGTCAGGAGGTGTAGTTGATGTGCGTCTGGGAGGTGTGCACCTCAACCTGAGGTGTAGTCAGGAGGTGTAGCTGATGTGTGTCTGGGAGGTGTATACTTCAAGATGATATGTAGTCAGAAGGTGTAGTTGATGTGCATCTCAGAGGTGTGAACCTCAGTCTGAGGTGTAGTCAGAAGGTGTATCTGATATGTGTCTGGGAGGTGTTCACCTCAATCTGAGGTGTAGTCAGGAAGTGTAGCTGATGTGCTTCTGGGAGATGTGCATCTCAACCTGAGATATAGTCAGGAGGTGTAGCTGATGTGTGTCTGAGAGGTGTACACTTCAAGATGAGGTATAGTCAGGAGGTGTAGTTGATGTGCATCTGGGAGGTGTGCACCTCAACCTGAGGTGTAGTTAGGAGGTGTAGCTGATGTATGTCAGGGAGGTGTACAGCTCAACCTGAGGTGTAGTCAGGAAGTGTAGCTGATGTGCATCTGGGAGGTGTGCACCTCAACCTGAGGTGTAGTCAGGAGGTGTAGCTGATGTGTGTGTGGGAGGTGTACAGCTCAACCTGAGGTGTAGTCAGGAGGTGTAGCTGATGTGTGTCTGGGAGGTTTACAGCTCAACCTGAGGTGTAGTCAGGAGGTGTAGCTGATGTGCATCTGGGAAGTGTGCACCTCAACCTGAGGTGTAGTCAGGAAGTGTAGCTGATGTGTGATTGGGAGGTGTGCATCTCAAGCCTGAGGTGTAGTCAGGAGGTGTATTTGATGTGCATCTGGGAGGTGTGCACCTCAACCTGAGGTGTAGTCCAGGAAGTGTAGCTGATGTGTGATTGGGAGGTGTGCATCTCAAGCCTGAGGTGTAGTCAGGAGGTGTATTTGATGTGCATCTGGGAGGTGTGCACCTCAACCTGAGGTGTAGTCAGGAGGTGTAATTGATGTGCATCTGGGAGGTATACAGCTCAACCTGAGGTGTAGTCAGGAGGTGTAGCTGATGTGCATCTGGGAGGTGTGCACCTCAACCTGAGGTGTAGTCAGGAGGTGTAGCTGATGTTTGATTGGGAGGTGTGCATCTCAAGCCTGAGGTGTAGTCAGGAGGTGTAATTGATGTGCATCTGGGAGGTGTGCACCTCAACCTGAGGTGTAGTCAGGAGGTGTAGCTGATGTGCACACATTAATATAGCTAGTGTAGCTTTAAAAAACCTCTAACTACAGGGCATAGATCATGTCCAAATGAAAAAGTAAATAGTATTCACTTAATTAACTAATTTAACTTGAACTTTAAAAAGTATTAACAAAGGGAAAGTTCCCTACCTCTTCTGCACCCCAGCCGCATTACAGCAATAGACAAAACACGTAGGAATTCCTACCTTAAATTTATTACAGAAACAGACAAATCCCCAAGGAATTCCTGCATTAACTAGATGGAGCAATGTCTGAAGAAACAACATTCAAAAGACATTTATTTTATGCATAAGTCACTGGAAATAGTGAACCTTACAAAAAGCGCAGGAAAAGTACTACAGGCCTGTATCCTCATGCCCATTAAATAAACAGAAGAGACACGCAAAAAACTTGTACACCCTAGTAAGATCTTGCCACTTTCTGCAACATGAACATACTGTTACTATAAACGAGAAATTGTCTTACTCTGAAGAGATTGGTTATTTTGCAAGTGCTACCCAGCTAAACTTTGAACTCCATCTACTGCCTGAGATCAAACTGCCACTAGCCAGGGCATACTGCAAGGGAGTTCTGAAATCAAAACTCCCAATGGTGTCCCCACAGAGCCCAAAAAATCCACTTAGTAACATAAGGCAGAAGTTGTGTGATTGAGGTGTGTACAGGTAACAGCGGTTCGTGAGGTGCAGATTGGGTTTGATTGCTTTAATGTACGGATTGTCAGTTGCAACCAGCCTGAAAGGGGAGAGCTGAAATTAGATGCAAATTATATTACACATAAGTAAAAATTGATACCTCCATTAGTACACTTACACAATATAAATCACAGACATAAAAGTTTCTTTACAGTAATGCACTGCATAGCAGCAAATTGAATATACAGTTAAAAATACTTATAACATGGACTAGGAACAGACATCAACTCAATTAGTTAAACAGCATCAGCTGTCCATGTATTAACTGCGTGTGTAGACACACTTGCTGTGAGGAGGCAGCAGACAGGATCCCTCCTCATAGTGCCAGAAGCAAAAGTGAGCAGCAGTCGTTGTTTCTGTTGCAGACATGTAATATGTGGTTGGCTGATGATGCGCCAATAATTAGATTTCCTCCATAGTGGAACCCATGTAGTGTTCCAATTCCAACGCATGTGTTCCCCACAATGTCACTGTTGGCTGGTGCTGTGGTACTAATTAGATGTCCTTCATAGTGAAACATTCTCCACCGTGTTCCCCACCATGTCCTGTCAGTCCCTGAACCTGCTCCTGCGTATAGTACTCCCACTACGTTTGTAACCTGTGTCGAATCAACACGCAAAGTAAGTACTCAAACAGCCATCGGAAAGGAACTGCCTGAACTAATATAAGTGAATGGTACACTTAGTATGACTATGAAATCGTCCTCCTTCATCATCCAATGCACATGGTAAGAATTAATGTAAAAAATGTTTTGCATGCCTCGATAGCACAACAAACAAGAGTGAGATAGTCTGAGCAGAGCACCACACTGCGGGGGCAGCGACTGCAGTAAGAGAAAGACTGAGAGAGAGCACCTCACCCTGGTGCTGCAAAAGTCATCAGAATAGAAATGGTACAAATGCTACAAAGTCTTTTATAAACTACAAATGTCAGAAATCATTGTCGGAGTGTATTTCTGCCATTTGTATGTTAATAAAAGATGGAGCATCTGCATTCTTCACAAGAAACACAGCCATAAATTCTGGAAACTACTTTTCAACTCAGCAGGATGCCCTGGAATAGTCCCTAGTAAAACAAGAAAAAAATACCATAATAGAATCTGTTTTTTTTTTTTGTATACATAACCCACATTATAAGCGCAATAGCCCACTCTAGGGTATGGGGTTATTGGCAGTTGATCCACACCCCAGGTGCTGTGAGGGCACTTGGCCTGCAGCCTCATGCCTCATAACGCACCCGGGGTGTGGATCAACTACCAATAACCCCATACCCTGTTGTGGGTTATTGCTTACATAATCAATTATCTCTAGTAAGTATCATATTTCAAAACAGTCTATAAGGTCAAAACTCCAGGAAAGAGTGAAGCTCTACAGACTTCGAGTTCTCCTATGTTAGAAAAACAGAAGGTGAGGTGTATATACTACTAAATGTTATGTTTTTAAGGTGTAGTTAAGATACGTACTGCTAAATGCCAAGTTTGTAAGGTGCAGAAGTGGTGTGTATCAATAAAAGTACGGGTTCGTAAGGTGCAGTTGAGTAAAGTGTAGTGGACGTGTACGTAATGTACACACCTCAGATATGGTGCACACCTCTGTTCAGTCAGGAGTAGTTACAATAAGCATGTGGCAAAAAATACAAAGACAAGGTAATAAACATTGCTGTAAGCCATGACAAACATGCTGACATCAAAGTGAGATATAAGCAATAAATACCAAAACATTAGGTAAGTGAGCATAAAGGTAGGCAAGCCTAGTCAACATGGCTTGATCTCAATAATACATAAATTGATACAGTTTAGTAAGGCATATAATTACGCTAACGCATATAGCTGCATTTATCACTGGAACATAAGTACTTGTATAACTCCCTTTTAAAGTGCAGGTAAGACTGGGAATATCTAGAGGTAGAAAAAAGATCCCAGCAGAGCTAGCCACACTGCTGCTATTAGAAAAAGGCCCCACAGGGGCTCACAGCACTGTGCTGACTACGACTCTTAGGAAAAGGTCCCACAGGGGCTCACAGCACTGTGCTGACTACGACTCTTAGGAAAAGGCCCCACAGGGGCTCACAGCACTGTGCTGACTACGACTCTTAGGAAAAGGCCTCAGCAAGGCTCACAGCACTGCCACTGACCATTGCTGTCACAGAAAGCTCCCAGTGGGGCTCAGAACACACACTGTGACTCCAGCATTTTTACTGATCAAGGAATCACCTCGGAAACCAATGCAGTTTCCATGCTCTGTGCGGCCTCATTTTTCTCTTACTTGACAGGGGGCAGGGGATAACAGCTACTTACATTAAATGTTGGGGCCATCCACTGGCCAAGTGACAACAGTGGCATGATAAAATGGGACTATTTGTTCTTTCTGAACTTTCATTTTACTTTCTTTTGTTATTTTATGTAATTTAACTAATCTTTCATAATTGTGGTATGGCACTTCCTGGGGTGTGTTGTGCTGGGGTAGTGGTACTTCTCAGGTGGTGGAAGCATTCAACCTTCAGCCTTGTGCTTCAACCCACCCAAAGCATGACATAATCCCAGCACAGTGGACCCCCCTTTTGTGCCTTGTTGCTTAGTTCTTGTGTGTTTATGTACTTTTTTTTTTACAAACATGCTCTCTGATTGGCTGTTGTACCAGCCTGCACCTCAGACCACCCTTCCACTCCAGCTGGTCGTTAATCCACAGGAAATGACCATCTGTTCGGTCATTATTGCTTAAATATTTGGTCACAGACTTCACTGATGTTTGGCATGATATACCTAATCTTGACCTTGCATTGCAAAAAATTTGTTCAGGCAGTCACAATTTCTTAAAAAAATAAGATGAACACCCAGCAACTGAGTTAACTAATACATAATTTGGGGTTTTCAGCAGGTTGTTTTTTATAGCTACTTTTCCTTGTATTTATCATCAGACTACCTCAGAAAATGTAATTTGTCAGTAGTGGGAATTGTGTGAAATAAATAGGTGCAAAACGTAAGGTCAGAGAAACTAGGAAGTCCCACAATAAAACAAAAATGGGGGAGACAAATGAAGAAAGCTATTGCTTCAGTTCTGAAAAAAAAGGCAACAGCAAATAAATTCTTGTTCTTCCTTTCACATGAGTTGCCATGCAAAAGTCACAGACATGTTGAGTAAAACAGAAAATAATCCGTGCTTAATGCTTTTTCATTTCTGTAGGCAAAGCAAAGAAAAACTTTAATTCCGTTTTGATATGCTTTGGTTGGTGGGAACTTCCTTTGGAAAGTCTGGCCTCCAGGAAAAAAAAAGCTACAATGCCTGTTTTGGACTGGAAATAAGTTTTATTGGCCACAAAAGCAAAGAATTCCCTTAGTTAACTATTTAGAGGGAGATGATCAGATCCTGCAAAGTGAAACAAGTAGGTTGATGGGAGCAGTATTTCTAGAGGTGATTGTAGAAAAGTAGGCTGTACCATTCTTCACTCCTTGTGCTAATGTGACTGACCTCCAGGTTGCCCAATCTGCCCAGTTCAGTTATTTTGAAGTATAAGATGGAAATGCGGGCCATGGCACCTTAAGAAGCTGCATGGTGCTACAGTACCACCCAAAACATACTCTACCTCCAAGCTGCCACACACTACAAGGTGTGTCACTCATTTTTCCTCTCAGAAACCCTTTGCCCCACATGGAAAGGGTGATAGTCCACATTGCCCACTGAGACTTCAAAGCAGAAATTCATAGTTTTGTACTTTTTTATTGCAGTTACTTTGAACCCAAAGAATCGAATCAGATTAATCGGACTCTGAGTCATTATTTGGAACTTCGGAATTGCAGAGCCAAAATCCAAATTCTGAAAAATACAGTCGGAATGTAGTCTGTCTGCATGTTGCATAAATAGGCAGCTCCCTTCGTGTCTCCATTCCAATCTCCCTACATTGTATTGTTGCTGGCAAGCCTCCATCTGGCTGTCCGGTGAGGTGGTGTACTTTCCTCCACTTCGTGTGGCTACTGCTGACACTGTTGTCGGAGGTCCCTCACAGTAGCTTTGGCTACTGCCCATTCCCTGCCCATGTTCCTGAGACTGGACTCCCCCAACTGTCAATGAAGGCCTAGCTAGCCATCCTCCTAACTCTCCTTCTGTCACTAACTAAAGCTACCCTCACCTAATGACTGGGGAAATTGAGAGGTGAGGAGGTGGCCTTCCTGTGCCAAACCCTTGTCTTTTATGCTCACTGGCACTAGCAGTGGGCTAGGACACGGGTGTAGTTGGATCAGGTGGGCCACAGACCTGATACGGGTTGCAAGGGACTCAGGTCAGGGGAGGGATGTGCAAATGGCCGCGTGGCATTGGGTTGGCTTGGGTGTGGGTTGGGTGATTGGCTGCTGGTTGGGCCTGGGAGCCAAGGCTAGTGAGTTAGGGCTACTATTGCTGGGAGTGGGCTACAGAAGGAGAACAGTGGAGAAACACTCACTGCAATGGACAATTACCTTGCCTACCACCACTAGAAGGACCTCACCAGAAAGAGGCAGAAATAGTTAGAATGGATCAGACCCCTTCACTACCCACAAGCAGCTAGCTGCCACCAGCCTTTGATGATCATCAGACTAGGTATGAGAGTGGGGAGGGGAGACATAAGGGTGGGGAAGGATGAAGGTCTCAGGCAGGAAGGTGTTTTTTTTAAGCCCCTTCCTTGTTTTGTGACCTGGGGTGGAGGGGTGTGGGGAGGTAGACTTGCCACAGTGCTAGGATACAATTGAGAAATATCTGTACTATCTCCATTTCCATCTTGCTGGCTTAACTGGAGCCAGAATTACTAACATACTAAAATGCCAGCAGAATAGGCCTAATGATCTCTTGAGTCTGCTTGATTTTCAGCACCCGCATTGAGGGCTGATTTCGGTTTCCCCCCTCCCCCTTGGGTTATACTGTCCCCAGTCCCAGATGTTCCATCTGTATTGGGCCTTGTCATATTTACCCTCCCCCGTACCTGTCCCATCCCCTCTTAAACCCTTCCACAGTCTCCAACTCTACCAGCAACCTGGGCAGTGCATTCCATGGCTCCACCACCTTTTCAGTAAAATAACATATCCTCATCTCCCCTCTGAGCCTGCCCCCTTCCAGCTTTCGCCCGCGACCTCTCGTTGCCCCACCCTCCTTCCTCTGGAGCACCCAGACTGGGCCTCCCTTATTGATCCCTTTCATGTACTTAAAGACCTCTATCATGTCCCTCCTGTCCCTCCTCTACTCTAGGGTGTACATGTCAACCTCCTTGAGCCTCTCCTTATAGGTCCTCTCCCCCAGGCCCCAGATAATTTTGGTTGCCCTCCTTTGGACCCTCTCTAGGAGTATAATGTCCCTCTTTAAATGTGGTCTCCAAAACTGCACACAATACTCGAGGTGTGGCCTAACCAAGCAGTTGTACAGTGGAAGGATCACTTCCGCCTTTCTATAGGTAATCCCCCGGTGATAATAATAATAATAATAACCTTTATTTATTAAGCACCTTTCAAGTATCAAGGCGCCTTACAATGTTAAAACAGAATCATAAAATAATGTATTTTAAATATACCATTAGTAAAATCATAACAGTTCTTGAAATGCCTGCCTGCATAAAGCTCCCCACGGTCATCCACTCGTGAAGCTGATGGGTTAGAGTATTCCAGAGGATAGGGGCTGCAAACACAAAAGCACGGGCCCCAGAAGATTTCAAAGTAACCCTCGGAATCTCCAGCAACCCCTCGTCAGCCGAGCGGAGCTGTCATACAGGGGTGTAGGGAATCAGAAGCTCTTTCAAGTAGTCAGGACCAAGTCCGTGTAGGGCTTTGTAAGTCCACAAACTTACCTTAAAGGTTATCCACCACTGAACTGGCGGCCAGTGCAGACTGTGCAGCACAGGGGTGATATGCGAGCTCCTAGACACCCCTGTCAACAATCGAGCAGCAGCGTTCTGCACCAGCTGCAAGTGGCGGATATCAAGCCCAGGAAGCCCCAAGTAAAGGGAGTTGCAATAGTCAAGGCAAGAGGTCACAAAGGCGTGCATCCCAGCATCCTGTTTGCCCTTGCCGCTGCCCTCCTACAGGTCTCTGAGTTGTTCATTTTGACATCTACCACTACCCCCTTTCACCCTCCCTGACTTGAATCATGTCTCCTCCCAGGGTATACCCCTGGCCTGGATTTCTGACTCCCAGGTGCAGAACCTTGCACTTCCCCACACTGAATTTTAGTTTCCATTTTCCCAACCACCTTTCCAGAGCCACCAGGTCCTCCTGCAAGGCCACCCTCCCCTCCTCCTCATCCACCACTGCACCCAGCTTTGAGTCATCTGTAAAGAGACTCATCTCACTCCTGATCCCCTTCCTGATGTCTGAGATATAGGTGTTGAACAGAAGTGGCTCCAGCACTGACCCCTGGGGAACCCCACTAGTAACCCACCTTGGGGATGAGGCTAACCCTCCAATCACCACCTTCTGAGTACACGCAGAGAGCCAATTTCCTATCCATCTTAACAACTGTCTCCCTACCCCGATTTCCTTCAGCTTAGCCAGCAGGCCACTGTGGAGTACCAAATCAAACGCCTTGCTAAAGTCCAGAAAGAGGACATCCACCAGCCTACCTTGGTCCAGGGCCCTCGTCACCCAGTCATAGAACTCAACAAGGTTTGTCTGTCACGATCTTCCTGTGACAAAGCCATGCTGCCTATCGTCCAAGTACACAGTTTGCTCCAGTAACCCCCCCTAGCCTTTCTTTGACAATACCCACCATCACCTTGCCGACCACCGATGTCAGGCTAATGGGCCTGTAATTTCCTGCCTCCTCTCTTGCTCCCCCCTTGTGGATCGGCACGACATGGGCCACCCTCCAGTCTTGGAGCATGCACCCAGTCCTCAGAGAGATGTTGAAAAGCTCCGTTAGAGGGATTGCCAGGACATCCGCCAGTTTCCTCAGCACCCTGGGATGTATCTCATCTGGCCCCAGGTGCTTTATCCGTCCGAAGGGACCTGAGGGCTTCCCTTACTCTCTCTATCGGGATTTCAGCCTCCACGTTCTCCCCCTTTTCACCCTGCACTGCTGGCCCCCACCTGTCCGTGGTGGCCACTCCCTTTCCACAGACCCATCAAGGCCCCTGGTTTCTACTGGTCCCACCCCTTCTTCTGGTTTGCCCCCGCTCCCCTTGCAAGACATAGCCCCTCCACCCCCCCCCCGGAAAAACTGAGGCAAAGTACTCATTTAGGACTTCTGCCTGTTCTCCGCCTCCTGTGTCCAACCATCCCCTGTCTTTATCTTGCTTATCTGCCCCCTTACTTTCCTTTTTTCCCCCCAATGTATCTAAAGAACCTCTTGTCCCCCCTCCTGATCCCACTGGCCAAGGACTGCTCCTTTTTTGCCTTAGCTGCTCTCACCACCCTGGTGACTCTTGGCTGTCAGCTCATATTCCTCCTGATCCCATTCACTCCTTGAGCACTTGAAGTGCCTATAGGCCGCCTTCTTTTCCCTCACCACCTCCTGTACCTCCTGGGTCCACCAGTGGGGTTTTCTGGCCTTACTGAACTTATGCCTTTTCCTTGCGCAGGATCTGGTAACCCCCTGTATTCTCCTCCTAGTGATCCCCCACCTGCTGTCAGCATCCATATCTGGCCCTATCCTGTCCAGATGATCTTTAAGGATCTTTCCCATCTCCCTGAAGTCTGCACCCCTAAAGTCGGTTACTGCTGTTATTGTTTGTCTTCCTCCCCCCAGTTCCAGGAAGAACCAGACTGTGGCATGATTACTCCCCGCCAATGGGTCCCTCACCTCTAGGCCCCTAATTTGATCACTGTCCATCAGGACCATGTCCAGTGTCCGGGCCTCCCTAGTTGGCTCACCCACCTGCTGTGTCAGAAACGCATCCAGGAAGACATCCAGCAGCCTCTGCTCTCTGGCCACTGGTGACATCATAGTCCCCCAGTCTGTTCCTGGCATTGGAACCAGAATGTCCAAATTTCAGATTTACTGAAACAGAATAGATTCCAGAGCATCTCTACCTTTTATATTTTGTACAATGATTAAGTGTGCTTTTTGGTTGAGCCAGTCTGTATTAGAATATTAATTATTGTAGCCTGTGTTATTTTTGAGTTATTGTAGCAACTATGCTGCTTGTAGCCTGGTGCTCTTTTACCACTGCTTGCCTTCATCACCCTTCTTCTTCTGCTGCACCCCCACCATCCACTGCTTGCCTTCCTTGCCTCCTGTTTCTCTCCCTCCATCTTACCTACCATGGTTCTCCATTCTATACTCTTACTTCTGCTCCTTCCTCCTGCCCATTGCCCTCCTCACCCCCTCAACCTCCTCTCCTGAGTCCTCCCACATCTCTTCTCCCTTCTCCCCCCCCACACTCTGCCTCTTGTCCCTTCCTTATCCATCACACATCCCAAAGCAGGAGATGGGTCATAACTTTCTTTGCTCAGGGCCCCTGACCTGTAGCTTGAAGCAGCAGACCTCTGGGGCAAGGCCTCAGACCTGTAGCTTGAAGCAGTCCTCTGCGGCAAGGCCCCTGACCTGTAGCTTGAAGCAGCAGACCTCTGGGGCAAGGCCTCAGACCTGTAGCTGGAAGCAGCAGACCTCTGGGGCAAGGCCTCAGACCTGTAGCTTGAAGCAGCAGACCTCTGGGGCAAGGCCTCAGACCTGTAGCTTGAAGCAGCAGACCTCTGGGGCAAGGCCTCAGACCTGCAGCTTGGCCTTGGGTCATGATGAAGCTGGGGAAGGGGGTGGTGAGCATTACTGCACAGATCACTAGCAGAATATCAGGCACATTTTGATTAGGCCTATGCACCCCTCCCTTCTTTCTATTTCAGGAACATTGCCCCTAAGGACACTGCCAAACTACTAAAGAGCCTGCCTAACCAGGGCAGCCCAAGCAGCGATGGTCTTTTCCCCTCGATGCTCAAACTCATATCCCCTGCCATCCTCAAACCACTCACTTACCTCTTTAACCTGCACTGATTACCTCCTCAGTGCCTAGCTCTTGGAAACATGCCAAGGTAGTCTTAGTTTTGAATCTGGTGATCCACTATCCACAGACAACTATTGGCCAATATCCCTGCTCCCCCACCTCAGCAAGCTCCTTGAAAAGATCATCCACTGACAACTGTCCGACCACATCGACACTCGCAACCTTATGTCCAAACAGCAACACGGCTTCTGCAAGCATCACTCCACCACATCTGCCCTAGCCCGGTTTACTGATCACATCCTCAGGAACATGGACCTTGGAAGAGCCATGGGTGCGGTCTGTGTCGACCTGTCAAAAGCAGTCTACCTGATCGATCACACCCTGCTGCTCTCCTCCCTCTGTGACCTTGGCTGCTCCCCTGAGACCACTCGCTGGTTCCAAAGCTACCTCACAAATAGGTCTCAGTCGGTGTGCATTTGGTTCTTCCTCCTCCCCAGCCCTCCCTGTCGCCACTGGTGTACCACAGGGCTCTATCCTTGGCCCATTATTCTCCCTGTTTGTAAACTCCCTCCCCTCAGACTGTCTTGCAACACCCTGCTATACGCACACCAAGACCTCATCCTCTTCTGCAGCGACAAGGCAGCAGAGAATATTTCCACAGCCCTATCCAGGAACTACACTTCTGCTCACGCCTGGTTCCAGTCACACCGCCTGCTTGTAAATGCCAAAAAAAACTCATATGCAGTTTGGATCCAAACCCTACATATCTAAGGCTGCCAAGTCAGGGTAATCCCTCTTAGTAGCAATGCCAGAAGGCACTGTACTTGAAAATGTGTCAACCTTCAAATATTTGGGTGTCATCCTGGACCCGTCCCTCTCCTACACTGATCATGTTATCTCCATCATCCGCCATGTGAACCAGAAACTTGGCGCAGCTTATAGAATCAAGCAATTCTTGATCAGGGAAGCATGTATTGCCATTGCACAAGGCAACTTACTGCCCATTGTTGACGAATGCTCCCCTATCTACTCGCGTATGTCCTCTACAATGCGTGCGCGCCTCTGCTTGACGTACAACATTTGTTGTTTCGCTCTCCTGGCTCTCTACTCCACTCACCACTGCCACCTCTACCAGACCCTAGGCTGGCTTCCACTCCATCTTTGTTTTGACTATGCTCTTGGCTGCATTCTGGACAGTGCTTTCAGGCACGGGGACACCTCCCCCTATGCATCCATCCTCTGCTCCAGAACTCCAGTGAGATGCCTGCGTGCATCCTCTGTCCCACCCATGGTAACCTCTAAAATCTCCTCGGCTATGGGTGGAAAAGCATTATCTGTAGCTGCTCCCACCCTGTGGAATAGTCTGCCTGTGCCCATCCCTTCCTTGGACACCCATGCAACTTTCAAGGTTCGTCTCAAGTCCTGGATGTTGGATGTGGCCAAGTGCCATTGCACACCGGGATAACCCCACCACCACCACCACTCCAGCCTATTGCCTCCAGGCTGACTAGCCTCCACCTCCCTGGTACTCTCTCCCCACCACTGCGTCCCATTTGCTCTCCCCTCCGTACATTCAGCAATGTCAAGTGGGTTCCTATGCGTTGCACTTACCTTCACTTGTCACCTTATCCTGCTGTAAATAATGTATAGTTAGCCAGTTCTGATTATCCCAATGCTGTAAATAATGTACAGTTAGTACTTTCGACTACTCTGATGAACTGACTTGTTTAGTTTTAGGTTGTACAGTCTCTCCTTACCGACTTTTCTACTATGTACCTGCTTTTGTCATTTATTTGATGCATGTTTATGCACAACTCGTACACTTTGTCATATATTTTTGATCCTTCTGTACCGCCACCTGCAGTGGCCCAGGCCGTGCCTGAAAATGGTCCCTTGGATCAGCACAGCTACTCGGTTACCAAAGACTAAAATAAATAAATAAATATTTGATTTATCCAGTGACATGGTTTTGTGTGGTAAAACAGTTGGATGTACTGTTGTATTTAGAAAGTTACAGCTAAAGTTCTATAAAAAGAACTTTCTCGGTGTAAGAAAGTCCCAGAACAGGATTATGGCAAGTTTCTATTCTGAAGAACCTACAGTGAGAATATTTGTTTTGTCACACTCCTAGTGTGAGAATTCAAGATGTTTATTGTCATGGTGTGCACTATGATGTCATAAACAAAGGCACTATGACATAAATTGGGCACAGGAAAATGGTTTTTGTATAGACTTTTTGGAGACTACTGAGATGTGTTGTAAACCCTGGAAAGGAAAACTAAAAATTCCAAACATATACTCTAGTATAAATTGCAGTAGCTGAAACATTGAGGTCCCAATTCACAGTCCCAAGTGACTGGTGGTAAAGTATTGCGAAAGGATTTACTGCCAGTGCTGCTTGCTTGTAGTCACATTGAACTATTCTTATAGGGGGTTGGGGACCCTTTTGTGCCAGCACTCATCAAAGTGTGCAGAGATGGGGTCTCCAGAACTGCATTCAGTACTCCAGATGGGGTCTCACCAACTGTCTGTACAGAGGGATAACAACTTCCTGTTTTCTACTGGTGATGCCTTTCCCTATGCTTCCAGTATCCCCCCTAGCCCTCCTTACTGCCTGCTCACATTGCTTGCCTACCTTTAGGTCATCTGATATGACTAACCCCAAGTCCCTTTTCATTTTTGTTGTTGTTGGTACCTCCCCCCCCCCCCACTGTGTACTGTAACCGGCCCCGCCTGGGATTCGAAAGCCAATTAGCCAAGGAGGAGGACGGGGGCCTTGTTGGATTGTTTGGCCCAATGGCCAGGTGACTGACCCCTATTAAAATGCAGGCCAATCAGCACCGGCAACTGGTAAGTTAAGAGAGAGAACCAGAATAAGAGGAGGCTCTGTTCCCCTATGTGGATACCACTGGATGATCAGCAGAAAAGAGACGGACATTACAAGAGTCAGATACAATAACAGTTTACTGAATTTTCAGAGCAATAACAAATATAAGGGAAGGGGGTGAACCTATACTCTCCGGGAAAAGAATAACAGGGCAAAGCAATAGATTTTAAGAAAAGATATAGTTCAACAGTGATTAAAAAGTCTTAAAGGTGACGGCTAGACAAGTCAGCCTGTCACAGTCACTCAGAGGAGCCGATTTCTTGACCCCAGAGCCAGAGATGTCTGCGACAGGGCAAGATGCTATGGCGAAGGCCCTCTTCCGACCACCCCAAATAGTCCTCTTCTGACCCAGATGTGACATGTGGTTTGCGTTGGGGCAAGCTGCTACGGCGAAGGCCCTTTTCTGACCATCCCAGATGGTCCTCTCTTGACCTCGGTGTACCACGTTATCTGCATTGGGACTAGCTGCTATGACGAAGGCCCTCTTCTGACCACCCCAGATGGTCCTCTCTTGGCCCCGACGTACCACGATGTCTGCGCTGCGGCAAACTGCTACGGCGAAGGCCTTCTTCAGACCACCCCAAATGGTCCTCTCTTGACCCTGGCATACCATGTTGTCTGTGTTGGGGCTAGCTGCTATGGCAGAGGCCCTTTTCTGACCACCCTAGATGGTTCACTCTTGACCGCGATGTGACACGTGGTCTGCATTTGGGCTAACTGCTATGGCGAAGACCCTTTTCTAACCACCCTAGATGGTCCACTCTTGACCCCGATGAGACATGTGGTCTGCTTTGGGGCAAGCTGCTATGGTGAAGGCCCTTTTCTGACCACCCTAGATAGTCCACTCTTGACCCTGGTGTACCACATTGTCTGCGTTGGGGCAAGCTGCTACAGCGAAGGCCCTCTTCTGACCACCCCAGATGGTCCTCTCTTGACCCCGACATGACACGTGTCTGTGTTGGGCTAATTGCTATGGTGAAGACCCTCTTCTGACCACCCTAGATGGTTCACTCTTGACCCCAATGTGACACGTTGTCTGCGTTGGAGTGAGCTGCTATGGCGAAGGCCCTTTTCTGACCACCCTAGAGGGTCCACTCTTGACCCTGGCATACCACATTGTCTGGTTTTCCGTCAGTAAGACCTTGGGTGCTGAAATCCTGGACCTCCGGAATGTGACCTCTGGTACTGCGGATCGAAATCCCAGGCACTGTGGATAAGAAGATGGGGAAAATTCACCAAGCAAGGTACTCAAGTCCGCACAGCAATGGCTTGGCTATGATGCTGGGATGGGACCCCCCCCCCACTCCAGGGAGAATTGGCCAGGAGTCACGAAAATGTAGGCAGCAAAACAGTTTGTATAGGCACAGTTCGCAATCAGAAAAACCAGGGCAATAATACAGAATAAAGGCAGTATTAAACTCCGATACTGTCTCTTTAAATCCCAAGGAAATCTTCCATCACTTGAGAAGCTGTATTTCTAGAATAACTGTTTGTATGGAGTACTGTTCGTGCATTACACTGACCCCAGATAGAAGGTAAAAGTTGAGGGAGAGAGGTCTCTCCTGAACTTATTCGCAGTGTGGAGTCCATATGCAGCAGTACTGATGGCTAAGGTCCCCTGTTAAACTGGTCCCCCAAGATTGGTTGCCCCTCTAAATTGTGGCCTTAACCTTTACTGGGCCCATTTAGTTTGTGACCCTTCCTGTTGGGCCCTTTTAATCCTTCTGGTGTTAACTTTATTCTCTTAAGGTCCCTACAGAGTGTGGTCTCTTTAAATATTTCCCTAAACCTTGTAGGGCTTTTCTTGGGTCCCGCCCTAGCTCCACCCCTTATCAATATTTCTAACCCCTTCCTATGGGCCTATATGCCCTGGACCCTCCTATGGGCATTGTTGCACCCAATTGAATATTCAAATATTTAAATTCGGCTCTATGGCCAACCCCCCCTCACGGCACACGGACGTTTTCTAAAGCACCCTGAGTGTGTAAAACAATTACATTTGTTAAGAAAAAACTTTCTGTCGGACAGTTCCTTGGCACTGGTGCTGCCGTCAACTTACCACCCCAGCCTGGGGTGCAGAAGTAGCAGTCGAGAGGAGGGAGGTCACTGGCAGAGGGAGGGGATCGCTTGGGTGACTACAGGCATCGCAGCAGATGGCTGGGGGCCTCTTGAAGGCCAACGACTCCTCCGGAGCAATGCATGGCTCTTCAATGCTGCCGACGAGGGACCAGAACAACACGGACACCAGAAAACAATAAATGGGGCTAAACAGAGCCCACACCGAGTACAGGGGACAGGAACCTTCCTCCACGGGCCGCCGGACTTGACCACAAGAATGGAGGGCAGAAGAGCAGGAGCAGCAGTAGTTTTCTTCGCTGGTGGAGCAGGAACCAAGGCACCCAGGCAACCTAGGGAAAGGCTTCCACCCCTCAGGTAAGCCCTTTTACATTTCCTCTCTGGTTTCTGGCATCCTCCTCCTGTCAACACCAGCCCGAACTCCTCAAAAACGGTCCTTCCTCCCTTCAAAAAATGTTCAGGTTCTAGTTCTTGAACCCCGAGCCCCTGCCATTCACCACCAGCTTAATTTTAAATAAAAGCATCCTGCGCTGGGCAGGGTCATCAGTCCCAGCACATGGGAGCCCTGGCTCATGCTGCCTGTTCGGGTGGGGGGGTATTTTCTACTGCAGTACTCTTCCCCTGGGTTTTAGTTTCCCAGATGCTTTACTTTGCACTTCTTTGCGTTGAATCTAAGCTGCCATATATTTGACCATTCCCCCAACCTTGCCAAGTCCCTTCTCATCCTTTCCACCCCACCTTGTTTGTTTGTTTGTTGAATTTTGTTGACTCGGTAAGCCCACTTGTATATCTACCCCATTGCAGATCTTTGTGTCATCTGCAAGGAGGCATACTTTTAAAAGGGTCCTGAAAGAACTCCTAAAACTGAAGGTGGACAAGGCAATGAGGCCTAATGGGATTCACCCCAGAATTCTAAAAGAACTAAGGGGAGAACTAGTGACACGACTGACTACCCTTTTTAACAAATCATGGGAGGATGATGTGGTACCTGAGGACTGGAGGAAGGTAGATATGATTCCCTTTCACAAACTTGGGAGCAAGACAGAGGCAGGAAACCACAGACCTGTTAGTTTAACCTCAGTGGTAGGGAAAATGATGGAATCACTTCTGAAAGAAAGAATTTTTGAGTATCTAGAGGCCAGTGGGGCACAGGACCCAAGGCAGCATGGATTCACAGAGGGAAGGTCATGTCAGCCAAATCTAATTGATTTCTTTGACTAGGTGACCAAAGTAGTAGACCAGGGAGTGGCTGTGGACATGGCCTACGTAGACTTTAGCAAGGCGTTTGACACAGTCCCACACAAAAGATTAATAAACAAGTTAGGCAGCTTAGAAGTGGGTCCCAGGGCGGTAGCCTGGGTAAAAAATTGGCTCGACAACAGGACACAGGATAATAGTAGACAGAGTCCACTCCAAAGTGATGAAAAGGGGGTTACTCGTGGGGTACTGCAGGATTCAGTACTGGGGCTGGTCCTCTTTAATGTCTTTACAAGTGACATTGCAGAGGGACTGGAAGGAAAAGTATGCCTCTTTGCAGATGACACAAAGATCTGCAACAGGGTTGATACACAAGGTGGGGTGGAAAGGATGAGAAGGGACTTGGCAAAGTTGGAGGAATGGTCAAAAGTATGGCAGGATAGACTCAATGCAAAGAAGTGTAAAGTAATGCATCTGGAAAACAAAACCCAGGAAAAGAGTACAAAATGGGGGAGGGAGGTACTAACAACAACAAAAATAAAAAAGGGACCTGGGGTAGTCATATCAGATGACCTAAAGGTAGGCAGGCAATGTGGGAAGGCAGTAAGGAAGGCTGGGGGGATACTGGGATAGGGAGAGGCATCGTCAGTAGAAAATAGGAAGTTGTCGTCCCTCTGTACAGACAGTTGGTAAGACCTCATCTGGAGTATTGCGTGCAGTTCTGGAAACCCCATCTCCACGAGGACATAGACAGGATGGAGGTGGTCCAGAGGAGGGCAACTAAAATGGTGCAGGATCTGCACCAGAAACCATACGAAGAGAGCCTTAAGGAGCTTAATATGTATACCCTTGAGGAAAGGAGGGAGAGGGGGGACATGATAGAAACATTCAAGTACCTCAAGGAAATCAACAAAGTCCAAGAGGGTAGCATCTTTCAGAAAAAGAGATGTGCAAGAACAAGGGGGCACAGTTTACAGACAGAGGGGTGACGGTTCAGGAGCAACGTAAGGAAGTATTGTTTCACAGAGAGGGTGGTGCACACATGGAACAGCCTTCCTCAGGAGGTCGAGGGGTCAAAAACAGTCGGGGAATTCAAGAATGCATGGGACAGACATAAGGCAAATATAGTGGGGGTTAAGAGGAAGTAGGCTGTTGGTCAACTAGGATCTGCAGCTTATCCAATAGGCAGGGAAATGGGCAGACTGGATGGGCCAAGTGGTCCTTATCTGCCGTCAGATTCTATGTTTCTAAGGCAGGCTGACTTTAATCAATTATGATCCGGGTCTAGTTTCTATATATCTGGGTCAGATCTTGAACTGTGTCATGACTGCCTACCCATCTGTAGTTTGCAAGCGTAAAATACCTGCACTACTAGTATCCCTTTCAGTGGTATGTAAAGCTCTTTGAGGTACACAGTGTGTTTGAAAAAAGGAATCATAAATTATTTTCCAGTCTATTGTGTTGTTACAGCTGAGATTTTATATTTAGGGTGGTCCTTTCCACAATGGCAATTACTGATAAGAGAAAAATGAGTAGCAGATGCATGTACACCTGTAGTTGGCAGCTTTTCCTGGGATGGCAGAGACTGATGTCCATTTGTTGTGTTACAACAAATAGAAATATAGAAATTGATGGCAGATAAGGACTGCTAGGCCCACCCAGTCTGCCCATTTCTCTACCTGTTGCAAAAACTACAGACCCTACTTGATCTCCGGCTTTGTGGCAGTGGTCAGTGGAAACAAGAATGAAGTCCTGAGCTGATCCACTGGAGCTCCCATTAGCAGCAGAAGAATGCCTTGTACTCCTGCTATTTGCGTTTCAGACAGCTGCCTTAATGTAAATCCTTGCTGAGGGAAAGGGGAGTGCTGTTCAGACTTTGGAGCAAATAGCAAGTTTAGTTTTTTTTACTTCATGTAATCACCCTGTGCTGCATCACAAGAGCAAACGTAGAAGTCCAGAGCCTTTCACCCAAGTGATCCAAATGGAAAAAAGGGTCAAGCCATACAAACTGGAATTGTCTACAGGCCTCCAGACCAGGGGGGAGGACATAGACACATTACTGTTAGAAGATATACAAAACATGACAGCTAAAGGGGAGGTTCTGCTAATGAAAGACTTCAACATGCCGGATACAGATTGGTCAAGACCAGCAGGAACATCCGCCAGAACTAGACACATAGTGGATTCCCTGCAGGAGGAGGGCCTCAAACAACTGGCACAACAACCCACAAGAGACAGGGCTATCCTAGATCTAGTACTGACTAATGGGGAAAGGATCACAGATCTCCAGATGTAAGGTCACCTGTGGGCCAGTGACCATCACATGGTATGGTTCAATTTGGCCACTAGAACTAAATCATCCCATTCCAAGACAAAAATATGGGACTTCAGAGGAGCTGACTTTGATAAGATGGCCAATAGAGTTACGCTAGACCTGGCAAGAAGAAATGCAGGTGAGAGGGTAGAGGCAAAGTGGGCAAGCATTAAGGATGGAATACTTGAAGCAACATCCCATTGTGTTAGAGAGAAAAACAAGAGCAAAAGAAGGAGGAAACCACTTTGGTTCTCAAAAACAGTAGCAGAAAAGGTCAGAGCCAAAAGGCTGGCCTTTAGGAAATATAAGGGAACGTAGCAGGACGAAGATAGGGAGGCATACCAAACTTCCCTAAGGGAAGCAGGGAAGGCTGTAAGGCAGGCAAAGGCCTAAAACTGAGGAAACACTAGCACACACAGTAAAAGAAGGGGCCAAGACTTTCTATAGATACATTAGTGAAAGGAGAAAGTCCAGAGGGGGTATTGCTAAGATCAAAGGGGATAAGGGGGAGTGGGTGGAGGAGGACCAAGAAAAAGCATCTATTCTAAATAGATACTTCTGCTCAGTATTTACTGAGGAGAAGGTAGGGCAGGGCCCACAGCTCAGCAGCATGGGCACGGGGGGGGGAGGTGTGCACTAGTCCCTTCACAAAAGAAAGGGTCCTACAAGAGCTCGCTAAGCTGAGGGTGGACAAGGCAATGGGACCTGATGGCACACATCCCAGGGTACTAAAGGAGCTAAGGGTGGAACTAGCAGAGCCATTACCAGAACTGTTTAGTGAGACTCTGAGCACAGGAAAGGTCCCAGAAGACTGGAGAAGGGCTCATATGATCCCGCTTCACGAGAATGGTAGCAGGGAGGAGACAGGGAACTACAGACCAGTCAGTCTTACCTCAGTAATAGGCACGATTATGGAGGCACTCTTTAAGGAAAGGATCGTGCAACACCTGAAATCCATAGGAGCACAGGATCCATGACAGCATGGGTTTACAGCAGGAAGGTCCTGTCAAACTAATCTCATAGATTTCTTTGACTGGGAACCAGAGTGGTGGACCAAGGGGGTGCAGTTGATGTTACCTACCTTGATATCAGCAAAGCTTTCGATACAGTTACTAATATACTAACTTACTAAAATGCCAGCAGAGGAGGCCTAATGGTCTTTCAAGTCTGCTCGATTGTCAGCACCTACACTGGGGGTCAATTTCACTGTCCCCCCCCCTTGGGATACATTGTCCCCATCCCCAGATGTTCCCCCTATCATGGAAAACATCAGTTTCACCCTCCCCCTGTACCTGTCCCATTCCCCTCTTAAACCCATCCACAGTCTCCGCCTCCACCAGCCCCCTGGGCAGCACATTCCATGGCTCCAACACTTTCTCAGTGAAATAACACCTCCTCCTCCTCTCCCCCTTGAGTCTGCCCCCTTCCAGCTTACACCTGTGTCCTTTATTGCCCCACCTCCTTCCTTTGGAGCACCCGACTGGGCCCCCCTTGTTAATTCCTTTCATGTACTTGAAGACCTCTATCATGTCCCCCCGTCCTTCCTCTCCTCCAGGGTGTACATGTTGAGCTCCTTGAGCCTCTCCTCATAGGTTCTCTCACCCAGGCCCCAGATCATTTTGGTTGCCCTCCTTTGGACCCTCTCTAGGAGTGCAATATCCCTCTTTAAGTGTGGTCTGCAAAACTGCACACAATACTCGAGGCATGGACTAATCAAGCAGTTACACAGGGGAAGGATCACTTCCGCCTTTCTGGAGGTAATCCCCCTGGCGATGCATCCCAGCATCCTATTTGCTTTTGCTGTTGCCCTCCTACAGGTCTCTGAGTTGTTCATTTTTACATCTACCACCACCCCCAGGTCCCTCTTGCCCTTTGAGACTTGTATTGTGTCTCCACCCAGGGTATACCCTTGGCCTGAATTTCTGACTCCTAGGTGTAGAACCCTGCATTTCCCCGCATTGAACTTCAGTTTCCATTTTCCCGACTACCTTTCCAGAGCCCCCAGGTTCTCCTGCAGGGCCACCCTCCCCACCTCCTCATCCACCACTGCACCCAGCTTCGAGTCGTCTGCAAAGAGACTCATTTCACTCCTGATACCCTTCCTTATGTCTGAGACATAGGTGTTGATCAGGAGTGGCCTCAACACCGACCCCTGGGGAACCCCAATAGTAACCCTTCTTGGAGATGAGGCTAGCCCCCCAACCACCACACTCTGAGTATGCTTCGAGAGCCAATTCCCTATCCATCTTACCAACTGCATCCCCACCCCCATTTCCTTCAGCTTAGCCAGCAGGCCATCGTGGAGTACCAAATCAAGCGCCTTGCTGAAGTCTAGATAGAGGACATCCACCAGCCTACCCTGGTCCAGGGCACTCGTCATCCAGTCATAGAACTCCACAAGGTTTGTCTGACACGATCTTCCAGGACGAAGCCATGCTGCCTATCGTCCAAGTACCCAGTTTGCTTCAGTAACCCCCCTAGCCTTTCCTTGACAATACCCTCTATCACCTTGCTGACCACCGACATCAGGCTATGGGCCTGTAATTCCCCACCTCCTCTCTTGATCCCCCCCTGTAGATCAGCACAACATGGGCCACCCTCCAGTCTTGGGGTACCCACCCCGTCTTCAGAGAGATGTTGAAAAGCTCCGCCAGGGGGGCTGCCAGGACATCAGCCCGTTCCTTCAGCACCCTGAGATGTATCTCAGCCGGCCCAGGTGCTTTCTCCATCTGAAGGGACCTGAGTGCTTCCCGCACTCTCTCTGGCAGGATTCCAACCTCCACGTCCTCCCGCTTTGCTCCTTGTACTGCTAGCCCCCCCACCTGTCTGTGGTGGCCACTCCCTTTCCCCAAACCTGTCAGGGACCCCGATCTCTGTGGGTCCCACCCCTTCCTCTGGTTTTCCCCTTCTCCCCCCACAAGACATAGCCCCTCCATTCCCCGCCCCCGGTAAAAACTGAGGCAAAGCACTCATTTAGAACCTCTGCCTGCTCCCCCGCCTCCTGTGCCCATCCCTCCCCTGTCCTTATCCTGCTGATCTGCCCCCTCACTTTCCTTTTTTCCCCTACGTATCTAAAGAACCCCTTGTCTCCTACTCCTGATCTCCCTGGCCAAGGACTGCTCCTTCCTTGCCTTAGCTGCTCTCACCACCCTGGTGACCTTCCTGGCTATCAGCTCATATTCCCCTGATCCCTTTCGCTCCTTGAGCGCATCAAGTGCCTATAGGCCGCCTACTTGTCCCTCAACACCTCCTGAACCCCCCGGGTCCACCAGCAGGGTTTTCTGGCCTTACCAAATTTTCGCCTTTCTCTTGCGCAGAATCTGGTAACCTCCGGTACTCCCCTCCTAATGATCTCCCACCTGCTGTCAGCATCCATGTACAGCCTTTTCCCATCCAAACGATCCTTAAGGATCCTTCCGATCTCCCTGAAGTCTGCACCCCTGAAGTCAGTTACTACTGTTTTTGTGCATCATACCCCCACCCAGGTCCAGGGAGAACCAGACTGTGGCGTGATCATTCCCCGCCAATGGGTCTCTCACCTCTAGGCCCCTAATCTGGTCACTGTCTGCCAGGACTACATCCAGTGTCCTGGCCTCCCTAGTTGGCTTACCCACCTGCTGGGTCAGGAATGCGTCCTGGAAGACATCCAGCAACCTCTGCTCCTTGGCCACTGGTGACGTCATAGTCCCCCAGTCTGTTCCTGGCATGTTTAGGTCCCTCAATACCACTATCCATCCCTTCCCCAATCTACAGTTGCCCTCGACATTTGCCACCAAACTCTCTTCTAGAGCTTCCACCAGTGTGGGGGGTCTGTGTACCACCCCGACCTTTACTCTCTTACCCCCCTGCATCAGCAGGATGACCCAGATTGCCTCCATGTTCCCCCTGCCTCATCCACCCCTCCAAAACCTATGCCATTTTTGAGTAACAGTGCCACACCACCCCCCTTCCCTCCCCCTTGTCCTTTCTGAACATCGTGTAGCACTCCAGGTTTAGGTCCCATTCGTACCCTTGTGTGGCCCAGGTCTCAGTGACTGCTGCTAAATCTACTGCTCCCTCAACTAGCATTGCCTGGAGCTCAGGCATCTTATTTTCTAAGCTCCTGGCATTTGTCAGGACCACCCTCAACCCCTTTCCCTTCTTCCTTTCCCCCCTTGAGCTCCCGGTCAGCAGCTCCTTTACCCTACCTGTTGGCCTATTTCCATGTTCCCCCAATTCCTTAGGGGATTTGAGACCATGTCCCTCCATTATCGTACCCCCCCAGAACAGCATCTTCTTCGGTCCCTCCCCCTTCACAAGTTTAAACCCCACCTTTCACTGATGAACCCAGCAAGTTTCAGCTTTAGGATTTTCCTCCCTTCCAAGTTAAGGTGGAGACTGTCCCTAGCGTACAGACCCTTATCCTCCCAGGTTGCCCCCCAGTCCCCACAAGGCCATACCCTCTTGCCTCACACCACTCCCTGAGCCATTGATTTATCTCCCTAATCTTCTGCTTGTTCTCCCCACTAGCCCTTGGCACTGGCAGGATTTCTGAGAAGGAGGTCGAACAACCTATGGAAAGGCATACCCTGGCCAACTCCCAAAACCTCGCCTGTGTCTCTAAATCACTATTTCCATTTATGTAATTTGTACCCAGGTGCATTAGTATGTCTGGGGTACCCCCACATTCCTTCACCAGTGAATACACTTCATGTTTGGCCTTGTGCACCATCAGGCCTGAGTGGCGTTTGTTTTTTACCGGCCAGGGTTTACCCTCCCCCTGTCCCTCCCGCTGGATACCTCTTATCATGGAGTCCCCCAACAGTAGTACTCTAACCTCCCTCTTGCCTCCATGCCCACCGCGCTGGTTCCCCATTCTCCCAGCCTCTCTCCCCAACCAGCTCCTCGCACCTCCCACAAGCTGGGTGTCGAAGGTAGCCCTCTCACTATTTTTGATTACCCTCCCCCCGCTTCTGTCCTGGGCATCATCTCCCCCACCCAAGTATCTTTCTCTGTACTCCTGTCCCCACCCTTGAGTAAGCCATCTGCTCTAACCATTTGCCTACTTTGTTTCCTGCTCACTTTTGTCCCATTTACAATCTGAGCATCCCTATCTGCCGTGCACCCCTGGTCCATGCCCAGAGCCTCCTTCTTATTCAACTGACCCTTCTCCTTTTTCTGCCCCCCCACCTCCTGTCTCTCAGTCTGTCCAGGTCCCCCCCGATGTTCCCCTTTTCTGGTCCCTGCCTCTTACCCCATCCTCCGTTCCTATTCATCCCTGCCCTGGCTGCATCCTCCCCCTCTCCCACACACATTCTCCTCTGCCACCAGCCATAGAGGGATAAAACGATTTGTGAGCCTTAGACTAGTCCCCAGTGCTCCCCCTTCCACCCATCTTGGTTCTTTCCGGACACCTCCAGACGCCTGCCTGCTGCTTTGGAAATCGTCACCATTTAGGCCCCCCCTGCCAAGGTCCCCATGGGCCCCCTGAGTACTCCCCTCACTCCTCCCCAAATGTGAGCACCCCCCTTTACTCCCCCTCCAATGTGGGAGGCCTCAGCACCTGATGTTGTCACAGAGGCGACCCCTTGCCCCCTACCCTCCAATCTGCCCCCCTATCCTCCCGTCCAAACCCCATCTGCCTCCTGATTTTCCCAACCTCCTCCCTAAGCTGTGCCAGCTGGTAGCACACTGGGCAACCCCCAAACTTCCAAGCCTAGTCCAGTGTCATGGCCGCACCACACCCTGTGCACCCAACCACCCTCCCAAAGATGTCCGCTCTAGCGACATGTGGTCCCATCATCCTAGTAGTCCCTTTAGTCAAAAAAAACCCACCGGGTTACCAAGTGGTCAGAGCTACAAGTGGTTCTACAGTACTTCCAGTGCCTACACCTAGACAGTCCCCCACACAGCATGCGATTTAGGTTAAAACAGTCCCCAACCCAGCTTACAAAGTGGTAGTCCAACATCCATTGAAATTTGACCCAGGCCACAGTCCCCTTGCTAGGGAGGCATCTCCTATCTCCCAACTCCTCCCCCACCGGCTGTTTAATAGAGGTCGGGACGGGAAGGGGGGTGGGTCCCAATACCTCCTCTGATGTGATGTGAGGCAGGGACGCTTTTAAATATGGCACCCTGCTCTCCGATTGGCCTGCTCCTTCTGCAGCCTGTTTTGTCCCAGCAGCCCTGCTCCAGCTCTGGCCCACTGCTGATTGCAGTTGCCAGGAAAGCCCACCACCCTGGCACGCTCCACTTGCTGCCTGTGCCGCCCGCTCCTGCAGCCTCCATAGTGCTCCTTACAGCTGACGCTCCGAAACCATTGATGAGGCCCCCAGGACACAGCTCACCACTCCTCCAGCAACTACAGCTCCTCTGATGTGATGTGGGGCAGGGACACTTTTAAATCCAGGGCTCTCCGATTGGCCTGCTCCTTCTGCAGTCTGTTTCGTCCCAGCAACCCTGCTTCAGCCCTGGCCCGCTGCCGATTTTGGCCACTGGGAAAGCCCACCACCCTGGCATGTTCCACTTGCTGCCTGTGCAGCCCACTCCTGCAGCCTCTGTAGCGCTCCTTACAGCCAACACTCCTTTGCCGCCGATGCATCCCCCAGCACACAGCTCACCGCTCCTCCAGCAACTATAGCTCCTCTGATGTGATGTGGGGCAGGGGCGCTTTTAAATCCGGTGCCGTGCTCTCCGATTGGCCCATTTCTTGTGCAGCTTGTTTCATCCCAGAAGCCCTGCTCCAGCCCTGGCTTGCTGATGATTGCAGCCGCTGGGAAAGCCCACTGCCCTGGCATGCTCCACTTGCTGCCTGTGTAGCCCACTCCTGCAGCCTGCGTAGCGCTCCTTATGGCCGACGCTCCTCTGCTGCCAATGCTGCCCCCAGAACACAGTTCACCACTCCTCCAGCAACTACAGCTCCTCATAGAAAATTGATTAATAAGCTGGGTAGGCTCGGGGTGGGTCAGAAGTTGGTCAACTGAGTGGCAAACTGGTTGGCGGGCAGAAAACAGAGAGTGGTGGTAAACGGTATACAGTCAGAGGAGATGCAAGTCACAAGTGGGGTACCTCATGGATCAGTCCTGGGGCCAGTCCTCTTCAATATCTTCATCAGTGACATTGCAGATGGACTGGAGGGTAAGGTTTGTCTGTTGTGCAGGTGACACCAAGATCTGCAACAGAGTAGATGATCCAGATAGGGTGGACAGAATGAGAAGAGATCTGGATAAACTGGCAAAATGGTCAGAAGAGTGGCAACTAGGGTTTAATGCAAAGAAGTGTAAGATCATGCACATAGGGAAGAGAAACCCTGAAGCCACCTATAGGTTGGGAGGGGAGTTGCTGGCAATCATAAGGGAAGAAAGAGACTTGGGCATCATCATCACAGATGACCTGAAATCATCCAATCAGACCACTAAAGCAGTAGGTAAGGCTAGAGGGATGGTGGGTGTATTAGTAGGGGTATTGCAAGTCTTAAGAGGGAGGTAATAATCCCTCTTTACAAGACAATGGTTAGGCCCCATCTGGAGTACTGCGTGCAGTACTGAAGGCTGCACCTGCACAAGGACATTAACAAAATGGAGGCAGTCCAGAGAAGAACAACCAAAATGGTGCAGGGACTGCATCAGAAAACATATGAGGACAGAGTAGCGGAGCTCAATATGTATACCCTAGAGCAAAGGAGGGAGAGAGGCGATATGATTGAAACAGTCAAACACCTTAAGGGCATTAACAAGGTGAAAGAATCTAACATGTTTCAATATAAGAAAAATAGCAGGACAAGAGGACACAGCATGAGATTAGAGGGAGGCCGATTAAGGGGTAATGTGAGTAAGTTCTTTTTCACAGAAAGGGTGGTGGATGCATAGAATGGCCTACCTCAGGAAGTGGTGGATATCAATACAGTGCAGGGCTTCAAACAGGCATGGGATAGGCATAAGGGAGCAATACAGATGAGTATGAATAGATAGGCCATTGACAGAGTAAAGGCCTATGGCACATTTATAAGGTAGAAAAAATGGGTAGACTGGTTGGGCCTTGCTGTTCTTATCTGCCGTCAACTTCTATGTTTCTATGTAAGCTGAGCCCCATATCAGGGGGACTCACGTGACAAGATTTTATGGCCACAGGGCTAAGCAGTGTTGAAGCATTTTTAAGTCACATACACTGGTTTCTGTTTCATTACAAAGCTATACTACTTAAATTGCTGTTTGACCCCATTCCTCAGCCACTCTAATCTGAAATCCAGCTCTTTTTGTCTAAAATGTTGTAATACTGAAGGTTAAAAGTCATTTTAGAAGGAAACCCTTTAACTTTCTTGCTACCATCTTCCCCATCTCCTCTGGTGGCTCGTCTCTCTTCTTCTGGGCTTCTTCCCTAAGGTATCTTTACTTATTTATTTTATTTAAAATCTTGGTAACTGGGAAAGGCACACTGAGCTGGGGGCTAATTTCCAGGTGTGACCCAGGGACAGGGGAAAAACAACTTACAGACAGGGATAATACAGACATATTATTACACAAAGAAACATAAGTAACATTTGAGTTGAGAGTGGTAAGACATACAGTATAAGCATTTGAGTTTGTACATTTGACAGTAAGGTGCTATATCATTAGAGACAGGCATAGGCTACACTTCATGGTCCAGTTTTGTGATTTTCCGAGGAGTGTGACGGGGTGGAGGACGCAAGGAGGCAGTAGCAAAAGGGGGGAGGAAGGAGGCTTAAGTGCTGTTTGAAGAAGGGGTAGGAGAGAGAGTTTCAGAGTTGTAGTGGAATGCGGTTCCATTTGGATGGGATTCTGTAGGAGAATGTAGATGTGCCAGATGTCGAGAGGGGGGTGGGGGAATGAGAAGGAACAGGAGTCCCTAGTGTGGACGTTGTAGGAGGAGAAGGTGGCTGCAGGGGCCAGCATATTGGAGAGGTAAGGGGGGAAGCAGGCCTAACCATTATTTAGCTATGAAGGTTAGTGAGTGGACATAGCGCCTGGGGGCTAGAGGAGGGATCCCGAGGGAGGAGTATAGATTGCAGTGATGGGTTTGAGGGGGGGAGTTTGAAGCAAAGTGACAGAATGAGTTTAGTAGGGTGTCTAGTCTGGCTAGAGAGGAGGCGGGACTGTGCTGTGAACAACATTAGCGTAGTCAAAGATAGGAATTATCATCTTGGTCACTAGCTCATGTCGGATAGGGAGTATGAGGGAGTCTTTGTTACGATATAATATGCCAAGATTTGGGCAGGGCTTGGAGGTCATGGCTTCAGTGTGTGTTGGGAAATTTCAGGTGGGAGTCCTGCCACACACCTGGATACTTGTATGTGGGGACATAAATGTGTGGAGTACCATTCAGGGTGGTGAAGGCTGGGGGGAAGGTGTTTTGGCCAGTTTTGGGTTGGACTCAAAGATCTTAGTCACAGTCTTAGTTGTGTTGATTTTCAAGTGGTTTGCAAGGAATCAAGATTGCACTTTGTTTGGGTCCTGTTGGAAGGGGGTGTGGATGTCAGAGATGGTGGGCCCTGAGGTAAACAGGATAGTGTTATCCACATACATATGTATGCGGGAGTTGGAACACATGGAAGGGAGGTCATTGATAAACACCGAGAACAGGATGGGGCCAAGGATGGAAGCTTGCGGTACACCTGCTAGTATGGAAAGGGGGGAAGAGGAGGAGCTTCCTACTCTCACTGATTGCCATCTGTTATCCAGGTAAGACTTAAACCAGTTTACAGTGTGGGGAGCCAGGCCAGCTGCTCAGGCTTGGTGGGGGAGAGACAGTATCAAAGGCTTTGGCCAGGTCCACAAAAACAGCAGCAGCAGTCAAGTGGCCCTAGTCCACAGCTGAACGTACACAGTCAGTGACTCGTAAGAGGGATGAGAATATAGGATGATATTTCCAGAAACTGGGTTGAAACTGGGAGAGGAAACCAGATGTGGTTCAGAACTCAGACAGTTGAGAGTGGACAAAGGATTTTTGCAGCTTTTCGAGTGCAGGGAGGAGGGAGATTGTCCGGTAGTTTCCCGGAAAGGAGCGATGACCCTATTTGTGCAAGGGAATCACACTGGAGATTTCCAGGCCTGGGGAATAGTACCAGGTGAAAAGGAGAGGTTTAAGAGGTGGGCTAGTGGGAGCACAGTTGCAGGAGCTGACAGGAGAAGAAGGTTAGAGTGAATACTGTCAGGACTGGACTTGTTGGTGTTTAGGGAGTAAAGCGCCTGGAGAACCTCTTGCGGGGAGATGGGTGGGAAAAGGAAGCCATTTCAGTCATTCCGTAAAAGGGTCTGGGGAGGAGTCATGAGTGGGGGCGGGATGAGTGGTCAGAAAGTTCATAGGTGGTGAAGAAGTTATTTAAGATTGCAGCAAGATATGGATTGGCTGTTCTGCTTTAGGACAGGTATGTCCGACTGTGCAGGTGGGTCAAGTAGGTGGTTTGCAGGTGATTTTTGAAGTAGCTGGACCTGGTGCACCCGGATTTCCTTGGTACAGGTATTCCAGAGAACAGAGTTCTTTAGCCCAAGGACTGCCATCCTGCAGCACCTTTAGGGCTGGAATCTGCCTCAAGGGGGTTTCTGTGCCTCCAGTACCCCAAAAAGTGTAATAGTTCTTTAGGAACAGAGAGCATGAAAGGCCACATAAACCGCAAGCTAATTACTCTTGAACTTCTTACATTGCACAAGCACAACACACCACACTAAGCAACCAACTGTACTAGTTACTCCATACACAATTGCCCACCGGGCCATAGCAAAGTAAGTTCCTTGGTAGGATTCTAAACTGTATTCTAAAACACATTTTCACCTGAAAGAGAATCACTTTTATTGACAATTCAGGACTGCCGTTCGCAAAAGATGCCACTCCGCCTCTTTAATGGAATTCATTGCTATGAGTAGTGCCAGATTCTGCATCAGGATTTTCCTCCCTCCTCTCTACTGGTGTTGTACTTCACTGGGCTCAAGGAATTTGAAACATAAAATAATGCCAGACATTAAAGTTACAGTCTAGTGCTTCTTTAGAAAATGCATTTTCCATTAAACCACTCATTTTTGTGGCAGCTCTCACGCTCTTTGATATGTTCGCCCTGATCTGAAAGGCTCGTCCCTGATCTCTTGATGTTTTAAGGTTAAGAGTTCAACAGAATGCCTCTCACTTCACAATCATCTTGTAGATTAGTTTAAAAAAATATGTAAGTAATGGTGTATTAATTGGATCTTTGTTGTTGATTATGTATATCAGCAGCTACTTGTGTTGCTGTGTGACTTGCTGCCTCTTGGCCAGATCTTCCTTGCAAACGAGATTTCCGCTGCAACAGGATCTCCTAGTTAAAAAAAGAACAGATGAAGAAATACATAAACCAAGTAAATCTGGATAGGTTCCTTTCTCTGGCACAGGGCTTTGAGTTTGGCTTAATAGCCACAGAATGGCCACCATTTTCCACTTTTCCAGTGACTGCCTCTCCCTCTCAACACGTGACCGCACGTATGGGGGCACGCACATGCCTGATCACCGGCTGCCTGCCCTCCTGACCTGCGCCACCTCCCTAGCCCCCATCAGTGGGCGACCGACAGGTGGGATGACAATCCCTCCCTCCCCGAGAGAGGAGAGAAGTCCTCCGGATGCTTGATCCTCTCTCGCCACTGCTGACCCCCGACGGCCCAGGCTCATTCCCAAACCCGGGTCACCGGCATGGCACGAGGTGTGGTATCCAGCGCCCGACGGCCCAGCGCCTTAGCTTTCAGCTCCACCAGGTCGGCTAGAGTGTTTCCTTTGCTCCTTCACAGGGCCCAATCCTACAAATGTGTAGGGCTGCCCCTGAACTCAGGAGGATCCTCCCTACATGTACAGAGGTCTTTGTGGCAACCAGAGACTCATCCCACAACCAGCAGATGGCTGCTCCCAACTAGATGCTACCACCAGCAGAACTATGTACAGATCCAATTGGTGGCCAGGCAGGTAGGGTGGGGTGCAGTCCATGGCATCACCAAAGCAAAATACACCAGATTTGGGGCATTGAGAACACATGGGGAGGGTGTGACACCCTGCTAAACCCAGGAGATGCATTGTTGACCTCAACTGGCAAGCACCACAGTAGACACAAATTTTCACAGTGACATGGAGGGCTGGAAGGGTTGGTGGTATATGCTCTTGATTTTAGAAAAATTGTTTATTGCAGAGAGATACAGCAGTCCATGGCAGATGGCCATATCTCATAATGCCCTACTTGTATGGAGCAGCATCCACTAGCCATTCAGCCCAGGCTTGTGATTGGAAGCCTGCTGTCTGGCCCAGCTCTGCCCCTGGACTGCCACTGTCCCTTTGAGAAGTTCCATGGTGGGAGAAAAGGGCAGCCAGGAGACATGAATGCTACTCGTGAGCTGGACTCGCAGAGTGATATTGTGGAGCAGAGCTGCATGGGCTGGCAGTGCAGTGATGCCCGACTCACACGTATGCTGGCCCATTTTTTTGACTGGAACCTTAGTTATATTTTGTGAATAAGCTCAGCTAATGTCACTGGGCCCGATTCCAAAAGGGTTTACACATGTTGCAAGGCACCTTGTGCCAAACCCTATGGTGCAATTCGCATCTTGCGACATGCGTTGCGCCTGTTGCCATTCCAAGACGTGGCCTGTGCCATGGCACCTTGTGGCCTGCGTCCAATGGGCCTTCTGCTGGCCGCAGCCCCTATGGCATGGCGGAAGGCGGGTTACAGCAGTGACTGCACCCTATTCGGAAAGGGCAGCTGCTGTATCCTGCCTACGCCTTTCCAAGTCCCACTGCAGCACTGCGGGTTTAGATCTGCACTTAGCTGGTCTAAGGGGCATCCATCCTGGAAAAATGATGGATGCCCCCCGCAGTGCCCATAAATACGTGCCATGCTCCACGGACCCCCAGCAGCACGGTGAGGGGCTCTGGAGACTGTTACTTGTGGTATCGGCTTGCGGCATACAGGTCCATTGCGCCATTCGTGGTGCAACCCTGTAGCTGCACTAAGTCATGGGATTGTCGTGCGGGGACCCTGCCTGTCTTGGAATAGGGGCGCAGGGTGCCGGAATAGCGGCGCATGTCGCAACTTCGCATACACCTGCGAGTTGCAACATTCATTCTGGAATCAGGCCCACTGTGTTCCCCTTCATTGTAGCCTTCAGCTCAACTGATGTCACTGGGTTCTGGATCTTCTGAATAGTTAAAAAATGAATATTGGGCGGGAAGAAGGCTGTAATAATATGGGGCCCTCAATAAGGAAAAAATAAGATTATTTCAAAACACAAAATAATACATTGGAATGATAAAACAGACTTCACACATGCCTACATTTACAATTATATTAAAAAATAGAAACAACATTGTTTATATTCCCTGGGTTTTTGTTTCCCAGGTGCATTATTTTGCACTTCTTTGCATTGAATCCAAGCTGCCTTATTTCTGACCATTCCTCCAACCTTCCAAAGTCCCTTCTCATCCTTTCCACGCCTCCTTGTGTATCAACCCTGTTGCAGATATTTGTGTCATCTGCAAAGAAGCATACTTTTCCTTCCAGTCCCTCTGCAATGTCACTTATAAAGACATTAAAAAGGACTGGACCCAGTACTGAACCCTGCAGTACCCCACTAGTAACCCCCTCTTTCTTCAGAGTGGACTCCATTTACAATTACATTCTGTGTCCTGTTGTCCAGCCAATGTTTTACCCAGGCTACCACCCTGGGACCCACTCCCAGGCTGGTTAATTTGACTATTAATCTTTTGTGTGGGACTATGTCAAATGCCTTGCTAAAGTCTAGGTAGGCCATGTCCACAAGCCCCTCCTTGGTCTGCTACTTTGGTCACCCAGTCAAAGAAATCAATTAGATTTGTCTGACATGACCTTCCCGCTGTGAACCCATGCTGCCTTGGGTCCTGTGCCCCACTGGCCTCTAGGTACTCAACAATTCTTTCTTCAGAAGTGATTCCATCACTTTCCCAACCACAGAGGTCAAACTGACAGGCCTGTAGTTTCCTGCCTCTGTCTTGCTCCACTTTGTGAAGGGAATCACATCCACCCTCCTCCAGTCCTCAGGTACCACCCCTCCTCCCGTAATTTGTTAAAAGGGTAGTCAGTGGTTTCACTAGTTCTCCCCTTAATTCTTTTAGAATTCTGGGGTGAATTCCATCAGGCCCCATTGCTTTGTCCACCTTCAGTTTTAGGAGTTCTTTCAGAACCCTTTCTTCTGTGAAAGGACTGGGATCGACCCCCTTATTAAGAGTGCTTCTGTTAATTGGATTAGGCACCTCCCCCTCCTTCTCTTTTGTGAATACTAAGCAGAAATATTCGTTCAGTATCCCTGCTTTTTTACTGTCCCCATCTGCCCGCCACCGTCCATTCTGTTCAGTCTCGCTATCCTTCCCTTTGTCTTTCTACGCTCCCTGATGTACCTATAAAAGGTTTTATCCCCCTTCTTAACCGAGTTGGCTATCTTTTCCTCAGTTTGGGCCTTTGCTATTCTGACTTCCCTTCCTGCTTCCTTCTGCCTTAACTGGTACAGCTCTGTGTCCTGCTCCTTCTGTGTTTCCTTATACTTCCTGAATGCTATCTTTTTCTCCCTGACTTTCCCCACCACCTCTTTTAAGGACCATAGTGGCTTTTCTTTCATTTTGATTTGTTTATTTGCTTCACACAAAGGCTTGTTGCCTCTGTGATGGCAGTTTTGATGTTTCCCCATTGTAGTTCCACCCTTCCTTCTAGCCTGTTTGCTAGTGCTTTTCTAAGGCACTCTCCCATCTTGCCAAAGTCAGCCCTCCTGAAGTCCAGTACCCCTACTTTTGTATGGCTTGACTCTGTAGCTGAATTTATTGTGAACCACACTGTTTGATGGTCACTTGTTCCCAGATGGCAACCCACTTCTAGATCTGAGATCCTCTCACTGTCTCCATTTGAGAGTATGAGGTCTAAGATTCCTCATGAGTGGGTTCCGAAACTAGCTGTCTGAGGCATGCCACCTGTAGGGCATTGAGAATGGCCCTGCTCTTGGATGTGGCTGCAGCAAATGTGCTCCAGTTAACATCTGGCATATTCAGGTCTCTCATCAACAGTATCTCCTCTTTCTCTGCCATCCTAAGAATGCCTTCTATCATATCCTTGTCCATTTCCTCCCCCTGACATGGTGGTCTGTATGCAACCCCTGTGCGGATTGTAGTGCCATTTCCAGTCTCTAAGGTGACCCACAGTGCCTTCTCTCCTCCCTGTTTACTCTTTTGTTCAGTTGCTTTTATCCCTTCCTTTATATAGAGAGCTACTCCTCCCCTCTTCTCCCTCCCTGTCTCCCCTGTGGGTTATGTACCTGGTATGTTAACATCCCAGTCATGGTTCTCTGTGTACCATGTTTCTGTGACTGCTCAGATATCCAGGCATCCCTCTTCCATCAAGGCCACCAGTTCAGGAGCTTGTTGCCCAGACTACGATCGTTGGTACCCATTATCCTCCATTTCCTGATGGCCTTACTCCTTTTTGCCCCATCCCTGTCCTTATTGCCTTTGTCACTTTCTCCCTTTACCCCTGCGCTTCTCCCTATCAACATCTCTATCTTGGTGTTTACCTCACTTACTACACTGACTTTTTTGGGGGGGCTAGGATTTCCCTGCTCCTTTCCATGTATTTATTTCCCTGCTTAAACACAGTTGTTGGAGTGTCCAGTTGTGTTCTGACACCGTGCTTACCTGTTCGAGTTCCCAGGCATGATTGTGGTAGCGCAGTACTGCAAAGCATTGCGGAGTGCCGCAGTGCATGCTGGGATACTCACAATCGGGAGTGGCAACTGGTCTGGAAGAGAATTACATTGTTCGGTTTGGGAGATTATTGCGAGGTTGGCAATGAAAAGGATTGCTGGTATATCCCACGCTGGGCATAGTACGGAGACTGTCCTTGGAAGGGTGCATAATGATCTTCTGATGGCGAGGGACAGGAGAGAGCGCACCATCTTAGTCCTGCTAGACCTCTCGGTGGCATTTGACACTGTGGATTATGAACATACGAAATTGCCAGCAGAAATAGGCCACTTGGTCTATCAAGTCTGCTTTAGTGTGCAGCTAGCCCCCTTACTCTGCAGCTGTCCGGCCCCCTCACCCCCTTCCCAATTACCCCCCACCCTGTCCCATCCCCTGTTGAAACTACCCACCACCCTACATGATACTACCTCCTCAGGCAGAGCATTCCATTCTGCCACCACCCTCTCCGTGAAAAAGTGCCTCCTCATTTCCCTCCTATATCTACCCCCCCTCCAATCTAAGGCTATGCCCTCTCGTGTCCCTCCCCTTCCTTAGCTTGAATATCCCCTCAGTACCAGTCTTGTTCATCCCCTTCAAGTACTTGAAGGTCTCAGTCATATCCCCCGATTCCTTCTCACTTGCAGGGAGTACATGTTCAACTCCCATAGCCTCTCCTTATACGGCCTATCCTGCAACCCCTGGATCATTTTGGTTGCCCTTCGTTGAACCCATTCCAGTAATTTCATATCCCTCTTTCGGTGTGGGTGCCAGAACTGCATGCAGTACTCCAGGTGTGGGCTGACCAGTGACCTGTAGAGCGGCAGGATTACCTCCCTGCTCCTGGAGGAGATGCCCCTCGTGATACAACCCAGCATTCTGTTGTCCTTTGCTGCCGCCCTCCTGCACTGCTCTGTATTGTTCATATTCCCTGTTACCACCACCGCTAGATCCTTTTCATCCTCCGTGCTACCTAGCTACACGCCTCCCAGCTGGTAACCACTCCTTAGGTTCTTTACACCGAAGTGCATTACTTTGCACTTTTTCACACTGAACCCCAACTGCCATGCTTCTGACCACTCCGCCAGCTAGGTCAGATCATCCTGCAACCCCTGCCAGCCTGCTATATCATTCACCATGGCCCCAAACTTGGTGTCATCAGCAAACAGACTGATCTTATTCCTGACACCATGCGAGATGTCCGCAATGAAAATATCAAACAGCACCGGCCCCAGCACTTATCCTTGTGGCACCACGCTCATCATGGTCCTTGGAGATGAGCGTTCCCCCTTCCCACTACCATCCTCTGCTGTCTCCCCTGCAGTCAGTTCTCAATCAATTTAACCATCTTAGCCCCCACCCCCACGTATCTCAACTTACCACCCAGCCTCCAATGGGGCACCGAATCGAAGGCCTTGCTGAAGTCCAAATAAATGACATCCACAGCGCGTCCCTCGTCCAGCTCCCTCGTAACCCAGTCATACTATCCAACACGGTTAGTCTGATAGGATCTTCCAGAGACAAACCCATGTTGATGAGCGTCTTGGAGCCCACTGTCATCCAGGAAGGACACTAGTCTTTCCTTAAGTATTGTCTCCATCAGCTTCCTCACAAAAGATGTTAGGCTTATTGCTCTGTAATTACCCAGCTCATTCTTTGGGCCAGTTTTATGGAGGGGCACCACTTGACCATCTGCGGTTCTGGTGTGGCCTGTCTGGTAATGTCATCAACTGGTTTAGGTCATACTTGACAGGCAGAGTGCAGAGGATGACGATGGGATTGGCATCATCTAATTCGAAGCCTCTGCTCTGTGGGGTTCCACAAGGTTTGGTCTTGTCGCCCTTGTAGTTCACGGTATATATGCAGCCATTGGGAGACATTGTCAGGTGGTACGGACTGGTCTTTCACTGTTATGCAGAGGATACCCAGCTATACCTGTCCTGTGCACCCGAAACCCAGATGGTGGCCTCTGTATTTAACAACTGCCTAGAGGAAATTCAGATGTGGATGACTCATAATTGGCTTAGACTTAACCCAGACAAGACTGAGGTACTAGTGGTGGATCCGGGTCGTCGTGGTGGGGGGACAGGGGAACCCCCCAGTGTTTCATGCTGGGGGTGTCCCCATGCACCGTCCAGATGGATGAAGGATCTGGGCGTGATCCTTAATGACGGCCAGACACTTGATGCTCAGGTGTCAGCCATGGTTAAAAGTAGATTTTACCATGTTAGGAACATCACCCGGATCCAAGTCTTGATTCCGCCTGAGGACCTGACTACATTGGTACATGCTTTTGTTACATCCAGCCTGGATTACTGTACTGCTCTGTACCTGGGGTTATCTGGAGGCAACCTCCGCTGGCAGCTGCTGGTGCAGAATGTGGTGGCAAGACTGTTGACGGAAGTGAAAAGGAATGATCATATCACCCCAGTCCTCCGCAACCTGCGCTGGCTGCCAGTTACGTGGAGGATTGTCTTCAAGGTAGGGCTCCTGACCTACAAGACCCTGTTTGAAAGGGGGCCAGTCTATCTGCAAGCTCTCCTTGTCACCTACCTCCTGCCCAGGGCACTCCATTCTGCCAAGGGTTGCCTCCTTGGAGTTCCCAGGGCTGGGCTGCGGCATTCAGGAAACTGTGCATTTTTGGTAGCTGCACCTACCCTGTGGAACTCACTGCCTAGGTATCTTAAGGAGGCTCCATTGGTAGAAGTCTTTAAAAAGGATCTCAAGACTTATTTGTTCCAGAAGGGTTTTAATTGTTAAATTCATTATACCGTTGTTAAATGGAATAGATAGATCATTTTAATTTACTACTGACTCCCAGTTAATGCACTATTATAAGATGGTTGTTTTAATATTTGTATTTGTATCTTGAATGTACAGCACTCTGAGTCCTTGGAATAGGGTGCTTTATAAATAAAGTATCAATCTATCTGTCTAGCTAGCTAGCTATCTATCTGCAGTATCTATCCCGTTTGACTTATGGAGAGAGACTTAGGGAACTGGGCCTATTCTCTTTGGAATATAGTGCACTCCAATTATAACGGACACTGTTATACCGGACAGTCAGTTATAGCAGACAAAAATTGAGTTTCCAAACCAAATATATGAAATTCAATGCACTTTTCTCCATTTATAATGGACAGAAACATTGCTTATAATGGATAATATGAAGCTTTCATGGGCATTTGTAGTGCTTTTTTTTTTTGGGGTGGAGTGCAGAGTTGGTGAAGAGATTTAACAAATATAGAATTAAGAGGAGCTACAGAGATTACATTTCTCACAAAATAATTCTCCACAAGCTGCATAAACTTATTAGTTAATTACACTGAAAGGAAATGATTTTATATTTCAATAAAAACTTTACAATAGATTTGCCTTCATTCTTACTGCCCTAGAACCTCAACATCCAGTCATTAGAGCTACTGGACTGGATATCCAAACTGCGCCGGGCAGGGGTGCAAGCCCAGGCACAGCACAACTGAGCTGCGCCAGGGCATGGACAGAAGCGATATTCAAGCGGTGCTGCGCCGCTGGCTGCTTACCGTTGAATAAACACTGATGACACATGCATGGCGCAGTGGCACTGCGCCAGCACAAGTGGCAGGACAGGAGGATGCGCTAGCGCAAGTGCAGTTGTGCTAGGCGCATCAACCGCGATATTCAGCACTGGATATGCAGATGAGGCCATTATGCATGCAAGGTGCAAATGGAGCCATGTGCATGTCATTATGGCCCCATTTACATGCGGTGCGCCGATCCCCAGCGACTTGTGCCTGGCACCCTGCCAGGCTGCAGCCATTGGGGACCGACACCCAGCGATCCCATGGCGGTTCCCCGCTCCTGTAAGCCGGATCGCAGACATGTGAAAACATGATCCCTGGCGGTCCAGGGGATATCCCCCCATTGTCCGATTGCGGGCATATGTAAGAATGATCCCTGGTGGTCCAGGGATACCCCCCCATCGCCCGATCGCGGGTGTATGTAAGAATGATCCCTGGCGGTCCAGGGGATACCCCCCCATCACCCAATCATGGGCATATGTAAGAATGATCCCTGGCAGTCCAGTGGATACCCCTCCAGTGCCTGAACGCAGGCATAAGTGTATATAATTCCTGGTGGTTCAGTGGAAGGTCCTCTGTCACCCGATTGCGGGCATATTTGAAATAACATCCCTGGTGGTCCAGTGGAATCCCCCCCCCCCATTGCCTGATCGCGGTCGGAAATAGCAACTGAAGCCCTGGTGGTCCAGTGGCCCCCCCTTCTCACCCACCCACTGAGGTCCTCCCCGTCACCCAGCACCCCCCAGTCAGCGGCAGGCAGCAGCACCCCACCTGCATGCCTCCCGGCCGCCCGCCAACTGACAGCGTACAATACGGTCTGTATGCCTATTGGTCCACTGCATGGACCAATGGGCATGCAGCCCATACTGCACTACAGAGGCCCGATATGTGAATGAACCGTTCATCACATATCGGGCCTCTATAATACAATATGGGCTGTCGCCCGATGGTCACGTGGTGATGACAAACCTTTCAGATCATACTGTCGCTGTCAGTTCTAGCGACTCAGGAGGCGTGCGGAAGCGGTGCTGCCACCGCTGACTGGGGATGCTGGGTGGTGGGGACCTCAATGGGCGGTGGGGAGGGTCACCTGAACCATCAGAGCTTCAGTTCTGCTGCGATCGGGCGATGAGGGATTCACTGGATCACCGAGGATGTTTCACATATCCCATGATCGGCGGCGGGGACCTTCCACTGAACCACCGGGGATTACTCATGCGCAATGCCCGCGATTCGGGCGCTGGAGGTATCCCTGGACCACCGGGATCATTCATCCAGATGCCTGCGATCGGGCGATGGGGAGGTCCACTGGACCACCAGGGTTTTACATGTACAGTCGCCTGTGATCAGGCGGTGAGGCAGTGGGGGCACAACGCTCCCAGGGCAGGGGGCTTGGGCTTAGTGTTCTGGGTGGGCGGGTGGCCACCCACGGCTGGAAGCTGCTGTATTGCGCCCTGCCATGTACAGATTAAAATACCCCAGACTAAACGTCGTGGTCATTTAGTCGCAGTCAAAATACAGAGTGGACAAATGGTAATGGTACAACTAGCTACTTTGAACATTGGTTGCCAGACAGAAAGTCATGGACAGTCAGATCAGGACATGCGACGAAAACTCATGGGAAAGAGCCAAAGCAGGGCAATTTAAAATGCTGTTAAAAACTCGCCGGAGATCAGGAATTTTGGGAAAAATGCATGGAGTGCATACTGTTAAAAACTTGTGGAAAAGATCAAAATGCGCAAAGGCAGAGCAATTTAAAATGCTTGGAGTGCATACTGTTAAAAACTCGGGGGAAAGTCGGAGATCAGGACAATTTAAAATGCTGTTACAAACTCGTTGGAGATCAGGAGTTCTGGTGAAAATGCTTGGAGTGCATACTGTTAAAAACTCGGGGAAAAGAGCAAAATGTGCAAAGGCAGGCAATTTAAAATGTCTGGAGTGCATACTGTTAAAAACTTGGGGAAGAGAGCAAAATGTGCAAAGGCAGGGCAATTTAAAATGCTTGGATTGCTTACTGTTAAAAATACGAGGGAAAGAGCAAAATGTGCCCTTTAAGATTACAGGTGAGAGGTGGAAATGAATCTCGATGTGCTGCTCCATGCTGATTTCTGAAGATAAGTAGGCAAATCTTTTTTCTAAGGGCAGCTATCTAGAGTAAAAAGCAATTTATGTTAAAAAAAATGTTTTGTTGCAGAGTGCTATTCTTTGATTGTAGATGCTGTAAATGTATTACAGAGGCAGTGGCTGAAATGTCGCCGGCAGCACTGGCTACATTATGACCGCGACCGGGTGTTACAGCGATGAAAACAGTTTTGCAGAATGGACCTCAACATGTTGTCTGTGGCAAAAAAGATGCTGATAAATTGTCCGTATGGCAGCTCACCTATAGGTGGCCTGGATTTGTTCCTGGTTTTACCAGGCACATCTTTGCGCCCCCCCTGTGCGGCGCAAGGTGGGTTTGTGCCAGCATGTGCTCCGCACATCCCGGGTGGAATATCAGGATGTGCCGCATATGCATGGGCACGCCCCTCTGCGCCACATACATTACCGATGCACCCCAGTGCATCGAGGGTTGTCTGTCACAACTGCTCTTTGAATATCGCACCACGCGCATTGATGGGCGCATGGAGCATCCTGTTGCGCCATGCGCAACTCCATTTGAATATCCAGGCCACTGTCTTTTCTTACCTTCTGCAATAAACTTCCTTAAAAATCATGTTCCTGTCAGTTTAATAACTTTAAATAAACAAACAGAATACACAAATGTGTATATATATATATATATATATATATATATACACATACACAAGGAGAGGGGGTAGCAGGAGGGATAGTGGTGGTGTTCAGAGGGCTAGTGATGTGAAACCAAATGTGCTTAACCCCATGATAGCAAGGTAAGGAGGAAGGCAACTACTAAGGGAGCGGACATAAGGGGAGAGAGGCAGGGGGGAGGGTAGAGACAAGGGTTGGAGGGTGGTAACACTAAATGCTAGGAGTCTGTGGAATAAGGGGGTGGAACTACAGGCTCTCTTGGAGGAGGGGGGGGCGTGGACTTGGCGGCTAGAACCGAGACATGGGCCACCCAAATCCATGACTGGGACATGATGGTTCCAGGGTACAGATTACACTGGAAGTATAGGGAAAATGGGAAGGGGGAGGAGAGGGTGCTGTACATAAAGAAGGGATTAAAATGTGTAAGGGAGGAGGGAGATGAGAGAGATACAGAAACACTGTGGGTGCAACTACAGGATCCCAAAAATAGATCACTAAGACAGGGGGTGGTGTGCAGGCCACCCTCTCAAACTGAAGGGATGGACAGGATACTGGCAGAACAGATGAGGAGGAACTGCAGAAATGGGGTGTGGTGATAGTAGGGGACTTCTACCTGCCAGGGGTGGAGTGGGACACACCTAACACAAAGAGCAGAAGGGAGCAGGTAATGCTGGACACTTTCCAGGAAAGTTTTCTAGTACAGTTGGTCAAGGAACCAACTAGGGAAAGGAACATCCTTGACCTGGTATTGACGAACGGGGAGTGTATGAGTTATGTGAGGGTGGAGGAACCACTGGTGGGGGAGTGACCCTGGACAGTATGGTTCCAGTTACAGATGGCTAAAGAGAGGATGGCATCTGGCACAAGGGTGCTGGATTTCAGGAGTGCCAACTTTAAGATGATGAGGGGAAGTGGTACAGGGGTTCCTGTGCAGAATTCAGCTGGGTATGGACACACAGCAGAGGTGGAAACTGATAAGACAGGGGATAGTGGAGGCAACAGAAACCTGCAGCAGGGCCCTGACTAAGAAGGTTAGGGGGAAGAAACCCAGCTGGATAAGTAAAGGGGTGCTAGACAGGGTGAGGAAGAAAAGGGCAGCTTACAGGAGATACAGAAAATCATGGAGGGAGGATGATAGGGAAGAATACCCAAAAGAAGCAAAGGAAGTGACCGGGGGGGTAAGGGCAGCCAAGGCAGCAAGAGAACTCAGGCTGGCGCAGGGCATAAAAAAGGGGGAGAAAGACTTCTTTAGGTACATCAGGGAGAAAAGAAGCTGTAAGGACCAAATTGTAAGAATTAAGGAGGGGGGATAGGTGGAGGAAGGAGGTGTTCAACAACTACTTTTGTTCTGTCTTTACGAAAGAAAAGGAAGGAGTGCAACCCATAGTAGGAGGGAGGATAGAAACAGATGGGAGGTGACGGATGGTGAAATCACAGTGGGGAGGGTGCTGGAGGGGTTAAAGGCATTGAGGGTAGACAAGGCTCCGGGACCGGGTGAAGTACATCCGAGAGTGCTGAAGGAGCTGGCAGAGGTCCTGGCAGGACCCTTGGCAGACTTATTTAATTCATCTCTAGACACAGGATGCATACCGCAGGACTGAAGACTGGCTCACGTGGTTCCCCTCCACAAGAGTGGACCTAAGGATGAACCGGGGAACTATAAGCCAGTAAGTCTAATGTCCATAGTGGGGAACCTAATGGAGACCATCCTAAAGGATAGGCTAGTGGCACTACTGAAGGTGAACAGGGTGTGGGATGGGAGGCAGCATGGCTTCATCAAGGGCAGGTCATGCCAGACAAACCTGGTGGAATACTATGACTGAGTGACTAGCCAAACTGACAGGGGCCATGTGGTGGATGTCCTGTACCTCGACTTCAGTAAGGCCTTTGATTCATTACCACATGGGAGACTTAGAATCAAGCTACAGGTCACAGGGGCAGGAGCAAAACTGGTGGGATGGGTGGAGGAACTGGCTAAAAGATAGGCAGCAGAGAGTGGGGAATACTCATCCCCTAAGCCTGTGACAAGTGGTGTTCCACAGGGTTCAGTTCTGGGCCCAGTGCTATTTGGCATATTTATTGCAGACATCTCGGAGGGCATCCGCAGCAAAATCAGCCTATTTGCGGATGACACCAAGGTGGGAGTAGTGGTGAATGACTGGAGGGGGTGGCGGGGGCTACAGGAGGATCTGGCAAGGCTGAAGGCATGGTCTGACAGATGGCAACTGGGGTTCAACGCAAAAGAATGCAAGGTGCTGCACTTTGGAACAAAAAATCTGAGGAGAAGCTACCATCTGTGGGGAGTGCAGCTGGAGGTAACAGAAGAAGAGAAGGATCTGGGGATGCGCATTACAGGAGCAATGAACAATTCCTCACAATACAGAAAGGCAGCAGCGATGGCCAACAAAATGCTGGGGTGCATTGCAAGGGAATTACCTTGAGAAGAAGGTAGGTTATTCTACCATTGTACAGATTGTTGGTTAGACCCCCACCTGGAATACTGCATGTAGTACTGGTGTCTGTACCTACAAAGGAACATTAGGCCGCTGGAGGGGGTGTAGCATAGGGCAACGAAGATGATTCAGGGCCTGGGGAAATTGCCATATAAGGTCAGACTAAGAGAGTTAAACATGTACTCACTGGAGGAGAGGAGGGACGGGGGGATATTTTATTTATTTATTTTTATTTATTTAGGGATTCGGATCATACCTTTGCGCTCAGAACTCTTTTATAAAGGTTCCATGTCAAACAGTGACAATGACAGCAATAACAAACAGTTTATATACAATACTCGAATAGTAGGTAGTTAGTATACAATAAGGTTACAGTGTCATTCATAGTACCAATGATGATAGTACAGTGTCAAAAGCATTCAACTAGGGTAAAGGACAGTGTTTATATGTAGCGAAGGAGATAAGAGGTGTGACACCTAGTGTGAGAGTCAAGGAGGAGTCAAGGTGAGGAGGAGGAGGCAGGGGGTGGGCAGCCAAAAGTGGCTTTGTCTAGGTTGGAAGGTAGTAGTAGTAGGTTGGTTTAAGGTTGATCCAGTGGGGGATAAGGCACAGGGGGAGAGGAAGACAGAGGGATAGGGCAAGGGGGAAGAGTGGGGGTAAAAGGAAGGGGGAGGAGAGTGTGGGTGAGTGGGCATTATGGGCGTTAGAGTCCTAGTGGCAGTCACAAACTGTCCTAGTAAGAAGGTGTTGCCTTAGGCCATTTTTGAATTGTGAGATGCATTGGGAGTTTAGAATGTATACTGGGATTTCATTGAGCCATTGGGGGGCCCTATAGCTGAAAGCACGCTGTCCCTGCACAGTTCGACAGAAAGGTGTTGATAGGGCCCCCCCTCATCCTGCCTCTGGTGGTATAGCTGGTAGCACTTGGTGTTAGGATGCTAGAAATGCATGGGGGAGGAGGTTTACCCATTAGCGCCTTTTTTCTGACTATGATTGATACCTTTAAATACATGAAAGGGATAATCAAAACGGACACAGAGGGTCTGTTCAGGAGGAAGGTGGGGAGAGGCACTAGGGACCATGACATGAGATTGGAGGGGGGTAGATTCAGGAGGGAGGAGGAGGAGGAGGAGGCATTTCTTTATGGAGAGGGTGATGGCAAAGTGGGACGCACTACCAGCTGAAGTGGTGGCATGTACCACAGTGGAATGCTTCAAGAAGGGGTGGGACAGGGCAAAGGGGAGGGTAAAGGGAGGTAGAGGAGGGGTGGGGCAGCTGCTGAATGGGGAGCTAGCTGCATTCACGAGCAACCTAGATAGACCATGATGGCCTTTGCTGCTGGCAATTTTCGTATGTTAGTATATCTATATATATAGAGCAGAAAACTCTGTTTAATGCTTCAGTTAGGTTGTTCCACAGTGACAAAAGCGAGGAAATTTGATGTTAGGGTTGAAACCCCCCTTGGACCCCTCAGTCCACCCCCACAACCGGCATCGAGGTGTGCGTTGGGGTCATCAGCCCTAACTCTCACCCCATCACATGTGTAAAGAAGCTGAGGAATAGGAGAATGGGGTGAGAGTTAGGACCGACGACCCCAACTCGCACCCCGATAACGGTTGGGGGTGGGCTGGAGGGGTCCAAGAGGGGTTTCAACCCTAACATCAAATTTCCTCACTTTTGTCGCTATGGAACAATCCTAACTGATGCATTAAACAGAGTTTTTTGCCTCTAATTTCCCTTCTTTTTGAGAATGATGACGAGAAATAGTGAATGTAATGCAGCGGCAGGAGCGCAGGGCCCTTTGGGCCCCATGCTCCCGCCACGTGGTGTCTTGTGACATAGTAACAGGAACAGCAATGCAAATACAAGGTGGAAATGCAAACAGAACAGTAACAAAAACACAAGCGCAAATGACAACGCAAAGGGTAACGCACACGGTGGCGTACACGGGAACAATGTAAAAGCGGGACATAAACACAAGTGGAAACAGTAAGTGTAACTGTAATGGAAGCGCATACCCTGTTTGTCCTGAACAGCTGCATAGAGAAACACAAAGAATGTATGCATTGTAATGGGCATCGAAGCTTAAAACGAGCAGTGGAAGTACTTAATTGTAAATATCTCAGCAACCGCACAATGTAGAAAAAAAATTTTAATTTCACAAAAATCATGATTTTCCTGGCTAGGTTTTTGTGATTACATAGCCCATTGGCTGTGTAACTCACAGCAAAAAATCTGTATCTCGCATCGTTTTCAAGACACAAGCCCCGAAAGGCGCGGCATACGCAACCATGTTAGTCTATGGGAAAAAAATGCCAAATTCAGAGCACCGTAACTTTGCAGTCATGCAATATTTTTTCACCAAACCACCAAAAGGCACATCTGTGAGATGTTGGCTGCGTTCCTTCCAAATTTCAGCTCAAAAGACCAAACCATTCTTTTGCAGCAGGGTGGTAAAGAAGTGTTGTCATTTTGGCCATAGTCTGAAAAAGTAGTGTCGTGATTTGCGAAAGCTTTAGCAAGCATTTGCGAAAGTGTCGTGAGTGCGACACTACTTTTCTCCAGAAATTTGAAAAACATATTTCTAGGGTGTTTCACCCCAAAATAAAGACATGGCTAGCATCCTCAGGGTCCGGCTAGGTGAGCACAAAAAGAATTGTGTTGCTACAGGGTCCAAATTTAAATGCCAAGCATTTTTCTGATCATTAACTGAAAACAAAATGGTGAATTTGCGACACTACTACGGCCATTTACGACACTAAAAAGTGCATTTGCGAAAGTGTCGAACTTTTTAACTTTTCCCATTGACTTATAATGGGAACTTGTTTTTTGAATAACTTTTGAACCGTTCAATATTTTTTCACGAAATCTTCAAAAGGCACATCGGGCTCCCGAACCGCACATTCCCTGAAGTCTTCGGACTGCTCGTGCAAACCATGCGACCTGTAGGCACGAGCAAAGAATGCACCAAATAGCGTAAACACGCACACAGATCACGCTTACTAACTCCGCAGCCGTAAATCCGACTGGTACGAAAGTTGGCAGGTCCCAAGGTGTATGGTTCTTGATCACGCATTCCAAATTTCAGGCAAATCCGTTGAACAGTGGCAAAGTTATTAAGGTGCAAAATTTGACCCTTTAATCTTAAAAGGGCTCCTCAACTCTAACTATGGTAGCACTACTGTGCTACCATAATATATATATATATATATATATATATATATATTTATATATATGTGCTAGGCAGGATTCTGAGTAATCTATGAAGTTTCCTAGTAGGTTTACATACACTCTGAGCCCCTGCTGACACACACACACACCTAGCACATAGGTTCCACCTCCTCTGGATATAAGGGACACTGGATATAATGGACAAAAGTTGTGTACACAGATGCATCCATTATAACAGGCTTGCACTGTATAGGAGACTAAGGGGAGATCTCTGCCTGCTTTACAAAGCCTTTAGGAATTATGATCTGTGGGAATGCATAGGCTTCAACAAGAAAACAGTTATTCAATGGTCTACACAGTCAGCATAGTGTTATGCTTATGCAACTGTGTTAGTTTGGTTTTGGCCATTCGCACTCTCTAGTCAGGGAATTACCGCCTGTGGGGGTACCAAAGGCAAGAACCCCTCGGAGAGGATTCCACCCCTAGAGGTGCCACGGGATGATTCCCATGGCTAAAGGTACCTTAGGAATCATCCTGAGGATTGAAGTGCTGCCGCTGAAGGAGGGGAGAATGGTGGGCAAAGAAAAAGTGCTTCACAGTGAGACTGAGAAGAACTGCTTATACAGCTCAGGAAGTGGGAGTGGCTGGCTGCTTGGCCATCGAACTCCAGGCAAAGCCTTTTCAATTCAATGGCCTGCACAGCCAGTATAGTGTTATGCTTATGCAACTGTGTTAGTTTGATTTTGGCCGTTCACGCACTCTATTCCAGAGGAATTACCACCGGGTAGGGGTACCAAAGGCAAGAACCCCTCGGAAAGGATTCCACCCCTAGAGGTGCCACGGGATGATTCCCATGGCTAAAGGTACCTTAGGAATCATCCTAAAGAGTGAAGTGCTGCCGCTGAAAGAGGGGAGAATGGTGGGCAAAGAAAAAGTGCTTCACAGTGAGACTGAGAAGAACTGCTTATACAGCTCAGGAAGTGGGAGTGGCTGGCTGCTTGGCCATCGAACTCCAGGCAAAGCCTTTTCAATTCAACGGCCTGCACAGCCAGTATAGTGTTATGCTTATGCAACTGTGTTAGTTTGATTTTGGCCGTTCGCGCACTGTATTCCAGAGGAATTACCACCGGGTAGGGGTACCAAAGGCAAGGAACCCTTGGAAAGGGTTCCACCCCTAAAGGTGCCACGGGACAATTACCGTGGCTAAAGGTACCTAAGGAATCATCCTAAGGAGTGAAGTGCTGCCGCTGAAAGAGGGGAGAATGGTGGGCAAAGAAAAAGTGCTTCACAGTGAGACTGAGAAGAACTGCTTATACAGCTCAGGAAGTGGGAGTGGCTGGCTGCTTGGCCATCGAACTCCAGGCAAAGCCTTTTCAATTCAATGGCCTGCACAGCCAGAATAGTGTTATGCTTATGCAACTGTGTTAGTTTGATTTTGGCCGTTCGCGCACTCTATTCCAGAGGAATTACCACCGGGTAGGGGTACCAAAGGCAAGAAACCCTTGGAAAGGGTTCCACCCCTAGAGGTGCCACGGGACGATTACCACGGCTAAAGGTACCTTAGGAATCCCCAAAAAGAAATGTAGTACAAGCATATCCCAAAGAATCGTGGTTCGATGAACACCGCCTGTTCATCAACTATAAAAAAACTAAATCCATGTTATTTGCACACCGACAAAGCCCACACAGCCAATCGGCTCTACTAATTAAAAACAAGCAAGGCACCCCCCTTGAACACGTCACTAACTTCAAATACCTGGGTATCACTGTAGATACCTCCCTCTCCTACCATAGACACGTTCAACTTCTTTCCACCGCTGTTAACACAAGAGTGGGAATCCTCTATCGGGTTAAACACTGTTTACCCCCACAGGCCTTGCATCTGGCAGTCTCCGCCTCAATCCTCTCCCTAATCGATTATGGGATATCGATATATGGATCGGCTGAACCCACGGTACTACGCATTATCGACACCGCCCTGAATAAAGCCTGCCGACTAGTCACCGGCAGTGACCGGCTTACTCATACATGTGACCTATATGCCTTGACGGGCTGGCTAAACTTCCAACAAAGACTACATTACCACACCTGTATCCTGGCTAAAAAAATACAACTTCAGACCGCCCACTTGGCCTTCTCCCAATAATCAGACCAGCCCCCATCAGGCGCAATACCGACTCGCCTCTAATCCTTCATTCGGGTCCCCCACTGTAGGACATCAATAGGTCAAAAATCGTTTGATGCCGTGCTCCTTGTTGACAATGCACTACCTCCTCGGCTCACTCAGACACACAGCATCTCCCTATTCAAAGCAGGCCTCAAAGCCCACCTAGCTGAATCCCATTCCTGTGCCTGTGGCTAGTTCTCTTCTCTAAGTATGCTACCTACCCCATTAAAAAACTGACACAGGGTCTCCTGGATCCCACGAATCGCCTCCCCTAGTCTACGAATGATACCTGAATGTCCCTGCTACAGTCACTGCTGTATTAAGATAAAGCCTGGACTGCACTGTTCAGAACTGTCTTGTGTATTATTTTGAGTGTGTATGTTCTCCGGTATACTGCCTTACTATGTATGTATCCTTGTACTCCGTCTCCCCTCCACCACTGTAACCGACGTGGAGCCTTTGCAAATGAGTCTGCGACTCAAAGGTTTGTAATTCCGAATATATGCAATAAATAAATAAATAAATAAATAAATAAAAAGAATGAGGTGACACGAAGCTTATAAGCAAGCAGTAACTGTGACGTAGTAGCAGTAACTGTGACATAGTAGTAGATAAGCATCAGGCAGTTTGATAACGTAATGAGATGCTTAGGTTGATGACGTAATGAAATGCCCAGGTTTGTGTAGTATGAGTCTGAGAGTTTGCATTGGAAATGAGGGGATCCTCTAAGGAGACAGGAACAGCAGGGACACCATCCGCCTCCATCCAACAGCGGAACCTACCTAAGGAAACTAGGGAACAACTATGCTAACTATCAGTTATGACCTGAGGCAACAAAGGAGAGAAAACCCCCCTATGAAGAGGAAATCTCTGGGGAACCAAGGCCTAGATTGCCTTCCCTCCAGGCTTGGGATATTTTAGTTAGTGATGGCTCTGCAGCTGCAATTTGGAAAACCCAATGAAAGGGAGATGGAAAATATTCCAATTTAGAGGAAGGCTCTCACTCAAACCTTCTAGTGGGAATGCCATAGAAGGTTGCGAGAAAACTCTCTAACAATACGTGTAACCAAGGCGGGAGGAGGAGAGCATTGACTGCTGAGGCACTCACCTGGCCTACCCATCCTAAACTCAAACCAGGTGAATCAGAATCAGAGGCAGTCGTAGGGAGAATGCGGTGAAGGTGCCTTGCTAGGGAAACCACTAAAGCCAATGGAAACCGTAATAGTGAGACACTAGAGCCAAAGGAGATCGGAGTAACCACCCTTCGCAGCTAGTCTTAAATTCTATACCAGGAGCTGCTGCCACGTAGCAGGCAGCTAAAGCCAAGCCCGGGGCAAGGACGTTCCCAGCTATGGGCCAGGTGAGAAGGATCCCACCCCAAGGTGGACACGCTCAAGATGCGGACTAAATGCAGAGCGAGACCATTGGCCACAGGAACCCTGCGCCATAATAGAATGGATGGCATGCCCCCCAAAACTGAATGAGAGCTGAAAAGCTGGCGAGCAGCGGAGTGAGCACTGGTGTACTGAGATCGTAATGAGCAGTGAGTGCTGAGACCTTGCCAGGTCGAATGCAGAATTGAGTGCAGCAGAATCCCAGAGGCTGAAGCCGAGGGGATGGCAGTAGGCATGAAGCAATGATTAGCATAAGCAGTGAGCAACGATTGTGTAAGCAAGCGTGGACCTGCACATAGGTCAGTAAACAAGTAGTAGTAAGTGGACCTGCACGTAGGTCTGCATAACATAACAGCAATGAAACAGCACTGAATAGAGGGGCACGCCAGCCAGGTAATGAAAAGCCAAATCAAGGTGACAAATACTCTTGAGGATTTTCGGCGGCGAAGGCAGGATTCAGAACGGAAATAATTAGCCACATGGGGCCATGACTCCCCAAACACTTCCCAGTCCCCGCCGTAGGACAAACAAGAAAGTGATGGAAGGGCCGAGAACCACATGCAGACAACTATTTTAACAGCTGCAGCAGTAGCTTGTAGCTGACCTCTGAGTATAACAGGGTGAATAAACATAGAAGCAACTTCTGAATGGAGTACACTGATTTGTTAAAACTTGCAATAAATGTAAATACGGAGATGCAATGCTGCTGAAAGCAGGTGTAACCAGGCATGGAAATGAAGCTGCTGCAATGAGGCAAGTAGAATGAGAGCATGATTGAGCTGCATAGCTAGGTTCAGAGTAAACTAAGTCAGGTGAAACAATTGAGTATGCAACACAGAGCAGCTATGGTTGAGCTGAAACACACAGATAATGATTGCAGTTGCATTGCAGTAGTGTGAGAGTTGTGAGTAACAGAGTAAATAGTAGGAGCTCTGGAGCAATATGCTGGGAGCTTAGAAACAAAAGCCCCCCAAAAGACAAAAACAAAGACACACAAACACAGAAAACAGAGAACAAAGACAGAAGAAGCACATGCAGCTGAAGGCAAAATACAAACCAGAAGCAAGAAACAAACACAGAAATCCAGCAGACAAGCAGGAGCAGTCCGGGGGGAGGTAGGCCCCAACCAGCTCAGAGGACAGACCAACTGAGCCTTCGACCGCAAAGAAAAAGTGCTTCACAGTGAGGCTGAGAGGAACAGCTTATATAGCTCAGGAAGTGGGAGTGGCTGGCTGCTTGGCCATCGAGCTCCAGGCAAAGCCTTTCCAAATAGGGATACCAGGACTCACAGCTATCAACTAAGAGGTAATCTTTACAAGCGCTCAAGACGGGGATCCTGGATAAACCAGAGGGTGGTTGGTATTTGGAATAGTTCACCAGAGGCAGTCATAGTTTGCAAAACTATGGAATCATTTAAATCAGCACTGAATAAATACTTGACAAACAACGGTAAGAAGTAGTCCATTGCAAAATAGCGAATCATTCATGGTTAATGTTTCTGACTCGTAGTGTTACTATGATTGCTATGAATGCTTGTAAGTCTTTTTTCCCCCCTTTCTGGCTGCCCAAAAACCAGAGCTTGCGATGTCGTGGTGGTTGCCTCACAGGAGAGTAGCCAGGATTTCAAAAACTGAAGGCCTAAACACTGGTTCATGCTGTGTCGGACAGGTTGGTATTTATTGTCAGCTGAGTTAAAGCAGATGTGGTCCAAATATTTGAATCCAAATGAAGGCCTAGGCCTTCAGGCTATGACCTGGCTACTTCCCTGTCTTAAATTGGAAAGGCTTTGCCTGGAGTTCGGTGGCCAAGCAGCCAGCCACTCCCACTTACTGGAGAGACAGGAAGGGGAGACGAGGGGGAGGAGTAGCTCTCTATGTAAAGGAAGGGATAAAAGCAACTGAACAAAAGAGTAAACAGGGAGGGGAGGAGAGGAGGCACTGTGGGTCACCTTGGAGACTGGAAATGCCACCACAATCCGCACAGGGGTTGTGTACAGACCCCCATGTCGCGGAGGGAATGGACAAGGATATGATAGAAGGCATTCTTAGGATGGCAGAGAAAGGGGAGATACTGTTGATGGGAGACCTGAATATGCCAGATGTTAACTGGAGCACATTTGCTGCAGCCACATTAAAGAGCAGGGCCATTTTCGATGCCCTACAGCTGGCATGCCTCAGACAGCAAGTTTCGGAACCCACTCGTGAGGGAGCAATCTTAGACCTCGTACTCTCAAATGGGGACAGTGAAAGGATCTCAGATCTAGAATTGGGTTGCCATCTGGGAACAAGTGACCATCAAACAGTGTGGTTCATGTTAAACTCAGCTACAGAGTCAAGCCATACAAAAGTGAGGGTACTGGACTTCAGGAGGGCTGACTTTGGCAAGACGGGAGAGTGTCTCAGAAAAGCACTAGCAAACGAGCTAGAAGGAGGGGTGGAGCAACAATGGGGAATCATCAAAACTGCCATCACAGAGGCAACAAGCCTTTGTGTGAAGCAAATAAACAAATCAAAATGAAAGATAAAGCCACTATGGTTCTCAAAAGAGGTGGTGGGGAAAGTCAGGGAAAAAAAGATAGCATTCAGGAAGTATAAGGAAACACAGAAGGAGCAGGACAGAGAGCTGTACCAGTTAAGGTAGAAGGAAGCAGGGAGTGAACTCAGAATTGCAAAGTCCCAAACTGAGGAAAAGATAGCCAACTCGGTTAAGAGGGGGGATACAACCTTTTATAGGTACATCAGGGAGCGTAGAAAGACAAAGGGAGGGATAGTGAGGCTGAATAGAATGAATGGTGGGTGGGCAGAGGGGGACAGTGAAAAAGCAGGGATACTGAATGAATATTTCTGCTCAGTATTCACAAAAGAGTAGAGGGAGGTGCCAAATCCAATTAACAGAAGCACTCTTGATAGGGGGTCGATCCCAGTCCTTTCACAGAAGAAAGGGTTCTGAAAAACTCTAAAACTGAAGGTGGACAAAGCAATGGGGTCTGATGGAATTCACCCCAGAATTCTAAAAAGAATTAAGGGAGAACTAGTGAAACCACTGACTACCCTTTTAACAAATCATGGAAGGATGGTGTGGTACCCGAGGACTGGAAGAAGGCGGATGTGATTCCCTTCACAAAGTGGGACCAAGACAGAGGCAGGAAACTACAGACCTGTGAGTTTGACCTCTGTGGAGGGAAATGATGGAATCACTTCTGAAGGAAAGAACTGTTGAGTACCTAGAGGCCAGTGGGGCACAGGACCCAAGGCAGCATGTGTTCACAGCGGGAAGGTCATGTCAGACAAATCTAATTGATTTCTTTGACTGGGTGACCAAAGTAGTAGACCAAGGAGGGGCTGTGGACATGGCCTACCTAGACTTTAGCAAGGCATTTGCCACAGTCCCACGCAAAAGATTAATTGTCAAATTAACCAGCCTGGGAGTGGGTCCCAGGCTGCACAGAAGGTAATTGTAGATGGAGTCCACTCTGAAGAAAGAGGGGTTACTAGTGGGGTACCGCAGGGTTCAGTACTGGGTCCAGTCCTTTTTAATGTCTTCATCAGTGACATTGCAGAGGGACTGGAAGGAAAAGTATGCCTCTTTGCAGATGACACAAAGATCTGCAACAGTGTTGATACTCAAGGAGGCGTGGAAAGGATGAGAAGGGACTTGGCAAGGTTGCAGGAATGGTCAGAAGTATGGCAGCTAGGATTCAATGCAAAGAAGTGCAAAATAATGCACCTGGGAAACAAAAACCTGGGGGAAGATTGCACAATGGGGGGGAGGTAGTAACAACAACAAAAAAGGAAATGGACCGGGGGTAATCATATCAGATGACCTTAAGGTTAGCAAGCAATGTGAGAGGGCAGTAGGGAGGGCTGGGAGTATACTGGGATGCATAGGGAGAGGCATCACCAGCAGAAAACAGGAAGTTGTTATCCCTCTGTACAGACAGTTGGTGAGACCCCATCTGGAGTACTGTGTCCAGTTATGGAGACCCCATCTCCGCAAGGACATAGACAGGATAGAGGCAGTCCAGAGGAGGGCAACTAAAATGGTGCAGGGTCTGCAAGAGAAGCCATACGAGAAGAGACTAAAGGAGCTTAAAATGTATACTCTTGAGGAAAGAGGGAGAGGGGGGACAAGATAGAAACTTTTAAGTACCTCAGTGGAATCAACAAAGTCCAAGAGGGTAGCATCTTTCAGAAAAAGAGACGTGCAAGAACAAGGGGACACAATTTAAAGATAGAGGGGGCGGGTCAGGGGCAATGTGAGGAAGTATTTTTTCACAGAGAGGGTAGTGGATGCATGGAACAGCCTTCCTGAGGAGGATGTGGGGGTCTAAAACTGTGGGAGAATTCAAGAATGCATGGGACAGACATAAGGCAATTCTTGTGGGGGGTAGGAAGAAATAGGCTGCTGGTTAACTAGGATCTGCGGCTTATCCTGTAGGTAGGGAAATGGGCAGACTAGGTGGGCCAAGCGGTCCTTATCTGCCATCAAAGTCTATGTTTCTATGTTTCTATATAAGCAGTTCCTCTCAGCCTCATTGTGAAGCATTTTTTCTTTGCAGCCGGAGGCTCTGGTGGTCTGTCCTCTGAGCTGGCTGGGGCCCCCCGCCTGCTGTTTCTGTGTGTCTCTAATGGACTTTGGTGTTTGTTTTCCTGCTTCTGGTTTGTATCTTTCCTCCTACTGTGTGTTTCTTGTGTTTTGTGTGTTTTGTTTTTGTTTTTGGGCCTTGTTCCCTGTTTTCTGTGTTGCTGTGTTTTGTTTTTATTTTTTGGGGCTTTGTTTCCAAGCTCCTAGCATACTGCTACTCGGAGCTCATACTACTGCTTTCAGTTACTTACAACTGCAGCCACTGCTACTGTTTACTCTAATTACTATTGTACCCAGAGCTAGTGTTTTTTACACTGTTGCTAACCACTCTCAAACTACTGCAATGCAACTGCAATCATTATCTGTGTGTTTCAGCTCAACCATAGCTGCTCCATGTTGCATACTCAATTGTTTTTACCTGACGAAGGCTTACTCTGACCCTAGCTATGCTGCTCATTCATGAGCTCATTCTACTTGCAGCTTCATTGCACTGCCTGGCTACACCTGCTTTCAGAGCATTGTGTCTCCATGTTTTATTGCAGTTTTACAACTCCGTGTACTCCATACAGATTGTTGCTTCTATGTTTATTCAACCTGTTCTACTCTGAGGTTAGCCAAAAAGCTCCTGCTGAGGCTGTTAAACTAGCTTTCATATCTGCATGTGGTTCTCAGCTTTTCCATCACTTTCTTGTTTGTCCTATGGTGGGGACTGGGAGGTGTTTGGGGAGTCGTGGACCATGTGGCCAATAATTTCTGTTCCAAATCCTGCCTTCGCAGCCGAAAATCCTCCGAGTATTTGTCACCTTTATTAGGCTTTTAAATGCTGGCTGGCTTGCCCCACTATTCAGTGCTGTTTTATTGCTCTATGTTATGCAGACCTACGTGCAGGTCCATTTATTACTACTGTGTTTACTGACTTACGTGCAGGTCCACACTTGCTTACGCAATTGTTGCTCCTTGCTTCCGCAAACCATTGCTTCATGCCTACTGCCATTCCCTCTGCTTCAGCCTCTGGGATTCTGTTGCAGTCAATTCTGCATTCGACCTTGCAAGGTCTCAGCACTCAATGCTCATTACAATCTCAGCACGTTGTGCTCATTCAGCTCACCAGCTTTTCAGCTTTTCACAATGATGAGTGCAGAGGGGGGCATCAAGGGAAGAACAGCAAAAGGAGTTGAAGAGGGTATCTAGTCTGGCCAGGGAGGACTTAGGGGCAGCACCATAGACTATGTCACAGTAGTCAAAGATAGGTAGGATCATCTTCTGGACAATCTCACGCCTAGCCATGGGTGGGATGCAGGCACAGTTCCTGAATAAGGCACTGAGCTTGGGATGCAATTTTTTCTGAATGGCGTCAGTATGACCAGAAAAGTTCAGATATTGGTCCAGCCAGACACCTAAATACCAGAAGGAGGATGTATCCTTGAGTAAAGTTCCATCAAGGGTGTGGAAGGAAGGACCGGCCTAGTGGCGCTGAGGGTTGAGACGCTGGACGCCACACCTCACGTGTAATGAGGGTGCAGTGACAACAGCTGGTAATGGGGCAATGATAGCTGACAGAGAGGGGGCAGCTACACAGCTGTCAATATGGGGAGAGTGACAAAGCTGGCAGTGAAGGGGCAGGGTCACAGCTGGCAAGGAAGGGAGCATTGACACAGCTAACATTGGGGTAGCTGTGCCCCACCTGGTAATGGAGGCAGTAACTGACAGTGGAGGTGAGTGATGCATCAGTAATTGGAGCAGTGACACAGCTGACAGTGAGGGGGAAGTGACGGCTGGCAATGAGGGGTGTGGTGACACTGCTGGCAATGATGGAGCAGCAACACTGCTGGTAATGGCACTGAAATAGCTGGTTATGGGCAGTAACAGCTGGTAATGGTGGCAGTGGACACTGGTATTGGGGGCCATGGCACAGCGGTTAACGGGGAAATGACAGCTGATAATGAGGGGGGCAGTAACCTCTGGTTATTGAGCAATTGCACAGCTGGTTATGGGGCACTAATATGGCAGTGACAATTGATAACAGGGCAAAAACAATGGGGCAGTGACCCAGCTGGAAACCAAGGTGGCTGAGACAGAGCTGGTAATGGGGGCACACTCACACTTGGCGATTAGAAGGGGCAAGTGATGGCAACAGGAAGGGGTGATGGCAAAACTAGCAATGGTAAAGGGACAGCAACCCAGTTAGTAACCAGGAGGGAGGTGACGCAGCTGGCAGCAGGGACCAGACATGAACTGGAGCTGCCCCCACCCCCATTGGAATGGTACCCAATACTATGCATAACTATTTCACTATACCACTTTCATAAACACAGAACCAGATACAGTTGGTACCCACCAACTCTAGTCTTCCTTTGCCTTGTATTTAGTTTCCATTTTAATTACTTATTTAGTATCAAGTAACGTTGCACTACGTTCATCCTATGATCTGTGATAATTTTCTTTTTTTGTACTGATTGCAATCTGCACTACTTCAAGTCCGTATCATTACTGCCAATTTCTGCCTTGTTACCCCTTCCCTGGGTCACACCTGGAAACAAGCATCAGGCTGGTGTGTCTTTCTCAGACAAAAAAATTAAAAAAACATAAAAATAAATACAGTCAATTCATAGCTATCTGAAAACAGAACAGAAAATTGGTGCTAGCTCCTTTTTTAGTGGGGGTAGTCTGAACTATGTACTAACAGGAAAATACTTATCTGTTTATCACAAACAGGAAGGGCAGAATTTAAAGTGTATCCCTTCTTGTCGCTCCACTTCAAAAAAAAAAAAAAACTCAGTTTGCAGGATAAATGTTTTGCAGTATTTAAAAAGTGGCCACAGTACAGGTTTCCAAGGCTAATTTTGCTCATTGTTAGCTAAGTTAGCCAATGTGGTGCTGCTTTACTGTGTTGCTGCAGGCCCGAGAGTGTCACTTAGAAAGGCATGATAAATGTGTACGGAACCCTCCTGTTTTGGATTGAAATGGGTGACATTTTCATTTTCTAGTCTGTACAATTTCAGAGACAAACTTAAACTCTGTATAGCTTAAGGAGGTAGTTGTACACTGTCTTCGCCACTTTAACGCACATAATTGCCACTTTGCAATAAGTTCTTTGCACTTTTGGCATTTTATATTGCTTTACACTTCTCCCTTTATTGCCCTTCCCCCAAGGTCACACCTGGGAACAAGCTCCAGCTCAGTGTACCTTTCCCAGTAACAAATATTGAATAAAATGAAGAAAAAAACCCAGTAAAAGGCAGTGTGGTTTTGTGGTTAAAGCACAGAACTGTGAAACAGGAGGTCACAGGTTCAAATCATGCCAATGACTCACTTTTTGACCTTGTGCAAGTACCTGAACTCTCAGTGCTTTAGTTCCCTCAGCTGTAATACTTGACAGAAGTAGAGTCCCACTGAAAACAGTCCAGTGCATTTCTGTCTGGCTATCCCATGTAAATGAATTGTAAAAGCAAGGGTACAGGTCAAGTGGCCCCCCTACAACTGGCGATGTTATTGCAGAAGCAGGTTAAAAGGCTTTAGCTTCACATCTGGGCAAAGCTATGTACATCAATTGCAAAATAAACAAATAAATGAAGACAGCCTGTGCTAGCCATTGTGCCGTTGGGTTGGCAGGTCTGAATCGTAGGACCTGTTATTATCTCCAATCACCCCATCCCCCTGGGTGAAATGTGAAAGCATTCCTGATTCCCAGGTGGAGGAGGGCGGGGAAGGGCTGCTATTTAGATGGACAATTATGTGAACAGGAGAGTACAGTAGTTTAGCTGCTCAGCACAGGACTGATTAGTCTGTTGGTCTCCCTTCGAGACCTGCCTGCATCAGACCTATTCTGAATGGATTGCAGTAGAACAAGGGATCGGATAGGGGAAGATGAAAAGATAGCTATGTGGTAGCTCACCACCCCGCTCTCCACCACAGCCACCGTCATTCCTCCCTAGCTGTAAGGGATTGTTTTGTGACCACTTTCTAGCAATGCATTATGTTGCCGCAATGATCAGAACGGAAAATAGTTATTTCTGTGTTTCATGCAGTTTGTCTTGTGGACAGTCTCCCAGCAAAAAACAGTTTGGTAAGCTATTTTTAGTCCTAAATTTCCCCTATATCCACCACCAGCTCCTTAAAGCACGGCCAAAGATATGTGTGTGGGCAGCTTTCTGTATACTATAATCCCTCGAGTATTCTCCGGAATAGCTTTTACCATACTTTCTCTACGTAACTGGTGTTTTAGAAATCTTGGTTTACAGCTTTGTAAACAAACACTCTTCAGTCATGGGCTGCAGGAGTCTAAGGTGGACTCGTATTTGGGTGGGGGCACCCTTCAACTCACTGCATGATTTCCTCTTTGAGGAGCAGTACAGTGGCATGGTTGTTGTAGGTAACCATATAACTTCAGCCCTCCTCACTTCTCCAAAGGCTAGATTGTGAAGAGGCTGTACGAACAAGGGTGATGGGAGGGCTTTACTAGGAACAATCAGTGATGATGCTGACCTTGCCCAATCTCTCCCTTATGCACCAGTGTGCCAACAGCATAGCTACATACAGTTGGGGCCTGCTACAGGGGTGCTGTTGTATAGGTGAGCAGTTGGAGATGGGTCGGTTACAACTAAGGTGTCAGGGAGGGAGATGGAGGAGGTGAGCCAGACCTCCAGAATAAAAAGAGATTTTTTTAAAGGAAACTCTTTTAGAGTTTGATAGGATCTGGAGATAGATGCCTCATGGTTTTCAAGAATGAGTAATATCCTTTTCTCTCCTTCGCCGATGTCTTAACAAACTGTCTTTTGTCTGGAAATAGCTACACCTAGCTCTCCAGCCTAAATTGCATGTTCGTACCAGGTATTCTCAAATGCACTGGTCACCAACTTTGATATTTTGCCTTCAGTAAAACTGACATTTGAACAAAGTGAGGCCTGATTGAGAAGCTCCTGAAATCATGATGGATTCCATTAATCTTAAAGAAAGTTCAGTGTACCACTGTGTTTCACCTCCCTTCCTATCCCCTATATCACTGCTTAATGCACCACAGATCATGGGGACACTTCTCAGTCACATTGAACTTGGCACAGAACAAGAACTTTGCTGCTACTCTGCCATGACCCATTTGTGCTATGTGCAAAGGTGGTCTGGCACCACTGAGTGTGGTACAGTGCAAATAGCCAATCCAAATGTTAACAGGCATTATCAGGGAAGAGCCTACAAACGTCATGGTGACTGCTCACAGATGTGAAGCTATCTGTGCAGCCAGGTACCCAATCCCTATTCTAAGCACTCCCTGGTGTCAAGTGACACCCCCCCTCATAGACTGATAGCATCTCCAGGTATCTTAATGCAGTCCCCTGGTCACCCTGTGCCATCTGCCATACTCCTGATGTGGCTATCCAGTCTCATGATGCAGTGTCCATCACCAAATGCCCTCACTGGTCTCCTGATGCAGTACCTATTACCCAGTGCCATCCATACCCATCATCTGATGCAGCCCTCCAGTAACCTGATCCATTCACCAGTGTTGCATGTCCCTCAGTTACCAGTTCAGTCTCCCACAGTTACCAGTTAAATCTCCCTCCAGTTATCAATTCTGTCACCACCCACCAGTTACCAATTCAGTCTCCTCTTTGTTACCACTTCAGTCTCCTCTAAATTACCAATTCAGTCTCCCACCAATAACTGATGCAGTCTCCCTCAACCTGCTCCCAGTCACCAATACAGTACCTCCCGTGACATTCATGGTGCATAACACCCCCCCTCACCTGGTCTGTCATCCAACCCTGTCCCCCCACTTTGCATGGTTGGGAGTGCTCTAACTGTGATACAGCATGGCAGTAACTAAGAGAAAGTGCAACCTCCTGCATCCTGTGCTACAAGAGACTCAGTGCTGTGAAAGTGGCCATGCAGACAATTAGCGTAATGACTCCTGCAGCTGTTTTGGGAACTTGCAAACAACTTTGGGAACACTCAGAAAGAGTTTGTTAACTTGTTGAGCATGGCACGATGGGGTCACAACCTTAGATAGGGCATAGAATTGGCAGAAAATCATTGTTTTTGGCTCTTACAATATCATGAACAAGACAAAACTGAGGTAGAACATAAAACAGCAAAGGTGGCATCCTCCGACCAGCATCCAAAATTAAGTACAGATGATGTTGCATAAGTAGTAAGGCGTTTGATGAAGGGAGAGCCTCATGAAGATACTGTATATCTATAACCAGATAAGACAGAAAACCATAGGAAAAAATATGTAAAGGTCTGGCATAGTGGTACTGAAGGTAGGGTGGTACACTTCCATGTAGGAGGTCCAGGTTTGTGCAGTGAGACAACTCCCATCATCAAGCCAGGGGAGTAATGTAATTCAGAGGTGACACGTACTGATTCCAGCAGAGGGTTCAGATCACTCCTCCATAGCAGAGCCTCCTGTGACTGAGCTTGGATGTGGTGTGGTACTACATAATTGTCTGCCCCTCCATCTAAAAATCAGGCACTGCATAGTTGGGTTCCGCGGTGGTGGGAAGGCATAACAGGAGAAGAAACCAGGTAAAGCGTGTGCAGGACAACACTGGCTCAACTCTCTCAGATTCTCCCAGTCCTGCATCACATTCGTGGAAGCTCTGCCCCCACGTTCACAGAATCCAGAAAAATCAGTAGTAATAGTAGTAGTATGATTAGTAGAAGTAATAGTAGCAGTAGAAGTACAGTAATCATAGAAACAGTAGTGCAGAAGTCGTAGTAGTAGAAATAGTGGTAGTACAGTAGCAGTAGTAGAATAGTAGAAATAGTACACTGGTAGTAGTAGTGCAGTAGTAGTAGTAGTGTGATTAGTGGAAGTAACAGTAGTAGTAGAGGTACAGTAGCTGTAGAAATAGTAGTACAGTAGCAGAAGCAGTAGTAGTGGCAGTAGCATAGCAGAAGTAGTGCAGTGGTAGTAGTACAGTAGTAGTATAGTAGAAGTAGTGCAGTGGTAGTAGTAGTAGTATAGTAGCTATAGTAGCAGTAGAAGAAGACCTTTATATTCTATAGCACCCTTCTAAAGCTCAGAGCACTTCTCAGTAAATAAATACAATACAATACGATCCTGATTATCCAAACTGCATGGAGATGAGAAATTTGTTTGGATAACGGGGAGTTCATATAACTGGGAGTAAAACACTCAGTGTGTACTACTCTGGGAGTCATGCTACTAGTTCATTAAATGGGGATGTTTTGGATCAGTCAGGAAATGCCTAAGACTAGAGATTCTGGTGGAGTCTGCTCTTAAACATGGCAACCCGATGTAGGAGTAGGTAGGAATTAAGAATGATTAGAATCTGAGCCAAGGAATCCAATATAATCAGATTCCAAGCTTTTTTTTAATTCAGGTTTTTGGACTTGAATGCCAAAAATCCTAATTCTGAATAGGGATCGGAATCTGATTCCTTTTCTGCACCTGACTACCAAATGAAAGTCTCCCACGAAGCAAAAATACAGTAAAACCTGCCAGAGCCTTTAGCCTCCCCCCCGCCCCAAGTACCCACTCTTCCTGTTCCACCCAGTAACTTCCAGGCACTATTGCAGCTGTCCAGTAACATCCGGTGGAGTCATCCTGAGGCTTTTTGCCTTGTCCCTGGTATTAGGGTGGTGGTGGTGGACTGGTGGCCTGTTCCATCTGAATTGTACGTCTTGTCAGTTCTTCATTGTCCTCCGTAGCCATGTTGTACAATGCATCCATCCAAATCTACCAAGCACCAAGTGCCACTACAGTCTGCCCCACTGCCCCCTTTCATCCAGCGTCCATGCCGGCCCTATCCGCCTAGTTCATCCCATTCATGACTTAAAAAACCTCCATTAATCCATGGCATGGCCAGTTAGCCTCTGTGCAATAGTTTTCCACTGCAGCACAAGTACTCCCAGCATTCCGCTCTGATACAGTAGATCAGGAGGGAGGTTGGGGGCCAACCAGCACAACACTTGGACCCCTACCAGAGGGGGCACCTACTTTCTAGACAGTTCAGCACATCATTATAAATGGAGCCTTTCTGCTGGTAAAACAAATAAAATGCTGTATTAAAGAGAATGTAGTTGTAGCACAAAAATGGAACTTAAAAACTGTAATTGTATATCTATAACTTGGCGCATGAATATTCAACATTTTTGCATATATTTGACAAGTGTTAGCAAATGTTGACAGCTTTTCAAAATCTTTGGCACTGGGCTAGGGGTAGAGAAGGGGTACCATTGGATGCCTTAGAAATCGTTGGCATTGCACTGTGAGGAGAGAAGAGTTACCACTGGATGCCAGGGCTACTTGGCATTGCATGGAATAAGTGAGGGTGTGCCAACTGATATGGATGGATTGCTTGGCAGAAAAAGAATTTATAATGCCAGCTAAGGGCTGATTGTCAACACAAATTAATGTTCAGCGATTATTATATACTGATGGAGAACAGTCGGCATTAAGAGACCCACACCTACTTTATGTGCAAAAACATTTTTTTGCTTACTGTTTCCTGCAGTATTTATATTGACTTCCAAGCTGACATTTGCTGTAACTACAAACCCAAGAGTCCCTTGCAGCTGACATCAGAGCAGGGCTGCAGCAGTGGGAGATTCAATAGCCTACAGTGCATGTAGAGTTCTTATAAGCTCATATCTTTCGGTTATTGGTCCCGTTGTTCTCCCTGAGCTGAGTTCAGTTATAAAGGACTGTACTTAGGCCTGGGAGGAGAGCAAGACCAGCAAACATCTGACATGTTACAATATAGTTTTTTACTGACGAATAATTAAAAATCTTTGCACAGCACATAGGTTTTCATAATGAAAATCTTCTTGTAGCACATAGATATATATATATATTTATAGATATATATTTTTTCGAACTCTGTTTCTGCACCATTCCTTGGGGAACTCTCTCCGGCATCCTCCAACCTCCAAGCTCTACCTCCCACCTGAGACTCTCACTCCTCTCCCTTGGTCCAACCAACACAGTCCCCAGATCTGAACCCCTTGAGCCACCCTATCCACCCAGGGCACTCTATCTTATAACGTAGAGTGCTGGTCATTGCGAGCTGGGGCCAGAGAGGAGAGGGCCCAGTGTTGGGAGTATGGCTCAGAGGCAGAGGTGCCTTCGCCTATCCCCAGGAGTGGGGATTTTCTTTCTTACCGCCGGGAACGCGGACGTGCACTGACATCCAACGCAACGCGGGTGTGCTCCTGCACCCGCTTGCAGGACATCTGTCGATGCTCCTGACCCTTGTCGTGCTGCACATCATGCTGCGGCTGCCAGCCCACCAGGGGCTGCTATGGCGCTGCGTTGGCGGCAACCTCCCTCCCAGGAGAACAGTCCTCCGGTTGCTCGATCCTCTCCTTCCCCTGCACCGACCCCTGGCGCCCAAGTCCAGTTTCCGAACCGGTGTCGCCAGTGTAGTCGAGGTGGCATCCAGCCTCAACCCTCAGTGCCACCGGGCCGGCTAGCACGTAGATTTTGAAAATCTCCTCGATGCACCATGCCTTCAACCAGTCATTAAATGTCCTGGTGCCAAATACCTTTTCATCTCCATGGTCGCACACAGGTAACACTTCAGAAAAACACTGTGTGTGCCACTTGCTTAAGGCTCCTCCTCAACTTTCTGAAGTCACCCTGCTCTACCCCTACCTTGTCCCTTGCCAGGTTATTTCTCCCCAGAAGCATAGTGATGTCTAGCTCCCTCCCAGCTCCAGCTGCCCTAGCAATCATCTGGATACAGTCAATCCATCTTAGCTGAAGCAAACTCAGACACTCCCTTCCCCATCATTCCCGCACCTTGTTCCCAAATTCACTAAAAATACCCCTAACAGCTTAATCTGGTTCACGGTCAGTTGGCAGTCATCTGTATCCCCTTCCCCTGGGTCATGCCTGAAAATAGGCAGAATTTGTCTAGTGAACTTACCCGGTTAACAAAATCTAAATAAATCTATCCCCCTGATCATAGAGTCCCCCACCAGCAGCTCCTTCCTGTTGGGCTGTGGGCCTCTCCCTCCTTTCCTGGGGCATCTTTTTCTGAGGACCCCAACCTCCATCATTTCCACTGCAATGAGTTCCTCTTCTCAGTATGCCAGTATGGCATAGCAATTCTGCAGTGGTAAAAGTGGAGGAATGTGCACCCTTCCCGCCACCCCAACCTCCTGCAGCCCACCAAGGTCCATCCGCTCTGTCTGTCCTAGGCATCCTGTGAGGGAACAGTGGCAGACTTGGTGGATCCTGAGTGGGGCAGAAGGTCCTCTGTACCCTTGACAGTTTAGCCCGGAGTCCATCAACCTCTGTCCACAACCCAGAGAGATGAGTACAAATAGGGCAGCAGCTCAGTCTGCAGAAGGTGTCCCAAAAGACTGCAGCCCCACAACTTTTGCATTGCACCTCTCCAATGATGCTCCCCTGAAACTAATTATAATTTGTAACCCTATCCTAGATAGGGTGTCTGTTTTCCATTTTTTTAACCCTCTTATCTGTGCCTACCTTAGCCTTAGTGTCTATTAGTGTCTACTACTCCTTACCCACTTGTATTATGGCTACAACCTCTAGTTACCTTTTCCCTAGCCCCCTCCCCCCCACACACACACAGAATGAATTGTAGCCTGTGGTCTCCCTGCATCACTAATGTCTTCAAGGCAAATGCTCCACTCCTGCTCTGTCCCACTCAGGTGATGACTAGACACAACGCAATTGGAAACATTGGGTCTTTAATCTCCCCTTCCTGGTGCCCCAATTGCCTGTCCCCACTAAGCCTCTGGCAGCTCCTCCCCCCAATCACACACCTAATTCACAGGGCTTTCTTAATCTAGTCACCCCAAGATTAGTTTCCTGAGCTAGGTTCCCTACACTACCTGTAACAAATTTAAAGGAAAGTCTCGAAGTGCCCCAGAACACTGACTAAAACTCTCTTTCTCCACCTACCCTTAAACTGCTGCTTTAAGTATGGAAAGAATATATATATATATATACATATATGTAATAGATATACCACTCTGAGGTGTCTTGATCGCTCTGATATCTGCATGCCTTGGTGTGTGTTTAATGCCACTATGTGGGTATAATAGAGCGCCGTAATCTATCAACCTCAGAGTGGTATATCTATCTTATAAAATGTCAAAATTGTTTTTGGGGGGGTAAAAGTGCAGGTGTGCAGTCACGCTCTGATATACGCACGGTCATGTGATGCTCAGCAGCCAATAAGTTCCAATAAATTTCCCTACCCATTTTATAAATATATATATACACACATACACACACACACAAACACACACCTGCAGGTTTAAAGCAGGTGCTTATTCTTCTCTGTCAATAATTCCAGCACAGGCTAACAGTTCCTAAAAGGAAAACTACATGTGAAAAATTAAAACACATCTTGTGCATTTGTTTTTGTTTCTCTGATTGTTTCTGGTATTCTGTTCCCTGTGTCTGTGGCAAGTTGTTTTTGTTGTTGTTATTTTTCCCTGCCAGTTTTATGACCCCTGGGGGTAGCCATGTAGACTTATTTTATTGACATTGATCTGTTGGAATTTTCCCAAAATACCTCTGGGAATGATGCCAGTTTGACCTGAGACTTGAACTAAGTGCCCAGCATCCTAGTTATACTCTAGTCACAATATCCAACTGCAACTGCTTGTGAAAGTTAACCGCTTTGACAAAGTGTTTACCCTCCTCCTCCCTCCCCAGCTGAAGTCAGAGTTCTGTAAATGGAAGATGTTGTTATTACGGGTATGTGTCAACTTTGTTTGTAAAGTGCTGTCAATGAACAATACTTAAAGTCACTACACATTTTCAGGTCATAGATCAAATTGACGTAATACCCAGAAGCATTCTGGGAAAATTCCAATAGATCAAAGGCAATATAAGAAACTTGCATAGTGAACCCCAGGGGCCATACAACTGGCAGAGAAAAGTAAAAAAGAAAAAAGAAATTGCCGCAGACACATGGAACAGAATGCTATAAATGACAAGAAAATCAAGAACCCAATGCACAACATGTGTTTTTATAATTTTTGAATGTAGTTTTGCTTTAAAGCTGCATACACGAATGAGACTATCCCCAGTGGAAGTGGTTAGCAGTTATTTCATACTAACATACTAAAATGCCAGCAGAGTAGACCTAACGGTTTTTTGTGTCTGCTCGTTTGGTCAGCCCCCACCCTGGGAGCTGACCTTGCTGTCCCCCCTGCCCTCTCTGGCTTCTTCATTTCCAGTCCAGGGTATTCCCCTCACATTGAACTTTGCCTGCACAACCCTTCCCCTGTACCTGTTCCACCCCACTTGAACCCCTCCACAGTCTCTGCTTCCACTAGTCCCCTGGGCAGCGCATTCCATGGTTCTACCACCCTCTCAGTGAAGTAGCACCTCATCCTTTCTCCCGTGAGTCTCCCCCCCCAGTTTCCACCCATGCCCTCTAGTTGCCCCCCCTCCTTCCTTCGGAGCACCCCGACTGAGCCTCCCTTATTTACCCCTTTCATGTACTTGAAGACCTCTATCATGTTCCCTCGTCCCTTCTGTCTTCCAGTGTGTACATATTTAGCTCCTCGAGCCTCTCCCCATAGGTCCTTTCCCCCAAGCTCCAGATCATTTTGGTTGCCCTCCTCTGGACCCTTTCCAGGAGTGCAGTGTCACTTTTTAAGTGTGGCCTCCAAAACTGCACACAGTACTCGAGGTGCCTCCTCACCAAGCAGTTATACAGAGGGAGTATCACTTCCCTCCTTCTGGAGGCGATCCCCCTAGCGATGCATCCCAGCATGCTGTTGGCCTTGGCCGCTGCCCTCCTACAAGTCTCAGAGTTGTTCATCTTGACATCCACCACCACCCCCAGGTCCCTCTCAGCCATCGAGACTTGTAGCATCCCCCCCAAGGTGTACACTTGGCCTGGGTTTCTGATGCCCAGGTGCAGTACCCTGCATTTCCCTGCATTGAGCATCAGTCCCCACTTCCTTGACCACCTCTCCAGAGCATCTAGGTCCCCCTATAGGGCCACCTTCCCCTCCACCCCATCCGCCACCGCTCCCAGCTTTGAGTCATCCACAAAGAAACTCATTTTACTCCTGATACTCTTCCTTATGTCAGAGACATAGGCATTGAACAGGAGGAGCCCAAGGACTGATCCCTGAGGGACCCCACTAATGATTCTCCTTGGAGATGAGACTATTCCCCCAACCACGACTCTCTGGTCCATTCCGAGAGCCATCTGATCATCTGTTTCCCCACCCACATTTCCCCCAGCTTATCCAACAGGCCCCCATGAGGAACAGAGTCAAACGCCTTGCTGAAGTCAAGAAAGAGTACGTCCACTGGCCTCCCCAGGTCCTGGGCACTCATCACCCAATCGTAGAACTCCACAAGGTTTGTCTGACATGATTTCCCCAGGATGAAGCCATGCTGTCTATCATCCAGGTACCCCGAATTTCCAGTACCCTCCCTAGCCCTTCCTTGATAATACCCTACATCACCTTGCCCACCACCGATGTCAGGCTGACGGGCCTGCAGTTCCCTGCTTCCTTTCTTGATCATCCCTTGTGGATAGGCATGATATTTCCCTGTATAATAAAGAATAAGTCTGCTATACTCTGAAATAAACTTTTCGGGCTCGTGGCATTATGATCTGGCTAGCTCCCTCGATGGGTTTATTTCCATATATACCAAATTACCCACCACAAATAGAAAATAGAAAGAGGAGCCAATCAGGTGCAAGGGTGCGATTTTTCAGACTTTCAGCCCAGCTGCGCTACCTGACCAAGGGAGAGCTGTTGTTGGGGGATCCTGGCCGCATCGGTGGCAGCACCAGGGACTGAGGACTTGGCCGCATTGGCAGCTCCACCGAGGGTCTTCTGCTGCATCGGTGGCATGAAGGAGAAGGGTTGGCGGCAGCACCGGGGACTGTGGGCTCGGCCACATCGGCAGCAAGGAAGAGGAGCCAATCAGGTGCAAGAGCGCGATTTTCAGACTCTGCGGCTGGGCTTAAAAGCTGAGTGTCCAGCCGCGATACCTGACCAAGGGAGAGCTGTTGTTGGGGGAATCCCAGCCGCATCGGCAGCAGCGCTGGGAACTGAGGACCTGGCTGCATCCGCAGCTCCACTGAGGGTGTTCTGCTGCATTGGCAGCATGAGGGAGAAGGGTCGGCAGCAGCACCGGGGACTGTGGGCATGGTCGCATTATCAGCGAGGAAGAGGAGCCAGTCAGGTGCAAGGAGGCGATTTTCAGACTCCGTGGCTGGGCCTAAAAGCCAAGCGCCCAGCCGTGCTACCTGACCAAGGGAGAGCTGTTGTTGCCTAACTTTACTCCCGCTGTCCCACCCCGCTCCACCTCCATTATTAAATAGACTGTTTGGGACCACCCACTGGAGGCAGCACCTATCGGAGGGAGCCATGGGGTTGAGCTTCACTGGGCAATGGGAGTGGCTGCCCTAGGTTGACTCTACACAGTGGAGGCCATTTTTCCAAATGGAATGACCTTGTAGGGGCAAATTTTTAAGCACTCTACTTTAAGGTCTCTATTGCTGTAATCTGTATAGGGTATACTTTAAAGGGCCCTATAGAGGCATACATTTTGAAAGACTATTTTCAGGGCTCTATTGCTGTAACCTGTATAGGGTATACTCTAAAGGCTCTATATAGATGTAGCTGTTCAGTGTATTATCTTATGTTTAACTAGTTGTAACTTGTATAGTTTGAGTAGGGATCATGTATATGCTTAAGCCGAGGGCTGGGGCATCTTGCAAGCAAGGGGTGAGGGGGCCTAATAGTGGAAGCTAAAATCATGCAAGACACAGAACAATAGAATGAGGATGGAGATAAAGCAGGGGCCACCAATCACTAGGGCCGGCATCTTTGGTAGGGTGGTGGGGTGTACTGGTCCGGGTCAGCCATGGCTTTGGCCTTGGCCTGGAGGATGGGCGGCTTGATGGTGTGTCACCAGTTGGCACAATTAAGGGAGGAGGTGAGGTGGTTAAAGTGGAACCTAAGTGGGAGGGTTGGGGAGAAAGGAGGCTGTCCTGGTAGGAGAAGTGGGGATATGGGGATATGGGCCAGGCTTTTTCGGTCGAGCTGCTGCACCAGGGATCGGAAACATGAACAGGGGAAGGAGCACGGGAAGTGATAGATTGGGGGGGGCAAATGCGGCAAATGCCGAGAATGCTGGCAGAAAGTTGGGTTCAGAGGGCCGGGGGCGGCACAGATAGGATCAAGTTGGGGGGAAGATACAACAGGGGGAAACAAGGTGGTAGGCTTAGACCTTAGAAACAGATTCGAACCTCTACTTTTGATAAAAGATGGGGAGGATGATGTTAATGGAGCTGAGATGGATAAGGGGGTGAAAAGAGGGTTGGGCATGAGGGAGCACCAGGACAACAGGGGAAGCAGGGGTGGGACCTTGCATAAGAACACTCTGGAGGCTGAAGGTGCTGTCAGCCCAGCAGAGGCAGATAAGGGGGTGTTGGATGGGGTGGGCACAAGAAATGGCCAGGTAGACAGGAGTAGCAGGGAGGGGATTTTGCAAAAGAACATGCATGGGTCAGGAGATGTGGTCAGCCCAGTGCATAGGAGGAGAGGAGTTAATTTGCAGGAGAACACTGTGTAGCAGGGGGTTCTGGCAGCAGTGGAAGGAGTGCAAATGTGGCAGACAGTGATGGTGGGAGCGGGGGCTCCAAGGATTCAGAAGGATACATGACTAGTGCGGGAAGGGATGCTGAGATCAGTGGGGATCTACACAAGGAGGTGGAGGACTCCGTTGGGGGGGGGGGTATGCCTGGGAGACCAGCAGGGGTACATTGGGGGGAAGAGCAGGACAACTGTCATTGAGAGAGAGAGGGAGGACCTTGGGACTTCAAGAGGGGCATTCACACCAGGAGGAGCTGGCAGGATGGTCCTGAGTGACACAGAAGGGAGGCGGAAGCCTGGAGCTGATGGGTCAGCTAGGAGAGGGAGCGAGGCCAAGGAAGAAATTGGGGCATATGGGTCAGTCAGGGGAAAGTGCAGGGGCAAGAGGAATAGGGCAGCAAGTGACACTCAGACAGGGGGACTAACCGTCACCCAGTTGGGGTATAAGGTCAGGGAAGAGGAAGGGGTTGGCAGGGGGCCAACAAAGAGGGTGGGCCTTGGGATACGGGGGGGTCAGGGTGCTCCTATTGGGGGACTCCATGATTAGGGGTATTCAGTGGGATGGGCAGGGCGAGGAAAAGCCCTGTGCTATTAGGGTCAAGAGTATTTCCAGTTTGACAGTGCACAAGGCCAAGCATCTGGTTTATGCTCTGGCGAAAGATTGTGGAGGTTCCCCTGACATCTTAGTGCACCTGGGCACAAATGATATAGAAGGAAACTGGAAATTCAGGCACGGTTCCATGAGCTTGCCAGGGTCTGTCACGCCATAGGGTGCTCGGTCTCCTTCTTGGAAATCCTGCTGGTGCCGAGGGCCAGTGTGGAAACCAAGCAAAAAATTAGAGAGGTTAACGAGTGGCTCAGTGGGTGGTTTGAAGTTCAGGGGTACGGGGTGGTAAGGGACTGGGGAGTAACCTGGGAGGACAAGAGGCTGTACACAAGGGATAGGCTCCACCTTAGTCTGGTAGGGAAGGAAATACTAAAGCAAAAACTGACTGAATTTATTCGTGCTAGGTGGGGTTTAAACTTGTGAACGGGGCTGGGCTGTGTGGCTGATCCTAGCATACCCATCAAGGATAAGCTCAATCATCTCCCCCAAATGGGGGATACAGACTGCATATGGAGGTGGCAAGTAGGTGGCTGCATGAAACCTCTCGGGTTGGAAAAGGGAGGGGGGTAGAGGCAAGGGTTGAAGGATGGTCCTGATAAATGCTATCTTGGGAAACAAGATGCCTGAGCTTCGGGCAGTGCTGGTAGAAGGGGATGTGGATGTGGCTGCTGTCACTGAAACTTGGGCCACTCCTGCACATGATTGGGACTTAAACCAGTGGGTACACTGTGCTCACGAAGGACAGAGCGGGGTGGGGGGCGTGGTGGCTCTGATCATTAGGGACAGCATCAGGATAAGCAGAGTGGAGGGAGCGGAGGGTAACATGGAGGCCCAATGGGTCACCATGCAGGCTTCGGGGGGGGGGTAAGAGGGTGGAAATGGCGGTGGTTTACAGACCCCCATGCTGGCAGATGACCTGGAAGATAGCCTGTTGGCTAATATTAAGGACCACTGTGGTCAGGATGGAGGCAGGGTGGTGATATTAGGAGACCTTAACATGCCAGCAACTGATTGGAGTACTATGACATCTCCTTTGGCCAAGGAACAGAGGCTGCTGGACGTCTTCCAGGATGTGTTCCTAAATCAGCAGGTAGTTAACCCAGCGAGAGAGGGCCATATCCTGGATGTGGTCCTGGCAGACCACGAACTGGTAAGAGAACTGGAGGTGGGGGACCCGCTGGCTGGCAGTAACCATGACATGGTCTGGTTTGTTTTGGACCTTGGGGGGGTGTTCGCCATCAGATGGTGGTAGTTGATTTTAGAGGGGCAGATTTCAAGAACATGGAGAAAATCCTCAAGGATCACTTGCAGGGGATAAGGCCGGGCATGGACGCTGAGAGCAGGTGGGCAGTTATCAGAAGAGGGTTGCAGGAGGCTACCAGGTCCTGTGCAAGGGTGAGACGTAAGTTTGGTAGGTCCAGGAAGCCATGCTGGTGGACTTGGGAGGTCCATGAGGAGGTAATGGAGAAGAGGGTGGCATACAGTAGGTACAAGAGTTTGCACGGGGTCTTGGACAAGGATGAGTATCTTCTATCGGCCAGGAGGGTCACCAGGGTGGTGAGGGAGGCCAAGGCAAGGATGGAGCAGAGACTGGCACAGGGGATCAGGAGGGGGATAAAAGGATTATTTAGGTATATTGGGGAGAGAAGGAGGGTGAAGGGGCAGATCAGTAGGTTGAGGACAGGAAGGGGGTGGGCTGAGGAGGCAAGGGAACAGGCAGAGGTACTCAATGAGTACTTTGCATCGGTCTTCTCTAGGGAGGATGTGGGGGAGACACTGTGAAGGGGACACTGGGGGCAGAAGGGACAGGGGCCCCAGATGGGGAAAACTCGGTTGTTACTAGGGGGGCTGAGAGGTCTGCACCGTACGGCGAGTGGCACGCTGGCTCTGCTGAGGAGCCAGGTGTCACGGATGTTGAAATCCCTGTCGACAGGGTGTGTGAAGCCCTCCAGTCCTTAAAAAAAGAAAAAGCGCCGGGTCCAGATGTAATCCATCCCAGGGTGCTTTGGGAATTGGCCGATGTCCTGGCTGCCCCTCTTGCGGCCCTTTTTAACGCTTCCCTACATACGGGAAGGGTGCCCCAGGACTGGAGGGTGGCACACATTGTGCCCATCCACAAAGGTGGCACGAGGGAGGAGTTGGGGAACTACAGGCCTGTCAGTCTGACATCGGTGGTGGGCAAGTTGATGGAGTCAATCCTTAAGAAGAGGCTGGGGTTGTTCTTGGAGGAACGGGGACACCTGGATGATCGCCAGCTTGGCTTTGTCCCAGGCAGATCATTTCAGACAAACCTTGTGGAGTTCTAAAATTGGGTGACAACGGCGCTTGATCAGGGAAGAATGGCGGATGTCCTCTATCTGGACCTCAGCAAGGCATTTGATTTCGTACCTCACTCTGGTCTGCTGGATAAGCTGGGGAGGATGGGGGTGGGGGCCCTAATGATCAGGTGGATTGGGAACTGGCTACCCGGATGTACTCAGCAGGTGGTGGTAGGGGGGAAGTTTCGTCTTCCAGGGAGGTCATTAGTGGGGTCCTACAGGGATCAGTTCTTGGACCACTCCTGTTTAACGCTTACATCTACGACATCAGGGTAGTCGTCAGGAGTGAAATGAGCCTCTTTGAGGATGACTCTAAGCTGGGGCTGCTGGTGAATAGGGAAGAGGGTAGGGTTGTCCTGCAGGGGGACCTGGATGCTCTGGAGAGATGGTCACGCACCTGGAAACTGAGATTTAATGCAGGGAAGTACAAGGTGCTTCACCTGGGGCGTAGGAACCCAGGCCAAGTATACACCGGGGGGGGGGGAAGCACTGCAGGCTTTAGATGGGGAAAGGGATCTGGGGGTGGTTGTGGATGCCAGAATTAATAATTCTGACCAGTGTAGAAAGGCAGTGGCCAAGGCAAATAAAATGCAGGGTTGCTTCGCCAGGGGATTACCTCACAAAGCAGGGTAGTTTTTTGGCCGCTGTATAATTGCCTGGTTGGACCACACCTTGAATACTGTGTGCAGTTTTGGTGAGCGAGTCCAGAGGAGGGCAGCCAAGATGATACGGGGTCTGGGTGATATGTCATATGAGGAGAGACTAGAGGAGCCCAGCCTGTTCTCACTGGAGGAGAGGAGAGATGGGGGGGATATGATCGAGGTCTTCAAGTATCTAAACGGGGTAAATGGGGTAGGCTGAAATGGGGTCTTTCAGAGGAAGATGGGTGGTGCCACCAGGGGACACAGTTGGAGGCTGGAGAGTGGGAGACTCAGGAGGGAGAGAAGGAGGCGATACTTCACTGAGAGGGTGGTGGAGCCATGGATTGCATTGCCCGGGGTGCTGGTGGGTATATCTACAGTGGAAGGGTTCGGGAGAGGCTGGGACAGGTACAGGTACAGGAGGAGGATGAAGTTGAGGAATGCCACCGCTGGGAAGGGGAATTCTGGTGCGGGATGGGGGGATCATGGGCGGGAGTCCAGGAGGGTGATAACAGTACCAATTAAGGGTGCTGATTCTCGAGCAGACTCGATAGACCATGAGGCCTACTCTTCTGGCTTTTTAGTATGTTAGTATGTATCCCTGCTGTCTGAGCACATTTGATTATAGCTAATAGCTTGGCAGAAGACACCAGGAGAAAGGACTGCTGTGTGACTGAAATTCTCTGCTGGGACTAAAGAAGAAGAACTTTTGTATTTGGACCTTTAATTTAGGGTAAAAAAAACTAACATACAAAAAAAAAGTGTGTGTTTGGGTTAACTGAACTGAATGGGTATCTAAAGAGTTATCGAGGTGTAAATCTCAGGTGACTGAAAGGACTTGACTGCTGTGAGGTTTAAATTACTTGTAGAAAGATCTGGTAAGTAGGGGGAGTGGCTTAGCTAGAAGGAAGCTACATTTAAAGACTGCCTTAGAAAGTTTCAGCTAATAGCTTGGCGGAAGACACCAGGAGAAAGGACTGCTGTGTGACTGAACTTCTCTGCTGGGACTATATTGCCCTCCTTCCCTCCCCTCCACCGCCCCACCCAAAGCTAGTTCTATTTTTATAGGCACAGGATTTGACTGACAACAGGAACTTCCTGTTTAGGGGCAGGAAGTGAGTGATCACAGAACCACCAAGGACCCACCATCCTAGAAGGGCAAGAGTAGCTCTCCGGCCCCCTCTAGCTGCTGGAGGTCTGCCTCTGAGCAAGTAAGTGGTCTACTGAGAAATATAGGATATTCTTGTCTCAGAACAGGACAATCAGGAGCTTAAAGGGCACACAGGCAGAAAGTAAGGAGAGAGAGAAAAAAAAACAGAGGAAAGAGTAAGGATTGCAAACAGTTAAGGGGCCTGAAATAAGACATGATTGGAGTGCTGCAGTGCAGTGGCTGTGGAGCAGCAGTCTTCCGAGAGATGTTCTGGAGGATGCGGTGTTGTCCCATCTGCAGGCACCTCTCTGGGCTGAGGGAGGAGGTTGCTCATCTCCAGGCTGAGTTGGCCAGATTGTGGGACCTCCTCTTCCATCCAGGGACCACCAGTGCCATTGCCGTTGCCTCACAGGTTGCCAAGAAAGAGGGCGGTTGGACCACAGTGGGCTCAGGGAGGGTGAGGGTGGAACAGAGACGCATCCTCCAGTTGTACCTCTCCACAATTCTATGCCATTCTGGCAAGTGTGGTTCCTCTATGGAGGCACCCACAGTGGAGACCAAGGAGGATGTTGGGAACCTCCACAAAGGAGACCCACAGGAGGGTGGCAGGGGACCCTGCAGGGAAGGAAACAACTCCTGGTGGGGACTCCATTGTTAGGAAGGTAGAACTGGGGAGGAAGGGGAGAGGAGGTAAGGTGCCTGCCAGGCGCCATGGCTGAGGGACAGGGAGCGAATCCTCAGGATTGCTGGAGCAGCTGCACAGGGAGGGAGCTGGATGTCATTGTCCACCTAGGGACAAATGACCTGGCTAAGAAGGATTAGAAAGTGCAGGAAGAGTTTGTGGAATTGGGGAGGGCCTTGAGTCAAGTAGCACATGCGTTAACCTTCTCGGAGGTGCTACCCATCTATGGCATAGGAGAGGTTAGGGGTGTTCCAGACCATGGGATTCAATCAGTGGTTGAAAAACTGGTGTGGAGCTCAGGATTTGGCTTCATTGGGGACTGGGGTACACCTGGAGTGATGCAAGCCTATACTGGCATGATGGGCTGCATCTGTCCGGGAGGGGAACCAGGATCCTAGGTGATAGGTTTAAATGCTTCATTGGCAAGCTTTAAACTAGCCAAGGGGAGGCACTGGAAAGGAGCAGGAAAATCTAGCCCCCAAATAATCACGGTAGTAAGTGCAGCAAACACCAACATAGAGGTGTCGATGGGGAGAAGGGCAGGGTAAATGGAGAAAGTGGCAAAGGCAAGAAGGACAGGGATGGGACAAAGGAGTGAAGGCCATCAGGAAATGGAGGGTAATGAGTACCAATGCCCGTAGTCTGGGTAACAAGCTCCCTGAGCTGGTGGCCTTAATGGAAGAGGGATGCCTGGATCATAGCAGTCACAGAAACATGGTACACAGAGAACCATGACTGGGATGTTAACATACCAGGGTACATAACCTACAGGAGAGACAGGCAGGGGAGAAGAGGGGGAGGAGTAGCTCTCTATGTAAAGAAAGGGATAAAAGCAACTGAACAAAAGAGTAAACAGGGAGGAGAGGAGGCACTGTGGGTCACCTTGGAGACTGGAAAGGGCACCACAATCTGCACAGGGGTTGTGTACAGACTCCCATGTCAGGGGAAGAAATGGACAAGGATATGATAGAAGGCATTCTTAGAATGGCAGAGAAAGGGAGATACTGTTGATGGGAGACCGAATATGCCAGATGTTAACTGAGCACATTGCTGCAGCCACATCCAAGAGCAGGGCCATTCTTGATGCCCTATAGGTGGCAGGCATTAGACAGCTAGTTTTGGAACCCACTCGTGAGGGAGCAATCTTAGACCTCGTGCTCTCAAGCGGGGGCAGTGAGAGGATCTCAGATCTAGAAGTGGGTTGCCATCTGGGGACAAGTGACCATCAAACAGTGTGGTTCACGTTAAACTCAGCTACAGAGTCAAGCCTACAAAAGTGAGAGTACTGGACTTTAGGAGGGCTGACTTTGGCAGATGGGAGGTGCCTCAGAAAGCACTAGCAAACAGGCTAGAAGGAGGTGTGGAGCAACAATGGGGAATTATCAAAACTGCCATCACAGAGGCAACAAGCCTTTGTGTGAAGCAAATAAACAAATCAAAACGAAAGAAAAGCCATCATGGTTCTCAAAAGAGGTGGTTGTGAAAGTCAGAAGAAAAGATAGCATTCCGAAGTATAAGGAAACACAGAAGGAGCAGGACAGAGAACTGTACCAGTTAAGGCAGAAGGAAGCAGGGAGGGAAGTCAGAATAGCAAAGGCCCAAACTGAGGAAAAGATAGCCAACTCAGTTAAGAAGGGGATAAAACCTTTATAGGTACATCAGCGGCGTAGAAAGACAAAGGAGGGATAGTGAGGCTGAATAGAATGAGCGGTGGTGGGCAGAGGGACAGTGAAAAAGCAGGAATACTGAACAAATATTTCTGCTCAGTATTCACAAAAGAGGAGGAAGTGCCTAATCCAATTAACAGAAGCACTCTTGATAGGGGGTTGATCCCAGTCCTTTCACAGAAGAAAGGGTTCTGCAAGAACTCCTAAAACTGAAGGTGGACAAAGCAATGGGTCCTGATGGAATTCACCCCAGAATTCTAAAAGAATTAAGGGAGGAACTAGTGAAACCACTGGCTACTCTTTTTAATAAATCATGGGAGGATGGGGTGGTACCCGAGGACTGGAGGAAGGCGGATGTGATTCCCCTTCACAAAAGTGGGACCAAGACAGAGGCAGGAGACTACAGACCTGTCAGTCTGACCTCTGTGGTAGGGAAAGTGATGGAGTCACTTCTGAAGGAAAGAATAGTTGAGTACCTAGAGGCCAGTGGAGCACAGGACCCAAGGCAGCATGGGTTCACAGCGGGAAGGTCATGTCAGACGAATCTAATAGATTTCTTTGACTGGGTGACCAAAGTAGTAGACCAGGGAGGGGCTGTGGACATGGCCTACCTAGACTTTAGCAAGGCATTTGACACAGTCCCACAAAAGATTAATAGTCAAATTAACCAGCCTGGGAGGGGGACCCAGGGTGGTAGCCTGGGTAAAACATTGGCTGGACAACAGGACACAGAAGGTAATTGTAAATGGAGTCCACTCTGAAGAAAGGGGGGTTACTAGTGGGGTACCGCAGGGTTCAGTATTGGGTCCAGTCCTTTTTAATGTCTTCATCAGTGACATTGCAGAGGGACTGGAAGGAAAAGTATGCCTTTTTGCAGATGACACAAAGATCTGCAACAGGGTTGATATCACAAGGAGGCGTGGAAAGGATGAAAAGGGACTTGGCAAGGTTGGAGGAATGGTCAGAGTATGGCAGCTAGGATTCAATGCAAAGAAGTGCAAAATAATGCACCTGGGAAACAAGAACCCAGGGAAGAATACAATGGGTGGGAGGTAGTAACAACAACAAAAAGGAAAGGGACCTGGGGTAATCATATCAGATGACCTTAAGGTTAGCAAGCAATGTGAGAAGGCAGTAGGGAGGCTGGGGGTATACTGGGATGTATAGGGAGAGGCATCAGCAGCAGAAAACAAGAAGTTGTTATCCCTCTGTACAGACAGTTGGTGAGACCCCATCTGGAGTACTGTGTCCAGTTCTGGAGACCCCATCTCCGCAAGGACATAGACAGGATAGAGGCAGTCCAGAGGAGGGCAACTAAAATGGTGCAGGGTCTGCAAGAGAAGCCGTATGAGGAGAGACTAAAGGAGCTTAATATGTATACCCTTGAGGAAAGAAGGGAGAGGGGACATGATAGAAACTTTTAAGTACCTCAGTGGAATCAACAAAGTCCAAGAGGGTAGCATCTTTCAGAAAAAGAGACTTGCAAGAACAAGGGGACACAATTTAAAGATAGAAGGAGGGCGGGTCAGGGGCAATGTGAGGAAGTATTATTTCACAGAGAGGGTAGTGGATGCATGGAACAGCCTCCTGAGGAGGTTTGTGGGTCTAAAACTGTGGGAGAATTCAAGAATGCATGGGACAGACATAAGGCAATTCTTGTGGGGGGGTAGGAAGAAATAGGCTGTTGGTTAACTAGGATCTGCGGCCTATCCTGTAGGTAGGGAATTGGGCAGACTAGATGGGCCTAGCGGTCCTTATCTGCCATCAAAGTCTATGTTTCTATGTTTACTGAATACCAGAGGAAGCCAACAAGGTAAACTGTTGAATAATGACTGCGTCTATTTTTGGGTAGATGAGGCTTCCAGGGGTGGAGCGGAACTGGTTCCAAAAATAAATGAACCACTTGGACCTTGCTTGTTGTACTGTTTAGAGCTGAAGAGAATCTCTTCTTAAAAAAACCCCGATACAGAGTCAACATGCGTATAAGTTGCAGCCACCCTATGGTCAGGAGCATAGGCACTGTGTATTACTTAGCATATCATGCAAATGTAGGTGAACTACGAAGTTTCAAAACAAGAACCTTTTGAACCTTTTTGAACAAAAGGGGGAAAAAAGTCAATGTAGCCTAGTGGGTTGAATGCAAAAAACAAACAAACAAAAATAAGAACAGGTACATCCGGAAGACCTGGGTTTGACTCCCACAACCTCTGCTTGCATACTGTATGACTCTGAGCAAGTCACTTAACCACCCCTGTGCTGCCTTGTCACCACTGAAAAGAGGCACTTGGGGCTTACTCAGTTACCAAAGAATAATGAAAAAAAAAAAATAGTCACGCAGTTGCATATTTACCAGTTTTTTCAAGCATTTTTATTAAAATGGAAAGACAAGGATGGGTTTATAAGGGATCCGTACTACTGCCTGACTCGCAACTTGCCGACAATCTATTGCCCGACTGCAAGTTACTGACTGGGTTGCTTTGCCGACAAATGATATCCCGAAACAACCACTGACCGACAAACACTGAATTTGCAGTCAGGTGGTGCATTGTAGGGTGAACATTGGAGGCACAGGACGAACATTGGGGGTCAGAAATCTGACTTGCTTACCTGTAAAATGTAAATTATGCTGCTGGCCTGCTGGAGTGCTACGGGTGGGATCTCGGTGAGCAGAGGGGAACAGAGGGTTCAGAACGGTACCAGAGGTGCTAGGAAGGGGACTGACACCTCATTCAGGCAGGACGTAGTGGCAAGGTCAGGAGGGAATGCTGCTGGGGACAAAGAAAGGATCAGGTTCCCCAGCAGCAACTACACATGCTCTGCCACTCTGAGACACAGTAACACACAAGCAGGTATTAAATAAATAAATGGCAAGCCAAGTTTTTCTAAGCGGGTTGCAGTGGGTGGGTACACGTGTGCAGTGCCCTGACAGCTCCCAGGTACACAGTAATATTTATTCCATTTGCAATGAGATGCCTTGTGCTTTTAATACTGAGTGCGTTTATTACCTGTGGTGAAATGCTCATGCTTGTGTTGGTTGGGCAAAGATTATGTCGGCAAATGCTACCGAACGGGAAATTGATTGACGGGAACTTGCAGTCGGGAGGTGCATTGTCGGGAGATCGACAGACGGGCAGTCATACCAGACCCATTTATAATTGTTAAGGTAAAAGGTATAGCCTGATTTAAAGAGGGGGTAATGTGTACCATTTTCCATAATGTAGGAGGGTGATTCTGGGATCACGAGAAGCTGCATAGATGGTAATGGGGGCTATGATGAAAGTACATCCCAATTTAAGGAAGAGTGGGTCTAAATTACAAGTTCCAGCATTTTTGTTTTTGGTGTCCAGAGCAAGGAGCAGCTGTTCAACCTGATTGCAGGAAATTTGTTGAAAGTGAAAGGAGGAGCCTGTATTGGCCAGGGTCCTCAGCAGTATCGAATTAGTGAGAGGATAGGACACGGCGGGGTTGTTATCGAAAGCCAGAGCTAAGGCAAAATGTGTGTTTAGTGAGACGCAATCTGTCTTGGCAAACTACTTGGCTTGTTGGTCACCAGGATTTGTTTGGGCAAAGAGGATGCAGTAATTCTTCCTTCCAGTGATTTTACTACTTTCCAGAATTTGGAGGCATCAGTTTTGTTTCCTTCCAGGAGGGTTAGATAATAGCTTTAGTGTGTCTAATAAGTTTGGTGCACGAATTTCAATTTTGTTTGAAAATAGCCAAATCGACAGCAGCTTTCATGTGTCTGGCTATAGCCCTGTTTCAGTCCTTATCTCTTAAAGGGGAACAGTCAGCACCAAGGTCCAGACACATATGTGTGTGGCTGGTCCCAACGTGTACTAAGTGTACCAAAATATTTTGGTTTAATTAACATGTACTGTAGTTTAGTAGGTTGTATCAGATTAATTTTGTTTATTTGTAGGCTGACATCTTCTATTACTACAAATCCCAGAATCCCTTGCAGCTGACATCAGAGCAGTAGGCAGCAGCAGAAGATTCAACAGTCTGCAGTGTACGTTAGAATTTATATGAGCTCTGATCTTTTGTTTTCTGGCTCTGCTGTCCTCCCTTGACTAAGTACAGTTACATAGGACTGTGCTTAGCCCCTGGAGAAAACAGACCCAGAAAACATTTGATCAGGGATTATAAAAGCTCTAACCTGCACTGCAGGCTATTGAATCTCCAACTGCTGCATACTGCTCTGGTGTCAGCTGCAGGGGATTCTGGGGGTTGTAGTGAAAGAAGATATCAGCATAGAACTAAGCAAAATTAGTCTGATACAATCTACTTAAACTACAGGGAGACAAGCAAACAGTCCTCACACTAGCCTCCTTCACATGCCAAACTAGCTCAGTGCAAACAAAGATATACAAAGATAAAAAAGTATCTATTGAAACTTACATAATGCTAAAAGGTGCAGGGCAAAATGCCAAGGATTCAGAGATACAGTCACCTGGCAGGAGCAACAAAACACCTCCCGATAGCATGTTCCAACCGTGCAAAACGCCATCGGGAGGTGTTTTGTTTTGTGACTCCTACTGGGTGACTGTATCTCTGAATCCTTGGCGTTGTGCCCTGCACTTTTTATTTATTTATTTATTTATTTAGCTTTTGTTTACCGGGTAAGTACACTAGACAAGTAGTATGCCTATTATCAGGAACGACCCGGGACAGCACAAAACGTACAGTATACATACATGGCAACATTGGAGAAACAGCATGATACAGTAAAAAACAGCTATAACAACGCTTGTATAAGGGCAGAGATACTGCCACACATAGTACAAATTGTTACAGGACATAGATAAACATTAGAATCACTGAATACATATTTCATAGACCATCATGGACTCAGAGTGGACAATAGTGTCAGTATGTAAGTTTCAATAAGTACTTTTTTTTACCTTTGCCTATCTTTGTTTGCATTGAGTTTTTGGTTAGCCTGTTAGGGAGGCTAGTGCAAGGTCTGTTTGCATGTCTTGCCTTGGTTTTTTACCTCAGGCACAGCACTAGCCTGGGGTAGTTCCTGTTTGCCTAGCTAAACCACAGTAAACAGTAAGTAAACCAAAATGTTTTTTCACACAAGATGCTCAGTGGGACCAGCCCCACACTGAAGTGTGAGGTTCTTTGTGCTGACTGTTACCCTTCAATGTTTCTTTCAGTTCTTTATTGAGCCATGGGCTGTTTATATTTTAACCCTGTGCTTGCCCAAGGGAACATGTTTTTGTAACTCCCGTGAACAAGCTGTTGTAAATCTCAGTTGCCATGTGCACTGCAGGGACAAGAAAGACATTTTGACAATTAACAGCTGCTAGATCTTCTTTAGATAATCCAAACTTCACAAACAGGTAAACATATTTTTTAGTTAAAATCGGAGTTGAGATCTGGCTTTTTTTTAATCCCCCTGACACAAACAACAGCATTGTGATCACTAATGTCATTATCAAAAACAGCAGTGTGGGTGATTTTCTGAGGTCTGTTTGTTAGGATAAGGTCGAGGACAGTAAAGTTGGCAGGATGTTTTTATGGAAGAGTTACCCCATGTTCATCTCCCCTTTCCTTCATCCAACTCTCCATCACCACCATCCCCACCCACACCCCTGCACCCATCCCCTCCCCTGGGGACTACTTGTCTTGTCCATTGAATTTATTGCAGCCTTCCATGATGCTGACAATAGACCCTGCCTCCACCACCTCCCTTGGCAGTCTGTTCCATTTTTCCACCTCCCCCTCTGAGAAGAAGTATTTTCTGATATTCCGCTGAAATCTCGCCCCTCCTCCCACCAGTCTCCAGCCATGACCCCTCATCACTGGGCTGTCTTTCCTGGTGAAGACTGGTTAAGTGCCATGCCCAAATGTCTGTGGGTGCCACATTGTCAGTGTCTGCAGTCACAAACCCCATCTGAGACCACAAGCATCTGGCAGCCCACATTTGAACTGCTACTTAGCCATGGGAGGACACTCCTCCCCTCGGGCTAAGTCAGGGTGTTCTGTATCTCAGTTTTTGGGGTTGGTGGTACGTGCACCCTCTAGTCTACCACCACTCAACTATGATCATGTGTTGGGCCCCTGATTTGTCTACCAGCCTTTATTCTGCTGTGTCTTTTGGGCCTTAAACACCTGACACCTCATGTCTCTCCTTCTCTGTTACATGATCCTGGGACCAGAAAAGAAAGAGATGAGCTTTGATTGCTTAACAGCAGCCCTGCAAAGAAATAATGCTATCTCCAGTACACCTAAAAGAAAGCCAATGATTCATCAGTAGTCTAGCAACAGCTGCACCGAATGTATTTTCTCAGCAAAAAAAAAAAAAAACTCGACACATATCCGGTACATAATACTGTAAGTTCACAAAGTGAATAAAGCCAAAGGGTTATGTTTCCTGTCACACAAAAGTTAGGTCGCACATTTCTATTTCCTTTAGATTGACTGTAGTATCAAAAGGACACAGGGAGTAGAGCTGGGCTGGAATGATGACTAGGAAAAACAAGCACTGGTCTTGGCCAGTGATGTGTGATTTTGTGCATTTGTCTGAGCTGGGAGCAGGTCTGTTTGGTGCTAGCTGGATGAAGTTCAGGGGATCAGGTTGGGGGAGGGAGAGGTGAGCTGGAAGAAGCAGGATGGGCTGCTGCTTGCCAGCCGAGGTTGGCGGAAGGGGGTGGGGGAGGAGAACTGAGTTGGGAGAGAGGCTGGCTGGTACTTGTCAGCCGATGTTCAGGAAGCTGGTAGGGGAGGAGAGCAGAGTTATGAGGAGGGTTGGCTAGTGCTTGTCACTTTGGGGAACTGGGTTGGGGAGGGAGAGCTGAGTTGGGAGCAGGCGGGCTGGTACTTGCCAGATGACGTTTAGGAATCTGGTTAGGGGAGGGAGAGCCAAGCTGTGAGTGGAGTGGGCAGGTACTTGCTGGACGAGGTTTGAGGAATTGGGTGGGGGGAGGGAGAGCTGAGCTGTGAGCAAGGCTGGCTAGTGCTTGCAGATGAGGTGGGGTGAGGGGGCTTTCAAAAATAGGGCCTATCATTTCAATGGGCTATTCATTTCAGTTTTTTTTTCTTTAATTCAGAACTTTTTTGTTTGTTAATATTTGTTCCTACCTTTTTCTCTGACAACCCCCCAGGTTATCAAATTGCAACCCCTCCCCCATGGGTGTATATGGTTTACACCACCATGTGCTGCAAACACTCATTTCAGGGAGGATTTGAAAGTTCACATAAACTAGGTTCATGAGAGTGGCAGTAAAAAAATGTTTTACAGAAAAAAGCAGGTAAATATATTAAAAAAAAAACAAATTATTACTTACAGAAAAATTAAATTTTATGTCTTTACTTTTTTGCTTTTTGTTTCATATTTTTTACCTACTGTTTCTGTTGAGGTCTTTTTTGCCCCACAGTGATAAAAACTGAGGGTGTCAATGTTCAACTCTCCCCCAAATGGGTGTTTGCAGCATAAGCCAATGTCCACCACAAACACTCATTTTTGGGGGGTGGGGGTTTGAAAGTTAACACCCACAGGGTTAGTCAGGGTGGATCTAAGAAAGACTTTTACAGGGCAAAAATGGTACAAATATTAAAGGGGCACTGTCAGCTTTTGAAGCAGTTTTATGACGCTTCTACTGTTTGCCCCTGTAAACTGCGCTCTGAAAGCAGTTTGTTACAGCACTGTTCAACTGTACCAGTAAACAGTATAAACAATATTTTTTACCAAAAAATACATTCTAGGGACATGGATATGTTGTTCATCCACACTCATTGGCAGGTATCCTTGCCGCTTTAAATCTTGCCGGAAGGTCTTCAAGCTTGCTCCTCCCACCCACCCGGGTGGTATAACTCTCGGCTCCGCCCCATGACGCCAGATCTTCCTTACCGCTTGGAAGCTCAGGTTCCCTCCTTAACGCTCTGCGTTTGTGACTGGTTCCTATTCTCCGTTTGCGGATTTAAAATAAATTTTGCAAAAAAGACTTCAGTCTTCTATCCCTCGCGGCTGCGATGGACAAATCGACTCCCGGATTTCGGAGATGCCCATGCGGGCAGAAGATGTCTCGGACGGATCCACACTCCACGTGTGTCTACTGCTTAGGCCTTGAGCACGACCCGCAGGCTTGCGACCTGTGCTCATCTTTCTCGGCCCTCGTCCTCGAACCGTGCTGCCCGATTGCAACTGGGCGTCCGGCGTTTCCCCTCGGTGAAGTCAAGGAGGCCCGGTTGGCCGTGTCGCGGCGGGTTTCGGCGGATCAGCTCGAGCGATGGTCGCCTCGAAGAGGAGGCGCAAGGGCCGTATCTTCCTCGGCCGCTGCATTTATCCGCTCTCTGGGTTCTTCCTACACGGCTTCTTTTAAGGAGCTTTGTCTGTCCCTCTCCACTAAAGGAGAAGGGCCTGTGTCTGCTGGACCTTATTCTTGGTCCAAAAGAGGACAGGGTGGAAGTCCCCTCCGTCGGCGCTCTTGGGAGGCGGGAAGGTCCCTCTCCGGGCCGTCGACCGTCGGCGATCGACTCGGCTTCGCCACTGGCCTCACGGTGTCCCGTCAGGTCAGTTGACGAGACTCCCACCGATGAAGTGAGATTTTCTCGACCCATTGAACTGGCTGTCGCCTTTAGCAGCGAGATTCCCCTCTCCCGGTTCCCCGGAGGAGTTTGAGGATCCCGTGGGCTCGCCTATGCCTCCGGTTCCGGAGCCTCGGATGGACCATCCGGCCGGAAGAGTGCGGTTCGGCCGACACCTCCCGCACCCGACCTGGAAATTCCGGGACTCTCGGTCTCGGACCTCTTCAGCGGTCCAGCCGATCCACCGTCATAGGCGGTCTCGGTTCGGCACAGCGGTAAGCGGCGTCGCCGCTCGTCCTCGTCCTCCTCCTCGGATGAGGAGGGCTTCGCATCAAGTCGTCGACGCACGAGGACCTTATGTTGCAACAGCTTCTCCTGGTCGGGAATAAGCCGACCCCTCGCTTCCCCGCCATTAAGTATCTGTCACCGGAACGCCGACACAACCCCTCGACTTATCCGAGGAGCCTATACCCAGGCCGGTTGTTCGGCTAAAATCCAGCTGCTCCACCGATTCTGTGGAACCTCCGCCCACAGCCACCACTGGGGCTCGACCATGATTCTCGGTCGGCTAAGGGTCTACCCCATCGGCTGTCAGTTACCTCACTCCCGACCGACCTCGGCAGGTGAAGGGTGGCTCAGGCCAGAGGCAGCTCTTCGAGGATTCTTCCGAGTCCGAAGATGATTCCTCCTTTTTCTCCAAGCGACTGGACTTGGAGTCTTCAGGAGGTCAGTCAATGGACGATAGCCCGTCGTCCTTCCTAGGACTGCTTCGGCTCATCTCGGAGTCTGCCAGGATGGAGCTCGAACCCGTTTCCAAACGGGCCAGGTATCCCCTCACGGAGATTCTGGACCGAGGGGATTCTCCGACGGAGGCCTTTCCGGTGGCCGAGGCCATAGTGGGTCCGCACTGGAGCTTTGGCAGCGCCTGCTTCCTGCCCTGCGCCGCCAGGATGGCAGGAAGTATGCACGGTCCCTACCGGTTCCTTGTCCGGTTGAACACCCTCTGCTGAGGGGTTGGTTACCGACAGCTTTTCGTGCGCCCGCAACGCCCAGGGATGTGGACAAACCTCCTGACAAGGAGTCCAAGAAATTGGACTATTCGGGCGCTAAAGTCTACGCTCACGTCCTCTCTGCCTTCCAGGGCCAGTTCGCCCTCATGGCACATTTTTCTCATGCCCTGTTGGGCTCCCTGGATGAGTCATCCTCATCTTCCCGCCGATCTGCAGACTACAGTTAAGCAGGTGCGGACCAGGGCAGGGCAGTGGCCAAACAGCAGCTCCAGACTGCTTTGGATATAGGGGACTCATGTGCCAGATTGGTGGCGGCCGCAGTGGCTATAGGTCGTGGCTTGGCTGAGGATATCCACCTTTACTCGGATACCCAGCACAAGTTGCGGATGTTCCCTTTGGGACTGACCTCTTCGGCCCTGGGGTGGAAGGTCACCTGCAAAGGATCGAGAAGTCCAATGCCACCTTGGACTCGGTCTCTTCCGCTCAGAAGGACAAAGGCCGCAAACCACAGCCTAAGCCCTTTCGTCCTTCTGTGCCCCTCGCGCGCCCGGCCCAGCAACGCCAGGGCCAGCAGGCTCAGCCTTGCATCCCAAACCAGCCGGCTTCCTCTAACAGGAGGCAAGGAGGAAGGGCCCAGGAGGTCCCTCGGCCGGTCCCTCCTCCAAGCCTGCCCAGTGACGGGCTGAGGGTGTCGCTCCCATCCCCGCCACCTCTCCCTGGGTCCCCCTGGGGACGGCTCCGCACTGCTCCGCCTGGTCCGCTGTTACCACGGACAGGTGGGTCTTGAGGTGGTGGGAAGAGGCCTGCCTCTGAATTCGAGCAGGCACCACCTTCAGAGCCGCCGCCTGGGGGCTTCGGATCCCCAGCCTCACTGGCGGCCTGCCGAGCCGACATCGCCTCCTCCAGAAGGAGGTGGTAAGAGAGGTGGTGGACCCTCCTTCAGACCCAGGGTTTGTGTCCAGGTACTTCCTGGTTCCGAAGCGGACGGGGGGCTGGCGCCCCATTCTCGAACTACACGACCTAAACAAGTTCCTAAGGTCTCGAACCTTCAGGATGGTCACTCTGGCTCAGATAATACCATCCTTGGAACGCGGCGTGTGGTTCTGCTCTCTGGACTTGCAGGACGCGTTTTTTCACGTCCCTATCCGTCCGTCTCACCAGAGATTCCTTCGCTTCCGAGCGGAAGGATCCCTCTTCGAGTTCCAAGCCATGCCCTTCGGCTTGTCTCCAGCTCCCAGGGTCTTCACCAAATGCATGGCTGTGGTGACAGCATTCCTGCGGCGCCGAGGGGTCCGGGTGTACCCTTACCCGGACGACTGGCTGATAGCAGCTCCCTCCAGGAAGGAGGCGGAGTGGTCCAGAGATCTGGCCCTCCAGGTCTGCTCTCAACTGGGCCTCCTTATCAACGAGGCCAAGTCGGAACTCGAGCCAAGCAGGTGATTCTATTCATCGGGCGCAGCTCGACCTCTTCGAGCCAGAGCGGTCCCGCGGACAGGGCCGAGGTTCTTCCTCCTTTGCCCGATCATTTCTGGTTGGGCATCGCGCCTGCCCGGGACTTCCCGCGCCTCCTGGGTCTCATGGCGGCCTGCACCAGCGTGGTCCGTTGGGCCCGCTGGAACATGCGTCCTTCAGTGGGGACTGGCCAGCCAGTGGTCACAATGCTCGATCCCTTGGACCAGCTTGTCGGTGACACAGGGGATGTGGAACGCTCTCAGTGGTGGACCGTTCAGATCATTTGCAGGAGGGCACCCTGTTCGGCCCGCCCGAGCCGACGGTCCTCTATCGACCGATGCTCTCTGATGGGTTGGGGTGCCCATCTGGGGAACACCGGGCTCATGGCCTCTGGTCCCCAGCAGAGTCCCGATGCCACATCAACCTGCTGGAGCTCGGCGGTCCGCCTAGCTCTCACCGCCTTTGCTCCGTTCCTCGGGGTCAAGTGGTCCGAGTCCAGAGCGGACAATACCACGACATGTACTATCTAAACCGCCAGGGCGGGACGCGCCCATGCTTCTATGCAAGGAAGTCGCATTTGGTCACTGCGCAGCCTGAGGCGGATCTCCTAGCCATTCACGTGGCAGGAGCCTCCAACACCATGGCCGATGCCCTGAGCCGGATAGGGCTGCATCCCACGAGTGGTCTCTCCTGCCGGAGGTAGTACAGCATCTGTTCTCCCTTTGGGGCACACCTCAGGTGGACCTGTTTGCCTCCAGGAGAACGGCTGAGTCTGTTCCATGCCCGCCCCTCAGCAGGGCTCGCTGCAGGGGATGCCTTCTCGAGGCAATGGACCCCGGCCTCTTTACGCTTTCCCCATTTCCTTGATCCACAAGGTGCTTCTTCAAGGCGAGGAGGACAAGGCACAGGTGATTCTGATAGCCCCAGACTGGCCTCGCCAGTTCTGGTACCAGATCTCCTCAGTCTCAGCTCCAGGACTCCAGGCAGCTTCCAGCTCGCCGGACCTGCTCTCAGTCAATCAGGGGAAGGTGTTCCATCCGACCTTCAATCCCTGCACCCTGACGGCCTGGTTCCTGGCTGCAGAGTTCCAGGCCTTGGGTCTTCCGACGAGGTCCTCAATGTAGTTGAGGCGTCCCGTAGAGTCGACCAGAAAATGCTATGCCTTCAAATGGAAAAGGTTTTCCATTTGGTGTCAGGACAAGGGCTTGGACCCTTCCTCCTGTTCCTTGGCAAGCATCTTGGACTATTTATGGTCCCTTTCTAGTCAAGGGCTTAGGTCGGCGACCCTAAGGTGCACCTAGCAGCCATCTCTGCTTATCGGTGCGGCCGGGAAGCAGTCAGTGGCCGAGGGAGAGGTGCTGGCGCTTTTCAAAGGCCTTGATCACATTCCCTCCAGTGGGAACCCCACCTCCGTGGGATCTACTGCTGGTACTGGCAAAGCTCATGGGCAATTCATTCGAACCTATGCACAGGTGTGCTCTCTCACCTGTCGTGGAAGACCGCCTTCTTGGTGGCTATCACGTCAGCCAGAAGGATGGGAGAGCTCCAGGCGCTTTCATCGAGTCTCCTTACCTGGTCTTCCACAGGGACAAGGTTGTCCTGCGCTTCACCGAAATTCCTTCCGAAGGTGGTGTCGGAGTTTCACCTTAACCAGGTGTTGACTCTGCCGGTGTTCTACCCCAATCACACTCGGAGGTCGTAATATAGGCTCCATACTTGACCTTGAAGGGCGCCGCTATTATAAGGAGCGCACGGCTGAAATTGGGAGAGGTTCGCCAGCTGTTTGTCACCACGCTGAAGCCGCATCTGGCAGACTCCGCAGCAAGCGGACGATAAGCAGGTGGGTAACCTCCTGCATAGATCTCTGCTATAAGTTGGCGGGCATGGAGCCTCCCAGAGATAAGAGCTCATTCTACCCGCCATACTGCTGCAACGGTGGCTGCTTCCAGGGACGTCCCTATCCAGGAAATCTGCAGGGCTGCTACCTGGAAGTCAGCAAACACCTTCATTACCCATTACCACATCGACCTTGAGTCACGCCGGGATGCTGGTTTTGGGGCCTCGGTTCTCCAGTCTCTCTTTCCAAGTAAGTATTGGGGGTGTGCGTCTTGCCTCCCTCCTCCCGGAGAACTGCTAGGAGTCTGCCAATGAGTGTGGATGAACAACATATCCATGTCCCTAGAAATAAGGTTACTCACCTGTAACAGGAGTTCTAGGAATGGTATATATTGTTCATCCTGACTCCCGACTTCCTCGGCTTGACGCACAACCTGAGCTTCCAGCGGCCAGATCTGGCGCTGCGGGGCGGAGTCAGAGTTATACCACCCGGGTGGGTGGGAGGAGCAAGCTTGAAGACCTTCCGGCAAGATTTAAAGCGGCAAGGATACCTGCCAATGAGTGTGGATGAACAACATATACCATTCCTAGAACTCCTGTTACAGGTGAGTAACCTGTATTTTTTGCACGGACTGACCTTTTATGTTACGTGACCTGCTTCCACACGTCTCCGCTTACATAGTAAAAACAGAACTCTGTGCATGGCACTAGTGCCGGTGGTGCTCATGTGAAGAGTAACGTTTTTACTTTTTTAGCAAAGTTTCTTTATGAAATGCTGCTTGGTTTTTTGACAGACTAGTAGTAACAAAATCAGTGTACTCTACTTCATCTTGCCAGCTATTTTCTTTAACAGACACAAAAATGGACAAACTCGTTCATGCATGAGTTCGGCTGGATTCAGCAATGGGGAAGCGCGGAAGCAGGGCGCGGAACATTAAAGGTCGATCCATGCATAAATGCATTTTTTGGTAAAAAATAATGTTTATACTGTTAACCGGTATAGCTGAACAGTAATGTAACAAACTGCTTTCAGAGAGCACTTTACAGGGGCAAGCAGTAGAAGCATCATAAAAGTGCTTTAAAAGCTGACAGTGCCCCTTTAAAAAACAAAACAAGTCACAACAAAAGGAGAAAAGCATAGAAATCAATGGGTCCATTAACATGAAAGGGCACAATTCATTTCAGTACAGTTGGCCATTGGTGAAGCAGTGTTTTGAGAGACACTGAGGATTTGGCATCAAGGGGCAAGAGGAGCTGTGACAAGGGACAAAGGTGGGTCTTGTTGGGGGGGGGAGTTGGCTGGTAGGGTGATGGTTATTTTTTTTTAAGTATGGGGGAAGGGGGTATACTAACGAGACTTTGAGGAATGGGGGAAGACACTAATGTATACTGACGGTGGGATTGGGCACCCAACCGCTGGACTTGGGTGGGTGGTTCAACGATATAGCAATGTTTATTGGCAGGCTTGGGTACCCGACCACTGAACCTGAGAAGGTATGGCCATGTGTACTGGCAGTGGGACAGGAATCCGACCGCTGGGGTTTGGGGGAGGGGCTGTAATTTTTACTGGTGGCAGGAATGGGCACTCAGCCACCAAAGTTTTGGTGGGGGGTGGAGAATGCCAAGTTTCCTCTGAGAACTGCAGGCAGTGCTCCGAGGAAAATCTTAGAGATAATAGTGTGGTGGTGGTGTTGAGGAGACAGAGTGTCAGGCAGGGGGTTTTGGTGGCACAGCATCATCTAAATGGCAAAACCCAGTCTTTGAAGTGGCAAAAGTGCTTTGAAAAGTGTACTTCAGGTGGCAAACTGCATCATTGGCTTTTCAGCCACCGTTGGCTGCAGTCTAATTTCCAGCCACCTCATTGATTCAAAGCTTGTGACACTTCCAGAATTTGCTTTTTCCACTAACACCACCCCATTATGCTTAATTTGCATTCAGCAGTCAGACATAAAATGGTGAAACATGTACCTTCCCCAACCCACGAAACACACACTGGCACACAGAATTTTTAAAGTTTAAGGGAGACAGTCACCAGCAAGGACCTTACACTTCAGTTGGTGCTGATCCCAATGCACACTTTGTGTGCAAAAACATTTTGGTTTATTTACTGTTTACTGTAGTATAGTAAATTGTGCCAGACAAATTTTACTTAGTTGTAGGCTGACATCTTCTGTTACTACAAATCCCAGAATTCCCTGCAGCTGACATCAGAGCAGTAGGCAGCAGTGAAAAATTCAATAGCCTGTAGTGCAGGTTAGTTTATATAAGATCTGATCTTTTGTTTGCTGTTTCTGCTGTCCTATCTGGACTGTGTACAATCACAGGGACTGTACTTAGCTCCTGGAGAAAAGTAGACCTAGAAAACAGGAGATTATAAAAACTCCAACACTTACTGCAGGCTGTTGAACCCCCCCCACTGCAGCCTACTGCTGTGATGTCAGCAGCAGGGGATTCTGGGATTTGTAGTAAAGAAGATGTCAGCCTACAACTAAACAACATTAGTCTGATACAATCTACTATACTGCAATAAACAGTAAGTAAACTGAAATGTTTTTGCACACAAAATGTGCATTGAGACCAGCCCCACACTCGAGCGCGGGGCCCTAAGTGGTGGCTTTTCCCCTTTAATCTAGGAACTCTCCTCTCTGGTCCCTTTGTGTAGGCACGGGGCCATTATGTCGCAAGACATGATGACGCATGGCACCATCACGCTGCGCAATTTATGCCATGAGGCATCATGTCTTTATTCTGTGGGGGGGCTCCACCCCCACACCCTCCGTTATGGGGGGGCTGTGCCCCCCTGAACCCCCCCACTAAAGATTCTCAACTCCAGAGGGGGTCCAACTTGGAGAGTGCACAGGTCCGGGTTCCGCCATAATGCCGTATGCTATTAAGCGTGCAACATTATGACCCAGTACACTTTGTGTATTAGTATAGTGAACTGTAAAATTCAACCTTTTTTCAGCAGACTGAGTCAAAACCTTGCCCAGATTAAAGTGAGCAGTTCATGCAAGCCGTGGCAAAGATGCTACTTTTGATCTGGTAAGAGAGCATCTAGGCTCGTGTTCTAAATTGCAGTGCTGTATGCCAAAAACCACTCGAGTAAAATCAGTGTGTCAAAAAACAGGAGTGCCCATCCTTTTCATGGCTAACATGAACTACTGCTGCTTCAGGTATGAAGGGGTCTAACTTTAACTCCAGAGTCATCCTGAGAGGACAGATTCCCCAACTGGGTTATTTATTTCAAATTGTTAACTGGGGCAGGTTATCTGGAGGGTTAACCTCCTTTTATAGGAACAACCCCCAGATAAAAGCATGATACAACCTTCATGAAAAAACAATACTACAATGGTTAAAAAGAAGATAAATTAAAAACAATTAAAATTTATTTCAAACTGATAAGCAAAAACAGTTGTGCATCATGACAAGTACATTGTGAATTTGACAATAACCTTTCAACCTACACTTTGTCTGGATTAATCTCTCATTTCTTATGGAAGATTATTTCAGAGTTCACCACCTGATAACTTGTATTAAAGCACTAAATCTGAGCTAACTAAAGCATCTAAGCAAAACAGTTGCTTAGATGGGTGGGAAACTGGCTTACAGGTAGAACACAGAGGGTGGTGGTGAGAGGGATCATCTCATCCCCTAGGAAGGTCATCAGTGGGGTGCCCCAGGGGTCGGTACTGGGGCCACTCCTGTTCAATGCCTATGTCTCCGATATAGGGACAGGAGTTAGGAATAGGATGAGCCTCTTTGCAGACGACTCTAAGCTGGGAGCATTGGCTGACGGGGAGGAAGCAAGGGTGGCAGTCCAGAGGGATCTGGACACCCTGGAGGGCTGGGCAAGGAGGTGGGGGCTGAGGTTTAACCCGGAGAAGTGTAGGGTGTTGCATCTGGGGGTCAGAAACCCAGGGCATGTTTGTACCTTGGGAGGGGTTTCACTGCAAGCCACTTCAAGTGAAAGGGACCTCGGGGTGGTGGTAGACACCAAAATGAACAACAGTGAGAACTGCAGAAGAACAGCGGCAAAGGCAAACAGGTTACTGGGCTGCATAGCCCGGGGAATAACGTCCAGGAGGAATGAGGTGATCCTACCTCTGTACAATGCCTTGGTTAGGCCGCACCTTGAGTACTGCGTGCAGTTCTGGAGGCCGCACCTTAAGAAGGACATGGTACTGTTGGAGAGGGTCCAGAGGAGGGCAACCAGGATGATCCGGGGCATGGGGGATAGGACCTATGAGGACAGGCTGCAAGCCCTTGGGCTGTACTCACTGGAGGAAAGGAGAGATAGGGGGGACATGATTGAGGATTTCAAATATGTGAAAGGGATTAACAGGGGTGGAGCCAAAGAAATGTTCAGGCTAAAGCAAAGGGGCAAAACCAGAGGGCATAAGTGGAAACTGGAGGGAGAAACCTATAGGGGAGAACGTAAAAGGCATTACTTCACAGAGAGGGTGGTAGAGCCATGGAATGCGTTGCCTGGGAGCCTAGTCGAGCAAGACACTGTGGAGGGCTTCAAGAGGGGTGGACAGATGCATGGGGAACTGAAGCCAAGAGTGACCCTCACGGGGACAATGGGGGGGAGCACCCGCTAAGGGCTGGATACCGAGCAGACACGAAAGACCGACAGGCCTATTCTGCTGGCTTTTAGTATGTCAGTAACCCAACCATTGCTGTCATGGCTTTGTGCTTATGTTGTGGATTGCAGCTTCTTGGGAGAACAAGGGAATGGTGTGTCTCTGAGAAATGACTGTCAGTGGTAAATGAATGTGCCATCTGGAGTGGAAGAGACCACTGATACTGCCACTACTTGTGCTGCTGCTGCTGCTGATGTTGCTGCAGTAAGTGCTCAGGGATCACCAGTCCTGGAAAAAAGAAATAAAGATGTCATATCATGTGCCTGAGATGACAGTGAAAGGCTGTGCAGCAGCAACTTTCTGTTATAGACAAAGCTGCTTCCTGCAGCACAGAGACTTGGCAGAGTTTGCTGGCAGACATCTCCTCATTCATTTTCACTGCCTGGATTAACTGATAGCACACCCACATCACACAGCGGCTTCTGGGCTTCTCTTCCAGGTGTGTGTATGTGAGTGCGAACACGCATGTGTGTTGTTTCTAAAATTGGAATTTGCCTGTTTTAGTTCTCTACGTAAATTGTGATGCATGTCTCACAGTGGCTCGTTTCAGCCGGAATTGAAAATGTAATGTTTTTGGCTAACTGCCACCAAAATGTTATAGCCAAATAACAAAACTCCTATTCAAACTAGAAGAGCAAAACAGAATAAGCTGTCACGAAACAGTTATTTAGCAAGTCACACTAAATTTTCTGTCATCTAAGCTTGTACATGCTTAGCAAAAAGTGATTTGGTGAGTGGCAGCTTCAGTTCTGATAGGTATAGATGGAAAAGGCGTGTCTTCCCAAGTCCGTGGCAATGCATGCTACTGAGTGCCTTGCTGTTATGCCCCGTACTGGCCTATGGACGAGGTCTGAGTCATGAATAGTTCTTGTGGGAGGCAGTGTATGACAGTGGTTAGAGCACAAACCTTTGAAGCAGGACACACTGGTTCAAATCACACTTACAGATTATGCCCTCCCAGTGCTGCAGTCCCTATCAGCTTTCAAACTGAGTAGAAGCAGGACCCCAGGGAACGCAAGATAGTGTATCCCAGATGGGTTATCTCAAGTAAGTAAATTTAAAAACAAAGACTATAGGCCACGTAGCCCCCAGTAATGGGGGGTTTTACATTAGGAGCAAGTTGTGTAAGGATTATATGCTGGCTTTGTGGTGCTAAGCAGTAGAAGGGCTGCTTGGCATGCCAGGGGCCTGGATTTGTGGCAAGAGCTTGGGATGTCTGGAGCAGAGGCCATCAGGGAAGGACTGACAATCCATCTGCACTGCACTGAGGAGTCCCAGCAATGCAAAACAAGTGTCTGTAGTGTGTTGTTCATAGCCTGTACTGTATCGGACATAAAAGCCTGTTCAAAGAGGAACTTCCCCAGTCCTTTTGACTTTCATGCATAAATTACCCCTTATTGCATTGAATCTGGAATTGTATTTCATTATTGTCTGCTGCAGTTAGTTTTTGCATTCTGAGCTGCTAAAAACTGCAATGTGCACCAGAGCTTCTATAGCAAGCCTGGTGTTGCTGTGTGCCCAGGGTTGAACTGCTAACATCACTGTAGGGCAGAGTCAATTTCACACAAAAAAAAAACATACTGACAAAGCATTTGGATTTTGGCATAATGCATTGCTAACAAAGTGCCTTGGGGAAGAGGAAACAGAGTATGTACACTGAGCACTGGTAGTTTTCCCTTGCAACATTGTTGAAACTACATGGTACTGCACAGTGCAAGTCATGCCTCTGCCCTATAGTAATGTCATCAGCAGCTAGCAGCCCAGCAGCTGAACAGCAAAGGCAAGTGCAGCAGGGCTCAAAAACAAATCCAAATTATGGAAGGCAGAGTAAACCTTAGCCAAAAATAACAAATGCACACACTTTTTCACATCTAGCAGTGCACATAATGACTACAAGCTGCAACTTTTTGGACCATCGTGAAAGTTCCTCTTTAAAGGGGAACTATCAGCTCCCCATGAACAAGTAAGTGGGACTTTTAGGTCCTGAATAGCAAAAATGCAACATATTTGAAATTTTTGTTATGTTACAGTGCTGGGATCTTTATTTTTATCTGGTTGATCTTGCCCCCCACTGACCATTACTTTCCCATAGTTCCCTGCGGCCAGCCCTCTGATGACATGAGCAATGGGCTACATCACAAGGGATTCCTGTGTGCCAGTATATGTCACAGGAAATAATGAAAACATATGTATGATTGCGCTTCTTATGGCAGTACCAAGTCTAACTGATGGAGGAAAGCACGTTCCTCGGTCGATTGGTACTGACATTAGAAACACAAACATGTGCTATGTATGTTTTAATTATTATTCCCTGTGACATATACTGACACACAGGAGTCCCCTGTGGCTTAGCCTATCGGTCGTGTCATCAGAAGGCTGCCTCAGGGGAATCTGGGAAAATAATGGCGGTGTGTGTGTGTGTGTGTGTGTGTGTGTGTGTGTCGCAGGATCAACCAGAAAAAAATAAAGATTCCAGCACTGTAAGTTATTAAAATAAATTCCAACATTTTGCATTTTTACTAATTGGGACCTAAAGGTCCCACTTCTTTGCTCCTGGAAGCTGACAGTTCTCCTTTTAAAGGCAATGTTTCGTCTGCAGAAGCCTTGTTAACTTGCCCTGTACAATGGTCAGTGGATTTGAGTCTTTAGAGTACATGTATATGAGCGGTTGAAGTCCATGCCTTCCATTTCATGATGGGGAGGGGGGTGCCAGAAAAAAAAGGCTATCCTTTTTATTTGATGATGGCTGCATGGCCCATGATCTGTAGTACCCTTCTCCTCCTACTTGACCACCCCTAACCAGGAAAGCACCCTTACCGCCACCGCTTGTGTAGCCATCCACAGAGAAATCCAATTAGTGTCAGAAGTGGAGCCGCAATACAGACCTGATGGTAATCCAGTGAGGGGGCAGTCTGGCACGAGGAAGTAGGCTAGTCATCCACGGTATCCGCCCCTCCCCATAGCGAATAAGGACCAGGAGTCATAAAGTATTGATAGAGGGAGGTCTGTTGAGAAGTAAAAAAAGGGAAGTCTCTGAATCCAGGGATTGACTGAGCTACCATATTCCCTACAGACACTCCACTCTTTCCCCACCCCCATGCGCTTTTGTGATCTATTCTTTTTTTGTCTTAGGAAAGTAGTAGGATTTGAGCTGCTTGCAGTATCATTGCTCTGTGGAGCAGTTTCTTTTGTCTCTTTCTGCTGATTTCTTTACTTCATCCCAGCTGTCAGTCTTCTGAATTCTCAGCTTTTCAGCATGTCACCATGCATCTGCTTAATGTGTGGGAGGTCAAACCTGTTTTGGAAGATTAAAATAGAATTAGGGTGGAGGATGTTGGCAGACCTTTCAAAACATAATACTAACAAAGTAACATAATACATTTCATACCCTGACAGAAGTTTATGCAGGGTATGGGTTCCTGCACAGAATGTGATACCAAATAAGTACTAGTGATATTTCCCAGTTAAGGTACTTTATTTAGCACAGACTCTCCCCTTCTCCCCAACAAAAGCACAGTTTAGACAATGGGATTGATTAATCTTTCAATTCCTTTGGGGGGGGGGGGTGCTAGACCCCAAACTAAATATTCCACCCTGCAGCTTCCAAAAGTGAAAGGGGAACTTGCTCTGTTGCATTTAGAACATTACTACCAAGCAGCCCAGATCTGCATGGCTCTGTATTGGCTGTACCAAGGCATTAATCTTTCAATTTCTATGGGGGTGCTAGACCCAAACTAAATATTCAACCCTGCAACTTCCAAAAGTGAAAGGGGACTTCCAATGCTGCATTTAGAACATTACTACCAAGCAGCCCAGATCTGCATGGCTCTGTATCGGCTGTACCCAAGGTACTCAGCCCTGTGGAAATCAATAGAAATGACCAAGGAAGATCATTTCCCTATCACCAAAATGGAATGGCAACCTCTAGTCAGCTCCTGTACCCTGAGAGGAGATAATAAAGTCACATATACAACATACCTACTCTGGCATATGTACTGACTCATCCTTCCATGCAGCCTTACAGATACCTCATCTTGCCATATGCATACAATCCAGTTTGCCCCGGCTAGGCTGGACCATACCTACAGGCAATGAGAGAAGATGTTTTTTTTCCTTCCAGCCCCCTGTAGACAGGGCTCTGACGTGCTAGACTTTAACACCCTGGCATAAAAAAATGTAACTGGAGATCCATATATACCTGTATATATATATATATATATATATATATATATATATATATATATATATATATATATATATATATATGTATATATATATGTGTGTGTGTGTATATATATATATATATATATATATATATATATATATATATATATATATATATATATATATATATATTTATACAACGGGTGTTATGATAACCCGCTAAGTAAATAGTAGTATTCTCACCATATTGATATCAGCAAGCTTGACGGTACAGTGAGAAAATGCACTAGATAAATATACTGGCCCTGATATTGAAATCTGCACCCGACAATGGCGCAAGTGTTTGCGCCAAGCAGCTGAGTTGTGCCAGAGCAACAAAGGGATATATTCAAAAGAGATATGCACAATGGGGCATCTCTTCTGAATATCCCAAACTATGCGGGCGGTGCAAGCACGATACGCCAGCACAACCCCCCCAGACAGGTCTGTCTGTCTGATTACCTGGAATGGGAAGGCGCCAGCACATCTGGAGATGAACCAGGCGCAGTTTCCAGATATTCAGACCTGAACATGCAAATGGGATCATTATGCATGCAAAGTTGTGAATGACTATTACAGTACACACTGCAAGCCCATTGGTCGATGACAGTGTGGACCAGTGTGCTTGTGGATGTTACTGTAAGCTGTCATTCGGCAGGCAGCCATGGAGGTGAGTGGGTGGGTATACTGCCTGCCGATGACCTGGGTGGGGAAGCAGGGTGGGATGGGGGTCCTGTGTGGGTGGGGGGATGGGATGTACCACTAGGCCACCATGGACGGAGATATTTATCAGTGTCACTATGATCAGGGTTTCGTGCAGGGAAGGTAGAACCACTGGACTACCAGGGTTATTAAAATACATATTTTACAGGTATTGGATATGGAGCGGGGGGACCACTGGACTACCAGGAATATTACAATACATATTTTATGGGGATTGGGGTACGGAGCAGGGAGGGTGGTACCACTAGACTACCAGGGCTCTTTATGTTGCACTGTACAGGGATCGGGCTCAGTGCTTGGGAGCTAACCACCCAGGGGCTCGCAGCTGCTGTGTTGTGCCTTGCAGTACAGCAGCCCACCTGTGGGTGGCTACCAGTTAGGCCTGTTTTTCACAGGTGTAACTTTGTGCCCATGTATATGGTACATCTCCGAGATGTCACACATCTCAGCTGAATATCAGGATGTGCTGCATATGCATAGGCACGCCCCCTGTAGATGAGCTGCTTACATTATCTTCACGCCACGATGTATCAGGAATTGTGCAGCACATTTCCCCCTTTTGAATATAGCCCATGGATGCATTTTTGGAGTTGTGCTGGTGCAACTCAGTTGCCCCAGGTGCAGCTCCTTTGAATATCTAGCCCACTGTGCACGCATCAGCACAAAATATCAGTACTCTGTCTGCGTCAGCTACTCTAGCAGCCGAATGCTTCAGAAGAAGACTGGGAAGAAAAAAAACACAGATACCACAAAGACTCTATCATAACTAAAAAGCCGCTATTGTATAAAACAGATATGTGATGGTAAGGGACTTGATATGTGTAATATCATAACTCGTGGCAAGTGAGCTCAGGAAAAATCACTCTTGGTTCCACTATGCAGAGCCACTCGTGATAATCCTCAAGTTCACTTGCCATGAGTTGTGATATTGAACATATCAAGCCCCTTACCATTATGTATCCCCTTGAGATGGGGTCTTTCTCTCTCTCTTGCTATATATGTAATAGATAACCCACTCTTAGGTGTGCGGTTGCGCTCTGGTACGCACAAGACCTCAGGCCGAGTGTTTCAAACACCCAAGATGTGCGTATATCAGAGCGCAACCACATGCCGTAGAGTGGGTTATCTATCTGATAAAATGGCAAAATTGCTTTTATGGGGGGTAAAAGTGCAGGTGTGTGATCGCGCTCTGATATACGCACGGTCATGTGATGTGTTTTATACAATCTGAAGATTGGAATTGGAGCTACTAGATTTATCCATTTTAGATATATATATATATATATAGTGAGAGAGAAAGATGGATATATAGAGATTCTATATATATATAGAGAGAGAGGAGGGATAGAGGATCTCTGTGTGTGTGTGTATATATATATATATATATATTAGAGACAGAGAGAAGATATAGAGATTCTCTCTCTCTCTCTCTCTCTCTCTATATATATATATATATATATATATATATATATATATATATATATATATACAGTATAGTATACCAGCTCAGGCACGCCAGTATAGTTAGGGTTGAGTAGGCAGTTTAATGTTAAACCCCAAATGTTGCACCTTAATAATTTTGCAACGTTCTACAGATTTGCGAAATATGGAATGCATGGTCTTGGATGGAAGATCTCTGATCTGCAAAGTTGTGTTTCAGTCAGACTTGCGTTTTTGTGTAGCGAAGCACCAAAAACACATTTTTTGCTTTTTTTTTTTTTGCATATTTTTGCTGTTTTTTACCCAGTGTGCTGCGGCCACCCCATTTGGTATTTTGGTCTGAACATTTCAGGGTAGAAAGAGGTTTCATCAAAGAACAATCCAGCATTAGTTTGGTGAAAAAATATTAATTCGTTACAAAGTTTTTTAATTTTGAATTTTCAGGTTCTGAGCATGCTCAGTTCAATCTAAGATTTATATGTATGTCTTGTGAAAGAGGTTTGGGCTCGCAATCAAGGATTTTGTCACCTCGCGAAAGAGGATTTATAAAATCCTCATTCGTGAGAAAAAATTACCCTTCTAGGGATATGGATATGTTCATCCACACTCATTGGCAGGTATCCTTGCCGCTTTAAATCTTGCCGGAAGGTCTTCAAGCTTGCTCCTCCCACCCACCCGGGTGGTATAACTCTCGGCTCCGCCCCATGACGCCAGATCTTCCTTACCGCTTGGAAGCTCAGATTCCCTCCTTAACGCTCTGCGTTTGAGACTGGTTCCTATTTCTCCGTTTGCGGATTTAAAAATAAATTTTGCGAAAAGACTTCAGTCTTCGATCCCTCGCGGCTGCGATGGACAAATTGACTCCCGGATTTCGGAGATGCCCATGCGGGCAGAAAATGTCTCGGACGGATCCACACTCCACGTGTGTCTACTGCTTAGGCCTTGAGCACGACCCGCAGGCTTGCGACCTGTGCTCATCTTTCTCGGCCTCGTCCTCGAAGACCGTGCTGCCCGATTGCAACTGGGCCGTCGAGCGTTTCCCTCCGGTGAAAGTCCAAGGAGGCCGGTTGGCGGTGTCATGGCGGCCCGGGCTTTCGGCGGATCAGCTCGGCGGATGATGCCCTCGAAGAGGAGGCGGCGCGGGCCGTATCTTCCTCGGCCGCGGCATTTATCCCGCTCTCTCTGGGTTCTTCCTACACGGCTTTTTAAGGAGCTTTGTCTGTCCCTCTCCACTAAGGGAGAAGGGCCTCGTCTGCTGGACCTTATTCTCGGTCCAAAAGAAGGACAGGGTGAGTCCCTCCGTCGGCAGCTCTTGGGAGGCGGAAGGCCCCTCTCCCGAGTAAATCGACCGTCGGCCGGTCGACCGCTCGGCTTCGGCCACTGGCCTCACGGTGTCCCCGTCAGGTCAGTTGACCGAGACTCCCACCGACGAAGTCGAGATTTTTCTCGACCCGTTGGACGGGCTGTCGCCTTTAGCAGCCGAGATTCCCCTCTCCCCGGTTCCCCCGGGAGGAGTTGAGGATCCCGTGGGCTCGCCTGTGCCTCCGGTTCCGGAGCCCTCGGATGGACCATCCGAGCCGAAGGGAGTGCCGGTTCCGGCCGACACCTCCCCGCACCGACCTCGGAAATTCCGGGACTCTCGGTCTCGGACCTCTTCGCGGTCCAGCCGATCCCACCGTCATAGGCGGTCTCGGTCTCGGCACCGCGGTAAGCGGCGTCGCCGCTCGTCCTCGTCCTCCTCCTCGGACGAGGGGAAGCTGTGCAGAATTATGTCGTACGGCATGAGGACCTTATGTTGCAACAGCTCCTCCTGACCGGGAGTAAGCCGACCCGCCGCTTTCCCGGCCATTAAGTGGTCGTGACCGAGCGGCCGACACAACCCCTCGACTTATCCGAGGAGCCTATACCCAGGCCGGTTGTTCGGCCAAAACCAGCTGCTCCACCGATTCCGGTGGAACCTCCGCCTCCACAGCCACCAATTGGGGCTCCGACCAAGGATTCTCGGTCGGCTAAGGGTCTACCCCATCGGCTGTCAGTTACCCCTCACTCGACCGACCTCGCAGGTGAAGGGTGGCTCAGGCCAGAGGCAGCTCTTCGAGGACTCTTCCGAGTCCGAAGATGATTCCTCCTTTTCTCCAAGCGACTGGACTTGGAGTCTTCAGGAGGTCAGTCAATGGACGATAGCCCGTCGTTCTTCCTAGGACTGCTCTGCTCATCTCGAGTCCACTGGGATGGAGCTCGAACCCGTTCCAAATGGGGCCAGGTATCCCCTCACGGAGATTCTGGACGAGGGGATTCTCCGACGGAGGCCTTTCCGGTGGCCGAGGCCATAGTGGGTCCGGCACTGGAGCTTTGGCAGCGCCCTGCTTCCTGCCCTGCGCCTTCGGCCAGGATGGCCAGGAAGTATGCGGTCCCTACCGGTTCCTTGTCCGGTTTTTCGGAACACCCCTCTGCTGAGGGGTTGGTTACCGACAGCGTTTTCGGTAGCCCGCTAGCATCAGGGATGTGGACAAACCTCTCTGACAAGAGTCCAAGAAATTGGACTATGTCGGGCGAAAAGTCTACGCTCGTCCTCTCTCGGCCTTCACAGGCCAGTTCGGCCGTCCTTATGGCACATTTTTTTCATGCCTGTTGGGCCCCTGGATGAGGTCATCCTCATCTTCCCGTGATCTGCAGACTACGGTTAAGCAGGTGCGGGACCAGGGCAGGGCAGTGGCCAAACAGCAGCTCCAGACTGCTTTGGATATAGGGACTCATGTGCCAGATCGGTGGCGGCGCGAGTGGCTATCGCGTCGGCGGGCTTGGCTGAGGATATCCACCTTTCGGATACCCAGCACAAGTTGGCGGATGTTCCTTTTTGGGGACTGACCTCTTCGGCCCTGGGGTGGAAGGTCACCTGCACAGGATCGAGAAGTCCAATGCTACCTTGGACTCGGTCTCTTCCGCTCAGAAGGACAAAGGCCGCAAACCGCAGCCTAAGCCCTTTCGTCCTTCTGTGCCCCGGCAGCCTTGACCACAACGTCCAGGGCCAGCAGGCTCAGCCTTGGCATCCAAACCCAAGCCGCGGCTTCCTCTAACAGGAGGCAGGGAGGAAAAGGCCAGGAGGTCCCTCGGCGGTCCCTCCTCCAAGCCTGCCCAGTGACGGGCTGAGGGGTGTCGCCCCCATTCCCGTCACCTTACCCCTGGGTCCCCCCGTGGGGGGACGGCTCCGGCACTTCCGTTCCGCCTGGTCCGCTGTTACCACGGACAGGTGGGTCTTGGAGGTGGTGGGAAGAGGCCTGCCTCTGGAATTCGAGCAGGCACCACCCTTCAGAGCCGTTGCCCCTCGGGGGCCTTCGGGGTCCCCAGCCTCACTGGCGGCTCGTCGAGCCGACATCGCTCTCCTCCTCCAGAAGGAGGTGATAAGAGAGGTGGCGGACCCTCTTTCAGACCCAGGGTTTGTGTCCAGGTACTTCCTGGTTCCGAAACGGACGGGGGGCTGGCGCCCCATTCTCGACCTACACGACCTAAACAAGTTCCTAAGGTCTCGAACCTTCAGGATGGTCACTCTGGCTCAGATAATACCATCCTTGGAATGCGGCGTGTGGTTCTGCTCTCTGGACTTGCAGGACGCGTTTTTTCACGTCCCTATCCGTCCGTCTAGCAGAATTCCTTCGCTTCGGCGGAAGGATCCCTTCGAGTTCAAGCCATGCCCTTCGGCTTGTCTCCAGCTCCCAGGTCTTCACCAAATGCATGGCAGTGGTGACAGCATTCCTCGCGGCGCTGGGGGTCCAGTGTACCCTTACCTGGACGACTGGCTGATAGCAGCTCCCTCCAGGAAGGAGGCGGAGTGGTCAGAGATCTGGCCCTCAGGTCTGCTCTCAACTGGGCCTCCTTATCAAGAGCCAAGTCGAACTCGAGCCAAAGCAGGTGATTCTATTCATCGGGCGCAGCTCGACTCTCTTCGAGCCAGAGCGCGGCTCCCGGCGGACAGGGCCGAGGTTCTTTCCTCCTTTGCCCGATCATTTCTGGTTGGGCAATTGCGCCCTGCCCGGGACTTCCTGCGCCTCCTGGGTCTCATGGCGGCCTGCACCAGCGTGGTCCGTTGGGCCCGCTGGAACATGCGTCCCCTTCAATGGGGACTGGCCAGCCAGTGGTCACAACGCTGCGATCCTTTGGACCAGCTTGTGTCGGTGACTCAGGGGATGTGGAACGCTCTCCAGTGGTGGACCGTTCCAGATCATTTGCAGGAGGGCATCCCGTTCGTCCGCCCCGAGCCGACGGTCTCTCTATCGACCGATGCCTCTCTGATGGGTTGGGGTGCCCATCTGGGGGAACACCGGGCTCATGGCCTCTGGTCCCAGCGAGTCCGATGCCACATCAACCTGCTGGAGCTCGAGTGGTCCCGCCTAGCTCTCACCGCCTTTGCTTGTTCCTCCGGGGTCAAGTGGTCCGAGTCCAGACGGACAATACCACGACCATGTTCTGTCTAAACCGCCAGGGCGGGCGCTCCATGCTTCTATGCAAGGAAGCTCTCCGATTTGGTCACTGTACGCAGCCTGGAGGCGGATCTCCTAGCCATTCATGTGGCAGGAGCCTCCAACACCCTGGCCGATGCCCTGAGCCGGATAGGGGCTGCATCCCACGAGTGGTCTCTCCTGCCGGAGGTAGTACAGTATCTGTTCTCCCATTGGGGCACACCTCAGGTGGACCTGTTCGCCTCCAGGAGAACGCTGAGACTGTTCATGCCCGCCCCCTCAGCAGGGCTCGCTGCAGGGGATGCCTTCTGAGGCAGTGGACCCGGGCCTCTTTTATGCCTTTCCCATTTCCCTTGATCCACAAGATGCTTCTCAAGGCGAGGAGGGAAAAGCGCAGGTGATTCTGATAGCCCCAGACTGGCCTTGCCAGTTCTGGTACCAGATCTCCTCAGTCTCAGCTCCAGGACTCCGGGAGCTTCCAGCTCGCCCGGACCTGCTCTCAGTCAATCAGGGAAGGTGTTCCATCCGGACCTTCAATCCCTGCACCTGACGCCCTGGTTCCTGGCTGCAGAGTTCCAGGCCTTGGGTCTTTCCGACGGGTCCTCAATGTAGTTGAGGCGTCCCGTATGAGTCGACCAGAAAATGTTATGCCTTCAAATGGAAAAAGGTTTTCATTTGGTGTCAGGGCAAGGGCTTGACCCTTCCTCCTGTTCCTTGGCAAGCATCTTGGACTATTTATGGTCCTTTCTAATCAAGGGCTTAGGTCGTCGACCCTAAGGGTGCACCTGGCAGCCATCTCTGCTTACGGGCGCGGGCCGGAAGCAGTCGTGGCGCAGGAGAAGGTGGTCTGGCTTTTCACAAGGCCTTGATCACATTTCCTCCAGTGCGGGAACCCCACCTCCGTGGGATCTACTGCTGGTACTGGCAAAGCTCGGGCAAGCCATTGAACCTATGCACAGGTGTGCTCTCTCTCACCTGTCGTGGAAGACCGCCTTCTTGGTGGCTATCACGTCAGCCAGAAGGATGGAGAGCTCCAGGCGCTCCATCGTGTCTCCTTACCTGGTCTTCCACAGGGACAAGGTTGTCCTGCGCCCCCACCGAAATTCCTTCCGAAGGTGGTGTCGGAGTTTCACCTTAACCAGGTGTTGACTGCCGGTGCTACTCCCAATCACCTCGGAGGCCGAATATAGGCTCCATACTTTGGACCCTAGAAGGCGCGCGCCTATTACAAAGAGCGCACGGTTGAAATTGGGAGAGGTTCGCCAGCTGTTTGTCACCTACGCTGAAGCCGCATCTGGCAGACCTGCAGCAAGCGGCAGACGATAAGCAGGTGGGTCACCTCCTGCATAGATCTCTGCTATAAGTTGGCGGCATGGAGCCTCCCAGAGGGATAAGAGCTCATTCTACCCGCCATACTGCTGCAACGGTGGCTGCTTCCAGGGACGCCCCTATCCAGGAAATTCCGTAGCTGCTACCTGGAAGTCAGCAAACACCTTCATTACCCATTACCACATCGACCTTGAGTCACGCCGGGATGCTGGTTTTGGGGCCTCGCTCTCTCCAGTCTCTCTTTCCCAAGTAAGTATTGGGGTGTGCGCCTTGCCTCCCTCCTCCTGGAGAACTGCTAGGAGTCTGTTAATGAGTGTGGATGAACAACATATCCATGTCCCTAGAAATACAGGTTACTCACCTGTAACAGGAGTTCTGGGAATGGTATATGTTGTTCATCCACCACATCCACCAACATCGACTTGACGCACAACACAAACTTCCGTGAATCTGGCGTCATGGGAGGTGGAGCGAGTTATACACCCGGTGGGTGGGAGGAGCAAGCTTGAAGACCTTCCGGCAAGATTTAAAGCGGCAAGGATACCTGCCAATGAGTGTGGATGAACAACATATACCATTCCCAGAACTCCTGTTACAGGTGAGTAACCTGTATTTTTGCGAGCCGCCATCTTGTTTTAATTTTTTCCCCTAAACAAAATGTTGTAGCGTGCCCCGTGGCTGACTTCTTTTGCAAATGAAGCCTGGGTTTTGTTCAGGGTGACATTCTCTACAATCCCATGCCTTTGGTTTCCTTCATTTGGCCAAAAAATGGCGTTTAAACTTCGAAATTCTTCATTCAAGACTCGCTTCGATCCTTTCTTTCGTAAGCTGACAAAAATCCCCTTTCATTAAAAAGCAACTTCACAGGTAACAAAATCCTTGATCGTGATTTAGGGAACAGATGGCCCTATCTCACAAACAAGGATCAGCTCACGAGGGGATTTTGTCGGCTAAATGATATGGGATCCAGCTGTGGAAGATATTTGTCAGCTCGTGAAAGGGGATTGCTTTTGAATCCTCTTTCGTGGAACTGACAAAATCCTTTCACAAGCTGATCCCCTTTTGTGAGCTGACAATATCCTTGATCATCCAGCCCGGTGGCGCTGAGGGCTGAGGCGCTGGATGCCACACTTCGCACCACACCAGCGACTTGGGTTCGTGAGAGGACTGGAGGGTCGGCCAGGGGGAGATAGGCTTGAGCGTTCGACGACAGCTCACCTTCTCCAGGGAGGGAAGGGGCCAATGCCCGCACACTTGCCTGACTCTAAGCGGAGGCTTGGAGTGTTGCAAGCCCCAATTGTAGGGAATGGTTGGCCTCAGTACAGCGTGGACGTCGGCGCCTCACGCCTTGACATCAGGGGGTTACACGCTGTATGGGGGAGGGAAAAAAGCGAGAAAAGAGCCTGCCACCGCTGGGGAGATGGGGAGCTGGAGATGTTCCTATGATTTGCCTGCGCCCACCCAACGAACCCAGACCGACGAAAAGTAAGTTACGGGGTGTCCGCACCCCACCTCATCCCCACCCGGGAGGTAAACTGCGGCTTCATGGGGCCTTAAGGGTCTATTCTGGGTAGGGTGCCAGGCAGTGGGATGTCTGCCATGTCTCCCCTGATGGGTCGGGGTGGCAGGCTGGGGTGAGGCGCATACAAAAAATTCTTTGATCATCATTTCCCGACCAGATGGCCCTTCTCACGAACACGGATTGGCTTGCAAAAGGGGATTTTGCCACCTCGCGAAAGAGGATCGACTCGTGAAAGGGGGTTTTGACAGCTTGCGAAAGGGGATTTTTTTTAATTACTCATTCATGAGCTGACAAAATCCCCGTTCATGAGCTGTCAAAACCCTCAGCGAGCCAATTTTCGTGAGCTGATAAAATCCTTGATCGCGACTTTTAGACCAGATGGCCAAAATCTGATGATCAAGGATTTCTCATGAACGGCGATTTTGACAGCTAGCGAATGGAGATTGACCTTGCGAATGGGGATTTTGCCATCTCATGAACTAGGAATTTAAGGCAAGGCAGTTTTATTCATATGGCTCCCAATCCCGTAGGCTCTGGGTGCCGAACATAAACAAGGACATACAGCAGTAAATAAACCATAATAAAACCTCACTTAAAAACATAACAAGATTAAAATTCAGTAAAACTGAGGTTTCCAGAAGTCAATCTTCAGTGACTGGCAAAAGTTAGGGATGGTATCAGCGGTCAAAGGCCAGGATGAAGAGGTGGGCCTTTAGCCTCCCCTTAAACACCTAAATCGAGGAGGCCTCCTGGACAGCAGGTGGAAGTGAGTTCCACAGGGTTGGCCCAGAGACACTAAAAGCACGATCTCCCAAGGTCTTGAGCCAAACCCTGGGAACATCCAGGAGGACCCTCGAGGAGGAGTGGAGGGCGCGAGCAGAGGACTCCAGTGTCAGGATCTCGGACAGATAACCAGGACCCAGCCCGTATAGGGCCTTAAAGGTGAGAAGGCCTACCTTGAAAAGGACCCTCCACCTGACTGGCAGCCATTGCAGAGCATGCAGAACCGGGGTTACATGACTGGACCTCGAAAGGCCCCTCAGTAACCGGGCCGCTGCATTCTGTACTAGCTGCAGCCTGCAGAGGGTGCCTCCCATGACCCCAAAGTACAGAGCATTACAGTAGTCAAGCCTAGAAGTCACAAAGGCATGTACTAGTGTCAGCAGATCCTCAGCCAGAATGAGGGGCTTAATCCGGGCAATGTTCTGTAAGTGATAAAAACCACTGCTGACTATAGCTGATACCTGACCTTCAGTGGTCAATCTACAATCAAGGATCGCACCTAGATTTCACACCCTCGGAGAAACTACCAATGGAGTAGATCCCAGAACAAGTCTAGAGTTAGCCCCCGGTGGCAACCCATCACGCTCATGACCAGGCTCAATCACCAGCACCTCAGTCTTAGCCAGGTTAAGTCTCAGCCAGCTGGAAGCCATCCAGTCATTGATTTTAGCCAGACAGCTGTTAAGTACGTCAACTGCTCTCAATGTTCCAGGTGTAAAAGACAAATACAGTTGGGTATCATCTGCATAGCAGTGAAACTCCACACTATATTGTCAGATGATCTTGCCCAGGGAAGCATGTGCACTGCGAACAACATTGGCGACAAGATCGAACCCTGAGGTACTCCACAAGACAGAGGCATTGGGGAGAAGGAGGAAAAATTCCCCATCACCACCCTCTTCACTCTGTCTGAGAGGTAGGTCTCAAACCATTTGATAATGGTGCCAGTGAGTCCACAAAGCTCACAGAGTCAATCAGGAAGCACAACGTGATCCACAGTGTCAAAAGCTGAGGAGAGATCGAGGAGCACAAGAACTGACCTGTCTCCTCTGACTTTAGCCCTAAGCAGATCATTATGTACTCTCAGTAGAGCAGTTTCAGTGCAGTGTCTGGCCCGAAACTTTGCTAGTGCACTGTAAATAAACATTTTGATCTTTTGGCTTAAAATTTGCAGGGTATAAAGGGGGTGTCCGAGAGATGTGAATTACGCTGTTTAGGTGTAAAAAACTTAATCGATTCCATAGATATGCCATTACAAAGTTGAGATTTTTCCCATAGGATAACATTGCGGCACCCACAGTGACCTTCAGTGCCCGTATCTCGGAAACTATGCGAGATACAGATTTTTCAATATCCACAGCTAAGCACACGTGGCGGTTTCAAAGTCATAATTTCAAATGCAGCGGAATTTTTTTCATAGCTTTTACGGTTACTGAGACATTGTCAAATTAGTGTTACAATAGTTACTTTTCAGCCCTGTAGGGATACTGTATGGCTGTGTTGTTATGTGTAAGTGGAAACGCAGGGCCTGGAAGGCCCGCACTCCAACAGATGCATATTGTCATGCACAAATGGGCAGCTTGATGAGAGCGTGGGGCCCACAGGGCCCGTGCTCCCACCAACGCATACCACTTACTAGTTACATTACACTTTCTCAAACAGTAAGGAAATTAATTGCAAAAAAACTTAGTTAATGCATCAGTTAGGGTTGAAGCAACAAAAGTAGGGAAATGAGATGTTAGGGTTGAGCCCCTAACCCCCCCACCCTACCACCCCCAACCTCCATCCTCCACGTACCAACAGGCCTCGGTGTCGCAGGGGTGTTAGGCCTAACTCTCAGCCCATTCTCCTATGCTGTACCATGTCAGTCTCTTTACACATGGAATAGAGCGAGAGTTAGGCCTAACGACCCCATGGCACACCCTGATTCCTGTTGGTGTGTGGAGGATGGAGGGTAGAGTGGTAGGGTGGGGAGGGGGTTAGGGGCTCAACCCTGACATCTCATTTCCCTACTTTTGTTGCTTCAACCCTAATTGATACATTAACAAAGTTTTTTGCAATGAATATATTTATATAGAGAGAGAGAGGGAAATATATTCTTTGCAAAAATCTTTGTTAATGCACCAGTTAGGGTAACTTAATGCCACAAAAGTAGGGAAATGTGGGTTTCCAATTCTAACTCCCCACCGCAAAGCAGCAAAAGGAAAAAACATTAGGGTTTTGAGTCTCTGGAGTCTTGATGAATCAGTGGTGGGATCTTCCTTGGTGTTGTATACCATAGTGCTATCCCCACCCAGACCCTAGCCATTAGTCCGAAGCACAGGGTGCAGGTCCAAGCCAGTGCCTCGTAGTTATACACTCTTCAAAGGTAGAGAAGTATGTCTCGCTACATGTTGCCAACACAGTTTATTGTAACTTTCTTCATGCAGGACCCGCAGGGCCCTGCATAAACAAAGAAGATCATGTATGATGTTGTTTGCTGAGGGAAAGACATTGGATTTCCATGAGGGTTGAGAACACCAAGGTTTCTTTTTGAAATAGTGGAATCATATCCTCTTTAAGGGACCTGTGTGAACAAATGCAGATGCCCTGTGCCCGTATACTGTCGAAACAGCGATTCCAGAATGGCGCAGGGTCAAAACAGTGCCAGATTATGGTGAATGCCAAAAATCGGTGAACTCACTGTACCCCCTCCCCAAGTTCTGGCCCCCACCAGAGTTGGTATATTTAGTAAGGAGGATTGTAGGGCACGGGTTGCGCAGCACCCTGCAAACAGAGAGTTTGCCAATTTCGACATTCACCTTAATCTGGTGCTGTTTTGACCCTGCACCGTTCAGGAGTTGCTGTTATGCTGTGGAACCCCCTGTACCAAGGGAGGACTCTGTCTACCTACGGAAGTGCAGTGACTGATGTGAAGAATTCAGGGGCTGCTTGGTGGGCTGCAGAAGCGCAGGGTCCTGTGGTCCCTGTGCTTCCATGTGGCTGCACATACAGACACACAGGGCAAAGAGTGACTCTGTCAGCCAGTGCAAAGGACACTCTGCCATCCACGGGTGCAGAGGTCCAGGGCCCTATGCCAAGAGGACAGTTGTCTTCACTGTATGATACCTGGCTGATGCAGACAACCCTGCACATTTCATTCTCTGGCTGGGGTTGTTGCATAACAGCGCCATTCGCCCACCCTCACCACATCCAGCAGTGTCATTGAGCTCTCTCCTGAACTCAGCTCACTGGCATGGGATCACAAGCATACCTGCTAGGGTTAAGAGTGGCACTACACACAAAGTTTGTTAACGGTTATGTATTTTTGTTTTTCAATTTCGACCCCAAATTTTCAAGATACTGGTTTTATAATTTGTCTTATAAACATGACATGTACCATTTAAAGTATACTGGCTGAAATGTCATTTTGCACCAGAAGTGCAAAAACAATGTCTTGTCCAGGATTTAAAAAGCGATACATGTCACATTTATAAGGTAGTATGAAAAAAGTGGCTGTGTTGAAAGTTTGGAGTCAAATTATTGAAAATTAGTGAAGTTATGAGTGAACATTGAATACTGCAACTTTCACTCATAACCTGGGCATTTTACCGTATTTGTACACAAAATTGTCAGCATAGCCTTCTTATTACCCCACCTCATGAAGCCAGTAGTAAAAATGTTCAAATCCCCACCAAAATTTCATTCCGTGGCACCAAAGCATCATTCCACGCCATTAGTGCAAAAACACATTTTGGCCAGGATTTGAAAAATGACAGCTGTCACGTTCATGAGATGGTGTAAAAAAATGGCTATGATGAAAATTTGGGTTCAAAATATTTGAAATTACCAAAGTTATGAGCAAGTGTAGTAAAATTCCAATGTAGGCACATAACTTGCAATTTTTACATAGTTTGACTCCGGATTTTCAACATAGCCGTCTTATAACCCCACATCATGAATTTTCAAATCCTGCCTGAAAGGTGATTTCGCCAAGCGACTGCAAAATCGCCTTTTGAGCCTGATTTGCGTAATTCTACCACCAGTGGTCAAGAGGTGAGTCCCAAAAAGGCCATGTTGAAAATATGGGATCAAAGAATGCAAAAATAAAGTTATGCATCAGAGTTCAAAACCCCATTGAAATACATTGAACCGCACTTACTTAGTTTCATATTGCAGTTGGCAGTTCCAGCAGCTAGATGAGTCTTCAGTCGGAGAGTGGATCTTCACCATGTTACATGTTCAGGTAAGCGAAGGTGTGTGGGGGTGGTCGGGGTGAGATAGGTGAGGGACCATTTTCTTTTTTGTGGGAAAAAAAACAAAAACAGTGAGGACAATTTTCTTATTTTAAGGGGTAAATGACATTCTGACACTAGGGATTGGGCACCCCAGTGTAGGGCAACTGTTCAGCAGCGCTGGGGTGGGCACAGGTGCCACCACCTAGAAAACAGGAATGGGGCAGGCAACCTGGAGGGAAGGGGGGAGACAGAAGTGGTACTGGTGGTGGGCACCCTGATCCACTTATCAGAGCAGATAGATAGATAGAGCCAGACAGAGAGAGGCAGACAGAAGAGGGGATCGGTGTTTCAGTGGTCTCACTGCAGCCCACAACATGACCTCCAGCTGCAGCTGCAGAACTCAAGAAAGTCCCTCTGTTCTCATACAGAGAATGCAGGAGAGTGGCTCCTCTCACTAATCTAGGCACTCTGGATTTTGGGGTACCTAGAAAAAGTATTTCTGGTAAGTTTTAAAAAAAACAAACATCAGAATCTAGCTAAGTAGATCCCATTCAGCTTGGTTCAGGTGTTTGTTTTTTAAAACTAGATTATTTTTATGCATTTGCAAAGTTTGTGAGTTTCAAAAGAGAAAAAAATGTTGGGTAGCATGATTGGTATTTTTGTCAGCACGAGAGTTAAATCATGAAAATAAGCAGTTGCAGTAGTTTTTTTTTTTTTTACTGTTCGTGAGGTAAGTCATGAAAATAAGCAGTTACAGTAGGTTTTTTTACTGTTCATGAGGTAAATCATGAAAATAAGCAATCTTGATCATTTATTTATGTATTTATTTTTATCGTTTGTGTCAGGACATTAACTCTAAAATCATCAGAACTCTGGATCCATATACTAATTTTTCATGAAACCTTCCAAAGGCACACCTTTGGCATGGGTCTCTTCAACCCTGAAAATTTCATGAAAAAAATCCACACTGTCCAGGCTGTAGGTGACAGTAAAAAATACCCAATGTTAAGTGTCAGGAAACCAAACTTTTTTTTGTTTTGTCACGCCGTATATTAATAACCAAAACAAGATGCCATCATAAAACCTTTCATATCTTGAGAGTCTGGCAGCCTGACCACACGTTCCAAATTTTGGGGTATTTCGACAAACTATACCAAAGTTATTAAGGTGCAAAAATTGGAGTTTAACATTAAACAGCCTACTCAGCCCTTACTATAGGGGCACTACCATGCCCCTATAATATGTCACTGAACTGGGAAAGCATTCCACAGATTGCCTGAGACTGAGAAGGCAGCAGGAGTTGGAGGATAGAATTATTTCCCCAGCATTCAGAAAAATATACTACTGTACCCCCAAAAAATGGTTGGGGGCTTACCAGCGCTTCCTGCCAGCCCTCCTCCAGTCACCGTCACCTTGTCCTGGGTCCCTTGCTAATTTTTTCTGCCACCTGCTGGCCCCCGTTGTTTATCTCCTTGTTAGGGGCACCGGAGGAGCATGTTCTAACATAAATTAAATTGCTCGTTATGGCGAAAAGGGAGAGCACTGCCACCATGCAGCTTGCACGTGAATGTGCGAGCTGGTGGCTGCGCATGCACGGAACAGTGATATGGTGCTGGAAGTGTAAGCCGCTCATTGTGGCCATACATTGGCTCCTCTCAGTGTGCTCTGACCCCTGGACAGCTAAACATGGTCGGAGATACACGGGAGGCTCTGATCCCTAGACAGGTAAACGGGATCCTGAGATACATGGAAGGCTCAAGAGGAGCAAACATATCAACTCTGTTGTGGTGCAAGTAGGCGTCTGTTACTTTAAATGCTACAACTGCTGCCTGGACGTATAGGACTGCCTGCTACCTGGGGAGACGTTATAATGGAGGAAGAGGCAGGCAGAATAAGCCTCATTCCAGCTCTACTCTGCCTGCAAGCATTTGGGCTAAGGGGCCATTAGTGGACACTGGGGGCAGATAGGTATAAAATAATATTGTGAGGCTGCAAAAGAACTTGACAGTTAGACTGCCCATGAACTGTTTACAAAAGCAGCCATGTTTGATGCCTTTGACCCTGCCCAGCCAATCAGATTCCTAGGAGCCCTGAAGGACTGCAGCTATGGCTCCTGGGTAGGGGGTATAGACAGTTTCTTGGTGCCCAAGCAGCCATCCAATCAGGTGTTGAGAGGACTTAATTAATATTAATTTCAAGGACTGACAAGTGTGTTTAGTCAGTCGGAGGTGTTTTTTCTTGCTTGAGCCCCCAGGGACAGTTATAGCTTGGGGCAGTTCCCTTGAGGCTCTCCATGAGTGAGGAGGGCGTACAGCCAGTCACCAGAGCTGAGGGCTTCCACAGCCAAAGACTGAGAGACTTGCCTAACTGCCCAGCATCTGGAAGCCCCAGATGGAGAGTGACCAGATTGTTTGGGAATAACTCCCTTTGCATCCTGAGAAAGCCAACAGAAGGGTTGAACTGGGAAAAAAAGCCTGCTGTGTCCCTAAGATTGACCCATTCCAGCATTCAGCGAAAGGCATTCTGAAGGTGACAAGCTGCGAGAGCCCACGGCCACCTAAAAGGGGACAAGCTGCAAGACATCGCTCTCAGTCCCCCAGCTGCCTGCGGCTGCTATCAGAGTTCAGTGGAGACAGATCCAGACCCTGCAATGTTGTGTTTTCTAAACTGTGAGTAAATTCAGGGATTGCCTTAACCCTGGGCAACTGTGCAAGAATAATTGTTAACTCCCTAGTCAGCAACAGTGCTTGGTTCCAGTGTTCAAAGTTAAAGTTAAAGTTTTCTAAAGTTATATGCACCACTGCTGGCCAACCAGCTGCAACATGTCCGGCCTGCACCTTCTTAAATCTGGGTACCCAGTCAGGACTACAGGGGTTAGTGTGGTACCAGACAGGAGGAGGTGTTGGGGTTACTATGTATTGCATGCATGCATGCTGGTGGGGGTAGGCACCATTGTTATTGCTATTGCCAATGCTGCCAGTGTTGCTTTAGTCGTTGCTTGTTTACTGAATTTGCCAGTGTCAAGTTATTTATTTTCCCTTTCCAAAATCCTCTACCCTATTCCTACCCCACTATAAATAAATTTATGGTTAACTTTTTTTTACACTGGAGCCCGGTGAGCATATTATTAGCAATAGTCAATAACTGCATGCAACATAGAATACTAAGTTGTTTTATGGTATGTCATGTGTGGGGTGACTGGAAGGGGAGGTGGGTAGGTACAGCATCCCAGCGGTTGTACCCTACAAATATCTGGCCCACTATATTTATTCTGGGTGGAGGCACCGCACAGTATTTATTTCTATTTGGAAAAGGACCCCCAGACACTATCAGAACAGAACCCAGGACCCCTCAACCTGTTTTGTGGTCATCAGGCAGGGGTAGTAGCCTCCTGGTCCATGGCACCCAGGTTACACTACTTATACACATAAACCAACATTATCCTACATCTAGGAAAAAAATTTATTGGAAATATTTCACCTGTTACTTTTGTACCCCTTCACAGCAGGTAAAGCATACTCCCTGATATGGACCCACCTGCTAGCGACAATGTGGGGAAGGGAAGACAACCCATGCACACATTTTTGGGCAGTGCCTCAAGCTTCAACTATGTTGGGCTCCATTGCAAATAGAATTTGGGGGAAATATTTGAACACGAACATGTCTGAAAGTTTCAAGCAACCAAATACTAGGAAACTCCTAGGTATCTGTTTATTGATTGCTAGGAAAGCCATAATCAACAACTGGCTATCAGATAAGTTACCAACAATTGACCTATGGCAATGTTTACTGATGGATATTTATAATATTTTTTTTCTTTTAATTTATTATTGTTCAACATTTGTCTTTACAAAAATTAGTCAATACAAAATACAGTCCACACGTAACAATAAATAACAGCTATGTATAAAACATACCACATTTAAATAGTAAACACATCATGAAACAAAGATCAATTGGCTTATTCATACAATTTATTCACACCAATATATCACAACATCTTAATCTATCCTTATTCCAGCCACCATTTTTTTCTTGATTTTTGTTATAGTATTAAAGAAGATGGCTAAAGCTTTAATTGCTGCTGGGTCCTCATTTTATATTAATATTTCCAAAAATAATAAGTTGTCTATTTTCAATTTATCAGTAACATCAACATGAAATATAGTTTTAACCAATATACATCTGGGTAGCACATACCAAGAGCATAAACATACCACATGTTCCAGATTTTCAGCGCCCCCGTGGTTATAATCACAATTGCTTGAGATTTCTTAATTTTTGCAGTATCTCCTTTTCAAAATACTACTGTCAAATGTCTGAGACTTATAGGTTACAAAAGCAGATCTCATTTAGGTTCTGTTAAGACTTCCATGTAATATTGAATTTCAAATTTGTTTTGATTATTATTTGCAAACCATGGTGAGAATTTTGTTTGCCTAATTTTCTCTCTATCTACATCATTCCAATATGTTTCAACTCTCTTATTTATGTTTTTTTATACTGATCACTCAGTATAATATTAGTTTCCACATATTGTTTTAGCCTGTTTAATTTGCACGTATTCAACATTTTATAGACTGTCTCCAGCCATTTTGACTTATAACTGTCTCTATGGTGCCAATTTTCCTTTTCTATCAAACAAAGTTTAGTCAGTCTAGCTGTTGTTTGTTTGGTTAGTCCTAACCAGAAATTAAGTTTTTTGTATCCATGATAGGCTCAATATTGGGTATCCCAAGCTCTGCCCTAATGTATGACGAGGGAAATGATCTAGGCACAGTAAGTATTCTTCTTAAAATCTTATATATTGGGATCATAAGTTGTTCCCTCTTCTTCAAATCCCAGATCTCAGCTCCATAAGAGATGTGAGCTATATATTTTGCCTTAAAAGCAGTCAGCAATGATTTGAGGGAAAACTCCACGTACACAGTATTACATTTTCCCAATGCTAAAGCTGTTTTTTTTTGCTTGGGCAAAAACTCTTTCCAAATGTTTAGTCCATAAGCCAGATGAAGACATCACAATGCATAAATAAACATAAGCATTGACTACTTCCAGTTTTCTCCTCCTAGTCTCCAATTTCCATTTATTTTACCTTTGTCAAAAACAGTTATTTGAGTCTCAGTCCCATTAATTTGTAAGTCCAGTTTTTTTGACGTGCTATACAGTTTATCAGTCTGCTTTTGTAGTCCCTGTTTTGTCAGTGAAAATAATATTGTATCATCTGCAAAGGCCAATATTGCACACGATTGCTCCTTAATTTTAGGGCAAATCTGCTTCTGTCGTTATATGTTGCTTAATCAGAACATCAATATAGACTGAACAAAGGGTAGGAGCTAACACAGATCCCTGTCTTACCCCTCTGCATGTTTTAATTGGTTTTGTTAATTCTCCATTAGCACCATACCGAACTTTGGTCCATGTATTATCATACAACCTTTGTATTATATGCATTAACTGTCTATCAATATACTGTATTTATAATATGGAAAACCTTTCTGCTAAAGTAACACAGACCTTCCCTAAATTTTGAACTGTTCTGATGAGTGTTTTGCATAATATTGAAAAGAAACAATTTTATGTATTTCTACCTTTTAGCCATACCTGGCCTACTTACGTGTGTATTTATTCTATCGTAACTGACGAATACCCTGATATACTTTTGTATTCTGATCTGCAGTCCTGTTGTTGTTGTTAGCTTCTGATGTTCATTGACTATTCAATAAACAGCAATTAAAAAAAGGTAATATTTCCCAGGTTTCAGTGATAGTGTTAGGCCATTGGATGTCTCTGTCCGTAGGGCCAGTTAAATATTTATTTATTTATTTATTTAATATATTCAGTTTTTGTTGACCAGGAAAGGAGGGCTAGACAATACTGCTTATTTTCAGCCTTGTCCCAGTGGTGGTGGTAGGGGGGATAGGGGAATATAAATGCAAGTTAACTGAAATTGAACCAGATTGCATTTTAGTGAATGGGGGAAATTTGGGCAGGTCATGGGGGGACATTCCCCTGCTCTTTTCAAGAAGTGTCATGGGATCTTTAATGTCCATCTTAACAACCACCAGAAAAGGCAAACAAGACCTAGGTTTAACGTCTCCTTCGAAGGACGGTACACCCTGACAGTACAGCATCCCCTTAGTGCTGCAATGTGGTGCCAGCATTTATGGTATGAGTCCGGTCCTGGGGCTCGATTTTCAGAGCCCTGGGAATGCTGTGCAAGCCCCTCGAGCACTGGTCATTTGGCGCGCAGGGCTTGCAGTTTTCTCCTGGTCAGCAATCGGGATTTTCAAACCCGAGTGCCAAATGTCTCAAGTTAGACCAGCTTTTCCCTGGTCCAACTTGCATCATTTGGGGTACCCTCTTTATGGGGCTTGTACCATATCTTTGGTGCCGCCTGCCATAAAGTATGAAAAGTGTCACCACTGTGCCCGATGTACTAAAATTGGGTGCAGTTGCATCAAAGGAGTTTGGTGCAGCTGCACCAAACAGCGGCGCTGACTCTGTGCTTGACACTAACCCTGAATCATCCTTTGAAAATTGAGCCTTGGTGCGGGACTAAAAATTACCACCTGACCCTGAGGCAGATTTGCTACCATCTGAGGCACAAAATGCTATAATAAGCAGGTTAGTCCTGCGAGCATGTTATGCACATCATCTGGTGGACCCACTGTACAGTATGATGTTGATATTACATTCAGTAAAATCCTCATGATTGATGAAAGAGATGATTGTTTCCTTTGAAGAGCTTTCTTGAGCTTAGAAGGTGATTTGGCTCCTTTGATCAGCCTCCAGACATTATCTCATGTCATTAAAACAGTTTATAGGATTCTAGAAGGGAAGCACAGGTACATATAATTGATCCTTTCACTCAGAATCCATGGCTGCAGATGGTTACTGCCTTCAGAAGCATAAATTACATTTTTCTTTTTTGGTTTTTTACAGCAGACTGTTGGAAAGTATGATGGGGGTTTGTTTTGGAATCATCAATCCATTAGTGCCTTGTGACTTCAACAGGGCATGGAAGCACAGAAACATAGACAGTAAGGACAAAAGATGACATAAAGGGGGAACAGTCAGCACTAAGAGCCCCACACCCAAGTGTGGAACTTGTCCGAATTAGCATTTTATGTGTAACATTTTACTTTTACTTTACCGTTAACTGCATTATAGTAGATGGTACCGGACTGATTCTGATGATTTCCAAGCTGATATATTCTGTAACTACAAATCCTAGAACACCCTGCTGCTGACATCAGACCAGTAGGAAGCAGTGGGAGATTCAATAGCCTGCAATGCATGTTAGAGCTTTTATAAGCTCAGATCAAGTGTTTGCTAGCCTTGCTGTTCTCCTAGGGCTAAGTGCTGTCCTCTGTGACTGTACTTAGACCAGGGAGGACAGTGGAACCAGCAAACAAAAGATCAGTTGCGATTAACTAGGCATCCGGGGTGCTGCTAACTGGGTCTGATAACTTGGTATCCAGGTGCTGCTAACTAGTTACCGAGGTGCTGCTGAGTATCCAGGTGCTGCCAGCTGGGTACCAAATAAGTACAAAGACATGATGGAAGGTGGTTGCCTTGACACCCAAGCAGTTGTGTAGTGAATCCCGAGGCACTTATGCTGAAGGCATTCAGCACCTGGAAGGTGTTTTCTCCCACCAGCCCCTGATTTCTTATTGCACTTATAAAATGGGCTACTCAGTACAAACGATTAATGAAATAATCATTTAAAAATGTAAAACACATTCTTAAGTTTTTCTTTAGCTAAATTAAAAAATAATCCCTTTTTGCACAAGCTGTCCAGTAGATGGTACAGTATACAAATTATGGCTGGGCGGTGATCCACGTCTGCCTCAGTAAATCAAAGAAGAGAGGTATTTTCCCTCTAGTTGTGTCACTTGCATTGTGCCTGCCTTCCATGTGGTTCAGATGCTATACTTTTGAAGAGGTGTTTTTTTTTTTTTAAACCAAGGATTTGGTGTTTAGTAACCTCCACTGTAGCAGTTTTGAAGTGTTGATGTGTTTTTAACATTTTCTAACTTGCTGCAAATTTACTGTGTCCTGGGACAGAATTTTTTAATTAAAAACCACCATCATGGTGGCAGTCATTTGTTTTGCTGGATTGTAGTTCGTAGGCATGTAAACCCCCCCCCCCAAAAAAAAAAAAGACTTTTGGAGAGGGAGGCAGGTTGGTAGGAGGGCTTATTGGGCATGCAAGCTGGGGATGAAGTGGGGTTACACGCATCCTGGAACATCGGGAGAAATTGACCTGTATTGGGGGAGGTGACAGGTGCAACTGATCGGGTGGCCGAGTGAGTAAGCGAGCAGCTGTGTTGCACTCAGGCAGGAGGATGAAATCTAAATCTGTCAACAATGATGACTGCACTGCTAAACCAAGTTGTTGCCACTTGTTTTTTTTTTAAAGTTGAATGTGAGTGCTGCACAAATGCGGGGGGCAGCTGTACTACGAAGTGAGCAGAAAGGTAGGTGAACAATTGGTGGCTTGTGTCTTTCAGCTGGTGAAATCAGTAACTGATACATGAGCCTGAAGAGGCCTGCAACTGAAGTTGTTCCATAGCAACAAAAAAGAAAGGGAGAGGAAGGCTTCTGTTGTATTTTTCTTTTTAATATTGTTCACCTGTGTGGTGGTGGGGGGGAGGGGAGAGTCAAGAAAAATGTTGGTTTAGGTTGTATTTTGAAATGTTGGGAAAGTGTTAGGTAGTGGGCCTTTCACTTTAGAAACATGACTACCAGATTAATGTTTTACATTCTAAGTTGCCCATACTTATTGTTAGGTATTCTGTTTGCCGTATGGTACAGATAGTTAAGCACATATATTGGGAGCAACTTCGACCAGTCAGGACACAGGAAAGTTATTCCCCATATTATAAGGTGCTTCTAAGTGGGTAGCCATGTGACGCTAACTGTGGATTCTGACTCTCAGGTCTGTGCTAGTAGAGGCAGCAGGCAGTGCAGCCTCCAGACATTGGTTCAGATGCTGTACCTGAAGGTGCTTTGAAGCATACAACCTCTGGGAGTAAAGCTGGGGTAGTGGAGTTACTGACTATATCCCAAGAACACACCTGACAGGTGGTCAGCCATTTTAAGTAACAATTATGGAATTTGACACTTGCACACCTTTCTGACTAAAGTAACGTGTATGAACAGTGTCAGAAGAGAGAGGAGACAGGGAATTTTTTTTTTATGGGTGGTAAGTTCTGCTATTACGGCATATTACTTCTCATGTGAAATGAAAAATTAGCAAAATCCTGAAAAAGAATCATGAGAGGACTCTGGGCAGCTGTACCATAATCAAGTGCCCCTGGCGGAGGAAAACTTACGAGGAGCACTGTCAGTGCAGCTCACATTATTTATTTATTAGCTTTTGTTTACCGGGTAGGCATACTAGTCAAGGAATGCCTATTTTCAGGTACGATCCGGAATATTACAAGAGCATGGTTTACAGAACAGTGCAATGTTCAAGCTGTTTCTTTCTTTCTTTTTTTTTAATCAGCATATTTGGACACAAGCTGTCTCAGCTCAGTGTGCCTTTCACAGTCAAAAATTACAAATAAATAAAAATATTTTCGGACAGTGTTCCTATAGAAGCAGTTGGGCTATAGAGCACTCTGGGACTGATAGACTTTTTTGCTATCTAGCGTTATTTCCTAAAAGAATTACGTAAGTGTTCAGTAGCGAAACTGGGCATTGGCAGTCGATCTCTGGGTCAAAAATCACATTACATGCAAGTCAGTTACTGTATCCAAAAGAGGCGTGAGCACCAATATAGGCAATTCAATCTATGGTGGTTTGGAAATTGATAGTCTTAGGTATTTGGCAGCTTTGCCTAACATGAATAAGTCACTTGTCCCAAACTCCAACTCAGTCATATAATAGTTTTGTTTAATCTTTTCTTCATCCTTTGCCAAGCAGCCTTTGAACTGTTAATGTGGTAACTTAATGCTATTTTAGCACTGACTCAGATTAGCGTCAAATGTTTGATTAGACAATCACGTTGATATTGTGTAGTCCTGTGGTAAGAATCTGCCTTTTGTCAAGGAGAAAAAAAGACTTTTATAACCAAACAGCTCTTGTATCTTTTGCATAATGCAATGACAAAGGGCTTGAGGTAGGGAAATTCCATGCAGAACCCACAGAATTCCATGCAAACACAGACACACAGGGATTTTTGTCTGCACTTGTGCTATGGACACACATGAACACACACACAAACACTTTCTGTGGTGGGCTGAGAGCTGTCATACTTTGCTTCATCTAAACTAACAGTACAGCCTATTGCGGCATGGAATAAATCAGATTACATAGTCTTTTCTCATCATTTATGGGGGTCTACACATTTTATTTTTAATAAAAGTGTTTCTCATCTCATATGAAGATCCACTAGTTATCTTCTTTTGCATTTTAAAGTAGTCATTCACATTTTGGTACTAATTTAGTATTCTGCTCCCTGGCCCCAGGGCTCACTCCTTAGTGGACAATACTCACTGCCAGCTCCCAGTGTCCCCTCAACCACAAGGCCAGATCTGTCCTTCTGTGGAGGGGGCACCCCTCCTGTCCTTCATGGCTACTGGAAGTTAGAGAAAAGCACCTAATTTTCTTGGAGGTCGAGGCTGGGTGACATGGATACTGCCATGAAGATCTGGTGGCATAGGTGAGTATGCATGCAGAGGCCGTTACCTAGAGCCTCCCAGCTGGGACAACCTGTTTTTCTGGTCCCTCCCCCTCCTACCTGCCTCAGAAGCCCACATCACTTCGGCATCCTGGAGGGTGCCACCTGCCGGCATGTGGCCCACCATGTCAGCTACAGCGCTACTACCATGTCACCACCAGGAGCAGTCTCCAAACTGTGCAGTGCCTTATCCTCCACTGGGAGGAGGGCATCGTCACAAGCACTCTGTCGCCTTCCCTGCTGACCTCTGCTCCTGATATCCCGGCATCAGGGCCTGAACCCTGGTAGCCAGCACACCAAGCGGATGCCTTACTGCTCTGCACCACAGGGTCAGCTAATATTCCTTTCTTTTTATTCCATTTTAGATTACCGTTTTTCTCCTGTTTAGTATGTTGTCCCTTCCAATTTGACTCTGCATTTTTTTAATTGAAATAATTACTGGTAAGCAGCATTAAATGTGGGTGCCGCAACATTTTCTTCAGTAGTGTCAGCTGTATTTGAACTCTCATAAATACTGCTTCCTAACCTTATGAGAATGGGAGACATCAGGGCCCGGTTAACTTCAGTCTGCAAAAAAGTTCTAACATATTGAATATAAAAGTAGATTTGGCACCGAATAAACAGATTTGGATTCAGAACTGAACAGCAAGGATCAATACTAGGGTTTGCACAGGAAAGGCTGATGAAGAAGAAAGATTTTGACATGAGCTATTGCTGTAAGCAGTTAATTTGGAATGGTTAGGGTAAGCGAGGTTTGATCTTGTCTGACTGCAGAACAGATAGTTTGCTAACTAGCAGGGGGACTGGCAAGATTTTTAGAAAAGAAAAAAAAACTCACTTGAGTCACGGTCTAATAATAAACAAAAACTAATGAAGCCGTTCCATTTAGCCCCACGCCCACAGAGTCCAGATCCAGTTTTGAGGGCTATGTGGTCAGCGATGCAAGGCCTGTGTGGGTTGGTCACCACCCTGACAATCAGGGGATTTTCTGCCTTTTTCTCCCCTTCCCCTGGATGGCAGCAGCCAGGGTCTCACATGTGTGTCCTTGCTGGAGCCTGGCTTTGGGGGAACAACCCTACCCATAGCATGTGTGTGTGCATGCCCTGCTCATACTGACTCCCTGGGGCTACTAAGGAGCAGTTGTGGAGTGGGCAGCATGTACTTCAAAGGCTGGCGGTATTGGCATGGTTACCTTACCAGCCTCCTACTTGGCCCACAGCACTGACAAGACTCAGGGGTGTGAACCCGGGTCTCAGGCATGGGAAGTGGTTCCCCAATCATTGTGCTACCAGGCTGGCTCACACTTTAAGTTTTATAGAAGTATGTTTTGAAATTTGCTTAGGCAACCACCAATAAAAGAGGCACCAGGATAGGCTAGGGACACTGTACTTAAACATAAAGCACCCACACACTCAATTTAAATGCAGACAGTACCTAAATGGTTCAGAGGTTACCAAAAGCCAAATGTAAAAGAATCTGGGTGTAATGATGAGGAGTACATTCAAATGGGACCAACAGTGTCGGGTGGCAGCTGGCAAGGCAAACAGAAACAATGACATGCTTCAAGAAGAACTCCATAAATAGGTCAAAAGATACTATGGAGGACGGAGCCTGCAGCCGCAGTTAGCAGTGATGTTTCCAGTGGTTCTTGGCTTGAGCACATTTTCGAACAAAAATTAAGTTTACTTTCATAGCTGTACTGACCCCAAACTTACTCTTCCAGCAGAACTGTGTTGGGGCTATACTTGGAGAAACTTTTGCTTCAGTTGGTGAAGGGGAATCCAGAAAAGGAGCCGGAGATGGTGGGGTTTGGTGAGGCCAGCAGTCCATGGCACAGAGTAGTGATTCCAAAACAGCAGAGGCGTTAGATGCGGGTGAACCTGAGACTACTCTCCAGGATATCTTACGAGCTATCAAGGTGTTAGACTGACATGTTGCAGCTTTGGTTCAGAAAGTCATTGACTCTCAATCAGGACTTTCCATTTGTGAGACAGTATCACAGCCAGCTGCGATTGAAAATAAGGAAGTGGTGGGTGCACTTTGTGGGCCACGACAGCAACAGCAGGATGCATTTAAAAACAATAAAGCCCTGTGGTATCACCTGGATGCGAAAGAAAAGCAAACTAGATCCTCGCTCCTGGGAATACTGGTGGTCCCTGAGGCATAGGAGGGTGAGAGAAGCTAGGCAGAGACATGCAGCAATAACTAGCCAACACACTGCAGCTTGAAGCACTGCCCACTGTGCACTGGGCATATAGAATTAGCGACAGAAAGTACCAGGAGAATTGAGCAATATACACAACTGTATTAGTGGTGCTGCCTGGAGTGCACGAGAGGGACTACGTTTTGGACTGGGCCCATAACTACTGCTGTCTGGAATAGAATTTCAGTATACCCAAAGTTAAGCTTTGCCACTAGATATAGGAGAAAATTGTTTGCTGGCCTTAGAGCGTGTTACGATTGTTGGGGGTATCAAACAACATGCAGTATCTAAACAACTTAAAGGGTAATTATTCTGGCCAGTAATATGCATATGGTAACCTTCATGAAGCCAGTAAACTGGTGCACAAAATAAAATCAGATTTTAGGACAGGAGCTCCACGGAATGACCGGAGTCAGAATGAACTTTCTTTTTGACCTTTATTTGTGTGGCAGCACACAGCACAATAAGTAGAGGTATCTGATGGGGGGAGAGAGAGTTGTAGTAGCGGTGCAGGAAAGGCACGTTTAAAGGAGTAGTATAGTCAAAATCTGCAAAAACATATGTTGTGAACAGTGTTTTGATTTGTATGTGTAGTCACGGTGCGTCCTTCACTTTGTTTGCTATTAAGAGTTTTTTTTCCTAAATTAACCTACCAGTTATATGGTAGTTTTATGACCCCTGGAGATCTGTCTTAACAAGGTTTGTTGTTGTTCTTTTTCCCAACAAAGACTTCTGTTCCATGTGACAGGCATGCAGGATGACTGATTCAGCAAGTACTAGAGATAGGAACCTGATTTTCTGGCCTCCACTATATAGCTTGAATTCATTATTTTTGTTTTCAATGTGTGTGTTAGGTCTAGCCAGCAGGAGCAAATGTTTTGCTTTTAAAACTTTTCATTTCATGAAACTACACACAGCCATAAAAAAGCACACAAATCACCCCAGCTTATCAGTGCTATAATTAGTAAAGACTCTAGCTGTTTCCTTACAAGATAACACACTCAGTTAGCCCTGAAGTATTTGCTAAACTGTAAATGTAGCCATTAGTGCTCACTGGGTAAGGATAGTTACTTAATATCACAGCTCTGCTCTTGTAAATTGACTGTAAACCAGTGGTTGCTGAATCTATGGTACTGGACACAATCACTGTCACATGGGACAGGAGGCATTGTAGGAACAAAAAGAGCAATAAACTATGTTAAGATGGAGATCTGCAAGCTAGCCCAGTGGTGCAGAGGGCTGAGTCACCTTGAGCACCTTATCTCTCTCATACCAGTGACCCCGGTTTGGGAACAAGTTTGGGTTGTCAGGGGTTGGCCAGGTGGGGGGAGGACTGAGAGAAGGATCGAGCAACCGGTTGATAGCCCTCTTCTTCCTCCAGACTGGAGAGGCAAGCCTTCCTGGCTCTTGGCTGCCACCAAGTGGGCAAATGGGGGACTGGTGCTAGGCAGGGTGGGTGGAACGGGGGGGTTGCAGTTTCCAGTGCCCATGCATGCCTTCATGTGCATCCATGACCGTGTTGCCAAGGCCCCGGGGAGTTAAGGGGAGAAAACAGGGAAAAAACTGTGCCCACCCATATGTGGGGACTCTTGGGTCTCACACTGTGGGGATCCTGGCTGGCCTAATGGCTAGGGAGTGGTAGATGGGACTGGGGGTCCTGAGGCAGGGCCTAAAGACAGCAGTGGGTGGCAGTGAGTGGGCAAACAGCTGAATGAAAACAAAAAAGATGGAGATTCAATCATAAAAGTAGCAGGCTAATCTAGAAAAAGCTCCTAATAATAGACAAAGGGAAGGATACTCTAGGACTGTACACACAAATCAAAACACTGCACAACATATGTTTTAGCAAATTCTGACTGTACTACTCCTTTGAGGAATTTAAGGAGTATATCTCCGAATGTCTGTGCTTTAACAGTGTATTTCCTAATGATGTGGTTGTTTTAACATTGCCCTGACTGCATGGGTTGACTCACTGTTTCCTTCCCACCCCCTCTGTTCATCCCCCTGGAGACTGTATGGACTTTCTTCTTTCGAATTCTAAACACTGAGGTACCATTATGTATTTTAATGACATTTAATACTGACCATTACTATACAAAACAATGGGAGGCATTTCTGCAAAAGATGCAGCAACATTTTACTGTTACAAGATTTGCTTGTAGCAGTGGTTTGGTTTAGCTATAGACATTCTTTAGAAATAAAGGGTCTCTGTAGTTTGTATACTAACATACTAAAATGCCAGCAGAATAGGCCTAACGGTCTTTCGTGTCTGCTCGTTTGGTCAGTCCCCAACCTGGGTGCTGACCTTGCTGTCCCCCTCGCCTTCTCTGGCTTCTCCCTTTCCAGTTCCGGATATTCTTGCTGCATTGGATTTTGCTTCCAGAACCCTTCCCCTGTACCTGTCCCACCTCTTGAACCCCTCCACTGTCGCTGCCTCCACCAGCCCCCTAGGCAGTGCATTCCATGGCTGCACCACCCTCTCAGTGAAGTAGCACCTCCTCCTTTCTCCCTGAATCTTCCCTCCAGCTTCCAGCCATGTCCTAGTGGCCCTTCCTCCTTCCTTGCAAGCACCCGACTGTTCCTCCCTATTTACCCTCTTCATGTACCTAAGACCTCTATCATGTCCCCTGGGTCCTTCTCTCTTCCAATGTGTACATATTTAGCTCTTGAGCCTCTCCTCATAGGTCCTGTCCCCAAGCCCCAAATCATTTTGGTTGCCCTCCTCTGGACCCTCTCCAGGAGGTTAATGTCCCGCTTTAAGTGTGGCCTCCAAACTGCACGCAGTACTCAAGGTGCGGCCTCACCAAGCAGTTATACAGAGGGAGTATCACTTCCTCCTTCTGGAGGTGATCCCCCTAGCGATGCATCCCAGCATCCTGTTGGCCTTGGCTGCCTCCCTACAAGTCTCAGAGTTGTTCATCTTGACATCCACCACCACCCCCAGGTCCCTCTCAGCCATCGAGACTTGTAGCATTCCCCCCAAGGGTGTACACTTGACCTGGGTTTCTGGCCCCCAGGTGGAGTACCTTGCATTTCCCTGCATTGAACCTCAGCTTCCACTTTCTAGACCATCTTTCCAGAGCCTCCAGGTCCCCCTGTAGGGCCACCCTCCCCTCCTCCCCATCCACCACCGCCCCCAGTTTCGAGTCATCTGCAAAGAGACTCATCTCACTCCTGATTCCTGTCCTTATGTCCGATACGTAGGCGTTGAACAGAAGGGGCCCAAGGACTGATCCCTGTGGGACCCCACTAATGACCCTCCTTGGGGATGAGACTATCCCCAACTACGACCCTCTGGGTCCGGTCCTGGAGCCAATTGCCTATCCATCTGATCATCTGGTTCCCACCCCATTTCTCCAGCTTATCCAACAGGCCCACGTGAGGAACAGGGTCAAATGCCTTGCTGAAGTCTAGAAAGAGGACATCCACTGGTCTACCCAGGTCCAAGGCACTTGTCACCCAGTCATAGAACTCCACCAGGTTTGTCTGACACGATTTCCCCGGGATGAATCCATGCTGTCTATCGTCCAGGCACCCTGACTTATCCAGGTCCCCCCTAGCCTCTCCTTGACAATGCCCTCCATCACCTTGCCCACCACGAGGTCAGGCTGACAGGCCTGTAGTTCCCTGCCACCTCATAGTCCCCCCCTTGGCCAGATGGGCACTATCGCCACCCCTCTGGACATCGACACCACCCTGTCCTCAGGAGATGGTGAAAAGCTCTGCCAGGGTTTTGCCAGGACATCTGCAAGTTCCTTCAGCACTCTGGGATGTAATTTATCCAGCCGAGTGCTTTCTCCGTCTTAAGGAGCTGAGGGGCTTCCTTCACTCTCTCTGCTGTGATTTCCACTTCCGGTGCCTTCTCCCTGCTTAGCCCTCCCCACCTGCCAGTGATGCCTCCCCTCTCCCCAGACCTGCCAATCGGTGGGGTCCCCCCTCCTCAGTATCTCTGTCTCCTCCCATGTATGATGCAGCACCCCCATTTTCCCTGGTGAAAACTGAGGTGAAGTACTCATTTAGTACCTCAGCCTGCTCCCCGGGTCTTGTGCCCATCTCTCCCCTGATTAATCCTGCTAATCTGCCCCTTCACCCTTCGTTTTTCCCCAATGTATCTAAAGAACCCCTTGTTCCCTCTCCTAATTTCCCTGGCCAGGTTCTGCTCCTTCCTTGCCTTAGCTGCCCTCACCACTCTAGTGGCCCTTCTAGCCATCAGCTCGTACTCCCCTCGATCCCTTTCACTCCTTGAGCACTTGAATTGCTTATAGGCTGCTTTCTTTCCCTGCACCACCTCCTGGACCTCCCTGGTCCACCAACAGGGTTTTTGGGCCCTACCGCATTTTCGTCTTACTCTTGCAGGTGCTGGTAGCATCCTGCCCCTCTCCTGATGATTTCCACCACTATCAGCATCCATGTCTGACCCAATCCCATCCAAATGCTCCTTAAGAATCCTTCCCATTTCCTTAAAATCCGCCCCCTGAAGTTGGTTACTCTCCGTCTTTGTGCAGCCTTGTACCCTCCTAGGTCCAGGCAGAACCAGACCGTGGCATGGTCACTCCCCGCCAATGGGTCCCTTACCTCAGGCCCCAATCTGGTCACTGTCTGCCAGGACCACATCCAGTACCCGTGCCTCCTGGTCGGTTCCCTCACCTGCTGAGTTAGGAGCGCGTCTTGAAAGACATCCAACAACCTCTGTTCCCTGGTCACAGAGGATGTCATAGTCTCCCAGTCTGTTCCTGGCATGTTTAAGTCCCCCAACACCACCACTGTCCTCTGCCCAGTTCAGCAGTCTCCCTAACATCTGCCACCAGACTGTCCTCCAGCTCCTCCCCAGGGCAGGGGGTCTATACACCACTCCTATTTTACCCTCTTGCCTCTTGTTATCACAGACCCAATCGCCCACGGGTTCCCTCCGCCCTCTACTCCCCTATGCCAATGCAGTTTTTGACTATCATTGCTACCCCTCCTCTCCTTCCCTCCCCCCTGTCCTTCCTGAACATAGTGTATCCCTCCAGGTTCAGGTCCCAGTCATGTCTTGCAATGGCCCAAGTCTCAGTGACCGCTGCCACATCCACTGCTCCCTCAGTTAGCATCGCCTGGAGCTCAGGCATTTTATTGCCCAAGCTCCTGGCATTTAGCAGGACTACCTTCCACCCTTTCCCTATAGTTACATTTCCCCTGCTCGTGTTCCCATGGGGATTCTGTTTTCCCCTGGTCTGCACTTTGCCAGTTGGCCTTTTCCTGCAATCCTCCTGGTCCCCAGGGGGGTGGAGACAGAGTCCCTCCTTTATCGGCACCCCCTTGACAGCCTTTTCTCCCATCCCACCCCCCTTTCACAAGTTTAAACCTGGAAAGTAAACTGTATAGAGTTAGGTAATGGTTGAATTGTGCTCAAGGCTGGGGGCTGGGAGGCATGTTACAGTAATGACAGCTGACATATTGTATGTTATTTGGGTCTTTTGACTGTTAAGGATGGCCTGACACCTATATTTACCTTAGGGAGTATTTTTATATTTGAAAGTGGTCCATCCCGTTATGGCCATCTTTGTGGGCTCAGGTGTATTTGGTAAAAAAATTATGTCCCAGTACCTAAACTAAGTAAATACCCCAAATACCCCCAAATGTGGCAATAACATGTCCAGATGTCCATGGCTTCCTATTGTGACAATGTAATTTGTAAAATATTTTTACTGTACATCTTTCAGGGTAAATGCTTGTATGATATTTTTATAAACTAATAAAAATAAAGTTTACAAACAAAATACCATAATGCCCATATGTCAGTCTTTGGTCAGGACCCATCCCGAATACAGCATGCAGTTCTGGTCTACGTGTCTGAGAAAACAAATACGTATGATCAAACAAACCCAGTGGAAGGTGACAAGGGGCTTTGAGGGCTTGGAGAACGTGAACGATGAGGACTGACAGGCAGAACTGGGACTTCTCACTAGAAAAGGGTGACATGATCGCAATATTCAAATACATGAAAGGGATAATACGGACAGATGGAACACAGCTCTTCAGAATGCCCAAGGATGAGAGAACAAGACGGCACACAATGTTAAACTGAAAATTGGAAAGTTTAAGTAAAAATGTAGGAAGTACTACTTCATAGAATGAGTAGTGAATATGTGGAACAGACAATTGGTGCAGGTGGTATCAGTCAGTCACTCACTGTAATATACCATATAATACTGTATAGCATTTCATGTACTCCCAGATTGATATCTACTAATGTTTATTTATGCCTACTTGACTAATGCATATTGCGTTTATGCCTCTTGTAATCCCCACCGCCATCACCATCATCTCATCTCTGAACAAGATTCCCGACGGATTCTCGATGTCACTCTATACGTTTACCTGGTGGAGTAATTTTATTAGATAGATAGATAGACGGACAGACAGAGATAAATAAATATATTGTAGCTGCCTTTGAACTTGGACTTGACAGATACTAAAAGACAGTGGGGTGACAGGGTATTCCTGCTGAACTGGGGGGGGGGGCTTGATTGATCAATGGCCTATTGTCTTTTCATAAAATTGTATGCTTCTATGTACTTTCGCCATAACAGCCGCTGGGCTCTAACATTATAGTGCACTGACAGAAAACCTTTTAAAACGAACACACCTCTAGTTTAAAACCAGTATTATATCGTGTCAGTTTATTCATTCATTCAGATTTTATTTAATATAGTGCAATTCTCATTTTGATTCAAAGCGCTTTACATAAAATTTCTAAAACGTTTAAAATATTTAAATACAGTATGAATATGTACAGTCACATAACTAAATCACTCTTGTTTATCAATTAAAATTATCAGTTTAAACTATTACCAGTAAGACATTACCTAATTTAGAGGGAAAACCTGCTTAAATAAAAACGTTTTGCACTCCCATTTAAATGTGTTGAGCGTAGGGGAATCTCAAATATAATGAGGCAGAGCGTTCCATAGGGATGGGGCTGCACAAGAAAAAGCATGGGCACCCAGTGTTTAAAAAAAAACCTAGGAACCTATAAATGTCCCTTGTCTGTGGAGCAAAGGGGGTGGGAAGGGCGATAGGGACGCAGGAGGTCATAGAAACATAGACTTTGACGGCAGATAAGGACCGCTTGGCCCACCCAGTTTGCTCATTTTTCTACCTATTGGATAAGCTGCAGATTCTAGTTAACCAACAGCCTACTTCTTCCTACCCCCCCACCAGAATTGCTTCATGTCTATCCCAGGCATTCTTGAATTCCCCCACTATGTTTGACCCCACGACCTCCTCAGGAAGGCCGTTCCATGTGTCCACCACCCTCTCCATGAAAAAATACTTTCTTGTGTTGCTGCTGAGCTGTCCCCCCTCTAGGTCTTGCAGGTAGCTGGGCCCCTGACCATGGAGGGCCCTATAGGTCAGCAAACCGACCTTGAAGGAGATCTGCCACCTAACCAGCAGCCACTGCAGAGAGCGCAGCACAGAAGTAACATGACATGACCTAGATAGACTGGTCAACAACCTGGCCACCACATTCTGCACTAGCTGCAGGCATCGAAGATCTACCCCCAGCAGCCCTAAGTAGAGGGCATTGCAGTAGTCGAGGTGAGAGGTCACAAAGGTGTGGACTAGTGCTGGCAGATCACCAGGGAGTACCAGGTATTTGATCCTGGCGATGTTTCTCAGATGGTAAAATGAGGTCTGGACTGTGGCCGATACCTGTAATTTAAGCATCAGGCCACAGTCCAAAACAATGCCAAGATTCTTTACCCAATCCGAGGTGAACAACTGGGAGTCCTCCAGCCTCAACCCTGAGACTTGACCAGATTGCACCCTCTCCCCTTGTGACCAGATTCTAGCACCAGTAAGTCAGTCTTGTCCGGATTCAACCTGAACCAGTTAGCCCTCATTCAGTCTTGGATTTCGGCAAGGCAACGATGAAGTACCGAAACCATCTCCTGCTGCTCGGGCGCAAAAGACATGTATAGCTGAGTATCATCTGCATAACAGTGAAAACTCAGCCCATACCATCTTATAATGTCCCCTAGCAGTAGCATATACACCACAAACAACATGGGGACAAGACAGAGGTCTCTGGGACCCCACATGGCAGGGGCAAGGGTGCCGCAGAAAAAATCCCAGACACCTCTCGCTGCATCCTGCCACTGAGGAAAGATTTAAACCCGTTTAGGACTGTACCAGCCAGTCCACAACAAACCTGCAGGCACTCCATCAGCACCCCAAGGTCCACGGTGTCAAATGCTGCTGAGAGATTGAGGAGAATAAGGATGGAACATTTTCCCTAATCCCTCGCCGCCAGGAGATCATTTAGCACCCAAACCAGGGCCGTCTCAGTACTATTCCTTTTTCTGAAATCCAGCTGCAGAGGATTGTAGATGTTGTGGGTTGTTAAATAGGTCTCAAGTTAAATGGACACCATCTTCTCAATAACCTTGCCCACAAAGGGAAGGTTAGAAACAGGTCTGTAGTTCGTCAGGTAGTCCGGATCCAGTGAAGGTTTTTTCAGGAGTGGTCTTACAACTGCCTCTTTCAGGGGACCAAGAAAGACCCCTGTCACTAAGGAACATCAGACTATCCTGGCTAGGACCACGCCAATGACATCAACACACCCCACTAGGAGGCGTGTTGGTCCCAGATCCAAACTACAGAAGGTTAACCATAACTCCCGGACGACCCTCACTACATCTACAACTGCCCACTGGTCAAAGTCGGACTAGACAGACTGAATGCCTGCGACCTCAGGCCTGTCACCACAAGCCCCATTACAGGACACTGACTGGATTTCCAATCTGCTGGATGCAATCTTATCAGCAAATAACAGAGCGAACCCATCACACCTCGCTTGTGAAAATGCTCCTCCCGACCGAAGACAGGCTGAATTACACAGTGTACCAACAGTGCACAAGAGCTGAGCTGGTCTGTTAGTTGCTGCAGCAATCTCCTTGGACAGGAACTCCGCCTTCTTACAGGAGATTGCTGATTGATAGTCCCCTATAAAGGGCCATCAATCTAAGCTTGTCCTACTCCAAACCAGTCCTCCGTCAGCGTCACTCCAACCCTTGACCCCTCATCCTCATCCTCATCTCCCTGAGAGTCCCATAAACCAAGGGGATCCCTGGTGTGAGGTGAGGGGTCAAACACGGACAGGTGTGATGGAGTCAAGGGCCTCTGCAATAACCTTATTATAGGTCAAAACCAGTTCTCCTGGCTCCTCGCATGCACTCATCAAACCTGATTGGTCCAGCACCACCATCAGACCCTGTAGGGTCAAACCTCTTAAAGGGTGGTACTGGACCATCTCGATAGGGGTAGGTCTATTAGGGAGCATCTCGAATGAGAACCTCACAGTATGGTGGTCCGACCAGGCGACTAGCTCCACCATAAGGTCAGAGACCTCCATTCCCAACAGGAAGATGAGGTCCAATAAGTGGCTGTGTATATGGGTTGCAGAGGTAACAATCTGTGTCAGGCTTAATGAACACATTTTTGGAGGAAGTCTTGACCAAACTGCGAGAGTTCGTCATCGACCCAGTCATTGAAGTCACCCAGAATAATCTATCTGGGCGACTCCAACACCAGTTCGACAACGAAGTCTGCGACTTCCTGCAAGAATTCCTTCTCACCGCCAGAGAGCGGTAGATGAGAAGGATCCTGCAACCTACACCTGCAGCCCATTGAACGGCCACACATTCAAAAGACCTCATTATTCCCACTGAGAGGGCTGTGAGGTTCAGGTCCAACTTAAAACAAATTGCCACCCCCCATCCCCCACCCCTACGATCCTCTCTAAGGCAGTGTATCACTGAATACTTGGCCAGAACAGCTGATTCCAAAACAGGACCGTCATTTTCATCCAGCCAGGTCTCGGTGATGCAAGCCAGATCAGATGTTGCAACAAGAGCAGCAGTAATTGCCATCTTGTTCTTAATAGATCTGGCATTGCATAACACCACCCAAGAGGGATAGGTAGATTAGGCTGGTCCAGCCACCTGTCCACTAACTGTGGAGCCCTTGGGTATGGGCACCATGCAGGGAGAACCCCTTTCCTGGGGCCATTTCACCCCAGGGCACCTCCTGGTTCCCACCACCCCAATCCACCCCCCCCCAGCTGTATTCCCCCGCCTGACTCCGCAAATCTCCACTTCCCTCCCCTACGTGCTATCCCCAGCGCCCTACAATGCCTATACCTCCGCTGTTAATGGGGGACAGTGAAGAGACAGAGATCGAGGAGCCTGGAGGGGGAATAATACCTTCCCCTGGGAGCTATTGACCAACACATATTACACCTTGGGCAGACTAGATGGATCAAATGGTCCCCATCTGCCGACACCATTCTTGTGTTCTTATGTAACACCTCAATAACTTTACTATCACAGCTATAAACCAAAACCATAAATATCTATTAAATCATCATTAAAATATTAACTCACCTAATTTACTATTCACTCCCACATATATATCACTCACACTCTCACACCACAACCCCAAAAAAACTCCCCAACACTCCCCCAAATAATTACAATTAAATTATTATACTAGGGAGTCCATAAATCTGTAGAGCAGTTCTCAATATCAGTTCTTAGCCTAAAATGGCTTCAAATCAAGAGGCACTGTCTTCTCTCACAGGGCTACCGCTCAGTAAACTGTTTTGCACAGGATTTAAAATGTTTACATCATATTCCTTTAAAAGCTATAAATTGGACCCCCTCCCAAATAATAGATAAGGGTTAAGACAAAGCACCCACCCACATTTTAAGTACAACAAGAGGAAAAAATGGCAAAAAACACTTTTTTAATATAAGGGGTGTACCAGAGACAGAGTAAGGCTTTTACATAGACGCCTGACAAGCACTTGAACTAGATTCAATACAATTTGACTGTTCTCCTCAAAGAATGGCAAAGTAGTTTTAGGTCTTCAGGATTGTTCTTGGCTGGGTTTAAAAGAGAAACTGATAAAACACATGCTTGTTGTTTTGATCTTTGAACTAGGCTGTTACCTTCCTTAAGACATTCTGTTAGAATTTCCTTGGGAAAACAGTAGAGTGCAGTGACGCTGAAATGCTGTCACAGAGTAATTGTTAAAGGAGTACTACAGTCAAAATTAGCAAGAATATATTTTGGGCAGAGTGTTTCGCTTTATGTGTGTAGTCCTGGTGTGCCCTTCCTGTTTGCTATTAGGAGTTTTCTTTTTCTAAATTAGCCCACTAATTTTATGGTAGTTTTATGGCCCCTGGGAATCTCTATCTTAGCATGGTTTATTGTTCTTCTTTTCCCTACAGTGCATCCTGTCTCATGTGATAGTGATGTGTCTGGGACCACTGATTCCACAAGTACTAAAGATAGGAGCCCGATTTTCTGGCTTCCAATAAATAACTCTAATTTAGTATTTTTCTTTCAAAATATATTTTATTCAGTTTGCAAAATACACAAGGCATTTCAAAAACCACTTGGCAAAGAGTATAGGCATATGCAGAGATATATCACACTTGGAGAGCAGACTCTCTACCTTTCGGTACAACATGTGAGGGGGGTTACACCTTAATTATACAGTATTACATAACTGCCTGTAATTTAATTACAAAATAACATAAGCTTTTGCAGCAGTGCTTTGGATCACATTCATTAGTAAGTGTCCGAAAATGTCCAGGATAGTATTACCACTACTGTAACGCCACCTATTGTGTGGCGATAATAAGTCCAAGCAATGTAGTTGATAATAAACAGGTATTTCAGCTTGCCCCTGATAAGCAGTAAAGGATGAACTTCAGAGGTTCTTCAAGCCATCCTTAGTATCAGTAAAAAATGAACGGGTTGCACAAAGAAAAAATATACCCCGACTAGCATATATAACTATTTGTAACATACAGTTGAGCTCTTAAATATATCTGTCATAGGACTGTCAACTAAATGACTAAGCAATTAAACTGCTACTTGTAAGTACTTCACTTTAAATAACAAATATGAATAATGACAGATATTAAAATCCATAACAGTTCCGTAGTGACTGTGAACAATATGGATTTGATTCATTTGCTGAACTGACCCTGCAAAGCAACAATCTGCATTTATATTTGCTTGCAATATTTATATTTCAGCTCGAAAGGTACTCACTGCTCCTTAATATGAAGTGTTGCTGTGTATGTGCGATCCTACTGCCCAGCACATTTAGCGCCAAGATATTAAATTGAGTAGTAGTAGTAGTAGTAAAGTAGTAACAATTTTATTCATTATAAATAAATGAGTGGGTGCCATTTTGTAATGTCCAGCTCCCCTAATTGCAAAAAAAAAAATTAAATAAAAGGGTTCCTACTACTCCATTATTTCATACTAGGTTTCTTACTAGGTTTTGTACTAGGTTTCTTACTAGGTTTCTTACTAGGTTTCATACTAGGTTTCGTACTAGGTTTCATACTAAGTTTCTTACTAGGTTTCTTACTAGGTTTCGTACTAAGTTTCTTACTAGGTTTCGTACTGGGTTTCGTACTAGGTTTCATACTAAGTTTCTTACTAGGTTTCATACTATGTTTCTTACTAGGTTTCATACTAGATTTCGTACTAGGTTTCATAGTAGGTTTCGTACTAGGTTTCTTACTAGGTCTCATACTAGGTTTCTTACTAGGTTTTGTACTAGGTTTCTTACTAGGTTTCATACTAGGTTTCTTAGTAGGTTTCATACTAGGTTTTATACTAAGTTTCATACTAGGTTTCATACTAAGTTTCTTACTAGGTTTCATACTAGGTTTCTTACTAGGTTTCATACTAGGTTTCTTACTAAGTTTCTTACTAGGTTTCGTACTAAGTTTCATAGTAGGTTTCGTACTAGGTTTCTTACTAGGTCTCATACTAGGTTTCTTACTAGGTCTCATACTAGGTTTCTTACTAGGTTTTGTACTAGGTTTCTTACTAGGTTTCGTACTAGGTTTCTTAGTAGGTTTCATACTAGGTTTTATACTAAGTTTCATACTAGGTTTCATACTAAGTTTCTTACTAGGTTTCATACTAGGTTTCGTACTAGGTTTCGTGCTAGGTTTCTTACTAGGTTTCATACTAGGTTTCGTACTAGGTTTCTTACTCAAATCAAAAATTCCAAAAAATCTAAATCTTTACTTAACCAGGCGAACATCATTCAGCAAGCTCAATTTCGAGGTGGACCTGGGCAGGATACATAATCAATACATGAGGAGGAAACACACTTACATAGTCAATACATAGGGTTAGAAATACACACAGGAGGTTTATAAAAGCAATGGAGTACATTGTTTTTGTTTTTGTTTATTTACTGTTTTAAAAAGTGGGACTGAAAACTAGCTACCATGTGTAATGTACAGTCAGTACAGCACCAATACTACAGTCATTACAGAATAATCCTATGCAACCATATTTACAAGATATACATGGAGCAGGTTTGAATGCAAATATTGGTTGAGTACGGGTGGGGCACAGGTGTAGAGAGGGGATGTAAGGGTATATTTGTATAAGTGCAGGGTGGAACCCACCTAGGACGTAGATCGCATGGGACGGTATGGAACAGTTAGAGGGCTAGGTACTAGGCACCAAGAAACAGGTGACAGAGGAGGACATGCAAATAAGGGGAGTGTAAGTGGATACCTGAGGACACAGCTAGGAAGGATCAGTGTCGGGATAGATAGAGCAGTAAGGTTCTTGTGAGCTCTGGCATTGATGGTAGGGGGGTCTGGAGTACCAGGAAAGGACTGCATGTGGTTTGGATCAGTCCCTTCTTAGCCTCACTTGTTAATAAGTATTTGATCCTGTAAAAGAGGCCAAGCTGCTGCCTCAGCTTCTTTATGAGTTCATCAATATGATCATTGAAGGAAAGTTTCTGGTCAATCCAAACCCCCAGGTATTTGAATTTTGTTACATAGTCCAGTGATTCGCCGAGAAGAGTATACATCTGGGGTATGTTTCCTTGAGTTGCAGGGTTATTAGCATGTACAAAGGGAGAAAAAAATCATCACCTTTGTTTCCTTTTTTGCATTCAGGAGCAGTTTCTGATGCAGTAGTTGTAATTGTAGTTGATTAAATTCCTGTTGCAGATCCCTGCAAGCTGCTTCCAGGGAAGGTCTTTCAATATAAAGAACCGTGTCATCGGCAAAGAGATGAATGTTAGCAGATTTGATGCCAACATCAATTCTGTTGATGTAGATTGCAAAGAGCAACGGACCCAGAATGGAGCCTTGCGGTACACCCCTCAGCAGAGGTTTCAGTGAAGAGAGCTCCCCTTCCGCGTTTACCTGCTGTTGTCTTCCTGTGAGGTAATTAGAGACCCATCTCAAGGAGAGGGTGTCAAGGCCGATATTTCGAAGGGAAGCCAGGAGTAGATCATGGTCAATGGTATCGAATGCCTTGCTTAAGTCCAAGAAAACAGCACAAACGAAGTTCTTGGTATCCAGGGCACACTGCCAGTCATTAGTCACTTTTACGAGGGCTGAGATAGTACTATGCTGTGACCTAAAGCTAGGTTTCATAATAGGTTTCATACTAGGTTTCATTCTGGGTTTTTTAGACAGGAGAAGACAATGAGCCCATTAGTGCCATCTACCTGCATCAACGGATCCAACTAGTCCCTTCATTCAGTAATACAGAATCAATTTTCCCTCTTAAATATATCCAAACTACTACTTGAAACCACCTCATTAGGTAGTTGATTTTCATATCCTGCCTGTGCGCTGAAAGAAAAAAATTATATCTTCCATTTTTTTACAACTGTGTCTAATTTAATTTGGAGTTTATGTGCCCTTAGGTAGTCAGGCTTATCCTGAATTTTTTAACCCAGTTCTTCCACTAGTTCAGCATCGTGCATAATCTTGTACATATTTAATAAGTCTCCCCCTGATCATCCTCTGTTCCAGGCTATAAAGCCCTAGGTGTTGCAACCTGTCCTCATACCTGTGTTCCCGCAAAGCCCCTGTCATCTTTGTAACTTTACGCTACTCTCTTTACCCAGTCTACCTTGTCCTTCAAATGTGGACTCCACAATGGAGATCCATAATCTAGGTGGGGCCTGATGTATGACCTGTATAATGGCATCATGCAGCTTGCTGATTGGTTTAGAATACCTCTCTTAATATTCCTGATCATATAATTTGATCTCTATATCAGTTTAGTACAATGAGCCCTAAAGTTGAAGTCTTTATCCACAAATATACCAAAATATTTTTCGAATTCTACCTATTTTAGTGGAATTGCATTTATCTGATAGTTATATTTTGTGTTGTACTTTCTCATGTGCATGACTGTACATTTATCAACACTCAATAGGGCAGACGGCATTCTCACACCATTTCCCAAATCTCTGGAACACTTTATCCCATCAAATTCGCCACTCCTCCCCCCACTCCCTCTCCTCAGCCCTCCAAAATGACCTCTCCTCAAATTGCACCTGCCTTACTTGTACTTAACTTCCCCACACTCTGCTGTCCTTCCAGCACTTATGCTTTCTTGTCAGTCTTTGATAGTACTTCATAGGTAGTACTTTGCTGTATTCTGTAAATATGTAATTGTTCAGTATTACTATATATGTAGTTATTGAGTGAAATTATGTTATTTTTGTTCTGGCTTGTATTGCACTACTTCTCTGTATCCCCCTCCCCAGGTTGCACTGGGAAGTGAGCAACCTATTTGTTCAGTGTGCCTTCCTGGTGAAACATTTCAATATATAAATAAAAAATAAATAAGTAAATGGCATACCATTCTCTATTGACCAGTTCTCAATCTTTTTTAAATCATTGTTTAAACTTAACAATATTTCCAGGTGTATTTACGGGCCCTCCTAGTTTAACATCATCCACAAACTTTACCAACTAGTTATTTATTCCATGGTGTAGGTCACTAACAAACAATGCAAACAAAACTGGCCCCAGGACCGAGCCCTGGGGGACCCCACTTGTCACATCACCATACTCTGAACGACATCTTCTTACCCTGACTCGCTGCTTTCTCATAGTCAGCCAATTTCCTATCCAGTTAATGAGTTTACCATCAACTCCTATTTTGTACAATTTTTTTTAATTAGGGAGATATATGGGACTTTGTCAAAAGCCTTCTGGAAGTCAAGGTAGAGAACATCTACCTTGTTGTCATTTATGCTTTTGTTGACTCTTTCATAGAAACACAGTTGGTTTGTAATACATGCTCTATTCTGTCTAAAACCATGTTGTTTAACATCCCTTTTGTTAATATTATCATGATTCTTTTACAGTTTAGTTTTAAGAAAGCTTTCTGCAATTTTACATAGAACTGGGGTCAGACTTATGGGTGTATAATTTGACTGTGACGCTCTATCTCCTTTCTTAAACAATGGTACCACTATCACTGTCCTCCATCATGTGGTACCATGCCCATTGCAAAGGATGCATTGAATAAAGCTGCTAATGGTTATGAAATCTGGTTATGTACTTCCCTTAGTAATCTGGGATGTAGGTGATCTGGCCCTGAAGATTTATTCTCTTGTAGTTCTTCCAGTAATTTTTCTATTTCCTGGTCACTAATTACCAAGGACAATTCTGGGTATTCCTTACCTTTAACATATTCAATACTACCATTACAATTATTGGCTCTACGATGCCAGTTAGACAACAGTTTAGTCGACCGGCATCACAGTGGCCGGAATTTATGTTGACCATAAGTTGCAGTTGACATAAATCCATATGGGGACCAGTCACTTTTTTGCTGTGGCCGCCCAACCCCCACATGGAACCTTGCCTCCACCCCACCCCTCGCATTAAATATATATATAATCAACTCTGAGTCGGAGTTGATTCGGGAAGGGGGTGCAGGACCAGGAGACAGTGTGCCCGGTTCTCTGGCACACCATTACAGCGAACTGTCAATGTTGTCGGCATCAACGTTGTTTGCTGTAGTGGTGTCGCTGTTGGGGAGGTATACCACAATGATCAACTACTGTACAGAAGTAGATATTGAAGGCATCAACCATTTCTTTTGCAGTTTTTAGTTCTTTTCCCTCATGCATAATGGGCCCAATTTGAGTATTGTTCTTACTTTGATTAAAAATGGGAAGAGCATGGTGAAACCATGAGTATAGTGACAACATAATTCATGACTATACTTAATAAATGGCAAATATGTTCCCTCAGCTAGAATCAAACCTCTCACCCTTTGCTTATAAAGCAAGCACATATCCAGTGTGCCACCTGAGGAGCATTAAAGGATGAAGCCCAAATAAAATATTATTTGATTGCAGATAGACACATATATCTGTACTGACGGTACTGCCCACATGGCCATATAATAATTGAAGGAGGTAAAAGCAGGAACCCATATGTAATGTAACTAGCTATTGACCAGGTTTAGATTCACAGATTTATACTTCAGGAACCCATATTTAATGCAACTAGCTATTAATCATGTTTAGATTCACAGACTCATACTTTTAACTAGAGTCTCATATGTGGTAGTTGCACACCAACTGACTGCGTTACAGAAAATAAAAAAATATATAGTCTTAGTTTCAGCTGATCTTTGTTGCTGTTCTCAGTCCCCAGTCACTAAACCAATGTCCCCACCTTCCTGAGAGGCAGAGTCTGCTTTAATATTTTCCAACTTTTTACCTGCATTTTCTGGGTCTTTAAAGATGTAGATATCCAGGCATAACTGATGCATAACTCAGCAGGCAGTTGATGAGTTTGGACTATGCTAGGGGATCGAAGCCCCTCCCAAACTGCATCGAAAGCTTTACGGTGCTATCGCGTGGACTAACTTAAATCTGGGAAAAATATATGAGAGACTTATCTTCTAATGACATTTTCCCCTTGTTCTTTGTGGCTTGTAAGATAGAGTCTCAAATATGCGAACCGTGTGGAATGAGTAACAGAGTCTTGGGTTGGTTCAGGTCTGCTGGTTTGTGCCAAGGAGTAATCTGGTATGCTTTATGGACATGTGCCGGAATGTTTGTGTATGGCATTTGAAGGACTAACGTTGTTGCACATTTTACAGGGTGAGATCCCTCCTTCTCCTCAGGTATCCCTAACTCTCTGACATTTGCCATGTGGGCTGAGTTTTCTAGTGCTTCCAGTTGGCTTCTCATCACTTTGTTCTCTTTAGTGAGCCCTGCAACAGTGGTGGTGTTTTTATTTGGTGAGTCTTGCATCACTTTGGATTTGCTTGCTACTGAGTCGATTCTAGTCTCCATCACCATGAGGCGAATGTTGCATGCCTCCATTTTCCAATCGAGGTCCCTGATGGCCTGCAGCAGGCTAATGCAGTATAAAAATGTTGTCTTCTATGTGTGTGTCAGGTCTAGCCAGCAGGAGTAAATGCTTTGCATTTAAAACTTTTCATTTCATCAAACTACATGCAACCATATGTAACCCCCCACCGGCCTCCTCGTCTAGGTGCATAAATCATCGTCGCAGTTGTTCCAGGGGGCATTGGAGAGGACTACATCAAGCGCAACACCCGAGCCATTGCACCCCCAATTAAGATAGGAAAATATCTGTCCTACCTCTGGACGACTTCATTTCGAGGTGCACTCTCGATCTCACCTCCAGTTCTGGATCTGTTTGTTCCCTGAACACTGACCACTGGACCAGGATCTCCAGACTGCAACCTCCTGTCTCTTCTGAGCCCCAGATCCCCTCAATCCCAATGTAGCCTGATGGATAACTTCTGGAATTACAACTTATGAAATAAATTAGGCACATGGGAGGGGGGTTTCCATTTCATTTATCCCCCTTCCAAACTTAAAGAAAGAAAGAATCATGACAAGTCTCTTCCCAGCTAGCTTCTTTATTTTAGCTCCTGCATCCCAAATGATTCCAGGAATGCAAGGGTCACATCCTTCATCGAATAAATAAAGCAGCTCCATGGGACTATCTGAACTTTTTTACAACATACCCAGGCTGGACATTCTGAACAGCATAAATGGTTTACAGGCAGCACAAACAGGGCTTCTTCACTCTAACCTCTTGGATGATTTACCCAAGGAGCCTCCCCACTTGGAAAAACCCACAGGCTCATGGCTCACTGGCGCTGGTAAGCCAAATCTCTTTTTTTTCCCTATTCTGGGTTACACATTCTTGTCCATCTTAGTCTGGTCTGGCACTGATCACTGCCCTGTCTCCAGTGCAGGAAAACATGCTGCTTCCCCCACCTGGCCCCTGAACCTTGGCCCAAATCTGAAGGGGTGCCAGGATTTTTTCCTCCGACCCAGGCCCTGTAACCCACTCTCTCTCACTTTATAGGGAACCTAAACCTGCTGGTGCTCCCAACCTCACGGCACCCGTCCCCTCACTTACAGCCCAGCTCTCTCTCCGTACTGCTCTCCACTGGTGCAGTGGCCCTTAAACCTGGCCCTGCTCCAGTACCTGAGTTACCTTGATCGGACTGCCCTGCCACAAGACAGTCCTGGACCCTCCCACCGCCAAGGCCTCTCCAAGCAGCCTACCTCTGCAGATAGCGCCCCAAATCCTCTTTTCCACTCCCAGATGACCCTTAAGGAGGGTCCAGTCCCAGGTCCACATCCCTGTCAGCACATCCTGGGCTTATGGTAAGCTCCAACCAGAGGCCACCCTCCAAAGTCTGTCCTAAGACCTGCGACCCACCAGGTCCTTTAATGCCAGCGCCCCAGGGCCTGCCGCTCCAGGCAGGTCCCCTGAAATGGGTGAAGGGACCCCTGGCTCCCATCTACCCTCAGGCCACCCTGCCACACTGGGTATGGGGAAGAGCCACTGCCACTGGCCTCCCCTCTGTGGGGACCCTGCCACCATCCCCACAGCCCTGGCAGCCTGAGAAACTACTCCACGGGATCTCTAAGGGCTCCTGCCTATCCTGGCATCCTACTACCACCTGCATCTCCCTTACCTTGATGACACTGGCACCTGGCTGACCATCCTCCCCACGGAGCTTCCTCCCTGACTCCTTGATGCCACGTCACTGCAGAGGCCATCCCTATCTGCCACTTTGGGAGGGGTTGCCCCCACAAACCCAACTGGACCACTGAGTTCCCTTCCTGACTGCCTACTCCGCTCCTCCAGTCGCCCCCAGTCCCAGGCCTAACGCCTGGGCTGGAAAAAGCCCCGAAACTTCCTGTATCCAGCCTTATATACCTTCCGTAACCTACCATCTGCTGCCACCTTGAGGCGTCCAGCAGGTATTGACCCCATAGCACTAATAAATTCCCTAGCTCTGGGGAGGGGAAAGAGGTTCCTAAATGGAGCATAAGTCCCTCCTTCAAGGGGGGCTTACACTTACAAAGTCCACAAATCACCCCAGATAATCAGTGCTATAACTGGTCAAGATTCTAGCTGATTTCTTACAGAATAACCCACTCAAGTTAGCTCTCAGGTATTTGCAATACTGTAAATGTAGTCTTTGGTGCTAACTGGATAAGGAAACTTACTGAAAATCACAGCTCTACAGCTGTAAAATTGACTCTAAACCAGTACTTGCTGAATCTATGGTCCCGGATACATCACTGTCACATGGGACAGGAGGCATTGTTGGACAAAGAAGAGCAGTAATCCATGCTAAGATGGAGATCCCCAGGGGCCATAAAACTACTATAAAATTAGCAGGCTACTTTAGAAAAAAAACCTCCAAATAGTAGACAAAGGCAAGGACACGCTAAGACTACACACATAAATCAAAACACTCTGCACAACATATGGTCTTATTTCAAGGAAGGCTCTTGCATTAGGCCAACACTGGTAGGACGTAGCTGTTAGGCGTCGAGACCACATGGAAACTTTCTAGCTAGCAGTCTATCACGGGGGACCACCCACCGTGGACGTCACCTTCTGACGTTGGCCTATCCTATAAAGGCAGGTGGTCCACACACCCTCCTCAATTCTTTCCCACCATCAAACCGCACATGTCAGATCTTAGTGGATGTCGCAGCTACAGTCGACCGCCATTATTCGCACTTGCCGCATTTTTTTATTTTCCTTTTTCTTTTAGTAGAAACATCAATTTTTCGGTTTATGTCTTCTCCACCTGCCTCGTCTTCTGACCGCTTCACAATGTGTGCCTGCGACAAACAAATTTCTGAAAAAGATGGCCACTCTGTGTGCATCCTTTGCCTAGGCCCAAGCCATGACACCGAAGTGTGCCAGATTTGCCAGCAGTTCAACCAGGTCACTTGGAGACATCATCTTAAAATACTGGAGAGCCATCTCATCAAGCAGAAATTGGTCGCGATGAAAAAGTAGCTGCAGGCCAGGAGCTCTTCGGCCTCACCTGCACAATCTTCCAGGGCCTCCTCTTTATCTCAGTCCTGGGAGAAATCTGGTGGGAAGCATAAGCAGTGGGACAAGCACCAAGACCGGGTCCAGTCAGATTCCTGGTCGCGGTCACCAGATAAGCTCTTGAGTGCTTGGGATTGTCCTCATGCAGGGGCTCGGCTTCCACTGCCCCGCCAGCCCTTACCTCTGCTGGACTGCTGGTGGTGCAGTCGCCTGCCCTCATTTCAATGGACAGGCAGGGGATGTCCCTCAGTCCCTGATGCTTAGGCCCATTTCTTATACAGGCTGTCAGCCAGGAGGCTTGGCCATTGTTGGTGCTGCTGGCCTCGGCTCTTCAGCCATCACCCCAACCCCCATGCCAAGGCATTGCCTATGTTGGTCTTCTCTACGGCACCCAACGTCAGCCCTTCCATGCAGTGCCTGCAGCAGACTACCACCGTTTCTTCTGGTCCGGCATCACCTCTGCCTTTGCCTGAGTGGTCTCCTTCCCCACAGGTGCCTGCTTCTCCTTCAAACCTGGCACTGGTGGAGTAGGGGGTGCTGTAGAGCCCAAGCAGTGAGGTCGTGTTTAACTTCGGCCCCTCAGGCTAATTTCTTAAACTTAAAAAACATCTGTTTGGAGAGATACATTGTACAGAAAATCAACATTTATATTTGGAGAAGAGATTCAGCTAAATAATGGGCAAAACAAATTACAACCAGCAACAGCCAGATGGGAGAAAGGACAGAGGGAAGGGATCTGTGGCGGGTCTGAGTACTTGATTAACACGGCAAGGTCTAAGTGAGGGGGATGGTGCGGAGGAAATGCTTCAAACCCTGGGATGAAAAATGCACCAGTTACTTGCTCATCTAATGCAGTAAACATAAATTAGACCTACTAACTGGATGCATCACCACTGTGGGAAAAACCGTTGATCTGCTACAAGGTGAAATGGAAGAGGTGCGTCATCACTCTGACTCTCACAGAAGTGAGATGACACAAAGAGTTAAGGAGGCCCAGCACACACAGAATTATTTAGAGATTCTGGAAAATCAGATCTGCAGCCAAAATGTAAGGCTGGTGGGTTTACTGGAGGGTGCTGAGGGCGATTTTATTTCTAACCGACTGGCTACAGGAGCAATTCAAAACGCATGTCCCAGACCTTGCTGTTGTTTTAGTGAAGGCCTACAGAATTCAACCCTGATTCAAGGCTTCAGGTGAACTGCCCAGGATTATGATGGTGGTGCTGGACAGTGTCTGCACCAGGGACAGACTCCTGAACCTTGCCAAATGCTTTGGGCCATTGAGTGTGGAGGGAACCACGGTTCAAATGTTCCCGACATCACTTATGCCACTAGACTATGAAGGAAAAAATTTGATGGGGTTCGTAACACGCTGAGGGAGTTGAACATTCCACATAATATTCAGTTTCCAACGAAACTCCGGATTGTCTTCAACAGCAAGAGCTACATGTTTACACATCCTATAGATGCTGGGAAATGGGCATCGAAGATGGCCGCTGCATGGAATCCCACAGAGCCAGTAACTGAGGAAGTAGACACCTGAGAGTTGGACCTTGTGTGCTTTTTGTTTACCTAACTCAATATCATACTGAGAAAGGTTTTCTTTCTCCCTGCTGAATGTACTAGTTTACGGAGGTTTTACCTTATGTCTCTCCATAACTTTTTTAAGTTAGTAAGATTTATTAATGGCTACATCAGACTGTTAAGTGCATATTACTTTTTTTTTTTTTTTTTTAGCTTTTAAGAATGCACTTTTCATTTAATATAATGCTCGGGGCAGCTCATATAACCGATAGTCCCGGGTGGTGTCAGGCTTAGATATCTAAAAGTTTGTTCATGAGTAGTAAGCTGCCAGTATGCTTCTAATCTGATGTGGTCTATGTTTCTTGAGATTGCATGTTCTTATGTAGTTGTTTAAATGTGCCTAAGGTGTAACTGTACCTTGATTATATTTGTTGATGAAGTAAAATCCTGAGGGGGAGGAAGTCGTAAATATGACTAATTATCCTAATTGTTGTTAAAGCTATCATCTTATTATCGCATGGCACCTAAAGCCCAATAGGGCACAGGAGTTTTGGGTTACATTTCTGGATAAGCTTATTTATGTAGTATTGCCATGTGCTCTTGGGCTATAGTTCTACAGTATTAAATGTTTTTTTAGAGAACACGTTAACACTATTTAGTGTACCCTCTCTATATGTAAATAAGCAAGGGATACTACCATCCTGAATAGTTGGGATGTTTAAACATACGCTTGTTTTATGTCTGTACTACTGTTCCTTGTATGGAATAATCTGTACTTTGTTACATTTTTATTATAAAATGAATAAAATATAAATAAAAAAAAAACTGGCACCAGTGGATTCTTTTCCCAGGTATTCCCTGCCAATGCCCGCTGGGCTGCCACCCGTTTTGCTACTGACTGCCCCAACCTTCGGGCCCAGCGCCTGCGTCACCTCTCACGCAGCTGGCACCCTTGATGATGCCCATGGGCCCAGAGTTGGACCCCCAGCCGATACCGGCTGGCCCCCTGCCAGGGTACCCTATGCCGGCTCTGCCAGCCCCACTGCTGTCATGCCCTTTCCTGGTGCCGGCCTACCCTTATCCACTGGTCTGCAATTTCCCTGTTTCAGTGGACTACAATGCTCTGTTTTCTGCATGGTAGTCTTTTATACAGAAGCAGCCCCCTGCCCCTCAGGGCCCACCTCCAGTGTCCCTCTGGCAATGAGTATGGGACCTTCTGCCCCAGGATCAGGGACAGTCTGGTGCCGGCAATCCTTGGACCCTGGTGTCCTCCAGGTCCTGACCCGATGTTGGTTCTGGTTGTCACCAGGAAGGGCCCCCACCACCTGAGAGTGATCAGGAGGAGCTGAATGAGGATGACTCAGAATACTTGGCATCTTCCTCCACCCGAGGGGAATCTTCTGAGGGTGAGGAGATGACTAAAGTGGTTCTCAAGTCCCTTCCTGACGCTCCATCATTCATGGACATCATGAGACACATCCAGTCCATCATGGGCTGGGAAATGGAGGAGCAAGACCCAGAGAGGCCGTTTATTTAAGGCAGCAGGATGCCCTCTGAGTGGTGGTGTCACCCCTGATTGACTCTTATGACAATGTCACCAAGGCAGCTTGGAATCACCCCTCATCTATCCCTCCACTACCTAAAGAGGTGGACAGGCTCTACCATGCTCCAGCTGGTAAGCCTTTTAAGGGGGCCACCCTAAGGCTGACTCAGTGGTCATCAACGTGGCGCATGACCATACTAAGAAGCCCAAGCACCTTAGTACTGTCCCCCAGATAGGGAATCCAGAAAGCTTGACCACTTGAGTAAATGCGTCTTTGCGTCCACTCAGCTGGCTATCTGGGCCATTAATTACCTGGACCATATGATCTAATATGAGAATGGCCTCTGGGACCAGGCCAGAGACCTTGTTCAGACTTTGTCTGAGGTTCCTACCAAAATGTAGCTTGCCCAGCTTCTTAAGTCAGGCTCCAACATTGGCAGTCATGTTCTTTGGGCTGCCTACGATGCTGTGGATACCTCAGACAGGGGAGCAGCAGCTGGTGTCTGCCTGTAGCACCATTTGTGGCTCTGGGTGTCCGGTTTCACCTCGGATATGCAGTCCAGCATTTTGGTTGCCTCTTTTTGGGGCTCTGTCCTCTTTGGCAGGGATGCTCAGGATATAATTTCCATCCTCCAGGAGTCAGGCCATGCCCTCCAGTCTGTTCACTCGCTGTACCACACCCAACCTAGGGCAGGTCAGCATCTTTCCTTTCACCACACCTCCTGTAAGCTATCCTGCCAATCTGACAAAGGTCAGGACAAGCACAAGGCAGCGGTAGCCCCCTGTGCTGCTACTGTCTGAGCCCCTCGAACACCCACAGCCACTCTTCCAGCACCCACTCCTACCTCCTGACTCTTTAGCCAAACACCCCCCCCCCCAGAAAGGGTTCTGAGGGAGGCTGTCAGGGGTCGGTTCTCCCTCCACTTCGACGGGTAGAGGGACATAACCACAGACAACTGGGTGCTTCAGATCTTAGAACACGGCCACACTCTAGAATTTCTAGAGTGGTCTCCAGGAAATCCTCCGGTTTCCTCCTCTTACCCCCAAACTCACATGCCCCTCATCTGGGAGGAAATTCAGACTCTCCTGCAAAAAAAGGACCATAGAGCCCATCCCTACAGCTCAATGGGGAGGGGAGTTCTACTCCCACTTCTTCCTTGTCCCCAAAAAGACCAGGGATCTTCAGCCCATCCTGGATCTGAATCATCTGAACTTGTACATAAAGTACAAATGTTTCAAGATGGTCACCCTTCAGAGGTTGTTGCCCCTCCTGCACTGGAGGGATTGGCTCTGCTCTCTGGACATGCAGGATGCCTACTTACAGATCCAGATATTTCCTGCCCATTGACGCTTCCTCTGCTTACATTTTCAAGGAGCCCATTTTCAATTTCGGGCCCTCACTTTTGGCCTATCCTCAGCCCCCAGGGTCTTTAACAAGTGCCTGGTGGTGGTGGTAGCCACCCTGTCGAGACAGGGTTTCTACGTGTTCCTCTACCTGGACAATTGGCTGTTAGTGGCACCTTGCAGGGACCATCTGGTCCAGACCCTGGAATACACCTTCTGTCTATTTCAGGCCTTGGGGATCACCATCAATCAGCTGAAGTCCTGCCTCTCTCCTTGTCAGTGCCTCCAGTACATAGGAGCAGTTCTAGATACCAACCAGGGCATAGCCTTTTTGCCAAGGGGTAGGGCAGAATGCCTAATGGAACAGGCCTGCCTAGTTTCCTCCAGTCGCCAGGTCCCTACCAGGGTGTTCCTGCACCTTTGGGTCATATGGAGGCAGCCATTGCCACGGTTCCCCTCACCCGACTGCTCATGTGAGTTCTTCAGTGGACTTTAAGGTGCCAGTAGGACCAACGTACCAATGACCTGGACCAGTTGGTCATGGTCATTGACCCAATTAAGAGAGTCCTGTCGTGGTAGCTGGAGCCGGCCAACCTTCTTTTGCGGGGGTCTCCTTTCAACTCTCAGCTCCTCATCAGATTATCATGATGGACACCTCAAGTCTGGGCTGGGGAGGTCATCTGGCCAATCACCATCACCAGACCCAAGGCACTTGGACGGAAGTGGAACAGGGTCTCCATATCAATGTTCTGGAGATGTGAGCAGTCCTTTACGCTCTGCAGGCCTTTCAGACTCATCTCCTCCCCGGTCCGTTGTTGGTGCAGATGGACAACATGTGCACGTCGTACTATAGCAACAAGCAGTGGGGGACTCTCTAGTACCTCCTGTATCGAGAAGGCGATGAGGGTTTGGTATTTGGCCATCGAGTATGGGTTGGAGCTCCAGGTGGTACATGTTCCAGGCATCCAAAACATCCTGGCGGACAGTCTCAGCTGCTCCTGGTCACAGGCTCACAAGTGGGAGCTCCTGACCTCAGTGGTCGAAGATCTCTTCGGCAGGTGGGGTCATCCAGATTTGGACCTTTTTGTGTCCCCACTCAGAGCAAAACTGCCACTTTTCTGCCCACTCGATCCCGGGCCTGGAATTTTCTGGCGAGACGTATTGTCCCTCTCCAGGAAGGGGAGGTTTCTGTACACCTTTCCTCCCTTCCCGCTCATACAGAAGGTCCTGCTCAAAGCTCCAGTTGGAAGGGGCAGAGATGATACTAATAGCCCCCTTCTGGTTTTGTCAGATTTGGTTCCCCTTGCTGCAACAGCTGGTGGTGGAACCTCCAGTGCCCTTGCCCCTGTGCACCGGCTTGCTGTCCCAGGACCAGGGCACCCGATCTGAAGTCCCTGCATCTCCATGCATGGGTCCTGCAGACCTAGCTCTCAGCCACTTCAGGGTGTCCTCTAGAAACACAGAAACATGGAAGTTGACAGCAGATAAGGACCGCAAGGTCCATCCAGTCTGCCCATTTTTTTCTACCTTATGAATGTGCCATAGGCCTTTACGCTGTCAATGGCCTAGCTATTCATACTCATCTGTATTGCTCCATTATGCCTATCCCATGCCTGTCTGAAGCCCTGCACTGTATTCATATCCACCACTTCCTGAGGTAGGCCGTTCCATGCATCCACCGCCCTCTCTGTGAAACAGAACTTCCTCACATTACCCCTTGATCAGCCTCCCTCTAATCTCATGCAGTGTCCTCTTGTCCTGCTATTTTTCTTATATTGAAACGTTAGACTCTTTCACCTTGTTAAAGCCCTTACGATGTTTGAATGTTTCGATCATATCACCTCTCTCCCTCCTTTGCTCTATCTAGGGTATACATATTGAGCTCCGTTAATCTGTCATCATGTTTTCTGATGCAGTCCCTGCGCAATTTTGGTTGCCTTCTCTGGACTGCCTCCATTTTCTTAATGTCCTTGTGCAGGTGCGGCCTCCAGTACTGCACGCAGTACTCCAGATGGGGCCTAACCAGTGTCTTGCAAAGAGGGATTATTACCTCCCTCTTGCGACTTGTGATACCCCTGCTAACACACCCCAACATCCCTCTAGCCTTACCTACTGCTTTAGTGGTCTGCTTGGATGATTTCATGTCATCTGTAATGATGATGCCCAAGTCTCTTTCTTCCCTTGTGATTGCCAGCAACTCCCCTCCAAACCTATAGGTAGTTTCAGGGTTTCTCTTCCCTATGTGCATGGTCTTGCGCTTCTTTGCGTTAAACCCCAGTTGCCACTCTTCAGACCATTTCTTACGTAACTACATTTTTGCAAATTCTGACTATAGTACTCCTTTAAGGAATTTTTGGAAACTTATATATAAGTAACAATGGAGCGCAGCAGCCGATTTCAGATGAGATATACTCCTGTTTAAAAGATCATGTTATGATGACCTGACAATAGCGCTGGATGCACGAAGGAATAACCGGCTCATGCTTATTGGCCCCTGTGCATTAAGTTGTGGATTGCCTAGTGTACGCAACCCTGAGTTGGAATGCCATGAATCAGGGGTCCAGCAAGCAACATGCATGAAAGGGGTGTGCATCCCTTGCGCACACGATCCCCCGGCCAATCGCACAGCAACTTTCAAGCCTGATATGAGCTTGCTCCTGCCACCCACCAGACTCAATTGCTGCTGCTGATCTCTGCCATCAAGCTTCCTCGAGTCCTCCACTGTGTGATGCATGAATCTTGTTAAACCCTGTTGGAATGCTTCCTTCAGGGGCCAGGGAGAAATGGCACCTTCTGCATTGGGGATGCAGCGGCTGAGGGAGTGGATCTGGTGCACACACAGGGCAGAGGTGTGGGAGGAGCCCCAAAGGCCATCATCCAGTAAACCTGATTGGGCACATTCTTCCTGTTTTCTCTACCCTAGCCCTCCCTGATTACCTTACCCGCAGCCTGCATCTTGAGGGGATGAACACCCAGTCATAAATGTGCTTGTGTCTCCAAGGGTGTCACTGGTATGGCACAATCAGGAGCTGCAATATGAAGGCTGCAGCACAACTCACCTCATTCTGAAGGAGACCTTCCTGCTGGCCTGTGCTCCTAATGTCCCAGGTTTGGAGCATGAATCCACATCGCCAGCATGCTGAGTGAATGCTTAACCACTCAGTGCCATGAAGCTGGCTTTGCAACGCCATTTTCCATTGAATACAACACCCTCTGTATAAGGCTGTTCCTGTACACCAAGCAAATTTTCTGTTGAATACAACACCCTCTGTATAAGGCTGTTCCTGTACACGAAGCACCAAGGTGCCAGCGTGGCTCAGTTGGTAGCACATCCGCCTCTGGACCAGAAGGTCATGGGTTCTCATCCCACACCGGGATTGGACTTGCACCTAAAAATCGCTGGCATCCGAGTGCAGTATTGGGGGGTGCTGTACTGCTGGGGTGTACCGTCCTTCGGATGAGACGTTAAACCGAGGTCTCTTCTGCCCATCCTGGTGTTGTCCTGGTGGGTGTCCAGGTGGAAGTAAAAGAACCCAGAACACTCTTTGCAAAAGAGTAGGGAACATTCCCGGTGTCCTGGCCAACATTCCCCTTCCCATAAACTGGTTCATGCAATTATCCAGGCTGTGTGTGGGTGATGATGTGCGATATGGCCGCCGCCACCACACATTCAGTCACTTCACTACCAGTCTAGCATTGCTTGTAAAGCGCTTTGGATGTATGAAAAAGTGCTATATAAATGCTGATTCTTCTTCTTCTTTACATTTTCTGTTGAATACAACACCCTCTGTATACGGCTGTTCCTGTACACCAAGCACATTTTCTGTTGAATACAACACTCTCTGTATGAGGCTGTTCCCAGACACCAAGCACTTTGGGTGCTATATGGCATGTCTACATTAATGTTGCATTCTTGCAGCAGTATAATTCCCTGGCACGTAGTGCAGGGTTGAGCCATTGACTGCATGTCCACACATGTGAGCTGTGGACTACAGTGGACGTTATGACTCCTTCCCCTGCCATCCTTGTGACCCCAACACTATTAAGTGAGTTTTTTTTTTTTTTTTACTTCAGAATACTCCCAGTCTTTCCCGCAGTACAATCCCTCCTGCCAAACCCAGGCCTATGCTCCCAGTGCCATTTTTTACATTTAAAAAAAAAACTTTCCCTGCCACTCCCTCTGTGCACTTCCTCCCCCATCTACAACTACTGCACTGCTCTGGGTGGTGGGGAGTGCCCAGAAGTGGACAGGAAGTGCCTGCAGTGTTTCCGGTCCCCACCACCGCAGCAAATGGAAATGGCCACATCGGAGCACCTCTGCATGGCTCTGGTTCTGTCTGCTGGGAATAGACCAGCAACACTGCACCACTTGTTGCAGTGCAGCTGCATAAATGGAAAGAAGCCTATATAGTAAGGTGTTATGTTGAAGGTCAGGACAGCAGATCATATTAACATTAGCACTTCTCCATTGGTTACCAGGCAAATGGCGCTTTGCAAACTGTTAATGACTTGGGTCCCATATTAGTTATTACTGGTGAATATAAGTGCTATCAATTAATTTTTTTAAATTGTTAAAAATATTATTTTACATAGGTATTCTGTGAAGATTAATAGCACTGTACTATTGAAATATTCATATATTTGCACATAGAGAATACTGGATGGGCAACTATGCAGAACCAATGTGTTCTGCCACAGAGGGGTTCTGAGTCCCTGTGACCTCGAGAGCGAAGCTCGTGAGGTCCACAGGAATCAGAACCCCAAGGTGGCAAAACACACTGGTTGTGCATAGAGTTGCTCATCCTGTATTTTTTTTTAGTGTATAGTACTGTGTGAAATATGTGCTTTGTGAGTTCTTTTGCTTTCAAAGTGAAATTGACTCATGCAGTCTCTAGAGGTTCTAGAATGCTGTTCTACCACAGTAGGGTAGAATCATATTCCATGACCTTGGAACTGTGGTAGAACAGCATTTTAAAAGGATGGAATTCTATTAAGAACACTCCACTATACACTATTTTTGTGTAATATATGACGTGATTTATAACTTCATTATAACTAGCGTAATATATCACGTGATTTAAAATTTGGTTATGCACCCAGAGCCTTAGGGAAGGGTGCAATAAAAATTTTAATAATGAATATAATACAGTAGTTATAGTGGACTTCAGTAAAAATGAGAGCCAAGGTACAGTAGCTTTATATCATAGGGAGCCACATAAAATAGAGCGTCTTAAATTGAGGTTTCGGTATGTGCCCTTGAGCAAGTCACTTAGCCCACCAATGTTTCGGTTCATCTAGCAGTGGGCTAATTGAGAGAGTTATTCTGTACGAAAATAGCTAAAGTCTTAAAAGCGAAACATTTATTCCTACTGGCTAGATTTGACACTCACATAGAAAACAAAAATATTGAATTAGAGATATTTAGTGAAGGCCAGAACATCAGGCCCCTATCTCTAGTACTTGCTGAATCAGTGGTCCCAGACCCATCACTGTTACATGTGAGAGGAGGTATTGTAGGAACAAGAAAAGCAATAAACTACGGGCCATAAAATCACTATAAAACTAGCAGGCTAATTTAGAAAAAACTCTGAACAGCAAACAAAGGGAAACACACACTGGGACTGCACATACAAATCAAAACACGCTGCACAACATATGGTTTTGCAAATTTTGACTGTAATCTCCTTTAAAGGGGAACCACAGTTCAGTGATTTAATAGTCACCACAAGTGCTTAAAAAAGTGATTACAACATCCTCTAAACAAAAAGGAAACAACAAAACATGGACTGAGAGTCACTGTCAACTGAACTAGCATTGCTTTGGTGCCACCGTCTTGTCCAATCAAAAACCCAGTTATGTAAATAAACTTTTTTGTCTCATAAACTTTTTTTGTTTGCCTTTGTTTTCTTGTCCAATTTCTCAGTTGCTTTTATATTCAATATGCTGTGTTGACTCTCTGTATTTAAGCAGCTCCTGTTCCTGACTTAGTAATTCTGTATTGAGTTCTCCTTACCGTCTGTTAGAGTCGTGCAGTATACAGTTTATCAATCCAAGCGATCTTGGTGTAGTTCCTCCTGCCATGAACTCATAAACTGTGCTCTGTCCTGGGGTTCTTTAAGAGTCTCATTCCTCTTTGGGCTCTTTGTACTGCCATGTATGCTTCAAGTATTCGCTACTGCCAAACTAGATTTTGAGCATTTAGGGCCCTTTCCTTATAAGCCGCAAATGGTTGTTTCGTGCTTGCTAGTCCCTCATTGAGTTTGTCAGACGCAGACAGTGCTCCGCTATTAGCACTTGTACCTGTGATCAGGTTAATTCCGCCATCACATATAAAAAGTGATTCTGACAACAGCAAAGGTTCTGGAGGATCTCCACATTGAATGTGTTCGTTACCTTGTCATGCTTCATGTGGAATCCCTATATATAAACATCCCCCACGATTTTGGTTTGGAGGCCCTATACAGAAGGGAGACACTGCATAATGTGTCCACCACGTTCTTTTTAAAGCTTGTAAAAATAGTGTTAGAAAGTAATGCTTTTGGTTTCTTGGGGGAATATTACCTCCAGTTAACTGATACACTAGTAGGGGTAACATTTGCCCCAATTACGCAAATTTGGCCATAGGCATATGGGAGAAACACATTATTTATTCTGCACTGCATCTGTTTTGAGACAAAATTGAGATGTGGTGACTGTGTCAATGACATTGTCATGGTGTAGGGGGTACAGTAGAGGAGTAGCAGTAGTTCCAACAAGCATTTGTCAATGCCGAAAATTCATTGGGCATAGAGATAAGGAAATGCAGTAGTGCAGGAAGCGTTTTATTGATAATGAGCAATAGAAAGTTGAATGACAGCTGTACTGTTCATGAGGTGGTGTGATAAAAAGGCTATATTGAAAATTTGGAGTGAAAATACTGAAAATAACCAAAGTTACACGAGTGCATAGAAAATTGTGAACGACCACGAATAACTTGGCCATTTTTTGGAGTTGTGTCACCAAATTTTCAACATGGCTTTTTTGGTGCCCCACTGAATGAAGAATGCCAGTGTCATTTTGTTCACTCGTGCTTAAAGGTGATTTCGCAGAGCGACCACGCTATTCTGCGCCGCAGGTGTGAAAACACATTTCAGGCAAGATGCAAAAAAATGACAGCTGTACTGTTCATAAGGAAGTGTGAAAAAATGGCAATGTTGAAAATCTGGAGTGAAAATATAAAAAATTGGCAGATACCAGCGTGCGTAGAAACTGAGCAACACACGCTCATAATGCAGGCATTTTGTGGAATTTTTTCACCAAATTTTAAACATAGGCTTTTTGGGACCCACCTCATGAACAGTGGCACTGTTGTTTTGGTAATCAGTCCTGAAAGGTGATTCCATGCAGTGACGGCGAAATCACCTTTCAGGACCGAGAAACAAAATGACACTGACATATTCATGAGGTGGGGTCCCAAGAACCCCATGTTGAAAATTTTGGCCAAAATTCTTAAAAATGGCTGGGATATCAATCTAAGTTGAAACCCCCATTGAGTACCATTATACAGGCTTACCCGATTCCTCAGTTCCTAGTTCAGCTTTGAAGAGTGCAGACATATCCTGGGCCAGTGAAGATCGCTGCTCCCGACCTCTGGAGGGTAAGTATTGGGGGGTGGGGAGGTGGGTGCGCAGAGGGAGGTTGGGGTGGGGAGGCGGTCTGGGGAAACAACGCTGGAAAGTTTTCTTTTTTACAGGTAAATTTTTTTTTTTAAAAGATCTCAACTGGACTTTTTTTTTTATTTTACAGGGATTTTTGGGGGGCTGCAGGGATAGGGGAAATTGTTTAACCAGAAAAGACAAACTATGGGACTGCAGGGTATGGGACTGCAGGGATTGGGAAACTGTATAACCAGGAAAGACATGCTATGGTGCTGCAGGGACAGGAAAATTGGTTAACCAGGAAAGACACGCTATGGGGCTCCAGAGACAGGAAAACTGTTTAACCAGGAAAGACACGCTATGGAGCTGCAGGGACGGGAACATTGTTTAACCAGGAAAGGCATGCTATGGGGCTGCAGGGACGGGAACATTGTTTAACCAGGAAAGACGCTATGGGGCTGCAGGGACGGGGGAAATTGTTTAACCAGGAAAGACACGCTATGGGACTGCAGGGATGGGGAAAATGGTTTAACCAGGAAGGACACTCTATGGGGCTGCAGGGACAGGGAAAATGGTTTAACCAGGAAAGACACGCTATGGGGCTGCAGGGACAGGAAAACTGACCAGGAAAGACACGCTATGTGGCTGCAGGGAGGAGAAAATTGCTTAACCAGGAAGGACATGCTATGAGGCTGCAGGGATGGGGAAAATTGTTTAACCAGGAAAGACACGCTATGGGGCTGCAGGGATTGGGGAAATAGTTTCACCAGGAAAGACACGCTATGGGGCTGCAGCAACCAGGGAAATTGTTTCAGCAGGAAAGATGCGCTGTGCTGCAGTAAACAGGGAAATTGCTTAACCAGGAGAAAGACACACACTAAGGGGCTGCAGCTGAAGGGCTTGCATTTCAAAGGACGGAGCTGTGTGCAGCGTCGGCTCTGTCCTTTGAAATGTTTGTCGAGACCAGCCCCCTCAGCAAAACAGTGTCATCAGAACACTGCCTGCTAATTTGCTGACTACAGACCGACCCCTGCAGCACCGCTGGTTATTGAGCTAGCACCCCCCACACCCCTGTTTAACAACGCTAATGTCAAGAAGTTCATTCACGCTTGTGTGCTCGATGAACTTAAAAATGTGTCAAATTCCAGCCTCCTTTTTTTAAAATTTGCAGTTACATGGAGCCCAGATGAAATTCAGTTCCTGGGCATAAGCATTGAAAAGTTGAGATCTGGAGGTGTTAGCGCTGCTTTGCACCATAAATCCCTTTGACTGCAGTACTTAAATAGCTGTGAACAGTTGCCATCCCCACCACACCCTGGCCAACATTCCTAAAGAGCGCTTTATTCATACTAAACATAACTGCAGTAGCCCAGAGGAATTGCAGATTCATGCAGATCAGCTAGAGGGGAGACTACATAAATGGGGGTATGGCTTCAGGACCATTAGCAAGGTATGTCAAGAGGTGTTTAATATGTCTAGGGAATCACTTTTGATTCCTAGGAAACATAGGGGAATTAGTGAGGACAGGTGAGTTAATTTTGTCACAACTTTCTCCAGTGATGCAAATGTTGTTCAACAAATTGTGCAGAACAATTAGAACATTCTGAGAGCTGAGCCAAGTCTGAGGAATGTCCCAAACAACCCCCCAGAGTAGTGTACAGGAGACCAAAATATATAGGTGACTAGGTGGTACACAGCAGTCAACCCACACAAAAGAAGTCCCCGTGGTTACCAGCACTACCGCTGGCTCAAGGAAGTGTGGCTGGCAAGCAGTAATACCTAACAGGGTAGGCAGTATTAGGCTATTCTGGACTGCCCAGGGGCATAATGAGGCCCAACACTGTCTGCGGAGGGTCTTACAGCCCCTGGAAGGTTCAATATAGCCCATACTGCCCACCTTGGAGGGTATTATTACACTTAGAAAATGGGATTTAGGCTGCATGTTAGAAAAAATGTTTAAAACTAAAACAAAACTGTAAATACTTAATTTTAATGAATAAAAACATTTAATGTAAAGTAGTCCATGTATTGCTCTTATTGACACTAGAGGGCACAGTTATGTCTTGTGTTGTGCCAGTCTGTTGAAGGTCCTGTCCTCTCCCTCCCCCAACAACAGTCTCCACGCTCCCCGTGCTCACCCCAACTATAGGTTTGCACATGCAATTTTGTTTAATAGTTTCACCACACAGAGAATAAATCAGTTTATTGCTTTCTCAGAGCACTCTGATTGGCATTTTCTCTGCTTTGGCATTTTCTCTGCTTTGTTGTCGTCCCCCCCCCCCAAACACACATAGTAGCCTTGCATTTTTTTCACACAGACAGTAGCCTTGCGTTTTTTTTCTTTGTTGGCTGTTGTTACAAATGCTAAGTACAGATAGTGAGTGCAGTGCAGTCAGTGTCTGACTCTGGAAGCGCAGTTGTGGTCAGTGACTCAGAATCTGACTGAGCACCTGGAATGGGCACGGTTGGAAGGCCAGTAGACAAGCTGTGAACAAGTTAAAGATTAATAGTGGCAGTCCTAAAACTTATTTTTTTATGTGTGTTGAAACAACTTTATTGCTTTGATCATGAGTGACAGCCAGGGCTTAGGGAAGGGAGGTGACTGAAATGCAGGGATGGCAGAAATACACGTTGCCTCTACCTGTAGAACTCGCATTTAAAAGGAGATGGCAGAAATACTGCGTGCTGCCTCTGCCTGTAGAATGCACATGAAAAAAGTGAAAACAAGTGATTTAAGTTATTATGTGTAGCGAGAAGGGCATACTTTATGAGAAAAAATGTCACGATTTGAGGCACATCTATATTGCGAGTGCATTTGGGGGTTGGGAGCTCACTAGGTAGTGGGAAAAACATGGCTGCTGTTTATTGTTTTATATAGTATGCTTTTTTCCTGCTGGGTCATCGGTAACTCAACCCTTGGTCACGGCCCCCCTGTACCCCCACCTCCAGCAATCACTGAGCTCTCCACAGTTGCCCCTGGCATACCCCCCAGAGGACGGGGTTGTGAAGCTGTTCCCCTACCAGCTCCGCACTACAAGTATCTGGTCGGGAGAGCCAGTACCAGAGGCTAATCTGGGCCCAGGGGGAAGGGCGCCATGGAGACGACCCAGCAGCATTTTTCCTTGTAGGCAGGGCGGGGACGTACAATGACAGCTGGCGTCCACCCTGCCCTGAAGTCTTGCCGGCGTCGATGTGTTGCGGTGAACCCAGCCTCTGCTGGGTGCTATGCGTGCACCAAGCACTCAACCCCCCTCCCAGAGAAGAATAGCAGTCCTGGGGACGCTCGATCCTTCTCCCCCCAGCCGGCCCTCCGATGACCCAGGTCCATTCCCGAACCTGGGTCACCAGCGTGGCAAGCGGAAATCCAACCGCTGTGCCGATGGGCTGGCTACATGGCTGCTATTTAGTTTTTCAGAATTCTGTGTTGCACAGTGATTTAGTTTGTACTAAGGCAGGCTGGCATGGGACATGTTATTTCACAGTTTCTATTGCCACATAAATGCCCACCTTAGCAAGGCGCTCAGCCAGTCAGAGGTCTGGAAATCTCAAACCCATTTTCTAAGTGTAAATATTGCCAGATTATCCAGAATACTAACCTTGTTCAACACTAAAAGTGGTAGTTTGGAGAGATCAACTCCTTCCTCAATTGCAGTACCACCAACGTAATGTATTTGACCATTCGTCCTTGTGTCCTTTACATTGGTAGGACAAAATGCATACTAAAAGACAGAATAGGAGAACATCTCAGAGCTATTTTAAAGGGGCACTGTCAGCTTTGCCCCTCGTTTTGGTCCAGTATTTGAGCAGTGTGCCTCCATGCACATAGTCGTCACATTTGCTGTCTAGAAGACACCTGTGTATGCCAAAATCAATAAATCTTTTCCATTGTTCATATTTTTGTAGTATATTCCTTTCCAGTGGTTTGATATAAAGTGAGCCAACCACCGGAAGTGTATGCATTCCGAGAACGCGCGTCTCAAATGGAGCGCAGGCATGAAGTGCAACTTTCCGCATGCCTATACTAACAAGCTGCCTGTATGGTGCATTTCGTCATGCAGAATGGCATTTGCTGTATTAGAATCAAAAACAAGTACTGATAGTGCTAGTAAATACATTTTAAAACTGGCGACCAAATCTTGCTGATGCGCAACAGCGTGGTGCTTCTGCACATCCGGGAGATCCATGCTCTGGGTACTGCCGCACTTCTGTGGGATTCAGTGACTGGTTTTGAAGTATTTTTACTAGCACTATCAGTGCTCATTTTTGATTCTAATATAGCAAATGTCATTCTGTATGACAAAATGCAAAATACAAGCAGCTTTTTAGTATAGGCATGTGGAAAGTTGCACTTCGTGCCTACGCTCCATTTGAGATGCGCGTTCTTGGAATGAATACACCACCAGTGGTTGACTCACTTTATGTCGGACCACTGGAAAGGAATATACTACAAAAATATAAAAAGTGGGTAAGACTTATTGATTTTGGCATACACAGGGGTCTTCTAGACAGCAAATGTGACAATTATGTGGATGGAGGCACACTGCCCAAATATTGGACAAAAATGATGAGCAAAGCTGACAGTGCCCCTTTAAATAAAAACAAAAAATAGGTTCTAGTTTCTATAGGGGAGATGGGGAGTGGGGGTGGGATGCCCATAGTCCAGTTTTCATTGGTATTGAGAACATTTTTGTGGGACCAAGTGGAGGAGATGTGGAAAACATTCTGGTAAACTGGGAGGCATATTGGATATACCAGTTGGGGGCACTGTCGTGGCCAGGAGTAAATTGAGTTGATATAGTTGTTATAATTGCGTATTGATCTTGTGTGTGTTTTTCTCCTCAGAGCTTTGGTTATCAGTGTCATAGAACCTGAAAGGTACCTGTATATGAAGACTAAGGACTATCTATTGTCCTCCTAAATGCAGATATGTACAGTATGTACTACATTGTGTAAGCTGGGTACTCTTTTTAATAAGTGATTCTGATTTACAACTGGTGCTTTTTGAAATACATTATAAAACACTTTTTTAAGCATTTGTGGTGACTATTAAATCACATAATTGTGGTTTCCCTTTAAATAAGATATATAAATACTGCTCACTAAAGGGTGGGGGTCAACCACCCTGACATAGCGCCCATTAGCAGGGGGGTGCAAAATGCTGGGCTCCAGTGGGATCACTCTGGGCCATACCTGTTGTTGCCTTTTGCATGCATGAATGATTTTTTGATAATAAAAATGTACCTTAGGACTATCAAGCAACTTGTGTTTTCTGGGGCAGAGAGCTGTATCCTTCACTGACCAGATTCTGGAGAAACCTGGGCGTGGCGGTGTAAAACAGTTACAGGCCTGACGATAGTTGCATCTGGCGTTGGTACACTTAAACAAGTTACTGATAGCAAACCCAAAACTGTAATCCTGGCAGGATGGCCTTGTCCATAAACTGAACCCCAACTGTGGCCCTACCTAATCTCTTCCACAATGCTGTGGTGCAGAACCCAAAACCCCTGATGTGTTACTTACAGTTAACTCTCACTGGCAGCAGCTTCCGCCTACTCTCTGCAGTCCTGGCTGGATTCATGGCTCTCAGCTGCAGACTCTGTAGCTGCAATGGCTCTCTCACCTCTCCTCTGCTGCAATCCCTCTGATACCTCAAAGGTCAGCTGGGTTCTCACCGTCGGTCACTAACTTTCTCTTGGGGTGGTCTGATGGATACTGGGTTTGTAAGCTTGCCCTCTGCACAACCCAGGGCAACTCCCACTGCAGGCTGTCACCTGGCTGTGGTGACTAGCAAAGGAGGCTACCAGGCCTCACTGTCTCTGCTGCAGTTAGGATCATTCATATCTCTCTAGAAATCTATCTGGGGTAACTGCACAGCTATAGGGCGACTCCCTGTTGACGGCCCCCTTCAGCTGCTCGTGCAGGGTCTCTCTGTTTCTGTCTGTCTGTCTGCATGTAGTGGTCTCCTCCTTTAGAGCTGTTTAAGCCCCGCAAGCACCTTCTGGTTCTGGGCCATGAAAACCTTAGTCAGGCCTTCATGGTCTGACATGCTTAGGCAACAGCTCTGCCTCCAAGTTGTCTCAGATGTAAAAGTAAACCTCCCACTGATCATAAAGACCCTCTTTTAATCACAGAGGCTGGTGTGGCTGGCTGATCATCAATGACTGATTGGTTGCCTCATCTCCGGTGCATTAATAAAGGCCTCCTGTATCCCAAGAGCCTTTTCGGCTTCCAGGAAGGTTATGCAGACAGATTGGCTGAGCTGCCACCCTCTGACCCAGTTGCATATCTTCCAGAGGTTAGAGGTGGCTAGGATCATTTCTGCCATGTAGTACAAAAGGGCACTTAGCCCAATGTTTTGGCTTTATTCAGAAGGACCTCTGCCCTTGAAACATATTCTGTGCCCCAGTCTGCGTTGGCATTCAGCTGTGCCCTACTATCTGGTTGATGTTGAGGTGGCTATTGGAGGATTTCCCCAGTCATCAGGAACACTGAGCTCACTCAGTGCAGCAGCAGTGAGATGCTGCTGTGATGTGCGGCATGGAGCCAAGGAAGTGAACAGCTTAAAGTGCGTTTATACATACCAGATGTGTAGCACATCCATCTGTGCTGCTTGCCAGCCTCTCCATCTACACTGCTAGTGACCACTTTTACGCAGAGAGAGCTGTGCACTGGTGCAGGGTGGCAGAAGTGCTTCCTGTGTTCCCTAGTGCATTTCTGCTGAGGCCAGGATGGGAGGCAGGTTATTAGCACCAGTTATGGACATCTAGTTAAAAAAACTGAGACTAGTTTTCCTGCCATGTTTTATTGTAAAAACAGCACAAGCTCCATCTAGAGTTCACTTTGGTCTGTTTGAAAAGGTGTAAGGGAAGGCTGCTCAGTGCCTCATGGCATGAACCATGGATTTCTTTTTTCTGACACAGACCCCGTGCACAAGAGATAATCGAATGTGTGAATTCTTTAATTATTTATAGCTTTTGTGGGGCTGTCAGCTGTAAAGGAGGTGGACAATTTGGTGGGACTGCACCAGTGCAGGCGGAGTAATGGGTTTACATGCTGTGTAAAAACACCTGCACTGGTACACGATCCTACCAAAGAAGCTCGTTCACACTGCCTGTTCTGAGTCGGTGGTGCACAGCGTCCAGATCGGACGCCACCATTCTGCCGTTTTTCATTTACATTCTGTTGTGCCCATGATCCCTGTTTTCTTGGGATTGTGTAGTGGAGTATGAGTTTTGTGCCGGTTTGCTTGGCTGTGTGAACAGCCAGCACCATTCAAAATGTTCAGTGTCACGGATCCACTCTGGGACCATGTTTTCTCCACTTACAGCCCTCGATTTTTAAAAAGAACTACTTGCCAGAGTTCAGCTGTACTTAATGTACATAAAACTACCTTTACCTGAACTCAGTTCTGAAGACCCCCAGCAGTGTGATATCATTGACTGCACCCCACGGAACCCTCCTCAGAATGCCGGAACTTCTCTTGCGGCACCTGCAGCATTCCAGAGCTATGCCATCTGAACACTGCTCCATAGCTTTTCAGATTGCTTGGCTGCAACTGTCTACACAGCAGTGATCCAACTTTCTCGTCGTGTGAACGAACCTAAAGAGGGATCGCAGTTCCCCACAATGGAGTGACCTACAATGTTCCTCAAGTCATTTACACAACCTGATCTGCAAAAGTGCAACTCATCTGCACTGCTCGCAATGGTGCAGATCAGGTCGTGTGAATGGGACTTTAGTTAGTGCCTGAAAAAGCTGGCACTCCACTTCACTCTTCCAGTCCCCATCGGTAGTCCTGAGAACCGCAGAGCAGCAACAGCAGCAGGCTGGTGACTGTGTGCTGCTTGGATCCAGGTAATCTCCCCACACACTAGAGGGGAGATTACAGTTGTAAGGCTGCTGATTTAATGAAAGGTAAGACTAGAGCAGGGAGTAACCCCTCAAAAATATACATTCATACTTCAGATGAAGCTCATAGGTCTTTTATTTTGATTGTTGTGAAGATGTTGACATTTGTCTTTAGCAGTCTGCAAAAATAGCTAAGGCTGTGGTCTGCAAAGTGAGGTCAGTTTCAAGAGATTTGAATAAGACAGGTTAACCTACAGTCTGACATGTGGGGTTAAGGACAAGAATTATTGAAAAACTTCTGCAAAAATACTGCATGTGTTCTGCAGCAAGGCTAGCTAGATACAATCCAGATTCATTTTGTCTTTTTGTTATTTTTTAGAATGTATTCTTTTTTGACAGTCAGCTTGCAGTTACATAAAGCCTGCTGTGCGCCTCTTACATGCTTTGCTCACCTCAACAAATGAGTCCAGATCTGCTACAGTTTCGGATACCTCTGTGGCTTGTCCCTCGCATCAATGGCCAGCAGCCATCCCATGTGCTGCCATCTGCCGTGGAGCAGCCATAGTCATGGAACTGGAACATATAGCTTCAGCCTTCCAGTGGCATCTGAGGTGGGTGGGTATTGGGAACATTACTCTCTTGGCCAGCTGGAATTTTTCCCCCAAATTGTGATCCTCCCTTATCCACCAGTGGTATGTACAATGCTGTTCTATAAATGTGTGTGTGTGTGGGGGGGGGCAATGTTGTGTGGTTACCAGTAGCATCATTGCCACCACCCCTACTCCCACCGTAGGAGATGCTCTGGAAGCAGTGCATGCATCTCCCTCCCCCAGTGTTGGTATGGTTGGCCTCCACATCATGTTTCAGACCTCACCTGACCAGGAGGTGAGAGTTGGGTCCGTGGTTCGAATCTGGGTCTCCCATGTAGCAGTGCAATTCACCACCAGCCAGCACAGCAGGCTGGGTGGTTTCTTTTCATCTTTTTAAGGGGCCATATAGTCAACATGTGGCAAAGCAGAAGGATCATAAAGAGTCAGTAAAAGACTATGTGCACTGACTTGGCCACCTAGTTTGTCATACGTACTCTCTGCACATTTGGTGACACTCGGTCTTCTGCGTAGAAAAGTTGTTCAGGTACCTGATTCAGTGCATGGTGCTCTCTTTGCCATACCTATTTCTCCATCTTTAACGAAAAGGGCCTCATTTGCTGTAAGCATGTCTACCATATTTAGTTAGCTGTGTATAACAGAATTTCTGAGTTTATTTCTTGAAGACTTCATTCTCTGTTGTGTCTTGTGGTGTCTGACGTGTTTTCATATTGGTGTGGAAAATGCCACTTGCCAGAAAGAAAATTGCCCCTTCAGTGAGTATTGAGGTGCTCTGGAACAAACTCTCCCATCTTTTCTGTGATAGATCTCAGCACCTTGCATCAGCCAGTGTCTGTCTTACCCCCCCAAGGTTTTGTCCTGTATAATGTGAGGTCACAACTACTAAGGGCAAGCTCGCTCTTCCACTTGTGAGTTTCCCTGTAAAAGTAAGCTGTGTAAATATATCTGCAGTTGGTCTCTTTGATCTATTGGCACATGGCTGACACACACTCATAATACTGATGGTTTTATTCTCCAACAAATAGGTTCCCTGGTTTTCACACCAAATTAAATGCCACTGTCCTCACCCCGAGGGGAGCACAAGTGCATCTGTTTGTTAAAATAATGGCATCTGCTTTTTCGATTAGACTCATGTTTGCTTCATGCTATTTTCAAATGGGGTTAAGCCTTCCAACTTGCCAGTTGACTGAAGCTTGACAAATTTTGCTCAGCATTGGGTACTAAGTGTCATTGTTTGGACAGCTGCAGCAGAGAAAAAAGACTGGAGAAACTCTGTCTCTGGACCTAAATGGATATTGTTTTTGTAACTCCAAAGCAGTGCATCGCTGAACCAAAGGGAGTTTGGTTGTTAGGGCTACTGTGTAGAGTGCTGTACTCAGAGTATGACTGTCGAATACAGTGACCATACTGCCAGTTAGTTACCCAAGTCTAATGCTTGACCACGAGTTGACTAGTAAGTATTTGGGGGCTGGCCTCTTTTCTCTAACGTAGTAAAACTGCAGAATGACTCATTGAAAATTATGGTTAAAAATAACTCTGACTTACTAATGGATAGTCTCTAATCACTAACCAGGACTGTCCTTGATATACAAACAACAAAATAACATATACGTTGTTAGGTAGTCAGATTATATAACTTTATTCTAAATAGGCTAGGATGCTCCTCCCTCACCCGATCCACATTGGTATATTATATTAAATTTTTCATATCACTGGTAGTATAGTGGACCCCCCCTCCCTTACCCGTTCCATGTCAGTGTATTATATTTCTCCTATCTCAGGTAGTCTAGTGGGCCCCCTTCCAGTAAATGTATTGCATGCCCTCTCTGCCCCATAGCCTCTCCCCAAGGGCAACCGACACAGACCCACCTCTCACCTCCCCAGATGGTCATGCAGTACGTGTGAGGGGGGTTCACTAAACTAAGCTTCCTCTGACAAAGAGTCAGAGCAACTTGAAGCTCCAGGATTGTGGCTGTGTTTGTTTTGCACAATAAATGGAGGGACTAATACTTCTGAATTGACCTACTGCTTCAGTGTGCACTACATCTTTTCTGTTCTCCTGGGTCCTCTAGACTACCATGGACAGGAGAAACATAACACTGGGGATCAGGTCGTGGGGTCCCTGTAGGCTACCAGGGTTAGGAAACATGTACTATACCAACAGGGAGCAAGTGAGGAGTGGTGAGCACTAGACTGCCAGGGACAGTATGCTTATTTTGAACTGGTGGCATTGGGATCAGGTTTGGGGGATATGACCGCACACCACTGTATGTGATTGTAAAAGCAGCTTTTCAGGCGCTTTAACTAGTACGGGACTGCTAGCTTGTCAGCACTACCAAAACCATTTTAATGTACCAGTGGGCTGCTGTGCAGTGCTCTGGCATTCATTGGCATAGGCAGTAGGGACTAGTCAGTGCTCATGGGCTTGGTTAGCACTGCCCTAGTTAGTCGTTTGAATATAGCAGGCTGTGGATCGCACTCTTCACAATTTGTGCAGCACTAAACCTTTGAAGAGCTGACCCATAATTGAATTTAAATTCTCCAGTGATACTTTTTTTGGTTTTGATTTGTTTTTTATCATTCACCTGTAAAGGTAGCTGACATCTGCTATCAACAAGGCATGCTGCTTTTATAGCAAACATAAAACATGAAGCAAGTTTATCTTGTAATCCACATACGTGCACCATTTATTCATCGAGTGCAAAAAACGTGCATTTCATTCAGTAATACAGGCAAACTTGGCGTCTGCTCTAACTCACTCCACTTCCTGGTTCCCCCTCCACTGCACCTTGTGACGTCACCAGCTCGCTTCATGTTTTACGTTTGCTGTAAAAGCAGTGTGCCTTGTTGTTAGTAGGTGCCAGCTGCTTTCCTGCTGTTTTGAATCTGTGTGCTTCAGCATGGCATTGTGCTTCCCAGGTGCGGCTCCAGACTTCTGCTGTGATATTTTTGTGCATCATACTGTTTTCATCCCTGCTCATGAGGCAGGGGGTGGGGGGTCATGATGGACTTAAAGTTCCTTCTGGCCTTAAATTTCTATGTATATTACAATGAAATATGGTTTATAAAACTAAATGGCATTGTATCATTGTAGAGTATGTGCTGTCCCAAGACTGCAGCTCAGTTCCCTGTCCAGCTGCTGTCTTTTCTTCGTAGCTTTTAGTGCAATGGAATATTACAGAACAGCTTACTTTGTGCATTTAACTGCCTCCATAAGCAAACGATCAGATAACAGAACTGGATAAAGTATTTGTTTCATCTTTGGGAGCGGTTAGTGTGACAAAAGAGGAAGTGATTCTTGTTATAAAACCTATTCCTTTTGTTAGGGAAATAAAAAAAAAAAACAACAACAATTGGAAAATCCAGTTACTCCGCAAAACCACAGGCATAGTTAAAAGTCTATTTCTGTCAGTTAAGTTCTGAAACATTTCTTAAAGTGGTGATACAGATTATTCTATGATCATGGCTTACAGTGAACATAATGTAGCAAATTGGATTTAGAATTTGCTTTGCTCTCTTTTTCTATAGTAATCTGTCATATGTATCAGTTATGACAAACCTCAGTAAAAAGTTTAATAGCAAACACTGTGAGCTGTATGTGTTAATTCAGCAGTGTTTCTGGTTTCAGCTGTTATGATGTTTTTAATCATTTTCTCTCTTTACTGGGTATGTGCCAGCACTGCATAGAGGCTAGGTCTGCAGCTTGCCTGGTTTGGTAGCCAGTCACAGCATCTGGTGGTAGCGGAGCAACACTGCGTGGGAGGAAATCCGACCTTGTATTGTAAAAGATTTCCAACATCATGTAATTTCCTTTTACTTGTATGACCACTTGTTTTCACCAGTCTCACGATGTTTAAAGGGCATGTTCTTCTTGGTCAGAAATACGACTGCCCACTGCCTTGTTAATTGTCTCTGTGCCACAGTCCTCACTGTTGGTTAATAAACTGGCACTTAGTACATGGGCAGTGTCTGTCTCTGGGTTCTAGTACTGAGATGTAGCAATGGAGCAAGAATGAGCAAATAAAGATACTGTAGAACACAGCAAGCACAAAGGGAAAGGGAACATTGTTTAATCAGGAGTAGTACACTAAGCTGAAGCTTGTTTCCAGATGTGCCCCGGGAGCACAAGGAAGTTAAGTGACTTGCTCAGGATCACACAGTATGCACCTAGGTGGCTGTGGGATTCAAACCCAGGTCTCCAGATCTGCAGCTTAGAGTCTTAAGCCACTGCACTATACTGCCTCCCAAAGAAAAGCATGTTGAACTTTTTATTTATTTTAGCAGGCAAATTACTTCTTTTTAGTTTAAAAAAAATTGCGCTCCTGCTTTCAGAAAATTACAAGAAATATGGCAATTGTTTTTTCAATTCTTTTTACCTCCTGTGACTCACCAGCTAGAAACTTTGGTTGCTGTCATTGCCCCCTACCTGACCAGAGAGCTCCACCAGGCTTTTATCTTCTGGGAATACCAATACACTGTTGTGTTGCACTCTAGGTTTGCCCCTTCCCCCACCAGTGGTTCTGACTGTTGCTTTATGGTAGTGAACCCTCTTTATCCAGCCATCCATGGAGACGGTCATCCAAGGACCATCCTAGTGGTTGGGAGAAAAAGCCCAGTTTGGTGTGGGGGAGTGAGTAGAGTTTCATTTGTCCTACCTGCTGGCAGTCTCCCCCCCCCCCTTTTTAGCCCATCCACTGAGGATGCATATGTGTCTTTTAGGTGCTATCAAGCGTGACGCACCAGTGTGCATGCTGTTCCCTCCGTGTTCAGAGTGCAGGCACCTGAAACTGCACAACCACCTGTGATTCAGCAGGTTGCCCAACCCTCCCTGGAGGAATGCTCCTCCCCCTATCAGCTCACCACCAACCCTAGCCCACCATGACGGGTCCCTGTGACACAAGAACATGGATGTCTTTCTCCCCATGTTGGCTTGCACTGCATTAAGCAGCACTCCCCAGCCCTGGTTGCAACCAATCCTCCGTCTCCGTAGTCTTCTCCTGAGCCCAAGTCACCGGCACGGAAATGTGACGCTCTTCCACTGGATCAACAGGCCACTTTCCTATTAAGGTAGTTTCAGTGTTTGCCAAAGCAATAAAAAACAAGAACTGTATGATTCCAATATAGTCTTCATAGGAGAACTATAGGTATGTCGTGTGGAAGCCCTGTGGCTGGCTGTCCAGGAGGACCTGGAGACTTTGGGGAGGTGGTCATGAGCCTGGAAGCTAATGTTTAACGCTGGGAAATGCAAGGTTCTGCACCTGGGGCCCAAAAACCCGGCTCATATATACACCTTGGGGGGGCACTGCAGGTTTCTAGGGGGGAGAAAGACCTCAGGGTGGTGATCGATGCCAAAATGAATAACTCAGAGCAATGTGGATGGGCTGCGGCCCAAGCAAATAAAATGTTGGGGTGCGTAGCCAGGGGGATAACCTCAAGGAGTCGAGAGGTGCTCCTTCCACTGTACAATTGCTTGATTATACCACACCTTGAATACTGCATGCAGTTTTGGCATCCCTACTTAAAGAAGGACATTGCTCTTCTGGAGAGGGTCCAGAGGAAGGTGACCAGGATGATATTGAGACTAGGGGAATGGCTGTATGAGGAGAGACTGGAGGAGCTCAACCTGTACTTGCTGGAGGAAAGAAGGAACAGGAGGATATGATAGAAGTCTTCAGATATCTCAAAGGGATGAATAGAGTAAGCCTTGAGGGGGTGCTTCAGCTGAGGGAGGTAGGGGCCACCAGGGGACACTCAATTGAACTGGACAGGGGGAGACAGAGGGGGGAAACAAGGAGGTGCTACTTTACTGAGAGGGTGGTGGAGCCCTGGAATGTGCTGCCAGGGAGTTGGTGGCTGCTACAACTGTGAAGGGGGTTCAAGAAAGGCTGGGATAGGTATAGGGGGAGGGTACATCCCAGAGCCCCACTGGGGGGGTGGGGTGGGGGACCTTGTAGGGAGGGAGGAGGGGGGAGCTAAAAACGGTTCCCTGGGAAGGCACTGATAATCGAGCAGACTCGATAGACCATAGGTAAGGATGTAAGTTTGTCATGGATGAGGTTTTAATGACTCATTGTTTGTTGCTGAAATCATTATTAAGCAGTACTAAATGTTGTGGCACTGTCATCATTGCTACATTCTGATGACACTAGTGAAAGTCATGGAAGTCCTGAATAAAGATCAAACGTCATGGAATCAATGATGTGTATGACTGCCATGACAAACTTACATCCCTAACCATAGGGCCTAATCTGCTGGCTTCTTAGTATGTTAGTATGAATTTAATAAAAAACAAAATAATAAAGATAAGGTATATTGAGATACAGTTAGTAATTATCACTAAATGTAGGTGTATCGTTTCCAACACAACAAATACATGGCATTGTGGCGTGGTGCAAGGCCTGTTTAAAATTATGACCCTCAAAGGTAACCTTTAAAACAAATAAAGCTATTGACTGATATTGGATCAGATTAAGCTGTTGGTGGTTTTGTTAGTGAATGGGGAAATGTGGTCTGGCCAGGTCAGGACACTGAGGTCATTCCGCTACTCTTCTTAAGAAGTGCCATGGGATTTTTACCATCCACCTGAACAACTTCCAGAAGAGGCAGACAGGTCTTCGATTTAATGTCTCATCTGAAAGACAGCACCTCTGACAGCACAGTGTCCCCAGACACCATGCTGTGGCTGTGAAATGGCTAGTAGAAACATAGAATTTGTCATCGGAAAAGGGCTGCTTGGCCCATTCAGTCTGCCCAAATGTTCCCTGCCTAACGCAAAACAAAAAGTGCACGTAACAAACGTAGAGTACCCAATATTTGCTGCAGAGGGTTTTTTGTGGATAACAAAAGACAGCACTGAGCCCCGGAACTTTGATCCTCTGCAGGTTCTTCCTCAGTGCCACCATGAGGAAGAACCTGCAGAGGATTGAAGTGCTGGGGCTCAGTGCTGCCTTTTGTTATCCACAATAAACCCTCTTCAGCAAATATTGGGTACTCTACGTTTGTTACGTGCACCTGACCTCTTTTCTCTGTTTGTTTAATTTGTTGTTTCATGTTGAGCTTCTGACTGTCTCTTCAGCATAAGTTGAACAATGAATGCAATTTATAATGTAATTTATAAACTAAAAAGAGTACTTGATTCTATATGGGACAAATACCCTAGAGCTAGTTTTTGCTTAAGTGTTTATTATATGATGGTATATTGTCTCGGATGTAAATTGTGTCTGTTGGATTTTAATATTTCAACTTTATATTTTGATGTACATGATAAGATATGACAGGATAATTTGATCCCCCATTCCTATAAATTGATGACGAGTATCTTAATAGATTGCACTTTCCCAATCCAGTGCTTATAGTATGAATATAGATCCTAAAATCAAGTACATGTGGAACGTAATTTATGTCTGCACAGGGTTAACAGCTACTAAGTGTCTTTGCCAAGTGACACTTGTACGAAATGTGTATTTGCATTTGTAGGCATGGTTTTTCTTTTAGAATATCATAATGGCTTTTTAACCGAACAATAAAATTTGACTTGACTCGTTGTTTCCTGCTGTTTTGCCCAGTGCAGGACTGGCTTTTTTGCGCCATCCAGCTTTTGTTGTTTCCTATCTGTTCCCTCCCAGTCTGTCTCCGCAGACCCTAACTAGTCTTCAGCGATTCTCCATCCTCCATGTCTATTTACTAACATACCCCTCTGTCTATCCAACCCACGCTTGGAGCCCCCTCGTTTTCGCCACAACCACTTACGCAGGCAATCTTATTCAGGCATCTACCACCCTTTCACTGAAGCAGTATTTCCTCACATCTCTCTCTTAGACTCCCCCCTCCCCCAACTTCATCACATCCCCCCTGGTCCTGATGCTTTTTCTTATTTGAAAGAGACCCCCTTCTGCACCCTTTTCATCCCTGTCTCTGTCACTTCACCACTCATTATAATTAAGGGGGAGAGTGGCATCAGCACGCTACCAGCACCACTTCATGTAGCTCCTAGTGTTCGCTGGAGGTTTCCCATTTGAATCCATGGGGCCAAAGACTCCTGGAATAACTTTGAGATCTTCTTTCTAGTGATAAATGGAATCCAGTTGGGAACAGAAACAATAGCTACATAGGTGATATTTTTTTTTTATTTCTGATGTAAGAAATATAAGTGGCAGACACTTCAAAGATGCAATTACTATTTCTTTGTGCAGTTAGACTGGGAATGGGAGTGGGATTCATGTTGCCTAGTAAAAGAGTTCTTATTTAAGGAGAATGACCTCTTTTATGCTACACTGCTCTTTATTTTTCCTCTGTAACTTTCTGCACCTGTGTGTGAAGAGTCATTGAGAACAAGTAGGGCGTTTCATGCAGAGACTGTGAGCCTTTACTGAAGGGCTCTAGTGGGAGCAGGCTGACCTGTAATTAACAAGTAGGATCCTGCATGTTAACTGCATTCCACGTTGCCAGACTGGGAGTGGCAATCATCCTTAGCGTGTCCCCTTCTCGGGGATTATGGTAATTTTTGTTGTTGTTTGGGTGGAAGTCAAGAATTCCCAGGAAGCTATTCCATTTTTTTTTTTTGCAAGTCGGAAATACTTCCTGGGTCATAAGGTTTGCAACTCAGTATTCTAAGAATACCAATTGTTGTAAGTTTTTATGAAATACATTTTAGAGTTTTGTGCATGCAAAATTGGATGTCGCCTATTTTGCTTCTTCTTCTTTTGGCAGTCAAATGCATCCTATCTCTTTTATTTTGGAAGATGTTATGTTGTTTCTGGAAGGTAAATACTTCCAAAAGGGGCTACCTGAAGCATACTGCCCAGTCCGTCAGTATTAAAATTGTAGCACTGTATCTTTAAAATGCAGACCAAAGAGCCATAACTGGTAGCCTGTTTCATAGTTAAAGAATAAAATAATGAGTATTAACGATTGACAGGGGTATGAACTGCTGTGCATTTATTCTGGCTTAGCAATTGTTATTTGGAGGAGTTTCAGTAGATGCACCATGCGTATCTCATATGTTAATACTTTATCTGCTTTATCTTTCTAGCTGTATACCACCTAGACACTTTGACTATGAAACAGGAACTTTTTTCTTTTTAATAAAAAATGTAAAACAAAACAAAAATATTGGCTGTGTTATACGTAAAGTGTTGAAGAATGTTTCCAAGTTTTTTAACGGATTGTAGGTCCAGAAATAAATCTAAATTATATGGTAAAGCAGTATACTGTATCTTTGTGGAACAAAGGTCAAATTTAGGTGTAAACTGTGTAGTGCTAGACGAAATACATTGCACTTTTGAGGTATAAACTGTGCCCTGTCCGTTCTACGAAGTGAGCCAATCTAGAGGCCAGTTTATACGGCTGCATTTGCACCCCCGCATCAACCTGAGCAGGGAAAACGCTGCTGTGTGGACACTTACCCGATCACGGTAAGTTGGTCGTTGCTCCTCTCCAGTAGTCGTAGCAGAGCTTGGGATATGTTTGGGAGTGAACAGTGTAAAGTGGTCATGCATACAGGCTGCACCGCTCGCTCCGATGTGAAATGGATGCTCCCGGCATCCCACATTGCCCTTCCTTGAGGCTGTCCCCCAAAACCCAGAAGCCAACACCTAAAAAAATTAAAAATGGGTACAGTAGATCATAGAATTAATATTACACTATGCTGTAGCCTTTTCTTGAGCTTTTTGTTGAACTTTTAGAATGTGGTTCTGATAAGCACTTGTGAGACAGCGATCATTCCCCCTCAAAATATCCTGGAGGGGAATCTAAGCACTCAATGAAAAGCTTAAATGCTGCATGGACAAGCACTTAAACTAACCGGGGGGGGGGCAGCAAGGGAGGTACCTAATTACCCACCAATAGCTAGCAGTGGAACCAGAGAACAGGAGGAGGAGTAGGAGGACATATCACTACAACGCAGTGTGCAAAAGGTGGAGATAGGCATCCAAGGGGGTAGATAGGCAGAAGAAGGACAAAATACAACAGAAGGGTGGACAGGAGGAAGAACCAGGGATAATGGACAACCAGGAAGGGGACTGGAGTAGAACAGCAAAACAGACCAGGGAGATCATATCATGGAAAGCCAAGTGTGCCAATGCCAGGAGCCTTACAACAAGATGGAGGATCTGGAGGCTGTCATAGCGCATTCAGACCTGGACACTGTGGCCATCACAGAGACCTGGTGTAATGATAACCATGACTGGGAGATGGCCATACCCTGCTACAACATATTCAGAAGAGACAGAGCAGGAAGGGAGGAGGAGTGGCACTTTATGTGAAAGATGGCATAAAGACCACAGAGATCCAGGAGGAACCAAACAGGGGTTGGGAGGAGATACTGTGGGGTAAGCTGGAAAGGAAAGTGGTGTCAGCCATCCACACGGGGGCGGTCTACAGACCACCTGCCCAGGAGAAAGAGACTGATAAGGAGTTAATGCTAGCCATCCAAAGGATGGCGAACAAGGGGGAAGTGGTGCTGGTTGGAGACTTCAGTATTCCAGACGTGGACTGGAGCCTCCCAGCAGCAGCATCAACTAGGAGCAGATTTATCCTGGACTTCCTTCAGGGTGCCTTCCTTAAGCAACTGATCATGGAACCAACTTGGCAGAAGGCAGTACCGGACCTTGTGCTCACAAACGGGGACAGTGTGATAGGGCTGACAGTGGGGAGCACCTGAGGAACAGTGACCACCAGTCACCGTGGTTTGAAATCACAGAAGGAGGAGAACCAAGCCGCACAAAAACACATATCCTGGATTTTAGGAGGGCAGATTTGGGGAAAATGGGGACATGCTTGAAAGAGGCACTAATAGGAACAGGGAGGGAATCGGGTGGAGGAACAGTGGATAATATTTAAAACAGGGATTACAAGAACAACACAATTATGTGTTAAGCACGCCAGCAAGGGGAAAAGGAAGAGGAGGCCATTATGGTTTTCCAAGGAGGTAGCGGAGAAAGTGAAAGCCAAAAAGATAGCATGCAGACAATACAAAAAGACACAGGCAGGAGGGGACAGGGAGAAGTACCAGGAGAAACAAAGGGAGGCAGGGAGGTCAGTAAAGGAAGCCAAAGCTCAGACAGAAGATCACATCTCAAAATCAGTGGTTAGTGGGGACAAAACCTTTTACAGGTACATAAGTGAAAAAAGAAGGGTGAAAGGAGGGGTAGTGAGACTGAAGGGGGAGGACACGGGCAGCGTGGAGGATGACAACAGTAAAGCTGACATACTGAACAGATATGTCTACTCAATCTTTACTGAGGAAGGAGAGGGTAACGAGCCTGAAGGGAGTACATGGGGTGGGAAGGGCATGGAAATAAACACAAATCACTTTACATGGGAAAGGGTCTAAAGGAACTGGAAGGAATAAGAGTCGATAAAACAATGGGGCTGGATGGGGTGAACCCCAGGGTCCTAAAGGAACTAAGAGAGGTGGTGGCTGAACCTCTGGCAAGCCTGTTTAGCCAATCACTGGAAACACGGGAGGTAAGACTGGAGGACAGCAGATGTATTCCCCTTATACAGAAGCAGAAACAAAGAGGAAGCGTGGAACTACATGTAACCCCTAGGTGGTGCTATCTCAAGGGCTACTACCCCTGCCTGCTGGGCTAGTAGCAGGTTAAGGGGCCTGAGTTGTGAAACGGGTGCCTCCACCTAGAGGTCAGGGTTGGTAGTGGTCAAGCTAACCTGGGCACAGCCCTCCGGGACACTGTAACCACCCTCTCTCCTTACTAATGGCCGGAACAATACATAATAATCACTTTCACAATACCCCTGATACACAACACAAGCACCAAATCCACAACAGCCTAATCTAAAAGTGTGTCATCTGATTGTCTTGCTGTTTTCTTTTCACTAACTGAGCCCTCCGGCTCCGGATTACAAATAGTGTGTGTTGTGCATGTTGTTTTCTTCTATCACAGGGCCCCAACCAGCTGCAACATTCCTGTCTTCTTCAGGTATGAGCCTGGTAGAAAATCAGTAGAAGTACTAGTATGAGCCTGGTAGAAAATCAGTACAAGTACTAGTACCACACCACCAGGGCTTTCCTCTGGCTCGGCCCTGGGGACCCCCTGTAGAACAAGGTTATACACAGCAAATAACAGCAGTACAGTACTCTTGCACAAACTGGAACCATAGTCAGGGTAAATGCAAAAAAGAGTTAGATCTGATTTATTTAAGGGGCTTAAACAGAGGAGGGGCGTAATCAGGTTAATTTGCTTAGAGACTCTATCATTCAAACAGTTATGCATGCACTTCAGGGTCCATAAACAGTCGCACACTTTGGGTACCCAGATGGAGAATGGTGGGCTAGCCAGGAATGTTGCAGCTGGTTGGGGCCCTGTGATAGAAGAAAACAACACGCACAACAGACACTATTTGTAATCTGGAGCCGGAGGGCTCAGTTTGTGAAAAGAAAACAACAAGACAATCAGATGACATACTTTTAGATTAGGCTGTTGTTGCAGGGAGCTACCCTAATGATTACTCATGATACCCAAGACTAGACACAGACTGGACGAAAATTGAGACAGCAGGTGGTTAATCTGGAGTACCAGGAGAAGCAGGGCCTACACGAATCACCGAGACGTCGTTCCTGTTCAAGCGTTGAGCAGGGGGCTGATCCCCAGGTAGGTCTCTTGTCAGTGGCTTTCTCTGTACAGCAGGTAGTCTGGCTGGGCCAGTGTGGCAAGGCCCCGGCCAAATGGAGGCAAATTCGGATACAGTCCATTTTGGGCTGGATACATCTCCCAGCAAGCAGAACACAGTTCACACAGTGGGGCACCAAATCATGACCCACTTTCAATACACAGCACATTTACATGTAAGGAAATTCTACTATACCAGGCAAACCGCTCTCCGGTCACGATTGCAAAGTCTCTGCAAAAACGGGGGATTCAAAAGCAGCTGGAAATCCTGACAGGCCAATTGCATTCAGCAAAATCTTCTGTCTTCTTCAGGTATGAGCCTGGTAGAAAATCAGTGGCTTACTTCGTTCTCACAAACTCGGATTTAGTCCAAAATAATTTTCTTTTCTCCCCCTCAGGGGCAGCAGGCAGACATACAGGCCAAAACTTATCCCTTTCACAGTTCTGCCATGCAAATCCACTCAGGATTGCTGCTCAAAAAACACTTGAGCTCTTCTCATTTCACTTCCCAGCTCAGAACTAACTGAAAATTGCAAGCAGTCTGAAATTTCCCCAAGATCCAAAACATTTGGTTGGCTGATCTGTCTGTCAGTCACAACAAGAGCTCCCCCTTCAATTGCAAAAGGCACCAAAAACCCAAAACTATAATTCCTACAGATTTTGACTCTAGACAGCTCCTTTAGTCCGGCTCCATTTTAGGTCCCACCAGACTGATTGGTCCAGTTCAGCACTCCAGGACCAAGATAGTGGAGACAAACAAAACAGTCCTTGCTGCAAAGAAGGCAGGTTAGACGAACTACATTATCATTATCACTCCAAATGATTTTCAGCAAATAGTTACATCTTTCAACAGAGCTCCCTCTCAGATTACTTATGACTGCAGTCCAGGCAGCTCTTAAAGAGACAGTACACAGAGGCTATACAGGCACTCTTTGGCAATCACATTTAAACTGCTAAAACGCAGGACACCAACCTGGCAGTGAACATTTAGGCAAGCTCAAGGAAGACTTTCCGGAAACCCCCATTTGTAGGGGGGTTACACTCTTCCCTGCCTGGAGAAAGCTTGGCGTCTGTGTTAAGTCTGTACCATCTTGCATCAGTTAACATAAACTTACTACTTTACTATACATTTTTACTACACTTTATAATGCTATATCCATTTTAACAATACATTAGGTATATTTCACACAGCTCAGCTGAACATTACTATACTAAATCAGGTAATAACTTCTTATACAGTAAACAGAGTAAGAGGGGACCCTTCCCTATCAGCTAACTTGGGGATAGATGGGGAAGGTGCACCATGGTGAGAGGGCAGAACAAGTAACCTGGAATGGGCTGTCAAGCTCAATTTGGGCAGTGAGCTTGGTGAAACATAAACACCTTTGTGAACAACATGGAGAGGCAAGTCCACAGGCCTCCCTGGAGAATCATAGCTGAAACACAATACTGGCTTGACAGCTCAGCCAGTCTTTCTGGGGGACGCAATCACAGTCTCTGTACTCTCAGCACTGGTCCTGGAACTTTCAACACCTGTGAGGGGTGCCTCTGCCTGGGTAGAAATGTCCAAACTTGGAGCACTGTCAGCTCCATGCTCTGTGGGCTCTGTTTCTACAACATTTTACTCATTTTGAAGAGGTCCTGGTACTGAAGGGGGTTATCAGCACTCTCAAGTGTTCTTCAAGTTCTGGCTTGTTACCAGAAAGACTCATTCCATCAGCCCCTCCCTCAGGCAAATCATACAGTTCCACAATCTACAGAGACTCAGCATCCTCACACGTGATACTTAGCACTTCACTTTCAGTGAGTATTGGCTCCAAGGACGAAGCTGGGGGGGTTAGGCAGTCCAGAAGGTCCAGTTTCATCCCCACGATTAGTCATGGGATTACCCCAAAACAGCTGGCTCAGTTCATAAGAGGGGTAATAGGCATAGTCGCACTCACTTTCATCAGAAGTGGACTGACAGTCACTATCATTCTGGGCCTGTTGTGGAGGAAACCTTAAATCTGTGACAACTGGGGTAGGTAGGTTCTGTCTCTTTCTTGCAGCAGCGTGAGTCACTGGCCCAGGGGGCTCAATTTCTGGGGGTTCAGCCTCAATTATGACTTGGCCGATAGGTAGTAAGTGGTTACGGTGTATGGTCTTGACAGCTTTGGAGTTGTTCTCTGGGCGTACCTTGTACACAGGTAAATCATCCAACTTTCCAAATACTACATGGGGAAGATGGTGCCACCGATCAGCAATTTTGTGTTTACCATGCAGTCCCAAATTGCATAACAACACACGGTCTCCAGGTCGAAGCCCTTGAGCCTTTACTTTTTTATCATGCCTCTCTTTGTTGGCTAGATTTCTCTTGGTGGCCATTGTCTGGGCCAGTTGATAGGCATGGTTCAATTGAGCTCTCAGTTTTTGTACATATTTCAAGTTGTTTTTGGCTTGGACCCCATCTGGAGAGACACCAAAACAGACATCAGCAGGCAGCCAGGCCTCTCTCCCAAACATGAGGCAGTCAGGAGAGAATCCGGTAGCATAAATTTTCCAAGGTGCTGATTTGCTGGCTCTATTTATGCTTGTCTTTTGAGTGGAGGGTGCCCAGCATGTCTAGAAGGGTCCGGTTACAACGTTCTGGTTGAGGGTCTCCCTGAGGGTGATAGGGGTGGTTCTTGACTTTTGCACCCCCACAGAGAGAGCATTTCTTTGATTAGTCGACTCTCAAAGTCTCTGCCCTGGTCAGAGTGGATCCACTGGGGGGGCACCATAGCGGACAAACACATTTTCCACTAGTACCTTGGCCACGGTAGATGCCTTTTGAGCTTTGGTGGGAAAAGCTTGTGCATACCATGTGAAATGATCCATAACCACTAACACATTGCCAATGTTCCGCTGATCAGGTTCTAAACACAAGAAGTCTGTGCAGACTAGTTCCATGGGGGCGCTGGTAGTAATATTAACAAGGGAGGCAGCCCTCTGAGGCAGGGCTTTTCTTTACAGGCAGCAACTACAAGTCTTTACATGGTGCTTAACATCGGCCCCCATTTTGGGCCAGTAGAAGCGAGATCGTACCAGGTCAAGGGTTCTGTCAGTACGGAGGTGCCCCATGTGATTGTGGAGGGACCTCAGTACCAAATCTTTAAAGGCCATGAGCAGGACCAATTGTTGCTTGTCTACTTTGCCACTATGATCTACTGTTTCTCTATACAACAAATGATTGAGCAACTTCAATCTAGGGCCTTCTTTAAACAATAAAGCAGTTCGCAAGTCAGTGGAACTTAACTTAGACACGTCTTTCCCCGCACGCAGAGCATCAAGTGCTGGCTGAATCATAGGATCTTGGGATTGAGCCCACTGAATGCTGTCATTGTCAAATTGAGGTGCTGCACTAATATCTAAAGTAGCGAAGTGGCAATAAGCAGCTGGTATGCAGGTGTCAGAAGGGCCCAAGCAGTCTAGTAAACAGTCCACTATGTCCGCAGACATCAATTCATCTCTATCAAACTTTTGACACAATGCTCGAATGTCATGTTCAGATAGTCTGGCCCAATCACTCTTGGAAGTGGGCCTTCGTGATAGGGCATCAGCATCAATATGGTTCAGGCCCAGTCTGTATTCGACAGCATAATCATAGGTTGATAATGCAGAAAGCCACCGGTGCCCAGTGGCATCTAACTTAGCTGAAGTATGTACATAGGTAAACGTGTTATTGGCAGTTTTCACCAATATCTTTGCCCCATAGAGGTATTCATTAAACTGGTCAATGATGGCCCATCTTAGCGCAGGGAACTCCAACTTATGCACAGAGTAGTTTCGTTCGGACAGGGTCCAGCTCCTACTGGCAAAAGCTTCTGGTCTCAGGCCATCCTCATGGTCTTGATACAGCACCACTCCTAGACCCTGTAGACTAGCATCCGTATGCAGCACATAGGGTTTGGTTGGGTCAGCATAAGCATGGATGGGGGCATGGGTGAGCAGGTATATGGGCTCATGGAAGGCTGCTTCACAGTCAGGAGTCCAGCGGGGCCCGAAGAGTTCACTTGGGCAGAAGTATACTTTTTCTGGTTCTTTAGCAGCCCCTTTTTTGTATTTATGATTGGTAGGAGGGTAACCCTGGGTAAGGTTCAAGAGTGGGTGAATCACCTTGGAATAGTCTTTTATGACCCTGCGGTAATAGCCACAGAACCCCAGGAAACATTGTAGTTCTTTCAGATTATGGGGCTGGGGCCAAGTAGTCAGTGCTTCAACCTTACAGGGATCAGTCTCTATCCCCTTTGTAGATACTATGTACCCCACATACTTCACGGAGGTCTGGAAAAACTGGCACTTGTCAATGAACAGCTTGAGGCCGAAGTCTTCCAGTCAGTCTAGGACTTTAAACAGTCGGTTCTCATGCTTCTCTAAGGTGCTCTCAAACACAATGACATCGTCCAAGTACACCAGGCATTCCAGCAAATTCATAACTCCTACTGCACGTTCCGTCAGTCGCTGAAAGGTTGCCGGGGCGCCAGATATCCCCTGTGGCATCCTCAGAAACTCATAGAACCCCAATGGACAGATGAAGGCTGTTTTCTCACGGTCTTCTGGGGCCATCGGGATCTGGTAGTACCCACTGCGAAGATCCAACACCGAGAACTATTTGCTCCCATTCAAGCAGTCCAGGGCATCTTGTATATGAGGCATAGTGTATTGGTCTGGGATGGTCCCCCGGTTCAGGGTTCGATAATCAATGCACATCCTCACAGACCCATTCTTCTTATGTGCAACCACAATGAGAGAGGCATATGGGCTGCTGGATTCTTGTATCATGCCAACAGCGAGCATTTCCTGCAGGTGTCTTCCCACATCATCTATGTCTGCTGGGGCTAAGCAGCGGGACCTCTTTTGAAATGGCTGTCCATTGTGCAGGCGTATGTGATGCTCCGCACCCTGGACACATCCCATTCCTTCAACGAAAACACTTGGTCTCTCTGGGCAAGTCTCTTGCTAATTCTAGCCTTTCATTCAGCTGGCAACAGGGAGTCGCCAAAGTCAAACAAGTCTGGGGCCACTCTCTCCTTCTCACCAGGGTGCTTGTTGCTGGGCAATACTGCAGTGTCTGTGCAGTGTACCATAGCTAGGTTGCACCCTCTGTTCACCCAGATCTCCTGATCTGACACATTGTGAATCTGGACAATCACTCATCGTGCGTAGGCATGGGCACGAGCAGGCAAGATGCTGGGCTTGACCAATAATCCTTCTGGCAATTTTCCATCGCATGGTGCATCCAACATCAGTATTTTGTTCTTTACATCTTTCCGGAGGCGGACCTCCCCTTGAATGGTACATGGGGCATTAGGGGCCAGTACCACTGAATCGGGATCCTTCTTCCACATGATCCCCACTGGTTCATCCAGGTCAACTTCCTCGGGGTTTCTGTTGCAAATCATAGGCCCTCTTGATCAGAGCTGGAATTCTCAGGGCCCTCCCAGTCCTTCGCCCTTGTTTCTCGTGACAGAGTTGCGTCAGTCTCCCAAACATATGGGTGTTTGTTCCAATTGACAGGGTAAGCCCATCATACAGTCTGGTGAGGGGACACACTAGGGCCAGTGTCTCTACTTGCTCCTCTACGCCAGTGACATTTGCAGGAAAAGACAACCAGAGACGGGCATATCCTAGCTATGGATAAGACTTGTCACTCAGCCCCACACATGTAGGCCTTCCAGGGATTGTAAGGGCACATCAGATAAGTGTTTGTCATACCAGTCCTGAAACACAGTGGTTACTTGTGACCCACTGTCAAGCACAGCCCGAGTATGAATACCATTCACAGTCACCGTAGTCTCCATTGAAGGGCCCACTATTTTGGATCAGTCTGGAGAGGCAGTAGCAGAGACCTGGATAGATGATTTAGCCACAAAGAAATTTGAGTTAGGGTTTCTCGAACCCTCACTGTAGTCATTTTGGGCACCCCTTGGCCACTGATTTGCATTTCAGAGCTCCCCCTTGAAGTCTGTTTACTACGCTTTCTAGGTCCTTCTGAGTCCAGCATTCTCTTTTCATGTGGCCATCCTTTCCACAATTGTGACAAATGATAGACTCCTGGGACATCCTGGGAGAGAACATCGTATGAGGAACTGAAGCAGTAGTGAGAGATTGGGGTCTGGTATCTGCTTGCAGCGGTGAAAGTGGTGCAACGTGTCTTAACAGTTTCTTTTAGAGTGGCAGTCAATCCGGTGATCTCAGCCTTGGAGCCAACCTCGGTAGCGGATGCTTGAGGGTGCACCCCCACCCCCATGGCAGTCACATCCCGAAAGGGACCAGAATCTTGTTCCATGGGGGAAACCCTTGCAGAGGCACCCATCTTCAACTCTCGGACTTCCTTTAGTAGCTCATCTTTCCAATGCTGGGCCAAGGGCGGGAAGTCCTTTGCGTTCTCAGAGTGCTCGTTAAGTGCCAACTTTTGCCCCTGAGCCTCACTTGGCTGATCACTCTGGGTCACTTGTGCAGCATCAGCAGATATGGGTGCAGTTCCCCCATGGGGTCGCCTTTGCTCAACCACCCGAATTTCTTTTATTAGCTCATCATAGGAGGGGGGGCAATTCCAGTCGGGTGGCAAGGCGCAACTGAAGCAGTAACTATTCTTAAAAAAAGGAGCAGACTTAAGGATCCGGTCCAGCCTAGTTCAATCTAATTCATTTAATGGCAAGCTAGCCTTTCTGAGGCACTCTTGTAGCAGCTTTTCAAGCCGAGGTACATACACAGACAATGGCTCCCCTGGGTACTGCTGCGTGTTTCTTACTCTCCACCACAGATCCTCATCTGATTCCGGGCTCCCATACACATTTTCCAGTGCATCAAGATAGTCCTGTGCAGTTGCTTTGGGGTTATTGGCCCGCTTGGCACAGATGGTAGCCAGAGCAGGACCTCAGAGGCTCTCACTCAACCTCTTTCGTTTCTCTGCTTCTGAGCATTGCCATTCAAGTACTAGAGGGGCAACATAGTCTATCCAGGTCTCCCAGTCATCCTCCCTCTGGGGGGGTGGGAAGGGTGCCCGAAAAGATTCTCAGCCTTCAGTAGGAGTTGTGACTAATGGCAGGTACAGATATAGGGACCAGCATTGGCACGGGCACAGAAGGCAGGGCAGTAACAGATGCTGGAGTGGAAGGGGGTGTTGGGGAAGGAACACCCCAGGTGGCAGGAATAGTTTCTTAAAGTCCTCTACGGTTTCCCCTTCCTCCAGCAACAACTTAGCAAATTTCTCCTCAAAAGTCTCAGATAATGGCAGGAGCTCATCCTCCCCAGGCTCTTTACTGTCTTTTGTTATCACTCTTCAGGCTGCTGGAACCCCTTCTGGGGCAATAGTCTGTGGCACTTAAGAGCTGTCCATGAGATCACTACACTCTACCAAGGTTATGAAAGTTTGGGCGATCAAAGCAGCCTGTCGACCCACCACCACAGGGTTTTTTTTTATACATTCAACTTTGGAGAGTGCTCCATCTACAGTGTCTTTACTGGCACCCATGGAAATATCCAGTATAAGTAGAGCATTTTGGGGGTCGATCTCCTGCCCAGTACACCACCCCACCAAGTGGTGTACAACCATTTCTACTGGGGTAGCCATTAATCTTTAACTATAATTAGTAATTTTTGGCCACTAGAAGGCACGAAATCCCAGTGGTGAGCCTCCAAAATGTATCCCCTAGCTGGCGCTATCCCAAGGGCTACTACCCCTGTCTGCTCAGCTAGTAGCAGGTTAAGGGGCCTGAGTTCTGAAACGGGTGCCTCCACCCAGAGGTCAGGGTTGGTAGTGGTCATGCTAACCTGGGCACAGCCCTCCAGGACACTGTATCCCTCCTCTCTCCTGACTAGTAGCCGAAACAATACACAATAATCACTTTCACAATACCCCGATACACCACACAAGTACCCACACTATTTGCACTTACCACCAGGGCTTTCCTCTGGCTCGGCCCTGGGGACCGCCTGTAAAACAAGGTTATACACAGCAAATAACAGCAGTACAGTACTTTTGCACAAACTGGAACCACAGTCAGGGTAAATGCAAAAAAAGAGTTAGATCTGACTTATTTAAGGGACTTGAACAAAGGAGAGGTGTAATCAGGTTAATTTACTTAGAGACTCTATCATTCAAACAGTTATGCATGCACTTCAGGGTCCATAAACAGTCTCACACTTTGGGTACCCAGATGGAGAATGGTGGGCTAGCCAGGAATGTTGCAGCTGGTTGGGGCCCTGTGATAGAAGAAAACAACATGCACAACACACACTGTTTGTAATCCGGAGCCCCCTCCACACCCCTTCATCTCTTACCTGCGGCCTCTTTGCAGTCCGGACGATCCCCTCTGCAGTGGGGCCAGAGGGAGCCCACTCCTCCGTATCAGTACACAGGTGGAAGCATTAGGAGGCATTGCGGGTCTTGAGTGAAACAGGCATCTTCCTGATAAGTAGGGTTTTGTCTTTTTTCTGTCACTTGCCCACATGCTATTGACACACACGGGGCTCCAAGCAAATGTGCCTGTACTAGTGTGCCAAAGCAGAGCCTGGTGAACGGCCCCCCTCCTAAGCCAGACCTCAATAAACTGCTATTTGTGTAGCAGTGTAGCACCAGAGATAATGACCCACCTTCCCTGGAGCAGGAGAGCATTCTCTGGGAGGTTCAGTCTCTTCCCCTCATTGGCCATCCGATACCCCAGGCTACAAGTGTAAACCTGGGACACTGACATTGTGAGCAATACCACTGTTGCAGCACTAATGGGTCACCCATAGCTGAGTCACTGTTAAAAGTACATTAATATGTGACGTCCCATTGCCACAGGTCCTCTTCGAAAACGAGCAACTTCATGCCTAGAGTTACCCTATCTAAATATACTTCATAAATACATTCTCTGCTCGCTAGCTTCTTCGTTGAAGGGGGTCTTGCCTACATTTATATCCCCAAATTGTGTTGGTAGTTTTCAGTATCCAAACCAGGTAACATCATGTGTACTCTTTACCACAAACTCCCCAAAGCATAATTGAAAACGGGGCCGTGTGATCTAGCCCTCCTCCTGGTCAAACAATGAAAACATAAATAAAATAAAAACAACTGAACCCATGTTTGAGCTAGTTGGTCAGTTTGTATCACCTACATTCTCTCTGTTTGTGATACTTTGAATTTAATAGGAATGATTTGGACATTTGTAAGGTCAGCTGCCCAGAAATCACCCAGATCATAGGAGTGTGGATCTTCTAAACCTTCACTGCTCCACAGTGTCCAGATGATCTCAGTGCTCTACAACCAGGGACACTGGTGGGCTGCCCCCTACAGCTTTTTGACTTGTTCTTGCGTCTCCTTTTCAAAGCGTCTCAGGAATCTTAGCATGCTGTGGATCCTCCCTACAGGGAAGCATTGTGCCCCTTACCTCCAGATGCTCTCTTACTTTTTCAGCTGCTTCTATTTCTCAAACGCATTTGACATCCTCACTGCCAATGTCTGCCCTACTGCTGCAAAGTTCAAAAATGTAGAGCTGTTTTAATGCTGCACCATTTCTCAGGCCCTTTCAGGTGTAAGATGTATAAAGGTGTCTCCCATATTATGTATGAATGTGCCTCCCACATTGTCTAAGGGGAACATTGTTTAACCAGGAGTAGCACACTAGGCCGAAGCTTGTTTCCAGATGCGACCTGAGAGCACATGGAAGTTAAGTGGCTTGCTCAAGATCACACAGTATGCACCTTGGGGGCTGTGGGATTCAAACCCAGGCCTCCAGATCTGCAGCTCAGAGCCTTAACCCACTGCGCCATACTGCCTCCACATTATGTATGAGGGTACCTTCCATATTATGTATGAAGGTGCCTCCCATATTGAGTATAAGGCTGCCTCCTACATTATCTCTGAGGGTGCCTTCCATATTATGTACAAGGGTACATGCCATATTATGTATGAAGGTGCCTGCCATATTGTGTATAAGGGTGCCTCCCACATTATGTATGAGGGTACATACCATATTGTGTATGAAGATGCCTCCCACATTATGTATGAGGGTGCCTCCCATAGTATGTATGAACATGCCTCCCATATTGTGTATGTGGGTGCCTCCCGCATTATGTATGAGGGTACATGCCATATTGTGTATGAAGATGCCTCCCACATTATGTATGAGGGTGCCTCCCATAGTATGTATGAAGGTGCCTGCCATATTGTGTATAAGGGTGCCTCCCATAGTATGTATGAGGGTACATGTCATGTTGTGTATGAGGGTGCCTTCCATATTATATATGAACGTGCCTCCCACATTGTGTATGAGGGTGCCTCCCAAATTATGTATGAGGGTGCCTTCCATGTTATGTATGAGAGTGCTTTCCATATTGTGTACGAGGGTGCCTCCCACATTATGTACGAGGGTGCCTTCCATGTTATGTATGAGGGTGCTTTCCATATTGTGTATGAGGGTGCCTCCCACATTATGTAACAGGATGCCTCCCATATTGTATATTTATTTATTCATTCAGAGATCGGAAAGTACCTTTGAGTCAGAGACTCATTTACAAAGGTTCCACGTCACATATATTGAACAGTACAAAGTTAAGGTAACATACAGAGCAGGGAACATAAACATGCTTGATACATGGTAAATGTAAGAAATAAGGCTCGCAGTCATGACCTAACAGACTTATGGAGGCTCAGATAAGCATCTAGTAAGAACGAAAGAAAGGAAAATTGGTGGGGGGAAGCCAGCCAGAGGTCATTGTCATTGTGGAGGGAGGAACTTGTGACAAAGTCAATAGCAGTCACAGCAGTTTGAGGACTCGAGGTGACCCTTGAGGTGGGTTTTGAAGAGGCCGATAGAGTTTTGGATTGCGATGAAACTGGGTAGGCCATTCATCCAGGAGGGAGCCTTGTAGCTAAAAGACCTTTGAAATTGGGAGTTATGGCATTGGGGAACTGTGAATTGTTGCTTGCTGGAGTTACGAGTCACTTTTGGGGTTGTGGACGGGTAGATTAGGGTGGTGAGACCCGGGGGGGGGGAGACCTAGGGTGATTTTATTTTGGTCATAAGACAGGTGTGGAATTTGATCCTATTGTCAAGGTTAAGCCAGTTAGTGGAGTTATATAGGGAACAGGTGTGTGCGAGGTGGTGGCAGCCCAGGACAAAGCGACAGGTTTTGCTGAGGGAGAGATGGAGCCTATTTAGGGCTGAGGTGGTGGCAGCGCTATAAACGAGAATACCATAGTCGAGGAGGGAGAGGATAGAGGATGAGACTGCAAGTCGGAGGGCGTCTTGGGTAAGGCAGTGTTTAACACGGTATAGCAGTCCTAGGCGGACGTTGAGGGCCGTGGACAGGTGGTGTATGTGCTGGTGGAAATTGAGAGCCGGATCCAGGGTGATGCCTAAATATTTGAAGTAGTTCACTTGTTCGAGAGGGGTTTGGTCATCAGTTAGTATCTGGGGGCAAAGTTTCTGCTTAGTGTTCTGGGGGTGGACGAAAATCATGAACTTGGTCTTCTTGTAGTTCAATATGAGGCATTGAGCAGTGAACCATTGCTCAGCTTCATTACAGGAGGACTGGAGTGTATGGTGGAGTTGCAAAGGGTCATGGCTGGAAGCATAGAGGACAGCATCATCCGCATATAGCAGGAGGTTGCTAGAGCAGGTGCTAGGGAGGGAGTTAAGATAAAGACTGAAAAGAAGGGGACCAAGGATGGACCCCTGGGAGACCCCTGAGAGAATTGGGAGACCATTGGACAGGGTAGTGCTGATTTTGACCTGTTGGCACCTGCCTGTTAAGTAGTCAGTGAACCAGTGTAGGCATCCTGTGAAAAGCCAATGTTGGAGAGTGTGACTAACAAGACGGAGTGATTTACAGTGCCGAATGCCTTAGAGAGGTCGACAAAAACAGCGCCAGTGGTGTGGCCATTGTCTAATGCAGAGTGGATGTGCGCAGTGAATTCCAGGAGGGTGGTAGTAGTACTGTGCCCTTTGCGGAAGCCATGCTGCTGCTGTTTGCAGAGAAGATTGTGTTTGTTAAGGTGGTCAGTGAGCTGGTGATAGACAATGTGCTCAAGAGCTTTGGTTAGTGGGGAGGATAGATACGGGCCGGTAATTATTGGTGTCAGTATGGTCCGCACTTTTAAATATGGGGGTGATGGAGGCAGATTTCCATATGGAGGGAAATTTACCTTGGCAGAGGGAAAGGTTCAGAATATGGGTGAGTGGGTAGAGCACGTCTTGGAGGGTGAGCCGGAGAAGCCTCAGATCCAGGGAGTCACTACTATAGTGAGCGTGGCTTAGAGCATTTTAAGATAAGGCTCAGCAGCCTTGAGGGTGATGCACCGTAGATGAAAGGGAGGTAAGCTGGGGGGGGGGTCGGTCAGGGGGTGGGTCGAAGAAGTTAGGAGGGAGGACATGGCTGAGGTTAGTGAAAGCTTGGTTGAAGGCTGAGGCTATGTTGGAGGGGACAGAAGTCAGGTGCCCATCCACCACTATCTGGTTGGGTGGGGTGCTAGGATTTTTGCCTCCGATTTCCTTGACATTATCCCAGAAGTTGCACCCAGGTATTGGTGAGGGCAGCTTTATAGTGTTCGGCCTTGGCTTTGCGTAATTGCATATATGAGGGTGCCTCCCATATTATGTATGAAGGTGCCTCTTATATTGTTTATGATGGTGCCTCCCACATTATGCATGAGGGTGCCTCCCTCATTGTGTACGAAGGTGCCTCCCATACTGTGTATCTGGGTGCCTCCCATATTGTGTATGAGGGTGCATGCCATATTTTATATAAAGGGGCCTGCCATATTGTGTATGTGGGTGCCTGCTTCCTATATTGTGCACGAGGGTGCCTCCCACATTATGTATGAGGGTGCCTTCCATATTATGTATGAGCATGCCTCCCCCCATATTGTGTATTAGGGTGCCTTCCATATTATGTATGAGGATGCATGCCATATTGTGTATAAAGGTGCCCTCCATATTGTGTATGTCGGTACCTCCCATATTGTGTATGAGGGTGCCTCCCACATTTTGTATGAGGGTGCCATCAGTATGTTGTGATGTAGTAGTGACATCAATATGTTGTGCTGCAGTAGTGTCTGTATGTTGCTGTGCTGCAGTAGTGACATCAGTATGTTGTTGTGCTGCAGTAGTGACATCAATATGTTGTTGTGATGCAGTAGTGATATCAATATTATGTTGTGATGCAGTAGAGATATCAATATGTTGTTGTGATGCAGTAGTGATATCAATATTATGTTGTGATGCAGTAGAGATATCAATATGTTGTTGTGATGCAGTAGTGACATCAATATTATGTTGTGATGCAGTAGAGATATCAATATGTTGTTGTAATGCAGTAGTGACATCAGTATGTTGTGCTGCAGTAGTGATATTACTATGTTGTGATGCAGTAGTGACATCAGTATGTTGTGCTGCAGTAGTGATATCAATATGTTGTGCTGCAGTAGTGAAGTGACATCAGTATGTTGTAATGCAGTAGTGACATCAATGTGTTGTGCTGCAGTAGTGACATCAGTATGTTGTGATGCAGTAGTGACATCAATATGTTGTGATGCAGTAGTGACATCAATATGTTGTGCTGCAGTAGCATCAATATGTTGTGATGCGGTAGTGACATCAGTATGTTGTGCTGCAGTAGTGATATCAATATATTGTTGTGATGCAGTAGTGATATCAATATTATGTTGTGATGCAGTAGAGATATCAATATGTTGCTGTGATGCAGTAGTGCTATCAATATTATGTCGTGATGCAGTAGTGATATCAATATGTTGTGATGCAGTAGTGACATCAGTATATTACTGTGCTGCAGTAGTGATATCAATATGTTGTGATGCAGTAGTGACATCAGTATATTGTTGTGCTGCAGTAGTGATATCAATATATTGTTGTGATGCAGTAGTGATATCAATATTATGTTGTGCTGCAGTAGTGACATCAGTATGTTGTGCTGCAGTAGTGACATCAATATGTTGTGCTGCAGTAGTGTCAGTATGTTGCTGTGATGCAATAGTGACATCAGTATGTTGTGCTGCAGTAGTGACATCAATATGTTGTTGTGATGCAGTCGTGATATCAATATTATGTTGTGATGCAGTAGAGATATCAATATGTTGTTGTGATGCAGTAGTGACATCAATATTATGTTGTGATGCAGTAGAGATATCAACATGTTGTTGTAATGCAGTAGTGACATCAGTATGTTGTGCTGCAGTAGTGATATTACTGTGTTGTGATGCAGTAGTGACATCAGTATGTTGTGATGCAGTAGTGACATCAATATGTTGTGCTGCAGTAGTGACATCAATATGTTATGATGTGGTAGTGACATCAATATTATGTTGTGATGCAGCAGATATATCAATATGTTGCTGTGATGCAGTAGTGCTATCAATATTATGTCGTGATGCAGTAGTGATATCAATATGTTGTGATGCAGTAGTGACAATAGTATATTACTGTGCTGCAGTAGTGATATCAATATGTTGTGATGCAGTAGTGACATCAGTATATTGTTGTGCTGCAGTAGTGATATCAATATATTGTTGTGATGCAGTAGTGATATCAATATTATGTTGTGCTGCAGTAGTGACATCAATATGTTGTGCTGCAATAGTGTCAGTATGTTGCTGTGATGCAATAGTGACATCAGTATGTTGTGCTGCAGTAGTGACATCAATATGTTGTTGTGATGCAGTCGTGATATCAATATTATGTTGTGATGCAGTAGAGATATCAATATGTTGTTGTGATGCAGTAGTGACATCAATATGTTGTTGTGATGCAGTAGTGACATCAATATTATGTTGTGATGCAGTAGAGATATCAACATGTTGTTGTAATGCAGTAGTGAGATCAGTACGTTGTGCTGCAGTAGTGATATTACTATGTTGTGATGCAGTAGTGACATCAGTATGTTGTGATGCAGTAGTGACATCAATATGTTGTGCTGCAGTAGTGACATCAATATGTTATGATGTGGTAGTGACATCCATATGTTGTGATGCGGTAGTGACATCAATATGTTGTGCTGCAGTAGTGACATCAGTATGTTGTGATACAGTAGTGATATCAATATGTTGTGCTGCAGTAGTGACATCAGTATGTTGTGATGCAGTAGTGACATCAGTATGTTGTGCTGCAGTAGCGTCAATATGTTGTGATGCGGTAGTGGCATCAGTATGTTGTGATGCAGTAGTGACATCAATATGTTGTGATGCAGTAGTGACATCAGTATGTTGTGCTGCAGTAGCGTCAATATGTTGTGATGCGGTAGTGACATCAGTATGTTGTGATGCAGTAGTGACATCAATATGTTGTGCTGCAGTAGTGACATCAGTATGTTGTGATGCAGTAGTGACATCAATATGTTGTGCTGCAGTAGTGAAATCAGTATGTTGTGATGCAGCAGTGACATCAATATGTTGTGATGCAGCAGTGACATCAATATGTTGTGCTGCAGTAGCGTCAATATGTTGTAATGTGGTAGTGACATCAGTATGTTGTGCTGCAGTAGTGATATCAATATTATGTTGTGATGCAGTAGAGATATCAATATGTTGCTGTGATGCAGTAGTGCTATCAATATTATGTTGTGATGCATTAATGATATCAATATGTTGTGATGCAGTAGTGACATCAGTATATTGCTGTGCTGCAGTAGTGATATCAATATGTTGTGATGCAGTAGTGACATCAGTATATTGTTGTGCTGCAGTAGTGATATCAATATATTGTTGTGATGCAGTAGTGATATCAATATTATGTTGTGATGCAGTAGTGATAGCAGTATGTTGTGATGCAGTAGTGATATCAATATTATGTTGTGATGCAGTAGTGACATCAGTATATTGCTGTGCTGCAGTAGTGATATCAATATGGTGTGATGTAGTAGTGACATCAGTATGTTGTGCCGCAGTAGTTACATCAATATGTTGTGCTGCAGTAGTGACATCAATATGTTGTGATGCAGTAGTGACAATATGTTGTGCTGCAGTAGTGACATCAGTATGTTGTGATGCAGTAGTGACATCAATATGTTGTGATGCAGTAGTGACATCAATATGGTGTGCTTCAGTAGCGTCAATATGTTGTGATGTGGTAGTGACATCAGTATGTTGTGCTGCAGTAGTGATATCAATATATTGTGATGCAGTAGTGATATCAATATTATGTTGTGATGCAGTAGAGATATCAATATGTTGTGATGCACTAGTGCTATCAATATTATGTTGTGATGCAGTAGTGATATCAATATGTTGTGATGCAGTAGTGACATCAGTATATTGCTGTGCTGCAGTAGTGATATCAATATGTTGTGCTGCAGTAGTGACATCAATATGCTGTGATGCAGTAGTGACATCAATATGTTGTGCTGCAGTAGCGTCAATATGTTGTGATGTGGTAGTGACATCAGTATGTTGTGATGCAGTAGTGACAGCAATATGTTGTGCTGTAGTAGTGACATCAGTATGTTGTGATGCAGTAGTGACATCAATGTGTTGTGCTGCAGTAGTGACATCAATATGTTGTGATGCAGTAGTGACATCAATATGTTGTGCTGCAGTAGCGTCAATATGTTGTGATGCGGTAGTGACATCAGTATGTTGTGCTGCAGTAGCGATATCAATATATTGTTGTGATGCAGTAGTGATATCAATATTATGTTGTGATGCAGTAGAGATATCAATATGTTGCTGTGATGCTGTAGTGCTATCAATATTATGTTGTGATGCAGTAGTGATATCAATATGTTGTGATGCAGTAGTGACATCAGTATATTACTGTGCTGCAGTAGTGATATCAATATGTTGTGATGCAGTAGTGACATCAGTATATTGTTGTGCTGCAGTAGTGATATCAATATATTGTTGTGATGCAGTAGTGATATCAATATTATGTTGTGATGCAGTAGTGACATCAGTATGTTGTGCTGCAGTAGTGACATCAGTATGTTGTGCTGCAGTAGTGTCAGTATGTTGCTGTGATGCAATAGTGACATCAGTATGTTGTTGTGCTGCAGTAGTGACATCAATATGTTGTTGTGATGCAGTCGTGATATCAATATTATGTTGTGATGCAGTAGAGATATCAATATGTTGTGCTGCAGTAGTGACATCAGTGTGTTGTAATGCAGTAGTGACATCAATATGTTTTGATGCGGTAGTGATATCAATATGTTGTGCTGCAGTAGTGACATCAGTATGTTGTGATGCAGTAGTGACATCAGTATGTTGTGCTGCAGTAGTGACATCAACATGTTATGATGCGGTAGTGAGATCAATATGTTTTGATGCGGTAGTGATATCAATATGTTGTGCTGCAGTAGTGACATCAGTATGTTGTAATGCAGTAGTGACATCAGTATGTTGTGCTGCAGTAGTGATATCAATATGTTGTGCTGCAGTAGTGACATCAGTATGTTGTAATGCAGTAGTGACATCAGTGATGTTGTGATGCAGTAGTGACATCAGTATGTTGTGATGCAGTAGTGACATCAATATGTTGTGATGCAGTAGGACATCAATATGTTGTGATGCGGTAGTGACATCAGTATGTTGTGCTGCAGTAGTGATATCAATATATTGTTGTGATGCAGTAGTGATATCAATATTATGTTGTGATGCAGTAGAGATATCAATATGTATGCTGTGATGCAGTAGTGATATCAATATTATGTCGTGATGCAGTAGTGATATCAATATATTGTGATGCAGTAGTGACATCAGTATATTACTGTGCTGCAGGTAGTGATATCAATATGCTGTGATGCAGTAGTGACATCAGTATATTCTTGTGCTGCAGTAGTGATATCAATATATTTTTGTGATGCAGTAGTGATATCAATATTATATTGTGATGCAGTAGTGACATCAGTATGTTGTGCTGCAAGTAGTGACATCAGTATAGTGTGCAGTAGTGACAGTATGTTGCAGTGATGCAATAGTGACATCAGTATGTTGTGCTAGTAGTGACATCAGTATGTTGTTGTGATGCAGTCGTGATATCAATATTATGTTGTGATGCAGTAGAGATATCAATATGTTGTTGTGATGCAGTAAGTGACAATCAATATTATGTTGTGATACAGTAGAGAATATCAACATGTTGTTGTAATGCAGTAGTGACATCAGTATGTTGTGCTGCAGTAGTGATATTACTGTGTTGTGATGCAGTAGTGACATCAGTATGTTGTGATGCAGTAGTGACATCAATATGTTGTGCTGCAGTAGTGACATCAATATGTTATTATGTGGTAGAGACATCAATATTATGTTGTGATGCAGCAGAGATATCAATATGTTGCTGTGATGCAGTAGTGCTATCAATATTATGTCGTGATGCAGTAGTGATATCAATATGTTGTGATGCAGTAGTGACATCAGTATATTACTGTGCTGCAGTAGTGATATCAATATGTTGTGATGCAGTAGTGACATCAGTATATTGTTGTGCTGCAGTAGTGATATCAATATATTGTTGTGATGCGGTAGTGATATCAATATTATGTTGTGATGCAGTAGTGACATCAGTATGTTGTGCTGCAGTAGTGACATCAATATGTTGTGCTGCAATAGTGTCAGTATGTTGCTGTGATGCAATAGTGACATCAGTATGTTGTGCTGCAGTAGTGACATCAATATGTTGTTGTGATGCAGTCGTGATATCAATATTATGTTGTGATGCAGTAGAAATATCAATATGTTGTTGTGATGCAGTAGTGACATCAATATTATGTTGTGATGCAGTAGAGGTATCAACATGTTGTTGTAATGCAGTAGTGACATCAGTATGTTGTGCTGCAGTAGTGATATTACTATGTTGTGATGCAGTAGTGACATCAGTATGTTGTGATGCAGTAGTGACATCAATATGTTGTGCTGCAGTAGTGACATCAATATGTTATGATGTGGTAGTGACATCCATATGTTGTGATGCGGTAGTGACATCAATATGTTGTGCTGCAGTAGTGACATCAGTATGTTGTGATGCAGTAGTGATATCAATATGTTGTGCGTCAGTAGTGACATCAGTATGTTGTGATGCAGTAGTGACATCAATATGTTGTGATGCAGTAGTGACATCAGTATTTTGTGCTGCAGTAGCGTCAATATGTTGTGATGCGGTAGTGACATCAGTATGTTGTGATGCAGTAGTGACATCAGTATGTTGTGATGCAGTAGCATCAATATGTTGTGATGCGGTAGTGACATCAGTATGTTGTGATGCAGCAATGGCATCAATATGTTGTGCTGCAGTAGTGACATCAGTATGTTGTGATGCAGTAGTGACATCAATATGTTGTGCTGCAGTAGTGACATCAGTATGTTGTGATGCAGTAGTGACATCAATATGATGTGATGCAGCAGTGACATCAATATGTTGTGCTGCAGTAGCGTCAATATGTTGTAATGTGGTAGTGACATCAGTATGTTGTGCTGCAGTAGTGATATCAATATTATGTTGTGATGCAGTAGAGATATCAATATGTTGCTGTGATGCAGTAGTGCTATCAATATTATGTCGTGATGCATTAATGATATCAATATGTTGTGATGCAGTAGTGACATCAGTATATTGCTGTGCTGCAGTAGTGATATCAATATGTTGTGATGCAGTAGTGACATCAGTATATTGTTGTGCTGCAGTAGTGATATCAATATATTGTTGTGATGCAGTAGTGATATCAATATTATGTTGTGATGCAGTAGTGATAGCAGTATGTTGTGATGCAGTAGTGATATCAATATTATGTTGTGATGCAGTAGTGACATCAGTATATTGCTGTGCTGCAGTAGTGATATCAGTATGTTATGATGTAGTAGTGACATCAGTATGTTGTGCCGCAGTAGTTACATCAATATGTTGTGCTGCAGTAGTGACATCAATATGTTGTGATGCGGTAGTGACATCAGTATGTCGTGATGCAGTAGTGACAGCAACATGTTGTGCTGCAGTAGTGACATCAGTAGGTTGTGATGCAGTAGTGACAATATGTTGTGCTGCAGTAGTGACATCAGTATGTTGTGATGCAGTAGTGACATCAATATGTTGTGATGCAGTAGTGACATCAATATGTTGTGCTGCAGTAACGTCAATATGTTGTGATGTGGTAGTGACATCAGTATGTTGTGCTGCAGTAGTGATATCAATATATTGTTGTGATGCAGTAGTGATATGAATATTATGTTGTGATGCAGTAGAGATATCAATATGTTGTGATGCACTAGTGCTATCAATATTATGTTGTGATTCAGTAGTGATATCAATATGTTGTGATGCAGTAGTGACATCAGTATATTGCTGTGCTACAGTATTGATATCAATATGTTGTGCTGCAGTAGTGATATCAATATGTTGTGATGCAGTAGTGATATCAGTATGTTGTTGTCGTGCAGTAGTGACATCAATATTATGTGGTGATGCAGTAGAGATATCAATATGTTGTAATGTAGTAGTGACATCAGTATGTAGTGCTGCAGTTGTGATATTAATATGTTGTGATGCAGTAGTGACAGTATGTTGTGGTGCAGTAGTGACATCAATATGTAGTGCTGCATTAGTGACATCAGTATGTTGTGCTGCAGTAGCGTCAATATGTTGTGATGCGGTAGTGACATCAATATGTTGTGATGCGGTAGTGACATCAATATGTTGTGATACAGTAGTGACCTCAATATGTTGTGCTGCAGTAGCGTCAGTATGTTGTGATGCGGTACTGACATCAGTATGTTATGCTGCAATAGTGATAATATATTGTTGTGATGCAGTAGTGCTATCAATATTATGTTGTGATGCAGTAGTGATATCAATATGTTGTGATGTAGTAGTGACATCAGTATATTGTTGTGCTGCAGTAGTGATATCAATATGTTGTGATGTAGTAGTGACATCAGTATGTTGTGATGCAGTGGTGATATCAATATTATGTTGTGATATCAATATGTTGTTGTGATGCAGTAGGAACATCAATATTATGTTGTGATGCAGTAGTGACAGTATGTTGTTGTGCTGCAGTAGTGACATCAGTATTTTGTTGTGCTGCAGTAGTGACATCAGTATGTTGTGATGCAGTAGTGACATCAATATTATGTTGTGATGCAGTAGAGATATCAATATGTTGTTGTAATGCAGTAGTGACATCAGTATGTTGTGCTGCAGTAGTGATATTACTATGTTGTGATGCAGTAGTGACATCAGTATATTGTGATGCAGTAGTGACATCAATATGTTGTGCTGCAGTAGTGACATCAACATGTTATGATGCGGTAGTGACATCAATATGTTTTGATGCGGTAGTGATATCAATATGTTGTGCTGCAGTAGTGACATCAGTATGTTGTGCTGCAGTAGTGATATCAATATGTTGTGCTGCAGTAGTGACATCAGTATGTTGTAATGCAGTAGTGACATCAATATGCTGTGCTGCAGTAGTGATATCAATATGTTGTGCTGCAGTAGTGACATCAGTATGTTGTAATGCAGTAGTGACATCAATATGTTGTGATGCAGTAGTGACATCAATATGTTGTGCTGCAGTAGCGTCAATATGTTGTGATGTGGTAGTGACATCAGTATATTGTGATGCAGTAGTGACAGCAATATGTTGTGCTGTAGTAGTGACATCAGTATGTTGTGATGCAGTAGTGACATCAATGTGTTGTGCTGCAGTAGTGACATCAATATTTTGTGATGCAGTAGTGACATCAATATGTTGTGCTGCAGTAGCGTCAATATGTTGTGATGCGGTAGTGACATCAGTATGTTGTGCTGCAGTAGTGATATCAATATATTGTTGTGATGCAGTAGTGCTATCAATATTATGTTGTGATGCAGTAGTGATATCAATATGTTGTGATGCAGTAGTGACATCAGTATATTACTGTGCTGCAGTAGTGATATCAATATGTTGTGATGCAGTAGTGACATCAGTATATTGTTGTGTTGCAGTAGTGATATCAATATATTGTTATGATGCAGTAGTGATATCAATATTATGTTGTGATGCAGTAGTGACATCAGTATGTTGTGCTGCAGTAGTGACATCAGTATGTTGTGCTGCAGTAGTGACAGCAATATGTTGTGCTGCAGTAGTGTCAGTATGTTGCTGTGATGCAATAGTGACATCAGTATGTTGTTGTGCTACAGTAGTGACATCAATATGTTGTTGTGATGCAGTCGTGATATCAATATTATGTTGTGATGCAGTAGAGATATCAATATGTTGTTGTGCTGCAGTAGTGATATCAATATTATGTTGTGATGCAGTAGTGACATCAGTATGTTGTAATGCTGTAGTGACATCAATATGTTTTGATGCGGTAGTGATATCAATATGTTGTGCTGCAGTAGTGACATCAGTATGTTGTGATGCAGTAGTGACATCAGTATGTTGTGATGCAGTAGTGACATCAATATGTTATGATGTGGTAGTGACATCAATATTATGTTGTGATGCAGCAGAGATATCAATATGTTGCTGTGATGCAGTAGTGCTATCAATATTATGTCGTGATGCAGTAGTGATATCAATATGCTGTGATGCAGTAGTGACATCAGTATATTGCTGTGCTGCAGTAGTGATATCAATATGTTGTGATGCAGTAGTGACATCAGTATATTGTGCTGCAGTTGTGATATCAATATATTGTTGTGATGCAGTAGTGACATCAATATGTTGTGCTGCAGTAGTGACATCAATATGTTGTGCTGCAATAGTGTCAGTTTGTTGCTGTGATGGAACAGTGACATCAGTATGTTGTTGTGCTGCAGTAGTGACATCAATATGTTGTGATGCAGTCGTGATATCAATATTATGTTGTGATGCAGTAGAGATATCAATATGTTGTGATGCAGTAGTTTCATCAATATTATGTTGTGATGCAGTAGAGATACCAACATGTTGTTGCAATGCAGTAGTGACATCAGTATGTTGTGCTGCAGTAGTGATATTACTATGTTGTGATGCAGTAGTGACATCAGTATGTTGTGATGCAGTAGTGACATCAATATGTTGTGCTGCAGTAGTGACATCAATATGTTATGATGTGGTAGTGACATCCATATGTTGTGATGCGGTAGTGACATCAATATGTTGTGCTGCAGTAGTGACATCAGTATGTTGTGATGCAGTAGTGACATCAATATGTTGTGCTGCAGTAGTGACATCAGTATGTTGTGATGCAGTAGTGACATCAATATGTTGTGATGCGGTAGTGACATCAGTATGTTATGCTGCAGTAGTGATAATATATTGTTGTGATGCAGTAGTGCTATCAATATTATGTTGTGATGCAGTAGTGATATCAATATGTTGTGATGCAGTAGTGACATCAGTATATTGTTGTGCTGCAGTAGTGATATCAATATGTTGTGATGTAGTAGTGACATCAGTATGTTGTGATGCAGTGGTGATATCAATATTATGTTGTGATATCAATATGTTGTTGTGATGCAGTAGTGACATCAATATTATGTTGTGATGCAGTAGTGACATCAGTATGTTGTGCTACAGTAGTGACATCAATATGTTGTTGTGATGCAGTAGTGATATCAATATTATGTTGTGATGCAGTAGTGATATCAATATGTTGTTGTGATGCAGTAGTGACATCAGTTTGTTGTACTGCAGTAGTGATGTCACTACTGCAGCACAACAACTTAGAATGCTGCCGTACAGCTGCTTTCCTTTTGCCGACCGAGCTGGAAGCTATTTTTTTTTTTAAACTTGATCTTACAGAAACTGCTGCAGCTCACTAGCTGCACATTGAATCAGGAATGTGTGCCTGCCACCAACCTTCAAGTGTCTCCCTCACAACTGCCTGTTCACTGAAAGGAAGCGGAGTGTCTGAAGTTGGCATGGATTCTCATACACTGTAAAATATAATGTATGGGTAGCCCTTATTACCCACTGAAATTAAGCTGTTTGCAACCTTGTAATCCCACTGTCATGACGTGAGAACCTTATAAACTCCTCTTATCTATGTCATGGCAGTGGGTTTACAAAATGGAATGCCAGTGTTATTCAGTATTCCACACACCCAAAATGCGATTGTTCTTCTCATTACAGTATTCAAATAACAGGGTCTATGTGATTGTGATGAAAGCCTAAAGGCAATCGCCGTTATCGCTCAGTCAGAGTGCCGAAAATATTTTCGGCACTACTGACACCCTGGCGCACAGGACTACGGCACTGGGGACATAACTTTCAATGCTTTCTGTGGGGGGGCTTCACCCCCACACCCCCCTACCAAAGGATTCTCAACCCAGGGGGGTGCATGTCGGGGGGTGAAAGCATGTAAAATTAAAGGTTCAGACCGGGCACAATAAAATCCCACCAGTGCCCAAACCTGGTACCTCACCAACCCAAACCACAGGCCAACCCCTGACACCACGACGCAGCTCGGCAACCCACTGCAGCTCCACCCCTACTGGCTCCTCCGCCCCCTCCCAGCCCATGCTCGCTGTGCTTGCCCCCCCACCGCAGCGTACATATGGCGACATCCTGTCACCCATTTCACCCACCTCCATCTCGACGCCCAGCCCTCCCATCGCTGGTGAGGGATTTCAGAGAACGAGTCGCCATTACGGACGGCACCCTTCCCCTTGCACCCTCCTCCTGGGTTACGAAATAACATTCCAGTTGTCGCAGTTTACTGTTACTGAGTCTAGCGATTGCCATGTATGATAGAAATTTTAACTCTGGTGCTGTTTTGGACCCCTGTCGTTCAGTCTGTTTATCTTAATAAATTGTTTTCCTACATGATCATATGGCTACGTGATCATATGGCCATAGTGCAGATTCATTAATAAGGTGAGGCTAAATTACTTTTGTTGGGGGGGGGGGTAACGTCTCATGTTGTCTTAATGTCAACGTCTGTTGGTTTTGAAGCATTTATAATTTAATGCAGCTGGCCCGTCGGCACAGCGGTTGGATTTCCGCTTTCGACGCCGGCGACCCGGGTTTGGGAATGGACTTGGTGACCAGCTGGTGGAGAAGGAAGTAGCATCCACAGACAGCTCGCCTTCTCTGGGAGGAAGGTGGGGACATGAACCGGGCACCTGCTGGCCCCTGGCAGAGGCCATGAGCACAGCAGAACGTTAGGGTTCTGATCGCTGGGGAAGTGACGGACATCGGCATTTGCCTTGACATCAGTGGCATGTCACTCTCTGGGGAAAAATCCAGGAAATAGCTCCCTGGCTAAGCCGGATGATGGTCTCTGGTCCCCCACTGCAGTCGGCCCTCATGACTGACCTGCCTCAGCGACACCCGTAGCCGATTGCCTAGTGCGCTGGACGGCCCCACCAGTGCCTTCTCTCTCGGAAGAGGGGCACCCACCCGGCAAAGGGATATGCTGAGCTGGGGGGGGTCGCAAATGTGAGGTAAGGGTTGGCATCGGGGGAGGCAGGCAGACGGAAGGACCAAGGAGGCTCCAAGGAGAGGCTGGCCAGGCGGAGCAGAGGTGTATAAAAAAACAAACAAACAAAAAAAACCATTTAAAGCAAATGTTAGCAAATCCTCAGAAGTCCAGCACCGCTCACCTGACACTCTTATTGTAAAATGATACTGATGTATAGCGTCATGATGTGACCTGAGCGAGACCGCTCCTTGTGTAATATAAGAAAACCATGGCTCTCTGTTTGGAAGGTTTGCTGCTGCCATTATATGTGAAGCTATCATATTTGGCTATACTTTACTTGTGCATTAGACTGTAATGCATTTGACAGTGACTTGCTTTGGACAAACCGGTTGGATGATGTCAAGTTGACACAAATGATAGCTGCCTATGAGTTATAAACTAAATAATTTAACCACAGCTAAAATTTATTTATGGGGTGTGTATTATTTTGTAAACAGCATCTTGGAAACTGGCATGTCGTAAGTCAAATAATCTGCTTATTACTGTGCAGTCACACACTGCAAAGACTATTATAAAGCAGAACATCATTTTTGGCAAGGCTGGATTATTTATTTTTCAACATTCCAGGTACTTATATAGCCACGATAAACTATGACATAATTTTTTGCCAGTCAGGATTGTTTATTTCTCTCTCTCTCTCTCTTTTTGTTTGTTAGTGATTCTGTTTATTCATCCGTCTGATGAGGCCCCCCCAGCAGTGCTGTCATCTCACTTCTCATGGATTTACTGGGCATCTCTGTGTCTTTCCCATGGGTATTCACCCCCCCCCGGTGAGGTCAGCAAGTCCCCCGACTGCCTGGTACAGGATCCGGTTCTTCGGAGTCAGGCCGTATGGCATGTGAGGGGTCTAACCTACTTAGACACCTCTTGGTGTTTTCCTCCTAGGTTTTTTCTCTCTTTGTAGGCCTGACAACATGAGGGTGTGCGCAAGCTCAAAGTATGCCAAGCATGCTGAGCCCATCACTGTCCGTACCCCCACCCTGAAAGCCGCTGTGGGTGCACTGCCACCTGTGGTCACCCAGGTGGCAGTATAGCACCATTTCACTGCCGGGCCCCTCCCCAGAGGAGACGAGCACCCTCTGGGATGCTTGATCCTGCCCTTCCCCCGCTGTCACCTGCTGATGCAGGCAGACTTTAAAACCAGAGCTGCCAGCATCATGAGCGATAGCACCACTGCTGGGCTGACAGCCTGGCTAAGGAAAGTTTATCTCTAAACATGCCAGACCTCCTTATAACCATTTTTTTTCATTCTCTTAATGCCTCCTCATCCTTTCTCTCTCTTTTGAGCTCCCTCTGGATCCCCAGAGGTGCCTCTGGTCACCTTACCTACCTGTACTCCGTGCTTGCTGCCTTGATTTCTGCCCCAGGTTGGGATGAGGTGGAGGTGATATACCCTTAGACGTGTTGCACACTTTCGTCTGGGGACAGTCAGAGTGGCAGAGATGAACTCGGAGTCGCCAGGGTCAATTATCTTCCTGGAGCAGGGCCATTTTTCTTGTTTACTTCCTGTTCCCACAGACACAGGCATGGGCAGGAGACCCAGATGCACTGCTCCATTAGTCTCTAGCCAGCATCTGCCCCTGCCATGACACCCTCAGCTACACTGCCACCTGTGGATTCCCAGGTGGCAGTATCGCAGTAAGGACAGTGACCCTCCCTCTCTGGAGAAGGAGAGTGTCCTCTGGGATGCTCAAGCATTCTCTCCCCAGCTGGCCCCTAACAACTTGGACTGACATCTGAACCCAGGTCACCAGCGTCATGAGTGGTAGCGTTACCACTGCTCCGATGGACTGGCTTCTTATAACCATTTGAGGGTATCTCATGCTCAGAGATGCCATAACTGCATGTACAGTAGCTGTATTTATAGATTGAGGGAGCGCTTCTGACTAATCGTAGCTCTCAGTTCCGCTGTGTGTGAGACATTCTTAGTCTATAATGGGTTTTTCATGTGCAGGTGCCCTGTAAACAAGCTCATTCGGGGGAGGGGTGTTTTTTAAATGTTTAATATATTATTGCTTGACCTTGAGTCCCTCTGCCTTTGGCCTGTCCTGCCAAGTGTCTTGTCATCCCAGATGGGGATGGGCATGGCCCAGGGCAACTCCTGTGTCTAGGGGTATATTAATAGTATGGCTCGCTGGGGGTCCCCTTACAAACACTGTTAGCACGTACAGCCTTCCTCTGCATACTTCACGTATCAGAAACAACTATGACGATGGGCATATATTCCCCCTGTACTCCAGCTTCATGAGTCATGTGCGGTCCCTTCACTTTCAGATAAGGGTAGTTCACATTGTACAGGTGTCACAGTTCCTCTCTAAGCATGGTTTGGTTTGGCGCCTCATAACACAATTCATTACTGCTCAGGCCCTAGTCCATTCGAGTGCTTTTGGTAAACACAGCCGTTATGCACTTCTCATTACACGAGAGTCTCCTGTTCCTTATTGTCACCTTTCTGGTGCATTTGTGCATCTCTCCTACTGCTATGGGAGCTACTGTTACCCCCATATGAAATACTGTATTCTGACTGGCTGTTGCCATTCTATATATTTATATGCCAATACCCCTGTAAAGAAAAGGTCCAACATGTGATCTAGAATTTGAACATATCACATACAGAATTCATGAGCTATTTCCCTCATTCACGATTTCCATCACAATCATGGCTGCCACCTTTACTCTTATATAAAAACCTTCTGCTAAGCCCTAAAATAAAACTCACTTAAATTAAAATTATGAATGAGGGTTTAAATTTCCCATTTTCTAAGTTTATGTAAGGTATAGCCATGTTTGCCAGGTCAGTGTTCCATTGTTTTAACAATGCGCTATCATTAGTGTATTGTTAAAACATGGGTCCTGGAAGCATTAAAGGAGAACTCCATGTTACATTCCTCACATTTCTCTCTCTATATAACCTTACTATCTTATTAACCCTTTCACTCCACAGGTCGGGTCCATGGTTTCTGCACTTATTATATATCTTACTGCCATTATCTGTATAATGCTTGCCATTATTTTTTGTTGTTTCTACCCATTGTATTTTTGTAGCACTGCTGTACTGTTCCTCTGTTTGTATTATTGTACCCATGTTGCTGCTGTTCAACTGTTCTCCGTTTGTTGTACTCTCCCGGGTCGTGCCTGAAAATAGTCATTTTATGGCTAGTGCACCTACCCGGTTAACAAAAACAAAATAAGTAAAATAAATAAAAATCAGAACAAGATATGTAGTGGTCTTTTTTTCTGTGTTCTAACCAGTTCCCAGCATTTTCTTTTCCTCTGGCTGTGAGAGACGTTTTTTTCTAACTTTCCCTAACTGTTTTATTGCCCTTGGAGATTGCCATTCTGGTTTCTTTTATGGCCTCTAGTTTTCCCAGAGTGCCCTTTGGTGTGATGTCTAATTGCCCCTGCAGTAAGCCAGTGTCTTGTTACAGGGTCTGTCACAGCTCAGCCACAGAGAAAATACTTCTTCCAGAGAAGACAAACTGCTAGATTTTGGGAGAGTGTAATCATTATTATTTTTTGATATCAGTACCTTGTCCTGCTATGCTCTGCTTGTGTGTGTGTGTGTGTGTGTGTGTGTGTGTGTGTGAATCAGTAGCAGCTCTAGCCACAAATGGTTACCAGGGCACAGCTGGGGCACAACAGATGGCAGCCAGGGCACTGATATATTGTTACTATGGGGGAAGTTCTGCACCATATGGGGCACCAACTGGGACACAGCATTTGTTTACCAGGGCACGTGCTCTGGCAGGCCCTGGTGTAGAGCCGCCCATGGTGTGAATCATGTCACTGTTTACTCTATTCCTCTGTCACTTTCAGTTTTTGCACCAGTACTAAGTAGCAAAAATTGAACATCACCTTATAGGTTGTAACATAGCAGGACAAGGTACTAATATCAAAAAATAATAATGATTACACTCACCCAAAATGTAGCAATGTGACTTCTTCTCTGAAAGAAGTATTATCTTTGTGGCTGAGCTGTGACAGACCCTGCTAAATCTAGGGGCATAGCTACATCACTGTCACATGAACCTGGGTGCATCGTAGGAGAAAGAAAGCCAATAAACCTATTTGTGATGGAGATCCCCAGGGGTCGTAAAACTACCATACAGCTAGCAGGCTAATTTAAGAAAAACTCCTAATAGCAGACAGAGGGAAGGACACACTAGGACTTAACATACATATCAAAACACTCTACATAACATATGTTTTTGCACATTCTGGGTGGACTTTTCCTTTAACTAGTACTGCACTTGCAGCCTGATGGAGTTTCCAGGAACCATAAAAAATACCACTGTACCCAGTATGCATGGAATAACCCTTCATTTGCTTGGGTGCATTAATGTCTTTAGCACTAACATGCTAACAGCTTAGCAGTGCACAGAATGTCTCTTAATACTGCACTCTGTGGAGCACACTGTGGTTTTGTAGGAAGATAGAGGAGTCAAAGTTAAGGCTTCCAAATTCAGTTTACTGGAAAAAAACAACCTTGACTAAGCTCTAGCGAGTGAGGCGCCCGGGCGCTTTGGACTGTGATGTCCTTTACATTGTGGTTTAAGGTTTCCGTGGAGCAACGAGAAGGGTGTAAAGAAACATCACTAGGGTATCTGGCTATGTACCAAAGTATCACTGGTTACCATCTTAAACCTGCAAACAATACCGTGTTAGCTTAATCTGAATTTAAAAGCGAACATTTTACATGTTTCTGGGAAAGTGCTACTCCCCTTGACAACATTGCTAGTTCCTTAAAATAAATTTTAGATCCACCCTGGAGCACCAGGACAGTATTCCAGGAGCCACGGTTTATTTCCCAGTTATGTTATTTCTCATAACATTATTTTTTTCAAATAATTAGCACTGGCTGATACTGCACTGATAATTCCATGCCATCATGTTTGTGGCACAAGATTTGCAGTTTGAGAAAAAAAAATGACTACAGGAAGCTCTGTTTTATCAACTGGCCTGAATTTTAGCTGGTTGATCTTTGAGAAGGTATTCCAGGGACCTGGACCCAGTTCCCAGTTACAATATATAGAACAGCATATGGGTTCCCATGTACAACAAGGCTGTGTTTCCATCAAGGGTATGTGATGACATCATGGAGACCTCAAGAGTGAAGCTTGAGAGGTCTCCATGATGTCATCACATGCCCAAGATAGAAACACAGTCTTAGTTGTGAATGGGCACCCATACCCTGTTTTATATAGTGTATATTTTTTCTCTAACAGTTCAATATCATCTATTTTGTCAATTTTTCGGTACCTTGAAAAATCTACAGCCTGCTCCAGCACCTCACTGTCCATCCAACTGTGTCACTCCTGAGGATCCATCATTCGTGCTCCCAACTATCTGTCCGTCGCCAGAGTATTAATTTAAACAAAAAACTGATAAAAGAAAAACAGTTTGGTAACACAAAGCCATATATGGCTGTCTGTGTTCAAACTGTCTCAGTCACCTGCTCGGTGCTCTCTAAACGACACTGCCATTTTTCCCCAGGTTGTTTAGTTAAAGCCACGTCCTCAACCAATCACATGTCACGTCAAGGCTGAAAAGCTGTTGTATTGTTGTGAAGTCAGAATAATACCACAACTTTTCATGACCTTTCATCTGTACCACAACAGCATTTTGGAGTGTATGGAAACCCATGCACAATCGGGGCTAACCAAACACCACAGAGCACATAATTTCTTTCCCATTGCGGTTTGTCTTGCAAGAGACTGGACAGACACAACAGAGAAAAGGATTTTCGTCAAATAAATTATATATCGGTTTAAATGCTTCATTGGCAAGCTTTTAAACTAGTCAAAGGGGGAGGCACTGATAAGCAGCAGGAAAATCCCAGCCTCTCCCTACAAAACAAGGTACTAAATGAGTGTAACCCCCCTGCAAATGGGGGTTCCCAAAAGACTTCCAGGAGCTTGCTTGAATGCTCCAAGCCTGAATGGTGTTTGGCGTTTAAGCCATTTATCAGTGAGTGTTTTTAGAACCTCTGGTACTGTCTCTTAAAGAGCTGTCTGCTTGCAGACATAATTAGTTTGTATGGGGGACTGTGTGTTTCTTTGATTGAGTACCACTCAAGCTGCTGCCAATTCACTCCATTTTTGCAGTCACTAGAGTGCAAGGAACCTATCTGAAAGATGTAACTGTTTGCCAGAAATCATTTACAGTAATAATGAAATTACAGTTTGTCTAACCTGCTTTCTTTGCAGTCAGAACTGTGTCTGCCTAGTTCCCCATTCTGGTTTTGAACTGCTGAACTGGACCAATCAGTGTGGGGTAAGCTAGCTCTAAAATGGTGCCTTGGACGAATCAGAACTTGGACTCATAATCTGAGCCAGCCACAAGAGGATTGTATGGGCAGTGACTCTGGGAGATGTAGTTTAGACTTCGGCGCCTTTTTGGACCAACAGCAGCAGTCTATTGTGAGTGACAGCCAATCCAGTCAAGAACTGGGAGGAACTCAAAGGAAGTGCCCGGTTTTGTCTGTTGGAGTTTCAGTTTTAGATCTGGGAGTGAAGGAAAGAAACCCTGTGCTCCTTCAGTGCACATTTCAGTCAAAAACGTGTGTAAGGCCCAGAGTTCGGTCTGCAGCTTGTGTAACTGCTTGTTAGGACTGAATCAGGTCCTGTGAAAAGAATCAAAGGAACTCGAAGAGCAGAAACCAGGCTCACCCTGAGAAGACTGAAGAAATTGTTGAATTGCACTCGGTCTGTCAGGAACTGAATCTGCTGTGTGTTCTCCCGGTATTGTGCAGTAATTGCGATCAGGATAGAGAAGCAGCCTGCCTGGTATAGTACTTTCTTTTTACCATATAAATGTGTGAAGAGTCTCGTGGAGCTCAAAAGTAGCCCTGCTGAGCGTGAAGGACCCTATCTTGTTTGGAGGTCGTGGTACTAATTCAGGGTCACTCCCTGTTGAATTGCACATTAAATCCAAATGGAATCACTGTACTGCTGACTGTTTAAGCTAATTTTTCTTTTCACTGTGTGAAAGGGCCCCTACCAACTGCCACAGTTTGGACTAGCCACTGGGCTTGGGTACCCAGGGACAGTAACTGGTAGGGATAGGCCTGCACAAGAGCCAGGTGAGTGATAGTAAAGTGATAAGCCAATTAACCTGATTTCCCCTGTCCTTGTTATATCCCCTAAATAAATCAGAGCTGCTTGTTTCAGCAAAGTTATACTGCCTGGAGGTATTTGTCTATGTTAAAGTACTGTATTGTGATTGTTGCACTGTATCTTATTTCACAGGGTCCCAGTGCCGGAACCAGACCTGGGGTAAGTGTATACTGTGAAGGTAATTCTGATATATTGGTGGGCCACTAGTGGGAAGAAAGGGGGTTGCAGTGTCCCAGAGGGCTGTGACCAAGTTAGTTTAACTATTGAAAACCCTGACCTCTGGGTGGAGGCACCCGCCATTGGATCCAGGCCCCTCAACCTGTTAGTGGCAAATCAGGCAGGGGTAGTAGCCCCTGGGATAACGCCATCTAGGGGTTACATGAGAAAAAGACTGAGGTAGAAAGGTCAGTGGGGGATGCTGCAACAGAAGGTAAAGCCATCAAAAAATGGAGAGCAATGAGTACCAATGCCCGTAGTCTGGGTAACAAGCTTCCTGAATTAGTGGCCTTGATGGAGGAGGAACATCTGGATATCGTGGCAGTCACAGAAACATGGTACACACAAAACCATGACTGAGACATAAACATACCAGGATACACTATCTACAGTAGGGACAGGTAGGGTAAAAGAGGAGGAGGAGGAGTAGCTCTTTACATAAGGGAAGGAATCAAAGCAACAGAACAAAAGGGTAAACAGGGAGGAGAAGAAGCACTGTGGGTAAATTTGGAAATAGGCAACGGCACCACAATCCGCACAGGGGTTGTATACAGACCCCCTTCTCAGGGGGAGGAAGTGGACAAGGAAATGATAGAAAGTATACTTAGAATGGCAGAAAAAGGGGAGATATTGCTGATGGGTGATCTGAATATGCCAGATGTTAACTGGAGTGCAGTTGCAGCAGCCACTTCGAAGAGTGGGGTTATTCTAGATGCCCTACAGGGGGCATGCCTTAGACAACTAGTATTGGAGCCCACTCGAGAGGGAGCAATCTTAGACCTGCTTCTCTCAAATGGAGATGGAGAGAGGATCACAGATGTAGAAGTGGGTAGCCATCTGGGATCTAGCGACCATCGAACAGTATGGTTCACAATAAACACAGCAATAGAGTCAAGCCATACAAAGGCAAAAGTACTGGACTTTAGGAGGGCTGACTTTCCAAAATGGGTGAGTGCCTAAGGAATGCACTAGCGTAATGCACTAGCAAATGGGAAAGAAGGAGGGTGTAAGAACAATGGGGAATAATAAAACTGCCATCACAGAATAGCAAGCCTTTGTGTGAAGCAAATAAACAAAACAAAATGATGTAAGAAACCACTATGGTTCTCAAAGGAAGTGGCAGTGAAGGTTCAAGAGAAAAAGAAAGCATTCAGGAAGTACAAGGAATCACAGAAGGAGCAGGACAGAGAACTGTATCAGTTAAAGCAAAAGGAAGCTGGGAAGGCAGTCAGAACAGCAAAGGCCCAAACCGAGGAAAAGATAGCCAACTCAGTTAAGAAGGGGATAAAACCTTTTATAGGTACATCAGGGAGTGAAGGAAGACCAAGGATGGGATAGTGAGGCTTAATAAAGGAGAGGGAGGGTGGGCAGAGGGTGACTGTGAAAAGGCACAGATACTTAACAAATATTTTTGCTCAATATTTACAAATGAAGAGGGGGAGGTACCTAAAACAAACAGTAGAAACACTCTGGATACAGAAGTTGATACCAGCCCATTTACAGAAGAAGGGGTTATGAAAGAACTCTTAAAACTGAAGGTGGACAAAGCAATGGGGCCTGATGGGATTCATCCCAGTATTCTAAAAGAACTAAGGGTAGAACTAGTGACACCACTGACTACCCCCTTTAACAAATCATGGGAGGATGGGGTGGTACCCGAGACTGGAGGAGAGCAGATGTGATTCCTTCACAAAAGTGGGAGCAAGGCAGAAGCAGGAAACTACAGACCTGTTAGTTTAACCTCAGTGATAGGAAAATGATGGAATCACTTCTGAAGGAAAGAACTGTCAGCTATCTAGAGGCCAGAGGCACGGGACCCAAGGCAGCATGGGTTCACAGCGGGAAGGTCATGCCAGACGAATCTGATAGATTTTTTGACTGGGTGACCAAAGTAGTAGATCAGGGAGGGGCTGTGGACATGGCCTACCTAGACTTTAGCAAGGCATTTGACACAGTCCCACACAAAAGATTAATATACAAGTTAGCCAGCCTGGGAGTGGGTCCCAAGATGACAGCCTGGGTAAAGAAGTGGCTGGAGAATAGGACACAGAGGGGCAATAGTAAATAGAGTCCACTCTAGAAAGGGGGTTACTAGTGAGGTACGCAGGATCAGTATTAAGACGGTCCTCTTCAATGTCTTTATAAAGCTGACATTGCAGAGGGACTGGAAGAAAAAGTATGTGTTTGCAGATGACACAAAGATCTGCAACAGAGTTGATGTACAAGGTGGGGTGGAAAGGATGAGAAGGGACTTGTGAAGGTTAGAGGAATGGTCAAATGTATGGCAGCTTAGATTCAATGCTAAGAAGTGCAAGGTAATGCACCTGGGAAACAAAAACCAGGGAAGAGTACACAATGGGGGGTGAGATACTAACAACAACAAAAATGGAAAGGGACCTGGGGGTAGTCATATCAGATGACCTAAAGGTGGGCAAGCAATGTGAGAGGACAGCAAGGAGGGCTGGGGGGATACTGGGATGCATAGGAGGGCATCACCAGTAGAAAACAGGAAGTTGTTATCCCTCTGTACAGACAGCTGGTGAGACCCCATCTGGAGTACTGCGTGCAGTTCTGGAGACCCAATCTCCGCAAAGACATAGACAGGATGAAAGCTGTCCAGAGGAGGGCAACTAAAATGGTGCAGGGTCTGCACCAGAAGACATATGAAGACAGACTTAAGGCGATTAATATGTATAGCCTCGAGGAAAGGAGGGAGAGGGGGGACATGATAGAAACTTTCAAGTACCTCAAGGGACTCAACAAAGTCCAAGAGGGTAGCATCTTTCAGAAAAAGAGGTGTGCAAGAACAAGGGGGCACAATTTGAAGATGGGGGCGGCTCAGAGGTAATTTAAGGTATTTTTCACAGAGGGTTGTGGATGCATGGAGCGCCTTCCGGAGGGAGGTTGTGGAGTCAAAAACAGTGGTGGAATTCAAGCATGCATGGGACAGTCATAAGGCAATTCTAGTGGGTGGGGGTAGGAAGAAGTAGGCTGCTGGTTAACTAGGATCTGCAGCTTATCCAGTAGGTAGGGAAATGGGCAGACTGGGTGGGCCAAGCGGTCCTTATCTGCCATCAAAGTCTATGTTTCTATGTTTCTGTATCCCTATTAAAAAATTGTTGCTTTCTTTCCTTATAAAGTTTGCTTGCACTGAAAATGTTAGCCTGGTCAGCAACTTGGCCGGGGGTTGGTAGCCTGTTGCAAAACCTAGCAATTTGAACAGATTACAAAAATGTACAAAAAAAATTTAATTTAGTGCAAACAACTGAATGCTAAAGAATAACTGACTGCTGTTTGTCCTGTGGCCAGGCATCTCATATCAAGGAGTTGCCTGCCTGAGGGAATAAATTAACCAGTTTTAGAATTTTTTTTACAAAGTATATAATGAAATGAAATGATTCCATTACAAAGGTCTATTTGTATTTGTTACCACATTGCCACCAATCAGTGCAGTCAGGGCCCCGAAACAGGATTTTGAAGATGACAAGTAGGAAACAGGGCAGCAGTATTGATACTGGAGTAAGAGTGAGGTTGGGGGCTGTATATGACCCTGTACGCATTGACAAACTGTTTTAAGAAACTGTATTAAAAATGAATTATTTTGAGGTAACCAGCCACACTATGCTCCTACACCGTGCTTCCCCTTCCAGGTTCCAACGACCATAACGGCACCGACACAAGACAATGCTATTGCCTTGGTGCACTGTAGAATACTAGTGGCAATGATGGAGGAGTAATACTGACAAAAAAGTTTTGCTTTAATAATACAGCAGAGTGACATATTATTTCAGTGGTAAAGTTTTGTTTGTGGGCAATGTATCTGTCGTGAATCGCACATAACACCCTTAATCTGAGTTATGCTCACTTTGTATCCACACTGCTTGTTACTTAGGTTAAGGGACCCGTGTTAGGCTAAAACTGTGTTCTAGCCTACCCCTCCAGCAGGGTTAGAACACAGTTTTTCAGCAAGGCTTGAAACGCGATTTTTGGGGTCCACAGTGTAAACATAAACCTTTTAAACCATTTTAACAAAGTTAAAATAGTTTAAAAGTTGAATTGCAGATGAGGCCATTAAACAATGAAGCCACTGTATGTGTTTGTGGGTGGTATATAAATATAATTTCTAGAGTATGATTCTTCTGATCTCCATCAACTGCAGTTGCGTCGGTTAAATGTCTCTTCCATCAAACTTGAACTGTAAAGCTAAGAGGAGCCAATATTTTGAGCAACATTATTAACTTACTGGGGTGGGGCCCTCACTATGACAGGCACCATGCATGCTGCAAATCCAGTTCTGAAAATGTTTTAAAAACATTTTATCTTACTGTGCTAGATCATTCAGGTTACATGAAGGGGTGAGATAAATCCCTTTTGAAACATGATATTAACACCATGTTCACGTCCAAACTGTTGCAATTGGCTGAACTGTGCTGAGAACCGTGCTTCACCAAGGATGTCTGGATTGCTGAAAACCCCTGCAGTATGGGAACACATATTCCAGTGAGCACAGCATGGTTGCCAGGCACCTGGTGGAATGACTTTATAAATCACTACCCCAAAAAAAAGGCAGAACTGAACAACAACAAAAAAATTTATTACTTTGCCTCACACTACCCATGATCAGAATTAATGACTACACTTCCCTGTTGTTACTCAGTGGAATGTCTACTACATGCTCCACACAGCATGATACACTCCGTGGACAACACTGTCGTGCATTATTGGCCTTTGGATGTCCACAACAAACAAATGCAGTTCCAGTGAGTTAATTAGTGGGTATAACTGTGTTAACACTAAACCATTTTAAAAATGTTCTCAAGACTAGATAATTAGCAGGTTTTTTTTATAATTTTTCTTAACGTCTGGATGCATGTTAAGAGATTTAAGCGTTTAAACTACTTCACCACTCCACAATGCCAGAACCAAGCTTTGAATGAGCCAGGGTCATATGGGGGAGCTGAGCAGAGATGATCCAACGTTCCAGAGGATTCTCACCTCTAGGGAGGGAGGGAAGGTACCATCCTCAGCTGCAACACTGCCATTTGGGTGAGCACAGGTAGTAGTGCGACTGGAGGCACAAGGGTGGGTGGAACATTGCTGATGTTGGCATGCTGGCATGCACTGTGTGTGCATACCCGTGACATCTTTGCACACAACATCCCAGGGGATAGGGTGAAAGTGCGAAAATGGCCCTCAAACCAGTGGCAACAGAGTCTGGTACATCTGGGGCCTGCAGTACCACCTGAGATGGTGCCTGACAGTGATTAAGAACTGGAAGGGAATCCCTCCTACCCTGTCCCCACCTGGGGGGAATAGGCACGGCTCCACGGAGGCAGGCATTCATGTCAGGAGCAAGGGGATCTGGCACGCCATAGGTGCTCGTGCTCCTATGGGAAACTGATGCTAGAGACCGGAAGCAGACATAATGAGAAAGTAAAACGATAACATGTTCTAACTTGCTTAAAGGGACAGTGTCAGATTTTTCATCAGTTTTAGAGCCCTTGTAATATTAGTGCCTGTTAACAGAGCTGTAGTCAGTAATGGCTCTGACTCACTCTGAGCAGCATATGTGCCTTATTAAATACATTTTTTTTATAAAAGGACTTTCGGTTGTCCTGACCGAAATTCAAAGTCTGGAGTCCCAGTTTCATTTTTCAAACAAGAATTGCTCTAGGAAATAGCTCTCGGTTTAAAATAAAATGTGTATATAATGGGCATAAGCACACATAGTACAGTTGAAGTTTATATACAGTGACTTGCAAAAGTATTCAACCCCCTTGAAAGTTGTCAGATTTGTCTGAATGACAAATGATACACTGAGATTTTGTTCTGTGTAATATTTTATTTAAAAAGACTGACCCTCAAAATAATTATTTTAAAGTGACATTGGTTTTATGTTAGAAAATATTTTTAAGAAAAATAAATAACTGAAATATGCTGTTTGCATAAGTATTCAACCCCTGTGCTCTGGAAGCTCAAGTTTACAAAGATGAAAAATATTGCCCTAATGAGGACACAATTGGCTTACAATTGGCCTCACCTCTGAAACATTAAAGTAGCTTACATTTCTGATAACCCCCTCAGTTTAATGACCATTGGTCAGACTGTGAATCTGAAGGAAGGGTGTGAAAATGAAGACTAAAGACATTCTAAGGAAGTTAGAGATAAAGTAATAGACATGCATAAATTAGGAAGGGTACAAAATAATATCAAGTGTTTGGATATCCCAGTATGCACTGTTGGATCAATAGTGAGAAGTGGAAGCTGCATCACACCACCCAGGCACTACCTAGACAAGGCCGTCCCTCGAAACTCAGCGTCCGAACAAGAAGGAGACTAGTGAGGAAGCCACAGAGAGCCAACAATCACTTTGAAGGAGCAGAGTTCAGTGGCTGAGAGTGGAGTGAAGGTGCACCTGTCAACCATATCAAGAGCTCTGCATAATACTAGCCTGTATGGGAGGGGTGGCTAAAAAGAAGCCATTACTCAAAAAGAACCATATCAAAGCACATCTGGAGTTTACCAGAAAGCATGAGAGTGACCCAGCTAAGATGTGGCACAAGGTTTTGTGGTCTGATGAGACCAAGATAGATATTTTTGGCCAAAATTCAAAGCGCTATGTGTGGCGCAAACCTAACACTGCCCATGCCTAGAAACACCATCCCTACAGTGAAGTATGGTGGTGGCAACATCATGCTGTGGGGTGCTTTTCATCAGCAGGGACTGGGCATCTTGTTAAAATTGAAGGAAGAATGGATGGAGCAAAATACAGGGAGATACTGCAAGAGAACCTGCGTCAGTCTGCTAAAAAACTGAAGCTTGGGAGAAACTTCACCTTTCAGCAGGACCATGATCCCAAGCACAAGGCCAAAGCAACACAGGAGTGATTAAACAACAAAAAGGTGAATGTCCTAAAGTGGCCAAGTCAAAGTCCAGATCTCAATCCCATCGAGAATCTGTGGCACTGTTTGAAACTTGCAGTCCACAAGCGTCACCCAACCAACCTGAACAACCTGGAACAAATCTGCCAAGAAGAATGGGCAAGAATCACTCCCGAACAGTGTGCAAGGCTGGTAGATACTTACCCCAAAAGACTTAAAGCTGTTATTGCAGCAAAAGGTGGCTCTACCAAATACTAATGTGTAGGGGTTGAATACTTCTGCAAGCAGCATTTTCCAGTTTTTAATTTTCTTTAAAAGATCTGCTGACGGATAATTAATTTTGGCTTTGAAAATATACTGTTAGAGCATATGAGTTTGCAATAAAAATACTGACTGGAATAATATATGTAAGTCTCATTTGTAATCCAGTCAAATCTGATAACTTTCAAGGGGGTTGAATACTTTTGCAAGTCACTTGTGTGTGTGTATATATATATATATATATATTCTTTTACATGCCACAAAAATCGCCAGACTTGTTCATGCCCGAGTTTGGCATCCTGTAGTGCTATTCTGTATGTCAGGGATGCGTGGGAAGGAGCAGACTGCGAATTTAAGTCGGGACGACAGAAAATCTTTATTTTAAAAAAAAATATTTAATAAGACACATATGCTGTTCATAGTGACTCAAAGCCATTACTGACTACGGCTCTGTTAACAGGCACTAATATTACAAGGCCACTAAAACTGATGAAAAAGCTGACTGTGTCCTTTTAACCCTTAGGCTGCCGACAGAATTAGAATGTATAGGAATTTTGGATTGATATATCAGTCCTCGGCCCTACAAGGGTTAACACATTTAAATGGACTTCTAGGCCCGCTTCTCTCTCATGAAGACGAGATCTGCCTCAGCTCTTGCCCCCAGGTATCAATATCCACTTCAGCCTTCCCTAACACACATTGTTCACTGCAGCCATGTATGTTACTTCTCTTAGCTTTGTCAATTCACTCAACTCTGGTTTTGACTGCCTGCGAGATTTATGTTTTTGTATGCTGAACTTTGGATGCTTATAACTGCTGTTACTCTATATCCCTCCACTTTTCCCTGCTCCCCCTTCCCTCCAGGTTGCACCTGGAAACGAACCTTGGCTCAGTGTGCCTTTCCCAGTTATCAAATTTTAAATTAATAAATTTGGCAACCTGCAGGAAAATCAAATACTGAAATAGAAGAGGACGAAATGCCAGCCAGGGTAAAGCCGAAGGACTTGTTCCTTGATTACCTGCAATGGCGGAAAGCTGCAAAGTTGCCAGACACCAGGGCCCGAAGCCACAGCTGCTTGGCCTCCATCGCATTAGAGCATTACAGTGACAGCAGCGAGGATGAGGGGAAAGAAAAATTTACCATTACCTCCAAACAGCTATTTCATGAACTAAGGAACTTCAGTACAAACATGGATCACTTAGAAAAGGCAATCAGGGAAAACGAGAAGGGCTTGGTGGAAGTTACAGAATGGGTGGCCGACTTCAAGGCGGGTCTTGGTGTGAAGGTGAAAAACTAGGGAATCACAAAAGAAAATGCCTTTTCAGAACTCTCTGTGCAGCAACCAGACACAAACTGTTGTGAACTGGTTGATGGTAACACCACCTTCTTTTGAATCCTGGCTGCATAGAGCAGAAGAAATAAAAAGAATGGAGGAAATAACAGCCACGCTTAGACTAACTTTATAGACACACACAGAACTGTGGGCTGGATGGAACTCCTAGCTGGAAGGAGACCAAGCTGGCACAGTTGATACATCTGGTCTGGGGGAGGGAACTGGGTTGTGAACCCTGGAGACCTTCTAAAAGCAGCTCACTTTAGCTGGCTGTCTATATGTAGCTCTGCCATAATTTGTCTGTACCCAACATTTTGTTAACAGTGTCAACTGGCTGAGCCACCGTTGGCATAGTTGTGGACTTCTGTTTTTCTCTTTTCCCTCTGGTTACAGCATTGTTAAGCTTTGAGGGAAGTCAATAACTGAAGAGAAACAACAGACACTTATACACAAGTCATGGAACTTTTATTGATCAATGGCACGGACAGCAGTATCATATTATTTGAAATGCAACATATCCACAATGGTCTTCATGTATCAAACTGCTACTCAAGTGTTATAACGATGTACTGACTTGTAATTCAACATTTATTCTCAATAATTGCTGAGTTAAAAAAAAAGTTTAAACATGACATCCCTAGTGTTTACAGGGTCTGAATAGCAGAGTACAAAAACGTGTTTAATCATCACAGTAATACTCTGGACACAGTGCTGTGTAGAAATGCAAAACATGTGAGACAGCATCATTCATACAGTGTTTTCAGAGAGCATGAGAGGGATTTGGAATGGTGTCTTTTGAAGGACTTAAAGGGAAAATAAACAAAGAGGGGTTTAATGTTACTGTTCTCCAGAGATGATCAAGCACAGGTATTCAGCAGTGATAATGGTAGCTGATTAGAGGCCAGTAAAGCTGTGTTAGTGCAGTGTCCAGAGCCAAAGGGCCAAAGCATAAGGACTTCACACTGTGAGTAGCTGTACCTGGGAAACTGTAAGCTTTGGTTTTGGCACTTCATTTGGACCTCTGAGGAGCATCAGAACCTCAGCCAGTTGAGAGGCAGGCCAGTGAAAGCGGGCATGGCTAGTGTCCCTTTTAAACAGTACTTCCTCAAGCGGTCCTCTGCTGCAATCCATAGCCAAAGGGCCATAGCATGAGGGCATCACACTGTGAGCAGCTGTCACCAGGGCAATGTAAACTTTCAAGTTCAGACTGACTTTTGACCCTCTGAGGAGCACCAGTGTCTCAGCCATTTGGGAGGCAGGCCAGTGAAAGGGCGTGTGATCAAAGCTTGCTGGCAGCTTTTGAAACAGTCATGCAGCTTCGAATCTGAGTGAGCCGCTTCTTCTTGCAATGGCAGGAATCAGGAGCTGAGGCAGGCTATCACTGCCTTTCTCTGAGCAGTCATATCTGGGACGCTGTAAACTTTGGTGCTGAGACTGACTTTTGGCCCTCTGCGGAACACTAATATTCCGTCAGCCGGGAGGCAGGCCAGTGAAAAGGGGCTTGGCTAGCACCGCTTTTAAACAGTACTTCTTTAAGTGGTACTCAACTGCAGTCCATAGTTAAAGTTCCGTAGGATAAGGGCATCACACTTTGGCCATCAGCATGGAGCAGTAGTCAGCAGGAGATGTTGCACCCCAAGTATAACACCCTACACATCCCTGTTATTTAATTTGACATGTAGTTTAATTGTATAAACGTGAAGTTGGAGATGTGTTTAAAAGTTAAAAAATGCATCGTCCAGCATCAAGGCATTGAACATTGTGAGTAGGTAGTGAGTTAAAATATTACTACTAAATGAAGAGATTGCACTGAGGGGTGGGTCACTAGTAGTATAACTTAAAGAAAGGGACTAAACGGTGCATATTATTATAACATATCTTTCAAACTAACACATGCTGCTATAAGTTCACTCTTGTGAACTTACAGATATGCATTGATGCTGTGGTCCACATATTAACTTTAATAAGAAGGGAGGATTATTTCAGTTTCATTGTCATTTTATATCATGAAAACTGTTGAGTACTCTGTCTGGGTTATTTAATTTAAAGTATTAATGCTTAACAAGGAGTTGCTACTTAGTTAAAGTGAGAGTTGGGCTTAGGTAAAGTGCTGGAACAGTAAAGGGAAGGGGTCAGGAGTTACAGGTTGGCAAACAAGCCCAAACCAGGTAGACCTGTGGAGGTGGAGTGTGCCAACAGTTGGGAATATTCCCTGTCGGGGGTAGGCCTGCAAAGGCAGGAGGGTATACTGCTTGGAACTACTCCCTTTTTGGGGAAGGCATGTGCAGACAATTGAGGGTACTGCTTTGAACTACTCCTTATCTGAAGTTGGCCAGCGAAGGCTAATATAGTTACCGCTTTGAACCACTTCCTTTGTCACCCAGCCAAAGAAAACTATCAGGTTAGTCTGACAAGGCCTTCCTGCCACAAAACCATGCTGTTAACTAGCCTGGAACCTGTTGCTTTCCAGGTAGTATATGAGGTCCTCTTTGATTAGTAATTCCATCAGCTTCCCCACGGTGGAGGTCAGACTGACAGGCCTGTAGTTCCCTGGTGCTTCCTATCCCCCCCCAATAAAGCAGTGCAACGTCTGCCATCTTCCAGTCCACTGGAACTTCCCCAGACCTAAGTGAGCTGTTGAATAGCCCAGCCAGAGGTTTAGCAAGCTCTGCTGCTCATTCCCTAAGTATCCTCGGATGCAACCCATCTGTTCCTGGCGCTTTATCTGTCTTAAGGGCTGCCCGCCCTTTCAGGGCCCTCTCGCAACTGAGTACTGATTGGCTGTCTCATTTCCAGGACTTCCCTAGTGGCTGCTTTAATACTGCTTTCTACCATGGACCCGCAGTCCTCCTTAGTGAATACTGAGCAAAAGTAGTGATTCAGGATGGTGTGATGTCCCCTTTTTTCACTAATATATCTGAAAAAAATGTTTTCTCCATTCTTGACCCCCTTCATGATACGCAGCTCCGTGTCTGCTTTTACCTCCCTGACGGCCCTCTTTGCCTCCCTGTTTTTCCATAGATAATCCTCCCAATTTGCCTCCCCCTGCTTTTCTTTTTTTTTAATTCAGGTTTATTTGTTTTTTCCATTACAGAGCAAGAAGCATTCCAAACAAACAATATATACTTTAACTGCCATGACGTGATATAAATTGGGACACTTCCTACTCACCCGCCTCCCTTCCCCTCCCCCTTCCTTTCCCTCCCTGCCCCCTACCCTACCTCGCAGCTTACAATAGTAGTACAGTATTAACAGGGTCTTCATTAGCCATAAGTAATAAGCATTTCCAATCCCCAACTTATAACCTTCTTATACCAAACTATCCAGAGGACTATATTCCCATTTGGAGCAAGTATGAAGTGTGCAGATTTTCCCATGTTGAGACGTATCTGGGAAGATAGTTCCCCCTGCTCGCTCCGAATTCTTCTATGTTCAGGTTGAACAGCAACTCCTGTAACCATTCAGTATAAGTTATCAGGAGATCATCCATCCAGTGTCTCAATACCACTTTTTTAAGGGAGGATGAGATCAATGCCAAGTAATACCTTCTAGCTTTTACATTAACTTTAGCGTAATCACCCAATAAACACACTTCTGGAGTGAAGTGCTGTTCCATTCCAAGCAGAGGGTCCGCTTTAGTTTTAATCGTCCCCCATAATTCTTTTATTGGTGGGCAGTCCCAAAATATATGGTACAGTGTCCCCTTTTCTTGGTGACATCTATTACATAAAGGGCTAGATAGATGGCCAATTTTATATAATTTAGATGGGGTCCAGAACAAGTTATTTAAAAATTGAAACTGTATTACCCTTAGTCTATCTTGGGTAATGTGTCGGTAGGTATGTTGCCAGATTACATCCCACTTTCTTTCTTGCTCCACAAATTGGCCTGACCAATAATGAGGCTTACCAGCAAGCTCCGCATATGCTTGATTAAATAAGAGACCATATAGTTTGGATACCACATGTGGTTCCCATATTACCTGAGAAAGGGACTCAAAAAATATTCCAATAGTCTTTTCATCTCTAATCTTATCCTGAATTTGTACTAACAAATGTCTTATCTGATAAACCTTAAAGATCTGATTGGGTCCAATTTGGTACATGTTAAGAAGGACTTCAACCTGGTAACATTTATCACCCTGTAAGAGATCCTTAATCCTTAAACCCTTCAATTGTGGTAACCAGGAGTCTGAGATCATTTTCCCACCAATTTTCAAATTAGGGTTTTGACACATTGGTTGGTACCTATCCTAACTAGGAGAGTATCGTAGAAAGGAACATAGCTAAGTATGAATTCTTAAGGAGACTTATTGGTGTAGACACCAGTTTAAGGGGGAGAGTTTTCTTTGTAGAATAAAGAAGGGAAATCGGATCAATACCAGCTGCCTTGATCAACTCAGTTTCTAATTTAACCCGTGAGGGAACAAAGGGCAAAGCAAGCTCCTCTGTGTGGGTCAATAGCCATTTTTAGATACTTACTGGCACTACTTGCCCAGTAATATAAACCCAGATGTGGCAGTCTTAAACCAGCTTTCTCTCTGGGGGCTGCCAATTTGTGGTAAGCTCTACGAGGGTCTTTCCCCTTCCAAATGAAGTCTGAAATTATTGAGTGGACTTTCTTGTACCATTTCAGTGGTAACCAGACATTAAGCACGCTAAGAGGATAAAACAGCCATGGTAACACATTAATTTTGATTAGATTGATCCGCCCCCAGAGAGATATTGGAAGACTACGCCACCTGAGCAAATCCTGTTGAATTGTATTACTGATTGAGTCTAAGTTTAGTTTCACCATTTTAGAAACACTCCTTGCTAATATAATTCCTAGATACCTAAGGGTGTGTGGGCTCCACTGTAATCCTAGTTCTGTCACTACTGTTTTATACAACCTAGACTTAAGCGGGAACACCAGTGTTTTCCCAGTATCTATTTTATAGTTAGACATTTTACTATACTCCTCTATGAGCTCCAAAACCACCGTTATAGTTTTCTGGGGATGAATCAGATGGAGGAGAATGTCGTCCGCATATGCGGAAACCTTAAATTCCTGTGATCCTACTACTACTCCCTGAACCTTTGGGTCATGCCTGATTCTGGTAAGAAGGGGTTCCAGGTAAAGGTTAAAAAGAAGGGGTGAAAGGGGCACCCTTGTCTGGTCCCCAAAAACAGGGGAAGAATGGAAGAGAATACCCCATTACAGTATATCCTTGCACTAGGATGGTTATATAGGGGGAACACCCTAATAATAAAAGAGAGGAGAATCCAAATTTCTCCATGGTCAGGGACAGGAATTGCTAATCAACTCTGTCAAACGCCTTCTCCGCATCCACCGACATCAACCCACATGGTATATTGGAGTCTCTGGATGCGGAGAGGACGTGAGACAGTTTGCGCATGTGTTCAGAGGCCATTCTTCCTGCCATAAACCCTACCTAGTCCTTATGTATGAGTAGGGGCATGACCTTAGCTAGTCTAATCGCCAAAATTTTAACAAGAATCTTGACATCATAATAAATAAGTGAAATAGGCCGATAACTGGAGACCTTGTCTGGGTCTTTCCCTTCTTTGGGAATAACTATTATAAGGGCTTTGAAGAGACGTTTATCCACATTTTCAGAATTAAATATACTGAGAAGCAACCTATTTAAGCCTGGGACCAATTGTTTTGTGAAACAGTTATAAAAGTTTGGGGAAAACCCATCTGGACCTGAAGCTTTGTCCAGAGAGAGTGACTGAGTAGCCGTTAAGATCTCCTCCTCAGAGATAGGGGAGGACAAACCATTCCTTACCCCAGCTGGCACCGACGGTAACTGACAGGAAGAAAGGTACTCCTCCACCTCATTCTTCCAGGGTTGGAGACTCATAGGACTATACAAATCCCTATAATATTGTTCAAATTCTAGAACGATATCTTGAGGAAGTACCTTAGTTGCTCCATCCCTCTGGGTTGTAATACTCTGAATAATTTTAAAGGATTCCACCATCCTTAGCCGCATTGCTAATAAATGACCTGATTTTTCCTCTTGGTCTAAATACTGTGCCTTAGTCTTAAGTATGTCATATTCAGTCTTCTCTCTCAAGATTTCCCCATATTGATTTCTTAGTCCAATCAGCCTTTCTTTAATCTCAGCCGGGGTAGCCTCAGAGAGAGTCCGTTCTATTTCCTGAATTTGAGCTAATAAGTGCTTCGCTCTGCTCTCCCTCTGTCTCTTTCTGTTCGCTGCTAATTTAATTAACTCTCCTCTAGGACACACTTCAGAGCCCCCATTCAATATCACATTTACCAGTTGAATTAAGATTCTCTTTTTCATATTGTTCTATTCTCTGAATGATATTGCTTTTAATTTGGTTTGATTTCAGTAACTGATTATTCAATTTCCAGAGAGTCTGCCTAGGGAGGTTAGGGGAAAGATCTAGGGAGCATTTGACCATCGAATGGTCCGAGATAACCCCAGGAATTATTGTACAAAGTGAGAGTCCTGAAAGCATTGACTGACTCATTAAAAAATAATCGATCCTTGACCTTGATTTATGCTCCTCTGATGTGAATGTAAAGTCTCTGAGTGAGGAGTGTAAAACCCTCCAAGGGTCACATAACTCAGCATTATCAGACAGTTCCCGTATTGCTCGTTGAGCTGGAGTTAAACCTGCCCTCCTTTTCCCATCCTTATCCACCTCGGGGTTAAAAGGCAGATTCCAATCTCCTCCCAATAACACCGGAAGGTGGGCAAAGGGGAACAGGATCTTGAGTAATTCTACAAAAAAGCCTGGGGAATCTATATTAGGACCATACACACTCCCTATTACTACTGTCATTCTAAACAGAAGGCCTTGAATAAGAATGTAACATCCACTGGGATCTTTGATAATTTGCTCACAAACAAAAGGGATAGATCTTACTATTAAAATAGCTACACCTCTACTGGCTGTACTATCTCCAGCCATATAAACTTGCCCCACAAATTGATGCCTAAAAAGATTGGCCTCAGAGTCAAGCATATGTATTTCTTGTAAACATATAATCTGCCCCCTTTGCATTTGCAAATGTTTAAAGACTTTATACCTCTTTGTCTGATTCCTAGCTCCTTTAATATTCCATGTAATAAATTTGTAGGGACTTCCCATTTGAAATATGAAAATTATATACCCCTGTTGTGATAACACGTAGTTTACTACACACTACTTTCACCCCAGAGGGATTTTCCAATCGATAACAGCCCTCAATATCCATTGGACTGCGCGCGAGGTTCCCCCCCCCATTCTTCCCCTTTTTTCCTATACTCTCTCTCTCCTCTAGCATCCCATTCCCCAATACACTAACAGAACAAACCCTCCACAAAACCTTGCAATTCCTCCATCCCACCAATAAAAAACGTATTTCAGCCCATGCTAACAAAAGTTCCAACTTTCCTGCTCTCACTCCATGCCTTCCCACCCGTTTGACCTATTACTTAACAAGCTAATTCGCCAGTAACACACAATAAACCTTTCAGAACACTTGGCTACTCTAACTTCAATCCCCCTTCCTGTTACTGAAAATGTCCCCAAGAAAAAAGAACCATCAACTCCTCTAATAAGAGGACCAGTCCTTGCATTTTGAGTTGTTAAAATTAAGAAGGCACTAATTAGGTCCAGATCAGAAATCTTAATACCGTTTCGGCCATTTAGATTTACGGCGGTCAGTTATACTCACCGTACCTCGCTATTTCTGCCAAAACTAGCTTGAAGACATCTTAGAAGCACCTTACAAGGTCCATATTAAATTAATAGCGCCCTCTAAAATAAGTCTCACCACGCAAGTACTTCTCCCCATATACTACTAATTCTTAAAGTCCCTTCAATATTGAATAGTCATTTTTTGTGTGAAAATAAAAAAAAAAGGAAACATTCACTGGAATGTGTCTTTATAACAGCCGAGTCTCCTAAAAGCTATCCTGCATTTAGATTTCCCGGACTCTAAACTACCCAAAAACCAAATATAAAAAGAAAAATAACAGCATGGAGATAAAGGAAATTTAATACTAAAGCCTTTAAAGGTGCACTGTCAGCTTTAATCTGTTCAAGTAGTCATTTCAGTCAGCTATATTTCAACAACATTGTGTCGTCTCTTGGATAAAGCCAGTTCACATTACCTTTATTTTTCATTTTTTATATCCGCGGTTCAAACGCAAGTATGTCTACCGTTTTACTGAATGTTTAAAGTCGCGAGGCAATTATTACATAAATCCCATAACCAAGCATCTAGTTTATTTTTAAGTCAGTTCGAACTGACAAGTTTACAAAACTGAGCAGTATTAGCACCAAACACAGTTGAAACTGAGCGAGATCCCGCCGCATGCACAACGGGTGTCTGCCCAGTCGCCAGTGTGCATGCACGGACCGCTCCACTTTTCAACTGTGTTTTTTAGTTATAGTACTGCTCGGTTTTTGTTACGTAAGGCATAGTTCAATTTTGGCTTAAGAAATACACAACCTAAGTGCTTAGTTTATGGGGCATGCTAACAATTGCACCTCGCAACTGCGCTCTGTTACAAATGCGTGTAGTCAGGATGGATGTGCTTCTGGAGGTTGGCTTACTTTTGTTCAGACCACTTGGATATAAAATAATGAAAAATAAAAGGTAATGAGTGAAAATTATTACTTTTGGCACATGCAGGGGCATTTTACTTTAGTAATTTGTTTAGTACGTGCCTCGGGGAACACTGACTAGAAATGAGCAAAAACGCTGGGACAAAGCTGACAGTGCACCTTTAAGTCTTGAAATCTCCTTCCATGAGGGTAACAGCATTCCATCCAGAGATTCAAAGAGGACAGTGTCCCTTTTGTGGTAGCACATAGTCTGCTGCACCTGAAACCTGACTGTTGCACACCATTGTGCGAGTCCTCGTCGGGGTAATACTAGTCTGACTACGAGTTGCTCGGCTGTTAGACAGTTCCACTCCCAGTACACCCCAACCAGATATAGGCGCAATTTAAGTCAGATTCACCCACTGCCCGCCATATCACTTCCCGGGTTGGCCAGAATGAAAAGAAAAGAAAAGAATAAAATAAGAGATATGGAGAGAAACTTCAGTGATCTCTGAACCCGTAGAAAAACAATCCTTCCAGCACCTTAGAGGATACAGTTTTCTTAACTAAAGCATAGGGGCAAACAGGATCGCCTCCATTAGGCCACTTTAATCCTGCTCCCCAGACAAAGCGAATTTGAACACAACTGTGATCCCATCTCTTTCAGCCCTGTTTAAACAATTCTGGTAAGGCCCCTTTCAGACGTGCAGTCGCAGCTTGAACATCTTCATAGCAGACCCAGGTGCCAGACAATAACACTTGTAGCTTCACTGGATATCCCATGCGGAATAGGGTACTAGAGGCAATTAATTTGACCACCAATGGGTGGTATTCCACTCTCTTTTGTCGAACAGACAGTGGCAGGTCCTGCATTATTCACAAAGTGGAGCCCTCCCATTTTGTCTCTTCTAGTTCCTTGATTTTAGTGAGAACATGCTGCCTGTGTTGATAATTCAAGAATCTAAAGATAAATGTACGTGGTGGGGCCCCAGGTGGTGGCATTGCTCGCAAAGCCCTATGTGTCCGCTCTATTGTATAGTTGGTACCAAAGGGCATAGGGTCTGCTAATTTCTGAATAAACGGAATTGCATCAGCTCCCTCTTCTTTCTCCGGAAGGCCAATTATAACATTATTGTGCCTACTCCTTCCTTCAAGTTTCCCTATTTTGTTCTCCATTCTGGTCATTTTCTGTCTCAAGGCTACAATCTCCGGTTCCTGTTTAGTAAAGTGATTTTCTAGTGAAGTGATTCTAATTTGACTATCTCCGGTTCCTCTTGACAAGTCTTCCAAGGCCTGAGTTACCAATTTCAGTTCTTCGGTAGCCAAGAGACGTTCTGCCCGAAAAGGTGTAAACTCAGCCAAAAACTGCGCCAATGTTAAGGGCTCATTTTCTGTGATAGCAGGCTCGGTTTCCGAGTCTCCTGTAGCTAGCGAGGCCCTGGTTTTTTTGGGGTCCTACACTGGAGTGGCTGGCGGAGTATGTCTCAGATGCAACCTCCTCATTTCAACTTCCATTTGCTTCCGAAGTTCGTAAAAATACTTCCAGACGCCTTCGGACAAGTTACTAGAGTAATAGCTTTTGTTAGTTTGCCTTCTTGAACTCTTAAATGGTATGAAATTGGGACGGGAGCTGGAGCTGCTAGATCAGGCTGCTAGTCAGTAACTTGCATCACTTGACTTCCCCCCTTCCCCCTGCTTTTCTTTATATTTATGGAAGGCCTTCTTTTTGTCCCTAACTGCTTCCCTGAGCCTAGCTGAGAACCATGGTGGTCTCTTAAACCTGTTTTTCTTAGATATTATTCTTACGCTTGCTTTTGATGCCTCAAGGATGGCTCCCTTAGTTACCCCCATCTCTCCTCCACCCCACTTATGTCCTCTACCCCTACTAACTTATCCCTGACCAGATCCCTCAGCTTGAAGTCTGCCCTTCGAGTCAAGGACTTCGGTTCTCGATTGTCAGTTGCCAGCCCCCAGGACCAATTCAAACCACATGGAGTCGTGGTCGCTGTTCCCTAGCGGTCCCCCAACTCCCACAACACCAAGCATCTCTGAGTTGGTGAGCACCACATCAAGGACTGCAGTCTGCCTGGTGGGTTCCTTAAACAGCTGCACCAGTAGACAGTCTTGGAAGGCATCCAGTAATGTCTGACTCCTGGCACTCTTGGCCACTGGGACCTCCCAGTTGATATCAGGCAGGTTCAGATCACCCACCGCTACTATGTACCCCTTTGCTTCCCCTCTTTTAAGTTCCTCCCCAAGTTCTCTGTCCCTTTCCTCTCCTTGCCCTGCATGCCTGTTAATCAACCATAAGTGCACTTTTCTGCCTGAGGCTGCCATAAGTTGCACCCATACTGAATCAGCTTCCCCATTGCTACTCCTAATGTTTCCATCTTCTGCCACTTCTGTGCCCTCCTTGACAAAAAGGGCAGCTCCTTCCCCCTTTACTAGTTCTTCTATCCCTCCTGAATAGTGAATACCCATGGACCATCATCTCCCAGTCATTTTTATCCGTGGCCCACATTTCCGTGATGGCCACAAGGTCTGCCTCAGTGTCTGCCATCAGCGCCTGGAACTCACTGAGTTTGTTACCTAGGCTCCTGGCATTAAGGCATACCCTCTTCCATTTGACCCCTAACTCTGCTACTGTTCTTTTGCTTTCCATGCCCCCGTTTGTGCTTTTGCCTTTTGTTTTCCTCCTCACTGGTGCCCCTCCCTTTGGTCTTGTAAACCCTACTGCATTCCATGTACCCTTTTTGCTGTTACTGTCCCCTGTATGTGGGGGAGTTCTGTCTAGGATCCCCTTCTGCTCACCATCCACCATGGATCCTCTAGACCCAGACTCTCATGCAGTCAATTTAAGCATCTGATGTAGAAGTCAAACTTCTGCGTTAGCACGCTGGCCCCCTCTGTTGTCAGATAAAGTCCTTCACCCTTAAAGAATCTTCTGCCCAGAAATCCTCCTTCCCCAACAAAGAGGTACCCCATGTCTCAACACCACCCCTTATGCCAACTGTTAAACTCCTCTATTTCAACACTCCTAATCCTGTCCTGCCTCCCCTCCATGCCCCACACAGGGAGGACTTTGGAAAAGGCCAGGGAAGCTGAATGAACCGCCAGTCTGTACCCCAGTCTCTGGAAGTTCCACTTCACCATCTCTACTGACTGGTTAGCCAGATTATTGGTACGCAGGTGTACCAGCACCCTCAGCTCCCCCCTCGCTCCACCATCCTCCCTATTCTGTCTAACTCCCGGTTGGCTGACGCTCCAAGTTAGCTTTTTCCTATATATATGTCATCAAACAAATAAATAATTACAGTACTGGCAATCATATGTTGTAACTAACTGAGTGACAGGGAGGCACACTCTGTAGTCTGTCCTCCATCAACCAAAGCTGTAAATTTTCAATTTTAACAAGAAGTGACTGGCACAACCGGTAGCTGGTTCTGTGGTATAAATGCAGGTGAATGAGATAATTCATGGCAGTGCCCATGTTGCGTGCAAAAGGAAAGGGGAGCTACAGCAAGGTGTCTGGCAAAGCAACAAGAGCTGAAACACCCAAATGTACACATATACTACACACACGGACAGCACTGTGTGCACAAATACATACACAGAGGTGAAACTCATGCATACTTGCCATGTACATGCTGTTTGTTGCTAGGAATGATGCCCTGATGTCATGTTCTGTACCACTGCTTGACTTATTGTATCTCACCCTTCCAGATGTACACTTGCAGCCCAGGGTTCCCCTGGTAAACACAGAAATAAATCAAGGAAATAAATGCACATGGAACATACACACACACACACACACACACACACACACACACATTCACACTCACACACACATACCTACACACACACACTCACACCTACACACACACACACTACCCTGAGTCAGCATCGTGTGCAGTTTACTTACACACTTTCACAGCTGTTACCATAAACATCCACTAGAGAAGGTCATTACTCATTAATATACCTTGCTTGTTTAAAAATGACAAAATCGATTCTTTAAAATTTTACAGAATGATTATCTTTCATGTAGAGCCGGGCAGATTACATTTTGGGATAATAATATGCCTCCCAATAATTTATTATTTGTTTGCAGTTTGTATAACTAGTATCACTCAGCTGAGGGGAGATACTCATTTTCAAGGGGGTGTGACTACTGTTACTGATTTTTAATTGTATTGTTACCTCTGGGAGGACTGAAGTATACTGCAGTCATGTGACCTGCTCTGGACCACACAGTGAGCCAGTGGCTACGTTCTTCCGGTTCATTGTTAAAACCTAGACCACACAGCCTTCCCTGTGCCCCACGGGGTGTTTATGTATTTTTTTTTTCTTCAAAAATAAGTGTCTGTTTTCCTCTCGTAGCAGTATGTGTCTGTGGTAACACTTTCTTGTAGCATCAATTTTCCTGTGAAATAAAGGAATCCTTCTAGATTTGGGACCCCAAATGGCACATTTGAACAGATCACTCATGTTTGAGTGCCCTCACCCCTCCACTAAATCGATTCACATAAATCTGATCCTGTTTCCAAGCACTAACACACTAAAGCTGTGCTCCTTATTTGCAGAGTCGGTCATGTCATATTGTCTGGGAGTGTCGTTTATGGGTCCAGTTGTGCAGTCAGGATGGTTGCATTTGAAGATCAAGAACTTAACAGCCCGGTTTTGTGTTTATTGAAATGTGATTAAAAAAACACTGCGGCCCTAAACACAAGTAAACTTCACTCATAATGTAGTATATATTCCAATTTGCACTATATATAGTCTAGTAGTACCGTATGTCAACAAGGGCACATGGTTGGAGACAGAACAGGAAGTGCTGGGGAAGGGGGCCTTTTTGTTTTAATGATCACACAAATGCTATAAATAGCTCAGTGTTGGGTGTTAATGGAGGTTCATCACCAACATCTAGCTATATTTAAATCCCCCCCCCAACAATTCTGCTCCGTTGTTTTGCTCAATTTTCAGTCTTGCCTCATTTAGATTGCAGTCGACACCATCAAAGCAGCCAGTTAGAGTATAGCCTGCTTGCTCTGTCCAGCCCACTCAGACGAGGCTTAACTAATCGAACACCACTCAGTCCTCATCTTTTTCAAAACCCACAGCTGCAGGGTCACACTGCACAACCAGTGCCCCCCCCCCCCGGTCTCATCCTAAGCACCATCACTGTACCCATTGACCATTACAAAGCATGATCAATTCAACACGAGGGGCCACAGGTTTGAAACATCTGCCCTCAGTCATTAAAATGCAGAAGCTTCTCATTTGGAAGTTGCCTAGGGTTCCACATGCCCCATCGGAACTGCAGCACTGCAACCACCACCATCACCACCCACCCATGACAGCAACAGAACCCTCTATGACAACAACAGTGTCCCAAGCCACCACTCACTCAGTGAGAAGCATCTAGTCGTTCTGCATGTCCTCTGGAGCTACAAGACAAACTGCATGATCACCTTGCATCCCTCCCAGTGCTGACGGTCACCCTTACTGTTCTTTCTGAATTTGTGCAGGGGCAGGGACTTCAGTAAGGGGCTTGCCAGGGGTTGGGGTTGAGACCTTGTGGTGGTAGTTGCAACCAATTTTGGAGCCATAAAATGTTGTAACATTATTAGATACCGTAGTATGGATTAGGGGCCGGCAGATATTTATTTATTTCAATTAATACTATCCCTTCTGTTTCGGACAGTTCAGACAGTATAAACCACCTCTGGATCCAGAGTGGATACTGTGCTGTCTGAGCCCATTATCCCGGCTAAACAGATGAGATATGTTAAGACAGTATATAGGGCCACTAATTTTCTGTTTTTAAAAATGGACAATTCTGTTTTAGAAATTCTTATACATTTTTTCCCATTTTTTTTTCAAAACTGAGTGCAAATCAACATATTTTGCATTAAAAATATGGTGCAAAATGGAGTGTTTGCACAAATTGGGTGCCAAGTGTGGCGCAAACAGGAATTTTAATATAAACAATTGACTCTAAAGTGGTGTTTACAAATGGCAGATTCTGTTTTTAATCGCAGTTTTCTGGTTTTGCAGAAAATCGGTGGCCCTGACAGATTAGACAGTGAGCTATTTGCACAACACTAGTAAGAAGTCGACAACATACCTACATGTCTGGGAAGTAATTTATTTTCTCCATAAAGTATTTTGTCCTTGCACTACTATTCCGCTCGGTCCTCTGGTTGTGTATATGCTGGCAACTTCCCCTGCCCTGACTATCACTACCTCCTAGTGGGATCTAGCCCAGGAGACCACACAGCATGAGGCCCGAGAAAGCCAGCAGCCAGTGTCTGGATGATGCAGAGGGTTTCCCCATAGTTCCCTTGCCCCTTGTTCCACTGCATAACGGGGTGCAGATCTGAGTCTTGCAGTAGCTGCCCTGACGGAGGAGTAGGCTCTCCAGTTTACCATTCGGGAAATGATGCAGCGGTTGACCCCGCCACTAGATGGGACGCACTATATTATGCCAGGTAAAGATTTTCCCTGTTCAAGACAGCACCTCAGACGTATGTAACATGTCAAATGAACTTGATACCAATTCATTGGGAAGGTAGTGCAATATGGATTTCACTGTTAGTAGATATGCAGGGATGGGAGTATTGTGTTAGTGAAACTGCTGTTACTAATTTCCACATGTGAATGACTGTCAGTGCTGCATCTACTAATACTGTACATAGGTGGATGACGCTATATAGTCCACATGTAAAGACTGATAAGTGTATCTGTGTGTACCTGGTTTGGTGTACTGTACTTTGTGATATTCATCTTTTATGTACTCCTTTTAAATCAGGTTAATGTTATAAGTAATTACTGGTTGAGTAGTTTATCAAGCAATGTATGATCACTTTAAAATTCCATAATAACCAGCCCATGTCATATTACATAGAAAACGGTATATTAGGACCTGCCGTAATGCACATGTTTCCATGTATTATTTATAATTTGCAAAAAAAATCTCTGTTTTTTTACCTTCTGGGGTATATAAACAGCTAGCATGGGTCACACTATGGCTCGTACAACATTCTGTGGCTTGCAGAAAGCACCAGTTTCAAAAGTCAGTGCCAGGAGCCTGATAGATAGATTGAGACGGCAAGTAAAAGAAAGTGAGCAGGGCACGATACTCTAAGCGGGGAGGTGGCAGGTAACCGGGTTGGGGTGGGGGGACTGTGGAAACCAGCAATTATATAAAATAAGATTTGGGGATTTGTACCTACTGGTTTTTTTCACACACCCTCCGTGTGTTACCAACTGAGGTTTGCTCTTTGGATTTAACTGGCACCACACACCTCAGATGTGAGTAAAAAAAAAGGAAAAAAAAAAAAGCTAAATGAAAACAAATGATATTAATGATGTATACATGTGCAACAGTGCATAAGTTTACACACGTTTGCGTGAACATGGGGCTGTTTGCAGGGACATTGTTTACAAAAAAGGGGTGCATGTGGTGATATCGTATAGTCAAGGCCCCTACTTTTCTGCGGCACAGTGGCACCTAGTTCTGCGGCAAGACTACCATTTGCCGCAGAACTTCTGCGGCGGTGGTTTGTAATTTCTGCGGAAGTTCTGCGGCAGTAACAAGCTACCATATCCCAGTGTCAGCTTGTCATCCTGACTTCACTTTCATGTCAGTGGTTGCAGCAATCAGGATGGGGGAAATACAGTAACACTAGTTCAAAAAATAACAGACTTATAGAAATTATTTTATGCCTAAAAAGCAAACAAAAATCTCTCCCTTAAGGTCCTAGCCTATTGCATAAATGAAATATACAGAAGGGACCTTATGTGATAAATAATGTATTTCTATACGAATGGTATCTATACCACTAATGAGGTCTCCACTGTGTATCGCTTATATACTACTCACGAGGTCCCCACTGTGTATCACTTATATATTTATATGCAATCTGTAACATACATACAAATATGTGTATATGGGTGTGTGTATAGTGAGAGAGAGAGAGAGAATGTATATATCTGTGTGTGTGTGTGTGTGTGTGTGTGTGTGTGTGTGTGTGTATATGTATATGTGTGTGTGTGTATGTGTGTGTGTATATATATATATATATATATATTTTCCATGAAATTGCATTCACATTCGTACAAGTCCCATTGGAAAAGGAATAAACAGAATAGAGGAGTTATTGCAAAACTCATTTGTCATGCCAACCTGCTTCCCCTGACACATTACATAACACCATCAGGCCATGACATGTATGTGAACCGATTGTGAGTTAGAGCTCTCCAGCCCATCACAATGTGTCCACCGTGTGACAGAACACCGCAACATACCTTCCCAGGCTCAGAGCACTTATGTGTTCCCCCAATCCTTGTGCTGCCCAGCTAGCTTCCAGAGCTAATCTCTGAACCCGAGTTGCCGGCACGGAAACACAACATGCTCCCTCTGGCCCAACAGCTGGCCCTGAATACATTTCTCCATAACTTTTGGCTGACTCGGTCAACCAGTGACAATATGTAATCAATAACTCTGGCAAAAATGTGTACAGCACAATTATTTATTTAACAGACTGTTCTTTCAGCAGGTCTACACATTATTATATTCTACTTTTCTGGGCATAATTACTTTTTTTTTCTTAAAAATGACAGGTAAATTAATTTTACCAGTTATTCATTTCAGATGGCATCTCTATACTTTAAAGGCACAAATAAGTTTGTACAAAGTAAGGTATGGATTTAACAGGTCTATGCTATTGACAAGGTTTTGTTTAAGTTGGCCCTAGTACAATAACATAAGACTGAAAATTGTATTAGGCTGTAGTGCAGGTTGAGCAAATATCACCATGCCTGATGTGCTGTGCCACCATCTCTGCCAGTGGGAGCTGTGGTAGATAAGTGACTATTCATTTCTGTTGCAGAATGCAGCCATTTCATTAGCTAATTTGTGATGTTATAGCAATGATAACATCACATTCTGAGCATAGAGGGATTTTGGATATAAAAAGAGTGGAAGGGAACCAGATTCTATGGATAAACAGAAATATTAATAAAAAATCACCAAGAACAGTGAATTCTGCGGCACTGCTGAACTTCTGCGGTAGATTGCAAGTTCTGTGCAAAATTCTGCGGATGAGAATTCTAGGGCTCATGTGACAGTAAGTGTGGCCAGGATACTGTCTGACCAAGCCAGCCGTTTCTCCGTCCCGTAGCATTCAAATGAATGACTTGCTTGCCTCTGGAGAACTGAACTGTTTGTGATGTTTTAAAAAGCAGTTATTAATAGACACACAACTTCTCACCAGCCCTTACTCTAAATATTATATATATACAGTGATACAGCTGGTAGAGCAGGCTGAACATGTAGATAGAAGTACTCCCCACCCATTGCACTCTCTCTCTCTCTCTCTCTCGCTTTCTTTCGCTCTTCTCTCTCTCTCTCTCTCTCTCTGTCTCTGCCTTCCTGTCTCTCACTCTCATTTGTAAGGATGTAATTCAAAACATAAATCATATTCTGTTTTTTACTTTCTGATAGCTCTATGGAATTTATGTTACTGTTTATGCTTGTCCTGCATTCAAAAAGGCAAGAACTATGCAGCAGAGCTCTGGTTAGCCCTGCTTCAAGTGTGTGTCACGTGTGTTGCTAGGGGCCAGTGTGTACATATGCAGGTTCTGAACTGTCAGATGTGTTGATACTATGCCATTGTCCAGTACTAAGGTAGAAGCACACAGATTGCCCTATTTAAAACCAAAGCAAAAACTGTTGTAAACATACAGGGGCAGAAGTAAGACGATGCGGCTGGCCTTTGTGTTTTCTGGCAGTTTCAGTATGATGTAAACAGGTTTGTTGCCACTGAAACTAGGACGGATTAATACAGGGCTTACTCTCTGCTTGACATTTCACATGGAATGACACCTGTGGTGCAATAGGTGAATTACAAAGATGCTTAACCCCTCCCATGTAGGAGGAAAGCATTGTGAATCCTCAAGTCAAAGAGCTCAGTCTCCTTAGAGCAGGTCCAGTCGGTGTCCTATGTGGTAAGCTGGGGCTGCTTCAGGTGACATGGTGCACCAGATAGGATGATTTGGTGATGTCGAGATAGGCACTGAAAGGTAATTCCTGTGTTTTTCTGGTGTTTGACAGGTAGGTAATAATTTTTACTGCAGTATGAAGCAATTTCAGCTGGCTTCCTAGTTTTAGAGTTGGAAGGTGTACCTGGTGGTTGACTGTACTTTATGTGCCTCTGGAATGTTACATAGGCATGTCACGCAAAGTACTTATGTATCTCCACATTAGGGGAAAAATGTAAACCACAGACTTGTATGAGGCTGCGAGAAAAGACCTTGCAGGCATTTCAGGAATTTGGATGTCGAGAGAAGGCATCACAAGTGCCAGATGAAATACTTTGAATGTGTTTGAAACGTAGGTACTTTAATATAGTTACATTTATGGGGTTTTGATAAGGTAACAGCAGTGCATAGAATATAATCAGGTAACGGCAGTCTGGGCTGGTAAACAGGTGCAGTGTGCCAGCATGCTACCACAGTGGAGGCCACTTCAATACCTGATAAAAGAATAGACCTATTAAATGAATCGTTTCACAGTGCACCAACTTATACGCATTGTAGTTACGCTGAACTTAATGCCTGATAAAAAACTAGACTTGTTACATGAATTGTTTCACTGTGCACCAGTTGATACATGTATTGTAGCTATCTTACACTTAATACCCGATTAAAATATAGACCCGAATGCTGGTCTATCGGTACTGTGGTAGTGCTTCTGCTTGTGACATCAGCGGCCCAGGCTTTGAAGTAAGCCCAGGTTGTCAGGGACCGGGAGAGGGGGACGAAGATTGAGCATTCCAAGGATGCTCGCCTCCTCCAGAAGGCAGGGGATCTGCCTCCGCTGTAATGCTGCCACCTAGGTGACCACAGGTGGCAGCACAACGGAGGTAAGCAGGTTAGAGCATGGATGTCAGGCGGCTTGCACACCTAACACCTTTGTACAGGCATGAGTATGCCTGAGCCCTCGTGTGCCGGCATCCACTGAGGAGAAACCAGGAAAAAGGACTGGACCTGGCACATCTGGGGCTTTGCAAGGTTTCTCGCGCTAGCCACCTGATGAACCTTGGAAATTTGGGGGTATATCCCCCTGACATCAACCCCACTCAGTGGAGGTGGGGCAAACCACAGCTCGATGGAGGGGCTGGCAGAGAAGACATTGCAAGGCAAGGCAGCCTGTACCTTGGGGTTGCCTTAGAGAAGAGGGAGCCAGAGACCTGCAGGAGCATAAATTATAAGTAAGAAGAAAAAAAAAAGCACAGACCTATTAAAGGAATCATTTTATGGTGTACCAACTTATAAATGTGTTGTAGATACATTGCACTTGATACCTGATTAAAGAATAGGCCTGTTAAATGAATTATTATGTGGTGCACCATCATGTTCATGTATTTTATAGTTGCATTGAAGTTCACTTAATGCATCATAAAAGACTGTTGTTTAATGAATCATTTCATAGTGCACCAGCTTATGTATGTACTGTCATTGCATTGCACTTAATACCTGATTGAAGACTAGACCTGTTGGAATCTTCCCGCAGTGCACCAACTTATGCATGTATAGTATATGGTTGACATTTACAGTATTTATGCAAACATGTATGCATGTATTTATTTATTTGTTTATTTTGTTGATGGTATGGGCACCCTGAAACTGAAAGTCCCTTTTGCAGGGGTGATCCAGAATTAGTTACATGGATGGAAACATAACCAAATACAAAATGAAGTCAATAAAATACAGTCTGTAGAGACAACAACAAGAGCAACAGCAATAAAATCACAGAGTTACATGGGTAATGAAACAATAGACCATTCACATGTAACCCCTAGGTGGCACTATCCCAAGGGCTACTACTCCTGCCTGCTTGGCTAGTAGCAGGTTAAGGGGCCTGAGTTCTGAAACGGGTGCCTCCACTCAGAGATCAGGGTTGGTAGTGGTCAAGCTAACCTGGGCACAGCCCTCCGGGACACTGTAACCCCCTCTTTCCCCTCTAGTGGCCTGAACACTGTGCAATATTCACTTTCACAATACCCCTGGTACACCACACAAGTACCCACACTGTTTGCACTTACCACCAGGGCTGGTTCCTCTGGCTCGACCCTGAGGACCCCCTGTAAAACAAGGTTATGCACAGCAAATAGCAACAGTACAGTACTTTGAGCACAAACTGGAACCACAGTCAGATTACATGCAGAAAAAGCTAGATCTGATTTATTCAGGGGACTTGAACAAGGGAGGGGCAAAATCAGGTTAATTAGCTTAAAGGTTATATCAATCAAGCAGTTATGCATGCGCTTTGAGTCCCCCCACACAGTCCACCTCTGGGTACCCAGGTAGAGAAGAGATGGGCTTGCCAGGACAGTTGCCCGGGGTTGCAGCTGGTTGTGTCCCTGTGATGGAAAACACAACATGCACAGTACACAATATTTGTAAGCCGGAGCCAGAGGGCTCAGTTCGTAAAGGAAATGAAACAACAAGACAATCAGATGACACACTGAGATTAAGCTGTTGTTGTAGGGCGCTACCCTGGTATTTACTCACGATACCCAAGACTGGATACAGGCTGGACGAAAATCAAGACTGCAGATGGTTGATCTGGAATGCCAGGAGAAGCAGGGCCCACACAAGTCGCAGAGCTGTCGTTCCTGTTCAAGCATGGAGCAGGGGGCTGATCCCCAGGCAGGTCTCTCGTCGATGGCTTCTCTGTGCAGTGCGTAGTCTGGCTGGGCCAGTCTGGCAAAGCCCAGACCGCATGGAGACAAGTTTGAAGCAGTCCGTTTTGGGCTGGATACAGCTTCCAGCAAGCAGAACACAGTTCACACAGTGGGGAACTAACTCACAACCCACTAGCAGCTCATAGCACATTTACATGTACGAGAATTCTGCTGTGCCAGCCAGCTCCCCGGCACAATCGCAAAGTCTCTGCACACACCGGGAGCTTAGGGGTAGCTGGAACTCCTGACAGGCCGATCGCATTTAGCAAAAATATTCGGTCTTCTTCAGGTTGAGCCTGGCCCACTTCAGTAGCTTACTTTAGTCACACAAACTTGGATTTAGTCCAAAATAATTTTCTTCTCTCCTCTCCCTCTCAGGAGCAGCAGGCAGACATGGAGGCCTTTTCGTAGTTCTCTCATGCGAATCCACTCAGGATTGCTCTCAGAATAACTTCAGCTCCTTCTTGCTCAGCTTCCAGCTTAGTTCTAACTGAAAACTGCAAGCAGCCCGGGACTTCCCCAATATCCAAAAGCTTTGGTTGGCTCATTTGGCTGTCAGTCAAAGAAAGAGCTCCCCCTTCAGTTGCAAAAAAGGTGCAAAAACTCAAACCACAGTTCCTATAGATTTTGAATTCAGACAGCTCCTGTAGTCTGGCTGCATTTTAGGTCCCACCAGAACTGATTGGTCTAATTTGCAGTCCAGGACCAAGACAGTGGAGACAAACAAAACAGTCCTTGCTGCAAAGAAAGCAGGTGAGACAAACTACATTATCATTACCACTCTAAATAGTTTTCAGCAAATAGTTACATCTTTCAACAGGGCTCCTTCTCAGATTACTTAAGCTGCAATTAGGCAGCTCTTAAAGAGACGGTACACAGAGGCTATACAAGCTCTGGTAATCACATTTAAACTGCTGAAACGCAGGACACCAGCCTGGCAGTGAGCATTGAGGCAAGCTCAAGGAAGACTTTTTGGGAACCCCCATTTGTAGGGGGGTTACACACAACAGAGAGCTAACATACAGTCAGGTCTTACGCTGTAGTACAAGTACGTGTGGAGCAGCAAGTACATGTCAGTTAAGGAAAAATACAAACCAAGTAGCCTTATTGTGTATAAAAATTAGTGGCTTCAAAATTGTTGTTGTGCACATCCTAAGTGTTGTGCATGTTCTAAAAAATCTTGTTGTGCACGTTCTATAATCTCAGCAGCTGTGCCCTGCCCATGCTGACTTCTGCCTGCTTTCATTTTCTTTCAGTTCTTCATGGTTTAAAAAATGTCAGCCACCATTTTCTCCAAGGAAATGTCCAATTGAGAGAAATGTATACTTAAAAAACACACACACACACACACACACACACACTCAGAATCTTTCTTTTCATCTTTCAGAAACCACTTGTTGCAGACAACTGTTTCATTCCGTTATGGCATTCAAATATATGACTTTTTTTTCATCCTGAAGTGAATAACTTGCAGTTTAGCCAATAAGTGTAAAAACATATTCTACAAAAAATAAAATGAGGCCTGCCCAGTGGCATGGACCAGGGTCGCTGCGGGGCCACCTGGGTGAGGGAGGATTGGGCATCCTAAGACAGCTCTCTTCCCTCAGGGAGGGGGGAGGATTCTGTGTCCTGTCATGTGCCTGCCACCTAGTGGAGGCTGGGTGGCAGCACCAGCAGGACCGAAAGTCATGGGGGAACAGGCGCTGATGCAGCATGCTTATGCGTCAATACACACGTGCATGCGTGCCTCACTCACAGATGCCCTGAGGAGAAAACACGAGGAAACAGCCCTGACTCAGCATCCCCCACAGGTGCCACACAACCTTATGTGGCTGGCCACCCACCAATACACTCTGTGTAAGTGGTGGCTAACTCATAAGTCCACGAGCTGGGTCGATGACAGGGCTGGAGGAATACCGCTGGGACCAGGGATGGCAGGTGGAGAAACAAAGAAAAAAAAAATATGGGTGACCATACACAACTCACCTTGTGTTTCCATCTGGGGATTGAGATAACAACATAGACCTCTCAAGCTTCACTCTCAAGGGCCATAAACTGTATCCCAACCCCTAGATGGAAACACTGGTTTGTTGTGTATGGTCACCCATACCTCATTCTATTTACCGTAGTTACTTTGAAGTCCATATAATACCTGGTAAAAGCAAAGATATTTCAAATACTTGATGTGCACCAGTTTTGCCGTTGCTGTATTTTGAGAGACACACAGTACAGGAAAGACAAATATGATCAACAAACTCTTCTGTGTCTGTCCGTCCATTCATCCATCTATCCATCCATCCATCTATCTGTGTATCTGTCGGTCTGTCTACCTATCTATCTGTATAGAGCTATATGTATATATTTATGAGATTTGCACTGGCCAGACTCGGAATATGCTATTTATCTTCACATGTAAGGGAACAGGACAATAACTCACAAGTGGCATTCAATTTGTACAACATCAGTTTTCTAGTTATTAAACCTGCTGTTTCACTTTGATTTCAGTTGCTTGCTTCAGTGCAAAACTAGGCAGTCCTGAAGTCATCAGCGCTGTTAAAGCTGTTCTCTGATTGGTTCATTGCACTTGTATGACGGAAATTACCTTTAATTCAGTTATATGAAGTTTTATATGGTTTTAGTACGTTTTAATCTGTAATTTATTGTAATGCGCCTTGGTTTTAAGAAAGGCGTAGACAAATAAAGTTTATTATTATTATTAAGATGTTGATTATGGCAAACTAACAATAAGATATGATAGCTTGAGTTTTTCTCCAAATAAATAAATTATCAATAATATTGATTATGGCAGAATTAACAATAAGATGTGATGTCTTGAATTTTGCTCCAAAGAAATAACTTATCTTGCCATTTTTAGCTCCACCGATGTGTATATAAGAACATTTGTCTCAATCCAGAAGGAGAGGAGCAGAAGGGATTGGAGTCAAGTCAAACTTTATTTATACAGTGCCTAATCCCTTGTGCTCTAGGCACTTTACAAAAAGGTAACAATGGGAACATACAATTAAACAGTTAGAATCAGAATTAGGCAATAAATAGTATCAAAATTCCACCCATAAATCTTAAAAAAAGTGGTCATAAAACAATTAAAATCAGTGGACATCAAACACCAGATTAAAAAGATGGGTTTTCAGGTCGTGCTTGTACGCATCCACAGTGGGTGCCTCCCTCCAGAACTTTTGGCAAAGAGTTCTATAAGACAGGTCCAGCTACTCCAAAGGCGTGGTCCCCAGATGTTTTTAGCCACGCCCTTGGAACCACCAGGAGGCTCTCTGTGGATAACCGGAGTGAACACACCGCAGGCAGGTGTCAGGAGGTCAGTCAGGTAGCCAGGACCCAAGCCATATAGGGCCTTATAGGTGAGCAAGCCCATCTCGAAGGCAATCCTCCACCTGACTGGCAACCAGTGCAGTTCACGCAAAACCAGGGTTATATAAGTGGACCTTAGAAGGCCTGTCAGTAACCTGGATGCAGTGTTCTGCACTAGCTGCAGCCGATGGAGGTTACCCCCACTGACCCTGAAGTAAAGAGCATTACAGTAATCGAGCCTGGACGTAATGAAGGCATGCACCAATGATGGTAGGTCCACCGACGGGATAAAGGGTTTAATCTGGGCAATATTTCGTAAGTGATAGAAACCACTCCAGATGACAGCAGACACCTGATGATCTAGTGTCAAGCCATTGTTGAAAATGACACCCAGATTGCTCACCTAAGTGGCCGCCTCCAAAGCGGTAGTACCCAGGAATAACCCTGTTCCTGCTGTAGAGGCAGTCACATCCCGCTGACGACCTGGTTCAATCCTCAGTACCTCCGTCTTGTCTGGGTTGAGCCTCAGCTAGTTAGAGGACATCCAAGTCTGGATCCCAGACAGGCAATTGTTTAGCACCTCCACAGCGTCCGATGTTCCTGGGGCAAAGGACATATACAGCTGGGCATCATCTGCATAGCAGTGACAACCCAGACCATAACACCTAATGGTATCCCCTAAGGGTAGCATGTATACCGTAAACAACATGGACGACAGGATCGATTCTTGAGGCACTCCACAGGTCAGGGGCTTTGGGCAGGAGGAATAATTTCCCATCATTACCTGTTGCTTCTTGCCTGTTAAAAATGACTCAAACCAGCTGATGACCATGCCGGCGAGTCCACAGCACTCCCTCAGGTGACCCAGCAGCACAGCATTGTCTACGGTAGCAAACGCTGAGGAGAGATCAAGGAGAACAAGAACTGACCACTCTCCTGTATCTCTCACCCTAAGGAGATCATTCTGCACCCAAACTAATGCTGTTTCAACGCTATGCTTTCTCCTAAAGGCAGACTGGAGTGGCTCATAGATGTCAAAAGCCGCCAGGTGGGCCTCTAGCTGCAGTGCCACCACTTTCTCCAGTACATTCCCCACGAATGGAAGATTGGAGACAGGTCTGTAATTCACCAAGATGTCAGGGTCGAGTGATGATTTCTTTAAAAGGGCCTCACCAATGCCTCCTTCAATGCATCAGGAAAAGCCCCCGAGAGCGAGCACATGACAATCTCGACGAATACTGGACCAACAGACTCCACACATCTCACTAGTAGATGCATTGGGCCTTGGTCCAGTTCACAAAATGTGAGCTGCAGCTTCGAAATTACCTTGATGACCTCAGACACCCCCACTAGCTGAAACTCATTCCAGACTGACTGAGTGTCTCCGTCACCACCAGGCTCAATACTGCAGGACAGTTCTTGCTCCACTGGCGAGATCCTGGACCTAATGGAGGACACTCTTTCAGGAAAGAACAGAGCAAACTCTTCACACTGAGTGACTGAAATTGCTCTTTTCGGCTGCAGGCAGGCCAGATGAAGAAGCCTGTCTACAGTCTGAAAGAGCAGAGCTGGTCTGTTCCTTCCTGCAGCAATCTCCCTGGACAGGAACTCTGCCTTTCTACAGTTGATTGCCCATTGATAATCCTCATAGAGAACTCTCAAAGCCAGTTTGTCATCCACAGCCCCAGTCCTCCTCCAGCAATGCTCCAGCTTCCGACCCCTGGTCTTCATTTCCTTGAGAGCCACGTCAAACCAAGGGGTCTCAAGTGAGATGACCTGGGTCGTATACGGACCAGTGCAGTGGTGTAGAATGCCTTGGCAACTGCGGCATTATACGATGCCATCACGTCATTCAACCCCATTGCACATGCAGCACTCACACCAGATAAGTCCGTCACTGCCAGCAGTCCCTCTGGGGTCAGTCCCCTTAAAGGGTGGTAACAGACCATCTCAATAGGGGAGGAACTAATGGGGGGTGGGCCCTAACAAGAATTTCTATTGTGCAGTGATCCCACCAAATGACCAGATCAATCTCGAGTGGCAGGCTGACAGAGCTGAAGCCATGGGGGGATATGTAGCATGCAGTTGGAATTAAAAAATTCTTTTGTTGTGTGTTTGGTCAAGTTTACAGCAGACTTAGGTGTGTGCTGTACAGAGAAAGGAGCTGGAATTGAGTTTGAGTTTCTGTGGGAAGTGTGCTTTCTACATGGTACTGCGGTATGTTAAAGCTGAGGAAGTAGTGCTGGGAGGTGGGACGAGGGGGCTCACATAATGGCATGACTGCTATGTACATACATCCTACTGTGTGTATTCATGAACTTTATACAATAGCAGCTCAGATAACAAGATTTATGCAATGGCTTTTGTGTCCTACCTATTGCGCATATATATATATATATATGCGTGTTGCAAAACATTTAATTAACGCATCAGTAAGGGTTAAAGTGACAAAAGTAAGGAATGTGGCGTTATGGTTTTCAACTCTAACACCCCCCACCCTGCACAGATGAAGAGGCATCAGGGGGCGGCATTGGGGTCATCTGACCTAATGCTCACCCCATTCCATCAAAAAATAAGCTGGGTGGGTGCAGCATAGGAGAAAGGGGCATGCTTTAGGGCTGATGACCCCAATGTCGCCTCCTATGCTTCTTTGTCTGTGCAGGGTTGGGGGGTGGAGTGTGAGGGTTGGAAACCCTAATGCCATATTTCCCTACTTTTGTCGCTTTAACCCTAACAAATGCATTAACAAAGTTTTTTGCAGCTTATTTCCTCACTTTTTGTGATAATACTGTGACACTCATTTATTACAGAATAATTACATTCATGATGGCGGCCACGCTGGGCTGACCTCTAGACAGCAGAACTAGAGTAGAGCATATTTTATTATTTTATTTTGTTTATTTTTAGTTTAAATAGCAGCATTAGTAGCGCCAGTCACAGTTTAGTGTTTAGTAAGAGAGGGAGTTTTTAGTGAGTTAGTTATCACTAGGTGCGTATCGTGTTTTAGGTAGCAGAGCAAATTTAATCTGGGGCTCCGGAGTCACTATAAGTGCACAGTTGTGACTCTTGGGAGGCGTGGAACACTGTCTTGCTATCTGGCCCAAAATAATGAAATGGAATAACTGAGGCCCTTACCTTCCAGCCTGTTTTTGAGTGGAGCGATAGTATTGCCTGGAGGATTGGGGGGAGCTGTGTGCCTTGACAAGGGAGTGGATCCTGCTTCGGAAGTGTCGTTTGGGGAGCAGGGTCGGACGTGAGTTGCTGGATTGGGTTTGACGCCGGACCATCCTTTATCATTGTAAAATTGCTTCCGTGAACTGGTTTTGTGTGGATTTTTGATCCGAGAGTTTGGGGAGTTGTGCTGGCCTTTTGGACTCGGGGCTTTGTTGCCCTGTTGGATTGGCTGGAGCTGCCTGTACCCCCTGGGCTTTGGGGGGACCGCTTGGTGTGTGCTTAGCCTACATTCCCACCAAATGGAGGAGTTAGACAGGGAACTAGTGGGACAGATCAGGAGGACCTGCGAGAAGGGTAGTGTGGTGATTGTGGGGGGACTTCAACATGCCAGGAGTGGACTGGAGCACCCCAACAACCAGGAACAGAAGGGAGCAGGTACTGCTGGATGCCTTCCAGGACAGCCTTCTGCTGCAAATGGTCAGTGAACCAACCAGGTTAGGAAATACCCTTGACCTTGTGCTGGCAAATGGGGACTTTGTGAGGGAACTTACAGCGGAGGAACCGCTGTCAGGGAGTGACCACCACTCAGTATGGCACAATAGTGCTGGACTTCAGGAGGGCCGACTTTGGGAGGATGGGGGAAGTGGTAAAAGGGTACCTGGCCAGAATTCAATCTAGTATGGACACTAACCAGAGGTGGGAGCTTATAAAGCTGGGGATAGTGGAGGCAACCAAAACCTGCTGCAAAGCCCAGAGCAAGAAGGCTAGGGCTAAGAAACCGATCTTGTTGAGCAAGGAGGTCATGGAAAAGGTAAGGAGGAAAAGAGCTGCCTTTAGGAAGTACAAGAAAACAGGGAGGGGGGAGGACAGGGAGGAGTACTTGACAGAATCGAAGGAGGTGACAAGGGCAGTAAGGGGAGCCAAAGCATCTATGGAACTCAGGCTGGCACAAGGCACTAAGAAGGGGGAGAAGGACTTCTTTAAGTACATCAGGGAGAAAAGGAGCTGTAAGGACCACATAGTAAGGATTAGGAAGCAGGGGGTTGGGTGGAAGCAGGGTGCGATAAGGCGGAAGCACTAAATGAGTACTTCTGCTCAGTATTTACTAAAGAAAAGAAGGGGGTGACACCCAGGGTGGGAGAAATGGCAGAAGCAGGGGGGGAAGTGGTGACAGATGGGGAAACCATGGAGAGCAGAGTTCGAGATGGTTTGAAGGCACTGAGGGTGGACAAGGCACCAGGCCCAGATGGCATCCACCCCAGGGTACAGAAGGAGCTGGCAGAGGTCCTTGTAGGACCTTTGGCAGACCTATTTAATGCCTCACTACATTCGGGGTGTGTACCTCAGGACTGGAGGATGGTTCATGTGGTGCCCCTCCACATGAGTGGTCCCAAGGATGAACCGGGAAACTACAGACCAGTGAGCCTCACATCCATCGTGGGTAAGCTAATGGAGACTATCCTGAAGGAGAGGCTGGTGGCCCTCCTAGAGGCCAAAGGACCACAGGACAGCAGACAGCATGGCTTCGTATGTGGCAGATCCTGGCAAACCAACCTGGTCGAGTTCTATGACTGGGTAACTAGGTAACTGGACAGGGGCCATGCAGCGGATGTCCTGCATCTGGACTTCAGTAAGGCATTCGACTCAGTGCCACATGGAAGGCTGGGAAGGAAGTTAGTAGGCACAGGGGCGGGTGCAAAGCTGGTGAGATGGGTAGGAAACTGGCTTCAGGGAAGGCAACAGAGGGTGGTGGTGGGTGGGGAGCTCTCACACCCAAGGGCAGTGATGAGCGGTGTTCCACAGGGCTCAGTGTTGGGACCAGTGTTGTTTGGGATATTCATTGCAGACATATCATGGGACATCAAGAGCAAGATCAGTCTGTTTGCTGATGATACCAAGGTAGGCACGGTGGTGGATGACCTAGGGGGATGGCAGGGGTTGCAGGATGATCTGGCAAAGCTTGAAACCTGGTCAGACACCTGGCAACTGGGCTTTAATGCCAAAAAGTGCAAGGTGCTGCATTTTGGGATGAAGAACCCAAGGAGGAGTTACCAGCTAGGGGGAGTGCAGCTAGCCCAGACAGAGGAGGAGGAGAAGGATCTGGGTGTGCTCATTTCAGGGTCAATGAACTACTCGGCGCAATGTAGGAAGGCAGCTGCAAAGGCCAACAAAATGCTGGGTTGTATTGCAAGGGGTATATCCTCGAGGAGGGAGGAGGTGATTCTGCCACTGTATAGGTCATTAGATAGACCAAACCTGGAGTACTGCATGCAGTACTGGCGTCTGTATCTGAAGAGGGACATTAAGTTACTGGAGGGGGTGCAGCGCAGAGCGACAAAGATGATCATGGGGCTGGGGGACTTATCATACGAGAGGAGGTTGAAGGAGTTGAACATGTACTCACTGGAGGAGAGGAGAGGAGAGACAGGGGTGACATGATTGAAACCTTTAAATACATGAAAGAAATAAAGAAGACGGGTACAGAGGGGCTGTTCAAAGTAAGGAAGGGGAGGGCTACCAGGGGCCATGATATGAGACTGGAGCGAGGAAGGTTCAGGAGGGAGATGAGGAGACACTTTTTACAGAGAGGGTGGTGGCTGGGTGGAATCGTTACCTGCTGAAGCGGTATGCAGCAGAACAGTGAACTGCTTCAAACGAGGATGGGACAGGACAAGGGGAGGGTTTATGTAGGGGAAGGGTGGAAGGGAGGGGCAGCTGCAGAATAAGGGGTGCTAGCTGCACATTCGAGCAGACTTGATAGACCTCTAGGCCTTTATTTGCTGGCAAATTTCGTATGTTCGTATTCCACACAGGGTCAGAAGTATGGCTTGCTGGAGGACTGGCCCTTTGATTCTGTTACCCCTAGGCTCCCTGGGAATTCAGCCGGTGGGCAATTCGAATGGGAGTTGAGGTGTTGGGTTGCTGGTAGAGCCGGGGGCAGTCATCTCCGGAGCACTGGGGAGATATCCTGCGATTTATTGGATGTCTATTCATGGAGTCCGAGCTGGAGATTTGGAAGCCTAAAGAAGAACTTGGATTGAAGAATCTGGACTGGTGCACAGCTTGGTTTGATCCTTTTATATCCTTATTCATTACATTGGGCTGGATTCTTGGTTTGTGGGCAGTGAGAGAGCCCCATGACTGTTCAGATTTTAAAGTAAACCTGTGATCTTTAGGGAGACATTATCTGGTGACTTTTTGGCAGTGAGTGTACCTAAATTTCATATTAATTTGTTGACTGCTCCCGACCTTTGTGAGAGATCGTATCAGGGGGGCAATAATTCTCATTTCTGGAGAGGTGGGAGCTCCCCAGAGGAAATTAACTATTCAGCTGGGAAAATGTTTTAATATTTTCCACTACTTCAAAACTTTTCACACCTTGTTGTATAGCTGATTCTATATTGTTATTGGGGTTGGGAATTTTTGGTTGATTGTTTGCTGTGTGTGTGGTTGTTGTGTGGAGTGGTGTAGATGTCTAAGAGTTTTGGGAAGTTTGTTGCACTGAATGTTATTTTATTGGGTGTTTGTGACTTGTGGTGAAGATGTGTTGGGCAGGTAAACTGACGGTCAGGCATTATTCCCCCTCCAGGCTGAGGAACCCCCACCCTTTTTTTGTCCCTCCCTGTTCCTGGAGGTGTATAGATGGTGTAGGGCACTGGGGATAGTTAGGAGGTCAAGGGTGGGGGCTCGGCCTGTTGAGGGAATGGAAAGAAGTGGGCAGATTGAGATAGTGGGGAAAAGGAGATGCCCTGGGGTGAAATGGATCCAGGAAAGGGGTCCTCCCTGTCTGGTTCCCATACCCAAGGGCTCTGCTTATGGCAGGTAGGAAACTCGGTCTTCCTCGGCTGCTCATCCGACTCGGGTGGTGTTATGTAATGCCAGGTCTATTAAAAACAAGACCGCTATAGTAGCGGATCTTGTTAAATCATCTGACCTGGCTTGCATCACGGAGTCCTGGCTGGATAAGAATGCTGGTCCCATTTTGGCTCCAGCACTTCCTGCTGGGTACTCGGTGATACACCGCCCGAGGATGGGGCAAGGGTGTGGCCATTTGTTTTAAATCAGAATTGAACCTGAGGGAAGTACCAGTGGGAGCCACCAGCTCTTTTGAATGTATCGTGGGTGAGGGTGTGGGGTGCAGTATTCTTCTCGTCTACTGTCCACCAGGAGATGGGAATGTTTTCCTGTGGGAAGTTTCGGACTTCATTGGCGACCTGACATTGGGATCCCACAGGTGGCTGATCCTGGGAGATTTCAATGCCTGGGTCGACGATGAACTCTCGCAGTTTGGACAGGACTTCCTCCAGTTAATGAGTTCGCTGGGCCTCACACAGGTTTTTTCCTCCTCGACTCACATTGGAGGTCATTCATTGGACTTGGTGTTTCTCTTGGGGATGGAGATATCTGACTTGGTGGTGGAACCAGTCGGGTGGTCTGACCATCACACCATCGGGTTCAATTTCATGGCCCCCCCAAGAGGCCTGATCCTATGGAGATGGTCCGATACCGCCCTTTGAGGGGTGTATTTCCCAATGGCATGATGGTGGTGTTGGACCTATCGGGTATGCCGAGTGAATGCACGGATCCAGGGTATCTGCTACTAGCCTATAACAAGGCAGTGACAGAGGCCCTGGATTCCATTGTTCCTGTTCGTGTTCGCCCCCTCACTCTTCGCCCCAGATCTCCCTGGTTTGATGAGATCTTGAGGGAGTTGAGGAGAGTGGGATGAAGGTTAGAGAAGTGCTGGCAGAAGTTGGGCCTAGTATGTGACAGACTTAGTTTGATGGACCATTATTTGGTCTATCAATCAGCAATTACCCATAAGAAGGCAAAATTCTTGTCCAGGGAAATTGCTGCTGCGCAGAATCGACCAGCCCAGCTTTTCTAGACTGTGGACAGACTGTGCAATCCACTCTGTCTTCAGCCTGGAAATGCTTTTTCACAAGAACGTTGTGAGGAGATTGCTTGATTCTTCGTGGATAAGGTTGTCACGATCAGATCCGATGTCCACCTGACCCTCTCTCAAGGGAGTAGCGGTGGTCAGCAGGAGATGTCAGATGCCCAGTTTGTGTGGTGTGACTTCATCCAGCCCACAATCAATGATATTGTGATGGTTATCCAGTCATTATGTCTGACCAACTGTAGTTTGGACCCGGCCCCACGCGCCTTTTAGTTGGTTATATGGATACCATAGGCCCGGTCCTTGCCGAGATTGTCTGGATGTCCTTGGAGAGGGGAATTTTTCCAGATCCCCTGAAGGAGGCTGTGGTTCGGCCCCTTCTTAAGAAGTCCTCCTTGGACCCGGACTGTCTGGCTAACTACAGGCCTGTCTCTAACCTACACTTTGTGGGTAAGGTTATTAAGAAGGTGGTGGCATTACAGCTGGATGACCATTTGACCAGCCACAATATTTATGATTGTCTCCAGTGTGGATTTAGGAAGAGACATAGTACAGAGACAGCCCTTGTTCGGGTACTAAATGGCCTCCTAATAGCGAGAGATTGAAAGGCTTGTTTCATCTTGGCCCTTCTTGATCTTTCTGCGGCATTTGACACCGTGGACCATGAAGTGCTGTTGGATCACCTGCGGTTCATCTGTGGACTTTCGGGGTCAGTCCTCAGATGGTTTCTATCATTCCTCGAGGGTAGGACTCAGAGGGTGGTGTCTGGGTTTCTTTCCTCGGCTTCATTTTCCTATCCTGTAGGGTACCATAGGGATCCATCTTGGCACCCATGTTGTTTATGGTGTATATGCTGCCATTGGGAGCAATTATTAGGCAGTACGGCTTGACTTTTCATGGCTATGCAGATGATACTCAGCTGTACATGTGTTTTGTGCCTGATCAAGATGATGCTGTCTCAGTCTTTAACAGCTGTCTAGACGAAATCCAGGACTGGATGAATGGGTGCTGACTGTGGTTAAACCCCCCGCGGACTGCACTGGCAGCCAATATGGTGGCGGATCATCTTTAAGGTTGCGTTGCTAACCTACAAGGCCCTACATGATCAGGGACCCAGTTACCTGAAAGATCTCCTTCACCCCTACTGTCCTCGCCGCCCTCTCCGATCCACCAGTGAGGGATTGCTAGAGATTCCCAGGGTTCGTTTACAAACATCAGGGGCAAGGGCATTTACTTTTGTGGCCTCAACCCTGTGGAATTCTCTACCTCATTGGGTAAGAGATTCCCCGACCATTCAAAGTTTTAAAGTTGCTTTGAAAACGTATCTTTTGAGCCTGGCATTTTCTAACTGCTAAAGCTGCTGTTGTATTTATTAGTTTTAATCTTTTCTGGATATTTTTAAAAATGTGTGTTTTATTGTACAGGCGCCTTGGTTTGGAAAGGTGCCTTTTAAAAATAAAGTTTTGATTGATTGATTGATTGATATCCTAATGTGCTTGATGGGGCCCTGTGCTCCAATTCCTCCATAGAACATATATGTACTATATATATATATATATATATATATATATATAAATATATATATATATAGATATAGTGGCCCACTGACCCTGCTTCTACAACATCTTTAGGGGTGGGAGTGCAGGGTCCGCTCAAGCACCAATACAGTGGCCCACAAATCCTGAGCTACAATGTCTTTACAAGTGGGAGTACAGGGTCTGAATGCAGGCACCAGTACAGTGGCACACAGACCCTACGCTACAACATCTTTAGGGGTGGGAGCGCAGCGTTCTTCGGACCCTGCGCTCCCACATTATCTCAAGCACCAGCACAATGACCCAGAGACCCTGGTTAGAAAAGTTCTATTTCTTTTTCGCCATGAAGACAAAGGATTTTGTTGTCTCATGAGATAGGAATCATCTCATGAAGAAGGACTTGACATGAAGCCTTTGTGAAGGAGTCACTGACTCAAAGGTTTGTTATTCTGATGTGTTCAATAAATAAATAAATAAAAGGATTAGGGCATCTCATGAAAGAGGATTTAAATACTCTGTTTTTCATGAGCTGTCAGAATGGTTTTTCGTGAGATGACAAATTTCTTTGTTGTCATCACGAAAGAGGATTAGCGGCAGGGCCATCTGGTCAGAGAACCCTAATCCTTTTTCGTGATGGCGACAAAGACTATCATAAAAGGAATCATCTGATGAAAAGTTTTGACGGCTCATGAAAAGGATTAAAAACTAAACTTTTTCTAAGCTGTCAAAATCCTTTTCGTGAGATGATTCCTATTTTGTGAGATGACAAAATCCTTTGTTGTCATCACTAAAAAGGATTAGGGTTTTCTGACCAGATAGCCATGCTGCTAATCCTCTTTTGTGATAACGACAAAGGATTTTGTGTCCTCATGAAAAATGAATCGTCTCACGAAAAGGGATTTTGACAGCTCACGAAAAAAGATTATTTTTTTAAATCCTTTTTCGTGAGCTGTCAAAATCCTTTTTTTGTCAGATGATTCCTTTTTCATAAGATGACAAAATCCTTTGTTGTTATCACAAAAGAGGATTAGGATTCTCCGACCAGATGGCTCTGCTTCTAATCCTCTTTTCGGTAGATAAATTTTTTTTTCAGGAGCTGTCAAAATCCTTTTTCGTCATGACGAAAAAGGATCGGAAGCGAGTCATAAAAAAGGATTTAAAAAAATAAAAATAAGCATTCTGAGGCCACATAAAATTAAAGTAAAGGCACACAACAATAAAGGAGGTTCTGATGAACAAGATACATACTTGGATGTTTGCAGAAGACATTCCTGGGCAGAGTTATGAATGACTGGGCTAAAAAGAACAAATAAACAAGATGGCGGCTGACGAAAAAGGAATTGTTTTCTCATAAAAAAGGATTCTAAGGATCCTTTTTCATGAGCTATCAAAATCCTTTTTCGTCAGACCAAAATTATTTCTGGTTCCATGCAGCTATCCGAAAGACTGAACTGAGCATGCTCAGACCCCGAAAGTTCAACATTTAATAACTTTGGTACAAATTAATATTTTGTCACCAAATCAATATTGGCTTGTTTTTTGGGCTCATGATCTTTCTACCCTAAAAATTTCAGACCAAAATTCCAAGCACTTTGTCTGCAGCGCGTTAAGGAAAAAACAGTCAGAAAGGCGAATGTTATTGTTTTTTCACAATGCTCAGTGCGAAATCTGCCAGTCTGAGCAACATTAAACTTGGTACATCAAGAGATCCAGCCCACAGGACAGCGCATACCAAATCCCGTGCAAATCCGTTGAATGGTTGCAATGTTATTAAAATGCAAAATTTCAGGTTTAACATTAAAGTGCCTACTCAACCCTAACTACTGGGTTCATATTCTCTACAAAAAACTCTGTTAATGCACCATTAGGGTTCCTTATGATTATACTTTTTGTTACATCTATGTTGGTCCAATAAAAGGTGTCAAATCATTTGCTTCTGGATCTGTTCTTACAAGGACCAATACGGCAAATACTAAATCTAGATTTCAAAAACTAGGGAAATTCTCTGCAAAAAACCTTTATTCATGGACCATTAGGGTTCCAGCGTCAAAAGTAGGGAAATTACATCTTAGGGCTCCAACCCTAACACCCCACCCCCACCCTGTATGCAGGAACAGGTGTGAAGGGTATGCCATGAGGTTGCAATCCCTAATGCTCACCCCATTCCAAGAGTAAGTAAGCTAAGATGGGTATAGAATAAGAGAATGGGGTGAGCATTAGGGTTCACAACACCATGGCGCACTGCTCATACCTGTTCCTGCTTACGCAAAATCACATTGTGACCTGGACTTGAATGGACCACCTTTCACCACAGAGTTGAAAAATTTCACTTGTGTTTTTCATGAGATGGGGTCAAAAAAAAAATGTCAAAAGTATTCAAAATCAGTGAAGTTGTGAGTGAATGTTGAAATATTTCAGCATTAACTCATAATTTGGTCATTGTACCATACATTTACACCAGATTGTCAACATAGCCTTCTTATGACCCCATCTCATGAACATTTTTAAAATCTTGCATGAAAGGAGATTTCATGCAGTGACCGTGAAATCACCTTTTAGAATGGATTTGAAAATGTTCACCTACCTCATTCATGAGGTAGGGGTTGAAAATAGCAATGTTGAAAATTTGGTGAAAAAATATTGAAAATCAGCAAAGTTATGCATGAATGTTGAAATATTTCAGTGTTCACTCATAACTTGGTCATGTTACCATATTTTACACCAAGTTTTTAACAAAGCCTTCTTATGACCCCATCTTATGAACACAGTAGGTGAAAATGTTCAAATCTCACTCAAAAGATGATTGCGTGTTCAGCACAGATTTGAAAAAATGTAACCTAAATTGTGTATGAGGTGGAGTCCTAAAAAGATCATGCTGAAAATGTGGTGAAAAAATATAAAAAAATGACAAAGTTATGAGTAAAACTTCCAAACTCTATTGAAATACACTACACAGACTTGCCTTAATTTTTCATGTCATAGTCGCGGTTCCAGCACCAAGACATCTTTTCCTTCAGAGAGTGGATCTATGCCATGGAACCAGTTCATGTGAGTGAGGGTGTGTTGGGGGGTTGGGGGGTGGGTGCTAAGTTGGAGTCAGGATGGGGTGGATGGGGGTGTGGGGTCAGATCAGGGAGGGATCATTTTCTTCTTTACAGGTTTAAAAAGATCTAAGACACTGAGGGACTGTTTTCTTTTTTGCAGGAATTACAGTATTTAATACTGTATTCAACATTGGGGATTGGGCACCCCACTGTCAGCTTATACTGTACGGCAGCACCAGGCATGGGCACCTCGATGTTGCCAACTGTGGAGGGGACATGCAACTTGAATGGGAGGGGATTGAGAAAGCGGTACCAGGGGTGGTTACCCCGGTCCACTTAATATAAACGTAATAGGGGGTGGGCTAGCTGAGCTGGGAGGGTGAGAAAAAATTAAAAAGAAAGGTAGATAGATAGATAGATAGATAGACTGACAGACAGGCAGGCAGGCAGCTAGAGATATGGGAGAGAGAGAACATGGGTGAAAGGCTTCTCTTGCTAACCTGGGCCCCTCAAATTTTGTGGTGCCCAGAGAAAGTATTTCTGGACTGTTTTTTTTTTTGTTTTTTTTTAAAACAAACACCAGAATCTAGCTAATGGGTCCCAGTTAGCTAGGTTCCAGCGCTTGTTTTTTAAAAACACATAGTTTTATGTATTTTTTTAAGTTTTTTTAGTTTTCAGAACCGTCACAGTTGATATGTTTTTTCACGATGGATAAATCACGAGCAATAAACTCTCATGATTGATGATTTTTATCATTTGTATCAGAGGATTATCCAAACATGCTGCTGGGTATGCTCAGGAAAAAATTAAAATCCTTGTAACTCTGGAAACATTTAGTATTTTTTTCCTGCAACCTTCAAAAGGCACTACTTTGTTACGGTTCGCTTCTACTCTGAAAGTTTCATGAAAAAATTCTGTACCATCTAGGTTCTGTGTGAGAGCAAAAAAAAACTATGCTAAGTATAGGAAAAAATAGAATTTCATAAAAAATTGTCATTCCATATCTAATAGACTATGTAAGATGTCATCATAAAACTTTTCACATTTTGAGACCCTGCCATCCAGACTACGCATGCAAAATTATGGGCTATTTCGTTGAATGCCTAAAAAGTTATCAATCAATCAATCAATCAGTCACTTTATTTAACTAGGCATAAACACCATTGAGCAAGCTCATTTTCAAAGTGGTCCTGGACATTAGTACAATACAATACAATACATAACACAGGTACGGTAGTATCAATAATGCAAAAACATTGTACAGATAAACCTCAATAGGCCAGTACCTACTGGCCTGCCATGGTTGTGAGCAATGGCAATTCAGAAGAAAGTTTACAGGTAAAGGACAAGAGACAAAAAATCCTAGACTGTCTTCAGTTTGTCGGTGGTAAGTAGGGAGGAGGAAGGCAGGGGAAAAGGTGTGTTAGAGAGAGATGATGGGATGAAGAGGGCCAGAGTAAGAGAGAATAGGCTAAAAGAGCTGGTTGTCCCTTGAAGGGAAGTATCTTAATCGAGATTCTAGACGTGGAATTTGTGAGAAGGACCTGATGCAAGTTGCTCGGTGTCGTCTAAAACAATTGCAGGTGTCCTTCAAAAGTATGGCTAGCAAATCGTTAAATGTGAATAGGCCTGGAAGTGAGGAAAGTTTTAAAGAGCTTTGCATGGTATTCCATAGCAATGGGAATGAAAAATTGATTGCTGCCGAGCCATATGTTGTATTTACTCTAGGAATCTGGAAGCAGAGTAATGAGAAACGTCTCAGGCCATAAGATTCCTTGGCCCATTTGAAGAGGCTCGAAATGTATGTAGGAAGATTACTGGAAAGTGTTCTATAAAGCCAGAGGAGAGCATTTCTTTTCCTCCTGGTTGAAAGTGAGGGCCACCTCGATTCCTGGTACAGTAGGCAGTGGTGAGTACGAAGGGGTAGGTTGAAGATAAATCTTAGGGCCCGGTGGTAGAGAGTGTCAAGTTTGCTGAGCACTGTTGAGGGACAATGAATGTAGAGAAAGTCAGCATAGTCCAGCATGAGTAAGAATGTGGATTGTACTAGTCTCTTTCTAGCTTCTAAGGTGAGCCGATGTTTAATACGATAGAATAAGCCTAGCCTTTGTCTTAATTATTTCGAGACTTCATTCAAGTGGTACAGAAAGTTAAGCTTATTATGCAGCCAGAATCCTGTTTCAAGGGGTTCATCTAGAAGCGTTAGAATCTGGGGAATATGTGTTGGTCCGGGGACTGCCTTTGGTGAGAGGATCATAGCTTTAGTCTTTTTGGGGTTAGTGTCTCCAAATATTTAGGGATTTCTAACACCATGGCAAGAATGGACCCCATTCTTTAGCCAGGGCATATTCAAAACTCAAGAAATTAGTACTGTATTAATCTTTGATGTTTGCTGAGAGCGCTCTTCTCAGCACACGCAACATCCCCAAAATGGCTTCCTTTTGAAGTTCATAAGGTGTCACAAGTATTGGTAGCATATTTAAATGTGCCTGAAAGTTCTTTTTGATTAGTCCCATTGCTCCAAGCACTACTGGAACAAATTGTGTGTCCTTATTCCTCATCAGTTTGGTTTCTGACTGCATATCTTGGTATTTCATGATTTTATGTCTCTCTGTACGCAGCATACTGTAGTCACTAGGGGTGGCTATTTCAATCAGCTATGCTACCTTTGTTCTCTTTTCTTGTATTACAATATCGGGTTTTCGTGCATCCACTTTCTTGGCTGTTGGTATTGGGTGATCCCATGTGATCATTACTTCTTCATTCTCTGTGATTCTTTGTGGTTCATGTTTCCAGTGTCTCTCTGCTACCTGTATGTTATAGTGTTCGCACAGTTTCCAGTGGATCAATCTTGCTACATTGTTGTGTCTTTCAGTATACAGGCCTTCTGCCCTGAGTACTTCACATCCAGCCACGAGATGCACAACTGTTTCTAATTCTGTACTACAGAACCTGCACTTGTCTATTTCTCCTGTTTTTTCTATGGATTTTGTGAACCATCTTGTACGTAGCCCACTATCTTGGGCTGCCTTTATTAGTCTCTCATCTTGTGGTCTAAATTCACCTCTTCTTAACCACTCATGGGTCAGGGCTTGATCGACCTGTGGTTGCTCCAGTAGCTCCCTGTATTTTCCACTATAATTATGGACTTTCCAATTGTTTTTTTCTTTTCTGTTGGTCTTTATCCTTATACTCCTTTTTCTGATTCTTTGCGTTTTCTGCTGCTGACATTGAGGAGGAGTTTGTGTTTGATGAGATTATGTTGGAGAGTAATGAAGTCTTGCTGTAAGTTCTCGTGGGCCATGTCCAAGGAGGAATTTGTGGTATAAAGGACGGTATCATCTGCGAATAAATGAACATTAGCTGAGCGGAGATGAGAGTTCAGGTTATTGATGTAGATTGCAAATAGGATTGGGCCTAGTATGGAACCTTGGGGAACACCTCGTAGAAGGTTTTTTTGTGGAGACAGATCACCTGCAGCTTTGACTTGTTGTAACCTGTTGGTGAGGACGTTGGAGAACCATTTGATTGCAGGACTATCGAGTTCGATATTGCTCAGTGCTGTAAGCAAGATGTTGTGGTCCACAGTATCGCAGGCACTACTAAGATCAAGAAAAAGGGCAAACACATGCTCCTTAGAATCCAGCGCAATTAGCCAATCTGTGGTTACCTTCGCAAGTGTAGATACAGTGCTGTGTTTAGCTCTAAAGCCAGATTGTGCAGGGTTTAGTAGTTCATGCGAATCCAGGTGTTCTGTAATTTGGACATTGACAATTTTTTCAAGAAGTTTTGACAGGACGGATAATATAAATATAAGCCAGTAGTTATTCAGATCGCACAGATCCCCAGACTTGAATAATGGTATAATGTAGGCAGTTTTCCATAACACAGGAAGTTCTCCTTGTTTCAGCAATTTCAAGGTGCAAAAATTAGGGTTTAACATTAAACACCTTACTCAACCTAACTATACTGGCACTGCTGTGCCAGAATAATATGTGTGTGTGTGTGTGTGTGTGTGTGTGTGTGTGTGTGTGTGTGTGTGTACATTTATACTTTTGGTAACTGGGGAAGGCCCACTAGGCACAAGTACCTATTTTCAGGGGCAAGCTGGGAGCACTGGGGAGGTTAAGTTACTTGCTCAGAGTCACACAGTATGCAAGTGGAGGTTGTGGGAATCAAACCCAGGTCTACATACACATGCATAGACAGAGTGATAGCTAGTATGAGAATTTAGGAAGTACGCAGACCTTTAAAGGTTTCTGATAGAATTGATTCACATGGCAAAATATCTGAGTTTCAGAACAAGTTTTAAAAGTAGATAATTTGCATATAATGAATAAATGAATACACAAAACCAGTGCCAATGGCCTGTTTTGCTTACATGGTAGACAAACCACTTCGGCGAAAAGTCTATTTTAGCACATTCAAATTGACCTTTTTTGGGGGTTGTTACGATTTTTTCTCAACCGGTTCACCCATCCCTAAGAGGAATAACCTTGTTGAAAGAGAACATCTGTAGTGCACTAGGTGTTGTGTGTTTCACAGGAGGACCACTGCATCTTGATTATTCTGTATGCTGAGGCTGCTAGTGAGAACCACTTCAAAGCTGATTGGATCAGAGCATGAGGCGGCACTGAGGCTATGAAGCAGATTTGCAGGGAGTAGGGGTGGGGCAGTGACCGCAGGCTGCGGACTGTTCCTTTCAGTTGTAACCTGATTTTGCCTCAAATTTGTTCTTTCCCTCACCTATAATTGGAGTTTCTGTGGCTATTAAAGCACAAAACAGTGCCAGACATTAAAGTTACAGCCTAGTTCTACATCAGAAAATGTTTTTTTTTTTTTACTGTACACTAGTTATATTAAAAGCTTCCCAAGCAGAAATTTCTGTTGTTTAAGATAATGTGCCTCATTTTGTCCATGTGACTTTGAATATGTGTAGCCTTGTCTCTGATCATGTGCCTGGGGGCTTGAGAAGTATGTTCCAGAGTGCCTGGAAGCTCCCTTTGGGTCTTCAGATGATAAAATTGTGTTTGTGCTTGACTGTATTTCCGCTGCAATGTAAAGTGTGATGTGATGGTCGTTGGAAAAAACTGTTATGCTATAACCATTGGATGCCACAGCAGAACTTTGTGAAATAGGGATTTATGAGTCCTAAATGGTAAATCCTGTTGAAAAATAAAGATGTTTTGTCTGTCTGTCTATCCATCCGTCTATCTAAACTATCACCAAGGCAATGGTTTAACAGGGTTTCCTCACTGACCAGTTATCCCATATGCCACCTTATGTGCGCACCCTCAGGAGTATGGATCACCTACAGTAAGGTTGCCTGACGCACTCCCACCATGTCTTGTGTCTTCGGAGAGTGGTGTCACTGCCTGGAGTATGGAATTCAGTACACACACACACACACTAATATAGGAAATTATATTATATTCTGGGAGGCAGTATAGCGCAGTGGTCTGAGGCTCTGATCTGCAAATCTGGTGACATCCAGCAGACCAGACCTGGGTTTGAATTCCACAGCTTCCACTTGCATACTGTGTGACCCTGAGCAAGTCATTTAACCTCCTTGTGCTCCCAGGTCACTCCTGTAAAAAAGCTTTCAGCTTAGTGTGCTATACCTGGTTTAAAACAAAAAAATGTATATATATCTGTATTTACAGAGATGGATTCCAGTAGATTTATGTTGCTTTTGCTTGCAAAAGAATGCTTTGCACTGATAAGGTTGTTTAAAAGCATATGGTTCAAACTTCTAATGCTGTTTCAGTTGAGCTCTGTTCTGAGGGTCGCTTATTTGAATCTGATCCCCAAAGATCTATATTATACCTGTTATGTAACAGCACAATGTGTGTCCCTCTGCCTTAGATGAGTTTTACCATAAACATTCTATCTCTGGAATTCTATGCTGGGCTGCCTTCTGCTGGTCTGTCGTCTTTGAACAAAACCCTGGGTGCTGGTTGTCGCTCTTCTAGTCTTAGGAATCAGAGAAAAAAGCGTCTCATCCCTAGTGCTAACAGGGCAGGGGAAAAATGCCAGTGCTGTTACCTAAGCTACATGAGCATAAAGCTTGTATGCCTACCATTATGCATGTGACAGCTTGTCACACAAGGCAAGTCCTGTACATGATGTCATGTTGTCATCACGTCATACCTAATGCTTCATGATGTTTTTGGTTTTATGCCATGTTTGTTGTACATTATAAAAACAGTACACAGGTTTGCATGACTGCGTTGGACGAAACAAACACTTTCTCTGCCCATGTTCATGAGAGTTCGTACTACGCCTCTTGAATGGATGGTAGAGATTTCAGTAGCTTGCTTCAATATATCTGGTCTGTCATTGCCTGAAGCCCAGATCACTAGATTCCATACACTAATGAAAACTGCACTGCCAAGCTGCACGCAGAATTAACGGAGGCATGTTGAAGTATGGCATAAGCTACAGTGTGTCAGATTTTATAACAGTCTAGGATAGTTCCCCCTTTAAACACAAAAGTAGAATTTACATTCACAAGAATGTGGTGTGCACAGATATGGAACCCAGGCAGAAGAGAGAAAATATAATTTGCTGGGATTTGAACCCAGGCTGTCAGGAATACCATTTCGGTTGCACTACCCGATATGCCACCAAGGCAATCGAAACCTCGACTTCACAGCACCTTACTTTCTCTAGTGCCCAACCTGGTGCTGCATACTGCCATCTACAAGAGTGTAGTACATGTATGAAACCCAAACAAAAGAGAAATAAATAAGCGCCTTTAGCTGAGATTTGAACCCAGGTCACCCAAAATACTATTCTGGTTGTACTACCAGCTGCATCACTGAGGCAGTTGGAAACCTGGGACTCCCAGAAGCACCTTACTCTTTCTGTAATGCACATCCTGGTGCTGCACAGACAATTCCAGCTGCTTTGGTGACATAGCTAGTAACGCAACCAGAACAATATTCTGGTGGCCTGGGTTCAGATCTCAGCTGGCACTTATTTCTTTCTGTCTTCTGTTTGGGTTCCATACATGTGCACACCACACCCTTGTGTATGAAAATGTAATTATCTGTGCAGCACCAGGCTGTGCATAAGAGAAACAGTAAGGTGCTTCTGGGAGTCCCAGGGTTCCAGTTGCCTTGGTGCTGCAGCTGGTAGTGTAACCAAAAAGTAGAATTTAGAAGATTGTGTTGATCCAGAATAGCCCTAGAATTCATTCACCAGAGTCCTGCTTCTTTCCAGTGTCAAAGAAGTGGGGAGCACTGAAGCAAAGGGAGGTCAAGTGGTTTGCTTAGTGTCACACAGTGTGTCTATGTCAGTGGTGAAATTTGAACCAAGGATCTCTTATTCCACAGTGCTTTGCTTTTATCACTGTATTGGCTTCCACTGCTATAATAATACATAATCTTGCAGAATGAAGACATATATAATCCTTTTATATTTCATTAAAGAGGAATGGTCAGTTCTAAGAGCCCCAGACCCAGGTATGAGACTGGTTCCAATTTGCACTTTGTGTGCAAAAACATTTTTTTTTTTTACTTACTGTTTACTGCAGTATAGTAGAATGTAACAGACTGATTCTGCTGACTTGCAAACTGATCCCTTTTGTAACTACAAATCCCAGATTTCCCTATAGCTGACATCAGAGCAGGGCTGCAGCCGTGGGAGATTCAGTAGCCTGCAGTGCATGTTAGAGCTTATGTAAGCTCTGATCAGATGTTTGCCTGCCCTGTTGTTCTCTTGGGGTGAAATACAGTCCACTGTGACTGCACTTAGCTGGGGGAGGACAGTGTTACCAGCAAACAAAAAATCAGAGCTGATATGTTTTTTTCGACAATTTGGCTCCTGTACTCCTCTCCCTGACTGAGGAGCTGAACCAGTGTAGGTCTCTCCAGTTATATTGCAAACTCTGCCACTTCACACACCATAGCCAGAGGTGAAAGTGGCACAACAAAGCACCAGTGGATTCCTTTCAGAATGAGTCCCAGACTGGAGAGGGCAGGCACGAACTGACCCTAGCGAACACATGCAGGAACACCAGTTTGAAACTGGTATGGAAGGAGGCTCCTGTTTCTCTTCAGAAATGTTGTACTCCACTATCGCCACAAATGGCTAGGTGTAGGCTGGCAAGAGACCAGAGGGACACTGACTGCACATCCCTTGCATAGTGTGAACACAAATTTTGAAAAGGTATTTCAGTCTCCATACTATTTCAGGCCAGGGCCTGTTTAGGACAGAGACAGAATACTGCGTACTGGAGCCCACACCTGAGTAGGGACTGCAGCAAGGTGGAGGCAGTACAGCACAGGGCAACTAAGATGGTTCATGGCCTTAAGGACAAGACGTGTGAAAAAGGCGACAGGACTTAAACATGTACTCCCCTTAGAGAAGGAGAAAGAAGGGTGACATGATTCAGACATACAGTTACCAGCGTGTGATAGGCGCAGCGGCCAAAGCCAACAGGATGCTGGGATGCATTACTGGGGGGTTACCTTCAGAAGGAGGGAAATGATACTCCCTCTGTATAACTGCTTGGTCAGGCCACACCTCGAGTACTGTGTGCAGTTTTGGAGGCCACACTTAAAAAGGGATATTGCACTCCTGGAAAGGGTCCAGAGGAGGGCCACCAAAATGATCTCAGGACTGAGGGAAAGGACCTATGGTGAGAGACTCGAAGAACTGTACACATTGGAGGAAAGAAAGAACGGGGGGACATGATAGAGGTCTTCAAGTACATGAAGGGGATAAATAGGGGAGGCTCAGTTGGGGTGTTTCAAAAGAAGGAGGAGGGGGCAACTAGAGGGCACAGGTGGAAGCTGGAGTAGGGTGGGAGTCTCCGGAGGGAAAGGAGGTGGTGCTACTTCACTGAGAGGGTGGTGAAACCATGGAATGCTCTGCCCAGAGGACTGGTGGGGGCAGAGACTGTGGAGGGGGTTCAAGAGGGGTTGGGACAGGTATAGAGGAAGGGTTATGCTGGCAAAGCCCTTACAAGGGGAATATCCTGGGCTGGAAATGGAGAACCCCGAGGGGTTGGGGGGACTGCAGGGTCAGCTCCAAGGTTGGGGGCTAACTAAACGAGCAAACATGAAAGATCATTAGGCCTACTCTGCTGGCTTTTTAGTATGTTAGTATAAATAAGGTAGACACCAAGGAACTGTTTTCCTTGAGTTCAAAATGAGAAAAGGGATGAGAGACAATTCACTGAAGCTGGCAGAGGGGAAATTCAAAAAGGACATCCACAAGCACTTGGTCATGGAAAGGGTGGCGGATAAGTGGAATGAGCTACCTCAGGAAGTGGTACTGGCCAAATCGATCGGAAGCATCTTAAAAAGTACAAGCAGAAACTCACTCCAACCTATTATGAACTACGAATGGCATCGCTGAAACTCCTGCTCCTCCTACTTTTAATATCTGGTGGGATACACCCAAACCCTGGTCCTGTTGCACTGAAGCCGACAAAAACAGGGAAAGTTGGTAGTGGTCTCTCCATTATCACTCTAAATATCTGCAGCCTCCTTCCCAAATTGGCATCTCTTCAAACTCTCGCTGGACAAAAACCCTGATATACTAGCCATTGTGGAAACCTGGCTATCTCCCAGCACCCGGATCATGCAGTGTCGCTTGAAGGCTACAATCTTTTCAGACTCAACCGGCAAGCAAGAAAGGTGGGGCTGTGCTATCTACATAAAGGACAACCTCTCCTGTCAATGCGGCAGCTTCACCCCCACAACACGCAGATGCAACTCCTCCTATCAAACTGCTTCTTGCACAAAACAAAGTTCTCACAGTGGTCAGTAGTCTATATCCTCCAAAAGACCACCGTGCCAGTATTAAGTCTGTACTTGATTTTGTTAGTCTGCAGCCCTCTGAAAATGAGCTCCTCCTCCTCGGGATTTCAACATAAACTGGCTCGCCTCTGACACTGGCTTTTACAAAGATGACATCCTAGCAGCAAACCTGACTCAGATGGTAACCTCCCCACCCGAAAAATTACAAAACTGGTACAAGCACCTTTATTGACTGGGTTCTCACAAATCACCCTGACCGGATAAAAACATTAAAGTCCTCCCTGACTCCCTCAGTGACCACTCCCAGTGTCCTGTACCTGGTCTAATAAATTTCAAGCCACCCCTCAAAGTTATAACAAGCAGAGTATTGCCGATGGAATCTTATCAAGTTGAAAACCCATCTCTTACAACAGGACTGGATGCCAATCCTTGAATCAACTGATATTAATACCGCACTAGAATACTTCATTAAATCTTTCAACTCTGCATGCCATTTATACGCCCAGTAAAAACGAAAATCAAAGCCATCAAATCCATGGATTACTGCCAAACTACTTGCTGAGCCTGTTCTGGGACCACCCTCTGGGCAGTTGCCAGAGACACAGACTCACCTCATGATACCCTAAAATACAAGCAAGCACAAAACAGATGTACCTCACAAATTAGGCAAATGAAGAGCGCCTATTTCAAAAATGCCCTTGAGTCCACCTGGGGTGATGGAAGAGCTTTTTGGGACAACATCCGAAACATAATGGGTAAACAATCAAAATCGTCACCTACCATTATGAAAGTTAATGGATCCACCACTCTTGACCCAAAGTCTATTGCAGATGCGCTTAATAAGACATTCACAGACCTTAGTGGGGTCCTCCCCCCAGATTTCTTCTCGGACTTACCTGTGCCTAGCCTAGTATCACAAAACACCCCTCGTGACAAACCACAATTTTACTTCAAGAAAATCAAAGTGCACGAAGCACACAAGTACATAAGAAAGGCCTGCTCCAAATCCAGAACAAGTAGTGACACGCTAGATCTAAAAATCCTGTCTCTCACCCTGGATGAAGTAATTCACCCCCTTGCAAAAATTCTTAATCTGTCACTTTGCCAAAGTCAATTTCCCAACAAATGGAAATCTGCCATAGTTACGCAGTGCACAAAGGGGGGACAAAACTCAACAGGAAACTATCGACCAATATCAATACTCCCTCCCTCTCCAAAGCACTTGAACGAATAGTGGCAGACCAACTCTGATTACCTGGACAAATACAATCTACTCTGTAATCAACAGCACGGCTTTAGGAAAGGACATAGTACAACAACAGCCTTACTTGATTCTCTGGAGAAGTCCACTCAGCCCTGGACAAAGGGTGCCAAACAGGTGCAGTCTGTATCGATCTTACAAAGCTTCGCACAGTCCATCATGGCCTGCTTACCTCCTACTTTCTAGCCTAGGCCTGGCCGAAGGTCCTTGTGCTTGGGTAAAAAGTTACCTGTCCAATCGGTCACAGGCTGTAAAAATCTCTAATGAACTCTCCGACTTCAAACCAGTTCTCTCGGGTGTACCACAGGGATCAATTCTTGGACCGCTCCTCCTTAGCCTGTTCCTTAACTCCCTCCCAGATATCTGCCAGGAGAAAATAATCTTATACGCTGATGATGCTGTGATTCTCTCTTCCCACAAGGATCCAAACTCCCTACGAAAAAGCCTGCAGCTTGCTTTCTCTAGTGTTGAAAGGTGGTTCCTGGATAGTAAACTTGTGCTAAACCACAATAAAACAAAAGCCATGCTCTTCTCCAATCACCAAAACAAAAATAGGCATACTCCACTCACCATACAAACCTCTGCGAATTACACTGGACCAAGTAAATACTTTCAAATACCTTGGCATCACTTTTGACCAAGGGCTCACCTTGCAACCCACATTGACAACACTGCGAAAACAGTGAACCAACGCTTTGGAATACTATTCCGGAACTCGCCAATTTCTAAATCAAGCGGCATTGAAAATAGCATACAGAGTTCCATAATCTCAATCATTGACTATGGCCTTATTATTTATGGCTCAGCTACTCCACTGCTCTAAGGCGATCTCAATCACTCTAAATAAGGCCTGCCGTGCCCTCACAGGCTCAAAGACTGACTCACACGCAGGTGATCTGTACTATGAATCAGGCTGGTTGAACCTATCAAATCGTCTTATTTATCTCACCTGCACAATGGCAAAAAATCTATCTTGGGACTGACTCCATTATGTATTCAAAACCTACTCCGACTGAATCCTGGCTCACGACCCTACACCAGATCTGAACGCTAACCTTTCCTGGTTCCGAGATGCCGGACTGCACAGGGACAAAGATCTTTCGATAACAGGGCCCGGCATGGTTCAATGCGCTTAGTCCACCTACTCTATCCTCAACCTCGCTTGAAGCTTTCAACCATGCTCTATGCCCACCTCACCACCACTAGCAACTGTGATTGCGCTAAATAAAGACTACTACCTCATGTCCATCCTCACATCTGAGGCCTCTTCCTCCTGACTAATGAACCTCTGGTACCTCTACTACTTCCTGTCTCCCACCCAAACTCACTCCCCTTTTTCCTGTCCCTTTCACTTACTCTCCCGCTCACCACCTTTCCTCCTCTCTAGCCTCCTTTGGCCTAATGATCACCCTCTCCTGGAAGTTTCCTTAACCTCGAAATTGTCTACCGCTTGAACCTGTTATAGCTTGTTTTTCTATGAAACTTAAAAACGTGCATTGCCTTAAACTGTTAATAGCAAATTTATGATGTAACTTTCCTGTCTGGTTTTACCTGTAATGTGTATAGTGCTTTGTTAAATGTTCTTTGTGACGTGGAACCTTTGTAAAAGAGCCCTGGCTCAAAGGTATTAATTCCTAGACTAATAAACTAAAAAAAAAAAAAAAAAATGTTTCAAGCAGGGATGGGACAGGCTGGTGGATTTAGTTAGAAAAAGTGGGACAGTAAGAAAGGGGATCTCCCGAGGGCAAAGCCAAATACTTAGGTAGGATGGGCAGACGAGATGGGCCAAGAGCCTTTCTCTGCCATCAGCTTTTGTGCATCTTTGTACTACAGACTGTGCGGAATTGTTCTTGGTTAAGTGATGGGAACCACATGCTACAGGTTGCTATGCTGAGGCCAGCCAGCCTATTACACTTGAGTCAGGGACCTATCCTGGAACTCTGACTGAGGCCTTAAGCATAAACATTTAAACAGCAGACACCTTTCTTGTTTTTGTTTTTTTTTCCCCTAATGTACAATTTATTTATCCAGGGAAATCCAACAAAGATGCAGCATCTTGTTTTCAGTGAGGTCCTGGCCCAATGCTGTATTAAAGTTGGGGAGTCCGAGTCATAAAGTGGCATGCCCAAGGTTAGCCAAGGTGTCATTGGTGGCATTTGATTCTGCTTCACAGTTCAGTGCTCTAGTCACTAGACCCACTCTGGCCCTGCTATAATATAGAATTGTTTCCAATGTTCCAGTCTATTCAGTCTCGGGCTCTGTACCATATTGAGGGTAGGTCTAAACTTGCAGCTCCCAGATTCTTGAGATAGCCCCACATGGTTCCCTTGATTTTCAGAGAGATTTCTAATGCGGTGTATATTTAAACATTGTAATGCAGCTGTCTATATTTTAAGACGTGTGGGCTGGTACAAAAAGACCTTGCTGGAATAGAGTTGATGAATCTAAGGGTAGATGTTGTAGTCGTGTAAACTCTGAAGGCTTTGGGTAAAGCCGTACAAACCTTTCCAAGTTGGACCTTATTAAAAATTACCTTTGAACCTGGCAAAGTTCACCATGGGTCAGATTTATTTGCTGTTTGCAAGGCTGAAACCTGAAGAAACAAAAGGACTGTCCTTGCACTCCCCAGGTGGCCTCAAGCAGTCTTATGACCTCAGCAAACAAAGAAAAGCCGCCCCACGACTGGATGTGCATAGTATTGGCAAAATTCTCAAACAGAAAAAATAGCATCAACCACTAACTCATTTAAAAAACAGTCTGACACCAAATTCAAGGTGCATAAAACATTTTAATAATATACAGGTAAAAGGAACAGCTTACAGTCAGAGATCTTTGATGTGAGAAGTAAGGAACTGGAGAAACGGTTTCTGAATAGGGGGTATGGTAAAAATCTGATCACACAGACCAAAGAGCTTGTGAAAACCATGCCATAAGAAGAAATGCTGCAATACAGAAACAGAGAAGTGAATCAACTAGAAAATGTATAGTTTATCAAACAGTACTTGTGGTCAGGGAGTGTTTGAACAGATGTTGGCATATTCTGGAGACAGAACCTGCATAAGAAGAAATTGTAGTCACCTCTTAAGGTCACCTACAGGAGGGGTAACAACCTTAGGGACTTGTTAGTTCACAGTTACTTACCGATGGAAAAACGAAATACATTAAATTGGTTACTACCAGCACCCAAGGGTTGTTACACCTGTGGTAAGTGTACCTACTGTACTCTTGTTAACAAAACGAAAACGTTTAATTCTGTTAACAATCTGAAAACATTCTACATGAATCAATTTGTCAATTGCAGCACTAGCAGTGTAGTTTATATGCCAGTTTGTACACGTCAAGCGTTTTATGTGGGGAGAACTAGATGTGCTTTTAAAATAAGGATAGGGGAACATTTTAGTGACATTCACAACATGGATTTGAGGAATGCATTATATAATCATATCCTGAAGCAGAGAAATGTGGGAGAACATACATTTAAGTTCTCAGGAATTAAGTAAGTGAAGATGGGACTTCGTGGGGGGGGGGGCAGGATTTGGATCTCCTGTTAACACAACGAGAAACATTCTGGATATATACACTTGGGGGACTTAGATATCTGAGCCTTAATGATGCTATTGAGTTGTCAGTTTTTCTTCATAAATAAATAGGAATAAATATATATACCTGATGGGATACATATTTTTTTGTTTAAATTGGTGAAAATAATACTATCATTCTATATAGGGTTGTATATTTTGACCTTTGAGGTTCTATTATGTATACAAACTCCTTTTTTCTTCTCCAGCCTAAATTAAAGCAACATTTTAAATATAATATAATATTAAGACAAGAGTAAAATAAATGACCCCAACCCCACCACTCCTGGGACATCTCCCCTTATACAATGAATTGATATGATTTAAATAGATATGGATAGCACTATTTAAGATCAACTGAAGTTAATAGTTTTTTTTTTTTAGTTGTTTAACCAGGATTAGCACACTAAGCTGAAAGCTTTTTTTTTTTACAGGCATGACCTGGGAGCACAGGGAAGTTAAGTGACTTGCTCAAGGTCATACAGTACGTAAGTAGAAGCTGTGGAATTCAAACCCAGGTCTGGTCTGCTGGATATCACCAGATTTGCAGCTCAGAGCCTTAAACCACTGCGCCATACTGCCTCCCACACAAAAGATTAATATACAAGTTAGCCAGCCTGGGAGTGGGTCCCAAGATGATAGCCTGGGTAAAGAATTGGCTGGAGAATAGGACACAGAGAGTAATAGTAAATGGAGTCCACTCTGAAGAAAGGGGGGGTTACTAGTGGGGTGCCACAGGGTTCAGTATTAGGACTGGCCCTCTTCAATGTCTTTGTAAGTGACATTGCAGAGGGACTGGAAGGAAAAGTATGTCTCTTTGCAGATGACACAAAGATCTGCAACAGAGTTGATGCATGAGGTGGGGTGGAAAGGATGAGAAGGGACTTGGCAAGGTTAGAGGAATGGTCAAATGTATGGCAGCTTAGATCTAATGCTAAGAAGTGCAAGGTAATGCACCTGGGAAACAAAAACCCAGGGGAAGAGTACACAATGGGGGGTGAAATACTAACAACAAAAATGGAAAGGAACCTGGGGGTAGTCATATCAGATGACTTAAAGGTGGGCAAGCAATGTGAGACCTGGGTTTGAATCCCACAGCCCCCCACTTGCATATTGTGTGACCCTAAGCAAGTCACTTAACTTCTTTATGCTCCCAGGTTGCACCTGCAAACAAGCTTTCAGCTTAGTGTGTCTCACCTGGTAAAATAATTGGTTAAAAAAAAAAATGCCTTGCTAAAGTCTAGGTAGGCCATGTCCACAGCCCCTCCCTGATCTACTACTTTGATCACCCAGTCAAAGAAATCTATTAGATTCGTCTGGCATGACCTTGCCGCTGTGAATCCATGCTGCCTTGGGTCCTATGCCCCTCTGGCCTCTAGGTACTCGACAGTTCTTTGCTTGAGAAGTGATTCCATCATTTTCCCTATCACTGAGTTTAAACTAACAGGTCTGTAGTTTCCTGCTTCTGCCCTGCTCCCACTTTTGTGAAGGGGAATCACATCTACCCTCCTCCAGTCCTCAGGTACCAACCCATCCTCCCATGGTTTGTTAAATAGGGTAGTCAGTGGTGTCACTAGTTCTACCCTTAGTTCTTTTAGAATTCTAGGATGAATCCCATCAGGCCCCATTGCTTTGTCCACCTTCAGTTTTAAGAGTTCTTTCAGAACCCTTTCTTCTGTAAATGGGCTGGTATCAACTTCTGTATCCAGAGTGTTTCTGTTGTTTGTTTTAGGTACCTCCCTCTTCATTTGTAAATACTGAGCAAAAATATTTGTTTAGTATCTCTGCCTTTTCACAGTCACCCTCTGTCCACCCTCCCTCCCCTTTATTAAGCCTCACTATCCCTCCCTTAGTCTTCCTTCACTCCCTGATGTACCTAAAAAAGGTTTTACCCCCCTTCTTAACTGAGTTGGCTATCTTTTCCTCAGTTCAGGCCTTTGCTGTTCTGACTACCTTCCCAGCTTCCTTTCGCTTTAACTGATACGATTCTCTGTCCTGCTCTTTCTGTGATTCCTTGTACTTTCTGAATGCTTTCTTTTTCTCTTGAACCTTCACTGCCACCTCCTTTGGGAACCATAGTGGTTTCTTACATCGTTTTGTTTTGTTTATTTGCTTCACACAAAGGCTTGTTACCTCTGTGATGGCAGTTTTTATTATTCCCCATTGTTCTTCCACCCCTCCTTCCTGCCCCTTTGCTAGTGCATTCCTTAGGCACTCACCCATATTGGCAAAGTCAGCCCTCCTGAAGTCCAGTACTTTTGCCTTTGTATGGCTTGACTCTATAACTGTGTTTATTGTGAACCGTACTGTTCGATAGTCGCTAGTTCCCAGATGGCTACCCACTTCTACATCTGTGATTCTCTCTCCATCTCCATTTGAGGGGGCCAGGTCTAAGATTGCTCCCTCTGGAGTGGGTTCCAATACTAGTTGTTTAAGGCATGCCCCCTGTAGGGCATCTAGAATAACCCCACTCTTAGAAGTGGCTGCTGCAAGTGCACTTCAGTTAACATCTGGCATATTCAGATCACCCATCAGCAATATCTCCCCTTTATCTGCCATTCTAATTATACTTTCTATCATTTCCTTGTCCATTTCTTCCCCCTGAGAGGTGGGTTTGTATACAACCCCTGCGCGGATTGTGGTGCCATTTCTGCCTCCAAAGTGACCCACAGTGCTTCTTCTCCTCCCTGTTTACCCTTTTGTTCTGTTGCTTTGATTCCTTCTCTGGAAGTACTGTGCTACTCAACCAGTAACTTGTATTGTAACTGTCTTATGTTACCATCCATTTTCTTGGGACATGGTTGAAAGCAAGACATCCTCACAGCTCACCTTTACCAGTAAACAAAACAAATAACTAAATTAATTAATTAGTTAATTAAATAACATAAATAAATAAACAGAATGACAGCTTAAATATTGGGGAAAAAGCCAATCAGATGGTGCCAGAATTCCATATGGAAGAGATACTACTGACAGTGCACATGCCTGAAGCTTTGACAGGGAGAAGTGTTTTACTTTTATTTTGTTCTAATTTGAAGTGTAATTTTTTTTTTAGGATTCTGAATCCCTTGACAACTGCATCCAGAGCACCCTGTCTGCCCTCTACCCGCCATTTGATGCCACGGCAGCCACAGTACTGTGGCAGCTGTTCAGCGTGGTTGAGAAAGTGTATCGTGGGGATGGCCTGCGCTGCCTGATTGATTTTCTCGTCCCGGCCAAGAAGCTGTTGCAGTGCATTCAACAAGAAACTTGTGTGAGTATAAAGCAGTCTGCTCTGACAGCGCCTTCCTTTGTTACTCCTTTCAAAGACATGCTGTAAGGTGGAATTTAATCTTCGAACTAAAGAGCCCTTTCAGCCCAGCAAACAGAAAATGCAGCCACTGGGAAAAAGTTCCTAAACTTCAAGCAACCAAGTGTAATATAGAAAGGTGATGTTTAGGAAATTTTAGGAACTGGGTCTGGAGGAATGAATTTTCTGCATATCCTTGAATAAGAAACCCTTTAATTTCCTTCTGACTGTTAGCAGTAAAATATTTGATGAGAAGAAACAGTGAATGATCTTATGTTTAAAATGTTTAGAATAAAGTGTTTCAGAAGCAGGTTCAATATTCATAGGTAGAAGAACTGCCTGGAAAACTATTTTGTACCCGTAAGTGAAAACAGTCTATCAAAGGCTGGCACGGTGGTACGGTGGACTGAGGCATCCATGCCTCATCTATCACCATACTGGCAACCTGGTATCGGGAACAAGCCTGGGCTGCTTGGGGGTCAGCTGGGGGAAGGAGGATCAAGTGTCCCAGCAGATGCTCTTCTCCTCTGGGGAGTGATGGCACCCTGGTCCTCTGCAACAGTGCCACCTAGGTGACTATGGGTGGTGGTGCGGCCAGGAGCAATAGTTCTGGGTGGGGGATGCGTCCAACAGAAGTCATCAGCACTTCGACGTGCATATAATGTCATGCCATCACCTCCGTAGAATGTCCAAGGGTCGGAGAAACAGAACACTGGAAAATGTGCCGGTGGTAAGATAAAGTCCCATGACTCCTCACAGACCCCACATCACCTGCTGGGCACAGGACCACGACAACAAAGCATGCCATCCAAAGGGGGCTTGGGGAAACTCCAGTGTCCTCGCCACAGGGGGGAAGCTGTGGAGGAACAGGTGGTTCCTCTTGGTAAGTCCCAGAGACGGCGGGTGGTGGAGTTGGGGGAGCTGCAGGAGGCAAAAGGGGGCAACCAGGCGAGAAAGAAGAAAGAAAAACAGGCCATCCAAAAAGGCTAGTGAGTTCTGCAAGAAGACTGGGCATTTTAAAGAAGAAGGTAGACTGGGGTACATACCATGTCTGTTTTTGCCTGATAGCTTCCCCTTTAAGAGGAGATCTAACTGCTTAGAGGAGTGAGATAACTCAACTGACTGAGCACCATTACAGTATTCCTGGGGGCCTGGATTCAGTTCTCAGTTCAGTCACATTACGTCTTTCCCACTACAGTATCCCTTTCGAATGCCAAGCGGTAGCTAATACCATACAAACATTATTTTCTTGTGCCAGGTGTTGGATTGGCAGCACTGGAGATGAAAGTCCTCTGTTTATCCATATAAAAGGTGCAGCATGAGCAGATGCAGGGCAGACTTCCTCACACTGCACCACCAATTTATTTATTTATTTATTTATTTGTTTAATGGGTAGGCGCACTAATCCAGTGGACCTTTTTTAGGCGCAACCCGGGCCATACAGATGGCAAATACAGTAGCATAGTCAAACATTTACATTTTCAGAATCGCCCTCTGCTAGGGTTGTGCAGATAGTAAGAAACTTGCCAGATGATCCAGAGGCTCAAATATAGCGAGCAGATATGGTGCCGCTCCACAAGAGTGGCAGTAGGAGGAGGCAGAAAACTACCATCCAGTCAGCCTCACCTCAGTGGTGGGTAAGGTGATGGAAGTGCTTTTGAAGGAAAGGCTGTTCAGTTACCTTGCAGACAGTGGACTACAAGACAACAGGCAGCATGGCTTTGCAAAAGGGAGATTGTGCCAGGTGAACCTCATTGAAGTCTTCGATTGGGTGGCCAGGGAGGTGGATTGGGGAGGGTGCCGTGGACGTGGCCGATCTGGACTTCAGGAAGGCCTTCGACTCCGTCCCTCTCTGAAGGCTGGTAGGTAAATTGGGAAGTTTAGGGGTGGGACTGAAAATAACAAGGTGGGTGGAGAACTGGCTGAGGGACAGAAGCCAGAAAGTGGTGGTAAATGGGGTGAATTTCATGGAGGAAAGGGTGACGAGCGGGGTGCCTCAGGGGTCAGTGTTGGGGCCCATCCTTTTTAACATTTAATCAGTGATATAGTGGAGGGACTGGAAGGGAAGATGTGCCTGTTTGCAGATGATACAAAGATCTGCAGCAGGGTGGACACCCTGGGAGGGGTAGAGGTAATGAGGGAGAACCTAAAGATCCTGGAGACGTGGTCAGATACATGGCAGCTGAAGTTTAACACAAAAAAGTGTATGGTAATGCACATGGGGCATAAGAACCCACAAGCCAGTTACACACTGGGAGGGGAGGAATTAAAGGCAGCAGAGCAGGAGAGGGATCTGGGATTATAATTTGGGATAACCTCAAGGTGGGGAATCAATGCAGCAAAGCAGTTGGCAAGGTAAATAGAATGTTGGCATGCATAGGGAGTGGTATAACAAGCAGGAGATGGGAGGTGCTAATGCTCTTTTTATAAGTCCATGGTGAGACCTGGATCCACGATGGATGTTCGACAAAATATTTGTCAAACGCCCCGACTGCGAAATCGGCAGGTCTCCAGCATTTTGCAGTCAGCTGCTGGTTTCCACTGGCACTAAGTGTTTTCTTAGGGGTGGGGCTACGCCCCCCGCACCCCCCCCACTTAGGATTATCAACTCCAAGTTGGAGCTGATTTGGGGGGGGTGCAGGACCCCAAACAGACAGTGCCGGGTTCCAGCAGGTTTCCTGCAGCGACATGGCACTGTAGTCGCTGTAGGGGACCTCGCTGTCAAAAAGTCACTGTTGGGTGGGATTACCATGAGACCTCACTTGGAGTACAGGGTCCAGTTCTGGAGGCCTCACCTGCACAAGGATATAGATGGGATGGATAGTGTTCAGAGAAGGGCAACTTAGATGGTGCACAACATGCATCAGAAGCCCTATGGGGAAGGTTGAGAGAGCTGGACCTGTACTCACTGGAGACTAGGAGGGAGCAGAGAGTCATGATTGTGCTGTTGTGTGTACAAAGGAGCTACAACAGTTAGATCAGCTGCCAGTACTAGCCAATGACATTGCAAAAGCGACTAGTCAAGATGTAAGCTTGAAATAAGTGTATCAGTATATGCTTGAGGGTTGGCCACAAGACACTACTTGTTCAGCTCAACTACAGCCCTACTATACAAAGAGACAGCAGTTGTCCATTGCTGAGGGGAGTCTTCTATGGGGATTGTGCGTCATAGTACCCCAATGTTATCACTCAAATGTGTTGACTCTTTTGCATATGCGGGCCTTCCAGGCATTGCTAAAATGAAATCCCTAGCCAGACTTCATGTATGGTGGCCTTCCATTGACAGAGACATATACCAGGTTGTGCAAAGATGCAAAGGTTGTGTTGTATCAATGAGAAATCTGTCAAGAGCTCCAGTTCACCATTTGGAACGACCTGACAAACCCTGGCAAAGGTTGCATATTGATTTCGCAGGACCTTATTTAAATTCCATGTGGTTACTCTTAACTGATACTTATCGTAAATGGCCAGAAATTCATCAAATGTCTTCGACAACTACCAAGAGTACTATTAAAGTATTGAAATCTATCTTTGCTACCCATGGTTTTCCACAAGTGATTGTCTCAGATAACGGACCACAGTTCACAAATGTTGAATTCCAAGCATTTTGCCAGCAACGTGGTAGCTGCCACATTTTCTCACCTCCTTGCTATCCAAGTCGAAGTGGAACACCTGGTTCAGACTTTTAAAAAGAATATGGACAAAACTAATCCTACTACACCGACAGCAATACAAATAGCCCTTTTGGACTTTCTTGCGATGTATCGAACAACACCACATTGTGTTACGGGAATATCCCCTGCAGAATTGTTGTTTGGACATCAGATTCGAACTCAGTTGGACCCTCTAGGCTATAAGTCTGTAACTGAAAAGCTTCCTAAGACTGGATCCTTCACAACAAATGATCTTGTGAAGGTCAGAATGTATGCAGGCCCGAAGAGATGGAGAGAAGGCGTGGTAGAAAAAAAAAGTTTGGAAATGTTGTCTATAGTGTTCGACTGACTAACCAGAGGAGAGTGAAAAAACATGTGAATCACTGACTTACTAGAACTGAGACAGAACAAAAGAGGGATACCCAGAGTCGGGGTAGTTATCCAGCATTATTTCTTCCAGAACAAGAACAGGAAGAGACAGTGGAACCACAGCAATTGAAACAAGATGTGGCTGATGCTAATCAGATTCCAGAGCAACAGCTTCCAGTCCTACTACATCAGTCAGGATGTGTAATATGTCCACCAAAAAGAATGGACTTGTAGAGATATAGCCTAATGACATAGACTAACTAAAGGGACATTGCAGTAATAACTTTAATAGTTTCATACTATTTTCTGAGTTATTGACTTACGAACTTTCTAGCTAAATCAGGAGGGATTATGTGTAGTACAGCTTTAAGAAATGTTAGACAGTACAGCTTTAAGGAATGCATTTACTGTAACTCTTCCTGTGTGTGCTGAGATAAGTGTTCCCCTTATTTCTGAGCTGAACAGAAGTAAACAGAGAAGGCCTAAATTTCTGTGGTGCATGTTTTTCTTTCTACCAAGACCCTGATGTGTTTTAAGGTACTTATTTTCGGCCACCAAACACAATAATTCACAAGTAAACTATGCGATAGAACAAGGGGTCATAGAGATTAGAGGGAGGAAGATTTAGGAGCAATGTGAGAGAGAGCACTACTTCACCGAGAGGGTGGCAGACCCCTGGAACAGACTGCAAGAGGAGATGGTGGGCGCCGAAATCGTGAAGGGTTTCAGGCAGCCTTAGGACAGATAAAAAGGGTTGAACAGGGGGCAGAGGGGGAGAATCTGGACTTGGGGGGGTGAGAAGGAGGGGGGGTTAAGGGGCAGACTCGATGGGCCAGGAGGGTCCTTTTCTGCTGACAGATTTCTATGATTCTGTGTAATCGGGGTTTACAAGGTAACAACCAGACCAGGATGAATAAAAACTGAAGCCATAGGCCGAGGTGTTTATTAACAACCTGGTCTGGATATTACCAAGTAAAATCTTGACCACACCAAAATAGCTATTATACTAAAAAAAAACATTTTGAAAATGGAGCACCTGAATCCCTTTCTCTCTAGCGTTACAGTGCGTCTGTGAGAAGACCGGAAAATTACAGAATAATAAAACAGTAGCTTTGTGTTCTGATTATCTGAAAGTTATCTTTTCAGTACAATAATGCCATAAAAGAGGGTATTTGAGCTGTTTAACTTAGAACATGGATTTGGATAGTGCACAGTTTGCCTTGCATTTGCAGATATTTGCCAGTATTCAAATTATTTGAAACAGTGTGGATCGTGACTGTACAACCTTAACCTCTGCAGCATCATGAAAGGTCCACCTCTAGTAGGTGAGAGGGTGGCTCAGTCTTCAAGCCAGTTCAGTCTTTGCCCTTTCTTGTGATACAGTGAAGGAGGGGTGACGATTAGTACTGTTCTGTTTCCTTGCATTGTATGTGCCATCTACATGGCCTGGGTTGTACCTGAAAACATTCCCTGGGACCAGTGTACCCACCCAGTTACCAAATAAATAAATAAAAATAATTAGAGCTGGTTGGGGTATTGAACACATTTCAGATGATAATGGCTCTTGGCCACTACCGATCCAAGCCTGAATTCAAATGTGTGACCTAGGGGTGAAAGGCCTCATGACCCGCTGTCTAACCAGAACCTCTCAAGTAAGCAGCAGCTAACTGCGTATGAAGTCAGCCTCATAGGCCAGAGCAGATAGACCCGAAGACCTTCTGCTGCCGTTTTCTCTCTTTCTAAGACTTTGAGCCAATTCCCTTCACAGTTATCATACAGTTCAAATGTAGCCTTAAATCAGTTGCAAAATACATTAGTATTTTTTTGACTGTATAACAGCTCAGCAGAGATGCAATGAAATTTGAAATATCTAACTCCTCCTAAATACGTGTATGTGAATTGGACTGAATGAGTTTGCAGATTAGAATGACTTCACTGGAGATTTAGGAGTTTGTTCACATCTACTAACTTGCATGAGTGGCTGCTTCTCATTTTGAAAAGTGATGCCCCCATTTATAGGTGTAGGAATGCATTTGCCAAGTAAGCGACAGTTTCAAATTTGATTTGAGAGGGGGCGTCAGTCTGGGGCCGGTCGACTGATTTTGGTTACTCCTACTGCCTGATATCCACCCATGCTAGTGTTATAATAGGGATGCTGTGCTCTGTTTGAATCAACCATAATGTTAAATGGATAGAACTAAGTACTGCTGTATTTTATGCTCTTGTTATGCAGTTTCTGAATTACAGTATTGCATGTACACGGGGTCTGTATGACAAATACTGGCATGTCTACAATGGGGATGGAGTGGAAAAGAGGCAGCAATGGTTGTGGTTTAAACATTTTCCTAGCCGCACCACTACCTCTGTTGCTTTTCACCTTTACACTGAAAAACAAATTAGAGCTCATATACCGCCAAACTATGGAAACTAAGGCTAGGAAGTAACCTCAGAGTTAAAACTTGGCCCTTTCAAATCCAAATTACATCAATTACCTTATCTCTCTTAATCAATGTGACTATCCCTGCTAGCTCTTCCATTCCAAGCCCTCTTATTCTATACCTGCTCCACTCTACTCTGTCACTTCTCCTTCAGCCTCTGGTTCTCTCACTACTCTGCTGTCTTCCCCCCTCTGTGCGACTCCCACTTCTCCTGTCTCTCCCTCCCCCCTTTTTTCTTCCCTTCTTCTGCTCTCCCTTCTATTCCTCCCGCCTCACCACCACCCCCACCCCACCCCCACACCCTCTCTCCTGTTTCCCTTTTTACTCTTTTCCTCCTGACAAGGCCGGACTCTGGCTGCTCTCATTCCCTACCACAGTTTTAATTTTTTTGTCATTGAATTGCTCTTGTTTATTCAAATTTCCCCTCACATTATTGTACACTGCTCTGCTTTTAAGTAGGTCTTTGCTTGTTTTTTATTCCCAGTCAAATGTGATTGCTCATGTTATTTTGCTTCCTTGTAAGTTGTACCTCAACGTGGAACCTCTGTTAAAGAGCCCTGGGCTCAAAGGTATTGTAATTCTGAGAAATAAATAAAATTATATCAAATGACATTAAATGCATTGAAAAACAATCTCTGCTGCTGTGTTCAAGACCTCACATTCGAGATGAGTCTACCCCAAAGGATTCCTCCTGCCTCTGGCCAGTCTTGCATTAATGTTGTACTCATTATTAAGACCTCTGTCAAGCCTGAGTGAGCCCCAGCCAGAGAATTAACCCATAACCTTTTGACCTTGGGGGCTGGGAACACTACACTGTCCACTGCAACAAGGGCAGCTCGGAACTCCTCCAAGAAGCCTGCATAATCCAGTTAGCAGATCTGTCATGTGTGGAGATGTGCTTCTGACTATAACTTGTATCACTGCTTCTAGTTTTTGCAATTTGTTTTGTCAGGATAACCCAAATGAGATGCCACATCTGTTTTTCTTCTGGGAGCACTGAAGCTCAAGGAGGTTAAATAACTTGTTGTAGATCCCATCAGGCCCTATTCTTAAAGAACTGTGAGAGGTGTTACATGGCACGCAAGCCTATGCGTGCTATCTGCAGGTGTGTATCTCCTCCAGCACGTATCCTCCTCCCCAGTCATGTAATACCACCTGCTGACCTGATACCACTCTGAACACAGCATGAAATGTGTATATATAAAAAAAAGTCTGCAGTTTCACAAGTTAGTGACCTGACCACACTTTTGCACTTATATCAGCTGTCTGTAGCTAATATGTGCTAGATTTTGTTAAAAATTGCATGTGTGATTTTCAGGCTAGAAGCAAAACTCATGTTTCTATGAGGGGTTGACTCTGTCCACATGGGGTCTGAAAACTCTGTTAATACAATCGAAACACAGCTGTCTGGCATGCCATGTACCACAACTGTAGTTCTGGGCAAGTGGTGAGAGAGTAAGTCCGGGGGGGGGGGTGGAGGGCATGCAGTCAGGTGGCGGTCAGGTCTCAAGGTCAGAGAAAAAGCACAGTGAAAGAAAGGAAATACAGCTTTGTTAAAGCTGCAGTTCGTGTTACGGTGAGAATGTTGTACCTTTGCCTTTTTATTCCATTTTAGATTACCCTTTGTCTCCTGTCTCATAAGACCCCCCCCCCATTTGAGCCTGCTTTAGCCTCTTTTTTTAAGATGTGAAATCATTTGGAGAGCTGCATTAAATATATTGGCCCCAGGTTGTCATCAGTATTCTCAGGTGCATTCATTGCTCGGCATCCCTTTCCATGTCATTAAGATGAACTAGCATGCTACAGATGCTGCCCCCTGACATTAAGAAACATGTAGGACATCGGGGCTAACTGCAGGCCACAAAATGTGAGCTCTAACATGGTGAATATGAAATGAACTGTGGCACCTAATAAGCAAGCAATAACACACAACTGTTGCTTTTACTATTTTAGATCTGCCTCTCACATTGTAGTTTTTTGCTTTTTTTTTCCTGTTTAAATGGTGAGAGCAGTGTTTCTTTGACACTGAACATTCAGTTTCACTAACAGGTGTGACCTTGTCTTCCGATGTTGCTGCCTCTGAGTCCCCCCCCATAGCCAGAATCAGAAATAAACAGTGACTGAAAGAGAGAGTGCTTATTTTCTTCACATTTTGTATATAGTGGGTTTTTTTTTTTTTATAGAGATACAGAAGTATCAGGAGTGATTGTGTCCCTTACCGACTGCTGTTCAACCCTTGACCCTGCCCCAGTCTCCTCAAGATTTTATTTATTTTTGTGTGTGTGGTTTTCATTTGCATTTTTATACATTTTTCTTTTCTGCCTGCTTTGAAAAGGGGATAGATTTATTTGTCAGGTTTACTGACCATGGGAAGGAGATGACTATTACAGAGTTACTTCCGGTTCTCCGGTGAACTTCAAAGATCGTGGTCGGCACTGTGGTGAGGTTTTTCGATGTGAGCAATTTTGGTATGCTCTCTTTTTATGGAAAGGGGACTAGCAATATGTTTTTAACATTTTGAGCTGACAGAGCAGTGATCCGACTGTTGCGGACCGACTTCTGGTTTTGCAGTCGGCTTAGGAGATAGCGGTCAGGTTGTGGGATGGAGATTGATGCCCGCTTTAGAGAGACTAAAGGTAAATTGCTTATTGATATTTTGCTGTTGTTGGGTTGCTTTGGGAAGTTTAGTGCTGGTTGGCATCATTACCAGCTGATAAGGACACGACTGAGGAGTCCTTTCAGCCAATCAGATTAAAGGATTTGTTTGCCCATTTTATAAATGACTGTAATGCACAAGCTAATTATAGGCTTTTCCATGAACTGATCAGAACACTGAAACAGGCTATACATTCCTACACTTAAGGTACCATACTGCAGCTGGAATGGTCTTGCTCTGTTGCTGTGGTGTCAGCACGTCCTGATGTTGGAGGACATTTTAAGAAGACTTGGGAGTGGTAAATTAAAATGGGAGTCAAGTTGTGTACGATTTTTAACTACAACAAAAATGTACTGAAAGCTACTGAAATGGAAAAAGAATGGCTAGATCTGCTTTGCCTGGTGCCACTCTCAAGCTCGTTGTCTTTGGTTTCATGATCAATGAGTAGGCCATTTTGGGGGAGGTTTAGGTGTCCTTTAAGTAGTTCACATTTCTTAGAACTGTTCTAAAGTCTAATAAGAGAGGTAAAGGGGAAGACCTTTAAGCAAAAAGGGGATCGGTAATTGAATGAGTATGCCATTATGCAAAAAGTACTGTTCTCCAGGCAGCATGTTAGCCAGTGCAGTGTGAATGTAACTCTATGTGCCTTTTGGCATTATGTAAATTGTTGTTAAAGAGCTGATATCACCAAGAATTTTGGTAGGATGAGGGAAATACTGGCAGGTAGGTTAGAAGTGGTGATATTAGCTGATGGGGTAAACTGGAAGTGGGGTATAATATGGGAAGGGTTGGTAGGTGTCACAAACCTCTGCATTAGAGAGGTGGGTAAGAACAGGAAGAGAAGAAACCCTGTTTGGTACACAAGAGAGGTGGATGAGGCAGTGAAGGGGAAGAAGGGGCCTTCAAACATGATAAAGTCAGCCAGTCTGATGAGGATAGATAAACTAAAGGAAGCCAACACTAAGATAAGGAGGGCGAAGGCAGAGGCCAAACATAAAACTGCAGAGGGGTTAACAAGGGGTTAAGGCTTTCTTCCAATAAATTAGGGAGAAATAGAAGATGAAAGACAGGGTTGTCAGTTTGAAGAGGAGGAGGAGGAGTTGGTCAATGATACGGGTAAAGAAGACATACTGAATGAATATTTAGGTTCTGTCTTTATGGTAGGTGAGAAGTGGCCACTCCCACAACATGCGATAAAGCTCAGGCAGAAAAGAGGGTGGGGGATGGTATTACATGGATATGGGAGCTATGGAGGAGGAGGAGGCTGTGAAAGGTCTGGGATGCTAAAACTGAACAAATCCCCAGGCCCAGATGGCCTACAGTGCCCTGAAGGGTGCTAAAAGAAATGTCTACTACTGATAAACCTCTTCCGCTGCTCAGTATAGACAAGAGATACCAGATGACTGCAGGGTGGCCGATATGGTGCTTTTAGACAAGAGTGGGGTAGGGATGATCCATGTAACTATCGGCCACTCAGCCTGATCTCAGTAGTGAGCAGGTTGTTGGAAGAAATAATTAAGAAAAGCTTGGTGGAGTTCCTGGAGGTAAATGGCTTTGCAGGACAGTAAACAGCACTGATTCAAGGAAGGAAGACCATGCCAGGCAAACTTGATTGACGCTAAGAGGGAGTACTTGGAGGGACTAAATGGATAATTCTTGGAAATGAGGGATGTCACTAACTGGGTAAAGCAGGGAATCAGTCCTGGGACTGAAACTTATTTATTTGTGACATCAGCAAAGGTTTTTCAGACAAGATATTCCTTTTCATAGATGACACAAAAAATCTGCCGGAGAGTGGACACCATAGAGGACATAAGGATACTGAAATAGCATTTGTGGAGGTTGGAGAGGTGGTCCAAGCTATGGTAGCTAAAGTTTGATGCAGAGAAGTGTAAAGTCATCATGCTTATCAGAGCAAATAACCTGAGCACTGAATATGGGAGGGATGAGGGTGGAACACACAAGAGAGGAAAGATATCCGATAACCTAAAACATTTTGTTCAGTGCAATAAGGCAGTGGGCAAGGCAAACAAAATGTTGGTATACATTGGCCAGGGAATAAGCAGTAAGGGTAAGGAGGTGATGCTGTCCCTGTGAAGACCCCAAGTAAGGCTCCACCTAGAGTACAACATGCAGTTCTGGAATGCACACTGAAGAGTGATAAAGACAAGATGAAGGCTGTATAACAAAGCAAGACCAAAACGATTCCGTGGCAGTAGGACAGGTCCTATGAGAAAAGGCCACAAGACCTGAATATAAACTCACTGGAGGCCAGCAGAGTGTGGGGGACATGATGGAATCATTTAAATTTTTGCAAAGGATAAACAGTTGACAGCAGTGTGCTGTACAAGTGACAGCAGTGCACTATTTTCCTCCAGTGCAAATACACTAGGGTAGTACAACGAAACTGGTTAGAGGGAGGTTCAAAAAGGTTGTGAGGTAGTACTTTTTCACAGAGATAGTGGCAGAAAAGTAGAATTGACTGCCCAACTAGGTAGGTTGTGCACAAACTGTGGTTGGATTCACGCAGGCATGGGACAGACACATGGGTTTACCCGGGGTACCATGGAGGAGTGGAAAAGGCAGGAAAGGGAGATAAGGGAGATTAGGGTATTCAGTCTCAGTGATTAGCTAGGGCAAATGGCAGACTTGATAGACCAACTGGCCTTCTGCTGGCAATTTTTTATGTTTCCAAAAACAGTAGAACAAAAATGTTATTAATTGTTAAAAAGAATCCAGTTATTTCTTTTATTTCTCTTTCTTTATCCAACCTTTCGGGCCTTAGATGACTCACCCCGCGCATTGCTCCACAGATGCCATGTCAGACCTTGGCCTCTCATCAGTGGAATTGACCTTTTTTTCTGGGGACTACCTCCTGTTGTCTCAGGAGAAGCATCATAACTATGGCTCTACTACTTCCATCCACACTTGGCCAGGTTGTCCCCGCCGGGGCCTCCTTGCGACCTGGAGGAGGAGCAACACCATGTCAGGCGGAGGCTATGGGACCCTTAGACGGTGTGCTGGGGGATTGTTGGTGTGAAGAGGCATTACAAGGCTGTCATCTAGAGTACTAATACAGAATTTTAATTTTTTTCGCTTGTCCTGTCCTCCTAGAACCTCATGTAAGCTGCGGGTGGCCGGGGGGGGGCAGTCCTGATGGTGTGGGGTCATCAAAGGCACTTCCACATGCAACCACCAGGAGGACATATATAGCGATGCAGCAAGACCCTCCATCCCCACCCCAGAAGGAGAGCATCCAGAAAACACTCTAAACCCTCACTGCTGCCTCTTCTTCTGACGTCCCTGGCTTAGAGCGTGAATCACCAGTGTGCCACAGTGATCCCCCGTTGCTTGGTTCCATGGAGCTGGCCCACTTTTATTTCTTAAGTATTTTTCTTTTGCTAATTAGAAGGTTTTTCTATCCAATAGTATTAGGCATAATGCAAAGAGCACTACTGCATCCTGACATTTCTAGTCCTATCCCCATTTCATACCTCATCAACATTGTGACATCACAAGTGACCAATCTGGCAGTAAGTGAATGCTTCTTCTTGGGCAGCTGTGACATTACGGTCAGTGAGGTAACACTGCTGATGAGGTACAAAAGGGAACGGAAGTAAATATGTCAACCTTCAGGTGGAATACTGTTCCACACATCACACCTACATTGTTAGAAGATCATCTAATTATCAAACGGGAAAGACAAAGTACAACTGGTATAAAAAGGGGAAGATGACTACTTTTATAACGAAATATTAATTTCTGACAGTGTACTAGTTTTTTAAATTACCCCCATGGCTTACGTTTCTATGGTTTCTAAGGTAAAGTGGTGCAAAGGAGGCTGTGAGGCCCATAACTGCACCTTATCAATTATAATACCCCAAGTTTGGTTTGTTAAAAATAAATTTATCAAGGCGATTTTTAAAGGTTTTTTTGTCATTACTGATGACGATTTCTAATGGTAGTTATTCCACGGATTTATGATTCTTTGTGTATAATAGTTTTTCCTAGAAACATGAGCGAATTTAGCCCTATTAATCTGTAGTGGGTGACCTCTAGTACTATATATATTATTTTTGAAGTCAAAACCCATTTGAAAAAACAGGTATGGGTCATTTATTATGTCATACATGTAAATTAGATCACCTTGAAGACGTCTGAGTGATAAGGGTATCAGATTTAACTTTTCTGAATGTAGTTCGTATGGACATTTGGAGAGTCCTTTGATATTTTTAGTAAATCTCCTCTGTATTTTTTCAAGAGAAGCGATCTCACTCTTTTTGTATGGATTCCATAATTGTGACGAATATTCCAAGTGGGGTCTAGCATAGGCTCTATATAGGGGCAGCATTATCCATGGGTCTCTAGATTTAATGTTTCTTTTGATAGACCATATTATCCTATTTCTTTTATTAATTGCCTCATTAATTTGTTTATTATGCCCTAAATCATTCGATATGTATATACCCAAGTCTTTTTCATCTACAGTTATTGTGAGTTGAAATCCATTTAACATATATGTGGCAAGGGGGTTATTTGGTCCAACGTGCATCACCGTACATTTAAATGTGTTTAAACACATACCCCACAAACTGACCCAATTCGAGATGCTATTTAGATCTTGCTGTATTATAGATCTCTTATCATCACTGCCACAAGACCCACCAAGTTTTACGTCATCTGCGTATTTTATAGAAATAGACTTACAATTTTTTGTCAAATCTGCAATGAACAGTAAAAATAGACAAGGGCCCAGTACAGACCCCTGAGGAACACCACTACTAACATGTCGGGATGCGGACAGATGACCATTGAGGTTTTTTATAACTCCCAGACCACAACATCATGAGTGGAACAGCTGCAGAAAAGCATCTGCCCACTTCCTAGAGCTGTTGACAAAAGCAAAGTCTGTCTCTGAAATTCCCACATTTAGGGAAGGGCCCCCACGATAAAAATAACATGATTGCTAATCACTCCCTCCCCCAGTTTTAACATTTTAAGGCTTAGGGGGCATTGACTATTGTATATAATACCTGAAAAATGATGTGTGTAATTTTTCATAATACGTTGTTTTCTATGTGTAACGCAAGTGCGAGACCTGCACACATTTCAGGATTAAAGTCTTTCTTACAGCCCCACAATATATTTTTTTAAGACTCATCTGGTTGATCCTTCCATTTTATTCCATTTTCTTGAGTTTCAAAAAAATCTCTCCTTCAAGCTGACGTGTTTATCACCAGCTGAGTTTTCCAGCTGAACGTGGTTTATGGTTTACTACCTGTGCCCCTTCTCTTATCCCTTCCTCATCTGCCCCTCCCCCACCTTTCCCTCTCTCCACCTTCTTCTTCTCCTTTTTCTCCTTCTCTCCTGCTGTCTCCCTAAAGGTCCTGCTTTCCCTTAATCCATTAAAGGGAGGTAGTCCTGATGGGCTTGATCCGAAGCTTCTCCTTCACTCTTCATCTGCCATTGATCTTCCCATTACCTTACTTCTATATCTCTCCTTTTCCTCTTCTACTGTTCCTGATGTCTGGAAACAGACTACTGTCATACCCATTCATAAAGGTGTGATCCCACTTCTCCAAGTAACTTTCATCCAATCTCTCTCTCCTTCCTTTCTTGGCTAAGTTACAGGAGCGTATTGTTCTATCTCAGCTTACTTGATTTCTTGACAATTCCTCCTTTTTCACCCCCTTCCAGTCTTACTTTAGCAAATCCCACTCTACGTCTACCTCCCTCCTTCGGCTCACTGATTTCATCCTTACAGGCATGGATAAAGGACCGATTACTTCTGCCACTTTTGTTGATCTTACTAAAGCTTTTAACACTGTGGCGCATCCCCTTCTGCTGGACGAATTTAAAGCTGCTGGTCTTTCTGACTCTGCAGTCAGACGGTTTTGTTCATACCTTAAAGGCAGATCTCAAGCCGTCCGGATAGGTAAATCTATTTCACCTACTCTCCCCTTAGCTCAAGTGTCTCTCAAGGGTCTGTCCTGGGCCTATTCTCTTCCCAGTATTCCTAAATGACTTACCCTCTGTCTGTTGCTCCGCGTCCATTTATATGTACACCGATGATGCCGTTCTTTTTGCTTCTGGCTCCTCTCCCCATGACCTTACCTCCAGACTTCAGTTGGATTTTGACAACATTCAGCTTTGGTTCAAGGTAAACCAGCTGTCTCTTAATGCCAAAACAAAGCCTCTATGACTTTTGGTACCCATCGGAGGCTTGGCAAACTTACTTCTCCTCCCCTATTTAACACCATGATGGTTCTATACTTGAAGATGTCTCCTCCTTTCAGTACCATGGGGTCTGCCTTGACAGGTATCTTGATTTCTGTATGTGCATTCATGCAATTTACCATAAGCTTCATCCTAAGCTTTTTGCTTTGTACAGGAACAAGCGTGTATTCCGCTCCTTGCCCGCCGAGAAATAGTTTTAAAAATGATATTTCCAGTCTTTGACTATGGTGACTTAGTCTACTGTAGTGCCCCTAAAACCTCCCTAGCGAGACTGGACCCCCTTTTTCATTCTTTCTGCTGCTTTGCTTTATGGTGCCCCTATTGTACTCACCACTGCTGTTTACTCAGCTCTTTCCTTCCCTTCTCTTGATGCTCAGCCCTTTCCCATTCAGTCTCTTTTTTGTCCAAATTCTTGTTTGGCACCCTCCCCCCTTAACTCAAAACCCTTTTTTCTCCTCATCCTTCTTTCTCCTACCCTCTCCAAAAGAATACTTTCCATTTTCTTAATATTCCTCCTAAAAAATCTGTTGTTGGTCAATCTGCTTTTTCTTACTGCTTTCCTAAACTTTGTTCCTCCCTTCCTCTTTCTGTTTGTTCTGCCTCTTCTACCTCCTCCCTAAACTCTCTTCTTTCTGACTTTTGTCATCCTGCTTGCAACTGCATTTGACCCCTCCTCCTTTCTCTATTCTGTAGTTTTGCCCTGTCTTGCCGCTCTGTTTTTTTGTTTGTTTTCGTTCTGTATATATTGAGAGTGTTTAATTCTCTAGTTTTTGCCTTCATTTACTTTCTGCCTTACATTCTTGATTCTGCTTGTACTACTTATTTGTATTTACCTTATTATTATATTGTTAGCTATCTCCCCCTCCCCTCTCCTGCCAGGACTTATCTGGAACCGAGCTGTTATCAGCTGAGTATGTACTTCCTGGTTAAACTTTTAAATAAATAAAATGTGTCTGGCAAAAGTGTAGCACGGTGCAAAAAGAGCGATTGTTTATAACTTAACAGATTTAAAGAAAACAGCAAGACCAACCAGATAAATGGAACATAAAATGATAAAAAAATTGGGGGAGGATGTATATCTTGATTTTTATACACTTTCAATGTGGGATGAATTTATAAACCACTGAAGCTTCACTCTCATGGTTCATGTATAAGGATTGCTAGCTGCACAGTCAAGCAGACTCGATAGACCATAAGGCCTTTATCTGCTGGCAAATTCGTATGTTCATATGCGTCATTCCACATCTTGAGTGTGTAAAAAACTCTTTGTTATACACCACTCCCCATGTATTATTCTCAGTTTCATGCCTGCTGGATTATTGATTACTGCTGTGGTTCAATATGAGACTCCATCCCACTTCCATTCTGCATAGCGCTCTACCCAACAATGCCAGAATCCCTTGCCGGCATGCTCTGGTAGTGTCAGTGGGCCCTGTGCTTTAATGATGCAACTGGAGAGAGAGTCATTCTTGGGCTTTGTAAATGCTGATCTGTAAACAGTATGGCCCGGATATTCAGAAGGGTTGTGCATGGTGCGACATTGTTGCGCCACACGCAACCCACTGATGCGCCCGATCGCGATATTCAAACGGGATTGTGCTGCACAACCCGGCGCACCGAGTCAGCATCAGTACGTATGCGCGGCGCAGGGGGTATGCCCATGCATACCCACATCCCAATAACCAGCCTGGGATGTGCTGAGTCCATGCATGCGCAACCCCTACTTGCGCTGCACACAGGTGAGCCAAAAAAGAAAGGAACAACAGCTGACCACCCACAGATGAGCTGCCATATTGCAGGGCACAACACGGCAGCTGCCAGCTGTGGGTGGCCACCCAAGCTCTGGCTGCACCTTCGTGGCGGCATCCCCTCCATGTCCAGTCGTGGGCATCTGTTGAAATAAAAGCAGTCCTATATCCCTGGTGGTCCAGTGGACTGCTCGCAGCCCGATCGCAGGCTTCAGTATGTAAATAATACATCCAGTATCCCTGGTGGTCCAGCGGTACCCGCCTACCCACCCGCCCACTGAGCCCTACTGCCCCGTTCCCCCCCCAGTCAGCGGCAGGAGGCAGCACCCCACCCGCCTGACGCCCCACCACCCGCCGACTGACACCGTATGGTAGGGCTGTACGGCCATTGGTCCACAGCATGAGCCAATGGGCGTGCAGCCCGTCCCGTACTACACAGTCCAGATCTCTGACCAGGGATATAGGATGGTATATTTACATACTGAAGCCCGCGATCGGGCTGCGAGCGGTCCACTGGACCACCAGGGATATAGGACGGTATATTTACATACTGAAGCCCGCGATCGGGCTGCAAGCGGTCCACTGGACCACCAGGGATATAGGACGATTGATTATTATACTTAAGCCCGTGATCGGGCATGCAGCGGTCCACTGGACCACCAGGGATATTGGACATTTTTATTTAAACATATGCCCGCGATTGGGCTGCAAGCGGTCCACTGGACCACCAGGGATATTGGAAGATTATTTAAATCTACGTATGCCCGCAATTGGGCAGTGGGGCACATTGCTGCGCTGTACAGGGGGCGTCGGTCCCCGACGGCTGCTGCCTGGCAGGGCGCCAGGCGCAAGTCGCCGGAGATCGGTGCACCTGCATGCAAATGAGTTGATGACGCATGCAAATGGCCCATTTGTGTCTGCATATTATGGCCCCATTTGCATGTGTACTTTGAATATTGAGGTTGTTGCGCATAGCGAACAGAACTTGCGCTAACGCATCCCCCTGCTCCACTCTGGCCACTTGCACTGGCACAGTGCCACTGTGCCATGCGCACTGCGGGTGGCCAGGGTGTGATATTCAGCAATGCCGTGCCATGGCACAGCATCGTTGAATATCACCCTGTCAATGCCCCTGCGCAGCCAAGTTGCGCTGCACCCAGGCTTGCGCCACACCCTGTCACAGTCTGAATGTCCGGGCGTATGTGTTTAAACAACATAGCATCAATAGTTTTAACAATAACCAACATATAAAAACATTTTGAAAAAGGTTGTAAAGCATACCTCTTAAACAATCATATGTTGAAATCTTGAATTTTACCTTCAGAATAACCCTATCTGTTCTATCTCCTGCTACACATGCAGAAGGAGTAGCAATCTACATGTGGCACAAATGCCTCTTTATGGGATGAGTCACGTGTGAACCCTGAGTATTGGAGTTGGTTCTTGGTCAAATCAGTTTCGAAAAGCTGCACTTGAGCATATATGGAATGCAAAAGGTGCCACTCATGATGACCAGCAGAGCAGAGCGGGGCCCTGTTAAAAAGTTACCACGGTTTACTGACATGCTCCGTGGTATACCTGCTGAACTTAAAGAGGAAGGAGGGTGTGCAGGGTCACTTATAGCCTGGAAACAGATTAAAGGGACACTGTCCACTCATTTAGGCCTCAGATTGTCCCTAGAATCAAAAACACATGTTACGATTACTCACATTCTGTAGAGATTACTGATGTAGCTGGTAGTTTGATTCTGATTCATTTTTTTGTTTTTTAAAAGTAAAAAACAGACTGCCTACTATACTGGTGTTACCACAGAAAAACGTGTTTATTTCCATTCTTTAATCAACTGCCACTGCATCTTTTCTGGACTTAGGAATGCCCAAAACACAATCTAGCCATGCCTGATGCTGTGGTAGGAGAGGAAACTGTTATACAGTGAGTGGCTGCACTGTTAGGGGGTGTTCCTAATGTTCAGTATGTATGCAGTAAGAGTAGAGCAAGGATTTGAAGTGAAACACGGTTGACTATAATTACACCATTCCCATGCGTTTGAGTTCCATTAAGAAAGCAAACAGATCAAACAACCAACAATGAGTTCTAGAGAAGGTAAGCAATCATTAAATGTGCTTTTTCAACTTGAAATAATAACATGCAAAAAGGGTTGACAGTGTCCCTTTAAATGATTAAACAATAATGCATGACAGGGTGTGTGTCATGGTGGGATAACATCATGCCGTGGGTGGTGGGGTGCCTCCAACACCTGAGAAGTGACATTATCCCACCATGACACACACCCTGGTGTGCGTTATTGCAACGATATAATGGCTTGTTTGTAAAAATGAAAAAAAGTTTAAAAATAACATTTAAAAATAGCTTTTTAGTTATTTTTATGTTTGTGTGTGCATGCAAGTGCAGCAGACATTTTGTTATGAAGAATGACATTTCAGAGGTGTGTCACTGTTGGGTCCAGTGTAGCTCAAGTGGCAATGGGCTCAGCAGTGACAGACCAATTAACAGGCACTCTGGTCATGACACTAGTCACTGTTTTCTGGGTGGAAACTTCTGTTAGATGGAAGGAACCAGCTGCCCCTATCAGACAGTGTCTGAGTTGTTTCATCTATATATCGCTGCCCAGCAACCAGCTGAGAAGCTTCATTACCGCTGCTACCCACCGACAGTCGATCACCAAGTAAACAACTCTCAGTATTTTCTGACACCGGTGTACCCAATCACCGGTGCTGGCTAGTATCCCCCACCCGGCCCATTTCCACTGTGCGACACCGAGGAGCCCACCCTCAGTGCCGCCAATCATGACAGCGACACTGGGGTGTCCAATCCCCAGTGTTGGCAACTGAAATAAAAGTGTCCCTCAACTCGATCCCGAGTAAACAACCCCCTCAGTATTTTCTGACACCATGGTGCCCAATTCCCGGTGCTGGCTAGTACCCCCCCACCACCTGGCCCATTTCCACTATGTGACACTGGGGCGCTCACCCCCAGTGCCACCAAACATGACACCGACACTGGGGTGCCCATTCCCCAGTGTCAATACCTCAAATAAAGAAAAATGTTCCTCATAGTTCTTTTTTAATTTTTTTAAATCTCTGTAAAAGACGGTCCATCGATATCTGTTGCTGCTGCCGCTTTCCTCCCCCACCTAACCCTCCCTCCCTCTCAGCACCTACCACCCTACACCCCCCCCCCAACTCTTACTTATCTACCGGGGGTCCAATGCCATAATCCTCTCTGGACCAGAGGCTCATCATCGCTCTTCAACGCTGGACTGGGAACTGAGGAAATCAAGTATGTGGTCAGTGTATTTCAATGTGTTTTGAACTTGTACTCGCAACTTGGTCATTTTTTAATATTTTCCCCCAAATTTAAAACATGGACTTTTTGGGACTCCACCTCATGAACAATGTAGGTGAAATTCTTCAACTCTGGGATGAAAGGTGATTTTGCAGTCGCTCTGTGAAATCACCCTTCGAGCAGGATTTGAAAAGTTTCACCAACTGGGTTCATGAGGTAGGGTCAAAAGAAGGCTATACTGACAGTTTATGATAGAAATATTAAAAAACAAGGTCATAAACATACGTCGAAGTGTTTCAACGCTATCTCATAACTTTGGCAATTTTCAATATTGTGACCCAAAATTTTCAACATAGCCATTTTTCCACACCACCTCATGAATGTACCAGCTGTTGTTTTTCAAATCCAGGCAAAAAAATTTATTTTCACACATGTGGCGCAAAATTATGGCTTGGCTGAGATTTGAAAACTTTCATCTACCAGGTCATGAGGTGGGGGTCATAAGAAGACATTTGGGGTCAAAATATTAAAAACCAAAAAAGTTATGATGGGACATTTCACACCACCTCATGAACCTGAAAAGCTGTTATTTTTCTAATCCTGACCAAAATGTGATTTTGCACTTGTGGTGCAAAAGGATGTTTCGTCCAGTATTTTATAAATGACGCCTGTCATGTTCAGAAGAGGAGGTCATACAAAAATGATGTTGAAATTTTGGGGTCAAAACTGTTACAAAAAAAAATTATAACACAGGGATTGCAGTTGACCCAGTGGGGACTACATTGCTTTCCCGTGCCAGTGACCCGAGTTCGGGCGCGAGCTCAGTGAGCCAGTTGAATGGGCCAAGGCTGGGAAAAGGCACTGCAGCATGCAATACTGTTTATAGCCTGGGAAGGGACAGAGTGGTGTTCCGGCACAAACACAATACTGTGTGGTGGGCCACGGAGCATTTCCTTATGAGGGGTTGACATTCATGTCGAGGCCTGATGGGCCCATGCGCTGCGCCTAAATAAGGCAGTTAGCCTGGTAGTTTTAAATTCAGTACAGGCATACACCTACAGTTAGTAGGAAGTCAGGATCCACCACAAATTACCAGGGCCACTGGAAAATTGCGGGCGCAATTTTTCCGCAATTTCTGCAATTTTCACCCTTCTCCGCACAAAATCTGCAATTTCTTACAATTTCTTACATTTATGGAATTTTTGACTAAAATTGTATAAAAGTATTTAAATTCTCAAGGAAATCTACTCAGATATGCTAACAATTTAGTACACAGACTTAGATTTGACCAAAACAGTATAGTGTGAGGTGAGAAGGGGTCACATGTGACTCTGCTTTCATGTGATTCCCTTCCCTGCTTTGGTTTCAAAATCCTCTGGTCATGCATATGTAGACTTGGACACTTTTAAAATCTGTGTGAAAGCAGACTGTTAGAGAACTTTTTGCTAACACAGAGACTGAAACAAGAGGTGTGAGAAGAGGTGCAAAGTGCCCCATTCACCTAAATGAAGCATTGACCACAATGCTTGTTTTTGAATGGTAGGGTATATTTTCCTTATATAAATACTTTCAATCTGAAAGGATTTTGATTCAAATGTGTCAGGAGTTTGGATGGCCTTGCTAATTATAAACTTGAATGTGCTTCTGAGGGGGTTGGTGACAGTGATTCCTTACATGTCAGTCTGCCACAACTGCATACTCACATACAAAACCTACAAAAAGCAAACATTTCTGAAAACATGCTGAACAGGTTAAGTATAGTTAAACATTTACCTTCAAATAGACAAAATAATTGCAACCCAAGTAAAATCACTGCAAACCGAGTAGAACAAAAGTACCATGTAGTGAAAACTATTGTATGATGTAATGAAAAGCTACTCTTATGATTTGATACTTTTATCTTGTGATTTTAAAATGTACTTACAGTGCTGATTAAGAACAGTAGTTATTTTAACAAAATAAACATTTTTCTTACTAGACCTTTATTAGGTACCCTGGTTATCTGTTTATTGTTTTCTTGCACCAAAGCAAGTAGTTTAAACAGGCTTCATTATTTAGCATCCAGAAACTGGCAAAATATGTTGTTTCAGGATGCATTCAGTATAGACTAACTGTAAATTACTGAATAAAATGTAGTTAGCACTGCATGACTTAGATGTCTTGATTTTTAGAAGATATGCTACATAATGATTAATTTTCAGTGCATTTCAAAAACACACACCTTTCTTCACATCAAAAGCATTTACAAGAGGCAATACATTTATCTAAACAATTTATGTGACCAACACATGCTGCAGCAAACAATACAATTTTTATTAGGGGGCAGTGGGGATGTATAGTGAACCCCCGCAATTTTTGCAAAAAAGTCCCCGCATTTTCGGGTAAAATGTTCCGCAATTTTCCAGTGGCCCTGCAAATTACTCATCTCACTATGTATGCCTGCCACACACATCATGCATGCAAACATTCAGCATTGACAAATGCTTGTTTTAATGGGTAGGTATACATAAAAAAGTTGTGCTGATTTATTCTTTGTTGCTGTTGCTTTGCCATCCCCATCAACTATCCTCTCTTTCTATTAATATCTGATTGCTGTTGATTCACATATCCCCATTCCTTCTGTCTTACACCCCACCCAGCCTCCATCTGCAGAGTTTTATTCTCTGTTTCTCTCTGTCTGTAGCCCCTCTTTTAGCCGGAGATCAGACCCCCCCCCAATCTCTCTGCCTCTCTCAAACAGTTTGGAAGTGCCTCCTGCTTTCTTCATAGTGGTGTTCAGTTCGTCCCTTCCTTTTAGGACTGTGGTTGTTGGTTCATGATCTGCCTGTGGTTCCCCTGGTGCAGTTGGTGTCTGTTTGTACCAGGGGAACAAAGAAGAAGCACTGATCTGTAAGTCAGTGACATGCAGTGTGCTTTTGAAAAGCACACGCACCCACTGTCCGAGCAGGGTAAGGAGCCGGGACTGCTATTACATTGAAGTCAATCACGGTGACAGCTTCTGTTAAACTTTCATTTTTTGTAATGAAAAAATAAATGACTATGTTTATGTGTCAGCTTGGACACATATTTATATGCCGTGGTTTGGGGACTGGTTTCTGACAATGGGAGGGAAAGATTTAAGTTTGAAAAACAACGAAATGCTGGCACAATTCACTTTGGCTATGCCAAAAGTGGGCAACTTGGTAATGGCACATGGAGTGATACATTTAACATGTCATGCAGTCTTATGTATGCTGGGACTTGATCTAGGATGTTGTGCTGGGATAACATCACAAGTCAAGTGCTTGGCTGACCAATCAGATTTCAGGATTAATTCTCTCCATTGTATAATCTTTCTATGATGTTTTGAGATTCCTCATAGGTGTCTGAAATCCAGAGATATTTATTTATTTATTTGCAATTTTTGACAAGGAAAAGCACACTAAGCTATAGTAGCTTGTTTCCAGATGCATCTAGGGGTGGATTGAAAGGACTTATTTTATTGACGGGGGAGTGGTAGCTGTGATGGATCCAACCAGTAGCATTGCGACAAAAATATTGCGGCACACATCAAAGCAGGCAAACCATCACCACCTGTAATGTCGGCATGTAAACACATCACCGACCCAAACCTCGTGGGCAGTGCAATGTTAGAATAGACCTGGTGACCACCTAGTCCCCATCCCACCCACCAAATAATGGCCCCAGGAACAGAGACGGCAGCCAGCCCCAGTGTGATACGCTCATTCATTCAGTTCAGTCGGACGGTGAGTGGAGGCTGTGCTGGCTGCCTGCCCATTGCTGGGGTGTGTTGGGAGTGCGTGGTGGTGGGGATCTACCTGTCAGGGTGGGGGGGGTCCACTAGATACCAGGGATATAGTAATTTGCACTGTGTCATGGGACACAGGTAAGCAATCAGCGGCGGTGGGTTGGGAAGGGGACTGGCCATCACACTGGGGCTGGCTGCCGTCACTGTTCCTAGGGCCATTGTTTGGTGGGTGGGATGGGGTCTCGATTTGTTGTCAGTATTTTCAGCTGTTTCAGAACACCTATAGTTGAATATCACTTTCTTGTGATTAAAATGAACTTGAATGCAACAAAAAATGCTGCTGGCCTTGTTATTAGACACTGGGGACATCAGAGTTAATTTCAGGCCACAAAGTTAAAAAAGTTTGAACATAGAGAACATAAAATGAAATCAGGCACCATGTAAATAGATCTGTAAACAAACATGAACAGAAAGGATTGACATCAACAGCTGCAAAGTGCACAGTGAAGCATAGAAATGCTTTGTAAACATTAGCTGCTGCATCAAGATAGGACTGGGTGCTGTTCTCCAACAGAGAGAGAGAGAGAGAGAGAGAGAGAGAATGATGGATCGTGGTCTAGCTTTTGGTGCAGTTGGGCATGGGGCGAGTGCGCGGTGAGTCTGTCCTTAGGAATTGAAATAATGTGAACAAAAGGATCTGAATGAACATCATCATATCAGCAGGGTTTACTGCCTTCGTAGATACCATGTATCCTGATGTTGGATCTATAGCATCCAGTTTCTGTGTCGTCTGTATGGACATGCATATAATCCTTGTAGTTCCTCGCTGCCGCGCCTCACTTTTCCAAAGGTCCTTTGCCTTCCTAGCCCCTACCAGGATAAATAACCTACCTAGCACCATTGTAAACATGAATAGTATTGGCATCTACAAAGCACACCTCAGGAATCATCTACAGTCTTCCAATCCCTGTGACTGCCATGGATCCTAGCCCAGCCCAACTCCCTTCCTAGTCTGACTAAAGCCTCTGGCTGTTTCTTGACCCCCCCCCACCTGTACCCATCGAATTGCTAATTAGAGGAGATTTAGTGCAACAACTTGTGTAACGGTTCCTGAACCGAATACGACGAACCTACTGGTATCCACATGTTAAGTCTTTTACTGTATTTCTTGTACCGTTCTTTGTTACCTGTCTCCCCCTGCTGAACCATTTTGTATAGTTCTCCAGGTTGTATCTGTGTCTGACGTGGAACCTTTGAAAAGGAGTCTTTGACTCAAAGGATTTTCCGAATAAACAAATAAATAAAATAAAATAAATAAGAAAAGTAAGATCCTTTCATGTCTGCAAACTGATTCCTGGATGCCATTTAGCTTGGTTTCAACTACTTAAGCAATATGGTGCAACCATGGGTTGCATTAACCATATGTTAGTCATACCCTAGGGAAGTAATGTGGCAGAAGGTGAATTGAGTGCCACATATCCCTAGGATGTGGTTAACATATGGTTAATGCAACCCCTAGTCCTACCTTATTGCTTTAATAGCACTGCGAAGAAAAGTATATACAAACCAACTAGTTAAATTCTGTTTTCAGTAATTATACCATGTACTATATTAAAATAGTCCTTCTGCCATTTGAGTCTAGTCCACCTCTACTGTCCACTGTTCCAGGGCAGCAATGTCCTTTTTTAAATCCTTAAATTCACCCTTAAGTTCTGCCCTAAATGGCTCAATCCCCTTGAAAATTGTTTCCAATTTTATGTTTCTGCAGAGCTCTCTTAGACTTGGTTAAAGAATGTATCATAGGGCTTGAGGCTAGAGGCCTGAGACATTTCTAAACTGGAAAGCTCTGGAGGTAGTCCTGCATCATCCACTGTCCGCAGGGCAGTTTTTCTCATGGCAGGCCTCGTAATCAGCTGCGAATCCCTCCTCCTTAACGTTACTGGTGATTTGGTGTTAGCTGACAGGTTTTAACCTGGCAGTTGTGGTTGAGCTAGAGACGGGCTCAGGGATTAGGTGGCCATTAGCTCTGTGACATCACCAGAAGTTCCTTCTTTAAGCTTTCTATGTAATTTTGATGGTCAGGTACACTACATATAGCATTGGAATGGGGGGGGCAAAGCTGGAGCTCCTATAATTTGATAGCCATGTTGGGGGAGGCTCTGCATTTGTACTGTAAGTAGCTAACAAGCAACAGCTTTGAGAGGATTCCCACTCATGCAGAAAATAATATTTTCAATGTATGGCAAAAATGTATTTTAAATATTCCCATCTTGGTCCCTTTGTAGTGTATTTAAAATATATGAAAAACTGGGAAAATGTGAGATTTTTATGTGAACAATATGTAGATTTAGATAACAGATTCCCAATATAAACAGAATTGCTTGCATGTTTCATATTGCCCATATATTTGGCGTATATGCATCTTCCAGTGTTGCCAGCCCTGCTATGCAGCTTTTGTTGGTGTGAGTCGCGTGGGGTTAGTAGCCGATTCAGTCTCAGTGAAGATGACTGGCAGTTGCTTGTGCTGTCCCAGGGCTGGTAGAGGATTTATCAACTTCAGTGACACTATGTCGGAGGCACAGACTGAAGAGATTTATACCCTTCAAGCTGAGCAGAAACCCTTCTAGAGATGATTTGCAGCGCCATAAAATGACAGTGTTATTGGTTGTTTTCATGTTCAAGCTATGTTGAGTGATGCAGCAGCCACTGGAGTAATTTCAGAGATGAATCTCTCTATTGTGTGACTGAAATCTATACCCTCCAGCCAAGGGCTTCCTTTTGATGGGCCCATACTTTTACTACTGGGTGTACAGATTATGTCATTAAATTAGTGTTCAGTGAGACAGACAGCAGGCGGACGTCCCTCTGTTTAAAAAAACAGGTGCTTTATGTCTGCAGAACTTTAATTAACTTCCATGCTTCCCCTATCAAATCCAGGGACAGCATTCTGCCCTCTGTCTCGCTTTATTGTGGCCCAGTTCAGTATGTCATTAGCCCATACCATATAAAACACTCCACAGTTTTAGTTTCATCATTACAGAGGATGTCAGATACTGGGGTAATCCTGATAGAGATCCTCAAGTTCCTGAAAGGAATGAATAAGGTAAACCATGAGGAACTGCTGAGCAGGAGTGGTAAGTCAAAAATCACAGGGACATGACTGAAAGCTGATGTAGGGAATTCGGGAGCGATGTGAGAAAGTTTAACTTTACAGAGAAGGTGGCTGAGCCATAGAAAAGCCTACCAGCTGATGTGGAGGGTGAAACCCCATCAGTGGTTTCAGGCACCAGTGTGACAGAGTTAAAAGATTAATAGTTACTCTGAGGGGTAACAATAAGTCTGGGGGTAAGAGGGGGAAGCGAGAGTATCAACGCCATTTATATATTAGGTCTCATGGTAGTATAGGGTATAACAGGACAGACTGGATAGACTGATAGTCATTTGCTGGTGACATTTTCTGTGTTTCTGTCCTGCAGGTAACCTTTTCAAAAGTTCTCTTGGTATAAGAATAACTTCAGAAGGAATTGTGTAAGTTCAATCCACTGCCTCAGGAAGGGTTTACGAGATAACAGTGGATCTTTGTCTTGTGCACATTCTGTTCACAAAAGTGTGGACAGCAATTTGGAATAGAAGTATGACACCACTGGCAGGACTGGCGTAACAATAACATCTGGCTTTCCTTGTGATTTTTAGTACGATCTCCTTACACTGATTAAACTCTGAAGGGCAGTTTGAAATGAACGTGGGAATCAGGATGAAGTGCAGTAACAAAGGTTCAGGGTGCAGCCGCTTCACTGGGAATGCCTTTAAGAGTGATGAAAGGAACACGAATACAAGGGATGTAGTGTGTTAACACTAAGGTTGAATTCAGAGGTGATTCCTTTCTACATGGAGAATGTGTCCATAACAACTGTTTCAGGATCCGTCTAGCAGCCAAACTGTACCAGCCAAACTGATCTGGGATCCGTTTGTACCAGAGGTGTCTAATGACAGCCAGCTGAGTAGTGTCCTTTGCCCTTGATGTTGACTTGGAGGCAGGTACTGTAGGCTGTTTTCTCTGCATTTAACTTGAAAGAAACTGCCCTGGATTTGAAACCAGGTAGACTGATGTGCATGCTTCTTAGATCTGTGACCTAACCTCTAGATCTAAAAAACTGGAGGTACCACGTCCTTAAGTGCAGCTTGGTGGCACACTGGAAATTACTTAGAGCAGCAAGCAAAGGCTCAGGGGTTTGAATCCACAAAGAAAGTATTTTCAGCTAGAGACCACTGTTCAAATACTAGTAGGATTTTTTTTCAATTTTTTTTCTTGTTAGACTATCACTAGAGTGTGACTCCATGGTGGCGTGGAGTTAGGGTACCAGGTCAATATAGCGACGGGTTAATGTTGCAAGCAAAACCACAAAGTAAAAACAGTGTGCAGCAAAACAACTACAGGGGAAAAAATTGTGTAGGGAAAATATAGCGAGGGTAGCGGTAACGCTACCCCTGTAGCTGCAGGCTAGGACGCAGGGATGCAGAGGATGAAAGATCTGCTGGGTGGTGATCTTCCAACCAGCTGCTCTGACTCAGAGGTTAGGGTCACAGGCAGTGGAGGGCAGCAGAGTGCCTGAGGACCAGGGTTTGATTCATGGTCCCTTGTGATTTATGTTTTTTTATGTGTAAGGTTTTTGACAATACCCACCCCCCCCCAGGTTTCTCCCCATCCGTGAGTTGCCCAGTAGAGACTTGGGGCAGTGAGAGGGCCCTTGGCCTCATGATAATCCTGGGCTGGAACAGTTTTTCCTACAAGTGATAAGTTGCACAAATTCTGTGACATTTAGCCCCGTCTACTATGGCAGCATTTTAACTTTAAGTCTTGCAGGCTGCTCTCCTCAGAAGCTGTGAAGCTTTCTTCTTTGTTTTTTGCTCTTGTTTGTGGGGGTGCTTTGGGGGTAGACGGGGGGGTAAGGTTTTATAATTTAGAAATTATAGTAGTGTGTGATAGTGTGTAAATGCGTTAGGGTTTTTCTTGTATTAGTTGTGTGGTTGTTTGTATGGTTGGTAGTTGTTAATTGTTTACTGGAGCTGTTTGTTTAGGGCAGGATGTGTCTGAGGAAATCAGTGTGTCTGGGGCAGCCTAGGATTGTGTACGAGGTATCCCAGCTTTTTGATCTGCAGCCCTTTACTGACCTCCCAATCTCCACCATACAACTTGTTGCTGTAGGGAGATCAGAATTAAGAGGTCTTGCATCGATTGACCATGACGAGGTGTCTCAAGCACTTTGGGTGGTGGTAGGATTGAGGTTATTGGGTGCAGAAGGTGCCCTGGGTATTGACGGGTCCTAGGGAGAGGCCAGACGTGTTTGGTTCCTGTCCTCAGAGTACCCACCAGACCGAGTGGGCTAGTAACCAGAAGGGCTACGATAACAGATTTCCCCCCACCATGCTTTACCACAACGATGACATAATACTAGATGCTGACTATATGGTCAATGTTTTCAACATAAAGCATTAATGGATTACAGTGCTGTCCTCCTCCCAAAACTGGCTACATATCCAGATGGAAATCCGACCACTGACCCCCTCCTTCCAAAACTAGGACCTGCCCAACCTTTTACTTCAGACAGGTAACCATCAAAGAAACAAGGAAATACCTTACTAGAGTCCTTGGCAAAACGAGGATGGGTGGTGACGGTATAGACATGAAACTGATCTCTATCGACCTTCCCGAGGTCATCAGACCCATCAACAAGCTATTCAACCTATCCCTCTACCTGTATACGTTCCCCTCTATCTGGAAAACCTCCCTGGTCACACCTGTTCACAAAGGGGGTGCTCGTTCACTGGTATCGAATTACATACCCATCTCAATTCTCTCACCTCTCTCTAAAGCACAGGACAAGATCATAGCCGACCAACTCACGGATCACCTGCACAACTACGACCTCCTCTCCCCTTCAACAGCACGACTTTCGCAGGCTGCATAGTACTACCATCACCCTAATTAACTTCACTGGATACGTACATGAGGCACTCAACCAGGGTCAGCTGGTCTGGGCAACTTTCAGAGACCTAACCAATGCCTTTGACCTTCTGGATCACCAACTGCTGCTCCACAGGCTAAGCGGCCTAGGGCTGTCCCCAGTCACAATCTGGTGGTGCTCCAGCTGTTTATCCAGGAGATCTCAGAAAGTCAAAATTAACTGTGCCAACTCCAACACCTGTCAGGTCTCAGTAGGGGTCTCTCAGTGGTCCATACTGGGCTTGCTCTTATTTAACCTCTTTGTGAACCACCTCCCTGACACCTGTCCCTCATCTGAGATCTTGCTTTATGCAGATGACATAGTGGTATTCTCTCAGAACTCCTGCCAAAAGCACTTACTAGGGAGCTGCAGCAGAACTTTAACCAACTACAGGAATGGACAAGGACAGCATATTGGTGCACAACAGTAAAAAAAAACAAGATGATGCTCTTTGCCAGATGACAAAAGAAAAGATGTACTGTACCCCTCTCAATTACCTGCAACTCTCACACCACTTTGGAGCAGGTATCTTCGCTCTGATATCTTGGCCTCACAATAGATGAGTCCTTGTCATTTGATGAACATATATTCAATATTATGACTGCTGCCAATAAGAAACTAGGGGCCCTATACAGGCTTCGGTTCTGCCTTACTCCCGAGGCCAGGAAACAGGCAGTCAGAGGTACAATCCTACCTATCCTGGACTATGGGAATGTTGTCTATGGGGCTCGTCACTGATACAAGCCTGCTCAAAGTGTACACCTCGCTAAATAAAGCCTGTAGGTTTGTGTTAGATGCTGATCGCCTAACGCATACATGCGACCTTTACATAAGGACTGAATGGTTCCCATTTACGGACCGCATTAAGCTTAATGCCTGTCTTCTGGGAAAGAAAGCCCAACTCGGACTTGCATCTCCCTCCCTGCAAGCCTTATTCCATCCTGCTTCAGCTGAACATGCCACTAGAAGTGTTAATAAGCAAGCATTAACTGTTCCATTCAGAAGGACTGCATTGGGGAGGCGGGCCTTCACAGTTCAGGCTTCCACCTGGTTAAATGAGCTACCACCTGCTACCACAAGCCTTACACACCTTAGTCCTTTCAAGTCCAAGCTAAGAAAGTCTGTCTCCCCCCTGTACACTGCTATTGCCACTCTTAACCCACAAGCCCTGCATGCCACTGTCCTCGCAAGCATGAGCAATACAGACTGTCTCCCCACCTGTTCACTGCTATCGCCACTCTTAACCTGGCTGTTACCTGACCCCTAAACACAGGGCCTGCCAAGGTTCATCTTGCACTCTACAAATTGGCCTGAAGCTCCCTGCTCTACACCTGCCCTACTGGCCTACCTACCATGCACCCCCCTACTCCTCTCACCTACTCCTTGTTAGCCCTCGCCTCCCTATTCCATACCCTCCCTACCCATAAGCCTAGCCTCATTCCCCTCCTCTGATTCCTCTTCTGCAACCTATTCCTTATTATTTCCCACTGCCCTGACTGTTTACCACAGCTATGCTTACTCCCCAGGATGTAGCCTAGTAACCAATTTAAGTATCAGGAATGATGTCCAGCCACATCTCCTGTTCCTCCTTACAAGCTCCTGTATAGCTTCAACCTCTGATTTTCTCTAGTTAGTACCTAACGTGACTTATGCACTTTATTGTCCGACCCTGCTTTGTGTACTGTATCCCTGTGTACCCTGTACCCACGCTGTGGTTATGTATTGCTTTTGTCTTTGTTACCTATGTTGTGTTGCTATTTCCAATGCTATTGATTGCTACTGATCACATTATGATGTTTTTGGCAATGCTTATTTAGCAGCTATTGACTCCCAAACTCATGTATTCTCCCCTCCCTTTCTCCCTTTATGATAAGGATCCTTTGTAAATGAGCTTTTAGCTCAAAGGTTGTAATTCTGATTAGTCAATAAATAAATAAAATTCACCAGTCCCCTGAGGGCAGTGGTTTCCTCGGTCGATCTGGCATGCATCACCGAGACCTGGGTGGGTGATAAAGCTGTGCCCCCGGGTACTCGGTGGTGCACTGCCCCAGAGTGGAGCACAGTGGCGGGAGAGTGGCCATCTGTTTTGGATCTGAGTTTGGCTTCACTGTGCACTAGATAGGACGACCAGGTTCCTTTGAATGTGTGGCCGTATGTGGGGATCTGGGCACAGGCTGCATGGTTCTCCTGAATTACCACCCTCCGGGGCAGTGGGTGAGTTCCTGCAGGAGGTAGCTGACTTCATCATCAGTGAGACATTGGAGTCCCCCAGATGCTTAGTTCTGGGGGATTTCAACGTCTGGGATGATGACAAATCCTCTAGGCTAGGTTATAACCTCCTCCAGATGATGTCATCTCTGGGTCTGTTGCAAGAAGTTTCTTCTGTGACCCACCAGGGCAGCCACATGTTAAACCTGGTCTTCTCTCTTGGGTTTGAGATTAGTAATTTCAAGACTGATCAGGTTGCTTGGTCCGATCATTGCACAGTGGAGTTATCATTCGGGCCCCCCCACCAAGAGCCTTTCCACTGCTGAGTTGGTGAGCTACTACCCTTTGAGGGGTTTGACTCTGGAGAGATTTTTTGGCGGTAGCAGATCTATCTAGTGTGAGTAGTGCACGCATAGGGGGTACAGGCGAGGCAGTTGTCTCCTATAATAGAGCGATGTCTACTGCACTTGACTTTCTCGCACTGATCCATGTACAACCCAAGTCCTCTCACTCAAGGTCCCCATGGTTTGATGGAGAAACTCAAGGCAATGAAGATTTTGGGTTGGAGGTTAGAGCGCTGCTGGCGGAGGTCTGGGCTGGAGGTGAACAGACTGGCCCTGCGCTCACATTATTGTGAATATCAGGGGGCAATCACCTGTAAGACTAGACTGCTGCAACTCCCTGTACTTAGAGCTACCGGGGGTTGGTACCCACCGCTCGCAGCTAGTGCAGAATGCTGTGGCGCGGCTGTTGATGGGGACTCCTCGTTTGAGTCACATCACACCGATGCTGCGCGAGCTGCACTGTCTGCCTATTCAGTGGTGGATCACCTTTAAGGTCAGGCTTCTGACCTTTAAAGCCCTGCACAGATTGGGTCCAAGCTATCTGCAAGAGCTCCTAAATCCTTACTACCCCAGCCGACCTCTCCGCTCAGCTGGCAAGGGGTTGCTAGAGATTCTCAGGGTACGACTTAAAACATCAGGGGTCCGTACTTTATGTACGCGGCTCTGACCCTATGGAATTCTCTACCTCGTCAGATTCGGGAGTGCTTGACTGTGGAGAGCTTCAAGAGGGCCATTAAGACCCATTTATGGCAGCTTGCTTATGGGGTTTAAATTGTTATAAATTGATCAGTATTCACTGCTTGTTGTTGATGAATTTTTATGTTTTTTATTTATTTGATTTTATCTGTTTTAAGTTGTACAGTGCCTTGACTAGAGAAAGGCGCTTTATAAATAAAGTTATTAGTATTATTCTTATAGTAAGAAGGCAGAGTTCCTGTCCAGGGAGATTGCTGCCGGGAAGAATCGACCAACAGTGCTATTTCAGACTGTGGTCAGGCTGCTAAACCCAGCCTGTCTACAGCTGAAAAAAGCCTTTTCCGACACTTTATTCGAAGAGTTTTCTCGTTTTTTCTCAGACAGGTCCACCATCCAGCAGGGTGTTCCACCAGTGAGCCACAGTGTGGTCAACAGTGATCGCCTTTGGCATCTAGAGAGCACTCTGCCTAGTTAGAGGGAGTTTAAACCAGTGGAGGTGGCCGAGGTCATTGAGGTTGCCCTTAAGCTGAAGCACACTTATTGTGAACTGGACCTGGTGCCAATGTGTTTCTTGATGGGATGTGTCGAACCATTGGCCCAGTGTTTGCCTTGATTGTCTGGTGCTCTGCCTCTGATGGAGTCTTCCCAGATGCCTTGAAGGAGGCACTGGTTAGAACTCTTTTGAAGAAACCATCACTAGATGCTGACGTCAAGTTGAATTACCATCCAATCTCCAACCTCCCATTTGTAGGAAAGGTTGTTGAGAAGGTTGTGGTGCTGCAGCTTGAGGAGCACCTCATGGCCTTTGATCTTTATGAGCTTCTCCAGTCTGGGTTTCGTGCGAGGCATAGCATGGAAACCACATTAGTTCAGGTGCATAATGACCTCCTCAGGGCTCTAGATCGAGGAGAGGGGACAGTTCTCATTCTTCTCGACCTCTCTTCAGCTTTTGACATGGTAGACCATTGGGTGTTACTCAACCGCCTGATGGAATTTTGTGGAATTACTGGCACTATCATCTGCTGGTTTGAGTCCTATCTCACGAATAGGAGGCAATGGGTAGTGATGGGGAATTTCTCCCCCTCTCCTAGCCTCCTGTCGTGTGGAGTACCTCAGGGTTCGGTCTTGTCACCAGTGTTGTTTGCCATGTACATTCTGCCCCTGGGAGAGCTCATTAGGAAATACAGTTTGGGCTTTCATTGCTATGCTGATGATACCCAACTGTATCTTTCCTTTGCCCCTGGAACATCCAGTGTGGTAGAAGTGCTTAACAACTGCCTTGCTGTGATCAGTGACTGGATGACCTCCAGCTGGTTGTAACTGAACCCTGATAAGACAGAGGTACTGGTGGTGGAGTCGAACAGAGGGCATGACAGGATGGCCTCTGGTGCAGCAACAGGGTAACTCCTGGGGTCTGTGCCGTTGAAGGCCTCCTCTAGGGTGTGTGATCTTGGTGTGACCTTTGACAGCAGAATGACATTTGAGGTCCAGATGTCATCCGTTGTCCGGACCAGCTTTTACCATCTTAGGAATATTGCCAGAATCAAGCCCCTAGTTCTCCCCATGGACCTCCCCATCTTGGTGCGTGCCTTTGTGACATATAGGCTCGATTACTGTAATGCACTCTACCTCTGAGTCTCATGAGGTACACTCCACTGGCTGCAGCTAGTGCAGAATGCAGCTGCCAGGTTGCTGATGGGGCAGTCATAATACTGCCGCGTCACCCTGGTGCTGCGTGAACTGCAGTGTCTGCCGGTCAGGTGGAGGAGCCTCTTCAAGGCGGATCTGCTCACCTTTAAGGCTCTACATGGGCTGGACACTGGATACTTGTTAGACCTTCTCATACCCGTTACCTCGGTCTTCTCCCTCCATTCTTCCTCTAGGGCCCTCCTTGTGATTCCCAGGACGAGGCTAAAAATGGCCGGCGACAGAGCATTTAGTGTCACCGGCCCCATCCTGTGGAATTCGCTTCCTCCATCTGTGAGGGAGGCCCCTTCAGCTGAAGTATTCAAAGTCCGCCTCAAAACCCTCCTGTTCAGTCAGGCCTTCCCAGACACTGTCTATCAGACCACATCTTTGGGATAGCCCTTTTAATGACTGATTTTAGCTTAGATTGTGCTTATTTATATGACCTGTTTAATTTATTAGTGTTGTCATTTATGTATCTGTTTTAGGTTAATGATAGTTTTGTGATTATGTGTACAGCGCCCAGTGCCTCTGGGATTGGGCGCCTGAAAAATAACATTTGCCTTGCCTCCCCTGGCAGTAGTTATATTAATTTGTGGGAGTTCAGACGGCACAGTCCCCCATAACAGGGGGTGCGGAGTGCACAGCCCCCCACAAACAGTAATTTCCTCTGTGTGTGAGATTTTTGTTAGCTGTTTTACATACACAGATACTGTAGATAGATGTTGTTGGCAGATAAGGACCGCTTAAGGTACCCTAGATGCTACAAGTTCCCCCCCTTTTGCCCTAGCTTGATAATTCCCATGTGCCTATCCCATGCATTCTTGAATCCCTGAGCCATGGCTGCTCCACCACCTCCTGGGAGAAACTGTTCCATCTCTCCACCACCCTTTCAGTGAAGAAGAATTTCCTCAAGTTCCACCTAAGTTTTCCCCCTTTTAGTCTCATGCTATGCCCCCTTGTTCTGCTCTTTCCCTTCATGCGAAAGATGCTCCCCTCTGGTACCCTGCTGATCCCCTTTAGATATTTAAAGGTATCTATCTTGTCCCTCCAGAGAGTACAAATTGAGAGCTCTGAATCTCTGCTCATATGACTTATGCTGCATCCTGGACACCATTTTGTCGCCTCCTCTGTACCGTCACCATCCTGTCTGTGTCCTTCTGGAGATGGCCCTTTGGCATTCAGTGTTTTTACTGAGCGCTATATTTGATTTAGCTGTTTCAACTTTGCGGCATTTGACCACACTGTAGTAGCGGTATTGACCCCGTGACTGGAGTTAGAATACTATATATATATATATATATGCCAAAGAGACTGCAAGACAGTAACATGTTGCCTCAGAGGTAACAAGAGCAAAAGAACTCCTTGTGCTAACAAGCATGCAGAAGAGTAGCCAGCATAGCCCAGTGGTTAGGGCACAGGATTGTGAACTAGGAGATCTAGGTTTGAATCCCAATTTCCCTAATATTCCTTCAACCTCACATTTCATTAGAAATGGTGATCCATGGCAGCATGGTGTTGGAATAGTAAACCTACACTAAAGGGAGTTAAATGTAAGGAAAAAACAGCTCTTGCAGTGGAGTATTTACACAGTAAGCTGATCTCAGAACAGTTCAGCTGGTAAACTAATGCTGGACTATTTCAGCTAGTAAACTGATCCTGGAGCATTTTGGCTGCCAAACTGATCCAGAAACAGTTTGGCTGGTAAACTGATCCTGGAACAGTTCATCTGGTAAATAATCCTGGAACAGTTCAAATGGTAAATGGATCCTGGAGCAGTTCAGATGGCAACCAGATCCTGGAGCAGTTTAGGTGGGGAAAGTGATCCTGGAGTAGTTCACCTGGTAAACTGGTCCTGAAGCAGTTCGAGTGGTAAATGGATCCTGGAACAGTTGGACTGGTAAACTGATCCTGGAGCATTTCGTCTGATAAACTGATCCTGGAGCAGTTTGTCTGATAACCAGTTCTGGAGCCGTTTGTCTGGTAAACAGTCCTGGAGCAATCTGGCTAGTAACCGGCCCTGGAACAGTTTGACTGATAAGCAGTGCTGGAGCAGTTTGGCTGATAAGCAGTGCTGGAGCAGTTTGGCTGATAGACTGATCCTGGAACAGTTTAGCTAGTAACATGATCCTGGAGCAGCTTGGCTGCTGAATTGATCCTGGAGAAGTTTAACTGGTAAACTAACCCCAGATAACTTTGACTGGTAAACTGATCCTGAAGCAAGTGTTACAGGAACAATCCAACTAGAGATGATTTTGCTGACCCTGCCGCAAAAAAGAATGGAGTATTATGACATCCTAATGAAGTCAATGCACACACCTTTAGGTTAGTCACTCAGGAGTGAAGCTTTAAAAACATTTCTAGAAGATGTGTCACATTATTAAAAGAAAAAACATACTTATCTTGACATTTATTATACATGAAATGATAAAATGGCAAGGAACAATCCTGAAACATCATGGGCTAAGAGGTAGTAGCTGACCATGCATTAAAAAGCTAGCAATGCTCGGTCAGGAGCCAGATCTGATTACAAGAGCAAAAAGGCCTTATTACGTACAGAATCTCAGGGACTATTTCATGCATATTATTTTTCCATAAAATTCACATCAAAAATGTTTCACTCTGCATTTAATTCTTAAAAGCAGTGAGCCATTTTTTAAGCATTGAAGGATTGCATTGAAGGATTTTAATGCATGTATTAGGGGGGTTAGAACCCTCTTCTTCTTGCCTCATTCCCCTGGGGCATGCATTAACATCTTTTGATGCATACTTTAAAATCATTCATTCACAAAAATTATGCACACACCTCTGCATCTTAAAAACCTCCACATACACTTTAAAACTTTTCATTTTATTGAGATAAAATCAACACCCATCTTCTTCGAATCCTGTCAGGGACCTGACTTATGCCTGACATGTTGCGGATCAAACTGACTTTATCAAAGGCCAGTTTGATCCGAAATGCATCAGGCATAAGTTGGGCCCATGATAGGATGCCAAGATGATGGGTGTTGATTTTATCTCAATAACATGAAGTTTTAAATGTAAGTTTTAAAATCTCAATGGCGGTTTTTAAGATGCAGTGGTGTATGCACAGTTTTTGTCAATGAAGTGTGTATTTTATTGGTAGCACCACTTCGCAGTGCAAACTTTTTTTGGTACTGTGTTCAGCATACTTTAAAATTCCTAGATGCACACCCTGTCATGGCTTACTGCTTTTGAATTTGATCTGCTACTCTTGACTACTTCCTTGGAGTCTGTTGTCTACCACTTACTTCTGTGGCCTCATTGCCTCACCTTACTTTGGCCTCTAAGGGCATAGGTGAGTTTTGCCCTTCAGTGTTCATGCTAGGTCCCACTTGTGAACCAGCCACAGGAAGGGCAGTTTAGCAGTGTTCACCAGCAAGGCCAGCCCATTTAGCAATCTGCCCAGCTCTCCCACTAGAGAATGAAAGCATCAGCTCCACACTGTAGTCAGTTCAGTAACTCATGCTTCTCAGACCCTGCAGCTGCCCTTGCTTCGTAGAGTGCAGTTTGGATAACCTTTCCTTCATCGATTGATGCTCATGGCCTGCCACTGCCTCCAGTGGCTGCAAGTGCATTCAGTCTTGTTGCTGCACCATCCTCATCTGATGCCTTCACGGTGCACTTGCTGCCTAGATTTGGGCTCCAATTCTAACTCACATGGCCCCTCCTTGGCCTCAGTTTTCTGCTGTCCTTGAGCGACTGCATTACTCTGTCCTGTCTTTTGCTTTCTCCAGTGACTTAGTTTATTTCAGGTCTCCTACTTGCTTGCTTGCTGCTATTCTACCCACTCTGATCATTGTTTGTTCTTGTTGTTTGTTCTCTGAGCTTCCTTGCCGCACCCACATGCAGCTTCTGGTTGGATGCTCCAGCACTTTCCTTATTGTTCTATTTTTCATTATATATTTGTATATATTTTTTTATTTTCAGGAGGCACCCTTTCAGTCTGGTAGCCATCTGCAGCTCTGCTCCACTACATCTGCACTTACCAAGAGAGGTAAGCTTCTGCCTTCATCACCTCCTCTGCTACATTTCAAAGCTGGATACAGCTGCTAATTTTTCCAGTCCCATTTAATTCTTGGGATTCTTATTCTACTTCACAAACCTCCAGTATTCTTACCTGGCAGCTTGAGAGGCATTCCAGTTGCTGGCCAGCTGCCATCCCTGTGCCGCAGGCAGAGTATCTACTGTTTGGCAGTACTGACTTCTTGTAATTCTGCTGCCTGGTAAGCTGCATTAGCTCTACTCAGTAAGCACAGCCTTGCTAGAGATCATACATCCATACCATTCTCCTCGGAGATTAGTTCAAACATATGTGCAAGCACCCACACTAAAGGTTCTCACAGGCCTCGGTGTCTGTAGCCCCACTCTTAGCATTCTGAGAGGATCATCACTTTGAGCTCAGCTCCTTGGATGCCATGGAGAATTTGCCCATAGCAATTACCCAGAAATGACAATTAGCTACCTCTTTCGCTAACCATACTGATTTTTAATTACTGTCTATTGCCTTATCCTTTCTTTGCCCTAAAAGTTTGCTGCTCTTTCATCTTTATAGTAGTAATCAAGTAGAACTATGCAGAATGTAAAATATCACTTGCGGAATTCAGGCAAAATTGCCATTCTGATTCTGTGGTGTATTATGGAATATACATGAAAATTTTGTGAAATTCTGCCAAAATTAAAATTTTAGTTATTTCCATCTAATTTTAAAATCACTCATCCAGCTGGCCCGGTGGCACTGAGGGTTGAGGCACTGGATGCCACACCTCACGTCACACTGCTGACCCGGGTTCGGGAATGGACTCAGGTTGCTCAGGGGGTGGCCAGGGCTAGGAAGGATTGAGAGTCCACTAACAGATTTCCTTCCTTGGGGAAGGGGGGCCAGTGCAGCGTGCTGTAGACTGACACCCAGCAGTGGCTGGGTGTTGGCACAGGTGTGTTGCCCAGAATGGGAAGGGCCCACATCCAGGGCGTTAGACTGCCTCGGCGGAGGCAGTCACCCTGCCCATTGCATGTTCATGGGCCCTGGGGCATAACAGGAGGAAACAAGCATTTGTCAATGCCAAGTGTTGCCTGCTGTCATTAGCAGTGGAAATGCAGGAGTTAGATGCAGTATAGGAATGGCAGTGAAGTATGGAACTGACGCCAACTCAACCCCCACCCTGCAGAGATGGACAGGCATTGGGGTGTGCCTTTGGGTTGTCGCCCATAACGGTCACGGCATTTCACCTCACCTTACCCTGCAGACCCTTACAAGTGTCGAGGTGTGCTTTGAAGTATTTGGGCTTTACACTCACCTCATTCCAAAGGAATGGGTGCAGAATAGGAGAGTGGGGTGAACTCTGGGGCCAAAGGGTCCAAGCTGCACGTCGATGCCTGCCACTAGCTGCAAGGTGGGGGTGGAATGGCATGAGCATTACTGTCGACAATCCCAAGTCACACCCCTGACGCCTGTCAGTCCCTACAGGGTTGGGCGTTATGGTCAAAAACCTAACACCTTGGGAATTTCTTGGTATTTTTACTCCAAGTTTTCAACATGGGCTTTTGTGATCCCACCGCATGAACAGTGACACTATCAGTTTGTTAGCCGAAAGGTGATTTTGCACAGCGATTGCCCATTTGGCACCACAGGTGTGAAAACACATTTCAAACAGGATGTGAAACATGACAGCTGTACTGTTCATGAGGAGGTGTAGAAAATGGCAATGTTGAAAATCTGGAGTGAAAATATAAAAAAAACTGGTGAAGTCAAGAGTGTGCATAGGAATGGCACAACGCACACCCGTAATATAATTAGTTTTGGGATTTTTTACAGCTGATTTTCAACATAGGCATTTTGGGACTTCCGCTCATGAACAGTGTCACAGTGATTTTCTTAATCAATCCCAAACACTGGTTTCCCACAGTGACTGTACTATTCTGCGCTGGAAGTGTGAAAATACATTTTGGCTAGGGTGTGAAAAATGACAGCTGTACTGTTCATAAGGAGGTGTGGAAAAGTGCCAATGCTGAAAATCTGGACTGAAAAGATTATGAATTTGTGAACTTACGAGGGTGCGTGGAAATTGCGCAATGCATGCTCGTAACACAGTCATTTCATGGACTTTTGTCACCAAATTTTCAACATAGCCAGTTTAAGACCTCTGCTTAAGAACTGTGTCACTGTGATTTTCTTAATCTGTCCCAAACATTGATTTCGCACACCGATCATGCCGCTATTCACTACATGTGCGAAAACATGTTTTGGGTGAGATGTAAAAAAAATGACAGTTGTACTGTTCATGAGGAGGTGTGGTAAAATGGCAATGCTGAAAATCTGGAGTGAAAATATTAAAAATGCTCAAAGTTACGAGCGTGCGTAGGAACAGCGCAACGCATGCTAGTAAAACAGTAATTTGGGGGAATTTTTGTCACCATATTTTCAACATAGGGTTTTTGGGGGTGTACCTCATGAACAGTGTCACTGTGATATTCTTAATCTGTCCTGAACATTGATTTTACACACTGACCGTGCCATTGTGCGCTACACGTACGAAAACATATTTCAGGCGAGATGTGAAAAATGACAGCTGTACTGTTCATAAGAAGGTGTGGTAAAATGGCAATGTTGAAAATCTAGAGTGAAAATATTAAAAATGCTCAAAGTTACGAGCGTGCGTAGGAACTGCACAACACACGCTAGTAAAACAGTAATTTTTGGGAATTTTTTCACCAAATTTTCAACATAGGGCTTTTGGGGGCCTACCTCATGAACTGTGACACTGTTGTATCGATAATCAGTCCTGAAAGGTGGTTCCGTGCAGTGACTTTGAAATCAACTTTTGGGATGGAATAACAAAATGACAGTGACTGAGTTCATGAGGAGGGGTCCCAAGAACCCCATGTTGAAAATGTGGTGAAAAAATTCCCAAAAATGGCCGAGATATGCAACAAAGTTGAAAACAACCTATTTATGCCATTATACAGCTTACCGGCATTTCTTCAGTTCGCGGTCAGCTTTGAAGAGTGCAGACGTGTTCCCAGTCCACTGAAGATCGTTGCATCAGGCTCCGGAGGTAAGTATGGGGTGGGGGGTGTGGGGAGGTGAGATATGCAGAGGGTGGGCGCGGGTTGAGGGAGGGACCACCGAATCAACGAGGGACCATTTTCTAGTTTACATGTGTATTTAAGAAAAAACCTTGCAGGAAGGTTTTTTGCAGGGACATTCAATTTTGGGGCACCTGAGTGTTTGGGGGGGCTGTAGCTGACAGGGATTGGGCACCCTGTTGGCACATACTGAGTGCTGAGGGGAACACGAGCCTGGGATTGGGCACCCGCACACACAAGAAATTGGGGGGCATTATGCTGACAAGGGTGGCTCCCCCACAGCAAAATTATCAGGAAGGGGGCATCCCTGGGCATCCCTGTCGGCACATATAAGTGGGGGTGGCAAGAGCTGAGGGGGATTGGGCACCCCTTGGCACACAACAAATTTTGAAGGGGGTACATTATGCCGACGGAGTTGGCTCCCCCGTTGGCAAATTGAACTGGAAGGGGGCATGCCGACAGGGGGATTGAGCACCCCATCAGCTTTTTTTTTAATTGAAATGTTTCCCCAGGAAGGCACATTGAATGGCGGGTGGCGGCTTTCTTCCGGCTTCCTGGGGACTATGAGAGGCTGACGGAGAAACCATCGCCATGGGGACACCAGTCAGCTGTTTTGGTAGCTTGTAATGCACCGAAACAGCTGATTGCTTGGTGACGTGGCCCGAATTTCCTGATGCATTTAGGCATTCTCCCGAACTGCTGAAAGCAATGTGTTGCTTGGACATGCGTAAGCAACACAAAAAATGGAGCTGGCAGGCTCCATGATGGCTGAGCTGTGCCCGCGCTGCCCCCAGCAATCTGGATGTTGGCTCCCGGGGGTGGGGGGAGGCTTGCGACCCTCACCACTGGCTCTGTCACCGGGGGGGGGGTAACCTGTAAGGGATGGATGGGTGCGGGGAAGCTTGGCTGGAGAGACGTATCCCCTCCGAGGGAGGGTCCGGAGCCACCTGCCCGCTCTGAGGAGGAGTGGAAAAAAAATGTAAATAGAAAAAAAAAACACTCATCCAGATATTATCAAATTTGGCAGGTGTACAATTTCTTAGCTTACAATGTGTATACAAGTGTCAGGTTGCAGATTCCTAGGTTGAAAAGGGGCTGAGTTATACTGGACCCAAAATTTCATCAGAATTTAATTCTTAGTTGTTTCAATCTAATTTTAACATTTTCAAAATGTCTTAATGGTTGAAACATAGAAACATAGACTTTGATGGCAGATAAGGACCACTTGGCCCATCTAGTCTGCCCATTTCTCTACCTACAGGATAGGCCACAGATCCTAGTTAACCAACAGCCTATTTCTTCCTACCCCCCACAAGAATTGCCTTATGTCTGTCCCATGCATTCTTGAATTCTCCCACAGTTTTAGACCCCACAACCTCCTCAGGAAGGCTGTTCCATGCATGCACTACCCTCTCTGTGAAATAATACTTCCTCACATTGCCCCTGAACCTCCCCCCTTCTATCTTTAAATTGTGTCCCCTTGTTCTTGCACGTCTCTTTTTCTGAAAGATTCTACCCTCTTGGACTTTGGGTGATTCCGCTGAGGTACTTAAAAGTTTCTATCATGTCCCCCCTCTCCCTTCTTTCTTCAAGGGTATACATATTAAGCTCCTTTAGTCTCTCCTCATACGGCTTCTCTTGCAGACAGATTTAATTAACAATGAAAGATGGGTATGTGTACCAAGTTTTACCTCTTAAGCTTTGAAGGGGGTTGAGGTATAAGCAGCCAAACATTTTGTCAGAATTTAATTTTCTATTATTTCCATCCAATTTTAAAATGACATATCCACATTTTACCACATTTTGAATATGTAAACTGCTGTGCCTCCTGGATATGTGTGCCATATTTCAAGTTGCTAGCTTTAAAGGCGACCGAGTTATAAGTAAACCAATGTTCAGAAAACATTTTTAATTGCATTTTGCAAGTATGCAAACTGTAAAATTACAAGCCTCTGTAACTTTAAAACTAAAGAACACAGTGCCACTAAGTTTGGCTGGTCCATAGACCTTAAAAAGGAGGCTGTTCGTGTCAATCATTTAATCTCTTGCTTAAAAGATGTCAATGTTATAAGCCGCCAGAAACTGCAAAATCGGTAATTAAAGTCGAATCCCACAAGTCTTTGGGAAAATTGTGGAATTTCATGATAATTTTATGGAAGCCATATTCATAAATTTTGCAAATCCATACATCTGACCTGGCATGGAGGAGATAGGAAAAGGCTGGTAAGATCAGTAGTAAGGCTGGATTCATGAAGGGACTCCTCATTAAAAGTAGCAGGAATGTGTTAGGGGCATTGCATGACCTTGTTGCATATGCAGGTAAAGTGATTGTCTGGCTGCAGTGCAGGTCAAATGAGTGTGTGTTTGTCTGCTTGCTTGTTTGTTTGATTATTGTGTTTGGAAGACCTCTGAGTTCAAGAGCCCTTTTTTCAAAGTTGTCCAAGTCAGGTAAGTTACGTGTAGCAAGTCAATACAAACATTCAAACAATAAACGCTGTATATGCATGGATAATTACATAAAAAACAACAGATTAGTATCATGTATTGCATCAGCTATTAACCACAAGGTAAGTAGGCAAGGGGTGGGGCATCGATAGAGGGAGCAGGATACAGGCAGGATAAGGGCTATGCTTACAGGCAGTGGAAGTTCTGGAAAAGGTGGGTGGTGACTTGGGCCTTGAAGGGTGACAGGGTGGGGAGAGTAGTACTAGCTGGTGGTAGGGAGTTCTAGGCTTTGACCGCTATAGAGATAAAGAAGTGCTGAACAAATACAGTTTCCCTGAGGGGTCAGAGTAGTTTGTGGTCCCCCATGGATCACGTACCATAGTTGTTCCTGACCATGGATAAGTGGTTACTAATATCAGGGGTCAATGTGCCAAGGAGGGCTGTCTTGTACAGTAGGACTTTGTTGAAGTTGACTCAGAGGTGGAAAGGAAGCCAGTTAGAGGAAATGTATAGGTCACAATGGTGGGAGTCTGGTTTTCTGTTGAATGAAAACCTGCAGGCCTGGTTAAAAGTGACTGAAATTCTTTCGAGGACTGTGCTACTGGTGGCTGAGTAGATGACTGCACCACAGTCAATCACTGAGACTATGAGGCTAGAGACGTGGATTTTTTTTCACATCAGGGTGAGGTTAAAATGGTTTCTGTATAAAAGACTGAGTTGCTGGTAGATGTTCTTGACCAGGGAGTCAATGTGAGATTTAAAAACAACGGGGACTCATCAAGATGCATGCCCAGGTACTTGATCACCTGGACAAAAACCAGAAACAGTGCACTCAAGAAGAATCCTTAAGATTACAGATTAAATAGTAATTTAGCAGTTTCATTAGTCAAAAATGACAAAACTCAGACATAACGTGCTGCCAGGTAAACTGCCCTGGCGCTTCGGTCTGTGACCTTCATCAGGGCCCCCAGTGTTACCAGCTTTCTTGAACCCTTCAGACACCTGCAAGAGTATTCAGTAGTGGAAACCACTCAACATAGACACTCTTTTGGGGCATTTCAAGGTCTGAATTCCTTCAGTCACTGCTCACACTGTACAGCACTCTGTTCTCAAGGACACGTTACCCACCCCTCTTTGTCACAGCTGAGATCCTCTTACTAAATTTATAGTAATGGTAGCCTTCTCTTTAGAGGCGGAAATATAGTTTTTGTCAGTTATAAATTAGTTTTCTATACCTCAAAGAACTCAGTCACAGAAACATGTAATGTATGAAAATAATTTGTAATACTGTACGTCAAAGTATTTACACATCTAATAGAGAATACTACATACACAGACTATAGGGAACAGTTATTCTACAGAAATAAAAAGAAAATGTTTGCATACAGCAGACGGAAATCACACAGAAAAAAATCTTATCACACTGTCTCATTTTCCCAGAGTATAGAGGTGTACCCTCACAGGACACTTAGTTGAATCAGGACAGACTTGAACCTTTAGATGGTAACTGTTCATAGTACCAAACCTGACTGGCTCTTTCAGGCTCTGCCAGACCTAAAGACCCTCTGGCTGCCCCGTGACACATAATCTAGTAGGTCACTCTGACATCATAGATTCAACATTCTTTGTGTCTGAATCTGTATTCTCATAAAAACTGGTTTGAGCTGGACTTTTGGACAAATGCATCTTGTTTTCTGTTCCAAGACCTGAGTCCAACAGGAATGTTTGGTTTACCTAGCAACTTTCTGACATCAAAAGACACTAGCTAAGCTTTACCATCAGTTGTCCAGGGGTCCTGCTATGATACCAGACAAGACAAATAGTAAAATGAACTCAGAGCTATCTGGTCTGTCCCTATTATAGATCTTGACTTTTTCTCTTTAGCTGCTAGATTTTAACTGAAACCCCTGCAGAAAGAATTGAATAAAATACACACAAAAATAATACAATGACAGGTATACATAGCAAATTGTTACACAGGGCCCCCGAGGGATGTCTCTTTTGGTGCAAGAGACTCCAAACCTGAGGTTTGGGTGAATGGATTGCAGAACGAAGCTGAGCAGTCTTATCTGCCAGAATCTCAGGAGAGGAGTCTCATGCTATAACAGACATCCCTTGGAGGCCCTGTTTAATTATTATAAATCACTCAAGTTTACTTGGAGTGATTTATAATAAATGTAGTCTTTTTATTTTATTTTATTGTGCCATCTAATTCACTGGTGTTGAAGTGGAGCACTCCTTCCTAATGCTGCCACAGAAAAGCATACTGCACATGGATGAAAGGTACAGCAGATCTGCATGCTGATTGGCTGAACTCACGTTACTGATCTATAATAGGGAGTACAAGTTCTGAGGACATGAGGAGGTCATTGTTTAATTACAGATGTTCCTAATGGGAAAGACGTCAAAGGGGATCTTCTCCGAGGTTCTCATGGTCCTGGGGCCTGTGAGGAATGACAGTGACATAAGTCAGACAAGTTAACTTGTGCTAAGATTCTGTTTAAAGAGGGAAGATTTTCTCACAAGGGACTTGTTAGCTGTGCTGTGGCTTTGATTTGTTGAAATCAGTCATTTACAATGAATAAAAACCATTTTAAAATTCATCCCTATGGTAGTCTTTGTCGCATGCTCCCCGTGCCCTTCAAACTATTACATAGAATCATAGTATGTGTTGGCAGAGAGGACTGGTAGGCCCATCTAATCTGCCCTATTTTCCCTGCCTAACACTACACCCTGGACTCTACCTGGTAACAGGTGTCCCTCCCTCCTCCCTTACCTCTGTTTATTATACCCATGTGTCTATCCCATGCATGCTTAAAGCTCCCCGCTGTCTTTGCTCCACCACTCTGACAGGCTGTTTCCCAGTGTCCGCCACCCTTACTGTGAGGAAGTATTTCCTCAGATCCCTCTTAAACCTCCTCCCCATAAGCTTCATACCATGCCCCCGTATTCTGGTGCTTCTCCTCCTCTGAAAGAGACTCCCCTCCTGCACCTTTTTCACCCCTGTGATATACTTATAAGAACATAAGAACGTAAGAAAAGCGTCGGCAGATGGGGACTGTGTGATCCATCTAGCCTGCCCTAGAAACTATCCCCCTCCCTGTGCAGCCTTCATCCTAACCTGTCCTTTATGTCTGTCCCATGTGAGTTTGAATTCCCCGATTGTCTTTGATGCTACCACCTCCTGGGGCAGGCTGTTCCATGGGTCTGTCACTCTCTCTGTCAAGAAGTACTTCCTGAGGTTGCTTTTGAACCTTCCTCCTACCAGTTTCATATCATGCCCTCTCGTGCATGCTGCCGTGTTCTATTGAAATAGATTGCCTGTCTGAGCTGCATTAAATCTCCTCACATACTTAAATGTTTCAATCATGTCCCCCCTGTTTCTTCTCTGCTCAAGGGAGTATAGGTTCAGCTCCCTGGGTCTTGCTTCATATGACCTGTGATGCAGTCCGTACACCATCTTAGTAGCCTTTCTCTGCACCGTTTCCTAATGGTCAATGTCCTTCTTGAGGTGAGGTCTCCAGAACTGACTGCAGTACTCCAAGTGTGAGCTCACCAAGGACCTGTAGAGGAGCATGATAACCTCCCTCTTTCTACTAGAAATACCTCTACTTATACATCCGAGGATGCCACCCACTTTCTGTACTGCTTTCTCACATTGTTTTCCTACCTTTAATTTGTCAGAGATGATTATGCCGAGCTCTCACTCTGTTTGTGTCTCCTCAAGTTGGGATGTCCTCCCGGTGTGTACTTTTTTTCAGGGTTCCTCTTTCCCAAGTGTAACCCCTAGGTGGCACTATCCCAAGAGCTACTACCCCTGCCTGCTTGGCTAGTAGCAGGTTAAGGGGCCTGAGTTCTAAAACGGGTGCCTCCACGCAGAGATCAGGGTTGGTAGTGGTCAAGCTAACCTGGGCACAGCCCTCTGGTACACTGTAACCCCCCTCTTTCCCCTCTAGTGGCTTGAACACTGTACAATAGTCACTTTCACAATACCCCTGGTATACCACACAAGTACCCACACTGTTTGCACTTACCACCAGGGTGGCTCCTCTGGCTCGACCCTGGGGACCCCCTATAAAACAAGATTATGCACAGCAAATAGCAACAGTACAGTACTTTGAGCACAAACTGGAACCACAGTCAGATTACAGTACATGTAGAAAAAGCTAGATCTGATTTATTCAGGGGACTTGAACAAGGGAGGGGCAACATCAGGTTAATTAGCTTAAAGGTAATATCAGTCAAGCAGTTATGCATGCGCTTTGAGTACCCCCACACAGTCCACCTCTGGGTACCCAGGTGGAGAAGTGATGGGCTAGCCAAGACCGATGCCCGAGGTTGCAGCTGGTTGGGGCCCTGTGATGGAAAACACAACATGCACAGTACACAATATTTGCAATCCGGAGCCAGAGGGCTCAGTTCGTAAAGGAAACTAAACAACAAGACAATCAGGTGACACACTCAGATTAAGCTGTTGTTGCAGGGAGCTACCCTGGTATTTACTCACGATACCCAAGACTGGACACAGGCTGGACGAAAATCGAGACTGCAGGTGGTTGATCTGGAATGCCAGGAGAAGTAGGGCCCACATGAGTCACTGAGGCATTGTTCCTGTTCAAGCATGGAGCAGGGGGCTGATCCCCAGGCAGGTCTCTCGTTCATGGCTTCTCTGTGCAGTGGGTAGTCTGGCTGGGCCAGTCTGGCAAGGCCCAGACCTCATGGAGACAAATTCGGATGCAGTCCATTTTGGTCTGGATACAGCTTCCAGCAAGCAGAACACAGTTCACACAGTGGGGGACTAACTCACGACCCACTAGCAGCTCACAGCACATTTACAAGTAAGGGAATTCTACTGTACCAGACAAAGGGCTGCCCAGTCACAATCGCAAAGCCTATGCACACACCGGGAGCTTAGGGGTAGCTGGAACTCCTGACAGGCTAATCGCATTCAGCAAAATCTTTGGTCTTCTTCAGGTTGAGCTTGGCCCACTTCAGTAGCTTACTTTAGTCCAAAATAATTCTCTTCTTTCCCTCTCAGGAGCAGCACATCGACATGCAAGCCAAAAACTTAGCCTTTTCAGAGTTCTCCCATGCGAATCCACTCAGGATTGCGGTTCAGAATCACTTCAGCTCCTTCTTGTTCAGCTTCCAGCTTAGATCTAACTGAAAACTGCAAGCAGCCCGGGACTTCCCCAAGATCCAAAAGATTTGGTTGGCTGATTTGGCTGTCAGTCAAAGCAAGAGCTCCCCCTTCAGTTGCAAAAGAGGCGCAAAATGTTCAAATTATAGTTCCTATAGATTTTGAATTCAGACAGCTCCTGTAGTCCGGCTACATTTTAGGTCCCACCAGTACTGGTTGGTCCAATTTGCAGTCCAGGACCAAGACAGTGGAGACAAACAAAACAGTCCTTGCTACAAAGAAAGCAGGTTAGACAAACTACATTATCATTATCACTCTAAATGATTTTCAGTAAATAGTTACATCTTTCAACAGAGCTCCCTCTCAGATTACTTAAACTGCAATCAGGCAGCTCTTAAAGAGACAGTACACAGAGGCTATACAGGCTCTGGTAGTCACATTTAAACTCCTAAAATGCAGGACACCAGCCTGGCAGTGAGCATTTAGGCAAGCTCAAGGAAGACTTTTGGGGAACCCCCTTTGTAGGGGGGTTACACAAGTGCATTACCTTACACTTTTTGGTGTTAAATTATAACTGCCAGTCCCTGGACCAATCCTCTAGCCTTCTAAGGTCAGCTTCCATGTTTTCTGCTTCTTCCCTTGTGTCCACTGTGTTGTAGAGTTTTGTATCATCTGCAAACAGGCAAACCTTCCCTGTTAGTCCATTCGCTATGTCTGCTATAAATATGTTAAATAGGATCAGTCCCAGTACCGATCCCTGCGGGATGCCGCTGGTCACCCTATTCTGCCTTGACAATGATCCACTTGATTAGCACTCTCTGGATCCTATTGTTCAGCCAGTTACTGATCCAGCTGACCATCTTCTGGCCAACTCCTGCATGTTCCAGCTTGTTGGTTAGCCTTCTGTGAGGGACAGTGTCAAAGGCCTTGCTGAAATCTAGGTATACAATGTCCACCACCCCTCCCTGATCCAGTGTTCTGGTGATCCAGTCGAAGAAGTCTCAATCATGTCCTCTCTCACTCTCCTGTCCTCCAGGGAGTACAGGTTGAGTTCCTGCAGCCTCTCCTCATAAGGTTTCTCGTACAACCCCCATTCCACTTTAGTAGCCCACCTCTGGACTGCTTCCATCCTGTTGATGTCCTTGCAGAGGTATGGCCTCCAGAACTGGACGTACTCCAGGTGGGGTCTCAAAAGCAAGCGATATAGAGACATCACCACCTCCTTCTCCTACTAGAGATCCTCCCACCCTTTCCAGCCCAGCATCCAGCTCACCTTACCCACTGCCCTGTTGCAATGTCATGCCACCTTGAGATCATCCGATATGATCATCCTGATGTCCCTCTGTTGCTTGATAATTGAAAGTATCCCCTATCTTATATTTAGTCCCTTGGTTTCCCTTCCCTAGGAGCATGACTGCATTTCTGGCGTTGAATCCCAGCTGCCTCTCCCTAGATCATTTCTCTAGTTTCTTCAGATCCCTTTGCATCGTCTCCACCCCCACCTTAGTGTCCACCCTGTTTCAGATTTTAGTGTCATCTGGAAAGAGACATACCTTCCCCTCCAGTTCCTCAGCAGTGTCACTCATGAAGACATTGAAGAGGACAGGACCCAGCACCGATCCCTGTGGAACTCCACTGGTCACTCTCCCGTCCTCTGAGTGACTGTTGTTTACCATCACACTCTGCCTTCTACTGTCCAACCAGTTATCTATGCAGCTTACCACCTTTTGCCCCACTCCTAGGATGCTAAGTTTCTTTATTAGCCTCCTTTGTGGCAGTGTCAAAGGCCTTAGTGAAGTCCAGATAGGCCACATCCACTGCTGTCTCCTGGCCCACCTCCCTAGTTACCCAGTCAAAGAAATGTATGAGATTTCTTTGGCATGACCTCTCTACTATGAAACCATGCTACTCCCTACTGCCACTGTTGTGCAGAGGGACCACATCAGCCCTCCTCCAAACCTCTGGAACCACCCCATCTCCAATGAGGTGCTAAATAGTCTTACTAAAGGGGTGGCTGGCATCGTGCTCAGTTCCATAAGTAGTAGTAGTAGTAGTAAAAGTTTTATTCTGATAAATTTTAGAAAAGGATAACCCAATTTAGCCGAAGCTCGTTTGCAAGAGGATCCCATGGTACACAAAATCAGTTCCACAATAAAATTTACAAAGTACAAAACATAATAATCATACAATGCAATTAAATACAATTGAAACAATCAGGACAGAATAATTAACCATGCCCTTGGGTGAATCCCATCTGGCCCCATCACTTTGTTTTCCTTTAGGGCTTCCAAACCCCGGCAGCCTCTCTTCTGTAAATGGACTTATATCTACCACCCAAGTGCCTGTTAGTACATGTTGGCCCGTCCTCCCCACCCCCACCCCCACCCTCCATCCACTCTGAAGACAGAGCAGAAGTATTAGTTAAAAATGTCAGCTTTTTTTCTGGTCCTCTGCTGCACAGTCCCCACCCCAGCCCCAGTCTCCTGGTTTTCACTGTACCACCCCTTACCTTCCCTTGTTTGCTTACTTACCTGAAGAAAGTCTTGTCCCCCTTCTTGACCTCCTGGGCTATCCTTTCCACAGTTTGTGCCTTTGCTGTCCTTAACCTACTTCCTGCATCCCTTTGTTTCTCTGTACTGTATATACCTCCTTGTCTGCCTCCATTTTGGTCTCCTTATACTTCCTGAAGGCCGTCTTTTCTCTCTTACTGCCTTAGCCACTGCCTCAGAGAACACAGTGGCCTCTTTCTCCTCTCACCCTTGCTTATTACCTTGGCACAGTTTACCGTTATGTTTGTTATTCCCTCCTTTATTTTATTCCATTGTGCCTCCACCCCCCATCGGATATCATCCCCTTCGAGATGTTTCCTAAAACGGTCTCCCATTTCTTTAAAATCTGCCCTCTTGAAGTCCAGGACCCTAGTACTGGTGTGTTTTTTTCTGCTGCCCAATCTGTTTGCCAAACAACACTGTAAAATGATCGCTTATACTCAGGGGGCTAACCACTGTGATGTCTGCAAAGCTGTCCCTGTTCATAAGTAACAAATCCAGCACTATTCCATCCCTAGTGGGATCTGCAACCAGCTGCCTGAGACATGCCCCTACAGGGAGTCTGGGCATATTACAGTCACCCACAATTACTGTCCCCCCTTTACTTGCCATTTTGCCTGTGACATCCCCTGAAACCCTATCAAGCTCCTCCCCCTGTGTTGGTGGCCTGTGCACCACCATCACTCATATGAAGGCCACGGACCCTGTCTCTAATCCAACCCAAACAACCTCCTGCCACTCCTTTTCCCCACAGTGTCCTTGTATTTCTGCGGCCTTTAAACCTTCTCTTACATATAAAACAACCCCCCACACACTTCCAGACCTATCTCTTCAAAACATGTTGTACTCCAGTATTGCCACCTTCCAGCTGTGGCTATCAGTGCACCATGATTCTGTCACGGCCATCAGATCCAGGTCCACCTTTGCAATGGTAGCCTCAAGGTGAGGAATTTTGTTCTCCTGGCTCCTTTCATTGGTACACTTGGCTCTCCACACCTTTTGTCCTTCCTTACCCCTACTATGCCTTCCCCTCCCTTCCGGGGTCCAACCTTCGCCTTTTTTTTCCAGTGATACTGTCCTTCTGTTTTTGATTCTCCCTCTGCACACCCTCCCCAGTATTTTTCTCAGCCTTCATTCCACCTCTTGACCCCCTTGTCCCTTCAGCCCCTTATCCTCCTGTTTAACACTACTCTTGGGGAATTAGCTTCCCCTGGGCTATAGTTCCCTGCTGTTCCACAGTCTGGGGGATGGCATTCACTGCCTTCCTCATTCCTTCTGGCCACCCCCATGACTAGTTTAATTGCTCATCGGAGTAGCATTTAAACCTAGAAACATAGGAACATAGAATTTGCCGGCAGATAAGGACCACTTGGCCCACCTAATCTGCCCATTTCTCCCATCCTATAGTTTCACTGCAGATCCTACTTGATCTCCGGCCCATTCACCCCTTCCCCTTCCCTTTCCATAAGATTCTCTTATGCCTATCCCATGCATTCTTGAACCCCACCACAGTTTTTCCCCCACCACCTCCGCTGAAAGACTGTTTCAGGAATCCACCACTCCTTCTGTGAAGAAGTACTTCCTCACATCTCTCCTGAATCTACCCCCCCCAGCTTCTTATCATTCCCCTTTGTCCTTGAGTACCTTTTTTCTGAAAAATACTTCCCCCCTGTACTTTATTTACCCTCATGAGGTGTTTAAAGGTCTCTGTCATATCCTCCCTCTCCTTCCTCTCTTCTGGGATGTACATATTTAGGTCCATAAATCCTTCCACCCAGCACTGCTGTTCCCCTCCTGGAGGGAGATAGGCCATCCCGTTTGTACAGGTCTTTATCCCTCCAGGTAGGACCCCAGTCCCCAGTGTAGCCAAACCCCCTCCTCCCTGCACCATGTCTTCAACCAGTAGTTGAAGACCATAGTGTGATGCTTCCTTTCCTCCCCAGTCTTGCACAGGCAGCACCTTAGTGATGACAACCATGCATGCTACCTGCTTCAGGCCCCTGCCTAGGGGTGTGACATAGTATTGGGAAGTGGAAGGGCTCAGGCTCTCGGCTCCACAGAACCAAAATATATTCCTATCCCTCCCAAAATCCATGGCTTTTAAAATTATTTATCTATCTGGGAACTCTGGAAGAGGAAGGGATCCATGTTCTGTTATTTGAAATAAGCTAGGAAAGGTGCTCCTTAAGCCGCCTTGAAATAACGGGATTAGACTACAGTTTAAACACATATCTGCTCTAAAAGGCCGCAAGGTGCCCCTTTTCAGCCACCGTCAAGAAGAGGGATTTGTTTGACCTCTACTCTGCAGTCCTTAAGGCAAATTCTACTGCAGTTCTACCCGGTTCTACGATGCCGGTTCGACAACACATTTGTTGACTGGCATCTCTGCAATGGGATTTATGTCGACCGCAAGTTGTGGCAGACATAAATCCTGTATGTCTCCTGGTCCTGTTTTTCTATCGGGGGCTTCACCCCCCCCATGCAGGGGGGCTCTGCCCCCCACACCCTCCATAGTTTGGATTATCAACTCCAGTCAGCATTGATTCGGGGAGGGGATGCAGAAACGGGAGACAGTGTGCCCCTGTCTTGGGCACACCAACACACCGACCTGTCAGCAAAGTGTTGATTTTGCTGACAGCGAGGTATTTCACTGTTTTGGTGTCGCCGTCAGGTTGGCATACCATTCTACCCCAGGACCCTCTGGTACATGTTTCACGTCCTGGTGAACTCAGAGACTTCATACTGCAGGTCAGTATGAACGTGAGTAAACTGAAGGCTCTATCTGCCTCTTTTGAACATTGGCTCCCTCCAAATCCATCCCTTCCTGGACCTTCCCTGCCACCTATTCCTCCTCTCTCAGTGTCTCCAGTTCATATGCATGTTCTTCTTAGCCTGTTCATCTACAGACTCCTACTCCTCCTGCCGGAAATCCATCTCCTCAACCCAGAATTTTAGTTTCATAGCCATCTATGCCACTTATACCTTTCCCTTAACCGTGTTGATCCTTTGGTATGCCCAATGCACTTAGTTCCACCACACCTGAGGAAAGACATTTTGGAGAAGAACATAAACCTGGTAACTGTCTTTGTGTCCTTGCATGATACCATAGAAGCAAAATAATTTCTTGAGGAGATGTGTCTATAATTTTAAAACCCAAGGATCCTCGCCTGTTGAAAAAACTTTCTGGGAATTTGTGACAGCCTTTAGCATTTACTGCAACATTTACTGTGATGCATTTCTATCTTGGTGGGAAGAACTATATGGATACCTACATTTTATTGTCAATCTGTCTATCAGGTACTGTGCTACCGCTTAGTATAGAAACATAGAAACATAGAATTTGATGGCAGATAAGGACCGTTTGGCCCACCCAGTCTGCCCATTTCCCTACCTAATGGATAAGCTGCAGATCCTAGCTAACCAACAGCCTACTTCTTCCACCCTCCACCCCCAAGAATTACCTTATGTCTGTCCCATGCATTCTTGAATTCCACCACTGTTTTTGACTCCACAACCTCCTCTTGAAGGCTGTTCCATGCATCCACAACCCTCTCCGTGAAAAAATACTTCTTCACATTACCTCTGAGCTGTCCCTCCTCTAGCTTCAAATTGTGCCCCCTTATTCTTGCACACCTCTTTTTCTGAAAGATGCTACCCTCTTGGACTTTGTTGATTCCCTTGAGGTATTTGAAAGTTTCAATCATGTCCCCGCTCTCCCTCCTCTCCTCGAGGCTATACATATTAAGATCCTTAAGTCTCTCTTGATATGTCTTCTGGTGCAGACCCTGCACCATATTAGTTGCCCTCCTCTGGACTGCCTCCATCCTGTCTATGTCTTTGCAGAGATTGGGTCTCCAGAACTGCACGCAGTACTCGAGATGGGGTCTCACCAGCTGTCTGTACAGAGGGATAACAACTTCCTGTTTTCTATTGGTGATGCCTCTCCCTATGCATCCCAGTATCCCAACAGCCCTCCTTACTGCCCTCTCACATTGCTTGCTCACCTTTAGGTCATCTGATATGACTACCCCCAGGTCCTTTTCCATATGATTATCACAAGGCCTTTTTGGCCAAAGCAGCCCTATTTTCCCATTTTAACACCAGAATAAATTAGACACCCTTCAATAACGAGCTGTTTTGTCACACTTTCACAGGACATAATGCTTATCTTGTTCATTCTATGGCTCTCTAGCTCATCAAGCAATTCTGTACCCTCTCGCCATGCAGGAACCTGCAGCTCCTTCTTCCTCATCTACTCCTACATCTACTCCAGGAATCTTGCTTGCTCTCTGCAGTCTTCATGATGAAAAGGGGTCATCCAGTCATCCTGGTGTCTGGCTGTCCAGTTTGTAATCATGTCAGTGAATCCTCGTGTTTGACACCAACATGTAAATTACTACACATCTGCAACTATTGCAAGGAAGCTCATGCTAAAGCAGTCTGCCACCATCTTCCCATGTTTTATCAATCCTGTTACTGGAAATAACCTTTTCCTCACTCATCCACTTTCATGGATGTTCCCCTTTAGTTCCTGCTGAACACTAACTCAGACCATGGCCTTATATCGTCTGTCATCTCAGGTCTTACTTAATGGTTTTCATCCTAGAGTTGAGGCACTTCCTACCACTCCACTTGGGTACTGAAATCTCACCTCCACCACTTCAGAACCCACTGTTGTGATGGAACTCATCCAGTAGGCCCTGATAAAGGGATTCACAAGTCCTCTTTTCCCATTCATTCGAATCAATCCTATTAGCAATTCTCTGGCAAAAAACTGCTTATAGTAGATCTCTCAACATGCCATTTTCCACCAGTAAGACTCTTGGGCCAAACATGGAATTTGAATTTTTTTTTTTGTATTATCTTTGACTCCGATAATATGGAAACCAGACTTCCTCAGGAGAAACTGGATTGCATATTGTCTGTCTTATCCACCTTCATCTCCCATACAACCTGCACAAAACATGAGCCGTTGTCTCTATTGGGTTACCTCAACTTCACCATGAAGATACTCCCTCATGGCTGTTCTTTCATCTCTACTTATTAGATCTGGCCTTTTCCATAGCATCTTTAGAGAACCCCATATCCGTCACAAAATCTGCTCAATCTGACCCATGTATGTAGAGATCTTTTCCCTCCCAGTTGAACTGAGTTTCTATGTTTACTTGGATGCTCCTCACTCAGCTCTCAAAGTATTCACTGATTAATTCCCATTCTTCAGATTAGCAGTTTATTACCATGTGGCCTGGATTTCCTAGTAACAGACTTTCCAATTTGCTGTATCCCTAATTTCAGATGACTTCATGACTTTTTGAAAGCTACCCCAGAATTGCAGCAGTCATTTTATGAGTTCCATCAGTGTCCTTCTCACACTGTCACCTTCTGTTATGACCGTGCAGTTGCTGCCCATATTGTAAATAATGACAGGTTATCCTCTACTAATACCATGCTTTTCCTCAGATGCTTGACATGGGTGGCTCTCCAATGACATTTTCAAGTTTTCTGTATGTTACATGCCTGGTTCTTTTAATTCTGTTGCTGACTGCCTATCTCAATTTGACTTTAAGACCTTCAAAAAAATGATTGCCAAGGCCAATACTTCTCCAATGCAAGCCCCTCTATATCCAGACCTGACAATGATGAAAGTGTTTTCTTGCAGAATGACCGTTGAAAGCTAGCCCAGTAGTGCCACCACTTGCTACATGAGTGACCTAGGTATAAGAACACATTCAGACCACTTGGGGGCCAGCTGGGGGAGGTAGGATCAAGCATTCTAAGGACAGCTCTGCTCCCCTGGGGTGGGGGAACAATGTGTTCCACTCCTTGACTACCACCCGATGGTAGCCAGGTGTCAGCACAGCAGGGTGCATATCAAAGGGGAGATGGGCAGCTGCTGAACAGGAGGAAATATCCAAGAGAGTATTGGCCAAAAGTATTTATTTATTTAGTTTTTGTTGTCCGGGAAAGGAGGACTAGACAATTCTGCCTGTTTTCAGCCTCGTCCTGGAGGAGGGGGATACAGATGGATGCCAACTGACATTGAACCAAATTAAGCTGTTGGTGGTATTTTTTAGTAAATGGGGGAAATCTGGCTAGGACACCGGGGAAATTCCCCAGCTCTTTTCAAGACATGCTGTGGGATCTTTAACACCCACCTGAACTACCACCAGAACAGGCAGATGGGACCTTGGTTTAATGTCTCATCCAAAAGATGGCACCTGAGGAGTGCAGTACCCCCTCATTCTACACCACAGTGTCATTATTTGGATATTAACCCAAGTGCCTGGTGTGGGGATAGAACCCACAGCATTCTGATCTTCCAGCCTCAGAGGTGAATGTGCAACCTGCCAAGCCACTGATACTGCTATGGTGTGGTGCGCAAGCATCATTCATACCTAATCAGAAGGACAGTGAACACTGACAAAATGGAAAGTTATGGAACCATATTTATTTGTGTAGGGCAGCAAAATAACTGACATTTTTTAAAGACAGCTTAGTGTGTGTGTGTGTGTGTGTGTGTGTGTGTGTGTGTGTGTGTATGCACGTGCGTGTATACTGATGTCTGAGCCAGGCAAGGATGACCTTTTGATATAGGAGTGAACTTTTTCAGTTGATCCATGGAAGCTGGCCACACTGACAATAAAATTTGTCAGCCAAGCATTCAAGCAAGCACAGTGCAGCCCTTCTTTTCTTCTCTTCTGATGCCCACTAGACCAGAGCACCTTATTGTTACCTCTGTCCATTTCTTGCTTTCATTAGCTTGGAGTGCATTGGGGGGGGGTGAGGACTTTGATTTGATAATTTCTCCAACCCCATTTTACTTAGCTTCTTTTCTTCTGCCCTTCCCCCAAGCAGTCATTTTTAGATGCTCTCTGAGGTATTTGGCCATTTGTTAAACATTTCCTACTGGTGGGTAGAGCTCTGGGAAAAGAGGTCTGTCAAGAGGCTCGAGTTCCCAAACCAAAGACCACAGGGATTTCTGGAGAAATCTAACAACTTCAGCCTCAGAGTTTGTTGTTTCAGAAAACAAGGAAATAATTGATCAAGATGTGGTAAGTTTTTACTGGCTATGCACACTTCCAGCAATTTTTTTTCCCCTCTTTTCTTTCTTTTTGAACTTCATGCCTCATTTATGCAAGTGCCCTCCACACACACACACACACACAAGAATATCAAAACAGGCAGTTTTTAGTACAAACAAAATGCCTCCAAAGCAGAGAGGCAGGTACTTGACAATAAGCATGGTGAAGAAAATCTACCAAAGAGAAGACTGATCCCCTCCCCCCATGTCAAGAATGGTACATTGAGAGTCTGACCTGTTCACTTGAATGGAGTTATTTATTGCTGGCCTGTGTTTTGTTTTCATTTCTTCTGTAATATTTAGAAAGCACATGGGACTGAGCTGTGTTATTTTGGGCATGCAGTATCAGTTGCCCATGACCCTCAGAGGGACTGTATACTGTACAGCAATATATATATATATATATATCTATATGTATAAACTCGTGCTCTGATAAATGAGTCAGATGACATTTGTAAAGTGCCTTTTATGTAAAGATCTCAAAAAACAAACATAAAGCAGCAATGTATGTTAAAAATATTGGTATGTAATCCCGATTTTTTAAAGCGCTTCAGTAATGTCACCAAGATGGTGTTCTTGGAGGTGCCACCTGCGGCCATAGATAGTGGCATTAAATTGGCTGCGGTGATAGTGCTGGGTTGCTCAGGCCAGTGTCTGGATGCCCAAACATGGTGCAGAGCCAGCCACTGGTGGAAATGAAAAGCTTCTTCATAAAGGAAGGGTAGAGATGGTGCCATAGGTCAAGTGAGGTCTGCAGCAGGTGGGCCTGGCAGCCCTTATCTGCCGTCACATTCTGTGTTTCTATGTAAGAGGAAGCACTGTTCCACTAGAGCATGTACTGCTGCTACCACCCAAAGAAACAGGCTAAAACAGGGCACCTAGACTTTCTAGGAAATAGCCACTTGTATACAGAAAAGAAAAAAAGGATAGTGGAGTTCAGTGACTCGTTGAGGGAGTGGTGTAAGGAAGAAAAGTACGGTTGTATTGGGGGCTGGTGGGAGGCCTCATCAGACAAAACATTTTTTGAACTGAATAGGCTACACCTCATTGTGGGGGTAAGAGTCCTCAGGGATAAACTGGGTACAAGTCCAAAACCTTAATTTAAACTAGCTGGGGGGCAAGCAGGCTTACAGGCCCCAAGTCTTCAGGAGGAGGAGGTGTGCATGGCTTCCCATACCAGCAGAAGGAACTGAAGAGTAGAGGTGGATGGAGAGTGAGCGGCTAGCACTGGTGGGGGGGGGGGTTGTTACAGGCAAAAGGGAGTAATGTGGAAGGCAGACTGACAGGAGGTGAAGGAGGCTCAGATTCTAGCTGGAAGGTGGTGTCTCTGAACACAAGACGTTTTGGAAACAAGACAGATAACCTGCAGGCATTGTTTGTGGAGAGGGGCATGGACATTGTGGCAGCCATGGAGATATGGGCCGCACCTAAACACAGCTGGGACTTCTGGATCCATGGGCTCAAATTATACAGGTGGGATGGGGGGGGGTAGGAAAAGGGGGGGCACTTTACATAAGGGAGGGCATAACTTGTGCAAGGGAGGAGTTAGAAGAGGGGAGGGTGGACGTAATGTGGATTCAATTACTGTCTAATGGAGGGAGGAAGGTGAGATTGGGGGTGGTATACAGATCACCCAACCAGGAGAAGGAAAGTAACAGGGAATTGAACTCAGTGATAAGGACAATTGCAGAGAAGGGAGAGGTGGCAATTGTGGGAGTCTTTAACTTGCCCAAGGTGGATTGGAGGGTACCAACCATGACCTGTACCAAAAGGCAGGAGATCCTAGATGGGCTGCAGAATGGATTCCTGACAGAGGTTGTCTCAGAACCCACCAGACAGGGGGCAGTCCTTGATCTGGTGTTGACAAACAGAGACCATGTCCAGAATATCAAAGTCAAGGAGCCCTTGGGTGGCGGTGACCATCACACAGTGTGGTTCTGGATGGACATGGGCAGGGAAATGGCCCCCAATAAAACTAATATCCTGAATTTTGGAAAGGGGGATTTCAGAAGGATGGATGAGTTACTAAGGGGACACCTGGCAAGCATCAAAGTGAATATGGGAATGGACCAAAAGTGGTCCACCATCAAGGAGAGAGAATAATGGTAGCTACAAGGGAGTGCATTAGACTCAAGGAAAAACTCGAAGGCCAAAAAAACCAGCTGGTTTAGCACAGAGGTTGCCCAGGCAGTAAGGGATAAGAGGTCATCCTATAAGAAGTTCAGGACCCAGAAGGAGGAAAACAGGGAGGACTACCTGATGATGACTAGTGTAGGAAGTAGGGTAGTCTGGCAAGCTATAGCTAAGAAAGACCTGCAGCTAGCTGAAGGAATTAAAAAGGGGATAAAGGCCTTTTTTCAGTATATTAGCAAGAAAAGGGACAAAAGGATGGTCTAGTTAGGCTTACAAAAGTGGAGAGGTGGGTAGAAGAAAATGAGGGCAAAGCTGAGGTATTGAACGAGTACTTCTGTCTGATCTTCACTGGAGACAGACTGGTGCCATAGAGGGGAAGGAAAGGAGATGGGGGAGTGCGCACAGATGATTTGATAGAGGTGAATAGGGTGAGTAAGGGGTTGTTAGCATTATGGGTGGATAAATCCGCAGGCCTGGACAGTATAAATCCAAGGGTGCTGAGGGAGCTGGTGGAGAAACTTGCAGGTATCTTGGCTGACCTGTTCAGCAGTCCATTGGAGATTCGGGTGTGATACTGCAGGACTGTAAAATGGCACATGTAGTACCCCTCCATAAGACCCAGTGAACTACAAACCAATCAGCAGACCACAGTCATGTGCAAGCTCGTAGAGGCCATAGTTAAGGAAAGGTTAGTAGAGTACCTGGAAGAGAACAGCCTCCAGAATGAATGGCAGCATGGATTTTTAGGAGGGAGGTTGTGTCAAACAAATCTGATTGACTTCTTCGACTGGGTCACTAAAACAGTGGACAGCGGCCATGCAGTGGACATCCTATGGCTGGACTACAGCAAGGCCTTTGACAAGGGCCAAGTGGCGGACATCCTATGCCTGGACTTCAGCAAGGCTTTTGACTCTGTGCCTCACACGAGGTTGATCAAGAAGTTGGTGGATCTGGGGCCTGGTGAGACATTGACAGAGTAGGAAGCTATCAGGCTAAGGGTCAGGACCCAGAGCATGGTGGTGGGGGAGGGGGGCAAACTCTCAAGCACTAGGGAGATCATCGGGGGCATAACCAGTGGGGTCCCACAGGGGTCAGTGCTTGGACTGGTGCTTTTAATGTCTCCATCAGTGATGTTGGGGATGGCATTAAGGGCAACATTTGCTTATTCGCTGATGACACCAAGCTCTGTGGGAGGGTAGACACAGCAGAAGGGATATAAGACCTAACAAAGCAACATAGAACCATAGAACCTGATGGCAGATAAGGACTGCGTAGCCCACCTAGTCTGCACATAAGGGAACATCTAGAAAGGCTGGAGAGATGGTCTATGATTTGGCAACTTGACTTCAGTACAAAGATATGCAAGGTCATGCACATTGGAGCTAAGAACCCTTGAGCTGACTACAGCCTGGGTAGGGTACTGGTAACTACATTTTGAGGAGGAGAAGGACCTGGGGGTGATGAACACTAGTGATCTGAAGCATTCTATGCAATGTAGAAAAGCAGCAGCAAAGGCAAATTAAATGTTGGACTTTATTGCTAGGGGAATCAGTAGTAGGTGGGAGGAGATAATACTGCTTTTGTACATATCATTGGCGAGGCTGCACTTGGTGTACAGCGTACAGTACTGGTGTCCATACCTTAAAAAGGGCATGAAACTGCTGGAGACAGTCCAGAGGAGGCAACAGTGGTGATTATGGTCCGGCAGGGTAGGACATATGAGGAGAGATTGGAGGCCCTGAACTGGTACTCCCTGGAGGGGATAAGAGAGAGAGAGAGAGAGAGAGAGAGAGAAGGGATATGATTGAGATCTTTAAGTATTTGAAAAGAAGTAATACAGTGGACGAGGATGGTCTCTTCAGGCTCAGTGGGAATCAAAACCTGAGGGAGCACAGTCTCAAGTTGAAAGGGGGGAGCTTTAGTAGTGAGTCCAGGAGGCACTTCTTAATGGAGAGGGTGATGGTGGTGGGTTGGAATGGGCTTCCTGAAAAGGTGGTTTACTGGAAATGGTGGGCAGCTTCAAGAGAGGCTAGGAGAGAGTTAAAGTGAAAACAGAGGTTACGACTGGGTGGACAGAGGGGAAGGGCTGGCTGGGGAGGGGGCAGGATCATTAGCTGGTGCTGAGGACTCTGCAATATGAGCAGACTCGATAGAACTAATGGCCTTATTCTGATGGCTTTGTCATATGTTCATAATTCTTAAAAATGAAAAAGTCTTTAATAACTAAAAAAATAAGTGATAATATGACAGGGTGTGTGGACATAAGGGAAAAATGCGTGCTTCAGGTGGTTGTTAGGAATGGCCAAGTGCTGTAACCATCTGACGCATTCATTATTCTCTTTTGCACACACACCCTTGAGTGTGTTATTCTACTTATATAATGGGCTTTATTTGTTAAGGGTGACATGATAAGACAGATTCAAAATTTGAGTTATTAAACTGTTGTAGATGTCAATTGTACTTTTATATGGTATCATAAAGCTGTACAATAAAATATGTGTTGGCTAATTTTCATCTACTGTTATTATTTTGTTACCATTATGTGTAGCTTTTGATGTGAATAAGCGTGGAAGCACAATCGGGAGCAGGCAGGCATGATGTCACAGCCTCTTTATTCTGTGAACTCCTGATTGTTGAAGCCGAGACTGTCAAGTGTGCCAGAAAGAGGTTTTCAGATTACACTTTTATTCAAGCAACCATTTGGTTGTATGTAGAAACTGTAATGTATTTGTGCCAGCTCCATTCTATCTATAAAAGATATTTATGTTTTTTATTTTAAACGGTTTAACTGAAGCATCTCGTACTGAAGCGTCTCGGTCTAGACATTTTAAAAAGTGCGCTCTTTTTTTGTACACTCACTGACGCGTGCATATCCTGTAACATCCCAGTTTATTTCTATTCCTTACGTAGCTTGTTGAAATGAATGTGGTGCTGCCCCCTCATATACCAATAGTAACTTTACTAATTAGATCCAGAAGTAGTAGCTTGCAATTAAAATATTCATTGGCTGAGTATGTGTTATCAGGCCTGTCTCTCTCTAGATCAGCTCTCTTCAGTCAGTAAAACCACGTTATGAAAAGCCAAAATCTATGTGCTGTTCATGGAGGGATGTAGTGGTGTTATAAATATTACCCTATAGGATTATGTACTGATCCTGTTTTTTTTTTTGGAAGCAAAATATAAAGAAAAAAAATTTATGAATTATTGGAACAGGGCAACCAAGTAAATGAGTGCGTCCAAATACATTATTTAGTGATGTACGTGTAGTACTTCCAGTATGTATTTTCCTTTTTTGCAAAATAATAAGCTTCATTAGGTTCTGTTACTACTGTTTCTACTGATAGAAATTAATAGTGTAAATTGGGGCCCTCCAGAGACTGAGATGATGAATCCGTGAATGTTGACAGAATGCCCACATAGCAGCTTCACACAGAAAAGCTATGTGGGGCACATCATAACAAACAGTATACATTTTGTTAAATCATTTCTTTGTGCAAGCAGTATTGGCAGTGTGAATATGTAACAAAAACTTTTTTTTTGTTTATTTTGTATTTATCTATGGGATCAACTGAGAGAAATGGAAACTGCGCTTTGTACCACACTGCTCAATCATCTGACAGCTTACGTCAGCTGAGAGCACAGCTAAGAGGCTGTGACGTGTGTGCTGTCTCGCGGCCAGAAATTAAGCTGTGTAAATTGATACAACTTGAAACAAAACATCATTTGAACCACAGAAAAATGGAAATAAATATATTCAGTTTATCACTACTTCGCCCAACAAATAAGGCACAACACACATTCGGGTTATTATGTCCGTTTTTATTACATTTTGTCTTTAAAAAAAAAAGTCATTTTGGTGAAATGTGCAGTTGTCAGACAATAATCAACAATCTTTTGACATGATTTGACCAATCAGGTTACAGGATTTTCATGGCCTATTTTATAAAAATAGTAATAAATATTTCAGTAAATAGAGGTTGCAAACAGTAAATAAGATGATGCGATTGGCAAATGGAACTGTGCAATTAGCAGTTGAACTAGGAAATACTTGTTGCTCAAAACCCTGAAATAATGCTTATCACTCTAAAATTTTGGACCACCCCAAAAGCCCACAGAAAGATAGAAAAAGGGCTAGGTCTGACCTCTACTGGCCTGGTAAGAGAAAGGTTGCATCTAGTCTCTACAGGTGATTACCAGCCCTGAAAAGGACTTTTATGAGGGATCAAACCCATCCTGGGAACTCTGTCCCCAGTTGCCAGCTGGCTAGGCATGAGGTGCTCTTGTTAGCCAACCTGGCACTTGGATTAGGGCACCTTAATTACTGGTATCCACTGCGCCACACCATCTCCTCTGGGAATCTTTCCCCAGTTGCCTTGTTTCATCCACCAGGGACTGGCTGCTGATAGTGTTGTAATGGATATGAGCATTTTTAGATATGGTATTCCACTAGCCAACCTGCTAGCCAAGTTTCTGCTGCTCCTCATCACTAGCCAACCTGCTAGCTGAGTCTCTGCTACTCCTCATTGCTACCCTACCTTCTAGTCAAGCCTCCTTTCTCCATGGGGACCACTTTTCAATGCTGGTCGACCTACCAGCCAATCCTGTCCAGGGTCCTCCACTGCTATGCCATTGCCCCCCATCACTGCTGGCTGATATGCCAGTTGAGTCTGGTGGGTTTTCTCACCTCAGGCCATCTTGATTGGGCTGCTCTCTCATTGCAGGCTGACATGCTAGCCAGATTTGCCTGGGGCCTGTTCTGCTAGGTGGCACCTCAGTCTTCACCCTCTGGGACCACTGTCTCACCTCTGGCTGAATTACCATGTGAGTAAGCATTGACCTGGGTATTCCTGGTTGTAGATAACTCCCAGCCATTCTCTTGGGACCATGCAGCCTGGGCTGTGCTCCTCCTTTGCCTCTGGCTGAGCTGCCAGATGATTCAGTAGAGAGCATGAAAGGCCTCAGGGTGACCTGCCTGCTGGCACTAGATCTCTGACACCAGCCAGAGTCCATTACCTTACCTAGTCTCATAACATGGCAAACCCCATTGAAGGCTGTCAGGCAGGACTCACCCATCAGCAGCACTCTCCCAGATGCCAACCACAGCTCCTTTAGTGGTGCCAACTCTGGGGCACTTCAGATCTCTTGTCTGGGACCGCCTGGCTAGGGCCTGGTTCCATTGCTGTTGTCTGACCTGCCAGTCGAGCCTGCTGAGAACCTGCAAGGCACTGAGGGGAGGGGTACCAGCTCCTACTTTTGATCACCTGTGTCCACTGTGATGCCTTGCATTATAGCTGTTAGCGCTCAAGAGGGCTGCCGGGGGGGCAGGACTTCCATATGCTGCAACATTCCTCCAAGTTGCTGGCTGCGGCTCCATTCAGCTGCTCTGCTGCATGAGCTCTTCTGGCCCTGCTTCACCTCAGAGGACTCCTGCTAATGAAATGAACTTGAACCTTCCCGGTGGCCTTCTTTTATGCTGCTGGGAGATGGCATGGCCGCCCTGGGGTCCCCCTGGTTGGCTGGAGAAAGGGCCACTGCTTATTGGCTATGCAAATTAAGGAGTTGGCAAACATAATCAATCAGCGTTGAAACCTTCTAGTCAGGCCTTGCACCCTTTCACCTGCATGTGCTGTTTCTAGTAGCTTTGACAGCCACGCCTTTCAAAAAGAGGCAAATGTGGCCCCTCTGAGGAGTCCGGATTGTGAACAACATGTAGCAAATTTCTAATGCAGCTCTAGCTGGTGGGACTCATTTCTTGGTTAGCAGTAAGTCAATAACAGTTTATATAAATTATGTTTTCTTTTATTATCTTAGTGTTTTATCAATTTATTGCACTGAACATGTGCTGCTGTGAAATTTTTTTTGGAATCCCAAGATGTGAACCTGAGCTTCCCATTGTTTATAAGGACAAGGTTTATATGGCTTAGTAAAGTGTATGTTATTCTGCAGAATTGATGTACTGTAGATATCTTCTAGTTTTTCTAACGTTGGGACTTGATGATGCGACTTCACTGGTTGGAAGTCTGGAACAGAGTGTGATTGTGAGTTTAGGTATAATGGACCTGCTGACTCATTTTTGTGAACAGAACTGAAAGGGACATTTAATTTTGGATTGACTCTCTTTCCTGGTCCATTGTCCTGTTGCATGGACTAATACTTGTGAAATTTTTGGACTTATTAAATATCATAATTTACAGTACACATGCCTTCACAATGTTGTAACGAATGGTGTTTATCTAGAATCCTACTGTTGTTATCCATTTAAGACTACTGCTGTGTCTCACTGCCAAGTGTCAGTTTTGTTTGTAACTGCCTATCAGTAGAATGACTAAAATAAAGTTAAAAAAAGACAGCAAGTGCATCTGATGTCTTGCCATGGGAACGGCAGGATCAGATCTCTCGGTGGCAGGGCTGTTAAACAAAAAAGGGAGAGTTTCTCCCACTAGCTTGAGGTAGGGGAAGATGAGGATATCTTCCCTGACAACCCCACAATCACACGTACACATAACAAAACAAAGTGGTCACTGTCAGAGACAGGTTTCCCGTCACCATTTTGTTGGTGGGTGGGGCGGCTGCCACTGTACAAACATTTATTTAGTTTTTCTTGACCGGGTAGGTGCACTAGACAAAAACACTGCCTATTTTCAGGCACAACCTGGGAGAATTACAGACAGAGGAAACAGTTCCAGGTATCACAGCAGTACAAGACATCAAACAATGGATTAGACAAAACCAGAGTATCATCAAACAATAGAGAATAAAAGCAATTCAGATGAAAATAATCAAATAAGTGCATACGTGCATTGCTAACAGATGCAATGATAACCATAAGTATCTAGTTACAAGTACACTTTTCGGAGCTCATGAAGAAGAAATGAAGTGCCTTCTTAAAAACCTGATGTGACCGGGACTGACCTACGGGTACTGGCAGTGAGTTCCAGAGTTGGGGGAGCAGATGCTGCGAAAGCTTGCTCACCCATTTTTGTAGCACACTTTGGTACGTCTAGTAGAGACCTATCAGCAGATCTCGAGGTACAGGATTGCGTGGCTTTCCTTAACAAGCAGGCAAGTGCCACAGGTGTGCCATTTCTCTGGATGCTATCTAATGTGCAGCCCGTGGTGTACTGTTGATAGGATTGGGGGAGAGACAGCTGAGACTCAAATATAGAATGCAGTGATGGGTAAGTCTGGATACAGATAGGGCAAAGCAGCAAATGCTGTTGTAGCAGGTGTTCAATTTTTGTAAGATTCCTTTGTTGGCATCCGGGTATGTCATCAGTCCTTAGGTTAGACTTGGCCGAAGGACCCCCTGGGACAATAGCCATATAGTGTCATTGGCTCAGCAAGCTGTGCAGTCACCTCTGAGACTGGAAAATCAGATGGTTGTGGGTTCTAGCCCCACACCAGGAACTCAAGGTTCAATCCCAATACTGACACTGTAGTGCAGCATGAGGAGAGAGCTACATCCTGAGATGACGTCTTTCAGATGAAGTGTTAAGCCAAGGTCCTGTCTGTCTATTCTGGTGGCAGTCCAGGTGGATGCTAAAGATCCCATGACACTTCTTGAAAAGAGCTGGAGCTCTTCTCCAGTATCCAAGCCACATTTTCCCCATTCACTAAAAATATCACCAACAACTTAACCTGATTCAGTATGTCAGTTTACATCACCCCCAGGATGAGGCTGAAAATAGAATTGCCTCCTTTCCCAGTCAGCCAAAACTAACCTCCAGTTTCATCATGTTGCCTGCCCTGCTTCTTAAGCAGAGATGAAATAGCTATGCTGTGGAATGATGTACCAATGTAAAGGGGTCTCCTGCCCGCTGTACTTCCGGGGGTATCCTGTGATCCCCTTGGTAAGCAGATATTTCTCCAGACTTATATCGAAGGCCTGTGCTGCCTTCATGCTACTGTCTGTGCTGGAGGGCTTGTCCATAGGCTCACCTCCCTCTGGGAGAAGAAGTGCCTCCTAATGTTGCTGTTGAATTTACCACTTACGAGCGTCGAAGTGTGTCCCTGTGTCCTGCTGGAGGACTCCAGACCAAAGATCTGTGTCTGTTCGGTCCTGTTGATACCCCCAAAGTATGTGGAATGCAGAGATTATTGTATGCTCTTTTTCAGCCCCTGTTGTTGCAGCCCACTGTTCACTGTTGTTTTCTCATCCTTTTATAGGGTTCCACATTTCATTTTTATGTTTGCTTGCGTGGCAGCGCACAAGAAACGTATTGAGATAGTAGAGCATTGCAGAGGTGTGGGAGTGTTGTGGCCAATGCAGTGGACACTTTAATGGGTGCGTCCCTTGGCCACCAATTAATGCTGAAGCAGCCAATGGCGGCAGTTTCCGAGAGAGTGCCGCACTTGAAAAAAATCTGCTGCTGCAGTCAGAGGCAGTTTTGTCATTGCAGCAGCAATCTCTTCTCCCTCCTCCCTCCCAACCAGGCACACAGCAGGACAACAAATTTAAATGTTAGCTCCCTCCCACTGCTGCTGCTGTCTACCTCGCACTCTCCGTTCTCCATCCCCTGACGACAACAGAGTGCTCAATCCCCATGTCAGCATGTATCCCCCCTCCCTCCATTAATGTGGCACACTGGGAGCCCACCCCAGTGTGCCAAAAAATACTTCTTTAATGTTTCCGACACCAGGATGCCCACTCCTGGTGTCTGATGTGCCCCCACCCCATGCCCCTGTGTTCTCAGCCAACCTTGGGTGCCCAATCCCTGGGTAGGCATTGATCCTCCCCAGTAGTCTGGCACACTGGGAACCCACCCCAGTGTGCCAAAATCCATTTAGTTAATATTTCACCTGTAAAAAAGAAAACAGTCCCTCAGCATTTTTTTTTAAACGTGAAAAAAAAGAAAAGAAAACGGTCCCTCGTCGTTCCCGCTGGCCCCCCTCCTCCAACCCACACCCTTCCCTCTGTGCACCCTACCTTCCTGCACCCCCCTCACCCATACTTACCTCCAGAGCTTGGGAGCAGCGATCTTCTGTGGACTGGGAACACGTCTGTATTCTTCAGAGACTGACTGGGAACTGAAGAAATGACGGTAAGCCCTATAATGGCAGTTAATGGGGGGGGTTCAAATTAGATTGATATCTCAGCCAATTTTTGGAGTTTTGGTCCCAAATGTTCAACGTGGGGTTCTTGGGACTCCCACCTTGTGAACATTGGCACTGTCATTTCATTTCTCAGTTCTGAAAGGTGATTTCTAGGAGCGTGGATATGTTGTTCGTCCACACTCTTTGGCATGTCCCTTTCCCCTTTAAATCTTGCCGGAAGTCTTCAGGCTGACTCCTCCCACCCACCCGGGTGGTATATACCTTGGCTCCGCCCCATGATGCCAGATCTTCCTTTCCGCTGGAAGATTCAGGTTCCCTCGTGCTACTTTCACAAGTACAGTACCATAGGCCCAGGAGTCTAATTGACGGTTTTCACTGCATTTGCTTTCTTTAAAACTCATTAGAGTTTACAAATCTGATCCGAGCGCATCGGACATGGAGGACAAGTCGCCCCCCCTGGTTTTCGCCGGTGTCTTTGCGGACAAAAAATGTCTCGCACCGATCCCCACCTCTCATGTGTTTATTGCTTGGGTGGCGTGCATGATACCACTGCTTGCACCATCTGTCTGGCCTTCCATCCTAACGTCCTGGACGATCGCAAGGCGCACCTACAGCTAGGGAGACCGGAGCGTCGCAATCCTTCAGTGAAATCGAAGGAGGCCAGATGGGCGGTTTCCGTGGCCGCGAGATCCGCGAGCAGCTTGAACAGATGGCGCCTTTCAAAGAGGAAGCTGCCCAAGCTTCGGCCAGCCGAAGTTTTTTCGTGCCACTCAACCTGGGCTCCACCTTTACTGGGTCCTTTCAGGAGCTGTGCCAGTCTCTCCCTACCAAGGGTGAGGTGCCCTCGGGCTCGCACTCCTCCCGCCCCAAGAAAAGGGACAAGGAACCTAAATCTTCTTCTTCTGGCCAAAGAAGACATTCCTGGGACTGAGAGTGGTCCGATTCACAGGATCAGGTGGTCTCGGCCTCTGTCGAGATCACTTCCTCGGCTGCCGGCTTCTCAGACCTTCCATCAGGCCAAGGCATCGAGGCAAGGATACGGCAGAACCGGCTGAGATTTATCTCGACCTGATCGAGCCGTTTTCGCCTACCCCAATCGATGACTGTTTGGAAAGGACACCCATCCTTTCTTTCCCCGATGAGAAGACCCATCCTGTGGGCATCCCGATTGAGGGACAGGAGCTGGATCCTCAGTTTTCACTGAATCCGGTCTCTCCTGATTGACAAAGCCGACACCATTGGTCTCGATCGAGGAGTAGGACCCCGTCAGTCGAGAAACCGAAAAAGGCTCATAAACACTCCCGGAAGAGGCGCCGCCGCTGTTCCTCATCCTCCTCGGATGAGGAGAGACTTAGACAGAAGATGCGTCGACGTTATGAGGACCTCATGTGGCAGCAGCTAATTCTGACCGGTCAGAAGCCGGCTACTCCAGCTACACCGGCCATCACTTGGCCCCAGCCTCTTAGGCTGACACCGACTCCTCCGGTACCGAGGACTCCAGTTCTCCCTCCGGCAGGATCAGCATGCATTCCTGCTCAGCCTGTTCCGGTCTCCCCACCAATTCTGGTGGAACCACCAACTAAGCAGCCTCAGAGAGGAGCTTTCTCAAAGGAAGATTGGGCAGATCGGGAACAACAGTAATGGACAGACGACGGGCGTCTGTCCATCACTGTTGTTCCTGATCGCCCTAGGCGCATTGAAGGGGACGTAGGTGTGAGACCCCCGTATCCTGACTCCTCAGACTTGGATACTACTGGTCTTCACTCACACCCTGATGATGAGTTGTCAGTGACAGGCCTTGAGGAAGGTCCTTCATCCTTCCAAGGCATCCTTCGACTCATATCTGAGTCCACGGGTATGCCATTGCAGCCTATCCAAAAGAAGGTGGAATATCCTCTCACAGATATCCTTAAGAGGGGGGATACCCCGACGGAGGCCTTCCCAGTGGCCGAAGCCATTGTTGGCCTGGCCCTTGAGCTATGGCAGCGCCCTGCCTCCTGCCCGGCTCCGTCTGCCAGCATGGCTCGCAAATACAGTGTACCCATGGGGTCCTTAGCGGGCTTCACTGAGCATCCCTTGGCTGAGAGCCTTGTGACTGCTTCAGTGTTTCAGCGTATGGGCAGCTCAACGGATACTGATCGCCCTCTGGACAAGGAATCCAAAAATATGGACCATTCTGCCCGGAAGGTATATGCAGCTTCATCCTTGGGCCTTCATCAGGCCAGCTCGGCTGTACTCATGGCACACTTCTCTCATGCCCTATTGGGGTCACTAGATGAAGTCCTCCCTCATCTCCCAGCGAACATGCAGACCACAGTTAAGCAGGTCCGTGACCAGGGCCGTGCTGTTGCAAAACAGCAGCTCCAGACGGCCCTGGACATTGGAGATTCTTGTGCCCGTTCCTTAGCAGCCGTGGTGGCCACTCGCCGCAGGGCATGGCTGAGGTTATCCTCTTTTCCTGTGGATACTCAGCATAAATTAGCTGACTTGCCCTTCCTTGGCACTGACCTCTTCAGTCCCGGAGTGGCAGGTCACCTCCAGCGCATAGAGCAGTCCAGTGCCACTTTGGATGCTACCTCTGCAAAAGATTCCTCGGGCAAGAACCAGCAGAAGTGCAAGAAGAAGCCCTTTCAGCACTCTTCCCCTGTGGTTAGGCAGCCCTCCTATCAGGGAGGTCAGCAGCATCAGCAGCAACAGCAGACTCAAGCTTGGCACCCTAGGCCCAAGCAGGGTCCCCAGCAGCCCCGCAAAAGAGGACAAGGTGCCGGTCCAGGAGCCTCCTCCTCCTCTAAGCCTGCGCAGTGACAGGTCGGAGGGTGGCCAACCCTACTCCCATCACGCCAGTTCTGGGTCTTCCCGTGGGGGGCCGGCTCCACTACTTTCTTTCTGCCTGGTCGATATCACTTTGGACAGGTGGGTTCTGGAAGTGGTCGGTTGGGGACTGCCTCTAGAGTTCGAGCAGTACCCTTCCTGCCGAGTCCGTGCCCCATGGGAGGAAAGGATCTCAGCGCTCAGTCGGCCCTTCGGGATGACATTGCTCAGCTCCTCCACAAGGAAGCGGTAGCTCAAGTGCCGGATCCTCCTGCGGACCCAGGCTTCATGTCCAGGTACTTCCTGGTGCCCAAGCAGACAGGGGGTTGGCGCCCCATCCTAGATCTCCACAACCTGAATCAGTATCTCAGGTCTTGCACCTTCCGGTTAGTAACTCTGAACCCGATCATACCATCTCTGGAGCAAAACATGTGGTTCTGTTCACTGGATCTACAGAACGCATTCTTTCATGTCAAAATCTGTCCGTCCCACCAGCGGTTCCTCCTCTTCAGGGTCAAAGGGACCCTGTATTCGTTCCAAGCCATGCCGTTCAGCCTGTCATCAGCCCCCCGGGTCTTCACCAAATGCATTGCAGTGGTGGCAGCCCATCTACGGCATCAAGGGGTTTGCATATACCCCTACCTCGATGATTGGCTCCTGGCGGGTTCCTCCCTGCAGGAGGTGGAGAGGTCCAGGGACCTGGCCCTCCGAATCTGTTCCCAATTAGGCCTCCTGATCAAAGAGGCCAAGTCGGAACTTGTGCCCTCTCAGGTGATGGGCTTTATTGGGGCAGAGCTCGACTCTTGTCAAGCCAATGCTTGTCTTCCAGCGAACAGGCCGAAGGTTCTTTCCTCCTTTGCCAGTGGCTCAGTAGGTAGCACACTCGCCTCTGAGGCCAGGAGATCAGAGGGCTGTGGGTTCAGTTCCCACATCTGGCACTTGGGTTAATATCCCAGTACTGACACTGTAGTGCAGCATGAGAGGGGTGCTGCACTTCTGAGGTGCCGTCTTTCGGATGAGACGTTAAACCGAGGTCCCATCTGCCTGGATTGGTGGTAGTTCAGGTGGATGTTAAAGATCCCATGGCACTTATCGAAAGGGTAGAGGAATTTCCCCATGTCCTGGCCAAATTTCCTCATTCACTAAAAATACCACCAACAGCTTAATCTGGTTCAAGATCAGTTGGCATTCATCTGTAGCCCCCTCCCCCGGGTCGTGCCTGAAAATAGGCAGGATTTGTCTAGCGCACTTACCCGGTCAACAAAAACTAAATAAAATAAATAAATAAAATCATTTCTGGTTGGGCACTTGCGCCCTACCCAGGACTTCCTGCACCTTCTGGGTTACATGGCAGCGTGCACCTCAGTGGTCCATTGGGCCAGGCTGCACATGCGTCCCCTCTAGTGGGAGCTGGCCGCTCAGTGGACTCAGCATCAAGGCCTTTTCGACCAACTGGTCACTGTCACCTAGAAGATGTGGGATGCTCTCCAATGGTTGACCATCCCAAGTCATCTGCAGGAAGGGATTCCATTTGTCCACCCCGAGCCGACGGTTGTCCCTACAAGCGATACCTCTCTCATGGGCTGGGGAGCCCACATGGGGGACCACGGAGCCCACGGGTTGTGGACCCCGAGGGTCCCGTTGCCACATCAACCTGTTGGAGCTCAGAGCAGTCAGACTGGCACTGTCAGCTTTCACTCCTCAGCTCCGGGGTCAAGTGGTTCAAGTCCAGATGGACAATACCACGACCATGTACTGCCTCAACAAACAGGGCGGCAAGCACTCCCGTCTGCTATGCAAGGAGGCGCTCCGGATCTGGACCTTCATCAGCCAGTTGGAGGCAGATCTCCTTGCCATCCATGTGGCAGAGATCTCGAACCAACTGGCGGATGCTCTCAGCCACATAGGCCAGACATCCTACGAATGGTCTCTCCATCCAGAGGTAGCTTACAGTCTGTCCTCCCATTGGGGCAAACCGTTGGTGGACCTGATTGCCTCCAGGGAGAACACCAAGCTGAGGCTGTACCATGCCTGCCCCCCTCACCAGGGTTTGCTGCAGGAGGATGCCTTCTCGAGGCTGTGGACCCCAGTCCTCCTCTACGCCTTCCCTCTATTTCCCTTGATCCACAAGGTGCTTCTCAAGGTGAGGAGGGACAAGGTGAAGGTGATCCTGGTAGCCTCAGATTGGCCCTGCCAGTTCTGGCATCCAGATCTCCTCAGCCTCAGCTGCAGGGCCCCGGAGCGGCTTTGTACACGCCTGGATCTAATATCATTAAACCAGGGGAAGGTATTCCTCCCGAACCTTCAATCCCTGAACCTCACAGCTTGGTACCTGAGCAGCTAGAGTTCCAGGCTCTGGGTCTTTCCGAAGATGTCTTCACCGTGGTGGCGGCATCTCGTAAGGAATTGACCAGGAAATGTTATGCTTTCAAATGGAAAAGGTTTTCCATTTGGTGTCAGGGTAAGAGTCTGGACCCCTTATCCTGCTCTGTGGCTAACATTTTAGACTACCTTTGGTCCGTCTCCAAAGGGGGTCTTCGGTCATCGACCCTTAGGGTGCACCTGGCAGCCATCTCTGCTTACCGAGCACGGGCCGGTCAGTCGACATTGGCACAGGAGACTGTGGTTGGGTGCTTTTTCAAACGCCTGGATCACATATCCCCTCCGGTGCGTGAACCTCCACCTCCGTGGGATCTTCTGCTGGTTTTGGCAAAGCTCATGGGCAAGCCATTCGAACCCATGCACAAGTGTGAGCTCTCACACTTGTCATGGAAGACTGCCTTCCTGGTGGCTATCACGTCAGCCAGAAGGACAGGGGAGCTCCAGGCACTCTCGGTGGATTCCCCTTATCTGGTCTTTCACAGAGTCAAAGTTGTCCTGCGCCCCCACCCGAAATTCCTTCCGAAGGTGGTATCAGAGTTTCACCTTAACCAGGTGTTGACTCTGCCAGTATATTACCCTAACTACACCTCGGACGCCGAGTACAGGCTCCATACCCTGGACCTTAGACGTGCTGTCTCCTACTACAAGGAGAGGATGGCGGAAATTAGGGGAGAGGTTCACCAGCTGTTTGTCACCTACGCTGAAGCTGCTTCTGGCAGACCTGCAGCCAAACAGACTATTGCAAGATAGATCACATCATGCATAGGTCTGTGCTATGAGTTGGCGGGCAAGGAGCCTCCCAGAGGGATAAGAGCTCATCCTACCAGCCATACTGCTGCATCGGTGGCTGCTTCCAGGGACATCCCTATCCAGGAAATCTGTCGGGCTGCTACCTGGAAGTCAGGAAACACCTTCATTACCCACTACCACATCGACCTTGAGTCACGCCAGGAGGCTAGTTTTGGGCCTCAGTTCTCCAATCTCTGTTTCCTAAGTAGGGGGTGTGTGCCTTGCCTCCCTCCTCTCGGAGAACAGCAAGGAGTCTGCCAAAGAGTAGAAACATAGAATTTGACGGCAGATAAGAACTGCTTGGCCCACCCAGTCTGCCCATTTCCCTACCTAATGGATAAGCTGCAGATCTTAGTTAACCAGCAGCCTACTTCTTTCTACCCCTACCCCCTAGAATTGCCTTATGGCTGTCCCATGCATGCTTGAATTCAACCACTGTTTTTGACTCCACAACCTCCTCCGGAAGGCTGTTCCATGCATTCACAACCCTCCTGTGAAAAATACTTCCTTACATTACCTCTGAGCCGCCCCCCCATCTTCAAATTGTGCCCCCTTGTTCTTGCGCACCTCTTTTTTTGAAAGATGCTACCCTCTTGGACTTTGTTGAGTCCCTTGAGGTACTTGAATGTTTCTATCATGTCCCCCCTCTCCCTCCTTTCCTCGAGGCTATACATATTAAGCTCCTTAAGTCTCTCTTCATATGTCTTCTGGTGCAGACCCTACACCATTTAGTTCCCTCCTCTGGACAGCTTCCATCTTGTCTATGTCCTTTGGAGATTGGGTCTCCAGAACTGCACACAGTACTCCAGATGGGGTCTCACCAGCTGTCTGTACAGAGGGATAACAACTTCCTGTTTTCTACTGGTGATGCCTCTCCCTATGCATCCCAGTATCCCCCAGCCCTCCTTACTGCCCTCTCACATTGCTTGCCCACATTTAAGTCATCTGATATGACTACCCCCAGGTCCCTTTCATTTTGTTGTTGTTAGTATCTCACCCCCATTGTGTACTCTTCCCCTGGGTTTTTGTTTCCCAGGTGCATTACCTTGCACTTCTTAGCATTAAATCTAAGCTGCCATACATTTGACCATTCCTCTAACCTTGCCAAGTCCATTCTCATCCTTTCCACCCCACCTTGTGCATCAACTCTGTTGCAGATCTTTGTGTCATCTGCAAAGAGACATACTTTTCCCTTCCAGTCCCTCTGCAATGTCGCTTACAAAGACATTGAAGAGGACCGGTCCTAATACTGAACCCTGCGGCACCCCACTAGTAACCCCCCTTTCTTCAGAGTGGACTCCATTTACTATTACCCTCTGTGTCCTATTCTCCAGCCAATTCTTTACCCAGGCTATCATCTTGGGACCCACTCCCAGGCTGGCTAACTTGTATATTAATCTTTTGTGTGGGACTGAGTCATATGCCTTGCTAAAGTCTAGGTGGGCCATGTCCACAGCCCCCTCCCTGATCTACTACTTTGGTCACCCAGTCAAAGAAATCTATTAGATTCGTCTTGCATGACCTTCCTGCTGTGAATCCATGCTGCCTTGGGTCCTGTGCCCCTCTGGCCTCTAGGTACTTGACAATTCTTTCCTTCAGAAGTGATTCCATCATTTTCCCTATCACTGAGGTTAAACTAACTGGTCTGTAGTTTCCCGCTTCTGCCCTGCTCCCACTTTTGTGAAGGGGAATCACATCTGCCCTCCTCCAGTCCTCAGGTACCACCCCATCCTCCCATGATTTGTTAAAGAGGGTAGTCAGTGGTGTCACTAGTTCTACCCTTAGTTCTTTTAGAATTCTGGGATGAATCCAATCAGGCCCCATAGCTTTGTCCATTTACAGTTTTAACAGTTCTTTCAGAACCCTTTCTTCTGTAAATGGGCTGGTATCAACTTCTGTATCCAGAGTGTTTCTACTGTTTGTTTTAGGTACTTTCCCCCTCTTCATTTGTAAATACTGAGCAAAAATATTTGTTTAGTATCTCTGCCTTTTCACAGTCACACTCTGCTCACCCTCCTCCCCTTTATTAAGCCTCACTATCCCTCCCTTAGTCTTCCTTCGCTCCCTGATGTACCTAAAAAAGGTTTTATCCCCCTTCTTAACTGAGTTGGCTATCTTTTCCTCAGTTCAGGCCTTTGCTGTTCTGACTGCCTTCCCAGCTTCTTTTTGCTTTAACTGATACATTTCTCTGTCCTGCTACTTCTGTGATTCCTTGTACTTTCTGAATGCTTTCTTTTTCTCTTGAACCTTCACTGCCACCTCCTTTGAGAACCATAGTGGTTTCTTACATCGTTTCGTTTTGTTTATTGCTTCACACAAAGAGCTTGTTACTTCTGTGATGGCAGTTTTATTATTCCCATTGTTCTTCCACCTCCTCCTTCCTGCCCATTTGCTAGTGCATTCCTTAGGCACTCACCATTTTGGCAAAGTCAGCCCTCCTGAAGTCCAGTACTTTGCCTTTGTATGGCTTAACTCTATTGCTGTGTTTATTGTGAACCATACTGTTCGATGGTCGCTAGTTCTCAGATGGCTACCCACTTCTACATCTGTGATCCTCTCTCCATCTCCATTTGAGAGGACCAGGTCTAAGATTGCTCCTCTCGAGTGGGTTCCAATACTAGTTGTCTAAGGCATGCCCCTGTAGGGCATCTAGAATAACCACTCTTAGAAGTGGCTGCTGCAACTGCACTTCAGTTAACATCTGGCATATTCAGATCATCCATCAGCAATATCTCCTTTATCTGCCATTCTAAGTATATTTTCTATCATTTCCTTGTCCATTTCCTCCCTGAGAGGGTCTGTATACAACCCCTGTGTGGATTGTAGTGCCATTGCCTGCCTCCAAATTGACCACAGTGCTTCTTCTCCTCCCTGTTTACCCTTTGTTCTGTTGCTTTGATTCCTTCTGTTATGTAGAGCTCCTCCTCCTCTTTTACCCTCCCTGTCCCTCCTGTAGATAGTGTATCCTGGTATGTTTACGTCCCAGTCATGGTTCTGTGTGTACCATGTTTCTGTGACTGCCATGATATCCAGATGTTCCTCCTCCATCAAGGCCACTAATTCAGGAAGCTTGTTGCCCAGACTTCTGGATGAACAACATATCCACACTCCTAGAAAACAGGTTACTCACCTGTAACGCAGTAGTTAAGGTGGTATAACATATTGTTCATCTACTTACCACCACAACCTCCCCAGCTTTAGGCACATTACCTTGCTTCCAGCGGCTAAGATCTGGCGTCATGGGTGAGCCGAGGTATATACCACCCGGTGGGTGGGAGGAGCCAGCTTGAAGACTTCCGGCAAGATTTAAAGGGGAAAGGGACATGCCAAAGAGTGTGGATGAACAACATATACCACTCCTAGAACTACTGTTGCAGGTGAGTAACCTGTTTTTTGTGGTCGCTGCACGGAATCACCTTTTGGGACCAATTAACGAAACAACAGTGCCACTGTTCATGAGGTGGGGTCCCAAAACACCCTTGTTGCAAATCTGGTGAAAAAACTCCAAAAAATGACTGCATCACAAGCGCCCATTGTTTCTATGCATGCTCATAACCTCATCAATTTTTACTATTTTCACTCCAAATTTCCAACGTTGCCATTTTTTCACACCCCCTTATGAACAGCACAGCTGTCATTTTTTGCATCCTTCAGGAAATGTGTTTTTGCACCTGTGGCACAGAATGGCGCAGTCACTGTGTGAAATCAGCTTTCGGAACAGAGTAACAAAATCACAGCGCCACTGTTCATGAGGGGAGGTCCCAAAAAGGCTATATTGAAAATTTGGTGAAAAGATTCCAACAAATTACTGCATTACAAGCATGTGTTGCACAGTTTGTACGCACACTTGTAACTTTGCCACTTTTTCATATTTTCACTCCAGATTTTCAGCATTGCCATTTCTTCACACCTCCTCATGAACAGTACAGCTGTCATTTTTTCACATCCTGCTCAAAATGTGTTTTCGCACCTGTGGCACCAAATGGCACACTTGCTGTGTGAAATCACCTTTTGGGATTGAGTAACGAAATGATTCAGCCATAGTTCATGAGCCAGGGTTCCAAAAAGGCCATGCTAAAAATTTGGAGCAAAAATACCAACAAACGCCAGGGGCATTAGGGTTTCCAACCATAACACCCACCCTGTACAGACTGACAGGTGTTGGGGGTGTGACTTGGGGTCGTCAGCTGTAATGCTTACCCCATTCCATCCCCACTACCACCCTGCAGACACTGAAAGGCATCGAGGTGTGCCATGGGGTCTTCGGCCCTAATGTTCACCCAGTTCTTCTGTACTGCACCCATCTCAGCTTGTTTCCTTATGGAATGGGGTGAGCGTAAGGGTCGAAGACCTCAATGTACTCTGCGAAACCTGTCAGTGTCTGCAGGGTGGGGTGAGGTGGAATGGCGTGAGTGTTATGGCCGATGACCCAAAGGCACCCCCACCCCATCGCCTGTCAGTCTTTGCAGGGTGGGGGTTGGCATTACTTCAGTACTTCATTACCATTCCTATTATGCATCTCTCGAACTCCTGTACTACCAATGCCAATACCAGCAAGTAAATATTCAACATTGACAAATACTTGTTTGTTTACTATGTGTGAGCTGGCATTTCGTGGTGTAGAGTTAGTCCTGACGCCTCCCCCATGTCTGTTTGAGGATATTCCTTCTAGTTCTGTTTGCACTTTCCAGATCAAACAGCTGCGTATACTCCACCTTTCAATCCCTTTTAGTATTTAGAACACTGTAATCATGGCCCCTCATTGTCTTCCCTTCTATAAGCTGACTAACATGAGTGTAACCAGTTTTTCCTAATAGTTTTGGCCCCTAAAGTACTTGTCAGCTTGTTGATCCTGTGCTGGACTCTCTTGACCACTTCAGTGTCCGTTCTGTATTGTAGTGACCAGAACTGAACACAGTTTCGCGGATGTGATCTAACTGAAGTGGAGGCCTTATACAGGAGAGGGAGGATCACATCTCTTGACTTGCTTCTTTAACCCCCAATGTATATCTTGGATTCCGTTTTGTCCCTGACTTCAGCAGAACATTGCTTGGCTTAGCTTAGCTTACTTTCCATTTTTGGTTTTCTTTACAATGTATTTAGCCAGGATGGCTCAGCTTAGATGGAGTGTTTTGTTTTCAGTGGGGTCCCACTTTTACCCATTTCTACAGCTGGGTGGCCTAAAGCGCTGAGAGGTTAAATGAGTTGCTCAGGATCACCACAGTGAATATGTAGCTTTGATGGGATTTGAACCTGGGTCTTCTAGATCCCAGGCATTTGCTGCAACCACTAGGCCATGCTGCCATCACATTTACCCCTAAATCCTTTTCTTCTGTTGAGCTGCCAGCTGTTGCACCACACAGAATGTATGTGCTCCTTGGATTCCTGGCCCATGGGTGAAGTAGCTTAAAGTTCCTCACATTTAGACCTATGCTTCCATTTTTCAGCCCATGCTCACAATGTGTGCCGATTCCCCTTGCAGTGCTGCACATGCCCTTCCACTGCTGTGACCACTGGTTTGTTCAATTTGGTATCATTAGCAAATTCTAGCAGCTTGTTACTGACTCTCTCCTATGGGCTGCACCAGTAGTCTAGCTCTAGTCCGAGCTTTTGGCCAGGTGCATACAGATAGAGCTGTACAGAGATGCAAGAACGACCTCACCCAGATATTATGTTTGACCTGATGCCAGAGCCAACAAGAGCGCAGCCTAAGGAACAGAATAGTAGCACAGCACAACTCTTCCACGTGGTATGGGTTATATTATTACCTAGGTCACTGAATTTGGTAAATGTTTTGTCTTGCACTCAGCAGGGTCTGTTTAATGAACTCAAACCCCCAGCGAACTTCAAGGCTTTGAGTCTGTCTTCTGGAACTTGTACAAACATTGGGGTCTGAGAACAGACCAAAGTTCATATTGCTCTGAACCAGCTGAGCATGAACACAGCAGTTTAAAGGAAAAGGAAGGAAGGAAGGAAGGAAGGAAGGAAGGAGGGAGGGCAGAAAAGAAATTTGGTGCCATTAATACACACATTACTAGATTTAATTTCAAACTTCATGACACAGGCACAAGCCCTTTTTTCGGACACAGCCTACATCATGGCCACAATGGCTGTGTCTAATTTCCAAATGTTTTTTAACATGTTTATGCCAATTACTTCACTTAACAGTAACAAATGTGTTGCATGTGTAATTAGTATGAGTGTCAGGTTTGGAGTGCATCTTGCTGCACTTGCCACATGAAGTTCACCACGATTTCTCTGGTCTAGCAGTCATGGTGCAAGTGCGCAAAAATCATGCCACAAGTTATTGAAAATCCAGTCTAGTGTATCTAAAAGCACTGTATAGGCCGCACACCAAAGGGTTAAATGAGACTGAAAGAGGTTAAGGCAAGTGTAAGGGGGTTAAGTACACAGAAAAACAGTGAAAGAATTAAGAGGCTGAGCAAAAGGAAATTGTGACTTGCCCAGGATCGCAGTGTCCATGTAGCGGTGGTGGGATCTGAACCAAACATGTCATTGGATCTCTGTGCTCAGAAGGTCATGGGATTCTAGTCCTGCCACTGACTGTGCTTGTACTATAAACGCTGGCACCCAAGTGCAATACCAGGGGGATGCTGTACTGTCAGGGGGTATCATCCTCTGGATGAGACAGTAAACCAACATCCCATCTGTCTTTTCTGGTGGTTGTTCAGGATCCCATGGCACTTCTCAAGAAGATTAGGAGAGTTTCCCTGGTGTCCTGCTTAAGCTGGTTCGGGGTTTTTTTTTTTTTTTTGTTTCCAATTGTTTAACCAGGAGTAGCACACTAAGCTGAAAGCTTGTTTACAGGTGCAACCTGGGAGCACAGGGAAGTTAAGTGACTTGCTCAGGGTCATACAGTATGTAAGTGGGGGCTGTGGGATTCAAACCCAGGTCTTCAGATTTGTAACTCAGAGCCTTAAACCACTGCGCTATACTGCCTCCCAGTTGGTTTGCATCTGTTACTGCCCCCTTCCCCACCCTGGAAGAGACTGACAATAGCATTATCTAGTCCTTCTTTCCCGGTCAGCAAAAAGTAAATAAACAGATAAATAGTTCCGTGCTCTCTTGGCTACACCACCTCCCAGTGTTCACGACGCAAGGGGCAGAACTGCACAACCGGATAGAACTGTCAAACATTTGTGTCAAACTGTATGCAGCTACAGAGTCTGAGATTCACACAGCATTTGCCTGTAAACCCTTCCCCCACCCAGATTTTTATGTTTTTATGCCTCTCGTCTCATGCAGTTTTTTTTCTGCAGGACCGGTGGAAGGGCAGTGTGATGTGTTGGTTAGAGCACAGGTGTGGTCACCAGGTGTTGTGCAGCCTCTGTGCTCTGATCCTCCCTGTTGTAAACTTTGGGGGTAGAAATAGCACACCAACACATACACACACACACACATATTTATTGTAAAACCGGTAGTAGAAACGATGTACGCACGCGCGCGCACACACACACGCACTTGTCTTAATCATGAAGTTACATCTCAGGTAGGCTTTGTTACATTGATTCTAGTTTCAGCATTCCTTGAATTTCACCTTTTTTGTTGCCTTTTTTTTTTTTGTAGCTCACACCCTAACACAGCACCCAATTTCTGTTTTCATAGCCAAGGTAAATAAATTTCAATTCAGTCCATGATAGCACCGTCTCATCTGCAAACGTGATGTCACTTTGTTTCTGTATCTCTTTGTAACTGAAGTACTGTATATGTCAGGGGAGAAGAAAAATATCATGCTTTGTGGTTTCCCAGGCATGCCGCATTTATATTCTTGTCAGGTCTTAGCTTGTGGAGCGAAGCAAAAAAAAAAAAGAGGGTGAGAGGGATTGCTTTGGTTATGAAAGTGGCATGCAGCGTTCCCTGAAAGACTAATTAAACTCAATTGTGTATCGCAGAAATATTCTCATACCACTTGAATGTGCTTCTTTTCCATGCCAAAAACCGATTACATTTTTTGGTTTTTGAGAAACAGTTGGAATCTCAAGCTGAAAATCCCAGGAAAGAGATGTGTGCTGGACCATTGATGCAGCACCACGGCGACCACTTGCAACGTCACAGAATGAGCCTGGATTGTCAGAGGGTTAGCTGGGAGAAGGAGAATCACACATCACAGAGGACACAGTACTTTTTTGGGGAGGGAAGATGCCAGACTTTTCACTAGCACTGCCATTTGGTTGACCAGAAGTGGAACTGCAGGCAGGGTGGCTGGGGAGGATGGGAAATCTGCTGGCTCTGCATGGTGCCATGCAGCTGTGTGTGCACGTGCGCCCTGGAGCCAAGGCTTATGGACATCATCAGGGTGGTAAAAACATAGGAAAATATCCTGACCTGCAGCATGATATACCCCTCTCCACCCATATTGTGTCTGGTGGGGCGGGGTTACCTGACTGGGCAAGTGGGGGGAGTTGAAAGAAGAGGCCCACAGATGGGGCTGTGGGGCTCGACGGTTACCCGAAGCCAATGGGAAGCAGAACTAGGATGGCAGAAAGTACAGATAAAAAGAAAAGGAAGCAGATGTCCTTGAGGTGACAAACAGGTCATACTGACATGGGAGTTCCAAGCAGCCAGACAGCAACTGGTGTATTTTGTAGATGGACTGTGGTAAAATGAAATCTATTTAGAATGTGTGACCATTTTATGTCCCCAATGGAACTGGAGTACTTCAGCTGCTAGATCTGAGCTAGAGTGCTCAGACACTAAGCACGGTCTCCATCAGGGCAAGTTTTGTCCCCAGCTTGTGCGACCTGCTAGGCCTTTGCATAAGCGATGGCACTGGGCATGTCTGAAGTGCTTGAGCAGACACTGTAACTGGTGAAAGGCCAAGAATGCAGAGAATTCCAGTAACTAGAGACCTGAACAAGCACTATGTTCAGTACAAGAAAGCATTTATTTAATTGTTGGTGACCAGGAAAGGAGTGCTAGGCAGTTCTCCCTATTTGCAGCCTTGTTGGGGGTAGAAACTAACAGAAATTGGACCATATTAAGGTGTTGGTGGTATTTTTTTTTTTTGAATGGGGGAATTTATCCAAGACACTAGGAAAATTCCCCTGTGTTACTATAGTATATGCATTACCTATGGCTTTGGAGACTAAGATTTACAACATATGTTTTATATTACTGTGGGGAAGCCATCTAAATCCAATAAAAAGAAATAAGACTTACTATCCAGTGGAGGAGAGGGGTCTAGGTATGATTAAGAACAGGGACTGCAGAGTCGGCAACCAGAAATGATTGCCAAGTTCCAGGTGAAAATTCCAAAATAACACACAAAAGTCCATGCTAAGGCTTCACAGGAGTCACTCAAACCACACTGGTTCTTCTGATTTCAAAATACTTTTATTACAGAATAAGCCACCTTGAGAAAGAACATGGGGTGGTGTTCAGAAGCGCTCAGCGGTGTGGGGAGTGCTGCAAGTCAGTACCCATTTTAACAAAAGTATTTTGAAATCAGAAGAACCAGTGTGGTTTGAGTGACTCCTGTGAAGCTGTAGCACAGGCTTTTGTGTGTTATTCTAGATATGAGTAACTCCATTACTGTCTCTTTCTGTAATTTTCGTGGAAATAAATCTTTGGCCATTTCTTTTGCAGGAACAAAAAACCTGGGTTCCATATTTACAAAACAGATATAAGATCCTGCTTGAACCTTGGTTAAATAACACTATGGGGTCATTTAAAGGGGCTCCTGTGCAAGTATTAGTTTCAATAACTGATTACGAAGATGAAACAGTAGAAAATAAGTGACTCTATGATCCAGTAGGACTAAAAAAAAAAAGGCAAATCTACAAGGACATTAAAGAATCCCTTTTCTCAGAAATTTCGATATTTGACTGTAATCCAAGAATCAATAATCATTGACTGACAGATCAGCTAAAAGACCAGAGGATACAAAAAAAATGGTGGGATATAGTATGGCTGTGTTGCCATGGAAAATTAAATGTAAGAGATATTCATAAACAAAAAAGTTTAGAAGACATGCTGTCTTACAGTTGTAATTTAGAGTTGGAAACTACGCAGCATCTTTTTTTTCAGTGTTCATATATAACCTCCTTTTGGAATAAGCTAGCAAAGGCTTGGAAAGAACCATGGTTTGGAAATATGACCTATAATACTTTAGTGTATTGGTAGTTAGGAGAGGGATGGCGGAAGTTTCATGTAAGTACAATAAGGGTGATTTAAGCATATTTGATGTGGTGTGTGTGTGACAGGTTTGATGCCAGTATGTTCTGCAACATCAGAAAATCCCACAATTTGGGGTTAATTGAAAAAAAATTACAAAGAACATCTGCATATTTATGTACATGAAAATAACGTACTGGCAGCATCCGTGTTTCAGGCGTACTGGAAAGATGTGAAATGGGTCCAAACACGAAAACCTAATAAGATACGTGTACACTAACTACGTCCATAGTTCGGGGAGATTTTTGTTGATTTCAGTTGTGTATTTGGATTATTTTTGTCTGCATACGTGTTTAGCTGTTTGATATATTTTCTGTGGATATAAATGTTCTCTACTTGATAAAAATGCTGCTACTGTTTTCGAGAAGTGCCATGGGTCTTTAATGTCTACCTGAACAACCTTCAGAACAGGCAGACAGGACCTCGGTTTAACGTCTCATCCAAAAGACGGCACCTCAGGAGTATGGCATCCCCTTCATGTTGCACTACATTGTCAGTCTTGGTTTTGCCCCAAGTTCTTGGTGTGGGGTTAGAACCCATGGCCTTATGGCCTCAGAGGCGAGTGTGCAACCTGCAGAGCAGGTGCTTAACGTGTGAGACTTGTTCTGGCCAGGATATCCTGAACAACTGATGCAGCAACAATTTTTGAATATTCAGCCTCTAAAGAAATATGTTGATGTATCCAAATAATATTGTGACTTGAAAGATTACCCAGAATAGTACGTAGTATCACAGCCCACCTTTTCATATCAAGGGAAAGCTAATTCCCAGTGCACACAGATATATCCTATTATAATTACTGGTTAAAGTTGACAGCAACCTGAAACCAGTTGCTGTCGAACAACGTAATACGTGTGTGTGACATCACAAACGTGTAGTATGGAGCTCAGCCTCTTAAGACACTCTCCCGTGACTACAGAAATGTTTCCTTTCACAAACCAGTCTTTATAAAAAATAAAGTAATGGACATCAGTGAGTCCATTACTTTAATGATTTTTTTACACCCTCTCAGTGTGTGATACTTTTATAAACCCATGAGCTAAGCTGTCATGGTTTATGTAGTATCACACACCTCAGGGCTGTAAAAACATCACCCTGACAGTCATACATTGTTCCCTTTGTTTTCATTTAATCTTGATGCTGAAGGAGGCACTCACTGAAACCTACAAAGTACAATTATAGTGTGCAGCATCACTATCTACTCAGTAGTACCAGAATGTCTATGTAACCCTGTTTACACTGACCATCTCTACATCAATGTAGATGGTTTGGAGAGCCACAGCAGTGTACATCTGCGTGTGTAAACTACACAGGCATCAGACCAGTGTGGAACTTTTGTTCCTCTCCTAAACGGAGGAGCTGAACTGGTGCAGGTGGTTTTAAATGCTGTGTAAATGGTGGTTGCTTTTTACTTCACGCATGAGGGTAAATTAGCATCACAACACACAGGAAACTCATAGAAACATAAAAACATTGAATTTGATGGCAGATAAGGACTGCTGGGCCCACATAGTCTGCCCATGTTCCCTACCTACTGTCGCACCATAGGCCCTACTTGATCTCTGCCTTTACCCCAAATTTCCTTGCTTCTAAGGTTACCTTATACCTATCCCATGCCTTCTTAAATCTCATTACAGTTTTTGCTCCCACCGCCTCCTCCGGGAGGCTGTTCCAGGCATCCATCACTCTTTCTGTGAAGAAGTGTTTCCTTACATTTCCCCTGATGCTACCCCCCCAGCTTCATCGCATGACCCCTTGTCCTTGTGCATTCTATTCTCTGAAAAAGGCTTCCATCTTGAACCTAATTTATACCCTTGAGGTATTTGAAAGTCTCTATTATATCCCCCCTCTCTCTCCTTTCCTCCAGTAGGTCCTTCAGTCTCTCTCTCCTTATAGGGCTTTTGATGCAGATCCCGCACCATTTAGTTGCCCTTCTCTGGACTGTCTCAAGACTCGAGAATTGGACACAGTACTCTAGGTGGGGTCTCACCAGAGACTGATACAGAGGTATCACCACCTCCCTCTTTCTGCTGGCAATACCCTTGAACTTCTTGCAGGATGTGTCCTATGATGCAGTTCCCAAGACACCAGTGTGACATCTGTGTGGAAACTGTCATCCTTAAGTGGTGTACACCACTAGCTTCATGAACTACCAGATGCAGACTGACATTGATGTGAGAAACATCAGTGTGTAAGGAGGGCTAATTAAGCAATAAGACACAATGGGGGGGATGATGGTGGTATGATGGCCTGCCTTGGGTGGGTTGAAGTACAAGGCAAAGCTGGGTGGTTCCACCACCTGGAAGGGCCATTATCTCACCATAACGTCCCCCTTGGAGTGCCTTATTGTGATCATGAAATGGGTCCCAACACTATTAATAAATAAAAAAATAAAACATCTCTTTGTGCATTTTAAATTGATAAAACATGACAAATATGTAAGCAGTAAGACATGACAGGGTATGCATGGAACATATTTTACTGCACGGCCAGGGGCGTAATAAGGCATGAGGCCTTGGCCGAGTGCCTTTAGCCCCTGGTGTGCAGTAAAATATGTTCCATGCATACACCTGGAGTGTCTTATTACGCTTATAAAATGGGATCCTATCTTTATTTTACTTTTTACCAATAGAAAAAGGATGATCGTATGTAGAAACAATTTAGAAATGTTCCTAATGTATGATAAAATAGTCCTTCCATGGACATTGTTTTAATATTCATGAGTATATTTGCATATTTGGGGCTGCTGCTGCCACTGCTGGGGTTTACCCTGAAGTACTTTGCTATGTGTTTCCGCTCATTCCCTTTTTCCCTCTGCTGGAGAAGCAAAGAGGGGAGGTGGTATTATACTTTTTTCACCCCCTTCCCATCTTTCTCAAGTGACCTCCATCCCGGCGCTCTGTGAGAGTGAGTGTGCATGTGTCTGTATGCACAGCTGAACTTGCCAGTTTCCTGTGTTTGTGTGGCTCGGAGGACGAGAAAGCCTGGACCGAGTAGGAGCTGTGTGAGTACAATTTAAAATGAATTTGGGAAGGGTGAGACAGTAGCTGCCTGCCGACTCTGGCAGTCTGCTCTCTGCTAATGTCCTCCATCCCAGCTTTCTCCGAGAGTGATTGTGCATGTGTGTGTGTGCGTGGCTGAACTCACCAGTTTCCTGTGTTTGTGTGGCAAAGCTCCGGCCGAGTAGGAGCCGTGCGAGTGCAATTTCAAATAAATTGGAGAAGTGTGAGATGGTAGCTGACTGCAGACTCTGCCTTTCTGTACGGATTGTTTCTTTTGTTTTGAAATGCTGTCTGGTTTGTTATAGGGTGGGTGCAGGGGAAGAGTAGTGAGGAAACAATGGCAGCATTCTAAAGCTTAGTGATTTTTGCCTTTTTCACTGCCGTCCTTTTTTTTGCCTTTTCACTGTCGTCCTTTTTTTACCCATGCATGGAACATATTTCATGCATGGTGAGGCAGTTCTCCAATTGGCTGGTTTAGCCTATCCATTTTATAAAAAGAATTAATTCAAAAGACAAAGAGTAGTGCCTTCCCACTCACTGTCACTGACTGCCTGCTCGCTGTCACTGATTTCCTGCTCCAGTACTTCCAAGTCCTGGCCCTGCTCTGCTGTCTGTCACTACTGTACATTTCAGGAATTAAAAAAAAAAGTAACATTCTTGACTGGTGGCAAGTATGGTAGCCTAATTTTTTTTTTTTAAATCTGCAGTTACGAAGCAGGTGGGAGCTACTTGTCTAACTGGAGAAGCACAAGCATGTGGGGATTGCTGATTTAAATCACAGTTGGCAGCTGCGGTCAAAGACAGGAACATTACTTTTTTTTTTTTTTACTCCTGAAATGGACAGTCATGACAGAGACTAGCGAAGCTGTGACTCAGAAGTACTGCAATTGGAAGTCACTAACAGCGAGTGGTCAGTCAGTGAAAGCAGGGAGTGATATGCCATAGCTGATTGGTAGTAAGGATGTCTGTCTTCCAGGAGCTACTTTCACCTGGGCTATTATGCTGGGATAATGGCCCCGATAAAAGGAGCTCTTGACCAATCAGAATCCATCATTATTAATACCCATTTCATAATGTCTAATAACCACTTACAGCCAGAACACAGAAACATAGAAAGGTGCAGAAAAAGACCCAACAGTTTGTCCAGTTTTCTCAAGATCCCTTCCTAGACATCAACACATACTTGGTGTTAGTCAGGAATAGGGCAGAGAGTATACAGGCACAAGGAGCTGAGAAAATATGTTCTTTTTATACTTTACTACTGATGTAAATATTGTAACCCTCCCACCCCTCCCATTTACAGGGTGTGTGCTCACCTGCACTGTCACAGATAACCTATTGGCACCTGGAAAATGTAACTGGATCACTGTAGATTTTTTTTTTTAATATAATTTCTGTTGAACGAAGCACAGTCAGTATCAGTTATGATGCATACATATACAGCCTTTGTATCATGAGAATAATACGTATCTTATGTCACAGATACTGTGTTACTATTTCCATCAATACATTGAACGTGAAGATAAATCTCTGAAAAACTCTAGATATTTCCACAGAACTAGTTTGGTATTTTCAGTAGTAACCCTGTGAACACAGATCAGATTTTTTTCCCTTTCCATCCCTCCTTCCTCCGTGGCAGCAGCACCCCACCTTGTCCTGTATGCATCAAAGAATCATGAGACAAAGTCTTCATTTATCTGAGCAATACACCACACCCATCTCTGCCATTTCATATTAAAAGAATTGAGCTTATCATGCAGTCCAGCAGTCAGTCTTTCGAATTGATACATATCCATTGCAATCCTATACCAGTCCGCCATCATTGGGATGATGGATGTCATCCATCTGCAAGCTATGGCTTTCTTAGCAGGTAGTATAAATATTGGTAACAATGTTTTATGCCAAGGGGGATGATGTCGGAGAAAGACAGTTAATAGGAAAATTTCAGCCATTGACTCAGCAGATTCTCGCATGCATTCCCCCATTTCTTCTTGTAAAGTGCACCAAAAGGGTGTCAAGAGTGGGCATAGCCCAAAAATATGTCCCAAATCTGTGAAGCAGCATCCAAATCTCCTCCAGCAAGTGTTATATGAATGTTGCAGGTATTTATTAAGAACTGCTGGAGATCAGAAGTATCAATATCTGCACTTCCAGGTGTATTCCCTCCAAATGTTAGAAATAGTAATTTTAACTGCTGGAAGTGTATATTTCTTCCAGGAGTCATACGGCACTGAAAGGCCCAGATCTTTGTTCCAACTGTCTAAGACTGACTGAGTTGTGTCTCCCAAGGTATCCCTTAAGATTTTATATAGTTGGCCTATTAGATGTCCCCAAGAATTACCGTTATTATAATCTAGCAACATAAGTAGTAATGGGGCTTTAGGGTCAGGGAGTCTAGTGTAGTCCAAGTGTTGGTACATAATATAAATTTTACTTGCAAATACCTACAGTATTCTCGGCCAGTAAGGCCATAGTCGTGTTGCAATGCCTCAAATATAGTGATTCCTGTTGAAGTTAAAAATTGATACAGGTAGTTTAGACCTAGTCAACACCAGTGTTTAAACACAGGGTCTGCTTAGGCCAGACTAAAATTTTCATCTGACAGTAATCTGCAGTAGTAAAAATACATTTTCAAAGCTAGAGTGAGATTTCAGTCGATATCACTGTCTTAGGGTATTAGATGTATATTTTGTAAAGTTACATAACAATGGAGATTTTCCTTCTGTGGCAAACAAAATTAGATAAATGTCATATAGATCATTTAGGGTGTATTCTATATCTTTCCATGAAGATTTATACATCGTTGCCAACCAAAGAAAGATCAGCGGAAGAAAAGCTGCTTAAGTATAAAGTTCCAAGTGAGATAAATTAACCCTTCCCTGGGCTAAAGATAATTGCAAAATGGAAAAATGGACACGAGGTCATTGACCCCCCCATATAACGTTAGAAATCATTCTATTCCAGGAAGTGTAGTAAAAACGAGCAGGGAGAATTGCAAGGGTTTGGAAAAGATATAACAATCTTGGCAATATATTCATCTGGATTATCTCAACCCACTGAAAGAAAGTGTTCCCCCCATTTAGCCAAATCTTCTTGGATAAGGACTGGTAAAGGTTCATAATTAATCAAGTCAGCATTATTAATATCTTTTGTAATATAAATTCCCAAATATTTTATTTTTGTGCGTGATCAACGCAGGGAAAAGCATCGCTTTAACTCCGACGAGGGAGTAAAATTAAATGAAAGTACCTCTGAAGTCAGCTACAGACTCAAACCTATGCAATATATCTCATGCTGTGGGCACTGATTTCTCTGGGGATAAAATGAATAAAAGGACATCGTCTGCAAATACCGAAAATTTATATTCTGATTGCCCCAGGGAGACTCCCTCCACTTTCGCCTCCCTACAGAGAGCTACGGTGAGGGGTTCCATATATAAGGCAAACAGGAGTGGGGAAAGTGGACACCTCTGACATGTGCCATGTTGTAAGGTGATGGGATGGGACAGATTGCCATTAATGAGAATGTATGCCTGTGGGCGGGAATAGAGAATTTTTTTTATCCATGTTAGGAAGGGTTCTGGAAAGTGGAAGGCGGCCAGGGTATCCCAGAGAAAATTCCACAACACCCTGTTGAATGCCTTCTCTGCATCTAAATTAAGCAATACCTCAGGGATCTGTCAAGTCTGAATATATTCGGCTAATAGGAGAGTACGTCTAATGTTATCCATTGTATTCCTGTTTTTTATGAACCCTACCTGATCAGGATGAATAAGGGATAGCAGAAGATGCTCTATCTGGGCAGCCCAAATAGCCATGTAAATTATATCATCTGTATTTAATATTGAGATAGGGTGATATGAAGTGGGATCGGTTATATCTTTGGCTGGCTTGGGTAATGCAGCAATGACAGCATATGCCCATGAGGGTGGTGGTGGGTCTCTGGTCACTGTAGATTTTGATGGTTACTACCCCTGCCTTGAATGGTAAAATAAGGCTGATGGACCGGGTTTGATAAACTTCTAGTTGGGGGTTGGGGGGGCTTGTATCCAAGATGTAAATAATTGTGCTGTGCCTCTATCCAGAAAAAATTAAAGTGGGCCTGTCATAAGTATGGTTCACCCCCTAGAATGCAGTACCTACCCATCTCCCCACATGATCACCCCAACTGTGGACCAATATAACACATACAGTTCCCCACAAATGCAGTTCTAATACACTACTAATGATCGAGTCACAGGCAACAAGTCTAAACAAATACGGTAGCAAAGGCTTTATAAGGGTAGTGGGGTCAGGTCCTGGGGAAAAAAAAGTTGGGCAATAAGGTAGTAATAATAGTTATTTTGGTAACAGCTGGTCTTTTGTTGCCTTTCTAGATATAGTCAAATAATATATTAAACAGTGCACTGCAGGTACCTAATAGAGATGCAGTAAAGTTAAACTTTGTGGGCGAAGTTGCTGCAAAGTTGCAAAACTTGGAAGTTGAAAAGATTTATTGAGACAATACCACAACATAAACAAACATTATAATGTAACATGGTAGCATTGACAGGCTAGGAGCAGCATAGGCCAGGTCCTCAGCTTACAAGGAGTAGACACTAAGCAGGTTAAGACATTTTACAGACTGTGTTTATCATAGTATATGTTGACTTCATGAAGTGTCACAAATTTCCTATGGCATCACCAACTTTGACATTGCCGACTTTGCAACATTTTTTCAGGTGAAGTGCCACTTTTTTCTGCAAAGCTGCAACTTCATGAGTGAAGTTTAGTCACTTCACAGAAAAAAGTGCCACTTCACATGCCAAAAAAAAGTTGCAAAGTTGGCACTTTGAACTTTGTGAAGTTGGCCAGCTAGCTGTAAATTAGGTAGCCCATTACCATACCACATACTCACAGAAATCCCATGTGTCTGACTGTACTGACAACAACAAAAATGGAAAGGGACCTGGGGGTAGTCATATCAGATTACCTAAATGTGGGTCAGCAATGTGAGAAGGCAGTAAGGAGGGCTGGGGGGATACTGGGATGCATAGGGAGAGGCATCACCAGTAGAAAACAGGAAGTTGTTGGCCCTCTGTACCGACAGTTGGTAAGACCACATCTGGAATACTGTATACAGTTCTGGAGACCCCATCTCCGCAAAGACATAGACAGGGTGGAGGCTGTCCAGAGGAGGGCAACCAAAATGGTGCAGGGTCTGCACCAGAAGACATATGAAGAAAGACTAAAGGAGCTTAAGATGTATAGCCTCGAGGAAAGAAGGGAGAGGGGGGAACATGGTAGAAACTTTCAAATACCTCAAGGGAATCAACAAAGTCCAAGAGGGTAGCATCTTTCAGAAAAAGAGATGTGCAAGAACAAGGGGCACAATTTGAAGATAGAGGGGGGACAGCTCAGAGGTAATGTGAGGAAGTATTTTTTCACAGAGAGGGTTGTAGATGCATGGAACGGCCTTCCTGAGGAGTTCGTAGAGTCAAAAACAGTGGGAGAATTCAAGAATGCATGGGACAGACATAAAGCAATTCTAGTAGGGGGTAGGAGGAAGTAGGCTGTTGGTTAACTAGGATCTGCAGCTTTAGGTAGGGAAATGGGCAGACTAGGTGGGCCAAGTGGTTCTTATCTGCCATCAAATTCTGTGTTTCAATGTTTTACTGTCAGAGCCCCTCTACCCACTCTGGTACCAGATGTATGCAGTCCTCTTGTTCTAGGGCGCTACCTTAATGCAACAGTTACTGAGTACCCCGCCATGGAATTGGTGCAGGCCCATACATGGTTGTAGCCCAGAATGTTACAGTGATGCACTTACAAATTTAGATACTTTTTAATGACAAAAGCCCTAAATAAACCTGAGCTGGGTATTTGTGATTCTGGTGGGATGACCTAGTCCATATTCCCAGATTAACTAACAGTAAAAGGGTGACCAGCAGGGGAAAAGGCCCTAAATTACTCAGAGTTACTAGTTAAAGGGGATCTCTGTCTGAGTGTAGTGTATAGTGGCACAGCAGTAGTAGCAGTGGGATCTTCATTGGCTGGATTAGTGTAGCCCTCTGTGCCCACTTGCAAAATGGCTCTCCACAAACTCTGTCATGCCTTTTTTCCTCTCCACATATAGCAGATGATTTCTCTCCAAGATCACAGGTGTAGCTTCAGCCTGTGAAGCCCGACATTGTCACACCAGTAGACAATATCACGGCATCCAATCCTTGTGTGTACTGTGACAACCAGAACAGCTAATGGTTCTTGCTGGGTGTTCTAGAGGTGAAGGGCTGTGTGACTCGCAAAAATGCAATGAATGTTTGATTTAGTGTGATGTGTTTTGTTATTGTTTTTTTTCCTCAATAAAAAATGTACCTACTCTTTTTGAGAAGTACCACTGTATATTTAACATCCACCGTAACAACCACAGAACAGGCAGACAGGACCTCAGTTTAACACCTGTTCAAAAAGAACAGCACAGTGCCCTACATACATCTTTAACAGCTACCTGAAAAGAGCTGTCTGTTGACATGGAAACAAATGACATTTAGAAGCTATGAGGGTGCAGTTTTCCTTTAATAATTAAGTGAAAGGGCATTGGGGTGGGGTAGAGGAGTCCTGGGCACAGCACAGAATCATTAATTGCTCACAAATATGTACAGAATCCAAAATGGAGCATTTTGAATATGAGCACAGTCAGAAAGTGAAGCACAAAAGTCAACACATTGTACATATTTAGCAACACACTGCCAAGCCAAATTTTAATGAAATTGAGCCAAACTTGGCACACATGTCCAGAATTGTGTCCTACACATGGGAAATATAGTGTGAGCTGTGTAGAATGAAACATAAGGGATTCACTAACCTTCTAAATGAGAGTGGTCCTTGCCGAAGCTAATCCATGCAGGGAGTTACACTAGAGGTGGAGCTTAACATGTAAAAATGCATTAACTAATGTCCGAGAGAAAAAAACGTGTTGTAATCAGCACAATTAAAGGGAGAATGACTGTTTTGACAGGAAAAAGCATAGGAAGGTGTTCAGAAGTCATTATTTGAGTGTTTTATTGTCAAAGTAATAGAAGTCTTAGCAACTATGCTTTCCTGGGGGTTATTGTGAACAGAAAAGATTAGTCAGAAAGCTTAGAATGTCAGCTGTCCAGCCATTATAGTGAAAAAGTGCTTGTCCCTTGAGAAAATGTTAGTTTTGTGTGACATAGAAAATGTATTTTAAAATGAGCAAAAGTAAAAAAAAACTAAGGGAAGCTTTAGAATGTTCTGGAGGGCAGTTGGGCTTCAGAATTGAGGATTCCACTGTGGCCTATGCTGCTGTAGGGAGGAATCTGATTGGTGCTGAGATGCTGGACAGGTCAGTGTCCACTCAGTGACCACATATTTAAATATGCTAATGAGATTTTGACTACAAAAAGAGCTGCACAGTCAGAGTGCAGTCAGTCTGAGCAGGGAGAACGACCAGCAAGGAAGATGCCCATGCCAAGGGGTGTCTGTCTGAAGAGGCCTACTGAAGACAAGAAAACCTGACAGTACCAGTTTAGTTTAATTACGGTGTAAGGATGGGGGAATCACCTATATCCCAGATTAGGGACAGTACAGGGCAATAAGTGAGAACAGGGCCTAGGTATAGAAAGCCTGTTGCTTCAAGTGCCTGTTGTTCCTGTGTAACCAGTTTCCTCGCAGAAAAGAATCTGCAAATCTGAAGAAATCATATTTCTCATCAACCACCTACTGATTTAACAGAGGGCCTTCCAACTACATCAAGTTGCACCATTTCTACAGAATACTTCAGTATTTCTAAAAGAGTGTGATATAGTAAAAAAAACTGCTGATACAATTTGGGGACTCTTAAAAGCCACAGTGACACTACTTTACAGATAATTTTCCTCAATCTTTCTGATTTTAAGAGACTCTGTCAAAGTGAAAGACTGAACCTGAAGGGACTGAGGGGGGATTCTGCCACAACTTTTAATGTACCAGTATGCAACATTGTTTAATGCCATTACTTACAGTAAATAGGACTGGAAATAAATGTGTAAAAGTGTTAACTGATTTAAGTGATTTTTAGAGTATAAGGTACAGTAAAGTGAATAGTATTTGGATACCAGGGGCTATCTGGCAGAAGGGGTCAGTGGGCTGACTGAGGTAGGTAGGCCTAGTAGTTAGTGTACGCCCTTAAGGTCACAGTAATTGGATACTAGGGGGTATCTGGCAAAAGGAATTGGTGGACTGACTGATCGGAGCTCTGGCCCAGTAGTCACTAATTGCCTTAGTTCTAAAATACAGTGTACACAGTAATTGGGTACCAGGGAGGGTATCTGGCAGAAGTCTTCAGTAGACTGACTGCTCGGAGTTATGGCCCAGTAGTTACTGATTGCCGTAGTTCTACAGTACAGAAACCTCGGGAATGAAGGCCTAGGTGGGCGCTTATCCTGGGAAAGTGTGATATTTGGAATGCTGGTGGGAGGTGAGCGCCTACAGTCTCCAGGGATGATTTAGTAGAGAATAGTGGGGTGGAGGTACCCTACAGGGATACATAGAGTATAGAAAAGTGTTTGCTGCATATGAATTGTTTTTATCTGAATTTTCACTGTGCCATTCATGGCTGTATTTGCAAAAATTTCTCTAATATTTTCAGTCAACGTTTACCTTTTTTGCTCATCCACCCAAGTGTCGGACTCCTTACTTGCAATACCATTGGCACTTATATTCCTGAAGGTCTCAGGGTCAGTCTGGTGCAAATTTCCCTACTCTTGGCAGCTCTTAGCTACTCCAGTTGGGTAGGTAAGGTACTGTACTCAGGTAGTACCCAGATGGGAAAGGGTTGTCACAGGGGAAGGAATAAAGAATCTTTGACGTCACCTATCTCTGTATGGAATGGTCCCACCTGTGGCGAGAGGTTGATACAGTAGTGGGTGGGTCATCATAATATGATATCATATGTCACTGGTTTTACTTATGTGCTAAGGAGTCCACTTGGACACTAACTACTGTGGCTACAGCCATGGCTAACACAGAGACAGACTGTCTTCCTCCACTCAGCAGTCCCAGGAAATTAAAGCACAGTAGCAGAATATTTTTTTTGTTGTATTTTTTTTATTCATTATTTATGCTTCTTCTCTGTTGTGCCCTCATCCTCCTGGGTCGGCCTAGCCCTGCCCCCCCCCTTGCATTATCCCCTCTCCTTCCAACCCCATAAGCTTATTCCCTGTAGTGGGGCCCAGCCTTGTTAGACTCAAACCTCCCACCTCCTTTGGGGGCAAGGAAGCAGGAGAACTGGAGGTAGAGAGGGCGGTTGGTAGTGAGAGATGGGGTCTGAGTACACCCATGATCATCCTGCAGCAAATGAGATTTTTAGTCACTCCACTAGATGTAATTCCTCCTTCTCCCAGTGACTCTGGACCATGGATACCACAGATGGGAAAGGATGGGACTCCCCTTCTGTTTTCAGTTTCTTAGGGGGAGAGAGTTCCTTCCATTTGCTGATCTACAGACGCAATATACCCTATGTCAGGCTGACTTCTGTCATTTTTGTCAGGTGATGTGCTACTTAAACCACTCCTTTTGAGGGTGGCCCCCAGACTGGGAAATCCTACTCCTGCTCCAAATCATTATTAGAACCTTAAGCGGGGAACATTGACCTCGGTTATATCACAGTTGTACCAAGCTCTGCTGCAATTAGAGGAAGGTAATCTCAACCACATTAAAACCCGATGGGAAGCTGATCTACAGATGCAAATTACCCCCTCAGACCTGAATAGATACCTTGTAAATGTACCTGTGTTGACCTACTCTTATATATGGAAGGAGTTCTCCTGGAAGACCTGTATACTGTTTTTTGGACAGCCCAATTTGTGGCCAGATTTAAGCCTGAGCTGGCAGCAGCCTGCTGGTGGAGGTGCGGGGCCACACCAGCAACACATGGCCACGTCCTGTGAAGTTGCCCACTCCTTCAGTCCTATTGGGACCAGCTCACATTGACACTCAGGGATATTTATGGGGCAAACTTTCAATTATACAATCACACTGTCCTATTCCTTGATCTTCCAGAAGGGTTCTGGGGACCAAATGCCTGTAAATTATTAAATGTTTGCTTGGTGGTTGCAAAAAAAAAACTATTACGAAGATGTGGCTTACGGACCAAATACCTACTGTGAAGAGCTGGCAGGTCATTACATGGACTATATGCAATCTGGAAACTAGACGGCAAAATTAAACCACATTGTGCCTAGGTTTGATACAGTATTGGCTCATTGGGTCCATTATATGCTCAACCATAGACTGAACTTTGTACTGTTATCTGTTTTAGTCATTGAATACATTGTGAACAGGTATAGTGAAGAGAGCATACAAGGTGTAGACCTTTAAACCTTTGTACCTTAATGCCCACTGTTTTGTTGTGTCGTTGGATATTGTCCTGTATTGTAAGAGCCATCTTGCAAAATCCTTAATAAACATAAATTAAAAAAAAAATTACTGTCCATACTCTGTACAGATTGCTAATGTAGCCGGTAGCTTCATTCTGATTCCTTTTTTCTTTTTAAAAGTTAAAAAACAGACTGTCCACCATGCTGGTGTTACCACACCAAAACATGTTTGTTCACAGTCCTTAATCAACTCCCACTGCATCTTTCTTAGACGTGGAAACACCCTCAAGGTGATCTACACACTCAAGATGTGGTTGGAGGAGACAGAGTATTGCATTATGAGTGGCAGTCCTGTTTGGAGTGTTCCTAATGTTTAGGAAGTATACAACAATAGTAGATCGAGGATTTGAAATAAAACAGGGCCATGTATAACTGCAGTATTAACATGCATTTCAGTTCTAAGTAAGGAAGCAGATTAAAAAAAAACATACATTTTGGAGAAGGTAAGCAAACATAAAATGTGGCTTTTGAACTAGAAATAACATGATGCAAAAATGGTTGACAGGGTTCCTTTAAAATCTTCTGGCCATCATTCTCTAACAATACCAACAATTTCTAATGCTTTTTTTCTGGCTTTATATTGCAGGCACGGTACACTGGCTTCATTTTCTACCATGAAGGCTGGCCATTGTGCATTCATGAAAAGGTGGTGGTGCAGTTAACATCCCTTCACAGAGTCCGTCTCAAACCAGGAGATTTCTACATTCAAGTCCTGCCACTGGGGAAGCAGTCAGCAAAACTGGTTCTGAAATGCCTCTCCAGAAGTGGACACGGTGTAGAGGAAATAGCTGTCCCAGAAACCATGTATGGGAATATCTTTACAGATGAGTTTTTGGCACATATAAATCTTGAGAGGCATGGTCCTCTGCTGCACAACTGTTTATTAACCACTGGCACTGTTGTATATAGAACCCCTTGGAAGAACATTGTGAATCCTATCTTTGTCCCCACAGCGGAAACAATACTGCACAATTATCTTAGCCATCCCTTTAATAGCCACTTGATAAACAATAATACTGACATTAAAAGCATGACACAGACTATGGAAAGCAATCGCTCTCAAGAGAGTACCTCTTCAGATGACACGGTCTTAACAGTTGTTGCTGCAGCGGCAATCACGAATGATCAGGGAAACTGTGAAGGTGAGGCACTGGCACACATGCACCAGTCTTCCGATAGTAGAACCTGGCAGGAAACAACGGTTGAAGACAACCAAGGAGACCCTGGGGATCTCAGCGAGTCTCCTCAAGTTCCTGCTAAACATGGAGAGGCGCTGCTGAAGCCCAGTCATGTTTCATCGGAGAAACCTGGAGCCATTCTGGAGGCAGCACCATCTCCAAAGACTGAGAGGAAAAGTTGCACAAAGACCTTGACCTTCAGTACTGACTTGAGTAGCCCCTGCCTAAGGAGGAGGCAGCTCAGGGAGTCTACATATTTTGAAACAAGACGCCTGTTTAGAAAGTCATACATGGAAGCTTTGCAGAACCCAATGCATCTTGGTTCCAGCTCCGAGGAGTCAATTGCTGAGGAGGGAGCTACAGAGAATAACTCCCCCAAGGTTTTCAGGGCCTTGGGTAACAGGACTTGTGGAAAACAGGAGCAGAAGCGGGGCTCTTTGCCTCAAGTATTCACACCTAAAGAAGGAAGGGAAAACAGGCCCAGTGAAGCATGGAGCCAATCCGCTACAGAACTGTTGTCACTCCAGCAATCTTCTCCAGTAGCAGGTAATAGGACAACACCCAGGAGATCCAAGTCTTTAGACCGATCTCACAAAAACGCACAGGCTAAAGGTCACAAAGGGAGGTTTTCTGCTTCTGATATGGCAAACAGAGGCACCAAAAAATGTTTAAACAGGCATGCTGTAAAACTTGGCAGGTTGGACTCTGAAGCACATTTGTTCAACTCTGGAAAAAGTCAGAAGCACAGCAAAGAGAATGCAGGTAACACATAAATCTAATGAAGATAATGTATTTAGTTTTACTGATGCCAGTTGAGAAGGCTATATGCACAGGATAAATAATGTACATCTTCCAACCATTTCCAAAAATAATTTTGTGATCACAGTTTACAATGCTTGAAATTATATTTCAAAAGCTATATCTTTTGAACTGTTGGGTTTAGAAACTTAAGTCTTTTTTAAATATTAAGCTTGGAGTCTGATCAGCCTAAATGTATTATAACAATACAGTTCTCATGTGTTTATACATGTCAGTATAAAATGTTGCTAAAATAATAGAATTTAAAACAATTTTTAACCATTTCATTTTTTCATAAAACGATATATGAAAGATTTAGCAACATTGTATATCATTATAAGTTGACAACTGAAATCTACACATTTTTTGACCAACAGATGTCACCTGTCTGTGCATTAAATCTCTAAAAATTCAGGATCAGGTGCCAGATCTCATTTTCCTCCCCCCAAAAAAATTTACTTAGAGCCATTTTACTAGTGTAATAAGCCCCTCCAAGGTATGCATCATAGGATTTTAATACACTTTCCAGGTGTGTAAGGGCACTCAGCCTTGAGCCTTATAGCTTATTACAACCCTGGGGCATGCATTAAAATCCGATAATTCACACCCTGTCATGGCTTATTACTTACATATACCAACTGAGCTGACTCTAAGCTATCATTAAAAAAGGTTTCTAGCCTGAACTGTTGAAGAGTTATCACATTTTAAAGAAATGATCTTTTCAAAGTTCTAACTTTGGAACCATTAGAGCTAGAAACTAAATTTTTAAAAATGAATGCATGGAGTTAGGATGTTAAGAATGAGACCTGCCAGTGCCATTAGCAAGCTGATTGGATGCAAGTCGGTGTCTCCTCCATTCTCCCTATTGAATGACTCCACAGATGCTGTGCTCCCTGGCAGTTTCGGGACACTGTGACACAGCAGGCAAATTGGCCTCCCTCTCCCAAAGACTGACATCAACCCTCCCAAAGAATGAATGTATCAAGGGGGATACTTCGACAGTCCGCTGCCAGCCTGCAACAGCAATCTGGGCTCAGGCAGAAATCCAGGTTGCTGTCATGGCAAGCAAATCCCCAACCACTGAGCTATTAGGTCAGCTCCAAATCCTTTTTAAGAACAAAACTTTATAACAAGTTCTATGCTTTCTTTTGTCCTGGGGAATAGATGGAGTAAATGAAGAAAAAAGGGTGATAGCCGGGTATTTTTACGGAGCTGGTGGGAGGTAAAACTCGGTGGGCCGGTGTTCTGTCTTCCCTAAAACTGAATGTGAGTGTATGCAACTGCTTTCCTGAGTGAACAAAGATAAACACAAATGATTGCCTTCTTAGCTGCATAGGACCCATGTTAGTCCAGTGCACTTATACAGTTATCAAATTAATCACATCAAATTTACATAATTGTGAATATGGTATCTGATGAGACATGGCAGTAAAGAACAATAGTGATAAAAACACACCTTAGGTTGGCTGATTTAATGATGAGCTGTAGCACTTGCCATGGGGGAGGGGGGGATTCAGGATTTATTTCTGACTCCAGTTGGGTCAGCAGGAGGATTCTCTTAGTCTTCTGTGGATATGTGCTGCAGCCAGGGATGGGGAGGTTCAGGGTCTGGCAGCTTCCTCTGTATCAGCACCACACACTGATGGCCTGGGGGGCGGAGATGTCTCGTGGCTATACACATAGTACTAGTATCACGCTCTTGCTGTCGGTATATTGGGTACCTGACACAAGGCTCTTTGAACATCTCCTTTCCAGTCCCTGGGAGATTCCAGCTGTGTCCACAGCAGCATGTCTGGCACGGACCTTTACTTTGGGTTGTCAGCTCTTTCACAAGGCCAGCTCAGTTGACTGATAAAGGCATGGCACCTCAAACATTGGCCTGCACTTGGGATCAAGGTAGGTTTTGACAGAGGGGTTGCAGGCAACAATGAATGCAAGAAAATGATGGTAAAAAAAATATTGGGATGAAACAGAAAGTAAAAGGGCATTTCGGTTGGCACAGTGACAGTGGTAGTGTTCACAATGCCACCAGTGACCCAGGTTTGTGTTCCGAGCTAGGGGTTTCAGAGGGTCAGCAGATGGCAGGATTGAGCATCTCAGAGGATATTCTCTTCCTTCGGGGAAGGTTCCTTGTGATTACTTTTGCTCTTCCGCCACCTGGGTGATCACAGGTGGCAGTGCAGCTGGTATCATACAGACACAAGTGGAGAGTGTGCAGAGAGAGACAGAGAGATATTGGTGCATCTGGCCTGCTGGCACCTGATGATGCCAGGTCACGTGCTATCTGGGTAGGGTGAAAAAAAACAGGAACAGCGAGCCACTGATTTGGCAAAGGCTCCCTGATCCCCATGACGATGTGAGCGCCGTTCAACGCCTCCAGAAGACTTCTGGACAGATTTTGGGGCTGTGTCTGTCATAGTGCTGAAAGGCAGGGCTTGTCTCAGGGTGTAATCTGAGAAGCTATCAGGGCTTCATTGCGACCGGGTGTCCTAGGGGAGTAGCGATCAGATGAGGCTCCCAGGGCAGGATGGTGGCACTTGACTCAGACCAAAGGACTCGGAGCTTCTGATCAAAGGGCTATGGAGCAAAAAGTATTCTTGAAAAAAAAGAGAATGTGAAAGACACTGCAACCATGCATGTAAACAGAAAGCAGTGGATTTTATTATTTGTCACTGATAAACCTTTTTTCAGCAGCTTTGAGCTGGATAGCAGCAAAAACATGATATTCATTTTACCAGCTTAGTACTCAGACTGCACTGGCTTCTTGTTTATTTTTTCTTGGAAAAAGTCATTGGCCCATATTCCTGAAGTTGTTTTGTTTTATTTTACTCAACTATTCATGAAGTTTTTTATCTAGATTGCTTGGGGGAGCCCAGGGTAATGGGGTTGGTACTATTCTTGTAGCTGAACTCCACTCCTGATTCAGCACTGCCCAGCAAAGGAAGCAAAACTGTAAATGAGCTTTGGGAATAGTGGGATAAAATAAAGAAAAATACTGAAAGTCGAGGAATACAGATAAGTATGTTCTGACATTTTTGTAAAGTGATATCTTAGGGCTCTGGATCCAGTTTCTTTGGAGAACCCACATTGACGCAGTGTGTGTGTGTGTGTGTGTGTGCCTTGTAAAAAATATGGTCCAGAATTTTAAATGCTATTTTTCCAAGGGTAACTGAAGTAGTGTCTCATGATCTGAAGATCAGAAAGCTGTCCTGACATTCTGGCAAATCAGAATATTTAAGCAATTAAATGGAAGTCAGATCAAACACGTGACAGACACCTTAATCTTTTGCTTTTTTTCTTGCTGTTGTTGCTTTAAATGATTTCTGTACCCGAGCACTAGTTTGACGTAGTTTTGACCCTGTGAGGATAATGAAAGATGCAGATATTTTTAGGTAGTACTAAAAACATGACTTTCCCTTTTGGACCAATAACAGTGCTTATAAAGAGTGGTATTCCGGCCCTTTTGTAAAACTGGAGAATACGATGGATGAGCTGTCCTGAGCATCTGGAATTCAGCCACACGTTTTAGAGGAATGTTTTGTTTATTGAAAAAAACAGAAGGCAGTGTTTTTATTTTATCTGTGGTGGATAGTAAGCCACATAGAGTTTTGTTTCTGAAATGGTTACGTCCCTCCCTTCCCCTCACTCAGGTCACATCTGTTGACGAGACTGCTGTTTCTCTGTATAGCTTATCTGGTAAAATATTATTTGTGTAATGCTAAGACTGTAGCTGGTGGCAGTGAGGGTTACTTACTAGAAAGCATAGACTATTTTTAAACTAAAATAATAAGACACTCACTGCACTACAGGGGCCAGTTTACCCTACTGGTAGTAATATGGCATTTTTGTTGTAACCCCCCACTCTATGGAGTAAGCTTCCACTGCAAATTAAAGAACTCTGAATGCCCAGTAGACTGAACTTTAGTTTAGTTGCTACTGACAAAATTGTGTGTCTATAGTTTGATTCCTATGTTCAGTGGCTGATTGTGTTTTATTCTACATATTATACCATGGGGAACGTTTGAGTGACCTGTTCAAAAGGGCACCATATAAATAGGGTTTATTTTGCTCGCCTTAATTGTATAATCAGATTTATTTTCATGAGAAGCTCCAAACCTCTTCCCTCACAAGTGGTAGAACCATGAGTGTGTAATTAGGCTTGGTGATGCAAGTGAAATTTAATTTGATTATTTATTTTATTTTATTTATTTAGTTTTTGTTGACTGGGTAAGTGCACCAGAAAAATCCTGCCTATTTTCAGGCACGACCCGGGGGAGGGAGATACAGATGACTGACAACTGACCTTGAACCAGATTAAGCTGTTGGTGGTATTTTTAGTGAATGAGGGAAATTTGGTCAAGACTCAAGGGAAATTCCCCTACTCTTTTCGATAAGTGCAATGGGATCTTTAACATCCACCTGAACAACCACCAATCCAGGCAGATGGGACCTTGGTTTAACATTTCATCTGAAAGACGGCACCTCAGAAGTGCAGCACCCCTCTCATGCCGCACTACAGTGTCAGTACTGGGATATTAACCCAAGTGCCAGATGTGAGAACTGAACCCACATCCCTCTGATCTCCCGGCCTCAGAGGCGAGTGTGCTACCTACTGAGCCACTGACACTGATAAATTATACATTATACAATCAAGGCAAGTGTAATAAATGATTTATACAACATGAAGGCCTGTTGCTAATATAAACAGCTCTCTTGATTGGTTGATGACATACATACATGGAATAACAGATTATCTGTCCTTGTATGTGTTTATGTATGTATATATGCATGCATCTCACTGTCTGTGTGTCTGCTTTGTATGAATCACCTTGCATTTCCTGCTGAAGAAACATGTTTTTTTGAGTACAGTACACAGTTAAAACATTTATTTGTGGTAAAATTGCACCTCACTGGTTGAAGATACATAGATAACCTAGATGGGGAAGGGAGTCATTAAATACATAAACAGGTTATCAAGAACAATCTGGTATATCCAGACTCCTGTGTCTCTCTTCTCATGCCATCAGCCTCCCTGTCACCTACCTCCTCAATCTTTTGTTCACATTTATATGGGGAAAAATTGCACTTCACTGGTTGAAATTACATACATAGAAAGATAGAAGTTGACGGCAGAAAAGGACTGCAAGGTCCATCCAGTCTGCCCATTTTTTCTACCTTATGAATGTGCCATAGGCCTTTACTCTGTCAATGGCCTATCTATTCATACTCATCTGTATTGCTCCCTTATGCCTATCCCATGCCTGTTTGAAGCACTGCACTGTATTCATATCCACCACTTCCTGAGGTAGGCCGTTCCATGCATCCACCACCCTTTCTGTGAAAAAGAACTTGCTCACATTACCCCTTAATCGGCCTCCCTCTAATCTCATGCTGTGTACTCTTGTCCTGCTATTTTTCTTATATTAAAACATGTTAGACTCTTTCACCTTGTTAATGGCCTTAAGATTTTTGAATGTTTTGATCATATCACCTCTCTCCCCCTTCCTTGCTCTAGGGTATACATATTGAACTCCGTTAAGCTGTCCTCATATGTTTTCTGATGCAGTCCTTGCACCAATTGGTTGCCCTTCTCTGGACTGCCTCAATTTGGTTAATGGCCTTGTGAAGGTGTGGCCTCCAGTACTGCATGCAGTACTCCAGACAGGGCCTAACCAGTGTCTTGTAAAGAGGGATTGTTACCTTCCTCTTATGGCTTGTAATACCCCTACTAATACACCCCAACATCCCCTAGCCTTACCTACTGCTTTAGTGGTCTGCTTTAATTATTTCAGGTCATCTGTGATGACAATGCCCAAGTCTCTTTCTTCCCTTGTGATTGCCAGCAATCCTCCTCCCAACCTATAGGTGACCTCAGGGTTTCTCTTCCCTATGTGCATGATCTTGCACTCCTTTGCGTTAAACCCCAGTTGCCACTCTGTTGACCATTTTGCCAGTTTATCCAGATCTCTTCTCATTCTGCCCACGCCATCTGGATCATTTACTCTGTTGCAAATCTTGGCGTCATCTGCAAACAGACAAACCTTACCCTCCAGGCCATCTGCAATGTCACTGATGAAGATATTGAAGAGGAATGGCCCCAGGACTGATCCCTGAGGTACCACACTCGTGACTTGCATCTCTTCTGACTGTATACCTGCGAGGGTCTTAATGAAGTCAGTCCTCCCCAGTAGGAGCACGAGGGGTCGCGAGGGTCTCTCCAAAGCCATCCTCCCCAGCCAGAGCAACGCCGCAACCCCCCATGGAGTGAACAAGTAAGCTGCTAGGGGTCATGAGGGCCTTGATGAAGTCAGGCCTCCCCAGTAAGAGCACGAGGGGTTGCGAGGGTCTCCCCAAAGCTGCCCTCCCCAGCCGGAGCAATGCTGCAACAACCCCCACGGAGGAACAAGTTAGGTAACAATACAGCACGCGCCTCCCAGGACCTACTCCAGCTGATTTAAGTCGGCGAGTGTGTTTTTGGCGCCAAACAAAACCCATTCAAAATTAATTTTCCACTGTGCTGTCAGCATAGTCCTACAGATAGTTTTTTTACTGCTAAATTTTCTGTATAGCCACCAGCACATGTTGTATTTTAGCCATTATCTTAAGAGAGCTACTATAATTCTGTGCATAGCACCAGTACCTGCTTTAATTCTCAGCCTGTTACCATCAAGTGCTACTTTAAATCTCTGTATAACCAAATTCCTGCTTTAATTCTCAGCCTGTTACCTTTAAGTACTACTTTAAATCTCTGTATAACCAAGTTCCTGCTTTAATTCTCAGCCTGTTACCATCAAGTGCTACTTTAAATCTCTGTATAACCAAATTCCTGCTTTAATTCTCAGCCTGTTACCTTTAAGTACTACTTTAAATCTCTGTATAACCAAGTTCCTGCTTTAATTCTCAGCCTGTTACCTTTAAGTACTACTTTAAATCTCTGTATAACCAAGTTCCTGCTTTAATTCTCAGCCTGTTACCATCAAGTGCTACTTTAAATCTCTGTATAACCAAATTCCTGCTTTAATTCTTAGCCTGTTACCTTTAAGTACTACTTTAAATCTCTGTATAACCAAGTTCCTGCTTTAATTCTCAGCCTGTTACCTTTAAGTGCAACTTTAAAATCACTGCATGGCCAAGCACCTACTTTAATTTTCAGCCTGCCACCTTAAGAGTATTTCTGTGCATAGCCAAGAACCTGCTAAATTTTCAGCTTTGTTTTCTGTTGTGGCGCGTGGAGCCTGGAGCCTGCATAGTTACTGTGCTGCGTACTTAACTAGGTCTAGCCTGCACACAAGTACCTTAAAAGTTGAACTCCTCCTCCTCCGTTGAGCTGCATAAATTCTCCATTCGTTCCTTCTTTCACAGCTGTTAGAGGTCACGAGGGCCTCGTTGAAGTCATCCCTCCGCAGTAGGAGCATGAGGGGTCACGAGGGTCTCTCCAAAGCCGCCTTCCCCAGCCGGAGCAACGCCACAACAACCCCCCCATGGAATGAACAAGCAAGGTAACGATCCAACACATGCTCCCAGGACCTATGCCAGCTGATTCAAGTCGGCGAGTGTGTTGCCCCGCCGGCTACCCCATCACCCCCACCACCACCCTTGCTCAACAGTGAGCTTTATAGTGCTTTACACTTGAATGTGACTCTGTACAGCCTATCAGCCCACTCTCCCATTAGCAGCTTATCAGTTGTCTCCACTAGAGGCCGCTACACTCACCCTTGCCTGCTATTGCAATTTAAGCACAAAGCTACCGCTGTATCTCCTGCTATTTTTCTTGTCGTTTCCTCTAGCCTTCCTCCCCCCAGCTATCTAGCCAAATTATCAACCCAACCCCACTCCTTTATACACCTGCACAACACCCCCGTCCCTTAGATCTGCCGCCACCAATCATCAACTGCCACAAGGCCCCTTCCACAATTGGGTGCTTGGAACAACCATCCTACTACCTTAATTTCACTTAGGGCAAACTGTTCTTTGCATCACAGCCTCCGGCATCTTTATGCCTACCCTACATGAACTCAATTCCTGCCTTAAGTCTAGACACTGCTGGCACAAAAACAAACAATTTTTAATACTACTTCTACTTCTGGCTGGGGATATAGAACCCAACCCTGGCCCCACCCCGCCCAACCCCACTGCCCCAATAATTCTCCCCAGAGGTCTCAGACTACTGCACCTTAACATCTGCAGCATCCTAAACAAAATTTCAGTGCTGCAACTTACTGCCCTATCATTACACCCAGATGTCCTCATCATATCTGAGTCTTGGCTAAAGCCCCACTACACGGACACTGATTTAACCATTCCTGGCTATTCGATTATCAGGCAAGGCCGCCAGGGCAAGAAAAGAGGTGGTGGCATTGCCATATTTCTCTCCAGCAGGCTACAGTTCACCCCGGTTCAGATCCCCTCACGTTCGCTAGAAATAGACTCTGTACTAATCAAATTATCACTGCCTTACTCCACCCCCATGTTTGTTGCGGGTTCCAACTGCGCCCCTAGCACCCCCTTCCCCAGTGTCCTAGACCATCTGGACACACTAAAGTCGTCAGCCTCAACTAGTGAGCTCCACATCCTAGGAGACTTCAGCTTCAACTGCCTTTCCAAAGACAGTGCCAAACTATGCACCAAAATAAATGCCCTAAACCTCACACAGCTAATCTCCCACCCCACCTGGCTAAACCATAAAACACAAAACCACTCTGTACTGGACTGGGCCCTCACCTCCCACCCACACAGGATTATTAATGCTGGTCTTCTCCCAGACTCCCTAAGTGACCACCATATGACCTACATGGTCAGGAAAGTGCACAAGCCCACAGCACCCCCACCCCGGACGCTAGTCACAAGGTCATACAAATCACTAGACCTAACATGTCTCCTACACGACCTAGCACATGATGACTAGTCCTTCATACCGAAGGCACCTTCCATTGACTACACTTTCGAAACCTTCAGGACTAGATTCCTTGCAGTATGGGACTCCCACGCCCCCCTGAATAAAAAAAGAGTAAGGGGCTCTCACCTTCCCTGGGTCTCAGCTGGCATCATTAGCAACTGCCACACCAGGGATCAGACATGGAAAAAACATGAGTTAACTGGTTCCCAATCATCTCTTCAATGCTACCGTGCCCTCCGTAACTCCTGCACCAAACTTATCTGCCAGGCAAAAAAGAATTACTTCTTGACGGCTTTCAACTCAAATCTCAATCACCCAAATAATTTCTGGAAAACTATCAAATCCCTCCTCTCCCCCCCGCCCAACCACCATCCCCATCCCTAACCATCCAAGGCACTACCATCACTGACCCTGGAGAAGTGACTGCCGCATTCAATACCTTCTTCACCACCTGTGCAGCGTCCCTCCAATCTGTTATACCATCCCCCCAATGCCGAGTACCTCCCTGAAAGCTCAGATCACCTCCCAGCCCCCTAGTTTCTCCTTTCGTCCGATCTCCCCAGCCGAAGTGCTAAAGGTGCTGCGGGCTCCCAATCCCAACAAAGTCAAATGCCCCACTGGCCTGGACGCCAAACTGTTAAACATATCTGCCCCTGCCATAGCTGCCCCATTGGGCAACCTTTTCAACCTCTCCTTTTCTCTAGCCAAAATACCAGACGCTTGGAAGCAGGCAATCGTCATCCCCCTCCCCAAAGGCGGTGACCCCTCCTCACCGGGTAACTACCGCCCCATCTCCCTCCTCCCAATCCTGGCCAAACTGCAGAAACACCTTGCTGTTGCCCAAGTCTCCCGATATCTAGATGCATCCTCCTTCTTCTGCCCCTACCAGTCTGGTTTATGCAAATCGCACTCCACCATTACCTCTCTATTAAGGATCACTGATGACATACTCACCGGAATGGACAAAGGGCATATCACCTCGGCCATTTTTAACGACCTAGCCAAGGCCTTCAATACCATCTCCAACCCACTGCTACTAGCCAAACTAAATGATATTGTCCTATCTGGCCCTGCCATAAGCTGGTTTCATGCTTACCTGGTAGGCAGACACCAATTGGTAAAAATCGGCCTCCACGTCTCTACTCCCCTGCCAGTCACTACTGGTGTCCCCCAAGGCTCAGTCCTGGGCCCGCTACTTTTCTCAGTTTTCTTATATGATCTCCTGAAGGCCTGCCCACACACATCCATCCACATGTATGCGAACAACACCGTACTATACACCTCTGGCCCATCTTCCAGTATTGTGGCCGATACCCTGCAACAGGACTTCAACACAGTTCAGCATTGGTTCTGATCCAACCAGCTGTTCCTAAACGCCAAGAAAACTGTCTCGCTAACCTTCGGCTCGCAGGCAAGACTCTCCGGCCTAGCCCTCATTCCATACCCTAGATGGGTCCCCACTGGAGGCATGCACCTCTTTCAGATACCTGGGGGTCTGGCTAGACCAGCACCTGGATTTCTCCACACACATCGAATCAATTCACAAAAAGCTCCACCCTAAACTTTGCACCCACTTTCGCAGCAAGGATTGTAACCCCACACCGGTCTCGAAAGGAAAGTGTTCAAAAAATGATTCTCCCTCTACATGACTATGGTGACATAGTCTATGCCTCCTCCCTAGCCAGCCTTGACATACTCTTACATTCCTTCTGTCGTTTCATCTTGGAATGCCCGAAGTTGACCCACCACTGTGACCTATATAGCTCCCTAGCACTGCCCTCGCTTCAGGTCCACAGAAAGATCCACTGCACTCGGTCTATAGCCAAATACTGATCTCAGTCCCTTCCCCCATATCTCGAAGCAGCCCTCTCAACTCAGCCCCCACCCACATACTCCCTCAGAAGAGTGGACTCCAGGCTTCTCCATGTCCTTTTCATGGGTACAGCCAAAGGCCAAGCAGCTTTCAAATATCGCATGCCTAAATTCTGGAATGACCTGCCTGCCAATATCCAGCACACCCCAAACTTTCAGCAACTTAACCTTCGCCTCTGTGGACCACCTCGCCACCACCTGCACATGCACTTAGACTTGGGAAATATGCACCCATCGGTCCCAAGCCGGGCTGTGTGCTCGTATTCACTGCCCATCTGACAACCTTTGCAACTGCTGGTAACTCCTCCTACTCTGTCTTTATTACGTCTTGCAGCCTGCACTCCCACTGACTATATCTCAATTAAATGTCAAGTTGCTGTTTTATTATGTTGCATTCCTTAGTGATAACTGTTTATATACCCTGACGATGGTATTCATCTCAGACTATTCGATGTATTGAATTTTTTGCCTGTAATTATATAACCTGTCTTCTTGCCTATGTATATTCTGTACCCTATTCCACCAGGATGCATCTGGAATTGGGTGGAACCCCACTCAGTATGCCTTTCCTGGTTAAACTCTTAAATAAATAAATACCGTTTACCACTACTTTCTGTGTTCTGCCCGCCAACCAGTTTGCCACCCAGTTGACCAACTTCTGACCAACCCCGAGCCTACCCAGCTTATTAATCAATCTTCTATGTGGAACAGTATCAGACGCTTTGCTGAAGTCAAGGTAGGCGACATCAACTGCACCCCATTGGTCCACCACTCTGGTTACTCAGTGAAAGAAATCCATGAGTTTAGTTTGACAGGACCTTCCTGTTGTAAACCCATGCTGTCTTGGATCTTGTGCTCCTGTGGATTCCAGGTGTTGCACTATCCTTTCCTTAAGGAGTGCCTCCATAATCTTGCCTACTACTGAGGTAAGACTGACTGGTCTGTAGTTCCTGTCTCCTCCCTGCTACCACTCTTGTGAGCAGGATCACATGAGCCCTTCTCCAGTCTTCTGGGACCTCTCCTGTGCTCAGAGACTCACTAAACAGTTTTGTTAATGGCCACTGGTTCACACCCTTAGCTCCTTTAGTACCCTGGGATGTATGCCATCCAGTCCCATTACCTTGTCCACCTGAGCTTAGCAAGCTCTTGTAGGACCCTTTCTTTTGTGAAGGAACTTGTGCACACCTCCCTCCTCCCTGTGTCTATGGTGCGGAGCTGTGGGCCCTGCCCTACCTTCTCCTCAGTAAATACGGAGGAGAAGTATCTATTTAAGGTAGATACTTTTCCTTGGTCCTCCTCCACCCACTCACCATTATCCTCTTTGATCTTAGCAATACCCCCTCTGGACTTTCTCCTTTCGCTAATGCTTCTATAGAAAGTCTTGTCCCCTTCTTTTACTGTTCACGCTAGTGTTTCCTCGGTTTGGGCCTTTACCTGCCTTACTGCCTTCCCTGCTTCCCTTAGGGAAGTTTGGTATGCCTTACTATCTTCATCCGACTGCGTTCCCTTATATTTCCTGAATGCCAGTCTTTGGCTCTGACCTTTTCTGCTACTGTTTTTGAGAACCAAAGTGGTTTCCTCCTTCTTTTGCTCTTGCTTTTCGCCCTAACACAATGGGATGTTGCATCAAGTATTGCATCCTTAATGCTTGCCCACTTTGCCTGTACCTCCTCACCTGTATTTCTTCTTGCCAGGGCTAGCTTAACTTTTTTGGCCATCTTATCAAAGTCAGCTCCACTGAAATCCCTTATTTTTGCCTTGGAATGGGATGATTTAGTTCTAGTGGCCAAATTCACCAATACCATGTGATAGTCACTGGCCCCCAGGTGACCTTCTACCTGGAGATCTGTGATCCTTTCCCTGTTAGTCAGTACTAGATCTAGGATAGCTGTGTGTCTTGTGGGTTGTTGTACCAGTTGTTTGAGGCCCTCCCCCTGCAGGGAATCCACTATGTGTCTAGTTCTGGTGGATGTTTCTGCTGGTATTGACCAATCTGTATCTGGCAAGTTGAAGTCTCCCATTATCAGAACCTCCCCTTTAGCTGTCATGTTTTGTATATATTTTAACAGTAATGTGTCTATGTCCTCCCCCTAGTCTGGAGGCCTGTAGACAACCCCAGTTCGTATGGCTGTCCCATTTCATGTTTCGAGGGTGACCCACAGTTCTTCTGGCACCTTATGTGTATTCTGAATTTCTGTAGCTTTGATATTTTCATTGATATAAAGGGCTACTCCCCCCCTTTTTGCACCTCGGTCTCTTCTGAGCAGTACATTACCAGGTACTGAAGTCTCCCAAGTGTGGTTACTGGTGAACCATGTCTCGCTAATGGCTACTATATCCAGTTTAGCCTCTGTCATTGTTGCCTGCAGGTCTGGGATCTTGTTTCCCAGACTGTGGACATTTGTGTACGTGACTTTCCACTGGCCAGATTTGAGTACGTTAGTTGTTGGGCGAGGTCTGGCATTTCCCCTGTGCATCATATGGGGAGCCAGACCTTTCTCCTTACCTAGTGATGCAAATGAACCACAAACATGCTGAACTCCTTTTTGATCACTAGCTGAGGGGAAGGGGTGTTCTTCCCATTCAGTGTATCGGGTGTTGCACCCCTCTCCCCATTGGCTAGTTTAAATATTCTGCAAAGACGTCAAACTTCTGCCCCAATGCACTGATTCCCTCCTTAGTCAGATGCAGTCCATCAAATTGAAAGAACTTTCGCTCCCAAAACTGTTGCCAGTTACCTACAAATTTGTGTCCTTTTTCCTGGCACCAGCCCTTGAGCCACATGTTTAGCTCCCCTATCTCCCCTTCTCTGACCTTCCATCCATCTGCCCCCCACCCCCAGACCAGCAGGATGTCAGAAGGAGATTCAGATGAAATGGATGACAGTTGTCTCCCAGCCTAGTCAGGTGTTTCTTGGTCTCCACAACTGACCGGCTGGCAAGATCGTTAGTCCCTGTGTGTACCAGGACATCAATGTTTTCTCCTGCTTCCTGCATGATTTTTAGCACTGTGGTCAGTGTCTCTTTATGCTGCTGTACCTGAGAGACATCTGACCATTACCTCCAGCTGGAGGTAGGTATCAACTCCCCGAATCATGGAGTCTCCTATGATCAGAAGTGTTTTGGATTCCTTTTTACTTTTTTTTGGTCCCTGTTTTGGGTGAGCTTTGTAGCACTAGCTCCTGTGCAGCTGTGTCCTGCTCTGCAGTGTCCTCTGCCCCTTTGTTTGATTTTGGAGATAGAGGCAGATACCTGTTTGTAGTTTTCATATGATTTGTGGAGGTGATACACTGGAGAGCATTGAGTGATGGGGCACCCAATTTGCCCCTCCTAACCACTTGCCAACCTCCCAGACCAACTACCCTCTGCGGTCGAGGTGCTTCAGTTGGATGTTGGAGAAATGGCAGGCGTTTTTTATAATATATTTCCTCCTGAATATGCAATTTGAGGCTCGCAATCTCTGCTCATGCTGCCTGGAGCTGAGCCCTTAGATCTCCAATGGTCCAGCATGTAGGACAGAGTCCTAAATCCTGTATAACTGCCCTTTTGAAAAGTGTTGCACAGTGCTTGCAGTTAATAATATCCATTCCAGTTGAGCTGCCGAATCTGGTCTGAATAATTAGAAGGAGGAAAATGAAAGGAAAATGTTGATTTTTTTTTTTTGTGTATAACTTGTTATAACAAGTTAAATTACTTGTGCCCCTATAAGTGAGGTCACTGTGTGGATACCCCTCTGATCCTCCCCTTCCTGCCTTGCTACAAGAAATGTCACGACTGTGCTACTCTATAAAAGGAGTATAGCATGCGGTGGTTGGTGATGAGGGTGGGTGGCTGGGCCCTTCCCTGCCGAAAAAGAAGAAACACAGATGAAAGAAACAAGGAGGTAAGACCAGAAACAGCCAACCAACAACAAATGCAGTAGCCCTGAAAGCTTAGCCTAATGATAGATAAAACTGTAAACCCTGTAAGCACCGCCTGTAACAATTTCACGAAAGATATACCCTGCAAAAAACACCTAGCTACATAGAAAAAATATAACAGTAACAGGAGATATACCTTGAAAAAAACCAATTTGAATCAGAGAAGATTAAAGCAGTAATTTGTAAGCACAAAACAGTAACAAACCTGTAGGCACACCCTGTAATAATGCAGCAGAAGGTATACCCTGCAACAGCAATTTGAATCAGAGAAGATTACAGTAGTAAAATGCAAGCAAAAAACAGTCGTGAACCTTGTGAGCACAAAAGAAAATAGTAACACACAGTAAATCTGCCTAGCAAAAGGAAGCCTTAATCTTTTTCCTTGCTCTGATAATGTTGTTCCTTACTCTGTCCTTACAAGCAAACCTAGAAGAAAAGAGCTCAGGTGAAGCTAGGTGCCTTTGCCAGTAAACCTAGTCTTCCACCTCAAAAACACCAACTAACCTGACCTTTTAACCCTTCCTTCTGTTGGAAGTTACCAGGACTTTGTCAGCTTCATCCCCCAATTATACTCCCAATCCCCTGGAAGAGATGTGGGAGGAAAGCAATTAGCTTCTTCAATGTGAGAGGGAGGCTGCAACACCTTTGAGACCAAACAGAAAACTTTGCAGCAAAAAAATAAAATAGTAGCAAACAGTAGTTTTGCTTAGCCTAATGATAGATAAAAAAGTCACAAAAATGTAAGCACCACCTGTAACAATTTCACAAACGATATACCCTGCAAAAACACTTTGCTACAGAGAAAAATAAAGCAGTAACAGAAGATATATCTTGCAAAAAAACAATTTGAATCAGAGAAGATTACAACAGTAATCTGTAAGCACAAAACAGCACCAAACCTGTAGGCACACCCTGTAATAATGCAGCAGAAAGTATACCCTGCAACACAATTTGAATCAGCAGTAAGATATACACAAAAAACAGTATAAAACCTTGTGAGCACAAAAGCAAATAATAACACACAGTAAATCTGCCTAGTAAAAAGAAGCCTTAATCTTTTTCCTTGCTCTGATAATGTTGTTCCTTGCTCTGTCCTAACAAGCAAACCTGTAAGAAAAGAGCTCAGGTGAAGCTAGGTGCCTGTGCCAGCAAACCTAGTCCTCCACCTCCATACATAACCTGAATGGGGAAGAGTCATTAAATACATAACCAGGTTATCAGGAACAATCTGGTCTAACCAGACTCTTGTATCTCTCTGCTCATGCTATTGGATTCCGTCACCTACCTCCTCAATCTTTTGTTCTCCTTATCCTCTGTCCCTAACTCTTTGGCTACAGTCATTCCCCATCCTAAAGGAGGTTACCTCTCTTCCCCTAGTAACTTCTATCCTATCACTCTCCTCCCCAATGGCTAAACTTCAGGAACATCTTGTTCTGTCCCAGTTCTCTCATTTTTTTGACTCAGCCTCCTTCTTCATTCCTTTCCAGTCTGGCTTTAGAAAGTCTCACTCTATCCTGACCGCTCTTCTCCAACTCACTGATACCATTCTCTCTGCCATGAATCAAGGCCTTGTCCCCTCCACCATTTTTGTTGATTTAGCCAAAGCTTTTGACACTGTTGGCAGTCCCACTCTCCTGGACGAGCTTCAAGCTGCTGGACTGTCTGCCTCTTCAGTTGAATAGTAGTAGTAAAAACTTTTATTTTTTTAACAGGATATAAATGACAGTTCCTTTATAGCACCATTAGGGCAAAGCCTTATTTTGCAAGGTGTTCCTGTATATTCCTTAGTATAAAGTTACAAATCTCAATACAATTGTTTAGCTCGTTCTCTACATAAGCGCAAGCAGGTGTGGTTTCATCCACAAGAAGGCAGCTGGCCGTGGAGGAGGGCGGGCTGTGCTGGCTGCCTTTTTCTTACATTTATATATCTTGTTTAGGTGCAGGCAGGGTGTAGAGGGAGGCAAGGGCTGCTTCTGGCTACGGGGGAGGTGGAGGAGGACCATGGGAAGGACTGTTAACTTTAATTTAGTAATGAAAACTGGTGGCTGGCTGTGGAGGCGGGTGGGATTGTGCCGGCCGCCCCAAAAAGAATTTGTTGCCTTTTTTTTTTTTAATATTGTAATAGTGGTTGGGGAACCTGGGGGGAGGAGGGGGTTTTGGGTGCTATCTGAGGGTGGGGGGAAGGGGGATTATATTATTCCTGAATACAGGCGAATAGTGACCTATTCGTTATTTGGATTCCGAATAATGAATAGCTCATTATTTGTGGTATTCGGGAAATTATATTCTTTATTCACACAACCCTAATGCAGATGATACAGTTCTCTTTCCCTCTGGCTCCTCTGCTTCTGACCTCATGAATCCGCTCCAACTGACAACATCCAGCACTGTTTCAAAGATGATCAGTTATGCCTCAATGCAAAGACAAGCATTTGTCAATGCCGAATGTTTGTTTGCTGGCATTAGCATTGGAAGTGCAGGAGTTAGACAGATGCAGAATAGGAACAGCAGTGAAGTACTAAACTGACGTCAACTCCACCCCCACCCTGCGGAGATGGACAGGCATTGGGGTGTGCCTTTGGGTCGTCACCCATAACGCTCATGCCATTTCACGTCACCCTATCCTGCAGACACCAACAAGTGTCGAGGTGTGCCTTGGGGTGTTCGGGCTTTACACTCACCCCATTCCATAAGGAAATATGTTGAAATGGGTGCAGTATAGGAGAATGGGGTGAACTTTGGGGCCAAAGAGTCCAAGGCACACCTCGATGCCTGTCACTGGCTGCAGGGTGGAGGTAGGGATGGAATGGCATGAGCATTACTATCGACAATACCAGGTTACACCCCTGATGCCTGTCAGTCCCTACAGGGTAAGGCATTGTGGTCAGAAACCCTAACACCCTGGGCGTTTCTTGTTATTTTCACTTCAGGTTTTCAACATGGGCTTTTTGTGACCCCACCACATGAACAGTGACACTATCAGTTCATTAGCCTCAAGGTGATTTTGCACATTTGGTGCCACAGGTGTGAAAACACATTTTGAACAGGACATGAAAAATGACAGCTGTACTGTTCATGAGGAGGTGTAAAAAAATGGTAATGTTGGAAATCTGGAGTGAAAATATAAAAACATTGGTGAAGTCACAAGTGTGCATAGAAACTGTGCAATGCACACCTATAATGCAGTTATTTGGGGGATTTTTACACCAGATTTTCAACATAGGCATTTTGAAACCTCCGAACAGTGGAAATGTGATTTTCTTAATCTGTCCCGAACTTTGATTTCACACAGTGACCACGCCCATTGTGTGCCACAGGTGCGAAAACATGTTTTGGGCAGGATACGAAAAATGACAGCTGTACTGTTCATAAGGCAGTGTACAAAATTGACAATGTTGAAAATCTAGAATAAAAATATAAATAATTGGCAAATTCACGAGTGCAGCGAAACTGCGCCTTGCGCTAGTAGCATGATCAGTTTTGGAATTTGTTCACCAAATTTTGCAACATGGGCTTTTAGGACCTCTTCTTATGAACACTGTTACTGTGATTTTCTTAATCTGTCCCGACCATTGATTTTGCACAGCGATGGCGCCATTGTGCGTCAGATGTGCGAAAACACATTTGGGTAGGATGTGAAAAATGACAGCTATACTGTTTATAAGGAAGTGTGGAAAAATGGCAATGTTGAAAATCTGGAGTGAAAATATTAAAACTTCTCGAAGTTACGAGCGTGCGTGGGAACTGCGCAATGCATACTCCATAACACTGTAATTTTTTCACCAGATTTGTAAAATAGGTGTTTTGGGAGCCCACCTCAAGAATTGAGACACTGTCATTTTGTTAATCAGCCCGGAAAGGTGATTCTGCACAGTGACCTCAAAATCACCTTTCAGGACTGAATAATGACATGACAGTGACTGAGTTCATGAGGTGGGGTCCCAAGAACCCCATGTTGAAAATTTGGTGCCAAAAGTCACAAAAATGGCCGAGATATCCACCTAAGTTGAAAACCACCATATCTATCTTCGAGGGTGGAGCTCTTGCAGCAGGTAATACCATTAGGACTGAAGCCGTCAGGTGTCAGGACCCAAAGGAAAACTTGTAGCTAACAGTCTAAGGCAGGGGACCGCCCCTGACGTCGGCTCTGCCCAGCGTCCTACGTGGTATAAAGGGGGCGGTCCCCTGGCACCACCCCAGTTCTTTTCCCACCATCGACCCGCGTAGTTCGGCTCCGCGGACCCCTCTCTCTGCAGTCGACAGCTTCGAACACCAGATAAGTCGTTTTCTTTCTTAAATAGTATAAATCTTAACCTAACGCCTCGTTTGTGTCATCGCCCTCACCACCACGGTGAAAATCTAAGTGGGTCTGCGGGAAGCAGATCCCAGAGAAAGATGGCCACGCGGCCTGCCTCATCTGCCTAGGCCCGGACCACCAGCCTGACTCCTGTGGCCACTGCCAGAAGTTCAATCAGAAGATGCGCGCCAGGAGTGCCCACGCTTCGAAGACCTTCCTCTACGAGAAGAAGCTTGCGGCCATGCAGCGAGGTTTGGGGGCCAGCTCATCCTCTCCCACTAGAGATTCCCCTTCCAAAGAAAAGGCCTCAGGGGGGAAGCATCACAGGGAGAAGGATCGGGCCAGGTCTGAATCCCGCCATCCATCGTCAGCAAAACAGGCGTCGTCTTCTTATTCCAAAAGGTCAGGATCTGTCCCAGCAACCGACTCTTCACGCTCTTCTAAGTCCGCCCCCCCCCGCCCCAGGGCTGCCACCGGGAGTCAGCATCTGTGGGACATCACTCTTCCTCCCTGGCTCATCGACCTCATAAACCCACAGGGTCGACCTAGGACAGCCTGCTCAGGGCTCTGGACAGGCCTAGTTCCTCGGAGAAAAGGAAACATTCTGAGGAACATTCTGGTAGGCAAGGGGACGGCCGGGCTCAGATGCCTCTCCCCCAGGCTAAGGTGCGCCCTCCACCAGATGTCCGCCCACCTAGCCGCTCGCCTACCCCAACAACCCGCTCCCTGATGCCAGACACAGGGCGGTCGCCGCACAAGGATCAGCCGTCGGCCCCTCCACCTACAGGCGCGACGTCAGCTGACACCGGACGCCGGCCTTCAGACGCTGGCCTACCGGACCCGATGCCCGCCACACCAATAGAGGTGCCAGATCCCCAGACTCCTGTTCCCAAGGACCCAACGCCCAGTCCGCTGACCCGACGACGGCTCCAGCGGTCGTCCCAGCAGCGGCGGACATAGGTAATTTATTTACTACCTGGTGGAATACCGTCAAGGAGGATCTTCTATACAGGCCACCGGACAAAGTCCCTACTCCACCTCCTATGGGTCCTCCTCCTCCTACCTCAGACAAGGGCCAACCGGATGAGCACCCAACTCCACGCCTGAAGGGGAAGCGAAAGACACGGTCTCCATCCCCGTCTCCTTCTTCCTCCCATACGTCCTCCTCGGATGAGGCAGGCGTCGACTCGAACTCTTCGGAGGACAGGTTTCAACCCCCTTTGCCAGGACCCAGGGACTCTCCACTGTCCCTTCCGGATGATCCCTCATTCCTTGACATCATGAGGCACATCCAGACTATTTACGAATGGGATACCAAGGCTCTAGACCCAGAATGGAAACGTCTAGCTAAGTTCCTGGGAGAAAAGGAACCAAAGCCCCATGTCATCCCACCATTCGTAGAGCCTTTCCAGGACTTTACTCGCCTTACCTGGCGTACACCATAATTTATCCCGACAGTTCCGAGGAAGGCTGACAGACTTTACAAGTCTCCCAAATCAGAACCATTCCTGGCGGAACAACCTAAGGCTAATTCATTATTCCTTACAGCTGCTCATGGTCGGGGGGCCCAACCAAAGCATTTAAGCGCCCACCCCCAGATCCCATCTCAAAGAAACTGGACAGCTGGGGCCAAAAGGTTTTTTCCTCAGCTACAGGGTCCATCAGGTCCTTGAATTTCATGGCCCACATGATCTCCTACCAACAATCCCTGTGGAGAAAGACCATGGATTTGGTAGAGACTCTCCCTGACTCCGAATCCAAACAGGAGATTTTGACCTGCGCTCAGTTGGGCCTGGACGTGGACAAGCATGCCCTCTGGTGTTCTTATGATGCCATTGATATGGCCTCCAGGGCCTCGGCATCAGGCATATGCATGAGACGGCAGTCCTGGCTCAGACTTACTGGTTTCCAGCAAGATCTTTAGTATTCTATCCTGGATTCCCCCTTTCAGAGCCCGGTCTTGTTCGGCTCCGAGGTGGAGCAGATGGTGAAACAACTGCAGGAATTGGGGAGAGTGGTCGTGGATGTACACAGGATGTACAAGTCCCACCTCCAGACAACTCGCTGATGTCCTTTTCATCAGCGTCAGACCCAAGGAAAAACCCGCACACAGTCCCAGGGAAAGGGATTTAAGAGACGGGGTCACCCTGCCCCTCAGGGTTCCCAGGGCCCTAAACAACTTAAAGCTCCCAGGACCCAGGCCCTTCCCACCCGCTCTACCTGACTCCCAGAGCTGCCCTCCTCCTCTCAGTGACAGGCAGAACGAAAGGTAGGGGGGCGGTTTGTGCTTTACCCACTCGAGTGGTCCAGTATCACAACCGACCAATGGTACTGGATACCATTCGGATAGGGTACTTGATAGAATTCACCTCTATCTCACTTGACAACCCACACCCCCCCCCACGTCCCGTTGTCCACTGCAGCACGATCTTCTCTTGGAAGGAGAACTCCAACAGCTCCTAGGCAAAAGAGCGATTCAAAGGGTCCCTCCGGCCCACAAAAGGAAAGGTTTCTACTCCCGCTTCTTCCTCGTCCCGAAGAAGACAGGAGACCTTCGTCCCATTCTGGACCTCAGCCAGCTCAACCTCTCAGTGAAATACCAGAGGTTCCACATGATCACCCTGGGGTCCTTCTTCCCCCTGCTCCAGCAAGGAGACTGGCTATGCTCTCTGGATATGCAGGACGCCTACCTGCACATCAAGGTCCTGAAGACCCACAGATGATTTCTGCAGTTCTGCTTCAGAGATGAACATTACCAAATCAGGGTTGTGCCCTTTGGTCTCTCGTCAGCACCCAGGGTATTCACAAAGTGCCTAGCAGTGGTAGCAGCAGCCCTCCGCAGGAGAGGCCTCTTTGTCTACCCCTACTTGGATGATTGGCTCCTCTCCGCTCAGTCAGAGGAGGAGCTTCTAATCACCCTAACAGAAATGCGGGCCCTGTTTTCATCCCTGGGCATCACAGTCAACTGGCCGAAGTCGTACCCCTGGCCGACGCAGTGGCTGCAGTTTATAGGATTCATCCTGGATACCGGACAAGGGAGGGCTTTTCTGCCCCTGGACAGAGTAGAATGCCTTCAGGGGTTAGTCAGAAGCCTTCAGCGAAACTCCTCTTCCCCTGCACGGGTGGTTCTACAGCTGCTGGGTCATATGGCGTCGGCCATCGCCACAGTTCCCTTAGCCAAGCCCCACATGAGGGCTCTGCAGTGGCACCTCAGGGTAAAGTGGGACCAGTCGGTGAGTGATCTGGATCTCCAAATCCAGATCTCTCGAGCAATTCATCATTCTCTGGAATGGTGGCTCTGCATGGACAATCTGAGCGATGGTGCTCCTTTCCGCAGACCTCGACCACTTCAGACCCTGACCACAGACGCCTCTCTGTCAGGATGGGGACTCATCTAAGGGATCACAGGACTCGGGGGGCTGGTCTATCACAGAGTGCTCTCTTCATATCAATGTCCTGGAATTGAGGACAGTGCTGAATGCACTCCTGGCATTCAGAGACAAGCTTCTGCCGGGTCCTCTTCTGGTGCAGGCAGACAACACACCTGTCATCTTCTACATCAACAAACAAGGGGGAACTCACTCATACCCCCTTTGCAGAGAAGCCATGAGAGTGTGGGATTGGGCAGTAGAACACAGTCTTGACCTCAGCGCAGTTCACCTGCCAGGGGTCCAGAACGTTCTCGCTGACAGTCTCAGTCACTCTTCCTCTCAGAATCACGAGTGAGAATTGCTCCAAGATGTTGCAGACGACCTCTTTGACAGATGGGGCCAGCCAGAGTTGGACCTCTTTGCGTCCCTGTGCAACACCAAATTGCACAATTTCTGCTCGCTCGCTCCAGGGCCTGGTGTTTTCTGGTGAGACGCATTGTCCCTCTCCTGGACAGGGAAGTTCCTATATGCCTTCCCTCCTTTCCCCCTCATTCAGAGAGTACTGCTCAAATTGCAGTCAGAGGCAGCCAGAATGATTCTGGTGGCTCCTCTATGGCCTCATCAAATTTGGTATCCGCTGCTCCAGCAACTGTGTCTGGAACCTCCAGTTCAGTTGCCACTCTCCACTCACTTACTCTTTCAGGAACAGGGGACTCTCATCCATCCTGCTTTTCACTGTCTTCACTTGCATGCTTGGCTCCTGCAGTCTTAGCGGAAGAGAGATTAAGAGTGTCAAGCAGAGTGGCTGAAATTCTGGTGGCAGCCAGGAAGCCTTCTACCAGAGCCACGTACGTGCTGAAATGGAAGCGCTTCTGCTTATGGGCATCTGCCTGTTCCCTAGATCCCTTGACTTGCCCAGTCAGGCACGTGCTAGAGTATCTCCGACACCTTTTGGATTTAGTGTTGAGTTACTCCTCAATCAAGGTGCATGTGTGTGCGGTCTCTACATATCATAACCCAATTGGAGACAAAACTCTGGCTCAATTGAATGCCTGCAAGACTTTTCTTCAAGGGGTATTACATGTCAGACCTCCCAAGAGGGACACCGTTCCTCCCTGGGACCTCCTCTTCGTTCTGGAAAAACTCACCCTTCCTCCCTTCGAACTGGCAGCCTCTTGCGAGCTGTGCTTCCTCTCTTAGAAGACTCTACTCTTGGTGGCCATCACCTCCGCTCTAAGTGTTTTGGAACTCCAGGCTCTGATGTGTAAAGAACCATACATAGTCATTCACAGGGACAGGGAAAATCTGTGCACAAACCCCAAGTTCATGCCAAAGGTGGTATGAGTACTGACCCTGAACCAGGATATTGACCTTCCGGTATACTACCCTACCCTACCACCCTCCAACCAGGGTGAAGCACTGTTGCACACCCTTGATGTTCATCGCATTTTGCGATATTATCTCCACAGGACTCGCTCCTCTAGGAAATTGGACCAGTTTTTTGTTTCTTTCATGAAGCAAATGTTAGGAACTCCTGTCTCCAAGCAGATACTAGCATGTTGGCTAGTGCATTGCATTACATTTTGTTATCAGCACCACGACAGACCTCTCCCAGGTGCTGTTAGGGGTCATTCCACCAGAGCTGTGGCATCTTCATTTGCGGCACTGAAGAACATTTCTTCAGCTGATATTTGTGCTGCTGTGATGTGGTCCTCTGTCCACACCTTCATCAGGCATTACAGCCTGGACATCGCTTCCAGAAGGAGAGCAGGTTTTGGACTAGCAGTCCTGCAAGGCCTTCTCTTGTAGATGTCCGCTCCATCTTCCTATATATCTCCATCCGCCCCATCAGACCTGGGCCTATCCTTGGGATTCACTTGGGACTCAGTCCTAATGGTATTACCTGCTGCAAGAGCTCCACCCTTGAAGACAGATGGTACAGTTATGTAAGAACTTACCGTAACAATAGATCTTCGAGAGGAGCTCTTGCAGCAAGTGGCTTTCCCACCCTCCTTCCCCCAGGATAGTTTAGGGGATTACATTTATTATTATTCTTGGTCTCCATCCAACCAGGATGCGGAAATTTTGCTACCTGGTTCTCCAAATTCTATCTAGCCGGGTCTCCGGCGGGAGAACGGGGGTGGCGCCAGGGGACCGCCCCCTTTATACCACGTAGGACGTCGGGTGGAGCCAACGTCAGGGGCGGTCTCCTGCCTCAGACTGATAGCTACAAGTTTTCCCTGGAGTTCTGACGCCTGCTGGCTTCAGTCCTAATGGTATTACCTGCTGCAAGAGCTCCTCTCGAAGATCGACTGTTATGGTAAGTTCTTACATAACTGTACTTTATGCCATTATACAGCTTACTGGCATTTCTTCAGTTCATGGTCAGCGTTGAAGAGTGCAGATGTGTTCCCGCTCCACTGATGATCATGGCACTGCCCTCCGGAGGTAAGTGTGGGGTGAGGGGGGTGCGGGGAGGTGGGGTGCACAGAGAGTGGGTGCAGGTTGGGAGAGGGGGCACCGCAGACAATGAGGGATCGTTTTTTGTTTACTGGTTAAAAAAAAAAAACTTTGCGGGAAGGTTTTCTCTTGTACAGGTACATTTGACACACACTGGGGTGGGCTCCCAGCGTGCCACCTGGGTGTTTTGGGGGGGGCGCTGGAGCCAACAGGGATTGAGCACCCAGTCGGCAAAGAAAACGGGTCTGTGTTTCGGGGGCATGATGCCGAGGGGGATTGAGCACCCCCTCGGCAGACAAATTAAACTACAGTGACATCGTGCCAATGGGGATTGGGCTCCTCGTCGGCAGATGAACTGGGGAGGGGGCATGCCAACAGGGGGATTTGGCACCCCCGATGTCGGCTTTCGGGGACTGTGAGAGGCGGATGGCGACAGACGCCACCGTGTTTATTGAAATGTTACACCTGGCAAGGCACACCCTGCAATGAGGGGGCACACCCTCATTGCAGCAGTGAATTTCTTTCAAATTGGTGGCACACTTCTGAGCTGCTGTCATAGACAGCGCGCTAATTTATTGGTACCACAGAGACAAGCCCCAAAAAGCAGTGGCAGCATTGGCCACAACACGGCTGCACCTCCACAACCTGCTACTTCAGCAAGCTGTCACAACATGTTTCTTGCACATGCGCGGAAGCAAACATAAAAAATGGTCTCTATGACCTTTGGCACCAGGCAGTGGCCTGCTAGAGTCTCTCCCTGCTTTCCTTTCATACCCTAAATGGTGCAACTATTGAAGATGTCTCCTCTTTCAAGTACCTTGGGGTCTGGTTGGATCGCCACCTTGATTTTTCTGTTCACGTGAGTGCTATCCACAAGAAGCTCCATCCCAAACTTCGAGCACTAAGATGATTCTTCACATTTTTGACTATGGAGACATTGTTTGCAGTGCTGCTTCTTAGTTCACTTTAGCTAGACTGGACCCCCTCTTTCACTCCTTTTTTCGATTTGCCCTTGACAAACCCATATATACTCACCACTGTTCTTTGTATACCCTCTCTCCATCCCCCCACCCACCTCTCTTAATGCCAGGTGCCTTTTCCGCTATGCCTCATTTATCTCCAGATTTTGGTTTGGCTTCCTCCCGATGTATCTTGCTTCTCTTCTGTCTCCCCCCTTCCACATCTTCCTCCCTCTGCAATGCTTACATTTGTTCTCTTGCTCTCCCCCAGTGAAATCTACTGCTGACTAAGCTGCCTTCTCATTCCACTCCCCTAAGATTTGGGGACCTCTCCTCCCTTCCATTCACTGTTCTCTTTCCCTTCTCACTCTGAAATCTCTCGTGTATTATCCCTTCTCCCCCACTTAATCAGTCACTGCTATCTGCTCCTCATGTTAGTGTTGCTCACAGTTTAAAGTTCTTTCACCTGTTTTGAAATTTACTGTGCATTAATTTATGTTATGGCAATTTTATTCTGAAGTGTTTTCTTGTAATTTGTATATATTGTTTTTCAGTATAACTTTCCTGATAAAACTTTGGAAATAAATAAGTAAATACATAAATAAATATGAATAAGACAAAAACCAAGACCAAAAACGTCTGGAGGGGGGAGCTACTGAACTTAGAAACAAGGGTGTGCACTCATACCTCGGAGCCTAAGATAGCCAAAAGAAAAAGACGACGTCTGTGGTGAGGTCAGCACAAGGCAAAAAAAGGGATCTCTGAACATAGTATGTTCCCAAATGAATCTCCTTTATTTAAACAAAACACGGCCACATGGTATAAACAGCACGGAATAAAAACATTCTCTCACCCTCTTGTAGGGGAAGTGCAAGTGTCCGGGTTCCAAAAAATGCCTCACCACGGACATTGTCATTTTTTTTTTACGTAAATAAATATCTCAGTTCAGCAAACATCTGAGCAGCATATACATTTTACAACATTAGTGAAGTGAGCAGAGCCAACTGCTCAAATGCTGTTGCACAGACTCAAAAGCACATTGCTTTCTCAATAAAAATATCAGAGAACAGTTTACCATTTGCTGCAATTTCTTCCTTTTTATTCTTGCAAAATAAGTGCTCTGAGGAAGCTTTGTTAGGCGAAACATCAGCTGTTTGGAATGTTAGCACATTTGTGCACATTAGTTTGCTTTACTGCTTGTAAAATTTGGTTGTGGTCAGTGATGAAAGTGAGCAGGAACGCACAGGAACTCGGTTCCTGTACCTTTTTTGCAGCAGGATCTGAGTTCCTGTACTTCTTCCCACCGACACTAAAACTGAAATTCTTAAACCAGTAACATAGTGGCAGTTTCTGGATCTGTGATCTGCTATCAGTGTTTCCATAACACCATTTGACTTGTACAACAATGCTATTTTCCTAGAAATACTTTAATATCTCTAACTGAATCTGCTAGCATCAAATTAGATAGTTGTGCCTTGACACCGCTATCCTTCACATTGAAGATCTTCATTCTGTATTTCATAATTGTCAGTGTAACCCCCCTGCAAATGGGGGTTCCCAAAAGACTTCCAGGAGCTTGCTTGAATGCTCCAAGCCTGAATGGTGTTTGGCGTTTAAGCCATTTATCAGTGAGTGTTTTTAGAACCTCTGGTACTGTCTCTTTAAGAGCTGTCTGCTTGCAGACATAATTAGTTGTGGGGGACTGTGTGCTTCTCTGAGTACCACTCGAGCTGCTGCCAATTCACTTCATTTTGCAGTCACTAGGAGTGCAAAGGGAACCTATCTGAAAGATGTAACTGTTTGCTAGAAATTATTTAGAGTAATAATGAAATTACAGTTTGTCTAACCTGCTTTCTTTGCAGTCAGAACTGTGTCTGCTAGTTCCCATTCTAGTTTTGAACTGCTGAACTGGACCAATCAGTGTGGGTGGCTAGCTCTAAAATGGTGCCTTGGACGAATCAGAACTTGGACTCATAATCTGAGCCAGCCACAAGAGGATTGTATGGGCAGTGACTCTGGGAGATGTAGTTTAGACTTCAGTGCCTTTTGGACCAACAGCAGCAGTCTATTGTGAGTGACAGCCAATCCAGTCAAGAACTGGGAGGAACTCAAAGGAAGTGCCGGTTTTTGTCGGTTGGAGTTTCAGTTGAGCTTTGGCAGTGAAGAAGGAAGGAGCCCTGTGCTTTTTCAGTGTGCAGTTTTAGTCAAAAACGTGTGTAAGGCCCAGAGTTCCGGTCTGCAGCTTGTGTAACAGCTTGTTAGGACTGAATCGTCCTGTGAAAAGAATCAAAGGATCTCTGAAGAGTAGAAACCAGGCTCACCCTGTAGAAGACTGGAGGAATTGCTGAAAATTGCATTCGGTCTGTCAGAACTGAATCTGCTGTGTGTTCTCCCGGTATTGTGCAGTATTATGCGATCGGGATACAGATGCAGCCTGGGTATAGTGCTTTTTATATGGATGTGTGAAGAGGTTTGTGTACCTCAAGTGAGCCCTGCTGACATTGAAGGACCCTATCTTATTTGGAGGTCGTGAGTACTAATTCAGGGTCGCTCCCTGTTGAATTGCCACATTAAATCCAAATGGAATTACTGTACTGCTGACTGTTTAATTCCTCCTTTTCTCTGTGTGAAAGGGCCTCACCAGCTGCCACGTTTGGACTAGCCACTAGGGCTTGGGTACCCAGGGACAGTAACTGATAGGGATAGGCCTGTGCACAGAGCCATAGGTAGATTATTAGAGTGATAAGCTAATTAACCTGATTTCCCCCTGTCCTTGTTATATCCCCTAAATAAATCAGAGCTGCTTGTTTCAGCAAAGTTATACTGCCTGAGGTATTTGTCTATGTTAAAGTACTGTACTGTGATTGTTGCACTGTATCTCATTTCACAGGAGGTCCCAGTGCGGAACCAGACCTGGGAGTAAGTGTATACTGTGAAGGTAATTCTGATATATTGTGTGGGCCACTAGTGGGAAGAAGGGGTTGCAGTGTCCCAGAGGGCTGTGACCAAGTTAGTTTAACTATTGCAAACCCTGACCTCTGGGTGGAGGCATCCGCCATTGGATCCAGGCCCCTCAACCTGTTAGTGGCAAATCAGGCAGGGGTAGTAGCCCCTGGGATAGCGCCATCTAGGGGTTACATCTTGGAGGCTCACCGCTGGGATTGTGTGTCCTCTAGTGGCCATATTTAGAACCACTGTTAAAAAAAATGGGTACCCCGACAGAAGTGGCTGTGCACCGGCTGGTGGAGTGGTGTACTGGGGAGGAGATCGACCCCCAAAATGCTATGCTTATCCTGGACATCCCCCTGGGTATCAATACGGACACTGTGCAGGGAGTACTTTCCAAGGTGGAAGGTTTACAAAACCCTGTGGTGGTGGGTCGGCATGCTAATCTGCTCACCCACACTTTCCTGGCTCTAGTAGAGTTTAAGGATCCCATAGATAGCTCCAAAGTGCCACAGACCATTACCCCAGAGGGAGCCCTCACTGCTTGGAGAGTGATAACTAAGGACAGTAAAGACCCGGGGGGGAATCAGCCCCCACCACTATCTGAAACTTTTGAGGAGAAATTCGCTGAATGGTTGCTGGGAGAGGGGAAAACTGTGGAGGACTTGAAGAAACTATTCTTGCCACCGAGTGTTCCTCCCCAACACCCTCTCCTGCTCCAGTGCCGTAATGGTGGCTGAACCAATGCAGACTCCTATTTCTGCACCTGCCATTAGTCACGACTCTTAAGAGGTTGAGGATCTTCTCTGGCACCCTCCCACCCCCAAGGGGAGGATGACTGGGAGACCTGGATAGACTATGTTGCCCCCAAAGTGCTAGAATGGCAATGCTCGGGAAGCGGCGAAGAGGTTAGTGAGGCCTCCGAGTCCTGCCCTGGCTACCATCCGTGCTAAGCGGGCCAGTAACCCTGAAGCGACTGCACAGGCCTATCTTGAGGCCTTGGAGAATGTGTATGGGAGCCCAGATTCTGATGAGGACCTATGGTGGAGAGTAAGAGATGCACAACAGTACCAAGGGGAGTTGTTGTCTGTGTATGTATCTCGGCTGGAAAAATTGTTGCAAGAATGCCTCAGAAAAGGTAGTTTGCCAGCGATTGAACTGGACCGAACCCAGGCTGGACAGGATCCTTAAGTCTGCCCCTCTCAGAACTGCTGTTGCTTCAGTTACGCCTGGCAGATCGACTGGAATCCCCACCCTCCTATGATGAGTTAATGAGAGAAATTCGAGGAGTTGAGAAAAGACGACCTCGGGAGGGACCTGCACCAATAGCTGCGCTACGACCCAGTGACTGAGGAGTGACCCATCAAGTGAAGTTCAGGGGCAGAGGTTGGCAGTCAATGAGTGCTCTGACAAGGAAAAAGATATGCCACAATGGGCGAACTGTTGAGAGAATCCGAGATTCAAAAACAGTCCCTTTATGAAGGCCACGCCTGCAAATACAGGCCCTGACCTATATCTGACTGCATCTGCTATGGGGTGGGGGTACCCACCCATGTATCTCCTGCTGATAACAGCTCAACTCGATTCCTTGACCATGGAAGTGGAGAAACTGACGAGATGTCTCCAAATGCTTATCATGTCACAGACAGAGATGGCACCAGGTTTCCAGTTAGTAATACCCCGCCCTGGCTCCCAGTGTGGCGCCTCGGCCAGCTCAAACTCCAGAAAGTATGTTTTGCTATAATTGTGGGAAAGATGGGCACATGAAAAGGGAATGCCAGTCCCCAAAAGACACTGACAAAGTTGCATATAGGCTACAAGGAGAGCTTGGAGAAGAAATCAGTGGTTAAGAGGTGCTGACATGATCCAGTGAGGGCACCAAAATGCTAATTCACGTCCTTTTGTGGCAAGGTCAGTTGCCCAGGCCCCACTACCGCCTCTCCAGACTGGTCCAGAATGGTAGGTCCCTCCATGGAGACCACTGTAAAGGTGAATGGAGTGTCTACAAGAGCTGTATTAGACAGTGGCTCCCAAGTGACAATTATGTTCCAGGTTGGTATCAGAAGCATTTGTCAGGCGTACCCTTACAACCATTAGAAGGACTGCATGTATGGGGGTTAAGTGAGAAGGCCTACCCTATTCGGTATATCCGAATTTGGCTGTCTTTCCCACCTCCGTGGCTGGAGTGGCCGAACAAGTAGAGACCCTAGCCTTAGTGTGTCCCCCACTGGACTGTATGATGGTGTCCTTTGTTGATTGGAACAAATGCTCATATGTTCGGAAGGCTGGCACAGTTGTGTTATGAAAAACAGGGGTCAAAGACTAGTAGAGCTTTAAGAGTTCAGGCTTTAATTAAGAAGGCCTATGAGGCACAGAGAGATGCTGAAAAACAGAACCAGAGGAACAGTCGGAATTGTATGGAAGAAGGATCCTGAGTCTTTGATCCTGGCCAAATGCCCAGTGTACCTTACAGGGAGAGGCCCGTATCAGAAAGGATGTTAAGAAAAAATATTAATGTTGGATGCACCAGGCGTGGAAAATTGCCAGAGGACTGCTGGTCAAGCCTAGTATTTTGCCGCTAGAGCCCATGCTTATGCAGAAGGTAATGGTCCAAGTTCATAATGTGTCTGAAAGAGACATTCGAGTAAAACAGAGGTTGCATCCTGGCTAATGTGCATTGTGCAGACACTGCAGTGCTACCCAGCAGCAAGAGTTCAAGGAAGAATGACAGAGTAACGCCTGACTTGTTTGATTTGCGACTCCCGCTGCCAGCTGAATGGAAAGTGAGGATCAGTGAGAAGCTTGCCCAGAGAGACCAGGTGTTTTCTTTAAAGGAATGGGATGTAGGATCGTGCAAGGAGCTGAGCACAATATCCGGCTGCATGACGAAAAGACCATTTCGTGAGAGGTCTCGGCCTGGCACCTGCTGACATAGATGATGAGACGGCATCTGCAAGAGATGTTAGCTGCTGGTGTAATACAAGAATCCAGAAGCCCTTATGCTTCCCCCATTGTGGTGTGAGGAAAAGAATGGAACAGTAAGGATGTGTGTATTATCGCACTTAAACCGCGGACTATCCTCGATCAGTACACAATGCCCATTCAGGATGCTTTGGACTGCCTAAGCGGGAGCAAGTGGTTCTCTGTGCTGGATCTCCGCAGTGGGTACTACCAGATCCCGATGGCCCAGAGGACCGTGGAGAAGACGGCCTTTATCTGTCCGCTTGGCTTCTATGAATTCATGAGGATGCCTCAAGGATTTCAGGTGCCCCAGCCACTTTTCAACGATTGATGGAGCGTAGTGGGGACATGAACTTACTAGAGTGCCTGGTATACCTAGATGATGTTATTGTATTTGGCAGCTCACTGGAGGAACATGAGGCAGATTATTTAAGGTATTGGACCGACTGGAGGACTTTGGCCTTAAACTGTCCATTGATAAGTGTCAATTCTTTTCAAACATCAGTAAAGTATGGGACACATAGTATCCACCGAGGAATAGAGACTGACCCAAGTAAAGTTGAGGCCTTGACCACTGGCCACAGCCCAAAAATCTAAAAGAACTGCAAAGATTCCTGGGATTCTGTGGTTATTATCGGTAGCTTCATCAAGGACTATTCAAGAGTGATCCGCCCTTTACTTAACCTTACTCAGGGTATCCCCCAACCCACAAAATACCAAAAGTCAGCGTCCCTCAAGACTGAAAGAGTGTATTTTCATCCGGTGAAGTATTTGGGGCCGCTGGACTCCTGATTGTGAGACTGCTTTTCATGAGATCATATATCAACTTACCCATGCTCCAGTGCTGGCCTATGCGATCCAAGAAAACCTTACGTCCTGCACTGATGCTAGCTTGCAGGGTTGGGGCTGTGTTGTACCAAGACACAGGAATGGCCTGAGACCAGTGGCCTTTGCCAGTAGAAGCCTGACCCCATCCGAAAAGAACTATCCTGTACATAAGTTAGAGTTCCTAGCTTTGAAGTGGGCTATTGTTGACCAATTCCATGAGTACTTGTATGGGGCTAAAATACTAGTAAAACTGACAATAATCCTTTGACCTATGTGCAGACCTCAGCTAAGTTGGATGCCACTGGCCATAGGTGGCTTTCTGCATTATCTACATATAACTATGCTCTCGAATACCGAGCAGGTCTGAACCACATAGATGCTGATGCTCTCTCCGGAGGCCTGTTCCCCAGAATGATTGGGTCCGATTGGCAGAACCTGACATTCGGGCACTCTGCCGAAGTTTGACAGGGAGGAACAAATGTCCACGGACGCAGTGGACTGCATGGTGGATTGCTTGGGAGCCTCTGAGAATTGCATACCTGCTGCTTATTGCTACTTTTCTGCAATAGACATTGGTGCACTGCCTCAGCTGGACAATGACAGTATTCGCGCGGGCTCAATCCCGATCCCATGATCAAAGCAGCTTTAGAAGCCCTCTATGCAGGAAAAGATGTGTCCAAATTACGCCCACTGATTTGAGAACTGCACTGTTATACAAAGAAGGTCCTAAGTTGAAACTGATCAATAAACTGTTATACAGAGAAACAGTAGACAGAGGGGACAAGTAGACAAACAACAACTAGTGCTGCCCACTGCCTTTCGAGACTCAGTACTGAGGTCCTTGCACAACCACATGGGCACCTTGGTATAGACAGAACACTTGACTTGGTGAGATCCAGATTCTATTGGCCTAAGATGGGGGCTGATGTGGAGCAACACATTCGAACTTGTGATACGCTGCTTACAGAGGAAAGCTTTGCCCCAGAGGGCTGCCCCTTGTTAACATAACCACCAGTGCACCCATGGAGCTGGTCTGTATTGATTTTCTAAGTTTGGAGTCAGATCAAAGAAATATCAGTAATGTGCTGGTGGTCACTGACCATTTCACGAGATATGCCCAAGCTTTCCCACCAAAGACCAGAAAGCATCCACTGTAGCCAAAGTACTTGTAGAAAACTTTTTGTTCACTATGGGCTCCACAAAGAATCCATTCTGATCAAGGAGAGACTTTGAGAGTCGTCTTATCAAAGAGATGCTTTCTGTGGGGAGAAGAAGTCCAGAACCACTCCTTACCACCCCAGGGGACCCACAGCCTGAACGCTTCAACCGCACTTTGCTAGATATGCTAGGCACCCTGCACCCAAAGGACAAGCCTAGATGGAGCCAACAAATTAGCACCCTGGTACATGCTTATAACTGCACCAAAGTGATGCCACTGGATTCTCCCCCTACAGCCTGATGTTTGGAAGAGAAGCTCGACTACCAGTAGATGTGTGTTTTGGGGTCTCTCCTGATGGGGTTCAAGCTGACAACTATTTACAGTATGTGCAAAAGTTAAAGGCCCAGCTAACTCATGCGTACCAACTGGCTCAAACCATGGCTGCCAAAAGAAATCTGGCCAACAAAGAAAGGTATGATAAAAAGGTGAAAGCACAGGAACTCCAGGAGGGAGATCGGGTATTGCTAAGAAATCTGGGACTGCATGGCAAGCACAAGATTGCTGACAGATGGCACCATCTCCCTCACATTGTAGTGGGCAAACTAGATGATCTGCCAGTGTACAAAGTAAGGCATGAGAATAATTCAAAAAATGTAAAAACAATGCATAGAAATCATTTACTGCCCATTGGACAAATCCTGATTGAGTCTGAGCCCCCAGAAGATGCCCCCTCTGGACCAGTGACTAGAGCTGCTGCTAAGAAAAGACCAAGGAAGTCTGCACCTACAGAAGCAGAGTTAAAGTGTTCCCTGCACAAGTCCCAGTTGAGCATGACTGTCAGTCCATATCAGAAGAAAGTGAGGTGACTTTGAATACTATCCTTCTTACTGAACTGAGTCAATTGTTTCGGGCAATCCCTAGTCAATACTGGAGATGAAGCTGGGCCTTCTGGACTGTCCAAGCCCCAGCTTGGTCCCTGGAGCCAATGCTCCCACAAAGTGAAGTGCAAAGCGTCAGATCAGATGAAATGGAATCATTGTGCATGGTTGAACTGTTTGAGCTTCAGGGAGGAAAATGATAGATTGGGGCAGACTGGTGATACACCAACAAGAAGAGTATTTTGAGTGCCCTGACAGTCCACTGCCAGTGTCCAAAGCTCTCCCCAGCCAAATGTTGTGGACTCAGAAACTGTAACTCCTGGAGCTGAAAGTGCCCCAAGTTCTAGCCTCTCTACCCCATGGAGACTCCCTGACAAGTGAGGACAATGCTGAAAATGAGGCTCAGAGTGCAGAGACTGTAACAGTTCCCCCTAGAAAGACTGGTCGAGCTGTAAAGCCTGTGGTGCACCTCAGTTATGATTCCCTTGGGAGGCCTGTGGATTTGCCTCTCAATGTTGTCCATAAAGGAGTGTATGTGTCCCTGAGCTCATTGCCCAAACTGAGCGTCAGTGCTAACTCCAAGTTACTTGTGTTGCCCTCTAAGTATGGTGCCCTTGTCCCGTCCAGCCCCAAGGTAACTGATAGGGAAGGGCCCCCTCTCTTCAGATTTCATGTACAAGAGGTAATAACTTGAGTTATGGTACAATGTGTGTGTAATACTGTGTAAAGAGTGACGTACTGCAATGTTTCAGAAATGTGTTCTTGGTAAAATGATATATTGACTGATGATTACATGTGTGAGCCTAATGCAAATGTGTATGGTTGCAGTTAAAACTTATAGAGTACTTGCTTGACGCGGACGTCAAGCTTTCCCAAACCAGGAAGGGTGACCCCTGCAAATGGGGGTTCCCAAAGACTTCCAGGAGCTTGCTTGAATGCTGCAAGCCTGAATGGTGTTTGCGTTTAAGCCATTTATCAGTGAGTGTTTTAGAACCTCTGGTACTGTTCTTTAAGAGCTGTCTGCTTGCAGACATAATTAGTTTGTATGGGGACTGTGTGCTTCTCTGAGTACCACTCGAGCTGCTGCCAATTCACTTCATTTTGCAGTCACTAGGAGTGCAAAGGAACCTATCTGAAAGATGTAACTGTTTGCCAGAAATTATTTAGAGTAATAATGAAATTACAGTTTGTCTAACCTGCTTTCTTTGCAGTCAGAACTGTGTCTGCTAGTTCCCCATTCTAGTTTTGAACTGCTGAACTGGACCAATCAGTGTGGGGTAAGCTAGCTCTAAAATGGTGCCTTGGACGAATCAGAACTTGGACTCATAATCTGAGCTAGCCACAAGAGGATTGTATGGGCAGTGACTCTGGGAGATGTAGTTTAGACTTCAGTGCCTTTTTGGACCAACAGCAGCAGTCTATTGTGAGTGACAGCCAATCCAGTCAAGAACTGGGAGGAACTCAAAGGAAGTGCCCGTTTTGTCGGTTGGAGTTTCAGTTGAGCTTTGGCAGTGAAGAAGGAAGGAGCCCTGTGCTTTTCAGTGTGCAGTTTTAGTCAAAAAGCGGTATAAGGCCCAGAGTTCAGGTCTGCAGCTTGTGTAACAGCTTGTTAGGACTGAATCCGTCCTGTGAAAAGAATCAAAGGATCTCTGAAGAGTAGAAACCAGGCTCACCCTGTAGAAGACTGGAGGAATTGCTGAAAATTGCATTCGGTCTGTCAGGAACTGAATCTGCTGTGTGTTCTCCCGGTATTGTGCAGTAATTGCGATCGGATACAGATGCAGCCTGCCTGGTATAGTGCTTTTTTATATGGATGTGTGAAGAGGTTTGTGTACCTCAAGTGAGCCCTGCTGACATTGAAGGACCCTATCTTATTTGGAGGTCGTGAGTACTAATTCAGGGTCGCTCCCTGTTGAATTGCCCATTAAATCCAAATGGAATTACTGTACTGCTGACTGTTTAATTCTCCTTTTCTCTGTGTGAAAGGGCCCTACCAGCTGCCACAGGTTGGACTAGCCACTAGGGCTTGGGTACCCAGGGACAGTAACTGATAGGGATAGGCCTGTGCACAGAGCCATAAGTAGATTATTAGAGTGATAAGCTAATTAACCTGATTTCCCCTGTCCTTGTTATATCCCCTAAATAAATCAGAGCTGCTTGTTTCAGCAAAGTTATACTGCCTGAGGTATTTGTCTATGTTAAAGTACTGTACTGTGATTGTTGCACTGTATCTCATTTCACAGGAGGTCCCAGTGCCGGAACCAGACCTGGGGTAAGTGTATACTGTGAAGGTAATTCTGATATATTGTGTGGGCCACTAGTGGGAAGAAAGGGGGGTTGCAGTGTCCCAGAGGGCTGTGACCAAGTTAGTTTAACTATTGCAAACCCTGACCTCTGGGTGGAGGCATCCGCCATTGGATCCAGGCCCCTCAACCTGTTAGTGGCAAATCAGGCAGGGGTAGTAGCCCCTGGGATAGCGCCATCTAGGGGTTACATCAGTGCCTGAGTTCCTGTACTTCTTGTCTACCTCTTGCACCACTGGTTGTGGTGCACCTATGTTGGTGCTGACGGTGTTTATTTACCTTCTCGTTCAAGTATTGCCGCCACATTTTGTATGTTTGTAATTACCTGCATGTTATAGGGCGTCGTAGTAAGCACATATTTTGCAAGAATAAAAAGGAAGAAATTGCAGCAAATGGTAAGCTGTTCTCCTATATTTTTATTGAGGAAGCAATGTGCTTTTGAGTCTGTGCAACAGCATTTGAGCAGTTGGCTCCGCTCACTTCACTAGTGTTCTAAAATGTATTGGCTGTATTTGCACCAAACTGGTACAGCTTGATTGTTGTGAGCCCCACTATGTTTTTTGTGTAGTTGTGAAACAGCATATACATTTGTCATATTTGGGAGCGGATGCAGCTACATTTAGCAAGGTCATAAAAAATTTAACCATCTATTTATACACAGATCTAGCAGCATGACTGACTTAGAAACATAGACAATGATGGCAGAAAAGGACCACTGGTCCATCCAGTCTGTTATCACCATTATAGGTGGTTGATAAGTCAAATGTCATCCAAGCCCATGGACAAAAGCTATTACGGCATAATATACAGTAAGCATGTTCCCCAATCAAAATCTTGTAATTCACTTGTTAGAGTGTTGAGAAAACTGTAATTTGTGATTTAAAATGGGAATTACATCTTTTCTCAGCTACAGTAATCAGTGTTGTGCTCCAACCAACCAAAGCAATGGATTAGAGCACAAGCTAATTTAACCCCGGACACACTGCTGTACTAAATAAGAGCTCAGGAGCCGTTTCAAAAGTGACTGCTATAACATTAATGGACATACTTCAGACATATTAAACAAAATGCTATCTACTCTGAGACCAGTAATAAAAAAGGCACTAATTTCCTGTTTGGGAAACATGCTTACCGAACTATTATACAAAGTTAAAAAAAAACAAAAAACTAAGTGTTAAGAACATGCTGGTATGCCACACTTTGTTAGTGTGGTGATATCATTAGTGCACTCGAGTTTCGCTCTCTTGCCAGTGATATCAACACACTAACTTGGTGTGGAGTGCTAGCTTATTCTTAACACTTGAGGGTTAGTTATTCTCTGAATATCTCAAAGCACCACACAACAGTTAGTGGGAGATTTTAGCTACCTTTGTGAGTAAGGTCTTACAGTCTTTCCCAAATGGATGAGATGCACTAGTACATAAATGCCTTGCCACGTTCTTATGTAGATGTCTAATACTGGTGTAACCCCCCTGCAAATGGGGGTTCCCAAAAGACTTCCAGGAGCTTGCTTGAATGCTCCAAGCCTGAATGGTGTTTGGCATTTAAGCCATTTATCAGTGAGTGTTTTTAGAGCCTCTGGTACTGTCTCTTTAAGAGCTGTCTGCTTGCAGACATAATTAGTTTGTATGGGGGGACTGTGTGCTTCTCTGAGTACCACTCGAGCTGCTGCCAATTCACTTCATTTTGCAGTCACTAGGGTGCAAAGGGAACCTATCTGAAAGATGTAACTGTTTGCCAGAAATTATTTAGAGTAATAATGAAATTACAGTTTGTCTAACCTGCTTTCTTTGCAGTCAGAACTGTGTCTGCTAGTTCCCATTCTAGTTTTGAACTGCTGAACTGGACCAATCAGTGTGGGTAAGCTAGCTCTAAAATGATGCCTTGGACGAATCAGAACTTGGACTCATAATCTGAGCCAGCCACAAGAGGATTGTATGGGCAGTGACTCTGGGAGATGTAGTTTAGACTTCAGTGCCTTTTGGACCAACAGCAGCAGTCTATTGTGGTGACAGCCAATCCAGTCAAGAACTGGGAGGAACTCAAAGGAAGTGCCGGTTTTGTCGGTTGGAGTTCAGTTGAGCTTTGGCAGTGAAGAAGGAAGGAGCCTGTACTTTTCAGTGTGCAGTTTTAGTCAAAACGTGTGTGAAGGCCCAGAGTTCCGGTCTGCAGCTTGTTGGGACTGAATCCGTCCTGTGAAAAGAATCAAAGGATCTCTGAAGAGTAGAAACCAGGCTCACCCCAGAAGACTGGAAGAATTGCTGAAAATTGCACTCGGGTCTGTCAGGAACTGAATCTGCTGTGTGTTCTCCGGTATTGTGCAGTAATTAGATCGGGATACAGATGCAGCCTGCCTGGTATAGTGCTTTCTTTTATATAAATGTGTGAAGAGGTTTGTGTACCTCAAGTGAGCCCTCTGACATTGAAGGACCCTTATCTTATTTGGAGGTCGTGAGTACTAATTCAGGGTCGCTCCTGTTGAATTGCCACATTAAATCCAAATGGAATTACTGTACTGCTGACTGTTTAATTTTCCTTTTCTCTGTGTGAAAGGGCCCCTACCAGCTGCCACGAGTTTGGACTAGCCACTAGGCTTGGGTACCCAGGGACAGTAACTGATAGGGATAGGCCTGTGCACAGAGCCATAGGTAGATTATTAGAGTGATAAGCTAATTAACCTGATTCCCCTGTCCTTGTTATATCCCCTAAATAAATCAGAGCTGCTTGTTTCAGCAAAGTTATACTGCCTGAGGTATTTGTCTATGTTAAAGTACTGTACTGTGATTGTTGCACTGTATCTCATTTCACAGGAGGTCCCAGTGCCGGAACCAGACCTGGGGTAAGTGTATACTGTGAAGGTAATTCTGATATATTGTGTGGGCCACTAGTGGGAAGAAAGGGGTTGCAGTGTCCCAGAGGGCTGTGACCAAGTTAGTTTAACTATTGCAAACCCTGACCTCTGGGTGGAGGCACCGCCATTGGATCAGGCCCCTCAACCTGTTAGTGGCAAATCAGGCAGGGTAGTAGCCCCTGGGATAGCGCCATCTAGGGGTTACATCTTGGAGGCTCACCGCTGGGATTGTGTGTCCTCTAGTGGCCATATTACTGAACCACTGTTAAGAAAAAATGGGTACCCGACAGAAGTGGCTGTGCACCGGCTGGTGGAGTGGTGTACTGGGGAGGAGATCGACCCCAAAATGCTATGCTTATCCTGGACATCCCACTGGGTATCAATCAGGACACTGTGCAGGGAGTACTTTCCAAGGTGGAAGGTTTACAAAACCCTGTGGTGGTGGGTCGGCATGCTAATCTGCTCACCCACACTTTCCTGGCCCTAGTAGAGTTTAAGGATCCATAGATAGCTCCAAAGTGCCACAGACCATTACCCCAGAGGGAGCCCTCACTGCTTGGAGGTGATAACTAAGGACAGTAAGACCAGGGAACCAGCCCCACCACTATCTGAAACTTTGAGGAGAAATTTGCTGAATGGTTGCTGGGAGAGGGAAAACTGTGGAGGACTTGAAGAAACTATTCTTGCCACCTGGGGTGTTCCTCCCCAACACCCTGTCCTGCTCCAGTGCCCGTAATGGTGGCTGAACCAATGCAGACTCTATTTCTGCACCCGCCATTAGTCACACTCTTACCGAAGGTTGAGGATCTTCTCTAGGCACCCTCCCCACACCCCCAAAGGGAGGATGACTGGGAGACCTGGATAACTATGTTGCCCCAAGTGCTAGAATGGCAATGCTCAAGATGACGAAAGAGGTTAGTGGGAGCCTCCGAGGTCCTGCCCTGGCTACCATCCGTGCTAAACGGGCCAGTAACCCTGAGCGACTGCACAGGCCTATCTTGAGGCCTTGGAGAATGTGTATGGAGCCCAGATTCTGATGAGGACCTATGGTGGAGAGTAAGAAATGCACAACAGTACCAAGGGAGTTGTTGTCTGTGTATGTCTCGGCTGGAAAAATTGTTGCAAGAATGCCTCAGAAAGGGTAGTTTGCCAGTGATTGAACTGGACGAACCAGACTGGACAGAATCCTTAAGTCTGCCCCTTCTCAGAACTGCTGTTGCTTCAGTTACGCCTGGCAAATCGACTGGAATCCCACCCTCCTATGATGAGTTAATGAGAGAAATGAGGAGTTGAGAAAAGGCGACCTCGGGAGGTACCTGCACCAACAGCTGTGGCTACGACCGAGTGACTGAGGGTGACCCATCAAGTGAAGTTCAGGGCAGAGGTTGACAGTCAATGAGTGCTCTGACAAGGAAAAAGATATGCCACAATGGGGTGAACTGTTGAGAGAGATCCAGAATTCAAAACAGTCCCTTTATGAAGGCCACCCTGCAAGTCACAGCCCCTGACCTATATCCGACTGCATCTGCTATGGGGTGGGGGTACCCACCATGTATCTCCTGCTGATAACAGCTCCAAACTCAATTCCTTGACCATGGAAGTGGAGAAACTGATGAGATGTCTCCAAATGCTTATCACGCCGCAGACAGAGAGATGGCACCAGGTTTCCAGTTAGTAATACCCCCGCCCTGGCTCCCCAGTGTGGCGCCTCGGCCAGCTCAAACTCCAGAAAGTATGTTTTGCTATAATTGTGGGAAAGATGGGCACATGAAGGAATGCCAGTCCCCAAAAGACACTGACAAAGTTGCATATAGGCTACAAGGAGAGCTCGGGAGAAGAAAATCAGTGGTTAAGAGGTGCACGACATGATCCCAGTGAGGGCACCAAAATGCTAATTCACGCCCTTTTGTGGCAAGGTCAGTTGCCCAGGCCCCCACACGCCTCTCAGACTGGTCCAGAATAGTGGGTCCCTCCATGGAGACCACTGTAAAGGTGAATGGAGTGTCTACAAGAGCTGTGATTAGACAGTGGCTCCCAAGTGACAATTATGTTCCAGGATTGGTATCAGAAGCATTTGTCAGGCGTGCCCTTACAACCATTAGAAGGACTGCATGTATGGGGTTAAGTGAGAGAAGCCTACCCCTATTCGCGTTATATCCGAATTTGCTGTCTTTCCCCACCTCCAGTGGCTGGAGTGGCGAACAAGTAGAGACCCTAGCCTTAGTGTGTCCCCACTGGACTGTATGATGGTGTCCCTTTGTTGATTGGAACAAATGCTCATATGTTAGGAAGGCTGGCACAGTTGTGTTATGAAAAACAGGGGTCAAAGACTAGTAGAGCTTTAAGAGTTCGGCTTTAATTAAGAAGGCCTATGAGGCACAGAGGATGCTGAAAAACAGAACCAGAGGAACCAGTCGAATTGTATGGAAGGATCCTGAGTCTCTGATCCTGGCGCCAAATGCCCAGTGTACCTTACGGGAGAGTCCGTGATCAGAAAGGATGTTAAGAATAAAATATTAATGTTGGATGCACAGGTGATGGAAAATTGCCAGAGGGACTGCTGGTCAAAACCTAGTATTTTGCCGCTAGAGCCCATGCTTATGCCAGAAGGGTAATGGTCCAAGTTCATAATGTGTCTGAAGAGACATTACGAGTAAACAGAGGTTGCATCCTGGCTAATGTGCGTGTGCAGACACTGCAGTGCTACCAGCAGCAAGAGTTCAAGGAAGAATGACAGAGTAACGCCTGACTTGTTTGATTTCAGCTGACTCCGCTGCCAGCTGAATGGAAAGTGAGGATCAGTGAGAAGCTTGCCCAGAGAGACCAGGTGTTTTCTTTAAAGGAATGGGATGTAGGATGCGTGCAAGGAGCTGAGCACAATATCCGCTGCATGACGAAAGACCATTTCGTGAGAGGTCTCGACGCCTGGCACCTGCTGACATAGATGATGTGAGGACGGCATCTGCAAAGAGATGTTAGCTGCTGGTGTAATACAAAATCCAGAAGCCCTATGCTTCCCCATTGTGGTAGTGAGGAAAAGAATGGAACAGTAAGGATGTGTGTGGATTATACACCTTAAACCGTGAGGACTTCCTTCCTGATCGGTACCTAATGCCCGCATTCAGGATGCTTTGGACTGCCTAAGCGGAGCAAGTGGTTCTCTGTGCTGGATCTCCGCGGTGAATACTACCAGATCCCGATGGCTGAGGACGTGAGAAGACTGCCTTTATCTGTCACGCTTGGCTTCTATGGGTCATGAGGATGCCTCAAAGGTTTCAGGTGCCCCAGCCACTTTCCAACGATTGATGGAGGCGTGCAGTGGGGACATGAACTTACTAGAGTGCCTGGTATACCCCAGATGATGTTATTGTGATTGGCAGCTCACTGGAGGAACATGAAAGCAGATTATTTAAGGTATTGGACCGACTGGAGGACTTTGGCCTAAACTGTCCATTGATAAGTGTCAATTCTTTCAAACATCAGTAAAAGTATGTGGGACACATAGTATCCACCGAGGGAATAGAGACCGACCCAAGTAAAGTTGAGGCCTTGACCACCTGGCCACAGCCCAAAAATCTAAAGAACTGCAAAGATTCCTGAGTTCTGTGGTTATTATCGGTAGCTTCATCAAGGACTATTCAGGAGTGATCCGCCCTTTTACTTAACCTTACTCAAGGGTATCCCCAACCCACAAAAATACCAAAAGTCAGCGTCCCTCAAGACTGAAAGAGTGTATTTTCATCCAAGTGAAGTATTTGGGCCCGCTGGACCCTGATTGTAGACTGCTTTTCATGAGATCATATATCAACTTACCCATGCTCCAGTGCTGGCCTATGCGATCCAAGAAAACCTTCGTCCTGCACACTGATGCTAGCTTGCAAGGGTTGGGGCTGTGTTGTACCAAGACACGAGAATGGCCTGAGACCAGTGGCCTTTGCCAGTAAAGCCTGACCCATCCGAAAAGAACTATCCTGTACATAAGTTAGAGTTCCTAGCTTTGAAGTGGGCTATTGTTGACCAATTCCATGAGTACTTGTATGGGGCTAAAATACTAGTAAAAACTGACAATAATCCTTGACCTATGTGCAGACCTCAGCTAGTTGGATGCCACTGGCCATAGGTGGCTTTCTGCATTATCTACAAATGACTATGTCTCGAATACAGCAGGTCTGAACCACATAGATGCTGATGCTCTCTCCCGGAGGCCTGTTCCCAAGATGATTGGGTCCAGATTGGCAGAACCTGACATTAGGGCACTCTGCCAGTTTGGCAGGGAGGGAACAAATGTCCACCGGACGCAGTGGACTACATGAGTGGATTGCAGGAGCCTCTGAGAATGCATACCTGCTGCTTGTGACACTTTTCTGCAATAGACATTGGTGCACTGCCTCAGCTGGACAATGACAGTGGGCTCAATCCGCGATCCCATGATCAAAGCAGCTTTAGAAGCCCTCTATGCAGGAAAAGATGTGTCCAAGTACAGCTCCACTGATTTGAGAACTGCACTGTTATACAAAGAAGGTCCTAAGTTGAAACTGATCAATAAACTGTTGTACAGAGAAACAGTAGACAGAGGGGACAAGTAGACAAACAACAACTAGTGCTGCCCACTGCCTTCGAGACTCAGTACTGAGGTCCTTGCACAACCATGGGGCACCTTGGTATAGACAGAACACTTGACTTGGTGAGATCCAGATTCTATTGGCCTAAGATGAGGGCAGATGTGGAGCAACACATTCGAACTTGTGATAAGCTGCTTACAGAGAAGCTTTGCCCCAGAGGGCTGCCCCTTGTGCTATCACCAGTGCACCCATGGAGCTGGTCTGTGATTGATTTTCTGAGTTTGGAGTCAGATCAAAGAAATATCAGTAATGATGAGTGGTCACTGACCATTCACGAGATATGCCCAAGCTTTCCCACCAAAGACCAGAAAGCATCCACTGTGGCCAAAGTACTTGTAGAAAACTTTTTTGTTCACTATGGGGCTCACAAAAGTCCATTCTGATCAAGGAGAGACTTTGAGATCGTCTGATCAAAGAGATGCTTTTCTCTGTGGGAGTCTGCAGTCCAGAACCACTCCTTACCACCCCAGGGGACCCCACAGCCTGAGCGTTTTCAACCGCACTTTGCTGATATACTAGGCACCCTGCCCAAAGGACAAGCCTAGATGGAGCCAACAAATTAGCACCCTGGTACATGCTTATAACTGCACCAAAGTGATGCCACTGGATTCTCCCCTACCGCCTGATGTTTGGAAGAAGCTCGACTACCAGTAGATGTGTGTTTTGGGGTCTCTCCTGATGGGGTTCAAGCTGACAACTATTTACAGTATATGTGCAAAGTTAAAGGCCCAGCTAACTCATGCGTACCAACTGGCTCAAACCATGGCTGCCAAAGAAATCTGGCCAACAAAGAAAGGTATGATAAAAGGTGAAAGCACAGGAACTCAGGAGGAGATCGGGTATTGCTAAGAAATCTGGGACTGCATGGCAAGCACAAGATTAGCGACAGATGGCACCATCTCCCTCACATTGTAGTGGGCAAACTAGATGATCTGCCAGTGTACAAAAGTAAGGCCTGAGAATAATTCAAAAGATGTAAAACAATGCATAGAAATCATTTCTGCCATTGGACAAATCTGATTGAGTCTGAGCCCCAGAAGATGCCCCCTCTGGACCAGTGACTAGAGCTGCTGCTAAGAAAAAGATCAAGAAAGTCTGCACCTACAGAAGCAAAGTTAAAGTGTTTCCCTCCACAAGTCCCAGTTGAGCATGACTGTCAGTCCATATCAGAAGAAAGTGAGAGTGACTTTGAATACTATCCTTCTTACGAACTGAGTCAATGTGTTTGGGGCAATCCCTAGTCAATACTGGAGACAAAGCTGGGCCTTCTGGACTATCTAAGCCCCAAGCTTCATCCCTGGAGCCAATGCTCCCCAGAAAGTGAAGTGCAAAGCATCAGATCAGATGAAATGGAATCATTGTGCATGGTTGAACTGTTTGAGCTTTCAGGGAGAAAATGATAGATTGGGGCAGACTGGTGATACACCGAACAAGAAGAGTATTTTGAGTGCCCTGACAGTCCACTGCCAGTGTCAAGCTCTCCATGCAGAGCCAAATGTTGTGGACTCCAGAAACTGTAACTCCTGGAGCTGAAAGTGCCCCAAGTTCTAGCCTCTCTACCCCCATGGAGACTCCCTGACAAGTGAGGACAATGCTGAAAATGAGGCTCAGAGTGCAGAGACTATAACAGTTCCCCTAGAAAGACTGGTCGAGCTGTAAAGCCTGTGGTGCACCTCAGTTATGATTCACTGGGGGGCCTGTGGACTTGCCTCTCAATGTTGTCCATAAAGAGTGTATGTGTCCCCGAGCTCACTGCCCAAACTGAGCATCAGTGCTAACTCCAAGTTACTTGTGTTTGCCCTCTAAGTATGGTGCCTTGCCCCATCCAGCCCAAGGTAACTGATAGGGAAGGGGCCCCTCTCTTCAGATTTCATGTACAAGAGGTAATAACTTGAGTTATGGTACAATGTGTATGTAATACTGTGTAAAGAGTGACGTACTGCAATGTTTCAGAAATGTGTTCTTGGTAAAATGATATATTGACTGATGATTACGTATATGAGCCTAATGCAAATGTATATGGTTGCAGTTGAAACTTATGGGGTACTGCCTTGGCGGACGTCAAGCTTTCCCAACCAGGAAGGTGTAACCCCCTGCAAATGGGGTTCCAAAAGACTTCCAGGAGCTTGCTTGAATGCTCCAAGCCTGAATGGTGTTTGGCATTTAAGCCATTTATCAGTGAGTGTTTTAGAGCCTCTGGTACTGTCTCTTTAGAGCTGTCTGCTTGCACGACATAATTAGTTGTATGGGGGATGTGGCTTCTCTGAGTACCCTCGACTGCTGCCAATTCACTTCATTTTGCAGTCACTAGGGTGCAAAGGGAACCTATCTGAAAGATGTAACTGTTTGCCAGAAATTATTTAGAGTAATAATGAAATTACAGTTTGTCTAACCTGCTTTCTTTGCAGTCAGAACTGTGTCTGCTAGTTCCCCATTCTAGTTTTGAACTGCTGAACTGGACCAATCAGTGTGGGGTAAGCTAGCTCTAAAATGATGCCTTGGACCGAATCAGAACTTGGACTCATAATCTGAGCCAGCCACAAGAGGATTGTATGGGCAGTGACTCTGGGAGATGTGGTTTAGACTTCAGTGCCTTTTGGACCAACAGCAGCAGTCTATTGTGGTGACAGCCAATCCAGTCAAGAACTGGGAGGAACTCAAAGGAAGTGCCCGGTTTTGTCGGTTGGAGTTCAGTTGAGCTTTGGCAGTGAAGAAGGAAGGAGCCCTGTACTTTTCAGTGTGCAGTTTTAGTCAAAACGGTGTAAGGCCCAGAGTTCCGGTCTGCAGCTTGTTAGGACTGAATCAGTCCTGTGAAAAGAATCAAAGGATCTCTGAAGAGTAGAAACCAGGCTCACCCTGTAGAAGACTGGAAGAATTGCTGAAAATTGCATTTCGGTCTGTCAGGAACTGAATCTGCTGTGTTTCTCCCGGGTATTGTGCAGTAATGCGATCGGGATACAGATGCAGCCTGCCTGGTATAGTGCTTTCTTTTATATAAATGTGTGAAGAGGTTTGTGTGCCTCAAGTGAGCCTGCTGACATTGAAGGACCCTATCTTAATTGGAGGTCGTGAGTACTAATTCAGGGTCGCTCCCTGTTGAATTGCCACATTAAATCCAAATGGAATTACTGTACTGCTGACTGTTTAATTTTCCTTTTCTCCTGTGAAAGGGCCCTACCAGCTGCCACGGTTTGGACTAGCCACTAGGGCTTGGGTACCCAGGGACAGTAACTGATAGGGATAGGCCTGTGCACAGAGCCATAGAATGATTATTAGAGTGATAAGCTAATTAACCTGATTTCCCCTGTCCTTGTTATATCCCCCTAAATAAATCAGAGCTGCTTGTTTCAGCAAAGTTATACTGCCTGAGGTATTTGTCTATGTTAAAGTACTGTACTGTGATTGTTGCACTGTATCTCATTTCACAGGAGGTCCCAGTGCGGAACCAGACCTGGGGTAAGTGTATACTGGAAGGTAATTCTGATATATTGTGTGGGCCACTAGTGGGAAGAAGAGTTGCAGTGTCCCAGAGGGCTGTGACCAAGTTAGTTTAACTATTGCAAACCCTGACCTCTGGGTGGAGGCACCCGCCATTGGATCCAGGCCCCTCAACCTGTTAGTGGCAAATCAGGCAGGGGTAGTAGCCCCTGGGATAGCGCCATCTAGGGGTTACACTGGCACTGCCACGATGGTACATTACTGACTTGGGGGTGATATTCCAGTGGTGACAGCTGATATGCTTTGTGCAGAGTCCTATGACTTAGAAGCTTTAGCTTAGCTCCCACCTGCTGTTTACCCCTTATATGTTTTGGACAATGACATTTGGATATAATGCATTTTTTTGTTTTGAAAAAGTAGTGACATACAGGGTCAAATGAAGTTTTCTCCTCCGAGTTCTCCTACCTAGTTACTTTGCATACTCTGCAGCTGAGCCAGGGGAAGCATGGCAACTGTGCTTCTAAATCTGCAATGGTCAGCTAAGAAGTAAGCCTGTAACAAAGGTAAACGGCTGTCCTTTGAACAATGTGATAGTGTCTTCAGTAAGAAGACAATAATTGTCTTGAATTACCCTTTGACCTTGTCCAGTTTGGTTAGCCATCTCTTGTCACTAAAACTGTTGAGCTCAGGATGGTATTTCAACATCATTTATGTCCTTCTTTGTAATGAGTGACAATTACTTCTCATTCACGTGGCAGCAAATTTAGCGCCACTAAATGTTTATTGTCCACCCAGTGCAGTTTCTTGGGCAGAGCTCAATAATGTGTAACCCCCCTGCAAATGGGGGTTCCCAAAAGACTTCCAGGAGCTTGCTTGAATGCTCCAAGCCTGAATGGTGTTTGGCGTTTAAGCCATTTATCAGTGAGTGTTTTTAGAGCCTCTGGTACTGTCTCTTTAAGAGCTGTCTGCTTGCAGACATAATTAGTTTGTATGGGGGGACTGTGTGTTTCTCTGTTTGAGTACCACTCGAACTGCTGCCAATTCACTCCATTTTGCAGTCACTAGGTTGCAAAGGAACCTATCTGAAAGATGTAACTGTTTGCAGAAATAATTTAGAGTAATAATGAAAATACAGTTTGTCTAACCTGCTTTCTTTGCAGTCAGAACTGTGTTTGCCTAGTTCCCCATTCTAGTTTTGAACTGCTGAACTGGACCAATCAGTGTGGAGTAAGCTAGCTCTAAAATGGTGCCTTGGACGAATCAGAACTTGGACTCATAATCTGAGCCAGCCACAAGAGGATTGTATGGGCAGTGACTCTGGGAGATGTAGTTTAGACTTGCGCCTTTTGGACCAACAGCAGCAGTCTATTGTGAATGACAGCCAATCCAGTCAAGAACTGGGAGGAACTCAAAGGAAGTGCCGGTTTTGTCTGTTGGAGTTTCAGTTTAGCTCTGGCAGTGAAGGAAAGGAACCCTGTGCTCCTTCAGTGCACAGTTTAGTCAAAAAACATGTAAGGTCCAGAGTTCCGGTCTGCAGCTTGTGTAACTGCTTGTTAGGACTGAATCCGTCCTGTGAAGAGAATCAAAGGATATCTGAAGAGTAGAAACAGGCTCACCTGTAGAAGACTGGAGGAATTGCGGAATTGCACTCGGTCTGTCAGGAACTGAATCTGCTGTGTGTTCACCCGGTATTGTGCAGTAATTGCGATCGGGATACAGATGCAGCCTGCCTGGTATAGTGCTTTCTTTTACCATATAAATGTGTGAAGAGGTTTGTGTACCTCAAGTGAATCCTGCTGCCATTACGTGACTTTGCCTGTGACTGTTTACCATATAAATGTGGAGAGTCTCTTGGGCGTCAAGAGTAGCCCTGCTGACATTGAAGGACCCTATCTTGTTTGGAGGTCATGAGTACTAATTCAGGGTCGCTCCCTGTTGAATTGCTACATTAAATCCAAATGGAATTACTGTGCTGACTGTTTAATTTTCCTTTTCTCTGTGTGAAAGGGCCCCTACCAGCTGCCACGCGGTTTGGACTAGCCACTAGGGCTTGGTGCCCAGGGACAGTAACTGATAGGGATAGGCCTGTGCACAGAGCCATAGGTAGATGAGTAGTGATAAGCTAATTAACCTGATTTCCCCTGTCCTTGTTATATCCCTAAATAAATCAGAGCTGCTTGTTTCAGCAAAGTTATACTGCCTGAGGTATTTGTCTATGTTAAAATATTGTACTGTGATTGTTGCACTGTATCTTGTTTTACAGGGGGTCCCAGTGCCTGAACCAGTTCTGGGGGTAAGTGTATACTGTGAAGGTAATTCTGATATACTGTGTGGGCCACTAGTGGGAAGAAAGGGGTTGCAGTGTCCCAGAGGGCTGTGACCAAGTAAGTTTAACTATTGCAAACCCTGACCTCTGGGTGGAGGCACCCGCCATTGGATCCAGGCCCCTCAACCTGTTCGTGGCAAATCAGGCAGGGTAGTAGCCCCTGAGATGCGCCATCTAGGGGTTACATCTTGAGCTCACCGCTGGGATTGTGTGTCCTCTAGTGGCCATATTTACGAAACACTGTTAAGAAAAAAAAATGGGTACCCCGACAGAAGTGGCTGTGCACCAGCTGGTGGAGTGGTGTACTGGGAAGGAGATTGACCCCCAAAATGCTATGCTTATCCTGGACATTCCCCTGGGTATCAATACGGACACTGTACAGGGAGTACTTTCCAGGGTGGAAGGTTTACAAAACCCTGTGGTGGTGGGTCGGCATGCTAATCTGCTCACCCACACTTTCCTGGCCCTAGTAGAGTTTAAGGATCCCATAGATAGCTCCAAAGTGCCACAGACCATTACCCCAGAGAGGCCCTCACTGCCTGGAGTGATAACTAAGGACAGTAAAGACCGGAGGGAATGAGCCCCACCACTGTCTGAAACTTTGAGGAGAAATTTGCTAAATGGTTGCTGGGGAAGGAAAACTGTGGAGGACTTAAAGAAACTATTCTTGCCACCTGGGGGTGTTCCTCCCCCAACACCCTCTCCCGCTCCAGTACCCGTAATGGTGGCTGAACCAATGCAGACTCCTATTTCTGCACCTACCATTAGTCACGACTCTTACCGAAGGTTGAGGATCTTCTCTGGCACCCTCCCACCCCCAAGGGGAGGATGACTGGGAGACCTGGATAGGCTATGTTGCCCCCCAAGTGCTTGAATGGCAATGCTCGGAAGCCAAAAAGCGAAAGAGGGTTAGTGAGAGCCTCCGAGGTCCTGCCCTGGCTACCATCCGTGCTAAGCAGACTGACCAACCTAAGTGACTGCACAGGCCTATCTTGAGGCCCTGGAGAATGTGTATGGGAGCCCAGATTCTGATGAGGACCTATGGTGGAGAGTAAGAGATGCACAACAGTACCAAGGGAGTTGTGTCTGTGTATGTATCTCGGCTGGAAAAATTGTTGCAAGAATGCCTCAGAAAGGGTAGTTTGCCAGGATTGAACTGGACCGAACCAGGCTGGACAGGATCCTTAAGTCTGCCCTTCTCAGAACTGCTGTTGCTTCAGTTCGCCTGGCAAATCGACTGGAATCCCCCTCCTATGATGAGTTAATGAGAGAATTAGAGGAGTTGAAAAAGGCGACCCGGGAGGACCTGCCAATAGCTGCGCTCGACCGAGTGACTGAGGTAACCCATCAAGTGAAGTTCAGGGGCAGAGGTTGGCAGTCAATGAGTGCTCTGACAAGGAAAAGATATGCCACAATGGGCGAACTGTTGAGAGAGATCCGAAATTCAAAAACAGTCCTTTATGAAGGCCACGCCTGCAAGTACGGCCCCGACCTATATCCGACTGCATCTGCTATGGGGTGGGGGTACCCACCCATGTATCTCCTGCTGATAACAGCTCCAAACTCAATTCCTTGACCATGAAGTGGAGAAACTGACGAGATGTCTCCAAATGCTTATCACGCCGCCAGACAGAGATGGCACCAAGGTTTCCAGTTAGTATACCCCGCCCTGGCTCCAGTGTGGCACCTCAGCCAGCTCAAACTCCAGAAAATATGTTTTGATATAATGTGGGAAGGATGGGCACATGAAAGAGAATGCGGTCCCAAAGACACTGACAAAGTTGCATATAGGCTACAAGGAGAGCTTGGAGAACAAATCAGTGGTTAAGAGGTGCGCGAAATGATCCCAGTGAGGGCACCAAAAATACTAATTCCGTCCTTTTGTGGCAAGGTCAGTTTCCCAGGCCCCCACTACCACCTCTCTCAGACTGGTCCAGAATAGTGGGTCCCTCCATGGAGACCACTGTAAAGGTGAATGGAGTGTCTACAAGAGCTGTATTAGACAGTGGCTCCCAAGTGACAATTATGTTCCAGGATTGGTATCAGAAGCATTTGTCAGGCGTACCCTTACAACCATTAGAAGGACTGCATGTATGGGGTTAAGTGAGAGAGGCCTACCCCTATTCTGGGTATATCCGAATTTGGCTGTCTTCCCCACCTCCGTGGCTGGAGTGGCCGAACAAGTAGAGACCCTAGCCTTAGTGTGTCCCCCCACTGGACTGTATGATGGTGTCCCTTTGTTGATTGGAACAAATGCTCATATGTTGGGATCGCTGGCACAATTGTGTTATGAAAAAAAGGTGAAGACTAGTAGAGCTTTAAGAGTTCCGGCTTTAATTAAGAAGGCCTATGAGGCACAGAGAGATACTGAAAAATAGAACCAGAGGAACCGGTCGGAATTGTATGGAAGAAGGATCCTGAGTCTCTTGATCCTGGCCAAATGCCCAGTATACCTTACAGGGAGAGTCCGTTATCAGAAAGGATGTTAAGAATAAAATGTTAATGTTGGATGCCAAGGCGATGGAAAATTGCCAGAGGACTGCTGGTCAAGCCTAGTATTTTGCCCGCTAGAGCCCATGCTTATGCCAGAAGGGTAATGGTCCAAGTTCATAATGTGTCTGAAAGAGACATTCGAGTAAATAGAGGTTGCATCCTGGCTAATGTGCGTGTGCAGACACTGCAGTGCTACCCAGCAAGAGTTCAGGAAGAATGACAGAGTAACGCCTGCTTGTTTGATTTGGCGACTCCCGCTGCCAGCTGAATGGAAAGTGAGGATCAGTGAGAAGCTTGCCCAGAGAGACCAGGTGTTTTCTTTAAAGGAATGGGATGTAGGATGGTGCAAGGAGCTGAGCACAATATCCGGCTGCATGACGAAGACCATTTCGTGAAGGTCCACGCCTGGCACCTGCTGACATAGATGATGTGGGACGGCATCTGCAAGAGATGTTAGCTGCTGGTGTAATACAAGAATCCAGAAGCCTTAATGCTTCCCCATTGTAGTAGTGAGGAAAAAGAATGGGACAGTAAGGATGTGTGGATTATCGCACCTTAAACGGCGGACTATCCCTGATCAGTACACAATGCCCGCATTCAGGATGCTTGGACTGCCTAAGCGAGGAGCAAGTGGTTCTCTGTGCTGGATCTCCATGATGGGTACTACCAGATCCGATGGCCCCAGAGGACCGTGAGAAGACAGCCTTTATCTGTCCGCTTGGCTTCTGAATTCATGAGGATGCCTCAAGGATTTCAGGTGCCCCAGCCACTTTTCAATGATTGATGGGCGTGCAGTGGGGACATGAACTTACTAGAGTGCCTGGTATACCTAGATGATGTTATTGTGTTTGGCAGCTCACTGGAGGAACATGAGACAGATTATTTAAGGTATTGGACCGACTGGAGGACTTTGGCCTTAAACTGTCCATTGATAAGTGTCAATTCTTTCAAACATCAGTAAAGTATGTGGACACATAGTATCCACCGAGGAATAGAGACCGACCAGGTAAGTTGAGGCCTTGACCACCTGGCCACAGACCAAAAATCTAAAGAACTGCAAAGATTCCTGGGATTCTGTGGTTATTATCGGCGTTTCATCAAGGACTATTCAAGAGTGATCCGCCCTTTGCTTAACCTTACTCAAGGTATCCCCAACCCACAAAAATACCAAAAGTCAGCGTCCTGAAGACCCGAGCAGGTGTATTTTCGTCCAGTGAAATATTTGGGGCTCGCTGGACTCCTGATTGTGAGACTGCTTTTCATGAGATCATATATCAACTACCCATGCTCCAGTGCTGGCCTATGCCGATCCAAGAAAACCTTATCGTCCCACACTGATGCTAGCTTGCAAGGGTTGGGGCTGTGTTGTACCAAGAACACGAGAATGGCCTGAGACCAGTGGCCTTTGCCAGTAGAAGCCTGACCCCATCCGAAAAGAACTATCCTGTACATAAGTTAGAGTTTCTAGCTTTGAAGTGGGCTATTGTTGACCAATTCCATGAGTACTTGTATGGGGCTAAAATACTAGTAAAACTGACAATAATCCTTTGACCTATGTGCAGACCTCAGCTAAGTTGGATGCCACTGGCCATAGAGTGGCTTTCTGCATTATCTATATGACTATGCTCTCGATACCGAGCAGGTCTGAACCACATAGATGCTGATGCTCTCTCCCGGGCCTGTTCCCCAGAATGATTGGGTCCGATTGGCAGAACCTGACATTGGGCACTCTGCAGAAGTTTGACAGGGAGGAACAAATGTCCACCGGACAGATGGACTGCATGGTGGATTGCTTGGGAGCCTCTGAGAATTGCATACCTGCTGCTTGTGCCACTTTTCTGCAATAGACATTGGTGCACTGCCTCAGCTGGACAATGACAGTATTCGGCGGGCTCAATCCCGCGATCCCATGATCAAAGCAGCTTTAGAAGCCCTCTATGCAGGAAAAGATGTGTCCAAATTCGCTCCACTGATTTGAGAACTGCACTGTTATACAAAGAAGGTCCTAAGTTGAAACTGATCAATAAACTGTTATACAGAGAAACAGTAGACAGAGGACAAGTAGACAAACAACAACTAGTGCTGCCCACTGCCTTTCGAGACTCAGTACTGATGTCCTTGCACAACCACATGGGGCACCTTGGTATAGACAGAACACTTGACTTAGTGAGATCCAGATTCTATTGGCCTAAGATGGGGCTGATGTGGAGCAACACATTCGAACATGATCGCTGCTTACAGAGAAGCTTTGCCCCAGAGGGCTGCCCCATGTTAACATCACCACCAGTGCACCCATGGAGCTGGTCTGTATTGATTTTCTGAGTTTGGAGTCAGATCAAAGAAATATCAGTAATGTGCTGGTGGTCACTGACCATTTCACGAGATATGCCCAAGCTTTCCCACCAAAGACCAGAAAGCATCCACTGTGCCAAAGCACGTAGAAAACTTTTTGTTCACTATGGGGCTCCACAAGAATCCATTCTGATCAAGGAGACTTTGAGAGTCGTCTGATCAAAGAGATGCTTTCTCTGTAGGAGTCAGAAGTCCAGAACCACTCCTTACCACCCCAGGGGGACCCACAGCCTGAGCATAACAGACTTTGCTAGATATGCTGGGCACCTACACTCAAAGGATAAGCCTAGATGGAGCCAACAAATTAGCACCTTGGTACATGCTTATACCTGCACCAAAGTGATGCCACTGGGTTCTCCCCTACGCCTGATGTTTGGAAGAAGCTCGACTGCCGGTAGATGTGTGTTTGGGGTCTCTCTGATGGGGTTCAAGCTGACAACTATTTACAGTATGTGCAAAGTTAAAAGCCCAGCTAACTCATGCGTACCAACTGGCTCAAACCATGGCTGCCAAAGAAATCTGGCCAACAAAGAAAGGTATGATAAAAGGTGAAAGCACAGGAACTCCAGGAGGAGATCGGGTATTGCTAAGAAATCTGGGACTGCATGGCAAACACAAGATTGCTGACAGATGGCACCATCTCCCTCATATTGTAGTGGGCAAACTAGATGATCTGCCAGTGTACAAAGTAAGGCCTGAGAATAATTCAAAAGATGTAAAAACAATGCATAGAAATCATTTACTACCCATTGGACAAATCTTGATTGAGTCTGAGCCCCCAGAAGATGCCCCCTCTGGACCAGTGACTAAAGCTGCTGCTAAGAAAAGATCAAGAAAGTCTGTACCTACAGAAGCAGAGTTAAAGTCTTCCCATCCACAAGTCCCAGTTGAGCATGACTGTCAGTCCATATCAGAAGAAAGTGAGAGTGACTTTGAATACTATCCTTCTTACGAACTGAGTCAATTGTTTCGGGGCAATCCCCTAGTCAATACTGGAGATGAAGCTGGGCCTTCTGGACTGTCCAAGCCCCCAGCTTCGTCCCTGGAGCCGATGCTCCCAGAAAGTGAAGTGCAAAGCATCAGATCAGATGAAATGGAATCATTGTGCATGGTTGAACTGTTTGAGCTTTCAGGGAAAATGATGGATTGGGTCAGACTGGTGATACACCAGAACAAGAAGAGTATTTTGAGTGCCCTGACAGTCCACTGCCAGTGTCCGAAAGCTCTCCATGCGAGCCAAATGTTGTGGACTCCAGAAACTGTAACTCCTGGAGCTGAAAGTGCCCCAAGTTCTAGCCTCTCTACCACCATGGAGACTCCCCTGACAAGTGAGGAAAATGCTGAAAATGAGGCTCAGAGTGCAGATACTGTAACAGTTCCCCCTAGAAAGACTGGTCGAGCTGTAAAGCCTGTGGTGCACCTCAGTTATGATTTCCTTGGGAGGCCTGTGGATTGCCTCTCAATGTTGTCCATAAAGGAGTGTATGTGTCCCGAGCTCATTGCCCAAACTGAGTGTCAGTGCTAACTCAAGCTACTTGTGTTGCCCTCTAAGTATGGTGCTCTTGCCCGTCCAGCCCAAGGTAACTGATGGGAAGGCCCCTCTCTTCAGGTTTCATGTACAAGAGGTAATAACCTGAGTTATGGTACAATGTGTATGTAATACTGTGTAAAGAGTGACGTGCTGCAATGTTTCAGAAATGTGTTCTTGGTAAAATGATATATTGACTGATGATTACATGTGTGAGCCTAATGCAAATGTTATGGTTGCAGTTAAAACTTATGGGGTACTTGCTTGACACGGACGTCAAGCTTTCCCAGGCCAGGAAGGGTGTAATCCCCTGCAAATGGGGTTCCCAAAAGACTTCAGGAGCTTGCTTGAATGCTCAAGCCTGAATGGTGTTTGCGTTTAAGCCATTTATCAGTGAGTGTTTTAGAGCCTCTGGTACTGTCTCTTTAAGAGCTGTCTGCTTGCAGACATAATTAGTTTGTATGGGGACTGTGTGTTCTCTGTTTGAGTACCACTCGAACTGCTGCCAATTCACTCCATTTTGCAGTCACTAGAGTGCAAAGGAACCTATCTGAAAGATGTAACTGTTTGCCAGAAATAATTTAGAGTAATAATGAAAATACAGTTTGTCTAACCTGCTTTCTTTGCAGTCAGAACTGTGTTTGCCTAGTTCCCCATTCTAGTTTTGAACTGCTGAACTGGACCAATCAGTGTGGAGTAAGCTAGCTCTAAAATGGTGCCTTGGACGAATCAGAACTTGGACTCATAATCTGAGCCAGCCACAAGAGGATTGTATGGGCAGTGACTCTGGGAGATGTAGTTTAGACTTGGCCCTTTTGGACCAACAGCAGCAGTCTATTGTGAATGACAGCCAATCCAGTCAAGAACTGGGAGGAACTCAAGGAAGTGCCAGTTTGTCTGTTGGAGTTTCAGGTTAGCTCTGGCAGTGAAGGGAAAGGAACCCTGTGCTCCTTCAGTGCACAGTTTAGTCAAAAAAAACATGTGTAAGGTCCAGAGTTCGGTCTGCAGCTTGTGTAACTGCTTGTTAGGACTGAATCCGTCCTGTGAAGAGAATCAAAGGATATCTGAAGAGTAGAAACCAGGCTCACCCTGTAGAAGACTGGAGGAATGCGGAATTGCACTCGGTCTGTCAGGAACTGAATCTGCTGTGTGTTCACCGGGTATTGTGCAGTAGTTGCGATCGGGATACAGATGCAGCCTGCCTGGTATAGTGCTTTCTTTTACCATATAAATGTGTGAAGAGGTTTGTGTACCTCAAGTGAATCCTGCTGCCATTACGTGACTTTTTGCCTGTGACTGTTTACCATATAAATGTGTGAGGAGTCTCTTGAGCGCAAGAGTAGCCTGCTGACATTGAAGGACCCTATCTTGTTTGGAGGTCATGAGGTACTAATTCAGGGTCGCTCCCTGTTGAATTGCTACATTAAATCCAAATGGAATTACTGTACTGCTGACTGTTTAATTTTCCTTTTCTCTGTGTGAAAGGCCCACCAGCTGCCACGGTTTGGACTAGCCACTAGGGCTTGGGTACCCAGGGACAGTAACTGATAGGGATAGGCCTGTGCACAGAGCCATAGGTAGATGGTAGAGTGATAAGCTAATTAACCTGATTTCCCTGTCCTTGTTATATCCCTAAATAAATCAGAGCTGCTTGTTTCAGCAAAGTTATACTGCCTGAGGTATTTGTCTATGTTAAAATATTGTACTGTGATTGTTGCACTGTATCTTGTTTTACAGGGGGTCCCAGTGCCTGAACCAGTTCTGGGGGTAAGTGTATACTGTGAAGGTAATTCTGATATACTGTGTGGGCCACTAGTGGGAAGAAAGGGGGGTTGCAGTGTCCCAGAGGGCTGTGACCAAGTAAGTTTAACTATTGCAAACCCTGACCTCTGGGTGGAGGCACCCGCCATTGGATCCAGGCCCCTCAACCTGTTCGTGGCAAATCAGGCAGGGGTAGTAGCCCCTGGGATAGCGCCATCTAGGGGTTACATCTTGGAGGCTCACCGCTGGGATTGTGTGTCCTCTAGTGGCCATATTTACGAAACACTGTTAAGAAAAAAAATGGGTACCCGACAGAAGTGGCTGTGCACGGCTGGTGGAGTGGTGTACTGGGAGGAGATTGACCCCAAAATGCTATGCTTATCCTGGACATTCCCTGGGTATCAATACGGACACTGTACAGGAGTACTTTCCAGGGTGGAAGGTTTACAAACCCTGTGGTGGTGGGTCGGCATGCTAATCTGCTCACCCACACTTTCCTGGCCCTAGTAGAGTTTAAGGATCCCATAGATAGCTCCAAAGTGCCACAGACCATTACCCCAGAGGGCCCTCACTGCCTGGAGAGTGATAACTAAGGACAGTAAAGACCGGGGAATGAGCCCCACCACTGTCTGAAACTTTTGAGGAGAAATTTGCTAAATGGTTGCTGGGGAAGGAAAACTGTGGAGGACTTAAAGAAACTATTCTGCCACCTGGGGTGTTCCTCCCCAACACCCTCTTCGCTCAGTACCCGTAGGTGGCTGAACCAATGCAGACTCCTATTTCTGCACCTACCATTAGTCACGACTCTTACCGAAGGTTGAGGATCTTCTCTGGCACCCTCCCCACCCCCCAAGGGGAGGATGACTGGGAGACCTGGATAGGCTATGTTGCCCCCCAAGTGCTTGAATGGCAATGCTCGGAAGCCAAAAAGCGAAAGAGGGTTAGTGAGAGCCTCCGAGGTCCTGCCCTGGCTACCATCCGTGCTAAACGGGCCAGTAACCCTGAAGTGACTGCACAGGCCTATCTTGAGGCCCTGGAGAATGTGTATGGGAGCCCAGATTCTGATGAGGACCTATGGTGGAGAGTAAGAGATGCACAACAGTACCAAGGGGAGTTGTTGTCTGTGTATGTATCTCGGCTGGAAAAATTGTTGCAAGAATGCCTCAGAAAGGGTAGTTTGCCAGCGATTGAACTGGACCGAACCAGGCTGGACAGGATCCTAAGTCTGCCCCTTCTCAGAACTGCTGTTGCTTCAGTTACGCCTGGCAATCGACTGGAATCCCCACCCTCCTATGATGAGTTAATGAGAGAAATTGAGGAGTTGAAAAAGGCGACCTCGGGAGGGACCTGCACCAATAGCTGCGGCACGACCCGGAGTGACTGAGGGTAACCCATCAAGTGAAGTTCAGGGGCAGAGGTTGGCAGTCAATGAGTGCTCTGACAAGGAAAAGATATGCCACAATGGGGCGTAACTGTTGAGAGAGATCCGAATTCAAAAACAGTCCCTTTATGAAGGCCACGCCTGCAAGTCGGCCCCGACCTATATCCGACTGCATCTGCTATGGGGTGGGGTACCCACCCATGTATCTCCTGCTGATAACAGCTCCAAACTCAATTCCTTGACCATGGAAGTGGAGAAACTGACAGATGTCTCCAAATGCTTATCACGCCGCAGACAGAGATGGCACCAAGGTTTCCAGTTAGTAATACCCCGCCCTGGCTCCCAGTGTGGCACCTCAGCCAGCTCAAACTCCAGAAAATATGTTTTGCTATAATTGTGGGAAGGATGGGCACATGAAAGAGAATGCGGTCCCAAAAGACACTGACAAAGTTGCATATAGGCTACAAGGAGAGCTTCGAAGAACAAATCAGTGGTTAAGAGGTGCACAAAATGATCCCAGTGAGGGCACCAAAAATGCTAACTCACGTCCTTTTGTGGCAAGGTCAGTTTCCCAGGCCCCCACTACCGCCTCTCCAGACTGGTCCAGAATAGTGGGTCCCTCCATGGAGACCACTGTAAAGGTGAATGGAGTGTCTACAAGAGCTGTATTAGACAGTGGCTCCCAAGTGACAATTATGTTCCAGGATTGGTATCAGAAGCATTTGTCAGACGCCTTACAACCATTAGAAGGACTGCATGTATGGGGTTAAGTGAGAAGGCCTACCCTATTCTGGGTATATCCGAATTTGGCTGTCTTTCCCCACCTCCGTGGCTGGAGTGGCCGAACAAGTAGAGACCCTAGCCTTAGTGTGTCCCCTCACTGGACTGTATGATGGTGTCCCTTTGTTGATTGGAACAAATCAACAAAGGGACACCATCATATGTTCGGATCGCTGGCACAATTGTGTTATGAAAAACAGGGGTCGAAGACTAGTAGAGCTTTAAGAGTTCCGGCTTTAATTAAGAAGGCCTATGAGGCACAGAGAGATACTGAAAAAATAGAACCAGAGGAACCGGTCGGAATTGTATGGAAGAAGGATCCTGAGTCTCTGATCCTGGCGCCAAATGCCCAGTATACCTTACAGGGAGAGGTCCGTATCAGAAAGGATGTTAAGAATAAAATGTTAATGTTGGATGCACCAGGCGATGGAAAATTGCCAGAGGGACTGCTGGTCAAGCCTAGTATTTTGCCCGCTAGAGCCCATGCTTATGCCAGAAGGGTAATGGTCCAAGTTCATAATGTGTCTGAAAGAGACATTCGAGTAAATAGAGGTTGCATCCTGGCTAATGTGCATTGTGCAGACACTGCAGTGCTACCCAGCAGCAAGAGTTCAAGGAAGAATGACAGAGTAACGCCTGACTTGTTTGATTTCGACGCCCGCTGCCAGCTGAATGGAAAGTGAGGATCAGTGAGAAGCTTGCCCAGAGAGACCAGGTGTTTCTTTAAAGGAATGGGATGTAGGATGCGGCAAGGAGCTGAGCACAATATCCGCTGCATGACGAAAAGACCATTTCGTGAGAGGTCTCGACGCCTGGCACCTGCTGACATAGATGATGTGAGACGGCATCTGCAAGAGATGTTAGCTGCTGGTGTAATACAAGAATCCAGAAGCCCTTATGCTTCCCCATTGTGGTAGTGAGGAAAAGAATGGGACAGTAAGGATGTGTGTGGATTATCGCACCTTAAACCGGCGGACTATCCCTGATCAGTACACAATGCCCCGCATTCAGGATGCTTTGACTGCCTAAACGGGAGCAAGTGGTTCTCTGTGCTGATCTCCGCAGTGGGTACTACTAGATCCCGATGGCCCCAGAGGACCGTGTGAGAAGACAGCCTTATCTGTCCGCTGGCTTAAGTAATTCATGAGGATGCCTCAGGATTTCAGGTGCCCCAGCCACTTTTCAACGATTGATGGAGCGCAGTGGGGACATGAACTTACTAGAGTGCCTGGTATACCTAGATGATGTTATTGTGTTTGGCAGCTCACTGGAGGAACATGAGAGCAGATTATTTAGGTATTGGACCGACTGGAGGACTTTGGCCTTAAACTGTCCATTGATAAGTGTCAATTCTTTCAAACATCAGTAAAGTATGTGGGACACATAGTATCCACCGAGGAATAGAGACCGACCCAGGTAAAGTTGAGGCCTTGACCACCTGGCCACAGACCAAAAATCTAAAAGAACTGCAAAGATTCCTGGATTCTGTGGTTATTATCATGCTTCATCAAGGACTATTCAAGAGTGATCCGCCTTTTACTTAACCTTACTCAAGGGTATCCCCAACCCACAAAAATACCAAAAGTCAGCGCCCTGAAGACCGAACGAGTGTATTTTCATCCGAGTGAAGTATTTGGGGCTGCTGGACTCCTGATTTGAGACTGCTTTTCAAGAGATCATATATCAACTTACCCATGCTCCAGTGCTGGCCTATGCCGATCCAAGAAAACTCACGCCCTGCACACTGATGCTAGCTTGCAAGGGTTGGGGCTGTGTTGTACCAAGAGCACGAGAATGGCCTGAGACCAGTGGCCTTTGCCAGTAGAAGCCTGACCCCATCCAAAAGAACTATCCTGTACATAAGTTAGAGTTTCTAGCTTTGAAGTGGGCTATTGTTGACCAATTCCATGAGTACTTGTATGGGGCTAAAATACTAGTAAAACTGACAATAATCCTTTGACCCATGTGCAGACCTCAGCTAAGTTGGATGCCACTGGCCATAGGTGGCTTTCTGTATTATTCATATGACTATGCCTCGATCACCGAGCAGGTCTGAACCACATAGATGCTGATGCTCTCCCGGAGGCCTGTTCCCCAGAATGATTGGGTCCGATTGGCAGAACCTGACATTCGGGCACTCTGCCGGAAGTTTGACAGGAGGAACAATGTCCACGGACGAGGGACTGCATGTAGGATTGCTTGGGACCCTCTGAGAATTGCAATACCTGTTGCTTATTGCCACTTTTCTGCAATAGACATTGGTGCACTGCCTCAGCTGGACAATGACAGTATTCGTGGGCTCAATCCCGCGATCCCATGATCAAAGCAGCTTTAGAAGCCCTCTATGCAGGAAAAGATGTGTCCAAATTACGCCCACTGATTTGAGAACTGCACTGTTATACAAAGAAGGTCCTAAGTTGAAACTGATCAATAAACTGTTATACAGAGAAACAGTAGACAGAGGGGGACAAGTAGACAAACAACAACTAGTGCTGCCCACTGCCTTTCGAGACTCAGTACTGATGTCCTTGCACAACCACATGGGGCACCTTGGTATAGACAGAACACTTGACTTAGTGAGATCCAGATTCTATTGGCCTAAGATGGGGGCTGATGTGGAGCAACACATTCGAACTTTGTAGTAGCTACACAGAGGAAAGCTTTGCCCCAGAGGGCTGCCCCTTGTTAACATCACCACCAGTGCACCCATGGAGCTGGTCTGTATTGATTTTCTGAGTTTGGAGTCAGATCAAAGAAATATCAGTAATGTGCTGGTGGTCACTGACCATTTCACGAGATATGCCCAAGCTTTCCCACCAAAGACCAGAAAGCATCCACTGTGGCCAAAGTACTTGTAGAAAACTTTTTGTTCACTATGGGGCCCACAAAGAATCCATTCTGATCAAGGAGAGACTTTGAGAGTCGCCTGATCAAAGAGATGCTTTCTCTGTAGGGAGGCGAAAGTCCAGAACCACCCTTACCACCCCAGGGGGACCCACAGCCTGAACGTTTCAACCAAGACTTGCTAGATATGCTAGGCACCCTACACTCAAAGGATAAGCCTAGATGGAGCAAACAAATTAGCACCTTGGTACATGCTTATAACTGCACCAAAAGTGATGCCACTGGTTCTCCCCCACCGCCTGATGTTTGGAAGAGAAGCTCGATTGCCGGTAGATGTGTGTTTGGGGTCTCTCCTGATGGGTTCAAGCTGACAACTATTTACAGTATGTGCAAAGTTAAAAGCCCAGCTAACTCATGCGTACCAACTGGCTCAAACCATGGCTGCCAAAAGAAATCTGGCCAACAAAGAAAGGTATGATAAAAGGTGAAAGCACAGGAACTCCAGGAGGAGATCGGTATTGCTAAGAAATCTGGGACTGCATGGCAAACACAAGATTGCTGACAGATGGCACCATCTCCTCATATTGTAGTGGGCAAACTAGATGATCTGCCAGTGTACAAAGTAAGGCCTGAGAATAATTCAAAAGATGTAAAACAATGCATAGAAATCATTTACTACCCATTGGACAAATCTTGATTGAGTCTGAGCCCCCAGAAGATGCCCCTCTGGACCAGTGACTAAAGCTGCTGCTAAGAAAAGATCAAGAAAGTCTGTACCTACAGAAGCAGAGTTAAAGTCTTCCTCCACAAGTCCCAGTTGAGCATGACTGTCAGTCCATATCAGAAGAAAGGAGAGTGACTTTGAATACTATCCTTCTTACGAACTGAGTCAATTGTTTGGGCAATCCCTAGTCAATACTGGAGATGAAGCTGGGCCTTCTGGACTGTCCAAGCCCCCAGCCTGTCCCTGGAGCCGATGCTCCCAGAAAGTGAAGTGCAAAGCATCAGATCAGATGAAATGGAATCATTGTGCATGGTTGAACTGTTTGAGCTTTCAGGGAGGAAATGATGGATTGGGTCAGACTGGTGATACACCAGAACAAGAAGAGTATTTTGAGTGCCCTGACAGTCCACTGCCAGTGTCCAAAGCTCTCCATGCGAGCCAAATGTTGTGGACTCAGAAACTGTAACTCCTGGAGCTGAAAGTGCCCCAAGTTCTAGCCTCTCTACCACCATGGAGACTCCCCTGACAAGTGAGGAAAATGCTGAAAATGAGGCTCAGAGTGCAGATACTGTAACAGTTCCCCCTAGAAAGACTGGTCGAGCTGTAAAGCCTGTGGTGCACCTCAGTTATGATTTCCTTGGGAGGCCTGTGGATTTGCCTCTCAATGTTGTCCATAAAGGAGTGTATGTGTCCCCGAGCTCATTGCCCAAACTGAGTGTCAGTGCTAACTCCAAGCTACTTGTGTTGCCCTCTAAGTATGGTGCCCTTGCCCCGTCCAGCCCCAAGGTAACTGATAGGGAAGGGCCCTCTCTTCAGGTTTCATGTACAAGAGGTAATAACTTGAGTTATGGTACAATGTGTATGTAATACTGTGTAAAGAGTGACGTATCGCAATGTTTCAGAAATGTGTTCTTGGTAAAATGATATATTGACTGATGATTACATGTGTGAGCCTAATGCAAATGTGTATGGTTGCAGTTAAAACTTATGGGGTACTTGCTTGACACGGACGCAAGCTTTCCCAGGCCAGGAAGGTGTAATCCCCTGCAAATGGGGGTTCCCAAAAGACTTCAGGAGCTTGCTTGAATGCTCAAGCCTGAATGGTGTTTGCTGCTTAGCATTTATCAGTGATGTTTTTAGAGCCTCTGGTACTGTCTCTTTAAGAGCTGTCTGCTTGCAGACATAATTAGTTTGTATGGGGACTGTGTGTTTCTCTGTTTGAGTACCACTCGAACTGCTGCCAATTCACTCCATTTTTGCAGTCACTAGGAGTGCAAAGGAACCTATCTGAAAGATGTAACTGTTTGCCAGAAATAATTTAGAGTAATAATGAAAATACAGTTTGTCTAACCTGCTTTCTTTGCAGTCAGAACTGTGTTTGCCTAGTTCCCATTCTAGTTTTGAACTGCTGAACTGGACCAATCAGTGTGGAGTAAGCTAGCTCTAAAATGGTGCCTGGACGAATCAGAACTTGACTCATAATCTGAGCCAGCCACAAGAGGATTGTATGGGCAGTGACTCTGGGAGATGTAGTTTAGACTTGGCGCCTTTTGGACCAACAGCAGCAGTCTATTGTGAGTGACAGCCAATCCAGTCAAGAACTGGGAGGAACTCAAAGAAGTGCCCGTTTTGTCTGTTGGAGTTTCAGTTTAGCTCTGGCAGTGAAGGGAAAGGAACCCTGTGCTCCTTCAGTGCACAGTTTTAGTCAAAAACATGTGTAAGGTCCAGAGTTCCGGTCTGCAGCTTGTGTAACTGCTTGTTAGGACTGAATCCGTCCTGTGAAGAGAATCAAAGGATATCTGAAGAGTAGAAACCAGGCTCACCCTGTAGAAGACTGGAGGAATTATGGAATTGCACTCGGTCTGTCAGGAACTGAATCTGCTGTGTGTTCTCCCGGTATTGTGCAGTAATTGCGATCGGATACAGATGCAGCCTGCCTGGTATAGTGCTTTCTTTTACCATATAAATGTGTGAAGAGGTTTGTGTACCTCAAGTGAATCCTGCTGCCATTACGTGACTTTGCCTGTGACTGTTTACCATATAAATGTGTGAGGAGTCTCTTGAGCTCAAGAGTAGCCCTGCTGACATTGAAGGACCCTATCTTGTTTGGAGGTTGTGAGTACTAATTCAGGGTCGCTCCTGTTGAATTGCTACATTAAATCCAAATGGAATTACTGTACTGCTGACTGTTTAATTTTCCTTTCTCTGTGTGAAAGGGCCCCTACCAGCTGCCACGGTTTGGACTAGCCACTAGGGCTTGGGTACCCAGGGACAGTAACTGATAGGGATAGGCCTGTGCACAGAGCCATAGGTAGATGAGTAGAGTGATAAGCTAATTAACCTGATTTCCCCCTGTCCTTGTTATATCCCCCTAAATAAATCAGAGCTGCTTGTTTCAGCAAAGTTATACTGCCTGAGGTATTTGTCTATGTTAAAATATTGTACTGTGATTGTTGCACTGTATCTTGTTTTACAGGGGGTCCCAGTGCCTGAACCAGTTCTGGGGGTAAGTGTATACTGTGAAGGTAATTCTGATATACTGTGTGGGCCACTAGTGGGAAGAAAGGGGGGTTGCAGTGTCCCAGAGGGCTGTGACCAAGTAAGTTTAACTATTGCAAACCCTGACCTCTGGGTGGAGGCACCCGCCATTGGATCCAGGCCCCTCAACCTGTTCGTGGCAAATCAGGCAGGGGTAGTAGCCCCTGGGATAGCGCCATCTAGGGGTTACAAATGGAACATATAAATAGGGAATATGACATGGCCTGACTGATGATATCATATTTATCTCATGAGAGGCTAATGATGTTATATCTTACGAGATGCCTTGAATAAAGACAAATATGATACTTCAGTCAGACCATGTCATGTTCTGTTTGTACAGACATTTGTTTTGGGATAAACATGATTGGGAATGTGTAAAAAAATGTTTGTGACTTTGAAATGTGTGACTAACTTTTTGGCTTCTTTTACAGTTACAGTACTTGTTTGGGAGTGGTTTCCGAGATTTACTACTACTTCTGTTTAACTCACTGAGCCCCATAGCTTTACATTATGGCCAGTACATAATGAAAACGTTTGATGTACAGTTCTTTTGTTTTTGCTGTTTTGGGTATTTGTTCCTGGAAAAAGTGAAAAAAAAAATTCTGCCATATTTTGCTGATTATAAAAAAATCTGAAAAGTATCTGTAAATTAAACACTGCTTATTTTGTAGATATTTTTGTACTGAACAACTTTTGTGATCAAAGTACCATGCTATCATTTTTCATTTTAAAGTTAGTTCACATTTGTTTGTCCAAAAAGTGAAAAGAATTTTCTGCTGTTTTTTTGCTGATTATTATATCCTTCTTTGTAATGAGTGGCAATTACTTTTCATTCATATGGCAGCAAATTTAGTGTTAATTTTGCTGATTATAAAAAATCTGAATGGCTCCCTGGCAGGCCAAGCCAGTATGGCCCTGCCTTCTCCCACAAGCGGGGGGAGGGGGCACAGGCCAGGACCACCTGATAGTCCACAAAGGGGTCCTCATAGGCAGAGAACCAGGTGCTCTCAGGGCTGGGGAGTGGGGTAAGGGGGGCACATTGGAGAGTGGTCCTGATTAACACCAGGAGCATGGGGAACAAGATACCTGAGCTTCAGACACTGTTAATGGAGGGTGTGGTTGATGTGGCAGATGTCACAGAGACTTGGGCCACTTTCAGACATCACACTGGGACCTAAACATACTAGGATACACCATGTACAGAAGGGATAGGGTGGAGGGAAAGGAAGGGGGGTAGCTTTTATCATTAGGGATGACATAGGGATAAGCAAGGTTTAGGAAGCAGTGGACCAGGTGGAGGCTTTATGGGTCACCCTACAGGCTCCAGGGGGTAAGCGGGTGGAGTTGGGGGTAGTATATAGACCACCCAGCTAGGGGGAGGAAGGTCTGGTGGCAAACGTTAGGGAGCACTGTGGTAGGGGAGAGGGCAAAGCTGTGGTGCTGGGAGACCTGAATATGCCAGGAGCAGACTGGGGAACTATGGCATCCTTATCGGGCAGAGAGCAGCACCTGCTGGACGTCATCCAGGATGCATTTCTTGCCCAGCTGGTGACTGATCCAACGAGGGAGGGGCACGTCCTGGATGTGGTCCTGTCAGATGGTGAGCTCATCAGGGACCTAGTTTTGGGGGACCCACTGGCGGGAAGTGATCATGCCACAGTCTGGTTCTCCCTTGACCTAGGGGGTGGGGTGGAACACACAGAAACGTCAGTAGTTGATTTTAGGGGTGTGGACTTTGGAAGGATGGAGCGGATCCTTAGGAGCTACCTAGATGAGATCAGGCCAAGCATGGGCACTGAGGCCCGGTGGGAAATTATTAAAAAGGGGCTACTGGAGGCTACCAAGGCCTGCGCGAGGGAGAGACACAAGGGGGGCAAAGCTACGAAGCCGAGCTGGTGGACAAGGCAGGTCCAGGACGCAGTGAGAGAGAAAAAGGCTGCTTATAGCTGATACAAACATTCTCGGGGGGCTATATCCAGGAGGAGGAGTATGATAAAATAGCCAGGAGGGTCACCCGGGTGGTGAGGTCGGCCAAGGTGGGAGAGGAGCTGAGATTGGCACAGGGGATTAGAAGGGGGGAAGGGTTCTTCAGGTATATCAGGGAAAGAAGAAAAGGGAAGGGGCAGTTTGGTAGGCTGAGGATGGGGAGTGGGTGGGTGGAGGAGGTAGAGGAGCAGGCGGAGGTACTAAATTACTTTTTTTGCCTTGGTCTTTAGCAAGGAGGACGGGGGGGCAGCACTACAAGGAGAGAGGGAAGGGGAACCGGCAGATGAAGTGCGGGAAATGGATGCTGAAATCCCCATTGGGAGGGTGTGGGATGCCCTCAAGGCCCTAAGAAGGGATAAAGCACCAGGCCCAGATGGGATCCATCCCATGGTGCTTAAGGAACTGGCAAATACTCTGGCTGCACCCCTGGTGAACTTTTTTAACTCTTCCCTTCAGTCAGGGTGGGTGCCTCAGGGACTAGAGGATGGCGCATCTCGTGCCTATATACAAGGGTGGCTTGGGAGAGGAGCCGGGAAACTATAGGTCAGTTAGCCTGACATCAGTAGTGGGCAAAGTGATGGAGGTCATCTTGAAGGAGAGGCTGGAGGGGGTTCTGAAGGCATGGGGCCACCTAGATGATCACCAGCATGTCTTTGTTAAGGGTAGATCTTGTCAGACCAACCTGGCGGAGTTCTGTGAGAGGGGTGACGAGAGCGCTGGTCCAGGGCAGGCCAGTGGATGTCCTCTTTCTAGACTTCAGCAGGGCATCTGACTCAGTGCCACATCCCGGGCTGCTGGGGAAGCTGGGGGATATGGGGTGGGGGGGCAGATGGTCAACTAGATAGGAAACTGGCTAGCGTGGCGTGTACAGAGGGTGAGGGTTGGAGGGAGGGTATAACGGTGCCCTGGGTAAGCACTGATCCCCGAGCAGACTTGATGGATCATAGGGCCTAATCTGCTGGCTTTTTAGTATGTTAGTATGTTAGAATCTATAAAAGAAACACCACACATTTTGTATAGATTTTTGTGCTGAACAATATTTGCACTCACAGTACCATACTATCATGGAAGGAGGCAGTATAGCGTAGTGGTTAAGAACACCGAGCTGCAAACCTGGAGACCTGGGTTTGAATCCCATCTGCCCCCACTTGCATACTGTGTGACCCTGAACAAGTCACTTAACTTCCTTGTGCTGCCAGGTCACACCTGGAAATAAGCCTTGGCTTAGTGTGCCTTTCCTGGTTAAACAATTCCCCTTTTCCCTATCATTTTTTGTTGTAAAGTTATTATCATTTGTTTGTTTAAATGTGCAAATAATTTTATTTTCTGTCATTTTTGCTGATTATTAAAAAATGTAAAAGGTATCTATTTATGAAATACCACTCATTTTGTACTGTAGATATTTTTGTGCTGAAGAACTTTTGTGCTTTTAGTACCATTCTATCATCTTTTTATTTTAAAGTTATTTGCGTTTTGTTCCTCAAAAAAGTGAAAAAAGTTGAATTTTCTGCTATTTTTTGCCGATTATAAAAAAGAAATCTACAAGGTATCTTTAGATGAAACATCACTAATTTTGTAGATTTTTTTCTACTGAACAACTTTCATGCTCACGGTACCATGCTATCATTTTTCATTTTAAAGTTATTTGCATTTGAATATGGTTAGTGCTGTTACTGAGGTCAAATATCATAAACCTGGATGAGTCAAGAGTGAACTTTGACAGAGTGGTATTGCTTTTAGGGTTTATGCAGCATCCCACACCAAGAGTGTGCATTAAATTCTCATATGCACACTTCCTCATCTTTTATATAATATACTGGCCAGCAATTGTTTTTCCAGCCCGAGTCTCCTAAGCATGTGTGACAGACAGGCAGGCATACACACACACACACACACACACACACACACACACACACTCTCTCTCTCTCTCTCTGTCTCTCTCTCTCTCTCTCTCTGTTTCCCTCCGTTTCTGAAGAGCTGCATTTTTTTTGTTTGTTTTATTTTGTGGCAAACTAATATACTGAAAGCATGATCCCTCTTACCCCAGGCATCCATGGAGCCATTTCTGCTGGCAGTTGGTGCCTCTCAAGGCTCCTGAATTGGAGGATCAACCAGATAAAATATTTTTTTCCTTTTTAAATTTTACAGTGGGATGCAGCACTGTTTTGTTAAAAGAAAAGAAAAAGACAATGGGAGGACTCTCGCTCTGGTGGCTCCTCACTACCAGAGATACGGAGCCTCCATGTTTCCCAAACTGTTCAGCCCGCCCAAAAGGAGAAGGACAACCAATGAGTGAGCGGCTGGTTTTGAATGACACGGCGCATGTTTGCCATAATAACCATATGGACCATAACTCACAGTAGCAGAGCCATGAATGAGTTAATGAAAGTCCTGCCCCCTCACAATGATGACAGATGCCATATTCTGAGTGAGACCATTGTGTGTCCAATTTATACAATGTATTTAAAAGTGTAAAGCTTTCAGATTAGTTCTTTTAGTGAAGATTATACAATGGGCATAAAAATAAAGGAATCTGATTGGCTGGCTTGCACCTTTTCAGAGTGGTAAAATTCAGCATCACCAACGCAAAAGGTACCAGCCTGCCTCATATAGAATACCAGGCAACAACAATGTATTACTACAACCCTGAATGCCACCCACATAGTCCGCCATCTTACACTCTCGCTAAGCGTCGAAAAGTCTGACCTAAACCGCAAAATGGAAACAAACTTTAAAATTAACTACACTCAGGAGCATGAATTCATATTCACCTCACTGCAGTATTACAGAGGTGAAACAGAAAGACAGTGAAGCCATCACAGAAAATGTACCTTTGCCTGAGACATCCATACAGGTTTCTGAAATCGGCGACCATCAGCTGACAAATCCTGTCAGGCAGTCAATTTCCAGCGCGCCTGCTGAGCTACCGGCTGAGCCACCAGTAAACCACGATTTTCAATCTCTGTCACAGGTCATCTAGTTTAAGTCAGATGTCCACGCATTCCGGATCTAAACTTCTGTCTGGTAAACAGCGTGGTCTTAGGGGAGTGAACCAGTTTTTCTTTTCGGTTTATTGCTTCAGCTGTCACTAATTATTTACGGTTGGAAGACCGCTCGCTTTTCTTTGTCTGACATAGCCTGCACTCCCTGTCCCATATAGTCCGCTCTGGATCTCTTAAAATCTCCCACAAATCACGCTGACACCTGACTCACCTGTCGGCATCTCCCAATACAACTCCACTATCTGTGTGTTGCTCTCTCCCTCCATTACCCTCACATCGCTCCCAGTATGATCCTTATTTCTGACTGAAAACTTTATCCGGCAAGGAAACACGGAAGCTGGTTACTGCATGAACAATGGACCGCTAGTGCAACTGGTAGCACCAACCTTTTGTATTTACTTCCGATCATGTCCATTGCAGTGCCACGAGGTCCCCAATCACAGCATAACGCTCCCATGGTCTCAGCGATTAGCGAAGTTGTAAATAAGATCATGTAACAAATGCGAGCTGCCTTGCAGCAGACTTGTACCCTATCCAGCAGTAACGGAACCAAACAGCTGATAACACAGTAAGCAGCCCTTGCTAAAGTAACAAAAATAAATACCAGATTTACAGCTATAGTATTACAAAATGGGGCTGCCTCTCAACCTATTTTACCTAGAAACAGGGAACTGCTTTTTCTGGTGCAAGAATACATTTAAAAAAAAAATTAAAAATGAAGAAAAAACTATTTTTCTTTCTTTTTTTTTTTCAAAAACTGATAGGAGACATTGTATAATCGCAATAAACCACTCCAGGGTGTGGGCGATGCAGGAATGTACCCACGCCTGGTGAGGTTTGGTCACTTGTCCTGCGGCCTCGTGACTGAACCACGCCAGGCATGAGTAAACCCAGCATCACCCACACCCTCTCATGGTTTGTTGCTTAAATAAACTTTCTGTTTGATTTCACTGCTCTGTTTTGAGTGCAGTAGAGGTCACTGTGATGTCATCAGGCATTGTTCAAGCTGCTCTCCCATTGGTTAAGAGCTGTTTTGTGACCAACCTCATATGATGATAAATTGTGATGACTCACCTGTAGTGATGATAAATGACTTATTATCACTGCAGGTCCTACTGTCATGTAAATATTTCATTTATCTATATATTTTTGTCTCACCCCTATCGTATAAATATTATAGGTGCAAGGTTACATCCCTATAGTTAGAGTTGAGTAGGTTAATGTTAAACCCCAATTTTGGTACCTTAATAACTTTGGCATCATTTGACAAAATAGCCCAAAATGTGGCATGCACAGTCAGGCTGTCAGTGTCTCAAGTTTTGTGATGGCATCTTATTTGTTTTCCAAGATGCAGAGCTCCAAAAAATGTGGGGAAAAATAGCCTGTACCTAACATTGCATATTTTTTCCTGTCACCTACAGCCTTAGATGGTGTGGAATTTTTTTGTGAAATTTTCTGGGTTGAAGGGGCCTGTGCCAAGCATGTTCCTTTGGAAGGTTTCCTGAAAAAAATATTATATGGTTTTAGAGTTGTAAGGATTTTCAAATTAACTGAAAAATGCAAAATGTAAAAAAAAGAAAAAAAAGCATACTATCCTGACATGTAATTTGTGAGATGTTTTTTTATGTAAACTAAGGTAAGTGCAGTTCAGTGTGTTTTAGTGGGTATTTGGACCTTGGTTCATAACCATTTTTCCATATTTTGACCCCAGATTTTCAACACGGTTACGTGACCCTACTTCATGACCAGTGGTGATGGAATTATGCAACTCAGGCCTAAAAGATGATTTCGCAGTTGCTTGGCAAAATCACCTTTGGGGTGGAATTTAAACATTTTCACCACACTTGTTCAAGAGGTGGGGTCATAAGAAGGCTATGTTGAAAATATTTTGGGTCAAAATATTTAAAAATGATAAAGTTATGAACACACATTTAAATTGTTATACAGTTGCTTGAAATGTGGTTAATTTAATGGTGCAGGGCCCAAAGGGCCCTGCACATCTGCACCTGTTCACACAGGTCCCTAAATGAGGATACAAGTCCACTATCTCAAAAAGAAAGAAAATTCTTTGCCAAATGCTTCGTTAATGCACCAGTTAGGGTAACTTAACACCACACAAGTAGGAAAATGTGGCATTAGGGTTTCCAACTCTTAACTCCATACTCCAACACCCCAGGGAGCAAAAGGAAAAAACATTATGGTTTTGGTTCCCTGAAGTCTTGGCACATCAGTGGTGGGTTCTTCCTTGGGGTAGTGAACCCACCCTAATGCCCACCCTGTTCCTTGAGCAAAAAAATCACACATGATCTCCTGTGGGCCCTGCATGAAGAAAGCTACAACAAATTGTGTTGGCAACAGGTGGAAAGACATAGTTCTCTACATTTGAAGAATGTATCACCATGAGGCACTGGCTTGAAGCTTTACCTTGTGCATCAGACAGGAAGCTGTGGACTGTGGGAGAGGTGAGCATTAGGGTTGACAACCCCAAGGAAGACCCCACCCTGATTCGAGAAGACTCCAGAGACCCAAAACCCTAATGTTTTTTTTCCTTCTGTTGCTGGGGGGGTTAGGGTTGGAAACCCTAACACCACATTTCCCTACTTTTGTGGCATCACGTTACCTTTTTGCAAAGAATATATATATACACACACATACACACACACTAGGCTCACTCAAAATATGCAGTTTATCTTCACGTGTGAAACAGCAGGGCCATAACTCATGAGTGGTGGAGCCATGAATGGGTTATGAAAGTTCTGCCCCCAAGCAAGTGATGATAAATTGTGTATTTTGAGTCAGACCATTATGAGATTTATACATTAGTTTACTACTTTTAAATGTGCTCTTTGTGTGAAGATATAGTTGTTTCTGTTCAGTTTCAACTGCTGGTTTCAGTGCTGCACTTGGCTATTCCGATGTCATCAGCATTGTTAAAGCTGCATCCTGATTGGTTCAGTATACATTGTGACATACTCTATTTTGCAAGATAACATTATCTTGCTTTGTTGGGTCATTGTGACATACTCTGCTATGCAAGATAATAAAGTAACTGGTGACCCCCTGTATCAACGAGTTGTAGAATGTTTTCAAAAGCCATAATAACTCGGTGTGATGTCACACCAAGTTATTACGGCTTTTTCAGGCTCACGCTCCACTGCTTCAGTCATCACTTACTTTGCTGCTGTAGTACGAAACACATTGCTTGCCGGTTTTCAAACCGGCAGCTGTCACGGAAAGGAGCACATACTGTTTACTTTTATATACTATGCTGAGGAGGAGAAGAAAAACATTTTCTGCTGGAATCTGATCATGTACAGTACTCCATAGGAAACAAACAAAAAAAGAACAAGCGCAAAGGGGGTCCTTTGCAAGCAGCATAGGTGGCTAGCGCCGTCGCATTTTGACTTAATATTAATTCCTAAGCACAAAGCACCAGTTATTATAAAAAATAAAACATATGTAACTGTGTGACTATGAGGTTTTTTATACAACCTCGGTGTGCGATGACTGTATAAACCTCTCAAACTTCGCTCTTGAGGATTATGTACCATCACACACCTCAGGTGTGTAAAAAGACCTCATAACACACGTTCTAGGGACATGGATATGTTGTTCATCCACACTTATTGGCAGGTTCCTTGCCGCTTTAAATCTTGCCGGAAGGTCTTCAAGCTGGCTCCTCCCACCCACCCGTGTGGTAAAACTCTCGGCTTCGCCCCATGACACCAGATCTTCCTTACCGCTTGGAAGCTCAGGTTCCCTCCTTGGCGCTCGCTTTTGACTGGTTCCTGAAAATTTGGTCTGTCCGAATTTAATTTATAAGTTTTTCTAACTTGATCTTCTTCTCTCGCTGCGGCGATGAATCATTCGTTTTCTGGCTCCCGGAGGCGCCCGGTTAATTCCTCCAGGAAAGTCCCGCACTCCATGTGCATCTACTGCCTCGACTTGGATCATGATCTGCACATTTGCGAATTTTGCTGTGCCCTTTCGACCAGCTCACTGGAGGATCGTGTGGCCCGTTCGGGGCTCGGGCGACCTGAAACCTTTTCCGCTCTGGAAAATTCCTCGGAGAATCGTCAGGCAGTGTCCGCTTCGGCTGTCTCGGCTGAGCAGCTCGATCTTCTTTCCTCCAGGGAGGGGCGGATGCTTCCCCCTCCTCCTCGGTCACGGCGCTTATCCCACTCTCCTTGAGTTCTCCTCATTCAGCTTCTTTCAAGAAGCTTCGCCAGTCCCTTTCCTCGAAAGGAGGGGACCTTCGGGACCTGCCTCACGACCCAAGTCGAGGAAGGGAGTATGAGCTAAGTCCCCGTAATCGGTGCTGGAGGGAGAGAGAGTTCCCCTCCCCTGCCGGCCGATGCCGACTTCGGTCGAGGGTGCGACTCAGGCCTCTGGCCTCACGGTGTTCACGTCAGGTCAGCTGGCCAGGACTCCCGTCGACGTTGTCGAGTCTCTCGACCCGTCATCTGGGCTGTCTTCTGCTGGAGCCGCCATCCCTTCGCCGTTTCCCCCGGTGGAGGCTGAGGTTCCGCCTGTTCCTTCGGGTCAGCAGACCTCGGCCCTTTCTTCCGAGCCGAGGGAGGAGCGGGTGCACCGCGCTCCTTCCAAGCCCTCCTCAGTTCCCGAGGTTTCGGGTCTCGGTCATCCTCTTGGTCAAGCCGCTCACGCCGACTTCGGCGTTCTCGGTCAAGGCACCAAGTTAAGTGGTGTTACCATTCTTCCTCGTCTCCCTCCTCAGATGAGGAGTGGCTTCGGTGCCGATGGCGTCAACGTTACGAGGAGTTCATATGGCAGCAGTTGTGTTGTCTGGGAATCAGCCGACTCCGATTCATTCCTCGTCCAGCAAGCAGCTGCCACCCGATTGGTTGAATCAACCGCTCGCTGCAGTTGAGGTGCCCACTCCGGGGCCGGTTGTTCGTCCGATCCTTGCTGCCCCACCGCCCTCGGTGGAACCTCGGTCGGGTCATGACCTGTCCCGCAGGTTGTCTGTCCCCCTCACTCCTGCCCGCCCTCGGCGGACGAAGAGTGACTCAGGCCTGAGGCAGCTTTTTGCGGACCCCTCGGAGTCCAAAGTCGACTCCTCTATGTTCCCCAGTCGGGAGGACCCAGGGTCCTCTCCGGAACAATCTGTGGATGACAGCCCATTGTCCTTCATGGGTCTGCTTCAGCTCATCTCGGAATTCACCGGGATGCAGCTCGAGACTATGTCCAAATGGGCCCCTTATCCCCTTACGGAAATTCTAGACCGAAGGGGTTCACCCTCGGAGGCCTTCCCGGTGGCCGAGGCCATCGTGGGCCCTTGCCTTGGAGCTCTGGCGGCGGCCTACTTCCTGCCCTGCGCCCTCGGCCAGGATGGCCAGGAAGTACTCTGTCCCTGTCAGTTCTTTGCCCGGTTTCATGGAGCACCCCTCGGCTGAGGGGTTAGTTACCGACAATGTTTTCCAGTGTTCTAGGAATGCTCGGGACGTGGATAGGCCCCCTGACAAGGAGTCCAAAAGGATAAACTACGTTGGGCACAAGGTTTACACTGCGTCCTCCCTAGGCCTCCGACAGGCCAGCTGGGCTGCACTGATGGCATATTTCTCCCACGCCCTTTTGGGCTCCCTGGACAACGTGCTCCCTCATCTCCTGGTCGACCTGTGGACCATGGTCTGGCGGGTGTGGGACCAGGGTAGGGTGGTGGCGAAGCAGCAGCTCCAGACTGTTATGGACTTAGGTGATTCCTGTTCCAGGTCGGTGGCAGCCGCAGAGGTCATGCGCCGCAGGGCATGGCTGAGGTTATCCTCTTTCTCACTGGAAACCCAGCACAAGTTGGCAGACATCCCCTTCTTGGGGAGTGACCTTTTCGGCCCTGGAGTGGAGGGACCGAGAAGTCCGATGCCACTCTGGACTCGGTCACTCCCGCCAGGAGGGACAAGGGCAGCCGGCAGCCTTTGAGTAAGCCCCTTTGCCCCCCCGGCCCCTGCGGCTCGACTGGCCCAGCACGAGGGCCAGTAGGCTTGCGCTGGGCGTCCTGACTCCAAACCAGCATCTTCCTCTAAAAGGAAGCAGGGAGGAAAAGGCCCAGGAGCTCCCTCGGCCAATTCCTCCTCCAAGCCTGCCCAGTGACGGGCTAGGAGCGCTGTCCCTGGCCTCATCGCTCCTACCCGGGTTCCCCCGTGGGGAGACAGCTCTGCCCCCCCTCCACCTGGTCCGCTTCCCGGACCTTTGGGTGTCGGAGGTGCTAGGGGAAGGCCCTGCCTCGGGATTGCGAGCAAGTACCACCCTTTCAAGCCGTTTCCCCACGGGGGTCTTGGGGTCCACAGCCTAGTTGTCGGCCCGCTGAGTCGACTTGCCTGACCCTCTGATTAGAGGTGATCGGGAAGGTTGCGGACCCTTCCTCAGACCCTGGGTTCGTGTCCAGGTATTCCTAGTCCCAAACGGACGGGGGGCTTGCGCCCGATTTTTTTCCGCAGTCCGGATGGTCTCTGTTCTTCAGATATCCCATCCTCAGAATGAGGCTTTTTCTTGGACCTCCAGGACGTTCGTACCTTCGTTCTGTCCGTTTCTTGGGAGACTCCTCCCTTCCTTAAGCAGGGGATCTCTTTACGAGTTCCAGGCCAGGCCCTTCGGTCTCTGCCCAGCAGCTTCTGCGGCATTGAGGGGTCCGGGCATAACCCCACCCGGATGGCGGCCTGACTGCAACCCTTCCGGACGGAAGGGGACGATCCAGAGTTCTGGCTTTCAGACTGGTCTCCTTTTATCGGAGCCACGTTGGAACTTGTATCTTAGTGGGTGATCCTTCTTCGGGACGAGGCTCAACTCTTGAGTCCGAGCTCAGCTCCTGGCGGACAGGGCTGAGGTTCTTCCTCCCTTACCTAGTCAGGTCTGACTGGGCAATTGCGCCCTGCCGGGACCTCCTGCACCTCCTGGGCCTCGCGGCGGCCTGCTCCAGCGCGGTCTGTTTGGACCTGCCGGTTCATGCATCCCCCTAGTGGGGGCTGCCCAGCCAGTGGTCCCAGTGCTGCGTTCGTTCGGACCAGTTCGTGACTACAGCCCAGGAGTTAGGGAACGCTCTCCTTCGGACCGTTCCAGCTCTTGCAGGAGAACATCCTGTTCATCCGCCTCGAGTCGACGGTCTTCTCCGACTGATGCTTCTCGGATGGGTGGAGGTGCCCATCAAGGGGAATACAGAGTGCGCTGCCTCTGGTCCTCTCGGGAGTCCTGATGTCTTTCCTACCCGCTGGAGCTCCAGGCGGTCTGCTTAGCTTGCACCGCTCGCTCCGTTTGTGCGGGGTCTAGTGGTTTAAGTCCAGGCGGACAACACCACGAACATGTTCTACCTACCCTGCCAGGTTCGGACGAGCCCGTTGCCTCTGCGTAAGGAGGTTCTCCACATTGGGTCTTTCGCGCAGCCGGGAGGTGGTTTCCTAGCCATTCGATGGCAGGAGCCTCCAGCACCCTGGCTGATGCCCTAAGCCGGACATAGGCTGCGCCTCACGAGTGGTCTCTCCTACCGGAGGTAGCACAGGATCTTCTCCCTCCTTCCCTCCAGGGAGAATACGAGGCCGAGACTGTCTCATGCCCGCCCCCTCAGCAAGGTTCACTGTAGGGGATGCCGTCGAGGCCGTGGACCCCGGGCCTCTTCTATGCCGCTCCCCCATTTCCCTTGACCCACGGGCAAGGCGAGGAGGGACTAGGCGCAGGCGATGCTGGTAGCCCCAGACTGGTTTGCCAGCTCTGGTATCCAGCTCTCCTCAGTCTCAGCCCCAGGCTCCTGAGGCGGCTTCCAGCCCGCCCGGTCCTGATCTCTGTTTTCAGGGGAAGGTTTTCCATCTGGACCTTCTGCCTGTGTTCTACCCAAACGACACCTCAGATGCCGAGTACAGGCTCCATACTTTGGACCTGAGATGAGCTCTCTCCTGTTACAAGGAGAGGATGGCGGAAATTCAGAGAGAGGTTCACCAGCTGTTTGTCACCTATGCTGAAGCTGCACCTGGCAGACCTGCAGCAAAGTGGACAGTTGGCAGATGGATTACATCTTGCATTGATCTCTGCTGTAGGTTGGCGGGTAGGGAGCCTCCCGTAGGGCTAAGGGCTCATTCCACCCGCCATACTGCTGCGTCGGTGGCTGCTTCCAGGGACATCCCTATCCAGGAAATCTGCAGGGCTGCTACCTGGAAGACAGCAAACACCTTCGTCACCCATTACCACATCAACCTTGAGTCACACCGGGATGCTGGTTTGGGGGCCTCAGTTCTCCAGTCTCTGTTCCCTAAGTAGGGGGTGTGCACCTTGCCTCCCTCCTCCCAGCAAACTGCTAGGAGTCTGCCAAGAAGTGTAGATGAACAACATATCCATGTCCCTAGAAAAACAGTTTACTCACCTGTAACAGTATTTCTAGCAGTGGTATATGTTGTTCATCCACACTGACCCACCCGACCTCCCTGGCTGTGACGCACAAAACAGCCTTCCAGCAGGTTAAGATCTGGCATCATGGGGCGGAGCCGAGGGTTATACCACCAGGGTGGGTGGGAGGAGCCAGCTTGATGACCTTCCGGCAAGAATTAAAGGGAAAAGGGACATGCCAAGAAGTGTGGATGAACAACATATACCACTCCTAGAACTACTGTTACAGGTGAGTACCCTGTTTTTTTCTGATATTTTACATTAGCTCATCTCATATCCCAGATATATATATACCTAGATCTATCTATCTAGCTATCTATCTATCTATGTATATATATTCGTAGCCTATATCTCACACGAGGTCTGGAGTAAGTCCAGTCTGTTTGCAGACAATACCAAGATGGGAGCTGTGGTAGATGACATGGAGGGTGTAGGGGACTTCAGGAGGACCTGACCAAAGTACAGGAGTGGTCATAAACATGGCAGTTTGGAGCTAGGAACCAGGGGAGGAAATATCAGCTGAGAGGGGTACAGTTGGAATGCACCATGGAGAAAAAGAATCTAGGGGTGCTTATAACAGGTTGTATGAACCACTCAGCTCAGTGCAGGAAGGCAGCTGCCAAGTCAAACAAGATGCTGGGGTGCATAGCGAGGGGACTCTCCTCCAGGAACAGAGAGGTGATCCTTCCCTTGTACAGGTCACTGGTCAGGCCGTATCTGGAATACTGTGTACAGTACTGGCGTCCATTCCTGAAGAAGGACATCAGATTGTTGATAGGGACTGGAGGGAAAATCCTATGAGGAGAGGATGGGAGAGCCAAACATATATTCCCTGGAGAAGAGGAGAGGAGGGATCGGGGGATATGATCTAAACCTTTGAATACTTAAAGGGAAGAAACAAGACTAATACAGAAGAGATTTTTCAGATCAGAAGGGGGATGGACACGAGAGGGCATTGGCTAAGATTGGAAGGGGGAAGATCCAGGAGGGAAATCAGGAGACACTTTTTCACGGAAAGGGTGGTAGACAAGTGGAATACTCTGCCCGAGGAAGTGATATCCTGTAGAACAGTGGGAAGATTTAGGAGGGGTGAGTCAGAGTGGGGGTTGTGAGGAGGGAGGGAGGGGAGGGTGGGGCAGCTGCAGTTGAGGGACTAGCTGCACAATCGAGCAGACTCGATAGACCATGAGGTCTGTTTCTGCTGGCATTTCATATACACACACACACATACTGTACTTGTATATATATATTGTACTGGCACAGTAGTGCCAGTATAGTTAGGGTTCAATGGTCACTTCTATGTTAAACCCAAAATATTGCACTTTAAAAACTTTGCAACCATACCACTGATGCGCATGACATTTTTCATGCGTTGTTAGGTACCATAGATCTCTTCATGTGGCAGGTTTTGTTCCAGTTCAATGTGCGGTTGCGGAGTGTCGAAAAATGTGAAAATTACCATTTAGGTGCAAATCCTTTGCCGTGCTGCATCTCTGAAGGCTTGGTGGTGTGGTCTGAAATTGTTAGGGTATATAGGGGCTGGGTCGCAGATGTGCCTTTTGAAGGTTTGGTGAAAAAATATTAATCCATTCAAAAGTTATTCAAATTTGAAGTTTCCCATTATATCCTAAAGGGAAAAAAATATATGTGCTGTGCAAAAGCAGTTTCTGCTTTCGTGAAAGTACTTTTTTGCTTTCGCAAATGGAAAAGTAGTGTCGTACTTCTGCCATCTTGTTTTCAGTTAGCGACACAGAAAAAACGATATAGTTCAAATAACTACTGCCCCTTGGTAAGCACCAACAGTTGTGTTTACCTAATCGGGGCACAAGGAACACGTTTCTGTCGTTAGTTTTTAAAAATACTGCCTAGAAATATGTTTATTTTATTCGGCCGTTGGTAGTGTTGCACATTTGCAACACTGTTTTTGCAAAACTGTTGCAAATTGTGACACTATGTTACAAAACTACATTACTAGTGCCACAAATTGCAACACTGTGTTGCGAAAGCTGTTGCAGTCTGCGACACTACCTACCCGAATCTGCGACACTACTTTCCAGATATGTCTGTTTCTTTGCCACTGCATTGCAGACAAACAGTTTGGACCTATGGCCTGAAATTTTCAGGGCACAAAGGGCTTGCACCACAGATGTGCTTTTCAATGGTTTGTTGATAAAATTTACATGGGTTCCAGAGTTATAACATTCTGAAGTTTAGAAATTTCCCATAGGATAACATTGTGGCAGTTGGGTACCTTTCAGGGGGCTGCATCTTAGTAATGTTTTGAGATAGGGATTTTTCATGAAACACAGATTACTAACCAGTTATGCATGTTGCCAGGCCTTGATTACAATTGCAGTGGAAATTTGTATCAGTGTCCTTATGGTGACTGTGATACTGTGCCATTGGCAACACAAGGGTTAAGTGCAATATCTCAACACTCATGGATAGGAGGGAGAGCAGGGCCCAGAGGGCCCTGCGTTCCCACATATGGATAACATTATGGAGTGATGGGAGTGCTGGGCCCTGAGGGTCTGTGCTCCCAGAGGGAGATGATTAATTACAACGTGTCTACACTTATGGATACATGGAGCACAGGTCCCAGAGGGCCCTGTACGCCCACATATGGATACTATTATGGAGTGATGGGAGGGCAGGGCCCTGGGAGAGGAGGGTTAATTACAATGTCTCTACACTTATGGATAGATGGGCCCTGCACTCCCACATATGTATACGAAGGGCCCTGCACCTCCACATGAAAATCAGAGACAATTACTGTATGTATGCATCCGAGCACAGGGCCTGGAAGGCCCTGTGCCCTCACAACACATTATGGACTGATGGGCCCTGCCCTCCCACAACCAAATAAGGATAAGACTACACTTTGTCAAAAAGTAAGGAAATTTATTGCAAAAAAACTTTAATGCATCAGTTAGGGTTCATTTTAAAGTGACAAAAGTATGGAAATGTGGTGTTAGGGTTCCCAACCTCTGGTCAATGCCTCAACCAGCCATACATCACATCTTCACTACCTTCACACACCAGCTGGGGCGTCGGAGTGTGTCTTGAGGTCGTGCTCACCCTAGCACTCACCCCATTCTCCTATGCTGTACCATCTCTACTTCCTTACACATGGAATGGGGTGAGCGTTAGGTAGATGACTCCCAAGACACACTCCGACGCCTGTTGGTGTGTGGAGGGTGGGGGTGGGGTTCAGTGGTATGGTTGGTTGGGGGGGTGGAGTGTGATGGTTGGGAATCCTAACATCACATTTCCATACTGTTGTTGCTTTAATATGAACCCTAACTGATGCATTAACAAAGTGTTTTGCAATGAATATATATCTCTATATCAGTGGAACTCATGGAGGATCAAACTTCAGAGGAGATCATTTTACCAAGGGTCATATCAAGCAATATGTTTCAAAGAAGTATCTTTTTTTCTCTGTGGCCTTTCTCACTTTATGTGCTGTATTCTGATGTTCAGTTTTTTTACTTCTTCCTTGTTCTTTGGCCCCCTTCTCCTCTTGACCCCTCTGCCCCTGCTACTGCCTGTCAGATTCACCTCTGGATGCTGACTGTGGACTCCTTGGGTCCTCCAGTATTCAGAGACTGGAGATCTCTCTCTCTCTCTCTCCTGGGGGGGGGGGCTTCACTCCACTGTACTCCAGAGGGAAGAGGGGTGCACCTGTCTGACATGGACGTTGGTGTGTCAGATGGAAGTTGGGTAGCATGAGGGGGGACTTGAAGGCCATCATCAAGCAAGCTGAGTAGTGATTTTTTTTTTCCACTGTTGAGATCCCTCCCTCCACCCTCCTCATTCCAAAGCATACAGCATGTTTACATCCTGGGGCAGTGCTGACTGGTGCAAAGGCATCCGTACCAGCCAGGACAATGGCTCATCACCTTGAGCCCCTCTCAGTGTGGTTCTCCCAGGAGGAGAGTGTCCTCATGGACACATTTTCACCCTCCCTGCTGGCCTCTGCTCCTGTTGTCCCATGGTTGAGGCAGGAACCTGAACCGTCAGCATGCCGAGCTGATGCCCCACAACTCCAACACCACAGAGCCAGCTTTGTATTCAGTTTTTTGATCTTTCTATCTTTCACTCACTCACTAATTATCTCGTTTTACTCCTTATTGTTGCCTTGAGCAGGTCTGAACCCCACTGCCTTCACTTACTCACTGCATGACCTTTATCAAGTCCCTTAACTTCCCTGTGCCTAACCTCCTCTCTTGCTTTCTCTGTACTTGACCACCCTAAACTTTCCTTAACTTCTTTTCAGTCTGACTTGATCTCTCTGTGTGAACCTAATTGCTATTGCCAAATGTGTATGCATTAGAAGTGCTTTGAGGTTCAGTTTATATAAAAAGTGTAATATCAAACCAAATTCCTCTCCATTCTTTTTTGCCTTGCTTCAGGTTTTTCTTTGTGTTTTGTTTGCTTAGACTTTCCTTCTCCTGTCCCTATGCCTTGGAGACACAAAATACTGTTAATACCTCAAAACGCTAATACCGCTTTTGACAGCGATGATGATGGCAGTGTTTCAACTTTACATTCTTACAAATTTCAGAATAATGCACCTGGGTTGGGGGTCACAAATAAAGACTTTGGGAACCACATGTGGCCAGTGGGCTACATTGTGAATACTATTGTTGTAGTTTTCTTTTTTGGAACTGTAAATGGCACTTGTCACTCACTCAGGATCTTAGAAATGAACTCCATCATTGTTAACAATTCTGGGAACATTAGGAAGCCTACCTGTGTTTAGTTTCCAACAATATGGGTCATATTTTATTACCTTTAATCTTGATATACAATTGAAGATGATAGGTAGCATTAGTCTTAGGTTCTATATGAAAATACATTTTAGAATGGCAACTCTCACAATGAGGCTTCATACTTTCTGCCATCACCCTTTCAGTGAGGCAGTGGTGGTTGACAGCAGAATAGCTCCTCAGTTCCTTGGCATTTTTCCTAATCAAAATGTTCTTAGAAAAATTCATACGCACTGGCTGTTGTAACATGTCTCAAGATATCAGCACAGACAAAAGAGTGAAAAAAGTGTATTATATATAGATTGCAAAAAACTTTGTTAATGCTCTAGTTAGCGTTAAAGCAACAAAAGTAGAGAAATGTGACATTAGGGTTTCCAACCCTAACACTCCACCCCCACCCTGCACACACCAACAGGTATCAGGGGAGTGCCTGGGGATCGTCAGCCCTAACACTCACCCCATTCCATAAGTAAATAAGCTGAGATGGGTACAGTATAGGAGAATGGGGTGAGTGTTAGGGCTGACAACCCCAAGGCACACCCCTGACACCTGCTGGTGTGTGCAGGGTGGGGGTGGGGTCTTAGGGTTGGAAACCCAAATGCCACATTTCCCTGCTTTTATCACTTTAACTCTATCTAGAGCATTAATGAAGTATTTTTCAATTTATTTCCTTACTTTTTGAGATGGTATTATCGTATCCTTATTTGTCTGTGGGAGCTCATGGCCCTCCGGGCCTTGCACTCCCATCCCTCCATAGATGTGCATATGTATGTAACTGTGGAAGCACAGGGCCCTCTGGGCCCTGCACTTCCATTTATAGGACAACAGTGACCAAATTGTCAGCATAACCATCTTATTACTACACCTCATTTACTTGGTACAGAAAATGTTAGAATCCCCACCAAAACATAATTCTGCGCAACTGCAACACCATTTCTTGCCACAGGTGCGAAAACACATTTTGGCCAGGATTTGAGAAATGACAGATGTGACATACATGAGGTGGGGTAATAAGAAGGCTATGTTGAAAATCTGGGTGAAAATATTTAAAATTTCCAGAGTTACAGGTATGTGTAGTGAAATTGGAATGATTGGTCATAACTTTGCCATGTTTACATATTTTTTTATTTGTTTAACCAGGAGAGACACACTAAGCTGAAAGCTTGTTTACAGGTGCGACCTGGGAGCACAAGGAAATTAAGTGACTTACTCAGGGTCACACAGTATGCAAGTGGGGGCTGTGGGATTCAAACCCAGGTCACTAGGTTTGCAGGTCACAGCCTTAAACCACTGCACTATACTGCCTCCATTTTGACTCCAAGTGTTCAACATACCCTTCTTATGACCCCCGCAAGAACAGAAAGAATTGCCAAATCCCACCCAAAAGATGAATTTGCCACGCGACCACAAAATTACCTTTCAAGCAGGAGTTGCGTAATGAGAGTCCTAGTGCTCACGAGGTGGGGTCCCCAAAGGGCCATGTTGAAAATTTGGGGTCAAAATCTCAAAAAATGGCTAAGTTATGCATAAAAGTTGAAATCCCCATTGAAATACATTGAACTGCATTTACCTTAGTTTCTCATATTCCAGTTGCCTCTTCCAGCAGCAAGACATGTCTTCGGTCAGAGAGTGGGTCTTGAACCTGTGACCTGTTCAGGTGAGTGAAGGTGGGGGTGCACTGGGAGGTGTGGGGGTGCTGAGGGATGGTGGGCGGGGATGATCTGGCGAGGGACCTAATGGGAGGGTGGGGTGTGCCACTAGACACCAGGGAATATCCCAAAATTGCTAATGGGGACACCAATCAGTGGATGGGGGGTTGCCACTAGACATCAGGGAAATGGGGAATAGCGATTGGCAGGTGAGGGGGTGCTACTGGACACCAATTTTTATTTTTTTACAAATATATGGAACATAATATACATTTTAATAATAATAATATAATAATAATTACATTTTTACAGATATATGGGAATCAGATGGTGGGGGTCACTAGACACCAGGGATATAAAATAGGGAGATAGGAGGGGGTTGCCACTGAACACCAATGGCAGTGGAGGGGGTGGCACAGTTAAATCCTTTTTTGTGAGCTGATTTCCTTTTTTGTGATGACAAAAATGGATTCACGAAAAAGGAACTTAGCGAGCCACAAAAAAGAATTTAAATAGCCACAGAAAAACGTTTGAAGGGCATGGGACCTATAAAAAAATACAAAGTGAAACTCATCTGCTCCTGATGATCAAGATACATGTTTGGATATCTGTAGAAGACATCCCTAGGCAGAGTTATGACAGTTTGTTGTGTGAAAAAAGAGAAAACAAGATGGCAGCTCACAAAAAAGGATTTTTTTCTAGTGAAAAAAAGAGTGTCCCCTCATGAAAAAAGGATCCTTTTTCGTGAGAGCAAAATCCTTGTTTGTTTCATTTCTGTATCCCGGAAACTGAAATTTCCATTGAAAATAATGGGCCTTTAAAAATGCAATAACTTTGGAATGGATTAATATTTTTTTATCAAACAAGTGCAAGCCTGTGGTGTGACGTAAGCTCTTTCTACCATACAAATTTTACACTAACATTCCACACCACCTGCGTGCAGGATGATGAGAAGAAAGTGCAAAAAAGGGCAAATGCTAAGTTTTTTGCACTATCTGGATCTCAGAATCCGTACATCCGACCGGAACGAAACTCTGTACGTGAAGAGATCTACCCCATGAGACAACGCATGCCAAATTTTGTGCAAATCCGTTGAACAGTTGCAAAGTTATTAAAGTGCAAAATTTGAGGTTTAATTTTAAAGTGCCTACTCAGTCCTAAATATAGGGGCATGACTGTGCCTATACAGATATCTATCTATCTATCTATATATATTTATATTTATCTATATTAAACCATGAACAAGACTCTGCTGTCCTGATTGGTCCACCGCTACTCACATCACATGACTTTACTAGGTACTGTTGATACCTTTCTCCTTGATGACTGTCAGTGTTACTTTGCAATGGTCAGTAGTCTCACGACTGTTGCCTATATAGCAGCGTTCATGCTGATGTGTGTCAACGTCCCCACACAAACTTCCAGTTATCCTTGAAACCAAGTGCTCCCGAGTGAAAATAATATGTTTTCTTTTTTATTTACCTGGTAGTCTAGTGGCTCACCCCCTTCCCAACTGTAATTATTAGTTTAGGTTAGCACCAGTACATGCAGCTGAGGCCGACTTACTCAGTTGGTTGGCAGTCCCGTTAGAATGGAAGAGATTAGATTTGATAGAAAAGGAGCCAGATGGCCCCTTAGTGTTACCTGCAGCTAGCATAATTTCCTTTGCAGTTGGAACTGTTCCTGCCTCCCACTGGGCTCCGTCGGGTGAACGATTCCAGCTTGCCTCAAGCAGGGCCACCTACGGTGACCAAGGATCTCCCATAGCAGCAGCTGATATGGAAATCCTTCAGTCGGAAGTTCTAGGAGTGCCCACCATATGGTGAACTAACAGCAGAGGCACAGCAGAAGTCTCCAGAGAAAACTCCATTGAGCCTGGTTTCAGGGTATTGCCCGCCAACTGCACAGTAACCTCAGGAATACTCTGAGCCTACAGAATAGCTGCATCTTCAACAGTTAACAACCTCAGGAGTACAGCTCATCAAGTGTGTTTCTGTCAACTGGGATCAGGCAATGAGCCCAACTGAAACCAACTGTGCCACACCAGGTAACCTCAAGCAGGGACAGAAACATCCATCTATTCTGGTTCTGTAGCCACAAAAGCCTTCACATCAGTTTGCATATCTTCATCGGGAACCACATGTACCGGTCACTCTGGTTCTTCCAAAGAACTCACAAAACAGACACTGCTGGTGTCCTCATGTGGGAAGGGGCTGTCCGTTCCCACACCTCCACCTCCAGGAGCAGCCATCTTGGCAACTGCTCACCATCAGCATGTCCCCTTACTGGAAGAGTAGTGGAATTTTATTGAAAAAAAATTGAAGACAATACTAACATCATAAATACATGTCAGGAATCATACCACAAGAATGACAAAAAAAATATGATAAGGCAGAGTGAACACCTGACCACAGTTTATGAAACAAAGCTACTGAGAAAGAGGGCTTCTCTTTCTGGTACGAGCTGCGAATATTGTTATGCACTATCTGTGTAACTACATCAGGCGGGATCATTTTCTGTTGTAGCATAAAAGCACAGCGAGCCTGCCAGAGGCAGTGCTTACACATGGCGAAACACACCTGTAGTGTACGTTTGGTAAACCCAGACCAAGCAGAGGGATACAGGCCCAACACAACAATTTCATACGTGACCGTTGCAATAACAGGGCATTGCCATGTGATGCTAAGACATTTCCAAAAAGTTAGACTATATGGGCATTCTAATAAAAAATTAGATTGAGTTTCTGGAATCCCTGCCCAGCTATTTCTAGGACACATCCTTTCCGACACAGACTTAAGTTTTAGGGAGTCTCGGCTTGCCAATTTACCATGAAGGCTGAGCCATAGACTGTCCCTCATGGTGTATGGGATAGCGTTATTTGTAAGCTGGGAGAGTGCTGTGACTAGGTTGGAAGGTGGACAAAATTTAATTTCTAATATGGAGGGTATAATTACCATTAAGAATAAGTTGATACAAACTCTTCCTGGAGAGAGATTAGTACAATTTTCAAACAACAAATGCCACACACACAGCTTCTTAACAGCATACATGAAATAGGCCGGTACCAAATGGGCACAGTCCCCACCTGGGGTTCTGGCCCCATGCGTGTTCCACATAGTCAGAAAAGGCACCAACCAATCTTCTACTAAGGGGACCCAGGGAGCCTGGGCTCCACGAAGTACAGATGTAAAGTTGCTAGAAAAAAACATACAAAAGTAAAATACAAGTGGTTTACCATACGTAGACAACCCTCTGTTTCTAGGTAGATAAGTGATGGTCCTCTTAAACGGATTTACACAAGATTCCCACAACCCTTGGAAAAAAACACTGAACAGTTTGGTTTCCACAGAGGAAGGGGGTGGAAAAACATAGCTAATGTGCATGAAACAAGGCAGTAACAATGTTTCGATTAAGAAATATTCTTTTAGATTTGGCTACATTCCTGTTTCCAAAGAGCCAATATTCCTTCTGCCTTCCGTAATCTGCCTTCCCAATTGAAAACTGCTATATCATGGTGGTTAAAATAAATACCTAGGCATTTCACTGGGTCAGAAGAAATAGATTCCGGCAAAGTCTGAGTTGTGTGACCAGGCAAAGTCTCCCAACTGTACAACTACACTTTTGGCATAGTTTATTTTGCAGCCAAATCATAAGAAGAAGTCCCTCACCATTGTTTTAACATTATCACCCAATACAGAGTCCTGTAAAAATACACAGGTCATCAGCGTATTGCATCACCTGGAGTATCAGGTGCTAGTTGGATGCCTCGGATAGTTACGGAACCTTGTATAGGCCTAAGTGGAGAGTCTATGGAAAAAAACGTAAAGCAAGGGGTTCAATGGGCATCCCTGCTGCACCCTTCTGCTATGTAAAATGGGATGGTCAGTGGAAGAGTTAATATGAGGAACCAAACATGCACCTCAATACATTACCTTGATCCAGGACACAAAAGGGAGGGATATCATATCATGACATGGTGTCAAACAGATAGTGCAGGTGGACCTGGTTGAATGCCTGCTCTTGATCCAGAAAGAGGACATAACCATGGCAAAAACCCTGTTTACTCCATTCAAGTACCTCCCAAAGCAGTAATAGATTATCAGTGATGTGTCGTGAGGGAATAGCACAACGCTGGGTCCTAGAAATCAGGACGTCCTCGGCCATAGCAAATCGCCTCGCTAACAATATAGCTAGGATTTTGTAGTCTGTATTTAATAGGCACAACGGTCTCCAACTTTCTAATAATGTCCTATCACCTTTTTTATATAAAAAAATGAGTAAGGTTTCACCCATGGAAGGGGATAGGGAACCTGTTACCAGCAACTGCGTGTATAGAACCTGTATTGTAGGGGCCAAGTAATCCACAAAGGTTTTGTAAAATTTGGGGGTAAGGCCATCTGTTCCAGGTGCAATATTTGAGGATAAACTTTTAATAGCATCTATCACCTCTGCCACTGATATAAGGAGAGTTAAAGCCTCTCGGAGATGGGTAGGTAAGAGGAATATCTGTGGGCAGAGCAGAGTGATTGGAGCAGTACAAAGCATCTGAAGCACCAAATTTTGTCCCGACATACTCCCATACAATATCCATAATAGAGACATGTTCGACTGAGGGAGGTGTTTCTGCAGAGGAGCGTAGAGCCCACATAAATCTACAATGGAGTCTGGCATTGCAGGCTCTAAAAGCATCCAGTGATTGTTTGGTTCCCTGAGTACCAAATTTTGACTCCCTCTTTAGGGACTTAGCCCTGTCATACTGGTAGGACAACAGTTGGGATTTAGGGAAGGTAATTTCCATCGAGAGATCCCTCTCTGAGGAATACATAATAGAAATATGTTTTTGCAGTTGATACCGCAGGTTTGGGTATTTCAAGTATCTAGAATTGTGTAAGTTATATGCTTCACAGTAGAAAAAGGAGCAGAAAACACGTTTAGAATTGTCCCACCATACGGTGAAGTCATCATAGGCACTTAAAACAGTCCATCTGGTGAAGAAGTCATACAACTAGTGGGAACGTACCAATGGATTAGACAACAACTAGTTATTAAGTCACCACAGCCATGCATTTGGGATGGGAAGGGACTCCACCAAGTAGGAACAAAATACAGCCAAGTGGTCAGAGGAGTCCACAAGGATGACAGTGGACCTATCTGTATAACATTAGCAGGGCACCATAATGTGGCTGTACTAAAGAGGGTGCCCACAATGTAGCCAATCAGGAGTTTGGGGCAGTGACACTGTGGCTGCCACCTCCCCAACACAGGGTGGGGGGGAGTTGATTATAAAATAGTAGGGGGAGGTGCGGTGGGCATAGCCCTCCCGCAGAAAATCATGCGCGCACAGTGTGCAGTCTGGCGGTGGGCAACCAGTTTCTTGCAGCTTGCCTGCCAGGCGATCTTTTGCCTGCACCGTAACTGATGGCACAAAATGTCTTCTGATCCAGAACTATCCACCTGAAATTCCTGGGATAAAAAGAAAAAATCTCTATGGGTGGTTAAAGTGCCCTTCACCAAGGTGGCTTTAGGGGTGCCTGGCAGAACTATTTGACTGTCCCTCAGGCGTGACGTCAATATGATAGTTTTCAGGGACACAGAATCACAGTACACCTTAGTTGTTTTCCCACCCAGATCTGTTAAACCTAAACCACATGTAACCCCTAGATGGCGCTATCCCAGGGGCTACTACCCCTGCCTGATTTGCCACTAACAGGTTTAGGGGCCTGGATCCAATGGCGGGTGCCTCCACCCAGAGGTCAGGGTTTGCAATAGTTAAACTAACTTGGTCACAGCCCTCTGGGACACTGCAACCCCTTTCTTCCCACTAGTGGCCCACACAATATATCAGAATTACCTTCACAGTATACACTTACCCCAGGACTGGTTCCGCACTGGGACCTCCTGTGAAATGAGATACAGTGCAACAATCACAGTACAGTACTTTAACATAGACAAATACCTCAGGCAGTATAACTTTGCTGAAACAAGCAGCTCTGATTTATTTAGGGGATATAACAAGGACAGGGGGAAATCAGGTTAATTAGCTTATCACTCTAATAATCTACCTATGGCTCTGTGCACAGGCCTATCCCTATCAGTTACTGTCCCTGGGTACCCAAGCCCTAGTGGCTAGTCCAAACCGTGGCAGCTGGTAGGGGCCCTTTCACACAGAAAGGAGAATTAAACAGTCAGCAGTACAGTAATTCCATTTGGATGTAATGTGGCAATTCAACGAGGCGAGCCTGAATTAGTACTCACGACCTCCAAATAAGATAGGGTCCTTCAATGTCAGCAGGGCTCACTTGAGGTACACAAACCTCTTTACACATCCATATAAAAGAAAGCACTATACCAGGCAGGCTGCATCTGTATCCCGATCGCAATTACTGCACAATACCCGGAGAACACACAGCAGATTCAGTTCCTGACAGACCGAGTGCAATTTTCAGCAATTCTTCCAGTCTTCTACAGGGTGAGCCTGGTTTCTACTCTTCAGAGATCCTTTGATTCTTTTCACAGGACGGATTCAGTCCTAACAAGCTGCAGACCGGAACTCTGGGCCTTACACACGTTTTTTGACTAAAACTGCACACTGAAAAAGTACAGGGCTCCTTCCTTCTTCACTGCCAAAGCTCAACTGAACTCCAACCGACAAAACCGGGCACTTCCTTTGAGTTCCTCCCAGTTCTTGACTGGATTGGCTGTCACCACAATAGACTGCTGCTGTTGGTCCAAAAGGCACTGAAGTCTAAACTACATCTCCCAGAGTCACTGCCCATACAATCCTCTTGTGGCTGGCTCAGATTATGAGTCCAAGTTCTGATTCGTCCAAGGCACCATTTTAGAGCTAGCTTACCCACACTGATTGGTCCAGTTCAGCAGTTCAAAACTAGAATGGGGAACTAGCAGACACAGTTCTGACTGCAAAGAAAGCAGGTTAGACAAACTGTAATTTCATTATTACTCTAAATAATTTCTGGCAAACAGTTACATCTTTCAGATAGGTTCCCTTTGCACTCCTAGTGACTGCAAAATGAAGTGAATTGGCAGCAGCTCGAGTGGTACTCAGAGAAGCACACAGTCCCCCATACAACTAATTATGTCTGCAAGCAGACAGCTCTTAAAGAGAACAGTACCAGAGGCTCTAAAAACACTCACTGATAAATGGCTTAAATGCCAAACACCATTCAGGCTTGGGGCATTCAAGCAAGCTCCTGGAAGTCTTTTGGGAACCCCCATTTGCAGGGGGGTTACACCCTTCCTGGCCTGGGAAAGCTTGACGTCCGCGTCAAGCAAGTACCCCCATAAGTTTCAACTGCAACCATATACATTTGCATTAGGCTCGCACATGTAATCATCAGTCAATATATCATTTTACCAAGAACACATTTCTGAAACATTGCAGTACGTCTCTTTACACAGTATTACATACACATTGTACCATAACTCAAGTTATTACCTCTTGTACATGAAACCTGAAGAGAGGGGCCCTTCCCTATCAGTTACCTTGGGGCTGGATGGGCAAGGGCACCATACTTAGAGGGCAACACAAGTAACTTGAGTTAGCACTGATGCTCAGTTTGGGCAATGAGCTCGGGGACACATACACCCTTTATGGACAACATTGAGAGGCAAGTCCACAGGCCTCCCAAGTGAATCATAACTGAGGTGCACCACAGGCTTTACAGCTCGACCAGTCTTTCTAGGGGAACTGTTATAGTCTCTGCACTCTGAGCCTCATTTTCAGCATTGTCCTCCCTTGTCAGGGAGTCTCCATGGGGTAGAGAGGCTAGAACTTGGGGCACTTTCAGCTCCAGGAGTTACAGTTTCTGAGTCCACAACATTTGGCTAGCATGGAGAGCTTTCGGACACTGGCAGTGGACTGTCAGGGCACTCAAAATACTCTTCTTGTTGGTGTATCACCAGTCTGCCCCAATCTATCATTTTCCTCCCTGAAAGCTCAAACAGTTCAACCATGCACAATGATTCCATTTCATCTGATCTGATGCTTTGCACTTCACTTTCTGGGAGCATTGGCTCCAGGGATGAAGCTGGGGGCTTAGACAGTCCAGAAGGCCCAGCTTTGTCTCCAGTATTGACTAGGGATTGCCCGAAACAATTGACTCAGTTCGTAAGAAGGATAGTATTCAAAGTCACCTCACTTTCTTCCGATATGGACTGACAGTCATGCTCAACTGGGACTTGTGGAGGGAACACTTTAACTTTGCTTCTGTAGGTGCAGACTTTCTTGGTCTTTTCTTAGCAGCAGCTCTAGTCACTGGTCCAGAGGGGCATCTTCTAGGGCTCAGACTCAATTAAGATTTGTCCAATGGGCAGTAAATGATTTCTATGCATTGTTTTTACATCTTTTGAATTATTCTCAGGCCTTACTTTGTACACTGGCAGATCATCTAGTTTGCCCACTACAATGTGAGGAGATGGTGCCATCTGTCAGCAATCTTGTGCTTGCCATGCAGTCCCAGATTTCTTAGCAATACCGATCTCCCTCCTGGAGTTCCTGTGCTTTCACCTTTTATCATACCTTTCTTTGTTGGCCAGATTTCTTTTTGGCAGCCATGGTTTGAGCCAGTTGATGCGCGAGTTAGCTGGGCCTTTAGCTTTTTACTACTGTAAATAGTTGTCAGCTTGAACCCCATCAGGAGAGACCCCAAAACACACATCTACTGGTAGTCGAGCTTCTCTTCCAAACATCAGGCTGTAGGGGAGAATCCAGTGGCATCACTTTGGTGCAGTTATAAGCATGTACCAGGGTGCTAATTTGTTGGCTCCATCTAGGCTTGTCCTTTGGGTGCAGGGTGCCTAGTATATCTAGCAAAGTGCGTGTTGAAACGTTCAGGCTGTGGGTCCCCTGGGGGTGGTAAGGAGTGGTTCTGGACTTTCGCACTCCCACAGAGAAAGCATCTCTTTGATCAGGCGACTCTCAAAGTCTCTCCTTGATCAGAATGGATTCTTTGTGGAGCCCCATAGTGAACAAAAAGTTTTCTACAAGTACTTTGGCCACAGTGGATGCTTTCTGGTCTTTGGTGGGAAAGCTTGGGCATATCTCGTGAAATGGTCAGTGACCACCAGCACATTACTGATATTTCTTTGATCTGACTCCAAACTCAGAAAATCAATACAGACCAACTCCATGGGTGCACTGGTGGTGATGTTAACAAGGGGCAGCCCTCTGGGGCAAAACTTTCCTCTGTAAGCGGCGACTACAAGTTCGAATGTGTTGTCCACATCAGCCCCATCTTAGGCCAATAGAATCTGGATCTCACCAAGTCAAGTGTTCTGTCTATACCAAGGTGCCCCATGTGGTTGTGCAAGGACCTCAGTACTGAGTCTCGAAAGGCAGTGGGCAGCACTAGTTGTTGTTTGTCTACTTGTCCCCTCTGTCTACTGTTTCTCTGTATAACAGTTTATTGATCAGTTTCAACTTAGGACCTTCTTTGTATAACAGTGCAGTTCTCAAATCAGTGGAGCGTAATTTGGACACATCTTTTCCTGCATAGAGGGCTTCTAAAGCTGCTTTGATCATGGGATCGCGATTGAGCCCGCCGAATACTGTCATTGTCCAGCTGAGGCAGTGCACCAATGTCTATTGCAGAAAAGTGGCAATAAGCAGCAGGTATGCAATTCTCAGAGGCTCCCAAGCAATCCACCATGCAGTCCACTGCGTCCGTGGACATTGTTCCTCCTGTCAAACTTCCGGCAGAGTGCCGAATGTCAGGTTCTGCCAATCGGACCCAATCATTCTGGGGAACAGGCCTCGGGAGAGAGCATCAGCATCTATGTGGTTCAGACCTGCTCGGTATTCGAGAGCATAGTCATATGTAGATAATGCAGAAAGCCACCTATGGCCAGTGGCATCCAACTTAGCTGAGGTCTGCACATGGGTCAAAGGATTATTGTCAGTTTTACTAGTATTTTAGCCCCATACAAGTACTCATGGAATTGGTCAACAATAGCCCACTTCAAAGCTAGGAACTCTAACTTATGTACAGGATAGTTCTTTTCGGATGGGGTCAGGCTTCTACTGGCAAAGGCCACTGGTCTCAGGCCATTCTCGTGCTCTTGGTACAACACAGCCCCAACCCTTGCAAGCTAGCATCAGTGTGCAGGACGTGAGGTTTTCTTGGATCGGCATAGGCCAGCACTGGAGCATGGGTAAGTTGATATATGATCTCATGAAAAGCAGTCTCACAATCAGGAGTCCAGCGGGCCCCAAATACTTCACTCGGATGAAAATACACTCTTTCAGTCTTGAGGCGCTGACTTTTGGTATTTTTGTGGGTTGGGGATACCCTTGAGTAAGGTTAAGTAAAGGCGGATCACTCTTGAATAGTCCTTGATGAGGCGCCGATAATAACCACAAAATCCCAGGAATCTTTGCAGTTCTTTTAGATTTTGGGCTGTGGCCAGGTGGTCAAGGCCTCAACTTTACTTGGTCGGTCTCTATTCCTCGGTGGATACTATGTGTCCCACATACTTTACTGATGTTTGAAAGAATTGACACTTATCAATGGACAGTTTAAGGCCAAAGTCCTCCAGTCGGTCCAATACCTTAAATAATCTGCTCTCATGTTCCTCCAGTGAGCTGCCAAACACAATAACATCATCTAGGTATACCAGGCACTCTAGTAAGTTCATGTCCCCACTGCACGCTCCATCAATCGTTGAAAAGTGGCTGGGGCACCTGAAATCCTTGAGGCATCCTCATGAATTCATAGAAGCCAGCGGACAGATAAAGGCCGTCTTCTCACGGTCCTCTGGGGCCATCGGGATCTGGTAGTACCCACTCGCGGAGATCCAGCACAGAGAACCACTTGCTCCCGTTTAGGCAGTCAAAGCATCCTGAATGCGGGGCATTGTGTACTGATCAGGGATAGTCCGCCGGTTTAAGGTGCGATAATCCACACACATCCTTACTGTTCCATTCTTTTCCTCACTACCACAATGGGGAAGCATAAGGGCTTCTGGATTCTTGTATTACACCAGCAGCTAACATCTCTTGCAGATGCCGTCTCACATCATCTATGTCAGCAGGTGCCAGGCGTCGAGACCTCTCACGAAATGGTCTTTCGCATGCAGCCGGATATTGTGCTCAGCTCCTTGCACGATCCCACATCCCATTCCTTTAAAGAAACACCTGGTCTCTCTGGGCAAGCTTCTCACTGATCCTCACTTTCCATTCAGCTGGCAGCGGGAGTCGCGAAATCAAACAAGTCAGGCGTTACTCTGTCATTCTTCCTTGAACTCTTGCTGCTGGGTAGCACTGCAGTGTTCTGCACAATGCACATTAGCCAGGATGCAACCTCTGTTTACTCGAATGTCTCTTTCAGACACATTATGAACTTGGACCATTACCCTTCTGGCATAAGCATATGGGCTCTAGCGGGCAAAATACTAGGCTTGACCAGCAGTCCCTCTGGCAATTTTCCATCGCCTGGTGCATCCAACATTAATATTTTATTCTTAACATCCTTTCTGATACGGACCTCTCCTGTAAGGTACACTGGGCATTTGGCGCCAGGATCAGAGACTCAGGATCCTTCTTCCATACAATTCCGACCGGTTCCTCTGGTTCTGTTTTTCAGCATCTCTCTGCCTCATAGGCCTTCTTAATTAAAGCGAGACTCTTAAACTCTACTAGTCTTTGACCCCTGTTTTCATAACACAACTGTGCCAGCCTTCGAACATATGAGCATTTGTTCCAATTAACAAAGGACACCATCATACAGTCCAGTGGGGACACACTAAGGCTAGGGTCTCTACTTGTTCGGCCACTCCAGCCACGGAGGTGGGGAAAGACAGCCAAATTCGGATATACCCGGAATAGGGTAGGCCTTTCTTAACCCTTATACATGCAGTCCTTCTAATGGTTGTAAGTGCGTCTGGCAAATGCTTCTGATACCAATCCTGGAACATAATTGTCACTTGGGAGCCACTGTCTAATACAGCTCTTGTAGACACTCCATTCACCTTTACAGTGGTCTCCATGGAGGGACCCACTATTCTGGACCAGTCTGAGAGGCGGTAGTGGGGCCTGGGCAACTGACCTTGCCACAAGGGCGTGAATTAGCATTTTTGGTGCCCTCACTGGGATCATGTCGTGCACCTCTTAACCACTGATTTCTTCTCGAAGCTCTCCTTGTAGCCTATATGCAACTTTGTCAGTGTCTTTTGGGGACTGGCATTCCTTTTCATGTGCCCATCTTTCCCTGAATTATAGCAAAACATACTTTCTGGGTTTGAGCTGGCCGAGGCGCCACACTGGGAGCCAGGCGGGGTATTACTAACTGGAAACCTGGGTGCCATCTCTGTCTGCGGCGTGATAAGCATTTGGAGACATCTCGTCAGTTTCTCCACTTCCATGGTCAAGGATTTGAGTTTGGAGCTGTTATCAGCAGGAGATACATGGGTGGGTACCCCCACCCCCATAGCAGATGCAGTCGGATATAGGTCAGGGCCCGTACTTGCAGGCGTGGCCTTCATAAAGGGACTGTTTTTGAATTCCCGGATCTCTCTCAACAGTTAGCCCCATTGTGGCATATCTTTTCCTTGTCAGAGCACTCATTGACTGTCAACCTCTGCCCTGAACTTCACTTGATGGGTCACCCTCAGTCACTCGGTCGTAGCCACAGCTGTTGGTGCAGGTACCTCCGAGTCGCCTTTCTCAACTCCTCGATTTCTCTCATTAACTCATCATAGGAGGGTGGGATTCAGTCGATTTGCCAGGCGTAACTGGAAGCAACAGCAGTTCTGAGAAGGGGCAGACTTAAGGATTCTGTCCAGTCTGGTTCGGTCCAGTTCAATCGCTGGCAAACTACCCTTTCTGAGGCATTCTTGCAACAATTTTTCCAGCCGAGAGACACACAGACAACAACTCCCTGGTACTGTTGTGCATTTCTTACTCTCCACCATAGGTCCTCATCAGAATCTGGGCTCCCATACACATTCTCCAAGGCCTCAAGATAGGCCTGTGCAGTCGCTTCAGGGTTACTGGCCGTTTAGCACGGATGGTAGCCAGGGCAGGACCTCGAGGCTCTCACTAACCCTCTTTAGCTTTGCCTTCCGAGCATTGCCATTCTAGCACTTGGGGGCAACATAGTCTATCCAGGTCTCCCAGTCATCCTCCCTTGGGGTGGGAGGGTGCCAGAGAAGATCCTCAACCTTCGGTAAGAGTCGTGACTAATGGCAGGTGCAGAAATGGAGTCTGCATTGGTTCAGCCACCACACGGGCACTGGAGCAGGAGAGGGTGTTGGGGAGAACACCCCAGGTGGCAAGAATAGTTTCTTCAAGTCCTCCACAGTTTTCCCCTCCCAGCAACCATTCAGCAAATTTCTCCTCAAAAGTTTCAGATAGTGGTGGGGCTGATTCCCCGGTCTTTACTGTCCTTAGTTATCACTCTCCAAGCAGTGAGGGCTCCTCTGGGGTAATGGTCTGTGGCACTTTGGAGCTATCTATGGGATCCTTAAACTCTACTAGGGCCAGGAAAGTGTGGGTGAGCAGATTAGCATGCCGACCCACCACCACAGGGTTTTGTAAACCTTCCACCTTGGAAAGTACTCCCTGCACAGTGTCCGATTTGATACCCAGGGGATGTCCAGGATAAGCATAGCATTTTGGGGGTCGATCTCCTCCCCAGTACACCACTCCACCAGCCGGTGCACAGCCACTTCTGTCGGGGTACCCATTTTTTTCTTAACAGTGGTTCGTAATTATGGCCACTAGAGGACACACAATCCCAGCGGTGAGCCTCCAAGATGTAACCCCTAGATGGCGCTATCCCAGGGGCTACTACCCCTGCCTGATTTGCCACTAACAGGTTTAGGGGCCTGGATCCAATGGCGGGTGCCTCCACCCAGAGGTCAGGGTTTGCAATAGTTAAACTAACTTGGTCACAGCCCTCTGGGACACTGCAACCCCCCTTTCTTCCCACTAGTGGCCCACACAATATATCAGAATTACCTTACAGTATACACTTACCCCAGGACTGGTTCCGCACTGGGACCTCCTGTGAAATGAGATACAGTGCAACAATCACAGTACAGTACTTTAACATAGACAAATACCTCAGGCAGTATAACTTTGCTGAAACAAGCAGCTCTGATTTATTTAGGGGATATAACAAGGACAGGGGAAATCAGGTTAATTAGCTTATCACTCTAATAATCTACTTATGGCTCTGTGCACAGGCCTATCCCTATCAGTTACTGTCCCTGGGTACCCAAGCCCTAGTGGCTAGTCCAAACCGTGGCAGCTGGTAGGGCCCTTTCACACAGAGAAAAGGAGAATTAAACAGTCAGCAGTACAGTAATTCCATTTGGATGTAATGTGGCAATTCAACAGGGAGCGACCCTGAATTAGTACTCACGACCTCCAAATAAGATAGGGTCCTTCAATGTCAGCAGGGCTCACTTGAGGTACACAAACCTCTTTACATCCATATAAAAGAAAGCACTATACCAGGCAGGCTGCATCTGTATCCCGATCGCAATTACTGCACAATACCGGAGAACACACAGCAGATTCAGTTCCTGACAGAGTCAATTTTCAGCAATTCTTCCAGTCTTCTACAGGGTGAGCCTGGTTTCTACTCTTCAGAGATCCTTTGATTCTTTTCACAGGACGGATTCAGTCCTAACAAGCTGCAGACCGGAACTCTGGGCCTTACACACGTTTTTTGACTAAAACTGCACACTGAAAAAGCACAGGGCTCCTTCCTTCTTCACTGCCAAAGCTCAACTGAACTCCAACCGACAAAACCGGGCACTTCCTTTGAGTTCCTCCCAGTTCTTGACTGGATTGGCTGTCACTCACAATAGACTGCTGCTGTTGGTCCAAAAAGGCACTGAAGTCTAAACTACATCTCCCAGAGTCACTGCCCATACAATCCTCTTGTGGCTGGCTCAGATTATGAGTCCAAGTTCTGATTCGTCCAAGGCACCATTTTAGAGCTAGCTTACCCACACTGATTGGTCCAGTTCAGCAGTTCAAAACTAGAATGGGGAACTAGCAGACACAGTTCTGACTGCAAAGAAAGCAGGTTAGACAAACTGTAATTTCATTATTACTCTAAATAATTTCTGGCAAACAGTTACATCTTTCAGATAGGTTCCTTTGCACTCCTAGTGACTGCAAAATGAAGTGAATTGGCAGCAGCTCGAGTGGTACTCAGAGAAGCACACAGTCCCCCCATACAAACTAATTATGTCTGCAAGCAGACAGCTCTTAAAGAGACAGTACCAGAGGCTCTAAAAACACTCACTGATAAATGGCTTAAATGCCAAACACCATTCAGGCTTGGAGCATTCAAGCAAGCTCCTGGAAGTCTTTTGGGAACCCCCATTTGCAGGGGGGTTACACACAATTAAAATCACCTTCCGAAAATATCAACCGGGTGGTGTATAAAAATGATTGAATGGTTTGAAATAGGCGAACCCTGGCCGCTTTGGACTTGGAAGCAGAAACAATAATCACCCTGAGGACAGTGGACCTAATTCAAGATCCAATAAAAGTGCACTCCTTGGGGAGAGGTCACGCAGTCTGGTCAGCCTGAACTCAAAACCTCTAAGGAGAATCCCAATCCCATCACACAAATCCATCCCTTGACACCATAATGAGGGACCTTTACTCCATGCCTTTTTGACAGCAGATAGTTCATAGAAAGTCTTGATGCGCGTATCCTGCAAGAAAATTATATCACCTGGAAGCGAGTGTAAAACTGTTAATGCCAGCAACCTCTTTCTGTAGGACTTTATACTGTTAGTATTCAAGAACAAGGAGAGACGCAATAGGAAAGGCAGAAAGGTCAAGTGGGCAGTCGCCCTCCAAGCTGTGTCTGAGAGTAAGTTCAGCTCCAGACTCATTTAGCAAGTTGTAGACCCTGCCCATCTTCTGCATCTGACGGGATATCTTTCTGGGATGAGGAGGAGATTGAAGCATCAGGTCCTCCCCCTAAACCCCCCTTAGTCGCCCTATTGGGAGGGAGAAGCCAGAGCAGTGAAGGCATTGCATAGAGATGGAGCAGGAAAAGTGGAATGTTCACCCTTCCCTTTGGTTCGTCTATGACATTTCTTAGCAGAGACGAGAAAATTCCATATCCAGTGGAGGAGTGGAGGGGGGTGCATAGGAGTAGGGGTGACGGTAGAAATGTAGGGCATCTCCGATGAGACTGCCTCTGATGTCTTAGTGTCCATAGGCGGATGCAGGGTGGTGGAACTCCCAGGCACTGAAGAAGGTGGTGAGGAAATCATGTCCATATCTGTGGGGACATCCATTCGAGTTGGGGCAGGGTCATCATCAACCACCTGTGTTTGGCCCAAGGTGATGATGGCATCCTGATTCAGGACATCCAAACGGTTATGCAAGACCCAAAGGCAGTCCCAAAAGGAGTGGCCCTGCTCCTCACAGAGATTACAGCAAAAGGGGTTGGGACAGTCACGCGTGAGATGACCATACTCGAGACAGCTAGAACATCGGGCCGCATCACAAGTGTAGCTGAGATGGGTATGGGATCCACATTTGTGACATGTTTTGGGCTGGCCCGGATAAAAGCATATACCTTTGTCACTCCCTGTGTAAAAACTACCTGGTAAATGTCCAATACCAGCAGCAGTCTGTGGTAATGTGACATTAATCTTCCAACCCACTGTCCAAACCTGTTCAGAATCAATGATGGGGATGGGGGTATCCAGGACCTCATAGCGCTTTTTACCCCAATATAACACATCAGAAATGTTAACACATTCGTTCCTAAGTAAAACGGTAACCGTCTTCACTGTGGGCTTAGTCAGAGGGACTGCAATAAACGGAATCCAAAAGGGGGACTCCTTCACTTTCTCATATTTAAGCCAGAAGCAATCTAAAGAGACTGCGGTACAAAAACAGATGTCAAACATTTCTTCATCTGCAATATGAAGAACAGCATACAAATCAGCAGCTACGTAACCCAAAGATTCCTTTAGCAACTTTCTAATTACATAAACCCTATCAGGAGGATAATCCAGCCCCCCCCCACCACCACCACCATAGCGCAATTGAATCACATTATGTTTCTGAATAGGGTCCCTCACAGTATTAAATGAGTCAAACATTTTTGGATGGGGTGAGAAACAGGAGTGTCAGTTGTGCACGGGGTGGAGTATGTCCAGGAAGGGATTGTCCAGCAGCCAAAACTGTAGGAGTAGCAGAGGACTGCTCTGAGAAGTAACCATTGTGGGCTGCAAATAGAGAGGTAGACCCCTTCTCAGTAGTGGGTGAAACTCCCAGCTTAGCTGCCTATCCAAGGACAGTAGCAGAAGTAGCAAATCTCTCTGAGGGTACAGGAACCCAGGAAACCCTATCTGCCACCTTCATCCATTCCGCTGCAAACAGAGATGTTTCGGTGGACCAGTTTGACAAAGTTTTGCACGTAGGTGTGTGTGGTAGACCACTCGTTGATTGTAAAGAGGGTGCTGAGCCTTTTGCAATGGGACTAACTGCTCAAGAGATTATGGACAGGGAACCAGTGGACTGCCATGACTCAGCAAAAATATCAGGCTCCTGAACAGCATTTGGAGCAGTTAAGGGAGCGCTGCCAGGTAACAAGGAGGCAGCAGACAAAGGCAGGGCTGCAGGGGGTAGAGCTGGGTTGCAAAGTTGCTTCTGGTTGGAGTCAAGTACATGCCGTGGTGGGGGTACAAAGGCATGTTCACATTCAGAAATATCCTGATGTAGGGCAGTGGTGGAGGTACAGTTTCAAGAGGATCCCGCGTGGATCCAGCGACGCTCGTGTGGGTCATGCAATAGAAAGCAGACGCAAGCTGCTTCTTTTTAAGCTCATACGTCCATTCCTCTTCTTCCAGAAGAGCAGACAAATGGTATTTTTTCAGATTCAGATCTCGTCTTAAGCACTCTTCTACCAGCTGCATTGCAGCTACTTTCAGCACCAGTAGCTCAGAAGGCAAACTAGAAGTAGTGGAATCAGAAAGATCCATGGCTTTGGTAGGCATTCCAAACATCTCCTTGGCAAGTTCACAGATGGCCTCTGGTAAGACAGAAACAGGGGAGAAAGTCCGCTCCCCTGTCCCTAGCACTTGATCACAATGAAGCTCCTTCGAAGAAGCCATCTTGGCAAAACACCAAACAACCTAGGGACCCCTACAGGCGAGTAGGGGAATTTCCCCAATGTCCTGGCCAAATTTCCCCCATTTCCTAAAACAGCACCAGCAACTTGATTCAGTATATCATTTTGGATCTGTGTAAACCCCAAAAAACTAAATAAATAGATAATCAGATAAGGCCTTAAGATGTTTCTAGTTTAAAAAACAAAGACGTTATATGATTGCTTAACTTCTATAGAATTTGTTGATGTAGCTGGTTTCAGAACTTTCTGAACACCCCAAACAGTCCACCCCTCGTGATGCCGTAGTCTCTTTTTGCTGCATCATGAATAGCTAGACTGTGTGGGTCATAGCCAATGTTCAGGAATAGATCAAGGGCTGTAAACAGATACATTTTTGAGTGGTTACACCTTTATAGAGGGCAACCAGTTTTGCACTTCAGTTACGTAAAGGGAAGCAGATACAAAGCAACCAGCTACATCAGAAAATTCTACAGATGTTGAGCAGTCATCATTTTTTTATGTTCATCATGATCATACACTCACATGCAGCAAACATTTTGTTAGGAGACAGTCTTTTGAGGGGTGTGACACTGTCAGTCCAATGCAGCGTGGTCTGCAAGGGACTTGTCAGTGTCACACCAGTCATCAGCCAGGCTGATCATGACATTGTTCTGGCTTGCTGGGCAGAAACCTTGTGTAGTTCAAAGGAGAGAGCTGACCCAGTCATAGGTTGGCTCTTTCTTTTGGTCTATGGCACCCAGCAAGTACAGCTGATTTGTCATGATCAGCCTGCTGAGGTTGAATTACACAGTCTGAAAACCAGCACTCAGAGCCTGTATTAGGATAAATCCAGGTCCAGTCCAAAAGTAGTAAATACTAAGGTATTTTATTCAGTGCACATGCACGAAAAGAACCAACAGGCATACAGATAAAGAAAAGCTTACTAGCCCAGCGCTTCGACTCAAAACTGAGTCTTCATCAGGGGGTAAAAGTTAGATGGTGAGAGATGATCTTATATAGTGGATCCAATTAAGAAATGTAATCAATTAAACCAAACACGTATAAAAAAAAAAGAAAATCATTTCCCTTTGGCTATGTAATCAGTGTAGTAGTTTGTTTTAAACACTAGGTGGGGCTGATATATTAAAGCACAATACATCCACAACTTAATAGGTGACATGTTCATAACATTTGAAATACAGAACACTGACAACAGTGGTATTCTCTGACACTAACCCCTTTGTGAAAAACATAGTACATTGGCATCGCTTTATTGACGATGTTCTATGTATTTTGAGTCGAAGTGCTGGGGCTAGTAAGCTTTTCTTTATCTGTATGCCTGTTGGTTCTTTTTGTGCATGTGCACGGAATAAAATACCTGAGTATTTACTACTTTTGGACTGGACCTGGATTTATCCCTGCTACAGGCTGTGAGTGCTAGTTTTCAAACTGTGTTTACTTGCGGGCTGGCTGCCCTAACTTTGCAGCACTACTCAGTTGTTTAGTGCTGATCGCAGCACTCCTTTCCTGTTGTGTCTGAGGTTGAATTGCACTCTGTAAAAAAAAAAAAAATCCATCAGTGTCTGTTGCTACTGCCGCCGTTACTATTCCCCCACCCAACCCTACTGCTAAGCACCCACCACCCCACCCCCACAAATGCAACACCAACACTGGGGGTGCCCAATCCCCAGTGTCGCCACCTGAAATAAAGAAAACTGTCCCTTGTAATTTTTTATATACCCTGTAACAAAGAAAACTGTTAATCAATGTCTGTTTCTGCTGCCACCGTTAATGCCCCCTCCACCCAACCTTCCCTTTCAGCTCTCACCCCCCCACACACACACAAACATAACACTGACACTGGAGTGCCCAATCCCCCAGTGTCACCACCTAAAATAAAGAAACCCATACCTAGTAGTTTTTTTTAAATTAAATATACCCTATGAAAAAGAAGACTGTCCATTGATGTCTATTGCTGCTGCCGTTGAGTTTCATACCCAGCCCTCTCACTCAGCACCCCTGCCCCTAAAATCTGTAACACTGACACTGGGGTGCGGTACCTAATCCCAGTGATGCCACCTGAAATAAAGAAACTGTTCCTAGTAGTTTTTTTTAAACATACCCTGAAAAAAAAAAACCATTCATCGATGTCTCTTACTGCTACCGTTAGTTGGTTAGTTAGCACCCATCACCCCACTCCCCCCAAACCCTTACTTACCCACCAGGGGTCCAACACCATAATCCTCTCTAGATTACAGACACGTCTTCACTCTTCAACTCTGGACCACAAACTGAGGAAATCAGGTATGTACTGTAGTTCAATTGGATTTTGAACTTAGTGGCATAACTTGGTAATTTTTTGAATATTTTTGCCCCAGATTTTCAACATGCCTTTTTTGGGACCTCACCTCATGAACAATGGCAGTGACATTAGGCAGCTCTGTCCTGAAAGATGATTTTGTGGTCGCTGCATGAAATCACCTTTCGGACAGGAGTGGAAAATTTTCTCTGCCCTTCTTCATGAGGTGGGGTCATAAGAAGGCTAAGTTGAAAATTTAGGGTAAAAATATTAAAAATCAACAAAGTTATGAGCCTACACTGAAATTTGTGAATGCAGGCTGGTAACTTTGGTAATTTTCAATATTTTGAAAGTTATTAGCCTACCTTGAAATTTGTAACTTTGGTAATTTTCAATATTTTGACCTCAGATGGCTGCAAAAAAAAAAGGGATAAAAATTACTCATCTAAATATCCGCAGTATCCTCCATAACCTGGCTGAACTGACTGCTTGGGTGACCCTGTATGAGCCTGACATTCTGGGACTTACGGAAACTTGGTTGAAGCCTGGTATTCCTGACTCTGCATGTGCTATTCCGGGTTACAGCCTCATCAGGCGGGATAGGACTGGCACCAAACGTGTGGGGGGGGTACTATACTTCAGGGGACACCTAAATGCATTCTTGGTATCCCTATCTCTGCTCAACCCCACAGGTTGTGAGTTCATTCACTCCCTCTTGCTACTTGGTAGCTCCAAAAAGGTGCACCTGGTCTCTGCCTACAATCCCCCAAAGGGTGGCATACCCGGACTATCCTTTCTGCTTGACCACTTAAAGGGCACTGTGGGGTCAAATGAAGTCCTTATCCTGGGGGATCTCAACCTCAACTGGTCGGGGCGCAATATCAAGCTGTTTGAGCCGCTTTCTGTCTGGCCTAGCCCTTTGTCAGACCATCTCGGACCCACTCGTATCTCCTCCAGGGGGATGAGGGCTAAACATCGACTGGTTATAGCAACCGACCGGATAAATCCTGCATTCTGGTACTCTCCCGGACGCGATAACAGATCAGTCTCCCATCTACTGCGTATGGGGATCCTCTGCCCCCAAAATTCCCAGTTGAGTGATTCAGGTCAGGGATTACTCCAAACTTATCCTAAACGACTACCTGAATGACCTACATCGTACTGACTGGGCCAGGGTACTTAGTACCAGTAACCCGACCATTGCAATAGACCAATTCCTATCGATTCTCATCCCCCTGCAGGATAAGCATGCTCCCCTCACAAAAAGAAGAGTGAGGGGCACAGTCACCAAGTGGCTGCGTGGTGGACTACTTGCTCTCATGAAGCAGAGAGACAAGTGCTGGATCAACTACAAAATTTCTGGTGACCCACTTGTTCACCTTGAATATCGGCGACTCTGGAACTCTTGCAAGGCTGCTATACGCACCGCCAAGAGTGAATTCTGTAAATCAGCTTTGCTTAATTCGGCCTACAACCCCCGGAGTTTCTGGAAAAACATCAAAAGTATGGTGGGCGTGTCCGCCATGCACTCGGCCGCTGACATGAACATAGAGGGGGCCAACTGCAACAACCCACTGACTATCGCCTCTGCGTTCAACCGCCTGTTTTCAGAATCGCCGGCCACCCCTCACCTCCCTTCCCCCTCCACGGAACCTCAGGGCCACCCCCCCCTTCACCCGGCCTCCTTTTTACCTCAGGCAAGTCTCTGCCAGGGAAACTAAAACTCTTCTAGCCGGGCTCCCACACCACTCAGGGGCTGGCTATGATCACCTTGAGCCTAAGCTTCTGAGCCTTGGGGCGCCCTACCTTGCTTGGCCGATTACCCAGATATTTAACTCTTCCCTCACCTCTGGATGTACCTGATATATGGAAGGTGGCCAAGGTTGTCCCGGTGTTCAAGCACGGTGACCCCAAGGAGTTAAATAACTACCGCCCCATTGCCATTCTCCCTGCTACCAGCAAGCTACTTGAAAAAGCTGTGGCTGGACAAATCTCTCATTACCTGCAGGAGTATGCTGTTCTCTCCCCAGCCCAGCATGGCTTCAGGAAGGGGCATAGCACGTCCACCACTCTCGCTGTGGTCATCTCCCAGGTCAGAGCCGTCACAGATGTTGGAAAACTGACTGGGGCCATCTTTGTCGACCTCTCTAAGGCCTTCGACCGAGTTGACCATAATCTCCTTATCTCCACCCTCCTTGGGCAAGGTTTCTCCCCCCGAGCTCTTGAGTGGTTCACCAGCTATCTTGGGGGGAGACAACAATACACCTGCTTTAACCATGCTCTTTCGGGCCTCTCCCCAGTTAGTTGTGGTGTACCCCAGGGGTCCGTTCTTGGTCCCATTCTGTTCTCCCTCTATGTAAGTGAACTCTCTTCAGTCACAACCCTCGGGTCTGCTAAGCTATATGCGGATGATCTGGTATTACTATCTAGTGCTTCGAACCCTGTTACCATCAACTCCGACTTTGGGCGTAGCCTAAACTGGCTCGCGGCACGCAAGCTTACCATAAATCTATCCAAAACTCATGCCATGTTATTCAGGTCGGCAGCCAAAATCACTTGTTGCCCCTCCCCCCTCGCTATAAATGGTGGGAATGGCTCTCTCTTGCCTGTCCTGAACTCTGCAAGGTACCTAGGAGTGACCCTAGACCCCCAACTTGATTTTGCTGAGCATCTCCGGAACATTTGCAAAGCGTCAAACAGTAAGCTTGGCCTTGCCTACAGGGCCAAGGACTGCATCACCCCGGTGGCTCGGCTCGCCCTAGCCAGGGGGATCCTCCTACCTACACTCTACTCTCGGGCATGTTGGCTTCACGGCCGTCCCAGATGCCTCCTAACAAAATGGGGCCAGCTTATAACAATGTCTGTCGATTTGCACTCTCCGCCCATCGCCTTACGCATCGGTGTGCCTTCTATGCCCGGCTGGAGTGGCTTCCCCCTGATAAACACCGAGCCTTTGTCTTTGGTAGCTTTGTAGACAGCATAGTCTGCATAGCTTGCCCCCGGCACTTACCCTTCCCCTCAACACTGCACCGGCCATCTGTAGGCCCAGCCTCAGCTCTGGCTACACGCAAAGTCCCCAGGACCCGCTCCCACACCGGGATTGGGCCTTCTCCACCTATGCCCCCAGATTCTGGAACTCCCTCCCTGCTCCAGTTCGAGTCGCCCCATCCCACTCCGGCTTCACAACATCCCTCTGGAACTTCCTCAATGGGGCCTCCACCTGTCCTTGTGGAAATGTGTAGCTGCCACCCCCGGCTGCCTGTCTCCTCTTCCACCCGGTAGGTTTTCAGCCTCAACCACTTCTCCACCCCTGCACTTATTTGCTCTCGTGGCCACCCTACTCCCCACCCTCAAGCAGTTCATGACCCCTACTGCTCCCCTCCGGTCTGCACGCACCTTCCTGCCCCCCCACGCTGTCTGGGATCCCCTCCCTTCTTGCTCCCCTTCTTGCTTCCTTCTTCGGGGCTCCTGTAGGTCCCTTCGCTATCCCCCGACCTCCCCACCGGGGCCTGCCACTGGTACGGGGCAGTACTCCCCTGCTGCTCGTGCTTGCCTTGCTGTGGTGGTCTTCCAGGTTGGGTTCCTCACCTTCTTGCTATGCTGCCCTCTGCAAAATCTTGCCCCCTTGGTCGTTTTTCCCGACCGCCATGTGGGGAGTCAGCAGATTCTGCCCCTCCCTCTCTCTTACCCCCTGTACTTGTTGCTCTCCGCACCCTGCCACAATTGTGAACTTATGTATTAACGAGCCTGTAGTTGTATTCTCGTTTGTTGCTCTGACCATGTACTATTGTCATTATGCTGTTACCCCGGCCCCACCTGTGTGTGGGTGTGACTGTTCTTTTGTCCATTCAATGTCCTGGGTACTGTTTTCCATTTGGTCCACTTGTAGTTGTGGGCCTGTATGCTACCCTGTATTTGTACCATGTTTCTCTGTACTGTAACCTCCCGGGTCGCTCCTGAAAATAGGCACTCGATGTCTAGTGTGCTTACCTGGTTAACAAAAACAAATAAATAAATAATTGTAACCATTTCTTCACAGCACCTCGTGAACGTCACAGCTGTCATTTTTCAAATCCTGGCCAAAATGTGTTTTTGTGTCCTGAAAGGTGATTTCGCACACACTACATGAAATCACCTTTCAAGCAGGAGCTGAACATTTCCTCCACCCTTGTTCATGAGGTGGGGTCATAAGAAGGCTTTGTTGAAAATGTGGGGTAAAAAATATTAAAAAACAACAGTTTTAAGCCCTCATTGAATTTTACAAATTCAGGCTCGTAACTTTGGTAATTTTCAATATTTTTACCCCACATTTTCAACATAGTGATTTCTTTACAGCACCTCATGAATGTGGCAGCTGTCATTTTTCAAATTCTGGCCAAAATGTCTTTTTGCACTTATGGCGTGAAATCACCTTTTTGGCAGGATTTAAAAATGTTCTCCACCCTTGTTGATGAGATGAGCTCACAAGAAGGCTATATGGGGTCAGAGAAGGCTGTGTTGAAAATTGAGGTAAAAATATGAGAAAAAAAGTTTTGAGTCTACGTTGCAGTTTTTCAATGCACACTTGTAACTGTGGTAATTTTCAATATTTTGATGCCAACTTTTCAACAGAGCCATTTTTTCACACCACCTCATGAATGTGACAGCTGTCATTTCTCAAACCCTACCCAAAATGTGTTTTAACACTTGTGGCACAACATGATGTTTCAGCCATTGTTTTATAATTATAAAATGGTAAGGGAAAATCCTGAAATCTGATTGGTTGTTAATGTAGCAATTGTGTTCCACGCATGGAAAATAAAAAGTGCTGCCAAATGTGCACTGATCACCACTGGAATCATTAAGCTAACAGAATGTTAAGGATTCAACTGGCAGCCATTGTTTTTTGCCCTGTAACTGTAAGCATTACATTTACTTGCATGGGGCCCTAAAAATAGAACAACCTTAAATATGTAATAAAACAGATTAATTAAATGTTTCCCTGATCATCACATTCTCCTTACACACATAAACAAATTAGAAACATTAAGTATTGTTTATAGTTTTCATTACAACTGTTTCTTTGCTGACAATGAAAAATCCCCCTTCTATCTTTACTTGCTCATCAGGGAAATCTCTTCTCCTTGCCCTGACAGGGAGATAATTGAGTCTCTGGCTGTAACAGAGGCCTTTGTTGTGTGTGTGTGTGTGTGTAAAGTATATTAGGAGAGTAACATTCTAGAAGTGGAACTGAGCAGAATTTTGAATCCATGTATTCCATGGTAAACATTCCATGACAAACATTCCATATCTTGAATGTGGGGAAAAACAGAGAAAAAAAACAGGAAGAAGAAAGTAGGCAACAGTGCAATGACATCATCTATGACATCATTTGTAGTGGGTGGGAGGACTATTTTATCATAAATGCACACAAGTAAATCTATTGTTTCTACATATAAACATGCTTTTCCCAACTGTAAAAAGTTTTCAAAAAAGGAGCCCATTTTATAAGCGCAATAAGGCACTCCGGGATGTGCGTGGAACACATTTTACTGCACGGCCAGTGGCTAAAGTCACCCGGCCTTTGGCCTCATGCCTTATTACACCTCTGGCTGTTGTAAAATGTGTTCCACGCACACCCCATCATGTCTTATTGCTTACATGACACCTGCCATGCTCAGAAGGAGTGGTCATAAAAAGATTATGTTGAAAATTTGGGGTAAAAATGTGAAAAAACAACTAAGTTATGAGGAAACTAATTGTTTCAACATTTGCTCATAACTTTATTTTTTGCATATTTTGGCCCCTAATGTTCAACATATACCTTGTGTTACCCCACCTCCAGAACATGGCAAATGTCATTTTTCAAATTCCCACTGAAACTTGTTTCCACAGTCACACAGCAAAATCACCTTTCGGACGGGATTTTAAAAATTCCACCTGTCTTTTTCATAACGTCAGGTCATGAAAAAAACATACGTGTGCATGTGTGACACATGTGTGCGCGCGTAGGCGCACATGCACGCGGGAACCCTGTGCCCCACTCCTGGCTATCGCTGCCACCCCCACCTGCCTACGCTTCCCACCGGACCTCCACCTGGTGGGAGCAGAACTATGGGGGTGCGAGCAACCACCCCTGGGAGGGGAGAGCTACCTTGCAGCTGCTCGATCCTGCTCCATCCCTCCCCCCCATGTCGGCTCCCTGACAACCCTAGGTTGTTCCCAAACCCGGGTTATTGGCGTAGTGCAAGGTAGACTGTTGGACATTTGATGTCAACATGTGGGAGCCCACTTAAAAGTAGATATTGCATCTCATCTGCTCTATCCTGGGTAACTATATAGTTAAAATGCATAAAAGCAAGGGCCGGTACAACAGCAATACCAGCAGTGAACATTTAGCATTGACAAATGCTTGTTTAAATCTAGGGACAGTTTGGACCAGTTCTATGACGCTGGTTCAACAGAAAATATGTCGTCTGCCGTTACAGCGACGACACTATGTTGACTGCAATTGTGGTCTGCATTGTGCCGTTGGAAAAATAATGTGTTTTTTGCAAGGGATGCTCCCGGCCCCCCGCATTGTTTTATTATCAACTCCAGGTCAGAGCTGACTCGGGAAGGGGGTGCAACACCCGTGGAAACCATGCCGGGGTCCTAAGTGGACTTTACCGTGATCTGTCATGGTCGCTGGCGACAACATTGCTGTAACGTTTTCGCTGCAGTGGAGGCATACCTTTGGGGCCTAAGTGTGGTTAACAGTATCCCTCTGTGCAACATAAAGCTACATCAGATGCATCTTTGTGGAATACATGCAGCTTTTGTAAGTGATATGTAGGATCATAGTGGTACTATAATCAGAGTAAGTAAAGAATTAGCTTTTTTTTAAGCAGCAGCATTTGTTAATTACCATATATTTTTTTTATTGCAATAAGGTTCGTCTGGCATTTTTCTTTTCGTATTCTTTCATTCCTGAACCAAGATATTGAAGTTCTTAAAAGTTTCCACTCCTGTGCCATGCGTGCCATGAAAAAAGTACTGTGTTGTGCTGTTTGGCATCAGAAACACGTGGTGGCACCATCCTAATACAGCTCCAGTATAAATCTAGCATATATATTCAACAGGTAACCTTGGTGGAAGAGATTATTTAAAAATGGTTAGTGACAGCCATCTTTAATAACGTGTCATTGATTACAAAATTAGTTGTAAAAGCTGTTTTAACAATATCTGAGAAAACTAAAAATATACAGAGCATGAATCTCAGGATGTCAGAAGTACATTTTTGTTGAAAAACTATATGATTATATTTTTTTCACCGACTAACAAATACTGCTGCTTTAATTATTTTTATATTTTAACTATGTGGTTTTAAGGCTTCAGGGCAATAGTCATGTGGGGTATGAACTGATTTTCAGCCAGCAAGATTACAAGTTTCCCAGGCTGTAGGTTTACAGCACGAAATCTAGTTTACAGATGTAGATTTTGACACATTAAATAATTTGTCAGAATTGTGTGTTTTCTACTGACTGAGCATCTTTCTCCGGACCAGATTTTTCTCAGAATGGTACAGCAGGAGAGGACACAGGGCAGGGCTACCTGTGTGTCCAGCCGTGTCCAGCCGTCACTGCCTCTGTCCCATTATCCCAGCATGAGACTGAACTCCAGTCAGAAAGGCCAGCTGACATGTGTCACACCTCATGTGAATCCAAAGAAATCAATCAGGAGCTGCTGCACTCGGGAGCCATTTGTTTGCCAGGTATGTAGAACAAGATCATGTCTGATGAAAAACAAACGCTTCTTTAAGTAAAGACCAGCGAGTGTAGTGGAAGTTTGGTTTACTTCATGGTGTGTGCTGCCGACTGATCTACAACTTGTCTTGACTATAATATCCTGAACTTCACAAAAAGAGCAGAGGCTATTTTTTTTTTTTTTTTTTAAACATTGTCAACTGCTGTTGAGTTACTTCTACAAATTTATTTTCTTATAGCAGCAACTGCTGTTGGGTTACTTCTACAAATGTATTTTATTTTTAGAAGCTTTCACAGGTACAGTATAGCTGTAAAAGCAAAGAAGATATATGTTTACCAAGAATAAAAATTTAGATGTATGCATTTTTTTCTCTTTAAAATAACTTTTTGCATAAAACAAAATCACACTATTAGTAATTATTCTTCCCTTGTATGTACCAAAAATCTGAAAATGTTAATTAATTTGAAACATTAGTTGTTTTAAATCATTTGTAACAAATACATGTGTGTGTGTGTGTGTGTATATATATTATATATATATATATATAGTGGGCCAGATATTCAAAAGGGTTGCGCCATGCGCAATAGGGTTGCGCCTGCGCAAGTCCAAACTTGCTCCATTCTGCGATATTCAGCAGGAGGCAGTTGCGCCACAGAAAACATGCTGAGCAACAGCGCAATGCAAATGAATGCATGCTGAACTGGAGGGGGAGGAACCATGCATAAACTGTACAGCCCGATATTCAGCCGGGCTGTGCAGAGTTGTGCAGGCGCAACCCCCAACCTGCGCCTGCACAGCTTTGAGCCAGAAAAAAAAGGCTCAAGTCGAGGGCCACCCACAGGTGAGCTGCTGCACTGCAGGGTGCAACACAGCAGCTGCCACCTGTGGCTGGCCCCCAACCCACTCCCTGTGCCCCCCCTGCAGCCAGATCGTGGGCGAAAGAGTGAAAATCTCCACCACCACCCCCCACTGGCCCGGTCGCGGGCAACAGCAGAAATGTCTCCCCACCACCAGGCCCATCGCTGCTGCATTAGTTTCCAAAACAACTCTAATACATCCTTGGTGGTCCATTGGACCAAGAAGCCTGATCGTGGGCTGTATCACTTTAAAATACAACCCCTCTCCTCCCGAACATAGCCCTGGTGGTCCAGTGGACCGAAACTCCCATTCGCGGGATGTATGCAGTAAATACCCCCCCAACACATCCCTGGTGCCTAGTGTCCCCATCCCACCCACCCATGAAGCCCCACCACCCGCTTCCCCGGCGGCGGCGGCAGCATCCACCCGCCTGCCACGCCACCGCCGACTGACTGCCGGTGAGGGCTACCGCCCAGTGGTGCAGAGCAAGAGCCAATGGGCGTGCAGCATCCGACCTAAGACAGTCCAGTTTTGTGAATGAATCATTCACAAAACTGGACTATCTTCTCTGTATGGGCTGCGTCCATTGGCTCTTGCTCTCGCAATACGCGGGCAGTCATCGGCAGGGTGAGCTGCGGGGGCGAGGAAACTTCATGGGTGGGTGGATGAACACCAAACACCGAGAAGACAGAGCCTACATCCCCATCAGAGTCCGGTCCACTGACCACCAGGGCTATGTTCGGGAGGAGAGGGGGCTGTATGCAAAGTGATACAGCCCGCTATCAGCTTCTGGTCCACGGACCACCAGGGATGTATTGGGGGTTGTTTTAAACTAATGCAGCCTGTGATCGGGCTGCAGGGGGCGTCGGTCCCCGACGGCTGCTGCCTGGCAGGGTGCCAGGCGCAAGTCCTTGGGGATCGGCGCACCTACATGCTAATGGCATGCAAATGGGGCCATAATCAGATGCAAATGGCCCCCCTCACCTTGCATGAATTATGGCCCCATTTGCATGTCACCTTTTGAATATCGGGATTTGCGCATGGCGCAATGGTACTTGCGCCACCGCAAGTTGAATGCTCCACTCTGACAACTTGCGGTGGCGCAAGTTCCACTGCGCCATGCACAGTGGCTGTGGCTGGGGGTGATATTCAAGGAGTTGCTCAATGGCGCAACTCCTTTGAATATCACCAACCACCCCGCGCAACTATTTTGCGTGAGCGCAGAGCTGGCGCCTAAGAATGGCTCAGTTTTAATATCCAGCCCAGTATATATATGTATGCACACCATGATATTTAAAACACTTTGACAACAACTTCTAAATGTTTAAAATACACTGACAGTCATATTGACCTAACTCCAGGTTTTTGTTAAAAAATTAAATTCCTAGCTGTAACAATTCCAAAGTTAGCCCTTTTCTATAAAAAAAGGCTAACTTTCACACCAGTTGGGCTAATATTTTTTTTTTTATAATTAAAGCTTAGAGTCAGGTTGATATATTTGTGCAGTCAAGCTCTGTAAAGATGTTGATGTATTTAAATGCATTAAGATTGCCATCAAAGTGCTTTAAACACATTCGGCTCAATTCTCAAAGATCGACACAAGCTGTGCCAATGGCAGCTTGCACCGATCACTGATGCACCAGGGACCCTGCACCAATTCAAGAACAGGCAGGGTCCTGGCACCAAACTCCTGCAGTGTGTGATAATCACTCCTGTATGACAAACAAAGAGTGCATGGGAGGCATTTGCCACAAGCTGCAGGAGGGTAGTGCAGCATGGCAATCAATAACGGAGCACTAATGGAGGCAGTGCAACAAAGCCAAGGCACATGCCAGCAGCACCAGCACAGTGCAAAGGCAGTGATGACTGTACATGCCAGTGCATGGTGCCCCGTTTCAAACATCCCTCACATCATGGCACATCCCAGTACACAGTGGAGCTCACCAAATGTTCCCCTGAGTGGGAGCCAGTTACTTCAGATAGTCCTAGTCGGCTCTGCCGGTGACACACAGCATACCCTTCATAGTCATGCAAGTCTACAGTGTGTTAGCCTTCTCAGTGGGAACATGATGGTCAGGGTATGGAGGGCAGTGAGACAGGTGACCTGCCACATGGTACCCAGTGATGGTTATTAGTGCAGCCAGGTGGTCATATGCTGGGGTACATGTCCGCCTGGGCCAGGGGGGTGCACAGCCTGTTAGACCAGCTATTGGCTGGTCTAAGCCTTGGCAGGCGGTCTGGCTTCAAGAATTCTGAACAAGGAGATAGTGCAGTTTGTGTCTGCCACAAGCCCCCTACTGCCCTGGTGCACCCCTGGTCCTGATGTGGGGCTGGCGCAGGGCCAGTCGCGCTCAGGGAGTCCCCGGTTTGCCGCATCCAGCCTTCCTGAATCAGAAAATTCCACATGGTGTCCCTTGCATCAATTCTGTTTAACACAGGCACCTTGCATCGAAATTGGAGTTTTGTGACTCGAGCTCATTGGCATATTTAAAGCTAAATAAATACCACCAACAGCATAATCTGGTTCTCTTGTAGTTGATTTGAATTTTTATCCCCCCCAATGAGGCTGAAAAAGAGCAATATTGTCTAGTCCTTCTTTCCCAATCAACAAACAAGAAAGAAAAAAAGAAAGAAAACACTTTGACAATATCTATGTAATTTAGAGCACAATAGTGGATATCTAAAATCAAGACTGCAACCTGCCTAGGCTGTACCTCTGTAAGCAAGCTGCTGGTTGGAAGCAACCAATCTTTTTTTCAATTAACTATATTTTATTAATTAAAAAAAATACCGATCACAAAACAGCCGAAGAAGAATAACCAATGTACTTAAAACAGCAACATAAAAAAAGAAAACAAACTCATAGAACAGCTACCCCCCCAAAAAAGATGCCACCCCTAGCAACCCCACAGTCCCAAAAAGAAGAAAGAATAACAATGGCCACTTGCCCCCCTACCAGAAACCAAAAAGATAAGAGAGCCATAAAGAATTACAAACAAACATATCATAAACCTGAGTTACAGTATCAATAACCAAGCATATAATGGACCCCATTTTTCCAAAACTGATGAGCGCTTATGGCAAACATTAGCAATATGTAACTCTAAATTGAGGGCGCTAAGGAGCTCCTTATGCCATTCAGGACAAGTAGGAGGTTGGTCATCAAGCCAATGCCTCCAAATAACAACAACCTTTGCGGCAGCCAAAATCAAAGCAATATAGTTGTGTTGATATGTAAATGAGATAGCCTGATACCAACCTAGAATACAGACCTTTGGAGTAAATAGCTCATCCAGAGCAATAGAAGAGTCCAGCTGTCTCTTAATAGTATTCCAAAATGGTGCAGAATTCTCACAGTACCATAGCACATGGAGAAGTGTGCCCTGTTCTTTATGATACCTGGAGCAGTGGGGCTGATTGATCCATCTCATCTTAACAAATGTACCAGAGTAAAATACGTGTTATGTAAAACCTTAAGTTGAATCTGCCTATAGCGATCCTGCTTAATAATTTTGTATAAATCACACCAGACCTTGGACCAGTTTTGTACCCCGCAACTCAAAGAAAGAGAATTCTGCCAATAATAGGCAATACCCGAAGGCTTAAGTGGGTCGAGGGATTGATAATGACGGTACAGTTGAGCAACAGCATGATGGGAAACAGGCACCGAAATCTTATCATCGAAAAGAAGAAAATGTATGATCAGCTCAAGGGAGTGTACCAAAGTTAGCAAGAAGTGCCTTAGACAGTTGGGAAGCAACCAATCTGGGGAATGCTTTGTGTCAATGCACTGAAGCTGAGACTTTATTTATTTATTTTGCTTTTGGTAACCGGGTAGGTGCACTAGGCAAAAAAATGCCTATTTTCAGGCACGACCCGGGAGAAGACAGTTTACAGACATACAATATACATGTGACACAGCACATGAAAGCAGCACAAATCAGAGTAAGTAAACAATGTTTGGAAAGTAGATACAATCGCATTGACAAAAATGAATAATGAAAGTAAAACAGTACTGTAAAATCAAATTACAGATTGGAATAGGTAACACAGGAAAATAACTCAAAAGGAGATAGGCAGTGCAATACAGTACAATAAGTGCCAAAACTGTAAGGTTTGTGGCCGGGAGAGAGGAGAGGGAGGAGGTAAGAGAGTGGGCAAGCTAGGACTAAGAGAGGAGGGGAAGAGGTATCAAGGAGGTGGATTATCTGGAGATGAAGAAGAGAGCAGGGAGGGGTGAAGGTTCAAGGTGGGTTAAAGCAAGTGCAGGGGTTTACGGTGGAGTTTCGTAAAGGTAGCATGGGTGGTCGCTTGACGGATAGAGGAGGGTATGGAGTTCCAGTATTTAGGAGCTGTATAGGAGAAGGCGTGTGCGCCCATGTTTGATCTGCATCTTGGAATATGCAGAAGGGCTTTTTTATTTGATCGTAGCTCATAGGTGAGAGGTTGTAATTCCAGAGCAGAGGGAAGGGATAGGGGGAGGCCTGTTCTGGTGACACAGTCAATTAATGATCCAAAGGACTGGAGACGATAGGCGGAGGGGCTAAGTCATTTTAGGTCCATATAGAGTTGGCAGTGGTGCTTGAAATGCGGTGATGCAGAGGCATAGCGGCAGATGCTGTGTAAGTGGTATCCCATTTATGGAGGAGGATTTAGATACAGACAATGTAGATGGCAGAGCCATACTGGAAACCAGTAGAAGGAAGCCTTGAGCCACAGCTAGTCTGGCTGGGGGATGAGAAGTAGCTAGTGCGATAGGCACTTCCTATCTTGGCATTTACGGACTTACAGATAGTGGAAATGTGGATGTCAAGGTCAAGAGATTCGTCCAGGATGACACCAAGATATTTAAAGGATTTGGCAGTGGTTAGAGGGGAGCCATCCGCGCATGAGATAATAAGGGGATTGAGATTTGATTTGAGTCTGGCAGGTGAGCCAAAGAGCATTGAGTAGGACTTGCTAGAGTTGAGGACTAGTTTGTTATCAGTGAGCCAGGATTGGATACTCGCGAAGTCCACGGCAATGGGATGATTTAGGGCAGTAGCAGTTTTTGCACTGTGGTAGATAGCTAAGTTGTCAGCGTAGAGCAGAGATGAGCAGTTCGGTGTAGTTAATGGGATGTCATCAATGAATATAGTGAAAAGCAGGGGGCCAAGTATGGAGCCCTGGGGTACTCCAACGTGGATCGGTGCAGGATCCGAGATGGCTGAATTGAAGACCACAGCCTGTTGTCTGTCAGTAAGGTAGCTTTTGAACCAGGTAATGGTATCTGAGGAGAAACCAAATGACTGTAGTTGTGCAAGAAGAAGTGTGTGGTTGACCAGGTCGAAAGCTTTAGTTAGGTCGATGAAAACTGCACCTGTCAAGAGGCCTAAGTCCATGGAGGAATAGATGTCACTTGTTAGTTTTAGCAGGGCGGTGGTGGTGCTGTGACCTTTATGGAAGCCATGTTGAGAGCTAGAAAGGAGGTTGTATTTTTGGAGGTATTCTATTGATTGGGTGGCAACTAGTTTTTCAAGGGTTTTGCTTAGTACAGAGAGTATAGAGATGGGACGATCGTTCTTGATTTCCTTGGGGTCTCCTTTTTAGGAATAGGGATGACTTTTGCAATTTTCCAGATATTTGGAACTGTACCACAGCATAGGGACATATTGAAGATTTTGGTTAGTGGGGAGGCTATGAAGGGGGCAGCAGCCTTCAGGAGCCTAGGTTCAAGACCATCCGATCCTGGGCTGGTATTGTCAGGAATGGAGAGTAGCAATTGTTGTACTTCTCTTTTTTGAATGCTCCGAAACCTAAAGGGGGGTTCAAAAGTGGAGGTTTGGTATCGCACTGGGGCGGAGCAGTGTCATCTGAAGGGAAGGAGATCAGGTAGTTTGTTAAATCTGAGAAATGGTGATTGAAGGTGTTAGCTGTCGTTAACGGGTTGTTGCAATGTATGCCGTTTAACAGCATGTCACTTGTGTGGGCCTCGTGATTAGAACCCAGGAGGGGTTTTATGGTGGTCCAGAATCCCCAGCAGCTTTCGTTAGAAGGTCTCTGCAGAAAGAGCTTTTGGATAGACGGATGTTTCTTTTGCAAGCGTTTCTCAGAGAGTGGTAGTGGCAGTAGTCAGATTGCATCCCTGTGGACTTAAAACAATGCCAGGCTTTGTCCCTGGCCCTTATCTGGGTTAGTAGATCTTTTGTTAGCCACTTAGTCTGGGTACCGCGAAAGCGCCTGGTGATCCGTGGGGCATGGGTGTCTTGGAGCTGACCAGATTTTGCAAGGAAACTGTCAAGGGCCGACTGGACATTTGATGCGGTGTGTATGGAGGTCCAGTCAATCATTGAGAGGTTGTGTGTAAAATGAATAGGATTGAATCTGGCGAGATTGCGGGACGTGATAAGTTTTGGGGGCGATGATGGTCTATTATCAGAACGCCAGATGCAGTAGATCGGGGAGTGATCACTGATTACATCTGGAAGGGTACCGGTGCAACTGATGCTGTCAGGGTGGTTTGTAAGGACCCAATCAATAAGCGTGCTAGTCCGAGGGGGAGCCATAACCCTGGTAGGGTCAGAGATCAGCTGATGAAGGTTATGGCCTTGTACTAAGGTGTGGAAGGCCTGATTTGATTTGCTAGCCCAGTTTAAGTTTAAGTCACCCAATATGAGGACCTCGTTATGGCCAATGGTGTTGTCTACTAGTAATAGGAGATCTTCTAGACCTTTAATCCCTCCAGCAGGAGGGTTATAGGCACAGATTATGTGTAACTTCTTTGAGCCTAGTTGTAGTGTTGCATGGAGGGCTTCACAGAGAGATAGGGTAGGTAGCACGTTTTGGACTAGCAGCAGGTGTTGTTTATAGAAGATGGCAACTCCACCTCCACGCTTAGAGGCGGGCCTGTCTTGCCTGATGAGATTGTAGTTAGGTAGAGCGCAAAGGGGGTCAGCAGTAGAGGGTTTTAACCAGGTCTCCGACAGGCAGAGGATATCAGGGTGGTTCTGTGCAACCCATGCCTCGAGTTCAATTAGACTGTGAAGGAGGCTCCTAATATTCATGTGCACAATGCGTAATCCCTTGGAGTCTTGCCATGTTGTATTATTTGGTGGCAGGTTTGTTACGGGTCCCGGGTTTAGCTCAATGTCTCCTGCTAACAGTAACGCTAGGAGAAGGAGGTACCACAGTTTACGATGGGTGAAAAGAGTGGGCAGAGGGATTTTAATCACCGAGGATTTATGAAGAGAGTAGGCTAAGTGGTATATGAGCTTTTGTGGAATAATAAGTGGGAAGGTGTCTCGGGGATGTTGAAAAGACATTTGCATCAGGGAGAGCTTAGGGTCGATAGTTCGGGTACAGCCAAATGGTTTTCTTTGCAGGTTGTATAGGATTTGGACCAGTAAGAGGTTAAGGAAAATTGACACTAGAAGAAGTGTTGCACAAGTCTTAATGGCCATATTGAGTATATTGTGAGTGTCCTTAGAAATGGGCTGTTTAAAGAAAAAAACAATGTCTCAGGGGGAGAGGAGTACAGGTTTAATGTAGTTTACAGGTTAGAGTAAGAGCTGTTTGAAGTGGTATATATTTAAGGACAGAAAGGCCTATAATATTCATAAGCATTACCACCAGTGTTAACACCATTTTACTTTGCTCAGCTGATGTCATTAAATTCTGCTTCATTGTAGTCTTCAGCTCAACCGATGTCACTGAGTTCCAGAACTGCTCAGTTATGCAGGTGATAAAACATGATAGGGTGGTCCTTTTGCTGAGATCACCACCCACCCAGGGGGCATAGCAAGGCCTGATGCCGCAGGTGGATGGCCTTATAGCCCCTGGAAGGGGTGTTATCTCAGCATAAGAACCACCCTGGAGTGTCTTATTCTGCTTATAAAATGGATCATTGGTAGTTAAAAAAAAACTGAAAAAAGAAAACATAAACATACAAAAAACCTCAAGAAAATACAAAAAAATATTGCTGTTCAATGTAAAATACTTCTTCCACTACTTCTCACTAGGGGGGCTGTCATGTATTTCGCTGTTATGTCTCCTGCTATTTCCTGGTCCTTACTGCCTTCTCTGAGGACTGGGTGTGAGAGGGACAGACTTAGTCAGTTTATATTTCTTATTACGAACTGTTTTATTATTTTAACCAGTTCGTCCCTCGTTGCAGCTTCCTGCCATTTCCCCATTGTTGCTTCCTGGTCCCTTGCTGCCTGCTCTGAGGACCGGGCAAAGTGTAACCTCTGTTTGTGGTTTAATTACCTTTTTAGGTATTGTCCTTCGCTGCAGCTTCCAAATGTACTGTGCTCATTTCCCAGTCCTAGCTGCCTGGTCTGAGGACTGAGAGACAGTGTTACCACTGGGCGGCCCACCAGCGCTGTGGCAAGGTGACCGCTTGCGACGCCAATGTCCCGGGTTCAGGAACGGACCTGGGAGTCAGAGGGCTGGTGGGGTAGAGAAGAATGGAGTGCCCTAGGGGTGGCTCTCCTTCTCTGGGGGGGGGGGTGAGTATCCAGCCAATCAACAACCTCTGGCAGAGGCCAGGAGAATTGTGGGAGGTCCGGCGCCTGGTTGAGTGGGAGGCGAGACAGATGCTGGCATCATTGAATGTCATGCCTCCCAGGGATCACAGTAACCAAAAATCTCCAGTTCCCTAGTTATTATGCCCTGCCTCGACACCATTCCCGTTGCCACTAGTGCCCATCGGGGGAGTCCCGCTCCCGTGGCCCTGTCCTGGGGTTAAGCTAGGGCATGTCACTAGTGTTCCTTACGGGTGAGATGCCCACCTGGTGGCCCCCTAAGCCTGGGCATGGCGGGAAGGCATTCAGGGCAGGGGCTGAGCTCCCTCCTCGGAGGGAATTGGGAGACGGAACAAGAAAAAAAAGAAAGTGTAACCACTGTTTGCTGTTTGATTGTCTTTTTAAGTCTTGTCCCTTGCTGCAGCTTCTAGCCTTTACCCTGCTGATTTCCTGATCATCGCTGCCTGCTTTGAGGACCTTTCCTGATCATCACTGCCTGCTTTGAGGACCAGGACTTAATCCCCTATCTAGCTGGCGCCTGTATCCAGATGACCCCCACCCCAGAAGGTTTCCTTCTGCCCTACTTCCAGACTAATCCTTATCACCCCCACCTGCCATTGTTTCCAGCCCTTCCCACCGATCGAGCTCTCTTTGCTGGCCAGCATAATTTCACTTTTTTTTTTCTACCTTCTCCCTCCTCTCTTTCAGGTCCTGCCCTTGACCAGGGCTACAAGCCAACCAGCGGCTGCGGCATGGCTGCTCTGGCCGTCGGCCGCTCCTCACTGCAAGCTGCCCAGCCAGCCTAGCTCATGGACCCTTCCAGGTACGAACTCGGGATTACAGAGAGCAGACAACTCATTGGCCCTTCGAACACATGGCTTAACAGCCATTGGAGGCTGCCACTTCTCCCTTCCTCGCTATTGGTTAACCTGTAAATCCTCTGTATTTAGCGCAGTTGTTCTGCAGCTGAGCTTTCCACTTCAATTACTAGTTTTAAAAGGTTTTTTTTTTTTCCCCATCCACCTGCCTCGACCCTGGCCTCTATTAAATAGGCTAAAGCACCTCCCTTCCCTTCCACCTATACTCCTATTGGTCGTTCTATAATCAGCTGTCTAGCCCACTGGCAGTAATATAAAGCTGCTCATACAGACTGGCGTCCACTACTCATAATATCTAAACACTACACGCACAATCCACATCAAACATTGTGCTTGATCTGGATTAGTATACCGCCATCACTGCATTCCACCCTGCTCCTTCAAATGCACAACCACTAACATAGCTCTAGGCTGCTAATTGGGTGCATAGCCCTGTAATCCCAGGGTAATATAATTTTAATTTTAATTTTCAACTCCCGACAGCACATTTAAGCACCTCCACTGCCCACTCATGTTCTCTATTCCCACACTACTCCTCTTCTGCTCCTTTTTCACCCATGCCTACAGCCTTCTCTCACCTTCACTACCCCCACTGTGTTGGATCTGCACAGCAGATCTCAATGTCAATCATACTACCTCTGCAACCAGTACACACCCTTACCCACCCCCTCCTATCTCATTCTCCTGCAACTTCGTGAACCACCTCTGGAATCACCCCGCAACCATACTCTCCTTACCCATTGCTGCCCCTTATCCCTGACTCATTTGAACATCACTAATTTTCTATGCATTACATCCAACCCTCCTCCACTACACCAGCACACACATCGAACGTATCTACCCCCAACATAGACGATCCTACTTCAGCAAAGCAAAATTCCTGGGCTAACGGATCATATGTGTAATCCTCCTACTACTACTCTGCACTGGTAATATTGAACTAAATCCCGGTCCGCCACAGACACTTGCCTCACCTTCCGCCTTTGCAGCTGCTAAAGGACTGAAATGCATTCATATGAACGTGTGCAGCCTTTTGAAAAAAATAGAGCTTTTCCATGCCTGGATCACTCATACAGATGTGGACATCCTTATAGTTTCTGAAACTTGGCTAAAAGCATCCACCCCTGACTCGGCTATATCCTTCCCCTCCCCTCCTATAACCGCTTCAGGTGTGATAGATCTATTAGCGGTGGAGGAGTAGCTATCTATGTCAAAGATAGATTTACGGTTTCTGAAATTGTTCCCACCAACTCACCCAAGGAATTCGAGTCCATTTTGCTAAATATACCCTCTATCCTCCACTTAAACAATCACAATAATAGGCTGCTACAGGTCACCTTCTGGTGGCATGGAGCTCCTAAAACACCTGCGCAACATTGCTGATTCAAGACCAAATGAAATCATTATAGTTGGTGACCTAAACATCAACTGGCAAAACACCTGCAACAAAAGCTTTCAGTTCCTAGAGTTCTGCGATGATGCCAGCTTCACCTAACTTATAATGAAATGAGTGCACCCATCCTAATCCCAAGGGTCTCTCCAAAGGGTCCCTGATCGATCTTATACTCACTAATAGGCCTCACAAGATCACACACATGGCAGTATTTCACAATGAAGTGAGTGATCACTGCCCAGTGGCCTGTATTAGTGGTCAGGCTATACCCAAATCAGAGCCTAGATTCATATGGAAAAGGAGTTTTCTCAAGTTCAGTGTAGCCCATTACCTGACTGATCTCAGCACTATTAACTGGACTGACTTCTATCTATCCACCGACATCAACGCTGCTTCTTCACTTTTTAACAACATATTATGTAACATCATAAATAGGTATGCCCCCACGATAAAATACAGAGCCTTGGTTTACAGCTGAACTTAAGACTGCGTTAAAAGAACCTGGACCAAAGCCAAGCAGACTAAGGTCCCCTCGGACTGGGCAGCCTTTAGAGCCAGCAGCAACAGCTGTACCAAACTGATCAGGACAGCAAAAGCTAATTGCTTTCTATCTGCCTTTGACTCTGTAAAGGGTAACCCCAGTAAATTCTGGCACATCATCAAACAGGCTGAAGGCAGCAAACCATCTTCTTCACTACCTGCTAAGGTATCCATTAAAGGCAAAATGCTATCCGATAAATCTGACATCCTACACAGCTTTAATACCCACTTTGCTACTGCAGGTCTTGCATTCAAATCTTCCAAGGTAGCTACCCTTAAGCCCAACTCTCCCAAACAACCATGAATACCAACCAACAACCTTTTCTCATTTACCCCTTTCCAGTTCAAAGAGTTAGAAGACCTCCTACTCCACCTTGATGTTAAGAAAGGTGCCGGTCCCGATGGCATAGGTCCGTACTTTCTTAAAATTGGTGCCAGGTTTCTAACAGCCCCTATTCTCCATCTATTCAATCTCTCCATAAGCTCATGCACGGTACCCGATGCATGGAAAATAGCACATATACTCCCTCTTTTCAAATCTGGTCATCCCATGGATCTAAACAACTATCGCCTATCTCCATTTTATTTATCCCTGTTCTCTAAACTACTCGAGAAATTAGTAAATACCAAATTAAGGGAATATCTCACCGGATCAGACCTGATAAACCCAGTCCAATCTGGCTTTAGGCCTGCCCATAGCACCACTACTGCCCTAACTTCTGTCACAAATGATTGGCTCCTTACTATGGATAAGAAACAAATTACAAGGGTTGTCTTCTTGGACTTAAGCAAAGCATTCGACACAGTCGACCATACCTTGCTCCTCGACACTCTAGACTGGCATGGTATCTCCAGCCCTGCCCTATCCTGGTTCAGCAGCTACCTAACTAGTAGATTACAACAAGTGAAGTCAGATAACTCCCTCTCCCCTCTACTACCACTCACAAGAGGAGTACCACAAGGCTCTATTTTTGGGCCCCTCCTTTTCATGATTTATGTAAACACTGTTGGACATAATACTAGCAAGGCAAAACTCCACCTATTTGACGATGATATGGTAATATATCTATCCAGACCCTCGTTAACAGAAGCCCGGGTGGAACTCCAGTCCGAACTTAATCTCCTACAGTGCAGCCTTGCCCAATCCAAACTACTCCTAAACACAAAGAAAACAAAAGTAATGTACTTCTATTCCAGCCACCTGACACACATCACAAACACCCTCGAAGCTTTGCCCCCCCCATCAAAACCCTCCTAAATGATGATCTTGAGGTAGTCAACAAATTTTAAATATCTAGGTTGTGAATTAGACCAACACCTAACCTTCTCCGCACACATAGAATCCCTTACGAAGAAACTGAGACACAAATTGTCTTCTTCTACAGAAGCAGATCTCTCTTTACCACCAATGCCAGACTTTGGCTGGTTCAATTAATGTTCATCCCACTACTTGACTATGCAGATATATTATATGGTTGCTGCTCTGATTCATTGCTTCACCGGCTTGACATGCTCTATCATAGGGCAATACGATTCATAACTAGCTGCCATCGCTGGACACACCATTGTGATCTATATACCTCGTTGGTCTGGACTTCCCTGCACACTAGATGTCTTATCCACTCACTTATTTGGCTTTATAAAGTTCTCCTGTCTAAGCTCCTCCCTTATATATCAAACCTCTTTCAGTGATCGGCCTACATCTACCCTTTGCATAGATACTCCTACATTATGTTGAATGTCCCCATCTCCCGCTGTCATTACGGTGATATGGCTATAAGCCATGCTCTCCCGGCTGCCTGAAATAATGCCCAATCCATTCTAAAACTCCAAAACCTAATTCCCATAAACCATTTTAGATCCTTGGTTGTTAATAAATTCAGTGAGGTCTGCACCTGCCTTTAGGAGGTGTCCACTCAAAATCCCATGAATACACCTTTCACCCCGCCACCCATAAACCATGAATACTCAAACCACCTCACCCATCACCTTCACTCATTCCTTCCTCCCTCCACCTCTACCTTCTACTCTTTTCTATACCCTCTTCCCCCTTACACATACCCATGCCCCCACATCTCCTCACTACCCCTCTTTTGCACCCTCTTCCTGCCTCCTTACCCATCCACTGCCTTCCTCATCCCCTCATTCTCCACCTTGTCTTTCACCCCATCATCCTCCCACATCACCCTCCCCTCCACCCCTCCTATGCCCACTTTCTGTTATCATTACCTCCTCCCTGCCTCCCCAGTTTCAACACAACCTTCCATGCTCCTCCACATTCCTCCCAGCAGACCTCTTTTCGACCTAGCTTACAGTCACCCACCTGACACACCTCTGTACCCCCAGCATCACTTGCTACCAGGTACCTCATAAATTATCTCCCTAATGTGTGTTGTCTCTTTCCCTATGACCTTGTATTATCAGCAGTTGTATATAACCTGTATTATCAGCAGTTGTATATAACCTGTATTATCAGCAATTGTATATAACTTGTACCTCATCCACTTTAGCCTGTGCTCATGCACTGCTGTAAATAGTTGTATTTCAATCTCCATACCTATACTCATCCTTACCTTATTAACCTTAATTTTATGTAAACTGAAAATAATTGTACATACTCTGTTACATTGTTGTTTCCATCAGTACACATTGTGTACTGCTGTCTTCACCAGGACCTCCTTGTAAATGAGCTTGCTCAATGGAGTTTTCCTGTCAATAAAAACTGAACTGAACAAAGTGTAACCGCTATTTGCGGTTTTATTTTTTTGTAACTATTGTGCCTCGCTCTGGCTTCTTGCCATTCTTACCTCATGTATCCCGATCCGCACTGTCTGTTCTGAGGACCGGAAATGAGTCTGTAAAATGCAGTGCTGCCTGTTTTGCAGTCCTCACTGCCTGCTGCAAGGACCAGGAGTAAGTGCTGATGTGTGTGGGTTTATTAGGCGTGTAGCTAGATTATTTTTTTTTTTTTTGAGGGGGGCACTGAGCACAGAGGTAAAAAAAATAACACATAGAAAAGTGAGGAAAAAGGGGAAGGATTTATATGGAAGAGCAGCCAGCCAAGTGAGCAGGTAAGTGGCAGCGGAGCTAAGTGTTGGGTTGGCCCGTAAGAAACAAATGGTATCTGTTGTTTTAAACTTTAACATTCCAAACTAGCTGAGTGGTAACTGAGGTACTGGGGCAGGCTGTCATTGGTACTTTTCTTGTACCTGGGCATTATGCTGAGGTAAATGTATGGGCACCAGCCTTCCTCAGCCAGTCACAAGCTGTGATTTTCCCCGCCCATTTTATAATAGAAAATGAAAACTGGGTAGGAACAGAGCTGCATTATTATGGGGCCCTAAATAAGGGGACAAAAAATAGGACTATTGCAAAATAAACACATGCAACAGTACACTGGGGTGATAAAACAGACTTCACACATGCCCAAATTTACAATTATATATTAAAAAACGTAAACAACAGGGTTGATGTTCCCTTTAACTAACCTAATTTAGCAAGGTACCATTGAACAACATGGGGAAACTGCTAACTTGGGTTAGAAAAGGTTAAAGTGGTGCTAACAAGTTAATTAGAAATGTGCAAAATTGGCAAACTTCACTTCACGAATTCGCCTAGTCTCTGACAGGCAAAGTGGCACTTTTCAGGCGAGGTCATTTAGATTCGTCAGCAAAGTTGCAGCATTGCCATGACTTCAGCTGAAAAAAGAACCATTCCCCCAGGAAGATTCATAGCAAGGGGGTGAAGTGGGCAATTTCCAACGTTTTTCGTGATGGCAAAGTCTGCAACTTTGCTGGCAAAGTAGCATCTCTAGAGATAATGCTTGTGAATATAATTCAAGAAGTCATGACGTGGGCCCTAGAAAAGATGATGGCTCCCCCATCCATGTTTAAAATCACTTAGGTTATCTGATTGGGAATACTCCATACAGTGAATGAGTTATTTTTTATTCGGCTGATGCATTAATAATAGTTTTTAATTTTTTTACTGTGCAGGTAGCAGAGACCGAGCCGGGAGAGCTGTAATCCAGGTCTGCACAAGGCATGCAGTGTGGACACGTGAACCTTTCACAAGTGCTGAGCTTTCCCACCTTCTGATGTACTACCGATCCATTCCAAGGTACTTTATTTACTTTGTTTAACCAGGAAGTGGGCTGAGTTGCAGACACTGTTTTAGCTACACCTGGCAAGGTATGATTTCCTTTGTCGCCTAGATCAGGGTTGCTAAATGAATGTAGCAGTGTGCTGTGGTAACAGGGCTGCCTTTCAGTTGGTAATCAGATACTCTGAGTATGTCGGGACAGTTTGCGGGGAACGGTGAATGTGCACTGCACAGCAGTAATGTTGGGAAAATCCTCAGTAGTATCAAAGCCACCTGTCTAGAGGGCAGAGACAGCCTATATACCAAGGTTTTTATACCAATCCATCATCACCCTCCAATCTCTGCAATTGCTAAATTAAAGAGCCTGCAGTTTAGACAAAGAAGTTATTTTTCGAGTGAATTGGGATAGATAGAAGCAATCTTTATATTGAGATGTGCCCAGTATTTTTTTTGATAGTTCAAAAATTAGGCATCACACTGTGCTTTGGAACAAGGGCCCGTGTGTCAGATTTTGCAACATATGAATGAACCTACTTCAGAATCCTTCATGATTAATTTGACCCCAGTGGAACATCAGATTATAAATGCTGTAATCAGATTGGATGTACTAGGATTCCTGCCCCACTACAAAGGCCTTCTTGGATAAATAAACTGGCACATTGCCACAGTTGGGACTTACTCTTTTGCAGCAAGCTTTTAATTTAGATAACATAGTAACATAGTATTGTGAGCATGGAAAGGTTTTAGGTTCTATCGTGTTTGTTCTTCCTGCTGCTCAACAGTGACAATGTACCTAGTCTGATATTGGACACACATCCAAGCTTATCAGGCAGAGAGCTACAACTACTCATGCCGTGTAACCATTGGTTTCATTCTTCCTCAGGAATTTGTCTAGTCCTGCTCTGAAAAGCTGAACCAAGCCTTCTTCACAACCTCAGGCCTTTCCACACGTTAACCACCTTTAGTGTGAAGCAATGCTTTCTAATGTTTCCCGTGATCCTGCTCCCCTCCTCATTTGAGAGCATATTATCTACTTCTGCTTGCACTCAGCCGCTCAAACAGTATATGCTACACCCCGTGTATTCCCTTTAGTTTGATTATGTCATATCACCCCTCTAGTGCTGGCTCTGGACAACATATATAATTAGCCATTGGGCTAAACCCCATATTTTATTAAAGCCACTGCCTCTTTTGTTTAAACTATTTTAGTATTTTTTTTTTCAAATGGCCACCTGCTAACATGGCATAAAAAACACTAGCTGGTAGAGGCTAATTATCATTGTTTTTAGCTAAATTATTTAAAAAGAACCAAATGGCTCTGTGTTAATACATAGAGCTAACACCGTTCTCCTCGCAGCTGTAGCCTCCTAAGCCACTAATTAACTTGGTGGCCCAGTGCTGAACCCTCTCAATCTCTGCAGTCCTTTCCATTCTGTGGTGACCACAAACTGGTTATAGTACTCCAGCTGTGGTAGCCAACACCTTGTATAGGGGAAGGGAGGATCACCTCCATTGACCTGCTTCCTAGCCTCCTTCAGATGTAACCCAACATTGTGTTTACTTGACACTGCCTGCCTGTCTTCTGCTTACTATCTACGGTTACTCCTACATCCTGTTCCTCAGTTGTGCTGTGCACTGTTGCACTGCACAGGGTATATTGTGAAACACAGATTCCTCATCCCTAGATATAGTTCCTGGAAGTTTCCCAATTTGAATCTAACCCCCCCACACACAGTTTTCAGCCCACAACCCTAATGTTTGTAGGCCCTCCCTGTAGTGCATTGACCCCTTTGCCAATTTAATGTCATCAGTAAATTTCAGCAGTCTGCTGCTTACCCCACTTCTCCATGTCATTAATAAATATGTTAAAGAGCAACAGACTCAACACATCTCTCGCAGAAACGATGGACCAAGTTCTGCGTGATGAGCGGACACACTAGGACAATGTGCCTTCCTCTGCAAACAGATTTTATGCTTCTATAAATTGTGACCATCTACGATAAAGTAAAGTAAACTTTATTTATAAATTGCCTTTCAAATTCCAAGACGCTGTACAATTAACAGTAAAACACCTAGTTAAATAGATACATAAATAAACATAGATATAAAGGTAAAATTATATCAAATAATTAAGTTGTAAATCATTAAAATCTAAAAGAGTCGACTAAAGACTATCAAAAAATGCTTGATGAAAAAGATAGGTTTTTAGTTCAGTTTTAAAACTTTCGACGGTCAGGCACTCTCTTAACCGATGAGGTAGAGAATTCCACAGGTTAGGCGCCGCATGCGAAAAGGCTCAGGCGCCAAAGGTTTTCAAAAGCACCCTGCGAATCCCTAGCAATCCCTCGTCGGCAGATCGGAGAGGATGGAGGGGGCAGTTGGGAGTTAGAAGATCTTTCAGGTAGCCAGGTCCCTGTCCATGTAGGGCTCTGAAGGTAAGCAAGCCAACCTTGAAGGTGATTTGCCACTGAACAGGCAGCCAGTGCAGTTCGCGCAGCACAGGCGTAATATGACTGGCCCTAGATGTGCCAGTTAAAAAGCCTGGCTGCAGCATTCCGCACTAGCTGCAAGCGGTGAATATCAACCCCTGGAAGCCCTAGGTAAAGGGCATTACAATAATCAAGGCGGTTAGTGACAAAAGCGTGGACCAAAGTAGCCAAATCATCCAGGGGGACCAGGTGTTTCACCCGGGCAATATTCCTCAGATGATAAAAAGAGGACTTGACAACGGCTGACACCTGAGATTTCAGAGTCAGACCATTGTAAAAAATAATGCCAAGGTTCTTCACCTGGTCTGAGGTGGACAGCTGGACTCCATCAAGCCATAAACCCGACGGTTGTCCAGCCCGTAAACCTACCGCCAGGTGGCATGGGTCCACGACTAACATCTCGGTCTTATCTGGATTTAGTCTCAGCCAGCTGGTGCTCATCCAGTCTTTGATTTCAGCGAGACAGTTGTTAAAGACAGAGATTACATCTTCCTGTCTGGGTAGAAAAGACAAATACAGCTGAGTGTCATCTGCATTGCAGTGAAAACTCAAACCGTGTTGTCTGATGATATCTCCTAATGGCAGCATGTACACTGCGAATAACATGGGTGACAAAATGTGGCTCTGTGGTACCCCACAAGACAGAGGGAGGGAGTCAGAGGAATAAATTCCTGTGACAACCCTCTAAGATCTGCCCATGAGGAAAGATTGGAACCACTTGAGGGCTACATCCGATAGTCCACAAAGAAAGTTCAGGCACTTCAGAAGCGCACCATGATCCACAGTGTCGAATGCTGCCGAGAGATCAAGAAGGACCAAAATGGTATGCGCCTTTCAATCTCTCACTATTAGGAGGTCATTCAATACCCAGACGAGGACGGTCTCCTTACTGTGTCTATTCCAAAATCCTGACTGGAGAGCCTCATAGATACCGTGAGATCCCAGATAATCCTCCAGTTGTGATGCCACCACCCTTTCAATAACCTTGCCTACAAAAGGCAGGTTAATGATAGGCCTGTAGTTAGTTAATTGGTTTGGATCTAAGGAGGATTTTTTTAAGGAGTGGTTGGATGACCGCCTCCTTGAGGGGATCAGGAAAGACCCCCACTCCAAAGAACCCCAAACAATTTCAGCTAGGATTGGGCAGATAGTATCAACACAACTCCTTAGTAATGGGGTTGGGCCCGGATCCAAAGTACAGTTAGTTGGTCGCATAATCTGGACAGTTTGGATGATATCCATGTGTTCCGGCTGGTCAGAGTCCGACCGGGTAGGCCGGGTGCTCGTCTCCTCCTGCTGATCAATGCAGCCCCTCATGGGGAGTGCCAGGCTGGCGCTGGCATGGATGTTGGCAACCTTATCTCTCGGTATCACCACTCTCTACTTCCTAACTCCCTATTCTGCTACTTTCTCCATGGGGTTTCAGTGCAGTGCAAAGGCTTTGTAGAAAAGTCCATACAAACTACACCCACTGCCCAGTCTAGCTCCCTAATTAACTTTAAACAGACAGGGTCCTTGGTTAGAGCTGCAACCTCCTGCTAAGACAGAATTCCTGCCCAACATTCAAACAGTGAATGGGTCGCACCTGTAAATGAGCTTTGGCTCAGTGTGCCTTTCCCATTCAGCTGTTTTAAAATAAATAATATACTCGATCAAATGCCAAGCTTTAAAAGACTTGGGCACTCGTAAAGGTAAACAGGATAAAGACAGGTGGAGAACTTTTACAGAATATAAATGGGGGCAAAATCCTTCCAAAGGTTTGATTAGCACAAAGCTGTAGCAAACACACACCCGAGTCCATCTCCATGTAATGAATCAAAATATTAGTAAGAACTGTCAGAAGAACTGTCAGAAGAACGTCTGACAGAAGGAGGCTCTTTCTGCCATATGTTTGTCACTTGCTGTTAGTTAAATTCTCAGTTAAACAATCCACAGCAAGCTGCAGTACTTTGAGATCAATCACCAGCCAATGCAGCATGGCAGTCATCATCCTCTTTCTCTCACCTCCATGCCCAAATGCTGTCATCTTACCTTGTCATGCAGAATTGCAAAATTGCAAAGCACTACTTAGGTGAGATTACCTGAACCTCTCACTGAATGTAAAGAGCACAGGTATCCACATCCCCAAGAGTCCAGCTAATACAACCCAGTTTTACCACTTGTAGAACTGAAGCACAGGTAAGTCAAGTGAGCAAGTGACTTTCCACAAGGTAACAGTAACTTTGTGGCGCTGGTGGGATTTGAACCTGGATCATGTGGGTCCCAAGCCAGTGCTCTTCCCAACAGATCACACTGTCATTCCTGCTGGATCAAGCCAAGTCATTCCGGTAGAGGTTGAGGGGGAGATTTTTTAAAATCTCTGTTTTATTCCCCCCTTAACTCCTCCTTCCCTGTGCCTGTAGCCATCAGGATCCTCAAGGCACATCTCAGTCTCCCACATCTCTCTCTCTCTCTCTCCCTGTCTTACCAGCCTCCATCGTGCCCTGGATAGCCCCCTGGCAGGATCAGGTTATAGAGGATATATCCCCGACAGCTTCCTTGCATCAGACAGCAAGCGGGTGCAGATGCGAGACACAAACTCACTGGGGTCCATTGTCTATAGGTAGCAGGGCCATTTTTCTTTTTCTCCCTCCCTCAAGGAATCCTGACCAAGGTGACACCATGCATGCACCCATGCATCAAGTGTGTGGCTGCACGGCATCGGCCTGCTTCCTAACTACCCCCTGTGGAGAGCCATGTCTGTAATCCCAGCTATGGTCACATTGGTAGCAATCCTACGGTGGATGCACACAGTTTCCCTCCTGCCCCAGAGAGGAAGAGCATCCTCTGGGATGCCCAGTCACTCTCCCCCTCCAGCTGGCCCCTGATGACCTGAGTCCATTCTCAAAACCCTGGTTACTGACACTGCAAGCGGCAGTCCTCTGAAATAATAATAAAAAAAATAAGCAAAAACGTGATTTATGTTCAGGCATTCAAAGCAAGACTAGATAGTTCCCTGAGGAAGACTGGCTCTGTGGATTATACAGCATATGCAGGGTAGCATTTTGGCTGGAAATCCATACACAGATTGGGTATAGTCTGTGTTGTGTAGCAGAAAAGGTAGACAAGATGGACCCCGTGTCCCTTCTGTCATGACGATACTATGTTACTATGTCTGGAGATGCTACTTGAACTGACTCATTTGCCAGAAATGCAGGGTATTTGTCCTCCCTTAGTAACAAGGGATCTGCAAGATGGAACCAAGCCAAAGCTCCGTAATCTAGTTCAGTCCCGGCCCCCACGGCAGTCACAGTTGGGCTCTCTCTGCAGTACAGTAAGCCAGTGTTCGCACCACCTATCTAACACAATTACAGATAGGGGATAAAGCATAAGTATGATGTCATATATGCATTCCCCCAGCATCACTGGCATCTTTGTGTAATGCACAAAATACCTAAATTAAATTCAAAGGAGGCACAGAGAAACCCTATGCTGTGGGTACCACTGGATTTTTCTCCCTGTCTTGATATCTCTGGTATTGTCTTCTGGCTTGGTGGCCTCTCAGCTCAGTGAACAGCTAGTTCCCAGCCTTTGTTCTTCACAGCTTTTTCCTTGTGGTGGAGTTAGAGGGATTCCCAGGTTACCCCTAAGGACCATATGTGGTTGGGTTGGGGCTACGTAGTGCCACATATCTCCCAACCAGTAACAGGTATTTCTCTCCCACAATAGTCAGTCCCACCTCCTTTTTCATTATGTGTAGTCACTGTGACCTTGAGCTCTGTAGGCCACTGTAAGGGGCTACTATGGCACCAAGTTGCAGTCCCAGCCATCCCCAGAATGAGGTGTGCTGCCGGAGGCAACGTTTCTTCCAGCCCTGGCTACCTAACTTTAAGTACCTGAGTTCACTCCCACACCCATGTTGTCTTCTGGCTACTGGGTGTTCTCATACCTCGGGATTCTGAATCTTTGCAGTTCTTCTGTGGTCTTTTGACCCAACTAAATGAATGGAGCACAAACCCATACTCCTGAGAGAAGCTATCTGCATGGAAAATGAGCAGTTTTGTTTCACCGTTTTGCCACTCTGTCAATAACCATGTTTTCCAGGATGGTTTCATCTTCCACACACAGCTATACCATTCCTGTTGTGAAAATAATTGTTTTGTTTCACTGTGTTCTGACTGTCTCATTGGAAGCGTCTGTGTGGGACCGGATCCATATATTAACATTTATCAGGGGTTTTCATTCCTTTGTGCTGCTAGGAGAAGATCAATTGCCCGTGAGACTGAGAGCTGGAAAAAAAAATAAGTTCCAACTGCTCTCCTGATACCATAGTGTAACTGGTTGGTTGTGTGGAAAAGCCAGCCAAAGTCCCTCACTGTGAGCTACTAGAAAACTTGGAATCAGATTTGGAGAGGGAGTTGTTATACAAGCTTTTTATTTCATGTTACATACACATTCCTGCACTGTGGGCTTATAAAAGGAACGACCCTAAACAAAACTCCTGCTTCCCTGCACAAAATCACCACAGGAAGTGAGTGGTGGAGCCATCTCAGTATTATCTCATAAATCACTGCCAGTTAGTTTTTTATGAAGTTGATAACTCACTGTTGATAGAGAGGCATAAAAATGCCATTTAGGTTAGGCAGCAGATTTTTTGGGGAGCAGAATATTAACCCTTCGGCTACCGACAGAATTAGAATATATAGGAATTTTGGACTACTATATCAGTCCACGGCCCTGCAAGGGTTAACACTGTTAATATTTTACATAAGTGTTGGTTGGCAAACATTGATCAAATATTCTCAAAAACACTTTGTAATCAAGTTAGCAGAGGCAATAGTTTAGTATTACCAGCCTGCTACAGTACTCTGGACAGTAATCCCCAAACAACTGAGTAAAGGCTTTTGCCCCTTGGACTGATCCGTGCATGTGGCACACGTTTCTGAATGTTGTACGTGCTTTTCACCTGTAGCTCTCAAAACATGGCCTATAAAGCCAGCGTTAATAGTTCCTGTGTCTCCTGCATGATTCTCACGAGCATTTAGTACTGCCCCCATCCTCTGTCTTCTTCCCTGAGCCAGAGACTGTCCCAGTACATCATTTTACTGCTGCATCGGATGCCCATGTAATATACTAGAATATATTGTAAGCATAACTGGTATACGGCTTTTAACCTTTTATCCAGAGTAAGAACCTGCATGCTGTCAACAAAAAGTCATAGGTTTTGTATCATTTCGCTCATATGCTCATCTTAATTAAATGACCACTTAGTGTTAGTGACTCAGTAGGTCACATGCTTGTCTCTGGTGATGAAAAATTGGAAAGTCATGGGTTCAAGCCCCAGATCAGGTGCTTGTGGTAATACCCATAACTGACACTGGGGCTGCACTGTTGAAGTGCCACCCTTTTAATGAGACGTTACACCAAGATCCTTTCTACCCATCTCTGGTCACTGTTCTGGTGGAAATAAAAGATCACATTGCACTTTTGAAGATGAGTAGGGGAGTTTCGTATGTGTCAAGGGCAACATTCTCCCTGTCAATAAAACAGGTCTTTGCAACCCACTCACCCCCAGAATGCACTTGGAAACAAGCTATCATAGCTTTGTGTACTTTTCTTCTTCAGAGAAATTACAAATAAATTCCTCTGTGTCATGTTACACTTTGTAATAGGTGCCAGCACTGCAAGCTGTTGAGAGCTTTGAAGGTATTTTCCTCTGTAGACCTGCACACAGAGCACAAGTGTCTGAGGATTCTGTAGGCTCTCGCTACAGATCGGCACACACAGCATATATTTCTGAGAGTTCTATAGGCCTTCCCCTATAGATCCACACACACAGATTACATTACGTTTCAGAGGGATCTATAGGCCCTCTAATTAGTGTTTGGGGCACTATGAGACTTTTCTTTAAATATGTAACAGGTAGTGTGGGCAACCTAGCTCAGGAAATTATTCTTGGGGGTGAGTAGATTAAGCAGTTGCTATGAATTAGGTGTGTGATTGGGGGGTGGAGCTCCCAGCAGCTTAGTGGGGACAGGCAATCAGAGGACAACAGGAAACAGAACGGTGATATAAAAGGAGTAACACATGTCCCAGCATGCTCGTGTCCCAGTGTGTTGGGGGGACAGCACTGGAGTGGAGCGTTTGCCTTAGGAGTGTCTGCAGATGGTCCACAGATAGACTGCAGTCCACACGAAACTCTTCAGGGGGGACACCCGACCAAGGTAAGGAGGTAATACGGTACTGTTTACAGTGTACAACCAGTAACAGGGACGGTAGCTACAGGTTGTAGACATACCACAAGTGTGAAAGCAACAGTAGAAACCCAGGATAAGGTAGGCACAGATAGGAGGGTGAGAAAAGGGAAACTAAGAGATACCCTACCAAGGGTAGGGTAACAAGTTTCTGGCAAGCAAAAGGATAAGGTAACAAATAAGTTCAGGCAAGTGCATAAAGAGTAGTAGATACCAGGGCAAGTTAGGTACAGGTAGGTGGGTTAGAAAGTGGATAATACAAGACACCCTGTCTTGGGTAGGGTAACAAATGAGTTTCAGGCAGTCAAAAGGGAGAGGCAGTAATACTACCAGAGTAGAAAGGAGGCAGTAGGATACAGAGAAGTTTCAGCAGACACAAGTAAAGAAAGGAAAGATCATGGGAGTAATGCAGTGCAATGGGTGTGGGGCCACATTCTTTTGGGACACATTCTGGAGACTGATGTGCTGCCCCATTTGTACTCGTCTCTGTAGGTTGAGGGCAGAGGTTGCTGGACTCCGAGCTGAACTATTAAGGGTGTAGAGGACCTTCTGCTCATCAAGGGGTGACCAAGTCCGCTAAAAAAAAACCCTAGAGGATGCCTAGGCGGGGGCAGAGCGGTTGGATCTTGGTGAGCTCCAGGAGGGTGGGGATGATGGTACAGGTGCACACTTTTCAGCCTGTACCACTGCAGAATTCCTTCACCATACTGACATGACCGCGCAGCTGAGAGGAGACACCTGTAGCAGTGGGAAGGAAAGAAGTGGAGGTCCTCAGAAGGGGAGATCCCAAGGAGGGAACAAGAAGCCCCAGATGAGGAGAAAGCAGCTGCTGATGGGGGACTTTATTATTAGGGGGATAGACTTGGGAGCAGAAGGGGGAAGGAAGAGGGTGGTGAAGTGCCAGAGAGGTGCTTCAGCTTGGAGCAATGGACTGTGTATACAGAGAATCGTTAGACAGCAGGAGATGGGAGGGAGCTAGACGTCATTGTCCACCTGGGGAAAAATAACCTGGCAAAGGACAGGATAAGGAGTAGTGTGGGATAATGTCAAGGAACTTGCAAGGGGCCTCAAGCAGGTGGTACGCACGGTGGCTTTTGCCAAGGTGTTACATATGTACGGTCAGGAAGAGGAAAGGGTACTCCTCACCAGTGCTGTTAACAGTTGGTTGAACACATGGTGGTGCATGGAGGAGGGCTTCGGCTACATTGATCATTGGGGGCCAACCTGGGAGGATATGTGCCTATATAGGGGAGACAGGGGACCACAGTCCATAGTGGGAGGTTTAAATACTTTTTGGAGTTTTTTTAAACTAGTCGGGGTGGCTGTAAAACCAGAGAGGTAGAACCTGCCCCCGCCCCTGTATGATGGAGCATTAGGGAGGTGGCCAGAGGGGAGTAAACTCCCTAGGGCAAGGGCTCAAGAAGACAGGGTGGGGACAAGGCAGAGGAAAAGGGGTGTATAACCCAGGTAAGCAAGAATAAAAGAGTAAAGGAGACAAGAAATGTACAAGGTTAAAAGGGAAGAGGTGGGTCCGGTGATGCTTCAGGGGACAGCACAGGCAGGAAGGGGGGGAAGCAGGCAGGGGGGTAGTAAGCTATGGAGAGCCATTTGCGCCAATGCAGGGGGTCTGGGAAAGAAAATTCCAGACCTGGAGGCCATCATGGCAGAGGGTAATCTGGATTTGGTGGCCATAACTGAGTCATGGTGCACTGAGCACCACAACTGGGACATGGCAATACCTGGCTACTTTCTGTTCAGGAGGGACAGGGGAGGGAGGAGGGGTTGTTCTATATGTGAGGGAAGGAATCAAGGTGTCAGAGGTACTGGGTCACCCAGAGGAAAAGGAAGGACTGGAGCTGCTGTGGGTCATCCTGGAGACAGGCTCTGGGGTCACTGTCCATACCAGGGTACTGTACAGACCTCCAGCACAGGGAGAGTGGTTTGATAAGGTACTTGGGGAAGCCATCTTCAGAATGGCAAGTAAGCTGGAGGTTTTGCTACTTGGTGACTTCAGTCGGCCAGACGTGGAATGGAGCATTCCAGCAGCAGCTTCGGCAAGGAGCAGTGCCATCCTTGACACATTACAAGGGGCTTTTCTCAGGCAGCTAGTTAGCAGCGCTACTAGGGATGGGGCAGTGCTGGGCCTGGTGGTTATAAACAGGGACAGCATTGCAGATGTCACATTGGGCAGTCCCCTGGGTACGAGTGATCACCGTGCAGTGGGAGATTGTCTTAGAAACTGCCTATTAGGATGGATGGCCATGGAGGGGTGGAGGGACAGTGAGGAACAATAAGGGAGGACATAATTAAAGCAGCCAGCCTCTGTTTGAAAGAAGTGAGTAAAGCAGAAGGAAAAAGAGATGTTATGGTTCTCCAGGGAAGGGGCCAAGGTAGTGCAGGAAAAAAGGGTGGCATTCAGGAGGTGTAAGGAAATGCAGATGGAGGAGGACAGGGAGGTATGCCAAGTAAAACAGAGGGGAGCAGGAAAGGCAGCGAGGGGAGCAAAAGCACAGACAGAACGGATAGCCAAAGGGGTAGTTAAAGTTGACAAGACTTTCTTCAGCTACGTAAGCGAGAAGAGGAAAGCAAGGGAAGGGATAATGATGATTAGGAGAGTGACAAGGGAAGACTGCACAGAAGGACCAAGAAAAAGCTGCCGTCTTGACCGGGTACTTCTGCTCAGTCTTCACAGTGGAGGGAGGGGGTCGGACCACCAGGGAGAAGTAAGAACAAATTGGGGGGGGGGTGGACACAAGTCCTTTTCCAAAGGAAAGGGTCCTGAAGGGACTTGCAGCTCTGAAGGTGAACAAAGCTATGGGACTGGACGGGATACACCTAAGTGTACTAAAGGGATTCAGGGAGGTGCTAGGTGCCCCACTGATGCCCTTATTCAACAGTTCACTCAAAAACGAGCATGGTTCCTGAGGACAGGAAAGGAGCAGACGTGGTCCCTCAGCGTTCAGTGCTGGGACCGGTTCTCTTTCATATCTTTGTAAGTGACATAGCAGAGGACCTGGAAGGGAAGGTCTGCCTCTTTGTTGATGACATCAAGATCTTCAGCAGGGTGGACACTCTGTTGGGGGGGGGGTGAATGGGCAGAGATCTGAAAAAAAAAGGGGGATGTGGTCAAGGGTATGGCAGCTGGGTTTTAATGCAAAAAAAGTGCAAAATAATGTACTTGGGACACAGAAACCTCAGGACAGAGTACAAAGTGGGTGAAGTGTTACTGACAATGACCAAGCAGGAAAGAGATCTGGGGTAATCCTATCAGATGACCTAAAGGTGGACAGGCAATGTGACATGACATTCGAGAGGGCTAGTGGGATGCAGGGGTGCATAAGATGAGGTATCACCAGCTGAAAGTTGGAGGTGGTGTTGCCCCTATATAGATCACTGGTAAGAACCCACCTTGAATACTACCTCTGGTTCTGCACATCACATCTCAGGAAGGACATAGACAGAGTGGAAGCAGCCCAGATAAGGGCAACCAGACTGATGCAGGGTCTGCATCAACAGCCCTATGAGGAGAGGCTAATGGAGCTCAATATTAACACCCTGGAAGGAGGGGGTATGATAGAGACCTTTAAATTCCTCATGGGGGTAAATAAGGTACAGGAGGGGAGTATTTTTCAAAAAAGCTGCTGAACAAGGGGATGTGCTATGAAGCTGGAGGGGGTAGATTCAAGAAAGATGTGAGAAGATACTTCTTCACAGAAAGAGTGGTGGATTCCTGGAACAGCCTACCAGAGGTGGTGGGAGTGAAAACAGTGCTGGGGTTCAAAAATGCCTGGGATAGGCACAAGGGAATTGTAGTGGTAAGGAAAGGTGGGGGAGGAGAAGGTGCTGTAGATAAGTAGGGTCTGTAGCAAATGTGAAGGTAGAAACAAATGGGCAGACTGGGTGGGCCAAGTGGCCCTTATCTGCCATCAGATTCTATGTTTCTTTAAGAACAGCAGCAGGGAGGAGACTAGCAACTATAGGCCAGCAAGTCTCACTTCAGTGGTAGGTAGAAATTAATGGAAACTCTCCTTAAGGAAAGGCTGGTAAAGAACCTTGAATCCAGTGGGCTGTAAAACCACAAGCAGCATGGATTCGGGGGTAGATCATGTCAGGCAAATCTGATTTCGGCCGCCTGGTTGACCAGAAAATAGATCAAGAGAGAGCAGTAGACGTGGCATATAGGGACTTTAGCAAGGCCTTTGACACTGTACTGCACAGGAGACAGCTGAAGAAATCAAGCAGTCTAGAGATGTGATTCAGTGTGGTGAGTTGGGTTGAAAACTGGTTAAATGATAGGCGACAGAGGGTTATGGTTAACGATGCTCACTCTAATGATAGGAGAGTGACCAGTGAGTGCTGCAGGGCTCAGTATTGAGACTGGTCCTCTTCAATGTCCTCATACGTGACATTGCAGAAGAACTGGAAGGGAAGGTATGCCTTTTTTGCAGCTGATACCAAAATCTGGTATAGGGTAGACACTCGAGTGGGGGTAGAGTGAATGCACGTGGATCTTTGGAAACTTGAGGAGTGGGCAAGGGCATAGAGGTTGGGGTTCAATGCCAAAAAGTGCCAACTCAGATACCTAGGTCAAGCATAGCAATTACAACAGGATTTATAATAGTTTCTGATTGCTGACGGGAACTCAAGGACTGAATTGTTTGCTTTTATTTTTTTGGTATGGCATTCCATGTATGAGCTACAATGGTTGATAAGGTTATGTCTCCAGATCTGCTATGGGTTCTGGCTCCATAACATACTTACAGAGCTTTCCCTCATGTCATATTTATTTTCTTCTCTAGCAGTGATTAACAAATGTTTTAGGGGATGGTGTCTTTTACATTTAGCAATTTGTACTAGCAGGTGGACCATTGGATATCCCTCTTTAATTCAGGACTGATCCATTTTAGATCATCATAAACTTTACAGTAATGTTCACCGAATTTGCTTATGTTAGCAAATCTTGCAAGGCTATAATATACTTGATCAACTTTTATGAGTGCCTTTTTTTTTGAGGCGTTTCTATACACCATCACCCCATAAAGAGGTGACATAATAGATACCTACAAGTACCTCACAGGGTGAATAAGATATAGAAGGGGTATCTCTTTCAATGAGAAATAGTACCAGAACCAGGGGGCATGCGATGAAGCTGGGGGAGTTTAAGAGAGATATGATGACGCACTCCTTCACAGAAAAGGTGGTAGATGCCTGGAGCAGATTGACAGCAGAAGCAGTGGAAGCCAAAACATTGGTGGACTTCGAGCATGCATGAGATAGACATATCGGGAATATTAATAAATAGGTGGGGGGAGGGTCACCGGAGACCAATGAGGGTCTATGGAGATGGATTAGGCAGGCAACATCTGGGCAGACATAGTGGGCCAAGCAGTCATTTTCTTCCAACAAATTCTATGTTCTTATGGATTTGCTTACATAATGCAAGTTGTTTCTGCATGTTCTATAGACTCTCCATATAGATATGCACACACAGCCCATTTCTGAGTGCTTTTATACTACTCCCCCCCCCCCCACAGATCTGCATACACAGCACACATTTCTCAGTTTGTCTAGGCCCCCTTTAGATTCACACACACACACACAGAGCATGTTTCTGAGTGCTTCCAGCCTCTGCTTAGGGTTCTTTTGTTATTTACGTTCAGTCTTCCCATTCAGCCTTTGATATTTGTTTACAAAATACATTGGAATTCAGTTCCACTTACCAGTAGTGGCAAACATATTAATAAAGCAATGCTATCCTGTGAACCAGATGGCAAAAAAAATGTTTTGAAGTGTTACATATATAAAACTGTGAAAGATAACTTTTGGGTTTGATGATCCTTGATTGTTCCCAGACACCATCCACTGACTGAGCAACGTGTCCCATATTGTACACATCAGCAGTGACCACCAACATTTCAGCGCACTACTGTACTTGCACCAGCCGTGCTGAGTTGTGAACGGCCGACTGCAGAGCAGTCAAGTCTCAACTATAGCTGTGACTAATGAACTGAAAGGGGGCACAGCTCATTAGCTATACTGTACCTGTCGACTGTCCCTGATCTTCAGGGATGTCCCTAATTGTGCCTCAAGAGCTTCTTGTGACCTTCCTAAAATTATACAGAAATACAGGATCACTGGGCAGTAGGGACTGTAAATTCTAAATAATATCAAACACGAAAGTTACAGAGTAGCCTAATTTAGAAAGTACTTTATATATCTCACTTCTTCTAACAACTTACTGAGTTGACATTGCTAGTTTTTTATGATGCTGCCCCTGATTTTGGTCATTAGTGCCTGATTTGTTTAAGCAGTGTGTCCCGGGTTTTTGTATCAGAGGGCTGAGAGGTATACCATTAGCAGCTCAAACTATAAGGAAGCAGCATATAAAAAGCAACTCGGGAGACAACACATTGACATCTCTTGTGCTTCCCCAAAGCAGTCAGGTAACAGTCAGAGAAAAGCTGCACACACCTCCTGCACTCATCTAAGAGAGAGGTCGAGGAGACAGCATGATTCAGGAGTTGAGAGGGGTTGGAAGTTGAGTGCAGGGTACTGTTGGGGCTAGAGGTCATTGAGGCATGCAGAGACAAGAAGACTGAGGCATGCAGACTGTTAATGGAGAGCTGCTCTCTTGGGTAGAAACATCAGTAGAATGGAAAACACTTGACACAAAAAAATCACCAAAAATGATAAATCAATAAATCCTGTGATAATAAACATTATGCCAGTTCTATGGCTGTAGAATTCACATGCCTCAGTTACAACTCTCTGCAACATCAGGGTAGCAGTTCAGACATAAATGAACAACTGAAAAACAGGTTCAGGCAAGAACTGATCATTGCATGTGCATCTAAAGTTGAATGCTATCTGTAACTGAGCACGTAAGGATCCCCTTCCGAATAATTTCTATGTCCAGAAATCCATACTTTCTAATAATTTTATCCTCACTTCCCAAGACAAGCACAGTTTGAAGCAGACCCCTTTATCCATGAGTCAGGCTATAAAACTGCATTGTACAAGGGTCTACAATACAAGCAAACATTCAGGTTGATAAACTGGGGGTGGCAGTGTTCTCCACAACACTGAGGAGCTCACTTATATAGGGCTTGCTTTCTGTTTGTAGGAAGGAGGTGCATGATCTGGGACTGACGGTTCTAGTGGATGCTCGCAGACTTCAACCTGCTGCTGTTCTCTTCAAGGCCTTCGCCACAATGCAGGTGAGTTATTACCTTGGGGGCATTGATGCTGCACAGTGCACAAGAAAAGGACAGTGGAACTTCTGAAGCAGAAATAGACTGTAATCTACATTGTTCAGACTTTCCAAGACAGCGTTCTGAGTAAAGACTAGTAAAGCTCATGTTATACCAGAATTCTACATTTGGTAAGAAAGAAAGTTTGTAGCCATGCTGGTCCTTGAAAGTACGAGGTGAGTCAGATTACTATATGCACCTGAAAAGTGCTGTTATCACACAGTTACACACACCCTAGATCCCTAGATGGCCTTATTGTGGTTAGAAAATAGAATCAGGCTCTCTTGTGAAATTTGCTACAGGTCTGGTGCAATGTGTGTGATGATACAGCTGCTTTGGGACTGGCTGGCACACACACACACACACATATATGTGCACACACGCACAGTCATTGCCCTAGCCCAGTAACCTGTGGCCTTGAGTCCCACTACACACAAGGGCAATGTTCGTCATGGAGTGTAACTGTATTCCTCACACTATATTATTTCACCGTACCATGTTCTTTATGTTAAAACATATTTGAAACTTGGATTGTGCTTTGGCATTCAATTTGCGAAGATTCACTGTGGTAGTGGATGTGGGTGGGTAGAGACGGTATAAAAAAAATCTAATGTTGCATTGTTGTACGTTTGCCACTTTAATGATAAACCCTAACTTGTGTATTAGAGTTAGTGGAGCCAAAACAGGCAGACAGGAAAATAATACAAATTTTAAGAAGTAGTTAGTTGTAACTTTATATTTCTGAAGTAAATTTTTTTTTTTGGCTCAGTAGAAAGCTTAGCATGACAGACGACATATCTGTCTATATATCCTCCACTACATCAGCAGCATTGTGATGATATTGATAATGACATCACAGGTGACTGATCTAGCAGCCACTGAGTGACTGTTCCTAAGCAGCAGTGATGTCACAGTTAGTAAGGTCACAATGATCGTAATGATGATGCAGTGGGGGACAGAGATAGATATGTCAGCTGTCAGGCAGAGTGCTGTTCCACACATCACACCTACGAACATTTGCTAAACAATCTTCTAATTAAACAAAGGGGAAAGAAAAAGTACCTCAGATATAAAAAGTAATGGTTGGCTCCTTTTTAAATCTAATATTAGTTTTATGCAGTACAGTAACTCGTTATCATAGTTTTTTGCAACACATTGCTTTATGCTTGGTTCATAGAAACAGAAAAGAGATGGGCAGAATACAAACCTGAGCTGTCCGTCTCGTCTGTCTCAAGATTCCCTGCTCGGAATCTGATTAACGTTAATGATTTTCCTCATCATCCCCTCTTATTTCTGTATTATTCAGCTTATAACTCCATGAAATACAATCCCAACATATTCTGAACCCTCATAGTGTCTGTGCCTCCACAACCTTTTCTGATTTTTTTTTCCAGTGATTCACCACTCTTTACATACAGTCTTACTTTCTAATGTCTTTTTTCAGCTCCTCCCTTCCACCCTAAGCACATGATGCCTAGTGGACCCTGTGTGCACTTTGTTGAACCCTTTTATGAACTTTAAAGTCTCTAACATCCCCCCTCCTTTTCTGTACTCTACTGAGTGCATGTTAAGACAAGTTAGTCTCTGATACATTTTGTTGTCCATGGATCATCTTTGTACTCAATATGCCTTTCCTGGTGAAACTTTTCAAATAAATAAATAAATTTGTTGCCCTTCTACATACTGCTTGCAATCTGTACAGACCTGAAAAATGACACACATTACTCCAGATGCATCCTGGCCAGTAGTCTATTAAATGGGTAGTATCCCCTCTCTCTCTCTCTCTCCTTTTGCTAATAATCCCTTTACCTATGCCCTCCAGCATCGTGTTATCCATCCTGTGCCTTACTACACTGAGAAGATGGTTTTAGGTTATTTCGTATCATCACCCCCAGGGCTATCCTTCTCCTTGCTTTCTACTGACATCCCATCCATATAGTAAACTTCTCAGATTCTTCACCCCTATTTGTATCACCTCGCACTTTCTGGCACTGATTTTCAGTGGCCAAATACTGGACCATTTCTCTAGTCTTCTCACATCCTATCTCATGTTACAAACTCCTTTTTCACTGTCAACCCTCCCAAAGAACTTTGTATCATCTGCAAACAGACATACAGTACCTTGCCCTGAATCCCTGAATCCCCTCACATATGTCACACACACACACACACATATATATATATTGAACAGTGTGCTCCCAGGACAGAACCCTGTGGTACTCCACCAGTCACTGATCGTCTTTGGAGAGTGTACCATTTAGAACAACCCTCCGGGTTCTGTTAGTCAACTAGTCTTTGATCTATCCAGTTGTTCCATCCACTAGACCAAGTTTTCTCATCTTACTAATTAGCCTCATATGTGGTACCGAGTCAAATGCCTTGCAGAAATCTATGGGTCACTCCTGAAAAAGGAACCTAGTAACTCAGAGCCCAGCCAGTCAACAAAAAAACAAGCAAACGAGCAAATCCATAAATAAAGTGGGACAGCTCAGATTCAGATCCACACATTCCAAGGCAGGTTGATTTAGAGTGGCTCAGATTACCCAGGGCAGATTCCTGGATATCTGGGCCAAAATCTGAAATGGGTCACAGTTCAGTTGCCCATCACTTGTAGTTTAGTCCAAATGGATATGTTTTTTTTCTAGCCCATTACAAATTTGTGAGAAAACTAAAGAAATATAAGTATAGGATGGTTTGTACCCTCTAGATAAAAAATCAGTAAGAACATTTTGGGAAGGGGTGGTGGTTGTAAAGTCACATTTAATCTTCTGTTCAGCAAATGTCATGCCGGTGACTAAGAGACAGAGGGAGAGATGAACAAAGGTTTCTTTCTGTAGTATCACCACACTGATTTAAGGGCTGCCTTTTTATGAGGTGAACTCAACACTGGCATCAGAATCGCAGCATAGCTGGCGTAAAGAAATAATTGATCGGTTAGTTTATCTTTAAAGGCTGAACAGTTGGAGAAGCAGCAGTCAGAAAACAAAAAAGTGAGCAGCAGTTCCATCACTGCAGTTCTGACAAGACTTATACACAGCTAACAACTCCTTTGTCAAAACTTGAGCAAATATTCAAAACCATAAAAAGCAAAATTTAATTTTTATGTCAATATGTTTATGTTTTGTGTTGTCCTGTGTGTTTTCCCCCTTGTCCCTAGACTACCCTTGTCCAAATCACTGACTCCTAACCACATTACAGGTCCCTCATCTGGACTGTCAAATTGAATGCTAGGAATTTTAATCTGCTGCAGATTTCAATCTCCTTCTGGGAATCTGAACATTTGTTCAATAGAGTCCATTCTTATATCCTTCATCAAACACCCCCCTCTCAAATCTCCTTCAACAAGGCCCTTGGAATTCATCAGGTCTGTTGAGTCACTTGACCTAGGCTGTGTGAAGCACAGGTGGCAGTTTCTGAAAAGACCTTGACAAGGCTTTTTGTATTACCTAATTTTTTTTATTGAGTTTCGCAGTAAAAAACAGACTAACAGTGGGTATGTAGCAGTGTGCAGGGGCACAATAAATACAGCAGCATGAAAACATCCAGTATAGCACAGACATTTGGAAAATAAAAGGGTCTGGAAGCCCCACAAACTCATTTTGAAAAAATTGTCAAACGGAAGCCAAGCCCTATCCTGGGTAATTCTAGAGGGGAACTGGTATCGCAGTTTGAAATGCAGCATCAGTTGTAGGAATACAGATGGTGATAGGTGGAGATATTAACATCAGAAATCTCCCCCTTCTTAAGGAAGAAAGTCAGAGTCTACAGTTAGTGTATATATAGTACCCATCTTGGGGGGGGGGGGCGTCTGTCTCTTCAGTGAATACGTTAGCATTTCAAATGTATAAATTGTGTTAACCATGTTGTGACATTGTGCCACAATGGAGCTTGAGGTTGTATCTAATGATGGGTTATTGCTTTCTTAGCAGCTAATAGTAGGTTAGGACAATGACAGGACCCTTGTGCTGGAATAGCCATGAAAACCGTAGACGAAACGATAAGCACAGGGTTTAAGGAGAGATACTCGAACTGTAGTCTGAGGTCCCTTCAATAATTTGACACAGCTGGGCATTCACTCTCGAAATATGTGAGCATGGCCTGCGTTTAATTGTGCCACAGGAGTGCCAGAAAGCCCTGTATGCTGGCCCCATCTTCCTAACTTGAATCAAAGGGGTGCAGAAGTAGTGACTTTGACATTTCCAAGCGAATTCTCACCACATGGTGGAAGTTACTATTTTGAAATCAGGTAATGACAATTTAGTCCATGTAGTGTAGGTGTAGAAGGCACACAACTCAAGGTTCCAGTGAGTTAAAATACACTCCCAAGAGCGTCATCATATGGATTGGAGACCCTTGTATAAATGACCAGTAAGGTGCTGCCAGCATTCCCCTTTTAGCTTATCCATAATAATGCACAAAATTAATTGGGGAGGGTCCAGGAGCCTCATACTTCCCTGAGTGTCATGTAGGAAGCAGGTCCTGAGTTGAAGATAGCGAAAATGTTCCCTACCTGTATGTCCATATGTGTCTTGTAGTGTTTGAAAAAGGAGGATGCCCTGTTGGTCCGTCAGTTGGAAAAGAAGGGAAAGACTCAGCTGCCCCCAATGCCTGAAAGTGTGCTCAGTTTGAAGTGTAAGGAAATTAGAGTTGTATACTGTGGCTTGACAGAAAAAAGCAACCTGTTAATTCCATGAATAGTGACAAACCTGTTCCATTATGATAGTGTAATGCCCGTTAATCTAGTAAAACCGATAGTATGGACACTACTCAAGGGGAGAGAAAATAAATACTTGTTAGTAAAGTTCTGATAAAGGGATCATGGATGTCATAAACGTCAAAATGAAAAATCAGATTTTATATGGCGCAAAAATATGAGGTAGCTACTCTGTATCAATGACTGAGCCCTGTTTAAATAAATGCTATAAAAAGGTATTAGGTTTTTAAATAAATTCTATAAAAAGGTATTAGGTTTACCATTTAGTGCTCCATCAGGAGTGGTTAGGGCAGAGTTAGGACAGACTCAGCTGGAATGTCAAATTATATCGAGATCAATAATTTACTGGCTGAAGGTGTTTGGAATGGAAACTTATAGATATCCAAGATTATGCCTAGATGAGGCAATATTGTACAGAAATAAAAATGTTTTTTCCCAAGCATGAGGATGGTAGAGAATTATATTTAGCCATATGGGTTATTAACATGCATCCCAGATACTCTCAGATACCCAAAAGAAAATGTAATTACTGAAATTAAGAACAGAATAAGAGATGTTTTTGTACAGCAAGACCTGGAAATATGTAGACAATATAAGCTATGCAACTGGTTAAAACATAATAAGAGAGACCATAGAATGGAGAAATATTAATATATTTTGACAAATCCTAGTCTAAGGCTGATTTACATATGTTTGAGATTTGAATGCTTTACCAGACAGCGTACTAGTAATAGATATGCAAAAATTAAAGATGCAGACGGACTATGTAAATGTGGTTATGGGCAGGATAATTTGGTGCACCTGTTAATATTATGCTCGTTGTGTGATGAATATAGGAAAACACTTACAGGGAATATTATAGAGAATCTGGAGTATGACCAGTACATTTGACAACCTATTCACTGAAAGCAAGTACAAAATATATTTTAATACATGTGGCCTCCCTACTGAAAGTAATTGAAAGTAAGAAATACCATATACACCAGGGATGACAATGTAGCATCACATGATTAGAGAGCTAGGGATTTAATATACCTGCAGTAAATAGTTTTTTATGGAAATATATAGTAAACCAGAGATGTTTTATATTTGTGTATTTTTGTATGTATTGTATGTAATCACTTAATGTAAGTCGAACAATAAAATTGATTGAATTGAATACTTGTTAGTATCAAACAAGTGAAGGTGGAACTCAATATGATTCCATGGAGCATGGTGGTGTGGGGAGAGCCAGCAACATATTATTCGTATTTGTGCTGATAAAGCATAATCACAGAAATTGGGTAGATTTACTTCTCCCTGGTCCCAGGGGAGCTGGAGGGTGGAGAATTGAATCATCAGGCATTGACACCCCCCAAAGGAAGCAGGAAACCAGTTTGTCCCAGGTTTTGAAATATATCATCGAGGGAAGGAGGAAGGGGCCTGTAATATAGTAAGTATAAGATTTGTGGCAAGTCCACCATTCTTATAAACTCTGCTCTAAAAAACAAAACAAAAAAGCCTAGGTAAGGTGGGCTCAGGTATTTAAAACCAGTATTATTTGCTATGTTAAAGGTTTAAAATTGAGTAATTCTAAATTATCAAGATTGTTAGTAATATAGATTCCCAAATATTTGACCATAGTTTAATTCTCCTTGGGGTTCTGTGCTACCCACTGGTCCCTCCTAGATTAAACACATCTCTGTCCCACTTCCTACTTATGTTGATAAGCAATACAGGAAGAGGTGACACCACAGTGCTGTACCGGGAGGCAAATGTCATTTAGACTGTGTTGAAGACTAATATTTCCTGTAACCAAGATATTCTACTGTATCTCCATGACTGAAATGTACAGTATGTTAGTATGCACTCAACATTTCTCTTTTTTAATAAAAAGATGCAATGCACTCCACTCATAGTGGACACTCTTATAACAGGCAATCGGTTATACTGGACAAAAACTGATTTCCCAAACCAGATATATCAAATCCAATGTATTTTTCTCTGGTTATAATGTGCAGAAACATTGCTTATAATGAACACCATGAAGCTTTTATGGGCGTTTGTAGTGCTCTTTTTGGGGGGGGAATGCAGAGCTGGTGAGGAGATTTGGCAGATGTAGAATTAAGATGGAGGAGCTACAGAGATTAAATTTCTTACAGAATAATTCTCCACATGCTACATAAACTTTTATTTGTTATTACACTAAAAATAAATTATTTTATATTTCAGTAAGACGAAATTCCCCTCAAACCTTTTTTTCTCTTTGCCAGTGTATGATTTTCTCGTTTGCATCCACCTAATTTAAATTTAAATGAAGTAGCTTCATTCTTCTCTGCCCTGGTATGAAAACCTGTTTGACGCCATTGCAAAGGATATGATCCCATTCATAAAAGGAGTCATGGGAGCTGATAATGTGTATCTGCACATCAAAGGGATTGGAAATAAGCGGTTCACCCATGGCACAGCGACAACCAAGTTGCCAGCATAAATTATGTTGCCAACACTTGGTCAACAACCCACAGAGCACTCCGACAATCTGCCATCTGGCAGTCAGAGTGCCAGCGATTGCAGGAGGATGCCTCCTGCACCCCTCAATGCAGGGGGCTGTGCCACATGTACCCCCATTTATTTAAATAACAAACTCTGGGTCGCACCCTGGTGGTAAGAAGGGTGACCCAGAGATCAGCAACAGTGCCCGGTGGCAAAAAAAACAAGTAGTACAAGATGCATGCAACATTTTTGCCCCTACAACATTCCGGCGGCAGTATTCTGTCGGCACATTAATGGACTACCAGAGTAAACAAAGAGATCCTAGCAGATAGGAATTAATCAGTTAAATAACAAAACTTCACACACACCAGCATCCTTCTAACTGCATTTTCCAACTGCAGCACACTTTAAACAACAGAAAGCATTAGGGAATTTACCTTGAAAAGTTTGATGGCCAGCACAAGACAAGAACACAGAGATTTCAGAAGACATACGACAAAACTGACTGACAATAGCACTTCTACTGACTTGTGCATGTACACATCATCAGCTCCCATGATGCCTTGCATGAGTGGGGTCATGATCTTTGTAATGGTGTCAAACAGGTTTTCACAACAGGGCAGAACAGAGTGAAGGAACTTCATTTAAATTTAAATTAGGATGAAATTAGAGGGATGTAAAGAGGGAGAACCTTTATTTGTGGTACAAACTACACAGGTATACAGAAAAAAGGTTGAGGGGACTTTCTATTTAAGGTACAATTATCATTGTTTTTAATGTCTTAGAACTGCAACATCCAGCCACTAGAGTTACTGTCTCCTTACCTTCTGTAATAAACTTCCTAAAAAAATCATGTCCCTGACAGTTAAATAACTTTAAATAAACACACAGGATACAGAAACATACATGTTAGGCAGGATTCTAAGTAATGTGTGAATTTCATAAGAGGCTTTCTTTCACTCTGATCCCTTGCTCACACGCAGATACACCTAACACGTAGACTCATTCTGGATATAATAGACACTAGATATAATGGACACTGGATGTAACAGACAAATATTGTGTGCACTGATGCGTCCATTTTAACAGGATAGCACTGTATTTACAAAAAAAATAAAAGGGAACTTCTGCTACTGTTACAGTTGCACCCCTACTACGGGCATCATTGGTGCACAGACAGTGCTGGTATCATCTTTGGAAATGATACGATGCCTGTTGACAGGCTTTTCTGATCAGCCTGTATTTACACTGATGGGACCTGCCACTTCCCAGCAACTGTCAATGCCACAGACTCCCTGCACTGTACCTAAGGGACCTGCGCAGTTGCCACAAGCTTCTCCAGTGAGGTTCTCGATTCCTGTCGTTGAGGGGGATGATGACGAGGTGGAATATGTTTCATCCCATGCTGCTTCAGTGGAATGGTCCATGGATAGCAGAGTGAGATGTATGTCATCTGCATATTAGGCCACCTTGAATTCTGTTCCTCCCAGGGGTGTCCCCTTTATCCCACCCCACCCCCATTCTGTTTGATAACCACTGACAGTGGTTCGATGTATAAAGCTAAAAATAGGAGTGAGAGAGAACACTCCTGTCTAGTGCAATGCTGGAAAACAATGGGCATACTATAGGAGCCATTCATTCTAACGTACGCCTATGGGAAGGTGTATATATTACGTAGCCAAGAAATAAACAGGGCAGGAAAATTAAAGGTTGCCAGGGTATCCCATAAAAAATCCCAGGACACCCTATCAAATGTCTTTTCAGCATACAGACTTAAAAGAGCTGTGGAGATGGATCTCTGGTGTAAAAAAAATCCAAAAGGTGTTGGGGAGAGCAGATGTTACCAACCATTTGGCACTCTCTTATAATTCCTGACTGGTCTTTAGGAATTAGGGTAGGGAGCAGCTCATCCAGCCTGTGTGCCCACACCACCATGTACAATTTGTTATCCATATTGATTATGGATATCAGGTGACACAAGACTGGCCTACAGGGATCCTTACCTGGTTTCAGTATAGCTGAGATAGTGGCCCTAGTCTAGGAAGGAGAAGGGGCTGTGCCAGCCTTTACTTCTCTGAAAACACTTAATAGGGTTGGGAGGAGATCAGTAGAAAAGGCCTTAGAAAACTCCACTGGGTACTCTTAAGGGCCCAGTCATTTTTACGTTGTCTGTGCTTGCATAAGTCATTGTTTTTTTTTTGGTAGTAACAGATTTCGGAGGGGGTGTCACTGCCGATCCCGTAGCAGTTCACAAAGCCAGGGGCTCAGCACTGTACACCAATGACCAGTCGGTGTGGTCCTGATACAACTCACTGCTGGGTGGGCTGAACGGTCATGCACTTCAGAGGACCCATGCCACTCCAATCAGAGAGGGCTTCATCCTTTCATTTGCATGACCGTTCAGGAAACAGCTGAGCAGCTTCCAACTTCACCAGAATGTCTGTAAAACAGAAAACAGTCCATCACTGTCTGTTGCTGGCCCTCTAGTAACTGCCCCTCCACACACCGACCCTCCCTCTCAGCATTCGCCCCCCCCAACATAAGATAGACACTGAGGGTGCCCAGTCCCCCAGTGTCCCCACATAGCCCCCCTCCCCCAAACATAACACTGACACTGGGGGTGCCCAATCATAGTTTTTTTTTATTTTTTTGTTCCTGTTACAAAGAAAATCGTCCATCGATGTCAGTTACAGGAGCCCTGGGCCGTAAGTGTTTTTCCATTTCACCCGACTCTCCCTTTCAACACCACCTGCCCACGGCGACACTAGGGTGCCCAATCCCTCAGTGTCATCACCTGAAAAATAAAAAACATTCCTCATCATTCTTTGTCCCCCCCTTCCCCCTATAAATCAGAAAACCGTCCATCGTCTATTGCGCTGTTACCCCGCACTGTCCTGCCTTGCCCGCAAGCCCATACTTAACCAACGGCGTTCCGACACCGTAATCTGCTCTGGACCACGCAGACATGTCTTTGCTCTTCAAAGGCTGACCGCAAACTAAGGAAATCGGTATGTGCCCGGTACAGCAGCCAATGTTCAGCATTGACAATTCATACTAAAATTCATATTAAGATCAGATAGAAGCTAGAGAGCCGTGAGGCCCATAGTTGCTCCTTTTTACTGATAGTAACAAAGGGAGGTGCCTGAAAGGATAAAATTGTCCAGCTGGGACTTAAACATTAGCTTAGAACTGCTAATAATCACCTCCAGAGGTAATACATTCCAGGGCTTGATAATGTGTAACGTATAGAAACATTTACGAGGCATTGCTTGTTGTGTTTTAGAATTGTGAATTACCAGTGCAACTTTTCGTCAGTGACAGGATGCAATAGAGTCTGCTGTTGCTCAGAAGAGAGCTGGGGGAGAGATCTTGAGGAGAGATGGGCTAGTATGTCATCTGGGGAGAGGGGGATATTGTTCATTAAATAAAGTCTGATAAAGTTGCACATTAAATCCATAACTTTGTTCTGGCCATGCTCAAGCCCACCCCCCACCCCGGCAGGATCACGAGTTGAAGAATACAGGCTCTCTTTTTTTTTAGCCCTACGTTTATGTGGGAGGAGTTGTAACATGACTCTTGTAATATGACTGTTAAAGTAGAGCCAATTCTACCTACTCAGTCAGAATATCCCGAATTTTCATCTGTACTTGTACAATTTCTGCTGTGATATGTAAGTCACCATCAGAATATAAGATCTTACTTGGAGAGGGCTCTTGCAGTAGGTGATAACCATTAGGACTGCGCAGGGCCGGCCTTAGGGTATATGGCGTTCCTAGGTGAACTTGCCATCAGCACCCTCCCCATTTTTCTATGTAGTAGTGACGTGATAAAATGGAAAGGGACCGGGGGTAATCATATCAGATGACCTAAAGGTTAGCAAGCAATGTGAAAAGGCAGTGGGGATGGCTGGGAGGATACTGGATGTATAGGGAGAGATCACCAGTAGAAAACAGGAAGTTGTTATCCCTCTGTACAGACAGTTAGTGATGCCCCATCTGGAGTACTGCGTCCAGTTCTGGAGACCCCATCTCTGCAAGGATATAGACAGGATGGAGGCAGACAGTCCAGAGGAGGGCAACTGAAATGGTGCAGGGTCTGCAACAGAAGCCATAGGAGGAGCGACTAAATGAGCTTAATATGTATACCCTTGAGGAAAGGAGCAAGGGGGGGACATGATAGAAACATTTTGGTACCTCAGAGGAATCGACAAAGTCCAAGAGGGTAGCATCTTTCAGAAAGAGATGTGCAAGAACAAGGGACACAATTTGAAGATGGGGGAGGGGGACAGCTCAGCTCAGGGACAATGTGAAACAGTATTTTTTCACAGAGAGGGTGGTGGACGCATGGAATGGCCTTCCTGAGGAGGTTGTGGGGTCAAAAACAGTGGTGGAATTCAAGAATGCATGGGACATACATAAGGCAATTCTTGTGGGCATTAGGAAGAAATTGACTGTTGGTTAACCTGGATATGCAGCTTATCCAGGCAGTAGGTAGGGACGTGGGCAGACTAGGTGAGCCAAGCAGTCCTTATCTGCCGTCAAAGTCTGTTTATTTGTAAAAGCATTAGCTAATACCAGCAATCTTGAATATACATAAGAAGTTGACGATGTCATCATGTTGCCATAAAATGGATGCTTTATTCAAAAAATAGACGGACTTTACTGTTCATCCCCCACAATCGAGGTAGTGGTTTTGTCGGAAAACCCTTTCAAGTGCATTCTGTTTAGGGCTACAGTGATGGACTACCCTGGGGAAAATACCAAGCTTACACATTAACCCTCATCTAGCTCCCATTTCACAGCTTATAGACCAGTCCAGATAATTAAACAAATCCTGTGGCAAACGAAATGGCGGTCCGGCTGCTAAGTCTAACTGCATCAGTTGTATTGTCAGTGTATGTGCGGGAAGATTTTGAAATCCTGAGGAGCCTGCAGATGAGTCCAGTGTATTTTACTTGCTTGTGCAACTGAGCTAAAGGGAGAGAACTCTTAACAAACGCTACAGCTCCATGATCCCTTCTCCAGTCTCACCTCCCTGTGTGTGTGACTGAGGGTGGCTGCCTGGGACATGGGCCCAGCGTGGGACTGGGTTCATGGGATGGGATGGGATGGGTCAGGGGTGGGATGAGACCAGGCAGTGAGACTCAGACCACCACACTACAATGAAAGAATGAATTATATTAGGCAAAAAAGGTTAAGGCCAACACAAGGAAAAAATAAACGGTAAAAACCAACCGCTTGAGTCACTAAGCAGTCAATGCCAGTGTAGACTAGTCCTCCTTCTCCTGTCGATGATGTGGATGATGAGCCTTCCTTCCCAGTGACTGGCTGACCTTGCCCATTGCCCTTACCCCTTATCAATTCACAGACCGACACACGTCGACGATGTGGATCCCAGCCCGCCAGTCGATTGATTCTTCCGGAGACTGTCGATGACGACACGTGAGAGACTCACTCGTCGGGGCAGGGGTGCTCCTGTTTGGACTGTGAATGGAGCCGCTAGTGTTTTTTCACCAGAAACTGTATCTTGTGGACTCTGTGCTGGCTTGATCTGCTGAACTGAAGCCCTGTTTATGTGAACATTTGTATAAATGATGAACCTGTGATTGCCATACCCTGTATTTTGATAAAAATTACCTAATAAAAATTGTGTTTACAAAAAAAAAAGACTGCAGCACAGTGAATGAGGGCAAATATTGCACTACCGCTATTCTGCAATTTGTGGAAACGTCAAAATAGTTACTCTACACAACAGCAAATTGCAGAATAGCAACAGAGGACACAATAGCAAGTACAACTACAGAGACAAGTCACAATAGCGACTAAAACCACAGCAAAACTACAAAATGGCGAATACCTGAATAGCGACAAGCGAGTGTATCACCTCCATGACATGCTCAAGCACAACTAGCACAGTATGGAAGGGATTTGAAGTTGTCCCCCAGCTTGGGCTTCCCTCCAAAGGTTCCATCAGTGATCACCGTTTAGGCGAGTGTACATTGCTGAAAATAAATAATGGTGATGTACACTCACAGTGGCTACAAAACCAGCAACAGTTTTATGTGTTATGCAGGGGGCTGTGCCCCCTGCACCCTCTTAATTAAAGATTCTCAACTCCAGGGGGTGCATGTCGAGGTGTGTGTGTAAAACTTATAAAAATTAAAAACTGGCCTGACGCAGAAAGTGACTGCGCCGCAGAACCAAACCCAGCAGCCTGTGAACCCCAACCTGCCACCCTACCCACCATGCCACACGGTCAGCTCAGCAGCCAACTCCCACACTACGTCCCACGACCCTCCCTCCCTTCCCGTCCGATGGCATGATCCCTTCCCCTCACACGCAGATGTGTGTGTATATATATATATATATATATATATATATATATATACACATATATATATATAAACATCCTGTTGCTGTATTTGCCTACCCCCGTATGCTGTCACTGCCTTGCCAGGTAGCCCAGAACACACTTGCCGTGATTGAGTCTCCCTTTTTGCAGTCGCTCAATCACAGTCACCATGTTCACAGGATACCCCTCCAAACTACTGGGCTGGCCCTTGGTTGATTTTTTTTTTTCTGCTGTATTTTCCTTCCCATTATTGTGACCGTTCAGCAATTCCTGTGTTAAACAATTGTTTTCTTCACAACTGTTCCACCTGTTGTAACATCGAAATCTTTTCCATGCCAGCACTTGGTGATGTCAAATGCCCAGTCCTACTCCATAATTGCATGAAAGTCAGGAAAGGGAGGAGATACGTTATGGGGATAAAGCTGTAATTGCTTAAATACACAGCTGTCTCAGCAATTAGAATTAATTAGAAGGGGAGTACAGAAATGTATGGTAATATAAATGTAGCAGTATTGTTTTTTGAAGTTTTATCCCAGTGTTGAAAGAGGCTTATTCAATTAGATAGTTCAAATGGGCAAGTATTTCTGTGTACCGTATGGCTTTTGTGTTAGTTTACAATTGCCTTACAAAGGGAGTTTTGATCTCACTTAGGTTTACTGTATAGATTTACTGATAATGGAGACCTCTGGCCCTGTGTAATGTCAGCATAGCCTATAATAGACCTATTCATATCACATCAATATCGTGGGCTGCTGCCATAATCTGTTCCAAGCTCCCAGAGGTTCTAGTCCAGTTTACATAATAATTCCCCCCGTCATGTTTTAAATACCCTGTGCTACAACAGCAACTTAATGATACAGCTCTGTGCAGTGAGCTGTCCCATTCCCACAGCTGTGGAGTCTAACCAGATGTTCCTCCTTGGAAGTGACATTCTTCCAGCGACCAAGCACAGCTGTTTTTTTTTTTATAGAAACAGCTTTAGAAGGAGGGATAACATGGACAGGCCTATGCAGTGGGAAACCTGTCTGCAGTGAGGACTTGTGTATCTTAGTTGTCAGTCTGTTGTGCTATCAGCTTTATGGCTTGTAAGAAAGTAGCAGTTCTGATAAGCCTGTCTTGGCAAGATGGCAGATTGTGTATGCCTTGTCTTCAGATCTCACTCAAGCAGTTTGTACCTTCTGTAGACATGGCAGATGTATGCCTGGAGGGAAGCCACGTTATCACTTGGCAGGGAGGTGGGATTTTCTTAATTGTGTGAATTCATGTCTGGCAGGGAAGGGTAACAGATTCTCTTTTCTAACAAGAACAATGAAAAAGTTGGAATAAGTGCAACGCTTTGATGAATTGTAGTTCACAACCTGTCATTTGCTTCCTCTTGGTTTGGATATATAATACAAGAGAGTTTTTTCAACATGAAAACTTCTGACAAAAGTGGTATTAGTCCTGAACAGACAATTACACTGTTTTTCAATTATAGCTAAGATCAAAAGCCCTTCAAATGCTGTAAAAAAAGACTTTTTTTTTTAAATCCACTCAACATTTACCATCCATTCTTAAAGACACACAACTGAACAGTTTTTAGAGATGTTACTCCTGTAATTCTTTATAGACAGATGGATACCTCTTTCTAGCCAGGCACAGAAAAAGTGCATTCACACTGGGACAGGTTTTCTTGTGGAGGATGGATAACTGTGCCCTTTTTTGCCAAGTCAGGAAAGCATGTAGAGCTGCCTGAAGAACTATAGCCACCTTATGTGCACTGCAGTTGTTCATTTCTGCCTATTTTTTTTAATTATTGCTTCTCTTCTCTACACAGACCATGGCTGCCAATTCCATTCACTCTGTGCTGATATTAGTGGACAAAGAAACTGCATTCAGACCTGAAAAAGATGGCACTGTTCAGGTAAACATTACTCCACAAAACACATTTCTCCTTGTAGCTTTCCACTGTTGCGGTGGCAGGTTTGTTTGTTTTTTTCCCTCCCAGCCTTGCTGCTCTTATCCCTGCCTTTTTTTCCTGTCATTGGCTCCTTCTCGCCAGTGCCCACAATGACAGTCACAGGTGGTGGTGGTAATCAGGTACTTCTCCACACTGGAGCCCTGTTGGGACCAGTCATAGCTGCAGTGACCCTTCCAGTCGTCTGTATGTTAATACAGCTACTGAGATCACTCCCACGGTTGTAAGAGAGGTCTCACGGGCATGCAGGGGTGGATCCAGGATTTTTTTTTAATTCTTTTTCTGGCTCTCTGGCCAGGGTGAGGATGTACCTCTTATCTATCCCAGGACCACTGCCCCCCCCCCCGGCATTTCCCCAGCTGCCGGTCCAGGAGGATTGTGACTTTCCCCTCATGAAGGGGCTGCATGCAGGGAGAGACTTAGATCACACTGAGACCCCGGCCAAGACTTAAGCAGGCATTGTTTTGCAGTAGAGTGGAGTCTGGGGTCTCTGGCAGGATGCTGCTGCCTGCCCTGAGGGTTTTCTTCTTGGAGGTTCCCCCGAGATGAGGCCATGTAATGACAGCAAGAGCGCATCTGTACATGCTCACACGCACGGCATGCTGACATCTGCCATCGCCTCTCCCTTGCTTGTGTGGTCTCAGACTGATGTTGTTTTAGCCTCCACTGGTAGTCAACATATCGCCGGGCACCACAGTCCCCCGAGGAGGGGAACAGTCCCTCGAATGCTCATCCTACCAATCAGGGCCAACCCTCTGATGCTCTGGGTCTATTCCTGAACCTGACTCACACTAGCATCGCAGGGCAGTAGTGCTACCAAGGTGCTGCAGGATGGCTGATCCAGGATTTTTAGGGGTTACTTTTTTCTCCTCCAGAATTAAGGAGCATTGGCATGGCACATCATGGGTGGGGCTTATCTTCTCCCCCACAAAACTAATTTTCAAAAATACACTAAAGGATACCTTCTGTTGAAAACGTGGGATCTTAATATGGTTTTTATTAGGCTCCCTTACAGTTTCACATATAGGTATTTTGTGCCCCCCCCCCAAAAAAAAAATAAAACTAATTTGAAAAGGGGTACTGTCATATTTTCCACAAATTCTTGCCATAAATAATGAAAGCATGATTCGAGCTCTAACGCCAGGAGAATATTTACTTTCCCTCAGCTCAGGAAATGAGCTATTTTTTAATATTTAAGCTGTTCAAAAATATGGCAGAGACATGAAGTCTTTGATAGCACTTACGGGCACTGTGACATAGTGATTTAGAGCACGGAATTGTGAACCTGGAGATCCAGATTTGAATCCCACCACCATCTCTCACTGTATGACTCTGAGCAAGTCACTTAAACACCCTGTAAACCCTCACATCTATTTCTGTACTCGTTCACTCTCCCTGTGGGTTGAAGTGCAACAACATTATCTCCTTCCATCTCCTAAACTGTAAAGCACTTTGGGGTTTAATTTATGTGAAAGGTACTGTAAAAAATGCACTCCTTTCCTTCATAAGCACCCAAAAGATATGTTTTGTTAACTTTGTTTCCAAATGTATTGATCATCTGTGTACCTGACTTGCTAATGAGTTGCATTGTATACTGGCTGCATAAGTGTAAAGTAATTTGGGCTTGAGACAGAAGTAAGGTAATGTTTTTATGTATTTTGTATTGTGTATCGTATTTTATAATTTATTTGAAACTGTGAGTATGAATGGTATAGACCCCTTTGTAAATGAGCTTGGGCTTAATTGGGCAATCCTTGTCTGAGTTTTATGACTATATCGGGGATCTGTGATGGGTGCTTATGAGATATGATATTTGTCTTCATGAGTGGTCATGGCCACTTGACCATCACGAGTGGCAAAGCCATGAGTGGGATCAAAAGAAGTCACTGACCACGAGTGAAGATAAATGTCATATCTCATAAGCACTCAGCAGGTTTATACACCGTACATTAGCGTTTCTAAGCCAGATCAATTTTATTTAAAAGTAAAAGGTTCCCACAGCAAAGGAGATTTGAAATGCTGGTAGCAGCCACATGCTGTTTTTTAGAGGTAGCTCATGCTGGCTGGAGCGTGTGAATCTATTGATGGCTAAGCACGAGTGGAAGAAAAGGTTCTTTGTGACGTACTCAACTAGCTAGATATACTCTACTGTGAGGATAAAAAATGTATCTGGCTAGTTTGTGTTCTCTGCTTCAGATAACGTTTTTATTTAGCCTAAAAAATGCCAGTGTATATTGTATACTATGTACTGCAAACGGGCTACACTGCACTTTACTATTACTACTAGTACATGCGTATGATGCATGCTTCTGCAATGACAAAGAGGTCCTCTGGATGTATTGGATTATAAGTAAATGGCAGCAGTCCAATAATAGGAATATTTTGCTCCTCTCCCAGGTAAGTGCTGCAAGTATTCTTCTGATTTAGCATTTTAAATCTCACTGTTAAATGTTTGGTGTTCCAATATGCCAGACACATGACTGTGCTTCTGCGAAACAGCCACAAAAACTATGTTTTCATTTGCTTTTCTAGAAAGATCATCTAAAAAAGTAAAGCATGCTATGTTCTCTTGATACGGTACTGTCTCCGAGACGGTAGAGACTTCCTAAAGTCAAATTGTCAACCATTTTAAATACCAACTAATACACTAATAAACTGCTTATATACAAGTGTGCCAAACCCCATATATCTAGTCTTGTACATTTATGCATCTATGAACTGGTACAGGTTTACACAGCATACTTAATTCCCCCTTCTTTATGTATGGGGGGCATGATGGCCCCAAAAGTCCCTTCTGACCTTAAATTATTTATGTCTGTGTTACAAACATGAATCTATTCTTCATTTACAAATTAAAAAAAAAAACAACAGCCTAAAAATCCACACAAGTATTACTGTTTTGGATGCCTTAAAGTGAAAGTCCCCTCAACCTATTTTCTGTATACCTGTGTAGTTTGTAGGCATGAATGCTGGTTCCCTCTCTTGCATCCCCCTAATTTCATCCTAATTTAAATATGAATGAGTCTGCATCACTCTGGTCTACCCTGGTGTGAAAATCTGCTTGGCTTCATTGCAAAGTTCATGACCTGAATCATATGAGGCATCCTGGAATTTTATTTATTTATTTATCAAGTCTAGGATTACAAATACCTTTGAGCCATGGCTCTTTTATAAAGGTTCCACGTCAGAGAAATACAAATTATGGGGAACATCAAGACAGACATTACAACAATGTGGACATTGCAAACAGAGTACAGATTAATACAGTTCAAGGGTAGCATTGTAACAAGGCAGCCAGCGGCATTTGTCAGAGAAAATAGACAACAGATAAGAAATGCCAGAGTCATAGGGAGAGGAAGAGGGAGGGGAGAAGGAATGTGGGAAGGGTGGCGAGAGGGTGAAAAGTGCAGTATTGGGTATACCAAGATGTGAGGGTAGAATCCAGTGAGGAGGGGAGGGAGGGGGACAACTAGAGCAGAAAGGAAGTGGAGAAACAAGGTTAAGTTGGGCAGTCACAGGAGCTGTTGGCAGTGAGATAGTCCCAGAGCCTAGTTTAAACATACCAATAGTTGGGGCAGAGGAGATGGTTGGGCTGAGGCCATTGAACCAGAGTGGGCTCGATAAGCAAAAGAGCATTGTCCCTTGAAGTGTGACAGTGAGGGACTTTCAGTAGCTATAAGCGTGGATCTCCTAGGCACCATTTGTTAATTAGGTGTTGTAACAGAGTTGAGACCCCAGAAGGTGCAACAAGGTAGATTTTTTCACCATGGAGCAGGTGAGAACTTTATGCGGTTTGATAGTTGGAGCCAGCCGGTCTGAGTGTACAGGTCACATGTGTGGGTGAGAGCGGGTGAGCACCAGTGATGAGCCGATATGCTTTATTTAAGGCAATTGAGAGGCATCTAAGGGTTGTGGTTGTGGCTTGTTACAAATGATGAGACCATAGTCTATTACAGAGATCACAGAGCTCAGGACTGCAACCTTCAAAGCTTCTGGTGTGAGGTGTGGTCTGTGTTTGTAGAGGAGACCAAGCCATGTATTAGCAGCTCTAGCTACATTATCTACATGAAGTCCATAGGAGAGATTAGGGTCAAGCTGTATCCCTAAGTATTTGAAGGACCCCACCTGATCTAGAGTGTTCCCCTGGGTGGTGGAGATAGCCAAGTGGTGTAGCTTGTGTGGGTTATGAGAGCTGCAGAAGAGCATAGATTTGGTTTCTTGTCATTGAGGACCAGTTTATGATTAAGAAACCATGTCTCTACAGAACTGAAACCAAGTTGAAGGTTGTGTTGAAGAGTTGCAGGATCTTTGTGAGTGGAGAATACAGTAGCATCATCGGCATATAGTATGATCTGCTCAGAGCAGTGGTAAGGGAGGGAGTTTAAGAAAAGGCTAAAAAGGAGGGGGTCCCAGTATGGATCCCTGTGGGACACCCGAGCGAACAGGCAGGGTGTTAGAAAGAGCGTCTGCAATTTTTACTCTCTGTGACCAGTTTTCTAAGTAGCTTTTAAACCAGAGAGAAGAGTCAGGTGATAGCCCGGCATTCAGTAGTTGGTGTATTAGTAGTCCATGGTGTACTGTATCGAAGGCCTTGGAGAGGTCAACGAAAACAGCCCCTGTGAGAAGGCCATTGTCAAGGGATTTGTGCAAAGCTCCAGTGAACTCAAGAAGGGCTGTGGTGGTACTGTGACCTTTCCGGAAGCCGTGTTGTTGTGACAAGGTATATTGTATTTATCCAAGTGGTCGCTAGTTGATCAGCCACGATAGCGACTGCCTTAGAGAGTGGGGGCAGTATGGAGATAGCGACAATTTGAGGAATAGTCTTGTCCCCACTTTATGGACGGGTGTCACGGTGGCTGTTTTCCATAGGTCCGGGAATTTTCCACAGCTGAGAGAGAGGTTTAGGATTTTTGTTAATGGATGAATTACCTCATTGAGGGTGAGCAACAGAAGCTTAAGATACAGGGTGTCGCTACTAGATCTAGATTTAGAGATAGCTGCAGTAGTATAGCGGCGAGCTTCATTCAGCCTTACCTTCCTGAAGTAGAAGAGGGGATGGTTAGACTGAGGGGCTGAGGTATTTGGGGAGTAGGCCCTGTTTTTGAAAAAGTCATGGGGTAGAACAGCACTAAGGTCTGAAAAAGCCGTGTTAAAGATGTTTGCGATCACCTTGGGGTCAAGGGTTGAGGACCCATCAACCATTAACATGGCCAGAGAGGTTTTTGGCTGCTTCCCTGTGACATCCTTGATATTGTCCCAGAAAGCACGACCTTTTCCCCATGTATTGGTGAGAGCGTCTTTGTACTAGGTGGATTTCATTAGCCGTATGGCTTTTGTGCAGGCATTTTGTGCTTGTTTGTAATTTTGGATGTCCAGTTGTTTGCCAGTGGCCCTGGCAACTGCCCAGAGGTGATCCCTTAGTTTCAGCTGTGAGAGAAGAGCCGCGGTGACCCATGGGTTAGAGAGAGATTTTGTTTTGCACCTTTTAGCAGGGGCAAAGAGGTTGCAGGCTTTGTTGAAAATTGAGATGACGTGATCAAGAGCCAAGTTAACATCTGTTGCTTCATAGATGGGTAGCCAGTCTTGTAGAAGCAGGTGTTGTTTGAGATGTGGACGTTTTCCACGAGGAAGGACTCTGCTAGCGATAATTTGGGGAGGGGCTTAAATTTGTTAGACCATGCACACATGACTGGGGAGTGGTCACTGGGTGAGTCTGGGAGAATGGTCGTCATGAGAAATCCTTGTGGGGTGAGTGGTGAGGACCCAATCCAAGAGGGTACTGGTGCCAGTCTTGTAGTTAATCCTAGTAGGGAGTTTACCATTTGCATGAGGTTAGCAGCTGAGATGGAGTCTTTATAGGCACTGGCGACCGATGCTAACCAGTTTATCGTTGAAATCCCTAGTAGAATAAGTTCAGCTTCCGGGAGGATGAGAGTTGATAGTTTAGGACGTCGTTGAATCCATGTTTAGGGTCCCTGGGCGGATGTATACGGAGACAATAGTCAGGGCTTTATGGTTGGGACCTAGGACGATTTTTATTGGCAGAATCTGGGCTGAGGCAGAAAGTGATGGAGTTGCTACAGGGTGCCAAGACAAGGAGTCTTTGATATAGATTGTGCAACCACCGCCTTTTTTGGATATCCGGTCCAGCCTGTGGACATTGTAGCCCTGTATTGTTACTGCTGAGTCAGGAACTTTAGGTGTCAGCCAAGTTTCCACCACTGCAAGGATGTCAGGGTTGTGTTGGCATATGAAGGCTTGGAGTGCATCCAGCTTTGGTAGTAGGCTGCAGATATTAATGGTTGCAAGGATAAGAGCACCTTTATGATATTTTAGTGCTAAAGCCTGCAGTAGTTATACTGTATTAGTCAGTTCTGTTGTCCTCTGCCGCCCCTATGTTCTTGTCTTATACTGGCCATGAAACTTTTCAAGGCATAGCAAGTGCCCTGCTTGTTCTGTGGTTTAAAGTGTATCTGAGTTAGAAAACAATGCTTGTAGAGAATACAGGAACTTCAAGGCAAGGCAAATTTTATTTATACAGCGCCCTATCAGGGGATCAGAGCTCTTTACAATAAAAGCAATAACCCCAAGAATTAAAATAAAAATTTAAATGAAACTAAAAAACGTTTTCAAAAAGAAAGGTTTTTAAAGAGGCTTTAAAGGCCTCCACCGTGCTGGCTGCGCGTATACATGGTGGAAGTGAGTTTCAAAGCACTGGTGCAGCAGTACCAAAAGCTCTGTTGCCCAATCTCTTAAGACGAGAAGAGGGTACAACAAGCAAGCCAGCCTCTGCAGATGGTAGAGGGTGAATAGGTCGATACAGCACCAGGAGCTCTTTGAGGTAGTCAGGTCCCAAACCAGGTAGGGCCTTCTATAGTTGTATGTCAACAAGCAGATCTTCACAAAATATATAACAGAATTGAATAAGAGTATAGTTTCTGCTGGCTTGTGCAGGTGCGCATCATCAGCTCCCATGATGCCTTGCATGTGCGGAGTCATGAACTTTGCAGTGGGGACGAACAGGTTTTCACACCAGGGCAAAACAGAGTGAAGCAACCTCACTTATATTTAAATTAGGGGGAGGCAAGAGAGGAAATCATTGTTCATGCCTACAAACTGCATAGGCATGCAGAGTATAGGTTGAGTGGACTTTCCCTTTAAGCTGCAATTAGTTTTACCTAGCCTGCCAGCTGTCTGCAGAGTGCTGTGTATTTATTTAAAATTTACTGATTTAAAATTGTGCACAGGAAAGGCAAGTTGAGGCAGAGTATATTTCCAAGTTGCAAGATTTCTCTAGAAGCTGCAGAAAAACATTTTGTGTTTTCTTCTTTGCTAACACGGTAAGGCCCACTGGGCACAAGTCCTGTGTACAGGGGTAACCCGGAAGTGCAAGGGAAGTTAAGCAGTTTTCTCAGGGTCACACAGTGTGAAAGTAGAGGCTGTGGGAATCATATCCAGGGCTGCTGGATGTACCAAGCTTGCTCACAGCTCTTTGCTCTAACCTCTAGGCTATGCTGCCAGCACCTAACTCAATATGTTAGTGAACAATATGAACAGCTAAAACACAGTCTTAATCTGATTAGTCACAGAAAAGAAGTCAGTTACATTAGTAAAGGTTACATATTGTCTTGCAAAAAATTAAGTTTGATGAATGAAATGTCCTGATTTGGGCTTCATAAAAAGATAGTAACCCTAGTTGCATTACAGGCTGGATCAGAAAAAAGTGTAATGAGCATGAAAAGGCCAGCTCTTCCCCTGCAGGAGGTGAGTGACCAACTTAGAGTGAGGGGAGCTGAAAGATCTTGAAGACAGAGATCATTACTGCAGCAGTTTAAGGAGTTAAAAAAAAACTGGCATAGCACTGGATTTATGACATGGGAAGGGGGCACCCCCTGACTAGACCCATGTATAATATCAGTACAAGTTCAAAACAAAACAAAAGGTTTTTCTTTCTTGAGCACTTTGAAGCAGCTGGCTAGCTAAATACACAAACACGACAGTGATTGATGGCACAAAGTGATAGCAGTGGCTACTTCACTACATAGCTGAAGTCTTCAAATGTAGAAACATAGAAATTGCCGGTAGATAAGGACCGCTAGGCCCATCGAGTCAACCCGTAAGCCCTACACTAGTTTGCAGCCCCTGACCTTACCTGATCAATGGCTTTTCACCCCTCCTTCCCACCTCTAAGGTTCCCTTATGCCTGTCCCAGGCATGTTTAAATCCCTTCACTGTACTCATTCCCATTACCTCCTGTGTCAGACTGTTTCATATGTCCACCACCCTCTCCATGAAGAAAAACTTCCTCACATTTCCCCTTACCCTACCTCCTTCCAATTTCATATCATACACCCCTCATTCTTGTACTCCTCTTATATTAGAAGATGTCTCCCCCCTGCACCTTGTTTATGCTCTTAAGGTACCGGAATGTTTCTATCCTGTCCCCCCGATCCCTCCTCTCCTCCAGTGAGTACATATTGAGGTCCTTTAATCCTTCCTCATATGTTTTCTGGTGCAAGCCCTGCACCATCTCAGTTGCCCTTCTCTGGACCACCTCCACCCTGTCAATGTCCTTACAAAGGTGTGGCCTCCAGAATTGCACATAGTACTCTAGGTGAGGCCTCACTAGCGTTTTGTACAATGGCATCACTACCTCCCGCCTTCTGCTAGTGATACCTTTGCCTATACACCCCAGCATGCCACTGGCCCTCCCTGCAACCTTTGTAGATTGCTTAGACACCTTTAGTTCATCAGAAATGATAATCCCCAGGTCCCTGTCTTCCTTGGTGATCATCAGCACCTCCACCCCCCATCCTGTAGCTCTTCCCTGGGTTCCCTCGTCCCAGGTGCATTATCTTGCACTTCTTTGAATTGAACCTCAGTTGCCACACCTCAGACCATTTTTCAAGCTTCCCCAGGTCCCTCCTTATTCTCTCCACCCCTTCTGGAGTATCCACTCTGTTGCAGATCTTTGTGTCATCTGCAAACAGGTAGACCTTTCCCTCCAGCCCTACTGCAGTGTCACTAATGTAGACATTAAACAGGAGTGGCCCAAGAACTGATCCCTGAGGTACCCCGCTAGTCACCCCCCTCTCCCCGGTTTGGATCCCATTTACCACCACCCTCTGCCTCCTGTCTGTTAACCAGTTTCTAACCCAGTTTACCACCTTGTGCCCCATGCCCAGACTACCCATCTTGTTAAACAGCCTTTTATGTGGGACGGTGTCGAAGGTCTTGCTAGAAAGAGTTGGCGACCCCCCCCCCTCGATTTGCTTCCTTTGTCACCCAGTCAAAAATTCTGTCAGATTCGTCTGACATGACCTTCCTCCTGTGAATCCATGTTGCCTCGGATCCTGGGTGCCCTTGGATTCCAAGTGTGCCACTATTCTTTCTTTGAGCAGTGCCTCCATGATCTTCTCCACTACTGAAGTGAGGCTGACTGGCCTATGGTTCCCTTCCTCCTCCCTACTACCACTTTTGTGTAGAGGGACTACATGTGCCCTCCTCCAGTCCTCTGAAACCACTCCTGTGTTGAGTGACTCTTTGAACATGGCTGCCAGAGGTGCTGCTAGTTGTCTTCGCAGCTTTCTTAATATCCTCAGGTATATGCCATCTGGCCCCATTGCTTTGTCCACCTTCAGTTTTGTGAGCTCCTCCAGGACTCGCCCCACTGTGAATGAACTTGTGTTTACCCCTCCCCACGTGTCTGTTACCCAGGGTCCCTGACCTTCCCCCTCTTTAGTGACTACTGAACAGAAGTATTTGCTCAGTATTTCTGCCTTTTCATGTCTCCCTCCTTACACTCCCCTGTATCCTCTTTGAGCCTTTCAACCCCCCCCGGTCTTCCTTCTTTCACTAATGTACCTAAAAAATGCCTTGTCCCCTTTCTTCACTGTCTGTGCTAATCTTTCTTTAGTCTGCACCTTTGTTCTCCTTATAGCCTTCCCCACTTCCCTTAGATTCCTTAGGTACACCTCCCTGTCCTCCTCCCTTTGAGTCTCTTTATATTTCCTGAAACCTGCCCTTTTGGCCCTTACCTTGTCGGCCACCTCTCTCGAGAACCACAGTGGTTTCCTTCTTCTCTTGCCCTAATATACCAATCTGTTGCATTGGCTCATCACCTCCTCTATGGCTCCCTTTAGCTGTTCCCACTGCTCCTCAACTCCCCCTCCTGTCTCCCTTCTCGTCAATGCTTCTTTGATACAACTCCCCATTTTAGCAAAATCTGCCCTCCTAAAATCTAAGACCTTTGCCTTTGTTTCACTAGAGTGTGTCTCAGTCCCTATTCTAAACCACACTATGTGATGTTCGATGGACTCCAGTTGACCTTCCACCTGGACGTCTGTGATTCTGACCCCATTGGTCAGTACTATGTCCAGAATCACCCCTTCTCTGGTGGGATCAGTCATTAGCTGTCTTAGGCCTGCTCCCTGTAGGTAATCCAGGATGTCTCTGCTCCTGCTTGAAGCAGCTGCTGGGATGGCCAAGTCCACGTCTGGGATATTGAAATCACCCAGCAGTTATACCTCATCTTTTGCTGCCATTGTGTGAATTTGATCCCCTAGATCCCTATACAACTCCTTCTCCTGTGCTGGAGGCCTGTAGATCACCCCTGCCCGGATTGCTGTGCCATTACCTGGCTCAAGGGTGACCCACAGTGCCTCAGCCTCCCCCTGTCTACCCAGTACCTTCATACCCTCCCTAATGTACATGGCCACCCTTCCCCATTTTCTACCCCCCTGTCTCTCCTGACTAGAGCATACCCTGGTACATTAACATCCCAGTCATGATTTGTGGTGTACCAGGTCTCTGTGATTGCTGCTATGTCCAGGTCTGTCTTTACTAACAATGCTTCCAGGTTTTGGATTTTATTCCCCAGGCTGCGAGCATTTGTAACCATGGCCTTCCATGTTTTGCTGCCTATCTGCTCCTTACTCATGCTTTTGCTCCGCTGCTTTCTTCCCCCCTCCCATTTTACCTTTTTGTGCTGCCTTCCTACCTCTGCCTTTCCCTCTTTGTTTGATTTAGGTGATACTGTCCGCATTTTGCCTTCTTGCTCCCCATTTCTGGCTTCTCTTTCTTGTGGGGGTGGGCTGCTACCCATTGTGAGGGTAGGGTGTTAGAGTTTTATAAGCTCTGATCTTTTGTTTGTTGGTCCCGCTGTCCTCACCGGGCAAAGTGCAGTCACCCGTGACTGTACTTAGCCCCAGGAGAACAACGGCATCAGCAAACATCTGATTGGAACTAATAGAAGCTCTAACACGCACTGCAGGCTGTTGAATCTCCCACTGCTGCAGCCCTCCTCTGATGTCAGCTACAGAGGATTCTGGGATTTGTGACAACACAAGCAATCTTAGGCATTGATGATGTCCAAATAAAGGTTATGACCAAGTTAATAGTATTTATTCTGCCTGTTTTCAGCCTCATCTGGCGGCGGGGGGAATATACAGATGGAAACCAACTGAAATTGAACCAGATTAAGCTGTTGGTGGTATTTTTTAGTGCTCACAGATACTGAATGATAAACTCTTGAAAAAGCTGTAGTGTTCAGTGAAACATTGGGGCATCTGCCTGTGCTGCTTGGGAGTCTTTTGGGCATCTACTAGATATAATTAAGTATCAGTGAGTACTGTCAATTTGGCCATAACCTTTATTTGGACATCACGAGCGTCCAAGATTGTTTGCGCTGTCTCTAGTGAACTGTTTGGATTCGGAGCACTGGGTGCCATTTGCGCATCCTACCTTGCTGCTTCTGTTTTCAGTTTTTAAGGCGATCTGCATCGTGATCTCAGCCCTTCATACCACAGAGGAAGACTGAGGACAGGCATTTGAGATGCTGATCAGAGTCCTCTGTGCCACTTATTAGTGGTGGCAGGACAGTGCATAAGTGTTATAGCAGGGTCCCTATCATAACTGATAAACCTTACTGCCCCCCCCCCCCAGCCAATTGCCCAAAGCCAGTTGTACCTGCTGGATCCTGATCACTAACATGGCATCCTGTGTAGCACTAGGGGCAGATAGGGTTGGGCGGTGACCTTATGAAGCCAAGGAAAGGATAGGGTATGCCTCAGTTGGATCTGCATACAAGGACAGACACACTTTGTGGCTTGCAAGTCTATGTGACTAGATCCTAATATGGTTTGTAAGTTGTAATGTACTAATGAGTGGTTGAACAACTGGTGCAGAGCACAGGGTTTTGGCTTCATTGGGGACGGGGGGTCCACCTGGAGGGATACAGGCCTATACTGGCACGATGGTTTGCATCTGTCCAGTAGGGGAACCAGGATCCTAGGTGATATGTTTAAATGCTTCATTGGCAAGTTTTTAAACTAGCCAAGGGGGCAGCACTGAAAAGGAGCAGGGAATTCCCAGCCTTCCCCCACAAAGCAGAGTAGTTAGCAAGGTAAACACAAAGGTAGAGAAGTTGATAGGGAGCAGGATGGGGTAAATGGAGAAAAAGGCAAAGGCAGTGAGGACAGGGATGGGGCTAAAAGGGGTAAAGCCATCAAAAAATGGAGGTCAATGAGTACCAATGCCCGTAGTCTGGGTAACAAGCTTCTTGAACTAGTGGCCTTGATGGAAGAGGGAAGCCTGGATATTGTGGCAGTCACAGAAACATGGTGCACAGAGAACCATGACTGGGATGTAAGCATACCAGGGTACACAGTCTCAGGAGGGACAGGGAAGGTAAAAGAGGTGGTAGCTCTCTACATAAGGGAAGGGATCAAAGCAATGGAACTAAAGTGTAAACAGGGAGGAGAGGAGGCACTGTGGGTCACCTTAGAGACAGGAAATGGCACCACAATCCACATGAGGGTTGTATACAGACCCCCATCTCATGGAGTGGAAATGGACAAGGAAATGATAGAAGGCATCCTTATAATGGCAGAGAAAGGGGAGATATTGTTGATGGGGGACTTGAATATGCCAGATGTTAACTGGAGCACTTTTGCTGCAGCCACATCCAAGAGCAGGGGCATTCTCGATGCCCTACAGTTGGCATGCCTCTGACAACTAGTGTTGGAACCCACTTGGGAGGGAACAGTCTTGGACCTGGTACTCTCAAACTGGGATGGAGAGAGGATCTCGGATTTAGAAGTGGGTAGCCATCTGGGAACAAGCGACCACCAGACAGTGTGATTCACGATAAACACTGTCATAGAGTCAAGCCATACAAAAGCGAGGGTACTGGACTTTTGGAGGGATGACTTTGGCAAAATGGGAGAGTGCCTAAGGAATGCACTTGCAAATGGGAGGAAGGAGGGGTGGAGGAACAATGGGGAAAAATCAAAACTGCCATCACAGAGGCAACAAGCCTTTATGTGAAGCAAATAAACAAAACAAAAGAAAAAAACACTGTGGTTTTTAAAAGTGGTGGTGGGGAAGGTTAGGGAGAAGAAGATAGCATTCAGTAAGTATAAGGAATCACAGAAGGAGCAGGACAGAGAACTGTATCAGTTAAAGCAAAAGGAAGTGGAGAAGGCAGCCAGAATAGCAAAGACCCAAACCGAGGAAAAGATAGCCAGCTCAGTTAAGAAGGGGGATAAAAGCTTTTAAAAGTACATTAGGGTGCAAAGAAAGACCAACGGAGGGATAGTGAGGCTTAATAAAGGGAAGGGGGTGGGCAGAGGGTGACATTGAAAAGGCAGAGATACTGAATGAATACTGTTGCTCAGTATTCACAAAAGAAGAGGAGGGGGAGGTACCTAAACCAAACAATAATAGCTCTCTGGATAAGGGGGTCGATACCAGTCCATTCACAGAAGAAGAGGTCCTGCAAGAACTCCTAAAGCTGAAGGTGGACAAAGCAATGGGGCCTGGTGGGATTCACCCCAGAATTCTAAAAGAACTAAGGGGAGAACTAGTGACACCACTGACTACGCTTTTTAACAAATCATGGGAGGATGGTGTGGTACCTGAGGATTGGAGGAGGGCAGATGTGATTCCCCTTCACAAAAGTGGGAGCAAGGCAGAGGCAGAAAACTACAGACCTGTTAGTTTGACCTCAGTGGTAGGGAAAATGATGGAATCACTTCTGAAAGAAAGAATTGTTGAGTACCTGGAGGCCAGCAGGGCACAGGACCCAAGGCAGCATGGATTCACAGTGGGAAGGTCATGTCAGACAAAGCTAATAGATTTATTTGCCTGGATGACCAAAGTAGTAGACCAGGGAAGGGGCTGTGGATATGGCCTGCCTAGACTTTAGCAAGGCATTTGACAGAGTCCCACACAAAAGATTACTAAACAAGTTAGCCAAACTGGGAGTTGGTCCCAGGTTGGTAACCTGGTTAAAAAATTGGCTGTGCAACTGGACGCAGAGGGTAATAGTAAACGGAGTCCACTCTGAAGAAAGGGGGTTGCTAGTGGGATACCGCAAGGTTCAGTACTGGGACTGGTCCTCTTTAATGTCTTTATAGGTGACATTGTGGAGAGGCTGGAAGGAAAAGTATGCCACTTTGCAGACGACACAAAGATCTGCAACCAGTAGAAAACAGGAAGTTGTTATCCCTCTGTACAGGCAGTTGGTGAGACCCCATCTGGAGTACTGTGTTCAGTTCTGGAGACCCCATCTCCACAAGGACATAGACATGATGGAGGCGGTCCAGAGGAGGACAGCTAGAATGAGGCAGGGTCTGCACCAGAAACCATGCAAAGAGAGACTAAAGGAGCTTAATATGTATACCCTCGAAGAAAGGAGGGAGAGGGCCGGGGGACATGATAGAAAATTTCAGGTACCTCAAGGGAATCAGCAGAGTCCAAGAGGGTAGCATCTTTCAGAAAAAGAGATGTGCAAGAACAAGGGGGCACAATTTGAAGATGGAGGGGGATGTTTCAGGGGCAACATGAAGTATTTTTTCACAGAGAGGGTGGTGGACGCATGGAACAAACATAAAGCAATTCTAGTGGGGAGTAGGAGGAAGTAGGCTGTTGGTCAACTAGGATCTGCAGCTTATACAATAGGTAGGGAAATGGGCAGACTGGGTGGGCTAAGCGGTCCTTATCTGCTGTCAAAGTCTATATTTCTATGTAATGTATTACTTATATAGCATAAAGGATGGGGAAGTGTGTTATATGAGAACCGAATGTTCATCTTAGGTGTGGGATTCTACATACACCCAAGGGGTTTATTAAAGCATCCCACACCAAGGATTGGCATTAAATTCTAATATGCACACTTTTCCATTTTTGTTTTATATAATGACTGGTCAGCAATTTTTTTCCAGCCCGAGTCCTATGTGTGACAGGCATACACACACACACACACACACACACACACACACACACACTCACAAACACACGCTTCTCTATCCCCCTCCATTCTTTTTGTAGAGCTACGTTTTGTTTTTTTTTTCCAGGGGGGTGGGGGGGTTGTCCCCTAGTGATACATGACTCTTACCCCATTCAGCCATGGTTGGAGCCATTCCCGCTGGCAGTTGGTGTCCATTGCGGCTGTCGAACAGCAGGATCAACCAGATAGATTTTTTGGATGCAGCACTATTTAATTAAAAGAAAAAAAACAGCAACGAGGACTCTAGGTCTGGCGGCTCCTCACTACCGGGGATACAGAGATGCCATGTTTCCAGAACTGTTTAGCCCACCCAGGAGTAGATGGACAGCCAGTGAGGGAACGGCTGTTTCTTAATGACTCAGCGCGTGCTGTTATGCGGGTTATTACGGCAAATAATAACTGGCTCAACCCTAAGAAAAACATTGCTGGCCAGTTATGATATTATATTAGTGTGGGTATGACTGCAAAGGCGTGTTTTCAGAGTACTGAACCCAGCATGACACTTTCCTGTTTGTGCTAGTAATCCATAATAAAGTGTGAAAGCACACCTCATTACTGAAAACAAGAATCGCTGATGCTGTAGATACCAGCACAAGAATTTGTTTTCACTTGCTGTCATTTGGGAAGAGGGGGAGCTGAATAGAGTGCAGTGAGTAGGTACCCCTCTGTGTAGTTTGTGACATTCTGTATTGCATATGCAACCACTGGTTACTGAACATGCTTTTTGTCCTTTCTGTGACACCTGGTGTTTTGTTAACAGTATGAAGTTCTGACATCGCTCAAGTCCTTGCACAAGCATATTGACTGTGGGCAACTGACATCGGAGTTTGAAGGAACATTCCCTTACAACCACAGTGATTGGCTACGATTCCGCCGGGTATGTATCCTTAGCTTAGAAAAATGGTAACAGGAAAACAACGGCTTTGATACTGAACATGTAAAGACCATTTGCACCTTGGAGGTAACAGGAGGGAGTATGGTATAGTGGTCAGAGTGCCGACTTGGGAACCAGGAGATCACAGGTTCAAACGACATTAGGCCCAAATACTCACAGTGTATTGCCCACCGAACACTCATTTTAGGTGGGAGTTATGACTCATCAGTAAAGTTGTCATGGGGGGGGGTGACCTTAAAGCTTTCACCAAAGTTTGATAAGAAATGCTTTTACTTTGCCCAAGTTAGGGGTCAACATAAAAAGTGATGAAAATAAAATTAGTCTACATGCATGGTAGTGCTTTTTTTTTTCAGTATACATTTTTTGTGGTTTTCTCCCCATTTCTTTACCTGTCCCCATTCTCGGCTGGGCAGTCATATGTGGAGGCATGCAGACACTGCGGCTTGAGACACAGTCATGCAACTTGCCACCCCCTCCTGCCTACGCTAGCCACCAGACTTCCACCCAGTGGCAGCGGAGCTATGGGAGGGGTGACGATCACCCCAAGAGAGGACAGCTGCCCTACAGCTGCTCAATCCTGCTCTCACCCCCCCCCCCGCTGGCTCCCCGTCTATCTTGAGTCCTTTCCCGAACCCGGGTTGCCGGCATGACGCAAGGTATGGCATCCAGCACCTCAGCCCTCTGCACCACTGGGCCAGCTACATGGTAGCGCTTTTGCCAGCTTAGTTAATTTTTTTTTTTCTTTTGTTTACTTTCCCTTTTTATCCCACCTTCACCTGCCCTCAGACCCCACAAAGCCCCAAGCACGACATCCTCACGACTCGAGGTCTGTCCCTAGAGTGCCCCAGCTCAACTCCCCTAAGGTCCTTGATGGCCCGGATTACCCCACCGGGCGGGGTGAGGAGAGGTCCCCCTTACCTTTCCCCCAAATGATCCAGGGAGAGGAGCCTGCACAGCGGAGTCTGCCTTTGCCGGTGAAGACGTGCTTGTTGCTGGCGAGGTCGTCACCTAGGAGAGGTGAAGGATGTTTTTCCATGTTCTTTGTCCCCTGACGCCGGTGTGCAATGGGGAACAAGGGGTCAGGTGCATGCAGAGACGTGCGTCTGCCCCAGTCCCCTGCTAGTGTCAACCCTCTACGTTGCTGCGTTCTCCCCACCGCACCAACATCCCCAGTTCACCAGGAGGTAAGCGGTATTGTGGCGGAGAGAGTTACCATCGCCCAGAGAAGGAGGAAACACGCCGTTAGCGCTGTCCCTCCCAGCCGACCCACCCACGACCTGAGTCCGCTTCTGAACCCGGGTCACGGTGTGGAAGCGAGTGTGGTGTCCAGCGCCTCAACCCTCAGCGCCACCGGGCCGGCTCTGGCTTAGTTAATTTTAAACCACAAGTCCTGTATCAATGTACAGCTTTGTATATTGGGCTTGTATGGGGCAGGCGGTGGCTGGGCAAGATGGTGAGAGGAGGGTTTAATGCTGGCCACAGTTTGGGGGGTGGCATGGGGGGGGATTGGTAGGTCTGGTTTTAAACTTAATGGTGCAGCAAACAGAAACACTTTTGGTGCCCTTCCTTCACAGTTCCCACTACCCCCTCTCCTTCCTTCTGCCCAACCCCACATCCAAACTCTGAACGCAAGGACAACAACAACAGTTTTGATTGTTCTATTAATGTTTTCGCATTTCAAGCCGATTTTTGATTATAATTCTCCACTTTAGTGTGCCCCCTCTGTGCTTGCATCCCAGATGACCACATGGTTCATTTGTGACTTCCATCACCTCTGGGGATCAGAGGCTACTGGAGGGGGTGGGGCCACTGGACACCTGGGAATCATTGCAATATATAAAAATGGGGAGTGGTTGAGGGAGGGAAATAACACTGGACTACCAGGGACTACAAATGGGGATTTGGTGAGGGAGGCAGGTACACCTGGACTGCCAGGGAATACAAACACAGACTGGATAATAGAGGGCTGCCACTGGACTACCAGGGACTACAAATGGGGATCAGAAGAGGGAGGTGGTACCACTGGACTATTAAGGACTGCATCAGGGACTGGGTGAGGGAGGGGGCACTAGACTGCCAGGGACTATCCATTACTTTCACTGTGGATGGAATTGGCTCTGGGGAAGGAGGGTGCACAGAACACTTCTCTGAGTATGTGCATGCAAAGGTGCCGAGCCATGGTGCAGAACTTCTGATGGCCACAAAATGACATCTGAATGGCCTCTTAGTGGCTTGCATACCTTATGTAATTACAGTATTAGCATGTTGGCATTTGAATATGGCAGCCATGAGCAAAGGTGCTACCCATTTGGGATGCACTAGCCCCCTTTGCTCCTGGCTGTCTGTTGCCAGCAGGGGACTGTGGTGTGCTGCACCTCTGCACTTTTTACCACGGTCCTATAGTGTACGTGCAGTGCAGACTGGACAGGGGCACTAAGCATGTATGAATATAACTCCAGAATGGCAGCGCACTAGTTAGTGCACAGTGCTGTCCTTTGTGCAGTGCTGTGGCCGTATTTGAATATGGGACCCCTTGTCCATCATAACTGTTTGTAAGTATGAAGTAAAATAAATTGAATAAAACATCAAATAACTTCAACAGAAACCATCTCAGCTTCCTGTGTGTTGAGATTGACACCTAGGTGTGCACACAGTGACCTGAAGGGTATGCAGTGGCTTCTGCCACCGGCAGCTTCCCTTACCATAGTGCCAATGTCCATAAAATGTACTGGCACCACTTTTTAATCAAAGTGGGGCTACAGCTGCTTCTATTACTGAATGCTGCAGCCACACGATAGACCCATGGTCTCTTTTCATCTATCTTTTCACACTGTGTACTGCCCAGAATATGAACTCAGGATCACAAACTTGGATAGTCACCTCCAGGTCTCCTTTTTACCCACGGTAATGATTTTTAGGGATGGAGGAGGTCAGCAATTCGGGAAGGGTATAGAAGAAATGCAGTGCTTAATAGTAGTGAATATACTGAGTTCTGCATTGCTAATATTTTTAGAGATGGGTGAAACTGGAAAATTAGTGCATTTCGCAAAATATTTCTCAGGTGCGAAATGTGAAATTCCGCCGGCGAAATGCGGAATTTTGTCACCCGCGGGTGAAATTCCACCATTTCGCTGGCAAAATGCCACATTTTGCGGGTGAAATTCTGCGTCTTATTGGTGGAATTTCACATTTTGCACCCATGAAATATTATGCAAAATGCGCGAATTTCACAAAATATTTTGCACAGTGAAATTCCCAATTTTGCCAGTGCAATTAAATTTCACTGCATCTCTTAATTATTTTAGAAAACTGAGGGCTAACTTCTACATAATTGATACTTGAAAACTGAAAACAGGACTCCATCCATGCATGAGTCCTCGTCATTCAGAGCCACTGAAATGTTGGGAACGCGCAGTACGGACCAAACCGCTGGTCAGGACGACTGAAAGTCATTTTTCAGAAAAAATAGACATAAAAAAAGGCTTGTTATGAAATTTAAACTGCATCAGAGCAAACACCAAGTCTACCTCTGTTAAACAGGCACACAAATACAAGGGCGCTACAAAGGGCTGAAAAGCTGACAGTGTCCCTTTAACATTGTTGGAACAGGGCGAGAACTGTGACGGCAGTTTTTTTCTGTGTATACATCTGGAATGTACATATATCTGAGTGGCATACACGTGGAATGCCCTATAGCTAGCTGGAACTGGTAAAAGGCTAGGATAGTTGAGCACTCCACCCTATGATGACACATTCAGTCCCTTCCAGTCTTAGGTGGGAAACCTGAGTCTGCTTGCACACCCAGGTCTCACAGTCACTGGGCTTGCTAGTCCAAAATGGTTTAAATGGAGCAGACCAGAATACTGATAGTGATATTGTTTAGTGGAAGGTGCTGCAGTGCTTACAGTACCAGTGCTACTAAACAAACAAGATGTGTTCAGAGTGTGCTCAGTTTTTAATTTTAACTGATATCCTACCTCCTCGTACTTTAATGACTTGCCATGCAAGTACATATAATATGAGAACATACTCTTGCGATGTTTACATGACCCAAAGATGCTAAGTACATTGAATTTAAAATTCCAGCAGGCATACATAATCTGGCGATACTGCTAGAAAAGTGCTCTGCAATTACAATCAGGCTTTCTTATAGTGTGCCTATAGATTTACACTTACTTATTGCTAGTTACCAGACAGTCACGCTGTCATTCTGCCATATAATTGCACTGTAATTTCTTGTATAGTATTTACTGCAAGGTGTTGCTACTGCATTGCAGTATGATTAGAATAAGTGGTAACAACCCCTGCCACACACACACACACACTAACATTGCTTTCAGCACATTCTGCTGAAACACAGATCTCAGTGAAGTGTGTGTGCATGTGCGTGCATGCATATGTGTGTGTGTGTATGTGTGTACGTGTGTGTGTATACGTGCATGTGGGTGTGTGTCTATACGTGTGTGTGTGTGGGTGCATGTACGTGTGTGTGTTGAGGGGAGGACTGGGTCCTTGAATTAAAAGACAGTTTTGTAAGGCAGGTCTAGCAGCATAGAGGCAGTGCATTATATCACCATGTGGAAAATGGAGGTTGCGTTTACGCCCTAGAATCCAACTCAAGAGCTGGCTGAGGGATGAATCTGTCACAGAGGCATTCACACACCATTTTGTAACACAACTGCACTCAAAGTTATTTTGCTGGTAAGAGGCCCTTTGAAAATAGAGCTCTAAAGTTTTGGTGTAATCGGAAGGATGCAGACACAGAACATATACAGTGTCTGCATTCACCCCTTTTGAAACTCCTGCCTATGATAGCCTCTGGGAGATAAGCTGTGAGGGAGGCTCAACGTCAACAGTTTGGCTGGCTGTGTTAGATGCAATATGAATCTAACCTCACCTCATAAAAACTCTATTTATTGTTAGACAAATATTTTTATGGTGACAGAAAATGTACTCTTCTCTGTCACAGGATAGCTTTAATTTATTTCACAAATGCTTATTATCTGAACCATTCAACAGGTAACGGAACATAGTTTTATGTAAGGGTAGGTGATATAGAAAAATAAAATGAATTGAACTCACGTGGCTATTAATAATTGTATGATAAATCCCTGTTAGCTGTCAACAGTATGTGCACATTTACAGTCAACAGTATGCCTTTCAACTACCCTGGAATTATCAGTGCAGGTCTTGGTTTCTTGTTGGACTTTCCCTCAGTCGTGAATGACTGGTGACTGGGAAGCACATTGCATTGCTGTGTGGAATCCCAGAAGGTAGGCCCTCGGTGTTGGTTGCCTCACACTACAGTGTACTCCACTGCCTGCCCAAAGGAAATGTTGGCAGGATAGGCCCCCTCCTTGCATGCACCATGAACTGCTGGTGCCAATATGAACATGGTGCCAGGGCTCTGACTGAGCCGGTCCCCCTTACAGGTGGCTAGAAAAAGGGATATTTTGAAGGATGGGGTAAACATGGGAAAAATTACAAGTGAACTGAAGTGGCATGGAATTTCTCTTTTCCAACAGTAAACAGATTCTTTACCTCACTAAACCACAAGGACTCAGATGTTATTGCTACAGTCTTATGCTTTTCTACAAAATGCCTTTGGTTTCATATCACTTTTGTCATACATACAGCTTTTTGACTTTGTGTTATCACTTCATGATATAATGTAGCATCATTAATTTGTTTTTCCATCTGTAATTTGGGGAGGAGGCGAGTTGTACTTGGTGCCCATGATCTATACATAAAAAGGTTGTCTAGTAAGTATGGGTAGAGGAGCACTGGAAAATCCTGCGGACTGGTCTCCGAACTTTGTGACTGTTTTTAAAGGAGTACTTTAAGAGGCACATTGCAACCTGTTTTTAATCTGTTCCATTGTAGAAGCTGGAGCCCTTCACAATGAGCTGCAAAGGAGCTGTTGTTTTTCTGCAGAACTCAGCTAACACACTAAACATGGAGAGAACACCAAGCACAACACAGGTAAGCGTGGACACCAGCAGCACTACAGGGGAGACCCTTGGCTAAAACCACATCACATAAGGTCATCAAGATGTTGTTCATAGCTGGTTAAGGACATATAAGGAAGTTCATTCATCTAATCTGCTCTGTTTTCCTTCCCAGTGAAACTAGTCCCCCCTTCTACTGACACACTAATCCTGCTTTCCCCTATTCTTTTCTGTCTATCCCATTTAATGTTGAAGTCTGATACAGGGCCAGTGTTCGCCACTTCCTGAGGGGTGTCATGTTAGCACAGCGACGGTAATACAGCGAAGACCATTACAGCAACAAAATCAGCAGTTCAATGTAATGGTCCACAGTATTCCCGACACTGCCGACTCCAGGGATATCACCCCTTCCCCGAATCAAATCCAACTCAGAGTTGACAGTCCATAGTGTGGGGGTGTGTGGGGAGGCAAAGCCCCCATAAAAACACGTGTGTTCCTGACAGCACAATGCCGACTCTCAGCATTGTGCTGTCGCTGCGCTGACGATCAACGCAGTTCATGTCGCTGCAGCATGGTGGAACCTTCCTGAGGTAGGCTCTTCTACTGGTCCCAATACTGAACACTTAAAAAACTGGCATCTGATTTCCACCAGTGTTCAGTCCTAGATTTGATCACTAGAACCACAAACCTAATCATTGGATTTCACTGTGGTAGGTCTGAATGCCATTGTCCATCCGATTCAGCTAGTACTGTACATACTCCTAATAACTGATTGAGCAATATGGAAGAAAGATATCAGACTGCAGTGTAAGATATCCTTTGAGCAACAGTGATCACATCATAGTGCAGTTCTCACTAAACTGTAATATCCAGCAAGTTAGGGGGTGTTACTACCATCAAATGCTTCAGGAGGGCAGTTTTCAAAGAAGAAAATACACAATGGGATTGGCAGGCATGTTTTGAGGGAAAAGTGCAAAGGAAATTTGGGACTTATCTGAGAGAAGAGTTAAAAGAGTTGGGGGACACGCATATTGCATCAGTAAAGTAATACAATTCCAAGGGTAAAATTCCACCATGGCTTACACATGAAATGAGGAAAAACTCTAGTGTAAAGAAGGCTGCACATCGGGTAGCCAAATTAAGGACGTATTGCATTGGGAGAGGTACCAGAAACCTCTGAGAATGCACGAGGAAGAAGTGAGGAGTGCGAAAAAACAGAATGGAGGTACATATAGCATGAAAATCATGGGACAACTATAATGAGCTCTGTAAACACATCAAGTTGAAAAAGGTAGCTATAAGTTTGGTTGGACCGTTGATTTAGGAGAATAGAAGGATGGACAGGGAGCAAGATATGGCTAACATCTTCAGCAAGTATCTCTGCTTCATTTACCACAAATCTGGACTGGATAAGGTTACATTAAGCAATGGGCAGGGGGATAAAGTATTACAAAGAAGGTTTTTAGAAAGCTACTTGTGGGTATAAATCATACAACATCAACAGGGCCAGATGACATGCTCCTAAAGTTCTTAAAGAATTGGCAAATAAAACAGCACCGGTAATGAGAATTTTCAACAAATCCCTTGAAACTGGGATGGTCCTGCATATTTAGAACGAGGAGATTGTGGTACCAATATATAACAAGCATTTGTCAATGCCAAATGTTGATTGCGTTGATGTGTTGAGCTCGCTCACTGCCCCTCTCACTCGCTCAGTCTGTGTCTCCCCGTGCTGCAGGCTGCTCTTTTGTACTGGGCTCCTGCCTGCATTGACACCTTGTTCTGCCCAGTAAGAAATCCACAGCTGTCCCGACAGAGCTGCATTGAGGTGGCTCACTCCCCATCTCACTCGCTCATTCTGGTTCTCCTGGCGCTGCAGGCTGCCCTTTTGTACTGGGATCCTACCTCTGTTGGCTTTTTCTGCTCACAAAGAAATCTGCAGCAGTCCCGACACAGGTCTGCTTGAGCCTGCTGACTCTCCCTCTCTTGCTTGCTCATTCCGTTTCTGCCGGGGCTGCAGGCTGCCCTTTTCTATTGGGCTCCTGCCTGCATTGCCACCTTCGTCTGCCCACAAAGAAATTTGCAGCAGTTACGATAGAGCTCTGTTGAGCTTGCTCACTCCCGCTCTCTCACTTGCTCATTCTGGTTTTCCCGCCACTGCAGGCTGCCCTTTTGTACAGGGCCCTTGCATGCATTGCTGCCTTTTTCTGCCCACAAACAAATCTGCAGCAGTCCCAACAGAGCTCCGTTGAGCTCACTCACTTCCCCTCCCTCACTCGCTCGTTCTGTGTCTCCTGCCACTGCAGGCTACCCTTTTGTACTGGGCTCCTGCCTACATTGGCAGCTTGTTCTGCCAGAAAGAAATCTGCAGCAGTCCCAACAGAGCTCCGTTGAGCTCACTCCTCCCCTCCTCCCTCCTCCCTCGCTCATTCTGTGTCTCCTGCCGCTGCAGGCTGCCCCTTTGTACTGGGCTCCTGCCTGCATTGGCAGCTTGTTCTGCCAGAAAGAAATCTGAAGCAGTCCCAACACAGCTCCATTGAGCTCGCTCACTCCCCCTCTCTCACTCCCTCATTCCGTTTCTGCTGCGCTGCAGGCTGGCCTTTTGTACTGGGCTCCTGCCTGCATTGCCGCCTACAAAGAAATCCACAGCAGTCACAAGACAGCTCTGTTGAGTTCGCTCACTACCACGCTGTCACTCACTCGTTCTGTGTCTCTTGGTGCTGCAGGCTGCGCTTGTGTGCGGGGCTCCTGGCTGCATTGGCACCTTTGTCTGTCCACAAAGAAATCTGCAGCTCTCCTGACAGAGCTCCGTTGAGGTCACTCAGTCTCCCTCTGTCACGTGCTTATTCTGTTTTTCCTGGCACTGCAAGCAGCCCTTTTGTATGTGGCTCCAGCCTGCATTGGCGCCTTTTTCTGCCCACAAAGAAATCTGCAGCAGTCCTGATAGAGCTCCGTTGAGCTCACTCAGTCCCCCTGTCTCACTCACTTGTACTGTTTCTCCCACCGTTGCAGGCTGGCCTTTTCTACTGGGTCCCCGCCTGCTTTGACGCCTTTTTCTGCCCACAAAGAAATCCACAGCAGTCCTGATGGCACTCTGGTGAGTTCACTCACTACCCCTCCCTCACTCGCTCTCTCGTTCTGTTTCTCCCAGTGCTGCAGGCTGCCCTTTTGTACTGGGCTCTTGCGTTGGGGCCTTTTTCTGCCCACAAACAAATCCACAGCAGTCCCAACAGAGCTCAGCTGAGCTCAGTCATCCCCCCAACTAGTTCGATCTTAATCTGTCCCAAACACTGATTTCCAACAGTGACCGTGCTATTCTCCGGCAGGAGTGCAAAAACATATTTTAGCCAGGATGTGAAAAATGACAACTGTACTGTTCATAAGGAGGTGTGAAAAACTGCCACTGTTGAAAATGTGGCGTGAAAATATTACAAATTTGTGAAGTTACAAGGGTGCATGGAAACAGTTCAATGCACGCTTGTAACACAGTCATGTTATGGAGTTCCGTCACCAAATTTTCAACATAGAGCTTTTAGGACCTCTGCTCATGAACAGTGCCACTGTCATTTAATTAATCTGTCCCGAACATTGATTTCCCACAGCGACCGCGTTATTCTGTGCTGCAACTGTGTAACCACATTTCAGTTAGGATGTGAAAAATGACAGCTGTATTGCTCATAAGGAGGTGTGAAAAAATGCCACTGTTGAAAATCTGGCATGACAAATCTGCGAAGTTACAAGGGTGTGTGGAAAGTGTGCAACACACACTTGTAACACAGTCATTTGATGAGCTATCATCACCAAATTTTCAACATAGGCATTTTAGGACCTCTGCTCATGAACAGTATCACTATCATTTTCTTAATCTGTCCCGACAGTGATTTCCCACAGCGACTCGCTCTATTCTGCGCCGGAGGCAAAACCACATTTTGGCCAGGATGGGAAAAATGACAGCTGCACTGTTCATAAGTAGGTGTGGGAAAATGGTAATGTTGAAAATCTGGAGGAAAATATTATAAATTCAAGGAAATGCGAGCTTACGTCAAAGCAATGCGTGCATGTCGTAAGACAGTCATTTTATGGAGTATCGTTACCAAATTTTCAACATAGCCATTTCAGGACCTCTACTCATGAACAGTGTCAGTGTCATTTTCTTAATCTGCCCCAAACACTGATTTCCCACAGTGGCCACGCTATTCTGCGCCGCAACTGCGAAAATACATTTCCGCCACGATGTGAACAATGACAGCTGTACTGTTCACAAGGAGGTGTGAAAAAAGTGCCAAAGTTGAAAATCTGGCATGAAAATATTGCAAATTCACGAAGGTACGAGCGTGCGTAGCAACTGCGCAGCGCTCGCTCGTAAAACAGTCATTTTTTGGTTTTTTTCCACCAAATTTGCAACATAGGCTTTTTGAGAGCCCACCTCGTGAAGACTGGCACTGTCATTTCATTAATTGGCCCCAAAGGTGATTCGGTGCAGTGACCGAAAAATCACCTTCCGGGGCTGACTAACGTCATGACAGTTCAAGCTTTCATGAGGAGGGGTCCCAAAAACCCCATGTTGAAAATTTGGTGAAAAAATTCCCAAAAATGCCCGAGTTATGTACTAAAGTTGAAAACACCCTATTTATTCCATTATACAGCTTACCGGCATTTCCTCAGTTCACGGTTGGCTTTGAAGAGTGCAGACATGTTTCCGGTCCAGTGAAGATCATCGCGCCGAGCTCCAGAGGTAAGTATGGGGTGAGGGGGGTGTGTGGGGAGGCAGGGTGCGCAGTGGGTGGGGGCCAGGGAGACTACGAGGGACTGTTTCCCTTTTTGCAGGGGGGAAAAAAATGTTGCGGGACCGTTTTTGCCTTGACAGAAACATGTGGCACACTGGGGTGGGCTCCCAGCGTGCCACCAGAGGCTTTATTTTGGGGGGCCAGCAGTAGCTGGCGAGATTGGGCACTCCATTGGCACACAAAGGGGGGGGTAATCATTATGTCGAGGGGGATTGGGCACCCATTGGCAGGAATAAAAGCCGGGGGGTGTTACAGAATGCCGGCGGGGTGAAGCTTCCCTTGGCAACAGAAACATGGGCACAGAGGCCGACGGGGATTGGGGCCCCTGTCGACAACTAAACATGGTGGGGGGGGTTATATTGTTTGTGAACACGATGGCAACCCGCTGCCATGTTCACAAACAATATCAGGGTTGCTAGATCCCGCCTTGCAATGATGGGTTGCTCCCTCATTGCAGCGGATGGCTGACGCTGCAGTGATGAGGCGGCCCCGATTGCAGCGGCTGATTTGTCACAAGTTGATGCAAACGTTCCAAACTTGTGCCACCAGCAGCATGCAACGGCATTGGGGGAAGCAGGACAAGCCTTTGCAGGCTGTGAGGGCATTGGCCATGACAGTGCCATGCCTCCACAGCCTGCTTCTGAGAAAGATCCCACAATTTGTTTCTCGCGCTGTGCGCAATCAACATAAAAAGGGGGATAGGAGCAATAATGCTAACTACAAACTGGTCAGTCTAACCTCTGAGCTGGTTAAAATCCTGTAAACTATCATTAGGAAGAAGACCGAACAATATCTGTAAGGAAACAACTTGAGAGATAGAATACAACATGGGTTTAGGAGGGGAGGGCATGTCAAACCAATCAGTTAACCAGTTTTGGACCCATAAGCAAAGCTTGGGATGGAGAGCAGTCTGGGCATGTGGTTATATATTACAGTAAGGCATTTGAGACCATACCATACAGGGAACTGGTTGAAACTAAGAAAAATGGGATTACCAACTGCCATTCTAAGATGGATTGCATGATGGTTAAGCAAGTGGACTCAGAAAGTCAGATTAAATGGCTGTGTTTCAGATTGGGTGACTGGTGGAGTTACACAGTGATTGGTATTGGGACCTATGCTATTTAATCTATATGTAGCTAACATGCAGACAAAATGTGGATGACTGGCAAAATTTGCAGACAATGCCAAAATTGGCATGATAGTTAAGATGGAGGAAAAGACTGCAGCACTTCAGAAGGAATGTAATGAAATCTCTGAGTGGGGGAGAAGGTATAAGATGTCCTTTATCATGGAGAAATGTGTTGTGGTGCACTTGGGACGAACAACAAAAAAGCTACTTATACGTTAAATGGCATTAAGTTCTTTTTTTTTTTGGGTGCTGGACCCCCTGTAAGCTCAGCCCCCGGCCCCCCACTCAGCCACGGGGACTTACCTCAGGTGGTGATCCTCTCAGGCTTGCCCCCCATGGTGGGGCCACTGAGCAGGCATGCCCCGATGGAATTCTGAACCAGGTTCTCCCCCGTTATTAGGATGCCTCCCTGGCTTGCCCCCCTGGGCGAGGTCACGGGGTCAAGCCACCAGACGGAACACTAAACTCGGTCACCAGCCAAGTGCCACAGGCAGGCAGAGCAGGACTGGTAGAGTGGGGAGTCATTCATGGGGGCCGGCATTTTCAATGCATTATCCCCCATTGGAGGCGTGGCGTGCAAAGATGTGGGGCGCCGAAGCACCAACATCTGGCATGCCTCCCCACAGTTTAGGCTGTGGCAGCTGCCCCGGCCTCCACCAGAGGTCAGTCATGCGCCAGATGCTCACCCACCCTCCCCATCAGAGGAGGAAAGCAATCCATAGGACGCTTAATCCTCATCCCCCTGGCCGGCCCTCCAACTCCTCGGGTCCATTCCCAAACCCCGGACATCAGCATCACGAGCAGAAGCCCTACCATTGTGCCAGTGAGCCAGCCCTGAAATGGCATTAAGTTGAGAGACTCTTATCTGTGAAAGGAATCTGGAGGCTATTATGTACAGTGACCGGAAGCAGTTGGCCCAGTGCATCTAGAAAAAAAAAATGCTACAAGATTATAAACTGTATAAAAAATATTTAAAGCAGAGATAGGGAGGTGATGCTGCCATTGTTCATTTCCCTGGTAAAACCCCACATATGGTACTGTGCTCAGGTATGGACCCCATGCAAAAAAAGCAGATACTGAGGGACAGCGGTAGCAGCCTAGCAGGAAAGACACTCTTTCCTGAGCTCTAAACACATGGGTCTTCAGAATAGTTGAAACTTTCATTTTTGGTGCTGTTTGTTGGGATTGTTTATAGCATACAATTTCTAACGATATTGGGATCTACCAGAAGAAATTTGAAGCCATGGTTCAATCCAGAAATACATCAAAAGATGATTCCTCTGCGCCAGGATCTTCCAGGGTGCCATCGACCGCTAAGTCACTGGGCGAGTCTTCCACAACAATGGAAACACTGCAGACAGCAATTAATACTCTTAGACAAATGGCCCGTAGTATGGATTAAAAGTTGGGTCAGTATGTAGAACTCCTGGTATAGATAGAAAATAAGATAAAAGTAATCGAAGTAATCATTACAGGAATGGAGGAATCCAAGAAAACAGTAGGCAAGGAGTTTGCTATAGCTGCCACAACAGTGAAAGACCAGGGGGTGGTGAAGTCGTGGCACAAACAGTTAGAAAACCTAGATCAAGCCACAAATATCAGAATTATAGGCATACCAGAGGGAACTGAGGGAGGAGATACTATGACCATTCTGGAACGTTGGCTCCCTGAGGCGCTCGAACTGGGTTTCCTGCCCATGATTGTTCAAGTATACAGAATCACGGCGAGACAGGCCCATAACACCAATGAAGGCCCCAGAACTCTTTTAATGGTTACAGAGTCTTCAGGGAAGTGGGACAAAATCCTAAGGGCAGCATAAGAGCATGGTAAGGTGACCATGAATGAGCAATGGTTACTCTTTTTCCTGGACTATTCCTTTGCTACCTGAGCAAGAAGAAAAGCCTTTAAGGGAGTCACCTTAAAACATAGAGAGTTGGACATACGGTACAGACTAAGTGACCCAACCTCTTCCAGTTCTTGATTAAGGACAAGATGTACTTGTTCGATGACTTGAAGGCTGCAGGCAGTCTTGTGGAGAAGTCCTCATAGCAGACGAGGCTGGTGAGAGTGGGAAGCACTCCTCAGATGAAGAAAACGTCTGATTTTACAATTGAACTTCCCAGGTTATGGGTGTATGAATTTTTGCAAGTCCTTTGAAGAGTGTATTGACTGGGCCGTGGGGGCACTTGCTCAACATGAAATGAGCACTGGCTCTTCGTAGTGAACTTTTAATACTGAACTCTTCTCCGAACTGATTGCTATATGCCAGGGATTAGATCTACAATTATTAGCCATGCACGTATTGTGGGAGTGTACATCCTGTATGCTCAAACATGGGAATGCTTAGATTAACATGTTGGGTGGTTTAAGCACTTGTTTTGTTCACACTTATATTGTGATGGGTGACTGATGGTTCTCAACAGTTGTTCATGCCCACTTGTGCTTGTGTTATATGGTGATGTCTGGCTTGTGGAGTCTTGTGTTATATGGTGATGTCTGGCTTGTGGAGTGAGAGGTAATGCATAATTAAAATGTCTGATCTGCCTCAGTCTGCGTATCTGTTTTGGCGTGAATGCCCTCATGGCTGGGACCCAAAGCAACTAGGATAACCAGTGCAGTGCATAGCTCCAGGCATGGATTATCACGGCATGCCCCCAACCCAAAGCTCTTTGTCACCTGTCCTAATCCATATAATAGAAGAGAACGTATGAACACCCATACATAACTAAAAGTTGAAGTTAAAGGAGTGCTACACCCTCATATCTTATAAATGTTGTTTGTTTCCTTGTCAACAGATAGCTTTTGGTTTAAGCTGTTGGGGGTATACTGTATGTGTTTGCTTTAGTTTGTTTTCACTGTTCACATCAGCCCTTGTAACTAGCCTGGGGTCTCCATGTTCTGGTTGTTGAAATCTCATTGTCCCTGAGAGCTGCATTAGTATATGAGAACATGATGCCACAGCACCCGTTTACATCATGTATCTCCATGCTGACAGGACACATAACCTGAAAAAACTATCTGTAAGCACACAGACAGAATGAAGTTTAAAGGGATAAAACCTTGTATTACATCTAAGACAGTTTGTAAAGCTAATTGAAGGTAAATGTGGTATTTCACACCTTGCTGCACCTTGTTTTGTTGAATTCCAAGTAAGCTAAAAGGCATACTGTGGAGTCTAAAGGGTGCTGACACATTGTATTCTCATATGATAATGCAGCAGTCAGGCACAATGAGATTTCAACAACAAGAAAATGGAGACCCACCCCCAGGCTAGTTACAGGGGCTGGTGCGAACAGTGAAAACAAACTGAAGCAAACACTTATATATCCTGAACAGCTACACAAAAAGAGTTGTCTGTTGACAAGGAAACAAATAACATTTACAAGATATGAGGGTGCACTACTTCTTTAAACTGTTTAGTTTATTAATGAGCAGGAGGTTGTATGGATAACTACATTTAGGGGAAATTCTCTAACAGTTCCTAAATGCACTTAAAGAACAGCTGACGCCTTCGGGAGAACTTTAATAAAACATAATATCCAAACACAGTTCAGCTTGTATTTCACATTAATTCTATATTCCTCTTCCCTATTATTTATTACTAAAGTAATCTGCATGAAAGCAGAATCTTTGCTCCTGAAGCTGCAAATCTGGTGACATCCAGCAGACCAGACCTGGGTTTAAATCCCACATTCCACTTGGGTACTGTGTGACCCTGAGCATGTCAGTTAACTTCCTTGTGCTCCCAGGTTGCACCTGGAAACAAGCTCCAGCTTAGTGTGCCTTTCCTGGTTAAACAATTTCCCCTTCCCTTCCCTTCCTGAAAAGTTCCTCTGTTCATGTTGCTTTCTCCCACCCTAAAGTCATAAAGCACTGCATGTGACATCACAGTTACTCCCATGGCAACAGATTGTGATGTCTCAACAGAGGATTATGACTTGATGTAGGGAGTAAGCTATAAAGGCAGATTAACTCTGGGGTATAAAGAGCATGTATTCATGCAAACTGCCTCAGTAATAATGTGGGGGAGAAATCTATAGAATATATATAAAATGCTAGCTGAATTGTACCTACATATTATGTTTTTAAAAGTTTTCTTTGCGGCGTCAGCAGCTCTTTAAGGGTTCAGTAAAGGACCTCATGTTTTGTTAATACAGTTTCTGAGTTGTTCTGAAAAGCTAGTTTAGCTTGGTAAACATTCACTTAATAATGTTACATTTTTTAAAGATTATGTGCATTGGCTGCATATAAAGCTCATAGGTGTCAGTGTGTCTTACTTGGTAACACATCCGCCTCTGGACCAGAAGGTCGTGGGTTCTCGTCCCACACCGGGATTAAACTCATACCTAAAATGCTGGCATCCGAGTGCAGTATTAGGGGGGTGCTGTACTGCTGGGGTGTGCCGTCCTTTGGATGAGACATTAAACCGAGGTCCCTTCTACCCATCTTGGTGCTGTCCTGGTGGGTGTCCAAGTGGAACCCAGGGTACTCCTTGCAAAGAGTAGGGGACATTCCCGGTGTCCTGGCCAACATTCCCCTTTCCGTAAACTGGATCATGCAGTTATCCAGGCTGTGAGTTTGTGTTGATGTGCGATATGGCTGCCACTACACATTCACTTCACTACCAGTCTAGTATTGCTTGTAAAGTGCTTTGGGATACACTTTGTATGAAAAGCGCTATATAAATGCTGATTTTTTTAAACAACACGAGTTTCTAGATAGTACAGTAGCTAGCCCTTCATGTGGTATCACTAAGATATGTGTTTCACGATGACTACATTTATTGTTGTGATCTCAGATATGTATCAACAAATGACCTTGTCTTGAAAGCAGTTTATTTGGCTGTATGTAATGATGTAAAATACAATAAAGTTAAAAAAAGCAGATATTACCAGAGTAGGACAGGTTCAGTGTAGAGTCACAGAAATCAATCAAGGGGTTAGGGGCCTAGTCATATGAACATAAGTTGACAGAATTAAATCTACTATCTAGTCATACTCAAATATAGGAGAATGCGAGGGGACATGATTATGATATAGGGTACCGCCTGATGTCCTGAGATCCAGCATGGGACTGGAGGTAAAGGATTATGAATTCCAGACTAGTTCACATAGATGGCAACTTAAGGGAGAAAGACTTAGAATTAAGAAAAGAAGATACTGATTCAACAAGAAGGTAGTAACAATATGGAATAAACTACCTGTTGGGATGGTTGAATGTAACACTAATGGACTCTAAGTATAGCTTAGATGCTTATATGGGTAGAATGGGTATCACTGGTTACAACCACTGTTAAGTGGAAGACATTCCAGATGGGCACATTGCCTTCTTATACCTGTATTATCCCATGATCCTATGGACTGGATCACTTATTCGGGATGAGTTAATTCAGCTACCAGCTGAGTGTACCCCACGGTGAGCAGAGCAGCTGATGGCAGTTTGGTCTGTGTAAGAATAAAAACCTGCCCTTCCTTTTTTGTAGGAGGTCCTTGACCTGATCAGTAAACACCAAACCATGATGAACCAGGTCCTGGAAGATGCCCATTTAGTACGGTTGAGGCTAGAAGGAGGAACAATACTTGCTCGACTCAGGAAGGAGGAGTTCTGTGATACAGAAGATTACAGGTAAGAGCCTTTAAAGCTGCAGTGCCTGTTATTGTGAAAACTGCATACCTATACAGTATCTTTTTATTCTTCTTTTGATTGTCCTTTTTCTCCTGTCTTATACAGTGCCCTTTTCCCCAGTTAGAGTCTACTTTGGCATTGTTTTTTAGATTCAATATAATTAAAAGGGCATGCCTTTAAATATGGTTATCCCCTATTTTTCATTAGTGTTCTCAGCTGTATTTAAATACATGTTGCCCTATAAGGTAAGGGAGCAGTGTCTTGCATAATTGTCCACCTCGGTCACAATAAAAGTGCTCATTATATCTTGTGCAGCCGTATTGGGTTGGGTTAAGCAATGGATGGTGCCAGTGCCGTATGGCACTATCAGTAAGAATGGGTTAACCAGTGGATGTACAAGTACAGCTGAGAATACTGATAACCTGGGAAAGTCATATATAAAAGATTTCCTTAAAATATTTCAGCTCTAAAAAATGGAAAAGCAGACTCAAAACATGGGAAAATGCCTAGGCCTTCTTACAGAACAGGAGAAAGAAAGGCAGTCTATAGTGGATAAAAAGGTTTCGCTGCAAACTTCTCTCTAGTCTACAGCATCCACTGTTGCTTTTACATTTCTTCCACAAATGTTACAATTCATGGATGAAAAATCACAGGGTCATGAAATGAGACTCAGAAAGGGATGTTTTATGAAGACTGTGAATTTCAGTGATTCTGTACATATTAAGATTAAACTTACTCGTACTATGCTTTTCATGAAGCTTAGCCATACAGTACCAATTGGCTGTTTCAATGAAAGCGGTTTGAGGTTCTGCTGTTTTCAGAAACCACGACTACTGGGTATGCATTCTCACTGCAGCCTGCTGTAAGATTTGTTGCGCATTAGCAGCCTACTGGAAAACAGCAGAAGGACCTTTGTGTGTGTGTGTCTCTCTCTCTCTCTCTTCCTGCCTGTATGCGTGTATCTTGCAGTGCAGTGTCGTGTAGTGTCAGTGGTTCAGTAGGTAGCACAGTCGCCTCTGAGGCCGGAAGATCAGAGGGCTGTGGGTTCAGTTCCCACATCTGGCACTTGGGTTAATATCCCAGTACTGACACTGTAGTGCAGCATGAGAGGGGTGCTGCACTTCTGAGGTGCCGTCTTTCGGATGAGACGTTAAACTGAGGTTCCATCTGCTTAGATTGGTGGTAGTTCAGATGGATGTTAAAGATCCCATGGCACTTATCGAAAAAGAGTAGGGGAATTCTTTATTAAAGAGGTGGACTTCATAACACAGCAATACATATGAAAACAAACAAAAAATACAAAAAAAAATTTCAACAAATGAACAGAGCAAAAAGGGGAAAAAAAAGAAGCTTATAAATTCAATACCAATGAGTACAATTAATCCATAAATGTGCAACTTTTTCCTTATCAAAATGCAATAAATCCATGTGTACAATATCATGTAAAGACTGTCGAATATTGGCCAATAATTCAACTTGCGAGACCCACTTTTGATGAAGAGCCCCCAAACATCTGATTTGCCACAAATGATAGCGAATAACAACAAAAATAAAGTATAGGTTCTCTGTATTATATTTCGCACCTAAAGCATGATTCCCACCACATAATATCAGAGTAAGACAGTTTTAAAAACTCAGGTTCCTCAAACAACACTTAAATAAGCCCAAAATTGTACTACAAAAACACATTCAAAACATAAATGACACTGAGTTTCCACCATCTGTAAACAAGAAGGATGGGGACAATATCTATCTTCTAATTTTTTGTGTTTATGATTACCCTTCACACTAAGCCTACCAAAATTCCCTAACCATAAACAATCCCACATTCTGGAAGGGATACGAGGATTCCTTAAACGATGCAACACTACCCTCTGTTGTACAGAAGAACAAAAGGGAAAGACTTTCACAGTGGAATTAGCATTGGACAGAATAGTGTGATAAACTGCCTTTCTATTCAAAATCAAAAGATCCTGAGATCTAATTTTCCATCTAATGGCCATCTTAAAACAGTCAATACCATAATCCGGTATGGGTCTGTTTACCCAATAACCTAGTATTACCCTGTTCCCAAAACTGTATATTTGGCGTGATCCAAGCCAAAACCAGGGAGCGCCATATCGGAAAACCCGGTTTCAAGGCTAAACCAAAGTTAGAACTGAAAAAAATACTAAAATAAAAAGCAACTGGATTAATCATACCAACATCCCCTTCCATAATGGATTTATAAGTAATGTCACGTTTAATTGGGTTTAACTGGGATCCCCAAAAAGCCTGAAAAAAAACCCACTAAATAATCTAGTAAACAATGTTTGGGGAGGTGGAATGACATAGCTAAGATACAAAAAAATAGGTAAAAGTAAAGTTTTAATCAAAAGCACCCTCTTTTTCTTACTAATTAATCGATTACACCAACCCTGTACTAAACGTTCTGCCTGCCCTAAATGTGTCAACCAATTAGAAGAAGCCACATCCCGACCCCCAAAGCGGACCCCAAGAACCAATAAAGGCTCAGACTGAATCCGTATCCCGCCGCCCCCAAAAAACAGAAGGCGGAAGAGGGGTAGTACCTAAAGGAATCCCAACACTCTTATCCCAATTTATCTAGGAGCCTGAAATAGCTGCATATGTCCTCAAAATATTACAAAGGACCTCTTCCTTTGTGTCAACCCCCAACGTGAGCACCATATCATCTGCAAAAGACATAGTTTTAACAACAAAACCAGTCTGGGGAACCAATATATCCTGAATGTCAGGAGAGCAGTGTAAAAGACGAATCAATATATCCAGACAAAAAACATATAAGAGAGGGCTCAGAGGACAACCCTATCGAACCCCTCTCCGTATCGCCACCGGGTGACCATACCACCCGTTCACATTAGGACATAAGGATATATTGTCATAAAGTGCCATAATCCAAGAAACAAAACTTGCCGGAAAACCAAATGCATTCAAAACTGCAAACAAAAATTGATGCGAAATGCAATCAAAAGCCTTTTCCTGATCCACTCCCACCACCCACCCCGTGACCTGACCAGAATCAGCCTGCCAAAACAATTCTCCTAGTACAATAAGGTTATTCTTAATCTGACGGCCTGGAACCGCACATGTCTGTTCGATACTAATCAAATAATCGGAAATTTTATTCAACCTGTTTAACAAAATTTTTGCCATAATTTTCCTGTCAGTATTAAGGAGGCTCAAAGACCTCCAATGATCAATATTATTCTGTGCACCCTTTTTATGAATTAATACCAACATTGCTTCCTACATGGAAGCAGAAAAAGTGGATGACTGTAACATATGGTTAAAAAGAACCACCAAAACTGGAGACAAATCTTCTAGAAAATGTTTATAAAAAGCTGCTCCTAACCCATCCATACCCGGGGCTGCATTAGAGTTCAAGTGTTTAACCACCTGAAATACTTCTTCAGCAGTAGCATCATGTGTCAACATGGAAACATCTTCTGACCGTACCTGGGGTAATGATAACATAGCAGTGAACCTACCCTCAATAACAGATAAAATCCCTTCCGGTAAAGTGACACTCTGCCCAGAGGAAGAAAGCAATTCTGAACTAAACCTATGCTTAACTCTATCCTGACAACTCTTAAAGGGATCGATAGAAGAGGACTGAACCTGCGTACCAAATCTTGTTTCTTGCTCCAAAGATTTAGCCCTGGTATACTAAAGGGACACCATCTTATTTTTTTACTGCCTGAATCTGGGAACCATAATCCTGGCTAGTAGTGGCAGATAATGAAATCAAATGCTATAAATGATGACATAACTTTAAATAGTCCAAATAATCAGACTGACACCAAGGATTGAAACAAAACCCTCCAATCTTTTTTAGTGTCCTCCCACCAAGCAGAAATGTCAGAATAACAATCACTAACAGAAAGTCTAGCTGTCCAATGACGCTGCCAGGCCTTCTGTATTTTAGGATTCTGCAATAAGACATCATTCAACCACAACTTTTTTTTACATCTAGGAGTATCTGTCCAAGAAATCTTGGAGTATAACAAAACATGATCAGAAAATTCCACGGCCCTAATAGCAGAGTCTAAAACCTGAAGAACGTGGGAAACAAAGATGAAATAAATCCTGGTTTTCAAGGTACCTTTAAAGAAAGTATAACCACCAATAGGATGCAGTTTCCGATAGGGAATCCTGTAAACCAGCAGTAGTCAGAATCTTATTCAATGTATTAGTGTCACAAAACAATTTAGAAGTCTGGAACCCACTATCAGTTTGATGCAAACCACAATTAAAATCTCCCAACCAGATAACTAAGCGTGAAGTATGTAAATATTGGTGGATCTCTTCAAATAAAGAAACTCTAGTTGCTTTAGTTTGTGGGGCATAAATAGCAATAAGACGAAATCTATCACTATGATAAGTAAAATCTAACAATAAAGCGCACCTGGGGTGTATATCGACTAACTGTGTAACTTGAAAATCAGGATTGGTAAAAAGTATTCCAACACCATCACAAGCATCAAACCCAATAGACCAGAAAGAAGCTCCTAGAGGCCAAGCTCGAGATGCGGCCTGTAATTCACTTTGAGTTTTAAGTCTGGTATCTAATAAACAAAGGACATTACAAGAAACTGATTGAAGAGTAAACATAGTACTAGCCAACTTCCGCCCCCCTTTAATACTATTAACATTAATAGTGGCAACTGAAAGAGAGGACATAAGAAAAGGGAAAAAAAGAAAAATCACCCAAAAAACACTATTCATGTTATCCTAGCTTTTCAACACTGCCAGGTACGTTTAACAATGGAATCTACACTCCCTTTTTCCTCAGTATCAGTAGTGGATAAGAGAGAGGCGGTATCAGTACCATCTTCATCAGACTCCCTCTCCACTAACACTGCAAATTTATTACCCTGTGCCCAGACCTCAGATGGCTCTTCCTTGTCCTGTCCCTCTAAGGACACCAGAGGTCTCACCTTTCTCCCAAACCTGGTCTGTTTTTTTGATACAGGCCTAAAGCCGGAAACATCAAACTGTGTGTGGGGGGGGGGGGCATGTCAGGGAGCACATCAAGGTCCGAGGAAGGAAGAGGGGCAGCTATTACCTCCTCCGACTCAACCTGTACATCCATAGTCACCGCAGCACCCAAAGGTGTAGGGGAAACTGCAGGGCCCACCTGAGAAACATCAGCCGGTAACTCAGAAACCCCCAGATCAGGAACATGCAAAACAGAAGCAAGACTAAGGTCCGCAATCTTTTTAGCATGCAAATGTTGGGCTTGGTCAATAATGCCTTCATGGGAAGGGCGATCGTCCCTGTTATGTGAAGCCCAAGGACATTTGCCATAAGCGTGTCCAGTATTCTCACAAAGATTGCAACGAAAAAGATTCAAACATTTAGCGGACCCATGCCCAAACTCCAAACAATGACTACATTTAATAGTGTCACAGGCAGAGCTAAGATGAGTCCAAGACCCACACTTAAAACAGGACCGAGTTTGACCTATATAAAAAATAGCACCCCTATCCCTACCCAAATAAAAAGAACTGGGGAGATGCACAGTACCAGAGTTTGTGACAAACAACTTAACCCGGATTCTCCAACCCCCATCCCAGATTTGTTCACTATCCAAAGTAGGGGAGGGAGTACCCAGAACCTCACAACGTTGTCGAAGCCAAAATAAAATATCCTCCACGTTAACCCCTTCATTTTTAAACACAACAATAATAACTCGAACAGTAGGTTTGGTGAAGGGTATTACTTGAAAGGGGGACCAAAGGGGTGTGTTTTTACAAATATTATACCTGGCCCAAAACCTATCTAAACTAGAAACATTTTTAAAGCTAATATCAAAATTGGAATTACCAATACTAATCAGGGCAAAAATCTCTGAAGAAAAGAACTTCATAGAACCCTTCAACAAGGCCCGAGCAATATAAACACGGTCAGGCGCCTCCTTCAGACCCCCTTTATACAAAAAACGAACAGCAATGCGGCGTGGAGCAGGTTCCTTCCTATGCAGAAACAAATTTAAAAGCTTAAAAGGTGCTCTAGGACAGTCCTCAGAAAGCTGTGCAATAACTGCTGGTGGAGGGCCTACCTTTAAAGCATCCCCTACTACCCTATTATCTGAGGCCTCAGTGGCCTGTAAAGAAACCCCCATAGCCTCCGGTTGTTGCAATACATTCCCCATATCAACAGTGTCAGGCACAATTTTAGAAGGTATAATTGTAGGAGGTATAACAAAAGCATTCACAATAGTACAGTCCAAGTCCTTACCCCGGGGTAAAATGATGGAGCTCATACCCTCAGCGTTGGTGGCCACAGGAGCTGTAGTTGTTTGTAACAGCCGGAGATAGGACTGGTCCTGAGAGTCTGGGGACCAGGTGCCGGTATCCGAAAGTTCCCACCCCCGCATCCCGCAATGCCTGTTGCGGAGACCAGGACGGACTGCCAGGAACAACTGCCAAAGGCAAGGCAATGGAAGGAGCCCTCAGTACCTGCTTGTCAAACGCAGGAATACAAGCAGAAGTCTTGCTCCAGCCTGGTGTGTTCTGATCCTGGGGGAAGACAAACTCTGCCGGAAGAAGAGTGGAACTGGCAGTGCACAGAGGTGCACCCTTAGAAGGGCACACAGAAATTGGTGGCGTAGAGGAAGGTTCCACGGTAACGAGAGCCGCTGTAGCAAGGTCCGCAGGCTATAGGCACTCGGGTGAGGTAGGAAACCTGATTTTACTGCCAGCCCACGGAATCGATGAGGCAGCAGAGGATTCAGAAGACAGAACAGGCACTGAGTTCGAACGGAGAGAGGCAGGATTCAAAACGGCAGCATTTACAGCAGCAGCCATTAAAGGTATAGCAACAGTAGAAACAGTAGGCAACACAGCAGAGGTAGAACTAACCACATGGAGATCCTCTAATGCACGATCCAATTTTCGTAATTCCATTAAAAGCTTAGACTTTTTACTAGACAATGCCAGTCTAGTGTTGCAAACCTCCGGTTTTACAGCAGGGCACTCAGGCTGTTCAAAAGACACAGACTCTGTTTCAAGCTGCAGAATCTCGGAATCACTAAAAACTGGTGATTCATAATCTGCAGCAGCAATCTCCACTTCAGAAGCCTCTTGAAAAATAGGAGCAGGGGACGAGGCCAAGACCACTGCACTAGCAACATCCATCTCCTCCGAAAGCTCAGCAACACTGGCCATCTCTCCTCAGATGGCCAAGGATCCCCCTACTGACAGCAATGCAGTAGGGGAATTTCCCCAGTGTCCTGGCCAAATTTCCCTCATTCACTAAAAATACCACCAACAGCTTAATCTGGTTCAAGGTCAGTTGGCATTCATCTGTATCCCCCTCCCCGGGTCGTGCCTGAAAATAGGCAGGATTTGTCTAGTACACGTACCCAGTCAACAAAAGCTTAAAAAATAAATAAATAAATAAATAAAATTAAAAAAAAATCTTTATAGCTGATTTATGTGCCTTATTATTTTAATAGAGAGCAGGATCCCCAGCAGGAGGAAGGAGGTGATGTTGCTACTGTATCATCCACTGGTGAGATCGCACCTAGATCACGGTGTCCAGTTTTGGAGGAGGGCAGCCAGAATGGTGCAGGGGTTGCCGGAGACACTCTATGAGGAGTGACTTGGGGATCTCCACACATGCACTCTGGAAGAGAGGAGAGCAAGAGGGGATATGAGAGAGGCCCGCAAGTACCGCAGAGGGGTGACCAGAGTGCAGGGGGGAATCGCCCTCAGATGTGGAGGAGCACCAGGACCAGAGGGCATGCATCTAAGCTGGAATGGGGGAAGGTCAGGAGAGATGTGAGGAAATATTTCTTCACTGAAAGGGTGGTAGGCGCTTGGAACTGACTGCCAGCGGAAGTGGTGGAGGTAAAGACAGTAGGGAGGGGCTTCAAGCATGTGTAGGACAGATACAGAGGTATATTAGAAAAGAGGCAGGGAGGTGAGAGGGTCACCAGAGACCAGATAGAGTCTGCAGAGATAGATTAGTCAGGGAACATCTGGGCAGACTGGATGGGCCAAGCAGCCCTTTCCTGCTGACAAGTTCTGTGTTTCTATGTATGTTTTTACCATGTTCAGTGTATCCAAGCACTCTTTGTGTCTTGTCAATTTACGCAGTGTTTCTTCTCAGAATATCCCTCTGCATGTGTGCGATTTTGTTGCAATGTGTAAACTGTGATGATTTTAACCACTTTACAGTTGTCTTTTAAGTCAGAAAGTGGCATTGTTGGTGGATGACAAAACTGGACATTATGTGTAAGACTAAATAAAAGTGCCATAGTTATGCCTTACAGAATTATGAATCCTTGAAAATCTGTGCTCGGGTATCTACTTATAAAGCCAAACCTGTTTTAGTTCATTCAGCTCTTGTCTTAATTCTAATACATGTACCCTAGCCTACCTTGTACTTACAGCTGCTTCCTGCTAGTGATCTCAGAGAATTTTTTGTTACGCAGTTTTACATCTCAGCTGGTTGGTGGCACTCCAGTTAAAGTGTCCCAAGCACAGTGTTCTCTAGAAGGGAGCTGGATTAGCTGCGATGTTTGAAATGTGGGTAATTCAGGCAGTACTGGCCTTCTACCAGTTTCACCCCCCAACTCTCCCTAATCAGAATTCATATAAAGACCAGAGTATTTGTTTGTCCCTTACAACATGATGAAGTAAACCAGTGCTCAGTGTATGCCCTATACAGCAGCTAGCAGTTGTCTTTAGAAGAACTTTACAACATTACAGTCAATATTAAGTTTTTTTTTTCAATGAACATAACTTTTTGTTGGTGCTGGCTATCTGCTTTTTTAAATATGCCTGTCACCACTAACTTAGATCACTGGTAGGTACTGGCTATCCCTCTGCTGTAATCGGAGGTGCAGTGTGCTTTGGGCACGTACTAGCCGGTTACCCTACCTACTGCTCATCTTTTGTAATATCATAGCCGGCCAGTATGGCCATAGCGATCCACTGATGGGCTGTTTTGTCCCTTGCAGAGATTCAGTTGAGACGGTCACTGGACTGTACAATCAGGTGGATGAGGAGGTTCACAGGTTGGTTCTCTTGTCCAATAAGTGTCTTCAGCATCTGGATAAACTCCTGGAGCAGAAGAAATTTGAAGAAGGATGCAATGAGGTTAGTGGTGGCTCATTTTACATTGTTAGCTAATGCCCCCTATTCAGAAGAACTTTACTCTTTATGAATTGGCAAGCTAAGCCTGCATTACAGAGGACAAAACTCATAGAAATGGACTGCTGGGAAATTCCAGGTGGGCCTCTCACCTTGCAAATACTGAATTTTCTTTCATGTAGCATCTGTTTTCTATTTCAGTGGGATGCGTGTCATCTCAATATGTTAATGTTGAATGCAAATGTAGAGACTGTGTACCATATCAAAGTGCTGTGCTGAGTGTCAATCCAACCTCCTTTTCTGTGCCAGTGTTCCAGGAGGTTGCCGGCACTAGCTTTGCAGGTTGGCCTCTGCTCCACAGTCTGACCCTGTGTAAACTTTTTGTTTCATAATTACTTTTGTGAGCCAGTCTGCCAGCACAGTGGTAGCGCTACCACTCGTGATACCAGTGACCTAGGTTTGGAAGTGAGCCCAAGTGTTGTAGGGCCAGCGGGGGGGGGAGGGATTATGATCGAGTGTCCTATGGACTGCTGTCCTCCTCCTCTGGGGGGTGAGGAAGTTGCCGGTGCCTGCATGACCCCTAGTGGAGGCTGGGGGTCTAGCAGTCAGAGCTTGCTGCGCCTGAGAGGAGTGACAGGTACATGGTGTTTTTACACTCCAGCATCATTATACATCACTCCTGTCCCACAACATGCTGGAAAAAATGGCAGATGACAATGACACCTGCCTCACCTCGATTCCGCACAGCCAACCCTTGGCAGACTCCATACTGCCAACCCATGGCGCCTCCCCAGGCATTGGACGTGGCATCCGATTGAGTAAGTGGGCTTAGACAGGGAGGAACTTCGGGGAGGGTCAGCCCCCGGGAATGTTGATGGGATCCAGGCGGGGGTACGGCTGAAGGGGAGTCTTTCTGGCAAAAAAAAAATGTTTATCATCATTGTATTTATTTATTTACTTGTTTGCTTATTATTGATAACCAGGTAAGATACGTTAGGTGTGCATGTGCTTAGAGTTACTGTAGCTGTCAAGAACAAAGAACTTCAGAATACGCCATCAACAACAAGGCTGTAACCATTTGGAATAGACAGCAAGGAATTGTAATTTAGTGGAAATAATACTAACATGTATGATTAAGTAGTGCAATGGGAGCTAGCAGTAGAAGCATCAAATGGTAATTAAAAAAAAATAAAATACACTATATAAATGACAAAAGACATGATACAGTACCAGTACCATTTGCCAAACTGTGCAGCAGTGAAATTAGCCAAATGGGAACAAAGTGCACAGTACTAGGTGGGGCTAAGATCTGTAGATTAGTTGGATTAGTGGCAAGATCATGGACCAGTAAGACACAGAAAAACTTTCAGAGCCTTGCAAAATAGTGAGTGAATGGGGAGCAGTGTATATTTGACGTTCAAAAAAACAGGAGGTGCCCACTGCAAAATGCAGTTTTCCACTTATTTGGTTCCTTCTGTCCAGCGCACCAAAGCTGGGGTCACCCAGCCCCACTCTTCCTCTGGAGGAGAGGTGTGAGTGACCACCTTTACTGACAGTGTGAGTGCTGTTCTGTAATCAGCCAGATGCGGGTGTGAAAATACTGGGCAGCTTGCTCCCACCCTCCCTGGGAGTTGAATGCATCACCTTGATGGCACATCCAGCATCCATCTGGTTTCAGCATAGCAATCTGGGGATCTCATGTGAAACCCTATCTCCTAGGTGTCAGCATAATGCACCGCCACCATGCCACTGGGCCCTGTGTAAGGCTCCTAATGCTTGCTTCTGGTGCTTAATATTTGGTGATGAGGCTTACCTCCTCTCACATGAAACGCTAGCAAAACGGAGTCAGACAGTTTTACAGGTGAATTTATCAGGTACTATATTGTAAAAAACACAGATACTCAGGAGAGCCATGAATAGCCCCAAATCCTCTCAAACATGGCAAAGAAACACAGAGGCAGATGGGGCAAGTACCAGGTAAAACAGAGGGAAGCAGGGAGGTAAGAGGTAAACAGAGGGAAGCAGGGAGGGCAGTGAGGTAAGAGGTAAACGGAGGGAAGCAGGGAGGGCAGTGAGGCAAGCAAAAGTGCAGACAGAGGAAAGGATGGGCAAAGTAGTGTCAGAAAGGGACAAGACTTTCTTCAGGTACATAAGTGAGTAGAGGAAGGCAAGGAGAGGAATAGTGAGGACATGGAATAAGTTGGTAGATGGTGACTGTGCAGAGGATGATCAGGAAAAAGCTGACATTCTGAACAGATACTTCTGTTCGGTCTTCACAGTGATAAGGGAGGGGGATGGGCCAACAATGAGCAGCAAGAACACAAAAGGGTGGAGATCAACACAAATTCATGTAAAGAGGTGCTCGCTGCACCACTGTCATCGTTATTCAACATATCACTGGAAACAGGTTAGGTCCCAGGGCACTGGAGAAGGACTGAAGTAGTTCCACTCTATAAAGATGGCAGTAGGGAGGAGACTACAACTGTGGACCAGTCAACCTCACACTAGTGGTGAGGAAATTAACGAAACCCCTGTTAAAGGAAAGGCTAGTAGAATATTTTGAATCCAGGGGGTTGCAAAACCAAAGAGAGCATGGATTCACGAGGAGAGGTCATTACAGACAAATCTGATAGATTTCTTTGACTGAGTGACCAGGCAAATAGATGAGGGAAGGGCAGTGGATATGGCCTATTTGGACTTTAGCAAAGCCTTCAACACTGCACCACATGGGAGACTGATAAAGAAGTTGGATAGTCTAGGGGTGGGAACCAACATTGTAAATTGAGTTAAAAACTGATTGATGGATAGGCAGCAGAGGGTGGTGGGAAATAACACTCACTGTAATGAGGGGAGAGTGACTAGTGGAGTGCCACAAGATTTAGTATGGCCACAGGCCACAGGGTTTGGGGCTGCAGTGTAGCATGGTCACAGGACACAGGGTTTGGGGCTGGCAGTGTAGCCTAGAGGTTGGAGTGGCGGGCTGCAAATGAACTTGGTACATCCAGCAGGCCTGGGTTTGATTCCCACAACCTCCATTTACATACTGTGTAACTCTGAGCAAGTTAATTAACCTCCCAGTGCTCCCGGGTCACCCCACAAAACAGGTTCTTGTGCCTTGTGGGGCTTACCCGGTTACCAAAGAATAATACTAGTATTAGGGCCTGTCTTGTTCAACATCTTCATAAGTTATATCGCAGAAGGGCTTGAAGGGAAGGTATGCCTTTTTGCAGATGACGCCAAGATCTGCAACAGGGTGGATACTCAGAAGGGGTGGAGGAAATGGGAAGGGAACTTAGAAAACTTGAGTAGTGGTCAAGGGTATGGCAGCTGTGGTTCAGTGCCAAAAGGTATAAAATCAAGCACCTGGGGGCATAGAATTCAAGGAGCTGACTATTAATTGGGGGGGGGGTGGAGGGAGAGTGCTGTCAGTCAGTAGAAGGAAAGGGACTAAGGGGTTATAATATCTGATGACCTTAATGTTGCAGCACAGTGTAACAAGGCAGTGGGCAGGGCCAATAGAATGCTGAGGTACATAGGGAGTAGTATCACAAGCAGAATGAAGGAGGTGATATTACCACTGTATAGCTCACTAGTGAGAGTGCACCTGGAATATTGAGTACATTTCTGAAGGCCGCATCTCAGAAAAGACGGGGACAGGGCAAGGATAGTCCAGAGAAGGGCAATTAAAATGGTACATGGGTAGCACGAGTCACCATATGATGAGAAACTGAGGGATCTCAATATGTATACCCTGGAGGAGAGGAAGGACATGACAGAGATCTACAAATACTTCATGGGAGTGAACAGGGTACATGTGGGGAACCTGTTTCAAATGGAAAAGTGCAACAGAACAAGGGGGCATGCAACGTAGCTAGAACGGGGAAATTTAAGAGGGATGCGAGGAAATACAACTTCATTGACAGAGTGGTGGATGCCTGGAACAGCCACAAGAGGTAGTAGGGGCAAAAGCTTTGGCGGATTTCAGGCATGCATGGGATAGACATAGGGGAATACTAGTGAATAAGGGGGGCGGGGGCAACAGAGTCTCCTTTGGGTTTGCCGGGACAGAATTGGCAGGAAAAAATCTGGGTAGACTGGGTGGGCTAAGTGGACATTTTCTGCTGACAAATTCTATATACCTGTAATCTCACAACTCCCTACCTGTCCCAGTTTGGTTTTAAATCAGCTGCTACATTACCTCTCTTTTTTTGACCTGTTGCTACTCTGCTTTATCCTTTCAACAGCACCACCCTGCATTTTGCTTGCAAAAGACAACATAGCTGCTTCCATGAAGTTGATTCCAGAGGTGGGGGCTAGTGGGCAAAAAACATTTCTTTGTGGTGCACAACAGGTTTGTTCTAAAGGAGTTTACTACACCTGTCTCATACTAACCTGGGGAATAAACTCATCACGCTAGTAACGTAAGAAAGCATTGTAAAAATGAATACTGAGTAATTGATTACAGGTTACCTGCAAATATTTTGTTTATTGGGAAGGGAGAGTTAGGAAATATTTTCCTAGTTTCAGTCTCATAAAGTGGGTGGCTACACATATGAATCAACTGATGTTGAACCAGGGTACTCTGTTAGTGGGATAGTGAATGGAGTAGATTTGGCTAGGACACCAGGAAAATTCCCTTGCTCTTTTTGATAAGTTCCATGAGAGTTTAACATCCACTGGAGCAACCACCAGAACAGGCTGATGGGACCTTGTTTTTTATGTCTAGTCTGAAAGAACACACCCCACAACTGCACAGTGTCCCTAAACCCCATGGTGGGGCATTGGTAGGGTAACATTTAACAAGGGGGAAAATGCTCCCTTCAGAGCTATGAGTGCCACATCCAGCAGTACCTTGTGTTCATTGGAGGTCTCCCAACTGACTTCTGACCAGACCCAACCCTGCCTAGCTTCTGGGATTTGACAAGATAAGGCTCCAGAGTGGTACGGCTAGTAACAGAGTGACACAGCTTCATTCTCCAAATTCAAATGAACTTTATTAGTGGGAATACTAGTCAGGGATTCATGTTGTATGATTGTGTCCCTCAAATGTTTGGCACTGGGTCAGAATAGTGCCTACAAGAACAACGCAGTAAAGAACCACATGGCGATTTAGGCACCGATTTTGTTTTTGTGGGGGGCTGTGCCCCACATACCCACTCCCCATGCGGGGGTCTCTGCCGCTCAGACTAAAGGATTCTCACTCCGGGGGGGGGGGTAATGGATCATGGGGTAAGTTAAAATTCGTGGGACTGTGGAATACTGTTTCCACGGCCCCACGTTAAAAAAGACTAAGTCCACAGTGCACTAAAAAGTTGGAGACCAGGATTAGAACCCTGGTCTCCAATGCCATTGGCTGAGCCACTCGATGCCCCAGCCATCCACGCAACGGGAGCAGCTCGGTCAACCTCCTGGATCCTGGTGCCCTTGAGTGCTTTAAGCACCATGGACAGCGACTAGGGGAGCACTTACTGAAAGCACTGTAAATCCCCTCTCGCTGTCTGTGTTAGTGCTACAGGGACTAGCACTCTGTTGACTGGCGCTATACTTGTAGCGCTAATCTAACCGGGAAGGCTCAGCTTCTGGGATTTGACAAGATTAGGCTCCAGAGTCATATGGCTAGTAACAGAGTGACACATCTTCTTTCTCCAAATTCAAATAAACATTATTAGTGAGAATACCAGTTAGGGATTCATGTTCTATGATTGTGTCCCTCAAATGTTTCCATACATGTAGCAAGACAAAGTCACACATAGACCAATTCATCAGGGCTGTTGAAACAAGGTCATCTCCATTTATTTGTTTGTTTATGTATGTGTGTATGTATGTATTTATGTATGTGTGTGTATATATGTATTTATGTATGTGTGTGTATGTATGTATGTGTGTATGTATTTATGTATGTGTGTATGTATGTATTTATGTATGTGTGTGTATGTATGTATGTATGCATGTATTTATGTATGTGTGTATATGTATGTATTTATGTATGTGCGTTTGTATGTATCTGTGTGTATGTATGCATGTATTTATGTATGTCTGTATGTATGTATTTATGTATGTATGTATTTAAGTATGTGTGTATGCATGTATTTATGTATGTGTGTATGTATGTGTTTTTGTATGTGTGTATGTGTGTATTCATGTATTTATGTATACGTGTATGTATTTATGTATGTGTGTATGTATTTATGTGTATATGTGTATGTATTTGTGTATGTGTGTATTTATGTATGTGTGTATTTATGTATGTGTGTGTGTATTTATGTATGTATGTATGTATTTATGCATGTATTTATGTATGTGTGTATTTATGTATGTATGTGTGTATGTATGTATTTATGCATGTATTTATGTATGTGTATGTATGTATTTATGTGTGTATGTATTTATGTATGTGTGTATGCATGTATGCATGTATTTATGTATGTGTGTATATGTATGTATTTATGTATGTGTGTATGTATGTATGTATTTATGTATGTGTGTATCTATTTAAGTATGTGTGTAAGCATGTATGTATGCTTGTGTTTATGTATGTGTGTATGTGTGTATTCATGTATTTATGTATGTGTGTATGTATGTATTTATGTGTGTATGTATTTATGTATGTGTGTATGTATTTAAGTATGTGTATGCATGTATTTATGTATGTGTATGTATGTATGTGTGTATGTGTGTTCATGTATTTATGTATGTGTGTATGTATGTATTTATGTATGTGTATATGTATTTATGTGTGTATGTATGCATGTATTTATGTATGTGTGTATTTATGTATGTATTTATGCATGTGTGTGTGTATTTATGTATGTATTTATGCATGTATTTATGTATGTGTGTATTTATGTGTGCATGTGTGTATGTATGTATTTATGCATGTATTTATGTATGTGTGTGTATGTATGTATTTATGTATGTGTGTATGTATGTATTTATGTGTGTATGTATATATTTATGTATGTATGTGTCTATGTATGTATGTATTTATGTATGTGTGTATGTATGTATGTAACCCCTAGATGGCGCTATCCCAGGGGCTACTACCCCTGCCTGATTTGCCACTAACAGGTTGAGGGGCCTGGATCCAATGGCGGTGCCCACCCAGAGGTCAGGGTTTGCAATAGTTAAACTAACTTGGTCACAGCCCTCTGGGACACTGCAACCCCTTTCTTCCCACTAGTGGCCCACAAATATATCAGAATTACCTTCACAGTATACACTTACCCCCAGGTCTGGTTCCGCACTGGGACCTCCTGGAAATGAGATACAGTGCAACAATCACAGTACAGTACTTTAACATAGACAAATACCTCAGGCAGTATAACTTTGCTGAAACAAGCAGCTCTGATTTATTTAGGGGATATAACAAGGACAGGGGGAAATCAGGTTAATTAGCTTATCACTCTAATAATCTACCTATGGCTCTGTGCACAGGCCTATCCCTATCAGTTACTGTCCCTGGGTACCCAAGCCCTAGTGGCTAGTCCAAACCGTGGCAGCTGGTAGGGGCCCTTTCACACAGAGAAAAGGAGAATTAAACAGTCAGTAGTACAGTAATTCCATTTGGATTTAATGTGGCAATTCAACAGGGAGCGACCCTGAATTAGTACTCACGACCTCCAAATAAGATAGGGTCCTTCAATGTCAGCAGGGCTCACTTGAGGTACACAAACCTCTTCACACATCCATATAAAAGAAAGCACTATACCAGGCAGGCTGCATCTGTATCCCGATTGCAATTACTGCACAATACCCGGGAGAACACACAGCAGATTCAGTTCCTGACAGACCGAGTGCAATTTTCAGCAATTCCTCCAGTCTTCTACAGGGTGAGCCTGGTTTCTACTCTTCAGAGATCCTTTGATTCTTTTCACAGGACGGATTCAGTCCTAACAAGCTGTTACACAAGCTGCAGACCGGAACTCTGGGCCTTACACGCTTTTTTGACTAAAACTGCACACTGAAAAAGCACAGGGCCCTTCCTTCTTCACTGCCAAAGCTCAACTGAAACTCCAACCGACAAAACCGGCACTTCCTTTGAGTTTCTCCCAGTTCTTGACTGGATTGGCTGTCACCACAATAGACTGCTGCTGTTGGTCCAAAAGGCACTGAAGTCTAAACTACATCTCCCAGAGTCACTGCCCATACAATCCTCTTGTGGCTGGCTCAGATTATGAGTCCAAGTTCTGATTCGTCCAAGGCACCATTTTAGAGCTAGCTTACCCCACACTGATTGGTCCAGTTCAGCAGTTCAAAACTAGAATGGGGAACTAGCAGACACAGTTCTGACTGCAAAGAAAGCAGGTTAGACAAACTGTAATTTCATTATTACTCTAAATAATTTCTGGCAAACAGTTACATCTTTCAGAAAGGTTCCCTTTGCACTCCTAGTGACTGCAAAAATGAAGTGAATTGGCAGCAGCTTGAGTGGTACTCAATCAAAGAAACACACAGTCCCCCATACAAACTAATTATGTCTGCAAGCAGACAGCTCTTAAAGAGACAGTACCAGAGGTTCTAAAAACACTCACCGATAAATGGCTTAAATGCCAAACACCATTCAGGCTTGGAGCATTCAAGCAAGCTCCTGGAAGTCTTTTGGGAACCCCCATTTGCAGGGGGGTTACATGTATTTATGTATATGTGTGTGTGTATGTATGTATCTATTTATTTATTTTTGTTGACTGGGAAAGGAGGACTAGGCAGTTCTGCCTATTTTTAGCCTCATCCCACGGGGTGGGGGATACAGATGTAAACTAATATATTGAATCGGGAATAAGCTGTTGGTGGTATTTTTAGTGAATGGGTTTATGGAAAGAGTTCTTTTAGTTCTGTATTCTTGTCTTTATTGATTTTAATGAGAGCTCACAAGTAATATAATATATACATGGCAAACTTAAGTCCAAAAGGTTTAGTCAGGAAACCTTGTGCCAATGGGACGTCATGAGGCACATAAATACAAATTATGAACAGCTATGTAATTTATATCATACAGTTACAATACATGCTGACATCATGTAGAAATGTAATACTTAAATGTCAGACATCTGTAATGGATGTATTATCAAGCACTACTAGATTAGACGTACATCAGACTGTTACATTAGACCCTAGAAGCCCAAGGGACATACTTGGAGAGAACCAAGTAAAGTAGTATTTGCAATGGACAGAAATGTTTAAAATGCTGCTCAAGTCTGGTCTTCAGTACTGCCGGCCCATTGGATCAGCTGGCTTTTATATCTCTACTCAGTAATCCCTTATACATTAGGGGCTTAATTTTCAAAGCCCCGAGAATGCCACAAGGCCCTGGTACACTGATCATTTGATGGACGTGGCGTGCAGCATTCTCTGGCTGGTGACTGGAATTTTCAGTCCCAAGTGCCAAATTCTGCAAGTTAGACCAGCTGTTCCCTGGTCTAATGTCTGCCATTTGGGGAACTCTTTTTACGGGGCTTGCACCAAATCTCTTGCAGAAGCTGACATAAAATGCGGAAACTGTCATAACTGCGCACCATGTACTAAAATCGGGTGCAGTTGCATCAAAGGAGTTTGGCACAGCTGCACCAAAACACAGGTGTGACGCAGGGCTTGATATAAGCCCTGCGACACCCGTTGAAAATCACACCCTATGTGTTTATATGTTGCCTGTATCAGTTAATATGTCTGATTGGAGAGATGGCTCCATTGATATGTGTGTCTTCTAGTGTGATATTCTGGGCATGTTTATTCAGCAGTCCTAGCTGTCCAAACTTGAGTAAGACTGTACTCCTGTACCATATCAGACATCTCCAACTTGGCATATTAACTTTTTAAATAACATAGTAAATTAAACACACAAAAAACATTTTAAGTTTTAAACATGCAAATTGCATTCCATTTTCTTTTAACAGTTGCACTCCTTATAATAAGGGTGCAGCATGTAGGGGTATGGGACAATACAGCAGTCTATATGACAGCTCAGCTGTACATAGGATAGCAGGTAAAGGAGTTATCTGAAATTGGGTAATCTCACTGGTTGGTGAACATCAGATGACTTCTTATGAATGTTATTAAGGAGCTGATGCATGCAACATAATGAAATATGGGGATGTATGTATTTCAGGACTATATTGGTTATCCAGGACCTCTGCCTGTGTCAAAAAACTTAAATGACTTGCCAACGTCCGCAGAAAGTGAGATACACAGTATAGTTGCGTAGTATACACTTCCCTATGTATTTTCATTTTCATAATATATAGACAAAGATTTTTCTATGACACAGTAAATATCAGATGCCATTTTGTGACAAGAATGGAAAGAGCTTTAGCAGCAGACTTGGGTTTCTCATTTTTTGGTTGGGAACAGTTGAGAAAGTTTGAGGATGGGTGGGGAAGGGGGAGTAACGTGGGCAGCTAAACTACATATTATCAGCTGTGTGACAGGCAGATAAGTATTATTAAAATGCTGATGAAGGCAGGTAAGTAAAGTATTATTATATGTGCAGATTACTAGACAATTAAGGGATTTTTTTTTTTATTGGGGAATAATTTATCTTTATATCATGGCCGTATGACATGTTGCAGAATAAGGCCAACAATGAGTTGCCGAGGGTGCCTCTTTAGTCAGAGAAACTGTTCTGATGACTAGGTGCTTATTTTTAGGCTGGGTTAATAGTCTGTTGAATCTGGTATGCTAGGCATGAGTATTGTAGATAATCTGACATTGTGATTATCAAAGGCATGCAGATGATATAAAATCATATCACATTGCCCTTCATTGTGTTCTGATTATTTACACATTTATTGTTAGACATATTTACAAAAATAGTCATGAGTGAAAAGGGTGTTGCATAATTTGTCACCGTAAAACTGGAATATAGAATATGCGTTCATACGTACAGCTTTAGGGAGGAAAGAAGACCATTGGTCCATCAAATTCCTCCCTCAAATCATGAAGTTTAAAAATGAATATACAGCTGAGCCTTTATTTTTGTTTCTACCTCTTAGCAACTGCTATAGGTCTGGGCAGCACTGGTTGCCAAAACCACAGGAAGCCTCTTGCTTCGTTATTAAATTGTGCTTGATGAAATCATCCATCATGTGGTGCACTGCCTAAGGGGAAAAAAGGAGGGCTTTGTGTGCTATGAGCACCATCAAGCTGCCTCTGGTATCTGGGGTGGTGGCATCATCACTTGTAACAAGTAGAGCTGCACCCGCAAAATGTCCAACAGCTTACTGCTTGTTTCTGTTTCATTAATTGACAAAAGCAAATGGCCTTACATCACATTTTTCAGTTTGGGATAACATCTATCCCGTGTTTCAGACAGAACTATGAAACCATCCAGTATCTTTCTTTTTTTTTTTTTTTTTTTTTTGCTTTTTTGCAAAAATCGTAAGCTCGGTTGGGGTTGGGGGGGCAGCAATACCCTGAACTTAAAATATCACTGTTACAATTTATCAGTCTAGACCAGTCTCGCTATGATACTGTTTAGGTATTAAGTGGAATTTAGTGGGGGGGGGGGCATTAGAGCCCCTTTTGAAGTTATCTGGGACTGCCCATTGGCCCAGCAGAAGCTCATTGCACTTCCTTACCAGTGATCCAGGTTTGGGAGAGGATTCGGGGCTGTTGGAGCAGGTGACCGGGGTGGGAAACAATGTTACTGCTGATAGCGTCTCCTAGCTTGGGAGAGGATGGCATTGCAACATTGCAACTGACACCACATTGGCTCATGTGGCAGGCTATAGAGTGTGCTCCATCCCCACCCCTCCAGGTTAGCTGCAGTGTCTGAGGCCATCAGGAAGGCAGGCAGTTGCATCTAGTGGGTGGAGGGTGGTGGAAGGGAGGAAAAACTGGGGGGGGGACCTTACTGTTGTTGGGATGATTGTTGGTAGCTCCTTTGTGACCCATGCCATAGACCCTCTTCAGAGGTTGGACTAGCGGGGGATGGAACTAAGAGGCTGTCACGGGGTACTCCCCAGACCCATGGACTTGGGGGAATGGCAGTAGTGAACAAAAAGCTCAATGAAAAAAAGGAGAAACATCATCTCCCTGGGAGGGAAAAGGCAGGTCTGTTGGGTCTCATATTTCTAGAGGTTCTTTCTGCTTTCAGAGTGAGGACCCATGACAGACTAGTGTTATAATACTTAGTGCTCAGTTGACATACGTCTGCTAACTATGGTATGTAACTCTCAAGAAGACAGTGACAGACTTGAAGGATTGCTAGTTCTGAGTCTGACAACTCCTGTGTTCCTGTATATTAGGGTTACAAACCAAAGTTGAACCAATGTCTGAATACCACTAAATAGTCAAGTGTACTATTTGGTTTGGGATCCAAATGCCAAAAAGCAACACTGTTTAAACCATAATCATCTTGGGATCTCCTCCTGCCCGGAAAATAAGTCTCACTAGTCTTGTAGTCACCATAGGATGTTTTGAATTGTGGGGCTCAGGATTGTTTACTTGTTTTCTGTCATGGACCATTAGTATGGACTTTAGTGCCACTGAGTTCACTTGTGCAGTTCTTTATGTGCTCTGTCAGGAATAGTGTCCATTCTAGGGGTGTGGCTATAGTTCACTATCCACACAGTGGTGGTTCCACTGGAAGTGCTGATTCACTGGAACTACTTCAAGCTAAGCTTCTCCCACCACGTGGGAGGTATATAGTTCAGCTACACCCTTTGACATTAGGTCTTTCTTTCTGCTGGAAGAGTTCAGTCTCCTCCTCCTTCACAGCTCTGCAACATTGTAAGATACCAAGTGCACCTTTGGCAAATTCTTTCAGACGTCATTGTTTTATCAGGTTACAGTGTTCTTCACAGCTTCCTCTCTCTCATTCGGTTCTGTCTCCTCGATGGAAGATGAACTCTGAGGAAGCAAAGCCAGTTTGCAACTTCAAATTCTGCATCACTTATTAACAGAAAATGTTGAAGCTAGACCCGCATGTGTCTTGCGTGTACCGTCTAGGGCCTGTGCACAATGTATCTGGTTGTGGACTTTGTCAGGTGTTTCGCCCCTTGTCCTTGGAGGATCACATGGCCAGGCTTCTTTTTGGTCAGCCAACAGGGATCCTAAGCTCCAACCATAGGGCCATATGTTGACCTCCACTGTGGTGGGGTCAGCTATTCAGCTTGCGTCCATGGAAGAAGTAGCAGCAGATTCCATGGTGGGCACTTTGTTGACCTCAGTGCTGCTCCTGGCTGGGACTAGCATTAAAGGGTCGTTCACAGAGGGCTTCCATGAAGTGTGTCTGGCCCTCCAGGCCTATGGGAAGAGCTCTGTCCGTCACAGTGAGAATCACAAGCTCCAGTGGTGCCGGTCATGGGATCAGGAAAGATTGCGGTCCTCCTGTTCCCTTGACTCCCCCGACCGCTCAGTGCATGTCAAGCATGCTGTTCTGCTTGAGCTTTGTGTGCTCAAGTGATTGGTTGACAGCTCCATGATGCACCTGTCAGGCTTGTTGACCTCAAACCGGCTGATCAGGCTGTCAAGATCTTTCTTGACCCTATCAACCAGTTGTCAGAAGAGACTGATAAGGAGTCAGTTTCCAAGGCCCCTGTTCTTCGGGTCCACTCCCAGGGGACATGGACCAGTCAGTGTACCTAACAGTTTCCATTCCGGACCAGCATTCACTGGTAGTCATGCTGCTGATAACAGTGTTCTTCTGTGCATCTTGGCATGTGGTGTGCACCGACCCACCTGTGACTTCTCCTCGGCATCAGCCCTCAGGTCAGTGATTGAAGTCGAGGTCAGTTGAGGCACCATTCGCACTCTCGATACTGCTTGACTGGGAAGAACCGCCATTGATGTTCCTTGACCTCCTAATCTTCTGGTGAGGAGAGGCACCGCTGCAGTATGCAACAGCACTACAAGAGATACCTCTGTAACCAGTGGACCATTGCGGAGCAGGTTAGGGCTCTGGACCTATGGTCAACTGGCAGGCTCCAGTGATGCCTATGCCAGTCCACACTCAGCATATGTCAGATTTATTTATTTATATAAATTACCAGGTAATCTGTCACCTTACTATACTGTTCTCCATGTTCCTGTGCTGATGCATAGGAACTTGTTGCTAGCCTACAACTTCACCTTGTACCTTATTGTATTCTCATTTTTGTTAATACCCTCTGTACTGTAACTCCCTGCACCTCATTTTTAATGGCCTGCATTGCAGCCATGTTACTCCTCCTGTATTCTGTTTTGCTAAATGTGCCATTGTTTATGGCCTGGGTCGTGCCTGAGAACAGTCCCTTGGATCAGCGTGCCTGATAAAATAAATATAAATAAAAATAAATTGATTTAAATTTGTTAATCACACATATTTATTTATTTACAAGTTTTATCTGGAAAGGTATACTGAGCCAACAGCTCATTTCCAGATGCATCCTGGGGGAAGGGGGAGGTGGATAATACAAAGCATGGGATAACAGACAATTCAAGAACACAGTTACAAAATGACAATGTAAGAATTGTGAGCATTACATCAAGAATACAGTTACAGAAATTGACATTGTCGAATTGTGAGCATTACAGAGGACAAAGTGCCTGGCTGCTAAGTGCAATATACTGATAATCACATAGTTTGATTTACAAAGGGAGGGAGGGAGGGAAAGGGGGAGGAGGGGTACAGGGTGGGGGGGGGTGAGGCGAGTCCAGGAGGAGGGGAGGAGATTAGGAACAGTTGCAGGAGGAGGATGTGTGGCCACGGAGGAGGTATGAGAGGACACGAGAAAAAGGGGCATTTCACATGACATGAGGGAGGAAATTCCAGAGCCTAGGGAAATGATGGCTGAAGGCTGCATGGATGATATTTGTTGAAGTGTGGCGGACAGCCAAGGACTGAACGTTTGAGCTCTTGAGAGAGTGGGAAGAGGGAGAGGGTAGGGAGAGTGAGGTAGAGAGGTGGGGGGGAGGGAACTGAACCAGAATTTGCTCACAATGTTGATACAGTGGGTGTGGCACCTGACCTTAAGCTAGGGAAAGGAGAGGAATTGTTACAAGGAGCAGTGGTGAGAGCGGGGGAGGCGGGAGGCAGTCAAGTGCAAAGTGGCAGAAAAAATGGAAGAGAGAGTCCAGTCTGGAAAGGGTTGTACTAGGGCCGGCACTGTAGACTACATCCCTCTAACCAAAGATCAGGAGGATTATTCTCTGGATAATGGCTCGGCAGACCTGCAGCAGGATGCAGTCGCAGTTCCTGTATAAGGCATCAAGCTTGGGGTGCAATTTTTTGACTTCAGCATCCACATGACCAGGGAAGTTGAGGTGTTGGTCAAGCCAAACTCCTAAGTACCTGAAGGAGGTGAAATCCTCCAAAGGGGAGCTATCAAGGGCGTGATAGAAGGGAAGGGAGGAGAAGCCTGGAGAGTCTCTGCCTCATGTCATTGAGACAGTCTTCTTGGTGTTAAGAAAAAGCTGGTTTGAGTGTAGCCAGAGCTGAACTTGGTCGAAGTCAAGCTGGTGTATGTGCACCACATCAGCAGTGAAGGGGCTGGAGATAAATAGAACCGTGTTGTCCCCCTACATGTGAATGGAAGCAGACAAGCAGGTGGTGGGGAGGTCATTGAGGAAGATAGAGAATAACAGCGGTCCGAGTACAGAGCCTTGTGGGACACCAATGGTTGTGGGCAGGGGCAGGGAGAAGGTGTCACCAAGTTTGACTGACTGGGTCCCACCCTTGAGGTAGGAGTGGAACTAGCAGACGGCCACTACTGAGAGGTCAGCATTCGAGAGCTTAGAAAGGAGGAGTGTCGAATGCCTTAGCCAGATCGACAAAAATGGTGGCAGTGATGAGGCCCTGGTCCATACCTGTGTGGATGGCATCAGTGAGCCTGAGAAGGGAGGTAGTCGCAGAGTGGGTTTTCTGGAAGTGAGACTGGTAAGGAGTGAAGACAGAAGAGGAGTCTAGGAAGGGAGAGAGCTGAGATAGCACAGTGCATTCCTGCAACTTGGAGAGGATAGGGAGGAGGGAGATGGGGTAGTAGTTAACAGTAGCAAATGGGTCATCTCCTTTAGGGAGAGGAATAACAGTAGTATTCTTCCAGTCTAATGGAATGGAGGTGCTAGAGAAAGATAGGTTTAGGAGAGGTGACAGATAGAGGAGTTTGCTGTCCAGGCCATCAGGACTCTTACCCTTAGAGGGTCTGAGGGCAAGAAGGACATCGAGAATGACAGAGGGGGTCACAGGAGAGAAGAAGAAAGAGGGGATAGGATAAGATGGTAGCAGTGTGGGCCAGGGAGAAGGTGAGCATAGTGCAGAGAGGGGAGGGAGGAGAGGAGAGAGGAGGTGTAAAAGGTAAAGAAGGAGTTACATTCGGAGATGACTGACAGGGGAGCAGATAGAGAGGAGTCACCTACTTTGAGAACAGGTAAAGAAGGCTGAGAAGGTGGAGTGAAAAGAGCATGGACTACCTTCCAGAATTTTAATGGATGATGTTTAAATTGAATGTGTTTGTGAAATAGTCAGCCTTGGCGTAGGCCCACTGTGACTAGAAGTCCCTTTTTCAGGGGTGACCCTGAGTTAATTATATTCAGGAATGTTGCAGCAAACAATAATGCATGAAGCTGATACACAGTGAGAGTACAAAACATGAGATGAACCATCAAATAATTGCACAGGGTACAAAACAAAAGTCCCTTTTTCAGAGGCGATCCGGAGTTAATTACATACAGGAGTACTGCATCATACAATAATACAGGGATTTGATACACAACGAGAAACCATTAAATATTACACAGGGTACAAACAAAATTCCAGGAGGCACCAAACACAGGGCAGAACTAGACTCCCTACATTCCAGGGCCCTCCTCCTTGTGGGCCAGGCACCTGATCTTACCTCCTCTGCCCAATCATTTCAGGTTGGGCTTTCGTGCCCTGCCCAGAACTACCTGCGGGTGCTGGACTACATGGCATTTTGCACCAGCATGGTCCATTGGCCTGATGGTGGATGTGCCACCTGCAGTGGGAGTAGGGCCATCAGTGGTCCCAGCGACTAAGCCACTTGGAACAGCCGGTCAGTGACCCAGCCAATGTGGGATACCATCCAGTGGTGGCTAATCTCCAAACATCTGGAGGAAAGAGTCCTGTTTGTCTGCCCAGAACCATCCATCACACTGATGACAGACACATCTCTGTTGGGGTAGGGAGCACACCTAAGACCACAGGACCCACAGGCTTTGGTCACCCTAGGAGTCCCAGCATCACATAAACCTGCTAGAGCTCCATGCAGTGTGGTTATCTCTGATGGAATTCACTCCTCTAGTCAAGGGCCAGGTCGTGCAGGTCCAGACAGACAACACCACAACCATGTTCTACCTGAACAGGCAGTGCGGCACGCACTCCATTCCCTTATGTTGGAAGGCCCTCTGCACCCAGACCCTCTTATGCAGCCTGGATGCAGATCTCCTGGCGAGCCATGTCACAGGAGTTTAAAGTCAGCTGGCAGACGCTCTCAGCCAGGTGGGAGAGACACTGCATGAGTGGTCCCTGCATCAGGAGATGGTACACCACCTCTTCTCCCAGTGGGAAACCCCTCTGGTGAATCTGTTTGCCTCCAGAGAGAACACAAATCTGAGGCTGTTTTGTGCCTACCCCCCAGTCCTGGACACTGATGGGGGATGCCTTCACGAGACCCTGTACCCCAGACTTCATGTACACCATTCCTCCCTTCCCCTTAATCTACAAGGTGGTGGTCAATGCCCAGAACGACAAAGTTGAAAAGATCCTTATAGGTCCAGACTGGCCCAGACAGTTCTGGTACCAGGTTCTCCTCATCCTCAGTAGCAGCCCTCCATGGTGGTTGCCTCTTTGTCTGGACCTGCTGGCCAGACACTAGAGGATGATCCTGCACCCAGATCAGTCCATGCACCTCACAGCCTGGTTCCTGAGCAGCTAGATTTCTAGGCTTTAGGTCTTCAAAATTGGTGCTCCCTGTTGTGGAGGCCTCCAGAGAAGAGTCGAATCCCAGTGCTGTGCCCTTAAGTGGAACAGATTATTTGGTGTCAGGGCAAGGAGCTTGATCCCCTTGCCTGCCCTGTGGGTAGTATTCTTGAGTACCTTTGATCTCTCTCTCTCTCTCTCTCTCTCTCTCTCTCAATTGGGTCTGCAAGCTACACCCTTAAGGGGCACCTGGCAACGATTTCTGCATACCGGGTACGAGCTGGTATGCTGACGATGGCCCAGGAGGAGGTGGTCGGCTGCTTTTTCTAGGGGCTCGACTGTCTGTCTCCTCCGGTGCATGCACCATCACCACTGTGGGACCTACAGTTGCTGTTCACTGTGCTCATGGGCAAGCCACTTGAGCCCAACCACAGGTGTGAGATGTCACACCTGTCGTGGGAGACCATCTTCTTGGTGGCCATTACGTCAGCCAGAATGATCAGTGAGCTCCAGGCTCTCCCAGTAGAGTTTCCTTACCTGGTCTTCCACAAGGACAAGGTCGTCCTTTGCCCCCACCCAAAGTTCCTCCCAGAGGTAGTATTAGAGTTTCTCCTAAACCAGGTGATTAACTTGCAGGTATAGTTACCAGTCCTTCTTTGGAGGCCAGCTATAGGCTCCATACTCTGGACCTGTGGTAGGTCTTTCACATTTATTTATTTATTTACTGAATTTTGGTATCCGAGTAAGCCCACTGGAACCAGAGCACATATATATGGAGCACATGGCTGGAGTTTGGGGTGAGGGTTGAGGCTCGCCGGTTGTTTTAAATACATGCTGAAGCTGTGCGTGGCAGACTGTCAGCAAAGCAGACGACTGGCAGGTGGATAACATTCTGCATTGAACTCTCCTATAGTTTGGCTGGCAGGAGGTCAGAGGTTCAAACTCCGCTCGGGCAAATACTCACTAACCGACCATGGTCATAGCTGCAGAAATGCGTAAAAGCATGACTGCACTGGAAAGGAGATACTGTATCTCAGCTGGTTTACCCAGGGTAATTAAATTGCAAAAAAAAAAAAATAAAAACATTGCAGCATTAAATTGCAGAGCATATTCAAGTGTATTAGTGTATTATTACACCCTGCATCAGGAATTATATATTCAGATTGGTCCAGCCACAATCCTTGTTGACTGAGTGGTGTGGGACTGCATGATAGTTCTGAAACATAGGAATATGTTCAAGCACAGTTCTGATGAGCTGATTTTTGCCTTTGTTTTTATGAAAACAGGAAATTAATTTCCTTTCACACAAGGAATAAAATTTTGAGTTTATGTTTTTGTTTTAATTGTAGTTAACTTCCCCCCACACCCACACACACACCACTGTTTACATGTCAGGAGAATGTGCTCCATCAGTATAGCAGAAGACCATAAAAATGGAGCCAAGATAATTGATAAATTATAGTCATGAAAACTGGCAAATAAAAAAAATAAAAAAAAAAAGGAAAATGGCTAGTGCATTATGACTGAAGCCTATGGCTACTACTGGTGGTTATAAGCTGCCAGGTAAAAACTGCAAAATCATCCACTGTCGCTTAAATCTCAGCACTCAGCCGGAGTGTGGGTTACGGTATATTATGGCAAATGAAGAGCCCCACATTTGGAATTGTGCATCCCAGTTCTTGAACTCTAGATTATGAAGACATATTTTCATGCTTCAGTTCTGGAAATTTGCCAACCTTATTTAAGAGATATATTCAAGCAACCTGATAGCCTAGCGTTAACGCATCGCACTGCTTTTGATTTTTTTTCCTCATAAAAACAGCACTTTTGCTTGAAGACAGGTGACTTTTGCACGGTTTTGTTGATGCACAAAAATAACCAAATACTTCCAACATTCACAATAATATTAATTATTTGAAACTGCATTTCCCTTGAGTTGAGCTAGCAAAAAAAAAAAAATTAACAGCCATTTGTTCTTTATGCATGCAGCATGATTTATTCCTGTTTTTTATGAAAACTGCAACGATCGACAGGTCTCTTATAATCTGTTCAGAAAAGGCTTACTGATGTCAACAGCTGGTCCTAACAGACAGTCATGATGGTGAAATGATTTTGCCGTGGCAGTGATTGTCTGTATTACCTTTCATTTTGAATTTCTGTTATTTATTTAGTGTGTTTAGGATTTAACTTGTAGAAGGTTGGACAGTTTTGTAGGAGGACTGCCTGAAAACTGGACAGTAGGGGCCACCTTGAAAGTAAGTAGAGTGGCCCAGGGTTGACATCATCTTTTTCAGCATACCACTTCTTTGTGGTACACAGGCTCTGTGTTTTCCTTTTTGCATACAATCTGTTAAAATAACAAAATAATAATTTTTTCCAAATAGCATTTTGCCCCTCGGATTCCTCCAGTCACTCTGTCCCCACCTTCCCCAGACAGGCTGCCACCTCCTCCAAACTTATCTCCTTACAGGGTCAACCACGGATTGCCTCTCCCACCCTGTGGCACGGTTGGGGGGTGCCATCCTGCACCCCAGTACACATATCCGGAATGTGCAGAGATGTTCGGGTGGTGGTGCGGGTCCAGAGAGGTGCACAGGATGCCAGCCAATCCTCAGGTCCCTATTTCCATTTTCTGGCAGTCCGGGACCAATGGCAGTGTGGAGGGTGCATGCATGTGGAGGCATGCATGCTGTCTGGAAGCATCACTCCTTCCACCCACCTGACATTTCGTCAGCCTCCTAGGCAGCTAGCTATGCCACCTGGCCTCCACCTGGTGGCAGCTGAGAGCCAGGAAGGCATTCCTCCCCGGTCTGGGAGAGGAAAGCTGCCAGGCAGCTGCTCAGTGCTTTCCCTGCCCTCCCCCTGCCAACCCTCAGCGACCCAAGCTCGTTTCCGAATGCAGGTCAGTGCTGTGGAAAAGGTAAGGTGTAGACAGCACCTCAGTCATTTATGCCACTGGACCGGTTAAAAAAAAGTAATCAAATGACTCAGCCCTTTGTGCCACCGAGCAGGCTCAAAGAAATGAAGTAATCAGTGTTACTGTACATGAAAAGATGTTCTGTGTTTGCAATGTGGCGAGAAGCCTACCTGAAATGTTCCAGCTATCCAGATGGGTCATTCATGCACTGCTTGTGAGACAAATGGTAACAGTAGGTAATAGACTGAAAGTGCTTAGCAGTGATTTTGTTCACTGATAAAATAGTGCCACCTGGTGTAATTTCTGGAAAAGGCCTGGATACTGGTTCATTGCAAAGCACTTATGTTTTCCCATTTACATCTGTTTACAGTTACCCCAGTTTTAGAACTCTTCTTAATATTTTATGTAGGCCTTTATCAAGGAAAGACTGACTTCATCAGTTGTAATGTATTGCATTTTACAGTTTACCCAGGGTAATCCAGCTAAGACACAGCATGCCAATGTCAGTTGGGTCCTGCTTCTACCCTCTGATATTGCTCGGGGAACGTGGTGAATTCCAACCATAATATTGGGTCACGTGTGTTCCTCCACTGCGTAGGGTGCCAGAACCACTCTGCTTCACACTTGTATCTCCCTACAAAGATATGAAGAGACTCTTATACCAACAAGAAGCATGGATTTATTGTCATTAATATATTAGTACAGGTTTTTTTGTGGAATATGGCATGCCCAAATGTTGCATTACTGTGTAATAATTACAGGTGATCATTTTTAATATCTGGATAACCAGATATTAAAATCCTGTTACAACTGCCTGGTTGTTATTTTGCGTTACAGCTGGGTGGATTGTAATTATCGGCTGTCAATCACTTTCGCACTCACATATACACGAGCGCTACCAAAACAACTGCCTCTTTCACTTTCTCAAACATGTGAACCCACACTGATTAAAAATGGTCACCAGTAATTCTAAAAAATAAAACATGGGTGGGTGTGGGTGTAGAACAAGAATTTTACACATACCTGGGGTATGGGATGCTACACTTATGCAGCATCCCACACCTTAGGTGTGTTTAAAACTCTGGTTACACATATCCACCCGTGTATTCATTTTATATTTATGAATTGGGTAGAAAGAATGCTGGCTCCTGATTGGCCAATAGGTACTTTTAGCTAGGCTGTTACCCCAGCACAACAACCTGGCTGACAGTAGCTCAACAAAAACATGTTTAAAAAATATATCCAATTTACTGAAAAGGACACATTTCATGATCGCAATCACTCCGGGGGGTGCATTATGGTGGTCTACTGGCCCTTCTCCAGAGGCGGAAGCTTGGCTTCGCATCGTGTTTCAGCCCACCCGAGGCAGCCATTATCCCACCATAATGCTCCCCCTGTCATGCCTTATTGCTTAAGTAGTCAAACCCTCAGAATACAAAACAGTAAGAAATGAAGCAAAGCACTGCTATCTCCAGGGGGTGGGACTAGCACAGGTAACATGACCTCCTGAAAGCCCAATTTGCCATTTAAAAAAATAAAAGTTATTTATTCAAAATGTTGTTTAATTATATAACCATTCGCTTTTTAAAGCCCGTTCTGTAATGTGTACGCTGTTTGCCAGATGATTGGTCAGTCTGCCCGATATCATCAGTGGTGCAAAGTGCTCCTCTACCCTCCCTCCTGGTCATCTGCATCTCACGCTCTATCAGTTACTCGGCTGATATGGCTGGCATGCATCTGTGGGTTAGGAAGTGGGCGACTGGACTAGTCGAAAATTTCGAGAATCCCACCTCCTACAAACCTGAGGATCGGGATCAGGAGGGGACCCAACCTTCACTTAAGAACAATCTGGGGACTGGGGGATCTGGGTAACCAAGGGGAAGCCTTATGAAAACAGGGTCAACTCCTAGCACAGTGCCAGCAGTTGGCAATTTTTGTTTTTGCCCACAAATTAGTCTTGATGTTGGGGGAAGGAGGGGGCAGGAAATGGCTGGCGAAGGACTTGTCCTACTACTTGGGGCAGTACTGAGTGGGTTTTCTTGGATTTCTTTCTTTTTTTTTTTTTTTTTATGAGTCTTGAGCATTTCCTCTTAAATATCACTGAGTAAGAACAAATACTCAATACTTGGCTCCAAACGCCAAATACCCAGTTTGTGGCATTTGGGAATTGGTATTTGGGGCTTGTACACCCCTGCTGTGTTTTTTTTTTGAGTGCACACCAATGTTTCACAACATTCTGTTAAGTACAGGATTTTTTTTCTCACACCCCTTTATTGTCTTTATTGGGTAGTCAGGGGCTGGGCCAACTTCCTAGTGGGTACCTCTGATTCTCCCTTTCCCTCTCCTCCCTAGATATCTGGTCTCAAAGTGTTTCCGACCCTCCTGTGGGACACTTGTAAAAACTGTGTAGATTTCCGGTAACTACTTTATGACTATATTGTACAGAACCGTTCATGTTTGTACTGTACCTACGCTTTGAACATATTGTATATAACTGTCATGTTTTACTACATGTCATCTGAAGCTCATACCTCACTGTGTTACTGTCCATTACCTTGACTATGTATCTATTGTACTTTGATATTGTTATTGTCCTATGTCCAGGTCCACTTTTTGAATGAGTTCTTCTCAATGGTGTTTCGTCTGGTAAAATGAAGAAAGACTGATTGATTGATTGATTGATTTAACAGCACTCAAACAGTGTCGTCCCTTAAAGGTCTAGTTAATCTAGTTACATATTCTTTGTAGAAATGCAATTCCTCACATGGTGTATACTGTTTATAACATTCTTGATCCCAGTTAACTGATTTTGACACACTGTCCATGCGGCTGGGTGGTGTTTTCTGGTGTGCGTGTCTGAGGATGGTGGAGTACACTGCAGTGCGCTCCAGCATTATGTCTGTAAAGCAGCAGACATGTATTCTGGGAGCATGTTGTGCGAACACTACATTGTCTCTTTCTTTAATTTCAGATACAACAATGGTTTGAACAAGAGGAAGAAAAACATTTTAGCCCCCTGGATCATGTACCACTTACACTGGAGCTTCTGAAGCAAAGACAACAGGAATTCAACGAGTTCAGTGAGATGGCGAGGGTATGTCGTACAGGGATGGGGTGGTGCTGTGGTGCTTGGTTTAATTTAACCTACTTACTTTACTCTTATTTATAGTTCAGGGGTGGGATATTCAGACTGCGCCAGGCTGTGGCGCAAGCCTAGACACAGTGCAACTTGGCTGCGCAGGGGCATTGACAGGGTGATATTCAACGGAGCTGTGCCATGGCACAGCATCATTGAATATCGCACCTTGGCCACCCGCAGTGTGCATGGCGCAGTGGCACTGCGCCAGCACAAGTGGCCAGAGTAGAGCGGGGGGATGCGCTAAACCAGGTTCCATTGCACTAGGCGCAACCACCACGATATTCAAAAGTGCACATGCAAATGGATCCATAATGTATGCAAGGCGCAAATGGGGCCATTTGCATGCAGGTTCGCCGATCTGACGACTTGCGCCTGGCGCCTGCCAGGCCCGCAGCATGATCGGGACGACACCCTGCACGCCAGCGGCAAAGTGCCCACTGCCTGTCGGGCATATGTTGAATATTAAAATTGTCCTGTAGCCCTGGTGGTCCAGTGGACCGCTTGCAGCCCGATCGCAGGCATATGTTGAATATTAAAATTGTCCTATATCTCTGGTGGTCCAGTGGACCGCTTGCAGCCCGATCGCGGGCATAAATTGGTTTCCAGCTGTTAACACTATCCCTGGTGGTCCAGTGGACCACTCGCAGCCCGATCGCGAGCATAAGTCAGTTTCCAACTGTTAACACAATCCCTGGTGGTCCAGCAGACCGCTCACAGCCCGATCGCGGGCATCAGTACAATATAATGCCACACCAAGTCAACCCTGGTGGTCTAGCGGCAACCCCTCCCACCCGCCCACTGAGCTCCCACCACCCCGCCCCTCCGTCAGCGCAGCTTCACCTGCTTGCCGGTCTACAGACCGACTCTCACGTTATAAAGCACAGTGGTTCACAGCGAGCTAATGGCAGTAATCTGCATCAGACTATTATTGTCCAGATATGTGAATGGATCCATTCACATATCAGGACTATGAAGTACGGTACGGGCTGCATGCCCATTGGCTCACTCTGTGGACCCATGGGCGTACAGCCCTACTGTAGGGAGTCGGGCAGCAGGGTGGCAAGTGGGTGGGGAGCTGCCACCCGCCGCTAACCGGGGGGGAGCGGGTCGTTGGGGCTCGTTGGGGAGGGGGTTACTGCTAGACCACCAGGGTTGGCTTGGTGTGGCATTATATTGTACTGACACCCACGATCGGGCTGCGAGCGGTCCACTGGACCACCAGGGATAGTGTTAACAGTTGGAAACTGACTTATGCCCACAATCAGGCTGTGAGCAGTCCACTGGACTACCAGGGGTATAGGATGATTAAAATATCCTACATATGCCCACGATCGGGCTGCGAGTGGTCCACTGGACCACCAGGGATTTAAGACTATTATTTGTATACATATGCGTGCAATCGGGCATGGGGGTGCCATCAGAAGGTGCAGCTGAGTGGCCACCACAGGTGGCAGCTGCCGTGTTGCGCCCTGCACTACGGCAGCTCACCTGTGGGTGGCCAGCTGTTACTCCTTTTTTTTGGCTCACCTGTGTGCAGTACAGAGAGGGGTTCCGCATGCATGGGCTCAGCACATCCAGGGCTAAGTATCAGGATGTGCGGAGTATGCATGGGCATGCCCCCCCTACCTGCGCCACATACATTACTGATGCGCTCTGGCGCATCGGGATTTGTGCCAGGCTCATTCCCCATTTGAATATCACGCCAGGGCACATCAGTGGGTTGCGCATGGTGCAACTGTTGCGCCATGCGCAACGCTTGTGAATATCCCGCACCAAGGGTTTAAAACTTGTTTTGTGAAATGACTGGCTAATACTTCATTGCTAACTATCAGTTTGTGGGGTAACTTCCAACAGCTTTTCTGAACTGAATGGAAATGGAGGTCACCTAGTAACTACCATAATTTTTGTCTGAATAACTGTACCTTAATGTAATATTTACTTTCTAACAGTCCGTAAGTCTTCCAGTTACAGCCACGTTTCACAGCATTCTGTTTAGTACAGGATTTTTTTCTGAGCCTCATGGGAGCTCAAAGATCCCATTTACCTGCTCTTATATAACTGAGAAAAATGATACAGGACCAGTTGTTTGGTTTCATGGTTCAATGTTTATCTGGATAATTGTTTGAACTAATATGGCATGGACTGCAGGAGCTCTGTTGGAATCAGCTTCTACTGTATTAAAGTATAGTGGTTTACCTACCAAAAAAGATGTGCTGTACCAAAAGAGACATTTTTCCTTATGGCTTAGTGTAGCCATGGTGCCATGTGTCAGAGGACTGCTACCCCTGCCTTGCTGACAGACCATGGTTGAAGGGCCTGGGTTTCTGTTTTGCTGTTTCGGGGGTTCTTTCCCCAGTTAAAAATAAACTAGCGTGGTGCCTCCACCCAGAGTACATTTTGAGTGGGTCAGATATTTAACAGTACAGCCCCCTGGGATGCTGTACCAACCCACTTCCCCATATAGTCACCGCAACACATTGATTAACATACACCAAAACCCCAAATTTCAACAGTTTGAATTAAAGACTTGCACTAATAATATGCTCACTAATAATACGCTCACTAATAATATGCTCATGAGTTAGAATTTTTCAGAAACAGTAAGCCATCATTTATTTACAGGGGGAGGGTTGGGAATGGTTAGATGGAGTAGAGGCTAAGCAACAATTTGGATTTACTTTAGAAAATCAGCATAGAAACACACATTTGCATTCTTTTCGAGTCACACACCTTTTTCATTTAATCCACCCACCAACCTTTAGACGGCATTAAAGCTTTAGCTCTCTGTCTAACTTGCTGCTGCAGATCTTAACCATTTAACAAACCCCAACTGGTACCAGTCCCCAGTTCAGATGATGCCCCCAAATCTGTCCCTGGGTACCCAGCACTAAACTGGTTGCAGGCCTGTGGTGCAGCTGGTTGGCCGGCGCTGGCACACTTCAATTTAAATCAGATTAATTTCTCCCTTCCTCTTTGATCACATTAGCATTTTACTACACCACTGGCATAACTAGAAGACAACTATGTACAATCTCCAGGTGCAGGACGATTCCTGCTGTTACAGTTCCGCAGACAGTCTCGGTGACATTGGGTCTGTAGACCTGGGGAGATGGAACAGCAGAACTCTGGCATTGGAGAAGCCGGAGATGAGTAGACGTGTAGCAGGCACCTTGAAGCTTGGCACTCTGGCACCTTTCCACTTACTTGCAGGTTCTAGCAACTTGTCCGCTTCAGCCCACCAAGCAGGCCAGGCTGCAGAGCACAAACGCAAGGCTTTCCAGGTCACAAAGAAACCCAGACCCAGGACTGACACCACAGTCCGGCTCCCCACTGGAACCAGAGTGCACTAGCACTCAGGCAAGCACCCGTGGCTCCCTGTGGCCCAGTATGCCCTACTCGATAGGGGTTTGTGGTTCCCCTACCTGGCTGCAAGTTGCAGCTTGCAGTAACGGTACTGCACCTGAGCTGGAATTAACAGCATCTGGAATGAAACAATGCTCGTTTTGGACTCTGCCTCGCTAGTGGTTGTTGCTAGAAACTCACAGTCTCGCTTAGCTTCACATCAAGTTGGCAACTTTATTTTAGAAGTTTAGTCACATCCAGCTACTAAAGGACATGTACAGACACACTGCCAGTGTGACAACCATAGCCCTTTTCATACAGGACACAGTCTCTTGATTCTCACCGAACACACAGTCTCAGAGAGTCTTGGACACACACACCCCATGGGTTCCTCTGAGGGCCCTGAACCTGGCACTGAGATGCAGCCTTTACTTGAGCAGTCCCATACTACCAGACCTTTCTTTCCTTCACCGTGCAGGTGCTCACAAAGCAGAAGAGGCTCTCTCTTCTCCTTTTTGAGGACAACCTGGATTTAATGGCAAGCCTCCGCATGTCCGGGAGACTCCCCATACCGTTATCCATCACCAAAACCATCCATTTTCTGCTAATCTGTTTTCCATAGACCAGAACCATACCTTTTCCATTCCTTTAGCCACATGTCCATCCCCTTTTTTGTGACGCTGTGTCATCCAAGGTTGCAGCCAAAATTCAGCCTTTGCTTAAGACCAGGGCTCTGCAGCCCCCAAGAAGATCTTCATCTTCCTTGGAATTCCAGATGACATTTTTTTCTCTGGCACCCTCCAACAATTCTCTTCTCTGCTGAAGTGTAGTTGGATCATGCAGCTTTCTTTCAGCTGAAGCTGCAGAACCAGATTTCTTGACCCAATATTTCTCCAAAATAGGGAAATGCAGACCACAGGCCCTGGGAGACAAGTAGCTGGCAACCCCCAGGTAGGCGTTTCCTAAGCCTTGAAAACCCATTCCTTTGCATAGGATCTGGAGCCCCACTCCCTCTGGAGGGGCTCCCGCTGAACTGAGTCCAGAACCAAAAGTCCTTGGGTTTTGGGAGCTCTCTGGCAGCTCCCCATTGGCTAAAACCACTGTCCTTTCTCAAAATGAATATGCAGCAGACACCCCCAATGCCTTATTGGGTGCTAAGTACAGTATTTCCCCAGTTTTTCCCCCCTATAGTCCTTTAGCACAGTCCCATAGCCCTCTAAAAGAATCCTGGCCCTCTGATTGGTTGTGCTGAGATCACAAGGCTGTAAATATGGCTGCTGAAGAAACAGTCCCACTGCAGTCCACACAATGTCCCAACATTCCAACTCTGATGCAGCCGCAATAAACATTTTTATTCAGCCATTGCCCTCAGAATCATAGCAGCCCTGTGCCCTATCAAATTACTGCCCCCATATAATCATATAGCGTGCCCCCAGCCTGTCGCTGCTGCTGATACAGACAGTCCCCAGGCAGCAGGCAGTTGGCTCATTCATATTCACAGAGCCTCATTAATATTTATGAGGCCCATCAATTCTGCAGCGCTATTGGCGCTACTTTATTAAAACATACAGAGGCTCCTTTTATGCCTCCTCTGTGTCCCCGGTCTCTGATTAGCTGAATAAGGGGACCAGGAGCACCGGAGAGGCATCCATTTAGCCACCACAGTGGCCCGAAAACCAGAACGCTCTATTGCACATGCGCAGGGAGCTGAGATGCACAGGAGTACAAAACAAAGTGGCGGCTCCACACTTTAGCTCCTCCGGCCCCAGTTTAGTTTAAAAATCACTGCAGGGGCTGGATGGAGGCTTCAGAGGCAAAGGGGGACTCTGGCAAAGTGGGGGACCAGAACGGGGGAAAACCAAGAGAATGGGGCAGCCCAGAGGGGCAGACAGGTAAGCCCACCGGGGGGGGGGTTACATTAGTAATACATCAAATGTTTTTAAGTTTATGTAAAATGTACTTTCTCAGAGATGATGCTTGTCATGAAGCTGGTAAACTGATAAATAAAAAGTAGAAAAAAAAACTAAGAGTGAATTTTAATGTATTTTGCTGAAAAGTATAAGAATTTGCCACTGCTGGTTATGGCAGCGTACTAAATCCTGATTTGTTCAAAACCACAGCTCCGCTGTAGGCAGGGACTGCAACTGGTGAAGGACACTTCTGCTGTTAATAGCTGCACACAGAGCTTCGATGAAAAGGTCCAGAAGTTAAAACAGTTCTTGAATAACATCATCAGTCGGATAGAGAGAAGGAAAACTGAGCTGGATGTGTTGGTCAATCTCTATGAGTTTTATGACACGGTGAGCAGTTTCTGTGTCCAGAATTCATCTTTTATGTAGTTGTGCAATCTAACCTGAGCCATCTATCTAAGGCTGCTCTTGTGTAGCCAAGCATTTTTGCTATTCTAGTGAGGTGCTGTTACAATGAGGGGGATTCTGATGGGCTTCAAAGTAACTAAAAGTGTGTGTGTGTGTGCGTGTTTGTTAAGTGGTCAGAAATTAAAAAAGCTTAGTATCTGTGAGGACCAGGGTTTTTATACAACCTGAAAAAAATGTCCTCGCTCAAAGGGTGCGAATTCTGGTTTAGAACTAGGATTGCTCGGACTCAGCCAATAATATTCCTTTGTGAGTCCAACAGATTCATAGGAATTTACAATTCTCAGTCCAATTAAACTCGGATTGCAAGAAGGCCTCAGAAATCAATACTGGAGTCAGAAATTCTGATTCCATATCCGATGCTGACACACAGGGCATAGATTCCACAATACCCCACCCCCACAAACCCCTCAAACGGACAGTGCCAATGCCCTTCCTTACCAGTCCTACCTGATCCCCTGCCATTGTATTGGATCTGCTTGTTTGTTGTATTCAGCTTTAACTTTACTGCCATCCTCCTTAGTCCTGGAGGTCCTTGTGCTGACTGTAGTCTCACCTTGCTCCTGTCACCTGTGATGATTGATGATAACGATGATTCCTTCCTTTCTCAGCACTGATGACTCTGCACCATCCCACGCCATTACCTTGTGCCCCTGTCCCTCCTGGTCCTCCTGTTCACTCCTGTCCCATCCCAAATAATGACATACTGCCCTTCACCAAAGTCAGGTTTCTTTCTTTCCCTGTGGTGCCCTGCTAGTGAAGGAGGATAAATATTTATTTATTTATTTATTTGTACAATTTCAGATTTACAACGTTTGAGCCAGAGGCTTGTTTACAAAGGTACCTCGTCACAGAGAGGACAGACAGAGTTACAAGTTTACAGAGTTCATGACAGTAGTAGACAAACGTTACACAAATGGTTTCATACAGAGAACAATTTTAAACAATTCAGTTATTACAAGGTTCGTCGGATGCAGTTAATAGCAGAGGGCAGGGAAACAGGGGTGGCGTGGGGGGGGAGGTGTGGTGGAGATGTAGCCCAGTGGGCATTGTCTGGTGCTATGTGGTAGTAGTACAGTGCCAATTAGTGACAGGAGCAGCTGTGGGTATTAACTAGTTGGTTACGAAGGGTTGTTTTGAATGTGGCAATTTTGGGGGAGTTGGATATGGTTGCTGGGAGGGAGTTAAACCAGGTTGGGGCTCTGTAGCGGAAAGACCTCTGAGCATGGGTGGTCCTAGTTCTGGGGACCAGTACAGTGGTCTTGTTGGCGGTTCGGGTTGTGACAGTGGAATGGGTATGCTGAATGGAGGCAGACAGCTCAGGTGGGGAGAGCCCGAGCAGAATTTTCTTAGAATGCAGGCTTGGTAGCGGAGACATTCATCAAGGTTAAGGAGATTTGCCTTGTTGTAGAGTTGGCAAGTGTGGGTGAACCTGGAGGCACCAGTTATTAGCCTGGAGGCCTTGTTTAGGGTGATGCGAATTTTGTTAAGGGCAGTGGTGTCAGCAGCACCATATACCGGCAGGCCATAATCCACAAGGGACAGAATTGAGGATGTAACGGCAAGCCAGAGGGCATCGGGTGGGAGGCAGTCCTTGTGGCGGTAGAGGATGCTAAGCCGGGTGTTAGTGGTGGATGCAAGGGCATTGATATGGGCATGAAAGGTGAGGGCTGAGTCGAAAGTGACCCCAAGGTACTTGTAGGAGTAGACTTGTTCAAGCGGTTGTTTGGTGATAGGGAGGATACTGAGTGGGCTGTTGCTGGCCTTGTTTTGGGGGTGGGTAAACAGCATTGTCTTGGTTTTATTGAAATTAATGATGAGTCTGCGCTCCTTAAACCCAGTTTCGGCATTGTTGAAGGAGTGTTGTAGGGAGTCCTGGAGGGAGGTGGAATTTTTGTGGGTGGCAAAAATAACAGCATCGTCGGCATACAACAGAATATTACCAGTGCAGGCTCTGGGCAGGGTGTTTAAAAAGAGACTAAACAATAGTGGGCCCAGGATGGACCCCTGGGGTACTCCCAAGCAGATGGGTCGTGTTTCTGAGAGTGTTCCATTGATTTTGACACACTGGGAATGGGCCAATAAGTAGCTCGAGCACCAGGCGAGGGGGCCAGTGGAGAAACTAGTGTGACAGAGTGCATCTAGTAGCAGAGGATGGGAGACAGTGTCGAAGGCCTTAGAGAGGTCAATGAACACTGCTCCAGCTAGGGAGCCAGCATCCAGGGAGGAGTGCAGGAAGTTAGAGAACTCCATTAACGCCGTGTCAGTGCTGTGACCAGCACGGAAGCCATGCTGTTCCGGACACAAGATATTATGCTTAGCCAGGTATTCTGTGATTTGATTGGCAACCACTTTTTTTAGGGCTTTGGAGAGGGGAGGAAGAATGGAGATAGGCCATTAATTGCTGATGGCGGACCTATCGCCCCCTTTATGTATAGGTGTGACTATGGCAGTTTTCCAGGCAGAGGGGAATTTTCCCAGACAGAGGGACCGGTTAAGTAGGCTGGTGAGGGGGACAAGGACTTCATCTAGGACTACCTGGAGTATTTTGGGGTCTAGGAAATCATTGCTAGGGCTGTTACACTCTAAAGCTTTAAGTAGGAGGGGTCTGGCTTCCTGGGCAGAAACCTTGCGTAGGTGGAATAGGTGCAGGACTGTGTGCCTGGCAGACCACATAAGGAGAAAAGTCATTGTACGGTGGCCGACCAGTGAGAGAGAGGGAGAGACCAATGGATGAGATGAGCTTTGATGAGCTGACCTTTCAAAGGCCTGCTGCTGCTGCTGGTGCAGGAGTCATGACCTGTTCTTTCAGCGCTACTTCCACCACTGTCATTTTCCATGGCGTGGATGGACTTGCATTTTTTGTGCGGTATGTGAGTGGGAGTAAAGGCATGGATTAGGAGGCAGGCTGGCCATCATCCACCACTGCCACCAAAGGACTTCACTGGCTGGAGTTGAAAACTCCATTTGCAACTTGCCGTGACCTGCGAGGGCAAGAGTACTACTGCACTTGTTTAAGCCTTGAAGCTGGCTGGTAACAGCCTAGATTTCCATGTGGCACGGGACATCATAAACAATAGTACTGGTGTGGGATTCTCCTGTGTCCAGTAGGTTTTTCCAGTTTACAGCTGAGAGAAGAGTAGGAGTGTGTTAGGGAGCTGAAGAAGGGATTGGGGAGACACTTGGGTATGTGGGTGGGGGGGGTAATAATTTTATTGGTTTATGTGATGGAGCTGAGGATGAGTTAAAAATGTGTGTTGTCCCACTGCACCAGTATTGGACACAGTGTCAGTATCAGATTCCAGTTTCAATTAAAGTATATTTTTAGAATTTGGATTTTTGACCATAGATTCCAGAAACCAGAACAGAATTCAAGGAATCTGATTTTTGATTCTGTGATTCCAAACAACCCTATGTAGAACCTCATAAATATATAAAATATACTTCTAAAATGTAAAAAATTCACAATCTGGTATTCATCTCAAGGAATGAACATGTAAGACTGTAGCTCATTCGAGTTAAGAAAATCCTGCCCCTCATCACACACCGGGTGATAGAGGACATATTTTTAGTCAGTTCATTTTGTATTTAATTTATACCACTTTATTGAAATATATGTTACTTTGAAATCATATCTTTGTTTGAAGAGTGCACTGTTTCTTTTTGAGTTCAGCTGCTAACTCAGGTGCAACACAGCGCCATTGCAATACCATCAAAACATGTTATTTCTGAGACTGGATATGTTATTAGCAAAAATAGCACAATTTATTTCTGTAGATTAATAGTTCTCAGACTTTGTCACAGTGAGCTTCCCCAAATCCATGGAAAAGATTTTGAGCTTCCCTGAAAAATTGAAATAATCTTGGGCCTCCCCAAAGAAAAATAACACAGTGTACTTTGTATACCATGAATAAATTGAAACCCCTTTGAGTACTTGGCTCACATTCAGTTCTTTGTCTTATGCTGACTTGGAACTTTTGAAAAAGAGCTCCTGTGCTGAAAGGTGTTATCTGAATAATAAATAAATAAAATAAACAAATATTATTATTCAGCTTATTGTAACTCCCACCCCCCCCCCACCAGGCCAGCCTACTTGCTCCGCTATTTTCATTCTTGAACCACTGTTACTCCTTGTTGCAGTGCCTTCATGGGTCAGACTACTTTCTCTCTTTCCTCTCTATATGAATAACCTTCCTACATACTTTGCCTCTCCCCCTCCTTCCCTACCCCTATGCAACTTCTCGGGGACAACTTTGCTCCTTCCTGCTATTGCTCTTAGCACTTCTGTGCTCATCCTTTGTATTGGGGCTGTTCTACCATCAGTTTACAAATTGATCAATTACCACCACTCATTATTAATTTACTGTTCATATTTATTTGCACTGTTGCTCGTTGTATATTTCTTGATTGTTTTGCAGTTACCTTTTGAAATGTATTTACTCCCTACCCTTCCCCTGGTACACCTGAAATGAGCCTTGGCTCATTCACCTTCCCTTGTCACCTATTAGTAAATAAATACATAAAATTCACCTACTATTATTATCCTCTTTCAGTTTGCTTCATCTCTTCACACAAAATATATAAAACCCAAAATTTAAATACAGTACTTTTTCAGACTTGCTTGAGCCTCCCCTGGAACAGGTTGGGGCCTCCCAAGGGAGGCTGGCCTCACCATTTGAGAACTCCTGCTGTAGATTCATCATCACCTTTGGCGTGCATGTGTGTGTGTGTGTGTGTGTGTGTGTGTAGGGGACCTGTAATAGGCTGACTCATGTGTGATGGTGCAGGACTGTAACTCACAAGTGATAGAGCCACAAGTGACTTATGAAGGTCCTGCTCCCTAATGAGTGATAAGAAACTGCGTACTTTGAGCCAGAGCAGTACATATTTAATTTTTAGAACATCAGTTCACAAGTTATAGCTTTTTAATCTGCTGTTTGTATGAAGATATAGCTTTTCTTTTTGATTTGAACCGCAGGCTTCAGGGCTGCACGTGTCTATTGTGATGTCATCAGTATTCTGAAAGCTGTTCTCAGATTGGTTCAGTATGTAATGTGAAGTGTTGTTCACTTGTTATTCCCTAGCAACTGTGTACACTGATCTTTTGACTTCATTGTATAACCATGTGTTTTGTCTGTATGCTACTTCCCATGTACTCCCTCCCCGTCGCACCAGGAGACGAGCGACTTGTTCAGTGTGCCCTCCTGGTGAAACATTTCAATAAATAAATAAACAAATAAAGTACCCAACAAAGCAAGATACCATCTGTGACATACCTAGCTCATCAGGATTGACTGCAGCATAGCATCACTAAGACAATTGCCCCGCCTCTCCCTCACGATCGCGTGCCACCTTGCGGATGCTCACTCCACTGCCGAGATTGGGCTTGGTTTATGCTTAAAAAGTACGTGTGGTACTTCATTTATTTTACAGATGGTCAGCATGTGACACTTACTGCTGGGAGGGACAGTCACACTACTACAAGCAGCACTGCAATGGCAGAGTAGGTGAGAGGGACAAGACAGAAGGGTGGGCCCACTGACCAGCCTGGATATTGGTGCCATTAGCCCCCCCAATCAGTGTAAGGGGTCAAGGGAGTGGACTGAAATAAAAAATAAATCCTTGAAGGAATGGGGATAGGGTTGGGCTATGGTGGAGCTGAGTTTAAAAAGACGCTGTGGGATCCTGGCAGGGTGCCAGTAGTCAACAATTTCAATATTTAATTCTGACACCTCTCTGGAACATTGGGAAAGGGGGTGGTGGGTGGAAAATGGTTAGAAAGGATCAGCATGGTGCCCAGGAAATTAGCCTTGACCATCAGGTGTGGGGATAGGGTAATTTTAGTTGTTTTTTTCCTACTCCTAACACAAACAGCTGATTAACAAGTACTGAATACCTGAATATTTGGGGGCCCGAATATAAGATTCATCCCAAACATTCAGGAGTAGGTATTTACATACCCCTAGTTCTAGTGACTTTATAAATCATGAGACCAATGGCCAAGTGGATTCTTCTTGTCAGTACAGCCCTGAGACAGAATTTAGCCCACAAAAGTTCACAGTTCTGTTGTAGTTTATCCATTATAATTCATGACTCAAAGAAGTAATACTAAGGGCAGCACTGTTAACATTTTCTAAGAAAATTTATCTCTTACTCTCTGAAGTATTTTTTTTGAAGGAAGATAGCCTGCAATTGCAAGAAGTGAGAGTAGCACCATTAGTTGATATTAGAATTGTACACTTTAGTGCTTTATAAAGGTATGAAATGTTATTACCATATACTATTACTCTCTCTTGTGCTGTTTTGTCACTCATTTCTAAGACTAAAATAATATACCTATGATTTCTGGTGGCAACAGCTCGGAATTAACAGTAACACTTCTTTTAAAGCAGTGTTACAAAGTAACATGTTTTAGCAAGTTGCTGGATAAGGAGAAATTATAGTAATTATCCATTTTTTCCATCATTATCTTATATCCTGGGGGGAAAATATTGAAAAACACTGACCCTGGTCAGGCCTGTTGTTTTTGTTTCACAAGAAACCAGGACATGAATGTTGAACAGCTGGCATCTCCCTCATCCCCCGCCCCCAGTAGTTCTACTATGGGATACCTGTTGTTAGCCGTCCCAGTCCCAGGATCATAAAGCATTAGGAAGGCCAGGGCAGGGAAAACACACTGAAAATGACTTGTCCAAATATTAGAACTAGTCAAAATTGTCAACAGCTGTAAAGGTGAAGGAGCACAGTGATTAGGAGAACAAGCATTTGTCAATGCCAAATGTTTGCTGGCATTGGCATTGGTAGTGTAGGAGTTACAGAGCTGCATAATAGGAATGGCAGTGAAGTATTGAACTGAAGCCAAGCACGTCACCACCCTGCAGATAGTGGCAGGCATTGGGGTGTGCCTTTGGGTCGTCAGGCATAACGGCCACGCCATTTCTCCACACCCTACCCTGCAGACACCGACAAGTGTCACGGTGTGCCTTGGGGCCTTTGGTGCCTATGCGCACCCCATTCCATCAGGAAATATGGTAAGATGGGTGCGGTATAGGAGAGTGGGGTGAACTTTGGGGCCGAAGAGTCCAAGGCACACCTCAGTGCCTCTCAGTAGCTGCAGGGTGTGGGTGGGGGTGGAATGGTATGAGCATTGCAGGCGACAATCCCAAGTCACAGCCCTGATGCCTGTCATTCTCTACAGGGTGGGACATTATGGCCGGAAACCCTAACGCCTCAGGCATTCGTTGGCATTCTCACTCCAAATTTTTAACATGTTTTTTTTGTGACCCCCACCTCATGAACAGTGGCAATATTACTTTGTTAGCTAAAAGCTGCTTTTGCACAGCGACTACGGCATTTGTGACCACAGGTGCAAAAACACATTCCGAACAGAATGTGAAAAATGACAGCTGTACTGTTCATGGGGAGGTGTAAAAAATGGCAATGTAGAAAATCTGCAGTGAAAATATTAAAAAAACTGGTGAAGTCACGAGCGTGTGTAGAAACTGTGCAACGCACACCCATAATGTAATTAGTTTGGGAATTTTTTATAGCAGATTGTCAACACAGGCATTTTGGGACCTCCGATCATGAACAATGTCACTGTGATTTTCTTTATCGGTCCCGAGCAATGATTTCCCATAGCGACCACGCATTTCTGTGCTGAAAGTGTGAAAACACATTTTGGCCATGTTGTGAAAAATGACAGCTGTACTGTGCATAAGGAAGTGTGGAAAAATGCCACTGGTGAAAATCTGGACTGAAAATATTACAAATTCATGAACTTACAAGGGTGCGTGGAAACTGTGCAATGCTCACTCATAACACAGTCATTTTATGGACTTTTGTCACCAAATTTTCAACATAGCCATTTTAAGATCTCCGCTCATGACCAGTGTCACTGTGATTTTCTTAATCTGTCCCAAACTTTGCTTTCGCACACCGACTGCACTATTGTGCACTACATGTGCGGAAACACATTTTAGGCGAGATGTGAAAAATGGCAGCTGTACTGGTCATAAGTAAGTGTGGTAAAATGGAAATGTGGAAAATCCAGAGTGCAAATATTAAAACTTCGCAAACTTGTGAGTGTGCATAGGAACTGCGCAACGTGCGCTCCTAAAACATTTTGGAGAATTTGTTCACCAAATTTTCAGCATAGCCATTTTAAGACCTCTGCTCATGAACAGTGTCACTGTGATTTTCTTAATGTGTCCCATACATTGATTTCACACACCGACTGCGCCATTGTGCACTACATGCGCGGAAACACATTTTGGGCGACATGTGAAAAATGACAGCTGTACTGCTCATAAGGAGGTGTGGTAAAATGGCAATGTTGAAAATCCAGAGTGCAAATATTAAAAATTCGCAAACTGATGAGCGTGCGTAGGAACTGCACAATGCACGCTTGTAAAACAGTCATTTTTAGGAATTTGTTCACCAAATTTGCAACATATGCTTTTTGAGAACCCACCTTATGAACACTGGCACTGTTGCTTCCTTAATCGGTCCCAAAAGGTGATTTCGCGCAGTGACCAAAAAATCACCCTTCAGGCCCGATTAACGCATGACAATTCAAGAATTCATGAGGAGGGGTCCCAAAAAACCCATGTTGAAAATTTGGTGCCAAAATACCAAAAAATGCCTGAGATATGCATCAAAGTTGAAAAAAACCTATTTATTACATTATACAGCTTACATGCATTTCCTCAGTTTGCGCTCGGCTTTGAAGAGTGCAGACGTGTTCCTGGTCCACCAAAGATTGTCGTGCCAGACTCCGAAGATAAGTATGGCATGAGGTGGGGGTGTGAGGAGGCAGAGTGCACAGAGGGTGGGCGCGGGTGGACAGGGAGACCGCCGAGGGAAAGTTTTTTGTTTACAGGTTTTTTTTTGTTTTTAGGAAGACGACACGGGACGTTTGCCACGCTGGGGTGGGCTCCCAGCATGGCAGCTGGAAGGCTGTTTGGGGGGGCCTGGAGCCGATGGGGGATTGGGCACCCCCGTCTGCCATAACAATGTTTGCCACGCTGGGGTGGGCTCCCAGCGTGGCACATGAAAGCTTTTTGGCGTGAGCCAACGGGGACTGGGCACCCCGCTGGGCCAAACAGTGTGTGCATGGGGTGGAGCGCATGAGCATGCAATATGCATGCTTGCATGTGTGTGTGGTGGGGGAGCACTACTCACTGAAGTGGAGCTCTCCCTTTCAACTGTATGGCACTGCATTTGGGATGATCACACTATGTTTCTTGCACATGCATGTAAACAAACATAAAAATAGCAACATTCTGTGTTCTCTTTCACAGTTTTTTGTTTCCTGCATTTGTTTCATAAATGTATTAAAATAGTTGGATCTACAATGGTGGCGTGATGACAAATACATCGATGTCCTCAACTGTGCAGGGAACCCGTCGACATCCCCAGTGCATGCCGGAAACGACCACAACACAGTGGCGATCAATGCGGGGGGGGGCTGCACCCCCCCCAATAAAGATATTTAACTCCATGTTGCACAGTCAGTGGAGTTAGATATTTACCCCCCATCGCTGAACAGTCAATCAAAGTGAAACCCTTTTGCTGCCAATATTGGTGCTCTGGGGGTTTCTCTGTGGGGTTTTCGGTGTGCCGGTGTCGCTGTAGCGATGGTATACTAAAATAGTTCACCAGAAAAATTCCAGTTGAGACAAAGCATCTTGTTTATAATTGTGTCCTGGGGTGAGCAGCAGTAGGCCTCTTCCGGTCGTGCCTGTAAATATACATCTGTTGCCTAGTGTACCACTCTGGTCACTAAAAACTAACTAAATAAATAAAAAGGTTAATCTCTCAGCAGTAACAGTAGATCTTTGAGAGGATCTCCATAGTGCCACAACTCTCTCAAAGTCGCTGGAGCTGATGGCGTCCCTGTACAGGTGGTTGACTCTTTTAAGTACCTGAGGGTAACCCTTGATCCTCAACTGGACCTTTCCCTGCACATACAAAATTCCTGCAAGGCCACAAACTGTAAATTGGGTCTAGCGTACAGGGCCAAAAGTTGCCTCACCCCAGCTGCCCGGCTTGCCCTTGCAAAAGAGGTTCTTCTCCCCACTCTCGGCTATGGGCTCACCTCCTTTACGAATACTCCAAAAGCCTGGCTCACAAAATGGGACACAGCATACAGTAACATATGTCGCTTTGCCCTGTCTGGCCCCCGCCTCACCCATCACTGTCAACTCTACTCCAGGTTAGGGTGGCTCTCTCCCAGTAACCACTGATCTTTTGTCATGGGCAACTTAATAAACGTAATCAGAATGTCCACCCCTCCGGGCACTTGCTGTGCTGCTTAAGCCTGCCCTCCCCCAACTACTGGCTGAGGTCCAGTGACTCCCAAGCTCTCAAGGTCCCCAAAACTCACTCCCTTGCAGGGGATCGTGCCTTCGTGGCCTTGCTCCCGGAGCCTGGAATCTTCTCCCTGCCCATGTAAGGACTGCCCCCTCCCACTCTTGCTTTAGGTCCTCTCTCTGGGGCTACTTTAAACAAGCTTCCATCTGCCTTTGCTGTTAGTTGCCCTACCCTGTATTCTGAGCCTGTGTGCCAATAACCTTGCACGTTTGCTGCAGTGTATAGTGTATACCTTGAATCTGTCTTGCTGATATATGTTTGCTTCCTTGACTGCCTCCTGCTGTTGCCATGCATTAACTCTGTACTTGCCATTTTGTTTGTTACTGCCTGCACCTGACTGTACCATGTTGATTGCTGTACCTTGTCTCTGAATTGTTATTGCCTGTACCTTGTAATTGTCCCGGGTCCCACCTGAAAATAGGCACTTGACTGTCTAGCGTGCTTTTAACAAAAGCTAAATAAATAACACATTGGTCTGTAAACTGTTGGTGTCAGTACCTCACGGGAAGCTTTAGGAAGATGGGGCTGCCGGTGCCCACAGCATCGCCTATATAATGTGGATGACCCCCAGTTACTTCAGTTTTCTGCCGTCAGTGAACAGAGTGCTACAGCATCCACAGTAGCAGGACAGGGGCCGCCCCACCAATCCTGCACAGAAAGGCAGGAGAGTGAAGCTGTACTCTATTCTTGCAGGTTTGTTTGTGTATTCAAGAGGAACTAATTCTTTCAGAAATAGTGCTAAGAGATATGAAGATGAATGGTCAGAAAATCATGAAGTACAATTAAAATAATAAAACACCACTCGCTGGTCTGACCTTTCACAGGCACACTGCTGCCGGCATAGTCATGACCTGTTCCTTCAACTATTCACCTATTTTTCTGTGTGTGAATTTAGTGCTTGTGAAAGATGCCGGATTGACAGCACTGGAACTTGAAGTCCTAGGCTTATCCACATGATAGGTACAGCACGGGTGATCACAGTGCAAGTATCCTCACACTGCCCCGCAAATGTGCCTTAACCCTTCCATAGAGGGACCACCACAGAGGTCAGAGGGTAGTTCAGACTTCAGACTCCATGCCCATTCAGTCCGTGGCCTCTCATGTGAGAATGCCTACAGGGATCCCTTTAGTGCCAGTTGTGTTGGTGGTTTTGTGACGTGGCCACCTTCCCACTGGGCACTGAACTGAGACCACCACAACTCATTTTTCGTAGGCCACTGAACAGCCCTCAGGTGATAATGGCTTTCAGCCACTGCCAATCTGTGCTAGATTTGAACCAGTGCCCTAGAGGTGAAAGGCTCGTTAACCCACTACCAATCAACAGAACCTTCCAGTTCCCCCTTAAAACACAACTTTAAAGAAGAGTTCAGGTTGTTATAAAATAGAATAAAGAAGCATTCACTTTGCTTGGTAAAATACTGCATTAATAATAATTCCCTCATCATTTGATCTGTATTACCTTCACAGGCGAACATATGGATGTCGCACTGCAGTGAGTATCTGAGGCAGCTGAATGTGGACAGCAGTGCACCCATATTTTCTCCAGCTGTGCTCCATTGTCTGCAAGGTTACCACCAGGAAGCTACAAAGGTGTCCACAGAAAACTTCTACAAAGTGAATGCACTGGTGTCAAGCCTTGGGAGTGAAAAGGAAATGAAAACATGGAACATCCTGTGGCTGAAGTGCCAGCAAACTAGGCATCACTTAGAAGAGATGTTGTCTGATGCCATTAAGGCTTCCAAAGGCTTTCCGACAGCCTCTTCAGATAAAGTCCCAGAGGGAAATAGTCAAAGGACCAGTGCTGAGCTTGATCTTGCAAGGTCTAAAGAGCTCGGACAATCCCATTCACCCAGTACGACTGCAGAGAACAGTGCTTGGAATCATAGTAGTAAACCAGCCCATTCAGAGACAATGAGTTTGGAGTCTGAAATGAGTTCTTCATTAGACTCTGAGGATGTTAATCAAAATGAGGATGTATTTGCTACATTTAATCCAGCTTTACTGCAGGCTTCTCCCCCGACATGTGGCAGACTTCAACGGAGTACCTCCCTTTTTGAGGACACAGATAGCATTTGCACACTGGGCTCAGCTTCCTGCCACTCAGAACCCATTTGTTCGCCAGCAGCTGCCCGTCACCGAAAGCAGCCACTGAAGAAAATAATGAAGAAAACACAGAGTTATGAGCTGTCACATCGAGAGGGCAGTCATGGTGAGGCTCACCGCCAGGGATACACTGGAGTTCATATCAAAGGGCTTGAGGTTGCCAGTAATGTGGCTGCTGAGAAAAATAGGGTCCAGAGGTTGGACGTTAAAAGCCCTCTGTTGGGTAGGACTCGCAGTTTGTCTTCCCCATGTCGAATGCACCATACACAGACAGAAGAGAAACGACATGGCAGGTAAGAAGTCCTTGCATCCATATTACTTTGCTGTAGAAAAAAGATGAATTGAAACTGATTTGACAGTAGTACATAGAGTGCCATATTAGATAAAAAAAGACATGGTAGGACTGTCAATAAAAAAAATCACCACACGCCACTGACTGCACCAGTGACAAGTAGCAGTTGTACCTCACTCAGAAGAAAACAAGCATTTGTCAATGCCGAAAAGTTCACTGTTGGTATTGCTGTTGTACATGCCTCCCATATTTTTCTGTGTATATTCCTCTGCATCACTCCCAACACAGATTTCTTATGTTCTTCCAGCACTGGTTTACTTCATTAGATGCCTGTCAGTCTGTACAAGGTGGGTGTTACAGTTGGAAACCCTAACACCCCAGGTGTTTGTTAGTATTTTTGCTCCAAATTTTCAACATGAGCTTTTTGGGACCCTGGCTCATGAATAGTGGCAGTATCTTTTCATTACTCTATCCCAAAAGGTGACTTCGCACAGCAGTGTGCCGTTCGGCACCACAGGTGTGAAAACACATTTCTGGCAGGATGTGAAAAATGACAGCTGTACTGTTCGTGAGGGGGTGTAAAGAAATGGCAGTGTTGAAAATCTGGAGTGAAAATATGAAAAAGTGGCAAAGTTACAAGTGTGCATAAAAACTGTGCAACGCACGCTCATAATGCAGTCATTTTTTTGAATGTTTTCACCAAATTTTCAACATGGCTTTTTGGGACCTCCCCTCATGAACGGTGAACTGGAATTTCATTACTCTGTCCTGAAAGTTGATTTCACACAGCGACCGCGCCATTCTGCGCCACAGGTGCAAAAACACATTCCGGGAAGGATGCAGAAAATGACAGCTGTACTGTTCATAAGGGGGTGTAAAAAAATAGAAATGTTGGAAATTTGGAGAAAATCTACATTCTGAGTGTGTAAAACTGTACAGCGGACGTGCATAACATAGTCATTTTGAGGTTTTTTCACAAATTTTCCAACAAGAGCTATTTGGGACCCCACCTCATCAACAGTGGTACTGTTGTTTCGTTATTTGGTCCCGAAAGGTGATTCTGTGCAACAACCGCAAAATCACCTTTTGGGACCAAGAAACGAAATGACAGTGACTGTGTTCATGAGGTGGGGCCCAAAGAACCCCATGTTGAAAATGTGGGACCAAAAGTCCAAAAAGTGGCTGAGATATCAACCTAAGTTGAACTCCCCTCCCATTGATTGCCATTATAGGGTTTACCGTGATTTTCTTCAGTTTGCGGTCGGCTTTTGAATAGTGCAGACGTGTTCCTGGTCCACAGAATATCACTGCTGTCAACTTCCGGAGGTAAGTATGGGTGAGGGGGTTGCAGGGAGCTGGGATGTGCAGAGCGAGGGTGCGGGTTAGGGGAGGGGGCCAGCGGGAATGACGAGGGACCGTTTTCTTTTTTTTCAGGTTTAAAAGAAAAAAAAACGTAGTGGAACTGTTTTCTTTTTTACAGGTAATCTATTTATGGATTTTGGCACACTGGGGTGGGTTCCTAGTGTGCCAGAGTACTGGGGGGAATCAGTGCTGACCCAGGGATTGGGCGCCCCGAGGTCAGAGAATAAAGGGGTGTGGGGGGGCGCATCTGACACCAGGAGTGGGCATCCCGGTGTCGGAAACACCACAGTTTTTGGCACCCTGGGGTGGGCTCCCAGTGTGCCACATTAAAGGAGATGGGGGGATAACATGGGTATCGAGCACCCCGATGTCAGCAGGTGGGGGAGAGGAGATCCGCTAGTGCGATCAGTCATGCTTACAGTAAAAGTGCCTTCGGACACTGAATATTCCGAGCCTGTATGGAATTTAGGCTGTGGCCTGCTATGCACGGGTGGGAGAAAATAAGGAAACGGAAACAGCAGAATGTGGAGGAGGCAGGCGAGGAAAGCGCCTCCTCCCACCTTTCAGGAAGGGACTGGTGGGGTGGCAAGGGGGGGGGTGGGAGACACATCACGATGCAAACAGCTGTTTGCTCTGTGGTGACCTGCAGATGAAAGGAAAAAGCCACCACATGATTGGTGCGGCTTTTTCTTTTCAAGTGCATACCACGTCAGGCAAAACAGCGTCAGGACCAGCCTGACTGATGATTGGTATGATACTGTCAAGACCCTTGCAGAGCACTCTGCATTGGACAGTGTCACACCAGTCAAAAGTCACTATTCCAAGGAATTCGCAGCGCATGTGCGAACTCAAAAAGGAGAATTCAGTTTATATTTGTTAGATCCTTCATCAAGATATGCGGACAGTAGTACAAACAAATGCCTATACCTGCCACTTCAAGTTACCACAACATTTCAAAGTAAAAGGTTTGAACATGTGGCTACTAGCCACATGTGGCGTCTTTTTTATTGACAGTATTTTGCTACTTTTTCACTTGAGGTGGTCTGGAACTCCAACACTGTCTGCACATGGTAGAACTGGTCTGAATACAGTACCAAAGTAAATTTTATAAATGGATAATTAATCTTTTGATTCTCTTCCTTTTTCATATATCATGAATTTAAATCATACCGGATTATGAATTATAGTTACCATACTCTTTGTCTAAAGCAAGTTCTATATGTGTTAGTAAATGTCTGAGCTTACAGTCTTGCATATGTTTACATAGACATTTACAGTGCCTGTTGGGATGAGTGTCTTCGCAAGAAAGCTTTTGTAATTTATATTTATGTGTGCAAGTTCTGCATATTTTATATTACAGTGAAGTCCTCCCTTTTGGTGGAAGAACTGCAAAGTGAAGCTGATGGGTTCTGGCTACCCAAATGACAGAGCAAACACAGTCTTAAAGCACATCATTTTCACTATTTTCCATCATTTTTTTAAATATTGTTTTACTGATTTTCCATCAAAAACAATGGAGGTTAGTAAAAATGTGAAATACATATTAGACAGGATATTACACAAAGTTGGTATACAGTCTCATTTTTTAACAAAATGCACAGTCTTCAGTACAACCTTCTAGAAGAGACCCTCTCTTACCTGATATATCTCAATTTACCTTGTTTACATGTGCACATCAACCTGGTTCAAACAGTGAAAAACCGGGGATCAAGGAGAAAATCATGGTTTACAGACACATGTAAACCCAACTGGTTCACTAACCCGGTTGTTTTTGAAACTGTGTTGAAAGTATTGGGTTCACAGGAATCGATACCTGTTGAACCCGATCATGCTCCACATGTAAACGGTGTCACTTTCCAGATCGTTCCCGGAGGCATGCGCTTTTGATAATCCTTTCTTGTCAACCTGAAACTGCATATACCGAGCATACTCACCTTATGTTTACAGCTATTGTTGATATTCCAGAGATGCACATGTAAACTCAGTCACGTCTCTGGAACCGGAATGAGCTGATCATGTATACCGAACAGCGCTGAAACCGGAATTACCAGCACTGCTCCCCGCTCCCCAGTCTCATGGTACATGTAAACCAGGTAATTGATTTGCCAGTGCCTTGCCCACCTTGTAGGAAATTAGTATGTTGGGAGGAAGCAACATTAAAAAGGGAAAACAAATCTTTACCTGGGCTCTGTAAACAATAACAAGAAATATGACCATTCCTGGCCCTTACCCAGGGCTGGTGTTACACGGGATATGTGTTCTCCCTAAACCAAAATCAAGCAAAAATTGAGAAGAAATGACAGATTCCCCTTAACACACTCTCTTCTCACCATCTTACTATGGCATGATAGCTTAGGCACAGCAGTAACAACTTACAGCTACAAACAGTCTAGACATACATCATCCCTAAATAGTTGGGCTATTACCATAACCTGTTTAAAGACTGAACACTTCCAGAACTTGTTAAGCTAAAGAGAACATTGTGATTGATAAATAGCTTAGATGATGTTAAATATTGCAAAGGGCTATTGTTGACTATTCCTCATTATACAATGGGTACTTAAAGTGCTTTAACTTCATTGGTCACCTTACCATGTTGTAAATTTTAGCATTGCCAACAGGAAGAAGTGCCAGCTGTGCCAAGGCTCTAACCCCACAAAAAAAAAATATCCGACCCCCAATTCAACCTCTAAATGCCGCCATCTTGTATCGTCGTGCTTCCAGCAACCGCAAACTCATCCAAAAAAAAAAAAAATGCAAAGCTTTTCTTTGTCTGACACTTACAGCCTACACTCCCTGTCCCATTCAGTCCGTTGTGGATCTCTTAACAAAAATAGTCTCCCACGAATTGCGCTGACACCTGGCTCACCTGTCGGCTGCTCCCAATACAGCCCCACTAGCTGTGTCTCTCCTGCTATTACATTCACTTCCTTTAAATGTCATCTGAAATCTTCGTTAATGTAGGGCTCAAAAAATTTTACTGGTCCTGGGTCTGGAACCTGCTGGTTTGTGTCTTGGACCACTAAAAACAAATTCTTACATGTCCTGTGAACCAGTGGATACCGGGGTAATCACAGGAAATGGAAATGGAATGTGAGGTCTGATAAGACATGAACTTCAGTCTGTTGTGCATCTGAGATAGTCTTCTTTCTAGCTCAATGCCAATATTCTTAAAGGATACCTAAACAACATTTTGACAAATTATTCTAAAATATGACTTTATAGGGGACTAAAGGAAAGGCTGCTGTATACATTGATGCTAAAACTACATTTATATCATTTACCTAAATGTAGTTCCAAATCATTTGAAAAATGTAAAATCAGCCTTCCAATTTCAAAAAACTGCTTTACCTGCTTCCTAAAATGGCCACCAAATGTGTTAAGTGATGACATCATTGGAGCCAGAGTCAGAGAGCTGTATGGCTCTCCATAGTGCTAACTAGTTCTTTTTTTTCCCTTTGTTTAGAAGTCTTTCACCAAAATGGTCAAAACCATGTGTATTAATTTGATCAATACACATGTTAGGCAATGGTTCTGTTCATTTTGTTTACTTTAACATGCTGAAAATGTGTTTTAATCCAACTGACTTTCTCTGTGGCAAACCACTGTGCAGTACAAATCTTAAATAACCTGGTGGTCTAGTGGTCGTGGCGGGTCCTGGATGTTACAATGGGGGGTGCCGGGGTGGTATGCTGTATGCATACTTGATATGCACTTTTATTAAACCTTTATATTGTCTGCTATTATTCTTTCTTAGTACACTTTTGACAGAACCTACAAATGTAATCCATAGTTTGAATGTAAACATTTGTACAATCAATAAATCAGGGTTCTTCAACAAAGTGAAATGCAGCAGCAGCAGCAAGCAAGTGCATTACAATGGGGGTGCAGCCACACCCTTCACCATCCCCTAGATCCACCACTTATTTGTAGCAAAGTTCTTGTGTAGTCCAATGCAGTTCATACTTTCTCAGAAATCAAAAATATGCTGGTCTTTTCTTCTTTAACCATTGGAAATAATAATAATAATAAGCAGCATTTATATAGCACTTTTCATGCACATTGTATCTTAAAGTACTTTACTAGCCATGCTAGATTGGTAGTGAAGTGACTGAACATTTAGTGGCAGCCAATTTCATGAACTGGCATGGGCGGAGGAATGTTGGCCAGGACACTGGGGGGTCAGGTAGTGATCATGGTGTTGGCAGCCTGACATCTTATATCTCACAGTGATCTGCACATCTTTCTCCCCCTTCTGTCTTCCCCATTCCCTGAATATAGCAGTACCTTGCAGGAGTGGCCTTCTCGGTCTCCCTCTGATGTTCATTCTTCACTCCTGCCCTCCACACCAAAAACTGGTGTGCTCATCACCCTTCTGCATCATGAATGCAGTTAGAACAGTCCCCAGGTTCTTTGACACATCAAAAATAAACAAATCTGTCCAGTAAGTCAGGCTGATAGCAGCAGGGCACAAGGGGAAAGATAGGCTTTCCTATCCTTAAAAAATCTAGGCTACCTTTGATCAGGCACTATTAAATGACAGGCGTGCACATCATTATGCATGTAATTTAATATTGCTTAATCATAGGTGGCTTAGCCCTTATATGGGTAGGAAATACTATTTTTCCCGTTGTGCCCCCTGCTGCTATCAGTCTGGCTTATCAGAAGATCATATTTATTATTAATATTTAAAAAAAACATAGGAGACTCTACTAACTGCATTGTTCATGCAGAAAGGTGGTGAGTGCACCAGTTTTTGGTGTGGGAAGCAGGTGGGAAGAATGAATGCCAAAGAGGGACTGAAGAGGCCATTCCAACAGGGTATAGCTATATTCAGGGTAGGGGAAGACAGGACGGGGGAAGTTGAGCAGATCATTGTGATATCTGAGATGTGGGGCTGCCAGCACCGTGATCACTACCTGACTGTGGATAAAAGCAGCCAGTGATGATAAGTACTCAGAGTGGCAGGGTGCACCTAAATTGATACTTGAATTCAGTGTAGGGAGTTTACCCTTGGGGGGGGGGAATAGTTGAGCACTTTAGCTGAAGGCTGACATATGCAGTGTGTTCCTCTCTATATCTCCTCAGCATTGTGACCTCGCCTTGTGATATCACAACTGGCCGATCTGGCAGCAGCTGATTAGCTCTTCTTGGTCAGTTGTGATACCCAGGACAGTGAGATCATAGGGCTGATGCTGTATGAGCTGGACTAGAACTAGCTATGTCATTCTTCAGACTGAGTACTGTTTCACACATCACACCAGATATTATCAGTAGGGCGGCAAGTTCCGTTCGACATTATTTGATGAGTACATATATAATGGCATACTCATACATACACGCCGTGTTGATGTCAGAAACAACACTTCGGCATCTGGCATCGGTAAATAGGCCGCTTACATTAGGATTTTATTAAAATTACAAGGAAATCCTTATTACATCAGACTCGGGGGCCCATTATATACTCTGTTGTAAGGCTGATGGAACAGGCACCATCATCTGGTACTACATAAAAAATTCCCCCCAAAAGCTGACAGTGTCCCTTGAAAGACACCACTGCAGTGCATCACATATTCTTTCAGTGAAAAACTTATATAGCAGTATTTTCCTAGGAACATTGTGACAGAATAGAGGTGAGTGGGTGAGTCAGATGACAAAGGCACAAGACAAACTGTACTGACCTTTCCTATTCTTTGATTCCTGTCCCCATTTTATGCCTCCGACCTCTGATCCCTGTCCTTTTTCCTTTGCATGCTGTCCTTTAGCCAGTTTTTCCTTCACTATATGGCACCCCAGATGGTTTTACTATAGAAACAGTGAGGGACAGAGCTCTGCAGTTCACAGTTTGGAAAGTAAGCAAGTAAGTAATTATTTATTTAAATGGTGCCCAATCCAAGGGGCTATGGGCACCTTACAGAAAATACATCGAGTAAGTAGGGTTAAAAACAAACATACAGGGTATAAAAGTACAATAAGTTAATAGCTAAAATAATAAATTAATCACTTAAAATCACTATCAATTTTCAGGATATGCTTTCTTAAACAAGTGAGTTTTCGGACCCCTCTTAAATGCCTTCACTGACGGGTCCTCCCTCAGTGATCTGGGAAGCCAGTTCCAGAGGACTGAGTGTCACCAGAGGTTTTTAGCCTAGCCTTCTGAACCACCAGGAGGCCCTCAGTGGAGCAACGGAGGGAGCATACTGGGATAGCAGGAGTAAGGAGGTCAGACAGATAGCCAAGTATGGGATCTCGGACCAAAGGCACAGAGGCTTGCCATGCATAAAATGCTTTGGAGGAAACACTGCGCAGTATGTGAGACATGGGATGGTTAGATAAGTATCTCCAGGAAATGCAGACATAAACTGTGAATATTTCCAACAGAATGGTATGTCTACAAAGTAACACATTTTGCAAACAAAACCAGTTGCATGAACTTTTTTCCCAGCCTCATACATGTCCAAGTGTCTGCATTTCTCTCCTCTGTATGTTTAGTTTAAATTTTCCTTTTTGGCATTAAAAGGCTGGGTTTACAGTTGTGAATCATCCTGTTTAAAGAGACTCACCAAGATAAATATATTTAGCTGAGCACCATGCAGTTCAGTGCCTTACCTCCCAGACATGCTTTCTATGTATAGTTGACCTAAAAATATGCAATTGTATTTTATTTATAACACTCATAAAATCTTCTTTACTGGGGCACAGGCATGTCCCCATTCTAAGATCCACCCCCTGCGCCGTCCCATGCTCAGGAAATTTCTGATATGATCACAGGGAGCGTGCGGGGACGCACAACATTATAATCTATGAGAGACACTTTTACGATCATTTTTTAATATTATAGTGGCCATTTGGCAATGACACGTGGGCACTGGTCGACTAACAATGGCCTTGTTAGTCGACCAGTGCCCACGTTTCATTGCCAAACAGCCATTGTGATAAAAAAAATTATCGTAAAAGTGTCCCCCTAGATTACAATGTGCTGTCCCTGTGATCACATCAGAAAGTTTCTGAGCACGGGGCAGCTCAGGGTGTGGATCTTAGAATGGAGAAGTGCCTGTGCCCCTGTAAAGAAGATTTTACGAGTGTTATAAATAAAATACAATTGCACATTTTTGTGTCAACTATACATAGAAAGCATTTCTGGGAGGCAAGGCACCAAACTGCGTGGTGCAAGGTGTTAACTTGGTAAGTCTGTAAGTAAAAGAGAAGTGGATAAACGTCCTGACATCCAGTTTGTTTTTGTCTTGGATATCTCACAAATCACATAGCTTTCCACACAGGTGAGCAAGGTCTTATACCTCTTATACACTGGCATGGAACATATAACCACTACTTAAGTTCTGATGGCCTTTAAAGGGCACTTGTCTCGCTGCCTGTGAACCTGTGCCCCCAAGTTGCAGTGAGAGGCTTACCTTGCAGTACGATAGAGTCACAATTAACATTTATATTGGCCTTTAGAAGAGACAGAGGGCTTAGTTTTCAAAGTGCTGAGAATGCTGTGAGCCTCTGGTACGCCAATTGTTTGGTGCACAGGGCTTGCGGCATTGTCCCAACTGGTGATTGGGATTTTCGGTCGCGAGCGCCAAATGCTGCAAGTTAGACCAGCTTTTCCCTGGTTTCATTTGCAACATTCGGGGGACCCTTTTTATGGGACATGCACCAAATATTTAGCGCAAGCTGCCATAATCTGAGGAAACTGTCACAACTGCGCCCTACAGTATAACATTGGGTGCAGTTTCTCTGATGCAGGGCTCGATGCGAGCCTTGTATCAGCCTTTTAAAATCGAGCCCAGAGATTGAAAATTTGACCCAAAGGAGCCTGCTGCATGAATCACGATCCTTTCTTCTTCCAGGTAAAAGAGTTCCACCCCCCTCCCCCCACTCTGATATTTTTGTGATGTCAGAGTTTGGAGAGTGCTCCATAGAAAATTAAATTGCAGCCAAGACAAAGCCTAGAAGACCCGTGTTAGTCAAGCTGTAACTTTGACTTGACTGATTTGTACTGCTAAATGTGAAAGCTACATATGTTAAAGTTGCACCTGTCAGTTTCTGTGGAGCATGCCCACGCTCTGCAAACCCTGGCATCACAAAATGTCAGAACTTGGGGACAGAGCACTCATGCCAGGAAGGAAAAGGGGATGTGTGGCAGGCTTCTCTGGTTGAATTTACAATCCCTTTCCCTCCTGAAAGGCCAGCATCTTTGAATTTGTTCCCCATCATCTCCTACAGGGTAAGTGTACCACTTGGGTTTAGAGAAAGGGCAGTGAAAAACGTGTTCCTTAAAATGATTTTTCCCCCTTTTCAAGTTCCTACTACGCTATAATAGATTATTTTAAAATGTTGTGAGTCAGGGGTACATTAATCTGCATATTTTAATTCTGGGATATCCGGAAGGTGTTAAACTGAGCTAGCTTTGTTACAGAGCACCAACTGTGCTTAAATTGGGACTCCCCTGAACATTTATTTATTTATTTATTATTTAGTTTTTGTTGACCGGGAAGGAGGACTAGACAATTTGTTGCCTATTTTCAGTCTCATCGAGGGGTATACAGATGGATGCCAACTGAAACTGAGCCAGATTTTAAACTGTTGGTGGTATTTTTAGTGAACATACCCATGGAGAGCCTGACCTCTATCATGTAATTGGCTGATTTTGTCTGTCCATGAGGGAAGGGATTATGTTTAGCTCAGTGGAGCTGGCAGCCCAATCCTCACTTCTGGATGTACTGTCTGTCCCACCCTTGTTCAGGTGTTTTGTGATGTCTTGAGTTTGGAAAGCGCTGCAGAGTTCTCCGTATATTTCAGCAGCACTGTCAGTGCAGATAGTTTTAAAATACTTCACAGTGCCTTGTGTTTGAGATCGAATCCCTCAATAAACTATCAAGCTTCTTCTGAGTTTATTTATTTAGTATATATATATATATATATATATATATATATATATGTGCATTTATTTATTTGAAATTACTCTGCCAGGGATAACCCTATGAGATGCAGCATAGGGGCCCCAGGGAGGAGAGCAGCAGTAAGCAGGTTAACAAAGTCCAGCAAGAACAGATACATACAGGCTAAAATATATGCAGCTGAGCTGTGGATTTGATGTGAATCAAAAGGCACCATAAAATATTTTGTACACTATGAAAACTGATGTCCCATTGAGTTCTACGGAGTGCTTTTCAAAAGATCTGAATGTGGAGCCAGGATTCCACACCATGAAGTGGAAGGGAGGCTGCTGAGTTCATGGAGCCAAACTACAGTCCCTTTTCTCCCATTCATTGGGTCCAGTAGCCACCATACAGTGTCGGAACCATCCATTGCAGAACCTGACCCAAAATGGCTACCCAGACCCAGTGAGTTAACTATGGATCACAAATGTAATAAATACCCTGGCTGCCTTATCTAGGTAATGCTTTCAATGGGCAGATCGTACGTTGAGCACAGGTGGTGCTCTTGACAAATGACTGACTGAATGCATAGTAATGACATTGCTTCGTGGTGCTTCACATAGAAACACAGAACCCTTAAGACTGGAGTAGACATTGCTGCATCTAGTCTGCCTCCCTGCTGGTCTACAGCTACAGTTTTTCCCAAATGCGTTTTTCTTCAAAGTACATATCAAAGTTTGCCTTGAAGATATCTAAGCTGAAGCTTCTGCTACCTCCCTTAATAAAGTGTTTGAAGAGTCTCTAGGTCCATCTGGGTAGAGTAGGATAAAAAGCGGGGACAAAATTGTCATCCTGTGACATGTAGTAGTTATCCTGGGACACTTAGATTGTCCAGTCATAGAATGGTGTCTTGAGAAGGCTAACAACAGGGTTGAGATCAAGTTCCTGTCCACTTTCAATGACTGCGCCTTAGAACAGCATGCACAGCAAGGGACTGGGTTTAAAGCCACCCTTGACCTTGTTCTCTGCAGTGGGGATGGGGGTCATCTCCAGTGTAAATGTGAAAGGTGAAATATTGTCTCATTGTTATTCTTTGTATGATTGTTAATTGTATAACATTGTGTCATTGTTTTAGGTCCTGGTCCTCCATGAAAATGGGCATTTAATTCTCATAAAGATACCTGATTAACAAATTTTTAAATTAAAAAATGCCAAGGAACTAGTGGGAGGCAGTGACCACAACTAGGCAACCTTCTCCCTGGTGACAGGGAGGACTAGCTTGGAATTAGCCATAAAATTCTAAACTTCAGAAAGGTAGACTTTTGCCAAGATAAAGGACAAGGTAGACAAGGATCTGGAGCAGCTGTATGAGGTTGGTAGTGCAGACAGAGCACATGTGTGGGAGAGGAACAGGAGGAATTGAAAGAGGAACTCCACAGAGACAATGGAACCAAAGCTAAATTTAATAAATATGCCCATCCAAAGCAGAAATATTGGATTTAAATAAAGGTTTATTTATTTTGTTTAGCTTTTGTTAACCAGTTGGGTACACTACTTCAAATAAATGCCTATTTTCAGGTATGACCTGGGAGAGTACAAAAGAAACAATATAGAGAACACTGGATGGGCAGCTATGCACAGCCAGTGTGTTCTGCTACAGAAGGGTTCTGATTCCCTCTGACCTCGAGAGTGAAGCTCGAGAGGTCCATGAGAAGCAGAACCCCCAAAGTGGCAGAACACACTGGTTCTGCATACAGTTGCTCATCCAAAACACCAACAGCTTAATCTGGTTCAAGGTCAGTTGGCATTCATCTGTATCCCCTTCCCCCGGGTCGTGCCTGAAAATAGGCAGGATTTGTCTAGTGCACTTACCCAGTCAACAAAAACTAAATAAATAAAATCCTGTATTTTTATAGTGTGTAGTATTATGAAAAATGTGCGGCACAGTGGTTCTTTCACTTTCAGAATGAAACTGGCTTGTACGGTCTCTAGAGGTTTCAGAATGCTGTTGTGCCACAGAAGGGTACAGTCACATTCCATGACCTTTGAACTGTGGTACAGCAGCATTTTGAAAGGGATGGAATTCTGTACACAACAATGCTCTACTATACACCGTATTAATCAGGAATAACATGTAAAGTAAGGTGGGATACAATTACTGGCACAGTAGAGCAGGGTAAGACTACCAGAAACAAACTAGGACACAATAAGATTAAATATAACAATATGCAGCAGACAGTAGGCAGTCAAAAATAGCAATTTACCAGCCTAGAATGAGAACAAATACAATACTAGACAGTCAGTAATATGCAGATCTTCATCGAGGGTATCTATTGCAACAGGCCACATCTATGGAACTATAGCCGCCAGGTACTAGGACCACACAGAAATCTTTTAGCCTGCAGTCTAGTTGGAGCCTCCCACAATGTTGTCAGATAATGACATCCTGCATATATCAATGTGGGCAGCCCTGCGCCTTCCCCAGCTCTTTTCACGTCATCGACCATTACACATCGGACTCCATGGAGACATTGCAGCTTCAGTCAACTGCCAAATCTTCAAGAGTTTTCAATTTCCCATATTTCTTTTCTCATCCTAGTCTACCCATCACGTTATTTTTTTGCCTTCCGTTTATACCAGCCGACCCCGAGAAACGCTTACGTTTTTGCAGGAGCGGGAAGAAGATCTACGATAAGGATGACCACGATGCTTGCGTCTGCTGTCTTGGCACTGGCCATGATGTTAAGGCCTATGAGGGTTTGCCATGGATTCAACCAGGCCACCTCACAGCACCATCAGAAGGTCTTAGAAAACTTTCTTCTGCAACAGAAGGTAACCCAATGGAGAAGGAGCTCCAGGCCAGAAGGTCCTCTGCCTCACCAGCTCCGTCCATGGGTTCTCAGTCTTCCAAGGCCTGGGGCAAGTCGTCTGGCCAACGTAAGCACCAGAAGAAGGAGAGGAGCAAGGAAAATTCCTTCTCAGTGTGCTGTTGGTCGCTGTGCTGAGTGCCGACTGGAACTGGGTCGTCGAACACCTCGGCAGTGGCCCCCACTGCTACCCACATCCTCTCCTTCACCAAGTCTGCCTTGACAAGGCTTCCCACTAGTTCTTCCGGCAATAGCTCATCTGCGTTGGGCCTACTGTCTCCCCCACTGATGCTACAACTCGTGTCATTTAGACCCTTTTCAGTTCAGGGGCAACAGACAGGACTCTCCACTAGACCTCCTTCGGCCGGTGTTGGCCCATTGATATCAGGGTTCTTGGCTCCTCATTGACGTCTTTGGCCATGTCATTGATGCCAGGCCAACAGCCTCCCCTGTTGACGCTCAGGATACCCTGCTGTTACGGCCTCCTCCTGCCCTGGAGCTTCAGACGAGGGGTTCTGCTGGCTCTGCATTGGCCCTTTGATGTTGGGGTTCATGCCCCCTCTGTCACCTACTTAGGCCACTTCACTGACAGTGGGGACCCGAACTCTCTCTTTGCTATCTCCGGCCTTCCCGCCGATGCTGGAGCCTCAGCACCCTTTTGCTGATGCCTCAACTGTACTACCGATGCCAGGGAACCAGCCACCCCAGTGAGCACCGCATGGTGCCCCAGCAATGCCAATGGCCATCGACGTCAAGACAATGCTTACCTCCTTCTGGGAGTTTATACACCGAGTCATCCCTCCTCCGGGCCTGGCAATGCTGGAGCCTGCTAGGCCTAGCCCCATGCTGCAACCTGTCATGTCGATGCACCCTCCATGCTTGCAGTCGTTGGTGTCTTCTGTGCCCTTCTCAGAGCCTGGGGCTGATGATGAGTACCGTCCTGACCTCCTCCCACCTGGTAAGGAGGAGGAGGAGGAGGATGAAGATGAGGATGAAGGGGCTAGGACCCCCTCCAGCTCGGTCTCCACCATCTCCTCAGGGGGTGAGGACTCCACCAAGTATACCCCGAGCCCCCACCCCTGATGATCCATCCTTCATCTCTGTGATGAGGCAGCTGCAGGCAGCTATGGGGTTTGATGCTGAGGAGCAGGATATCACCAGGAGAAATCTGACTGAATATTTAGAACTGCCAGACCCCCTTCCCCCCAGATTATTCCACCTCTGCTGGCTGCATTTAAGGATACCATTATTGCTGCCTGGTACAGGCCAAACATGATCTCTGCGATGCCCAAAAAGGCGGGCAAGTTGTACAAGGCTCCCTCAGGTAATCCCTTTTTCATAGAGCAATCCAGGGCAGATTCTGTGGTGATAAATGCTGCCAATGACAGGTCCAGGAGACCCCAGTACCTCAGCTCTCTTTCCCTGGACAAGCAGTCCAGAAAGCTGGACCTAATGGGAAAAGGGCTTTTGCCTCTTCCACATTAGCGATCAGAATTGTTACTTACATTGCCCATATGATCAAGTTTCAGAATACCCTCTGTAAAAAGGACAAAGCTGCAGCTCAGGCCCTTCTGTAGGGTCCACAGAGACAAGATCTGCTTAAAGCCCTCCAGTCTGGGGCAGATGTGGGCAAGTATCTCTTGAGGGCTGCTTATGATGTTGCAGATGCCTCTGCTAGAACAGCTGCAATTGGCATCTGCCTCTGGAGAACTTCATGGCTCAGGGTGTCTGGTTTTGCTACCGACGTACAACAATCCATCATGAATGGCCCCTTTAGAGGCTATAAGCTCTTCAGGACTGATGTCCAGGACATCCTTTTTTGACCTATAGGCCTTGGGCAGGACCCTGCAGTCAGTCCAGTCCCTTTATCATACACAACCAAGAAGTGAACAGAAGGTGACTTTTTGTCAGACTTCCCAAAAACCCAAGCCAGGTCCCCGCCAGCCAGACAAGCACCAAGCGACAGCCCTCCCCACCCATTCCTCCACCACCAGAAAGGCCCCTAAGTGTGGAGGTGAGGCCCTGGCCACTGGGTCTACCTCAGCATGACTCCTTGCCAGACCCCCTCCCTCCAGCACTGCAGGAGGAGGCAGTAGGGGGTTGCTTCTTCCTCCATCTAGATGGATGGAGAGAGATCACAACAGATGCATAGGGCCTGCAGCTCACAGAGCAAGGCCACGTACTAGAACTCCTGGAGTGGCCTCCAGACCTTCCCCCAGCTCATTCAAGCTACTTTCCAAATCACATTCAAGTGCTACTGGAGGAGGTTTGCACACCGCTACACAAAAGGGCCATAGAACCAGTTCCAGTGGATCAGAGGAACAGAGGGTTCCCACTTCTTTCTAGTTCCAAAATCCACAGGGGATTTATTGCCCATCCTGGGCCTGAGAAACCTGAATTTCTACATTCAGTACAAGAAGTTCAGGATGGTATCCCTTCAAAGCCTGCTGCCTGTTCTGCAAAAAGGGAGACTGGATATGCACCCAGGACAAGCAGGATGCATACCTACACATCAACGTGTGTGCTTCCCACAGGAAGTACCTAGGGTTCCTATTCCAGGAGGAGTACTACCAGTTCAGAGCCTTTCCCTTTGACTTATCTTCTGCACCATGGGTCTTTACCAGATGCTTGGGGGTAGTGGCAGAGGCCTCAGGAGGGAGGGACTGTGCGTCTTCCCATACCTGAACGACTGGTTGCTCAAGGCACAGACTGAAGAGCAATTACTCTGCACCTTAACGTGCACCAGACAAATGTTCTATGCATTGGGGATCACGGTCAACCTGCCCAAGTCAGTCTTGACCCCCAGCCAGCATCTCTAGTACATAGGAGCCATACTGAACACTGTTCAGGGTGTGGCTTTCTTGCCCCCAGACAGGGCAGAACACCTGATGGAACAGGCCAGGTTGCTTTACAGCACCTGGTATATCACAGCCAGGGCATTCCTGCGGCTGCTGGACTTGATGACAGTGACCATTGGCAAGGCTATTCATGCAGATCCCCAAATGGACCCTCAGAGTCCAATGGGATCAGTGTAAAGACGATCTAGAACAGAAAGTTCTAGTGATCTTGCCAGTAAAGAAAGTGCTCCAGTGGTGGATGGAACCCAGCAATTTACTCAAAGGGGTTCCTTTCCTAATAGCCTCCCCTCAGCATATTCTCACCACAGATGCCTCAGGGATGGGTTGGGGAGTGCAGCTAGGCCCTCACCAGACCCAGGGTACTTGGACTGCAGTGGAGAATTCCCTCCACATAAACATCCTCAAGATGAGAGCTGTCCTATATAGCCTGCAGGCCTTCCAGGACTGTCTTTCTCCAGGGCCCCTGCTAGTGCAGATGGACAACATTACTGTAGTGCACTACATCAGCAAGCAAGGGGGGACCCATTCATACCCCCTGTGCAGGGAAGCAATGAGGGTCTGGTACTGGGCTCTAGAACACAGTCTGGAACTGTCAGCAGTCCATGTTCCAGGTTCCCAAAATGTCTTGGCAGACAGGCTAAGCAGTTTGCAGTCCAGGATGCATGAGTGGGAATTGCTGACCTCGGTCATAGAAGACCTGTTTGACAGGTGAGGTCATCCAGAGCTGGACCTTTTTGCATCCTCATTCAATGCAAAATGCCACTTTTCTGCTTGCTCGCTCCAGGGCCTGGAGTTTTCTGGTAAGGCGTGTTGTCCCTCTCATTTGGAAAGGGAGGTTCCTCTACCCATCCCTCCCTTCCACTAATTCAGAGGCTGCTGATCAAGCTCCACATGGAAGGAGCAACCATGATTCTCATTGCTGCCTTCTGGCCTCATCAGATCTGGTTCCCCTTGCTGCAGCAGCTGACGGTGGAATCTCTGGTACTCCTGCCCCTGTGCAGAAGCATGTTCTCACAAGAGCAGGGCACCCTAGTCCACCCGGACTTCAAGTCCCTACTCCTTTATGCCTGGCTCCTGAAGACATAGCCATGGCTAGATTTGGGGTATTCCAAAAGGTGGCTGATGTCCTGGTGGCTGCTAGGAAGACTTCCACCCGGTCCACTTATTCCATGACATGGAAGCGCTTTGCTTTGTGGGCTGCTTCCAACCACTTGGATCTTTTCACTTTTCCAGTGAATCAGATTCTAGAGTATTTGCTGTCCCTCTCTGATTCTGGTCTGCAATAGTGTTCCATTAAAGTGCACCTGGCTGCTATATCAGCCTTCCATGTGCCTATTGATGTCTGTATGGAGGCACAACTTGAGGTGTCCTGTACATTTTTGGGAGGCATTCTTCATTTGAAGCCTTCCATCCTTAATCCAGTCCCACCTTGGGACTTGAATTTCATCTTAGGTAAACTTACTTTAGCTCCTTTTGAGCTGACCACAACATGCGAGCTACACTTTCTGTCGTGGAAAGAGTTATTTTTAGTTGCTATTACCTCTGCTCGAAGGATTGCTATTATCTCTGCTCGAAGGATTTCCGAGCTTCAGGCTTTCATGTGTGAGTCTCCTTATTTGTTTTTCCATAAAAACAGGGTGTCTTTACATACCAACCCTAAGTTTTTTCCAAAGGTAGTGTCTGTGTTTACCCTAAATCAAGCCATCCACTTGCCTGTGTATTACCCAGAGCATGCCAGTTCAGGGGAAGCATTGCTCCACACTTTAGATGTACATAAGATACTCAGATATTATGTTCACCACACGAGGGACTGCAGGAAGTCCACAGTTGTTCGTTTCATTCACCCCTGAGAAAAAGGGCATAACAGTTTCTAAACAGTGCCTGTCCAAATGGTTGGCCAACTGTGTTATTTTCTGTTATAGGAAGTACAGTAAGGAACTTCTGGGGTTGTGTGTGGCCACTCCACCAGGGGCATGCCCACCTCTGTTACTTGTTTCAGGAATGTGTCAGACACTAAAATCTGTGCCACTGCCACTTGGAGTATTGTCTACACTTTCACTAAACACTACAGTCTGGATATTGCCTCTAGGAGAAGGGCAAGCTTCAGTCTGGCTGTGCTTCAAGGCCTCCTGTCCTAGGTCTATAGCCTTCAGCTACCCAGACTGTTTCTCTGTCAATACTGCTTGGGACTCATTCCATAGGTGTGGCCTGATGCAAGAGATACCCTCAATGAAGATAGTACAGTTACGTAAACTTACCATAACAGTAGATCTTTTAGAGGATCTCTTGCATCAGGCCATGCTGCCCTACCCTCCATCCCCCTTAGCTTCAGGACTTCTCACTTCCTGTCTCTTTCTCCTTAATGGGTTGCCTTCTGTTCCACCTTACCTAGTGATGGGAACCTCTAACTCTCCATTGGTTCCCCAGGAGGAGATCCTCTGCATATGGTCTCTGGTGGGGGAACTGAGGAAGGCATGGGGTCATGTTGGCCATGTTGATATATGCAGGATGTCGACATCTGATGTTATCATCATGGGGGGCCCCACCTAGACTGCTGGCCAAAAGGTTTCTGTGTGGTCCTAGTGCCTGGCAACTATAGTTCCATAGGTGTGGCCTGATGCATGAGATCCTCTCGAAGATCAACTGTTATAGTAAACTGTTACATAACCACATAACTATACTTTATAAATAACAGTTAGCCAGCCTTGAATGAGAATATCATTACAACATAAGTGGGGGTTAGTTCCTCAGGTGCAGTTACAAGTAGAGGAGACCTGTAAATGTTTTTTCAGGGCACCTCTGAAGAGAGGGTAGGAGGGAGTACTTTGTAACGGCACCAGGGAGGGAGTTCTAGAACTTTGGTGCAAATGAGGAGAAAGCCTGTTCACCAATCCTGGTGGTACACTTGGGAACATGGAGTAGGGAGTTTTCAGATGATCGGAGGGGGTTAGACTGATGTAGTACTGAAGAAGCAAAACAATAAAGGCAGGATTACATGTCAATGACTAAAGTTAATGAATTTATATGATTATTTACATATGTAAGTTTGCTAGAAACCCAAGCTTAAATGTTCATTTCTTGAAACAACAACAGGGAAATGTAACTGAAACAAATGTGGAGAATGGAACCAGAAAATAATGATGAAGAGGGTGAAGGTGAAATTGATGTCATAAACTCATTCAAACCTAGATCCTCATCTTGCCCTGAAACTACTCCAACAGTCGATACTTTTGTGAAGGAATGTGAAATCGATTAAGAAGGAATTGTTCAAGCACAGATAGATTCAAGAACATTACATGTGAAGAAGATATGGCTATAAAGTCATTTCAAAATAACTTGGACATTACCATCAAGGAGGTGGATAAATGTTGAAGTATTGTAATTATATATACTGCCAAATACAATCAAGAGGTCAAGAGACAGCTTAATGATGTAAATGTTAAGCAGCCTGAACACCAATCCAACATCAGGTGTAAAATGAGACTTGATAGACAGGTTCAGGTGCAGTAGAGGATGGTCTCATCACCACACAGTTGGACAGATATCTCAAGATGGATTTTCCAGTAAAGCCCACCATCTGTGTATTACCTAAAATTAATAAAGATATAAAAAAAATCCCACTAGGAAGACTGATTATGTCAAGCATTGGCTCCATTACTGAGTTACTTTTGAGATATAATGATTTATTTGTGGGGGTACATGTGAACTAGTTACAGTCGTACAGTAGGGACATTGTAGATTGTATTGTAAGATATCAAACTCTTGGAAAATTGTGTTTTAGTGACAATGGATGTGGACTCATTAAATGTGAATATTCCAGACCAGGTTGGCATATAAGCACTTAATCATTATCTGAGAAATGATAAAATGATACTAGATGATAAGAGAAAGTTTTAGTTAGATCTAGTGGAAGTGGTGCTCACCAACATTTTACCTTCCTTAACAAAACGGTCCTGCAATTTAAGGGTACAGCAATGGGGCATCCCCCCCAATTATATCAATTTATAAGTAGGACATTGGGAGGGCGAGATGATTTATAACAATACCAATAATGTATTCATCATTAAAACAGACTTTTGGCATCATTTTGTCAGCAATATTCTGATAGTCTGAAAGGGCACCAGCAGTGAATTGGATGATTTTGTATATATTTTTAAGGATAGTAATCCTAATCTGAGATTTAAGGAGGTGAGCAGTAGTAAGCAGGTCATCTAGATTCTGGATTTGGAAGTCAGATGCCTTATGGAACAATTAGTACTGATATCTATTGAAAACCTACAGATAGGAATACTATTGTCTTAGCGAGCAGCTGCCACGAAGTACATACCATCAAAAATATTCCCAAGAGCCAGTATATTTGCCTTAAATGCGACTGTAGTGACCCCACTATATATGAAAAGAGGGCTACAGAATCAGGCGAGAGGTCCCAGCAGAGGGGATGTGAGCCTTGCACTACAGAAATGGCTAGGGACTCAGTGCAAGGAATATTAAGAGAACACCTAATACAGAAGAAGGCAAAATCAGGGCAACATGGTGATGATAGACTCATGTTTGTGACTACTCACAGTTTACAAGTGGGACAGAGAGAGAAAGCTATCCATACAAATGTTAGTATATTATGTACAGAACCAGCTTTGAGATAGCTAGCAGAAAGACAGCTCAGGATGTCATATAGGAGGGGCAGAAATCTAAGCGCTTGAGTGGTTAATAGTTTGCAGCTGGTTCCTCAAATGAGCACATTGCTACCACAGCCACCTAAGAGGTGCTATTCCTGTGGTCACTGTATGTTGTGTAGCCATACTGAAAAGACTTGTAAGCTCTGTTTACACTGCTGTTGTGTTGTGATTTCTGCTGCACCTATAACTTGCCCTGACCTCTGGAGATGATCCTGACTTGTGTCTACATGGCTCCTCTCAGTGCCGATGGAAGCCGCATTGGAGAGGTACTATCAGTTCATGAGGAGGATCCTGAGAGGCACAAAAGCATGATGGGACTGTCCCTCCTATGTTGAAGCAAGTGGTACAGCCTGTCCACACAGCTCCTTTCATCACTCACTCTGACCAGTGTCTCCAGGATTACAGATTCCCGAAACGGAGCACTGAGCAAATTACTGCGATTCTGTAACTGCCCACATGGCTGCTCTTGCAGTGGAGCAGCTCCAGCGTTCAGGATGCTCCAGTGCAAAAGCAGCCATGTAAATGGCCCTACAGCATCTTTAACCCAAATGATGGGAGAACAGTATACATTAGGGACTTCATCAGCTGCAGTACTGAGGGGGAGATTTAACTCCTCACCTACTCTTGCAGAGCATAATTTGCAGAGAGGTCAAAGAGACAGCTCAGGGCATGTACTGTAAAGCACTATAGGGCTGTACAAAAAAAAATACTGACTATGCAATGGCTATATATGTAGGTTAGGAAGATGACCCGGGATCTCATATAGTAAAAGCATTAGGGATAGAGAAGATCTGGAAGCATCTGTGGGGGGGGGGGGATTCTAATTGGAAACTGAATCAGTGTGAAACATGGAAACATAGAATTTGATGGTAGATAAGGACTGCTTGGACCATCCAGTCTACCCATTTCTCCCTACTTACACTATTGCCTCAAACCATGCCAAATCTACATCTCTTTCTCCCTCTCCCCTTCCTTTCCACTGTGATTCCCTTGTGCTTATCCCATGCACTCTTGAACCCCACCACGGCATTCACCCCCACCAACTCTGCTGGAAGGCTGTTTCAGCAATCCACCACTCTTTCTGTGAAGAAGTACTTCCTCACATCTCTCCTGAATCTACCCCCTCCAGCTTCATAGCATGTCCCCTTGTTCTTGAGCACCTTTTTGTTCCGAAAAATTCTCCTCTCCAATACTTTATATATTCCCATGAGGTATTTAAAGGTCTCTATCATATTCTCCCATTCCCTCCTCCATTCCAGGGTGTACATATTCATGTCCTTAATTCTTTCCTAGTAGGGTTTTTGATGCAGACCCTGCACCATTTTAGTTGCTGTCCTCTGGACCGCCTCCACTCTGTCTATATCCTTCCAGAGATGTGGGCTGCAGAACTGGACACAGTACTCTAGGTGGGTATCCCATGAAGACAGTGATCGCAAAGACAGGGATGCTGAAATGGGCAAAGGAAATCAGCGCGGACACATGGGACCGAGGGGTACAACACTAATCACCAAAATGGCAACCCTCGGCTTTCCTCCCAAATTGCTTCTCCCCGTAGTTGGTTATTTTAGTAAGGGGAGGGGGCAGGGGCAAACCCCCACAGAAAGCCACTGTGGCATTGTTGCCGCAATTTTGGCAGTCACTATGTTGTATCCCTCGCCCTATGTGGCCACGCTGTTTTGCCTTCACCCATTTCGGCCTCACCATTTTCCAGTCGCTGTTATCACATAGAACCCTCTAGGTGTGGTCTTATCAGTGATCCATACAGTGGCACCACCACCTCCCTCTTTCTGCTGGTGATTATCCCCCCCTTTGCGCCCCAACATCCCACTTACTGTCCCTACTGCCTTGTCACACTGCTTGGCCACCTTTAGGTCATCCAATATGACCTAGCGTGAGACCTTTTGGAGATGCTACACTTGACAGAGATTAGAGAGCTTTGAGCCATCTACTTTTCTGAAATATTCAGTCTTTGAGAGTCTCAGAAAATAAATACAACACAATGCCAGTTTAAACATGTTGGTCGAGATTTTTAAAGAGTTGCATTCACTTTCTGACTGTAACTGCGGACTCCATCTGAAAAGTTAGACCACAAAAAAATGGTATAATGTTTGGGACTGCAGTCCACAGTTGCCTCTGAGAAATGGACACGAGGCCTGCAGTTGCAGTGGAAATTGCCATAAACCATGGGAAATATATTGCATGCAGTTGTATGTGACTATGATGCAAACATCTGGACACATTTGCATGGGTGCAGCACACATCTGAAATACAGATACAAGAGTTGCATCCATGCGGCTGAAAATCCTGCCCCTTATGTCTCTAGCGAAGATTCAGAAAGCAACCTTTCAGCATATTCCAAAACTGGTTATATATTAATACATTCCCCGGATCTACTGGTTGTGAGAGAAGAGTGTTTTTACATGCATTCTGCTCGAGAGAGAACTGCAAAGTGAAGCTGAGCTGTTCTGGCTCAAGTAGAATGCAAGTGAAACCGCTCTTACCCTCAACGAGTGGCAACAGTGGACGTATTAATATATTATAAATCGAGGAAGCGCTCAGTGTTATTATAAGAAAAAAAATTGTCCCAAAATGTTCCCATTTCCAGGGCATCTGCGCATGAGACACTCGTCACAGAATAAGTTTCTCACACACAGGGGGAAGGAGCGCTCCGATTGGTTGGGAGCACTCCCTCGATCTATAATACTGTCAACATGGTTCATTAATAAATTCAAGTAAGTCTAAGGAAGCAAATTCAGCTGAATGTGATCTTTAGGGTTGGTTAAGAAATCCTACAAACTCCTCTGAGCATATATTTTACTGTAATATTGGTAATGCCAGTATTTGTGACTGATACATGGGACGGGATCACACTTAAAGGAGCCTTTCATTTGAAGGTGAACTATATGAAAGTGGAAGGGGGTTATTAACTAGCTTCCATAAAATCTGTTATCACAAAGTGATGCTACTGGATTCTAACGTACTGTATATTGGTATTTACATTCTGACTATTCAATCATTATGTGTCCATTGTGAATTGCAGTGTTGTTTTTTATGTAGCTGAATTTTGACAAACTTACGCAATATGACCATGCTTGTTGCTTTTTTACAGTTTTGATACTGGAATAGCTATGCTGAGGCAAATGGAATTCCATCTTTTGTGCAGTGGAATTTGTGTTCTCAAATACCGTACGTCTGTAGGGACTGAATACATACAAACTCTAGGAACTGATTGATAAAATGAAAATGCACAAATTAAGAAATGTCAGATAGTATAACCTTTCCATCTATTATCTGTCTGTCTGTCCATCCGTCCATCTATCTATGTATCTATATCTACACTATGTTTGTAATTTTTTAACATTGCTTTAAATATATCACACACTACACACCCCTTCACTAATTTGTTGCACTTGTTATAAGGGACTGCAGGGAAAATGGCAGTGTGTCTTTAAGAGACCAGTATGTAAAGTGACTTGAGACTACAGAGTTGCCAGTGTTATCAGTTTGATATCGTAAGTTATGGTGCACCATGAGGCTATATCGTTCATGTTAGAACTATGTTACCTAATGCATAAAAGGCAGTAACAGTAAAACGGTTGCATGAAACATGGCCCAATATGGCTACTGGTGGCATTGGCACTACCACTGTAGGTGACATCATCTCTGAGAAGGCATGGAATTATGCAAAAAGTGTTGGAACAGGTTGTCTATGTGGCAGTTAGTTTTTGGTTAGCATGTGTCCCACTTCGGTAGGCTATATGCTACGTCCATGTTTTAAAAGGCAGTATGAGAGCACTTTTTTCTGGCTTGCTTGCATCGAGAATAAAAGCCATTTGACTACACATAGATTGGTTATATGTCATGACTGTTGTCCTGAGAAGTTTTCTGGTTTACACATATGAATGTTGTTGAATAAGGTGTTTGAAGCAGTTGCTGAGGTCTGCGTCCCTGTAAACAATAAGGAAAAATACCAAGAAGTGCCCCCACCCTCAGCTCAGCAGGGCCCTCAGAAATTCATGCTGAACAAACAAGGGCGGGTCAAAGCCAAAACTGCTGCTATGCATTAACCTACTATGAGACAAAGACAAAAAGTTGACTGGGCCTACAAGCTTTTTCTCTATTATGACTGGCCCGAAGCATCCCAGCTCACCTCTGGTGGAGGCTACTGCTGGCCAGCAACAAACACGGAAGGGGGTGGGGATGAATTTGAGTGACTGAAAAATGACAGTGGCAGTATATATATAGTGGCATCCCCCAGGATGAAACTCAATTCTGCAGCATTTTGCAGCACTCTGCAGAATGCTACAGCAGCTCTACTGAATAAAGCAATGTAATTTCAATGGCAATTAGTCCCTTTTGTCATTCAGGAAAATGTGACATTGCCAGGATGAAGTGAATGCCACAGTTTCTTGCATGACAAATGGGATTAATTACCTTTGAAATTACATTGCTTTATTCAGTAGGTCTGCTGCAGCATACTGCAGAGTGCTTTAAAAGTGGGTTTCATCCTGGGGGATGCCACCGTATATAGGTTATACTATCTGAATTTCTCAATTTGTGCATTTTCATTTTATCAAGTAGCCCTCCCTCCCTGCCTGTCCATGACTCACCTCCATCTCGAAGTCCAGCAGCATGAAGGCAGTTCTAAAGAGGGAGAAGTGAGTGACGGTGAAGACTTACCACATGAACAGAACTGTACCACAGACATGCCGCAGCAGATGTGGGGGGTTCAAATGCTGTAGAGTAATTTATCTGAGGAATTGGCAATGCTGGTGTTTAGGGCAATAGAAGATATCAAATGTACAATGCTGTGAGGGAGCTGGTGGGTCCAGGATGAGCACCAAACCTGCTAAGATCAAGGCTAGGGAGAGGGAGGTGGTCTGCTAGACCTCAAGGAGTAAGATCAGGGCTAGGGAAAGGGGGAGCCACTAGACTCCATGGAGTACCATCAGGGCGAGCTGCAGAGGGAAGAGAAAAAAGTGCCAGAAAGGGAGAGGGGGGAACAGAGAAAGAGGCAGAGAGGAAGCACTGTAAGTAACTCCATCTACAAGGAAAAAACAGCCCTCTGAGCCCGTATGGCAAATAAGTCCCCTGTAAATTCAGAACTACAGTGTCACCTGCAGCTATGGATTTTAGTCCCCAAAAACAGTACCCAGTACCTAAGTGCTGGATGAAAAGTCTCATATGGCTGCACTTCTAGTGGCTTTGGGTCCCCTTTTATCTCTCTGGCATGTCAGACAGTGCTGAGAGGGAGCTGGTGGGTCTGGGATGAGCAATCGGGCTGCTACAATTGGGGCTAAGGGGAGGGGCACAAGATGTCACAGAGTATAATCAAGGGGTCCACTGGACACCAAGGATTACAATTAAGCTGAGCTAAAGAGGCAGAAAAAAGTGCCAGAATGGAGGCGGGGTGGATAGAAAAAAAAGAAACAGGAAGCACTCTGAGTGACTGCAGCTTCAAGGAAAGAAATCCCTTTGATTCCATATGGCAAATAAGTCTCCTGTAAAGTCAAAAGTACAGTTACAACTGCAGCTACAGACAGTAGTCCTCAAAACATTGATTAGAAGTCTCATATCACTGTACTGCAGTTTGCCATGTCAGCATCAGGCATCTAGAAAATACTGCCCCAGCAGCGGAGCTTGCTTGAACACTCCTTCTCCCCCTTTTCCCTGGCTGCTGCCAGCTCAAGAAAACTCAGGCGACTGGCAGGGAGAAAATAAGACTTTGGATTTGAGGGACCTTAGTGGCAAAGAACTGGCCAGGAATGCCTAGCTAATGCCATGCTTAGCTCCATGAAAAGAGCTTTCCTTTAATTGGAGCCCTTTCCCTGTGCTCCACTGACGCTGACAGCTGTGTACAGGGCAGACAGCAGCAGGGAAGGTTTTTTTTAAATGCCAAGCCTGCTCCTGTGATCTGACAAGAACAAAGGGATCGGGACTGGGGTGGGGGGAGCAGGGATGGGCAGCAGCAGCGGGCCAGGCCACTGTTGAAGTCAGCGTAGCTCTAGTCATGCAGCACAAGACAAATATCTGCAGCGTTCTCCTCGCCTCTCCCTCCCCCAACAACTCACACACTACAGAAGGATTGTTCTTTCTCCATCTCCTGGATTGTACAATGTTTTGAGATACATCGGTTGCCGCAGAGTCAGCCCGCACAAACCACATGCAACAGCAGCATTCCCCCTACTGTATTACAGTGCTATACCCATGTGCCCCAACACAAACAAAAACACACACACACACACACACGTACACACACACACAGCATTCTATCCTAAGCATCTGCTGGACTGGACTACATTATAGAAGACAGCACCAGATCCAGATGAGTCCCCTAAAAGCTGTCCTCATAACATAGACACAGGAGGGGAATTCTACAATGCGACATGCTTTCCCTTCCCTCCTGATAAACACACACAGACGCCACCAGCAGTTTGCTGTAACAATAAAAATAATAAAAATAAATAACCTTGAACTGCTGTGCAAGGAATACCTTCTGCCCGCCCTCAACTCACCTCAGGGGTCTCTGGTTAACCTCCTTTGTGGCTACTCCAGCTCGAAACAGTGACTGAAGGGGGCTGCACAGTTGTGATGCTGGCACGGCTACTAACTGGAGAGGGGCTGGCTGGTGTGTGATGGTGATACCGGCAGAGCAGGTAACTAAAGAGGTGCTGGGGGTGTGTGATGGAAATACTGGCAAAGAACAGCTGAAGAAGGGCTGGATGCGCATGATGGTGATATCAGCACAGCCAGACCTTAAAGAGGGGCTGGGAGTTGCGCTATAGTGATATTGGCACAGCCAGCAACTGAACAAGGGCTGGGGATGTGATTGTCATGTTGGCACAGCCAGACACTGAAGAGTGGGAGGGTGCAACGAAACAGCACTGAATAAACAGACCCAGTATCAGACCCACCAGGAGTGAATAGGATTGGGACCAGGGAGAGGGAGGGCAAAGAAGGGTGGAGGACTGCTGCATAATGATTGGTGCTCGGGATCAGGTATGGGAGAGGGTGAACCAGGATGCCCAGCAGTAGCCAGCAGGGCTGTTGCTGACATCAGCATTGTATCTCTCACTATGCAGCCGTAAGACATGCCAGCAGCAGTCTCCTTATCTCCCACTCCCGTCAAGCCACTCACTACAGAAGGATTGTTCATACTCCATCTCCTGGATTGTACAATGTTTTGGAATATATTGGTTGCCCCTGAGTCAGCCCCCACAAACCACACACAACAGCAACATTCCCCCACTGTAAAGTAGTGCTGTACCCTCATTCCCCACCACAAACAAAAACACACACACACACACACACACACACACACACATACACACACATAGAATTGTGTCATATGCATCTTCTGATCTGGACTACATTATGGGAGATGGCACTGGATCCAGAAGAGGCCCTTTATTTTATTTATTTATTTAAATTTTGGTGACTGGGTAGGCCCACTGAGACAAAAACAGTCCCTTTTTCAGGGGCAACTCGGAATTAATTATATACATCAATAAACATAACAAAATACATACATGTCATTTCACAATTAACAGTCAATATAGACATACTGACCCAGTCAAGGACACAGTGGCAGGTTAATTACAATCAACATCAACAGGAGAAGAAGTACTGTTATACACGAGACAGTCACAGTCAGATTGATGTCCCAATAAGGTTAGATCGGCAGCAGGGAGTCGGCTGACTCAGCAGTAGCAGTTGCAGAGGCTCAGTTCCAGCAGGTGGGCTTTAAGACCCTTCTTGACGCCCTCAAGGGAGGTACATTCCTGGAGACTGTTAGGGAGACCATTCCAGATGGGAGGGATTAAGGCAGCATAGGACCGGAATCCTAGGGAAGTCCTAACACTCAGGACTTGGAGAAGCTGGCGGCCAGAGAATCTTAGTGTTCCCCCATTCTTTTGGGGAGCTAATGTGTTAATTAGGCTAGGAGGGGCGCTATTTTGCTGGAGCTTAAAAGCAAGGCACAGTGAGGGATATGATAATCTGCCCTCAAGAGAAGGCCACCTTAGAGATAACAGTACCTTGCAGTGATGCTGCCATGGTAGCATCCCTGCAGTGAAGCATCCTATCCTGTGATACAGTATTTTTAGCCTTTGCATTTCAGAACTTCTTACAGATTGTAGTAAAGGGGCCCCATATAGCAAGGTTAGAAGGAGTGTACCAATGGAAACCTTGAGTTTGGATTCACGAGTGAGGAAAGGCTTAGGCGATATAATAGACCTAACTTCTGATTGAGCTTCTTGGTCAGATGGTCAGTGTGGCGCTTAAAGGAGTAGTCTTGGTCTAAATATACACCTAGGTATTTGATACAATCGATCACTTCAATTTTTGAGCCATTGGAAGAGCTGAGGACAATAAATGTGAACAGGTTGGGCCCAGGCTTTTAGGGCCAAATAGCATGGCTTTGGTCTTTTTACTATTTAGAACTAATTTATTAGTAAGAAACCAATTCTCGAGTAGACCAAGGTCTTGACCAAGAAGGTTGTTTAAAAGTCCTTCTCACAACACAGCAAGGGGGTTCTGCAAAGTGAGATACTTCCCCCTACCTCCTCACACCCACTCACAGACCATCAGCAGCTGGTAGTAACAATAAAATAAAAACAAACTTGAATGACTGGGTGAGGAGCACACCCACTCACAGACCATCAGCAGCTGGTAGTAACAATAAAATAAAAACAAACTTGAATGACTGGGTGAGGAGCACCTTCCACCATCAACTCATCTCAGGGGTCTCTTGTTCACCTTCTTCATGACTGCTCCAGCTCGAGCAAGTGACTGAAGAGGAGTATGTGCGATTATAATACTGGCACAGCCAGTAACTAAAGAAGGGCTCGGGGTATGTGAAATGATGATACAAGCACAGTTGGTAACTGAAAAGGGGCTGGGGTGCATGATGGTGATACCAGCACAGATCGTAACTGAAGAAGGGTTGGGGTGTGACTGTGATACCAGCACAACCAGACCCTGGAGAAGAGTGGGAGGGTTCAAGAAAACAGCACTGAATGAGCAGACCCAGCGCTCAAAGCCACCAGGAGCGAAAAGAATTGGGACTAGGAAAAAGAGGGGCAAGCAAGGGGTTGGGTACCGCTGGACAGAGATTACTGCTCGGGGTTGGGTGAGGGAGGGGGAAACCGGTGGACTGTCATCACTGGCTGCTCAAATGTATGGTGGGGTTTGGAGAGCACACAGCGGGAGAGAGTGGGAGAGATTTTTTTTTTTTTACACTGGGCCGAGAACGGGGGTGGGGTGGGGGTTGGAAAGCATGCAGAGGGAGTGGAAGAGCTTTTTGTTTCAAATTACTGTGATCAGCATGAGATGCAGGAAGAGGGAAACCAGCAAAGGGGGAAGGGACAAAGAGACACAGAGAGGAAGCAAAGTGATGGGTGGGAAAGGAGAGACAAAAAGACAGACAGAAAGTGCAGGGATCTCATGCATACAAATGATATGATGAAACTCCACTGAGCAGAGGGAACAATGTGTAATTTTTCGTCTGTCCTCTCTCTCCTCCTCATTCACAAGATGTCACATTGCTCTGCCTTGCAGCCATAAAAAGGGTCTATAACTGCTAGAAAGAGATAGGTTGCCTTCAGGCAAGAGAGTACAGGCAGTACTGTGACACTGCAAGACTAGAATTAAAGGGACACTGTCAGTTGTTTTTCACATTTTCAGACTCCACCTAAATATTAGTCCTGTTGCAAACTAAATCTACAAATGGCATAAATGCCCCAGGATTATTTATTATTTATTTATTTTTTGTTCAAAACTAATATGAAGCGGACTGACCTGAAGCCCTGCTGGCCGATGCTCCTGCATGTCCACGATCATTACATGGTGCCGAGCCATTTGTAAACTCATTCATGAACGAGTTAGTCATTTTTTTAGGCATAAAAGCAAAATGCATCCTGTGACAATATGGGCTTAACTGAACTTTGCAAAGTTACTCCTTCTTCAAAACAAGCATTTGTCAATGCCGAATGTTTGCTTGCTGGCATTGGCATTGGTAGTGTAGGAGTTAGAGAGACGCATAATAGGAATGGCAGTGAAGTATTGAACTGAAGCCGACCCCGCCACCCCCCTGCAGAGACTGACAGGCATTGTGGTGTGCCTTTGGGTCGTCAGGCATAACGGCCACGCCATTTCACCACACGCTACCCTGCAGACACTGACAAATGTCACAGTGTGCCTTGGGGTCTTTGGCCCTTATGTTAACTCCATTCCATCAGGAAATATGATGAGATGGGTCCTGTATAGGAGAGTGGGGTGAACTTTGGGCCCGAAGAGTCCAAGGCACACCCCGATGTCTCTCACTGGCTGCAGGGTGTGGAATGGTATGAGCATCACAGGCAAGAATCCCAAGGCACACCCCTGATGCCTCTCAATCTTTACAGGCTGGGGCGTTATGGTCAGAAACCCTAACGCCTCAGGTGTTCATTGGCATTTTCACTTCAAATTTTCAACATGTTTTTTTTTGTGACCCCCACCTTATGAACAGTGGCACATCAATTTGTTAGCCGAAAGCTGATTTTGCACAGCGACTACGCCATTTGGCACCACAGGTGCGAAAACACATTTTGAACAGGATGTGAAAAATGACAGCTGTACTGTTCATGGGGAGGTGTGAAAAATAGCAGTGTTGAAATTCTGCAGTGAAAATATTAAAAAAAGCTGGTGAAGTCACGAGTGTGTGTAGAAAATGCTCAACACACATCTGTAATGCAATTAGTTTGGGGATTTTTTACAGCAGATTGTCAACACAGGGATTTTGCACCTCCGCTCATGAACAGTGTCACTGTGATTTTCTTAATCTGTCCCAAACAGTGATTTCTCACTGCGACCACGCATTTCTGCGCTGAAAGTGCGAAAACACATTTCAGCCAGGGTGTGAAAAATGACAGCTGTACTGTTCATAAGGAAGTGTGGAAAAATGCCAGTGGTGAAAATCTGGACTGAGAATATTAGAAATCCATGAAGTTACGAGGGCGCGTGGAAACTGTGCAATTGTCACTCGTAACACAGTCATTTTATGGCCGTATTTCACCAGATTTTTAACATATCCATTTAAATACCTCTGCTCATGAACAGTGTCACTGTGATTTTCTTAATCTGTCCCGAACATTGATTTCGCACACCGACTGCGCCATTGTACATCGTGGAAGCGGAAGCATGTTTGGCGAAGATGTGAAAATTGACAGCTGTGCTGCTCATAAGGAGGTGTGGTAAAATGGCAATTTTGAAAATCTGGAGTGAAAATATTGAAAATTTGCAAACTTACGAGCGTGCGTAGGAACAGCGCAACACATGCTCGTAAAACAGTAATTTTGGGGAATTTTTTCACCAAATTTTTAACATAGTCATTTTAACACCTCTGCTCATGAACAGTGTCACTGTGATTTTCTTAATCTGTCCCGAACATTGATTTCTCACAATGACTGCACCATTGTGCGCTACTTGCGTGGAAGCACATTTTGGGTCAGATATGAGAAATGACAGCTGTACTGCTCATAAGGAGGCATGGTAAAATGGCAGTGTTGAAAATCTGGAGTGAACATATTGAAAATTCGTGAATTTACGAGCGTGCGTAGGAGCAGTGCAACGCATGCTCGTCAAACAGTCATTTTTGGGAATTATTTTACCAAATTTTCAACATAGGGTTTATGGGGGCCTACCTCATGAACTGTGACACTGTCGTTTCGTAAATCGGTCCCGAAAGGTGGTTCCGTGCGGTGACCGCAAAATCACCTTTTGGGGCCAAATAACGTCATGACAGTGACAGAATTCATGAGATGAAAAAATTCCCCAAAATGCCAGAGATATGCTCTAAAGTTGAAAAAAACCTATTTATTACATTATACAGCTTACCGGCATTTCCTCAGTTTGCGGTCGGCTTTGAAGAGTGCTGACGTGTTCCCGCTCCACCGAAGATCGTTGCATCGAGCTCCGGAGGTAGGTATGGGGTGAGGAGGGGGGCGTGGGGAGGCAGGGTGCACAGAGGGTGGGCGCAGGTGGGAGGAGATTGGGTCAGGACAGTCAGTGAGGGAAGGTTTTTTTCTTTCAGTTTTTTTTTTTTTTAACTTAGACGACGTGGGACTTGTGCCACACTGGGCTGGGCTCCCAGTGTGGCAGCTGGAAGGCTGTTTGGGGGGGCCGTGAGCCGACGGGGATTGGGCACCCACGCTGGCTATATCGATCTGTTGCCACGCTGGGGTGGGCTCCCAGCGTGGCACCCTGTAGTCTCTTGGGGGGACAGTGGAGCCAACGGGGGATTGGGCACCCCAGTCGGCCATACGATCTGTTGCCATGCTGGGGTGGGCTCCCAGCATGGCATCTGCAACTCTGTTGGGGGGGCGAGCGCAGCACAGCCGATGGGGGATTGGGCACCCCCGTCGGATATACAGTGTGTGTGTGAGAGGGAAGCACGAGCACACAATATGCGTGCGCGTATGTGTGGGGGGGAGCGCGCACGAGCACGCAATATCCTATTGCTGCTCACTGAAGCGTAGCTCTCCCTTTCAACTATACGACCACTTCATTTTCAACTGCTGTCATAGACAGCTGCAGCGTTCATTGGAGAACTGCAGCCGTGCCTGCAAACACACTGACTGAATTGGAAGACGGTTGCCACACCTTCAAAAACTCGGATGATGGCACTATATTTCTTGCACATGCGTGCAAGCAAACATAATGAGTGCTCTAACCTGTTTAATCAGTTGTTTGAAAAGTGAAGCACTGACTCCAGGGCATGCACATTAGCGTCGGCAGTAATGCTCATGCCTGGACTCATTGCTTCACATTTCAAACAACTTACTAATGGAGTTAGAGCGCTTGTTTTGAAGAGGGAGTAACTTTACCAAGTTCATTTAAGTCCATATATGTCACAGGATGCAGATTATTCATATGCCTAAAAAAAATTGGCCGATTCGTTCATGAATGAGTTTGCAAGCATCTTGGCACCAAGCCATGATTACTAACACACAGACGCATTAGCTGGCGCAGCTTCGGGTTGGTCCAAATCATATTAGTTTTGAACAAAAAAAAAATCAATAAACGTAACTTTGAAAAAATCCTGGGGCATTTATGCCACTTGTAGATCTAGTGTGCAACAGGATTAATGCTCAGCTGGAGTCTGAAAATGTAAAAAAAAGTTGACAGTGGCCCTTGAAGGAAGGCAAAGAGGGACTGGAAGCCACGCTAGCAGTAGGAGCAAAGCCTTCTTACAAAACATAAATGGGAACAGGAAGACGAAGGAGGGTATTGGGCCCCTGAAAACAGGAAAAGGGTGAGGAACCTGTATGTGATCCAAGCATGACGACTGAGATGCTGAATGATTATTTTGCTTAGGTGACTATCAAAAGGCCTGGGGGTGGAGGGGGTGGAGAGGGCCCAGTGGCATTACAGTAACAATTAATGCAGCCTGCAAACATCATATCCCCTTGATGCCTGATTTTCTGGTGAAGATCAACCAAGTAAATCCCACGGAATTGACAGGATACACCCCAGGATGATAACAGAGCTAAAGAAACAGTTGGCAGGGGTGCTTGCACTAATCCTTTATGAGTTTGTCTATATAGATGTGGTAGAAGAGCATAAAGTGGTCACTGTGGAGCCATCTTGAACCAGGCACTTGGGTTAACTCCCAGTACTGACACTGTAGTGCAGCATGAGGGGGTGCTGCACTCCTGAGGTGCCGTCTTTCAGATGAGATGTTAAACTGAGGTCCCATCTGCCTGTTCTGGTGGTAGTTCAGGTGGATGTTAAAGATCCCATGGCACTTCTTGGAAAAGAAAGTAGAGGAGTTTTATTGAAAGCTGGAGTTCATTACAAGCAAATTCAAATTCAATACAAAAATAATGAAATAAACATCAGTACATACAACAACAGTGCAAAGTAAGCAAAAATGGAAATCATAGTATTACATTACTTATTTAAAAAACAATACTTACATAAGAAATATATTGAACAGTATTCAAATACTCCATGTATCACAGAGTAACCATAAATGTTGTGCTTTTTTAGCGGAAAAATGAAACATATCCAACTGCATAGTTCTGGTTATAGCATGCCTAATGTTATACAGAAGTTCTGTATGTGAAGTCAGTCTTTTCAGCAAAACAAACATACACTGAGCCTGCCATATAAAATATCTAATGAGAACAAATACTATAAATATTGTTATCTGCATGATACCAGGCAAAGGAACTGTCAGAGGGCCCATAAATCGGAGTCTGATAAGTCAGGGATGCAAACAAAGGCTCTTCTCATGTGTCCGCAAGAAGATCCCAGAAGGGTTGTATGTACCTGCAAGATAAGAAAAGGTGTTTTGTGGGTTCTAAAGCTTGTCCATATGTAACTCTTGGACAATAGCAGTCGGAAAGCTGCTTCTGCTTGTTGTTGGCTTTTACACTTAGCCTGCCATGCGTGCTTAGCCAGGTACACTCCCAGCGGGGGCGGGGGTTCTTGGATTGTTCAGTTGTTGCAAAACTATGTGTTTCAATGAAGCCAGGCAGTCAGGGAAATCAGTCTCCATCTGACATTCCAACTGTAAGATGAGGTTATAAAGTGCCTTTCTATTCAATGATAACAAGTGGGTAGGGGTAATACCCTACTTCCAGGACAGTTTAATTCAATCCAGCCCGTGCTGAGGGATTGACAATCTAGACAAAAGTCTAGGTTTCTTCTCTTCCCACACAGGGAGGCATGGCTGAAGCCAGGGCTCCACCAAAGTTTTCCAGGTCAAGTTTCCAGGTTTCATGGCAGGACTCAAATTATAAGATAAAAATAAACTATAATAAAATGCAAGCGGGTGTGTCATACTCACGCCACCCTTTTGTATTGGCCTATAAGTAAATTCCCTCTTAATTGGGTTCAGCTGAGACCCCCCAAAAGGCTTGAAAGAATACACTATGTAAACTGGTGACCATCCCCTGAGGGGGAGGGAAAACAACTCAAATATAAAAACATTGGAATCAGCAATGATTGGATGAGCATGACTCTCTTTTTCTTGGAGACTACCTGTCCCTTCCAACTGTTAACAAGCCTAGTAGCATGCCCCATCCTTTTCTCCCAATTTAAGGTAGCAATATCGCCAGGCCCATACTCTATTCCTAAAATCGGAATGGGAAGATTGGAGACTGCAATCTCTGTTGGACATCCTACTGGGGGCAAGGGTGTGGACCCGATGGTGACTCCTTTACATTTCTCAAAATTAATCTGAGACCCAGACATTAAAGAGTAGGTGGACAGTGTATCAGATATTGCCACCAGGGACACATCAGGGGCTATGGTTAAGACCAAATCATCTGCGTGTGCCAGAGCTTTAATAGGTGAAGCACTAGGGGAAACAGTGAGACCTGTAATACTTGTATTGTTCAGGAGCATACGAATCAAAATATCTATGCCAAACACATGAAGCAGAGGACTAAGGGGGCATCCTCGCCTTACTCCTCTACACATTTTAATTTTCTTCCCAAACCACCCGTTGACATTAGGTATAATGCAAGCTCCATTATACATGTGGCTTATCCAGGACACAAAGGTGTCTGGTATCCCAAAAGCAGACATCACAGAGAACAGGAACTGATGAGAAAGCCTATCGAAGGCCTTCTCTTGACCCAGCCCCCAACCCTGGAGTCCATGTTGTTCCCCTCTGTAAATTATCTCCCTTAGGATTACCAGATTATCTTGCTGTCTCCTCCCAGGGGACCACACAAGTCTGAGGGTTGCTAATAAGGTATTTTGCTACGTTTGATAATCTGGCTAACAGAATTCTACTTAAAATTTTCAGGTCCGACCGACCCGGTGGCTCTGAGGGTTGAGGCGCTGGATGCCACACCTCGCGCTGTGCCGGCGACCCAGGTTCGGGAATGGACTCGGGCCGACGGGGGTAGGTGGGTGGGAGAGGAGGATTGAGCATCCCAGTGGATGCTCTCCTTCCCTCGGGGAGGATACCAAGTGCAGGAGGTATCATTGTCCCAGCGAGCGGTGGAAGCACGGGCTCAAAGGAGCTCTGGCGGCTCCGTACAGTGGAGTCAGGGAGGGAGAGACACTGTTGGGCACTTGGGAGGCAGACGTGTGTAAGCACGTCACTCTCTGGACATTAGTCCTCGCGCCGGCGCCTCTAGGGGTTGGGTGGGGAAAACAAGAAAACCGGAAAAAGAGCCCTTTCGGTCCTAGATGAAGACCGATCAATGTCTCCTGGGGATCCACCGGACTACGGGCAGACCTCGCTGTGCCACAGTTCTCCTCCAGTAAGGTTGAGGAAGGTTCATCCTCACCCCACCCAGGGGGGATTGCTGGGCATCAAGATAATACAGGGAAAAACAGGAGAGCACTCTAGGGGCAGACTCGGGGTCAGGTGTTCCCGGGGGGTTTATCAGTGGTCCGAAGGAGTGGACCAAGGGGGTAGTGCAGGTGGATAAAGTAGGTGTGCAAGCACCACAAAATAAAAAAATAAAAAAAATTTTCAGGTTCATATTAAGCAGACTTGAGGGGTGCCAATTCCCTATATCATTCTTGGGTCCCTTTTTATGCAGTAAAATCAATATGGCCTTTTGCATAGAGGGGGCATAATTTGAAGATTTCAATATATGGTTAAACAAAATCATTAAGACAGGGTCTAGGTCTTCACAAAATGTTTTATAAAATCCAGACCCTAACCCATCTGACCCTGGAGCTAAGTGTAGTGGTAGCTTTGAGATGGAACTCTTAACCTCCTCTAAAGACACCTCAGTTGCAAGTGCCTGAGCATCTTGTTCGGAGACCTGTGGTAAATTTAAAGAGGATAACAGCATCTGGGGATTCACTACCTGTGGAGGGCAACTAAACAGACTCTCAACATAAGCTTCAACTACTGATAACAGATCTTTGGGAGAATGTGCCTACTGCCCTGAGTGAGAGACCAACTCCGTAAGAATCCTATTCTCCACCCTCTTTTTGCACTTTTTATAAGGATCTAAGGAGTTTTTTTGTATTCTAGTACCAAATTGGAGTTCCTGATTCAAAGATTTGGCTCTATCATACTGGAAGTCTGCCATTTGCTTTTTGATGTTACTAATCTGTGAACCATAATCCAGCGAAGAGATTTCTGCCTGTGATATGAGGTGCTGCAACTGGTGTCTTACCCGCAAATATTGCATATCATTTTTATTAGGGAAGTAGTGGGCCCTTTGCAGAAATAAGGTCTGCCATGCCTTCCTAGTGTCCTCCCACCAGTCTAGGATGGAATCATAAAATTCAGATACAGAAAGTCTAGCCGCCCAATCTTTTGCCCACATCTTTTTCATCTTGGGGTCCTCTAATAAGGTTTCATTCAGCCTCCACTTGTTTTTCCTACAGCGTGGCGCATTATCCCATGAGAACAGTATTCTTATGGCCACGTGGTCCAAAAATTCACTCAGATGGGTGGAGATGCTTACCACTTCTAGAACAGGAGATACAAATATAGAATCAATCCGTGTCTTGAGGGCACCCCTAAAGTAAGTGTGTCCCCCAGTGGAAAAATGTTTTCTATATGCATCAATTGACCCAGATGTATTCAGTATATTCTGTAATGTGGCTGAATCACAGAATAATTTAGAGGTCTGGAGGCCTCTGTCTGAAGTGGACAAGCCACAATTAAAGTCTCCTAACCATTTAAGGAGTCTAGAAGAATGAAGATATGGTTGAACTTCTTTGAATAGGGCTACTCTTTGGGCCTTTGTGTGAGGGGCGTAAATGGCAATCAAGTGGAATCTTTCAGTAAAATGTGAAATGTCTAGTAGTAAAGCCCTACCTGGATGTGTATCTATCAAATGGGAAATTTTAATGAGGGGATTAGCAAGCAGGATACCCACCCAATCACATGTACCAGTGCCTGTAGACCAAAAAGCAGAGCCAGCTGTCCAGGTCTTGAATGCTTTCTGCAACTCCAGGTTATAGTTTTAAGGTGAGTATCCTGAATACAAGTAATGTCGCAATGAAGCGCCCTTAATGAATACAAAGCTCCTAATTGTTTCCTATGACTTTTAATACTGTTAGTGTTTAATGTGGTTATAGATAAAGAATGCATTGGAAGAGAAATAAGGAAATGTAGTCCTGAAAGTTACCAAGGAATTGCAGGGGGGGGCGTATCATACTGGTCTGGATGATCTGCATTGCCTGGTTCGTTTAGCAATAGTGTCCCCCCCCCACAACTTTCTGTATGAGTAGTGGGTGCTACTGAACGGGAGTCAGTGCCATCTCCATCTGAGTCCCCATCTGTTCCTTCAGTAGCAAGAAGAGCATATTTGTTTCCTACCTGCAAAGGAGTAGAGGGTATATTTTGATCAGGACCTGAGTGTTTAGCCCCCTGGGTTACCCTCTTACCTTGTTTTGTTCTTTTCTTTTGAGTTGCCACCTTGAAAGGTACCTCCTTTTCACTTGGGCGGGGGCATTACTGTTTCCCTATGTGCATCATTTTCCTATTGTGAAGGGACAACCATAGTCCTATCAACTAAATCAGAGACGGGGTGGGGCCTGCAAGTTCCTGGAAGGGGGGGTCAGGGGCTGTGGAGGGTCTGGGGCTTCCACAGTGGTATTAGCCTGGTCAGCCACACATTTTGCTTGCTGGTGTTGTACAAGATTGATTAAACCCTCATGTGATGGATAATCCTCTCTGTTATGCGATGCCCAGGGACACCAACCATAGGCATGCCCTGTCACTCACAAAGGTTACATTTGAGGAGGTTTAAACATGCGGAAGCCATATGTCCAAATTCTAAGCAGTGACTGCACCTAGAGGTATCACAGGCCGAACTTAGGTGAGCCCTAGAACCACACTTAAAACAAGATCTGGGTCGTCCACTATAGAATATGGATACCCTACCTTTCCCCAAATAAAAGGAGCTAGGGAGGTGTACTGGGCCAGAATTTGTGGAAAGAGTTTAACTTTTACCCTCCAACTCCCATCCCATATGTGTTCGCTATCCAGATTCGGAGTTGGTTTCCCCAGTATCTCGCTTCTCTGCCTTAACCAGAACAAGATGTCTTCTACATTGACCCCTTCATTCTTAAACGTGATGAATTTTACCAGGGGCCTAGTCAAGGGGATAGCATGGAAGGGTATCCAAATGGGTTTATTTTTCAAAGTTTGGAATTGGGACCAAAAACTCTCTAGACTGGAAACGTTTTTAAAGCTTATGTCGTAATTACCATTTCCTAAAGAAATGAGGGCAAATATTTCCAAGGAAAAGAACCTGATGGAGGTTTTTAGCAGATTTATAGCAATAAGAAGCCTGTGTGGGGGATTTTCCAACCCACCTTTACACAGGAGCCTGATGGCGTTCCATCCAGGGGCAGGTTCACCTTTATTAGCAAAAATATCTAATAGTTTAAACATAGGCTCCAATTGTGGGTTGCCCTGCTCATCATGTAATAATTTCTCACTGGGGCCTAAACGCATTGGGACACCCTCATCCTCTACAGTTGTATCACTTACTGGGGTGGGAGAAATCACAACAGGGGAAACCGTTTCAACAACATATCTAGTCAAATTTGCTACTACTGAAATATTTTGAGAAACCATACCCCGGGGTACACTGGAGCTCTGTTCCTTTGCAATGTTGGTGGCCATAGAAGATGAAGAACCTGTGAGCATCTGTTGATAGGAAGAGTCCTTAGCATCTGGAATCCAACCTCCAGTTGATTTTGGAGTCCATCCAGCATTTAACAACACTTTATCTGGAAACCAAGTCCCTGGGAAATCTCCACTGGTGCTAGGTCCGTTCCGACTGTCTGTTAGCGGTTCAACCTCGCAAGAGCCCTAATCCTTAATGCGCTGTCTGTCAGTAAACAAAAAAGTGGTTTCAGAGATGTCAGTAGCAACAGGCCTCAATTGCACCGAGCAGAGCTGTCTCCCGGGACCAAGATGTGATTTGGCAGTCCTGTTATCAGCCATAGAGATAGAGCATTCAGAGCGTGCATCCAGGAGAGGTGGCTGTTGGTGTTTCCTGCTTTCACTGCCAGCCACTGTAGACTCATCCCCCGGCTATTTTGCACTAGATGCAGTAGCAGCAGGAGGAGGGGCCTCCACAAGAACAACATCAAGATGTAGATTTGCATCCGTATGACTCAGCGCTCCACTGACAGCAGTATCCTGACAGCTGTCCGCCGCTTGCTCAGACAGTTTCAACAGTTCTGCATCTAATTCAATGGCCTTAGCAAGTATTTTCTCTTTTTGTAGTTTCAGCTTTTGTGGTCTTTCAGAACGTTTTGCCTGCATTAAAACAGGGCTTACAGTTGTAGCCGATTGAAGAATAGTATCACAAATATTACTTGCCTCATTTTCAGCAGGGATAGAAAAATCCAATCCTAACATGAAGTCCTCATTTTCAGAAAAGGTTACAATTGCCAAATCCGCATCAGTAGCTTCTTGTGTAGATAAAGCAGGGGGTGAGGCCCTCTCCCCTACTAGCTCAACATCCATCCTCTCTGCTTGCAACTCTGAAGTGGCCATCCTGAGAGAGACGGCCAAGGGTTCCCCCTATTGATGAGTAGGGGAATTTCCCCAGTGCCCTGGTCAAATTTTCCCCCCATTCACTAAAAAATACAACCAACAGCTTAATCTGGTTCAAGGTCAGCTGGCATTCATCTGTATCCCCCCCCCCCCGAGGTCGTGCCTGAAAATAGGCAGAATTTGTCTAGTGCACTTACCCAGTCAAGAAAATCTAAATAAAAATCTTTAAGAAGGCGGCAATTCATACTCGAGTAACTACAGGCTAATCAGCTTGACATCAGTGTAGGGCGCACTCCTGGAATCCATTATCAAGGATAGAATAGAGGAGCACCTGGTTAAGGACAAGGTTCTCACTTTCTCTCAGCATGGCTTTGAGGGGCATGACGGCATGTTCAGAGTGAGGATGTTTTGAGGCAATAGTAGGATGCACTTCTTCTCCCAGAGAGTGGTGAATCAGTGTAACAGTCTTCCAGCAGAGACAATGGCTATGAAGATAGCATAGGCCTTCAAGGTAAGCCTGGACATATTTCTGCTTTTCAGGGGAATCTTGAGGTACCCTGGTTAGCAAGTGGATGGAGAACCCCTATAAATGAGCACATTTTTTCACAGAATGCTTTATTCATCCCTGCTTATAAAGCAGGGGAGGTGGATCCCATTAACCTTGAGTTCCTTCTGACCTTAACTCACTGTGTTACTGTATTAAACAGCTGCCCTCTTCTTTAAAATAATGTCACGTTAAATACCTTCTGAGACTTGTTTCTCTCCATTTAAACACATGTGCCCGTGCCCCGCTGTATTGTGCCTTTATAGAGTGCTCTGATCTCAGACCTCCTTGTGAATGAGCATGCTCAGTGGAAGCTATCTCTACACAATAAACTGAACTGAACTGAAGATCGTCACCATTTTGAATCTCTTGATCATAGATACATAGATACATAGACAGTGTCGGCAGATAAGGGCCTATGGCCCACCCAGTCTGCCCATTTGAGCTTGTAAGTTCAGTTTGTTTTCCTAGAAGTCTGTTGCCCCTTACCCCTGACCTCCAGAATTCCTTTATGTCTATCCCATGCATTCTTAAATCCCGTGATTGTTTCAGCCCCCACCACTTCCTCTGGCAGGGTGTTCCACTTGTCCACCACCCCTTCTGTGAAGAAATTCTTTCTCATGTTTCCTCTGAATCGTTCTCCCTCCAGCTTCATCCCATGCCCTCTAGTCCTGGAACATCTTTTTCGCTTAAAAATAGTGTTTTCCTGCACCCTGTTCCTCCCTGTAAGATACTTGTATGTCTCTATCAAATCCCCTCTCTCCCTCCTCTCCTCCAGGGAGTACATGTTCAGTTCCTTCAACCTGTCTTCATAGGACTTGTGATGCAATCCATGCACCATCTTTGTTGCCCTCCTCTGAACCTTCTCTACCCTGTCTATGTCCTTATGTAGGTATGGTCTCCAGAACTGTACACTGTACTCAGGTGGGCCTCACTAGTGTCTTGTATAGTGGAATTATGACCTCCCTTTTCCTGCTGGTGATGCCCCTGCCTATACATCCCAGCATCCTATTTGCTTTACCTGCTGCCTTGTCACACTGTTTCCCTACCTTGAGGTCATCAGAGATGACAACCCCAAGATCCCTTTCCTGCTTGGTGCATGCTATATCCTCACCCCCCAACTGATATATTGTGCCAGGGTTTTTGTACCCCATATGCATTATCTTGCACTTCTTTGCATTGAATTTCAACTTGAAACCCCTGACCATTCTTCAAGTTTCTGCAGGTCGCTATACATGTCTCTACACCCTCTGGTGTGTCTACTCTGTTACAGAGCTTTGTGTCATCAGCGAACAGTGAAATTCTGCCTTCTAGGTCCTGCACAATGTCACTGATGAAGATGTTGAATAGGACCGGTCCCAGCACTGATCCTGTGGTACCCCACTGGTCACTCTTCCCTCTGTGGAGTGACAGCCATTTACCACCACCCTCTGTGTCCTGCCACCCAGCCAGTTACCTACCCACCACACTACTGTCCTGCCTACACCCATATTCCCCAGTTTGTGTAATAGTCTTCTATGTGGCACAGTGTCAGAGGCCTTGCTGAAGTCCAGATAGGCCATGTCCACTGCCCTCCCCTGATCCACCTCCCTAGTCACCCAGTCAAAAAATTCAACGAGGTTGGTTTGACATGACCACCCCTGGTGAAACCATGCTGCCTTGGGTCCTGTAGTCCATTGACAACCAGATGTTCCACCAATCTCTCCTTCAGTAGTGCTTCCATGATCTTCCCCACTTCCGAGGTGAAGCTGACTGGTCTGTAGTTCCCTGCTTCCTTTTTGTTCCCACTTTTGTATAAGGGGATTACATCTGCTGTCCTCCAGTCTTTGGGTACCTCCCGTTTCCAGTGATCAGCTAAACAGGATAGCCAGAGGTTCAGCCACCACCTCTTTTAGTTCTTTAAGGACCCTGGGGTGCACCCCATCTGGCCCCATTGCTTTATCAACTCTTATTACTTCCAGTTCCTTCAGGACCCTTTCTCATGTAAAGGGACTTGTGTCCATTTCTGCATCATTCTCACCCCTTGTACTCCCTTCAGACCCATTACCCTCCTCTTCCTCAGTAAAGACTGAGCAGAAATACCTGTTCAATATGTCAGCTTTACTGTTGTCATCCTCCACGTGGCCCCATCCTCCCCTTCAGTCTCACTATCCCTCCCTTTGTCTTTCTTTTCCTTATGTACCTGTAAAGGTTTTGTCCCCTCTACCCACTGATTTTGCAATGTGTTCTTCTGTCTGAGCTTTGGCTTCCCTTACTGACCTCCTGCCTCCTTTGCTTCTCCTGGTACTTCTCCCTATCCCTTCTGCCTGTGTCTTTTTGTATTGCCTGAATGCAATCTTTTGGCTTTCACTTTCTTTGCTACCTCTTTGAAACCATAATGGTCTCCTCTTCCTTTTCCTCTTGCTAACCTGCTTAATGGATAATTCTGTTGTTCTTGTAATCCCCATTTTAAATACGCCACTGTTCCTCAACCCCTGATTCCTGTCCCATTCCCTTAATGCCTCTTTCAAGTATCTCCCCATTTTCCCAAAGTCTGCCCCCTAAAATCCAGGATCGTGTTTTGTGTGGTTTGGTTCTGCTCTTTCTGTGATTTCAAACCACAATGACTGGTGGTCACTGTTTCCCAGGTGCTCCCCACTGTTACCCCATCACACTGTCCCTGTTTGTGAGCACAAGGTCCAGTATTGCCTTCTGCCAATTGGTTCCATGACCAGTTGCTTGAGGAAGGCACCCTGAAGAGTCAGGATAAATCTGCTCCTAGTTGATGCTGCTGCTGGGATGCTCCAGTCCACGTCTGGAATATTGAAGTCTCAAACCAGTACTACCTCACCCTTGTCTGCCATCCTTTGGATGGCTAGCATCAACTCCTATCTGTTTCTTCCTCCTGGGCTGGTGGTCTATAGACCACACCTGTGCGGATGGCTGTCCCCATTTCGTTCCAGCTTAACCCACAGTATCTCTCCCCATTTTGTTCCTCCTGGATCTCTGTGGGCCTTATGTCATTTTTCACATACAGTGCCACTCCTTCTCCCTTCCTGCCTGCTCTGTCTCTTCTGAATATGTTGTAGCCAGGTATGGTCATCTCCCAGTCGTGGTTATCATTACACCAGGTTTCAGTGATGGCCACAATGTCCAGGTCTGACTGTACCATGACAGCCTCCAGATCCACTTGTTGCTAAGGCTCCTGGCATTTGCACACATGGCTTTCCATGATTTGACCTCCCTAGACTGTTTCACTGTTCTACTCCAGCCCCTTCCTTGGTTGTCATTTATCCCTGGTTCTCCTTGCTGTCTGCCCTTCTGCTGAATTTTGCCCCTTTTCTGCTTATCCACCTCTTGGGCACTAATCTCCATCTTTTGCACACTGCTTTGCAGAGATAGCCACTCCTCTGGTTCACTGGTTCCACTGCTAGCTGTGGGGGGTGGGTAAGTAGGTACCCTCCTTGCTGGCCTGTCACCCCCCTTTGCTAGTTTAAATGCTTGTCAATGTAGCATTTAAACTTATCATTGAGTGCTTGGATTCCCCTCCAGGATGGATGCAGGCCGTCAGGCTTGAACAAACCTCCATCCCTCCAGGTGGGTCCCCAGTCACCAATGAATCCAAACCCTTCCTCACAGCACCATTTCTTCAACCATGAGTTAAAGTTCCTGGTGCATGCACTCCTATGCTCTCCCTTGCCTCTCACAGGTAGTACTTCTGAGAAAGTGACAGAAGTAGCTAAATGCTTGAGACCCCTCCCCAGTTTCCTAAACTCTTCCTGAACTTCCTTTGGCTCCCCATTTGCCAGGTCATTAGTACCTAGGTGGATAATGACATCAGCTCACCCTCCTGTCTTGCCTTCCCAGTGATCCCCAGGATCTTCCTTCCATCCCTCCATGCCGTGGCACCTGGTAGGCACCTCACCTCCCTGTCCTCCCCCTCCTGTGTTCCTAGCTGGATCCCTCTTATGATGGAGTCCCCCACCAGGATTAGCTTCCTCCTCCTCTGGGGTCCACTGCTTTCCCCGCTGAGGTCACCTCCTTGGCTAACCTCCACATCCTTTCCTTCACTTCTCTGGGTACCTCTATTTGGTTGTCCTCATTTGCCAGTGTGGCATATGAGGTTCTTGAGTGGAATAGGATCTGGGATGTGCCTCTGCCTGACTGCTCTAACCCTCCCTGGGCCCACTGTCATCCAAGTGCTCCCTCGTTCTCGGCATCCTTGAGGCAGTTGCATTGGACTGGGTGGTCCCTGGATAGGGGTGATGGTACTCCTGACCCAGTTTACTTCGCTCTGAGTCTGGCTACCTCATCCGCAGTCTAAAGAGATGCATGCAGATAGGGCAGCACCTCAGTGTCCAGAAGGTCTGCCTGAATATGGCTGCCCCACAGCCACTGCATTGCACCACTCCCACATTATACTGCAATTCCACTACTTGTCTGCTACTGAAGCTCTCCTAGTTCCCTTTTATTAATTTACTGTACTAAAATCCTGCCACTGATCCTCAGATAATTTTTTTTTTAAAGAAAAAGAAACCAATAAATAAACAAATGAGTCAAAACACTTATCGTGCTGAGGGTGGGCCTTCCCCTTATGCCCCTCTACTTCACACCCTTACTATACCCTGTGTTTAGCTCCTGTCAATCAGATTTAACAGGGCATATAATGAAGAGTTGGGGGAAGGAAGGGGGGCGAAAATTTGCAGCAATTAAAGACAGCACAGAATTACACCACCACTATGTTTTAAATTTCCAACAGCCCAAAAACAATTATAAGTAAAGACAACAAAGAAAGTATAGTGTCACTAAAAGCCCACAATCTAAGTTTAAAAGAAAAATAGCAATTACCATTCACTCTAAAGCACTGAATTGAATATGTTTCCTTCCTTCCCCTTCTGGCTTCTTCTCATATCACCTTTTAGTCTTTTCTCTTAATGTGAAAGGCGTACCAGGTCCTTCATATTCTTAAAGGGGAAGTATGCATATTTAATGTTTAGACTTGTCTAATGAATGGAGTAGGTGAGGAGTTAAGTGATGTGTTCCTAAATAGTGTCAGAATATTAACCCCCAAATGTCTGGAGTGGCATTTATTCATTTAGTGGTTTATTTATTGATTTGAAGACTTTACTCACCAGGATAAAGATGTTTAAGGTTCAACTAAATTCTGCCCCAGTGCAACATAATTGGACCGGCTTGGACCTGTTTTACAAAATATCTAGGTAATCCTGCAACCACCTCCCACCATCCCAATGATGAATCAATACCACACCACCACCAGCTGTCAACAACGATGGAATTAACCTCTGGGGACTTCGATAGGAATCAGTTTGGGTTGGGTACAATGCAGCTGTCAATGTTGCTGACATGGCCAGTACTATGCTCTCTCCCCATGCTAATTACCTACCCAGTACTTGGCACAAGGAGGGAATGTGTGGTGGAGTTAGGCTACACCCTTGGCTGTGACTGATGGACCGCTTTTCTATCTCCTTATTTCCTAGCTACCAAAACTTCTGTTGTGCAACAGTTAACGCTTTTCTCTTTTCTCCCCCCACCCCCAGGTTAGCCACCTACCATAGCTCTTTACTATTCTTACTAAACTTCCTACTAGTTCTCTCTTTTCATTCTTTTTCCATTTCCATCTATCCAGTCCCTGGAATGATGCCAGACACACAGAGAGGTGTTGTATAATGTGCATAAACGCATTTTGTGTACAAAAAGCATGAAGGCTATTTTGGATAGCAGGCACGAATACAGCTAATAAAGCCTTTTTAAAGAAAAATGATTAGAAGCCATATAAAACAATAATAATTTCATGATTGGTACAGTTATAAGAAATCCTTAAGATATCTTCATAAAGTCACACTGTAAACCTGTTACTGTATAAGGTTCTATGTATAAAAGTGCTTAGTCACTGTGGATCAGAGATATTGAGAGTCAATATCTGTGGGGATATACACTGTACCTCTAACTGAACCAGGAAGTCCCCAGACACAAAAAAAACTTTGGTTTTAAAACAACATATCCAGACATGTAAATATAGAAAGGGCTCAGTCAGGTGACCCCACCAAAAGATATAAAAACCTCTTCACTAAGTTCACTTCAGTTCAGTCCAGTGGGGCTCAGCCCTGAGAGAGGAGAGAGGTGTTACTGTAGACAAGCTGTTGAATGCAGATGAAAAGGATCTTAGGAGCGCTGAGATCCAGGACTGTATTATGTGAGGAAACTACTGATATTAAGTAGTGATTTTCTTTGCAATTTTGTTTCCATTTTTAATTTTTCAAACTTTTGAAAAATAAATATCACACCACGGTGTGTTTTAAACCTATATATTTGCCTCGTCTGAAGTTTATTCCCACACGCTGTGACAGAATGCAGTATCAGAACTGTCAGCATCATTAGCGGCTACTGTATTCCCCATCCCAGACTGCAAGGGAAGTTCCCCACGGCTGTTTCATTCGCTGATATAAGTTGTTGGGGACAGGGAGGGATTTATAGGGATGGTAGAAAAAGCAGTTGTAGTAGCACCCAGGTAAAAGTCTGTTTTTCAGCAAAAGTACTTGAAGCATCTTAAAATCTTATTTCAAAGCAATTTGGAGTTCAGGAAAAGCTGGTCCCACTACATTGCACTTGGGCAGAGTTTTGTTTATTTATTTCATTATTCGAAAACAACCTTTGAGTACAGGACTCTTTTACAAAAGTTCCAAATCGTGGATACAGGGAAGATAGTACAGACAAGCAGTTAATACAGTGATAGTACAGACAAGCGATTAATATAGTAATATTGGAATTAAACAGAAAAATACATAATTATGCATAACTACAAAGTAATATTGAATTTTGTAGCTAGGTATACTGCTATCCAGTTCTGATGTGGAGCAGCACTGCGGCCTTGTCAGAGTAGTGAAGACAGAAGAGGTATATACTACGCTAGTGTAGCGGGGTCTGGGTTGCAGAAGAGGAGTTCATAATAGGAGAGGGTGTAGTGGCTTTTAAGATGCAGCATTTTGTTTTTAAGGACTCACTAAGGACAGCAGGAATACAGCAAACAATATCTGATAGCTTATTATACAATGAGATCACAAAACATTCATTTTACAGACTGTGTAAGCATGTCAGTCGATGTCTGGAACAACTTGCCACTTCATGGGGGTCTTGAAGGGACACAAAGTTTCAACTGATTTGACGCTTATGGCCAGCTTGCTGCAGTCCATCCAAGAGTGCTATTTATAAACAAAGGCCAGCTTGCCCTTCTCAGTTTTGACGTTTGAGGTTTGGGATTTTAAATGTAATGTAATCTGTGAATCATAGGATGTTGTCATTTAAAGGGGGAGTGAGACTGAAGGGAAGATAGGTTGGGGCACAGTCTGAGCTATACCTGTTCAACAGTCAGTCTCAATGAAATAGGCTGTGAACTGTTAGATTTAGCAAATCTATTCAGGCATAGAATTCCAAATGCTGTCTCCTCCGTGGGCGCTGAAGCTAAAATGTAAATATTTAAATAAGGTCGACTTGGGAATCTCTTTAGGTTCGGGGAGAACAGGAACAGAAGGAAACAGTTGCAAGCTGGCAAGAGAAGTTTACAGAGATAGTTGTGGCATGGTGGTACAGACCACCAGAGGAGGTGGTGAACCAGAAAATGGTTGAGGGGGTTTAAGAGGGCTTCGGATACGGTCATTGAGAGGGTAAGGGAGACATTGGGGGGTGGAATGGCACATAACACAAGCTACAGAAGCTCTGCATCAAGGAGATGTGTTAGACCATAATGCCTTCTTCTGCTGGCTTTTCGCACATTCTTATGTATGTTTGTATGTAAATTTGCATATCTTCTTGGTTAGCTGAGCAAGTTGGTCCAGACTGTACTTATTTATGAGAGACTGGAAATCAGCAAAGCCAGGCTACCATACTGCATGATGCTCTTGCTGGAAACAGACTAAGTTAAGTAAAATAGCCAGCATAAACTCACTCAGTCCCATAAACATGTTAACCAGAGTCCAGGATAAAGTGCTGGCAGAATTCTCTTCAATATGCTGTGCAGAATATACTAAAGTACAAAAAGCACTGAACGGCACCCCCCTGTAGCGCTGACTCAGAGTTTTTCCTCTTCATGAGGCTTTATCAGGAGTTGACAAGCTGGGCAACCTTGGATTGGGTCCAAAGGTAGTAAAATCGGGGGGGGGGGGTACAAAGTTGGTTGAGTAACGGGAGTCAGAGGGTAATGGCAAATGGGGTTCACTCAGAAGAAAACATAGTAACCAGTGGTGTCCCACAGGGTCAGTTCTGGGACCAATCCTCTTCCATGTCTTCATTAGCAACATAGCAGAAGGACTGGAAGGCAAAGTATGCCTGTTCGCAGACAACGCAAAAATCTGCAACAGAGTAGACACACCGGGAAGGGGGGCTAGAAAAAATGAGGAAAGACGTGAAAAAGCTGGAAGAATGGTCAAGGGTATGGCAACTAGGCTTCCATTAGAAAAAAAGTGCAAAATTATGCACACGGGACACAGGAACCCAAGTGCAGTGTACCAATTGGGGGAGGTGGTGACAACAACAAAAGGGACCTGGGGGTCATCACATCCGATGACCTGAAGGTAGCAAAGCAGTGTGAAAAGGTAGTGGGAAAGGTTTGTAGAATGCTGGGATGCATAGGTAGGGGTATCACCAGCAGAAAGAGGAAGGTATTGTTACCCCTGTATAGATCAATGATGAGGCCCCATCTCGAGTACTGTGTCCAGTTCTGGAGCCCCCATCTTAGGAAAAACATAGATTGGGTGGAGACAGTACAGAGGAGCACAACCAAAATGGTGCATGGCCTGCACCTGAAGCCCTACAAGGAAAGACTCAGGGAATTAAATATGTACTCTCTAGGCAGGGGTTCTCAAATGGTGAGGCCAGCCTCCCTGGGGAGGCCCCAACCTGTTCAAGGGGAGGCTCAAACAAGTCTAAAAAAGTACTGTATTTAAATTGAGTTGTATATGTTTTGTGTGAAGAGATGAAGCAAACTGAAAGAGGATAATAGGCAAATTGTATGTATTTATTTACTAATAGGTGACAAGGGAAGGAGAATGAGCCAAGGCTCATTTCAGGTGTACCCGGGGAAGGGTAGAGAGTGAATACATTTCAAAAGGTAACTGCAAAAAACACAAACCACACACAAGAAACACAGTAAACAATAGTGCAAACAAATATGAACAATAAACTTATGAGTGGTGGTAATTGATAAATTTATAGACTGATGGTAGAACAGCCCAAATACAAGGGTTGAGCATAGAAGTGCTAAGAGCAATAGCAGGAAGGAGCAAAGTAATCCCAGAGAAGTTGATTAGGAGTAGGGAAGGAGGTGGAGCGGCAAAGTATGTAGGAAGGTTATTTCATATAGGAGGAAACAGAGAAAGCAGTCTGACCTTTGAAGGTACTGCAACAAGGGGTAACAGTGGTTCAAGAATGAAAATAGTGGAGCACTTAGGCCGGCCTGTGGTGGGGTGGGTGTTACAATAAGCTTAATAATAATAATAATAATATTTATTAGTTATTCAGATAACACCTTTGAGCACAGAAGCTCTTTTTCAAAGGTTCCATGTTAGTATAAGACAAAGAACTGAATGTGAGCCAAGTACTGAAAGGGGTTTCAATTTATTAATGGTGTACTGTGCAAAGTACAGTATGTTATTTTTTGGGGGGGAGGCCCAAGATTATTTTGGTTTTTGGGGAGGCTCAAAATCTTTTACGTGGATTTGGGGAAGCTCACTGTGACAAAGTCTGAGAACTATTGCTCTAGAGGATAGAAGGGAAAGGGGAGACATGATAGAGACATTCAGATACCTCAGGGGTACTAATAAGGTGCAGGAGGGTGGCATTTTACATAGAAAGAGATGCTCAAGTACAAGGGGGCATGATATGAAGCTGGAAGGGGGAGGCTGAGAGGGGATGTGAGGAAGTACTTCTTCAGGAAAGAGTGGTGGACACCTGGAACAGACTCCCAGCAGAGGCGGTGGGTACCAAAACACAAGGCCCCGATGTTTCCACGAGTTTGCGGCCTCGGAGATTGCCATGGAATTTAATGAAAACCACAGAACAATTTTGAACTGCAGAATATTATTCTGTGGCTTAAATGAACCACAGAATATTTTTCTGCAGTTTACATGAACTATGGAATATTATTTCTCAGTTTACATGAACCACGGAATATTATTCCTTAGTTTACATGAACTGCGGAATATTATTCCTCAATTTACATGAACCATGGAATATTGTTACTCAGTTTACATGAACTGTGGAAAATTATTCCTTAGTTTACATGAACTGCAGAATATTATTCCTTTGTTTATGTGAACTGAAGAATATTATTCCTCAGTTTACGTGAACTGCGGTATATTATTCTGAGGTCTACATGAAATGCAGAATATTATTCCGCAGTTTATATTGAAGAACCAACAAAAAAAAAAAGAGAAGAAGCAGCACCGGGATGAAGTGGTGGTGCTAGCTAATAAAATTTACATATAAAAAAAGCAGAAAATAAGCACCCACCACAGACATAAACTCAAGGAAAGAAGTTTTACTTATAAAAACATTTTCATTGTTAGAAAATGTGCAAAATATTACTCATAGCTCTCAGTAGTGGTAAAACCACTTACAACACCGTAAGGACAAAACTAACGTTTCACAAAGTTGCCCCTTTGCTTCATCAGAGTGAAACAACACCTACAAATCCATGCCTTATATAGTGTGCCCAATTAGCCATTTCAGAAATTCATTAGATCAATTACATGAACCTGGGTTTAACATGAAGTGCATATCACAGATTCATTAAACCATCTCGTTTCAGTCTTGACAGTACATTAATGCAATCATGGTTAAAATAGGAATAACATGGGATCATAATCACCAGGCACATGGACTTGGGCATCTAGAACACCAGAGACAAGGTAAATGTCAAGATACAAATTGTTGCAGTAGCCTAGACATATCTAGTCAATTGTTGATATTATTGGCTCATGATGAACCACTGTGTGATTGTCTGCAGTCGCTGTTTATTTAAAAATGCAGATAAATCAATGGTTTCATTTCACCCTTTGTCACTTCTAGCTTTCAGAATATATATCCAAAAGCTTTCCCTTTGGCCAATTCTTTTTTCAATATTTCCTCCCCTTGGTCCCATGGAAACCTTTTCAGTGCCCAAGAACATTATGTTATGTTCTACATGTTTGTAACATACTTCACAATTGCATAACTCTCACTGTTATTCTGCAAGACTCAAACATGTTCCCTGATTCTAATTGTAAACTGTCTTGTCATCCTGCCCACATAATAGTGGCCACAAGTACAACACAGTATATACACCACACCTTCTGTGCTACAAGTTATGAAATCTGCAACTGTGAAATCTTGTGCTGTGTTTGGATGCCTAAATGTTTTGCTCTGCACCACAGATTAACAGAACTTCTGTAAATATGTGGTGCAGAGCAAAACTATTATGTGAGCAGGACAACAAGACAGTTCAGAATTAGAATTAGTGAACATTTTCGAGCCTTACAGAACAACGAGAGTTGTGCAATTGTGAAGCATGTTTTAATAAAAACAAACATGCAGAACAGAACATAATGTTTTGGGCATTGAAAATGTTCCCATGGGACCAAGGGAAGGGGATATTGAAAAGAAAATTGTCCGAAGGGAAAGCTTTTGGATATATATTCTGAAAGCTACAAGTGACAAAGTGTTAAATGAAACCATTGATTTATCTGCATTTTTAAATAAACTGCGACTGCAGACAATCACACAGTGGTTCATCATGAGCCAATAATATCAGCAATTGACTAGATATGTCTAGGCTACTGCAACAATTTGTATCTCGATAGTTGCCTTGTCTCTGATGTTCTAAATACCTAAGTCCATGTGCCTGGTGATTACAATCCCATGTTATTCCTATTTTAACCATGATTCAATGTGCTTACACAGCTGGATAAGATATGTGATAATACTTGTGTAACTTGATTACTTTTGTGGCTTTCTGCCTCTCTATCCATGGGATATACCACCCTGTAGGGGTACGATGCAAGGAACCCTAGAGGAGGGTTCCCCTCCCACAGGTGCCGGAAATTAATGTGTCGGCTAAAGGTAGGTTAGGAAGAAGCCCACAGGTAAGAGAGACAAGTCGCTGGAGGGGGTGGGGTGGATGGTGGGCAATGAAAACGAATCCTGGGAGGGTCCAGGATGAGTGACGTTTTTGAGGTCGATGGAGGATTGGCATTGTTGCTCCACCCATTGAACCTCGGGCTTAAAGCCCTCCCATTCCATGTGCTTGTGCAACTGGATAAGATCTGTGATAATGCTTGTGTAACTTGATTACTTTTGTGGCTTTCCACCTCTCTATCCATGGGATATACCACCCTATAGGGGTACGACGCAAGGAACCCTAGAGGAGGGTTCCCCCTCTACAGGTGCTGGAAATGAATGCGTCGGCTAAAGGTAGGTTAGGAAGAACCCCAAAAAGAGTACCCAAAGATGTCAGGCATCGAAGAGGTGAGGATGATGGACGAATTCTATGGAGAGAAGGGCTAACTTCCTAAGAAGAGAGGGGTAAGCCAAGCCACCATCCACCTCCATCCAACAGCGGAGCCTAACTAACTAATGAGAAGAAATTGCTAACTCTAACTAATATTATGACCATTGGCATGGAGGAGAGGAAAACCCCCCTTTGAGGAGGAAACCTCTGGGGATCCAAGGCCTAGGTCGCCTTCCCTCCAGGCTGACGACGTTTGAATTGAGGATGCATATTTTAAAAGAAAGGGTTCAGTAACTAGAGGCATGCTAGTAGTGAGGATGATGATGGAATATGGAAGATCCCTAAAAGATAGCACAGATCGAAGATGGAACATGAAGCTGCGCACAGATCGAATGTGAACATGAGGCAATATGAATACTGATGGTGATGATCACCGCAGGTGGTCAGCGGGTTGATGAGGTAGCATCAGATCGATAATAGGCATGATCGATTGAGTGATGCAAGGAAGTAGAAATTGAGGTTGATAAGGCATGATTATGCGATGTGAACAATTAGATCCTGTTGTTGTGGTCAATGAGTAGCATCAGAGTCAATGATGGAATACTTGAGGGAACGATGAAACTAGATAAACCTTGCTGGAACTAAGGAGGGTATGCTGGAGTAGTCAATGTGAGATAGTAGATCTGGAAGCAAGGATGGGAGGGAGTAAATCCGTGTATGAGTCAGAGCAGCGACGGGTATCCAGATGTGCTCACGAGGATATTCCAGATAAGCCAATGAGGAGACGAATAATATTGCAGACTGGCTTGATGGAGCGATGCGCTTGATAGAGCAATGCAAGTGAGCAGACACTGAGGTTGAAGAGGCATTCTTGATTATGTGATGTAAATGATTAGACCCTGAACGATTAGACCCTGAGGTTGTAGTCGATAAGGTAGTATGGTATTGAATGATAGGAATGTTAGAGTAAGCGATGTAAATAGATAAGCTTTGAAGTAATGCTGAGTGAAAGAAGACTGGAGTCATGAACTCGATATGACTAGAGTTATGAACTTGATGCATCCGGCAGGATAGCCGCAGCTGATAGGTGGCATAGGAATTTTGATAGGTATGCCCAAAAAGAATGTCGAGAGTAGGCAGAGAGTGGAGGGAAGCCTGGATAGCTGGAAGTGAGCTGGAAGAGGAGGAGATGAGAAAGAACCAAAAATGAACTGGCACAAAGGAAGTACACCCATCAGGCACCTTGAAAGGAGATAGAGTCTTAGGCCAAGAAGGGAGATCTGGAACCAGAGGGAACTCAGGGGAAGCGATCGAGGATCAAAACTGGACGAGGTATGATGAGGAATGAGCAGAATTGGATGAAGTATGATGATGAGTGAAGAGAAGAGCGGAGGGAAGCTTATGATGGCTGAATCCTGAAGAGTAGTTATGAAACCAGAAGAAGAGGAGACAGAAATGAACAGGAACAAAACATGAATGAAAGTATCAGGCACCAGGGAACGAGATGAACAATGAAGCTCCTCAAAAGGAGATGGACACCGAGGCCAAGAAAGCGCATCAGGAACCAGAGGATCTGCGAACCAGAGGGCAAGCATGGACGGTGATCAAGGGGAGTCAGATAGGATGATGTATGATGAGGGAAGCCAGGAGTGGAAAGAATCCATGATGGTTAGGATGAGAATGAACGCTAGGCCAAGGGAGGGAACTGGAACGGATGAGGTACGATGTGGGATTGACACGATGAAGGCAGGTACTGGAAAGCGAGGTATGAAATGACAAAGGATGGTAGGGAGGTCAATAGGGTAGCATAGGACCCAACCGAAGCGGGAGGAGAACTGCACTGGGGCGAGTCGAATTAGGCGGTACACGATCCAGGATAGGCATGGTCAGACGGAGCAATGAAACAGCGCAGACTTGGCAGCAAACCATGCGAAGGCATACCTAGAGAGGTAGCGAACGAGATGAGCATGTCAAAGCCAAGCATCGTTGAGCCAAGGGATTAAGGAAATGAAGTATCATCGAGGTGGATGATATGGAGCAAGTAGACTCCGTGGAAGAGAAAGGCCCCTCAAGGGTGCAGGAAGGCGAATTGGATGAGGTGGCACGGAGGTCCGGGTCGATGGAAGGTCGGATGGAGTCAGCCATGGAAGGCCAGAGGACATGAATGACAAAGCAAAGGAATAGAGAAATTGTGGCACGATGAGATAGAAACCATGATTGTATTGAAACCAGGACGGCTGAGTTTGCTGAAAGAGCCGAGGAGAGGGAGCACAACAAGGGCATGCCGAAGCAGGAGTAGTGGATGGGGAAAGACAGGCAGAGAAAAACGAAGCTCAGAGTCAATGGAAGTAGGAGAGCACTAGATGACCAAGGCGATAGGCCACAGAGGGAACGAGAGCTATGCAAAACATCAGAGATAGACAAAGAATATCCTGGAGTAGGCATGTTGGCGAGCTGAGAGTGTGCAGAGCCGTGCAGGGGTCGGAGAAGCCGGGACCACATCCTCTGCCAGTCGAGGCAGCCTGAAACCTGAAGCAGGGAGCAGAAAATCAATTGAGAGGTACGCCTGACTGAGCAAGGTGAGGAAGTAGACACCGAGGCAGATAAGGCATGAACGGGTGACATGAATGAGGAGATCAGAGGATTCAATATAGAGATGCAAGGAATGAGGCTCCTCAAAAGGAGATATACTCCGAGGCCAAGAAGGCATATCAAGGACCAAAGGGTAAGCAAACTAGAGGATTGATAAACATGATGTAGCAATGTGACCAAGTAGACTCCTCGAAAGGAAGCAGAGCTGTAAATGGACGGAGCGATGTGATGAAGTAAGCTGCTCGAAACAGGTAGATTCTGAAAGGAACATGAAAGAAACATGAATGATAGCGGATAGCCCCCAGCCGGCCCGTAGCCAGGGGCGAAGGACAGGAATCCATGGCCAGGAACGAAGGCAGATGAATCAAGGTGACTGACGCTGCAGGGTAGAGGGAGGCAGCCAAGGCATATCAATTGAGTGATTGAAAGATATGAACAGGTTGAGGTGAGATATGGTGGGATGTGAGCAAATCGGATGATAAGGAGAGAAACCAGGACTGGAGTAAATCTGAACAGCCGATGACGGAATGTATCCAGGAAGGGAGGCTCGATGAGATAACTAACGGGTAATTGAGGACTGGAGTCAGAAACCAGATACATGGGCAGGAGGGCCTTGGATCGATGAGATGGCATGTGAAGTGTGATCAATATGCCCAAAAGAAATATCAAATGAAGGTCAGACTGAGTCGGTGGGTATGAGAAAGGCGCCAGGATGAATAGGAAGCAGATGAGGTACAATGGTGGAAGGAAGCCATTGAAGCAGGCACTGGAAAGCGAGGCATTAAAGGATGAATGACTGTAGGGTGGTCATTGGGGTAGCAGAGGACCCGGTCAGTACGTGGAGATAGGCTCGAGTCAAGGTAGCAGAGTCGGGAGGAGGTTGAAGGAGCAATGGAGAACGAGGAGATCGGGTCTGGAATGGGCCAGAGATGGTCGGTGGCAGTCTAGGAGTAGCACACATAGGAATGATAGGCAGGCCATTGTGAAGGTAGCATGAGGAATGAGGGACATCCGGTCGGAGCTGAGTGAAGAGGGAAGGCTAGTGCCCCAAAGACCCATGAGTACAGACCAGAAGAGGGAAACAAGGCCCTGGAGGCAGCATGCAACTATGGAGAAGATAGGTGGCTGAGACGAGAACAGCAGGAGAGCAGTGTAGAGGGCAAGGGGGAATCACCAGAGAAAGATGATGCCCTGTATAGTTTTTTTTTTTTTTTATGTATTTTATTTGTGAGGTGTACACCAGGGCCAAGCCGAATAGATACAACTGAAATAGGTAAAAGCAGGATTCCACTGAAAATGAGAGCGTGCATACTAGCAGCCCCATCCTGAGTAAATACAGTACAGTGGGAAATTGGCAGACAGCAGGAAGGTCATGACTGCAATACCACTAGGCTCCGTCGGGTAGAATACACTGCAACAAAGGAATACACAGGTCTTCACAAAAGAAGGCATTGCATTGTGCGCTGGGAGGAAAAGCAGAAATCTGCAGAAATAATCCGACATCTCAACTACGGGAGTCTAACGAAATAACATGGACAATGGAGAAAAGTAGAGCCTCACGAAAAATGAGATGCAATAAAGAATGTCAGCTGAGGCAGAACCGGATGGGGTACTCATGGTAAAAATGGACGAAGGCAGAAGCAGGCATACAATCCCAAGTATAGCAAGGTGAGCACCTGTCATGGGCACTCAAGGAAGGCAGCATGTGAGGAGGAGCCAGTAGCCTTCATCACCTGGACCACGGTGAAAGCTGCTTCAGGAGAGTCGGGTCTGGAGTAGGAGGGAGTCGGGATGCAAAAGAGCTGATTGGGTCCCCCATGCACAAGATAGGAAAGTCAGACTGCAGGAGCGAGGGAGCCGTGGAGAAGACAGAAACAGGGTGGGCAATTGTTGGGCCAGGGCGGTGCAGGAGAGGGAATGAGGAGAAGAGTTATGCAGCTTTCTGAGGATGAGGGGAGCAGGCAGAGGAGTGAAGAGGAGGAGGAGCTGGAAACAGCAGGGCAGGTGCAGGTAGCGATGAGGCACCAAATGGTCGGAGGTGCTGAAAGATGCAAGATTGAGATGACGCCTGGGGAAGTGGCACCATGCAGGAGCACTGGAACCGGGAGAAGGCATGGAGGGAGAGAAAGACAGAGGGGGAAGGAGAGCGAGGCATCATGAGGACAAGTGGCCGGCTGTATGGCAAAAGAGAAGGAGCTGAGAAATGGAGATGCCCCAGGAGACAGCCGGCGAAAGGGGCGCACTGCAAAGTTGAGACAATGAAGCACAGAGGAGGAAATGGGGAGGCGAGTGAGGAGTCAGTGGAACAGCAAGGGCCGGGACGGCATGTGGTAGGTCCAGAGGAGACTGACGGCAACAAATGTAGAGAAGGGATGAGGCCTGGATGCGGAAGCAAGGAGGAGGCAGAAGGAGAAAGCAGAGGGGAATGCAAATGCTCACGTTGGCAGGGCAAAAGCAGCAGGAAATCCAAAATGCGGACAGCGGAACGGGATAGGAGAACGAGCAGGCAGCTGGGGGCACTGCAAAATGCGGAGGCCCTGAGAAAAGTACTAGAGGGAGGGGGAACAGCGCTTCCAGCTGCAATGAAAACGAATCTTGGGAGAGTCCAGGATGAGTGACATTTTGAGGTCGATGGAGGAGTGATGTTGTTGCTCTACCCATTGAACCTCGGGCTTAAAGCCCTCCCATTATATTAATGTATTGTCAAGACTAAAACAAGATGGTTTAATGAATCTGTGTTATGCACTTCATGTTGAACCCAGGTTCATTGAATTGATCTAATTAATTTTTTAAATGGCTAATTGGGCACACTGTATAAGGTGTGGATTTGTAGGTGTTGTTTCACTCTGATAAAGCAAGGGGGCAACCAAGCGAAACATTAGTAGCATTGTCCTTATAGTGTTGTAAGTGGTTTTACCACTACTGAGAGCTATAAGTAATATTTTGCACATTCTAACAATGAAAATGTCTTTATAAATAAAACTTCTTTCCTGGAGTTTATGCCTGTGGTGGGTGCTCATTTTCTGCTTTTTTTATTTATACTGAAGAATCAGTATTTGACCAGCCCGCTGGTGCAGCAGTACCACTACCACTCGCGACACTAACAACCTGGGTTCAGGAATAAACCTGGGAAGTTGGAGGGCCGGCCAGGGGGAGGAGGACTGAGTGCCCTATGGACTGCTCTCCTCCTCGGGAGAGGAGGGTAGGGAAGTCGCCGGTGTTTGGGTAACCCCTCGTGGTACCATGCGCTATGAATTCCACAACAAACTACATTTGGGAGGCGTGTCAGACATTCGGTGTACTACCCCAGTGTCATTGCGTGACACACCTCCCAGGAAGAAGTTCTGCTGTCACACAGTGATGTCCCCCCCCCGTGTTGCAGACCTCATGCCACCAACTGGGCTCTTGCTCCTGTTCTTCTGTTCAGCCTCCATTGGGGGAAGGAGCCCCAGACACCCCTGCCACTGGGAGTATTCAGGAGAGAGGTAAGTCCTGGGGTGTGTGGTGGAGCTGAGCTTGTGTAGATCGGAATGATAGGGGTCAGCGAATGAGTAGATAAAGCATAATAAATAAAAAACAAGCATTTATCGATGCCGATGTTCGCTATTGGTGCAGGTATTAGTATTGTACCAGGTGGGGCAGGGCTACAGGTCCCAGGGCAGGCTTATTTACATGCAGTTGAGTAGCATCATTTCTTGCCAACAATACGAAGTTCTTATTTATTCCCTGGGTAACTTTCTGTTCTCCATGCTCCCCGTGTCCTCAACCCTCCACACTCAGGTGCCGACTCCTCATTTTAGTCCCTCCCCGGCTGTTTTGTAGAGCAGGGGAGGTCCCACTAGGCTGCCCTGAGGATCGAGCACCATGACTTGGGAGGGAGGGTGTCTTGCCCGCGACCCCCTTTCTCAGAGCTGAATGGCACGAAATTGAACAAAGAGACAGGGGAGGGGGTCTGTGGGACTACAGACAAGGGACTGGAAAGTAGGGGGACAAGGAAGGAGGAAAATTCCATGTTGGGCAGAGAGTCCCAATTTTGTTATTGTTCCCCTAACTTTGGGGTACTGCACTGGCAAGGCAGGTGGGAGGGGGGATCGTACCATGAATATAGGAATAAAAGCCCCCCTCTGGGCTTGTGGGGCTGGGGTATCAGGTAGTGTGGGGCAAAACAGCCAGAATGGAAAAAAAACCACCAGCTTCTCGGGTGGACCCCCAGAGCTTGGGACCCGGAAACAAAAGTCCTGGTTGTCCCCCTATGATGGTAAGAGCAGAGTAAAGAGGTAGCAGTGAGAGTAGAAAAGGCCGGACCACTGAGGGAAGGGACCCATGTTGGGGGGAGGGCATTTGCCAGGCTGATCAGGACGCAAACAGCTGTTTGCTGGGTGGAGACCTGCAGATGAAAGGAAAAAGCCGCCACATGATTGGTGCGGCCTTTTCTTTCCAAGTGCAGACCATCTCAGACAAAACATAGTCATGATCAGCCTGGCTGATGATTTACGTGGCACAGTCGAGCCCCTTGCAGAGAACTTTGCATTGGACAGATGATGTCACACCCACTCAAAAGCAAGTCATTTCAAGAAGTTCACTGTGTGTGTGTGTGTGTGTGCACAGCAAACTTAAAAAGCACTCATTAGTCTCAACTACATGCTGAATTAGCCTTCAGACCAGTACAGCAACAATCAGAAATACCAGTTTTAGTACACTTAGCCGAATGTAAAATTGAAACCAAATGGATCCACTCCAGAAATCCATGACAGGTGAGATTTCTGCTGGTACCAGAATTAATAACAGTAAATAGTGTTAGAAGGTACTACTGTACATGAAAGCAACTGAAAATGTGGCCAGGACCACACACACCAGAATGTAACTTTTTTTTTTATAGGGAGGGTGGTTTGGCTCCAGTAAGTTAATTATTATTACAATAATGAATAACGTATGCTGAAAAAAAACATTATTTTAAAGAATCATGCCTTCATTACTACATATGATGGAAAGTAAAGTGGTTTATTTCTTCATTAATGTTTAACAACGTACAAGAAATAAATAGATCAGGGCAAGAGAGTTCCACACTTCAGCAGTTCTGAGCTGAATAGGTTATTACTTACACGAGGAGTGAGGCAGTGCAGCATAGTGGTTAGAGTACAGAGAAGTGAACCTGAAGAGCATTTTTTCCATCCTACTACCTTCATTCATTCACTGTCTGTGAGACCTTAAAGAGCTAGCGTACCAAGCTTTTCTAACCACTTTCAGCTTACTGGAGTACTGAGTTACTTCCGTTCTCAGTGTTTTTTAATTTTTTGTTTGTTGATATTTTAGTTCTAACACACGAGACAACCCCCAAGTTGCAAGTACTTGTCTCGACTCTAGCAAGTACTGTTGGTCTCGAGCGGTAGCCTGTAGACAGGATGTGACATTGTGGGGGGCAAGCTGCCTGGTATTTTTGAATCCCAGTACACAGCATAGAAGTTCTATGGCCAGTGAACTAAATGTCTGTGCTATCCCCCTCCCAGCAGTCTGGTCGATCACGACCCACCCCTTCCCTCCTCACACTGGATTACATCTGTTCCTACACATTTAACTCACCCCTCTAAGGCATCAAGCGAAAGCTGGTTGTGGTTTTGCAGCATCTAATGTGAGCTCAGCACTGTTCACTAGTCTTGATGATATCTTAGTGCTAACTAGCCCGAAATGCTAAATGTGTAATGGGACATTCTCTTCACCAGAGTGGCGGCAATTTCATAAAGAACACCGGCAGCAGTGGGTTTGAAAAGACAAGCAGCTTTCTTGACAGAATGAGCTGCAAGCAGTGTCGTGTGTCTCTATCTTCTTCACTGGAGTGGCATGGATAGGAAACTGGAAACGGGAATTTGTGTATCGGCTTTGAGAGATAAACTGCTTTCTTGACCACGGTGCCAGATAGCAGTGGTAGAGATCTAAATCGGAGAACACAAGAGATTACGATTTGAGACATGTAGGATATCCTCCTGGAAAAAATTAACCATGCATACAAGTCAATTAATGCTGTGCAAGTTTATTTGAAACCTCACCATGTTTCAAATAAACGTGCACAGCATTTCATCATTAGCTGCAACTGAGTTACGGTATTCCCGTTCTCTAGTGTGCCCTGTTTTTGTTAATGCAGATCTCCACCGCTGCTGTCTGGCACTGTGGTCAAGAAAGCAGACTGTCTCTCAAACCCCATACACAAATCCAGTCTGCAGTTTCTAGAGGTAGTACCCTTGTTTACTGCAGTGGCTTTTGTTTTTGTACCACTCGGCAGCTAGCTGCTGCTGTCAGGATTCGGGACTGCACACTGCCATGGAAGCCACTTTAAACTCTCAAGTTGCATCTTCCACCAAGAGCACTGCTGGCTACAATCTCTGGCCACATACACAGTTAACTACCTTGGGGACACATTGAGCAAAGCCATGTACTGTAGATGGGGAGGGAAGGCTTGTGTAGCTGCTGTGTTTTTGTTGGGAGTCAGGACTATGGGCAGGCAGCCAGAAGAAAAAACGAAGAAGGGGAAGTTACATGGGCATGTGAGATCGGGCGCCAACTCGGGCAAACCTCTTTCCATTTCAGTAGGAAACAAAATAAAAATCTGAACACTCACATAACAGAAAAAGCCAGATAGGCTTTGCTTTGCACAGAAAAGGCCACTCGGGTAGCTAAGTAACACGATCTGGACCGGGATCTTTTCCTCCCAGGACCTCACTTCTGGTTTCTTAGGTGACACAGTTCCACAAGCTGGTGATGTACAAAACTATTACAATATTTAACAAGCATTTCTCGATGCCGAATGTTTGCTTGCTGGTACTGGCATTGGTAAAGACAGATGCATAATAGGAATGGCAGTGAAGTATTGAAGTAACACCAACGCCAACCCCCACCCTGCAGAGACTGACAGTCACTGTGGGTGTGCCTTTGGGTCATTGGCCATAACACTCACGGTGTTCCACCTCATCCCACCCTGCAGATACTGACAGGTGTCGCAGTGTGCCTTGAGGTCTTCAGCCCTTATGCTCACCCCATTCCATAAGGAAATAAGCTGAGATGGGTGCAGTACAGGAGAATGGGGTGAACGTTAGCCCCAAAGACCCCAAGGCTCAGCTTGATGCCTGTCAGTGGCTGCAGGGTGGGGTGGAATGGGGTGAGCATCATGGCCAATGACCCAAAGTCACACCCCCAATGCCTGTCAGTCTGTACAGGGTGGGCGTGACAGTTGGAAACCCTAATGCCCCGAGCGTTTGTTGGTGTTTTTGCTCCAAATTCTCAACATGGGCGTTTTTAAGGATCTCTCTCATGAACAGTGGCACTGGGATTTTGTTAATCTGTCCCAAAAGTTGATTTTGCACAGTGACCACACCATTCTGCACCACAGGTGCAAAAACACATTTTAGGAAGGATGCAAAAAATGACAGTTGTACTGTTCATAAGAGGGTGGGGAAAAATGGCAATGTTGGAAATGCGGAGTGAAAATATTAAAAATTGATGAAGTTACGAGCGTTCGCAGAAACTGCACAACAGACGCTCATAATGCAGCCATTTTTTATTTTTTCACTAAATTTTACAAGGTTTTGGAGACCCTACCTCATGAACAGTGGCACTGTCGTTTGTTAATTGGTCCCGAAAGGTGATTCGTACGTGAGCGACCATGAAATCACCGCTTGGGGAAGGAAACAAAATGACAGTGACAGTATTCATGAGGTGGGGTCCCAAGAACCCCATGTTGAAAATTTGGTACCAAAACTCCAAAAATTGGCTGACATATCAACCTAAGTTGAACCCCTCCCCCCATTGACTGTCATTATAGGACTTACCGTCATTTCTTCATTTCCGTTAGTCTTTGAAGAGTGCAGATGTGTTCCCAGTCCACAGACGATCACTGCTCCCTACCTCCAGAGGTAAATATGGGTGAGGGTGTGGGGAGGTGGGGTGTAAAAGGGTGGGTGCAAGTTGGGGAGGGCCAGTGGGAATGATGAGGACCCGTTTTTTTTTTCAGGTTTTAAAGAAAAAATAGAACCGTGGAATTGTTTTCTTTTACAGGTGAAATAATAAAATGGATTTCTGCACTCTGAGGTGGGCTCCCAGTGTGCCAGATACTGGGGGGATCAATGCCAACCGGGGTTGTGCATCCCAAGATTGGCTGAGAACATAGGGGTATGGGGAGTGGCAACCCATACCTGGAGGGCATCCTGGTGTCGGAAACATCAAAGAGATATTTTTGCACACTGGGGTGGGCTTCCAGTGTGCCATATTAATGGGGGGAGGTGGGATACATGCTGACATGGGGAATGAGCACCCCGATGTTGGTGGGAAGATCAATGCCGATCTGGGGATTGGGCACCCCAAAGTTGGCTGAAATGGGATACATGCTGACATGAGGATTGAGCACCCTGATGTCCACTAGCTCTTTTAAGCCTGTTGTTCAACCTTTTATGTCTCTCATGGTGGGCTACAGTTGCAGCCAGCCCTGCTAGCGTGATTGCGCTTAAGTGAAACTACCTTTGGGCACTATAAACTCCGAACCTGTACAGAGCTTAGGCTGAGGCCTACTCTGCACGGGTGGGAGAAGAGGAGTAAAAGGAGTCAGTGGGAAGTCAAAGAGGCAGGGAAGGAAAGCGCCTCCTCCCACCTTCCAGAATCTCTGCTCCGGTGGTACTGTTACTATTGTTAATTTATTTATGCCCTACAGGGCTTAAGGTGTTAGCCAGGGGTGCAAGAGGCTATAGAGGGATGGGACTGGTGGGATGGCGAAGAGGGGTGGAGACATCAGCCAGGCTGATCGGGACGCAAAGAGCTGTTTGCTGGGCGGTGACCTACAGATGAAAGGAAAAAGCTGCCACATGATTGGTGCGGCCTTTTCTTTTCAAGTGCAAACGACTTCAGGTAAAACAGTGTCATGATCAGCCTGGCTGATGATTGGTGTGATACTTTTGAGCACTCTGCATTGGACAGACAGTGTCACACCCCTCAAAAGTCACTCATTGCAAAAAGTTCGGCGTGCATGTGCACACCTAAAAATGAAGAGTCGGTATAAACTGTGAGCAAAACAAATCTGCAGTCTTCATTGACTCTGACCAAGGAAAATTGTTCCATTGATCATATAAACTGCTGTTATTCCCTGGATGATATAAACCCCAGAAACCTGTTCCACAGTTTATATTAAATTCTGCAGAATGCTTTTTGGAATTCTGTGGAGTTTATAAACAAAAATCTGAAAAGCATTTTGGAACAGCCCTTGCCCATTAGTTGTCTACTAGGGCTTTACCTTAAAAATCGAAAGAGGAAAATCTCCCGACATCTAGCTCAGCCACACCACCCTCCTTACCCCACCCTGAGAACCTCCTTGAGTCTCTTTATTTGAAATATTTTTATCAGGTCGAATAGTGTGCAGTGATCCTCATCCTTCTAAGTTTCCCTCCGGGCTTGAATTCCGGTTTCTTGTCCCAGAAGTGCTTTGAGCACAGCCACACAAATCACTACTAAAATAAAAAACTGGCATTCTAGCCTAGTGGTGAAACTAGAAGGATGAGGATTGCTGTGCAGTGTGGTAGCCGCTAAAAGTATTACTCATTCAATTTTGGTGACTCTGGGGACTTTCAAGCTGAGGTCAGGAGGGTGACGGGGCTGAGATGGATGGGGTTGATTTTTGACTTACTAATTCTAAGAACTCAGGAGTTAATTGACTACCTTCTCCGGTTTGTAGGTCCCAGTCCAAAAACAAACATTTTCCCTCTACATGGGTGCTTGAGGGGTGGATTGCTGACTGCTACTAAAGCCCCCAACTGCTGACGCAGAATTTCCACAGAAATAGGAAACTAATGCGGCAGAAGTTCTGCGGCAACAGGGATACTTGCCGCAGAATTTAAACCCAGATTGCTGCAGAAACATCAAGGCCTTGCCAAAACATTACCAGAATTCAAGCATGCATGGGATGGACATAAGGGATCTTAGTAAGAGTGCTGGGAGCGGGGGGGTGAGATTGAGTAGGATCTGCATTTCACAACAGGTAGGGAACTCTAGAACAGACTACAGTAGGTGGGCCAAGGGGTCCTTTTCTCAACAATTTCTATGTTTCTATGTAACAGCACCCTCTTGTGTGTCTTTTTATTTTGCTCATTTAAAGACTGTCACAAAAAATGAGGGGGCTAATACTACATTATCAAAAGAAGCTAGTACATAAAAAGTGCTCTCTTTTACAGTTCAAGTAATACACCTGCAATAAAGATTTTCTTTAATTCTATGAACATAAGGAAAACAGTCATTAATTGAGGCTCCGCCCTACAAAACTTACGGTTAAGCCTTTTAAGAATATGTTGTGGCATTTTCTCCCATCGCAACATACTTTATTTTAATAAAGAAAAGTCCACAACCTGGAAGTATGGCGAATGTTGGGGGAGCTCCATTATCCGTAAAGGTGCAGCGCTGCACCATACACTTCAATACATTATGTACTGAAGCGAACAGTGCAACGCTGCACTTTTACAGACAGTGGAGCCCCCCAGCATCAACCATACTTCTGGGTCGTGGACTTTTCTTTATTAAAATAAAGTATGCTGCGGCGGGACAAAAATGCCGCAACATACTTGAAAGGCTTAACCGGAGTCCAGAGAGTAAGCCTTGCGAGGGTGGGAGCCCCTATTAATGACTGTTTTCCTTTAAAAACACAACTACGGGTCATTGGGTGGTGGTCAGGGGAGAGAGAATTGAGTGTCCCAGGGATAGCTGTCCTTTATCAGGGTGGGGGGATTCTGCATCTCACCACAGGACTGCAGCTGGAAAAAAGCCAGGTGGTAGCATGAGTAAAAGCAGCAGAAGGGACGGAGCTGTCAGCAAATGCTGGCACACAGACATGCCAATGCATTTGTATGTATCATTGCACCCTGACACCTTAGGGAGAAAAAACACCCGGGGAACACAAGAATCTGTGGGGCAGTCCATTGGGGTGTGGAAGTGCGGGGCCCAGGGATATGTGCTTCCATGGGAGTACAGATGCAGACAGTCAGGGCCATCTGGGTCCTGTGCCAAGGGAAGAGTCCATTTGGCTGAGGAAGTGCAGGTCTATCCAGGCCTTGTACTTCCATGCAGCTATGGATACAGAGATGCAGGGTCCTCTGGGCCCTGTGCCAAGAGAAGAATCCTCTTCCCTGTGTGGTTACTTGTTTTTTTTTCCTCCTCTGACATTCTTGTCAGTAACAGTATTTTCACTTTTCTGTTTCTCTCTACCAAATTTTTCTCTTTCATATGTTTCACTACTACAGTATGAAAGCGATTGTCATGAAAGTGATTATCATGAAAGTGAAAACGTTTATTAATGAAAACGATCAAAATGAAAAATTTGGTAATGAAAAATATGAAAGTGAAAATGATGTTACCGAAAAGTACGTTAGTGGAAAAAAACAAGGCACCATATAGTGAAGAGGATTCTTCTCTTGACACAGGGTCCAGAGGGCCTTATGCATCTGCACCCATAGCTGCACAGAAGCGCAGCACCAGGATGGACTCTTCCTTTGGTGCGGGGTCCAGAATACCCTACTTTTTTGCATTTGTATTCACATGGAAATGCAGAGCCCGGAGAGCTTCACACTTCCGCAGTCCCACAGACAGCCCCACAGATTCTTGTCTTGAGGTCCTGCATATCTACATCCATATCCATAGCTGCACTGCAGCAAGATGGACTGCAGCCTTGGTGCAGGGCCCTGGGGGCTCTTTCTACCTGCATCTGTAGTGACATGGAAGCACAGGACCCACGGACAGCCAAGGTACACATTTTCACAAGTTAGAAGTTATGAAGTTATATAGTTTGTTAGTAACATTATTTTCACTTTTGTATTTATCACAACTGAATTTTTCACTTTAGTGTGTTTCACTACTGCATCATGAAAGTGATTCTCACGTCGATGAAAACATTTATTATGGAAAGCATTCAAAAGTGATTTTCGAGTGACAAAAACTTTTTTTGTTCCTTGGTTTCACTGATGCAGAAATCTAACCTTAGAATGTTAATTTTTTTTAACTAAGCATGCTCAGAAAACAAGACAGCTTTTAACTGATATTTTAAAAACTATGTAATTTTAAATCTTCGAACATGTGAAATCATGTATGTTGCGTCAGACTCAATCAAACCTGTAAGTTTCAGGTTTAGAAAAAGAAGTTTTTTAGCTACAGGACAGCAACAAAAGAAAGTCTTAATTTTTCCCACCTTTTCCAGATTCTGAATTTTTATCACCAAAGATTATTGTTTTTTTTATAGTGTCCATAAGATTGTTTTTTAACCATTTTTTGTATGTACTTGTCTAGACTTGCAAAAAGAGAGCACTTTAAAATATTTATATATTAGCATGTTTTGTTAATGTAGTATCAGTCCCCACATTTTTTGTGAGTATACCTTTAAATGAGCTGTACAAAAAAAGACACACAAGAGGATGCTGTCTGCTCTTGACAAAGCCTCAGGAAGAGGTGACACTTTGAGTCAGTGCTAAATGGGGTTGCAGCTCAGCACTTTTTGCCTTTTGTGTGTATATTGCACTGCATAATAAAGAGAATTCTGCCTGCACTTTATCCCAAACTCACTCCAGTTCACACATCTGTGGGAGGAAGGGAGCGAGTGAGTTGAGTGCTGGCTTTTTTCCTTCTGATTATGAAAGACTCAAGATCGAGTCCCAGTCTGTACTCCCCCACACCAGACAAATGGGACCCATGTAACTATTCAGATGTATCATACACTGACCCAGGGTGGTGGTGGGGGTGGGGTGGGGGGAGAGGGAGCAGGTCTGACTTATTATGGAGAGGTTACAAATGGCATTGACATTGTGAGGAACCAAACAACATCATCCCCCCTCGTCCACAGCAATGGCACTACAGGCAAGCACCTGCTTGGATTGGCTGGTGGGACGGTTCCTCAAGGAGTTGAAGAGCTTGGCCAATGTGTTTTTTCCTATAGAACTTTTTGTTCCTGGGGTACTGGCTGGCTCTTAGCCCCTGGTCAGTCTTCCAACTAGCACCCACCTCCCCTCAGGACTCTGTCAGCTACTATCCTATCCACACTACAGCCTCCGAATTTAAGGGTCCTTCCTCTTCGCCTCCTCTGCAGTTGGTTCTTGTATCCTCTGATAGGCCTGAAACAGGCAGCTGCGTTGAACTGGGGTCTCACTGGGGCAGTCTTGGGAGGATGGAGAGGGTCTGCTGTTGGAGCCCCACAGAACCAATAAGAGGCAGGGAAGATAAAAATGACAACAAATTTAGTCTTGACTGGGTTTTGGTTTTGGCCCACTCAGGTAGACTGTTTCACTATAATCAAAAGAAGCATCTGGAGCTCTAGTTTTCTCTGGGTTTCTAAGGAAAAGCAGAACTCAGCTCTTAAGAGCACCCCAGCTTTTTTCAAAGTATTTTAACTGAGTTTGGCAAGCCTGAGATGTCTGTCTACCCTGAGGCCTGAATATTATAATTTGTTTATGTTGGTGAAAGAGCAGCCATCAAGAGATTTAATGCATAAGGTAGTATTAGTACTGGCCTTTAGCCTGGACTGCATTCCAAAAAGCATGACATTTCTTTATGTTTAGGATTCTTTGGTTTCACATTCCGTATTTTCAGTCTGCTGAATTATGTGTTGGTGGCATTCTTTCAGTGCCACCTAAATAAAGGTCAGTCTGGATGATGTTATTTTTTGCTGTGTATAATGAGTAAGTCCATTCTGGTATTGTGCTCTGAAAGATTAAAAAGGAAAAGCAGAATTTTCAAAGCAAATCGATATTAGATGGTATCAAAGGACGCATTTGTTTTTTGTTACATGTTCTGTCACTAATCATGGAAAGTGTCATAAGTGCCAGGTGCCTTTTTAAAATGGGGTATTAGTGTTTCGATGCCTTCTGTCTGATGCAGATGTGGGCGGATCATGCCCTGGCATCTTCATCAGGAGCTTTTAAAAAATCAGACCTGAGGTGTTTTGGAAGCACGTTTGAAGGTCGCAACTAGAACCGGGTACATTATTAGCCTGTCTGTGATCACAGTAAGTGTCCTGTGTCTTTCAGTGGCAAACTTCTGCACATAATGGATGAAATGATCACCACAGAAAGGGAATATGTTCGATCCCTTGGATATGTGATTGACAACTACTTCCCGGAGATGGAGAGGATGGATTTGCCCCAGGATCTTCGAGGGAAACGCAATATCATATTTGGAAACATGGAGAAACTATATGATTTTCACTGCCAGTATTTTCTGAAAGAACTGGAACACTGCATGGACTGCCCACTGCGTGTCAGTCACTGCTTCCTCCGACACGTAAGTGACATTTAAACTATGCACTCTTTCTCTCTCCCTCTCTTGCTGACTTCTAGTACTCAGTGTTGCTATCTGGTTGTACTGCCCTGTTGCCTTGATTTCAAGTGGTGGGATGTTCTTGGAGGGCAGTTTTTTTCAGTTTTTCTGTGTACTACAGTTTCTCAGACTACTGTGCTGTATTTGGAAGGTAGCTCTTGCTGTAATGAAAACAGGTATCATAAAACACAGCAATGTACAATTATCTATATTTTTATAGTAAATTTGGTATCTTGTTTTCGGTGGTAACTACACAACAATCATTGCCACTGAGCAGAAGCAGTGTTCAGGTGTCTGGCTAAAGTGGTCTGTCAAAATGTACAAAACCATTAATTACTTTCATTGTCATCGCAGCAGTATTAGCTTAGTTTGATCTGATATGCAAAAGTCAAGCCCACTGCATCAACAGTTCAGAACCTGCCATATTTATCTCAGTTTGCACAATTGGCTAGGGAGGACGGTGACTTCACAACTGGTCAGATGAGGCTAATCAAACTCTGAACTCACAACACCACTAATTTTGCACAAGCACAGCTAGATACAGTAACAAAAATGTTATCCATTAATTTCAGTAAACCATAGCTAAGTGCTTTAATGTTGTCTTTTTATTGAGCAAGTATTATATCCAGGCAGTTATGATCATGAAGTAATGTTTTATCCAAGCTTATATTTTATTGCTGGTATGAAATACAGTGACTCATAAGACCCACCAAGGAGCAAGACAAATGCAACATATTAATATAAAATAGGATCATATCAGCACTCCTTCAATTTCTTACAGCAAGTGGAGTGCATTATCTGTATAATATATATAACCAACTATGTAAAGACATCTGAACTATTTAACAGCATATACTTATATAAAAAATTCCTCAAAAGACTGTCTGATTTTACTGCAAGTTCATGGCCAGAAAGTGCATGTCCACAGGAGTGAGGGAGGAAGATGAGCAGCTGTTACTGATATTGTCTCAAAAATGGTATTCGGAGTATCTAAACAGAGCTGTCACAAAAATGTCTGAAGTCTTCCTTCCCTACCAGTACTCAAACTATAAATCAAGTAACGTTATTTCCGTGTAGAGATTTGCAGTGTTCAGTTTTCAGTAGCTATCCAGACCCTTCAAGAATCAGAGTCTGAGTCCCAGGCACCCCTGCTAGCAGTAAACGCTGTATTTTTTCTGCTAACGTTCCAGTGTCTGATGGTTTAGTGAACAGGAGAGTCTTCCTGCATAACGTAGTTCAAGTCAAGCAGGGAGTAGCATGTTGATGACTAGTTCTTTCAAAGGGGGTCTGATGCCATCTAAACTCTTGCAGTACTGACGCTTACAGTAACAGGTCGGGGACGAACCAAGCTCCTGCCTCCACAAATTTTGTACCACCTGCCTGCCTCACCACCTGCAAAATTCCATCTCTGTTCTCGATACTGCTGGTGATAACCAACATTGTATGGCAAAGCTCCCTGGCTGACAGTGCTTTTCTGGGAGCGATGTGGTAAGCCCGTAAAACATACGATGGGGAGTTCAAGGCTAGGCAGTCTGAAATGTAGCTGACCATAAAGCCTTTGTCATCCTTGCCCTCAGCTTCTTCATGGAGTCCAACTCCTCTCACAAGGGTTGCTGGTAAGGCATTTTCTTGGTGCTCCAGTCAGGCACATATCACGTTGTTCTCCTGGATCACACCCATAGTAGATACTAAAGCTTTCTTAGCACTGTCCTGAGCAGATTTAGTGTCCACCTGTACTTGCGCCACCTTTGCCTCCAGAAGCATAGTTATTGTCTAAAATTTGTATAACTAACAACATAAATATGTGACATATTGGCTATATAGACATGATTAGGCCTTTTCCTACATAGAAAAACTGATGCATTATTTCTCCATATCACACACTGTTGAATCTGTATCACATACAAATGAATCACATCAACAAAACACTAATCAATTAATTACTGTATGACACCACCAACTGATAAAATTTTTAAATGTCTTGCCTTAACCTCAAAACTACAGTTTTAGTTAAAATGTCTTCAGCAGTTGAAAATATATATTTTTATGTTTAAAACTAATAGACTTTCATAAAAAAAATATTTCACAACAGTTTGGGTCCCCCCAAAAAACACATTTTCATTTTAAAAGCAATAGACTTACATAATAAAAAGGTTTCACAATAGTTTGAGGTAGTTTGGGTTACTTTGCCAGGCAACATAATAAAAAAATATCAAAAGGGGCATGTTGAATGCACTCAGAGGCAGGCACTGGATTAAATGTAACCTCATATGCACTGAAAAAGCTTTTGTTTGCCTGCCCTCTGCTAGCAAATCCCACACTCATAATCTCTAAGGATGCAGATATGTTTCATTGGCTACACATAGTCTGAACTTAGAGACTTAGAGCAGCAAGTGTGCAAAATGTGCACTACATGCCCCATAGGTCTAGACAGTGCATTCATGGGAATCATCCACTAAAAATAGTGACATAGATGTAAAAATATATACATACTAAATAGGCAGTGCCTATATCAAAAGCCTCTCACCCAGCTGCCAGTTTGCCCTGGCTCAGTGCATCACTCTATGAGCTTTGTCAGGGAGCATGTGTTAGGCTGCTAGCTTTTCCCCATTTTTCAAGGTCTATTTCCAACCCCATTGACTGGCTAGTAATCCACTAGAATCTGATTTGTCCCAAAACTCAAGGTGCTACAAATCATGTAAACCTGGTATGGGAAGCCCCAAATTCAGATTCCTCTTTTACCTGTATTGTTAGAACCAGTGAGTTTTAAAAACACCACAGCACTTTACAAGTGCTCTAAAAATGAACACCTCATATAAAAAAAATGTACAGCTAGAAAATTACCTACAATACATAACTCTAACAACAAACTAATGCACTACTACATTACTGTATGGGATTACTAGTTCTAGGCTATTCAGATTTGCTATGCGCTGTTGTATGTAAAGGTACAGGAATTTTTAGCAATTGTTATAGATTGACACCTAGGTGCATATTAAGAATAATATAAATCTAAACCAGGTAAGTCCATCAATAAATGAGTTCTAGTCCCAGAGGTTTCAAAATGTTCCAAATGCTGATCCAGTGTTAGCTTCATAAATGGTGATTTGCAGGGAATGGATCAAGGAGATGCCCTCAGCATATGGGATATTCATTCTGGCTGCACTAATGCATGGTACATTACTGGGTATAACATATTTTATTTGAATTTTGATAACCGGGTAAGACTACAGAGACAATTACTGTCCCTTTTTCAGAGTTGACCCGGGTAAAATAACAACACAAATACATGGCAATTACAGCAAATTCTGGGAGAGACAGATTACAGGAGAAATATGCTATGTATGTAACAATTAAGAAAAAATGAAAAACAATTATTTACAGAATATGCAATGCATAACTATGTACAAGAGAAGGCATCATCAGCAGACATTGCAAGCAGGTATAAATGCACAAAACATTGGCAAGAAAGAGAGATTAACACATGTTAGGACATAAATAATGCATACCTATGTTAAAGTGAAGGCTCCATCAGTAACCACTACTAGCAAACAGGTTAATAGGTAGGGAGAGGGAGTCTGATGTATAGGAGCATAGGCAGAGCAGAGGGAAATGAGAGGGACTAGGAGAACGGAAAAGAAAAAAGGGGTAGTGGCTATCGGAGGCTATAAGCAGAGATCAGTCTTCTGTCTTAGGAGTGAACAGTCAACAACCTGCAGACTCGGGTGCAATTTACAGTGGAGGCAAAAAAGGTGAGAAGATTGGACTGGAACAAAGGAAAAGAGGTGCAGGACAGGACTGAGGGAGGCAGGGAGTTCCAGTTGGCTACTGCTGCAAAGGAGAAGGACTTTTGTATGACAGCTAGCCACAGATTAGGTCTTAGGAGAAGAGGGAGGGAGGCGGATCTGAGAGCTCGAGGAGCTAGTCTGCAGCGAATAATCTCACTAAGGCAAAGCGGGGTGAATTTGTGGACAAGTTTGTGCATGAAGCTCAAGGTGGAGAGCCTCAATCTTGATTCATAAGGCAACCATCCCAACAATGAGAGGACACCACAGTGGTGGATGCAGGAGGTGACCCCAAGGGCAAACCTTCCCACCCTATGGTATTCCTGCATAAGGAGAGATACTGTATAGTAGAAGTATTGGTGGAGAGCAATAAGGGAGCCCTATAAGTAAGGAGAGGAAGAAGCGAAGAGGAGGCGATCTTTGAGGCAGGAGGTAGAGGTGAGAAAAGGGCAGATGCGGTAGAGAAAACCCAGCTTCTGATTAAGAGTCTTATTTAGGGTGGATACATGGGTAGTAAGGGAGAGCGAGGAATCCAGAGTAATACCCAGATATTTGAAGTTATTGACTGCCTCCAGAACATCCCCACTGAGGGAGGTAATACTGATAGGAGGAAAGCAGAAAGCATAGTATTAGTTCATATCAATACATGAAAACAATACCATCTCACTGATAAACACCGATCCTAATTTACTGAACTACTATATTAATTGTTAGTATACAGTTTGTTAACTAATGGCGAGTCCAGAAAATTGAACAAATAATGAGATCTATCATTATTCATTACAAAAACTGAGTAATGCATAATCAGAACAAACTAAACATAGACTTCCAACACCTGTAACCGTTAAAATAGTTTTATCACTGAACTTCATTAATACTACCTATTTACTGCTAGGCAACAAAAATGGTTTCAGATCACAATCATGGTTGAGACCGGGTGATTTCAAGCTTTTAAGATGAAAAATCCAAAAGGATTCTTGCTGTAAGAGCAGACATGTTCGATCCCCTCCTCTCCTTTGTTTTTTTAACATGCTTGAGAGCTGTGAATTTGAAGTGATTTATGTATAAATTGTTTGCTGAGCTATAATGAGCTTCCAATGGGGTAACCTCTTTACCCCAAACAATACTAAGTGCATGCTCCTGCAAACTCTTTTTCAAAGGCCTGATTGTACTGCCCACATATAACATGTTGCAAACAAACAATGCAGTATACTCCAAATTCAGTAAGACAATTAATAAACTCACAAATATCACAGTGCATACTGCTTACTGGATGTCCAAATCTTACGTGGTGCAGCGAAATGGCACATATTGCATTTAGCACAAGTATGGAAGGCTTTGGGCTTCCATAGCAACCAGGTGGCTCCAACCATGGGGTTCTCCTGTAGGTGACTCCAACTATGGGGTTCTCCTGTAGGTGACTCTAACAATGGGGTTCTCCTGTAGGTGACTCCAACTATGGGGTTCTGCTGTAGGTGACTGCACACAAGTTTATCACATACTGTATGTTCGGCAGGTGGCAGAAGCTGATTCTAGGTCTCTTCCTACACACTAACCCAAGTCAGAGTCACTTTTCAAAATGTGCCAGTTCATATGCACCACTTGTCCAATGCGGCTTGCAGTGTGGTCTTATTCAATAGAGAGTGTAATTGGGGGATCATGCCCTTTACTAACATTTCTGCCTGGCAGTATTATGCCTTTGTCTGTGCTCTCAGTTTCTGTTCTCCCTCAATATATCCTTGTCATAACCTCTCGCTTCAAAGCAATTCTGCAGCTCATTTGCCTGCTCCCTGAAAACCTTATCTGTATGGAATGGCCTTTTTTAGGGGCCAGGGGTGGGTGTTTGTGGTATGAAGGAGGGAATTCATAGCTGTAGCTTTACGGTATCCTTTTGTTTGCACTCGCTGCCCTGGTTCTGCATACAAGGTTAAGTCAAGGAAGTTAATCTCTGTAGCATCTATAACTAGAGACTGCCACATTTTTTTCTTCTGCCAGCAGAACTCTGGAAAAAATGCTGATTTCAGTTCCGTGAAATTTTGTGGAATTTCCATGAAGCTTTGCCAAAATTGTGATTTTTGTTATTTTCATCTAATTTGAAAAGGATTCACCCAACTCACACCAAATTCAAAACTTTGGCTGTCCTAGTGCCCATGCATAAGTGTACCAAGTTTCAGATCTCCATATTTTAAAATGACAGAGGTATAAGCCTCAAAAAAGTTTGAAAATGTTAAAATTACAGTTAACTACACAAACTAAAAGCATTTGTGCAGATTGCACCAAATGTGATATGGTGACATTACCCTTGCCCATACATATATTTGCCAAGTTTCAGATCTCCAGCTTTAAAGATGACTGAGATATAAGCCTCCAAACTTTCCGAAATTTAGAAATTACGTTTTGCAGCTACTGTACATAAACTGCTGAATTTTAAGCCCCTATAAGTTTAAAGCTAGAGAACAGAATATCACCAATGTTGTTCAGTTCATTGACCCTAAATATTAGGCTTTAAGGTAACCACCATGGTCCTACATCAGAATGTCATGCTGCCATGCTGACAATCCGGGGTCGGTAGCGAGGCCCTGGAAGTCATGTCTTGAGGCAGGTCATAACTAAACCTTACAATCTCTATTTTGCAGTTACTGTGAATCTTCCAAGAATGTACCCATCTAAGCTGTCAATTATCTAGCTCCAATGGTGGCCAAGTTCTAAGCACAGAAATATTTTCAGACATTTTCACATAAATATTAAATTGCTAGACTTTGAGTCTCTATATCGTCCCCACCCTTCATCTAAATGTCAGGAAACTTGGCAAACATTTAGGAACTGTCCCAGACAATATACTTGGAAAATTTCAGATGCGTAGCTTCCACATGGACCGAGGTATGGCCAATTAAAGAATTTCAGAAAATTTCACCCACCTCTATCAATAACTGATGTAAACCTCAAACTGAGGATGTTGTAATTTAACCACAAAATGAAACTGCATGTCTCCTCTTTGCCTTCCTTCTAAATACAAAGGACATCATCTATAAAGTGATGCCAAGTAATTAAATTATCAGCAAATGGACAATCCACAGCAAAAACCGTATTTGCTTCCCACTCTTCCCAAAACAGGTTGGCATACAATAGGATCATACATGTCTGCATCACAGTGCCAACCTGCTGGAGAAAGAAGCCCCCATTACATTCAAAGACATTATGTCTAAAAATAAAATCAATGGCCTGCATAAGAAAATTGATAGGAAATTTATTGTTCCTATGTTCCAGCGACCTTTTTACAGCTTCCATGTCACCAAGTGTCTAATAGAGGAGTATAGAGCCTCCCCATCTACTGACAGCCATAACTAGCCTTACTCCCAAATAACGTCTTTGTATTTATTAATGATGTACTCAGTGTCCCTGAGCTAGAATCTTAATTTTCTAACCTCCTCCTATAGGAATGCGTCAATAAATGTGGATAAATTATCCATAAGAGGTCCCTCCCAGGAGTCAGTGGGGTATCCTGGTGGCTTTAAGACACATTTATGCACATTGGGTAGCGCATTAGAGGCTGGTGTAACTGGATGCAGTATTCATAAAAAGGAAAATTCCTTTTCTGTTGTGTCCCCCACAATATGTGCTATGTTCAAATTTTCAAACAGATCCTTCTTAAACATTTCAGTAGATTGTGAGAGACTTTTTGATAGCTTACTTTATCTAACAGTAAATTCTCGACCATTTTCACGTATTGTGGTCTACTCATAATGACTGCATTGCCACCCTCATCAGCAGGTTTGATAACAAAATCATCCCTGCTGGCAAAGGTGACAAGTGCCTTTCTCTCACCAGCACCAAGATTCTGACTACCTGTTTGTGTTATATTTAATCTTAACAATCTTTACATCTGTGCCTATACAGTTTTTTTTCAAAGGCCAGTATATTTGGGTTAAATGTTGCAAGATAAAAGACTGATTTTGACCTAAAGTTCCATTTCTGAATTTTGCAGATCTTGCTTACATTTGTTTGATCAATTGGAAGCTTGTCTTCTGCCATTTCTAAATTCTGGGCCTCTCATTCCACTGAGTTGGAGTTGCCATATAACTCTAATAGGGCCTGAAGATTTCTTTGATTGATCCTGTGCACCCCAGGTTGCCTCTTCAGCTGCAGCTTGTATCCCCAGTTCTTTATCTGAGAAGTTCCCACATGACAAGAAATAGTGGCGAAGGTGAATTTTTCAGTTAGAATCAGCAGGCTTTCACAACTGTAGCTTGTTCATTATAAGACAGCTTTTACAAACAATATTTCAATAAGAAAAAAACACACATTAACTTTAAAATGACACACTCCCATTACACTGCTGGGGCTTTCCTTCAGCTTCAGGGGCAGTTTGGAAAACAGTGCAAAAAAGACTTCACAGTTTGACAGAAAGAAGCTACTAATATCCAGAAAACAACGTCCAAAGTTGAAACAACACAGCAACGTTGATGGAAGCCACCTTTGTTCCTCTGGCACAGACACCTCATTTCCATGCTGAATCACTTCCTACATCTTCACAATTAGTGACTATAGTAACAATCAACAACTTAAAACTACTTATCGTGCTTAAAGTATCAGTACTAGTTAGCAATCAAAAATGTCATCCTACCTTTTTTAACAATAGTGTATTTCTGACAAGCTTAGATTCTTTGTTTGGGTATTTCAAATTCAATCAGTTATTTTTAAGACTGTATTTAAATGCAACTTTTGTAATTTCTATGGATCTACAATAAAGATGGCAGCCCCCTGCAACTTTCAAAAAGCTTCTCCCAGAGATCTCACACTAACTGCTCACACTGTATTTATAATGCAGTTATGTCAGGGTCTTGCCAGCTAATGTTTCTGATGGCCAATAGCACTGTAGCACCCAGATCTGCTTACATACATCGGTGGTGGACCTGACAAAAGACCAATAATTTTTAAGAACTGCAAAATCCTCTATCTTGCCACAGCAATGAAACAAAGCAAAAAGAAAATCAGATATATTAATGATTTGGTTTATCCAAACTGCCAAGGAAAGTATTTGAATTTTTGTTAACTAGTACTACTGTTTTAACTTCTGAACTACTGGAAACGTTATAATCTCTAAAAAAAAAACAAACTTGAAATCAGTCCATTTTTCAGTTAGCAATGATATAAAACAAACACAAGAAATGTGCTGTGTGCTCATAAAATACTGCTATCTCAGGGGTTAAAGAGCTCATAAAGCCACTCAGCCTTCAATCTTGTGGTTTATTACTAGCTCCCATCAATAGCATTATTTCCTTGAACACTGGTGAGAGTGAAACCTTATAATAGATAAACAGTTTATTTCAGCCACTGGGTCATTCTAAATGAAGATAAATCACTGATCTTCATTTTTACCATTAATTCCCACTAGGTGGTCACCAAGGAACAATTAACAGTGGAAGATCAGCCTGCGCAATGCCTACTGACCTCTGCTGGACTCAAACAAGAGCAGTGAAATGAAACAGAAACAGTTAAATCTTCATTTAAAAAGCTAATTCTGAAGCGTTACAATTTAAAATACATTCTGTAAATGTAACACGCAATGGTCTTGCTCAGAATATGCCTCTTACCACCACATACGAGGGGGCATGCCATGGACTTGCATAACTCATTCATGGCTCTGCCACTCGTGAGTTGTTATCCTGCCCCCTCATTCACAAAAGATAGCCATCTTTTGGATGCGATGTTAAACTGAGATCCTGTCTGCCTGTTGCGGTGTTTGTTCAGGTGGACATTAAAGATCCCATGGCAGTTCTCGAAAACAGTAGGGAATTTCTCTGGTGTCCTGGCCAAATTTCCCTCATTCACTGAAGATACCACCAACAGCTTAAACTGGTTCAGTGTCAGTTGGTTTCCATCTGTATCCCCCACCCACCCCTCCCTGGGGCAAGGCTGAAAACAGGCAGTACTGCCTAGCCTTCCTTTTCCAGTCAACAAAAAGTAAGTAAACAAATATTCTCAGTCAGGCCATTGTGTATATACAGGATATGAGATGAGCTAATGTAAGATATCAGAAATATCTTCTTGCGTTGTACTTGACCACTGACCTCATGAATGGCAAAGCCACGAGTGAGGTCATAAGAGGTGAAGTACAATGACGTATAATATTTCTGATATCATACATTATCTCATCTCATATTTGATATATACAACAGGACCCAAAAGTTTCATAAATAAAGATGTAAACAAGCAGTTTTCTCTTTCATTCCGTTTTTATTATTGTTTCTGTTAATGGAATGTCTCTGAAGAATGTCTGAAGTAATGGTTCTCAGGGTAGCATTGTTATGAAGTAATGTGGTAAACCCTGTTGCTATTGGTCATTTATCAATAGGCCAATTTTGATGTATGTAATAGGTGCTGTCTTGGTACCTACGAGGTGATATCATGATATCTTGAATGTTAGCTCAAATATATCACCAGTTATCTTTAGAAATCTATACCCACACGTTACTGTATCTGTATATATATATATATATATATATATATATATATATATATACACATATGTAATTATTATATATAGAATAAATAATGGATAAGGCTGGTATACAAGGATGTATACCCATCAAGGGCTAGAGTGTTGTCTCTGTGGTGCAATCGGATAGTGCATTGCATTCTTAATCAAAAAGGTTGGTGGTTCAAGTCCACCTAAGAATAGTTTGGGAGGCAGTATGGCACAGTGGTTTAAGGCTCTGAGCTGCAAATCTGGAGACCTGGGTTTGAATCCCACAGCCTCCACTTGCATACTGTGTGACCCTGAGCAAGTCACTTAACTTTCTCATGCTCCCAGGTTGCACCTGTAAACAAGCTTTCAGCTTAGTGTGTCTCACCTGGTTAAATAATTGAAAAAAAAAAAAAAATAATAATTAGGGCTATAAGGTGATGCGCTCGATGGGCGAGTGGCTTTATTGCCCTAATTAGCCCCCGAGATGGGTATACTTAATAAGTGTTCCACCATTGCCCATTGTTTGCTGAATATAATACATTAACATGGTTATTGATATGGGGGTCACATTTACGATCACATTATGGCACCTAAAGGTCTCTTGCAGCAAGGACAGGATGGTGTATAGTGAGTGTAGCTAGAAATTCGGGGGATTTCTGGGTTTGGGAGAGTTTTGTGTGTCTTTTTTTTCCAGGTTCTCATGCAGCTTAATTGGTTTGACTAGCTTTCTAATGATGTGTTAATTATGATCTTGCTTCAAGGGAAGCTCTTGCAGCAGGCCAACACTGGTAGGACTTAGCCGCCAGGCACCAGGACACCAGGACTCCACAGAAACTTTCTCCTAGCAGTCTATTGTGGGAGATCACCCACTGCCAACATCACCTTCTGACATTGGCCTGTTCTATAAAGCCAGGGGTTCCCCCACACCCTCCCCAGTTCTTTCCTGCTATCGGCCCACGCACGTCGGACCATAGCAAACCATAAGTACAATGGCGACCTTCCGGGAGTGGTTAAGGGCCATTCCACCAGGGGTATCGCTGCCTCCACATCCTGTTTCAGAAATGTGTCTGCTGTGGACATTTGTGCAGCTGCCACCTGGAGCTCCATCCATACCTTTACCAAGCATTACAGTCTAGACATTGCTTTTATGCGCAGGGCCAACTTCGGCCTCACCATTCTGCAGGCCTTCTCTCTTAGGCCATTGTCTGCTGTCTAACAGCCTCCCAGTGCTACTTCCTGTTTATTGCCGGAACTGCTTGGGACTCAGTCCTACCAGTGTTGGCCTGCTGCATGAGCCTCCCTCGACGTAAGCTAGTACAGTTACGTAAGAACTTACTGTAACAGTAGATCTTCGAAATGAGCTCTTGCTGAAGGCCCTGATTTTCCCTCCCTCCTTCCCCCATCTTTCTCTCTGCTGTTTCCTCTTCCATGTTCATGGATTTTCTGCTTCCATGTTTGTTTTTGGCTCTCAGGAACCTCCTCTGTTCTTCTTTCGCTGTCCACTGTGGGTCTCCAGTGGGAGAACTGAGGAGAGTGTGGGGGACTGCCGCCTTTATAGGATAGGCTGACATCAGAGGGTGATGTCGGCAGTGGGCAGTCCCCCATGGTAGACTGCTAGCTAGTAAGTTTCCGTGTGGTCCTGGCGCCTGGTGGCTAAGTCCTACCAATGTTGGCCTGCTGCAAGAGCGCCTCTTGAAGATCTACTGTTACAGTAAGTTCATACGTAACTGTACTTTATCAGTATTGTCCCATTAATTGCTTGGTTAGTGTAGGTATATAGCTGTAATTGGTTGATTAGTGCAGGTATATTGCTGTAATTATTTAATTAGTGTAGGGATATACTTTTAATAGATTAGTCACAGGTATACAGGGAAATAAATGATGACCTTTTCTACAGGGAAAAGTTCCCATCCATGTATTGTATTTATTTATTTATTTATATTATAGTAACCCAGAACATTTGATTAGTTTGAATTTTCAGACATACAGAGAACTTTATAGGCTGATCAGTCCTTAATCGAGCAGCTATGCTGAGCTTCAGTGGCACATATAAAATGATTAAAACCCAGCTATGGTGCAGTTATTTGGTAACCTACAGAAATTTTATTGGAGCCGGAGGCAACTTAACCCTAACATTGCTCAGGTTTTAAAACTCTGTGGCACTGTCGCTATCTGTAAGAGAATGCTATGGAAGGCTACAGAATTTGGATCACTGCTGTTGAATTTTGAAAGGACAATTCATACGTTCTCTTTCTTTGCATTCCCAGGAAGAGCAATTTGGGATGTACGCACTGTACAGCAAGAACAAGCCACAGTCTGACGCCCTACTTGCCAGTCATGGGAACACCTTTTTCAAAGTAATCACCTTTCATCATCTCTCCAATATCTACAGTAGAGACAGCAGCATATGCATGGAATTACTTATGTTTTCACTGTACAGTCACTTAGTGCTCATGGTGTGTTTGATGTCCTTGTAGAATAAGCAGCAGGAGCTGGCTGATAAGATGGACTTGGCCTCCTACCTACTAAAGCCTATCCAGAGAATGAGCAAGTATGCTCTCCTGCTGAAGGACATGATCAAGGAATGCAGCAAAACCCAGGAGCAGGAACTTCACGACCTCAGGGCGGCAGAAGAAATGGTGAAATTTCAGCTTCGCCATGGCAATGACCTGCTCGCCATGGATGCCATCAGGGGATGCGATGTAAGCATTTAGTAAAAGGAAATAATGCAGCATTTTCTGTTTAAATCAGTTGTTCAAAAGTCTTATTGTCAGTTAGTGACAGCTGTCATTCTGGGTGCTCATATTTCAACAGTGAAATTAAAAATGGTGCGCATGCTTTCAGTAAGTCGCTAGTGTAATAACAGTGGCTGTGATGTTGATCTGCTGAGCACCTAGATATAAAAACCCAATCTTAAAACCACAAAGTGGATCTAAAAAGAAAATATATATCTGATTATACAGAACATTAGTAGTGAGGTTATTCTATGGGGAGGGTGGTTTCAATCTTGTTGTGTATGCCATAGCGCACTACCACCAATACAATATTTTTTTTATTCCTAATAGCTGAATATGTCTGTCTCTATACAAGGAGGTATCTTTGTTCATTAGCATTTTATAAAATGTTTGCTTTTGCTAAATACTGTATTTATATTCAAAAACAGTAAAGTACTGTTTTGGACAATTGTCATGAAGAGTAAACTACTGATAGAAAAATGCTGCAGGTTTCTGGTACCATAGAACTGTAAAATTGTCCCTGTGAACACAGTGTGTAAATGGGGAAGGGAGAGCCACAACTAAGCACTCTAGACTCCAGTCCCTAATTATTAACTCACCCAGCATTACTAGCATCAGCTGGCAGCCTTCAAATTCCACCTTGCTCAAGTGGACTGGAGCTACCTAGACTCCATTCAGGACATTGACACAGCCTTAGACTATTTCATCAATCAGCTCACCAAGGCTTGTGACTTATTTGCCCCCCTTCAAAAGAGGCAAGGTCCGAGGAACAAGTGGTGGCTGGCTCACTCCAACCCTTATGACCCAGATGCGAGAAAGGAATAACCTGTGGCATTGAGCCAGAGCCACTGGGGCACAAGGGGACTTACAAAAGTATAGGACCACTAGGAATAGATGCACTAGGGGCATAAGGCTGGCTAAAGCAGCCTACTTCAAAGAAAAGCAGGATAGTAGTTGGTGAGATCGTAAAAAATTTTAGGGAATCTAAAAGACCTTCTGGGTAAGGATTACAGATCCCAGCCAATGATGCTTAGTAACCAAGGAACCATCACCCAGGACCCAGATGAGATTGCTAACATCTTCAACAGTGCTGTTACAGATCTCAGTATATACTACGCCCAAATGCTTCCTCCATGGCAGTTGACTCCCACAATCAAAGTGGTCCTTTAAATTCAGTCTTCCCTCATAACCCCCACATCCCACAGTTCTGTTTAAGCCCATTACCAAAGCTGACACAAAATATGTAAAATGGGTACTGGGGAAAACGTGGCTGGGCAGTGACGAAGTAGGCATAAAAATGGTAGCCCTGACCCTAAACGAACTTGCACTGCCGCTAACCAACATTTTCAACTTTTCCCTCCATTACTCCCAATTCCTGTGAATCTGGAAAACTGCACTGGTCCCCCCATCCACAGAAGTGGAGACTGTACCCTAGTATCCGACTGTAGACTTACATCCATCCTCTCCCCTTTGTCTAAGGCCCTGGAGAGGATAGTTTCAGAACAACTGGTCGAACATCTGTGCAAATACAATATCCAATGCCCACAGCAACACGGTTCTAGGAAATTACACAGCACAAACACTGCCCTGATTGAGTACACCAGTTTCATCCATGAGGCACTGGATAGTGGAAAACTGGTGGAAGCCATCTATATTGACCTAACAAAGGCATTCAACCTGGTCAACCACTCCATTCTTCTTGCCAGGCTTCACACCCTGGGTCTCTGCCTGGACACAATCTCCTGGTTCAGCTGCTGTCTCTCACAAAGGTTCCAATGAGTAAAGATCAGTGGGACATTATTGGAGGCCATCAAGGATCACTCTTAGGGCTCCTACTATTCAGGCTATTCATAAACACCCTCCCCTCAGCCTGCCCCTCAAAAGTGCTCCTGTATATGGATGATGCAGTCATCTTCAACAGTAGCCATCAGCAGGGGTCCTTCTCTGAAAAATTTCAAAGTAGCTTTGAGGATCTAGAGAGATGGTTCAGTCAGAATAAACTACTGATGAACTATAAAAAGACAAAGGCCATGCTGTTTGCTGGGCCAATGCAAGACAAAAGACCTTCCCACTCATCATCTTAAACAACAAAGGAGAACTCCTAGAACGAGTCATCACCTTTAAGGAGTCACACTTGATGACTATCGTTTGCCCCTCATGTGGATAACGTAGTAAAGACTATCAACATAAGATTAGGGATACTATTTAGGCACAGACACTACCTCACCCCTGCAGCTAAACAAATGGTAGTAAATAGCTCTCTTCTCCCAGTAATTGACTACGGCCTACCAGTATACAGTTCAGCCACTGACACAGTCCTCAAAAGAGTCAGGCTAGTGCTAAACAAGGCCTGCTGATTCGTGCTACAGGCAGACAGGTTTACCCACATCTGTACACTATATGCACACACTAACTGGCTCTCAGTGCAAGAGAGAATCAAGTTCCAGATCTGCCTAATAGGGAGGAAGACGTTCGTGAGCCTCTCCCCCCACCCCCAGCCTTACAGGTCTGTAATCCCCCCCCCCACACACACACTAGTAGCAGGTCTATGTCCACTACCCTCCAGTCTTTTGGAACTACTCCTGCATGAATTGAGTTATTGAATAGCCCTATTAGTGGTTAAGTCAATTCTGCCACCAATTCCTTGAACATCCCATCCAGCCCTAGGGCTTTATCTACCTTTAGGGCTTCAAGCCCATTCTTTACCCTTTCTCTGATAAATACCAGCTGCCTCATTTCAGGAATGCTCCTGACAGACGCCTTTATGCCTCTTTCAGGCGGGGGCCCACTGTCTTCCCTTGTGAAGACAGAGTAGAAGTAGCAGTTAAGGATAACTGCTCTTTGTTCATCTTCCTCTATTACCCTTCCCCTTTTGGAGCCCAACAATACCCCTTCCCTGCTTCCTTTTTTCCTTAATGTGTCAGAAGAATTAATCTCAATTCAAGGGGGAGCTCTTGCAGCACGTAATACCATTAGGACTAGGCCACCAGGCATTGGACCCCATGGAAAAAACTTCTAGCTAGCAGTCTATGGTGGGGAACCGCCCATGATGTCGGCTCTGCCCCGATGTCAGACGTAGTATAAAGGGGGCAGTCCCCTGGCACCACCTCAGTTCTTTTCCTGACGTCAACCCACTAACATTGGATCCATGGATGCCACTGTTGCCATCAACTGCCATGTCTTCCCTTGTCAATCTTCACCATTCATTACTTCCTATGAATTGTAAGCGGGAAGCGCACCCATACAAAGCTTTTTTTTTTTTTAAAAGCTAGCTCTACGGCGGCCGCCCTCGAGACCGGCGCTTGCGTCATCTGCGCGGTGGCGTTATAACTACGACTCCTCCTCCAACTCAGTTCTGTTTCTCCCGCCGTCGAGGCAGCACCTGCCTGCAGCGGAGAAGTTCGTTCGTGCCTGCGCAATAGTTTGAGCCGACTCCTCTTTTCGTTAGCACTGGCGGCCGCCATACCCGCGGTAAAGACTGTTCTTTTTTTCTATCTGTATCGGACGTCCGGTGTTTTCCTGCTGTTTTACCTTAATTGTTTGGCGTTATGTCGGTTCTGGGCGAGCGTTTTTCTAAGACGGGCCATGCCCCGATGCGTCGGTGCTCCTGTGGCCGGCATTTCTCCGTCTCGGACCGGCATGACGTGTGTCTTCGATGCCTGGGACCCAACCATGACATGGATTCGTGCGATGCCTGCTTCTCCATGGACCGTCACATCCTCGAAGTCCGCGCGTTCAAGCTCGGCAGGGCCCCGCCGACTTTCAGGGGACGGCGTCGTTCACGGGACTCCCAGGTAAGGTCTTTAGGCCCTTCCCCCGGGTCCCCTCTCGGGCCTATACAGTCCGCGGAGGAGGGGGCTTCCTCATCTTATCTTGCGAAGAGAGCTCCTTCCACGGTGTCGAGGCGTAGCAGTTCCCCAGGGCCGCGGCGTCGACACCGCCTCGGCAGTCACCTCCTCGGAGGTGCAGGCTCCCCAGTGTCGGGGCCCATGACTTCTGGGCGGACACGGCGGACCCTCGGCGCGCCTTCTGGCGCCGTTTTGGATCCCAGCGCTGTTCGCGGTGCGGTGATGCGCGTTTCGGATCGGTGCCATTCCAGCGCCCCGGTGATCAGACAGCGCCGCTGGTGGTGCCTTTGGCCCCCAGCGCCGTGGGCCTGGTTTCTCCTCCTCGCGGTGCGGCTCCGTTTCCGGCGCGGGACTGGTGCCGTTAAGCCGCTGGTGCTGCGGGGGCTGGGACCGGGCCTGGCTGTTGCTGATGTTCGAGGGGTCAGGCGGGCGCCGCCTCTGTGCGGTGCCGTCCAGGCGCAGTTGCTCGGGGACCCCGTGGTAGCCAGTATTGAGGTCCTGCTGGTCTCGTCCTCCTCGGAGGCCGGCGTTCAGGCGTGGACCCATCCTGGCACCCCACTCTTCCGGGGTCTGGGTCTCCTGTGGCACAAGGTACCGAGGCGGCGCAGGCCTCCTCTTCCCCTTCCGTCCTCCCCTGAGGGGTCTCCGGCTGGGGTTGGCCTTGAGTCCCAGGGGGCGTGGGGGTGACTAAGGGGGAGGCTCCCCCTCCCGGGGGACCAGTGACAGCAGCCCTCCCGGGTTCTGTTGCTCCCTCTGGGGGGCTGGGAACGCTGTGGTCGAGGAGGAGGGCTCTCTCGGAGTCCGAGGGGTTGAGGGGCAGGGGGACAGGACCTCGGTCTTCTCTGGGCACCTCAGGGGGGGTGGCCAGGAACCATAGTGCTGAACCCCACCCTTCCCTCCGGGGCTCTAGGGTGCCCTCCGGTGGCGTTGTTGTGGGCTGCCCTTCTGGATCCATGCAGTCCCGACTTCGTCGCAGGTGAGGTTCTCCCCCTGGGCTCTTCCAGGCTCCGCTTCCTCAGGGTTCCGTCTTGCGGCCTGGTTTGTTGTCCGGGATCCCGCCAGCTCAGGCTCCGTTCCCCGGATTCCAGAGCCCTGGCAGAGATCTTTTGCCTCCTCGTAGGTGCCCCTCTCCCATCTCTCTGCCTCCACCACCCCTGCTCCCGGGCCATGTCGGTCCTACGGGTCCATTATCCTGGGAGCAGTTCAGAGGTTCTGCAGCGGCCTTCCCTTCATACATTAGATGTATGCATGAGTGGGTCTTTCGACTCTCCCCACCGCCGCAGGAGTCCTCCTGAGCACTCCAGCTCTCCATCATCCTCGTCTCCCTCCTCTGAGGAGAGAACCCTGCTCATCTCTCCTCCGATGCTGATTTCACTGAATATCAGCGATTCCTTCGAGGATGGTGAGGGACCTGGATCTCCTACATTGGAGAGACAATACCGAGCAAGGACGCGTGAATTCCTTGGAGAATTCAGCCCAACACCTGGTGGTACCTTCCTGGCCTATCCCTTCCAGGAGGCGCCCATCCGTTCCTGGCAGTCGCACAGCTCCTTCTCCAGCCCCGCTGACTGTCAGAGTAGGTATTGTGCCCCTCGAGTCTCTAGGTACTCTCCCCAACCCCCTTCTGGCTTGGTCTGCCTTGACACTCCCTCCGGGCGCGCTGACGACCCGCCCTCAGACCGGACTCTCTACAGTTGACGTTGGAAGCGAAGAGTGTTCTCTTCTTCTCGTGCGGCTGCTTGTATAGTATCACATCAGGCTCACCACGCTGCCTACAGTCGGCACCTGTGGTCGATGCTCTCAGCTTCTAGCGTCGATGCCTGATATGAGGCAAACCAGACAAGCTGTTGCCCTCTCTGCTATAGGCCTGGAGCTGGCAGAGACGCAGGAAGGGCATCTTATGGCGCCAATGAGGGTGGCTTCCAGGCTTGCGGGGACAGCGATCTGCATTAGGCGGACGGCATAGCCGTCTTTCAAGGTTGTCACCCTGGCCCGGCGTAGGTGATGGCTCCGCCTTCCGGGGACCCGTCTCTTTTCCTCCAGAGCTAGGAGACTTTTGCAGGGGCTATCTCCGTCTCACGTCCTCGGGAGGCACCTCCTAGCTCTGATCACTTAGGCTTCTGTGAATTAGCCAGGTCTTCCTTCTGTTTCTCACCAACAGGAGGCTGGGGGTTTTGTTCCCTCAGGGTCTTTACCCCTTCCCCCTTCTGGGGGAAGAGGGGCTTGGTACTCACTCAGGAGTAATGAATGGTGAGATTGACAGGGAAGATATGAAATTACGTGCCTACCGTAATTCTTGATCTTTTCTTGTATCTTCACCATTCATTACTACCCTCCACCTTCCCTCAGTGGCCTCCTTCTGTGGCATCTCCCTCCCGTCTCGTTCTTCCTCTTACTGACCCTTATGCAAAAAAAAATTAAAAAAAAAAAAAAAAAAAACATCTCTCTATCCTTGCCTTTTTCCTTAAGGTCCAGAAATTATTTACTCTAAGATTAGTGGGCTTTTGTTGCAGGAGTCCTGGGTGGTGAGGGAGCTGCCCGACTATCTCACCGCCATGTTTTCAAGCAGAGCACTCTAGGGACTTTGCCTGACTCTGTCTGTGCAGTGTTGGTCCGCAATATTCTGCTAATCAATTACTAAGCCTAGAAATCAACCTCCTTTTTGCAGAGTAAGAGGAGCGATGCGGTTATACAATCTCTCTCTTGAAACTGGGGAACTCTCTCCAACTGCTTTGAAGGCAATCCCTGGCTTCTCAGGTCATGATTTTCCTCATAAGCCTGTGAGTCATGCTCTGTTCTGACCCCCTCTTTTCAAGGGCCTTCCTGCGAACAGTGCTGCAGGAAAGCGGTGCCAACCTTGGCGGATCTTGCCAGTTTCAAGTCTCTACCTGCCTTGACATAGCAAGTCCGATTGAGTTCCGTTATATTTCTTACAAACTGCCTTTGAAAGGCTAGTTCTTTCTATACCCTTTGAGCAGCTCTACATGCTGCTGGAATCAACCTTTTCCTAGCCGGCTCTTCCAGAGCGAAGGCCTGCTCAATCAGGCCAGGAGCCCTCAGCTAGGATTAAGGACCATGGCATGTTGAGGTCAAAGACTATGCCCTCCTTAGTCTGTCTAGCGGGTTCGGTGAACCTTCTCTTCAGCACTACCAATGGGGATTCTTGCTCCCTTGTTAAGTCGAGCCTTAAGCCTCTCAGCTAACTATGCTCGTTGGGCATTATTGTCTCCTCAACATCCCATTTTTTCTTCTTCTTCTCTCTACTTCATACTTTCTCCTTCCCTTTTCTCTCTATCTGTTCCTCCTAGAGTTGCCCCGGTAAGGAGGCCCTGCGATCCCTTAGGGCAGGAATACTCTCTCCTGTGTCTATTCTCCATCGGCTTATTCCTTTTCAGTTTATTTTCCTTCCTCTGCTATCCTTGGCTATCTTGCCTCCTTCTCTTTTTCCACAATATAAGTTTTTGCCTCTCCGGCTCACAGAACTGAGTTGGAGGAGGAGTCGGTAACTATAACGCCCCCTCACGCATGACGCATAGGCGTCGGGTCTCGGGCGGCCAGTTAGAACTAGCTTTTAAAAAAAGTTTCCTGTGGTGGTGCGCTGCCTCCGGCTTACACCCAATAAGTAATGAATGGTGAAGATACAAGAGAAGATCAAGAATTACGGTAGGTACGTAATTTTCATTTCTTGTACCTCACACAGTTTACTCGTAGTTTGTTTTCATCATTGTTTTACTTCAAGAAAGTGCATGTCTTCATCAGCTTCTCAGCGGTGAAAGTCGAAGTGCATGTGTGAGAAGCAGATCCCGGCAAGGGACGGCCACTCTGCCTGCCTGATCTGCTTAGGCCCAGACCACTGGTCTGATGACTGCCCACACTGCCAGAAGTTTAATAGTAAAACTTGCATCCACCGCCTCAAAATGCTCAAGGAGCAACAAGTGGCCGCCATGCAGAAGATCCAGTCGGGACATAGTTCATCCTCCTCAGCCAGGGAGTCTCCCTCAAGGAGAAAAGATTGGGAGGGAAACACCATCACCAGGAGAAGGAGAGAGCCCAAAGTCCCCTCACAGACCTTCTGCTTCCACCACCTCCGATGGGAGGTCGGAGTCGGTTCCCCCAGGTACCACAGCAGTTTCAGGGGTTACTTAGAAGAAGACCACCACCTCATCGCACCAAAAAGATAGGGAGTCTTCATCCCAGGGGCGTTCGTCTGCCGAAGTTCCCTTGGCCCACTGACCCCACAAATCCTCACATGGGTCAACCCAAGAGGGACAGGCGTCTGCTTCGGGCAAACCCTCAGAAACCGTCACCCGTAAACACTCTGGTTCATCCGAGAGGCATAAAAAGTCAGACAATTCCACCAGCTACCAGGAGGTCGTCAGGTGCCGGATGCCTCCTCCACCCAAGGAGAGGGTGATGTCAGCCTCCGAAGGTAGGCAAACTACCACCCTCTCTGACTCTGCTTCGGAGATGGACCAGGCACCGCTGGCCAAAGAGCGGCCATCAGTCCCAGAGGACCAGCGGTCAGCCCAGGCGATCAAGGCCCCAAAAGACAAAACTACAAGGGCTGAGGACACCCAACTGCCTCCTCCTAAGGTGCCGGACACCAGACCTCAAGTGGGCTCAGCACCAAGAGACAAGACCCCATCAGGCCTGGCACCAGGGACACCTATAGACAAGGTGCCCCAGGACCAGACGTTGGCACCTGAAGGACCACAGGGTCCCTCCAGCGTACCAAACCTGACCCCCACGCCCAGTTGTTCCTTTAGCTGAGGTGGGAGCACTCTTCAGCACCTGGTGGAACACCATAAAAGGGGATTTTCTCCCAAAACCCAGGGACCCATCCCTGGTCTGGCCACCACCCAGGGATCAGTCGCCTAGGCGACCTTCCCCACTGATGGAACATCCGCCGCCTGATGAGGACGATAGGAGGATGCCTGGTTCAGGTGGCAGAAAGAGGCATCCATCGTCCGTCCCATCCACTAGCGGACACCCACCATTGACCTCAGGAGAGGACACCAGAGACTCCTCCTCCGAGTATTCCGTCAAGAATGAATTACCTATTCCATCTCCAGATCCAAGAAGAGATTCACCAAGGTCACCTCCAGATGACCCATCCTTCTTGGACATTATGAAGCAAATCCAAGCTTTCTACCAGTGAGACAAAGAAGAGCTGGACCCCGAGTGGCCCCGTTTGGCAGAATTTCTGGGGATGGGCACTACTGAACCTAAACCCTTGGTCATTCCCCCATTGGTAGAGCCCTTCCAAGATGTCACTAAATCGACATGGAAGCACCTTGCTACCATAACCGCAGTACCAAGAAAAGCAGACAAGCTCTATAAAATGCCTAAAGGGGAGTCTTTCTTAGGCGTGCACCCAAAAGCTGATTCTATGGTACTGATAGCTGCACGTGGCAGCGCACAACAATCAAGACACATGAGCACCCAGCTACCAGACCCAGAGTCCAAAAAGCTGGACCAGATGGGCGTTAAGTTATACTCATTAGCTACCTGCATGGTCAGGTCATTAAATGTTCTTGCCTACATGGTCACATACCAAAAATCACTGTGGGCAAAAACCATGGACCTGGCTAAGACCCAGCCAGACTCGGAGGGGAAGGCAGAACTTCTCGCTGTCATATAAGTGGGTATGGATATAGAAACGAATGTGCTAAGGAGCTCTTACAACTCCGCAGACATGGCAGCAAGGGCAGTAGCCACAGGTATTTGCATGAGGAGGCATGCCTGGCTGAGAGTTTCGGGTTTCCACCAGGATTTACAAGATGCCGTCTTGGACGCTCCCTTTCAGGGACCCATCCTATTTGGCCAGGAGACTGAGAAACTTATAACTGGACTGCAAGACTCTGGCAAGGCAGTATCTGAGGAAGACCATATGTATAGATCAGAACTGCAGACCACCTGGCGCCGTCCCTTTTGAAGAAAACAGGGACAGCAGTGGGTTCTCTCACACAACAGTAGTGCAGAAGCAGACTTAGTTCGGCTCAGGTAGATTTACCTTTCTGTTGCTGCTAAGTTTGTGGAAGGGCAGGAGTGAAGGATTTAGTTGCTGGTAAGCTTGGAACTGTTTGTACTTGTTTGAGTCTGTTACCTTTAGGGCAGGTCTCATATTTCCACGGATTTTGGGGATCTGTTTTTTTTTTTTTTTCCTTTCTTTTTTCTTTTTTTGTTGGGGCTTGTCCTCTTCGAACATAGGGTAAAGGGGTCCTCAGCTGATTGTTTCTGGACTCAGCCAGAAGGTAATCCCACCCACCCCTGGGCTATTCCTCTTTTATAGGGTGTGGGCCCATAGTGTTACACCTTCCTACACCACACAGGAAGTTCCACACCATGGAAAGGGAAGAGCATAGGGGTTCATCTAGATGGCATACTTAGGTTATATTGCAGGCCAGGTCACATCAGACATGACAGGAGTGGTGCAGTACAGTGGCTGTGGAGTAGCAGTCTTCAGGGAGACGTTCTGGAGGCTGTGATGCTGCCCTATCTGCAGGCACCTCTCTGGGCTGAGGGAGGAGGTTGCCTGTCTCCATGCAGAGGTGGCCAGGTTACAGGTGGCATCCACCCCCACCCAGAGACCACTGGGTCCACAGCATCAACCTCAAAGTTTGCCCAGAAAGAAGGATGACTGGACCACAGTGGGCTCAGGGAGAATGGGGAGGGGTCAGGAACACATCTCCCAACCAGTCCAGCATAATAACTCCTATGCTATTTTGAAGGAATGGGACTGCCCCACACAGGCACCCACAGCTGGGACCAGGGAGAATGGTTGGGACCTCCAATCCGGAGTCCCAGGAAAGGGGGGCAAGGGACCCCAGAGTAGAGGGAAGCTTCTCCTAGTGGGGGACTCTATTGTATGGGATGTGAAATTAGGGACAACTAGCAGGGGGAGAGGGAGGTCAAGTGCCTCCCTGGAAGTGCTGCATGGAGGGATGTGAAGCGAATCCATAGGATCGATGGGGCGATAGCCAGGAGGGAGGAGCTGAATGTCAGTGTCCACCTGGGGACCAATGACTTGGCGAGGAGAAGGGTAGAGTTAACCAGAGTCCAGGAGGATTTCAGTAACCTGGGAGAGGACCTGAAATGAGTAGCACATTCTGTGACATTCTATGAGGTGCTACCTGTCCAAGACATGAGAGAGGCCAGGGCACTGCACATCCAAACCTTCAACTCCTGGTTGAAAGATTGGTGTGGAAGGGAAGGATTTGGCTTCATAGAGGACTGGGGGTGAACCTGGGCAGATGCGAGCTTGTATCAGGAGGATGGTCTGCATCTGTCTGGAAAGGGGACCTCAGTCCTTAGTGAGAAGTTGGAATGCTTCAGCAGAGAGCATTTAAACTGGCCGAGGGGGGCGAGCCAGGAGAGACAGGTGGCTTAGGAACACCCCCCTGTGAGAACATGCAAAAGTACAAATTGACAACAAGAACAACGCAAGTGAGCAGTGAGGGGCAGGCAGGGAAACTTTTATAAGGGGATGGGGGCAAGAGCACATGAGCATGAATACTGGGGGGGGGCAAAGTAGAGAAAACAGGAACAGAGGGAAGGTAGGGAGTAAAACATGGAAGGTCATGTTCACAAATGCCTGCAGTCTGGTCCAGACCTGGATCATAGCAGCAATAACAGAGACATGGTATTCTGCTACTCACAGCTGGGATGTCAATGTACCAGGCTATACACTGTTCAGAAGGGACAGGGAAGGTAAAAAAGGAGGGGGGTAGCCCTGTACGTCAGAGAAGACATAAAGGCTACAGAAGTACAGGGAAGTCAGAGGGAGGCCAAGGCAATGTGGGTCACCCTTGAACCAGGAAATGACACAGCAATACATACAGGAGTGATCTACAGACCTCCAGCACAGAGGCAGGAAGTGGGCATGGTACTAGTGGAGGAAATTCATGACATGGCAGCTAAAAGTGAAATCCTGTTGATGGGAGATTTCAATATGTCGGATGTAGATTGGACCACCCAGACAGCTGCTTCAATCAGAAGCATGGCCATCCTGGAATTCCTACAGGGAGCTGGACTCAGACAGCTGGTACATGAGCCAACCAGGGACAAATCAATTCTAGCTCTGGTATGGACCAATGGGAACAGAGTCAAAAGAATCCAGGTGGAAGAGCAGCTGGGATCCAACAACCACCACATGGTGTGGTTTGACATGGAGACAGGGACTCAGTTAAGCCACACAAGGGCAAAAGTATTAGATTTCAGGAGGGCAGATTTCAATTAAAAGGGTAGATGTTTAAAAGCAGCTTTGGAGAAGGTAGAGGTAATGGAGGGGGTGGAGGAACACTGGGGGAGACTGAAAGAAGCCATTCTGGAGGTAACTAACCAGTGCATTAGGATAGTGGCCAAAGGGAAAAGAAGAAAGAAACCACTATGGTTTCCTTTTTTTTTTTTACTTTTTATTTGATTTTTATGCAAATAGCATACAATTACTCTGTGCAATATAGTACAGCATATGAAAGTTAGCATAAAAAGGATATACAGATATGAGAGCTATTGCAACCTTTGGAACAAGATATGGGGGAAATCCAAATATACGGTAATCACACAAAAAGTTATTTCAACTGGCTGTTGCTGCCAGTGCTCATTTTTGGAAAAGTTCACTGAAGAGATTAATCTAAAAATAAGTCAGGACCGGGCTATTTGCCCTTAATTATTGTCTGCTCAGAAACAAAGATAGCTCCATTTTTATCTCCCAGTGTGCTCCCACAGCATCCTCTAATCTAAATCCAAAATAAGAATGTATCCAGTCAGTTTTAGAATCAATCATATACTGCCTTGCCTACTAATAAAATCTCATTGTTATGCTCAGATTAAAGCCATATTTAAACAAGAAAATAAAGGTTTCAAAATTAACCCAAACAGAAAAGCAGTCATTAAAGCAGTCATTTTTCCAGTCACTGCAGACTCATTTTGAGCAGTTGAGAGAAAGGCAAAAGCAATTCAGCTAGAAACTAAAAATGAGTTACAGTCATACGTTACAGATCAAGCGTCGTCCAAATCGGATTCTGAGGATACATCTCCTTCTCTAGCTGCGTTTTCAACTTCCAGCTTTGTCACCAATTTAGCCACTTTATTAGGATTGGTGTAGATATATGCTTTTTTTGCCCACCATGACATGCAGGCATGCTGGTATCAACAAGTTATTTGGTATGTCCATCTCTCGAAGCTGTCCCCGAGTGGCGTCAAGACCCTTTCTCTTCATTTGTGTGGAGTATGATAAATCTGGGAAGAACAGCACTTTCGAACCATCCACCTGGAGGTTTCATTTAATTCACATAGGATCCTGTCTCTCACTACCACCGAAGTGGTCACCATCATCATAGTCCTGGCTCCTTCCATGGACATTCTCGCTCTCCGGATATTGACCCAATAGGCTGTCACCATAAGACCATGAAGAAATAGGCCCAGGGTCTCCGATAACCAGTTGCACAAGTAGCCAGGTAGATCTTCATTTTCTGATCCCTCCAGGAGTCCAGTACTCCAGACGTTTGAGGCTCTGGACAGATTTTCAAAGTGTTCTAGCTAAGACTTTAGAAGGACCTGTTCCTTCACACAAGTTGAGGCTGCTGCTTGGGCTCACTCTGATGCCCGCTCCATCACTTGAGTAGATTCCACCAGCCCATCTACTTTTTGCTCCACTAAAACCATATGTGAGTGGTAGGAATCGATTTTCTGGTCCATAATTTGGGCTGTTTTAGTCAGTTGTAGAACCGCTGACTGCGGGGAATCAAGCGTTGATGGTCCCAAGTCTCTGATCTTTTCAGCAGCATCAGGCAAAGGTGCAGGCATTGATGGTGGCCTAGGCGCTCCGCCACGAGGGGCAAAGAAATTAGCTTTTGTCTCTGCGTTCTTTCAACCCATTGCAATAAGTTTGGTATCTTCTGGTAGGTCTAAGCCTTAAGTGTTTAGTTTTGTTACTCTCTGCAGCTAATTTGGATCAAAACGAGCAAACTGGCATGAAAATTGGATGCTGTAGCAGGAGCTCCCTGGAAGTATGTCTCTACAGCTAGGCAGCTGGCCATGCCCCCTACCACTATGGTTTTCTAAAGAGGTGGGAGACAAAGTAAGGGCTAAAAGAGCAAGTTTCGGGAAGTATAAGGGGACCCAAAGGGAGGACGACAGGGAGGTGTACCTTGAAAGTCTCAGAGAGGCAGGGAAGGCTGTTAGGAAAGCCAAGGCACAGACAGAGGAGGGTTTAGCGCGGTCTGTGAAACAAGGGGACAAAACATTCTATAGGTACATCAGCGATAGAAGAAAAACCGGAGTGGGGGGGATTGTGAGGCTCAAAGGGGTGGAGGAAGAGTGTAAGGAGGGGGATCTAGATAAGGTAGAAATACTGAACAAATACTTCTGTTCAGTATTCACTGAGGAGGGAGAGGAACAAAGACCAAAGTTGGGGAGCAGAGGTAATCGGGGGGGGAAGAAATGGACACCAATCCATTCACAGCAGAGAGAGTTCTGGAGGAACTCACAAAGCTGAAGGTGGATAAAGCCAAGGGGCCAGATGACATACACCCAAGGATATTAAGGGAGCTGTGGAGGGAACTAGCAGCACCTCTGGCCACCCTGTTCACAGAGTCACTCAACACAGGCATGGTTCCAGAGGATTGGAGGAAGGCGCATGTAGTCCCACAAAAGTACAAGGATCTCAGGAGTGGAGAGAGCAGCAAGCAGAGGGGATGAGAGAGGGGAGTGATGAAATGTAAGAGGGAAGGGACCCAAACCAGTATTTGGATATAGGAGGTGCAGTGGATCTGGCGTCATGAGGAAAGGGGAAGAATGGATAAGGAGGAGGAGTAAAGTGAACAGTGATAAGTACAAGTGGGAGAGTTAGTAGCAAAGTGGCAAAAAGAGTTGCAGAGGGTATCCAGTCTGGCCAGGGAGGTGGAGGGGGCAGTGCCATAGACCATGTATATATAATCAAAAGACTCAGTGCACCATTTTGGTAACAAGCTGTTGGCAGACCTGTGGAGACCATCTTTGTTACAGCACAAGGTGCCAAGCTTAGGGTGGAGCTTTGCACAGATGGTGTCAGAGGAGGCAGAGAAGTCATGCTTGCTGTCTAGACACACACCAGGGTACTTGAAGGATTGAATCACTTGTGGAAGGGAACCATCTAAGGTGGAGAAGATGGACAGAGTAGGGTGCCTGGTCAGTTTCTGGCTGGTACCAAAGATCATGGACACAGTTTTCTCTGTGTTGACCCGGAGTTAGTTGGATTGGAACCAGTGCTGGACGTTGTGGAAGTCTTGCTGGAGCAAACTTTCTGCAGCTGTAGTAGAGGGACCAGAGATGTAGATCACTGTGTCATCTGCATACTTGTGAACTTGCAAGTTGACACAGATAGGGAGGAGGTCATTATGAAAAATGGAGAAGAGTATGGGACCCAAGAAGGAAGCCCTGTGGGACCCTGGCCTGGATGTGATGTGGGTGTGACAGGGTACAGCAGGACAGAATTGCCTCCTGTCTAGTGGGTTCCTTAACCAGCTGCACCAGCAGGCAATCTTGCAATGTATCCCGCATGGCCTGACTTGTGGTGCGCCTGGTTGCTAGAATGTCCAATTGATATCCTGCAGGTTCATTCAGTTTATTGTGTTTATAAGTTTATGATGTGTGTGATTAGAGTGATTATGGTTACTGGAGTGTGATCAATTTAGGGGCAGCATTGAAAAAGAATAAATTGACAAAGTCCACAAAAATGGTAAAAAAAAAGGGGGGGGGGGACAAGCTACAAGTTCGTGAGCTAGAGAAGTTCTTGAGATACATGTTCATTAGATCAGGATTGCACTATAGTGGTAAATTAGCCCAAATTTGGCGGACATTTACTTTGCATAGTCCTTTGAACATAAAACATTAAAACTTTCTGCATTTCTCTGCTCCTTCACTATACCTTGTGTGGTACCGTCAATTAAGCAGCAGCTAAACCAGCCTGACAAGAGTGATGTTATCATTTCAACACTGCAGACAACTTCTTTTTGCATTGACTGGTGCTTGTATTGCTTAAAGTGTTTAGTAGATCAAGAAAATGATGTTACCACTGGTTCCTAAAGAATATGCCTTAAAGTTTGTTCTAGTGAATAAATAGTTTTAGTATTTATGGACGTGCCTGTCTGGATGTACGACTCCTAATAACTTCATGCTTATTTGTTTTTTGAAAAAACTGCTTTACTTTTTTTCACTATGAAAATAATGTGTTGTTTAATTCTTTTTCATCTACCTACTCCCTAGTCCCAGGACACACCTGGAAACATGCTGCTTGCAGCTCAGTGTGTTTTTTTCTGAGCAGCAAAATTTCAAATATGTATATATTCACCGGTTTGAATAGATCTTGTTTTGCCCTGATTGGTTTTTTTTTTTTTTACAGTTTTATTTTTCATCTTCTTAATATGTTGTTAGCTGAGCTGTATGAACTCTAGAAATTTGCACACCAGTGAAACGAGGCACGTTTCTAAACTTGGTCAAGTTTGCAACCTGCAGTAATGGATTAAATTAAGGCAACATTTTTAATTTTTTTATGGCTGTTTGTCAAATGTAATACAAGTGTACTGTACACCATTCCAAAATAGCAGAGAATAATGCACTACTAATATATGGGAACATTTGAAGGTTACACAGTATTTGTCCTTTATGGGTGACATGAACTTATTTTACGACTAGGTTAATCTGAAGGAACAAGGCCAGCTGCGATGTCAGGATGAGTTTATTGTTTGGTGTGGAAGAAAGAAGAACCTCAGGCATGTCTTCCTCTTTGAAGACCTTATCCTGTTCAGCAAGACAAAGAAGATAGACGGTGGCTATGACATTTATGTTTACAAACAATCATTTAAGGTAAATGGAATGCACATGTTAGTTTGGCAAGTATGGCCTAATGGTAGTAGTGTGAGCTGATGGTGGCAGGGTGTACTGGGTGTGGGGAAGGCTACTGCTGCCAAAACTGGTTTTGGTGATTAGTCAGACCTTTTTTGTAGGACTGATCCTATCCCTGGTGCCTGTCAATGCTGCTACGAATCGAGAATATGAACCGAAATTTTGACCTGAAAATACTTGTGTGGTGAATTTACATTTGCTTATAATAAATGTGGAAGTTGGGCTTAGACTTGGCAAAAATAGCAGAGGACATGATATATTTTAGGGTGACAATCTCTGTACATTGAGCACTGCTTTACTAAAGGCATAATTGCATCACACTCTCGGGGGGGGGGCCACCTCATACAGCGAGTCTCAGGGCAGTTGGTGGCAAATTCACTTAAATGTCGACTTGCATGCTGGCTGCCATCTGTACATCTCAGATGCATGAATTTCAAAATGCCATGTCTGAGCTGGGAATCTCACTACTACTCCAATCTCTGCCACTCCTAGCTGTAGTGACAGCCAATAATGATATTTAAAAGATACAAATTAAGTAATTAATATAAAGACCATACACGAGACATACACTAAGTAGAAAACATGAAGCATTGTAGATTAGCATTATGAATACATTTAACCATAACTGTAGTGTACTGGCAATTTAAGATAAAACTATAATTCATTTGTTCTAGTCATTCATTTTATATATGCAGTGAGGTCTTGGGATCATGAACAGAAGATTACAAGAAGGAACAATACAGCAATAGTACACAAAGTGTTACAATAGTAAACATAGAACTCTCAAAATATTAAACTGTACAAGCCAGTCATTAAATTATTATAATCAATGGTCAAATCAATGTGTTGTTTGGGGTTTTCAGTGTATGGAGATATATATATATATATATATAGAGGGGATATGACATGGCCCGACTGAAGATATCATATTTATCTTCACGAGAGGCCAGTGATATCATGATATCTCACAGTGGCGAAGCCACGAGTGAGATATCTTGATGTCACTGCCTCGGTGAAGATAACATGATATCTTCAGTTGGGCCATGTCATATTCGGTTTATACAATGTATGCTTTGCCCATGCCCCCCAACACAACTCACTACGTGCCCCTCTCAATGCAATGGGTGACATAAAGGTGATGGCTCTAGTAATACAACCCCCCTTTACAGAAACGCTGCTAAAACAGCAGATGTCATTTATTGGTTAAGAAATATTTGGTGGATTCTGCTATTTATGGTTAGTTTTAAGAAGCATTATCTGGTTTATGATGCCATGCCCCCCCCACACACACACAGGGCTCCACATGGTTCCCCAACATAATAGATTATATAGGGTTTTTAAATATCTGGTTGATCCTGTCAGTTTAAAGTTAGTAAAAATATCTGGTTGATCCTGCTATTATTTTGGGAAAAAGTGACATTTTAAATGGTTATCTGGTCGATCCTGCCACTCTGAGTACTTTCACTTTCCCTAGAATTGTGGCGTGACCGGCTTATCAATATGACGCCTGTGGCGCTTCATCTTACTGTTGAAAACCCGCCGGCTCGGTCACTGCTGCACTCTGTGTGCAGTTTGAAGCTTTTTTACAAGAAAATACTGACAAATTACGGCGCATTCTAACTTACTGAACTTGGGGCACATTCTAAAAAACATTTGGGAATCTACAAATCGTCACTGTATATAGCGCTCGGTCACGCTACAATTCTAGGGAAAGTGAAAGTACTCAGAGTGGCAGGATCAACCAGATAAGTTTCGATATGACGTATAGGAACGTGGAGATAACATATGACGTATAGGAACATGAAGATAACAATGTTATCTTCATGGCCCATGTGAGATATCATGTTTTATACTCTCATTTATCTGACAACATACGTTGTATAAATATATATATATATATATATAATGTAAAATTACATTTGTTTTTAATTAAATACTATAGCATATGTCTTATCTGAACTATCAATCTGTCTAGCAATATATACTGATTAAGCAATACCTGGTGGAGATTATCTCCAAGATACATGCGTATGAGTTGTAATGATGACATGACAACAGCTGTGCAACTGGCTCTGGTATGCAAACTGATTAATGAAGTATTTTCTTTTGTCTTATCCCAGACAGCTGAGATTGGCATGACGGAGAATGTTGGAGACAGTGGACTTCGTTTTGAGATCTGGTTTCAAAGGCGGAAATCCCAAGATACTTACATCCTGCAGGCTAGCTCAGCAGAGGTCAAAGCAGTCTGGACTAGCATCATTGGGAAGATTTTGTGGCGGCAGGCTCTCAGAAACAGAGGTAAATGCAATATGCCCTGCAACTTAAAAAAAAAAAGCATGTAGTAAAGCCAGGAGTGAAAAAAGGCACCGTTCATCAAAAGGTGGACTCTTGTTGGTATGTCCAGTCCTAACACCAGCTTTGTTACCACGACATTTTAGAGAGGAATGAAGCCTTGCCAAGGTCACTCCAGTTGTAGAAGCCCATTAAATGATCATTCAAACAAAGTATTGAGCTTAGCTGTAGGCATCAGGAATCCTGAAATATATATTTATATATCTAAATCATCTGTAACATTTTTGTGCACGTTCAAAAAACTTGTTGTGTGCATTCTGTCATTAAGTGCACTTATGTCTGTGTAAGCAGTGGCTCCTGTCACTTCATTTACTTCCAGTGCTGAGTGGTGAGACGAAGGGGAGTCAGGCAGAGCCAGCAGTGATGTCGGGTTGATCGACCCTGGCAGACCACCCACCAAGACAGATATCCAGCAGCCGGATGAAATGACTTGGGGGATGAGTCACAGCAGCACCATTAGGCAGGTGCTGACCAGCTGATTATTTAAAAGAAAAAAGTATTTTTCAGCACCAGGCGGTGCAGCAGATAGAGGCCAAGGCCATGAGGGCAAGGCAGACACCACGCAAAGCACCAAAGAGATGGGCAAGCCCACAATTTATGAAACACTTGTTTTCTTACTTAAAACCATATACTATAAAAAAATAAAATATGGGCGATCATTCACAACTCACCTCGTGTTTCCATTTGGGGGTTGAAATAACAGCATGGACCTCTGGAGCTGCACTCTTGAGGTCCTTGTGCTGGTACTTCAACACCTCCATGGAAACAGGCTTGCTGTGTATGGACACCCATACATTATCCTAAATAATATATGGGAGACCACTCTCTCCTTTGAAAAAGATGTCTGGAAAAATAACACATATTGGTCTCCTAACTGTGACTCTATGAAGCACTAACACTACCCTAATAAAATAAATGGTGATATCATCAGTGAGAAACACCTAACAGCTGAGGTTCACTTTAAAGAAATACAAAATAATGCACCTGGGCCGAAGGAACCCTGGAGAGAGCTACTGGATGGGGGGAGTTGCTGTCAGCCACTACAGAAGAAAGGGATCCGGGGTCATCATTTCAGATGACCTAAAGGTGTCAAAGCAAAGCACAAAGGCTGCAGGGAGGGCAAGCAGTATGCTGGGGTGCATAGGCAGAGGTATCACTACCAGAAGGTGGGAGGTGTTGACGGCATTGTATAAAACACTGGTGAGGCCTCACCTGGAGTACTGTGTGCAGTTCTGAAGGCCGCACCTTTGTAAGGATATTGACAGGGTGGAGGCGGTCCAGAGAAAGGTGACAAAGATGGTACAGGGCTTGCACCAGAAAACATATGAGGACAGATTAAAGCACCTCAATATATACTCGTTGGAAAAGAAGTGGTATCGGGTGACGATAGAAACATTCAAGTATAAATAAAATGTGGGGCAACATCTTCCAATAGGAGGAGTGCAAGAACAAGGGGCATGATATGAAATGGAGGTGACAGGTTGAGGGAAATGGAGGAATTTTTTCTTTCACGGAGAGGGTGGTGGACGTATGGAATAGTCTGCTGCAGGAGATGGTAGGAGCGAGCACGATGGGGGGGAGGGATTTATACATGCATGGGACAGGCATAAGGGAACCCTAGAACTGGGAGGAGAGGATACAGCCGTTGATCAACTAGGGTCAGAGGCTGCAAACAAGGGGAGGGGTTACAGGCAGACTGGATGGGCCTGGCAGTCCTTATCTGCTGACAATTTCTGTGTTTCTGTATAAACTATCAAATGTGACGTAACCAAAAAAAAACTTTTTAAACTTTCCTACCTCAGCTTCAGAATTCTACTTTGATGAAACACATTCTTATTATTTTTTGTTATCCTACAACACTGCTAACAAAACATTCACACAAAAACTGTGTTAAAACAAGATACTGACTACATATGCTTTTGCATCTCACTTGACCTCTTACTGCTGCAGTATATAGAGCTGAGTAAATGGGTCAAAAACAGAACCACACCAGCAACAAAACATTTCTCAGTTGAAACATCCAAAAGCAGAAAAAAATTGCATTTTACTGACAGTTAAAATTCCAACACCTGTCCCCACCCCAAGCCAGCAATATCCAAAACAAAACAGTTCACACAAATACACCATTAAGAAGGATTGCAGTGCTTTCCAGACTTAAAGAAATACAGTTCCTTGAAGATTATTCACAAACAAATCAGAGAGAAAGGTAACTGAAGACACATTCACCTTCAGCACAGCAGTCGGATTGCTGAGCCTGAAAAGAGAACTGCAAATACAAATACAGTCAGAAATATACTGTAGTAGGCAGGAAGCAATGTCAGTCCTTTTCACAGAGAAAGAACTACGGGCTTTTCAACTTCTTTCACAAACAACTCACAAACACAGCAGATGGTCATTACCTTTTCAAACTCTGCTCACTGCCGGAAGCACTGTTGAATCTCCAGGCATGAAGCTCTAGCAGACATGCATTTCCTACTACTTGTGAGACACACACACACACACACACACTGACAGTTAAACTCATCTATACCTCATTTAATCATTTAATGTTAAAAAATGTTTAAAATGTCTGAAAAAAGTTCCAGTCATTTTCCACAACCCCAATATATTATACAAAACAAGCAAGAGCAAAAGGTTTAAACAACTCAAAAAAATTATATCTTGGAAGTTTAACATATACAATAATGGCTGGGGAAGTGTGCTTAATGAGAAATTAATAGTTGCCCGCGGTATGGGATGCTACATAAACCCCAAGGGCGAAGCACCGAGGGGTTTATTAAAGCATCCCATACTGAGGGCAACCATTAATTTTGAATTTAATCACACTTCCTCATCTTTTATTACTTATAATTTCTGGTCAACAATTTTTTCCAACTTTACTTTACTGTTTCAGTGTTGCAGACACACACACACACACACTCTATCTCGCCCCCTCCAAGACTATTTTTTCCCTGTCCTTCAGTTTTTGTGTTTTTTTTGGTTGCCTTTTTCAATATTTAGTTTGTGGTTTAATTCAGAAGAGCTTCACGAATCGCAATCATGATGACTGCTTACCCCAGTCTGGCAGGTTGTGGTCCGTCAGAGCCATTCTTCTGGCAGTTTTTGTACTCTGCAGCTGCCGAATGGTAGGATCAACCAGATATAAGTTTTTTGTGCTTTTAAATTGTAAGTGGTTTAAAAAAAATAAAGTAAAAATGATGGGAGTCTGTCTGGCGGCTCCTCGCTTTCCAGGATAAGGAGCCGCCATATTTTGAAACGCAGTTAGCCCACCCAGGACAAGATGAGCAATCAGTGAGAGAGAAGCTGTTTTTGATTGACTGGGTGCGTGCTCACCGTTATAACGGCAAATTATAACTGGTTTAGCCCATAGAAAAAAATTGCTGACCAGTTATTATATGGTAATAATGCCACTCGCCATTTAGGGTCATGCTCATCACCCCATTACACCTCTTGGATGCAGTTTTCTTCTTGTAGTCACATGTTTACCATCACTTATTCTATATATTTAAATATATTTTTACAGGACAGTCTATTAGGCCTGGAGGTTTGTTAACAGTAGGGTCCTGCAAAAGATGGGAAACAGTTACACAGACAATGATTACTAAATGACATTGTGTGTGAAAACAAAGTTACTTAATTGGGGCATTTAAATGAAAACACTGGGTAACAGATAAAGTGTAGAACTGCTGCAGAAATGCCCAATTAAGGCTTTTAGCATTACAATACATTTTTTTAGACCTGATGCATTAGTTGTTTACTGTCATAGAATGTGCCAGCTGTCATGTCAGCAGACTTATCCGCAGCCATCTTCCCTACACTATGCAGCTTCTGGCACGCAAGTTATGCTAATGAGGGCTACCTACTAATGACAGAGTTGGTAACCCTCATTAGCATAAGCTGCATGCCAGAAGCTGCCTGGTGTGAGCAAGATGGCCATGAATGAGTCTACCAGTATGACAAGCAGCGTGGTTCGTTGTCAGTAAATAACAAGTTCTTTATCAATAAATTACAAATGGAACAGGTATTAAAAAATATTCTTTAAATGCTAGAAGCCCTAACTGGACATTTCTGCAGAAGCTGCTGCACTTTATGTGTTATCCAATGTTTTACTTTAATGGTGCATCTGACGATTGATTGATTGATTTTTAAAGTGGTGACCAGAAAAGGCACACTGAGCTAAGGGTCAATTCCAGTTATTAACTGAGAGACGGGTACCTAGGAGAATGTATACCATTACCACAGCGAGGGCAACACAATGAAATCCTTTACAGTGACAACTTCAAATGGATTCGAGATTGGCGCTATAAAGAGATTTTGTATACACAGTGCCACTTTACTCAGTAGCTCCCCCCCCCCGAGTCAGCTGCGACTCGGAGTTGATTATATTAGAATGGGGAGGGGGGTGTGGTGGTCAGAGGTCCCCCTGCATGGTGGGGGTGAAGCCCCCTGCAAAAAACACCGGCAGATACTGATGGGCGAAATTTTGCCTGTCGGTATTGGAGATTTCTCTGTACAGCATGTCGGACAAACTTGTAGATGCAGCTTGGTGAAACCATAGGAGAATATCTCATATAGGCCAAAACAAAATAACAATATAAATACAGTGCAGACTAATACAAGTTAGTGCAAATGGAAAACAGTATGAACCTAAAACATGAGCACAAACAAAGGTACCATTGTTACATTTTGTGGCAGCAGCCTTGAATTTTTATTATGTACATTTGCATTCTATCTGATATGAGAAATGAATATAAAGAGTGAAAATGGCATCTGGAGCATCAGGTGGATATTATGTCCTCATTTCACTCCTGCCTGCCTGTGCAGTCAGTAGAACTATGCCTGTGTATTCAACACAAGTGTGCTACATCACCTTGCTCTGAGCATCATCAGCATTCGATTGTTCAGTTATTTTACTTGCTCCTGTTTGTAATGTATTTGTACTTTATACCACACTGTCGCTGTCTTGTTATATCTCACTTACATTGTGTTTCTTTATTTATTTATGTCTTTGGTGATTGGGTAGGTGCACTGATCCAAGGGACTGTTTTCAGGCATGACACAGGCCATAAACAATGGCACATTTAGCAGAACAGAATACAAGAGGAGTAACATGGCAGCAAAGAAGGCCATTAACAATGAGGAGCAGAGAATTATAGTACAGAGGATATTAACAAAAACAAGAATACAATAAGGTACAAGGTGAAGTTGTAGGCTAGTGACAAGTCCCTATACATCATCACAGGAACATGGAGAACAATACAGTAAGGTGACAGATTACCAGGTAAACCATATAAAGTGCAATTTCAAAAAGTCACGCCAATAACAAAATCAAGTAACAACCAGGCGGATATTCAAAATTCAGTGCAACAGTCCACAGTAAGCAAAGTGCAGTGGAGTAGACTATAGGGAGGGGAGACAGTGTTGCTATCCCAATCCCTAGCCCCCAGGATACATCCGTAAATGAGATTTCCTGTGTGTCTCTCCATGTTTCTCCTGGATTAAACAACTTCATAAATAAAATTTCACAACAGTAGGCTGTGCCACGATGAAAATGAGAACACTGAAGAACACATTGTCCTTGGAAACTCCAATGTGAATTGGTTGGATTCACAGAAAAGCAAGATTAAAACAGTACTGAGCTAATATAACTATAAACAACTGATAACATCTCCATTTTGTCTAAATCAATCATTCTTTCATTAACTGGATTCTAGCAAACATAGAAAAATGACTTAATGGTGTTGTGCTACTGTTTCACTATGACTTGTGTACGGAGAAAGCGAATGGAAAAAACCCTATGAGGGTAGTAAATAAGCGATCATGTGCAGATCTCAACAACAGTGGCTTCCTGTCTGACAGTGGAAATGTTGACTGGACTCATATTTATCTAATTCCATCACAGGATTGTGCATTGGATTACTTTGTTGTGGTATTTTGATAACAACTCTGTTCCATTTAAACAAAAATGTCAGACTTGAGGGAAGTGACATAAATGGGCCAGTGCCAGACACACAGCCGTAAATGAAAAAAAGGAATTGCTTTTGGATATTGTTCAAAGCAACACATTCTATTACTTATTGGAATGAATATAGAACACTCATAAATCAATGTATAGTGTTCATAAAGAGAATTATATGGCAGGTATCTATTGTAAACCAGTAAGGCTACAGGAAAACCATCATTTAATACCCCCACAAACTACAACAGCCATTCCCTTCGTCAATTATCCACATTTTTGACACACCCACAATAGTTTATTCAGATCTGAGAAACACCCATGACAGCTTATCCACATTTAAGGCATGTCTATTAAAGTTTATCCACATCTGGGTCACAGAAAAAAAAGGGGGCACAAAGCCTCACTGACACTGCCCACCTTAACCACCACACAGCTGAGGCCTTTGGGAAAACTTGGGAAAACACAATAGTTGGACACAGTTCAGATTGTATTTCATATTATCGTACATTATTACTAAATAAGAGAGAGGAGAAATCTATAGAAGACATATGAAATACATTGTAAAATGATATCCCATTGTAAAAATAGGTAAAAGGCAGGCTACTGCTAAAGGTGAGATATTATAACTTGGCTGGGCTATCTTGGGTAAATAAACAGTAAAGAAATGAAGTGGCAAGTGGCCCAGTGGTGTAGAGGGCCCAGACACTGGATGTCTTACCTCTTACCAGGCTGGCGACCCGAGTTTGGGAATGAACACGGATTGCCGGGAGTCGGGGTGGAGGGGGGCTAGGAGAGGACTGAGTGGCCGACAGGCTCTCCTCTCCCAGACTGGGAAGACAAGTCTTCTTGGCTGTTGGCTGCCACCAGCTGGAGTCTCGGTGGTAACACCAAGCAAATGGGGGTTTGGCATTAGGCCAGGGGGGTGGAGTGGGATCACTGGTTGCAGAGTGCATGCGTGCCTCCACGAACATACGCTTCTGTGTCGCTGACGCCCAGGAGAGTAAAGGGAGAAAACAGGAAAAAACATGTCTCCTGTCACTGCTAATGATGGCCGTCAGGGTCTTGTGCCATGCAGATCCCGGTTGGCAGGACTGACTGGAGGAACAGAGGATGGAACTGGGGGACCCTGGGACAATGGCCCGACGAAAGACACATAGTGGCGAGGGTAAGAATAAAAAGCTCTGTTAAAAAAAAAACGAAGTGACAGCAGTCAAACTGACAAAACACTTGAAACAACTGAAAAAGTAAGTAGATTTGAAAGTTATAGACAGTGGAGAAATTAGCATTTTGTTCAGCTGGAATGTTACTAGTGGTGGTGTGTACATTCCCCACCACCAGTTTAGCAAGCATCCTCTACACAGGTATGTGGTAGCAGGGTTGGCAGTCGAACAGACAAGTATGCAGAAAGCCACAGCAGAGTTTGGGTAACTGTGCTACAGTCACGTGCCCCAGGGGTATAATAAGGCACGAGACTGCAGGTCATTTGTCTTCTACACCCAGAAGTGCGGTTTTGGCACAACTGCTAACACCCTGGAGTGTCATATCGTACTTCTGATATTGGTATGTAGATCATTTTTTTTTAAAGTCATACAGTTTTGAACCATTAAAAAATAAAAATATGTTCAAATATAATGTAAACTAATTCCTTCTCCAGTGGAAGCCATGGGGGTGGGGGGCTAGCAGCTTTAGTGTTAGTGTGCTAGTTGTTTGCCTGCAGTGGCGGTTCCAGAAGTTACCTGTGAGCAGGGCACAGGCAGGGTACAGAGGGCTTGTGTCTGGGCATGCAGGGCAATTCAAATCAAGTCTATGTTGCCAGCTGTGTATCAATGCTGGGGCACAGCACATTTTTACCAGGGCATGTGCCCTGCCTGGCTCAGTCCTGGAGTGTGTGTCAAAAAACTGACTTCTGTTTGAAACCTGAACATTCTAAAGGGTTGTTAGCACATTGTTTACCCCTGCACTGTGCCCAGGTAGGCAGCTGCTGTTTGTGTTTCCTGTTGGTGGTGGTCTCACCATGCATGGCAGTAGTTGCAGTATTCCCCCTACCCATTTCAGAATGGAGCTTACAGAAACTAACAGTTCAAAGGATCATCAGGTTCCTTATTGTCAGAATGCTTAGGGAACAAAGGGAATTGCTCAGGACTGAACACGAAGGAACAAGGTAGGTAGTTGGTAGTAGTATGTGACTGCTTGCACAGCACGTTGGAACTTTGGCTTACACTCCTGCTACAGAGACTACCAACTTGTTAGGGTGCTATAAAGATGCAGGCATCCTCGTCGAAGGGTTTCACCCCTTGAGGTGTCTTGGGGATCATTTCCTCAAGACCAAAGGAACCACAGAGGAGAAGGCACAAAGTCCAGCACTGACATATACAACACTTACTTTTCAAGCAGAGTAGAGATAACGGGAATATAAATGACAGACCGCAGAACAATAGCAGAAGTTACCAATCATCCAGCTTCAACTCCCAGCAGAGGAAAATTATATTATGACCTATGGCACAGAGGAGAGGAACTAGACCACCAAAGTGTCCTCTGTTGAGTGTTCCCTGTCCACTTATAGTCGGCGTCTTACCTGCTTGCACTAACCTTGAAAGCTATAAATGCTAGCTGACACTGAGTGAGAGAAACTGAAGGCCTCATCACCACTTTAATTCACAGCATTTGAATACGTCTTAGATTAAATCTTGCACAAGTTACTAAATCAGAGGTCCGGAAAGCATTTAATATTTTAAAGGGGAACGGTCAGCACTAAGGACCCCACTCCCAGTCACAGAAGACTGTACTTTGACACAGGAAAACAGTGGAACCGACAAATATCTGATCTGAGTTTATAAAATCTCAAACATGCACTGCAGGTTATTAAATCTCCCATTGTGGCCCTGCTCTTATGTCAACTGCAGGGGATTCTGGGATTTCTGGTTACAGCAAATGTCAGCTTGGAAGTCAGCAAAATCAGTGTGATACAAGCTAGTGTATTGCAGTAAACAATAAGTAAAAAAAAACAGTTTTTGGATACAAAATGCAGATTGTGACCAGCCCCCATACTTGGGTGTGGGGCACTTTGTGCTGACTGTTCTCCTTTAAGTATTGATAAGAGACCAGGGAGTTGTGGAATCATTATTACTTCAGTTATCAGCAAATCATATTGCAGGTCCAGTAACTAATTTTTAAATCTCTCTTTTCCATCGTCATTTGAGATGCAATCTTTCATAACACCTATTTTCAAATTATGTCTTCTGCTAATTATTAGCTAGAGGCCAATTTCAGTTTTGTCAGCTTTAGCTAAACTGCATGAAAAACATTATTCTGAAATATTTCATTGATTTGATTTTTATTCCTCTGTGCCCCCTTCCACCTCACTTTTCAAGCTTTCCTAAGTCACTTTTATATTTTGGCTCACTGCTGGCTCCCAGATCATCTCTCCAGACACCTCCATTGCTCCACCGTCACTACTGCCACCAGAGGGCTGAGGGCAAACATCCGGTAGGCATGGGGTCGGGGGGGGACAGGACCTCGGAGCAGCAGATGCCTGTGAACGTGGGCTGGAGAGGGAGACTAGCAGTCATCATTCAGTGTGGCAGCTGGCCTGTTTTCAAAAAGGCAACTCCTTAACATCAGTCTTCCCTGCCAATGCAGCAACTTTGTGTGTGTGGGGGAGTCCTGTGCTGCCACCAAGGAACAAGCATCCAGTGTGCATGGTGATGGATGTGGGAGGAGCCTCAGGGCAGCAAAGGTCTGTGAATGTTGGGGGAGGGGTGACAGTTGTCATCCAGTGTGGCAGCCGACCTCTTACCCTTGCTCTCACCATGGCGCCTCCCTAACATCAGCCCAGCATGCAGTGCCCACCTATGGGCAGCATGTGGTCACCTGCACTGCAGCTGCTACCATGAGTTGACATATGAGGTGCAGCAAGAGGACTGCAATGCCTCACTTCCTCCCCTAGAGCCTGTGATTGTTGGCTCCGCTGCCCTCCTGTGGCTCATCCAGCCCAGGGTCACGAGTCAAGATTGTCACATGAACACAGGTCCCCTGTATGGTGGTGCAGCCACCCATGTCACAGGGCTAGAGCTAATGAATACTGTAAATCCAGCAAGTAAGAGCTCAGCTAGGTCATAATATCACAACAGCTTGAATCAGATTCACTGAGAATATACTAACCATCTGCGATGAAGGTAAATTAGTGGTGGCACAGTTTATGGATCTGATCGAGGCATTTGACTTGGTAGACCATCATCTTCAACTAGCTTTAAAACTGAAGCACTGAAAAACTTAAACACATGCCTTATGCTAGTTTGAAAAATGAGTGATTAGAATGTAAGGCAATTCTAGTGGGGGGTAGGAGGAAGTAAGCTGTTGATTAACTAGAAACTGCAGCTTATCCATCAGGTAGAGAAATGGGCAGACTAGGCGGGCCAAGCGGTCCTTATCTGCCATCGAATTCTATGTTTCTGTGTTACTCAGAGGGTGAAGACGAGAAATATGTTTAACTTTGCCGTAGTGAATGATGGAGTTTTGGGTACATAGGTGTGGTGATATGATAAGACCTTGCAACTCACCCCATTTGCCCCCTTGTTATCCTAACAGTGCTAACCTGAAATGCCTTTCATTTTTTAGGCAACACTGTTTGCACTTACAGTATAGGCCTGTTAACACAGAGCATTCTGCACTGGTGTGAGTGGTGCAGAGTAGCTGGTCTGTTGGCAGCTGATAAGTGTAAACATGCTTGGGAACGTTGTAACATAGAAACATAGAATTTGTTGGCAGATGAGGACTGCCTGGCCTACCCAGTCTGTCCATTTTTTTTTGCCCTGCCTATACTGTCACGGCAGACCCTTCCTGATCTCCGACTACTTCCCCACCCCTTTCCTGCCAAGATTCTTTTGTGCCTATCCCATGTGTGCTTCAAACCCACCAATGTTTCCCCACCACCACCTCCACAAGAACACTGTTCCAGGTGTCTGCCGCTCCTTCAGTGAAGAAGCACTTACATCCCTCCTGAATTTACCCACTTCCAGCTGTATTGCATGCCTCCTTGTACATGTGCACCTTCTCGTCTAAAAAATGCTCCCTTCCTGTACCTTATTCACCCCCGTGAGGTATTTCTAAGTCTCTATCACATCTCTCCTCTCCCTCCTTTCTTCAAGGGTGTACATATTGAGATCCCTTAGTCTCTCCTTATAGGGCTTCTGATGCAGCCCCTGCACCATTTTAGTTGCCCTCCTCTGGATGGTCTCTGCCCTGTCTATGTCCTTTCTTAGATGTGGCCTCCAAAACTGAATGCAGTTTTCAAAGTGGGGTCTCACCAATGATTGATACAGTGGTAATATCATCTCTCTCCTTTTGCTGGTAATACCCCTCCCTATGCACCCCAGCATTCCCGCTAGCCCTACCTACTGCCGTGTCGCACTGCCTTGCTACCTTGAGGTCACCAGATATGATTACCCCAGTAAGCTGATCCATTTTAGCTCCTGTGAAACGCTGCAGTGGGTGGAAGGTAAAATGATGTACTGTAGGCGTTTTGAGACTCAGTAGACCTGTTTACATACCTGATCTGTACCGTTGTGAGAGGTTCAGATGAACTGCACTGGTGCAGGTCAGGCAGTGTAAAACAGCATGGGGAGCATTGCAGGTGGCTTTGCTGCTGTGCAGAACAAACAGTGTTTGGTTGAGAGCTGTACTGGTGCAGGCGTTTATTGCTGACATGTAAACACCCTGCTCCACCTGCAGTGGTGCAGCCCTGTGACACACTGCACCATGCTGAGCTGTCCCCCCTCTCCAACAGTAGACAGATTGTGCACTGCCTTCGTTTGTCCTGTTCTGGTACTGCCATTGAAACTTTTCCTTGGTGTCCGAAGCTGTACAACACTCCCCTGATTTTATATAGCTGCAGCACTAAATGCAGTTTACTTCCTGTTCATCTTTCCCGAGTTTGAGCATTAACAGTTTGTGAGACATTTTTATTTATTTTTTTATCATGGCTGCTATTTTCACCTGCTGCAGCATGTGTACCGGCATGGGGCATCCAGCCATACCTCTCAACCTCTTACCTCATGAATCAGGGACAAGGCTTAAAAAAATCAGGGACAAAGACCCCCAAATGAGGGACACATCTTAAAAATTGGTACTATTCACTCAGAAAGCCAATAGAATGAAAGGATTTGTGTTAAGATGCATTATATGAAGAAGAACAAGTCTGTAATCTTAATGTTTGACATTATTTTGTGCTTTTAATTCCCACCACTGTTCGATCACAAAAGCACAAATTTTACGAGGGACAAAGGAAAATTTTGAGGCAAAATCAGGGACGTCCCTGAAAATCAGGGACAGTTGAGAGGTATGTATCCAGCCGCCGGTCCTGCCCGCCCGGAGAGCTGGGTAGCTCACACCGTACCTAGGAGGATCCAGGACGGCTGTCGTGCCATCCTACTGGAGGGCCCCCCAAGCCTTGCACACAGCCAGGATAGCCCTGGACCCTCCCTGATGGGATTCCACATGAGTCCTCCAGGTGGCTCGGGGCGCAGCCAGCAAGCTGCTTGGTTGCACCCAGCCCTTTTTCTTCCTTGTTAACACCCACTGGGGCACAGATGTGCAGTGACCTCAGGCACAGCGTGCCGATGTCCACCGCACCCCTCCACAAGTGTCACCATGCTGATATTACCCCCTGGTGTCCCCAGAGGTTGCTACCGCGTGGTGAGTGTACCCAGCCCACCCCAGGACTATGAAAGCAGTTGGCGGACGCTCAATCCTAGTCCTTCCCTGCCAGCCCTGACGAACCTGGCTCGTTCCCGAACCCCGGGTCGCCGATGTGGTGCAAGGTGTGGCGTCCAGCGCCTCAACCCTCAGCGCCACCAGGCCAGCCAGTTTGTGAGATATAATTTGTGGCAGGGATCCATGAAATAGCTGAGACCAACATCAACCTAACAGATAAATAACTGAGACAGAAACAACCTAACAAAGTATTACATCATAACAAGTTCCAAAAGTGCAATTTGTTTTACTTCAGGTGGTATCCGACTTGTAACTGTCACACCGTGGTACCTCAAACCTGCCCCCGGCCCTGGCAAAAATGCAGTTGACAAATCTCAGAAAGTCCAAAACTGACCCTGCATTGATGTATTATGAGTGTAGTGCAAACAAAGGTTGGGAGCAGTGCCGGTGGAGTGGTGGCTGAGCATAGAAACATAGACTTTGATAGCAGATAAGGACCACTTGGCCCACCTAGTCTGCCAATTTTCTCACCTACAGGATAAGCTGCAGATCCTAGTTAACCAACAGTCTATTTCTTCCTACCCCCCACTATAATTGCCTTGTGTCTGTCCCATGCATTCTTGAATTCTCCCACAGTTTTAGACCCAGCAACCTCCTCAGGAAGGCTGTTTCATGCGTCCACCACCCTCTCTGTGAAAAAATACTTCCTCACATTGCCCCTGAGCTGTCCCCCTCTGTCTTCAGAATGTGTCCCCTTGTTCTTGCACATCTCTTTTTCTGAAAGATGCTACCCTCTTGAACTTTGTTGATTCCACTGCGGTACCTAAAAGTTTCTGTCATGTCCCCACTGAGGTACTTAAAGCAGAGCAGATCACAAAATAGTACGTCAGGTAGTGTAAACATGCTTAATGTGAATGCTTCACACCACCTGAAGTTGTGCTCCTGCAGCATTGGAAGCCAGCAGAGGGACATAAATAAAACAAGCATTTTGTCAATGCCAAATGTTGGCTCGCTGGCATTGACATTGGTAGTGCAGGAGTTAGAAATGCAAAATAGGAATGACAGTGAACTATTGAAGCAATGTCAATGCCTCCCCCCCACCCCCGGCAGAGACTGAAAGGCATTGGGAGTGTGGCTTTGGGTCGGCCATAGCTCTTACGCCATTCCACCTCACTCCACCCTGCAGAGAGCGATAGGTGTCGGGGTGTGCATTGAGGTCTTCGGCCCTTTTGCTCACCCCATTCCATAAGGAAATAAGCTGAGATGGGTGCAATATAGGAGAATGGGGTGAATGTTAGAGTGACAGAGCCCTAGGCACACCTCAGTGCCTGTCAGGGCTGTAGGGTGGGGTGGGGTAGAATTCTACAACATTATGGCTGACAAACCCAAGTTATGTCCCCGACACCTGTCAGTCTCTACAGGGTGGGTATATGGTTGGAAACCTTAATGCCCCAGATGTTTGTTGGTATTTTCAACAGTGGCTTTTTGGGACCCCACCTCATGAATAGTGGTGCTATCATTTCATTACTCAATCCTGAAAGGTGATTTTGCACAGCAACTGCGCCATTGGGAGACACAGGTGCGGAAACACATTTCAGGCAGGATGCGAAAAATGACAGCTGTACTGTTCATGAGGAGGTGTAAAAAAATGGCAATGTTGAAAATGTGGAGAGAAAATATGAAAAATTTGCAAACTTACGAGCGTGCATAGATACTGCGCAATGCACGCCCGTAATGCGGTAATTTGGGGGATTTTTTTACCAAATTTTGAACATGGGCATTTTGGGACCGCTCCCCATGAACAGTGGCACTGTGATTTTGTTACTCTGTCCAAAAGTTGATGTCATACAGCGACCACACCCATTGTGCACCACAGGTGCAAAAACATATTTCGGGCAGGATGTGAAAAATGACAGCTGTACTGTTCATAAGGAGGTGTGCAAAAATGGCAATGTTGAAAATCTGGAGTGAAAATATAAAAATTGGCGAAGTTACGAGCATGCGTAGAAACTGCGCAACACATGCTGGTAACGCAGTCATTTTTTGGAATTTTGTCACCAAATTTGCAACATGGGCTTTTTGGGACCTCTCATTATGAACACTGTCACTGTGATTTTCTTAATCTGTCCTGAACACTGATTTCCCACAGCAACCATGCCATTGTGCGCCAGATGTGTGAAAACATATTTCGGGCAGGATGTGAAAAATGACAACTGTACTGTTCAAAAGGAGGTGTAAAAAAATGGCAATGTTGAAAATCTGGAGTGAAAATATTAAAATTCTTGAAGTTACAAGCATGCGTGGAAACTGCGCCAATGCACATGTAACACAGTCATTTTTGGGAATTTTTTCACCAAATTTGCAACATAGGCTTTTTGGGAGCCCACCTCATGAACAGTCTGTCATTTTGTTAATCAGTCCCAAAAGGTGATTCCGTGCAGTGACCACAAAATCACCTTTTGGGACAGAATAATGAAATGACAGTGACTGATTTCATGAGGTGGGGTCCCAAGAATCTCATGTTAAAAATTTGGAGCCAAAAGTCAAAAAATTGGGCGAGATATCCACCTAAGTTCAACCCCCCCCCCCCACCATATATGCCATTATACAGCTTACCGTGATTTTCTTCAGTCCGTGGTCGGCTTTGAAGATTGCAGACATGTTCCCGCTCAACCGAAGATCACCGTGCCGGGCCTCCAGCAGTAAGTATGGGGTAGGAGGGTGCGGGGAGGTGGGGTGCGCAGAGGATGGGTGTGGGTTGGGGAGGGCGTCGTGACCACGGGGATCGTTTTCTGTTTTACAGGGCAAAAAAAAAAAAAAAAAAAAACGTTGGGGTAAGGTTTTTTTTCCCACAGGTTTCACAAAGCAAAGAAAGTGTGTCTTTGTTTGGGGGGGGCATGATGACGAGGGGGATTGGACACCCCTGTTGGCAAATAAATTTAATTGGGAAGGGGGAATGCCAACAGGGGGATTGAGCACCCCTGAATATGGCTTTCTAGGGATTGTAAGAAGTGGATGGCAGGAGCCGCCGCCATGTTTATTGAAATGTTTCACCAGGAACGGCACGTAATGGAGGCATGTCAGATCTGCTGCTGCAATGACGAGCCTGTCTCTCATTGCAGCGGCGGATTTCTTTTAAGTTGGTGGCACTCTCTGAAACTGCTGTCATTGGCAGCGTGCTCACTGGTGGGCGGCTGAGGGACACACCGGCTAAGCATCCCCTGGATTCGCCACAACACTGACACACCTTTGAAAGTGCTAGTACAGTGCTACTACCGCAAAATGTTGTATGCACATGCACGCAAGCCAACATAATAAAAAGGGGAGGGGAGCCATGCTGCTTGCAACAGTTCCACAGATTCTGCAGACATACTGGAAATGGCTGCAACAGTGCACTTCACACACAGGTGCTGTACCGGTGCCAGACCCAGCGTGTGTTTAAATGTACATTATCACCCCGAGGATTGTTTTTGAGCCCAAGCATTTCTCTAATTTCATAAAATGATATGCCTAAATTGTGCAGTTGGCCAACTATATAAATGTATGCTGATGGTATAGTCTCATATTGTACTGGTCTTAAGATCTGTGACTCACAAAAAAATGTCAGAGCAATTTTGGCAACTCAGAAGAACTTTGGACTACTAAAAAAAATGTATTAAATAAACTGAATACACAGGTCATGGTGTTAAGGACAGCCTGCAAATGGCACTATTAGTGAATTAAGTGTGTTAACATTTATACTATGTTTAAGTTAAGCTTAAAGTACTGCACTCTGAAGATGTGTTTGTAAATGTCTCACTGTTAATAGCCTTGCATTATATATGGGTAAATGACAGCTTTCTAAGACTGTACTTTCACCAGTCCATATTTTATTGTTTGCTGAATGCCTCTCTTTTATGGCCCAGAATGCAGCTGTTAATGGGGTTACTGAGCCAGTCCACTGTCCAGGTGAACCGTTTAGTATCGGTCAATAAATCATTTGCGCTAGGCTTTTCAGTCACTATCTTTACAAAAACCACATAACCTTTCTTAGAAATAAAATCTTGAGTAGTTCTTGATAGCCTACTCATTTGCACTTCTTTTTTTAATACAAATTAATTTTGAAACAGATCAGTTGAATGTTATTACCATTGCTGTATCTTCCCTATCACCTGGTCCTTTGTGATTGCAGAACTCAGAATGCAAGAGATGGTGTCCATGGGGATAGGTAACAAACCGTTTATGGATATCAAGCCCAGTGATGCTGCCATAAGTGATCGAGCAATCGATTACATCATGAAGGGAACAGGTATGATGTCACCCAGCAACAAATCTCCAATTGCTGTTTCATTGCTGCTGTTGCTATAAAATTATGTCTGCCTCCTTCACACTTTGAAACCCAACTCTTTTCCCTTGTCTAGGAGCCCAGAGCTCCTGGTCACTTTATTCCGACTTGTCTGTCCATTGATTCCTTGACGTATTGCTTTGTTTACTGACATGCATTGCCGTATACTTTTGATTGATTAATTTTCTGTTATTCTGTTTCACCGTAGCACCAGTAGCATTGCTTATTCCAGGGTCATGCTCTCTGTTCATTTTATTAAAGCAGCAGTATTTGTTAATTGGCAAGAAATTTCATCATATATTTTTTAGCAAAAATTTAGTTGTCTCAGAAATTTTTATAACTTTTTTTACTGTTAATTTTGTAATTAATAACTCATACCATTAAAGATGGCTGCCAACGACAATTTTTAAAAATGTCTTCTATTGAGGTTACCTGCTGAATGTTCATACAGATTTATACTGTGGATGCATTAGAGTGGTGCATCTACATGTTTCTGATGGTAAGCAGCACATCACTATACCAATATATTTAAATATTTAATGGTGGGCATGGCATAGGAGTGGAAAATGTAAAAAAAATTTAAAATCCTGTACCTTACTTCAGAAATGAAAGAAAAGAAAATGAATAAATGGATATATTGATTTCTTTGTCAGAAAAACATTAATGCTGAAAGAAAAACTATATGGTGACTAACGAATACGGCTGTTTTCTATTACATTATTGTATATTTTCTAGCTGATGTCACTGTATCTTTCCCCAGTGTAAAAGAGTGTGGAATACGTTTGTATAACAAGACACCATATGCAAAACAATTTTGTTGTATGCAATGTGTATTCGTGATGGGTGCATGCCTGATCCATTTTGGGGCAGATGCCTGCTCCTTAAAGGGCTGCTGATATCACTGGCAAAAGTTTGGAAATTATAATTGTCCACATTTTTTTCCACCCTGTTTTTATCTGTGGCAGCCCTTTTGGCTGCTTCTCTGGCAACCTTGAAGCCCTATTGGCTGCTATCTCCATTGCTGGTGCTGATCAGTGGTCTCCACAGTACACAAGACCCAAGCGTGCCGGCAACCATCATTCGTTCAGTTCCTTTTTTTCACTTTTCTCCCTAGGTCTTTCCCTCCACCCTGGGGCAATGCACAAGCCCCCGAGGTCACCTCACAGCATGCAGCTTCCTGTCCATTGTCGGGGGGGGGGGTCACTGAGGCAGTGGAATGAGCCATAGTCCCTCCCCTCCTGGAACACAATGCCGTCTGCAACACCTCTCCCAGCTGGATGCCCGAGTACTGGCTTCTCAAGCTTGCTGCCTAACTTGGGTCGTTGGCGGAACCTGCTGCCCCGGGGTCGTTGGGCAGCCCATCCAACTTATTTGTGATCTATTTTTAGTATTTCTCTTCCCTTCAGTCTTTCTGAACATGGAACCTGCCTGAAAACAAGGCCTTTGTCCCTTTGGTTTCATTTGCTTCTGATGAAATCTAGGCTGGGAAGATACAATCTACCATTACTTGAATAGTTAGGATAGTGGCACTATCTGTCAGAAGGGATAACTGTGAAAGTGTGAGTAGTACTGTATTCAAAATACTGCTATTCATTTTGGATGGACCAGATACAAAGTATCTGATCCATTTAGTACTGCTACCCACCTACAAACAAAACCCCCTCCCATTAAAAAAGTTTTTTTAAAAAACTACTGGTTGCTGCCATCATAAAATCATAATCATTCCCTCCGTCACACTGCAGCAACCTGCTCCCCATTACCTTTAAGAAATATATCTTTAGGGGAACACTGCCCCCCCCCATTTCCCTTTCTCATAATCTATGGGGGTTGCAGTCCTAGTCCATCTAGTCATTGAAGGGATACAGCAGAGTCCAGTGCACACATACTGCCTACTACAGCCCTCCATGGCTCCTTCTATGGGACTTGTTAGTAACAACTCTGCTCTGACTTTCCCTGCCTAGAACTGATGATCCAATGAGAGATGTAATAGGCACCATGTGGGAGTATTTTCTCCACACTTCTTGCCTACAATCACTGGAACTGCCCCCTCAATTGGATCCTAGGAGGTGGGAGATGAATGGGGTAATTTTTTTTTTAGTTGTTTAACCAGGATTAGCACACTAAACTGAAAACTTTTTTTACAGGCACGACCTGGGAGCACAGGGAAGTTAAGTGACTTGCTCAGGGTCACACAGTACGTAAGTGGAAGTTGTGGGATTCAAACCCAGGTCTGGTCTGCTGGATGTCACCAGATTTGCAGCTCAGAGCCTTAAACCACTGCGCTATACTGCCTCCCATTTTGTAGGGGGAATTGGGTCACTGTAGATGGGAGGGGGGTGAGGGATTATTTGAAAATGGTAGGACTTGGTGGGGTACCCCCCGTTCCATGGTCTAATAGTGGGTGTATCAGGTACTTTTATCTTCCTCAGGCTCAGTTAAAGGGAACATTTTTAAAGGACTTTCTTAAAAAATCTTCAAATTAATTATCCTCTTCTCCCAGAACACATATGGAAATGAGCTGTTAACAGCTCAGTATGTCTTTCCTGGTAAAACGTTTGAAATCAATAGATAAATAACGATCCATATAGTGTGCATAGTAACACTGATAAAGTGAGGGAAGTCTGTGCGCTGAATAATTATCTATGGAGCAGACAATGAACTTTTCATTCAGGCCTAGTAAATCCTTTGTAAATGGCATCCCAGTATGTTGCTGTGGATGTTTATGATGTCATAAGTAGTGAGTTATGATGTCACATGTAGACTTTGTTGCTGAGACTATGGCTAGCCCTCCCCCTCCCCCGGTGACCCAACAGTGGAACCACTAGATCTTTTTAAATCCCCCCTGGCTGTGCCAGGGGACCAGAATATATTAGGGCGCTGTATCTTAGAAGGGGGAATAACTATCCTATTGCTGTTTGCATGGAGGAATAGTAAACAGATAACCTACAGATATTCGGGTTTGAGCTGGATAATCTGGTGGAACAGAATCTGCCCATTCCATTCATTACTCTTTGCTCCTATTGGTTCACCAGAATGCTACTCCTTTCCTTAATGAACAATTACTTCTTCCCCGGAAGTTCTGAAAGACCATGAGGAGGTCACTTCATGAGGACATGGCTCACTTGGGATATGACAAAACCTTAGACTTGCTGTGTGCTCGCATACACTGCCCAGAATAGCAGTCAAATTCAAACAGCACTGCAACAACTGTGTGCGCTGCATACACTAATGATTGCCCAAGAAGGTCGCCCCTAGGTGTGATCAGAATCTGATTCTCAGAATCTAACTAAACCAGATTCAGTAGTTTTGGAGAGGGGGATTTAGGATTCTGAGGCCGAAAATCATAATTCTGAAAAAAAAAAATCTAATTGCATATAAAACCTCCCCCACCTAGTACTACACATTAAAAGTCCAAACTAGAGCCTGTAAGCCTTTACCTTTCCCCTACCCTTGCTTTCCCCAGATTAACCTCACCATATGTTATTGCTACTGATGGTGGGGGAGGGAGGTTATCCACTCTCTGCTGCAGCTGGGTTGTCATCTGCTGCTGCTATTGCTGCCCCCATTCCCCTACATTGCTGCTTCCATGATCCATTGTGTACAGATGCCACACATGCATGCATTAAATTCCAAAAGACCCCCTTCCCCAAACACAATCCACAGCTTACTGCTACCAAGCACCAAGACCCTCCCTAACCACCCACTGGATCCAGTCCACATCACTGACCTCCAGCTCCAGACTGATCGGTACATGTCGTGACTTTAAAAAAAAAAAACAGCTAAAAGATTGTCGGAGTCTAGTCCCCTTAATAGGGTAGCCAGCCATCTACTGCACTGAGTCAGCAGTTATCTGACGATCCTCCTTTTCCCTGAGTAACCTGGGTTGTAACACAGGATGTGGCTGACTTGGACAGTACCCTGGGTTTCTGCCATTGTGCCAATCACTGTGCTGAGCAAGGCATCTGGTGGGCAGTCCATGGTGTTGTTAAGATTGGCCAACTTCTGTGTCATCACCCTGGTCACCCAGGAATAGGGAGGATCATCGTGATGGCTGCTGGGCTCAGTTCATTGGCTGGCTGGCTACTGATGGGAACACAGAGTCTTTTACTCAGGTTTCTTTTAAAAGTCATCTACCAGTCATACTGTGACTGGACTGGGGGTCGAAATCAGAAGTCAGGATGTGGTCTGGGTCCAGCAGAGTGGGCTGTATGATGGTAGTGGGCTGTGGGCTGTGCTCAGTTGAGGGAGATCTTTTGGAATTACAGATAAATGTGTTCATGGCATTACATCAGAAATGGATCATAGAAGTAGCAATACAGCGGAACGGAGTAAGGTGGGGGACCTCCCCAGCAGCAGCAGACAGAAAGACAACCCCCGCAGCAGTAACATAATGTAAAGGAAGTCTGGGGAAAGCAAGAGTGGGGTTCTTTGTTCTTTAGGGGGCTTCATTTAGTCATGTTACCGGGTGGGGGAAGGTTTAAGTTGTAGATGGATGCAGACTCGGACATTCCTATTCTGGCTCCAATTCCAGTGCCTTAACTGGCATTAGAATGGAACCCGAACTGGCATTTCCAATAATCTGATGGATACAGACATAGAAAAATAAAAACATGGACACTACCAGCAAGGGTTCACCCAGTCTGCCCATATAGAGATTCCTACTTCAGTTCTTGCCCTAATGTCCTGAAGGGGTGTGTATTTCTTGACCCCCCCCCTTCTGAATCCCCCACCCTACCTCCCTAGCTCCGCCTTGTGGAACAGTCTGTCACCACATTTATCAGTCAGCATGCCTACACTGTGTTAATCTAGACTGTGTGGTACCACATTTACTTTGAGGGAACTCCCAGGGATTGTGTGCTAATTACTGGTTGCCAGATAGAGCTAAAACTGTTGTGGGACTGATGGGGAGGGGGGCTGTGTAGAATTGTTGATTGTTATTGCCACTCCCATTGCTTAACCCTTGCCCTTCCTTTCCCAAATCCATGTTCCTGCTTTCCCTAATAAACCTTGTCCCTTATTTACTCATGCGTACTACTGCCTTATTGTTTGCATGCCATGGTAGTTCTGTTGGGACTGGGAAAACTGGTATATTTCGGGGGAGGGGGGGTAATGACCTGTGTACAGTAGTGCAGCGGGGACTTCCCCAGAGGGAGGCACCATGTCACATATTATTTCCCCAGCCATTAACACCCAAATTCAGACCCCTGCACCCAAAGGTTAAATGGCCCAAGCCTCACCAAGCCATCAGAGGATAGAGCCACATGCCGAGTGGGACTGGAGCAAGGACTGCTTACGTAACAAAAAAAATAAAAAATTTGCTCAGATGCTCTTCTTGGCCAAATGGTACTCCTGTCTTTCCACACTTACAGTTGTGTTTCCCTATTTCCAGAGTCAAGAACCCGGGCATCAATAGCAGTATCTTCCTTTGACCACTCCACTCCCTTCAAGAGACCTCATTCCACAATCTCCAACAGCAGCACATCATCCTCGAGCAGCCAGTCTTCATCCTCAATTCTCGGGTCTCTGAACTTGCATGTCTACTCCAGTCCACCCTTCACAGGCCTACATGGACCCCCTTTCAGTCAGTGGTCCTATGACATCGGGACCTGTATCGAGGAGGATGAGTTAGAGCAGGAGACTGGAAGCCAGCCTTCAATGAGTGAGTTCATCTTCATTCTCGGAGTGTGTGCAGATTTGGCATTATCAGCAATACTTCTCAGTAGCTGTTCTTAGCATTACCCTAAAAATGTTCACACATGATGATGTGGGACCCCCATGTGTTTGAGTACCCTGCTTTTGCTGTTAGTGAGACGCTGGATTTCCAGAGCCACCTGTCTCCCTAGTCCCCTGCTTGCACCTGTTGTTTGGAGCACGTATGCTTTTGCTTTGAGCCCCATGCTTTTGTTATTGATTTGCATCCCCCATGCTTTGGATTTGCATCCCCCATGCGTTGGATGTGAGTCCCCCATGTTCTGGATTTGAGTCCCTTCATGCTTTGGATTTGATTCCCTTCATGCTTTGGATTTGAGTCCCCCATGCTTTGGATGTGAGTCCCCCATGCTTTGGATGTGAGTCCCCCATGCTTTGGATGTGAGTCCCCCATGCTTTGGAGGCGAGTCCCCCATGCTTTGGATTTGAGTCCCCCATGCTTTGGATGTGAGTCCCTTCATGCTTTGGATGCGAGTTCCTTCATGCTTTGGATGTGAGTCCCCCCATGCTTTGGATTTGAGTCCCTTCATGCTTTGGATTTGAGTCCCCCATGCTTTGGATGTGAGTCCCTTCATGCTTTGGATGCGAGTCCCTTCATGCTTTGGATGCGAGTCCCTTCAGGCTTTGGATGTTATTCCCTTCTTGCTTTGAAGGCTTTGGATGTGAGCCCCTCATGCTTTGGATTTGAGTCCCCCATGCTTTGGATGTGAGTCCCTTCATGCTTTGGATGTGAGTCCCCCATGCTTTGGATGTGAGTCCCCCATACTTTGGATGTGAGTCCCCCATGCTTTGGATTTGCGTCCCCCATGCTTTAGATTTGAGTCCCCCATGCTTTGGATTTGAGTCCCCCATGCTTTGGATGTGAGTCCCCCATGCTTTGGATTTGAGTCCCCCATGCTTTAGATTTGAGTCCCCCATGCTTTGGATGTGAGTCCCCCATGCTTTGGATTTGAGTCCCCCATGCTTTGGATGTGAGTCCCCCATGCTTTGGATTTGCGTCACCCATGCTTTAGATTTGAGTCCCCCATGCTTTAGATTTGAGTCCCCCATGCTTTGGATTTGAGTCCCCCATGCTTTAGATATGAGTACCCCATGCTTTGGATGTGAGTCCCCCATGCTTTGGATTTGAGTCCCCCATGCTTTAGATTTGAGTACCCCATGCTTTGGATGTGAGTCCCCCATGCTTTGGATTTGAGTCCCTCATGCTTTGGATGTGAGTGCCCCATGCTTTGTATTTCAGTCCCTTCATGCTTTGGATTTGTGCCTCCCTCCACAGTGGTTGTGCTTTGAGCCTACCATGCTTTCTCCTTGAGGCCCTGTACTTTCATCTTGAACCTCCCAAGCTTTTGTTAAGAGACACCCATGTTTTGTGAGCCCCATGTTTTTGTTTTAAGCTCTGTATGCTTTATTTTTCCCTCCCATACTTGTTATGAGCACCCATGTTTTTTTTAGCCCTCCATGGTTTTGTTTTGAGCCATTTGTGCTTTCGTTTGGAGCTACCATGCTTTAGATTTAAGTCCCAGTGCTTTAGATTTACACCTCTGTGTCTGAGGCCTTGTTTTTGTTTGGCGCCCTCATGTCTTGACTTAGAACCCCTATGCATTTCATTTGGCCCCCCCCCATGCTTTTGTTTGGAGTCCCATACTATTGTTTGGAGCCCCCATGCTTTTGTTTTGTGATCCCATGATTTTATTTTATGCCTCAGTGATGTGCAGATTGCCCTTCCTCCCCCTCTCCTGGGTGACCTGCAGCTGTGAGGTGATGATGGAGCATTAAACAAAAGGGAGTGCACTGTGGGCTTGTGAGGGAGGACAGCTGAATTAGCCTGCATAGTGTGCCTATTACTGATATATGTATATGTATGTATGTATGTGTATATATACAGTATATATATATATATATATATATATATATATATATATATATATACGTATACATACTCGCACACACACACACTATATATCTATGCTGAGGCATAAATGCAGCACACCCTGTTGCCTCTTATTGCACTTGTAACATAGCCTGGTATTAAATGAGCTTACTTCGAGAAACAGCTCTTGCAGCAGGTTACACCATTAGGACTGAAGCGGCAGGCACCAGAACCACGGAAATGTTCTAGCTAGCGGTATTCAGCAGGGACCGCCTCTCGGCGTTGGCTACCCTGGCGTCAGGCATAGTACATAAGGTGGTCCCCAGAATCCCCAGTTCTTTTCCCGCCATCGACTCGCCAGAATCGGCCTCTCGGTCTCTGCCTAGCGCACGATGACTATGAACTTCTCTGAGTAGTTTTTGCAAAACTAATGTCCTCTCCAACTCCTTCTTCTGAGGGACACCTTTCCAAGTGTGCCTGTGGAAAACAGATCCTCTTCAAGGATCCTCACTCATCCTGCCTGAGGTGCTTAGACCCAGACCACAACACCAAGGCCTGCTCATTCTGTCAGGGGTTCAACAGCCGCACCAGGATCCACCGTCACAAGGCACTTCAGGCGTACCTTTTAGAGGAAAAACTTAGCAGGATGGATAAAGAACCTTCCTCCAGAGGTGATTCTTCATTGAAGGCCCATAAACACCGGGACAAACACCGGGAGAAAGCAAGGTCCAGATCCCCGAACCGGGCCTCGGACTAACGTAGCTCAGGCTCAACCCGATCTGACCGCTCTCCCTCCAGGGCTCATTCTCAGCCCCTTCCGGTTAAGGTCAAGGCCTCAGGCAGTTCTTCGACCTCGCTTCAGCCCATTAAGACTTCTAGGCCCTCTGCTTCCTCCACTCAGTCTTGGGCCTCTTCTAAGTTTTCCGAACACCACAAGTCTTCCTCTTCTGCCCGACGTTGGGACCCCAACTCCAGATTGGTCTCCCAGCCTCCCAGGGGTCCAGATCCACCACCCAGGAAGACTAAAGACCTGACGTCCCTAAAGGGGACGACAGACTCAATGTTGACAAAGCACCCGACATCGCCCAAGCACCTGAAGTCGGCCAGGCGTTGGCTGGAGCCGAGGACATCGGCCAAGCATCAGACGCCGGCCGGGCGTTCGCTGGACCCGAAGTCATCATCCAAGCGACCGACATCAGCCTCACGCTCACCGGAGCCAAAGACCGCCCCCCAGTCACCTGTGGACACCGGTCGCAGGGACTCCACAGAGGAGGACACGACATTGCCTGAAGACCAGGCGGGTGACACAGAGGATGCCGGGCTTCCGAGGGAACCTTCGCCAACCCCGGAGACACCAGCGGACCCGATGCCCGACCCCGGCGACAGACCTCCAGCGCCAGACCCGTCGTCAGGCATGAACATTCAAGAAGTAAAGGATCTCTTTACTTTCTGGTGGGACACCATCCGAAAAGACGTGATCCCTGTTAAACCTCCTCCTCCTTCTCCTCCGCCTCCTACTCCTTCACCTCATACGCCCCCTCCTCCACCACAGGGGCCAGCAGGACGACCACCAACCCCTAAGGAGCAGACTCCACCTCCTAGGGGTAGATCCAAGGATTGGAGAAGGCCTCCCTCAAGATCTCCATCAGGATCCCCCAGCCCCAAGCAACCCAGATGTCGTCGGTACACTCCGTCAGGGGAGGACTCCAGACTGGATACCTCGGAATTCTCCAGATCTCCTTCTCCACTCAGCATCCCATCACCTGACCCACAAGACCTACCCAGGTCACCTCTGGATGATCCCTGCTTCTCTGAGATCATGAGGCACATCCAGGACAACATGGGATGGGATGCTGAAGACCTCGATCCCGAGAGACAGCACCTTGCCTGTTATCTTCGGCAGAAAGCCCCAAAGCCTGTGGTAGTGCCACCCTTGGTGGACACCTTCGCGGATGTCACCAAGGCTGCGTGGAAGTGTCCGCACTCCACCCCCACTGTGCTGAAGAAAGTTGACCGCCTGTACAAGGCCCAGAAAGAGGACCAGTACTTGGCTCAACAACCTCTGGCTGACTCCTTGGTCATTACGGCCTCTCATGACCATTCTCAAAGACCGCAGCACATGAGTACACAGCCACCGGACCAGGAATCCAAACAACTGGATGCCCTGGGAAGGTGCATGTATGCGGCTGCTACATGCTCCATCAGGTCCCTGAACTACCTATCTCACATGGTACAATTTCAGAATGCCCTGTGGGAACAGGGCCAGGACCTTGTCGACAAGTTACTGGATGGTGATCAGAAGGCGGAGCTCCTAAACCTCCTCCATACAGGGTCTGATGTGGGAACCCAAGTGCTACGAGCTGCATATGACTCTGCGGACTCATCTGCTAGAGCTGCAGCTTCGGGCATCTGTCTCTGGAGACGCTCTTGGCTCCGTTTCTCCGGCTTCACCCCAGACGTACAGAAGAACATTCTTGACGTCCCATACAATGGCGAAGTACTATTTGGTGAACCCTCGGAGAAGGTTATCACCAAGCTCCAGGACACTGGGAAGGCAGTCAGATCTGTACAAGCCATGTACAGATCAAGGCCTGGTTCCTTTTGTGGGAACGAGAACCGTTTTCCCAGGTGGTAACAACAGCAACAGCCATGTTCTGGCCAGCAACAAAGGGGCACCTTTCATCGAAAAGCCCAGGCTAAGTCTTCACCAGGCAGAGGCCAGCGTTACACCAAACTGGCCCAGCCTGCAGGGACCAGTGCTGCCACAGCATGACTCCTTCCCAGCCCCTGCCCCTCCTCTGGATCAACAGGCACAAAAGGTCAGGGGTCGCATCGCTTGCCACTTTTCAGGGTGGCAGTCGATTACCGCCGATCGATGGGTTCTCCAATTGGTCAAGAAAGGTCACCTCGTAGAATTTCTCGACCACCCACCGTCAAGACCTCCCCTGCTCTCCCGTTATTCGGGTTCAGCATGCCCTGCTCATACAGCAGGAGGTGCTTGCGCTTCACAGAAAAGAAGCGATGGAGCACATACCGCGGAACCAAAGGGGTGCAGGTTACTATTCTCACTTCTTTCTGGTTCCCAACAAGACAGGGGACCTCCGTCCGATACTGGATCTCAGCGACCTCAACGCTTCGGTCCTATGCAAACGGTTCCACATGGTGACCCTCCCAAATCTGATACCCATGCTCAAGCAGGGTGCTTTTCTAGCGTCCTTGGACATGCAGGATGCTTGCCTGCATATACCCATCACTCAAGCGTACAGGAAGTTTTTGCACTTTGAGTTTCAGAGTCACCATTATCAGTTCCGAGCCTTCCCCTTCGGACTATCATCGGCACCTCTGGTATTCACGAAGTGCATGGCAGTGGTAGCGGTGACTCTGAGGAGACAAGGCCACTACGTGTTCCTCTACCTGGATGACTGGCTTCTCATGGCGCCCTCTCGGGAGGCCCTGATGTCCGCCATTCATTATACTCAGTCTCTGTTCGAGACGTTGGGCATCATTATCAATCAAGAAAAGTCACGCTTGGTTCCGTCACTGATTCTGCAGTTCATAGGCGCAGTTCTGGACATCGTCAAGGGGAAAGCTTTTCTACCCAAGAACCGAGCAGAATACATCAGATCCCTCATCAGGGACATCTTGGCGAAGAAGACCGTCCCTGCCAGACTGGTCCTTTGCCAGCTCGGACACATGGCTGCGGCCATTGCAACAGTCCTGCTAGCCCATCTCCACATGTGGGTGACCCAGTAGATGTTACGGGTCCAATGGGATCAAAAGCAAGACCATCTGCAGCTCCCAATCTGGATCACGAAGGCCGTAATCCGGGATTGGCAATGGTGGCTAGATTCGAAGAATCTATCGGTGGGGGTCCCCTTCATTGCACCATCTCAGATTGTGACGCTCTCCACAGACGCCTCAGGGCTCGGATGGGGAGCACACCTCGTTGGTGCCCAGTCTCAGGGCCTGTGGACAACCCAAGAGACTCATCTCCACATAAATATCCTGAAAATGAGAGCAGTTCTTTACGCCCTGCAGGCTTTCCAGTTGGAGATTCCACCGGGTACTCTTCTGTTACAAACAAACAATTCCGTGGTAATGTATTACCTCAACAAACAAGGAGGCACCCATTCCTACCGCTTTGCAGGAGGCCGTGAGGTGTGGGATTGGGTTTTACAACCGCAGGCGCAAACCTCATTGCTGTTCATGTACCAGGGTGGACACATCGTCGCCATGAACAGCCTGAGTGGCTCTCAGGCCAGGTACACGTGGGAACTACTCCAGGAGGTAGTAGAGGATCTGTTTTGCAGATGGGGTACACTAGAGTTAGACCTTTTCGCGTACCCATACAATGCAAAACTGCCCAATTTTTGCTCGCTAGATCCAGGGCCTGGTGTTTTCTGGCGAGGCGTTGTCCCTCTCCTGGGCGGGCAGATTCCTCTATGCCTTCCCCCCTTTCCGTTGATCCAGAGGGTCCTTCTGAAACTTCGCAGGGAGCAAGCAACACTGATACTTATTGCACCGTTTTGGCCCAGGCAGATCTGGTTCCCTCTACTACATCAGCTGTCCCGGGAACCTCCTATGCCTCTGCCAATGAGCTCTCACTTGCTGTCTCAGGAGGCCGGCTCCTTGGTCCATCCAGACCTTCATTCACTGAACCTGCACTCTTGGCTGCTAGAGACATAGCCATTATGCGATACAGGGTCTCGCAAGAAGTAGCAGACATTCTAGCGGTTGCTAGGAAACCGGCCACCCATGCTACTTACGCCATGAAATGGCGCAGATTTTGTCTATGGGCTCAAGCCCGCGGGTTTTCGCCTATGGATTGTCCAGAAAGGTTGGTCTTGGACTACTTCCTGTCTCTTCTTCAGACAGGCTTGGTCTACTCCTCGATAAAAGTACACCTCTGTGCCATCTCAGTCTTTCACACTCCTATAGGCCAACATCCCATATCTCAGTTGGACATGGCACAAGCCTTCCTGAGAGGTGTTCTCTACCTTAGGCCTCCAATTAAGGATCCGATTCCACCATGGGATTTACCCTTTGTCCTGGAGCAGCTTACGCTGCCACCTTTTGAACCAGCTGCGGATTGCGAACTACGTCTCCTTACATGGAAGACGTTGTTTTTAGTTGCCGTTACCTCGGCCAGAAGAATTTCTGAACTTCACGCACTGATGTGCAAAGAATCTTATTTGGTTTTTCACCAAGACAGGGTATCCCTACGGACTAATCCGAAGTTTTTGCATAAGGTGGTCTCAGCTCTCACCCTTAATCAGGACATCAATCTACCAGTGTACTTCCCCAAGTATTCTAATCGAGGAGAGGCCCTGTTGCACACTTTAGATGTGCATAGGTGTCTTCGATACTACCTGACCAGAACCAAACACCACCGAAAATCGGACCAGCTTTTTTGTCTTCTTTGCCTACAGGATGATGGGAGCTACCATTTCCAAACAGTCGCTGTCCAGGTGGCTCATTCAATGTATCACGTTCTGTTACCAGAAGCGCAACAAACTGGGCACGGTTAAGGGTCATTCCACAAGGGGCATGGCTACCTCCTTTGCAGCCCTAAAGAACGTGCCCACCTCGGCCATCTGTGCAGCAGCTACTTGGAGCACTGTGCACACCTTCGTCAGGGATTATAGCCTGGATGTTGCATCAAGGCGAAGAGAGCAGGTTTTGGTCTAGCAGTCCTTCAAGGACTTCTGTTCTAGGCTTAGGTTCTATTAAGGATTTCTACCTTCCCTCCTGCCAATGGTGTGGGATTTCCACTATTGCTTGGGAATCAGTCCTAATGGTGTAACCTGCTGCAAGAGCTGTTTCTCGAAGTAAGATAGTACAGTTACGTAAGAACTTACCGTAACAGTAGATCTTTGAGAACAGCTCTTTCAGGAGGTACTTTCCCTCCTACCATCCCCGCTGGAGGTAGATTCTGGTTCCGATATCCTTCTCCTAGGATCAGGCGTTCTCAGCACCACTCTGATTGCCATTTGATGGCAGATCCTCAGTCTCCTCTTCTGATGTCATCCAGCAGCCGGGAGTCTCCGGCGGGAGAACTGGGGATTCTGGGGGACCGCCTCCTTATGTACTATGCCTGGATTCAGGGGCGGGACTGACATCGGAGGTGGTCCCCGCTGAATACTGCTAGCTAGAAAATTTCCGTGGGGTCCTGGCGCCTGCCGGCTTCAGTCCTAATGGTGTAACCTGCTGCAAGAGCTGTTCTCGAAGATCTACTGTTACGGTGAGTTCTTACATAACTGTACTTTTTGTCTTACAAAATGCAGCACCATGCATTCGCAAGTATGCATAGGCGTGGCAAGTGACCTGGTTCATCCAGTCAGAAAGAAGCATTTCTGGTGGCCATCTTGACACATTAGATAGACAGATTGACAGACAGACAGACAACTAGATGAGTAGACTGGGATGTCTATATTCTGTGGTTCATTCACTTTAGTATTAACAAGCAGCCCCATACATGCCATAGTCCCAGTGCTCCAACTGCTGCAGGAGCTACCACATGGACAAAAACACTCAACCTAAAATAAAGTTCTTCTTCAACTGGGGACGTGAAGACTATGGATGTTAGTTAAATGAGAAACACTGTAATAAATTTAATTTAAAGGGGACATGAAATCATTTTAAGTTCTTTAAATTTTGGTTAAATATAAACCAAAATCTGAACACTTTTTAAAATAGTTTTTAATATACACATTTATTACAGAAATTATTTAAAAATGTATTCCCATCAATATAGCGAAAAACAAGTTTTATTATACTTATATAGTAAGGGTGCATTTTTAGCATGTCAGTACCTTGAAACTTTATTGGCAGGAATTATTTGTGTTGAACACACTCCAGGCTTTCATTAAATAAAAAGTTCCTAGCCCTCACTATTCCAAAGTAAACCTGTTATAAAGATAATTTCTTTGAAGAGAACGAACATTATACTGGTTCAACTTTAAGCAGAAATGCATGGTACCGAAAGACCTCTCACACTGTTTGTAAAGGGTGCCAACAGAAGACATAGAGACACGTGTTTCGTCCTACCAGGACTCATCAGTATGCCTCATCTGTCTGACACCCCAGTGTAATGAACCAGCTACCCTAAGATGGTCTATCTGGGTTATGTTGTGGTGAACCCAATTAAAATAAAAAACTATTTAAAAGACAAAGAACATCTGTGCACAAGCACTGAGGCAATGGTTACACCAAAGGGCATTTGGCTGGGAAGCCAAGTTTCAAAGAAATACAAAATCACACATGCCCCGACAATGCAAAGCATCATGGGCTGCATATGCAAATCACCACAGAATATTATACTGGTTCAACTTTAAGCAGAAATGCATGGTGCTGAAAGGCCTCTCACACAGTTTGCAAAGGGTGCCAACAGAAGACATAGACACATGTTTCGTCCTACCAGGACTCATCAGTATGCCTCATCTGTCTGACACCCCAGTGGAATGAACCAGCTACCCTAAGATGGTCCATCTGGGTTATGTTGTGGTGAACCCAACTAAAACAAAAAACTATTTAAAAGACAAAGAACCTCTGTGCACAAGCACTGAGGCAATGGTTATCCCAACCCCCTGAAGAAAACACTCGGGAAAACTGACAGCACAATGCCGACACTCGCCATTGTGTCTGTCAATATAGGGGATGTCGGCGACTTTGGTGTCGCTGTGTCATGGTAGATTCCCTTTGGGATAGGGTACCAGAAAAATAAAATTCTAGGGACATGGATAAGTTGTTCAATCCACACTGTCTGGCAGGTTCCTTGCCGTTTTAAATCTTGTCAGAAGGTCTTCAAGCTGGTTCTTCCCACCCACCCAGGTGGTAAAACCCTTGGCTCTGCCCCATGACGCCAGATCTTCTTTACCGCTTGGAAGCTCAGGTTCCCTCCTTAGCGCTCTGCATTTTAGGCCTGGATCCAAACTCTTCAGGTTTTCCGAAACTAATTTTAAAATTTACAAGACTGAGGTCTTCATCTTCGCTCGCGGCTGCGATGGACAAATCAACTCCTGGATTCCGTCGGTGCCTTTGTGGGCAGAAGATGTCCCGGACTGATCCGCACTCCACGTGCGTTTACTGCCTGGGGCTTGGCCACATTCTTGTACAAGTCCTTTTCAATACCGGTCTTAGAGGACGAGCTGCCAGATACTGTTAGGCAGCGCGTACCACGGTGTGAAGTCTAAGGAGGCCCGTTAGGCGATGTCTGCGGTGGCGGGCTCCACAGAGCAGCTGGAGCAGTTGATCACCCTTGAGGAGGAGGCGGGCTGCATCTTCTTCCTCCTCCTCCACAGCCGCAGCATTTATCCTGCTGTCCTTGGGCTCCCCCCACACAGCTTCTTTTAAGGAGCTTTGTCAGTCCCTCTCCACTAAGGGAGAAGGGCCATCGGGACATACCAGCTGGTCCAAGAAGAAAGATCCAAGAGGTAAGTCCCACCATCGACGTTCGTGGGAGCGGGAGAGATCCCCTTCACCGGACCGTCGACTCTTGACTTCGGTCGAGGTTGCAGCTGCGGCCACTGACTTCATGGTGTCCCCATCAGGTCAGCCGGTCAAGATACCCGTCAACGTGGTCGAGATTTTTCTCGACCCGTCGGACGGTCTGTCTACTGGAGATGCCGACAACCCTACTTCATCGGCTCCCCCGGTGGTTACCGAGGACTTTCCTGTGCCAAAGTGCCCGGTTAAGGTCCCTGAACTGAGGAAGGGGTGGGTTTCCCCCGTCCCCTCTCTGACCCACCTTCAGCGACCCTGAAGGTCGCGGTCTCAGTCTCGGCACCATGGAAAGCGGCATCACCGCTCATCCTCTTCGGAGGATAGGCTCCGGCATAAGTTACATTGGCGCTATGAGGACTTAATGTGGCAGCAACTTTTGTTGACCAGTAACAAGCCAACTCCGTCGCCTTCTCCAGCCATTAAGTGGCTATCACCAGAGTGGCCAAAGCAACCCCTCGTTGTAGTTGAGGAGCTGACCCCGGCACCGGTTATTTGGCCGAAACTGGCTGCTCCACCCATTGTGGTGGAACCTCCGCCTCCACAACCGAAGACTGGGGCCCCAACCAAGGATTCTCAGTCGGGTCAGGGATTGCCCCATAGGTTGTCAGTCACCCTCACTCCCGATCGACCTCGGCAGGTGGAGGGTGGCTCAGGCACTGGGCAGCTGTTCGCAGACTCCTCGGAGTCTGACGGCGGCTCTCCCTGTTCTCCAGGCGCTTGACCTGGAATCTGCAGGTGGCCAGTCAGTGGACGAGCCCATCCTCGTTTTTGGGTATGCTTCGACTCATCTCAGAGTCTACTGGGATGCAGCTCAAACCCGTTCAAAAATGGGCCAAGTATCCCCTTACGGAGATACTGGACTGAGGGGACTCCCCTACAGAGGCCTTTGCAGTGGCCGAAGCCATTGTGGACCCAGCTCTGGAGTTATGGCAGCAACCAGCATCTTGTCCCATGCCTTCGGCCAGGATGGCTCACAAGTACGCGGTCCCCACTGGTTCACTCTCCGGTTTCTCGGAGCACCCCTCTGCGGAGGGGTTAGTGACCGATAGCGTTTTCCAGCGTTCTGGGAACGCTAGGAACATGGACAAACTGCCCGATGAGGAATCCAAAAAACTGGATTAGTCGGGGCGGATGTTTTATGCAGCTTCCTCCCTAGGCCTTCGACAGGCTAGCTTGGCCGTGCTGATGGCACATTTCTCAGACGCCCTTATGGGTTTCCTGGATGAGGTGATTCCTCATCTCCCGGCTGACTTTCAGATGACAGTCAAGCAGGTGTGGGATCAGGGAAGGGTGGTGGCAAAACAACAGCTCCAAACTTCATTGGACATTGGTGACTCTTGTGCCTGGTCAGTAGCGGCCGCAGTGGCTATGCGCCGCAGAGCATGGCTGAGGATCTCCACCTTCACGGCGGACACCAAGCATAAGCTGGAGGACGTTCCCTTCCTGGGCACCGACTTATTCAGGCCCAGAGTGGAAGACCATCTCCAGAGGATCGAGAAGTCCAACACCACCTTGGACTCGGTCGCATCTGCCCAGAAGGACAAAGGCTGCCAGCAGCAGCGTAAGCCCTTTTGCCCTTCTGCTCTTGCGGCATATCCGGCCCAGCAACACCAGTAACAGGACCAGCAAGCTCACACTTGGCGCCCTAAGGCCAAGTCTGCTGCTTCCTCCAGTAGGAAGCCTGGAGGTAAGGGTCCAGGAGGTCCCTCAGCAGGCCCTTCCTCCAAGCCTGCTCAGTGATGGGTTGAGGGGTGTCGCCTCCATCCTTGTCACTCCTCCCTGGGCTCCCCCCAAAGGGGGACAGCTCTGCCACTTCTTTTCTGCCTGGCCTGCTATCACCACGGACCGCTGGGTACTAGAAGTGGTCGGCAGGGTCTGCCTCTGGAATTCAAGCAGTTCCCTCCCTGTCGAGCCATCGCCCCACGGGGGCTATGGGTTCCACAGCCTCTCTTTCAGCTCATCAAGCCGACATTGCCTGGCTCCTCCAGAAGGAGCTGATCAGCGAGGTGGCAGACCCTCCTCCAGACCCAGGGTTTGTGTCCAGGTACTTCCTGGTCCCAAAACAGATGAAGGGCTGACACCCCATTCTCGACCTGCACAACCTGAATAAGTTCCTACAGCCTCGCACCTTCAGGATGGTCACTCTGGTTCAGATCATTCCATCCTTGGAACCAAGCATGTGGTTCTGTTCTCTGGACCTTCTGGACGCGTTCTTTCATGTCCCAATCCATCCATCTCATCAGCGATTCCTCTGCTGCAGAGCAGGGGGATCTCTTTACGAGTTCTGGGTCATGCCCTTTGGCCTCTCTCCAACTCCCAGGGTCTTCACCAAATGCATGGCAGTGGTGACAGCATTCCTGCGGCACCGAGGGGTCTGGGTGTACCCTTACCTGGACGACTGGCTGATTGCAGCCCCTTCCAAGTTGGAGGTGGAGCGGTCCAGGGATCTGGCCCTCCAGGTTTGCTCTAAGATTGGCCTCCTCATCAACAAGGCCAAGTTGGAACTCATGCCATCGCAAGTGATTCAGTTCATCAGGGCAGAGCTCGACTTTCTTTGAGCCAGAGCCCGGCTCCCGGCGGACGGGGCCGAGGTCCTTTCCTCCTTTGCCCAATTATTTCTGGTTGGGCAATTGCACCCTGCCTGGGACTTCCTACGCCTCCTGGGCCTCATGGTAGGCTGCACCAGCATGGTCCATTGGGCCCGCTGGCATATGCATCCCCTGCAATGGGGGCTGGCCAGCCAGTGGTCAGAGGGCTCCGGTCCTCTGGACCAGCCGGTGACAGTGACCCAGGAGATGTGGGACGGCCTGCAGTGGTGGTTCATCCCAGCTCACCTGCAGGAGGGTATCCCGTTTATCCACCCCGAGCCGACGGTCACGCTAATGACCGATGCCTCTCTGATGGGTTGGGGTGCCCATCTGGGGGAGCTCATAGCCCACCGCCTCTGGTCCCCTCAAGAGTCTGGATGCCACATCAACCTGCTGGAGCTTTGAGCGGTCTGACTAGCCCTCACTGCCTTTGCTCCGTTTGTACGGGGTCAGGTGGTTCAGGTCCAGATGGACAACACCACAATCGTGTACCATCTCAACCGTCAGAGCGGGACGCACTCCTTGCCTCTGTGCAAGGAGGCTCTCCGCATTTGGTCTCTCTTGCTCAGCCTGGAGGCGGATCTCCTAGCCATCCATGTGGCAGGAGCCTCCAACAGTCTGGCCGATGCCCTCAGCCAGATAGGCGCTGCATCTCACGAGTGGTCTCTCCTGCCGGAGGTAGTACAAGATCTGTTCTCCCATTGGGGCAACCCTTAGGTGGACCTGTTCGCCTCCAGGGAGAATGTGAAGCTGAGGCTGTTTCATGCCCCCCCCCCAGCAGTGCTTACTGCAGGGGGATGCCTTCTCGAGGCCATGGACCCCGGGCCTCTTCTACGCCTTCCCACCATTTCCCTTGATCCACAAGGTGCTTCTCAAGGCAAAGAGGGACAAGGCACAGGTGATTCTGGTAGCCCCAGACTGGCCCCACCAGTTCTGGTACCCAGATCTCCTCAGCCTCTGCTCCAGGCTCCCGAGGCGGCTTCCAGCCCACCCAGACCTGCTTTCAATCGACAAGGGGAAGATTCTCCATCTGGACCTTCAATCCCTGCACCTGACGGCCTGGTTCCTGAGCGGCTAGAGTTCCAGGCCTTGTGTCTTTCTGACGAGGTCCTCAGCGTTGTTGAGGCGTCCCGTAAGGAGTCAACCAGAAAATGCTACGCCTTCAAATGGAAGAGATTCTCCATTTGGTGTCAGCACAAGGGGTTGGACCCTTCTTCCTGTTCCTTGGCTAGCATTCTGGACTACCTGTGGTCCCTTTCTCAGCTAGGGCTTTTGTCGATGACCCTTAAGGTGCATCCAGCAGCCATCTCTGCCTACTGGTCACGGGTCAGCAGGCAGTCGGTGGTGCAGGAGAAGATGGTCGGGCGCTTTTTCAAAGGCCTAGACCACATATCCCCTCTGGTGCAAGAACCTCCACCTCCATGGGATCTACTGCTGGTATTGGCTAAGCTAATGGGCAAGCCATTCGAACTGATGCACAAGTGTGACATCTCTCACCTGTCATGGAAGACTGCCTTCTTGGTGGCTATCACATCAGCCAGAAGGATGGGAGAGCTCCAGGCGCTTTCCATCGAGTCTCCTTATCTGGTCTTCCACAGGGACAAGGTTGTCCTTCGTCCCCACTCGAAATTCCTTCCGAAGGTGGTGTCGGAGTTTCACCTTAACCAGGTGTTGACTCTGCAGGTGTTTTACCCCAGTCACATCTCGGAGGCTGAATATAGGCTCCATACTTTGGACCCTAGAAGAGCGCTCTCTTATTATAAGGAGTGAACGGCTGAAGTTCAGGGAGAGGTTCGCCAGCTGTTTGTCACCTACGCTGAAGCCGCACCTGGCAGAACTGCAGCCAAGCAGACGATAGACAGGTGGGTCACCTCCTGCATAGATCTCTGTTGTAGGTTGGTGGTATGGAGCCTCCCAAGGGATAAGAGCTCATTCTACCCGCCATACCGCTGCTTGGGTGGCTGCTTCTGGGGCGTCTATCCAGGAAATCACGGGGCTGCTACCTGGAAGTCAGCACACCTTAATTTCCATTACCACATTGACCTTGAGTCACGCTGGGATGCTGGTTTTGGGACCTCGGTTCTCCAGTCCTTATTCCCTAAGTAGGGGGTGCACGCCTTGCCTCCCTTCTCCCGGAGAACTGCTAGGAGTCTGCCAGACAGTGTGGATTGAAAACATAGCCACGTCCCTGGAAATACAGGTTACTCACCTGTAACAGGAGTTCTAGGAGTGGTATATGTTGTTCATCCACACGACGCACCCGACCTCCCCGGCTTTGACGCGCATCCTGACTTCCAGCGGGCTAGATCTGGTGTCATGGGGCGGAGCCGAGGGTTTTATCACCCGGGTGGGTGGGAGGAGTCAGCTTGAAGACCTTCCGGCAAGATTTAAAGCGGCAAGGAACCTGCCAGACAGTGTGGATGAACAACATATACCACTCCTAGAACTCCTGTTACAGGTGAGTAACCTGTATTTGCCGTGTGTTGCCATTTCGTATGGAAAAGGTTTTTTTTTTAAATGAAAGCTTGGAGTCAGATTGAAGTAGTTGTTTCTTATCGCTGTATGAAGTGTAGCAATGTAAAGAAAGGTGTATTACCATAGAAATGAGAGAAAAAAAATGAGGCATAAAACTACATTAACATTATAAAAGGAATTATTTGATACATGAAACATTATATCAATATAGAAAATGTGTATAGATATAGCAAAACAACAATTTATAAGAGCAATACAATGTAACAACCCAATTTTGAGGTTATGGTATGTTTAAGTTTCCTCCCACATGGCAGTGTTACTACATGATACAACCCTTACAGAAGAATGGTACTGCAGCTCCTAAAAAGTTCAATTGACAGTGAGAAGGAAAGGGTCAGCAGTGACTTTGTGTATTTATATGTCGCCAGGGTACTCGTTGCTGGCAGGTGGTTTCCACCAACGCCTTCAGCTGGAGTCAGAACAGCAAGTGAAGCTGAGCTGTTCTGGCTCCAGCTGAAGGCAAGTGAAACCACTTGCTGCAACAAGTGGCTCGAGGATCGATAAATATATTATTGATCGAGATCAATCAATAATATATTTTTTTTTAAATGAACTTCCCAGAATGTGCCCATTTCCAGGGCATCTGTGTGTGAGACACTTTTCATGGAATAAGAGTGCCTCACGCATAGAGGAAAGGAGCGCTCTGATTGGTCAGGAGCGCTTCCTCGATCTATAATTAGGTACCCTGTAGCCCCGAGCATACCTCCTGCCCCGCAAATTAGGAACAGTGCTTAAACAAAATCATGGACAAGTGACCAACATCAGGACACATCTTAAAAATGGTAATAGCTCAACCTACTGTACCTAAGTAAAAGTGTTCTAGGGACATGGATATGGTGCACTATCCACACTTTTGGCAGTTCTTCCTTCCCCTTTAAAGCTCGCCGGAAGGTCTTTAAGCTAAGCTTCTCCCACCCACCCAGGTGGTATCCTCCTCAGCACCGCCCCATGATGTCAAATCTTCCTTTCTGCTCGAAGCATCAAGTCTCCTCCTTCACAACTTCTGTGTGTGGTATAGGCCCAGTCTTAGGTCTTTGAGCTTTTGGCGTTGACAATTTGCAACAACCAAATTAAAAACTTTTTTCTTTCCATATGGAGCAAGATGACTGCAAAACAGGTCCGGGATTTAAGCGGTGCACTGCTTGTTCCCAGAAGATGTCATACACTGATCCTCAGGTCTTGTGCATTTATTGCCTCAGGGTTTAGCATGAGCCACAGGTTTGCAGCCTGTGCCAGTCCCTTCAGTCCTCCATGTTGGAGGACCACTATGCTCGCCTTCTTTTAGGTCGCCAAGACGAACAGGACCCTCCCAATCGGTTCAAGGATGCCGGTAAGGTGTTCTCCATGGTGGCTGGTTTGGCAGTGCAGCTTGCCACCTTCAAAGAGAATGTGGCCCAAGCTGCAGCAGGTGCAGCTTCAGCCTCCACGTTACTCTGGGTGGGCTTAAGTGCTTCATTCACCGAAGTGTTCCGGGGCTTATGTCTGTCCCTTACTACTCTCGGGGAGGGCCTTTACCAGGGATCTAAGTCTTCGCGGGCCTCCAAGTCCAAGAGGTCCCATCGTACGTCGTGGGATCAGGAGCAGGCTGGCTCATCCCATTCCTGTGATTCTGCATCTGGCTCGATGGTTGTCAAGCCGTCAGCTTCAGCTGAGCTTTTGTGGTCCAGGCTGCTGGCCCCTCATTATCCTCATCAGACCTGCTAGTCAAGATGTAAGTTGACCAACCTGTCAAGATTTTTTTCTCGACCCAGTTGACCCATTGTTGGAGGACAATGGGGATGACTCACTTTGTAGGGCTCCAGCCCTTACAATCCTTTCACAAGACAGGCTGGATAAACCGGCCAATTCGGCTGTCTCCCCTTGGGAGATCAACCCCTTGGGAGTTCCTTGGGTCACAGCGCCTTCTCCCGTGTCTCCTCCCCGACAACCTGCCTATTCATGGTCAAGGTCATGGTTGAAGTCCCAATTGGGCTGTCAGTCGAGATCTAGGGATTTTCTGTGTTCCTGCTCTCAACTGTCTGCCAAGAAGCGCCATCAGTGCTGCTCATCTTCTTCCTCATCTTCGCATGAGGACAGGCTTCACTGTAAATTATGGTGCCATTACGAGGAGCTTATCTGGCAACAGTGGATTCTCGGGCATGGCCGCACTGCACTGCACTGCAGCCCCCAGCACTCCCCTGGTTGTGCTTGCATTGGCCTGTGCTGGTTCCCCTGATTGAGCCGGCGCCAGCTTCACCACCCATTCGGTTGAAGCCCCCACCTCCGCAGTCCTTGCATGGGGCGCAGTCCAAGGCTGCTTGCCCTGCTTTTGGACTCCTCAGCAGGCTCTCAGTGAAGATCACCCACTTGGATGAGCTGCAGGTTGTCCATGGGGAGCCTGGGTCAAAGGTGGTGTTTGAGGAGTCCTCGGACTCGGAGGACTCTTCCATGCATTCCCTTCAGACTCCAGCCTTCTAACAGGAGTCCTTCAAGGAGCTCACCATAGAGCATGGGCTGGTCTTCTTCAGGACTCTGTTCTGCTTGATCTCAGAGTCAATGTAGATCCTACTGAAACCGGTCCATAAGTGAGCTAAGTACCCCCGACCCCCAGGAGTTGCCTTTCCTGTGGTGGAAGCCATTCTTGGTCCCACCCTTGAGCTGTGACAGCATCCAGCCTTCTGTCCGGCACCATTGGCCCCATGGTCTGCAAGTATGAGGTCCCTACTGGGTGTCTGACTGGGGTCACCAGTCATCCTATGGCCAAAGGTTTGGTAGCTGACTCGGTGTTCTGATGTATGGGCAATATCGGGGATGTCAACAAGCCCCCCAACAAGGAGTCTAAGAAACTAGACCATGTGGCAAAGACTGTCTGTGCCACTTTGTCCCTGGGCCTTCAGCACGTCAGTTCAGCTGTCGTGATGGCCAACTTCTCCCATGGGCTAATGGGAGATTTGGACCAGGTCATCCCCCACCTTCCTGTGCACTCACAGCTGGAAGTTAAGATAGTTTGGGACCAGGGACACTCAGTGGGCAAGCTGCAGCTCCAGATGGCCTTGGACGTCAGCGACTCCTGCACCAGATCCGTGGCCACTGTGGTCACCATGCGGTGTTGTGCATGGTAAGGATCACAACCTTTATGGCAGATACCGAACACAAGTTGGCGGACATCCCTTTCTTGGGTACAGACCTGTTTGGGCCAGGTGTTGATGGTCACCTCACCCACATCGAGAAGCCCAATGATACCCTGGACTTTTACGTCCTTGAAGAAGTACCCTAAGGGCCAGAAACAAAGGAAAAAGCCCTTTCAGTTTCAGACCTACCTGGCACCTCCATCCAGACCATCACAGCCCAAAGCGGGACAGCCCTAGGCCTGGTGACCCAAACCTAAGCTGGCTTCCTCTGACTGCAAGAAGTCTGGAGGACTGGGAGCTTGGGCTCCCTTGGCAAACAACACCAGAGTGGCTGCCGAGCCTTCCTAGAAATGGGTTGGGGGGTGTCATTCTCCCACCTGTCCTGTCTCAAACTTAGACTCCCATGGGAAGGTAGACTGCGCCATTTCATGCATGGCTGGTCCATTATCACATCGGGCAAATGGGTGCTCCAAGTGGTGGGACGCACTCCCACCCAGTTAAGCCCATGCCCCACAGGAAGACATGATGTCCTTGGACACGTTGTCCGCCTTTTGGGAGGACATCACCCAGCTCCTTTAGAATGATGCTGTGGCCTGTGCCCAGACTCCACAGCCAGTCAGGGGTTTGTCTCCAGATATTTCCTAGTTCCAGAATGGATGGGGGGGGGGTTGCTGCCCTATACTAGATCTTCACAATCTCTATCAGTACCTGAGGAAGCACAAGTTCTGGATGATCACCCTGAACCAGATCATACTTCCCTAGGGCAGGGCATGTGGTTCTGCTCTGTGGACCTCCAGGACACCTTCTTCTACATCTCAATCCGTCTGTCCCAATGGTGATTCCTTCTGTTCCATCGAAATGGGAATAGTATGAGTTCTGCGCTATGCAGTTTTGGCCTCTCCTCAACCACCAAGTGCATAGCTGTTGTGGCAGCATTCCTGCGGCACCAAGAAGTCTTTGTTTACCCTTACCTGGACGACTGGCTGATCGACAATTCATCCTGAGAGGAGGTGGACTGGTCCAGGGTTCTGGCCCTCCAAACCTGCTTGGCCTTGGACTGTCTTGTCAACCCAAGTCAGAACTCCACCCCTTGCAGGTGATCTGCATCATCGAGGTAGAGCTCGACTCCCTTCTGGCCAAGGCTAGTCTCCCAGGGCACAGGGTAGTGGATCTTACCTCTTTTGCCCAAACATTTCACGTTGGGCACTCGCACCCCTGCCCAGGACTTTCTTAGGCTGCTGGGGTACATGGCTTCCTGTACCAGCACGGTCCGGTAGGCCCTCTGGCAGATGTACCCCTTGCAGTGGGATTTGGCCCACCAATGGTCGCAGCACCTCTGTCTCCTGGACCAACCAGTCACAATAATGCAGCCTATGTGGGACACCATCCAGTGATAGCTCATCCCAGAACATCTGTAGGAAGGAGTCCCATTCGTCCTCGCAGAGCCGACGGTCACTCTCATGACCGACACATCTCTTCTGGGAAGGAGAACCCACCTGGGGGGCCATAGGACCTACGGGCTCTGGACCCCTAAGGAGTCCTGATGCCACATCAACCTTATGGAGCTCTGTACAGTGTGCCTTGCTCTGACAGCTTTCGTTCCAGTTGTGGAGGGTCAGGTCATGCAGGTATAGATAGACAACACCATGACCATGTGCTACTTCAACAAACAGGGCAGGATGCATTCCCTCCAGTCATGTTGGAAAGCTTTTCACACCTGGTCCCTCATACAGCATGTGGACACCGATCTTCTGGCAATCCATGTAGCCGGTGCCTCCAACCAGCTGACGGATGCCCTCAGCTGAGTGAGTGAGGCGTCTCACATGTGATCTCTTCACCAGGAGGTAGTCGGTTGCCTGTTCTCCTAGTGGGGCACTCCTAAGTCAAGAAACACAAGACTGTAACACTGTAGTCTGGCATTATTTTCTGCTTTGATTCCCTACTCTTCAGCAAAAGAAATGCCAGATTTAGAAGGGATTAGGCAAATTATGGAGGCAAAGTAAGTGATGTCCCTGAAAATCTGTGACATTTGAGAGGTGCGGCCCAAGTCGTTTTGTCTTCATATCAGAGAGCTGCATTCTGATACTGGGTGAATTGGAGGAGGTCAAATTGTGGTGCCACTCTCTAAGGAAAGAGTCTTCTGGATCCAGGACCCTGAGGTGTGTGAGGGAGGCTGTAGAAAGTATGGGAGAATAGCAGGGAGGCCCAAAGCATTAACAGGCCCAAGGCTCTACTTCTAGTAAGAGACTGAGCAATAGAATGATTCATGGTCTTAGAATAGAAAATGCAGTGCCCTCCCATGGCCCACAGCCCTACTGTCCTGAAAATGTGTGTAAGGAGGCAGTGCTTCCTGTTCAAAAAAGTCCAAGCTGCATGGTACTTTAGGAGAAGTCCACTGCACAGAAACATACCCACAGGTCTCAAATAAGTATTCATTAAAAGGCTCCAGAATAATCTGGGGCTTCTGAGATCCCCATAGGGTTGGTAGTATCTTGTGCCTTCCAGAGTGTATGTCTTTGCTTGGGCTATGTCTAAGGGGCCTCAAGAATGGTGCCTGCTGCCAAGGGAGACCTCCATTACAAGATAGCAACATTTGGTATAGATGAAAGTGTGTACTGTGCTAGAGAGGAAAATAAAATATGTTGGACTGTCACCTGTGAAACAGAATTATCACAGGGTCTCTCAGGTTCATGTAATGCATGTTAGAGTTTATATCAGCTCTGATCTTTTGTTAGCTGGTCCTGCTGTCCTCCCTTGGTAAAATACCACCACAGAGGACTGCACTTAGCCCCTGAAGAAAAGCACTACAAGAAAACATCTGATCGGAGGTTATAAAAGCACTAACATGTGTTGCTGACTATTGAATCTCCCATTGCTGCCTACTGCTCTAATGTCAGCTGCAGGGGATTCTGAGATTTGTAGTAATAGAAGATGTCAGCCTATGTGTAAGCAAAATTAATCAGATACAATCTATTATACTACAGTAAATTGAAAGCAAACCAAAATGTTTCTGCACACTAAGTGCACATTGGGACGAGCCCCACTCTTGGGTGTGGGGCCCTTTATGATGACTGTTCCCCTTTAAGCGACTTGCTCAAGGTCATAGAGTAAGTGGTGGTGGTGGGTATTCAAACCTGGGTCTTCAGATTGCAGCCCTGTGCATTAATCACTAGAATAAACTGCCTACTACTGTACCACTGCTGCTTACTGAGATACTGTAGGTGTTGGGTTAAACATCAGTGCCAAATGTACACTTATCTGCAGTACACATTGTGTTTGCTCATTTTGTTATGTCTTTTGGGGACATCCAAACAACATTTGCAGTGCTTTACAAATTGCAAGAAGTCCAGCAAATGAGTAACAGTAATCCTTGCTTCTGTTGTTTCTCAGTTACAGAGAGCTCAGAGTCATCTCAGGGGGAGAGTGTCAGTGGCTTTAGCAGCCCAGCTCACAGCTGCCGGTCTCAGCTTCCATCAGAAACCTTCTCCGATGATGGCAACTCTAACACCGACTCAAAGCCGCCTTCACAGTGCACGTCTCCAGCTCTCTGTCACAAAACTCCTGGACCAAAAGAGGACAGCAACCAGTATATTACTGCAGTACGTATCTGAGGCGAGGAGAGTTTAAGAATGCACAGAAAGTAGCGCTCTGTTCCACTGTTGATTATTTGGGGGGAGATTTGTACTGGCTCTGAAATAAGTCCATGTCCCTTTATGTTGCTGGTTTTTAGATAAATAATCACAACCAAGTGTCTAAAACTGTCAGCCAGTTTGTCACTTATATGCTACTTGTATCATTTACAGGACAAGGATTAAGCATTTGTTGTAAATAAGTGGATGCCTTGCCTCGAGAAGTGAGCTTCAGCTCAATGGCTATGTTACAGCATCCAGTAAACATACTTTTTATATGAACTTTTTATCTCCAGCAATGGAAGGCTTCTCATTTCAATACCTCAAGTGTCCCATCTCATATTGAGAAAGCTGTCACACATTGCACAGTTCAGTGATTAGGCAATGAGAGAGCTATACTCATACCTGCTGATTGGAATTAGGGACATTTCCTGGTGCATTTGTTGACCCTTTGGCTTCATTCTATAACTGCATCCCATACAGCCAGCTAATAACAGTTGGCTTCTGCCCGGGGGCGGGGGAGGGGGCATTACCTGGTATCACAAATCCTGCTGGAAAAAATAAGCCACTTTCAAATAGATACTTTCCTTTTTTCTTTGATGCATGGCACATGAGATTGAGTGCCCCACTTCCCCAGCCGCCCCGGATTTGCACGGATGTGCCTTAGTTTTCTGCAGAATCTTCCTGTGCCCTTCCTAAAATTGGTTTTTGTCACTGTCAGGTAGTGACTGTGGTAAAAGTCAGACATTAAAGTTGCAACGTAGTTCTTCAGAAAAGTATTCTTACATGAAAACCCTTTTTTTCTTCTTGCAGCTTCTTGTGGTATTATGAACATTTTTAGGCCCACGGCTCTGGATGCAATTTGCTCTAATTAGTGTCAAGAATTTAAGAGGTATTTCCCTCCCTGGTAGTGGTCCTAAACTATTTTAAATTGCAGTCTTTCTAAGGCTGAGCTCTTCGTCACTTGCACACTACCCACACCTTAAGATTATATGTCTTTCTACCTGGTATTGCAATGAAAATAAAGGATGACTGACACAGGATACAAACTAAAAGGCAGATACAAAAATGAAGGGGAGGAACCAGAACACAGAAGGGTAGAAAAAAAGAAGAAAACAGACAAAATAGCAGGGAGATGGAACAGGAATGAATGATAAGAGAAACAGAGATCTGTGAATTGTCCGAGAACAGAATTGGAAGGATTTTCAAAAGGAATTGGACGCAGACACAGATGCATCTTGCGCCTGCCTCTTCATCCATCTGCTTATGCCCAGGCAGCCCTGCTGTTCTTTTCAGAAGTTTGGATACATCTGTGTCTGCTTTAGGACACCAAGTGTAGACACTGTTAGGACATCTGTAGATGGTCTGTCAGGTTTGGACACACCTGTGTCTGCTTTAGGACACCAAGTGTAGACACTGTTAGGAAATCTATAGATGGTCTGTCAGGTTTGGACACACCTGTGTCTGCTTTAGGACACCAAGTGTAGACACTGTTAGGACATCTGTAGATGGTCTGTCAGGTTTGGACACTTCTGTGTCTGCTTCAGGACACCAAGTGTATACACTGTTAGGACATCTGTAGATGGTCTGTCAGGTTTGGACACACCTGTGTCTGCTTCAGGACACCAAGTGTAGACACTGTTAGGACATCTGTAGATGGTCTGTCAGGTTTGGACACACCTGTGTCTGCTTCAGGACACCAAGTGTATACACTGTTAGGACATCTGTAGATGGTCTGTCAGGTTCGGATGCATTTCTGCTTTGATAATAGGAGCAGATGCATCTTGGGTGGATCATTTTGAAAATCCTGTCCATTGTCTCTAGATTTTTACCAGACTTTTCTCGAGGTGATCCCCTTTCATAGAGCCGCTTTCTGATATTAGGACCATATGCCGGAAATACTAGGACCCCATAGCAACTAAAACTTTTAGTTATTTATTTGTTAGTTTTAGACCAAGGTTAGCTCTACGTTTATTTCAATATATTAAAACCCCACCAATGCTATAAAATCCTAAAAGTAATACCTGCTTGCTGCTGTCTTTATTATAGTTATAGCAGGATTGATGTCACTGAAGATAGTTTTCCCAGAATTCTTGATGCCGCTTGATCTGACTTCTCGGGGAGTCAACTCTGTTTCTGCGTTTGCTGAAACTCTGCAAATTAAAAGCACTTAAGTGATAAAAATAAACAAAATATGAAAATAGGTTGTATGGAGTCCTCAGCTGGCAGAGTAAATTACAATCTTCGAAGATATCTCTTTCATCAGGCCACACCTTTGGAAATGTAGCTGTTAGGCACTAGGACCACATGGAAACTTTTTTTTCAAGCAATCCACTCGGGGCCACCCGCAATGATGTTCTACTTCAGCACTTCCTGTATAAACATGAGCAACCACTTCCTTCCTCAGTTCTTTTCCCACCATTGACCATACCCGTTGGGCTGTCAACGGAAACGCCATTGTTGAAGTTGCTGTTTTCTTATTTTCTTCACTTTATATCTAACCACTTTTAAAAAGTGATTTTTGGCAGCATGTATGACGACTTCAGAGCCATCGCTGTCAAAACTGTTCTGTTATTGAGTGCAGTGAGAAGATTTACTCTAAAGACTCGCATAACATCTGTGTGCGGTCCTCGCCCAGACCACAACTACAAAGGTGCCCACCCAGGAAGGCTTTAACACGGGCCACCCAGCAACGCAGAGAAAGGCCTTTCAGAAAAAAATCTTTTAAAGCAGTGCTTAGCCCGAATAGAGAAGAAGCTCCATCAGGAAAGCCCTAGCACGTCACTGGCTCACTCTTCTGGATTCATCGCTTCCATTTCCTAGAAGAATACATCTGCGTCTCACCAGCACAAGCATCGGGAGAGGGAGAAGGGAAAGGCAAGGACCTCCCCAGTGTGCTCCAGGTCACCTATCTGTACAGGTATGAGCCCTTCTGGGTTGTCAAATCGCTCTGGCAGTGATGCAGCCTGTTGCCCAGACCATCAACAGGGCTGGGACAGCTCTTGCCTGCCTCCAGATCTATTACAGCTGGTGTATCGACGTCAACATTGGGGCCCTTGCCTTCCCCATCAAAATCTGCCAGTATTCCCGTTGACCATATGGGTGCCGATGTTTAGGCAGTTCTCTCGTCCTTTACAGACATCTTGAAAAGAATGTTACTACCTCCTCCATCAATGAGCACTCTGTCGACAGGCTTGGTACAGCAAGCCCAGTGATGAAGCCTACCAATATGACGCGCCAAGCCTTCTAGGCCGTCGGCAGCTTCTCCATCATTGCATCCTCCCGACCACATCAGTGAGGATCAGCAGTTTAATCCAGAACTTATTCTAGAGGAGGAGGAAGAAGAAGGAGAGGAATATGTGGAACCATATGATTTTACCAGTTCCACAGTATTCGCTGGGAGAGAACTTCAGTCTGCAATGGGGTTTGATTTAGAGGAACAGGACATTAGTGAGAAGAACGTGGTGGACTTCTTAGAATTGCCTGATACCCCACCTATTGTTATTTCTTTCCTTCTGCCAACTCTGGAGGATGCCACCTTGACTGCTTGGAAAGATCCAACATAATATCTGCCATACCAAGGAATGCGGACAAGATGTTCCAGGCCCCCTGAGGTAGATTCTGTAGTCATCAATGCAGTCCATGTCAGGTCCAGGGCACCAAAGCATCTTAGTTCCCTTCCTCCTGACATGGAGCCTCAGGATTGCAAACAACCAGGACCACATGGTAAAATACCAGAACACTCTTTGAAGGAAGGCCAAAGTAGTGGCCCAGACCCTAACAATGGGTGCTCCTAAGCAGGAGATACTGAATGCTGTCTCAACAGGTGCCAGCATAGGTGAACATCTCCTGCACTCCACCAATGACATTTCTGATGCCTCTGCCAATAATGTCCAGCAATCCATCCTCAGTGCCTCCTTCAGGGATATGAACTGTTTGGGGCAGATATGCAGGATATTCTCTTCGACTTATAGGCCTCAGGCAGAACCCTGAAATCAGTACATTCCCTCTATCATACCCAGACATGGACAAGACAGTGAGTGCCCTTTCATCCAGCCACTACCAGACATCGATCTACAAGACAGCAGGGCAAGACTAGAGCAGAAACAGCCTTGCCACCAGCAGGCTCCACCCCAGGTGCACACTCAAAAGCCCCTAGAGGTGGCACTGCAGCAGTAGCCATCTCTGCCTGACCCCTTATGCAACCTCCCACCACCAGTGCCTCCAGGGTGGTTGTCGGGGGTCATCTTTCCCTCCACCTGGACCAGTAGAGGCAGGTAACTTCAGATTCTTGGGCCTACAGATAATAGCACAAGCCATGCTCTGGAACTACCTCCATACCATCCACCAGCACCTTTCCATTGCCATCCAGAACAAATCTGTTTGCTACCGGAGGAAATTCAAATCCTGTAGTAGGAAAAGTCAATAGAACCTGCCCCTTTGCAACAAAGAAACACAGGGTTCTATTCTCGGTACTTCCTAGTTCCAAAATGGACAGGAGACCTGAGCTCTATTCTAGCTCTCAGGGATCTGAACTTGTACAAGAAGTTCAGAATGGTAACACTGCAAGGCCTGCTTCCACCGCTAAAAGCAGGGACTGGATTTGCTCCCTAGATGTGCAGAATGCTTACCTGCACATCAAGATCTGCACCTCACACAGGAGATATCCAAGATTCCTGTTTCAGGGAGAGCACTACCAGTTCACGGTATTACCATTTGGCTTGTCATCTGCGCCACGGGTATTTACCAAATATTTAGCAGCAGTGGCAGCAGATCTCCTCGGGGAAGGTCTCTGTGTCTTCCCCTACCTGGACAACTGGCTTCTCAAAGCTCACTCCAAGAAACAATTTTCCCATACCTCAGATGGCACCAGACACCTGTTCAAGGCTCTAGGAATTACCATCAGTGTGCCCAAGTCAGTAATGACACCTCGCCAATGCTTGCAGTACATAGGGGCAGTGCTGAACACAGCCCAAGGCCTAGCCTTCCTACCACAGGACAGGGCCGAGCACCTAATTGAACAGGCCTAGTTGGTTTACAACAGGTTTGTCATGGCCAGGACATTTCTGAGACTCCTAATCCTGATGGCAGCAGCCATCACCACAGTGCCACTGGCCAGACTGCACATGAAAATCCCACAATGAACACTAAGAATCCAGTGATACCAGCATTCAGATGACCTAGACTAGAAGTTCTAGTAACCTCTCCTGTCTGAAAGATTCTTGAGTGGTGGATGGAACCTAGCCATCTGCTGAAGGGGGTTCCCTTCCCGATCCCCTCTCCTCATCAGAATCTCACTACAGATGTCTCGGGGATGGGCCGGGAGGAGGCAAATCTGGGGCCTCACCAGACACAGAGTACATGGACCAAAGGGGAGATCACCCTCCACATACATGTCCTAGAAATGAGAGCTGTTCTGTATGGACTACAGGCCTTCCAGACTCATCAATCCCTGGGTCCTCTGTTAATCCAGATGGACAACATAAGTGTGATGCATTACATCAACAAGCAAGGAGAACTCATTCCTACCCACTGTGCAGGGGGGCAATGAGAGTCTGATATTGGGCTCTGAAACACAGTCTAGAACAATCAGCAGTACTGTACATGTTCCAGGGGTCCAAAATGTCTTGGCAGACAGACTGAGACAGTCACAGTTCAAGATACATGAGTGGGAACTGCTGACCTCGGTCATAGAAGACCTGTTCAACAGGTGGAATGGTCCAGAGTTGGACCTTTTTGTGTCCCCACATAACACAAAACTGCTGCTTTTCTGCTCACTTGTTCCAGGGCCTGTAGTTTTCTGGTGAGACGCGTTGTCCACCTCTTGGAAAAGGAGGTTCCTGTATACCTTTCCTCTCTGCTCTCTAATTCAGAGAGTGTTAATTAAGCTTCAGATGGAGGGGGCAACTCTGATACTCCTTGCCCCCCGTGGCCTCATCAGATTTGGTTCCACTTACTGCAGCAGCTGGCAGTGAAACCCCCAGATACCTCTGCCATTATGCCAGGGCCTACTGTTACAGGAATAGGGAACCCTGGTCCACCCAGACCTCAAGTCTCTCCACCTTCATGCATGGCTCCTGAAGTCATAGCCATTGCTCAGTTTGCTATGTCACAAAATGTGGCTGATGTCTTGGTGACTGCCAGAAAACCTTCCACTAGAGCCACTTATTCCATGAAGTGGAAGTGATTTGTTTGTGGGCCGCTTCTCACCAACTGGATCCCTTTACCTATCCAGTAAATCAGGTTGTGGAGTATTTGCAGTCCTTGTCAGATGTAGGACTATAATACTCTTCTATCAATGTGCACTTGGCTGCCATTTCAGCTTTCCACATGCCTATTGATGGTCATACAGTTGCTCAGCAGCAGGTGGCCTGTACGTTTTTGAGAAGCATCCTGCATGTGAAGCCTCCTATCCACAATCCAGTCCCAGCTTGGGACTTGAATTGAGTGCTAGAAAAGCTTACTCTGGCTCCTTTTGAGCCAACTGCAACTTGCGGTCTACGCTTCTATCTTGGAAAGCATTAGTTTTAGTTGATATTACTTCACTTGAAGAATTTCAGGGCTTCAGGCTCTAATGTGTGAGATCCCTCATCTGATTTTTCACAAAAACAGTGTCTTTGCATACCAGTCCTAAGTGTTTAGCAAAGGTGGTGTCTGAGACAGTTTACTTTGAATCAAACCATCCACTTGCCAGTTTATTTTCCTGAGCATGTCAGTCCAAAGAAAGCATTGCTCCATACGTTGGATGTACATAGAATACTCAAGTACTATATACACCATACAAAGGACTGCAGGAAGTCTTCATAGATACATAGAAATTGTCGGCAGATAAGGACCACTAGGTCCATCTAGTCTGCCCGTAAGCCCTATACTTGTATGCAGTCATTGACTCTAAGTGATTAATGGTTTTTCATCACTCCCTCCCCACCCAGTGTTCCCTTGTGCCTGTCCCAGACATGTTTAAACCCCTCCACTGTGCTTGCCCCCACCTTCTCTTGTGGCAGACTGCGCCAAGCATCCACCACCCTCTCTGTGTAGAAAAACTTCCTCATATTACCTCTTAATCTACCCTCCTCTAGTTTCATATCATGTCCCCTTGTTCTGATATCTTTTCTACATTGGAAAAGATCCCCCCACCTGCACCTTGTTTATACCATTGATGTACTTGAAAGTTTCTATCATGTCCCTCTTTCTCTCCTCTCCTCCAGTGAGTACATATTGAGGTCTCTTAGTCTCTCCTCATGTGTTTTGTGATGCAAGCCATGCACCATCTTTGTCGCCCTTCTCTGGATAGCCTCCACCTTGTCTGGATAGCCTTGCAGCTTTTTGTTTCCTTTTCCTCTGTGAAAGATGGTGCTCCTGTTTCTAAACAGTGCTCATCCAAATGGTTGGCCAGCTGTATTACTTTTTGTTACAGGAAGTATGGTAAGGAACTTCCTGGGGTTGTTCTTGGCCACTTGACTAGAGGCATGTCCACATCGGTTGCCTGTTTCAAAAATGTATCTGCTTCTGAGATTTGTGCAGCTGCCAACTGGACTGGCCACACCTTCACTAAACATTGCAGTCTTGACATTGCCTCAAGGAAAAGGGCAAGTTTTGGCCTAGCAGTGCTTCAAGGCCTACTTTCTTAGGCCTGTAGGATCTAGCCACCCAGACTGCTTTTCTGTCAGTACTGCTTGGTACTCATTTCAAAGGTGGAGCTTGATGAAAGAGATATCCTTGAAGAAGATAGAAAAGTTACATACTTACTGTAACAGTAGATCTTTGAGAGACTCTCTTTCATCAGGCCATGCCATCCCACCCTCTGCCCCCCTCAGCTCCTGAGGTCTCCTTCTCCATATGGCTTTGCCAGCTGTTCTCTGCCTTGCCTGGTTGGCAGAGCCATAGCACCCGTCTTGGTTCCCTACAGGGAGGTCCTCCAAGCATGATTTCTGGTAGGGAACTGAGGCGGGAAGAGGCTGCCGACGTTTATATGAGAAATGCCAACATAGGACATCATTGTGGGCAGCCCTTAGTGGCCTGCTTGGAAAAAAAGTTTCCATGTGGTCCTAGCGCCTGACGGCTATAATTCCATAGGTGTGGCCTGATGACAGAGATTCTATCGAAGATCTACTGTTACAGTAAGTACGTACCTGTTCTTTACAGGACAGACCTGTACCACTTAACCATGCCAGTCACCTTTAAAACTTGCTACTGTGGCAACACAGTTTCGGCTCTGAACCACCACTCCTCTTGCCTAGAGTGTCTTGGTACTGAGAAAGATGTCTGACATTGTCCAGATTGCCAGTCAACGTGTGGATAGGCCTCAAAGGCTAGTCTAGCATGTATGGGGTCTTTGGGTCCTGTTTTAGTTCTTAACATTTAGTCTGGAGGTGTCTGATACTGGACATTTGTAGACAAGGTGCCATTGTTATTGTCCCTTACCCCATCATCCTCTGCAACAAGGACAAATTGGAATTCTGTACCCTTTAGCTCATTTGGGCCAGAACCATCTCCCCCACTTTCTGTAGGCAAGATTTCAGAGGACCAGTTTGGCAAGTGGGCAGCTCTTATGGCACAGTGGTTGCTCTGCATGTCAGTGCCACTCATGGTGCCATTGCTGTTGCCATTCTCTGATCTGTTCTTAGTACCATCTCCAGCATCATTCATTCCTCTTAGGTCCTCTTTTCTGTTAGATGATTAATTTGAATATAATCCAGACCTCATAGATATGGAGAGCATTATAAGGAGACTTCATTTGTTATTTTTATTTTCTATTTCTCTTCCCCATCAAACACCCTTCAATCCAACTCCCTAGCCCTGTCCATAGCTTCTCTGGGACTTGCCTCCTGCTTCTCGTGGCTTGCTTCCCATGGCAGGACCATTGAGGGTGCAGCAGGTCTCCTCCAGAGATTGAATCCAGTAGACAGTTCAGTCGTTATTTATTTAAAAAATTGGTAACCAGGAAAAGCACACTGAGCCGAGGCTCATTTTCGAGTATGACCCGTTGGAGCAGGGCTGAGATCATAGGGCATCACTTTGCAAGGTGTCGAATGTTCTCTGATTTTTCACCTCTCCCCGGGACAGCAGCATAACTTGTATCCAGCTTGCACACGACAGGCATGTGCAGAGATGAGCCACTTGTCCACACTCACCTTGCCATACTGCATCATGCCTGGTCCCCTAGCATCATTAGGTGGTGCTTGTTCAGCTGACCAAGGATGACTGCCCACCCTAGAGGAGGCAAGCATCCACTAGGATGCTCCAGCCTCGTCTCCCTCCTGGCAACCTGGTCTGATTCCCAAACCCAGGTTGGCAGTATAATAAGCAGTAGTGTTGCCAGGCATTACTATGAGAAGACTATTATTCGTGAAGAGCCAGTACCTCCACAGCAGCAGCAACCTATGCATGCTCTCAGAAGGACCTTACTTTCCACTCCCTGCTCAAAAACATACATAAAACTCTTTAGTTTGAGACTGTTCCTTTAGAAAAAACTAAGAAAGTTCAGTTGGAATATTTCAATTTCCAACAACACCCACTTTGCTGGTGCCTCCTATTAAGTGTACTTTAGAGAATGCTACTTTAGCAGCCTCGAATTAAGGTGAGCTGCATTGCCTGCAGTACCCTGAGTAGCAGATAAAAAGTATCTGGCTGACCTCACTCAACATGAAGGATGTATGCAGCACATCTCTGTAAGATCATGTCACCACAAGTACCTCAGTTTTTGTATGAGTCTTGAATACTGCCATTTTAGAGCCCTTTCCTTTTGGTAGGTATCGATGCCATGTGTCTTTTACCAAGTGCTTTGTAGTTTCAGGAAGCTAGTGATACAAATATTTCCCTACCTGGATGATTGACTCATAAAGGTCTCAACAGGAAATCAAATGGAAGCAGCAGTCTGACTAGCATGCTTCTTCCACAGTTCAATGCGTGTCCTTGTGAACTTGCCCAAGTCTCAACTAGTTTTAACTCCAAGACAGCAGTTTATAGGAGAGTTCTGCATTACACTCAAGCCAAGTTCTTCCTAATGGAAGACGGTATCCTGTGATGTGGGCATTTGCTATTGAGCGCTTTCAAAAAGGGTGACAATAATGGCGCCTGTTCACAGGTCTACTGGACAGGGAGGGCAAATATGAATATAGTGACATCCTGTCGCTATCTGTACATGCACACGGAAGGGGGGGAGTGAGCACACCATGCGACGGGCGGAAGGAGAGGGAGAGGTCGGTGGAGGTGTACTGCTGTGGGCATTTGAGCTATCGGTGTGGCGTAGGGTTTGTGGCAGGCTAGGGTTGTGAGGGTGCCAGGTTTGATTCTGGGCTTGTCGGTATTTTTGCACTGGTCCAGGATTTCTATCTTTTTACCCCCATACACCCCCCTGGAGTTGGGGTTCCAGGACACAGTCTCCATAAACAAATAAATCTATGTTTTTGGCACCCTTTTGCACTGCGCCATGAGTGTACATCACTGAAGTTGATTTCCGGCGATGTGCGATCACCTTTCCGCAATCGTTGTTATCACATAGAACCATGGAAGACAAAGTAGAATCTATTGTGCAGATAGATGACCAGTTACAGAATGAAGAATCAAGTGGCATTGTACACTATGCAGAGAATGTTGGGTCTCGTGGCAGCCACAGTATTTTCAGTACCCTTCACAACTTTCCACTTGAGAACATCCCAGTGAATGCTCAGCACCCTGTGATCTCAAACATCCTAAACACTGGCTCTTTCCATAAGTGTGACAGATCCTCTGATTCGAACACATCTGTGGTAGACCAGAAAGGAAAACTTCCTCAAGGGGCTTCTTGTTCTCTCCAACAGAACCCCAAGTGACAGTGGATGCTTTCTGTCTGGATATGGGCGCACACTGCCAGGATCTTCAGGCAGCTAATCAGACTGACAGCAGCATCTCCACATCAGTTTGCTAGAAATTGAGGCAGTTCTATGCGGGTTACAAGCCCAGTCAGATGTAGTCCATGGCAAGGTAGTACATCTTCAGACTGACAACAAATTGTCATTTTCTAACTCAACAAACAAAGCAGAACCTTGCACTCTTACCTCCTGTGCAAGGAAGCAATGAGAATTTGGGAGTGAAGACTGGAGAACAATGTCCTGATCCAGGCCACCCATCTACTGGGAATGGGAAGTGTTCTGGCAAGCAGTCTCAGTCGAACAAAGACAAATCCACATGAGCGGTTCCTTACAGAGGATGTGGCATAATCCCTATTCAGCAGTTAAGGTGAGCCAGATATAACCCATTGGTGTCCCACCACAAAGCAAAACTGCAGCCTTGCTTTTCTAGAAATCCATAGCATGGAGCTTTCTGTAAGGCTGCGTTCAGTCTGCTGTGAGAAGATGGAGTTCTCTGTGCCTTCCTGCCAAGTTTTGCAGATTATTTCCCCAGGATAGACTAATAGATATGCAGTCTCTCATTTTCAATGGGGCCCTGCTTCTACCCATTTTTGCAACTGGGTGGGCATTAGATAGTAGTTCAGGGTCCTCTAGACCACCCACTGAAATCCATTCTGCTGATCCAATGTTAGGGTCAGCCAGTGCATGCAAACCTTTGACTGACTTGGGAGTCAGACATTCCTTTTGTTATGATACTTGAATTCGGCAGAATCATCTGGAGGTAAATTAAACATGGTAAGAGGTGAGATACGGGGAAGCTTAGCAGGCTTGCAGCAAATATAAGAAGAGTACCAGGATGAGATCCCATCCGTAACATGCCTAGGTTTTCATAAAAAGGGAGTATTGCACTCTTCTCTGACTAAATGGCAGGACGGGACATTGGCACATATTTTTGCTGGCTGAAGAAAATGTGATACCTTATTTAACCTAGGAGTGGAGCCATTGCCTTTCTGCCTAGAAATAGTCCATTCTGGCTTTGGCAGATATTTTTACTTTACAACTTACTTACTCTGGATAGCCTAGCTGAGATGCAACATCTAATTTGCAGTGGGGTCCTGCTTCTACTCATTTCTGCAGCTGGGTGTAAGTCGGATGGTGTTTCAGGGTCCACTGGTCCTCTCATTGAGATTCATTCTGCTTACCCAATTTTAGCGCCAGCTAGTGTATCCAAGCCTTTAATTGCTACACCTCCAAGTTTGGCTCCAGAGGATATAGAAGTTAACAGGTTCAGTGTCTGTGAGTAAGTCCACCAGATCTTGCTAGCAGCAGGGAAACCATCCACCAGAAAAGACTACAGCAATGTTTCTCTGTCTGGTGTTATTAGACTTCTAGACCTTTATGCTTGTCTCCAGAACAGGTTCTGGAGAATCTCCTGGATATCTCTGAAACTGGTCTACAGTATTTTTCACTTGCTGGCCATTTTGGCATATCATGAGCTAATGCGTGGGCTTCCAGTGGCACAACTGCTTCAGTTCAGGAGGTTCCTCAAGGGAATACTTCATTTGAGATCTCCAGTAAAGAAGCCTGTAGCCAACTGGGATCTTAGTTTAGTGCTGGAAAGGTTCACCCATGAACCATCTGAGCCAGTTGCTACGTATCAGGTGAACTTCCTTACATAGAGAATTGTTTTCCTGGAGGCTGTAACCATGGCTGTCAGAGTATCAGAGCTGCAAGCCTTGGTGACTAATACTCCCTACACAGTCTTCCATAAGGATATAGTCATTCTCCATACACAGCCTAAATTTCTACCAAAGGTAGTGTCCTACTTTCACGTTAACCATTCCTTGATACTGCCAACATTCTTCACCAAACCTAAGAATCTCAGGTAAGTGTTGCTCAATTCTCTCTGTGTCACAGAATTCTCAGTGTGTACTTCTGTAGAACCACATAGCACAAACAATCATCTCAGCGGTTTGTCTCCTTTGATCCAGATTGTAAAGGCATCCCAGTTCCCAAACAGTGCTTGTCCAACTGGATCAAACGCATTTAGCACTACTGCTCTTTGGAAGGGAAGCAATCAGAAGGTTCTGTCAGAGCTCATTCCACTCGACTTGTGGTCACATTGGTGACTTCACTCAAATTAGTCCCTATCTCAGAGATACAGTATATAGAGCCGTAACCTGGAATATGCATTCACATTCACATGGATTCACAGCGGGAAGATCATGTCAGATGAATCTAATAGATTTCTTTGACTGGGTGACCAAAGTAGTAGATCAGGGAGGGGCTATGGACATGGCCTACCTAGACTTTAGCAAGGCATTTGACACAGTCCAACACAAAAGATTAATATACAAGTTAGCCAGCCTGGGAATGGGTCCCAAGATGGTAGCCTGGGTAAAGAATTGGTGGGAGAACAGGACACAGAGGGTAATAGTAAATGGAGTCCACTCTGAAGAAAGGGGGGTTACTAATGGAGCACCGAAGGGTTCAGTACTGGGACCGGTCCTCTTCAATGTCTTTATAAGTGACATTGCAGAGGGACTGGAAGGAAAAGTATGTCTCTTTGCAGATGCTGCCATACATCTCAAACTCCACCCCAAACTGGTTGTGCTTTATAGAAACAAAGCCAACATCTTTCTTTCTGCCCACCAGGAGCTAGTTACGAAGACAGTCCTCCTTATCTTTGATTATGATGACATCGTCTACAGTGCAGCCCCCAGGACCACCCTGTTTGGACTGGACCCTTCCCCTTCCACTCATTTTGCCTTTTGCATTGGAGTGTACTCTTCGTACTCACCACTACTTTCTGTAATCCTACCTCTTCCTCCCTTCCCTTGATGCCAGATCCCCTGCCACTGTGCCTCCTTCACCTCCAAATTCTGGTTTGGCTCCCTCTTCCCTACATTTCAGCCCTCCTATCTTTCTCCACTCCCAGCTCCTACCCTCTCCATAACACTGCTTCTCACTCCCTCCAGATAAATGTCAATGGGCCAAGCTCCCTTCTCATATCATTTTCCAAAGCTCTGGTCCTCCCTTCCCCTATCTTCCTGCTCAGTTTTGTTCTTCTCCTCCCTCAGATCCCTTTTCCGTGACCTTACTACCCCTCCTGGAAGTTTACCTGACCCCTGTCACTTGTGTTCGCCACCTGCCCCTCACTCTTGGTCTGCTTCTCACTCTCTTACCTGCTGGTAACGGTTTCCTCCCCCTTCCCCCCAAGCCCCTGGTCTGTGTGGCCTTGAACTGCTCCTTTTCACTAACTTTGATATGTTTAGCACCGTAACTACCTTAAAGCAGTACTACAGTCAAAATTTGCAAAACCATATGTTGTGCAGTGTTTTGATTTGTGTGTGTAGTCCTGCTGTGTCCTTCACATTGTCAGCTATTAAGATTTTTTTCCAAATTAGCTTGCTAGTTATATGGCCCCTGGGAATCTCCATCGTAGCATGGTTTATTACACTTCTTTTTTCTACAGTGCCTCCCATATGACAGTGCACTTATTCAGCAAGTACTGGAGGTAGGCGCCTGATGTTCTGGCCTCCGCTAAGTAACTCTAATCCAATATTTTGTTTTCTATGTGTGTGTCAGGTCTAGCCAGCATGCGTAAATGTTTTGCTTTTAAAACTTTTCATTTCATCAAACTACACACAGCCATAAATAGCATACAAATCACTCCTGATCATTGATGCTATAATTAGTAAAGAATATAGCTGTTTTCTTACAGAATATCCCACTCAATTAGCCCTCAAGTATTTGCTAAACTGTAAATGTGACCTTCAGTGCTCACTGGATAAGGAACGTTATTTAATATCACAGCTCTGCTGTTACAAAATTGACTCTAAACCAGTGCTTGCTGAATCTATGGTCCCAGATACATCACTGTCACATGGGACAGGAGGCATTGTAGGAAAAAAAAGAGCAGTAAATCATGATAAGATGGAGATACTCAGGGCCATAAAGGGGCCATAGAAATACCATAAAACAAGCAGACTAATTTAGAAAAAAATCCTAACAGCAGGCAAAGTGAAGGACACACTAGGATTACATACAGAAATCAAAATCCTCTGCACAACATATGTTTCTGCCAGTTCTGACTGTAGTACTCCTTTAATGCACAGGCAATGGTTACTCCAGCACCTTCACAGGCAGTGTGATATTATACTGCTCATTTCTGGATTTGCCCCAGTACTATATATGCACTTGTACCTTAATACATTATTTACATCACTATTTTGTGTTAGTATTAGCTGCTTGTACATTGTAACTACATAACTGTTATGTATTTCAGTACTATTCTTTTACTGGTTTTATTGCAGTGTTTTGTAATTGTATTGTATTTTATTTTCTGTCACTATTTTCCTTCATTATTGTTGCCTTCACTTTAATATTCTTGTACTATGCACTCCCTATCCCCCTTCCCCCCAGGACACATCTAGAAACGAGCTGTTACCATCTGACTATGTCTTTCCTGGTAAAACTTCTGAAATAAGTAAATAACTCAATAGAACTCATTGCAAATAAGTAAACCCTTTTTGTAGATTAGCACTGGAGAAATTAAATAAATAATGGTGACGACGTGAATTTCACTTATGATGTGGGTCAGAAGACCATGCCTCTCGCAAGCTGTAAAATGTTGGTTTTAATTAGTTAATTTCATTCCCTTTTTTTGCCAGAATAAATCCACTAATACATTAGGCCTCTCAACAATGGTTTGACTGGCAAGCCTAGCGTCAGTAAGTAACTGTTTTATTAGCTCGCACCTCTTACTAAAACAATTCAGCTAATAAGCAAGGGAAACAAGGGGATGCCAGCTAACCAACTGCAGAATAACCACAAAGCGTTAGCCGCTGGGTTACTGTGTTGCACAGAAACAATTGCATGTCTTACTAGCACTAGCAGGCTGTTGTAACTGGTTAGAGGTCTTCACTGTTATTAACAATAACATGTTTTTAAAGGGTTGGTCTGGTTTACTGGTCTTCTCTCTCTCTCTCTCTCTCCCTCTCTCTCCTCGCTCTCTCTTGTTCTCCGTAAGTGGTGGTGGTGGCAGTGCATTATAGTAGTTCAAGTAGAAGACATTTAAGAAGTACAGATAATACTTACAGTAACAAAGGTGTGGAAGGGTCACCATTATTGATAAGCAACAAAGAAAAACTACAGATGTGAATCTAACACTCAGTTTGTGTTTTGGTTCAGAACTGTGGCAGATAACTTTTCCAGATAAAATATATTTCAAACATAGTTCTAACTACCTGAATTCAGTTCACTATCCACAGTTAGGTAGTTCCACTTGCCTGTGCTCAGTGGTCAGACGTACTTAAGCTTGACTGCTCCAGTCTCCTGTGATGTCGTCCTCTGGCTCTGATGCAGTTGACTTCAGATTTTTCTATCCACTGGAAGGTACACTTGTGTCACTTTTCCAGCATGTCTGCTTTCTGGACATTCCATTGGAGAAGGTCCAGATCCGGGAGGCAAACCCCCTCAGGTGCAGCTATCTAAGCCAAGTAGCAGGGCTCCTTTCAGAGTGCCTTTTGTGGGTCTTGATACCAGCAGCAGCAGCAGAGACAGTAGTACCAGCAATACCGTCCAACTACATCCACCAAGTCCAGAGGTCAGAGTGAGAAAAAATGGGGGGGCAGTGTTACTTCCGGGAGCCAGTCCTCAGGAGCCTTCTCCAAGTGTAAGATGTGGGGAACCATCCCACTACCTGCACAAACAGTGCTACAGCTCCCAGTCTAGGATCGACTATACCACTTTCTGCCCCAGTGGTCTGTCATTGCCTCAGACTGGTGTGATTTGGAAGTTTTGGGGTCAAGTTTGTCACAAGAGTTTAAGACGCTCCCTCCCAGTTGACACAGACCTTCATCAGAGTCTGTGGTGTCCAGGGATGCTGCCCATACTGTGGAATGGTTGATCATCTCTTAGATTGCAGTGCTGTTAAGATTGTCCTGGATGCCCTGGTTCCTCAGGGGTTCATGCCCCATTACTTTTTAGTACTGAAACAAATGGGGGGATGGTGCCCAATTTTCGATGTGGGCGACCTGAACGGGTCACCGTCAACCAGATTATGCAGTCTCTGGAACTCCAGGCTTGGTTCTGCTCACTGGACCTTCTGGATTCGTATTTTCAGATCCTGATCCATCTATCCCATCAGCAGTTCTTCCATTTTTGAGTGGACAACACCCTGTTCCAGTTCAGGACAGTGCCCTTCAGCCTGTCATTGGTACCAAGTGTACATCAAGTGCCTGTTGGTTGTGGTGACCTTTCTCCTCTCCACTGCAAGGGTTTTGGAGTCTTCCTGTACCTGGATGGCAATTCATTATGAGTCATACCAGGGAGGTGGCAGAGTGGTCCAAGCATCTAACCGTACAAATGTTCTGAGATCCGGGCCTGATTGTCAACCAGGCAAAATCAAACTAGTAACTAGGCCAGCCTGCGGGTACAGCAGTAGTCCTACCGCTTGAGACACCGGCGACACGGGTTCTGAAGCAAGCCCAAGTTGTTACTGGCTGGTTGGGGGGGAGGATCAAGCATCCCAGAGGGTACTCTCCTCCTCCTCCTCCTCCTCCTCCTCAGGGAGGGGGTTAGCATGATCCGCTGCAATACTGCCACCTGGGTGACCACAGGTGGCAGTGCAAGTGGAGCCACAGTGGGTGGGCGGATGCCTGCTGGCTGGGATGTCAGCACGCTAGCATACAGATGTCCACTCCAGTCCTAGTCCATGAGGCACCTGTGCATGGGTACAGAAACAGGAAAATCCCCCAGCCTGCAGAAGGAAGTCTCCTCTTTATGCAGGCCCCACACCCATTCACTGAGCTGCCAACCCACACCTGAGTTAAACTCCTCCTGGGCTTGTGGAACTCAGGGGCTACACCACATGGGGAAAACTGTGGGGCACTGTATAGGGTCAGAAGGCAAGTCTCAGGGACAGCAGGTGATGGGGCTGGGGGAAAGAGAGGAAGTATAGGAAATAAAACAAAAAACTGGTACCTAAGCAGATGATCCTTTTCATTGGAACTAAATGGATTCCCTCCAAGCCAGGGTTCATTTACCAAGTGGAGGTTCTTAACTACTTTACCCAGTCATTTCAGATTGGGCAGTTGTGCCCAGCCTGGGACTTCTGCTGAGACGTTCTTCCTGCTGGGGTTCATGGCATCAATGACAGTCATGGTTCATCGGGCCGCTGACGGATGCACCCCTTCAGTGGGAACTGGGGCACCAGTGGTCCTGGTACAATGACTACCTACACCAACCAGTTTGGGTGACTTGGCCACTGCGGGATGCCATTGAGTGGGTGGCTGTTCCTCCTGAACATGTCAGATTGCATCCACTTTGTCCAAGCAGATCTGTCCTCTCACATTGGTGCAGTTGCATTTTTGGTGAGATGCTCAACTGCTGATCCATAGAGCTCATGAGTTCTGGTCACAACACATCAACCTGCTGGAGCACTGACAGAGTTGGCTATGCTTCTCAGGGGTCAGGTCATATGTAAATCTTGACTCACTCATTGTTTTGTGTATGCTCTAGCTTATAACTCTCCCAGGTCACCTGTAACACCCCCCGGGTTCGTGACTTGTTACTGGTTGTCATTCTATTCCATCACCTGTTATCCCACTGTATGTAAGACTGTTTTGTCACTGTACCTACCTACTTAAGTTTGTAACTCTCCCGGGTCGCACCTGAAAATAGGCACTTGGCTGTCTAGTGTGACTTACCCGGTCAACAAAAGCAAATAAATAAATAAATACAGGTCAGCATCAATAACATGACCACAATATTCTACCTGAACAAAAAAGGTGGGACATACTCCTTTCCCTGATGTCAGGAGGTGCTCCCCACCTGCATCCAGATGAGGCATCCAGACCTGTAGACCCTGCACGTCTGCCTGGTTTCTGAGTGGCTAGTGTTCCAGGCTTTGGGACTTTCACAGGATGTCCTCCTTGTTCTGGAGGCTTTCTGGAAGGAGTCGACTCATAGAACTTATTCCTTCGTGTGGATAAGGTTTTTGAACTGGTGTGTGGGACAGGAGTCCAGTCCCTTCACTTTCCCAGTGGTGTGCATCCATGATTACCTCTGATCCCTGTCTCAATTGGAGTTACAAGCCGTGTCCTATCTTGGCTCTTTGTGTTCCCCACTCCCAACAGTGGGAATGACACTGCTGCACCCTGCATCTGTAGTTTTTTCCCTATCTTGGCTCTCCCTGTCCCCCACTTCCAACAGTGGGAATGACACTGCTGTATCCTGCATCTGTAGTTTTTCCCTATCTTGGTTCTCCCTGTTACCCCATTCCCAACAGTGGGAATGACACTGCTGCACCCTGCATCTGTAGTTTTTCCCTATCTTGGCTCTACCTGTTCCCCCACTCCCAACAGTGGGAATGACACTGCTGCACCCTGCATCTGTAGTTTTTCCCTATTTTGGCTCTCCCTGTTCCCCTACTCCCAACAGTGGGAATGACACTGCTGCACCCTGCATCTGTAGTTTTTCCCTATCTTGGCTCTCCCTGTTTCCCCACTCCCAACAGTGGGAATGACACTGCTGCACCCTGCATCTGTAGTTTTTCCCTATCTTGGCTCTCCCTGTTCCCCTACTTCCAACAGTGGGAGTGACACTGCTGCACCTTGCATCTGTAGTTTTTCCCTATCTTGGCTCTCCCTGTTCCCCTACTCCCAACAGTGGGAGTGACACTGCTGCACCTTGCATCTGTAGTTTTTCCCTATCTTGGCTCTCCCTGTTCCCCTACTCCCAACAGTGGGAGTGACACTGCTGCACCCTGCATCTGTAGTTTTTCCCTATCTTGGCTCTCCCTGTTCCCCTACTCCCAACAGTGGGAGTGACACTGCTGCACCCTGCATCTGTAGTTTTTCCCTATCTTGGCTCTCCCTGTTTCCCCACTCCCAACAGTGGGAGTGACACTGCTGCACCCTGCATCTGTAGTTTTTCCCTATCTTGGATCTCCGTGTCCCCCACTCCCAACAGTGGATAAGTGAGAGCCTGAAAGAGGATTAAGAGTTCAAGTTTGGGGCCTGTTTTTTTAAACACAGAGTGTGTGATGATCCACTGGTACAGTACAAGTGGCTAATACTAGCTAATGCTGTTAACTAATACTAGAAGCAAAAAGTCAGGCACTCACCACCTCAGAATAAGTTGGACACCAACCACAGCACGGAACTTAAAAAGACAATCACATAAAACTGCAAACACCCATATCTAGTGCCTGCCTGACATTTTTTGGACCTGCTGGTCCTTTATCAAAGACCAGTGGGTCCAAAATGCATCGGATGGGCACCAGATAATGGGAGTTTGCTATTTTATGTGATTGTCTTTTTAATAAATAGACAACAGAGTTTCATACTGCGGTTGGTATCCAACTTATTTTGAGGTGGTGGGTGCCTGACGTTTTGCTTTTTGTAATACGGAGTTTGTTGAGCATTTAACCACCCAACAGCGACAGTTCGACAGCTAGGTCCCCCACAGCTACTACAGTGCCATGTCACTGTAGGGGACCCGCCAGAACCGGGCACTGTCTGTCGGTGGTCCTGCACCCCGAATCAACTCTGACTGGAGTTGATAATCCTTAAGTGGGGGTCAGAGGCTCAGCCCCCCGCATGGGGGTTTCAGGGGGCAAAGCCCTCCGAAGAAAACACAGCCAGCACATAGAAACCAGCAGCCGACTGCAAAATGCGGTCGACCTGCCAGTTTCGCTGTCGGGGCAGTCGACAGGAAATTTGTCGACCACCTGTCGTGGATCCTTTGTTGAGAGCTCCACCAACCCAGCGCACACTTTTTTTTTTGTGTACCTTTCTGATAACTAATGCAGAACATTTATCTAGACAACATCAGTTCATAGTTAGGTAACTGTATAAAACTGTGTGTAAATTTATTTTTATGGTGTAGGTCTACTGTACTATGTCAGCACTGTCTCAATACTTATGAATTATACTGAATTACTTACTTAGTGTATGCCCTCACATGAGGAGAGCCATGGACTACACTGTCAAACGGTCAGGTTGACATTAAAGATCCTATGGCACTTCTTGAAAAGAGTAGGGGACATTTTTTTTCAACATACAAAAACAAGACATAAGCAGTAACAACCGTGAAATCAAAACATGAACAGTATACATCCCATATGACCCCCCCCGCATATATTGTACAAAAATAACATTCCATACAAAGTGTTCATAGCAACGTAATCCCTCAGCACAATGAAACCGTGTGAAATAAAAGAAAAGACTCTGCACCCAAAAGCAGTACTACGTTCAGCACAGGGAAATCTAAGATCCAATTTACTAGCAGAAAACTAAAGAATGCAGCAAGAATCAACCCACCCATCCAACATTCTTCCACAATCTAGAGCCCTCAACCTGTCCTAATGTACGAAATTCATAGTTATAGACTTTATTAAGTTCTCCCTGAATAGTAAACAGTACGTCCTGCTGCGTGACCACTTTACCTTGTAAAGATCTTTGGCATCTTGCTTGCCATAATGAGCACTTTAAGCAGGCCAAAATTACATACATAGAACTTTTTGTCCATCTGAACCATGAAGCAGGAATTTGTCCCAATATTAAAATATCATAGTTCATATATTGAAAGAGATCTTCTCCCCACCAACCATCCAGCTGTTTCCAAAACCAATTAACATGTATACATTCAAAAAATAAATGCTGCATGGTCTCCAGTTAACCATTACAAAGGGGTTCTCCACATCCTCTATCATCAAGCTGTTTATGTTTATGATTGCCTTTTACATTCAAGTTCTGGTGTCCACATAACCACACTAAATCTTGCATTTTGAGGGGAATCCGAGGTTCCACAATACTTTCCAGTAGCAACTCAGTATTAGTTGCAGGGGGTACCTGAAATAAGGGTTCCTCTTTATACCATTTGTCCAGTACCACTTAATAAAAATGTTTATTTTCATGTCCCAAAAATCAACCAAGCTCAATTTACCAAGTCTTAATATGACATAAAGTCATCTGTAAATAGCCTGGAAGAGCTTTCTCTGTGGGATGCCATTTACCCCTACCCCAAGCCGCAAAAAGGGGCCCCCCACAGCTGCATACATAACCATCCCATCCCCTTGGATTCCAAAACTAAGGGACAAATGGAACTAAAAAAGAAATCCCCCCCCCAAAAAAATATTAAAAGTTGTATCATATTCAGGCCCCCTGCTTTCCAAGCCCTATACATATGTACTCTCTTAACGGGATTCAACCTACTGCCCCATAAAAAAAGAAAAAAAGGCCATAACTTTTGTATGCATAGCAAAAGGAAGCGGAAAGACACGAGAGACATATAAAAAGACGGGAGCTATATATGCTCTAAGTAAATACACCTTTCCCCAGTCATTTTCCAGGAAAGCCATGTCTTAACTTTAAGATTAACCAGGTCATAAACAGAGTTCCAGTTGTTCCCTTCCGATTCTCTAGTACCAAAGAACAAACCTAAAATCTTAACTTCCCTTTTCATCATACTTATAGGAAAGTCTTCCACCACCTGTGCAGCTCCCAGAACTAGAACTTTACTTTTTCCTACACTAATCTTAATCCCAGTAATATCATAAATTGTAGCCATCATTTTTAAAATCTGTTTTCCAGATTCTAAATCTGCTATAGTAAAAACACAATCATCAGCATAAGCAGTAGCTTTTTGTAAAACAACTCCATTCTTATTTATAATAGCTTTGACGTCAACTTCCTGTTCAATGCTCCTTAGTATGGGATCTAGTCCAAACACATAAAGCAAAGGACTCATCGGACAGCCCTGTCTAACACCGTTTTTTTAAATATATCGGAATGCCTAGTTGCCCATTCACCAAAGGGGTAACCTGCACTTCCGTATACAATGTTTTCAACAAAGTCTAGAATGATTCTGGAATGCCATAGTGGTGTAATACCATTCAGATATGCTCTTGCCAGATGGCATCAAAGCAGTCTCCTGATCAATAGTCAGCAAATAACCATCCAAATTCATGCATAAACCTTGTTCTACCTCTTCTCTAATGAAAGTCAAATTCCAAACAACATTTCTACCTGGAATTGCACAGGTTTGTACAGAACTTATCACCTGTTGTGCAATAGTGGCCAAACGACTAGTCAGAATCTTAGTCAAGATTTTGTAATCAGAGTTCAGCAAATTCAAGGGCCTGCAGTTCTTAATCTCATGAGGATCCCATTTCTTATACAGCAAAATCATAATTCCCTCCTTCATACTAGATACCAACCTATCTTCTTCCCAAATAGCCTCATAAATGACCTGCAACCAAGGGGCCAGAATCTCACAGAAACATTTATAAAAATCATTAGGAATTCCATCAATCCCAGGAGTGGTCCGAGTCGTTAATTTAGAAATAGCTGCCCTTATTTCTGTAATAGAAATAGGATCTAATAAACTGAGTTTCTCTACTGAACTCAACTGTGGAATATCCAATTGTTGCACAAAACAATCGGGCTGCTCTACCTTGTCCTTCTGGATAGTAGTCTTAACATGTTTTTGTATTGACAGCAAAAGCCCACTATTATCCGTCACTAAATTTCCCATGTCATCCTTTAATGCAGTCATAACCAGGCACTGAGCCCCATGTAAGCCCAGATCATGAGGGTTCACCTGATCTTTCATTCCTCTAGTCTGATATTGTTGCTGTTGTGCTGCCCTATCTTCTGATATACATACTGTCCGTAATGGATCACATCATTCTTAAGATCAGCAGCCTGCGATAATAACTGCATATACTTAGCTCTAAGACCCACGTACCTCAGATATTTTCCTTTTGTCCTTTCACATGTAATATTTTTGTAGAGTTTTTTCAAATCTCTCTTAGTGTCCTCCCACCATTCTGTAGGACTATTATATAAAAAACAAACATCAGCTCTTAGCATCAAATACTGTCTTATAGAATTCTGTATAAGGGACTCCTGTAAAATAGCTACATTCATTTTCAAGTAGCATCTCCCCTATGGGAAACTTCTGCACCAATCCCAATTGAAGTTTTACAGCCATATGGTCTGAAGTTTCCAAAGGTACAATCGCCACTTTCTGACAGGTAACCCGATTAGACACCAACCAGAAATCTATCCTAGTGAATAAATTTCCCTTATAAAAAGTATGTGATGGAACTTGTTTTAAAATATTATAAACATCACATAAATTATTTATTTTTAAGCTGTTAAGCAAAGTATTCGTATCACTAAATATCTTTGTCGTGGCCCTCCCCCAATCCCTATGTGATAGGCCACAATTAAAATCACCTCCCCCATACCACCAACTTTGAAGTGTGAAGGTAAGGCTCCAATCTCCTAAAGAGAGAAGACCTAACTGCCTTCTGTTGAGGAGCATAGATATTTATAATCCTATAAGTTACTTTACCCAAAAGCACATCCATTATCATGGCTCCTCCTGGCTCGACATCAAAAACTTTTATTACCTGCACAGGCAGATCTGAAAATAAAAATCCCAAACCTAAACAAGTGTCCTCTCCCAAAGACCAAAAGGAGACACCCCATCTCCAATCCCTCTGAGCCTCTCTTACCTCTGACAAAGAATGTATTCTTGTATCCTGTAAAAGAATAACATGTCCCTTCCCTTCTCTAAGACTAGCAAAGGTGACTCGCCTTTTTTCCACAGACTTAATGCTATTCACATTAACAGTGAGAAGAGAAATGGTGACATTCATAAGAGGTAGTATATAAAGGAGAGGAAAATAGAACAACTAGGCATGAGAAATAGTCAATCACGGTCATTTTTTCTTTTTACATTTTCTAGGCTTAGGCTTATCAACAGTTCCTACGTCAGTAGTGACTTCAGCCTGCGAAGAAGCAATAGAGGATAAATCAGAATCAAGACACTCATCTTCACCCCCTTGGTTGAACAACAACGCATAGGAATTATGTATTTATGTACACAGGGCTCAATATCATTCAGAGGAAGGGCATCACATGAACCATTTACAGCGGTGGTATCCAAGATACCCATAAGTTCTACAACATCAGATACAATGTCAGTGACAGTAGACTGAGGCAGAGGTGCCTCTCCATTCAGAGTTACTTCCTGTACGGAAGCCTCCTTATGTGGCCTAGAAACTCTATGGGGTTTGGGATCTATGCTCGGCACAGACGTCAGCAATTCCAGCATACGCAGCTTTTCTTTTTGTGCTGTAGCAACATAAGCATCCTGCTCAGCCCGAACAGCCAAATCTTGACTGTTATGGGAAGCCCAGGAAAAGTCATGAAAAGTATGACCTTGCTTGTCACACAGATTACATCACCTGGGTTGCTGACACTGAACCCCAAAAAGACCCATTTCATCACAAAGGCCACACTTCTGCTTATCACTAACGTTACTTAAATGTCCAACATCCCCACATTTAAAGCAAACCCTGGGTTGTCCTGGGTAGAAAATAACCCCACGGTCCTGTACTAAAAAAAAACAATTAGGCAAATGTCTAGTCAGTCCATTTTCCATGTTTAGTACAACTTGATATTTCCATCCACCAGTCCATTGTTGTTCATCATCCACTATTGGCTCTGGATACCCTTTAACTGTGCAATGTTGTTGCATCCAATAAGTAATATCAGCAACGTTCACCCCTTCATTCTGAAATAATATGGTTATCTTCTTTGTCAGGGGTTTGGTCAAGGGGATAGCCAAGAAAGGCTTCCATAATGGAGAAAGCTTCAACAGTTGGTACTGTTTCCAAAAACGCTCCAAACCCGCTGGGTGTTTAAAACTGACGTCAAATACAGAATCCCCAGGCACATGTATGAGGGCATATACCTCATGGGCATAGTACTTCATGCTATCTTTAAGTAAAGCTCGCCCAACAAAATGTCTGTCAAGGACATCTGAAATATTACCCCAATATTTTAAACACACTGCATTTCTTCGCATTGCAGGTTCGGATAGAAGTCTAGTATCAGAGGAAAAGAATTGATCCCTAACCTTAGCATGCCAGACCGTAGCAGGGGTCTGCAAGGATTTTTCTGGGCCTATAGGCATCTCGGGGGTGGTATCCTGACAAAAAGGAATAGGGTCAGCTAAATCCTTCTCAGGAACTATCAAGGGAGAGGCCTGCAAACCAGACTCCAAATCGTCACCCTCCAATCTTTTAATATCTTCCAAAATAGTAGTAGAAGTAGTGGGCTTTGAAGTTACATCATGCCCCAAAGGGGAATGTTGCCCAGGAGGCAAGTTGGAGACATCGCTAAATGTAGGAGAGGGGGAAGAATCATTAAGGGGTAGATTAGGGACAGAATCGGAAGCTTGAGTATTTGGAAAATTTGCTTTCCATCCCTTACCAGAATCGCTTTTTACCCACCCAGCAGCTTCCAAAGCAGACGAGACCCAGTCCACAGAGTTAGAAGGAGGCCTTGATAAAGAAATGTCAGACGAAGTCTGATCAATACCAGGAGATTTACAACTAGCATCAGGGATCTGTGAAGTTTTCAGTTTTTACCCACTCCTTCTTTACCAGCAAATTTCTTACCACCTCCCGAGGTAACTCTGATAGAAAAAATAATCGAGCATAAAGGACCTGACCCCCCCCCAAGCAGCCAAAACAGGTAAGTTACTATAAGGGACTTGATTCCCAGCATCTTGGGGCAAAACAAAGTCATTAGCTGTCTGCGCTTCCTTCTGTGCACTCCCATCCGATATGGAAGCCCTCAGAATTTCTTTTACCTGAATTACCGAAGAGCCTGGGGAAGCAACAGTCACAGAAGTTACCGGTATATTCTCCATCTCACTCGAACTGTCACTACACAATTCGGTTTCCATCTCACTCGTTTCAGTATCTGGTTCCTGTGTCGCGCACTGCTCCTCCTGCAATCACAATTCCTCCTGCAATTTTTTCCAGGTCTCCACAAACTGCTTCTCAGCCAGCTCTATCCTAGATCAAATATCAGCTGTCTTCATTTCTATAACAGCCTTCTGATCAGATTTCTGACCCTCAGTTCCTGACTCAGCTACACAAAGTAAGTCAGCATTCAAACCATCCATTTTTTTTGGTGCCCAACGTAGGCATTTCTTCCGAAACGGGATCCATATCCACAGCAGCCTCCGGAACAGGGAAGGCCGAGGAGGAGACCCACTCCTCAACCACTCACACATCTTGCTCCTCCAAAATCTCTCACACTCTGATCACTGTCTCACAGCAACGTAGCACCCTCTAGCGAAAAGAGTAGGGGAATTTCCCCAGTGCCCTGGCCAGATTTCCCTCTTTCACTAAGAATACCACCAACAGCTTAATCTGGTTCAGTTTCAGTTGGTTACCATCTGTATCTCCCCCAATCCCCCAGGATGAGGCTGAAAATAAGCAGAATTGTCTAGCCCCTCCTTTCCCAGTCAACAGAAACTGAATTTATTTATTTTATTTTATTTATTTATTGAAATGTTTCACCAGGAAAGGCACACTGAACAAACAAGTTGCTTGTCTCACGGTGCGTCCTAGGGAGAAGGGTACAGGGGGAGTACATACAGTCAGTAACAATAAAATTACCATACAGAGCAAACAGTAAATAAATAAATGATCCTAGTGTAATGATGTGAATCAGCTGCATATTATGTGCATTATGCGCCAGTCATGGCAGATGTTTGTAAGATGACACATAAAAAGAGTGGAAAGGAAAAGAAGACACAATAGCCTGAAAGGAGAGCAGATGCTTGTGAGGTGACACCACAAAATGGAGAACAGGAAGCGGTAAGGAGACATAGATGTGTAGGATGTGAGAGAGGGACAAAAAGCCATGTAAGCCATTTTCAAAAGCTGAAGCAAAATAACTTCAGACACATGACTTATTCTGCTTGAGGCTTCTCTGTGTGGTGCCGCCATTGTCACAGTCCCATAAATGAGGTCATCCAGACAATGAGGGCAATTTTGGGATCTTGGTGAGCAAAGAGCCAGTTATTTTAAAAGACAAACTCATTCTGAATCATTGGGGGTGGAGGTGATGCTTGAAGTGCCATGGTAGTAAAGCAAAGCTTTGAAAAAAGCAAAGAATTATACATATCCCCACAATGCAATGCATCATGGGCGACATGTACATTGTCATCAAATGCAGTGGATTGGCTGGGCCATAAGCATGGCTATAGGGTGCCAAACAATAAGCAAAGGCTAAAACAGCTTCACCACAGTCTCCATGTTTTACCCTGTTTAGCGCTCGTCAGTGTGATTCAAGCATCATCTCAGCCCAACAAGGGACATCAGCCAGCCAGTGATGGGCAGTGTTTCGGTCATAGTGAGCACACAGGAGTGAATTGTTTTCAGTGAAAAAAAAAAAACTCCAGGCAAAAGTATTGTGGCATAGAGTGCACACAAAGCAAGGGATATAGTAGCAAAGGCTAGCTTACTAATACCATATGCACTGAGCAGTTCTGAAGAAAGGGTATCCTGTTAGACTGATAAAATTAAATCACCATCATCATCAGTACTGTAGAACAGAAATCCAGCTGGAACCAACATGTGAGGCCCGGGGCCCAAGACACAGTTGCAAATAAGGGTGGCACAATATTGCAGTGCAAAATGTAGAAACATAGAATTTGACGGCAGATAAGGACCGCTTGACCCACCTAGTCTGCCCATTTCCCTACCTAACGGATAAGCTGCAGATCCCAGTTAACCAACAACCTACTTCCTCCAACCCCCCACCAGAATTGCCTTATGACTGTCCCATGAATTCTTGAATTCCCCACTGTTTTTGACTCTATGACCTCCTCAGGAAGGTTGTCCCATGCATCTACAACCCTTTATGTGAAGAAATACTTCCTCACATTCCCTCTGAGCCATCCCCCTCTATCTTCAAATTGTGCCCCCTTGTTCTTGCACATCTCTTTTTTTGAAAGATGCTACCCTCTTGGACTTTGTTGATTCCCTTGAGGTATTTGAAAGTTTCTATCATGTCCCTCCTCTCCCTCCTTTCCTCGAGGCTATACATCTTAAGCTCCTTTAGTCTTTCTTCATATGTCTTCTGGTGCAGACCCTGCACCACTTTGGTTGCCCTCCTCTGGACAGCCTCCACCCTGTCTATGTCTTTGCAGAGATGGGGTCTCCAGAACTGTACATAGTACTCCAGATGTGGTCTTACCAACTGTCTGTACAGAGGGCCAACAACTTCTGTTTTCTACTGGTGATGCCTCTCCTTATGCATCCCAGTATCCCCCCAGTCCTCCTTACTGCCTTCTCACATTGCTGGCCCACCTTTAGGTCATCTGATATGGCTACCCCTAGGTCCCTTTCCATTTTTGTTGTCAGTATCTCACCCCCCATTGTGTACTCTTGCCCTGGGTTTTTGTTTCCCAGATGCATTACTTTGCATTTCTTTGAGTTGAATCTAAGCTGCCATACATTAGACCATTCCTCCAACCTTGCCAATTCCCTTTTCATCCTTTCCACCCCACCTTGTGTATCAACCCTGTTGCAGATCTTTGTGTCATCTGCAAAGAGACATATTTCCCCTCCAGTCCTTCTGCAATATCACTTATAAAGACATTAAAAAGGACCGGCCCCAGTACTGAACCTTGCGGTACCCCACTAGTAACCCTCCTTTCTTCACTGTGGACTCCATTTACTATTATCCGCTGTGTCCTGTTGTCCAGCCAGTGTTTTACCCAGGCTACAACCCTGGGACCCACTCCCAGGCTGGCTAATTTATTAATCTTTTGTGTGGGACTGTGTCAAATGCCTTACTAAAGTCTAGGTAGGCCATGTCCACAACCCCTCCCTGGTCTACTACTTTGGTCACTCAGTCAAAGAAATCAATCAGATTTGTTTGACATGACCTTCCTGCTGTGAATCCATGCTGCCTTGGGTCCTGTGCCCCACTGGCCTCTAGGTACTCAGCAGTTCTTTCCTTCAGAAGTGATTCCATCATTTTCCCTACCACTGAGGTCAAACTGACAGGTCTGTAGTTTCTTGCCTCTGTCTTGCTCCCACTTTTGTAAAGGGAAATCACATCCACCCTTCTCCAGTCCTCAGGTACCACACCACCCTCCCATGATTTATTAAAAAGGGTAGTCAGTAGTGTTACTAGTTCTTCCCTTAGTTCTTTTAGAATTCTGGGGTGAATCCCATCAAGCCCCACTGCTTTATCCACCTTCAGTTTTAAGAGTTCTTTCAGAATCCTTTCTTCTGTGAAAGGACTAATATCAACCCCCCTATCCAGAGTGCTTCTATTGACTGGATTAGGTCTCTCCCCCTGCTTTTCCATTGTAAATACTGAGCAGAAATATTCATTCAGTATTCCTGCTTTTTCACTGTTGCTCTCTGCCCAACCACCTTCCTCTTTATTCAGCCTCAGTATCACTGTCTTTGTCTTTCTTTGCTCCCTAATGTACCTATAAAAGATTTTATCCCCCTTCTTAACCGAGTTGGCTATCTTTTCCTCAGTTTGGGTATTTGCTATTCTGACTGCCTTCCCCGCTTCCTTCTGCTTTAACTGGTGCAGTTCTCTGTCCTGCTCCTTCTGTGTTTTCTTATACTTCTTGAATATCTTTTTCTCCCTTACCTTCCCCGCCACTTCTTTTGAGAACCATAGTGTTTTTTTCTTTCGTTTTGATTTGTTTATTTGCTTCACACAAAGGCTTGTTGCTTCTGTGATGGCAGTTTTGATGAAAGCATCCCTGGTCTGTCTCCACCCAATTTTGGTCCATACGCCATGTAGTAGGTTGTGGACAGGGGGTAGAGTACTCCCTGTGACAGAGGTACTGGGCAAGATTAACCAGAATAGATATTCCAGATGTTAGGTAGTACAAATGGGGTTTCTACCACCTAACATGATGGAATGCAACAGGCACCAGCGTCTGTTCATGGTTGGAGAACCAGTGGCATGACACTATAATGCACAGAGCCCCAGCCTACTGATGCTACCAACACAGTCCTAACCACATGCATGTACCTCAAGGCCAGCTTGTGGGTCATGTCTGCTGATATTCTTCAACCCCTGGTTAGTCATCACCATGATCCAGTGGTGGACCCCCCCCCCACCCTGTCTACCTTTTTCAGTGTGAGACAGTGTGGCCCCAACGGAACTTTTGTTCCATTTCAGAATCTAGTGACCACCTGTAGAACTGCTTTCTCTAGTTCTAGCTGGGTGATGTCACTGAGCCTTGTGTCAGAGGGTACTGGCGAGGTGCTGAGTATAGCTCAGCAACTCATAAGCAAGCTGGTTCCCACTTTTGACTGACTGCTGTTTTCCCTGTGACGGCACAATACCTATCGCAATGTCACAGGGGAAAGCACTGCAACCCCTTTGTGTGTGGCACAATGGAGTGCAATATTGAATAGTGACACAAAGTTTCATCCACTGTGTGCCACAAAATAGCAACACTGCATGGGGCCCGTAATTTCTAAAAAAATGTATTCACAATTGCTTGCATAAATGGAGCCATCTTAGGTAAGTTGTCCCCATTTTCACGTACAATAAAGGCTCAAAGGAAGCATCAGGAATCCCACTGTATTGTTAATTAAGGTGGTGCCCCTGTAGATTGTAGGTGGGGCATTTTCTGAGAAAAAAATAGTGTGTTAAAATCTAGACGTGGGCAAGTTAGGGTTTGATGTACCTGACTCTTCTGTCTTGTAACGTGGCATGGTGGGACCTGGAAAATGGTACTACATAGACCAAGTGTGTACATTCTGTTGTCACGGCACATGACTAAGTTTGTTTAGGCAACGGGCGGTGTCGAAAATAGCCCTCCAATAAAGCTATCATTGTGTTCTCATTACAAAGGATGAATAGTGAATGCTAATGAGATTTTATGTAGTACAATTAAAAATATTTATTCATTTTGTCACATTCCAGCCTGAAAAGATGAAATGGCGACAGACACATAGTGATAGTGTAAATAGAGTAGGGGCTTCATTGTTGGAGCGGGCATAGTACATTGATGTGCAGTGTCTGAGACCAGGGTCTGCAGAAGGGTCTCTAGGGCCCATCCGTGGAATGATGAGGTATGCAGGACTAAAATCCCTTTGGGGAGAAAGGCACAAGCTGTTAGTGGGTGTTCATCTATATGTTATGCATTTATGCTATTGCTTTCTTTGTTGAAGCAAAATCTGCTTTTGGTCCTCTACCATTTATTACAATGTATTATGAAATGGGTTCCAAGAATGCTGGCTCCTGATAGGTCCAGAGCTACTTTGAGTTAAACCATTATCTCAGTACAATGGCTCGGCTGAAATGGCAGTCAGGATTCAGAAAGAAAGAAATGCTCCTGCACTCCTTTCCAAATGAGAGAATTCCCACAAAAGGCATAACTGCTCATCCCCCCACAATGCCATACCCAGTCTTTCCAAACAGCAATGACCCGGCTCCTGTCTCCCCAGTCTCACATATCCTGTTGCTCCTGCTTGCAAAACAGCTGTCCTTTTTTAAAATTATTTCAAATCCTGTCTTTCATTAGGCACAGCAGCTATGTGACTCCATCTTCAATGGCTCCGTCTATGTCTCGTGCAAGCTGCACCCAAAGTAGCAGCCAATTACAGTTTTTTCCTTTTTTAAAACAACAAACAGGCTTGCTACCAGACTGGCTGGCAGTTTATAAATTTGCTTGCCAGTCTGCCCCAATCTGACTGCTGCCTCCTTAAACAGTAACTGGAGGTGAACGCAGCTTGCCCTGTCCTGACACCGACACTACGTTAATGCCTCAGTCCTAAGGAGAGCCCCGAGGAATGCAAGCTCTTCTGCCAGGACATGCTAATGGATGAAGTCACTGCCTGCCCTCCCTTTTGCCCTTAGTACTGCTTATATGCAGCATTGGTACTGCCTGCTGGCAATGGAAAAAAAAAGACAATGTCCAAATTGAGCTATTTTCCTTGTTAACTTCTATTTAACATTTTTTTAAATATTTTTTTCTAAATGTAATAATACAAAAACAACTTTAAAATACTGCGTACCATTTACTAATAGGGATCCATTTCATAATCACAATAAGACGCTCCAGGGGGTGCGTTATGGTGGGATAATGCCTTTCTCAGCTGGTGGACGCACTCAACCTCACCTTGCTTCAACTCACCTGAGGTGGGCCGTTCTCCCACCATAACATGCCTCCAATCATGCCTTATTGCTTAATCTCCTTCTTTGCAACACATAAAACACATGGGGAAGATATTCAAATATTTTCCTTAAGTAATTTTGTTGCCCAAGCAGATTTTACAACACTGTTCTTTTTGGCAGATATCTACTAGCCTAGAAGGTCTTGGAATATCACCTGAATGTCACAATGGGTCAAATTCCAAGCCTCTAGTCTGGACAAACTTACTGCTGCCCACAAAGAAGTGTTGTTACATTTCCAGCAGCAACCAAACTGCACGTGTAGATGTTTTGGAAATGTGGCCTGTTAATTTGCATGAGTGCTCTCTTTCTGGGCACAGAACCTGCTTGTGTATATGAACACACGTTAGGCGTATGTATTGTGTAACAGTGCTTTCCATTTTTGTTGCTAAATAGTGGCATGCTGTGAGGGATTGCATTACCAGCGTCTCCGTCAGTGGCCTCACTTACGAATTCGGAATCTGCTGACGACAGTGGCACAGTATTGAGTGTTTTTGTTTTTCATTTGTGTTTTTAACAGCTGTGAACTGAAAAGCTATGAAGAGAGATTAAAACTGTACCTGCTCATCCACTGTTCCAGAATGAAGCCGTCACACTTTCTGCAGCTGGATCTTATCCGGACACCATCCTTGTGCCCCCTTGCACTAAGTGCAGCCACATGGCATTGTTATGAACAGGATCACAAGGCATACTGTATTGACAGAATATCATTCAACTGGGACAAGCATATTCATTCTGAAGTCAAGGGACATATTGAGATTTTGCCAGTAAAACAATAAAAATAAAATTGTAGGTTTTATCTACAGGTTTTAAACTTGTACAAGTGGTGCTATTTTAGCATTTATTAACCATGTAAATAGCAGAGAGGCTTTAGCTGTTACTGTATTTTTTGTGCAATCTTGTATATGTAGAGAATAGTTTTATAATAGAGTGACTAATGCGTGTAAAAAAAGGAAGTATTTGCAAACTACGTAAGCATATGTAAATATTAATTTTATTGTCTAAAAGTTTTACATTGCCAGGACAAACTGCTGTGTGTTTATTGTGCATGTCTATAAAGAATAAGAAAGGATAGCAATGCCCCAGAGACTGCCATGAAATGATCAACTTAGAATGAATGATGTGGGCCAAAATATTGCAAGGTTAGAAAACCGAACTAAGATTAAACCAAGAGAAGTGATTGGTCAAATGGGATCATGTGACTGCATGTCATTCCCACACAACAGCACAGGTCCAGATAACTTTCTGAACCTCTGTTTAGTGCAAAATAAAAATAACAGAGTTGTTTTAGGATTACAGAAATGCACTGGATGAGTGTAATTGTGGGATTGCAGCTATTGTCTGATGTACAAGGCACAAAATGAAGTCAAGGCAGGCCGTTATCCACAGTAACACCTCCAGCTGAGTCTTAATGCTGGATTAGACAGCAGGCAGCACAATCGGTAGGACAGCAGGGATGTTTTGTGAAGGTTGCATGTAGAACCAACTAATACCTTTTTTTCTTTTTAGTAATGGTGCCACGGAATTGTTCCTCTGCTGTTGTTTCAAGCAGTTGTTCTACTGTATACTGTATATAAAACACTATTTTCAGAAAAATAAAAGAAGCTTTTTGTCTACTTTGACTGCAGACTGCAAGTTGCCCGTTTCTGTGCAAGGACTGTACCCTCCCGCACCACTGCTCTAGAACTTTGATGGGCTCAGCTATCTGGCTCAGAGTCAGAGATGTAAGGGATCGCTAACATATCTATCACAATAAAAAAAAAGCTTGAGGCACATAAATTGATGCTGAGGAGGCAAAGCATAAGGTGTTCAAACTGTATTTTGTTATTATTCAAAATGCCTGACCAGACAGTTCAGCTTACTGACATAATCACATCATCCATGCAGCTCTACAGCAATTAAGCTTTTATAACCTTTTGTAGGATTTCTTTGTCACTAGTTACCACTAGCAATGGCACGCAGTCAGTTTTCTTATAACCCATATACTTAGAGGTGTGAGGATTTTACAGGGTGACTGCAGCAAGTCATACGACTCCCCACTAAATCACACAGGTGCATCTGTGGTGCAACAGAAACTGCCCCTTCCCCAAATTCCAACCTGTTCCCCTTAAAGGGAAAGTCCCCTCAACTATTTATTTATTTAAAAGTTTCACCAGGAAAGACATACTGAGCTGACATGCTCGTTTCCAGGTGCATCCTGGGGGAGAGGGTAAAAGGATACGTAGTAAGTACAGCAGCAATAGACCAAATGCAGTGCATTGTGGTAAACAGAATACAAACTTACACAGAAGGAGCAACACAGATAACAATACATTTCAATAAACTAAAACAATAACAAGAAAGGTGCTTGTAGACTAATAAAAATGAAAACAAACAGTATCATAATAAAAATAAGATAGGTACTAATCTGCAAACAAGTGCAGAGGCAGTTATGGTAAAGGTGAAGAATTAATAATTTTGCACAACTACAGGAGGTGGGTAAGTAGTCCTTGAGGGAGTTGAGGATATGTGGGGAGGCAGCATGATGGATGGGAGGAGGGAGAGCATTCCAGAGTTTTGGGAAGTGGTGTGAGAATGCAGCCTGACCAACCGAGGTAGTCCTGGATGGAATGGTTAGAGTGCGGTGATCATGATTTCTGAGTGAATGAGAAGATGACGGTTTAAGAAAAATAGAGGAGGAGAGATTGGGAGGGAGGGAGGAGTGAAACCAGAATTTGGCAAGAAAGTTGGCACAGTGGATAAGGCACCTCTCGGCTTGGGAAGGAAGAGAGAGCAACTGGTGGAGGGTACAGTGATGGGTAAGGGGAGGACTGTCAAGAGCGAAATGGCAGAAAGAGTGGAACAGAGAGTCCAGCCTAATTTGGGAACAGCGCTGTAGACTATATCACCATAGTCAAAAATAGAATCATTTTCTGGACCAGAGCACGGCGAGCTGACAGAGGAATACAACCACGATTTATTCTGTTTCCCTGTGTAGTTTGTAGGCATGAACAATGACTGCTTCCACTGCACCTGCCTAATTTCATCAGAATTTAAATGTAAATGAAGGTATTTAAGTCATAGGTTCATAGGTATATACAAGTTCGAGGTCAAAACTCATTCTGAACTTGCCATCATTATATACTCTAATGGTGAAAAAAAAACAATTTTTGTCACCCATATACTAATCCAGTCTAATTTTGAATTGTTCAATATTCTCACTTGATATAACCCACAGAGATAGGGAATTCCATATTGGCAGTCTTTGAGTGATGTAATTACTTCTTTTTACCGTTTTATTAAGACTAACATAAAGTTTTAGTTTGTACGATCTAGTATTAGCTGATTTGTGCTTCACGAGGCAGATAGTTTCAAACAAGGATGGATCTTGAAAGACCCTATATGCCAAATATAGATCACCCCTCAGTGCTCTGTATTCGAGGGAGTATAGTCCCAGTGTCTTAAGTCTGTCCTCATACTCCATGTTAGTCAGACTATTGATATTCCTAGTAATTTTCCTCTGAACTGTCTCTACAGTGGCTTTCCCCCCAGTGAGGTGGGTGCACAGAAGGGGGCACTGTATTCAATATGTGATCTCACTAGGCTGGTATATAGCAGAATGATGACCTCGAATTTCCTATTTTAAACATGTTTAAGAACACATCAGATTATGCCATGGCACTTTTTTACAGTCTTGTCGATGTGAGTATCAAATTTCAAATTGTTTGTGATGATGACACCTAGGTCTTTTTCAGACATCACAACCTGCAACTGAGTGTTCAATGTATAACCAGCTATGGTGTTTTTTTTTGCCAAGGTGCATAACCTTGCATTTAGCAACATTAAATGTTATTTTATTCTCTGTTACCCAACTAGCCAGTCTGTCCAGGTTTATTTGTAAAGAACTGATAGATTGTTTGCCTTTTACTATGCCTCCTAATTTGCTGTCATCAGCGTACTTGTTAATCCAAACCCCATTTGAGGTTTGCATACTGGAAATCAAGATATTAAATGGTATAGGTCCCAGTACAGAGCCTTGTGGGACCCCACTGGTGACTTTACCCCAGTCAGACATTTGTCCTCTTATAATGACTCTTTGCTGCCTATCTCTGAGCCAGGACTCAATCCACATAATAATATTAGGGTGGAGTTTGATTCTGACCAGCTGATCAACTAAGATTTTATGGGAGACTGAGTCAAATGCTTTTTCATAGTCAAGGAATATTACATCCACGGGTAAGCCCATATCCAGGGCCTTACTTGCAGGTTCAAAGAAGTTTATCAGATTGTTTTGGCAGGATCTACCTTGTGTGAACCCATACTGGGATATGTCAGCTATTCCCATTTTCTGTAAATGTGTAATGATTTTCTGCTGCAAGAGTCTTTCCATTAGTTTACCTATGCAATATGTAAGACTAATAGGCCTGTACTTACATATGTTTCGTCTATTTCCTCCTTTGTATATGGGTGTGATAATTGCTGTCTTCTGCTCTGGTATTAAGGTTCCCTCCATTATAGATGTATTAAATAACAGAGTTAGTATCCCTGCTAATTCATTTGAGATTTCCTTTGTAAATTTAGGAGGAATATCGTTAGGCCCTGCTGATGAGTTGGGTTTTGTGATTTTAATTACAGCCAAAATATCTTCTTTTGTAAATTGCAGTCGTTCTTCCTGACTTTCTATGCTATCTAGACATATATTTTCCTTTGGCTTAAAGACACTTAGGAAATAGGTGTTTAGTTCTTTAGCCATCGTTTTTTCATCTGCAATAAGAACTTGCTCTTTAACTAAAGGACCGACTCCTGAGGGGTTTCCTTTTAGTGACCCTATGTAGTTGTAATTTTTTTTTTTTTTGTCCTTTGTTAGTGTTACTAGGTTGTATTCAAGTCTCTGCTTAGTAGACCTTATCAGTTTTTGGTTTTTATTAGCTTGTGTTTTAAACTTTTGCCATTTTATCTCTGATGGATTTTTTTAATATTTGTTAAAAGCCCTTTTTTGTTATTAATATTTCTCTTGATGTTTACATTCCACCACAGAGGAACCATTTGTTTGTTCTTATTGTATTTAGTACATTCTGGAACCCAGTTCTTGATGCAGAATTAAATTTTTTGTCGAACTGCCTGCCACATTCTAGAGGCCTCTAATTGTTTGAGCTCATCTTCCCAGTCAACACAGTCAGCTTTGTGGACATTTCTGATATTAGTGATAGCTTTAGATATTGTTTTAAAGGAAAACTACACCCAAAACTTGAAAAAGTATATGTTGTGCAGAGTGTTTTAATTTGTATGTGAAGTTCTAGTATTTCCTTCCCTCTGACTGGTATTAGGAGTTTTTCCCAAATTAGCCTGCTAGTTTTGTGCTAGTTTTACGACCCCTGGGGGTCTTCATACCTGATAGCTTAATTGTATTTCTGGTTCCCACAGTGCATCTTGTCTCATGTGACTGTGATATAAGAGAGACCCAACATTCAGCACACACATGCCAAACAAACTAAATATCTTGGAAGCTTCACAAGCTGCACAAAAATTACCAGCAGCAAAGTTTTTCAGGACAGTAAAACCTTTAGGATGAGGGTGGTCACAAAGCTGAATTCTACAGATTTTAAAATATAGCCATCTCTATTGTTATGAACTGATTGTAATGCAATGCTTTCTGCTGGATTTATGGGCTCTGCTACATCACCTTTACATGAAACAAGGTGCATTGTAGGACAAAGAAATACAGTAAAGCTATTTGATATGGAGATCTCCAGGGGTCGTAAAACTACCCTAAAGCTAGCAGCCTAATTTAGGAAAAACTCCTAATACCAGTCAGAGGGAAGGAAACACTAGAACTTCACATACAAATTAAAACACTCTGCACAACATATATTTTTTCAAGTTTTGGGTGTAGTTTTCCTTTAAATCCTTCAAGAGTCCACAATACTTTATTATGGTCACTGTCACCAAGTGGCTCTAGAATTGTTGGGGTTGAACCTGTATCTTTAATATTAGTGAAAATTAGATCTAAAATATTATTTTTCCTAGTGGGTTAACATAGAAACATAGAATCTGATGGCAGATAAGGACTGCTTGGCCCACCCAGTCTGCCCATTTCCCTACATGATGGATAAGATGCAGATTCTAGTTAATCAACAGGTTACTTCCTTCTACCCCCAACTAGAATTGCCTTATGTCTGTCACAAGCATTCTTGAATTCTCCCACTGTTCTTGACTCCACAGCCTCCTCAGGAAGGCTGTCCTATGGATCCACAACCCTCTGTGTGAAAAAATACTTTCTAACATTACCTCTAAGCCGTCCCCCCATCTTCAAATTGTGCCCCCTTGTTCTTGCACATCTCTTTTTCTGAAAGATACTACCCTCTTGTACTTTGTTAATTCCCTTGAGATACTTGAAAGTTTCCATCATGTCCCCCCTCTCCCTCCTTTCCTCAAGGGTATACATATTAAGCTGCTTTAGTCTCTCCTCGTATGTCTTCTGGTGTAGACCCTGCACCATTTTGGTTGCCGTCCTCTGAACAGCCTCCACTCTGTCTATCTCTTTGCAGAGATGGGGTCTCCAGAATTGCACACAGTACTCTAGATGGGGTCTCACCAACTGTCTGTACAGAGGGATAACAACTTCCTGTTTTCTACTGTTGATGCCTCTCCCTATGCATCCCAGTATCCCCCCGGCCCTCCTTACTGCCTTCTCACATTGCTTGCCCACCTTTAGGTCATCTGATATAATTACTCCTAGGTCTTTTTCGATTTTTGTTGTTGTTATCTCACCCCCGTTGTGTACTCTTCCCCTGGTGTTTTGTTTCCCAGATGCATTACCTTGCACTTCTTTGCATTGAATCTGAGCTGCCATATATTTGACTATTCCTCCAACCTTGCCAAGTCCCTCTTCATCCTTTCCACCCCACTGTGTGTATCAACCCTGTTGCAGATCTTTATGTCATCTGCAAAGAGACATACTTTTCCTTCCAGGTGCTCTCCAATGTCACTTAATAAAGACATTAAAGAAGACCAGTCCCAGTACCGAACACTGCAGTACCCCACTAGTTACCCTCCTTTCTTCACTGTGGAGTCCATTTACTATTACCCTTTGCGTCCTATTGTCCAACCAGTTTTTTATCCAGGCTACCACCTTGGGACCCACTCCAAGACTAGCTAACTTGTATATTAATCTTTTGCATGAGACTGTGTCAAATGCCTTGCTAAAATCTAGGTAGGCCATATCCACAGCCCCTCCCTGGTCTGCTACTTTGGTCACCCAGTCAAATAAATCTATTAGGTTCATCTGACATGACCTTCTTACTGTAAAACCATGCTTTCTTGGGTGCTGTGCCCCACTGGCTTCTAGGTACTCAACAGTTCTTTCCTTCAGAAGTGATGCCATCATTTTCCCTACCGCCAAGGTCAAACTAACTGGTCTGTAGTTTCCTGCCTTTGCCCTGCTCCCACTTTTGTGAAGTGGAATCACATCTGCCCTCCTCCAGTCCTCAGGTACTACCCCATCCTACCATGGTTTGTTAAAGAGAGTAGTCAGTGGCGTTACTAGTTCTACCCTTAGTTCTTTTAGAGTTCCTGGGTGAATCTCATTAGGCCCCATTGCTTTGTCCACACTCAGTTTCAAGAGCTCTTTCAAAACCCTTTCCTCTGTGAATGAACTGGTATAACCCCCCCCATTCACAGTGTTTCTCTTGTTTGGTTTAGGTACTTCCCCCTCCTCGTCCGTTATGAATACTGAACAGAAATATTCATTCAGTATCCCTGCTTTTTCACTGTCACCCTCTGCCCACATTCCCTCCCCTTTATTAAGTCTCTGTATCCCTCCCTTGGTCTTTCTTCGCTTCCTAATATACCTATAAAAGGTTTTATCCCCCTTCTTAACTGAATTGGCTATCTTTTTCCTCAGTTTGTGCCTTTGCTATTCTGACTGCCTTCCCTGCCTCCTTCTGCTTTAACTGATAAAGTTCTCCGTCCTGCTCCTTCTGTGTTTCCTTATATTTCCTGAATGCTATCCATTTCTCCTTAAACTTCCCTTCCACCTCTTTTGAGAACCATAGTGTTTTTTCCTTCATTTTGTTTTGTTGATTTGCTTCACACAAAGGCTTGTTGCCTTTGTGATGGCTGTTTTGATTATTCCCCATTGTTCCTCCACCCCTCCTTCTTGCCTGTTTGCTAGTGCTTTTCTGAGGCATGCTCTCATTTTCCCAAAGTCAGCCATCCTAAAGTACAATACTCTTGTTTTTGTATGGCTTGACTCTATGGCTGTGTTTATTGTGAACCACACTGTTTGGTGGTCACTTGTTCCCAGATGGCTACCCACTTCTGAATCTGAGATTCTTTCTCCTTCCCCATTTGAGAGTACCAGGTCTAAGACTGCTTCCTCCTGAGTGGGTTCCAACACTAGCTGTCTGAGGCATGCCCCTTGTAGGGCATCAAGAATGACCCTGCTGTTGGATGTGCCTGCAGCAAAGGTACTTCAGTTAACATCTGGCATATTCAGGTCCCCCATCAACAATATATCCCCTTTTTCTGCCATTTTAAGGATGCCTTCTATCATTTCCTTGACCGTTTCCTCTCCCTTAGATGGGGATCTGTACACAACCCCTATGTTGATTGTGGTGCCATTTCCTGTCTCCTGGTTCAGTTACTAGTTGCCCTAGATTATGTTGCATAATTATTTCAACAAATCTGTTTTCTAGTTTGCCCTTTCCATCTACTGTTGGGAAAGTTAAAATCACCCATTAGTATATAATCATCATAGTCCGCCACATCCTCAATAGTATCCATAAAGGCATTGTTATCGGTAGTATCAAGATTTGGGGAGTGGTAACCAAGTCCTACTGTCAAAGCTCTATCAGCACATTTGATTTAGCCTATATAATCTCGCTATCCACACCATAGTTATTATTGCTTTTCAGTTCATAACTGTTAAGTTGATTGGCAATATAGAGGGAAACGCCACCTCCAGTTTTTTTCAATCGATTTTTAGCAATCTTGGTGTATCCTAGTATATCAGTCCTCCAGTCCATGTCTGAGAACCAGGTCTCGGTTACACCACATTTATTTATATTGGCTTTATTTAATATATACTTCAGTTCATCAATTTTGTTTTTTAAACTTCTAGCATTAATTAGTAGTATTTTTAACTCTTCGGTTTCTCTATGTGTGGTGTGTTAATCTCAACATCACCATCTTTTGTGTTCTTGTATGAAGTAGCTGTTATTTCTGCAACTGGAATATTATTCATATTAGTTAGATGAGGACCATTGTTAGTGGACAATGGGTATGGGTCTTGACTCCCCCCCCAATGTTTAATTTAAATTCTTGCGGATATAGGCGTTTATATGCTGCCCAAGCAGTGACGTGCCCCTCCTGCTTGGGTGGATGCCATCACAGCACATTAGTTAGTTCCCTTTTGTCATAAAATTCTTCCCAATGGGTAATACATCTGATATTTTATTTGAGACACCATATTTGCAACCAGTTGTTAATATTTCTTATTTTATCCACTTGCTGCCTTATTGCTTTAGGCACAGGGGGTATTTCAGAGAAGGCAATTTCACAACCTAATTCAGCCAGTGTGTTAGTTAACCCTATGAATTCTTCAATGTTCTGTTTGTGTTGGTGCATAATGTTATTTACCCCTGCATGTATAATCACAAGGGGGCTGTTACCCCTGTTTTTTAACATTTGTCTGGACATCCTAGTTTTGTCCAAGACTCTTGCTCCTCTAAAACAGGACATTGTTCTGTTTGCTTTGTCCTGGTCACAGATTGCTCGGTCAAGATGCTTAGCTATAGAGTCCTCCAGGATGAATATCTATTTAGTCTCAGAAGTAGTGGTAACATCCAGATCCATGAGATTTTCTGGGTTAACCTGAGTACAGTGTATTGGGATTACATAGAACATAGAAACATAGACTTTGACGGCAGATAAGGACCACTTGGCCCACCCAGTCTGTCCATTTCCCTACCTATTGAATAAGCTGCAGATTCTAGTTAACCAACAGCCTACTTCCTGCAACCCCCCATTATAATTGCCTTATGTCTGTCCCATGCACATTTGAATTTCCCCACTGTTTTAGACCCCACAACCTCTCCAGGAAGGCGGTTCCATGTGTCCACCACTCTCTCCGTGAAAAAGAATTTCCTCACATTACCCCTGAGCCGTCCCCCCTCTAACTTTAAATTTTGCCCCCTTGTTCTTACACATCTCTTTTTCTAAAACATGCTACCCTCCTGGACTTTGTTGATTCCCTTGAGGTACTTGAAAGTTTCTATCATGTCCCCCTATCCCTCCTCTCATCAAGGGTATACATATTAAGCTCTCTCAGTCTCTCTTCATATGGTTTCTGATGTAGACCCTGCACCATTTTAGTTGCCCTCCTCTGGACTGCTTCCATCCCGTCTATGTCCTTGGGTAGATGAGGTCTCCAAAACTGCACACAGTACTCCAGATGGGGTCTCACCAACTGTCTGTACAGAGGATAACCACTTCCCTTTTCCACTTGTGACGCCTCCTATGCATCCCAGTATCCCCTGGCTCTCCTTACTGACTTCTCACATTGCTTACCCACCTTTAGGTCATCTGATATGACTACACCCAGATCCCTTTCCATTATTGTTGTCATTAGTACCTCCCGCTATTGTGTACTCTTCTCCTGGATTTTTATTTCCCAGGTGCATTACTTTGCACTTCTTTGCATTGAATCTAAGTTGCCATATTTCTGACCATTCCTCCAACCTTGCAAAGTCCTTCTCATTCTTTTACCCCCCTTGTGTATCAACTCTGTTACAGATCTTTGTGTCATCTGCAAAGAGGCATACCTTTCTTCCAGACCCTCTGCAATGTCACCTATAAAGACGTTAAGAAGAGGACTGGACCCAGTACTGAGCCCTGAGGTACTCCAATTAGTAACCCCTTTCTTCAGAATGTGTTCCATTCACTATTACCTTCTGTGTCCTGTTGTGCAGCCAGTTTGCTACCCACGCTACCACCCTGGGACCCACTCCCAGGCTGGCTAACTTGATTATTAATCTTTTGTGCGGGACTGTGTCAAATGCCTTGCTGAAGTCTAGGTAGGCCATATCCACAGCCCCTCCCTGGTCTATCACTTTGGTCACCCAGTCAAAGAAATCGATTAGATTCATCTGATATGACCTTCCTGCTGTGAATCCATGCTGCTTTGGGTCCTGTGCCCCACTGGCCTCTAGGTACTGAACAGTTCTTTCTTTCAGAAGTGTTTCCATCATTTTCCACACCACTGAGGTCAAACTAACAGGTCTGTAGTTTCCTGCTTCTGCCTTGCTCCCACTTTTGTGAAGGGGAATCACATCTACCCTCCTCCAGTCCTCAGGTACCACCCCCATCTTCCCATGATATGTTAAAAAGTGTGGTTAGTGGTGTCACTAGGTCCTCCCTTAGCTCTTTTAGGATTCTAGGGTGAATCCCATCAAGCCACATTGCTTTGTTCACCTTGAGTTTTATGAGTTCTTTCAGGACTCTTTCTTCTGTAAATGGACTGGTGTCAACTCCACTACCCAGAGTGCTTCTACTGTTTGGTTCAGGTAACTCCTCCTCTTCTTCTTCTTTTGTGAATACTGAGCAAAAGTATTCATTCAGTATCTCTGCCTTTTCACTGTCTCCCTCTGCCCACCTCCCCTCTCCTTTATTAATCTTTACTATCCCTCCCTCAACCTTTCTATGCTCCCTAATGTACCTATAAATGGTTTAATCCCCTTTCTTAACTGAGCTGGCTATCTTTTCCTTGGTTTGGGCCTTTACTTTTCTGACTGCCTTCCCCACTTCTTTCTGCTTTAATTGATACAGTTCCACGTCGTGCTCCTTCTGTGATTCCTTATACTTTTTGAATGCAGCCTTTTTCTGCTTAACCTTCCCTGACACATCTTTTGAGAACCATAGTGGTTTTTTTATTCCGCTTTGTTTTCTTTATTTGTTTCACACAAAGGATTGTTGCCTCCATGATGGCAGTTTTGATTTTTCTCCATTGTTCTTCCACCCCTCCTTTCTGGCCATTTGCTAATTCATTCCTCAGGTATTCATCCATTATGCCAAAGTCAGCCCTTCTAAAGCCCAGTATCCTTGTCTTTGTATGGCTTGTCTCCATGGTTGTGTTTATTGTGAAGCACACTGTGCTGTGGTTGCTTGTTCCCAGATGTCTACTGACTTCTAAATTTGTGATCCTCTCTCCATTTGAGAGTACCAGGTCTAATATTGCTCCCTCCTGAGTGGGTTCCACCACTAGCTGTCTAAGGCATGCCCCCTGTAGGGCATCGAGAATGACCCTGCTCTTGGATGTGGCTGCAGTCCATGTCATCCAGTTAACATCTGGCATATTAAGGTCCCCCATCAACAGTATCTCCCCTTTTTGAGCCATTTTGAGAATGCCCTCTAGTATTTTCTTGCCTATTTCCTCCCCTTGAGACGGGGGTCTGTATACAACCCCTGTGTGGATTGTGATGCCATTCCCTGTCTCCAAGGTGACCCAGAGTGCCTCTTGTCCTCCCCCTTTACTTTTTAGTTCTGTAGCTTTGATCTCTTCCCTTATTTAGAGAGCTATTCCACCTCCTCTTTACCCTCCCTGTCCCTTCTGTAGATTGTGTACCCTGGTATGTTGACATCCCAGTCATGGTTCTCTGTGTACCATGTTTCTGTGACTGCCACAATATCCAAGTGTTCCTCTTCCATCAGGGCTACTAGCGCTAGAAGCTTGTTTCCCAGACTACGGGCATTGGTACTCATTGCCCTCCATTTAATGTTGGCTTTATCCTTTTTTACCCCATCCCTGCTCTTATTGCCCTTGTCCATTTTTCCATTAACCCCTGTCCTGCCTTCTGTCAAGCTCTGTACCTCAGTGTTTTACCCTACTGCCTGTCATGTTTTGTGGGGGGAGGCTTGAACTTTCCTGTTTCCTATCAGCACCTCCCCCCTTGGCTAGTTTAAAAGCTTGCCAAGAAAGCCTTTAAACCTGTCACCTAGGAGCTTGTTTCCCTTCCTGGACAGATGCAGACTATCATGCCAGTATAGACCTTCATCTCTCCAGGTGGACCCCCAGTCCCCAATGAAGCCAAAGCCCTGTGCTCTGCACCAGTTTTGCAACCATTCATTAAACTGCATGGTGTGCAGTACCCTAGCCTCACCCCTGCCATAGACTGGCAGCAGCTCTGAGAAGGTTACCGTGCTTGCTATCTGTCTAAGGCCCCTCCCAGACTCCACAAATTCATCCTGCACTACACTGATCTCATGCCTAGCTAGGTCATTTGTCCCGAGGTGGACAATGATATCTAGTTTCCTCTCCTGTGATGCTGCTTCTGCAATCCTGAGGATTTGCTTCCTGTCCCTCAAAGCCATGGCACCGGGAGGGCACCTTACTTCCCTCTCCTCTCCCTTCCCCAGGTATACACCCCTAACAATTGAGTCCCCTATCAGAAGCTGTTTCATTCCCCTGTGGTGTCCCTTGCCACTCTTTTGTGGGTCTCCCTTGTGGATGTCCCCAGCATTCTTCTTGGTCTCCACTGAGGGTGTCATCATAGAGGAACCTTGATTTGCCAGACTGGCATATGATTTGTGTAGAGGTACAACTTGGGGGCTACGCCTCTGTTCCACCACCCTCACCCTCCCAGAACCTACTGTGGTCCATCTGCTCTTCACACATGGCAACCTCTGAGGCAGTGGTTGTGGAACTGGTGCTCTTTGGGTGAGGAGGCCTCCTTAGTCCTTGCCAGTTCAGCCTGGAGGTGGGCAACCTCCTCCCTCAGAGCTGACAGTTGCCTGCAAATAGGAGCAGGGTTCCAGAATGTCTCCTGGAAAATTGCTGCCCCACAGCCAGTGCATTGCACCACTCCCTGCATGTCCCTCTTCCTTATAATATACAATGAGTAATATATAAATGTATTTATTTATTTTATTTTTTTTTGGTGTGTACTTACCCTTTATGCACTGTGCTGGGTAATTAAGAATATGACAGTTCTGCCCCAAGACCTGTTGAAGTGATGTCAGAACCTTGGCTATAAAAGAAATGCCACACCTGGGGTGGGCAGGGTGAGGGGAAGGTGGGTCAGTGGGTAGGCCACAACCACTGGTGACTATTAGAAACAATCAAATACACCACTGCTCCACCACCCTGGTGAGTACTACCCTTTATAGTAAGTCAACCAACACCACAATTTACTAGACCACTGCTCCTACACAAACCACTCTGCTGAGTCCAGGGATAAAAACAAACTCACTGCTCAGACAGCAGGACACTTCTAAAATGTTACACAAATATCCTTCCAAATCCTAGGTGTTTAGCACAGGAATCAAGCAACTTCAGTTGTATTTCACCCCCCTCTGGTTATAAAATTAATACACTTTAATGGAATGCTGCTGTTCTCTTCTTAATGTCAATAAGAAAATAATGAAACTTTCTGTAGAAAACGTAGCTTACCTTCCTAACAAGTCCCCAACAATATTATGTTTTACCAGGTTCCCAGTTCCTCAAATGCGTTCTAGTTTGTTCTCTGCAGTATAGCAAGTTTCTCAGCTTCCAACAGAAGCAGGCAAGTCTTTTGGTTGGGTTTACACCAGTCTAGGGTGTTAATAAGTCACTGCTGTAAGAACTGGAAGTAACTGAGATGTGGAAGGGGCAGGGTCATTATCCTCTACCAGTACACTAAGTGGGTCAAAGCGATTATGAGTTGAGATGTAAAAATAATCGGCCTTTCTGCCCCTTATTGTAACCTTGGTGCTCTGAATTTGATACCAATTATCTTCAGCATCTTCTTGTTCTACCTCTTCCCTGGCCCTTTTTTTTATTTAATATACCTTGTGAAGAACTAGAACACTCGGCTGAATTAGATGGCAGTTGCCCAATACAAGGGGCTGAGTGATTAGTAGGTAATTCTGTCTGTATGCCAGTTTCAGTCACTGTCTGCTTCAGATGACTGCCTGATTGTGCTGCATTTTTTATTCTCTTTGCCATCTCCATTTGACTCTTTTCCAGAGCAATGAGTCTGGAGTTGAAGAGGCTGATTTCCATAGCCATATATTCAGTTTGTACACATTTAAAGCACTTAAATGTCTTGTCTGTACCAATCATAGTATCCATACACAACATTAGACATCTGCAGCATTTTATTCCTACTGCGCCTTCCAGTGTTGTGATAGTCTCATTCATTTTGGTGCAACTATAGCAAATTATTTTTATAGGTGGCTCAATTTAGAGAATACGAATTTATGATTAAATCTTTATGCGGTACAATTATGAGAAGTGTAGGCTGCTGAAGTCAGAATCACTGAGTATTTTTAGGAACACAGTTTAGACTGGCTGCATACAGCCCAAGAACTATGATGCTGTACCTTGACTGTGTCTTATGCTCCCTCCACTCCCACTAAACACACAGAACATGCGTGCAGATGCACGTGGTGATGTGCGCTTGCCCTGCTCACCACAGGGCCGAGATTTATGCCCAGACAGTGGCACAGAAGTAGCCCGTGGGGTCATGCACTGTGCAAATGTCTAAATCAAGAATATAACTTAAAATATTTCAGCAGAACCACTCATGCGTGACTCTGCATTTAAAACTAACAACATAAGCAGTAAAATGTACAAAATAGCAGCTCTTGTCTGAGTTGCAGTTCTTGAGGATCCCTCAGGAACTATACAGCTCCTCTTCCTGCTTCCTTAGGTCACAGGGCTCCACTCACTCACTACAGCATGAGTGAATTCACAAAAAATACTTAAAAACTGTTTCTGCTTGAGTAAACAAAGCCCCTTGTTGCAGAATACACCTCTAGCACCAGATAATTGTTTCTGGTGTGAAAAGCTGCTTGACTGCATTGCAAAGGTCATGACCTGGCTCATGTAAGCATCCTGGGATTTTGTGATGTTTTGGTGCTAAAGCCTGCAATAATTACACAGCATCAGTCAGTACTGTTGCTGTTCTCTGCAGTCCCTATATGCTTGTCTTATGCTGGTCATGAAGCTTTTCAAGGCATAGTAAGTGCCCTGTTATTTTCTGTAGTTAAAGTGCATCTGAGTTAGAAAAAAAATGCTTTTAGAAAATAAGTGTCTTTACAAGACATGGAACAGAACCGAATTGTAATATAACTTCTGCTGGCTTGTGCATGTACACATTATCAACTCCCATGATGCTTTGCATGAGTGGGGTCATGACCTTTGAAATGGAGACAAACAGGTTTTCATGCTAGGGTAAAAGTGAATCAACCTCATTTATATTTAAATCAGGATGACATTGGGGGATGCAAGAGAGGGAATCATTGTGCATACCTACAAGCTACACCAGTATACAGAAAATAGGCTGAGGACACTTAACCTTTAAAAAAAAGAGCTGGTAACACTCAGCTCTCTATCAGATGCAGGCTCTTCCATACAGTTCCCCATGATTTTACTGCTGGTGTGGCAACTGCCTTCTTCGGCGTTCTCTGTGGCTTAGAGTAGATGTCTGCTGTTTCTTTTTGTAATAACAGAACTAACTAAAACGAAAACACTACCAGTAAAATAGGAACCTCATTCTTCCCCGTCCTAATCTAAACCCATTCATTAAATTTGGTTATTTGGCAGACTACGCCAATGCAGCCAAAAAACAATTGAAAGCACCCACCAAATCAGTCTGACTAAAAAAAAAAAAAGCTAATGAGACAATATGCAAAAGGGAGAGAGAGAGATACAAAACAAAGTGTGATGTTGGCTAACATCAGATTTCATACACCAACTCCAGTTACCTATCATTTTATGTTAAAATGTGTAGTGCTTCCTCTGAGGCATGTTCCTATCAGTCACAGACTTCAATTTATATGCCATTACTGTAATTACATATTAATGTAACAATGCAAAAATAAATCAGAAAATACACTTGTGGGCCAAACATAAAGTGCATTAAAATACATATTAAGCTCAGGACGTCAGGAGTATAGATTGGCAGATGGATTCAGAGCGTCATTTGGACACTCTCCTCCTGGGTAGGAGGGATGTTGCTGCACTGCTCTGTAGCAGCTCCTGGTGATGTGGTGCAGGTGGGTTTTACCATGCTGCAGCGACATCCTGTACGGAGACATCTCAGACAGCGACAGCCGCAGTGCCAAGTGTCGGCAATGTGGTGTCAGGGATGCCTCTGTGTTTCTGTCGGAGGCTGTGTCCCCGAACCCCCATGTGGGGGGCTCTGCCCCCACATCCCCTGGTCTCTAGGATTCCAACTCCGAGTCTGAGTTGGACGGGGACACTCCGAGGCAGTCTCCTGGACTTGCAGAGACCATCACAGCGACATGCAGATTTTGTCTCAGTCCCCTCACTGTGATGGTCTTCGAAGTAGGGCAGTCGTTGTCACGTCGGTATACCGTGCAGGTGCCTTTGACAGCATAGGTGACCACATACCATCAAGCACCCACTAGGCCAGCTGCAATGAGCACAAGGTTGTGGGAGGGCGGGGATAGGAAAAGCAAAAATGCTACATCAGTGCGCTTGATGACGGCATCACAGTCCCTCCCCATGCCATTGGACCCTCCAGTGTGCCATCAGAGAACCCTTCAGCCTTCACTTGATGAGTTTACACTGCTCCTCCAGGTCATAAGGAGGCCCCCAGTGTGAATAAGCTGGCCAAAGGGATGGGAGCAGCAAGTGAATCCAGGTGACAGTCCACCAAAATGAAAGGGGTTTACCACTGTCAGGGACAAGCCAGCCCCGAGGATGAAAGACTTAAGTCTGGACAGGTTTCCATGGTGGAAGCAAGGGGTGAATCTGTTGTGTAGTAGTGGGTGGCATCTGAGGCACAAATAAGTGGGTTGTTAGTGGGCACAGGACTAGAGGGTAAAAATAGCAGGCAAAACAAAAAAATACATAGTAACAACATCATCATCCAGAAAAAGGTGGTGAGGCATAACACTTATGCAGATCTGTACAACAGGCGGAAGACATGCACATGTGGCAGACCAATTCACAGATATCAAGTTTATGCCATGTAGATCACACCATTCTATCAATTAGGATATAAATAAAATAAAATGATGGCAAATATTTATGTGTGTGTATATATATGTATATATATATATTTCTACAACATATGTTTTGGGATATCAGCAAAGAAAAAAGTACTATCTGAGGCAGACAGTGGAGATATCAAGTGTCTCTCCATGTTCCTACACATCATAGTAATAGCTCCATGTTCCTATGCGTCATGGTGTTATCTTCCACGTTCCTATACATCATAGTGATATCTCCATGTTCCTATACATCATAGTGATATCTCCATGTTCCTATATATCATGGTGATACCTTCCACGTTCATATACATCACAGTGATATCTTCATGTTCCAATACATCATAGTGATATTTCCATGTTCCTATACACCATCGTGATATCTCCATGTTCCTATACGTCATGGTGATATCTCCATGTTCCTATACATCATAGTGATATCTTCATGTTCCTATACATCATAGTGATATCTTCATGTTCCTATGCATCATGGTGATATCTTCCACGTTCCTGTACATCATAGTGATATCTCCATGTTCCTGTACATCATGGTGATACCTTCCATGTTCCTATACATCATACTGATATCTTCATGTTCCTATACATCATAGTGATATTTCCATGTTCCTATACACCATCGTGATATCTCCATGTTCCTATACGTCATGGTGATATCTCCATGTTCCTATACATCATAGTGATATCTTCATGTTCCTATACATCATAGTGATATTTCCATGTTCCTATACACCATAGTGATATCTCCATGTTCCTATACTTCATGGTGATATCTTCCACATCCCTATACATCATAGTGATATCTTCATGTTCCTACACATCATAGTGATATCTTCATGTTCCTACACATCGTAGTGATACCTCCATGTTCCTATACGTCATGGTGATATCTTCCATGTTCCTATACATCATAGTGATATTTTCATGTTCCTGTACATCATAGTGATATCTTCCACGTTCCTATGCATCACAGTGATATCTCCATGTTCCTATACATCACGGTGGTATCTCCATGTTCCTATACATCATGGTGATATCTTCATATTCCTATACATTATAGTGATATCTCCATGTTCCTATACATCATGGTGATATCTTCCATATTCCTATACATCATAGTGATATAAACAAATACTTTTTTTTTTAAACGTATCTGGTTGATCCTGCCATTTTCAAACTGTTGCCTCATACAAGCACTTTCACTTTTTTCCTCTAATGTAGGATGACCGAGCACTGTCAATTGCAGTAAATGACATGCTGGCAGACACTTAAAATAAGGCACTTTCTGTTCAACAAGTAGGAAAAATTTGTTTTTTTTTATCTTAAATCTACTTAGCTTTGTTTAAAGGAAGCTGCTGACTCCAGAGAGATGAGAGCGAGTGAGCCAGTGGCTTCAGAAAAATAAACTCAAGCCTCAGCAACCGTTGCTATAGCAACACACACTCATGCTTGAAAGGAAAGGGAACATTGTTTAACCAGAAGCAGCACACTAAGCCAAAGCTTGTTTCCAGATGTGACCTGGGAGCACAAGGATGTTAAGTGACTTGCTCAGAATCACACAGTATGCAACTAGGTGGCTGTGGGATTCAAATTCAGGTCTCCAGATCTGCAGCTCAGAGCCTTAACCCATTGTGAAGCCACTGACTCACTTGCTCTGTGCTCACTCTCCTCTCTACAGTCGGCAACTTCTTTTAAACAAAGCTAAGTATACTTAAGATAAAAAACACATTGTTCTTACTTTTAGAACACAAAGTGCCTTATTTTAACTCTCTGCCAGCATGTCATTTACCGCAATTGACACCGCTCTGTCATGCAACATTAGACGAAGAAAAGTGAAAGGGTTTATACAGGAAAACAGTCTGAAAATTGCAGGATCAATCAGAAAAGTTTTTTTAAATTACACATGTGGTATCCCAATAGTCCAGTGCCGGATCCAGGATTTTTTTACCATACAATTACTATATTAGACTTCTCAAGCAATGTGAAATGCAGCAGGAGCAAGCAGTTGAGTTACAATGGGGATGCATCTTCCCCCTTCGCACCCCCCTAGATCCAACGCTACCCAAAACATATGTTGTATAAACAGAACATGACATGGCCTGACTGAAGATATCATATTTATCTTCACTTCCGGCCAATGATATCAAGATATCTCACTCATGGCTTCACCTCTCATGAAATATTTATTTATTTATTTAGCTTTTGTTGACCGGGTAAGTGCACTAGACAAATCCTGCCTATTTTCAGGCACGACCCGGGGAAGGGGGATACAGATGAATGCCAACTGACCTTGAAATAGATTTAACTGTTGGTGGTATTTTTACTGAATGAGGGAAATTTGGCCAGGACACCGGGGAAATCCCCTACTCTTTTCGATAAGTGCCATGGGATCTTTAACATCCACCTGAGCTACCACCAATCCAGGCAGATGGGACCTCGGTTTAACATCTCATCTGAAAGACGGCACCTCAGAAGTGCAGCACCCCTCTCATGCTGCACTACAGTGTCAGTACTGGGATATTAACCCAAGTGCCAGATGTGGGAACTGAACCCACACCTTTCTGATCTCCCGGCCTCAGAGGCGAGTGTGCTACCTACTGAACCACTGACACTGCATAATATCATGATACCATTGGCCTCTTATGAGGATAAATACAATATGTTCAGTCAGGCCATGTCATATCCCATATATATATATATATATATATATATATATATATATATATATATAATGAAATGAGTAAGAAGAATCAGTAAAAACACACTACATGACTGTGCATTATCCCACAATGACCATACACCTTTCACTACAACCGCACACCTGCACTACTTTCCGTCTCTCAGAAACTTCCTACTAGCAGCAAGATCACTCCACACCTGGCACACACAAGCTGCCACACACACACTTGGCACAAACATAACCAATTAAACCTATATTTCTAGGAGCGTGGATATGTTGTTCATCGACACCTCTGGCATGTCCCTTTCCCCTTTAAATCTTGCTGAAAGTCTTCAAGCTGGCTCCTCCCACTCACCCGAGTGGTAAATACCTCGGCTCTGCCTCATGATGCCAGATCTTCCTTTCTGCTGGAAGATTCAGGTTTCCTCATGCTACTTTAGCAATTTGTAGGCCCTGGATTTGCAACGTCGGTTTTTGCTGCAAATCACTCTAAAATTCGTCTGCTAACGACTCTGATTACACCGCATTAGACATGGAGGACAAATCGTCCCCAGAATTTCGCCGGTGTACCTGCGGCCAGAAGATGTCACGCACCAATCCCCACCTTTTGTGTGTCTATTGCCTAGGTGTCGGACATGACACCACGTCTTGTACTCTTTGCCTGACCTTCCATCCCAATGTTCTGACGACTGCAAGACGCGCCTAAAATTGGGGAGACCGGAGAAAAGGAACCTGCTGGTGAAATTGAAAGAGGCAAGGTGGGCGGTTTCCATGGCCGCGGGATCCGCTGAGCAGCTGGAGCGGATGAAGGCATTCGAGGAGGAAGCGGCTCAAGCTTCAGCCAGTCGGAGCTTTTTTGTTCCACTCAACCTTGGCTCTACTTTTATGAGCTCCTTCAGGGTGTTGTGCCAGTCTCTTCCCACCAGGGGTGAGGCACCCTTGGGCTTGCACTCCTCCTGCCCTCAGAAGAGGGGATAAGGACCCTAAGTCTTCGACTAAACGGAGACGCTCCTGGGACCAAGAGAGGTCCAAGTCCCAGGAACATGTGGTCTCGACTTTGATCAAGACTGCTTCCTCGGCCGCCAGCTTTATGGACATTCCGTCTGGCCAAGGGACCGAGACCGAGGAAATGGCTGAACTGGCCGAGATTACGTTCGACCCGATCAAGCCTTTATCGCTGACTCCGGTCGATGAATCTTTAGAAAGGACTCCGGTCCTTTCCTTTCCTGATGAGGAGACACTGCCCTTGGGTGTCCCGATCGAGGAAACTGTACCGGAACCTCGGTTTTCACCAACTTCAGTGACTCCTGATCGACTGAACCAACCCAGTCAGTCTCGATCAAGGACCAGGACCCCTTCGGTCGAACGGCGGAAAAAGGGCCACAAACACTCTATGAAGAAGCGCCACCACAGATCTTCATCCTCCTTGGACGAGGAGGGGCTTCGATGGAAGCTCCATCAATGCTAGTCAGCCCCGCTGTCCGCCCCAGCCATCACTTGGCTTCTGCCTCCAAGGCCGACGTTGACCCTCCGGAACCAAAGGCCTCAGTTCCACCGCCCGCGGGACCGGCCCATATCCCGGCTCGGCCTATTCCGGTCTCTCCACTGATTTTGGCGGAGCCACCGCCTAAGCAGCCTCAGGAAGGGGCTCCCTCAAAAGAGGACCGACTAGACACCGGGCTTCCCGGACGTCTGTCGATCATGGTCGTCTCCAATTGCCCTCAGCGTATCGAGGGAGACCTAGGTGGGAGACCATTGTATCCCAACTCTTCGGACTCAGATGACACTGGATTACATTCTCATCCTGGGGATGATGAGTCATTTATGCCAGAATTGGAGGAAGGCCCTTCCTCCTTTCGGGGCATCCTCCACCTGATCTCCGAATCCACTGGAATGCCCCTGGAGCCATCCAGAAAAAGGCAGAGTACCCCCTTACGGATATCCTCAAAAGAGGGGATACCCTGACAGAGGCCTTTCCAGTGGCTGAAGCCATTGTTGGCCCAGCCCTTGAGCTTTGTCAGTGTCCTACTTCCTGCCCAGCTCCATCTGCCCATATGGCCCGCAAGTACACGGTGCCTATGGGGTCCCTGGCGGGGTTCACAGAACATCTTTCGGCCGAGAGCCTAGTGACTGCTTCTGTGTTCAAACATACTGGTAGCTCAGCCGACACTAACCGACCCCCAGAGAAGGAGTCCAAGAATATGGATCATTCTGCCCATAAGGTCTATGTGGCCTCCCCCTTAGGCCTTCATCGGGCCAGCTCGGCTGTTATCATGGCACACTTCTCTCATGCCCTCCTGGGGTCATTAGATGAAGTCCTCCCTCATCTCCCAGCGGACATGCAGACCACCGTGAATCAGGTCTGGGATCAGGGCCGTGCTGTTGCAAAACAGCAGCTCCAGATGGCCCTGGACATAGGAGATTCCTGTGCCCACTCCTTAGCAGCCACAGTGGCCACTTGCCATAGGGCTTGGCTGAGGCTATCCTCCTTCGCAGCGGATACCCAGCACAAGTTAGCTGACATGCCCTTCCTAGGCACCAACCTTTTCGGTCCAGGAGTGGCTGGTCACCTCCAGTGTATAAAGCAGTCCAATGCCACCTTGGATGCTACCTGTGCGAAGGGTTCTTCGGGCGAGAACCAGCAGAAGCACAAGAAGAAGCCTTTTCGCATTCTTCCCTTGCGGTTAGGCAGCCCTCCTATCAAGGAGGACAGCAGCAACAGCAGGCTCAAGCTTGGTGCCTCAGGCCCAAGCAGGGTCCTCAACAGCTCCATAAAGGAAGCCGAGGTGCTGGTCCAGGAGCCTTCTCCTCCAAGCCTGCTCAGTGACAGGTTGGGGGTTGCCACCCCTACACCCGTCATGCCAGCTCTGGGTCCTCCCATGGGGGCTGGCTCCACCACTTTCTTTTTGCCTGGTCCGATATCACCTTGGACAGGTGGGTTCTAGAAGTGGTCGGCCAGGGACTGCCTCTGGAATTCGAGCAGTACCCTCCCAGCCGAGCCTGCACCCCTCAGGAGGAAAGGATCTCAGCTTGCACTCAGTTGGCTCTTCGAGACGACATTGCTCAGCTCCTCTGCAAGGAGGCGGTAGCTCCAGCGCCGTGTCCTCCCAAAGACCCAGGCTTCATGTCCAGGTACTTCCTGGTGCCCAAGCGGAAGGGGGGTCGGCACCCCATCCTAGATCTCCATGACCTGAATCAATATCTCAGGTCTCGCAGCTTCTGGATGGTAACTCTGAACCAGATCATACCGTCCCTGGAGCGAAACTTGTGGTTCTGTTAACTGGATCTGCAGGACACATTCTTTTACGTCCCAATCCGTCTGTCCCATCAGCAGTTTCTCCACTTCAGGGTCGAAGGGACCCTGTACGAGTTCTGAGCCATGCTGTTCGGCCTGTCATCAGCCCCAAGGGTCTTCAGCAAGTGCATTGCAGTGGTGGCAGCCCATCTCCGGTGTCCAGGAGTCTGAATCTACCCTTATCTCGATGACTGGCTCTTAGCAGGTTCCTCCCTTCAGGAGGTGGAGAGATCCAGGGATCTGGCTTTCCGACCCTGCTCCCAGCGATGCTTCCTGATCAACAAGGCCAAGTCAGAACTCGTGCCCTCTCAGGTGATGGGCTTCATCGGGGCAGAGCTTGACTCTCATTAAGCCAGAGCTCGGCTCCCGGTGGACAGAACGGAGGTTCTTTCCTCCTTTGCCCAATCATTTCTGGTTGGGCACTTGCACCCTGCCCGAGACTTTATGCACCTTCTGGGTTACATGGTGGTGTGCACCTCAGTGGTCTGTTTAGCCAGATGGCACATGCGCCCCCTCCAATGGGAGCTGGCCGCTCAGTGGACTCAGCGCCATGGTCATTTCAACCAGCTGATCACTGTGACCCAGAAGATATGGGACGCTCTCCAGTGGTGGACTGCCCCAGAATAGTTGCAGGAAGGGATCCTGTTTGTCTGCCCCGAGCCGACGGTCATTCTTACGACCGATGCCTCTCTCATGGGCAGGGGAGCCCACATGGGGGACAGCAGAGCCCATGGGTTCTGGACCCCCGAGGAGTCCCGATGCCACATCAACCTGTTGGAGCTCAGAGCAGTCAGACTGGTGCTGTCAGCTTTTGTTCCTCTGCTCTGGGGGGAAGTGGTTCAAGTCCAGATGGACAATACCACGACCATGTACTACCTCAACAAACAGGGCGGCACACATTCCTGTCTGCTGTGCAAGGAGGCACTCCAAATCTGGACCCTCGTCAGCCGGTCAGAGGCGGATCTCCTAGCCATTCATGTGGCAGGAGTCTCAAACCAGCTGGCAGATGCTCTCAGCCGCATAGGCCTGACATCCCACGAGTGGTCTCTCCATCGAGAGGTAGCTTACAACTTGTTCTCCCGTTGGGGAAAGCCGGTGGTGGACCTGTTTGCCTCCAGGAAAACACCAAGCTGAGGCTGTATCTTCGCCCCTTCAGCAGGGCTTGCTGCAGGGGGATGCCTTCTCAAGGCCATGGACCCCAGGCCTCCTCTATGCCTTCCCTCCATTTCCCTTGATCCAGAAGGTGTTACTCAAGGTGAGGAGGAACAAGGCGAAGGTGATCCTGGTAGCCCCAGACTGGCGCGCCAGTTCTGTTACGCAGATCTCCTCAGCCTCAGCTGCAGGCCCCCGGAGCAGCTTTGTACACGTCCAAACCTGATATCTCTGAACCAGGGGAAGGTTTTCCATCCAGACCTTCAATCCCTGCACCTGATAGCCTGGTACCTGAGTGGCTAGAGTTCCAGGCTTTGGGTCTTTCCGAGGATGTCTACACTGTAGTGGAGGCATCTCGGAAGGAATCGACCAGGAAATGTTATGCCTTCAAATGGAAAAGATTTTCCATTTAGAAACATAGACTTTGATGGCAGATAAGGACCGCTTGGCCCACCTAGTCTGCCCATTTCCCCTACCTAAAGGATAAGCTGCAGATCCTATTTAATCAACAGTCTATTTCTTCCTACCCCACACAAAAAGTGCCTTAGGTCTGTCCCATGCATTCTTGAATTCTCCCACAGTTTTAGACCCCACAGCCTCCTCAGGAAGGCTGTTCCATACGTCCACCACCCTCTCTGTGAAAAAATACTTCCTCACATTGCCCCTGAGCCGTCCCCCCCTCTGTCTTCAAATTGTGTCCCCTTGTTCTTGCACATCTCGTTTTTGAAAGATGCTACCCTCTTGGACTTTGTTGATTCCACTGAGGTACTTAAACGTTTCTATCATGTCCCCCCCCTTTCCTCAAGGGTATACATATTAAGCTTCTTTAGCCTCTCCTCGTATGGCTTCTCTTGCAGACTCTGCACCATTTTAGTTGCCCTCCTCTGAACTGCCTCCATCCTATGTCCTTGCAGAGATGGGGTCTCCAGAACTGGACACAGTACTCCAGATGGGGTCTCACCAACTGTCTGTACAGGGGGATAACAACTTCCTGTTTTCTGCCTCTCCCTAGACATCCCAGTGTCCCCCCAGCCCTCCCTACTGCCTTCTCACATATCTTGCCAACCTTAAGGTCATCTGATATGATTACCCCCAGGTCCCTTTCTATTTTTGTTGTTGTTACTACCTCCCCCCCTCATTGTGTAATCTTCCCCTGGGTTTTTGTTTCCCAGGTGCATTACTTTGCACTTCTTTGCATTGAATCCAAGCTACTATACTTCTGACCATTCCTCCAACCTTGCCAGGTCCTTTCTCATCCTTTCCACGCTTCCTTGTGTATCAACCCTGTTGCAGATCTTTGTGTCATCTGCAAAGAGGCATGCTTTTCCTTCCAGTCCCTCTGCAATGTCACTTATAAAGATATTAAAAAGGACTGGACCCAGTACTGAACCCTGCGGTACCCCACTAGTAACCCCTCTTTCTTCAAAGTGGACTCCATTTACAATTACCTTCTGTGTCCTGTTGTTCAGCCAATGTTTTACCCAGGCTACCACCCTGGGACCCACTCCAAGGCTGGTTAATTTGACTATTAATCTTTTTTGTGGGGCTGTGTCAAATGCCTTGCTGAAGTCTAGGTAGGCCATGTCCACAGCCCCTCCCTGGTCTACTACTTTGGTCACCCAGTCAAAGAAATCAATTAGATCCGTCTGACATGACCTTTCCACTGTGAACCCATGCTGCCTTAAGCCCTGTGCCCCACTGGCCTCTAGGTACTCAAAAATTCTTTGGTGTCAGGGTAAGAGTCTGGACCCCTTATCCTGTTCTGTGGCTAACATTCTCAACTACCTTTGGTCTCTTTCCAAAGGGGATCTACGGTCATCAGCCCTTAGGGTGCACCTGGCAGCCATTTCTGCTTACTGGGCACGGGCCGGTCAGCTGACATTGGTGCAGGAGACAGTGGTCTGGCGCTTCTTCAAAGGCCTGGATCACATATCCCCTCTGCTGCGTGAACCTCCACCTCCGTGGGATCTCTTGCTGGTTTTGGCAAAGCTCATGGGCAAGCCATTCGAACCTATGTGCAAGTGTGAGCTTTCACACTTGTCGTGGAAGACTGCCTTTCTGGTGGCTATCACATCAACCAGAAGGACAGGAGAGCTCCAGGTGCTTTCGGTGGACTCCCCTTATCTGGTCTTCCACAGGGACAAAGTCATCCTGTGCCTCCACCAGAAATTCCTTCTGAAGGTGGTGTCAAGAGTTTCATCTTAACCAGGTGTTAACTCTGCCGGTATACTACCCTAATTACACCTCGGACGCTGAGTACAGGCTCCATACTTTGGACCTGAGACGTACTCTCTCCTATTATAAGGAGAGGACAGCGGAAATTTGCAGAGAGGTTCACCAGCTGTTTGTCACTTATGCTGAAGCCGCTTCTGGCAGACCTGCAGCCAAACAGACCATTGCAAGGTGGATTACATCATACATAGGTTTGTGCTATGAGCTAGTGGGTAAGGAGCCTCCCAGAGGGATAAGAGCTTATTCTACCCACCATACTGCTGCATCGGTGGCTGCTTTCAGGGACATCCCTATCCAGGAAATCTGTCGGGCTGCTACCTGGAAGTCAGCAAACACCTTTATTACCCACTACCACATCGCTCTTGAGTCATGCTGGGATGCTGGTTTTGGGGCCTCGGTTCTCCAATCTCAATTTCCCAAGCAGAGGGTGTGTGCCTTGCCTCCCTCCTCCCGGAGAACTGCTTGGAATCTGCCAGAGAGTGTGGATGACCAACATATCCACGCTTCTAGAAGAACAGGTTACTCACCTGTAACAGTAGTTCTAGGAGTGGTATTTGTTCATCCACACACACACACCCGACCTCCCTGGCTTTAGGCTCACAACCTTGCTTCCAGCGGGCTAAGATATGGCATCATGGGGTGGAGCCGAGGTATTTATCACCCGGGTGGGTGGGGGGAGCCAGCTTGAAGACTTCCGGCAAGATTTAAAGGGGAAAGGGACATGCCAGAGAGTGCGGATGAACAACATATACCACTCCTAGAACTACTGTTACAGGTGAGTAACCTGTTCATCTGTCCCACACTGCAAACAACTACCTGGTTGATCCAGCCATAACATTGATAGGCAAAAAATCAAAAAATCAAAACAAAAAACACTTATCTGGTTGATCCCGACATTTTTACACTATTTTACCTGTAATCACTTTCACTTTCCTCATTCACTTTAGCGTGACCGAGCAGAGTTTATTGCACTGAAGAATATGCTGACGAAGGCTTAGAATGTGGAACCTTTTGTTTAAAACAATGTAAGGTGTAGGATTTAAGGTCAGTTTAGTGAGTTTTGTGTAAAAGAAGTGTAGCTGAGTGCTGAGTGTAGCACAACTGGAACAGACGAGCTGGTGGCTTTAGAAGAGTAGACACAAGCATGAGTGAGTGCTGCTAGGGCATGACTGACCAGTGTTCATTGCGCTGAAGAATATGTTGGCAAAGGCTTAGAATTTTATTTATTTATTTATTTGAATTTTGATGACCAGGTGAGCACACTGAGACAAAGAATTTTTCAGGGGCGACTTGGAATTAAGTTACATACAGCATGTGGATGATTAAACATACAGATTCAAAAACATCATATACAAACGCATCATGATGAGATCTTAACAAATTAGTTATAAACAGTGGCTGAGACTATTACATACATTGATAGTACATTATAAACAACCAACAGTGCAGCAGATACAGACAACAATGAAGATAAAAATATGGTCAGCATAGGTAGTTAAAGAACATGTGTAACAGTTTTTACATATTTTTAATAAAAACTTGAAAAGCTGAAATTCAAGTCCCTGTGTCATGATTAGTGTTTCCTGAAAGTTTCATGCTGTTTGGTTTTATGGATCTTACTTCGAGATACAGCTCTTGCAGCAGGTTACACCATTAGGACTGAAGCCGTCAGGCACCAGGACCCCACGGAAATTTTCTAGCTAGCAGTCTTCAGTGGGGACCGCCTACGACATCGGTCCGGCCCCCAACATCAGGCGTAGTACATAAGGAGGCGGTCCCCCCCACAATCCCCAGTTCTTTTCCCGCTGTCGACATCTCAAGCATTGGCCTCTTGGTCACTTTCTAGCGTACGACGACTTAGAACTACAACGTTCTCTCTTTTCTTATACGGATTTGGATTCACCTGATGTCCTCTCCAAACACCTCTCTGGAAGGTCACCAATCGAAGTGCACCTGCAGCAAACAGATCCCCTTCAAGGATCCTCACTCAACCTGCATGCGTTGCCTAGGCCCGGAACACGACACCAAGGCCTGCTTCTTCTGCCAGGGCTTCAACAGTCGCACCAGAATCCGCTGCCAGTAGGCCCTTCAAGCATTTCTCTTAGAAGAGAAACTCAAGACCATGGATAGGGAACCTTCCTCCAAGGGGGAGTCATCAGGGAAGACCCACAAACACCGTGAGAAACACCGGGAGAAGGAAAGGCCCAGGTCCCCGGTGACGGCCTCAGACTCCCGAAGCTCCGGCTCGCGGTCAGACCGCTCTCCTTGCAGGGCTCAATCTCAGCCTCCCCTAGTTCAGGTCAGATCCTCTAGTGGCTTCTCCTCTCTGCAGCCTCTCAAGACTTCCAGGCCGTCGGCTTCATCCACTCATTCTAAGGCCTCATCCAAGTCTGGGAAGTGCCACAAATCTTCCTTCCGCCATCGGGACTCCGATGCCAGGTCAGTTTCCCAGCCTCCATGTGGGTCGGACCCGGTCCCCCATAAGACTAAGGACCTGACGTCCCTAAAACGGACGCCAGACCCGACATCGGCTCACCTGACATCAGTCAAGCATCACCGGCACTCACAGGAGCCGGTGACAGCAAGACACCCATCGCCGGCCAGGCGTTCACCTCGCAGTGCGTCGGCTACCCCAGAGAGGAGGACTGCACCACCGTCGCTGGCTGATGTCGGTCAGAAGCAATCATCGGAGGAGGATACCATTCAGCCTGAGGACCAGGCGGGTGACACCGGAGCCATCATGCTCCCACGGGAACCTTCCCCACAGCGGGAGACCCCCGGGGACCTGATGCCTGACCCCAGCGACAGGCCATCGGTGCCCGGCCCGTCATCGGGCTTGAATTTGGCAGAGGTGAAGGAGCTCTTTACCTTCTGGTGGGACACCATCAGGAAGGATGTGGTCGCCACGCACCCTCCTCCTACTCTAGCTCTGCTGCCACCCACCCTTCTCCGCCTACGCCCCCTCTTCTGCCCAAGGGGCCCATAGGACGGTCACCAACCCCCAAGGAGCCAACACCTCCTCTTAAGGGCAGATCCTCGGATAGGAGAAGACCTCCCTTAAGATCCACTTCAAGGTCACCTAGCCCTAAGAGACCCAGACGACGCCGGTACACCACATCTGCGGAGGATTCTAGATCTGACACCTCAGGGTGCTCCAGATCTCCTTCTCCCATCAGCATTCCCTCTCCAGACCCACATGACCTACCCAGGTCTCCTCCGGATGATCCCTCTTTCACGGAGATCGTGAGGCACATTTAGGAGAATATGGGGTGGGATGCTGAAGAGCTCGACCCCGAGAGACAGCGCCTTGCCCGCTACCTTCGGCAGAAAGACCCAAAGCCTGTGGTAGTGCCACCCTTGGTGGACACCTTTGCGGATGTCACCAAGGCTGCATGGAATCATCCACATTCTACTCCAGCAGTGCCAAAGAAGGCTGACCGCCTATACAAGGCCCCTAGGGAGGACCAGTATCTGGTGAACCATCCTCTGGCTGACTCCCTGGTCATCACTGCCTTGCATGACCGGTCTCAGAGACCTCAGCATTTGAGCACACAGCCACCGGACTCAGAATCCAAGCAATTTGATGTCCTGGGTAGGTGCACGTACGCGGCTGTGACTTGCGCCATCAGGTCCTTGAATTACCTCACCCACATGGTTCAATTCCAGAACGCATTGTGGGAACAGGGACAGGACTTGGTTGAGAAGATGTCCGATGATGGTCAAAAGGAGGAGCTTTTGAACCTCCTCCATACGGGTTCAGATGTGGGGACCCAGGTGCTCAGAGCCGCATATGACTCTGCCGACCCTTCAGCCAGAGCTGCAGCCTCAGGCGTGTGTCTTCGGAGATACTCTTGGCTACGTGTCTCCGGTTTTACCCTGGATGTCCAGAAGAACATCTTAGACGTCCCTTATAACGGTGAGGTCCTATTTGGTGAAGCCTCCGAGAAGGTGATCACCAAACTTCAGGACGCAGGGAAGGCAGTCAGATCTGTCCAGGCCATGTACAGGTCCCGGCCCAGTTCTTTTCGTAGGAACCAGAGTCGCTTTCATAGCCAGACACAAAGGCAACAACCACGTCCCGGCCAACAGCAGATGGGCACTTTTACCCGAAAAGCCCAGGCCAAGTCATCCCCAGGCAGAGGCCAACGAATCGCAAAGGCGGACCAGCCTGCTGGATCGAACGCTGCCACAGCATGACTCCTTCCTGGCCCCTGCCCCTCCTCAGGGTCAACGGGAATCGAAGGTCGGGGGTTGCATCGCACGTCACCTGCCAGGGTGGCGGTCGATCACCACCAACAGGTGGGTGCTGCAACTGGTCGAAAAAGGCCACTATATAGAATTTGTAGGCAGCCCACCTACAAGATCTCCCCTGCTTTCCCGTTACTCGGGTCAGCACGCCCTGCTCATACAGCAGAAGGTGCTCACGCTTCCGGAGAAAGACGCCTTAGAGCACGTTCCAGAGAACCAGAGAGGGCTAGGGTATTATTCTCACTTCTTCCTGGTTCCAAAGAAAACGGGACCTCTGTCCAATTCTGGACCTCAGCGACCTCAACCTGTTGTTCATTTACAAATGCTTCCGAATGGTGACCCTTCCGGGCCTAATCCCCATGCTGAAGCGGGACACCTTTCTGGTGTCTTTGGACTTGCAGGACACCTACCTGCACATTCCAATTACTCAAGTGCACAGGAGGTTCCTGCGCTTCGAGTTTCAGAGCCACCATTATCAGTTCTGAGCTCTTCCTTTCGGGCTGTCATCGGCACCTCGCATTTTTATGAAGTGCATGGCGGTCGTAGCAGCGTCTCTGAGGAGACAAGGCCACTATGTGTTCCCGTACCTGGATGACTGGCTTCTCATGGCCCCCTCCAGGGAGGCACTGATGACGGCCATTCACTGCACCCAGTCCCTTTTTCAATCACTGGGTATCCTCATCAACTATGAGAAGTCCCTTCTGGTGCCGTCCCAGAATCTGCAGTTTATAGGAGCAGTTCTGGACACCGTCAGAGGGAAAGCCTTTCTTCCCTCAGACAGAGCGGAACACATCAGATCCCTTATCAGGGACCTGTCAGTGAAGAAGACCGTCCCAGCGAGACTGGTCCTTCGCCTGCTTGGACATATGGCTGCGGCCATTGCTACAGTCCCGATGGCACGGCTCCACATGCGGGTAACCCAGTGGATGTTAAGGGTGCAATGAGACCAAAGGCAAGACCATCTGCAGCAGCCAATTCGAATCACGAATGCCGCGATTTGGGATTGGCAATGGTGGCTAGATCCGGGCAATCTCTCCGCGGAGGTTCCCTTCACAGCGCCGTCTCCGACTGTGACTCTCTCCACAGACACCTCAGGACTCGGGTGGGGAGCACACCTAGACGGTGTGCGGTCTCAGGGCATTTGGACAGTCCAGGAATCTCATCTCCACTTATGAGGGCAGTACTTTACGCTCTGCAGGCCTTCCAGTCGGAGATTCCACCGGGTACACTCCTGTTACAAACAGACAATACCGCGGTGATGTATTACCTCAACAAACAAGGAGGCACTCACTTCTACCCACTTTGCAGGGAGGCCATGAGAGGGGGAGTGGTAGCAACACATGCAAACCTACTGCAGCACACGCCCCGGAGGGACAACACCGCCGAGACAGTCTGAGCCGCTCTCAGGCCAGAGTCCATGAGTGGGAACTTCTACAGGAGGTGGCAGAGGATCTGTTTCAAAGATGGGGCACTCCAGAGTTAGACCTTTTCACATCCCCATCCAATGCAAAACTGCCCAATTTTTGTTGGCTAGATCCAGGGCCTGGTTTTTCTGGTGAGACGCGTTGTCCTTCTCCTGGGCGGGCAGATTCCTCTACGCCTTCCCTCCTTTCCCGTTGATCCAGAGAGTTCTCTTAAAACTTTGCAGGGAGCAGGTGACGCTCATTTTGATCACGCCCTTCTGGCCCAGACAAATTTGGTTCCCTCTTCTGCATCAGCTATGCCGGGAACCTCCAATTCCTTTGCCAATCAGCTCCCATCTGTTGTCTCAGGAGGAGGGTTCATTAGTCCATCCAGACTTACATTCATTGAACCTGCACGCTTGGCTCCTAGAGACATAGCCATGTTGTGATACGGGGTCTCGCAAGGAGTGGCAGATGTACTCTGTGCCGCTAGAAAACCGGCAACCCACGCAATGTACGCCATGAAATGGCGTAGATTTTGTTTGTGGGCTCAAGCGCGCAGTTTCTTGCCGTTAGAATGCCCCGAAAAGCTGGTTCTGGATTACCTGCTTTCTCTTTTTCATTCCGGACTGGCGTACTCCTCGATTAAAGTGCACCTTTGTGCAATTTCTGCTTACCATGCCCCCTTAGGCTATCGGACGGTGGCCCAGTTGGACACTACTCATGCCTTTTTAAGGGGAATCCTCCACCTTAGGCCGCCCATCAAGGATCCAATTCCTTCTTGGGACTTACCCTTCATCCTGGAGCAGCTTACACTTCTACCTTTTGAACCAGCCGCAGAGTGCGAGCTATGTTTTCTGTCATGGAAAATGTTATTTTTAGTTGCGGTTACTCCGGCAAGAAGGATCTCCGAATTGCATGCACTTATGTGCAAAGAGCCTTATTTACTTTTCCATCAGGACAGGGTATCCCTGAGGACAAACCCAAAGTTTCTGCCTAAGGTGGTTGCGGCCCTCACCCTTAATCAGGATATTGACTTACCAGTGTATTTCCCAAGGTACACCAACCAAGGAGAAGCCCTTCTGCACACCCTCGATGTGCATCGGTGCCTCAGATATTATCTGACCAGAACCAAACAGTTTCGAAAGGAGGATCAACTGTTTGTCTCCTTTGCTTTCAGAATGAAAGGAGCTCCTGTCTCTAAACAGTCTCTCTCTCGAGGTGGCTCATCCAGTGCATCACTTTCTGTTATGATAAGCGCAATAAACCCTTGCTGTGCGCGGTCAAGGGTCATTCCACGAGAGGGGTGGCCACTTCCTTTGTGGCATTAAAGAACGTCTCCACCTCAGCTATTTGTGCTGCCGCCACTTGGAGCTCTGTGCATACTTTTATCAGGCATTACAGCCTGGACATTGCATCGAGGTGAAGTGCAGGGTTTGGCCTAGCCATCCTTCAGGGACTTCTGTCCTAGGCTCGAGTTGTATTGAGACTTCTACCTTTCCTCCTCCCTGTGGCATAAGATTGCCACTATTGCTTGGAATTCAGTCCTAATGGTGTAACCTGCTGCAAGAGCTGTATCTCGAAGTAAGATAGTACAGTTACGTAAGAACTTACCGTAACAGTAGATCTTCGAGAACAGCTCTTGCAGCAGGTACCTTCCCACCCACCATCCCCCTTTTGGAGGTAGGTCATAGTCAAACACTCATCTTACGGGATGGATCATTCCTATTTACTAGTCTTTGCCATCTGGTGGCGGATCCCTGGTCTCCTCTTCTGATGTCATCCAATGGCCGGGAGTCTCCGGCAGGAGAACTGAGGATTGTGGGGGGACCGCCTCCTTATGTACTACGCCTGACGTTGGGGGTGGGACCGACATCGGAGGTGGTCCCCACTGAAGACTACTAGCTAGAAAATTTCCGTGGGGTCCTGGTGCCTGACGGCTTCAGTCCTAATGGTGTAACCTGCTGCAAGAGCTGTTCTCGAAGATCTACTGTTACGGTAAGTTCTTACATAACTGTACTTTTTCTTTAAATCAGCATTTGTTAATTTGCTCTACAGTGGCTGAAAACAGTGGGGTTATTTCTGTCCTCTCAGTCAAGCTTAGAGAGCGATGACATCATTCTGGAGTAGCTTGCTGTTTCAGATTCCTAATTAAAGCAGCACTCTAGAGTTAATGGTTTGCTGAGCTCTCCAGGTTTCTTACAAACCCAGGGCCAGATATTCAAATCTTTGCCTCTGGGCTAAGTTAACACTGCCCGGTGGGCTAACGTAGCCCAGAGCACAAAGCAAGCTATATTCAAAAGGAATAGCCCGGCGCAGACAGCTTCTGAGTACAGCATGGGAATGAGGCCGTGCAAACTGGGCTTGGAGTGCAGGGCAAACGTAGCCCTGGAATAAGACAGCACTGAATATAGCAACCAGGAAGTGCAAACCACAACAACACAGTGCACAATAATGTGAGGGTAGGTAGAGATGAACTATGTGGCCAATGTGTGTGCCAGCAAATGCTTGGACCCAGTACAGCTGCAGGCAGCAGCAGATGTGAAAGAACAGTGTTCAAAACTGTATAATATTACCCAAACCATTAGTGCCACTCTAACACGTTAGCGGGGCTTTAGCACAGCGCCAAGCTGTTTGCCCGGTGCTAAGATTTGCCATATTCAAAAGTGACATGCAAATGAGCCTACTTAGGTAGTCTCTGGGCAAACAGCCAGATTAGCATCTCATTATGCCATGATTTGCATGCAGTTTGCCCAGCATTACTGCAGGGTCCCACAGCTCCAGCTGTAGGTCAGTCTGGAAGTACAGGGGCTGGCCAGGTCTGGCCGCAGCTCCACCTGTAGGTCAGTCTGACAGTGCATGATGGTTGCTGCAGGCTACATGTATGCAGTACAGCAGTGTGCCCCAGGGGACAACTCAGCATAGGCACAGGCGGTGGTGGTGCTGCATGCAACCATCGCACTGTAGGCCATGCTACAGTGCACAGCAGACACTACAGTAGCAAGGGGGCCAGTTGTGTGAGGGACACAGCAATGCCTATGGTATGTAGGGCAGTGATGACCACTGCACTGTACAAAGTGACAGGCCCAGCTTGCAGGTGAGTACTGACAGTGGACAGTACTGTTTTGCTGTTGTGTGCTCCACATATGCTACACCTGTGTCATGGGATGCTCACAGTGACACATAAATGGACGGCTGTGTGTGCTGTGGCATCTGTACAGCTGTGCAGTATGTGGCTGGGGGGGCACATAAGATCCAACAGGCACACAGGTGGTGGGGTAATCCCACTACTGGCCCATGTGCACTGCATGATGTGTCCCAGCCTTGTGGCCACACCTGGACTGTGGTGAGGTCTGGCCACCCGTACACCCTCCCCTCAATGGCCACCATGCTCACAGTGCTGCATGTGTTTGCTGGCATCTGTTGGTCACCACAGACGTATGGTCTGCAGGTGTGTGCTGTATGGCCACACTACCATGATGTCCCCCTGTGCGTCAGATCACCCATCACTGTCTGTTCTTGGCTTGGACTGGTGGCAACTGTTGGCATCATGGTGGTGCCATCAGTGAGCAGCATGTGTCCTCCATGTCTGGCATTTTCTAAATGTCATAATCATGTGTTAGGGTTGCGCAAGCCACGCAAATCCCACGCAGACACCACGCAAAGCACCAGTGTCATGCAAAGCTGTTTGCCCAGGGTTAAGACCAGCTTTTCCTGGGTGGTAATTTGTACCATGCTAAGGGTCACGCTAGGTCGCGCCAAACACCTTAGCGCGGCATTAGTCACTGAATATCTCATAGCATCTGTATTCATGTTCACTTTGCCCCCTTGCATATAATTATGGTTTGCCTGGCGCTAATGCAGTTTGCATGCGCTATTTGGCCGTTTGAATATGGCAGACCCATGCTAATCCCACGCTAAATCCGCACAAACGGTTTGCACACCGCTCAAAGCATTGAATATCTGGGCTCCAGTCTCTTGTTTGTGTTTAGATAGATCAGCTTGAAATCTATCATTCTTTTCCTTTAAAAAGCTGATCATTTCAGTTTCAATGCTGAATTGAAGCAGTGGAAATTTTTCTCTGTGAGAAATCAGCTTGCATGCATTACAGCTCTCAGTTCTTTCTAATCAAAATTCTTTATTTTTTTCTAAGTATATAGCACATGGCTGTTTAATGAATATAAAATAAATCAAAATGTTGTTCATTCACAGAAAGTTTGATTTTGATGTAGTCTTCATAAATACATTCATGTAAGAAATTTTTTTTTTATATGGGGAATTAGCTCAAATGGTAAAGCACCACTTAGCATGCGAGAGGTAGCATGATCTTATGCCCGTACTCTCCAAATAATCTTTGCCAGCAAATCTAGTCTTCCACCCAAGGACAAAGACACCTAGCTTCACCTGAGCTCTTTTTTTCTAGGTTTGCTTGTAAGGACAGAGCAAGGAACAACATTATCAGAGCAAGGAAACGATTAAGGCTTCCTTTGGTTAGGCAGATTTACTGTGTGTTACTATTTTCTTTTGTGCTCGCAGGGTTTGCTACTGTTTTGTGCTTAAATGTCACTACTGTAATCTTCTCTGATTCAAATTACTGTTACGTGGTATACTTTCTGCTGCATTATTACAGGGTGTGCCTACAGGTTTGTTACTGCTTTGTGCTTACAGATTACTGCTGTAATCTTCTCTGATTCAGATTGTGTTTTGCAAGGTATATCTTCTGATCTTACTTTGAGAAACAGCTCTTGCAGCAGGTTACACCATTAGGACTGAAGCTGGCAGGCGCCAGGACCCCATGGAAAAATTCTAGCTAGCAGTATCCAGCGGGGAACCGCCCGCGACGTCGGCCCCTCCCCGATGTCAGGCATCACATAAAAGGGGGCGGTCCCCCAGCATCCCCAGTTCTTTTCCTGCTGTCGACTCACCAGGATCGACCTCACGGATGCCTGCATCAATGATACAATGTGCAAAATCTTTACAAAACCCATGTCTACTTCTCCAACTCCTTCTCTCAAAGGACACCCCTCAAAGTGCGCCTGCGGCAAGCAAATCCCCCTTCGCCAACCATCATTCGGCTTGTGTGAGGTGCCTGGGCCCGGAACACGACACCCAGGCCTGCTCCATCTGCCAACAATTTAATAGCAGGACCAGGATCAGCTGCCAGAAGGCCCTTCAGGGGTTCCTTCTTGAAGAGAAACTTTGCAAAATGGAAAAAAGACCTTCCTCCAAAGGGGATTCTTCCCTTAAGACTGGGAAGCACCGGGACAAGCACCGGGACTCGGGTAGGTCGGGTTACCCCAGCAGGGCCTCTGAATCCAGGGCCAGGTCCAGCTCTATGCAGTCCAACTGTTTTCCTTCCCAGGTGTGCTCCCAACCTCCCCCATTTAAGGTAAGATCTTCAGGGGGTTCTTCAGCCTTCTTGCACCCACTTAAGACCCACCGGGCGTCCGACTCTTCTTCCAGGCCTGACTCTTCAGAAAAACATAGGAAGCCTTCCTCTAAATCTAGCGGGGCATCAGGCCAATGCCGGGACACCAACCTCAGGTCCGTCTCCCAACCTCCCAAGACCCCGGAAAGGAAGACCAAGGATCTGACGCCTCTTAAGCGGACATCACAGAATAAAAAGGTGCCTGACTTGACACCCGAAAAACGGACTCCCAACCCGACAGCAGTTGTACCGATGCCAGGTGACACCGGACGTCAGGGGTCCTCAGGAGAGGAGGCTGCCACGCTGCCAGAGACAGGTGGCATGGAGGACACTGGCTCTCCCGGGGAGCTGTCGACGGATCTGGTAGTTCCCCAGGACCCGACGCCTGACCCCGGCAACAGACCCACACCGACGCCGGGTCTGTCGTTGGGCATGAACATTCAGGAGGTGAAGGAATTGTTCACCTTCTGGTGGGAGACCATTAGAAAGGACGTGGTCCCCAGTAAGCCTCTTCCACCTCTACCACCTACACACCTTCCTCAGGAGGATGAAGGCTCAAGACCCCCGACCCCAAAGGAGCCAATTCCACCTCCTAGGGGCAGATCTAGAGAGAGAAAAAGATGCCCATCACTGTCTCCCTCTGGGTCTCTGAGCCCTAAATGACCCAGGGACAGATGACACCCACCGGGGGATGACTCCAGACTGGATACGTCTGATACCTCCAGGTCTCCATCCCCCTATAGTCCCCCATCACCAGACCCATGAGACCAGCCAAGGTCACCACCGGAAGATCCCTCTTTCTCCGAAATCATGAGGCACATCCAGGTGAATATGGGATGGGAGACTGAAGACTTGGACCCCGAGAGACAACACCTTGCCCGCTACCTTCAGTAAAGGGACCCAAAGCCTGTGGTGGTCCCACCTCTAGTGGACACCTTCACGGATGTCACTAAGGCTGCTTGGAAGCATCTGCACTCAACACTGGCTGTTCCTAAGAAGGCTGACCACCTCTACAGAGCTCCTATGGAGGACCTGTATCTGGCGCAGCAACCCCTGGCAGACTCACTGGTCATTACGGCATCTCATGATCTGTCTCAATGACCACAACACTTGGGTACCCAGCCTCCGGACCAAGAATCTAAGCAATTAGATTCTATGGGAAGACGCATGTATGCGGCTGCTACGTGCTCGATAAGGTCTTGGAATTACCTCATGCACATGGTGCAATTTCAAAACGCCCTCTGGGAGCAGGGCCAAGACCTTTTGAAGGACTTTCTGGATGGCAAAAAGAAGGAGGAGCTGCTCAACCTCCTTCATACTGGGTCGGACGTGGGGATCCAGGTTCTCTGAGCCACTTACGATTCAGCAGACTCAGCCACCAGGGGAGCAGCTACTGGCGTTTGTCTTCAGAGACACTCTTGGTTGAGAGTCTACAGTTTCAACCCAGATGTTCAGAAGAACATCCTGGACGTCCCTTATAACAGAGCTGTCCTGTTCGGTGAGGAATCCGAGAAGGTCATCACCAAGCTACAGGATGCCGGGAAGGCAGTTCGGACTGTACAGGCTATGTACAGACCCAAATCTGGTTACTTTCGGAGGAACCAGAACCGTTTTCGCGGCATGCAACAATGGCAACAGCCACATTCTGGCAAGCAACCCTGGGGCAATTTTGGTCGCAAAGGTCAAGCCAGATTCCCCACAGGCCAGGGCTCAAAGCATCCCAAGGCAGCCCAGCCCACGGGACCCAATGCCACCACAGCATGACTCCTTCCCGGCCCTTGCCCCTCCTCTTGATCAAAGGATAAAGGTCGGGGGTCGCATCTCTCATTACCTTCCGGGATGGCAGAGGATCACCTCTGACTGGTGGGTGTTACAGTTGGTACAGCGAGGACACTCTTTAGAGTTCCTTGGCCACCCACCATCCAGACCTCCCCTGCTCTCCCGTTACTCGAGTCAGCATGCTCTGCTCATCCAGCAGGAGATCTTGGCCCTCCTGGACAAGGAGGCCATAGAGTACGTTCCACCAGACCAGAAAGGAAAAGGTTATTATTCCCACTTCTTCCTGGTCCCAAAGAAAACAGGGGACTTGGGCCCGATCTTAGATCTCAGCGATCTCAACACATTTGTGTTATACAAACGCTTCCACATGGTGATCCTACCAGGTCTCATCCCCATGCTCAAAGAAGGCACATGGCTAGCGTCGCTGGACATGCAGGATGCTTACCTACATCTCCTGACCGCTTGAATGCATCAAAGGTTTCTGCGCTTCGAGTTTCTGGGACGCCACTACCAGTTCTGAGCCCTCTCATTCGGACTGTCTTCCACACCTCAGGTGTTTATGAAGTGCATGGCAGTCATGGCAGCAACTTTCAGGAGGCAGGACCACTGTGTTTTTCCGTACCTAGACAACTCGCTTCTCATGGCACCCTCTCGGGAGGCCCTGATGTCCGCGATTCAGGATACCTGTTCTCTTTTCCAATTGTTGGGCTTCGTCATCAACCAGGAGAAGTCGCACCTTGTCCCGTCTCAGACTCTGCAATTTATTGGAGCAGTTCTGGATACCACTCTAGGGAGAGCATTTCTTCCTTCGGACAGGGCAGAACACATCACATCCCTCATATGGGACACATGACGAAGACAACGGTGCCCGCCAGGACCGTTCTTTGCCTGCTCGGACATATGGCGGCTGCCATTGCGACGGTTCCCCTAGCCTGACTCCATATGCGGGTTACCCAGTGGATGCTGCGGGCTCAATGGGACCAGAAGCAAGTTCATATGCAGCATCCAGTCTGGATCACGAATGCCATCATCCGAGACTGGCAATGGTGGCTCATCCCAGACCATTTCTCGAAAGGTGTCCCCTTCATGGTGCCACCTCCATTAGTGACACTCTCCATGGATGCCTTGGGATCCGGATGGGGAGCGCACCTCAATGGGGTCAGGACTCAAGGTTCATGGTTGTCTCTAGAGTACCATCTGCACATATATATTCTGGAGATGACAGCCGTCCTCTATGCCCTACAAGCATTCCAGACGGACATTCTACCAGGTACTCTTCTGATTCAAACAGACAATACTGTCATGATGTACTATCTCAACAAACAAGAAGGCACTCATTCCTACCCCCTTTGCAGGGAGGCTCAAAGTGTTTGGAATTGGGTACTGCAACACAGCGCAGATATTATTGCAGTGCACGTTTCCGGAGTGGATACACAATCGCGGACAGTCTCAGCCAATCACAGGTCAGAGTCCACGAATGGGAACTGCTTCAGAAAGTCACAGAGAATCTGTTCGCAGATGGGGGACATCAGAATTAGACCTTTTCACGTCCCCATCCAATGCAAACCTGCCCAATTTTTGCTCGCTAGATCCAGGGCCTGGTGTTTTCTGGCAAGACGCGTTGTCTCTCTCTTGGATGGGCAGATTCCTCTACAATTTCCCACCTTTCCCTTTGATCCAGAGGGTTTTACTGAAACTCTGACAAGAGCGGGCATCACTGATTCTGGTAGCGCCCTTTTGGCCCAGCCAAATTTGGTTCCCTCTATTACATCTGCTGACCCAGGAACCTCCGGTGCCTCTGCCATTCAGCTCTCAACTTCTGTCTCAGGAGGCAGGCTCCTTAGTCCATCCAGATCTTCGGTCGCTGAACCTGCATGCCTGGCTCCTAAAGACATAGCAGTCCTGAGGTACGGGGTCTCTCAGGAAGTCGCGGACGTTCTGGTGGCAGCTAGGAAACCCTCCACTCATGCCACTTATGCCATGAAGTGATGCAGATTTTGCATCTGGGCTCAAGCTCGTGGATTGACCCCATTGGATTGTTCAGAGAGGTCAGTGTTAGACTACCTTCTAACCCTGTACGAGGCAGGCCTTACCTACTCTTCCATTAAGGTTCACCTGTGCTCCATTTCAGCATATCATTCACTGATAGGTCATAGCTCTCTAGCCCAACTAGAGGCTTCACGCACTTTTTTGCATGGCATCCTGCACCTGAGACCTCCTATCAGAGACCCGGTTCCACCTTGGGATCTTCACTTTGTTTTAGAGCAGCTTACTCTACCTCCTTTTGAACCAGCCGCGGACTGCGAGCTGCGTCTTCTCACTTGGAAGACGCTCCTTTTAGTTGCTGTTACTTCTGCCAGAAGAGTTTCTAAGCTTCATGCACTCATGTGCAAGGATCCTTATTTGGTTTTCACAAGGACAGGGTGTCCTTAAGAACAAATCCTAAATTCCTTCCCAAAGTGGTCCCGGCGGTCACACTCAACCAGGATATAGACCTACCGGTGTATTAGCCAAATTACGGTAACGGGGGGAGGTCCTGTTGCACACTCTAGATGTGCATACATGTCTCAGATATTATCTGACCAAAACCAAAGCCCATCGTAAGTCGGACCAGCTCTTTGTTTCCTACATACAGCAGATGCTCTGTGCTTCAGTTTCGAAACAGTCGCTTTCCAGATGGTTGGTCAAGTGCATTATGTTCTGTTATCAGAAGCGCAATAAACCCTTACTGGGACTGGTGAAGGGTTATTCTATGAGGAGGGGTGGCTACCTCTTTCACTGCGCTCAAAAATTTCTCCACTTCAGCCATCTGTGCGGCAGCGGCTTGGAGCACTGTGCACACTTTCATCAGACACTACAGTTTGGACATTGCCTCTAGGCATAGAGCTGGATTCGGCATGGCAGTCCTGCAAGGACTCTTGTCCTGAAGTCTGAGTCACCTCTTCTACCCTCCTCCCAGTAGCAAATTGTTCCCTTACTGTTTGGGAATCAGACCTAATGGTGTAACCTGCTGCAAGAGCTGTTTCTCGAAGTAAGACAGTACAATTACGTAAGAACTTACCATAACAATAGATCTTCGAGAACAGCTCTTGCAGCAGGTAGTTTCCTTCCCACCTTCCCCTCTGGAGGTTGAGTCTTCTGACCTAGTTTTTAGACTACAGAGTCCTTTGACACCTTTTTTCTAACCTTCCTTTGAAAGCGGATCCTCGGTCTCCCCTTCAGATGTCACACTTGAGCCGGGAGTGTCCGGCGGGAGAACTGGGGATGCTGGGGGACCGACCCTTTTATGTGATACCTGATGTCGGGGAGTAGCCGACGTCTGGGACGGTCCCCCACTGGATACTGCTTGCTACAATTTTTCCGTGGGGTCCTGGCGCCTGCCGGCTTCAGTCCTAATGGTGTAACCTGCTGCAAGAGCTGTTCTCGAAGATCTGCTGTTACAGTAATTTTTTATGTAACTGTACTTTACTGCTTTATTTTTCTCTGTAGCAAAGCATTTTTTTTTTTGCAGGGTATATCTTCTGTGAAATTGTTGCAGGTGGTGCTTATAGGTTTTACAGTTTTATTGATCATTAGGCTAAGCTTTCAGGGCTACTGCATTTGTTGTTGGTTGATTGTTTCTGCTCTTACCTCATTTCTTTCATCCGTGGTTCTTCTTTTTTGGCAGGGGAAGGGCCCACCCCCCCACATCATCCCCAACCCCAACCCCAACCACCCCATACTATACTCTTTTTATAGAGAAGCACAGTTGTGACATTTTCTGTAGCAAAGCAGGAAGGGGAGGATCAGAGGGGTATCCACACAGTGACCTCATTTTCAGGGGCACAAGTAATTTAACCTGTTGTATAACAAGTTATGCAAAAATAAACAAACAAAATCAAACTTTTGCTTTCATTTTCCTCCTTCTAATTACTCGGACCAGGTTATAAACTCAGCAATTCAACTGGAATGGACATTATTAACTGCGGATACTGCGGGATACTTTTCAAAATGGCAGTTATACAAAATTTAGGATGTTGTCCTGCATGCTGGACCATTGGAGATCTAAGGGCTCAACTCCAAGCAGCATGGGCAGAGATTGTGCGCCACAAATCACATATTCAGGAAAGAACTGCCTGCCATTTCTCCAACATCCAACTGAAGCACCTCAGCCACAGAAGATAGTTGGTCTGGGAGGCTGGCAGGTGGTGAGGAGCAGCAAATCAGATGCCCCATCACTCAGTGCTCTCCAACATATCACCTCCACAAACCATATAAAAACTACAAACAGGTATCTGCCTCTATCTCTGAAATCAAACAAAGGGGCAGAAGACACTGCCGAGCAGGACACTGCAGCACAGGAGCTAGCACTACAAATCTCACCTAAAACAGGGACCAAAACAAAAAAGGAAAAAGGAAATCCAAAACACTTCTGATCATAAGAGACTCCATGATTTGGGGAGTTGATACCTACCTCCAGCTGGGGGTAATGGTCAGATGTCTCCCAAGTACATCAGCGTGGAGAGACACTGACCACATTGCTAAAATCGTGCAGGAAGTAGGATAAAACATCGACATCCTGGTACACATAGAGACTAACGATCTCACCAGTCAGTCAGTTGTGGAGACCAAGGAACACCTGACCAAGCTGGGACACAAACTGTCATCCATTTCGTCCGGCATCTCCTTCTCTGAGATCCTGATGGTCTGGGAGAGGGGGCAGACCTATGGAAGGTCAGAAAAGGGGAGAGAGAGGGGAGCTAAACATGTGGCTCAAGGGCTGGTGCCAGGAAAAAGGACACAAATTTGTAGGTAACTGGCAACAGTTTTGGGAACAAAAGTTCTTAAAATTCGATGGACCGCATCTGACTAAGGAGGGAGTCAGTGCATTGGGGCAGAAGTTTGATGTCTTTGCAGAATACTTGAACTAGCAAATGGGGAGAGGGGTGCAGCACACGATACATTGAACGGGAAGAACACCCCTCCCCCTCAGCTAGTGATCAAACAGGAGTTCAGAATGTTTGTAGTTTATTTGCATCACCAGGTAGGGAAAAAGGTCCAGCTCCCCATACAATGCACAGGGGAAATGCCGGACCTCACCCAACAAGTAATGCACTGAAATCTGGCCAATGGAACATCGTGTACACAAATGCCCACAGTCTGGGAAACAAGATCCCAGACCAGTAGGCAACAAAGACAGAGGCTAAACTGGACATAGTAGCCATTAGCGAGACATGGTTCACCAGTTACCACACTTGGGAGACTTTAGTACCCGACTATGTACTGTTCAGAAGAGACCAAGGTGCAAAAAGTGGAGGGGGGAGTGGCCTTTTATGTCAATGAAAATATCAAAGCTACAGAAATTCAGAATACACATAAGGAGCCAGAACAACTGTGGGTCACCCTGGAAACAGGAAATGGGACAGCCATACAAACTGAGGTTGGGTACAGGCCTCCCGACCAGGGGGAGGACATAGACACATTACTGTTAGAAGATATACAAAACATGACAGCTAAATGGGAGGTTCTGATAATGGGAGACTTCAACATGCCAGATACAGACTGGTCAACACCAGCAGGAACATCCGCCAGAACTAGACACATAGTGGATTCCCTGCAGGGGGAAGGCCTCAAACAACTGGTACAACAACCCATGAGATACAGGGCTATCCTAGATCTAGTACTGACTAATGGCGAAAGGATCACAGATCTCCAGGTAGAAGGTCACCTGGGGCCAGTGACCGTCACATGGTATGGTTCAATTTGGTCACTAGAACTAAATCATCCCATTCCAAAACAAAAATATGGGACTTCTGAGGAGCTGACTTTGATAAGATGGCTAACAGAGTTAAGCTAGCCCTGGCAAGAAGAAATACACGTGTGAGGGTACAGACAAAGTGGGCAAACATTAAGGATGCAATACTTGAAGCAACATTCCATTGTGTTAGGGAGAAAAGCAAGAGCAAAAGAAGAAGGAAACCACTTTGGTTCTCATTAACAGTAGCAGAAAAGGTCAGAGTCAAAAGGCTGGCCTTCACGAAATAGAAGGGAATGCAGCGGGACGAAGATAGGGAGGCATACCAAACTTCGCTAAGGGAAGCAGGGAAGGCAGTAAGGCAGGCAAAGGCCTAAACCGAGGAAACACTAGCACGAACAGTAAAAGAAGGGGACAATACTTTCTATAGATACATTTGTGAAAGGAGAAAGTCCAGAGGGGGTATTGCTAAGATCAAAGGGGATAAGGGGGAATGTGTGTCAAGTCAAGTCAAGTTAAATTTATTTTTTTTGCGCTTTTTAAATGCCAAAGCACAAATACATAAAAACATAGCATTAGTATAAATAGAAATTAAAATAAACGCAGATAAAAATTAGCACAGTTTAACTAACCAAAGGCTGAAACAAACAGAAAACTCTTCAAAGCGGTTTTAAAAGATTCTGTGGATGGGCACTCCCTAATCCGATGAGGTAGAGAATTCCACAGGGTTGGAGCCACAAAAGAAAAAGCTCTGGCCCCAGAAGATTGAAGATGAACCCTGGGTATCTCTAGCAATCATTCATTGGTGGAACGAAGTGAACGGAGAGGGTGGTAGGGCCAAAGGAGATCTTGCAAGTAGCTCGGTCCGTGTCTGTGTAGGGTCTTACAGGTCAGCAATGCGACCGTCAAGGTGATCTTCCAACGCACCGGCAGCCAGTGCAGTTCGCGGAGAACAGGTGTGATATGGCAAGATCTTGATTTCCCAGTCAACAACCTGGCTGCCGCGTTCTGCACCAGCTGTAGGCGATGGATGTCCACCCCCAGCAACCCTAGATATATAGCATTTCAGTAATCCAAAAGCAAGAAAACAAAGGCGTGGACCAGTACAGTAAGGTCATCATGAGGAACAAGGTGCTTTATCCGGGCTATATTCCTCAAATGGTAAAACGAGGACTTAACGATGGCTGTCACCTGAGACTTAAGTGTCAGTTCGCAGTCAAGTATTACGCCCAGATCACGCACCTGTTCAGAGGGTCTCAACTGGTTCCCCCCTAGCACAAGGCCAGGGGGGAATCCAGAAGTCAACCTCTCTACCCAATGACCAGGGTCCACCACCAGCACCTCAGTTTTGTCCGGATTCAGCCTCAACCAGTTGGCACGCGTCCAGTCCTGAATTTCAGCGAGGCAGTTGTTAAATACTGAGAGTACGTCATTGTCATTTTGTTTGGGCACAAAGGACATATAGAGCTGAGTATCATCTGCATAGCAGTGAAAACTCAGCCCATAACGCCTAATAATGTCTCCTAATGGCAGCATATACACCATGAACAACATGGGAGAAAGCATAGAACCCTGCAGTACCCCACAGGGCAGCACAAAGGGAGCAGAGAAAAAAATTCCCGATACTACCCTCTGAGATCTGCCTGTGAGGAATGAATGAAACCATCTGAGAACTGTCCCAGACAGTCCACAGATAAGCTTCAGGCGTTCCAACAATATCCCATGGTCAACGGTGTCAAATGCTGCAGAGAGATCCAAGAGGACCAAGATCGAATGGCTCCTCTGATCTCTCGCGATCAGGAGATCATTAAGTACCCGAACCAATGCCATCTTGGTACTATGCCTCTTCCTGAAACTGGATTGGAGAGGATCATAGATTCCATGGGTGCTAAGAAAGTTATCGAGCTGCAGCGCAACCACTTTCTCAATAACCTTACCCAAAAAGGGCAGGTTAGAGATCAGTCTGTAGTTTGCGAGACAGTCTGGGTCAAGGGAAGATTTCTTCAAAAGGGGTGTCACAACAGCCACTTTCAAGGACTCCGGGAACACCCCTTGATCCAGTGAGCACCAGACCAGTGTGGAAGAGGACCAAAGAAAATCATCTATCCTAAATAGATACTTCTGCTCAGTATTTACTGAGAAGGTAGGGCAGGGCCCACAGCTCAGCACCATGGACAGGGGGAGGGAGGTGCACAAGTCCCTTCACAAAAGAAAGGGTCTCACAAGAGGCTCAAGCTCAGGTGGACAAGGCAATGGGACTCTGACGGCATACATCCCAGGGTACTAAAGGAGCTAAGAGTGGAACTAGCAGAGCCATTATCAGAACTGTTTAGTGAGTCTCTGAGCACAGGAGAGGTCCCAGAAGACTGGAGAAGGGCTCATGTGATCCTGCTCCACAAGAATGGTAGCAGGAAGGAGGCAGGGAACTACAGACCAGTCAGTCTTACCTCAGTAGTGGGCAAGATTATGGAGGCACTCCTTAAGAAAAGGATAGTGCAACACCTGGAATCCATAGGAACACAGGATCCAAGACAGCATGGGTTTACAGTGGGAAGGTCCTGTCAAATTAATCTCATAGATTTCTTTGACTGGATAACCAGAGTGGTGGACCAAGGGGGTGCAGTTGATATCGCCTTTGTTGACTTCAGCAAAGATTTCAATACTGTTCCACATAGAAGATTGATTAATAAGCTGGCTAAGCTCAGGGTGGGTCAGAAGTTGGTCAACTGGGTGGCAAACTGGTTGGCGGGCAGAAAACAAAGAGTGGTGGTAAACAGTATACAGTCTAAAGAGACGCAAGTCAGACGTGGGGTACCTCAAGGATCAGTTCTGGGGCCAGTCCTCTTCAATATCTTCATCAGTGACATTGCAGATGGACTGGAGGGTAAGGTTTGTTTGTTTGCAGATGACACCAAGATCTGCAACAGAGTAGATGATCCAGATGGGGTGGACAGAATGAGAAGAGATCTGGATGACCTGGCAAAATGGTCGGAAGAGTGGCAACTGGGGTTTAACACAAAGAAGTGCAAGATCATGAACATAAGAAAGAGAAATCCTGAAGCCACCTATAGGTTAGGAGGGAAGTTGCTGGCAATCACAAGGGAAGAAAGAGACTTGGGCATCATCATCACAGATTAACTAAAACCATTGAAGCAGACCACTAAAGCAATAGGTAAGGCTAGAGGGATGTTGGGGTGTATTAGTAGGGGTATCACAAGTCATAAGAAGGAGGTAACAATCCCTCTTTACAAGACACTGGTTAGGCCCCATCTGAAGTACCGCATGCAGTACTGGAGGCCGCACCTGCACAAGGACATTAACAAAATGGAGGCAGTCCAGAGAAGGGCAACCAAAATGGTGCAGGGACTGCATCAGAAAACATACGAGGACAGATTAATGGAGCTCAGTATGTATACCCTGGAGCAAAGGAGGGAAAGAGGTGATATGATCGAAACATTCAAACATAAGGCATTAACAAGGTGAAAGAGTCTAGCATGTTTCAAAGTACAAGAAAAATAGCAGTACAAGAGGACACAGCATGAGATTAGAGGGAGGCCAATTAAGGGGTAATGTGAGGAAGTTCTTTTTCACAGAAAGGGTGGTGGATGCATGGAACGGCCTACCTCTGGAAATGATGGACAGGAATACATTGCAGGGCTTCAAACAGGCATGGGATAGGCATAAGGGAGCAATACAGATAAGTATAAATAGATAGGCCATTGACAGAGTAAAGGCCTATGGCACATTCATAAGGTAGAAAAAATGGGCAGACTGGATGGGCCTTGCGGTCCTTATCTGCCGTCATTTTCTGTTTCTATGTTTCTATGTCAGATTGGCAAACAGGTGCCCGTCACACTCTGCTACAGTATTTCAAGCACATGTACAGTCTGAACTCACAAATTTCAGTTCTTTGGTGGTTTCTGTGTGAAAATACATCATGTATGTACGTAACTAGAAACACTATATGGCATCCCGATGCACCGTGTCTCTGCTCCACAGTTCAGGCAGCTGCAGTCTACTGCCACCAGTCCCCTGCCCCACACGCCCCCTGCCTTCTGCTCCACATTAGAGGCTGCTGCACCCTGCTGCCCTCTGTCTTCTCCCACACAGTCAGGGATTGTGCACCCTGCTGCCTCCATCCCCTGCCACCCCTGCCCAAACAGTTAGGGTTGCTGCACCCTGCTGCCCTCACTTCCCAACCTCACAGTTAGGAACGCTGCACCTGTTGCCCCCTGCAGGCTGCAGCGACCCCAACTGTTCAGAAAGGGTGCAGCAGAAGTGTGAGGGCATTTGCTGCACCTAGTCCACTGCCTGTGGAGGCAAGGGGATCTGTGGTGAAGCAGGGCACAGTGGTGGCAGGGAACAGAGGACAGCATGGTGCAGAAGCCTTGACTGTGCGGCAGGACACAGGTGGGCATCAGGGTACAGTAGACCTGACAATGGCACAGGGTGCACATTGTGCAGCAGCCTAGCCTATTTGGGGCAATGGAAGTGAGTAGCAGGGTTTAGCAGCCCCAACTGTTGAGGCGGGGGCATGAGACTGTAGGGTGAAGCATAACACAGCAACTGTGACTGTGGAGATAGGAACAGGGGTCAATAGGGTGCCGTGGCCCTGACTGTGGGGGTGGGGACAGAGGGTAGCAGGGTGCAGCACCCTTGAATGTTCGGACAGGAGATAGGGGTGGCATCAGGATACAGCAGCCCAAACTATGGGACACGGTGCAGCAGCCATGCCTGTTTGGGATAAGGGGAGTGGGCAGAAGGGTATAGCAGAGGGTAAGACTCTGGTGGCAGGGGGACAGCAGGGTACAACTGCCTCAATTATGGAGGCATGCAATAGGGTGCAGCAAATGTCCTGAATATTGTGGCAAGTAGCAGCATGGTGCAGCAGTCCTAAATGCAGTGGCATGGGGCTCTAGGTCACAGCAGGCCACAGTAAACCCAACTGTGTATAAAGGAGCAGGGTGCAGCAGTCCTGTCTGTGGTGACAGGGGATAGAGTACAGCATGGTGCAGAAGCCTCGACTGTGGGGCAAGACACGGGGGCATCAGGGTTCAGCAGCCCTGACTGTGAGATGGGATACATGTGGTGCAGCAGCCCTGCCCATTTGGGGCAATGGAAGTAGGTAGCAGGGTGCAGCAAAAGCCCCACCTCTATGAACATATGAAATTGCCAGCAGAAACAGGCCTCCTGGTTTGTCGAGTCTGCTCGAGTGTGCAGCTAGCACCTCATCTCGCAGCTGCCTCTCCTGTACCCTCTTCCCAGTATCCCTTACCCTTACCCAGTCCCAACCCCTCTTGAAACTGCTCACCATCTTACAGAACACGTTGTCATCTGGTAAGGTGTTCCATTTGTCCACCACTCTTTCAGTGAACAATTGTCTCCTCATCTCCCTCCTGAATCTTCCCCCTGCCAGTCTCAGTCCATGCCCTCTCATGTTCCTCCCCTTCTTAATCTGGAAAATCCCTTATGTGTCGGTCTTGTTTATCCCCTTCAGATACTTAAAGGTCTCAATCATATCCCCCCATCCCTCCTCTCCTTCAGCGAATACATGTTCAGCTCTCCCAGCTTGTCCTCGGGCTTGCTGTCTCATCCCTGGATCATGTTTGTGGCTCTTTGCTGCACCCCTCCAACAATCTAATATCCTTCTTCAGGAATGGGTGCCAGTACTGTATGCAGTACTCCAGGTGGGACCTGACCAATGACCTATACAGGGGCAGGATAACCTCCCTCCTTCTGGAGAAGATCCCTGTTGCAATACACCCCAGCATTTTGTTGGCTTTTGCTGCCGCCTTCCTGCACTGAGCAGAGCTGTTCATGTTCCCCGTAATGATCACCCCTAGCCTAGGTCCTTCTCCTCTGTGGAGCTCCCCAACTGTATCCTTTTCAAGTGATAATCCCTCCCCTGGTTCCTGGCTCTAAAGTGCAGAACATTGCACTTCCTGGCATTGAACCCCAACTGCCGTGTTTCTGCCCACTCCTGCAGCTTAGTCAGGTCCTCCTGCAGCCCCTTCCACCCCTCCGCATCATCAACCACAGCTCCTATCTTGGTATTGTCTGTGAATAGACTGATCCTGCCCTGGATCTCATGTGAGAGATCTGCAATAAAAATCCCAAACAGCACTGATCCCAGTACCGATCCCTGTGGTACCCCGCTCGTCACCACTCTCAGTGACGAGAGGTCCCCCCACCACCACCTTTTGCTGCCTTCCCTTTAGCCAGTTTGTGATCCATTTCACCATTTTTGGTCCCACCCCCACATATTTCAGTCCCTCCCCCCAACCTCCCATGCAGCACTGAATGAAAGGCCTTGCTGAAGTCAAAATACAGGACATTCACAGCATGGCCCTTGTCCAGTTCCCACGTCACCCAGTCATAGTACTCTACAAGGTTTGTCTGGCAGGATCTGCCCACTACAAACCTGTGCTGTTGACCATCCTGGAGACCGTTTTCTTCCAAGAAGCTCACTAGCATCTCTTTTAGGATGGTCTCCATGAGCATTCCCACAATCGATGTGAGGCTCACTGGCCTATAGTTTCCTGGTTCACCCTTTGGGCCACTTTTGTGGATGGGCACCACATGGGCCATTCTCCAGTCCTGAGGTACACATCCCGTGTCCAGGGAGGTACTGAACAGATCAGCCAGTGGCCCCGCCAGGACCTCTGCCAACTCCCTTAGTATCCTAGGGTGAATGCCATCAGGTCCAGGTGCTTTGTCCACCCTTAATGCCCTCAATCCATCTAGTATCCTGCTCTCTGTAATCCCTACATCTGTCATCTCCTGCCCCCGCACCCACACCACGCCTTGGATATCTGCCACCCCCCCCTTCTCCTGGCCTCCCATCTCCTCTGGTGGCTAGGGCAGCATGATACAGCAGCCCCAGCTGTGGAGGCAGGGAACCTGGCACTTTAGAATGTAGCACAACACAGGAGGCCTAGCTGTGGAGACAAAAACAGGGGACAACAGGTGCAGCATCCCTAACTGTGAGGGTGAGGAAGAGAGGGCAGCAAGGTGCAGCAACCCTAACTGTTTGGGCAGGAGCAGCAGGGGATGGATGCAGCAGGGTGCACAATCCCTGACTGTGTGGGAGAAGACAGTGGACAGCAGGGTGCAGCAGCCTCTAATGTGGAGCAGAAGGCAGGGGGCATGTGGGGCAGGGAACAGGGGGCAGTAGACTGCAGCTGCCTCAACTGTGGGGCAGAGACACGGTGCATTGGGATGCCATATAGTGTTTCTAGTTATACACATACATCATGTATTTTCACACAGAAATGACCAAAGAACTGAAATTTATGAGTTCATACAGTACATGTGCTTGAAATACTGTAGCAGAGTGTGACAGGCACCTGTTTGTCAATCTGGCATGAAATGTTCTTACATGAATGTATTTATGAAGGCTACATCGAAGACAAGCTGTTTCTGTGAATGAACAAAACTGAGATATTTTATATTCATTAAACAGCCCTGTGTTATATAGTTAGGAAAAAAATCAGTTTTGATTAAGAACTGAGAGTTGTGATGCATACAAGCTGATTTCTCACAGAGAAAGATTTCCACTTCTTCAGTTCAGCATTGAAACTGAAATGATCAACTTTTTAAAGGAAGAGAATGAAACATAGAAACAGAATTTGACAGCAGATAAGGACCGCTTGGCCCACCTAGTCTGCCCATTTTCCTACCTGATGGATAAGCTGCAGATCCTAGTTAACCAACAGCCTACTTCCTCCTACCCCAACCCCCACGAGAACTGCCTTATATCTGTCCCATGCATTCTTGAATTCCCCCACTGTTCTGACTCCACAACCTCCTCAGGAAGGCTGTTCCATGCATCCACAACCCTCTCTGTGAAAAAATACTTTCTCACTTTACCTCTGAGCCACCCCCTCCATCTTCAAATTGTGCCCCCTTGTTCTTGCACATCTCTTTTCTGAAAGATACTACCCTCTTGGACTTTGTTGATTCCCTTGAGATACTTGAAAGTTTCTATCATGTCCCCTTTCTCCCTTCTTTTCTCAAGGGTATACTTATTAAGCTCCTTTAGTCTCTCTTCGTATGTCTTCTGGTGCAGACCCTGCACCATTTTGATACCTTCCTCTGGACAGCCTCCACTCTGTCTATGTCTTTCGGAGATGGGGTCTCCAGAACTGCACACAGTACTCTAGATGGGGTCTCACCAACTGTCTGTACAGAGGATAACAACTTCTGTTTTCTACTGGTGATGCCTCTCCCTATGCATCCCAGTATCCCCAACCCTCCTTACTGCCTTCTCACATTGCTTGTCCACCTTTAGGTCATCTGATATAATTACCCCCATGTCCCTTTCCATTTTTGTTGTTGTCAGTATCTCACCCCCCATTGTGTACTCTTCCCCTGGGTTTTTGTTTCCCAGGTACATTACCTTGTACTTCTTTGTATTGAATCTAAACTGCCATACATTTCACCATTCCTCCAACCTTGCCAAGTCCCTTCTCATCCTATCCACTCCATCTTGTGTATCAACCCTGTTGCAGATCTTTGCATCATCTGCAAAGAGACATACTTTTCCTTCCAGTTCCTCTGCAATGTCACTTATAAAGACATTAAAAAGGACCGGTCCCAGTACTGAACCGTGCAGTACCCTGCTAGTAACCCTCCTTTCTCCACTGTGGACTCCGTTTACTACTACCCTTTGCGTCCTGTTATCCAGCCAATTTTTTATCCAGGCTACCACCTTGGAACCCACTCCAAGGCTGGCAAACTTATATATTAATCTTTTGTGTGGGACTGTATCAAATGCCTTGCTAAAATCTAGGTAGGCCATGTCCACAGCCCCTCCTTTGTCTACTACTTTGGTCACCCAGTCAAAGAAATCTACTAGATTCGTCTGACATGACCTTCCTGCTTTGAATCCATGCTGCCTTGGGTCCTATGCCCCACTGGCCTCTAGGTACTGAACAATTCTTTCCTTCAGAAGTGATTCCATCATTGTTCCTATCACTGAGGTCAAACTAACTGGTCTGTAGTTTCTTGTCTCTGCCCTGCTCCCACTTTTGTGAAGAGGAATCACATCAGCCCTCCTCCAATCCTCAGGTACCACCCCATCCTCCCGTGATTTGTTAAAGAGAGTAGTCAGTTGTGTCACTAGTTCTACCCTTAGTTCTTGTAGAATTCTTTGGTGAATCCCATCAGGCCACATTGCTTTGTCCACCTTCAATTTTATTAGTTCTTTCAGAAGCCTTTCTTCTGTGAATGGACTGGTACCGACCCCCAGTATCCAGAGTGTTTCTCTTGCTTGGTTTAGGTACCTCTTCCTTTGTGAATATTGAGCAGAAATGTTTGTTCAGTATCCCTGCCTTTTCACTGTCACCCTCTGCCCACATTCCCTCTCCTTTATTAAGCTTCAGTATCCCTCCCTTGGTCTTTCTTCGCTCCCTAGTGTACCTATAAAAGGTCTTATCCCCCTTCTTAACAGAGTTGGCTATCCTTTCCTCAATTTGGGCCTTTGCTATTCTGACTGCCTTCCCAGCCTCTTTCTGCTTTAACTGATAAGGTTCTCTGTCCTGCTCCTTCTGTGTTTCCTTATATTTCCTGATTGCTATCCTTTTCTCCTTAACCTTCCCTGCCACCTCTTTTGAGAACCATAGCAGTTTTTTACTTCGTTGTGTTTTGTTGATTTGCTTTACACAAAGGCTTGTTGCCTCTGTGATGCCTGTTTTGATTACTTCCCATTGTTCCTCCACCCCTCCTTCTTGCCTGTTTGCTAGTGCTTTTCTGAGGCACTGTCTCATTTTCCCAAAGTCAGCCCTCCTAAAGTCCAATACTCTTGCTTCTGAATGGCTTGACTCCAAGGCTGTGTTTATCGTGAACCACACTGTTTGGTGGTCACTTGTTCCCAGATGGCTACCCACTTCTAAATCTGAGATTCTTTCTCCGTCCCCATTTGAGAGTACCAGGTCTAAGATTGCTCCCTCCTGAGTGGGTTACAATACTAGCTGTCTGAGGCATGCCCCTTGTAGGGCATCAAGAATGACCCTGCTCTTGGATATGCCTGCAGCAAAGGTGCTCCAGTTAACATCTGGCATATTCTGGTCCCCCATCAACAATATCTCCCATTTTTCTGCCATTCTAAGGATGCCTTCTATCATTTCCTTGTCCATTCCCTCCCTCTGAGATGGGGGTCTGTACACAACCCCCATGCGGATTGTGATGCCATTTCCTGTCTCCAAGGTGACCCAGAATGCCTCATCTGCTCCCTGTTTACTCTTTAGTTCTGTTGCTTTGATCCCTTCCCTTACATAGAGAGCTAATCCTCCTCCTCTTTTACCCTCCCTGTCCATCCTGTAGATTGTATATTCTGGTATGTTGACATCCCAGTCTTGGTTCTCTGTGTACCATGTTTCTGTGACGTCCACAATATCCAGGCATCCCTCTTCCATCAAAGCCACTAGTTCAGGGAGCTTGTTACACAGACTACGGGCATTGGTACTCATCACCCTCCATTTTTTGATGGCCTTATCCCTTTTAGCCCCATCCCTGTCCTTACTGCTTTGCCTTTTTTTGCATTTACCTCTGTCCTGCTCCCTAATGACTTCTCTACCTTGGTGTTTACCTCGCTAATTACTGTGTTTTGTTGGGGGAGGCTGGATTTCCTGCTCCTTTTCAGTGCCTCCCCTTGGCTGGTTTAAATGCTTGCCAATGAAGCATTTAAACCTATTACCTAGGATCCTGGTCCCCCTGGACAGATGCAGACCATCACACCAGTATAGGTCTTCATCCCTCCAGGTGGCTCCCCAGTCCCCAAATGAAGGCAAAGCCCTGAGCTCCACACCAGTTTTTCAACCATTCATTGAATTCCATGGTGTGGAGTACCTTAGCATCACCCTTGCCATAGACAGGCAGCAGCTTCGAGAAGGATACTGTGTGTGCTACTTATCTAATGCCCCTCCCCAACTCTACAAACTCCTCTTGCACTGCTCTGATCCAATTCCAAGCCAGGTCATTTGTCCCTAGGTGGATAATGGCATTCTTCACATATGAACCATGCACAAGGCAATAGTGGTGCTTTCAGCACAGCAAAGATAATGTCAATAAGCTGAAGCACACACTTACCCCAATAATAACCGGACCCAGAGCTTTTAAAAATTAAATTTTATTGCACCAAAATAACGCCTGACGTGTTTCGGACAAATAGTCCTTTATCAAAATAATGGATAATAGTGGATAGTGGCATCCAGCTCCCTCCCTCATTCAGCTGCTCCCATGATCATGAGGATTCGCTTCCTGTCCCTCCAAGCTGTGGCGCCAGGCAGGCACTTTGCTTCCCTCTCCCTTTCCTCCCCCACTTCTACCCCCCTAATGACTGAGTCCCCACCAGGAGTTGTTTCCTTCCCCTGTGGGTCCTGTGCCACCCTCCTGTGGGTCTCCTTTGTGGAGGTTCCCAGCATCCTCCTTGGTCTCCACTGCAGGTGCCATAGAGGAACGATTCATCCACCAGAATAGTGTATGAACTGTGGAGAGGTACAGCTGGAGTGATGCACCTCTGTTCCACCACCCTCTCTCTCCCCCTGAGCCCACTCTGGTCCAGCCACTCCTCTTTTTTGGCAGCCCCTGAGGTAGCGATGGTGGCCCTGGTGGTCCCTGGGTGGGGGAGGAGGTTTCACAAATCCTAGCCAGGTCAGCCTGGAGATGGGCAACCTCTGACCTCAGACCAGAGAGGTGCCTACAAATAGGGAAGCATGGCAGCCTCTAAAATGTCTCCCGGAACACTGACTCCCCACAGCCATTGCACTGCACCACTCCCATCATGTCTTAGTTTGTGTCCCTTCTCCTGTTGCTCTGTATGCTTACTTTCTCCTCTCTTTACAGCTCTCACCCTTTCTGTTCTGGGACAGCAACTTCCTGTATTCTTCAGTGGTCTCTTTCTTCCTTGCTCAGGGTCAGACCTCCAGCAGCTGGGGGGGAGAAAGAGCTACTTTTTTCCTTCAGGGTTGACACAACTAATGTTTCTCTATGATCCTTCCCTTCCTACTGACAAACAGGAAGTTCCTGTTGTCAGTCAAATCCAGTGGCTATAAAGGTAGAACTGGCTTAGGGTGGGATGGAGGGCAATTAGTATGAAAAACGGTAGCTTTCTTAAGCAGCTGCTTTCCTTTCTTAAAGCTAGATTTCTGTCTCCCAAAAGCTAGCATCAGGAAGTTGTAATTGGAGTCACCTGATTTTCTACTGCCTAAGCCACACCCCCAATTAACCTCTCTCCCTTCCTACTGATTTTGCAACTAAGTTGCTACAGTATCCTTCCCCAACACAGAAACACACACTGACTTTCTTTTTTTAACCCTAAATGAGACCCTCTCTACTTCTAATAAAGTATTTGTTTGCTTAATCCCAACAGACACTGACTCCTGCTGAGATAGAAGTGTTAAATTAGTAAGAAAAATGGTAGCTTTTTTAATCAGCTGCTTTCTGCTCTAAAAGCAAGATTTCTGTCTTCCAAAATCTAGCAGCAGGAAGTTGTAATTGGAGTCACCTGCTTTTCTACTGCCTAAACCACACCTCCAATTAACCTCTCTCCCTTCCTACTGATTTAGCAACTAAGTTGATACAGTACCCTTCCCCAACAAAGAAACACACACTGACTCTTTTTTTAACCCTAAATGAGACCCCCTCTACTTCTAATAAAGTATCTGTTTGCTTAATCCCAAATTATAGATTTTAAGCTGATCTATCAAAACAAACCAGAGACTGGGTTTGTAAGAAACCTGTAGAGCTCAGCAAACCATTAACTCTACAGAGTGTTGCTCTGATTGGGAATCTGAAACAGCAAGCTACTCCAAAATGATGTCATAGCTCTCTGAGCTTGACTGAGAGGACGGAAATAATGCCACTGTTTTCAGTCACTGTAGAGCAAGTTAACAAATGCTGATTTAAAGAAAACCACAAAACCAAACAGAATGAAATTTTCAGGAAACACTAATCATGACACATGAACTTAAATTTCAGCTTTTCAAACTTTTATTAAAAATATGTAAAAACCGTTGCACATGATCTTTAACCAAGCAAGTTACCATATAGTGCACAGTATATAAAGGGGTCACTCAAGCTTCATGAATGGAATTTAGTGATAACAGTGACAAGGGGGGCAACCCAGAGAAGGGGGTTTTAGCATCTTTTTGAACTGTGCTAAAGAGGGACAAGCAAGGACATCTGGGGGCAATGAGTTTTATAGATGAGGGACAGTGAAGGAAAAGGATTTCCTTCTGAGTGCACACCACACTCTGGGGATGTCTAACGTTGGGAGGGGTGCAGAACTCAGGGGCCAGGTGAATTGCTTGCATTGAAGTATACCAGTGAGACTGGGTGGAGAGAGGGGTTGCAATAACTTAAAGGTCAGGCAGTACAATGGAGAACACATTCTGTTTTCAAAAGATGGCCACCCTAGGGTTGCAAGAACTGTATAGTGGTGGGCTCTGGAGTGGGTCCCGACTGCAAAATGCCCTATCCTGTTATACAGCAATTTGAGTCTAGAGAGGATAGGTTCACGAGCTGACTGTAGCACTGGGGCAGCATAAGAGAGAAGGGGTAGGAGGGCACTGCTGGCAATGGCTAGTCGGGCTTGTCTTGAGAGGAAAGGAGAGAGTCGGTAATGTTGTCTAACTTTCAGATTTAGAGTTTAAATCAGGGCATCCACTTGAGGTTCCAAGGTCATCATTTGGTCCAGCACCACTTCCAGGTATTTAAGGGATTGAACCACCTCTAAGTTGACTCTGGAGAGGGTAGTAGTTTTAAGTACGGATTGTCTATCTAGGCCTAGATTTTTATGACCGAAGAGCATAGCTTTTTTTTTTTTTTTAGAACCAATTTGTTAACCAGAAACCATCTTTCCAGAGTGTGGAAATTGTTTTCCAGGTGAAAAATGATCCAGTGTAGCTCGACAGAGGACCTATAGATTATGGCATCATCAGCATATAACTGCACTGATGCATCACCACAGTTGAGGGGTAGGTCATTAATGTACAGGGAGGAGAGAGGAGACTGAGTATAGACCCTTTGGGTACCCCATCAGTGATCAGCCTAAGGGTTGAGACACTTCCAAGCCACTTGACACACTGGTTCTGCCCAGTCAAGTAACTCTGAAACCAACAGCAGGAGAGATCATCACTGTGAGTAGCAGTTTGTGACTGACCAGATTTAATGCTTTAGTTAGGTCAACAAAGATTGCTCCTGTAGCCATATCAATATCCATGGCATTGATAATTTCAGTGGTGACGTGTACCAGGGCTGTATTAGTGCCATGGTTTTTGTGAAAGCTGTGTTGCGCTTTGGTAAGAGAATGGTTGCTTTCAAGGAGTGCTATGAGTTGACTATATAACAGCTTCTCCTGAATTTTGGTGACAGCACAAAGAAGCGAGATTGGCTGTAGTTTTCAATGTTATCCTTTTGCTCCCATTTGTGTATAGACACCACAAAAGGCACTTTCCACTTACCAGGGACCATGCCTGTTAAGAGGGATTTGTTAATGGGGTGCATGATTGGGGTGGCAATGATTGGGGCAGCAATTCTCATAAACAGTTCAAGGGTTTCACAACCTGGGGAACCTTTGCATTTTAAGCACTTAACCTGTTTGAGGACTTCCTTCCTGGTTACTAGCCTATGGTGAAATTTCAGCCGTGCTACCCAGTCAAGTGGCTGGAGTGGCAGGGAGGATCCAGGATAGACAGAGCTGATGTTTGGGGATGCCTTGAATCTTTCAAGGTCAGTGAAAAAGCTGTTAAAGCCATCAACAACTGCTTGAGTATCTGATAGAACTTGATCACTGGTGTAAATTCTGGGGGTGGGGTGGGGGGCAGTGGACCTGCCCTCGAGTAACTGATATATCTGGGACCAGACGTTTTTGGGATTGGAGAGATTTTGAGTTTGAGGGAACTGCAGGTATGACCACTTAGCACTCCTCAGCTTACATGTGCAGATATTCCTGAGGTGTCGATAGTCTAGCCAATCTGAGGGTTGGCCGGATTGTTTATATTTCACCCAGGGTTTATCCCCAAGTCATAGTGCTTTCCTGAAGTCACTGTTGATCCATGTGGCACAGAGATCCTTGGCCCTGCGTCGTCTAATGGGGGCATGTTTATTAACCGCACTAGTGAAGTTATGTATAAAGAAGTCTAAAACCTGGTCTACATTGGGGAGATTGAGTATAGGCTTCCAGTCAGTTCTCATTAAGGCTCCTTAGGAAGGCTACCTTCTCAAAGTGCGACAGGTCCCTAGCTTCGACAAATTTAGGAGGGGGACTGGGGAAGTGTGATAGGGTGCAGGTGAGCAAGTGGACAGCACTGATAGTCTGACACATCAGCAATCATTAAAGTTCAAATTTCTTTCTTTCTTCTTATAGCAGGACACATGAATTACAGTGAACTGGTTCGACAGCAAATCAACATAACAAAAGATGAATAAATTAGACAAAGTCCAACACGGTGGAGCATTTGGCAGAGCTCCCTGGAGTTCTCTCCAGACCCAAAATCCTATCTGACTTGGGAGTCTCAGTTTACTCTTTAAATAGGGTCTAACCTCCTCCCATAATCTTATACCCCTCCCAACAATTTAAAATAACACTGTTGTTTATCTCAATACTACAGTTGTTTTACTGCAATAATGAAGATTTTCATATCTGTTTTATAATAATCAACCTTACAATTCGCTATTTGTATTGTATCCCTCTGAAGAGTTTATAAAGTAAACTAAACTGTAAAAGTGGGCTGCATTAACAGATGCTCAGCCCAGAGAGACAGGAAGGAGGCTTCAACATGAGTATAAAATCAACACACATTGAGCCACTCCCTCCCTATACAGCTTCACCTAATGATTAGTCTGTGTGTTTCTTCCACAGCATCAGACCGCACCCTCAGCCGGCAAGCAGTGAAGGAAAGTAAGGATGTCCCCCCCCCCCTCATTTCCTTGATTATCAGGCTGTATTAGCTATCTAGATTAAAATCATATATGTTTGTTTTCTCTTTAGGGCATAAAAATAGACCAGGAAAGTGTATTTTTATTACTGGTTTTATGTCAGAAAAACCCCATAATATCTCTTGAGCATCAATAATCACCACCCACCTCTAGCTGCAGCATAAAAAGCAGACTACAAATGGCCAGCCGGTTCTTAGAAGAGAGCTGAAGTGATAGGAACTGAATCTGGGGCTTTTAAGACGCCAGCCACAAAACAGCAACACCCTCGCCCCTACCAGGTACTCAAAATCAGCCCACAAATACCCGCATTCAAGTCATGGGATATGTATTACTTAATTCTCTTAACTATGTCCAGAAAACTGTATTCTAAATATATCTACAAGGCTAAATGCCTTCACGACAGTGCGCTCATTCGAGGAGGCTTAGAAGCTTACTGGGGCTTGTACTCGTACTGTCGTGAAGTTTTCTTTAATTTGGGCAATTCGTGGAACAAGCCATTGAGCTCCCAGGTTCTCATTTATTATTTTAAACCCTGAAACATGCAAGGACAGAAACAGGGCATTTCTTCTGCAGCGCCCTGCAAACTTTTAGCACGGAGCTAACCTGCAGGTATTTTGTCAAGGAATAGCCTGCAGAGTATAAACGGCTCAAAAACTTTCATTTTGTCAGGGGAAATCAAAACGCTTATTTTACAAGGTGCTCAACCAACTTAAAACAAACAACTTATACAAAGGGGTCAGGACATCTAGGGGATTTAGCAGTCCTGACATTCTTTATTCATTTTACATACTGAGAGAACAAAAAGGAGTTGCCCTTCTCTTTTTATATTACTAACAAAATAAAACGGCTGAGCTATACAGCCTGACTATGCGTCAGTATACGCTATCAAGAAGCTTCCAGGCAGTAGCCAGAGAAAGCACTTACAGCTACTGTGGGGGGGGGGACAATGCTTCACAGAACACTCTGTGACAGGAAGTTATTTTTCTAAATACAGTACACGGGTGAGTGATCACTAAGGGCATCAGGGAGGGTCCCAGCAGCTCTACTTCTATCCACTCTGCTGGCCAGGATCCAATCCAGGAGTGTGTGGTTTCCCATTTTGAAGTTAAGTCTGGTGGGTTTCTTCGATTAATTGAGCAAAGTGGGTATTATCCAGGGTAGAGTGACAGGCTCTACGATTTGGGCCAAGACAGTTTTGGTTAAAGTCACCACACACAATGATTTCCTTGGGTGACAACTCCGAGAGGCCGGAGGTGAGGGAAGATAGAGCCTGGGAAGCACAGTTTGAAGGACTATAAATGCAGCCAGCACAGAGTGTCTTAACTGCACCCATTGTAACAGATACGAATATAGACTCCCCAGGGAAGTCCTTCAGGCAAGGCATATTCAACTCTGAGGTGGAAAGTGAGGAGTTAACATAAAGGAGGACACCACCACCCTGGTTCGATGGCCGGTTATGTCTGCAAACTGTATACCTATGCAGCTCAATCTCATGGGATTGTACCATAGGCTTAAGGCAGGTTTCCGTGTTGCAAATAATGTCTGGGGCACAGTGGAGGGACCAGGCCTCTAGCTCTGGTAACTTGGGCCACAGACTGTGAATATTCATATGCACAATTCTTAGACCTTTAGATATAACTTCGAGGGTGGAGCTCTTGCAGCAGGTAATACCATTAGGACTAATGCCTCCAGGCATTAGGACCACATGGAAAACTTGTAGCTAGCAGTCTGAGGTGGGGGACCACCCCAGATGTCAGCTCCATTTGACGTCCAGTGTGGTATGAAGGGGGCGGTCCCACGGCGCCATCTCAGTTCTTTTCCTGCCGTCGACCTGCGCAGTTTGGCTCCACAGATGCCTTCTTAGCAGTCGACAGCTTGAAGAGTTATTTTTCTTTCTCACGTTTGAATCAGTTCACCTAGTGTATGTTGTCGCCTCCTCCACCATGGCGTAGAGCTAAGTGTGCGTGTGGCAAGCAGATTCCAGCCAAAGACAGCCACGTGGCCTGCCTCATCTGCTTAGGCCCAGACCACTGGCCCAACGCCTGCACCCACTGCCAGCAATTCAACCAGAAGACCTGCGCCAGGAAAGCAAATGCACTCAAAACTTTCCTGCTGGAGAAAAAATTAGCGGCGATGCAGCGAGGCTCAGGGGCTAGCTCCTCTTCTCCTGCCAGGGATTCCCCACCGAAAGAGAAGTCCTCGAGTGGGAAACATCACCATAAGAAAAAATATCAGGCCAGGTCTGAGTCCTGCCCTAAATTGCCATCTAAGCAGGCTGCTTCCTCTTCGACTTCCGGCCAGAAGTCCGGTTCGTTCCCGACCCAGGCGACTGAACATACCCGAGTGAGTAAATCCACTCCCGCCTCTTCTCAGGGCAAGCACCGGGAATTGGCCTCTTCGGGACACCAGTCTTCCCTGGCTCATAGGCCCCATAAATTTGCCTCAGGGTTGACTCAGTAGGGCCAGTCCAAATCCTCAAAGGACAAGTCTAGTTCATCCGATAAACAGAAGACGTTGGACGAACACATAGGTAGGCAGGAGGTCGTCCGGGCTCGGACACCTCCCCCTCCTATAGCTAAGATTCTCTCACCTGCCGAATATCGAAAGCCTAACTGGTCACCTCCTCCGCAATCTCACTCCCAGACACCTGATACGGGGTGGCCACCGGCGGAGGACCTGACGACTGCACCCCCCCACAGGGGTCGGTCGCCTGCCAAACCTACTCCGGACACCAGTCTCCCAGGAGATGGTGACACAAGATGCCAGCCCTTAGGTGATGGGGCCCAGGATCCAATGCCTCAGGATCCCCAGACGCCCACTCCAGATGGCCAGACACCAGGCCCCACGAACCCAACGCCAGGCCCAGCGGTCGTCCCGGTAGCAGACATAGAATCCCTATTTACTACATGGGGGAATACAGTTAAAGCGGATCTCCTCTACAGACCCCCAGATAACACCCCTAATCCACCACCCATGGGACCTCCACCCACCCCAACCCCTGCAGGGGGTGAAAGCCCATGCCCAGACTCTAAGGGCAAAAAGAGGAGGCGTCAGCAGTCTCCCATACCTTCTTCTCCTCCCTCATCCTCTTCAGAAGAGGGAGATGCAGAATCCGAGCCAGATCCAGATGGGGAATTCCTCCCTCCCTCCCCGGGACCCAAGGATTCCCCACGGTACCCTCCTGATGGCACCTCTTTCCTCGATGTAATGAGGCACATCCAGACTATTTATATATAAGTGGGACACAGAGGACTTGGACCCAGAGCATAAGCGACTGCCCAAGTTCTTGGGTGAAAGAGAACCCAAGCCTTTGGTGATACCTCCTTTTATCGAACCTTTCCAGGATGTCACTCACCTGACTTGGAGTACTCCTTCCTCAGTGCCTGCAGTTCCTAGGAAGGCCGACAGGCTCTACAAGCCACAAAAACCTGAACCATTTTTGGCAGAGCAGCCAAATGCTAATTCCTTGGTTCTGACTGCAGCTCATGGCAGGGGTTCCCAGCCCAAACACTTGAGCTCCTATCCCCCGAACCCGGTCTCCAAAAAATTGGACAGCTGGGGCCGGAAGGTTTATTCCTCTGCCACAGGTGCCATCCAGTCACTTAACTTCATGGCACATATGGTCACATACCAGCAATTATTATGGCAGAAGGACTGTAAGGTTGTAATTTCAATTTCTCAATAAATAAATAAGAAGACCACAGACCTGGTCAGGTCTATGCCGGATTTAGAATCAAAGGGAGAAGTGCATGCCTGCACCCAGTCAGGTCTGGACATTGACAAACGTGTCCTCCGTTGTGCATATGACATGGTGGACATGACCTCCAGGGCTGCTGCCTCGGGGGTCTGTCTGAGATGGCAATCATGGCTCAGGCTGACAGGGTTCCAACCAGACCTGCAAGAGTCCATCTTGGATTCCCCATTTCAAGGCCCAGTTCTGTTTGGCCAAGAGGTTGAAGACATGGTCAAACAGCTATAAGAGTCGGGTAAAGTGGTGGCCAATGTACGCCGCATGTACAAATCTCAGCCTCAAGAATCACATCACCATCCCTTTCGAAAAGGACAAGGACAGGGCAGCAGACAGCCCCAAGGCAAAGGGTTCAAGAAGCAGGGTCACCCTGCCCCCCCCAAGGTTCCCAGGGCCCTAAGCAGCCTAAAACTCCAAGGGTCCAAGGAATCACCACCCCCTCTACCTGACTTTCTCTACCCCCTCCTCTCTTCAGGGATAGGCAGGAAGAGAAGGTAGATGGGAGGTTTGCCCTCTACCCACTCGAATGGGCCAGCAGCACCTCAGACAAATGGGTACTGGACACCATTCGAAACAGGTATGCAATAGAATTCCTTTCTATTCCATCTTTCAACCCCCCCCCCCGGTCAGTGGTCCACCAGTGCACAATCTCCTTCTGGCTGCAGAGATCCAGCAGCTGTTGGAGAAAAAGGCCATCCAGCCAGTTTCCCAGGCCCAGAAGGGCAAAGGTTACTACTCCCGTCTCTTTCTGGTTCCAAAGAAAACCGGAGACCTTCGCCCCATCCTGGACTTGAGCCAGCTCAATCTCTCTGTCAAGTACCAGAGATTTCAGATGGTTACTCTGGCAGGCTTATTCCCCTTGCTTCAACAGGGAGACTGGTTGTGCTCCCTCGATATGCAGGACTCATACATGCATATCAAGGTCCTGAAATCTCACAGAAGGTTCCTTTGCTTCAGCTTTCAGGACCAGCACTACCAGTTCAGGGTACTCCCCTTTGGCCTTTTATCAGCCCCCAGGGTATTCACCAAGTGTCTCGCAGTGGTAGCAGCAGCACTCCGAAGGAGAGGCCTCTTTGTTTACCCCTACCTGGACGATTGGCTCCTCTCCGCTTCATCAGAAGAAAAGCTCCAAATTGCCCTCAAGGTGACTCAGTGTCTGTTTTGTATCCTGGGAATCATGGTGAACTTGCCAAAGTCACACCCAGGGCCATCGCAGAGGTTGAAGTTCATAGGAGCAATCTTGGACACTGTACAGGGGAAAGCTTTTCTGCCCTTGGACAGAGCAGAATGCCTTCATGCTCTTGCGAGCAGGGTCCAAAGAGAACCCTCGGTCTCCGCTAGGGTTGTCCACCAGCTATTGAGCCACATGGCCGCCTCCATTGCCACAGTAGCCCTCGCCAGACTACACATAAGGGTCCTGCAGTGACGTCTCAAGATCCAGTGGGACCAAGTGGTAGACGATCTGGATCTCCAGATCTGGATCTCTTGGGTGGTCCATCGCTCCCTCGACTGGTGGCTCTGCCACAAGAATCTAGAGGGAGGAGTTTCCTTCCGGAGGCCAACTCCGCCTCAAGTTCTAACCACAGATGCCTCTCTGACCGGTTGTGGGGCTCATTTAGGGGATCACAGGACCCGGGGATCTTGGTCCCTCACAGACAGCTCTCTACATATAAATGTTCTGGAAATGAGAGCAATTCTGAATGCCCTTCACGCATTCAGAGACCAGTTTTCACCAGGTCTTCTTCTGGTACAGACAGACAACACACCAGTGATCTTCTACATCAGCAAGCAAGGGGGAACTCACTCTAACCCCCTTTGCAGAGAGGCCACGAGAGTGTGGGATTGGGCAGTAGAACACAGTCAAGACCTCATTGCAGTGCACCTGCCAGGGGTCCAGAATGTTCTCGCCGACAGTCTCAGTCGCTCCACCTCTCTGAATCACAAATGGGAATTACTTAAAGAAGTCACAGACAACCTCTTCGGTCACTGGGGCCATCCAGAGTTGGACCTCTTTGCATCCCGTTCAATGCCAAACTGCAAAATTTTTGCTCGCTCGCTCCAGGGCCAGGTGTTCTCTGGTGAGATGCATTGTTCCTCTCTTGGACAGAGAAGTTTGTGTATGCCTTCCCTCCCTTCCCACTCATTCAGAGAGTACTGCTCAAATTTCAGTCAGAGGGGGCCAGAATGATCCTGATTGCTCCTCTGTGACCTCAACAGATATGGTATCCGTTGCTCCAGCAGCTGTCTTTAGAACCTCCAATACAGTTGGCACTCTCCACCCGCTTGCTCTCACAGGAGCAGGGGACACTCATCCATCCTGCTTTTCATTCTGTTCACCTGCATGCATGGCTCCTGCAGTCTTAGCGGAGGAGAGACTAGGAGTGTCAAGCAGGGTGGTGGAGGTCTTGGTGGCAGTGAGGAAACCCTCCACTAGAGCTACTTACACTCTGAAATGGAAGCGTTTCTGCATCTGGGCTGCAGCCTTTGCCATAGATCCCTTGGGTTGTCCGGTCAACCACGTGCTAGACTATCTCCTCTACCTCTTGGATGTTGGACTGAGCCATTCATCCATCAAGGTTCACATGTGCACGGTCTCCATGTATCATGAGCCTATCAGGGAGAGAACTCTGGTACAACTGAAGGTCTGCAAGACCTTTCTCAGAGGGGTCTTACGTGTCAGACCCCCCATGAGGGACACCGTTCCCCCGTCGGACTTACTGTTTGTCCTGGAGAAACTCACCCTTCCATCCTTTGAGCCAGCCGCTTCTTGCGAGCTACGCTTCCTCTCATGGAAAGCTCTCCTTTTGGTTGCCATTACCTCAGCTCGAAGGGTTTCCGAGCTCCAGGCATTGATGTGTAAGAAACCTTATATTGCTTTTCACAGGGACATGGTGACCCTGCATATGAACCCCAAGTTCTTACCGAAGGTGGTGTCTGTCCTGACATTGAATCAGGACATCAACCTTCCAGTTTATTATCCTGAGTTTTCCAACCAAGGTGAAGCGCTGTTGCACACCTTGTATGTTCATAGAATCCTAAGATATTACCTTCACAGAACACGTTCCTCCAGTCAGATGGAACAGTTGTTTGTCTCCTTTGCAAAAAGGATGACAGGGGCTCCTGTATCTAAGCAGTCTCTAGCCCATTGTTTAGTGCACTACATTTCCTTTTGCTACCAGTACCATGGTAAACCCCTTCTGGGTCCCCGTTAAGAGCCACTCCGCCACTTCTTTTGCTTTAAGGAATGTCTCTTCAGCAGAAATTTTGTGCTGCTGCAACATGGAGCTCAGTCCATGCCTTCATCAGGCATTACAGCCTAGACATTGCTTCTAGGAGGAGAGCAGGTTTTGGACTAGCCATCCTGCAGGGCCTACTCTCCTAGTATACTCGGCATCTGCCTATGTTGTCAGTTTCTCTACCGCCTCCCGCTCAGACCTGGGCATATCTTTGGGTACTGCTTGGGACTCAGTCTTAATGGTATTACCTGCTGCAAGAGCTTCACCCTCGAAGTTAGATAGTACAGTTACGCAAGAACCTACTGTAACAGTAGATCTTCGAGAGGAGCTCTTGCAGCAGGTGGCTTTCCCACCCTCCATCCCCCAGATATCTGAGTTTTTCACCTGTACTAGGTTGCGGAGCTCCTGCTCAGTTCTCCAATACTGTGTTAGCCAGGTCTCCGGCGGTAGAACTGAGATGGCGCCGGGGGACCGCCCCCTTTATACCACGCCGGACGTCAGATAGAACCGATGTCGGGGGTGATCCCTTGCCTCAGACTGCTAGCTACAAGTTTTCTGTTGGGTCCTAATGCCTGGTGGCATTAGTCCTAATGGTATCATCTGCTGCAAGTGTGCCTCTAAAAGATCTACTGTTACAGTAAGTTCTTACGTAACTGTACTTTCTAGTCCAGTCATGTCTTGCAGAAGAGAATACCCTTGGGTTCAGAGCATGGGGGCCAGGGTTTAGCTCAATGTCCCCAGACAAGAGAAGTACATTAAAGGGGGAACTGTCATCAACACGGTTTCTTAATATTTTCAGAATCATAACACATGCTCAGATTGTTTTTACTGTCTTTGTCCAGGAAAGGCACACAGCTACAGCTTGTTCCTGGCTGTGTTTTGGGAGCACAGGGAGGTTAAATGACTTGCTCTGGTCACACAATATACAAGTAGAGCATGATGGAATCAAACCCCATTCTGCTGGATGAATGAAGCTTGTTCACAGCTCTTTGCTTTGACCTCTAGGCTGTACTGCCAGCTGATAATCAAAAACTTCACATTTCAAGGCTGGCCCCATGATGCCAGGCCAGTACATAAGTAGCCACATTTGCATCTTGTAGACCTGCGTTCACACCCACAATTGTAAGAAAAAAGGCTGTAAGAGAGGGAATGGAAAAAGACAGAAGTTGGTGCTGTGTCAGCCCCAGAAATTTGTACTGACATGAACACAGACAGGGTTTAGAAATCCTGATATGGGGCCCCAATACCTGTTGGCACAGCAAAGTCAGCCTTGAGATGTGTAGTTTTTGATGATCAGCTGGCAGTATAGCCTAGAGGTTAAAGCAACCCTAAAGATGGATTATTTTTACTAACAGTTTGAAATGTAAAGGTGATAACTCACTAGTTTCGATGCACATACAAAACAAGTATTATAAATGTAGAAAGTGTAATAACACCTTAAAACACACTTAATAAAACAGACAATTTCCTATTTAATCTACAGTCAATGGAGGGCCAAGATCCTTGGTGACATCATTTCCTGTCAGGAGCCTAAAATATATGGCTGCCCCCAGCTCTTAATTATAGGCTGATTTACATATGAATAACTCTGGACTGCAAAGACTCACAGATAAACACAATGGCTCACTCAAATTAGCTGTTGATGACAGTTCCTCTTTAATGAAGGTTAGTAGCATGGGGTATATCCCCAGGGTTGGGGGCTGGAGGGACATACAGTAGTGCCTGATGCCAGTCAGAAGTACATAACAGGCGCCATTTTTCTATAGCTCGTGCAGGAGTAAGACTGTGGGGGAATAGTCTGGTGCGACCACAAAATACCCAGGCAAAGGCTGTGAATCAAACTGCCTAGTCAGGGTGGTAGGGGCCAGATAGTTAGTAACAAGGAGATCACCACAGATGAATGGTACAATGAGAGCCTAGGCTAGTAAGGCTCCAATGCCAGACATGTTATGACTGCCTCTGGTGGGGGAGTACTATGTGAGTGAAGAGAGCTGCCAAAGAGAAGCGACATACTAGTGATCAATAGAGATGATCTGATGTCCGTGGAGATCCATGTATCTAGGTACAAGGAGTAGAGGAGGAGGAGAATGAGCTGTAGCTCTCTGGTGATAGCTGTGGGGTTGGACTATGGCGCGGTAGGGCTGCCAAAGTAATTATTCAGGAGGTGATTGCAAGCTCTGTGTGTGTGTGTGTGTGTGTGTGTGTGTGTGTGTGTGAGCAAAGGTCTCAAAGAATTGCAATGGCAGACGTTAAGTTAGTTGCAACAGGCTAACGTATTACAAGTGTTACAGTATTATGTTTGATCATGCAGACACAGGTAATTCTCCCTTGAAGTAACTGGGAAGGCCATGTGATAACTGATAGTAATTGTTATTCAAGTATAGATGTGTGGTAGATAGTTAAAGTAGTACCTGTGGGAACAGAGAGGGGTGTCAGATGATTCCAAATAAATGTGGTAGTTCAGATGTGTAAGGTTAGGAGTAGTAGAATAGGCTTTTATTCTGGGAGTGAACGAGGTTCTGCTATTGGAGAAATATGAGTTCAGCTGATTACTAGTATGACATCAATGGAAGTGAGCTGCAGGATCTAACATTTATGATGAGAACCGCCTGATAAGTTGTGACTCCATTGACACTAGAAGAGAGGTGGTTAGGACTACTCGCTAACAGTTGGACCAGGCAAAAGCAGCAATTAGGGGTTAATCATGGAAGGGAAGTCCACTGTTTGCTGTGAGTTGTGCAGAGTACCTAGGATAATTGGCAGCAAGTGTAACCCTTACAGGAGAAATTATGCAACTGGGGTAAAGGGAATAAAAGCACTTAAAGGACATGAGCAGGAGGGTAGGGGGTGGGTGGGTGGCAGGGATAATGCTATGACAGCGCCACAGAGCGGCGCTGTCCATCAGATGCCAATAAGCAGTGGAGCCGGCCTGAGCAGTATCTCTCTTCATGCAGCGGTGAGCTCTGCAGACTGTGAAAGGGAGGGCAGTGGAGCCCTTGTGATCCTTCATTGTACTGTGGAGTGATGGCTCGGCTACTGAACTGGAAGAGCAGCAGTGGGAAGAGAAAATACAGGTGAGTGGGCAGGGTACAGATGAAGGATGGTTCCACCTAAAAATATTTACATGCAGGCACAATGGTAGCAACAGGACCCACCTAGATTAACAGAGTTCAGCAGGCTCTAGAACCTAAACAAACATACATACACATTGAGTAAATGCAGGGTGCAGCAGACTCTGAGAAAATACAAACAGGCTGTAAATGTCTTATAAAATAAACAATTAGGCTCTGTCTGCCGACATGAATGAATCTCCCCAGGCACAGAAACTACAATGCAGAATTCATGTAAATGTACTGAAAATGCTGCTATAAATTAACATAATGCTAAAATTCAGTCAAAGGAGCAAATAGAGTAAATGCAGATAGAGCAAGTAAACACAGGCAGGACAATGGGTTTATGCTGCTGTGCCACAGTACATAAGCGTGTAGTGTCCTGTGTAAAGAGCTTTAGAAATGGCACTAGATGCCAACCAGAAGTGGAGCTGAGCTGAGCAGTACCTCTCTTTGTACAGTAGTGAGCTCCGTGGGCTGTAAGAGGGAGGGCAGCAGAGCCCTCGCCACCCAGCACTGTACTGTGGGGGTGGCTCAGCTACTGAGCCAGAGGAGCTCTCTTCATGCAGTGGTGAGCTCCATGGACTGTGAGAGGGAGGGCAGCAGAGCCCTCACCACCCAGCACTGTACTGTGGGGGATGGCTCAGCTACTGGGCCAGAGGAGCTCTCTTCATGCAGCAGTGAGCTCCATGGACTGTGAGAGGGAGGCAGCAGAGCCCTCACCACCCAGCACTGTACTATGGGGGATGGCTCAGCTACTGAGCCAGAGGAGCTCTCTTCATGCAGCGGTGAGCTCCATGGACTGTGAGAGGGAGGGCAGCAGAGCCCTCACCACCCAGCACTGTACTGTGGGGGATGGCTCAGCTACTGAGCCAGAGGAGCTCTCTTCATGCAGCGGTGAGCTCCATGGACTGTGAGAGGGAGGGCAGCAGAGCCCTCACCACCCAGCACTGTACTGTGGGGGATGGCTCAGCTACTGAGCCAGAGGAGCTCTTCATGCAGCGGTGAGCTCCATGGACTGTGAGAGGGAGGGCAGCAGAGCCCTCACCACCCAGCACTGATCTGTGGGGATGGCTCAGCTACTGAGCCAGAGGAGCTCTCTTCATGCAGCAGTGAGCTCCATGGACTGTGAGAGGGAGGGCAGCAGAGCCCTCACCACCCAGCACTGTATTGTGGGGGATGGCTCAGCTACTGAGCCAGAGGAGCTCTCTTCATGCAGCGGTGAGCTCCATGGACTGTGAGAGGGAGGGAATGAGGAACCTCTTGTTCAAAATGATGTAAGGTGTGGAATTTAAGGTTAATTTACCATCTTGGGTCCCACCCCCAAACTGCCCTGTTTCTTTATGAGCCTCTTATGTGATACGGTGTCAAAGACTTTGCTGAAGTCTAAGTAGGCCATATCCACTGCCCCACCCTGACCTATTTCCCTGGTCACCCAGTCGAAGAAATTGACCAGGTTCATCTAACATGACCTCTCCTCATGAATCTGTGCTGCCTCAGATCTCATAATCTGCTGGATTCAAGATACTCCACTAGCCTTTCTTTTAAAAGAGTCTCCATTGCCGGACCATTAGTGCAGCAGTTGGATTTCCGCTTGCGACACAGATGACCTGAGTTTGGATGCAAGCTCGGGAGTCGGAGGACCTGCCAGGAGGAGGAGGAGGAGGATCAAGTGCCCGACTGACTGCTCTCCTCCTCCGGGGGGCAGGATGGGAAAGTGCCGGCTTTGCGATTGGCCCTTAGCGAAAGCTGGGGACCAATGCAGGTGAGGCTTAACAGTTCCAGGAGGTGTGCCAGACACGGGTGCGCGCGCCCACATGTCATTACATGCTGCAAGTGGATGCCAGAATCCAGTAGCCTGGCCCCACGAAGCCAAGTCCAGAGATCCACAACTGCTGGGCTAGACAACGTGGCACCATTCGGAGGGCTACTCATTCCGGGGTGAACGCCGTTGGGGGTGACGATGGTCTCGGGGGATGGGGAGAGGTGAACGGGAGGAAGGCGAGTCTCAAAAAAAAAAAGACTTTCCATTAACTTCACCACCACTGATATCAGACTGACTGGCCTATAGTTGCCAGTCTCCTCCCAACTGCCACTTTTATGAAGCAGGACTGCATCTATCTTCCTCTTGTCCTTGCCAGAACCTTGCTGAGCTCCCTCAGCACCCTTGGGTGAACCCTGTCTGGTCCCATAGTCTTATCCACTTTCAGATTTGCAAGTCCTCTCATGACTCTTTCCTCTGTGACTGGACTTGTGTCCATCCCCCAGTGATCCTGCTACCTTTATGTGATCCATCCCCTGTCTTTCCATTGTGAAGACTGAGCAGGAGTATCTGTTCAAGATATCTGCATTTTCCTGATCCTCCTCCTCTCTGCAGCCCCCCCCCGCTGCCCTTCTTAACGTTACAATCCTTCCCCTTGTCTTCCTTTTTTCACTTATGAACCTAAAAATGGTCTTGTGTCCCTTAGCTACCTCTTTGGCTGTGCTTTCCTCAGTTTGTGCCTTTCTGCTCTTCACCACCTTTCCTGCTTCCCACTGCTTTTCTTGGTACATCTTCCTATCCTCTTCTCACTGCGTCACTTTGTACCTCCAGAATACTGCCTTTTTAGTCTTTACATTTGCAGTCAGTTCCCTCGAGAACCATAAAGAACCTCGGGCACTTCCTCCTGTTTTTGCTCTCTTCTTTTGCACAGAGGTTTCTTGCCTTCACTAAGTCTTCCCTTATTTTAGGGCACTGTTCCTCCACCCCACCCAGGCAATCCCCTTCGCCACCATGCTGTCTCTGAGGCATTCACCCCTTTTTTTTTTTAATCTGCTCTCCTGAAGTCCAGGACCCTCGTCCTTTTGTGGTTTGGCTCTGCCACCATCCCTATGTTAAATCACACTGTATGGTGATCACTGGTCCCCAGGTGGCATCCCAACTTGACATGTACAACATTGTTTCTGTTTGTGAGCACCAGGTCCAGTACTGCCCCATCATGAGTGCGCTCCCTATTTGCCTGAGAAATGCCCCCTGCATGGAGTTTAGGATGTCCCCGCTTCTAGCCGAGACTGTGGCTGGGAGGCTTCAACCTACATCCATCAAATGTCTGCCGAAACGTCATTTGGCACCACCACAGCAATATTCCATGCCACAAGTGACAAAGTACATTTTGGCCAGGAATTGAAAACTGACAGTGGTCACATACATGAGGTGATGTAAAGAAATGGCTGTGTTGGACTTCCAGTGACGTCATGCAACTGAATGGTGGCCTGAAGCAGAGCTCTACTGCCTCGGGTGTTATTTTGTAAAAATCAGTCACCATCATGAGTGTTTCGCATTGTGAAAAAGTAATCTTAGCCTACCTGAGTCAACTGGGGTATGGTCCAAACAAAAAAGAAGATGAATTTGGAGGCAAGGAGAAGACCTTTGGTGGCAGATGATCAATGGCCTGTTGGTCCCTCACCATCTAGATCCTCGGCATTCACTGGATCCACAGAAGAGTTGAATGGCTCGGGGTCTGACACTACATCTAATTTTACTAAGGCTGATGGCCAGCGTATTCTGAAAATATTGCATAGGACAGATTCAAAAATTACAGGAATGCAAAAGGATTTCAAGAAGCTAGACGCACATACTAGTTCCACGGAGAACCACGTGGAGGTACTCCAGATGGAGCATATGGTGTTCAGACGATCACTGGCCTACTTACACAGGAGGGAGAGAGATCTGACCCTTCATGCAGAGGATGCTGAAGCCAGGGCTTGTTGCAACAACATACAAGTCTTTGGTATACCAGAGGGGGTGGAACAAGATAACATGGAAGACTACTTGGATTGTTGGCTCTGCAAGGAGTTAGACTTAGAGGAGGACTTTGCCTTGGAAATTGAAAGAGCTCACGGCACAGTTGCACCCAAACCAAAACAGGGTGCGCCCCCAAGGTCCATTCTTATTAAATTTCTCCGGTACACCACTAAGGAGAGGATCTTGTGACTAGCGTGGACAAAAAAAGACCTTAACTTGGATGAACAAAGGATTTATGTTGACCAGGACTACCCACCCCTCATGCTGGTCAAACAGAAGAAAATACTTCAGGTGGTCAAATCTCTCAGAGAAAAAGGTTTTAAAACTTATCTTCGGTATCCTGCAAGGCTATGGGTCCAGGACAAATAGGGAGTTAAATGTTTTGATTCGCTCCTTGCAGCCACTCCTTTCTTGGATGCCGTGGGAATCCCGATCCCAGATACAACGGAGGATCAGGCAAAACAGGAGATAGAAGATCTGCTGTGGTCCATTGCCTCAGGAGGAAGACGCCGGCCCAAGAGAAGATCAGAAGCACTGCTCCCCTTACACACTGACCTGGCTAAGTGGATCCACACAAAAAAAACAACCTGAAACACTATGAAATGTTTACCTTTTCTCTGGGTGAGCATTTTGCCATCCTGATTGAGCTCCTAAGGTGGAGTTTGGAGAAGAGGGTTGCTTTGTAATCAGTGGTTTGGACGCTCCTACTTATTTGCCCCATGGTGAACAACCCTTCTATTTCACACTGAATTTAGTCCATTGGGCTGTCGCCTATCAGGGTACTCTTTCTGCTAAGAATCAGTTTCTTGTCAGTATGTTTATGGTGGGATCTCTCCTGAAGGTGTCCGGCCTTATTTTGCTTCCCCTGTGGCATACATAGAAATGCCTACTCGGCGACTTAAAATGATTCTTTTCATTACTAGAACGAGGACCTATTAAATCCCTGTATGGAGCTGAGCAAGTACTTTTATATTTTCACTTTGATAGTGGTTTGCTTAACAGGGTCCAACATTATTATATTCTTTTTTGATTGTGAGATGTTCAGGGTTCCCCAATGGCACAAGCAATCTCTTACTTTAATTTATCTCTGTAGCAGCTCTGAACATTAGGGCTCAGTGGGTATTATTAACAAGTATCATTCGATATTTTAGTAGGAGTAATTGAGTACTGAAAGGGTCACTCAAGAAATTTATAGTTATACTGCTGCAGTTTTAGGCAGCACAGATGAGTAGGACAACTTATCTTATCATATTGTTTTAGTCGATTTGATTTATTTTAACAGCTTGGCGACTGAGGAAGATTTTGTGAATTGTGGGGGGTAAATAAGCTAAGGTCCTGGACTGGGGCATAAATCATGTCCCACCTGGACGCCAGATTAAAATATAACTGAGTTAGGGCCACCCATCTTAAGTAGTTGCACCTGAAGTTCTCCGCTCAGGCTACCAGACTACCCGGAGTGTTCATTTAAAGGAGAAGGCTTATACTTTCAGCGGAGGCTGGAATAATAAACCTTAAGCACTATTTGTGATTCTTCTCTTAGCCCAACTTGACACTGTGAAGTAGTGTCTTTCCACCCTAGAGGCTTGCTTTACAGCTAAACCTCAATAGCAGTGATAAGATTTTTTCGCTACCATGGTGTAAGGAGGTGTACAGTGATTTAACTGTTCTCCTCACTCTTGTTATGACTTGTTGTTTGAGTCCTGTTGGTTTACATGTTCCGAAGTGTTTTTCTATCCTTTTCTTGTTTTTTTATATACTAATGTTCACACATTATATACATGCAGGGAATGTTACAAATAAACAAATGGTATTTTGGGGGAGGGGGGATTTATGACATGAGTACACAACATTTTTATCATGGCGTCTCTTAAGAGTTGTTCAATTAACATCAAGGGTATAAATAATGTTGTTAAGAGAGCCACAATACTACAAGAACTTGGAAGAGTGAAATGTGACATTGTTTGTATACAGGAAAAGAAGCTCTCTCAGATAGATCATCATAAATTGAAGAGATCATGGGTAGGAGCAGTTTTCTCTGACTCACATCCAAGATTGTCGAACTTGGGGGAGGCCATCCTGGTAAGGAGGGAACTTCCCTTTAAGGTATGTGGTGTACGGACAGAGGGGTTGGAGCGTATGATTCTATTGTCAGGAGAATTCAGAAGTCATCCTCTCCTTATTGCTTCTATATATGCTCCCACCCCCCAACAGGGGAATTCTTCAGATATCTTTTTTGCACCACTTCAGCCCTCCCTATGGGCCAAATTATTCTGTTGGGGGACTGGAATTGTGTGGAGAACTTTACATTGGATAAGAACCCAGCCCATCAGGGAGGAGAGCTTGCAAGTTCCAAATTGCTCAGAACATTGATCTCTGAGGCAGGTTTAGTCAACCCTTGGCGATTACATAATCCAGAAAACAGAGATTACACGTTCTACTCCCTCGCGACTAACTCATATTCCAGACTTGACAGATTTTATACCCAGATGGCACGGGCCCACTCATTTTTTGATATGGACATACACCCAGTCACATTCTCTGACCATGCTATGATACAAGCAGTGGTGAAGTGGAAGGCTGGGTGGGGGGAGAGGGGGCTGGAGATTTGATCCAGGTTTACTCCATGACAAGACCTTTGTGAGTTCACTCAGAGAGATGATTAAAAACTATCTGAAGGAAAACCTTGAGGCGGACTCTTCCCTCAGATTTATATGGGATGGCTTAAAGGTGGTTCTGCGTGGCCACATTATTAGTTTTTCTTCCCATAAAAATAAACAGTATCAGAAACAAATTGACCATATTTTGGAAGAAATAAAAGATTTGGAGAGAGAGCATAAGAGACAAAGGGATAAGGTCTTGCTTCCCAAATTACAAGATGCCAGGGCAAGATATAATAATTTGTTGCTGAGGTGGACTGAGAATGGCTCAAGATACACGAGACAGAAATACTATGAATCAGGGGAGAGGGTGGGCAGATTGCTGTCCCTCTGCCTAAGGAAGCAGGAGGCTGACAGATATATACCTAGAATTAAGAAGAGGTCGGAGACAGGCAAAATCCTTTTCAACCCCACTCAAATTGCAAATGAATTTCAGGAGTTCCATGCAGGGGTCGATCTTAACATTGTTTTACTTGCCCAAACACTAGTGCAAATTGACCAGGGCTAGTGCAGCCAACTCTCTACTTGCCCATCTTGACTAGTGCAGATTTTCATGGCTGTTAATGAAATTAAAAAAGTCTCTACTTTACCATTCTCTAATCCTCATGCTAATCTCTCTCAATGTTCCAGATGGCCAGGTGTGACTAACAGCTCATTAGGAGCTGCAATTATCTGGCAGTTCAAGAGAGGGATCTGACAAAAGACTCAATGTGAGTCATTATCACTCCACTGCTAAGACTTTCAGTTAGTGTCCAGGGTGTGATCAAGTGTAGAGTGCTGTTAAGTCACTAGGTTCCAGTTTTCTGATTGTGTCTATGTCTAACAATTTGTCCAATATTATTAAGACCAGTGCCCCCATTTCTCTACATTTTGAGTGTTTGTATCCAAAATTTCAGTGACAAAATGCAAAGAGGCATACAGGATCGGCCCTGCAGGTGGTGGGTTTTATTCCAGCCTCACCATAACTTCTATCTTCCCTCCAAATCTCTTAACTCTGTTCTTTCCCTGGACACCACTGCAGACCAGACTCTGAAGTGACCATCCATAGATGCCATTACCAGCTCTTCTAAATGGACCATGCCAGCCATCACCATCCATACAGTTCCACCCGTATCCCACTCAGCATGTCCTTTCAGCCTAAAAACAAAGCTTTGGATCATGTATGGTACAAAAATAAACTTTGATAAAATACATAATTTGAAACCTTGAAATAGGCATTCCTGGGGTGCATAGATCATCCTATACAGAAACAGAGATAGTATAGCATTATGCCTGTGTACTGTTTCCCCTGGGCTGATGAAAGGACAATGTTAAAGAAAAATATGTTATTGCTGGGGCAGAGCATATTAAAATCAATACTTTTACAAATAAAAATGCCATAGTTTTCTATTTCCCAAGCCCCTTAGGGTTGTCTAGCCCCCACCCCAAAGAAACCTTAGATGTGCTCCTGGCTCACTTGAGACTGTACAACAACTTTCAGAAGTGCAGGTCTCCAGTTGACTATAGGATGGGGGCTGAGAGTGTCTTTCTCTGCCTGACTCTGTTCATTGCCCTGTGAGCGGTGGTGACAGTGTGGTGAGGTGCATGATGATGTCAGTTATTGTGTGTACAGAGTTAGGACCGCTTGATTGAACATTTGCTGTTGTGATGTCTTCTCTCTCCATTTGGTGGTGGTGGGGGCAGAAAGAGGAAGAGAGGAGGCCATGGTACAAAACAGTGGGGGCACTGTCTGTGATGGCATTGTAGTCTTTTTTTCTGCTGTGGAGCTGGAAGTAATGTGGGAACAGGATGAATGTGCAATAATCAGAGTATTTCTTGGCTTTGCTTGCATTGTTTCCTGTATAAGTGGTCAAAATTTACCATTGTAATTAAGGGCTAGTGCAACCATCTGCGGGCTAGTGCAACTTTGAATCAACTTGCCCTGCTGGCTAGTGCAAAAAAAGAGGTTAAGGTTGACCCCTGGTTCTATGCTCATTTATACTCCAAGGAGAGAGGGTCAAATCATGCCCAGTTGGTGACTGATTTCGTTCAGAAAGTGGAATTACCTTCCCTTTCAGAAGTTCAGAAAAGGGGGTTGGAGGCAAACATTAGAGAAGGGGAAGTGAGAATGGTTATAAAATCCCTCAACACAGGAAAGGCCCTCAGACCTGATGGGTTCACCGCAGAATTTTTCAAACATTTTGCTGCAGATTTAACCCCTATATTGACTAGAGTTTGTGATGAGGCTCACAGGGAGGTGCTATGATCACATTAATTCCTAAACCAGGTAAAGATCACTTAGAATGCCCCAGTTATCGGCCCATCTCCCTAATAAATCAGGACGAAAAATCTTTGCTAATATTCTGGCCATGCCTTCGTAGTTGATCCTCCCTGGTTCACTCAGACCAAACAGGTTTTATCCCAGGGAGGCATATTCAGGATAATAGTCGTCTCCTGCTTAATATGCTTTCCGCCTCCAAGTCCTTCCCATTGCAGACCTTACATGCAGTTATTTCTTTGGACGCTGAGAAAGCGTTCGATCGCTTAGACTGGGTCTTTTTGGACCTTACTCTTAAAAAATTTGGCTTTGAAGACAAATTTAGAAAATGGATTAGGAACTTATATATTGAACCATGATCCCAGGTCAAGGTGAATGGGATTCTCACAACATGATTTAAGATAGAGTGGGGAACCAGATAGGGCTGCCTACTCTCGCCCTCTTGTTTGCCCTTAGCATAGAGCCTCCAGCCACTTTTATTAGACAAACACCTTTCAGGGCATCAGGGTGGCTGGAACAGGACTTAGAGTTTCACTCTATGCTGATGACACTCTTCTATACATCACGGACCCCATAGGGCAAGCCCCTTTTTCAGATTCTATGCTTAAAGACTTGGGAAGGTGGTGGGCTTCAAAGTAAATGAATAAATGGAGCTTTTGCCTTTGGAACCGCTCTCACCGGGGAATCTACCAGCAGTGGGTAAGTTCAAATGGGCAAAGGATGGCATTAAATATTTAGATATCTGGATTCCCCTGGGAAGCAAGTAAGTTATATCTGACCAACCATTTTAAATTGATACAGGTGGTTCAGTCTGACCCTATCCATTGGAATGAGCTCCCTCCCTCTCTCCTTGCTGGGCTGAGTAGAATGCATTAGAATGAATGTTCTCCCGTTTTCTCTTCCTGTTCCTTTCCCTGCCCCTAAAACCACCTGGAGTATTTTGGAAAGCCTTAAAGTCTTCAATATCAAAATTTATTTGTGCAGGAAGGCCGCCTAGGGTACGATGGCAAACTTTATTATGAGCAAAGACGCAGGGGGGACTTGGACTCCCAGGCCTGTGCAAATATTTCTGGGCAGCAAAGCTGCAAGCTCTGCTTCCCCTGATGACCACAGCAGACCTCCCCCCCCCCGGGTCGAAGTCGAGAAGCCCCACTCCTCCCTAGGTAATATTGGGGATTTAATTTTTATGGATAAGCCAGGTCTCAATAACTTAAGGTTGAACAATACATGGTCAGAAGCTGTCCAAGATACCTGGCTAACAGTAGTTAAGAAATTTGGAGTAGAACTGAAGGTGGGACCCTTTACACCCATCAGGGCTTGTATGGATTTTAACCCCCTTAACATGGACCTTGGGTTTTGTAGATGGGCTGGGAAAGGCCTGACCCGGGTAGGACAAATGTATATAGGTGACATAATTAAGTCATACCAACAATTATTAGTGGAATTCGAGCTGCCTCGATAAGATTTCTTTAGATATTTACACTTCAGGCACTTCCTAGTATCAGGCACTTCCTAGTAGAAAAAGATAAGAAGGCTAAGCCCGCAGAATGTACCAACCCACTTGTGGACTTTTTTGTGCTCCTGGCCTCTCAACCTGGGCCGCGAGGAATAGTTTCAAAGACTATGGCTCTCTTTTTGACTCTGGAGGGAGACTCCATGGGTTACCTTAAGACAGTTTGGCAACTGAAGGTGGGATGTGAGTTGCAGGAAACAGAATGGGATCAGGTTTGGAAAGGCATTCATTCAAAAACAGCATCTAATTTCTGGAGGGAGTTTAGATGGCGGGTAGTACTACGGTTTTTCCGCACCCCTGTAATTACCAAACATTTTTGACATCACTCCTCAGACCTTTGCTGGAGGGGTTGTGATCAGAAAGGAACATACACTCATATTTTCTGGGCATGCCCTAAATTGCAGACTTTTTGGAATCAAACTATTCACACAGTAGCAAATATTTTTGAAACACAGCTCTTGGCGGAGCTCCAAAATTGGTTGCTACAGCTATTTCCCCCTGGGATTAAATCAAGGCCACAGAAATACCTTTATAATATTGTGGTGGTGTCTGCCGTTAAAGCCATTACTCAAAAATGGTTAACACAAGATGCACCCACCATTGATTCTTGGTATTCTTTGTGCCTGCGTATATTAGAGATGGAGGAGTTCACAGCCAAATTATGGCTATGTAAAGACAAATTTATTGCCCGCTGGCTACCTTTCTTCTATTTTCAGGCAGAAAGAGATAACATGGATATTCTTGAAAGCCTGGCAAAACATGCTTAGATCAGACTTCGAGGTGGAGCTCTTGCAGCAGGTAATGCACATAGGACTAAAGCTGCCAGGTGTTAGGACCCCTCGGAAAAATTTTCTAGCTAGCAGTCTGTAGTATCAGACGTGGTATAAAGGAGGCAGCTCCCCCAGCACCATCTCAGTTATTTTCCTGCCGTCGACCCGCTTAGTTCGGCTCCTTGGATGCCTTGCTTCAGTAGTTGACCGCAGTTAAATAGTTACCTTTTTTCAACAGTTTTCGATTAGTTTCTTCGAGATTACCGCAGCTTGGAAGATCTCCGAGTTTCAGACCCTGATGTGCAAGGAGCTGTATCTTGTTTTTCAAAGGGACAGGGTGCAGCTGCGTACAAACCCCAAATTCTTGCCAAAAGTGGCGTCTGCCTTAACGGTGAACCAGGACATTTCAACTTCCGGTATACTACCCCCAGTTCTCCAATGGGGGGAGGCATTGTTACAATGGGCAGACTGGATGGGCCTTGCGGTCCTTATCTGCCGTCAACTTCTATGTTTCTATGTTTCTATGTTACATACTCTGGATGTTCACAGAGTCTTACATTTTTATCTGGACCGGACTTGTTCTGTTAGAAGAATGGACCAGTGTTTATTGCTTTTGCAAAGCATAAAGCAGGGGATCCTGTTACTAAACAGACACCAACCAAGTGGTTAGTTCACTGCATCTCCTTCTGTTATCAGCATCATGGCAAACCCTTACTAGGGTTGGTTTGGGTCATTCCACCAGGGCTATCGCCAGCTCTTTTGCCTCAATGAGGAGTGTTTCTGCAGTGGATTTGTGTGCCGTAGCCACTTGGAGCACTGTCCATACCTTTATTAGGCACTACAGTCTGGACATAGCCTCTAGGAGGAGAGCAGGCTTTGGATTGGTCGTTCTACAGGGACTGCTCTCTTAGGAGAGTAGAATTTCTTCCCTATTTCAGTCGGTCCTCCTCCCTTCTGATCTGGGCCTATTTGGGTTACTGCTTGGGACTCAGTCCTATGTACATTACCTGCTGCAAGAGCTCCACCTAGAAGTCAGATAGTACAGTTATGTAAGAACTTACCATAACAGTAGATCTTTGAGAGGAGCTCTTGCAGCAGGTGGCTTTCCCACCCTCCATCCCCAGTTCAATTATATTGGCATAATACTTCTCTCCAGCATGGGAGTTCCTTCTCGGTTCTCCATTACTTCCCAACCGGGTCTCCGATGGGGAACTGAGATGGCGCCGGAGACCGCCCCCTTTATACCACATCTGACATCGGGCGTGCCCAATGTTGGGGGCAGTCCCCCATTACAGGCTGCTAGCTAGAACATTTTTCTGAGGGTCCTAATGCCTGGTGGCGTTAGTCCTATGTGTATTACCTGCTGCAAGAACTCCTCTAGAAGATCTACTGTTATGGTAAGTTCTTACATAACTGTACTTTCTCTACCTCCTGCCTCCAGTTTAGTTAGAAAATATTCCTCAGACCTATGGGTTACTCCTAGAGTTGGCTGTTGGGTATTTCTGCCCCCAGGCCCGCCTCCCACTACTTCCTTTCATCAGAGACTACTATACATTATGGCAGGGATATTCAAAGGGTTGTGCACGGCCAACAGTGTTGCACCATGCCCAACCCACTGATGCACCTAGCACGATATTCAAAGGGGATGTTGTAGCGCAAATCCCGATCTGCTGCGTGGCACCATGTCTATGTATGCGGCACAAGTGTGGGGGGGCGTGCCCATGCATACTCGGCACATCCCGATATTCAGCCCAGGATGTGCAGTGCATATGCAGGCACACACCCGCCTTGTGCCGCACGGGGGGGAGGGGTGCATAGTTGTGCTTGAAAAAAAAGGAACAAGTCGGGGAACACCCACAGGCCGGCCGCCGTATTGCTGGGTGCAACACAGCAGCCACCTGCTGTGGGTGGCCACCCGACCTCCTGAGTCACAGGCTGGGCGTCCCCCCCCACGCCCGATCGCGAGCTCTGTAAATATTGAAATCCCCTGGTGGTCCAGTTGACCTGCTCCCCTGCCCGATCATGGGCTTAGTAAATGAAAATGTATCCCTGGTGGTCCAGTGGACTGAATCCCAGCCCGATCGTGGGCTTAGTAAATGAAAATGTATCCCTGGTGGTCCAGTGGACCGAATCCCAGCCCGATTGCACGCTTAGTAAATGAAGATAAATCCCTGGTGGTCCAGCGGTACCCCCTCCCCACCTGCCCACTCAGACCCACCACCCCACTCCCCCCTGGTCAGCGGCGAGCGGCAGCTCCTCAGCCGCAAGCCACCTGGCCACCCGCTGACTGACAGCATACAGTACAGCTGTACACCCATTGGTCCATGTGTGGGCTAATAGGCGGGTACTACACTTGAGTTATATAGTCTGATATGCGAATGAATTCCATTTCACATATCAGGACTGTAGTATAGTACGAGCCTGGTACACCCATTGGCCCTCGTAGTGGTCCAATCGGGTGTACAGCCGCATTATACTCTGTCAGTCGGTGGGCGGCTGGGCGGTTTACAGGGGAGCTGCTGCCCGCTGCTGACTGGGGGGAGGGTCTGAGTGGGCGGGTGGGGAGGGGTACCGCTGGATCACCAAGAATTTATCTTCATTTATGGAGCCCGCAATCGGGCTGCGATTCAGTCCACTGGAACACCAGGGATACATTTTAATTTACTAAGCTCACGACTGGGCTGGGGAGCAGGTCCACTGAACCACCAGGGATTTTACATTTTTACAAAACCCACGATCGGGCATTGGGGGCACGATGCCGCCGAGGGGCAGGGGTGTCGGTCCCCGACGGCTGCAGCCTGGCAGGGCGCCAGGTGCAAGTCACCGGGTATCGGCGCACCTGCATGCAAATGGGGCCATAATGACATGCAAATAGCCCCATTTGTGCCTTGCATGCATAATGGCTCCATTTGCATACCCACCACTGAATATCATGGTTCCTGCACCTAGCACAACCACACTTGTGCTGGCGCATCCCCCTGCTCCTCTCTTGCCACTTGCACTGGTGCAGTGCCACTGCGCCATGCGCAATGTGGGTGGCCATGGTGCCATATTCAACGGTGCTGAGCCATGGCGCAGCACCATTGAATATTGCCTAGGCCACGCCCTGGCACATCCCAGTTGCGCTGCGCCCAGGCTTTCGCCCCTGCCTGGCGCAGTCTGAATATCCGGGCCTATGTGTTCAATGCATAGGTGAGGGGTGCTAATTACACCCCTGTCAGATTCCCTATGTGGATGTTCTTGCTGTTTTAGCTAATTACATACATTTTATATTTTTATTTGTCTGTTACTGTTCGTTAATGTTTCTTTTCTTTCTTCTTGATACTGGGTTTTCTTCAAGTTGCATTCCATCAAATGAAGGTTTGGCATATACTCTGGATATGAAATCCCCTGGATCTACTTAACATTGAGAGATTTTACTTATGATGTATAAGTTATATCCTATTGAATTAATTTTGTGGGACTGAATAGACACACTAACTTCAACCCTAGGTTTTGTTCCTCACAGTCAGTATCTTTGTGTTTTGTTTATTCAATATGTCCAGGTGTTCTTCTTCTGAATATTGTTCAGATGTACAATGTTACGAATGATATATGTCTGGTTTTGTGTAGTAAGAAAATGTTAATAAAAAATTATGGTTTCAAAAAAAAAAAAGAAATGGCTATGTTAAAAATCTGGGGTGAAAATATAAAAAATTAAGAAAGTTAGGAGTGAACGTAGCGAAATGTCAACAGGTGCGCAGAACATTGCCATTTTGACACATTTTGACTCCAGATTTTCAACATACCCTTCTAATGAACCCACCTCATGAACAAGTATGGTGAAAATTTTGAAATCCGGCCCAAAAGGTGATTTCACCAGCCAACTGGGAAAGCACATTTCAGGCAGGATTTGGGAAATGACACCAGCATAGTTCATGAGGAGGGGTCTCAAAAAGGGTATGTTGAACATTTGATGTCATTAGGGTTCACAACCCCATGGCACACCCCTCAGGCCTGTTCCTGCATACAGGGTGGGGGTGAAGTCTTAGATTTGGGAACCCTAAGGTCGCATTTTCCTACTTTTGATGCTTTAACCCTAATAGTGCATTAACATAGTTTTTTTGCAGAGAATTTCCTTAATTTTTGAGAAAGTAAAATTTCCCTGCTTTTATCACATTAACCCTAATGGTGCATTAACGTCATTTTTTGCAGAGAATTTCCTTACTTTTTGAGAAAGTCTAATTGTAGGCTTGTTGCCTTGTGGGAGCACAGGGCCCTCTGGGCCCTGCACTCCCAACCATCCATAATTTTTCAAAGATTGTAATTGTATCTTAAGTTTCCTATGCTGCCATCACTCCATAATTCTCTACGTAGTTGCACATGGGAATGCAGGGCTATCTGTGCCCTGCACTCCCATAAGTCCTTAATGGTACTCATATTTGCATGTGGGAGTGCAAGACCCTCCCATCCATGCATAATTTTTGAAATAGTATACTGCTAAAGTTGTTTGCCTGCGCTCCCATCCCATAGTGTGCACAGGCAAAGAAATACCTGACATTTACATGTTATCCTAGAGAAAATACAGGGAAATCCCAAACCTGTGTAACTTGAAACCTCAAGGAGGCAGTACAGCGCAGTGGTCTAAGGCTCTGAGCTGCAAATCTGGTGACATCCAGCAGACCAGACCTGGGTTTGAATCCCACAGCTTCCACTTGCATACTGTGTGACCCTGAGCAAATCACTTAACCTCCTTGTGCTCCCAGGTTGCTCCTGTAAAAAAGCTTTCAGCTTAGTGTGCTATACCTGGTTAAACAACTAAATAAAAAAAAACAACTGAATATATTTTCACAAACCCAGCAAAAGGCACATCAGTGGATGAAGCCCTTTGCACCCTGAAAATTTAAGCACAATATTGCAAACCATTTCTAGCAGCAGAGTGACAAAGAAATGACTGGGTAAACCATCCATTACAATGTTATCATATGGGAAACAAAGCAAAATTTAACCCCAGAAAACTGCACAGCCAAGTAATATATATTTTCACCAAACCAGCAAAAGGCACATCTGTGGGACAATCCCTTTGTACCCAGAAAATTTCAGCCCAAAATTCCAAACGGTTTCTTTGCTTTGAAATGACAAAGAAACAGTTATATAAAAAATCCTTTTTCACAAATCGCGAAAGAATCCTTTGCCGAGATTCCTTTTCAGTAATTTATGTAAACAAAACTTCTTTCTGCAAATTGCAGAAAAGCATCCTGTTTCATTATAAAAGAGAATCCTTTTTCATAAATTGCAGAAAAGGATCCTGTTTCATGGTAAAAGATTGTATGCAGATAAAATAAACACATTTCTGAACATTTTTTTTAAACCGACCCCAGAATCCAATTTCTCGGGCCCTGATTAGGTAAACACAACTACTGGTGTTTACCAAATCCCTCTATTATTTTTAAAATTTAAGTTTGTTTGCCTCGCTAAACAAAAACAAAATGGTGGTAGCAAGAACAGGATTCCACATTTGCAAACTAGGATTCCGCATTTGCAGAACAGGATTCTGCATTTGCGAACTAGGATTCTGCATTTGCAGTCAAGAATCCTATTTAGAGCCTCACATCTAACTTTTCCCATAGGAATTAATGGGAAACTTTAAAATGTAATAACTTTTGAACAGATTCATTTTATTTCACCAAACCTTCAAAAGGCACCACAGTGACCCAATACCTATATAACCTAGAAATTCCAGATCACAATTCCACACAGTTTTTGTACAATGTGGTGACAAAAAATTTATAAAAAAACCCTAACACCAACCCTAATACCCCACCCCCACCATACAAGCAGCAACAAGCGTGGGGGATGTGCCTTGGGGTTGTCAACCCTAACACTCACTCCATTCCATGTGTAAGTAAGCTGAGATGGTTACAGTATAGGAGAGTGGGGTGAGTGTTAGGGTTGGCAACCCCAAGACACACACCCACGCCTGTTGTGGCCTGCACAGTGAGGGTGGTATGTTAGGGTTGGAAACCCTAACAGCACACTTCCAAACTTTTGTCACAGGAACCCTAACTGATGCATTAACAAAGTTTTTTTGCCAAGAATTTCCTTACTTTTTGATAAAGTATGATCGTAGCCTTCTTTGCTTGCTTTGTTACTAGCAGCAAAATCTACAAGCATGGAGCAGGGAAGGACCCCATCTGGCATGGCTGGTCTTACCACCACCTGCCAAATCTAACTGCAGTTGGTGAATAATGACTTGTCATTACTTTTTGCTTGTAACAGGCTGTGAATCAAAATACCATGACATCAGCTATCACACTATTAAACTGCCAATACCTCTTGTGGGACACAAGTGTTAGGGTTCATTAAACTAAACCACAAAATAAATCCACTAAGACAACACAATACTATTCAGCAGCTGCATAGCGATCAGCACACTATGAAAATAATAGTGGGATAACAATATGACCTACATTTATTGAACAACAGCTTCTAATTATACAGTACATGAATCTGGTTTGAAATTTAAATGCACAGTGTAGCAATTATGCAGTCTGCACTGAGTCACCATACTTCTCAACTGTACCTGATTTTCAGGGCCATCCCTGATTTTCACTCCAAAATTCTTTAAATCCCTCTTAAATTTGGCCTTTTTGTCACAGAAACAGGGCTTTGATACAACGTTTTGCCCAGACATTATTGCTACTGTCTTTTTCTCCAATGGAAAATGCACCTGAAATCACACCAAGCCTCAGAATATTACAAGCTTGTTGAACTGTATTTCTGTTTTGTTATGCCCCTTATTTTCCTTAATCCCTTGCTTTTTTAAGCACCCCATCCCTGATTTGCAAGCTAGAAGGTTTAGAGGTGATACCATACAACTACGTTTCCTGTTCCAGATGGGATTGCAATCAAAGAAAGATGATTCATAAATTTGAAATGAAATATTCATTGAATGAAGGAGCAGGTTTTTTGTTTTTACTTACTTTAACCTGGAAGATATTGTGCTGCTGGAGACAGTGCTGCTGGTGTGTGGTTCTGCAGACCCAACATCAACCTGACCCCTTCCAGGCCTGCTATGTTGCTCCTCTCTCTTACCAGCCGCCTGATCCTGCTGCTGTTTGCTTCTCTTCTGGCAAAGCAAGAAAGACCCAAGACTGTTGTGCTCCACTCCTCTCCACCTCTTTCTCTGATGAGTAGTGGCCCAGCCTGACCAGGTTCATAATGAGTGACCACAGGCAGCCACCAGAGGACCCTTCTCAGCCCTGTTGGTAATGTTGACACACTCCATGTAGATGCCAAGCAAGCTATGGTCAACAGTGCTTCCTCCTCTCTCTGTGGTGGCCTGCACTGACACCTGCAGTTTGCCCAACACCCAATGCTCGAGTTGCATGGTCCCCCCCCCACAACTCCCAGTCACACAATCCAGTTCAGCTGATTAAATAATTACAGCAAATGAAGTCCAGTGCATAGGGTCGGACTGGGAAGCAAAGAGCCCCCTTGGAAATGGGGCCATAGGGGCCATGATGCTGACAGCACAGTATGCCCTAGTGTACAAACTGTAACCTGGATTTACATTTAAAGTGCAAGTGCAATAAAATGTATTATAAATAGCATGGAATTATACCATATCAGGTATGGTAAGAAATGCATATCATGCAATGTGTGAAAGTGGCTCACCATAAAGTACATTTAAAAACTTAAAATATAATTTGTCTATGAAGCGAGCTTTCACAGTGGGAAACACAGCATAGGGTGGAAAACAAATGCTGAAACGGCAACCACCGATTACATTAATTTTATAACTTCCTTAAACTAAATGGCATAATACTGCCCAACAGCCACAAGAAGCTCAATTGGCCATATCATACTCTTAAATTCAGATTTCAGACTGATGTAGCCCTACTAACAGAATCAAGGACACTCAAAGTACAAAAATCAGGAAAACAATCTCACAGCTGTTTCCACCTGCAAATTAGTGACCCCACCACCCACCCACACAGACACACTGGGAGTAGGGATCTATCCCGAATCAGTCCCTACCTAAAGACTGAGAATCGCTTCTGCAACTGGATAAGAAAGGAGTAGTTCGAGCTCAGGTTCTGAAACCAGAAGACCCAGGTACATATTTTAAGTAGTAGTCAGTTGTCACTTTTTATTTCTGAAGTATTTTTCTTTTTCCTTTTGATCATTAGAGAGTTTTCTGTGTGATAATATTGTGCTGAATGTGAAGAACAGCTCTCAACCTTTCAGCTGACATATCTGTCTTTATCTCCCCCACTACATCATCAGCATTGTGATCTCACTGACTATGACATCACAGGCAACTGACCTGACAGCTACTGAGTGGCTGTTCCTAAGCAACACTGATGTCACAGTCAGTGACATCACAATGCTGATGATGTAGTTGGGGGGGGCAGAGACAGATATGTCAACTGCTAGTCAGAGTTCTGTCCCACACAGCACACTTACTAACATCAGGTAAACAATCTTCTACTTAAACAAAGGGAACAGAAAAAGTACCTCAAATGTAAAAGGTAATGGTAGATTGCTTTTGAAAACTAATATTAGTTTTAGGCAGTACACTAGCTCTTTAAATTATCTTTAGACAATCCAGCAGCAAAAATGGATAGAGGATCAAAACTACCATAGATGCTGTAGCTCGCTGAAGTAGACTGTCTCTAGGGAAATAAATTGTATAATAAAAATTGATAACAGGCTACAATTACCCGATTCTAAGCTTGTATTTGTTTTGCACCAATATTCAGTACTAATGATTTGGCAGCTTTAATAGAAGGGGTGTTATCTGAATACTATTACGAAGTAGCAAAGCTGACAAATAAGTCATTTTGGCCCTGGAAGCTAGGTGTGAATCCCATTTGGATTAACACCGCATACAAAATACATTAAATGCCCATTGACTGCACAGAAATAATCTATAACATCACAATGCAATTTAAAACTTTAGCCTTGTATAAGTACAGCAGTACAGACTATGGCGTGGTCCACAAGCAAAACAAAACATCACAAACTCAATAACTAAGGGAGAGAGTAAAGATCCGTTATGTATTTCCACAGTATGGTGTATTAGTGTAATTCAAATTTAAACATCCCATCACTAACAGGGGCACTATAAAATCTTCATATTGACATCAGTAGAATACTACCACGCTCATTTACAGTTCCGTATATTGAACTGACCGAATTCCCCGAAAGTGGAAAATTACCAGCCAGTGTTACACTGCCATGTAACTGAATGCAACTCAAGCCTAAACAAATGTAATGTGATCTAAATGGATTCGAAATGAATTCTTTAGGGCTTGAACTCGAAAGGCAATTAAACAGTTTGGTACATCCGTCAACACACATCTTATTGAACTAATATAAATTCCACCTCAAAAGGTTTGATTAATTAAATGCACCAAGATGAAAGAATTGCTATGCAGTAACAAGCAGCCTCAAAGCGGATCACGGATCCAGCCCACCAAATCTTGTTGTGTATACATGTATAGCACATGAGGATGCAATTTACAAAATGCATGTCAAAATCCTGACAAAAGCTACAGTCCATTAACCTTAATTCAAATATGCAGGGCAGGCATCTGTAGTGCTCCTAGTCCACATCGCATTTCCTTTTCACTCACCTCACCACTGCTGAGGAGGTCAAAGTACAACTCTGCTGCCCAGCTCTCCGCTCTCACTTCCAGTCCTGGCTGACTCACATCAGACTCGCTCCCACACAGACTCTTCCTAGTCTATGACTCTCTGACTCCCGGTGACCGTTTCCTAACACGGTGGTGCAGTGACAGCATTTCTTCTTCAAAGGAAGTCTCACTACCCATGACCATGACACAACTATACGCCAGCAATGCTGCTAGTAGTATATGTGCATACTAACTGTAAAAATTTGACATCAAAAAATGACGTACGATTGATTTCCAGATATGACATAATGTCCCTCCCTTTTTTGATTGATGGCCAGATGTGACGTAATGCCCCGCCTCTTCCACATGTTCCAGAAATTACGCAATGGCCCCTCCCCTTCCGTATCCCGTGTGCATCGGAAATTATGCAATGTTCCACCCCCTCCATGTGGGCGCCTGATATGATGTAGCACCCCACCCTTTTCATGCCCTGTCCACCAGAAATGAACAGCACCGCCCTCACCCCCACCCCATCCATGCTGTGATGCAGTTAGGGGTGGAATGAAGGTTGGCTTGTCTGGGCTAGCCCCGGACATATTAGAAGGGTTATGCTGATAAAAGCATTTAGCGCTGTTCCTCCATAGTTGGTTTATGTTTTGCTCCTGTGTGTGTGGCTTGCCTGAGGAAAACAGCAAAATGGATGAACCTAGCCTATCAACATTTGCTAGTGCCACACCGGAGGATTCTGTTATGACTGAATTGATTGAATCATTCTTGAAACTTGGTTTGCATGATAATCATAAGTGTGTTAATATGGATGAACAGTGGGTAGAATCAAATGTTGAAAAATGCCCTGATGAAAAGTCCGCATGACAGCAATTCAAGTGCCACCTGAAAAGAGTATTATGTTGGACCTGATAAAGGGTATTCTAATACAGCTACTGCAAGACTTGATGGCTCAGGACTTGAAGATAAACTGAGGGATTCACCACAGAACACCCCTCACAGCTAAGCCCTAGTTGTTTATATGAACCGGAGGAGGGGTACTGGGAGCATGCTTTTCCTGAAGTCTGTGACAGGTTGTACCCGTGTTGGATCAAGCTACTAGTCGAATCAACAGCATGGAAACTCAGGTGCACAGCATCCTATTTTGATACAATACAAGCTATAAATGACACTTTGTTTGAATTTAAAGAGATGCCATGTATTGCTAAGGGATTTGACACACTGTATGAACAGTTGAGTGTAACACTACGGAGTGCTGTTGAAGAAGCAGTTTCATCAGGAAGTTGTAAAAAATATTTTAAAAGCCCACTGCAAAAAGGAAGCCCTGTGCCATATTATATGTACTTGTATGATATTGGGAGTTCTGACGAGGAACACAGTACTGCATGGTGAGAGCTGTTAAGATGGGTACCCTATGGGGAAATCACCAAAGAATGTCTGAAAAGCAGAAAATAGAAAATCTTTTACAAACTTTGTTAACCATGCACATTTCAAACCGTGCTGCTCAAACTCCATGTAACCCTGTAATCTGTGAAAAACTTCAGTTTATACAGATTTTAATGAATGACATTTAAAAAGATGTACGCCGGTGTGAAATATTGAACATGAACAGGTGCCTAAATAATAATGTGTTAGAAACTATTCAAAATCTGCTACCACTAATATTTGAAAAAATGGATGTGGTTTCTCACAGCCAAGTATTGGTAGCTGTGACCTACATTGTTGATATTCGTTGTTATAGTTTAAAATGTCAAAGACAGGAAGATGTTAGCAATGTGATTGAATTTACATCCAATTTTCTTGTTACACAGCAAAACAAGGCCTGGCTTTTTTGTTTTAATATTTATAACGCAGTGTAACATTAATTCATCACAATGGTTATCACATGTTCTGTGTTGTTATATAATTAGGTGTATACATTGTGTGGTCTTTCATAATAACATTTTCACATCTGAAAAAAACACTGGTGTCCTGGCTGTTTTACTAAACAGTGGTCATGGTTGAGAAATTATTGAAAAAAATATATTATGACCCTCATACACCTGGTAGCTTAGGAGGTGCTCAGAGACTACATGGTGTGGCACTAGCAGATGTTGATAGGCTAGGTTCATCCATTTTGCTGTTTTCCTCAGGCAATCCACACACACAGGAGCAAAACATAAACCAACTATGGAGGAACAGCGCTAAATGCTTTTATCAGCATAACCCTTCTAACATGTCCGGGGCTAGCCCAGACAAGCCAACCTTCACTCCACCCCTAGCTGCGCCATAGCATGGATGGGGTGGGGGTGGGGTGGGCTGCTGTGTAATTTCTGGTGGACAGGGGCATGAAAAGGGGTGGGGGTGCTACGTCATATCAGGCACCCACATAGAGGGGTGGGACATTGCATAATTCCCGGCACACACGGGATACGGAAGGGGAGGGGCCATTGCGTAATTTCTGGAACATGTGGAAGAGGCGGGGCATCATGTCACTTCCGGCCATCAATCAAAAAAGGGTGGGGCATTACATCATATCCGGCAATAAACTGTATGTCATTTTTTGATATGAAATTTTGACAGTTAGTGTACATGTATACTACTGCTGCTGCTGCTGCTCACTGCACTGCCTGATCTCAGACTACCCGCTGGTGCAGAGGGAGGGCTGCAGAAGCCTATCTGCACTGCCCTCTGACCCCCAATGCTGTCTCCTTCTCTGGCAGGGTATATGAAAGGCAGCAGGCAGTTGTTACAATTTAAGGCAGCCAGGGATTTCAAAACTGGTGCCTTTTTGCAGTTGGATGATTGTCACCGGCTTAAAATGTTGGCAGCTGGACAGTGCAGCGGGCAGACCGCAGGAGTAGGTCCACGATTAAATAATTAGCAAATGAAGTCCACTGTGGGGGAAGGGCTGCAGAAGCCTATCTACACTGCCCTCCAACCCCCGATGCTATCTCTGGCGGCTTCTGTTTAAGGATTTTCAGATCATGAAAAAGAATCCTTTTTCATTACTCGTGATAAGAAAAAGAATCTTTTTTCATATTACGAGTCACAAAAAAAGATTTATATGAAAAAAAAATATTAAAACTATTTGCCACCGGTTAACTGCAGAATTCAACCGAGAGGGTCCTGATAAGCAAGCTACATGTCTCACTTTCAAATGAAGACATCATTTTTTTGACTTATTACATTTTGTTTCTCTTGCTAATTGTCACACAAAATCGCAGCCGCACGAAAAAGGGATTTAACATGTGTGTTAAAAGATTAATCCTTTGTGGCAAATGATTACCCATTTGCAATAAAGGATCCTTTTTCACATGGGACATCTAACTGCTCCCATTGAAAATAATGGAAAACTTTAACATTTAATAACTTTTTGAACATATATAACATTTTTCACCAAATGTTCAAAAGGCACATCTGTGACCCAAGGTCTGTTTGCTTTGAAAATATCAGACCACAACTCCACATCATTTCTGTGCAATGGCATGACAAAGAATTTGACAAAACATGGTAATTTTCATATTTTGTGATACTCTATAACTCTGCATCTACACACCTGACCAGAATGAAACTTGTCACATCAAGGGATCATTAGTCTCTGATGATGCATGCTAAATTTCATGTGAATTGGTTCAACGGTTGTGACGTTATTAAAGTGCAGAGTGTTGAATTTAACATACAAGTGACTGTTGAACTCTAAGCATAGGGACGCAACCTTGCCCCTATAATGTATTTTGTTTTGCAAATTTTGACTGCATTTCTCCTTTAATCCATAAAAAGTGGTGTGGTTCTAGGGACGTGGATAAGATGTACTATCTGCAGTTGTGGCAGTGTTCCTTTCCCCCTTTAAGGCTTGCTGGAACATCTTCAAGCTGGATCCTCCAACCCACCCACCCAGTTGGTAACTCCCTCAACACTGCACTATGATGTCATATCTTCCTTTCCACTGGAAGAAGGTTCCCTTCTTATCACTCTCCATGCTGAGTAGGCCCTTTGCTTCAAAATTTTTCAAAACTTTGCGAATCGACTTTCATCTTCAGGTGATTTTCGACTCCTCATCATGGACATCTCGAAGTGGGTGCAGAGTTTCTTTTTTTTTGCAGTTAATTTATTTTCCTCCTGGTCCCTGTCAGCAGTCCCTCCTGTCGGTCTCCCAGCTGCCCCATGGCTTGTCCCCCATGGTGGGGCGGTGGGGAGCCCCTCGACCCACCTCTCACAAGGATTCAGTGCTGGAGGTATGTTGCTGCCAATCGCGGGAGCAGCGCCTGCAGAGACCGACCGCCATGAAGCACGCCAGGACCTTTATCCACCTGATTTTTTGTTCCCTCAAGGCAAGGACATGCAGTGACGCCCAAGGAGCGAACGCGCATGCTTCCGCACATGTTCCTCTGAATGTCTGCCTTGGCTTCCCGTGCTGTAGCCTCAGCGCCCTAGCTCCCAGCCTCCACTAGGAATCAGCAGTGCACCGAGTGCTGGTGTCCCTCCTCCCCAGAGAAGGAGAGCAGTCCAAAGGATGCTCGATCCTTCTCCTCCCCGCCAACCCCCAGCGGCACATGCTCATTCCCGAACACGGGTCACCAGCGTGGCGCAAGGTAAGGTGTCCAGTGCCTCAGCCCTCGGCACCACTGGGCCAGCAGTGAAGTGGGTGCCGAGTTTAAAAAAATGTGACTGTGGGTAGAAGATGTCCCAGATGGACCTGCACACCTCATGCGTCTACTGCCTAGGCCACGAACAAAATCCCCAGGTGTGTGGCCTGTGTCACACCTTGCTTCCCAGTACTTTAGAAAACCAGCATGCTGGGTTAATTTTATGGTGCCCAGATGAATGGGATCCCCCTGTCCAGTTGAAAGATGCCCATTGGACAGGCTCCGTGGCTGCAGGGTCTGCTGAACAGTTTGCGACTTTTGAAGAGGTGGTGGCTCATGCCGCGGAGCATGCCGCTTCAGCCTTTGTGCTGCTTTCCTTTGGTGCCACCTTCATGGGGGCATTTAGAGATTTGTGCCAGTTCCCTCCCATCTTTGGGCAGGGCCTCTCTAAGGGCACAAAATCCTCCAAATCTTCAAAAAAGGAGACTAAAAAGAAGTCTCACCATTGATCATGGGATTACGAGCACTCTTGGGCCTCAGATTCACCAGTTCCTCTGAAGGTTTGACTATGGTCAACCCTTTGGCCCATGTTGCTGGCTCCATGGTCTCCTCATTGAGCCAGTCAGTTGAGATGCCCGTCGACCAACCTGTCAAGATTATTCTCGAGCCGGTCGATGCGTTGTCACCAGATGAGGCCGATACCACCCTCTCTAGGACTCCGGTCCTTCCTATCACTTCTCAGGGTGGGTCAGACCAATCTGCTGATCCAGTCCCTAACCCTCAGGAACTGATTACCCAGTAGGATCCTCGGCGTTCACTGGTTCCCTCCAAGTCTTGCCATTGGCGTCCCCTACAGTCAAGTTCAAAGTCTCAGTCCTATAATCCGGAGTCAAGTAGCCCATTCCGCTATTGATGTTTTCACTCTCAGCATTCAGGCAAGCAGTGCCACTGCTACTCTTCTTCTTCCTCCTCAGACAAGATGAAACTCCACTGCAAAATGCATTGGCACTATGAAGAACTCATGTGGCATCAGCTCATGCTTGCCAGGGCTAAGCCTGTTCCAGCTCTCACCCCAGCTCTTCTGTGGCTCCAACCACCCGGGCCCCAGCCTACTCCAGCTTGGCCGGTTCTGACTTGGCCTATTCCGGCCTCTCTGCCCATCCAGGTAGAGTCACTGACTAAGCAGCCACCGGTGCCCCCCCCCTCAAGAATGCCCGTACTGCTTCCGGGCTTTCTCATTGGCTGTTGGTCACCATGACTCCTGACAGACCCCATAGGGTCAGTGAGGACTTTGGCGGTTGACCACTTTTTGATGAATCCTTAGAGTCTGAGGGCTCCTCCTTGCATTCCTGTCTGTTGGATGCCAAGTCAGGAGAGGATTTGTCCATGGAGCAGGGTCCCACCTCTTTCAGGGGCTTGCTCTGTCTAATCTCAGAATCTACAGGACTCTAGATGGAGCCTGTCCAAAAACAGGAGAAGTACCCTTTGACTGAGATTCTCAGCTGGGGTGACTCCCCTGGGGTGGCCTTCCCGGTCACCGAGGCCATTCTTGGCCCCCTCTCTGGAGCTTTGGCAGCACCCTGCCTCTTGTACTGCACCACTGGCATGGATGGCCTGCAAGTATGCAGTCCCTACCGGTTCCCTGTTGGGTTTCACTGAACATCCCTTGACCGAGGGTCTGGTGGCTGACTTCATCTTTTGGCATTCCGGCAATGTCGGGGACATGGATAAACCTTCTGATAAGGAATCCAAGAAATTGGATCATATGGCCAAAAAGGTCTATGCGGTCTCTTCTCTTGGCCTTTGGCAGGCGAGTTCAGCCCTTTTGATGGCCCACTTCACTCATGCCCTCTTAAGCACTCTTGATGAGGTGCTTCCTCAGCTCCCAGCTGACTTACAGGCCATGGTCAAGCAAATCCAGGACAAGGGCCAGGCGGTGGCCAAGCAGCAGCTCTAGATAGCCATGGACATTGATGATTCCTGCACCTGGTCCATGGCCGCTGCAGTGGCCATGTACTGCAAGGCTTGGCTGCGGCTCTCCACCTTTACAGTAGATATCCAGCACAAGTTGGTGGATGTCCCCTTCTTGGGTACCAATCTGTTTGGGCCGGGGTGGAAGAATGCCTCAGTAGGATTGAGAAGTCCAGTGCCACCCTGGGCTCTGATGCTTCCACCCAGAGGGATTCCAAGGGCTCCAAGACTCAGAGGAAGAAGCCCTTTTGGACCCTCTCTGCCCCTGCGGCTAAGCCATCCCAGCCCCCGACTGGGCAGCAGGCACAAGCTTGGTGTCCTCAACTGAAGTCGGTTGCATCAGTCATCCACAAACCACGAGGGTCAAGGTCCCGCTGCTTCCTCAGCTGGTCCCTCCTCCTCCTCCAAGTCTGCCCAGTGATGGGATGGGATGGGGGTGCCTCCCTCATGCCAGTCCTGTCTACCCTAGGTCCTCCCATGGGAGTCCGGCTCTGTCACTTCCTTTTTGCCTGGTCCACTCTCACCATGGATAGGTGGGTCCTCAAAGTGGTCAGCCAGGGTTTGCCTCTGGAGTTCAAGGCTTACACACCTTGCCAAGTCCCCACCCCACGGGAGGACATGGTGTCCACAGACGTGCTGTCTGCCCTTTGCCAGGACATTGCCCAGCTCCTCCAGAAGGAGGTAGTGGCTCAAGTCCCTGACCCTCCAGTAAGCTCAGGGTTTGTCTCCAGGTACTTTCTGGTCCCAAAATGGACAGGGAGGCTGGTGCCCCCCATTTTAGATCTTCACGACCTGAAGAAGTTCCTTCAGTCACCCATCTTCAGGAGGGGCACTGTATCTCAGATCATTCCATCCCTGGAGCAGCACATGTAGTTCTGCTCTCTGGATCTTCAGGATACATTCTTCCACATCCCCATCTGTCTGTCCCACCACCAGTTCCTTCAGTTCAATGCAGAGGGGGAAGCTCTACAAGTTCCAGGCCATGCACTTTGACCTCTCCTCGGCTCCCAGGGTCTTCATCAAGTGCATCCCAGTGGTGGCAGCCTACCTGAGATGCCAACGGGTCTGGATGTACCCCTACCTGGATGATTGGCTGATAGCAGGTCCCTCAAGGGACTAAGTGGAGTGGTCCAGTGCTGTGGCCCTTAAGGCCTGCTTGCCCCTTGGCCTCCTGGTCAAAGAGGCCAAGTCGGAGCTCATACCATTGCAGGAGATATAGTTCATTAGGGGTGGAGCTTGACTCTTGAAGAACCAGAGCGCGACTCCCCACGGACCGGGCGGAGGTTCTCTCCTCCTTTGCCCGATGATTTCGGGTTGGGCAGTTGTGCGCTGCACAGGGTTTCCTGTGCCTCCTGGGATTCATGGTGGCATGCACAAGCATAGTCCATTGGGCCTGGTGGAGAGTGTGTTTTCTGCAGTGGGAGCTAGCCCGTCAGTGGTCTAAGTACAATAGCCACTTCAACCAGCCGGTCAGTGTCACCCAGCTGATGTGGGACACCCTCCAATGGTGGTTAGTCCTGGTTAGTCCTGGAACATCTGCAGGAAGGAATCCCATTTGTTCACCCAGAGCCGATGGTCACCATCACTATCGATGCTTCCCTGATGGGCTGGTGTGCCTACCTGGGGAGAATAGAGTCCATGGACTCTGGACCCCAAGGAATCCCGATGCCATATCAACCTGCTGGAGCTTCAGGCAGTTTGGCTGGTGCTGACAGCCTTTGCTCCACACATTCATGGTCAGGTCATTCAAGTCCAGATGGAAAACACCACAACCATGTACTACCTCAAAAAACAGGGCAGATGCACCCCATTCCTCTGTGCAGGGAAGCTCTCTGCATCTGTACTCTTGTGCTCAGCCTGAATGCCGATCTCTTGGCTATCTATGTGGCCGGGATATCCAACCAGCTGGCGGACACCCTCAGCCGGCTGGGCGAGGCATCTCATGAGTGGTCTGTCCATCAGGAGGTAGTGCAGAGTCTGTTCTCCTGTTAGGGCACCCCTCTAGTGGATCTGTTTGCCTCCAGGGAGAACGCAAAGCTGAGGCTGTATTGTGCCCACCCCCACAGCAGGGAACGCTGCAGGGGGATACCTTCTCGAGACACTGGGCCCTGGGCCTCCTGTATGCCTTCCCTCCATTTCCACTGATCAACAAAGTGCTGATCAAGGCCAAGAGGGACAAGGCACAGATGATCCTGGTAACTCCAGACTGGCACCGCCAGTTCTGGTACCCTGATCTCCTCAGCCTCAGCAACAGGCTCCCGAGGCATCTTCCTCTACACCGGGACCTGCTCTCTTGCAATCAGGGAAAGGTATTCCACCCAGTCCTTTAATCCCTGCACCTGACAACCTGATTCCTGAGTGGCTAGAATTCGCTGTTCAGGAGTAGAAATACAGGCAGACCACAAGAAGTTTAGTGCATAAAAAATGCCAGACTAGCATTTATCAATTCATTTTGATGTCGTAAAATGATTCCAGAACTCACAGGAGGTGAAACAATAGGCATAAGTTCAGCATCAAACAATAACTGCTGCACCCAGCAGTACTTCGCTCAGTGGGAGCACCCACTCTCTTTGTCATGTCTTCCTTCTCAGACCCTCAGTACCAGACTGACACTCTATCTGGCTCTCTATCTGACAACTAGCCCCTGGTGGTGGGCATTTATACATTTTATGTGGTGACGTCACAGTCAGATGATCCATCTGTTTTTCTTCAAACCAGAATAACACACTTTATTTTAAGGAAGTGTAACAATAAACATCCCTCACATGCAGACTGGATATGGTGCTTTTAAGGGAACATGAAATGAAGCCACATTGCCTTGTTTTTCAGGTTCAAAACATTACATACATACATAATGAGCCCTTATGAGGCTAAGCCCCTCCCTATAGGAGTGACATCTCATTTTTGGGTCACTATAAAAACAGGCAGCTTGAGGGCTGCCAACCCTAAAGAGGACCCTTACAGAATCGGGAGCTGGATTTTTGGGCCTACTTTTCCTGGTCCACCAGACTACCAACTTTAGCTGGTAAGCAGGGCTTCACTCTGGGGTAAATCTGAAAGATTCCTTGTGCATTGCTGAACATGTATTTCTTTTCATTTTACACAAGCACCTTGCACTTTATATTTTAACTAAAGCAGTGGACACACTATTTATGTGTAATTCCAGCTTTGCCGTATTTTTGTCAGGACGTAGGTCTGGCCTACATAAGAATTTTCTACATAAAACGCCCTCTATTTCACTATTCACTAACAGAGGCAATGTGGTTACAGAGCTACTGGCAAAATATCACTAACAATACTTCCAGTAGCTCTGTCTGTTATTTATTTTATTCTGCCTTTTTAAGTGGCACTCTATCAAATAAGGTTTTACATCATGAAATGGCCATTGTGTACTGCTAATGGTAGCCTCACCCTCAACAGGCACCTTTTGTATGCATTTGGTCTATTCTAGTATTTTATATGTACTGGAAAATGTCTACGTCCTAGAGGTGCACACAGTTTTAATATAAAGCACTTAATACCTTTTACTCATGTGCATCATTCTTCTATGTACTGCAGCATTTTATATCTTTTACTGCCCTTAATACACCTAATGCACTTTATATGTATCTAAATGCACTTTATCATATGCATTTCCTTTCTGAAGCATTTAATGCCATTGCATGCACCTTATACATCTTTTAAAGGCAATTTGTTTCAGGCTTCCAGGCCTTCTGCTCCAGTTTTTTGGGGGGTGGGGGTTAGAGAGACCTCAGCCTCCTCTTTAGGGAAAAACCTAAGACAGGGGATCACCCTGTCACAACCAACCAGTTTGGGCGGGGTGGAAGAGCGCCTCAATAGGACTGAGAAGTCAAGTGCCACCCTGGACTCTGATGCCTCCACCCAGAGGGATTCTAAAGGGCTCCAAGACTCAGAGGAAGAAGCCCTTTTGGACCTTCTCTGCCCGGCAGAAAGCCATCCCAGCCCCCGAAGTCGGTTGCCTCGGTGCGTCCACAAACCGGGGGGCGGGGGCAAGGTCCTGCTGCTTCCTCAGCTGGTTCCTCCTCCTCCTCCAAGCCTGCCCAGTGATGGGATGGGGTGCCTCCCTCATGCCAGTCCGGTCTACCCTGGGTCCTCCCATGGGGGTCCTGCTCTGTCACTTCCTTTCTGCCCGGTCCACTCTCACCATGGACAGGTGGATCCTCAAAGTGGTCAGCCAGGGTCTGCATCTGGAGTCCAATGCTTACACACCTTGCCGAGCCCACACCCCACGGGAGGACATGGTGTCTGCAGACATGCTGTCCGCCCTTCACAAGGACATTGCCCAACTCCTCCAGAAGGAAGTAGTGGCTCAAGTCCCTGACCCTCCGCTAAGCTTAGCATTTGTCTCCAGGTATTTCCTGGTCCCAAAATGGACGGGGAGACTGGCGCCCCATTTTAGATCTTCACGACCTGAAGAAGTTCCTTCAGTCGCATATCTTCTGGAGGGTCACTGTATCTCAGATCATTCCATCCCTGGAGCAGCACATGTAGTTCTGCCCCCTGGATATTCGGGACACGTTCTTCCATGTCACCATCCATCTGTCCCACTGCCGGTTTCTTCGGTTCTATGCAGAGGGGAAGCTCTACGTGTTCAAGGCCATGCCCTTTGACCTCTCCTCGGCTCCCAGGGTCTTCACTGGTGGCAGTCTACCTGAGATGCTGAGGGGTCCAGGTGTACCCCTACCTGGATGATTGGCTGATAGCAGGTCCCTCAAGGGAGTAGGTGGAGCGGTCCAGTGATGTAGCCCTTAAGACCTGCTTGTCCCTTGGCCTCCTAGTCAAAGATGCCAAGGCAGAGCTCATACCATTGCAGGTGATATAGTTCATTGGGGTGGAGCTTGACTCTTGAAGAGCCAGAGCACGACTCCCCACTGACCGGGCGGAGGTTCTCTCCTCCTTTGCCTGATCATTTCGGGTTGGGCTGTTGTGCTCTGCACGGGATTTCCTATGCCTCCTGAGATTCATGGTGGCATGCACAAACATGGTCCATTGGGCCTGGTGGATAATGTGCTGTCTGCAATGGGAGCTAGCCCATCAGTGGTCTCAGTGCAATAGCCACTTCAACCAGCCGGTCAGTGTGACCCAGTTGATGTGGGATGCCCTCCAGTGGTGGTTAGTCCTGGAACATCTGCAGGAAGGAATCCCATTTGTCCACCTAGAGCCGATGGTCACCATCACTATCGATGCTTCCCTGATGGGCTGGTGTGCCTACCTGGGGGGGGGGAATAGAGTCCATGGACTCTGGACCCCAAGGAATCCCAATACCATATCAACTTGCTGGAGCTTCAGGCAGTTTGGCTGGTGCTGACAGCCTTTGCTCCACACATTCATGGTCAGGTCATTCAAGTCCAGATGGACAACACCACAACCATGTACTACCTCAACAAACAGGGCAGATGCACCCCATTCCTCTGTGCAAGGAAGTGCTCTGCATCTGTACTGTCATGCTCAGCCTGAACGCTGATCTCTTGGCTAGCCATGTGTCCAGCATATCCAACTAGCTGGAGGACACCTTCAGCTTGGTGGGCGAGGCATCTCATGAGTAATCTCTCCATCAGGAGGTAGTGCAGAGTCTATTCTCCTGTTAGGGCACCCCTCTAGTGGATCTGTTTGCCTCCAGGGAGAATGCAAAGCTGAGGCTGTATTGTGCCCACCCCCACAGCAGGGAACACTGTGGTGGGATACCTTCTCGAGGCACTGTGCCCCGGGCCTCATGTATGCCTTCCCTCCATTTCCACTGATCAACAAAGTGCTGATCAAGGCCAGGAGGGACAAGGCACAGATGATCCTGGTGACTCCAGGCTGGCACCACCAGTTCTGGTACCCTGATCTCCTCAGCCTCAGCAGCAGGCTCCTGTAGTATCTTCCTCTACACCGGGACCTGCATTCTTGCAATCAGGGGAAGGTACTCCACCCAGACCTTTAATCCCTGCACCTGACAACCTGGTTCCTGAGTAGCTAGAATTCCAGGCTTTGGTTCTCTCTGAAGATGTCCTCACCATGGTTGAGGCTTCTTGGAAGGAGTCAATTCGAAAATGCTATGCCTTCAAATGGAAGAAGTTCTCCATTTGGTACCAGGGCAAGGGGCTGGACACCTTATCTTGCCCGATGGCTAGCATTCTCGACTACCTTTGGTCCCTCTCTCAGTCGGGCCTTCAGTCGATGACCCTTAAAGTGCACCTGGCAACCACCTCTGTGTACTGGGTGTGGGCTGGTATGCCATCGATAGTGCAGGATAAGGTGGTCTGGCATTTTTCAAAGGCCGTGACCACATTTCCCCTCCAGTGCATTAACCATCACCACCTTGGGACTTGTTGCTGGTGTTGGCAAAGCTCATGGGCAAGCCTTTTAAACCGATGCACATGTGTGAGATGTCACACCTGTTATGGAAGATCACCTTATTGGTGGCTATCACATCAACCAGAAGGATCAGTGAGCTCCAGGTGTACTCAGTGGAGTCTCCTTATTTGGTCTTCCACAGGGACAAGGTTGTCCTTCGCCCCAAACCAAAGTTCCTCCTGAAGGTTGTGTCTGAATTTCACCTTAACCAGTTGATCAATTTCCCAATGCATTTCACTAATCACACCTCGGAGGCTGAGCACAGGCTCCATACTCTGGACCTGTTGCAAGCACTTGCCTACTATAAGGAACACACGGCTGGAGTTTGGGAAGAAGTTCGCCAGCTATTTGTCACCTACGCGGAAGCTGCATCTGGCAGACTGGCAGTTAAGCAGATGATTGGCAGGTGGATTGTATCCTGCATCAACCTCTGCTATAGTTTGGCGGGTAGGGAGCCTCCCATAGGGCTATGGGCTTATTCCATCTGTCATACCGCTGCTTTGGTGGCTGCTTCCAGGGACGTCCCTATACAGGAAATCTGCAGGGCTGCTACCTGGAAGTCAGCACACACCTTCATTTCACACTACCACATCGACCTTGAGTCATGCCGGGATGCTGGTTTTGGGGCTTCAGTTCTCCAATCTCTGTTCCCTAAATATGGCATGTGCGCCTGGCCCCCTCCTCCCAGAGAACTGCTAGGAGTCTGCCAGAAGTGTGGATAGTACATCATATCTACATCCCTAGAAAAACAGGTTACTCACCTGTAACAGTAGTTCTAGGAGTGGTATATGATGTATATCCACAGTGATCCACCTGACCTCCCCTGGCAAGTGGCACACCATCTTGGTTTCAGCAGGTAAGATCCGATGTCATGGGGTGGTGCCAAGGGAGTTACCACCCGGGTGGGTGGGAGGAGCCAGTTTGAAGACATTCTGGCAAGCCTTAAAGGGGAAAGAAACACTGCCAGAAGTGTGGATGTATATCATACACCACTCCTAGAACTACTGTTCCAGGTGAGTAACCTATTTTTATTGTCTCCACTCAAGGAGGGGGACATGGGATCTTAACCAGCTAATGACACTTCTTGTACAGCCTAGACCAGGAGGGGCTTTGGGTGTTGGAGCCCACCTCTCCCCCCGATTGTCTGGGCTGCACCCTCTCCACCCCTTAGTTCACTCTAAAATGTCTGATATGACCCAGCTTGGGGGATGGCGAATCAGATGAGGCTGGTTACAGAGGGGGATTGTGACAGGCTAGGAAGATGGGGGTAGCCAGAGAGCTGGGGAGAAGGCTAGTCACTGGGGAAGGGTCAACAGACACAGGCTTACTCTGGAGCAGTAGATGAGTCTAAGGAGGGATTGAAAAGGCTGGCTCCAGGGGAACTTGATCTTTTCAGCCCGGGATTCCAGGAAGACAGCAACACCTGCCTACATTCCCATGAACCAGGGAGTTTCTCAAGGGGGAAGTAGCAGGGTGGGGGAGAGCAGGGGTGGAGTACGGGATAGAGTACATAGATTCAGCCCTGCTCGCAGGAACATCATGTTATAAGTCATGAGGGAATTTTCCCAGTTTTTCCTAAATAACACAAAGAATTTCTTAATTTTTTTTTTTTTGCTGGGTTTTTCACCCTGATCTGGTCTGGGATCATGGTGCCCAGGGGATCAGAGAGAGTAAGGTAGGGCATTGTCACAGCCATTGTTAGTGGGTGGGGTGTCATGCAGGGGTGTGGAACACTCTGAGGTGGAACCTAAAAGGGAAGCAAGGGGAACCTGGTACGACTCTGTCCTGACCCAAAGCAGAGAAAGAAGAGGAGGTCAAGTGGTTACACCTGGCATGTTAGACTATGACTCCTCCTTTTTCCTGGAGGGCTTTGGGGCAACTTATGGTCCCCCCACTGGCTCAAGGGTGAACACAAAGGTGACCCTCATGGAGTGGGGCTCAGTTTTGAGTCTCCTCTCTGAACACAATTCACGCACATGAATACCATTGACTTGAATAAACATACGGCTTTGGACATTTAATCCTTATCAAATGGTGTGGTTATTGTTTCCAGGGAGGGATACAGGGAATCCTAACCAGCTGACATGTAGTGACTAGTTTAGCAAATGAAATTGTACTTTATTGGTGGGTTCCTACTACATGGACAGAGACAGTCATTCAAGCAATGAAGAGATGTTTGGGGGTCAATGTTCACTAGACAGATGTTCAGGGAACTTTTGTGCTAAATTCAATTCTTCCTGAGGAAGCTGTAAACCAGTGTTTGCACATAACTTCCAGTATAGTCTTACTGAAAAACAAAGGACTTGTTGCTCATTTGAAGGGTGGATGGGGGTGATGCGTGGTGTATGTCTGTTGAGGCACATGGGCCAGCGCAAAATGGGTACCTTAGAAACATAGAAACATAGAAGTTGACAGCAGATAAGGACCGCAAGGCCCATCCAGTCTGCCCATTTCTTTTTCTACCTTATAAATGTGCCATCGGCCTTTGCTCTGTCAGTGGCCTATCTATTCATAGTCATTTGTATTGCTCCCTTATGCCTATCCCATTCCTGTTTGAAGCCCTGCACTGTATTCATAGCCACCACTTCTTGTGGTAAGCCATTCCATGCATCCACCACCCTTTCTGTGAAAAGAATTTCCTCATTCCCCTAATCGGACCCCTCTAATCTCATGCTGTGTCCTCTTGTCCTGCTATTTTCTTATATTTAAACATGTTAGACTCTTTCACCTTGTTAATGTCCTTAAGGTGTTTGAATGCCTCGATCATATCACTCTCTCCCTCCTTTGCTCAAGGGTATACATATTGAGCTCTGTTAATCTGTCCTCATATGTCTTCTGATGCAGTCCCTGCACCATTTTGGTTGCCCTTCTCTGGACTGCCTCAATTTGGTTAATGTCCTTGTGAAGGTGTGGCCTCCAATACTGCATGCAGTACTCCAGATGGGGCCTAACCAGTGTCTTGTAAAGAGGGATTATTACCTCCCTCTTATGACTTGTGATAACCCTACTAATACACCCTAACACCCCCTAACCTTACCTACTGCTTTAGAGGTCTGCTTGGATGATTTCAGGTCATCAGTGATGATGATGCCCAAGTCTCTTTCTTCCTTTGTGACTGCTAGCAACTCCTCCCAGCCTATAGGTGGCTTCAGGTTTCTCTTCCCTATGTGCATGATTTTGCACTTCTTTGCATTAAATCCAGTTGCCACTCTTCTGACCATTTTGCTAGTTTATCCAGATCTCTTCTCATTCTGCCCACCCCATCTGGATCATCTACTGTTTTGCAGATCTTGGTGTCATCTGCAAACAGACAAGCCTTACCCTCTAGTCCATCTGCAAGGTCACTAATGAAGATGTTGAGAGGACTGGCCCCAGGACTGATCCCTGAGGTACCCCACTTGTAACTTGCATCTCTTCTGACTGTATACCATTTACCACCACTCTGTTTTCTGCCGTCAACCAGTTTGCCACCCAGTTGACCAACTTCTGACCCACCCGAGCCTACCCAGCTTATTTATCAATCTTCTATGTGGAACAGTGTCAAAAGCTTTGCTGAAGTCAAGGTAGGCGACATCAACTGCTCCCCTTGGTCCACCACTCTGGTTACCCAGTCAAAGAAATCTATGAGATTAGTTTGACAGGACCTTCCTTTGTAAACCCATGCTGTCTTGGATCCTGTGCCCTATGGATTCCAGGTGTTGCACTATCCTTTCCTTAAGGATTGCCTCCATAATCTTGCCCACTACTGAGGTAAGACTGACTGGTCTGTAGTTCCCCACCTCCTCCCTGCTACCACTCTTGTGGGCGGGATCATAAACCCTTCTCCAGTCTTCTGGGACCTCTCCTGTGCTCAGAGACTCACTAAACAGTTCTGCTAATGGCTCTGCTAGTTCCACCTTTAGCTCCTTAAGTACCCTGGGATGTATGCCATCAGGTCCCATTGCCTTATCCACCCTGAGCTTAGTGAGCTCTTGTAGGACCCTTTCTTTTGTGAATGGAGTAGTGCTCACCTCCCTCCCCCCTGTGTCCATGGTGCTGAGCTGTGGGCCCTGCCCTACCTTCTCTTCAGTAAATACTGAGCAAAAGTATCTATTTAGGATAGATGCCTTTACAGGGTCCTCCTCCTCCTCACATGCTCCCTTTTCTCCATTAAGCTTAGCAATACCCCCTCTGGACTTTCTCCTTTCACTAATGTATCTATAGAAAGTCTTGTCACCTTCTTTTACTGTCCGTGCTAGTGTTTCCTCAGTTTGGGACTTTGCCTGCCTTACTGCCTTCCCTGCTTCCCTTAGGGCAGTTTGGTATGCCTCCCTATCTTCATCCCGCTGTGTTCCCTTATATTTCCTGAAGGCCAGCCTTTTGGCTCTGACCTTTTCTGCTACTGTATTTGAGAACCAAAGTGGTTTCCTTCTTCTTTTGCACTTCCTTTTCTGTCTAACACAATGGGATGTTGCTTCAAGTATTGCATCCTTAATGCTTGCCCACGTTGCCTGTACCCCCTCACCTGTGTTTCTTTTTGCCAGGGCTAGCTTAACTCTGTTGGCCATCTTATCAAAGTCAGCTCCTCTGAAGTCCCATATTTTTGCCTTGGAATGGGATGATTTAGATGTAGTGTAAATTGAACCATACCATGTGATGGTCCACTGGCCCCCAGGTGACCTTCTACCTGGAGATCTGTGATCCCTTCCTTGTTAGTCAGTACTAGATCTAGGATAGCCCTGTCTCTTGTGGGTTGCTGTACCAGTTGTTTGAGGCCCTCCCCTGCAGGGAATCCACTATGTGTCTAGTTCTGTCGGATGTTCCTGCTGGTATTGACTAATCTGTATCCGGCATGTTGAAGTCTCCCATTGTCAGAACCTCCCCTTTAGCTGTCATGTTTTGTATATCTTCTAACAGTAATGTGTCTATGTCCTCCCCCTGGTCTGGGGGTCTGTAGACAACCCGAGTTCTTATGGCTGTCCCATTTCCTGTTTCCAGGGTGACCCACAGTTCTTCTGGCTCCTTATACCTATCTTTGGTGCATACCCGGCCCGTCATTGTTGTTGTCCATAGGATCGTAAGAGTGCATAAATAGGCACAAGAGGAACCTCCCAAAAACAGGGGGGAGGGAAATTCTAAAAGGATGTCAGGAAGTATTTTTTACAGCCAGGGTGGGGGGAAAAGTAGAATAAATTATCAGTGGAGGAGGTATGTGCCAAGTCAGTGGTGTGATCTAAGCACAGGTGGAATAGGCGTATGGGACTCATAAGGATGGAGGGTGAGGATGACTCGAGGGTAGGGGGAGTGAGTAACCACTATAACATAAGAAGGGTTTTTTAGGCAGACTAGATACTGTAGGTTGTGAGGCCTTTTTCTGGCATCAGTGTTTATGTTTCTACGTAAAGTTTTTGGTGATGTTAATCTCCCAGCTTTATTTATTCTGTTCACTGGGTCATTGGGCTCCTGTGAAGGACTGAGCAGTATGCAAGCTTGTACAACTGTGTACTTTGGCAAGTGTGCTCTCTGTCCCTGCTACAGGGACTGCCACCCTGTTGTGGTGCCATAAAGATACAGGAACCTTTATGCAAGGATTCTAAACCCTTGCGGTGTCACAGGGATGAGGTTCCGGAGACCAAAGGAGCCTTCAGAATAAAGGCCCAACTCCAAGGAGAGGGATGTGCCACAGGAGGAGGAGGGGAGGGGAGCATAGTGGCAACAGCAAATATGAGCTTTTGAGGGATGCTTGGGCATGCGCAGTTATTTACTGCTCGGAGTAGGCATGGTGAGTGTCACCCACTGCCTCTCCAAACAGCAGGCATAGCCTTTTGATTCACTGGGTCATCAGGCTGTTGTGAAGAAGGACTGAGTAGTATTTGATGTTTGTGCAGCTGTGTACTTTGGCTTACACTCTCTCTGTCCCCACTACAGGGACTGCCACCCTATTGGAGTGCCATAAAGACACAGGGACCCACATGGGAGGGTTCTAACCTCCTGAGGTCTCGGAGGGACAAGGTCCTCGAGATCAAAGGCAACTATAGGGAAGAAGGCCCAAAAGAACAATGATGACAGACGAGCATGTTCTTCCCAATGAGAGGAGAGACATAGCCAAACTGAGACCCTGAAACAAGGGAGGAGAACCACCATCCATATCCAACTCTTGCAGAAACTATTATGACCTTTGGCATGGAGGAGAGGAAAAAAAACATTTTGAAAGAGACCTCTGGGGACCCAAGGCCTAGGTTTCCATCCTTCCAAGCAAGGAGTAGTATTAGTAACAGCTCAGCTACTGCAATTTAGAAACCCAATTCAGGGGAAGGATTTTAGAAGAAAGGCTCTCACTCTATCCCTCTAATGGGAAACACCTCGAGGATGTTGCAAGCTGATCTCTGCAGCCAAAGGATGTTCAAGGGGAGGTCAACCACCCAAGCTGTTAAGGATGCGAGAAATAAAAAGCAATCCCCTGGCCTCCAAACCAAGAGATGGCCTAAGGATAGGAAGGTGAGCACTTGAGGGCAAGGTGGTAGGAGCTGAGCCCTTCAGGGGCAGAGCTGTGTCACAGTGTAGAACTTCCCTCTTGGAGACAGATAAAGGGAAAGGAAAATGGAGGAGACCAGGTAAACATTAGTGGGATCGGATGTACTGTACGTGGAATAGCTTTGACGGTGCTGTTGACATCATCTGCAAAGCTAAAGGGGCCACCAAGGGCTTAGAGATTTCACCCTTCAGAAGCTGAATTCATAACTACTACACCATGAAGTGCTGCTGAGTCAATCTCCATAACTAAAGTTGCCCTCAGAGCACAAAACATTCTTACCCGAAGGGCAGAAATAGAAGCCCTGGAAGCCAGGGATATAGTCATGACTGTCATGCATCCTGACCAGTTCAGAATACTATGTAGGAGGTCAGTAGGGCCAGTGCTGAAGCCTGACAGCTGCTGAAGTGCACCAGGTTCAGGATGGGCCGATGGTGATGCCTGACAGCTGCTGAAGTGCACCAGGTTCAGGATGGGCTGATGGCGATGCCTGACAGCTGCTGAAGTGCACCAGGTTCAGGATGGGCCGATGGCGATGCCTGACAGCTGCTGAAGTGCGCCAGGTTCAGGATGGGCCGATGGCGATGCCCGACAGCTGATGAAGTGCGCCAGGTTCAGGATGGGCCGATGGCGATGCCTGACAGCTGATGAAGTGCGCCAGGTTCAGGATGGGCCGATGGCGATGCCTGACAGCTGATGAAGTGCGCCAGGTTCAGGATGGGCCGATGGCGATGCCTGACAGCTGATGAAGTGCGCCAGGTTCAGGATGGGCCGATGGTGATGCCTGACAGCTGCTGAAGTGCACCAGGTTCAGGATGGGCCGATGGCGATGCCTGACAGCTGATGAAGTGCACCAGGTTCAGGATGGGCCAATGGTGATGCCTGACAGCTGATGTTAGACATGTTATACTGTTTGAATGAGACATGAAGCAATATACTGAAGCAGTATGCTGACAACAAAACTGAAAGGGTGGATGCACACCAACCAATTCAGTATACTAAACTGCATTCACTAAATGCCACCAACAGCTTAATCTGGTTAGTTTTCAGTTGGGTTTGCATCTGTATTCCCCTCCTCCCGGGTTGAAGCTGAAAACGTAGTATTGTCCAGCCTTCCCTTGCCAGTCCACAAAAACTAACTGACTGACTGATTGACTAAATATAGGAGCTGCTGATGAAGGCATGAAGACATGGAAGTAGAAACACAGAATTTGACGGTGGATAAGGACCGCTTGGCCCGCCTTGTCTGCTCATTTCCCTACCTGATGGATAAGCGGCAGATTCTAGTTAATCAACAGCTTACTTCCTCCTACCCCCCACTAGAATTGCCTTATGTCTGTCCCATGCATTCCTGAATTCTCCCACTGTTTCTGACTCCACAACCTCCTCAGAAAGGCTGTTCCGTGCATCCACAACCCTCTCTGTGAAAAAATACTTTCTAACATTACCTCTGAGCCATCCCCCCTCTATCTTCAAATTGTGCCCCCTTGTTCTTACACATCTCTTTTTCTGAAATATGCTACCCTCTTGTACTTTGTTAATTCTCTTGAGATACTTGGAAGTTTCTATCATGTCCCCCTCTCCCTCCTTTCCTCAAGGGTATACATATTAAGCTGCTTTAGTCTCTCCTCATATGCCTTCTGGTGCAGACCCTGCACCATTTTGGTTGCCCTCCTCTGAACAGCCTCCACTGTGTCTATGTCTTTGCAGAGATGGGGTCTCCAGAATTGCATGCAGTACTCCAGATGGGGTCTCACCAACTGGCTGTACAGAGGGATAACAACTTCCTGTTTTCTACTGGTGATGCCTCTCCCTATGCATCCCAGTATCCCCACCCCTCTTTACTGCCTTCTCACAAGTAAAGCAGAACTGCAGCTGGTTGTAGAAGAGGAATGTGGGGAAGGGTAGTGCTTGTCCAGCATTGAAATGGAATCCAGGCAGGCTGAAAACAGTGTGGTTTGAGACAATGCAGCGTTATGCAATGGAAAAACCAAAGGGCTAGCACAGTAGACAAAATGGAGCTGCCCAGGAAGCAAACAAACTAGGACTAAAGCAATCGAGAAGGTAGACTGACTGAGGGGCAGCTGCCTGATTAAAAAAATCCAGGGTCAGGTTTATTTTGGCCAGCATGGCACAGTGCAACTAGGCTGGAAAAGCAGCCACAAAAGAAAACCATAGTACAGAAGCAAGTGAGGAAACAGCATGGCAGTGTTAGAGTCGGAGGGGACTCTGCAGCTGGAGCACACACCAGACAAAATGAAGAAGCCAACAAGGCCAGCTGGCCGTTTCAAGGCCAGCATGATACAGAAGCTCAAAGTGCAGGGGGGACACAGACAGAAGTGGCAAAGTGGTGCACAAACCAGCAGGACCAGACAAAGGAACAACAAAGAAGGAAGATGACAAGCAGGACAAACAATGGGGACACATAGAAGCAACCACAGGATGGCAACAGGCACAGGGAGGGTGAGAGAGACTACGCCGGCCAGGCAACAAAAAAATCTGAGCATCCAAGGGACACTTGGGCATGTGTGGCTAAAAACCGCTCAGAGCGGGGTGTGGTACATGGCACCCGCTGCTCCTCCAAATTGTGGGCATAGCCTTTCAATTGTGGTGTGTTGAAATATGTTATGTAATGTGCCCTGAGTCTCTAGGATAGGGCTCTGATAAATAAACTTGCCCTGCTTTGCCTTACCAGTATCTACCATGCAACTACCCCTTACTCCTGTATCTGCTGCACAATTGCCCCACACCTCAGTATCCATGCCACAATGATCCCATACCCCATTGTGCCCCAGAACCACCACCCCACCCCAGTATCTGCCCCACAACTACCACATACTATGGTGTCTGCCTCACAACAATACAATATCCAAGCATCTACTCTTTAAACCATACACAACCCAGTATCTTCCCCAACAATGGTTAGAAGGGTTGAGAAGGTGGTAGGGGGACGGGGAAGGAAAGGGGGAGGTCAGATGCTTTCCTGGTGCATTAGCCATTAGGGATATAGATAGGATAGGGACAATGGTAGAGGAGGGGGAGGGGGAGCTGGGGGTGCTGGTACATTTGGGTATCAACGATCTGGCAAACCAGCCTATTAAAATGGTGAAGCACAACTTCTGAAGGCTGGGGAACAGATTGAAGGTGCATTTGGCTTCCATGGACTTTTCTGAGGTCCCCTCTGTGTGGGGTAAGGAGAATGGGAAGGGCAGAGTGAGGAAGGAAGAGACTGAGGGGTTTAATGTTTGGCTGAAGAGATGATATCAGCAGAAGGGGTACCCTTTTGTAGGGGACTGGGGGCTTCTGGGAGAAGAGGCTATTCAAGAGTGATGGCCTTCAACTAACAAGTGAGGAAACCAGTGTGCTGGGGCAGATGTTTGATGTCTACATGGTGGACAATTAAATTGACTGCCAGGGAGGCTAACACTGGGGGAACCACCGAGAAGAGCAAGTGAGCACCCTAGCTATGGTTCCCCAGATATAGGGACTAGCAACATAGGAGCAGCAGCAAGGCAGGAGTTCATAATAGGTTAAGAAAATGAGTCAGTAAGGGAGGGTTCACTAATACAGCAAAAAAATGAAAAATTAAAGAGGTTGAGGAAGGATGAGGTTCTATGAAAGATGGGAGAAGCTTAGGTACAAGATGAAAAGTGGTCTTCCTTAATGCCAGGAGCCTGGGAAACAAAAATTAGTGAGCTCCATTCATGGTGGCAGATGTGGTTGGATCTTATAGCGATTATGGAAACTTGGGCCATAGGGAATAATGACCGGGACCTGGCAGGATGTGGGAAGGAAAAGGAGGAGTGCTAGTTCTCTTTGTCAGAGAAGGCATTGAAGTGGTAGAGGATCGATCCATGGGGGTAACAGAATTGCTGTGGGTTCAGCTCACAACAGCACCTGCACAAAATTGTGCATGGAGGTGATCTACAGATCACTGGACAGAGGGATAAGTGTGATAAGAGAATTAGGGGCAGAAAATAGAGAAGGGAGGTTGCAAAAGCGGAGGTAGCAGTAGTGGGGGATATCAACCTGCCAGCCATTGATTGTGTAGCCCAGCCCTTTTCGGACTAAGCTTGGCTGGTTTCGGGGCCCTCGGGTCTTCCCTGGACTCACCTTGAGGGGACCAGCCTAGGTTCTTTGGCAGACAAGTGGTACTGGACCAACAGGTGCGCATGGTGCCTCCACCTGGGGTAGTGATAGGAAATACCTGTACATAAATTGCAGGTTAACACCCCCCAGGAAAATACAGTAACTCCCCTCACTGTACCTTCCCCGCACCCACACTACAACAATTCCAACTTTTCACAAAGAGTCACAATACCAGAAGGTAACATTAACAGTTAACAGTTTTATTTTGGGGGAAGGGGGAGAAAAAGGAGAAAAATAGTACAACTTTAACAACTGTTGCAACACTTGTACCCCACACATTCCCCACCTCCCACCCATGGGTGCACCTGGTTTCACAAATGGCAGCAGCCCAGAAGTCTGCAGAGTCCCTTGGTTGGGTACCACACCACCAATGCAGAAGATGCAGGGGATCTTTCATTGGGGTCCAATAACTTTAAACAGATGTAAAACTTTAACCTCTTGCCTGGGCTCAGCATTAGTCTTGGCACAGTCCTGCCCAGGATTTAACCCCCTTAATTCTCTGACTAGCTAGCTAGCTAAATAAAGACTTCCCCAAAGCTGTAGCCTGGGGTACTTACAGTTCAGAAGTTTATTTATTTAATTATGTATGTATGTATGTAGTTTCAGATTAATACCTTTGAGTCAAGGACTCGTTTTCTAAGGTTCCATGACAGACAACAAACAGACAAATTTGCATACAGAATACATACATCATTGCACAATAACTAGGGTACAACACTGCTTATTGGCTAGGGTACATGAAGGTTACATAAAAGTTGCACTTACTTTAATACTCACTAATACAGAGGAGACTAGCATAGCAACTATCATCACATACTGTGAACAGTATGGAGCTACAAATAAGTGCAGAGGAGAAGGTTTGGGACAGTATCCCCGGGGCATTCAGGCTGAGAGGATGGGGGAGTGGCCAAAGGCAGGCATTGTTGATAGTGTTTGGGGGGGCAGCCATAGGTGGGTGTCATCGATTGTTTGCGTTTAAGTAGATGGGTGGGAGAGGGGAGGGAGGAGGGAAGAGGCCAGTGTATTGTGGGGATAGGGAGGGGAGTAAAATCTGTGCCAGCAGGTGTTTAGGGGGTTGAAAGATTCGTTGTGGAAGGGGGGAGACCAGGGACAGCAGGGGGATGGTAGGTACAAAGAGGTAGTGGATGGAGTAGAAGTGGCTTATGCAGGGGTTACAAGTTGCAGCCACAGATTTTTTTGAGGTCTAGCATGGAACAAAGCCCGGTTTTAAATTGTCTGAGCTTGGGACAATCCAAGAGTGCAGTGGACAACTCATTGAACCACTTAGGGCCCTGGAAGGAAAAGGATCTCTGTGTCAGTTTAGTACGCTTCAAAGGCACCTGGAGTCCCCCCTTTTGCAGCACCCCTTGTCTTGGTGGGTGACACCTTTGTGAAGAGTCTGTTAGTGGACTCAGGCATAAGCCCTAGTGTGGATTTTTTAATTAGCAAGCAGGTTTCAAATTGAGCTCGGAAGTGGAGTGGGAGCCACCCTATCTCACTATAGAGGGCACAGGTGTGGGTACAGAGATCAGCCCCTAGGGTTAAGCGACAGGCCTTGTTCAGTAGAGTGTTAACTCTTTTGAGGGCAGTGTCAGAGCCAGCTCCATAGATTGGTAGCCCATAGTCTATGGAGGCTAGTACTGAGCTGCATATGGCAAGTTTCAGAGCTGCAGGTGGTAGAGAGTGCTTGTGGTGGTAAAGGAAACCCAATTTCATGTAAGAGATCTTGATGACATGATCAATATGGCTGGAGAAACTGTGAGTGTCGTCAAGGTATATACCGAGGTATTTAAATATGAAGACTTGTTCTAGGGGTTCCCCCTTAAGGCTCAGAATTTGCATGCAAGTTCAAAGGGGGTGGCAGAAACTTGTTTCATGGTACTGAGCTGGTATCAGGAGTTGTTGGTGCAACACACAGCCACTGGCTGAAGCAATGATGTAAGCCGGTCTTCACCTGCCAGGCCTTTCTAATCTTCACCCCTGGGGGCCTTTGTATGCGATGTACACCTGGCAGGTCTCTCGACGTCTTCCTCTCAACTTACTGTCTCCTTGTTCAGGTATAACTTCTCTCCCCGCCTGGGGGAAAACACTTTCAAGTCACCTTACTCTTAGTTGGCAGACACTGGATTTTAGGTAGAGACCTTTACAGTCACTGTAATTCAGCTGCAGTTTTCAATAGCACTTTCTGCACTGCAGGACAGTCCACTCTTTCTGGACAAACCTCAGAAATCTCACTACTCAAACTGCAGGGTCTTCCTTCCCAAACCGCAGGTTCCTATTTCAAAGCAGCTGTATCAACATCAATAGCGAATATCTCAACCACCGGTTCCAACCTTGGTGATACTTTTCACTTCACCACAGATTCCAAGTTCAACAGGAATTCTCGCAGGCACTGGCTTACTCTCTGAAGCAAAATTCACTCACTACAGCAACATTCGTCGGCCACAGGTTCAAATCTCAGAAACCCTTTTCCTCTTCACTGCAGCAGCATTCGTTGTCCACAGGTTCAAATCTCAGAAGCTGTTTTCTCTCTCACTGCAGCACCCTTCTTCAGTTGCAGGTTCAAATCTCAGCAACAACTTTTCTTCACTGCAGCAACATTTGTCGGCCACAGGTTCAAATCTCAGAAATCTTTTTCCTCTTCACTGCAGCAACATTCGTTGGCCACAGGTTAAAATCTCAGAAACCCTTTTCCTTTTCACTGCAGCAGCATTCGTCTGCACCAGGTTCAAATCTCAGCAACAACTTCTCTTTCTCACTGCAGCACCCTTCTTACAGCCGCAGGATTACTCTCACCCAGGGGAATCTCTTTAAAGTTTCCTTGGGGCTAATTAGTTTCTAGGTGCAGTGCAGTTTCCTGCACTGTGGCCAACTAGGCCATGGAGCAGACACACAGGCCTTCAGGGCTAGTGAGCCCCCAGCATTCTTTCTCCTTGCTTCTGGCTGGGCTCATAGTCTCCAGCCAAAGACCTCTCCTGGCGGGCAAACAGTCCCTTTTATTAGCTCTCTAGCAGCCCTTTCTTATTGGCTGCCTCACTTGTTCAACTGGGCAAATTAATATGCATTAGCATCCTTCAATGCCCCATTGGTCCCTTGCTTAGTCACCAAAAATTAGCCTTCCTTTCACGCCCAAAAGTTCTCTGGCAGTCACAGCAGTCCTCTACAAAATCTCTACATTCTGATTGGCTGAAACAGGGGGCAGAGGTGACCATCATGGCTGCTGGATTCTCAGTCCAGCAGAGTCCCAGGTTATACATATATATATATATATTGCAGTCACACATTTCAATTGTATTATTTTCCCAAAGGCCAATAGTATCCCCCCCTGCCTTTTAGCTCACATGCAGTTTTAAATTTCTTGGCAACCTACAGCCTTTCGCTGCTGCCAAAACATTGTCCCCCCAGGCAGCAGGCAGGCTCATTAATATTTATGAGCAGCTTTTTTAATATTCATGAGCCCAGGTGCTAGCACCTAGAGGCGCTCTTAAATTAACTACACTGTGACCTCCTCTGGCACCTCCTCCATGTGTCTGGACCCCAATTTACACATTATGGGGATTGGGAGCACTGGAGATGCTGGGGGATAGCCACAGCAGTGGTGAGAAAACCTGTGTGCACCACCGTGCATGTACGGACCTCCGCTCGCATACTTGCAAGGATACAGCTCAGCAGATCCATGATTACAGCTCCTCTGGCCCCATTCTAACTGGGAATATGACCAGGGCTGGGAAGAGAGCCCTTGAGAACCCAGGAAACTTGGGCAGCAACTGTGAGGATGCAGGTGCAAAACAGGGAGCCACAAAATCGGTAAGCACAAAGCCTTTGGGGGGCTTACAACTGTGACATTCAGCAGCTAGTAGGATCTGAAGTCAGGCCCTGCTAGGTACACTGCAGGACTGTTTACTAGTTCAGCTGGTCAGAGAACCCACAAAGCAGGCTGCCATTCTCAACGTGGTGCTCACCAACTCAGAAACAGTAGGCAGGGTGCGGGTGGGAGAACCACTAGGGTCCAGTGATCATAACACCAAATGGTTTGAACTGCTCCTCAGCACCAGTAAACCCCCATCAAAGGCTGACAGTCTAGATTTCAGAAGAGCAAACACATCAAGGAATTAGTCTGAGATAGGCTGGTTAGGGTGGACAGAATCAAGGGTATGAAGGAAAGGTGGGGAGAAATTGAAGGGGCCATTCTGGAGACAACAAAGTCTTGCTTGAGGACAGTCACCAAAAGAAACAGGTATAAGAGACCAATCTGCTTCTCTAAGAACATCAGGGAGGTGCTGAAAGCCAAGAAACAGGCCTTCATCAGATGCAAGGAGAAACAGGAGATGAAGTTAGTACCAAATAAAATCAAGGGAGGCCAAGAGGGCAGTCAGGGACACAAAGCAGACACAGAGATGCATTTTGTGGAGCGGCTCAAGGGCAGGGGAAAAACATTTTTTCAGATACATTACAGAAAAAAGAAATACCGGAGGAGGAATTGTTAGGCTGATAGAGGGAGGCAGGATAATAGAGGAAAACATGCAGAAGTCAATCATTTTTAGTGACTACTTCTGTTCAATTTTCACAGTGGAGGATACGGGCCTCTGCCAGAAAGCAGCATGAAGGCTGCCAAAAAGCAAATCCCAGAAATGAGGCAGAAGGAGAAAGGATCAGAAAAGTGCTGGCAGCTCTGAATAGAGATAAGGCCCTAGGGCCAGATGGGATGCATCTGAGGGTGATCAGGGAACTGGCATTGTAATTGGCTGAATCCCTGACAGGGCTATTCTATAGCTCAGTTCAGTCAGGGGCAGTTCTGAAAAACTGGAGGATAACAGACTTAATTCTACTCCACCAGGGTGAGGGCAAGGCACGACTGGTAGCTACAACCTTGTCAGCCTTACTTCTGTGGTGGGTAAACTGATGTATACACTAGTCAAAGTATGGCAGCCTTTATGCCACTTTCCGGCAGAGGCCCGCTGTCCTCCACTATGAAAACTGTACAGAAGTAGTTTTAAATATGATGCAAGATGACTGCCAGGCTGGGTGGCTGTGTGGGAGAGCTCTGCCGAACTCTTGATTTTCTACCCTCTGTTTACTACTATTCATTTATCTACTGTTTTTGAGGAAAACCCAGCAACTTGGTTAAATTCTTTTAAGTTCTACGTTTAATGTTTAATGTTGTCAAGTTGTATATTTATTGCAGTTGAGTCACTCTTGCACCTTAGCTAGCTGGTAGTTAGCTGTGAGGTTAGCATAGTTAGGGACACTAAGTGAGTTAGCGTTAGGAGGCAGCTTTATTATTTTTAGTTACGTCTCTGTAGTGCACTTCACATTTAGCAGCATTTTAACTGTTCTTCCCAGGAAGTGCTACTATAACATTGTTATAATGCTGTTATGCTATTCTAGTTATCAGAGCTGAGGACTGGACTGGTGCCAGACTAGCGACAGACCCAGCCAGGCCAAACCTAAGTGCTTTGGAACCCGATTTGTGTTGTTACCTGGGGTTTCTTCCTGACACCTTTCCTTGTGGTGATGTGGATGGCAAGCCAGAAGGCAGTATACAGAGCAGCTGACAGAGTGCTGAGGGCATGTTCTCCATCTGGCGTCTCTCTTGATGAATTCGAATGGCCATTGCAGCTGCCGCTGTGCTGGCAGGAGTCTGGGTTGTCCCTAGGTTCTATGCCATGGCTGCAACCACTGCTATTGCTGTGAATTAATTATGGCTTCATTGTTCATTGTTCATTGTTTGACCTGTGCTGTTATAATTTGTATTCCTATGTATCAGGTCCATCTTGTAAATGAGCTTGCTCAACAGTGTTCACCTGAATAAATAAAGATTTGATTGATTGATTGATTGATGGCTTGTTTCTTCATATAATTACACTGCTGCTGCCGGTAGGTCATTCTGGCTCCCCTGAACTCACTTAACTGGGATCTGTGAGTAACCTGGACTGTAGTTTACAAGATCCTCTGAGGGTGGGTGAGAGAACCCTCGGGTTTAGAGCTACAACGTCTCTGTGACTATTATTTTAGCAGTATCCTGGTGTTACATTTTGAGCTGGAAAGGCATTGACTATTGACAGTAGTGAGAGTACTGCATTACCACCTGTTATAAACTTTGTTAGGTTCTCTTTTGAAAGCAGAGCCAGAATCTGTGGCTTTTGTTTGGACTTTGCAAGCCTTTTTACAGCTGATTCTTGCCTCATGCTATAGTAGCACTACAATCTTTGTGTATACAGTAAAATTGTTGGGGTTCTCCTAAGTTTAACAGTTTTAGTGATTTTAGGGATGGGGTGGGTTTAGTGGGTGTGGGTAGTCTGGTGTGGTTATTGGAGTGGGTGTTTTTTGTTTTATGTATAGTAGTTTGTGTATTGGTGAGCGTATGTACTATATAGGTTTTAAAAGGGGGGGGGGTCATTCTATTATTTGTGTCAGTGGCAAGCTAACCAACTGCCAGTCATTATTTGTAGATCTATTTCTGTCATAATTTTTCTGATGTGATTTTATGTATGTTAAATAACTTAAATGCCACAAGAAAATGCCCAGTGTTACTGAAAGGTCACTGGAAGAGAGAAAAGGTCTTGCAAAATATGTGACATTCCTATGTGACCCAGTAAAACAGCTACTAGCCAGGAAGCTGAAAATTACATTTTCAATGGGAATGGAAGTCCCTGGTTAACTAATTGGTGTAATAAAGTCTCAGGATGAGAGAAGCTATCTCCCCTGTCATAAACCTTTTAGATCAAAAGGAGAAATAGTTTTAGGCAGGAGGTGTCAGCAAGGTTACCACACTCTGATTACATTTTTTTAGTAGTGCCAGGAAGTGGTGATATCAGAACCCAAATAAGGAAATAAATAATAATTCCTTAAAATCTGGAAAGAGCAAGAGAGACACCTGCTGGCCTAAAGAGGTGGCCACCAGCTATAAACCAGAAAGGTTTTTTTTTCAGACTGCCAGAGGGACTATAAATACCACCTGTAAACAGAAGCTCATTGCAATGCACTTTGGACAGTCTCCTGACAAGACACAGAACAAAACTGCCAACAGCCAGTGGCTAAAAAGGAGGAAAGAATTTTTCAGACTTCACTTATTCTTCCGGACTACAATTTACTATGAACTTAAGGTAGAACTTTAGATAACTGTTATAGTGCATTTTTCATCTGCAGTGAAGCCCACCAGGATGTAGCTCAACTCTGCAGAATTCTGCAGTACAATTACTGCATCAAACAATACAATTTCAATGGGAGTTAAACCCTATTGTCATGCAGGAAACCTGTGACACTGCGCATCATCCTGGCTGGCTTCACTGTATATTTTCCACTTTTATTTGTGTTATTCTGTGACAAAATTTTCAAAATCTTTTAGTTGTAACTGTATGATCATGAGTCAAGTATTTTAGTAAAAACATTTGTTTTTAAGAAACCTGCCTGAGCGAGATTTTTCATATTGTGTGTGGTTGTGGGATGTTTAATAATAATCTGTGACTAAACTGTTATTGCTAAGGGGTGTCACCATAAGTTACCAATCGAACAAGGGTCTGTGCAGGGAAATCTGGGTAAAGATAGGGAGAATATAAGAGTCTCAAGGAAGAGTCTGTGGGGATGGACCAGGTCCATCTTGTAAATGAGCTTTGCTCAATGATGTTCACCTGGATAAATAAAGATTTTGATTGATTTTGATTGATTGATTTGAACCAGGTTATTGCATGCCCATGGGAGGAGACAAAATTAGGGTTACAAGGTTACCCCGATGAGATTGTAATGCCTGGATCTTCCCCCTTTGAGTAACAACCAAGTAAGGGTTCTCATTTTGGCTACAAGACTTGAGACTGGTATTGTACCATGATCCAGAGTAAAGAGGGAGCCCTGAGACTTCATGGCGGGTGTTCAGTCATGACCTCAATGAGTATTCTAGCTGGACTCGGAATGGTATCCCTGTTTTCCTCCTCCCTGTCATGGATTGCACTTAGGGGTATGCACTGTGAGCTCAGTGGACCTGACCTTCAGGAGTGTGTTTGTGACAGTATCTATCAGTGGTTTTGCTTGTTTTAGTGATGATAAATATTGCTGGGACAGTTATTGTGCTCTAGCTAGGACTTTCATTTCACAGTTAGTTGGTGATGTGTTGGGATGTCAGACCTCCAAGGCTTAGCTACTCCTCAGCTCAGCTACTGGACCTTCATCCTTTCAAGGACTACCCCATTGGCTGTTACATTTAATCCCTGCAGGGCAGCGGGCATTGCAAAGCAACAAATGGTTAGGTGGAGGGGCTCGAGGAGTGCTAATAGGGAGGGTGGTATCAGGGTGGTGAGGTTCAGAAGGCACCCTGGGGTGAAATGGGAACTAGAGAGGGGTCAGTCATGGTTGGTTCCCACACCCAGGGCTTCCACCAGAATGAGTGGTCAGGCAGCAGCTGGTTCGGCAGCCTCCACCCATCCCATCTGGGCAGTGTTTTGCAATGCCAAGTCCATGAGGAATAAGACCGCAGTTATGGCAGACTTAATTTCTGTGGTTGACCTGGCCTGCATCACAGACACCTGGTTAAAAGATGATCTCAAGCCACTTCTGGAGGCATTGGCTCTGGCCAGGTTCTCCGTTGTGCACTGCCCGAGGGAACACGGGCGGGGGAATGGCTGTCTGCTTTAGACCCAGCTTGAACTTCTCTGTGCTCCTGGTGGAGTCTACCTCATCATTTGAATGTATGGCCATTCGAGGGATCCAGGTGCAAGCTGCAGAATCCTTCTTGTGTACCAGCTCTTGGGACACAAGAGGGAAGTTCTGCAGGAAGTAGCAGATTTTGTCACCAACCACATGCTGTAGTTGCCCAGATGGTTAGTTCTGGGTGATTTCAATGCCTGGGTCATCGAAGAACTCTCTCAATTTGAACATGACTTCCTCAAGACCATGGAATCGCTGGGCCTGTCAGATGTCATTACTTGTACAAGCCATACTCTTGACCACATCTTGGAGTTGGTATTCTCACTGAGGCCCAAGGTTGATAATCTCGAGATTGATCTGGTCATATGGTCAGATCATTGCACAGTGAAGTTCTCGTTTGCCCCCCCCCGAGAGTCCTCCCACTGTGGAGATGGTCCACTACTGCCCTTTAAAGCGGGTTACCCTAGTAGGACTTATGGTGGAGTTGACTCTATTGGGTATGTTGGCTGCTTGTGAGACAGGACCGGGAGAAGCAGTAGTGGCCTATAACAGGACTGCTATCTTGGCTTTTTGATTCTGTAGTACCTGTCCGTGTATGACCCAGGCCTTTCAGCTTGAGATTCCCATGGTTTGATGGGGAGCTCAGAGAGTTGAAGGACCATGGATCAGAGGCTGGAATGTCGTTGACAGAGATCTCAGTCTGAGGGAGACAGGTTGGCTTTGAAAACTCACTAAAATGAGTATCAAAAGGCAATTTCCTGTAAGAAGGCAGAGTTCCTGTCTAGGGAGATTGTCACAGCAAAGAACTGACTGGCTCAGCTCATCTAGACTGTAGACAGGCTTCTCCATCCTACCTGTCTCCAGCCAGTGAGAGCATTGTCAACTGCTAAATGTAGAGTTTTTTATTCTTTGCTGATAAGGTGTCTTCCATCAGGGTGGGTATTTTATTTATTTTTTATTTATTGCAGTGTAGGATTAATACCTTTGAGACGGAGGCTTGTTTACAAAGGTTCCAAGTCAGGCAAAGACAATACATGACATAGCAAAACCATTGGATACACAGCAAATTAGGCAGACAGAGCAAAAACACTAGGTACAAAGTAGCTTATATACAAATTCAGAGGTGTCATTTATTACAACAGCCCTCCTGGGGTATCTTTCCAGGAGGGCTACAGTGGGCGTGTGGTGGTGGGTCTGAGGTTAACAGAAGTAAGCCTCATGTCTGGAATGAGTTTAGCTCAGTGGGGATGGAAGTGGTCAGGGAGATAATCTCAAAGCTGTGGCCCACATTCTGTGATCTGAACCAGGGCCCGACATGTCTCTTTGTGGTCTGTGTAGAGTCAGTTGCTTCAGTGTTCGTTGAGATAATCCAGTGTTACCTCTCAAAGAGAATATTTTCCAATGCCCTAAAAGAGGCACTGGTGAAACTTCTATTGAAGAAACCATCACTAGTCCTGTATTGTCTCGCAAATTATAGACCTGTCTCTAACCTCCCCTTTCTGGGGAAGGTTATTGGGAAAATAGTGGTCCCATGACTCGAGGCACATCTCATGTCTTTGACATCTATGAGCCACTCCAGTCTGCTTTCCGGTCCAGGCACAGTATGGATACTGCACAAGTCAGGGTGCAAAATGGTCTCTTCAGGGTGAGAGACAGAGGTGAATGGTGAAGTCTCATTCTACTTGACCTTTCCTCAGCAGTTAACACTGTGGGTCATGGAGTGGTGTTGGATCGCCTTGGAGAGGTCTGTGAACTTGCTGGTACTGTCATCAACTGGTTTGAGTCCTTTCTTACAGGCAGGACACATAAGGTGGGGATGAGAAATTATTCCTCTTGCCTGATGCACCAAACTTGTGCTTTGTTCTTCTTCTCTTGTTGCCTCCACTAAGGTGAAAAATGTGGGTATTATTCTGGATAGCTAACCGACACTGGAGGCTCAAGTGTCATCTGTGGTCTGAAAGGGTTTCAACCATTTTAGGATTATCACCCAGATTAAACTTTTATCCCACCAACCGCCTGCCCTCACTGGTACCTACTTGCTTTTGTGACATCCAGACTTGATTACTGAAACACTCTTTACCTGGGGCTAAATGGAGAGACCCTGCATTGCCTACAGCTGGTGCAGAATGCTGTAGCCAGGTTGTTGATGGGTCTTCCTAGGTCCAGTCGTATGAACGCGGTCTTGCACGGTCTGCACTGGCTGTCAGTGAGGCGGCAGATTTCCTTCAAGGTCGGTTTGCTGACCTACAAAGCACTACATGGACTGAGCCCTAGCTACCTGCATGACCTTCTGTTTCCTCATCAGACCTCCCACCCTCTCTGTTCATCTAAGGCAGGCCTCCTAGCGGTTCCCAGGGTTCAGATGAAATCCTCTGGTGAGTGGGTCTTTGACGTACCTGGCCTGACCCTGTGGAATTCGCTCCCAAGGTCGTAGAGGGAGGCCCCCTCACTGGAAGCATTTAAGAGGGGTCTGAAGTCCCATCTTTTTAAGGAAGCTTTTGATTTCTTCTAATTTACTGGCTGTTTATAAGTATTTTTTAGATAAACTTCATCACTTATTTAAATTATCTTTTTTAATTTTTAATACAGAAGTTAATTTGTATATTATTTTACTATTTCTGCCCTGTATGTTAATTTATGTTATTTTATAATGTACAGTGCCTAGAGTCACCGGGAATGGACGATTTATGAATAAAAGCTTGCTTACTTGCTTGCAAAGAGGGAATAGTGGGGGAAGGGGCGGACCTAGCAGCTCATGCTTTACGTGTGCTTTCACAAACCTAAATTTAAAACTATTAAAAGTAATTTTTTCAGCTGCATTTTCAATTTTTTTTTAGTAATTGAGAGAGCTTACCTTTTTCAACACATGGATCGAATCTGGTGCTGTTTGGAGCAGGGTTGTCAGAACCAGTTCTAAAAAGATTAGAATCCTTTTAGAACCCATGGGTTCCGGTTCTAGTTTAGAACTAGATCACCTATTGGTTCTAAGTATTAAGAGTTCTAAACACTAAATAAAATGCTTTTTTGTTCAGACATTTAAACAACAGGAGATGCCAGCCCGGAAAACAAACTAATTACTGTGAACTACATCCTAAAATATTCTGGAGAGAGACAATATGAGAATGTGATGTTCATACACAGATGTGTCAAATGCATGGAATTGTGATGCTTGACATTTGCATTTTGTAAGGCAGAATGTGTTTCTCTTCTCCGCATGTGCAGTGAAACAATTATTGCTGTGCTGGGAGGGCAGGACTTTTATTATGTTTTTCTCCTCTCTGTATCTTTATCTGTTCTTTCTCTCTGGTCCTATACGCAAAAGAGTCTGAGTTCTAAACAAGATTAGAACTCTAGGACTGTTGACAATGTTGTAGACCAGAACCAGAACCCAGGACTTCATTGAGTTCTGAGGGCCCTAGTTTGGAGATGCAAGACTGAAAGACAAGAAGGCAGGTGAGATAGGTGTTACGTGTAGTGCAGCTTTAAGAAATGTTAGACAGTACAGATTTAGGGACTGCATTTACTGTAACTCTTCCTGTGTGTGTTGACATATGCGTTTCCCCTTATATCTGTGCTGTATGAAAGTACACAGAGAAGGCCTAGATTTCTGTGGTGCATGTTTTTTCTTATTACCAAGACTCTGATGTGTTTAAGGTACTTATTTTGGGCCACCAAACACAACAAACTGGCGACAAGGATGACGGACATTTTCATAGTTCCAGCTTACTGAATTACACCATTTTGTAACTTTCTGCATTGGAGGCAAGTAAGCCATTTGGAACTGCACAGTATTATGGCAATTTCAGCCAGCTTTGAGATTTTTACAGGAACGGACTGGGATACATGGTCCAGATGGTTTGATCAGTGGTTATTACTTAATCCTGCCATACAAGCTGCTAAAAATGAACAACTACAGGGTGAACTTATTCAAGCTGCTTTTTGTACTTTCTTGAAGAGTGAAACCTTCAAACTTTTATGCAGTCTGTATGCACCAGACCGGCTGGAGGATTTGTCATATCAAGAGCTAAAGGCTAAGTTGAATGCACAATACAGTTTAACAGCTTTTCCAAGGGCTGAATGTTATAAATTCTACAGTTACCATCAGAAATCAGGTCAGTGATTACAGTCTTACTTGGCTGAGATCAAAAGCTTAGCTCTCACATGTGAGTGGAGCAAGGAGCATCTTGAATCTAATCTAGCTGATACATTTGTTATGGGTTGAAAAATGAACATGGTATTCAGCAATTATTTCTGTAAATGTCAAGAAGTCTGCTTGATGAACTTTTACAGATGGCACTAATGTATGAGGCTGCACAAAATTAAGCACATGCTAAGATGAACATTAAAAATGAGGCACAAGTGTCTGCAATAAACCCCAAATTGAAACAGCTCAAACCTAAGTCTAAACTACTGTTTTCAAAGAAAAATATAACCACTCCACCCACACTGCATGGCCAGTGCAAATGTGCATCATGTGGGTCTTCTCAGTATAGCAGGGACCAGTGCAAATTCAGAGAAGTTCAGTGTCATGTATGTAAACATCAGGGTCATATGGCTAAGGTTTGCAGAAACAGGAACACTGCAGTGATCAGTTCAGAGAGCAAAGACAGTGCATTGGTTCCTATTACGCCAGAAATGCAGACTAAAGATGTTCCTCCTTTCTATGTGTTACTTCAGTTGCCACAACTGAGGCATCAGTTGCATTTAATGGTAGACTCCCCCAGTTACTTTTGTTAAGCATCAAACATGGTCTGATCTGGATAAGCCACCATTATCTCCGTGTAATAAGTTGCTGCATGCATTTGAAGGGCAACCAATTCTGCCACTGGGCTCATTTACCACTTTAGTACGCAGGACTGATTCTCCTAGTACACCCTTAACTTTTCTGGTTTCAAAAAAGGGTGTCAACATTTTGGGCAGAGACGCTCAGGTTCTTCTAAACATTCATATTGATCCAGTAGATTTTGATCTACTTGCTGCTGTCCAGGTACTACAAAGCAGTAGCCCGCCCAAGTTTGGGGAGATTTTAGACATACATCCAGAGCTCTGGAAAGGCCTGGGATGTTGCACAACAGCTAAAACAAAGCTAGTTACAAAGCCTAATGCAGTCCCTAAGTTTTGTAAACCACAGAAACTTCCTTTTGCCTTAAAACCGGTGGTTGGGGCAGAATTGGACAAACTGGAAAAAGCAGGTGTGCTGGAAAAGGTTTCAAGTTCAGATTGGGCCACTCCAATTGTCGTGGTATCTAAACCGGGTGGTAAGGTTCAAATATGTGGAGATTTTAAGGCGACACTTAATCCAGTACTTAGCACAGATGTATTTCCTTTATCCTTACCTGAGAAACTTTTTCACAAACTGAATGGTGGTGTGGGGTTCTCTAAACTGGACCTCGTTGATGCATACCTTCAACTGGAACTGGATACAGACTCTCAGAAATTGGTAGCAATTAATACACACCAAGGACTGTACAAGTACAAATGGTTATGTTTTGGCCTTAGTTCCACACTGACTATTTTTCAAAAAGTGATTGAGCAAACGGTGGGTAATATACCAGGTGTTGCTCGTTATTTGGATGACATCATTGTCATGGACAAGACAGAAGCAGAACATTTACTTAACTTACAAAAGACTTTAGAGAGACTGCAACAGAGTGGATTCAGACTCAGGAGAGAAAAATGCCAGTTTTGTCAACCAAGTGTCATGTACTTAGGTCAAACTATTGACAAAGACACAATTTGTCTGAATGGTGAAAAGGTGGAAGCCATTGTGCACATGCCTGAACCACAGAATGTTTCAGAGTGGCACTCATTCTAGGGTATGGTGCGTTACTATGACCATTTCATACCTGGCTTAGCCACTAAATGTGCTGTCCTAAATGAACTGTTACATAAAGGTACTCTGTGGAAGTGGACCAAGGGCCACAGTAAGGCAGTTCAAGCCATCATAGAATTTGATGGCAGATAAGGACCGCTTGGCCCACCTAGTCTGCCCATTTTCATACCTAACAGATAAGCTGCAGATCCTAGTTAACCAACAGCTTACTTTCTCCTATCCCACCACTAGGACTGCCTTATGTCTGTCCCATGCATTCTTGAATTCCCCCACTGTTCTTGATTCCACGACCTCCTCAGGGAGGCTGTTCCATGCACCCACAAGTCTCTCTGTGAAAAAATACTTCCTCACATTACCTCTGAGCTGTCCCCCCTCTATCTTCAAATTGTGCCCCCTTGTGCTTGCACATCTCTTTTTCTGAAAGATGCTACCCTCTTGGATTTTGTTGATTCCCTTGAGGTACTTGAACATTTCTATCATGTCCCCTCTCTCCCTTCAAAGCTATCAAGCTCTCTCTAACCGATGTGAATAATTTAACTCATTATGATCCTAACATGCCTATCACATTGGCCTGTGATGCTAGTCCTGTGGGTACATGAGCTGTCCTTTTCCATACAGATCCAGAAGGCGTGGAGAAGATGATAGCCCATGGTTCACGCAAACTCACTGCAACTGAAAGGAATTATGCCCAGTTTCAGAGAGAGGCATCAGCAATTGTGTTTGGAGTCCAGAAATTTTGCCAATACTTGCTAGGTCGCAAGTTTCACCTGAAAACGGATCACAAGCCACTAGTGACCATTTTCAATCCAGAAAAAGGAATTCCAGAGACAGCTGCTAGCTGACTTCAACAATGGGCATTCATTTTGTTTGCCTATAATTTCAAGGTTACATACCAGCCAACAGACCAGCATGGAAATGCAGATGCCTTGTCGAGGTTACCAATATCCAGAGAAATGGAGTTCGATATGGGACTTAAAGAGAAGCCATTAGTATGCCAGGTGGGGCCAGATAGTTTTCCAGTGCAATTCAAAGATATGGAGGACTCTACTGTTGTGTGTGCAATGGAGCTACAACAGTTAGATCAGCTTCCAGTACTAGCCAAGGACATTGCAAAAGCGACTAGTCAAGATGTAATTTTGAAACAAGTGTATCAGTATACGCTTGAGGGTTGGCCTCAAGACACTACTTGTTCGGCTGCACTACAGCCCTACCATACAAAGAGACAGCAGCTGTCCATTGTTGAGGGGGTGTCTTCTATGGGGATTGAGTGTCATAGTACCCCAATGTTATCACTCAAATGTGTTGACTCTTTTGCATGCGGACCATCCAGGCATTGCTAAAATGAAATCCCTAGCCAGACTTCACATATGGTGGCCTTCCATTGACAGAGACATATACCAGGTTGTGCAAAGATGCAAAGGTTGTGCTGTATCAATGAGAAATCTAGCAAAAGCTCCAGTTCACCATTTGGAACGACCTGACAAACCCTGGCAAAGGTTGCATACTGATTTTGCAGGACCTTATTTAAATTCCATGTGGTTACTCTTAACTGATGCTTATAGTAAATGACCATAAATTCATCAAATGTCTTCGACAACTATTGAGAGTACCATTAAAGTACTGAAATCTATCTTTGCTACCTATGGTTTTCCGCAAGTGATTGTCTCTGATAACGGACCACAGTTCACATCTGTTGAATTTCAAGCATTTTGTCAGCAACGTGGTATCCGCCATATTTTCTCACCTCCCTACAATCCAAGTTCAAATGGTGAAGCAGAACGCCTGGTTCAGACTTTTGAAAAGAGTATGGACAAAGCTAATACTACTACACCGACAGCAATACAAATATCCCTTTTGGACTTTCTTGCAATGTATCGAACACCACCACATTGTGTCACGGGAATATCCCCTGCAGAATTGTTGTTTGGACATCAGATTCAAACTCAGTTGGACCTTCTTCACCCTCTAGGCTATAAGTCAGTAACTGAAATGATTCCTAAGACCAGATCCTTCAAATCCAATGATATTGTATGGGTCAGGATATATGCAGGTCCAAAGAGATGGATAGAAGGTGTGGTAGAAAAAAAATTCGGAAATGTTGTCTATAGTGTTCAACTGACTAACCAGAGGAGAGTGAAAAGACATGTGGACCAATTATGTACTAGAATTGAGACAGAACAAAAAAGGGATACCCAGAGTCGGGATAGTTAGCCAGCATTATTTCTCCCAGAACAAGAAGAGGAAGAGATAGTGGAACCACAGCAATTGAGACAAGATGCAGCTGATGCTAATCAGATTCCAGAGCAACAGCTCCAGTCCTACTACGTCGGTCAGGACGTGTAAGATGTCCACCAAACAGGATGGACTTGTAGAGATATAGTCTAATGACATGACTAAAAGGGACATTGCAGTAATAACTTTAATAGTTTCATACTATTTCCTGAATTATTGATTTACTTTCTAGCTAAGTCAGGAGGGATTGTTATGTGTAGTGCAGCTTTAAGAAATGTTAGACAGTACAGATTTAGGGAATGCATATACTGTAACTCTTCCTGTGTGTGTTGAGATAAGTGTTCCCCCTTATATCTGTGCTGTATGGAAGTAAACAGAGAAGGCCTAGATTTCTGTGGTGCATGTTTTTCTTATTACCAAGACCCTGATGTGTTTAAGGTACTTATTTTCGGCCACCAAACACAACAACAGGGAAGAAGAATGCAGGAGCAAGCTGCCCCAGGCAGCACTATCCTGGGTTCCTCTCAAATCAACACTGGGGAAGAGGAACCGACAATCGAGGCCATGTTGCAAGTCATTAGAGAACTAGACAAGAAGGTGGAGGCCTTCAATAGTAGAGTTACCAGAGTGGAAGCGATAATAAAGGAACCTCTGGCACTAAAGCTGCAACAGACGCCACCGACAAATCAATGGACTACATCAGCAGGTCTGATGAAAGAAAATAAACTTTTATGCATCACACTGGAGCAACTTGAAAACACTGCCAGATCTACCCATTTAAGAGTGATTGGGCACCAGAGGGAATGGCAGATTCTGACCCAACAGCATTTACAACTACCTTGCTGAATGAATTGTTTAGGGAGTCTGTAAATACCGAATTATGTATGGGGTGTTGTACATTATGAGTTTTTTAACACACCTGAGGTATGTGATACCACATAAACCACAAGCGGCTTGTGATAGTGTAACCCCCTCTGGGGAGGGCTTACTATAGTGACCCTCTCCTCCCCTCCCTCTTTTGCCATATTTGGGCCAGAAAAGTTTAAGCCCCTGCCTCTGGGTGGAGTTTATGCTGGTCCTTGGGTATTTTAGGCCTGGGTGTCTGTTGATGGGGGAGGCAGACGGGAGAGAGACATGTTTGAAGTGGGCTGTGGGTCTGCCCCTAGTCTGGGGATTCAGGCCTTGGCAACTTGTTGTCAAGGTGATCTGCTTGGGAACTGGGAGATGTGCAGGGTATGTGGCTGTTTGGGGATTGGATCCGCAATGTGGGAGCCGCGGCCTGGGGGAGATGTAGGAGGCCTGCCTCATGCTGCACAGCACCGGTGAAGGTAGGGGCATAGTTTCCATGTTTGGAAGGCAAGCAGGTGATGGTAGGGATGCTACAGTGGTGGCAGCCTGTGGCATGGGTCTGGAGGTGGAAGCAGCCCTCCTGCCCCTTTACCCATGTGGCACGCCATTGCCGGGCTAGTTACAGCATGAGGGGAGAGAGTAGTGGGCCCAGTGAAGTCCCCAGCATAACCCATGTTGAGCCTGCTCCGGGATGCTGGGGGGGCCAGGCTCTGTACCCTGAGTTGCAGGAGTAGAGTAGGAATGAGAAGGGAAGCTGCAACCTCGTGTGGTCCACTGAGAACGTTTGGAGCTGTTCTGAGCGGTGCTGGAATTAGAGCTGCCAAGCGGGTAGGCCGCAGTGGTAGCTTTAAAGTATCTGTGACCTAGTGGTTACTGTTGCTACCCGAACTTGTGAGCCCCTCAACTCTGTGTAAGTCCAGCTATGCAGCCAGTTCAGCCCAAAGTGATTTGCAGTGGTGGCTTGCCACTGTTTAAGTTCCTGTCTCTAGTCTGTACCCCCAGCTCCTGGGAGCTGTTTTGCTTTCAAAATAAATGAACTTTGTTTATTTTAATTGAGTGTGGCCTTCCACTTAATGAAATATACTACCTGTGCTAACCTGAGTTGCTCCCCCAGTTGAGACTCTGGGTTCAAGTCTACCCTTTGGTGCGGCTGTGACTGCCTACAGAAATCGAGATGCTAACAGCAGAACCCTTTGCCAGTGCTAAAAGGTATGTGCTATCTTCTCTTTGCTCATCTGGATTGTCTATTGTGTTGTGCCCCCCCCTCCTTTCTCCTCGTTAACATCAAGCCCCTAGACACAGGTAGGAGGGGTGGTGTACAAATGTATCACACTCCAAGGATGTGTAAAAAAAGATAATAATAATAATGATGACAACTCCCCATAGTTTCTTTTATATAATTGCCGGTCCACAAACTAGAGGTCACTTTTGCTTTTTTATGCACTGTCTAAGCCATAAGAAACATGCCTCCAACTGAAACTCATTGCCCTTTCCTGCACAAGGCCTCTACCTCTGTAGAGATTTCCTCCTGCTATCTGCGTGGAGTCAACTGCATAATGGTCTTGACGGAGCACCAAAGTGCTGAAGAGGATCATCCTCCTTTTGACTTAAAAGGCTGGCTGAGTGAGAGACACGATACTGCCATGTACTGAGAGCTCTATGTGCCAAGACATATAGTACAGCCCCAGGAGACCAGCCCATGCCTGGCTGCAGGTACCTGATGCATTTAGCCCAGGAGAGATGGGGTGCCACATCTCTGCTTGCTTACCAGTTTGGAAACTGCACAGAAACAAGAAACAAACAAACAGAAAATGTGGAATGCATCTGACTTGACTGACATTCATGCTGTATTAACCGTCCGGTTCATACAAATAGAACCTAGTTAATACAGCATTTGAAATATGCTCAATAAACACACTGACCAGTAATTATATATAAATATTTACAAAGCTTATCATATTATACCTAGAAAATAGCCTAATAATCTGGACCCATCTCGTACACTGTTACTGATTACAAGGGGATTACACCAACACAATTCAGTCCTGCATGCTGTCAAAAACAGAGTAATGCTGCAGCTTGGTACTGGAGGACAATAGATTTGCATATTCCCATTTTTTTTTATTTGCTCCTCCCCAAGCCCTCAGTTAGCCACTCCTTCAGGCCACCTAGGCCCACCGCCTTCACGTCCCATCGCCATCTGCTGCCCCTATCTGTGCAGTGACCACAGGTAACCCAATGTAACCCTTCATCGGAGGGGCCCCTCCACTTTGGGAGGCAACCAGGAGAGGAGAAATGCCCACAGGCATACAATGCATCCCGGCATGGTGGGGGGCAGCATGGACACCTCTGGGCTCTTACGACCAGCGGGGACCAGCAGCCCTCATCCAGCTGGCCAACAGCTGATTTTCCAATTTTCTCCTAACCCACCCACACCCTCCCACAATGGGCTGGCCATGGCGGCATCCTGTGGGCGGGGGCATTCAGCGGCACATCGAGGCCACATACTGCCAAGAACACTGACCTCTAGCCATCTCCAGGGGATGATAAACAGCAGTCCGAGACCCATCCCCCCTTGGGAGGGAAGCATCCAAAGAACACTCTAATCTCCCTCCACGCTGGACTCTGCTCCTGACATCTGGGCTTGGGCATGAACCCGGGTCACCAGCGTACCAAGTGAAAAACCCTCGCTCAGTGCCACGGGTCCAGCTATATTCCCAAATTTAAGTTTTGAGACCCAGGACAGGAGGCACAGATTTGATTTGGTCTGAATTGGGAAACATGAACTAGGGATCACATTTTCTTTGCAGCACCCTGCAAAATTGCATCTCTCTTATAGTCAGAAAACATTTACTTTTTGTAACCCAACAGATGTGAGAAAATGTCTTGAAAAAATCTGGGCTAATTTTGCAGCTATGGGAGCCAAACCAGAATCAGACAATGACATTTGAACTGCAATGTTTAGCTTCAAAATGTGTTACATGTTTGATTTAGAACAGACTAAGACATTAGGACTTTTAAAAGGGCACTAATGTTTTAAATAGATGGCCTTAACCTTTGAATAGGTGTTCTGTGCCTGTCATGGCCTTGTTAACTTGATCTTTAAAATGGATAAAGACACTAAAACATTTTGTTTGGCTGAGGCCCCTTGGCACCTATGTCTTTTTTGTTACTTTATACCACATGAAAAACAAGTGCCAAAAATGGCAACTGGCTTGCCAACTGTATCCCTGTGCCACTCTGCCTTCAGACCTCCAAACTGCAATCTTGCTTTTATGGCAATAAAAAATGTAAGATCTGCAGAAAAAAATGTCTGACTGCTTCACAGTTAATTTCAACATCTTTCATTACTCACATATAAAAGCCATGCTATTCAAGGAAGAGACAGTTGTCATAGAGAAAGAAAATTCACAGATTCCTCAGGAAAATAAACACAAATTAGATGCAGTGAGTACCCGCCATGTTACACTTACCTCTGCCCAACTAAATGAAATCAGAAAAAGTAAGAAAGAAAAACGCAAAGAACGTCCTGGGCACTGTCCATCTTCATGGACTGGTGCACACAGAAAGGCATCTCAGTGGACTTTAGAGCAGTAGATCCCCATCCCATTGGCTCCTCCTCCTGGGGCTGTGTGGGTGGCTGTCTGTGCTTGTCTGTGTCTGTAGGTTAGTTTTTGTTCAACTACATGTTTTTCTGCTGGGAATACCTGCGCCATTCTTGCACACAACATCGGTGAAAGTCTTCTGGACTGAATTTCTGCAAATCATCATCATCATCAGGTGTCAGCTTTTTAATTTTAAATCAACTTTCTTGAAGCCTCCCCAAGGAAGCATATGCCTTGCAACTAGTCTTACAAACATGGTGATGCTGGGTCCTGCAACTGAATCAACATTTTCAACATTTTTGTCTGACCACTCTTAAAGCAGCTGCACTTGTGGACTTTAAAGAACAAAGGAATTTTAACACATTTTGTGACTGAATCGACATTTTTTCTGACCTAATCCCAAGGTATTGTACTTGTCCCTGAGGATTTTGAAGATCAAAGGAAACATACAAACAAAAAGATTTCACACATTGCATATGCCCAGGCCACAGTTGATCACCTTTCAGGAATTTTAACATATTATGTGACCCTGGATCTCAACAGCTCATTTCCTCTGGATGTAATTAACCATCAGCATTTTTCCTTTGCTATCTCCTGGTGTGCTTGTTAGACCACCCAAGCGCCACCACCTCTGATCTACCATGGATTAACAGTGTGTAAGTATGTAATCTCACTAGCTAATCTTACCTTGTAGTCTCATGATGTGTAATCTTACCTTGTAGTCTCATGATGTGTACCCTGTTCCTAATTATGTACCATGTTGTCCCAACTGTGTAAGTATGTAATTTTCCTGTACTCTCCCGGGTCGTACCTGAAAATAGGCAAATTGTCTTGTCTAGTGTATTTACCTGCTTAACAAAAGCTAAATAAATAAATAAATGCCAACTGTGCCAAGGGAGCTCCAGCTTTCCACCACCTACATCCCACCTACTAGCCCGGGGCCCCTGACACCTGCCACAGTTATCAACATTACCATTTTCATGCCCATAAAGATCACCCTGGTGAACGCTCGCCTCCCCCATTGCAAGAGCAGGAGGCGCAAGATACGTTCCACCATTTGCATAAACCTCTCAGCCAGGAAAATAATATTCATGCTTCTTCTTCTATCAGGTAATGTCCATGCCAGTCCTGGCCAACCACCAGTATCAAACGCAGGGGTAGACACGAGTAAAGGCCTGAAAGTAGCCGCACTGAACATCTGCAGCCTCACAGCAAAGTTTGACCTACTCCAAGCGTGGATGTCCCACCATGTACCTGACATTTTCTGTCTGACAGAGACCTGGCTATCAAGCAAGATAAAAGACAATGAAGTGATGCTCCCGGGATAGCAAACATTCAGGAAAGACAGGTGTGGCAAGAGAGGCGGAGAAGTCCTTATCTATGCTAGGAATTACCTATGCTGCTCGGTCCTCCCTGTTACCAGGGTCCAGGATGATTATGAACTACTAGCAATAAAAGCACAGGTCAGACGGCACAGCAAATCTTCAATCTTAGCCTCGGTTTATCTTCCACCCACTAAAGGCAGGGATGGCCTCCCAAAAATACTGGATACAATTGCTACCCTTCCTAAGGGCACAGAGCTTCTCATAACAGGTGACTTTAACATCAACTGGGAGGGCAGGGAATCCACGCCTTTCAAGGACATGGTTGCTACTTCCAATCTAACCCAACTTGTAGACAGCCCAACAAGGCGGAACCACAAAACAGGAAAAGACACCCTCCTTGATTGGCTCCTCTCAAGTTACCCTTCTCGGATCTCTGAACTTAAGGTCCTGCCTGACACCTTAAGTGATCACTCCCCAGTCACTTTCACATGGTCAAACAAATTGAGCAAGCCCCCGCCTATCATAATTAATAGTAGGGTCTTGGGGAAGGGCAAGCTTGGGGCCCCTCTCCTCTGCCCTCTCCCAGTATGACTGGCCCCCCCCCCATCGATCATGCACCTAATACTGGCCAGGCCCTGAGTTTCTTTATAGAGGGCTTCAACAAAATTTGCGATATCTTTGCACCACTGAGGAAAAGAAAAATTCGGGGTCAAGTTAGTGGTTGGATCACAGGGGATCTCCTGGCCCAGATGAAGGAAAGGGACAACCTCTGGGAAAAAGCCAGGTCCTCTCACAGCAAACACAACTTCCAATGCTATAGAGCTGCAAGAAACCACTGCACCAACCTTATCTGCCAAGCAAAGCCAACTTCCACAAGGAGCAGCTTAATAAAAGTTGGGGCAATGGGAAGAGTTTTTGGGAGAACATCAAAAACCTTCTTGGGAAGGATGGGAAGAAGATCCCTCACTCACTCAACATCAACAACGCTACGATTACTGACCCTTGGCACATCGCGGATTCTCTCAACACAGCGTTTACTGACCTGACTGGAGTGCTACCCCCCGACTACCTGCAACCTGCTGGGGAACAAACCAACTGCACGCCTCAAGGGGGCTCAATCCCTGTCTTCTACTTCAAAAAAGTGTCAGTGAAGGAGGCTTACAAACACATAAAAAAATACTAGGCAAGACCAGAATGGGGAGTGATAGAGTCAATATGAAACTCCTATCCCTAACACTGGATGTCATCATCGTGCCAGTTACAAAACTATTTAACAAATCGCTGGCTCTTGCACAGTTCCCTGGGATCTGGAAACAGGCTCTCATGATGCCAGTGCACAAGAACAGTGATATGACATGCACCGCCAATTATAGTCCAATATCCATCTCTCTCCCTTATCTAAAGCCCTGGAAAATATTGTGACCACCCAACTCACAGATTACCTCAACAAATACAACCTGTTATGTCCCAACCAACATGGCTTCAGGCAGAATCATAGTACCTCCACTGCTTTGCTGGACTACACTGAGTACTCGCACAAGGCACTAGACGAAGGAAAGCTGGTGGGGTCAGTCTTCATAGACCGCACCAAAGCCTTCAACACTGTCAATCACTATCTCCTCCTGACTCAACTACAGAACCTAGGGGTTGCAACCAATGCTGTCTGCTGGTTCAAGGACTACCTAACACACAGAAGCCAACGTGTAAAAATTGGGCACACAGTATCTATCTCCAATGAGGTATCGTTAAGGGTCCCACAGGGGTCAATACTGGGGTCCTTACTATTCAGCCTCTTCCTAAATGATCTTCCTGAAGTCTGCAACACTAAACTGATACTTTATGCAGACGACGCTGTGCTTCTCACCAGCAGTTCATCAATAGTCACCCTCCACTCCGAGCTGCAGGCATACTTCTACAAGCTGGAAGACTGGTTCTGTAGCCATAAACTTCTATTAAACTACAAAAAAACCAAGGTGATGCTCACAGCCAGCCCACAGAACAAAAAGAAGCTCCCTCCCCTCATCATCTCCAATAAAGTCAGTGAGCCGCTGGAACAAGTTCAGTCCTTCAAGTACCTGGGGGTCACCATTGATGACTGCCTCACCTTCACCCAACACATCGACACAGTGGTAAAGGCAGTGAACACCAAGCTGGGTGTACTATATAGGCATAAAAAGTATCTCACTCCAGAGGCCCTCCGTCTCTCAGTCTCCAGCTCCATCCTTTCTACCATCAACTATGGATTGGTGGTCTACGGTGCAGCAACAGACACTGCACTAAAAAGGATTCACATTGCCCTCAACAAGGCATGTAGGCTCACAATGGCTGCAGATCAAAATACCCACACCTGCTGCTTATACGAGGAGATCAATTGGCTGTCACTAAAGAACAGGATTATATTCCAAACATGTCTCCATGGAAAAAAGGTGCTAATGGGTAAAACCGCCCCATGCATTTCTAGCATCCTAACACCAAGTGCTACCAGCTATACCACCAGAGGCAGGATGAGGGGGGCCCTATCAACACCTTTCCATCGAACTGTGCAGGGACAGCGTGCTTTCAGCTATAGGGCCCCCCAATGGCTCAACGAAATCCCAGTGCACATTCTAAACTCCCAATGCATCTCGCAATTCAAAAATGGCCTAGGACAGCACCTTCTTACTAGGACAGTTTGACTGCCACTAGGATTCTAACACCCATAATGCCCACTCATCCACATTCTCCTTCCCCTTCCTTTAACCCCCACTCTTCCCTCTTGCCCTATCCCTCTGTCTTCCTCTTCCCTGTGCCTTTTCTCCCACTGGATCAACCTTAAAACCAACCTACTACCACTACCTCCCAACCTCCTAGACAAAGCCACTTCTTTTGGCCGCCCACTCTCTGCCCCCCCAGTCTCCCTTCCCCCTCACCTTGACTCATCCTTGGACTTTCACACTAGGTGTCACACCTCTTTATCTCCTTCACTACATATAAACACTGTCCTTTACCCTAGTTGAATGCTCTTGACGCTGTACTATCACCATTGGTACTATGAATGACATTGTACCCTTATTGTATACTAGCTACCTACCTACTATTCGAGTATTGTATATAAACTGTTTGTTATTGTTGTCATTGTCACTGTTTGATGTGGAACCTTTGTAAAAGAGCTCTGAGCTCAAAGGTATGATCCGAATCCCCAAATAAATAAATAAATAAATAAATAAATCTTCTAAACTCCACGCTAAGGGAGTTTTATACTGAAGTCTGTGCAATGGACTCACAGCAATACTCCATAGCCAGCTACACTGCGTTATGAGTGGACCTAAACAGATACTTAAACTCTCCCTCCATAGCCTGAGACATTAACCTGGTAACAGAATCCATATTTACCTATAGCCACAATGTCTTCATAGCAATCCTTAAAAAATACAGAAAGGGAAAAAAAAAAAAAAAAGAAAGACAACTCAAGTCACCACCCAGCTGTGTCAGCTCCCATCCTGCAGAAACTCCGAACATCAACAGCAGTTTCTCGCTTGACCACCCTAGGCCTCGTACAATGTGTGTAGGTTGCCAATGTGTAACTCAGTTTCACCCAATGAGGCAGGGAGGGCCTCAGGGACCTAATGCCTGGCTTATTCATCATCAGAACTGATGACACAGGTAGAAGATTCCTGACACTGCAGTATTATGAGCAGATCAAGAATCACAAGGCTCTGCTAGATTTAAAGAAACAGAAGCATAGAGGTGCAACATATGAAATTCCTGAAGATCCATTATGCCCTGTGAAAACATTTGAGAAATACATTTCTAAAGTTCCACAAGACACTACTGCTCTTTACTATCACCCCCCCCAAAATAAATGCCCCAGGAGTACCTAAACACAGTTCCTGTGTGGTACAGTAAAGAGCCCATGGGGATAAACTAGTTGTCATCAATGATGCCCTGACTAAGTAAGAAGGCCTGTCTATCCCAGAGATACACCAATCACTCACTGCACTCCACAGCAGCACAACTACTTTCACAGGTGTGAAATCATGTCCGTCACTGGGCACAAAGGTGAAGCAAGCCTCAAAAGCAATTAGACTGCCACGTCATCAGATCGGAAAAAATGAAGTGCAGTTTTGTCTGGACACCAACCAGACAAAGAACCTTCTACATCCCACAGCCTGCTCTCTTTGCCTGCACCTGCACAGCCCGTCTCCCCAGTGCCACAGCCTGAGTCAAGCATTCCACCTAGAGAAACCGCGATATACAGTACACCACACATTTAACTTATCAAACTGTTCCTTTGCAGGAGCATCAGTGAACTTCATCAATTTCTATCCTTAAAAAAATTAAAAAATAAATTAATTTCTTCGAGTCTCCTGAACGCTACTCATTTAAAAAGAAAATGAACTGTTACACATGTGTTCAGACAAAAAAAGTTGTGGCAGTTGGTTCATCTTGTGGTATACTTTTATTATTTTCCCCCACCCCAATTCAGTCCTAGTTAAAAAAAGGTTGAAAAAAGCCTAAAACTACTTTTTTCAGCAGAAGAATAATTTACAAAACAATTCAATGATTTAAGTACAAAACATAAAAAAGTCTTGTCTCTTTATTTCTCAGTATATACCCAATTTTATAAGTGCAGTAACACACTCTGGAGTGTGGGTTATGCACTGATAAATACACACTTGGGGCAGTAAGGCACTAGGTCTGATACATTGTGCCTCACTACGCCCCTAGGTGTGCATTTATCCGGCATAACCCACAACCCATCATGTGTTATTACTCTGTCTGCAACAGAAGCCATAAAAGGAGAGACTAAAGGAGCTTAATATGTATACCCTTGAAGAAAGGAGGGAGAGGGGGTGCATGATAGAAACTTTTAAGTACCTCACGGGAATCAACAAAGTCCAAGAGGGTAGCATCTTTCAGAAAAAGGGATGTGCAAGAACAAGGGGACACAATTTGAAGACAGAGGGGGGACGGCTCAGGAGTAATGTGAGGAAGTATTTTTTCACAGAGAGGGTGGTGGATGCATGGAATGGCCTTCCTGAGGAGGTTGTGAGGTCAAAAACAGTGGGGGAATTCAAGAATGCATGGGACAGACATAAGGCAATTGTTGTGGAGGGTAGGAAGAAATAGGCTGTTGGTTAACTAGGATCTGCCGCTTATCCCGTAGGTAGGGAAATGGGCAGACTAGGTGGGCCAAGCGGTCCTTATCTGCTGTCAAAGTCTATGTTTCTATGTTTCTATTATTTTGCAATCAGTTGTCTATCCATGCAGTTTCTTTAGAAAATGGTGGCAACCATGCAGCTCTGTCTGTAGTCGTTGGTCTCTACCATGAGCGACGGAAGACGTCTTTGGCATGGTTTCTAGAAGGGACATACATTTTTTGGACCAGCTGAAGTAATGAAGTGAGTGATCATGAAAACAGTATCTTAAAATATGGTTGTTCTCTTACACTTAAGCCACAAACTTCTAAAATACAAGTTTAAAAGACATCCCTTGTGGATTCCCATTAATATACATAGTTGAGCTGTAAATCAACTAGTTAGTACTTTATTAGTCTGTGGTCTACAAGGCAGTTTATATTTCTGTTCTAATTTTATTTCTCATGTTGGGGCACACAGGGGAAACTGTTGTGGGCATATCTATGTATGTTGGGGGATACTATAGATGCAGACTGAAGTTTTTCATTTTTTTAAAGCTTATGCATACAGTTGGGCTGGTATGAACACAAGATGGGGATGGGAGCTGCTGTTCACACTGGTGTGATCTATAGACCTCCAGCATGGGGGGGGGCATGTAGATAGGGTTCTGATGGAAGCCATCCAGAAAATGGCAACTGGTGGGGGACTTCAGTCTGCTGGATGTAGACTGGAACATCCCAGCTGCAGTGTCAGCTACGAGCAGGGACATCCTGGATTCCCTGCAGGGGCGTTCCTCAGGCAACTAGTAAGGGAGCCCACTCATGGTGGGCTAATACTGGATCTTGTTCTCACTAATGGGGACAGAGTTCCAGACATCACCGTGGGCAGCCATCTGGGGACCAGTGATCACCGTACAGTATGGTTTAATATAAAAGCTATGGCAGAAATGAACCACACAAAGGTGAGGATCCTGAACTTCAGAGGGCCAATTTAAAAAAGATGTGGGAGTGTCTTAGGGATGCCCTGATGGGGAAGGGACTTGGGGGGGGGGGACTGGAGGAACAGTGGGCAAAAATAAAAGGCATAGTGAAGGCAACAAACCTATGCATCAAGCAGGTAAGCAAAAGCAAGAGAAAAAAAGAGACCGCTATGGTTCTCAAATGAGGTGACTGAGAAGGTAAGGCAAAAAAATTTGCTTTCAGGAAGTATTAGGAGACACAGAGGGAGGAGGATAGGGTAGTGTATCAGGAGAAGCAGAGGATGGCAGGGAAAGAAGTAAGGAGTGCAAAGTTGCAAACAGAGGAGAGAATAGGCCAGGCTGTAACAAAAGGGGACAAGACATTGTTCGGGTACATAAGCGAAAAGAGAAAGACGGGGATGAATAATAAAAGGAAGGGGGGTTGTGTGGAGAGAGACCAGGAAAAAGCAGACATCCTGAACAAATACTTTTGTTCAGTGTTCACAGAGGAATGGTAAGGTGAGAGGGGCCACAGAAATGTGACAGGAGCAAATAAGGGAGGGAGGGAGGTGGATGCTAGCCCATTCTCAGAAGAAAGAGTCCTGAAGGAATCAGCAAATCTGAAAGTGGACAAGGCAATGGGGCCCAACGGGGTGCATCCAAGGTTATTGAGGGAGCTCAGAGAGGTGCTGGCTGCACCTCTGACAGTCCTGTTCAACCACTCGGTGGAGAAGGGAGTGGTTCTGGAGGACTGGATGGGGCAGATGTAGTTCCACTACACAAAAGTGGTAGCTGGGAGGAGGCAGACAACTACAGGCCAGTCAGCCTGACTTCAGTGGTGTGGAAATTAATGTAATCACTACTGAAGGAAAGGATTGTGGAATACCTGAATCCAGTGGGTTACAAGATCCGAGGCAGCATGGAGTCACAGAAGGAAGGTCATGTCAAATGAATCTGATAGATTTCTTTGACTGGGTAACCAGGGAACTGGATCAAGGTGGAGCGGTGGATGTGGACTACCTTGATTTCAGTAAGGCCATCGATATTGTTCCACATAGGAGACTCATAAGCAAGCTGGGCAGCCTAGGAGTGGGTCCAAAGGTGGTAAACTGGGTATGAAATTCGCTAAGGGACAGGTGACAGAAGGTGGTAGTAAATGGGATTCACTCCAAAGATGGGAGGGTGGCCAACAGGGTGCCACAGGGATCAGTACTGGGACTGGTTCTCTTTAATGTCTTTATTAGTAACATTGCAGAGGGGCTGGAGGGGAAGATCTCCCTTTTTGTGTATGACACAAAAATCTGTAATAGGTAGACACTCCGGGGGGGGAAAAATGAGAGGAGACCCAAGAAAGTTAGAGGAATGGTCAAAGGTATGGCAGCTGAGTTTCAATGCAAGAAGTGCAAAATAATGCACTTAGGGTATAGAAACCCAAGGGCAGAATACAAAATGGGGAAAGTGGTGTTGGTGTCCACCAAACAGGAAAGATATCTGGAGGTAATCATATCTGATGACCTAAAGGTGACTAAGCAGTGTGACAAGGCAGTTGGGAAAGCTAGTGGGATGCTGGGGTGCATAGACAGGGGTATCACCAGCAGAAAGAGGGAGGTGGTGTTGCCTCCGTAAAGATCACTGGTGAGACCGCACCTTGAGTACTGTGTCCAATTCTGGAGACCTCATCTCCGGAAGGACATAGAATGACTGGAAGCAGTCCAAAGGAGGGCAAACAAAATGGTGCAAGGTCTGCATCAAAAGCTTTATGAGAAAAGGCTGAGGGACCTCAATATGTACACCCTGGAGGAAAGGAGGAAGAGAGAAGATATGACAGAGACTTTCAAATACCTCAAGGGTATAAATAAGGTACAAAATGGAAGCATTTTTTCCAGAGAAGACAATGCTCACGGACAAGGGGTCATGATATGAAGCTGGGGGTAGACTCAGGGGAGATGTGAGGAAGTACTTCTTCATACAGAGGGTGGTGGATGCCTGAAACAGTTTCCAAACGGAGGTGGTGGGGCCAAAAACTGTAATAGGATTCACGCATGCATGGGATAGATGCAAGGGAACCTCAGTGATAAGGCAAGGTGGGGTAAAGCTGGAGATCAAATAGGGTCTGCAGTGATACAGTAGGTAGGGAACAATGTGCAGACTAGGTGGGCCAAGCAGTCCTTATCTGCCATCAAATTCTATGTTTCTACGTTATGTAATGTTTCTATGCAAATCATCATGTTTGAGAAGAGTGATAAAAGAGTTACGAATCACTTGGATATGTAGCCCCCCCCCCCCATGTTTAGGGGTATAGTGGTGGAAGTCCAAGGGGAGAGGGGGTGTACAGAACAAAAAGGAACAACATACCTGGTTGGCCTATTACCAGACCTGCTGAAACCGGGGTGCCCCATGCTTCCAGGTGCACAGCTGGTTCACAGAAGAAATGAGGACTGGCCTTGCCAACTTTGCCACTGAGGCCTTTGTAGACAGTTTTAACCAGGCAGGCCTCTCGCCGTCACCCTCGGTGGTCCTCTGGTTCTTTGGTCTGGGGACAAAGCAGGTGTGGAACCCCAGACCACTCGATGCACACCCTGGACACACACTAGCAGCTGGGCTGCGGAGGCAAACTTTTGTTAGCAGCAAACAGCCCATTCAAATGAATGAGGCAAACACCAGAACTGCAGGAACAGGGGATCCCATTTAATGAACAGTTAATTAGAACAGAAACAGTCACTCCATGAAGCAATAACCACACAAGTTGCTCTGGGCCATGAAGATCCCATCAGAAGCTAAGTAAATGCTCAGGACCATGAAGGTTACATCTAAAGCTCAATCTCAGGCAGCTACTTTTCAGGTGAGGCAGCTACAGTCCATCACAGGCAACATGAGTTCATGGCTAAATCAGGCCTTTAGATGCAAGTAGCATAAGCTCTTGGCTGAATCAGGCCTTAAGGTACAGCAAAACAAATCCCTTGCATCCTCTCTCTCTCTCTCAGCAAGGAGCACAGACCTCCTGAGGTATGTCCGACCCAGCCCACGGTCATCCTCACTATCAAGCTCCTTTTGGGCACGGGGCCCAGAAACTGGATAGTCCCATAAACTCAGGCAGTCTGGGACCAGGGGCTGCCCTGGACCCCGGGTTCCCACTCTAAACCCTCTCCTCCTTTCTCTTCCTTTTCTTCCACTGGTTTCACCCAGTCCCCCCAAACGTCTCTTCCTTCTCTTCAAAGGGGATCTCCCTGGGCAGCACTTCTCTGGTGGGTCCTGCTTGGCAGTGGTCCTCCGGGGTGGCAGAAACACAGCCAACCCCCATTCTACAGGTCACATTGCAGGTGCTCACCCTCTTCCTTATTTCGGCTGGGTTCACAGCCTGCTCCCACACTGGAGCTTCTAAACATGGCCGTCACCATGTATTCTCCAACCTGGAGAACTACCCAATGCCCACAAAAAAAATAAAAGCTGTTGTGGTGACCAAATGGGCAAGCACCCCAACTTGGTCCTCTCATTCTTTCTTCTCCTTCTTTTCCCCAATCTCCTCTGCAGCTGGCCCTTTTATCTTCCCCAAATAGACACCAAAAACACCTACCCAACCAAACGTCCAATCTGGGCAAACTCCCTGGGTGCCAAATAGCTCCGCACTCCCAAAGACCTATGAAACTGATAGTCCCAATATAACTGTTCACAATGCACCTCCTTCTCCCTTGTACCTGGCATTGAACTACCCCCCATAAATGGAGCAGCCACTCCTTTACATTTTTTCAACTTGGTGGCTGCATATGAGCATAGTGCAGGCCACCATAACTATTTATATTATTTTTTTTTCTTTGCCATGTGGTCCTGAGCCTGGCTGACCAACAAAGCTGGACCCAGGACCTGCTATGCACCCAGAGGCATGGAAGCAATCACCCTGCACTTGACCCATTCATCACAGGCCAAAATGACCGGGAATCCATGCACCGGAGTCGCCGAGGAGCCGCACCTCTACCAGGTGTGAATCCCCCAAAGCCACCCAACAAACAATGACAGGGGAAAACCGGAAGCTGCAACTCCCCTAGGTAAGCCAATTTTTGGGGGGGCTTACACACTCCCCCCACTAAATGCTTGCTGTTCCAGTGAGCCAAAATCCACCATAAACCATTTACAAATTTATTAGGCTAAACCTAAACTAACAGTGTCTATACTAACACTAACCTGGCTCTCTAACTCGCCCATGAACACTTTTCTAACTGGGCCACCCACCTCCAGAACCTAGTGACCCCCTGCTTTCAGTCTGACCCAGTGGTGTCCCCAGTCCATTAACTAATTCCTACCTGGCCATCTGCCACTAGACTTACCAGATGGATTGCTTTCAGCCTAACCATGGCGGCGTCCCAGTTTCCCATACTCTAATGTAGCCTTCCTTCTAATGATGCCAGCTGCCTGCTTTGGACTGCCTAGATATTCAGAAGATGACAACATATAGCAAAAGTGGAAACTTTAACAATGGTTACAGACTACATTTTCTCACTCTCTACATTTCTAGAAGAAATCACTGAAGCCAGTGAAAACACTCTAGCTGATTAAAACCATTTTCACACAGCAACATTCCTGTAATTCCCCTGAATAAAATATCCACCCTCGTAACAGTAATGTACTTTCAAAGAGTATGCAAACACATCTATAATATGGCACAGAAATTGCAACATCTAAACAGTTGATAACTAGAGTAACATAGCATAAACAGAACATTTTTTTTAAATGATGTACAATTTCCCCAAAGCCCACTGTCCCATATAAGTAGTTAATAAGTCTCTGAATGGAGCTAAGTTTCAAATCCAAGTCCATGGAGCAGTAAATTGGCATTGGGCAAGTCATCCCAATGTGCTTTGGCCCTAGGCATGAGATAAGGCGCCCCCACATCATAGTCTCTCTTCCCGCCAAGTCCATTGACATTTCCAGTCCCAGCCAGCAGGCAGAAGCAATGGCAACAGCAGCTTCACACAAAAGGCATGAACTGCCCTAGTCCAACAGTCTTAACTGTGCAATAATTAGTTCAGCTGATGGGAGACTTCCACATCTTGCCCAGCACCCCAATTTAGAGTCCGAAAGGGTTAGGGCACCCCAACATCACATCCTGGATGAGCTCCCACATTGTAGGACCCCTTCCCCCATCTCTGGGTATGATGGTGGAAGTCCAAGGGGAGAAGGCAGGAACCGAAGAGAAAGGAGCAACATACCTGGTCGGCCTGATTACCAGACCTGCTGAAACCGGGGTTCCCCATGCTTCAAGGTACAGAATTGGTTGACAGAAGAAATGAGGACTATAGGTCTTCACCTGCTTGGCCTTGCCAACTTGCCACTGAGGCCTTTGTACACATTTTTAACCAGGCAGGCCTCTTGCAGTCACCCTTAATGGTCCTCTGGTTCTTCGGTCTGGGGACAACGCAGGTGTGGAACCCCAGACCCCTCTGTTGCACACCCTGGATACACACTAGCAGCTGAGCTGTGGTGGCAAACTCTTTTTAGCAGCAAACAGTCCATCCAAATGAATGAGCTAAACACCAGAACTGCAGGAACAGGGGATCCCATTTAATGAACGGTTCATTAGAACAGGAACAGTCACTCCATGGAGAACTAATCACACAAGCTGCTCAGGACTGGGAGGTCACATTAGAAGCTAAATAAATGCTCTGGACTGTGAAGATCACATCTGAAGCTCAATCCCAGGCAGCTGCCTTTCAGGCTAGGCAGCCACAGTCCATCACAGGCAGCATGAGTTCACGGCCGAATCAGGCCTTTAGATGCAAGTAGCATAAGCTTTTGGCCAAATCAGGCCTTAAAGTACAGCAAAACAACTCCCTCTCTAACTCTAACTCTCTCTCTACTCTCTCTCTCTCTCTCCTTCCCTCCTCTCCCTCCCTCTCCCTCTCCCTCCTCCCTTCCCCTCCCCCTCCCTCTTCCTCGCTCCCTCCCTCCCTGAGCACAGACCTCCTGAGGGATGGCTGACCCAGCCCATGGCCATCCTCACTATCAGGCTCCCTTTGGTCACGGGGCCCAGAAACTGGACAGTCCCATAAATGGAGGCAGTCTGGGACCAGGGGCTGCCATAGACACCTGGCTCCCACTCTGAACTCTCACCTCCTTTTCTTCTACTGGTCTCTCCCAGCCACCCCCCCCCCCCCAAACATCTCTTCATTCTCTTCCAAGGGGCTGTCCCTGGGCCAGGGCTGTCAGTAGGATTTTTTGTTTGGAGGTCTGGGACTGGCTTTAAAAAAAAGGGGGGAGATCCACAACCCAAAAGTGGGAGTCCCCAGAAAACTTTCAGGGGTCCCCATTCAAATACATGGGAGCTGCTCCCCCACGCCAGCACTGCTTGTACTGTAAGATTCTGTAGAGTTTAGGGGGCGTGCTCCATTAATTTCTATGGGGGCATTTTAAACTACATTTTTTTATGTTTCAGAGGGTGAACTCAAACAAATTATGGCCACTGCTCAACTATTTATTTATTTATTTAATTTCATTTTTGATAGCCAGGTGGGTGCACTAGACATAAAAATGCCTATTTTCAGTCACGACCTGGTAAGGTACAAGTGGAAAAACAGTCCACAGAAATACAAATTACAAGTCCAAATAAGGCAAGGAAGAAAGCAGGACGAATACATCAACAATGTTGTCAGTTACATCAGTAAAGACAAATCAGAAATATAGATAACATACATCAGGGGAAAGACAAGAACAATGAAGTAAATAGAAAATGTACAATATAAGGTCAAACATGTTTGGTCCAAAAATCACAACTAAATACAAAACAGAAATAAATATTACATACAATTGTGAGAGCAGAAGTGAGAATGTAAACTATTATAAATTGATAATAGATGTAACTGGGTATAGAATCAAGAATTAAACTGTAAGTGCCATTCACAGTTCAAACATGTCAGTTATGGAAAGGGTTAAATCTATGTGGCAGTCTACAGGTGAGAGGAGAGAGAGTGAGAGAGAGAGAGAGAGAGAAGCAGGGCCAAGATGGCATTAGAAGGAAACTAAGGCACGGTTTATGAAGGACTTGGTAGAGAGAAAGCAGAGATTAAGTGCAGAAGTTGATGTGGCGAGGAAAGGGAGTGAGGCAGTGGACATGGTAGAAAAGGAGGGAGCTCAAGGAGGATAAAAAACAAGTGCACAAGTCAGTTACCAAGAGGTGAGCACGTAACGACCTTTTGAAAGTATCATGGGTTGGGGAGAGCCTAAGGCCTACAGGAAGAGAGTTCCAAAAGTTAGGTGCAGCATTGGAAAAAGCCTGGGTCCCATGGGCTTTATTAGTTGAGCAATGGCCATAATTTGCTTTCAGTCACCCTCTGAAACAAAAAAATGTAGTTTAAAATGCCCCAGTAGAAACTAATGGAGCACGCCCCCCCGCGCTCTACAGAATATTACAGTACAAGCAATGCGGGCGTGGGGGCATGGCTCTCTCAAGTGACTCTCAGGGCTTGGTGGCTGTGCGTCTCGGGGACTTTCGAAGAAAAAAACCCACGAATGTCCCAATGCACAAAATGTGCGTAAAGGACGTGGGTACCCGTGTCCCTGACAGCCCTGCTGGGCAGCACTTCTCCGTGGGGTCCTGCTTGGCAGTGGTACTCCGGGCTGGCAGAAACGTAGCCAACCCCCATTCTACAGGTCTCATTGTAGGCAATCACCCTCTTCTTTATTTTGGCTGGGTTCACAGCCAGCCCCCACACTGGGGCTCCCGAAAATGGTCACCGCCACGTATTCTCCAACCCAGAGAACTGCCCAACGTCCACAAAAAAATTAAAAAATAAAAGCTGTTGCAGTGACCAAGTGGGCAATTGCCCCCAATTGGTCCTCTCACTCTTGAGGAGGCAGTATGGTGCTGTGGTTTAGGGCACTGAGCTGCAAACTTGGAGAGCTAGGTTTGAATCCCACAGCCCCCACTTGTATTCTGTGTGACACTGAGCAAGTCACTTAACTTTCTCATGCTCCCAGGTTGTACCTGGAAGCAAGCTTTGGCTTAGTGTGTCTTTTCTGGTTAAACAATTTCCCCTTCCCCCTCCTTTCTCTCTTCTCCCCCCCCCCCCGATCTCCTATGCAGCTGGCCCTTTAATCTCCCCCAAAAAGGCACCAAAAACACCTGCCCAATCGAAGATCCAATCTAGACAAACTCCCTGGGCCCCAAACAGCTCTGTGCTTCCAAAGATTTCTGGGACCGGTAGTTCCAATTTGCCTGTTCACAATAGAAACTAATGGAGCACGCCCCACAGGGTCTGAGGACATGAAGTTTGATCTGTCTGCCCTCCCCAGCCCCCAAATGAGCCACCGCTGATTCCGCCCGCAGTGAAGGGTCTGAGGGCAAGAAGTTTGATCTGTCTGCCCTCCCCAGCCCCTGACTGAGCCGCCGTCGATTCCGCTTGCAGTGAGAGGTCTGAGGGCATGAAGTTTGATCTGTCTGCTCTCCCCAGCCCTGACTGGGCCACTGCCAATTCCACCCGCAGTGAAGGGTCTGAGGGCATGAAGCTTGCTCTGTCTGCCCTTCCCAGACCCTGACTGAGCCACTGCTGATTCTGCCCACAGTGAAGGGTCTGAAGGCATGAAGTTTGATCTGTCTGCCCTCCCCAGCCCCCGACTTAGCCGCTGCCGATTCCACCTGCATTGAAGGTAATGGGACACAGATGCTGCCACAGATTTGAACTTGGTGCCTTTTTGTCTGAGGCTGGAGCTTAATTTTAGCTCCTGCTGCACCAACTGGCTCTCTGAGCTCATTTTTATTATGAACTGATGTTAAGTTTAATTAATCTTTAGAGCCTATATTGAGCAGTTGTACCTGTTGCTTTTTATTTAATTCTTACAGCTCGCTGTGAATTTTAGCTGCTGCTTTAATTAAGTTGATGTTTTTGCTGATCTTAATTTGTAATTCATCCCCCCTTTGTGTCCCGTGCTCTGCTCTATCCCTCCCCCATTCTGTAGCTCAGCCCCTCCAGTTAAATTTGGCTGTCCCTGACTAAATTTCCTTCTCTTTCCAGGGTCTGAGGGCATGAAGTTTGATCTGTTTGCCCTCCCCAGTCCCTGACTGAGCCGCCGCCCATTCTGCACACAGTGAAGGTAATGGGACACAGATGCGGCCACAAATTTGAACTTGGTGCCTTTCTGTCTGAAGCTGGAGCTTAATTTTATTAAGCTCCTTGGCTTCTGCTGCACCAGCTAGTTCTCTGAGCTCATTTTTCAGCCTGTCCTCACACCCCCTCTCCTTCCACCTCCTCCCTGTCCTTAATTATTACGCTTCCTCCCCACCCCCATTTCCCTGATTCAGTCTACGAGGAAGCGTAGTTAAAGTGTGAGCTAACAGCATACCACCCACCCTGCCTGCAGTACCTCCCTCATCTCCTAGAAGGCACACCTACCCTGGCACTAATGTGCTCCTAACTCATGCAAGTAAACTATTTCTTCATTTCCCAGTCTCTCTTGTTAAGCGCACACTTCTGATTAGTGTTACGCTCATCCCTCAATGCTAGACCTTCTTGGTTAATAATCCCATTCCTGTGTCTGCAACCAAGTCCTTTCTCACTAGTTCATTAGTGAACACCTGCTCTGCTCTGCACACACAGTGCTAACATTTCCTCACTGCAGCTACCCATGTTGCTAATTTCTCCCTCCTAAAGTACCCTTCCTTTATACTACTAAAGATCTCCTCCGCATTCTATACCTTAGTCACCTACCTAACCTCTCCCTTAACTTTCTCCTTTCCACCATGCTTCTCCTACATATCACAACCATCTCTCTGCTATTCCCCTTGCTATCTCTTCCTCACTCCTCTGCCAATGGCTGGCTGCCTAATAAACCAGCACCTCTCTCCCTTCCCCTCTCCCCTACCTTACATACCTCTGCCCCTCCACTGCCAAACACTTGGCTGCAGGCCCAGATTAATGGATGTGGGGGCCCTACTTCAGATTTTGTGGCCTGGGGGGCCCCTAAATGCCAACATCCCACTCTTCCACAGTGATATGTGTGTGTGGGCTATGCCCAGCTCATAGCCCCCATCCTTCACATCTTCAACCTCTCTGTTACCACAGCCACTGTTCCATCCTGCTGGAAATCTGCCCATGTTCTTCCTCTCTTCAAATCAGGAGATCTTTGTGACTTAAACAACTACTGTCCTATCTCTATCTTGCCCGTTCTCTCCAAAGTGCTGGAAAAACTTATATACAGCCAACTAAAAATCACCTTGAGCGCACTCACTCTTAAGCCAGCCCAATCTGGCTTCAGGTGAAGCACCAGTACCATCTCAGCCTTGGCTAAAGTCTCTAATGACTGGATCCATGCTATGGACACCAAGAAGGTTACTGGTGCAGTCTTTCTAGACCTTAGTAAGACCTTGACACTGTAGACCATCACCTCTAATCACCTGTCTTGCCTACATAAGGTGCCACTCCACTTACCTTACAGTGGTTTAACAGTTATCTCACGGGAAGGATACAAAAAGTCAAAGCTGATGGCCTACTATCTGCCTCCCTTCCAATTGCCAGAGAAGTCCCTCAAGGCTCAATCCTAGGACCAATCCTTTTTTCCCCGTACATCAACAACCTTGACTCCCACATAAAGAACTCTAGCAAACATTTCTTTGCAGACAATACGGTTTTGTACGCATTAGGCTCTTCCTTAACTGAAGTCAGGGAAGCACTCCAAGCTGACTTTATTCAGTTAGAAAGCAACCTTATCAATGCCAAGCTTCTCTTAAATGCCAAAAAAAACAAGACAATGATTTTCTCGAGACTTGCCTTGTCTGGTGCCCTACCTACCCCACCTAAAACTTCATAGTTACCTCCCTAGGTGAACCCTTGGTAAGTCGTACCTAAATTTAAATATCTTGTTATGTGGATAGACAACAAGCTTTCCTTCAATGACCACATCGAGGATCTATCAAAGAGGCTTAAAGCACGCTTGGGTTTCTTCTTTAGAAATAGGACCCTCTTTTCTCTCGCGACCTGCAAAAGACTTGTCCAAGCAACATTCCTTCCCTTGCTTGACTACGGAGACATTATCTTTATCTCCTCCCCAACCTTGAGCCTATCTAAACTAGACATACTCTATCACCGTGCTTTTCGCTTCATTACTAACTCTGCGTACAAGACCCACCACTGTGATCTTTATGCAGCAGTTGGGTGGACCTCTCTTGCCACCAGACGCCTCCTGCATGCTGGCATTTGGACCCTCAAATTACTACTCCACAAACTGCCTGTCTATTTAACGTCTCTCATACACATCTCGCATAGCTCCTACTCCCTAAGAAATCCTACTTTATCCTACTAGATGTTCCCCAGGACACTTACCACAGCTGGCCAAGAGCTGTCTCATACGCCTTCCAAACATTTGGAACCAACTACAAGCCATGCTGAAGCTAACCAGCATCGTATCAATTAACTCCTACAAAACACTAGTTATCTCTAAATTAAAAGACATATGTAAGTGCTACTAGGCCCCCAACGCCACGTCAACTTCCTAGATACCAACTGGCCCTCTACTTATTAAACTGAAATGTGTTGCATAATTTAGGGCAAGGTTAAAGCTGGAATGTTCTGCATATATAGCATAAGGACTTCTATTGTGTCTACCTCTTGTATTATATATTTTTTCTTTGTTGTTCTACATTTTATATCTCCTGTCTATGTAATTGCGAACTGTATGTGTATGTGCCTCAGGACCTCCTTGTGAATGAGCTTGCTCAACTGAGTCTTTCCTGCAATAAACTTGAACTTGAACTTGTAAGATTCGGCAGCCTGGTGTTAGGATTTTCTGCCTAGGGCACTAGGATTGCAGATTACCCTTACCTGTCACTCTTGGCATGTGCAGATCCTCTTATCCCCTGGGTTAAAATGAGTCGTAACTTCCCCCACCCCTTCAATCAAAGGTGAAGGGACTAAATAATTTAACACTTCTTCCTTAAAGATAACAGCCCCCCACCCATCAAGGCTCCTACTAAACAACCAAGGCAAGGCAGCATGGGTTACAGACTCAAGAATCGGCTTGAGAGCCCGTGACCTGGGTTCATATCCCACCAGACGCACTTATTGAGTGACCAGTGCTTCAATTCCACCCAAGTGCAAAACAAACAACAAACAAAAAAAGTAAACAAATAAATTGGTATGAGCAAGATTCTCAGGTAAAGGAAAATGTCAATGATGCATTCCAGTTACGCTATCTTGGATATATTGTTAACCTGAGCATGGCCATGCAGACTAGTAAAAAAAACAACATACCTCCTTTGGCCTGACTGAATGTGATGAGGATGTTGACTGACTGTCTGACTCCAGTCCTGGTGATGATAGTCTGAGATCCTCAACTTCAACATCCTCATGTCACAGGTGGCGGTGGCGACACACATGATGACTCGGCTAGGCACCATAGGAAGGAAGGATTCCTCATAGCAGGACCAGAGGCCTGCCCGGCCCACCCAAGTTACTCCAAGAAGCAGCACAGCACAGCACTGACTGAGTCCCATAGCCCAATCTCTCTGCTTAGTCTGTGCTGCTATGCTGTGTCTTCTTCGATTGAGAGATCAGGCCCAGGCAACCACCGACGACGATTACTGACCGGATGCCCGTCGATGTCTACAGAGCTTTCGTCCTCCTCTTCATCAATGACTCCTTACTGCTGCAGTCACACACCCTGACGGCATGCACGCACATACTGCACTGATTCCCGCTTCTGGCCAGTAGCCACACCTCCAGAGGACCTGACCTCTCATGGTCAGACATTATTGGTTGTGTGGTTGAGGACAGGGTGGATGATTGGATCAGAGGTGGAGGCAGAGCCGAGAGAGGCTCTTTTACATGGAGCAGGGTACTAGCCTGATGACAGCTGATTCAGTCTGAGGACTAGGAGGGGGGGACCTAGGACCACTGGACCAGCAGGAGCTGACTCCGATGAGGGGGTGTTTTTGGGCAATTCGGACAGTCAGCGGCCATGGCAGTGCCCAGTAGGGAAAGTGAAATTCTCTGATTAGACTAGTAAATTACTGTGAGTGGGCCCTTCTGAGTAACGGGGCCCTACTCACTGGCGTAATTTACGTACATGTTAATCCAGCCATGCTTGGCTGCATAAACTTTGGCAGATAAGCTCCTCTATCCTCCCCACTAGTTTCCACACTGGGCTTATTCCACTAAATACGGCCAGGAGGTCTGCCTTATCTCCACCCCCACCCATCCCCACAACACAAATGCATGGCGCCCTTGATAACATTTATGCTATCTCTGCTGCTGTTGTTAACGGGTGACATTGAACCCAATCCAGGTCCTGACCGCGCCACACAAATGCAAGTCCCCTGTGGTCTAAAGCTAGTTCACCTAAACATCAGGAGTCTCCTCAATAAAATATCGCTGCTCCAACCTCTCACCCTCTCTCTCTCAACCCTGATGTCCTTATCATTACAGAAATCTGGTTAAAACCACATACCAATAATGCTTGCATCTCCATCCTCGGCTATTCCATCATCCGCCAGGACCAGTCCAGCAGCGGTAAGGGTGGAGGAGTAACCATGTATGTTGCCTCTACCCTCATGTTTACTCCTATACTTGCAACATCCATCCCTCAGTCATATGAGTCCCTACTGGTGAAACTCGCCTTCCCTTGTTCCATCCCTATTTACATCGCCAACTTGTACTGCTGTCCCTCCACCCCAAAATCATCAATCACCGACCTCTTAACCTCCCTACAAATTCATGCAGCTAATGATGAATTCCATATATTGGGTGACTTCAACGTGAATTGGCTCTCCCCTTCCCACTCCAAAATAAGACAAGATATAGCTGCCCTAAACCTCTCTCAGCTTCTAAATTAACCCTCCCATTTGAATTCCAAATCCTCTAACCACTCACTAATTGACTGGGTACTTTCCTCCTACCCGCACCACTCAATAGCAGCTGGATTACTCCCAGACTCACTAAGCGATCACCACCCGATCTATGCAGTTCAGAAAATCCACCACCCCAAAACCCCTCCCAAAACACTTCTGATCCAGTCCTATAATTCCGTGGATATCACTTCTCTCCTTAACAATCTGGCCAACACCGACTGGTCTTACATCACACATACCCCCTCTGTCGACTCAGCACTTGCTTATTTTAAATCAAACTTTCTCTCCCATTGGGATAAACACACGCCACTAAACAGTTCCATGTGAGGGGTACTTGCCTACCCCGGATCTCTGCCAATGTCCTAGCCCATCTAAAAGCTACAGGCCATGCGTGGAAAACACACAAATCCACCGATCTCCTCAGTGACTTCGAGGCATACAGAACAATTTGTAATGCCAGTACCAGGACAATCAGACTTGCTAAGGCTAATTACTTCAAGAACACCTTCCTAACCAATATAAACCACCCCTCAAAGTTCTGGAAGGTAGTCAAATCCTTATTCCTCCACCCTTCACAGCCCCCTACACCTGTGCTCAGTACTGGCACCACTACATTGATGGACCCTCAATCTGTAGCTATGGAGTTTAACTCCTTCTTTACCTCTTGCACATCAACGCTGCTGTCGGCCTCTCTTTTGGCCTCTACTGACCACAAACCCCCCACTCTGCATCCTCCCCTCACTCCTTCTCCTTCAGCTCCCTTACCCTGAGGAAGTCTTTAATACTCTTATTATACTTAACCCCTCCAAGGGCAAGTGCCCCTCTGGGCTGGATGCCAAAATGCTCTATCTATCCACCCCTGCAATAGCAACACCTCTCGCCTCTCTACTAAACCTTTCCTTCTCCCTCTCCTCTGTTTCAGCTGAATGGAAACATGCTACTGCAGTCCCCCTCCCTAAGGGTGATGACTCCTTCACCCCCGGAAACTACCACCCTATCTCGCTCCTCTCCATTCTTGCCAAACTGCAAGAATGCCTAGTGCTATCTCAGCTCTCCTCCTTTCTTGACTCCACTTCCTTTTTCACCCCATATCAGTCTGGTTTTTGGAGGTCCCACTCCACCATCACCTCCCTGCTGAAGATCACGGACTCCAACCAAACTGGCATGGATCAGGGTCTTATCACTTCTGCCATCTTTGTCAACCTTGCCAAGGCTTTCGACACTGCATCACATGCCCCCCTCCTCACAAATCTGGCCAATGCAGGGCTTTCCAACAAAGCCACCAACTGGTTCCATTCCTACCTAGTAGGTAGGTCTTAATCCGTTAGAGTTTGCAACTCACTCTCTCCACCTCTACGCATAACTACTGGTGTGCCCCAAGGCTCCATCCTTGGCTCCCTGCTGTTTTCTGATTTCCTTAACAACCTGCCCTCTGCTTGCCCCAATACCTCTGTCCATATGTATGCAGATGACACCATCCTGTATGCAACTGGGCCTCCATAACCAAGGTGGCGACCAGCATGATTTTGATAATATTCAGCTGTGGTTTCACTGTAACCAACATGTCCTGAATGCCAAGAAAACAGTCTTCATGACCTTCGGCACTAGACAGAGACTTTCTCAGCTACCTTCCCTTCCTATCTTCCACACCCTGGATGGGAGTCTGCTCGAGGACTGCTCCTCCTTTAGATACTTTAGTGTTTGGCTCAACCAGAACCTCAGTTTTTCTGCACACATAGAGGCCTTACACAAGAAGGTGCAACCTAAACTGGGTGCCCTGTTCCACAACTGAGACTGCATCCCACTGGCGGCACGCCAGTCTATTGTTCAGAAAATTATTTTTCCCATTTTGGACTATGGGGTTATGGTTTACAGTGCCGCTCCCTCCACCTCCTTAACCAGACTGGACACACTCTTCCATTCTTTCTGCTGCTTCACCCACGACTGTCTCCCTCTCCCCCCCACTCACCACTGTACCCTTTACCGCTCTTTATCACTTCCCTCCTTAGAGGACAGATGGCGTACCCATTGTGCCACCTTTGTGGCTAAATATTGGGCCCAGTCCTTGCCTTCCTATCTATTCCCCTCCCTTTCCATCCTCCACCCCCCCATTCGCTCAGAAATTCAGACCCTCTCACCTTGTCTGTCCCACATCTGACTGCCTCAGCAGGTCAGGTTACCTTCTCCCGTAGGTTCCCAACTCTTTGGAACTCCCTCTTATACAACATCCGATTTGCCCAATCACCTCATGTTCTCACTTTCCTCATTAAAAACCATTTCAACTCCCCCTGCACCCGTCTTTAACATCCCATGTGCTCTCCCCCTAACTTTATCCCACACTGGTCTCACTGTTTCCTGCATTTGCACTGAAATACTTGTAAAAGTCTCCGTCCTCACTTATCTACTATATGTAAAACAAGCATTTGTCAATGTCGAATGTTTGCTTGCTGGCATTGGCATTGGTAGTGTAGGAGTTACAGAGCTGCATAATAAGAATGGCAGTGAAGTATTGAACTGAAGCCAACCCGACCACCACCCTGCAGAGCCTGACAGGCATTGGGGTGTGCCTTCGGGTCATCAGGCATAACGACCATGCCATTTCACCACATCCTACCCTGCAGACACCGACAAGTGTCACGGTGTGCCTTGGGGTCTTTGGCCCTTATGCGCGCCCCATTACATCAGAAAATATGGTGAGATGGGTGCGGTATAGGAGAATGGGGTGAACTTTGGGGCTGAAGAGTCCAAAGCACACCTCAATGCCTCTCACTGGCTGCAGGGTGTGGAATGGTATGAGCATTACAGGCGAGAATCCCCAGTCACACCCCTGATGCCTGTCATTCTCTACAGGGTGGGGTGTTATGGTTGGAAACCCTAATGCCTCAGCCATTCGTTGGTATTTTCACTCCAAATTTTCAACATGGTTTTTTTGTGACCCCCACCTCATGAACAGTGGCAATATCAGTTTGTTAGCCGAAAGCTGCTTTTGCACAGCGACTACAGCATTTAGCACCACAGGTGCAAAAACACATTCCGAACAGGATGTGAAAAATGACAGCTGTACTGGTTATGGTGAGGAGTAAAAAATGGCAATGTTGAATATCTGCAGTGAAAATATAAAAAAAAACCTGGTGAAGTCACGAGCGTGCATTGAAACTGTGCAACGCACACCCGTAATGTAATTAGTTTGGGGATTTTTTACAGCAGATTGTCAACATAGGCATTTTGGGACCTCCGATCATGAACTGTGATTTTCTTTTTCTGTCCCGAACAATGATTTCCCACAGCGACCATGCATTTCTGTGCTGAAAGTGTGAACACACATTTTGGCCATGTTGTGAAAAATGACAGCTGTACTGTTCAGAAGGAAGAGTGGAAAAATGCCACTGGTGAAAATCTGGACTGAAAATATTACAAAGTCATGAACTTACGAGGGTGCATGGAAACTGCGCAATGCTGTCTCATAACACAGTCATTTTTATGGGCTTTTGTCACCAAATTTTCAACATAGCCATTTTAAGACCTCTGCTCATGAACAGCGTCACTGTGATTTTCTCAGTTTGCGGTCGGCTTTGAAGAGTGCTCACGTGTTCCCGGTCCACCGAAGATTGTCGTGCCGAGCTCCGGAGGTAAGTATGGGGTGATGCAGGGTGTGGGGAGGCAGGCTGCGCAGTGGGTGGGCGCGGGTGGGCAGGAAGACCGCTGAGGGGATTTTTGTTTACAGGTTTTGTTTTGGAAGGCGACCGGGACATTTGCCACGCTGGGATGGGATCCAAGCGTAGCAGCTGAAAGAACTGTTTGGAGGGCCTGGAGCTGACGGATTAGGCACCCCATTGGCCATAACAATTTCTGCCATGCTTTGGTGGGCTCTAGCGTGGCACCTGAAGCTTTTTGGGGGTGGAGCTGACAGAGATGGTACCGTCGGCCATACAGTATGTCGTTGGGTGGGGAAGCGCATGAACATGCAATATGCGCAGGCATGCAGAGGGGCGACTGCTCACTGAAGCAGAGGTCCCCCTTTCAACTGTATGGCACTGCATTTTCAACTACTGTCATAAACAGCTGCAGCGCTCATTGGAGAACTGTGGCCGCGCCTGCAAACACACTGACTGAATTGGAAGACGTGTGCCACACCTCCGAAAACTCAGATGATGGCACTATGTCTCTTGCACATGTATGCAAGCAAACATAAAAATTCAGAACATGCTCTGCAGGCTATTGAATCTCCCATTGCTGCAGCCCAGCTCTGTCATCAGCTGCAGGGGATTCTGGGATTTCTGGTTACAGCATATATCAGGGTGGCAGTCAGCAGAATTTGACTGACAATCTACTATACCACAGTAAACAGTAATTATTAAACTGTTTTTGCACTCAAATTGGGACCAGTCCTACACTTGGCTGTGGGGTTCTTAGTGCTGACTATTCCCCTTTAAACTGTGGATTTGTTTTCCATGTTTTAAGTAAACTGCAGATTAGTTCTCCACTGTCTGCAGAAACAAACCCATGGTTTATATAAACCTCAGAATGATAATCTGTGGTTAAAATAAAAACCACTACTTACTTTTATATGCTGTAATTTCACATCTAGCAGAATTCCACTTGGGTCTGGAGAGCAGCCCGGCACAACAGGGAATAAAAATATATATATGTACTTCCCCTCCACCAACTACCTGATGGGTCCAGTATCCAACCCAGCCCATCAAGGAATTAAACAAATATGTCCCCTTCCCCCAACAACCTGACAGATCCAGTGCCCAACCTGACCCATCCAGGAATAAAAACTAAATCTGGTCTACTCCCTCCTCCAGCTACCTGACTGGTCCATTACGCAATCCAATCCAGCCCATCTGGGGATTACAAAATATGTCCTTTTCTCCCTAACTATCTGATGGGTCTGGTATCCAACCCAGCCAGTCAAGGAATAAAAAAAATGTCCCCATTCCAGTAACAACCTGATGGAGCCAGTGCCCAGTATGGCCTATAATGGAATGCAGACATCTGTCCGCCTCCCCCAAACCGCCTGACGTGTCCAGTGCCCAACCTGACCCATCACGGTATAAAAAAAAATGGCCTTTCCCTCCACAGCCTGAAATCTCTGATGCCCAACCTGGCCTGTCAGGGCATAAAAACATGATGCAACAACCTGACAGGTTCAGTGTTCAACTAGGTCTATCAGAAAATTAAAAGAACTCTGACGCTGCCGTCCCAGTTGTATGGAGGGCTAAGGTGCTAAATGCCTTATCTCCTGCCACACTGGTGACCTGTGTTCAGGAACAAGAATGGGTTGCTTTGGGTCAGCTGGGGTGTGTGTGTGCTGGGAGAAGAGCCAGATGGCAGCTCCCCTCTCCCGCATCAGTGTGATTCGCCATCTTGACTTTTGGATGCGAACAAGTAGAGGCCTTGTGGTAGATCATGGGAGCTCCGAGAGGCAGACATCAGTCAGGAAACAGGGAGGCAGCTGTGGTCCTGGGATGCATGCATGCCTCCACATACCTGCACTACCTGTGTGTGCTGTGGCTGAGGACAGGGCAGAAAAAAACAGGAGGAAAACTGAAAGGTACAGCAGGGATTCATGATGCCCACACATGGTGCCTCCTTCTGCTGCATCACTGGAATTACCAGCCAGCAACACTGGATTAAGGCACTAGGGGGAGGATGTCCCTCCCCCTCGTGACCCTGCCATGGGGGGGAGCAATCTGTGGGGCATCTTCCAAACAGATAAGCCAAAAGAGAAGAAGGATGACAAGCGGCAGTAAACTGGAGGCAGATGGAGACAAGCCCTATTGTGGCCACTGGAGGATTAACAGACTATGGGAAAAAAATAAATCTGATGCTCCCTAAACCAACCTGATGAGTCCAGTGCCCAACTCCATCAGTCACGGAATAAAAAAAATGGCCATCTCCCCCCCTCCCCCCACAGATATCTTACTAGTCCAGTGCCCAACCTGGTCTATAAGGGAATAAAAACAAATCTGCCTCCTTCAGTTACACTAGCTGATGGAGTCTGTGCTCAACCTTGTCCATGTATTAAGCCAAATGTAAATAAAGTGGAGCAGCTGCAAAGTAGTGAGCGGAAGGTTGAATAGGCAGGGTAGTAAAACACTGCTTTCCCCATGACCATCCACTCAGGCTTTGGTGCTAGGGAGAGGAAACTAATTGTCTGGTGCTGGGTGGACTTGAACCACTGTGTACAGTGTTGGGAGCATTATTGAAAGTAGTAGTAAGTAGTAGTTACATTTTTATTCATTAAACAAATGAATAAGAAACTCATCTTAGCCAAGTTCATTTTCAGTGGGGTCCTTAGTACAAAATGTTAAAAGTTTCATGAACATTAATTGCCACATGAATCGTAAAATGCAAAAACATTATACAGTAATAAAATATATAACGCAACTGGAGAGACAGACATCATTGCCGCTGCGTCAAAGCTCTCTCTTTGTGCACGGCATACAAAACAATTCTGTAAAAGCTGACGTTGGATATACTCCTCATATAACTAGAATTGCAACAGTGAGACTGGTGAGCCAGGAGCACCTGCAACAAAAATAATCAAAGACACCAATAAAAAAGGCAAGACCAGCCTTGTTTGCACCAGCCCAATCATGCTTTACTGTTCTTATTTTATTTATTTATTTATTGGAGAAATCAGTTTTACAACCTTTGAGTCATGGACTCGTTTACAAAGGTACCTCGTCATATGGGGGGGGAGACAACAATTAAGTGAGTTTGAGACAGGGGTGAACATACGGGTGAAGATACATAAACACACTTGGAAATTACAGGCAGCAGCTATACTGGTACAAACATGTGTAGAGTTACACGCATTGTAACAAAGCAATAGATACATCACACAACTAACAGCTAGTCTCAGACAAATTATGTAGTAGGGCGGGACCGGTTTAGGTAGCTACAGGCATTTACAGCATCGGCTGTCAATAATATGCTTACGGAGGGTGGTTTTGAAGCAGCCAATCCCTGGGATCTTGGAGATAGATTCAGGAAGGGAGTTGAACCAATGCGGGGCCAGGTGATGGAAGGACCTTTGGCAGCGAGAGGTCCTGGCCCTGGGAACAATGAAGGTGGCAGTGGAGGACTTGCGGGTGGGCAGGGACCTGGTAGCCAACTGCAAGGGTCCAGAGACCCCAGGAGGGCAAAGGCCTGACATGGACTTTTTGGCCAGCAGGCAGGCTTGATATTTCAGTCTTTCCTCAAGAGTGAGTATATTTGTGGTGGAGTATAGCAGACAGGTGTGGGTTCTGCTGTGGGCACCGGTAAGGAGCCTACAGGCTTTGTTAATAGCGGTCTGGACTTTAGATAAGGCAGTGGTGTCAGCAGCAGCGTAGATTGGGAGCCCGTAGTCAGCCAGCGATAACACCGATGAGGCGATGTCTAGTTTTAAGGCAGGTTCATTAATTTGTTATTGTACTGTCGGTAGTGTTACACAGGATGACCCTGACAACAGGCCTGTGCCTAGTAGTATTATCCTATAAACACAAAAATAAATTCCTTTATTTACTAATTTTTGCAACATTTTGACACCCTTGTACGGTGGCCCTGAAGTGCAAAACAGAAGCAAAAAAGCAACTTGCATTCCAATAAGTACAGCACCAACCAAAAAATGAAATGCAAACAAAAAGCTACAGCATAACTATACAAGCATTTGTCAATGCCGAATGTTTGCTTGCTGGCATTGGCATTGGTAGTGTAGGAGTTACAGAGCTGCATAATAGGAATGGCAGTGAAGTATTGAACTGAAGCCAACCCCACCACCACCCTGCAGAGAGTGACAGGCATTGGGGTGTGCCTTTGGGTCGTCAGGCATAACGGCCACGCCATTTCACCACACCCTACCCTGCAGACACTGACAAGTGTCACGGTGTGCCTTTGGGTCTTTGACCCTTATGTTTACCCCATTCCATCAGGAAATGCGGTGAGATGGGTGGGGTATAGGAGAATGGGGTGAATTTTGGGGCCGAAGAGTCCAAGGCATACCTCGATGCCTCTCACTGGCTGCAGGGTGTGGAATGGTATAAGCATTACAGGCAAGAATCCCAAGTCACACCCCTGATGCCTGTCATTCTCTACAGGGTGGGGCGTTATGGTTGGAAACACTAACACCTCAGGCATTCGTTGGTATTTTCACTCCAAATTTTCAACATGTTTTTTTTGTGATCCCCACCTCATGAACAGCGGCAATATCAGTTTGTTAGCCGAAAGCTGCTTATGCACAGCGACTACGGCATTTAGCACCACAGGTGCAAAAACACATTCCGAACAGGATGTGAAAAATGACAGCTGTACTGTTCATGGGGAGGTGTAAAAAATGGCAATGTTGCAAATCTGCAGTAAAAATATTAAAAACTGGTGAAGTCATGGCGTCCATAGAAACTGTGCAACGACACCGTAATGTAATTAGTTTGGGGATTTTTACAGATTGTCAACACAGGCATTTTGGGACCTCCGATCATGAACAGTGTCACTGTGATTTTCTTTATCTGTCCCAACAATGATTTCCCACAGCGACCACGCATCTCTCGCTGAAAGTGTGAAAACACATTTCGGCCATGTTGTGAAAAATGACAGCTGTACTGTTCATAAGGAAGTGTGGAAAAATGCCACTGGTGAAAATCTGGACTGAAAATATTACAAAGTCATGAACTTGCAAGGGTGCATGGAAACTGCGCAATGCTCACTCGTAACACAGTCATTTTATGGACTTTTGTCACCAAATTTTCAACATAGCCATTTTAAGACCTCTGCTCATGAACAGTGTCACTGTGATTTTCTTAATCTGTCCCAAACATTGCTTTCGCACACCGAATGCACCATTGTGCGCTACATGTGCGGAAACACATTTTGGGTGACATATGAAAAATGGCAGCTGTACTGTTCATAAGGAAGTGTAATAAAATGGCAATGTTGAAAATCTAGGTGAAAATAATGAAAGATCGCAAACTTCGAGTGCGTAGGAACTGCGCAATGCTGCCCACGTAAAACAGTCATTTTTAGGAATTTTTCACCAAATTTTCAAAATAGTCATTTTAAGACCTCTGCTCATGAACAGTGTCACTGTGATTTTCTTAATGTGTCCATACATTGATTTCACACACCGATCAGCGCCATTGTGCGCTATAGGGCGGAAACATCGTTTTGGGCAAGATGTGAAAATGATAGCTGTACTGCTCATAAGGAAGTGTAATAAAATGGCAATGTTGAAAATCTGGGTGAAAATATTGAAAATTCAAACTTCACGAGTGTGCGTAGGAACTGCATAGCATGGCTCGTAAAACAGTCATTTTAGGAATTTTTCCACCAAATTTTCAACATAGGCTTTTTGAGGGCCCACCTTATGAACAGTGGCAGTGTTGTTTCATTACTCGGTCCCGAAAGGTGATTTCGCGCAGTGACTGCGAAATCACCCTTCGGGCCCGATTAACGCCATGATAGTGAGAGCATTCATGAGAAGGGGTCCCAAAAACCCCATGTTGAAAATTTGGTGCAAAAATTCCAAAAAATGCCTGAGATATGCAGCAAAGTTGAAAAAACCCTATCTATCCCATTATACAGCTTACCAGCATTTCCTCAGTTCGCGGTCGGCTTTGAAGAGTGCAGACATGTTCCCGGTCCACCGAAGATCATTGCGCTGGAGTCTGGAGGTAAGTATGGGGTGATGGGGTGTGCGGAAAGGCAGGGCACGCAGTGGGTGGACGCGGGTGGGGGCAGAGACAGCGAGGGACCGTTTTTGTGTTTCAAGTTTGTTTTTTTTTTTAAAAAAGGACGACGACGCGGGATGGTTGCCACGCTGGGGTGGGCTCCCAGCATGGCACAAGGACAGCTGTTTGGGGGGGTGTGGAGCCAATGGGGGATTGGGCTCCGCCGTCGGCGATAGCATCTGTTGCCACGCTGGGGTGGGCTCCCAGCGTGGCACTCTGTACTCTCTGGGGGAGGAACAGTGGAGCCGACGGGGGATTGGGCACCCACGTCGGCTATACGATGTGTAGCCATGCTGGGGTGGGCACCCAGCGTGGCATGTGGAACTCTGTTTGGGGGGGAGCGCAGCACAGCTGGCTGGGGATTGGGCACCTCTGTCGGCTATACAGTGTGTGCGTGGGGGGGAGAGCACGCAGTATGCGTGCGTGCGTGTGTGTGTGTAGGGAAAGCACGCATGAGCAGGCGATATCTTATCGCTGCTTACTGAAGCGTAGCTCCCCCTTTCAGCTGTACTCCACTGCATTTTCGACTGCTGTTATAGACAGCTCCAGCAGCCATTGGAGAACTGCGACCGCGCCTGCAAACACACTGACTGAATTGGAAGAGGGCTGCCACACCTCCGAAAACTCGGATGATGGCACTATGTTTCTTGCACATGCGTGCAAATTGAATTCAATGGCCCAGATATTCAAAAGGGTTGCGTATGGCGCAACAGTGTTGCGCCATGTGCAACCCACTGATGCGCTCCAGAGCGATATTCAAAGGGAAAAGTCGCGCGGCACAAACTCGGACGCGCCGGATCGCATTAGTAATATATGCAGGCACAGTAGGCGTGCCCATGCATACCCTGCACAGCCCGATATTCAGCCTGGGATGTGCAGAGCCATGCATGCGCAACCCCTACCTGCGCCAGCACAAAGTTGATCCAAAAAAAAAAAGGAACAACGGATGGCCACCCACAGGTGAGCTGCCGCATTGCAGGGCGCAACACGGCAGCTGCCACCTGAGGGTAGCCACCCGAGCTCCCGCTACACCTGGCGGTGCCCCCCCATGCCCGATTGTGGGCATTTGTATTAAAAAATAGCAGAATACTGTCCAATGTCCCTGGTGGTCCAGTGGACCGCTGATTGCCCGATCGCAGGCATTTGTATTAAAAAAAATAACTATGTCCAATATCCCTGGTGGTCCAGTGGACTGCTGACTGCCCGAACACGGGCATTTGTATTAAACAAAAAATAACTATGTCCACTATCCCTGGTGGTCCAGTGGACCGCTGACTGCCCGATCGTGGGCATTTGTATTAAAAAAAATTAATATTACCAATATCCCGGTGGTCTAGTGTGCCTCCACCGCCCACTGAGCCCACCGCTCCCTCCCCCATCAGCGGCGGGCGGCAGCACCCCACCCGCCTACCGCCCGCCGCCCGCCGACTGACACCATCGGTGAGGCTGTATGCCCATTGGTCCACAGCATGAGCCAATGGGCATGCAGCCCGTACCGCCACTACACATTCCAGATATGTGATCATTCACATATCTGGAATGTGTAACTCACGGGCTGCATACCCATTGGCTCACGCTTGTGGACCAATGGGCATACAGCCCTACCTACGGTGTCAGTCAGCGAAGGCAGGCGGTGGGTGCTGATGGCTGATGGGGAGCAGGGGTGGGTCTCAGTGGGCGGGTGGGGAGGGGCAGTACCTAGACCACCAGGGATATTGGTAATATTAATTTTTAATACAAATGCCCGCGATCGTGCAGTCAGCGGTCCACTGGACCGCCAGGGATATTGGAAATAGTTACTTTTTTAATACAAATGCCCACCATCGGGCTGTCAGCGGTCCACTGGACCACCAGGAATATTGGACAGAGGTCTTTTTTTAATACAAATGCCCACGATCGGGCTGTGGAGCACATTGCCGGCTGCAGGGGGCGTCTGTCCCCAACGGCTGCTGCCTGGCAGGGCACCAGGCGCAAGTCGTAGGGGATCGGCGCACCTGCATGCAAATGGGGCCATAATGACATGTAAATGGCCCCATTTGTACCTTGCATACATTATGGCCCCATTTGCATGTCAAGTTTTGAATATCGCGGTTGTCGTGCACAGCGCAATGGAACTTGCGCTAGCGCATCCTCATGTTCCACTCTGGCCACTTGCGCTGGCACAGTGCCAATGCGCCATGCACACTGCGGGTGGCCAGGGTGTGATATTCAATGATGCTGTGCCATGGCGCAGCTCCGTTGAATATCACCCAGTCCACACCCCTGTGCAGCCAAGTTGAGCTTCACCCAAGCTTACGCCACAGCCTGGCACAGTTTGAATATCTGGGTCAATGTATTTATTTTCTTCTGTATTGAATGTTCCTATTCTGCATGTCTTGTATACCCCCCCCCCCCGGAGACATCTGGAAATGAGCACTTGCTGCTAGTATGTTCTTCCTGATAAAACTTTCAATAAATAAATGCACTTCTCTCTCCCTTGTCCCCAGCGCCGAACTACCCCCCATAAATGGAGCAGCCGCTTCTTTAAATTTTTTCAACTTGGCAGCCATGCATGCGCATAGCACAGGCAACCATAACTATTTACAATGTTTTTTTTTTCTTTCCTCCCATGGTTCCGAGCCCAGTCTACCCAGAAAACTGGAACCAGGACCACCCAGTATGCACCTGTAGGTGTGGAAGCAATCACCCAGCACTCAGCCTGACCACCACAGGCTGAGATGACTGAGTATCTATGCAGCCAGAGCCACGGAGGAGCCGCACTGCCACCAGGTGTGAATCCCCCCAAAGCAGAACAGCAAACAATGGTGGTGGGGAGAACCGGAAGCTGCAGTTCCTCTACGTAAATTTGACTTTTGGAGGGCTTACGGACACTATTGGACTTTGCTCAGAAAATGCAAAGGACCCAGTTATAGACTTTAATATAACTTTACTTGTTGAAGAGTCTGCTGCTTAGGCCTATGTTCTGAAATTCCAATGACAGATCAGCTATGAGTGGGAAAGCCTCCCCATGCGTAACAAGAGGTAACATGACTATGCTTTCTGCTGTAATATTATTGAGTAGTGTCTTGACTCCAGTTCTCTTCAACGGTACATGTATTTGTTGCATTTTACATTTCAAAACTGAATTAAAAAAAATAGAGACCTAATAGACTCCAATAATGGACTCCAGGATAGTAAACAACGTGGGTTTGTGGCTGGGAGGAACTATTTAACAGGTATAGTGAATCTAGAACATGGAGACATGAGTGGAAGCTGGCAGGAGGGAAATTCAGAATGGATGAGATTAAGTTCTTTTTTATGCAGAGAGTGACTGAGCCGTGGAACAGCTTGGCAGCTGAGGCGGTGGGTGCAAATATCATTAACAGCTTCAAACACAGTCCAGACAGAGCTAAGGGCTTAATAGTCGTCCTGGGGGGGGGGGTTGCAGCATGGCAGGGAACATGGGGGTGGGTCACATGGGCATAAGTCCTGTATAGACATTAGGTCTCAGGGGTAGGAGAGGGTATTACAGGCAGACTAGATGAGCCAATGGTCTTTTTCTGGTGTTGACCTCCATATTTCTGTGTTTCACAATCACCCACACCCTAGTATCTGCCTAATGAATACCACACACTCCAGTATCTGCCCTCAGAATACCTCTCACCCCTGCATCTGACTCACAACTGCTCTACACTCCAGTGTCTACCTCTCAACTCACCCATACCCAGTACCTGTCCAATAACTGCCGCATGCATCTGTATCTGCCCTTCAACCATCACTATACCTCAGTATTTCCCCTATACCAGCCCCTACTCCAGAATTTATTACACAACTACCCCATACCTCAGTATCTGCCCACAGCCATTCAATACTCCAGTTTCTACTCCTTAACTGTCCCTTACTAGTATTTGCCCACAAGTACCCCATACCCATTTCTGCCCTCAGCTACCACTCATTATAGTATCTGCCCCGTAACTACTCTAGACCTCAGTAGCTGTCCCACAACTGTGACATACCAAATTATCTGCCCTAGATCTAACACCTGCACCTTTACAGAGTAGTTTTGAGGCCTATACTGAGGCGAGGGACAATTGGGCAAACACTGTGGTACGGGCTGATTGTTGGCAGATACTGGGGCGTGTGGTAGCTTTGGGGCAGAATTAGCGGAAAGGTAGTTGTGGGGAAGGAACTGAGGTATGACCATGGCTAAGGGGCAGATACTAGGCTTTAGTGATGATTTCAAAGCAGATATTGGGGTATGGGGTAGCTGTGAGACAGGTAGGTTAAGTATTACTTTTATACAATGGATAGTGTTACCTACCTCTAGCAATCAACGTATATACAAGAAGCAGCAGATTGTGAGTAAGACTAAATAACAGGAAGGGTGTTATAAGGTATTAGACTTACATCTTTGGTCATGTAATGTAGCCCAGGACCCTATCCACTGTACAAAAATAATGCTTTTTGTAAGTTTGTGTTCTGAAACTTTCTTGTTGGTCCAATAAAAGATACCAAATCAGCTGCTTTGTTCACTTGTTTGCATAAGGATTTTGAATTGGTCATTGCTATGCCTACATGTGTGTGCAGCATCACAATCTTTTATGCACCATGGGGTCAGCAAGACGATGCAGTCTTTACTGACTGGACAAAGAGCCAAGGTATGTTACAAAAATAGAGACTAGGCTTGACATGTGACTGCTAACTCCACTCCCAGAGACACTGCATCCTGTAGTGGACAGCTGTTGCTAAAAAATATAGAAGCGTAGTAATCTAAGCACCAGAAAGTTGTAGTCAACATGCAGCCCCTGTAATCCTTTAGAATGAAAACCAGTAACAATGAAGACACTACGTTTTTTCTCCGCAGAAGCCTTGGTATCCAATGCTCAGCTTGCCAGGAGGAATCTGGGCTGCATCGCACACAATCTTTACCCACTTCTGTTGAAGGCAAGTTACTTGCTGGAGCAGGGGGAAGTACTTCACGACGTAGTGCAGCACTGGCCCTTGGCAGAGCTTGACCTTGGGAAACTAATAGGGAGAACAGCAGATTGTGAGGAAGACCTCCGTGACAGAGCCTGCTGCATTTGTTTGAAAGCCTTCCTGATTGGACTGAAAGATTATGTCCTCTGTAGCTCAGCTAAGTATACGAAAAAACTGAGGATCGTGGATTTGACAGGCATAAAGGATGTCCAGTTTCAGGCCTGCAAATGTAAAAAGTCATTGGGAAGGTGGGCAAGAAGTGAACTGCTCACCGGAATCTGTTTTGATTTACTGGTTGAACTGCAGGCCAGTCAGTTGGATCTCTCTGTGTTCAACATTAAGATTGATGTGCGTGTTGACCTGTTTGTTACGGAACGCAGTTATGACAGTGCTGTCCAGGCCCTTCTTCTAAGATGCCATTGCCCTTTAAAGATTAGGTGCGTGGCATTTAGGGCCGACAACCTTGCTTTGCGAAAGCTCTTCTATATCATAAAACTGACTGAGCCTGAGTTCCTCCAGAAGCTCGAAATGGTACATAATATCCGTCTGGAAATGGAGCACTTGGAAGTGCTCCTAAATAATGTCTCCTTCCCTCAGCTCAGATCACTTGTCCTCCCAGCCAAGGCCTTTGACGTGCGCAGGCTTACTGCTGAAGATGAGGCACTTCTCTCCAATATTGGTGACAAATTAAGCAAAATGACAAATCTTGTACAGCTGAGCTTGGCTTTTTCCACACTCACGGGGAGGATACGGAAACTGCTCAGGTAAGAAGGCACTTAACTGATTTAAAGTTCATCTCACACAAAAATAATTTAAAGTGCTGCTCAGCCAGCAAATATCAAAAGTGCTGTTCAGCCCATACCTCATATAAAATACAGACTGAATGCCCCAGTTCAGTCAATGTTTTTTTTATGGGGTATGGGCCGAACTGTACTTTTGATATTTGCTGCTATTTCAGAAACACTTCAGTCTTTTTGGTTGAGATGCATTGTGAATAAAATTAACAAGCATCTCCAACTATCCCCTCGAGTGCCTTTGTTCTTGTTATTCCTAACAGTTACAAGACTAGCTTAGCATAGCTTTAATAAACAGATGGTAAACAGCTTCAGCAGTTACTATATGTATTTGCAATTTCAAATGGCAGATAAGGGAGAGTATATAGAGATCAAGGAAAGATGGCTAGGTTGTTTGATTATCAGAAGAATTAGGGATGGAGTAGCTGCATAGGGTATTGAGGTATGCAAACATGGCTCGCTTGAAAGTAATGGTACTTGTGATATCCTTAACATGTCCTGAGAGGGCTTAAGAATGTAAACACCAGAGGCCCTATACGCATTCGCAGTGGTTGGTGATAGTGCAATGTTAGGTGCAGCAGACTCCCTATTGTGTCACCACCAAAAACTGCCGTACTCTAAAGGAAAACATAGTCACCTGGGGTGAGATCTCCTGGTGATCAAATTGCTTGCCTGGGGTGAGATCTCCTGGTGATCAAGTCACAATACAAAAGAAGCTGCCTGAATGTTAGTGGATGCAAATGGGAGTTTCCCAACTGCTTATACCTGGCATGCAACAACCATGGAGGACGATGCATGGCACAGTGCCAGGTGCATGTCACTATGCCGTGCACAGTGCCCCATCGAAAAGGCACTACTGCTGTAATCTCCCATCCAGCCAGCTCTTACCTTTAGGTGAAGTTCTGGGGCAATGGAACTTGATTTTTTTGTTGTGGTTCTCTACCACTGCCTTGTGGTCCAGTGGCCTCCCTCCTGCTCCCCAGCCCATATGCAGTTCCTGGCATCCAGTCGCTCCGCCCTCCTGATTCCTTTTTCCCATGCCATCTGTTGTTGTCCCATTGCCTTGCCAATCCCTGTCCCCTTCAGATCTCTTGGTCCCTGCCACATACCTGCACACCACCACAGAACTACTTTACATAGCTCTACAGGTTGCATGGGGCACTGTGGTGAATGACTAGGTTTGTGTGTGTGTGTGGGGGGGGGAATAAGCATCTAAGCATTGCTCGTTGCCTAATTTACATGCAGGCACCATCCCCTTTCCCAGCATGGCTATAATGCCCTGTGTGACCATGTACAGAAAGACCTGCCCCACCCCCAGCCCCATTCTGTATAGCACATTATACAGTGGGTTTACAAATTGTGAGACCTGATTGGCTGAGGGCCATCTTTACCTGTGCTGTTTTCTCAGCACAAAAGCACTGGATAAAGATTCAGTGACCTTTTCACAATAAAATCAATAGTAACCACACATCCCTGATTGGCATCACAAACATGGCTGCCACCTTTACTCACTAACAACTTTCAGCTAGGCCCTAAAAATAAAACTGCCTTAAATTTAAAAGAATATTCATTAAATATTATTTGCCCTTATAATCCTCTTCTTACACATGCATACATTAATTAACAAAATGAAGTACTACAGTACTGACAGTTTTACTTGCTGGTGTATCTTTCCTGATCTTGAAAAATCCCACTCCTATCCTCACCTGCTTATCAGGGAAATCTCTGCTGTTTAAGCTGCTACAGATAAAACAGAAGCCCTGGTTCTGTCTAAGGTTGTCTGTTGTGTGATTGTGTGTGTGTGTGTGTGTGGGGGTGAACATTCTGCCAATAGGTGAACATTCTGCCAATAGAACTGAGCATAGATTTGAATTCTTGTATTCCTTCCATAGTAAAAATTCCATCTCTTGAATGTTTAAGCAATAAGGCATGACAGGGCATTGGTTGTACTAGGTTTACCCCATGGTCAGGGGCGTTGGTAGGCATGAGGCAAAGCTGAGTGCCTTCAGCCCGGGACCATGGTGGTAAACCTAGTACAACCAAAGTCCCTGAAGTGCCTTATTGCTTATGTAAAATTGGCCCTTAGGCAACTTAAAAAAAAGAACACTCTAAAAGTTTTGAAAGCCACAAAAAATACAATAAAAAGTTGCTAAATTAGGTAAAATAGTCCCTCCACAGTTGTTTTCCATCTGTCAGTCATCTGTCTTTTCTCACATTCAATACATTATGTGATTGTTTACCATGGAATAGAATAATTCAAAGTTCTGCATTATTCCAGTAGTGGAACGCGCCCCAAACACACACACAGAATGGTAACATGGAATACATGAATTCAAAATTATTTCGAGTTCCACTGGCACAGACACACACACACAGGCCTCAGATGGAACCAGAACCTCAATTTTATCTGCTGCCAGGTAAGGAGCAGGGAGTACTCTGGCAAACTAGTAGGGATAGAAGAGGGGATTTTCATGGTCATCAAAGAAACACCAGCAATGGAAACTCTGAATAGTACTCGATTTTTAAAATTTGTGTATGTATGTAAGGAGGGGCTCTCGAGTGAAAATAACATTACATTATTTGCTTACTTTATTTAATTTAATGGATTTTTATTTTTAGGGCCTAGTTGAAGGTTTTTGTATTCGAGTAAAGGTTGTAGCCATGTTTGTGATGGAAATTAGCAAGCAAATGGCATATGAATTCTATATGTGACTTGTGAGTTGCCCTGGTTAGCAGGAGCTTGTTTTTAGCCATTGGTAGTGCTCTCAACAATTTCAAAATTACTGGAGCGGCTTGTACACGGGCAACTAATTACATATTTGGAGAAGTATCAAAAAATTACCCCTTTTCAGTCAGGCTTCAGACAGGGTAGGTCCACAGCTACTGCACTCACCGATCTTTTGGACTTAGTTGCCACCCGTCTGGCGGATGGGAGATCGGTGGGTGCAGTATATGTGGACCTATCTAAGGTGTTTGATCTAGTAAATCACCATGTCTTGATCGAGAAGTTAAGATGCCTGGGAGTGGACGATGAATCATGTGGTTGGTTTACATCTTATCTAGAGGATAGAACTCAGTTTGTAACAGTAAATGGATACAGCTCTAGTTTGGAGTACGGTCACTAGAGTACCCCGAAGTCGATCCTGGGCCCCCTTGTTTTTGAGTATATTTGAATAATTTACCTAAGCGTTATTAAAAATTCACAAATTAGATTATGCTTGGATGATACTGTCTTGATTACATCTGGTAAAAATGTGGGTGAATTGGAACAAAAATTACAGGGTGATTTTCTAAATATGCAAAAATATTTTACAAATCTTGGTTTATTGATTAACAATAAAAAAAACCAGACTATGCACTTCGGTACAGAGAAGAAGGATAGTGTGGGTATAAACCTGACAATTAGGACACAGGATGGGAAAATATTAGAGCAAACCCAGCACTATAAATATCTGGGGGTCATAATTGATCAGGGATTGAACTTTAACCAACACGTGACTGAACTTATAAAAAAAATTAACTCTAAATTAGGGGTTATGAGACGGATATCGAATTGTTTAACAAGGGAAATGCGACTGAGTATAGTAAACCAACTACTTCTCCTCGTGATTGATTATGGTTCCCATATCTATAGACACACTTCAAAAAAACAAGAACACAATCTGGATGTTTTATATAATAAATTAGCTAGGTTTGTGTTAAGATGTGACTTCGATACTCATCATTGTGATATGTATTTAAGGTTGGGATGGAACTCTTTAGAACAGAGGGCAGAGGTTTCTTGGTTAACTCAAATAAAAGGTTTACATAAGAATAAATCACAAAATCATTTATTGTATAATTTAAAAAAAACAGAACATGGATTAAACTTACGAAATTCTGGAGCGAGAGTATATCTTACTCTAAAAATCAAAAATAGATATAGCACAATGACTCTTCAGTATAAAGTTTCGAAGAGTTGGAATAGGCTCCCTTAGGGACTCAAGCCTGTCATTATCAGAATATAAGTCAGCAGTAAAAAAAGAGCTGCTTTTTAAATGTTTGTGTAACAGGTGAAGTTTGTATTGAACATATGATGAATGGATGTATTTATAAATGAAATGTTTGTATGTATTTAATTGTATGTTATTGTATTCTTATGGTGTGTTTTTTGTATTATGTATATTTATATTGTACACATACAGGGATGCCTTGTAAATAGGGATTCTCAATTCCCTAATGGCATAATTTTCTGTATAAATAAAATTTTACCTACCTTATCTACCTACCTCTGACGGCAATGGCTAGAACCACATCTCAGCCAATCAGGACACAGGGATTTCCTTGTCCATTTTATATTGAAAAGATAAACAAGAAACAGAGTGCAGAAAAGGAAAGACATAATAAAAGGAAGAAGAAGAAGGATGAAAGGCGAGGAAACGGGTAAATGGGGATGGGTTGGGGAAATAGAAACATTGCATTTGGCTGTGCATAATAGTTGAAACTGAGATGGCATGCCTATGCTGGGATATTCTGGGACTATTTTGTTGGGGTGGGTGAACTTAAAAAAAAAAAAATTAAAAAGGGCTTGGCCCACATAACCGGAACTCCTGGTCAGACCCATGTGAAAGTCTATCTGCACTCTTATATAAGGAAAGAAGAGACTGTAGACACATATTTCTTACCACTTCTTTACATCTCATCAACTCATGCACAGTGTTAGCATAAACAAATAATGCCTTTTTCAATCTAGTCCATCAAAGCAGCTAGCCGTTTTTGTTATGGTTCAATTGCCTATTCCAAAATCTTCAACATGGCCTACTTTGTAATCCTCATGGTTTTCCCTGTTTAAAGGCTAAAGGGCATCTTTCCTTGGATTCCTGTAGAAAGTGGAGGTTGGATGTCAAAACATCAGCTGTGACATCTTTTCTTTCCTTATATAAAAGTGCAGACAGCCTGTTCCCAGGAGTTTGACGAGGAGTTCAGGTTATGTCAGCCAAAACCAATTAATATCACTGCTATTTTACACCTTTAACAATCCTAGAAGCTACTTTTGAGCTTACATGAGCAGAACCAAAACTGTATAGAGATTGCTGAAAATCATTCTTTTATTTTTGTGCATTTTTCAACCTTCACCCCAATCAAAAATATTGGACTCATTTTATAATTGCAGTAAGATGCTCCAAGGTGTGCTTTGTGGTGGAAGAACTGCACTTCTTGGGTGGATGAAGGCACTCGACAATGCCTCGTGCCTCACAATACACCTGAGGTGTGCCATTGTCCCACCACAATGCACACTATGTCATGTCTTATTGCTTAAATGAGGCAGAAAGTTAAACTGTGGTGCACAGAAACCATTTGGACTACTTTGCACCACAAAATGATGACTGTTTATGGGGTCCAAGGAGTTTTCTGAATGAAAAATAGAGATTTTAAGTAAATGGGGCCACAGAGCAGCACCCATTTAGAGTACTGGCATTTATTTTACAAGTGAACACAATTTTACATGGTTTCACTACAAATTAAAATGTGAACAAACCTAACTTTAGCTTGACTCAACTGTTCCTGATAAAACATAGAATGGTGCCGTCCTGATGCAATGATGTCAACAGAGCATGAATGTTCCAGCTGCATTACTGTACCCTTATGGAACAGTGTAGCTGTTTTTAACTTGTTGCCCTGTTCTGGTAATTTAAACATAAAAGCCTGTATGTATGTATTTATTTATTTATTTTATTTTAAATTGTTTTACTAGCTAAACCATACAGAGAAGTGCAGTCTCATTTACCGATGCAACCTGGAGGGAGATGAAGGGAGGGAAGGGGGGAGGTACAGGAATAGAAATAAGACAAACATCAAATGCTAACAACACAAATGTATAATATTAGTTACCGTCATATACAGTGCATACATACATTCAGCAGCAGTTGTTAACCATACAGCACAAGTATAGTTTGATCTGACTTTGTATGGAAACCCATATTCTCAGTGGCCCTGCAGTGTATGAGGGAAATGGTGTTGTGCATGGCATCAAAGGTCAAATTTGTTGTTGTGTATTTTTCTTTGTGTATGGATTTCCATAGACAAGCACTCCCTACATCACAACATCCTTGTTCCACCTACATGGCACTGCTTGTGCTACTACCAACTCCAGTATCTCTATCTCTCTCTCTCTCACTCACTCACTCTTCCCCTTCATGGATGGTGGCAGCGGTATCTGGTAGAGTGCTACCTGCCCTTCTCCTGTCCCTGACTCTGCCTGACTAAATGGATGCCACCTCCAGGCTCTCAAGATGCAACAGAAAAAAATTCTGTCCAGAGCCGATATGGCTGCATAGGCAGAATTTGGGCCGGGGTAAAACATAGAACATAGATTTTGACTGCAGATAAGGACTGCTTGGCCCACCCAATCTACCCATTTTCCTACCTACAGGATAAGCTGCAGATCTTAGTTTTACCAGCAGCCTACTTCTTCCTACCCCCTACTAGAATTGCTTTATGTCTGTCTTATGCATTCTTAAATTCCCCCACTGTTTTTGACCCCACCACATCCTCAGGAAGGTCGTTCCATGCATCCACCACACTCTCTGTGAAAAAAACACTTCCTCTCATTGTCGCCCCCCCCATCTTCAAATTATGCCCCCTTGTTCTTGCATATCTCTTTTTTTGAAAGATGCTACCCACTTGGACTTTGTTGATTCCCTTTAGGTACTTGAACATTTCTATCATGTATTTTGGATGGGGGGAGGGTCAGTAACAGGATTTTGTGAAAAATATTTAAAATTACCAAAGGTACAAGTCTGCATTAGGAAAATGTAACATTGGTTCATAAATTTGTCATTTTGTAATATCTGTACACCAAATTTTCAACATAGTCTTGTTATGACCCTGCCTCATGAAGAAGGGCAGAGCAAATGTGCAACTCCTGCCCGAAAGGTGATTTTGCGCAGTGACCACAAAATCACATTTTGGGATGTGAAAAAACATTTTGGGCCAGTGTTGGAAACTGACAGTTGTCACATTCATGAGGTGCTGTAAAGAAATGGCTATGTTGTAAATCTGAGGTAAAATATTGAAAGTTACTAAAGTTACAAGCCTACATTTAAAAAATGTAATGTAGTCTCATAACTTTGTTGTTTTTTAATATTTTTACACCATATTTTCATCATAGCCTTCTTATGACCCCACCTTATGAAGAAGGACCGAGAAAATGTTCATCTCCTGCCCAAAAGCTGATTTTGTGCAGGGACTGTAAAATCACTTTCGGGACAGATTTGCCTAATGACGGTGCAGTTGTTCATGAGGCGGGGTCCGAAAAAGGCATGTTCAAAATTTGGGCCAAAAATATGAAAAATGGCCAAGTTATTTCACTAAGTTCAAAGCACCATTGAAAAACATTGAACCGCATACCTGTTTTTTCAGTTTCCAGTCCAGCTTTGAAGAGTGATGACGTGTCTGTGGTCCAGAGAGGATTATGGTGTTTGACCCCCGATGGGTAAGTTAGGGCTTGGGGGTGTGTGGGGTGGTGGGTGCTGAGTGGGAAGGTTCGGTGGGGGGGAGTGCAATGGCTGCAAAAGACATCGATGGACTTTTTTTTTTACAGGTTAAAAAAAAAGCACATGAGGATTCCTGCGCTTGGGGATTGGGATTGGGCAACCCCAGTGCCATGGTTACATTTGTGGGTGGAGTGGGGTGGTAGGTGCTGAGATGAAGGGTCAGATGGGGGTAAAACAAATAAATGAGGATTCCTGCACTGGGGGTTTGGGCACCCCCAGTGCCATGGCTACATTTCTGGGGGAGGGAGTGGGATGGTGGGTGCTGAGAGGGAGGGTCAGGTGGGGGGAGGAAACAATAAACAAATGTAAAACATATTCAGAAAGAACCGCGCATGTGCGGTAGTGGATGGGGCAGTCAGTGAGAGGAAACAAACAAGGATTCCTATGCTGGGGGATTGGGCACCCCCCAGTGCCACTGTTATGTTTCTGGGGGGGAGTGGGGTGGTGGGTGCTAAAAGGGCAGGTCGCGTGTGGGGGATTTGTATAATTTTTTGAAAAAGAAATTGATCGCCGACAGTAAAATAGTGCAGTATGGAGTGCTTCACAGAAGCGGAGGTGACTTTGTTGGAACTCCAACACGTTGTTCGGTCGCAAGGAAACCAGAGTCCTTTTCTCATAGCAAGAGGTCTGCAGGGCTACACCCACTGCAGCCCTAAGATGAAGAACTCCACAGTGATTGCTCAGTGTGAACTGCAGCAACATTGCCAGCTGGCTCATAGGGATAGCAGAATGTTGAGGTGCAGCAAAAGAGGGGTGAACAGTAGAGCAGGGGGAGTAATCCTGCCATTTTACAAGGTTGTAGTCAAGCCCCATCTGGAGTATTGTGTGAAGTTCTGGCTTATGAATAAAAAAAGGACACTGAGGCAGTTGAAAGGATGCAACGTGTTCACCCTTGAGGAGGCGTTTAACCTGATGCCCTACAGTAGGAATCAGGAACACACCCCGAAGCTCAGAGGTGATCAATTTATGGATAGCATTAGGAGGCACTTTTTCTCTTGGGGGGTGGAGAGCCTGTGGATCAGTCTAGCAGTGGAGAAAGTGGATATGATGACAGTGTAGAGAGTTTTTAAGGAAAGATTGGAAATAGTTCCACTTACTAAGAGAATCAATGAGTGTAGTAAATCCAATCAGGTATGACTACAAACTCATGCTGTGGCGAGGTGAGAGCAAACAAGCCGGCCAGTCCGAATCAAGCTCCAACAGTTCCAAGTGCTGCTTGCACGCCTATGAAAATAGACACCGACCCTGCAATAAATTCAAATAGTAAACTTTAATGCTGATGAATAGCAGAGTCTGCCATGAACAACTCGTGTGCCCATTACTAGCCCCAGAGCTTTGGGTCACAAAACCCTTCATCAGGGGGCCTGTCTATTTTCACAGAAGTGCAAGCAACACTTGGAACTGTTGGAATCAATGAGCACCCAGCTTAGAATGGGTAGGGCATCCCTATGAGTCAGTACATGTTCACACAAAATACTTTTATTTTACGCCAACTTATGTAGCCGAAGGAGGGACTTTAGGGCCCTGATGTCCCTTTAGACTCTAAATTGCTGTGTTACACTCTGATACATAAGCCAGTTATAGGTTTTAATCTTTACTGGACAGGGCAACAAAATTTTGATGTAGCCTATCTAGACTTTAGTAAGGCCTTCAACACTGTCCCTCACAGAAGGCTAGTAAGTAAGCTGGAAAGCTTAGGGGTGGGATGGAAAATAACTAGGTGGGTGGAAAACTGGCTGGAGGGCAGAAGCCAGAGAGTGGTGGTAAATGGGGTGTGCTTCAGGGTGAGGGGGGGTGATGAGTGGGGTACCCCAGGGGTCAGTACTGGGATCCCTCCCTTTTAATAGCTACATCAGTGATATAGCAGATGGACTGGAGGGAACGGTGTACCTATTTGCAGATGATATGAAAATCTGCAATAGGGTGGACACCCTGGGGGTGGAGGCCATGACGCAGGAACTGAAGATTTTAGAGGGGTGGTTGGAAACCTGGCAACTGAAATTCAATGCCAAAAAGTGTGCTGTGATGCATCTGAGGTGTACAAACCCCATGAGCAGCTTACAGTCTGGGGGTCAAAAAAACAGATCAGGAGAGGGATCTGGGGATTATCATAACAAGCAATCTTAAGGTAGGTAGCCAATGCAGCAAAGCTGTGGGGAAGGCAAAGGGAATGCTGGCATGCACTGAGAGGGGCATAACTAGCAGAAAGAGGGAAGTACTGATGCCTCTTTACAAAGCCATGTTGAGGCCGCACCTGGAGTACAGGGTCCAGTTCTGGAGACTGCACCTACACAAGGACATATATTGGATAGAAAGGGTTCAGAGAAGGGCAACTAATATGGTGCACTGTATGCAGGGGAAGCCATACGAGCAGAGGTATAGGAAATTGGATCTGTACTCATTACAGACCAGAAGGGAGAGGGAGGACATGATTGAAACTTTTAAGTATGTGAAGGAGATCAATAAGGTGAATGAGGGGAGCTTATTTAAAAGGAAGGAGGGGGTTAAAACTAGAAAGCATAGCCTAAGATTGGAGGGAGGAAGATATAGAGGCAATGTGAGGGGGTGATTCTTCATGATGAGGGTGGTGGAGGCCTAAAACAAACTATCAGAGGAGGTGGGGGCTGAAATGGTGGAGGGATTCAAGAGAGCATAGGACAGACATATGGGGTTGGTAAATGGAGGGAAGGGGAAGGCCTGTGGAAAAGGAGATGAGTGGGGGGGGGGGAGGCAGACTTGATGGGCCTTCGGGGTCCTTTTCTGCCGTCAGATTTCTATGATTATATGATTTTAAACAGCTGCACTGTACCATAGAGATACTGTCATGCAGGTGGAGCTCATCTGCTCTGTTGACAACATCGCATTATGACAGCACCATTTTGGGGAATATTTAGAGGAAGGGAGTCAAGCTACAGAAATGTTTGTTTATATTTTTCAATTTTCAATTAAACAAAATAATTTTATTTATTTATCTATTGTTTTCTGCAGCTCCTCCACTCTGGCTTTTTGGTAGATATGCCTTCCTTTGGTCTGAATGTACCAGACTTCACAGGGCTTTGGAGGAGGGTTTTTTATCCTTTTTATGTAGTTCCCCTATTCTCCTTAGTACTGTTTGTCCCCATGCCCTGTAGGGCTTCTGGCATTTGGGACATAGTCCGCAACATAAGTGTGTGTCGGCACACTCATGTGATACATAGTATGGTGCCCCTCCCTTCCTGTGTCCCGAGACCTTTGCAACCCATACACCTACAGATACATACAGTAGATACATAGACAGTGTCGGCAGATAAGGGCCTATGGCCCACCCAGTCTGCCCATTTGAGCTTGTAAGTTCAGTTTATGTTTTCCTAGAAGTCTGTTGCCCCTTATCCCTGACCTCCAGAATTCATTTATGTCTATCCCATGCATTCTTAAATCCCGTGATTGTTTCGGCCCCCACCACTTCCTCTGGCAGGGTGTTTCACTTGTCCATCACCCGTTCTGTGAAGAAATTCTTCCTCATGTTTCCTCTGAATCGTCCTCCTCCAACTTCATCCCATGCCCTCTAGTTCTGGAACATCTTTTTCGCTTAAAAATAGTGTATTCCTGCACCCTGTTCCTCCCTGTAAGATACTTGTATGTCTCTATCATATTCCCTCTCTCCCTCCTCTCCTCCAGGGAGTACATGTTCAGTGCCTTCAACCTGTCTTCATAGGACTTGTGATGCAATCCATGCACCATCTTTGCTGCCCTCCTCTGAACCTTCTCTACCCTGTCTATGTCCTTATATAGGTATGGTCTCCAGAACTGTACACTGTACTCAGGTGGGGCCTCACTAGTGTCCTGTATAGCGGAATTATGACTCCCTTTCCTGCTGGTGATGCCTCTGCCTATACATCCCAGCATCCTATTTGCTTTACCTGCTGCCTTGTCACACTGTTTCCCTACCTTGAGGTCATCAGAGATGATAACCTCAACATCCCTTTCCTGCTTGGTGCATGCTATATCCTCACCCCCAACTGATATATTGTGCCAGGGTTTTGTGCCCCACATGCATTATCTTGCACTTCTTTGCATTGAATTTCAACTGCCAAACCCTGACCATTCTTCAAGTTTCTTCAGGTCCCTTCTCATTCTGTCTACACCCTCTGGTGTGTCTACTCTGTTACAGAGCTTTGTGTCATCAGCGAACAGTGAAATTCTGCCTTCTAGGTCCTGCAATGTCACTGATGAAGATGTTGAATAGGACTGGTCCCAGCACTGATCCCTGTGGTACCCCACTGGTCACTCTTCCCCCTGTGGAGTGACAGCCATTCTACCACCCTCTGTGTCCTGCCACCAGCCAGTTACCTACCTACCCACCACACTACTGTCCTCCAAACCCATATTCCCCAGTCTGTGTAATAGTCTTCTATGTGGCACAGTGTCAAAGGCCTTGCTGAAGTCCAGATAGGCCATGTCCACTGCCTCCCTGATCCACCTCCCTAGTCACCCAGTCAAAAATTCAACGAGGTTGGTCTGACATGACTCCCTGGGTGAAACCATGCTGCCTTGGGTCCTGTAGTCCATTGACAACCAGATGTTCCACCAATCTCTCCTTCAGTAGTGCTTCCATGATCTTCCCCACTACCGAGGTGAGGCTGATTGGCCTGTAGTTCCCGCTTCTCTTTGTTCCCACTTTTGTATAAGGGACTACATCTGCTGTCCTCCGTCTTTCGGGTACCTCCCTGTTTCAGTGATCGGCTAAACAGGATAGCCAGAGGTTCAGCCACCACCTCTCTTAGTTCTTAAGGACCCTGGGTGCACCCCATCTGGCCCCATTGCTTTATCAACTCATATTACTTCCAGTTCCTTCAGGACCCTTTCTCTGTACAGGGACTTGTGTCCATTTCTGCACCATTCTCACCCCTTGTACTCCTTCAGACCCATTACCTCCTCTTCCTCAGTAAAGACTGAGCAGAAATACCTGTTCAATATGTCAGCTTTACTGTTGTCATCCTCCACGCCCTCATCCTCCCCCTTCAGTCTCACTATCCCTCCCTTTGTCTTTCTTTTTTCACTTATGTACCTGTAAAAGGTTTTGTCCCCTCTACCCACTGATTTTGCAATGTGTTCTTCTGTCTGAGCTTTGGCTTCCTTTACTGACCTCCCTGCCTCCTTTTGCTTCTCCTGGTACTTCTCCCTATCCCCTTCTGCCTGTGTCTTTTTGTATTGCCTGAATGCAATCTTTTTGGCTTTCACTTTCTTTGCTACCTCTTTGGAAAACCATAATGGTCTCCTCTTCCTTTTCCTCTTGCTAACCTGCTTAATGCATAATTCTGTTGTTCTAGCAATCTCCATTTTAAATACTGCCCACTGTTCCTCAACCCCTGATTCCTGTCCCATTCCCCTTAATGCCTCTTTCAAGTATCTTCCCATTTTCCCAAAGTCTGCCCCCCTAAAATCTAGGATACGTGTTTCTGTGTGGTTTGGTTTTGCTCTTTCTGTGATTTCAAACCACAATGACTGATGGTCACTGTGCCCCAGGTGCTCCCCCACTGTTACCCCATCACACTGTCCCTGTTTGTGAGCACAAGGTCCAGTATTGCCTTCTGCCGAGTTGATTCCATGACCAGTTGCTTGAGGAAGACACCCTGAAGGGAGTCCAGGATAAATCTGCTCCTAGTTGATGCTGCTGCTGGGATGCTCCAGTCCACGTCTGGAATATTGAAGTCTCCAACTAGTACTACCTCACCCTTCTTCCTCCTGGGCTGGTGGTCTACAGACCACACCTGTGCGGATGGCTGTTCCCATTTTCCTTTCCAGCTTAACCCACAATATCTCTCTCCCATTTTGTTCCTCCTGGATCTCTGTGGCCCTTATGTCATTTTTTACATACAGTGCCACTCTTCCTCCCTTCCTGCCTGCTCTGTCTCTTCTGAATATGTTGTAGCCAGGTATGGCCATCTCCCAGTTGTGGTTATCATTACCAGGTTTCAGTGATGGCCACAATGTCCAGGTCTGACTGCACCATGACAGCCTCCAGATCTTCCATCTTGTTGCTAAGGCTCATGGCATTTGCACACATGGCTTTCCATGATTTGACCTCCCTAGACTGTTTTGCTGTTCTACTCCAGCCCCTTCCTTGGTTGTCTTTTATCCCTGGTTCTTCTTGCTGTTTGCCCTTCTGCTGAATTTTGCCCCTTTTCTGCCTATCCGTCTCTTGGACACTAATCTCCATCTTTTGCACACTGCTTTGCAGAGATAGCCACTCCTCTGGTTCACTGGTTCCACTGCTAGCTGTGGGGGGTGAGCAAGTAAGTATCCTCCTTGCTGGCCTGCCACCCCGCTTTGCTAGTTTAAATGCTTGTCAATGTAGCATTTAAACTTATCATTGAGTGCTTGGATTCCCCTCCAGGATGGATGCAGGCCGTCAGGCTTGAACAAACCTCCATCCCTCCAGGTGGGTCCCCAGTCACCAATGAATCCAAACCCTTCCTCCCAGCACCAGTTCTTCAACCATGAGTTAAAGTTCCTGGTGCATGCACTCCTATGCTCTCCCTTGCCTCTCACAGGAAGTACTGCAGCATCAAAATTACTACCTTGATCAGTAATAATTTCTTTAGGTCTGCCCACTCTGCTGAAAAATTTGGCAAGCTCTGCTGCAGCTTTCAGGGCTGTTAACAGTGCGCAGTGGAACTGCTTTTGGGTATCGAGTAGCATAGTCGCATACTACCAGGATAAATCTATTACCCTTTTTACTTTTGTCTAAAGGACCAACCACATCCATTGCACTTTTCTCAAAAGGCACATCTATTAAGGATAGGGACACCTTATCTTTTCTAGTGACTGGGGCTACTTTCTGACACTCAGCATAGGAATTACAATAGGTAGCAACATCTTCATGAATTCCAGACCAGTAAAATCTATACAGCAATCTGGCAAGGGTGCAATCCCTTCCTGAGTGACCAGCCATAGGATTATCATGTGCTATCTGTAACAATTCTGTTCTATACTTCTATGATATAGCAAATTGTTCTGTCTCTTCCTGTGCATGAGGTTTAACCCAAACTCTGTACAGTAACCCATTACATTTTTAAACATTGGTTCACCCTGTTTTGGTTTTATCCCCAGCTGCTTAAAATAACCCTGGAGAGAAAGATCATTAGCTTGCTCTGAAAGGAAATCACAATCGGCTATCAATTTAGTTTCGGCATTTTCACATTTTAACCCTTTATGTTCATCAGTCATTTGCTGCCACAGTTTTCAGGCATCATCTTTCTTTCCTGGATTTCCAGATCCTGGAGCTGTGCTCAAGCAAGTCTGAATCAAAATCTTTGAAAGGAAAAGTGTCCCCATCTGAAATTTTCTTTATTTAACAAATTATAGGAACTACAACCCTTTGAGTCAAGGACTTATTTACAAAGGCTTCGCATCAAAATAACAGAACACTAGTGTGACAACACAACAGTTTAAACAATCACAACATTTAAGGCATTTATAATGGAGAGCATCACACATAGTGTAGTACAGGAGATATAGTGGAAATAGTCTTATCTAAGTTGTAGCTAAGAGTATTGGTGGAGACACCGCGGTACAGATATGGAGCAGGTGCAGCCTCCAGGAGGAGTTGTCAAGACTGTGGGACATGACTCCCCCCCCCCCAGGAGGAGGATTGGGACTCTCAATCCTCCACCCCCCCGATGGCCCCCGACGATCCAGGCTTGTTCCCAAACCCAGGTCATAGATGTCACAAGTGATAGTCTTACTGATGTGAAGATGGGCTGGCCAAAACCATGTTTTTTTTTTTTACAATTTGTCTATATGGGACAGTTCTGCTGAGATACAACATCTTGGGCCAAATTCCAGGACGTGTGGCACAACTCGTGGATAGATGCGCCGCTACACTGGGGACCCTGCGCCAGATTCCAGAACAGGCAGGGTCCCTGGCACTTACACCCTGCGACTTACGGCAGCTCCAGTGTTGCACCATGGGAAAGGCGCACCTGACCTGGGAGCCGCAAGCCACAGCGATGCCCACCCACAGGGTACAAGCCACACATGGCAGGGCCCCCCAAAATGCCCAGCACCAGGACACTGCGTCAATGCCTCACAGGGCTGAGGAGGGGTGGGGGGCAACTGGATGGCCGTGGGGTGCATGGCAGGTGGAGGACATGTACTGCCCTGCAGGGCACTGCTCGGGGTGGGGGCACAGAGATGCCAGCTGTACATGGATGGCAGCCCTGCCAATGGGTGTGGGGTGGGGACCTACGAGTGACCCTGGAGGGGTTGGCTGTAGGGGCAGCAGACATGGAGGTGCAACCCCGGTGGACATAGAGTATGGTTAGACCAGCTAATAGCTGGTCTAGCCATACTTAGACCACTGTCTGCCGGAGTCCCTCCTGGAAGAGCAACTTGCCATTCTGTCGGCCGACCACTTGGAATATGGCCATGACTGATGCTGGAAACTCCTGTGTGCCATGTCACAGGGGGTTTCTGCTGTTGTCAGTGGCATAGCCCACCTTTGGTCCAGGCAGCCTGTGCCATGTTGTAGGCTGCCTTTCAGAATTGCAGGCGGCATAACGCATGTTGCAAGGTGTGACTTGCGCTATCGGGTTTGGTGCAAGTCACCTTGTGACATGCGTAACCCATCTTGGAATTGGGCCCCTTGTTTCCAGGGGGTCCTGCTGCTACCTATTTTCACAACTGCATGGAAAGGCGAACTGAGAGATAAGATGATTTGCTCAAAGCCATACAGTGATGTTTTGCCTCTGGTAAGGTTTGAACCTGCCACTGCCTCCTGGTTCTGAAACCATGTAACAATACTTTCCCTTGTACAACTAACGCCAAGCATCCCATAAGGCAAAAAAACAAGCAGGGACCCAAATAATCAAACAATCCATCCCTCTGCACTCTCCCTTTCAGTGTTTTGGTCCCTGCTTGTCTTTTATCTTATTGTCCCCCCATTCCCTTTCTCCATGTGTTGCCAAGAACAGTGCAGTTCACCTCCTGATTCCAGATTGTTCTCATTTTCTAGGTATTCCATTGGGAACCACTGCATAATGGATAACAGATATTTATAGCACTTAGATACTAGATGTTGCCACTTTAAATTTCAGTGTTTGATGTAATAACTGATCCTGTTTTTAATAATGTGTTTTTAATATTATTTATTACTTTCAAATGGCACTGTTCACTTTATTTACTATTCCTTAATACTGGAACATAGAAACATAGAATGTGTCAGCAGAAAAGGACTGGTGGGCCCATCTAGTCTGCCCTATTTTCCCTGCCTAACATTACACCCTAGACTCTACTTGGTAACAGGTGTCCCTCCCTCCTCCCTTACATCTGTTTATTATACCAATGTGTCTATCCCATGCATGCTTGAAACTACCCACCGTCTTCGCCCCACGATCTCCTCTGGCAGGCTGTTCCAGGTGTCTGCCAGCCTTTCTGAGAAGAAATACTTGCTCACATACGTCTTAAACTCCACCCCCCAGCTTCATAGCATGCTCTCGTGTTCTGGTGCTCCTCCTCCTCTGAAAGAGACTCCATTCCTGCACTTTATTCACCCCCAAGAGGTACCTATAAGTTATAGGTCTCAGTCATGTCCCCTCTTACTCTTCTCTCCTATTACATGCTTTTTCTCCTGGAGGGCGGTGTGCCTGTGGATCAGTCTAGCAGTGGAGAGAGTGGATATGACGACAGTGTAGACAGCCTTCAAGGAAAGCCTGGAAATAGTTCCGCTTACCAAGGGAATCAATGAGTGCCCTGCTTAGAATGGGTAGGGAATCCGTACAAGGTAGTACATGTTCACACAGAATACTTTTATTTTATGCCAATTTATATGGTGGAAGGAGGGACATTATGTCCCTAATGTCCCATTAGACTCTAAATTGCTGAGTTACAGTCTGATACATGAGCCAGTTATGGGTTTTATTATTTACTGGAACAGGGCAACAAGATTTTAAAAAGCTGCACTATAGCATAAGGGTACAGTTCTGCAGGCGGACATCATCACATCATGGCAGCACCATTCTGGGGTATATTTAGAGGGAGAAAGTCAAGCTATAGAAATGTTTGCTTATATTTTTTAACTTTCAATTAAACAAAATCATTTTTATTTATGTATGTATGCATGCATGTGCAGGGAACTAGTGAGACAGGTCAGAAAGGCCTGCAGGACGGGCAGCCTGGTGATTGTGGGGGACTTCAACCTGCCAGAAGTGGATTGGGGTACCCCAGTCAATACGAATAGGAGGGAGCAGGTACTTCTGGATGCCTTCCAGGATAGCTTCCTATTGCAGATGGTCAACGAGCCAACCAGGTTAGGGAACATCCTAGACCTCGTGCTGGCAAATGGTGAGTTTGTGATAGCCTGCATCTGTCCAGGAGGGGAACCAGGATCCTAGGTGATAGGTTTAAATGCTTCATTGGCAAGCATTTAAACTAGACAAGGGGGGAGGCGCTGGAGAGGAGCAGGGATATCCTAGCCCCCCCAATAAAATCAGCGTACTAACTGAGGTAGACACCAAGATAGAGATGTCGATAGGGAGAAGTGCAGGGGTAAATGGAGAAAGTGACAAACGCAATAAGGACAGGGATGGGGCAAAAAGGGGTAAGGCCATCAAGAAATGGAGGGTAATAAGTAACCACACCCATAGTCTGGGCAACAAGCTCCCTGAACTGGTGGCCTTGATGGAAGAGGGATGCCTGGATATTGTAGCAGTCACAGAAACATAGTACACAGAGAACCATGACTGGGATGTTAACATACCAGGGTACACAACCTACAGGAGAGACAGGTAGGGGAGAAGAGGGGGTGGAGTAGCTCTCTATGTAAGGGAAGGGATAAAAGTAACTGAACAAAAGTGTAAGAAGGTGGGAGAAGAGGCACTGTGGGTCACCTTAGAGACTGGAAATGGCACCACAATCCACACAGGGGTTGTATACAGACCCCCATGTCAGGGGGGAGGAAATGGACAAGGATATGATAGAAGGCATACTTAGGATGGCAGAGAAAGAGGAGATACTATTGATGGGGGACCTTAATATGCCAGATGTTAACTGGAGCACCTTTGCTGCAGCCACATCCAAAAGCAGGGCCATTCTCGATGCCCTTCAAGTGGCATGCCTCAGACAGCTAGTTTTGGAACCTACTCGTGAGGGAGCAATCTTAGACCTCATACTCTCAAATGGGGACAGTGAGAGGATCTCAGATCTAGAAGTGGGTAGCCATTTGGGAACAAGTGACCACCAATCAGTGAGGTTCACGATAAACTCAGCTACAGAGTCAAGCCATAGAAAAGTGAAGTTTCTGGACTTCAGGAGGGTTGACTTTGGCAAGATGGGAGAGTGCCTCAGAAAAGCACTAGCAAACAGGTTAGAAGGAGGTGTGGAGTAACAATGGGGAAATATCAAAACTGCCATCACAGAGGCAACAAGCCTTTGTGTGAAACAAATAAATCAAAATGAAAGAAAAAGCCACTATGGTTCTCAAATGAGGTGGCGGTGAAAGTTAGGGAGAAAAAGATAGCATTTAGGAAGTATAAGGAAACACAGAAGGAGCAGGACAGAGAACTGTACCAGTTAAAGCAGAAGGAAGCAGGAAGGGTAGTCAGAATAGCAAAAGCCCAAACAGGAAAAGATAGCCAACTCAGTTAAGAAGGGTATAACACCTTTTATAGGTATATCAGGGAGTGTAGAAAGACAAAGGGAGGGATAGTGAGGCTGAATAGAAGGGACGGTGGGTGGGCAGAGAGGGACAGCGAAAAAGCAGGGATACTGAATGAATACTTCTGTTCAGTATTCACAAAAGAGGAGGTGGAGGAGGTGCCTAATCCGATTAACAGAAGCACTCTGGAGAGGGGGTCAATTCCAGTCTTTTCACAGAAGAAAGAGTTCTGAAAGAACTCCTAAAACTGAAGGTGGACAAAGCAATGGGACCAGATGGAATTCACCCCAGAATTCTAAAAGAATTAAGCAGAAAACTAGTGACACCACTGACTACCCTTTTTAACAAATCATGGGAGGATGGTGTGTAGTACCTGAGGACTGGAGGAAGGCAGATGGGATTCCCTTTCACAAAAGTGGGACCCAGACAGAGGCAGAAAACTACAGACCTGTCAGTTTGACTTCTGTGGTAGGGAAAGTGATGGAATCACTTCTGAAGAAAAGAACTGTTGAGTACCTACAGGCCAGTGTGGCACAGGACCCAAGGCAGCATGGGTTCACAGCGGGAAGGTCATGTCAGACGAATCTAATTGATTTCTTTGACTGAGTAACCAAAGTAGTAGACCAGGGAGGGGCTGTGGACATGGCCTACTTAGACTTTAGCAAGGCATTTGACACAGTCCCACACAAAAGATTAATAGTAAAATTAACCAGCCTGGGAATGGGTCCCAGGGTGGTAGCCTGGGTAAAACATTGTCTGGACAACAGGATACAGAAGGTAATTGTAAATGGAGTCCCCTCTGAAGAAAGAGGGTTACTAGTGGGGTACTGCAGGGTTCAGTACTGGGTCCAGTCCTATTTAATGTCTTTTTAAGTGACATTGCAGAGGAACTGGAAGGAAAAGTATGCCTCTTTGCAGATGACACAAAGATCTGCAACAGGTTTGATACATAAGGAGGCGTGGAAAGGATGAGAAGGGACTTGGCAAGGTTGGAGGAATGGTCAGAAGTATGGCAGCTTAGATTCAATGCAAAGAAGTGCAAAATAATGCACCTGGGAAACAAAAACCCAGGGGAAGATTACACAGTGGGGGGGTAGTAACAACAACAAAAATGGAAAGGGACCTGGGGGTAATCATATCAGATGACCTTAAGATTGGCAAACAATGTGAGAAGGCGGTAGGGAAGGCTGGGGGGATACTGGGATGTATAGGGAGAGGCATCACCAGCAGAAAACAGGAAGTTGTTATCCCTCTGTACAGACAGTTGGTGAGATCCCATCTGGAGTACTGCATCCAGTTCTGAATATCCCAACTCTGCAAGGACATAGACAGGATGGAGGCAGTTCAGAGGAGGGCAACTAAAATGTTGCAGGGTCTGCAAGAGAAGCCATTCAAGGAGAGACTAAAGGAGCTTAATATGTATATCCTTGAGGAAAGGAGGGAGAGGGGGGACACGATAGAAACGTTTAAGTACCTCAGTGGAATCAACAAAGTCCAAGAGGGTAGCATCTTTCAGAAAAAGAGATGTGCAAGAACAAGGGAACACAATTTAAAGATAGAGGGGGGATGGCTCAGAGGCAATGTGAGGAAGTATTTTTTCACAGAGAGGGTGGTGGATGCATGAAACAGCCTTCCTTAGGAGGTTGTGGGGTCTAAAACTGTGGGAGAATTCAAGAATGCGTGGGACAGATATCAGGAAATTTTTGTGGGGAGTAGGAAGAAATAGGTTGTTGGTTAAATAGGATCTGCAGCTTATCGTCTAGGTAGGGAAATGGGCAGACTAGGTGGGCCAAGCGGTCCTTATCAGCCATCAAAGTCTATGTTTCTATGTTTCTATATGAGGGGACTGTGGGTGGAGGAACTGCTGGCAGGGAGTGACCACTGTTCGGTGTGGTCCACTATAAACATGGGGAAAGGAGGAGTAGAAATAGGCACAAGGGTATTAGACTGCAGAAGAGCCAACATCGAGAGGATGAGTGAAATAATACAGGGGTATCTGGCCAGGAACCATCCAAATATGGACACTAATCAGAAGTGGGAAGTCATTAAACTGGGAATTGAGGAGGGAACCGTAACATATACAAGGGTCCAGAGTAAGAGGGCTAGGGCCAGGAAGCCTAGCTGAGTGAGCAGGAGGGTCATGGAAAAAGTAAGGAAGAAAACAGCTGCCTTTAGAAGGTAAAAAAAACCAGGAAGAGGGGAGGACAGAGAGGAATACCTGTTGAAGGAGGTGACAAGAGCAGTCAGGTCAGCCAAGGCATCCAGGGAGTTCAGGCTAGCACAGGGCATCAAAAAGGGGGAGAAAGACTTCTTCATGTATATCAGGGAGGAAAGGAGTTGCAAGGACCAAATAGTAAGGATAGTAAGGATAAAGAGGGGTGGGGGTGGATGGAAACAGGGGCAGAACAGGCAGAAGCATTAAATGAGTACTTCTGCTCAGTATTTACTAAAGATAAGGTGTGCACGGGGGGGAGTGGTGAGACAGATGGGAAATTCCCAGTGGGCAGAGTACTGGAGTGTTTGGGGCACTGAGGGTGGACAAGGCACCACGGCCAGATGGCATACACCCCAGGGTGCTGAAGGAGCTATCAGAAGTTCTGTCAGATCCCTTGGCAGACCTGTTCAATGCCTCCCTGGACTCCGGGAGTGTACCTCAGGACTGGAGGACGGCACATGTGGTACCCCTCCGCAAGAGCTTCCCTAAGGATGAGCCAGGGAATTACAGACCAGTAAGCCTCAAATCCATCATGGGAAAGCTAAGGGAGACAATCCTGAAGGAGAGGCTGCTTTCCCTCCTAGAGGCTAATGGGCTGCAGGACAGCAGACAGCATTGGTTTGTCTCAGGCAATTCCTATCAAACCAAACTGGTGGAGTACTATGACTGAGTAACCAGGCAATGAGACAGGGGCCATGCAGTGGATGTCCTGTACCTGGACTTCAGTAAGGCAGTCAATTTGGTGCCACATGGGAAGTTAGGAAGTAAGCTGGAAGGCACAGGGTTGGGGGCGAAGATGGTGGGATGGGTAGTGAATTGACTGCAAGGAAGACAGCAGAGGGTGGTGGTGGTGGTGGTGGGAGGGGAGCTCTCATCTCCCAGGGAGGTGACAAGCAGGGTGCCACATGCCTGTGTACTGAGGCTGGTGTTGTTTGGGATCTTCATAGCAGACATCTCAATAGGCATCAAGAGCAAGATCAGTCTGTTTGCAGATGATACCAAGATGGGAGCAGTAGTGGATGACTTAGAAGGGTGGCAGGGATTGCAAGATGATCTGGCAAAATTGGAGGACTGGTCAGACACTTGGCAGCTGGGGTTCAATGCCAAGAAATGAAAGGTGCTACATTTTGGAGGAACTACCAGCTGGGGGGATTCAATTAGCCAAGACGGAAGAGGAGAAGGATCTGGGGGTGATCATAACAGGAGCAATGAACAAATCAGCATAGTGTAGAAAGGCAGCTGCAAAGGCCAACAGGATGCTGGGTTGTTTTGCCAGAGGCATATCCTCCGGGGCCGGGGGAGGTGATCCTGCCACTAAACAGGTCACTGGTTAGACCACACCTTGAGTACTGCATGCAGTTCTGGACAACGTACCTGAAGGACATTAGGTTACTGGAGGGGGTGCAGCGCAGGGCAACAAACATGATCCAGGGGCTAGGGGACTTACTCTATGAGAGCAGGCTGAGAGAGCTGAACATGTACTCCCTGGAGGAGAGGAGGGATGGGGGGACATGATTGAAACCTTCAAGTACATGAAGGGAATTAATAAGACGGGCATGGAGGGGCTTTTCAAATTAAGGAGGTGGGAGGGACACTCAAGGGCACGATCTGAGACTGGAAGGCGGAAAGGTTCAGGAGGGAAATGAGGAGACACTTTTTTATGGAAAGGGCGGTGTCTGGGTGGAGAGCATTGCCAAAAGAAGTGGTATTCTGTAGAACAGTGGGCTGCTTCAAAAGAGGATAGGACAGGGTAAGGGGGAAGGTCACTGGGGGGGGGAGGGGGCAGCTGCAGTATAAGGGCTGCTAGCTGCACAATCGAGCAGACTTGATAGACCATAAGGTCTTTATCTGCTGGCAATTTCATATGTATGTTCGTATATATTTATTTATTGTTTTCTGCAGCTTCTCCACTCTGGCTTTTTGGCAGATATACCTGCCTTTGGTCTGAATGTACCAGACTTCACAGGGCTATGGAAGAGGTTTTCTTTTTCATCCTTTTTAAGTAGTTCCCCCTTTGTCTTTATTAATGTGTTTCCCCATGCCCTGTAGGGCTTATGGCATTTGGGATACAGTCTCTGATGTGAGCATATGTCGGCACACGCATGTGATACGCAGCATGGCGACCCTCCCTTCCATTGTCCCGAGACCTCTGCAACCTGTACATATACAGGTGGCAGTAGCACTGTGGGACCTGACACCCTCCCCAGAAGAAGGAGAGGGACTCTTGATCCCCCCATCATGGCCACCAACGATCCAGGCTTGTTTCCAAACCCAGGTCACAGATTTCACGAGTGATAGTCCTACTGACGTGACGACGGGCCGGCCCAAACCATTGTTTTTTACAATTTGTCTATTTGATACAGCCCAGCTGAGATACAACATCTTATTTCCAGCGGGGTCCTGCTGCTACCTATTTCCACAACTGCATGGAATGGTGAACTAAGAGGTAAGATGATTTGCTCAAAGCCATACAGTGATGTTTTGCCTCTGGTGAGGTTTGAACCTGCCTCTGCCACCTGGTCCTGAAACCATGTCACAATACTTTCCCTTGTACAACTAACGCCAAGCATCCCATAAGGTGGAAAAACAAGCAGGGACCCAAATAATCAAACAATCCATCCCTCTGCACTCCCCATTTCAGTGTTTTGGTCCCTGCTTGTCTTTTATCTTATTGTTCTCCCATCCACTTTCTCCATGTATTGCCAAGAACAGTGCAGTTCACTTCCTGATTCCAGATTGTTCTCATTATCTAGATATTCCATTGAGAACCACTGCATAATGGATAACAGATATTTATAGCACTTAAATACTAGATGTTGCCACTTTAAATTTCAGTGTTTGATGTAATAACTGATCCTGTTTTTAATAATGTGTTTTTAATATTGTTTATTACTTTCAGATGGCACTGTTCACTTTATTTACTATTCCTTACCACTGGAACATAGAAACATAGAATGTGTCAGCAGAAAAGGACTGGTGGGCCCATCTAATCTGCCCTATTTTCCCTGCCTAACATTACACCCTAGACTCTACTTGGTAACAGGTGTCCCTCCCTCCTCCCTTACATCTGTTTCTTATACCCATGTGTCTGTCCCATGCATGCTTGAAATTACCCACTGTCTTCGCCCCACGATCTCCTCTGGCAGGTGGTTCCAGGTGTCCACCAGCCTTTCTGTGAAGAAGTATTTCCTCACATCCCTCTTATACTCCACCCCCAGCTTCATAGCATGCCCCGTGTTCTGGTGCTCCTCCTCTGAAAGAGACTCCCTTCCTGCACTTTATTCACCCCTCTCAGTCATGTCCCCTCTCACTCTTCTCTCCTATTATATGCTTTTTCTCCTGGTGGGTGGTATGCCTGTGGATCAGTCTAGCAGTGGAGAGAGTGGATATGACGACAGTGTAGGTAGCCTTCAAGGAAAGCCTGGAAATAGTTCTGCTTACCAAGGGAATCAATGAGTGCCCTGCTTAGAATGGGTAGGGAATCCCTACAAGGCAGTACATGTTCACACAGAATACTTTTATTTTATGCTAACTTATGTAGTGGGGGGCAGGGATATCATAGCCCTAATGTCCCTTTAGACTCTAAATTGCTGAGTTACAGTCTGATACATGAGCCAGTTATAGGTTTTATTTTTCCTGGAACAGGGCAACAAGATTTTAAAAATCTGCACGTACCATAAGGGTACAGGTATGCAGGTGGAACACATCTGCTCTGTTGACATCATCGCAGCACCATTTTGGGGTACACCATATATCATTCTAGAGGGAGTCAAGCTACAGAAATGTTTGTTTATATTTTTTAATTTTCAAAGAAACAAAATCATTTTTTTTATTTATGTATTTAAGTATGTCTGTATGTACAGGGAACTTGCAGGACAGATCAGAAGAACCTGCAGGATGGGAAGGATGGAGACTGTGGGGGACTTCAACCTGCCGGGAGTGCATTGGGGTACCCCAGCCAATACAAATAAGAAGGAGCAGGTACTTCTGGTCACCTACCAGGACAGCTTCCTACTGCAGATGGTCAATGAGCCAACTAGATTAGGAAACATCCTAGACGTCCTGCTGGCAAATGGTGAGTTTCTGAGGGAGCTGTGGGTGGAGGAACTGCTAGTGAGGAGTGACCACCGCTCAGTGTGGTTCACGATAAACATGGGGAAAGGGGAGTAGGAATGGGCACAAGGGTATTAAACTTCAGAAGGGCCGACTTTGGGAGGATGAGGGAAATAGAACAGGGGTATCTGGCCAGGGGGCATCCAAACATGGACACTAATCAGAAGTGTGAGGTCATTAAACTGGGAATTGAGGAGGGAACCATAGCATATACAAGGGTCTAGAGTAAGAGGGCTAGGGCCAGGAAGCCTAGCTGGGTGAGCTGGGAGGTCATGGAAAAAGTTAGGAAGAAAAAAGCCGCCTTTAGAAGGTACAAAAAAATAGGGAAAGGGGAGGACAGAGAGGAATACCTGAAGGAGCCGAGGGAGGTGACAAGGGCTGTTAGGTCAGCCAAGGCATCCAGAGAACTCAGGCTAGCACAGGGCATCAAAGAGGGGGAGAAGGACTTCTTCAGGTACATCAGGGAGAAAAGGAGTTGTAAGGACCAAACAGTAAGGATAAAGAGGGATGGGGGATGGGTGGAAACAGGGTCAGAACACGCTGATGCATTAAACAAAAATTTCTGCTCAGTATTTACTAAAGAGAAGGGGGTGCTGTACCCAAGGGAGGGGTGGGATGGTTGGCACGGGGGGAGGTGAAAGATGGGGAAAATGCAAGTGGGTGGAGTACTGGAGGGCTTGAGGGCACTGAGAGTGGACAAGACAACTGGGCAAGATGGCATACACCCCAGGGTGCTGAAGGAGCTGTCAGAAGTCCTGACAGAACCCTTGGCAGCCCTGTTCGATGCTTCCCTGGACTCGGTGAGTGTACCTCATTACTGGAGGATGGCGCACGTGGTACCCCTCCACAAGAGTGTCCCCAAGGATAAGCCAGGGAACTACAGACTGGTAAACCTCACATCCATCATGGGAAAGCTAATGGAGACAATCCTGAAGGAGAGAATGGTTTCCCTCCTAGAGGCTGATGGGCTACAGGATAGCAGACAGCATTGGTTTGTCTCAAGCAGATTCTGTCAAACCAACCTGCTGGAGTACTATGACTGGGTAACCAGGCAATTAGACAGGGGCCATGCAGTGGATGTCCTGTACCTGGATTTCAGTAAGGCATTCGATTTGGTGCTGCATGGGAGGCTATGAAGTAAGCTGGAAGGCACAGGGACAGGGGTGAAGATGGTGCGATGGGTAGTGAGTTGGCTGCAAGGGAGACAGCAGAGAGTGGTAGTGGGAGGGGAGCTCTCTTCTCCCAGGGTGGTGACAAGTGGGGTGCCACAGGGCTCTGTACTGGGGCCAGTGTTGTTTGGGATCTTCATAGCAGATGTCTCAATAGGCATCAAGAGCAAGGTCAGTCTGTTTGCAAATGACAGCAAGATGGGAGCAGTAGTGGATGACTTAGAAGGGTGGCAGGGGTTGCAAGATGATCTGGCAAAATTGGAGGACTGGTCAGTTGCTTGGTAGCTGGGATTCAATGTCAAGAAATGCAAGTTGTTACATTTCAGCGCAAAAATCCCAAGGAGGAACTACCAGCTGGGGGGATTCAACTAGCCAAGATGGAAGAGGAGAAGGATCTGGGGATGATCATAATGGGAGCAATGAACAACTCAGCACAGTGTAGAAAGGCAGCTGCAAAGGCCAACAGGATGCTGGGTTGTATTGCCAGAGGCATATCCTCCAGCAGGGGGGAAGTGATCCTGCTGCTATACAGGTCACTTGTTAGACCACACCTGGAGTACTGCTTGCAGTTCTGGTGACTGTACCTGAAGAAGGACATTAGGTTACTGGAGTGGGTGCAGCACAGGGCAACAAAAATGATCCAGGGGCTAGGGGACTTACCCTATGAGAGCAGGCTGAGGGAGTTGAACATGTACATCCTGGAGGAGAGGAGAGGAGGGATAAGGGAGACATGATGGAAACCTTCAAGTACATGAAGGGAATAAATAAGACGGGCATGGAGGGGCTTTTCAAATTAAGGAGGGGGAGGGACACTTGAGGGCACAATCCAAGGTTGGAAGGGGGAAGGTTCTGGAGGGAAATTAAGAGACACTTTTTTACGGAAAGGGTGGTGTCTGGGTGGAACGCATTGCCAAAGGAAGTGGATCCAGTAGAACAGTGGGCTGCTTCAAAAGGGGATGGGACAGGCTAAGTGGAAAGATCACTGGAGGGGGTTGGGGCAGCTGCAGTATAAGGGCTGTTAGCTGCACAACTGAGCAGACTTGATAGACCATAAGGCCTTTATCTGCTGGTAATTGTGTATGTATGTTCGTACGTATTTATTTATTTAGTTATTGTTTTCTGCAGCTCCTCCACTCTGGCTTTTTTGCAGATATACCTGCTTTTGGTCTGGATGTATCAGACTTCACAAGGGTTTTTTTTTCATCCTTTTTATGTAGTTTCCCCTGTTCTCTTTAGTACTGTGTGTCCCCATGCCCTGTAGGGCTTCTGGCATTTGGGACACATTCCCTCACGTGAGCATGTGTTGGCACACTCATGTGATATGCAGCATGGCAACCCTCCCTTCCTGCATCTCAAGACCTCTGCAACCCATACATCTACAGGTGGCAGTAGCACTGTGGGATGTGACACCCCCAGGAGGAGAGGGACTCTCAATCCTCCTCCCCTCCTCCCATGGCCCCCAATGATCCAGGCTTGTTCCCAAACCTGGGTTGCCAATGTCACAAGTGGTAGTCCTACTGATGTGACGACAGACCAGCCAAAACCATTGTTTTTTACAGTTTGTCTATTTGATACAGACCAGCTGGGATACAGCGTCTTGTTTCCAGTGGGGTCCTGCTGCTATCTAGTTCCATAACTGCATGGAATAGTGAATTGACGGGTAAGATGATTTGCTCAAAGCCATACAGTGATGTTTTGCCTCTGGTGAGGTTTGAACCTGCCACTGCCTCCTGGTTCTGAAACCATGTAACAATACTTTTCCTTGTACAACTAACGGCAAGCATCCCATAAGGAAGAAAAACAAGCAGGGACCCAAATAATCAAACAATCCATCCCTCTGCACTCTTCCTTTCAGTGTTTTGGTCCCTGCTTGTCTTTTATCTTATTGTCCCCCCATCCCCTTTCTCCATGTATTGCCAAGAACAGTGCAGTTCACTTCCTGACTACAGATTGTTCTCATTTTCTAGGTATTCCATTGGGAACCACTGCATAATGGATAACAGATATTTATAGCACTTAGATACTAGATGTTGCCACTCTAAATTTCAGTATTAGATGTAATAACTGATCCTGTTTTTAATAATGTGTTTTTAATATTATTTATTACTTTCACATGGCACTGTTCACTTTATTTACTATTCCTTACTACTGGAACATAGAAACACAGAATGTGTCAGCAGAAAAGGACTGGTGGGCCCATTTAGTCTGCCCTATTTTCCCTGCCTAACATTACACACCGGACTCTACTTGGTAACAGGTGTCCCTCCTTCCTCCCTTACCTCTGTTTATTATACCCTTATGACTATCCCATGCATGCTTGAAATTACCCACTGTCTTAGCCCCCATGACCTCCTCTGGCAGGCTATTTCAGGTGCCCACCACCCTTTCTGTGAAGGAGTACTTGCTCACATCCCTCTTAAACTTCCCCCACCAAGCTTCATGGTATGCCCCCCTGTTCTAGTGCTTCTCCTCCTATTAAAAAGACTCCCTGTCTGGACCATCAGTGCAGCGGTTGGATTTCTGCTTGCGATGCTGGTGACCTGGGTTCAGGAATGGACCCGGGTCGCTGGAGGGCTGGCCAGGAGGAGAAGGCTTGAGCGTCCGATGACTGCTCGCCTTCTCCTGGGGGAGGAAGGGGATGCGGCTCGCTGTGTGCTGCCTCTTGACTGAGGCCAGGAGCATGAGAGCTTGATGAACCTCGGGGAACAACCAGAAAACTGCTTCTCGGCTGGCCGGATGATGGCTGCTGGTTCCTGTTGCCGCGAGTGCCCTGAGGCCCCGAAGCCACATCACCAGCTCTCAGGGACCAAACAGATAGTCCGCTGGTTGTCCTCCCTGTTGCCTTCCCCCTCAGAGGAGAGGAACCATCCAGTGAAGGGATACACCAGGCTACCTCTGGGACAGCTGCAATATGAGGTAGCTAGAGGGGATTGGGGTGAGGGTGTCGGTGGGGTCCATGGCTGTCTGAATGGAGAGGTGGGCCAAGAAGCCTAAGGAAGGAGCAAAAAAAAAAAAAAAAGACTCCCCTCCTGCACCTTATTCACCCTCATGAGGTACTTATAGGTCTCAATTGTGTCCCCTCTCACTCTCCTCTCCTTTAGGGAGTACATGTTGAGCTCACACAGCCTCTCTTCATGTGGTTTCTTGTACAACCCCTGCACCATTTTGGTAGCCCTCCCTTGGACTGCTTCCTCCCTGTTGATGCCTTTGCAGAAGTGCAGCCTCCCGAACTGGGCACAACATTCCTTGTGGGGTCTCACAAATGAGCGATACTGGGTCAACACCCTCTCCCTTCTTTTGCTAGATATCCCCCGCTCTATGCACCCCAGCGTCTGGCTCGCCTTGCATGCTGTCCTGTCCCACTGCCTGCCACCTTGAGATCATCGGATAGGATCACCTGAAGGTCAGCTTCTGCTTGATAACTGTAAATACCTCCCCCGTTTTATACACAGCCCCTGGGTTTTTCCACCTTAGGTGCGTGACTTTGCACTTGTTGGCATTGAAACCCAGCTGCCAGACTAGTAGGTTGCATGTTAAGTTGTACTTCATTAAACATGCAAATGCCAGGGTACATCACTGTATAAAGTGCAGTGCAGTATCAGTTTGGCATGATTTTTGATTTCACAATAACAAAGAAGATTCTAAGGACAAATAGATAAAGTGCTGCTTCTGTTTCTTATGTGCATGCGGACTGGTGTGGGTGAATGCCGGATTTGTCTCTTTTTACATATGGTATATCAGCAGTCATGTAGTCTGTGCCAGTCCTTCACCAATGTTAGTGAAGAAACTGAGGTCCTGATTTAGAAACATAATTTTATGGGTTGCAATGTGGGGCACTCAGGCACACTCCTTTGTATCAACCTAGTACATTGATGTGCTTAGACTGCCTACCCCTGCCAATAAATCTGAATGGAAATGAGGCATCACAGTTTTTACTGTATATAAACTAGGTTTGTGCCCGGTAGCAGCACACATTAATAAGTCATGCATGTCTGCAAGCTTGCACTGGTTGTACTAGTTCCCCCATCCGCTCGACTCATACCTGAAGTCCACTTGTAGGGTCAATTAAAAATATATTTGTTTAGTCCCTCACAGTCTCCCATGTAGTGCAGTGGTCCCCCTCTCTTACCCAAGCCAGATATATTCCCTAGTAATCCAGTGGATCCTCCTTCCTAGCCACATGTTGCCTTAAAATATGTCTTCTGACCTCTGGCCCATCACTGATCTCTGTCTCACTTTAGTGATGTCCCTAGGCTACTGCCTGCCTGTAAACATTCTGCAGGCGGGATGCATTGTTAAACTGTTACCGAAGTATGGTACCTCGTGCCATTAGCATGATGACCTCATCCCCTGAGTCCTTGATATTCACTGGTTCATAATATACAGGTTGTACATTACTCAAGAACTTGCAGCTGGGTCTGCAGCAAAAGTCCTTCATGGGGGTCACCCCATGGCCTAGTTATAGTGCACTGTGCTCCAGCACCCAGGTTCAGGAGTGGACTTGGGAGTTGGGTCAGGCTGATCTGAGGGCTGGGAAGGTGCTGCTGTGCAGCAGCACTCCCAGCTGGAGGGGAGACATCAGGTTCTGTCCCTCAGGCGATCCCTACAGTGGGCCGGGGAACTTGCTCCTCTGTAGGGGCACGCTTGAAGTGCACGAGGCTGGATGTGGGTAGTGCCTAATGTTAGTGGGGGGTTGAGAGGGATAAAAATGGAAACTGGAGCCTGGGGGTGTAACTTGACCCATTCCTCAGCCTGTACTAAGGATTTGGTGCACTCTAGGGATGCAAAGATTTTTTTTTTACTTTGCTGGATTCAGCAATGAGACAAGGACACCATAGCTTGGGTGCAAAAAGTGTACAAGTTTACTGTCTCACTTGCGGGCAGTGAATCAGCATTACAGACACACACTGTAGGTGTTCTTGCACTTGGCTCAAATGAAGAATCATCAGAAGGCCTCAGCTAAGTATAAGAAATGTGTCTGCACAACAGTGCGCTAAATCCTTAGTTCTGGTTTGTTGGTATTGGGGTTAGTAATCCCTTGACTGCATCTGGTCACCTCTACTGTTAAGAATGCAGATCCAATCGTTGTACTGCAATTCCTCAGTCTGCACTGCCGCCCAGGTCTGGTGATATCTGGATGAGGATATGGAGGGGGGCGGAATAGGGGAGTGAAATGGACTTCCTCTCTTGTCCCCACCACAGGAGGTAGTAAGACCATGGGGGATTTGCTGTTAGTAAGTCCTGGGGAGGCATGTGCTGGTTGGGTGTGGGCTGGAGATGATGCAAGGCTAGCTCTGAGATACTGTATGGAAAGAAAAAAACAGAAATGTTCTTAATATTGGGATGTCCTTAATATACATGTTTCACTGTATAGTAGTAATCAGTTGTTTTAAAAGCATTTCTTGAGTTCTGACATGTTTCAGTGTATTGTAGTAATCAGCTGTGTGTAAACAGTTTTTTTAGTTCTGACTTGTTTTTTTGGTCTGGATGAAAGACTTTTTTTGCTGGACCATGTGTGTGTGTGACATAACCAACTGGTGCTACTGTTACTACTTTTATTGAAATGCATTCTGCTTTGTGGCTCAATGTTTTAAATGTCTGGGAGTGTTGGGGGGTTCAAAAGGATCCACCAAAGATCCACCCGCTGCTATTTTTAAAAGAGACATCCATCCAAACTGTTATGGTCTATCTATGTTTGCAACCAAAAAACAGAAACAGTTGCAGCAAAAGATGACACAAATGGTATCTGCATCAGTTTTTACTTCAGATCACTACTTTTGTTCTACCAACAGATGCATCTTTTGTAAACAGCAGCAGGGTTGCTCAGACAGATCAGTCGGATGCAGCCACAGCATGGGTCTGCTTCCATGTCTGGCCCTTTTGAAAATCCCTATACATCACTGCAAAGAGCCTTGCCAGGAAACTTCTACTTCCTACTTTCTTTTTCCCTATAATCCCTGGAGCCTATTGTTCCTCCAGGGTACTAACCCTCCCTGTCCTCTCCCCATTCTCCTCCGTGGTCCTGTCACTCTGGGCAACCACTATTCCCTTCATTCTATCCTAGCTCTGCTTGAATCAGCTCATACCTCTATCGTGTCCCTCATTATGAGAGACATCCCTCAGTTTGCCCCTCAAAACTGACTTGTCCCTCATTTGTTCCTCATGGAAAAGATGCTGCACAAACAGAGAATGTGCTGTAACTTCAGACTTTAAAGCAGAAATTAAAAATATTCTAAGATGCTGAATAAAAAATAAAACTTTGTACAAATAAAGGCAATGGTTTCCACAGTGTTCTGAGCTTGTATTTCCATATTTGAGGATGTGTCTCTCATTATGAGAGTCAGTGTCCCTCATTGACCCTCATTTTGAGTGTCCATATCCCTCATTTCGGTGAGGAAAGGTTGAGAGGTACCACCACCTCAGTCGACAAACTGTTCCAAGGTTCCACCATCTTTTCTATAAAGTAGTACTTCCTCATGTCCCTCCAGAACCTCCCTCCTGTTAATTTCCACTCATGTCCATGTGACTACAAGTTGGTATTAAGGCTAAATAGTTCCCCACAGTTCACTTTGTTAATTCCTTCAAGGAACTTGAAAGTCTATCACATCTCCCCTTTCCCTTCTGGTCTCCAGTGAGTACATATTTAATGCCTTGAGGCGCTCCTCATAGGATCTGCCCTGCTGGCCCTGAATCATATTGTTACTCTGTGCTACACTGTCTCCAACCTATCCTTATTCTTTCTGAGGTGAGGACTCCAGAAGTGGACTCAATACTCTAGGTGAGGCTTCGCCAGGGATCTGTAGAGGGTATAATCTCTTTTCTTCTGCTATCAGTACCTCTCCCGATATATCCCAGCATCCTGTTAGCCTTGCTATAGGCCTTGTTGCACTGACTCGATTGCTTAAGTCAGTTGCTAGTGATAACTTCTTGATCATGCTCATCAGCTGTAGTGCTAAGTCTCTCTTCTCCCATCCAGTACACCGTCTTGGGGTTGTTTTTCCCTAGGTGAATTACCTTGCACTTTTTGGTGCTAAACTTTAACTGCCAGATGTTTGACCACCCCTCTAACTTTTGTAGGTCTAGCTGCATTTCCCTTATTTCCTCATCACTATCCACCCTCCCACATAGTTTTGTGTCATCTGTTGAGAGACACAACCTGTCCTGGATTCCTTCTCCAGTGTCACTAATGAACATGTTGAAGAGGACAGGACACAGGACAGATCCCTCTGGAAGCCTGCTCATAACCTCCTTCTGTTCTGATTTAACCCCATTGACCAGCATCCTCTGCTGCCTCCCCATTTGCCAGTTACCCACCTTGTTCATTCTGTGTTTAGCAACACCCAGATCTTCCATCTTTTGGAGCAAACGTTTGTAGAGATACTGAGTCAAAAGCCTTGCTGAATTCAAAGTACAGCAGATCCACAGCATGGCCCCTGTCTAATTCCTTTGTTACCCAGTCAAAGAAAACTATCAGGTTAGTCTGGTAGGCCTCCTTGCCACAAAACCATGCTGTTCACTATCCTGGAGCCCGTTGTTCTCCAGGTAGTCTACAAGGTTTTCTTTGATCAGTGACTCTATGAGCTTCCCTATGATAGAGGTTAGACTGACAAGCCTATAGTTCTCCAGTTGCTCCTTATCCCCCCCCCATGAAGCAGTACAACATCTGCCACCTTCTAATCCCTTAGAACATCCAACCTAAGTGAGCTGTTAAATAGACCTAAGAGTAATTCAGCCAGCTCCGCTGCTAATTCCCTGAGTATCCTCGGATGCAACCCATCTGTTCCTGGCACCTTATCTGTCTTAAGAGCAGCCAGCCCTTTCATGACCCTTTCACTAGTAAGCAATGGCTGTCTTATTTCCAGGACTCCCTTAGTGGCTGCTTTGATGCCACTCTTTGGACCAGACCTGCTGTCCTCCTTAGTGAAAACTGAGCAAAAGTAGTCATTCAGGATGGCGGCCTTTTGCCCATACTCCTGTATCACCCCACCTCCCTCGAATAGCCTTACCCACCTTTTTTCCTTTTTTCTCTAATATATCTGAAACACAGTTTTTCTCTGTCCCTGACCCCTCCATGATATGTAGCTCTGTGTCTGCTTTCACCTCCCTAACGGCCCTCTTTGCTTCCCTATTTTTCTGTAGACTATCCTCCCATTCTACCTCCCCCTGCTTTTCCTTGTATTTATAGAAGGCCTTCTTTCTGGCCCTTACTGCTTCCCTGACCCTTGCTGAGAACCACAGTGGTCTCTTAAACCTGTTTTTCTTTGTCACTGTCCTTATGCATACCTCAGATGCCTCGAGGATGCCCCCCCTTAATTGCTCCCTATCTGTCCTCCACCCCACCTATGTCCTCCACCCCTACTAATTTATCTCTGACCAGGTCCCTCATTTTATCAAATTATGCCTTTCTAAAGTCAAGGACTGAAGTTCTCGATTGTGGCTTGCTGGCCCCAAGGGCCAATTCAAACCAAACAGAGTGATGGCTATTGTTCCCCAGCGACTCTCCTACTCCCACAGCTCCCACCATCTGGGAGAGGAGAGACAGATCAACACAGAGGGCCTCACCATATGTATAGGAGATCACATGTAGTCATTTCTCAGAAAACAAAAAAGAACATTAAACATTGTACAAGGTTTAACAGCACAATTTTACCTGGGCAGCCATTTTGTATCAATGTTAAGCAATGGAAAGCTCTGACTTCAAAAAGTGTCTCCAGGAACATTTATTTATTTTAGCGTTTAACCAGGAAAGCATGCTGAGCAGGCTACTGCTCGTTTCCAGATGCGTCCTGGGGGAAGGGGGTACAATTACATAGTTGAACAGACATAATACATATAGGATACAAAGCATAGAGATAAACAGCAGATACATGTAAATGGAGTCCACTCTGAAGAAAGAGGGGCTGCTAGTGGGGTACCACAGGGTTCAGTATTAGTTCCAGTCCTTTTTAATGTCTTCATAAGTGACATTGCAGAGGGACTGGAAGGAAAAGTATGCCTTTTTGCAGATGACACAAAGATCTGCAACAGGGTTGATACACAAGGAGGCATGGAAAGGATGAGAAGGGACTTGGCAAGGTTGGAGGAATGGTCAGAAGTATGGCAGCTTGGATTCAATACAAAGAAGTGCAAAATAATGCACATGGGAAACAAGAACCCAGGAGAAGAATACACAGTGGGAGGGAGGAAGGTAGTAACAACAACAAAAAAGGAAAGGGACCTGGGGATAATCATATCAGATGACCTTAAGGTTAGCAAGCAATGTGAGAAGGCAGTACGGAGGGTTGGGGGTATACCGGGATGCATAGGGAGAGGCATCAGCAGCAGAAAACAGGAAGTTGTCATCCTCTGTACAGACAGTTGGTGAGACCCCATCTGAGTATCATGCCCAGTTCTGGAGACCCCATCTCCGCAAGGACATAGACAGGATAGAGGTAGTCCAGAGGAGGGCAACTAGAATGGTGCAGGGTCTGCAAGAGAAGCCATATGAGGACAGACTAAAGCAGCTTAATATGTATACCCTTGAGGAAAGAAGGGAGGGGGACATGATAGAAACTTTTAAGCACCTCAGTGGAATCAACAAAGTCCAAGAGGGTAGCATCTTTCAGAAAAAGAGACATGCAAGAACAAGGGGACACAATTTAAAGATAGAGGGGGGGCAGTTCAGGGGCAATATGAGGAAGTATTTCACAGAGAGGGTAGTGGATGCATGGAACAGCCTTCCTGAGGAAGTTGTGGGGTCTAAAACTGTGGGAGAATTCAAGAATGCATGAGACAGACATAAGGCAATTCTTGTGGGGGGTAGGAAGAAATAGGCTGTTGATTAACTAGAATCTGCGACCTATCCTGTAGGTAGGGAAATGGGCAGACTAGATGGGCCAAGCGGTCATTATCTGCCATCAAAGTCTATGTTTCTATACAGGCACAGCATCAATACATTACCATAAAATATATACAGGTGGAACACACAGTGTAGTAATTACAGCTTGGATGTACTGCCCAGCTATTCAGTGATCCGTAAACTGTCTAGACACATGAGCAGGTAGAGGAGAAGTGAGATTGGAGCATGGCATTGAGGAGCGGGGGAGAAGAGCAGTGACGAATGTTTGTTGGAAGGGAACTCCACAACGTCAGTAATCAGTAGCTAAAAGCCGTCTAGCCAGCAACAGTGGCCCTGTGTGGGACTGCAAGGGACCTGGAGTCAATGTTTCTGAGGGAGTAAACCGGGGTGCTGGGGTTGACAATGGCAGAGGCAAGGTAACAGGGGAGTAGCTGGGACCAGTACCTGGCTATGAACTTAGCACAGTGGGACTGTCTTGAATTGTCTAGAAAGGGGAGGTTCCTTGATTGGTAAAGGGTACAGTGGTGAGTGGAGTAAGGACAGTTCAGGATAAAGTGACAGAAAGAATGGGAAAGAGGGGCCAGTCTGGCTAGGGTGGACTTAGGACCTAAACTGTATACTACGTCTCCATAGTCGAAGACGGGGAGGATCATTTTCTGCACAATGGCCCTGCGGGCAGGAGCTGGGATGCAGTCCTGGTTCTGGTAAAGTGCCCCAAGCCTGGAGTGCAGCTTTTTAATTATAGAGTCAACATGGGCTGAAAAGTTGAGGTGCTGGTCCAGCCAGACCCTGAGGTATCTGAAGGAGGTACAGGCCTCCAGGGGTGACCCCTCAAGGGTGTGGAACGTGATTGGGCAGGGGAGCCTCAAGAGTCTCTGCCTTGTGCCAAAGGTTACTGAGACTGTTTTCTTGGCATTCAGGAGGAGTTAATTGGCATGAAGCCAGCACTGAACTGTAACAAAGTCACGCTGCAATCTAGTCAAAACCTCTGTGGCCAAGGGGCCAGATGTATATAGCATGACATCATCCCCGTACATGTGGATTGAGGTGTGTGGGCAGGCAGAAGACAGGTCATTCAGAAAAATGGAAAACAGGAGCGGGCCAAGGACAGAGCCTTGGGGAACCCCTGTGTGGACTGGGAGGGGGGCCGAGATGGAGGAACTGAGTCAGATGGATTGGGACCTGCCTGCAAGGTATGAGTGGAACCAACTGATAGCACTGCTGGATAGACCAGTGTTGTCAAGTTTGGTCAGGAGGAGTAAGTGGGAGACAGTGTCAAATGCTTTGGCCAGGTCAATGAAAATAGCAGCCATGATGTGGCTAGCATCCATCCCAGTGAGGATGGAATCAGTGAGCCTGAGAAGGGAGGTAGTGGTGGAGTGGGATTTCCTAAATCCAGACTGGAATGGGGTGAAAAAGGAGGCGGAATCCAGAAAGGGCGATAGGCAAGAGAGTACTAGACGTTCTTGGAGTTTAGCCAGTATAGGTAGAAGGGAGATGGGTCGGTAGTTGCTTGGGTTTGAGGTATCCCCACCTTTATGAAGGGGGATTACAGTGGCATGTTTCCATTCAGAGGGTACCTCAGCAAGGGAGAAGGATAGGTTAAAAAGGGAGGCCAGGGGTTTGGCTATGGCTTGGGCCGAGAGATAGAGCATTTTGGAATCCAGCCCGGTGGGGCATTTGCTCTTTCTTGGATTAAGGGCAATCAGTGCACTAAATATGTCACCAGGGGTGACCTGCAGGAAGGAGAAGGGGTGAGCTGATTGCGTAGTTCTTGGTATGGAGGTAGGGAAGGGGTACTGTACAGGGAGAGGTGATGGCTGGAGAGTGGCATAGTTGTTTGTGAAATGGGAGTTAAACAGTGCCGCCACTGCAGGTGGGGTCAGTGATGTTGAGACCGCCTTCCTGCAGGGTAGGAGAGGGGTGCTGTGTTGGAAGGCTGAGAAGAGATTTTACCACTTTCCAGAAGTTGGCTGGGTGGTGGGAGGCAGAATTGAATGTGACTTTGAAGTAGTTTGCTTTTGCTTGGCAGATTTTCCTAATACTGACATTATGTAATGTGTGGTATTGCTGGAGGTTGGCTGGAGTTCTGGAGGCCTTGAAACATTTCCAGGCCTTGTCTCTGGTTCTAAGGAGGGTCAGGATTTCGGTTGAGATCCATGGGAGATGGGCGCCTCTGACTCTGGTTTGCCTGAGAGAAGCGTAACAGTTCCAGACAGCAGTGAACTTGGCCTTAAAGAATTCCAGGGCCTCATCTATGGAGTTTGATTGGCTTATGCATGACCAGTCAGAATTGACCAAGTCATTTAGTAGGGAGGTGAGGTCCAGTGATTTGAAGGATCTAGCCATAAGGATTTTGGATGGGTGGGCTTTTGGTTTGAAGATTTTACGCACAGAGTAGATTCCATGGCGGTCGCTGAGGGCATCTGGGTGGAGGCCTGAGGCTATGATCCTATGAGGGTGTGAGGTGAGGGACCAGTCTAGAAGGGTGTGATTCAAGGTTTTGTGATTGTGCCGAGTGGGCTCGGAGATTAGTTGAGTTAGATTTAGGGCAGTCACCTTGTCCTGGAGCTTAGAGTTGGCCCCAGTGAGCCAGTTCAGATTGAAGTCCCCAAGTATATGGAACTCGTCACCTGCAGCCAGGGAGTTCAGCATGCCCAAGTGATCCAGTATAGCAGCTGTGTTGGCATCAAGTGCACAGTAGATACCAGCAACATAGATTGGGATTGAATGTGGGAGTGAGAGTTTTACCATGAGAGCATCGATGGCCTTTGAAGGCAGGGGTAGGGTGGCTGGGGTGAACTGGATGGTGGAGGCAATGTACATTGCTAAGCCACCCCCTTTTTTGCCCATATGATCATGATGGATAAGTGTATAACCAGGAATAGAAAATTCCGAGTCTGGGTTGTGAGGCTTCAGCCAGGTTTCTGAGATAATCAGGATATCCAGGCTGAGGGACATGACAAGGGGTTGAAGCTCAGTTATTTTATTTAGTTGGCTACATATATTTAGATGAGACAGTTTTAAGCCTGGGGGGAGTTGATAGGGTACTGGTGGGTTTGGGGTGTGGTGGTGGTTAGGTCCGAGGTTTGACTCAATATCTCCTGCTAGGAGCAGCAGCAGTGTAATCAGGAGTTTAGTATTATGTGCAATCCAGCACAGCTTTCTGGGGGAGGCATAAGTCCTTGCAATAGCAGGTGTTGGCTGACGATCATGGGGCAGGAGGGCAAGGTGGCTGGTTTGGAAGCCAGGTGGGAGTACAGCAGGGCCAAATGAAAGAGTGTGGAAGTGGCACCCAGGGTGATTGTCAGCTTTGGTAACTGAGTTATTAATGTTTATTTGGAGCCTGGTGCGTGGTGCCTGACAGACCATCAGGTCAGGATAGACAGATGGTGGGAGGGACGCCAAGGGGATGAGGGTGAAGAATGTTAAAAGGACAAAAGGGGTCATTATGCAGAGGCAGCAGTGCAAGAGTTAGAGTTACTGTATAGGTGTTCTTAGTGAGGAGGCCACTAATGGTTGAAAGATATAACCTGCAAATGGTAAAGTGAGCTGATTGGTTATTTTGTTTTATTACCATGTGACCAGCCCTATATTAGTGAGAGTTTGCCAAGGGTGGTGGTGGGGGTGGTGGGGTAGCTGATGCGAGCATCAGCGGGGAAGTACTCTCTGTTGAGCTGCCGAGGATCGGGTGGCGACTGCGTGTCTTCGCTGTTCCTCAGTGCGGGGGGGGGGTGCACTCTCTGGTTCGGGGGATGGCCTCCGACCCTCGCGACCTCACAGTGCCTGCCATGGGGAGGTGAGCTTTGAACATAAAACTAGGCTACTGCTAACATGGTCACCCACTGACTACTTCAGTACAGTGTGAGATATATAGAATAATGCATGGGGAAGTGTGTGTAACAAGGATTTTATGCACACCTGAAGTGTGTGATGCCTCATAAACCCTGACACATGCTTCATCATGTTTTATTTTTTATAATAACTGGTTCCTTTGAATTTTTTGTTGGACAGGTACTTGTTGAACAATGTAAGTCTTGTTTTTTCTTAGAGTGTTTCTGTTTTCTTGCTGCTCTATAAACTTTTGTCTTTGTAGGTCACTAGGGTGCTGAAAAGGTGATGAATGTGCCATTTTTTAAGTGGATATACAGATGTTGGTAGACCACTGGTTACTTTTTGTTTCTGTGAGAAATGTGTCTTTCTTCAGCTGCACATGCATTAGATTCCCACTTTCTGGTTTCAGTGAGGTTAGCGCGATCAAGTTCACAGTACGAGCTGACAGTGCAAGGAGCCAGTAGCGCTAGCATGAGAGTGATTTCAGAATTTTTGCAAAAACGTGCTTAATCAAACTCTGTTATAAACAGATGGTTATATGCAGCCATGTATAACAGAATTTGACAGTTTCTGCCCACAGCTGATAATCATCACTAACCAGTTATTATAACGTTATAACCCAAACCGTATTAAAGCTGCCCTGTTTATCAATTGGCATACACTATGTGATTGTTTTCACATTCATTTTTGGCAACCTTCATCCCACTTCAATCCCCCCCTCCCCAAAAAAAAGAGAACATAGGTTTTCACAAGGGCCAAGAGGAAATTTGAACCAAGCCCTCCTTGCTTTAAAGTTGGCCCTTTAAAGGAGTAGTACACCCAGAATATGCAAAAAATATATGTTGCACAGAATGTTTTGAATTGTATGTGAAGTCCTAGTGTGTCTCTCTCTCTCTCTCTCTCTCTCTCTCCTCCCTCCCTCCCCCATTAGGAGTTTTTCCTAAATGAGCCTGCTAGCTTTATGTAGTTTTGCAACCTTTGGGGATCTCTATCTGAGCCAGATTTATTGCTTTTCTTGTTCCTACAATACGTCCTGTCTCATGTGACAGTGATGTAGCAGAGGCCATAAATTCAGCTACAAGCATTGCGTTAGAATTAGTTCATAACTGCAGAGCTGTGTACCTTTTCTTATCCAGTGAGCACAAATGGCTACATGTACAGTTTAGCAGATACCTGAGAGCTGTACAGGTTTTCTGTAAGAAAACAGCTACTAAATAGCTCTAATGCAGTATTTTTGTTTTCTGTGTGTGTCAGGTCTAGCTAGCAGGAGTAAGTGTTTTGATTTTAAAACTTTTTTTTATGTATTATTTCTTCCGAGCTCCCAGCTTCTGCCTTCAGTTGTCCCCCAACGCAGCCCTCCCCTGAAGGTTAGACCCCCTCCCTTGTGCACCCCACGACTTACCCTTCATGGCAGGGTGGTGGGGAGTGACTCAACCCACCCCAAACAGATCCATGCCAGGGAGGTGCCTTCTCAGAGGTGGCAATCCGGGGACCACGTCATCCAGCTGGAGCTATTTTCCACTTTTCTCCCCTTGTGAGGAGGCAGGGCATGCAATGATGCCTGTGGTGAGTGCGTGCACACTACTGCACATGCTCTCACCAAGCATCTGCCTGCCTCCTCCTCTTCAGCTGTAGCATCAGTGCGCTGCCCCCCAGCAGCTGCTAGAGATCAGTGGAGCGCCGACAGCTAGCGTCCCCCCCACCCCGGAGAAGGACAGCAGTCCAACGGACGCTCAATCCTTCTCCTTCCCACCAACCCAGATGACCCATGCTCATTCCTAAACAGGGATCGCTGGCGTGGCTTGAGGTAAGGCGTCCAGTGCCTCAGCCCTCAGCACCAACGGGCCAGCTTAAAACTTTTAATTTCATTAAACTTCACACAACCGTAAAAAGCATAGAAATCACCGTGGATCATCAGTGCTACAATGAGAAAAGACTCTAGCTGTTTTCTTACAGAAAATCCCACTCAATTATTTCTCAAGTATTTGCCGAACTGTAAATGTAGGTACCAGCATTCTATTAGGTAGAACTGGCAGTTAATGCTGATTTTCCTCTGTGACATGATTTTTATTTTATTTTTTGATTTTACAAATGAGATGTATTTTTTAATAAACTGTTTGTTTCTTATTAAAGATAAGTGTGTGTATGTGTGAGTAATTTAGTTTGCCATGCAAGTTTAAAATCAAAACACGCACTCCTGCTAGCTAGACCTGATGCACATAGAAAACAAAGATACTGAATTGGAGCTATTTAATAGCTGTTTTCTTACAGAAAACCTACTCAGTTAGCTCTCAAGTATCTGCTAAACTGAACATGTAGCCATTTATGCACACAGGATAAGAAAAGTTACATAGCTCTGCTGTTGTGAATTAATTCTCATGAGCTGCACCCTCAAACAGGGCCCTCGACCGCCCCCTATCCACTCCCATACCCAATATCTTATCCCATGCAATCCCACCTCCTACCTCTGCTCTCCCTCTACTCCCTCCCTCCCTCCTCCCTCCCACCTGTCCCTTGCCTACCTCTTTCCACCTCCAAAGCCCACCTCTACCTCTTCCTGCCTCTTCCAAACCCTTGTGGCCCACCTGTCTACCTGTTCCTCATGCCCCACTCTCTAAACTCAACCTCCTGTGTGCTGCTGACAAGGCCTTGCATGTGGGCTTTTTACCTCCCCCTTCCCCTGTGGGTTGATCACACCATTTCCCTGCCCTGTTTCCGGCAACTCCTAGAGGGTGGGACCTTTCTCTGCACCAAGCCCACATCTAGCCTCTTTGCTACCTGCTATTGTCGCAATTGCCTGGACAATGTAAGGATATGTTCCTCTGTTTCAAACTATGTTTTTCTATCATGTACTTACTCTGTAACTTGTCTGCTTTGTGTGTATGTTACTGTTAAATGAGGTGGAACCTTCTGTAAAAGTTATTTCTGAATCACTAAATACATAAATAAATAAAAATTCTAAAGCAGTGCTTGCAGCTGAATCTATGGTCTCTGGTACATCACTGTCACATGAGACAAGATGCATTGTAGGAACAAGAAAAGCAATACATCTTGCTGAGATGGAGATCTCCATGGGTCGTAAAACTACTATAAAGCTAGCAGGCTAATTTAGTAAAGACTTCTAATAGCAGACAGAGGGAAGGACACACTAGGACTTAACACACAAATCAAAACACTCTGCATAACATATTTTTTCTGCAAATTCTGGGTGGACTACTTCTTTATGACCTCTGCACTGCCTGTTCTGGGTGATGGATGTCCCTTGGGTGGGGGTGGGGGGGTTAACATCTGCACCTGAGTCCAAAAAAGAAAGAGAGGTAGAGGAAGCTGGAATTGCTTGTCAGAGCAAGAGACTGAAATGCAGAATCTGTGTGAAAAGCTGAATGTGAGTTTTTTTTTTTTTGATGAAGTAAAGCTGAATTTTCATTTGATCTGAACTGGTGTCCAGAGTGTTCCTGAGAATCCCTTAATTTTGCTAGTTTATCACATTGAACAATAAATATATTTGTGTACAGTAAGTCGACCCTACTGACTTCTACGCTGTACTCTACCAGACTTCTCTTGTTTCACTAAAGCTGTAAATTAATATCACTAGTGAACCTGTGCACCTATTTTTGCATGTCTCAAATTTAGAGTATATGCATGTTTATGTATCATGTGCATTTCTGTAAGGATTCATATATTATGGAATTTTAAAATTGACATTTATTGTAATATCACTGTTGCTGCTACTATTTTGTCTAGCCTCCTTCCCCTGATCCTCTTGCCAGGTACGTGCTGCACATAAATGACATTACCCTGGTGTAGAAACACTAAAATAAGTAAATAAATGTGATAGTTGGGAGGCAGTGTGGTCCAAGGATACGAGAGCTAGTTCACTGTTTCACCTTCAAGAACTGTAATCACTTGCTCCCCTGTGCTGCACTTCTCCCAGCTGTGAAAAAGAGTAAAGCAAGACCCCACTGAAACTAAGATACTGCACTTCAACAAGGGCTATCCTGAGTGAGAAGACAGTAAAGTACCTTAAAAAAAGAATCAATACAAAGTCTGAAGGTCACCTTAATTTTCAGACTTAGAAAGTTCCAGAGCTCTGAGAAACATTCTGAGAACCAGACTTCAAGCTAATGTGTCACAGATAATAAAACTGTGAATACAGCTAAGTATGCTGTAATAAAGCATAAAACCTCTGAGATCTTTTTACTCTCCATAATTCTATACAGAGAAAATGGATACATGGTTATAAGGTTCAATGATGGTATTACATGCTTTTTTTTTTATAAGAAGAGAGAACAGCTGTTTCCGATTTCAAAGCTAAGATTCATTACTTCAGTCTTTCATATTCAAGCCATTAACCTTTGTTGAACTAGCACTGCCCCTGGAGAGTCAATGAGACGTCTGTGATATTTTACATTACTACTAGTCTAGAATTCTGCTGTTCAATGAACCCAGTTTTGCAGATTGATCACATATTAAAAGCAACACCAGGCAAACACTGTCACTAGCAAATAATGGACAAACAAGAGGGTATCTAAAATCAGGACATTTGAGAAAATGGTGATTTTTGGCACAACTATGTCACACAAGACAGAAAAAACAGATAGTATAAATTGTCTAAGAAGGCCATGGGAGCAAAACACATTGGTGCATTCAGGAAAGAGGAAGACGAGAACTGCTCGACAAAGACTCACTTGACCCCATAGTGCTTTGGTCCATTCCAGCTGTAACACTGAGAAGAAGTAAGACTCCACTGAAAACAAGATGCTGTGTCTGGACTAGGCTATCATGAGTAGCAGCAGTAGTAGTAGTGAAACCTAGGTGGGCACACTAAATGGTCCACTGGGCCATTTTCTGCCATCACTTTATACGTTTTCGTGGCAACCTTATTGTTCAGCACCATGCCTTTACTAGTTCATACACCCTTATGCATGGTTAACTCATAGTTATTACATAAATTATTTTTTTAAGTATTCCAACCAGGACAACCCCATGAGATGCAGCATCTCTTTTTTACGGGGGTCCTATAGAGCATAGCCGCCGTCAACAGATTAATATGGTCCCGCAGGAATAATTACATACAGGCTGAAATATACAGGGCAAAAAGCAAACTGCAAAGGTAATTACATCCATACAGTAATCACAGCAAGCTAACAATGTGGGGTCACAGCAAACAAAGAGCATGTATATTGCTATACAACTTGATTGTGGTCAGGGTGAGAGGGATAACGGACCAAAAAATACATAACACCATTGAAAGACAAGTCATAATACACCTAAAATTTGCATCTTTTTAATAGTAAACTCAACTTTATTGTTCAGTATCATGCTTTTACAATTCCTTACACCCATATGTATGTTAATTGCACAGGTATTATATTAATTCTCCCATAACATATTCTGTGTAAATGAATTCTACAGGAAGAGAAATACCTACCATTTCCCAGATAATGAAGAAATACATGAACACATGAACAATACTGGTGGAAAGGGACCATAAGTCCATCTAGTCCACCTGCCACTTTGCAGTGGTAGTAGTCGTGACTCCCCAAAATATTCATAAAACTGCCACGCTTATTTCTGAAAGAGTTGATAGGTTTTGCGTTATCCGCTTCTTGTGGTAGCCTGTTCTACATTAAGATCACTCTTTGTGTAAAGAATCCCACCTTTTTGTTAGTTCTGGGTATTTGCCCTTTTTATTGTAATGTATTACTCCTAGTATTACCTCTATCGAATGTTTAGTCTTGTTGCCTCTCCTGTATATAATGTAAATACAAACCTTTATTATGTGTCTAGCTTATTGTAAATACTTTATTGGCAAGAAGAACTGGGGTAAATATAGATATCTACTAAAAAAGAGTAAAAAAAGCATCTTAACAGCCAAGAGGGATTATGAGCTTAAATTGGCCAATAAAGTTAAAGACAACTATATTAGTTGTATAAAAGGGGGCCCACAAAAACTTAGATGGAAGTTTGACACAGGATAATGCACTTACGGCTGAAAGATGTAATAGTTATTTTTCATCGGTATAAAATATAAAGACCAGGGACAAGAAACAGCATCTTGTAACAAATAGCATACTTACTGTATATTAAATAAGGAATATATCAAAAAAAGAGTGCTTAGCCTAAACTCTGGTAAATCCATGGGACCAGACGAAATCCATCTCAGAGTAATTACAGAACTGGCAGAAGTATTGGCCGAACTCCTAACTTACCTTTTTCAGGCTTCTTTGGATCAGGGAATAGCAGTAGATGCATGGAAAGAGGCAAATGTCATCCCCATTTTTAAGAAGGGCTCCAAGCAGGATGTTAATAACTATCGACCGATAAGCCTGACCTCAGTAATTGGTAAGGTATTGGAGGGGATCATAAAGGAACATATAGAATTGGATATGTAGCAGAGAGGAGATATTGATGAGGCACAACGTGGTTTTAAGCATGGTGGATCATGTCAGACCAACCTTCTAGGATTCTATGAAAATGTTAGTAAAGCTTTGGATGAAGGAAACCCAGTGGATGTTATTTTCCTGGACTTCTCTAAGGCCTTTGATAAAGTAGCACATGGAGAACTTGTGGACTCCCTGATAGAACACAGCATTCAAGGTAACATAACAAGATGGATTAGCTCTTGGCTATCAGACAGAAAACAAAGAGTGAGAATCAGGGGATGCAGCTCAGATGGTCTGGGGTGAAGAGTGGGGTTCTGCAGGGGTCTGTCTTGGGCCCTTGCCTCTTTATTGTATGTGTGTGTATATATATCTATATATATATATATATATATATATATATATATATATATATATATATATATCTATATATATATATATATATAGATATATACACATACATATATATATATATATATATACACATATACACGCACATTCCATGACAGCTGCGGAGATGTATGGGAAGCAAAGTTTGCTGATGATACAAGAATTGGCTCTACAGTTAACAGCAACCTGGAAACTGCCAGATTACAAGAAACCCTGTTTAAACTGCAGGGCTAGGCAGAAAATTGGAGACTAACCTTTAATGTGGACAAGTGCACGGTCATGCCCTTTGGCAGGAATAATGCAGGGGCCACATACAAGTTAAATGGACAGATATTAAGGGAGGTCAAAGATGAAAGGGATTTGGGAGTTAGGTTCTCAAACGACTTAAAATTTAATTAACACTGTAGCCTGGTGGTTAAAAAAGCAGGTAATATTTTGAGCTGTATAAATAGGTACATCAAGAGTAGAAGGAGGGAGTTCTTGTTGCCCTTGTATGAGTCACAGGTGTGGCCGCACATGGAATATTGTGCACAGTTTTGGTCTCCAGAATACAAAAGGGAGATTGTGGCATTGGAGAGGGTCCAGAAAAGAGCTACAAGGATGATTGATAGTATACAAGGCGAGGTTTATCAGGACAGGTTGACCAAATTGGGGATGTACATGTTGGAATACTGTAGGTTGCAGGGTGACATGTGCATGGTTTTCAAGGCCCTTACTGATTTCAGCTTGAGGGAACAGTTGGGACTAAAGCTACGGGAACAGCCATATCAGACTAGAGCACATCCATGGCAGTTCACAAGGGCAAGGTTTAGGACTACCAAAAGGAAGCATTGGTTTAGTGTCAGAGTTGTGACATTTGGGATAGACTGCCACTAGAGGTGGTATCAAGTAGCACCATGCAGGCTTTTAAAATAAATTTGGATAGATATCTGATTGGAAGTAACATTCTGGGTTATCAGTAATTTCTAGAGGCGAGCTATATGGACAGTATAAGTCTTCTGAGCTCTGAACAAACCTATGTATCTGTTACTTGCTATTGTAATTATTATTGCTGTACATTTCTGTTTTACTGATCTGTGCTTGTATGGTTGTATATACGATTGTATTGTGTACAAGGGACTTCCTTGCAAATGAGCTTGCTCAACAGAATCTATCCCTTCAATAACATAGAAATACAGAAGCTGATGGCAGATAAGGACTGCAAGGCCCATCCAGTCTGCCCATTTTTTCTACCTTATGAATATGCCATAGGCCTTTACTCTGTCAACAGCCAGTTTATTTATACTCATCTGTATTGCTCCCTTATATCTATCCCATACCTGTTTGAAGCCCTGCACTGTATTCATATCCACCGCTTCCTGAGGTATGCCGTTACATGCATCCACCACCCTTTCTGTGAAAAATAACTTCCTCACATTACCCCTTAATCAGCCTCCCTCTAATCTCACGCTGTGTCCTCTTGTCCTGCTATTTTTCTTATATTGAAACATGTTAGACTCTTTTACCTTGTTAATGCCCATAAGATGTTTGAATGTTTCAATCATATCACCTCTCTCCCTCCTTTGCTCTAGGGTAACATATTGAGCTCCGTTAATCTGTCCTCATATGTTTTCTGATGCAGTTCCTGCACCATTTTGGTTGCCCTTCTCTGGACTGCCTCCATTCTGTTAATGTCCTTGTGCAGGTGCGGCCTCCAGTACTGCACGCAATACTCCAGATGGGGCCTAACCAGTTTCTTGTAAAGAGGGATTATTACCTCCCTCTTCCGACTTGTGATACCCCTACTAATACACCCCAACATCCCTCTAGCCTTACCTACTGCTTTAGTTGTCTGCTTGGATGATTTCAGGTCATCTGTGATGATGATGCTGAAGTCTCTTTCTTCCCTTGTGATTGCTAGCAACTCCACTCCGAATCTATATGTAGCTTCAGGGTTTCTCTTCCCTATGTGCCTGATCTCACACTTCTTTGTGTTAAACCCCAGTTGCCACTCTTTAGACCATTTGCCAGTTTTTCCAGATCTCTTCTCATTCTACCCACTCCATCTGGATCATCTACTCTGTTGGAGATCTTGGTGTCATCTGCAAACAGGCAAACCTTACCCTCTAGTCCATCTGTAATGTCACTGAAGAAGATATTGAAAAGGACTGGCCCCAGGACTGATCCCCGAGGCACCCCACTTGTGACTTGCATATTTTTTGTCTGTATACTGTTTACCACCACTCTCTGTTTTCTGCCTGCCAACCAGTTTGCCACCCAACTGACCAACTTCTGACCTACCCCGAGCCTACCCCAGCTTATTAATCAATCTTCTATGTGTAACAGTATCGAAAGCTTTGCTGAAGTCAAGGTAGGCAACATCAGCTGCACCCCCTTGGTCCACCACTCTGGTCACCCAGTCAAAGAAATCTATGAGATTAGTTTGACAGAACCTTCCTGTTGTAAACCCATGCTGTCTTGGATCCTGTGCTCCTACAGATTCCAGGTGTTGCACCATCCTTTCCTTAAGGAGTGCCTTCATAATCTTGCCCACTACTGAGATAAGACTGACTGGTCTGTAGTTCCCCTGCCTCCTCCCTACTGCCACTCTTGTGGAGCAGGATCACATGAGCCCTTCTCCAGTCTTCTGGGACCTCTTCTGTGCTCAGAGACTCACTAACAGTTCTGATAATGGTTCTCCTACTTTCATCCTTAGCTCTTTTAATACCCTGGGATGAATGCCATCAGATCCTACTGCCTTGTCCACCCTGAGCTTAGTGAGCTCTTGTAGGACACTTTCTTTTGTGAGGGGATTTGTTCACACCTCCCTCCCCCAGGTGTCCATGGTGCTGAGCTGTGGGCCCTGCCCTACCTTCTCCTCAGTAAATACTGAGCAGAAGTATCTAGTTAGGATAGATGCTTTTCCTTGGTCCTCCTCCACACACTCCCCCTTATTCCCTTTGATCTTAGCAATATCCCCTCTGGACTGTCTCCTTTCACTAATGTATCTATGGAAAATCTTGTCCCCTTCTTTTACTGTTTGTGCTATTGTTTCCTCGGTTTGGGCCTTTGCCTACCTTACTGCCTTCCCTGCTTCCCTTATGGAAGTTTGGTATGCCTCCTTATCTTCGTCCCGCTGCGTTCCCTTATATTTCCAGAAGGCCATCTTTTTGGTGCTGTTACTGTTTTTGAGAACCAAAGTGCTTTCCTCCTTTTGCTCTTGCTTTTCTCCCTAACACAATGGGATGTTGCTTCAAGTATTGCATCCTAAATGCTTGCACACTTTGCCTGTACCCCCTCACCTTTATTTATTCTTGCTAGAGCTAGCTTAACTCTGTTGGCTATCTTATCGAAGTCAGCTCCTCTGAAGTCTCATATTTTTGTCTTGGAATGGGTGATTTAGTTTTAGTGTTCAAACTGAACCATACCATGTGTTGGTCATTGGACCTCAGGTGACCTTCTACTTGGAGATCTGTGATTCTTCCCCTGTTAGCCAGTACTAGATCCAGGATAGCCCTGTCTCTTGTGGGTTGTAGTACCAATTTCTTGTTGGTGCATTAGTTGTGGGGCAAGGTCCGGCTTTTCCCCTGCACGTTGTATGGGGAACCAGACCTTTCTCCTTATCTTGTGATGCAAATGAACTACAAACATGCTGAACTCCTGTTTGATCACTAGCAGAGAGGGGAGGGGTGTTCTTCCCATTCAATGTATCGGGTGCTGCACCCCTCTCCCCATTTGCTAGTTTAAATATTCTGCAAAGACATCAAACATCTTCCCCAATGCACTGACTCCTTCCTTAGTCAGATGCAGTCCATCAAATGTAAAGAACTTTCACTCCCAAAACTGTTGCCAGTTAACTACAAATTTGTGTCCTTTTTCCTGTCACCAGCCCTTGAGCCACGTGTTTAGCTCCCCTATCTCCCCTACTGTGACCTTCCGTCCATCTGCCTCCCTCTCCCAGACCAGCAGGATCTCAGAGAATGGGATAACGGATTAAATGGATAATAGTTTGTCTCCCAGCTTGGTCAAGTGTAATAAACTTGAATTTGAACTAATTTATTTGGTGATTGTACTTCAAGCTGGAGGCTAGGTTCCAATGTACCTTTACACAAGGATAAATAGATCTGTATTATGTCCTCTCTGACCCTTCTATGTTCTAGGGACAGAAGGTTGAAATGTTCTAATCTAGTATCATAATCCATGATTTGTGTTCCTAGTATTAGCATTGTATGCTTGTGCTGGGACTTTTTCTAATTTGTGGCTGTTGCCTCTTTGTTACGGGCACCAAAACCAAACTCAGTACCCCAGGCTTGATCTTAGCAGGGTCTTATACAGCAGCAGCATTAACACCACCTGGTACCTGCTTGCAATATGCTTTTTTTATATTTGCAATATGTTGCACCTACTAACAATAAGTTCCACCTGATTGTGAAAAGTTGAAGCACTGGTCTATATTTACACCCAGGTCTCTTTTCTGGACACATTTCCTCAAATACTGGCCATTAAGCTTATATATTTTCTCTGTGTTCCTCTTTCCAAAATGTATCATGGTGCATTTGTCCACACTAAAGCCTGTATGATCTTCTGTAGAAAAATCTTCCATGGATTTTATTGGCTTGCAGGGCTAAATTGCTAATTCTGGATAGTTTAAATGATCATTCTCTGATACAATGTATGTCGATGGTTAAACAACCAAAGCCACACCCCAGGTTATGTTTAGATGAGATCTAAATAAAGCCAAGATGAATGAATTCATGAACAAAGACAAATGAATTCAAGAACAAAGTGTCACAACTACAGTTACCTTGACTCTATCCCTAACATTGATCTTGCCCTTCACTTTGTCATCGCTGAATTTAGAGAAGTGTGCAACCTTCATGAGCCAGTCAAAAAATGTAAGGTTAGAGGTACATTACCTGTCTGGCTCTCTACAGAACTTCTGGCCATTATGAAAGAAAGGTATAGGTGGTGGACTCTGGCTATGGAAACGGGGTCGTCAGGACACCTCCAGAAGTTTAGGGGATTAAGAAACAAATGTGAACAGGGAGTTACAATTGAAAACTCTGAATTTTGTAAGACCCAACAAACCCTGAATTGGAACAGAAAAAAGATCTGAGAAAATGTCAACATTCTCCTGAGTAGAGAGGATTAGCAGCCTCATACTATGCTTAATATTGATGGCAGAGAGCTATTAGACCCTGAAATAGTTAGCAGATTTAATGATGCTTTCACAGATCTTGGCTCCTATACCTTCTGGCCCTACATCCCTAAATCATCATGGCGCTGAGGCTGATATGCACCTGCAGAGGTAATTAAACCTTGAGCACCCATGGCCATCTCTGAAAATGAAGCACTAAAATATATCAAAAAAGTGCTGTGTAAAACATGGACGGGGAAGGGGGCACTATTGATATGAAGTTGGTTTCTTCGGTTCTAACTGAGCTTGAATACCACATCACCAACATTTTTAATTTCTCCATGCGATTCTCACAGTTCTCTGAGATTTGAAAGTCAGTGTTGTTAACACCTATTTTCAAGAGTGGGTAACTGAGCAAGAATAGCAAATCCTAGAATGATCTCTAGCCTCTCAGCACTGTCCAAGGTCCTCACAATGGTAGTAAGTGATGAGCTTATCTCCTACTTAGATAACTATGACATTCAATATATTCAACAGCACAGGTTCAGGAAACCTTATAATACCAATATGGCTTTGATTGCGTACACTAACTATCTCCATGAGACATTGAACTGTGGAGCTAGGGTTGGGGCCATCTACAGACTGACCTGACAAATGTATTTGATCTAATCAATCATAAAATTCTGCTTACAAAACTTCTAAGTTTCAGCTTTTCCGTGAATACTGTGTCTTGGTTTAAAAGTTACTTAACCAAAACAAACAGAGGGGGTTAAGATATAGGATCTGAGTGGTGATCGGCCTATCTCTGTTGAAGTGCCCTAAGGTTCTATCCTGAGCCTTTTATTGTTCAGTCTATTTATTATTCATTTGCCAGATGCATGCCTGTCTGCTAGAGTTCTCTTCTATGCAGATGATGCAGTTGTGTTTGAAAGGTACCCCTGTAATGATAACTTGGCACAAGTCATACAGTGCAACTTCTCATCGGTTGAAAAATGGTTCTATAATAGTCTGATACACAATTATAAGACAACAAAAGACATGCCGTTCTGAAGCTCATGTCAGAAAAATAACAACCCTCATTTGACATTTACAATGTCATGGGCACTAAACTGGAGGAGGTCAAGGTCTTTAAATATCTAGGGCTCCACCTGGACAACACATTATCTTTCACTTCCCATGTGGATAGCCTGGTTAAACTGTAAATGGCAGACTGGGAGTACTGTACAGAAACCACAATAACGTCACCCCTGAGGTTTGATGACTTATTGTGTCAAGCTCCATTCTATTTTTCATTAACTATGGCCTCATTATCTACCCTCTAGCAAGTGACTCAGTACTTGGTTTACTTGGTTGGAATGGACAAAAGAAGGCTTAGCGGCCCTTCAAGATTGTCCTCCACACCATGTGGGCAATTTTACCATGAATTACGCTCTGACTGAAGTAAATTATCAAGTCCCCTCTTAAAGGCATTTAAGCTATTTTGATTAATCAGTTCTTGTGGCAATCTGTTTCATTCTTTAACTGCTGTTACTGTAAAAAAAAAGTTATCTCTTTTGGTGGTGTTTGCCCATGGGACCACCATTTGTTTATTGTGCAAGCTTAAGGTGGTACTTCTGTTAAAATATTCCAATCCATAAAATATTCCAATCTGTTGACAGAATTAAGGGTCTAACAACATGGAAAAGTTCCTTATTAACACTCTGACAGTTCTGCAGTAAACACATAAGTCATTGGAAGTCATCTAGCTAAGCTCCTCCCACCACCAATGTGGTATATCCTCTAGCTCCACCCCGTCACATCAGATTTTTCTTTCCACTGGAAGTGACAGGTCTCCTTTGCAGCTCTGCAGCATTGAAGGATTTTGAGTTTTCAAATGCTTTCTTTAGGTGAATCTTTTACCTTTCTGTCTGTATTCAACACTGATGTTGCTTCTGTGTCTTCTGACTCTGCTTTGCAAGGAAGGCAGAAATGGGGGTTCACATTTTGCTTTTGGTGCAGGCAGAAGATCTCGTCCATGGATTCGCATGACATATGTGTCTACTGCCTCAGCATCAACATGTTGTCTCAGATTGCAGCAAATGCTGAACCACACTGTCAGTGTCCATGCAAGAAAGGAAGGCTAAGCCAACCTTAGGATGGCCCAAAGACTGCAAATCAGCCTTGATGACTGCTGAGTCAGCTGCCCAGCTTGCGGTTATGGAAGGAGAGATGACGATGGCTGCAGTGAGTTCCTTGTCAGTCTCAGCACTGTTCCCAGCTGGAGTCAGCATCAGAGGGTCATTCTCTGATGATTTCAGAGAGTTGTGCATGGTCCACCAGACATTTGTAAAGAGCCCTGTTCACCACAGCAAGAAGCATAAGAAGTAGCATTGTTGCAAGTCAAGGGACTGGGAAATATCATTCTCAACTCACTGTTTTGACTCTCTCAACTATCCGGCTGTGACCATGCTTTCTTTAGGCAAGTGGAATCTGGAAGTGGGGGGCAATGAGTTGCCTCTGGATTCTGAGGTCTTCTCACCATACCAACTCCAAGCTTGTCAGGAATCCAATGTAGTAATGGATATGCTATTCTTACAAAGAGCCAGCACTGGTCAGCTCCTAGAGTGTGGGACAATAGCCCATGTTCCAGGTGCTCTGGCCACTAGGGATATGTGTCCAGATACTTTCTGGTTCAGAAAATGGATGGAGAGATGGTGCCCCATACTGGACTTGCATGATCTGAACCAGCTAATGTCAAAGCACAAGTTCTGGATGGTCACTCTTAATCAGTTAATACCATCCCTGGAGCAAGAAATATGGTTCTGCTCCCTGGACCTCAAAGATGTATTCTTCCACATCCCAGTCCATCTGTCCCATTGCTGGTACCTTTGATTCTGCACAGAGGGGATACTGTACCAATTACAGGTCATGCACTTTGTCCTTTCATATGCACTCAGAGTCTTCAATAAGTGCATGGCAGTGGTGGTGGTGGTCTTCTTGTGGTGCAAGGGCATTAGGGTGTATCCCTACCCAGATGACTGGCTGATAGCTGGGTCATCTGAGGAGGCTGTGGAGAGGTCCAGGGAACTGGCCCTCCAGACCTGTCAGAACCTGGACCTTCTGCTTAACCTGGCCAAGCTGGAAGTGGTCCCCTCACAGGTGATCATGTTCATCGGGGCAGAACTAGATTCCCTATGGGCCAAGACCCCCTTCTGATGGACTAGGCATGGGATCTTATCTCCTTTGCCTGATCATTTCAGGTTGGGCACTTGTGCCCTGTCTGGGGTCTTTGGCTGCTGGGGTTCATTGCATCTTTCACCAGCATGATCCGTTGGGCTTGCAGGAGGATGCACAACCTGTAGTGGGAGTTGGGCTGGCAGTGATTCCAACTAGGTTGCCTGAATTAGTCAATCTTGAAGACCCAGCCAATGTGGAATGCCATCCAGTTATGGCTAACCCCACAACACATGTAGCAGGGTATCAAATTTATCCACCCAGAACCATCCATTATGCTCAAGACTGATGCATCTCTGGTAGATTTGGGGAGCACACTTGGGAGACCACAGAGCCCACTGGTTCTTGTCACCATGGTAGTCTGGACACCACGTCAACCTGATGGAACTTCATGCAGTGTGTCTAGCTCTGATTGAATTTGCTCCATTGATTTGGGGTTGGGTTGTTCAGGTCCAGATGGACAACACAACCACTATATTCTACCTGAATAGGCAGGGTGGGATGCACCCTTTCCATTGTGTCAGGAGGATCTCAACACTTGGACACTAGTGTTCAACATGGAATCAGATCTCTTGGTGATTCAGGTCATGAGAGAAAACAATCAGCTGGTGGATGCTTTCAGATGGATCAGAGAGACATCGCATGAGTAGCCTCTGCATCAGGAGGTGGTAGACCACCTGTTCTCCCAGTGGGACACCCCTCTGGTGGATCTGTTTGCCTTGTGGGATGACATCAAACTAAGGCTGTTCTGTGCTGCTCCACAGTCCAGGACACTGTTGGGGTATGCCTTCTCAATGTCCTGAACCCTGGGCCTTCTGCACACTTCTCTCCCTTCCTCTTGGTTCACAAGGTCATGATCAAGGCCTGGAAGAAGAAGAATGCAAGATTGATCCTGATAGCCCCATACTGGCCCAGGCAGTTCTGATATCTAGATCTCCTAAACTCAGCAGCAGGCCACCATTGTTTCTGCACCCCAACCTGCTGACCAGACAACAGGGGAAGATCCTGCAGTAGGACCTTCAGTCCTTGCAGCTGTCAGCCTGGTTTCTGAGTGGCTAGAGTTCTATACTCTGTGCCTTGTGGAAGACGACCTCCACATTGTGGAGGCATCCCGTAAGGAGTTGACTCATAAATGTTATGCATTTAAGTGAAAAAGGTTCTCAATCTGGTGTCAGGGTAAGGAGCTTGACCCCTTACCTGCCCTGTGGTAAGCATCTTTGACTATCTATGGTCCCTGTCTCAGTCAGACTACGAGCAATGACCCTTAAAGTGCACCTGTAAGCCATCTCTGCATACTGGGCACAGGCTGTTCAGGTGCTTTTTCAAAGACATGGATCACTTGTCCCTTCCAGTGTGAGAACCTTCACCTCTGGGGGACCTACTGCTCATGTTGGCAATGCTCATGGACAAGCTGTTTGAGCCTGTGTACACCTGTGAGATGTCACATTTGTCATGGAGGACCACTTTTCTGGTGGCCTTCATGTCCACCCAAAGGATCAGTGTGCCCCAGGAGCTCTTGGTGGAGTCTCCTTATCTGGTGTTCCACAAGGACAAAGTCATCCTTTGCCCCCACCCAAAGTTGATCCCAAGGGTTCTATCAGTGTTTCACCTTAACCAGATGATTAACCTTCCAGTATATTTTACTAACCCGACCTCGGGGCTAATTGCAGGCTCCATTCTCTGGACCTGCAAAAGGTGCTCTCTTACAACAATGAATGTACACCTGGAGTTTGTGGTGAGGCTCACCAGCTGTCTCTAACATGTGCTGAAATCGCATCTGGCAGATCAGTAGCGAAGCAGACAATTGCCAGGTGGATTACATCCTGCATCGACCTCTGCTACAGATTGACTGGTAAGGAGTCACCCAAGGAGTTAAGGCTCATTCTACCCGACATACTGCTGCCTTGGTGGCTGCTTCCAGATATATACCCATGCAGAGACAAACAGGGCTGCAACCTGGAGTAAATTGCACACCTTCATCTCCCATTACTCATTAACATAATGCATCATTGAGATGCTGCTTTTGGGTCCTTGGTCCTGCAGTCTCTGTTCACCAAATAGGGGTGCACATCTTGCCCCCTCCTCCTGGAGGACTGTTAAGAGTCTCACAGAGTGTGGATAGTGAACTGTATCCACATTATTAGAAATATAGATTACTCACCTGTAATGGGGGAGAACAGTAGGAGAATAGGTGGATAATAGTAGGACATAGGGCTTGTTGCTATAGGTGGAGAATGAAGGGGGTAATCTAGATTAGATCAGGAGGGAATGGGGGACACAGGTAGTGAATAGAGAAACAGGGACAGGTATTAGGTGCAATTGCAGGTGTGAGAGGTGAAGACATGGAGGAGAGAGGAGAGTGAGCATTGGGAAGAGGCAGTGCGGATGTTTAAGGGAAGAGAGTTCCATAGTTTGGGAAAACAGTAGGAGAAAGCAACCTGGCCAACTAGGGATTTCCTTCAAAGGAGTGCAAGGGAACAATAGCCAGAGCTGCAAAGGGTGTAGAAGGAAGGTGGGGGAAGAGAAGAGAGGTAGGATAGTAGGGGAGAGAGCCTAGCCATTATTTAGAGATAAAGGAGGTACAGTGAGCAAGATGTCTGGCTTCAAGGGAAGGAATGGAGAGAGATGAATATAGGGAGTAATGGTGGGTGCAGGGCATATAGTTCAGAGCACAGTGACAGAAGGAGTGAAAGAGGGGATCCAGTCTGGCTAGGGTGGACTTGGGAGCAGTACTGTAGACAATATCATCAAAGTTGAAGATTGGGAGAATCATTTTCAGGACAATAGCTCAGCAAGCAGGAGGAGGAAAGCAACCTCTATTCCTGTATAAGGCATTGAGTTTAAGGCAAGGTTTTTTGTGGGTGGCATCCACATGCCCTGAAAAGTTTAGGTGCTGGTTGAGTCAGACCCAGAGGTGCTTAAATGAGGGAACATTGTCAATTGTGCCCCATCTAAGGTGTGGAAGGAGGGGAGGGCGGTAAGCTTAGTGAGCTTCTACCTAGTGCCAAAGGTCAAGGGGACTGTTTTGTTGGCATTGAGGGAAAGCTGATTTGAACAGAATCAGTGCTGAAGATTGTTGAAGTCCAGCTGAAGCCTGGCCATCAGATCGAAGGGGGAGGAACCAGAGGCAAATAGTACTCTATCACCTGCTTACATGTGGATGGATGCAGAGGAGCAGGCAGTGGGCAGGGAGCTCAGGAAGTCCAAAAAAGTATAGGGCCAAGGACAGATCCTTGGGGGACACCAGTTCAGATGGGGGGAGATAGGGAATCTCCAGTTCTAACAGGTTGAATCCTACCCTCAAGGAAGGAGTGGAATCAATTAGATGAGGAGTCGGAGAGTCCCACTGCCTTAAGTTTGTTAATGAGTAGTTCAATTTATTTGAAGGGATAACAACCATTGAGCAGGCTTATTCACAAGGCGGTCCCTTATACATTCAAAGATGACAAAACACTAAGGTACATTGTAAGTTGACAAAAAAGTAAATTACACTGAACAATTATAAGACATTAGTAGATACAATGAATAGTGAGGACTTACGGTTACAACAAAATGTAAGATACCAGTCACAGCCGGAAAAACAATGAGCACAGGAAGCATAATAGGTGCATAATACAACTTTTGTCATGACTTTAGTCAGAATTGGTTAGAAGATAGAGACAGGCTCTAGGCAGGACAGTATTTGGTAGTTAGTAGCAGTGACAGACTTCTATGGTAGTATTACCCACGATGGATTTGAATATGTTTAGGGGTATCAGATTTTTTAGTTTAAGTGTACTTTGGAGTTTGTTCCAGGCTGACAGGAGGACATAGCTCATGGCTGATTTGCCAGCTTGGGTATGGGTTTTGGGGATTTCCAATGAAATATTTGCAAATTTCCTTAATGTATAGGAGCTTTGAGAGCGATGCAGGGTAGAGGATATGTATGGAGGTAACTTGTTCAAGAGAGCTTTATAGACCCAGTTGTAAATATGGAGAAGTCTCCTGGTTGATAGTGAGGTCCAATTTAGCTCTTTGTATAATGTGCAGTGGTGTGTTCTAGCCAGGGCATTAGTAATAAGGAGTAGGGGGTGGGCAACTGTGTTGAAGGCTTTGGCCACATCGACAAAGATGGTGGAGATGATAGAGCTCTGATCCATACCTGAGAGACTTTTATTTATTTATTTATTTATTTAAGAGTTTTACCAGGAAAGCATGCTGAGCAGAGTACTGCTCGATTCCAGATGTGTTCTGGGATAGTACACAAGACTAAGGAGGACATCAAGGATACAATGGTACAAGAAATTGTGTCAATAAGCTGGAGAATGGAGGAGAAGGTGGAGTGGAATTTATGGAAACCAGACTGCAAGGGGGTGAAGAAAGAGGAGGAGTCAAGGAAGGGGGAGAGTGGAGCCAGCACAAGGTGTTCTTGTAGTTTAGATAAAGTGGGGAGTAGGGAAATAGGGTGGTAGCTGCAAGGACTGGTGGAGTCACCATCTTTGGGAAGGGGTATGACAGTGGCTTGTTTCCATGAGTTGGGGACAGAGGCAAGGGAGAAAGAGAGGTTGAGAAGAGAAGTGATTGGTAGAGCAACAATAGGGGCAGAGAGATGGAGGAGTTTGGGGTTATGTCCATCAGGGCTCTTGCCCTTGAGAGGATTAAGAGCCAGGATAGCCTTGAGGGTGTCAGCAGGAGTGATAGGTGAGATAGAGAAGGGGAAAGACGGGGTGGTAGGATGGGGGGAAGGGGAGGAGGAGGCACATGAGATGAAGAACTAGTTAAACCTGGAGGCAACAGGGAGGGGGGTCAGAAATGGGGATACCACCCACCTTAAGGACACTTGTAACCCGACCCCAGCAAAAAAGGACCTGTTTACTCTCACTCTTCCTATCTTTTAGCTAGTCAGTTATCCACCCTATGATTTTAACATTTAGGCCCATATTTGCTAGTTTGATAATGATCACGGGACCGAATCAATGCCTGTTTAAAACTGAGGTACATGACACTCTGAATTACCCTCATCTGGGGCATTGCTTGCATCTTCAAAAACTGCATTAAGATTAGTGAGGTATGTATAGTCCTCCAGCTGTAAACCCATGTTGCCTAACCCGAGTTAAGCCATTTCTTTTAATGAGGAGAGTGATATATTGCTTGATGATGCCATCTACAAGTTTAGCCACTACAGATGTAAGGCTCACTAGTCTATAATTCCCTGGATTGTTCTTTCTTATAAAGTGGTGTCACAATGGCATTTCTTCTGTCTGTTACAATTCTTCCTGTTGTAAGTGATTTATTAATAATGCAAGTTATTCTGAAGGGGGTGGCCAACCCATCTGCCATCTCCTTAAGGAATCTAGGATGGATTTTGTCAGGGCCTTCTGTCTTCTTGTATGCTAAGCCTTTTAGTTTTTTTATGACATCCTGCTTTATAACTTTAAATGGAATAGTGCCACAACTTTTACTTGACTGGGATTCATACTGTCTGTTTTCAAGAAGACCAAGTAAAAGTAACTATTCAGATCACAGGCTATTTCAGAGTCATCACGCTGTATTAAGTTGCCCTTTTTAATTGGGCCTACAGTCCTAGTTTTCACCTTCAGCCTGGTCATATGTTCATAGGAACACTTCCTATTATCTTTAACAAATGCTGGCAATCTATTTTTCACAATTTGCTTTTGCCTATTTGATTTCTTTTTCAGCTGGTTTCATTGTTGTTAACTTTACATTCCCTATAAAGTTGGGTTTTAGTGCATAGTAATGTTCTGATTTTTTTTTTATTAATCCAGGCTGGAGTCCTCTTATTTTTGTTACTCCTGTTACGTAGCCTTGCGATAACGGTACAGTCAAAAATATGTATTTATTCTAAAAAGTTTCACAGATTTCCTCAAAAAAGCTAAATTTAAACTTTCTCAGGCAGTCCCAATCTGCCGGACTCAATTTAATCTTGTCACTGTCTGTCCTGCTAATGGACCACATTGTCGTCACTTGACCCAAGGGGTTCTCTTACCATAACCATTATTGACCACCTTGTTACGGTTGGTGAGCATGAGATCAAGGATAGGATCGCCCTTTGTTCTCGGACATATTTGTTGCTCAAAAGCATTATTGTTAAAGCGCTTCTGACACAGTTGAGACAACTTTGAAAAAAATGTAACATTCAGGCATAAATGTAGCCTATATTTCATATTTTATTCTGTAATTCTCACCCTTATTTCCATACTACTAAGGGTATTTGCACGAATACAGTATCACTGCCCTTTTAGCTCTGGCTGCCTGCCTACACCTGATATCATAATTCTGTTTATGGCGTCAAAATAGGTTGCTGTTGAGATAATTATGATGTCATAAACAGGGGATTGTGATGTCATGTGTAGAGAAGTAGCCAGAGTACATATAGTCTAGGGGACAGGATCTTGTTATCATGCAACTGTTTTCAGTAATAAAGAAAATGGGGAATTAATTACTGAAAATATATGAAGTAATAAAGAAACTGGGATGGAGTTCAATATAAATCAGACTTTTTTCAATGTTTTCAGAATGCTCTCAGGGGCTCCTTAAGGGTCTGCAAGAAGAACTTTCTATTCAACGTTATTAGTGTTTGGTTTATCCAGTTTATTCCTCCATAATTTAAGTCACCTTCAATTATGTAATTAATATTTTTTTATATGAAATTTCTTTCATTCCTCAACAGAATGTCAAAGTCACTACTGTTGTCAGGTGGTCTATAGTAAATGACCAGAGTTATATTTTTCCCTTCTGGTATCAAGATATGGTATCTGTAATTTTTTATGTAATGCATCCTTTTATTTTAATCTTCATATAATTTCTGATAAAACATGTCACTCTACCCCTTGAACTATTGTAAACAGCATTAACTATATTGCTAAACTGTAAAGGATATGTAACAAATATTCTGCCATAATTATTGGCAAGACTGACATTAAAATGGAAAGGCAGTGCAGCTGGAGGGGCAGCCAAAAAGGGTGAATCTTTGGTAGAGTGGTAGGGTGTAAGGATGCGGAAACAACCATGGTCTTAAATTGGGTTTGGAGGATGGGAGGAAGCATGGTTTGCAGATAGCTTACACAGCTAAGGGAGGAAGTGGGGTGGCTGAGGTGGGTACTAAGTGGGGGGGCAGTGGGGAGGAGGGGTGGAGGATCAGGGATAGTACCAGCTGGGTGGGGGGGGGGAGAAAATAGGGAGAACCACTGGGGGATTAGGCACATGGGTTGGGAACATCATGGTACGGAGGAATGAGGGCAGGAGGAGGTCCAGTGGATGCATCAGGGCACATAGAGAAGATAGCGGCAACACAAGGGGGGACGCAAGTGACCTAGGAACAAACAGGAAAGATAGAGGAAACAAGGGATCAGGAGGTGTGGAAGGTAGTAGGTTCAGGAAAAATAAGGTAGACACCTGCAACTTGGGGCAGAAATCAACAAGGGGCACAACAGACAAAGGAAAGAGAAGCAAGGGAGCAGAGCAGGAAAACAGATTTGCACCCCTCGAGGTACTAGTGGAGGATGATATGGAAGAGAGCGGCTGCAAGGAGCAAACAGAGGAGGGAGAAGGGGTAGGGAAATTGGGAGAGAAGGTGATAGACCATTTGGGGGCAAACCAGGGAGAGGTAACAGTGGAGGATGGTCTTAGGGTAGGAGGCAGTGAGGAGCCCATAGAGGTAGGAGCTAGAGCAGGGAAAGCAAAAGAGCAGGAGATAGCACCTTTGGGGGCCATCCATGGAGAGGAGTTCATAGGAGAAGGAGTAAAGGAAATGAGGAAAATGGGAGTAGCACCTGGGGAGGCAAACAAAGAGGGAATTGTCCAAAAAGAGCAAGTGGTGAGAAAGAAAATTCTCTCAAGGGGGACACAGAGCACAGAGGAGTCTGGAAAAGAGGATATATCAGGAGCAAGAAAGGAAAGTGTCAGTGGAGAGGTGAAGGGGGTAGTGCACACAACAAAAGAATTGCAGGCAGTAGAAGTGTAACCATGGAGCACAAGGAAGAGGCAGAGCTAGTGAAGAGGGTAGATAGGAGAAGAGGGACTGAGGGAAAGTCCATGGGGGGAGGAGGAGAGGAAGTGGAAATGGGAGAGAGAGAGAGAGAGAGAGAGAGAATCCAATTGGGGCAAGGACAAGGAGGAAAATGGAAATAGGATGGCCAAGGGGAGACATGAACTAAGGTGTAAGCTGGAATACCAAAAGAACATGCAGGAAGAAGGGAATACAAAGGTGGTGCTCATAGGGGACTCGATTACAAAAGGGAATCAGATGGAAGGGAGCCAGGAACAGTGCAGTATGGGTTCAGTGTATGCCAGGAATGACAGCACTAGAGGTGAGGCACAATATACCACCTTGGGGCAAGCATCAGAATGAGTGGACTCACTTGGAGTTTCACCTTGGCACCAATGATCTGGAGATGAACAGTCTGAAAGAGGTACAGGTAAGGTTCAAGGAACTTGCTAGGTTATGCAGTAGCACAGTTTTCCCTTCTACTTCCTTCTTGGAGGTGGTGCCTGTACCAAGAGCGAGCACACCTAGGAAGGAAAAGGTTGAGAAATTCAATCAGTGGCTGAAGGAATGCTGTAGGCAGATGGGGTTTGGATTAATAGGCAACTGGGGATCAGTGTGGGAGGAAGAGGGACTATATGCTCCTGGTAGGCTGCACCTGAGCTTAGAAGGGACAGCTGTACTAAAGGGCACGAGGAACAGCTGGTGCCAAAATCCTGTACATGCGCAAGAGTGTGCCGCTCTTGCACATGCGTGGGATTTTTGCTCCTGTAGCTGTTCCGCATGCACGTGATTTCAGCACCCATTTAGAAATGTATTTTGTGGCATTACTACCACTCGGTTTTTTAATTTAGATGCAAGGAAGGAATCGTTACAGCCTGATGTATTGGGTAAATGCCCTTTCTCAATGGGCTTGTCAAAAAGTGCACTTTGGGACTGTGCTCCTGAGCAGACACGCGTTCTACTTGTGGATATGCTTCCGGTGGACATCAGAGTTTAATTCGGTATGACTGAAATGAAATGAATGTAAATATTAAACGAATTGGGTAAAAAACATTTTGGAGGCTGTACTGTAACATTCCACGGTGACTGCTTACATGAATGTGCCTAGAGGCACAATGATTACCCTTTCATGAAAAATAAGGGACAAAGCTGACAGTGCCCCTTAAAGGGAGGGGTGCTGAAAGCCACTGAAATTTGCACCAAGAAAGTTAGGAAGAACAGAAGAAGGAGGAGACCTCTATGATTCACAAGAGAGGTGGTAGGGATGGTAAGGGAGAGGAAAAGGGTATTCAGGATGTATAAGATGACACAAAGGGAGGAGAGTAGGGAGGCATATAGAGAGAAAAGGAGGGAGTCAGGGCAGAAGATAAGGAGGACTAAAGAGGTCACTGAGGAGAAAATAGCAAAGTAGGCCAAGAGGGGAGATGAAACCTTTTTTAAGTATGTGGGAGAAAGAAGGAAAGCATGGCAGGGAATTGTGAGCTTGAGGGGGAGGGAGGAATAAAACTGGAGGGGGACTTGGAAAAAGCGGCAGTATTAAATAGCTACTTCTGTTTGATCTCGACGAAAGAGGGTGAGGGTAGAGAACCAGAGCTGGAGGGGAAGAAAGGGGAATGTAGGGGAAGGGATTCTAGCATGTTCACAATTGATGACCAGTGGAGGCACAGTGTGCCGATGACACTGGTCTCCAAAAGTGCCACCAAGTACAAACGTTTTCCCACAGCAATCAGGGGTAACGCCTCATTATTGCAGTGTCAGTCAGTCCGCTTCAATGAGGGAGTGACCCGTCATTGCAGGCGGAATGTTACCTAGATAATGCTGTTTGTGAACATGGCGGGCGGCTTGCCGCCATGTTCTAAACAGTATTATTAGCCCCCACTGCGGGTGCCCAATCCCCTGCCAGCATCGCCCCAAAAACAGTCTTTGTTTCCGCCGACGAGGGCCCCAATCCCGCTGCCTTCAGTCCCTGGCAGCTTGATTTGCTGATGGCTCACCCCCATCAGCATAATGTCCCCGCATCCACTTTTAATTTGCTAATGGGGAGCCCACTCCCCATTGGCATAATCCCCCCCCCCACAAAAGTAGGTTTGTGCCAATGGGGGTGCCCAATCCCCCTTCAGCTATTGCACCCCACCGTATGTGCTGACGGGGGTGCCCAATCCCCTGTCGGCTACAGTCGACCTACCCCCCAAACAAACACCAGGTTGGCATGCTGGGAGCCCACCCCAGTGAGCCACATGTCCCCGTAAAATGTCCCTGTTAAAAAAAAATGTCCTGTGATTTTGGTTTTTTTTTGTACCTGTAAATCAGAAAACGGTCCCTCATTGAGTCCGGTCGCCCCACCCACCACCCGCACCCACCCTCTGTGAACCCTGCCTCCCAGCACCCCCTCATCTGGCATGATGATCTTTGGTGGACCGGGAACACATTTGCACTCTTGAAAGCCAACCATGAACTGAAGAAATGCCGGTAAGCTGTATAATGGCATAAATAGGGTTTTTTCAACTTTGGTGCATATCTCTGGCATTTTGAGGAATTTTGGCACCAAATTTTCAACATAGGGTTTTTGGGACCCCTCCTCATGAATTCAGCCACTGTCATGGTGTTATTGGGTCCTGAAAGATGATTGTGCGGTCACTACGTGGAATCACCTTTCGGGACCGAGTAACGAAATAACAGTGCCACTGTTCATGAGGGGGCTCTCAAAAAGCCTATGTTGCAAATTTGGTGAAAAAAATCCAAACAAATGGCTGTTTTATTTAGCCGCAGCATTGAGCAGTTGCTATGCACACTGTATCTTCCTGAATTTGCAATATTTTCACTCCAGATTTTCAACATTGCCATTTTTCCACACCTCCTTATGAACAGTACAGCTGTCATTTTTCACATCCTGGCCGAAATGTGTTTTCACACTTCTGGCGCAGAATAGCATGGTCACTGTGGGAAATCAGTGTTTGGGACATATTACATAAATCACAGTGACACTGTTCATTAACAGAGGTCCTAATATGCCTATGTTGAAAATTTGGTGATGAACGTCCATAAAATGACTGTGTTATGAGTGTGCATTGCGCAGTTTCCATGTATGCTCAGACGTACGAGCATTTTTATGTTGGCGCGCCTGCGCAGCCAACATCCAGTGGCAGTGGAGATTTGGAGGTGTGGTCGCTGTTGGGCGACTGCAGGGCACACACCAGTAGGTGCGTTCCTCGTTCCCCAATCAGCCAGCATGCCGGCGCCATACCATGCATAGTTAATGCGGCGAGCACTTCTAAGGAAAGGTCCGCTGCAATGCGAGCAAAGCTCATCACACGCAGTGGACCTTCCTACGTTCTTCGCCGCTACAAACATGGCGTCACAGTGTCCGCTAAACTGCTAACTTTGGGGGTGCCCAATTGCCTGGTCGGCTTCCCCTGCCCATCATCTATGTGCCAACAGGGGAGCCCACTCCCCGTTGGCATACTGTGTTCCCCCTCTCCTTTCTTGCTTGCCGAGGGGGTGTCCAGTCCCCCTTGGCTCATGCACCCCCCGCTTTCATTGTTTGCCGATGGGGTGCCCAATCCCAGTCGTCATCCGTCCCCCACTCCCTATTTGCCAATGGGGGTGCCCAATCCCCCGTTGGCTACTGTATCCCCCCCCAAAAAAAACAACCTGTAACAAAAGAAAACCGTCCGCAATGTTTTTTTTGTTTTTTACACCTGTAAACAGAAAACGGTCCCTCATAGTCTCCCTACCCACCACCTGCACCCATCCACTGTGCACCCTGCCTCCCCACACCCCACCTCACCCCATACTTACCTCCAGAGCTCGGCACGACGATCTTCAGTGGAACGGGAACACGTCTGCACTCTTCCAAGCCGACCGCAAACTGAAGAAATGCTGGTAAACTGTATAATGTAATAAATAGGGTTTTTTCAACTTTGATGCATATCTCGGTCATTTGTTGGAATTTTTGCACCAAATTTTCAACATGGGGTTTTTGGGACCTCTCCTCATGAATTCTGTCACTGTTATGACGTTAGTCGGTCCCAAAAGGTGATTTCACAGTCACTGCTTGGAATCACCTTTCGGGACCGATTAAAGCAAGGACAGTGGCAGTGTTCATGAGGTGGGCTCTCAAAAAGTCTATATTGCAAATTTGGTGGCAAAAATCCAAAACATGGCTGTTTTATGAGTGTGCATTGCACAGTTGCTACGCATGCTTGTAACTTCACGAATTCACAATATTTTCACTCCAGATTTTCAACATTGTAATTTTTCTACACCTCCTTGTGAACAGTATAGCTGTCATTTTTCACATCCTGGCCGAAATGTGTTTCCGTACTTCCGGAGCACAGTAACGCAGTGGCTGTGGGAAATCAGTGTTCGAGGCAGATTATGAACATGACAGTGACACTGTTCATGAGCAGAGGTCCTAAAATGCCTATGTTGAAATTTGGTGACAGCCTCCATACAATGACTGTTGTAACAAGTGTACTTCTTGCGGTTACTCATAGCTCATAACCATGAATTCACAATATTTTCATGACAGATTTTCAACATTGTCATTTTTCTTCACCTCCTTGTGAACAATACAGCTGTCATTTTTCAAATCCTGGCTGAAATGTGTTTCTGTACTTCTGGCGCACAATAGTGTGGTTGCTATGGGAAATCAGTGTTCAGGGCACATTACGAAAATGGCAGTGACACTGTTCATGAGCAGAGGTCCTAAAATGCCTATGTTGAAAATTTGGTAGCGATACTCCTTAAAGTGATTGTGTTATGAGCGTGCGATGTGCAGCTTGCATGCACGCTCATAACGTTGTGCATTTGTAATATTTTCACTCTGGATTTTCACCATTGGCATTTTTCCACACCTCTTGATGAATAGTACAGCTGTCGTTTTACATATCCTGCCCGAAATGTGTTTTCACACGTCCGGCGCAGAATAGCGCGATTGCTGTGTGGAATCACTTTTTGAGACAGTGTGAGGAAATGACAGTGACACTGTACATGAACAGAGGTGCTAAAATGCCTATGTTGAAACTTTGGTGCCAAAAGTCCATAAAATTACTGTGTTACAAGCCTGCATTGCGCATTTCCCATGCACCCTTGTAACTTCGCAAATTTGCAATATTTACATGCCACATTTTCAACACTGCCATTTCTTTACACCTCCTTATGAACAGTACAGCTATCATTTTTCACATCCTGCCCAAAATGTGTTTCCGCACTGCACTACCAAAGCCAATACCAGCGCGACAACATTCGGCATTGACAAATGCTTGTTAATATTCCCACTTTAGATTTTCAACATTGCCATCTCTTCACACCTCCCTATGTATGGTACATTTGTCATTCTTCACATCCTGCCCGATCTGTGTTTTCATACATGTGGTACAGAATGGCACTGTCGCTGTTGGATGTCAATGTTCGGGACACATTGACAAAATCGCACTGCCACTCTTCATGAGAAGCGGTCCCAAATGCTTTCATGAGGTGGGGTCACAAAAAGGCCATGTTGAAAATTTGTAGTGTAAATACCAACAAATGCCCGAGGCGTTAAGGTTTCTAACCATAACGTCCTACCCTGTACAGACTGACAGGCAACAGGGTGTGCCTTTGGATTGCTGACTGTACTGCTCATGCCATCCCACCACCACCACCTCCAGCCACTGACAGGCATCGAGGTGTACCTTGGACTCTTCGGCCCCAGACTTCACCCCAGTCTCCTATGCTGCACCCATTTCAGCATATGTCCTTATGGAATGGGGTGACTATAAAGCCAAACACCCCAAGGCACACCTCAACACATGTCGGTGTCTGCAGAATAGGTTGAGGTGACATGGCATGACCATCATGGGCGATGACCCAAACACTTACCCCAATGCCTGTCCATCTCTACAGGATGGAGGTGGAGTTGGCATGAAGTTCAATACTTCACTGCCATTTCTATTCTGCATCTGTCTAACTCCTGCATTTCCAATGCTTATACCAGCAAGCAAACAATCGGCATTGACAAATGCTTGTTTTATTTTTTACAGCTTGTTTGGTTAAAATTAAAGGCAGTGCTCAATTAAGAAGAGCCTTTTTAGCTGAGCAGCAGCTGTGATTTCAATTAAATGAACCTCTAAAATATAAATAAAGTACTTAAAGGAAATCACCTGGTAGCCAAACAAACTCACTTCCCAAGTGAATAAGCCCCCAATTTGAGGTTTTACTTGAAAAAAAAATGTTTTTAGTGCTTCTTGGATCCTGTATTTAACTTCAGTATCTCCTCCATTGTGTGCACAATGGCTGCCCTGCATGACGCCATTTCAATATGGAGCGCAGCTCTGCACAGCTCACTTGTATGCATACAAGTAAACCATGCAGCGTCATGCTCCACACTCAAAATGGAGCTGCAGAGATTGGCCATTGTTTACAAATTAGAGGAGTTACTGAAGTTTCAAGTTTTCAACTCTGAAGTTTATTTGCAAGAAAACACCATTGAGCATGCATATTTACAAGGAGGTCCTGTGATGACATTGAAGCACAACAATAGAGCAATGGACAGCTACAATGAGTACAAATTACAATGATTACCACTTACAATGAGTACTACAGTATAAACAGTGTAGCATCACAACGTGATAAGTGCAGGCAACGTAAGTCCTATATTTTTACATAGTAGCAGTAGTGTTGGGGGTACAACAGTATCTGAGGACTAGGGGAAGCATAGAGAATTTAAAATTAACACTTTGACATAGGAATAGTGATAAGGAGGACAACAACAGTTAAGAATTCATAGTCAAGAAGGAGAGGTAAACACTAGCAACAGACTGCAGAGGGTGCAGGGGTTTCAGAAGATAGACACAAGATGATCCAGTTGCTAGAGGGTCAACGTTGGGGGGGTGAGCACACTGGCATATCCCACCAGGACAGTCAGGCAAGAACAGATCAGGCTAGGAGCGGGGGAGGGCTGAGGGACCCGAGGAGGGGTATATATTGTTGGCTGAGGTAGAAGCAGGGGAGTGAGGTGGTTGAATGCAAGACAAAAGCAGGACTTAAGAGATACTAAAAAAAAAAAAAACATTTCATGCAAAACCTCAAATCTGGGGTTAGCTCATCAGGAGTAAGCTTATGTTGCTAACACGTGCTATCTTTAAAAAGATGCTCACATTGACTTGTAAGGTGCAGCATGCTACCATGCTCTCCAAACTAAGACATCACAAAGCATCTGCACAGGGGGTTGGGGTGCTCCTACCAGGAAGGGGAAGGGGAAGTGGAAGAGGAAGGGATTGGATGTCCTATTCCACAGTGCCAAATTATGATCCCTTCCTAAGTGGTTGTAGAAAAAAATGGCTATTACACTACTGGAGTCCTTTCCAGATAAGGGAGCTCCAGCACTTTTTTGTTGGCACCAAAAAAGGTGTTCTTCAATGGGTTGCATGGTCATACTTTTCACAACTCCTGTATACCTATTATCACTGGGGCAAAATGTCAGTTCTGGTCTGTCAGTTTCACCCCAATATGCTTCTAACCAAGAGCTGTGCCTGTAGCAGGAAAGTAATGCTTTTCCTGCCTTTGCTGGTGTCTGTTTATAATCTCACAGTATGGGTAAGTGCAACAAAACTTTTTCATACCTGAAATAATGAGTCAGCTGGCATCTGAGTACACAGTGACCAGGATATTCAAACTGCGCCAGGCTGTGGCGCAAGCCTGGGCGCAGCACAACTTGGCTGCGCAGGGGCGTTGACTGGGCAATATTCAATGAAGCTGCGCCATGGCACAGCATCATTGAATATTGCACCCTGGCCACCCGCAGTGTGAATCGTGCAGTGGCACTGTGCCAGCGCAAGTGGCCAGAGTGGAGCAGGGGGATGCGCTAGTGCAAGTTCTGTTGCGCTATGTGCAGCAACCGCGATATTCAAAAGTGCACATGCAAATGGGGCCATAATGTATGCAAGGTGCAAATGGGGCTATTTGCATGTCATTATGGCCCCATTTGCATGCAGGTGCGCCGATCCCTGGCGACTTGCGCCTGGCACCCTGCCAAGCAGCAGCTGTCAGGGACCGACGCCCCCTGCACAGCGCAGCAATGTGCCCCACAGCCCGATCGCGGGCATTTGTAAAATAAAATTGTGTCTTATATCCCTGGTGGTCCAGTGGACCGCTGTCAGCCCGATCGCTGCTTAAGTGTGAATAAAAAGTTCATTCTCAGGGTTCAGGATGCCGCAGTCTCGACAGGGCATTTGTGTAATACGCGTCATTCTGGTGGTCCAGTGATTATCGCCCACTGAGCCCACCGCCTTAGGCTTCCCGTCAGCAGCGGGCGGCAGCTCACCGCCCGCTGCCGCTTCCGCGACCGACACCAGAAGGTGGCGCTTGGTTCACAGCATGAGCTACGGCGCAGTTTCAATAAGTATATTCCAGATATGTGAATGGATCCATTCACATATCTGAATGTGTAGTGTCGGATTGCACGCCCATTGGCTCACGCCAGGGACCAATGGGCGACAGCCTTACCTATGGTGTCAGTCGGCGGGCGGTGGGGCGCAGGCGGTGGTGCTGCTGCCCACCACTGACCGGGGGGAGCGGGGTGGTGGGGCTCAGTGGGCAGGTGGGGAGGGGGGTCCGCTGGACCACCAGGGATATTGGACGTAGTTTTATTACACAAATGCCCACGATCGGGCTGCGAGCAGTCCACTGGACCACCAGGGATATAGGACATGATTTTATTTTACAAATGCCCGCAATCGGGCTGACAGCGGTCCACTGGACCACCAGGGATATTGGACGTAATTTTATTATACAAATGCCCGCGATCGGGCTGACAGCAGTCCACTGGACCACCAGGGATTTTGGAGGGTCATATTTGTAAGTATGCCCGCGATCGGGCATGGGGGGGCACCGCCAGGTGCAGCCAGAGCTCGGGTGGCCACCCACAGGTGGCAGCTGCCATGGTGCACCCTGCAATATGGCAGCTCACCTGTGTGTGGCCAGCTGTTGTTCCTTTTATTTTTGGATCAACTGTGTGCGGCACAAGTAGGGGTTGTGCATGCATGGGCTGGATCAAGGGACAGTAAAAACTCAGGCACATTCCTAGGTCACCACAGTGGGATGGGCCCAGATATCTAGTTCAGTGATACATTTGTCAGGCTCAGATTCTGAGGTGCACATAGGGTTTGGGGTAGGGGGCCCAAGTCACCCATATCAATACTCAACTAGCCTAAGACTGACTCCTTAAAGGCATGCTGGCACTATCCCCATCAGTACATACCCTGTCGCAGAGCCCTAAACATGTTCTTGTGCTCTGACGGGGGCAGGCTTATGTTACCTCCTGGCACAATCTGTCTCATCCAGGTCCAACTTCAGCACCACAGTACGTACACCACCACTCACACCACACATCTCCCTCTTCCTTCTCAACTATCCAGTTTAGTTTCCACAGTAACTTGCCTCACAAGTCACGGGACCACCAGTTAGCAGCATCAGGCTAGCAGGTTCCTCCATCTTGCTTAGCTTGTGCATTCTCACCTAGAAACATGTCATTGGTCTTCGCCCCTACCCAGGGGCCAGGTAGGCTACTAACATTGCCCTGATTGATGTAAGTGTATAGTACATACCAACCAATGATCTGATGGTGAACCAGTACTACACATAAGAACAACAGAGGAGAAAGACATTTCTTCACCTGTCACTCCTGGCATTTTACAGCTCTGTTGAGGATGTCGACTTCTGCCAGTGAGACTCCAGCAGCTTGGAGTGAATAGGCGTTGAGCTGATTTAAAATATAGGGGCCCTGAATTTCATGCTGTGGTGAGAACATTGTCCTTAATCTGGCCCTGTGTTTGGGTGCTGTACTTTTTAAATGGAAAGCCAGTTTTGTACAGAACCGTACAGGGTGGCAGTTTGTTTAGAGTGCAGAACTATGACCCAGGTCTGACTCCCACAACTACCGCTTACTTACTATGTGACCCTGAGCAGGTCACTTAACCTCCCTGTGATTCCACTCTCTATAATCTTTCTCTATAATATAGTCTCTTGCTGTTGGAATCTCCCTGAACACCTAATGGCAGCAGCAGCATTCTCAACCTTCCCACTCCTGAGTTGTAAAGCACTTTGGGATACAGCTTGCATGAATGGCACTATATAAAACCAAATCCTTGCCTTCCTTTTTCTTATGCAGGGTACTGTTGCCATTATATACTATGTGCATTAGCTAGTTCTTCTAAAATTATTATTTCTTCAGGGTACAGTGCTAAAACAAAATATATTCTTTTTTTATTGTTAAGGGCTGCTTAGCTGCCCTCTGTAATGTTAAAATTAAAATAAAAAAGATTCCCATTTTCCAAGGCTGAGCTGCTCTGAGTTCCAAAATGAAGCCACAACATGCTAAATCTTGAATCAAAGACTTTGAAGTTTATTAGGAACCCCAATGTTTGGCTGATTCAGGCTTCCTCAGGGGATACTAGAAAATAATTGAAAAAATATTTTCAGAACACTTATTATGTGTACTTTCCTATACAATCCATAATTTTTGCTGTCCACTGCATAATTTAAATATAACATTTTACCTTTTTATTTTGATTCTGCTTGTAGCAACCAAGAGTTCAAACACTCTGTTGTCTTCCTCTAAAATAATAAATATGTTAGCAATAACCCACGACAGGGTGTGGGGTTATAGGCATTTAATCCACGCCTGGGGTGCGTTGTGAGGTATGAGGCCACATGCCTCACTCATTCACTATGCACATTAAAACACCACTGTTATGCCACCTTAACCACCCAACAGTTACCCAGGAGAGTCACTACTTTATTCAGAAGGTGCAAAAATGTTTGCTGCCACACTTCTGACCTACTCAGTCCTTACTGCAAACCAACACTGTAATGTATTCAAAGGAAGATTCTTGGTTTTGAATGACTGAAATTACAAGAAAAACACTTTTAAAAAATGTAATTTACATTCAGATTCAACCAAATCCTTTGTACAAATATCATAAACTTCATATACTATAACAAAGGAAAGTAAATGTAATAGCTTGAACCACTGCATCATATTCACCTCCGATGGTGATGTTACAGGGCTGCTGTACGCACCCATAAAAACAAGTTTAGCCTTTCAGAAACAAACCCACCTTAGTTCCCAAATGTCAAGTCACTTAGTACTCTGTCTAATGTAATTGCTTGCTATACTCTATTGCATTTCGACTGCTCATTTTAAAGAGAGCACTGCTGATTGTAATTACTACTGGGCGTAGATACTTTCTAAGTGCTTATCCTGTAACTGTTTTTAACTCACTGTGCTTGTACTAATTAAAGACATGCAGAACCCTTTCCAAAAATAAAATAAAAACGTTATCTGTCATGCCATCGTTTTGTAATTAAACTTTATTAGATATCCCAATTACTTATTAAAACCTTCTCGAAGTTCAGAATTAGCACGTAAGGGTTTTTATACAACCCCTTTGTTTATGAATTATACTGCAAAAAGTATATACTTTATGTATCACTGCATCTTTATATGTTTATCACTGGGAAATGGGCTGTGTCTGCACATGGAAATGTACTGTTTCCATATGTTCTCTTTGTTTTTCAAAACATTTATATGATTTTTTTTTCTATTTCAAATGGGTGTCCAGACCTGCTAAAAGCAGGAAACAGTGCCATTTGCTTGTCACACTGTTTAATACAGTCTGTGCTGTTAGTGGTTGAAAGCATACAGTAATTTCTGCTTTAGACACTCACTCATAAATAGATGAAAAACGTACAACCTTGGAATGTGGGAACTGGATCACATCCATCAGAGTAAGTTCTGCAGCGTAATTTTTCATAAGCGACTGTGATTACTTGTGGGGTTTTCATTCAAAAAAAAAGGCCATTTCTTGTTGTCATTGTGTCAAAAAATGAAGTAAAATGCAAAACAAATGAAAACCAAAGTTTTATTCTGGACCATACCCAGGAGGATTTCAGAAACTACTCTTAAAGTGAATGTATGTTTTAAAATTAAATATTTGAAACAATTATGATTACAAGAATTGTGCTTACCTTTAATGTTTTCTAAGCTTTTCATAATGTCCCATATTAGATCTTTTAAATGTCTCACATAAACTAATATTAAATAATGTTTTAAAAAATATCTCACTGTTACGCAACTGCCCTCTCCATTTCAGTCTTTGTGACATCACTATCTGTTGTCATGGAAAGGACTGTGATGCCATAATCAAGTCTACTGTGAGGTCAGAAAGTCCTCATTATGGCTTTTCTTTGGAAAGATGTCATTGATAACTTGGGGTAATGAACTGTATTGCAAACCCTTGGGAGTATAATTGAAATGTAGCCATGCATTCTCTTATACATTTTACTAGTTGCATAAATCATGTTTCTAAAAGTAGTACATGCTGTAGTTGATATGTACCCTTAATGTTTCCTTAGTGCATCTCCAGGGTTTATGATTTGGAATGTCTAGTGTTTTTTAGACTGATTCTTCTGACAGTGTTAGTCTGCATGAACAGAAGTTAATTACAGTGTTTGCTGTGCACCCTAAAGTAACTGGCTGTTATTTTGCTCTTCTGCTTCACTTTACAGTCCACTGCAAACCCCGCTGCAAGTGCTGGATGTCACCAACTGCAGCCTGACCCATGTCGACATGGCATATCTTGCAAACAGCCTCCATTCAGAACATCTGGTAGAACTGGACCTCAGTGGCCACAGTGTAACTGAACTGTTCCCTTCAACGTTCTTCAAGCTACTGAACCGTGCATGCCACACTCTGAAGAGACTGACCCTAGAGGAATGTAATATTGGGGACAGTCATGTCAACATGATGATTTTGGGTTTAATTCCATGTCGTAAGCTCCAGGAATTCAAGTTTCTTGGCAATCCCATATCATCCAGAGGCCTCAAATGCCTGTTCAATATGTTTTCTGGCCTTCCACAACTCAAATATGTTGAGTTTCCAGTTCCTCGGGATTGTTACCCTAATGACGTCACATATCCGCTAGATGAGGCAAGCCTTTCAATGTATGATCGCAGCAAGTATGAAGACATAAGAGAGGAACTTCAGCTAATTTTACTTCAAGCGAACCGGGAGGATATTGTGGCATCAACCCCCCTGTTTGGGAGCTTTGATTCTGACATTCATGAAACTAGCCATGAGTTGGGGGTCTGCATGCTCCAGTCCTTCAGAGATGCTCTCTCCAGTTTCATGACTGCCCTTAAAAATTTGGATTAAAATATTATGCCAGCTCTGTCCAAAATCATTACATAGTCTATTGGACTAACACAATATATTCCTTGCTTTTTTATACCTTCTTATTGAAAAGAGTCACACATAACAAATATCTAAGCAAAAAATTCATAAGCAATAATCACATTGACAATGCTGCTTACACATATATGCCACACTTCTTGGTGTTAGTAGAATGCAAGAAATAAAAAACAATGTTGTAGCTGATACATGGATGCACATCAGTTATTTAAAAATGAAAAAAGAATAAAGAGAATAGGAATAGATCTGTCACCAAGTGATCTAGTGAAGCATAGATGATGTGGAAGTTTTGAGTAGAGGATATTATTATAGGGCTGCAAAGGTAAAGGGGCTTAGTGATATACATAAGGTCCCTCATCCTATTTGATATGGAAAAATTAAGGCAGTAATTTAAACTCAGATGATGAGGGACTGTGAGTTCTCTGCTGAAGTTAACGTTCCCTGATAAAGGTCCCATCTAGTCCATCTGTTTGTATAAGCAGGTAATCTGTGTTAGACTAGGAAGGTTAATCTTTCCATCATTTGAATCCGGTGTATTTGTTCAGTCCATTCAGCAATAGTGGGAGGATCCACCTGGAGCTATTTTCTTGTGATGGCCTTAGTGGCCACTATAGTAAGAATGGACCACAGATATATACCCTCCCAACCCTTGAGGGATCTCGCTCGAATCTCTAAAAGCAAATTGTCTGATCCCAGTGGAGCAGTAATATTCAAAATATGGGTGCCATGCTCACAAAACCCTGTCCAGTACTCTCTGAGCTTTGGATACATCCAGAAGACATGGTCTTGGGTATCCACATCTCCTCCACAGTGCTGCAAACACACTGCTGAAATATTGTGATCCCATTTGGCCTGTAGCTGGGGCACCAAAAAATATCAAATTCTTAGCTTCCAGGCGAATTCTCGCTATGTGGGGGAGGAGGAAGTGTGCCAAACTACTTCCCATAATTTATCCCACAGTTTAGCATCAATTGAGATATTAAGACATTTTTCCCACCATAATTTAACATACTCTGTGAAATACCCCTGGTCTCTAATGTCATTAGCATATAGTAAAGTAATGGCTCCCTTCCCATGTGCAGAACCCCATATTACCTCAAAAGGTGGTGGAGAAGGATGCTCCATGGTCTGTCTGCGAGCCACTTGCACCTGTCTGTTAAGGTATCCCTTGCTTAAAGGGACACATTCATGCACAGTGGCAGGCATAGTTTGAAAGCCCACTAAAAGTTCTTTTAATTGACGTATTGGGCATACCTCTACCTGGAAGCAGTCCAGAGATATAGATGACTGAGTCTGGGCAAATGGGGAGTCTGTAAGGGAGCTGGGGGTGGAAGAACTGCTGGCAGGGAATGACCACCACTCAGTGTGGTTCACATTGAAAATGGGTAAGGAGGGATTGGAAACAGGTGCAAGAGTATTGGACTTCAGGAAGGCCAACTTTGGGAGGATGGGGGAGGTAGTTAAAAGGTATCTAGCCAGAATCCAAACTAATATGGACACTAACCAGAGGTGGGAGGTCATAAAACTGAGGATTGAGGAGGCAAACAAAACCTGCATCAGGGTCCAGAGTAAGAGAGCGCTAGAGCCAAGAAACCCAGCTGGTTGAGCAAGGGGGTCATGGAGAAAGTAAGAAATAAAAGAGCCACCTTCAGAAGGTAAAAAAAAACAGGGAGAGAGGAGGACAGAGAGGATTACCTGAAGGAATCGATGGAGGTGATGAAGGCAGTAACATGGCAGCCAAGGCGTCTAAGGTGCTCAGGCTAGCACAAGACATCAAGAAGGAGAAGAAGGAATTCTTTAGGTACATCAGGGAGAAAAAGAGTTATAGGAACAAAATAGTAAGGATTAAGAGGGATGGGTGGAAATAGGGGCAGAGCAGGCAGAAGGGCTTAATGAATAATTCTGCTTGGTGTTTACTAAGGAAAAAGGCGGGGCACTACCGGGCGGGGGGGGGAGGTGACAGATGGGGAAATGACAGAGGGCAGGATACTGGAGGGCCTGAGGGCACTGAGGGTGGACAAGGTGAAATGGCCTTAAGGCATTCACCCCAGGATACTGAGAGAGCTGGCAGAAATCCTGGCAGGGCCTCTGGCAGACCTGTTCAATGCCTCCCTGGTCTCAGGAAGTGTACCTCAGGACTGGAGGATGGCTCATGTGGTACCCCTCCATAAGAGCTGTCCCAAAGATGAACCAGAAAACTACAGGCTGATAAGCCTCATATATATTATGGGAAAACTGATGGAGACAATCCTGAAGGAGAGGCTTGTGTCCCTTCTGGACACCAATGGGCTGCAGGGTGTTAGGCAGCATGGGTTTGTCATGGGCAAATCCTGTCAGACCAACCTGATGGATTACTATGACTGGGTAACTAGACAGTTGGACAAGGGCCATGTAGTGGATGCCCTGTTTCTGGACTTCAGTAGGGCATTTGACTTGGTGCCACACAGGAGGCTGGGTAGTAAGCTGGCAGGTACAGGTGCAGGGGTGAAAATGGTGGGATGGGTAGTAAACTGCTTACAGGGAAGGCAGCAGAGGGTGGTGGTGGGAGTGGAGCTCTCATCTCCAAGGGCAGTGATAAGCGGAGTACCGCAGGGCTCTATGCTGGGATCGGTGTTGTTTGGGTTGTTCATATCAGACATCTCAATGGGCATCAAGAGCAAGATCAGTTTGTTTGCAGATGACACCAAGATGGGAGCAGTAGTGGATGACCTAGGAGGGTGGCTTGGGTTGCAGGATAATCTGTCAAAATTGGAGACCTGGTCAGACACCTGGCAGTCAGGGTTTAATGCCATAAAATGCAAGGTGCTACATTATGGGGCAAAAAAACAAGATGGAGCTACCAGCTTGGGGGTTGTTCAGCTAAATGTGACAGAGGAGGAGAAGGATCTGGGGGTGATTATAACGGGCTCAATGAACAACTCAACACAATGCAGAAAGGCAGCTGCAAGGGTCAACAAAATGCTGGGTTATATTGCTAGGGATATATCTTCAAGGAGAGGGGAGGGGAGGTGATCCTGCCGTTGTATAGGTCACTAGTTAGGCCACACCTGGAGTACTGCATGCAGTACTGGCTCCCATACCTGAAGAGGGACATTAAGTTACTGGAGGGGGTGCAGCGCAGGGCAACAAAGATGATCCAGGGACTAGGGGACATACCCTACCTGAGCAAGCTGAGGGAGTTGAACATATACTCACTGGAGGAGAGAAGAGACAGGGGGGATATGATTGAAACCTTCAAGTACATGAAGGGAATAAACAAGACCAGCACAGAGGGACTATTCAAGTTAAAGGGGGGGGTAGGGACACTCGAGGTCACAATCTCAGATTGGAGGAGGGAAGGTTTAGGAGGAAATGAGAAGACACTTTTTTTACTGAGAGAGTGCTGTCTGGGTGGAACACGTTGCCTGCGGAACAGGTAGCCTGTAAAACAGTAGACTGCTTCAAAGGGGATGGGATAGAGTAAGAGGTAGGGTCGGGGGAAGGAGGGCAGCTGCAGTATAGGGTTGCTAGCTGCAGACTCAATAGGCCATAAGGCCTTTATCTGCTGTCAAATTTGTATGTTCATATGTATGCAGTATATATATATATATATATATATATATATATATATATATATATATAACACACACACATTACTGTACATTAGAGTTCATTCCTAGAACCTTGTGATGTCAGTGAAGATTAAGCAGTGCGTAACTGCATTGATTTAAGCACTGCTTGATTGTCAATGACATCACAAGGTTCTAAGAATGGCTCCAATGTAGTATTTATATTGCACACTCAGCCATCTATATCTCTGGACTGCTTCCAGCTACAGGTATGCCCAATATCTCAATTAAAATAACTTTTCATACATCTGCCACTGTACATGAATGTGTCCCTCTAAATTTTATCAAGTTTTTTTCATTGTCCTCTGGCTTGCCTGACCGCACCCCCCCAGCCCTGTCACTGACCGTCTCATGGACTTGCCAGTTATCCACTACTTGCCTAGGACCAGAATAGTTGTGGATGGCCTTTCCTGTTGGTTGTGCATGGATCTGCAGGAGGTAATGACACAAGAGCAGACTAGGGCTGTCTCCATCAGCTCCTGGTTTTCTCACCTAGGGTGCCAGTGTACACCGACACGCATGCATGCATGTAGAGGCACACATCCATACTTGCCATCTGGCAGCTGCCCGTCTCCCAGTCTGTGTGCTTCTGTCATGCTACAAGCTACCCTCCACCAGGTAGCAGTCAAGTAGCAAGATGTAGCTCCCCCCCCCCCGATGGAGGAGATTAGTGCTTGGGATGCTCAGTCCTCCATGAACTAGCAACCCCCTCACCCCAGCGAGCACCCTGGATCCATTCCTGAAGCTAGGCCACTAGTGCAGTTAGCAGCAGCACTACCACTGTGCGACTGGGCTGGCTAGTTTAATGTCTGTAAATGACAATGAATGTTTTCATGGACTCTGGTTGCACTGTAATTGTTACATAGAACATCTTGGCAGATTTTTCCTTTGGCAGCGATGATTCAGCGTGAAATATATTGCTAGATCTGTTTGTTTTCAGTGCTGGGGAAGATACTTTAACAGGGCAGCATAACAAGTTAAGGTCAGAAGGGAACCTAGGTCCATCCCCACACCCCCTTCATAAGCATGGATGAATAACTACGCTTTGCAAACATGTACTCATTTATAGGGATTTTCCCTACCCATTCTACCACCCTGGGTATCCAGGGGGTGAGCAGAAATTAGTCCAGACTTGCCACGAAGGTCTGTACTATCTTCATGTCCAATGTCTCTGCTGGTAGTCTGTGCCATAGGTTTACCATCCTCTGGGAGAATTAGTGCTTCCTAACATTTCCCCTGAAGTTATTACCTCTGAGCTTCAGGACATGTTCCCGCATCCTGCTGGTGGACACCAGGTCAAATGTTTGCTTAGTCTTGTCAGTACCTAGGAAATGCCCTAGGCAATAGGAGCTGTATGGACTAGTGGTTAGAGCACTGACTTGGAAACTCTAAAGATACAGGTTCAAATCATGTTAGAGCCAAACACCCTCTGTGTGGCCTAATAAAACCTTTTTAGGGCTGGTCTGCATAGCAGACCAGTTCCTTCTGCAATCATATCAGGAAGTTCTCCTGACTCCTGCAGTTGTTCCCTGTTCTAACTCTCACCCTCTTTTCCTGATTCTTCTAATTCTTCACCTACTGCCCTCTTTCACTCTTCCCCTTGGGCGGTGTACCTGGTCTTTCTCTATATCATGTATCCCTGGCTGCACTTGTTTTCTTAACGTACAGCACTTGAAACTCAGCTCTTATTAGCTTAACTCCCATCATTCTAATCCCTAATGTTGATTTTGTGTTAACTTTGTCCTACAAATACCAGCTCTGTATTTTACTCCCAATGTACTCTGTACAGTAACTTGGATTGTTAAACTGTTTGCCTGTTTTACTCCTCATGTTCTCTGTAACCTTCATGTAATCTGTGTTTGTGGTACCCTAACTGGACACTTGTGAAAATGGGCAAATTTGCTCACATGCCTTTCCAGTATAGCAATTGAACTGAAACTGAAATGAAAAATAAACTGAGAAACTGAAACTGAAGGGTTTTGCAGCTGTCCCATTGAAATGTATTGAGGGACTGGGATATGCCTTTTTCATGGCTGTCAGTGAATGAGTGTTGTGCCTTACTATTGCTCCTTGCAGCTGTCTGTAACCTGGGTGCCATATACCAGTGGGCTACTACCCCTGCTTGATGACCACAATACAGGTCGAGGGGCCTGAGCTCTGTTCTGATGGTGACTGGGGCTCTTTGCCAAAACAGAAAATAGTGTGGTGCCTCCACCCAGAGTAAATATATAGAGTGCCAGTTGTTTGAGTAGTACAACCCCCGGGATGCTTTTCCTACCCACCTCCCTTTCCAGTTACCCCCCACACAGAATACCATAAACCAGCTTAACAGTCTATGTTGCATACAATTATTGACCATAACTAATAATATGCTCACAGACAGTTTTAAACAGTAACAATAACAGCTTTATTATTGGGGGAAAGGAAAAGGACTGCAGAGAAAAATGGCAATTTTGGACATTCAGCACTAATAACCACTGTGCCTACCGCCCCAACAGCAACCCACATTTGACTTGCCCACCTCTCCACCGGTGCCAATAATAAAACTATAAGCACAAGTCCCTCCTGGTTCACACCCCTGCAGGTCCCCTGCTTGACATTGTCCCCACTTTCAAATACCTTGGTGTTACCCTCGACCCCTCTCTTACTTTTGTGGAACACATCAACAACACCATGTGGAAAATCCACCAAAGACTTGGTGCTGCCTACAGGCTAAAGCAATTACTATCCATGGAAGCTCGCCTTGCCATCGCGCTAGGCAATCTTCTGCCTGGTGCTAGACTACTGCTTCCCTGTCTGCTCTCTCATGACCTCTTCATTGCGCACCCATTTAAACTCCACTTACAATTCCATATGCCGCTTTGTGCTTCCAGCTCCTCACTCCACCCACCACTGTGCTCTCCACCAGTCTCTTGGAGGGCTCCCATTACAGGGTTGCTTTGACTATACCATGGGTTGTCTAATTGCAAACTCCCTCAGGAGCCACCAGTCATCACCCTACTCTTCTCTTCTCACAGACAGAGTGGTACCTAGGAGCCTCAGGGTGACCTCTGTTCCCCCACTCTAAGTGCCACATATATCTTCTGTCATTGGCAGTCGAGCTTTCTCAGTCTCTGCCCCCACCCTGTGGAATAAATTACCTGCATCCATCCACTCCACTGCCACCCATCTGTCCTTCAAAACCAATCTGCTCAACTGGCTTCTAGTTGGGTCAGGCTGTAATTTTCCTAAAGACAGTACCAGAGGGAGCGGGCTATCAAGATGCTTGGACCTGGCGAACTGTTGGGACAACTCCATTGCCCTACATTTCTGGCATTTCTCACTCTGTTTGTCCCTTAACTTTCTCTGCCAGCATCAACTGCCCCCAATATACCACCAGTGGGTGCAGGCCATCGTGGTGCCAGGACCTGCTGTGCTGTCTTTTGGGACCTCTCCCCTTCCTCCAACTTGCCTCTCTGTTGCCCCCTAGCCTTCTCTACCTGCATCATACCTCACGGTACTCTCTGCTCTCCTAATCTGTTCTTACTTCTTTGCATGTACTACTGAGCCACTGTTTTGATATTTCTCTAGCAAGTCTGAGCTTCTGTGCACCTAATTATCCTAGATCATTGCCAGCTTGTTCAAGTTCAAGTTTATTGCAGGAAAACTCCATTGAGCAAGCTCATTCACAAGGAAGTCCTGAGACATGTACACTAAAGAAGAACATTACATAAAATAAAAATACTTGATAGAACAATAGTATAACATGTATTCATGTGTACACTTAGAACAAGCAGGATATTGCATAAAAGGATACAACATCGGATGAAAATAGATAGTGAGAAGACATATGGTACATAGTGTGAAACACTTCAGGGTAGCATGCCAGCAGTACAAGGCAGGGTAACTGGTGTCTGCAATAAATAAATTTAGTATATTGAGCAGCGACAGGGAATAAAGGATAAACAAAGTAATCGAGGCTTGGAAGAGTGAGAGAAGTTATATATACGTAGAGAGAGCCAGGAATAGGACGGGGTAGGGGAGCAGGTGTGGGATGCTTGCAGTAGTGGTAACAGCTTCGATGTCAGAAGCTAAGAGAATGTAGCTGTGTCTTGGTTAAGTGATAGTGCGAACAATAAGTAAGTAACATGCGTAAGGGTGATGAAGGTCTTACACAAATGTATGAGGCGCACACATAGGGATGGGAAGGGGCTTAATAACAGTTACAGATATCTTTTATCTTAGCTGCACATAGCACTTTGTAGAAGTTAATTGAAACTATGCTAGTTAGTTTCAGCACAGTTTGGAGTTGGTTCCAAATAGAGGGAAGAGCATGCTCAATAGTGCATTTACCAAAGGAGGTCCATGTCCTAGGTATGTCCAGCAGAATGAAGTCAGATTTCCTGAGAGTGTATGCACTGTGAGAAATACAGATGAGAGACATTAGGTAACTCAGTAGTTTGTGCAGGAGCAACTTAAGGGTCCAGAGACCAGCATGGAGCAAGTGTCTAGTGGTGAGAGATGTCCAGCCAACAGCTGTGTACAGGTCACAGTAGTGCGAACGGTAAGGGGAGTTGGTAATAAACCGTAACGCACGGTGGTAGAGGATGTCCAGTTTGCTTAGGTTTGTGAGAGTAGTGGAAGAGTAAATTACATCGCCATAGTCAAGAAGGGGAAGAAAAGTAGCCTGAACGAGTCTATTTCGAGTCTCGAGGGAGAAGAGGGGCCTATTTCTAAAGAAGAAACCTAATCTGGCTTTTAGCCTCCTGGATAAGTCCTCGATATGGTCATTAAAAGAGAGCTTGTTGTCAGTCCAGATACCAAGATATTTAAATTTGAAAACGACTTCTAAAGGTTCGCTTAACGTGGTAACAATAAAGTCTTTAGGCGGGGTATGGTAGGTGCCTGCGGAGGTACTACGAGAGAATATCATAGCTTTGGTTTTCTTTGCACTAAGCAGAAGCTTTGCCTTTATTAGATTATGTTCAAGTTGGGCAAAGTCCACTTGAAGCACCCCCTTAACTTCGGATAACATTGAGCTAGAGGTATATAGCACAGTGTCATCCACAAAGAAATGCAGATTGGACGTAGATATGCTGGAATCAAGGTCATTAATGTACAATGAAAACAAGATAGGGCCTAGAATGGAGCCTTGGGGGACACCTCTGACAATTGGCAAAGAGGCAGAGAAAAAGCCATCGGCTTTTATGTAAGCCCCTCACCTCAGTACTTGTTGCAAGCGACAGGTGGTATGCTGTTGAAGCTGACAGCAGTACTTGGTGGGGACTGGGTTCGGGGAGGACTAGGTTACTCGGCACAAGGGCTAGGTTTGGCTACTCAGCACAGGGGCACCCAAGTAAATCTGAACACAGGAAGCAATAACTGTAATGTCCAATACCAGGAATGGGATTCTAAAGTGTGGCTTTTATTCACATCCAAACTGAACAAACAAAGCATAGACGGACCCCCACAGGGCTACATTCCTGGTAATACAGATAAGAGAAACAGAACATTTTCTCAACACTTCAGCCCTCAGGCTCTGGACCCACCAGGCACACAGCCCGGATTTGCACGCTGCTTTGGGTACACAGCCTGACTTGTACACTATTTGGGTTTTTCCCTGGCTCAGCTCACCTGCCGGCCACTCGAACACCTTCCATGAGACATGGACACACTCTCCGGTGGCTCCCTAAACCACCTTAGAGCCTTCGAATCCATAAGGGAAATTTCCTTTCAATCCCACATCTGGGTACTTCCCTCAGCACTGGCCAAGTGCCTGAGGCAAAGTAAAAGGGCCACAAAGCAAATCCATAGAGGTGAACCTGGTTACTAATGATGGGGGATCTCCCACAACTAGCTTCCACAATCCATACCCAGCCATTTCTCTGGACATTAAAAAACTCTTTCTGAAAAGCTTGGCAATGTAGATTAAAGAGTAAACGCATAGCACATTTCCTGTACATGTCTTGGCTTTCCCCTTGTGCTGGACTTGAACATACTTTTACTTTGGCTTAGCCTATTCCTCTAGGCCTTCCACTGATTAAGCAGTCCAATCCCCACTTTAAAACAGTTCAGGTGAAACATAGGCCTCATTTAAGAGCAGAACTCACCCTTTGGTTGCAGGTGCCCCACAGGCGATTCTTCACAGCTTCGGGTGCCACAGCACAACTTAGAAAAATAAGGCAGCTTCTTCCTAGCTGGAACCAGGAGGTTGCCCCTGGAATAACAGGCAAACCTTGTACCCCCATCCCCTCAGGGATGGGGCACAGAGGCCAGTAACATTGGTCTCCACCACTTCACGAACAGCTTACTGTGTTCCTCTTTTGGCGGAAACACACACCTTTCCCTAAAAGTAGCTCTATATCAGAGCTTTAGGCTCCAAGATCCTGTGCACAGACTGCTGTGCTCCTCTCTTCAAGACTGCTCACACACAGCTGCTGCTCACTGTTCAAAAACTCTCAACATTCTAACCTAACTCCCAACTGCAGATTCCAATGTGGCTCATGCAGCTGAGATAGTTCTATGGTGATGTCATCCCTCAGTCTCAGCTGAGACTGAGAACAGAGTGAGACAGTTTGAAATCCATTTAACTGGAGTTTCACAGGCTGCCTTCCCTGCCTATCACTAGGTCTTATTGGGATTCTAGTAACCCCGGGTAACAGGGGGGTTAAATTTACTTTCTGGGATCTCCCTGTTAGGTAACTGGAGTACCACTGGGTAGTGAAGGACGTGGCACCCAAATTAGTGAGGCAATTGACTAGCAGGTTGTGGTCAACAGTATCAAAAGCTTTACTGAGATCCAAGAAGACTGCTCCATTTATCTTCTTAGCATCTATAGCAGAGACCCAGTTGTTGGTTACTTTCGCTAAAGCAGAGATTGTGCTGTGATTTGCCCGGAAACCAGACTGAGCTGGGTTAATGAGAGAAAAAGTTTCCAAGTGAGTTTTTAGTTGGTTATGGATCAGTTTTTCAAAAACTTTAGAGAGGATAGGCAAGATGGAGATAGGCCTATAATTATTCACATCGCAAGGGTCACCAGATTTAAACAGGGGGAGGATATGTGAGGATTTCCAACAGGAGGGCACAGTAGCAGATGTAATGGAGAGATTGAAGATATGAAGAATGGGGGCAGAGAGATGGGCATATCCTAATCTTAGGAAGAAGGGTTCTAGGCCATCGTCCCCTGCACTTTTTTTGATGTCCAAGTTAAGTAGAGAATCTTCTATTTCTTTATAGTTTAGCTCACGCAGTTGAAATGGGCAAGATGTGGTGCTAGATATTGGGGAAGGACTTGGTTGGCTCGTCGCAATGCTAGCATAAGGTGAGGAGTCAAAAGCTAGCCCAGCTGTGACAAAGTGGGAGTTAAATTCTTCGAGGATTAAGGATTTATTTTCCACCACCCTGCCATTTGAGACTATCTTAGTTGGAATGAAGGCTGCCCTTCTATAGATTTAAGTGTCCTCCATATTTTGTGTGGGTTCCCTTGTGCTTGTTCAAGGGTAGAGATGTAGAAGTTAGCTTTGGCAGAACAAATGCTTTTCACACAGGTATTCCTAGCTATTCTGAAGGCCTGCCAATCCGATGGTTTCTTGGTATGTCTTGCTTTTGCCCAGAGCTTATCCCGGGTTGTAAGAGCTGCCTTAAGATCTGGGGTGAACCAGGGGTGAGAGTTGTTTCATACCTTAACTTTGATGAGGGGGGCATGCTTATTTACCAGACTAGTAAGGTTGACATTAAGGACAGAGACTGCCTCGTTGACATCTTTGGCTAGGTAAAGATCTTGCCATCTAACCCTGTCTAGGTCTGAAAGGAAGTTTGCAGCAACGAACTTGCAAAAGGACCATTTTGTTATAAACATAGGCAGTGTTCGGACCTTAATATGAGATCTTATGCAAACAACAATCCCGTGATCACTCATATCATTATGGAACACAGCTGAATGCGAAATTTTATGTGGATGAGTGGTTAATATCACATCTAGAATGGAGCTATTGGCAGTGTTTAGGACATTGTTCCTTGTAGGTTCATTGACTAATTGCACTAGGCCGAGCTTGTCATGGAGGGATTTAAGACAGTGAGATTTAGGGGTTAGCCAATCCATATTGAGATCCCCTAGGATACCTTATAGCTTGTATGCTCTATGTAAGCTTCCATGCACTTACTAATTTAGCCTACTGCCCACTGTTACAGCAGGTAGGCATCTTAGACCTTGAACACTGAAACTTTGCTTGTAGACCTGCTTTGTCTCCATCACATGTTTATTACCTCAGCTGGAGGTGCGTTATCAAATCTTGTATTATATTTTGTATATATGGTATTATATGTGTTACTCTGTACTACTGCTATTTTTGTGCATCGTCCCTGTTGATTATGTTATTTTGTAGCCACATCTGTGGCCCAGGTCATGTCTAAAAATGGTCCAATGGATCAGTGCACTTACCTGGTTACCAAAGACATACATAAATAAATAAATAAATAAGTGCAATGTTCTACATTAGGCTCTGGGTACCCAGGCATTATGACACAGTCCCATTGCAGGCCTGACTGCAGAGTTGCCTGGGACCTTGCAGGGGTGCACTTGGGGAAATCTAGCAAGCTTGCAATTTAACCCCCAAGAGGCCATAGTTTGCTAGCACAATTTTAAAACTTAAACTCGAAACATGGAAATGGCAGCCATTCAAAGGCAATAATTGTAATCCAACTTGGAGAAACAGAAAATTCAGCCAGCAGTGCCAGCACTCACATGACCCTTGGATGCAGCAGACCAGTAGCAGGAGGGCAGTCCAGGAGAAGCAGGGAGCAGCACCCAGGAACAGGAAAACAGCCCAGAAACCTTGGATTCTTTTGAGCAGGTGGCAATGGTTCAGCCCTTCTTGTCTCACACCTTTGTGAATGCAGCTGTTTTCTATCAGCTCTCAAGCTGCAGCCCTTCTGGCTCGCACCTCTCTGGATTCAGAACCCCTCTAGCATCTTTTCTCTGGTCTCAGCTCTTCCAAATCACACCCATGATACTGGAGCACTGCACAGTGGCTTCCTGGTTCCCAAGGAGCCTGGACTCCAGGAGCAACTCCACAGTTCAACTCTCCCCAAATGGGTCAAGAGTACCTCAGCACTCGGGCACGCGGCTGTGGCTCCCTGTATCCTGATCCACCCCACTTGATAAGGGCTAGCTCACCCCTTACCTGGCTCCAAGGCCAGAACTCTTGAATGCAGCAGGGCCCCTTTAAGTCATACTTTCTGCCGAGTGCCCCAGAACAGTGGGTGAACCCAGGCATAGGTTCACAAGAAATGTCTTGAAGGAGTCCTGGGGAGGACTACCAGGGTTCTTCTGGATGATCCCTTGGGAAGACTCTGAAGACATCTGGCCTGGCTAGGCACCTCTCTTCTACTCATTCACAGCTCCCCTCTGTCCTCAGAGAACCTCTCCAATTAACTTCCCCGAGCCGTAACTGTCCCTTGGGTTTCAGAGAAAATGGCAGATTCCCATTGGTCCAAACAGCTGTGCTTGTCTTAAATTAATAAACATTAGGGCCCGTTGGTGCCTGATTGGCTGGATATTTGGGCACCGAGGGCATTGTCCATATCTCCTACCCAGGAGCCATAGCTGTAGGTCCTTGGGCACCTTGAGAGCTGACTGGTGGGGCAGAGGTCAAAGAATCACAAATATGGCTGCTGTTTTAAACAGTTTATAGCAGTTCACTCTTTAGGATACCTAAACAAGCAGTTTTTTAAAACTGCAAACTCCAAAATCTGGCTTCATAGTGAGGTAAAATAAAGGCTACTGTTTACATTTATGCTAAACTGCATTTATGTAAATAACATAAATGCTATTTCATAGCTTTTGAAAAATGTAAACATCAGCCTTTCATTTACAAAAAACAGCCTTGCCTTCTCCCTAAGATGTCTGCCAACTGTGTTAAGTGATGAGTCATGATGACATCATTGGAGCCAGAGCCAGAGACCAATATAGATTCATATAGGCTAACTAGTTCTTCTTTCCCTCTTTGTTTTGAATTGTCTTACTAGAATGATCAACACCATGTGTTAACATATGGATTATTTTGATCAGTACATGTAAGGCTATGATTTTGTTCATTTTATTTACTTTAACTTGCTGAAAATGTTTTGCAATCTAGCTGACTTTCTCTTTGGCAAACTGCAGAACAGTACAACACTTCAAATACCTGATGATCTAGTGGTTATGTGATGCCCTGAATTTTTTTTGTTAACCAGGAGAGACACACTATGCTGAAACCTTGTTTACAGATGTGGCCTGGCAGCACAAGGAAGTTAAGTGACTTGCTCAGGGTCACACAGTGAAGTACCGGTCTGGTCCAATTCCAAAGCTCATGCATTCTTGTTAATCCACAAAAAAAGCTCCTCTTGTATTCTTTTTCCAAGTGAACCCCCTGCATCTAGCCTGGCTTCTGTTGAACACCCCACCATCCATACAGTGTCCTTAGTACTGCCTGGGGCTGCATATGAGCTTGTGGTCTCATGAAGAGAATTATCACACCTCAGACTGTAATCGTATACCTCAGAGAGTTGAACATACCTACAACTATGCAGATCATCAGCTGGCACTGTTAATGAATACCTCCCAAATCACACTTAAGTCCACTTTTTCAATGTTTGACTTCTGCTCCCACAGTAAACATTGAGTGTATCACCACCCTTTGGCACAGTGAAGGCAGTATGTACAGTTCCCTTGTTGTGTTTTTGTTCCGCCTCATTAACCAACAATTGGGTCTTCATGGAAGGCCAAGCAATAAGCCTCAGGACTCACCAGAAAAACTGCCTTTCATGCCCTCATAAGGGCTATACTTACTATGGATAACAATATTATTAGCAGGAGAGGCATACTAATGCCTTGAGTGAATCCACCAGACTTCCAGTGTCAGTCTACTCCTTTCAAACAACATGAAGTCTTGCTATATTATGACAATTGCAGTTTGTCCCACCATTAGAACTGCTCTGGAGGTGAAAGAGTTAACTCCATTCCATGAATGGAACTTAGAGCACGAGCTCTAAAGAGAAGCTCTGTGTGTAGTTTCAAACCTAAACTGTCAGATTCTTTACTCTGCCTCACTGAACAGTCGCTCCGGAGATTTCTCCTACTGCTCGGTTCATTTCTCGGTTTAAACAGTGTTTTCTCGGTTCGATTCAACCGAGAATAGTTTTATTTTAACCGCAAAACCGATTGGTTCAAGCTCTGTCTGTGGTATCGTAAGTAATTCTTATTTTAATTCTGTGTGGAACTTGTAAGTTTTATCGGTTCGGTTTTGAACTGATCAGCTTGGGTTAAAACTTAAAGTTTTTAAACTTGATATTTTAGAGTGTGGTTCCCGGTTCTTATCGGTTCTAAAAAACACGGATTTCATTACGATTTTTTCCAATACCCGTGACACTGTTAGGAACCGATAAGGGTGTCTTGCCTGGCACTGACGTTTAAAGGGCAAGTTTTTCTGGTTAGGCTGGCATTATGTCTGAGAAACCCAAAAGAAAAACCGGGCCCACTGGGTTTCAACACTGTGATGTCTGTGGGGAAGTCTTTGCCAAGGCTGACCCACACACCACATGTGTTTATTGTCTGGGGTTTGACCACCTCCAGTCAGACTGCCAGATTTGTAAGAATTTCCCTGCAGCCACCCTGGAAAAGAGATTGGGAAGGCTCAGGGAACGAGAGGCCAAAAAGTCCGCTGACCTGGATGGCCAGCCCGGTTCGGTGCCAACCGAACCGGAGGGAGTGCCCTCTGACCAGGGCGAGACTTCCTCGGGCAAATGAAAAGCTGGCTCGGATGAACCAGTTCCAGTAAAGAGAACAAGAAAGTCAGCAGGTTTGGAGCCCAAAATTCTTACTCCAACTGCTGCAGAGATAGCAAGAGCTATTCAGATTGTCCAGTCACTTTCTCCGTTCCGTCCGAACCACTACTATCTGGTAAAAGGTCGGTTCGGTCGGTTCCATCGGTTCAGGAATATGATGTTGAGGAGTTTTATGAACCAGAGGAGGGGAGGATGATTATGAACAGTATGAATGTGACTTGGAGGGTCTGGGTGTGCCATTGAACCAGACATCTCCCCAGACAGACCTTTAGAATCTCCCCTATGCTTTCTGGAGTCCCCTCTCATTTTATGTTTTACAAAAAGTTGTTGAACCCTCCAGCTTCCTTTGGAGGAAGCTGTGGATGAGCAAGAGGAGCCTGATTTTGTAGAAATGATGGATATACCAGAGTCTAGGAGATTGTCTATTCCTTTGCATAAGTCATTTAGGAAACAAACAATAAAAATCTTAAAAACTCCTAATTCTGTGCCTCCTGTAGATAAAAAGATGGACAGGAGGTACACACTGTCAGGTCCTGATACAGAATTCCTTTCTCAGCAATGCAGTCATAGAAACATAGAAACATAGACTTTGATGGCAGATAAGGACCGCTTGGCCCATCTAGTCTGCCCATTTCCCCACCTACAGGATAGGTCGCAGATTCTAGTTAACCAACAGCCTATTTCTTCCTACCCCCCACAAGAATTGCCTTATGTCTGTCTCATGCATTCTTGAATTCTCCCACGGTTTTAGACCCCACAACCTCCTCAGGAAGGCTGTTCCATGCATCCACTACCCTCTCTGTGAAATACTTCCTCATATTGCCCCTGAACTGCCCCCTCTCTATCTTTAAATTATGTTCCCTTGTTCTTGCATGTCTCTTTTTCTGAAACATGCTACCCTCTTGGACTTTGTTGATTCCACTGAGGTGCTTAAAAGTTTCTATCATGTCCCCCTCCTTCTTTCCTCAAGGGTATACATATTAAGCTGCTTTAGTCTGTCCTCATATGGCTTCTCTTGCAGACCCTGCACCATTTTAGTTGCCCTCCGTTAGTAGTTCAGGCTGCAGCCTGTGATAAAGCTAATATTCCCTGGCTTCACATCCTCCTGACAAGGATTCCAGGAAGATTGATGCCATGGCAAAAACAGTATACATGGCAGCGCCCTTGGGACTCAGGCAAGCAAATTATATGGCTTATGTAGCAAGGTATCAGAAATCTAGATGGGATACTGTTATGAATTTAGCAAACAAGCCCTGGCCAGCTTGCTAGTGAGCTGGAGCAGGTGGCTGCCGATAGCATTGAGGCTTCTAAGGTGCAGTTTCATGCTGCTGTGGACTTTAATGATGTTTCCTCTAGAGTCATGGCCACATCTGTAGCCTGAGGTTGGCCTGGCTCAGGTGTGCTAGCTTGTCACAGATACCCAGACTAAGGCTATGGATTTTCCTGTGGTGGGAAATTCTCTGTTTGGGGAGCAGACAGAGAATTATATGAAGAAGATGGATGAATATAGGACTACCTATAAAGTGCTAGCCAAGGAGCGCAAGCCACTCCTCAGAGGCACACCCCCAGGGGTAGGGGTAGGCCTTTCCACAGGCCTTTTTACCAAACCCAGGCCTCCTCTGCTTATGCTCAGAGGGGGTTCTTCAGAGGCAGAGGCAGACGGGGCATGGGCAGGCCTGCCCCCACCCCTCAGCCTAAAGCACCTGCCAAGCAGGCACCCTGATGGGGTGCCCAGGGCCGATTCTCCTTTACCAGTAGGGGGCAGGTTGGCTTACTTCAGTCAGAACTGGGTGTCTTTAACTTCAGACAAGTGGGTTCTGGAAGTAGTAAGCCAGGGTCTGGTTCTCAGCTTCAAAAAGTTCCCAAAGATGAGAATCAGGTCTTTTCCACCTGCAAGCTCTTTAGAGACCTTTACTCTAGAAGCAGAGGTCTCAACCCTGTTAGCTCTCAGAGCGGTAGAAAGGGTTCCTCCCCTACACCAGGGCAAGGGTCTGTACTCCAGATACTTCCTTACCCCAAAAAAGACAGGAGAATGGCGGCCCATTTTAGACCTCAGATATCTGAACAAGCATCTTTTGAAACCAAAGTTCAGAATGGCAGCTCTGGCAATGATTTTACCCTCTGTAAGGCCAGGGGACTGGCTAGCTTCCCTGGACCTCAAGGATGCCTATTTTCACGTCCTAATCAGAAGCTCCCACCGAAAGTACCTCAGATTCAAACTGCCCTCAGGTCACTACCAGTTCAGAGCAATGCCCTTCAGCCTTACCTCTGCCCCAAGGGTATTCACAAATGTCTGGCAGTAGCAGTGGCTCACTTAAGGAGGCAAAGGATTGCTGTTTTTCCTATCTGGACGACTGGCTCATTGTAGGCCAGTCCCCAGAACAGGTAAAATCTCACCTGCAAGTCACCCAGCAGCCTCTCTCCTGGGCTTCCTGCTAAATCTACCAAAGTCGGTTCTGGAACCAGTTCAGGTACTCACCTTCATAGATGCAGAATTGGACACAAATCTGGCCAGAGCTTTTCTTCCCTTAGAAAGGGTAAGGAACTTGGTGGCTCTGGCCTCCTCCTTCACTCTGCAGGTCTCTCGACCAGCAAGGCACTTTTTGCAGCTCCTGGGGCACATGGCTGCGTCCACAGCTGTAGTGCAGGGAGCAAGATTTCAGATGAGAGACATTCAGTTTCACTTGAGAGCCTATTGGTCTCAGAGAAGAGACCCCCTTTCCAAGTTGGTCCCAGTGACCCGAACCTTGATCCAGGCCCTCCAGTGGTGGCAGGATCAGAGCAATTTAAGACTGGGGGTCCCCTTCATTCCCCTTTCTCACACTTTGACCCTCACTACGGATGCTTCCCTCCTGGGGTGGGGAGCCCACATGGGCGATCTCTCCACTCAGGGAGTGTGGTCCCCCCAGGAATCTCTGCTCCACATCAATTTGCTGGAACTCAGAGCTGTCTTTTTAGCACTTCAAGTATTTTCTGCTTCTGTCCAGAACAAAGTGATACAAGTCAGAACAGACAATACCACAACAATGTGGTACATCAGCAAGCAGGGGGGCACTCGGTCTTCGGCCTTGTGCACCGAGGCAATGAAGTTGTGGTCTCTGGCCTATTCCCTGAACACTTCACTCATAGCAGTTCACCTTACAGGAAAGGACAATGTCCTAGCAGATGCTCTCAGCAGGATTTCTCAGGGCCATCATGAATGGTCTCTGGATCCTCAAGTATTGGGGATAGTCTTTGCCAGATGGGGCACCCCTCAGATAGATCTTTTTGCAGCCCCAGACAATCACCAACTTCCACTGTTCTGTTGCAGGCCCCCAGTGTTGGGCTCAGTCCCTGGACGCCTTCTCCTGGATTGGGAAGGGAAGTTTTTATGCTTTCCCTTTCCCTCTCCTACTCAAGGTGTTAGTAAAATCAGATCCCAGCCTTGCAGGGTGATTCTGATTGCCCCAGATTGGGCCAGGCAGCCCTGGTACCCACCTTCTGTCCCTGACAGTCCATCTCCCCCTGTGTCTCCCCAGGAATCACAACCTATTAACCTGTGCCCAGGGGAGAGTTTGGTATCCGAACCTCAAATCCCTCAACCTCAAGGCCTGGCTCTTGAGGAGTTAGAATTTGCTGACCTACACCTCTCTCAGGGTGTTCTTGAAATCCTAAAGGCTTCTAGGAATCCTTCCACTAGGGCTACTTATAATTCTAAGTGGAAAAGGTTCTCCATTTAGTGTTCTGGGAAACATATTTCCCCAGAATCTGCTGATTTGCCCATTGTGTTAGATTACATGGTCCATCTTAATTCTTTGGGCCTGAGACCAGCTACCCTGAGAGTTCATTTGGCAGCTGTCTCTGCTTTCGCTTCAGCAGGAAAGCCATCCTCTCTTTCGCTCACCCTGTATTTTCAAGTTTTTGAGGATTACTTCATACTAATCCACCTTTTCGGGATCCGACCCCTGCCTGGGACCTTAATGTTTGCATTGCCCAGTTAATGCAACCCCTTTTGAACCTCTGTTTTCTGCAGAGCTTAAGTATCTAACTTGGAAAACTGTTTTCCTAGTGGCTATCACTTCTGCTAGATGCATAAGTGAGTTGCAAGCCTTGTCAGTAGAAACTGGCTTTATTTCTTTCCAAAGGGATAAGGTAGTCCTCAGGACTAACAGAAAGTTTTTGCCTAAGGTGGTTTCAGATTTCCATCTTAACCAATCTATCTCCTTCCAGTGTTTTTCACTGAACATTCCTCTTCTGGTGAGAGGAGATTGCTCAGTTTAGACATTAAGAGGGCCCTTAGTTACTATATAGAATATACCAAGGGTCACAGGTTCGAATCCCTCCAACTTTTTCTCACTTATGGTGAGGTTGGGAAAGGGAAACCTGCCAGTAAGAGATCAATTGCCAGGTGGATTGTCTCTTGTATCCAATTTTGTTATCAGAAACTGGGCAGAGATCCCCCCTCTGGCTTGAGGGCTCATTCTACTAGAGGTACAGCCGCGTCTCTAGCTGCTGCCAGAGACATCCCTATATTGGAGATATGTCAAGCTGCTACTTGGAAAACGGTACACACTTTCACCAAGCATTACTCCCTGGATGTCCAGGCTAGGAGAGATGCTCGGTTTGGCACAGCTGTGCTTCAGAGCCTATTCCCTAAGTAGGTTCTGTCCCTCCTCCATGGAGGTACTGCTGTGTAGTCTGCAATTGTCATAATATAGCAAGACTTCATGTTGTTTGAAGAAAAATTACTCACCTTAGTAATGTTGTTTCTTCTAATGGAGTCTTGCTATATTATGATCCTCCCAGCCTGCCCTCTCAGAACTTCTACTTGGGTAAAGGGTGGAGCCTAGTGTGGGCACTATTTTTATGCCTTTTTATGTGTTTTCACTCTTCTTGGGGTTTGGGGTGTGGTGTTTTTTATTTTTCCTTATATTTCTCTCATATTGTTAAATTATACTATTAGTTCTGGTCCCCTGACTTGAGTCTTTTGTTTTGGGACCAGCAATGAGTGTTAATATTTAGGTAGCCAGTTGGTTAGTGTAGGTTACAGCTTCCACACAGACCTTAGTGAGTTTTTGCTCGTAAAGATCTGACAGTTTAGGTTTGAAACTACACAGACAGAGCTTCTCTTTAGAGCTCGTGCTCTAAGTTCCATTCATGGAATGGAGTTAACTCTTTCACCTCCGGAGCAGTTCTAATGGTGGGACAAACTTCAATTGTCATAATATAGCAAGACTCCATTAGAAGAAACAACATTACTAAGGTGAGTAATTTTTTCTTACCTGTGATCTGCAGAACCCTGCAGAACAGTTCCCTGAAATCTCCTTCAGTACTTTTTAGTGCCCTACCCAACAATGCAAGCTGGTTGGCTACCACCCTTCTAAATCTTGAATGAGCTATACACAGCTCCCTTAATACTGTCCTAACAAATGTCAACACCCCCCCACCTGAGGATAATCTCCCTGCACTGAATTTAAGTAACACTTTAAGTGCAGCCCTGCCACTGAGTATTTGTCATCGCTGGCTGCTCTCATTCACAGTCAGGTAGTGATCATGGTGCTGACAGCCCTACATTTAGGCTAATTAAGGGGTAATGTGAGGAAGTTCTTTTTCACAGAAAGGGTGGTGGATGCATGGGACGGCCTACCTCAGGAAGTGGTGGATATGAATACAGTGCAGGGCTTCACAGGCATGGGATAGGCATAAGGGAGCAATGCAGATGAGTATGAATAAATAGGCCATTGACAGAGCAAAGGCCGATGGCACATTTATAAGGTAGAAAAAGAAATGGGAAGACTGGATGGGCCTTGCGGTCCTTATCTGCTGTCAGCTTCTATGTTTCTATGTTGCATTTCAGATCTCACAATGATCTGCTAAACATCGTCCTGTCTGTCTTCCCCTAACCTGAATATAGCTGTACCCTACTGGAATGGCCTCTTAGTCCTCTCTAGTATTCATTCTCTTCTGTTTCACTAAAACTGCGGAACTCACTACCCTTCTGCATCATGAATGTGGTTAGTACAGTCACCCGTGTCATTTTTACATATTAAAAATAAACATGATCTTCTGGTAAGCCATGCTGATAGCAACAGGGCACAGGGGGAAACATAAGCATTCCTGCCCATATAAGATCTAATCCACCTATGATTATGCACTATTAAAAGACATGCATAATGATTTGCACACCCATCATTTAATAGTGCCTAATCAAAGGTAGCCTAGATCTTTTAAGGATAGGAAAGCCTGTAATACCCCTTGTTCCCTGCTGCTATCAGCCTGACTTACTGGAAAGATTTGTGTATTTTTGATAAGTCAAAAAACCTGGGGACTGTACTACGTGCATTCATGATGCACAAGGGTGATGAGCTCACCAGTTTTTGTTGTGGGGAGAAGTAGTGAGAATGAATACCAGAGGGGGACTGAGAAGGCCACTCCTGCAAGATACTGCTATATTCAGGGAAGGGGGAAAACAGAAGGGGAGAAATATGAGCAGATCACTGTAAGAAATAAGATGCGGGGCTGCCAGCACCATGATCACTACCTGACCCTATTGTCCTGGCCAACATTCCACTTCCCATAAAACCAGTTCATGCAATTGTCCAAGGCTGAGTGTGGGTATTAATGTGTGAATTGTGGGGGACTGTGGGAGGCAGTATAGCATAGTGGTTTAAGGCTTTGAGCTGCAAATCTGGAGACCTGGGTTTGAATCCCACAGCCCCCACTTGCATACTGTGTGACCCCGAGCAAGTCAATTAATTTCCCTGTGCTCCCAGGTCGCACCTGTAAACAAGCTTTCAGCTTAGTGTGCCACTGCTGGCTAAACAATAGAAAGAAAAAAAAAGAATTGGCTGCCACTACACATTCAGTCACTTCACTACCAGTCTAGCATTGCTCATAAAGCACTTTGGGATACAGTATGAATGAAAGCATTATATAAATACTGATTCTTATTATTATTATTTCCCATGGATAAAGAAGATAAGACAAGACAAGCATATTTTTGATTTCCAAGAAAGTATGAACGCTGGCATTGGACTACAGAAGAACTTTTCTATAAACAAGTGGTGAATCTATGGGTGGTGAAAGGTGTGGCTGTAACCCCCCCCCCCATTGTAAAGTACTCGCTTGCTGCTGCTGCATTTCACTTTGTTGAAGAAGTCTGATTTATTGATTGTACAAATGTTTACATTCAAACATACTAGAAAAGCATAATAGCAGAAAATATAAACGTTTCATTAAAAGGTTAAAAATTGCATATCAAGTATGCACACAATCCCTGCACCCACCGCCCCCCCCCACACACACAGACATTGTAGCATCCTGGATCCACCATAACCACTAGACCACCAGGTCATTCAAGATTTGTACTGCACTGTGGTTTGCCAGTGAGAAAGTCGGTTGGATTAAAACACAATTTCAGCATGTTAAAGTAAACAAACTGAACAGAACCATAGCCTAACATGCATATTGATCTAAATAATGCACATGGTTTTGACAATTTTGGTGAAACAATTCTATACAAAGGGAGAAAAGAACTAGTTAGCACTATAGAGAGCCATATAGCTCTCTGACTTTGGCTCTGATGATATCACTTAACACATTTGGCGGCCATTTTAAGAAGCAGGTAAGGCATTTTTTTAAATTGGAAGGCTGATGTTACATTTTTAAATGCTTTGGAATCACATTTAGGTAACTTATATAAATGTAGTTTTAGCATTAACGAACTCAGCAGCCTTTCCTTTAGTCCTGTTTGAGGTCAGATTTTTGAACAGTTTGTTGTCAAACTGTTGTTTAGGTATCCTTTAAGTTCTTTCTGCAGGCAAACAGTAAACTTTTATCATTTATTGTCCCCAATAATTGATAACTGCACCCTGCCCTAGTGTCTGGTTGCAGAGTGGGTCTGGCAAAGACCTTCCCCCATCTGTCATGCCCTCCATTTTACTGTGACCCTAGGTGCCTGGCATTGCTGTTTTTATTTATAGCAGCCTCGCCTGCTCTTAAAGTGGTAGCACTCCCTTTTCACAATAGTGCCTAAGAGTGCTTTTAATACTTTTTTATTTATTCCCCTCTGCCCCTCCAGGTGTGTCTCCAGACCCCCACATAATGTCCTGGGATCCCCAGGGGTCAGAGTACATGGATAGAACTACTGGCCAGAACCGCCACAGTGGCTTTCAAAAGGGGTGCCATAGTGCTGACACTGGGCATGTGCACTCCACCATATCATAACATCCTGATGCAAGCTGCATGGCGATTCACTCCACTGTCTCACCCAATGTGCGATTTATTACTACTTCACTCCACTGGTCCCCATTCACAGGATTACAGCACCAGGAGGTGACGGGAGCATTAAGGAACCCCAAGCAGTACTGGGACTGGCAGCAGCAGTGAGTGGCTGGGAGGCAAATCAAGGTAAGCCCCACCTATGGGGGGAGTTAAACTCCCCTGTGCCTTAAATACTTGGCATCCACACAGAGTTCACAATAGAATTCAAAAACAAATAACCATCAGCAGAACATTTACACATTCTTAGTCTATCTAGACAAATTATTCCTAACTAGCATAGACAATCAGATGCAGTCTAGACTGGACAACATCTATAAACAGGAACACTCACTGAAAAGCTTTTCAAATTGCAGACCATGGTAATCACTTTAGGTATATCTTAGATCAAATATGTTGCAGTGCTCTGCTAAAGAACTAGGTTAGATTAATACCACAAGAACATTTTTTTACCTCCTTTTTACTTTTTGGGGTTGTATCCGCTCTGAGTGGGTCAGCTTTAGATGGGCACACGATAATTCTGGGCAGAGACCTTGGGGTGACATATATGACCTTGTGGACTACATGCATGGGCAATGTCAGAGGGATCCCCGGAGAGTCATAGGGGAGCTTTAGTAGAGGTTTAACAGTTCTCTCAGAGCTCTACAATGGCACTGGCACTTATTCAGCATCCAGAGTGCACAGGCCTGGTTCCTTGTCTGCCAATGAAGCATCCTTAGTAAAAGTGGGCACAACAACTTCCTCTGGCACTTCATTCATTTCCTCTGTCTCTACTAGTTCAGGCTCTGCAGGTTCAGGCTCTACAGCGTCTCCACCTTCTTGCTCTGGCTAGTCCTCGGGTTCTGGCTGGTCATCCAAGGGGACATTGTCAGTTGGCAATTCAGAGTCCACTGATACTTGTTTTGGAGGCTCTGTGGTGGGCATATTTGTCACATTACTTGCTGTTTCATGTGTCCCTTGCATCAGTCTAGCAAGTTCTGGGGTGGGATAGTAGAAGACTGGGTGGTAAACTACTTCTCCTCCTGATTCAGAATCTGAACTTTCTGGTTCCGGTGGCTCATCAGAAGTTATTGGGACAACTCCAGTTTGTCAAGCCCTTTTGCTTACTTAGTCATTTGCATGCAGCAGCTTTTGTTTCAGGAGGCTTGGAGGTGCAGTCTCATTCTCTGTGTTCTCAGTAGCCATTTGACCAATAGGCAACAAATGATTTCTGTATATGGTTTGGTAACTATTGGTACATCCCTCAGGATGAATCTTGTATACAGACATTTCCTGCAGTTTCTTTATTATGATATAAGGGTTACTGTCCCATATATCCACACTCTTATGTTTGCAATGAAGTCCTACATTTCTCATCAGTACTCAGTCATCAGGTAATAACTCTTGAGCCTTAACTTTCCTGTCATAGCTCTCTTTATTTGCACAATTTCTTTTTGCAGCAGTTTCAGCTGCTAACTCGTAAGCAGAATTTAATTGCTGTTTCAATTGTTTTACATGCTGTAAGTAGGTCTCAGCTTGGGTGCCATCTGCAGAGATGCCAAAACAAATGTCTTCAGGTAGTCTCGCTTCTCTGCCGAACATCAAACTATAAGGTGAAAAGCCAGTGGCATCATTCTTGATACAACTGTATGCGTGCACTAATGCACTCACTTGTTCCCAACATATCAAGTATAATTCAGTATCAATCAATATCTTTATTTATCCAGGTGGGCACCATTGAGCAAGCTCATTTACAAGGTGGACCTGTGGTCCTACAGTAATAATACAGAAAGACAATTTACAATAGTACAAACAGCAAAAATAACTGCTATTGTAGTAAAAATGCACATTTACAGGTAATATACATTGAACATAGAACTACAAGGAATCGTGGATAATGAACTTGTGCTGGATCGAAGCCCAAAAACCATGCATTTTGTAGTGGGAAGTGTTAGGGAGAGGGTAAGCATACCAGATAGAAGATATCAAGAGCATAATGTAGGGAGAGGTGGGGAATAGGGGCACAAGTGAAGAGGGCCCATTTGTTAGAGCAGAGTGAGGGACTGGGAGGGCAGAGGACCGTAAAAAAGGCGACAAAGTGATTTTTGCCCCAAAACGCAGCGACATATGGAGGAGAAAAGCTGCCATTGGACTAAGTGCAAGAGGAGGAATATAGTAGCAGGGGTATTACTGGGAGAGTCCTGGAGTTTGGGGCAGAGGGAGGTGTTGGATGGACGAGGGACTGAATATTTTTTGGGCAAAAGACGATAATTATCCCCAAGTGTGGTAGCATGTGCTAGAATCAGGCTGCAGCTGTTCAGAGCATCAAAGAATAAGATATGTAAGTTCGGCAATAAATCCTGTGGATCAGTTGGTGGACATGCTAGAGGCAGAGGCACACATTTCAGCTGGGGGGCAGCCATTTGAGGGAGGGAGGGAGGATAGTTAGTGTCTGGTAAAGCAGTTGCAAATTCTATTAAATCTCTTGGGCTGTGGGTCACCTTGTGGGTAATAAGGAGGCAGTATAGCACAATGGTTTAAGGCTCTGAGCCGCAAACCTGGAGATCTGGGTTTGAATCCCACAGCCCCCACTTGCATACTGTGTGACCCTGAGCAAGTCACTTAACTTCCTTGTGCTCCTAGGTCACAACTGTAAACAAGCTTCAGCTTAGTGTGTGTCTCCTGGTAAAAAAAAGAAAATAAAAATAAGGGGTAGTGCTGATACCGCAGAAGGATAGCAGTTCTTTGATTAAACGACTCTCGGAATCCCTCCTCTGGTTGGAGTGAATGCACTGGGAGGGGGGCCTCATAAAGAACAAAAGATTGTTTCAAAAAAAGTTTGGAAACTGTAGAGGCCTTCTGGTCTTTGGTAGGTTAGGCCTGTGCGTACTGTGAGAAATGGTCTGTAACTACAAATACATTGGCTATATTTTTGGAATCTTGTCCTAGACTGAGAAAGTCAATGCAGACGAGTTCCATGGGGGCACTAGTTATAATGTTCACCAGATGGGCGGACCTCTGCAGCTGAGCTTTCCTCTAAAGACATATGCTGCAGTTCTTGAAATATCTCTCTACATCACTTGCCATGCGAGGCCAATAGCATACCCTGAAAGGGTATGAAGTAGGGTGACAAGGGGAATCTCCATGAAGCTGATATGGGGGGGGAGGTCAGCAAGGATTTCAGGAAGTATTACTTCATGGAAAGGGTACACGAGGGGAAACGCCATGAAGCTGGTATGGGGGGGTCAGCAAGGATTTCAGGAAGTATTACTTCATGGAAAGGGTACACAAGGGGAAACTCCATGAAGCTGGTATGGGGGTTCAGCAAGGATTTTAGAAGTATTACTCATGGAAAGGGTACACGAGGGGAATCTCCATGAAGCTGGTATTGGGGGGGGGTTCAGCAAGGATTTCAGGAAGTATTACTTCATGGAAAGGGTACAAGAGGGGAAACGCCATGAAGCTGGTATGGGGGGGTCAGCAGGATTTCAGGAAGTATTACTTCATGGAAAGGGTACACAAGGGGAAACTCCATGAAGCTGGTATGGGGGTTCAGCAAGGATTTCAGGAAGTATTACTTCATGGAAAGGGTACACGAGGGGAAACGCCATGAAGCTGATATGGGGGGGGTCAGCAAGGATGTCAGGAAGTATTACTTCATGGAAAGGGTACACGAGGGGAAACGCCATGAAGCTGGTATGGGGGTGGGAGGTTCAGCAATACATCAGGAGTATTACTTCATGGAAAGAGTAAGGGAAACTCCATGAAGCTGGTATGGGGGGGTCAAGGATGTCTTGCATATTACTTCATGGAAAGGAAGCACCTAGGGGAAACTCCATGAAGCTGGTGGGGTGGTTCAGTATGGAGACATCAGGAAGTATTACTTCATGGAAAGGGCACGAGGAAACTTCATAAAGCTGATACTAAGGAGGGTTCAGTAAGGATGTCAGAGTGTATTACGTCATGGAAAGGGTACACAAGGGGAGACTTCATGAAGGTGGTGGGAGCGGGGTTCAGAAATGACACCAGGAAGTATTACTTCATGGAAAGGGTAGTGAAAAAATGGAGCAAGCTTTCACAGAGAATTATATGTACTAAAACAGTTGCCAGGTTCCTAATGGAGTAGGACAGACATATGAGAAGGATGTAAGTGGGACGGCTGGGCAGAGTAAGGGGAGAATGACTGCTGGAGGTATTTCACACTAACAGACAGGTTTTGGGCAGACTGGATGAGCCACGAGGCCTTTATCTGCTGACAGCATCTATGTTTCTATGCTTAAGCTGGTCTTGTGGTATTTTTCTGTCCTTGGCCTTCTATGTTTCTATGTTTAATTTCAGTGATTTGATGCAGTGAAAGATCTTTTTCCTCCTTGTCTCACTGCCAGATCCAACAAAGAGTTGAGTGACTTGAGGCAGTCAAGCAGTCTTATGGGCAAAGCAATAGAGGAAAAAGTCACAAATACAAACATTACTTGCTAAAAATGTAACATTGTAATTACCAAATATTAATTTTTTTTTACAAGTAATTTGTTACAAATATTAGTTACATTAAATTCAAATAAAACTACAAGCAACACATTACTGCCCAACACTGTTAGTTTCATAGTGCAGTGTTACTATCTGTCCTATTAAAAAGCAATTTTTTTACTATGTAGGTTTTTATCCTCCTTGACAGGATAATCTGTTTTTTAGGGTCCTTACCTGGTCATCCGGTGTTGCCCAGAGATAGTCCAGCTTTTAAGCCATTCTGAGAGCTCATGTGCTAAAACAGATTACATAAGATCATTCGGTGTTTGGCTGCGTGTCAGGTTACAAACAAGTTTTAATGTCATATAGACAGACCTTTGTTTGTAAACCAGTCAGTCTGGGAAGTGTAAAGTATGTAAACAATAATACCCAACAGGGTGGGCTTTATTGGGAAATACCAGATCACCCAGGGGTGTAATGAGGCCAGACTTCGCAGGCGGAGGGACTTATAGCCCCGGAAGGTCTGGAATTTCCCAATAAAGCCCACCCTGGAGGGTATTATTGCACTTAGAAAATGGGCTACATGTGACATTTTCCTTTGCACTTGGGAAAATAAAACAAATAAAAAAAAAATAACTAGACATAAACTAAAAGTCTGTGCTGTTCCATCTCCTATCCCCCCCAACACACAGCAGTTTTCATAAAGCCATTCTGTTGTACCAACCCCCCCACACACACACACACATCCTAGTCAAGTTCTTTTCAACTTTCCCAAATCTGGAGACACAGAAACTGCTGTATTACTGCAGCTTCATTTTCCATGTATGGGAGAGGGATTTGAGAGACTGTTTCTGTAATGGAAATGTGAAAGAGTAACTGCGTGACCCAGAAGTATTGGTGAGGGGGGTGTCTGTGGGACATCATGCTTACTCGATAGTCTGTTCAGTCAAACCCCCCCACCTTGTGTAACATTATTATTTAAATATGTTTAATTTTCTTTTAATCTTTAATGCAGCACAATGTGTCCAGTAGTTCTATCATGAGCGAGACCTACAACAGAAGGTCGGGAGCTGCTGAAGATACAGGGAAGAATATAGAGCTGGCACAAAAAAAAAAATTTAAGCACACAAAAAATGTCTTTCTTTTTTTCCCACTCTGTAATAAGGGAGAAAGTATCAGTGTGTCTGAGCTGACTGCGAGATTGTGGTGTAGCGAGTTGGCTCTGAGGGGAAACTCACTGATAACTGACAGCAGCAGGGCTCAGAGACAATTATGTTTTTTTTTTTTTAACTCACTGGTAACCGATGGCAGCAGGGCTCAGAGAAAAGGATGTTTTTTATTTTATTTTTAACATTACATAAAGTGGACATTGTGTTTTGAGGTTTTGATGGTGTTCACTTTTGAGCAAGGCTACTGACATTAGAGAAAAAAATGGCGGGTGTCTTGATTTAAAATTCAGGGTTCCCAATGATACTGTAAGTAATGGGGTACCCCGAATTGGCACTGGTTTTTTGTGGGCATCTACTGAAAAATAAATGCTTGGCTGACTATAGCTTTCAGCTAATCAGTATCATTTATTTTCCAGGCACATTTTCTAAAAAACCTAGATAATTCATTTATCAAAAACTGGTCAAAGCATATCATAATACATGACTGACACAGAAAGGAAAATGGGAAGGTATTTAACTGGATAATAATTATTTCCTATCACTTTTAAAGTCTTTTCTGACATTACTAATGACTTTGGAGGTGGAGGAGCGATGTACTCATAAGCAAGGCCACTGAACATGAGCAGGATATGAGACTAGTCGTACCACCACGAAGGTACTAGACTTCAGGTGGGCAGATTTTCCCAAGATGAGAGAGATTTTCTGGGAGGTAGTGAGAGGGTGGGAGGTGATGGGGGGAGAGATGGAGGATCTATGGAAAAAAATCAAGGGGCGCTCCTTAAAGCATCAGAGGAATGTGTAAGAAGGGTGAGGAAGAACAAGAGAAGGAGAAGACCACTGTGGTTCAATAGGGAAGTGAGGGGACAATCGGGGAGAAAAAAAGGGCATTCAGGGAATATAAGAGGATGCAGGGAAAGCTAGATAGGGAAATGTATAAATAGAAGCTGAGGGTGGCAGGGCAAAAGATTAGGATGGCTAAAGCAGAAACTGAGGCGAGAATTGTTAGGCAGGCCAATAGGGGGACAAGACATTCTTTCGGTACATTGGGGAAAGGAGAAAGGCAAGACAGATGACAGAAAGGATTAAGGGGAAGGGGGGATTGCAGGTAGAAGGGGATTTTGAGAAAGCTGAAGTGCTGAATGGTTGCTTCAGCTCGGTTTTTATGATGGAGCTGGATGGAAGGGGACAAGCACTAAGTGAGAAGGAAAAGGGGGAGGGGTGGATCCTAGCAAAATCAGTGTGGAAGAGGTAAAGGAGGAATTAGGTAAGTCGAGGGTGGACAAGGCCATGTGACCAGATGGTCTTCAACCTAGGGTGCTCAGGGAATTAAGGGAGATACTGGAGGAACCATTGGTGGGGTTGTTTAACTCGTCTCTGGATACAGGGTAGGTACCAGAGGACTGGAAGAAGGCAGACATGGTGCCAATTCATAAAAGTGGCAGCATAAAAAAGCAGGCAGTTATCCTCCGGTCAGTCTCACATCCGTGGTGGGTAAAGTAATAGAGGCAATATTGAAACAAAGGATGGTTAGATATTTGGAAGAGGGGGGGGCTGCAAGACATTTGGCAGCATAGTTTCACTCGGGGGTGGTCATGTCAGACAAATTTGATTTAATTCTTCAATGAGGTGATGAGGGTGGATGAGCAGAGTAGGGCAATGGACATGGCCTACCTGGACTTCGGGAAGGCCTTTGACACAGTGCCCCACAAAAGGCTGACTAATAAGTTGGGGAGTCTAGGGGTGGGGCAGAAAATAGTAGGATGGGTGGAGAGCTGGATGATGGGGAGAAGCCAGAGGGTGGTGGTCAATGGGGTGCACTCTGGGGAGACTGGGGTGTGCAAATGCCAGGAGCCTTAGCAACAAGATGGAAGATCTGGAGGCTGTCATGGTGCAGTCAGACCTGGACAGTGTGGCCATCACTGAAACCTGGTGTAATGATAACCACGACTGGGAGATGGCCATACCTGGCTACAACATATTCAGAAGAGACAGAGCAGGCAGGAAGGGAGGAGGAGGGCACTGTATGTGAAAAATGACATAAGGCCACAGAGATCCAGGAGGAACAAAATGGGGAGAGATACTGTGGATTAAGCTGGAAAGGAAAATGGGGACAGCCATCTGCACAGGTGTGGTCTATAGACCACCAGCCCAGGAGGAAGAAACAGATAGGAGTTGATGCTAGCCATCCAAAGGATGGCAGACAAAGGTGAGGTAGTACTGGTTGGAGACTTCAATATTCCAGACGGAACTGGAGCATCCCAGCAGCAGCATCAACTAGGAGCAGATTTATCCTGGACTCCTTCAGGGTGCCTCTCTCAAGCAACTGGTCATGGAACCAACTCGGCAGAAAGCAATACTGGACCTTGTGCTCACAAACAGGGACAGTGTGGATGGGGATAACAGTGGGGAGCACCTGGGGAACAATGACCACCAGTCATTGTGGTTTGAAATCACAGAAAGAGCAGAACCAAACCACACAAAAACACGTATCCTGGATTTTAGGGGGGCAGACTTTGGGAAAATGGGGAGATACTTGAAAGAGGCATTAAGGGGAATGGGACAGGAATCAGGGGTTGAGGAACAGTGGGCAGTATTTAAAATGGGGATTACAAGAACAACAGAATTATGCATTAAGCAGGTTAGCAAGAGGAAAAGGAAGAGGAGACCATTATGGTTTTCCAAAGAGGTAGCAAAGAAAGTGAAAGCCAAAAAGATTATATTCAGGCAATACAAAAAGACACAGGCAGAAGGGGATAGGGAGGAGTACCAAGAGAAGCAAAGGGAGGCAGGGAGGTCAGTAAGGAAAGCCAAAGCTCAGACAGAACACATTGCAAAATCAGTGGGTAGAGGGGACAAAACCTTTTACAGGTAGATAAGTGAAAAAAGAAAGACAAAGGGAGGGATAGTGAGACTGAAGGGGGAGGATGGGGGCTGCGTGGAGGATGACAACAGTAAAGCTGACATATTGAACAGGTATTTCTGCTCAGTCTTTACTGAGGAAGAGGAGGGTAATGGGTCTGAAGGGGTACAAGGGGTGAGAATGGTGCAGAAATGGACACAAGTCCCTGTACAGAAAGGGTCCTGAAGGAACTGGAAGTAATAAGAGTTGATAAAAAGCAATGGGGCCAGATGGGGTGCAAATCAGGTCCTTAAAGAACTAAGAGAGGTGGTGGCTGAACTCTGGCTATCCTGTTTAGCCGATCACTGGAAACAGGGGAGGTACCCAAAGACTGGAAGATAGCAGATGTAGTCCCCTTATACAAAAGTGGGAACAAAGAGGAAGAGGGGAACTACAGACCAGTCAGCCTCACCTCGGTAGTGGGGAAAATTATGGAAGCACTACTGAAGGAGAGATTGGTGGAACATCTGGTTGTCAATGGACTACAGGACCCAAGGCAGCATGGTTTCACCAGGGGGAGGTCATGTCAGACCAACCTCGTTGAATTTTTTGACTGGGTGACTAGGGAGGTGGATCAGGGGAGGGCAGTGGACATGGCCTATCTGGACTTCAGCAAGGCCTTTGACACTGTGCCACATAGAAGACTATTACACAAACTGGAGAATATGGGTGTGGGCAGGACAGTAGTGTGGTGGGTAGGTAACTGGCTGGGTGGCAGGACACAGAGGGTGGTGGTAAATGGCTGTCACTCCACAGAGGGAAGAGTGACCAGTGGGGTACCACAGGGATCAGTGCTGGGACCGGTCCTATTCAACATCTTCATCAGTGACATTGTGCAGGACCTAGAAGGCAGAATTTCACTGTTCGCTGATGACACAAAGCTCTGTAACAGAGTAGACACACCAGAGGGTGTAGACAGAATGAGAAGGGACCTGCAGAAACTTGAAGAATGGTCAGGGGTTTGGCAGTTGAAATTCAATGCAAAGAAGTGCAAGATAATGCATATGAGGCACAGAAACCCTGGCACAATATATCAATTGGGGGATGAGGATATAGCATGCACCAAGCAGGAAAGGGATCTTGGGGTTATCATCTCTGATGACCTCAAGGTAGGGAAACAGTGTGACAAGGCAGCAGGTAAAGCAAATAGGATGCTGGGATGTATAGGCAGGGGCATCACCAGCAGGAAAAGGGAGGTCATAATTCCGCTATACAAGACACTAGTGAGGCCCCTCCTGGAGTACAGTGTACAGTTCTGGAGACCATACCTACGTAAGGACATAGACAGGGTGGAGAAAGTTCAGAGGAGGGCAACAAAGATGGTGCATGCATTGCATCAGAAGTCCGATGAAGAAAGGTTGAAAGAACTGAACATGTACTCCCTGGAGGAGAGGAGGGAGAGAGGGGATATGATAGAGACATATAAGTATCTCACAGGGAGGAACAGGGTGCAGGAATACACTATTTTTAAGCAAAAAAGATGTTCCAGGACTAGAGGGCATGGGATGAAGTTGGAGGGAGGACGATTCAGAGGAAACATGAGGAAGAATTTCTTCACAGAACGGTGGTGGACAAGTGGAACACCCTGCCAGAGGAAGTGGTGGGGGCTGAAACAATCACGGGATTTAAGAATGCATGGGATAGACATAAAGGAATTCTAGAGGTCAGGGGTAAGGGGCAACAGACTTCTAGGAAAACATAAACTGAACTTATAAGCTCAAATGGGCAGACTGGGTGGGCCATAGGCCCTTATCTGCTGACACTGTCTAAGTATCTATGTATCTATGTATCTATGTGTCAAGGGGGGTCCCTCAGGGGTCGGTGCTGGGGTCCATTCTGTTTAACATCTACGCAGTGACATAGCGGGGCTTCAGGGAAGGTCTGCCTTTTCACAGATGACACAAAACTTAGTAACAGGGTGGACACCCGGTGGGGGGTGGAGGCAGTGAAGAATGATACAAGGTTACTGGAAGAGTGGTCGGAAACATGACAGCTGAAATTCAATGCCAGGAAATCCAAAGTGATGCACTTGGGGAAGAGGAATCTAAATACCACATACACACGGGGGGGTGGGGGAGAAAATGGCAGCAACCAGTCAGGAAAAAGATCTAGGGATTATAATTGCAAATGACCTTAAGGTGGGGACCCAGTGTAGCAAAGCAGTGGGCAAGGCTAACAGGATGCTGGCATGCATAGGGAGAGGGATAACCAGCAGAAGGAGGGAGGTGCTTATGCTACTTTACAGCTCCACGGTAAGGCCACACCTGGAGTATGGGGTACAGTTCTGGAGGCTCCATCTAAGAAAGGACATAGATAGTATGGAAAGGGAGCAGAGAAGAGTCACTAAAATGGTGTATGGGCTAAGTGGGAAGTCATATGTGGAGAAGTTAAGGGAACTGGATTTGTATCCTCTGTAGATAAGAAGGGAAAGGGGGGTCAAGACTTGAAACATTCAGGTACGTGAAGGGGATCAATAAAGTGAGGAAGAGCTTATTTACAGGGAAGGTAGATACAAGAGCTAGGGAGCATGGACTGAAGGTGGAGAGGGGAAGGTTTAGTGGAAATGTTAGGAAGTATTACTTGACAGAGAGAGTTGTTGAGCTCTGGAACAGACTGCTGGAGGAAGTGGTGAGGGCCAGTACAGTGCAGGGTTTCAAGAAGGTCTGGGACAAACACAGAGGGTTGTCAAGGGGTGGACAAGGGGAATCTTGGGGGGGGGGGGACAGGTAGAGAGAGGAATGGGCAGACTCAATGGGCCAGGAAGGCGCTTTTCTGCCATCATGTCTATGAATCTATGATTTACAGTAATTAAAGTAATGAAATTCTGCTTTCAAGACTTAAAATTCCTGGAATTGCACCAATGATTTTAGTCTGATTTCTGTATTTTACTGGGCTTCTGCTGTCTTTCTGTTAGTATGTACATAAATAATCAGATTAAAAGAAGCCTTAATATACAAAGGAAGCAACCTGAAAATAGTACAGAAAGCAATTATAAGAAAAATACAGGCTCTGTAGATTTACTGATCTGGTACAAAATACCAAATTCTGTGAAGTTCTTTGTTTTTAGCAGTGTGCAGGCAGTCCAAATTTTGGGCTTTTGCAGGTTTTCCAGTACAAACTGAAAATCAGTGGCCTTGCTCATAAGTCATAAAAAGGGGGTGGGGCTGGGGCAGGGTTTGGGATATGATTTAATATCCAGTTGTCACCTCATCCAATGGTGGCAGACTTATGAGGTAGGGAGGTTGTGAGATGTGACACTTTATGAAAGGAGAAAGGGGGAAGGAGAGCCTGATGTTGCCATGTTGCTAATATGATGGTTTTGAGGGAGGGAAGGATACAACATAGACATGACTCAAGTAAAAATTATCGCAAACATGTCAGAAATTGCTTATGACCGGTGTTTATGTGTTGAATTGTTATGGCTCCAAGTCTTGTAAATTAACATGCAAATGTGTATCTCTACTGCTGATTGTTATATCCATCTCCAATTTGTAAACTGGTGTCTCTTATTGTATGTAATTAACTCCAGGTCACCCCTGAAAAAGGGACACTATGCCTCAGTGGGCTTACCCGGTTAACAAAATTCTCTCTGGCTTTGCCACTGGACCACTTGCCTGGTGCTCCAGCTTCCTATCCGCACGCTCCCAACGTGTCAATATTGGTGGGACACTTTCCAAGCCATGTCCTATCCTCTCTGGGGTTCCACAGGGCTCCATCCTGGGACCCCTACTCTTCTCGCTATACCTTAACACCCTGCCCAATGCATGCACTGGGAAAATTTTGCTGTATGCAGATGACGCTGTCATCTTCGCCACCGACCGTAACCCCACCTCCCTCCAGGTTTCCCTGCAACGTTCCTATACTGACACTGAAACCTGGTTTAAAGAGCATAGACTGGTCTTAACTCTTAAAAAATCTAAAACCATGCTCTTTGCCCACCCTCAAAACAAAGCTTACAACTCCCCTCTCCGTATCCTCTCCTACTCCAAACAGCAACTGGAGCAAGTCCACTCCTATAAGTACCTAGGGGTCTCCTTTGACTCAGTCCTCACCTACCACACCCACATCGAAGCACTTGCCTCTGCTACCAATATACGGCTTGGTATCTTGTACCGCTACAAAAACTGTCTTCCCCCCGATGCCCTCCGGCTTGCAGTTATATCCTCTATATTATCCCTAGTTGACTATGGGCTGTCTGTCTACGGTGCTGCCAACACGACTGCCCTAAACAAAATCCGCCTCACCCTAAATAAGTCTTGCAGGCTAATCACAGGGGCCCCTAGGCTGACACATACGTGCCAACTTTATGACATGGCAACAGTGCTAAACCTTGACGAACGGCTGCAATACCAAACTTGCCTTATAGCTAAAAAAACCCTGCTAGGACTTTCTCCACCCGGGCTGACATCCTCCGTCCTCCTAGCCCAACCTCTAGTCAGCACTCAGACCTCCTGCAAGGCCACCTTCCTGGTTCCTCGATCTAGGACCTCACATGGACAGAGGTCCTTCCGCCACAGAGCCCCTTCCTGGTACAACAAGCTCCCTCTCTCCATCTCAGAAATCCCCACTATCTCCAAATTCAAAACTGCGCTCAAAAGCGAGCTATTCAACAAGCGCTGCTGCACCTGTGCATAACGGGTGTACATACATCCTTTGCCCTGACAATGCCCACTGGGCTGCACCCTCTCCGTACTGCCTTATTCCTACCACCTACATTACTGCCATATCCGACTGCCTACCTTCTCTCAACTGTCAAGAACGTACCATGTATGATAGAGTCTTAATATACTGCTTGCTAAATTGTCCTACTAGTATGCACTACTGTTACCAAATCAAACTACCTACTGTGTTGTCCTTGTCACATGTTTTGTTAACTCTGTAACTAATACCATGTAACTTGATCGACTGTTTCGCTTTTGCAGATGTCATACATTTATGCAGCTAAACCCTGTAACCAACCCTTTTGTCTACAATACCTGAATCTGCACCTTATAATACTATCAGTGTAACCTGTACCCTGGATCCATGTATGCCTGCATCTTTCTGCTCTTGTTCTCTTATATTATGTATTTTTACTTGTACTATCTTCTCTTCTCCTGATGAGGTACCTTTGGAAATGAGCCTCTGGCTCAAAGGTTGTAAACTGATTGCAATATAAAATAAAATAAAATTCAATAAATAAATGTAACATAAATGTGGCATACTCGTCATTGGGCATACCTGTGATATACTGTAGGTGGGAAGAATTTCCAACAGTCCTCTCAAGTGATCAGAAAGAGTTCAAACATTTTCTGAAATGATACAGGCATACAGATGAACTCACTGTGGTGAGCAGATTTCACTCTGGTAGAAGGCACAGGCTTACCTATTATTAGTCATCTGAAAGCTCCTCCTTATCATGTGAAAGGGGCTGATTGTAGAAAGCCATGGTTCTGTGGGGCCCCCTGCAGTGTCCATGCTGTGTCTGGATCATAGAGGCAGCTGAGGTTAATGTGGAGAGCCTCGTATACACAGTCATCAGCTGGGGATTATGTGCCCCAGACTCAGAGCTTGTTTTGGGCCTGCTTCTCAAGCAAGTGAACAAAGAGAGGCTGACCCTTGTGGCTGACATAATGATGCTTATTGATAGGCTCGCTCATAGGGGACTACCTTGTGACTCCCCAGAGTACAGAAGTAAAATTTCACTTAGCACAGGAAGATACCAGATGCCCACTGGAAAAGGGAACCCTAAGCCAAAATCGCACCTTCTATGAGGAAAACATAAAGTTCTGTAAGTGGGTAAGGTACTATAGATCTCAGTGTGAGACTAGAGTTTTTTTTTTCTTTCTTCAAACTGTCTTTTTATAAACTGTATCTATTTTGCATTCCCTAGTGTGTTTTATCATAACATTTAAATATTTAATATACTATGTGACTGCGCCGTGTTTTTCGTAAGAAAAATCCAATTTTACTGAGCAATCTGATGTTCTGTTACCAAAGAACATGATTACAAAGTATAAAAGTAACCTGTATCTGATGTAGAGCAGGTGAGATGTTCCTTGAAAAGACTACCAAGGTGCTTCTGAGGCCTAAGTCTTGCACTGGGTGAGCAGTGGCCAGTGGTGGAATGAGAACCAGCTAGAAATACCCTAATAGTCAGCAAACTGGTGGCAGCGTTGAACTACAAGAAGCTTTCCTTTTGGCCTTGTATTTTCCTCACCTTCCTGCCCATATAACACCTCTGCCTGCAAAGTTTTTTTTTTTTTTTTAAATAATGCCAGCTCGAACTGGCCAGTTGGTTGCTCCCACATTTTCAGGGACACTTGCCATCCCAAACATTTGGGGCATAAAGCAGGGGTCAGCAGGTTGCACACTTGCCTCTAGGGCTGGAAGATGGGAAGGTTGTGTGTTCTAGCCCCCACAGCAGGGACTTGGGGTTAATCCTAATACTGACGATGTAAGGCAGTAAAAGGTGAATGCTGCACACCTGAGGTGCTGTCTTTTGGATGAGATGTTAAATTGAGGTCCCGTCTGCTGTTCTGGTGCTTGCTCACGTGGACATTAAAGATCCCATGGCACTTGCTGAAAAGAGTAGGGGAATTTTATTAAAATATAAAGAATTGTGCATACAAAACAAAATCATAACGTTCTAGGAATTCATAATAAAAGTGACAACACAAGGTCAAAATAAATCAAAATAGAACAGTAACTATACGAAGAAAATACTAAAACAAAAAAAAAGAAAAGCAAGCTTTTGTTCAACTGCATGTCAGTTCAACCACTTTGGTAATCATTACGGGTCAAATTTCATTAAAACCATACTTGATACCCTTAAGTGTCTCATAGTCCCTGAAATGCTGCATTACAACACTTGTGTTTAACAGTTCCACTCTCACTGGCATGCATCTGCATGGTCTCCATAAATCTTCAACAGCAGCGGATTGCATATTAGTACTTTCAGTCATATAAATGTTCTTCATTGCTCTGTGAATCATCCCAGTGACTGCCTCTGGAGTACAGTATTTTTGCTGGATTTGTAAAGTACCTCTGGCCTGCCAAAGATAATACTTGCAGCAAGCAAAACATATTCATAAAGCAGATTTATGACATGTTTTCCATGATCCTTGGTATGAACCTAACACTACTATGTGATAACCCACCTTCCTAAATACAGGCTTCTCTCAGGTCCTACTTATCTGTTGCCAAAAGCATTTAGTGTAAGGACAGTCCAGTAGGAGGTGGGCTTGAGTCTCAGAAATGTTTGCGCAGCTTTCTCTAGGCCAGTCTCTCCCCTTTATCCTCTTATGGTTGAAAGAACCTTTTTACTGCCATCCTACCATGGATACTTAGCCATGTGATATCCCATATTAGTCTGGGAATGCATTGATTCTGTAGCTGGGTAACAGCCTCTGGCTCTTTCCTATTAGGGTAGTTCTTAAGAACCAACGGCTGTGAAAACCATGTGGACATTATATGGGAATGCAGTTATTTCCTGGAACAGGAGCCAAGGTGACCAATTGTTATTTTCCACAATCTAATCTTCACCAGAGCATGATAAACCTACTGAAGGGTAATATGTAAGTGATCTCATAGCCTGCTCACCCAGGACCTGACCTGCTATTTTACCCGCTGTGGAGTAAGTCAATCTAGGAACAAAGATACGTAGAGTTTATCTACCTCTCAGGTACAGGAGAGAACCTGTAGCATAGAAACATGGTTATAAAGAAAACAATGGGGTTTACCATCTTCATCCCCTCCGTACTCTCTGTAAGTGGCTTCGCTCTTAATATGGTTAAGCCTTCTACCCCACAGGCCTTGACAAAACTAATGTAAATTCTTGTTTCAGTCATAACTGGAGGTGGAAATACTAACTAATGTACAGAAAAGGGATCAGTAAGGATTTTATTAAAAAAAAATTTTTATTTAGATAACGATCCATTTTTCAACAGCAATAACTTATTTTTCAGCCGTTTGTTTACTTTCATTCCAATTTTCCAGGCTCATATTTTCAGATCCAAACTTAACTCCTAATATTTTAATAGGCTCCTCCTTCACATGTATGTCTGCCATTTTATCACCGACCTTATAATCACTCGGTGTGCCAGTCAGCTTCCCTGAGCACTTATTAACATTTATTTTGACCCCAATCAAAGCAGAAAATTTCTTTAGTGTCCTGAACTATTAGGTCATAGCCTTTATCCTGTATAACTATGCATAAATCATCTGCATAGGCAATGGTCTTGATTTCTGGGGAGTCAGGAGTTAGCTGAATTCCTTTAATATATGGGTTCTGTTGCAGGAGTCTAATCAGGGGTTCTAGTGAAAAGATATATGGGGGCTCAGCGGACACCCTTGTCTTATCCCTCACTTTACCTAGATCATAGGATCCATACTTGAGTTCGCTTAAGGGAGTATAACAGCGTCTTTATATAAGCTTATTACCTATTCAACATACTGCACTGGAATACCATAGAAACAGAATTTGATGGCAGATAAGAACTGCTTGGCCCACCTAGTCTGCCCATTTCTCTACTTAACGGATAACCTGCAGATCCTAGTTAACCAACAGCCTACTTCCTCCTACCCCCCACTTGAATTGCCTTATGTCTGTCCCATGCATTCTTGAATTCCCCCACTGTTTTTGACTCTACGACCTCCTCAGGAAGGCCGTTTCATGCATCTACAACCCTCTCTGTGAAGAAATATTTCCTCACATTACCTCTAAGCCATCCCCCCTCTATCTTCAAATTGTGCCCCCTTGTTCTTGCACATCTCTTTTTCCTGAAAGATGCTACCCTCTTAGACTTTGTTGATTCCCTTGAGGTATTTGAAAGTTTCTATCATGTCCCCCCTCTCCCTCCTTTCCTCAAGGCTATACATCTTAAGCTCCTTTAGTCTTTCTTCATATGTCTTCTGGTGCAGACCCTTTCTTTGCTCCCTAATGTACCTCTAAAAGGTTTTATCCCCCTTCTTAACCAAGTTGGCTATCTTTTCCTCAGTTTGGGCCTTTGCTATTCTGACTGCCTTCCCCGCTTTCTTCTGCTTTAACTGGTACAGTTCTCTGTCCTGCTCCTTCTGTGTTTCCTTATACTTCCTGAATGCTAACTTTTTTCCCTAACCTTCCCCGCCACTTCTTCTGAGAACCATAGTGTTTTTTTCTTTCATTTTGATTTGTTTATTTGCTTCACACAAAGGCTTGTTGCCTCTGTGATGGCGGTTTTGATGTTTCCCCATTGTTGTTCCACCCCACCTTCTTGCCTGTTTGCTAGTGCTTTTCTGAGGCACTCTCCCATTTTGACAAAATCAGCCCTCCTGAAGTCTATATCTCAGTAATACTTTTGACAACTGTGTATGAGGAACATGATCAATAGCTTTCTCTTGGTCAATAGCCAACAGAAACCCTTCCACTAAATGCTTACTTCCTCACTCCAAAAGTTCTCTTACTATAAAAGTTATCAGCAATATTCCTCTGTTTTATTGCACAAGTTTGTGAAGCAGTAAGGACAATCAAAGTGACTTCTAAGAGTCTCTGGGCCAGACTTTTTGATAGAATTTTCTGGTCAGAGTTTAATAAACTCAGTGGCCTCCATTTTCTGATGTCTGATGTGTTTCCCTTCTTAAAAAGGAATATCAAGAGGTCTGCCTTCATAGCTGGGGGTGCATCACCTGATTCTAATATTCATTATATAATACTTGAAGGACAGGGCTAAATATGCCAGAAACATTTTATAACACTCTGGAGGTAATTCATCTGACTCTGGGGCAGTGTTATTCCCCAGGGGCCAGATTCACAAAGCTTTGTCCTGGCGCAGACATCGTTTGTTTGGCACAAACTGGGTTTTGCACCACAGTGGTATTCTGAAAAGCCCAGTTTGCACCTGCAAAGTGGGTTTACGATGGGGCAAAGGTTTGAGAGGCCGCAATGCAAATGAGGGGGAAGTGGATCTGCATATATGTACAGTCACCATTTACTAAGTATTTTCTCCACACAAGAGCCTTTTGTGGAGTTCCTTTGCATGGATAAAATACCGCTGAGTAAAACCACCTCTTAATTCCGTGCAACCCTAGTGGTTGTCGGAGATAATGCAGGACACCCTCCCCGACCCACAACATCATGTCCCTTGTAGTCCAACATTATCTCCCCTCTCCCGATGTCTGATCATCATCCCCATTGTAGAAAAACAATTTCTCTGGTAGTCCAGTGGTTCCCCCCCTTGATATCCGGTCACCCTCCCATTATTCAAAAAAAAATATCCTAGTAGTCTAGTGGTCTCTCTCTCTCAATGTATGATCACTGTGCCACACACTCATTCACAGCTCAGTCAGTGGCCAGCCAAGGAGGTGAGAGGAGGGCTGCTCTGGATGCTGGCTGGGGATCAGGTTGGGGGAAGTGGGGTGGCGGGTGAATGTCTGATAGAGAGGGGGTGTTGGGGTCCACTAGACCACCAGGGTTATGGTTTTCCATATTTCACTGGATGGGAATCAAGGATGGGGAGTAACCGGGCTACCAGGGAACACTGGGAAAAACATACCGGAAGGGTGATCAGCAGTTGGGGAGGGGGGAGGGACCACTAGCCTACCATGAAATTTAAGTACTAACATATTGGGATAGCGATCAGAAATCAGGGGGGGGCGGAGGGACCACTAGACTACCAGGACATTTTTTTTTTGACTAACGGGAGGGTTGTCAGACATCGGGGAGGAGGGAGGAGCCACTAGAATACCAGGAAATATGTTTTTGAATAATGGGAGGGAGATCGGATATCAGAGGCAGGACCACTAGACTACCAGGACATATCTTTTCGAATAACGGGAGGGAGATCGGATATCAGAGGCAGGACCACTAGACTACCAGGACATATCTTTTCGAATAACGGGAGGGAGATCGGATATCAGAGGCAGGACCACTAGACTACCAGGACATATCTTTTCGAATAACGGGAGGGAGATCGGATATCAGAGGCAGGACCACTAGACTACCAGGACATATGTTTTCGAATAATGGGAGGGTGATTGGACATTGGTGAGGGTGGAGGGACCACTAGACTACCAGGGAAACTGTTTTTCTACAATGTGGATGACTATTGGACATCAGGGGAAGTGGGAGGGATCACTAGACTGCCAGGGAGACTTATTTTTATTATACGAGGATGGTGATCGGAGAATAGGGGGGTGACCACTAGACCACCAGGGAGGCTTTTGTGTACATACGGGAATGGTAGGCCACGTGGGGTGGATGCAAACTCCCTTGCAGCCCATAATGAATGTGCAAATGGCCAGCTAATGCCTTGCATGCCCAGTGGTGCTCATTTGCATGGCTGCTTTTGTGAATAACAAATAGCGCACCAGCACTATTCATTGCGGGGCCATTTAAGGGAATGCAGGTCAGGTCAGTGCTAGCATACCTCTCAACTGTACCACATTACGAGGAACGTTCCTCATTTACTTCACAAAAGCTCCCTGTTCCACTTTGTGAGGACTTGTTCCACATTCAAAGCAAAAATCCATAGTAAATGATGCAAAAAATATATTATTCAATTATTAGCAGACTTTCTGAACATGAATGCAACATTTTAACAGTATTTTGAGCTTCTTAGGTAAACATTTGATTAAGTGTTCCATATTTTACCCATTTGTTCCACATTTTGACAGGCAATGTTCCACATTTGGGGGGACAGAAGATTGAGAGGTATGAGTGCTAGTGGGGTTAGAGGTAGCGGTAATGGAGTTACTGCTGCCTCTACCTAGCCCTATTCACAGTTGGATGGCGTCCTACACTGTCCATCTGTAAATAGCATGTTTTACCACCTGGGCAATCGCAAAGTACAGTGCAAATGTCTGTGCTGCACTTTGCGATTTTTTGTGAATCTAGGCCCTGATATTTAATCACCCACTCTACTTCAGCAACCTGCATAGGGTAAGTTATCTGGGTCAGAACATGGGCTGAGATTTCTTAAATATTTAGGTCTGCAAGTACAGATGAGTCCCATTCTACGTATCTAGTTCAGTACCAAACGTTTCTAATACATGGTTTTGGACCATTTTCATGATGTCACCTGAGCAGGTTACCACAATCCCATTCCTTCTCCTGTGTAGGGTAGAAATGACCCTGTGTTGAACAATATCTTGACATCCTGAACATTTTCTAAGTGTTGTGATTTTCAATGTGTGCTGAATTTTAGCTCCTGTTCTATGAAAATGGCTCTTTCATACTGGAACTGTTTCACCTCTCCTTTAAACATAGAAACATAGACTTTGACGGCAGATAAGGACTGCTTGGCCCATCTAGTCTGCCCATTTCCCTACCTACGGGATAGGCCGCAGATCCTAGTTAACCAACAGCTTATTTCTTCCTACCCCCCCACAAGAATTGCCTTATGTCTGTCCCATGCATTCTTGAATTCTCCCACAGTTTTAGACCCCACAACCTCCTCAGGAAGGCTATTCCATGCATCCACTACCTCTCTGTGAAATATACTTCCTCACATTGCCCTGGAACCGCCCCATCTTTAAACTGTGTCCCCTTGTTCTTGCACGTCTCTTTTCTGAAAGATGCTACCCTCTTGGACTTTGTTGATTCCACTGAGGGTACTTAAAGTTTCCTTCACGTCCCCCTCTCCTTCTTTCCTCAAGGGTATACATATTAAGCTCCTTAGTCTCTCCTCATACGGGCTTCTCTTGCAGACCCTGCACCATTTTAGTTGCCCTCTGACTGCCTCTATCCTGTCTATGTCCTTGCGGAGATGGGGTCTCCAGAACTGAACACAGTACTCCAGATGGGGTCTCACCAACTGTCTGTACAGAGGGATAACAACTTCCTGTTTTCTGCTGCTGATGCCTCTCCCTATGCATCCCAGTATACCCCCAGCCCTCCCTACTGCCTTCTCACATTGCTTTCTAACCTTAAGGTCATTTGTTGTTGTTACTACCCCCCCCCATTGTGTATTCTTCCCCTGGGTTCTTGTTTCCCAGGTGCATTATTTTGCACTTCTTTGCATTGAATCCTAGCTGCCATACTTCTGACCATTCCTCCAACCTTGCCAAGTCCCTTCTCATCCTTTCCATGCCTCCTTGTGTATCAACCCTGTTGCAGATCTTTGTGTCATCTGCAAAGAGGCATACTTTTCCTTCCAGTCCCTCTACAATGTCACTTATGAAGACATTAAAAAGGACTAGACCCAATACTGAACCCTGTGGTACCCCACTAGTAACCCCTCTTTCTTCAGAGTGGACTCCATTTACAATTACCTTCTGTGTCCTGTTGTCCAGCCAATGTTTTACCCAGGCTACCACCCTGGGAACCACTCCCAGGCTGGTTAATTTGACTATTAATCTTTTGTGTGGGATTGTGTCAAATGCCTTGCTAAAGTCTAGGTAGGCCATGTCCACAGCCCCTCCCTGGTCTACTACTTTGGTCACCCAGTCAAAGAAATCTATTAGATTCATCTGACATGACCTTCCCGCTGTGAACCCAATGCTGCCTTGGGTCCTGTGCCCCACTGGCCTCTAGGTACTCAACTATTCTTTCCTTCAGAAGTGACTCCATCACTTTCCCTACCACAGAGGTCAGACTGACAGGTCTGTAGTTTTCTGCATCTCTCTTGGTCCCACTTTTGTGAAGGGGAATCACATCCGCCTTCCTCCACTCCTCAGGTACCACACCATCCTCCCATGATTTATTAAAAAGAGTAGCCAGTGGTTTCACTAGTTCCCCACTTAATTCCTTTAGAATTCTGGGGTAAATTCCATCAGGCCCCATTGCTTTGTCCACCTTCAGTTTTAGGAGTTCTTGCAGAACCCTTTCTTCTGTGAAAGGACTGGGATCGACCCCCCTATCAAGAGTGCTTCTGTTAATTGGATTAGGCACTTCCCCTTCCTCATTTGTGAATACTGAGCAGAAATATTCGTTCAGTATCCCTGCTTTTTCACTGTCCCCTCTGCCCACCCACCGTTCATTCTATTCAGCCTCTCTATCCCTCCCTTTGTCTTTCTACACTCGCTGATGTACCTATAAAAGGTTTTATCCCCCTTCTTAACCGAGTTGGCTATCTTTTCCTCAGTTTGGGCCTTTGCTATTCTGACTTCCCTGCTTCCTTGTGCCTTAACTGGTACAGCTCTTTGTCCTGTTCCTTCTGTGTTTCCTTATACTTCCGGAATGCTATCTTTTTCTTCCTGACTTTCACAGCCACCTCTTTAGAGCAGCTTAGTGGCTTTTTCTTTTGTTTTGATTTGTTTATTTGCTTCACACAAAGGCTTGCTGCCTCAGTGATGGCAGTTTTGATGATTCCCCATTGTTGCTCCACACCTCCTTCTAGCCTGTTTGCTAGTGCTTTTCTGAGGCACTCTCCCATCTCACCAAAGTCAGCCCTCCTGAAGTCCAGTACCCTCATTTTTGTATGACTTGACTCTGTAGCTGAGTTTAACGTGAACCACACTGTTTGATGGTCACTCATTCCCAGATGGCAACCCACTTCTAGATCTGAGATCCTCTCACTGCCCCCGTTTGAGAGTACGAGGTCTAAGATTGCTCCCTCACGAGTGGGTTCCGAAACTAACTGTCTGAGGCCTGCCACCTGTAGGGCATCAAGAATGTCCCTGCTCTTGAATGTGGCTGCAGCAAATGTGCTCCAGTTAACATCTGGCATATTCAGGTCTCCAATCAACAGTATCTCCCCTTTCTCTGCCATTCTAAGAATGCCTTCTATCATATCCTTGTCCATTCCCTCCCCCTGACATGGGGGTCTGTACACAACCCCTGTGCAGACTGTGGTGCCCTTTCTAGTCTCCAAGGTGACCCACAGTGCCTCCTCTCCTCTCCTCCCTATTTACTCTTTTGTTCAGTTGCTTTTATCCCTTCCTTTACATAGAGAGCTACTCCTCCCCCTCTTCTCCCCTGCCTGTCTCTCCTGTAGGTTATGTACCCTGGTATGTTAACATCCCAGTCATGGTTCTCTGTGTACCATGTTTCTGTGACTGCTACAATATCCAGGCATCCCTCTTCCATCAAGGCCACCAGCTCAGGGAGCTTGTTGCCCAGACTACAGGCATTGGTACTCATTACCCTCCAGTTCCTGATGGCCTTTCTCCTTTTTGCCCCATCCCTGTCCTTCTTGCCTTTGTCACTTTCTCCATTTACCCCTGCCCTTCTCCCTATCATCACCTGTATGTTGGTGTTTACCGCACTTACTACCGTGATTTTTCTGGGGGGGCTAGGATTTCCCTGCTCCTTTCCAGTGCCTTCTCCTTGGCTAGTTTAAATACTTGCCAATGAAGCATTTAAACCTATCACCTAGGATCCTGGTTCCCCTCCTGGACAGATGCAGCCCATCATGCCAATATAGGCTTGCATCACTCCAGGTGGACCTCCCGTCCCCAATGAAGCCAAATCCCTGAGCTCCACACCAGTTTTTCAAACACTGATTGAATCCCATGGTGCGGAACATCCTAGCCTCTCTTACGCCATAGATGGGCAGCACCTCCGAGAAGGTTACCGTGCGTGCTACTTGTCTAAAGCCCCTCCCCAATTCCAATTAGTGCTCTCTATCTATTCTGTCAAATCTGTGTTTTCCTCTTGTATCCTTGATGTTAATTTATGTAGCTTAGCCATAAGATCTAAATAATTGAGATATTTGTTTTTACTTTTACTATGATCTCATTTTTGGAAAACATAGAAGTTGTCGGCAGAAAAAAAACGCCAGGTGCATCCAGTCTGCCCGGTTTCCCTACCTGTCGTGGTGCTGGTGCCAATAGTTGGTTATCTGCTTAAGCCATTTCTTCCAAAGAAGCTTAAAATCCCTCTTGAAGTCTTCCCACCAAGCTAACATGTCGTCATAGGCTGGGAGCACTGAGCACCTAGCCCTTAAATAATCTAACCATTCTACCTGCATATCATTCTGTTCTAGTAATGTGATATTTAGCCTCCATGACTTATCGCTATAGGGCAGGGCCATTCCGGTGTGACAATGGCACAGTACCGTGAAATGGTCTGAGGTTTCTATTGTGATTGTCCTTGTCATGTTCACATGTAATGCTGCAGACAGAAAAAGAAAATCAGTTCTTGTATGCAGGTTTCCTTTTGTGAAAGTAGCACTATTTATAGCATACAAGGTCACAAGGCCATCATGCAGACCTGTAGTTCTAATCATATCTTTCAGATACAGCAGAAGGTCAGGGGCTCAGCAGGTGGCACACTTGCCTCTGAGGCCCAGAGATCAGAAGGTTTGGGTTCTGTCCCCACACCAGGAACTTGGGTTAAATCCCAATACTGACACTGTAGTGCAGCATGAAGGGGGTGCTGCACTCCTGAGGTGCCATCTTTCAGAAGAGACATTGAACCAAGGTCCCATTTGCCTGTTTTGGTGGTAGTTCAGGTGGATGTTACAGATCCCACGGCACTTCTCAAAAAGAGTAGGGGAATGTCCCCATTACCCTGGCCAAATTTCCCCCCCATTCACTAAAAATACCGCCAACAGCTTAATCTGGTTCAAGGTCAGTTGGCATTCATCTGTATCCCCCTCCCCTGGGTTGTGCCTGAAAATAGGCAGAATTTGTCTAGTGCACTTGCCCAGTCAACAAAAACAAAAAAATAAAAACATTGTATCCCTATAAATTTTATGGGGTTTCCCCCGTATCATTCAATGACAACTCATAGTTAAAATACCCTCATAGCACTACCAGTTTACTGGTGTGTAGAGTAGGGGCATACTTCATGAAAAAAGGCGACCCTCACCACTTTTGTCTGTGGGTCGTATAAGTTAATAAGATGGAGGTTCCTCCTTCCATGTTCTACATCTAATCATAGAGTCTTGCCTGGTTCAACCTCCACCAATTTTTGTACCTTAAATGTGACTATCTTGAACAGAATACCAACTCCATCATGCCTCTCAGGGCCTTGTGACCAAAAGGAGGCCCCAAATGGCCATAATTTCTTCATGGCTGAAATCTCAAAAATGTTTTAAACCAGGTGTCTTATACAAACACTATGTTGCCAGGTAATAGTTCCAATAGCGACATAGCTGTCATTCTTTTCCTCTACACCTTGACGCTGTTCACATTTAAGGTTACTGGTGAGCTTGTGAGTCTGATACACATGATATATTAGTTAAGGGAGTGGGTCTCTGTAGCTGCTCTGACCTGAGACCTCATAGTTCTATGACTCTTTTATGTAGCCAAGGTCTCTGAAACTATCTCATCCCAGACCAACGACTGGTCCCATACAGACAATGTAATGGAGGAAGTCTCTGAATCAGTCCCCTTCTCCTCTGTATCATCTTATTTACTTGTCAAGGATAGAGATACATACCTGTTAGTCACTGAAGTAACTGGGGGCTTAACTGTTTTATTCATAGCTTTTTTAATGATGGCCTCTCTTCCTAGAAGCGATTACTTTCCTAACCAATTCCTTTGTGGGAGGAGGAGGAGGAGGAGGAGGAGGAGGAAGAGGAGGAGGAGGAAGTCTTTTTGGAGGTGGATGCAGTGGGTCTTTAGGGAGAGCCATCTGTGCTACCTATGAAGGCCCCTCTGTGTCTGTTCCCCTGGGATTTGGGGGGGACTGGGGTTTAGTGGATATAACCTCCTTAGTATCTCCTGGATTAGTACCTGCCACTGTCTCCATCTCCTCCACAGGGTTGAGGGCCACAGAGGCTTCTGGTCCCACAGATGGGCCAAGAGGTTTCTCCTTCTCAGAAGCCTGCTGAGGTATTGCAACATCTTGAAGTGAGTCAGCTCTGCCACCACAATAAATCTGTGAGCTAAGGCTTTAGCTGACCCTTGTACTTGTCCTTTTACTAATTCCTCCTGGCTCAAACTCCCTGTTCTGTTGTGCAAGGCCCAGAGGCACTGCCTATACGAGTGAACCTGTTCCTCACACAAATTACACATGAGCAGATTTGGACACCCGAAGCTAACATGTCCATATTCAGAATACATGTTGCAGTGGTCCGCATCACTGGTGGTGCTCAGGTAACTTCTGGTTCCACATTTATAGCATGTACATGGTTGGCCGGGGTAGAAGCACATGCCTCTATCTATTCAGAGACAAAAGCTTCTTGGCAAATGACAAACCCCAGTGCTGGTCTGTTTCAACTTAACCTTAAACTTCCACACCCCCTATTCAAACCTGTTCCTTGTCAATAATAGGTGTTGGATTTTCCAGGATTTCATATCTCTGTCTGTTCTAGTACACAGTGTCATGTCTGAGATGCTCACCCTCTTATTTTCAAACAGTATCCAAACCTGCCATCAAGACCATCACAGTATTGTTTAGGAATAAGAGGGTGAGCGTCTCAGACATTGCGTACTGGCTCAGCGATGTGAAGTCTTGGAAAATCTAATACCTATTATTGACAGCAAGCAGGTTTGGAAAGAGGGATAGAGTCATAGGTTCATAGGTAGAAAGTTCAAGTCAAGCGGCTGCTAGAACCATAACAGACTTGCCACTTATCAGTGGAAATATACCCTTGTTGCATCTCCCATATGCACATCTAATAACTTTTTGAAAGATGCCATACTAACTGCTTCTACTACCTCTACTGGAAGTGCATTCCAGACATCAACCACTCTGACTGAACCACTGTCCCCTCCTAGGGCATTTTTATATAATTCTCCTTTTAATTGATAATGATGAGCTCTGGTTGCCTTTCCCACATCTGTCTTTCTACATAAACTGGCAGATTCCCAGATTACCTCATTATTCCACACCTTATACACGTAACACAAATCTTCTCTGGTTTTCCTATAAGCCATGGAATACAAATCAAGTTCCTCTAATCTGTCATGACATGGTTTATTATTAACCATTATAACTTCTTTTGTTAACCTTCTCTGCACTCTTTCCATCATCTTACTACTATCTATACTTTGTGAGGTAGATAAGGAGGCCCCATATTCCAGAACTGGTCTTATCATGGTTCTGTACAATGGGACCAACACCTCTGCCCTTCTACTTTTTATATTCCTTAATATATTACCCATAATCCTATTTGCCTTTTTTACTGCCTCTCAATTACGTATGTCAAAACTCAAATTATTGGTAATAATCACTCCCAAGTCCCTTTCGTTCTCAGTAGTAGATATGATTTTGCCGTTAATTTTTTACTGTGCTCTTGTATTATTTGACCCAAAATGCATGATCTTACATTTGCATTTGTTGAACTTTAGCTTGTGTTTGTTTGCCCATATCTCTAACTCATTAAGCTGTGTTTGAAAGTTCTTAATTGATTCTGCATTATTTTCGATGGCCCCTACCTTTGTATCGTCTGTGTACTTTCATTACCAGACCCCACTGGATACTTGCATACTAGATACAGAGATAGCAAACAGGAGGGATCCCAAAATCGACCCTTGGAGGACATCACTCATCACCTTCCCCCAATCAGACAAGTGGCCCCTAATTTGCACCCTCTGTACCCTGCCCTCCAGCCAAAATTTTATCCATAATGCCAAAACTTTATCCACCCCTATTTCAAGTAGTGTCCTTATTAAACTTTCATGGCACACTGAATCAAAAGCTTTGGTGTAATCCAGGTACCCTGATCCAGTGCCTGGCTTATCGGTTCAAAAAAGTCTTGTAAATTACTAACACACGATCCACCCTGCATAAATCCGTGTTGTGAAACATCTATGACTCCTAGTTGTCTCACATTTTCTTCTAAATGGATTTTCACAAAACTTTCCATTATTTTACCTACTATAGAAGTAATGCTAATCGGGTGGTAATGTATATCTCCAACTTTATGTATTGGTGTAATGTGGGCAGCCTTCCGCTCTTTTATCACAATAGCATGTTCCAATGATTTATTGAACAATAAGGCCAGGGGTCCAGCCAGTTCATCAGCCAAATTAATTAGGAAGCATGGTGAAGTTCATCAGGGCCACATGATTTATATTTATCTAGCGCTATTAATTTGACATGGACCTGCTTATTCGTTATACCAGGACTACTGATCTCTTCATTTTCACTCAATTACATCTTCATTTTGTTTGTGAAGTCATGACCTTGAAACACACCTAGAAAGTAGGTATTACATGTATTTGCCATATCTATTGCTTTGTCTATTACTGTATGTTGTCTCCCTCCTTATAAGTTATTAATCTGTTTATGACTATTTCTCAGACTTCCCACATAGTTATAAAACTGTTTACAGTTTTTATTTCTAGCTAAATTTAATTCTGCCTTGGACTTTCTTATAGCCATTTTACAGTTTTTTTACATGCTGCCTGTACTTTTTCCCTCTTTCCAACATCGGATGTTCCCTAAACTTTTTGTATGCTTTGTCCATTAATTTAACTTTCCTCTGTATTCTTTTAGTAAACCATTTGGGTATTTGGCTCCACCCATTTTATCTGTCTACTGTATGTCTACCAAAGGGACACATCTCTCTATACAATTTTGAAGCTTAGTATTTATTTTGGTCCATATATCCTCGAAAGGCAAATCCTGCAGCTTTTGTTTCCACTGCCATTTGCACAGGTGTTTTTTTATGTTTATATAGTCAACTTTAACATAGTTTCTTATTTTTGTTTTACCAATTATTTTGAGGGTATCTCCTAATAGAAAACACTTCACCATGTTGTGGTCGTTAGATCCTAAGGGTTGTAGAATCTTAACATGGTCTATTCCAGCTTCCATATTGCTAAAACTAAATCAAAAATATTGTTTTCGCTAGTGTTTTCTTTTATATACTGCTCTAGGCTATTACTTAAACATAGATCAATACATATATTTTCTAATTGACTAGTGCATTTTAGTAGGTCCCAGTTTATTCTGGGAAAATTAAAATCTCCCATCAGAATATAATGATCACTAATATCAATATTTTCCAGCATATTAATAAATGATGTATTCTCTGCTTCTACTAGACTCTGGGAATGGTAACACACACAAACACAGGGTTACTGTTTTATCCTAGTTCTGATTTTAATCCATAACTGCTCTACTTTTGAATTTACCTCCTCTGTGAAATTGATTTCATGTGCTTTCAAATGTGAGGCTACAAAAAAATCCAACCCCTCCCCCTTTTTTATCCTCTCTTTCTTTGTGGAAAAAAATCATAACCCTGGATATGTTGGACCCAATCCTCTGCCTTAAGCCACGTTTCTGTTATTCCACATATATCTATATCTCTAGAAAATAAAAGGTGTTTTAACTCATCCAATTTGTTTAATACTCTGTGCATTAACCAGTAGGATTTTAATTTCTTGCCCTTTAGTTTCACCAATGCGTTTCTCCTTTTTAGCCCTTACTTCCGTCCTATTTTTCTTGGATAACCTAATCTCCTCATATACAATATGTTTATCTATGTTTATCAATTTATATGTTTATGCAACTGCCCATAATTCTCCCCCACTCCACACTGTCTCCACTCACTTCTCTTACCTCTCACCTATCCCCCTCACCCTCCTACTTGCCTTTTTCTGACTGCCTTTGTATTCTTCTCTCTCCCTGATGCATTTTTCTGTCCACCGATGGCACTTGATTGTAAATATAATCTTTATGTACTTGAACTGTATTTTTATACCATCTCTGTTAGTGGTTAAGCCTTTCCTATGCACTGTATATTGGCTCCTCAATCTATGTTTTGTAGTCGTGTCATTTTGTATCCCTCTATTGCTGTAACTCTACGTTATTACCCTGTGTATACCTTTACAATGTCCTGCATTCAATGTATTATGTGGAGCCCTCTGTAAAAGAACCTCTGGCTCAGAGGTATGTCTGATATTTCAAATAGAATAAAAGAAATATGTAGTTCTTTAAATTTATTATCTATGCTAAAATTGGAACATATCGAAGAAACCCCTCTCCCCTCTCCATTCAGTTTAAAGTTTAATCAATCTTCGCTTTAAGAATCCACCCCAATTCATTACTCTCTTTTCTATTTAGATATAGTCCATCTTTGCTGAAGAGAAACAAGCTGTTACTGAACAGTTCCCATGACCTAATGCAATGCAACACTTGCATAAGGTACCGCCTTCTTAGCTAGTCATTTACTCTTGTAATTTTTTTAATTTTTTTTTCAGTAGCCCTAGGTACTGACAAAAATTCAGAAATAAATCACAGTGCCATTTGTGTTTCTAATTATTTTTTCTATTTTCATGAATTCTAAGTACATCTGGTCTTCCCTAGTATTTCTTAGGGCATTGGTCCCAGCATGAATTACTATTACTGGTTCATCTTCTTTTCATTTAATCTATCTTTGGTAACAGTGATGATACATCCCCTAGGGTAGCTTCTGGTAGATAGGTACTTGTAATAGATTCCTTATCATCCCTTGTTGTGTATACATCCATGTACTTTATTACTTTATTATATATATATTATATACTTTATTACCCAAATGCGCTCCGGCTCTCCGTTACGTCTTCTGTATTGTCCCTTGTAGACTATGGTCTACCAGTCTATGGTGCTGCCGACACGACTGCACTCAAAAAAATTCACTTAACCCTGAATAATACCTGCAGATTGATTACTGGTGCCCCCAGGCTTACACACACCTGTCAGCTGTATGACAAGGCTAAACTCCTTACCCTGGATGAACGCTCGAGTATCAAACCTGCCTCCTCACAAAAAAAACCCTACTTGGGCTCTCCCCTCCTGGGGTGACGGCATCTATCCACCGGATCCCACCCACTATTGCAACACGGTCATCCAACAAGACCACTCTAATGGTCCCCAGATCAAGAACCAGCCGTGGCCAGAGGTCCTTCTGCTACAGAGCCCCATCCTGGTTTAACTCTCTCCCTGCCCTCATCACCAATGCCACCACCATCTCCAAGTTCAAAACCACCCTTCAAAACCAACTCTTCAACACTCGTAGCTGCTCCTGTCTCTGAAGGCAGCCTCCACCTCGACTTCTCATGACAACGCCCACCGGGCGGCTCTCCACCTAGCCCTCCCACCACCTCTTCCCGGTACACTGTACCTATGTCTAACCTGGCTAGTGCCAGCTGTTTCATGGTATGCCTATTAGATTGTTCAATTTTTGATACCAACTTGTGTAACACCTGTTCTCAATTACTTGTACCCTGTAACCTAAATGTATTTTGTCTGACCTCAGTGTGACGTGGCGCCTCTGATGAACACCTATTTTTAGCAAACCTGTGCTATGTAACCTAAAACTCTATGTATGTCTTTAATGTGACGAGGTCCCTTTGGAAACGAGCCTCTGGCTCAAAGGTTGTAAACTGATTTCACAAATAAAAAAATAAATACTGAATCACCCACAAAGAATACTCTGTTTTTTTCCTTTTGGCTTTCTGTTTATTTATTTAGAGAGGTATCAGAATTACAAACCTTTGAGTGAGAGGCTCATTTACAAAGGCTCCACATCAAATTACAGACAGTACATACTAGTGCTCAGAGATACAATACAGAGGCAGAGATGGGCAGTAATTACAGGCATATACAATAACTAAGCAGATGCAAGCATTAATTTTACAATGGCAAGAAAAAATCCTGGACTCTGATTGGTCAGTCTTGGGCTGGACCCGTGATGTTATCCCAGCACAACATCACGGGTCTAGTCTCAGCCTCACTGTGAACCTGTAGATGAATATCTCCTGGAGCATCTCCTTGAGCATTTGCTTGATTGTTTCATCTGCTCTTAAAAACCAAAAATATTTTTCCACACAAAAACATCTTTAAAATTATTTTTTTTATTCTGTATAACAACGAGCCATTGTATAATAGCAATAATGCCCTCCAGGGTGTGTGTCATTTGGGATAACGTGCCGCCTAAGTTGTTGGACGCACTTGGCCTGTGGCCTTGTGCCCAACTACCTGAGGCGTGACATTATCCCAGCATGACACACGCCCTGTTGGGCATTATTGCTTAAGTAATATACAGGCATTCAAAATCCTGGGAGTGAAAACAGAAGGAGTGCAACATTCTAAGGGTAAGCAGGATGGAGATCCTTTGTCATAGCTCAAGAGCAGTCATGGACTCATTAGGTGACGGTCTAGAGCAGTGGTTGTCAAACTTTTTTGGTCTGGGGACGCCTTAGCCAGCTGTCAGCCATGTCGGGGACCCCTATCAACAGGATACAGATTTTATACGTCATTGCAAGTTTTGTACCGCTGTTATACATACTGTACTTGCATTAAAAGCTACCCCAAATAAAACACAAAACAGCTGTGAACCAATTTTAAAAACTGTATTTTATTGTAGTTTAAATAAAAATTACACAACAATGACATTACAGAGTGCTTTCATGGTGAAAGAGCAGACTTAAAAAAATATTTTACCGTGGCTGCAGTTTCTCAGGGTGATCCACAGACCCCCTGGCAGTCACTCATGGACCCACTTTGGGCCACAGACCCTTGGTTGAAAATCATTGGTCTAGAGTACATGTCATAGGGGAGTGGGTGGGGCAGCAGGGGAGCAGCAGGGGAACAGATTATAGTAAAAGGGCAGAATCTTTAAGCTTATCATATTTAATCCAGAAATACTCAAGTGATTTCAGGGTCTAGATTACATTGAATATTGTCTCACTGGATACATGTATCACATCATACAATTCTGTGGGGAAGGGGGGATCAAATCTTTTTTTTTTTTTTCATAATAATTTTTATATATGTTTAAATTAAAAGATACAAGAAGGAATTTTAGTAATACAGTACATTCAAAAACACACTAATATAACTTACATCAACACTCAGGATACATCTAAAATTCTTAATATTTTTCAGCATGCTGACTTTTTGGAATCCTGGAAATCAAATCTTTTAATAGATCTAATAACATACACTCTATTATGGGGGAGGTCTAAGTCGCCCATGTACTTCCACTTGACAGCGTTTCTGCACTGAGCTAATTCCCACCAGCAAGGAAAATAATTCTGACATTCTAAAAGTCTGTGTAAGTCCTTTTTGATGATTTTCTGGTTGCCTTACAGATTCAGTGCCTATGGCATCAGAATCCTCATATTCGCCCTCTGACTCCAACTGAGAATTCATATCTTCACAATGAGCAGGCTCCTATTCTGAGGGCTGTGTCTTATGGGGAGGAGGTTCTTAGCTGTAAAGATAGAAGGGGCTTCTGGATCCTGGTGGGACTGTCCTTGACAAAACAATAGCAACTGGCTGGAAATCAGTGTTCACATGCTCTTCTTGCCATCTACCTTTTTCCTTAGGAGCCCCAACCTCTAATTTAGGACCCTGTTCAGCACCGATATTCTGTCTTCCCAGTTCATCAAGTATATTTTCCTTTCCCCCGTGACTGAGTCTGTTGAGCTGTGGCAATCCCACTTTCACTGTTCATTCAGCCCATGGTTAGATCCAGTACTTACAGGACATCTATTCCTCATTTAAGCAGCCAAATCCTCTGTTCACAAGGAAGCCAATACTTGCCATTCACAGCTTTCACCCAGCTGGCTGCCTCCAAGGCTGACTCTACAGACACCACCGATGATCTTTGCACTGGTACTGCAGGGTGACGCTATTAAGCTGAATGTCCATGTCTAAGGTCAAGTCACTTATTTGCCTTCAGTTTGCTAGATGCACTGATCTCTCCGTCTTGCTGGGGCACATTCAGGTTAACACTATGATGTCTGGCATTGTGGCAATGCTGCTGCCTGGTCCTACAGCCCTAAAGTCATCACAGATACATGGGCCACACAAAGCCACAACTGAGACCTCGCAGTTCCCAGGTACAAAATGTATAGAAAGAATAGGAGGACAGGAAGAGGGGGAGTGGCTCTGTACATGAAGGAGGGGATAACCTGTACCAGGCAGGAAGAGGCAGAGAGAAAGACTGAAGCATTGTGGCTACAGGTAAAATCCACTAAGGGGAGGAAACTAAGGATGGAGGTGATCTACAGGACACCTTCCCAGGATGAGGAGTTGGATAGGGTACTGGGGTCCCAAATCATGGAAATTTCCGGCATGGGGGCGGTAGTAATTATGGGGGATTTCAATCTACCTGGGGTGGACAGGAAAATCCTGGCTACCTTCTGCACTAGGGAGCAAGTACTGCTGGATGAATTCCAGACTGAGTTTCTGACATGAGGTGTCATGAAGCCCGCTAGGGGGAGGATGACACTGAACCTGGTCTTGTCTAACTAAGCGCATGTTCAGGATGTGAAGGTGGAAGTGCAACTTTCAGGAAGTGACCACCATGTGGTGTTGTTCCATTTGGACATGGACAGAGGGATGGTCAAAACCAAGGTTTTGGACATTAGGAGGGCTGATTTTGGAAGGCTGGGAGAAATTCTAGTAGAGCACCTTGCTGGGATCAGAAAGGAGATGGACGTGTAACAGAAGTTGGCCATAATAAAAGCCAGACTGATGGAGACCACTAGTAAGTATGCTAAAATCAAAAGTAAAAAAATCTAAGGCCAAAAAGCCTAGCTGGTTCAGCAAGGAGGAGGCAAAAGCAGTAGGGGGACTAGAGGGCAACCTTAGTGAAGTACAAATGTACTCAGAAAGAGGAGAATAGGGAGGATTGCTGTGCTAAATCAAGGGAGGTGAGTAGAATGCTTTAAGTGGAAAAGGCTACAAAAGAAGTACAGCTAGCACAAAGGGTAAAAACGTGGAGAAGGCTTTTTTACGTTATATAAGGGAGATGAGGAACATAAAGTATGAGACTGTCAAATTAAAAAAAGGAGGGGGGTTGGGCAGAGGGTAGTGAAGAGAAAGCAGAGGTACCTAACAACTACTTCTGTTCATTCTTCATTAGGGAGGAGGACAGATCAGTGCCACAAGGGAGCGGAGGGGACAGGGATTGGGAGGGGGGAAGTCACAGACAGCATAGTACAAGCTGAAAGGGTACTTAAAGACTTAAGGACCCTAAAGCTGAATAAATCCCAAGGGCCAGATAGATAGCATGCACCCAAAGAGGCTAAGAAAACTGGCAGAGGTTCTGGCAGATTCCCTGGCAGACCTGTTTAACACCTCTCTGTAATCGGGGAACATGCCCCAGGACTGGAGAACTGCACATGTGGTGCCTCTCCATAAAAGTGGGGTGAGGGATTAACCAGGGAACTACAAGCCAGTCAACCTGATCTCAACTGTGGGCAAGCTGATGGAGACCATCCTGACAGAGAGACTGGTGAGTTTTCTGGAAGAAAATGCACTCAAGGACATGAGGAAGCATGGGTTTGTGTCGGGGAAGTTCTGCCAGATTAACTTAATTGACTCCTTTGACTGGGTCACCAGGACAGTGGACAAGGGCCAAGCAGTTGATGTTCTTCATCTGGACTTCAACAAGGCCTTCAACTCTGTGCTTCGTAGGAGACTGATTAGGAAGCTGGAAGACCTGGGGGGGGGGCTAAGCTGGTTGGATGGGTCAGAAGTCAAAAGATGGTAGTCGGGGAAGGGGGAATTCTCAGAAGCTAAGCCTGTGACCAGTATGTCCCACAGGGCTCAGTGCTTGGTCTGGTGTTATTTAACATCTTTATAAATGACATTTCGGATGGCAACAAGGGTAAAATCTGCCCGTTTGCGGATGACACCAAACTCTGTAGGAGAGTGAACATGGAGGAGGAGAGACAGGAACTCAGGGAGGACCTGGCTAGGCTAGAAAAGTGGACTGGCATTTGGCAGCTGAAGTTCAACTTTAAAAAGTGTAAAGTTATGCACTTGGGGAAGAAGGGACCAAATTTGGTTGAGTGGTGTGCAGGTAACCAGGCCAGAGGAAGAAAAGGATCTAGGAGTAATGGTCAAGAGTGACCTGAAACACTTAGTGCACTGCAGAAGAGCAGTACCAAAGCAAATCAGATGCTAGGCTGGATAGCCAGAGGGATTACCAGCAGAGAGGTGGAATCATTCTGCCAATGTACAGGTCACTAGTGAGACTACACCTAGAGTATAGTGTGCAGTATTGATGCCCTTATCTTAAGAAGGATATCAACTTGCTGGAAACAGTTCAGAGAAGGGAAATCAAGATTACCCAGGGCCAGCAGGAAAACACCTATGAAGAGAGGTTCTGGGAGCTTGTACTCCCTTGAGGACAGAAAGGAGAGGGGGATATGACTAAGATTTGCAAGTACCTTAAAGGAATAGACAGGGTGAGCACTGAGGACCTCTTCAAGCTTAATGGGAACAAGACCACCAGGGGGCACATCCAAAATCTGGTGGAGAGAAGGTTCAGGAGGGAGATGAGGAGGCACTTTTTCACTGAGAGGGTGGTAGCCAAGTGGAATGAGTTGCCAGAGGAGGTGGTGTCCCTCAAAGCAGTGGACAGTTTCATGAAAAGATGGGACTGGTTGAAGGGAAAGATGCAGGTAGAGGGGGTGAGTGGGAAGGATGCAGTACATGAGGGGGGTCAAAGGGGAAATGAGGAGGAGGCAGTTCCCTCTTTAAACACAGTGGGAACTGCACACTCAAGCAGGCTAGATAGATCATAAGGCTGTTATTTGCTGGTATGTTCATATGCTTGTACAGTCAGCATTCTCTTTCAACGGCCGTGTTTTCACCACCTCCCAACTTGTACCTGGCTCTGGATCTGACTCACTGTGTACTCCCTCTTGAAGGGGCCTAAGGCCCTTGGCTATTGCCCTGGCATCTTCTGGTGGAGTACTAGGGAGATGATTACCTGCTCCATTTAACATGTTCACTTTATTTATGCATGTGTACCCATAGTCTGTTTGTCACAGCTCCCAGGTTTTGACGGCTTGTTTACAAAGTTGCCAGGTGGCTCTTTTGATGATGGTGCATCAGAGGAGGAAACTGATGCTGTCTCAGCAGACTATCCTGGGTGTTTCTCTGTCTCCATCTCAGCCTCACCATCAGTTGACAGGGATATGAAAATTTCTCTCCCTCAACCTGGAATCTGGCTTCCTTCTTGGCTACTGAGTTAAGTAGGAGTTGTTACCTTTCTTCCATGGCCTTTTTCAACTTTTCTTCTTCCTCCAGCAACCTCATGTGCTGCTGAAAGGTTTGCTGTTATTTTACCTACTGGCTCCATCTTTGTATCTCCCATATTAATGTCTGTACTTACTTCAGGCACACACACACACACACATATCAGGATTGCTAGGGACCTCTGGAGAAAAGGTAGTAGAGAGGAAGTCAGCTTCTCTACACCCTCAACAGGCACACCTTCACCTGCCCAGTCAGCCATCTTGACAGTCTGCCAGATGGCCAGAGGTCCTCCCTACTGGAAGAGTAGGGCCATTTTATTAAAAGAAAATGTATAACGATCACAACAGATGTTAAATCAGGTCTGGCCGCCATACTGTCTGGAGTTCCCCAAGGCTCAATTTTGGGCCCTGTGTTATTTAATATTTATATGAACAAATTTCCCCAGTTATCTTCTCAAGTTAAATATCATCTCTATGCAGACAACACAGTGATTTATGCTGAGGGTCCTGTGTTATCCCACGTTGAGTCTGCACTACAATCTGCTTTCGATCACTTACAACATTTCTTCCATCAAGATTTACCTTAAATGCAAAGAAAACACAGGTTAGGATTTTTCATAGGGATAAGGTGGCAGACTCCACAGTTCATTCTTTGCGTATTGTAAATTTTGATAAACAAGTTCCTCAGCAAGTGCAATGTTTTATAAATATCTGGGAGTCCGGTTAGACGCAGAAGTTAAATGGAATGTCCATATTGATTATTTAGTAAAAAAATCTAGGAAAATGTTTGGGAGCATTACATAAGTTTAAAAGTTGTATGGACAGGGATGTTAGAAAGCATGTGGTGAATTCAATAATTATGCCCCTTTTTAAGGCTGCAAGATGTCTTGCTATTACAGAAAAGGGAGCTCACCAGATTTTGAACCAGAAACACAACATTTTTGAGTTGAAGCACAATCACTCCACTTGCTTGAAGCACTTTGCTGTCTCCATTCAGTAGACCACAGTGGTTTCCTTCTTCTCCACTCCCCCACCTCACTAATTTTCTCTCTCTCCTCCCCCCCCCATGACCACTGTTTCTTCAACATATTCAGTGTCCACATATGTCAATCCGACTGTCGATCTCATACAGGAGGAGTCAGCTGACTCCGAGATGTCATTAGGTAAATAAGTCAAGAGGAGTTTACCGGCGGCCAGGTACCTGTCATAAGGAAATGCCCCTAGCCTGGGGAGTAGGAGCTTCAGCCATTTGCCGTGAGTGCCACTTTCTCCATAGTCTCCAATCAGCTTGTTTCCTGCTCAAACACCAGTTCAGGATTCCAATAATTTTTAACAGAAAAGTGTCACAAGGACATGGTTACAGAAAAAGTAACAATCTGTTAGACTGATGTACTGTATTGGTAAAAGTTGCTCATGGCTAATAAACAATATTTGCGATCAGATGCAGAGTGTTTAATTTTTGTAATAATCACAGTTCCTTTAAGCACCAATTCACTCCAGTCTCTCATTCAATTAATGGCTGAGGTGGTTCTAAGTAAATGTTTATATATACACTCTTTCAGTTCTGTAAACTAATCCAAATCTTAAAGCAAGAGTTCCAAGCCACAGTTCTCTATTTCCAAAGAAACATGCTGGGAACAGTGGTTTCCTTTTTAAAAAAAATCTAAATGCAGCCTGCGTAAAGCTCCTAACAATCACGTATTACAGCATACATTTTAAAAATATATAAAAAAAACGTATGTTATGAGATAGGTCTCTGCACCTTGGCCCTATCATGGCAGGACTGTTAGAAGCTATTTTAACCGGGCATTTCTCCACTCTCCGTAACTTCCTCTATACCTAGGTGGTGCAGGGAAAGCTGTTCAAACAATTGCACAGCCATTCTTGCAGCAGTAAGAAATTGAATATTTTTGTCATATGGGTCAGTGGGCATTGAATGGTGATATAAAATCTATGCTTTTAAATGTATTACCAGCACCAATCTTACCCAAGATAAACTTTGATGTTTTAGTTATTGTTGCTATACCAAGATAATTTCATTTGCAAGAGAGTTCCAGGGCAACATAAAATTACAGTATGTTCCAAGAATGCGATGCCCTATGTCATAAAACACACACACACACACACTATTAAACACAGTTGTTGCATCCATGTTCTTTCTGTTTACTTTTTATTGGCAAAAAAATAAATTACTGCTATGATAACCACCGTGGCATACTTGAAAACAGTAATGAGTGGAAAAAAAAAGCTATTCCTCCCAGACTGAGTGAGCAAACAAACCCAAAAAATATTTTAGGTGCTTACATTTCACTTTACCTGTAAAGTTATTGTTTTAAATGTGTTTGATAGGGTAAAGGAAAAAACTTCTTGGTGCTTCTCACCTCAAAGTCTGTGTATGGTGGTGGTGGTGGTGTGGGGGTTGATGACAGCACAGAAGGTCTTTTGCAAACTTTCTCTAAACTTTCAGGGGGCTGTTTGTTATAAGGTGGAGTTACTGTTGAGCATGGGAGAGAGAGAGAGAGAGAGACTTTAAAAATGCAGCTTCTCTGCATGTGAAAAAAAGCCTTCCAAAATATTCCAGAAAACAGCCATGTACTCCCTTTACTGTCTGACCCAGATAAACAAAACTTACATTCATTTCTTCTGTCTCCTTGCATACTTTGGCTTTGCAGAATGCTCAGTTGATTGCCTGCTATAGTTTTCATGGCTGTTTTGCTGTCTTTTTATGGCTGCATGGGCAGATGTACAGGCCCTCAGACCAGGGGGAGGACATAGACACATTACTGTTAGAAGATATATAAAACATGACAGCTAAAGGGGAGGTTCTGATAATGGGATACTTCAACATGCCAGGTACAGATTGATCAATACCAGCAGGGACATCTGCCAGAACTAGACACATGGTGGATTCTCTGCAGGAGAAGGGCCTCAAACAACTGGTACAAAAACCGAACAAGAGACAGGGCTATCCTAGATCTAGTACTGACTAACAGGGAAAGGATCTCAGATCTCCAGGTAGAAGGTCACCTGGGGGCCAGTGACCATCACATAGTATGGTTCAATTTGGCCACTAGAACTAAATCATCCCATCCCAAGGCAAAAATATGGGACTTCAGAGGAGCTGACTTTGATAAGATGGCCAACAGAGTTAAGCTAGCCCTAGCAAAAAGAAATACAGGTGAGGGGGTACAGGCAAAGTGGGCAAACATTAAGGATGCAATACTTGAAGCAACATCCCATTGTGTTAGAGAGAAAAGGAAGTGCAAAGAAGAAACCGCTTTGGTTCTCAAAAACAGTAGCAGAAAAGGTCAGAGCCAAAAGGCTGGCCTTCAGGAAATATAAGGAAACGCAGCAGGATGAAGATAGGGAGGCATACCAAACTTTCCTAAGGAAAGCAGAGAAGGCAGTAAGGCAGGCAAAAGCCCAAACCAAGGAAACACTAGCATAAACAGTAAAAGAAACTGACAAGACTTTCTATAGATACATTAGTGAAAGGAGAAAGTCCAGATGGGGTATTACTAAGATCAAAAGGGGATAAGGGGGCATGTGAGGAGGAGGACCATGTAAAAGCAACTATCCTTAATAGATACTTCTTCTCAGTATTTACTGAAGAGAACATATGGCAGGGCCCATAGCTCAGCACCATGGACACAGGGGGGAGGGAGGTGTGCACTGGTCCCTTCACAAAAGAAAGGGTCCTACAAGAGCTCAATAAGCTCAGGGTGGACAAGGCAATGGGCCTTATGGCATACCTCCCAGGGTACTAAAGGAGCTAAGGGTGGAACTAGCAGCACCATTATCAGAACTGTTTAGTGAGTCTCTGAGCACAGGAGAGGTCCCAGGAGACTGGAGAAGAGCTCATGTGATCCCGCTTCACAAGAGTGGTAGCAGGGAGGAGGCAGAGAACTACAGACCAGTCAGTCTTACCTCAGTAGTGGGTAAGATTATGGAGACACTCCTTAAGGAAAGGATAGTGCAACATCTGGAATCCATAGGAGCACAGTATCCAAGACGGCATGGGTTTACAACAGGAAGGTCCTGTCAAACTAATCTCATAGATTTCTTTGACTGGGTAACCAGAGTGTTGGACCAAGGGGAAGCAGTTGATGTCACCTACCTTGACTTCAGCAAAGCTTTCGATACTGTTCCACACAGAAGATTGGTTAATAAGCTGGGTAGGCTCGTGATGGGTCAGAAGTTGGTCAACTGGGTAGCAAACTGGTTGACGGGCAGAAACAGAGTGGTGGTAAATGGTATACAGTTAGAAGAGATGCAAGTCACAAGTGGGGTACCTCAGGGATCAGTCCTGAGGCCAGTCCTCTTCAATATCTTCATCAGTGACATTGCAAAAGGACTGGAGGCTAAGGTTTGTCTGTTTGCAGATGACACCAAGATCTGCAACAGAGTAGATGATCCAGATGGGGTGGGCAGAATTAGAAGAGATCTGGATAAACTAGCAAAATGGTCAGAAGAGTGGCAACTGGAGTTTAATGCAAAGAAGTGCAAGTTCATGCAAATAGGGAAGAGAACCCCTGAGGACACCTATAGGCTGGGAGGGGAGTTGCTGGCAGTCACAAGGAAAGAAAGAGACTTGGGCGTCATCATCACCAATGATCTGAAATCATCCAAGCAGACCACTAAAGCAGTAGGTAAGGCTAGGGGGATGTTAGGGTGTATTAGTAGGGGTATCAGAAGTTGGAAGAGGGAGGTAATAATCTCTCTTTAGAAGACACTGGTTAGGCCCCATCTGGAGTACTGCGTGCAGTACTGGAGGCCACACCTTCACAAGGACATTAACCAAATTGAGGTAGTCCAGAGAAGGGCAACCAAAATGGTGCAGGGACTGCATCAGAAAACATATGAGGACAGATTAACAGAGCTCAATATGTATACCCTAGAGCAAAGGAGGGAGAGAGATGATATGATGGAAACATTCAAACACCTTAAGGGTATTAACAAAGTGAAAGAGTCTAACATGTTTCAGTATAAGGAAAATAACAGGACAAGAGGACACAGCATGAGATTAGAGGGAGGCCAATTAAGAGGTAATGTGGGGAAGTTCTTTTTCATAGAAAGGGTGGTGGATGCATGGAACGGCCTACCTCAGGAAGTGGTGGATATGAATACAGTGCAGGGTTTCAAACAGGCATGGGATAGGCATAAGGAAGCAATACAGATGAGTATGAATAAATAGGCCATTGACAGAGCAAAGATCGATGGCACATTTATAAAATAGAAAAAGAAATGGGCAGACTGGATGGGCCTTGAGGTCCTTATCTGCCATCAAATTCTATGTTTCTATGTTACTTACAAAAAAGATAAAACGCGTGGCACATAGCTATCTTTTTTGTAAGTAAATAAACATTTTTTGATTGACTCTTTTGCTGTGGTGTGGTGTAATGTTATTGCTGTGGTTTTGAGTGTGAGCCTTTCTTACCTCTGATTTGACTGATTTTTGCCTCATGCACCTCAGCCCTGAATTCAACCCCTCCTGTTTTACTTCACTGATTAAAACAACCTTTTCTAGAACACATTCTGTCCTGCAATTGTTTATGCTGCTGATTATTGTTAACATTTAGTTTCTTGTGACAGCATAACCGAATTGTACCCCACATCTTCAGGGTGATCCGTAGCTCTCTTAATTGTCTTAGCAACCCAGGTAGAAACATGGCAGGTACCTGCTCGAATGTTGGATGCTCAGAGAAGCAAGTTTTCAAAACCATCTGATACAGAGCCTTCCTAGGGGTAATACAAGACTGGACGTATGTAATTTTCCAAATATGCACTGAAAAAAAAAGCATCTTTCATATAGCCCAAAATAATTCTGGCAGATTTCAAAACTCTGAGTCTCCATATTCCCAGGTTTTAAGCCAACCAGAAATAGTGGAGGATACCCAAAGAGACAAGGGTTTTACTATAGGAAGTACTAAAGGTTAAGGTTGTAATGAAGGAACAAACTATATATATAAAAAACTTATTGGGTTTACCATTGCTACCCCACCTTGTTTAATGGGGAAGTTTGTTATGTGTTTTTTGATAGGGTTCAACCAACTTCTCCAAAAGGATTGGAAGGCTTGGAAACAAATGTTAAGTAGAGAAGTCTCAGAGGATGAAGGAGGGGGAAATGAAACTAAGATAACGAAAAACAGGGATCAGGAATGTTTTTATCAGGTAGATCCGTTTTATTTTTACTTAGTTGCCAACTATTCCAATTACTAACTTTTTGTTTACCCACATTTAATTTTTTTAAGTCCCAATTAAGTTTTCCTAGATCCCCAGATCCGAACAAGACCCCTAAAATTGACAAGGGCTCCGTGATAACTTTAATGCCATTTATTACTGAAAGGTGGGAACATGTATCATCCAACCTCCTACCTTCACATTTTGTTAAAATGTATGCCCCCCCCAAAAAAAAAATTAACCAAATAATTTAAACCATTTTATAGAGGCTTGAATGGATAATTCAGCCCTTACTAGTAAGCACACATCTTCCATGTATGCCAAAGATTTGCAGACCATGTTGCCTTCCTTAATATGTAATGGAAGAATCTGAGGGTCTTCTTCTAGTTTCATTAACAACTGGTCCAAACACAAGACATACAATATAAGGCTTAGGGGGCATCTCTGACATACTTCTCTGTTTCCAGGACATAGAGTGCCAAGTCTCCCTTTAACTAATGGGGTAACCGATGAAGATCAGTACATGTCCTGCAAAGATAAAGGTGGAGAAATTCCATATTTCCCTAGAATAAACCAAAGAAATTCATGGGATACCAGGTCAAAAGCCTTGCATTGGTCCAAAGATGCTATAGAATCTTCTATCTGATTCAAGTTGTCTCATTCTACCATTTCACATATCAGAATTAGATAATGCTGAATAGCAATACCTGGAACTAAACATGCCTGCAACTGGAATACCAGATGCCGCATGACTTAATGGTGTCTAGCAGTCAAGATTTTAGAGAAAATGTTCAAATCTGTATTTAAAAGACAGATTGATCTATCTCCAATTAGAAAGGTCATTTTTATCACAAGATTTTGCAATATAACCAAGCTATCTTTCATACTAGGAACCAATGTATTATTACTTAATAATTAATGGCTTCCATTTTTTTCAATGTAAAAATCCATGTGTTAAATACCATAACACCTGAGTAGGTGTTACGGCATTCACGCGCTCTCTTCCCCTACAAATGCTCTCGAGACACTGAACAAACACAGCTCGATCTTAAAATGCTCCGATTCTCTTTACACACTACAGACCACAAAAACCTCGGGCTGCTTCTTCAGCGGGTCAGGAGGTAGGAGGTATTCTCGCAGTGGGAGGGAGTAAAACGGAAGTTGGTGATGCGAGGGACAGCCTGAGGGCCTTACACGGCCAACAGCCATACGGGCGCGATGCGGTGGTTCAGTGCTGCCGATGGGGGACCAGTTTAAACTAAACCTCTAAAAGAAAAAAATGTCACCCTTCAATTATAAATAACAAAATATGGGGTGCAGTGTGTTTTACTTGAATTTATACACTCCCTCGTTGTTGGATAGCTACCCGATGCCATCTCGGACCACTCGCCCACCTTTTGTACCTGGAGCATCCCTCAGGCAAAAATACCTAGCAAAGTGATACAGATGAGGGACTACTCAAAGCTCCACCTGTCCAACTTCCTCAGGGACCTCAGATCTATGGACTGGTCCAAGGTCACCTCCTCCTTGGACCCAAATCTAGCACTGGATGCTTTCCTAGCCAAATATATCCCAGTGCAGGACAAGCATGCCTCCCTCACCAGAAGGAGGATGCGAGGTACCATCACCAGATGGCTCCATGTGGATCTATTCTCTCTAATGAAACACAGGGACAAATGCTGGGAGACCTATAAGGCCTCTCATAACGCCAACGATCTCGCCACCTACAAGTGCCTCAGAAACTCCTGCAAAAAAGCCATCAGGGCCGCCAAAAGTGAGTTCTGCTGATCTGCACTACTCTCTTCAACCAACAGCCCAAGGAGTTTTTGGCAGAACATAAAAAGCGCGGTTGGGGGCTCTGCGAGAGGACAAGTCACTGTTCTGCTCATTAATGGGGTCAGCTGTAATAACCCCCACACAATTGCAAACACCTTTAACACTATGTTCACCGAACAGGCCACCCCTCTTCCTCCTGCCCCCGCTGCCCCCAAGTCCTCTAAATATAACCCGCCTACAAAGTTCCCCCCCAACTCTGCTCGACCCGGACCCACACCCAGACCCTCCTTCTTTCTACAGCAGGTGTCTATCTCCGAGACCCAGGGGCTGCTCACTAGCCTCTCCCCCTACACTGGCCCAGGGCACGATAACCTCGAGCCAAAACTCCTCAGGACAGGCACGCACCTCCTAGCCTGGCCAATGACACATATCTTTAACGCCTCCCTTGCCAGCGGTGTCATCCCCAACATCTGGAAAATAGCAAAGATCACCCTGTCCTCAAGCAAGGAAACCGAAGAGCCCTGAACTACCACGCCGATTGCTATTCTTTCAGCGCATCTAAACTCCTAGAGAAAGCTGTGGCCTCTCAGTTAACAGAGTACCTACAGGAGCACAATCTCCTCTCCCCGGCCCAGCACGGGTTTTGGAAGGGGCACAGCACAGCTACCGCCCTCGCTGTAGTCACCTCGCAGATCCGAACTGCAACTGATCAGGGCAACCTCACTGGTGCGATATTCGTGGACTTATCCAAGGCCTTTGATAGGGTTGATCACTCCCTCCTCAGCGCCACTCTGCTCTCCCTCGGATTCTCAAACCCCGCTCATGCCTAGTTCCATAATTACCTCACTGATAGGAAGCAATACACAAACTTCAACAAGACCCTCTCCAACCTCACCACTGTCCTATGTGGCGTCCCCCAGGGGTCTGTCCTTGGCCCGACACTCTTCTCCCTCTTCATCAACAAATTGCCATCCATCATCACCCATGGGCTTGCGACCCTATACGCTGATGACCTCGTCCTATTGGATAGTGCCAGAGACATCAGTGTCATCAATTCCCAACTAAACGCCGACTTCAAGCGGATACAAATCTGGCTGAGCGAGCATAAGCATGTCATCAACCTCAAAAAAACCCAGGTTATGCTCTTCGGGTCCCTGAATAGAACAAATTCCTGCCTGCCCCCTTCTGATACCGCAGGGGCTGACCGGCCTACGGATACTTTCTGCTGTCAGTACCTTGGTGTGACCCTAGACTCAGCTGGACCTTTCCTGCAAATCAGGAACATCTGCAAGGCTACGAATGTCAAACTCGGACTTACATACAGAGCCAAAAACTGCCTCACACCGGCTGCTCGGATGGCCCTAGCCAGGGGTGTTCTCCTCCCCTCCCCTCCCTCAGTTATGGGCTAATGACCTTCGCCCCATTGCCAAAATCCAACCTCTCAAAATGGGATATGGCCTACAACAACATCTGCCGCTTCGCGCTCTCCGCCCCTCCCCTGACTCACCGCTGTGACCTTTATACACGCCTTGAGTGGCTCCCCACTGAGAAACATCGCACCTTCGTAGTAGGGACTTTCATCGACAACATCTTTAGAACATCCACCCCCTCAGCCCTCACCCCGTCCTTCTTCCACGGAAACTCTTCCCACTACCTTAGGTCAAGAGCGGCACTTAAATGAGTGGTCCCTAGAACACGCACCTTTACGGGCGATCGGGCTTTCGCCAACTATGCCCCCAAGCTATGGAACTCATTCCCTGCCCTTACTCGATCCACCGCCTCCCATTCAGGGTTCAAAACATCTCTATGGGCATTCCTGAAGGGCTCCTTTGCCTGTCCCTGTGCACTGTAGCCCCTTGAACAATCCTCTCTGGTGGGGTTACGCACCCCAGGACCGCTGCTCTTACCCTCCTGGTCACAGGACTAGATTTCTTCTTTGGTTATCATAATGTTATTTTGTCAATACCTGCAACCACCCCGTATGTAAATTTTTTTTGTTAGTACCTGCAGTCACCACTGTATGTAAATTCTGACTCGCTCACTATATGTATATGCTCTATCTTAACTCTCCCGGGCCGTCTGTAACCCTCCCCGGGCGGGTGTCTTTTTACTGGCTACCTTCTTTCACTATATGACATGTAACTATCTCTGTATTCTAATACTCTTTCTGTTCGAGTCCTATATGACACTGTACCTGTTATCCAAGCTTGTAACCCTCCCGGGTCGCACCTGAAAATAGGCACTTGGCTGTCTAGTGTGACTTACCCGGTAAACAAAAGCAAATAAATAAATAAATAAACCCCTCGGGCTTCGCCCTCAGGGTTTATGTGCTATACAACATCTCGGGAATGTGTAAATTCTCATAACACACTGCACCCCATACTTTATCCTATATGTAACAAATTAAACGTGAGTCAGTTCAACAGTAATGGCAGTGCTCACCAGTTTATAAAATTCTCTGGTTAGACTCTCCTTATCTAGTGCCAAATCCAAATTTAAGGAATGGGTTGCTGATATCAGTTCTTATTCAAAAATTTTGGAAGTCAGTATGGGAAGGAGATCCTGTGGTATCTGTAGTAATTGAAGGTACGAGAAAAATTGCTGTCTCCCAGAACTGAAAGTAAAGCCTTGTCCGAATAACTGCTTCGTATAACCAGAAATAAGCATTAAAATATTATCCGTATCAGTGTATACAATATCTTGATCTGAGTAGGGGAATTTTATTGAGAGGACTTCAAAAACATTTACATTCAAGTCATTTCATACAGTTACAAAAATATTCAAATGCCAAATTAAAATTTCAAATGTTAAGATTCAGATTTATTTCCTGTCATGATCAGTTGTCAAAATTACAATTGACCCACAAATGTTTCACTTTTTCTAAAGGGAATTTTCCTATGTCCGTTCTCTGTACTAGTTGCAAAAATAGCTGGGTATTCTTGAGTATTTCCCAATACGAGATTTGTCTTTTCTGTGTGGTCCATAGGCACCTAGATTGCCAGATAACTATTTGATTTTGGCAAATAGCACTTGTACTATGGATTCCATATATTTTCCCCATTTTCTTTATATTATCCCTAGTACTAGTTCCTGGTGTGTGAGTGTATTGTACAAGGGCTCTTTCCATTCCTTCTTTATTTATTTATTTGCACATCGGTTTACAACCTTTGAGCCAGAGGCTCATTTCCAAAGGTACCTCGTCACATAGAGGACAAATACAAGTACAAGCATTCTCGGTTCCAGGATATAGGTTACATAGTTTACAGGCACATGTGATAATGAACATGGCAAATACATATGCAAGCATTATAGGTTCCAGGATATGGATTACGTAGATAGTAAGCACATGTGATAAAGACAGTTATACAGAGAAGACAGTTTGGTTACAATGGTGCATACTAGTATGACAGTAAGAGCAGGCAACAGAGTAATAGCAGTTTAATCAGGAGTGGTACATACTTGCACGAAGAAAGGGCAAGCAACAGGAATAATAGCAGTACAAACAGAGAAGATGCAGGATTTAAAGAGGTGTGGTAAGGATGCTGCCCAGTGGGCATTGTCAAGGCACCGAGTGTTGCGCCTCAGATTATAGACAGGTGCAACTTCGTGTGTTGAATAGTTCGCTTCTGAGTGCAGATTTGAATTTGGAAATCGTGGGGGCATCCAAGATGGGAACAGGGAGCAAGTTGTACCAGGATGGGGCTCTATGGCGGAATGACCTCTGTCCATGGGAGGTCCTAGATCTTGGTACCATAAAAGTGGCCTTGGAGGAGGTCCGTGTACAGACCAAGGGTTGGGCTAGGTGGAGGGAGGCTGTCAGCCCGGGCGGGGATAGCCCTAGAAGAGTTTTTTTTGCTATTAGGCAAGTTTGATATCGCAGTCGTTCATCTAGGTTCAGCAGTGTTGCCATATCATATAGCTGGCACGAATGTGTGAGCCTAGGAGCCCCAGTGATTAGCCTGCACGCCTTATTTAGGATGACGCAAATATTATTGAGAGCAGTTGTGTCTGCAGCACTGTAGACCAGTAGTCCATAGTCAATCAGGGATAATATGGAGGATGTCACCACAAGCCGGAGGGCAGTGGGGGGGAGACAGTTTTTGTAGCGATATAAGATACCTAGCCACACATTGGTACCTGAGGCAAGTGCATCAATGTGGGTGTGGTAGGTGAAGGCTGAGTCAAAGGTGACCCCAAGGTACTTGTAGGAGTGGACTTGCTCTAGTGGCTGTTTGGAGCAGGGGAGGATATGGAATGGGAAGTTGCTGGCTTTGTTTTGGGAGTGGACAAAGAGCATTGTTTTGGTTTTTTTTGAGATTTATGACCAGTCTGTGCTCTTTAAACCAGGTTTTGGCATCATTAAAGGAAAGTTGCAGGGAGTCCTAGAGGGAGGTTGGGTTACGGTGGGTGGCAAAGATGACGGCGTCATCTGCATATAGCAGAATTTTCCCAGTGCATGCACTGGGCAGGGTGTTAAGGTACAGTGAGAAGAGTAGGGGTCCCAGGATGGAGCCCTGAGGAACCCCTGAGCGGATGGGACAAGTTTTGGAAAGTGTCCCATTAATTTTGACACATTGGGAGCATGCAGATAGGTAGCTGGTGCAGCAGGCGAGTGGCCCAGTAGCGAAGCCAGTGTGGCAGAGGGCATCCAGCAGGAGGGGGTGGGAGACAGTGTCGAAAGCCTTCGAGAGGTCGATGAACACTGCCCCGGCTAGGGAGCCAGAGTCCAGGGAGGAGTGTAGGAATGTTGAAAATTCAACTAGTGCAGTGCCGGTACTGTGTCCTTCACGGAAACCATGTTGTTCAGGGCAGAGGATGTTGTGTTTGGTCAGGTACTCAGTGATTTGTGTGGCAACCAGTTTTTCAAGGGCTTTGGAGAGGGGGTGGGAGTATGGAGATAGGCTGGTAGTTCCCGGCTAAGGACCTGTCACCCCTTTTGTGAATGGGAGTAACAATGGCAGTTTCCCATGCAGTAGGGAATTGCCCCAGGCAGAGGGATTTGTTGAGAAGGCTGGTCAGTGGGGCAAGGACCTGATCCAGTACCAGCCGGAGAATGCTGGGATCTAGGGAGTCGTCGCCGGGACTATTGCTTTTTAGTGCACGGATCAAGTGGGGTCTAGCTTCCTGGGCAGTTACCCTATGTAGGTAGAAGCTAGGGTGTTGGAGGGCTGGGACCTGCAGGGAGGGTGGTGGGTCAAAGAAATTACTGGGAAGGATAGAGCTGAGGTCTGTAAAGGATGTGTTGAGGTAGTCTGCAATGTTTGTAGGGTCCATAACAGTAATGTTGTCAATGGTGATCTGGGATGGGGGAGGGGATCATGCGCTCCCATTCAATTGTTTGACATTATCCCAAAAAGTTTGGGCACACCCTCAGGAGGAGGTGAGGGTGGCCTGATAGTGGTCGGCCTTGGCTTTCCTAATGGCCCAAGTGCACTTATTCCGTGCAGCGTTATAGGCCTGTCTATCAGCTGGCAGGCCTGTTTCTGTTGCAAGGTCCCATAGGTTATCCCTAAGCCTGAGCAACTGTAATAGGGCAGGAGTAATCCAGGGCACGTTATGTTTTTTGGTTCGGGCAGCCGTGAAGGGTGCGAAGAGGTCGCAGGCTTTGTTAAAGGTTTGGGTAAAGAAGGCAAGGGCAGTGCCTATATCAGGAGCGTGGTGAATGGGTACCAGTCTGTTTGGGTGAGAAATTGCCTGAGGTTTTTCAGCCCATCTGGTCTGAAACACCAGCAGAGCGTGTACTGTGCCGTGGGTCATGGCGAGGTGGTCACCAAGCGGAATAAGATAGGGGAATGGTCACTGAGTGAGTCAGGGAGGACTTGGATGTCCAGAATTTTTTTGGGGCAGTTGGTGACGATAACATCTAGGATGGTGCTGGTACCCCTCTTAGGGTTTACTCTTGTGGGTTGGGAAATTAGTTGTGTCAGATCTATGGCAGCAAAGGAGTCCCGGGTGGTGATGGAGGTGGGGCTGAGCCAGTTTACGTTAAGGTCCCCCACAAGGACTTGTTCAGCCCTGTGAGGGAGGGTGGCAAGATACTTGGTTAAGGATAATAGTGTTGGGTTTTGGTTCTTTGGTGGAATGTAGGCAGAGGTGAGGTAAAGGGGGCCCCTGGAAGGGTCCGGAGTAAGTTTAAGGGTAAGAGCCTGTGCCCCACTTGCAAGGGCCAGGGCAGAGAGTGCTAGACCAGTGAGAGAATCCCTGGTATAGATTGCACAGCCACCCCCATGTTTGCCTACACGATCCTCCCGGTATAGGGTGTAGCCAGGGAGGGTGACAAAGGAGTCAGGGGTGGATTTTGATAGCCAGGTTTCCACCAGTGCAATGACGTCTGGTTTGTGCGCATGACCCAGCATTGGAGGGTATCAAATTTTTTCAGTATGCTGCATATATTCATGGAGGCAACACTCAGACCGGGGGACCCACCTGGTGGGCTGGTCTGGGTGGGGCCTGGGTTAGGATATATATTGCCTGTTAAGAGTAGAAGGAGGACCACGGCTCTGGCCAGGACGCGTGATATGCATGTTTCCTATGGATATGGGGGATGGGGAAGGGACCTTCGGGGAACAGGGGATGGGTAGAGATTGCCAGGTTGGGAGGGCGAGAATGATTAGCCGCCAAGGGGGGGCCTGGTAAGGCAGTGGGGTGGTACACAGGGGATAGGTGTTGTAGGCCAGTGTACATGGTAAGTGTGAGGTGAGTGCAAGCTATGTCTTGGAGAATTGTTGGTGCTGGTACCAGTGATCCAGGGGAGATGGCTGGCTGGTGGGACGAGGGTACTGGAAAGTAAATGAGGGGGAGGCATTTTAGGAGGACGAGGAGGACTAACATGGCTCTTATGGTGGTAGTCGGGTAGAAAGGTAGAAGTATTTAGGTTAACTTCTAGAAAATGTGGTTACCACTTTGGATTAGTGGTAGTGACATGGACTCTGGTGGATAGGGTACAAGGTTCAAGTTTCTGCCAGGGCAGCTAGTAAAGTGCCTGGGTGAGGGCAGTGATCCACGTTCTGGGGGTCTGATGCAGGCTGGGTTGGAGTCAGAAACAGGGTGTGAAATAGTGACTCCTAGTGGTCACTGGGTGTGGGTTCAGCAGAGCAATATTGAGTCAGGATGCGGGCTAGTTTGTGGGGCTGGGTGCTGGGTTGTGTGTGGGCAGAGGTAGGTGTGAGTTGGAGAGGAGCGAAGTGGCACAGGAGGTTAGAGGGGTTCCAGGAAGTAGGGGGGAGGAGGACAGGTAGTGAAGCCTAGGTGGGAGAGTATGGGTCCCTCTAGAGGCTGGCAGGTATAACCTGCAAATGGAAAAGTGGGCACTTAGTAAAACTGAGCACAGAAAGTGAGGTCAATCATAGGGCAGCGCCTATATAAGTAGTGCCGACCCAGGGTGGGTGGGGAGCAGTCGACGCGCACAAGCGTGTCGGCAGACTAACCCCTCCCACAAGGGTGCAGCAGTAGAGGTACTGTAATTACCCACGGTGATGATCTGCTCCAGGAGGGAGCTCTGGACTCCAGGGCAGTCGGCAGCTGAGTGGGACAGGGTGGGGAGGTAGCGGGCCTATATTGGAGAAGACAAAAGAAGCTTAATTAGGATGCAGTGGGAAAACCAGGATTTGAATACAGCTGTACAAGAATGTCCCGATACCAGCGCTGCACAACACTCGCGAGGAAGATCTGGTCTGACTAAACCACAATATCTAAGGTAAGTCTCAGATTACATATACCTTTGAGCTAAGAACTCTTTTACAAAGGTTCCACATCAGTAGAAAGGACAACAGATTAAACAGGACAGTAAAGTATGGTACAATAAAGTGTAAATAGGAGGTACAAAAATCATAATGGACAGTCAGCATAAAACAACAGAAACACATTACGCTAATCAGTTTCAGGCACAGGAATTATTTATTAGTTATGAATCTCCAAAAGCCTTTGGCATAGTCACATTCTAAAAAGAAATGTTCTTGCATCTCCAATATGGTTGTTTTATTTATTTATTTGTTTATTTATTATACATATCGGAATTACAACTCGAGTCAAGGACTCGTTTCCAAAAGCTCCATGTCAGATCCAACAGATTCAACACATAGACAGAACAAAGGTGCAATACGATAACAGGAGGTTACAGAAGTTTTGTTACATATCAAACAGAGAACAGCAAACAATATCCATACATTTGCAGGTGGCAGTACAAACAACATAGAGTACAGAGCAATCCAGTGCCCAGTTAAATTATAGTTTATAATAGCAGTACAGAGGTCTATACAGTGTGAGAGATAGTTGTGCAGGTTTCTCGTGGGCAATATCTATCTTCTACTTGTTATGTTTTTTATTATTGTTTACCCCCAGTTTCCAGTGACAGCTGAGCCATAACATGTCCCAAGTAAAGGCTGGTGTTCTGTTGTTTTTTTAGAATTTGCAATGCTTTCTGTGTTTTCTCTGGAATCAATGAAGCAAGACTAATTCTGCTGTCCTTTCGGCCTGTCGTATAGTCTCATAGACCCATTTCCTATCTAGTTTTCGTAAATCTACTATCTTAATGCCATGATTTATTGCTGTCTTTACCTGTTCCCTTGCATATTCTGGAATTTCTCTTAGTTTGTTTAGGTTCCTTATTTATTGAGTACCCCCAAAAATTGGTGCTAGGGTCTAACCATTGTAAAACTAGAGGTATCCACGCTACATTTCCAGGTTTAAAAGCTGTACCAAAATTATATGTCCAAAAGATGCTACAGAAGAAAACTATCGGGTTTACCATACTTATACTTCTGTCTGTGATTGCTCTATATGTGATCTCTCTTTTTATGGGGTTTAACCTAGACCCCCAAAATGCTTGGAAAAAAATACTTAGAATTGTGGTATGTAGTTTCGGGGCGTGGAAACAAAATAACTAACAGTATACTGTTCCCACAGTGATGGGAACACAGCGAAGACCATCACAGAGACAAAATTGATAGTTTGCTTTGATGGCATGCTGGTTTCCTGACGCTGCTGTCTCTTGGGTGTTTGCCCCGTCCCCCGAATCAACTCCGACTCAGAGTTAGTTATCTAAAGAGTGGCAGGGGTGCAGGGAGTGAAGCCCCCTGCAAAAAACACACTTTTGCACAGTGACAGCACAATGACAATTGGCGGCGTTGTGCCATTGCTGTAGTGATAGTCATCACAATTCGTGTCGCTGTGGCATAGTGCAACCATAACCAACATATAGAAAAACAGGTAGCAGTGAAGTTTTTGTTAACTGTACTCTTTTTTTTCTCAGTCATTTGTAATCCTTTCCATTGTGCTGTGATCTTGTTTGCTGTTTGTATGCAACTTCCCCAGTTCTTAATGCCTAAATCTCCTTTATCAAAAGTTTTGCCCATTATAACTATATCTTCATGAGTTTTTATGTGTGCTTTTTGTCCTTGATCTGGTATAGGTGTTTTACCTAATGCTATTCCTTTATATATCTCGTAGTTTATTTTTGTCCCTGACATGTTTGAAAATTGTTCATATTGTTGGGCCAAATGGTAGTCTGATGAGTCTGGGGCTAATGTAAGCACTATGTCATCTGCATATGTCAGTAATTTTACTGGGGTTTCATGTATAGGCATCATATGCTTTTCATTTGTTCTGTTCTCATAATATGTCTGATGAGAATATAGGTCAAAGACATAAAGTAGAGGCTTAAGGGACATCCTTAACGGACTCCTCTTTGTACTTGTATTACTTTCCCTGTCCATCCACTACTTTGAAGACAGTGGCCACGCTGGGCTGCTGTCTGCTTACGCTCTGATTGCCTGAGCTGCAATTGTGCTGTAAACGTTTCTAAAAACTTTTAAGATAGCGTTTTGCTACTCAGAATGTTAGCTTTTACTGAGTAGTTGTCGGGGAGAATTTTGTATTTATTTTAATTTTAGTAAGTTTAATGTAAGGATTTTAGTGTTAGGCAGGGCACCTCAGTGAGTTAGCGTAGGAGTGCAGGTTTTTTTTTAGTAAGGGAATCTTTGGAGAGATGTCGAGAGTCCATGCTGTAGCTTGTTACACTGTTTTTAGTGATTCTGAGGAGCCTCAAACAAGAACAGTGACACTCACCTGAAGGACTGGAGGATGTGGAGCGGGCACTGTTGATGACTGGAGTTTTTTCCTGGTATTCATCAGTATTCATCTGCAGGACTGTTGCTTGAGCAGGATCTGGTTGTCCATTGTTGGGGGCCACCTCGGAGGTGAATCAGGATCTTGCTGGGTCAAACAGCAGTTGAACGGTGGCAGTAACTGGTAGAGAAGGAGGTGAGAGCTCCGCTGCCCTCTAGGAGAACTCTGCCTGTCTCCCACTTTACCGAATGCAGACTTGAGTAGCAGATCCTGGGCCTTAGAGAGGTGGCCCATTTGAGGTTCATCTGATACCTTTCCCTATAGGACTCTTCTCTGGCTCCTGTCTCAATTGCCCGCAGTACTCCTGCAGAAACTGTTGGTTCAGGAGTTGAAGGTCATATCCTGGAAAACCTGGTGAGAGCTTGTTCCCAGTTTCTTTCTGTGGACTCTTTTTGCTGATGGGATGAGTTCTCATATTCTTTAAATCTTTCAGTCGTGTTGCTTTGGTGAGAGCTGAGCTGTTTTTTGACTGGATGTTTCTGGAGGGTCCCCTTGAAAACTGAAATTTGCTTCTGAATTGGTTGTGCCATTTTAAAAACCCTAATCAAACACTGGAGATGAGAGCACCTGAACGTTCAGACTGCACCTTGATATAGTTCCAGCCTTTTGGCCTGGATGTTGGGACTGGACATTTAAGTTCATCGACTTGGAACTTTCTGTTTTTGTTCTTGGAGATTACTACAGCTCATACTGTTCTCTCCTTTAGTGATCCTCTGAATAAACTATTTATTTTTTATTGTGGGAAAGGGGAGGGGTCTCAAGCAAGTAGCTACTTCTGTCACTTTCTCAGAAGTACTACCTCCGAGAGACAAGGGAGAGCATAGGGGTGCATGCACCAGGAACTTTAACTCATGGTTGAAGAACTGGTGCTGTGAGGAAGGGTTTGGATTCATTGGTGACTGGGGAACCACCTGGAGGGATGGAGGTTTGTTCAAGCCTGACGGCCTTCATCCATCCTGGAGAGGAATCCAAGTACTCAATGATAAGTTTAAATGCTACATTGTCAAGCATTTAAACCAGCAAAGGGGGTGGCAGGCCAGCAAGGAGAGTACCTACTTGCTCACCCCCTACAGCTAGCAGTGGAACCAGTGAACCAGAGGAGTGGCTATCTCTACAAAGCAGTGTGCAAAAGATGGAGATTAGCACCCAAGAGGTGGATAGGCAGAAAAGGGGCAAAATTCAGCAGAAGGGCAGACAACAAGGAGAACCAGGGATAAAGGACAACCAAGGAAGGGCCTGGAGTAGAACATCGAAACAGTCTAGGGAGGTCAAATCATGGAAAACCATGTATGCAAATGCCAGGAGCCTTAGCAACATGATGGAAGATCTGGAGGCTGATATGGAGCAGTCAGACCTGGACATTGTGGCCATCACTGAAACCTGGTGAAATGATAACCACGACTGGGAGATAGCCATACCTGGCTACAACATATTCAGAAGACACAGGGCAGGCAGGAAGGGAGGAGGAGTGACACTGTATGTGAAAAATGACATAAGGGCCACAGAGATCCAGGAGGAACAAAATGGGGGAGAGATACTGTGAGTTAAGCTGGAAAGGAAAATGGGGCCAGCCATCCACACAGGTGTGGTCTATAGACCACCAGCCCAGGAGGAAGAAACAGATAGGGAGCTGATGCTAGCCATCCAAAGAATGGCAGACAAGGGTGCGGTAGTACTTGTTGGAGACTTCAATATTCCAGACGTGGACTGGAGCATCCCAGCAGCAGCATCAACTATGAGCAGATTTATCCTGGACTCCCTTCAGGGTGCCTTCCTCAAGCAACTGGTCATGGAACCAGCTTGGCAGAAGGCAATACTGGACCTTGTGCTCACAAACAGGGACAGTGTGATGGGGGTAACAGTGGGGGATCACCTGGGGAACAGTGACCACCAGTCATTGTGGTTTGAAATCACAGAAATAGTAGAACCAAACCACACAAAAACATGTATCCTGGATTTTAGGGGGGCAGACTTTGGGAAAATGGGGAGATACTTGAAAGAGGCATTAAGGGGAATGGGGCAGGAATCAGGGGTTGAGGAACAGTGGGCAGTATTTAAAATGGGATTACAAGAGCAACAGAATTATGCATTAAGCAGGTTAGCAAGAGGAAAAGGAAGAGGAGACCATTATGGTTTCCAAAGAGGTAGCAAAGAAAGTGAAAGTCAAAAAGATTGCATTCAGGCAATACAAAAAGACACAGGCAGAAGGGGATAGGAAGAAGTACCAGGAGAAGCAAAGGGAGGCAGGGAGGTCAGTAAGGAAGCCAAAGCTCAGACAGAAGAACACATTGCAAAATCAGTGGGTAGAGGGACAAAACCTTTACAGGTACATAAGTGAAAAAGAAAGGCAAAGGAGGGATAGTGAGACTGAAGGGGAGGATGGGGCCACGTGGAGGATGACAACAGTAAAGCTGACATATTGAACAGGTATTTCTGCTCAGTCTTTACTGAGGAAGAGGAGGATAATGGGTCTGAAGGGAGTACAAGGGGTGAGAATGGTGCAGAAATGGACACAAGTCCCTCTACATGAGAAAGGGTCCTGAAGGAACTGGAAGTAAAAAGAGTTGATAAAACAATGGGGCCAGATGGGGTGCACCCCAGGGTCCTTAAAGAACTAAGAGAGGTGGTGGCTGAACCTCTGGCTATCCTGTTTAGCCAATCACTGGAAACAGGGGATGTATCCAAAGACTGGAGGATAGCAGATGTAGTCCCCTTATACAAAAGTGGGAACAAAGAGGAACCGGGGAACTACAGACCAGTCAGCCTCACCTCGGTGATGGGGAAGATCATGGAAGCACTACTGAAGGAGAGATTGGTGGAACATCTGGTTGTCAATGGACTACAGGACCCAAGGCAGCATGGTTTCACCAGGGGAGGTCATGTCAGACCAACCTCATTGAATTTTTGACTGGGTGACTAGGGAGGTGGATCAGGAGAGCAGTGGACATGGCCTATCTGGACTTCAGCAAGGCCTTTGACATTGTGCCACATAGAAGACTATTACACAAACTGGGGAAAATGGGTGTGGGCAGGACAGTAGTGTGGTGGGTAGGTAACTGGCTGGGCGGCAGGACACAGAGGTGGTGGTAAATGGCTGTCACTCCACAGAGGAAGAGTGACCAGTGGGGTACCACAGGGATCAGTGCTGGGACCAGTCCTATTCAACATCTTCATCAGTGACTTTGCTGGGACCTAGAAGGCAGAATTTCACTGTTCGCTGATGACACAAAGCTCTGTAACAGACTAGACACACCAGAGGGTGTAGACAGAATAAGAAGGACCTGCAGAAACTTGAAGAATGGTCAGGGGTTTGGCAATTGAAATTCAATGCAAAGAAGTGCAAGATAATGCATATGGGGCACAAAAACCCTGGCACAATATATCAGTTGGGGGTGAAGATATAGCATGCACCAAGCAGGAAAGGGATGTTGGGGTTATCATCTCTGATGACCTCAAGGTAGGGAAACAGTGTGAAAAGGCAGCAGGTAAAGCAAATAGGATGTTGGGATGCATAGGCAGGGGCATCACCAGCAGGAAAAGGGAGGTCATAATTCCACTATACAAGACACTAGTGAGGCCCCACCTGGAGTACAGTGTACAGTTCTGGAGACCTTACCTACGTAAGGACGTAGACAGGGTAGAGAAGGTTCAGAGGAGGGCAACAAAGATGGTGCATGGATTGCATCACAAGTCCTATGAGGACAGGTTGAAGGAACTAAATATGTACTCCCTGGAGGAGAGGAGGGAGAGAGGGGGATATGATAGAGACATATAAGTATCTCACAGGGAGGAACAGGGTGCAGGAATACACTATTTTTAAGCGAAAAAGATGTTCCAGGACTAGAGGGCATGGGATGAAGTTGGAGGGAGGACGATTCAGAGGAAACATGAGGAAGAATTTCTTCACAGAGCGGGTGGTGGACAAGTGGAACACCCTGCCAGAGGAAGTGGTGGGGGCTGAAACAATCACGGGATTTAAGAATGCATGGGATAGACATAAAGGAATTCTGGAGGTCAGAGGTAAGGGGCAACAGACTTCTAGGAAAACAAACTGCACTTACAAGCTCAAATGGGCAGACTGGGTGGGCCATAGGCCCTTATCTGCCGACACTGTCTATGTATCTATGTGTTTTGGTCGGGGTGGGGATGTGATTGGGGTGTGTGGATGTATTATAGAGAGTTTGTATAAGTAGAATGAGTGGGGTAATGTATTTTGCATAGTGTGTGCATTTTATTTATTTATTTTTTTATTTTTATTTATTAGATCATCAGTTTACAGACCTTTGAGTCAGACTCATTTACAAAGGCACCTCGTCAAGAGAGCAATACATCACAGCAAACAAACAGTACAGTACATAATGCTTAGATTAAAAAAGCAACCAGTGTTACAGACATTCACTGGTGGTACACGCTTGGTAATGTATGGTTAGTGTGTTTGAGGGGAGTTTGTTTCATTGGGGCTAAATTAAATTTTTTGGGGTTTCGTTTTGAGTAAGTGGTTCGGGGAGGTTGTGTTTGGCTGTCTGTCTCTTGCATGGAGAAACCTTGTGCAATCCTGATTTCCCGGTGGGGGCTGGATGAGCCAGGCAAAGATTTGTTGGTGCCATGGCCCAGCTAAAATTACCTATGCTGCCACTCGGCTCCATGACCTTCACCCCTTTACTGACCTCCCAGTTCCTGCCATTGCAGCTAGGTTCTGTAGGAAGGTTAGAATTACTAGAAGGCAAGGGATCTGCAGGGAGCCGAGGGCAGTTGAAGAGGGGGTGGTGAGCTGCATTGAGGCTGTCCTGTCCAGGAGACACCCTGGGTGTAAATGGAGCCAAGGGAGAGGCCAGACATGTTTGGTCTCCGTACCCAGGGTTCCCACCAGACCGAGTGGGCAGGCAGCTAGAGGACCGGCCACGTCCTCTCATCCTCTTTGGTTGGTGCTTTGCAATGTCAGGTGGATAAGAAACAAGACTGTCATTTTTGCGGACTTGATTTCCGCTGTCAACCTGGCTTGCATAATGGAGACCTGGCTTGGTGACAATGCCAGCCCAGTTCTTGAGGCCGCAATCCTTAACGGGTACTCCATAGTGCACTGCCTGAGGAAGGATGCAGGGTAGGGGGTGTGACCATTGTTTTTCGAGCCTGCCTGGGCTTTATGGTGCACCCGATTGGTGACACCCAATCTTTTGAGTGCATTGCCGTGTGTTAGGGTGCAGGTACAGATTGCAAGATTCTCCTCATTTCTTGCCCTCCTGGGGTGGGGGAGATTTCCTGCAGAAGGTGGCAGACTTCTTTGTCGATCAGGTGTTGGAGCCCACAGATGTTTAATCCTGGGGGACTTCAAAGCCTGGATCGATGATGATTCTTCGTGCTTCAGTTATGACCTCCTCCAGTTGATGCATTCACTGGGCCTGTCTCAAGCGGTTGCTTCTGCGACCCATCAGCAAGGCCACACACTCGATCTGGTGTTCCAGCAGGATCTTGAGGTTGATAGCCTCAAGACTGATTGGATCACTTGGTCTGATCACTGTACCATGGAGTTCACAGTTGAGGCCCACCCAGTAGTCCCCCCTGTGTAGATGGTCAGATATCACCCTTAAAGAGGCGTGCATCCTGAGGGACTGTTGGCGCTAGCTGACCTAGCTTGGGTTGATACAGCATGTGCGATTGTTTTTTTCCATAGAGGTGGTGGCCACTTATAATAGAGTGGTCTCCGAAGCTCTGGATGCTCTCACACCAGTTCATATATGACCTAGATCTTCTCACTTGAGGTCTCCCTAGTTTGATGGGGACCTCAAGATGATGAAGATCAAGGGTCAGAGGTTGGAGTGTTGCTGGCGAAGGACCCGGCTGGAGGCGGATGGGCTGGCCCTATGTGCTCACTATGTTGAGTACTGGGGGCAATTTCCCATAAGAAGTCAGAATTCCTATCCAGGGAAATTGCTGCAGGGAAAAACAGACCATCTCAGCTATTTCAGACTGTAGATAGGCTTCTTCACCTTGCCTGCCTGGAACCGAAAAAAGCGTTGTCATCCACCCTGTGTAAGGAATTTGCTCTGTTTTTCTCCTACAGAGTGTTGGCCATCCAGTCGGGGATTCCACCAGGGAGGCATTTGCCTCATAGTGGTAAGGCTGGTGGTCTCAGAGGCATGCCACCTGTCTTGGAGGAGTTTAGGCCAGTGGAGGTGTCTGAAGTGACTAAGGTGATCTTAGAGCTGAAGCACACTCCTTGTGAACTGGACCCACCCTGACATGTTTCTTAATGGGATGTGTCGAGGCTATTGGCCCAGTATTCGTCGGGATTGCCAGGTGTTCGATGGTGGAGGGGGTCCTCCCTGCAGCTTTGAAAGAAGCACTGGTGAGGCCCCTCCTTAAGAAACCTTCCCTCAACCCCGACGTCCTGGCAAATTACCATGCTATCCCCAACCTGCCCTTTTTGGGCAAAGTTGTTGAGAAGTTAGTGGCACAACAGCTCGAGGATCATCTGGTGTCCGCGGACATCTATGAACCATTTCAGTCGGGTTTTCCGACTAGACATAGCACAGAAACAACTCTGGTGAGGGTGCATAATGATCTGCTCAGGGCTAGAGAGAGGAGACAGGTCAGTTCTTGTTCTTCTCGATCTCTCCTTAGCTTTTGACACTGGACCACATTGTACTTCTTGATCAGCTCTGTGAGTTTTGTGGACTTGACAGTACTGTCATCAGATGATTTGAGTCCTATCTCTCAAACAGGGTGCAATGGGTGGTGATGGGAAAGTTCTCCTCCTCCTCCCCAATGCCCCTGTTTTGTGGAGTGCCACAGGTCTCGATCATGTCGCCTATGCTGTTCGCAGTGTACATGCTGCCTCTGGGTGAGATCATTTGACAGTACAGCGTGGAGTTTCATTTTTATTCAGGTGATACACAGCTGTACTTCTCTTTGGCCCCTGGAACATCAGGAGCTGTCAATGTGTGTAACCCCTAGGTGGCGCTATCCCAAGGGCTACTACCCCTGCCTGCTTGGCTAATAGCAGGTTAAGGGGCCTGAGTTCTGAAACGGGTGCCTCCACCTGGAAGTCAGGGTTGGTAGTGGTCAAACTAACCTGGGCACAGCCCTCCGGGACACTGTAACCCCCCTCTTTCCTGACTAGTGGCCAAAACAATACACAATAATCACTTTCACAATACCCCTGATACACCACACAAGTACTCATACTGTTTGCACTTACCACCAGGGCTTTCCTCTGGCTCGGCCCTGGGGACCCCTGTAAAGCAAGGTTATACACAGCAAATAACAGCAGTACAGTACTCTTGCACAAACTGGAGCCACAGTCAGGGTAAATACAAAAAAGAGTTAGATTTAATTTATTTAAGGGACTTGAACAAGGTAGTGGTGTAATAAGGTTAATTTGCTTAAAGGCTCTATCAATCAAACAGTTATGCATACACTTCAGGGTCCACAAACAGTCACACACTCTGGGCACGTAGAAGGAGAATGGTGGGCTAGCCAGGAACGTTGCAGCTGGTTGGGGCCCTGTGATGGAAGAAAACAACATGCACAACACACACTATTTGTAATCCGGAACTGGAGGGCTCAGTTTGTGAAAAGAAAACAACAAGACAATCAGATGACACACTTTTAGATTAGGCTGTTGCTGCAGGGAGCTACCCTGATGATTACTCACGATACCCAAGACTGTACACAGGCTGGAAGAAAATCGAGACAACAGATGTTTAATCTGGAGAGCCAGAAGAAGCAGAGCCCGCACGATTCACCGAGGCATCATTCCTGTTCAAGCGTGGAGCAGAGGGCTGATCCCCAGGCAGGTCTCTCATCGGTGGCTTTCTGTGTGCAGTGGGGTAGTCTGGCTGGGCCAGTGTGGCATGGCCAAGGCCGAATGGGGATGAACACAGATTCAGTCCGATTAGGCTGGATAAAGCTTCAGCAAGCAGAACACAGTTGACACAGTGGGGAACCAAATCACGATCCACTTTCAATACACAGCACATTTACATGTAAGGAAATTCTACTGTACCAGGCAAAATGCTCTCTGGTCACGATCGCAAAGTCTCTGCACAAACTGGGGATTCAAAAAGCAGCTGGAAATCCTGACAGGCCGATCACATTCAGCAAAATCTTCAGTTTTCTTCAGGTATGAGCCTGGTAAAAAAATCAGTGGCTTACTTCGTTCTCACAAACTTGGATTTAGTCCGAAATAATTCTCTTCTCTCCCTCTCAGGGGCAGCAGGCAGACACACAGGCCACAAATCAGGCCTTTCCCCAGTTCTCCCATGTGAAACTACTCAGACGGCTGCTTGACTGTCTCAAGCTCTTGCTCATTCAGCTCCCAACTGAGATCTGACTCAACTGCCAGCAAGCCAGGGACTTTCCCCAGATTCCAAAAGGTTTGGTTGGCTGATCTGTCTGTCAGTCACAACAAAGGCTCCCCCTTCAGGTGCAAAAAGGCGCCAAAAGCCCAAAACTACAATTCCTACAGATTTTGACTCCAGACAGCTCCTGTAGTCCAGCTCCATTTTAGGTCCCACCAGAACTGATTGGTCCAATTTGCAGTCCAGGACCAAGATAGTGGAGATAAACAAAACAGTCCTTGCTGCAAAGAAGGCAGGTTAGACAAACTACATTATCATTATCACTCTAAATGATTTTCAACAAATAGTTGCATCTTTCAACAGAGCTCCCTCTCAGATTACTTATGACTGCAATCCAGGCAGCTCTTAAAAAGACAGTACACAGAGGCTATACAGGCACTCTCTGGCAATCACATTTAACTGCTAAAATGCAGGACACCAGCCTGGCAGTGAGCATTTAGGCGAGCTCAAGGAAGACTTTTCGGGAACCCCCATTTGTAGGGGGGGTTACACCCTTCCCTGCCTGGAGAAAACTTGGCGTCCGCGTCAAGTCTGTACCATCATGCATCAGTTAACATAAACTTATTACTTTACTATACATATTCACTACACTTCATGATACTGTATCCATTCTGACAACACATTGTGCATATTTCACACAGGTAAATTGAACATTACTATACTGAATCAGGTAATAACTTCTTGTACCTTAAACAATGCAAGATGGGGCCCTTCCCAATCAGCTAACCTGGGGCTAGAGGGGCAGGGGTACCATGGTGAGAGGGAAAGACAAGTAACCTGGAATTGGCTGTCAAGCTCAATTTGGGCAGTGAGCTTGGTGAGACATAAACACCTTTGTGCACCACATTGAGAGGCAAATCCACTGGCCTCCCAGGAGAATCATAACTGAGCGGTACTACTGGCTTGACAGTTTGGCCAGTCTTTCTGAGGGGAACAACTACAGTCTCTGTACTCTCAACACTGGTCTGGGGACTCATGTCACTTGTGAGAGGTGCCTCTGCCTGGGTGGGAACGTCCAAACTTCGGGCACTGTTGGCTCCTTGCTCTGTAGGCTCCCTTTCTACAACACTGGACTCATTTTGCTAAGGCTCAGGCACAATCAAGCTTTGAGGCACTGAAGGGGGGTGGTCAGCACTCTCATAGTGTTCTTTAAGTTCTGGTATGTCACCAGAAAGACTCAAACCCTCAGCCCCTTCTTCAGGCAAATCATACAGTTCCACAATACACAGAGACTCAACATCTTCAGACGTGATACTTTGCATTTCACTTTCTGGGAGCATTGGCTCCAAGGACGAAGCTGGGGGGAAAGGCAGTCCAGAGGGCCCAGCTTCATCCCCACAATTTATCAGGGGGTTACCTCGAAACAACTGACTCAGTTCATAAGAGGGATAATAGGCATAGTCGCACTCACTTTCGTCAAAAGTGGACTGACAGTCACTATCATTCTGGGCCTGCTGTGGAGGAAACCTTAAATCTGTGACCACTGGGGTAGGTTGACTCTGTCTCTTTCTTACAGCAGCACGAGTTACTGGCCCAGGGGGCTCAATTTCTGGGGGTTCAGCCTCAATCATGACTTAGCCGACAGGTAGCAAGTGGTTACGGTGCATGGTCTTGACAGCTTTGGAGTTGTTCTCTTGGTGCACCTTGTACACAGGTAAATCATCCAACTTTCCAACTACTACATGGGGAAGATGGTGCCACCAATCAGCAATTTTGTGTTTACCATGCAGTCCCAAATTGCGTAACAACACACGGTCTCCAGGTCAAAGCTCTTGAGCCTTTACTTTTTTATCATGCCTCTCTTTGTTGGCTAGATTTCTCTTGGCGGCCATTGTCTGGGCCAGTTGATAGGCATGGTTGAACTGAGCTTTCAGTTTTTGCATATATTGCAAGTAGTTTTCAGCTTGGACCCCATCTGGAGAGACCCCAAAACAGACATCAACCAGCAGCCGGGCCTCTCTCCTGAACATGAGGTAGTAGAGGGAGAACCCAGTAGCATCATTTTTCGTGCAATTGTATACGTGTACCAAGGTGCTAATCTGTTGGCTCCATTTATGCTTATCTTTTGGGTGGAGGGTGCCCAGCATGTCTAGAAGGGTGCAGTTAAAACGTTCTGGTTGAGGGTCTCCCTGCGGGTGATAGGGGGTGGTTCTTGACTTTCGCACCCCCCATAGAGAGAGCATTTCTTTGATTAGTCGGCTCTCAAAGTCTCTGCCCTGGTCAGAGTGGATCCACTGGGGGGCACCATAGTGGACAAAGAAATTTTCCACTAGCACCTTGGCCATGATAGATGCCTTTTGATCTTTGGTGGGAAAAGCTTGTGCATACCGTGTGAAATGATCCGTAAACACTAACACATTGCCAATCTTCTGCCAATCAGGTTCTAAACACAAGAAGTCTATGTAGACTAGTTCCATGGGGGTGCTGGTAGTAATATTAACAAGGGGGGGCAGCCCTCTGAGGCAGGGCTTTTCTTTGCAGGCAGCGACTACAAGTCTTTACATGGTGCTCAACGTCGGCCCCCATTTTGGGCCAATAGAAGTGAGATCGTACCAGGTCAAGGGTTCTGTCAATACTGAGGTGCCCCATGTGATTGTGGAGGACCTCAGTACCAAACCTTAAAGGCTGTGGGCAGGACCAATTGCTGCTTGTCTACTTTGCCACTACAATCTACTGTCTCTCTATACAACAACTGATTGAGCAACTTCAATCTGGGGCCTTCTTTAAACAATAAAGCAGTTCATGCAAGTCAGTGGAACGTAACTTAGACACATCTTTCCCTGCGCAGGGCATCAAGTGCTGGCTGAATCATAGGATCTTGGGATTCAGCCTACTGAATGCTGTCATTGTCAAACTGAGGTAGTGCACTAATATCTAGAGCAGAGAAGTGGCAATAAGCAGCTGGTATGCAGGTGTCAGAAGGGCCCAAGCAATCTACTAAACAGTCCACTGGGTCCGCAGACATCTGTTCATCTCTATCAAGCTTTCTGCACAATGCTCAAATGCCAGGTTCAGACGGCCTGACCCAATCACTCTTGGAAGTGGGCCTTCGTGATAGGGCATCAGCATCAATATGGTTCAGGCCTGGTCTGTATTCGACCGCATACTCATAGGTTGATAATGCAGAAAGCCACCAGTGCCCAGTGGTGTCTAACTTAGCTGAAATCTGTACATAGGTCAATGGGTTATTGTCAGTCTTCACCAATATCTTTGCCCCATAGAGGTATTCATGAAACTGGTCAATGATGGTCATTTTAGTGCAAGGAACTCCAACTTATGCATAGGGTAGTTTCGTTCGGCTGGGTTCAAGCTCCTACTGGTAAAAGCTACTGGTCTCAGGCCATCCTCATGGTCTTGATACAGCACTGCTCCTAGACCCTGCAGACTAGTGTATGTATGCAGCACATAGGGTTCGATGGGGTCAGCATAGGTGAGGATGGGGGCGTGGGTGAGCAGGTATATGATCTCATGGAAGGCTGCTTCACAGTCAGGCATCCAGCGGGGCCCGAAGAGTTCACCTGGGCAGAAGTATACATTTTCTGGTTCTTTAACGGCCCCTTTTTTGTATTTACGATTGGTAGGAGGGCAACCCTGGGTAAAGTTCAAGAGTGGTCGAATCACCTTGGAATAGTCTTTTATAAACCTGCGGTAGTAGCCACAGAACCCCAGGAAACGTAGTTCTTTCAGATTATGGGGCTGGGACCAAGTAGTCAGTGCTTCAAGAAGGAACTGGAAGGGGGACAGGATCAGATCTACAGTACAGTAGCTTCTTGTTTTACATTGTTTTTCATGGATTCTACTTGGTAGAATGTTTATTTTCTTTCTTACTACTAAGGGGCTAGCAGGGTATTGTTTGGGGCTGTTGGAATTTTGAAACCTGTTTTGGTAGCTAAAGTGGGCTCATTTGTTTGGTTTCTGAGTGTGTGGAGCTGCATTTGTAGAGGCCTATTTCTTCTCTTTTAAACATAATTGGTGTAATTTAACTGGTCTGTTTCTTTGAACTGGAGACCTATATCTTATAATTCCAAACCTATTTTGATGTATTGTTGGTGAAGCTGTTTGAATTGGTGTCCTGTTTCTTTGGGTAGCAAACCTATGTTGGGGGCTTTGAGTAGAATTGATTCATTGTTGCTGGCTTCACTAGCTGCAAAGTTTTGAGTGGGGAAGGGTGCTAATTGTCTGACTAGAGGCCTCAGCTACCTGATTGTTTCCGGAAGACTTGGGCTGGTCCCACCCACCCAAACCCTCACCCCACCCACCCTGGTCAATTATTCCCTTTGTACTAGGGGTTCTGACATCACTTCCTCAAACAGGCAAAGGATTTACACCTGTCATAACAGAAACAGACATCCAGGAAAGGAACTGCAGCAAGTGAAGAAGTGACTGCTCTCAGTGGAAGGGAAGTAAATGCAAATCTAGGCGCTTTCATTATTACTACTTCACATAGTTATTGCATTGGGTAAAGGAGGAGTAGGAGTTGAAGAAGGTTGTGCAATGGCTACTTAAAGTATTTTTGAGTGTGGATAGAATATAAAAGCAGTTGCTCAACATATCTAAACGTGTGCAACAAAGGAGGTAGAGACATAAAGAATGTTTTGCACTGATAGAGGAGATGGGGACTTGGGGGTGTTTGGTATCCTGCATCTGGAAGGGTGGGGGGTCGCTGGTGAGGCAGCGACAGCAATGGGTAGGGTGGTAGGCTGCAACAACTGCGGTGCACCAATCTTTCTAAACATTGCCTGGAGAGTGGGAGGATGTTTAGTGTGCAACCACATAGAAAAACTTAGAAAGGAGATTGAGGGTCTGCAGGAGGAACTAAGACAGGCAAGGCAGATTGGGGTGGATTAGCCCAATACTGGAGGGAGGAAGAAGAGGAGATGAGGGAGGCAATTTAAGCCAACAGTGGTGAGAGAGGCTCAGAAGAATGGAAGCAGAGACAAGGGGCCCAGGCCAGGAAGAACGATTCGGGGAAACCAGGTCAGGAGACAAAAGTCAAATGGAAGGAGGCAATAGGGACTTGTGAGGGAGGCGAAGAAGTGGCAAAAGTCATGGAGTGGAAAGGAGAGAACAGGTTACTATGCAGAGAGAGGGCGGGCATTTGTGAAGGGTCTTCAGAAAATAGTTTTGCACTGCTAGAGGAGAAGAAGGTGGAGGAGGAAATGATGAAATTAGAGGAGTAATTGATAAATGCCTGGACCGAACTGGAGGGGGAAGTTCTGCTGGGAGAACTGCAACAGGGTAAAAGGGCATAATAATGTGCAGGAGGAAGAAGGGAGCTGGAAATGAGGGAGGAGATGAAAGGAAGCAAGCAGGGAGTAAGAGGGTGGAATCTTAGTGCTGGGGACTCAATACTAAGAGGAGTTAGGTAGGGTAACAAGGCGGAGGCATGAGTCGCATTTGGGTGGAGGCCATGCCAGGAATGACAGCGAGAAAAGGTGGGACAGTCTGTTCTGAAATATGCTAGAAGGGGTAGGGACAAGCCTCATTTAATTATACATCTTGGGACAAACGACCTGGTTGACAAGACAGTGGATATAGTCCAGAGGAGGTTTGAGGAACTAGCACAATTATGTGAGGGGCAGGAAGATCAGTAACTTTCCGAGATACTTCGTGCCAAAGGCAAGCACAACAGAAAGCTGAGAATAGAGGAATTTAACAGATGGCTAAGAACCTGGTGTTGTGCTAAAGAGGTATGAGCTGTTGGGGGGTGGGGAGGGACCTGGGAGGACAGTAGTCTCTGTGCAGGACAGACTACACTTGAGTGAGGAAGGAAAGAAAGTGTTGAAGCAGAGGATGGAAGAATATATAGAGGAAGTTGGGAGTTTAAACTAGGAGTGGGGGTGGCAGTTGGGGAAGAGATATGCAGAGACCACAGGTTGGGAAACCATATGAGCTTACCCCCCATAACAGTGACAAAGGACAAATGGCAAGTACTATTGGTGATGCTAGGAAAGGAGGGCAGGATGGGAGGAGGGGAAAGGGTGGAAGGTGGTTACCTTTAATGCTAGGAGCCTTGGGAGAAAACTGCAGAGTTGCAGGTTCTCATGGCAGAGGAGAGGTGGACATTGCAGCCATCACGGAAACATGGGCCACCCAATATAATGACTGAGACCTGTCTGTACCAGGGTACAGGTTATTCGTGGGACAGGTGACTGGGAAAGGAGGGGGTGGCACTATATGTGAAGGAAGGACTGAAGTGTGTAAGGGAGGAAGGGAGGAGGGTAGTACAGAGTCACTTTGGGTGCAAATCCAGGATTCCAAGAATAGGAGTCTTAGAATGGGGTGGTGACAGGCCACCATCTCAGATGGAGGAGTTAGACAGGGAACTAGCGGGACAGATCAGGAGGACCTGCGAGGAAGGGTAGTGTATGGTGATTGTGGGGAGACTTCAACATGCCAGGAGTGGACTGGAGCACCCCAACAACCAGGAACAGAAGGGGACAGGTACTGCTGGATGCCTTCCAGGACAGCTTCCTGCTGCAAATGGTCAGTGAACCAACCAGGTTAGGGAATACCCTTGACCTTGTGCTGGCAAATGGGGACTTTGTAGAGAACTTACAGTGGAGGAACCGCTGTCAGGGGTGACCACCACTCAGTATGGCTCACATTGGATATGGGCAAGGAAGGAGTGGAATCTGGCACAAGAGTGCTGGACTTCAGGAGGGCTGACTTTGGGAGGATGGGGAAGTGGTAAAGGGTACCTGGCCAGAATTCAATCTAGTATGGATACTAACCAGAGATGGGAGCTCATAAAGTTGGGGATAGTGGAGCAGCAAAACCTGCTGCAAAGCCCAGAGCAAGAAGGCTAGGGCTAAGAAACCGAGTTGGTTGAGCAAGGAGGTCATGGAAAAGGTAAGAGGAAAAGAGCTGCCTTTAGGAAATACAAGAAAACAGGGAGGGGAGGACAGAGGGTACTTGACAGAATCGAAGGGAGGTGACAAGGGCAGTAAGGGAGCCAAAGCATCTCTGAACTCAGGCTGGCACAAGGCATTAAGAAGGGGAAGGACTTCTTTAAGTACATCAGGAGAAAAGGAGCTGTAAGGACCACATAGTAAGGATTAGGAAGGAGGGGGGTTGGTTGGAAGCAGGATACGATAAGGCGGAAGCACTAAATGAGTACTTCTGCTCAGTATTTACTAAAGAGAAGAGGGGGGTGACACCCAAGATGGGTGAAATGGCAGACGCAGGGGGGAAGTGGTGACAGATGGGGAAATCATGGAGGGCAGAGTTCGAGAGGGTTTGAAGGCACTGAGGGTGGACAAGGCACCAGGCCCAGATGGCATCCACCCAGGGTACTGAAGGAGCTGGCAGAGGTCCTTGCAGGACCTTTGGCGAGACCTATTTAATGCCTCACTACATTGGGTGTGTACCTCAGGACTGGAGGATGGCTCATGTGGTGCCCCTCCACAAGAGTGGCCCCAAGGATGAACCGGAAACTACAGACCAGTGAGCCTCACATCCCATCGTGGGTAAGCTAATGGAGACTATCCTGAAGGAGGGCTGGTGGCCTCTTAGAGGCCAAAGGACTACAGGACAGCAGACAGCATGGCTTCATCGCGTGGCGATCCTGCCAAACCAACCTGGTCGGGTTCTATGACTGGGTAACTAGGCAACTGGACAGGGGACATGCAGTGGATGTCCTGTATCTGGACTTCAGTAAGGCATTCGACTCAGTGCCACATGGAAGGCTGGGAAGGAAGTTAGTAGGCACAGGGGCAGGTGCAATGCTGGTGAGATGGGTGGAAACTGGCTGCAGGAAGGCAACAGAGGGTGGTGGTGGTGGGTGGGAGCTCTCACACCCAAGGGCAGTGACGAGCGGTGTCCCACAGGCTCGGTGTTGGGACCAGTGTTGTTTGGGATATTCATTGCAGACATATCATGGGACATCAAGAGCAAGATCAGTCTGTTTGCTGATGATACCAAGGTTGGGCGGTGGTGGATGACCTAGGGGATGGCAGGGGTTGCAGGATGATCTGGCAAGCTTGAAACCTGGTCAGACACCTGGCAACTGGGCTTTAATGCCAAAAAGTGCAGTGATGCATTTTGGGATGAAGAACCCAAGGAGGACTTACCAGCTAGGGGAGTGCAGCTAGCCCAGACAGAGGAGGAGAAGGATCTGGGTGTGCTCATCACAGCGTCCAATGAACAACTCGGCACAGTGTAGGAAGGCAGCTGCAAAGGCCAACAAAATGCTGGGTTGTATTGCAAGGGGTATATCCTCAAGGAGGAGGAGGTGATTCTGCCACTGTATAGGTCATTAGTTAGACCACACCTGGAGTACTGTGTGCAGTTCTGGCGTCCGTATCTGAAGAGGACATTAAGTTACTGGAGGAGTGCAGCGCGAGGCGACAAAGATGATCAAGGGTCTGGGGACTTCATATGAGAGGAGGTTGAAGGAGTTGAACATGTACTCACTGGAGGAGAGGAGACAGGGGGACATGATTGAAACCTTAAATACATGAAGGAATAAACAAGACAGGTACAGAGGGGCTGTTCAAAGTAAGGAGGGAGGGCCACCAGGGGCCATGATATGAGACTGGGGCGAGGAAGGTTCAGGAGGAGATGAGGAGACACTTTTTACAGAGAGGGTGGTGGCTGGGTGGAATCGTTACCTGCAGAAGTGGTATGCAGTAGAACAGTGGACTGCTTCAAGCGAGGATGGGACAGGACAAGGGGGAGGGTTAATGAAGGGGAAAGGTGGAAGGGAGGGGCAGCTGCAGAATAAGGGGTGCTAGCTGCACATTCGAGCAGACTTGATAGACCTCTAGGCCTTTATCTGCTGGCAAATTTCGTATGTTCGTATGTTCATACTGGGATCAGTCTCTGTCCCCTTTGTAGATACTATGTGCCCCACATACTTCACAGAAGTTTGGAAAAACTGGCACTTGTCAATGGACAGTTTGAGGCCGAAGTCTTCCAGTTGGTCTAGGACTTTAAACAGTCAGTTATCATGCTCCTCTAAGGTGCTCCCAAACACAATGACATCGTCCAAGTACACCAGGCATTCCAGCAAATTCATATCTACCACAGCACGTTCCATCAGTCACTGAAAGGTGACCAGGGCACCTGATATTCCCTGTGGCATCCTCAGAAATTTGTAGAACCCCAATGGACAGATGAAGGCTGATTTCTCACAGTCTTCCGGAGCCATGGGGATCTGGTAGTATCCGCTACGAAGATCCGACACTGAGAACCATTTGCTCCCATTCAAGCAGTCCAGGGCATCTTGTATACAAGGCATGGTGTATTGGTCTGGGATGGTCCGCCAGTTCAGGGTTCAATAATCAACACACACCCTCACAGACCCATTCTTCTTATGCAGAACCACAATGAGAGAGGGGTATGGGCTCCTGGATTCTTGTATCACGCCAGCAGTGAGCATTTCCTGCAGGTGTCTTCTCACATCATCTATGTCTGCTGGGGCTAGTCGTTGGGACCTCTCTCGAAATGGCCGTTCATCGTGCAGGTGTATGTGATGCTCCGCACCCTGGACACATCCCACATCCCATTCCTTCAATGAAAACACTTGGTCTCTGGGCAAGTCTCTTGCTAATTCTAGCCTTCCATTCAGCTGGCAATGGGGAGTCACCAAAATCAAACAAGTCTGGAGTCACTCTCTCCTTTTCACCAAGGTGCTTGTTGCTGGGCAATACTGCAGTGTCTGAGTAGTGTACCTTAGCTAGGGTGCACCCTCTGTTCACCTGGATCTTCCGATCTGACACATTGTGCATCTGGACCATCACTCATCATGCATAGGCATGGGCACTAGCAGGCAAGATGCTGGGCTTGACCAATAATCCTTTTGGCAATTTTCTATCGACTGGCACATCCAACATCAGTATTTTGTTCTTGACATCTTTCCAGAGGCGAACCTCCCCTTGAATGGTACACTGGGCGTTAGGGGCCAGTACCATTGAATCGGGATCCTTCTTCCACACAGTCCCCACCAGTTCATCCTGGTCTACTTCCTCGGGTTTCTGTTGCAAATCATAGGCCCTCTTGGTCAGAGCTGGAATTCTCAGGGCCCTCCCAGTCTGTCGCCCTTGTTTCTCATGACAGAGTTGCGCCAGTCTCCCAAACATATGGGAGTTTGTCCCAATTAGCAGGGGGACCCCATCATACAGTCCAGTGGGGGGACACACTAGGGCCAATGTCTCTACTGGCTCCTCTACACCAGTTACAGTTGCAGGAAAAGACAGACAACCAGAGACGGACATACCCTAGGTAGGGATAAGACTTGTTGCTCAGGCCCCACAAATGTAGGCTTTCCAGGGATTGTAATGGCACATCAGATAAGTGTTTGTCATACCAGTCCTGAAATACAATGTTCACTTGCGACCCGCTATCGAGCACAGCCCGTGCATGGATACCATTGACAGTCACAGAAGTCTCCATCGAAGGGCCCACTATTGTGGACCAGTCGTGAGAGGCAGTAGCAGAGGCCTGGACAGATGATTTAGCCACAAAGAAATTTGAGTTAGTATTTCTTGAACCCTCACTGCGGTCATCACAGGCACTCCTCGGCCATTGATTTGCTTTTTGGAGCTCCCCTTGGAGTCTGTTTGCTACCTTTTCCAAGTCTTTCTGAGACTGGCACTCTCTCTTCATAAGGCCATCCTTCCCACAGTTGTGACAAATGATAGACTCCTGGGTCATCCTTGGAGAGAACATTGCATGAGGGACTGAGGCAGTAACAAGGCATTGGGGTCCAATATCTGCTTGCAGCAGTGAGAGTGGTGCAACGTATCTTAACAGTTCCTTTTGGGTGGCAGTCAATTCTTGGATTTCAGCCTGGGAGCTACCCTTGGTAGAGGATGCCTGAGGGTGCACCCCCACCCCCCATGGCAGTCATGTCCTGAGAGGGACCAGAATCTTGTTCCATGGGGGAAAACCCTTGCAGAGGCACCCATTTTCAACTCTCGGACTTCTTTTAGTAGCTCGTCTTTCCAATGCTGGGCCCAGGGTGGGAAGTCCTTTGCATTCTCAGAGTGCTCGTTAAGTGCTGACGTTTGCCCCAGAGCCTCACTTAGCTGATCACTCTCGGTCACTTGCACAACAGCAGCAGAAATGGATGCAATTTCCCCACAAGGTCCCCTTTGCTCAACCCCCTGAATTTCTTTCATTAGCTCGTCATAGGAAGGGGTTGATTCCAGTCAGGTGGCAAGGCGCAACTGAAGCAGTAACAATTCTGAAAACAGATCAGACTTAAGGATCCGGTCCAGCCTAGTTCGATCTAATTCATTTGATGGCAAACTACTCTTTCTGAGGCACTCTTGTAGCAGCTTTTCAAGCCAAAGTACATACACAGACAATGGCTCCCCTGGGTACTGCTGAACGTTTCTTACTCTCCACCACAGATCCTCATCTGAATCTGGGCTCCCATACACATTCTCCAATGCATCTAGATAGTCCTGTGCAGTTGCTTCGGAGTTATTGGCCCGCTTGGCACGGATGGATGCCAGGGCAGGACCTTGGAGGCTCTCACTCAACCTCTTTCATTTCTCTGCTTCTGAGCATTGCCATTCAAGCACTAAAGGGGCAACATAGTCTATCCATGTCACCCAGTCATCCTCCCCTTGGGGGGTGGGAAGGGTGCCCGAGAAGATTCTCAGCCTTCAGTAGGAGTCATGACAGGTACAGATATAGGGGCCAGCATTGGCATGGGCACAGAAGGTGGGGCCATAACAGGTGCTGGAGTGGGAGGGGGTGTTGGGGAAGGAACACCTCTAGGTGGCAGGAATAGTTTCTTAAAGTCCTCTACAGTTTTCCCTTCCTCCAGCAACAACTTAGCAAATTTCTCCTCAAAAGTCTTAGATAATGGTGGGAGCTCATCCTCCTTGGGGTCTTTACTGTCTTTTGTTATCACTCTCCAGGCAGCTGGAACCCCTTCTGGGGCAATAGTCTGTGTCACTTTAGAGCTGTCCACGAGGTCACTACACTCTACCAAGGCTATGAAAGTTTGGGTGATCAAATCAGCCTGTCGACCCACCACCACAGGTTTTTTTAAACATTCAGCTTTGGAGAGTGCTCCCTCTACAGTGTCTTTACTGGTACCCAGGGGAATATCCTGTATAAGTAGAGCATTTTGGGGGTCAATCTCCTGCCCAGTACACCACCCCACCAACTGGTGTACATCCATTTCTACTGAGGTAGCCATTAATCTTTAACAATAATTTGTAATTTTTTGCCACTAGAAGGCACAAAATCCCAGTGGTGAGCCTCCAAAATGTAACCTCTAGGTGGCGCTATCCCAAGGGCTGCTACCCCTGCCTGCTTGGCTAGTAGCAGGTTAAGGGGCCTGAGTTCTGAAACAGGTGTCTCCACCCGGAGGTCAGGGTTGGTAGTGGTCAAGCTAACCTGGGCACAGCCCTCCAGGACACTGTAACCCCCCTCTTTCCTTACTAGTGGCTGGAACAATACACAATAATCACTTTCACAATACCCCGATACACCACACAAGTACCCACACTGTTTGCACTTACCACCAGGGCTTTCCTCTGGCTCGGCCCTGGGGACCCCCTGTAAAACAAGGTTATACACAGCAAATAACAGCAGTACAGTACTCTCACAATACCCCGATACACCACACAAGTATCCACACTGTTTGCACTTACCACCAGGGCTTTCCTCTGGCTCGGCCCTGGGGACCCCCTGTAAAACAAGGTTATACACAGCAAATAACAGCAGTACAGTACTCTTGCACAAACTGGAACCACAGTCAGGGTAAATGCAAAAAAGAGTTTAGATCTGATTTATTTAAGGGACTTGAACAAGGGAGGGGTGTAATCAGGTTAATTTGTTTAAAGGCTCTATCACACAGTTATGTATGCACTTCAGGGTCCATAAACAGTCACACGCTCTGGGTACCCAGATGGAGAATGGTGGGCTAGCCAGGAACGTTGCAGCTGGTTGGGGCCCTGTGATGGTAAAAAACAACATGCACAACACAAACTATTTGTAATCCAGAGCCGGAGGGCTCAGTTCGTGAAAAGAAAACAACAAGACAATCAGACGACACACATTTAGATTAGGCTGTTGTTGTAGGGAGCTATCCTGATGATTATTCATGATACCCAAGACTGGACACAGGCTGGACGAAAATCGAGACAACAGGTGGTTAATCTGGAGTGCCAGGAGAAGCAGGGCCCACACGATTCGCCCAGGCGTCGTTCCTGTTCAAGCATGGAGCAGGGGGCTGATCCCCAGGCAGGTCTCTCATCAGTGGCTTTCTCTGTGCAGTGGGGTAGTCTGGCAGGGCCAGCGTGGCATGGCCCAGACCGAATGGGAATGAATGCAGATTCAGTCTGATTAGGCTGGATAAAGCTTCCAGCAAGCAGAACACAGTTCACACAGTGGGGAACCAAATCACGACCCACTTTTAATACACAGCACATTTACATGTAAAGGATTCTACGGTACCAGCAAGCAGAACACAGTTCACACAGTGAGGAACCAAATCACGATCCACTTACAATACACAGCACATTTACATATAAGGAAATTCTACTGTACCAGGCAAACCGCTCTTCAGTTTCGATCACAAAGTCTGCACAAACCAGGGATTCAAAAGCAGCTGGAAATCCTGACAGGCCGATCACATTCAGCAAAATCTTCGGTCTTCTTCAGGTATGAGCCTGGTAAAAAAAATCAGTGGCTTACTTCGTTCTCACAAACTTGGATTTCGTCTGAAATAATTCTCTTCTCTCCTTCTCAGGGGCAGCAGGCAGACATGCAGGCCACAACTCAGACCTTTCCACAGTTCTCCCGCGAGAAAGTACTCGGACGGCTGCTTGACTGTCTCAAGCATGTTGCTCCTTCAGCTCCCAACTTAGATCTGACTCAAACTGCAGCAAGCCTAGGAATTTCCCCAAGATCCAAAAGGTTCGGTTGGCTGAGTCATCTGTCAGTCACAACAGGAGCTCCCCCTTCAGGAGCAAAAAGGCGCCAAAAGCCCAAAACTACAATTCCTACAGATTTTGACTCCAGACAGCTCCTGTAGTCCGGCTCCATTTCAGGTCCCACCAGAACTGATTGGTCCAATTTGCAGTCCAGGATCAAGATAGTGGAGATAAACAAAACAGTCTTTGCTGCAAAGAAGGCAGGTTAGACAAACTACATTATCACTCTAAATGATTTTCAGCAAATAGTTACATCTTTCAACAGAGCTCCCTCTCAGATTACTTATGACTGCAATCCAGGCAGCTCTTAAAGAGACAGTACACAGAGGCTATACAGGCACTCTCTGGCAATCACAATTAACTGCTAAAACGCAGGACACCAGCCTGGCAGTGAGCATTTAGGCGAGCTCAAGGAAGGGGAACCCCCATTTGTGGGTTGGGGGTTACATGTGCTTAACAGCTGTCTGGCTAAAATCAATGACTAGATGGCTTTCAGCTGGCTGAGACTTAACCCGGCCAAGACGGAGGTACTGGTGATCAAGCCTGGTCGCAGACATGATGGGTTGCCACCTGGGGCTGATTCAGGGCTTTTCCTGGGATCTACTCCATTGGTGGCTAACCGAAGGCTGCGAAATCTGGGTGTAATCCTTGATAACAGATTGACTTTTGAAGATCAGGTGTCATCTGTTGTCAGTAGTGGTTTTTACCATCTGTGGAACATTGCCCAGTTTAAGCCCCTCATTCCATCCGAGGACCTGCCAACACTAGTGTATGCCTTTGTGACCTCCAGGCTTGACTACTGCAACTCTCTGTACTTCTGGGTCATGGGAGGGAGCCTTCGCAGACTTCAGCTAGTGCAGAACGTGGCAGCCCGGTTACTGGCGGGCCTCTTGAGGTCCAGTCATGTGACCCCGGTCCTGCGGGCTCTGCACTGGCTGCTGGTCAGGTGGAGGGTCCTTTTCAAGGTAGGTCTTCTCACCTTTAAGGCCCTATATGGACTGGGTCCTGGTTACCTGTCAGAGCTCCTGACACCAGTGACCTGTGCTCACTCCCTCCGCCCTTCTTCGAGGGGCCTCCTGGACATTCTGAGGGTTTGGTTCAAGACCTCAGGAGATTGTGCATTTAGTGTCTCTGGGCTGACCCCCTGGAACTCGTTACCACCTTCAGTCTGGGAGGCCCTCTTGGTTGAGGTGTTCAAGTGGAGGCTGAAGGCCCACCTCATTCTCCTGACTTTTCCAGATTTCTGAGTTCATCCTGATCTAGTCCCCTTTCGTGTCAGTCTGAAAGACTTTTTACTATTTAAAATTGTTATATTTAGTATTTATGAATTGTCATTGTTTTATTTATTTATGTTGTCTCTTCCTATGCTGTGTTATAATTTCTGTTAGGTGCCCAGAGCCTCCAGGATTGGGCACTCTACAAATAAAATTGCTTTGCCTTGCCATTCACATTTGGGATTATGGTTGCCTTTTCATATAGACATTTAATCCAGTTTACAAAATTAACTGGTATACCATAGGATTTTAAAACTGTAAATAAATATTTGTGTGACATATTATCAAAAGCTTTCTCTTGATCTACACTGGTTATATATCCTTATTCACTGTCTTCATCTCCTTTTTGGAACATTTCTCTCAGCAGGATTAATGTATCATGTATTCTTCTGTTGGGGATCCTACACATTTAGAAAGGGCCAATCAGATGTTCAGCTACCTTGGTAAGTCTTAATAGAATTTTACTTAAAATCTTTAGGTCTGCATTTAAGAGACTTACAGGTCTCCACTTTTTTTAAGTCTGCCTATCTCCTTTTTTAAATATCATAATTAAAATGGCTTTTTCACAGATTTGGATAATTGTCATGATTGTAGAATCTGGTTATATAGTAGGACTAATGCTGGAGTTAACTCTGCTGTGAAAGTTGTATATAATTCTGGGCCCACACCATCTGTTCCTCAGACTGTGTCATTTCACAAAGATACTATGACTTCCATGACTTCATCCTGAGAAATACTCTTGTCAATTCTGTAGCTCCTATGTGAGAAATCTGAGGTTATTTAAGAGATTTAAAGTATTTATCTGTTTTAATGGTTGCCTGAGTTCCCAATTGTTTCTTGATGTGTTTCACTACATGTACAATTTTTGGGGGATGTTTTTCTAAATGACTTTCCTGGGTTCTGATTTGTTTAAATATTTTGTTTTCCAGGCAGAATTTGCATTCTTTGAAGGGGTATTTATTTATTTTTATTTATTTCAGTTTTGGAATTACAATCTTTGAACCATACTGGCTCTTTTACAAAGGCTCCAGGTCAGTAGAAGAACAGACAAAACAGTACAATTTACATCGTATGACGAAAACATACAATGGCTAAGTGACAAGACTATTTTACCAGCAAGATAAATGTAGAGTATACCTCAAATACAAATACTTTTATTACAGAAATATCTCTAGCCTATAGGTCTAGTTACTAAGTGCAGGTTGCTTGTAGTTGGCAGCCAAAATTGGCTTTGTCAAAGAAAAGGAGAGTAGGAAGGCGGTATGGAGAGTATTGGCATGGGTACAGAGGAGGTATATTGTATAATGTTATTAGGAGATAGGAGAAGGGGGTATGGTGTCGAGGGAGAACAAACTGATAAGTGCTGTATGCATGGGGGCAGCCTAGGGGAAGTGTAAATCAAGTGGAGGGAAGGGGGCGAGGACTTGTGGGTGAGAGGGGTAAGAAAGTGAGGGGTAAGGGTTGGAAGTCTAGGGCAGGGGATGGAACTCCTATAGTTATGCACAGCAGTTGCACTCTTGGGATTTTACCAGGAGGCGATGAAGTTCTTTTTTGAATTGGCTGAGTTTCTTAAGGTGAAAAAGGGGGGGGGTAGGTAATTCATCCAGAGAGGGCCTCGATAGGAGAGGGACCTCTCAGCGAAGGAGGCTTGTTTGTAAGGTACATGCAGTACCCCTCTAGTAGAGCTTCGGGTTGTTTCAGTGTTGGGGTTACACTGGAAAAACTTTGAAACTGATTCTTGGACCAGTCCTAGGATGGCTTTTTTTCCTATGATACATGCCTGTACTGGGACCTTTGAGGCAGTGGGAGCCAGCCAGTTGTGGAGTAGAGACTGCAACAGTGGGAATACCAATTAGCTCCTAGAATAAGTCGGCAGGCTTTGTTGAGCAGGAGTTTAACCCTTTTGGCAGCAGTTTCAGTAGCCACACCATAGATAGTCAGTCCATGGTCAATGATGGACAGTATTGAGCTTTTGAGGCTGAGGGCCTCTGTGGTCATAGCATTTCTGTGTTGGTAAAGGAGTCCGAATCTGATGTGGGCTGTTTTCATGACATGGTCAATATGGGTGTTGAAAGAAAGGGTGATGTCTAGGAATAATCCCAGGTCATTAGTTTGTTTGTTATTTTTTTGTTCTGAACCTTATTTCCTGGTGTAGGGTTTTGACCATGTCATATTATAATGTTATCATTTCCTTTTTTATGACTTTAATGTTGGAACTACAATTGATCTTCTCTGTTTCAGTTTTCGAGATTAATCTCTGTAGTTGTCACCTTAGTTTTAAATATTTCAGATATTCTCCTTGGGCTAGATATTCAAAGGGGATGCACATGGCACAACTGAGTTGTGCCAGTGCAACCCCAGAAATGCACCCTGGAAAGGGGGAACTGTACAGTGCAATTCCCAATGTGCCGGGGCACAAAGATAATGTATGCGGCACATCTCCAGGGGGCATGCCCATGCATATGCGGCACATCCCGATATTCAGCCTTGGATGTGCAGTGCTTATGCTGGCACAACCCTGAGATGTGCCACATACTGGGGCACAAGGTTGAGCCCATAAAATATGGCTCAAATGGTGGCCACCCACAGGTGAGCTGCCGCAATGCAAGGCGCATCACAGCATTCACCAGCCGTGGGTGGCCTCCACCCAGTACATTGTGCACAGGCACCCAAAAATGGCCCTGGTGGGCCAGTGGTTCCCCCCTCCCTGCCCATAACCTCGATTGCCTGAAATAAAATAATATCATGTCCCTGGTAGTCTAGTGGTACCCTCCCGCCCTGCCGGTAACCCTGATCGCTCATGATGAAATAATCCTATTGCCCTGGTAGTCCAGTGGTACCCCCAACCCCCCATCCACACAGGACTCTGAGCCCATCCAGCTCCCCCCATCATCGGCAGGCAGCAGCAAACCCACCTTCATACCTCTGTGGCTGCCCACCGAATGACAGTGTACAGTGTGGTCTGCAAGCCCATTGGTCCACACTGTGGACCAATGGGCTTGCAGTGCATACTGTAATAGTCATTCATAAATATGTGAATGAATGATTTAATTCACACATTTGTGAATGACTTCATACACATATTTGTGACTGACTATTGCAGTGTGGACCAATGGGCTTGCAGCCCATACTGTACGCTGTCATTTGGCAGGCAGCCATGGAGGTATACAGGTGGTTTGCTGCTGCCCACCGATGATGGGAAGGGGAAGCTGGGTAGCCTGGGTGTCCTGTGTGGGTGGGAGAGTGGGGGGTACCAGTAGACTACCAGGGCAATAATATTATTTCATCATGGGTGGTTGGGTTTACCAGCAGTGTGGGGGGTACCACTAGACTACCAGGGGCATACTACTATTTTATGTCGGATGATCGGGGTTACTGGCAGGAAGGGGGGAAACCACTAGACTACCAGGGACATACTACTATTGTATTTTGGGGGATCGGGGTTAAGGGTAGGGAGTGGGGAGCCACTAAACTACCAGGGATTATTGTTTATCATATTTTGGGTAATCGGGGAGTCGGGCAGGGATGGGGGACCCACTGGACCACCAGGGAGTGTAGACATCATACTACTGGCACTCAGTGATATGGGATGGAGTGGAGGTACTACTGCAGTCCCTGGTACAGGGACCGCATGCTGTGCAGGGCGCCATGTGCATTCTGCTGGCCAGCCCTGCGCAACACATGCAAATGGGGCTATAATGAATGCAAATGGCCCCATTTGCACCTTGCATGCATAATGGCCTCATTTGCATATCCAGGTCTGAATATCTGGGAATTGAGCCCAGTGCAGCTACAGTTGTGCTGGAGCATTCCCATTCCTGGTATTCAGACTTGTCTGGGGGATGCGCCGGCACATTGTATTTGTGCCGTGCGCATTCTGTGCTATATTCAGCAGCGATGCACCATGGCACATCTCTATTGAATATCACCCTTTGTTGCTCCAGTGCAACTCAGTTGCGCTGCACCAACACTTGCACCTGTGCCAGGCACAATTCTGAATATCGAGGCCCTTGTATCTTTTTTCCCTGAGATATTCTGAAAGAGTTCTTTCTAAGTCAGTTTAGTATCTTCCCACCAAGTGTGTATGTTATAATACATGCCTGCTACCATTAGTCATGTTCCCCATAATGTTTTCCATTGTTTTCTTACTCCTTCTTGTAGTAGTAAAGAAGTTTTTAATTTCCATCTGAATTGTTTACAACGGGGGTGTTCTCCCAAATTATTTTGCCCTGTATAGATTTATGGTCTGAATATTCCCATACTTGAGTGTTAACATTTTGTATGTTCAAAGTTTTAGAAAGGAAGATAAAATCAATCCTGGTAGAAATATTTCCCCTGAAGTAAGTAATCCTACTTGTGGAATTCAAACTGCGGTATGCGTCTTGTAAATTTGCAGCCTGTATTAAAGAATTTAATGTATTTGTATTGCAAAACAGTTTGTCTGTTTTCATACCCGTGTCTTTTTGAGCTAATCCACAGTTAAAAATCACCACACCAGATTACTTGCCTAGCCGTGAAACGGTATGGCTGTATTATGCTCTTAAACAATTCTACTCTCTGGGCTTTCATCTGTGGGGCCATAAAATGAAATAATTCTAAACCTTTCCTTGCTATAACTTATGTCCCGCGTTAAGGCTCTTCATGGCTGAATCTCCACCAACCTAGAAACCTGCAATTTGGGATTGGAAAATAGTATACCTATGCCATGGCATGTGTCTTCCCCAATCAACCAGAAGATGGCCCCCTTTCTCCATAATTTAGAAGCTTGAGTCATTTCCACCTTGTACGTTTGGCAACTGAGGCTTCCAATTTCCCTTCCTCAGCTCAGAGTCAGAGACTGTTTCTAGGATAGAAGAGGCGGCAGAGGCTTCTGAATCTGCTTCTTCCCCTTCTGTGTCTTCCCAATGTTCTCCCTTAGCCAGGCTAGGTGTTTGTTTTCTGAAGATTTTACCTTTTTACTGCATAGATTTTCTTCATTTTCATCTTTCTTTTTTTTAGTTGTTTTCCCTTTCCTGGTTCTTTTTCCTCCCTACCACTTTGTATAGGTGTTCCTCAAGAGGGTTCCCAAGGGTTTGTAAAACTCCCAGACCATTACTATTTTAAGTTCAGTTCAAGAAAACCTGCAATCTAAATCACAATTCCTCACAGTAGCTGTTTCTCACTGCTTGCAGAAACTAATTTAATTAGCACTGCCAAACACATTCACCTGTTACTTACAATGTGGGTAACACTCCCAGCCGATTCAGAAACACTTAAACACACAGAACACAATCAAACAGTGCTCTCAGTATAGCCTAGAAGTTAAAGTCATGAGTTTTAAACACACTTGGTAAATCCAGCATATCAGACCTGGGTTTGATTCTTACAATCACCACATCCACACTGTGTGACTCTGAACAAATCATCTCAAAAAATATACCCAGTTACAAACAATAAAAGAACACACAGGAAAACATAACTGTACTGTGGAAGCTCCCCCCCCCCCATTGTATAAACCGCACACATGATGTGCAGATTGTGTGATATGCATAATATACTTACTCCAGCATCGTGAGCTATGGATACTCTCATTTGTGCCTTGGCACTCATGAGTATCCATAGCTCACTCTGTAGGAGTGAGTATATTTATGCATATCACACTCCTACCCATCATGTATCCCCTATAATAGATAGACAGAGAGACAGATTATATATATATATACATATATACACAGTATAAATAGAGAGATAGATATATATATATATAAGAGAGAGAGAGATATTATATATATATATAGAGAGAGATATATATATATATATATAGATTATATATATATATATATATAGAGAGAGAGAGAGAGAGATATCTCTATTATTATATATGCAGTAGGAGTGGGCTCAAAATTCATTGAATAAATCCATTTACCTTCACAGCCATTGAATAAGTAAGCAATAAGGCATGATGGGATATGTATAAAACATATTTTACCGCACGGCCAGAGGCATGGTGAGGCACAAGACCTCAGGCCGAGTGACTTTAGCCACTGGACGTATGGTAAAATATGTTTTGGACACACCACGGGGTGGCTTATTGTGCTTATAAAATGTGCTCCTTTTTTTAAAACTTTTTACAGTTGGAAAAGCATGTTTATATGTAGAAACAATAGATTTCTATGTGTGCATTTATGATAAAATAGTCCTTCCTCCCAGTGCAAGTGATGTAATAGATGATGTCATTGTATTACTGCTGGACAAAGTTTGTTCTTTGCTGGCATCAAGATTCAAGATTTGGAATGTTTAGCATGGAATGTTTCTCATGGAATAGATGGATTCAAAATTCTGCTCAGTTCCACTGGCAGAATGTTTCTCTCCTAACATACTGTACACACACACACACACACACACACACACACACACACACACACAAGAATACTGGATGGGCAACTATGCACAACCAGTGTGTTCTGCCACAGAGGGGTTTTGATTCCCTCTGACCGCGAGAGCGAAGCTCGAGAGGTCCATGGGAATCAGAACCCCGAGGTGACAGAACATCAGGTTGTGCATAAAGTTGCTCATCCTGTATTTTTTATAGTGTATAGTAGTATTATGTGAAATGTGTGCATTGTGTTTTTTTTTCTCTCTTTCATAATGAAACTGACTTGTGAAATCTCCAGAGGTCCTAGAATAGAGGAAAGTAACAATGTGCAAGCATTCCAAGTGGTTCTGCTGTAGTAGTGACATCACTACTGCAGCAGAATATAATGACATCACTACTGCAGCAGAACATAGAGGATAGTGGATGGACAACAGTGTACTACAACACTGTTGCTCACTTCGAGAGGTTGTCATGACAACCTAGAAAACCTCGAGAGTGAAGCTCGAGAGGTTTTTGGTTGGCATGAAAACATCAAGAAATGAACCAGTGTTGTTCACTGTTGCCCATCCACTGTCTTTTATAGTGTACTTGGTTTACTTGTTTTTTTGTTTGGAAAAAAGAAGGCCAAGGCCCATCTAGATTTCCCCCACACTATGTGGGAACAATTTACATGAAGTAATTCTAGACGAGCCAGATATCCAGTCCCTTTTTGAATACTTCAGTGTTGCCTGAGTCCACCAATTCCTGTGGTAGTTTATTCCATAATCTGGGTGCCCTAACAGATAAGAAATTAAATCTTTGATTTGTTCTTGCTTTTGGCACAAAAAGTTGCCTGGAGTGGCATCTGGGCACAATTTGCCTAGTGACAGGAACGAGTCCACATTTTTTCATAAGATCAGGATTCTTTTGTAACTTATATGTTAAAAGTAGGTCACCTCTGATTCTTCTACCCTGCAAGGAATGTAAGCCTTTTTTAATAAGTCTTGATTGATAGGGCTTTTTTGCTAAACTAGGCACCATCCTGGTTGCACGTCTCTGAATTCTCCCCAAACGATCAATATCAGATTTGAAATAAGGACTCCAAAAAGGGGACTCATAATTAAGGCTGTAAGAAAATCACGGCAAAAATCACCATTTTTCACGGAATCTGCACGGTAAAAATTACCACTTTTCACAGTAAAATGCAAATAATCAAAAAATAACGAAATCACCAAATAAATTTGCTCTGATTATTTTATTAAAGTATATCATTGCAACACTGTCATTCACTTGAAGTTGTGCTGCTTCTCCTTGTCTCTCCTCCACCGCCTGCTGCTTCTGCTCCTCATCTTTTGCCCGATCTTCTTTGCTTTGGCACCAGCTGCAGCATCACGGACACGCACAAGTATCAAACTGAAAGTCTCACACCAGCACCGGGACATGCCTTGCAGCATTGGGGATAAGAAAATGTCCAGGCAGAGCAGATGACCTTCTCTTTCTGTGGGGTGGCGGGGGGGGATGGCTGTGAAAACTGACAAGTGATGCTTTACTATCACTGATAATACATCTGCTAGAAAGCATCTTGACAGGTGATGCTTTAGGATAGGATTGTGAGCTTTTTTTGGAGCTTTTTTGAACATTTCAAACAATTTCACGGTAAAATGAAGAAATTAGTCAATTTCACATTACCGCTTGTAAATCGCGGAAATCGTGAAATTCGTGCATGCCGTGATTTTCTTACAGCCTTACTCATAATCAATAAACGGTCTAACACATGTTCGGTAAAGGGTAATCATACATTGTTCAGTTTTAGTAACAAAAGAGCGCTGAATTTGTCTTAGCAATCCATTAGTTGTGTTTGCTACTTTTATGCAATGTTCAGCTGATGTAAGTTTTGAATTAATTAGTATTCCTGAGTCCCTTTCCAAATCAATGGATTTCAACATTGTGTTATTAATATAATATTTGTTTTTGGGGTTGTGGGTCCCAAAGTACAAAACCACACATTTTTCAGTGTTGAATTCCATCATGTTATCAATAGCCCATTTTCAACCAGCTGTAAATCTGATTTGAGTGAATCAGAATCTAATTGGTTATGCACAGGGCCCCCAAGTTTTGAGTCATCTGCAGATTTGGACAGCCAGTTATTGGAGGTTATTTGCATATCACTAATATAGATGTTAAACAAAATTGGGCCCATCACAGAGCCCTGTAGAACCCCACTAGTCACTGTACCTGATGCACTAACCCAATTGACCAGTTGGTAGGAAAAGCCCAAGGATTCCATTTTTTTAATAAGGTTACCATGAGGGACCTTGTCAAATGCTTTACTATAGTCCAACAGAATAACATCAAGCTTGTGTTTATTATCAAGGCCTTGACTGATGTTATTATAACATGATAGTAAATTAGAAGTGCAAGAGTGACCAAATCTGAACCCATGTTGTGTAGTATCGTTAATATTGAGTTCTGTCATTTCTTTTTCAAGAAATGATTTTATCATTTTTTCCATGATTTTACAAATAATTGATGTGAGACTAATAGGACGATAGTTCTGAACATAAGATCTACTACCTTTTTATGAACTGGGGTAACGAATGCTAATAACTAATCTGCGGGGATTTCAGCTTTATGAAGAGATTTATTAAAGAGTATTTCCAATGGAATAGCAATTGCCTCAGCAGTTTCAATAAGGAATCTGGCACTAATTTGATCTGGCCCTAGGCTCGTAGTTTTCTTTAGAGATTTAAGGAGTGGGATAATATCAGAAACCTTAATGCTATAGGTCTTGGTTGATTTCGAATGAGGTATGGGACTTACTTTAGGGGGATGGAAGTTTTTTTTAGTGAAGACTGAACAAAAGTAGGTATTAAAAATGTTAACTATGTCAGAGTCTAATTGCATGGGAGTCCCATTATGGGAAAGTTTTTAATTTTTTATTTATTTAGTTTTTGTTGACCGGGTAAGTGCACTAGACAAATTCTGCCTATTTTCAGGCACGACCCGGGGAGAGGGATACAGATGAATGCCAACTGACCTTGAACCAGATGAAGCTGTTGGTGGTATTTTTAGTGAATAAGGGGAAATTTGGCCAGGGCACCGGGGGAAATTCCCCAACTCTTTTCAAGAAGTGCCATGGGATCTTTAACATCCACCTGAACTACCACCAGAACAGGCAGATGGGACCTCGGTTTAATGTCTCATCTGAAAGACGGCACCTCAGGAGTGCAACATCCCTCTCATGCTGCACTACAGTGTCAGTATTGGGATATTAACCCAAGTGCCTGGTGTGGGGATGGTTCCAGCCTTACGTGGTCCAACCTTATGTGAATTACCCTTTTTATTGTTTAGATATGAGAATAGAGCTTTGTGTCGGTCTTTTGTATGTGCCAATTTAAATTCAATTTTCATTTTAGCTTGCTTAATCATATATTTCAGTTTCTGTAGAGATTTTTTGCATTCGGTAAAGACTGCACTGTTACCCTTATACTGACTAGTTTTGAGTTTCTTAAAAAGGTTTTTTTTTCCTTTTAATTTGTGATCCAATGGATTTATTCAACCATTTTGGTATCTTACCCTTTTTATTATACTTCTTTTTTGTGGGTACATATTTGTTTTCAAGAGAGTGGATTACGTTTTTTAATGAGTCCCATGTCTCATTTACAGAAAGTCCCAGGAAAACCTTTTCCCACTGCATTTTGCTAATTTTACTGATAACGGTATTAAAATTAGCAGTGCCATAGTTTCTATGTGATGACTTGCTTTTTAAACTATAGTGATTTCCTATTAAGTCAAATAAGATTGAATAGTGGTCACTATTACCCAAAGGGTCCAAAATTTGGATATTAGACAGTTTGTGACTCATATTCGTGATCAGGAGGTCAAGAATATTAGTTCCTGTAGTAGGGGAAGAAACAAATTGCGTTAATCCATTGTCTATTAACACTGACAGAAAGTCAGTGTCATGTTTACTATTACTTGTATTGGTGGACCAATCTATGTGTGGCATATTAAAGTCCCCAAGTATTATTACCTCCTTATGATCTGACAAATGGGCAATGTCATTTAACAAAGCATTCTTATATAAAGAATCACCCGCTGGGGGGTTATAGCAGTTGCCTGTAATTATTTGTGGCAGCCCTTTCAATTGAACTGCCACCCAAATGCTTTCGGAATTATTATAAGCTGGAAGTTCATAAGAGGGAATGTCATCTCTTATATAGAGACAAACCCCACCACCCTTCTTATCCACTCTATTTTTGAAATAGAGTTTATACCCCCGATATATGTTGATTCCACTGGGAATATGAATCCCACCAGGTTTCTGTTATTGCAATTACACCCAAGTTTAGCAATTTACTTTTTGCTTCCAGTTCCAATAGTTTGGATATATTTAGGGAACGGGCATTTAAGGACAGAATTTTGATTGTTCTGAAAGACTGAAATTTCGAGTTTGCTGGAGACGTGGATAGTTTCCCATTCTCCCCCTTTTTAATCAGTTTAAATGACTGTTAATAATGTTTAAAAAGGATTTTCCCAACATCATACTGCCTCTTCTGCTTAGGTGCAGACCACCCCAGCTATACAAGGGAGATCTGTCAACGGAGTTTTCTCAATGAGTTATACAGGGAATGTTCTGACTAAAACACCATTTCTGTAACCAATCATTTGTTTGCTTTAGCTTTGAGGTAACAAGTTGGGTAGCTCTGAGGCTTGGTAAGATCTCTGAAAAACAGACAGTACATCCTTTATCTACAAGTAAGTTGTAGAGTGCAACTATGTCTTGTTTAAGTTTATATTGGCTAGTACTCTGTATGTCATTTGCACCAGCATGAATAATAACTAAAGGATTTGAACCAGAGTTGTGTAGGATGTTGGGAATTCTAGCAGTGATGTCTGATATTTTAGCCCCCCTGAAACTGGAGCAGGTACGATTGACCTTATCTGGGTTACAGATGGCCCTATCCAAATGCTTGATTAAAGAATCACCAAGTACAAATATTTGTTTAGAGTTTACAGTAGGGGTGGGAACAGTAGAAGAGTTAATAGTAGATGCTGGAGGACATGTTTTGAGAGCTGATTTGGGTGATTTTTGAATATTCTGAATAGAAGGTACATAAAGGGAAATATCATTTGACCTTTTCTGGAGGTCAGAGACAGGCAATGAAAGGGAACCCGGAGAGTTCTTGGAAGTCGTGATATTCAGTAATTCAGGTTCAGAAACCTGTGTATGGGGAACAGTAAAGAAAAGCTTGTGACTGCCTCCAGGGTCGTGCCGTGATGTCGGTGACCCCTGCCCTTCCCCGCCCATGCACACTGCACTCCTTCCCGTGCGATCTTAAATATTTAAAAACACATGTGATTATCCTGCTGTGTGCTGGCCACTGTTTAGAAAAAACAGCACTTACTGCAAGTTTTAGATGTCCTCCTGTGCCTCTGATGAACTGTGGTGCCCATTTTGTATTTGCTCCAAACTGCGACTTGCGCATGCGAAAATGTGGGCAGAGCTGTTGTACCATCAATGTGACGTACCCACGATGGTACAACAATATCATGACGTCACATCAATGGTACAACAACACTAGGGAAGCCTAGATTTTTAACAAATACAATGTTCTAACATACACTATAAGCATATTCTAGACATGGAATTTCATGCATAACAGCATTCCACTATACATTATAAAGGCCTCTATTACAGCCAGAGACTCATTTATCTCACTGTTAGGGCAAGCAGAAGAGATTTCCTTGATGAGCAGGTAAAGATAGAAGTTTTTTTTCTTGTCAGCAAAGAAACAGTTGTAGTGAAAACTATAGACAGTACTTGATGTTTCTAATCTGTTTATGTGTGTAAGGAAAGTGTGATGATCATGACAACATTTAATTAATTTGTTTTATTTTATATTTAAGGTAGTTTTATTTTTAGGGCCCAGATGAAGTTTTTTTAGGTAGCAGCCATGTTTGTGATGGAAGATCAATTCTGGTTGTAGGCGACTAACTGAAATGCCAGTGTTCCAAATGCCCATTGATCATGACTCTGGACACTTCACTGTTGGACAGAACTATTTTTTTTACCATGTATAAAACATATTTTATACATGGCCAAGAGCCAATCAGATTACTGGATTTTCCCCTGCCATTTTATAAATAAAATTGATCCATATAGTAGCTATGTCACAATCACTCCGGAACTCATTTAGAATGTTTGGCTTCAGAAGCAGTACTATCCATATTCAAATGCAAATAACTTTAAAATGAAAAAATGACAGCTTGGTACTGTGAGCATGAAAGTTGTTTAGCACAAAATTATCTACAAAATGACTGGTGTTTCATTTATAGATACCTTATAGGTTTTTTATAATTAACAAAAAAAGAGCAGAAAATGCAAATTTTGTTCACTTTTTTGGCAAACATATGCAAAAAAAAGATAAGCAATCAAAAGCAAATGTCCCTGCACTGACAGAAAGCATCCCTATTGCATAAATGAAATATACAATGGTGAGCTGTCAGATAAATGATTTATCTCACACTTGTGCTGTTTGACCTCGGACACCGCACTCATGAGGTTACCAGAGGTCAAACAGCACTTGTGTAGATAAATCATTTATCTAACAGCTATCATTAGTGTGTGTGTGGATATATATATATATATATATATATATATATATATATATCTACACACACACAAACACAATGGATAGCTGTTAGATAAATGATTTATATACATATATATATATATATATATATATATAGTCTGTCTGGAGGTTCCTCCAGGCCTCCCTTGTATAGCAGCCTTAATGCATTCCATCTGGGTACAGATTCTCCTTTATTTTGAAGGAAGTCTGATAGTTTGAATATAGGTTGCAGCCAGGCTCTTTTGTGCAGGGTCCTGCAAGAGAGTTTCCTTTGGGCCCAAAGATTGGTTGTCATTTTCTACAATTCTTCTTGGGGTGCTTGTACTTTCTGGTCTTTGTGTTGTGCTTCAGCTGTACTCTGTTCTAATATTCCTGTTTCAGTATTCAAGTTTTGATTCTGTTGTTCTTCAACACTGTCTGTCGTCTCAGTTATATTTGGTGTCCCACTGCTATCCTGTACAACACTGTTTTGATTTACATTTTCTTTCAAAGTCATTTACAAGTTTAGATTATGACTTACATCATTGTAGGATTGACTGTAGGATCAGTAGGGTTGGGTATCCATTTGTCTTCAGGTGTCCAAGTCCAGCCTGCATTTTCTAATGCCGTTTCAGGGGTACATTCATTTGTGTCACTGTGATGCCTGTGCACAGGTTTCATTTGTTTATCAATTTTAGGATCGTTTTTTGAAATATCCGTTTTGGTATTTGTTTTGGCAGTCTTTGTTTTAGTTGGCTCTGTGGAAGGCTTCTGCAAAAGTAAAGTTTTTCTATGCAGCTGTGTGCTGTGAAAACCATCTGCAGTTTTTGTCAGTTTTGCTGCTTGCTCCTTGCTCTGCTCCTGTTTTTGTCCGTTTGTTGCCTTAGTCATTCCTTTTCTTTTTTAAACTTTTCCTCCTCCTGAGCAATCTGTGATAGTATTCTTTTTTTGCTTCCAGAATTTCACGTAGCTCCCGTTCTTTCTCTGCCAGCTCCGTGGGACTGTTTTTATTCCGTTTCTCAGGAGTTTCCTCCGTACATTGCTGGGTATTCTCAGAGTTCAGACTATGCTCAAAAAATGTCTTCTGAGACCTCCATGCTGTCTTTGGTGGGGACTGAGGTCAGACTCCCTGCCAGCTCTCCTTCTATTCCATCAATTCCCACCTCATCAGCCATCTTGGCAGGCAGCCAACTCAGAGGTCCCCTACAGTAAGAGTAGGGGATTTTTTATTTCAAAAAACAAAAACATACATTAAATTCTTACCTCAGAATTCTACTCAGAAAAACATAAAATGAAAAAGAAAACATTTCATAAATCATGGAAAAAACATAAGAAAACAGAATATATAAATCAGTCATCATCCTCTTCCCCTGACATTATCATTAGCCCCAAAAAATTACCTTACAAAGGATGGAAAAAAACCTTTACAAACCAATTAAACTTCAGGATTATTCCCATAACCATCATTGTCCATCCTATTACCCTACCCACTCAATCCCTCTCCACAATAGTTTACACTCAGCCTCTCCCAATCAGTTATGTTCATATTGATAAATGGCATCTAGTTCTGCCTGAACCTTAAAGGACGAATCAGCTACTGCTATCTCTTCATGTCTCAGAAACTGTTGCCATCTGCTCTGCCATATAACCCACTTTAAACAGGCAAATATAACAGACAGTACTTCTGTTCCATTTTAACCAATTTGCAGTTAATTGCCCGTACACTAGAACATCATACGTGGTTCCAGCAAAACCTGATGTGTTCCATAATGCAGCCATCATCTATCAAAAAGGTTGTATAAAAGGGCATTCAAAAAACAGGTGGAACATTGTTTCTAACTGCCCACACCCTTCTCTAAGACAATTTTGTTCATCCATAGCTTTGTGCTTGTGGTTTGCCCTAACACTAAGCTTCCCATGACCACAAAGCCATAAGGTATCCTGCATTCCTGGGGGAATTCTTTTGTCTAGCATAGCCTCTAAAAGATATTTACTCTGCACCTGGGGTCCTACATTAAAAACCAGCTCCTCAAAGTAGCAGTTTGTTAGGATTTCTGTATAGCATTGCTTTCTATGGGCACTTCGGAACCAATGAGGCTCAATTTGTCAAAGCCTAATGTACTTTAGACATTCCTGTACATGGCTGAGTAGAGCCTTTTCTGTTATCTTACACCCCTCCAGGCTGTAAAAAAAGCCTCCTTCCAGATAAGCATGACTTGGTTCCACATGCTGGTTTCCTCACTAACCAATGGTTTTATGTTCACATGAAAGTTACTAAAAAAGAAGACTATAGGTTGTATCAATTTGAGCCCTCCCTCCTGTCATGTTCTGTATGTATGGATCAGTTTCACTGGGTTGCGCCTGCTTCCTCAGAGTAGCTGAAAGAACAGGCCCAAAACCCTTGAATGTAGTGCAAAAGGTACTGGGAAAAGATGAACAACATTCAAAAGGATGGGCAAAATGAATGACCTCAATGAGAACACCCTTTTCTTTCCAGTCATGGACCATGATTTCCACCTTGTAATTTTATTTTGTGCCATTTCCATTTTTCCTTCCCAGTTGATTTGTGCCACATTTTGTACTCCAAAAGTCATGCCCAGAATTTTAAAAACCCCAGTTTTTACTGGTATTAAATATCTTCTGTCTGTGTGGCTTGTCAGAGTGCTACTGCTTGACTTTTACCTAGATTTACTGTAATGCCTGCAGGTGTACTATTTTCTGAAAAGACGGTCAAGGCTCTACTGCTTGAAGGCAAGTCCCTCACTAATAGGACGCAGTCATCCGCTTAGGCTGATACCTTACCTATTTTTTTTTTTTTGATTGAAATCTTGGATACACCTGTGAGCGGATGCTCATTGGGAGGTTCCATGTCATGTACATAAGCAACAATGCAGGACTTCAGGACAATGTACAGATAAAGCATCGAGAGTACAGAAACAGATAATGACAATATTAACATAAGGGTACATAAATCCAAGCCAAACAGGTAACTGCGGCGATGTGCAAAGTAAGTCTACATCGAAGGAGAAGTAGGGGAAGAGGGAAAGAAGGGGTGGGGTAGACATGACAGTGTGTACGGGGGGGGTAGGCTGGGATAAGGGGTTGAAGATAGGGCTAAGTGCCGTGGTTTGTCTATCCCGGGGATAGGGGCTGGGAAGTGCTGGGTTCAGTCAGTGGATGCATAGGATGACTCAGCGGAGGCATCTATAGGTACTCATATGAATAAGGTGTTGGTTCAATTAAAGTTTGAAGGGTCCAAGCATAGCAGTGCCAGAGATATCCGATGGTAATGTGTTTGTCCAGAGCGGTGACCGGTATGCAAAGGCATGTTGTGCCATGTATGTGTGGCATCTGGATACATAGAAAGTTTGAATGAAGGAACTCCTGGTTTGCCTGGTATTTAGCAGAAGGGACAGCAGGTTCTGCACTCCAGGAGGAAGCCGGTTTAACATGACCTTTTTGGCGAGAAGGCAGGCTTGATATCTTATTCTGTCATTCAGCTGGAGCCAGCTAGTATGGGTATAGAGTTCACAGGTGTGGGTTAGTCTAGGTGCATTAGTGAGCAGGAGGCAGGCTTTATTTAGTGCAACAGTGATACACTGGAGTGCCGAGTTGGCTGCAGATCTGCATATTACCAGTCCATAATTTATAAGAGATACAATTGAGCTGTTAATTGCCAGGTTCAGTGCTTCGTGGGTGAGACAATGCCTGGGTCGGTAAAGAATGCTGATTCTAATGTTGATGGCTTTGGCAGTGTTGTCAATGTGCTGTGTGAAGGACAAGGCAGAGTCAATAGTTACTCCCAGGTATTTGAAGTGTGGGACGAGTTCCAGGGCGCTGCCACTGTCATTCCGTATGGCCAAGGGGTAGCATTTATGTTTGTTGTGGGTTGATGCATAGAGCATGGTTTTGGTCTTTTTATAATTCAAGTCCAGTTTTTGTTCTTTAAACCATTTTTTGACTGTGTTGAAGCCACTTTTGAGGTCCTTTGAGGAGTTCCGGGCACTGGTTGCTGGCAAAAATTACTGTGTCATCTGCATAAAGAGCATGTGGCATTGGCAAGCTGCCCGGAGGTTGTTTAGGAAGGCACTGAATAGCAGTGGTCCCAGTATAGACCCTTGTGGTACTCCAGATCTGACAGGTTGGCTGTCAGATAGGACTTCCCCAATCCTGACTTGTAGGTAGCAGAGGCTAAAGTAGCTGCTAAACCAGTCCACGGTTTCTGTTATGAGTCCAATTTGAGAAAGCTGCTGTAGGAGGAGGGTGTGATGAACCGAATCAAATGCCTTTGATAAGTCAATGAAGCACACCCCTACTAGTTGGCCTTGGTCCAGGGCATTATTGATGAACCCAGTGAATTCTAGAAGGGCTGTGATGGTACTGTGGCCACCATGGAATCCATATTGTTCTGGGCAGAGAAGCTTGTGTTGGGTAAGATACTCGACCATCTGGTCAGCCACTATCCGCTCCAGGGCCTTGGAGAGCAGTGGGAGTATGGAGATTGGCCTGTAATTGTTGTGTGCTGTTCAGTCCCCACTTTTATGGACAGGGGTTACTGTGGCGGATTTCCATCTTAGCGGGAATTGAGAGTGGCAGAGGGAGAGGTTCATTATTTTTGTTAGCGGTTAAATGATTTGGCCCAGTACCAGATGTACGAATTTAAGGTCCAGTGTGTCTCCACTATGCCTTGACTTTCCTAATACCTTCTTTACATATTTTCATGTGTCTGCTTCAGAAACTATTTTGAAGCGGAAAGGCAGACAGTTAGGAGGTTATGTAGGAGCCCTTGTAGTGACTCTTGGGTAAGGGGCATTGAAGAAGTCAGCCAGGAGAACACTACTGAGGTCAGTAAGAGCCTGATTCATTGAGTTGGCTATGATTGAGGGGTTTACAGTAGTGACACCCTCGACAGTGAGCATAGCAGGGGATGTTTTTGGATCCTTCCTTGTAATATCCTGTAGGTTGCCCAGAAGGATCTGCTGCTGTTCCATTAGTCAGTGAGGGCTTCTTTGTAGTATTTTCTCCTCACCCGTCTGATCAATTTTGTACAGTCATTACGGGCCTTTTTATATCGCTAAATGTTAGCTGTGGAGCCCTGTGATTGTGCTTTTAGCCAGTATTGGTCTCTTAGGTCAAGTAGTTCCAGGAGTTCAGGGGTAATCCATGGGTTAATGGATCCTTTAGCTTTCCTTGTTTTGACAGAGGCATATTTGTCGCAGACCACATTAAAATTTTGATAGAGGTCGAGCGCCATGTCCACATCTTTGGATTCTCCAAGGTCTGACCAGTCAATGAGTTTAAGATCAGCCTTTAGTAGAGGCAGGTGGCCCTTTAAGAGCATTCAGTTTTTTATGGTTCTGGCTGGGGGCTTGCAGTAGTTATTGTTCCATAGACATTTGACATGGGAGTGGTCACTCATACTATCAGGGAGAATGGTAACATCAGTGATGTGTTCCGGGTGGTTTGTGAGGACCCAGTCCTGGAGTGTGCTGGTGCCGGTCTTATAGTTGATTCTAGTCGGAGTATTCACTAGTTGGGAGAAATGGACCATGGAGATGGTATTCTTTATAGCAGTAGATGCAGGTGCGTGCCAGTTAATATTAAAGTGATCTAGTAGTACTATTTCAGAAATTAGGCTCAGTGTGCTAATATAGTCCAGTAGATTGTTGGCGCCGGCCTCGGACCATTTTGGTGGAAGATAAACAGAGTATGGTTAGCACTCTGTTGTGGGCCCCTAGCAGCAATTTGATGGCCAGGGCTTGTAAGTTGTCACTGCCACATGGTGGGGGTATCATGTGTCCCTGGAGGTAGTCTTTGGTGTAGATGATACAGCCCCCGCCTCTTTCCAATTGTCGGTCCTGTCTGAAAAGGGTGTAGCCGGGTAGGGAGATGGCCGTGTCGGGTATCTTTATGGATGGTCAAGTTTCCACAATGGATAGCACATCAGGGTTATGCTGAGCGACCCAGGCCTTCAGGCAGTCTAGTTTGGGGAGCAGGCTGCAGATGTTTAGTGAGGCAAGCACAAGCCCTGGCTGGGGTATTCCACGAAGGAGCATTGTGGTTTGGAGTAGGACCAGGGTTGGGATGCACATTGCCAGACATTGTGTGATGTTACCTTGTGTGTGGATTGGTTTTATAGCTTCATCATTCTCTATAGTCCGTAGTAAAAGGCCCATACTAAACACATATAAAAGGGGACTAAGTGGGCACCCCTGTCTCACCTCGTTCAGGAGATACATGGGGGTCCCTAGGTGGCCATTCACCAGAGGACGTATCTGGTCCTCATTGTACAATACCTGTATAAGATTTTTAAAGGTCTCTGGGATGCCATAAAAGTACAAACACTGCCACAAATAATCATGTTGTACCGAATCAAATGCTGTTTGTTGGTCTGCTCATTTAAGGACATTTCAAGGCCTTGTTCAATTACTTCTCTGATGAAAATCTAATTTTGGTTAACATTACAGCCCAGTATTTCACTTGTTTGTGCCTCCAACACTAATGTTTGAGCTATTTTTGCTAAACATTTGCTAATTATTTTTGCCAATATTTTGTAATCCGAGGTCAAAAGGCTTAAAAGCCTCCAATACTGTGTTTCCATAGGATCTCCCTTTTTAAACAAGAAGAGTATTATTCCTTCTGTCATACTGGCTCCTAGTTTCTCCTAGTCTAGGGAGGGCTTCTAATACTTCCTGCAACACAGGACAGATCTGTCTAGAAAATATTTGATAAAATTCATTAGGTATGCCATCACACCCCGGGGCTGTCCCATTAGACAGGGTTGTGATGGCTTCCTCAATTTCAGTTTCTGTAAAAGGCTCACATAGATGCTGTTTGTCTGTTTCCTATAGCTTTGGTGCACCTATGTCACCTGGGAATTCCCCTAGTGGTATAGTATCGTTCTTCTAAATTTCTGCTCTATATAGTGTTGAAGGGAATTAATGTCAGTAACCTGCTGTCCTTCTTCATTCTTTAAAGCTATCATCACTCTGTTTTAGCCTGCCCCCATTACTCTCATATGGGTTTACATGGAATTTGGAAGCCTGGGTACCAAACTTCTGTTCCATTTTCAGGGATTGTTCCCTGCCATATTGATATGAGAACATTTCTTTCATTACCTCAGCTAGCTGTTCACTCAGGTCTGTCCCCGTTTCTCTCATTTGTGTCAGTATTTTTAAGAATCTAGCTCTCAGCCCCAGATATTTGCAATACTTGATCTGAGATGCTCTATGTGATATCTGAATCATTAAATGTTTTAAATCCATTTTTGTGTCTTCCCACTATTCAGTCATGTTATCAAATGGTGCAAGTGGCACACAAGAAGTATGGGAACTCAGTCACTGGCAAATGTGAAATGCAGAATGAAAATCCTCAATCTGAAGGATAGCCGTGTCAAGACACATCTATCCATTTAGATACTAGTAGAGTCAGTTAGTTAGAGATATTTAAGTATTTCTAGGAAAACGGCATTGTTGTACAAGTCAAATGTTGTTATGGAAACCCTGATTTCAGGTCACAGGCCCAGAAACTGTCATTATGTTGCTCCTTTAAGAATATCAGTTCCAGTGTCAGTGGGAAGAAGTACAGGAACTCCGTTCCTGCTGGGAAAAAAGTACAGGAACTGAGTTCCTGTGTGTTCCTGTTCACTTTCATCATTTGTTAGCATATAAACATTTTACTGTTTGACGAGCCGTGAGACATTCTAATATCTCTGTTTTGACCGAGTCTTCTTGCAATAAGTATGTGGTTAACCTCCTGTACTCTCTACCATGTTGAGCATGTTTTACTGAGTCTATTACTGCCTGTACTGCAGTATGATCTGGGGTCTCTACAGGTAAAAGTTTGATGTTCTTGACTGGAGTTCATTCCTGAAAAAGTAGAAAGTCAATTCGGGTTGATAGGGTCCCTTTTTAGAAGGTGTGTACTGGAGGTGTCCCTGTTATGTCATATGTGTATCGAAACCCAGAATGATGTAAAATGAGTTTTAACAAAGTGGTGTCACAGAAAATGTTTTCTGGTTTCCTCCCCCAATCTCGTTTTGACAATCCGTAGTTAAAATCTCCCTCCCATAGGGTTAATTTGGAGGTGTGCAGAAAGGGCTCAATAAGGTGAAACAGATTTGTTCTCCCTGCTTTGATTTGTGGGGCATAGGTGTTTACAAGGCGAATGGGTTTATTTACATACTGAATACCCACGACTAGAGCGCTACCTGAGCAAATGTCTATCACCTTTTTAATTTGCATCTCTTGTGTTGAAAAGAGAATCCCTAAACCTGTGCACATCTCTTCCCCAATAGACCATAGAGAGGGCCTCCATCTCCACTCCCTCTGAGCAAGTATGATTTCTGGAATAGAGTGGAGATGGGTGTCCTGAAGACATGCTACATCCCCCTTAAACTCATGTAACAATGAAAAAGTAACATATTGTTTTGTAGCAAATTTTATGCTATTCACATCACATTATTGGCAATGTAGCCATAAAAAGGAGAAAAAACAATGAATACTCAGTAGATTTATAAGGCCACATGGTACTTTCCTTTTATCTTTTCTTTTTCCATTTCTTTAGTTTTGTTACTCCCCCTTTGCCTATTTCCATGGCAGTCTCTAGTTGAGAGGATACAAGTGATGAATCAGAGTCCCCCTCTGATTTTGTCCAGTCCGCAGTTTGTAATACAGCAAATGGGTTCTGGGTTTCGATAGCAACCCTTTCATTTGCCTAATCCTGAGATACTGATTGCTTTACAGGTGCTTTTGAGCTTGTCACCATTTTGAGGGTGCCTCCTTTAGTTGTCATGGGGTGTGGCATGTCAGTGACTGTTGCTAGAGTTAAGTCCTCAGGCTGAGGGGCACCTCCATCCACTTGGGTGGGGGGTGCTTCTGCAGCTGTGACCACTGGTGTTTGTTCATCACTGGACCCCACAGACCTCTCTGCTGGATTTACAGATGAAGAAGGAAGGGGTGAGTCTGTGTCCTTTTCCGTAGCTGTTGTTGGGTTTCGAAATCCCTGGTCTCGGGGTCATGCCCCTGTAGTGGTGTTGCTCCAATTGGTTCTGTAAAAAGTTTTAATCTTTCCTTCTGAGCTAATGTCACCTATACATCTTGCTCACCTTGACGCGCTAAGTCTAGGCTGTTGTGCGATGTCCAACTGCAATTCCAAAATGAGTGACCATGCTCTTCGCACAGGTTGCTCCTCATGGGACTGATTGCACTGTGCACTGTTATGGCCTAGGATGCCACACAGACCACATTTCAACTTATCACAGACATTACTTAAATGTCCAGTATCTGCACAACGATAGCATGCCTGGGGTTGTCCTGTATAAAATACCACCCCTCCGTCATATCCTAAGAAAAAGCAGCTTGAGAGGTGTTGAGGTTCCCCATTTTCTTGCTTTAGGGTCACCTTGTACCTCCAACCCCCAGTCCAGAAATGTTCATCGTCTAGGATGGGTTCAGGGAACCAATTGATTGTGCACCGCTGTTTCAACCAAAAGGTTATATCAGCGACGTTAACTCCCTCATTCCAGAACACCACTGTGATCCTTTTAAAGGAGGGCTTTGTTAGTAGTATGACTATGAAGGGGCACCATAAAGGTGTGTTTTTTAATAGTGGGCACTGCTACCAAAAGCATTCCAAGCCAGCAGGGTACTTAAAACTAACACTGAAGATCGTCTCCCCTGGCATATGGATCAGTGCATATACCTTATAGGTAAAGAATTTCATACTATTCTTCAGTAGCATGTGCCCCACAAAATGCCTATCTGGTAGGTCTCAAGTGACACCCTTGTATTTCAATCATATTGCATTTCACCTCTTAACAGGTTCTGCAGCCATTCTTGTCGCCTCTGGGAATAGGCGTTCTCTTACACTGGATTGCCACACATTTGTTGGTGGGGCAACTTGTGGTTCTGGTATCTGTTCTTGTTCTTCCCCCTCAGTATTAATGTTAGTGTTGTTTTCTTCTGCTATAGTGCCCTGCTGCTGTGAGGTTGCTGCCACTGTCACCTCTTCACTGTTTATGTTTTTATCTAGGCGTAACACTTCCCCTTCTATACACGATAGTTTGTAAAAGTCCCTGGCTGTGGGAGTCTGCTTGTGGAGACTTAGAACCATTATCAGGGGGAGGGGGTTGCCCTGGTGGCAACTGTGACCCCATGTTTGAGGGTTGTGAGGGATTAGACCCTTGCATAATGAATGAGGCTAGAGGACGTTCCCCAGTTGTTTGGGATATACCAGGATAGTTTGCATCCCAGCTGTTGCCAACTGAGTCTTTGATCCATCCAGCCTTTTCTAAGGCCATTTTCACACATTCTGGCATTTGCATTGAGGGTCCTGCCACTGTGGGGGTTACGGGATTCTGAATAGTAGGCCCAAGTCCTTTTAGCCCTAGGCTGCCCCCAGCCTGTTCTGTCAGTCCTGTAAATATTTTCCTTTGTGCTTTAGGCCCTTTTCCTTTGCCTGTCCCTAAATGGAATTTTACTTTAGGAAATACAGGCCTGGAGTTTGGTGTCTTCTGTTCCAGAAATTGTGGCTCTATTGGGGCACCCGACTGGTCTGTCTCACCAGTTCCCTGGGTCTCATTTGTTTTGACAATACTTTGTTTATGCTTTACCCCCTCCCCTTCCCCTGGGGTTCAGTACTTGTTTTTCCTTGCTGGATTCTCTGATAGCCTCTCTATCTGCCTTGCCCTCTGTTTTTACTTCCTCTCTGGTTACCCTGGGGGTCTTAGAACTCACCCCAGTCACTGTTTGTTCCTTGTTCCTGGTACCTGCTGCTCTGGCAGCAACAGCCTTTCTGGACCCATTTTCCTGCTGCACCAGTGGGCCGTCCGCTTTCTGTTTCCAAAGCTGTTCATAGAGGAGAGTTTTCCTTGCTAAATAGTGGCTCTCTTCCTCTGCCAGTAGCCTTTCCAAGTCTTCTGGTGATGTGGGCATAATTTGGCCATTCTCCAGCTCTCCGACCTGCAGTCCAATGCTGGATCCTCTGACTGCTGCCCGGTGTGACTGAATCATATCCTGCATTTGGTGAGGTCCATTTACTCCTTCTCCTACCTCCACCTCCATGGCAATATCGGTGTCTGAGTTTTCCGAGGCAGGGAAGGAGACCCACTCCCCAGCCTCTCCTGTGTCCTTGCAGGTCAAGATCTCCGATGAACTGGCCAGCCACGTGCATGGAACAGCGCCCCCTACACAACAGTAGGGGACTTTCTCCAGTGTCCTGGTTAATTTTCCCCCCATTCACTAAGAATAGCACTAACAACTAAACCTGATTTAATATGTCGGTGGGCATCTGTACTCCCCCTCAGGACAAGGCTCAAAATAGACAGAATTGCCTAGCCCTCCTTTCCTGGTCAACAAAAACTAAATTAATAAATAAAAGACTTAGCACAGTGGGGAAGCAGGGATGCCATGCGCTAGTCGAGCACTGAGAAAATAGCCAGAGCCAGCTACAGGATCAGGCCTGAGGAGCTAGACAGAGTAGACATGGAGGACCCAAAAGTTTACCTGTTTGGGTGAGTACTGCCTCCCTCCTCTCTTCAGCAGTGGTGGTCTGTGGCAGATTTTAGTTTTTATTTTTCTTCTGAGTCCAGTCAGTCCATCAGTGGTGCCCTTCACAGTGTCATTGGGTCCCCAGCAGTGACAGCATCTAGGTTGGCAGTTGGTTCATTCACACACCCAGAGACAAGTAGCAGAGCATCTCTGTCGGCCACAGCAGCAACCAGGTTGGTAGGTCCAGCAGACAGCTTGGTCACTCCATTTTTTTAATTCCATTAATTATTTAGTTCTTGGTGGTAGTGGTGATCGAGAGCAAGCAGTAACCAATCTGGCTGTGGAGGAAAGAGAAGCTGATCAGAGAAGCAGCAATAACAAGAGGCAGAGTCGTGGCATAGTCAGCAGTGACATTGAACTGGTCAGGCTCAGCATGCAACCCAAAGCAGGGCCCCCTTCCTAACCCAGAGAGTGACCTGGTCAGGGTGGTGAGTCAGCTGCAGCACCAAAGGACAGATGCTGATCACCATTACTCCTGGACAATTTTTGTTTTATTTATTAAAAGTCAGAGCCAGATGGTGCAGCAGGCAGCAGCCAAGGCTGCAGGGGGTGCAAAGAAAGGCCTTGTTCAAAGATTTGCTAAGGAGAGGTGAAGCAAGGCCTCAATGGGGCAGAGGGGCAAGGCAGGCCCCAAGTGAAGGGATGCCCAAAGTGTGTGACTAGGAGCAGAGCAAGCCCCCAGTAATGGAGCCACCAGGTGGGTGGAACAATAGGCAGGGCAGGCCCCAGAAGCACAAGCCCATCTGGGGATGCCCAAGCCAAGGGCTATTTATTAACAAAAAGTAATAAAAATCACACCTGAAAACAAGCTTCAGCTTAGTGTGTCTTTCCTGTTTAAACAATTTCCCTTTTCTCTTTCCTAACAAAAAGTAAAAGTAATTCCCTGTACCCTGAGCCCCAACCAAGGGAGGGACAGTGTGTGTTGGACCCCCAGTACACAGCAGCAAAGTGATCGCAAACAAGATTGCAGGAACATTTTCTATATTTAAAGCTACCCAGTATGCCTGCAGGAAGGAGGGCATAGACCTAGGTCCCTGCTGTAGCTTGATATATCCAAGCCCATTTGAAAGCCCTGAATTCGGCCTCACAGCCAGGACAAAGTATCTTCTAGCACAATAAATTCAGACCTCACCTCATGTTGTGTCTGCCCTGGCCTAATGCCTCTGGTTACAACCTGAAATTATATTTAAAGTGCAAGGATTAATAAAGTGACGGTGCTGAATTTCTGAATGAATATTTTAATATACAAATGCTATGAAAGTGACAGTGGTGATTATTTGAGAGTGAACATTTTAAAGGGCAAGTGCTGTGTTGTATTCAAACTGCTTATTTAAGGGACAGTACCAAACCATAACTGCATGCTCCAAGACTGTGCAACTTCCCTTGCATGCTTGAATTTGTCTGCACTGCCTTTACATGCTCCAAGATTTGTGACTTCCCTTGCATGCTTGAATTTGTCTGCGCTGCCTTTACATGCTTCAAGGCTGTGTAACTTCCCTTGCATGCTTGAATTTGTCTGCACTGCCTTTACATGCTCCAAGACTGTGTAACTTCCCTTGCATGCTTGAATTTGTCTGCACTGCCTTTACATGCTCTAAGTCTGTGTAACTTCCCTTGCATGCTTGAATTTGTCTGCACTATCTTTACATGCTCCAAGATTGTGTGACTTCCCTTGCATGCACCAAATTGTCCTTGTTTGCTCCAGAATTGCCCTTGTTTGCTACAAAATGGCTTATATGGTAATTCAATTCTCCAACATTGTGTAAGTCCCTTTGGATGCTCCGTAATTATCCACACTGATCTTGCTTGTTCCAAAACTCATTACTTGCTCCAGCATGTTTCAGAATTGCCCCAGTGTGGTTGCATGATTGAAAGACTGCTGAAACAGACAACCACGACTTGAAGAGTCTGCACGCTTTTTGCAGTCGATTTATGCCAAATGCCAACGTCTGCATGCCAAGTATTACTGGAGACAGTGAAATGTCCACACATCCCCACTGCATGCTGAAAATTCAAGGCCCAGTCATTAGACAGGAATAGTGTTAGGTAGCTAAGAAATTCACTGTGTCACTTGCTTTCTTTCCACCAGGCCAACCCCTACCAAAAAGTGAGTCAGGGAGCTTAAGGAACCACCCAGATTGATAGATAGGGATCTGATGCCCAGTGGGGTTGGGGTTCTTTTTCCTTATAGGTTCTTCAAGTGCTGTTCTGAGGTCTACAGTGACAGCCTAGAGTTTCTTCATTGATCATACAGTCCTTCTGATTTATTTCTCAAGGTCTACAGTGACAGCCCAGAGGTGTGCAGGATCTTCAGACTCAATCAGTTCTACAGGTTCTTTCCTGTGGTTCATGGTGACAGCCCGGAGGCTCTTCAGTTTCATCACCTGTTTCAGATTCACCAGTTTCTTCCCCGGGGTCTGCGGTGATGGTTTAGAGGCTCTTCAGTTCTGCAGTGACACATTCTACAGGTTCTTTCCTGGGGCTCATGGTGACAGCACAGAGGCACGTCACTTCCTTCAAGTTCTTTGGAAGCTATAGGTTTTATGTGTTCTTTCCTGGGATCCATAGCAATGACACAGAGGCTCTTCAAGTTCTTCAGTATCCATGGAATTACAAATCTTTGGTTCATTTTCCTGGGGTTTCATCTACCATATGTTCTGATTCCTTTCCTTTTGGTGAGTCTCAGTTCCCTAAGCCTGCTAATGAAAGCTTGTGATCACACATCCTCTCTGATACCAGATTTCTTGACTGTATCATCCATGGTGCCCAATGTATATACATGGAATCTGGTGTGCATCATTGCTTGCATCCTTAAACTAATTTAATAGTTCCAAGTATTTTAGAGATAGTATTTAAGTTATAATAATATTTAAGCATTTCAAGATTTTAAGGATGTGTACAATATAGAAATTGTAGAGTGATATAGAATATAGTGTTAAGTGATTATAAAGCATGAAGCTGGTGTTCCAAAAATTGTATTCACACCTTCTTCGGTTTTTGATCTCTGTGGTGCCACTGCTTCAAAAAACTGACCCCTTTTTTGTGAATCATGTGTCATGTCTCTTCAGTTTGGTGAACATTCAGTCAAGTAACTAAACAATAAAAACGTTATCCAAGAGCCACTTCCCAATATGGTTTGAGAAGCTGGCCAGTGGGCCACAGTGGCAGCAATGCAGATCATTGTGACAAAGGGTAGGAATTTAGATTTATGTACTGTAGCTCTTTACATACAAAAGGTATCCTAACTTGGAATATAGTTTTTATGTGAAATGATTCTCAAGGTATCATACAATTTGTGAGAGTGCTCCTTCTGGACACTTGCTGGCTGGGGAGAGTGCTGGTGGGAAGCTAGGTTGCCACAACAAGATTTTACACCTCTGACTCAGGTTAAAATGAAAGAAAAGTGCTCATACCTTAAGGAATGGATCTTGGTGGGGGAAGGGGGGCATCCTCACTGGCATGTGGAGGCTGAGGTCCAAGGTGCCTGGAAGGGTCCCTGGCTCTTGCACTGGCTGGGGTGGTTGCCCTGAAGCCATGGATGCCCTCCTGAGGGTTTGGTGGCCTAAAATACAGCAGGTGTGCTCGCTTGGGGCACTGGAGGTTAGTGGGGCTGGCGAGGCCTGCTATAGTATTTGTTGTTCATTGATGTGACCCACCTATTTTTATACATAGTACATTTTCTGTGATGGAAGTATATTGCATGGTGGTCAGTTAGTAGGTTACTGTAGATGGTGACTGAGATTCATCTGTGTACTTTCACTCACTGGCTTCTTCATTTTTTGTATTATAGATCATTAGAAGAGTAGAAACATGGACTCAGCACCAGCACACAAGTAGCTCAGTGGAACCCAAAAACATAAGCGTGCCAGAGATCAACAAGTAAACGAGAGCAATACCTGCAAAGGTTCTACAGCTGATAGACATCTTCTTGGGTAGTCCTGGAAGTAAGGAAGTATTCGGTCAATGTTCTCCGGACAGTACGGATGTAGCTTTCAGAAATACAGACATGCTGGTTTTAAATGTGGAGCATGAAATGTTGGATCAAGGTTGTGACAGGGTTAAATAAGGCCCCGTTTCATTTGTTATGCAGAAATAGTTTAAACGCAGGGGTCTGTTCTAGTCTCTCCTTTTCTGTCTCTTCTCTGTCTGGTTGCACAACCAAATTTTCTTGAGATCTAGGAACTGGTCAATTCTCTGCCTCTTGCCATCTCTCTGCCTTCACTTGCTGTTCTGTCTTTTCTTCCCCCTTGCATATCTGCGGGTATTAAAATATATGTGAATCGTTATGTGGAAATGTCACTGGTACTGGGATCCCTTTGTTTAAAACTGTATATAGTTTTACTGTTGAAATGATTGCAAAAAGCTATTTGGAACTCAAGGGATTGACCTGAGATGCAGTTTTTAAGCCCTTTGCAGAGCTGTGAACAAGAAGTCAGTTCTGGGATTCTGCACCAGCAAGACCAGTAGTGATTACCAGAAGAATGACAGTCAAACTAGAAGCAGAAACAAATGTCCAAACTGAGACTGCACAGCCAGCACCAGTCATGGAAAAAAAAGAGCCGGCAGTGACAGAACCTGAAAGTCTGACTGCCTTTTTCAAATGGCCGGCTATACAACAACAAGAGACGGAGAAACAGAGAAGAGAGGAGAGGAGATGCAGCGACAGGAGCAGCACAGAAAAGGAGAAGATAGAACAGACCCTTGTGTTTAAACTCTTTCTGCATAACACATGAGACGGGGCCTTATTCAACACTGTCACAGATGTCCCCAGGAGGAAATAATAAATACAGTGGTTCCTATATCCTATGATGTCACAGAGGAACTAGTTAACGGCACTTGACATTGGATTCCTATGTAAAGCAACTCTATAACAGGGCTGTACTGTAAAAAGCCAGCACAATGAACATAAATCAATAAAGAAATGCAGAACTATTTTACAGACCGTGAAGCAGACCAGAACATTTGTCTAAATATCTTTTGAGTAATTTTGAATGGCGAATGCAGGTGTAACCCCCCTGCAAATGGGGGTTCCCAAAAGTCTTCCAGGAGCTTGCTTGAATGCTCCAAGCCTGGATGGTGTTCGGCGTCTAAGCAGTTGATCTGTGAGTGCTTTTAGAGCCTCTGGTACTGTCTCTTTAAGAGCTGTCTGCCTGCAGACACAATTCATTTGGATGGGGGTCTGTGTGTTTCCCCTGCTTGAGTCCCACTCGAGCTGCTGCCAAATCGCTCCACTTCTGCCGTCACTAAGTGGGCAGAGTGAGCACTTTTCAAAGATGTAACTGTTTGCCAGACATTATTTAGAGTAATAACGAAAATACAGTTTGTCTAACCTGCTTTTCTTTGCAGTCAGAACTGTGCTTGCCTAGTCCCCCATTCTAGTTTTGAACTGCTGAACTGGACCAATCAGTGTGGGGGGACCTTTGAAATGGAGCCTGCTGCTGGCAAATCAGAACTTGGACTCTCATTGTGGAGCCAGCCACCTATGTACTGTATGGCCAATGCTTCTGGGAATTGTAGTTTGGACTTCGGTGCCTTTTTTCCACCAACAGGGGGAGTTTACTGTGAGTGACAGCCAAACCAGCCAACTGAACTGGGAGGAACTCAAAGGAAATGCCTGGAAAGATTAGATCAGTTTGGGCAGTGAAGAGAATCAAGGAGATCTGAAGAGTAGAAACCAGGCTCACCCTGTAGAAGACTGGAAAAATTGTTGAATCGTGCTCGGTCTGTCAGGAACTGAATCTGCTGTGTGTTCTCCCGGATATTGTGCAGTAATTGCGATCGGGATAGAGAAGCAGCCTGCCTGGTATAGTACTTTCCTTTTACATATAAATGTGTGTAGTGCTTGTGGGGAATTGCGTTTCAAAGCCCCTATACAGTGAATTGAGTGCATGAAGCTGGAAGTAAACCCCAGCTTAATCTAGACTACATCCATTTGCTCTAAACTGCAGTGGGGTCCAGTCACAAGGACCTTGTCCACATGGTCTGCTCCTCCTGGCAATCTAGTTCTAGGCTTCCATCCAGTTCCCAGCACTGAGTTTGTGAGTACAAAGCAGGGTAGCTCCCTGCCATCTGTTTATCGAATTGCAAGTGTATCATCTAATTGTTGTTTTTTTTTTTTTCACGAACTGAGCCAACCGGCTCCTGATTACAATTTGGGTATTGTGCCAGTGTTTTTTCCAGCACAGAGGCCCAACCAGCTGCACCGATCCTGGCTAGTCCCCCCCCCCCATCCTTGGTACCCAGTGAAAGTGACAATTTGGGGCTCTGAATATGTGCACAGTACTGTGATTATTAATGTGTTTAACCTAATTAACCTGATTTCCCCTTCCTTGTTACAGCTCCTTATATAAATCAGATCTGTTTGTTTCAGCAAAGTTACACTCTCTGAGGTATTCGTTTATGTTAAAATATTGTACTGTGGCTTTTGCATTGTATCATCTTGTTTTACAGGGGGTCCCCAGCGTTCAGTCGACAGAGCCAGTCCTGGGGGTAAGTGTACATTGTGAAGATATTTCTGATGCATTGTGTGGGCCACTAGTGGGAAGAAAGGGGGGTTACAGTGTCCCAGAGGGCCGTGACCAAGTTAGTTTAACTACTGCAAACTCTGACTTCTGAGTGGAGGCACTCACCATTGGACCTAGGCTCCTCAACCTGTCAGTAGTCAGTCAGGCAGGGGTAGTAGCCCTTGGGATAGCACCATCTGGGGGTTACACAGAAAAAGGGATTGATTGGTTTATTCTCCTTTAACAGGTAGTGACTTTTGTTATGTTTGTAAGGTCTTTTCCATTTGGAATACTGGCTATTCTCAGTCAGATTTTAATGACTAGAAAAATGCTAACGCTGATCAGGTGTGTGGGTGCTCTTAGGGCTGAAGCTGTATCCAGCTGATCTGATCAGAAAGAAGTGCCAGAGTCAACAGCAAAGAGAGAGCTGGGAGAGGCCAACCAACACAGCTGAGAGGGGATCGCCCGAGACAGACGTCTGCACTGACAGAGAGAGGCCTGAGCCATGCCGATCTACTCGAGCGTGAGTCGACTACCTGAAGTACAGCTGAGGCTGAGAACTGACCAATGAGAGGATGCAGGATCAGAAACTAAGATGGAGCCAGCATTTGGTGGTTTGCCAGGTTGTGAAGAGCCCTGACCCTAAGTACAGTCAGGACCTTGGTCCTGCACCACCCTGTTTAGAGTTGGAGAGACAGGACCACAGAGTTTATTTGGGACCCTATGGCCTAGACCATTGGGCTCAGGAAGCAAATTGTTGTTGGTTGTTTATTCAAGTGTGCCATCCCCTGCAGTAACACATGCAACATGACTGTCAATGAGCTTACACCATTTGAATGCCTGGGTACCCAGGGACTGTACATAAGCTCACTAAGAGACTAGGGGTGAAGCAAACTGGTACACATGGGGGTAGTAGGGCCTGTGCAGTACAGTCAAGCAGTATTAAGAAGTTGAAGGTTGGGCTGGGAGTTGGTAAGAAGCGTTACCATAGCCGGACACTATTTGCATTGCCTTACTGGAATACTGGAGTAATATTCTTTTTACTAACCAGCAGTTCCTTCCTCTTGTCTTTTATAATTAAACCCCTGTCGCAGTTGCATTTTATATTGGAGTCACAGCTTGTTTGTTTGCATAGAGTGATAAGGTTGATTTAAACTGCTATTGCACTGTGTGAGTAGTGGGTGGTTAAAACACATGTGCCCACGCTGGCTTGGTATTTTTTCCAATGGGGGGAGAATAAGAATAGGTTACTCACCTGTCTGATTTGCCAGATATCTTCAAGCTCAGCTCCTCCCACCACTCAGGCAGTATACTCCCAACTCCACCCCATAACATCAGATCTTACATGCCGGAAGCAGGAATCCATGTGCCACTTGACAGGGGAGGCCAGGTGGATTGTGTGTGGATGTAAACCATATACCACTCCTAGAACTATAGTTACAGGTGAGTAACCTATTCTCCTACGAGCGGGGATGTGGTTTGTTATCCACACTCTGGCAGACTCCTAGAAGTTCTCTGGGTGGAGGGGGAAAGGCACATATCCCTACTTGGCGAACAGAGAATTGGAGAACCAAGGTTCCAAAACTGGTATCCTGGTGTAATTCAAGGTCGATGCAGTAGTGGGAAATGAAGGTGTGACTTCCAGGTAGCAACCCTGCAGATTTGCTGGATAAGCACATGCCTGGAAGCAGTCACTGAGGCAGCGGTATGTCTGGAGGAAGGAGCTCTAAGCCCTACAGGAAGCTTCCTACCAGCCAACCTATAGCAGAGGTCAATGCAGGATGTGATCCACCTGTCAATTGTCAGCTTTGCTGCTAGGCTACCAGATGTGGCTCCAGCATAAGTGACAAACAGCTGATAAGCCTCTTCCTGGACTCCAAGCATGTGTTCTACATAATAAGAGAGCTTCCTCTGCAGGGCCAGGGTACCGAACCTGCGGCCAGCCTCCAAAGATGGGTTAGGAAAGTATACCAGGAAGTTGCAAACTGTAGCATACACTCACGCAGGAAACAGAGGCATCATTATTTTAGATGCTGAAATCCTTTACTGAATAAAACCAGCAGCACCAACCTTCTTCGCCACAACAACCCAGAAAATTGTCCCAACATTTCCCGCAGGCACTGCGCTTTGTCAAGAGATAGATTACACAATAATAGACTTTATTTAAATTTTACTTAAATAGTGCAAACACTCACTGCAAACAGGTGTATAAAATCAACTAAACAATTAGTTTCTAATGGATAATCTAATAACACAAAACTACTGTAAGAAGCAATACGTACATTTTGATATTCACATAGACTGAATATTCTTCAGGTCACCCTGACCGGGCATTGAGCCGTCCCTTGGCATGCGGCTTAGGCTCTTCCTGGCCCACCACAATTACACCACAGACCCATCTGAAGGCACCGCAAATCACAGGTCTCCCTGACTGGGTATCAAGCTGTCCCTCGGCTTGTGGCTTAGGCTCTGCCTGACCCACTACAACTACACCACAGACCCGCCTGAAGACACCACAAATCACAGGTATGGAAAAGAATCAAAGAGCGGCATCACTATTGGCTGCCTCTTCACATCTCCTCCACGGCTATTGGACAAGCCTTCCGGCAACCAGCCCATGGTTGGGCACAAGCCCCTGCTGCCTGTAACTGCTGAAGACGCCATTTTCTTTGACTCCCCTTACTGCCCCCACATGGGGAAACTCTGGACTTTCACTAGGGGGAATTGAGGGTAGGGAAACCGCGGTGCTGCAGCCAAGGAAGCGCAGCTCCCACCCAGCTCCCCTCAGTAGAGCTTCTGTCCCCACTTCTCAGTATAGTGACTATCAGTCGGTACCGAAGCAGCGAGGAGGCATCTCAGTGAGAGGCAGCAGCTTTAAACTTCCTGCTTAAGCCTCCTACGTCTTGGGGAGTTTTTCCAAAATGAGCTGTCACAGCACTGCTCTCTCGGCTGCATTGATACTGCCCAAGCTTTTACTTTAACTGGAATTAATTTTGCTGCAAGACGGCAGTTGCTGAAATCTGCCTCTCATTTAGTAGCTAAAGCCGAGTTAGTCTTCATAGAGATCTACTATGTATATTAAACTATTACCTTGTTCTCATCCTAAACAGAAATCTTGATTTTACTGTTAGAACTGTTAAACCACTAATTTATTTATGCAAGAAACTGTAGTATGCTTAGAAAAGTGTATTTTGCAGGAGTTAGACTTGGCTAGATCTTTTTTCTGTAAAAAAAACTGCAGGCCTGTGTTAGCATGATTAGAAAAACGTTTATGCAGGAGTTAGGCTTGGCTAGAAACTGCTAGATATTTTTGTTTCTTTTGTTGGAGATAGGTGATTCACAGCTCCTTTGTGAAACTGATCCTTAAACTACCTGATTAGCATTTCTACAGAGATGTCGATAGGGAGAAGGTCAGGGGTAAATGGAGAAAGTGACAAAGGCAATATGGACAGGGATGGGGCAAAAAGGAGTAAGGCCATCAGGAAATGGAGGCTAATGAGTACCAATGCCTGTAGTCTGGGCAACAAGCTCCCTGAACTGGTGGCCTTGATGGAAGAGGGATGCCTGGATATCGTAGCAGCCACAGAAACATGGTACACAGAGAACCATGACTGGGATGTTAACATACCAGGGTACATAACCTACAGGAGAGACAGGGAGGGGAGAAGTGGGGAGGAGTAGCTCTCTGTGTAAAGGAAGGAATAAAAGCAACTGAACAAAAAAGTAAACAGGGAGGAGAGGAGGCACTGTGGGTCACGTTAGAGACTGGAAATGGCACCACAATCCGCAAAGGAGTTGTATACAGACCCCCATGTCAGGGGGAGGGAATGGACAAGGGTCTGATAGAAGGCATTCTTAGGATGGCAGAGAAAGGGGAGATACTGTTGATGGGAGACCTGAATATGCCAGATGTTAACTGGAGTACATTTGCTGCAGCCACATCCAAGAGCAGGGCCATTCTCGATGCCCTACAGGTAGCATGCCTCAGACAGCTAGTTTCGGAATCCACTCATGAGGGAGCAATCTTAGACCTCGTACTCTCAAATGGGGACAGTGAGAGGATCTCAGATCTAGAAGTGGGTTGCCATCTGGGAACAAGTGACCATCAAACAGTGTGGTTCACGATAAACTCAGCTACAGAATCAAGCCATACGAAAGTGAGGGTACTGGACTTCAGGAGGGCTGACTTTGGCAAGATGGGAGAGTGCCTTAGAATAGCACTAGCAAAGAGGCTAGAAGGAGGGGTGGAGCAACAATGGGGAAACATCAAAACTGCCATCACAGAGGCAACAAGCCTTTGTGTCAAGCAAATAAACAAATCAAAATGAAAGAAAAAGCCACTATAGTTCTCAAAAGAGGTGGCGGGGAAAGTCAGGCAGAAAAATATAGCATTCGGGAAGTATAAGGAAACACAGAAGGAGCAAGACAGAGAGCTGTACCAGTTAAGGTACAAGGAAGCAGGGAGGGAAGTCAGAATAGCAAAGGCCCAAACTGAGGAAAAGATAGCCAACTTGGTTAAGAAGGGGGATAAAACCTTTTATAGGTACATCAGGGAGCGTAGAAAGACAAAGGGAGGGATAGTGAGGCTGAATAGAATGGACGGTGGGTGGGCAGAGAGGGACAGTGAAAAGCAGGGATACTGAACGAATATTTCTGCTCAGTATTCACAAAGAGGAGGAGGAGGAGGTGCCTAATCCAATTAACAGAAGCACTCTTTGATGAGGGGTGCATCCAGTCCTTTCACAGAAGAAAGGGTTCTGAAAGAACTCCTAAAACTGAAGGTGGACAAAGCAATGGGGCCTGATGGAATTCACCCCAGAATTCTAAAAGAATTAAGGGGAGAACTAGTGAAACCACTGACTACCCTTTTTCACAAATCATGGGAGGATGGTGTGGTACCCGAGGACTGGAAGAACGTGGATGTGATTCCCCTTCACAAAAGTGGGACCAAGACAGAGGCAGGAAACTACAGACCTGTCAGTTTGACCTCTGTGGTAGGGAAAGTGATGGAATCACTTCTGAAGGAAAGAATTGTTGAGTACCTAGAGGCCGGTGGGGCACAGGACCCAAGGCAGCATGGGTTCACAGCGGGAAGGTCATATCAGAAGAATCTAATTGATTTCTTTGACTGGGTGACCAAAGTAGTAGACCAGGGAGGGGCTGTGGACATGGCCTACTTAGACTTTAGCAAGGTATTGGACAGTCCCACACAAAAGATTAATAGTCAAATTAACCAGCCTGGGAGTGGGTCCCAGGGTGGTAGCCTGGATAAAACATTGGCTGGACAACAGGACACAGAAGGTAATTGTAAATGGAGTCCACTCTGAAGAAAGAGGGGTTACTAGTAGGGTTCAGTAGTGGGTCCAGTCCTTTTTAATGTATTTATAAGTGACATTGCAGAGGGACTGGAAGGAAAAGTATGCCTCTTTGCAGATGGCACGAAGATCTACAACAGGGTTGATACACAAGGAGGCGTGGAAAGGATGAGAAGGGACTTGGCAAGGTTGGAGGAATGGTCAGAAGGATGGCAGCTTGGATTCAATGCAAAGAAGTGCAAAATAATGCATCTGGGAAACAAAAACCCAGGGGAAGATTACACAATGGGGGAGAGGTAGTAACAAAACCAAAAATGGAGAGGGACCTGGGGGTTATCATATCAGATGACCTTATGGTTAGCAAGCAATGTGAGAAGGCAGTAGGGAGGGCTGGGGGTATATATACTGGGATGTATAGGGAGAGGCATCACCAGCAGAAAACAGGAAGTTGTTATCCCTCTGTACGGACAGTTGGTGAGACCCCATCTGGAGTACTGCACTTAGTTCTGGAGACCCCACCTCCGGAAGGACATAGACAGGATAGAGGCAGTTCAGAGGAGGGCAACTAAAATGGTGAAGGGTCTGCAAGAGAAGCCATATTAGGAGAGACTAAAGGAGCTTAATATGTATACCCTTGAGGAAAGGAGGGAGAGGGGGTACATGACAGAAAGTTTTAAGTACCTCAGTGGAATCAACAAAGTCCAAGAGGGTAGCATCTTTCAGAAAAAGAGATGTGCAAGAACAAGGGGACACAATTTAAAGATGGGGGGTGGTTCAGGGGTAATGTGAGGAAATATTTTTTCACAGAGAGGGTGGTGGATGCATGGAACAGCCTTCCTGAGGAGGTTGTGGGGTCTAAAACTGTGGGAAAATTCAAGTATACATGGGACAGACATAAGGCAATTCTTGTGGGGGGGTAGGAAGAAATAGGTTGTTGGTTAACTAGGATCTGCAGCGCATCCTGTAGGTAGGGAAATGGGCAGACTAGGTGGGCCAAGCGGTCCTTATCTTCCGTTAAAGTATATGTTTCTATGTTTATACCCCTCCCCCCTCCCACAGCTCTTGTGTCTTTTTCTATCCTTGGCAACTAAAGCCAGACACCTCCAAAGACCTCTTTTGTCTCCCTAACTACCACCCCAGCCCATCCTACCCTTTACTGACTTGGAACCTGCATTCTGAATTAGAAGCCCTCCCCCACTAGCTACATCAGCTAAAACAAAAGAAAAAACAGGTATTTTACTGTGGCTAACCTGTCCCTTTCTGCTCTCTCTAGGTCGCTCTGACTGGGCATCAAGTCGTCCCTCAGCTTGTGGCTTAGGTTCTGCTTGGCCCACCTCAACTACACCACAGACCGCCTGAAAACACCGCAAATCACAGGTACAGAAAAGAATCAAAGAGTGCCATTACTATTGGCTGCCTCTACACATCTCCACGGCTATTGGACGAGCCTTCCGGCAGCTAGCCCGTGATTGGGCACAAGCCCCTGCTGCCTGTAACTGCTGGAGAAGCTGTTGTGTTTGGCTCCCCTTACTGCCCCACATGGGGAAACTCTGGACTTTCACTTGGGGGAATTGAGGATAGGGGAACTGTGGCACTGCAGCCAAGGAAGCGCAGCTCCCACCCAGCTCCCCTCAGTAGAGCTTCGGGCTCCACTTCTCAGTACAGTGACTATCAGTCGGTACTGAAGCAGCGAGGAGGCATCTCAGTGAGAGGCAGCAGCTTTAAACTTCCCGCTTAAGCCTCTTAAGTCTTGGGGAGATTTTTGGCCCTTCTGCCTATCCCTGCCCCCACAGCTTATTAAATACACATAAGCTCCACCTTCTCTTAGACTACCCTCCCAATATTGGATACTAGATTTCCCAACCACAGCTCAGCTACCCTGCTACTGTTGGTTGTAGGATTCTCTCCCCTACTTTCTTTTTGCTGCCTCTCTCTCACAACCATCTCAAGCCACGCAAATACACTTCCAAATCTACTACAGCACTTTATTGGTGCTGCAATCTTGATCTGAATGAAAAGGCCCATACCTATTATGCACACAAACTGAGGACGCCACTAAGAATGGGGCTACTAGCCCTCCTTATCTCCTGTCTTGAGCTGGTGGTGGGCTTAAAAAGTACCAGACCTAAGACTAACCCTGTCTTCAGTCCTGGGTACACTCTCCCCATCGGGTTTAAGTCAAAAGGTACCTGGACTGAGTCATGCCTAAAACATGACTTCAGAAACCCACCAAACTTATACAAACCCCCTGTACCTCACAGAATCCCTATAGCTGCATTACTATGCAGCCAAACTGCCATGGCTGCACTTACATAAATACATAGATACATTGAAATGTGATGGCAGAAAAGGACCACCAGGCCCACCTAGCCTGCCCATTTGTCTAGTTATCTGCTAGGACATGTCCTCCCCTCCCCACCCAGCCCTACCTTCAACAGTCCCTTGTGTCTGCCCCATGCTCTTTTGAACCCTCCCACTGTTGTTTTCCAACCAACTCCTCAGGGATCCTATTTCAATTATCTGCCACCCTCTCTGTGAAATAGTACTTCCTAATGTTCCCCTTGAACTGTTCCCCCACAATCTGCAATCCATGGGCCCTAGTCCTCTGATTTCCTTTCAGCTGGATGATGCTCACCACAGGCACTTGGTTTGTACCTTTTAGGTACTTGAAAGTCTCAATCATGTCCCCCTTTGCCTCCTCTGCTCCAGGGAGTACATGTTCAATCCCCTTAACCGTTCCTCATAGAATAGGTGACTGAGCCCCTTTACCATCTTTTATGCCCTCCTCTGAACATGCTCCAGCCTTCCCACATCCTTTCTGAGATATAGCCTCCAGAACTGGACGAAGTCCAGGAAATGTGGGTTCCCTCCCAGGAAGATCTTTGTTATTCTGGGGCTGGAAGGTGGATATAATCCAAAGGGCAAAGAACAATGGCCAGGCATGCCTTTCAGTTTTTCAACAACTTTTTCTTTATTTTCTTTTTTTCCTCTTTCATTCTTTACAATAGATCCTATATGACCCAACATTTCACCTCAATAGACTTCTTCAGGGATAGGATCTAATTTCAAATACATAAATCATGTTTAGTGTTTTGAATTCAATAACATCAGTTTCTCACACTGACGACATCAATGTTCACAAATAAAAGTTTTTTGGAATTATTATAAGTTCATGCCACAAGGGTCATGTTGCCATACTCTATCATTCAATATCTAAAGTACAAAAACTTGTACTATTATTTACATGGTAAAAAGCAATTTCATTCAGTGATCCAGTCAACCTCATGGCATCCTTCACTGAGGAGAAGGGTTGTGTCCATTAACCCCGCGGTATCCCACTGTGTGTCACAGACTTCTGTTATCAGCCAGGTCATATGCTTGTTTAAATCAAGTATACTAATTAATTACTATAATACATGCTTCTTGCAGCAGTTTATTACATAATGTATTTTTCTGGTGAGAGGCCCACGTACATTTAGTATCTGCAATATTGAAAATATACTTTAGACAGTCTTGTGCAGGACTTGAGAATTCTCTCTGCTGTTTATATAAATTGAAAATACATTTCATATTAGGTGTAACCAGTCCTGTATTTCAAAAAAATAATAAAAACAATTTTACTTAAGCACAAATAGCACTGTTGACCTGTGTCCTTTAGGTTCAACAGCAGCTTTTTCTTTTGCTTTGCTAGCTTCACTCAATTGTAATCTGTAACACAGTATTTCTTTTTTTAGACTTGTTGCACCTAACTGTTTTCAAAATTCATAGTTCACACAAAATAAGCTTAACGTGTAGGGCCTCTAACCTTACTAGTATAGCGCTCCTCCATATGTTTAATAGTAAATCCCTTTCAGCCAGCCATTTCTCAATTTTCACAATTATAGTTAAAAAGTTAAACAGTTAATACCACATATCTAGCAAAACAGTCTAAACCATAATTCAGTTCAAAACAAGCGTTTCTAGCTGAATTGCAGATAAAAACTTACTGACTTTTGCAGGCTACATTACCCGCTTCCAGGTTTTCAAACAAGGGTTCCAGTCGCTGCTTGCACTCTGCCTGCATAAAAGGCTCATATTCAGCTTGTAGTTAAATACTTTAAGTGTCTACAATGATTAAAATATAGTTATATGTTCCAATACAGTCATTTCTAGCCAAGTTAGGGTTGTAAAAGACTTACAGGTTATTTCCAGCTGCGTCATGCGCTGCCAGGTTTTCAAGTGTGTATTTCAATTGTAGCTAGCCCCCCAGTTTTCATCCTCATGAAGCCCAAACCTATCGCTGGTAGTGTTGAGAGTATATATCCAGAACATCTCCTGGTTCTCAACTGCATGCCTGGTTCCTACAATTTACCATAACCGCAAGCACAACAGAAATTCCTTATCTTGACCTACTGATTTACAAAAGTGAAACATCTATAGAGTATTGTCTATACAGAAAGGATACTAATAGGAATACTCTACTACATGTCCACAGCTACCACCCGCCCCACCTCATTAAAAGTATTCCATACTCGCAGTTGTTAAGAGTCACACAAAATAGCAGTGAGGAAAAACTTAGACTCAACGGAATGGATGAGATGTCAACTAGGTTTGCCAACAGGGGCTATGGAAACAGAACAATACAGAAGGCAGTATACAAAACGACATTACCATGACAGGACACAAACAATACTGTAGGAGCTAGTGACAGGATGGTACTACCACTTATCTATTCTGGGTTTACTGAACCAATCAAAGAGATTGTTAACAGACACTGGGAGACACTGAAGCCAAAAATAAACCCATTATAAACTCTAAACGGGTAAACACCCTTAGGGATAGATTGGTACATTCTGAACAAAAAGGTGCTCCCACACAGAGTGGACAACTGCTGTTAGGACCGTTGGCACCAGGCATGCATCCATGTGGCTGATCCTGCCACTGTACCAACACATCAAAGAAGAAAGAATTTAAATATCTTAATGGCAACACTACCTACAATATTAAGAACCATATAACCTGTGACACTGATCACGTGGTCTATATATTAACTTGCCCATGTTCCAAATACTATACTGGCATGACCACCAGACCCTTAAAACAGCACATCACTGAACATAAGAGCAATATAAGACTGAGGAATGAGACATCTCTGGTAGCTGTCCATTTTACCCAGGCAGGACACAACCCTGCCTCCATTATGTTCTGGTGGATTAAGCATGTATATATCCCCCGAATAGGGGTGGGAATTGGACTAAAGCAGTTGAGAACCAGGAGGTGTTCTGGATATATATCCTCAACACCACCAGTGATAGGTTTGGGCTTAATGAGGATGAAAACTGGGGGGCTAGCTGGTAAAGGGTGTTAACAAACAGGGATATGACAATGAACAGTAATCAATACGGGTAATTCTATACAACAATGTTTGAGCCAACCCCCCCCCCCACTACTACTGGGCCAAACTAATTGACTATCATTATGAATACATGCGTGTGACTGTGCTGTTGCCTAGCAGTGCCATGGATAGCTGACCTCCACCTTCATTAAGATGTAACATAACATGACTGAAACTCAGTAAAACATGAAGTGGATACATAGGACCTGGATCCAGAACTCAAAATCATTTGTTACTGAGCACTACATGAAAAAAGCATTAGTGAGTACGAACATACGAATGTGCCAGCAGAAACAGATCATCCAGTCTATCTAAGTCTGCTCGAGCGTGCAGCCAACACCCCTGGTTTGCAGCTGCCCCAACCCCCCTCCCTTTTGTCATCCCACTGCCACCCCCACCCTCACTCTCCCATGCTCCCTGTCCCATGCCCTGAGTAATGCCGTGAGTGAGTAACTTATGCTAGCTCAGATAGTTAGCAGGTGTTTGACTGGAAAGCAGGTCTGTGAAACCACTGTCAGCATGTCCTGCTCCGTGTTATGACAACACATTAGCAAGCAGTATACACTGCGGTTCCTTGGGGTGGAAAGCACCCACCAGGTTTTCCTGGTGGTGTGTTTACAGCTGTCATGGCACTTTTTCCTCTCCAGGATTGGTCTATTTTCTCCATCTGCCCTTCCTGGTTACAGCTGCAGTTCTGCCCCTTGGACCTCTCCTCTATGTAAACTCTACCAGAACCAAGCACAGTGCAACAAAGACCGGACCATTCTGGTGTCAGAGTAATGCAGAACAGTGAAGGTAAGGAGCAGAAACCTCCAGTTTGCAGCCTAGAACAGGTCTATTTGCTGTTGTTACACAAAATGTTTAAAAGGAAGCTGAATACAACTTTCTGTGCAGGCAGAGTGCTGGCTACAAATGAAATATACACTTGAAAACCTGGCAGCGCATGACACAGCTGGAAATAACCTGTAAGTCTTTTACATCCCTAACTTGGCTAAAAATGATTGTATTGGAACATGTAACTATATTCTAATCATTGTAGGCACTTACAGTATTTAATTGCAAGCTGAATATGAGCCTTTTATGCAGGCAGAGTGCAAGCAGCGACTGGAACCCTTGTTTGAAAACCCGGAAGCGGGTGATGTAGCCTGCAAAAGTCAGTACGTTTTTATCTGCAATTCAGCTAGAAAAGTTCGTTTTGAACAGAATTATGGTTTAGACTGTTTTGCTAGATATGTGGTATTACCCATTTAACTTTTTTAGCTATAGTTGTGAAAATTGAGAAACGACTAGCTGAAAGGGATTTTGCTATTAAACATGCGGAGGAGTCCTCTGCTAGTAAGGTTAGAGGACCTACACTTAAAGCTTATTTTGTGTGAACTATGCATTTTGAAAAAGTTAGGTGCAACAAGTCTAAATGAAAATATAATGTGTTACAGATTAGAATAGAATGAAGCTAGCAAAGCAAAAGAAAAAGCTGTTGAACCTAAAAGACACAGGTCAGCAGTGCTATTTGTGTTTAAGTAAATGTTTTTTTTATTATTTTTTTGAAATACAGGAATGGTTACATCTAATACGATTCATTTTCAATTTACATAAACAGCAGAGAGAATTCTCAAGTCCTGCACAAGACTGTTTAAAATGTCTTTTCAATATTGTAGATACTAAATGTACATGGGCCTCTCACCAGAAAAATGCATTATGTAATAAACTGCTGTAAGAAGCATGTATTATAGTAATTAATTAGTATCCTTGATTTAAACAAGTATATGACCTGGCTGATGACAGAGGTCTGTGGCACACAGTGGGGTGCTGTGGAGTTAATGGACACAGTCCTTCTTCTCAAGTGAAGACTGCCATGAGGTTGATTGGACCACTGAATGAAATTGCTTTTTACCATGTAAATAATAGTACATGTTTTTGTACTTTATATATTGAATGATAGAGCAAGGCAATAAGACCATTGTGGCATGAACTTACAATAATTCCAAAAAAAATTTATTTGTAAAAATTGAGGTTGTCAGTGTGCGAAACTGATGTTATTGAACTCAAAACACTAAACATGATTTATGTATTATTTGAAATTAGATCCTATCCCTGAAGAAACCTATTGAGGTGAAACATTGGGTCATATAGGATCTATTGTAAAAAATAAAAGAGAAAAAAAGAAAATAAAGAAGAATTTGTTGAAAGGAAAGGCGTGACTGGCCACTCTTCTTTGACTCCAGAACTGGACCCCATATTCCAGATGCAGCCTAACCAGATGGGTGTATAAGGGTACTATGACCTCCTTCCTGCTACTAGTAATCCCCCTCCTGATGCAGCCCAGCATTCTGCTGCCTCTAGCCACTGCCCTTGCTCAATGCTTTGCCACCTTCAGGTCTCTCGATATGGTGATGCCTAGGTCCCTTTCCTGCTCTGTTACTGCCTGGTCACAGCCACCCATACAGTATACCACCCTCCGGTTTTTGTTGCCAAGATGCATGATCTTACACTTTGCCAATGTTAAACAAAAGCTGCCACTTTTTTGACCATGCCTCAAGCCTCCTTAGATCCCTCCGAATTCTTTTCACCCCTTCCTGAGTGTCCAACCTATTGCAGACCTTAGTATCATCTGCAGACAGACACCCCCCCCCCTTCAAGGCCCTCCACAATGTCCCCTATGAATAGATTGAACAGTAGTGGCCCCAATACTGAGCCCTGAGGAACCCCACCAGTGACCATGCCCTCTCCTGATGCCACCCCATTTACAAAGACTCTGTCTCCTATCCCCCAGCCAGTTTCTCACCCATTGAATCACCGTCTGCTTCAGACCCAGGCATGTCAGCTTGTACAGGTATCTCCTGTGTGGCACAGAGTCAAACCCCTTCCTGAAATCCAGATACATGACATCCATCCTCACCCAATCCATTACCTTGGTGACCCAGTCAAAGAACTCGATCAAGAGACTTCCGGTGACGTAGCCGGTGACAATGGCGGGCTTAACTCATCGCTCTGATCCCCTAATATAACTCTAAAGGAGAATCCAATGCTCATCGGATGCATCCTGCAGTTTTAAGCAGTGAGTCAAATTGGGTCAATGCCCTACGATGGTTCGGACGAAAAAAAGAGGCTCATTGGTGGCAAGGGCCGTCTCGGAGAATCAGCGAGATAGACGTATGGAAGGCCTCAGCCCGGCCCCCTTGCGTTCATCAGCGCTCTCAATATCTGGAGCCGATGATTCATGTTCCGATTCGGGCTCGACTAGTACCAGAGCTAAATCAAGGAAAATTATTAAGCTGCTTCACAAAATAGATGCTAAAGTTACAGATATTCAGAAGGATTTCAAGAAACTGGAATCGAGAACCACCTCAGTCGAACAACACCTCGAGGGGCTGCAATTGGAACATATGGCTTTCGGAAGGTCCCTATCATTTCTGTATGCGAGAGAGAAATTTTTAACTGCAAGAGCCGAGGACACGGAGGCGCGTTCTAGACAGAACAACATTAGAGTGGTTGGTATCCCAGAGGGAGCCGAGCAGGCAGACATGGTCGCTTTTATGGACTGCTGGTTAAAGACTGAATTACAATTGGGAGATGACCCCCCATTAGAGATTGAAAGAGCTCACAGGCCCCCTTAATCAAGCCAGACAGGGGCTCCCCTGAGCGATTACATCATTAAATTCCTGAGATTTCCGACTAAAGAAAGGATCTTGCGATTGGCATGGGCAAAGAAAGACCTGAATTTTGATGGCATGAAGGTATTTGTGGACCAAGACTTCCCCCCAGCTTTGGCCCAGCGTCAGAAGAAAGTGTTGGGAGTGATTAAACAGCTCAGAGAGAGGGGTTGGAAAGCCCAGTTACGATACCCTGCCAGATTGTGGTTAGAAACACCTGAGGGCCCAAAAATCTATGATTCATTGCTGGTGGCTCGTGATTTTTTGGACGCTAACAATATCTCAATCCCTGACATCAAAGAAGAGATCACTGAGAAAGAGGTCGAGCAGTTGTTGTGGGCAGTGGTTCCAGGTTCCAAGAACACTAATCGGCCTCGCACAAGGATGGATTCGGTGTTACCTTTGCATGCGGACTTATCCAAGTGGCTTCTTAGGAAGAATACTTCAGAAGAGACTGGCTGAAACATTACGTTGTTCACTTGGCGTCTTATCTAACCCACTGATGCTCTGACTGTTGAACACTATCTAAGCCTGACTATGATGATGTTTTGTACCATTTTCTAATATTAATGGGCTCAATATGGAGAGACCGGGTGGTTAGTGGGTTTATCTGTGGGCCTTTGCCCCCTTTATCGGTCTCCTCGTTGCTGGCTCTGCATCCCTGGTGGCTCTCCTGCTCCAGGAGGGTTGGGGGGGTCACTGGGAGCCTGCGGGCCTTGACACGTGGAGCAGGGTTTTGTATGGGTGGACCCTTTTGCTATGGTGGTTGAGCTTCACCCGACAGCACTTTAGGGGGGACTGCTTCCTGGAGTCCAGCCTATATTATGATCTCCTCAACTACGTGGAGTTTTTTTTTTTTTTTTTCTTGGCCTACCTCGTATTTCTCCACACCAGCAGTAGGTGTCATTGCCAGGGGGGGAAGGGGGATCTGATGTCGCAATGGGAGGGTGTAGGCTCAATAATACAGATGGATGGGTTTTTTTTTTGGAAGTGGTGGTAGTAGTATTGGAGGGTGAGGGGGACCGCCCATCCCATATTAGCACTACCGGACCTCTCGGAGCGGTAGGGTTTGGTTCTCTTGTCTGGGGCCTTGGTGGTGTATAGGGAGAATTGGGGGAGCACTTGGGAACAGCCTGTTTACCCCTGTAACCTCCCCCTGGTGGATTCACTGGGGGGGCAGGGGAACGTCAATATCCCACATTAAAGACCAGTGTCACACACAGTTTATGTGAGGGTGGCCTACACTTTCCTCCCTCTCCACGAGCCGTGCTTTTTCGCTATGAGCCATTGGGTTTCTTAAAGGGGTAATCAGATTTTGTGGTGGGCAACCCTCCAGCCTGATGATGGCATTAATAGGGTGGGGTGTTTTCTCTCATACCCCAGGGAAATATTGGGTGGGGGGTTCGTGGGGGTTGTTGTTTTTTTTCCTCTGCCCCTCCTATGGATTCAATTGGGCTGGATTCTCCAACAGGATTCACATGAGGATAAGGGAACTGAGGGACAATAAAGATCCCCGATGGAGTTAGCGCCACCGGATTGAGGGGTGTTTGTTTTTATACCCTCCCAGAGGTTCTTTCAATACATAAAGAGAGGGTGCGGGCTAGGGACTCCCTTGAGAGAGACCATCTGACCCTTCCACTTCGGTGATAGTGTTGTTCCCTCTGGGGAAATAGTTGTCCCCCCCATCGTGCACCTGGGGGCCGACCGAGCTAAGATTCTTTTTTGGTGCGATCGATGACCCAGGTTGCCGTAGATCTTACTTGTGACAACTGTCTGTTGTTGCACTCCCGTAGGGGAGATAGACCCGGCACCATTGGTGCTGGGCTCACAAGTCTTTGGATTAAGGGTGCGTTTGAGTGGTTGTGATATCTGATGTTCTACCTGTTTTCTTCTTTCTCTTTCTTCTTTGTTCTTTTTTTACTTTTGGGAGAGTACCTCTTTGTGTGCTTGGGTTCCATTATGTTCTGGTTGGATGTAAGATCAGTAAGAATGTTGTAGTTTGGCCTACAAACAAGGTATGGCTGATTTGATTATAGGCTCCTTGAATGTTAAAGGGATTAATAATGTGGTTAAGCATGCAAAGATATTGGCAGAATTTAACAGGGAAAGGTGTGACATTGCCTGCCTGCAGGAGACGAAGCTTACCCTGAGAGAGCATATGAAATTTACGCAGAGAATGGGAGGGTACGGTTTACTCTGATGAGCATCCACAACTCAAAAGAGGAGGGGTGGCAATCCTATTTCGTAGGGGCCTTCCGTTTCAGATTCAAAAGGTGATCAGATCAGGGCATGGCCACCAACTGACAGTCTCGGGAGTTTATAAAGGGCAAACGATCCATTTGGTGGGAGTATATGCCCCCACGCCACCCTCGGGAGAGTTTTTCCGGTCTCTTTTTGATTCAGTTGCCGGTTTGCCCCCTGGCCAGGTTATTTTTTTTTTGTATAATATTGTTATTTTCCTTTTCAACAAACTTCAACATACAATCAAATACACAACGTATTCTACTACTACCATCATACATCATAGAGATCAGTCTTTCCACTTCATCCCAAACTTTGTTTCATTCAAATTAAACTAAATAACTTAAATTAAATAGACAGTACAACTACGCCTTAATCGATTTCAACACACATAAGAGAGAGAAAGGAAAAAAAAAAATTGCTTTTAGTTTTACACATAACAATTAATATTAACTATTTACAGACGTCCACATCATACCGATTATTAGTATATAAACAATTAGCTTAAATTCCTTATAAAACACTCATCTTAGGTTGTAGGCACAATTTAATCTCTCTTTTCCTTAATACTACTCCCTTAGCCAGGTATAACCTCCCTACAAGTAATGCAGTATTAAAATTATTCAGCTTAGAGCAGGGGGTACTGGTACTGTCATTCTGTTTCACCATTTTAAGTCCCCCAGTTCATGACCACTAAATCCTCTTGTGGCAAGGCCGAAAGGAGTTGGCCCCATATGATCCCGAACATCTCACCTCTTCCCTGCAACTGGTAAGCCCTTCTCTCCACAGCCAAAGCAGACAAAATCATTGCTCTCCATTGGCCAATAGAGGGATCCTTTGCTGAGATCCAAGTATTCAGAATGCATTGCCTGGCCATTGCCAAGGCCACCCTCACCCACTTTTTATGCAAGCTCCATTCCTCATCTTCCTCCCACTCAATTCCAAATAGGAGCTCTAACAGTTGAAGAGAGACCCTGGCTTCTGTCTTCTCATTCAAAAACTGTACGACAGCCTTCCAGAAGCCCTGTATCCAGGAACACTTCCAGAAGCAATGTATATATGTACCCACATCGGATTTACATCAGGAACAAGTCTCTGATATCTCCGGGCGGCTTTTATGAACCACTACCAGAGGGTAGAACAGCCTGTGAACAAACTTATAGGCCGACTCCTTATATTTATTCGATAGTAATAGGCCCAAGTGTGTCTCCAACATCAATTCCCAATTTGACTCTGAAATCGAGATCCCAAGGTCTCTCTCCCATAGCACCCTACTACCCAGCCTTTCCCTATTCAGGGCCTCTCTAAGGATTCGCACAGCACTGCCAATCACCCCCTTAGGATTATGCCAAGCTCTACAGATTATCAACTCCAAGCTTTGTTGGGGTATGGACTGCGCACCTGGTCCTCCCAAGCTTCGGGCAAAGTCCCTAGCCTGAAAGAATCTGAACATATAGTTACCCAGGATTCCCCTCTTTTCCTCCAGCTCCTTTAGAGAGATAATATTCAGGCCATCATACAAATCCCTCACGCAGTGTATACCTCTCTCATCCCACTACGCAAAACCTTGGTCCTCCAGGCCAGGGAGGAAAAAAGGGTTACCACTTACTGGAAGGAGCAGTGTTTCTGCCTTGTCACCACTTACCCTTGTCCTAATCTGTTCCCACCCCTCTAGGGTCCAGAGCACCAGTGGATTGGGTTTTAGTTGATTCAAGTAGGCCCTCTTACCTCCCTTAATTAGATAAGCAGATAGTCTAGCCTTCGCTCCCTCCCCTTCCAAGTCCAGCCAACTTGCTACCTCAGGGTGTGCCACCCAATCCTTAATTACTCTCACCTGCGAGGCTAAAAAGTAGCTTTTTATGTCCGGGAAGCTTAATCCCCCTCCCCTCGGTACCAGCTTCAATTTTTTTAGGCCAATTCTGGGTTTCTTCTCTTGCCACAGATAATCGGAGAAACCCCTTTCGAGTCTCTTCGTGTCCTTTTTGGTGAGGCCCACTGGAAGCATCTGTAATAGATACAAGATTCTGGGTAGAATATTCATTTTTATGATGTTCATCTGGCCTATCCAGGTCACCGGAAGTGCCCTCCACCTTTTCATATCTCTCAATATACCTTCCACCATTGGTGTGTAATTTAGCTTATATAAATCAGCCAAGGATCTCCCAATACCTATCCCCAGGTATTGTAGCGAGTTTTCAACCTCCTGTAGGCCCCATTTCTCCAAATCCACTAATTTCCCCCCGCCCAGACACATTACCTCCAATTTAGCAAGGTTTATTTTATAGCCAGTGAAAAGTGAGAACCCATTAATCAGGTCTAGGACAGCAGGAAAAGAGTCCTCCAGGTGGCTTAAATATAAAATCATATCATCAGCATATAAGGAGAGTTTATACTGGTGCCCTCCTGATCCCATCACTCCTTTCACCTCCACATTCTGCCTTATAGCTGTGGCCAGGGGTTCCAGGGCTAAATCGAATAAAAGAGGGGAGAGGGGGCAGCCTTGTCTTGTCACTCTATATAAGCCAAAGACCTGTGATAGGCCCCCATTGACTAAAACTGCAGCCTTTGGTGACCGATAGAGGGCTCCCACCATGTTTAGAAAACCCTCCCCTATTCCAAAACGACCAAGGGCCTCAAGCATATATTCCCATTCGATACGGTCGAAGGCCTTCTCGGCGTCCAGCGCCAAGACAAGGGTGGCTTCTTGACGCTGAGAAGAGGCATGGATCACATTCAACAATCTCCTTACATTATAATAAGAATGCCTCCCTTTTATAAACCCAGTTTGATCTGGGTGCACTAGGTTGGGCATTAAAGTCTCAAGTCTGCCAGCCAAGACCTTCGCATAGATCTTCGCGTCCACATTCAATAGCGAAATAGGGCGGTAAGCAGCGCAGTCCCTAGGGTCCTTACCCTGCTTAGGAATGGCCAGGTTATTTTAATGGGGGATTGGAATTGTGTCGAGGATGTGAGTATGGATAGGAGTGCTACCAAAACCCCAGGGTCCAAGTCGTGTTCCCGCTTACTCCGCAACCTGATTGCAGAAGCCGGATTGATAGACCCGTGGCGACAGTGTAATCCCTCTGTGAAAGATTTTACTCCCCGTCTCAAACTCATACTCAAGATTGGACAGATTTTATACTCAGAAAAACGCTACGCATTCCTTTAGAGATATATCTATCCTCCCCATAACCATTTCCGATCATGCCATGATTAAAGCGAAGCTCGCCTGGGATGTTGATGGGGGGGGGGGGGTTATGGAGGTTTGACCCGGGATAAATTAATGATAAACAATACACTGATTCGACGAGGAGAGTTATCCAATGTTACCTTAAAGAAAATACTGAGGCAGTCTTGAGGCCTAAATTCCTGTGGGATGCTCTGAAGGCAGTAGTGAGAGGCCATACGATTGCCTTTGCTTCCTACAGAAATAAACAGTTTCAGGCTCGCATTAAGGAGGCTCTTGCCTCTATTGCAGACCTAGAGGCAGTCCATAAACATACTGGATCCCAGAGGGTGTTGAAGAAATTAAGGGAAGTAAGGGAGACGTACAATTCCTTATTACAAAGGCGGGTGAAAAATTCCCTTAGATATGCTGGGCAACGTTACTATGAGAGGGGAGAGAGGGCCGGCAAACTGCTGGCGCTCAGACTCCGTAAACAGGCGGCTGATAGGTATGTAGCTAGGGTAAGCTTGGATTATCCTAACCTCCCCTGCCAGACCCTTCCTGGCGAAATTGCACAGGAGTTTGCAAAGTTTTATGAACAATTATATAAGAAAGAACAAACACCAGATCATAATAGAACAATTAAGGAGTTTCTGCAGGAGGTAAAGCTCCCTGTATTATCTGATGTCCAAAGGGCAGCCTTGGAGGCTTCCTTTACGGAAACAGAGGTGCGAGTTGTCATTAAATCTCTGGGTTCTGGGAAGGCCCCCGGACCGGACGGTTCACTTCTGAATTTTATAAGCAATTTCAGGAAGACCTGGTTCCTTTGCTTACTAGAGTTTGCAATGTGGCCCAGGAATCAGGTGCCTTGCCAGATACATGGGAAGAGGCCATTATCTTGGTTTTGCTGAAGGCCGGGAAGGACCCAGCCTCCTGTGCAGGGTACAGACCCATTTCGCTACTTAACCAAGACATTAAGATTTTTGCTAAAATTATCAGCATGAGGTTGCAAGGAGTGGTCCATGCCCTCGTACACCCGGACCAAACTGGGTTCATTCCTGGGAGACATATCCAGGATAATATTAGGCTACTCCTCAATGTAATCTCCTCTGTGCAGCTCCCCTTTGAGTCCCCTCTGTCAGCAATACTATCATTGGATGCGGAGAAAGCCTTCGATCGCTTAAATTGGGAATATTTGGATTCAGTATTGGGGGTATTTGGGTTTGGAGAGAGATTTTGCGCCTGGATCTCTAATTTATACATCAAGCCGAGAGCTAGAGTCCAGGTGAACGGTACAATCTCCGGGCAATTTGGGATTGAGCGGGGTACTAGGCAGGGCTGCCCTCTCTCCCTCCCTCCTCTCCTGTTCGCCCTCAGTCTGGAACCCATGGCTGCTTATATCCGGAAATCGGATCTTTTTCAGGGTTTGAACATTAGGGGGGTCGAGGTTAAGGTCTCGCCTTACGCAGACAATACCTTACTATATATTTCAGATCCGGTAGAAGCAGTACCTAGGATCTTTAATTTTCTTTCTGAATTTGGCGCCCTCTCAGGTTATAAGGTTAACCCAGACAAGTCCGAGCTGTACCCACTGGTAGGGGCTAAGAATCAACTCCTACCAGGGGTGCGGCAAATTAAATGGTGTAGGACGGGTTTTAGATATCTGGGGATATGGGTTCCTAGGGATTTTAAGGCTTTATACAACACAAATCATTTAAAGATTTTGGTGGATATCAGGGAGGATTGTAATAGGTGGAAGGAACTTCCTCTTTCTATTTCCGGCAGGGGAAAGTCCATTCGCATGAATATTCTTCGCCGACTGTTGTTTGTACTGGGAGCCATTCCATTGAAGCCCCCCAGGAATTTCTGGCGCGATCTAAGGTCTACGCTCTCCAGATTCCTGTGGTCTGGGAGGAAATCCCGAGTGAAGTGGAAGATAATGGTCACCCCAAGGGAGAAGGGTGGTTTTGGTATCCCAGATATCCAGAAATATTTTTGGGTGTCACAATTATTACCTCTAGTGACCATGACCCAAGACTCCCCATCCAGGTGGGTCCAGATTGAGATGGCTGACTCCCCTCTGGCAAATATCTCAGATTTAATTTTCTTGGACACACCTAGGTTAGGTCAGTTAGATTTCAGAAACCCTTTCACAAGATTGATTTTGCAGGTGTGGAAAGATATGAACCTTAAATTAGGCATTAGTCTAAAGCTTAATCCACGCATGACCATCCAGAGCTGCTTGGATTTTGGCCCACTAAGATGGGATATGGGCTTCCACTGTTGGGCAAAAATGGTGTTGGTTAATCTAGGCCAGCTTTTTAATCAGAATTCATTCAAATCGTTTCAGCAACTAAAAACGGAATTTAACCTCCATAACAAGGATTTTTTCCATTATCTTCAGATTAGACACTATCAGTGCCTGGCGGCAACCCAGTACTTCAGTCCGTCTCTCTGCTGACCAGACAGTCAGCCCATGAAAAGAAAATAATCTCCAGGTTGGTCACAGGGATGAATCAGGCAGAAGGAGAGTTTTTACAACTGGTCAAGGAGAAATGGCACAGGGAGATGGGGACGATCTTGTTGGATGCTGATTGGAACTCTATTTGGAGGTCCATTCACACTATGACATCCTCCCTTTTCTGGCGAGAATTTCGCTGGAAAATAGCCATTAGATTTTTAGAGTTCCTGTGACGACAAAACATTTTGGTTTGCGCCGCTCCGATCTTTGTTGGAGACACTGTCGGTTGGTTGGCACCTACTTTCATATATTTTGGGAATGCGATGTTATACAAGAGTTCTGGAGGGAAATAATAGATAAATGTAATAATATTTTTGAACTAACATTACCTAGTTCTCCGCAGCACTGGTTACTAGGATTGCCGTGTGCCCCCCCCTAGTTGGTTTCTAGATCCGCTCGTCTCCAGTTTGGAATCCTTGTGGCAGCAGCTCTTAAAGCTATCACTCTCTCATGGCTCACCCCGGATAAGCCTACTCTCACAACATGGATGGGTATCTGTACCAGGATAATAGATATGGAATATTTGACAGCCAAATTAAGACTGCCCGTAGACAAGTTCAAAACAAGATGGCTACCTTTTCTGCACTTCATGGCTGCGCAAGAGGGGAGGCCAGTAATGGACTTGCTCGCTAAGTATGCTTAAATTGTACTTGGTCCCTCATAGTTACCATGTTAACTTTTTATCTGGCATTGCTTTTATGTTGTACAATATGAACAGGGGAATCTGTTACGTGGCATCTTTTAGGGGGAATGAGTATACCCTGTTGTCCAGTAGGGGGGCATGCCTGGGCCTCCGTATCAGCTGTGCTTTTGTCTGTGTTGCTGTTGCTTGTCTGTTCTCTTTAACTTTCTCTTTTACTCCTTCCTTGTCTTCTTCCTCTGGTATGTGATCTTTCGATCTTAGACGGTACTCTCCCACCCTTTTTTTTTTTGTGTGTGTTGTGTTTCTACTCTACTCTTTAAATAATAACTCCTACTACCTTTCCTTTGCTTTTATCTCACACTTTACTAATCCTTCTTGGACCTCTGACTACTGTTTCTCTTTCCTTTCTTTCAAGTGTCGGATTTATACCTCTCTATCTTTCCTTATAGACATTGATGGTTATCATGGCATTTAATGACTGTGGAATTGTAATGTCAAAATGTCTACTTCCATCTGTATCTCCTTTGAAAATATTATTTAATAAATTGCTATTTCAAAAAAAAAAAAGAACTCAATCAAGTTCGTTTGACAGGGTCTACCGCTTGTAAAACCGTGTTGCTGTTGATCCATTAGGTGGCTTGCCTCCAGGCAACTGGTAATCCTGTTTTCAGAAGCTTCTCCATGAGCTTGCCCACCACAGATGTCAAGCTCACAGACCTGTAGTTTTCCACCACCGTCCCCCACCTCACCTTGTGCAGGGGCACTATATCTGCCCTTTTCCAGTCATCAGGTACCACTCCGGACTCCAGGGACCTGTTGAAGAGTGCAGTCAAGAGTGCTGCCAGTATATTCTTTAGTTCCCTCAGTGCCGTGGCGTGCACCCCATCTGGCCCTATTGCTTTGTCCACCTTCAGATGGTGTAGTTCTCCCAGAGTCTCCTCCATCTGGAATGGACTCATATCCACTCCTGCCCATACTGCCCTGACTTCTCCTGCACCACTACCCTCCCCTTCATTTTCCCTAGTGACCATAGAGCAGAAATAGCTGTTTAGTAGTTTTGCCTTCTCCATATCCCCCTGTATCAGCTCTCCATCACTTTCTCTTAGTCAGAGTATTCCCTGTCTAGTTTTTCTCTTCTCACTGACGTACCTAAAAAAAGTTTTGTCCCTTTATTTGACTGCACTTGCTATGTTCTCCTCTGTCTGTGCCTTTGCCCTGCTTACTTCTACCCTGCTTCTTTCTGGTTTACCTGCTACCTTTCTCCCAGTCCTACTCTGTTTGCATTACCTTAAACTTCTTAAAAGCCATTCTCTTTGGCCTGACCTTTTCAGCTACAACACCATTAAACCACAGGGGTCTCCTCCTCTTATTCGTACTCAGCTTCTTGGCACATAGGTCTGTGGCCCCCACAATAGCCTCTTTTATCTTCTCCCACATGTTCTTCACCTCTGTTAAATCCTCCACCCCTTCTAGAGCCCTTTCTATGCACGCCCCATTTTACTGAAATCCTTTCTCTGAAAATCATGCACCTTTACCTTGGTCTGGTGAACATCAGCAGTTTTCCATATTGTAAACCAAACAGTGCTGTGGTTACTTGTACCAAGGTGTTCCCCCACCGACACATCTCTTACCCTATCCCATCCTCATTTGTCAGGACCAGATCTAGGACTGCTCCCTCTCTGGTTGGTTCCCTGACCAGCTGCCTTAGGAGGGCTGTTTGCAGGGAGTGTACTATTTCTCTGCTACTGGCAGATGATGCTGATAGGGTGTCCCAAGCCACATCTGGTAGATTCAGGTCTCCCATCAGCACTACCTCACCTTTAGCAGCCACTCTCAAGATTTCATGTTGTGTTGTGGGCCTGTAAATCAACCTGATGCGCACCACCTCCCCTTTCTCCGCAGCTAATGAAACCCATAGGCGGTCAACCTCCCCCCACTTGTCCTGCAATTCTGTCACCTTTATACCCTCCTTTACATAGAGTGCAACCCCCCGTCCTCCCTGTCCCTCCTGAAAAACATATAACCTGGTATCTCCATGTCCCATCCCTGCTCCTGATGGTGCCAAGTTTCAGTCACCCCCATAATGTCAAGGCTCACCTCAGCCATTACTGCTGCAAGATCTGGGATTGTTTTAGCCAGATTTCTGGCATTAGTACACATGACCCTCCAAACCCCTACTGCCTGTTCTCTTTCCATGGCATTCATACACATGACCCTCCAAACCTCTACTTCCTGTTCCTGTTCCCTTTCCATGCCGTCTTCACCCCCTGCATTTCTTTCACTTGGTCTGTTTGCCTTTTGGGGGGGGGGCTTGCTGCCCCCCTTGCCATGTGTCATGCAGCTCAAGCTTCCCTGTGACCCCCCCCAAATCAGTTTAAATGGTAGTGCTGCTCAATATAATCTTCTAGCTTACATCTGAGTACTGCCTTTCCTTCCTAACACACTAAAGCCCCACAGTGTTAAAACAAATGGGCTAAGCTGGGTACACTGGGCCCACATATTTAGAAAGTTGCTATTAATACTGCTACTAATTTTGGGAGATGTCCACCCGAACCCAAAACCAGGGCTGCCTCATGCCAGACCACAATTGAGACTGGGTCACCTCAGGATAGCCCCATTAAACATTCACAGTCTCCTTAGCAAACTCCTGCAGTTCCAGGCCTGGATGGAGCTACTTCAACCAGATGTAATGGTTCTTACTGAAACCTGGCTCTCACCTAAGGTCAGTGATGCTATGTTAGCCCTAAATGGCCACACAATGTTCCATCAGGAGAGTCTGACCAAGCGGGGTGGAGGATACTTAGTTTACCTGAAAAGTGAGATAAATGCCCAACTACTGCCTAGCAGTTTTCACACCAAAGAGGCGCAAATCCTAAGCCTAAAGCTCACTCTGGGCCAGCAACACAAAGTGTTATTACTATCCACTGTGTACATACCCCTAGGCACCCATAAAACGGGCATCCAGCAAGTACTAAGCAATCTGGAACAGTTAAAGCATGACTGGGAGCACATTATTGTTGGTGATTTCAACACCAGTTGGCTGTCCTATGACGCCCTCGCAGTTTGAGATCAGGGATCCGGTCTCTACCTCACCCAACTGGTCTCACAAGCTACCAGATTTAATTACAAAACAGACACAAGTACACTAATTGATTGGCTCCTTGCAAGCTGCCCGGAGGACATCTCTGAGGTCACCGTCCTTCCAGACACCCTCAGTGATCACTCTCCGATAATGTGCACATAGTCAAATAAGACCACCATTTGTGCTCCCCAGGTCTCGTGAAATCGCTCCCTGAGACCTGGGCAATTGGATTACTTTAGGCAATATTTGAAGCTCGTGGATTGGTCGCCACTCGACAGAGCTGAGGATGGCAACCAAGCCCTTAACTTCTTTGTCACAATGTTTAATAAGGACTGTGACATCTTTTCCCTCTATAAATCTAAAAAACACAGAGGGGCTACTAACCCATGGCTCACAGGCTCCCTCCTTGAGCTCATGCGGGAAAGGGATAATCTCTGGCACAAGGCCAAAGCAACATGCAAATTGGCAGATCTCCTTGCTTATAAGACTGCCAGAAACAAATGTACAAAACTCATTCATCGGGCTAAGGCAACCCACTTCAATGATCTACTAAAAAGGAGCTGAGGATGCGGGAAGGAGTTCCGGGACTCCGTGAAATCACTAACAGGGAAACCCTCCAAAGCACAACCAGGACTAATAGTCACCACCTCGGGAACACTTCAGGAGCCAGGTGACATAGCTAATGCTTTCAACCTGGCTTTCATGGGTCTAAGCTCGGTACTTCCTAGCAACTGCCTGACCCCCTCAACTCTAAATGTAGACCTCTCCACCCCTTCGCCTCACTCGACCAATGGCAATGCCTCCCTTTCTACTTCAAGCAGCTTACCAGAAATGACACCATCAAATTTGTTAAACGAGTACTAGGGAAGACAAGGATGAGCAGTGACCTTGTTGACATGAAGCTGGTGGCACTTACGGTAAACAAGTTGGTGGACCCACTTACTAAAGTTTTCAATGTCTCACTAAGGTCTGGAGTGTTCCCTGACAAGTGGAAGAAGGCGCTTGTCACTCCTTCTTCAAAGCAGGGGATGCCACCAATCTATCTAACTACAGGCCCATCTCCATTCTCCCTCCCCTGTCTAAAGCCCTGAAATGAATACCCTCAGACCAACTCATGGATTACCTAGTGAAATACAACCTTCTCTGTGCCCAGTAACATGGGTTCCGGATAAACCATTCCACGATCACTGCCCTAGTTGACTTCACCAACAAAATCTACAATGTCTTTGACAAGGGTCGAGCAGTGGGGTCTATTTTTATAGATCTCACAAAGGCATTTGATACAGGTAACCATCAGCTCCTCCTGCAATACCTACTCTCTACAGGCCTGTCCATAGACACAGTCACATGGTTCAAGAAGTACTTACTCAATGCGTCAAAATCAAAGGCACTCTCTCTGAGCCAAGAGAGGTGAGTGTTGGAGTCCTACAAGGTTCAATACTGGGCTGCTCCTTTTCAGCCTCTTCATAAACCCCCTGCCTTCAGTTTGACCAGCGCACATCGTGCTATATGCTGGTGATGTGGTTGTCTCAGTAAGTGGGAAAAATCTACTCTCTATCACCCATGAACTGGAAGCAAATTTTCACAGGCTTGAGACATGGTTCTCTAATAATAAATATAATAAATTGCTGCTCAACTATAAAAAAAAACTAAGAGCATGCTTTTTACAGTCCCACAGAACTGAAAGAAATTTGGGAATTTGCAGATACAGAGTAGCAAAGGGGATTTACTGGAGCAAGTTGACACCTCTAAATATCTCGGGATACACTTGGATAATGCCCTCTCATTCACAACGCATGTTGACCATGTAGTCAGAAGTGCCAATGTAAAACTAGGAGTTCTCTATTGACACCGACACTACATGCCCCCCAAGGCCCTAAAGCTGCTCACAAGCAGCACAGTCCTATCTACTGCAGACTACGGCCTTATAATCTATGGCACTGGATCTGACACAGCCCTCAAAAGGGTAAAAACCCTTCTCAATAAAGTATGTCAGCTGGTCCTGGGAGCAGATAGTCTGACACACACACACACACACACACACACACACACTTGTGACCTCTATAAAGTAACTGGTTGGCTACCCCTTCACCTTAGGGTCCAATACCAGTCCTGCCTTCTGGCAAAGAAAGCTATGCTCGGGCTAGGTCCTGAATCCACCTCTTGTCTATTCAAACAAGATCACCCTGGTGGTACCTTTTAAAAGTCCTTCTGTTAGCCTAAGCACTCAGCATAGGGCTGCCTACTTCCAGGAACTGACTTGAAATGCCTGTCTGTATGTGTAGGACTGAAGGAGAAATTTCATTGTAAATTTCAAGACAATCTGTAACCAATGTGTAACTTGACTATTAAGCACAATTGTTTTCTATGTTAACCAATGAAACCTTGAAACCAATCTAAGGTGAAATTTTGATACAACCTTCAGGAGGAACTTCAATCAATCAATCAATCAATCAAAATCTTTATTTATTCAGGCGAACATCATTGAGCATAGCACATTTACAAGATGGACCTGAGTGGTCATAACAAAAAAAGGTTACAGAGTGTATACAAAAACATGATACTGAAATAGCACAAATACAAACATTTATGAGTGAGATAGATGTACAATTATTTACATATATACAAGGCAAAGGACAGTAAACCAAAACCTATTAAAGGTGAGAAACAAACAGTCTGGTAGGGATAAGGCTTGGATAATGGTACATGGGTGGGCATATATGTTTGAGGTTTGATGTGGAAAGGACCAGAGGAATGATAGAAGAATAGGGAGGAGCTTTAGAAGGGGGTGGGAGAGAGAGGGTGTGGGGGTGTGGGGTGTGGGAGGACTAGGCCTTGTAGGAAGCAATTGCATGAATTGGGATTAGGCTGGTGTACAGCTTTTTGAAGGATGTAAGGTGATCAGTGTTTCCATTTTCAATGTCTTTTGGATAGAATTCAGATAAGTGCCAGGAATAACTCATTGCAGCTCTTCCATACCGGTGCAGGTGATAGGAATCTTCAGCAGGATCAGTTTGTTGATCCTCAAGGTGTAGGGCCTGGATGTGATCTGGTTGAAGCAGTCTGAGATGTAGAAGGAGTTTGTTTGTCAGAGCTTTGTAGATCCAGGTAGCAGCATTTTTTCTTCTTCTATGTTGCAGGGATGTCCAGCTGACTGCATTGTAGAGAGAGCAATGATGGGTGCTAGAGGAAGGTCAGTAATGAACCTAATAGCTCATGATACAGGGTGTCTAGTTTGTTTAGATGGGAGAGGGAGCAATGACCATAGAGGAAGTCAGCATAATCAATGAGGGACATGAATGATGCAAGGATTAATCTTTGTTTGGAATCTTTGGTCAGGTAGTGTTTGATTCTATAGAATAGACCAAGTCTTTGTCTTAGCTTTTTCAGGAGCTCTTCAACGTGGGTAGTATAGTCTAGTTTATTGTCTATCCATACTCCTAGGTATTTGAATTTGTCAACATATTCCAGATTTTCACCAAGGATGGTAGAGAGTTGTGGGAGGGTGAATGATGGGATAGTGGAAGAACAGTTTTTGTGGGCAAAGAACATAGCTTTGGTTTTCTTAGCATTTAGTAATAATTTCTTTTTTAATAAGTTATGCTGGAGGAGGAGAATTGAGACTGTAGGAGCTCACAGGCTTTTGATGGTGAGGATCGCTCACATAAAGTACAGTGTCATCTGCAAAAGGTGGATATTAGAAAGAGAGAGATTGGAGTCAATATTGTTGATGTAAATGGCAAAAGGATGGGACCCAGGATGGAGCCTTGCGGTACACCTCTTAGGAGTGGCTTAGGGTAGATAGATCACCATCATTCTTTACCAGTTGTAGCCTTCCAGAGAGATAGCATCTGAACCATTTAATAGAGAGAGTCAAGGCCTATGGAGTTTAGTGAGGTGATTAGAAGATCATGATCCACAGTGTCAAAGGCTTTGCTTAGATCCAGAAACACAGCACAGGTATTATTCTTTTGTCTAGGGCAGTCTGCCAGTCATTTGTGACTTTTGCTAGTGCAGAGATGGTGTTATGTATAGATCTAAACCCAGATTGAGCTGGATTTAGGAGATTGTTGGTATCAAGGTAGGCAGTTAACTGAGAGTTTACCAGCTTCTCAAGCATCTTGGATAGTATTGGTAAGATGGAGATGGGCCTATAATTATTGAGGTCCATGGGATCACCTGCCTTAAGTAATGGAAACACTTGAGCTGTTTTCCATATTGAGGGGATAGTACCAGTGACAAGTGATAGATTGAAGAGGTGGGTGAGGGGGGCGGTTAAGGCATACAGTGCTACTTTTAGAAAGTAGGGATCCAGGGAGTCTGCACCTGCACTTTTGGTGGTATCTAGTTGGAGTAGGAGGTCTTCTACTTTTTGAACAATATTGGTTTGAATGAGAATGTGGAAGCAACCTTTGACTCTCAGTAGATTGTAGGTTTAGAGATGATCTTAATAGGTTTGCAGGAGAGGAGTCAAAGCCAGGCCAGCTGTAGTGAAATGGTCATTGAAGGCATTCAAGATATTTTGCTTGTCGGTGATTTCAATATTATTTAATTGAATTTTGGATGGTAAGACAGGGGTAGAGGTTTGACCTAGGATGCCCTTATGGTACCCCCAGAACCTGGAAGGGTTGTTATAGGAGGCATCTAGTTCAGCTGTGTAGAAGGTTGCCTTGGCTTTTCTTACTTGTTTTGTGCAGGAGTTTCTGGCTTTTCTGAATTGGAGCCAGTCATTTGGGTCCTTTGTCTTTCTTGCCCTTTTCCAGAGTTTGTCTCTGGCAAGCAGTGCGGATTTGTTGTCGGCAGAGAACCAGCGACAGGATTTGAGTTTGGTTCTGACACTGGTGAGGGGTGCATGTGAATTGAGGGCACTTATGATTATATCATTTAGGATTTGAAGAGCTGACTCTATTGAGGCTGTGAGATAGAATTCTTGCCAACGTGGTGTGGCACAGATCATGGAGATATCCTGTAATATTAAAGTTCTTTTTTGACCTTCGTGGGAGGAATTTTGCAGGATTGGGTGGCTTGATTGTTGATCTAATGGCAGCTATGGGACAGTGGTCACTTATGTCACTGAGAAGTACTCCTGCATAGGGATAATGATGAGGTTTATTTACCAATATAATATCCAGGAGTGTGCTGTTGAGAGTATTCTTTGGGTTGATCCTTGTTGGTTCTTTGATTAATTGAGAGAATCCATAGGTGTCACAGAAGGTTACCAGGGTGCAGATGCATTAGTCAGCCAATTTAAGTTCATGTCTCCTAAGATGATGGTGTCTTCAGGGCCCAGATTAAGTATGGATCCTAAATGGATAGGAGTTTGAGGCCTGCAGAGGGGGCCTATAGCAACCAACCAGTTGAAAGGAAGATGTGTTGGGAAGGGTTATTTTAATAGACAAGCATTCGAATTCCTTTGGTTGAGATGTAGAATTGAGGCAGGATGCAGAGATATTTGCTTTGACATAGATGGCTACCCCACCACCCCTGGATAGACGGTCAGATCTGAAGAGCTGATAGTTGGGAAGGTTTATTTCACTATCTTTTGTTGCAGATTTGAGCCATGTTTCAGATATAACCAGACAGTCCGGTAGGGTGTGTGCAACCCAGGCCTGTATTGATGAGAACTTTTTTAGGAGGCTGCAGGCATTGAAGTGAAGAAAACTCAATCCATTTATGGAGGTTAGGTCAGTTGGAGAGATCGAGCTTTCAGTGGGTCCAGGGTTGATTTCCACAGTGCCAACACAGACCAGCAGAAAGAAGATTAACTTGATGAGGGCACCAAGTGATAGGAGTAGTGAGCAGTCAGGCAGTTTTTTCTTCTTTCTTGGGATCCAGTATATAGTGGGTGATGATCCTGCTGCATGGTTATCGAGATTATCATAGATTGCCAGCTTAATGGACAGGCGTGGAGTAATTGTAGTGCCAGTATGGTAGCAGGGGATAGAGGAGTTCCAAACTGGTTGTGAGCCTTTTTTTGATTCCCCAAGATTATTGTGCAAAGCGGTAGTATAAGTATGTATAGTTTAGGGGTATCCACTGGGGACAGTAGAGGGGCAGTGTTGAGTGGCCGCCTAAGCACCCTGGTATGGGTTCCAACAGTTATCTCATCTGGATCTAAGGAAGGTAAGAAGCAAAGCAGCAGTAGTAGGTGCAGTAGCATGGTGGAGGTAGGAGAGGGTTAAAGAAAGTAAGATGATGTGAAGAAAATGAGCTCGGGAATTGGCTGGGAGAATAGCTATGGGCGGGATGATTTGGCGGAAGGTGTGTATAAAAGAAACACCCTGAAGGGGTGGGGCGGCAAAATTTTGCGGCTTTCCCGACCTTTCTGGCTTTCTCCCCGGCCTCCTGGTTCCTCGGCATGCGGTGGTCGCCCGCTGCGGTGGCTCGGAGCCCTCTGTGTGTGTGTCCTCGAGGGCAGGCCGGCTTTCTGGCTTTCTCCCCCGGCCTCCTGGTTCCCTTTTCGGCTATGCGGTGGCCGCCCGCCCGCTGTCGGCTCGGAGCCCCTCTGGTGTGTGTGTCCTCGAGGGCAGGCCGGCTTTCTGGCTTTCTCCCCTGGCCTCCTGGTTCCCTTTTCAGCTATGCGGTGGCCGCCCGCCCGCTGGCGGCTCGGAGCCCCTCTGGTGTGTGTGTCCTCGAGGGCAGGCCGGCTTTCTGGCTTTCTCCCCCGGCCTCCTGGTTCCCTTTTCAGCTATGCGGTGGCCGCCCGCCCGCTGGCGGCTCGGAGCCCCTCTGGTGTGTGTGTCCTCGAGGGCAGGCCGGCTTTCTGGCTTTCTCCCCAGCCTCCTGGTTCCCTTTTCAGCTATGCGGTGGCCGCCCGCCAGCTGGCGGCTCGGAGCCCCTCTGGTGTGTGTGTCCTCGAGGGCAGGCCGGCTTTCTGGCTTTCTCCCCCAGCCTCCTGGTTCCCTTTTGCTTGCGGTGGCGCCCGCCGGCTGGCGGCTCGGAGCCCTCTGGTGTGTGTGTCTCGAGGGCAGGCCGGCTTTCTGGCTTTCCCTGGCCTCCTGGTTCCCTTTTCGGCTATCGGTGGGCCGCCCGCTGCGGCGGCTCGGAGCCCTCTGTGTGTGTGTCCTCGAGGCAGGCCGGCTTTCTGGCTTTCTCCTCCGGCCTCCTGGTTCCCTTTCAGCTATGCGGTGGCGCCCGCCCGCTGGCGGCCTGGAGCCCCTCTGGTGGTGTGTCCTCGAGGGCAGGTCGGCTTTCTGGCTTTCTCCCCCAGCCTCCTGGTTCCCTTTTCAGCTATGCGGTGGCCGCCCGCCAGCTGGCGTGCTCAGAGCCCCTCTGGTGTGTGTGTCCTCCAGGGCAGGCCGGCTTTCTGGCTTTCTCCCCCAGCCTCCTGGTTCCCTTTTCGGCTATGCAGTGGCCGCCCGCCCGCTGGCGGCTCGGAGCCCCTCTGGTGTGTGTGTCCTCGAGGGCAGACCAACTTTCTGGCTTTCTCCCCCGGCCTCCTGGTTCCCTTTTCGGCTATGCGGTGGCCGCCCGCCCGCTGGCGGCTCGGAGCCCCTCTGGTGTGTGTGTCCTCGAGGGCAGGCCGGCTTTCTGGCTTTCTCCCCTGGCCTCCTGGTTCCCTTTTTGGCTATGCGGTGGCCGCCCGCTGGCGGCTCGAGCCCTCTGGTGTGTGTGTCCTCGAGGCAGGCGGCTTTCTGGCTTTCTCCCGGCCTCCTGGTTCCCTTTTCGGCTACGGTGGCCACCGCCCGCTGGCGGCTCGGAGCCCCTCTGGTGTGTGTCCTCGAGGGCAGGCCGGCTTTCTGGCTTTCTCCCGGCCTCCTGGTTCCCTTCGGCATGGGTGGCCGCCCGCTCGCTGGCGGCTCTGAGCCCTCTGGTGTGTGTGTCCTCGAGGGCAGGCCGGCTTTCTGGCTTTCTCCCCCGGCCTCCTGGTTCCCTTTTCGGCTATGCGGTGGCCGCCTGCCCGCTGGCGGCTCGGAGCCCCTCTGGTGTGTGTGTCCTCAATGGCAGGCTGGCTTTCTGGCTTTCTCCCCCGGCCTCCTGGTTCCCTTTTCGGCTATGCGGTGGCCGCCCGCCCGCTGGCAGCTCGGAGCCCCTCTGGTGTGTGTGTCCTCGAGGGCAGGCCGGCTTTCTGGCTTTCTTCCCTGGCCTCCTGGTTCCCTTTTCGGCTATGCGGTGGCCGCCTGCCAGCTGGTGGCTCGGAGCCCCTCTGGTGTGTGTGTCCTCAAGGGCAGGCCGGCTTTCTGGCTTTCTCCCCCGGCCTCCTGGTTCCCTTTTCGGCTATGCGGTGGCCGCCCACCCACTGGCGGCTCGGAGCCCCTCTGGTGTGTGTGTCCTCGAGGGCAGGCCGGCTTTCTGGCTTTCTCCCGGCCTCCTGGTTCCCTTTTCGGCTATGCGGTGGCCGCCCGCCCGCCGTCTGGCTCGGAGCCCCTCTGGTGTGTGTGTCCTCGAGGGCAGGCCGGCTTTCTGGCTTTCTCCCCCGGCCTCCTGGTTCCCTTTTCAGCTATGCGGTGGCCGCCCGCCCGCTGGCGGCTCGGAGCCCCTCTGGTGTGTGTGTCCTCGAGGGCAGGCCGGCTTTCTGGCTTTCTCCCCCGGCCTCTGGTCTCCTTGGCTCTCTCGGTGGCGCCCGCCAGCTGGCGGCTCGGAGCCCTCTGGTGTGTGTGTCCTCGGCGGCAGGCGGCTTTCTGGCTTTCTCCCCGGCCTCCTGGTTCCCTTTTCGGCTATCACGGTGGCCGCCCGCCACTGGCGGCTCAGAGCCCCTCTGGTGTGTGTGTCCTCGAGGGCAGGCCGGCTTTCTGGCTTTCTCCCCCGGCCTCCTGGTTCCCTTTTCGGCTATGCGTTGGCCGCCCGCCCGCTGGCGGCTCGGAGCCCCTCTGGTGTGTGTGTCCTCGAGGGCAGGCCGGCTTTCTGGCTTTCTCCCCCGGCCTCCTGGTTCCCTTTTCGGCTATGCGGTGGCCACCCGCCCGCTGGCGGCTCGGAGCCTCTCTGGTGTGTGTGTCCTCGAGGGCAGGCCGGCTTTCTGGCTTTCTCCCCCGGCCTCCTGGTTCCCTTTCCGGTTATCAGGTGGCTGCCCGCCCGCTGGCGGCTGGAGCCCCTCTGTGTGTGTGTCCCTCGAGGCAGGCCGGCTTTCTGGCTTTCCCCGGCCTCCTGGTTCCCTTTTCCGGCTATACGGTGGCCGCCCGCCTGCTGGCTGACGAACCCCTCTGGTGTGTGTGTCCTCGAGGCAGGCCGGCTTTCTGGCTTTCTCCCGGCCTCCTGGTTCCCTTTTCCGGCTGCTGGTGGCGCCGCCCGCTGGCGGCTCGGAGCCCTCTGGTGTGTGTGTCCTCGAGGGCAGGCGGCTTTCTGGCTTTCTCCCCGGCCTCCTGGTTCCTTTTCAGCTATCACGGTGGCCGCCCGCCGCTGGCGGCTCAGAGCCCCTCTGGTGTGTGTGTCCTCGAGGGCAGGCCGGCTTTCTGGCTTTCTCCCCCGGCCTCCTGGTTCCCTTTTCGGCTATGCGGTGGCCGCCCGCCCGCTGGCGGCTCGGAGCCCCTCTGGTGTAGTGTGTCTCGAGGGCAGGCCGGCTTTCTGGCTTTCTCCCCGGCCTCCTGGTTCCCTTTTCAGCTAACGGTGGCGCCCGCCCACTGGCGGCTCGGAGCCCCTCTGGTGTGTGTGTCCTCGAGGCAGGCGGCTTTCTGGCTTTCTCCCGGCCTCCTGGTTCCCTTTTCGGCTACGGTGGCCGCCCGCCCGCTGGCGGCTGGAGCCCCTCTGGTGGTGTGTCCCTCGAGGCAGGCCGGCTTTCTGGCTTTCTCCTCCGGCCTCCTGGTTCCCTTTTCAGCTATGCGGTGGCCGCCCGCCCGCTGGCGGCTCGGAGCCCCTCTGGTGTGTGTGTCCTCGAGGGCAGGCCGGCTTTCTGGCTTTCTCCCGGCCTCCTGGTTCCCTTTTCGGCTATGCGGTGGCCGCCCGCCCGCTGGCGGCTCGGAGCCCCTCTGGTGTGTGTGTCCTCGAGGGCAGGCCGGCTTTCTGGCTTTCTCCTCCGGCCTCCTGGTTCCCTTTTCAGCTATCATCGGTGGCCGCCGCCGCTGGCGGCTCGAACCCCTCTGGTGTGTGTGTCCTCGAGGCAGGTCGGCTTTCTGGCTTTCTCCCCGGCCTCCTGGTTCCCTTTCAGCTATCGCGGTGGCACCCGCCCACTGGTGGCTCGAGCCCCTCTGGTGTGTGTGTCCTCGAGGGCAGGCCGGCTTTCTGGCTTTCTCCCCCGGCCTCCTGGTTCCCTTTTCGGCTATGCGGTGGCCGCCCGCCCGCTGGCGGCTCGGAGCCCCTCTGGTGTGTGTGTCCTCGAGGGCAGGCCAGCTTTCTGGCTTTCTCCCCCGGCCTCCTGGTTCCCTTTTCGGCTATGCGGTGGCCGCCCGCCGCTTGCTCGAACCCTCTGGTGTGTGTGTCCTCGAGGGCAGGCGGCTTTCTGGCTTTCTCCCGGCCTCCTGGTTCCCTTTTCGGCTATGCAGTGGCCGCCCGCCCGCTGGCGGCTCGGAGCCCCTCTGGTGTGTGTGTCCTCGAGGGCAGGCCGGCTTTCTGGCTTTCTCCCCCGGCCTCCTGGTTCCCTTTTCGGCTATGCGGTGGCTGCCTGCCCGCTGGCGGCTCGGAGCCCCTCTGGTGTGTGTGTCCTCAAGGGCAGGCCGGCTTTCTGGCTTTCTCCCCCGGCCTCCTGGTTCCCTTTTCGGCTAAGCGGTGGCCGCCCGCCCGCTGGCGGCTCGGAGCCCCTCTGGTGTGTGTGTCCTCGAGGGCAGGCCGGCTTTCTGGCTTTCTCCCCCGGCCTCCTGGTTCCCTTTTCGGCTATGCGGTGGCCGCCCGCCAGCTGGCGGCTCGGAGCCCCTCTGGTGTGTGTGTCCTCGACGGCAGGCTGGCTTTCTGGCTTTCTCCCCCGGCCTCCTGGTTCCCTTTTCGGCTATGCGGTGGCCGCCCGCCCGCTGGCGGCTCGGAGCCCCTCTGGTCTGTGTGTCCTCGAGGGCAGGCCGGCTTTCTGGCTTTCTCCCCCGGCCTCCTGGTTCCCTTTTCGGCTATTCGGTGGCCGCCCGCCCGCTGGCGGCTCGGAGCCCTCTGGTGTGTGTGTCCTCGAGGGCAGGCCGGCTTTCTGGCTTTCTCCCCGGCCTCCTGGTTCCCTTTTCGGCTTCGGTGGCCTCCCGCCGCTGGCGGCTCGAGCCCCTCTGGTGGTGTGTGTCTCGAGGGCAGGCCGGCTTTCTGGCTTTCTCCCCCGGCCTCCTGGTTCCCTTTTCAGCTATGCGGTGGCCGCCCGCCCGCTGGCGGCTCGGAGCCCCTCTGGTGTGTGTGTCCTCGAGGGCAGGTCGGCTTTCTGGCTTTCTCCCCGGCCTCCTGGTTCCTTTTCGGCTGTGCGGTGGCCGCCCGCTGGCGGCTCCGAGCCCCTCTGGTGTGTGTGTCCTCGACGGCAGGCGGCTTTCTGGCTTTCTCCCCCGGCCTCCTGGTTCCCTTTTCGGCTATGGTGGCCGCCCACCCGCTGGTGGCTCGGAGCCCCTCTGGTGTGTGTGTCCTCGAGGCAGGCCGGCTTTCTGGCTTTCTCCCTCGGCCTCCTGGTTCCCTTTCCGGCTATGCGGTGGCCGCCCGCCCGCTGGCGGCTCGGAGCCCCTCTGGTGTGTGTGTCCTCGAGGGCAGGCCGGCTTTCTGGCTTTCTCCCCCGGCCTCCTGGTTCCCTTTTCGGCTATGCGGTGGCCGCCCACCCGCTGGTGGCTCGGAGCCCCTCTGGTGTGTGTGTCCTCGAGGGCAGGCCGGCTTTCTGGCTTTCTCCCTGGCCTCCTGGTTCCCTTTTCGGCTATGCGGTGGCCGCCTGCCCGCTGGCGGCTCGGAGCCCCTCTGGTGTGTGTGTCCTCGAGGGCAGGCCGGCTTTCTGGCTTTCTCCCCCGGCCTCCTGGTTCCCTTTTCGGCTATGCGGTGGCCGCCCGCCCGCTGGCGGCTCAGAGCCCCTCTGGTGTGTGTGTCCTCGAGGGCAGGCCGGCTTTCTGGCTTTCTCCCGGCCTCCTGGTTCCTTTCGGCTGTCGGTGGCGCCCGCACGCTGGTGGCTCGAGCCCCTCTGGTGTGTGTGTCCTCGAGGGCAGGCCCGCTCTGGCTTTCTCCCGGCCTCCTGGTTCCCTTTTCGGCTATGCGGTGGCCACCCGCCCGCTGGCGGCTCGGAGCCTCTCTGGTGTGTGTGTCCTCGAGGGCAGGCCGGCTTTCTGGCTTTCTCCCCCGGCCTCCTGGTTCCTTTTCGGTTTGCGGTGGCCGCCCGCTCGCTGGCTTCGAGCCCTCTGGTGTGTGTGTCCTCGAGGCAGGCGGCTTTCTGGCTTTCCCCGGCCTCCTGGTTCCCTTTCGGCTGTCAGGTGGCGCGCCGCCGCTGGCGGCTCGGAGCCCCTCTGTGTGTGTGTCCCGAGGGCAGGCCGGCTTTCTGGCTTTCTCCCGGCCTCCTGGTTCCTTTTCGGCTGTGCGGTGGCTGCCCGCCCGCTGGCGGCTCGGAGCCCCTCTGGTGTGTGTGTTCCTGAGGGCAGGCCGGCTTTCTGGCTTTCTCCCGGCCTCCTGGTTCCCTTTCCGACTATCACGGTGGCCACCCGCCGCTGGCGGCTCGGAGCCCCTCTGGTGTGTGTGTCCTCGAGGGCAGGCGGCTTTCTGGCTTTCTCCCCGGCCTCCTGGTTCCCTTTTCGGCTGTCGCGGTGGCGCGCCCGCCGGCGCTCGGAGCCCCTCTGTGTGTGTGTCCTCGAGGCAGGCCGGCTTTCTGGCTTTCTCCCCGGCCTCCTGGTTCCCTTTTAGACTGTCACGGTGGCCGCCCGCCCAGCTGGCCTCGGAGCCCTCTGGTGTGTGTGTCCTCGAGGCGGGCAGCTTTCTGGCTACTCCCCCGGCCTCCTGGTTTGCCCACCCGGCTATGGGTGGCCGCCCGCCCGCTGGCGGCTCGGAGCCCCTCTGGTGTGTGTGTCCTCGAGGGCAGGCCTGCTTTCTGGCTTTCTCCCCCGGCCTCCTGGCCTGAACTTCAGGTTGGGCAAATGACTACTTTGTTCCTGTGGAAGGCCAGGTAGGGAGATTCCCCCAAGAGCACCTGGAACACCCTGATCTTTCCAGCTGATGTGATGGCCACCAAGAAGGCCATCTACCATGACAGGTGTGACATCTCGCACCTATGCACAGGCTCAAAAGGCTTGCCCATGAACAAAACCAACACCAGCAGTAAGTCCCACAGTTGAGGTGGTACACACACCAGAGGAGACAGATGATCCATGCCCTTGAAAAAGCACTCAACCACCTTCTCTTGGGCCACCATCAGCTTATCACCCTGCGCCCGCTAAGCAGAGATGGCTGCCAGGTGCACTTTAATGGTTGTCACTTGCAGCCCTGCAGAGAGAGGGTCCAGAGGTAGCACAAGATGCTCACCACAGGGCAGACAAGAGGATCAAGCCCCTTGCTCTGGAACCAAATGGGCATAACACTGGTGAGTCAACTCTTTCCAGGAGGCCTCCACAATGTGGAGCATGTACTGTAATCTGAAAGAGCCAAGGCCTGGAACTCTAGCCATTTGGGAACCAAGCCATGAGGTGCAGGGCCTGCAGGTCTGGGAGCAAGACAATCCCCTAAAGTCTGGTCAGCAGATTCAAGCAGAGAGGCAGTTGCTACAGAGGTCTGCTACTAAGGCTGAGGAGGTCCAGGTACCAGAACTGCTGTGGCCAGTCTTGAGCAATCAGGATCTTCCATGCCTTGTCCTTCCAAGCCTTGACCACTACCATGTGTATCAAGGAAAAGGAAGGGAAGGCGTACACGAGGCCTGGGATCCAGGGCCTCACGAATTCCATCCCCCAACAGTGTCCTGGACTGTGGGAGGTGGACACAAAACAGCTTCACTTTGGTATTCTCCCAGGAGGCAAACAGATCCACCAAAGGAGTGCCCCACTGTAGAAAAGGTGGTTCACTGCCTCATGATTCAAGGACCACTCGTGTGACATTTATTGCTAAGCTGAGAGCATCTGCCAGCTGATCTCTCTTGCGACATGAATAACAGGAGATCTGCACCCAGGCCGCACACAAGGATCCAGATGCAGAGGGCCCCCCGACACAAGGGAAGAGAGTGAGTTCTGCCCTGTCTACTCAGGTAGAACATGGTTATAGTGTTGTCTGTCTGGACCTGCATGACCTGATCCCTGACAAAGGAACAAATTCCATCAGCACAAGTTGCACTGCACAGAGCTTCTGCAGGTTTATATGGTGATGGACTCCTGGGGTGACCAGAACCTGTGGGCTTTGTGATCTCCCAGGTACATTCTCCACCTCACCAGAGACATGTCTGTCATGAGCGCGATGGTTAGTTCTGGGTAGACAAACAGGATTCCTTCTTCTAGGTGTCCTGGGATCAGCTGTCACTGGATGGCATCCAACATAAGCTGGGTTACTCTGACTGGCTAGTCCAGGTGGCCTAGGCACTTAGACCACTGATTGCCTAACTCCCACTGGCAGTGGCGCATCGACTAGCAGGCCAAACAGACCACGCTGGTGCAGGATGCCATGTACTCCTAGCAGCCTCAGGAAATCCTGGGTAGGGCATGAGAGCCTAACCTGAAATGATTGGGCAAAGGAAGTAAGATCCAGTGCCTGGTCTGCATGAAGATAGGCCTTGGCCTGCAGGCAGTCTAGTTCTGCCCCGATGAACTTAATCACCTGCACAGGTACCAGTTCAGACTTGTTCAGGTTTCCAACAGGCCCAAATCTCAGCAAGTTTGGAGATCCAAATCTCTGCATCTCCCCATGGCTTCTTTGGATGGATCAGCTAACAGCCAGTAGTCCAGTTAGGGGTACACCCTGACACTGAGGTGTTGCAAGTATGCTGCCACCACTATCATGCACTTAGTGAAGACTCTGGACACTGAGGAGAGGCAGAAGGACATGACCTGGAACTGGTATAGAACTCCTTCTGCTCAGAACTAGAGGTACCGGTGTTGGGCCTGAGGGACTGGAATGTGAAAAAATGCATCCTGGTGGTCTATTGAGCAAAAGCACATGTTCTGCTTCAACAACAGAATGATCTGATTCAAAGTGACCATCCAGAACTTGCATTTCTGCATGAACTGGTTCAGATCATGCAGATCCAATATGGGGCGCTTGCCCCCCCATCCATTTTGGGACCAGAAAATACCTGGACAAGTAACCCTGACTGGCCAAGGTGCCCAGGACATGGGCTATTGTCCCTTTTGGAAGGAGCTAAGAAATGTCCTAAAGGGTGGCCAGCATGTCCTGCGACACCCTGGAACTCAAAAGGAACATGGAGGCAGTAAGGCAGGTCAGTCTCGAAGTCTAGAGGCAACCCTCTGTTCACTATGTCCAACACCCACTTGTCTGTTGTGATAGGAGACCAACAAGACAAGAAGTGACATAGCCAACCTCCTATGGGAAGTGCAGATAGGGATAGGATGGGTGTAGTGATGACATCACCCAACCCATCACTGGGCAGCTTTTGCATAGGCACCGGTGGCGGTTCCACCATGCTGCAGTGAAACATATTTTGCTGACCTCCCCCACAGCAACAAATAGTCACCAACAACCCTCATGCCGCCAAGTCCCCACCACAACCCTGAACACACCAACACCTGTATGGTGTTGATGTGGGGGGGTTGTGCCCCCGTACTCCCTCATGTTGGGGGGCTCTGCTCTCTGCATCCCTCCCCTGGATATAAGGATTATCAGCTCTGGGGGGCAGATGTCAGGGGAGAAGCGGCCAACACTGGGTGTTGGTGTGTTAGCACATCGATGCAACAACCTGTTCAGCACTGTGGGTGTCGAATGGGTTGTTGTCAATGTGCAGGATTAACTGTGGGGGTGTCGCGGTCATGACGGTATACCCAAGTGGCTGCAGCTGGAGGGGCACTACTACCTTTTCCCCCTCCTTTTTCAAGAGCCTGGCCCCTGGACTTGGGCTTTGGATGCCAAGCCTGGTACAACCCCTGCTGGGGCTGTTGCCAAATAGACTGTGGCGGAAAGGACTGATACAGGAAAGCCTGTTTTTTAGACTTCTTTTTTTGTGTTCTTCTGGGATGACACCACAAAATCCAGGGTAGCACTGGACATCTCAATGCAGGTGAGATGTCCTTCCACCCCAGGGCCAGATAGGTCAGTGGCCAAGAAGGGGACACTGGCCAGTTTGCACTGGGTGTCTGCCCTGAAGGTGGACAGATGCAGCCAGGCCCTACAACGCATGGAGATGGATGCTGCCATGGCACAGGCACATGAATTGCCCACATCCAAGGCTGTCTGGGGCTGGTATTTAGCCAGTGAGTGACCCTCATTTCTGATGACCTTGACTGCTGATTGTTGATCAGCTGGGAGGTAAGGGAGGATGGAATCAAAATCTCCTATCAAAAAAAATGAAATTGGCCATCATCATAGCATAGCTAGCTTGAAGAAGACCCAAGGACACCACAGCATACACCTTTTTAGTGGCATGATCAGTCTAATGGGATTCCTTATCTGGAGGCTTGTCCTTGTCCTTGTCCCCTTGGTGTCTGGACTTGTGGAACACAAATCCATGACTAACCCCTCTGCAGAGTGATAGTCCAAGAACCAAGAAAGGAACCCTGTAGGGACCACATACTTGTGGAGCATACAAGCAAAGGGTGCTGGGCAGGATGCTGGATGCTGCCAAAGCTCCAGTACCCATCCCAAAATGGTTTCGGCCATGGGAAAGGCAATCCCCTGGGGACTCATCTCTATCCAAAATGTCTGTAAAAGGGTACTTAGCCTTTTTTCGACTGGCTGAATTGGGAATGACATGGACTCCAGTTGAGGAGGGGAGTACAAGAGAAGGCCATAAACTCGTGGTCTGAGTCATCGAGGACTCCTTGAAAATGACTGTCAACCATTTATCACCAAGGACCACCTGGGTATCTTCCTCCAGGGTGATCAGCACTGACAACCAGCCTGGCATGCCAGTGACCAAACAGATATTTTTAGTCAGAGCACTAACCTTCAGCTGCAGTGGTGGCAGTTCCACCTGAAGTGGTGAAGAAGCAGTTGCAGAGAGCACCTGTGTAGCCTGGACCTGTTGGGGGGACCACTGGTGCCTGTCAGGTGACTGGAGGTCCAGGAGGTAGAGACTTACCCTGTCCTGCAATGGCCCACTGTTGCCAGAGGGGCTCCTCATAGCACCAGCAGAGCTTGTGATGGTGTCTCCTCATCCAAGGACAAGGAGGTTGAGATGCATAGATGGCAACACCTTCCAGTCCAGTGGGATTGAGAGCAGGAATACTTTGGCCAAAATCTCAACTGTGACCATGACTGTCGACCAGACAATTGACAGTGAGGGGAGCCTTCCAGACGGTTGTGGTATACCTCTGTCTGCCCACAAGAAGCAGTTTGGGCATGGAAGGCCTGACTTCCAGTGTAGGTTTCTCCCACTGAAGAATGGACAGGGACACTGACCGAACCACGTCCTCTTGAGTGAGGATCGGGAGCACGTGGGTCTGCAAGATTGCTTCCTCGACCTCATCCAACAACTGGTTGACAGACTCAAGGAAAATCACTGGTACCCGCTTGACTAGACTGGCTTAACAGGGGAACAAGAGAACCCTCAACCTGCCTGACCTGCCATTTTTACGAAAGGTGCTTGACCACCATGGTACAGTTGGGCAAACTGAGGGACCAAGATGACCGCAGCCTCTCCCAGCCCCATGATTGGTACTGGCAGCACTTGTGCTTGGCACCATGGTGGGCATGGCTCTCCCCAAGGGTCTGGAAGGTCAAACACCAGTCCCAGAAGCCTGCGGTGAATGACCCTCCCACACTGGCCCCAGCTGGCAACAGCACTAAGATTGAGGAGATGCATGCTGCAGTAGCTGCCACTTCTGCCTCAAGGGCCACAACCTGCTGGGCAGACCCAGCTGCAGCATAGGCCTTCTTGCAACCCTTAGGGCAGTCCTTCAGATTCTGCTGCAAAGGCTGATCCAGTGAGAGCCAGAGATTCCTGTCCTCGAGGGACTCATGAAACATGCTGAGACATAGGCCACACCTGGCTATGTCATACTGCCTAGCCAGACAATATACACAGTATCATGTAGGTCGGTGGCAGACATCTTCTGTCAACATTGAATGCAGAACTTGAACCCCGACTTCCATTGCTTCATCGAAGATTTATGGGTGGAGTCAATGAAACCAAGGAAATAATCCAAAGAAAGGCCACATGCTGTTCCTAGCTTGGATAAACCCCCACACACCTTTCTGACTTTTTCCTCCTGGGCTGCTTTGGCCTCCCCTGCCTGCTCTCATTTCTTTGGACTCCTTTCTTACATTCCTCACTACCTGCTTCTTAGGCTCTACCACTTGGCTACTGTCTTGTATGTTGTTGTTTTTTTCTTTTTAAATCATGCAATAATTTGCACTTATCCTTTGTAAATAATTGTATAATAGTTGTTGCTTATCATGATGTAGTTTTTTTTTTCAGGCTCTCATTAATTTTCTTTCCTTTGTTACATTTTTTGTTCACCAATGATGTCTGTATTTCCACTTTGTGCACCAGTGTTGTCAGTCTATCCACATGGTTTGTACTCATTTTATTACTTGTCATTACCTCTGTAACTGCCACCTGTGTGTGCCCGGGTCATGCCTGAAAACTGTCCCCTGGATCAGTGCACTTACCCAGTTACCAAAGACTTAAATAAATAAACTTGAAAAACTTTGAAGACAAAGTTCACCTATAGTGCACTAAATCCCATGTGGGAACCATGTAGGGGGAGACCTGTTCTTCCAGAGAAAGATAGATCTGACATCATGGGCGGAGCTGGGGCTTGGAGACGTCTGGCAAATCGGACTGTTCCAGTGGAACTGCCAGAGTGTGGATAGTGAACCACATCCATGCCTCTAGAACAGTTTATTTAGAGCCCATAAAAATTCCCTGGGTGGAGATGCTGTGTATGTAATTTCAAATTGGATCATGAACTCAGACAAGAGTTTAACGACCCTGGCCGCATAACGTTTTGTGAGGCCATAAAGCAGGGATAGTGGCAGAAGAAAGTCTGCACAGCTGAAATAATCTTCTTTTTTTTTTTTGCTGTTAATTTGTTTATTGAGGTTTTTCAAACAGCCAAGGCAAGATCCATACAAAGGATAAACAAACTTCATGAGTTTACATCTTTTAAGTACAAGACAGAGTTAAGCATAAAGATATATAAATATATATATGCCACATGAGATTCTGGCAACCTGTGAGATGTCTTCATTATAGGATTACAGCACCTCCCACTCTACAGGACCTTACTGTCACTCAAAGTCCATTTGGTGAGGAGGGGGTGGGCAATATGCTAAGGGGCAACTCCTATGCCTATGTGTTTTGGATGGAACATCTCACTAGTAGCCACCTCCTGTACATTGTTCAGTTCCCATATCTGGCAGTTAAATCACATCCCTGGAGGTGCGGCCTGCTATAGCACAGCTATAGATGTACATGCCTGCTGCCGCAGCCTTTATTCGACCATCCTGAATACCTTTGCCCTTCAGGGATTGCTTACCTTCTCCATTCTGCAGCATCCATGCTGCAAGGATGGGGACCCCGTGGCTACCTTGATGCCTGACTTATCAACCCAGCCTAAGTATCACAAGTGGCTTTTTCATTTGTTCCAATTTTATGTTAGTGACCCTTTCTTCTTTATCATGTCCTTTTCTGTTTTCATCATCCCTTGGCTCCAGGGGCAAAATGGAGTCACCATTGTTGGTCAAAAAATAGATTTCACTTTCCTTTTTACACTGTACACATACTGTCTCTGCATTGCAACTGTCATGGTGTTTCTCAAGCCATGAACAGTCACAAGTTACACACAGACAGGCAGTGAGTTTGAGGCAGGTTAAGGAAAACACAGAAATGTTAAGCACAGAGAGAGGGGCAGGGAAAAGGGAGGGAGAGAGACACAGTGAGAGAGGGAGAAGGAGGATTAAGCACAGAAGGTTGGTGAGTTGCTCAAGGTCACACAATAACAGGTAGTGGTGGGGTTCAAACCTGGAATTCCAGGGTTACAGCTCTGCACTCTAACCATTAGGCTACACTGCCTTCCTTACTCTTTTTCACATTTAAAAAAAAATGTTTACACAAGTGATTGATGTGGCAGCTGTGCTTTGAGGCATTTGTGTTATATAATCCCAGCCTTATGTCACCCTTAACATGGGCATAGTGCCCAAATATTCCACGGAGAGAGATGAAGAACTTCAGCGCCTAGTGACATATGCAGAGAATTTGTCAGGTGGTCACTCTAACGCAATTCTTGTTGGATTAGTCACTTGACTGCCTTTTCTTGGCTTTGGCAAGTTACCTTGGTTGTCCAGAGTTTTGCAATGTCAGTCTGGCCAATGAAATGTGGACTAAATCACTGCAACCAAAATAGATGCACACTGTTATTTAAGTAGCTTGTTTAACTTGCTGCTGATACCAGTCTACAGGTGTAAGCTTAGCATTCGGTCTCTGAGCTGTATTTAAGGTCTGATTCTCCATCCTCTTCTGTAAATTTCAAGATGTTCTGCCTAACTCCAGAAAACAAAACGACTTCGGTTTTTACTGCCCTAAACTGTAATGTGGAGGAGGAGAACTCAGGAAAGAAGGAGTTTTATAGCTTATGTTGGGAGGACCTCACAATGGGGACGAGACCAGAAGAAAGGTAAGTAGCATTTGGTCTAAGGATTTTTAATGCTTTTCTGGCATTCTTTATTTACTGTCATAAAACTTGGACCAACATTCCAGTCTTTTGATTGACTGGAATGGAACCCAAATGGTTACTACACAGTAATCACATGGGTCGCACACAAGTCCTTTTACTGAGTGAGTGGAATGCATACATTGAGTGCAAAAGACGTTTTTAAATGCTTTTTATTATATTTTTTAAAAAATAGACAACGTTTGATAACTGTGGGAAGACATGGTTACCTATCGACAAGTACAACCAACAGCACATATGGCACTCAGGTTCACCTCATGTAATTTTCTGCATGGAAAGTATGATCATCTGATGGGAAAAACCACACCCCATCATGCCTCACTGCTTAGAGCCCAGTCCAGAAATAGTCTAGCATGTGCACAATTTGCACACTATCACCCCACACCACTCCCCCTCTCCCCCAATGATGATCCATGGAACAGGCTTTCACATCCATTGTCCAATTCCACAGAGCATCATGCAAGGATGGGGGGTGGAGCTGTGCCAGACAAGAGGCTACCAATTGGAAGCCTGGCTTGGCCTGTGCTTGGACCCCTTGCTCTTGCAAGCAGAGAATTTGGGGACATAGCAGTCCACCTGGACTTTTGTAGCGCCTTTACAAGGGAGCACAAAGTTGTTTTTTTTTTAATAATAAAACAATAAAGCAATATCTTCCCACCCCAGCCCTTCATGCCATTCCAGAGAGCTAGGACAAAGATTGGGGGCCTGTTTGGAGTCTCAAGGAACACAGACCCCCAGACAGGGTGTGTGGAATGGCTGTGGCAGGTGTCTGACCCATGTACTGTCCATCCCTCTTGGCCCATAGCTAGGTGTACCTGGTTTTAGGGTTGCTGCAGAGCACAGCTCCACACCCGGTCTATAGCCCACAAGTTGACACAGCAGGAATCATGGGGGGTTACTGGATCCCTCTCAGTGCTCAGCATGAGAAGCTTGGCATTCTATGGGTTTGATGAGCCCTCAGCGCCTGGGGAGGTCTTTGAGGACCGGGCCCATCATTTACTCAGGAAAAGCAACCAATTGTTGGATCAGTTAACATAGGTTTGTAATTGAGTCGTCAGTGCACAGTAGTTCGGGATGTGTGAGATTTTTAGGTATTCTACTCTGATGAATGTGCTAAACCCCATAGTGTCCCCCTCCTTCCCATCCAAAGAAGTAGATCTATCCCTGGGATGCTCAATCCTCCCTTCCCTGGCTGGCCCTCCATTGACCTGAATCCATTCCTAAGTTTGGGTCACCAACATAACAGACAGTAGCACTACCACTGTGCTACTGACTGCCCTCCCTGTTCCTTGTTGTCAGGGAAGGGCTTTGAGTGCACAGGTCAAGGATCAGTTCCTGTGGATATACAGCTGACCACAGGAGTATGTGTATAACAAGTGCCAGGTAGAATCTCCATTGTACTGGAGAACTTTGTAATACTATTTATTTTTGCTTCCCTTTTATCCATTTCCCATTTTCTTATGATATATACTCCTCTAGCCTTCAATCCTCAGGATCTCCTTACAACTGGAGAACAGCAAGCAATGCACCTCCTCCCATCCTGTACAGCAAGTACAAAGCTGGAAACTCATTGTAGGTGGCATTTCAACTCAGCTGCTAGTACTGGCTGTGACACAGCCGTATAGCGTCAGAGGACTGTTATAATTAGAGTGATGTCATTGCCCCCCACTCTGTGCTCCCCTTCTCTGTTTCTCAGCCACCTCACTCTTGAGGTGACTAGCGATTATTGCATGTACTCCCCATGCTATGTAAATGGAACTGCACAGCAGAGAAAATAATTTTATCCATATTCTTCTCTTGAGAGCATGTGGTCAGAAACACTCATAATACCTAATTACCATATAATATATAATACCCTGCAGCTTTTCATGAAGTTTATTTGTGGGAGGAGTTCCTGTTTCCTGTAGGGCTGCAGATGTTTCCATTAGTTATAGCCCTGAACTGCAAGGCCACCCACCAGGATTGATTGATCTGCCCTGTAGAGTTCTATGATACCTCACAGATATATCTCAATACAATGTGTGAAATGTTATGAGATTTAGTAAAACTCCTATTTGCTGTGAGAGCTACTCAGGCACCCGCCATTGCTTGCTATACTGCTCTTGATTGGCTGAGCCCCGTTATTTGCAGGGTCTTCCACGGGTATACTTTGCTCCAGATGTGCATCCACACTCTGGCCCCCACTCACCTTACATTCTCTTACCCCAACTCCCCCCATGCTCCCTGAGATGTAGAGAGGCCCCTAGCTGGGTACTACCAGAATTCAAGAAGACTTGCAGCAGGCAAGCTTTCTCCTTTTCAGGCTTGACTAACTGGGACAAAATACCAACCTCCCTCCAACTAAACACAAACCTTACAGCTTTCTTAAAATTGTTGTTGGTGGCAGCTCAAGACCCTGTATCTGTCAAGGTAATACTGCTCACCAGCCTATCCTAGCTTTTCCCTCGCCTCCAGTGAGGTTTAGCCTTACTGCTCTCTCAACCTAGGCTCACTAAGAGTACTCACGAGACAATAGTTCCTCATTTACTTGTTGCCCCTCCATAACTGTGACTAAGGGAATGCCTGTAACTGCTATCAAGATAATCATGAATCTCCCCTGTATGTAAAAGTGTTCTCAGCTGTGACCTGCAACCACATGGCACGGGGTCATAATGTCACAAGACATTATGCCGCAGCAATATACCACTCTGCCAATACAGCGCAATATATTGCCAGTAACATCTATCTTTGTTTTGTGGGGGGTCCACCCCCACACCCCTGTTACGGGGCGCTGTGTCCCCCGAACCCCCAATTAAAATAACTAACTCCAGAAGGGGGGGGCTAACAGTTAAATTTGCACAAAGTGTGAAAAATAAAAAAAAAATCCATGCATCTGGGAGCGGGAATCGAAACCCGGTCCCAAACACACTGCCTACCTCCCTAGCTGCCTGTGGCTCATCCCATCGAGCCATGGCAGCTGCTCGCTGGTCCCCTGTCCCAGCAGAGATCTTATCCTCTGCCTGGGAAGAGTGAGAGGGTGCACTACCGCGCATACACCCTTTCGCAGTTTTGCACCCTTTCACACTTCCCTACTGCGCTGTTCCTGTTACACAGTTTTGTTGTGCACGATGAAGCATGTGACATATTGACCTGGTAGGTAACTGGCACAAGACTCTGTACTGAACTTGAAAGGGATTTTCCAGGTTTGTACAAAAAATACTGTTGGCAATGTCAGGACTCAAATCTTATCAGATTCCAAAAATATTTGAATTTCTGAACATTCCGGTCTTAATTACCAAACACATTTATGTAAAAATAGGCTCTTTGCCCCTTAGACTTCATCACTGCTTTCCTCATTTTGAAGCCATACTCCTCTGCTTGTGATATTAAAATCATGTTTGCGGCAACAGGCTGTGATGTTACAGGCAGAGCATTATGACTAGAGTAGACATAAGTAACGTTAACAGATGAAGTGAAAAGGGACTACGTCCTGTTTAAATAAAAATGTATTCAGAAAGAGGACTGCATGTTCTGAAATTCATATTGCAACCCATTCACCTTCAGTCTGCCCTGCCGATTCACTGCCCAATTGGGGTGGGTATGGCCCAGGGTAACTCCCGTGTCTAGGGGTCTCTGATGGCATCATTCACCAGGAATCCCCTTGCTTATTAACCACTGTAGCATACCAGGACCTACTCCTGTCATTTCCGAGGAGGAAACCATTCCTGATGATGCTCACAGATTACACTGAACACCAGAATGATAGTCTGTATAGGCTCTTTAATACTGATCAGGCTAGAGGGGCAGTTTCCACTTATGTGTCACTTAATTCATCTCACAGTGCATTCATGAGAATCGGCGCCGCTGGACTACAGTTCATAAAGACAAGGCCATCTTCATTTTCAGGCATTTCAGTACATAGGCTTATACTAAGGGAACTTATGATGCTCCTTGCATGTGAGGCAGATCATCTTATGCACAAACTACCCATTACTAGGTACTACGTTAAATGCAAGCCTCTGCCATCCCTTGCAATGCTGGGGACTCCAGTGCTCACAATAATAACATGGCCATGGATCACACCAGAAAAATGAACTGCTATGGCCATGGATCACACCAAGTGAATTAAACTGGTAGGTATTTACTTAGAAAAGTCACGGACTTCATGAGTCTTGATCTATTCAAGGAATACGATGAGTACATTTCTCTTTTACCTCATTCTGGTGACTTCAAATAGCAGGGAACTATCTTCTTTACTTCTGCTGCTCCCTCAGTTTCCTTTGGGTTCAATCTTCACCTTCATTCTACTTGCTGCTGTGGCTCCTGATATAATCTTCCACCCATGGCATCTTCAGGGAACCCTCCAGGCTCAAAAGTCAGCAATGCACATCCTCTGAAGGGATGCTAGCCTGGGAACCCACTACTGCATCCTGAGATGCACACAGCTGTCTGTATCCATTGCACTCCCTATCCAGTCATACAACCTGTTTGGGGGTTATTCCAGACATGGAGAGTCCAGCAAGGCCTGAGACCCTTCAATGCCCCAGTAGTGCCCTGACACCCCTTCTGATCTAATACTACTCTGTCTGTGACATCCTGTCACTGAATCAAGGACAGTAGGACCCATCAGTACACTGGGGTCTGCCCAAGCCCCAGTTCAAGTGTGGATGGGGCCTCCTACTTCAAGGCTAGACTCCAAACTACTGAACTCAAACCCTCACTCATCAATTCCAGCCAAAGCCACCTATTCATCCCTAACTCTAAGGTCCACCTCCAGTTCTATCAGGGCACAGGCATAGGAACACGGGGACCCAGAGGCATGATGGATAGAACAGTAACAACCATTCCCCTTTAGGAGAAAGGATTTTTACACACATTTTGAGGGAATTTGCTGTCACAGAGTTCTGCTGATGTCAAATGTGAATATTTTGCTGGAAACCAGAAAATCTATTTAAGCACTTTGTACCCTACTTGTGTCAATGGATCCCAATGAAAACAACATATTGCTTCTCACAGGGCCCTACTGCCATCTGTAGGATGTAAACCTCAAATAAACAACTAAATCAATCAATCAATAAGTGGATAAATATGTTAAAACCATTACAGGCCATTCGGTTTGACATCAATAACTGGCAATCTAAAGGAAACCATACTAAAAAAGAGTGAGGTAGAGTTTCTAGCAGCCAGTGGGCTGCAAGATGGCAGATAGAATGGGTTTGTAACAGGAAGGCTGTGTCAAGCAAATTACATAGAATTTTGATTGGGTAACAAGGGTTGTGGATAAAGGGCAGGCCACAGACATAGTGCATTTGGACTTTAGCAAAGCCTTCCACTCTGCTCTACAATAGAGAAAATGGCCACCTGGGGCTGAATGAGTTAATCTCTTCTGTGGAAGAATCAAGAAACTGGGGGATCTTGGAACTGGGGGCACACTAACTAAGTGACTGGGCAATTGGCTGGGAGAGAGGACATAGATGGTGGTGATTAATGGGGAATTCTTGGACACGAGTGAGATTACTAGCAGGGTCTGACATAGATCAGTGCTTGATGCACTCATTAAGATCTTTATTAATGCTATCAGAGCCAACATTAAGGGTAAGATCTGCCTTTTTGCAGACAACACCCTGCTCTGTGGCAGGGAGATTATTAGGAAGGGATGCAAGACATGATGAAGGACCTGGAAAGGCCTGAGAGGTGGTCCAGGATCTGTCAGCTGGACTTCAGTGCCAAAAAGTGCAAGGTCATGCACATGGGAAACAAAAACCCAGGGGTGGCGTACAGGTTGAGGGAAGTGGCAGACACAGTGACCAAGGAGAAAAGAGATCTGAGGTGGAGATCTCAAACAACCTTAAAACATTTGTGCAATGCAAAGAAACAGTGGATAAGGTGAGCAAAATGCTGGGATGCATAGGTAAGAGGTTCAGCAGTAGGAGGGAAGAGGCCATCTTACCCGTGTACAGAACCCTAGAGAGGTCACACCTGGAATACTGTGAGCAGTTTTAGAACCCTCATTTGAATAAAGACATGCTTAGGTTGGAATTGGTACAGAGGAGAGTGACCAAGATGATACAGAGCTAATGGAGAAAGACATATGAACAGAGACTGGAAAGCCTCAACATGTACTCACTGGAGAGCAGAAGGGAGAGGAGGGACATGACTGAAACATTTACATACATAAAGGGCATTAATAAGGTGGACTCAAAAGAACTATTCAAGATTGGTAGAAATAAGACCAGTAGTAGGAACAGCAGAAAATTAGTGGCGTCGGCAGTGGTGGTGGTGGGGTAATTTCAGGAGTGACCTTAGAAAGTGCCATTTTATAGAAAGGTGGTGAAGAAGCAGAACAAGCTTCCAGAGATACTGTCAGAGCAAAAACTGTCAGAGTTCTAAGAGAAAGTGGGATAGGCATAAGGGACTGAGAATGGGACAGGGAAGGGGGAGGTGGATGGACATGAACCTCTTGGGGGAATATGCCTTCACACTGGGCAGACTAAACAGACCATAATTCTTTTTTCTGCTGCCCCTTTTCTGTGTTTCTATGGAAAAGCCTACATGTATCTACTGCATGTAGAACTTACTATGCTCTTCAGTTACAGGTCATTAAATATCCTATGCAACTTTAAATGACAGAAAAAAACTATAATTTGATGTCATATTTTCTTAGGACAACTTTGTCGGATTACGACAGTTTGCACAGAGAACGTTATGAGAAGCAGCAGCAGACAACTTTCCTTGTGCAGAGATCACCAGATCAGAAGGTGAAAATAGGTCGACTTGGAGAGAAGATGGTGGAATATCAACTGCCATACAAGAGTGTGCTTCCTGTGCCCATCTTTGCGCCAGCCAAAGTTCAAGATTCTAAGACTCAGCGGGCAGTCATGCCAGATGAACTGCGAGCCATTGAGGAGTTTGAAAAAGCCCTGTCAAGTGGCACACGTACTCTCAAGAGAGACGTTGACGAGATCAAAAAGGACATACCTAAGATTATACAGCCAAGCAGACTAAATTTCAGATTCTCTAGTTTGGTGTCTCCTCCCAATCCACAGCTTCAGTCTGAGATCATGCACTGAAGTGTGGAGCACTGCAGCCAAAACTCCAGCAGTGAGCTCACAGTCTCTGCTGCTGATTTAGGACTCTGGAGTCAAATTAGCAAAATACAATAAGCTAGTCAAATCTGAAACATATTATTGTGTGTGCTTTATAATTTATTGTGCCATATAAATCTTCCCTAAAATGAAAAAAAATCTGGTTAATTCTGCATAAATCTGTAGGTGTACAATTATAATTTTTCTGCTATCATACAGTCTGCCAAGTATATTTGGTCCTTGCCAGCTGCATGGTGAATGCGAAAAAACCAATACTTTTGGTCAAATGTGGGCCACGTGACCATGTCTTAACATCTGATAGCACACAGTATCCCAGATGTTATGAAGAACAGCAGTAAATGGAGCAACAACTGCGATCTAACAGACAGTGTAATCACTGTATATATGAAATTCATTATGCATGGGGTGTAATTATTTGAAATTATCAAATGAATCATAGAAACATAGAATTTGTCGGGAGATAAGGACCTCTTGGTCCACCTAGTCTGCCCCTCTTTTCTTTGCCTATTCTGCCACCACAGAACCTACCTGGTCTCTGGCCACTTCCTCCCTCCTGCTTTGATGCCAGTCTTCCTTTTTACCTATCCCGTATATGCTTGAAGCCCACCATAGTTTTCGCCCCAAGACCCTGCTGAAATGTTGTTCCAGGCATCCGTCACACTCTTAGTGAAGAAATACTTCCTCACAAGAAATACTTCCTCACATCCCTCCTAATCTTCCCCCCTCCAGCTTCATTGCATGCTGCTTAGTTTTTGCGCATCCTCTTTTCTGACAAATGCTCCCTTTCTGTACCTTATTCACCCCTGTGAGGTATTTAAAGGTCTCTGTCATGTCCCCCTTCTCCCTACTGTCTTCCAGGGTGTACATGTTTAGATCCTTCAGCATCTCCGCATAGGGCATTTGGTGCGGTCACTTCACCATTTTTGTTGCCCTTTTTTGAGTGGCCTCTACCTTGTCAATGTTCTTTCTGAGGCATGGTCTTCAGAACTGGACACAGTACTACAGGTGAGGTCTCACCAATGATCAATACAGTGGCAACACCACCTCCCTCCTCCTGCTGGTGACATCCCTTCCTATGCATCCTTCCACCCCACTGGCTTTTTCTATTGCTTTGTTGCATTGCCTTGCCACCTTAAAAGTTATCCATTATGATTACCCAAAGTCCCTTTCCTGTTTAGTGACCATTAATACCTCCCCCATTCTATACTCTGCCTCTGTGTTTCTGTGCCCAAGGTGCATGATTTTGCACTTTTTTGCACAGAAGCCCAGCTGCCATACCGCTGACCATTCCTCAAGCTTTTTGAGGTCTCCATTCTCTCCACCCCCTCTGGAGAGTCTACCCTATTGAAGATCTTGGTGTCATCTGCAAGAGACACACCTTCCCTTCCACTTCTTCTGCAATGTTACTTATAAAGACATTAATAAGGACTGGATCCAGTACTGAATCCTGAGAAATCCTACTGGTCACTGTACCTTCCCCCAAGTAAGTGCTGTTAACCACCACCCTCTTTCGCCAATCAGTCAGCCAATTACAGTACATATGCAGTGTACCATCTTGGTTCTCACCCCCAAGCTTCCCAGTTTTTTAATGAGCCTTCTATGTGGCATGGTACTGAAGGTCTTGCTGAAGTCTAAGTAGGCCATGTCCACCTGATCTATTTCTCTGGTCACCCAGTCAAAGAAATCTATCAGATTTGTCTGACATGATCTTTGTCCTGTTAAACAGTGTTGTTTTGGGTCCTGTAACCCATCAAACATTTCCCCACTACTGATGTCAGAAAAGACAGACATTTGTTGTTGGCTGGAATCAAACACTTGTAATGTCAAGACATATCCAATGCGCCACTCAGGCCTGTTGGGGTATGGTATGGTATGGTATGGTATGGTATGGTATGGTATGGTATGGTATGGTATGACATGGTATGTTCTGCTTACTTGAATGAGATCATATGACCATGCAATAAGCTTTGACATGCTTGGTTAAGATCATATTTTCTTCAAGAGTGTTATTTTTGGCATGCTTCAATGCTATGTGCCATTTTATTAGTAGAATAATCTACTCCAAGATGTGTGGTAAGGCACATCTCAGTGTGCTTTCTAATTGAAGGCATTTGACTTGCCTCTTGTCTCACAGCACGGCTGTGTGTTAAGATCTGTCTTAGATCTGTCTTATCATTCATCCTGAAATTAGATATTACTTATGTAGCCCACCCTTGTTATGTCTTACTGCTTATAATAAAATGGATAGAAACATCATGAAAGCTGACTGGTCTAGAAGCAGTTCAAGCCATGATGTTATCTCAGTAGATCTAATCTAATCTAAAGAAATAATGTACATAAACAGTCTTTTAAAAATTTTCCAGTATCCATTTTATAATTGTAATAAAGCACTCCAGAGCACATGTTATGCTGGTTAACATCACATCTCAGTAGATGTCACTCAGTTGTGCTTCTTACCACACAAAATACACCTGAAGGATGACTTAAAGCAGTAGTGCATGATAGCGGCAAAAAGTCTGACCTATACTTTTTTACTTTATTTTTGATGGCCTCCTATCTTCTGACTTACATGATGCCTTTTTTTCCCCCCACATTTTGAGTTTGCTGTAACCTTTTTTTTAACAGTTGAAATAATAAATGGAGTGCTCTTTTTGATATGGCTTAGACCAGGTTTCCATCAATACTCTCTGTAGTTTTTGAATGTCCATTGTTATACTGCCACTGGACTGGCAGTATAGCCTAGAGGCTAGAGTAATGAGTAATGAGCTTGATACATCCAGCAGACCTGGGTTTGAGTCCAGCAACCTTCACCTGCATACCATGTAACACTGAGCAAGTCACTTAACCTCTCCAGTGCTCCCAGCTTGCTCCTGAAAACAGGCACTTGTGCCTAGTGGGCCTTACCTAGTTACCAAAGATATAATAAAAAAAAAAAAGATCACGTTTCTTGAGACTAACATGAACTACACTGACACTGCTCCCTGACTTCATGGGACAACGTGTGTACAAAAAACAGCTGAGAATACTGATGAAAACCTGGTCTGAGCCATAATAAATAGAACACTCCTTTTATTATTTCAAATGTGAAAGAAGAGCCAAAGCAGATTCTAAATGGGGAAAGATGGTAAAAGAAGGGTCTCGTACAAATGAAGAGGTAAAGGGCAATCTACAATAGAGCAAAAAGGTATAGGTCAAATTGTCCTAGCTATCATGCACTGCTGTTTCAATTTCAGCATAACAAAAACCCCTGTGATACTGTATTACTCAAATATGTACATGGACATTTCTATGTCATATGCTCCATAACAATATTTAATAACAAATAATAGCCAGAAGGATGATTTCACCAGAAAGAAATAATTTTATGGATAGACTTAAATGCTCTCAAAGTCCCAAAGAATTCAAAATAACATTACTGGTATAGCATTTAATTTATAGGGGCAGGGACCAGAGGGTCACAAGGAACAGCATACCTCACAGCCCACTTACTCTGCTTAGAAGAAGTGGGTTGCGTCCCATCTCTTTAAGGACACTTTTATTTATTAATGTATTTATTTATTAATTTATTAAAGGGTTTCACCAGGAAAGACATACTGAGCTTTGAATTAGCTCACTTTTAGATGTATCCTGGGGAAGGGGATCGATACAAGAATAACAGTGTATATACTTTACAGTGAACAGTAGTTTCACTTGTTACAATAAACAATAATTTACAATCATATGCAGGTAAGATACAAGGTAATAGTGTAGCTGAGTCCTTGTAGGTAGTTGAAGTAGAGGCCCAACACAGGGTGACTGATAAGAGGATTTAGTCAGGGGTCAGGGGCAGAGATAAGAGGGAGGGCAATGAGGGGATGGGGTAGAGGGAGGGAGGAGAGGAATAAGGAGGAGAGGAGATAAGGGGAAGGGGGATGGGGAGAGAGGAAAGTGAGGAAAAAAGGGGGAAGGGGAGAAGAGAGAAAGGGGGGATGGGGAGGAGAGGAGAGCGATTGAGGAGGATAGATAGGAAGGACAGGAGAAGGTGGGGGTCTGTGAGGGGAAAGGAGTTGAGTGATACAAATGGGCCTGGTAACTAGGGACAATCACAGGAGAGGGTGTTGTGAGTGCAGAGGTGTGAAGTTAGTGAGAGTTGGAGGAAGCAGAGTGAATGGAAAGGGGGAGAGAGAGAGTTCCAAAGTTTAGGAAAATGGAACGAAAAAGCAGTTTGACTGGCAAGGGATTTATGAGAGGGGAGCAGGAGGGAATGATAGCCAGGACAGCTGAGGGAGTGGTGGGGGTAGGTGAGAGCAGAGTTCAGATAAGAAGGGAGGGAAGAAGGACAGCCAGAACTTGGAAGTGAAGGAGGCACAGTGGGTTAGGTGGCGATCCTGTAGTGAAGGGATGGATACAGCACAATGAAGAGTGAACAGTGGTAGGTGTGGGGAAAACAGTTCAGAGTGAAACAGCAGAAGGAGTGGAAGAAGGGGTCCAGTCTGGCCAGGGTGGACCTTGGGGCAGCACCATAGACAGTGTCACCATAATCAGAGATGGGAAGAATCATCTTTGTAAGGATGGCATGGTGGGCGGGAAGAGGGATGCAGCTTTTGTTTCTGTAGAGAGCACCAAGCTTGGCATGGAGATTTTTGCATATGGCATCTATGTGCTGAGAGAAGTTTAGGTGATGGTCAAGCCAGATATAGAGGCACTTGAATGAGGGCACATCATCAATTGTGATCCCATATAGGGAGTGGAAGGAGGGGAGTGATGGGAAATTAGAAAGCCTCAGCCTGGTGCCAAAGCACAAGAGACCTTTTTTCGGGCATTTAGTGATCGCTGATTTGATCTGAACAATTTTTGGACCGAGCTGACATCAGGTTGGTGTTTGGATCTTAACTCTGCTGGAGAAGATCCAGAGACAAACAGGGCTGTGTCATCTGCGTCCATGTGGATAGACGCAGATGGGAAGGCAAATAGAAGGTAATTTAGAAAGATAGAGAAAAGTAAAGGGCCAAGGATGGAGACATGGGGTACACTGGTGTTAATGGGGAGAGATAGGGATAAGGAATCTTCAAGTTTCACTGAACTCGATCTACCCATGAGGTAAGAGCTGACCCAGTTTATTGCGTTTTTTTTTTTTTATTTACTCTAATTCACTGGCTTTTTATATTTATAATTATTTTTAGATACCTTCATCTTCGATTTAAGTCATCTCTTTAACTTTTAAAATTGTAGTTATTTGGTATTCTATTTTACTATTTATGCCTTTAATGTTAAGTTTATGTGGTTTTATAATGTACAATGCCCAGAGCCTCTGGGAATGGATGATTTATAAATAAAAGTTTACTTGCTTGCTTGCTTGGCCTTGGATTTTTAGAGATTTTCTGGCACGGGGGTCTTACTCGATATAGGGACAAAGTCCATAGAAATACTGGTAGTCTACCTTCTGCCACACTAACAACCCAGGTATGGCAGCAGACTTAGGTCATTCAGCGGTCAGCCAGGAGAGAGAGGTTGGAGCATCCCAAGGGCAGCATTCCTGTCCTGTGGAGGGGGCCTCAGTGTCCCGCTCTTGGTCTGCAACCTGGCCAGGTGGTAGTGCAATGGGATAGCCTCATACTGATAGCCACATGTGCAGGGACCCTGGTTTTCCATTTTTACCATTAACAATCACGGAATCCTGCTTGGTTTGCAGATTTTGAACTCTTGTATCGGTGCCTCACAAAAATTGCATGTCACTGCACAGAATCTCTAAGATTACATTTTTTTTTTAATTTTCTCTTTCTATGTCCCCTTCTCACAGCATCAGTCTCCACTTTTCAGAGAACCCTAGGCTGGCTATCCCTTAGCTTCACCCCCAGCTAATGCTCAGGAGCTCCTGTGGCCTGCCCCTATCCTGCCTGGATTGTACCCCCCCATGTGGGAAGGGAGGGGACCCCATGTCACCCCTCCACACTCTCTTAGTGTGTGTCAGGCAGCTCAGTGGGTCCCTCATGGAGCCTGGTTAAAAAGCATCCACATGTCTGGGAGATGCATAAATCCATTTGAACGTCCTCCACTAATCATTTATGGATTTTTTAGGTGAAGACACTGTATTTCAAAGAAGCAAATTCAAGCAGTTTTTTTTTTCTCCTCCGACCCCCTGGCCATTCACTCCTTCAGGCCTATCAAGGCCCCCTACCACTGCTGCTGGTCCCAACCACCATCCACTGCCCCTTACTGCTGTGCTACCAGGTAACCCAAAGTAACACTTCACTGAGTGAGCCCCTACCCCTGTGGGAGGCTACCAGGGGAGGAGAATTGCCCTAAAGAGCTTCCTGTGTATCCTGGGCATGGCAGGGGTCAGAACAGATGTATCCGGCTTATGGAGGGACCAACAGCTGTCCTTCGGTTAGTCAGCAGGTGTGTTCCCATTTTCTTGGGAGTGTGATAGGCCACATGATGTCAAGACACAAGCTAACGTCCATCACGCTCCCTCCTGCAGTGAGGGCTGACATGTTGTCATGCCTCTGGCCACCATCAGGGGCCAGCAAATGCTGAGCTGTGAACCCACCCTCCCTCCCAGGAGAAGGTGAGTGGTCATTGGACACTCAAGCCTTCACCCACCAGCTGACCCTCCAACACCCAAGTCTGTTCCCTAAACCTGGTCAGTGGTGTCACAGGCAGAAATCCAATTCAGACAGTTAAATTAGAGATAGGAAAAACCAAAGGTAGCCCACCTTAGCGGTGATGGTTCCGATTAATTCACATCTGAGTTCTACAAGTAAAGAGACCAAGTCATTTGTAACTTGTGTATGTTGGGCGTGGGTGTTGAAGAAAGGGGATCATAGTGCTGTCACTACTGCCATTACCCCAGAGGGATGTGGACTGCATTGCTGCTACTGCCATTACACCAAAGGGGTGGGTGCTGTAGTGCTTCTGCCATCACCACTGATGGATGAGGAATGTAGTACTGCTGCCATCACACCTAAGGGATAGGCGCCACAGTGCTGCTGTTTCTGTCACACCTGAGGGAGGGAGGGAGGTCATAGCGCTGTTGCTGCTGCCATCGCACCTGAGGGATGGGGTCATAATGCTGCTTCTATCACACCTTAAGGATGGGGGCTGTAGTGTTGCTGCTGCCATCACATCTTGTACCTAAAATAACTTTAAATTGGTACAAGGATGGAAGGATGTGTAATAGTGGAGGCCAAAATTTCTAAAATGCATGTTAGCAGAGTTAAAAATTGTTAAATAAAGTACACAAAACCAAACACCGGTAAAACCGGATTTTGGCTTAACAGACACTGGTGACAATATCGTTTTTTACAATGTGCAAAATGGAATATGCCCTTTCTCAATCCCGGTAAACCAGTGTCCCTGTACATGTGTGCAGAGGAACTTGTAAACACACACACACCCTATGGTGAAAATGCTGGAAGAAAAATTGGGGGGGGGGGGGCCCAGAGACAATGGGTTTTGGGGCTGAGGGGGACAGGGATGACGGGGTTGGCTGGCAGTAAGGAGGAAAACAAAGGCTAAAAAAATTCTGGTGGCACTTTCCAATAAAAAATTGGGCTGCAGCTATTTTACATTTTTATAAATCATCTCATCAATTTTAGCCAATCAGGAGTGTTCATTGCAAACATTCCAATTACACTTATAACCACAAGCATGTGTCTGATGTAAACAGTTCTAAATTCTGAAGTTCTTTGTTTAGTTGGCATAGTTCATTTCCTATACAGGTGGGTTCTTTGATTTTCTACAAAGTGAAACATAGGGGATTGCGTATGAGCAATCATATCCAACAAGGCCATTCTTTGATCAAGTGGTTTCTGTGGTAACAGCAGACCTCAAGAGCGCAGCTAGGGAGGTTCTGTTACCACAGAAACCACAAGATCAAAAATGGCCTTGTTTGTGTATTGTTGCTCATACACAATCTTTTATAGTATATGGGCAACCATTTTCATCTCTTGTTTACAAATCAATCAATCAATCAAAATCTTTATTTATTCAGGCGAACATCATTGAGCGTAGCTCATTTACAAGATGGACCTGAGTGGTCATACAAAGAAGGATACAAGTTTTATACAAAGACATGAGAATAACATAACATTAATACAATCAATTAGATGAGAGATATATACAAAATTTACAGATGTACAAGGCACAGTAACAATAACTTAAACCTGTAAAAATGAAGAGGACATTCGATATAGAAGGGATAATATTCAGATAGTAGGGCTTCTATAGGCTTTTTATACGAAGTGTGATAACTGACTGGGTAGAAGAATGGAAACTAAACATAGTGGATTACGGAAGGAAGGGATGGAGGTTGGGTGGGTTAGGTTAGGTTAAATGTGCCCCAGTACTCAAAAGCACCTTTCTCTCTGATGCTGGTCACTTCCCGGTTAACACTCACCGCTGCGGCCTGCTTCATCGTGCATGTGCGACGAAGTTTGCTCTTGTTGTGTAGCACTAATGATGTACTGAGTGCAGCACAACAAGATCATGATGAACCCAGTGCAGCAGAACAATGCTGTTCCAGACATGGATTTCCCTGCAGAACAGCATTCTACCATACACTATATTCTAATTTTAAATTCAAGCACCAGTTTAAAAAATCTTTTACACGATTTATTTTATGACTACATGTGCAGTTATGGTGTCTCTTATGGTTAAAAGATTTTCTTCTCAAGTCCTTTGTGTGCCAGACCTACTCAGCTTCTTTTCACAGTTCTCTCACTCAAAGAACTTGAGAATGCATTCTTATGAAAGGAGGGGGTGTGGTGCTTTATGTGAGGGAAAGTATAAAAGCGACAGAGATACAGGGAATACAGGGGGAGGCAGAGGTACAGTGGGTCACCCTGAAGATGAAGAATGAGGCCACTATTCACACTGGAGTGATCTACAGACCCCCAGCACAGCTGGAGGAATTAGCTATAGTACTAGTGGACACCACTGGCAAGATTGCAGAAAAGGGGGAGGTGATGTTGGTGGGGTACTTCAACCTGCCAGATGTAGACTGGAACCTCCTAACTGCAGCTTCAGCTAGAAGCAGGGACATCCTGGACTCTCTGCAGGGAGCATTCCTCAGGCAACTACTCAGTTAACCCACTCATGATGGGTCAATACCAGACCTGGTACTCACTAACAGGGACAGTATAGCAGACGGTAAGGTGGGAGACCACCTGGGGACCGGTGATCATCATACAGTGAGGTTCAATACAAGGACAGCTGTGGAATTGAATCACACAAGGGCGAGACTCCTGGAATTCAAGAGGGCAGATTTTATAAAGATAGGAGTGAATGTATCAGGGATGACCTTGGGGGGATGGCCTGGGTGGGATGGAGGAACAGTGGGTAAAGCTAAAAGGTAGAATAGTAAAGGCAACTAGCCTCTGTTGAACAAGTGAGCAAAAGCAAGAGGAAAAAGAGACTGCTATGGTTCTCAAAAGAGGAGGCTGAAAAGACAAAGACCAAAAGAGTAGCATTCAGAAGGTACAAGGAGATGCACAGGGAAGAGGATAGGGAGGTGTAGCAGGGAAAACAGAGGGAAGTAGGGAAAGCAGTAAGGAGTGCAAAGATACAAATTGAAGGGAGAAAGAGCCCAGGAGGAAACAAAAGGGGCAATACATTTTCTAGGTATGTAAGTGAAAACAGGAAGACCAGAGGTGGGATTGTAAGGTTAAAAAGGGAAGAGGAGCTGGAGACTGTGCAGAGGCGGCCAGAAAAAGGCAGACATTCTGAACAAATACTTTTGTTCACAGAGGAAATGGAAGGGGGAGGGCCACAAAAATGTAACAGATGCTTTGGAGGGAGGGAGGTGGACACTAGTCCTTTTTTTGAGGCGAAGAACCTGAAGGGACTCACTAATCTGAAGGTGGACAAAGCAAGGGGGCCAGATGGGGTACATCCAAGGGCATTGAGGGGGCTCAGAGAAATTCTGGCTGCATCTCTGACAGTCTTATTTAACAGATCATTGAAAACAGGAGTGGTTCTGGAGTACTAGAGGACAGCCGCTATAATCCCACTACACAAAAGTGGTAGCAGGGAGGAGGCTGGCAATTATAGGCCAGTCAGCCTGACACCTGCTGCTGGGGGAGCACCTCACCCCTCATAGCCTCTCTGTCACCCTGTCTCTCCCCATAGCCCCCCCACACTCCTCCCTCTACCCCTCTGCCCATCTCTCTGTGCCTTAAGCCCTCCTTGTCTGTTCCTCCACCTGGCCATCCCAGCCCTCACACAACTGCCCATTCCCTGCTCATCACTTTCTAAGTTTGCCAACCACCGCTACCCGGCAAAATGCCACCAATTCATGGCCCTTGTCAGGATCTTCCACTTGCTTCTTCTACTATCTGGCAATGTTCACCCCAATCCTGGCCCAGCAGCGCTCCCCCAACTGCGGTCACCCGCGGGGCTTCAAATAGCCTCTATGAATACCTGCAGCCTGCCTAAAAAATGGCACCCCTGCAATGCTGGACAGCACAGCACCAACCAGACATTCTGGCTTTAACAGAAACCTTGCTGTCAGCCAAGACCCCAGACTCATTTGTCTCTATTCCTGGCTACTCTCTCATTAGGCTTGATCGTAACGGCAAGGGAGACGGTGGCTGTGCCTTCTATGTAAATGACTCACTACATTACCAAGCCCTGCCTGCACCCTCCCTAGACCATGGTGCCCAAGCCCTCTCAATAAAACTCTCCCCTGACCCAAACCGTGCTCCTCTTACTCTCACCATCACCTACATCCCACCCCATAGCCAATCCCGTGCATGTAAAGTGCTCTCTGACAATCTAGCCAGCCACCCCCACAAAATGGAACAAATCCTAGTTGGGGATCTCAGCATAAACTGGCTGGCGAGCTCATCAACACACGCCAAAGATACCTTCGCTGCGTTAGATATGACTCAACTGGTATCCCAGCCTACCAGGGACAACCCCACTAATGGAACCAACACCCTGCTAGATATCCTACTCACTAATAGTCCCTACCATTTTACCGACCTCGGTGTCCTACCCAATGCCTTAAGCGACCACTCCCCAATCATCTTCAGCTAGTCCTGTCAGCTACCTAAACCACCAACAAATATCACCTTTCATCGTCGACTATGCCCAGGAGACTTAGACAAACTCAAACAATATCTAATTAACTGGGACTGGTCCCCTATTTCCCAAGCCCAGCACACAGATGATGCATTGCACTATTTCACCACCACCTTTAATACTGCCTGTGATGCTTTTGCACCGACCATCAAAGTGACCACTAAGAAACGTAGTGCCCCCTGGATCACCCCAGAACTCCTACAACAGTTCAAAATGCGTGACAATCTCTGGCATCATGCCACTGCCTCCAGTTTGCTAAGTGATAAGCAGGCCTATAATGCTGCCTGCAATAAGTGTACCTGGGCAATCCACAAGGCCAAGGTAGAGCACTACAGAACTGCCCTAGCCACCTCCTGAGGTAGCACAAAAAAGTTCTGGGACAACATCAAGGAGCTTAATGGTAAATCCCACTCTCCCCCCCTCACAACTTAGTGTTAATGGTACTACCACCACAAACACACTTCACATATCTAACTGCCTCAAATCCACCTTCTCTGACCTCAGCTCAGTCCTCCCTAGCAATGTTTTTGATCCAATTCAGCCTACCCTACCACCTAAGCTCCTCCACCCCCCTTCAAACTCAGAGTCATTACCCCTACAGAAGTGAAAGCCTACCTGTCCAAAGCCCTCCAGAGCTCCAATTACTGCAAAGACACCTTCGATATGCGTATCCTATACCTCGCACTAGACTCAGTTATCTCCCTACTCACGGACCTTCTAAATCTGTCTCTGTGCCTGGGCCAGTTCCCAACTTCATGGAAAATGGCAGTGACAACACCAATATTGAAATGTGGTGACAACTCCCTCCCAAACAACTACCGGCCCATCTCAATTCTCCCCCCACTCTCTAAAGCCCTTGAAAAGATCATGGCCAATCAGCTCACGGACTACCTCCTCGCACACAACCTCTTATTTAGGGAGCAGCATGGTTTCGGAGCTGGTCATAGCACTAAGACCGCCCTCACAGAATTCGCTAACTCCCTGCACTCCACGCTTGACAAGGGGCACCTCGCAGGGGCCATTTATAGACCTTTTAAAGGCCTTTGACACGGTTTCTCATCCCCTCCTTCTTAACACATTACAACAAATTTGGGTCTCTCATGGTTCTCCAGCTATCTTTCGTCTAGAACCCAATGTGTTAAAATTAATAATACCATATCTACTATGCTGCCTATGCACTCAGGAGTTCCCCAGGGATCTATCCTGGATGCTCTGCTATTCAGCATCTACCTCAATGCCCTGCCTAAATCCTGCCCGGCAACCTTCTCCTCTACGCGGACGATGCTGTTCTTTATGCCTCACATCCTGATCCTCTCTCTCTCTCTCTCTTTCTCTCTTTCTCCAGCATACCTTACAAAACTCCTTCTCTCTGATTGAACACTGATTTGCTGAACACAGATTGGTGGTCAACATTAAAAAACTAAGATGGTACTCTATGCCCACCGCCAAAACAAATCAAAGGATTTCCTCCTGGAAATACTCTCCACCTCTGTCATCCCACTGGAACAGGTCCAAAAGTATAAGTATCTAGGTATTACATTTGACTCTTCCCTCTCATTCCATGAACATGTAAAAATCTTCACCACCACCACCAACACCCGCATTGGTCTCCTTTACAAACGTAAAGACTGCCTGCCACCTGAAGCACTTCACCTAGCCATTACCTCCTCTGTCTTTTCACTGGTGGACTATGGCCTCACAATCTATGCTGCCACCGATCCTACGGAGCTTCATCAAATACAAGTAGCCATCAATAAGACCTGCTGGCTCCTTGCTGGTGCTGACAGAAATACACATACCTGCATCCTATATGCGCTCATCAACATCCTCTCCCTTGAGGAAAGACTATTATACCACACCAGTCTCTTCACCCAAAAAATCCACCTGGGTTTAACCCCAATAGGTGTCGTGACTTCTCTTCAGGCAGCCACCATCTCAGCGTCCACACGGGCTGCCCCAAAAACTATCTGGAAGGTGCTTAGGGTCAGGACCACCCTGGCCCAGCGATCCTTCCCCCTTAAAGCTCTATCCTGGTACAATACTCTCCCACCAGTTGTCACATCAATCACCAATCCTTTTAAAGCTGCCTTAAGGGCCCATATCCTCTTCTCACGTCAATGCCAGTGTAACCGGTAACCTGCGGATCCAGCAACATGCCGCAAGGCCATGCACCCCCCCCTTGGCCAGGCAGTGGAGAGCCCTCACTATTTCTAGCCTATAGGCTCCTCACCTCTCTCGGTTACCATATAGTTGCAATGGACTATGAATGCATTGTATGCATTATGTATAAGACAAGGCCTCCCTGAGGCGGCTTACTACCGACTCATATCATGCATTGCTTTAGCTATCAATTGTATAGGTCTTAACCGCTTAGGAAAATGTGTCGATAGCTCTGCCCTGTTTTAGCTACCATATGTATAGGCATTAACCCATGCTCATTTTATTTATACTCTGTATGATTGCTCACCCACATTTATCCTACGTATGTACTGTATGAATGTATGCGTTTTATTCTGACATGGAGCCTTTGGAAATGAGTCTATGACTCAAAGGGTTGCAATTCCATTTTTTTCCTAAATAAATAAAATAAAAACTAAGTAAATAAATAAAAGTTAATGGAATCACTACAGAAGGAAAGGATTGTGGAATATCTTGAATCCAGTGGGTTAGAAGACCCAAGATAGCATGGTTTCAATGTGGGAGTTCATATCAAATGAATCTGATAGATTTTTTGACTGGGTGACAAAGGGTTTAGATCAGGGTGGAGCGGTGAACATGGTCTACCTAGATTTCAGTAAGGCTTTTGACACCATTTCACATAGGAGACTAGTAAGAAAATTTGGATGCTTAGGAGTGGGTCCAACGGTGATAAACTGGCTAAGAAATTGGTTAGGAGAGAGGCGACAGAAGATGGTGGTAAATGGAGTTCACTCCGAGGAAGGGAGGATGACCAGCGGGGTGCCTATGGGATCAGGGCTGGGCCCAGTCCTCCTTAATGTCATTATAAGTGACACTGCAGAGGAACTGGAAGGGAAGGTGTGCCTCTTTGCGGATAACACCACAATCTGCAATAGGGTGGACACCACAGGGGGCGAAAAGGATGAGCAGAGACCTGAGAAAAATAAATGAGTGGTCAAGGCTATGGGAGCTGGGAATAGTGCAAAATAATGCACTTATGGCACAGAATCCCAGCGGTGGAGAACAAAATGGGTGGAGAAGTACTGATGACCACCAAGCAGGAAAGAGACCAGGAGGTAGTCATATCAGATGACCTAAAGGTGGCCAGGCAGTGTGACAAGGCAGTCAGTAGGACTTGTGAGATGATGGGTTGCATAGGGAAGGGTATCACCAGCAGAAAGAGGGAGGTGGTGTTGCCTCTGTATAGATCGCTTGTAAGACCCCACCTAGAGTACTGTGTCCAGTTCTGAAGACCACATCTCCAGAAGGGCATAGACAGAGTGGAGGTGGTCTAGATGAGGACAACTAAAATAGTACAAGGTCTGCATAAAAAGTCCTACAAGGAGAGACTAAAGGACTTCAGTATGTACACCCTGGAACAAGGGGGGAGAGTAAGGATATAATAGAGATCTTTGAATACCTCACAGGGGTAAATGAGGTACAGGAGGGAAGTATTTTTCAGAAGAAAAGGTGCTCAAGAACAAGGGGACATGCTATGAAGCTGGAGGGGGGTAGCATAGAAACATAGGAACATAGAATTTGATGGCAGATGAGGACCACTTGGCACACCTAGTCTGCCTATTTCCCTACCTAACGGATAAGCTGAAAAGCCTAGTTAACCAAAAGCCTACTTCCTCCTACCCCCCACTAGAATTGCCTTATGTCTGTCCCATACATTTTTAATTCTCCCACTATTTTTGACTCTACAACCTCCTCAGGAGGGCCGTTCCATGCAGCTACAATCCTCTCTGTGAAGAAATACTTTGTCACATTACCTCTGAGCCGTCCCCCCTCTATCTTCAAATTGTGCCCCCTTGTCCTTGCACGTCTCTTTTTCTGAAAGATGCTACTCTCTTGGACTTTGTTGATTCCCTTGAGACATTTTAAAGTTTCTATCATGTCCCCCCTCTCCCTCCTTTCCTCGAGGCTATACATCCTAAGCTCCTTTAGTCTTTCTTCATATGTCTTCTGGTGCAGACCATGCACCATTTTGGTTGCCCTCCTCTGGACAGCCTCCACCCAATCAATGTCTTTGTGGAGATGGGGTCTCCAGAACTGTACACAGTACTCCAGATGTGGTCTTACCAACTGTCTGTACAGAGGGCCAACAACTTTATGTTTTCTACTGGTGAGGCCTCTCCCTGTGCATCCTAGTATCCCCCCAGCCCTCCTTACTGCCTTCTCATATTGCTGGCCCACCTTTAGGTTGTCTGATATGACTACCCCCAGGTCCCTTTCCATTGTTGTTGTTGTTGTTGTCAGTATCTCACCCCCCATTGTGTACTCTTCCCCTGGGTTTTTGTTTCCCAGGTGCATTACTTTGCACTTCTTTGCATTGAATCTAAGCTGCCATACATTTGACCACTCCTCCAACTTTGCCAAGTCCCTCGGCAATGTCAGTTATAAAGACATTAAAAAGGACCAGCCCCAGTATTGTACCCTGTGGTACCCCACTAGTAACCCCCTTTTCTTCATTGTGGACTCCATTTACTATTATTCACTGTGTCCTGTTGTCCAGCCAGTGTTTTACCCAGGCTACCACCCTGGGACCCACTCCCAGGCTGGCTAATTTGTTTATTAGTCTTTTGTGTGGGACTGTGTCAAATGCCTTGCTAAAGTCTAGGTAGGCCATATCCACAGCCCCTCCCTACTCTACTACTTTGGTCACCCAGTCAAATAAATCAATTAGATTTGTCTGACATGACCTTCCTGCTGTGAATCCATGCTGCCTTGGGTCCTATGCCCCACTGGCCTCTAGGTACTCAACAATTCTTTCCTTCAGAAGTGATTCCATCATTTTCCCTACCACTGAGGTCAAACTGACAGGTCTGTAGTTTCCTGCCTCTGTCTTGCTCCCACTTTTGTGAAGGGGAATCACATCCACCCTCCTCCAGTACTCAGGTACCACACCATCCTCCCATGATTTATTAAGAAGTGTAGTCAGTGGTGTTACTAGTTCTTCCCTTAGTTCTTTTAGAATTCTGGGGTGAATCCTGTCAGGCCCCATTGCTTTATTCACCTTCAGTTTTAAGAGTTCTTTCAGAACACTTTCTTCTGTGGAAGAACTGGGATCAACTCTCCTTTCCAGAGTGCTTCTATTGACTGGATTAAGTATCTTCCCCTGCTTTTCCACTGTGAATGCTGAGCAGAAGTATTCATTCAGTATCCCTGCTTTTTTACTGTCACTCTCTGCCCAACCACCTTCCTCTTTATTCAGCCTCAGTATCCCTGCCTTAGTCTTTCTTTGCTCCCTATTGTACCTTTAAAAGGTTTTATCCCCCTTCTTAACCGAGTTGGCTATCTTTTCCTTGGTTTGAGCCTTTGCTATTCTGACTGCCTTCCCCGCTTCCTTCTGCTTTAACTGGTAAAGTTCTCTGTCCTGCTTCTTCTGTGTTTCTTTATACTTCCTGAATGCTATCTTTTTCTCCCTAACCTTCCCTGCCACTTCTTTTGAGAATCATAGTGTTTTTTCTTTTGTTCTGATTTGTTTATTTGCTTCAGAAGAGATGTGAGGAAGTACTTCTTCACAGAAAGAGTGGTGGATTCCTGGAACAGCCTTCCAGCAGAGGTGGTGGGGATGAAAACAGTGGTAGGGCTCAAGAATGCATGGTATAAGCACAAAGGAATCATAGTGGAAAGGAAGGGGGGAGAAAGAGCTATAGATTGGATATGGTCTGTGGTAATAGCGAAGGTAGGGAGAAACTGGCAGACTGGATGGGCTAAGCAGTCCTTATTTGCTGTCAAATTCTGTTTCTATGTTTTGATGACCACAAGAGACAATAACTGTACATATAAACATATAAAGTGGTAGGATGAAAGGCCCAGTCCCCTGCAAGCCTCACACTGGCAACTGTGCTCTCTAGTTCTCTGGCAGATGATAACCAGGCAATACGTAATAGTAAAGGAAAATAATAGGAGTCCATGACCAGCTTATGGGGACAAAGGTTTGAAGGTGGGTTTTATATGAATATATGGTATTAAAAAAGATAGGCTTGGGGGACCTTCTCAAAAATTTGGGCAATTGCCACTAGGTGGCCAAATTCAAGAGATGCCTGCCAAAAATCTCTACAATGGCATATCTCAGGTCCTAGTTGTCATATAAAGCTGCATTTGGTGTCTAAACGAGGGTTTTGAGGGCTAAGACATTCATTTCTTATAATACAAATGTTCATTCTCGAAGCCAAAGGCACCATAACAACATATTCTCAAATTTCCACAATAATGGCTGCTTAATTCCTAGTTCCCCCACCTTTAAAACTTGAAATTTGTGTTTCTGATTTTAAGTATATAATGCATGTCACTTTTCAGTGTCAGAAAAACAGCCAACTTTCATTTTTACAAAATCTGATTTTGCAGTTAGTAACATTTTTAATTGAAAAGTTCTACTTTGGTATCATTAGTTGGACTGTAAAATGATCTAATATCCATAATGTTCGAAGCCATATTGCTATCGTAACATTCTCCAATTAATGTTTGAAGTGCTGTCTTCATTTGAGCGTGCACAAGATCTCCTACTCATTTTCTTCTTTCATGTTATTCTTAGAGTCAATATCAGAATCAGTCTGTATCAAAGTCTGAATCATATTCTGCATTCAATTCTGCATCACCTTTTCCAGCTGTTGAGACATTCTCTGGTGCTACAATATCCCTGAGGCTCTTTGGTAGGGGTGCCTTTGTGTATCGGAGAGGTTGACATTTCCCTTCAATTAGAGTCCAGCCATGGTCCAGTGGTGATGCTGGAGCATCAGGCTTGTCATAGTTGAACAGGATGTACACCTGGTAGTTAACTCGCTTCACCTCCAAATCATGTGACTCACGGTCAGGAAGTATTCTCTGGGTTGACTTTATCTTCATTTTGTCCCACTTCGATGCCCGAGCCTCAGCTAGCATCTTGCTAATACTATCTTGATAGACAAATCTGATAGTGAACTTCACCATGTTGTCCAGAATATTTGCTGTCACTGGAAGACTCTTTCCAACACCTGACAACAACATATGCGCTGCTTCAGATTTCAGTACACTTTGAAATACTAATTTTGTTCCATGTCCAAAGAACCCTGAGACTGCATCTGCTCCCATGTGTACAGTACATGAAGAGGTACAATGACTTGAGTGATGTCTTCTGAACACAGTGCCTTGCAGTCAAATATGTCCTTTTTCCTATTCAAGCTGAGAACACCGTCAACCTGGTGTGATACATATGCAGCTAGGACTACTACGTCAGTGTGTTCTGCATCAAGTACAATATCCTTTACTCCATTCTTCCTCAGTTATGAGTATATATGCAGACCTATTGTGCCTGGTTCTATGTGGTGACACTGGAACTGTTTAATTTGCACATGTTCATCCTCAGAGGACAGATCCCAACAGTTGCTCCTCAAGGAATATAGAAATCGGATGGCTGGATGTTGATGTGCAGACACCCTGAATTCACCCTTCAGGAATTGCTGGATACATATTTTGTTGCCTGAGTTTTTGAACACGTTGTGGAACTCATTTGAAGCTGGCAGGTTATCTTCTCTCTTGATGTATATATTCTGCATCTCTCCTGTGTATGATGTGCATGTTGTCCTGTGTTCATGCTCACTGTCTTTGATGCTCATCTCCAAGTCATATGGATCATTCACAAAGACGGTCTTGGAAGCTTTGGGGTGTTGAGCCAGGACAAGTGCAAATACCTTAAGAGTATAATCTGCCCAAGTGAAATTAGTCTTATCATGCTTTTCTCTATCATCTGCAGAAGGAGTGGCAAGCCTCCAAATGAATCCCATGTCTACCAGTGTAATTTAGCTACTGATGGGGTGTAGTGGAACCAGGTTCAACTTTTCAACTAACTTTGATGTTTGCACTTTGACCATAGTTCCATCCATTAGGACTGAATATTGAGAGACATTCCTCTGTCACATAATGTTTTTACTTGTGACAGGTCAAATTTCTCCTTGCAGTTTTGAGCAAGAGAGATTACTTCTGCCATGGCAATGTTTTCCACTACACTAGTCCTCCTTACAATGGTTTTTGTTCCATCTCTGATAATAGGTTGTCTACTGAAGTTGTACCTTGAGTTTCTGTGAACCATTGCATCAAATGATTTTTTCATTGAAAACATCTGTTCCTGAAAGAATTCGTTGACTAAAGATTCAGCAACCTCATGTGCTGTTTCAGAGTCCTGGACAGGTTTTTCTGATGCAATAATTCCAGATTGGAAAGTCCTCAGAGTAGGTTATGTAAGTTCAAAAGAATCACAGTCAAATTCTGTGATGCAACTATCAAGATCCTGTACTGCCTGTTCATCTGCTCTGAATCAGGTGGTTGAATTCTCACTGTGGCATTGAGAGGTTGTCTTCATGTTTGTGATGGCATGCAGAGAGACTCAACTCTATTTACAAAGTTTGCATTTCGAGTGTGAGCTAGCAGCATCTTCTCAGACTTCAAAATTCTCATCCAACCAGCTTTCATCTCTGAGCCCTTGTTCATTGTCATTTCTATCCCTAGATCCAGTGACAAGCAAGAGTCATTGTGCAAATAAACAGTCACACATGTACTTGACTTTCTCCTCAGGCAGGCAGCTAATCTCTATCCAGAACTCAACAAGCCATCTTCCATACTTGTCAGTGTCATATGCTTGCAGCCATAGCAACATCAATCTGAGTGATGCTTTGAATGCCTCCCGATCCTGAGTTCTTAATGCACGGATATTCATCATCAGTATTTCAGTCATGTATATGAAACTGAGCCAATACTTTGCCATTGAAGTATCAGAAAGTTCAACCATTTCGAATGCTTTCACAACAAATGAAGATAACTCTTGATCAGCCTCTATTTTTTTTTTTTTTTTTAGTTGTTTAACCAGGAATAGCACACTAAGCTGAAAGGAGTGACCTGAGAGCACAAGGAAGTTAAGTGACTTTCTCAGGGTCACACAGTATGCAAGTGGAAGCTGTGGGATTCAAACCCAGGTCTGGTCTGCTGGATGTCACCAGATTTGCAGCGCAGAGCCTTAAACCACTGTGCTATATTGCCTCTATAGTTCATCACAGATCATCTTGAGCTCTTCTTGTGTGTTTATGGAGGGGTATCTTAGTTTTTAATAGTAATGAAAAAAATCCCCCACACTTGCTCACACTACCAGATACTATTTTACTCAATTTTGGAAGTAAAAATGTAAAAGTTCATTCCATGCTTTTAAAACCAATACATATATCTAAATCACAGTGCATCTCTGGCATAGGTACAAGTGAATGAAGTCCCTGATGCTATTTCACTTCTCCTGCAGGAGCTCTATCAAGGGTTGAGTCCAAATAACATAACTACCCATATTTATACAAATGTTAAACAATTAATGGCTATAATTAGTTATCAAAAAAGCATTAAAAAATGTGCATATCTCATCTTTAATTACATTCTAAAGCATTCCCCATTAAGTTCTATTAGTGCATCTTACTTAGCACATTATGTGAATTACAAGGCGTTTGTGTGGCAGCCCAATATGCAAGATGACAGCTCCCCTTGTGTGTGATGATGTTCACCATGGTGACCAGAAGAAGAATGCTAATGACTGAATTAAGGAAAGTGATTCTACTTGCTAATCATCATGGACTTGATAACAACTTAATAGAAAAGGAATAGATGCACTCTAGAGTAATTGATGTGCTCTAATTATCTGGTTATATCATTTAAAACAACTAGGGGGAGCTATAGATTTGCACATAAGATGTACTAATAGAACTTAATGCAGAATATTTTAGAATGTAATTTAAGATGAGATGTGCACATTTTTGCATGCTTTTTTTTTGATAAATAATTATAGCCATTAACTGTTTAACATCTGCATAAATATGGGCAGCTATGTTATTTGGGCTCAACCCTTGATAAAGCTCCTGCAGGAGGAGCAAGATGACATCAGGGAGTTCATTCACTTGTACCCATGCCAGAGATTCACTGTGTTTTAAATATGTTCTGGTTTTAAAAGCATGGGATAAACTTTTATCTTTTTGCTTCCAGAATGGAGTCAAGTAGTTAGGACATGGGTAGTGTGAACAAGTTTGAGGAATTTGTCTCATTACTGTGCTGTTTTTATTTCCCCAGATGCACTGCTATTTCGGGGCAATCTATTTTTCACGTAAAACTGTCTTAGTTTTTCCAGCTTTTCTTGTAGCTCTGGAGACACGTGTAGATCATCACAAAGACCTTTTTGAATTATTCTGCCAGTCAGTACCTCGTACATTAGTCAAAGACATCTGATGCTTCTCTTACAATGTTTTCTGTGCAGTGCTTTGTCAATTGAACCCTCTGTAATCACACTAGCTGCAACAAGAAAGTCGGATAAACCAGATCCTTTGAATCACTTGTTGATTGCCGATATGAAAGAATACTGCACTTGGAATGGACCTAGGAATGGAAGGATGAGTTTAAACTGTGTAGGATTCTCATTTTTCAACTGAACAGTCAGAGCATAGACTGGCTGGTCTCCAACCAGTTGAATGAGAGACACTGATTTCTTTTTTGTTACAGCGACTGTGACACATCACCTCATGTACTACTGACTTCTGGGGTAGCTTGGGCAATGTCAGGTAGTAGTATGCCTTGCTCTTTTTAGCCAGCTTCTGGATATTGACTTGAAATCCAGCAAATGCTACAATCTTCTGGCTTTCTGCTGGAACCTCTTTCCCATAGTTATCAAAACGAGCTAAAGAATGGACCATTTTTGAATCATTTGGTCCCACAGAAACATAGACTTTGACGGGAGATAAGGACCACTTGGCCCACACAGTCCACCCATTTCCCTACCTATCAGATACACTGCAGATCCTAGTTTAACCAACCGCCTACTTCCACCTTCCTCCCACTAGAATTGCCTTATGTCTGTCCCATGCATTCTTAAATTCCCCCACTGTTTTTTGTCCACTGTTTTTGTCCCGAGTGCTCTGTGGTGAGATATTAGCTTCAACTCAAATTGATGTTAAGCCACATTTGACCATCTTGTAAGGTTGAACTCTGTGTTGTTCTGCACTGATATTTTTCATCTCAAGAGGCTTTGTCCTGACCAGTTTAGGATGATTCTCAGTAGAAACTTTAGTAGCAACATCCTCTGGTTTAACAAACATCATATTTGTGTGGTGAGCTTTATCTGCTCTGGTCAATGTGCCATCCTGAAAATCGTCATTGTCTAGAATGGCAGTTCCAGGAAAACCATTGGCAAGCTCTTCAGGAAAACTGTCATTCTTCTCAAGCTCAAACTTGGCCCATGTAGTATACAGATTATGAACATCCTGATAGTTTATTCCAAGTGATAATTTCTTCATCATGTCTATAATCTTATGACTTCTGGTCAGGCCATGAATTGTCATTGATAACTTGACCTTTAAGGAAGTGTGTTTCCCTGTGATGAATGAAAATAACAGTGATGACAAGGCTACAATCTCTGGATCCTGGCAGGCATCACTGAAGTCACTAGCAGCAGGGTTCTTTAGCCAGGTGAGAAACTTTCATAACTCGGGATTAGGTTTTACAGTGTTCTCAAGCTCATGAGTATATGGAGGCCAGCTCAAGCCTTTATTACATGACAACTTATCTTTCACACACCTGGCAATGGTATTCAGTAATTGTTTGTCTCTCACTCCCCACAAGTAGATTGCTGCTTCTACATAACTTCCACCTGTAGATGTGTCATACACTATGGTACTCTCATTTTTGTGAAAACGATCACGAAATCTGATCCTGTTTGCAAACTCCTTTTGAATCATCTGCTTAATTGTGCTTGATTTTGTCGTACTTGTATCATACCCAAAATTCCTCAACAGATTATTGTAGTCCATCAGTAGTCCTTGTAATGTTGTTGGCTCATTCATATCCAATACAACTGTCCGTATGTGTTAGAAGAACATTTCTTGAACTTCTGCAAGATGAACCTGTTGTAAGTGGTGATCTTAATTAATGTTTTTGTCCTGGTGGTATATTGGAGAGACATATTTTTTCCAACAGGAACAATGATACCAAATTTCAGTGTCAAAAGGATTTGTTGTACAATCAATTGCAGCTAAATTATGTTCACACATTGTAGCATCTTTTAGGTACACTGTATGAGCCTTGAATGTGTGCCATGCATCCATGTATTGGAGAAGACACCACTTGTCATGGCCAGGATGTTTTTTGTCTTCTAGCATCATGTACCAGAAGCAGAGATCCTTGTCCTGTAGAGGATCACTCCGTGAAAGTCTAGCAGAAGGGCGAGGAGCATTTTCAGGGGAACTGTCATGTTCAGATTGAGATATGAGGATTTCTTACATCTGCTGTTTCTCTTTCCTAGTTTTGGCTTGCTGAAGCTTCCTTTTACTCGTGAATCCAGTCTTACACAATTTGTGAAAAACATGATAGTTGGATCATCATTCCAGTTTACTTTCTCAAAAAACACTTCCATATTTATCAAACCCCCTCCATTCCAGTGCTAGACTTTTCAGTTTGTTTCATGAATCAATTGGGTAGTCACTTTTGTCTTCATCACACTCTTTATCACAAAATATACACCATTCTTTAATCATCTCAACTCTCCTCCTCTTCTTTCCTTTCAACTGTTGTACTGGTTTTATCAAGGGTGTTGACATCTTTCTAATCACCAATCACAGCACTTCATTTGGACACACCTGTGAAACAAAAAACATAAATATGTATATAAAGAAACTTGGCTTCACAAAATAATATTTTTGTTATAAGAAATGAATTCCCTGACCCTCAAAATCCCCATTTAGACACCAAGTACAGCTTTATACGACAACTATGAGCTGAGATATGCTATTTTAGAGATTTTTGGTGGCCATCTTGAATTTGGTCACCTAGCGGCAATTGCCCAAATTTTTGAGAGGGTCCTCCAAGCCCATCTTTTTTTAGTATCATTTATTTATATAAAAATCACCTTTAAACCTTTGTCCCCATAAACTCGTCATGGACTCCTATTATTTTTCCTCTAATAAAGTCCCAGAGAAGCCAGATGATGGGGCTATGGGGATTGGTTCAGAATGGAGCTGGTCAGATAGACAGAAGATGAACTACTACTAAAAAATGGGGCTGATCAAATTTAATTGTCCCCCTGAGTCTGAGCTACTGGTGTCTGTATCCCGCTGGCTTTTTAAGATGGAGCATTGCCAGTACCTTCTTAAGTGGTACTGAACAACTGTGCTGAGTTATGTCCCCACTCAAACATTCTGCATTCTAGGCAATCCAAGCTGTGTCACTCAAACTTTCACTGCTTGACTCATTTTATATGTGCATCATACTGGTGTATAGTCTCCTCAAGCTGTTGTCTGTATTCTGGACATTGTGCCGATGTACTAAAAGTTTGTACTGTTGTCTCATTTTCAATATGTTGTTGTCTACCTTCAGTTTCAATTTCCAGTGTGTCATTCAGTATGAGTGATTGATCAGCCCTGCTGATGACTTCAGTAAACGTAGTTGCCAGCAGGATAAAAAATCAGTCCTTCAGTACTGATCATGGGTTGTTTTATTAGTCTCAGACTTCTCTGGACTCGATTAACACTTGGGTAGGGTTTGAGTGTTACCCTCATCCAGTAAAGTCTATAGGCAGGAGTGCAACCCTTTCCAATTGCAAGAAGACCTACTATATATTTTGAACTTGTTCCTGTGTTGCTGGGTTATTTAAGTTAGTTGCGGTCTCTGTCGATTGCATGGATGATAGTGTTTTTTTCTCACCGTCTTTGTAGAAGAATAAATCAATGAATGTGTTGGCATGATTTGTCTGTGAGGTTCCATTGCTTCTTGTATTAACTGTGATTTGAGAGGAAGGCATATTCTCCCCCAGTGTCCTCCCTCCATGCAAACCATCATTTGTTCAAACATTATGACACACCAAGGTTGCACAGGAGGGCAAGAAACTGGAGTCATGGTGTAATACACTTGAATCAGTCCCAGGAAGCCCAGATTACAGTAAAGAACATATGAACTCTGCTAGACCAGTTGCAGAATAATTTACTTTATTAGACAAATTTCACAGCAGCAACAATAGCTTCCAGTAGCAGCCAACAGCATGAAAAACTGACACAGAGTTTAATGTCAGCCTTGAAAAAGTGCATGCATGCAAAATATCAGCTGCTACTGGTTGCTATTGTTGCACTGTAAAACTTTTCTAATATATTGAATTATCCTGCAACTGATCTAGTACTGTTTGTGTTACCACTGGCACCTCCTATCACTTGGAGTGGTCATTAGAGATGCAGCGAATGTTTTATCAGCTGGCGAAGTGATGGCAGAACACAACGCGAAGTGGGCACTGAAAAGTACTCACTTCGTGTTATCATTACTTTGCATTGCCATTATGCCTTAATGTGAAGTAAGGTGAAGTGAGAAGTAAGTAGGCAGCCCCTCACACATCACATGGCTTACAGTACTATAAGTCACATGCTTTAGCCAGGCTGGAAGGAAGTGAGTCAGAGAACAGTTTCACTTTCTCCTTTGCATTCGTAGAAGGAGAAGACTTTGTTTAGAGGAGAGTAGTAGGGAGTGAAAGTGCTTGATTGCAGCTTGCCTTTGAGTAGTGAAGAAAACCAACAGCTTTTTTAAAAGCTATCTCTTTATTTAGTTTTTTTATTGTATTTGTGATTGTTTTTTTGTTAGTGAATTTTTTTTTATAAGTATTGTTTTGTTTTGTGTGTGTGTGAGACTGTGTGTGTCAGTCCGGGGACTTGTGTTGTGTCATTAAGGTAGGATGGACCCTGGAGAAGGTGAGTCACTGGCCCATGGGCGCTGTCGGAGGGGAGTGTGGACACGTCGGGGCGGTCATGTCATGCTGGACCACTCCTGACTGCTGGGTGTTGCTTCCCCCATGTTGAAGCAACAGCAGCAGCACCAGTGCCACCGGTGGCTGCTGTGCATCCACTTTCTCTGCCACTACCACCACCACCACTGGTAGCAGCTGTAGGGGCTCCAGCAGCACCTCCTCCACCACCTCCACAGCTACAGGAGGTGCCCCTTGAAAATCTAGGTGGTGCGACTCATGCAAGGACTGTGTCTGGTTCCCGTCACAGCTCCCCAGTGTGGGAGTTTTTTAACTCTGTGGGGGGAGACAGCACAGTTGTGGTTTGCTGTCTGTGTGGTGTGCTGGTGCGCCATGACCCCAATGGGACACATTTGGGGACTGGTGGCCAGCGCACCCACATGCTCAACCACCACAAGGTAGAGTGGCAGGCTGCCACAGAAGGGGCCAGGTGTCCACCTGCTGGCCCTTCTGTAGCAGTGGCTAAGGGTGCTGCTGGGGTCAGAGTTGTGTCTCACAGTCACCGCCGCAGCAGGAGGAGGGCCAGTACAGCAGCTGCTCCACCACCACCACCACCACTACCACCACAGCCACCAGCCTCACCCTCTCCACCACCACCCTCGGTAGCTGGATTCCCAGCTGCATTGGACCCTGCCACAGTCCCTGCAACACAGCATGACATCTCCCTGGTGTGGGCAGCTCTGGAAGAGAACAATCAGTGGGTTGGTGCTTTGCAGCAGCAGGTCCACACAATAGAAGAACAGCAGCAACAAATAGTTAGAATGCTGCACCTGCTGCTGGACCACCACAGCATCCCACAGCCACAGTAACTTACGGGATTGTTTTCTGCCCCCACCCCCCACCCCACTACTGTATTGTACTGTTTTTGTGTGTTTTATCTTTGTTGTTGTTTAATAACACACATTTTCCCTTCAAGGGGAATCTTTCTTGTGCCACATAGTGCAATACATTTCTGTGAAAACCGCCCGTAATTTCATTACAGTGTGTCATGTGACAGAGGAAATCCAGTTCTGAAAAGCCACCCACATTCTGCCTCCCTTCTCAGCAACGTTAGGACATGATGCCAGGGAGAGCACATGTGTGTGTTCCATTACAGTGAATATCCGATTGTCTGGCAGCTTTCCGAATGTTTCTTTATGTTATAATGGTCAGTTTGTCGTGAAACATGTGGGCACGTTTCCAGTAAGAAGAGTCTTGTTAGTGGAAACGTTCCCACATTTCACCACAAAGTGAACCTTATAACATAAGGAAACATTGGGATAGCTGCCGAACAGTCACTATAGTGGAGCATGCACCTGCGCTCTCCCTGGCATCACATCCTAACATTGCTGAGAAAGGAGGGCAGAATGTGGGTGAGATTTCTGAATGATAATTCCTTCGTCACGTGACACACTAATGAAATTACAGGCGGTTTTCACAGAAATATATTGCACTCTGTGGAGCAAGAAATATTCCAGTGGGAGTAAGGCCCCCACATATTAGGTTATGTGCATCACCATAACTGTGTAATGTGGTGGATCTCTGTAAAGCAGCAGCGCAACAATCTGTTGAGAACTCTGACCTATATTTTTTAATGTTATGTTACAACTTCCTTTACTTACATTCTGAGTTGACTGACTGGAATGATACAAGAATTTGCAGTAGTTGAGTCTGCTGTACTACCTTTTTTTCATGTGTGAAATAATGAAATGAGCATTCATTTTAAATTGCTGCTGACCAGGTCTTTGTCATTGTTTTCCCTCTGCTTTTCTCCATCACATCAGTTAGTTGTTATATATCACTTCTGTTGTTAATTAACAGTTATGCAGCAGGCAGTGTTTTATGACACCACGGAACAATAGTTATTGAAAAACAGCTGCAAATAAATACAAACCTGGTCAGAACAATATTGGAAGGCGTGCTCATTTTTTTTTTATACATAAAAAAAGTAGTCAACTAAGTAAAGCAGACATAAATTGTGAAAAGAAGCATATCATTCAAGTAATTACTTGGAGATAACTAGTGGCTGTGGCAATGTAAAGTAGCATAAAAAAGTTCAGTTCAAAATTGTCACAACATTCTTGCAATGCTGCTTTAATTGTAATGTCAGTATGACATCATGAGCTCACAACAATCAGACAACACACAAAAGTGGCACAGAGTCCCCAGATTTTTTCTGCAGGCCCAAAATGCATCCTCCTTGTGTGCAGAAAATTGACAAGTGGTAACACAGTGAAATGAGAGTGTTTCAGCACATACAAAGTCCCCCAGAATTAATGGCGCACTCAGTCATGCATGCAGTGGTGGCATAGAGTCCCAGATTTTTTCTGCAGGCCCAAAATGCATCTTCCTTCTGTGCAGAAAATTGAGAAGTGGTAACACAGTGAAATGGGAGTGTTTCAGCACATACAAAGTCCCCCAGAATTAGTGGCGCACACAGTCATGCTCGCAGTGGTGGCACAGAGTCCCAGATTGTTTCTGTAGGCCCAAAATGCATCCTCCTTGTGTGCAGAAAATTGACAAGTGGTAACACAGTGCAATGGGAGTGTTTCAGTACATACAAAGTCCCCCAGAATAAATGGCGCACTTAGTCATGTGCGCAGTGGGGGCACAGAGTCCCACATTTTTTCTGCAGGCCCAAAATGCATCCTTCTTGTGTGCAGAAAATTGACAAGTGGTAACACAGTGAAATGAGAGTGTTTAAGCATGTACAAAGTCCCCCAGTATAAAATGATGACCGTGAGCATTCTGTTGCTGGTCCAATGTGTTCTGCAAGGTGATTCAAGCAAATGCAATGTGATAATCTTAACTGGATTGAAGGGTGCCCTTTGGCTGTACACTAATAGTAGCCTTGGTGAGTAGATATATATATATAGATATATGGTTGTGTATTTTGTCGGTGAGGAGGGGGGTTGACATGGACATGTACTCATGGTATTGTTCTGCATCACAGGTCACAGAAACTGTTGGTGTGCACATTCCAATGCTCAATGAGAATTTTTTGCGCTGAAATTGGAAACGAATAACTCTCAAGCACATGAAGGTAAGTATTTTTTTTGGGGGGGTGGGGGGATCATATTTGCTGGTTTGTCTGTAACGGTTTCTTGTTTTGTTATTTCTTCACAGATTTCATCTGCATCCTTCTGGAGTCCAGTTGTTGTTAATGATGGTCATGGTCATCTAATGAAATGACTTCTGCATGTTACATGTGTGCCCAAGCCCGGGGAAGGGGGGGTGCCTGTTGTTGAAGAACTTTTTTGGATAAGGCCAGTTTGACAGAACAACAAATCATCTGGAAGTTTCGTAAAAAAAGCAATGAATGACTTCTTACAACTCAATTGTTATTTCCCTCCCTAGTTCTGAATCTCAAGCCAAGTTACATTGAAACCCACATCTTGTCAACTAACATAACTTGTGTGCAATATTTGCTGCAGTCTTTCCAAAACAATGGAACAGATGAAATAAAATCTTCATACTTACCAGAATGGATTTCACATGGATATTCCATCGGTTCCTCTCTGTGCGGTACAGCTGCAGTATCATTCCCACCGAGTTTTAGCGATGGAGACTTTTTTTGTTCACCTGTAAAAGAAACAAAATAAGTGTACCGTATGTGTTTTACCATTGCAGCTCTGAAAAGCTATAGAAAACAAAACATACAACTAAAGGAAGTGAAGCAGTATAACAAACATGAGTACACATACTAACTTTATGGTTTAACTATTAAGAAGCTTTGTGTCTCTGGCTGATGGATGTGGTGGTCCAGACAGACTCAGGCTCAGTGGTGGCAGTGGCTAACAGCAGTCTTGGTGTTGGTGGTCTGGGGGGGTGGACAGACTCAGGCTTAGTGGTGGCAGTGGCTAACAGCAGTCCCAGTGGTGGTGGTGGTGGTCCAGGGGGGTGGACACACTCAGGTTCAGTGGTGGCAGTGGCTAACAGCAGTCCTGATGGTGGTGATTGTCTGGGGAGTGGACAGACTCAGGCTCAGTGGTGGCAGTGGCTAACCGCAGTCCCGGTGGTGGTGGTGGTCTGGGGGGCGGACAGACTCAGGCTCAGTGGTGGCAGTGGCTAACAGCAGTTCTGGTGGTGGTGGTGGTCTGGGGGGCGAACAGACTTAGGCTCAGTGGTGGCAGTGGCTAACAGCAGTCCCAGTGGTGGTGGTGGTCCAAGGGGGCACACCACCTTTTAAAAACTTCAGTTAAAACCTGCCTACATTAACCACATCATCATCCTCATAAAGAAAGCTGCCCTCACAGTCATCGATGTCTGAAGTCTGACCACTGGGAAATTCTTTCTCCATTGTGTCATCTGCATCAGTGGTGTGCCGTTTCAGGCAGCCACTGCCAGTGCCACCAGGATGGTCCATTTCCACATCACCAAAACAACCATGACTAGGCCGGGGTACGAATACTGAGGTTGCAGTCTGTGCTGGCATGTGCCTTTTATTCATTTTAATGAATGTTAGCAAACTAACATTTGCAGGAGACAGGTTTGTCCGACGATCCCTGACTATGTGCATTCTGCTGAGCTGAATACCTCCTCAACAATTACACTGAGGGCGGGCATGTGAGGTACTTCAGTGCCACTGCAGTCAGCTCTGGCTATTCACTGACCTTTCCACTCCAGTACAAAAGAGGATCTTCAGTTATTGTCAGATGCCTGTTTTCAGACAAATATGACTCAACCATTCTCTGTGCCGCACTAATTCCAGTTGTTGATGCATCACCCTGTTCTCCCGAATTATTTATTTCTCAAATACCTACTTGGGACAAAGCCTCCCAAAGCGAGTTGATGCCAGCCACTTTGGATGACAGACCACCTGGAACTGCAGTCCCCTTCCCCTTGCAGGATATGCTTGATGGTCCTCCAGGTACACCTTCAGCTGGATTATGCTGCTGAGGTTTGCTCACCTTGACACATGACTTCTGTTCCCCATGAACCAAGCGTACCAGTTGACCACTGATATTTTTTGCCTGTTCAGGCTCTCCCTCCAGTACTGATGCAATTCCATGTTTGTATCGTGGGTCCAGCATTGTTGCTATGGCAAAGTTGTCACTACGCTGAATGCTCACAACGTGATGATTCTGGTCGAATACTGTCAGCATGTGTTGCAGCAACATACTGCTACCACTGTCTCCGGCAACATCAAGGCTATGCTGTACATTCACCAATGTCTTCCTCAGCACCCACAGCAGTGGAATTGATTGGCTAATGGAGGCAGACTCACCACTCACTGCCTGTGTGACATGTTCAAAAGGCCGTAAAATTGTTATTACAGAGTCCATGAGTCACCACTGTTCAGTCGTCATAGACATGGAGGCCCCGGAACTGTCACGGCTAGTGTGCATCACAAGATAGACTGATATGGCTTTGTATTCTTCATACAACCTCTTTGCCATGTAGAAAGTGGAGTTCCACTGAGTGACAACTTCCAGCTTCAAGCAATGCTGAGGGAGGCTGTTTTGTATCTGCAACTGCTGCAGCTGGTCACGGGCCTTTCCAGATCTTGAAAAGTGAGAGCAGATACGTTGTGCAATGGTCAGCATTTCCTTTATATCAGGGTGCTGCAGAAACTCCTGAACCACAAGATTTAAACAGTGGGCCATGCATGGAACACGAAAGAAACCACCATTCGTGATGCATTTCACCACATTTGACCCATTGTCACTTGCATGAACCCAGCTTCAGGGACAGAGGGTTTAGCCATTTGTCAATTTCAGTCAGTACCACGTCCAACATGTTCTCACCGGTGTGTGAACAGGTCACATTTCGCATAGCAATCGTTGCTGTCGAATTCCTGGGAGATTGCTACTGCGACAATCCACCTTACTGCACTGATTATTCACACTACCAACATCACAAACAACCCCCGGCACCTGCGCCCAGTGTGCAGTTATGCACAAATATGAACTACCCACTGTTTTGCCACTTGTCCACATATCCATACTTAAATGGATGAATGGAGAGGAGGAATGTTGAAGATCACGTCTTACTGAGTCGGACACAGTGCGGAACAACTCGGGGACAGCACGGGTAGAAAACTATGTCCTGGATAGGACTTTTCATTTTGGACAGGCACGTGCAGCAAACCACTGGAACCCAGAATTCTCCACAAAGGAGAAGGGCAAAAGATCAATTACCAGCATTTCTGCTATAGCAGCATTAAGTTCACGTGACACTGTATGATTCGGGGGGGTACTTCAGCTTATGCGCAAAAACACTCTGTAATGTGGGCTGACAAATGTTTTACATGGGGTGTGATCACAAATGGTTGTGCTCTGTGATGAATGGCATTGGCAGGGGGTGGAGTGTGGACATTTGATGAAGACGGTTGCACAGGTGATGATGACAAACACAGAAATGCTGTTATTTTGCCAGATTTGCCAACCAGGGTTGATGTACCACTTGCACTAGACATACTGCATTCACCACCATCACCACCACCACAACCACAAAAACTGTTACTTTCACCAGCATTGGACAACATTTCAAAGTCATTATGGTCCTCCACCTCATCATGCCTGTAGTAATCCTCTGCTCTTATTATCTCACTACTGCACACGTTTAATTTACTACTGGACTTAACAGTCATGGAAGGGGATAACATGCTCGCTATGGTTGCCGGTGACGAGGGTGAATGCCCCACTGTGGTATTAGCTGCCAGCTTGTGCTGGGTCCGCAGTGCCAATTGCCTATTCTTAAGATGTGTATGCTGTCCTCCTGTGCCCAGATGGCTCCCCTTTTTACCTCGACTCCCACGCACATGGCACTCCTGGCAGATTGCAACTGACTCATCATTTGCATCTTGAACAAAAAAATCCCAAACAAGGGATTGTGATGCTCTGCTTTTAACATGTCCATGATGTGGCTAATTTAAGTCCATTATTTTAAGCAGTGAAGTTGGGGGGGGCACGCGATGTTTCGGGCACAGCACACCTGGACTGCAACTGACCACCATGACTACCTATCATATTGATTACTGGGTCATCATCATCAAATAAAACTGTTAGATCACAAGTTTTTACAGGACGGGGATTCCTGCAAACAGACTCAGACACAGCCACTTTGAATTTCTTTTTCTCCGGTTCCCAACTGGGGTCAATTACATCATCATATTCATCAACGTCACACACATCCACATCTTCTGCTTGGATGCTAGCATGTGGACTGCATGTTGCAACAACAGCAACATCATCATCATCATCACATCCATCACCAGCATCTACACCACCATCACCTGATATTTTTTCACCACACTGTGAATCACTGCATGGAAAATGCGTGACATTAACTGCCATGGTGGACGGAATATCACATTGTATGCTGTCGCTGACATGATTATCAGAATCCTCAGGTTCAGTTACTGGGATGTTACTGGGAAGTATGACATCTTCTACACTGCCACTCACTTGCACTGCTTCACACTCAATATTTTTGGATATGGTACACTGGTCAGAATTAGAACTTGATGCAACAATGCTAATACTACCACCACCACTAACACCAGCAACACTAACACTACCGGCTGGGAAAACATCATCTCCTCAAACTATGAGTGAAGCTACTATTGGTCTGTAAAAAACATTGCAGGAGAAATACCTTTCCTCACATCAGCAATGCACTTCTGCGTCTGCGTACTATTACCACACCCACAGACTATCTTACTGCCAACATTGCCATGGTGAGAAACAGCTTTGCTTGCACATCTCTTTGCAGGCATTTTGGGGGATCAACCACAATATTATAACTAAATTCAGATTTTGATACGTTCACTCTCTGATTGGGGGGATGCTGGATGTGAAGCCAAAAAAACAACTGTAGCTTCAGCAACAGATAAGAAACTAGTCTGTCGTGCAATGAAAACAACTTCAGTAACCAGTGGTGCTGATGAGGTCACAAAAACAATCTAATCCGGTAAAAATTCCCTTTTGCACGTGGGGGTGGGGGGGGGCACTGACTGCAGTGCAGATTTTTGCTGCAGTACAAGCAGCAGAACAAAGAACAGATACCATGATCGCAGTACAAAATCAGGCAGCTGCAGTGGATAGCAGGTTCACACTGCTGCGCCTGCAATTACACTAGTCTGTGGCACAATAAAAGGTGTATTATTTGATGTCACGCAACACCGCACACACACTCTCACACACACACAGAACAGTTTGTCTACAATGCTGAATGAGTAATGTGTAGCAAATGCAAAAGTTCAGTACTATGCCACGTTACGTATTGTAATGTAAGCAACCTGAAATTGTGAACTGTTGCACCAGATCCACACAACAAACAGCAAGAAAAGTTCAACTATTACTGACAATATTACTGTGTGTACATTAACACAGTCAGTTATATAGAGGATAAAGTATGGGTCTGGGTGTGTAACGAGAATTTACACACACCTGAGGGGTTTGATGCTACATAAACACCGAGCGGCTTGAGGGGTTTATGTAGCATCAAACCCCAAGGGTGTGTGTAAATTCACGTTTACACAAACCCAGACCCATATTTTATTTTATATACTTGTTGGGTTTCTTTTTTTCGCCTCAGCAATTATATGAAATAAAAGAGGCTGCTGTGCACCGTAGTCCAACTATGGCATGATGCGCGGTCGCCTTTCACTTTTATTTCAAACATTTTGTGGGCAAGCCGGTAGCAAATGTGGTATATTTAAGTTTTATTACAATGTTATTTACGAGTGTCCGTGGCAGTTTGTATCCATGCTGGGTTTGCGGTTCTGGAGACAGTGACGAGAATCGAGGAAGTTCAAGCGGGCACATGTGCAGAGTGGGGGAAACCGCACACGTGTTTGCCATTATAAACGCTCCTTTGTAATGGCAAATTACACCACGGTTTCCCTATGAGAAAAAGAGGAAGCCATTAATTATATAAGAAAAATAGAAACATAGAAGTTGATGGCAGATAAGGACCGCAAGGCCCATCCAGTCTGCCCATTTCTTTTTCTACCTTATAAATGTGCCATCGTCCTTTGCTGTCAGTGGCCTGTCTATTCATACTCATCTGTATTGCTCCCTTATGCCTATCCCATGCCTGTTTGAAGCCCTGCACTGTATTCATAGCCACCACTTCTTGAGGTAGGCCATTCCATGCATCCACCACCCTTTCTGTGAAAAAGAACTTCCAAAAATATAACCAAAAAACAAAGAAATCACTATTTCTTCAACTTAGAACTACCTACACCACAGACAAACCCTTCCCCCAAAGCACACTTTCACTGTCTTTCACTACACACACTCAATGTTGTAAATTAACATTCAAAATCCACATAAAAACAAAAACACTTGATGATATCGGTACAGGAGGGTTTCCTACAATCGATGAACTAAAGTTGGAGCACCCAAAAAAAAGCAAAAATGCTTTTTGAACAGCTTTTAGAAGATTTCAATCACAGACAGCTATCAGAGCACACTGTCTCCTACTCCTTCCTACACATACTACCCCGAACTGAAGCTGTGCAGATCAATATAGAGCCCATGTGACCTGAAATCCCATGAATCACTGCAAAATTCGTCTTTGTAGCTCAAAAACAAGGTGAAGTGAGGCGAAATGCATTGTCCTCAATGCACTTCGCCTTAAATTTGGTGGAGTAATGGTCTGGGGAGGCGGAGTAACACGAAGTCATTGTTTCCAATGGACTTTGCATTCCTCATCATAATGTGAAGTACTCCGTTTCCCGTTGTGGAGCACTCTGCGAAACTGCCTTTGGTCCGCGAATCACTTTGTGGAGCGGATTAAGCCCACTTCGCCCACCACTAGTGACCATTTATGTTGTTTGTTGTATCCTTGACTGTAAGCTGGGTATCCTTGGACTGATTCTCTGGTACAGTCCCTCTGGAGGGTGGTCTGCAACAAAACTTGGGTAACTTTCTGTTCCTCCCATGAGGCAAACGGATCCAATTCTGGCACATCTCATCTTTTGAACACTATGTTTGGCACTTGCAGTTCCAGAGACCATTTGTGATTTCCTTGACTTATCCAGCTTAGGGAGCCTGTCAGGACACTGTCTTTTCCTGGCAGGTGCACTGTTGTTATTGTGGCACCCGATTAGTATTCCAAGTTCCTATGGATCTGGCACCTCTCTGTTTGTAACTTATTCACTCCACAGCAGTGCTTTGAGAATTTCACCCCTTGTGCCCTGTATACTCTTAAAGGTGATGGGAAATATTTTGACCTCTAGTTGTTCTTTTATTGGCTACCCACTATTCTGATATGTTTTTGGCCCTTTTGTTAAATTAATCATCTAATTTTGTTGCCTTTGTAACTACAGTATCCTGAATCCCTCTGTGCACATCAGTTGCTGTTCTGTTTTCATGCTGCCTGAACTTTCTGTGACATCAGAAACACCCATTCTAGGCCATTCAGATGAATAGCACTGAATGGGAGTTTCTGATGTCATAGAATAGGAACACAGAAACATAGAATTTGACGGCAGATAAGGACCGCTTCGCCCACCTAGTCTGCCCATTTTCCTACCTAATGGATAAGCTGCAGATCCTAGTTAACCAACAGCCTACTTTCTCCTACCCCGACTAGGACTGCCTCATGTCTGTCTCATGCATTCTTGAATTCCACCACTGTTCTTGACTCCATAACCTCCTCAGGAAGGCTGTTCCATGCATCCACAACTCTCTCCGGGAAAAAATACTTCCTCACAATTCCTCTGAGCTGTCCCCCCTCTATCTTCAAATTGTGCCCCTTGTTCTTGCACATCTCTTTTTCTGAAAGATACTACCCTCTTGGACTTTGTTGATTCCCTTGAGGTACTTGAAAGTTTCTATCATGTCCCCCCTCTCCCTTCTTTCCTCAAGGGTATACATATTAAGCTCCTTTAGTCTCTCTTCATAAGTCTCCTGGTGCAGACCCTGCACCATTTTGGTTGCCCTCCTCTGGACAGCCTCCACTCTGTCTATGTCTTTGCGGAGATTGGGTCTCCAGAACTGCACATAGTACTCCAGATGGGGTCTCACCAACTGTCTGTACAGAGGGATAACAACTTCCTGTTCTCTACTGTTGATGCCTCTCCCTATGCATCCCAGTATCACCCCAGCCTTCCTTACTGCCTTCTCACATTGCTTTCCCACCTTTAGGTCATCTGATATAATTACCCCAGGTCCCTTTCCATTTTTATTGTTATCAGTATCTCACTCCCCATTGTGAACTCTTCCCCTGGGTTTTTGTTTCCCAGGTGCATTACTTTGCACTTCTTTGCATTGAATCTAAGCTGCCATACATTTGACCATTCCTCCAACCTTGCCAAGTCCCTTCTCATCCTTTCCACTCCATCTTGTGTATCAACCCTGTTGCAGATCTTTGTGTCGTCTGCAAAAGAGACATTCTTTTCCTTCCAGTTCCTCTGCAATGTCACTTATAAAGAGATTAAAAAGGACCTGTCCCTGTACTGAACCCTGCGGTACCCCACTAGTAACCCTCCTTTCTTCACTGTGGACTCCGTTTACTACTACCCTTTGCATCCTGTTGTCCAGCCAATATTTTATTCAGGCTACCACCTTGGGACCCACTCCAATGCTGGCTAACTTGTTTATTAATCTTTTGTGTGGGACTGTATCAAATGCCTTGCTAAAATCTAGGTAGGCCATGTCCACAGCCCCTCCCTGGTCTACTACTTTGGTCACCCAGTCAAAGAAATCTATTAGATTCGTCTGACACGACCTTCCCACTGTGAATCCATGCTGCCTTGGGTCCTGTGCCCCACTGGCCTCTAGGTACTCAACAATTCTTTCCTTCAGAAGTGATTCCATCATTTTCTGTACCACTGAGGTCAAACTAACTGCTCTGTAGTTTCTTGCCTCTGCCCTGCTCCCACTTTTGTGAAGAGGAATCACATCCACCATCCTCCAGTCCTCAGGTACCACCTCATCCTCCCATGATTTGTTAAAGAGAGTAGTCAGCGGTGTCACTAGTTCTACCCTTAGTTCTTTTAGAATTCTTGGGTGAATCCCATCAGGCCCCATTGCTTTGCCCAACTTAAATTTTACTAGTTCTTTCAGAACCCTATCTTCTGTAAATGGACTGATATAGACCACCGTCTCCAGAGTGTTTCTCTTGTTTGGTTTAGGTACCTTCCCCTCCTCTTCCTTTGTGAATACTGAGCAGAAATATTCATTCAGTATCCCTGCTTTTTCACTGTCACCCTCTGCCCCCATTCCCTCCCCTTTGTTAAGCCTCAGTATCCCTCCCTTGGTCTTTCTTCGTTCCCTAATGTACCTATAAAAGGTCTTATCCCCCTTCTTAACAGAGTTGGCTATCCTTTCCTTGGTTTGGGCCTTTGCTATTCTGACTGCCTTCCCTGCCTCTTTCTGCTTTAATTGATAAAGTTTTCTGTCCAGGTCCTTCTGTGTTTCCTTATATTTCCTGAATGCTATCCTTTTCTCCTTAACCTTCCATGCCACCTCTTTTGAGAACCATAGCATTTTTTCCTTCATTGGGTTTTGTTGATTTGCTTCACACAAAGGCTTGTTGCCTCTGTGATGGCTGTTTTGATTACTCCTCATTGTTCCTCCACCCCTCCTTCTTGCCTGTTTGCTAGTGCTTTTCTGAGGCACTCTCTCATTTTCCCAAAGACAGCCCTCCTAAAGTCCAATACTCTTGCTTTTGTATGGCTTGACTCTATGGCTGTGTTTATCGTGAACCACACTGTTTGGTGGTCGCTTGTTCCCAGAAGGCTACCCACTTCTAAATCCAAGATTCTTTCTCCGTCCCCATTTGAGAGTACCAGATCTAAGATTGCTCCCTCCCGAGTGGGTTCCAATACTAGCTATCTGAGGCTTGCCCCTTGTAGGGCATCAAGAATGACCCTGCTCTTGGATGTGCCTGCAGCAAAGGTGCTCCAGTTAACATCTGGCATGTTTAGGCTCCCCATCAACAATATCTCCCCTTTTTCTGCCAATCTAAGGATGTCTTCTATCATTTCCTTGTCCATTCCCTCCCACTGAGATGGGGGTCTGTATACAACCCCCATGCGGATTGTGGTGCCATTTCCTATCTCCAGGGTGACCCAGAGTGCCTCATCTGCTCCCTGTTTACTCTTTAGTTCTGTTGCTTTGATCCCTTCCCTTACATAGAGAGCTCCTCCTCCTCCTCCTCTTTTACCCTCCCTGTCCCTCCTGTAGATTGTGTATCCTAGGATGTTGACATCCCAGTCATGGTTCTCTGTGTACCATGTTTCTGTGACTGCCACAATATCCAGGCATCCCTCTTCCATCACGGCCACTAGTTCAGGGAGCTTGTTACACAGACTATGGGCACTGGTACTCATCACCCTCCAATTTTTGATGGCCTTACCCCTTTTAGCCCCATCCCTGTCCTTACTGCCTTTGCCTTTTTTTGCATTTACCTCTGTCCTGCTCCCTAATGACTTCTCTACCTTGATGTTTACCTCACTAATTACCATGTTTTATATGGGGAGGCTGGGATTTCCCTGCTCCTTTTCAGTGCCTCCCCCCTTGGCTAGTTTAAATGCTTGCCAATGAAGCATTTAAACCTATCGCCTAGGATCCTGGTTCCCCCCAGACAGATGCAGACCATCGCACCAGTATAGGCCTGCATCCCTCCAGGTGTCTCCCCAGTCCCCAGTGAAGCCAAAACCCTGAGCTCCACACCAGTTTTTCAACCATTCATTGAATTCCATGGTGTGGAGTACCCTAGCATCACCCTTGTCACAGACACGCAGCACCTCTGAGAATGTTACCGTATATGCTACTTGTCTAAGGCCCCTCCCCAACTCTATAAACTCCTCTTGCACTGCTCTGATCCCATTCCTAGCCAGGTCATTTGTCCCTAGGTGGACAATGACATCCAGCTCCCTCCCTCGTGCAGCTGCTCCTATGATCCTGAAGATGCGCTTCCAGTCCCTCCAAGCCATGGCGCCATTCAGGCACCTTACCTCCCTCTCCCCTTCCTCCCCACTTCTACCCCCCAATGATTGTGTCCCCCGCCAGGAGTTGTTTTCTTCCCCTGTGGGGTCCTGTGCCACCCTCCTGTGGGTCTCCTTTGTGGAGGTTTCCAGCATCCTCCTTGGTCTCCACTGCAGGTGCCTCTATAGAGGAACCTCCATCCACCAGAACAGTGTATGAATTGTGTAGAGGTACAGCTGGAGGGATGCACCTCTGTTCTACCACCCTCTCCTTCCCTGAGCCCACCTTGGTTCAGCCGCTCCTCTTTCTTGGCAACCTCTGAGGTAGCGGCAGTGGCCCTGGTGGTCCCTGGTTGGGGGAGAAGGTTTCACAAATCTTAACCAGGTCAACCTGGAGATGGGCAATCTCCTCCTCCTTCAGACCAGAGAGGTGTCTGCAAATAGGGCAGCATCACAGTCTCCAGAATGTCTCCCGGAATGCTGCCAGCCCACAGCCATTGCACTGCACCACTCACATCATGTCTTATTTTGTGTCACCTCTCCTGTTTCTTTGTATGCTTACTCTCTCTCCTCTCCTTACAACTCTCACCCTTCCTGTTCTGGGACAGCAACTTCCTGTATTCTTCAGTAGTCTCCTTCTTCCTTGCTCAGAGTCAGACCACCAGCAGCTGGGGGGGGGAGAAGAGCTACTTTTTTCCTTCAGGGTTGACAAAACAAATGTTTTTCTATGATCCTTCCCTTCCTAATGCCAAACAGGAAGTTCCTGTTGTCAGTCAAATCTAGTGGCTATAAAAGTAGAACTGGCTTAAGGTGAGAGGGTGGAGGGGTGGGATGGAGGGCAATTAGTAAGAAAAACTGTAGCTTTTTTAGTTAGCTGCCTTCTGCTCTACAAGCAAGATTTCTGTCTTCCAAAAGCTAGCAGCAAGAAGTTGTAATTGGAGTCATCTGCTTTTCTACTGCCTAAGCCACACCCCCAATTAACCTCTTTCCCCTCCTACTAATTTAGCAAAGTAAGTTGATACAGTACCCTTCCCAACACAGAAACACAAATTGACTTTCTTTCATTTTTTTTTACCCTAAATGAGACCCCCTACTTCTAATAAAGTATCTGTTTGCTTAATCCCAACAGGCACTGACTCCTGCTGAGACAGAAGTGTTAAATTAGTAAGAAAAATGGTAGCTTTTTTAGTTAGCTGCTTTCTGCTCTACAAGCAAGATTTCTCTTAGAATGTCTTAGAAATATGAAAATCAAGAGCAGTAGCTGGTGAGGAGAGTGGAACTCAATGTAGATCTGAAGGCATCCCAAAGCTAGATTACTTATTTATCAAAAAATAATCAAAGCATATCAGAATACATAACTGGCATGGAAAGGAAGATGGAAGGGCAGTTAACTATGTAAAAATTATTTCCTAACTCCTTTAACACTGCATCCTGGGCCTTTCTAAGCAAAATGAAACCATAATTACCATACCACAAACAAATGCGAATACCTCATGAACCGTAAACAAAGTACGAGTGGCAAAGTTGTTCAGCACAAAACTACCTTTCTAATGGTGCTATGCAATGCATTATAAGCAATTCCTTTTTTTTTTATATATACTAGCCGAAATAGCAAAAAAAGGATTTTTTTTTCAATAAACAAAAGCAACATAAACCATTTGGGGGGTATGTAACATATCAACACCAAATTAAGTATCCATACATTAGAAGCAAGTAAAAAAGTAATTTTGTACTAAAAAGTAATTTCTCTAATATAAAACATGTTTTTTCCCCCATTTTATTCAAGGAGCTTTGGTGAGGCTTGAGGGACAAATGTCGACCATACACACCATACCATAAACAAATGCGAATAACTCCTAAAGTATATGTGATGCACACAAGGTATGAGCGGCAAAGTTGTTCAGCACAAAATTACCTTTCTAACAGTGCTATGCAATCAAGTCTAATCAATTCAGTTTATTTTTTATACAAGCTGAAATACCAAAAAAGTGTGTTTTTGCAGTAAAAAAAGCAATGTAAACCATTTCTTGGTGGAAAATACGTAACATGGTATCCATAATATTTGTTCAGTAAGCCCTATCTCGATTGGCTGGCAAGTAATACAGAGACATAGTGTCAAGGATTACAGATGTGTCCAGGACAAACAGGAAGTCCTTTACTGCTGACTGAAGTCATTGTGGGGGACAAAGGAGGTGATTTGGGCTGCCACCTACAGGCATTTCCCGGAGGTAAAGATACATGTTATTGTTTTGTCCATCTTGATTTGAACACCTTTGTCCTTGCCAATAGTTAAATTGGAAATGTTTAGGTGGAGGAACTCTCTCATCTAGATTTCTAGGTGGTGGAACTTTCCTACAATGGTCAATGGAGAAAGATGACAAGAGGTGGTGGAAGTGTCATACACTTTTTTAAGAGGTGGTGGAACTGAGTTCCTGTGGGCTCCTGCTCAGTTTAACCCTTGGTCCTTGCAATGTGGAGAACAAAGACTGCATTTACAGTAACTGGTATTCTGCAAACTGCTTCAATGGGTGCATGGGCCCCCAGAGTTAGATCAGCCAGGAGCTGGTCTGATGGCCCATGTGCCATTTTTAGTACCGTGGCTAGCTGTGAGATGGTCCATGACCCCCTACTGCAGCTGTGCTAGTGGATGTCTGCAGCCATCCTGCACCCATCAGCTGTCCCAACACTGGTGGAGCTGTGGTTGGTGCCCTCCAGTGCTCTCCGGTGCCAGTCACACAACTGCTCCACTCCATTCCCAGTCCGTGGCACCAAGGCAATTTTGCCCTGTCCCAGTTCAAGGTCTGCCACCACCCTCACCCCAACCCACCTCATCCTGCCCTCCAGGGGCCCAGGAGCCCTGCCAGCCTTTGGATACACAGCTAGTGGGTCCCTGCCATGGCTGCCACTGCCAGGACAGCTTGCAGCAAACTTGGGGACTTTGATGCCGGGACCCTGATTCTTTGAAAAATCTGCCGTAGGGTCCCTGGCTCACATGAGTTTGTGGCAGGTGGGGGTTCAGTGTATGGTGCACTGCTCTAAGGGGGACTTAGAAAATCGGGCACACTATCTTTTCCTGGAAGGTGCACTGTTCTTATTGTGGCACCCAATGAGTATTTTAAGTTCCTGTGGATCTGGTACCTCCCTGTTTGTTTAGATGATACATTGTTATTGTTTTGTACATCTTCATTTGGACAGCTTTGTCTCTGCAACATGGAGAAGAAAGACAGCAATTACAAGAGCATTGTCAAAGCTCCAATAGGTTTATGTGCTCCTTGCATTCCTGTGTGTTCCAGACACCACTTAGTGCTTTGTCCTCCAGAAGTCCTCCCCAACCCTGTAGTGAAGCATCTGCTGTGAGGACCCTTGTGGAGACACCTGCAGGAAGAAGATACTCTCCCTGAGTTTTTTTAATTTGATTTGACAAACATTTTTTTGTACTTTATGTTTATTGGATTATAAAGCAGAACTTGGCCAAAAAGCCATTATATTACTGATATGCATGTATGACACACCATTCACAAGAATAGTTGAACACTCATTTTAGCAACAGGCATATACAAGTAGTGGTGGGCGAAGTGGCCAAAATTTGCTCCGTGGAGTGATTTGTGGAGTAACGCAGAATCCGTGACATGCTGCAACACGAAGCGGAGTATTTCACATTATAATGAGGAATGCGAAGTCCATTGAAACCAATGACTTTGCGTTATTCTGCCTTCCCCAAACCACTTCTCCACCAATTTTAAGGTGAAGTACATTGAAGTCAATGTACTTCACATCATTTCATCTTGTCATTGAGCTCCAAAGCAAATTTTGCAGTGCCTCATGGGATTGCAGGTCACATGGGCTCGAGATTGTTCTGCACAGCTTCAGTTCTGTGTAGTGTGTGTGTAGTGGAAGATGGAGACAGTTTGCTCTCAGATCACTGTGATTCAAATCCTCTAAAAGCTGTTAAAAAGCCTTTTTGAGACCTTTTTTTTGCTCAAAATTTAGTACATCGATTGTAAGAAATGCTCCTGTGCTCATATCATCAGGTGTTTATTGTTTGTGTGTGGATTTTGAATGTTAATTTAGAACAGTCAGTCTGTGTACTGTGAAGTGTGCTTTGGGGAGGGGCATCTGTGGTGTAGGTAGATTAACTGGGAGAAAAAGGCAGTCTTTCTATTTTGGTTATATTTTTCTTGTATAACTGTGTTAATGTACACACAGTAATATTTTCAGTAATTCTTGAAATTCTTTTGCTGATTGTTGTGGTGCAGCAGTGTATAATTTCAGTTTGTTTAAAACATTTGGTTATATTACTAAAGATTTTCAATTTGCTACGCATTACTTGTAGTGTGTGTGTTGTGTGTGTGTGTGCACACAATGCGTGCCATTAAATCAGACACCTTTTATTGTGCCACAGAGTAATTAGAGCAGTGTGAACCTGCTATCCACCACACCTACATCAATTTTTTATACTGCTTTGTGGTATCTTTACCGGTAGTGGACTGTTACTGCCGTGCACTACCCCCCACAACTGGCAAAAGGTATTCTTTTCCAGATTTGGATTTGTGACTTGTGAGCACTGGTTAGGTGTTGTTGGGCCTTTGTGTCTGCATCTCTCGAGTGCACAGTGCAATCTTAATCTGTCTGTGCATTTGCACTTTGCAGTACACCATTAATTCAGGCAGACTCTGCATTTCTTGTTACGCTCTCATTTCACTTCATCAACACTGGGGAATTTTCTGGACACACGACAGTAGCATTTTGTGGATGCACATTAATTCTGGTGACTGTGTGTGACCACTGCATACATGACTGAGTACAACATTAATTGTGGGAGACTTTGCATTTCTTCTTGTGCTATCATTTCACTTCGTCAGCACTGGGGAATTTTCTGGACACAAGACAATAGTATTTTGGGGATGCACATTAATTCTAGTGACTGTGTGTTACTACTGCGTGCATGACTGAGTGTGCCATAAATTTCTTGTTATGCTCTTATTTAATTTCATCAGCACTGGGGAATTTTCTGGACACAAGACAGTAGCATATTGGGGGATGCACATTAATTCTGGTGACTGAGTGTGACCACTGCACACAAGATTGAGTGCACCATTCATTCTGGGAGACTTTGCATTTCTTGTTATGCTATCATTTCACTTCGTCAGCACTGGGGAAATTTCTGGACACAAGACAGTAGCATTTTGGGGATGCACATTAATTCTGGTGACTGAGTGTGTGAGGGGCTGCCAATATTGTTGTCACTCCTCCTTATTTGGCATTAAGGCGGAATGACAATCCAAAGTAATAATTACAAGGCGAAGTAAGCCTTTTGCTTTGGCCATTCCGTGTAGCGGAGTGACAATGTGAAGTGGCCACTTCGCGTTTACTTCGCCAGCGGAATTTAATTTCGCTGCATCTCTATATACAAGTCAGTATTATTCGATACAACATATGGGGTACCACCACAAAAAGTTCCATAGTTGCAGAAAGTAAACTGTCCAAATAATCACAGGAGCATAACCAAGCCATGACTGTGGGATATCCTGTAAAATGAAACAAGAATAAAAAGAAAACATTTGTCTACTTGACTTCATCTAGTCATTATTCCCACAAACTGATACAAGGGTAAACAGGGAAAAATAGTGTATTGAACACTCCCACTATAGAACTCAGTAATGAGACCCCAGGGTAAACAACATTTTGCACTGTAAACAACAAGAGTTAAACTGTCAAGTCCCTCTTGGATTATGATATATCAAACAGTAACATTATCTGCCATTAATCATTTTGGTCAGAAGATAGTTGCACCTCTAACAGTTCCCGGGTTAGAAATCCAAGTTAGTAAATGGTTAACTGCAATTGAAATCAATAGCCCATAACTCCAGAAAAAATAGAGGATCCACACCACCGCATGATAACATTCCTACATGGTCAGTACCAGAACAGTATTTGCATTGACCAAGCAATCTCAAACAAAGAAAGCAGTGGACAAAAGTTAGTCTAACTGAGGAAACCCGTATGAAAAGTCATATACCATGCACCTGGTTAGAGCTCTCACTCTTCTCTTCCACACCATCTTGTCTCTCCTTGTGCACAACTTTCTCTCGATGAAACTCTTTGACGATCCATTCCACGCGTTTTTTTTCTTTGGTAGGATCATTAAATTGATATGTTTTATTTCCATAGGTGATCCAAAGTTGGGCTGGTGCCAATAATGAGTGCATGACTCCTAAGCTCCTCAATTGTTGGTGGAGGAGAGCAAACAACTTATGGTGGGTCCTTGTTGCATAGGACCAATTTGGAAACAGTTTAATGCTGTGTTCATCTAAGAAGACTGGAAAGTTCGCTCACGCCAAAGCTAGAATCATGTCCCATATCTCTGAACCTGCAGTCACCACCAAAAAAGGTCGATAAACATCTCCGGAGCCTTGTGCTCAGCTAAAGTTCACTCTAAAATCTTTCCGGATGTAGTCCAGATCAAAAGAGTACTCCTCAGGCAGAACATTAATTAACCATGATTGAATATATGTTAATGGATCATCACCTTCAGAACCTTCAGGTAGCCCCACTACATGAATATTCATAGCTCTCTGTACATTTTCTAGGGTCTCCAAGCATGTTCAGAGGTGTGCTGTTTCAGAGGTCATCTTGCTGAAGGTGGCTTGGGTATGGAGGGAGTGATCATTCGTCTCTTTATCTGTTGCCACCTCTTCTCCAATCTTGGTATCTTGAGCACCCATATGGTTGAGAATTTTTTTAATTTTCTGATCCATCGACTGCACTGCTTGTAACACAGAGTCCCAAGGTGGGGCCTCTCCCGGCCCACTTGAGCAAGTTAAACTTGGAGGATCTGACACAGTTCTTTGTGCCTGTGGTGGTAGCGGGGTCTGCTTCTGTCCCTGGCCTCCCGCAGCCCCTTTCTGTCTTCCCATATTCAAATTTGGTATCAATAGACTCAGGCGATACAGCGCTTTCCAAAGCTGTCAAATAAATTTGCAGTATACACCTTAAATCTTCTGAAAATAGTAGTTTTTAGCGAGTTCTACTACAGCAGTGTCAAAACATGTCCTGTCATGGGCTTAGCTCTCTAGTGCCCCTGCCCCCAAAAATTTATTTTTATTCAGGAAACAATCTTTAGATGAAATGACCTCTATTTTCAATAAGAATGCCATTTCTCATTTACACAAGACAGTACAAACATTCAGTTACACAATAACAGTAAAACATTAACATTATCATTATTGTACAGTACAAATGAAATTCATTTGCAACAGTTGTAGGATACCCCAAAAGTCTTTCTTAGGACTGATTGAAATTCTTTCACAGAATTTTTAACTTTTATATCAATAGGAATCGTGGTCCATGTTTTAGCCAGACTAGTTTGTAGCATCATATCTCCAAATCTGTTATAGACCCGTGGACAAGAAAACATCATCTGATCTCTAAATGAATATCTTGAATTTATTTGATCTCTCAATAGTATCAGGTTTCTCAAAGGATGTATGGTTTTAGAGTGTAGCAGTTTGAAACACCATGACCACCAGTTTAGTTGTCTTTTATCTTCTAGTTTTAGCCAATTTAGTGCCTGATAAACTAAACAATGATGTGTTCTGAATTTGTTTGAATTTGCAAATCTGGCCAATCTATAATATGCTTGGTAAATTTTCTTTAACGCAATTTTTGGGGCATTCCTGTATACTAACACTCCATAGTCCAAAACTGGGATGAGCAATTGCTGTGTTAACTTTAATTTGGCCTCTTCAAGTAAACTATTAGAGATCTTCCTAAATGCTCCCAGTTTCTGATTTATTTTCTTTACAGTCATATTAATATGCTCTACATATGATAGTTTCTTGTCCACAAATACACCCATATGTCTATAGCTTTCTGTATTTACTAGTTCTTTTCCATTTAAAAATGTGATATCTAGTATCTTTCCCTCTTTTCTCTTAGCTCTATTTTGAAAGTATGTACAATATTCTTTATTTTCATTAACAACCCAGATTCCTGAAACCAGTTTTCCATTCTGTGCAAATCTTTCTGGAGCCTATATTCAAGTGTTCCTCGGCTGTCGGCAGATGCCACCAGAGCAGTGTTGTCTGCATACAGCCCTATCTCATTTTCTTTTATTACTCCTGGTAATCTATCTACAAACATATTAAAAAATAGAGATCCTAAAATGAAACCTAGAGGAACCCCCCCATTTGTTTTCCTCAAGATTGAATTCTTAGTTCCTACTGATACACACTGCTTCCTATTTATTAAATCAGACTTAAACCATGCTAAAGGTTCTTGATGGACTCCCATTTCATACAACCAGTGCAGTAATAATCTATGATCTACCTAATAAAATGCTCTACTGATATCCATGAACATGGCCCCAGTTTTTTCTCCCCTATTCACAGGGGGTGCTACTAGATTATCAAAACCTACTAGGGCCATTTCCATGGAGCTCCCTAATTTAAATCAATGCTAGTTATTTGTAAGCAAATTATGCTGCTATAGATATTGGTATAGCTATCTGTGGACAAGCTTTTCCAGAATTTTTGACATTGGCCTATAGTTTGTTGGACTTGGGGAATCCCCACCTTTGAAAATGGGGACTATTTTCCCCAATTTCCAAACATCAGGAAGTACAGTGGTACGCAAGCTTTCTTTAAACAGTTATGTAACAATTAGTGCCAGTTCATCTGCTCCTAGTTTTAAAAATTGTGGTCCAAGTTAATCTATTTCCCCCACTTTATCAGTCTTTAAGCTATTTAATTCCTTTTTAACCTCTTTAACAGTTATTAGTCTAAATCTGAATCATTGCTTATTATCTACTACTGAATCCTTTAAGTTTTGTGTAATGTCTTGTATTGGGATATCTGTGTTATTTGTTTTAAGATCAGGTAATCCAAACTTCAGTACCTATTTAACATGTCAGTTACCTGTTTTTGATCATCTATGATTTCTTTACCTTCAGTTAAATTGGTACAAGGTTGTCCTTCAGTTAAATTGGTAAACATGGTTGTCCATGTCCTCATGTCCTTCCACCATGCCACAGCCTCAAACAATTTTAGGTGACTGGCACTGGATGGTCCAAGGAGGTTGTCTTTTGTTGCCAGTGCCATCTTAAGTGGTACTGAACATCTCTCATTTGTAGCTGAGCCCATGACACAATAGCTGCCGAAGCCATGGGGCCTAGGAGCTTCAGCAATTCCTGTGCAGTCTTTCTTCGGCCTGGCAGGAATGAGTATGCACACTGAACAAGGCCTTTTGCCCTGTTCAATGGGACATAAGCCATCCCTTCCATTGTATTCATCTCAGCTCCTATGAACTCCAGCACCAGGCTAGATTTTAAGGGTAATTTTTACAGGTTTAGGAAAAACTCCAATTTTTCTAGTGTACTCCTTACCACCTTTATGGAGTGAACTGTCTCCTCCTTTGTTTTCCCACTTTTGAGCCAGTCATCCAAGTAAGGGAAAACAACCAAACCTTTCCTTCACAGATGTGGTGCCACTATGGCTAGGCACTTTGTGAACACCCCTGGCACTCAGATTAGGCCAAATGGCAGTGCCAAGAATTGATACTGTCCAGTGCCCAATCAGAATGTCAGATACTTTTTTTGTGGCTGGGTCACCCTGCTGTTCAGAGACTCACCTGTGTTGGCAGATTCCTTTTACCACTCTGTGACCCACAATCTCCCCCTTCCCCCATGCCCACCAATACTCTAATGTTCTATTTTTTTTATTGTGGACTGTTACTCCTTATAATAAATATAACATGCAGTTATATCCCCCCACTAAATCATAAGCCCACCCCAAAGAAGCCACAATGCCTACCTCACCCATATTCAAAAAAGCACCTCTCCATTGCCAGTGTTCATGTAGATGCTGACTGCCTTAATTATTCCTTTTCTTGTCTTATTTCCAGTCATAAGCGTAAATAGGGGGAGGCAGAAGCTGGCCATAACCCCCTATTCAGTGCCTGATGTTCACTGTGTTCCCAATTCACTAATATATGGCAGCAGATTGATGTACTTAGTACAGTATCAGTGACTGCCATTAGAATTTATCAGAGGGGATCCATTCTGAGTCACGGATTGAAGTGACACTGGCATATTGCCTACAGTGCATTTGGAGACACTTTGTGGTTATTCTCAAACCTAAGATAAATATTACAGAGTACATAGAAACATAGAACTGTTTCAGCAGAAAACATCCACTTGATCCATTAAGTCTGCCTAGTAGTTCACTGCCTAATCTGTCTCTGTAGAACCTAGCTCATCTCTGGTGACCCTCCCTGTCTATTACTAATATTTCCCACATCTATCCCACGCATGCTTGAAGCCTCCCACTTTTTTCACCTCTATCTTTCTTGCTGGCAGTATGTTCCAGGTGTCTACCACCATTTCAATGAAGTATTACTTCCTTTCATCCCTCATGAACTTCCCCCTCTCCAGCTTCATCTCATTCCCCACTGTACTATTGCTCATTCTCATTTGAAAGAGACTCCCTTCCTGCATGCAGTTCACCACTGTGAGGTTCTTGTAGGTATGTATCATGTCTCTACCTGCATTCCTCTCTTACAGAGTGTACATGTTTAGGTCTCTTAGTCTCTCCTCATAGGGCTTCTTGTGCAACCACAACATTTATGTTGCCTTCATCTGGACTGCATCCATTTTTTCTATGTCCTTTCTGCTGTGTGACATCCAATACTGTATACAGTTCTCCACGTGCTGTCTCATAAGTAAGCAATACAGTGGCAATACCATCCCCTCCTTCTGCTGGACATACTTCTCCCTAGACACACCAGCATCCACAATGCTTTGTGACACTGCCCTGCCACTTTCAGTTAATCAGTTATGATAACTACAAGGCCATTTTCCTGCTTAGTCAATGTAAGTAACTCCCCCCACCATATACTTAGCTTCTTTGTTCCTATGCCCTATGTGTATGAATTTGTACATTTTTGGCATTATACCACAGCTGCCATGCCATCAACCTCTCTTCAAGCTTCCCATGATCCATGTGCACTCTCTCTACCCCCACCTGAATGTCCATCATAGTATGAATTTTGGAATTATCCACAAAAATGCATACCTTCAATTCCTGTTCCTCTGCACTGTAAATTATGAAGACATTGAAGTGGACAGGTCCCAGTTATGATCCCTACAGCACCCCACTGGTCACTCTCACATCGTTTGAGTGAGTGCTGTTAACCAATACCATCTGATACCTATCTGTTAACCACTCTCTAACTCAATTAACCACTTTTAATCTCACCTCAAGGCTGCTCTTTCTTTGTCAGTCACCTGTGCGGCACAGTGTCATTGGCCTAGTTAAAGCCCTGACAGGCCATGTCCATTGCCCTCCCCTCATCTATTTCACTGGTCACATAATCAAATAAATCCATTAGATTTGTCTGTCTTTCAGCCCCCAAACCCCACCCCTGCCCATGAATCCACTCTGCTTTTGGTTTTGCGTTACTGATATATAACAAGCATTTGTTAATGCTGAATGTTGCTTGCTTGTATGTGCTGTGTAGGTATTTGGAAGTCAGTGGAGTGCAAATATTGAAAATTTGCAAACTTACGAGCGTGCGTAGGAACTATGCAACGCACGCTTGTAAATCAGTAATTTTTAGGAAGTTTGTCACCAAATTTTCAATATAGCCATTTTAAGACCTCTGCTCATGAACAGTGTCACTGTGATTTTCTTAATGTGTCCCATACAGTGATTTCACACACCGACTGCACCATTGTGTGCTACATGGGCGGAAACATGTTTTGGGTGAGATGTGAAAAATGACAGCTGTACTGCTCATAAGGAGGTGTGGTAAAATGACAATGTTGAAAATCTGGAGTGAAAATATTGAAAATTCGTGACAGTCATTTTTAGGAATTTTCCACCAAATTTTCAACATAGGCTTTTTGAGAGCCCACCTTATGAACACTGGCAGTGTCATTTCATTAATCAGTGCCGAAAGGTGATTTTGTGCAGTGACTGTGAAATCACCCTTCAGGCCCGATTAACACCATGACAGTGAGAGCATTCATGAGAAGGGGTCCCAAAAACCCCATGTTGAAAATTTGGTGCAAAAATTCCAAAAAATGCCTGAGATATGGAGCAAAGTTGAAAAAACCCTATTTATTACATTATACAGCTTACCAGCATTTCCTCAGTTCATGGTCGGCTTTGAAGAGTGCAGACGTGTTCCTGGTCCACCGAAGATCATCGGCGCTGGAGTCTGGAGGTAAGTATGGGGTGAGGGGGTGTGGGAGGCAGGGTGTGCAGTGGGTGGGTGCGGGTGGGGGCAGAGCAGTGAGGACTGTTTTTGTGTTTCAGGGTTTGTTTTTTTTAAAAAAGGATGACGATGCAGGACGTTTGCCATGCTGGGGTGGGCTCCCAGCATGGCACGAGGACGGCTATTTAAGAGAGGCGTGGAGCTGATGGGGGATTGGGCACCCTGTCGGCGATAGCATCTGTTGCCATGCTGGGGTGGGCTCCCAGCGTGGCACCCTGTACTCTCTGGGGGGGGACAATGGAGACGATGGGGGATTGGGCACCCCCGTTGGTTATACGATATGTAGCCACACTGGTGGCACCCAGTGTGGCATGTGGAATTCTGTTTGATGGGAGCGCAGCACTGCCGACGGGGGATTGGGCACCCCCATCGGCTATACAGTGTGTGTGTGGGGGGGCGAGCAGGCAGTATGCTTGCGTGTGTGTGTAGGGGAGCATGCATCAGCAGGTGATATCTTATCACTACTCACTGAAGAGTAGGTCCCCCTTTTGACTTTACTCCACTGCATTTTCGACTGCTGTTATAGACAGCTCCAGCAGCCATTGGAGAACTGAGGCCGCACCTGCAAACACACTGACTGAATTGGAAGAGGGCTGCCACACCTCCAAAAACTTGGATGATGGCACTACGTTTCTTGCACATGCGTGCAAGCAACATAAAAATGAAAAAAGAAATATTGTTTTTAATGGTGAAGCTGCCAACATTATTGGAATTTTAAAATGTAAGAAAAGGTATAATCTACCATGTCTTTTAAAAAATATTCATCGGAGCTATACCCCCAGACTCTCCGAACATGGAATACTCTGTCCATTATTTTATCCGCATTCATTGTTTATGGACTCTGTGCACGCTTCTGTTCTCATAAACAAACCAGTATCACAACTACACCAATCTGGTTTGTACTTTCATGATATAAAGGTTTTGTTTCTTGGTCAGGAATGAATTAAGGACTGATGCAGCCCATGGCTTTCTGCATCATTAATTGTCCTGATATCAGTCCTTTGACTCTCAACTGATATAGAAGATGTTGCAGATCCTCACGTGGATTGCATATTTCTATACTGCTGTTAGGCAAACCATGTGTACTAAGTTCAAATGTCTGCATGCACTTGAATTCTGATGAATAGGATACATCAATTGTCATTTAGACTGTAACTGTCACTCTATCTTTTTTAAAAAAATTTAATTTTGTTTTCCTTTTTTAATTTTTAATTTGCATATCATAGTATAATTTTGATCTCATTATAACATACTGAAGATGATAACTTATGTGTGGTTTGTCATGGCACACTTCTATGTTTATATTTATTGTAGAGATGCCATACTGCTGTGTTACTTGGTGTAAAAATGGTTCATTGTTTGGATGGAATTTTTAGTGTTTCCCAAAGGACTAGTATCACTGTCATGAATGGACAGTAGCTTTGTGAAGACCAGACTGGCTTCTAACCACACATTCTGTTGTTTGTTCTGATCAGTTCATTAGTGATCAATTTATGATTGATCCAGTTGTGTTGGAAAGTGTACGATTTAAACAGGCCATAAAAGGTTAAGAAACACAATCATTCCATCAGTGTTCTCTTAGTTTGATGGAAAAACACCTCAGTTATTTAATGTGTCAGTTGAAGATGTAACACATGAGGTACAGTATGTTAATAATGGAGTGTCATACAGACTTAATTGTAATGGATAAGTAGTACAGCAGTCGTATACTTTTGAATAATATCAAATGTCATAATGTTCATTTTGATTCTGTGATACATGTAATAAAGCATGTTTGTGGAACATAGGAATTGTGTCAGCAGATGGGGACCACATGATCCACCTAGTCTGCCCATGTTTCTGCCCACCTCCGTATTTAGACTGCACCTTGATGTGTCCACAATGTCTATCCCATGTGAGTTTGAACTCATGCAATGTCTTGAATTCCACCACCTCCAGAGGTAGGCTGTTCCATGGGCCTATTACCCTTTCTGTAAAGAAGTACTTCCTGAGGTTGCTTTTGAACCTGCCTCCCATCAGACACAAGTTTTGCCCCTTTGCACATGCATCCGTGTTTTGTTGGAAGAGGTTTCCTGCTTGTGTTGAGTTGATTCCCATAACATACTTAAAAGTTTCAATCATGTCCCTTCTGTTTCTTCTCTGCTCAAGGGTGTACATATTTAGTTCCCTGATTTTTGTCTCATATGGCTCACAATGCAGTCCATTTAGTATCTTTATAGCCCTTCTCTGTTCCGTCTCCAGGTGGTCTATGTCTTTTTTGAGGGTGGGGCCTCCAAAACTGACCACAGTACTCTAAATGTGGCCTCACCAGTGACCTGTAGAGAGGAATGATAACTTCACTCTTTCTACTTGTCATTCCCCTACCAATGTAGCCAAGGATGCCACTCACCCTCTGTGCTGCCTTTTCACACTGTGGAACTGGTTGCAGTTGTAGTGTCCAGTTATCTGAATACTTTCATCAAAACTATGGTGGTCATTAGGTACTTTGTAATTTTTGTTGTTTACAAAATACTGACTAAATGTTCCACTTCCATTTCTATAAATTCAAATATGTATATTAATGTCAACAAAAAAATCCAATTTGCTTGAGAGGCTCACTGGTTGCCATAGAAAACTCAAGATGAAGACACAGGTTTGTCTGTGTATGGATTCCCCATACATTATCTTAGTGTAAGGGCATCATCCACGCCTGTAACAGACACTACACATCCTTTCAGTGAACTAGCAGTTGGAGGGGGAGGCACTTGAGGGTTGGTGGATATTTCAAATTACTGATTCAGCGTGCTGTAGCTGTTTCTGTAAATATAAGATAAAAAACACAGTTTCCATCTTGATTGGATAGAGGAAAACAGCGGTATGGCAGCATTCTAAGTTGTGCTGCAGTAGTGACATCACTACTGCAGCAGAACAAGCATACAGTGTATGGTGGAATGTTGTTCAAGGCAGAAATCTGTCCCTAGAGCAATTTTGTTGTGCTGCAGTAGCTACATCATTTTGCTGTTGTGCTGCACTAGCTACATAGCTACTAGAGCAAAACAAAATCAAACATGTTTGCACAGGTACAATAAAGTGGCCACGGCAGTGAGGAAGTGAGTAGCACTAGAAAGAATCACACCATAGTAAGCCACTTTTTAGTACTGGGGGACCTTTTTTCATGCTAAGTATTGTAATTATGTTTGCACATACACTGCAGAAGATTATGTATGAGCAACCATACACGTACAAGGCTATCTTTTAATCTCATGGTTTCCTTGGTAATGAGACCTCTTGAGCTGTGCTCGCGAGGTCTCTTGTTACTATGAAAACCTCTTCACTGAAAAATAGCCTTGTATACAATTGCTCATACGCAGTGCTCTATATTACAGGCATGGAATTCCATGTAAAACAGCATTCTACAATACATTGTATAGAGAATAATGTATAGGCATCCATACATAACAAGGCTATGTTTCCATCGAGAGGTTCAGATGATAGCATATGAACCTTGAGGGCAAAGCTTAAGAGGCCCACACTGTCATCCGAACCCCAAGACAGAAATACAATGCCCAGTTTTGTGAGTTTGCCCATATTTTATTTTATTTTATATAGTATATGGTTTTTCTACATGTAAGTCACAGAAGTGCTCCCCCAAATATAAAATAAAACAAAAAACTTGCCATTTCTTCGTCCTGTTCTATGATCAAAATTGAATTTACTGACTTTTATAACTTAAGAGTAAAGCTTTGTACACCGGGTGGTTAATAAGCAGCTAGATGTGGGGTGAATGATGAATTTGAAATGTTAGGACCTTTGAACTGTGCTGAACAACTGTTTGGAATGCACACAACAAAACTTTGGAATGCACACAACAGCTTAAGATGTGCACAACAATGATTTTCTGCAGGTTGATTTTTATACAGAACAAAGGCTATCCATATACAATAAGACATAGTCCATGAATGGATGTATGTTATTCAGTGTTTTTTTTTTTGGGGGGGGGCTTTACTGAGTATCAATATTACAAAAAACAGAACATAGAAAAAGCATTATGCATAATAAGTATTGATCATAGCTATACTCTAATCCATTGACTAATGTAATAATAGAAGAAGATTCAGACTTAAATAATTTACATATCTAAATACATTATGTAGGCACTTACCATTCCAACTTAAGTCAAATACATATACAGATAGTTTGGAGAGATCATTCATACAATATATATATGGATAAGTTTAAGATCTTTCAATAATTTTTCTAACGGGCCCAGATAGATATCCAGCATTCCAGCTGTTTTTATAGCTAAAAATGTACTATTTCCATCTTAACTAAGTCTGCCATAAAATGTATCCATTGATTATATATTGGAGAATTAGTACTTTTCCAATTTAAAAGAATGCATTAATCAGCATTTATCATGCACAGTTGTATCAATTTTAATTGCTTTGTGAACAAGTTGGCATCTTCAAAAAAAAAACCAAATAGGATCATTTCCTTATCCACTTCCACAGGCTCACCCAAAATGGATGTTATTATTTTGAAAGTTTTTTTTCCAGAATGGTTGTATTTTTATACATGATAAAAACATATGTACCATGTTGGCATTTGAGGAGCTGCATCAAGAGCATTTATCCAAATTATTAGGGTTCATCTTGTTAACTTTACTAGGAGTATAATATGTTCTATGTAATATACTGTATTTAATCTGCTGTAATTTGGAGGAGATGAAGCACATGCAAGGTAAATTCATAAGCACTTTCCATTCCATATCTGACAAAGAGAGTTTCAGATCTACTTCCCATCATGTTTTCAAAGAAAGTAAGTTCATACTCTTATAAGATAAAGTATGATAGATTCTAGATATCAGTTTTGGCAAGGGTGGGTTTGATAACATTAGATCCTGAATGGGTGAAAATGGTGGAGAGTTCAATTAACCATTTTTTTATCACATTCACATAGTTGGAAATATCTGAAAGGATGAGAATGAACTATTTTGAATTCTTCTTGTTTTTGTGTAAAAGTTTTAAATAAATTATCATAACACTTGATTAATTTAGTCAACCCATTTGTATGCCAGAGTTTTAATTCAGGGGCCTAAATTGAGGATTTGAAGTTATAATAAGCAATTATGAGTGTAGCAGAGCTGATTTTATTATGCCATTTGATTTTATTACAGACTTTTTGCCACACAATACATATGTTAACAGTGGAAGGCAACAATTCTTTATATTTTACTTTGGGCAAGCCTGCATGTAGAATTGAAGGGAAATGTGTGTGTATAGAGTCTTACTGTTCTCTAAAAAATAATTAGGTGAAAGCAGATTTTTAAACCAACCCACAATCTGATTCACCTGTACTGAATAATAGTAAAGCTGGAAATCTGGTAATCCAGGACACCCTGCACATTTAACTTTAATAAAGAAATGCTAGGTATTTTTTGTTTCCATAAAAATTTAGTTAACTCAGAATGTAAAGTCTTAAAAATGCAATCAAAAACTGAAATTGATAGGGTATGAAATAAAAACTAGACCTTTGGAAGTACTGACATTTTAATAGCATTCACCCTACCTATTAATGTCCATGGTAGTAGTAACCATTTCTCTAAACCTTTAGAAATGTTTTGTAAAAGTGGTATATAATTTAACTTATAAAGGTCAGAATGGTTTCTATATAAATTAATACCTACATATTTAATTACAGCAACATCTTAGGTGTCAATATTGCCAAAATATTATCCAGTGTGCCTCTGCGTAACACTTGCAATTTCCACTGATTTACCTTGTAGCATGAGGCTTTGCCAAACATATCTACTACAGTATACAAAGGTATCAGGGAGGTTTCTGATATTGTAAGCACGATATCAGCGTATAAAAATATTTTTATTCATCATTCTTTGTTTTTATTCCTTTTATATCATGATTTTTTCTTATGGTTATAGGGAGTGGTTGGGTTGCCAATGTAAAAAGCAAAAGGGGAAAAAGGGCATCCTTGACGGGTTCCGCATTTTAAGATAATTTTAAAAGTGAGATTACAGTTAGTCCTGATCTGGGTGGACAGGCTAGAATATGCTATTCTCACCCAGGTCTGAAAGTTAGGTCCAAAGCTTGTTTTATTCAGAACTACATAAATAAAACCCTATTGAACTTGGTCTAATGCCTTTTCTTCCAAAGTTACAATAACAAAACTTGGCTCCGAAACTAGACTGACTGTGTTGATGGTTCTGCGAGTGTTGGTGTGAAGCTGTCTGCCTTTGATAAACCCCAATTAACCTGGATGTACCAAGTAGGAGACTACTGATTCTAATCTAGATGCTTGAACTTTAATAAAGATCTTTAAATCAGAATTCAGCAGGGAAATGGGTCTGGAAGATGAACATTGTTCCGGGTCTTTATCTTTTTTTAAGAAAACATTAATAATAGCACAATAAACTGTATCCAGTAAAGAGCCTTGCATTAGGATTTTATTAAATAATATAGTTAAGTGAGGGACCAATTGGGATTCAATTTTTTTGCATATGTCAATAGGGATCCCATCAGGGCCTGGAGATTTATCAGGTGCTAAAGAGCTGATCGCCCTAGTAATTTCTAATAGCATAATTTGTGCTTCTAACTGTAAATGCTGGGCATGCATTAAGGTTGGGATTTCAATATCTTTTAATAATTGGTTAATGCTACCCAGTGCCTTATTCCTTTCTGAGGTATATAAATCCATATAATAATCATAAAAAGATTGGTTAATCAGTTCAGGTGAGCTTACGTTTGAGCTTACGTTTGATGCCTTTCTTATTACAAATTGAGATGATAATTGTTCCTGCTTTATTTGCAGAGCCATTAATTTGTCTTGCTTGTTCACACTGAAATAATAAGATCTAGATTTTAATAGATGATAACAGCTGATATTCTACTTTTTTATTAATCGATGCATTGTAATTCATTAATTCATTGCAAGAAAACTTTGTTAATGCATCAGTTAGGGTTGAAGTGACAAAAGTAAGGAAATTAGACATTAAGGCTGACACCCTAATACTTCCCCCATGTGACCACCCCACCCCCACCATCCACAGACCAACAGGCAATGGGGTGTGCCTTGGGGTCATCAGACCTAACTCTCACCCCATTCCATGTGTAAGAAAGCTGACATGGTACAGTACAGGAGAATGGGATGAGAGTTAGGTCACAAGCTGATCCCTTTTCGAATCCCTTTTTGGAGCCGATCCCTGTTCTTGAAATAGGGTCATGTGACCCTCCCCCTCACGAAAAGGGATTCTGACAGCTTACGAACAGGGATTGCAAAAAGGGATCAGCTCATGAAAAGGGATTTTCTGACAGCTCACGAACAGGGATTGCAAAAAGGGATCGGCTCATGAAAAGGGATTTTAAAGTTCCATAACTATGGAACCAATGTAAATTGTTTCACCAAACCAGCAAATATCACATCCTTTGGGCAAGCCCTTTCTACCCTAGAAATTTCATCCTAAAAGTCCAAACCGTTTGTTTGCAGTGCCCTTTTAAAATCCCTTTTCACAATCCCTTTTTGTGAGCCGATCCCTTTTTGCAATCCCTTTTTGTGAGGTAGAGTCATGTGACCCTCCCCCTCATGAAAAGGGATTTTGATAGCTCATGAACAGGGATTGAGAAAAGGGATCATGAAAAGAGGTTTTAAAGTCCCATAACTATGGAACTAATGTAAATTGTGTCTCCAAACCAGAAAACATCACATCCTTAGGGCAAGCTCTTTCTACCCTGAAAATTTCAGCCTGAAATTCCAAACCATTTCTTTGTAGTGGCCTTTAAAACATCCCTCTTCATGATCCCTTTTCAGAAGCCGATCCCTCTTCGCAATTCCTTTTTGTGAGCTGATCCCTTTTCATGAGGTTTAAAACTGCCGTTTTTTAAATAACTACAAAAAAACAAAGGCATGGGCAAGCAGAGGATGTCTCCCTCACCAAAGCCCATGATTTGTTTTTTTACAAAAGACTTCCCTGGGGCAAGTTATAAGGTTTTGTTTTCTACCCTCTCTAAGTAAGGAAACAAAATGGCGGTCGATGAACAGGGATTTTCTTGCAAAAAGGGATCCCTCTTCTCAGTCCCTTTTTGTGAGCTGTTCATGACCAGAAATCCTTGATCAAAACTGTGCATCTATCCCAAAGACTGACCTGAGCATGCTCAGAATCCGAATTGTTTAAATTTAATAACTTTGGAATGGATTAATATGTTTCCCCCAAGCCAATGCCGGATTGTTCCATACGATAACCTTGTTATACCTTGAAAATTTCAGGCCAAAATACCAAACAGTGTGGTCACAGCACAACAAGCAAAAAACAGGGAAAACTGGCAAAAATTGGCAAAAAAGTGTTTATTCACAATTTGTGCACAAAATCTGCAAACCCAATCAAAATGCAACTTGGCAAATTAAGAGATCTATCACTTGAAATCATCTGTTCCACATTTCGTGTAAATCCATTGAATGGTTGCAAAGTTGTTAACATGCAAGATTTGGGGTTTAACATTAAAGTGCCTGCTTAACTCTAACTATAGAGGCATTACCACGCCTCTGTATATATATATATATATATATATATATATATATATATATATGTATAAAATCTAAAACTCATCGTTACTAGGGCATGATCTGAGATGATTATGTTATGGTACTGGGTTTCTAATATTTGAGCTGGCAAATCTACTGAATTAAAAAAAATCAATATGAGAGTATGACTGATGCACAGCAGAAAAAAAGGAGTATTTGATGGCAGTCGGGTTTACTTGTCTTCTTGGGTCTATGAGGTGTAGGTCTTCCATAACATTTTTAACAGTGGTTACTGCTGAAGCAGTTCTAACAGTTGTAACTGTTGATGTATTGAAAATATTATTTAACTTTAGATTAAAGTTCCTGCCAATAATGTAGGGGGATCCAAGTGGCACCAAATTCAGAAAAACACCTGTAAAAGGAAGGATGGTGGATCATTTTCATTCATACCATAGATATTTGCTACAGATAATGTTTGACTAGGAGACCTTATTTCTTGAATAAAGTATCTGCCATTCTTGTCTGAAAGTGCTGAGTCTAACTTAAGGATACCATTCTTCTTAATGAATAATGCAACACCACAAGAGTTGAGTTCATAAAAGGAGGCATTACCATGTCCCTCTTTTTTTAAACTCAAAAGTCTTAAGAGAGAAATATGTTTCCTACTTGAGAAGAACATCAGCTTTTTTCCTATCCACATAAATAATGATTTTATTAGCCTTAATATTATCTCTAAAACCTTTCACATTCCAAGACAAAATTTGGAATTCTACATCTTTAATCATAACTTTATAACTGAAAAATCAAGACCATGTGCCTAAAAAATATAACTCCTCCCAAAGTATTGTACCATTTTTTCCATCTAATAGCTACTCTAGATCCTTTTATGAGTTTTCTTATCCCACCACCATAAACCTCAGGGATGTACTGGGGGGTGGGGGGGGGGAGTTGAACACCCCCCACAAAATTGGACCAACACAATTACAAAGAAATGGAGCATACATAAAGTTTGTCTTGACAAAATTTCTTTGCATAACCAACCCCCGTTAAAAAATGACAGTCTTGGTATGACCCTGATAAGCCTCACATCCTATCCACTTTTGTGGATAGTAGGTAAAATTATGGAAACCCTGCTTAAGGAAAGGTTGGTGGACTACTGAGAGAAAAGGGGGCTGCCGGACCCAAGACAACATGGAGTCATGGCAGGGAGGTCATGCTAGACCAACTTGATTGATTTCTTCAAGTGGGTGATGAAGGAAATAGACATGGGCAGAGTGGTAGATGTGGCCTATCTGGACTTCAGGAAGGCCTTTGACACAGCAGACTAATTCACAAACTAGTAAATCTGGGGATGGAGACAGAGGTAGTCACGTGGGTTAGAAACTGGTTGAGTAACATAACACAGAGTGGTGGTAAATGGGGTTAGCTCACAGGAGGGGTGGGAAACAAGTGTCATACCACAGGGATCAGTTCTGTGACCAGTACTCTTCAATGTCTTCATAAGAGATATTGCAGATGGTCTAGAATGGAGTGTTAGTCTGTTCCCAGATGATACAAAGCTATGTAACAGGGCCGATACACAGGAAAGTATAGAAAAATGAGGAGAGATCTGAAGAGGCTAGAAAACTGGTCCAATGAATGGTAATTGGGTTTGAAAGCAAAAAAATGCAGGATTGTGCACCTGGGGAAAGGGAATCCTAGAGTTGAGTATGAACTAGATGGGGTAGCACTGGAGGCCACCAAAGAGGAAAGGGACCTAGGGGTCGTCATAGAATACAACCTCAAAGTGGCTAAACAGTGTGACAAAGCAGTCAGAAAGGCTAACAGAATACTAGGGTGCATAGGGAGGGGTATAACAAGTAGAAGGAGAAGAAGAGAAGTGGTGGTACCATTGTACAACTCCCTAGTAAGGACTCATCTGGAGTACTGTGCTCAGTTCTGGAGGGCTTCATCTCCAAAAAGACATAGACAGGATGGAGATGTTACAGAAGAGGGTGACTAAAATTGTGTCCAGGATGCAGCATAATTCATATGAGGAGAGACTCAGAGCTCTCAATATGTACTCCCTGGAGGAAAGAGTGGGGGGGGGGTGATAGAGACCTTCAAGTACCTGAATAGGATCACCAGGGTGCCAGAGGGAAGCATCTTTCGCATGAAGGGAAATAACAGAACAAGAGGGCACTGCATGAGACTAAAAGGGGGAAACTTGGGGGGGGGGACTTGAGGAAGTTCTACTTCACTGAAAGGATGGTAGAGAGATGGAACAGTCTCCCCAAGGAAGTGGGGGAGGCACAGTTCTGGGATTCAAGAATGCATGGGATAGGCACATGGGAATTATCAAGCTAGGGTAAAGGGGGGGACTTGTAACATCTAGGGTACCTTAGGCATTAGAAAGAGGGATAGGGCAGACTGGATGGGCCACAAGGCCCTTATCTGCTGACATCTATGTATTTATGTATCCCTTTGCCAGCCTCCATAAAATTAATCCCCATATCTAAAGAGCATCCCCTTCCCACCTATCCAACATAATCCCTTGCCATACAAATATTAACAAAGACAGCCAGTGATCCAACTACTTACCCTCCGAGGTGAAGCTTACACTGGGGTGTTGTGATGGTTTGCTTACTTATTAAGAGAAAATATTGTGTAGATGAAGAGGTGCTTTCAAGGGACAAATCTAAGATGTTCCTATTAAAATGAGAAAAGAATGTGAGAAAATAATCCAGATCTACTGTGCCCACTGTAACTATAATGTGCATCAAGTTTCACTTATTAACCAAATAGATTTCCAAGATATGCAGAACTTTCTCTATAACTCACATTTAAATATTCATCTCAAAGAGGAGGAAAAAAGTTGAGAATGTATATATAACATCATGTCTAAATATTTCCAAACGACAAGCTCTACAGCAACCACATTACTGAAAACACTGGGTATTTACAGCCCAGATCAGTGGTTAACATCTTTTTAAAAAATTGTACTAGGTCTCCTGATCCCTCTATACCTTCTGATACTTTGAATAATCTGAGGTTCCCTATTCTAGATATATCTTCTTGGTCTTGCAATTGAGCCAGTAATGTTTTTAGTTGATTTTCTTGTTTAGATTCTGTCTCAGTTAAGGGGTGGACCGTGTTTTCAATCGTTTTCATTCTTTCCTCTAATGCACCAGTCCTTACAGTGAGGGCCTCCATTTTCATAGTAATACCAGCAACTGATGATGCTAAGTCCACCAAAGTATTATGAATTGATTCAAACCCTCAATAATTGCCTGATGCATCATAACCAAATCCCATTTAATATCTGATGCTAAGTCTGTGGGTTTATTTCCAGTACATTGTTTTAGGGGTAGTAATATATAAAAAAAACAGGTGCCTTTCCCTTTGACTTTCAAAGTAGTGCTTTTTGTCTGGGAAGTTATAATACATGGGGACTGTGGCCTGGTTGGGCTCGCAGCTTGCAATGTAGAGGGGTCAAAGTATCTTGGACAATGGCTGAGGAGGCAGAGGGAGAGGAGACACTATTATTTTATTAGATTCATAAAGAAGCTGTATCTCTTTTTCTGCGTATTACAATGGTGGGATTTGCTTAGGCACTCCATAACTGAATCTAGATTCCTGCTATTAGGGGTTGTATTGGCCTCCTTTGTTCCCAACTGCTCTTTTACAATAACTTCATTGTGGGTGGGGCCGAAGAGGTTACAACCAGATTACAAGGTACATTTTCAGTTCCCTCCTTATCTGTTTCCAGTATTTGATTTGTTTCTTGCCCTGCAGAACAGTACTGCACTCTCATGGCCATTTGTATTACATCCTGTGTAATAACTGTGGAGAGAGACTGAATCAGTACATTGTCACCAGAATGATTGTCATTACGCAGAGTAGGTTGGGAAGTAGTAGCTGTAGTTTCTGCTCTAAGGTTAATTAAACATAGAAGTACAGAAACACAAAAACATAGAAACATAGAATTTGATGGCAGGTAAGGACCGCTTGGCCCACCTAGTCTGCCCATTTCCCTACCTATTGGATAAGCTGCAGAACCTAGTTAACCAACAACCTACTTCCTCCTACCCCCCACTAGAATTGCCTTATGTCTGTCCCACGCATTCTTGAATCCTCTCACTGTTTTTGATTCCGTGACCTCCTCAGGAAAGCTGTTCCATGCATCCACAACCCCCTATCTTCAAATTGTGCCCCCTTGTTCCTGCACGTCTCTTTTTCTGAAAGATGCTACCCTCTTGGACTTTGTTGATTCCCTTGAGGTACTTGAAAGTTTCTATTATGTCCCCCCTCTCCCTCCTTTCCTCTAGGATATACATATTAAGCTCCTTAATCTCTCTTCATATGTCTTCTGGTGCAGACCTTGCACCATTTTGGTTGCCCTCCTCTGGATAGCCTCCACTCTATGTCTCTGCAGAGATGGGGTCTCCGGAACTGCACGCAGTACTCCAGATGGGGTCTCACCAACTCTCTGTACAGAGGAATGACAACTTTCTGTTTTCTACTGGTGGTGCCTCTCCCTATGCATCCCAGTATCCCCCAGCCCTCCTTACTGCCTTCTCACATTGCTTGCTCACCTTTAGGTCATCTGATATAACTACCCCCAGGTCCCTTTCCATTTTTGTTGTTGTTAGTATCTCACCCCCATTGTGTACTCTTCCCCTGGCTTTTTGTTTCCCAGGTGCATTACTTTGCACTTCTTTGCATTAAATCTAAGCTGCCATACATTTGACCATTCCTCCAACCTTGCCAAGTCCCTTCTCACCCTTTCCACCCCACCTTGTGTATTAGCCCTGTTGCGGATCTTTGTGTTGTCTGCAAAGAGACATACTTTTCCTTCCAGCCCCTCTGCAATGTCACTTATAAAGACATTAAAAAGGACCAGACCCAGTACTGAACCCTGAGGTACCCCACTAGTAACCCCCTTTCTTCACTGTGAACTCCATTTACTATTACTTTCTGCATCCTGTTGTCCAGCCAATGTTTTACCCAGGCTACCACCCTCGGACCCACTCCCAGGCTGGCTAATCTGTTTATTAATCTTTTGTGTGGGACTGTGTCAAATGCCTTGCTACAGTCTAGGTAGGCCATGTCCACAGACCCTCCCTGGTCTACTACTTTGGTCACCCAGTCAAAGAAATCAATTAGATTTGTCTGACATGACCTTCCCACTGTGAATCCATGCTGCCTTGGGTCCTGTGCCCCACTGGCCTCTAGGTACTCAACAATTCTTTCCTTCAGAAGTAATTCCATCATTTTCCCTACCACTGAGGTCAAACTGAGAAGTCTGTAGTTTCTTGCTTCTGTCTTGCTCCCACTTTTGTGAAGGGGAATCACATCTTTCCTCCTCCAGTCCTCAGGTACCACACCATCTTCCCATGATTTGTTAAAAAGGGTAGTCAGTGGTATTACTAGTTCTCCTCTTAGTTCTTTTAGAATTCTGGGATGAATCCCATCAGTCCCCATTGCTTTGTCCACCTTCAGTTTTAGGAGTTCTTTCAGAACCCTTTCTTCTGTGAAAGGACTGATATCGACCCCCTATCCAGAGTGCTTCTATTGACTGGATTAGGTGCCTCCCCCCTCCTTTGCTTTGGTGAATACTGAGCAGAAGTATTCATTCAGTATCTTTGCTTTTTCACTGTCCCTCTCTGCCCACCCATCCTCCTCTTTATTCAGCCTCAGTATCCCTCCCTTTGTCATTCTTTGCTCCCTAATGTACATATAAAAGGTTTTATCCCCCTTCTTAACTGAGTTGGCTATCTTTTCCTCAGGTTGAGCCTTTGCTATTCTGACTGCCTTCCTCGCTTCCTTCTGCTTGAACTGGTACAGTTCTCTGTCCTGTTCCTTCTGTGTTTCCTTATACTTCCTGAATACTATCTTTTTCTCCCTAACCTTCCCCAGCACCTCTTTTGAGAACCAAGTGTTTTTTTTCTTTCATTTTGATTTGTTTATCTGCCTCACACAAAGGCTTGTTGCCTCTGTGATGGCAGTTTTGATGTTTCCCCATTGTTGCCTCACCCCTCCTTCTTGCCTGTTTGATAGTGCTTTTCTGAGGAACTCTCCCATTTTGACAAAATCAGCCCTCCTGAAGTCCAGTACCTTCACTTTGATATGGCTTGACTCTACAGCTGAGTTTATCGTGAACCACACTGTTTGGTGGTCACTTGTTTTCTTGTTCCCATTAATTGCGATACTTCCTGCACTGGTTCTACCCCAGTGAGTTGTGATTCATTATTTTGTATGAGCAAGGTGTCATCTGTTTCATCTTCCCTCCCCTTATTTAATGAGAGCTTTGATTTTGCAAGGGGGTGAATTATTGGATTGCCTACTGTAGCCTTGTTGTAAATGCCCACAACCCACATCGCTCTTCAAATTCTTACTTTGTGTAGGTATAAGATGCAAAACGTCATTAATATCATTGTCTGTTGGGATTCCTTTGCTTGTGTCTGAGAAGGGGGGCAGTTTCCTCAACTGCAGGATCAGGGTTATGTTCTCAGCTGTGACTGAACCAGAACCATGGATTACACTGGATAAGGTTTTTGTGTCCAGGATTGTCTGTAGTCCATTGCTTTTACCCATGCTGAACTGAGTGACTGCATGAGGTACATTTAAATCTCCTATATCTGATTTAGCCCCCTGATTGGGGGTCACTTCAGTCATCAGTGGAACTGGGACTGGGGCAGTGGTAAAATCCATAACTGGAGCAGCACTGCCATTCCATTTACTTTTAAAATCAGCAGTGGCTTCGGGGAAATCAGTCAAAGTGGCAGCATTTACATTTTTGGAGATACCTGCTTTGGCTCCTGTGGGACAGAGGAGTCCTGTTTAAGGTGAAAGCCAGCAAGCAGAACCTCATAGATGCCCTGATGTTAACAGATACCCAGAGCAGCGAGTCACAGGCCATGACTGAAAAGGACCAAACCTTGAGTGTGGCAGGACTAGCAGCCAGTGCAGTGTCCAGATCCAATGAGGAGGGCAACAGGGCCACTGTCAGTGAAGGGCCACAGCAGCAGGAGAAGGTCACCAGTATCCTGGATCCAGAAGTACTGAGGCTGCAAATTGAGTTGCACAGGATGGAGCTGGAGTTCCAGGAGAAGAGGGAGCGAGAACACCGAGAGGTAGGCCATGAGGAGCATGAGCACCAGTGAGCTGCAGGGAAGAAGAGGGAGTGAGAATGCCGAGATGCAGACTGTGAGGAGCAGGAGCGCCAGAGCAACACATTTAGATGGCTACAACTCCTGACCAGTGGCACCAGAGCAGGTAGTAGCTTGGGTTTCACTGGGACTACAGGACTGGGTTACAAATTGAATTCCAAATTAATAGCCGAATTTAAAGAGGGAAAGGATATGGATGGCTTTTTAAATTCTTTTGAAAAAGTTTGTATCCAGGCTAAAATTCCTAGAGAGTCCTGGAGCTTCCAGCTATCCCCGCTACTTACCGGGAAAGCTTGGGATGCACTGGGTCAAAGGGACAATGAGGACAGTAATGATTACAGTAAACTAAAAGCTGCACTGTTAAAAAAGTTTGAATTAACTGCTGAATCATACAGAGCTAAATTCCGTAAGCTCAGGAGAAGCCCTGATATGAGCTATGAAGAGCTAGCCACAAAGCAACGTCAGTTTTTAAAATGTTGGTGGGAAGGAATTGAGGCAAACTGTTGATAAAATTGAAAATGTGATTTTATTAGAACAGTTTTATTGGGCATGCCCATCTGAGCTAAAAACCTGGCTAGAGAACTGAGATCCCAAAACAATGCAAGAGGCTGCTGAACTCTTGGACTGCTATGCCAAGAGCAGACCTGCTCTGAGAGTGAATGGGGCAGGTGTGGCAGTGCAGAAAGGGAAAAGCATGCCTTCAGGGCAGCTAAAACCCTCACTGCGTCCACTGAAACCAGTTAGCTCCAGAATTCAGAGAAAAGATTTCTTTGAGAGAAGAAACGAATGTTGATTGTGTAAAGAAACTGAGCAAATTGCCAGAGAGCATCCCAAAAAGGTGAGCAATACATAACAGGGTGCTAGAAAAGAAGTGGGTTGTTTGTGTGTCCCTGGAAGCATGCCAGTGAACATGAGGGAACACATGCGCCCAGTCATGGTGAATGGTGTACAGATGCAGGGGTTAAGGGACACAGGTAAAGGGGGATCTGGTACAGCCTGGTCAGCTTATACCCAATAAATACAACACTGTACAGGACTTTGCGGGTGGGGAGAAAACATCACCCCTTGCTAGTGTTCTCTTAGACTGGGGTGAAACAGGGGGAACTGTGCAACAGGTGGCTGTAGCCAAAACCTTAGCAGCGGATGTGATCCTGTGCAACAATCTAAAACAGGGGATGGTATGTATAGTTACCTGTAGTCAAGTGGCAAGGGAAAATTGTAGTTCCCTGAACCCCACAGAAGCTATTGTGGAAACTGCTGAGAGGCTGGTTCAACAGCCTGTGTCTCCAGATGGGGTGACTAATGAAAAGGGGGTAGAAATTTCCCCAGTAGCAAGTAACCACACAGCTACAGAGGGTTACTTCGAAGAGGGAGGGGTGACCCATTGTCAGAGGGTTGGGATTGACAGTGATCCTGAGTGCTCTGATGCTAGAGCTAGGGACCCTAGTTTAGTGACCGAAGAGGACCTGTCCCATGCCTTGGGAAAGTGTGAGGGGTTTGCAGCTGCTCAGAGAAGTGACCCTAGTTTAGAGAAGCTGAGGCCTTAGGCAGACTCGGATGGTGCACAGGGAGGTGACGGCAGACATAAGGTTTATTGGGAAAGTGGACTTATGTATACTCAGGCAGTACAGACAGAGGGAGGGGTGCTAGGCAGGCAGCTTGTCATTCCCCAGGGGTATCGTGAGCAGTTGCTCAAGACTGCACATGATATTCCCTTGTCTGGTCATCTGGGAATCATGTGCACAATGCAGCAGTTGGCCCAGAATTTCTACTAGCCTAACTTTACCCAGCAGGTGAAGGAGTATTGCAGGTCTTTTCACTGGTGCTAAGAAATAGGGAAGGCGGGCAAGAAAACCAAAGCCATCCTGATTCCATTGCCATAGTGCAGGAGCCATTCCAGGGGGTGGGAATGGATATTGTGGGGCCTTTAAATACCCCGAGCTCCTCAGAAAAGAGATTCATCATAACTGTGGTGGATTATGCCACCCGGTACCCAGAGGCAGTCGCCCTATCCTCACTGAGGACAGACAAAGTGGCAGATGCCATACTTGGGATTTCCTCCCGTGTTGGGTTTCCGCAGGAGGTAATCACCAATCGAGGGGGTTCCTTCATGTCGGACCTGATGAAATGTTTATGGGAGAAGTGTGGGGTGGTGCAGAGATGCATGTCACCATATCACCCACAAGCCAATGGGCTTGTGGAAAGATTCAATGGTACCCTAAAGTCAATGCTCCAGGCATTTGCTGAACAGCATGGGAGGGACTAGGAGAAATACTTTCCCCACCTGTTGTTTGCATACAGGGAGGTGCCCCAAGAGTCGACAGGATTTCCCCCCTTCGAACTGTTATATGGACGCTGGATACATGGGCCCCAGACTTGATCCTGGAGGACTGGGAAGGCAAGCACGCCACCCAGGGAACTCCCATTGTGGATTACATCCTTAGGTTTAGGGAAAGGCTAAAGGAGCTTATGGGGACAGCCCAGAGCAACCTGGCAGCTGTACAACAGAAACAAAAAGTGTGGTATGACTGCAGAGCCAGAGCTCGTTCGTACATGGTGGGTCAGGAAGTCATGGTCCTTATTCCAGTCCAGAAAGACAAGCTGCAGGCTGAGTGGGCAGGACTGTACAAAGTGTTAGGAAGGTAAATGATGTGAACTACATTGTGGAGTTACCTGACAGAAGACAGACAGAAAGGATGTACCATGTCAACATGATAAAGCCATATGCAAATAGGGCTGACATGGTGTTTGCAGTGTGTAATCATGGGGAGGGGACAGACGAAGGAGACCCCCTTCTGGACTTGCTGGAAGAAAGTAAGTGGGAGTCCTCTGTGGAAGCAGTTAAATTGTCTCCCCAGCTGGCCCTGGACCAGATCCAGAAAGTATGGGAAGTTTTGGCAGACTTTGCCCCATTGTTTAGCGCCAAGCCTCGACTAACCCCCTTAACGACGCACAATGTGGAGACAGGAACACAGACGCCCATACGGTGGACAGCATATTAGGTGTCAGAGACTGTCCAAAAGGACATTAGGAGGGAAGTGGAGGAGATGCTGGATTTAGAGGTAATCCAGAGATCCCACAGCCCTTGGGCCTCACCCGTAGTCCTTGTGCCCAAGCCAGATGGCTGTGCTCGATTCTGTGTGGACTATCATGGACTGAATGAAGTCACGAAGTCAGACGCCCACCTGATGCCCCGGACGGACGAACTCCCGGACAAGTTGGGGGGGCGGCCTACCTTACGACCATTGACTTGTCAAAAGGGTATTGGCAGGAACAACTGACAGACAGAGCTAGGGAGAGGTCGGCCTTCATCACTCCAATAGGCTTATTTGAGTTTAAAGTAATGCCTTTAGGAATGAAGAATGCCCAACCACTTTCCAAAGGTTGGTGAACCAGGTGTTAAATGGTGCTCAGGAGTAAGCCGTGGCGTACCTGGATGACACTGCCATCTTTAGTACCAGCTGGGAGGAACACCTATCCCACCTTAGGGAAGTGCTGGCAGGATACAGAGGGCCAGGCTCACTGTCAAACCTGGGAAGTGCCAGGTGGCCATGAAAGAAGTGGCTTACCTCGGGCATGTGGTAGGCCGGGGACAGTTCCATCCTAACCAAATAAAAATTGAGGTAATCCAGGCATGGCCCAGATCAGAAACACAGAAGCAGGTCAGGATTTTTCTAGGGACAGCAGGGTACTACAGGAAATTTGTACCCAATTACAGTGCCTTGGCTGCTCCCCTATCTGACCCGATAAAGAAAAAGATGCCCAGGAAAATTACCTGGGGCCCAGCCTGTGAGGAAGCCTTTTCCAAACTAAAGGAGGCACTGTGCAGTGCTCCTGTTTTGACAAGTCCTGACTATAGCAAAACCTTTATAGTTCAGACTGACGCCTCAGACATGGATATTGGGGCAGTACTGAGTCAGGCATCCAGCCAAGGGACAGATCACCCAGTAGTGTACCTGAGTAGGAAAATTACTTCCCAGGGAGCAGGCATACTCCACAGTGGAAAAAGAGTGTCTTGCCATAGTGTGGGCCCTAAAGAAGTTGGAGCCATACTTACATGGGCAGCACTTTGTGGTGCAGACTGACCACAACCACCTGGTTTGGTTGACTCAAATGGGAAAGAACAATTGTAGATTGCTAAGGTGGAGTCTTGCTTTGCCAGGGTATGATATGACAATATTACATAGGGCTGGAGCAAAAATCAGAACTCAGATGGGCTGTCTAGGGTCTATGAGGAGTGAACTGATTTGGGAAGCTCATCCCATGCAGGGCATAGAGCCCCCAAATTCAGTCTAGGTGGGGAGGAATAGTGACACTTGGACAGCTGGTTCTGATCACTGTATCATTTTTTGTAATATAAAAATGGGTTATGGACTATCTCTTATGAGAAATGCTGAAACAGCATGTGAGTATGACACACACACAGGTTTTAGATTCAGGGCATTACCTGGAAGGCCAGAAGCTAATTACAGAGTAGAACTGGCCTTGATCAAAGACCTCCTATTTATCTAAGTTAATTATAGCTGTAATTGCTAGAGGGAAATCATAAACGTTCATGACATCCAGAATAAACACAGTTACGATTTCACATGGTGATACAAAGCATGTTGCACCTCCGTGAGATCTGGCAGAAAGACATAAATGCTTTGATGTCCTTGTGAGAGAGAATACTGCTTAAAGATCAAAGAAATGTCATTTGAAAAAAGAAAATAAGTTGTGCTGAGATCACAGAATATTAATTTACCTTCTGGAAAAGACAACCTGTTTTTGTATAGATATATTTTTTAGATATTCTGACAGGGAGGAGCTAGGTGACCTCATGCAAAGAGGTGGGCAAAGCCAGCTTTTAAACAATATTCTGTTTTCCTTCAGAGAACGCACTTCTAGCTAGACTCTGACAAAGAAACACCTTTGAGCACTTTAAGCAGGTATTTAGAGAGAGAGAGATAAAATCTAAGTACTGTAGTAGGAATTGTACTGTTAACACCTTGTTCTTTTAAAATATTTGTATGTCTTGTGATATAATAGTTTGGTATTTTATGTTTTACATGTTTTTTATCTATTTTAGTAAAACTCTAGTTTTAGAGCCTATTTGGTCTGTCTTTGATTTCTTTCCTTTACAAGTGAAGTATATATGGTTACAGCAGACACTGTGCATAAGCTTGAATGGTGATACCAAACTGGAAAAAGGTAAGCGTTTCAATCTGGAGATCTTTATTATAGTTTTAAGGGGTTCATTTCTGTACACCTGATTAGGTACCCGTAGGCAAAGATATCTGGCCCCCCAAAGACAGAATTATCTGCACCTGTGCATTGGGTACACTAGCAAGAGGTTCACAAGTTGAATCCCTCCAAGACTTGAGACCAAAGGTTGATTTCAACCCACAAAACAGACAGGAGGGTTACCCTGTTTCTGTTAACTGTTCACAAGACTGCGCTTGGAGGTTGGCACTTTGGGAGTAGAAGGCCTGACCTGCTGAGTGGGTTTGTGACACACATTCTATATTCAGCTCCACTGTCCATAATTGCACCACATCCAGTACGTCAATTATCCAGAGTTGCTATGCATTGTGTTCTTATCCTTAAATCATTTGTGTTAATTTCGCAAATTGTATATCCTTTCAGTATTTTAAAACAACCAGTCAGGAAAAAACATCAAAGGCCAGTGCTACCTGTACACTTCATGGGCCAGATATTCAGAAATGTGCCAAAGGCTGGTGCAAGTCCGGTGCAGCGCAAGTGAGATGCACCATGGTAAGCCAGGAGCCATATTCAGTGGATTCACCACCCGAGAAGCACCTGCGCAAGTCGGCTGAATATGGCACAGTTGTGCCACGGCATAACCAGAGGTGCGCTGGCACAACCATGGATGCACGCAGCAAACCTGAGCACACACCCAATGAGCAGGGCAAGAGTCAAAGGCAGCAGGGACACAGAGGCAAGGAAATAGAGGGTAATGGACACAGGACACCCCCAGCAGGGCCCACACATAAACACAGATGCATGGACCCAGAGGGCACACAAGGTACCAGGGAAGGTGCACAGACAACCCAAGGTCACTGACCCTGAAACATGCCCCTGTCCAAAGGCCGCCACCCCAGCCATGCCAATGGCAGGGACATGCAACAGACACCCATCAGGCAGGCTCACAGTGCACCCAGTGCACGGTGCCAGGGACAAGGCAGACACAAAGAGCAGGCAACCAGGGCTGAGGGAGGCACAGCGCTGCACAGGGCACACAGCGATGTGAGGAGAAGCACCCCGGAGCCGCACACAGTGGACATGTGCACCTCCAGGAGCAGATGTCGGTCCAGGTAGACAGGTGCACAGGACATATTTGCAGACACCAGCCAATATGGCACACAGAGCCATGCACAGGACAGTGTAAAGGCACACACACCCAGTGACCCCTGGGGCAATGGCAGAGGGGGACGGTGGGGGACAGCAAGTGACACAGCAATGCACAACGGAACAGGGGTAGGAACACAAACATACAGACCTACAGAAGCCAAATGGCACCAATGACTGCCCGGCACAGTGGGACTACCCAAGGTGCCCAGTGGATGGCCAGGACAGATGTAGCAACCCACACAACACTGTGGCAGCCTGGCACCCGCACCCCTCCCGATACCAGTCCCAAGTTTCCTGCCCATGTCCACACAAATCCCTGTATGGAGCCCAACACCAGCACCACTGACAGAAGCACAGACCAGCTGTCTACCACCCTGACAGTGACAGCTGCCACTAGACATGGTCTCGACACCGGCCAGCCACCACCATTGGCACACACCCCTGGGCCAACAGTGTAACCGCGGCATGAGATGGGCCACTCCCGTGCCCCAGTACAACCACACTGGACAGTGAAGGGTCCCGGGCACAGCCATCCTACCCCACCATTGGCCCACCGAGTATAGACACAGTCCGGCCAAGCAAGCCCCGCACTGCAGGGAAGGGACCACAGCCACCAGCACAGGCCTGCTGGCCAGCATGCCACCAGCCACAGCATGGCATGTCACCAGGAATACACACCAGAGCTGCTGCCCACAACCCCAAGATGGTCTGATCAGCCATGGGGACATGGGGAGACTGCCCCCACCAGACTGCACATGGACATCCACCTGAGGCAGCCCAACAGCATGCCTGCCACAGCCACCGCCTACTCGCACCTCCCAGCAACCCACAAGGCCCTGGAAGCAACACCACACATGGCCCTGTGCCAACGGCATCACCAGTGCCAGCTGCCCCAGGTGCAGGGCACAGACAGGTGCCACCTCCATGAGGATGTGAATGCACCAGTGCAAAGTGAGGTCCATGTGGCACCAGGCGGAACAGTCATTGGGAATTCAAGGATCCCTTGCAGAGATGACCACCCCCCCCGGATGTACACCCCAGTACAGAGCACCACACTGACTACACAGTGACACACCAAACACAGCTGACACACAGGCACACATGCCATGGCCATGTGAAACAGAGCTGGACACAGCACGGACCCCACGGGAACACAGCCCGTGAACTGACCCGCCCCTGAGTGGGCACCATTCACCCCAAACACACATCTGCAGCATGGCTCCTTATGCCACCTGCAAAGCAGATACAGATACAGGCCTGTACCAAAAACAAAGCTTTATAGAACAGTGTACAAACAGGATGATAACAAGGGGCAGGGATGGGGTGGGGGAGAGGAGGACAGGGACAGGGTGCAGGGGCTATACAACAGGATGTGGGACAGCAGGGAAACAGGTGTGAGGAAGGAATGGGGGCTATATACAAATAGGGGCACTGTAGTTCCTTATCTGCAGCCCCTCATGGACTGCTGCAGCCACTGTATGGCATGCCTCAATGCTGCGGTCTCCATCTTGTACCTTCTCTGCATCGCAAGGATATGTCTCTGTAGTGCCAGGATCCGGTCACTGTCCCTGACCTGTTGGCATGCAGCCCACCTGTCAACCAGCCTGCGACCAACTAGGGGAAGGGACAGAACAGCCAATCACTGCAATGCCCCACAAACCCCAGCCCAGCCACAGTGTGCATTGGACTGCAGGGGCACACACTACTGTGGGGCCATGTCTTGCCCGTGCCTGGGGGCCACACCAGCAATCCACAAAGCACACCACAATGGCACAGCCAGTCGGACAGTGTAGCGCAGTGTGCCCATATGCGCATGGGCACAAGGCACAGAGCACCAGCACCGTCATAGCACACAATGTCGTAGCTGTGTGCATATCCCCCACTCCACCAGCTGGCACAACACTGCCAGAGTACATGCAATGGTGGCATGGACAACAGTAGGTGTGCCACCATGGCCCTGCAGGCACAGAGACATGAACACCATGGCCTAAACCAGTACCCACAGCACTACCACTGTGACAAAGAACAGCAATGTAGCCACACCTACCTGGCATGTGCCTCCCAGACGTTGCAGCCCTCCGTGGCTCACCTTGGCCCCTTGCCTGTTCAGCAGCCTCCCTGGACCACCTGTGGTCCTGTGGCCCTGTGGAAAACATGTAGAGAGGGGGTCATGAATACACAGGCATGCATGGTTAGCCCACCCCCACTGCACAGCCTGCATTGTGCATGGTGTGTCCCCAAACATCCTGTGGCCCCCCATGCCTGCATGTCAGCAATGCATTAAGCAGCCATGCATGATGTGCATTAGCTGATAGGACTGCATTGGACCCCAGCTATGGACCATGCCACGCAGACCGAAAACCACCACTGATGAGCACACCTACCTGGCTGTGGCACCGCCCCACGCTGTATGTGCACCTGCATCTGGTGTAACTGCTCTGGATTCCTGTGCCGCAGTCCCTTTGGCTTTGGCGTCATTGTTCTGCATCTGTGCCACCCTGTGCACCACTCCAGGGCTGTGGCCACCTGCGTCCAGACGTCACCCCTGGCCTGCTGCAGTGGCACACTGCACACTGCCATACAGCTGAGCCTCAAAAGGCTGCACTATGACCACAAGGTTGATAATCTCAATCTCAGACCAGCTGAGGGCCCTCTGTGTCTGACGCTGTGCCATGGTTGCTGACAGGTCGCAATGGCGGCATGACTGGCGAGGAGAACACGCACATGGTTGCAGCCCATGTTGGATGCACAATCAGGAATGGAATGATGCAATTGCGCATCATAGTGATGTGCGCTGTGGGTCCATTGTGCATTCATGGACATGTGCACAACACACATGCCTGGCGGGTGCTTGGGGTCAGGGGTCATGACCCCGCACATGCCCACGCATGTGCCCTACTTGTGCAATGCCACACCATTACCACATGCGCAATCGTACAGCCACATGCATGTTATGCAGGATGCGCAATAGACCTGTGCAATACCATGCGCATATGCGCACTGTGGGAACACGCAACGTGCATGCGCCAGACATGCACCACAGGGTTGCTCTGGTGCAACCCCATTGCGCAAGGAGCAATTTCGCGATATTCAGCCGCCATATGCAACTCACCTCATCAGCCAATGCACGGTGCAGTGAGCTGCATTCGCATATCATTACCGTTGTGCAACAGCTCATTTACATGCAATGTGCCATGTAAGTGCCAACAGACAGCACAGGCCATGGACCTGTATTGCAACTGCAATAGGTAAGTGGATGCTGCTGCAGGGTTTCAGAGGCATGCACAATGCAATGAGTGACTAACAGGGCCCATGCTGACAACGACATGACATGCTGTCACTGTCCACAGGTAGCGACATATTGGGACATGAGGATTAGGAGAGGTGTGGGCTGCCCGTAAGAGAAGACCCAACTTCACAAAAGCTGAGACAAATGCCCTGTTCGAGGCATACCTCAACAGGGAGGAGCTCATCAGCAGTGCCACTGGCACACCCCAGGAGAGGTTGGCAGGGTGAGATGCGGTGGAAGTGTACGTCAACCAGCACAGACGGCACCAGCGTAGTGCACAGGAGTGCAGAAAGAAGGTTAAAACTGACAGGAGGAGGATAAAGGAGAAGTTGGTGGCTATACGTGCATCCCACTCTGAGACCAACAGTGACCCGTCCACCGCGCCCAACCTGTTGGCCACCAAAGAACTGGTGGCAGCCACCATCCGATGCATGGGAGTGGAGGGCATCTCTGGTGGTAGACTCCAGACAGGCGGCAGCCCATCCCTGCATGGTGATTATGCACTCTACTGATATATCTGGCATGGGTGGGTATGGCCAAGTGGGTGTGCCTGCCGCTGTGTTGCATGCTACCTGCGTGTGTTGCCACTGGTGTGCATGGCCACAGAGTGGCATGTGGCATCAGCCACATGCACACTGTAGGGGAGGGCACAGGGACCTGTTACTGCAACACTGATGCACTGTTCTTCCTTTGCAGCATGATCATGCCTCCATGGGGAGGAGGAAGCAGGGATTGCCTCAGCCATGGCTGTGGAGGGCGGACCATCCACCTCAACTGGTGTGCGTGACCCGGACAGGCAGTGGGTGAGTGCCACTGAGCAGATTGATGTCCTTGCCCTGGTGCCAGATGCTGTCCTGGCTGGATTCATGCATGCATGATGATAGCCTGAGTGTGCTGTGTGCAGAGACCCAGCTAGGGGATGTGTCCGGCTCCGATGATGATGTTATGCTGACCCTGGAGAGTGTTGGGGATGTGGTGCCCAACAAGACTCTGGATGCATCGCAGGCAGCATCAGAGCATGATGCTGTGCCTGCGGCTGCACAGCTGCCACCCATCCTCATCTGCATGGTGGTGTGTGGTGCCACCGCCGAGCATGACGGGGGTGGTGGTGCTGGTGCAGCGGCAAGGCATGGCACTGGCCAGCAGTTGGTTGAGCAGCAGCAGCAGGATGCAGATTCTGCAAGGCAGTGTGGCAGAGGGTCCGCTGCAGGTGCGCCTGACAATACTGAACCCACGGTACAGCCCCCTGTACCGTGTCCACCAGAGCAGGAGGCTGGGCAGCGTGCTGCGTCACCCCCTGTGTGCACTGCATGTGGAGGTGCACCAGCTGGCAGAGCAGCAGGACAGGGGCATTGTGAAGATCATGGAAGGGCTCCACCAGTCGCGGGAGGCCACGACCGCATTGATGGATTGCATGGCTGGTGTCATTGTGGTGACAATGGACCACATGACCGGTACCATCGCAGCGGGGCTTGAGTCATTGGCAGCCACTGGGCTCAGCCATGCACAGAGGACCCTGTGCAGTGCACTGTCCACCCCACAGTCCTGGCATCTGGTAATCCCATCACAGTAGACACCGGGGTCCGATGTAGACATCCCAGACACACCAGGGGTTGGCCTGTTTGGCCACCTCTACACCCCTGCGCGGACATGGTCGCAGTCCCAGATATCAACCCCTGGGAGGGTGTCAGACACATACCCCGTGGCTGATGTGCAGCCTGCGTCTGCTGATCGGTCAATGCACAGCCACACATGTGGCCATGGCTGCTGTGGGACTGCGTGGTCTCCTTGATGTGTCTGTTGCCCTGCACCGCTGTCCGCTGTTGCTGCCCCGTCTACATGTGGGCTGAGTCGGTGTGGCATGCCTGTGTTGTTGTGCTGGCATGTTGTGCCGCATGCCCCATGTATGCTGACTGTGTTGCTGGGATGTGTGGCATGGGTGTGCTGATGACTGCTCCACACAATGCCGGCTGTGCCTGTGCATCAGTGTCATGCCTCTGATCCATGCCATGGTCCACCATTTGTCTGTGTGTGCACACATGCCTGTGCTGTGTATGTGTGCATCTGTGTGCCAATGCCTCCCCATGCCTGCTGTGTGCCCCATTCCTGACATGCCTCCCACCTCACATATCCAGGGCTGTATGTGGTGTGCCGCGCTGTGTGGCCTGTGCATGTATGTGTCTGTGCACTCACCTGCGTTCACCATAGTGCTCCTGTGCAATGGTATCCCTGTGGTACCTTGCCTGCACAGCCAGTCTTGGGTCCTGTCTGCCGTGGGGTGGCTGCCCACTGCCCTCCGGCCCATTACTGCCATCATCCCTGCTACTGGCGCCATCATCTGCCTCGACAGCTATCTCATGGTTAATGGCCATGTTGTGCAGGATGCAGCAGGCCAGGAATAGGCCACAGACTTTCGATGGGTTATATTGTAGGGCACTGCCTGAGCTGTCTAGGCATCAGAAATGCTTCTTCAGCAGGCCAAAGACACGCTTGATGATACAGCATGTGCTGGCATGTGCCTCATTGTACCTCTCTTCTGTGGGGGACGACTGTTGCCAGTATGGGGTGAGCAGCCACGGCATCAGCGGGTATGCGGTGTCACCTGTGTGGGAATAGACATGGTTAGCCCTTCGCTGTGCCATGACACATCCTTGTCCCACTCCCCACTGCTCACTTCACCACACCCACCCTGCCTGCTCTCCCTCCCCCTTTGGCTGTGCCATGCTGACCCAGGACCATGCCCTATTCACTCAGTAGGTGACTTGTGGGGATGTCCCCACATTTGAACCTCCCTGTGCCAGAAGAAGGCGTCACATGCACTCCTGGGGTGTGTGGCGTAGACACTGATGATGCACCTCGTGGCATCGCTCACCACCTGACAACTGACAGATGGGTAACCCTTGCGGTTGATATAGACTGGGCCCTTGGGGCCAGGTGGTATGTGGATACCTATGTGGGTGCAGTCAATGGCCCCAATCACACCTGGCATGTGTGCCACCCTGTGGAAGGCCTACATGTTTGCTGTACGTTCTGCCTGTGTGCTAGGGAAATGTATGTACTCCGATGCACATGGCAGCAGAGCATTGAGGAACTGTGTGAGAAGGCGGAATGTGGCTGACTAGGTGATCCCAATGGTATCCCCGGTTGGTCGTTGGAAGGTGCCTTTGGTGAGCAAGCACATCACTGCAGTCTCCTTTGTCTCCACTGACACAGCATGACTCCATCTGGTGGGTGCCTGCATCTCCTCACTGCACAGCTCACAGAGATGCCTCAGAATTGCCCTATTCAGGTGGTACTGGCTCACTATCTCAGTGTCACTGTAGTTCTTGAACGTGATGCAGGCACGGTACCACCTGTGTGGGGCATAACACCACCGGGCCCTTCATTGGCTATGTTGGTGTTCTTCCTGCCTCCTCACACCCTTCATTACTGCCTCCATTAGGAATGGGGCACTCTCCATCCCTCCGTCACTGTGGGTGTCTCCCTGGGTGCCTTTCCCACTCTGTCTGTCCATCCATCTGTCTGTCCATCTCCATCTCCCTCTCCCTCTATTTCTCAGGGTGTCTCTCTCTCACTCTCTCTCTCTCTTTTGTACCCTCGCCCTCCTTCTCTCTCTGGGCACAGAGTTGTGCATCTGCTGTCTGTGTGTTTGAGTCAGGTTTTTATAGGAACAAGATTTGCTCCAGACATGCGCCATGGGTTCCCGGTTGAATATCCCATTATGCCACATATTTATGGGTACGCCCCCTGTACTTGCGCTGCATACATTATGTTTGTGCCATGGTGCAGTGGGACTTGTGCTGCACTGCCGCCGTCTATGAATATTGCTCAGCGGTGGAAGTCCGTGGTTGCACCAGCACAACTCAGTTGCACCATGCACAACTGCTCTGACTATCCGGCCCCATGACTATACACCACGTACTTGTAGTTTTTATTTTGTAACCATATTTTAGTCTGTGCTATTTTTCAAAAAGTATTTAGTGCAAATACCTGTTATATTATAGAATCCAAGAAATTGTCACTGAACAACTCTCTGCTGCATTCCTAAACTTGAACTGTATTACCTATATGTAAATAAACATTCCTTTCACTTTCAAATACATAAAAAACAGATTCAAAAAGAATATCTTTCTGTTCCAAGTAAGTAACCCTATTCTTTAAGTGTTTAATTCAATATGAATTCCCATACCTTTTTTATTTCCTGCTCCAGTGGTATTACTTTGGAGCTCGTTTCAGGCTGTCTGGTTTCAGCCTGTTTACATTCTAAATAAACATATATTTTTCAGTGTTCTGTACTATTTCTCTAGCCTCCATTAACTGTTACCTCATATCTCTTTACAAATAAAACATTCTCTGTACCTTAATACGGTCCTTTTTTATAATTCAGGAATCCTCTCAAAAGTGGGTCTCCATTCAACGCACCTCAAGTGCCTATTGTAAACAAAGAAAAGGAGCAAACTTTTCCTGGCTTTGCCTTTAACTTTCATATTATTACTTCACTCAATGCTTCTTATATAATGTAGTTTCCTTCTTACCTTATGAATATTTCCTGAACCGGGTGAGCAAACCTCTCAGCATGTTCCTGATAGAAATGGAACTGCTGTCTCTCCTAGTGACATGGCTTTTATACCATTTGTTCCGGCAGGGGGCGATGACACCATGAAACCTTCATGATGCCGCCAGTGTGACTGCCATCACTGGACTGCTGACCAAGATCATGCAAGATGCCCTGTGGAACTGTGGGTAGGTGCTTCCTGGTGGCTAGAGTGCAGTTAAGAGGAACCAATGTTCCACAGAGTCAGTGGTTCACCCCCTGCCCATTGCTTTTGCAACACTTGGTTAAAACTAGAGATATTTTTTCAGTTGTGTCATGCATTTTGTCTTTTGTTAATGCCCAAATAAAGCATAGGAATTCCTCTCCAATAATTAAAGATATCCAATTACTAGATGTCACATGTTTTTCATATACATACTCTGGTATGGCAGTCGGAAGATCGGGGAGGAGTTATATAACATCAAACCTCAGAAATAAACAAACACCTAGATGATGCCTGTGACAACATTATAATGTAACCTTGTCTCACATTGTCCTTTATGAGCCATTACCTTGCATAACAGTTCAAATGGTTCTCATCTTGTAGTTCTATTGACACAATGACCAATTACATTTCTCATTGAGGCCATACATGGGGTTTGTACTATCCAATAAATAAATCCAAAAGACTTCTCGCTTCAGTAATAGATCATCCCAGGTTATACCTGAGTTTACAGGCTCAGCCACCTTTCCCAATGCCCAAAATCGCAGAGACATAGAAGTGCATAGCGCAGTGGATAGAACTATCCTACTATCTACATTTGTCTTTTCCCTGTTCAACATGTAGGTCTCTTTGGTGTCTCCATGACTTCCTGTTTTGCTTTTTGAACCAAAGTTTTTGTGTACCCTCTGGCTATAAATCTGTTTCCATTTCTTCAGAAATTTGTCTTAATTTCTCCTGTTCACTACAGTTTCTCTGTGTGCATATCATTTGTGCTTTTTGGGATACTGCGCTTCAAATGTGGGTCATGATAGCTTCCATAGTGTAGACTGGTATTTTGATCAGTTTCTTTCCTAAATAGTGCTGTTTCCAGATGAGTTGTACCCTTATAGATTAGTAAATCTAAGAATTAAACATTCGTGTTGCTTGCTGTTATAGTGAATTGCAGATTTGGGTCTCTGGAATTAAGGTAGCTGAAGAACCTGTCTAGGTTTTCCATACTGCATTTTCAGATTAAAAAGATGTCATCAATAAATCGCTCCAAAAAAAATATGTTCCCTACAAATGGGTTTTCTTCTTGATTTATTACATGTCTTTTTTCAAATGCCCACATTTGCAAATTTGCATATGACGGAGCCATAGTGCTACCCATCGCTGTCCCCTTTATTTGCATGAAGTATCTATCCTCAAACTGAAACTAGTTTTTGTCTAGGACCATTTCTGCTAGTTGCAGAAGATATTCTTTGGTTGGATGTAAGTCAGTTCTCTCATATAATGTCTCCCTCAATGATTCCAGTCCTTCAATGTGTCCTATACTAGTATATAGGTCCTTCACATCCAGCATCACTAGTATAGTGTCTGTCGAATCTATTTGCTGTTGGTTCAACCCCTGTATCAATTCTATAATATGACCAGAGTCTTTCATGTGTGTGTCCATCTTTCGGACTTTCTGGCTGTAAAAAATAATCCACATATTTAGAAATGGGTTCTAGGGCCGGCCTGCTGGCACAGCGGGCAGGGATACGTCAGTGCCAGCAACCCGGTTCAGAACGGACTCGGGAACTGGACAGCCAGCCGGGGGGAGGAGGATCAAGCGCCCAGAGGCTGCTCTCCTCCTCCGGTTGGGGTGGGATGCGAGTCCCGCTGCGATACCGCCACCTGGGTAACCACGGGTGGTGGTGCAGTGAGGACTGCATGTAGCAGGGAGGGAGGACATCCGCCGGGAGCCGGAGCATTAGCACGCTGTGATGTACGTCACTCCTAGGCTCTCCTAGCATGCAGATGTCCTACAGGGATGGGTGGAAAAAGGAAAAATACCCTCCGGTGCTCCCTGTAGACGGAGCTTCAGGCCCCGATCCCAGGGCCCCTGCCGGCACGGATGACGGATCCCTGACGAACTTAGTCACTGGGGTGGTGGATTGGGGCCCCATTGCACCCACCTGGAGTCAAACCAAGTCAGCGTGGGGGATGACTGCACCCAATGCTGGCAGACGAGCAGGGACACACAAGGCCGTAGGAGACTCACGAAGATGAGGAAGCACCGGGGTGAGAAGGGGGCGTAAAGAGAAAGTATAAAAAAAGAAATGGGTTCTAGGATTGAGTTAATCTCAGAAACTATAGGTCTTCCTGGTGGTTTCCTGTTGTCCTTATGGATCTTTGGGAGGACAAAATGCTGGTATCCTTGTTTTTTTTGGATAAGCATTGTTTTCTCATCTTCTGCTATCCATCCCATTTCTACCCCTAGTCTAGTAGGTCCTTTATTTCTGTTTGAATATCTTCTGTGGGGTCGTTACTTATTTTCTCATACCATGGTCTATCAAGTATTTGTCTCAGACATTCTGTTTTATACTCTCGATAGTCCCAGAGTGCTAGCCCTCCTCTCTGTCAGCTGGTTTGATTATCAATGAGGTGTCATCCTCCAGTTCCTTTATTATATTTCTTTCTTTTTTAGACAAGTTATTATATTTAGGAAAAGGGGTGCTGTTTTCAATCAGTTTTGTTATTTATTTTTCTATCAACTTATAGCATTCAGTAGTGTCAGATCCTCTTGGCGGGTTAAAGGTAGATTTTAACACTAATGCCTGTTTGAGTTGCTGCTTCTTGGTCATAGGTTCTGGAGGTTTATTCCCAAACCAGTCTGCTATCCTGATTTTCTGATAAAACTTCTTAAAGGCATCAAATTTTTTGGTCTGTGAAAATGAAAGTCCTTTTCTTAAAGTACGTTGTTCCTCCTCTGTGATCTCTCTTTTACTTAAATTGAATATTACTGCTTGTTCTTTGATTATCTGACCCTGCCTCCCAGCCCTCTTCCTCTGCCGCCTCTTCCACCTCCTCCACCACTCCCTCCTTTGCGGCTTTTATATTAGCCTCTTTGGAAACTTTGGCCCTGCCATTGTCTGTTTCTCAGTTCGTATCTCTGATAGGGCAGTTACATTTGTGCCTTTCTCTCTAGTTGTTCTCTCTGCCCCAACTCTCTTCTAAAAAAGGACCTTGTTCTTCTGTTGTAACAGTCTGTGGTCTGTATGGGGTTAAAACTTAGCTATCTCCACTATTTGAATCACCATAACAGCTACTTTGTTGGTATGCTGTCTGATTTTGTTGTCTGGGTTTAAAATGTCAGCTATACACCTGATTATCTCTGTAGTCACCTATATCTCTCTTAAATTTCTTTAGTTTTTGTTGTTTTATATTTTCCTCATTGTCTATCAATTCTTTTTTTTATTTTTTCTAGTGTTGTTGTACATTCCTGCATCTGGACTCTGTTTTTGTATTCCTCCTTGGTTTCTTGTATCTCTTTATTCAGTCTGTTCCTTTCTTTTATAATGGCCTCAATGAGGGCCAACATAAAGTCCATGGAGCATCTGTTCCTAATCCTAGTCCATTTCTCATTTAATTCAACTGTCATAAAACCCAGGTTTGGTTCAATAAGAACTCTAAGTCCCCTGGGAATACATTTGTTTTTTATGTACTCACCAAATATGAGGGCATGCCACTCTAATTGGATGTCCTTCTGTTCTCAGTGGTTAATTTTGTTTAATAATGTTTTATTATTTGTTGTATCAGTCCAGGTTTTATCCTGTTGTAAAAGACTAAGAACCTGAGCTTGCTCTTCAGGTGTGAAATAATATGAGAGATATGTTGCTTTCGGTTCTCTATTGGTACCTGGGAATGGTGCAGTGGTGGTACCTGGCTGCACTGTGCCTATATCTCTCTATTGGTACTTTATGAGGATTATGGGCAGTCAGAGGAAAGTGTGGATAGAAGCGTAGCTTACTATGGTATGTGTGCAAGCTATGGCAGCATGTGCTGAAAACCCATGTTCCCTGTTCCCCAAAGGGCTTCTCTCAAAAGGGCCACTGAACCAATTGGCAGTCAACCCAAGCATAGATTTTTTGTGAAAAACCAAAAGAGAACTAAGATCAAAGAATCAGTGACCTGCTTTTGTTGGCTGCAGTACTCCTGTAGGTGGCCCTGTATTCATCCATCTTTTTCATGTAAGCCTCTGTTTGCTCTCCAAACAGAGAGTTACCGGTGACAGGAATATCCATGGCCTTGGTCTGGGTATCCTGTGATAGACTGGTACACCTAAGATAAGCAAATCTCCTCATGGAGACAGATGTAGCCATGACCCTAGAATGTACATCATTCGAGTCAACAGCAGCATGAAACTGGACCTTTGATGCCTCAATACCATCCACAGCCACATGCTCGAGCTCCTTGACCCGCTGGGAAGGGGCATTCTTAGCCAGCTCCAAAACTGCATCCCACAGACTTCTGGTATCTGGCTGTATATGCCATGTAATTAGATTGCCTGAGCCCCAAAGAGGATGCCAAGTACCATTTCTTTGCCATGTCATCCACTTTCCTGGAATCCTTATCTGGGGGTAAGATGCCAGGGGAATGTTAGCCTTGTCATGAGCTGCAGCTTGCACTACCCCAACATGGCTGCAATAATTTGTAAGGAATTCCATCCCAGGGCCTGACAGGGCATACCTCTTGTCCATCTTTTTATCCACAGAAAGTATGGATGTTGGAAACTGAAGAATTTTCTGTGTCTGTTTCCCTAGGGATTTATGCAGAGGGATAGACACCCTTTTGGACTTTGGGACATCCATAATTTCAACATAGTCAGGTTCCTCCCGATCCTGTTCAGCCTCCTCCACTGGAAGCTGAAGAGTATCAGCCACTTTCTTGTAGAACAAGAAATGGGAGGGGGACTCAGAAAGCCTGGGAGGAGACACATTGGAAGGCCTGCCTGGGGAGATGTCAGGCTCTACTGGCTCATCTAGGCCTTCATAATCCTCCTCTTCTTCTTCATGATCTTCATCTCCTTCCCAATCGCCCTCATAGAATGCTTCAGGATCATATTCAGAAGCAGACAAGTCTGACCGAACCGATTGTCTCTGAGTTGGTGTCGGTTCGGTTGGAACCAGGCAAAGCAATTGTACAACAGCAATCGCTTTAGCTATTTCATCAGAGGTCAGAACATGGGAACCGGGATCCGAACCGGCTGACTTGCCTTTCTCTTAGACGGAACAGATTCCACAGAATTGTCTCTCCTTTTGCCCAAGGGGGTATTGCCCAGGTCAGTGAGCACCCCCTCAGGTTCAGTTGGAACCGAACTGGGTTGGCCATCCAGGTCAGTAATTTCTCTGCCTCCCTTTCCTTTAGCCTACTTAAATGTTTATCTAAAGTGGCTTTGGGAAAGTTTTCTGCAAATTTGGCAGTCTGCTTTGAGGTGGCCAAACCCCAGACAGTAAACACGGACAAGGTGGGGATCAGCCTTAGCAAAGGCCTCCCCACACTCAGTGCAGTGCTGAAACCCAGTGAGATCGGTTTCCTTTTTTGGTTTCTAAGACATGCCTAAAGGAAAAAAGTTACACTTCCCAGCATTTCAGCCAGGCAACTACAAACCTATGGGTTCCAACCGTATCATGGGTCGGTTAAAAAAAAAAAAAAGGAAATTATCATTTTTTTAGGATCCAATAGGTACCGAAAACCACAATATAAATCATAGAAAAAAACAAAACTGAATTGCTTCGGTTCCTAACTGTACCGACCGGGAAGAAACTGAACAAAAAACAATTTCTACCACAAAACACTAAACTACCTACTGAACACTTACTGTACCGAGGACAGAGATGTGAACATGGAAAAATAAGTAAACGGTTGACAAACCAACCAATTTTTTACTTAAACTGAACCAGGTGAAGGAGAGAATCTCCGGAGCAACTTCTCAGTTAGGCGGAGTAAAGAATCTGATGGTTACACTGAGGAGTACCTGGGACAGAGGTTTGAAAACCGAGCTCGAGATCAACGTTCTATGCCTTGCCATAGAGTTAATCCTGTCCTCTGTGGAGCAATTCAAGTGCTGGGGCTAACTGCATATAGTCAGAATACAGCAACACTTCGTGTTGTTTGAAATAAAAAAGTATGGGAATTCATGTTGAATGAAACACTTAAAAAATAGGGTTACTTACTTGGAACAGAAAGATATTATTTCTGAAACTGTTTTTTATGTATTTGAAAGTGAAAGGAATGTTTATTTACATTTAGGTAATACAGTTATAATTTAGGAACGTAGCAGAAAGTTGTTCAGTGACAATTTGGCCAGTGGGAGAAAGGCTGGAGCGTCCAATGACAGCTCGCCTTCTCTGGGAGGAGGGTGGGCTTTCCAGTCCAGCAAGCGGTGACCCCTGGTGGAGGGTGGGGCATGACAGCAAGCTGGAGTCACTGGTATGTGATTGGTCAGTGGTGGAGGCCTGGGACCAGTCAGTTCTGGGGGCAGCTCCTTTGTGGAAGGAGGGGGAGGGACATTGCAGACGTCAGCGTATGTGCCATGACGTTCAGGCATGCAACATCCCACAGAATATGGAAAATTCCCCCCAGAGCCGGGAAGACAGAGCACCAAGCCAGGTCCCGATATGTCAGTGCCTGTCTGCGGGCCCGGACCCTGACAAGACTGATAAGGTCTGGGGGGTCTGCCTCGACCCCGACCCCACCCAGGGGGGCTTTCTGAGGCAGGATGGAGGGACCAGGGGATGTCAGGTAAGGCACTAGGCAGGGATAGGCTTAAATTGACATCTCCTAATGGTGCAGCTGTGTGGGGACGTAGGAGGAGAGAAAAAAAAGAAATAAAAAAAAACTACAGCCACATGGTGTATAGTCATAAAGTGTACAGGTAGCACTGGCCTTTGATGTTTTTCCTGACTGGTTGTTTTAAAATACTGAAAGGATATGCAATTTGTGAAATTAACATAAATTATTTAAGAATAAGAACACAATGCATAGCAACTCTGGATAATTAGCGCACTGGGTGTGGTGCAAATATGGACAGTGGAGCGGAATATAGAATGTGAACAAAGATATGATGACAGAATGTACACTAAAACTTCTTTTTTATGTTAATTAGACTACAACACTGTGGGCCAGATGAAGTGGCATGGCCACGAAACATGGCCCACCGTTTGGTGTGAAGTAACATTGAATAAAATTTGTGAAGAATATAAAAGCTTTTTGTCTATGTAACATTGAATAGAATTCGTGAAGAATATAAAAGCTTTTTGTCTATGTGGAGTTTGTCCAGATTTACTTTTTGAACTGGAATGTGCTAGTCACAATTTGGGGCGACCCAAAATCATTAACTGTTTTTATAGCGCTAACTGAGGGCTGGGGCAGCCTGAACATGCTACAAAAAATATTCTTCTCTACAGCCCCTCCATATCGGAGGCAGTATAGTGCAGTGTTTTAAGGCTCTGAGCTGCAAACCTGGAGACCTAGGTTTGAATCCCATAGCCCCCATTTGCATACTGTGTGACCCTGAGCAAGTCACTTAACTTCCTTGTGCTCCCAGGTCGCACCTGTAAACAAGCTTTCAGCTTAGTGTCTCTCCTGGTTAAAAAAAAATATATATATCTTAAACACATCATCAATAAATTTTTATAGATGTCAAGTTTGTCTATGAATGGGTTGCTTACTTCATCAAAAACAAATCTCTCCTCCCACTCACCCAGGTACAGATCTGTGAGACTGGGTGCCACGGTTGCACCCATTGCTGCACCCTAGATCTGCTTGTAATTCCTCCCTTCAAACATGAAAATTTTATTTTTTAAAACAAAGTCTGTTAGACCAAGGATCATATTGCTCTTACTTTGGGACAGATCTGTGCATTGAAGATGATGTTTGATGGCACTTATCCCCCTTCATGGGGGTTATTAGTGTATAATGAATCTACATCCAATGTGACCAGCCACCAATATTTTTCAATCTGCACCTCCTGTAGAACTGACAAAATATGGTTGGTATCTCTCAAGTGGCTCCTAACTTTAGGCATGATGGGGCATAGGTAGCTGTCAATGGACCTAGACAACAGTTCGATCAGCCACCCTATCCCCAAAATATTAGGGCAACCTGGGTGTTCCATGGGATGTTTGTGAATTTTTGGCAGTATGTAAATTGCCATTTTTTTGGGGGTTGCACAGATAGTACAAATCATTGCTGCTTATTAGATCATTCTGATAAAGGTCTAAGAGATAGAGCTCAATTTCTTTCTTAAACTGTGACGTAGGGTCATAGGTCAGACACTGATAGACATCTGTATCAGATAGTTGTCTGTACATTTCCTTTACATACCATTCAGTGTTTTTATTAATTTGTAATTTTTGCATTTTCTCCCCGATCCCAGGGCCCCGGCAGACATGGACGTGCGTGCATGTGGAGGCTCACACGCATGCCGGGTGCCAGCTCAGCCCCTTCCACCCCACCCCTGGCTCTCGCCAGGCTCCCTGTTGCCTGAACTGCCACGCATCCTCCACCAGGTGGCAGCCAAGGGCCAGGGAAACCCCTCATGCCTCCCCGGGAGAGGAGAGCCACCTTGCGGCAGCTCAATCCCACTCTTCACCCTCCCCCCCACCAACCTGGGCTCATTCCTGAACCTGGGTCACTGGTGTGGTGTGGTGTAAGGTGTGGCATCCAGCGCCTCAATCCTCAGCGCCACTGGGCCACCACTGTTCAGTGTTTTAAATCACAATACTTTCACCTTTATCGGTGGACTTGATTACAATATTTTTGTCACTAGCTAGATTCCTGACTACCTCTCATTCTTTCCTGGACATATTACAATACGGCATACAGGGATGGTTTTTATTTAGCTTTTCATGGCCACTCAAGCAACATTCTAAGAAAGTGTCTATATTATGGTGTAGGGGTGAGCAGAAGGTTAACTGAGGTTTAAACATTTGTTCTATGTATTCATTTGCTGTCAGTATCAGATAATATGCTATTATTAACACTGCTACAATTATTTGTTACTACTGCATCATTTTTATCTGAGAAAAATAGCTTAAGATTGTTTTTTCTTACAAATGTTTGTATGTCTAAAATCACATTAAATTAACTCAAATTTTGTGAAGGAACAAGTGATAGTCCTTTGGACAGCATCTGTATCTCCAAATCTGTTAGTGTTTTATTGGAGATACTAATAACAGTTAGCAGCGACTGTTGGTTGCTGCCTCCCAACAGGTTCCTCGTCCCCTTCCTACTTCGTGTCTTCTTTGGTTTCTTCTGGAAATCTGAACATAGTGTGTTGGTTGCTCCTGCTGGGTGGATTGTACCCAGGACAGGAGTAGTTACCCCTGAAAAAGGCCTGTTCTGTTTTTCTTTCATCAATTTCAAATGTACTCTCTCCTGTGCTATAGTCCATCGGAGTTTCTTCTGTCCTTGTCAAAATGGAGTGAGGAGTACTCGTTGTCTCTGCCATTGCTGTGGTTGTCCCTGAAGGCATAACTGTTTTATGTGTATGTTTTATGCTAGTCCAATAACAAGATGCCTAAGTTAGCTTATTTCACAGAGGGTATCACTGTAATGTGGCACCCACAGAAGCAACATAAATTGTGTATTTTTGCTGTACATGTTATAGTACTGTTTCACAGCTTATAACTGTTGATTTTATCAAACTACTAATGTGGAGCTTTTATGTGTTGTATATATATTTAAATTCAATAAAACATGAATTAAAAATGCACTCCCTGGCACAATGGTGCTCGGTTCCAACAGTTACACAGTGGACACCAGACAGAGAGAAACAGCACTGACCTCCCCCTCTGGAAGGGCTGCACACTGACGCCTGGAGTTAGTATATCACTTCTCCTTCATTTAAGATGCAGAACATTCACAGTACAGGTCATAAAAGGCCATAAAAATGCACTTTTCTAAAAGTGCATTAATGCTTAAGTTTCACACTTTGTTTCTGCACTTTTGGTTGTCCTAGTCCTAATGGCAACCAATGACATCATACCTTGTTGCAAAGCCTTTAACTCCCTTTATACACCACCCATGGTTACCATAAAATCTGACTTTAACAGTGTAGAATTCACAATTGATTAAATTAATAAAAAAACTTTCTAATATCAAACCAGGATCCTCGCCAGGTCCAGACGGCATCACTGATGATATAATTAGAATTATGAAAAATCAGCCGTCATTCCCTCTAAAACTGTTATTTGACAAAAGTACAAAGTTAGGCTTGGTTCCTGCTAATTAGAAAAAAGCCAATGTCATACCTCTATTCAAAAAAGGAGACACGGGTGATAGAGATAATTATCGTCCTATTAGTTTAACCCCCATCTTTTGCAAAATTGTGGAAGGTTTAATCAAAGACAGATTAGTTGACAACCTAGGAAACTTTGACCCATCCCAACCCGGCTTCGCTTAAGGTTATTCCTGCATTACTAACTTACTCGGCTTCTATGAATCCGTTAGTCAAAAGTTAGATAAAAAAATTCCCTGCGATGTGGTATTTTTAAATTTCAGAAAAGCATTTGATTCTGTTCCACATTGGGCCCCTATTAAACTACCTGCAATTAACATACAAAAATGCTGTGTCACTTGGATACAAAATACGGATACGGCTTTATGGTCGTAGTCAATGGGTAGCTATTGATGGGCATCTGTCTTCAAGTTCAAGTTCAAGTTTATTGCAGGAAAACTCCATTGAGCAAGCTCATTCACAAGGAGGTCCTGTGACATAAACACTTAAAGTACAAACACAGATAGGTAATAACAGTATATACATGAAATACACGTTACATGATGCAGGCTGGATATACATACAAGGGTACCACACAGGGTGACCACAGGTGGTAAACATTGATATGAGACAGGGAAGCGACTTATAGGTCGCATACTGATAAATGAAACATGGTGACTGGTGTGATTAGATTTAATCAAATCAAATCAAATCAAATATACAGTATTTTGGCAGCTAGAACAAACAACAGTCTACAACTGATATGGGAGGAGAGATTTGATAGAGTAGCAGTGGGCGTAAGCAAAGATAAAGCCAGGAGTAGAAGGGGAAGGGAAAGCAGTTAATATGACAAATCAATTATACCTTACCAGTGGATAAATATGGCACACATGGGAAGGAAGAGACTTAATGACGAGTTACAGGTGTCTTTTTTTTTGGCTGAACTTAGCGATTGTAGAAGTTTATTGAAACAGTGCTAGTTAGTTTCAGTACGGTTTATAATTAGTTCCAAATGGAGGGAAGGGCATATGCAATAACACGTTTACCAAAGAAAGTCCGCGTCCTTGGTATGTCAAGCATAATAAAGTCAGATTTTCTTAACGAGTATGCACTATGTGAGATACTAATAAGGGAAGAGATAGCTTGGCAATTTCTGCAGGAGCAGTTTAAGAGTCCATAGCCCAGCATGGAGCAGGCGTCTAGTAGTAAGGATGTCAACCAACAGCTGCATATAAGTCACAGTGGTCACGAGCAGTAAGGAGTTGGTAATGAACCTTAACGGTGATAAAGGATGTCCAGTTTACTTAGATTTGCAAGAGTGGTGGAGGAATAGATTACATCGCCATAGTCGAGTAGGGGAGACAAGTGGCCTGTACAAGCTTGTTTCGAGTTTCAAGGGGAAAAGGGGCCTATTTCTGTAGAAGAAACCTAACCTGCTTTTAACCTTCTAGAGACATCTTCGATGTGGTCACTGAAAGATAATTTATTGTCGATCCAGATACCTAGATATTTAAATTTGGTTACAACTTCCAGAGGCTCATTTAGCGTGGTGACAATGAAGTCTTGGGCAAGAGTATTGGGGGGGCCTGAGACAGCACTGCGGGAGAATATCATCGCTTTAGTCTTCTTGGCATTGAGCAGAAGCTTTGCCTTTATTAAATTATGCTCAAGTTGTGCGAAGTCCGCTTGAAGCACTCCCTTGACTTCAGATAACGATGAACCAGAAGTATACAACACAGTATCATCTGCAAAAAAGTGCAGATTGGATGTAGATATGTTAGCATCTAAGTCATTGATGTACAGAGAAAACAAGATAGGGCCTAAGATGGATCCTTGGGGGACTCCTCTTGCAACTGGCAAGGCAGCAGAAAAAAAGCCTTCCACCTTTACTTTTTGGAATCTTCCAGTTAGGTAGCTAGAGAACCACTGGGTGGTATGGTATGTGGCACCCAACTTTTGCAAGGCAATTGACTAATAGTTTGTGATCAACAGTATCAAAAGCTTTGCTGAGGTCCAAAAGGACTGCACCAGTTACCTTCTTAGCATCTATAGCAGAGATCCAATCATTGGTTACTTTTGCTAGTGCAGTGATTGTGCTATGATTAGCCCGGAAGCCAGATTGAGCTGGGTTAATGAGAGAGGTTTCCAAGTGAGATTTTAGCTGAATATGGATCAGTTTTTCGAGAACTTTAGAAAGGATAGGCAATATGGAGATAGGCCTATAGTTGTTTACATCGCATGGGTCACCAGATTTAAATAGAGGGAGGACATGTGCTGATTTCCAGCAGGACGGCACAGCAGCAGATGTAATGGAAAGATTGAAGATGTAGAGAATTGGGGCAGTGAGATGGGCATAGCCTGACCTTAGGAAAAAGGGTTCCAAGCCATCGTCCCCTGCACTTTTTTTGGTGTCTAAGTTAAGAAGAGAATCTTCTACTTCTTTATAAGTTATCTCGCGCAGTTGGAAGGGACTGGGTCCAGGACTAGATGTGGCGGAAGGGGTATGCTGGCTCACCGCAGCACCAGCATAAGGTGACGAGTCAAAAGCTAATCCAGCTGTGGCAAAGTGGGAGTTAAGTTCCTCCAGGATTAGGACTTGTTTTCCACAATCTTGCCACTTGCGACTATCTTTGTTGGGACAGAGGGGGCCATGGGCCGTCCTTCTATAGCTTTGATAGTCTTCCATATTTTATGAGGGTTACCTTTAGCTTGTTTGAGATAGAAATATAATAGTTAGCTTTAGCAGAGCGAAGTTTTTCACACAGTTATTCCTGGCTGTTCTAAAGGCCTGCCAATCCGAAGATTCTTTGGAATGTCTAGCTTTAGCCCAGAGCTTATCTCGAGCTATAAGGGCTGCCTTGAGATCCGAGGTGAACCAGGGATTGGAATTGTTCCGTGACCCTTACTTTGATGAAAGGGCATGCTTATTTATTACTGTAGTGAGTTTGTCATTAGGATGCAAGCTGCCTTGTTGACATCTTTGCTAGTAAAGATCTTGCCATCTGATCATGCTCAGGTCAGATAAAAAGTTTACTGCACTGAATTTGCGAAAGGATCTTTTGTTATAAAGATGGGTTGCGGCCGGGCCTTAATTTGAGATCTTATGCAAGCAACAATTCCATGATCTCATGTCGTTGTGAAACACTGCCAAATGAGATATTTTGTGTGGATGGGTGGTTAGTACCACATCTAGAATGGAACTGTTGGCAGTATTTAGAGTGTTGTTCCTAGTAGGTTCTCTGACTAATTGCCCAAGACCTAGCTCGTCACAAAGGATTTGAGGCCATATGATTTAGGTGACAGCCAGTCCATATTTAGATCTCCTAGAAATATTATTTCAGTTTTTGCATCTACGAACATGATTTCAAAGATTAAGGACTTCATCACCACCAGACGGGGGTCTATAGCCACCTAGGATAGTGATACATTCCGAGGAGGGGAGATGAAGGCTCAGCGAAACTAACTCAAATTCCTTGGCTAGAGATTTGCAACTAATATTGGTGACCAAGTACTTAGATTTGGCATAGATAACCACACCCCCGCCTCTAGACTCTCTATCTGCTCTAAATAAATTGTAGCCCTGCAGTGATATTTGTTGATCAGTGTTCGTCTTTTTTAACCACGACTCAGTAATTATGATAAGGTCTGGGTTAACGTGTGCAGCCCAGGCTTGCAGCTGTACAAGTTTTTTAGGCAGGCTTAAAATGTTGACCATCATCATTTTGAGACCTGTGGCCTCAGCAAAATCGATAGGCGAGGTAAGTTGTGGGGTGCCAGGGTTGAGCTCCACATTTCCTGAGCAGAGAAGAAGCAGAAGTATAACTTTCTTTAAGGAGCTTATAAGAATGGAGACTGCTTTTTATTTCTTCACGGCAACCCATATCGTGCTGCGCAGAGACGGGCGCCACTGTAATGACAGTTGATTGTGATCAATGTAAGTGCTTGCGTAGACATAGGTGAGGACAGTAGCAAAGGGGTGTAGGCTAACCGGGGGGAATAGGCTAAAAGGGGAGAGGAGAATGACAGAGTGTCTGCATGGTAGACTGTTATAACATTAGGTATTGATAAGGTACATTGGAGAACTGAATTGCATTGAGGTACTTCGATTGCACTGTTTTGCTGAAAACTCTGCACCTTAGAGCAATAAAAACACAATAAGGAGAGCCATGGTCCCAGATTGAGTGGTCTCGTGATTTGTATTAGTGCAATATTTTCTAGGCAAGAAATTTGCCCACCTAGGTACCATTTAAAACCAGATGAGAAAATACAACAGAAAGGGAACAAGGAGATCAGGAGCAGCTTAGTTAGTGGCCATCCACCTTCAGACTCAAGTCCCCTTGTAGCAGAACCGGAAAGAAGTAGAATGATAATGCAGGCCATATTGCCTACTGAAAGAATACGGTGATTTATGAGAGACCAAGAATCCTCTAGTGGCAGATCTGTATAACCTGCTAATGGAAAAAAAAAAAGGTAGTTAGTCAGACTTATCGGACCAAGGCAGAGTGCTTGGATGGGGGCTGCAGGAATAGCAGTCAGACAGAAGAGGTGTAAGCAATTTAAAACAGTAGTAGAAATTACAATCCAGCTAATACAGTAGAAAAACTCCTAATAACACAGTAGAAATGTGCTTAGTTCTATGGAAAGGCTAACAAAGTGCCAGGTGTCTATAGCAGGGGAAAACTCCTGCCAATCAGAGTGAGTTTGCTGGAAGCACCCGTGTTCTGATTGGCTGCGCTGTCCCGTACCTTCCAAGGAGCTGCAGGCGGGTGTCCTGGTCTTGGTCGGTGGCTGGCTGCGTGCCGGCCGACTGTGGGTGAGCTGGAACTGCCCTGTTCAGGGACAAGCAGCTTCCAAGGAGCTGCAGGCGGGTGTCCTGGTCTTGGTCGGTGGCTGGCTGGGTGCCGGCCGACCGTGGGTGAGCTGGAACTGCCCTGTTCAGGGACAAGCAGCTTCCAAGGAGCTGCAGGCGGGTGTCCTGGTCTTGGTCGGTGGCTGGCTGGGTGTCGGCCGACCGTGGGTGAGCTGGAACTGCCCTGTTCAGGGACAAGCAGCTTCCAAGGAGCTGCAGGCGGGTGTCCTGGTCTTGGTCGGTGGCTGGCTGGGTGCCGGCCGACCGTGAGTGAGCTGGAACTGCCCTGTTCAGGGACAAGCAGCTTCCAAGGAGCTGCAGGCGGGTGTCCTGGTCTTGGTCTTACTGGAAACCTGTGTGTAGTGGTGTTCCACAAGGTTCAGTCCTGGCCCCCTTGATTTTTAAAAATTTCATTACAGACTTATCATCTAACATAGCTCACTGGGTAATTAAGTATGCCAATGACTGTTGGTTGGGAGACCCCTGTAGCTCCGAGGACAATATTGACTCGTTCCAAAGTGATCTGGACAAAGTCACTAACTGGACTAAAGATTGAGGAATGTCCTTTAACCTAAACAAACACTGTGTTATTCACTTTGGTAATCACAACCCAAAACATAACTATACACTTGATGGACATATACTGAAAAAAAAACAGCATGACAAAAAGATCTAGGTATCATAATATCTAATACAATCACATTTAACAATCAAATTACAGATAACATTCATTAACAAAGCTAATAAAGTGTGGTGGTCGATCAGACAAGATATTAATTCAATACATCATATGGTCATCTTACCTTTATATAGGGCATACATTCCATTAACTTCTGGACTATTCCTCCCAATTATGGTCCTCTCACAAAACAAAAAAAAAAGGCATTGCTCGGATCAAAAAAACACATAGAAAAATAACTAAAAATATACAGGGAACCAAATCATTACGTTATGAGGAGAGACTAACTAAATTCAACCTTATGTCACTAGAAGTCAGAAGAATGCGCAGTGATCTTCTGCTAACTAGGGAAGTAATCAGAGACCAGAAAATCATGACAGATATTGGATTGGAATTTAAATAAATTTCAACACTAGGAGTCACCCTTTATAATTAGAAAGAGTTTTGCTATTGCAAAAAAACCCACATTATTTTTCACACGTATTGTTAGATCATGGAATGCTCTTCCAGCACCTGTTGTCATTTGTGAAAACAAACTTTTAATCTAGACAAATTCATTCTTTCCAATGACTCCCTTAGCTTTTATGGGTAGACGACAGGAGCTGTCTATGGGCTTCAACACTCTCATGCTCCTTCCCTGTCCTTAATAGTGATCCTTAGTAGTGATAAGAGGATGTCTGTTACATGGTCATGCAGCTCTGATGATGAACTGTGCACAAAACATTGCGTAAGTGATGCCAGTGGGCATCTTTGTAGTTCTGCCTGCTATTCCTGTATTCATTTTATGACCTGCGCTATGAGTGTTCTGCACCTTAAAAATAAAGAAGTGATGTACTAATTCCAGGAGTCAGTGTACTATCCTTCATGAGGGTGAGATGAGTGTTGTGTCTCCTTTGCAATATATGTTCTTAGCATCTAGCCAAAGACACCTTAGAAGCCTTCTGGACCTTTTCAGCTGCCCCATACACAATGGTTATCAGACTTCCAAAAAGACTGTGTTCTTATAAGGTATGTCTTTACCACTCTGCGAACATGTAAGTTATGTAACTGCCTCTCTTTAGTTTTCATGGGAGAAGGAACGCCCCCACCCCAATTCTAAGTCTGAGCCCAGTCCTAGAGTCTATTTTAGGGTCCTAAAACCCTCGGACACCATAAAGCTCATCCGCAGTAACAACCCTAAACTCTGCATGGGGCAGATGGAATCGACTTTAAAATACTTAAAACTGGCCATTAATTCATTAGCAGTCCCCATCACCAACATACTAAACCACTCACTCTGCTCAGGCTTTTTCTCTAGCACATGCAAAACTGCCACTGTTAAACCATTGTTCAAGTTAGGGTCAAGCAATGAAGTAGGGAATTACCAACCTATTTCCCTCCTTGCTCCCCTCTCCAAAATCATTGAAAAAGTTGTTCATATCCAGCTCACCGCCTTCCTTGAACATCATAACTTGCTCTCTGTTGCTCAGCATGGTTTCAGATCTGGACATAGCACCAAAACCGCCCTGCTCAGGTTCACCAGTGATATTCTCGAGGCAAACGATAAGGGCCAGCACACATGCTACGTCTTCCTGGACCTGACCAAGGAGTTTGACCTGGTAGACCATTGCCTTCTCCTGGACACCCTCAAGGGCTTGCACATATCTGAAAATGTCATCAAATGGGTCAGAAGCTACCTCTCTGGCAGATTGCAGAAAACTACTATCAGTTGTCATTTTTCTGCTGAGTGTCCGATTACATATGGGGTACCCCAGGGTTCCATCCTAGGCCCATTCCTGTTCTCGCTCTTCATCAATAACCTCCCTTCCATCTTCCAAACCACCCAACTAGTTCTTTATGCTGATGACACAGCCCTCTACTACAGCAAAACTAACCTTGATACAATGTACAGTAACTTGCAGGCTGACTTCAGCAAGATACACACTTGGTTCTCTACCAAAGGCATGGTTCTCAACTCCAAGAAGACCAAGTTTATAATCTCCTGTGGCCCAAGAAAAGCCCCAGGCATGGGCTGATCCCTCTCAGACAATCCTGGAAAAATCATAGAACAAGTCTACGAATTCAAATACCTTGGACTGTACTTAGACCCTCACCTGACCTACAATGTCCATATTACCAACCTCATCAAGAAAATCCATATGAGCTAGGTCTCTTATACTGAATCAGAAAGTTCCTTAGCCCCATCTCCAGACTACACCTCGACAGCTCCGTTCTCCTGCCCCTCCTTGATTATGGCTCTATTGTCTACTCCCCCTCTAGCACATCCCCCCTTTTCTCCAAACTCAGGACTACATATAATAATATTGCACGCTTCATAATCGGCCTCCCCTGGATGACCCATCACTGTACCCTCTATGCCTCCCTCAGCTGGGTCACCCTTAAAGCCAGGTTCCAACTTAAAATGCTCTCTTTCTTACACAAAGTTCACCGTAACCTTCTGCTGATCAGCATTAACTCTATTTTCTCCTTATCGGTTCCCAAGCGCAGTACTAGACAGGCTGCCTGTCATATCTTTGACACTCCTTTTTACTGCATCAAGCATGCGCAGAACTCCATTACATACAAGGGCCCTAAGTTTTACAATAAACTGCCCCCTGAACTTCAGGCCTGTAGTTCAATTGGCTCATTCACCTCCTCCCTCTAGGACCACCTCCTCCAATCCACCACCTGTGTCTGCCCCAGTAGGTAAACCCCCCCAAATGTCCTCCAACCCTTGAGTTACCTTTGAGTTTATTAGTATCTGTATATTGGCTCTGTTGTGTGCTCTGTATTTTTTTTCCTGTTCTAGATAATCCTGTCATATACACCGTTCCTATTGTAAATACTGTCAAATTTTGCAAATATTGTTTTTACCTTTTTCTCTGTATTATCAAATTTTTGTATCACTGGACATTTGTGAAAATGGGCATTTTTGCTCACATACCTTCCAGTATAAAAATAAAATTGCAAATGAAGGCAGGCAGGAAGGAAGGAAGGAACTGTATGGAACACTATCATGTCCTGATGAAAAACCATATCTTTGCATGACAGAGCCTGCAGAGAGAAAACTGTGACTAGAAGACATGTCTTAATAAACAGGATGTCCCCTGAACCTTACAACAGCAGCTCAAATGGAGGATAGCAAATTGAATTAATGACCACATTAAGATCTCAATGAGGAGGGCTGGTCCAGTGGCTCTGAGGGTTGAGGCACTGGGCACCCTTCGTGCTATGCCAGCAACCTGGGTTTGGGAGCTCTGGTTATCGAGGGTTGACTGGGGGGGAGGGAGGAGCAGGACTGAGCAGCTGCTGGCAAGCTCTCCTCTCCTCAGGAGGGTTTCCATGGCTCCTGGCACAGCAGTGCTGCCCAGTGGTAACTGGGAGCCTCCTCAGCCGGGACCACTCGAGACAGGGTACAGGAGGGGGTGGAGGTCTACAGGAGTTGCGCGGGAGCACACAACTTAGCGTGCTGGTGTAATTGCATGCCCTTTTCTTGGGGTATCAAAAGGAACAAGTGGAAAAACCCCGGTGGCCTAGAGGACAATGGCAGACCCTGAGGGAGCAGCACACATGTCCATCGCCGGTCCCCACTTGACCAGCTCTCCTGGATCCTCTCCTTTGTCTGGGACCGTGGTGGGAGAGGATTCTGTCCTCAATTTCCTGGTTGGAGGGATTCATGCAGGCAGTAGAAGACACTCGAGGGGGGTCTCGCCTGGGGGTGTTTCTGGCAGACAGCAACCAGAGCAAAAAAGAGTTGACAAAAGAAAAAAACAACTAAGGTCTGATTGCAAGCCTTGAGTATCCCCTTGCAAGGACTGAGCACTTTGCCCAAAGCCATGACATGCACGCACTGGGCCCGATTCACAAAACCTCCAGCATGGCACAAGGAGCTTGCGCCAAAAAGAATGGCGCAAGGTCCACAATGCGCCAAAAGATACGCCAAGAGTAATTCTCAAAGGTAGCCGGCATCAAATGCAGGCTGCCTGCTCCAAACGGGGCCTGCGCCACCCCTGCACCTAAATATGGGTTGCAATCTGGTGCTAGGGGGCATGTGGCAGACGAAAGCTTCCACAGCCCCCCAAATGTGATTCACAGAACTCCTCCAGAAGACGACTTTCTAAGTATCCTTAGACCAGCCAGTGCTGGTCTAATGGTACTTAGGACATAATCCTCTAGAGAAGTGTAGCCAGTTGGGCATTGTGCCATAGTCATCCAACACACACACCCAGCCCTGACATGCCTGTCAGTCTGTTAAGAAGGATAAACAACCCTGGTGGTCTAGTGGACCCACCCCCTGCCCCAATATGCCCGTTACCCCATTTAAATTAATATTATACCCTGGTGGTCTAGCGATCCCTCCCCCCACCCCAATATGGCCAGTATCCGCTGTCAAATTCATATAATACCCTGGTGATCTAGTGGTGTCCCCCACACACACCCCTGGCATATAGTGCCCCCTGCCCACCTGTACTCCAAGCCAGTGCGGCACACCCTCCACTCACCACCTCAGCCAGCGTCGACTGAACTGTCATTGGCGCATGTATTTATAATACAGTATGCACAATGTGTTGCCTACTGTGTTATACTACAAAGCGCACAATTGACAGATTCAGTCAACACTAACTGAGGAGTGTGATGAAAGGTTGCCAGGGCTGGCTGGGTACATGTTGAGGGAGAATGGGCACCATGCCGGGTGTATGTGTGTGTGTGTGTGGGGGTGGGACCACTAGATCACCAGGGTATTGTATGAATTTGACAGCAGATTCTGACCATATCGGGGGCAGGGGGAGGGACCGCTAGACCACCAGGGTAAAATATTTCATACAGGTGGTAACAGGCATTTGGGACTGCAAGATCACCAGGGATGGGGGACAAGGTTGCTTGCCCTGTCTGCAGGAGCTTCCGCCGAACCTCTCCCATGTGCTGGGCATTTGTTGCACAGGAGAGGTTGCTGCAAGTGGGGGCACTTAGGCACTGGGACCTGTCCTGTACCAGAATCTGGTACAGCGTCCCTGGTGCACAGGGCTTCAGTGCAAGCTGCTGTTTGCTGCATTTTGCGCCAGACGCAGCCCCCTTTGAGAACTGGTCCCACAGTATACTGAGGGACAGACCTTTCTCTGCTCCCTCTCACAGGAAATCCAAAATCTGGGGTGCATATGCCTTCCTTAGTCAAATATATGCCTATTTTGCCCAACAGGAAAAAGTAAACCACAGTCCTAGGCTACTGATATAGACTGCTTCCTCGATGACATTAGAATAGCCACAGCTCTCTCAGAATATCCTAGTCTGAGAAGTCGGCCTCACCAGACCAAGCTGCCATATGGAGTTGACTTGGACTCTTGGACTAAGATGAAGAGACAGATCTTGAAGCTAAAGTTTGTACTGCTGATGAAGCCAGAAGGGCTCCTGAACTGCCAGGCTGAACAGGTTCGATAACCATAGTCTTGGACACTCAGTGGCCACTAAGATGAATCAACCATTAGAGCAAATAGATGCACCTTACTGAAAATCTACAGTTGAGACAAAGTGTCCATCAACTCTGCTACTAGACATCTGTACTGACTGTAAAATGTTCACCTGGGTGTTGATTTGGGAAGCAAAGTGGACTATGTCTGGTTACCCGAATCTTTGACAAAGACTCTGAAATACAGTATCTCATGATTCAGAGACCATGCTCCTGGATGCACCTATTGTCAGCTGTGTCAGTCGGCTTGGAAGCTGAGCTGTCCTACAACATGAATTGCTGACAGGGACTCCAGACTGATTTCTACCCAAGAAGCGAGTAGGTTTCTTTCAGCATCATCTTGCTTCTTGTGCTGCTTTGCTTATATAAGCAACAGTCACATAGTTGTCAGATCAGACCTTTACCAACTTCTGATGAACTCTGTACTTGAAATTCTTCTACACCAGTAAGAGAGCTTTGATTCCTAAAATGTTTCTTTGAAGGTTTTTCTCCTACAGGGACCATATAGAACCTGTTCAAGCACCACAACCCAGCCTGTTAGGCTGGCATCAGTTGTCAGGAAAGGCTGCTTACCTAAGCTAATGGATACCCCTCGACAGGTTTTGAGGGTTCTCCTACCACTACAATGAATGGTGCACTAGCCACAAGATCTAGACGGGTGTCTTTTAGAGAAAAGAAGATCTCAGATCTGGTCAACTACTTGATGTTTTTCAGAATGTGTAGAAACATGGAATTGGAAAAAGTGCCCTCTGGAATGCACAAAAAAAAAAAAAAAAACAACTCCCGCATAGCCCAGTGAAATTCTCCAGTGCTCAAGATCACTGATATGGTTTGGACCTATTTGTCAATAAATATAACTGTCTGTCCACAGCATGTGGGTGATGAGCATGCAAATCCTTGTGTAGACAAATCACCTTTGTGGTTGACCCCCCTCCCCCGAACATTTACAGGAGAACTGTCTTTATTGTTCAAGAACATAAACCTTCAGAATGCACCTCTACTTCACTGATCTCCTTATCCTCAAAAGGTATAAAACTTGTCCCAGGGATTGTGACCCTGGATGAAATCCTGACTTTGGAAACCACTATTAGAAGATTCCTGGATCTCAGCAAAGACCCTTTTACTTCAGCCCCTTCAAGATCTCTTCTGACTGTGGACTGAAAAAAATGCTACCTGTGAAAAGACCAGTTTGTGAGACTTGGATGTATGGCCTAACGATCAATGGCTCAGCCAAACTGACTTAATGGCCACAGCAGTGCAACCCATCACTGTGGCAAGTAGGAGATTGCTAAAGGGATCTTCACACCTTCTCTCTTCACCCACTCACACTCCTCTGCTGGGCAGTCTGTCTTCTCCTATCATCTTCCCTCCCTCTGGAACCTGCTGCCCTTCCCCCGCCTCTCCCACTCAGTTCCATCTCTCTGACACGAGCTAAGACTTCGCCCTGCTCCTGCCAACCCTCCACCTAACCCTCCCCCTGCTTCTGACCTCCACTCCTGCAAACGCCCCCTCCCCCCTTCATGATGTAGGTTCTTACAAGTGAACCAAAGCTGCCTGTTTTTGATTTGTTTGCACTGCTCAAGCACTGTCATTTTCTTCAGCAGGCACTGTGCACTTTACTTAGCTCTTCTCTATACTGAACACTGCCCTATAAGCCAGTTTTATGGCCCCTCAATTTGTCATGGCGTTGTTCACCTGACTGTTCTGTATTCAGTTATTGCACTTCATAATTTGCCATTGCAACCACATTTTATGACTTGATGTGATTTTGTTATTTTGTACTCCCCTTTTCCTCTCCCTTGGGTTGCGCCTGGAAACAAGCATTGGCTCAGTGTGCCTTTCCCCATTACCAATTTTCAAATACATAAATAAAATAAAAAAGACTTGGGCCAGGAAGCAGTAGTTGACAGGCACTACTTAGAGAGGAGCAGGGTACTTAGCAGCATGTCTCAGGGATTGATGCTGAGGCCACTGCTGTTCATTTTCAATGAGAATTAACCTGGGGTCTCCGGCAGGCTGCTGAAGTTTGCTAAAGACACTAAGCTGGCCAGGATGGTAGATTCCGTTAAGAATGGTTCAAACTTCAGAAGGACTTGAACAAACTGGAAAACTGATCGGACTCCTGGAGTCTATGGCAGATTCAGTGTAGCCAAATGCAAGGCACTGCACCTTGGGAGGAAAAACAGGTTAGGACCTACTATACACACTTTGTGGGGCTCTTCAAACTGCAGTGGAGAAGGTGGAAAAATTACTGAAGGGTTATAATAGGCCAGGGGCTAAAAGATGGCAAGCAGTGCATGGCTGCAGTCTAGAGGGCTAGCAGAACGCTGGGGTACATTAAAAGGGGGACAACCAGCAGAGCAGGGGACATGATCCTGCCACTTTATAAGGTTCTTGACAGGGTTCCACCAGAAATACTATTTGTAGTACTAAGCTTCTCAATAACGAAAGGACAGAGGTAGTGGAGGGAATGCAATGCTGGGCCCCTATAGTGATCAGTGTTATAAGGGAACAAAAGCTATGAGGAAAGGCTGGTGGCTGTTAATATGTTTACCTTGGAGAAAAGGAGGCTGAACTGGGACATGATCTCACTCTTCAGAATACTGAATGGTGCAGTATCAACAAGATGGAGCAAATGATGCTGACACCCTTTCTATCCTGGAGCAGGCAAGTCACACCAGAGAGCTACCCAGCTCAGCTAACTGTGGGGCCTGGATTAGGGTGGACATTGCCTGTAGCCATGCCCCCTGACAAAGACTTGTGATAGTCGATGCACCGGGGTAAGCGGCAAGCAGCTCCAGCTATACCAATCTACGATATTGTGAGCTTTTGCACCATTTTGATTTTACATACTTAATAACTTTTGCATTTTTGTAGCTCACTGTGGTCTGGGACTGTCTGTGGGTTCCAACAGGTGTGACTTTTTTTGACTTTCTGCTTTGTAGCGTATGGGGTAGGAAAACCCTTTCTGTTTGCACTGACCATGCACCATGTGCATCAACATCTCATTTCCTTGGACTTTGTCTTTTCAATTTTTGCCACTGGGACCACTGATCACGGGCATCTTGAGCAATGTTGTAGGCCAGGAGAACTTTACTGTGCTATTTTTCTGGAGCTGCCTTTGGCTGAACTCTCAGTTATCAGGACTAGTTAAATAAGACAGGAAGAAATGCAAGATACTGATTCAGCATCTGCATTCAGGTTCTCAGGAGAGTACAGCTGGAAGAGAACTGAAAGCCTTTCCACTAGGAGACAGAAGGCTAAAGAAAAAGCTGCAGGGAGCAGAACAAGCACCCTCTTCCACAGGTAATTTAAAACTTGCCTTTAATAAACTAGAAAAACTACTGTGCAAGAAGCAGACATTACATACATCATGACTCTTGAACAGTACCTCGATAAAGAGCAGGCACCCAGGGGACTGCGAGTAACACTCATCTCATCTAGTGAGCTTAATATGTTGAAGAACAAGGATTATAGGTTAAAAACAGCATGTAAGTACTTGAACGGATTTATTAAACTGATTATAAATGAGGACGAGAGCAAATATGAAGAACTAATACCTGAAATACAGGAATGAAAAGTTCTTAAATTTAAAGGGGGGATAACATTTTTTCTTTTTATTTTAATGGGTTCAGAGTCTTGTTTCAACATGGTTCATGGGAATGCAATCGCCATTGCCTACCTTCTGAAACAAATTTCATCCTTACCCGTGACTGGGAGATAAAAAAAAAAAAAAAGGATGAGAAAAAAGTGCCACAGTAGAGTGAAGGATTTGAAAATGATAAATTCCTTGAACGTAGAGTGTTGAGAGTGTTCTCGTTTTTATTTTTTAGAAAAAATTTTTAAACTTTTTAGGTGTATAATACACTCTTTGAAGAACGTTAAATTGAATTTGCTTCAATTTATTATTTTGAGGGACTGAGGCATGAAAAGAGATGATACTATTCCACTATAGTTCAGATATAGGGATGGCTAACTCCTTTTCCCAAGCTCTTTTAAAAGTGGTTAAATCTATGCCTGTGCCCTTCAGCAAGAATGAATATAATTTTCCTATTAACTTGTCTTCTAATACTAATGTGGCAAAGAACGATTTCAGAGGGGTTAATGGAGGCAAACTCAAATTGCCCAAACAGTTCTTTAAAACCTCATGAATATGTAAATATATTAGAAAAGATCCTGGTTGCAACTTCAGTTTTTTTTTTGGTCAGTTCTTGATATGTCAAAGTTGACCAAGAAAATAGCGAGCTTCTAAAGGGAGCCATGACAAGGATTTAGTATGTTGTTTAAACCAGAATGGAACTACTTCCAGTTGAGCTGCTACATAATACAGAAACACATTTGGTAAACCTAGTCCTCCTGCTTCTACAGGTAAATATAGTTTCTCTAATTTGAGCCTGGGTATTGTCCCTGCCCACACAATCTTTCTAATATGTCTTTCAAATTCACTGAAGATTTCTTTCTCCACTCTAAGCGAAACAGCCTGAAACAAAAATAAGCGGAGGATATTCATTTTTATAATGTTAATTCTTCCCATACTAATGAGATGTAGGAATACCCACCTGTTCAAGTCAGGGCATATCTTTTCAACTAGGGGCATACAATTTAGTTTAAAAAATGTATTTCAATTTTTATAAATTTGCAATTTGATGTTATCTTTGCATTTTCCTATCGTAATTGGTATATTTTGATTGATTTATCTGATTTGTCCCTTAAAGCATAATTTCTGATTTTTGGTTCATTTTGTATTCAGAAACTCTACTGAATGTATTAATTAGGTCTACCAATTTAGATCCTGAATTTCTAATATCACTCATATACAAGATCACATTATTTGCATAAAGTGCTGTGGATTGAGTTGACCCATTAATATTTATACCTATGTCAGGTCCCAAATTCCTTGCTGCAATAGCAAAAGGCTTTATAAATATGGAGAACAATGATGGCGATAAGGGACAGCCTTGCCATGTGCCCCTTAAAAGATTAAATGGTCTTGAGTAAATCTGATTGGTTTTAACTCTAGCTGAGGGAGATTTATAAATCAAGTTTATCCATGGAAGGAATTGATCTCTGACCCCAAATTTTTGTAGGACCTTCTTATGAAAACCCCAACTGACCCAATCGTAGGCCTTCTCTGCATCTAGTGCGAGCAGGGCTGAGCCCTCCTTAGGTGCCTGCTTTATAATAGCAAGGGCCCATCTTATATTAGAAGGCAATCTTCTATTCTTAATAAATCCAGTTGGATGTTCATGAATGATTTTATGTATCACTAAGTTTAATCTCCTCGCTAGAACTTTTGTAAAGATTTTGTAATCTATATTAAGCAAAGAGATAGGATGGTAAGAACTACAACTCTTTTTTTTTTTTTTTGGAGTAAGGGGGTTATTATAGCTTCATTAAAAGGTGGAGGGAGGGCACAGCCCTGCTCGAACTGAGAGAAGACCTCACAGAAAACAGGTGCTATATCCCCTGAAAATTGTTTATAAAACTCATTGGTAAAACCATCAGGGCCAGGGTCTTTTCCGTTTGGCAACTCCCTTATCACTTCTTCCATTTCTTTTATATATATATATATATATATATATATATACACACACACACACACATATACACACAGTATATACATATATATATTTTAACTATAGAAAAGTGTATAACATCCTAACAAATTCCTCTGTCAGTTATTTGGAGTATGTCAAGTAATCATCTCATTACAAAAAAAAAGTATGGAAACAAATAAAACTGAAATAAAATCCATTAAATAAACATCTGTAACTGTATTTAAAGAAACTCCCTTCCCCCTCTCTCTTTCCCCTCCATAACAATCAATTTCATTTAAACAATTCAGCCTATTCATAACCTATGTAGTGGTGGGAGGATAGCTTGTACGTCTTTCTATGTTGGCTTGGGCATATCTTGATATTCCACTATTTCATCCCAGAGTTTTTCAAATTGTAAGGCTCCCTTCACTAAAACCATCTCATGTATTTAAAATTTAACAGAGAGGGAGAATTCTGTTTCTCCAAAATTAACCTTTTAGTCGGCATTTTTACTATATAAAAGATTTTTTTTCAGTTGTTTGTTAAGCCTCAACTGGGTGGTATCATTTAAGATCAATAATGAGAAATGTAAAGGAATATCAATTCCCATTATTCTAGTTAACAAGTTAGACGTGTTAGTCCACCAATTAAAGCATACTGGCAATCCCATAAGCAGTGATAAAGATTCACGAGTAACCACATTGATGCCAACATTGCATATTCCCATTCCTTGCTATTTTTCCTAAAATTTGAGGTGTATAGCATGCTCTGTCAATAATCTTCTTTCGTATGGCCTTGTTTTTGGCATAACTATAATCCCTATTTACAATGGTCAGCAAATTCCTCCACTGCTGATCTATATAGTTTTTTTTTTTTTTTTTTACCAGGAGAGAGACACTAAACTGAAGCTTGTTTACAGGTGCAACCTGGGAGCACAAGGTAGTTAAGTGACTTGCTCAGGGTCACACAGTGTGCAAGTGGGGGCTGTGAGATTCAAACCCAGGTCTCCAGGTTTGTAGCTTAGAGCCTTAAACCACTGCGCTGTACTGCCTCCTCTACGTTCCATTTATTTTTCCTAATCCATGAATCAGTTTTGACGGATACCACATTATTATAAATTCTTTACAACAATTTTCCAGAACCCATTTTTATAAACTCATGTTCTTTACTTAATCTTGTTAAGTCAACTTTTTTTCTCTTGAAAACATTTTTCTTGAGGATATTAAATTTAGTTTTTACCTTAATATAAGTAATAACATTTTTGGTTCAGAAAATATTTCTTTAAATTTCTTTTATTATATGTCACACATCCTCCACCTTTTAGCAGCTGTATCCATTTTTGTATTTCAGTTTGTTTTAAAGTTGCAAATCGTTTTGCACAACTATTGGACCAAACTGCTGTATTTCCACTTATATTTAAATGAAGCCCAGGAATGTAATTCATATTGAGCAATACTTTACCTGCCCATTTTATTTCATTTTCAATGTACCACACAGTTGAGGAATTTTCAAACCTTCTTGTAATTCCCATATCCTGTTATTAGGGTCGGATATATTTCCTTCCTTCCAAAAAATGGTTTCCCAAAGGTTCTTGTTCTAGAAAAGAAAGCCCATTCCCATATTTTTTATTTGGTATGACACATTATAAGACAGCAGGTCAGGACAGCTGTATCGCCTCCTTTTTCAAAAGATAGATTAGTTGCTGCCAAGCTATTCTTGACATAGAAACAGAATTTGATGGCAGATAAGGACCGCTTGGCCTACCTCATCTGCCCATTTTCCCTACCTGTTTCATATTCCGCAGATCCTAAATGATCTGTGGCTTACCCTTGCTTTCCTATTGCTAGAGTTCCTTTATGTCTGTTCCATGCATTTTTGAATTCCTCTACCATTTTTGCCTCTACAACCTCTGCCAGGAGGCTGTTCCATGGACCCACCACCCTTTCCATGAAAAAATACTTTCTCACATTACGCCTAAGTCCACCTCCTCTATTTTCATAGTATGGCCCCTTGTTCTTGAACATCTTTTTTTTTTTTTAAATATGCTATCCTCTTGTACTTTATTTACACCCTTGAGGTATTTGAAAGTCTCTATCATATCCCCCTCTCTCTTCTCTCCTCCAGGAATACATATTGAGATCCTCCAGTCTCCCCTCATGACTTTTGGTGTAGTCCCTGCACCATTTTTGTCACCCTTCTCTGAACAACTTCTACTCTGCCTATGTCTTTCCGGAGATGTGGCCTCCAAAACTGGATGCAGTACTCAAGATGAAGTCTCATCAATGTTCTATACAATGGCATCACCACCTCCTTCCTTCTGCTGGAGATACCTCTTCCTATCAGCTCAATCAGATGTCCCATGGTGGTTGCGAGGGCTCTGAGGAGCTGCCATCCCCCTGACTTCTCTCCTCCAAGCTGCAAGCTCAATCAGATGTCCCCCGGTGGTTGTGAGGATCTGGGTAGGTTTATCGATTTTTTCTTACTGACTTGTGTCCATATCCAAGTCCTATATCAAGAACACTTCTGATCTGCTACACAAACTCAAAAGCATTGTGTGGCAAGAAGGATTTGTGTGGCTGGGTATAGAAATTGAAGCCTTATACACATCAAGTAGGCACCATGAGAGCTTGAAAATTCTATCTGCAAAATCATCCTAATAATAATGGCATACCAATTGATTTCATTCTTACAGCCCTTGAATACATACTGATCCACACTGCCTTGAAATTTGAGGGTAAATTTTACCTACAGACCTGCAGCACGCCATGGGAGCCACCATGGTTCACAAGCTATGCAAATGTTTTCTTGGGGTTATGGGAAGCAACACACATTATGAACCCTGACATTTTTTTCTCAAAAATAAAGCACTGGTACAGATTTACAGATGATGTAGCCTGTATCTGGTAGAGGCATCTGTTAGACAGTCCTAAATCTGTAGAATGGTCACATCAGAATGACCTTACATTTTAAAATTACATATACAGTGAGTACTTAACATTTGAATTTTCTGGATGTCACTTTATCTAGCAACCAGGCAGGTCAGATAGTGTCCAAATGCTTTAGGAAGACCACTGTCACTAATCATGTGCTGCATGCAGACAGTGCCCACCCTCCCACTCTGAAGCATTCTATCCCATATAACCAGTTCCTAAGGCTTCAAAGAAACTGTAGTTCTGTTTAGCTATCTGACAAACAAGCTTCAAAGCTAGAGGATAGATTTAGTCAAGGGGGTATGATAAGGACTTACTGGCCAGGTTGAAATAGAAGGCAAGATCCCTTGAGAGAAGGAACCTTTTGTTTGATGATAAAAAAAGTCTACCGACAACCACTAACGATTTTGGGCCAATAACCTTTATTACCAAGTATAATGACTGGGCAGATAGGAATGGGAACATAAGCCACTGAAACTGTCCTGTTTTACAAAATGACACTGAAGTGGGTCTAGCAGTGGGCACCAAAGTAAGGGTGACTTTCAGCTGGGCTAACAACCTAAAAGACAAATTGGTTCCCAGCAGAAGAGAGAAGCAACAGGCCATAAGATAGTTGCGGAATTCAAACTTTCTTGGGATAGACATTGTAGTAACCTGAAACAACAACAAAGCAACTAGGGAGGGTGGTAGTCACACGGGCAGGCTAGATGGACCACGCGTTCCCCATCTGCCGGCATATTCTTATGTTCTTAAGAGGGAATTTGGAGTCTGTGGGTTCCATCGAACACAACTTTTTTGACTTTTTGCTTTGTAGTGTATGAGGTAGGCAACCCCCTTCTGTTTGCACTGGCCTTGCCTAATGTGCATTGCAGTCTCACATCCTTGGACTTCCTGTGGCTCCTTCATGAGCTGTGCAAGGACCAGGTTTAAATTTCAAGTGGGACAAGGCTGCTTTACAGGGGGTTCAGATGGTTTAGTCACTTGAAAAAACCTTTGGTGACTATGTTAGAAGCAACAAACCTTCTCCCAGTTTAGACCTATAGGCTAAAACTGCCAAAAAAGGCACCTTAAGGGAGCAGAGATCCTTGCCCTTAAGATACAACAGGTAATCTAAGATGTTAGAAGTATTACTTGGGGAAATACGTTTTGAATTATACCAAATAGAAAAAAAAAGTTTCCACTGGAATATGTTTCTCTAGTTGCTGATTTTCTGGAGACTTTCAAGACTCACGGGAATTTTGTAGAAATTTAACTTGGCAAAAAAACCTTCAGATGTAGGGATTTTAGATCTTGATGCAACCCTTTCATTTTAGAAATATGAAGTCCACTTCCTCCTAGGCTAGATACCACTCATGTGCAGAGTGACCCATCAGCTCAGCGACTAACACATTCAGTTTCCTTGCCAGGTGAACTGCAGATATTTGATTTCTGCATGCCAGGTTCCAGATCTCCAAGCTCTGTTAGCAAAATTGTGAAGATCTGGAACCCGCTTGTTTCTGTAGAACATTGTGGTAGTGTTGTCTGTCCTGACTTGCACTACTTTGTTTTGAATCTGACTTGAAAAATGCTTTGAGGGATATAGAACAGAACAGCTGCTCTTATACTGTAGGTTTATGTGTTCCAGCCTCTCCTGTGGGCAGTAGCATCATTTCACCAGAATCATAGGGGTTGCAAAGACCCATTTCAGCAAAATCATGGAGGTTACAAAGCTCCTCCACTTAACCAAATTCTGAATAAATAATGCTAAAGGAATCTAGTTTTAGGGGTTGCAATGGTTATCATAAGGTTTATAAAGAAATCATTGGGGTCTCAACTGCAACCCATAGCTACCCCGAAATGACATCCCTGGCTGTGGGGACTATACCTTGTTTACTAAACCCCCATCCAGATGACCTTCTCAATCTAGCTGCAAGGCATCTGTAGTCAGAGCCACACAGATTTCTGGCTGTGAGAAGGAATGTGTTCTCTCAGGACAGAAATATTCTGCCACCAAATCAATACTGTCACCAGTCTCTGTTTCACTGGGACCAGCTGGATTGGAGGTGCATACTTCTAATACTAGAATTCTTTTAGATACCATTGTATCCATCTCGTTTTCAGTCTGGACAAGTAACCCAGTAGTTAAAAGCTCCTGAGTTGTCCTTTTTGTTCCTGGTATAAAAGTGAAATTCATTATTAGGTTTGATGCTCTGTGAGCAATGAGTAAGGCTTTCCCTTTTAATGTTTTCAGTCCTATATATTTGAACTATAGCACTTGACATGGTTCCATACTTTTCCATATTGATCAGAACCCCCAAAGATCTTAGTAGGTCTAGGGTTTTATGTAAGGCCACATGAGCGCCTTGCTGAGTTCTCTCACAAGTTAGCCAGTCATCTAAACATGGGAAGACTATTACCTGCTGCTTTCAGAGTGCAGTTGCTACTATAGAGAGGTACTTGGTGAACACTCTTGGGATGGAAGTCAAACAAAAGGGCACTGCTCTGAATTGGTACTGACTTTCCACTCTGAACCTTGATAACGTCCTGTGAGATAACCTTACGGGGTTGTGGAAGTATGCCTCTTTGTGGTCCCTAGAACAAAACATCCCATTTGAAGTGACAATGTATTTAAAGTAACCATTTTGAAGTTCTCGTTTCCTCTTTTTGTTTAGAGCTCTGAGGTACAATACAGGTCATCACTATCCATTTTTCTTTTTGGTCATGAAATACCTTGAGAAGTAACCTTTACTCAACAGTTTCATCAGTACAGGTTCTATTGCTTTTAGTGCTAAAATTGCACATTCAACTGAAGTGAAAAGTACAGTTACGTAAGAACTTACCATAACAGTAGATCTTCGAGAGAGGCTCTTGCAGTAGGTATTCACATACAGGACTAAGCCGTCAGGCATCAGGACCCCATGTTAAAACTTCTAGCTAGCAGTCTCTGGCGAGGGACCGCCCCCCATCAGGTGACCGGCGTCAGCTGACGTCAGTATAAAGGGGTGGTCCCCCACGCCTGCCCTCCAGTTCTTTCCCGCCAAAAGCCAGAAGATGATGAAAAGATGAAAAGAAGAAACTGAGGGGGACGGAGGGAGGGAATGTAATACCTACCACAAGAGCCTCTTCCGAAGTTCTACTGCTATGGTAAGTTCTTACGTAACTGTACTACCTTAGTTCGAGAGGGCTCTTGCAGTAGGTATTCACATATAGGACAGATTCCCAAGCAATCTGGAACAAAGAGAAAAAACAGGAGGAGTCATCGTCATCCACAAATGACAAAGTCTGATCAGGGATCACAAAAGGAGTCCCTGCAGAACAGCCAACCCAAAGCCTGCTCTGCAGCGAGAGGCAATGTCTGAACTGTAATGTTTCATGAAAGTATGGATGGAAGTCCAAGTTGCAGCTGCACAGATTTCTGCTGCTGATACATTCCTGAACCAAGCAGTAGAGGCAGCTACCCCCCTCAGTGGAGTGGCCTCTGACCTGACCCGGGAGGGTCTTGTTATACTTTTCATAACAGAAAGTGATAAAATTCACTAACCACTTAGAAAGGCACTGCTTGGAAACAGCATTGCCTTCTCTTTTGTTAGTGAAAGAAATGAAGAGTTGATCAGTCTTCCTGAGATCCTTAGTCCAATTGGTATAGTATCTCAGTATTATATGCACATCCAGAGTGTGCAGAAGGTACTCTCCATGATAGGAACGTTCTCTGAAGAATGCTGGAAGTTCAATGGATTGATTTAACATGGATTCAGCCACCACCTTTGGATGAAACTTGGGATTAGTGTGCATGGCCACCCTTTCCCCGTGAAAAATCAAGTATGGGATTTTGCACATTACAGCTTGCAGCTTGGAAATCCTCCGAGCTGAGGTAATGGCCACTAGAAACTGTGTCTTCCAAGAAAGAAACTTTAAATCTGCCTCAGCTGCCGGTTCGAAAGGAGGCAGTGTGAGCATCTCTAGAATAAGGTTTAAGTCCCAAGGAGGAGCAGGATTGCGGATCTGGAGCCTTAAATGAAGAACCCCTCTCAAGAAAGTCTTGGAGACTTCCAATTGCGTCCCGTCTCCAAAGGGGATGTGGTAGGCTGAGATAGCTGACATATGTACCTTCACAGAGGAGTAGCTAAGGCCCAGGTCATATAGATGCCTCAGGTAATCCAGGACTTTGTTCACTGGGCAGGAGAAAGGTTCCAAATCCTTGGGAGCTGGCCCAAATAGTGAAATGCTTCCACTTCATAGAGTAAGTAGACCTGGTGGAAGGCTTTCTGGCCTCCACCAGAATATCTGCTACTAAGGGGGGAAACGCCAAAGCGTGCCTTGTCTACGTGCGTAGGAGCCACGCATGAAGGTGAAGTGATTTGAGGCCTGGATGGACCAGGATCCCCTGATCCTGGGTCAACAAATGCTGCGACAGAGGTAGAGGAAAAGGAGGTTCCTCGGAAAACTGTTGCAGAAGAGAGAACGAAACTTGCCTCAGCCAGAAGGGAGTGATGAGAATCATTAGTGCCCCCTCTACCCGAAGTTTGTTGAGTACTCTCGGAATCAAAGGAATGTGAGGGAAGGTGTAAACGAATCTGCCGTTCCAACAGAGAGAGACAGTGCATCCCGCCAAAAAATGTCTCGCCCTAGAGTGAGCGAGCAGTAGGCGGGAAGCTTGGCGTTGTCGGGGGAGGAAAAGAGGTCCACTTGAGGAGTCCCCCATTGCTGGAAGATGTCATTTATGATGTCTTGATTGAGTTCCCACTTGTGAGACCTGGCCGATGAGTGACTGAGGGCGTCTGCCAGAGTATTCTCCACTCCCAGAACGTGGACAGCAGTCAGGTGCAGGTTGTGCTGAGACGCCCAGTACCAGACCCTCACTGCTTCCTGGTAGAGGGGATAGGAACAAGTTCCCTCCCTGTTTGTTGAGGTACCAACTACACACATTGCCTGATTGGATCAGGAGATGACCAGGAAGAATGATGGGAAAGAGACCCTGAAGGGCACAAAGAACTGCTCTCAGCTCGAGGACATTTATGTGAAGCTTCTGCTTGAACTGAGACCAGCTGCCCCGAGTCGTGTGGAACCCGAGATGGGCACTCCAGCCTGCCCCTGACATGTCTGTCGTCAGAGTCTGGGTGGGGGGGGTCAGTACAAAATGGGACCCCTTGGTTGAGGTGTTCCTGAACCATCCACCATTGCAAGTCCCTGATCATTGGATACGACACTAGGACCTCGTAGTCCAGGTCGTCTAGAGACTGGTCCCACTGAGACCTGAGAGTCCACTGGGAGATCCTCATGTGAAACCATGCTAGCAGGACAGTGGGAATGGCAGCCGCCATTAGCCCGAGAAGGCGAAGAACCTTCCTGGCTCCAACCCATCCAAGACCAGACAAGAGACAAGCTTGACTTGAAAGCATCTCGACTCTGTCAGGGGCCAAAAAAGCATTGCCTAGGGTTGTGTCCAACACTGCCCCTATGAACTGCAGCCATTGGCAAGGGGCCAGGTGGGACTTGGCTTGGTTGACTGTGATACCCAGGATGGAGAAAACTTGTAGGGTGAGAGAAAGGGAGCGTAAGAGTTACTCCCGGTATGGAGCTGCTAGAAGCCAGTCATCCAGGTAGGGGAAGATTTGAATTCCCTGAGTACGCAGGAAGGCCGCCACTATCACCATGCATTTGGTAAATATTCAGGGAGCTGAGGAAAGGCCAAATGGAAGGGCCCTGAACTGGTAGTGTGACTCCTGAAAATGAAAACGGAAGTTCTTGCTGTGCGAATGGCATATGGGGATGTGGAGATATGCATCCTGCATATCCAAGGTGCATAGCCACAGTTCCAGCCAAAGCATGGAAAAAAACTCAGTAGCAAGAGCATTCTGAACCGTTTGTACTCCACTAACTGGTTGAGGGAGCGGAGATCTAATATGGGTCTCAGATCTCTGGTCTTCTTTGGCATTATAAAGAAATGGGAATAGTAACCCGTCCCTGCAGGTGGGAGGAGATGGGTTCTATTGCCTCCTTCAAAAGAAGAGAGCAGATTTCCTCTCTAGTACTAACTGAAGGTGCAGAAGGGAGCACGAGGACTGAGGGGGGAGGTCTGCGAGGAGGTTTTCTGATAAACTCTATCGAGTGCCCTGCTGATACCAGCTGAAGCACCCAAGCATCTGTTGTTATCCTCTCCCAACCCGGCAGATGGGAGGAAAATCTCCCCCCTATCGGTTACTCTGATATAGACAGAGGCAGTGGGAGAGGCAGGGAGTCAGGAGGCAGAACAGCAGCTGGAGCTTCAGAGGCTTTTTTCTGGGGGGTGGCTTTGGGTGCGGACATGGCTCTACACTTATTCGGGCATTTTGCTTGTGTCCGTTTTTGCTGGCTTTGAAGCCGAAAGGGACATTTCTGCCCTTGGGAAAATTTGTACATTGTCTGGACAGATTTCAACGCCAAATCCTTCTCCTGCAATTCGGTAATGATGTCCTTGACATCACCACCGAAAAGCACAGATCCCCTGAAGGAAGCATCATGAATCACAGTCTGCACTTCAAGGGCCAAACCTGACACGCAGAGCCAGGCATGGTGCCGTAGACCTATGGTGAAAGCCAAGCTCCTACCTGCTGTGTCCACTGTGTCGTAGGCAGCACGAAGCATGCGTCTACAGGCCGAACGTTTGGAACGGACCAGGTCTCCCAGTTCCTGTTTAGTCTGTGAATCTGGGAGGGAATCCAGTTTTGCTTCCACCTGACTGAGGATAGACTTCTGGTAGTCCCCCATTTGACTGAAGTAATTTAGGGCCCTCATACCCAGAGTGGAAGAAGCATAAATCTTCTTCCCATACTGGTCCAGAAGTCGCGATTCCTTGTCAGAGGGGGACGAGCCGAGGTGCTTTGGGTTGGCAGATAGGTTGTGAGCGGCGTTAATCACCACCGAATCCACCTTGGGGTGAAGACTAAGGAAGTGTTTACCCTCTGGAGCCTGGTATAGCCTATCTGCCTTTCTAGGGAGAGGGGCTAACGAGAAAGGTTGTTTCTAAATAGTGGAGACAAGATCAGCGTGAGGCTCGATCCAGGGTGGAATCAGGTTGGGAGAGGTCTCTGGGAGGTCCAGGTGAGCAGCAAGTTTTTTACGCTGGGGATCTGGAGCCACTGACTGCCACTCACAAGTGGTCTGGATCTTCTTCAGCAGCTCCAGAAAGGAAGGGTCCTCTGGAAGAGACTTCGGAGAGCCCTATGGCCTGGGGTTTTCTGGAGTATGTGGCTTGTACCCAGGATCAGAGTGGCCAGGATCCGAATCAGAATCTGTTGGCTCCGATGAAGATGAAGAGTTCTTCCTGTGTGGGGGTGGATCGGCCCTTCTCGGGGTACCCCTGGGAAATGTATCCTCCCTAACCCGATATCAAAATGGTTCTGCCCTGGCATCGGGTATGGATGGAGGAGTCTCTTCTTGCTGACGTAAGGGGTCTGGCATCGGGACCAACATCAGCAAACAGCTTTCAACCTCCTTGGTGAGCTGGGTCTTAGTCTCAGCCCACCAGGAGGTCAACACTTCCCTCAAGTCCACCTGAGGCTGCAGAGGAGGTGGGGGAGGAGAAGGAGGGGGGCTCAGATACAAGTAACTTGGAAACCCATGATAAGGGTACCCATAACTGGACGGCAGGAGGCCCGGCCCCGGGTACTGCCACATCTGGTACTGAGGAGCAGGATACAGTGGTGTTGGGTATCCAGGTGCTCTGACTGAGCCGAAGGTCCCGGTGTTGGCCCTGCAGGTGGACCAGATGTATAAGGAGTTGGCCCGGAGGGCGTGGGGCCTGCAGTAGATGGACCTGCAGGAGGGTCTGGGAGCCCAGCCGGCCCTGACAGCGGAGTGGGTCTGCCATCGGGGAGCAGAATGCCAGAGGGTGATGTTGGGTTATCTGGCATTGGGTCCAGTGTCAGGGAAGGGGCACCCCCCGACGGCAGCGTTCCAGCATCTTAAACCCCAGCCAGGGAGGAAGAAGCAGATTCCGGGGGAGAGTCAGAAGTGACATGGGGACCTCAGAAGGCAATGCAACCAGAGTGCACTGCAGTGACTTCTGGACATCAGGCGTGGTGTCAGAGCCTGATGTGAGGTCGCGGGCTGGGTGGTGGTCGGAGGAGCCGACGGCCGACTTAGCCGTGTCCAGGCGGACGTCGATGGAGCAGACGCCCGACTTATCGGACCCACTCTTACCGGTAGGCTGAAGTTAAGGGGCTGTAGCGGGAGTGGAGGTCTCCTTTTCCCCCCCGGAGACTCCCGGCTGGCTGAGTGCAAGCCCGTCGGTGGGGTAGACCCCGGCTTAGTCACCAGCAAGGTGGCCGTCGAAAAATGATCCCCCAGAGGAAAAGTTACCTGAAGGGCCACGACTCCAGTCGAAGTCACGGCCACTGTGGACGAGTCCCGGTGTCGGTGTTTCTCCCTGTCCCTCTCCTTTTTATGATGGACCTCAGGAGAAGTGGACTCCTGCCTCAATTTCTCAATTCTTTCTCCATGGATGCCATTTTCTTTTTTAGCAAATGGGCCTCCAGGGACTGCTGTCTCCATTTCTGGGTGGCAGAATTGAATTCTCGGCAGTGCTCGCACTCCTCCACACGGTGGTCCGGACCTAAGCAAAAAAGACAGAGAATGGCCATCCTTGTGAGGAAGCTGGGATCCACATGAGTCACACTTGTTCTTATGTAATTCTGAGGGCATCGGGGATGACACAAACAGTGAGGTAATTTAACAATTATTTGAGAGAAATTAAATAAATGTCAAATAGAGAATAACACTCATCCAAAATGGCAAGGCAAGTGAGTGCTGCTTTTCTGCGAGGTACTTTTACAAGTTGACGCCGGGAAAGAACTGGAGGCGGCATGGGGGACCACTGCTTTTTATTAATGACGTCAGCTGACGCTGGTCACCTGATGTGGGGGAGGTCCCCCGCCAGAGATGTAGCTAGACGTTTTTCTGTGGTGTCCTGATGCCTGGCAGCTTAGTCCTATATGTGAATACCTACTGCAAGAGCCCTCTCGAAGTAAGATCCACCGTTTCTGAAGTTATATCGCTTTTGTTTTACAAGGACCTGTGTTTAAGGTCATTTTAGAAAAGTCAAAGTCAGTCCCTCTCATTATTTTCAGCACCTGTTGGGTCTGTGGTGATTTTGTCCCATTCCTGGAGATAAAAAGGAGACTTCTCACTGGCTGAACCTGAGGAGTGACAGCATGGACATAACCATCAGGGATTTAATTTAGCAAGTGCTGGAGGATTTTATGGTTTGAGTCCTCTGTGCCCTTTGCCCGTGGTTCTACTCCTTGCACAGAATACTAAGAATGAAAACAGGGTCGCTATATGAACCTCTCACATAACCTCCCCTTGAATAAGGCTTAAACTGACTATGACTGCTGCTTTCCTGTTTGGCGAGGGGTAATGCAAGTTGTTTTCTGATTGTTAACCTTTTGCATGCAGACCTCCGTTTTATCTGCAGTGAGCCACCATCAAATGGGAAACCTCATGCTTTTTGCTGTAGGTCAACAGAGAAGCTAGTTGTCCTGAACAAAGCATACCCCCTTCTTTAACAACTGCATTATTCACAATTGTTGCTGTGTTATTTGAGCCTGCAGTTTAGATGCCTCGAAACCGTTCTTCTCTACATGAGCTATGTAAGCCCCATCTTCTTGTGTCATGTTCTCCCGCAAAGGCAGAACCAAGAACCATATTGAAAATGAACAATTAAAAGAATATCCAATATAGGAAACCTGCCTTAATGCAAGGGTTCCTGCTAAATAGCAATTTTTGCACACAAAAAAAAATCTCAGATCTTTATCAGATGAAGTGGATAAAATGGTTCTGTTTTTCACAAGCAACTGTTTGACAAACCCTTCAGGGGAAGGGTATAAACAAACATTTGTCTTTCTTGGGAACAGAATTCATTTTTCCAAGTTTTGTAATTTGCTTGTGCTGAAGTAGGCTGCTTAAAATTGCTGTAGAAAAATTTTGTAACTTCGGCCACATTGATCAACCTCTTGGAAGGCATCAGTCGAAGATTTTAGTTCAATAAATTTCTCAATAAATTTAGCTTGTGGAGATGGATTCCAAGTTTGTTTACCTTCTATTACCAGATGCTTCCAAATATTTTTGAAAAATGAATTGTATGATGAATAATTCTCAAAGAGTGAGGTGTAGAGCCGAATTTCTCACCGCCACTATTGTCTGACACAATACTCTCATATTCTGTTTCCATGTCATGGTCATTGTTCTCCTCCTCTTTGTCATCTTCTTCAGGTTGACAGTGTGGGGGTACATTTAGTGACTGCATTTGCTGAATGACCTGAAACAGTTTCCATATTTTTGTAAAGGCTCCTAGGGAGGGCATCTGTCCAACTTAGGAAAAATATGGTCTGACTGGAGCCTCTATTTTACGTTTACTCCCTGGATCTCACACCAATTTGCTCTCACTGGGTGGCTAGCTATCACTTTTCCCACTAAGGAGTTCAGTCCCAGGATCTTTCACCAATTTCCTCTCCTTGTGTGATTTTTTTTTTTTTAACCTTCAGTTGCACCAAAACATTTTGAACTTAGAGAAAAAAGGGAAATGCTGCAAAACTAAGGTGGAGTACTTACACAATTCAAACAGTAGAAGACAAGTATGCTGCACTCACCACTGGACACAGTAAAGCACTCGACACACAGAATATGTTAAAAAAAAAGCTTACTTTATTTGTCAAAATGTACAGAGGTGCAAAAAGAAGAGAAAAAAAGTATGTGCACACTACTGTTTTAACAGACTAACATTTTGTTTCTGTACCTCAAACTCTGATGAAGCTTCAAGTTACAGAAGCTAAACATCAGTCTGTTAAATGAGTAGCCTATTTTGCACCTCTGTACCTTGTGATAAATAAAAAAGCACTTCTTGGATATACTCCATGTGGTGAGTGATATGTTGTGCCCAGTGCAATTCACTTGTTCTCTACAGACCTAGAACTTTCTTCAGCTTATTTCTTGGCCTCACTGGATATGCCACTGGTAGATGGTTTTGCCAAATCTTGTGGAGAAACAGTCAATTACCAGTGTACTGCATAAACCTAAATCTTGTTTTGCAGAAGCGCACTCAAGAGTAACTGGTGTGGACAATGAAAGCTGTTTGGATTCTTTTTTTTCTTTTCCAATTCTGTTTTTATCTTTCCTGGCTCTGACTGGCCCTCTATCTGATCACCCCAGCTGTGTCACCTGCCTTTTCTAGGAATGTATCCCAGCCTCTTGTTCCTCCCATGACCCCCCCCAACGGCGAGGTATCCAGTGGACGGCTACCCCCACTGACTTGGTCAGTATCTGGTTGGAGGTAGCTGCCTAGTCAGTAGGGCGGGGCCTACAGGGGGCAGACATCATCCTGCCAGTTGGGTTTTTCCACCAGTTTTCGCCCTAGCAGTGCATGCATGTAGATGCGTAACATGTAGCAGTATCCAGCAGGGTCCTTCACCGCTGTCTACGTCTACTGTACTTCCTCCCAAGTGGCAGTCAAGCAGCAGAGGAGGAAATTACCCTCTCTAGAGAGCTGTCCAATGGGATGCTCATCCTGCCTTCCCTGGCTGGCCCACAGCAACTAGTCTGTTCCTGAACTCGGGTCGCCGTAGTACCGAGTGGAAATGCTACCACTGGATTCCATGCTCTTAGGACAAATAATTCCAGCACGAATCACAGTCCTATAAGAAATGTTCTGGCCCTGAGCAACTAAAATAATAGCTGATGGTCTTAGGGAACTCCAAACCATAGCCCACACCTTGTTTTTAAACCAGGCCGGCCTGCATATTTTTTTTAGCTTTTTGTGGGATAGGGTAAATCACAATTTCTTACACAATATTTTTCCCATATTGCAGTTTGGAACAGAACAACTCAAACCACAATCACAAACAGTCTTTGTTCCTTTGAATAAAAGGAACTAATAAAAATGTTTAAACTACGATAAAATCAGTTCCTGAAACCAATTAAAAAAAAAAATCTGCCCAAAATAGGATTAGTACCTGAATCAGAACAAATTGCCCAAAAAGGATACTTTCAAGGTTTTTTTTTTGTTCTTAATACTCAAGATAGCAAAAGATTTTGCAGACTGAAGGAGTTGAAGCTTAGAGGCCTCATGGTCAGTGCTACTACTCGAGTGTTCCACTGCAGAGATCATGCACCTGCTGTTTGCTTAAAGTGATAAGCAGATGAAAACATCCATGTTGTTAGAAGTATCTATAAAGAAGAACATGTATATGCTTAAGTATAGATCCAAGACAGTTTTGGAGAGTGGTCAAGAAATTAACTAAACCAGGATGCAATTCCTCAGAGGAGATATTAAGATTAAAAATTGGGGATATCATTACTGAAAATCCGGAGGAAATTTGTAATGTCTTAAATAATTTTTTGTAGATCTCCCAAATTGTGAAATTCCTTCTAATTTAGACTTAGAACAAACTAATGTAGAGTTTATACAAAATAAATTTCCTCCATTTAGATTTAAAATTTTAACAGTCACTAAAGTATATAAAATTCTTCAAAATATAAATGCTCATAAGGCTTTTGGTAGTGATTGTCTGGAAGGTAAATTCTTAAAGCTAGCTGCTTTTCATATAGCACCAATTATCACTTATTTATTTAATTGGAGTCTTCAAACTGGATATTTTCCCTTATCTTGGAAAGAGAGTAGAGTAAAACCTATTTTCAAGGGAGGATGCGGTAGAAGTTAATAATTATAGGCCCATAGCCTTATTACCTCTTTTATTAAAATGTTTGAAAACTTGTCTCTAGCCAGGTAATGGAATATTTGGACAGATACAGTTTGTTGACAACTAAACAATCTGGTTTAGAAAAAACTATTCTACTACAACAGCCCTTTTGGAATTTTATGACCAAATAAATAGGTTATTGGGGGAAAATAGGGAGACAGCTGTTATCTTTGTAGATCTTTCAAAGGCTTTTGACCTGGTGGACCACCCCTTACTAATTGAAAGACTTCATGAAATAGGCATGAGGGAAGATCCCTTAAATTGGTTAAAATCTTATTTGGATGATCGTTCCCAGAGAGTCGAGGTACAGGGATGTTTGTCAAGAAAGAGGAAAGTAAACAGAGGAGTTCCCCAGGGATCAATTTTAGGACCTCTTTTGTTCCTAATATTCATAAATAATTTGCCATCGACTATAGAAAAATCAGAGATTCGACTTTATGCCAATGATACGGTTATAACTGCGTCCGGAAAAACGGAAGAAATATTACAAACCAACTTGCAGTCTGATTTTCGAAGAATTGAGGGGTGGTTCACCAGGTCAGGGCTGATAATGAACACAAAAAAAACAAAGTGTATGAATTTCCCATTGAAAAAAAGTGGTGAACTTGTTTATGATTTATCCATTTATACAGGAAATCAAACTAAATTAGAACAAGTTAAAGAATATAGTTATTTAGGGATTATATTTGATGAACATCTGTCCTTTTCAAATCATATTATTGCATTGATTAAAAAAATAAATAGAAGTGTAGGGCGTTAAGAAGAAGTACTGATTGTTTATCTTTTTTAGATAGAAAAAAACTGGCAGATCAGTTAATTATTCCAGTGCTAAGATATGGAGAATTAATATATAGAAATGCAAATATAACCCTACTGTCTAGAATAGATAGAACCTATTATCGCGTAGCAAGATATGTATTACAAGGTCACTATCGGATTCATCATTGTTTATTGTTGAAGAAAGTGAACTGGTTACCTTTAGACATAAATCATAAGTGTCATTGGTTATCTTTAATACACAAAATGAAATATTCATCTATAAATCATCCAATTTCTTTAATATTATTTACAATGAATAACTATCAAAAACAGATATTGACAAGACCAGTTCACTTAAATAAGATAGTTCTAGGTAAACATTATAATAAATATTGGGACAGGTCTTTGCTATATCAGGCTGCTAGTTTTTGGAATTCTCTTCCTGATGAGGTAAGAGAAATTCCAAATTATTCATTGTTTACTCACACTATAAAGGAGCTATATGCTCACATTTGTGAGTGTTAAATGTTTTTTTTTTCTCTAAGGTTCCTTGGGATTTTGAGATTTTATAATCCAGCTATTGTAAGTCTTTTAGGTATACCGTGTTGTTTGTATACTGTGGTGTTTGTATTTATATGTATTTAACATGGAACTTATTTGTATGTAACTAGTTAGGAATTTACACAGGTCTGTCTTGTAAACTGGATTATGTCCAAAATGACATGTATTACCTGTATAAAAATAAATTTTACCTACCTACCTAACCTTTCTCTTTATAGATACTGCCTGAAGCAGCTCTACTGTATGGTGAAAGCATTAATTCTGACTCTATTTTATATTTCCAGTGTGTATTTAATTTAACCTATGTTTTATATGTAGCCCAAATGCTAGGCAACACTGTATTTTTGTTGTTACATGAGAAATGTAAGCTGAAATATGCCTAAATATATTTCTCACAATTTTTTTTCTAGTGGCATCTGTAGTTTTTCTAAGGGAAATATTTATTTATTTGAATCTCGGATAACACCTCTGAGCTAAAAGCTTGTTTACAAAGGTTCCACGACTTAAGGCAATAGGCAAGGTACGCAGACATTACAAAACAGATATGGGTATATACAGCAGGCAAGTACATTATGGTACATACAGATACAGATTCAAGCAAGTACAGTTAAAATACATCAGGTAGGAGAAGTCAACTTTATTGCAACAGTACTTAAGAACATACCTAAGGTGGACAAGCAGTTTATAATGGTAGCTGAGCTTTAGCACATGCAGGTAGAATTATGGAGGGCCAGAAGTGGTGGTGACCAAAGGAGGGGGAGGTCAGAATAGATAACAGCAGGGGAGGGTGGGGCAGAGACAAAGGGGGTGACAGAATAAGGGGGTTGAGTAGTCAGAGGGGTGGGATTGGATAGGAATCCACCCAGGATTACGTAAGTAGGTGATGGGGCAGGGCTGGGTAATGTGGGGAGAGAGGATAAGGAAAAGGTTTTAAAGTGGGGGTTGAGGTGAGGGGAAACGGGGAGGTGAATATTGGGGGAATTAATATTTGTGAAGAGAAAGCAGGAAGGCAGGGGGATAAAGAGGGGACGTGGGGGTAAATGCTCAGTGGGGTCACACCGGGCAGGGGAGGAAGGGTGCTATGCAGGACAGATAAACTATCAACAACAGTAGGATTAGGCACAGGTGACACAGTCGCAGTTACTAAGAGTGGCCAGGTGCCGCAGCAGCTTGGCCTTAAATGGGCGTAGTTTCGTTTCCTCAATCAGCTCAGAGTTAAGGGAATTTAGCCAGCAGGGGGCCCTGTATTCACAGGACTGTTGCCCTAGTGAGGTCCAGCAGAATGGGATAATGAAGGCAGCTCTACTCAACCCCCTAGTTAGTCTGGAGGAAGTGGAGTTTCTTAGTAGTTGCCTCATTCCAGAAGGAGCAAGACCGAGGGTGGATTTTTTAGCTAATAGACAGACTTGGTACTGAATTCTGCTATTCAAGTTTACCCATCCAGTGCGTCAGTATAGTTCACAAGTGTGAGTTAAACGGTCCACATCCAGGACTAATCTGCAGGCTTTGTTTAAGACAATCTTGATTCGCCCAAGTGCTGTATCGGTACCGGCTCCACAGATTACCAGTCCATAATCTATGATAGAGAGCACAAAGTTAACTGCAAGTTTGAGGGAATGTTCAGTGAGGCACTGCCTATACCGGTAGAGCTGACCTAGTCTGGCACTAGCTGCCTTGGCAACATGGTCTATGTGCTGGCTGCAGGAGAGAGCTGTCAAGGTAGTCACCAAGGTACTTATAGGTGGTGACCATTTTGAGTGCATCAAACTTGTTATTGTAGATATTGAGGTGATGTGACTCATGGCGGTTTTGATGGGACGCAAACAACATTGTTTTAGTCTTGGTGTAGTTGAGAAAGAGCTTAGACTGAAGGAACCAATTTTCCACAGCAGTAAAGTCATCTTGCATGCATTTTTCCAGCTCTTCTGGAGTAGAGTGACACGTGTAGAGAAAACATCATCTGCATATAGAAGGATTTTATTTTGACAGACTTTGGGGAGTCCAATTAGAAACAGGCTGAACAGCAGGGGGCCCAAAATGGAACCTTGGGGCACCCCTGTGTTGACATGCCGATGGTCAGATAGAACGTCAAGAATCTTGACCTGATGGGTCCTGTTAGAGACGTAACTCTGGAACCAGCCTAGAGAGACAGAGGATATATCAATGTAAGAAAGCTGTGTGAGAAGCAAGTCGTGGTTGACCGTGTTGAAGACCTTGGTGAGGTTGATGAAAGTGGCCACCACCAAGAGCCCTCGATCAAGTGCTCCATGGATATGACCGGTAAACTCAGCCAATGCCATTGAAGTACTATGTGCCTTCTGAAAGCCATTTAAAGCCAAAGCTGGCTATCTTTTGCCGACTGTAAATGGCTGTTATATTGTTTATTTTCATGATGGGGATGCTCCTATTCTCTACAAATCCAACACTGCATTATACCACCACCATAAAAGACCTGCCATTTTCCATTTCTGCCAAGTCTAGTTATTTATAGGAAACAGGGTACATTTAATGAAGGAAAGAGATTAATTTGTCAGCTGACCATTTTGTTTGTTGATCTCCTGTTACAGTATATCACAGGTCAGATTTTTCTGTTTTTTTTCTGCTTGCCATAATCTATATACAAGAAGGCCGCTTCTAATTTGCTGTATATTTCTGACAAAATATTTGGTTGATTTTGCCAAAATTTAACCCCAAAGCACCAAAAAAGGAAAGAAGTAAAATTATGTCTTAAGAATACTTTTTAAAGAATGAATAATTTAGAACAACAGACTGCATTTCTTTTTAGTCATCTCATTTTTATAGGTTGTACAAGATCCACGGTACATAACAAATTAATGTTCAATAAGTGACAAAGTCGAAAACCAGCACAGCCAACCTCAGTGAAATACAAAAAGGAAAAAATCAGGAAGAGGGAGAGGCCCAAAATCAATTAAGGCTATGAATAACTGACTCAGATTGGAATCAAGGGCCTGCTCATCAATAACATCAACTTTATAACATTTTTATTATTGTAACATCCAGAAGAAAATCCTGTGTTTCGGGAAAATAATTCCCCTTCCTCAGGAAATCTCGTTATTTTCTATAAAAAACTTAAAAAAAATTTCATTACAATATCCTTCATCCTAATTGCCGCTGTCTGTATTTCTGTAGAGAAAAGGAGCAGCATTTATTATTGACACTCAGGGTATGAGTGTTTCAAGTTTCAAAACTTCTTTTCATAACCATGTGGCTTACTATACATAAAGAATAAATAAAAATATTTAATTATTTTACTCCTAAATGCATTTATATATAATGGCTGCTCAAAGCTTAATTTAAATTAAAAGATTACAGGTTCCACCTGGGGACAGATCGCCAATCTTTTATCTTTTTAACAGTTCTCCTCAGTTTTTTAGTTTCCTTCACTGTGTCTCAAATCAACAAGCAACAAATGAGAGTACATGGCTCCCGTACTTCAAAAGGTGCATTATTTCACTGAATACAATTGTGACATGTTTTTAATTTAAATTTAAACTACAGCCGTATCCCTTTTTTTTTAATTGTATGGTTAACATGGTAATTTTTAAAATGACCTCGTTTCGATACTTTTTACCTTAGTTGTGGTTAGCAGTTCCCTCCATGAGCATCACGTGTGGGCTCGTGTCACTTTGCTGGATTCTGATCTCGCTCCACTACATAAGGAGACACTTTTTGGCTGTTCACCGGCTTACTTGTTCACAAAGGAACGTTCATGTAGGAACCTGAAACTTGAAACTCTCATACCCTAAGTGTCCTTTCTCGCTACAGAAATACAGGCAGGAGTGATTAGGATAAAGGATATTGTTATGAGTTTATTTTTATGTTTTTATAGAAAAATAACCAGATTCCCTGAGGAAGGGGAATTATTTTCCCAAAATGTAGGATTTTTTCCCTGGATGTTACAATAATAAAAACATTATGACACTGATGTTATTGGTGAGTGAGCCAGTAATTTCAATCTGAGACAGTCAATAAATGACGAGCAATAAATTGCTAACCAGAACTACAAATTAATAAAATGCTTCCCTTGAGACAAAAAGTGTGTAGTATTCATTTTGCCTGCTCATGATTAACATTTCTGCGCATACACACAGGAAACAACCTAACTTTACTAGGTTATGCTTACAGCTATGTGAACTTTAAACTAATAATCTGTCCTGTAAATGTCCATATACAGGCTACTCAGTCATGTAAGATATGCACTCAGTAGCAGCTGTGAATTGTAAGATTCCTACTGTCTCTTCACTGTGAGTTTCAATCAGACTATTTACCCAGTATAGACTGTTCTGCCCTTTTAAACTTCTGTAGCTCAATTTGCAGATCCCAATATTTCAGATACAGCCACATTAGTTTGCCATTCTGCCTCTTGTCAGTGTTCATGACGTCAGCACAATAATTATCATGTTTAAAAATATCCTTCAAACCATCTGCCATTTTCAAATTTGAAGCAACAGGGTCTGTTGCAGCTCTAATTAATAGATTTTTCTCCATTTCTAATCGTTTCACTTTTGGAGTAAGGAAACTGCAGCGAACATTTTGTCTATCTACAAGTCCTTCTTCAAATTCTTGGAGTACGACTTTAGCTCTCTTTTGCCATTCTTCTTCCTGTTCTATAAAACTTCTGTACAGGACTGCTGCTGCTCCAGAATGCTGTAGAGCTTTCTTCTCTTCAGTGATACGTTGTCGTTCCAGTTCTATGTGCTTTCGCTCTTCTACCAGGCGACGACTCTGGGAGATGAGGGCATCTCGATAACTTTCCACCCTCTGCTGCTGCTTTTCTATTTCCAACTCCAGATGAGCAATGGTAAGTCGACTTTCCACAATGAGTTCACGGTATTTCAGTTCAAGATCTCTCTGGATGGATTCCACATTCTTACTGCATTCTTCTTTTGCTTTTGTTATTTCTTTCTGAGATTCCCTTGACCAGATCCAACCTACAACGAATTAACATAGTTGTGTTACATAAAGAGAACATGCAATGACAGTCTCATCTCTCTATGCCATTTTGATGTTTTAGGAAGGGCAATTATAGTATGTCCTTGGCAAAATAATATTAGAGAGATAGCAGGGCCAAAAACAGAAGACAAAAATGTTACTAATTTTTAAAAGTAATCTGTCATTACTTTTTATTTCTGATGTATTTTTCTTTTGCTAATTAGGTTTTCTACCTGATAGTATCTGATGTGATGTAGAGAGTGGCACTTTACATGAAGTCTGACGTATCTAGTTCCACTTCTCTTTTATACTTCATCAGCATTGTGACCTCACTTATTGTGATATCACAGGTGACTGATCAGGCAGCAGGTGATTGGCTCTTCTTGGTTAGTTGTAAAACTACAGTAGCTACAGTGACGTCCAGGCAGAGTACTTTTCAAAACATCATACCTAGTACTGTCAGATAGTAAATCATTTAATTTGCAAATGGAAAAAGAAAACATAATTCAGATTTAAAGAGTAACAGTTCACTACTTTTGAAAATGAATATCAACAGTATACAAATAAACTTTAGGCAGCAATCTAGTTCTTTAATCCAAAACCTATATTTGCAGAGTTGGGGGACTATGCAGCTGTTAAATGTCAGTTAAGTCAAGAAAGGGGTCTTTAAGAGTAACCAAGGTTCACATTCATAACCTGTCACCAACCCAAGAATGCCTTGCCATTTGTTTAGCTCTCTTACTCTTTGAGGAAGCACAAGAAATTTACAAGCCCAAAAGGACCCACCCGGTTTAGTTGTTCACCCCCATTTATTTATTTAGTTTTTTATCAGGTGAGTAATACAAGTCTCGTTTCCAGATGTAATGTGGGGAAGGTACAGAATAAGGGTAGAGGGAGGGGAAGGAGAGATAGGGAGACGTGGGTAGCAGTAAATTTAACTATAATAACAGAGCAATATGCACAATCAAAAAGATATATTGAGATAAAAGCCATTCTCAAGTGGTGGCTTCCCACATGTGGCCTGAAACCCATCTGTGGGGTTTCTAGTACTATTATGGATCCCCCTTGCATTATTTCTCTTTCAGACCTTAACAGCATTTATAGCAAGGGGTCCATCCTTGTGGGTGATCTTTCTTTTATTTTGTTTTTTTTCTCCCCCTCTACCTTCCGACTCCTTTGCTGTCCCTCGGGGCTTTCCAGGCACCTCCTGATCCCTTTCTGCCTCAAGCCCTGGACACCTACCTCCATGCAGCCTTGGCTTCATCACCATATGGGGTGGGGGGGTCCCCCTGGGCATCCTGTTACATCAGCAGTCCTTCTCAGTGCTATGGCCTGTCATCGTCGCGAAGGTGCTAGGGGCTGCGGTTGTTTTCTCCCCTTGTTTTTACTCACTCAGGGATGTTGTGTGCTATGACGTCAAGGCATGCCTGTGTACACAATGTGCATGTCCACACACTGGTGTCCAAGACATCCCTTCCTCCCTCCCTGCCTCCTTCTCCGACTGCACTGCCACCTATGAACTCCAGGTGGCAGTATCGCAGCAGAGCAAGGTGCCCTCACTTCCCAGAGGAGGACAGCACCCTCTGGGATGCTCAACCCCCGATGACCCAAGTCCATTCCTAAACCCAGGTCACTGGCGTTGCGAGCTGTAGTGCTACTGTTGCACTGCCGGGCTGGCTCTTGTTGGTGATTTATACCGTGACTGGAATGGCAGCACCTATAAACACTTGAGTCTAGTCTATGGAAGCTAAATCTTGTCCAGAGTCTCTCTTCCCTTACTAGACTGTCTAACTCTGGTTCTCACTACTTTATCGGATTCTTACTGACAGGACCAAAAAGACTGCTACTCCAACATTCTGGCTAACTCTACAGTGACCACTCACCCACCTTTTACATTCTGGATGCTCATTCCCCTCAACCCCCCTAAAATTATTCACTTCTGAGATCTCACCAAGGTAAATCCTTATGATTTTGTTCAGGACCTATCCTGTATCGATTGATTCTACCTGTGTACCACCAGCTATGCTTCCACAGCTTTGTCTTATTTCCCTGATATTCTATCTTTTCAAAATAAACATGCTCACTCCACCAAGAGATGTCTTAAAGGATCATCTACCTAGTGGTTCTCCGGAGAACTGCTGGGCAAACTGAGGTACAGAAATAAGTGCTGGCAGATATTTAAATACACTAGCATCCACTCTGACTGGCTTGAATATGGAATCTGGACGAACATCTGTAAAAGGCTGTTAGGCTGACAAGACTGCCTTCAATAAGAAACATCTAAATGGCACCATTGGTGACCCCTGTAGATTCTGGGGTACTGTGAAACATCTTTTGGGGCCGAGTCACATGAATCGCTTATCCACTATAGTTACTGGTGATACAAACTGTACTGACCTTGTCTCGATTGCAAATGCCTTTTAAAAATACATTTCCTGATTTATCAGCTCTCATCCCAGAGGAAGACATTTGTCTCTTCACCCTTCTCTCCCCGAAATTCAGTCTCAGTGTGTCTTGCATCAGCATTTCTACATTTTTTACTTCCATGTGGTCGATCCTGCTAATGCTGACAAGCTTTTATTAGGTATTAAAATAGAAGGTAAAGCTGGCCCAAACAACCTTCAACTCAATCTGCAGCTCATTTTATTGCAGCCCCTATAGCTCAAGTTTTTAATCTCTTCCTCATATCTAGTGTTGTTCCTGATGTATGGAAAATCACCAATACTGTACTTGTTTTCAGATCTGGTGAATCCTAACTCACTGAACAATTACTGCCCAACTGCTATTCTCCCCACCTTAAGTATGTTCCTGGAGAAACAGTTTGCCTCCAACTAACTGACCACCTATCTAAACTCTCCCTCCTCTCAGACTCCTAACATGGTTTCAGGAACCGACAGCCATTACAGCTTGGACAAAGCAGGATTAGAAAACTGGAGACAAAAAGTACAGTTACGTAAGAACTTACCGTAACAGTAGATCTTCGAGAGAGGCTCTTGCAGTAGGTAATTACATATAAAACTGACGTCGGCAGGCAGCAGGACCCAATGGAAAAATTTCTAGCTAGCAGTCCCTGGCGAGGGACACCCCCACGTCAGGTGACTGGCATCGGGAGACGTCGGTATAAAAAGGCGGTCCCTGACGCCCTCATTCCAGTTCTTTCCCACCACAGGCCAAAAGAGGCCGGACGAGAGGGCGGATATTTCCTTAATGGAAAAGGAGCTGAAAAGCTAGGGGATGAAGGCGGGGAAGGTATTACCTAGCAAGAGCCTCTCTAAAGTTCTGCTGTTACGGTAAGTTCTTACATAACTGTACTATCTTACTTCGAGAGGGCTCTTGCAGTAGGTAATTACATATAGGACTGAGTCCCAAGCAGTCTGGAACAAGGAGAAGCATCGGGAGGAGGAAATCTACTCTAAGTAGAAGCACTAGCTGTGAAAGCTTTAAGATAAGAGGCCTTGCAGGACAGCCAGCCCGAAGCTTGCTCTACAGCGAGAGGCAATATCCAAACTGTAATGTTTTGTAAAGGTATGGCCGGAGGTCCAGGTGGCGGCAGCACAGATATCTGCTGCTGACACATTCTTGAAACAAGCCACTGAGGCAGCTACTCCTCTGGTGAAGTGGCCTCTTACTTGATCCGGCAGGGTCTTGTTGTACTTGTTATAACAGAAAGTGATGCAATGAGCCAACCATTTAGATAGGCATTGCTTAGAAACAGCATTGCCTTCTCTTTTGGGTGCAAAAGAGACAAACAATTGATCGGTCTTCCTGAGATCTTTTGTTCTGTTAGTACAGTATCTCAGAATCCGGTGAACGTCCATAGTATGGAGTAAATACTCCCCCTGATTAGAGTACTGCGTAAAAAAGGTGGGTAACTCTATGGACTGGTTTAGAGTAGACTCCACTACTACCTTAGGGAGAAACTTGGGGTTAGTGCGCAGAGCAACATGTTCCTTGTGAAAAATCAAGTATGGAATTGTACACATCAGGGCCTGGAGCTCAGAAATTCTCCGAGCGGAAGTAATGGCCACCAGGAAGAGAGTCTTCCATGAAAGGAACTTCAAGTCTGCTGAAGCTGCCGGTTCAAAAGGAGGCACAGTAAGCTTCTTGAGAACAAAGTTCAAGGCCCAAGGGGGAGCAGAAGTACGTACAGGAGGTCTCAGATGGAGGACCCCTCTGAAAAAGGTCTTAGAAACCTCCAGTTGAGCAAATGTCTCGTCTGCAAAGGAGACATGATAGGCCAAGATGGCCGTCATGTGGACTTTCAGAGAAGAATGACTGAGACCCAGGTCAAAAAGATGACGTAGGTACTCCAGCAGAAGCCCCGCTGAGCAGGAAAAGGGTTCCACGTCCTTAGGAGCAGCCCAGATAGTGAACCTTTTCCACTTCATGGCGTAGGTAAATCTAGTGGAGGGTTTTCTAGCCTCCACTAAAATCTCCGCCACTTGGGGAGAAACCCCAAAATGGGATTGAGCTAAGTCTGCAGGAACCATGCATGCAGCTGAAGAGATTTGAGGCCTGGATGGACCAGGGTCCCCTGATCCTGCGTCAGCAAACCTCGAGACAGAGGAAGAGGATGATCCTCTGAGTATTGTTGTAGAAGACAGAACCAAACTTGCCTGGGCCAGAAAGGAGCAATCAGAATCATTCGTGCTCCTTCTGAAGCTAGTTTCTGTAAGACTCGTGGGATAAGTGGAATTAGGGAAAAGGCATAGACGAATCTGTCCTTCCAGTCTAGAGACAGAGTGTCTCTCCAGAAAGCGCCTCGCTCTGGAACAAGCGAGCAGAAGACGGGAAACTTTGCGTTAGGAGGGGATGCGAACAAGTCGACCTGTGGTGTTCCCCAAAGTCGGAAGATACCGTCTAGGACCCCTTGGTCCAGTTCCCACTCATGAGCCAGAGCAGACGAGCGACTTAGCTTGTCTGCCAAAGTGTTGTCGATTCCCGGAACATGAATTGCCATCAGGTGAAGGTCGTGTTGTGTTGCCCAATCCCAAACCCTCACTGCTTCCCTGCAAAGAGGGTAGGACCGAGTCCCCCGCGTTTGTTGATGTACCAAACCATGCACATGTTGTCCGTCTGAACAGCTAGGTGGCTGGGAAGGATGTATGGGTGAAGGGCTTGAACAGCGTACAACACTGCCCGAAGCTCGAGCACATTGATGTGGAGTGTCTGTTCGAACTTGAACCAAGAGCCCTGGGTCCGATGGGGACCTAGATGGGCTCCCCAACCTTCGCCCGAGGCATCTGTGGTTACAGTCTGGGAGGGGGGAGGATGAAAGAAAGGAACTCCCTGGAACAGGTTCTCTCGAACCATCCACCACTGCAAGTCTCGGAGCATCGGCGAGGAGACTAGAACTGGGCATTCTAAGTCGTCCACTAACTGATCCCATTGGGAGCGGAGAGTCCACTGAGAGACTCTTATGTGAAGCCGAGCACGAGGAACTGTCGGGATAGCAGCCGCCATAAGCCCGGGAAGGCGAAGGACCGACCTTGCACTGACCTGCCTGCGGCCGGACAACAGACTTATTTGAGTCTGGAGGGTGGATGGCAGGAAGGCCCTGCCAATGGTCATGTCTAGAATTGCCCCAATAAACTGTAGTCTCTGAGATGGGATCAAGTGAGACTTGGAATGGTTGCTGGTAATACCCAGGCAGGCAAAAACCTGCTGGGTAAGGGTGAGGCAGCGCAGGAGTTCCTCCCTGGATGAGGCCGCCAGGAGCCAATCGTCCAGGTACGGGAAAACCTGCACCCCTGGTACGCAGGTAGGCCGCCACCACTGCTAGGCATTTGCTAAATACCCGGGGCGCCGAGGATAGGCCAAACAGAAGTGCCTTGAACTGGTAGTGGTCCCTCTGGAACGCAAAACGAAGATATTTGCGATGAGACGGGCGAATGGAAATGTGCAGGTAAGCATCCTGCATATCCAGGGTACATAGCCACTGACCCGACCAGAGGAGGGGCAGAAGGCTCTGCAACGAGAGCATTCTGAACCTTTTGTATTCCACAAAAAGATTCAGGGAACTGAGATCTCCTGTCTTCTTTGGGACCAGGAAGAAATGGGAATAGTAACCTGTCCCTTGAAGATGAAGGGGGACGAGTTCTATTGCTTCTTTCAGTAGCAGAGCTGAAATCTCCTCCTGGACCAAGAGAAGATGTTCCCATGAATATGACGACTTTGGGGTGGGGGGTGGCGAGGTGGTTTCTGTAGAAACTCTATCGAGTGTCCTTCTGCGATCAGCTGGAGCACCCAAGAATATGATGTTATCCTCTCCCATCTTGGAAGGTGGAGGGAAAACCTCCCTCCTACCACAGTTCCTCCGGGGAGTCCGGAGGCTGTGGGAGAGGAGAGGAGTCAGGTGGTGTGGGGCAGCACCGCAGCTGAAGTACCCGCTTTTTTGGGCGAGGGGGCTTAGCAGCTGTGGGGGCCCGACGTTTTATGGCCCGCCTTCCCTGGGGTTTCGCCTTGGGCCGATTCTGTCTGCGAAGGGGACTGCGCTGTAGCTGGTGGGGGTGGTACATGGAGTCAATGGACTTCAGTGCCATCCCCTTCTCCTGCAAATCAGGGATGATGTCCTTGACATCGCCACCGAAAAGCACCGACCCCCGGAAGGGCGCTTCCTGGATAGCGGACTGCACTTCCGGGACCAACCCTGACACACATAGAGCCAAGCATGATGACGTAGGCCTACAGCGAAAGCTGAGCTCCGTCCAGCAGTGTCCACTGCATCGTAGGTCACACGAAGCATGTGTCAAATGGCCGAACGTGCAGAGCGGACAAGATCAGCCAACTCCTGTTTGACCTAAGAGTGGCAGGGAGTCCAGTTTGGTTTCCACCTGAGTAAGAATGGGCTTCTGGTGGTCCCCCATATGACTGACATAATTCAGGGCCCTAATCCCCAGTGTGGAGGAAGCGAAGATCTTCTTTCCATACTGGTCCAGTAGGCGGGATTCTTTGTCAGGTGGCGACGAGCTGAGATGTTTTGGGTTAGCCGACCGGCCGTGAGCAGCGCTAATCACTACCGAGTCATCATGAGGGTGAGAATCTAAAAAAATCAACACCCTCGGGAGCCTGGTATAGCCTATTAGACTTCTGCATAAGTGGGGCTAGAGCCAATGGCTGCTTCCAGATGGTGGTAACAAGGTCGGCATGAGGCTCTATCCAGGGTGGCACCAATGTAGGAGCTGTCATAAGCAGATCCAGATGCTCGGCGAGTTTCAACCGCTGAGGGTCTGGTTCCAGAGAGTGCCACTGATGAACCTCCTGGATTTTTTGTAGCAACTCTGTAAAAGAAGGATCTTCCGGAGGAGACTTAGGAGGAGTCCTTGGCTTGGGCTTTGACGGAGAGTGTGGCTCGTAGTCCCTTTCGGAGCAACCGTCGGAGGAATCCGAAGAGTCCGAGGGTGAAGAGGAAGAGGAAAAAGACTCCCTTTCCCAACCCGGGGGAGGAACGGACCCCTTGGGAAGCAGCCAAGGAAGCGTATCCTGCCCCTCTCTGGACCCAGATGGGAGAGCCCTGGAGTCCGGAGGTGGTGAGGGAGTGTGCCGCCGTGGACGTACGGGAACCTGAGATGGCACCGTCGTCAGTAGGCAGCTCTCCACCTCCCTGGTGAGCTGAGCCTTGGCCTCAGCCCACCAGGAGTCCAGAGTCTCCTGCAAATCCACCGGCGGCTGTGGGAGCAATGGAGGAGGAGGAGGAGGGGAATAAGGATATGGGTTGTACCCATACGGAGAGTATCCAAAACCCGGTGGTGGGAAACCCAGCGGCAGGTATTGTGGCGTCGGGTACTGCGGCGTCAGAAAAACTGGCGCCGGGTACTGTTGTGCTGGATACTCCATCCTATCCAATGCCAGCGTATCCGGGAGCTGGAGGAGCTGCCGGAGCAGACGGCCCAGCGGCGGAGTGCCATCCGGAAGTGGGATGTCGGCCGAAGTCAGTAAAACCGGCGTCGGAGGCCCCGGTGTTGGCGCCGGCGTCCGGGGAGCTGACGTCAGATCCGGTGCACCTAGAGGAGGACAGTCCGATGGAGAAGGAACCCCAGTGTCGCACGGGGATGGAGGGGAAAATCCCTGAGGTCGGGCTGGGGGGACTCGGGGTCTCCGAATGGCAGTGAAGGCTGCGGAGAACCGGGGATGACAGACGTGGGTAGGTCCTTTGTCAGTTCTTTTGCCGACCGGATGTCGGACGAACTGACGTGCGGTTTTACAGCGAGCTCCCGGCGTCCGACTTATGGGAGCCTTTGCCAGAGGCAGACAGAGAGGAAGGATCGGCCTGGTCCGGCGGGAGAGGAGCCACGCGCCACCCTGAAGGGTTGTGCGCCTTACCGGCTTTCTCCAGCGAGGATGTCGGAGGAGCGAGTCCGGCTTACAGAGTCGCCCACGCCAGTAGGCACATAAAGCTACGGCCGAACCGGGAGGAGGCCTCAGTGCCCAGAAGGCGCCGAAAGGCCAGTCGCGAGCCAGACAGGTGACCGGCGCCCTCGGAACGTCCGAGGCAGCCGCCGAGGTACCAGTCGGCGACTCCCGAGGGAGTCACGGTGGAGGAGCCCTTGTCCCGGTGCCTCTCCTGGTCTTTCTTCTTCCGATGGCCTTCGGGGGAAGTGGACGCCTGCCTCAGTTTTTTGAGCTCCTTCTCCATCGAACTCATCTTTTTCTTCAAGATGTGGGCTTCCAGGGATTGCTGCCGCCTTTTCCGGGTAGCCATGTTGAAGCTGAGGCAGTGCTGGCACTTCTCGACTGGGTGATCGGGGTCTAGACAGAATAGGCACAGGGGATGGCTGTCCTTGTGCGGGAGTTGGGTGCCGCACGAGTCGCACTTATTTTTGTGCTTGGAGGGTGTAGGGGACGACATACACCGATGATGACCTGCCGAATGTCGAAAAAAAATCAAAATTATTCAGTAAAAACTGAAGAAGGGAGGCTGACGAAGCAACAAACTTTTCTGCGAGGCGCTGCATGAGCCAACGGTGGGAAAGAACCAGAGCAGGGCGCAGGGACCGCCTTTATACCGAGCGTCTCCTGACGCCGGGTCACCTGATGTGGGGCAGTTCCCCGCCAGGGACTGCTAACTAGAAATTTTTCCGTGGGGTCCTGCCGCCAGCCGACATCAGTCCTATATGTAATTACCTACTGCAAGAGCCCTCTCGAAGTAAGGTCTGCTGTCAGTTAATGTTTCTGTATAAACTCTTCTTTATGTTTCTTTAAACTTTGGACTGTGCAGTCTCCCTTATCAATTTTTTAGGTTATTTGTTATGTTCCAGATGTTTGTGCGGTGGATGAATATCCTATGAAGTGGAATATTCCATTTTCTCAAATCTCAATTCAGATGGTCTCCTCTGCTTATAAAGGGGCCTCATGTAGGCGTTTGAGCACTTATTGGCTACATCAATGCTGACAATGTATAATGATTATATATTAGTGGAGAGGAACCAGTACAGTGTCACCAGATTGATTTGTGGATTAGGGGTTAAAAGTTCTGAGGAAAGATGGGATATATTCAAATTATTTAGACTAGAGAAGTTAGAGAGGGGACATAATCATATTGTTCCAAAAAGCAGCAGTGCAACAAAAAAATGTTTTTCCAAAAAGTTAGTTTCAGCTACAACTAAGAAAAATATTACCTGTCAAATGCACTTGTTTAGGTACCTCCTATGCTGCTCACCATGACACTTTCTATTTTTGTGACCCTAATCCTTGACAGATCTATAATACTATTCTAAGGGCCTTGTTAGTCGAGTGGTAGCCTTCCCTAATCTCCAACTGGCCATACTTATGCATAAAAATGGCACTGAAATGGGGCCCTATTCACTTTAATGGGGCACCCCCCTGCACTCTCCATGGTCATATGTCATTACGTGCCTGAGCGTGGTGTCATAGATCATTACGTGCCTGAACGTGGGGGCGTGTCAGCACCATCAGGTAGTGGAAAGGATTGGCTGGCCACCTCATAGGGCCAAACTATGATCCCTTCAACAAACATAAGGACTTCAAATAAAATTACTAAAGGACAACTAAATAGGGTTTCCAGGAAAATCAAGACTGCAAAATCCAAAAACAGGGCTGCAGTCTAAGCCCTTATCTGGCATATGATGTGCTTCATGTTCTGCATAAAGCAGTTTTTTTTTTTTTTTAAATCACAACTGTATCTACTCCTCGCTGTGGAGTGGTCCCGGTGATGGTCCAGCTGCTGGCACCCGCACCCCCAGACCAGGTCTGGTGCGCGACACATACTCTCCCCCACAGGCCGGCCAGAGCACAGGATCCCCCCCTCCCACAGGGACCTGGAGCACAGACACCTGGGGGGCACACCTCTCGTGTCTGGGGGCACAGGGCGCAGCTATCACGAGCGCCCCATAATTTCTGCCATTTTCTCCCCTTGGAGCCGGATGTGCAATGGCATCAGTGCACAGTCGTGCGGACGCCCTCCGCGCTCCACCCCTTAAAAGTGCACGGACCTGTAGTGCATCTGGCCTCTGCCAGTTGCTGCTGCAGAGCAATGCAGTTCACCCCACCCACCTCAGAGGGAAGAGAGCAGTCATGGGATGCTCAATCCTCTCTCTCCCCTGCCAACCCCCTCTGACCTGAATCTGTTTGTAAACCCAGGTCGCCGGTGTGGTATCCAGTGTTTCAACCCTCAGCGCCATTGGGCCGGCTGCATAAAGCAGTTTTAACACTGTTTCGTCATGTTTAAAAAATGTAAACAAATTGGCGACTCTTTTAAAATGCCCGCTCCGGTAGCACCCTAAGATGGCCGTGACATGCTTGCTTGATGTCAGCGAAGCGAAAGTGCTCAGAAGCCATAATGGGATGTGTACAAGAGTCTGGTAAATATAGTTCTTTTAAACCCTTGGACTGCATATATGGGTAAAATCCTTTACTGTGCATGTGTGATACCTTCTTCACACATGCACTGTAAAGGATAAAAGCAATTGAGGCGGTTGAGGGCTGATGCCGAGGGAAGCCTGGTGCTGCAAGCTACTTCACGCAGTGCTGTGCATATGTACATCTTGCCTTGGCGCCAGCCCTCCTGAAAAATTCTTGCTCCCAGAGTCCTACCGCCTCTGTGACTCAACGGTGAAAACTGATTCCTGGAAGATCTGTAATCTCTTCATATTACTGAATACAGAAAGGTGTCAGAAGTAGTGGAACTGAATTCCTGTCATTTCCTGCCCAATTTAACCTTTGCTCATAATACATCATGCCTCACAATGCACCCAAAACGTACTGCTATGCCAGCTCAAAGCACATCCTGTTTAGTTTTATTGCTTCAATATTTCTAGCCAAACATAAATTCACAAATACCTATACATAATACAGTCTCACCTCCTATCTAAGTAGTGCTGAATGTCTCTGATAACATCTACCGACTTGCCTTATCTTCTGGGTTAACACAGCACTGTACACTATACTCTAAACTAGGCTGCTTCTCCCTTTCCTTTCATCGCCTATTTGCACCCGGTTGTGGAACTGATAATATTATCAGATCTTCCAAACCTGTTGCTCTTGCAGTAATGTTGACTCGCCAGGGCCAGTCCTACCCTTTGCGATCCCGCGATCAATCACTTCTAGCTATACCCAGATGCTCCTCTAAAATGGGTCAGCAGGCATTTGCCATTTTTGCCCCTAGAGCTTGGAATGCCCTACCACCTCCCCTCTGAGCCTCCCAGTCCCACTACAGTTTCAAGAAAGCACTCTACAAATTCTTATGCTGCACAGAAATTTGCTCTTGTGCCCGATTCCCAATAATCTTTTGTTCAATGTACACTCTTTGTATGACTAACTGTATCTGTTTCAGTTTTCTCTTGAAATATTTATTGCAACGGCTGTGCAATGTATATAGCTAGGTTTTCTCCTGATTGTTCACCAATGTTATTTGAACTCATAGGGTCAGACTATGTTCAATATTGTCATGTTCTGTACCCCAACCTTCCTGTACACTGTAATGTTTTTCCACTGCCTTGATTGTCTACAGTCTTGTAACCTCCCAGGTCGAGCATGAAAAGAGGCAATTTCCTGTCTAGTGCACCTACCCGGTTAACAAAAACTACATAACTATATAAATAAATAACAAAATAAATATTTATATTATACTTACGAAAAGCAGCCAGCCCCAGCATAGGCACCAATAAGGCATAATTCCACTTGTTTCCATCACCTTCACCTTCCCTCCGATTTGGATGGATGTTCCACTGTGGGGGGTCATTTAGATTGTTCATGGAGTTACACTTGTTAAAACAAATTATAAAACTAGTATTAGAAATTTTTAATTTTTTTTTAAACTTTCTTTATCCACCTATGGCTGGTCCCTTAGTCTGCCTCTCCAGTGGGACACTCGGAGCAGCCATATCCCACCCAACCTGAGGTCCTTCTGACCCAGATCTCTGCTTTCTAGCACTCTCCCCCAACTCTGCCCCCCCCCGGCTCTGAGCCCCTCAGGGTGGGACCACCTTTTAACTCCTCCGGTGCTCTATCTATAATCTAGAAGGGCCACTGGGGAGCGAAGGAGAGTTGGAGACCTAGCTAGGTCAGTCCACTGGCCCCAACTTCGCCTGTCCAGGTGCCAGGTATTTTAGCTCTTTTCCTGTTCCCAGAGATTTGGGTGTGCAATGATGTCCAGCATGCAGTGGGTGCGCTCCCGTACCCACCCGGAGGACATCCGCTGTCACCTCCATACCCCCACGTGCCACCTCACAAGCAGCCAAACCCCTAAGTCTCACAGGGAGTCGCCAGACAGCCGGATGCCCAACCCACCCACCCCAGGAGAGGACAGCAGTCCTCTGGATGCTCAATCCTCTCCTGCCCCTGCTGACCCCCAACAACCCAAGCTTGTTCCTGAACTCGGGTCTCCAGTGTGGCGTGAGGTGTGGTGTCCAGTGCCTCATCCCTCAGCGCCACTTGGCCAGGCAGTATTAGAAATGTTATAGTTTAAATAAAGTAATAAAGAAGAATTAGCATTTATATAGTGCTTTTCATACACACAGTATCCCAAAGTGCTTTACAAGCAATAAAAGACTGATGGTGATGTGACTGTAAACATGTGTGTGTGGGGGGGTTGTTACCAGGACATCATGACTTTTAAAGGGAAAACATTTTTAAACGCTGTCACAATTGAAAGAAGACCTCACTGCAACCTGGTAAAATTCTACAGACCATGCTACTTTATAAACATGCCGTTCTCATAGAGGCAGTCAGTCAATTTAAGGCAACAGTACTAATTAAACAGGAAATTTTCATCAATTCCCACTTTTTTTTTTTTTACATTGCCCAACAGTTTAAAAATTCCAATTTTACTTTTGAAAATGTTTACTGATTTCTGATGGTTCCATTGATTTTCAATACACTTATTATGTTATGTGGATCCACAGAAAATATGTCAGCCCCACACTATTTCCCATTTTTCACCCTATGTTTACACTGCTTGTTCCTATGAATACTCAGCAGTCAAAATACAGGTTGTGGGGCATGCCAGTTCAGTCTAAATAACCAATGAGAGAATGGCTCTATCCCTTTTCCCTCAGAATTCAATATAGTGCTCCTGGCAAGGGTCTGTGCTATAAAGAATATATAAAAAAAAACAATACTAAAAAACTGAAAGCAAAGGATTACAGCTTTGTTAGTTGGGGGCCTGTTTGACACAACAATTGTCAACAGGAAAATTTTTATTAACTAGCACTGTTGTTTTATTAAAGGAATTCATTTTTTAACCATTATAGATTGATGGAGTGCTCCTGACCAATTGATGTTCTCCTTTCGCCTGTATGTGAGACAACCTTATTCTGTGAAGAGTGTCTCCCGCGCAGCGGCAATGGTAATGGGCATGTTCCAATAAGATTTTTTTTAAAAACATTAATACATTATTGATCAAGCTCAAACAATAATATATAATTATTGCCATGGAGACCACTATTATGGTTGTACGAATGGTCTCAGTTTCATTCTAAGGGTATCAGAACCGCTCACTTTTGGTTTGTGGTTCTCATACCCTAAGAACGCATGTGAGACCACTCTTATTACAACCATAAAAATAGTTTCTGTGGTGGTATTAACAGCCTCCATGGCAGTATTAACATACAAGATGCTGCCAGAAGGGCAAGAAGAGTCTACATAGTCTGTATGACAATTCCCAGAATAAGCTTAAAAACTTGCAGTGGCCACCGGTGCATACAGCAGACCTAATACAAGAGAATACACCTGCCAAACACTTAAAGTACCACTAAGATAAGGAGAGCCCACAGACTCTGTGAAAATCCCTGAACTGTGCTTATAAACCTGCAGTGGTCACAGGGACATAAAGATGGTTCAGTATGGGGAAAACATTCTTTAAACACTTAAAATACTGCCACAAAGGCAAGGAGAGCCCACAGAACATGTGAGCAATTCTCCAGACCAGGCTGGGGCAAATCAGGTCACCAGGTGTCCAATGGCCACCAAAAAATTGGTCTGGCTACCAGATTTTGAAAGTTAGTGGTCAACTGACCACCTGCTCACAAAGTTATTTTCTGACTGTGCAGAGTAATGCTAAATAGAACACTTAAAATAATGGCCACTAAAAAAAAATGTTCTAGCTATCAGATTTAAAAAACTCATGGCCAGTTGACCACCAGCCCACACATTAACTTGTCCCTCCTTGCCCCGGACAGTAAGACAGTATAAACCTGCAGTTGTCTCAGGACCTTCAGCCAATTTAGTAAAGGAAATAAGTTTTTTAAACAATTAAAATATTGCCACAATAGTGGTCGCAGGGCATACAGTCAACTTAATAAAGCGATTACATTTTTAAAAACACTCAAAACTGTTACAAATGTAGAAGAGACAATGGCCTGTCTATATTTTTTATTCACTTTTACTGAACAGTTGTACAAACTTAACATATAACAAATACTGCTCAGCAAACATAGAAACATAGAAGTTGACGGCAGATAAGGACCGCAAGGCCCATCCAGTCTGCCCATTTCTTTTTCTACCTTATAAATGTGCCATCGGCCTTTGCTCTGTCAGTGACCTATCTATTCATAGTCATTTGTATTGCTCCCTAATGCCTATCCCATGCCTGTTTGAAGCCCTGCACTGTATTCATAGCCACCACTTCTTGTGGTAAGCCATTCCATGCATCTACCACCCTTTCTGTGAAAAAGAATTTCTCACATTCCCCTTAATCGGCCTCCTCTAATCTCATGCTGTGTCCTCTTGTCCTGCTATTTTTTCTTATATTTAAACATGTTAGACTCTTTCACCTTGTTTATGCCCTTAACGTGTTTAAATGTCTCGATCATATCACCTCTCTCCCTCCTTTGCTCAAGGGTATACATATTGAGCTCCGTTAATCTGTCCTCATATGTCTTCTGATGCAGTCCCTGCACCATTTTGGTTGCCCTTCTCTGGACTGCCTCAATTTGAGTTAATGTCCTTGTGAAGGTGTGGCCTCCAATACTGCACGCAGTACTCCAGATGGGGCCTAACCAATATCTTGTACAGAGGATTATTACCTCCCTCTTACGATTGTGATACCCCTACTAATACACCCTAACACCCCCTAGCCTTACCTACTGCTTTAGAGGTCTGCTTGGATGATTTTAGGTCATCAGTGATGATATAATGCCCAAGTCTCTTTCTTCCTTTGTGACTGCTAGCAACTCCCTCCAGCCTATAAGTGGCTTCAGGGTTTCTCTTCCCTATATGCATGATTTTGCACTTCTTTGCATTAAATCCCAGTTGCCACTCTTCTGACCATTCTGCTAGTTTATCCAGATCTCTTCTCATTCTGCCCACCCCATCTGGATCATCTACTCTGTTGCAGATCTTGGTGTCATCTGCAAACAGACAAGCCTTACCCTCTAGTCCATCTGCGAGGTCACTAATGAAGATGTTGAATAGGACTGGCCCCAGGACTGATCCCTGAGGTACCCACTTGTGACTTGCATCTCTTCTGACTGTATACCATTTACCATCACTCTCTGTTTTCTGCCAGTCAACCAGTTTGCCACCCAGTTGACCAACTTCTGACCCACCCTGAGCCTACCTAGCTTATTTATCAATCTTCTATGTGGAACAGTGTCAAAGCTTTGCTGAAGTCAAGGTGGCGACATCAACTGCTCCCCTTGGTCCACCACTCTGGTTACCCAGTCAAAGAAATCTATGAGATTAGTTTGACAGGACCTTCCTTTGTAAACCCATGCTGTCTTGGATCCTGTGCCCTATGGATTCCAGGTGTTGCCCTATCCTTTCCTTAAGGTGCCTCCATAATCTTGCCCACTACTGAGGTAAGACTGACCGGTCTGTAGTTCCCGCCTCCTCCCTGCTACCACTCTTGTGGAGTGGGATCACATGAGCCCTTCTCCAGTCTTCTGGGACCTCTCCTGTGCTCAGAGACTCACTAAACAATTCTGCTAATGGCTCTGCTAGTTCCTCCTTTAGCTCCTTAAGTACCCTGGGATGTATGCCATCAGGTCCCATTGCCTTATCCACCCTGAGCTTAGCAAGCTCTTGTAGGACCCTTTCTTTTGTGAAGGAGTAGTGCTCACTCCCTCCCCCTGTGTCCATGATGCTGAGCTGTGGGCCCTGCCCTACCTTCTCTTCAGTAAATACTGAGCAAAAGTATCTATTTAGGATAGATGCCTTTACAGGGTCCTCCTCCTCCATGCTCCCTTTTCTCCATTAAGCTTAGCAATACCCCTCTGGACTTTCTCCTTTCACTAATGTATCTATAGAAAGTCTTGTCACCTTCTTTTACTGTTTGTGCTAGTGTTTCCTCAGTTTGGGACTTTGCCTGCCTTACTGCCTTACCTGCTTCCCTTAGGGCAGTTTGGTATGCCTCCCTATCTTCATCCCGCTGTGTTCCCTTATATTTTCTGAAGGCCAGCCTTTTGGCTCTGACCTTTTCTGCTACTGTATTTGAGAACCAAAGTGGTTTCCTTCTTCTTTTGCACTTCCTTTTCTGTCTAACACAATGGGATGTTGCTTCAAGTATTGTATCCTTAATGCTTGCCCACTTTGCCTGTACCTCCTCACCTGTGTTTCTTTTTGCCAGGGCTAGCTTAACTCTGTTGGCCACCTTATCAAAGTCAGCTCCTCTGAAGTCCCATATTTTTGCCTTGGAATGGGATGATTTAGATGTAGTAGCCAAATTGAACCATACCATGTGATGGTCACTGGCCCCCAGGTGACCTTCTACCTGGAGATCTGTGATCCCTTCTTTGTTAGTCAGTACTAGATCTAGGATAGCCCTGTCTCTTGTGTGGGTTGCTGTACCAGTTGTTTGAGGCCCCTCCTGTAGGGAATCCACTATGAGTCTAGTTCTGGCAGATGTTCCTGCTGGTATTGACCAATCTGTATCTGGCATGTTGAAGTCTCCCATTATCAGAACCTCCCTTTAGCTGTCATGTTTTGTATATCTTCTAACAGTAATGTGTCTATGTCCTCCCTCTGGTCTGGGGGCCTGTAGACAACCCAGTTCTTATGGCTGTCCCATTTCCTGTTTCCAGGGTGACCCACAGTTCTTCTGGCTCCTTATGTGTATTCTGAATTTCTGTAGCTTTGATATTTTCATTAACATACAGGGCCTCTCCTCCCCTTTTGCCCTCGGTCTCTTCTGAACAATACATAGCCAGGTACTGAAGTCTCCCAAGTGTGATTACTGGTAAACCACGTCTCACTAATTGCTACTATGTCCAGTTTAGCCTCTGACATTATTGCCTGCAGGTCTGGGATCTTATTTCCCAGGCTGTGAGCATTGTATACATGATTTTCCATTGGCCAGATTTTGGTGTGTTAGTTGTTGGGTGAAGTTTGGCATTACCCTGTGCATCGTATGGGGAGACAAACCTTTTTCTTACCTGGTGATGCAAATGAGCGGCAAAGCGCTGAATTCCTGTTTGACCACTAGCTGAGGGGAGGGTGTTCTTCCCATTCGACGTATGGGGTGCTGCACCCCTCTCCCCTTGCTAGTTTAAATATTCTGCAAAGACATCAAACTTCTGCCCCAATGCACTGACTCCCTCTTTAGTCAGATGCAGTCCATCAAATTTAAAGAACTTTCGCTCCCAGAACTGTTGCCAGTTCCCTACAAATCCGTGTCCTTTTTCCTGGCACCAGTCCTTGAGCCTCGTGTTTAGCTCCCCTATCTCCCCTTCTCTGACCTTCCGTCCATCTGCTCCCTTCTCCCAGACTGGCAGGATCTCAGAGAAGGAGATGCCGGACGAAATAGATGATAGTTTGTCACCCAGCCTAGTCAGGTGTTCCTTGGTCTCCACAACTGACCGGCTGGCATTTAAAATACTAGCATTTAAAATACAATAAATACAGGGAGTAGGGGTACATGTACACAAGGATTAGTTCATTCATGGTATACAGCAGTTTACAACCCATTGACTTATACCTCATACAATACGAAGGGGATATAGAAAACTGAAACAAACTCTAACCACCCCTATCCAGGATGCCTCAGTGTCAGCTCCCAGTATTTGCCAGGCAGTTGCCTAAAACTCCTCGCACTCCCTCCACTCAGGGCAGGAAGAGAGGGTGCCTCTCCCCCATGTAGAGGATCCAGCTCAGCCATTTAAATCTAAACTTAGAGAGACTTTTGATTCACTGCAAAGGTCAATTGTTCCATCTTACATATTCTTTTACTCCCTCCCACTAGACCACTGTTCAAGGCTTCTCTTCAACCATCTCCTTGTGACAGCCTTCTGTGCTGCTGCTGCTAGCATAATTCTTCATAAGTAATACGTTGCATCCCTTCCCCCGATGTGTCTCCTGGGATCATCAGTCCCAGCACCACCTGTTGCTTAGTAGGGGATGTGCTATTCCGAACAGGTCAGTCAAAACCCTCTCCACCTCATTCCAATATGTTGCACAGGAGGAGCTGTGGTATTCCAAACAGGTTAGTCAAAGCCCTCCCTACCACATTCCAACAGTGCAATTTACTACATGACAAAAAACATTAAAGCGACATGCTCTCATCTCCCCACACTTCCTCCAGCAGCATGGTGGTTATCAAACTTCCTCATGTCTCCTGGATTACTGACATACTAAAAAAGCAAATTCTAATCTTTCAGCAGTATTCGTGCCGGAGTGGGGAGTAAGTAACCCGATAAGCCCAAACAGAAACTGAATCTCACTCCTGATCAGAAAGATTTGTTCCTTTTTCTCATTTCCAATGTTACTTTTACCTACCTACCCTGGGTGCAGGTCCCTCAAAGCCCAACAGAGTATGGAGACATGCCTCACTCCTAGATCCCCACTTAATAAATCCCAGGTCACTGTTTTGAACAGACCCACCAGGGAGTGGGGAGTGAAGGATCTTGGACCAGCCTCATCCTAGTTTGGATATATAGTCTTTGGTTTGGAGAAATTGGGGGATCAGTGCTCTGCAACTCAGGTTGTTGCTTTAATTGCACGAAGGTAACCAACTCATCCTGTATGATAAACTGCTCTGAACTATATAGTCCCATCTTAGCCCACTGTCAGTACTGCCCACCCAGGCCCACCACGGGATATATCCCATGCCACGCTAGCCACCTGAAGAGTCACATATGGGGCTCAAGTGTAAGCATCTACCACACCCTTTAACCTGCTTCCAGTGTAGCTCTCACCCTGAAAAAGGGTACATCCCCAAACCGCCTGCAGTAAGAAGCATCAAAAGCTTTTGCCCCAAGTGGAGGGTTACTTTTTCCACCAATTACACTGTTTTCCAATTTGACAGATGCTTGGGGACTGGCCACAGCAACTGAACCTGAAGGCAGGATGGTATATTTCTAGTGCTAAACTGTGTAGTTCTACATCAGGAACCACTCTCCACCCACCTCCTTTCCTCTTGTGGCGAAAGCTTAAATGTGACCCAAGGTCTAGTACCTACCCAGTGAAATTTTGAGACAGATCTATGCCATTCCCAGAACTGCTTATGGACTGACACTGGAATACCCTGGAATAAATAAAGAAATTGTGGCAGAACATTCATCGTTATGGAGTCAATTCCGGAGTACATGAACCTCCCTTACCTTTTTTGTCAAAGGCCCAACACTTGCCTCAAACAAATTAGTTGTATCCAGTAAACACTGAAGAGAAGGAAACCCACAAACAGTTCATGCACATAACCTGGAGTGCAATTCAGTACATTTCATAAAACGATTCCACTCAGTGGACACTGGGTCAGCATGGTTACAGGAAGCACAAAAAGAACAATCTTTCCAAAAAGATGCTTTTTTTCAGTATACAGCATTTCAGTGCAATTTAGGCAATGCAGAAGCAGTTCATCACACACAAGGTGTTGGCTGTAGCTCATCATCAGCGCTCTGAGGATGACATCAGGTTGATGCTGAATGGTTAGCATGTAGGTGCGACTGCTGTGGCACAGGCCACCATGTCCGTATGTGAGGGGGCAATTTCATTTTTGTTGCTCTGGAGTGGTATTACAGCTAAAAAAAAAATGTATTTCTCTAAACTGTTGGTAGTATGGATGTCTTCAACAATTCAGCACACTGAGCATACTGAAGCCTGAAGCTGATTTCCAATTGGTAGCTCTCTCTCCTACAGCAGAAGCCTACAGCCAACACTGTGGGCTCAATTTTCAAAGCCACGAAATTGATGCAGGGTGCCTGCATAAGAGAATTGATGCAAGGGGCACTGTGCGTCAAAACCTGCGACAATCCTGATTTTTGAAAGCAGGCTGTGCTGAAATCGGGTGCCCATGCACTGGACTGGCCCTGCACCAAACACTAGAGTGCACCATGGCAGAAGGGGCTTGCGACAGAACCCGACTACAACATCCCCTCATTTCAGATTCTAGATGGCTTTCAAATGCCACAGGTCATGCCAATGCTTAGACCAGCCTGGACCTTTGTGCCGAACCTTGAGGCGACAGCAAGCATGCCCCCGGACACTGGGACCCTGCCAGCATGCTGCCATACCTGGGCTGGGGCAGTAGTGGCTCCCCTATTGCGTGCACCATCTGTTGGCATGCCGCCCCATGTGGGATCATAGCAATCGGCACTAACAGTTCCCCCACAGCCCGCCAGGATCCTGGACCCACCTCCAAAGGGTGACAATCCCTGCTGTCCCCCCACCACTAAATCACCATACCTTACACCCGGCTATGCCTGTGCCCCTGTCCTGTGGGTGACCTGTGTGGAGTAGTCCATCCCCAGCATGACCCATGGTATACCAAGTGCCATCTGGGTTGTGGCATGGGACTGGACTGTACACCATCATGTCCACCCCCTCCACTCCTGCCACACACCGTGGCACCTCAGGGTAGTGCACTCTCCGATGAGTGTCCCCATGGGCCGATGGGCATGTGTGGCTGTAACCACCCCCCATCAGTATCCATCCCTTTGGTGCCAGGGGGTACCAGTGACGTGGATCAAGTTCATGCAGGCAACTTGAACTCTGTGTAGATGCCCATGAACACCTCATAAATGCACACTTCACCACACACATGCCGTTACAGCTAGCATGGCCCGGAGCAATCCGGTATCCATTAGGCAGTTTTTTTTTTGTTTGTCACGATTGGTCAGTTTGTATTATGTCATCACATGATGTATTTTTAAAAGGTGTAAATAATTCTGCCCCCCCCCCCCCAATGAAGAGGGTGTATACTTTAAATCCTATTTGGGGAAGAGCTCTTATTTGTTGGAAGGAATGAAAATTAAACACTAAAACAATTTTTTTATCTTTATTTATAACGTGTAAGAAAAATCTGGAGCTCTGATTGCCTGAAATGCCAGTACAGCCATGTAATTATGTACCCACAAGAAAAAATTACTCACCTTAGTAATGTTGTTTCTTCTAATGGAGTCTTGCTGTATTCTGACTATTGCAGTTAGGTCCTGCCTTTCAACTGCCCCGGAGAACAAAGAGTTAACTTTCCATGGTCAGCATGGAGCACTCAGCGCGAGCTCGGTTGAAGCCCCTGTCTGCTGTTGTTTAAACTCCAACCGTCAGATCTTTATGAGCAATACTCACTAGAAGTTCTGTGTGGAAACTGTAAAACTCACACTAGCTAACTGGCAACTAAATTTATTAAAAAGGGTTTTTTGGTTTCAAAGCAAAGACTCAAGTCAGGAAACCCAAAAAACAATACACAACACACACCCAAAGTAAAGGAGGGTGAAAAGGGGCACCCCTACGGTGCCAACACTGCTCCTGCCCACCCACATCCCAAAAACCAGGTTCTGAGAGGGGAGGCGGGGGAGGTCAGAATACAGCAAGACTCCATTAGAAGAAACAACATTACTAAGGTGAGTAATTTTTTCTTCAAACAACATGAAGTCTTGCTGTATTCTGACTATTGCAGACTACCAAGCAGTACCTCCATGGAGGAGGGACAATACCTACTTTGGGAATAGGCTCTGAAGTACTGCTATGCCAAACCGAGCTTCACTCCTAGCCTGGATATCCAGAGAGTAATGCTTGGTGAATGTATGGACTGTTTTCCAGGTGGCTGCTTGACAAATTTCTAAGATAGGAACATCCCTAGCAGCAGCCAGGGAAGCAGCTGTACCTCTAGTAGAGTGAGCCCTCAGGCCTGAGGGTGGGGTTCTACCCAGTTTTTCATAGCAGAATTGTATACAAGAGACAATCCACCTGGCAATAGATCTCTTAGTGGCAGGTTTGCCCTTACCGACCTCTCCATATGTGAGGAACAACTGGAGGGACTCAAACCTGTGACCCTTGGTGCACTCTATGTAGTAGCTGAGGGCCTTTTTAACATCCAAGCTGTGCAGCCTCCTCTCTCCAGAGGAGGAATGGTCAGTGAAGAAAACATGGAGAGACATAGACTGATTAAGGTGGAAATCTGAAACCACCTTAGGCAAAAACTTCCTGTTAGTTCTTAGGACCACTTTATCTCTGTGGAAAGAGATGAAAGCAGGCTCCACTGACAGGGCTTGCAATTCACTGATACGACTGGCAGAGGTAATGGCTACCAAAAACACAGTTTTCCAAGTCAAGTACTTAAGCTCTGCGGAGGACAAAGGCTCAAAGGGAGGTTGCATAAGCTGAGCAATGCAAACATTAAGGTCCCAAGCAGGAGCAGGGTCCCTAAATAGGGGATTGGTGTGCAGCAATCCCTTGAAGAACTTACAAAACACAGGATGAGCTGACAGAGGAGAGGGCTTGCCGACTGACAAGAAGGCAGAAACAGCTGCCAAATTCACTTTAAGTGTAGCAGGCCTAAGTCCTAAGCCATTAAGATGGACCATATAGTCCAGAACTGTAGGCAACCCGGCAGATTCTGGAGAAATATGCTTATTAGAGCACCAAATAGTGAACCTTTTCCATTTGGAGTTGTAAGCCTTTCTGGTGGAAGGCTTTTGAAAGGCCTTAAGGATATCCAGAACCCCTTGAGAAAGGTGCAGATCAGCAAACTCTAACTCTTCAAGAGCCATGCCTTGAGATTGAGACACTTGAGGTTTGGATACCAAATCCTCCCCTGAGAGGATGTCAACAGGCTGTAATTCCTGGGAAGAGACAGGGGGAAGGTGGACTGCTAAGGACAGCAACAGAGGGTACCAGGGCTGTCTGGCCCAGTCTGGAGTAATCAGAATCACTTTGCATAGTTGTGACCTGATCTTGACTAACACTTTGAACAGGAGAAGGAAGTGGGGAAAAGCATACAGAAATTTCCCTTCCCAATCCAGAATCCAGGGGGACTGAGCCCAAGACTGAGGGTCTGCAACAAAAGAGAGGAAGTTGGTGATTTTCTGGGGCTGCAAAAAAGATCTATCTGTGGAGTGCCCCATCTCAAGAAAATCCCTTTCAAAACTAGGGGATCTAGGGTCCATTCGTGATGGCCCTGGGATATCCTGCTGAGAGCATCTGCTAGGACATTGTCCTTCCCTGGGAGGTGAACTGCTATCAGAGAGGTCTGCAGGGAATAGGCCAGGGAACACAACTTCATTGCTTCTGTGCACAAGGCCGTAGACCGAGTGCCACCTTGCTTGTTGATGTACCACATTGTGGTGGTATTGTCTGTTCTGATCTTGACCACCTTGTTCTGTACAGATTTGGAAAAGGCTTGCAGTGCTAGAAATACTGCTCTGAGTTCCAAGAGATTGATGTGAAGCAGAGATTCTTGAGGTGACCACAGCCCTTGGGTGGTAAGTTCCCCCCAGGTGGGCTCCCCAGCCCAGCAGGGAGGCATCTGTGGTGAGTATCACTGAATGAGACTGAGTGACAAAAGGAACTCCTTGCCTCGAATTGTCCTGATCCTGCCACCACTGCAAAGCATGGATCAGGGTTCGAGTCACTGGGACTAGCTTGTAAGGGGAATACTTTCTTTGGGATCAGAAGGCTCTTAAGTGGAACTGAATGTCCCTCATCTGAAATCTTGCTCCCTGGACCACTGCTGTAGAGGCTGCCATGTGGCCCAGAAGCTGCAGGAAATGCCTTGCTGGCCGAGACACCTGAAGGGTGAATGAAGAGGCCAGTTCCATAAGGGTCCTTACCCTGTCCAGGGGAAGGAAGGCTCTTGCCCTTATTGTATCCAGCTCTGCCCCTGTGAATGTGAGGAGCTGTACTGGCTCGAGAAATGACTTTGGAAGACTGAGGAGGAATCCTAAGGAAGTGAGCACTTGCTGAGTTATTTGCAGATGTGACTTGGTCTGGAGACTGACCCACTATGAGCCAGTCGTCCAAGTATGGAAAGATGGAGATCTTTTTTCTCCTTAGGAAAGCAACCACTACTGCCAGGCACTTTGTGAACACCCTTGGGGCTGATGTTAGGCCAAAGGGCATTGCTCTGAACTGACAGTGGCCTGAGGGCAACTCGAGCCTGAAGTACTTTCTGTGGGAGCACCTGATGGGAATGTGAAAATAGGCATCTTTGAGGTCCAGGGAGGCTAGCCAGTCCCCTGGCCTTAGAGAGGGCAGAATTATTCCCAGAGTCCCAATTTTGAACTTTGGTTTTAAAAGGTGCTTGCTCAAATATCTTAGATCCAGGATGGACCGCCATTCTCCTGTTTTTTGGGGGGGTTAGGAAGTACCTGGAGTACAATTACTTGCCCTTGTGTAGGGTAGGAACACTCTCTATGGCTCTGAAAGCCAGGAGGGAAGAAACCTCTGCCTCTAGGGCAAGGGTCTCTGATGGATTTGCAGGTGGAAAGGATCTGGTTCTCATCTTGGGAAATTTTTTGAAGCTGAGAACCAGTCCCTGGCTTACTACTTCCAGGACCCACTTGTCTGATGTCAGAGACTTCCAGTCCTGGACAAAGTAAGCCAGCCTGCCCCCTACAGGTACTGGAGAATCAGACCGGGCAGACCCATCAGGGTGTCTGCTTGGCAGGGGCTTTAGGCTGAGGGGTGGAAGCAGGCCTGCTCATTCCCCGTCTGCCTCTCCCTCTGAAGAACGCCCTCTGAGCATAGGAAGAAGAGGAGGCCTGGGCTTGGTAAAAAGGCCTTTGAAAAGGCCTGCCCCTGCCCCTGGACTGCTGCCTTTGAGGAGATACTTACCTTTCTTTGGCCTGAGCACTCCTGTAGGTGGTCCTGTACTCGTCCATCTTTTTCATGTAGTTCTCTGTCTGCTCCCCAAACAGAGAATTACCAATGACAGGGAAATCCATGGCCTTAGCCTGGGTATCCTGTGATAGGCTAGTATATCTGAGCCAAGCCATCCTCTGAAGGGCCACAGATGTAGCCATGACTCTAGATGAAACATCACTGGAGTCCACAGCAGCATGAAATTGCACCTTGGATGCCTCAATCCCATCTGCAGCCACCTGCTCCTGCTCCTTGGCAAGCTGGTCAGGGGCCTGTTTAGCCAGAGCCAGAACAGTGTCCCATCTGGACTTCTGGTATCTAGCTGTGCAGGCCATATAGTTAGCCTGCCCGAGTCCCAAAGATGCTGCCATGTACTGCTTCTTTGCCATGGCATCAATCCTCCTGGAGTCTATATCTGAGGGGTGTGATGCCAAGGGAATATTTGTCTTATCACAGGCAGCAGCCTGCACTACTAACATGGCTGCATTGCTGAGAAGGAACTCCGTGTCTGAGCCTGAAATGGTGTACCTCTTGTCCATTCGTCTGTCCACAGGAGGTATGGAGTTAGGAGTCTTTAGAATTTTAATTGTCTGTTTCCCAAAAGATTTATGGAGGGGAATAGACAGTCTCCTGGACTCTGGGATGTCCATCATTTCAACAAAATCAGGCTCCTCCTGATCTTCTACTGCTTCTTCCATTGGAAGCTGGAGGGTTTCAGCCACTTTTTTGTAAAACATAAAGTGGGAAGGGGACTCAGAAAGCCTAGGAGGAGAAACACAAGAAGGTCTGTCTGGGGAGATATCTGGGTCAATAGGCACATCCAGACTTTCATAATCACCATCATCATCATCCTCATACTCTCCCTCCTCCTTCTCCTCCGGTTCATAAAATTCTTCTGAAGTGTAATCCGGAACCGGGAAAACCGACCGAACCGAGCCCCTGCCAGATGGTGCCAGTTCGGCCGGAACTGAAGTTAGTGATTGCACTATCCTTATTGCTTTGGCTATCTCATTAGCAGTCGGAGGATGAATTTCTGGATCCGAACTGGATGATTTTTCTCTTCTCTTCCTTTTAACCGGAACCGACTCCTCAGAATTGGCTCTCCTTTTGCCAGAGGAAGTTTCGCCCTGGTCAGACGGCACTCCTTCTGGTTCGGTCGGAACCGAACCGGGCTGGCCATCCGGGTCAGCGGACTTCTCGGCCTCCCTTTCCCTCAGTCTACCTACTCTCTTATCCAGGGTAGCTTTGGGAAAATTCTTACAAATTTGGCAGTCTGAATTGAGGTGGTCAAACCCCAGACAATAAACACAGGTGGTGTGGGGATCAGCCATAGCAAAGGCTTCCCCACACACACTGCAATGTTGAAACCCAGTGGGCCTGGATTTTTTTCTTGGGTTTCTCAGACATGACCAATCCTATCCAAAACTTACCCTTTTTTCGGCAATCCACCTGGCAAGACTCCCCTATCGGGTCCTGACCGTGTTACGGGTCTTGGAAAAAAACGTAATTAAATCTGTTCTTTTTAGAACCGATATGGACCGGTTACCACACTCTAAGTAAATTCACAAACTTTTTAAGACTAAACTGATCGGTTCAGCCGAACCGATCCAAAATTTACAAGTTCCACACAGAAATTAAATGTAAAACCTATCTAGTACTCATGGTACCACAGACAGAGACTTAAACTGACAGATTCGGTAGCAGAAATTCGGTAGAAACTGAGCGAAAAACGACACTTTAATTGACTTTTTTGAACCGAGCAAAGGAGAACTCTCCGGAGCGACTGTTCAGTGAGGCGGAGTAAAGAATCTGATGGTTGGTGTTTAAACAACAGCAGACAGGGGCTTCAACCGAGCTCGCGCTGAACGTTCCATGCTGGCCATGGAAAGTTAACTCTTTGTTCTCCGGGGCAGTTGAAAGGCAGGACCTAACTGCAATAGTCAGAATACAGCAAGACTTCATGTTGTTTGAATTACACATCTACACGTCTTTCAAGGTGCTACCCTATGTCTGGTGCTGAAGACTCAAAACATCAGTACTCAGCACAGCCATTTCCTCTGCTGAATGCAGAGATTTCACTGTCGGCAACAGCTGCAGCAGCCCTCAACTTGTAAAACTGGGAGCCAAATCAGTGGAAACTGCCGCTCCAGCACGTCGCTCTGACTAATCGTTAACAGTCAGAAGCACCCTTTGCGTTGACTTTGAAATTAGAAACACTTTTTTTTTTTTTACTGTGTCGCATCTGGAAGCAACAGGAGTCTCCTGTCCCTCTTTTTTATTAAATTTAAACTCAGAGTCAAGCCTATCCCCGTCCTTCCCACAGTCAAGCCTGTTCCTGTCTACACTTGGTAGATACTGAGAGGTCTGCAAACTCGAGCAAACTGGACAGCCCACAAGGCCTTTTGCTGCTGCTATTTTTGTATGTCTTCCTTTGTGGCCGATGAAATGCTCAGTGAGCGAGGGAAGTGTGGGACACACTAAGGGAGCCGCACTTTAACGGTCTGGTACAGGAGCTTTTTTACACCGGTTCCCACATAAAATTATTATTTGAACTTCATAACATGTGTAAGAAAAATCAGCTGCTGTGATTAAAAAAAAAAAAAAAAAGGTTATAAGTGCAATAAAATACTCCAGGGATGTGGGATTATGGCCAATAATCACAGTTCTCTCTCTGGTATTTAAAGTCACTCAGCGCAAATGCCTCATACCTAACACCACCTCCATAGGTGTGATCATTCACCCATAATCGCACACCCTGCATGCATTACTGCATACTTAAAACATAACCTCCATGTTTACCAAACAATTGCAGCCCAGTCCACACTTCTTTCATTGACATTTCAGGCTGCACTAGGTAAAGTACTGTAGGACGTCATGTGCATAAGCAGCTGTTATCTGAGTCTTACCCTGTCTGAATTCCCATTATCTGCTGGTTTCTGTGTATCCATTGAGCTAATGGCTCTACATATACAGCAAACAGCAGGGAGGAAAGGGGACATTCCTCCCGTACCTCTGTGCAATGGTACTGCTGGAGAAATAACTCCATTCATTCTTATATATGCTTAAGGTGAATTATAAAGGTAAGCTATGGTCCTAAGGAAAGTTTCATAAAGGCAAATTGCTGCAACACCTGGAACAGAAAGTTCTACACCACATTATTAAAGGCTTTTTCAGCATCCAGGCTCACTAAGAATGCTCTGTTCTTAGTTTTCTGAATATAATCAATCATATGAATGGTACACCTAAAGCCTGTCTGATTCATTAGAATTAGTGTGTGGTAAAAAAGAATTTAATCTCGAGGCCAAAATAGCAGTACATAATTTACTATCCATATTCAAAATGGAAATAGGTCAACGTGACTGCACAGAGTTACATCCTTACCCTGTTTTGGCAAGACTGATATTGTGGTATTATGCTAAGTGGGAAGCGGGGGTCTCCCCTCCCCAGCATCCCATTAAATATTCTCTGTAGCAAGGGGACAAATCAGTCTCTAAAATTATTGTAAAATTCTGACCCAGAGCTGTCAGTTCAAGGGCACTTATTTGTTTTCTGACGGGCTATTTTAGATCAAATGTCAAGTTCCTGAATGGGGGCAATTAAATGGGAACAGTTACCAGTTTTCACAGGTGTGTGTCACCCAGAGAAAGAAGAAATTAGCCTAAATGCACCTTTAACCACAAATAAACAGTGTACATACCTCATAAAATGAAGTTTTATTCATCCTCAAGTGCACCTGCAATTCTAAGTTTCGTATGATCCTACAGCCCATTCACTAACCCGGAAATGACACACTCAGCGAACTGTGCTCTTTGCACTGAGTTACAGCTGTGAATGCAAACAGTGCATTCAGCCTTTCAGATGGCACAGTAAAATAAATCTTTTGAAAACATTACCTATATAGTGGCAGCATAAGTTATCAGTACACATTATACTTTAAGTACTGAAAATGAGATACAGTAATTCAAGCGTGACAGTGCGCTGCGCACTTTGAATGCGAGCAGTGGGAGCCATCTGAAAAGCTGCTTGCATTCATGAATTGTAAAGACAATATAGAGGCTTTTATATGAGCAGGTATATACAACAAGGCTATGCTTGAATCCTTGGTAACAGGAGACCTTGAGAGCGCAGCTCGAGAGGTCTCCGGTTACCAAGGAAACCTTGAGAATCAAACACAGCCTTGTTTATGTATACCTGTTCATACGCAATCTTTTATAGGGTATGGGCAGGTATTACGGATAGAAAACAAGTAAAAGAAGACAAGAAAACAGCTGTAGAGGAACATGACTGTATTTTGATTAGTTTGCATCCATTACTGCTGCTTTTACCTGGCGAAGTAACGGAATAGCTAAAGAAATGTTACCAGAGAAAAGTAGTATCTGGGGGATGTTACAACACAGGGTGCCATCAGCTTCAGTTCAGAGGCTGCAACCTGCAATCTTACCAGACTCTCACAAGCTTAACAAAAGTAGCTGAAAGCTTCCACAACACCTCCAGCCCACACACCTTTATGCAAGTAATACCGTTTTTTTTTTTTTCAATTTTAACAGTGTGTATGGCTTTTGGCAGTTTCAGTAATTTGCGTGCAGTTTGTTGTTGGCAAGGATCTCATAGTTCAGGCTTTGTTTTCCAGCTGTTTTGTCTACAGTTGCTATACATACTGCTGGCTGATGATTACCTCTGAGCAGGAAAGCTGGAGTGTGTTTTGTAAAAAGCTGATCAAGTGAGTTGGATTGTGCTGCGCTGCATGTCATTTTCACTGTGCATTCCAGGTCTATTTATTTTATTGGGATTTTATACTGATAAGGATATGGTAGAAAAAGGTACTGCACCAAATTCATTGTAGCTAAGTGGGACAAGAACGGGGAAGAGGAGGGGAGGGAAGGGGAGAATGATTCAGCTGCAACACAGATTTATGTCAGCACAGTAGTGTGGGAGAGTTGCATGGCACAAATGCTGCTCAGTAGTTAGGTAAAGCAGCAAAAATACGGCACTTTCTATCAATTTTATTTTAAAAATATACACAGCACCAAATGATAAAGCTACCAACTGTCCTGATTTTCCAAGGACAGTCCTTACTTTAGGCAGCGTGTCCCCACAAGTTTTCCAACATGTCCCTTTTGTCCTGGTTTTTGCCCCCCCTTTTTTTTTTTTTACTGACTGCTGATCTGCGAGTGACATTTATTTCAGCACCACCGTAGTGCTACTTGAGCTGGAGAGCAATTTGCAACCTTCCACCCCTGCACCTACGTTGCGCTGTGAATGTGAAAATGCTCAGGTAGTCAGATGGCAAGCAGGTCAGCAGGAGCCCTGTGAAGCATGTTCCCTCCTGTTAGATTACACTGGGTAGTAGCGTGAGCAAGCGCACGCAGCCGTCTGCCTGCCAACAGCTGAGAGGGATTCCAGACAAAGAAGAGACCAGCAGCAGTGAACTAAGGCACCTGAACCTGATCAGCTGTAGGGGAGTGTGTGACAACAATCCGGTGTGGTGGTGGGAGTCACTGAAGTAAAGTTTGCTCAGCAAAGGAGGTGAGTGTGAGCAGGTTGGGATGGGACTGTCAGAAGGGGCAACGTATGCAGCTCGAATATCTAAACACAATTTAAAGCAAGTTTACTTATGATTAACTTTCTGTACGACACAATTCAGAACTTGTTGCAGCAGAATGATGTATTGTTTTAATTTGGATGTTTGCTACTGGTGTTACTGTGGGGTGGCATGGCCAGAGCAAGCAGCAAAATGTAATTGAACGAGCGTGCAGTGCTGTCTGCAGCAGCGCCCTAGGGAGTGAATAACATGGGGGTGCTCAGGATGGACCCTGTCCCAGTTTGAGGCTTTGGAAAGTTGGCAGCTTTACCAAATGTTATGTTGCTGCTAAGTGAGGGAAGAGAGAGGAAGGGAAGGGGAGGGAAGGAGGAAAAATAAATCCATACCTGTTCTAGCTATGCAATACCACTCTGCCTTGCAAATGTCTCCACTAACCACTCTACTGTTATTAGCCTTTCTCCCCAACCCCCATCACCTTTCCCTCATCTCCCTGCCCTAACCAAAGTAACTCCACTCTGGCACCTCACAACATCTACGATCTTCACAAATGACCTTACTATTACATCTACTCCCTTTATACACAATTGGTGCTTTTTCCGTCTGGCTCCTGCAGCCCCACTTTTTTCAGCATTCAACCACCTTTGCTGTAATCAGACTACTTATAAATGCCTCATCCCCCCAAATCTAGAACCCTCCAGCCTAAAACCAATTAAATCTCAGCAATTCCTAAAAAATCCCAAACTTCACTACCTAATTGTAGCCCTTCTTCTCCTTTCGTCAGGCAATGTCCATCCCAACCAGGCCCACTGACTAACACTACTCCTTACCCATCCCTAACCTCCCATGGGCCAAGCACCTGTAATCCCTTTACTCTACCTAATGGTCTAAAGCTGCTACATCTAAATATTCACAGCCTCCTGCCTAAGCTAGACCTCTTGCAAGCCATGGTTGTCTCGCTATCCCCAGACATCCTCATCCTAACAGAGACCTGGCTGAATAAAGTCCCTGACAAATCCATTACCATCCCTGGCTTTTCCCTAGCTCGACACGACAGACTAGGCAGAGGAGGTGGGGTGGCTATGTATCTCTCCTCCTCCTTGCAGTATGCCATCTCCCTCTCCACCACCATACCAGATAAATATGAGACCCTCGTCATCTGGGTTTCTCTACCCTTCACCGTCCCGACAGTCATAGCAGGCATCTATTATCACCCTAATCTCCCAAGTTTGGTTGCTACTGATCTCTCTTCCACCACTGTATCACACTCCCAATCTGGTGAACTGTTCATCATGAGGGACTTTAATTTAAACTGGCTGGCACCCTCCAACAGTAAAGCATGCAACATCATCACAAAACTTAACCCAGCTCATAAATGAACCAGCCCGCTCAAACACTAAAACCCCACACCATACATTGATAGACTGGGCTCTCACCTCCCACCCTCATCAAGTCATTAATAAGGCATCCTTCTGGACTCCTTAAGTGACTATCACTTGATTTATCTGGTACGGAAGGTCCACAGGCCTAAATCTCCTCATAAAATTCGGCAAGCATGCTCCAAATAAATCCCTCGACATTAATCCCATCCTCCAAGACCTTGCTAACACTGACTGGAGTCCGTTAACTACTGCTCCACATGTGGATGATGCCCTAGCTTACTTTAAAGATAAGTTCCTCTCTGTTTGGAACCTATATGCTCCTTACAAGCATATCAGAGTTCGTGGCAACCATGTTCCTTGGGTCACCCCGGAGCTCCTGGCCTGCCTCAGAGCGCGTGACCAAGCCTGGAGGAAACATAAGTCAACCAACCTACCAAGTGATTTCATAACATACTGCAAACTCCACAATGCCTGCATGAGAGCAACTAGACTAGCCAAGTCTGAATATTTCTCTTCAACCTTCCACTCAAATCTAAATTCCTTCCAAATTCTGGAAAGTTATCCATGCCCTCTTCTCCCCCACCCACCCCCATCCTCAATATCAACAGTGACCTCACTGCAGACCCTGCTAAAGTGGCCACAGAATTCAATGCCTATTTTCACTTCATGTGCCTCTGCCTTACTAGCCTCCATTTTGACCTGCTCACATGTGATATCCCCTTCAATTAGCACTACCTGCAATCCTAGCCCTGACAAAGACCACTATCCTTTCTCCTTCTTGGTGGTCTCGCCTGTTGACACCTTCGCTGCCCTGCTGACCCTCAACCCATCAAAAGTCAGTTCCCCCAATGAACTTGACCCTAAGCTTCTCTACCTATCAGCCTCAGCCATCACTCTCCCTCTCTCAGTAATCTGGAACCTCTCCTTCACCACTGCAATTAGTCCCCGCGCCATGGAAGCATGCTGTCATCCCCCTCCCAAAACAGGGTGACACTACTTTCCCGGGCAATTACTGCCCTATTTCCCTGCTCCCCACCCTCGCCAAACTCCAGGAACATCTCGTCCTCACCCAAGTCTCATCCTTTTTCTCAGACTCCAATTTCTTTACCCCGTTCCAATCTGGATTTAGGAAAAACCATTCTACTACAACCTCCCTGGTCAGGCTCACTGACTCAGTCCTAACTGGAATGGATCACGGCTTGATTACCTCTGCCATCTTTGTCGACTTAGCCAAAGCCTTCAACAGGGTTTCCCACTCTCATCTTCTTCAATTCCTTGCTACAGCCGAACTCTCTCCAGCTGCAACTAACTGGTTCCGGGTCTACCTCTCAGGTAGGACACAATCAGTTAGAACTACTGAGTCCAGCTCCCCTCCTCTCCAAATCCACACTGAAGTTCCCCAGGGCTCAGTGCTGGGTCCCCTACTCTTCTCCATTTTTCTAAATGATTTACTATCAGTCTGTTTCACAACCTCCATACACATGTACGCCGACGATACAGTCCTCTTCACATCCAGCCAATCCCCCCATGACGTGGAAACCAGACTTCAGCTTGACTTCATTAAGCTCCAGCACTGGCTTATCTCCTAGCAACTCTTTCTAAATGCTAAGAAAACAGTCTTCATGACCTTCGGCACCAGGCAGAGAATTGCAAGGCTACCCACTCTCCCCACCTTCCACACCCTGGATGGGGCTAAATTTGAGAACACCTCTTCCTTCAGATACCTTGAGGTATGGCTGGATCCACACCTAAACTTCTCTGGGCATATTGAAGATATCCTGAAAAAACTGTGCCCCAAGCTAGGAGCCCTATACAGGAACCGTAATAACATCCCTCTCATGGCCAGGCGTGCGATTGTTCAGAAAATGATCCTTCCCGTCTTTGACTACTGCAATGTAGTCTATAGTGCTGCCCCCATTTCCACCTTATACAGATTGGACCCCCTTTTTAACTCCTTCTGCCGCTTTGCCCTGGACTCCCCTACAAGAACTCACCACTGTGATCTCTACCACTCTCTTTCCTTTCCCTCACTGCCGTCTCTCCCACTGTGCTAAACTTATCTCTAAATAATGGTTTGGTTCCCTACCCTCCTATTTGTCCTCTACTCTCTCTACTCCACCCACTCCTGCTCACTCCCTTAGATCCACTGACTCTCGCACCTTAGTGATCCCCCACTGTACTACACTTGCAGGACAATCAGCTTTCATCCACCGTCTCCCCAAAATCTGGAACTCCTTTCCTCATCAAATCCGCCATTCCTCCTCCTTCCACTCCCTCTCCTCTGCCCTTCACAACTTCCTTTCATCTAACTGTACCTATTTACCTCCATCCTAAAATCCCTACTCCCTCTTCCCTCTTCACCCTCTAGCTGCTCTGCTTTCTCTATAATGTTACTTCTCCTTACACGGACGGCACTACCTATTGCCTTTCGTTATATGCTAGTCCTTGAGTACCCCTCAATTATATGGCACTTCTAGTTCGTTTTATTCCATTTTTATTTGTTTTATGATATCTGCTATTCTCCTGGTATTTTTATTGTAATACATAGTTTAGTTACTCATGTTAGTGCTAGTGTTTAAATATGTTATCACGTCTGTTGTCTGTTTTAATACTGTATGTTCCCCTCCCCCCAGGTTGCACTGGGAGACAAGGAACTTCTTGTTCAGTGTGCCTTCCTGGTAAAACATTTCAATAAATAAATAAATAAATCTCCTCATGATGACTACATGATTTTTATAGTAACACTCAAAAGCTTCTGAAATCTGAATTGACTTCAGTGCCATAATTCCCGAAATAAGGTGATGAATCCAGGTGATACAAGCTCAAGCAGGTTGTTGTCACAATCTAAATGCCAATAACCTTCAGGCCCTCACCCCTCCCTCCTAATACCTTTTTTAAAGGTACAACAGAGATTTGATTCCACTTTCTGTTGCTGGAGTACCTGAAGTTCAGCTCTATTCCTCTTCAGTTCTGAGCCCCTGACTCCCACCTTTCCTTTAGGGCTCTAGTTACAGTATCAGTGGCTTAGCAGCTTACAAACTCACCTCTGCAGCTGGAAGGTTGTAGCCCACACAAGGAACTTCGGAAAAATTCCAATACTAACACTGTAGCACAATACGAGGGGAGTGCTGCACTCCTGAGGTGTCTTTCGGATGAAATTTTAAACCGAGGTCCGGTCTGCCTGTTCTGATGGTTGTTCAGGTAGAAGTTAAAGATACCCTGAGGGAACTGATGGAGGTCTTGGCTGCCCCTCAGCGGACCTGTTTAACACCGCGCTGGACAGGGGGTGCGTGTCTCGGGACTGGAGAATGGCACATGTAATGCCACTCCACAAGAGCTGTCCCAGAGATGAACCTGGTAATTACAGGCCGGTTAATGGAGACCATTCTAAAGGAAAGACTGGTGAACTTTCTGGAGGCAAACAGTCTCCAGGACAGCAGGTAGCACTGGTTTGTCTGCGGGAGATCCTGCAAGACCAACATGATAGATTTTTCTGACTGGGTCACAAGGTCACAGGACAAGGGCCAGGCGGTGGATGTCCTGTACCTGGACTTCAGTAAGGCCTTTGATGCCGTACCACATGGACGGTTGCTCAGCAGTCAGAGGCAAGCTGCTGGGGTGGGTCAAAAGCTGGCTGCAGGACAGGAATAGAAGGTGGTGGTGGTGAGAGGGAGAACTATCCAAACCTATACCTGTAACGAGTGGGGTCCCAAAGGGTTCAGTACTCGGGCCGGTGTTATTCAACATCTTTATTGCTGACATAGTGGGTGGGGTCAAAAGTAAAATCTGCCTACTCACAGACGATGCCAAGCTCTGCAGGACAGTGGACACTGAGAAGGGGAGACAGGAGTTCAGGGAGGATCTGGCTAGGCTCATTAACTGGTCTGGCATCTGGCAGTTGGGGTTCAACTCCAGGAAGTGCAAAGTCATGCACCTGGGAGCTAGGAACCCTGGAGACAACTAATGGTTGGGGTGGGCTTTAGGTGTCTAGCTCAAGAAAGTAAAAGGATCTAGGGGTGAAAGTCAGGGGGAACATGAAACACTTTGGACAGTGCTGTAAAACAGCAGCCAAAGCAAATAAAATGCTGGGATGCATCACCAAGGAATTACCTCCAGGTGGTGGTGGTGGGGGAGTAATTTTGCCACTATACAGTTCATTGGTGAGACCACACTTAGAGCACTGTGCGCAGCTCTGGTGCCGTTATTTGAAGAAGGACATCAAATTACTGGAGGGGGTGCAGTATAGGGCGACCAAGATGATTCAGGGCATGCAGGACAAACCATAAGATGAGAGATTAAGGGAGCTCAATTTGTATTGGCTGGAGGACAGGAGGGAAGAGGGGATAGCATAAAAACCTTCAAGTACCTAAAAGGTATAAACATGGTTGGAGCAGAGGGCATTCTCAAACTGAAAATGGAGGGGACCACAGGGGGGCATAGTCAAACTAGAGTGGGGTGGATTTAAAAAGGAAATGAGGAAGGAATTTTTCACAGAAAGGGTGGTGTCAAAGTGGAATGAACTGCTGGAAGAGGTGGTATCACTGAAAAAGGTGCAAAGTTTTAAAAGGGGACGGGACAGAGTAAAAAGGAAAGTTATACCGGGAGGAGGAAGGGAAGGGGGGAAAGATGGTGGGGGAGGTTAAATCAGGGGTGAAATGGGAGGGAGGACAGCTCTAGTAAAATAAAGTGAGCTGCACACCTGAGTAGACTTGATAGACCACTATGACCTGTTTCTGCTGGAAATTTCGTATGTTTTCTTCCAGCTCCAGGTTGAGACTGAATGGTAATTCTTCTCAGGACCATTTTTGCCCCCATTAGATTTCAGGTGACACTTCTGTGGTGTCATTTCCCTCACTACCATATCCATCTCCTTTTCCAGCCAATTTATTACTGCTTCATCCCTCAGGAGCAAGATATTTTATTGCCACAAGGTTTTTCTTCTCTGCATATTTAAATTAAGATCTAAAAATGATGGCTGATTATGTGGCTGGGTGGAAGCCCCTACCCTCAGGGAATCTACTCTACCCATCTCTGGTTTATTTGTGACAAATCTAAACATGAGTGAATTTTAAAGTGTGTGTGTTTGGGGGGGGGGGGGGCATGTATAACCTGCTGCTCTGAAGTATTTATGACTCCACATGTCACTTACCCAAACTCCTCCATCAGTTTTTGACTCATTTAGCAACCAACAAATTAGGCTCAGGTATTTGAGAAGAGGCAACCCACTGGCAATTAAAAGCTATATTCCACGCGCTGAGCCTAGCAGTCCACCAAGCAAGCTGCTTTTTGCTGAGCTCCTCAGCCATGGGCAAACAATACTGATTAAAATTCATATTTTTGGGTAACTGCATGAGCTAACTGGACATTAGCGGACATATAAAGACATCAGGAATACTTGTGCCAACCTGGTGATTATGGGGCATCCACGAGCTACAAAACAAAATGATGGAGCAACCCCAGGATCATCAAAAAAGGGGGAACAGCCGTTGCAGCCTGTTCCACCATATGGGGACCAGCCTGCCATGCTTGACTCACTACAGAAAGCAATAATTGCGTTAACTCTATTGAACAACAGGACAGAGAAAAAACTGGATTCCTATACAGAGCAGTTAATAACAACCGAAAATAAAATTGAAGCATAGCTGGAAATGTGGCAGACTCAACTGCTATGGTCGGGAAGGCACTAGCGGCAGTAACTTCCTCAGTAAAAGAGCAACAGCTCATTAAGACAAGACTTGAACACCTTTAGAGTGCTGTCTGGGCCCCAAATATTAGGATTCTCGGGGTCCCAAAAAACACAGGAGGAGACGATGCAGCCACTTTTCTTGAGAGATGACTCCTGGAGGTATTGGGACTCAGTCACGTGCCTCACACTGTGAAGGCATATTGGATTAACCCATGGAGGGCTTGGGTGCAGACGGAAGGACTACGCTTTATTCTGATGTGACTGGCTCTATGAGGGAAAAGAGATCACCTACTCAAGAGTGGCTGGAGAACATGCCGTGGCCCTGGATGACCACAACATTTTCTTTTTCTCTGATTATGCTTAATGCTACTCGAATGCGCTGCAAGGCTTTTGAGGAGATCACACTTAGAGACATGGGTATCCAGTATCAGCCTAGCTTCATCGCCAGCCTTTAATTTACACTGAAAGACAAGATGTACTGTTTCACAGACCCCAAGATGGCAGGTTCCTTTGCCGAGAAGCTCAACTGCAGACCAGTACCAGAGGAAGTAGAGCAATCGGGGAACAAGAGACTTGAGGTTTTCACAGTAAACACCATATCTCTTAAACTGTTTATAACTTGTTACCCGTTATATAACAAGCTTGTTGTCTTTCCAAATACCCAAACTGCCAGGACTGTTTCCATGTTCAGAAACTGTTTATAAAACTGACGGAGCCATACTCCAATTAAACAGGCTATCACTGAACTGTTTCTCTTTTAGTGCATAGGGGAAGACAGCATTCCATTTACTGAATGTATTTGTTATTAAAGTATGTATACTGATAAGGCTCACAGTTTGATGGTTTGTTTCAGACTTACAATTTGCAATGCTTTATGTGGCCAATAAGCTTACTGTGTTATATATATATATATATATATATATATACATACATACACACACATATATATATATATATAAATATATATATATATATATACACACACACACATATATACATATATATATATAAAAACTCTCTTGTGCTTACATGGGCCACCCAGCAGATGGACCTACGCTATATTACTGGAGGGATCCAGGGCTCCTGTAATGGTGGCATCCATCAACGACCATGTGGCTAAGATGGCGGAGCCCAACTAATTGCATCTTCTAGCCTCTGTGACAGGGAGCTGCCGTGGAAGGCCTGACATGCGATTACTGATCTTGCCACACACAGGGTAGCACAGACCCACTTTAGCAACTTTGGCAAAACTGGGAGCAATGGTTTGGGGCCAAGTGCAGATCTCACACTAATATATTTCTTTGCTGTTTCTGAAAGAGGAAAGTGTTGCAAGGACGAAACACGTGTCTGTGTCTGCTGTTCTCAGCCTTTGCTGATTATATTGTGAGGCCTTCTGCCACCATACAATTCTGCTCAAAGTTGAGCCTGCCCAAATTAAGTCATGGTCATTTGCATATGCTTCCCATGATGCTTTGCATTGTTGGGGTATGTGCAACTTGTGTTTTAAAATTTGGCTGTATTGCCAATATCCTCTGGGATAACCCATGTCCCAGTGCATCTGCGCTGGGGTTCTTTTGTAGTTAACCTATAAACCTGTTACCTAACTTTGTTCTGTTCATTATTAACATACAAAAAAAAAAAACAGTTATAGAAGCAAAATAAGGATTAGAGCTCACTTTTCCTATCTGAATAGGGTCTGGGGAAGTGTTTGTGTGGTCCTGGCGAGGGAAGAGACTACTGTTAACTAAGAACTGCAAAAACAAAAAAACTAAAGAAAGAAACCTAACAGCTACAAGATCAAACCTGCTCTGCCTCTGAGACAGGGTAGAGGAACCTGAGGAACAACTGAGTTCTTGAAATAGACTATTCAAAAAGAGAAAAAGTATTTTTTGGAGAGACAGGAAAAAAATATATTTATAAACCTAACCCTAGCTACACTGGTTAGAGGAGGTATGTGTGTGAGACCAAACCTACTCTGAGACAGGGTAGAGGAACTTGGGGAACTACTGAGGATTTGAAATAAACTATTCAAAGTGAAAAAGCATTTCTGAGAAAAAAAATAAATAAACCTACCCTAGCTATATTGGTGGAGGTGTGTGTGTGTGTGTGTGTGTGTGTGTGTGTGTGTGTGTGTGTGTGTGGCTGTGAGACAAACCTGCTCTGCCTCTGAGGCAGGGTAGAGGAACCTGGGAAACAACTGAGGACTTGAAAACTAAACTATTCAGAAAGTGAAAGCGCATTTTCTGATATACAGAAAAAAAATAATACTTCATACCGCCACCTTCTAAGCAGGTAAAATGATCAGGCAGGTTAAGGTTGGAGAGAATATTGCAGGCTATTGCGAATGAAAACACTGCCTACGCTATGGCCAAATTGTAAATCAACACACAACCAGGTGTTACATACTTACATGTATATGTATTCCATACATAGCCTGCAGGTACCTCCAAAGCTTTTGGGGAAACTTTGGCATTTCATGTACTATTCCTGCAAAACGGCCCTATTTCTTGATATTCATCTATTGGTTTCATTAATATAATAAACAATACGTCAATCTGCAATATTTAAGAATAAATAAAAGTTGCCTAATACGGATATATAAATTAATCCGAGTATATTAAGATATTCAGCAACAAAAATCTCCTGAATGTATAAACATTCAATTAGGTGCATATAACAGGCCAGGAAGCAGTGAACCGCTAGGCAGAGAGAAGCCAGGTATATGATGGTACAGCACACACTGTAGGAATCAATTACTTTTACTTTCCTGCACTTTAAGACAGTCTGGCCACAAAACAATGTCTCCAACTGGTCCAGAACTGCCTGAAAACTAAAACTTACTGGCTTAGTTGAAGGCAGTCTTCTGTTCTTCAAGCGAGTTTTACATACCGTTATTCTGCCTCAGATTTGCCCGCTTTCTGTGCTTGCACCTGGGGCCATGATCCTCTCGCTTCTGTCTCAATGCAACTGCATGAATGAATGCACTTATTGCACTGGAGTTCTGAAATTCGACTTCGAACAGTGATAAGAATACTTGGCTGCTGGCTCTAATTGAGCCATTGCAAAATCAGTATTTATCACATATTTATTAATTGGTAACCAATTTAGTAAAAAGCAACAACGGAGAAAATGTCATGCTTCGGTGCATGGTAGACAGAATGTCGCAACGAGCATAAGCGACATTCTGTCTGCCACAATTAAGCTGGTGACCGCTTATCCACACAGCATTTTGCCCATGGCAATGTAGCCGCTGCATTTCTGCCGGTGACGTTGCATCCGCATGCCGTGGAGCAGCACTCTGCCCGTGGAAGTCAGTTCTGTTCCTCCCACTACAACAAAACTGAAACCACACTGACTAGAACATCACTAGTAATCAATGAGAACCATTTCTCACTACCAGGCTTCACTTTCACATGAAGCAGCGGGGACTGGCTCTCCCTGGTTACTAGTGATGTCACAGTTTCCTGCATTTTGACTGGTAGCTTATGAAAGTCCCTGCTCAGACTGCAAGGATCGGGGTGCCTCAAGGTATTTTGTCTCATTTCTGTCGATGTAGTGGGAGGAACTGAACTGACTTTTTTCCTCCAGAGTGCTGCTCCACACATCACCCCAGTACTGCCAGGTGGAAAATCTTTTAAATTAGCAAACAGAAAATAAAAAAATACTTCAGATATTGGAAGTGATAGCTGACTGCATCTGAAAATTGCTATTAAGTCCAAGCAGCATACTAGCTCTTTAACAGAAATAACCTAGCTACTTTGGTGGATGGAGGAAAGCAAAAACACTTATACTGACTCTTTACTTACTACCTGTCTAGCAGTGCTACAGTACTGCAGCTACCTCCAATGCTACTAGTACTACCAAGTACACACCCACTGTAGTAAGTGTCCAGAGTCCTACTACTACCCTCACCCCTCAACTGTTTGTCCTGCCCTCTTGAAGTGTTGTAAGCATAACCACAACAGGTTAATTAACCAAAAAAATTGCACAACACACACACACACAGATATAATAAAATAGAATTTGACTGTGTACAGTACTTCACAATAGCAAGTAAAAGTGCAAAGAAATACGCAAAAGCAAACAACTCTATGTTCCCTGGACAGGGACATTAAACTCATCTTCTTCAGCAGGAACAAAAAGTAAAGCACCAGAACAGTTACAAACTAGCCTGGCTCTGCCCCCACAACAAGCCCTGGGCCCTAATCAAGAAAACAACCACAATAATCTTCTTCTCAATCTGGGTATGTGTTTTTAGGCACAACAGCTGAGCAATATGTTTCTGTGCCCTTACCAATTTCTGAAGCAACTGAGAATGACAGCAGCAGGTCTATGGTCACGGTATCCATGCTATCAAGTTCAGCACAGCTAAATTAGCTTTAAGTTTAGATGAGGAAACAACAAGCTTTAACACTGAGAAAAAAAGCAAAGATAAAAAATATGATGCCGAGAAAAGGGCTTGAATGTTTCAGCATCACTGGCTAACTCAGTTTACATGGTTAAGATACAATGATAAAAAATGTGTGACATACTGCTCAGTGTGTGAAAAATATCCTTCGCTTACAACTCCTGCTTATTCCAAAAAAAAAAAAAAACGTCTTTGCCACTGGTTCAAATAATTTTAGAATTGAGTCAGTTAGAGCCCATGAGAAATCATATCCACATATGATTTGTCAGAACCAGTATTGTCACAAAACTGGTCAACGGGGAGTCAATTTTAATACAGTGTATGGTGGAATCTTGGCTAAAAATTTACGTCTCTACTCTGACATGAAGTGGCTTTGCACACTGCAGGAAAAGAATGGGGTTAAACTCGGCGACAATTATGCTAATGGCAAGTGAACCAGAGACTTCTGTAATGCAATATCAGCTGTCATGTCTAAAACACAGATCCAGACTGTCAAAAATACAAAATTTGTTATCATTCTTGCAGATGGCAGCACAAATGCAAGTACCGTAGAGTGGGAAAATGTATTCCTTTGTTTTGTTGATGGCACGAGAAAAAAAGGTTACAACTGTGTTAATTAAAGCTGTACTGCTAGAACATTCTCACGAGGAAGGAGTTTTTAAAGCAATAAACTCTGCACTGGAGTCTGTCGATCTTTCTTCTGCGGACCTTTAACAATGTGAGCAAGCCTGGGCCAATTCTCGTTTCAGCAAACTTTGATGGTGTCAGTGTTATGATGGGCCATACAGGTGGCACCACAGCAAAAATCAGAGAATATATCTCCATTGTAATACCCATGCATTGCATAGCCCATAAACTTGGAGTTGGCAGTTCTCAATGTCATGAAAAAAATCCCTTTGTTCAAAAAGTAGAAAACACCCTGAAAGGAATTTTTTAATTTTACCACTACAGCCCCAAGAAACCGAGGGAATTTCAGGAAATAGCAGATATCATACACACTAATCTGGCTCATTTCAGTGCAATAAAGCAAGTTTGTTGGCTTGCATGTAAGACACGTTCAGTTCATGCTGTTCAAGTCAATCTGCCCACAGTAGTTTAACATCTCGAACATGTCTCAAACTCTGCTGGTGATGATGGTGCCAAAGCAAAGGCACTTCTAAGAGATGCACACTCAGTGCAGTTTGTAAAATCACTGTTTGTTCTTCAAGATTTTTTGCCAATGTTGAAAAAACTATCATTTGAATTTCAAGAGGATGACCTGCTAATATTAGAAGTCCCCCAACCTGAGACATGCTTACTCCAGTTGATGGAGCTAAAAACAAAACCTGGAAAGTTTATGACATCCTTTCTAAACCAATATAATTCTTCAGAGAAATACATGAACTATCTCATTTCAAAACGTGGCAGTGAGGCCAAGATTGTTCCTTTTACCTTTCAGGGCAACCGTCCAGAAGTAAATTTCACAAGTGATACACATCTGCACAATTAAATAGATGCAGCAGTATCTTACATTGACCAGCGTTTTTGTAATTTCTCTGAGGAGCCTCTAAAATGGTTTGGTTGTTTAGATTTCAAAAATTTCGATCTATCACGAGAAGAACTTGCAGAATTTGGCACCACTGATTTAAATAATTTGCTAGACTACTTTCACAACTTTTTTCTGATGATCAGAAAAGCAGTATAAAAAGAGAGTATGCTGCACTAAAAGCAATGCTTAAGTCTGCAGTTGATAAGCCATATCTGCAAGTGTATTCACGACTACTGTGAGCAAGACTGGACCAGCTTGCTCACATCCTTGTCATAACAGAAATGTTACTGGCTATGAGTGGGTCTACTGTTAAATGTGAGAGGGTATTCTCCATTCAAAATCAAATAAGAACAAGTTTGTCTAATGACACTCTCCAGTCTCTTCTGCATATAGCAGTCGAAAGCCCTGCATTAGAAAGTTTTGATCCTGATCACGCTATCGACCACTGGCTACTATCTGGTCCTGGCACACCATGTTCATGGTCAGTCATGCTTCTGCTGATTCCCACGAAAATGACCCTGTCACTAGTGTAGAGGATGCTGATGCTCCGGCTGGAGCAAGCTCCGATAACTTTTCCAGATGCTGATGCTGTGCTGATACAGCTGTACTATCTGCTGCCTGCTGATTCTTCTCTTTACACTGACTGCTTTCATTAATTCGTGATGTTTGTGGGATGTGCTCCTCCCTGTGCTGCTGCTGCTACTTCTGTCAATCATATGCATGCTGACAAAAAAAAAAAAATTCATTCATATCAGTATTTTTCTTATTGTCCACACTAAATAACCAATACCATACTAACATAAATCTGTTTTCTGTATTTTTATACTTTCCAGTTAAAAATATGCCATTTGTTACCTGGATTACCAACCCAAGTGCCAGGACTACAACTTTTGGGCAAGCCACTTGTCTGTGGACAAGTACCTAATTTTAAAATTTGTCAAGCCCTGCTGGGTAACTAGAGAGGTGGATCAGGGGAGGGCAGTGGATGTGGCCTATCTGGACTTCAGTAAGGCCTCTGGCACTGTGCCACACAGGAGACTGATAAAGCAACTTAGCAGCCTGGTGGTGGGGGAGAAGATGGTGTGCAGGGTATCAAAGTGGCTGAAAGATAGGTGGCAGAGGGTGGTGGTAAATGACAGTCACTCGGAGGTTGGGAAAGTGCCCAGTGGAGTACCACAGAGATTGGTACTGGGCCCTTTCTTCTTCAATATCTTCGTAAGTGACATTCTGAGGAACTGGAGGGGAAGGTGTGTATCTCTATAGATGATACAAAAGTCTGCAACAAGGTGGACAACCACGTGGGGGTGGAAAGAATGCAAAGGGATCTGGGGAAACTAGTGGAGTGGTACAGGGAGTGGCAGCTGGGTTTCAATGCCACAAACTGCAAATTCATGCACGTGGGGAGGGGTAAACCCGGTGTGCGTATAAGATGAGGTGGGGGGTACTTACAGTTACCAAGTAGAAGAGGGACCTTGAGGTGATCATATCTGATGATCTCAAGGTGGCAGGGCAGTGTGACAAGGCAGTAGGCAAGGTAAGCCGAATGCTGGGGTGCATAGGATAGGGAGGGGGATCTGTAACAGTACCAGGAAGGTGGTGTTGCCTCTGCATTGCTCGCAGTGGAGACCCCATCTGGAGTACTACACCCAGTTCTGGCGGCTGCACCTCTGCAAAGACATTGAAAGCTTGGAGGCAGTTCAGAAGAGGGCTACTAAAATTGCACAGAGATTGCATGAGAAGCCATATGAGGATAGATTGCGGGAGACCAACATACTAGGAGTCATACTAGGAGTGTGTAGATGAACAGAAGGCTATAAGCCCATTGGTGTACATCTCCCTCAAGCAGGATTGTTCCCTTCCTATCGGATGTAACAAATGCCTGTCTAACTTAATTTTGAAGGTGTTAAAAGAGCCAGCTTCTGCCACCGCCACCTCTCTAGGGAGGGAATTCCATAAGGGTATGCTCCTCTGTGTGAAGAAGCTTCTTCTGGTATTTCTTTTTGGGTTAGGTAACATGAGCTGATAATCATGGCTCTTGAGGGAGAACTGCCTTACATCATATGTGAGACCCAAGTCAGACATTAATGGGGTGTCCCAGGAGATTCTAAACATCTGTAATAGGTTGCCTCTTGTTCTTCTCAGTTCTAAGGAGTAGAGATTTAATTCCCAGAGTCTAATATCATAGTCCACTTGTTGAAGGCCATTGACCATTCTTGTAATTCTGCTATGTACCTCTTCCAGTTTTTTAACATCTTTAAGTAAAGATGGGTTCCACAATGGAGAGCAATAGTCCAGATGCGTCTGGACATATGCTCTATATAGAGGAATAATACAATCCCTATTTCTAGAGGTGACTGACCTTTTTATACAGTTGATAATCCTGTTTGTTGTTTTTAAACACCTCAGTACAGTGTTTGCTGAACTGTAGGTCATTAGTAACAAGTATATCCAAGTAATTTTCGCTGTCAACAGACTAAGAATTTACCTACTAAGGAAAAGGTATTACAAGTGTTTGTTTCACCTAAATGCATAACACCACATTAATCAGCATTAAATGCCATACCATTTGTGTTGGACTAGTGTTCTAAATAGACAAGGTCCTTCCTTAGCATTATGATCCCATGGTCAGTGCTAACATCCGCAACAAGTTTGGTACCATCTGCAAATTTTATAGCGAAACTATTTAAGTTGTTATTAAGGTCAGAGATGAATACTGAAAATAAAGTGGGTCCTAAGACGGACCCCCTGTGGTACACCATTCATCACAGGGCCCTCGTCAGAGGTGAAGCTTCTTATTCTAACTACTTGAGCTCTCTCTCTTAACCATGCATCCACTCAGTTAATAAGTGTATTATTTATTCCTAGTTTCTGCATTTTTTCAATCAGTATAGATGGGGTACCTTGTCAAAGGCTTTGCATAGGTCTAGGTAGATTATATCTACAGATCTTTTCCCTTTCATAAGAGCGCTTACTTTCTCATAAAACACTAAATTTGCAGTAAGACAAGATCTCTGATTTTTAAATCCATGCTGCGAATTATCTACACTATTTTTGGTAGTAATTTCATTTACTAGTCTATCCTTAATGATAGATTCCAAGATCTTTCCGAGAATACTGGTCTGTAGTTGGCAGTGCTCCAGTGATCCCCTTTTTATAAACTGGCACAACTACAGCTAGTCACCAGTCTCTCGGTAGCTCACCGGTACTTATGGACATATTGAATAGTTTGAGCTTAGGGTCTATTAACCATGGTTCGACTTCTTTTAATAATCTTTGATGTAAAAGGTCATGTCCTGGAGATGTACTCCCTGGAAAAGAAAAGAGTGAGAGGGGACATGATTAAGTACCTCACGGGGGTGAACACAGTGCAGTAGGAGAGCCTCTTTCAAAACAGGAGGAGCACCAGAACAAGAGGGTATGTTATAAAACTTGATTGGGGGGGGATAAGGAGGACATGAGGAAAAAACGTCTTCAAACAAAGAATGGTAGACCCCTGTAACAGCCTGCCAAAAGAGATGGTGGGGGTGAAGACAGAGGGGGAGCTTCAATCATATGTGGGATAGGCACCTGGGTATAATAAGTAGGGTAATGGAGAAAGGAGGGACACCATTGACCAAGTACGATCCAGGGTGTAGTGTTGGGCAGGGAAAATAGAGCAGATTAATTGGGCCTAATGGTCCTTTTCTGCCAACACGTTTCCACGTAACAGTACCTGAATACAAACTAAGGTAAAGAAAATACAGGTTACTCACCTGTAACAGGAGTTCTAGGAATGGTATATGTTGTTCATCCACACTCATTGGCAGGTATCCTTGCCGCTTTAAATCTTGCCGGAAGGTCTTCAAGCTTGCTCCTCCCACCCACCCGGGTGGTATAACTCTCGGCTCCGCCCCATGACGCCAGATCTGGCCCGCTGGAAGCTCAGGTTGTGCGTCGAAGCCGGGGAGGTCGGGTGGAGTCGTGTGGATGAACAACATATATACCATTCCTAGAACTCCTGTTACAGGTGAGTAACCTGTATTCTAGGACATGGATATGTTGTTCATCCACACTCATTGGCAGACTCAGCAGTTCTCCGGGAGGAGGAAGGCAAGACGCACTCTCAATACTTACTTGGGAAGAGAGACTGGAGAACCGAGGCCCCAAAACCAGCATCCCGGCGTGACTCAAGGTCGATGTGGTAATGGGTAATGAGGTGTTTGCTGACTTCCAGGTAGCAGCCCTGCAGATTTCCTGGATAGGGACGTCCCTGGAAGCAGCCACCGTTGCAACAGTATGGCGGGTAGAATGAGCTCTTATCCCTCTGGGAGGCTCCATGCCCGCCAACTTATAGCAGAGATCTATGCAGGAAGTGACCCACCTGCTTATCGTCCGCTTGGCTGCAGGTCTGCCAGATGCGGCTTCAGCGTAGGTGACAAACAGCTGGCGAACCTCTCCCCGAATTTCAGCCGTGCGCTCTTTGTAATAGTCGAGCGCCCTTCTAGGGTCAAAGTATGGAGCTTATATCTGCCTCCGAGGTGTGATTGGGTAGAACACCGGCAGAGTCAACACCTGGTTAAGGTGAAACTCCGACACCACCTTCGGAAGGAATTTCGGGTGGGGGCGCAGGACAACCTTGTCCCTGTGGAAGACCAGGTAAGGAGACTCGATGGAAACCGCCTGGAGCTCTCCCATCCTTCTGGCTGACGTGATAGCCACCAAGAAGCGGTCTTCCACGACAGGTGAGAGAAGAGCACACCTGTGCATAGGTTCAATGAATACGCCCATGAGCTTTGCCAGTACCAGCAGTAGATCCCACGGAGGTGGGGGTTCCCACACTGGAGGGGAAATGTGATCAAGGACTTTGAAAAAGCGCCAGACCACCTTCTCCTGCGCCACCGACTGCTTCCCGGCCCGCGCCCGGTAAGCAGAGATGGCTGCCAGGTGCACCCTTAGGGTCGTCGACCTAAGCCCTTGATTAGAAAGGGACCATAAATAGTCCAAGATGCTTGCCAAGGAACAGGAGGAAGGGTCCAAGCCCTTGCCCTGACACCAAATGGAAAACCTTTTCCATTTGAAGGCATAGCATTTTCTGGTCGACTCTACACGGGACGCCTCAACTACATTGAGGACCTCGGCCGGAAAGACCCAAGGCCTGGAACTCTAGCCAGCCAGGAACCAGGCCTGTCAGGTGCAGGGATTGAAGGTCCGGATGGAACACCTTCCCTGATTGACTGAGAGCAGGTCCGGGCGAGCTGGAAGCTGCTTGGAGTCCTGGAGCTGAGACTGAGGAGATCTGGGTACCAGAACTGGCGAGGCCAGTCTGGGGCTATCAGAATCACCCGCGCCTTGTCCCTCCCGCCTTGAGAAGCACCTTGTGGATCAAGGGAAATGGGGGAAAGGCGTAAAAGAGGCCCGGGGTCCACTGCCTCGAGAAGGCATCCCCCTGCAGCGAGCCCTGCTGAGGGGGGCGGGCATGGAACAGTCTCAGCTTCGCGTTCTCCCTGGAGGCGAACAGGTCCACCTGAGGTGTGCCCCAATGGGAGAACAGATGCTGTACTACCTCCGGCAGGAGAGACCACTCGTGGGATGCAGCCCCTATCCGGCTCAGGGCATCGGCCAGGGTGTTGGAGGCTCCTGCCACATGAATGGCTAGGAGATCCGCCTCCAGGCTGCGCACGAGTGACCAAATGGGAGCTTCCTTGCATAGAAGCATGGAGCGCGTCCCGCCCTGGCGGTTTAGATAGAACATGGTCGTGGTATTGTCCGCCTGACTCGGACCACTTGACCCCAGAGGAACGGAGCAAAGGCGGTGAGAGCTAGGCGGACCGCCGAGCTCCAGCAGGTTGATGTGGCATCGGACTCCCACGGGACCAGAGGCCATGAGCCCGGATGTTCCCAGATGGGCACCCCAACCCATCAGAGAGGCATCAGTCGATAGAGACCATCGGCTCGCGGGCGGATGACAGGATGCCCTCCTGCAAATGATCTGGAGCGGTCCACCACTGGAGCGTTCCACATCCCCTGAGTCACCGACACAAGCTGGTCAAAGGATGCAGCGTTGTGACCACTGGCTGGCCAGTCCCCATTGAAGGGGACGCATGTTCCAGCGGGCCCAACGGACCACGCTGGTGCAGGCCGCCATGAGACCCAGGCGCAGGGAAGTCCCGGGCAGGGCGCAATTGCCCAACCAGAAATGATCGGGCAAGGAGGAAAGAACCCGGCCCTGTCCGCGGGAGCAGCGCTCTGGCTCGAGAGAGTCGAGCTGCGCCCGATAAATAGAATCACCTGCTTTGGCTCGAGTTCCGACTTGGCCTCGTTGATAAGGAGGCCCAGTTGAGAGCAGACCTGGAGGGCCAGATCTCTGGACCACTCCGCCTCCTTCCTGGAGGGAGCTGCTATCAGCCAGTCGTACAGGTAAGGTACACCCGGACCCTCGCGCCACAGGAGATGCTGTCACCACTGCCATGCATTTGGTGAAGACCCTGGGAGCTGGAGACAAGCGAAGGGCATGGCTTGGAACTCGAAAGGATTCTTCCGCTGGAAGCGAAGGAATCTCTGGTGAGGCAGACGGATAGGGACGTGAAAACGCGTCCTGCAAGTCCAGAGAAGCAGAACCACACGCGCGTTCAAGGATGGTATTATCTGAGCCAGAGTGACCATCCTGAAGGTTCGAGACCTTAGGAACTTGTTTAGAGTCGTGTGAGGTGAGAATGGGGCGCCAGCCCCCGTCCGTTCGAACCAGGAAGTACCTGGACACAAACCCTGGGTCTGAAGGAGGTCCCCTCTCTTATCACCTCCTTCTGGAGGAGGAGGCGATGTCGGCTCGACGAGCCGCCAGTGAGGCTGGGGACCGAAGCCCCGAGGCGGCGGCTCTGAAGGGTGGTGCCTGCTCGAATTCCAGAGGCAGGCCTCTTCCACCACCTCCAAGACCCACCTGTCTGTGGTAACAGTGGACCAGGCGGAGCGGAGTGCGGGCCGTCCCCAGGGGACCAGGGGTAAGGTGACGGGGATGGGGGCGACACCCCTCAGCCCGTCACTGGGCAGGCTTGGAGGAGGGACCGGCCGAGGGACCTCCTGGGCCTTTTCCTCCCTGCCTCCTGTTAGAGGAAGCCGGCGGCTTGGGTTTGGGATGCCAAGGCCGAGCCTGCTGGCCCTGACGTTGCTGGGCCGGGCGTGCCGGGGGCACAGAAGGATGAAAGGGCTTAGGCTGCGGTTTGCGGCCTTTGTCCTTCTGAGCGGAAGAGACCGAGTCCAAGGTAGCATTGGACTTCTCGATCCTCTGCAGGTGACCTTCCACCCCAGGGCCGAAGAGGTCAGTCCCCAAAAAGGGAACATCCGCCAACTTGTGCTGGGTATCCGAAGTAAAGGTGGATATCCTCAGCCAAGCCCGACGACGATAGCCACTGCGGCGCCACCGATCTGGCACATGAGTCCCCTATATCCAAAGCAGTCTGGAGCTGCTGTTTGGCCACTGCCTGCCCTGGTCGCACCTGCTTAACCGTAGTCTGCAGATGGCGGGAAGATGAGGATGACCTCATCCAGGAGCCCAACAGGGCATGAGAAAAATGTGCCATGAGGACGCCGAACTGGCCTGGCGAAAGCCGAGAGGGGACATAGCGTAGACATAGCCCGACATGAGTCCAATTTCTTGGACTCCTTGTCAGGAGGTTTGTCCACATCCCTGGCGTTGCGGCGCGCGAGGCGCTGTCGGTAGACCAACCCCTCAGCAGAGGGTGTTCAAAAACGGACAAGGAACCCGGTAGGGACCGCATACTTCCTGGCCATCTTGGCCGAGGCGCAGGGCAGGAAGCAGGGGCGCAAAGCTCCAGTGCCGGACCCACTATGGCCTCGGCCACGGAAAGGCCTCCGTCGGAGAATCCTCGGTCCAGAATCTCGTGAGGATACCTGGCCCGTTTGGAAGCGGGTTGGAGCTCCATCCCGTGGACTCGAGATGAGCCAAGCAGTCCTGGAAGGACGACGGGCTATCGTCCATTGACTGACCTCCTGAAGACTCCAAGTCCAGTCGCTGGAGAAAAGGAGGAATCATCTTCGGACTCGGAAGAGTCCTCGAAGACTGCCTCTGGCCTGAGCCACCCTTCACCTGCAGGTCGGTCGGGAGTGAGGTAACTGACAGCCGATGGGTAGACCCTTAGCGGCAATCGAGAATCCTTGGTCGGAGCTCCACTGGTGGCTGTGAGGCGGAGGTTCCACGGAATCGGTGGAGCAGCTGGTTTGGCATGAACAACCGGCCTGGGTATAAGCTCTCGGATAAGTCGAGGGTTGTGCCGGCAGCTCGGTGACAGCCACTAATGGCCGGGGGACGGTCGGCTTACTCCCGGCCAGGAGAAAGCTGTTGCAACATAAGGTCTCGTCATTCGCCGACGTAATTCACGCAAGCCTCCCTCGTCCGAGGAGGAGGACGAGGACGAGCGGCGACGCCGCCATCAAGGTGCCGAGACCTATGACGGTGGGATCGGCTGGACCGCGAAGAGGTCCGAGACCGAGACCGAGAGTCCCGGAATTTCCGAGGTCGGTGCGGGGAGGTGTCGGCCGGAACCGGCACTCCCTTCGGCTCGGATGGTCCATCCGAGGGCTCCGGAACTGGAGGCACAGGCGAGCCCACGGGATCCTCAACTCCTCCCGGGGGAACCGGGAGAGGTCTCGGCTGCTAAGCGACAGCCCGTCCAGGTCGAGAAAAATCTCGACCTAGGTAGGTGGGAGTCTCGGTCAACTGACCTGGCGGGGACACCGTGAGGCCAGTGCCGACCAGCGATCGGGCCGAAGTCGACAGTCGCCACGACTCGGGAGAGGGACCTTTCCGCCTCCCAAGAGCGCCGATGGAGGGACTTACCCTGTCCTTCTTTTTGGACCGAGAATAAGGTCCAGCAGACGTAAGCCCTTCTCCCTTAGTGAGAGGGACAGACAAAGCTCCTTAAAGAGCAGCCGTAGGAAGAACCCAGAGAGCGGGATAAATGCCGCGTCGAGAAGACGTGCCCGCACCTCCTTCTTCGAGGCGATCATCCGCCGAGCTGATCCGCAAGCCCGCCGTCGCGACACCGCCAACCGGCCTCCTTGACTTCACGGAGGGAAACGCTCGGACAGCCCAGTTGCACCGGCAGCACGGGTCTTCGAGATCGAGGCCGAAAGATGAGCACAGGTCGCAAGCTCTCGCGGGCGTGCCAGGCCTACAGTAGACACACGAGTGTGGATCCGCTTTGAGACATCTTCTGCCGCATGGGCATCTCCAAACCGGAGTCGATTGTCCATCGCAAGCCTGAGGGACGAAGACTGAAGTCTTTTTCGCAAAATTTATTTTTAAATCCGCAAACGGAGAAATAGGAACTCAGTCTCAAACGCAGAGCGCAAGGAGGGAACCTGAGCTTCCAAGCGGTAAGGAAGATCTGGCGTCATGGGGCGGAGCCGAGAGTTATACCACCCGGGTGGGTGGGAGGAGCAAGCTTGAAGACCTTCCGGCAAGATTTAAAGCGGCAAGGATACCTGCCAATGAGTGTGGATGAACAACATATCCATGTCCCTAGAACATATTTTTCATTGTTTTGTACTTATAGGCAGCATTCTGTTACAGTTCTCTTCATGGAACCTGAGATCTGGGCTCCCATATTCAGAAGCTTGCACAGGCACTAACTGGTGTTTGCCCGTGCAAACTAGGTTTTGCGCTGGATCTCAATGTTCATAAGGCTCTGCTGCACTGGCAAACTGGGGTACAAACCAAAGGGGGGAGTATGCAAATAGTGGGCCGGAGACAGGAATACTGAAGCAAGCCGATATTCAGCAGAACTGCTTGCCGCAAGAGGATTTGTGCCGTGCAAATACCGCAAATAAAAACCTCCTCTTATCCTGCGAAACCTTAGTGCCTACTGGAGCTAATGCAGCCTACCAGCTGGTTGGCTGCTGGGGGACCATAACTGCCTCTATGGTCTGCTGCACCCCCCCCCCGATCCCCAACCCTGGATAAAAAAATTAAATTCCTTGGTGCCAGATGTCCACCCCTCCTTCCCTCCGATTGCCAGCCCTGTATAAAAATAAAATTCCCTTGTGCCAGTGGTCCCCCATACCTCCGATCCCCAGCCCCATATGAAAAATAAAATTCCCCTAGTGGCAGTGGTCTCCACTCTCTCCGATCCTTAGCCCCATATGAAAAACAGAAGTCCCTAGTGCCAGTGATTCCCCCCACCCCACTCGCCAGCCCCAACTGTATCATACTATTTTCTGACTGTAGTGGTCCCCACTCCTTCCGATCACCAGCCCCAACTGTAAAATTATAATTCCTGGTGCTAGTGTTCCCCCAACCCCACCCTCCGATCGTTACCAGGACTGTACCATACTATTCTCTGGTGGTGTGTCCTCTCCGATTGCAGCCCCATCTATAAAATTATAATCCCTGGTACCAGTGTCCCCACACCCTCTGACTGCCAGTTCCAACTGTATCATTATAATCCCTGGTGCTAGTGGTCCCCCTAACCCTCCGATTGCCAGCCCCAGCAGTACAATAAAAATAATCTGTGGTGATAGTGGTTCTCCTTCCCGCTCTCTGATCGCCAGCCCCATCTGTACAATATTTTTATTTTATTTATTTATTTCAATTGCAGATTAATACCTTTGAGCCAGGAAGGCTCTTTTACAAAGGTTCCATGTCAAGTGGACGAGAGACAAAATTTACATAAACAGGTTAGAGAACATTCATAGTACACAATCGGTTACAGGCTGTACAGGTAGCAAGCAAATAGGCCTATTACAGTGTCAGAAGTGTTACAAGAAGCTGGAGTGCATTTTGACAATCTGAACTGGTCACAGCAAAAAACAGGAAAAGGAGTCAAACAGATATAAAGCACAGAGCAAGCTGGGAGCAGCCTGAGGGGCCTTTGTCACAGTATAAGGAAAGTGGGGTGAGGGGAAGAACAGGGGTAGGGGGAAGCACCCAAGGGGCTTTGTCAGGAAGGGGGTGGAGAGAAAGGAGTGGGGAAGAAGGAAGGGGGGATTTAAGCAGAGGGGTGATAAGTTACGATGGTGATTAGTCACAGGTATTTATTAGTTGCATTCACATAGGTTCTTTTGGGCCAGAAGGGTTGGCAGTTCTCTTTTAAATGGTCCAACTTTTGTGTGCTCCAAGGTGGTAGGAGGGAGTTCATTAAACCAGGTGGGCCCTCGGTAGGAGAGAGAATGCGGTGCAAGGCAGGTTCTTTTGAAAGGGACATGCAGCACACCGTTAGCCGAGCTCCTGGTGACTTTTGAGGAGTTGAAGCGCTGGAACAGAGCGGCGGTGGAGTAGGGAGTGAGTCCAAGGAGGGCTTTTTTGCTTATTAGGCAAGCCTGATACTTTGCTCTTAGGTGTAAAGGGAGCCAACCAGTAGAAGAGTAGAGGGCGCAGGTATGGGTTCGGTGTTTAGCCCCAGGACCAGGCGGCAAGCCTTGTGGATTAGAACTTTTACGCGATTTAGGGATGAGTCTGTGGCAGCACTGTAGATGACGAGGGCATAGTCAATGACTGACAGAAAGGAGCTTCGAGTGACTAGGCTTAGAGCCTCAGGGGTCATGGCTTGCCTGTGCCTATAGAGGATTCCTAGCTTAATATTAGCAGATTTGACAACATGGTCTATATGGTGCACGAAGGAGAGGGTGTCATCAATATGTACCCCGAGATATTTAAAGGTGGAGACTTGTTCAATGCCATCACTCTTTTTGGCTATAGAGAATCAGGTGTTCAGCATTCCTTTTGGCATGTGGCAAAGTTGGGTGCATAAATTTTTTTTTTTATAGTTTAGGAGTCTGTTTGGGGTGAACCAGTTCTCGAGCATAGCAAGGCAATGCTGCAGGTTTTGTGCTATTTCTGATGTGTGGCTGCCAGGCACCGAGATAACTGCATCATCTGTACAGAGCAGCATTTTAGCGGGACAGGCATTGGGAAGGGAGTTAATGAAGAGGCCAAAGAGAAGCGGTCCTAAGATCAAGCCTTGGGGAACCCCATGGGTTACCTTTTTAAGTTCGGAGGTTACACCCCCTATCCTCACACACTGCGTCCTGTGTGAAAGGTAGCTGTTAAGCCAGGAGATGGTATCTACTGACAGTCCCAAGGTCCTCAAGTGTCTGAGCAGGATTAGGTGGTTGACTGTGTCAAAGGCTTTGGTGAGGTCTATAAATATAGACCCCTCCATTTTTCCTGTGAAAAGGGCTTCGTAGATGTGAAAGGTATAGTCGATTAAGGTTGTGATGGTGCTGTGTCCGATATAAAACCAATGCTGCCATGGGCAGAGCAGATTGTGCTTGCTTAAGTATTCAAGTTAGCTGGTCTGAAATAACCCTTTCTAACGCTTTAGAGAGAGGTGGAGTATTGAGTTGGGCGGTAGTTTCTCAGTTAGTTCTGTCCCCTTTTTAAACACTGGGGTGACCAAAGAATCTGTGGTGTAGTGGTCCCCCCCACTCTTCATTGCTGTCAGCCCCAGCTGTACAAACAGCAAAAGAATCCCTGGTGTTATGTGGTCCTCCCTCCCTCCGATCATCAGCCCTCGCTGAGATAAAGAATCCCTGGTGCTAGTGTCCCCCCAACTGCCAGATGGAATTAAAAAAGAAACTATCCCTGGCATCCAGCTGTACAATACAAAGACAACACAGGGTACCACTAGCACCAGGGATTATAATTATACAGTGAGGGGTGGTGATCAGGGGGTGGGGGGGACTAATAGCTCTAGGGATTATAATTTTACACTTAGGGCTGGCAATTGGTGGGTGGGGGACCACTAACACCAGGGATTATAATTTTATACTAGGGGCTGGCAGTCAGGGAGAGGGGGGAACGACTACTACCACCAGGGATAGCTAAAGCTATCCTGGCCTGGGGAGGCGCGATGCAATGTTACCTACCTCTGTTATCCATGCAAATGGGCCCATAATGCGCGCGCAAATGGCCCCTCAGCATCTCGCATGCCCAATGAGCTAATTTGAATGGGTACCTTTGCAAATTGCAGATAGCGTTCTGGCACGATCATCTCTTGGTGCCAACTTCAGAAGCCATGTTGGGGTGGTGCTCCCTGACATAGCACTGCACCGACATGGCCCCATAATCAGTTGGGTAGTGCCTGACTGAATATAGCATCCTGGGACCCCCTGGGCAATTGAAGATCCCCCTTACTAAAAATCATGATAATGGAATAGACATTAATTTATTCCATAAACCTACTGAGCGATACACCCTTTTACTGTCCGGCTCATGCCACTCCTGCCACACCATCAGGAACATCCCTATCAGCCAATTCCTACACGTCAGTCATAATTACAGTTCAGATGACACATCTGAAGGGAATGCACAAGATCTGCCTAGGAGATTCAAGGACTGTGGTTATTCTGATGGCTGCATATAACAGGCTTATACATGTGCCAGAAATACCAATAGGCAGAACCAGTTGGTACTTAGGAATGCCACAAATGCAGAATCTAGCAGAAATACCACATTTAGCATGCAGGCAATGGCAGTAGAAAATAGCCTGAGAAAAAACTGGCATACATCATGTACGGAGCCAAAATTGTCCTCATGGGTATAACAACCCCTGAAAAAGGTCTATAAAAGGCCACAAAATCTATCCAATAAATTTACACATAGCTTTCAACCCATTCACCACCCGACTAGTACTTGGATACCCACATTACCACCAGGCTGTCACCACTGTGGAAGGTGTAAATTTTGTGAAGTTGTCACACCAAACAAAATCTTCCTTAACCCACATTCCAATGAGTAATATGTGATAACCAAATCTATTACTTGTGACACCACACGTGGTGTATCTCGCCATATGTATCTGTTCTGCTTTTATGTGGGTAGGACCAAATGAAGGTGGGGTGGGCATGTTAGGGCCACAGCACAGAAAAATGAGGAATATGCCACTTCTGCACGTACACATTGTTCAAGTGACCCAGCATCCCACAAGTGGACCTTTATAGCTACGGAGAAAGCTTTTCTAGGTCCAAGAGGTGGCAATCTGGTTAAGGTCCTTTCCAGAAGGCAGGGCTTTTGGATCCACAAATTGGGAGCCACAACTGGCATGGGCCTTAATGCTCAAACATAGTTGGCCCCCTTTTTGTAGGATTCTAAGCCCTGCACATTGTTTGTAAAATTAATCTGCTGTAATGCTTTGCACTGCTGTGTCCTGTATTTACTGTTGTAATTCTCAGTGCTGTATGTTTAATGTTTTTTATGCTTTTGTCTCCTCTGTAGGTTAAATTGATTCATTAAACGTGCATGACTGATATCTTACCAGTCCACAGCACATATTCAGCTACAACCTTATGAGTTACTTGCTGTCTGACAGACTCGATGTTGAAATAAAATTTTCTAGTGTTTTTAACTTTTCTCCCATGTCCCTTTAACAGCACTGTATTTAACAGGTGTTTGTGGGGACAGCCTCTGTCTCTTGACAGAGCGTGCCTGCTCGAAACATTAAGGCTCTCTCGAGTGGCTCAGCCTTTTATGCACTGAGTGCTCTGCATATTAAAATTTGCATTACCACCCTGTCTGGCTTTGAGTGCTTATCCCATAAATGTTTTTAAATGCCAAAAACAAAGGTCCTCCCTTTGGCCCTTGCTGTCTTGGTCCTGACAGGAGCGAAATGCTGAAAATATGTTCTCTGAATGGTTATTCCATAGAGACCGTAAACTCTATCAAGTACCTGGGAGTTGTACTGGATCAGGAAATCTCATTTAAGCCTCATGTTGACCAGGGGACCAAACTACTAAACCAAAAATTGCGGTTCCTACATCAGTTACACCCCTACCTCACCTCTGAATCCAGAATATTCATAACTAATGATATTTTACTGCCTGCCATCCTGTATGTGCCCCTGACATATCTTCTCTCAAAGATGCCAAGCTCACTAAGCTTACAACCTTGTATCACCGTGCGTTTCGGTTTGTTGGCATGCTGGTAAAAGGGAGCACCACTGCAAGATACTATCCATGTTAAACTGGCCCACCCTTAGAAAGTAGAATTCACTATTCCACACACTGCCTGGCGCATAAAATCATATACTCCTCTCCCATTAACCCTGCCTCTGTCCTGGAACTGAAACCTTACTGGTTCTCCTCCCAGTTGCTCCTTCAAATAGTCCCTTAGGGGCATAATTCTTGTATGCAGCCAGTGTACTTGTTCCAGCTGAGGCCTCCCCAATGACCTCTATTAGGTCACTGGTCCGACCTATGTCTTGCACGGACTACCTGTTTGTTGCCGTTAACCTACTGCCATTCTTTATTAACTTCACAGTCTTAAAGTCTATATATTTTAAGCCTGTCAATACGCCTTGACCTTGTACCGATTTAATGTTGTTTACCAACACTGTTTGTACTGTTTTCATGTTGCTGTCTGTATCATATTATCAATGACTGTTACTTGTATTTAAAAAATGACCACTGAATGTAATTAATTCTGGGTCACGCCTGACAAAGGGACTTTTAGTCTCAGTGACCCTACTTGGTTAACATAATCCAACTAACTAAACAAATAAATTATTAAGCATACCTTATGCCACTTAAGACAAACTTTAATATTTACAGTTTTTCAGGTGCGCTTATGGTAAATGTAGTGTAGTATTTTACTCAGGAAAAGGTAGAAATCTACAAAACAAGAATAAACACAACTAGAAAGAAAAAGAACACAAAACAGTAAAATACAATAGGAGTACCATATTTAAGTTGGCATAAACGAAAAATAAGAAAACTCCACAGGTTAACAGTTAATCCCACATTTACAAAAATTAAAACAGTAAAACTATGCTTTAGTTAAGTAATAATAAACTATATCAAAGCTTGTATTGGTTGATAGTGAAATGACATAAAATAAAACACCCAGTGATTCAGATTCAAAATCTGACATACTGCAAAGGGATACACTACTGAATCTATCATCAAAACCTGACATACTGCAAATGGATACACTACTGAATCTATCATATAAGATAAAATAAATCACCCAGTGATTTAGATTCAAAAACTATCATACTGCAAAGGGATACACTACTGATTATACAATGAGCACACTACAAAAGACAAAATGCTGCATTGTGATTGGTTGGTTGGCACCTTTTCAACATGATAAATCCTCCAGTGTACCCACTGGAAAAGGTGCCAGCCACCAGTCGGCTGCAGCAAGAACCTCTTCTCAAATCACTATGACAAAGCCAGGACCACAAAAAGACGGCAACAATCCGATGGCGAAATAGACTCAACTAACACGCGCACAGAGCACTCCTACAGAAACAAAACGAGCGGTGACAGTTTAAAACAAATAAAAGCAAAACCACATTACCAATTAACAACAGCACTTAGCCACATCCAATATATATAATCCCTCCCGAAAAAAAAAAAGAAAATGCTGAATAAAACCTCCGGACAACAACACCCCAGTAACCCCGGAAAGCAGATCCTGACTGCTACTCTTTCACCGCTGACCAAAAAAACCCGGCTTCACTTCCTGTCACGCCAAACCGCACTGAAATAGTCAGTAGAGTATTTTATCTTACACAGCCAAGACCAAAAATGCAGCATTCAGGTAAATACGACTCTTCTGTTTGTAAACGTTCACGGAAACAGCATTGTGCTGTCTCTCTCTGATGTACACTGCGCTGAGGAATGGGTGTGGGGGATGGGGTGATGCTCCTCTATATTATACATAGCAACAAAGAACTATTTTTGTACCGCAACAAGAAAAATCATGTAAAACCACAAAAAAATACATTTTTCTTTACCTTTTTAATTACTTAACTGATACAAAACATTGTATAATAGCAAAACACCACTCCAGGAAGTGGGGACATGGGTGGATTTACCACTTCTGGTGTGGTTAAGCCACTACAAGCCTCGCGTGACCGAACCACACCAGGTGTGGAAAATCCACCCATATACCCACTCCCTGTCATGGTATATTGTTTAAATCTATCATACAAGATTAAATAAAACACCCAGTGATTTAGATTCAAAAATTGACACACTGCAAAGGGATACTCTACTAAACAGAACAGTTACGTAAGAACTTAGCGTAACAACAGGTCTTTGAGGGAATCTCTTTTATCAGGTCACATCTATGGAACTATTCCTGTGTCAGCACTAGGATCACACAAACTTTTCTGCAGCAGTCTAGTAGGGGCCGCCCACGCCGAAGTCATATGCCGACTTCTCTGTATACAAGTGTGGGCAGCCCTGCTCCCTCCTCAGTTCCCTGCTGGAGACTATACTCGCTCAGCCTCCCTCTAGGGAATCAAGGAGAGAGATGAGGTACCCATCTATAGGAAAAGCTGGAGCAGCAGGAGAGCCAGTCTGGAGACAGAGAACAGGGGGACAGAGGGTTGGTCAGCATGACCTGATGAGAGATTCCCTCGAAGATCTACTGCTAAGGTACATTTTTACGTAACTGTTCTATCATCTTCAGGGATATCTCATTCATCAGGTCACACCTATGGAACGAGTCCCATGCAGTACTGACAGAGAGGCAGTCTGGGTGGCAGGAGGCCAGAGGTCTGTGAAAAGAAGGCCTTGAAGCACAGCTACGTCAAAACCTGCCCTCCTTCTAGAGGCAATGTCCAGATTGTAATGCTTTGTTAAAGTGTGGACAGTACTCCAAGTGGAAGCAGCGCAGATTTCTGCAGCTGAAACGCTCCTAAAACAGGCGATAGAAGTGGCCATGCCTCTGGTGCAATGGCCATGAACAACACCAGGAAGTTCCTTATTGTACTTCCTGTAACAGAAAGTAATACAATTGGCCATACATTTGGACAAACACTGTTTAGAAACTGGAACGCCCTCTTTCCCAGGGGTGAAAGAAACAAACAACTGAGAGGACTTTTGACAGTCCTTGGTACGGTGTGTATAGTAATGCAAAATTCTGTGCACATCCAAAGTATGGTGCAATGCTTCCCCCGGACTGGCGTGCTCTGGGTAACACACAGGCAGATGGATAGCTTGATTTAAAGTAAACTCAGACACCACCTTAGGAAGAAGCTTAGGGTTAGTGTGCAAAGACACCCTGTCTTTGTGGAAAATCAAATAAGGCTGTTCACACATGAGAGCCTGTAGCTCAGAAATTCTTTGAGCAGAAGTAATGGCAACTAAAAACAATGCTTTCTACGACAGAAAGCATAGCTTGCAAGACATGGTTGGCTCAAAAGGAGGCAGCGTTAGCTTCTTTAGAATGAAATTCTGGTCCCAAGCTGGAACAGCAGGTAGTGGGCCACGCTAGTAGACAGGGAAGAGCCTAACTGGGAGGGCCGCATATTTCCTGTACAGACACCGGGAGTCCAAAGTGCGGGAAGGGTTCCATGGAGTGGGGTGGGACCAGGTTAAGAGAGGAGAGGATGTGCAGGGGCAGTCAAAGAGGGCAGGAGAAGGGAAGGGTTGTATGTTGCCAAGGATGTGGAGCAGCCATATTCCTGGGAGTGGCTTGGAAGGCAAGGGGTTGTAGGGTGTGTTGGTATGTGGGCCAGCTCAGGCAGTAAATAGGGTGGTTGAGGAGGAAACTGGAGGCAAAAATAAGGGGGAACTAGGTGGGACAGCAGGAGGGCCACACAAGTGGGTGCAGCCAAGGGAAGGAAGTGATGACTGGAAGAGGGTCAGGCACAGGGGCATGACCAAGACTGGGTCAGAGCAAAGATAACAGCCTGTGGGAAGGGGGAACTGGACTCATTCAAGGAAAGGAGATTAGCACTGCAAACAGATTCTCAGTGTTGGCTACTCCAGAAGACCAGGTAGCAGAGAGGAGGGAAGCTAGAGTGAAGGAGCAGGGAGAGGACACTACAGGGGAAAAGGTACATAGTGGGGAGGCAGTAGGCAGTGTCACAAACCCACTCAGCAGATCAGCCTTCTACTCCCAAAGTGCCAACCTCCGAGCACGGTCTTGTGAACAGTTTAACAGAAAAAGGTAACCCTCTTGTCTGTTTTTGTGGGTTTGAATCAACCTTTGGTCTCAAGTCTTGGAGGGATTCAAACTGTGAACCTCTTGCTAGCATACCCAACGCACAGGCTCAGATATATCTGTCTTCGGGGGGCCAGATATCTTTGTCTATGGGCACCTAACCAGGTGTACAAAAATGAACCCCTAAACTTTAATAAAGACCTCAGATTATTCTTACCTTTTTCCAGTTTGGTATCACCATTCAAGCTTATGCCCAGTGTCTGCTGTAACCATATATACTCTACTTGTAAAGGAAAGAAATCAAAGAAAGACCAAGTAAGCTCTAAAAAGAGTTTTACTAAAATAGATAATAATATGTAAAACATACAATATAGAACTATTATATCACAAGACATTCAAATCTTTTAAAAGAACAAGGTTTTAAACAGTGTAATTCCTACAACAGTAACTAGATTTGTCTCTCTTTCTAAATACCTGTTGAAAGTGCTCAGAGATGTTTCTTTGTCAGAGTCTAGATAAAAGTGTCTCTGAAGAAAAACAGAATAATGTTTAAAAGCTGGTTTTCCCCACCTATTTGCATGAGGTCACCTAGCTCCTCCCTGTCAGAATATATTAAAAAAAAAATATTTATATAAACACAGGATGTCTTTTCCAAGTATTACATTTTGCAAACTCAGCATAACTCATGTTCTTCAAATGACATTTCTTTGATCTTAATCCGTATTCTCTCTCACACAGGCATCAAAGGAACAATAACAACTGGCTTAGGCTTTTTCCCATAGGGAAACCGTGGCGTAATTTGCCATTATAAAGTAGCGTTTATAACGGCAAACACATGCATGGTTTCCCTCGCTATGTGCATGCCCAACCTACACAGCTCTTCCGGGTTTTCACTGGTTGCCACCAGATTGCCTCCTCGGTCGAAACCGCACAGTCGCCACTATCTCTAGGCGGTAAGTAACTACATAAAACAAAACTTCCTGACAAAAAAAATCACACAGTACAGTAAAGATGACAAAAAAAACAAACAAGAAAAACTAAACTGCTGCAAAGCGACCGCGGACTCTGCTAAACGTCATCCAGATCGCAGCTGCACCAGACCATTTATTTTATATAACTGGCTGTGGCGAGAAAGCAAAACCCAGCAATTATATAAAATAAAATACGGGGTTGTGTGTAAACTCGAATTTTACACACACCCTCGGGGTTGGATGCCTGGATAAACCCCTCGAGCTTCGCTCTTGGGTTTATATGGCATCCAACCCTCGGTGAGTGTAAAACTGCTACACCACACCACCTCGTACTTTATTCTCTATTTTACAACTTCGCACCAGTTTGCTAAACCTGGTTTCCCCCTCCAACGTCAAACTTTTTTATGATTTCCCTCTTAACAACTACAGCTATAATTAACTTACATAAAACAGGAGATCCTTGATCAAGGCCTATTCTACTCTGTAATTAGATTCGGGCCTTCCAGGTAACACTTTATATCTAAAACCTGTGTGTGTGTGTGATCTCAAATGCTGTTTCAGCCTTTCTCATGGGAGACAGTCCATACACATTTTTTTATATTACAAAAAATGATCATACAGCACTCAGAACTGGCTGTTCACGTCACAATCCTCCCCACCTAGACTGAATTTGGGGGCTCTATCCCCTGCACGGGATGAGTTTCCCAAATCAGTTCACTCCTCATAGACCCTAGACAGCCCATCTGAGTTCTGGTTTTTGGCTCCAGCTCTATGTACGATTGTCAGATCATACCCTTGCAAAGCAAGACTCCATCTTAGCAATCTACCATTGTTTTTCCCCATCTGCATCAGTCTGTACCACAAAATGCTAGCTCCTTTAGGGTCCACACTATGGCAAGACACTCAATCTCCACTGTGGAGTATGCATGCTCCCTGGGAAGTAACTTCCCACTCAGGTACACTACTGGGTGATCTGTCCCTTGTCTGGGCGTCTGACTCAGTACTGCCCCAATGCCCACGTCTGAGGTGTCAGTCTGAACTATAAAGGTTTTGCTATAGTCAGGACTTGTCACAACAGGAGCACTGCACAGTGCCTCCTTTAGTCTGGTAAAGGCTTCCTCACAGGCTGGGCCCCAGGTAATTTTCTTTGGCATCCTTTTCTTTGTCAGGTCAGACAGGGGAGTAGCCAGAGCACTGTAATTGGGTACAAATTTCCTGTAGTACCCTGCTGTCCCTAGGAAACTCCTGACCTGCTTCTGGATTTCTGGTCTGGGCCACGCCTGGATCACCTCTATCTTTATTTGATTAGGACGGAGCTGTCCCCGGCCTATTACATGCCCGAGGTATACCACTTCTCCCATCACCACCTGGCACTTCCCGGCTTTGACAGTGAGCCCGGCCCTCTGTATCCTGCCCAGCACTTCCCTAAGGTGGGATAGGTGTTCCTCCCAGCTGGTACTAAAGATGGCAATGTCATCCAGGTACGCCATGGCGTACTCCTCAGCACCATTTAACACCTGGTTCACCAACTTTTGCAAAGTGGCCGGGGCATTCTTCATTCCGAAAGGCATTACTTTAAACTTAAATAAGCCTATCAGAGTGATGAAGGCTGAGCTCTCCCTAGCTCTGTCTGTCAACTCTACCTGCCAATACCCCTTGGTCAGGTCAATGGTCGTAAGGTAGGCTGCCCCTCACAACCTGTCCAGGAGTTCATCCATCCTGGGTATCGGGCAGGCATCTGACTTCATGACTGCATTCAGTCCACGGTAGTCCACACAGAAACGAGTAGAGCCATCTGGCTTAGGCACAAGGACTATGGGTGAGGCCCAGGGGCTGTGGGATCTCTGGATTACCCCTAAATCCAGCATCTCCTCCACTTCCCTCCTAATGTCCTTTTGGACAGCCTCTGACACCCGATATGCTGTCCACCGTATGGGCGTCTGTGTCCCTGTCTCCACATCGTGCGTCACTAAGGGGGTTAGTCCAGGCTTGGCGCTAAACAAAAGGGCAAAGTCTGCTAAAACCTCCCTTACTTCCTGGATCTGGTCCAGGGCCAGCTGGGGAGACAATTTAACTGCCTCCACAGAGGACTCCAGCTTACTTTCTTCCAGCAAGTCTGGAAGGGGGTCTCCTTCGTCTGTCCCCTCCCGATGATTACACATTGCAAACACCATGTCAGCCCTATTTGCATATGGCTTCATCATGTTGACATGGTACATCCTTTCTGTCTGTCTTCGGTCAGGTAACTCCACAATGTAGTTCACGTCATTTACCTTCCTAACCACTTTGAATGGTCCTGCCCACTCAGCCTGCAGCTTGTTTTTCTGGACCGGAATAAGGACCATGACTTCCTGACCCACCATGTACGAGCGAGCTCTGGCTCTGTGATTGTACCACCCTTTTTGTTTCTGTTGGGCAGCTGCCAGGTTGCTCTCAGCTGTCCCCATAAGCTCCTTCAGCCTTTCCCTAAACCTAAGGACATAATCCACAATGGGAGTTCCCTGGGTGGCGTGCTTGCCTTCCCAGTCCTCCCGATCAAGTCTAGGGGCCCATGTACCCGGTGTCCATATAAAAGAGTTCGAAGGAGGAAAATCCTGTTGACTCTTGGGGCACCTCCCTCTATGCAAACAGGTGAGGAAGGTATTTCTCCCAGTCTCTCCCATGCTGTTCAGCAAATGCCTGGAGCATTGACTTTAGGGTACCACTGAATCTTTCCACAAGCCCATTGGCTTGTGGGTGATACCATGTCGTACATCTCTGCACCACCCCACACTTCTCCCATAAACATTTCATCAGGTCCGACATGAAGGAACCCCCTTGATCGGTGATTACCTCCTGCAGAAACCCAACACAGGAGAAAATCCCAAGTAAGGCATCTGCCACTTTGTCTGTCCTCAGTGAGGACAGGGTGACTGCCTCTGGGTACCGGGTGGCATAATCCACCACAGTCAGGATGAATCTCTACCCTGAGGAGCTGGGGTATTTAAAGGCCCCACAATATCCATTCCCACCCTCTGGAATGGCTCCTCCACTATGGGCAATGGAATCAGAGCAGCTTGGGTTTTCTTGCCGCCTTCCATATTTCTTGGCACTGGTGACAAGACCTGCAATACTCTTTCACCTGCTGGGTGAAGTTAGGCCAGTAGAAATTCTGGGCTAACCGCAGCGTAGTGCGCGCGATTCCCAGATGACCAGACAAGGGAATATCATGTGTAATTTTGAGCAACTGCTCACGATACCCCTGGGGAACGACAAGATGCCTGCCTAGCACCCCTCCCTCTGTCTGTACTGCCGGAGTATACATAAGTCCGTTTTCCCAACAAACCTTATGTCTGCCGTCACCTCCCTGTGTACCATCCGAATCTCACCAAGCCCTCAGCTTCTCTAAACTAGGGTCACTTCTCTGAGCAGCTGCGAACCCTTCACACATTCCCAAGGCATGGGACAGGTCCCCTTTAGTCGCTAAACTAGGGTCCCTAGCACTAGTGTCAGGGCCCCCAGGATCACTGTCAATCCCAACCCTCTGACAATGGGTCACCCCTCCCTCTTCGGAGTAACCCTCGGTAGCTGTGTGGTTACTTGCTACTGGGGAAATTTCTACCCCATTTTCATTAGTCTCCCCATCTGGAGACACAGGCTGGGGAAGCAGCCTCTCAGTGGTTTCCACAATGGCTTCTGTGGGGTTCAGGGAACTACAATTTTCCCTTGCCGCTTGGCTACGGGTAACCGCACATCCCATCCCATTTTAGATTGCTGCCCAGGATCACATCCACTGCTAATGTTCGGGCTACAGCCACCTGTTGCACAGTCCCCCCCCACCCGTTTCACTCCAGTCCAGGAGAACACTGGCCAGTGGCAATGTTTTCTCTTCACCAGTGAACCCTTGGACAGTGACGTATTTATTGGGTATAAACTGACCAGGCTGTACCAGGTCCCCCTTTACCAAGGTCAAGGATGCCCCTGTGTCCCTTAACCCTTGTGTCTGTACACCATTCACCATGACTGGGTGCATGTGTTCCCTCATGTTCACAGGCTTGCTTCCAGAGACACACAAACAACCCACTGCTTTTCTAGCACCCTGTTGTGTATTATTGCTCACCTTTTTGAGACACTGACTGGCAATATGCCCAGTTTCTTTACACAACCTACATTCATTTCTTCTCTCAGAGAAATATTTTCTCTGAAACCTGGGGCTAACTGGTTTTGGTGGAGGCAGTGAGGGTTTTAGCTGCCCTGAAGGTTCGCGTTTCCCTTTCTGCACTGCCACGCCAACCCCATTCATTCTCAGAGCAGGTCTGCTCTTGGCATAGCGGTCCGAGAATTCAGCAGCCTCTTGCACTGTTTTGGGATCTTGGTCCTCTACCCAGGTTTTTAGCTCTGCTGGGCATGTCCAATAAAACTGTTCTAATAAAATCACATTTTCAATTTTATCAACAGAGTTTGCCTCAATTCCCTCCCACCAACGTTTTAAAAACTAACGTTTCGTGGCTAGCTCCTCATAGCTCATATCAGGGCTTCTCCTGAGCTTACGGAATTTAGCTCTGTATGATTCAGCAGTTAATTCAAACTTTTTTAACAGTGCAGCTTTTAGTTTGCTGTAATTATTACTGTCCTCATTGTCCATTAGACCCAATGCATCCCGAGCTTTCCCGGTAAGTAGCGGGGATAGCTGGAAGCTCCAGGACTCTAGGAATTTTAGCCTGAATACAAACCTTTTCAAAAGAATTTAAAAAGGCATCCATATCCTCTCCCTCTTTAAATTCAGCTATTAATTTGGAATTCAATTTGTAACCCAGTCCTGCAGTCCCAGTTAAACCCAAGCCACTTACCTGTTCTGGTGCCGCTGGTTGGAGTCATAGCTTCTCCAGTTCGTGTTGCCTCTGGCTCTCCTCTCTCTTCTCCTCTGCAGCTCGCTGGTGCTCCTCATGGTCTGCGTCTCTCTGTTCTCACTCCACCTCTCGTTGTTCCTGCTCTCTCTTCTCCTGGAACTCCAGCTCCATCCTGCGCAACTCAATTTGCAGCCTGAGTACCTCTAGATTCAGGATACTGGTGACCTTCCCCTGCCGCTGTGGCCCTTCATTGACAGTGGCCCTGTTGCCCTCCTCATCGGATCTGGACACTGCACTGGCTGCTAGCCCCCTCACACTCGAGGTTTGGTCCTTTCCAGTCACGGTCCGATGACTGCTTCAGGTATCTGCTACCATCAGGGCATCTATGAGGTTCTGCTTTTGGCTGTCACCTCGAGCAGGGACTCCTCTGTCCCCGCACAACTGCTTTAAGTAATCTACAGTGTGCCTGCTGTAGTCGGAAGCCATCTTCTTCCCTGACTACTGCTACTCTGATTTGCACTTTAGAAAAAAAAATAAAACGGGTAGGAACTTGACTGTACGCCAAGTAATATAGTTCTGTTTCCTTTTTAAAATAAAACTTTGCCTTTTTCTTTCTTTGCAAGTGAGCTAATGGTCTCAAGCTGACACGCTGAACAATAAAAGCATGATACCAAAATTATGCCCTGCTGCCAACCAATCTGTCACAAACCCACTCAGCAGGTCAGCCCTCTACTCCCAAAGTGCCAACCTCCAAGCGCGGTCTTGTGAACAGTTCAACAGAACAAGGTAACCCTCTTGTCTGTTTTTGTGGGTTCGAATCAACCTTTGGTCTCAAGTCTTGGAGGGATTCAAACTGTGAACCTCTTGCTAGTGTACCCAATGCACAGGCTCAGATATATCAGTCTTCGGGGGCAAGATATCTTTGCCTACAGGCACCTAACCAGGTGTACAAAAATGAACCCCTAAACTTTAATAAAGACCTCAGATTATTCTTACCTTTTTCCAGTTTGGTATCACCATTCAAGCTTATGCCCAGTGTCTGCTGTAACCATATATACTCTACTTGTAAAGGAAAGAAATCAAAGACAGACCAAGAAAGCTCTAAAAAGAGTTTTACTAAAATAGATAATATGTAAAACATATAATACAGAGCTATTATATCACAAGACATACAAATCTTTTAAAAGAACAAGGTTTTAAACAGTGCAATTCCTACTACAATAATTAGATTTGTCTCTCTTTCTAAATACCTGTTGAAAGCGCTCACAGATGTTTCTTTGTCAGAGTCTAGATCAAAGTGTCTCTGAAGAAAAACAGAATAATGTTTAAAAGCTGGTTTTCCCCACCTATTTGCATGAGGTTACCTAGCTCCTCCCTGTCAGAATATATATAAAAAATATATTTATATAAACACAGGACGTCTTTTCCAAGTATTAAATTCTGCAATTTCAGCATAACTCATGTTCTTCAAATGACATTTCTTTGATCTTAATCAGTATCCTCTCTCACACAGGCATCAAAGGAACATTTACAACTTCGTACCAGTTTGCTAAACCTGGTTCCCCCCTCTACCATCATAAACTTTTTTATGATTTCCCTCTTAACAACTACAGCTATAATTAACTTACATAAAACAGGAGACCCTTGATCAAGGCCTGTTCTACTCTGTAATTAGCTTCAGGCTTTCCAGGTAACACCTTGTATCTAAAACCTGTGTGTGTGATTTCACATGCTGTTTCAGCCTTTCTCATGGGAGACAGTCCATACACATTTTTTTGTATTACATAAAATGATCATACAGCACTCAGAACTGGCTGTCCACGTCACAGGTAGCACACCAAGAAGACACAGTGGCGGGGGTGGGAGGGGGGCAGCGAGGTGATGGTGATGCAGTCTCTCTGGAGGGAAGGAAGGAGCAAAGAGACAGACAGGGGAAGTGGCAGGCAGCCTGGGGAAGGCTAAGCATAGGGAGAGGAGGGGATTCAGTGGGGGAGGGCCACATTTCAGGGAAGACACAGGGAAGTAATAGCAGAGGATGTGGTAGCGTGGTGGACGGAGCAACAAGTGAGTGCAAAGGGGAATTTCCATAGACAGAAAATAGTTTGGAGATGGAGGTCAGTACCCCGGTCATATTTGCGAGGGGGAGAGGATAGGGCAAAGTTTAGGAGAGGCAAAGGGAGGCAGGACAGGGGATGAGAGGGCCTCATAAGTTGGGGGGCAGGGGAGTAGTGGAGGGCAACAAGAGGGTGAGCAGGACATGGATCAGAGAGTCATAATTCTAGGGATTCTGTACTTAAGGGTATAAGATGGGGGAAGGGTGCCAGAAAAGTAACATCTAGGTAGAATGCATGCCAGGCATTACAACGAGTTGAGTGGTGCAACATATGGCAGATATGTGGGGAAGGTGGGAGACATATTGTGGTGCACTTGGGAACAAATGATCTGGAAGGGAGAAGGATACAGGAGGTCCAAGACAGCCTCAGGGAAGTGGGAAAACTATGCAACAAAGAGGGAGCAACAATAACCTTCTCAGAAGTTCTGCCAGTGCCAAGGGCTAGTACAGATAGGAAGAAAAGAATCAGTGACTTCAACAAGTGGCTGAGGGAATGGTGTGGGACCAAGGAGTATGGATAGGTGGAGGACTGGGGTAGCACATGGGATAACAGATCTTTACACAGGGGATAGGTTACATCTCAGCAGGGCAGGGTCACAGGTGTTGAAGAAGAAGCTGGGGGATTTCATCAATGAAAGGTATCATTTAAACTAGGTGGGGGGAAGCATTGGGGCTGGGCATCACCAGGAGAGGGGGTCCCATGGACCTCCCCACCACAGGGCTAGATACAACCATAGGCGAAATAGGGGATGAAGTGAAGGGTAAGAAAGTAGGAAGGTTAGGAACAGCATGGAGAATGGTTTTACTAAACACTAGGAGCCTGGGGAACAAGTTGGCAGAGTTGCAGGCATTGATGGCAGAGGGGGGAGGCGGACATAGCTGCCATTACAGAGATGTGGGCAACCAGGCACCATGACTGGGACCTAACCATCCCAGGGTACAAACTATTCCGAAGGGACAGAGATAAAAGGAAGGCTGGGGGAGGTGCCATTTACATAAGGGAAGGGATCAGACGTAATAGAGAGGAAGGGGAGGAGGGAAGGTCGGAAGTAATCTAGCTGCAACTACATAGCCAGAAAGGGACCAAGATATCTCTGGGGGTTGTTTATAGACCTTCGTCCCAGAAGGAGGACATTGACAGGGAACTGGCGGAGCAGATAAGGAGGCATAGTGGCAAAGGGAGCACAGTGGTGGTGGGGGATTTTAATCTACCGGGAGTGGACTGGAGCATCCCAGCAACCACTTGCGCCAGGGAGCAGATCCTCCTGGAAACATTCCAGGATGGCTTCCTTACCCAGAGGGTAATGGAGCCAATGAGGGAGAGGAATATACTAGACCAGGTATTGGAAGATGGGGTGGAGGAACCTCCGGCAAGCAGTGACCACCACACAGTGTGGTTCTCAATCAGTCTGGGTAGGGAAGTAGCCACTACAAAAATGAGGGTCCTGGACTTCAAAAAGGGCGGACTTTGGCAGGATGGGACACATACTGGAAAGTCATATGGCAAGCATCCGCCCAGAAATGGACACGGAACAAAATGGGCAGTCATCAAGGCAGGACTAGCTGAAGCCACTAACATCTGTGTCAAAAGCCAGAGGAAGAAAGCCAGGACCAAGAAACCAAGTTGGATGAGTAGACAGGTTGTAGAGAAGGTGAGGGAAAAGAAGAATGCATTTTGGACCTACAAGAGATCCAACAGGGCTGAAGACAGAGAAGAATATATGAAGAAATTCAGTGAAGTGAGCAGAGTGGTAAGGGCAGCAAAGGCGTCCAAGAAACAGAGGTTAGTGCAGAGGATCAAAGAAGGAGAAAAGGATTTCTTCAGATATATCAGAGAGAACAGGAAGAGCAAGGATCAAATTGTTAGGATCAGGAGAGGAAATGGGTGGGTAGAAAAGGGGTCTGAGACGTTAAACCGCGGTCCCATCTGCCTGTTCTGGTGGTAGTTCAGGTGAATGTTAAAAGATCCCATGGCACTTCTCCAGAAGAGTAGGGAGCATTTTTATTTATAACTTCAAAACAAATAATAAACAATGTTAATTCACATCAAACAGTACATAAACATAGGAATAAAAAAGTATTATAATCATACTACTTTAAATTAAAACAAAAATCTCAAACTGTTTAAAAGGAAAAGGAACTAAATGAAAAAAAAAAAGTAATTCATACTTATCCTGTCATAAGTTATAAAATGAGAAAACAAATACATATTTCAATCATACTCCTGTCACGTGGCATTCAAAGTCAATCAGTAATATGTTAAGTAAAATTGTGAAGCTACCCAATACTCCCAAAAAAAGAATAGAGATCATTTATATACAACTGCAAAGCAAACAATAACAAGCAACGGTAAGTCACAGCAGCCAATAAATAAGCAAATAAATAAATCTTAAAAGTATTACAATCATACTATTTCAAACAAAAACAAAATTCACCAAAATTCAAAAAAAGAAAAGAAACTAAATACCAAAAGTATGAATTTATACTTGACCCCTTTGAAAATCATTGAATGGGAAAAAGGGGAGGAAAAAAAACAAGTAAGTAATGTTAAGCAGACACTTATTCAGACACTCAAGGTCCTCTCCCCTTAAAAGGAGTAGGTAAATGGGTGTTATAAATTTGGATCTAATATGCCATGGGACAATTAACTGACCTCCAATATCTAATCCATATAACTCCACCAGGAGTGAAATCGAGAGGCCTAATACTTCAGTTTCGCCTGTTGTCTAGCGCTTACCAGTGAATTCAGAATTGTTCAAAACAACTGGTCTGCAGACACGTTGCTTTAAAGGGTTCACTGGCACCTAGTATGCCAAATATGATATTTAAGCATTAAAAGAATCAAATGAATTGTCCCTGTATCATACTTGGCCCATGCTTGAGGCAAAAGACCGAGAATCAAAATATCTCTGTTTATCAGTTTAAAGGGGGAATTGTACTATTTTGAAAAGAGTATCGTCCAAAAGGAGAGGATAAAGGCACATTCAAGAAACAAATGCTCCACAGTTTCCAACACTCCACTACAAGTATCTTCACTGGGACAGTCCCTTTCTTTAATCTCTTTACGTTTTAAGTTATTCTGAACATTAAGCTTTTCATGAACGCAAAGCCATAAAACTTCCCACATTCTCCCTTGTAGTCTAGGGGTTTGTCAACATCATCCCTATCTGTTGGGTTTCCCTTGGTGTTTTAACCCAGTATCTGGGTTATTCTATAAAAAATTTCCTCACTATGTGTATGTAAATTTCTTTCCTATTGAAATCTAAAAGCTGATGTTTCTTGAGTGCCCAAAGTTTTATTTTCCCAGAAATATATTGCATACAGGGGGACAAACCTTGGAGAGATTTTTGCTTTGGAATAACTGATCCCAATTCCCATGACCCCAGCCAGGGTTCAACCTAGTTCAACACCCAAGAACTCCATACTGTACCAACTTTAAGTAACACCGATTTTAGATTTATTATGCAGAAACATAGTAAAAAAGAAAACCAGGGGGTGTATCATTTTCAGGCCTCCATCTCTGAGGGATTGATAAGTGACACCCCTTTTAATAGGGTTAAGTTTGCTACCTCAGACGCACTGAAAAAAATACTATAAATAACTGTTTCCAATTGTTTCGTAGGAGGAAAAACTACGCAGAGGTGTAAAAATGTCTTGACCATACATGTCCTCTTCTGTTTTGACATATGCCATGTATTCCATTTTTTAACCTTTCCTCTACCTTTTTCTATTAATAAAGCCCAATTGTAAGTGGACATATCACCTGGGCCAAAATATATTCCCAAATTTTTCTGTGGTTGTAATTGAACTGGTACCAGATAGAGTTTAACATTCTGACCAATAGGGAGACAGACACTTTTCCCAGTATTAACTGCTGTACCAGTAAGCTTAGAAAAAGACTAAATCTCCATAGATGCCACTTTGCCTGATGCTTGGTCCCCTAATGTTAGACACACATCATCAGCATAATTAATACTTTTTATATCCCGATCTTCACTGTGCACCGATGCATCCCTTACTGTATCATTCAATTGTAGTTTAATCAATAGGGGGTTCAAAGCCAAAATATACAAGGCAGGACTCAGGGGGCAGCCCTGTCGCACCCAACCATTAACATACGGTGTTACTGAAGCTTTTTGATGATACAACTTAATCCAGGCCACAAATTCTTCAGGAAAACCATAGGCTTATAGTACCAGCCATAAATAGTCATGGCTAACCTTATCAAAGGCCTTGACCTGATCAAGACCTACTAGGTAACCACTCAGTTCTCCATCATTACCCTTTTCCATAATTTCCCTAAGCAATATTAAAGTATCTCCTATCTTCCTACCAGGGACTGCACAGAACTGAGCAGAGTGGATTATAATATCTAAAACAAGTGCCAAACGGATGTTTAAAAGTTTTACTAAGATTTTACTATCAGTATTTAACAGTGTAATGGATCTTCAATTGTCTAGAAGTGCCGTATTACTACCTTTAAAAAGGAAAACAAATGAGGCCATCATACATGCCATTGGGTAAGGTCTGCTTCTCTAGGAAGTAGTTGAAAGTAGTAACCATGTCAACCTTCACTATAGGGAAAAGTAGTTTACAGATCTCATTAGAGAGTCCATCTGGTCCCGGGGCTACCCCTGGTCTCAATCCTGATATAACTGTATCCAGTTCTAACTCTCTGATAGGAGCTGTAAGAATATTCTGTAAGTAGTCGGGGATTTGTGGTAGCTCACAAGAGATCAACTAGTGTTTGACCTCCCCCTCTGAAATGTCAGCAGCCGAAAATTTTTCATTAACAAAAGTCTCTACTACTTTCAGAATCTAATTTTTTCCCCAGAAATCTCTATCTCCTCCATGGTTTGTAAATGGGAAATGTTTTTTTGGCGGCTTTGTGCCAAACAAGAGTCAAATGAGTTAACATCCCCTTGTTTCCCAGTACACCCCAATTTATTTACTGAATTTTCCTGACCCGGTAAGCCCATTGGGCCTAGAAGTTCTTTTTCAGGGGTGACCGGGGGGAGGGGGGGGGATACAGATGGTAAACAACTGAAACTGAACCAGATTAAGCTGTTGGTGGTATTTTTAGTGAATGGGAGAAATTTGGCCAGGACACGGGGGAAATTCCCCTACTCTTTTTCGATAAGTGCCATGGGATCTTTAACATCCACCTGAACTTCCACCAATCCAGGTAGATGGGACCTCGGTTTAATGTCTCATCCGAAAGACGGCACCTCAGAAGTGCAGCATCCCCCTCATGCTGCACTACAGTGTCAGTATTGGGATATTAACCCAAGTGCCAGATGTGGGAACTGAACCCACAGCCCTCTGATCTCCCGGCCCCAGAGGTGAGTGTGCTACCTACTGAGCCACTGACACTATTCGACTTCTAGTGATTTCATCCTGTTATATTGTATTACCATTAATCGATTTTTGACTGATGTAATCTGTTCTGTGTATGAAGTTTGAGAATCCATCTGCAATTGTTGAAGGAAGGAAAGTTCTTTTTGCAAAACCGAATATTCTTCCGGTTTTTTTTTTGACCATTTAGTTTGCCCATTAACTGGAAATAAGTTCGAAAATAGTCTTTACTGTCACTCCACCAGTAGTCTAAAGAATCATAGAGAACTGTCTAGCTTCTAATAAATATAAAGGGCCCTCTTTTATCTTCTGGTTCTCTAATAAACTAACATTCAGTCTTGAATACCCCTTCCCTCTTGAAGTCTCAGCTAAATCCAAGAGAGTAACTTGGAGAAGGCTATGGTCAGATGTTGCCACTAGGATAACTGCTTTAGATCTAATCATCTAACCAATAAATTTGTTGACATAAACCAAAAGACTATTCTGGTAGATAATTTGCCTTTATGAAATGTATGTGGTGGGTCAGAAGTTGTGGAAGAAAAAACAACTAAGAGACCTGTTAAGTGTAGCACTTGGTTTAGATATGATGAATCACAATAGATTTTTGATGTGTTAGGGCCTCTATCTGAGAAAAAACGACTCGTATTTAAGTCCCCTCCAAACAAGACGCTCCTGGAAGTATAGAGGTAGGGTAAAATTGATTTCAAAAGAGCAATCTGGGCAGTCTTAACTTGGGGTGCATATATGTTTATAAGCCTAAAGTCTGTTTCTTGAATTATGACATCTAACAATAATGCCCTACCTGGAAAAATGTCAACTAAATGTACGACTTTAATATTAATTCATTAAAATATATTCCTACACCACAGCAAGTATCACTACCCCCGGACCAAAAACTAGAACCCCATACCCATGCCTTACTGGCAGACATTATTTCTGCAGGTGTCTTCAGTCTGGTATCCTGAAAAAAAAAAAAATATATATTAGGTTGTCTAGAAAATAAAGCAAATGTTGCCAGACGTTTCCTCTCAGACAATCTGCTACTGGTATTCAGAGAGGCAACAGTTATGCCATAATAGCCCATCAAATTTGTATTTATTCATGGATAGCTTGTCAAGGGACTTTTCTGGAGGTGACTCTTACTCCCACTCGCTGCCTCCTTGTTCTGCTTGCTACTGTTCCCTCTGCCTCATCATTATCAGAGGGGGCATCAGCCTGTGAGGAAGCCCAGGAAACCGCATCAGAGTCCGTATTTTCCTCAGAAATACCCTCTCGCAAGAAAGTGAAAGGGCTACTTTGAGGGACTGGGTCACAGAAACATAGAAGTTGACGGCTGATAAGGATCGCAAGGCCCATCCAGTCTGCCCATTTCTTATTCTGTATTATGAATGTGCCGTAGGCCTTTACTCTGTCAATGGCCTATCTATTCATACTCATCTGTATTGCTCCCTTATGCCATTCCATGCCTGTTTGAAGCCCTGCACTGTATTCATATACACCACTTCCTGAGGTAGGCTGTTCCATGCATCCACCACACTTTCTATGAAAAAGAACTTCCTTGCATTACCCCTTAATCGACCTCCCTCTAATCTCATGCTGTGTCCTCTTGTCCTGCTATTTTTCTTATACTGAAACATGTTAGACTATTTCACTTTGTTAATGCCCTTAAGGTGTTTGAATGTTTTGTTCATATCACCTTTTTGCCTCCTTTGCTCTAGGGTATACATATTGTGCTCCGTTAATCTGTCCTCATATGTTTTCTGATGCAGTCCCTGCACTATTTTGGTTGCCCTTCTCTGGACTGCCTCCATTTTGTTAATGTCCTTGTGAAGGTGCGGCCTCCAGTACTGCACGCAGTACTCCAGATGGCGTCTAGCCAGTGTCTTGTAAAGAGGGATTATTACCTCCCTCTTACAACTTGTGATACCTCTACTAATATACACCAACATCCCCCTAGCCTTACCTACTGCTTTAGTGTCTGCTTGGATGATTTCAGGTCATCTGTGATGATAATGCTAAAGTCTCTTTCTTCCCTTGTGATTGCCAGCAACTCCCCACCCAACCTATAGGTGGCTTCAGGGTTTCTCTTCCCTATGTGCATGATCTTGCACTTCTTTGCATTGAACCCCAGTTGCCACTCTTCTGACCATTTTGCCAGTTTATCCAGATCTCTTCTCATTCTGCCCACCCCATCTGGATCACCTACTCCGTTGCAGAGCTTGGTGTCATCTGCAAACAGACAAACCTTACCCTCCAGTCCATCTGCAATGTCACCGATGAAGATACTGAAGAGGACTGACCCCAGGACTGATCCCTGAAGTACCCCACTTGTGACTTGCATCTCTTCTGACTGTATACCGTTTACTACCACACTCTGTTTTCTGCCCGCCAATCAGTTTGCCACCCAGTTGACCAACTTCTGACCCACCCCGAGCCTACCCAACTTATTAATCAATCTTCTATATGGTACAGTATCAAAAGCTTTGCTGAAGTCAAGGTAGGCAACATCAACTGCACCCCCTTGGTCCACCACTCTGGTTACCCAGTCAAAGAAATCTATGAGATCAGTTTGACAGGACCTTCCTATTGTAAACCCATGCTGTCTTGGACCCTATGCTCCTATGGAATCCAGGTGTTGCACTATCCTTTCCTTAAGGAGTGCCTCCATAATCTTGCCCACTATTGAGATAAGACTGACTGGTCTGTAGTTCCCGGCCTCCTCCCTGCTACCACTCTCATGGAGCGGGATCACATGAGCCCTTCTCCAGTCTTCTGGGACCTCTCCTTTGCTCAGAGACTCACTAAACAGTTCTGATAATGGCTCTGCTAGTTCCACCCTTAGCTCCTTTAGTACCCTGGGATGTATGCCATCTGGTCCCATTGACTTGTCCACCCTGAGCTTAGTGAGCTCTTGTAGGACCCTTTCTTTTGTGAAGGGCCGTGTGCACACCTCCCTCACCCCTCTGGTATGGTTACAGACCCTGTTTTAGCTTTTTTCCCTTTGGACCCTTTCTTTGATTTTACTTCTTTAAACTCATCTCCAGCAGAAAGGGGGCATTTCATCTGTAGACTGTCTAGTACCTGGTCTGGGGCATCAGGTAAAGGTACTGGAGGTGGAGCTGAGAGAACTGCTGTATCAGTGCTCACTTCAGTTTGGCCCACAGGTTTTAGACTCGTTCGAGTAGGCGGGAAGGACACCGAAACCCTGAAGCATTCTTGGTTTTTTGGATATAGAAATCCTGGATCACATAGTCTGCATCTTCGGTATTGCGAGAGGCCCATGGGCATGCTGAAAAGGAATGCCCATCTTCATCACACAGGTTGCATTTCTGTGTGTTTTGGCAGTGGAAGGCTGTATGGCCCATCTCCCCTGCAGTTTGGGCTAATATGCCTGGCAAAGCCGCACTTAAAGCAGCGTTGAGGTTGCCCAGGGTAAAATATGAAGCCCTTATCTCGCCCAATGTACACACAATTGGGCAAATGTTTTAAATCCATCCCTTCTAGTTGGAGTTTGATTTTAATCCTCCAACCACCGTTCCAAAACCCTTCCCCATCTAAAATGAGGTCAGGAGTACCTTGGACTAAACACCTTTTATCCAGCCAATATAAAATGTCCTGAATATTCAACCCTTCGTTCCTGAACAGAACCGTAATCACCCTGAAAGACTGTTTGGAAAGGAGAATAGTCTGAAAGGGAGTCCAGAGGGGGGTTTGTTTTAAGAGTCATGTATTTGGCCCAGAACCTTTTCAACAGGTTGGGGGTCCGAAAAAACTTATGTCAAAGGTGGATTCTCCTGCCGCATGTATGGGCACATAAACATCTGCCGGTGTAAACTGCAATGATTGTTTAAGTAATACCTTACCCACATAAAACCTGTTTGGTGGCTTCTCCATACCCCACAGGTATCGGAAACGCACCGTGTTTCTCCGTTTTGCAAGTTCTACAGGCTTTTGAAATAAAACTTGCAAACGTGGGTTGTGGGTTTATTTGGGGTTCCAGAGTCTCCTCCTGTGGATCCCCTCTTTGGTCAGTACTCAGCTGTTGTCTGGGAGTGGGGATACCCCATGTGGTGTAGGCATAAGTCCTTCTTTAGTATTTCCAATAGCAGTATTTGGGTCAGACAAAATGGGAGAAAAAGAAACGGTACCTGTAGTGTCCTGGTGTTGTTGTGTAAGTGGTCCATTAGATACAGCGGATTCTCCCATAAGAAGGTCTCCTTGTTCCGCCCCTGCCCCTGCTACTCCCACTGTAACAGTTCTGTCAGTAATCTCGCTAGACTCCGGTAACCAGGTTCCCGAAGGGGTCTGTGTCCACCCCACACCTTCCAGTGCTCTCTCTGGGGACCATCCTTCCTCTGCGTCACGGTCTGCTGACCTGGCAGTTTGATGTTGCAGGATTTTGGTCTCTTCCGGGTGCAGTTGCTGTGTACTACACACAAACACTTTCATAGTGGCTTCCCCATCAGTGCCTGGAGACCCATCTAGTAGACGCTTTCTTTTTTTTCTCCTCATCTTTCTTTAAATCTGCTGCCAGCTGCGATTCGATAGACTCGAGCTCTTTATGCAAAATCTCCCATTTCTCTTCTAACGAGAGGGCCAAATCATCCGTCGATGTAGTTACGGGAAGTGGAGAATCAGGTACCTCATTTTCCACTGTTTTCGATTCTTCATTGTGAGCAATATCCATTTGGTCTGAAAAACTATCGGTGTTCACAGCACCAAATAGTGATACAACCTCTCACCTCCTCCAATTCCTCAGAACTGAGGGCTTCTATCTTGCCGTCAGAGGTTCCCCTACAGGAAGGTAAGGGAATTTCCCCAGTGCCCTGGCCAAATTTCCCCCCATTCATTAAAAATACCACCAACAGCTTAATCTGGCTCAAGGTCAGTTGGCTTTCATTTGTATCCCCCTCCTGGGTCGTGCCTGAAAATAGGCAGAATTTGTCTAGTGCATTTACCTGGTCAACAAAAACTAAATAAAAATAAAGAAAGAAGTAATGAATACTTCTGTTCAGTCTTCACCAAGGAGAGGGATGGGCCCATAACTGAGAAGAAGGGTGAGGTGGGAGAGGATGGGGGAGAAGCAACCACGGATGGGGAAATCACAGAAAGGGTGAGGGAGGGCCTTAAGTCCCTAAAGGTGGACAAGGCACCTGGCCCAGGCGGAGTTCACCCTAGGCTGCTGAGAGAGTTGGCAGAGGTCCTGGCAGGGCCACTGTCGAACCTGTTCAATACCTCTCTGAACTCGGGGCGCATGCCCAGGGACTGGAGGGAAGCACATGTGGTACCTCTCCATAAGAGTGGGCCCAAGGACGAACCGGGGAATTACAGACTGGTGAGCCTTACTGCAATTGTGGGAAAACTGATAGAGACAATCCTCAAGGAAAGACTAGTGCAATTTCTTGAGGCTATCAATCTCCAGGACAGCAGGCAGCATGGGGTTATCTCGGGCAGATCCTGCCAGACGAACTTGGTTGATTTTTACGACTGGGTTACAAGGGCACTGGACAGGGGACATGCGGTGAATGTCCCCTACCTGGATTTCAGCAAGGTAGTAACAAATGGTGTACCACAGGGCTCGGTGCTGGGACTGGTTCTTTTTAACATTTTCATAGCCGACATTGTAGTAGGGATTAAGAGCAAGATCAGTCTCTTCGCAGATGACACAAAGATTTGTGCCGAGATAGATTGGTGGGAGGAGGGAGCAAAAGTACTTCAGGAGGATTTGGCAAAACTGGAGGAATGGACTCACACTTGGCAGCTTGGTTTCAATGCCAAGAAGTGCAAAGTGATGCATTTAGGAGGCAAAAACCCAGGCTGGAGGGTGTCCCATTAACAAAATCCAAGGAGGAGAAGGATCTGGGAGTGCTGGTAACTGGGGAGATGAACCACTCTGCTCAGTGCAGGAAGGCAGCAGCGAAGGCAAACGGGATGGTAGGGTGCACAGCAAGGGGGATTACTTCTAGGATTGGGGAGGTCCTCTGCCCCAGTACAGGTCTCTGGTGAGACCGCACCTAGAGTACTGCGTGCAATTCTGGTGCCCCTACTTGAAAAGGGACAACAAACTACTGCAGGGTGTAAAGCGAAGGGCAACAAACATGATTCTGGGGTTGGGAGACAGACCATATGAGGAGAGACACAGAGCTCAATATGTACACCCTGGAGGAAAGAAGGGAGAGAAGGGATGTGATTGAGACCTTCAAGTACCTTAAGGGTTTAAACAAAGTAGACACTAGGTGTATGTTCAATCTGAAGGGCGGAAGGAAAACCAGAGGGCACTCTATGAAGTTGGAAGGGAGCAGGTTCAAGAGGGAACTGAGGGGGCACTATTTCACAGAAAGGGTGGTGGTAGGGTGGAACAATCTGCCAGAGGAAGTCGTATCTCTGCAGAGTGGTGGGGGCTTCAAGAGGGGGTGGGACAGATTCAAGGGGAGGGTACAAACTGGGAGAGGGCGGGAGACGGGGGAGGGAGGACTGAAGTGCTGCACATTCGAGCAGACTAGATAGACTGAATGGCCTGTATCTGCTGGCAATTTTGTATGTTCGTATGTGCAGTCTGGCCAGGGGAACAGTGGTAATGGCTGCTGCCATCAGGTCTAACAGCCGCAGGAAAGTCCTTGCTGCAACGTACCATTCTGGGCTACCAACTGGGCCTGAGCTGCAAGGCACTCTGCCCTGTCCTGTGGAAGTAAGGCTTTGCCCTGTATTAAGTCCAGGACCACCCCTATGTAATGGAGCAGCTGACATGGGGTCAAGACAGACGTGGGCAAGTTGACCGTAACCTGCAAAGACCAGAAAAGCTGTCTAGGTTCCAAAGTCACCAGCAGAAGATCCCTGGACACGGCCTTCAGCAACCAGTCATCCAGGTAAGGGAAGACATACAGGCCGTCGTGCCGGAGGGCTGCTGCCACCGTGGCTAAGCACTTGGTAAAGACCCATGGAGCAGAGGATAAGCCAAAGGGCAAAACTCTGAACCAGTAGTACACCCCCTGGAACAGGAACCTGAGGTATCTCCTATGTGGAGAGCAAACCTGGATGTGCAGGTACGCATCCTTCATGTCCAGAGAGCACAGCCAGTCCCCTTGCTTCAGAAGAGAGAGCAGGCCCTGCAGCTTGACCATCTGGAACTTCTTGTACTGGATAAAGCAACTGAGTTCCCTGAGGTCTAGAATTGGCCTCAAGTCCACTGTTTGCTTGGGGACAAGGAAAAAGCAGAAGTAGAACCCCCTGTTCCTTTGCCACCGGGGCACTGGCTCTATAGCCTATTTGCATAACAAGGTGAAGATCTCCTCTCTGAGTGCTGGAATGTGGTCCGTAGGGTAAGAGGAAGGAACAGGCAGAGACTTTGGGGCTGTTCAAAAAGTTCTAGAGCATTCCTCTGCTCTGTTAGATACAGGACCCAAGCATCCATAGTGACGGCCCTACACTGATCTAGGTGAAGAAAAAACAACCCCCTACCATCACCTCCTGGCTCAGGACAAAAGGTCGGGCAAGGAGTCATGCTGAGGTAGAACCAGCAGTCATGGCCGCAGCACCACCTCTGGGGTTCTTGCCGGAGACACCAGTGGTGGAATAAGGAGTGGGCAGGGTGGATCGGTACGAATGCTTACCCTGGGGCCTGGAACCTGAACCAGCCTTTTGGGAGACCCTGCAAAAGGAGGACTTCAGCCTGCTTCTAGGCTGTTTGTGGTAAAGGAAATGAACAGACCTTATAGCCCTGCCAGAAGCCTGCAGGTCATTAACAACATCGTGCATATCTGGGCCAAAAAGCTTAAAGCCATTGAAGGGGGCATTTAGCACCTTCTGCTGGTCAGCTGCAAACCCAGAGACCCACAGCCAGGAGTGCCTCCTAAGGCAAATGCCATAGGCAGCAGCCCTGGCAGTAGTATCAGACATGTCATAAATAGCCCTCAAGAGGTGCTTGCTTACATCAGCTGCAGCCTGGGGGATTTAAGAAGTTCCTGCTTCTGGGGACATTCAGGAAGGGCTTGTGCTGCAGCCTTGTCCTTCTTCCAGAGGGTGTTTTGGTACTTGACCACATGAGAAAGGTAGCTGGCAAGCCTCAGACCCAAATTGGCTGAGGTGAAAGTCCTCTTGCCCCAAAGGTTAATCCTCCTGGACTCCTTGTCAGGGGGGAGGGAACTAAGGTGCCTGGGCACCTTTGACCTATCATGAGCCACCTTGAAAACCACAGAGTTGGTTTTTGGTTGGGCCACATAAAAGGGCTTCCTGAAGAGGGGCCTGATAAAGTTTGTCAGCCTTTCTAGGCATGGCTGGGACCATGTTAGGCTTGTGCCAGGCCGCAGTGGCAGCATTATCCAGGGTTGGCAGCAGGCAAGGGAGTACCTTAGGTGGAGACTCAGGAATCTCCGGGAAATCCACCATGTTTCTTCTAGTGATATCCTCTTCGTCAGTCTGGAATCCCATGGTAACTTGGAGTTGCTTCACAAGGGAAAGTAAGGAAGGAACCTCAGGAGGGGATCTTGGGGTGTGCGTGGTAGACTCCTCACTCCCAGATGAGACAGTGGACCTATCTGAAGAACCAGCCCCAGGGTATTCCTCCACATAGTCTTCCTCAGGGAGGAGAAGATCTTCACAGTAGTCCTACTCTACATCGATGTTGGCCTGGTCTGAAGCAGGTACTGATGGAAAGGACACGGACAGTGCCCATGAAGGCGTGAAGCTCTGGGGCTGAAGCCGTGTCGACACAGCAGTAGCACCCCCTAGCAGTGGTGATGATGGCCCAGGCTGGGGAACAAGGTGCTGAATAATGACTGTAGCGATAGAGGAGAGCACAATATTCAGGTCGACGGTGGGCAGATGCAACTCCGTGGAGACCATCTGTGACAGAACAGGTACAGGCTCCTGTGTCACCAGTGTACCACTTGCAGAAGCAGAGGCAGTGGAACTTGTAGCCAGTGGGCCATGCAAGAACGTAGGTCGCAGTGGAGGAGCCGTCGTTGACCCAGGCAAGCCCGAGATTGACGGCCCCTCTCCTGCTGAAGACAGGCCGGGGGAACTAGCTGTCAGGGGCAGCCTGGAAGAAGCAGAGGCTGGGCGGCAGGAGGGGTTGACACTGAAGCGGTTGACGGCGCTATCCTAGAGTAAGATATAGCAGCAATCTGGGAATGGGAGTGCCTTCCGGGGGAAGAGGTTTTGCTATGTTCCCAGCCTCTATGAATGTTTCCCTGAAGCCTTGTCCCAGGTCTTGAAAGCCTGAAGAATGAGCCGGTGACAGGGAGGGCGTAGTCACCAAAAGCCCTTGCTCTATCCTGGTGATCTGTTGCTCCAGCAGAAAAGCTTTTAGGGTGTTCTTGCGGTGCCGCTGGATAGCAAGATTGAACTTCAGGCACAGCTGGCAGGCGAAGGCATTGTGGGTAGGCCCAAGGCAGCAGACACAGAACTTGTGCTCGTTGGTGGCAGAAATCTTCTTTCTGCAGCGGCAGTAAAGGAAAAGGTTTGACAAGTCTTTAATTCTTGACATGCAAAGGAAAAAAAAATCCCTTTAAAAATAAAGTGATTCAACACTGAAAAGAAAAGAAATGTGAAAATGGTGGTAGACTGAACGACAAAGCTTCTGTGGAGTCCCTGCGAGTATGGTCGATGGCAGGAAGGAACTGAGGAGGGAGAGCAGCTGCCCACGCCTATATACAAGGACGTTGGCATGGGTGGCCCCTACTAGACTGCTACAGAAAAGTTTCCATGTGGTCCTAGCGCTCACAAGCCAATAGTACCAAAGGTATGACCTGATGAAAGAGATATCTCTGCAGAAGATCCATTTATATTTTTTCTTTTCGGTGGAGCATATTATATCATTTACAAGAAATAACTGCACTTGTAGAACGCATAGTTTGCATTTTGCTCATGGCAAAATAAATGACCTCTCATTCAGTTTTTGTTATTCTCTCTAAAACTACACATTCTAAAACATACAGTTATTAGCCAGCCAAGTGGAGTGGAGAGCTGAGACACCAAGTCTCACCTGCTGCCACGCTGGCATCCTGGGGTCGGGAATGACCTCAGGGTGTCAGGGGTTGGCCAGGGGGGACGAGGATAGGGTAGAGCCTGCTGCTCATCTGTCTCCTGGTGGAAGGGCAGCTCGGGCCAGCAGATCGAGGAGATGAGGCAGACGTTGGTGCACGCCACGCGAGAATGCGTGGTGTGCATCTATATGTCACTGCATGCCACACCTCCGAGGGGACCAGAAAACGGGGAAAACTGCTGGTAGCTTAATGATGGCAGGTGCCCGCAGATCCTGCTCCCTGACTAGCTGGGCTCACCAACCCAACTGGATCGGTCACTGTTAGGGGCCTGGGACCCCCGATCCATGGGGGTGGCGGCTGAAACCCTGGGGAAGATGACTGGCGTTAAGTCCTGGTGGACGTTGAGGGATGGGGCTAAAGGCCCTGAACAAGGGCCGACCAGGTGGCAGAAAAACAAAACTAAATAAATAAAGTACAGTTATTTCTTGTAAATAATATAATATCCAAAGTGCAGTTATTTTTTCTAAATAATAATATATCTGCAAAAAGTAAAAAAAATAAAAAAACTGTATACACCATTATTGAAAGCATTGATGCCACTGGTTTCCATGAAAATTTTTTTGTAAAGATTAGGATGTCACAATGAGACTGGATAGATGCACATTATGTTAATGGAATATGAATTTATATGAATGTGGGGACAGGCACTTGGTAAATAGAGATAATGCTGATAGATTAGGTTTGAAACTGGATTTAAAAACCTTTTATAGATACATTGGGGTGCGAAGAAGGACCAAGGGAGGGAAACTGAGGCTTAATAAAGGGGAGGGAATGTGGACAGAGGGTGACCGTGAAAAAGCAGGGATACTGAACGAATACTTCAGCTCAGTATTCACAAAACAGGAGGAGGGGAAGGTACCTAAACCAAACAATAGAAACAGTCTGGATAGGGGGTTGATACCAGTCCATTCACATTAGAAAGGGTTCTGAAAGAACGCTTAAAACTGAAGGTGGACAAAGCAATGAGGCCTGAGGAGATTCACCCCAGAATTCTAAAAGAGCTAAGAAGAGAACTAGTGACACCACTGACTACCATCTTTAACAAATCATAGGAGGATGGGGTGGTACCTGAGAACTGGAGGAGGGTAGATGTGATTCTAGTTCACAAAGGTGGGAGCAAGGCAGAGGCAGGAAACTACAGATCTGTTAGTTTGACCTCAGTGGTAGGTTAAATTATGCAATCACTTCTGAAGGAAAGAATTGTTGAGTAGCTAGAAGCCAGTGGGGCACAGGACCCAAGGCAGCATGGATTCACAGCGGGAAGGTCGTGTCCGACAAATCTACTGGATTTCTTTGACTGTGTGACCAAAGTAGTAGACCAGGGAGGGTCTGTGGACATGGCCTACCTAGACTTTGGCAAGGCATTTGCACAGTCCCACACAAAAGATTAATAAACAAGTTAGCTAGCCTTGGAGTGGGTTCCAAGGTGGTAGCCTGGGTAAAAAACTGGTTGGACAACAGGATGCAGAGGGTAACAGTAAATGGAGTCCACTCTAAAGAAAGAGGGGTTACTAGCGGGGTACCGCAGGGTTCAGTACTAGGACCAGTCCTCTTTAATGACTTTATAAGTGACATTGCAGTGGGACTGGAAGGAAAAGTATGTCTTTGCAGATGACACAAAGATCTGCAATAGGGTTGATACACAAGGTGGGGTGGAAAGGATGAGAAGAGACTTGGCAAGGCTGGAGGAATGGTCAAATGTATGGCAGCTTAGATTCAATGCAAAGAAGTGCAAAATAATGCACCTGGGAAACAAAAACCCAGGGGAAGAGTGCACAATGGGGGTGAGATACTAACAACAGTAAAAATGGAAAGGGACCTGGGGTAGTCATATCAAATGACCTAAAGGTGGGCCAGCAATGTGAGAAGGCAGTAAGGAGGGCTGGGAGGAAACTGGGATGCACAGGGAGAGGTATCACCAGTAGAAAACAGGAAGGTGTTATCCTTCTGTACAGACAGTGGTGAGACCCCATCTGGAGTACTGCGTGCAGTTCTGGAGACCCCATCTCGGCAAGGACACAGACAGGATGGAGCCTGTCCAGAGGGGAGCAACTAAAATGGTGCAGGGTCTGCACCAGAAGCCATATGAAGAAAGACTAAAGGAGCTTAATATGTATACCCCTGAGGAAAGGAGGGAGAGGGGGGACATGACTTTCAAGTACCTCAAGGGAATCAACAAAGTCCAAGTGGGTGGCATCTTTCAGAAAGACATATGCAAGAACAGGGGGGCACAATTTGAAGATAGAGGGGGGATGGCTCAGAGGTAATATGAGGAAATATTTTTTCATGGAGAGGGTTGTGGATGCATGGAACGGCCTTCCTGAGGAAGTCAAAAACAGTGGGGGAATTCAAGAATGTATAGGATAGACACAAGGCAATTCTAGTGGGGGGTAGGAGGAAGTAGGCTGTTGGTTAACTAGGATCTGCAGCTTATCCATACGTAGGGAAATGGGCAGACTAGGTGGGGCAAGCGGTCCTTATTTGCTGTCAAATTCTGTTTCTATGACTGCCTGGAATGGGGTACCTCACAGAAAAGGTACGAGACACTGAAGGGTGAATGAAATTCAAATAGATTTAAAGATCATTGGCAAATATGGTTTTGTGAATGTGACCAGTCGCAAAGTAAAGCACTACCCATAACTACAGCTCTGCTAATATTTGTGACTGTACTACTATACCTCATGGTTAAAGTTTCCTATAGCCTAGCTCAGCCATGAGTACTGCAGCCTCTTAGCTAGTCCTGTATACAGCTGGGGCATACAATTTAACTGCTCACACTGCTGTATGCCACCTGCTTCCCATCCAGCCAGTCTGTCTACTAGCCAGTGCTTCCCATAACTACTGCTCTGAGAATCTTTGTAACTGTACTACTTTTAGGTAAGTTTTATTACAGCTACTGTAGACGAGAATGTCTCACCCACTTAGCTTGCTCTGCTTACAGCTGTAATTCTAAACCTTTGCTTCTGCCCTTCCTGGTCTGTACCACTCAGCTGTGCTTCCTAGCCCACAGCCTTCCTGTACCTTTCTCCCACCTTTCTGCTACTCACCTAGATACTTCTCACCATGCTCAGCACCTTCCCCCTCTATCTCTCTTTTCTCACACTCCTATCTCAGCCCCCACTGGCCTGCTTGCCTACCTTCCTACCCCTCACTTATCTCTCCATCCATGTTTCTTCTTCTCCATTCTCCCCCTCCCCTTACCCTCTACACCCCCTGCCCTCCTCTCCTTTCCCTCTCCCCTACATCCATCCTGGGCTTCTAGCATCCTCCCATTAATCTTGAGTTTCTTCTTCTCGTGCTGGCCTCTCCCTTCCATTCCCCCACCCATCCTTCCGGTCCAAAAGGTGGACATCTCACTCCATTCTACTTCTACTCATCCCCCTTCTTCTAGCTGGGGATGCTGAGCTCAACCCTGACTCCCCCCCCGACCTTTCTACCTAAAGATCTCAGGTGTTTCCACTTCAATGCCAGGCGTCTCCTTCCCAAACTAGACAACCTTAAAGTTTGGGTCTCCCAACACTCCCCTGACTTTTTATGCAGGGCACCTGGTGCCAGCGTAGTGCTCTCTGATATCCACTTCCACCGCCAGGACCATGGCAAGCGTGGTGGTGGGGTCGCCCTCTATGTTCGTCAATTCTTTTCATGCTCCACTTCCCTCAGAGAATCTCTTAACTGCTCCCACAAACTCCTGCTGGCAAGGACATCTCTCCCTTCCTATCTTTGTTGATGTGGTTTATGCCTTTCCCAAGATCTCTCCCTCCTCACTTGCCGACTCCCTCTCCTCTCTCACCTCCCATGCCTCCACACTTCCCATGCCTCCACTGGTGAGCTTACCCTCCTCAGAGACTTCTGTGACCTGGCTCTCCCCTGCCTCAAAGCCCATGTGGCACAACACTGAGTCCCTGGACCTCACAAAGCTTATTTCTGAGCCAACCCATTTCAATGTACACTCCAGTAACCACTCCTGGACTGGGTGCTCTCCTTCCATCCCCACAGCATCATCTTTGCAGGCATTCTCCCCGACGTCTTTAGCGACCACTGCCTAACTTACTGCATTAGGAAAGTGCACCTCCCTCACTCTGCCACTAAATATTTCTGGTACAGGCCTCTTAAGTCCCTTGACACTGATGATCTTCTGTATGCCCTTGGTACCTTGGACTGGCCTCTGTTCTACTCGACCACTGACATTAACCTAACCCTCTCACTCTTCCCTACCATTTTTAACAAAGCCTGGGAACACACTTGCTCCTTTTAAAAAAGGCTAGGGTTAAACGCTCCTACCAGCCCTGGATAACAGCTGACCTTATTGGGTTGTGCAAATCCCGGGACCTTGTGTGGTCTAGCTTCAAATCTTCCCAGTCCCCGTGCACTAGAAGGCTCTCAGGAATGCCTGTACTAAGGCAGTTCACTCTGCAAAGGCCCTCTACTTCGAGGCACACCTACAAACTAATCTAAACTCTCCCCTGAAGGTTTGGAAGGTTATCCATTCCCTTTTTGATCCCCCTACCCAGTCTCTGCCCCCCAGTCCTCCAGATGGATGGCTCTCTGGTCTCCAATCCATCCTCTGTTGCTAACCACTTTAACAAATTCTTCTCAACTTGTACCTTACCTTGACATACACCCCCTGATTCCTGTTTCCCACTCTCCCCCATTCTACCAATGGCTTCTGCTTCTCTCCTGTCTCCCCCTATGAAGTCCTCCTCTCCCTTTCGTCCCTCAACCCTTCCAAATCTAGCCCTGATGACTTGCACCCTAAACTCCTTCAACTCTCAGTGCCTGCTATTGCCCGCCCTCTCTCTCACCTCTTCTCTTCCCTCTGTACTCTCTCTCGCAGGCCTGGAAATTCACCAAGGTTCTTCCCCTGCACAAAGGGGGTGACCCCATCTCCCCTGGCGACTACCAGCTGATCTCTTTCCTCCCCTCCCTTACCAAGTTTCAAGAATCCATTGTCTATTCTAGGCTTTCTGACTTTCTTTCCTCCTCTAACTTTCTCTCCCTGTTCCAGTCTGGGTTCAGAAAGAACTGCTCCACCGTCACATCCCTGCTACGTGTCACTGATGCAATCCTCACCAGGATGGATTAAGGACACATCACCACTGCCATCTTCACTGACCTCGCCAAAGCTTTTGATTCTGTATCACACCCTCTATTACAGACAAGCTACATTCACCTGGCCTTTCTGATTCCACCATGTCATGATTTCGCTCCTATCTCCATGGACCGCCTCCAGTCAGTTCACATGGGTGGGGTTATGTCTCCTCCCCATACGTGCAGGGGTCCCACAGGGCTCTTTCCTAGGTCCAGTCCTATTTCCAAGTTTCCTTCATGATCTCCCCTCTGCTTGTGTCTCCTCTCACATCCATGTGTACGCAAAGGACACTGTTATCTTCGCCTCTGGCCCATCAACCACTTGATGTACAGGTCCCACTTCAGCCGACTTGCATAACGTGCTGCACTGGTTCCAAGCCAGTAAGCTCAGGGTAAACACAAAGAAGACAGTGGCCATTATGTTTGGCAATATCCAGAAACTAGCTAGGCTAGCGTCTACTTCCCTCTTTTCTACACTGGATGGCACCCAACTGGAGTGCGTCCCTGCCTTTAAGTACCTATGGGTTTGGCTCGACAATGGTCTTGATGTTTCTGCCTATACGGTATCAATGCCATCCATGCTAAATTGCACCCCAAACTCTGTGCCATATATCGAAACAAGGACAGCCTCCCCCCTCCATGTCCGACAGGAGTCAATATTCAAAATGATCTTCCCGGTTTTTGACTATGTTGATGCGGTCTATGGCTCTGCTCTCTCCTCCTCACTTGTCAGACTGGACACCCTCTGTAATGCCTTCCACATGCACCATTACTCCCTCTACTCCTCCCTGTCCCTCCTTCCCCTTTCTCTACGTTGCCAGTCCCACTGCGCCTCTGTCATTGCTAAATACTGGTTTAACTCACATCCATCTTATCTCTCCTGTCTCCTACACCTTCATCATCTTACTCCCAGCGCTCCAGGGATACCTGCACCCTCTCCATTCCCCTTGCCCACTCGAGGACCAGGCAAGCCGCCTTCTCCTACCACCTCCTCTCTATGGACCCCGCCTTTGGCTCTCTGTCTCTCTTTGGGCCTTCTGATATCAGCTAAAACTTTCTATCTCCCCGACCTGCCCCTCTCACTCTTTCACCCTCTCTGCCCCACCTCCTCCTTCCTTGCCTTCCCCTCTCCCCCTACCCTCTGCTACTTTTGTCCTTGGCCCTCACTCTGTTTCCTTTTGTTCTATGTGCTATTCACTAGCTCTGCTGTGTGTGTAACCTCAGCCACCATGTGATGTTACCCTGTTCCACCATTTTCTCCTTGACACTCTACTCTGCGCATGGTTAATGTGGTTGGTACATACTGTTTCCTGGCTCTGCTCTGTATTATATTGTATCTTTTGTATATGCATTTCTGACAACTTTCCTTGCTCCTCTGCCCCCGTCGCACCTGGAAGTGAGCTTTGGCTTAGTGTGCCTTTCCCAGTTACCAAATTTTAAATAACTAAATAAAAACATAAAGCAAGCAAGGAACCAGAATAAAATATTAATATTATAAACGTGTCCTTTTGGAGTGCATTTCTTTAACTGTCCTGACCTTCAGTTTCCCAGCGTCATTGTAGCACTTACTCAGCCGTAGTTGTGCTGTGCAACTACATCATTGAGGTTGTGAGGTTACTTGACTTTTTTTTGTTACTGCTATTCAAGAGCAGACAGTCTGATCATGATCATGAAGTCTGCATATACTGAAATGGAACATTAATGCTTAAAATCTTCTGCTTGAGCCCCTGATTTCACCTTTCTTACTCCTGTTAACTCAAAAATCTGGATCTACCTTGCCTTGAACTTCAGCCTTTTCTTTTCTGCATTTTTAACTAACCTTCTCCTCTTCTCTTCACCCCATCCCCCCTTTCTCTCTCCCTTTTCTCAAGGAATCCTACCTTAGCCATCCTATCCTTCCCCTTTCCCTCTGCCCTGCCTACTCAAACAGTCCTTCCCCTTCCTCCTGCTAATCTCTTCTCCCTTTATTTACAGACTGTGCCAAAGTCCCCTGGGCATTCCTCCACCCGTGGCCGTAGCCACAGGAGCTGCTCCCTGCCCTCTCAAGGGTCGGAAACAGGTATGCCTGCTCAACTGATAGAGTGCCCCCCCCAGCTGTAAATTTTAAATTTGGCACCATTTCTCGGATCTTTGTGTAAGCCTGAACATTGACTCCATCCTTGAACCTAGGAGTTGTGAGGTCACCTGCAATCCCTAACTTAGCAACCCAATATTTAAGAATTCGTTTTTATTCCCCCTTCCTTAAGCAGCTTTCTAAATCAAGCTAGTTGCGCACTGAGGGACCTATGTGCCAGAGCCTGCTCTCACTCGATTTTTCCTACCCTACCCTCCCTGTTCTCTGACAGTTTATTATATAGTCTCTGTCCAGGAACTCCTCCTACAGGAACTCCTCCCACTGGAATCCCAACCTTCCCCCATCTCCGACAGTTTATTATATAGTCTCTGTCCAGGAACTCCTCCTACAGGAACTCCTCCCACTGGAATCCCACAGTCCACTTGTTTTCTATCCCCTGCAACCAAGCCCTTCCTTCCTAAGGAGATCAAACCTAAATCATTATTTCTCCTCTCTTTTCCTCTCCGAACCCAACCCTATCCAGCCCCTGGGTAACCTCCGACATCTCCTCCACTAGGCTCTAAGACACCCTCTCCCTGGTGTACTCGAACCTGGGACCTCTTGCACCAAAGTCAGTAACACCACCACTATTCTATAGTGGCAGTCACCCTCACCGAAGTTCAGCTATAACCCTTATCTTTCACTATAAGCATAGAACTGACACGCTTGGACAGCTGGTTCTGATTACTCTATGACTTTTGTAATATAAAAATGTGTTACTGTCTCTCATGAGACATGCCGAGACAGCCTGTGGGATGATCCCTCCCAGGTTTCACTTCAAAAGACAGGATACGTTAAACAGCAGATCTCTGTGATGGGATTAACTTCCAAGAACTCACATTTTATAGCCTTATTTAGGATCTGGGTTGTTTGAAGCCAAGACCTGAAATATCCATTTTATGATGTCCTCAGGAAGGTTAGTTAATTGACTGGTGTCACAAAGCATATTACACCTCAGTGAGATTTGGCAGAGAGTCATAAAAAGTCCTTTGATGTCCCTGAGAGGAAACTGTTTATGGATGAAAGAAGATACTGGAAAATCACAGACTTGACTGCGAAGTCACATGGGGAAATGAGTTTTTGCTGATGTCACCTTAGTTAATTTACCTTCTGAATGATAAGCCCTCCTGTTTTGTATAATTTTTATATTCTGACATGGAGGAGCTAGGTGACCTCATGCAAAGAGGCTGGCAAAGCCAGTTTTAAGCAGTATTGTGTTTTCCACTTAGGAATATACAGTACATGTTTGGACTCTGAAAAGGCAACATCAGGCACTGTTAGAAGGTATACATTAGAAAGACAAGTCTAAGTGTACTTTGGTAGAAGATTTTGTTTGTATTTATAACCTTGTTTTTTTTTTGTGATTGTATGGTTTTGTGATATATTGTTCTGTGTTTTACATTTTATCTATTTTTAAATAAACATCTCATTTTAAAGAGACTACTTGGTGTGCCTTTGACATTCTTTTTTTGACAAGTGAAGCATATATGGTTAAAGTTGACACTGTGCAAAGCTTACTGGTTTAAAAACTGGGAAAAGGTAAGAGTTTATCTGAGGTCTTTAATACAGTTTTTAAGGGTTCATTTTGTACACCTGGTTAGGTGCCCATAGGCAAAAGATATCTGGCATTTCCCCGAAGAGCAGAATTATCTGTGCCTATACATTGGGTACGTTAGCAAGAGGTTCACAGTTTGAATTCCTCCAGAACTTGAGACCAAAGGTTGAACAGCCTTAGTACAGGCATTCCAAAGGTTGATCTGAACCCACAAAACAGACAGGAGGGTTACCCTGTTCTGTTCACAATACTGCGCTCGGAGGTTGGCACTGTGGGAGCAGAGGGCCTGACCTGCTGAGTGGGGTTGTGACAGATTGGTTGGCAGCGGTGTGCATACATTTGGTATTACAAGCTTTTATTGTTCAGTGTGTCAGCTTGATATTGTACAGCTCACTTGCAAAGAAAGGGCAGTGATTTATTTTTTAAAAAAAGAAGACAGTCGCCGGCCCGGTGGTGCAGAGGGCTGAGGCGCTGGACGTCTCACGTCGTGGCACGCCTGCAACCCAGATTCGGGAGCGAGCCTGGGTCGTCTGAGGTCGGCACGGGGGGAGGGCGGAGTTGGATGGAGCTGCTGACAGACAAGCTCTCCTCTCCGGGGAGGTGATATGGCATCCCTCGTTCAACAGCTGCCCCCTGGTGGAAGCTGAGGGGCTGCGCAAGCAGGGTGCCAGTGATAGGCCAATGGGGCGGGCAGAGGAGGGTTGGTACCAGGGCTGTAAGGTGCATGTGTGTCTCCACACGCATGTGTCCTTCTCCTGGGGCCCTCGGGTAAAAATGGGAAAAAAATGAGGGAAAAAAAATGGCGGCAGGATCGCCCGACTCTCTGCAGGCACCGCTCTCCTGGACCGGGCATAAGGTAAGCCCTGGTAATCCGGGACGGAGCTGGGAGCCGGGTCAGATGGGGCCGTGACGGGGAGGAGCAGCAAAGCCTCGTACTCAGAAAAAAAAAAAAAAAAAAGAGGAGACAGAACTATATCACTTGGCTTACAGTCATGTTCCTACCCGTTTTATGTTTTTTTCTAGAGTGCAAGTCAGAGTAGCAGTAGTCAGGGAAGAAGATGGCTTCCGACTACAGCAGGCACACTGTAGATTACTTAAAGCAGCTGTGCGGGGACAGAGGAGTCCCGTTCGAGGTGACAGCCAAAAAGCAGAACTTCATAGATGCCCTGATGGTAGCAGATACCCAAAGCAGCGAGTCCACTCTGAAGAAAGAGGGGTTACTAGTGGGGTACCACAGGGTTCAGTCCTTTTTAATGTCTTTATAAGCGACATTGCAAAGAGACTGGAAGGAAAAGTATGCCTCTTTGCAGATGACACAAAGATCTGCAACAGGGTTGACACAAGGAGGTGTGGAAAGGATGAGAAGGACTTGGCAAGGTTGGAGGAATGGTTGGAAGTATGGCAGCTAGGATTCAATGCAAAGAAGTGCAAAATAATGCACCTCAGAATCAAAAACCCAGGGGAAGATTACACAATTTGGGGGGGGGGGGGTAGTAACAACAACAAAAAATGAAAGGGACCTGGGGTAATCATATCAGATGACCTTAAGGTTAACAAGTTAGGAAAGAAGATGGCTTCTAACTACAGCGGGCACACTGTAGACTACTTAAAGCAGTTGTGCAGGGACAGAGGAGTCCCGTACAAGGTGAAAGTCACCAAACAGAACCTCGTGGATGCCCTATTGGTAGCAGACACCCAGAGCATCAAGTCACAAACAATGACTGTAAGGGACCGAACCTTGAATAAGGAAGGGCTAGCGGCCAGTGCGGTGTCCAGATCCGCTAAGGAGGGCAGCAGCGTCACTGTCAGCGAAGGGCCACAGCAGCAGTGGAAGGTCACCAGTATCCTGGATCCAGAAGTACTCAGGCTGCAAACTGAGTTGCGCAGAATGGAGCTGGAGTTCCAGAGGGAAAGGGACCATGAACAGCGAGAGGCAGACCGTGAGAAGCGTGAGCACCAGCGAGCTGCAGAGGAGAAGAGGGACCATGAACAGTGGAAGTCGGATCGTGAGCGCCAGAGGTAACATGAACTGGAAAAGCTACGACTCCAGCAACCAGCACCAGATACTAAACACAAAGTAAAAACAGCACTTGCAAGTCAAATTAAATAAAACAAAAAACAAATGAGTGGTATTCAACTGCCAGAGCCTGTGGCTACAACCCAGCGCTTCGAGTCCAAGGCATGACTCTTCATCAGGGGGTGTGTTCTAAATGCTGGCCCAGTGGTATTTATTTCACAAACTATTTAAAGTGACAGTACAATACAGAAGTTTCATATAAAAAGACAAATCATTCATACACTGAAACACAATTACAATTTATCTTAATCCCAATATATCAAAAACATTTTTCTTTGTAACCACTAAACACAACATGTTTCAATATTACAACAATTCATATATAAACAAAAATGTTCATATAGAAATACATCCTCGATTTTATTAAAAAGCAGCAGCAATAGAGGAAAAAGGGGTGCAAAGAAGAAGTATGGGGGGGGGAGATTGGGGAAAAAGTGGGGTTAGTAAAGAAGAAAAAATCATTCAAACCAAAAAAGTTTTTTTTTTAAATATAAATGTATAGATCAGCAATGCAGCATAACTTCAAACTAAAAATAGCATATTTTAAAGAAAAACTGACATCCAGACAATCAACAGCACCAGAGCAGGTAAGTGGCTTGGATTTAACTGGGACTACAGGACTGGGTTACAAACTGAATTCCAAATTGATAGCTGAATTTAAAGAGGGGGAGGATATGAATGCCTTTTTAAATTCTTTTGAAAAAGTTTGTATTCAGGTTAAAATTCCTAGAATCCTGCAGCTTCCAGCTATCCCCGCTACTTAACGGGAAAGTTTGGGATGCACTGGGTCAAATGGAGAATGAGGACAGTAATGATTACAGCAAACTTAAAGCTGCATTGTTAAAACAATTTGAATTAACTGCTGAATCATATAGAGCTAAATTTCGTAAGCTCAGGAGAAGCCCTGACATGAGCTACAAGGAGCTAGCCATGAAACGTCATCAGTTTTAAAAACATTGGTGGGAAGGAATTGAAGCAAACTCTGTTGATAAAATTGAAAATGTGATTTTGTTAGAACAGTTTTTCCGGGCATGCCAGCTGAGCTGAAAACCTGGCTGGAGGACCGAGAACCCAAAACAGTGCAAGAGGCTGCTGAACTCTCTGACCGCTATGCCAAGAGCAGACCTGCTCTGAGAGCGAATGGGGTGGGCGTGGCAGCGCAGAATGGGAAAAGCGTGCCTCCGGGGCACCTAAAACCCTCACTGCCTCTACCAAAACCAGTTAGCCCCAGGTTTCAGAGAAAAGATTTCTTTGAGAAAAAGGAATGAATGTTGGTTGTGTAAAGAAACTGGGCATACTGCCGGACAGTGTCCCACACGGACGATCAATACGCAAGGTGCTGCTAGGAAGGAAGTGGGTTGTGTGTGTGTCCCTGGAAGCATGCCTGTGAACACATGCACCCAGTCATGGTGAATGGTGTACAGACGCAAGGGTTAAGGGACACAGAGGCATCCCTGACATTAGTAAAAGGGGGGATCTGGTACAGTCTGGTCAGCTTATACCCAATAAATATGTCACCGTACAAGACTTTACTGGTGGGGAGAAAACATTGCCCCTCGCTAGTGTTCTCCTAGACTGGGATGAAACAGGGGGAATGTGCAACAGGTGGCTGTAGCCAAAACCTTAGCAGTGGATGTGATCCTGGGCAACAATCTCAAACGGGGATGGTGTGTACAGTTACCTGTAGCCAAGTGGCAAGGGAAAAGTGTAGTTTCCTGAACCCTACAGAAGCCATTGTGAAAACCACTGGGAGGCTGGTTCCCCTGCCTGTGTCTCCTGATATGGAAATTAATGAGAAGGGGGTAGAAATTTCCACAGTGGCAGTTAACCACACCGCTACAAAAGGTTATGCCGAAGAAGGAGAGGTGACCCATTGTCAGAGGGTTAGGACTGACAGTGATCCTGAGTGCCCTGACGCTAGTGCTAGGGACCCTAGTTTAGAGACAGAAGGGGACCTGTCCCATGCCTTGGGAATGTGTGAGGGGTTTGCAGCTGCTCAGAGAAATGACCCTACTCTAGAGAAGCTGAGGGCTTGAGCAGACTCTGACGGAACACAGGGAGGTGATGGTAGACGTAAGGTTTATTGAGAAAATGGGACTGATATATACTGAGGCTGTGCAGACAGCGGGAGTGGGGCTAGGCAGGCAGCTTGTCATTCCCCAGGGGCATCGTGAGCAGTTGCTCAAGATTGCACATGATATTCCCTTGTCTGGTCATCTGGGAATCGCACGCACTACCAGCGGTTGGCCCAGAATATCTATTGGCCTAACTTCACCCAGCAGGAGAAGGAGTATTGCAGGTCTGGTCACCAGTGCCAAGAAATAGGGAAGGCGGGCAAGAAAACCCAAGCCGCCCTGATTCCATTGCCCATAGTGGAGGAGCCATTCCAGAGGGTGGGAATGGATATTGTGGGGCCTTTAAATACCCCCAGCTCCTCAGGGAAAAGATTCATCCTGACTGTGGTGGATTATGCCACCCAGTACCCAGAGACAGTCGCCCTATCCTCACTGAGGAAGAGACAAAGTGGCAGATGCCTTATTTGGGATTTTCTCCCATGCTGGGTTACCGCAGGAGGTTGGGGTGGTGCAGAGATGCACGACACCGTATCACCCACAAGCCAATGGGCTTGTGAAAAGATTCAATGGTACCCTGAAGTCAATGCTCCGGGCGCTTGCTGAACAGCATGGGAGGGACTGGAGAGATACCTTCCCCACCTGTTTGCATACAGGGAGGTGCCCAAGAATCGACAGGATTTTCCCCCTTCGAACTCTTATATGGACGCCGGGTACGTGGGCCCCTAGACTTGATCTGGGAGGACTGGGAAGGCAAGCATGCCACCCAGAGAACTCCCACATTATGTCCTTTAGGTTTCGGGAAAGGCTGAAGGAGCTTATGGGGACAGCCCAGAGCAACCTGGCAGCTGCCCAACAGAAACAAAAAGTGTAGTATGACCGCAGAGCCAGAGCTTGCTTGTACGTGGTGGGTCAGGATGTCATGGTCCTTATTCCGGTCAGGAAAGACAAGCTGCAGACTGAGTGGGCAGGACCGTAGAAAGTAGTTAGGAAGGTAAATGATGGAACTATATTATAGAGTTACCTGACAGAAGACAGACAGAAAGGATGCACCATGTCAACATGATGAAGCCATATGCAAATAGGGCTGACATGGTGTTTGCAGTGTGTAGTCCTGGGGAGGGGATGGACAAAGGAGAACCCCTTCTGGACTTGCTGGAAGAAAGTAAGCAGAAGTCCTCTGTGGAGGCAGTTAAATTGTCTCCCAAGCTGAACCTGGACAAGATCCAGGAAGTAAGACAGGTTTTAGCAGACTTTGCCCCCTTGTTTAGCGCCAAGCCTGGACTAACCCCCTTAGCGACGCACAATGTGGAGACAGGGACACAGATGTCCACACGGCAGACAGCATATCGGGTGTCAGAGGCTGTCCAAAAGGACATTAGGAGGGAAGTGGAGGAGATGCTGGATTTAGGGGTAATTCAGAGATCCCACAGCCCCTGGGCCTCACCTGTAGTCCTTGTGCCCAAGCCAGATGGCTCTACTGGTTTCTGTGTAGACTATCGTGGACTGAATGCAGTCACGAAGTCAGACGCCCACCCGATGCCTGGACGGACGAACTCCTGGACAAGCTGGGAGGGGCGACCTACCTTACGACCACTGACCTGACCAAGGGGTATTGGCATGTAGAGTTGACGGACAGAGCTAGGGAGAGGTCGGCCTTCCTCACTCCGATAGGCTTATTTGAATTTAAAGTAATGCCTTTCAGAATGAAGAATGCCCTGACCACTTTCCAAAGGTTGGTGAACCAGGTGTTAAATGGTGCTGAGGAGTACGCCGTGGTGCACCTGGATGACAATGCCATCTTTAGTGTCAGCTGGGAGGAACACCTGTCCCACCTTAGGGAAGTGCTGGGCAGGATACAGTGGGCTGGGCTCACTGTCAAAGCTGAGAAGTGCCAGGTGGCCATGGGAGTGGCATACTTCGGGCATGTGATAGGCCGGGGACAGCTCCGTCCTAACCAAATAAAAACAGAGGTGATCCAAGAGTGGCCCAGACCAGAAACGCAGAAGCAGGTCAGGAGTTTTCTTGGAACAGCAGGGTACTATAGAAAATTTGTACCCAATTACAGTGCCCTGGCTGCTCCCCTATCTGACCTGGTAAAGAAAAGGATGCCAAAAAAAATTACCTGGGGGCCAGCCTGTGAAGAAGCCTTTACCAGATTGAAGGAGGCACTGGCCAGTGCTCCTGTTTTGACAAGTCCTGACTGTAGCAGACCCTTTATAGTTCAGACTGACATCTCAGACGTGGGTATTGGGGCAGTACTGAGTCAGACATCCAACCAAGGGAAAGATCACCCAGTAGCGTACCTGAGTAAAACGTTACTTCCCAGGGAGCAGGCATACTCTACAGTGGAAAAAGAGTGTCTTGCCATAGTGTGGGCCCTAAAGAAGTTGGCGCCATACTTGTATGGGCAGCATTTTGAGGTACAAACTGACCACAACCCCCTGGTTTGGCTGACGCAAATGGGGAAGAATAATGGTAGATTGTTAAGATGGAGTCTTGCTTGGCAAGGGTATGATAAGACAATGTTACATAGGGCTGGAGTGAAAAACCAGAACTCAGATGGGTTGTCTCGCGTCTATGAGGAGTGAACTGAATTGGGAAGCTTATCCCATGCAGGGGATAGAGCCCCCAAATTCAGTCTAGGTAGGGAGGACTGTGACACTTGGACAGCTGGTTCTGATTACTCTACGATTTTTGTAATATAAAAATGTGTTATCGAGTGTTTCTCATGAGACATGCCGAGACAGCCTGTGGGATGATTTCTCCCCCAGGTTTCACTTCAAAAGACAGGATATGTTAAACAGCAGATCTCTGTGATGGGATTAACTTTCAAGAACTCGCATTTTATAGCCTTATTTAGGATCTGGGTTGTTTGAAGCCAAGACCTGAAATATTCATTTTATGATGTCCTCATGAAGATAAGTTAATTGACTGGTGTCACAAAGCATATTACACCTCAGTGAGATCTGGCAGGGAGTCATAAAAAGTTCTTTGATGTCCTTGAGACAGGAAACTGCTCATGGATGAAAGAAGATACTGGAAAATCACAGACTTGATTGGGAAGTCACATGGGGAAATTAGTTTTTTGCTGATGTCACCTTAGTTAATTTACCTTCTGAATGATAAGACATCCTGTTTTGTATAATTTTTATATTCTGTCAGGGAGGAGCTAGGTAACCTCATGCAAAGAGGTTGGCAAAGCGAGTTTTAGACAGTATTCTGTTTTCCACTTAGGGATATACATGTTTGAACTCGGAAAAAGCAACATTAGGCACTGTTAGAAAGTATACATTAGAAAGACAAGTCTAAGTGTACTGTGGTAGGAGATTTTGTTTGTATTTATAACCTTGTTTTTTTAAGTGATTGTATGGTTTTGTGATACATTGTTCTGTATTTTACATTTGTATCTAATTTTAAGTAAACATCTAATTTTAAAGAGACTACTTGGTGTGCCTTTGAAATTCTTTTTTTGACAAGTGAAGCATATATGGTTAAAGTTGACACTGCGCAAAGCTTACTGGTTTACCAAACTGGGAAAAGGTAAGAGTTTATCTGAGATCTTTACTAGAGTTTTTAAGGGTTCATTTTGTACACCTAGTTAGGTGCCCACAGGCAAAAGATATCTGGCATTTCCCCGAAGAGCAGAATTATCTGAGCCTGTACATTGGGTATGCTAGCAAGAGGTTCAGTTTGAATCCTTCCAGAACTTGACACCAAAGGTTGATTCGAACCCACAAAACAGACAGGAGGGTTACCCTGTTCTGCTCCTGTTCACAATACTGCACTTGGAGGGTGGCACTGTGGGAGCAGAGGGCCTGACCTGCTGAGTGGGTTTGTGACAAGAACTATGGGCACTCGCACTCCTTTGCTAGGTTTTCTCACCCTTACCCTCCTGGTTCAAATCTCCCCCCGACCTGAGCGCCCGCCCACTACATCAGGCACCTCACACCCAAGTTACCCCAGTATGACTGAGCACCCCCACCCTGAATGCACCCCTAACTCCCCAGCACCCATCCCCTGCCTACAGCCCCACTCACCCTGCCCTCTCGGGCCCACCTTGGACCTACCTGTTCCCTGCCATACCAACCCTCCGTGCTCTACCTATCCCCTGCACCCTTATCACCAGGTCCTCGCCAGGGCGCCGAACCAAGGGTCCCTGCCGCCACTATCCCCTAATCAGAATAATCACATTGCTACTCTTACTGTCTGGGAATGTACACCCCAATCCTGGACCTTTATCTGCCAGCCCGCCCAAATCCTGTACTACTACCAGTCTCCGCCTTGCATCCCTTAACATATGTAGCCTTCTAAAGAAAACTGCTGCTCTCCAGTGCTGGGTCACCCAGCATCAACCTGATATTCTTGCTCTGGTAGAGAATCGGCTCTCTAAGTCCACCCCTGACTCCGCTATCTCCCTCCCTCCCTGGATATACCTTATTCACGGAAGACCACGTAGGCAAACGCGGTGGTGGATGTGCTATATTCATGCAGGACACCCTAATAGGTCATGCACTCCCTGCACCAAAACTTGACTATGGTGCCCAAGCCCTCATGCTAAAAGTTATCCCTGACCCTGCCAGAGGCCCTCTTTTTCTCAATGTCTCCTACATACCTCCTAGGAATCAGAACTCAGCAGTCCAGTCCCTCATTGACTACCTCACATCCCTCCCGCACAAAGTCGAGCAAGTCATCCTTGGTGATCTCAATGTTAGCTGGCTTGCTTCTGCCACCTCCCAAACCAGGGACTCCTTCGCTGCCCTGGATATGTTCCAACTAGTGTCACAGCCCACCAGGTTCAACCGATCCAGTGGAACCAACACCCTCCTAGATGTTATCTTATCAAACAGCCCCTTTAAAATCTGGGACATCACTGTCCTCCCCGACTCACTTAGTGATCACCCCCAGTCATCTGTTACAGGTCATCCTCCTCTCCAAAACCAGTGTCCCAGGCCACACTGCGCCGGCGGCTACGCCCTGGTGGCCTAAAAAAGTTGAAACAGCACCTAGCCCAGCTAGACTGGTCCCCTATCTAACATGTCCCAGATATCGACTCAGCTCTTGACTTCACAAGAGCCTTCTGCAAGGCCTGTGACCTCTTCACCCCCCCACCAGGATCCGTGCAAAGAACCGGAACACCCCTTCCCTCATCCAGAAACTTAAGAGCAGGGATAATCTCTGGCGAATCGCTGTAGATTCAGGCAATCCATCTGACAGACAAGCCTGCAACGTAGAGTGCAATAAGTGCACCTGGGCCATCAGATGGGCCAAGGTGGAGCACTACCAGGCCACCCTCACCTCCACCTGGAGCTCGGCCTGGACCTTCTGGGATAGCGTGAAAGAACTAAATGGGAAGACCAGCTCCCCTCCACCATCTCAGCTCACCATCGATGGCGCTACCTCCTCTGATCCACTACCTATAGCCGACTGCCTCATCACCACTTTCGCTGATCTAAGCTCTGTCCTCCCTAGCAGCTTTTTTGATCCAATCCCCTCCTCACTCCCTCCTGCCCTGCATCGCCCCCCTTTCTACCTGCGCACCCTATCCTCCCATGAAGTCAGGCCACACCTGCTAAAAGCTCTTGGTAGTAATAACCCTAACAGCGACCCCCTCGACTACAGGATCCTCCGCCTGGTCCTGGACATTGTCCTAGTCCCCCTGACAGACCTACACAACCGGTCCCTATGCCTTGGACAGTTCCCCAATGCATGGAAAACTGCTGAAATCACTCCAATACACAAGAGCGGTGATCTATCCTCCCCCAGCAACTATCGGCCAATCTCCATCCTCCCCCCACTCTCCAAAGCTCTCGAAAAAGTGGTGTCTATCCAACTATCTGAGTACTTGGCTAAGTATGACATTATGTGCACGGAGCAGCACGGCTTCCACCCAGGACACAGTACAACCACTGCTCTCCTGGAGTGCTCCCAATACCTGCACTCTGCTCTCGACTCCGGCAACCTGGCTGGTGCAGTGTTAATTGACCTCTCCAAGGCCTTTGACACTGTGTCACCCCCTCCTACCCAACTCTCTCCACCAACTCGGTTTCTCTGCTGGTCCCCTTGCCTGGTTTTCCAGCTAACTCTCTGCTAGATCCTAGCATGTAAAAATCAACGGGTCCCTCTCCAACATGCGACCCGTTAGCTCTGGGGTCCCACAGGGCTCAATCCTGGTCCCATTCTCTTCAGTCTCCACCTCAACACTCTCCCCAGCTCCTGCAATAGCAAGATGCTCCTCTATGCAGATGATGCAGTTCTGTTTGCCTCACACCCAGATCCCTACACTGTCCAATCATCCCTTCAGCACACCTACAACCAAACAGAAAGGTGGTTTCTTGATCACAGACTAGTCATAAACCTTAAGAAAACCAAATCAATGCTCTTCTCTCACCACCAAAATAAAGACAGAAGTGCCCCCCTCCTGATTACCCCTAACTCTCAGCTCCCATTAGAGCAAGTGCCCACATACAAATACCTAGGCATCACTTTCGATACTGCCCTGACCTTCCACACCCACATCGATGTTCTTTCCTTGTCCATAAACTCTCGGATTGGCCTACTTTACCGCCATAGAGATTGCCTGCCCCTCGCTGCCCTCCGGCTGGCCATCACCTCCTCCGTCCTGTCCCTAGTGGACTATGGCTTACCCATCTATGCTGCAGCTGATAACACTACCCTCTCTAAAATCCAGCTCTAAGGCCTGTAGGCTCTTGATCGGAACCTCTAGCTGCAACCACACCTGCCTGCTCTATTCCTCCGCTGACCTGCTCAACTTCGAGGAATATCTGCAGTATCAGACCTTCCTTCTTGCTAAGAAATCCCTGCTCGAACTCTCCCTCCCCGGAGTCTCTGCCTCCCTACCATGGTCATCCTCATCCGTTTCCATCTGCAGCTCTGTTAAAGCTACCTTCAAAGTGCCCAGATCCAAGACCTCCCTCGCCCAGAGGTCATTCTTTTATCGAGCCTCTGGCCTGGTTCAACTCCCTCCCTACCTGCATCACCAACACTGCCAAACTTGGTCCCTTCAAAACCGCTCTGCAGAACCAGCTCTTTAATGTCCACTGCTGTAGGTGCAACTAACCCTGCCCCCCAATCCTACTGCAGGACCTTTCCCTGCCTGGCCCCCTTAATCTCGACAAGGTCCCCTAGATTGCCGATCCATCTTTCTCCCTACCCCTTTTTACCTACCCCCTTAGGTTTATACAAGGATGTATTCCACTGCAACGCCAGTGAAACTGTACATCTTTGACTGTAAATCCGTATTTTATACCAACATGTAACTAAGTGTATTCTGTGTTCAATGTCTGCACCTGTAATGTTGTCTAATGTATCTGCACAATGTTTTTTGTCTTGCCCTGTCTGCGACGAGGTGCCTTTGTAAATGAGTCTCTGACTCAAAGGTCGTAAATCTGACTTGTTCAAATAAATAAATAAAATAAAGAACACATGCGATACACAGCTGACAACAAGCTGGAAGCAGCAACGGTGCAGAAGAAAAATTACTTATCATAGTAATATAGTTTCTTCCAAGGGATCCCTCACTATGCTTACTAGCGCATTCAGCCTGCAGGTCTGAGCTGCCTCGGAGCTTAGAATTTCATGCTAACGAGAGAATGTTAGAATGAAATTCAAAACTCTGCTGTGTGTTCATGCTCTCCCCAACATTCTAATGGTAGATTTATGAGCGCTATATTAGCTAAACCTACACAAAAACAGAAAACCTAACAAAATGTTCAGTCCCTGCTGGGACAAAAACATTACAGGCCAAAAACTGCAAGAAAAACACCCAAACTTTAATTGTAGGCAATGCACAAAGAATGCTCAAGTGAAGTAAAGACAAAAAGAGAACTGACTCTTATAGAACCTTTCCCAGGTTCTGGAAGGGGAGGTGGGGAGGTAGGGTGTGTTTGTTAAGCATAGTGAGGAATCCCTTGGAAGAAATAATATTACTATAATCATTTTTTTTTTCCAACCCCAGGAATCCCTCACTATGCTTACTAGTGCATTCAGGCCAAAAACTGCAACAAAAGCACCAAAAATTAAATTGTAGACAATGCATAAAGAATGCTCAAGTGAAGTAAAGACAAACAGAGAACTGATTCTTGTAGAACCTTTCCCAAGTTCTGGAAGGTGAGGCAGGTTGGGTTTATTAAGTGTAGTACGGGATCCCTCGGAAGAAACAATATTACTATGGTAAGTAATTTTTGCTTCAAACTCCAGAATTCCTCATTATGCTTGCTATTGCAGACTACAGAGTAGTACCTTGGGAGGTGGAGTACAGAACCTCTCTAGGGAAAAGGTTTTGCAAGACAGCAGTGCCAAATCTAGCATCCCTCCAGGATTGTATGTCCAGACTATTGTGCCTTGTGAATGTGTGTACTGTTTTGCAGGTAGCTGCTTTACAAATTTATAGCAAGGGGACGTCTCTTGCAGCTGCCACAGAGGCAGCAGAAGTGCCACATGTGGAATGTGCTTGGAGGCCTTGCGGTAGTAACTTGCCCTTTTTGATGTAACACAGTGGGATGCAGGAGACCATCCAATGAGCAACTGTTTACTTGGAAGCTGGCTTACCTTTTCCAACTTCACCATGTGTGAAAACAATTGTGAACAGGAGGACAGGACTTCTTTAGTATGGTCCAGGTATTAACTGGGCACACTCCTGACATCCAGGCTGTGGAGCTTCTGTTCTCCAAAGCTGGATTCTGCTGTAAAGAAAGAACATTGAAAGGGTAATGGACTGGTTCAGGTGAAATTCAGGCAACACTCTGGGAAGGAATGTTTTGTTTGTTCTTAGGACTACCTTGTCCCTGTGAAGGATGATATAATTTGGGTCTGTAAAGAGAACCTGCAGCTTGTAAACCCTTCTGGCAGAAATCATAGTCATGAGGAAGACTGTTTTACAAGTGACATACTTTAAAGCAACAGTAGCCATGGGCTTGAAAGGAGGGTCCATGAGCTCAGCAATGCACAGGTTCAAATCCCATGGAGGGAATGGGTCCCTGACAGGGGATGCAGGTGCAGAGGCCCTTTAAAGAACTTTCTGAAAATGGGGTGTGAAGCCACTGTTTTCTCTTTACCTGCTGAAACATAAGCTGACACTGTGCCAGATGTACCTTAAGAGTTGAGGGCTTGTGGCCCAGGGACTGAAGGTGGACTAGGTAGTCCAAGAATGTGGGCAGATCTGCTTGTAAGGACTGAGCTGCTTAGGAACATGCCACAGAGGGAACTAAAGTTTTCCTTGTTGTTGTACTCCTGGTAACCCGGAAGACCTGCAAAACCTTTTCAGAAAGGTAAAAGTCAAAGAACTCCAGTTCTACAAAAAACATGCCTTGAGGTGCAGAGACCCGAGGCCTGGGAAGGTTATCCTGCCTGGAGACATGGTTAGCATGTTGTGCCTCAGTGAGAGGCAGACGAGATGCTTGATGGTGAGGGCCAGGAGTGGGGAGTACCAAACCTGCCTGGCCCATTCTGGGCTCTTAGGATCATGGTTGTAGACTGGTTCCTCAGCTTCATGAGCACTCTCAGCAAGAGATGGAGGGATGGAAGGCATATGAGAGCCTGTCTGTCCAGTCTAGAGTCAAGGCATTTGAGGGGACGAGCCCCCAGCCAGAGACCTGCAACAAAACAGAGGAAACTGGTGATTCTCCCAGGATGCAAACAGGTCTATTTCTGGTGTACCCCACCTTCTGGATGCCGATGTCAGCCCCTGCTGGTTCATGGCCCATTCCTGATTTCCCTGACTGATCATGCTCAAAGTGTTAGTACAATGCCTTTCCTGGTAGGTGTACTGCAGACAGCTGCATTCTCAGGGCATATTTCAAGTTATACATCTTCATGGCTTCCAAGCCTAGCTTGGATGCTCTTGTTCCTCCCTGTTTGCTGATGTAGTACATTGCTGTGGTGTTGACTGTTCTAACCTGTACAGAATGACCAATGATCTGGGAGGAATACGCCTGCATTGCCAGGAACGCTGTGCTGTGTTCAGGAGATATATGTGATCTAGCGCCTCCTGTGTACTCCATGTGCCACTCATAGTTAAAACCTCCAGGTGGACATCCCAACCTAGGAGGGAGGCATCTGCTGTGGGAATGACTATAGGAAATTGCTGGAGGAAGGGAATCCTCTCTATGAGGTTGCATTCCCACTTCCACCAGTTCAGTGTCTCTAAACAGGCTCTTGTGACAGAGGCACCAATTTGGATAGAGTGCCCTACCTCTGAGACCAGTGGTCCCCTAGGTGATATCTGATATCTCATCTGGAATCTGGCACCTGGTACCACTGATGTGAAGCAGGCCATCTGACCCAATAACATATGAAAAAAAACCCTGCAGATCTTGGCTGGCCTGCTATGAATGATTTTGTACCTGAAATCAGATTTGCTACCCTTGTCAGAGGAAGAAAAGCTTTCCCTTGCAGGGTATCCAGCTCTGTACCAATGAAGCCCAGAACTTGCACTGGTTCTGTCTGGGACTTTGAAAGTTTATGAGGAAGCCCAAAGCCTCCAAAGGGCTTTGGGTTGGCAATATAGAGGTGCTTGCTGTGTGTGTGTGTGTTTTTAATCAGGTAAGGAAAAACCACCAATCCTGTCTTCTCAAATGTGCTGCCATCATAGCTAAGCACTTGTGAATACCCATGGAGATAAGGTGAGACCGGATGAAAGGGCTAGTGACAGTCCCTTAACCTGACCTTAAGATATTTTCCTCAGGCCTTTTATGCATTTTTCTTTAGGGCTAGGAAGTATCTGGAATAATGTCCCTTGCCATGTTGCCGCTGATACTTGTCCCACTGTGTGTATATGCAGCAATTTCTTCACCCCAGCTCCAGCAGAATAATTTTTTTGCTGGGATGTGAAATTGAAAAAAAACTTTTGGGTCCTGTAGTTTTGGAAATCCTCTGAATTGCAAAGTCACACCCTGGCTCGCTGCCTCTAGAATGCAAGTAGTGAACCAGTCTTGGCTCTGTTTTGCCTGGGGTTCAAGTGCTGGTGCTGTTAACAGCTCACCTAAATCCCCTTCTCCTCTGCCCCTATAACTATAACCGGTCCTTTGTGGGGATAGTCATAGGAGCATAAAGAGGACAGCAGTATCCTCTACCCTCTTGTAGGTGGTTTTATACTCATCCACCATTTTTATGAAAGCCTTTATATTGCTATCAAATGGAATTTTCCCCAGAGAGTAAAACCTATATAGCATTTGTCCGAATGTCCTGGGACAGATTTGTAGTTCTAAGCCAGGCAACCCTGCCTAGGGACACTGCATGGGCCTTAACCCTGCATGCAGCCTCCTTCGTGTACACTGCCATATGGAAATGGGAATGTTGTGGCCTGTATGGCTGATTTTGCCGTGCCAGCCATATCCTGTGCCAAGTCTCCGGTACCTTTTGCTCAGAGCCCAAATGGAGTTCCATAAGGCTCTCTGGTAATGAGTTGTGTAGGCAAGCTGAGCTGCCTGCCTTAGGAGCAGGGAAGCTGAAGTATATTCTTTTTTTTTTTGCATCCAGTTTCCTGGGATTTTTTCCAGGAGGCTGGAAGGATAAAAGGGCACTTTGGCACTGTCCCAGGTGGCATTTTGGACCATTTCCTCATGATCAGGGTGAGAATACAGGTACCCAGAAACCCTGTTTGTCAACTAATATTTACTTATTTAATTAATTTTTAAACTATGCCAGCAGCTGAGGTGGGTGCCAACATGAATGTAAAAGTGACTTTCCTGAGGGATTTATGGTTGGGAAGCATCAACCCCTTAGTGGGGGATAAACCCATCATATCCATGAATTCAACCCCCTCCTCCTCCTCCCCATCCGTATCCATTTCATGTGAGGAAAAACTGGGGGTATTGACCATATGTCTCACAAAGGTACAGTGGGAGGTATAGTCATCTGACAGTCTTGGAAGCGAGTCAAATTCTTGCGCAGGAGAGCCACCTAGGTATATCGTTCTCCCTCTTCTTCATAAAAACACTTAACTCCTCCGCGGGCACTGGGAATGGAAAGGGGAGGGGGCAGGCAAAGTACTGAAAGTCCCTGGAACAATTGCCATGCCTCAGCAATGTCCTCCAAGGACGGCATTTTATTTTTATCCACTGGCGACTTCTTTCCTTTTGCAGGAGGAGAGACAGCTACTTTTTCTTTGGGGGGGGGGGGCATATACCATCTCTGGTGCTTGCACCGAGGTCTTAGTCATGTCCTTTCTTGAGGGCATTTTATTTTCATCCACTGGTGGCTCCTTTCCTTCTTCAGGAGGATGGTCAGTGACATGTTTATTTCTCTTGCCTTTTTTTTTTTTTTTAAAGCACGCACCAACTCCCATGCCTGCTCAAACTCAGTTCAGGGCTCCACGGTTCAGACACCCTGACTTCTGAACCACCTTTAGCATCTTTATGGCAGACTGAGAAGCCAAAATGACTTTTTTTTTAAGCCCTTTTGAGACAAACTTCAACAAATAAAGATGTAATTTGAACCCAGGTACTTTAAGTCCAACGTCCAACTTGTGGCACTTTGCCATTGCCATGAGTTGGAAACAAAGTTCACAAATTTAAAGCCTGTAGGTTCCCTCTTCTTTCGGGCCAGTCAGTCATGCCAAACACTGTTAAACCAGGGAAGTGTAAATAAAGCTACAAACCTTCCGAAGCCTAAAACTAGGACATGCCACCATAATTTGGAAATAAATAAATAATCCACCCCCTTTTTTTTTTTTGAGACACTGGTTACACGGAAGATGTCAGTTCTTTTGCAACTGTGCTATCCAACACCAACAGGAAAAAAAAATCTACCCAAGCAAATGCACTAGGATTAGGACAAATGACATCAATACATGGACCTGAGACTAAACAAACATTTACAGACCAAAACTGAGCAACAAACACGTATAACAGATGTTTAGATGTTACTGAGTCTGAGATGTAGATGGTGTGGATTGTTCAGTTGTACTAGTTGAAGTTCCTTCGAAGGGATATTTTTGAGAGGTATGTATTTTATGAAGGATAGCCTTGTTCTGCAGTTTGTCGTAAAAATCAGAACAGGAGTAATTGAAATCGCTTTAAGGATCAACATTGCTTTAAAGGTCGACATTTTGAGATTTGTCTTTTCTTCTGTCCACAACTTGCTGGCAAGAGAGAACACCCTCTCTACTGAAGCAATGGTTCCAGGTAGAGATAATGCAAACTCATCTACAGGTTAAATGTTTTTATCGGAGATTTCTTTTGTTATGAAGCACTCGAAGATCTCCAACCATCTCGCTGATGGTTCAGTCTTGCTGCTGTTGCACTCTGAGACTTTGGTGGGATTAGAATAGGACTTAACATATGACAGTTCACCAAATAATGTGCAGTCATCGAGAGGCAGGTTTGTGTGCAAAGTGACAAAGGTGAGGCACTCCTCTGCAGATTCTCAGTCTGGAGTTTGCTTCAAGAGGACCTAGGAGAAAATTCTACACTGTTTCAGCGAGTCCCATTTCTCCAAATACTTCACACAGGTGTCGTAAAAAATATCCACATGGTTGAGGAATTCTGTGGAGTCCACAATACCTTTGTCAGATAACTTCCTCAACACTCCCTTTGACTTGAAGCGCTCTTGTCTTCATTCTTGCAGTCTGTTTTTGAGACTTTGCAACTCTTTGGCTGCCTCAACAGCTGTATAAAGTTTTTGTTCCAATCTTTTGGTAACTGAGTTGAAGAGTGTCAGCTGACCATTCAGAAACCACAGCCAAAGCTCAGAAGCTGGCTCCTCAAAGAACTTTTGCAGGGTTGTAGGGCACTTTTCCTGCGACATGAAGTATGACTTCAGACCCTCATAAATTTGCAGGATGCGTTCAACAGCCGGAGGCAGCAATAGCCAACAAGTGTTGCTATGTCCCAGGACATCCTTATAGCAAACTTCAATGAAGTTGTAAAACTCCTTCATTTCTTGCACTTGGACTGTGTACATGTGAAAAATACTTGTAAATTTTCTCAACTATGCATTCCACATCAATGAGCAACATGTCAACAGCAGTTTGCATGGCACTGTGCACTATATGAGCAGTACAACCAATGCCATGAATCTCTCATCCTGTGAGAGCTTTCATCTTGTACCAAACATTGCCTTTTCCAGTTCAAGCAGCCCTTCCAAAGTTTGTCTTGGTGTTATCCGCACAGAAGACAATGCACTTCTTCTCAGTGTTTTCCTTTCTCAGTGCTGTGATAAGGAAATCCACAAGTGTTTCTGCCTTTTCCTCTGGCAGATCGGTGAACTCCAGTGTAACTGTTTGAATGCCACTGACAGGACTGAAGTATCGCACAAGAATTAGAACCATCCTGATGTGCGTGTGGTTAAATGTGTCCATGGCAGCACTCAGGGATGTCACTTCTGTCACTTCAGCTCTGATTTCTTCCTGAGAAAAAGCAGCCAGTATGCCAGTAACAATCATTTTGGTTTTAGTATAGGCTGAACTAAACTTGGGCTCAAACATCATCTTCATCAACTTTGTGGTGCAATCCATTGACTTGAAGCTTTGCAAATGCACAATACAATGATGGGCCCAAGTGCCCTCCTTTGCTGCCAGGACAAGGTGACTGTCACTTGCCTGTTCGCTTTTAAAAACTTGGTGAATGAAAAGCTAGAACTTAGTGCTACTAGAGCCTTTTTATGATTAGCTGTTTTGATGTGAGTGGTTATGTCTGTTTTCCCTCCATGACTAATGGAGAACTGTGAGTTGCACTGCTTGCAGAACACTTCTGTGTTTGACTTCTTCTCAAGACATGGATATTCTTTTTGCAAGTCTTCATTAAAAGTACTCTTCATTTTCCCCATAGTGTTCTTATTTCAAGATCTTCTAGACACTTTAAAATTAAGTCTGTTTTCCTCCTCTGACGACTTTTTCACACCTCTGTTTTCTGTGAGGCTGCAGAGCTGTGTATCTTCTGAAAGAGACACCGCACTCTTACCTGTAGTGTACTTCTTCTCTAGACTTTAAAATTAAGTTGGTCTTCCTCAGACATCTCTTTCTTCCTCACACCTCCTCGCTTTAAACTTTGTGAGCTGCAGAGCAGGAGCCACTGACTGACTGCACTGTCACCTGTCAAATAAAAAGCAGGAACAGTGCAGCAGAGAGTAGGAAGCAGGTGGAAGTTGCCATGCTGCAAGTGCTGAGGTCGGCTCTGGTCAAGCTGGAGCAGCACCACGGTGGTGCTGAAATGTAACTGTCATCAGATCAGAAACACAAAGGGAATGCCGTGCGGCTTCCAAAGCTGCAGCAGAGATACGGACCACGGATTGATTCCAACTCCAGACATAAACATATTAAGTACCTTGAGTCAAGCAAAGTGCCCACACACAGTCAGCGACAGAAACCCAGCTGGACTGACTGACATCCACATATTTAATTCCTGAATGTGACCCTCACCCAGCCCCCCACCCCATGTCACTGATTGATCCCCACAAGGCAAGGCTGTGCTGCACAAAATAATACTGTCAATTTCTTAGAGCTTACACTATCTTTTGGAGCTTAAAAGCTGGTTTTCTGCTGAGCCCTCTGACTGAGACATCCTCCTTGTGTCACTCGCACATTTCCTCTGCCATCTCAGACAGTCAAGGCTGCACATTTCATTCCTCCCCCCAGTGTGATCAAATACATTTTGCCCCTTGCTTCATCCAGCCAGCACCCCCCCCCGTAACACCCAGTGTTTGCACTGAAGTGTAGGCAGTCGTACTGATTATAATAAGAAGTTAAATTCTGTTTGGAATTGCAACAGACACAAAGAGAAGCAAACTTGTTTTGAAATTGTGTTTCACTGTTTCCACTGCTTGCTCCACCGACAGCCACTCCCCTCCCAACCTGCTCACACACTAACCTCCTTTGTTGACTGTTGTTCATCATCGACTCCCCCCACCATCACTGCATGCTGCACCGGACTGTTGTCACATGAGCCTGGTCTGGCTTGGACCATGATACCTAGTGAGTTCACTGCTGCCGATCTCTGTCTTGGTGTCCCCGTATCTCAGCTGTTGGCAGGCAGTCCCGAGGACCACACTGTTGCGCTTGCTCGCAAACCCAACCATGTCTAACACAGGAAGAGGAAGAGGCTAGGGTCCCGCTGATGCTGACCTGCTTGCCTGAGTGACTACCCCAGCGTTTTCCCGTTATGGCACAACGTAGATGCAGCAGGAGCAGAGAAAAATGTGTCCAGTTCAAGCAGCGCCACAGTGGTGCAGAAATGTCACTCAGATAGCACATGGGACAAAACTAGGACAAGTACACAAAACCTAGACAAAAGTAATATTTGCCAAAACTTATGAGGACACCGGGACATACTGCCTAAAAACAGTACTGTCCTCTGAAAATTAGGATGGTTGATAGCTTTAAAGGACAATTAAACAAGTAATTTTGGGGGGTAAATCAAATCGCAAATGCTCCAGTCTACTATCACAATAAGGGATGCTGATTTTCCTACAGGTATTAGTTACCTGCAATTTTCTCATTTAAGCAGTTTTCCTGAGTGAGCAAAAGTTCACCAAAATGTAAACAAACCCCTGATTCTCTCCGATCCAAGCTGCAGCTTGGCTCACAAAATGGCAAGGACGTGCTGTATATGATGATGTCATCAGAGAAACTCCACTCCAATTCTTTCATTGAAACCTATGGGTACTGCTTTTAAATGTTGGATACTGCCACTATATGTAGATATAAGCATATGTATTGATACTTGGCTTATGCATCATGTATCATGCAAGAGGCTGATCTTACTTTTTATCCCGTCCAATATGTCGACAATAAAAATGTTAAACAGTACCGGTCCAAGCACAGAGCCCTGTGGAAACCCCACTTGTTACAGCTCTGGGCTCCGATAGCTCAACTCCCATGACTACCCTCTGCTGCCTATCCTGTGCCCAACTCTTAACCTAACTAATTAGTTTCCTCCCTGCCCCCAGGTTACACAACTTGCTGGTCAGCCTTCCATGAAGCACCAAGTCAAAGGCCCTGCTGAAGTCCAGGTAAAGGACATCCACTGCATGGCCTTTATCCAGTGCCTGCGTCACCCAATCAAAAAAGTCAACCCGGTTTGTCTGACAGGATCTACTAGAGACAAACCCATGCTGCCTGCTGTCCTGGAGACCATTCTCTTCCAGAAATTTCACCAGCCTCTCCTTGAGGATAGTCTCCATTAGCTTTCCTACAGTGGCGGTAAGGCTCACCAGTCTGTAGTTCCCTGGTTTGTCCCTGGGCCCACTCTTATGGAGGGGCACCACATGCGCCATCCTCCAGTCCCTGGGGACACACCCACCCAGTAGCCAGGGAGGTGTTGAATAAGTCTGTCAGTGGACCCACCAGGACTTCTGCCAACTCTCTCAGGACTCTTGGATGCACTCTGTCCAGCCCTGGTGCCTTATCCACCTTCAGGAACTTAAGGCTCTCCATCACTCTGACTACTGGAACCTCCCATCCGTAACCTCTCCCCCACCCCATACCCACCCCACCCCTTGGGCATGGGCCCTTCTCTCTCCTTGGTAAACACCGAACAGAAGTACTCGTTGAGTATTTCTGCCAGCTCTGTCCCTGTTTCCGCCCATCCTCCGCCATTCTTGACCCTAAGAATCTCATCCTTACTTATTCTCTTCTCCCTTATATACCTGAAGAAATCCTTTCCCCCTTCTCTGATCCCCTGTACTAGCCTCAGTTATCTCGGCGCCTTGGCAGTCCTTACTATTCTACTCTCCTCTCTGGAATTCTTTACGTATTGCTCCCTAGCCTCTTCACGGTTGGATCTTTTATAGTTCATATACACAGACTCCTTTTCCCTTACCCTCTCCACAACCTCCTTATTCATCCATCTCAACTTTTTGATCCAATTTTTTTACTCTAGCTCTTTGCACATGTGCTAGTCACCTCAGCCAGTCCCAGCTTGATGACTGCCCATTTTTGCTCGGTATCCATATGTGGGTGGATGTTAGCTAGGGGTATACTTCCAACCTCGCCAAAGTTTGCCCTTTTGAAGCCCAGAACCTTAGTCTTTGTTGTAACTACTTCCTTTCCTTGATTGAGGGAGAACCACACTGTACGGTGGTTGCTTCCCGACCAGGGGTCCTCCACCCCAACATCTTGGACTTGTTCACCATCTGTTAGGCACCAGGTCCAGAATGTTCCCCTCCCTAGTTGGCTCGGTTACCTTCTGTGTAAGGAAGCCATCCTGGCAGGCCTCCAGGAGGATCTGCTCCCTGGCACATGAGGTAGCCAGGACATTCCAATCTACCCCTGGCAGGCTGAAGTCCCCAACCACCATAGTGATACTTTTGCCACTAAGCCTCCTTATTTGTTCCCCAAGCTCCCTATCAATCTCCTCCTTCTGAGTCAGAGGCCAATACACAACCCCCATTCTAACCTTCTTACTGTGAGCTCTGGAGTTGCACCTATAAGGCTTCTACCCTGCTTTCCGCTGCACATTATCCATTCCCAAACATAGAGAGCCACCCCCCTTTCCCTTTTTCTTTGTCTCTGTGATATAGTTTGAATCCTGGGATAACTAGGTCCCAGTCCTGGTATGGGGTAGCTCATGTCTCAGTGATGGCGGCTACGTCCACCTCCCCTTCCACCATCATTGCCTGCAATTCTACTGTCTTGTTACTCAGGGTCCTGGCATACAGTGAAACCACCCTCCAATGCGATCCCATCCCCTCAGTGCTTTTCCCCTCCCCCAATTCCCCCACTTTTCGAATTCTGCTCCAGCCTACCTAACTATGGGTGGGCCCAAAAGACCCCCTCACCTGGTGGCTGCCCACCCCTTCACCTCCCCCTTACCTAGTTTAAACTGTACTTAGTATGTATGAACTCCCCCAACTTCTGGTTTAGGACCTCTGAGATTACCTTGCTAAGGTGCAACCTATCTGATGTGTACATGTCCTTGTTCTCCCACTTCTTGCCCCAATCCCCCTCCAATCTGTACCCCATTGACACACACCATTCCCCCAGCCATTTGCTGAAATCTGTGATCCTTTGCTTCCTGGCTGTACTAGCTCTTGGTACCAGGAAAATGTCAGAGAAAGCCATCAAACTTCTTTCTTTACTGCATAGTCTTCCCACTTCCCTGAAACTTTCCAGCACCTCTTCTACCCTTCACCCCTCCAGGTCATTTGTGCCCAGGTGCACCACAATGTGGGGTTTCTTCCCTACCCTCTCCACACATCTGCTAATATGCTGACCCACTCCACCTGAAGGCATGCCTGGCATACACTCCACCCATATGAGGCTTTTTCTGGCACCCCTGCCTCCCAATCTTACACCCTTGAGTACTGAATCCCCCAGAATGATGACTCTCCCTCCTTTGTCCTTTTAACCCTCCACATGCTTGCCTTTCCTCTGCCCCTGACTCGACCCCCCTTCCCCTGCTTCCATGCCTATGGACCCCTGTGCCTCATCTGAGCCTTGCTTTTCCCTTATCCTTTGCCCCCCAACTCGTTTCTAATTCCCTGTCCAGTCTATCCAATTCCTCTCACTTGCCATTCCCATCTGCTCTTCCTCCCACTTCCTGTATCTGCTACACCTCTTTACCATAAACCCCCCACCACTAGCTCCCATGTCCTACCCTGAACCATGCTTTTTCCTTTCTTACACCCCACCCCCCGTACTTTTCTTGCCTGGGCTGGCTGATGTACACACTGTCCATTCTCTACCTGCCCCATCCACTCCTCTTCTGTAACTGCTGCTCTGCGTCCTACTGCCACCCCCTCACCTCTGCTGCTGTCTGATCCACTGATCTAGCCTCCCTCCTCTCTGCTGTCTCCCCTACCCTTCCCACTACCCTCATCATCAACCTTCCCTGTGACTGCCCCCCCCCGCTCCTCCAGGCTAGTCAACACTAAAAACCTGTTCCTATACTCATTCCCTATTTTCCAATCTACCCCTGCCGCACCTCCGACTTCTGTCCCTGCTCTGCCCCTGTTCCTGTCTTCCCCCGATACCGGACCACCTTCCAGTCGTCTGCTCCTGTTCTCAGCTGCTCCCGAATGGCTGCTCCATTCGCCTCTCTCTCTCTCTGTTTCTCCCTTTGTTGGACTGCTGCAACTTCTGGGGTATCCCTCAAGTCACCTGGCATCTGGTGTTCCCACAACCCCCCCTTCTACTCATCTCCCATCTTAGCCTTCCAAGCTCCTCCTTTATTTTATTTACTGAATTTAGTAAACCAGGTAAGCCCACTGGGCCTCAGGCAGTCCCTTTTTCAGGGGCGACCCAGGGTTAGTTACATGAATTCAAGCCAGGAAGTACTGCAAAACTGCAGAAACACAGACATGGATCGAAAAATTACAAAGATAGTATAACACTGCGAATCAGCAATTAACATGCATTAGTAACAACAGTCAAGATACATCCTTTCTAAGTTGCCCCATCTGCCTACATACCATACAACTCCCTGCCCTCCATGCAACCCCCCAAGAAGATGGCTGCCACACAACCATTACAACTAACCACCCATCCTGCCTCACCTCCTGCTTTGCTGCCCGCAAACAACCTCCATCCCCATGGCCCACCCCATACCTGCTTTCTCCCCAGTCCCAAGGACCCTCCATAATCCCTGTTCTCCCTTCTAAGTATCAGTCCTGCTCTGAACACCCCCCCTGCTACTATCAAATCAGCTCTCTCCTTTACATATCTACACCCCTGAACCCTTCTATCCCCTTCACAGCATGGCCTGCGGTCCTCTCACGGGCGCCCCCTAGTCCGGACACCACCTCCCTGCCGTAGCACTCATGCTTTGGGGGTCGCTAGGCCAACTGAGTAACAACATGGAGCCTCATGGCCCTATTGGCCCATCGGAGTCTTGTGGTCCACGGTGTCCTCCTTTGTTCACCGCTTCCCTCTGTCGGCTTCCTCCCTCCTCCCCTAGTTCATCCAATACAGTCCCCACAACACAATTTCAATTGTTTCCCATCCCTAAACAGTAGATGCACTGTAAGATATAAGGATGTAAGAAAAAATATTCCCCCCACAAGAGTTCCCTCCACTCCCGCTCAACGGCAGCCTCCTACTGGAGCTGCAGTACAAAAATTGCACCTTTTATATCACTCTAGCTCCACGGCCCTATTGGCCCAGAGTCTCGTGGTCCATGGCATCCTCTATTGTTCACTCCCTCTGCCTCTTTCTGTCCGCTTCCTCCTTCCTCCCTCCCCTAGTACCTGCAATACAGTCCCCACAGCACAATTTAAATTGTTTCCCATCTCTTTCAGGCTTTTCCAAAACTAAACAGTAGATGCACTTCTAAATACAAGAATGCTCTTTCAAACTGCAGAATGCTACAGTATCTAGTGCTCTTTCAAACTGCAGAATGATATTGTTTCTTGTGAAAAGACAAGAGTTTTTTTATAAGTTTACAATGAGCAAATATGAGGTTTCCGACACTAGCGTTTTTCAAACGAGGAGCACTGCACATTTTTTACATCAAGAGGATAGTAAAATCAGTAGATGCTGTGTGATTTCCGGCATTTGGCAAACTGCATTGTTGCCCACTGTCTATACCTAATACCTCGTCGGTAAGGGATGCAAAAAAAAAATTACAATAATCTAACTGCTTCACCTAAGGGAGTGGAAATTTAAGGAACTTTTATTCACGGATGGTGATATGTTTATTAATATTAGTCATTACTATAGTACACATGAGATTTCTGTCCGAGATTCAACAACTTCCATGCCTCTGCTGCTCCCAGCTTGTCTTCAACTCTGTACAGGATGTGTCTGCGATCAACTGTCTGCTTCTGAATAGCGATAAAAAAAGCATTTGTCAATGTCGAATGTTGTTTTGCTGGCATTGGTAGTGCAGGAGTTCGAGAGATGCATAATAGGAATGGCAGTGAAGCAGTTAACTGATGCCAATACCACCCACACCCTGCATAGAGTGACAGGCATTGGGGTGTTCCTTTCGGTCGTCGGCCATAACGCTCGCGCCATTTCACTTCACCCTACCCTGCAGACACCGACAAGTGTCGCGGTGTGCCTTGGAGTCTTCGGGCCTTCGCCCACCCCATTCCATAAGGGAATGCTGGAGACAGGTAGTATAGGAGAATGGGGTGAACTTTGGGGCCGAAGAGTCCAAGGCACACCTCGATGCCTGTCACTGGCTGCAGGGTAGGGGTGGAACAGAATGAGCATTATAGCCGACAATCCCTAGTCACACCCCTGACGCCTGTCAGTCTCTACAGGTTGAGGCGCTACGGTTGGAAACCCTAACGCCCCGGGCGTTTGTTGGTATTTTCACTTCAAATTTTCAACATGTACTTTTTGTGGCCTCACCTCATGAGCAGTGGCACTATCAGCTCATTAGCTGAGGGGTGATTTTCCACAGCGACTGCGCCATTTGGCACCACAGGTGCGAAAACACATTTTGGGCAGGATGTGAAAAATGGCAGCTGTACTATTCATGAGGAGGTGTAAAAAAAGGGCAATGCTGAAAATCTGGAGTCAAAATATGAAAAATTGAAGTCACGAGCGTGCGTAGAAACTGTGCTACGCACGCAACACAATTATTTTGGGGATTGTTTTAACCAAATTTTCAACATAAGCATTTTGGGACCTCCGCTCACGAACAGTGTCACTATGATTTTGTTAATCTGTCCTGAACATTGATTTCCCACAGCGACTGTGCCACTGTGCGCCACAAGTGCGAAAACACATTTTGGGCAGGCTGTACTGTTCATAAGGAGGTGTGAAAAAATGGCGATGTTGAAAATCTGGAGTGAAAATATTAAAAATTGTTGAAGTTACGAGCGTGCGTGGAAACTATGCAATGCACACTTGTAACACAGTCATTTTTTAAAATTTTTTCACCAAATTTGTAAGATAGGTTTTTTGGGGCCCCACCTCATGAACTGTCATTTTGTTAATCGGTCTCGAAAGGTGATTCCATGCAGTGACTGCGAAATGATCTTTCGGGACCAAATAACGAGATGACTGCACATTTGTTCATCAGGTGGGGTCCCAAAAACCCCATGTTGAAAATCAGGAGCCAAAATTCAAAACAACAGCTGAGATATCCACCTTAGTTACCCCCTTTATGCCATTATACAGTTTACTGGCATTTCTCCAGTTCGCGGTCAGCTTTGAAGAGCGCAGATGTGTTCCAGGTCCACCGAAGATTGCAGCACCAACCTCCGGAGGCAAGTATGAGATGAGGGGGTTGTGTGAGGAGATGGGGTGCGCAGAAGGTGGATGTGGGTTGGGGGAGGGGAGGCGTTGTGGACAACAGACAGTTTTCTTTTTTCAGGTAGAAAAAAAATGGACACTGCACTGCAGGACAGTTTTTTTTTTTTACAGGTGAAACAAAACAAATGCTGGGCACACTGGGGTGGGCTCCCTTTGTGTCCCATGATTTTCCGGGGGCTGATGTTGGCAATACTGGTGGGCTCCCAGTGTACCACACAATGAGGGTGGGGCGGGTCCCAGGGCAGGAACATGCCTACGCGGTCAGCTTACTGTGAGCGGCAGCACACTGGGGTGGGCTCCCAGTGTGCCACACAATGTGGGGGGTGGGCCGGACATGCAGACACGGGGATTGCACCCCCGATGTCGGCTTCCTTTGGGGATTGTGTGGCGGCGGCTTCACTGCCATGTTTATTGAAATGTTTCCCCAGGAAAGACACGTCAGGAGGCATGTTATCTGTGCCGCTGCATGACGAGCTTGTCTCTGATTGTAGCGACACTTTTCTTACAAGTTGTGTCCACTTGACATATTCTTGTGTCAGCGCTAGTATGCTGGCTTATTGGAAAGTGAGGGACATACCTACTAAAGCATGCCCTGCATTTGCCAACACTGACACACCTCTGAAATGTGCTACTGCACAAGATGGTGCTTACGTGTGTGCACAAGCCAACATAAAAATAAAAGCTGAGTAACATCACAGTCTCAATGGTGTAGTTGCACAGCACAATTACAGACCCACTAGATGAATAAGCACTACAATTATGACGGGAAACTGAAGATCAGGAAAAAAGAAAATTAAAAAAGGTTAAAGAAATACACCCCAAAAGGACATATTTGTTTACAATATAAATATTTTATTCTAGTTCTTTGCTTTACTCTGTGATTGGCTACATTCACAAAACCATATTTGCCAATGACCTTTGAAAGAAAGATGAATAATACTGATCATGTATAATTTTGTATGTTTTCAAACTAGAAACAGTCTTCCCTGAAGAAGCCCAACCTAGGGTGAAATGCTGGGCTCTCTGGAGGGCGCTCATTTGGAATGAGCAATAAAAACGAAAAGAATTTTTTTATTTTAAAAATGTGTATGACTGGTTTGTCCAGAGGGACTAAATTCCATTGCGTTTGAACAGTACACACCAGCCTCTACAATTATACACCGACTCATACTTAGAAAAGGTACCCATCTGGTCTGCCTGCCTTGGACTTTGTTAAGGGGTGGAGGCATGCACCCATTCCAGAAGGATGGCCTTTACACCTTTAAAGGACTATAAGAGGACTACTGTTTAAGAGAAAAAGATCATACCCAGCTGGGGCCAGGAAAGGCCAGGGCACATTTTTACAGCTAGACCTGGTCAGGAGATTGCAGCTTATCCCTATTTGAGGTTGACCTGCACAGGAACTGGTGGTTTTAAAGGGAGTGCAGCTGGTCCCCATCAAAGGTCAGCGTGAAAACTAGTTTTGGGATTGCAGCTTTTCAGGTGTTCCCTCATAGGTCAAGTGGCTAGTAGGTTAAGTAGTGTTCTTGCAGGGAATGCAGCTTTTCAGCTGTCCCTACAAAGCATAGAGTACTTTGTTAAGTGTACAACAATTTAAGAGAAGCAGCTTTCAGCCATCCCCACCTGCATTACAGTACCAGGGTCGTAGCAAAGGTTCTGTAGGGACTGCAGCCAAACCCTACATAGGGTAAGCCACAGAGGTGGCAAGGGTAGGACAGACATGCTGTCAGGGGAGAAAAAATTAACATACTGTGGAAGGGAGGTTACTAATGGGACAAGACGGGGGTGGGAGATGGGTAGTGTAAGTGAGTTGCACCGGATGCGGGGTAGCAATTTTCTTTGGCACTCTCTGGGAGGTCGGGGGTGTCTGGTCTTCAGAAGCCTAGACCAGCTGAGGGTGGAGATATGGCACCTTAAAAGGAAGTTAGGAGCGCTAGAGTATAGGGGTAAACTAAAATGGGGTGTGGAAGGGGCGTGAGGGTGGCTGGGTGTGGAGGGGATCCAGGGTTGGAGCTCAGACTGAGTGAAGGGGCAGATGGGGGGGGGGGGAGGAATGGTGGGCGGCCAAAGCAAATTCTCTGGGGACTACCTCCCCAAAGGGACGGGGGCATGGGAGAAAAGGGACGGACATTGGTAAGAGGGACAGGGAGGACAAATTGGGGAGGGGGGCTGTTGGGAGAACCCTAAGAGGTGCTGTTGAGGAACAGATACTTTCCACTGACTAGAGAACTTACAGATAAGACGGGTGAGGTTGACAAGGTGAGGCTGAGAGGGGAAGCAGCAACAGAAGAGCGATACAGGAACTATGGGAGGTGTACACAGGGCGATGGACAAGGGAATGGTTGGGGAGCAAATAAGAATGGTAGGACACAGAGGAGATGGGGCAAGCAGAGAAAGGGCCTAGTGGGGAGAGGGTTAACGCAAGGGGGAAGCAGGTGGTCACAGCAGGTAAGACTGGAGGATGGGGGTAGGAACAGCAATAGAAGGGCAGGCAAAAGCAGAGGGAGGGAGGGAGGTTGGGATCCTAGAGACTGCATAGTCAAAGGAGTGAGATGGAAATATACAAGGGCAAAAGGGAACTGCAGAAGAGTGCACTGTATACTGGGGATGACTGCAGGGAGAATAGGGACAAGGATAACTGAGGTGGGGGGCATATCCTGGCAGCCAGCATGATGGTAGCCTAATCTTCTTGGCTCCCCACTACGCTTACATAATCCTATAACATCTGAGCATTTAAACACCTTATCTTAGTTCCCCTCGCAGCTTACCTGACTGCAGAGATCACCAGCTTCTGGAATCTGCTGCCCGTGATCCAACTGCCACTGTAGTTCATCTATGTGATCCGCCTAAGGATTCCAGCCAGTTGTTGCCTCACAGCACAGGCAAGATGGCACTTCCTGCTCCAGCAGCTTCCTCTCCTTCCAAGCCGGACAACCTGCAAGAGATCCAGCAGATGTTTATACAATTGCTAATAGAAATTAGGGGATTAAAAGCTGCTAACCTGTGGATGGGTAAAGGCATCGTTTCTCTGTCGCAGAGACTTACAGTACATGGAAATAGCGGCAGACTGACTCCCAGGCCCTGAAGTCAGATCGAATGGAAGCCCACCTCAGAGAGTAGGTCCGCATGATTTGCCAACTATGGGGCCAACTAGAAAATCGGGGACAGGGAAAATACCTACGGTTAAATGGCTTTCCAGAGGGGGCTGAAGGAAAAGTCACCATCGCTGTCAAGCAGAAAATCCTGCTGATCATTGTCTGATACCAGTGGGCTGGACTCCTTGAAACAGAACGCTCACATCATTCCTTGGCCCTCCTCCCCCCAAACCGAGCAGTGTCCCCGGCCTATTCTAGTTAAATTTCTATGATTCCCGATTAAAGAGCACATTATGTAGCTGGCAAGGGAGAGAGATCCTTCATCTTGGCAGGGATGTAAAATACAAATGTACCCTGTTTTTCTCCCACGCTCATCGAACACTGTCGGGCGTTCACCAGGGCCAGACATGCCTTGATGGACCTGCAGGTACATTACAGTTTGAGATCCCTAGCTACCCTTTGCTTTACCCGCAGCAGAGTCTCCTACTCCTTTGTTTTTTAAAACTCCTAAAGCCCTTATTCGTAGATCCTGACCTACAGCCAAGCTTCCTAATGCAAACTGACCAGTGGACCCAAATGAGATGGACATGGGCCCCGACCTTACACCAAAACACTCCAGGGCTCATGCAGGCCCACCACCTCTGTAGGAAGGCCTAACTGAAGAGGACCCTTCGCTCCCCACTTACAGAAGGCAGGGACGGGGCCACAGCAAGAAAAAGGGCAAGCTCAACAGAAAATCCTCCACCCCTCCATAGCAGCAGGAGCCAAAAATAAGGAGCACAAGGTGTCTTCAGATAGCTCTGAGGGGGAGGCCACAGGCAACTGATATACCCCGCTGTGCAACCGCCTTCCTCCTCCAGCCAAGATCCGAAACCTCAAAGCAAAAAGTGTGCTCCACAAAAACTAGCTCCCACAGATGCTCTGCATTCCCAACCACCGGAACGCACCCCCATTACCTCTTCTTATGTCTCTGAGCTCCAAAGCTTGGCAGAAGACACCAGGAGAAAGGACTGCTGTGTGACTGAACTTCTCTGCTGGGACTAAAGTAGAAGAACTTTTGTATTTAGACCTTTAATTTAGGGTAAAAAAAAAAAACTACCAACCAAAAAAAAAAAAAAAAAAGTGTGTGTTTGGGTTAACTGAACTGAATGGGTAACTGAAAAGTCATCTAGGTGTAAATCTCAGGTGACTGAAAGGACTTAACTGCTGTGAGGTTTAAATTACTTGTACAAAGATCTGGTAAGTAGGGGGAGTGGCTTAGCTAGAAGGAAGCTACATTTAAAGACTGCCTTAGAACGATTCTGCTAATAGCTTGGCAGAAGACACCAGGAGAAAGGACTGCTGTGTGACTGAACTTCTCTACTGGGACTATATTGCCCTCCTTCCCTCCCCACCCCAAGCTAGTTCTATTTTTATAGGCACAGGATTTTACTGACAACAGGAACTTCCTGTTTAGGGGCAGGAAGTGAGTGATCACAGAACCACCAAGGACCCACCATCCTAGAAAGGCAACAGTAGCTCTCCGGACCCCTCTAGCTGCTGGAGGTCTGCCTCTGAACAAGTACGTGGTCTACTGAGAAATATAGGATATTCTTGTCTCAGAACAAGACAATCAGGTGCTCAAAGGGCACACAGGCAGAAAGTAAGGAGAGAGAGAAAAAAAAAAAACAGAGGAAAGAGTTAGGATTGCAAACAGTTAAGGGGCCAGAAATAAGACATGATTGGAGTGGTGCAGTGCAGTGGCTGTGGAGCAGCAGTCTTCCAGGAGATGTTCTGGAGGATGCGGTGTTGTCCCATCTGCAGGCACCTCTCTGGGCTGAGGGAGGAGGTTGCTCATCTCCAGGCTGAGTTGGCCAGGATTTGTGGGACCTCCTCTTCCATCCAGGGACCACCAGTGCCACTGCCGTTGCCTCAGGGTTGCCAAGAAAGAGGGCGGTTGGACCACAGTGGGCTCAGGGAGGGTGAGGGTGGTGAACAGAGGCACATCCCTCCAGTTGTACCTCCTCCACTCCCTATGCCATTCTGGCAAAGTGTGGTTCCTCTAAGGAGGCACCTACAGTGGAGACCAAGGAGGATGCTTGGAACCTCCACAAAGGAGACCCACAGGAGGGTGGCATGGGACCCTGCAGGGAAGGAAACAACTCCTGGTGGGGGACTCCATTGTTAGGAAGGTAGAACTGGGCAAGGAAGGGAGAGGAGGTAGGTGCCTGCCTGGCGCCATGGCTTGGAGGGACAGGAGCGAATCCTCAGGATTGCGGAGCAGCTGCACAGGGAGGGAGCTGGATGTCATTGTCCACCTAGGGACAAATGACCTGGCTAAGAAAGGGATTAGAGAAGTGCAGGAAGAGTTTGTGAATTGGGAGGGGCCTATCAAGCAGCACGACGTGTAACCTTCTCGAAGTGCTACCTATCTATGGCATAGGAGAGGCTAGGGTGTCTGCACTCATGGGATTCAATCAGTGGTTGAAAAACTAGTGTGGAGCTCAGGGATTTGGCTTCATTGGGGACTGGGGTCCACCTGGAGTGATGCAAGCCTATACTGGCATGATGGGCTGCATCTGTCCGGGAGGGGAACCAGGATCCTAGGTGATAGGTTTAAATGCTTCATTGGCAAGCTTTTAAACTAGCCAAGGGGGGAGGCACTGGAAAGGAGCAGGAAAATTCTAGGCCCCCCCCCCAAACAATCACGGTAGTAAGTGTGGCAAACACCAACATGGAGGTGTTGATAGAGAGAAGGGCAGGGGTAAATGGAGAAAGTGACAAAGGCAAGAAGGACAGGGATGGGGCAAAAGGGGATAAGGCCATCAGGAAATGGAGGGTAATGAGTACCAATGCCCATAGTCTGGGCAACAAGCTCCCTGAGCTGGTGGCCTTAATGGAAGAGGGATGCCTGGATATTGTAGCAGTCACAGAAACATGGTACACAGAGAACCATGACTGGGATGTTAACATACCAGGGTACATGACCTACAGGAGAGACAGGCAGGGGAGAAGGGGGAGGAGTAGCTCTCTATGTAATGGAAGGGATAAAAGCAACTGAACAAGAGAGTAAACAGGGAGGAGAGGAGGCACTGTGGGTCACCTTGGAGACTGGAAAGGGCACCACAATCCGCATAGGGTTGTACAGGCCCCATGTCAGGGGAAGGAATGGACAAGGATATGATGGAAGGCATTCTTAGAATGGCAGAGAAAGGGAGATACTGTTGATGGGAGACCTGAATATGACAGATGTTAACTGGAGCACATTTGCTGCAGCCACATCCAAGAGCAGGGCCATTCTTGACGCCTACAGGTGGCAGGCTTAGACAAGCTAGTTTCGGAACCCACTCGTGAGGGAGCAATCTTAGACCTCGATTCTCAAGCGGGGGCAGTGAGAGGATCTCAGATCTAGAAGTGGGTTGCCATCTGGGGACAAGTGACCATCAAACAGTGTGATTCACGTTAAACTCAGCTACAGAGTCTGCGCTTACAAAAGTGAGGGTACTGGACTTTAGGAGGGCTAACTTTGGCAAGATGGGAGAGTGCCTCAGAAAAGCACTAGCAAACAGGCTAGGAGGAGGTGTGGAGCAACAATGAGGAATTATCAAAACTGCCATCACAGAGGCAACAAGCCTTTGTGTGAAGCAAATAAACAAACCAAATGAAAGAAAAGCCACTATGGTTCTCAAGAGAGGTGGCTGTGAAAGTCAGGAAGAAAAGATAGCATTCCGGAAGTATAAGGAAACACAGAAGGAGCAGGACAGAGAGCTGTACCAGTTAAGGCAAGAAAGAAGCAGGGAGGGAAGTCAGAATAGCAAAGGCCCAAACTGAGGAAAAGATAGCCAACTCAGTTAAGAAGGGGATAAACCTTTATAGGTACATCAGCAGCGTAGAAAGACAAAGGGAGGGATAGTGAGGCTGAATACAATGAACGAGGGTGGGCAGAGGGGACAGTGAAAAGGCAGGAATACTCGAACGTAATATTTCTGCTCAGTATCTACAAAAGAGGAGGGGAAGTGCCTAATCCAATTAACAGAAGCACTCTTGATAGGGGGCCGATCCCAGTCCTTTCACAGAAGAAAGGGTTCTGCAAGAACTCCTAAAACTGAAGGTGGACAAAGCAATGGGTCCTGATGGAATTCACCCCAGAATTCTAAAAGAATTAAGGAAGGAACTAGTGAAACCACTGGCTACTCTTTTTAATAAATCATGGGAGGATGGTGTGGTACCGAGGACTGGAGGAAGGTGGATGTGATTCCCTCACAAAGTGGGACCAAGACAGAGGCAGGAAACTACAGACCTGTCAGTCTGACCTCTGTGGTAGGGAAAGTGATGGAGTCACTTCTGAAGGAAAGAATAGTTGAGTACCTAGAAGTTAGTGGAGCACAGGATCCAAGGCAGCGTGGGTTCACAGCGGAAGGTCATGTCAGATGAATCTAAGGATTTCTTTGACTGGGTGACCAAAGTAGTAGACCAGGGAGGGGCTGTGGACATGGCCTACCTAGACTTTAGCAAGGCATTTGACACAGTCCCACACAAAAGATTATTAGTCAAATTAACCAGCCTGGGAGGGGTCCCAGGGTGGTAGCCTGGGTAAAACATTGGCTGGACAACAGGACACAGAAGGTAATTGTAAATGGAGTCCACTCTGAAGAAAGGCTGTTACTAGTGGGGTACCACAGGGTTCAGTATTGGGTCCAGTCCTTTTAATGTCTTCATCAGTGACATTGCAGAGGGACTGAAGGAAAGTATGCCTTTTGCAGATGACACAAAGATCTGCAACAGGGTTGATACACAAGGAGGCGTGGAAAGGATGAAAGGACTTGCAAGGTTGGAGGAATGGTCAGACGATGGCAGCTAGGATTCAATGCAAAAAGTGCAAATAATGCACCTGGGAAACAAGAACCAGGGAAGAATACACAATGGGTGGGGAGGTAGTAACAACAACAAACAGGAAAGGGACCTGGGGGTAATCATATCAGATGACCTTAAGGTTAGCAAGCAATGGGAGAAGGCAGTAGGGAGGGCCGGGGTATACTGAGATGTATAGAGAGGCATCAGCAGCAGAAAACAGAAGTTGTTATCCCTCTGTACAGACAGTTGGTGAGACCCCATCTGGAATACTGTGTCCAGTTCTGGAGACCCCATCTCCGCAAGGACATAGACAGGATAGAGGCAGTCCAGGGAGGGCAACTAAAATGGTGCAGGGTCTGCAAGAGAAGCCGTGTGAGGAGAGACTAAAGGAGCTTAATATGTATACCCTTGAGGAAAAAGGGAGAGGGGGACATGAAGAAACTTTCAAGTACCTCAAGGGAATCAACAAAGTCCAAGAGGGTAGCATCTTTCAGAAAAAGAGACTTGCAAGAACAAGGGGACACAATTTAAAGATAGAAGGAGGGCGGTTCAGGGGCAATGTGAGGAAGTATTATTTCACAGAGAGGGTAGTCGATGCATGGAACAGCCTTCCTGAGGAAGTTGTGGGGTCTAAAACTGTGGGAGAATTCAAGAATGCATGGGACAGACATAAGGCAATTCTTGTTGGGGACAGGAAGATATAGGTTGTTGGTTAACTAGGATCTGCGGCCTATCCTGTAGGTAGGGAAATGGGCAGACTAGATGGGCCTAGCGGTCCTTATCTGCCGTCAAAGTCTATGTTTCTATGTTCTATGTTTCAAAGAACAGAAGCTCTGCTCATATGCTGCCACAGCTGAGGGCCTGTGGCTCCTACCCCACCAATGTTCCTCCTAAGGACTTGGGTGTATGCACTCAACATTTTCAAGACAAAATATCTGGTTTTATACCACAAATACCTCCCTTGCCAAACTCTCCCCCATACCGGACTTACCTGCGATCAAGCCTTGTCACCAATTAAGGACACATGACACTACTATTCCCTTAAAAGAGACACACAAGCTTTCCTTCTCAGAACCCTTCACTAATAGAACTCTGGCAGATCACTTTATACATTTCCCTTTTAAGGGACTGAATGCATGGTTTGACTCTAACTTCTCACATAATATTTCTTCTTATTTGCTGTGTGTGAGTGTGTGTGTGCGTGTGTCTCTCTCTCTATATAATGGCCAGGAAGTGGGTAAGGGAAATGTGTTGGGGGCCCAGGCTTACGACGGGATCAGAACAGTGCGCCACCTATGATCCAGCCAGGTAAATATTACAATGTTAACCAGAACTGTAGTCATAATGAATGAGTTCTACATGGGTATACAATGGCTACCTGGAGTGGGCAGGTCTGCATTCTGACCAATTCAGCAGGCCATATGACCTAGCCCTAAATGTCTTCCAAGCCTGCCCTTCTGCATTCCCACATTTGGGAAAGTAGTTAAGCAAGGGAGAGCTCAAGCAAATACTCAGTACTGCACGTCCCAATACCAACATGGTTTACAGTCAATCCCTCTGGTTCCTTTAAACCAAATAGCAGGTGCAGTTCAATCTGCAGAAGTTCCACCAAACAAACGAGAGGAGAGGTTATGCTTTGTGTGCGTTTTTGTGCATTTACACTCAGACCTCCACAGTAATGCTACCACCTTTTTTTCGTATTCTGATTGGCTCCGTAGTCAGATGCAGTCCATCAAATTTAAAGAACTGGCTCAGGTACCTGTTTAAACAGTTGCATGGTTCATTTTACTGATGTACTACACGAGGACCCGATTTTTTTTTTTTTTTTTTTATATCCTCCGTTTATACCCCCTTTCTCACTGCTCCAGACCCTATCCTTGGGGATCCCTAGGCTGCGTGCGCTCCCATAGGTCCTCCCCATGTATCTCCATTCTGGTTCCTGTCAGCACTGACCCCAACCTGCCTCGGTTTGCCCCCCTCTAGTCCATTCGTGTGTGTTGGGTATGTTGCGTAGGCCCATCCTGAAGCCTGGTTGTGGATTTCTCGCGGTCAGCCGGGTCCAGTCTCCAGGCATCCGCTGCAGGGTTTTTCTGGTGCCGCCCCTCCCCTCAGGATGCCGGCACACTTGGAGAGCCAAGGGGCGGGGCACGTAGCAACGTGCTGTCGTCCCGGCTCTCGGCAGACATCCCCTCTCACTGTTCGTGCTGTCCCACTGCACTGCCACCTGTGGTCACGCAGGTGGCGGTAGAGCAGCGAGGCAGGCATCCCCACCCTCCCCAGAGAAAGTGAGCAGCCTGTGGACGCTCAATCCTTCTCCCCTTGGCCGGCCCTCCAGCTGCCTGAGTCCGTTCCCAAACTCGGGTCACTGGCATTGCAAGCGGTAGCCCTACCGCTGCACCGCAGACCAGCCCAAGGATGCTATTTTTATGTTAGTTGTTTAGCGTTCACTACAGGATATTAGGGTTGGGGGGGGGGGACACACCACATTTCCTGACCATATCCCACTACTTGGATGGCCCACAGTGAAAACTGTAGTGGTCCCTATGGGTGAAATGGGTTTGGGTTTGTAACTAGACTACAGTGCTCCTTGCACATCATCAGTGTTAACAGGTTTACCCCTGCTGGGTTTTATATGGTTTGGTTATTAGTTGTTGATATAGCAGTCTCCTATTTCTTGGTGTATATGGTACAGATTTTGGTTAGATCTCATTGCAGGACTTCCACCTTTTTATCTTGATGTCCTTATGGCACCTAGAGGGGAGACAACTCAATTTAAGGGGTTGTTAAGGTACCATGTAACAATACACTTTTGCTCTGTGGTTCTTACACGATGGCAGACATTAAGTTTATGTTCTGGAATGTAAAGGGGTAAAATTCACCTATTAAAAGAAAGCAAATGTTGGCACATTTGAAGAAATTTCACACTCGGGTGGCATTCTTGCAGTAGACCAAACTTCCCTGATCTGAGGATGCAAAGTTAAAAAAGGGAATGGCTAGACATGAAGATTCATGGCACCTTAACCTCCTCCATAAGAGGGATGTCTACGCTCTTCCACAAATCCCTCAAATGGCAATGTGCCACCTCTTGAACTGGTAAAGACAGCAGGTGGCTGCTGGCCCACATGATCATCCAAGAAGGACCTCTATCTTTGACGCAGTCAGTGACCTTTTCAGCACAGTCAACAACAACACCACCACTAGGAGTATATCCAGATAGGCACTTGATATCCCCTTTTGTGAAACTAGCCTGGGTAAGTGCTCATTTGCAATACAAGAGGCCCAATGGTTGAATGAACTTCCAGAATCCCTAGTGGGACTCCCCAAAATTACCCCTATTTAAGAATTCCCTAAAAAATTAACTCTCTAAGAAATCTGCCTGTTGTTTTAAATTAGTTTTTTCCTCCTGTTCAATGAAACTCCATGACTGACAATCTGTCCAATTTTCCTCAATTCCTTGGTTGTAAACCTAACTCTCTGTATCAGACCAGGCTCCCCTTGAGCTGGTGAATGTTTCATGTATTAACTTGTCCTTTGTCCTATCTTGACATGGGACCTTTGAAAAAGAGCCCTTGTGCTCACTAAACAAAAAACACTTAAGGCAGATGTCACAGCGAAAATTCAAGCAATCAAAATGATGCTGGCCCCAAAGGTACTCCATTTGCTGGCTTATTTACCTATACATGTCTTGGACAGGTGGTTTGACCAGCTCAATTTCTTGATAGGCTGCTTCTTATGGGAAGACAAACCTCCACGTCTTTGCAGAGATTATCTGAGGAGGCACTGGTAGGACTGAGGCGGGGGACTTCCACATTTTCAGCACCATCATATGGTCTTTACCTCCGACCAAGTACTTCAGTAGTTCTCCCCCTGTGAGACAAATGCCTTCCACTGGTTACATAATGAAGGCCACTGTTTGTCCTCATACTCACCACTCATCACTATCTACTCCCCCAAACCCATCATTACCAAACATTATCCCACAATTGCTATCTTTCAAATACTGGAAAAAGTCGATATCTATTCTAGGCTTTCATCCTATATCTATCTCTCATGCTCCACTGCGGGAAAAATCCTATGTTTACTATAGGACATAAAACTATTCATTGGCTCTCCTCGGAAAAAGCAGGGATTTGACAAGTTCATCACCTCTGCCCTCCAGGTCAGCATTACATATGTACACGAGGCCCTTATGGCCCATTACAACCTCCCGTCAGAGGTTTTTGGAGATAGCTCCAGTTTAGAGCAGCTCTTTCTCCCCATCTTAAGGCACTTTGAGCTACCCAGAATGTACCCCCTGTACGCAAATGGCTAGAGACTATTAAAGGTAGGGCAGGTATGCAACCACTAAGGGACAGCAGCCCACCCCCAACAGCCCAATCCCGACAAAAATGGGCTGAGGAAATGGGTGTTTCCATTTCAGAGCATGAATGGAACCTATGTTGTTCAGGGCCTATGTATCATGCAGAGATATTAGAGCCTAACTGATACAGTTGAAAATCTTACATTTCTGGTACAGGGCTCTCAGTTTCTCCATGCACAAGGTCATGTGTCTCACAAGAGGTGCTGGCGCTCTAACTAACATGAGGGCTCCATAGATCACTTGTTAAGGACTGCTCACTGATTCGCTATTTTTTTGAACCAGGTACCCTTGTCTCACAAAATCTTACCTTCACATATTCACTTGGATGACCCACCGATCCTTTTACGTCTACATAAAGTCGACCTCCCCAGAATGGAACCTAATTTAAGGTGGGTCACTGTTGCCACCTTGTTTGCCAAACAACTCCTGCTCAGACAGTGGAGCTCTATGGACATGCCCTCTCTGAAGCAATGACAGCTAGCACTGGGCCAACATGCCTTCCACAAGCAAATGGCCCACCCAGCTCTTAAAATGTCTAGGTATCTTGAAATTTGAGCCCCCCCCCCCATCTGAACTGTATCAGCTCCTCCGCCCCTCTTTCACCTTTATAGATTCGGGCTGTACTTTGCCTTACTGATCACTTATCTGTTGTTCACTACCATATGTTAAGTAGTATGAACCTGAGATGATATACCTGTTTAGGCTCCGAGGTCCAAAACTGCTAACTCATGTTTCTGTATGCACCTATCTATAATCAATGTGTGTTGCTTGTTGTATCTGAAATGTTATATGCACTGTATGACATCACACTGTGCTGTTTTGTAGTTAGTTGGTTTTCATTTTGATGTATTGTCTTCGTTTTATTTCAATAAAGAGTTTAATGTAAAAGAAAAAGGCACGGTTATGGGTCGGGGTGGCAGCTGCACCTCATTGTTCATGCAGGAATGAACGATCTGGCTGACAGTGGGGTGGGTGTGGTCCAAGGCAGGTTCAAGGAAGTGGTACTGATCTGCAGGAGGGAAGGGAGGTCAGTAGCCTTCTTGTAAGTGTTACCAGTACCAAGGGTCAGCACTGCAAGGAAGGTTAGGATAGAGGAATTCAATGTCTAGCTCAGGGGATGGTGTAAAGAAGAAGAACATGCACTAATAGGTGATTGGGGGAAACGCATGGGGGAACAAGGACCTATCTACACTGGACAGGCTGCATCTCAGCAAGGAGGGAGTGAGGGTGCTAAAGGAAGAATCTGAAAGCTATATTAGCAGTTACGTACTTATTGTAACAGTAGATCTTTGAGAGAATCTCCTCCATTAGTCCACACCTTTGGAACTATATACGTCGGGCACTAGGACCAGATGGAAAGTTTTGCTAGCCAGGAGCCAACCAAAACAAAGTCCTGCATAATGTCTGTATCTATAGAAACGTGGGTGGCCCTCTCATTCCTCAGCTCCTTGCTGGAGATTAGATTCACAGGACCTCCAACCATGGGGAACCAGGAGATAAGACCCGTACTAGGCACACAAGGAGAGGCATGGAGCTGGATATATGATGCATGAATTAGGTTCAGACACAATATGCTGATGTAATCCTCACTGAAGCAGAAGGGGACAGAGGGAGGGATGGATGGCATGGCCTAATGGAGGAGATTCCCTTGAAGATCTACTTCTAAAGTAAGTATGTAACTGTTCTGCCTTCTTCAAGGATATCTCCTACATTAGGACACACCTTTGGAACAATTCTCAAGCAGTCTCAAATAACAACTGGGAGGTGGATACAGTCCGATATATATACTCAGAACAGCACAGGCTTTGCAATACAGCAAGCCTGAAGCCAGCACATTTACGAGAGACTATGTCCAGACTGTAATGTTTAGTAAAGGTGTGGACAGTGCTCTATGTGGCTGCAGCACAAATGTCAGCAGCAGAAACATTTTTGAAACAAGAAACAGAAGTGACCATCCCTCTGGTGGAGTGACCATGAACCACACCGTCAGCGTGGCTCAGTTGGTAGCACATCCGCCTCTGGACCAGAAGAAGAAGAAGAATCAGCATTTATATAGCGCTTTTTATACACAGTGTATCCCAACATTCCCCTTCCCATAAACCAGTTCATGCAATTATCCAGGCTGTGTGTGGGTGATGATGTGCGATATGGCCGCCACCACACATTCAGTCACTTCACTACCAGTCTAGCATTGCTTGTAAAGCACTTTGGGATACTGCGTATGAAAAGCGCTATATAAATGCTGATTATTCTTCTTCTTCACACAAGGAAGTCCCTTACCATACTGCCTATAACAGAACATAATACAATGTGCCAGCCATTTTGGACAGGCACTGTTAAGATACAGGAGCACTCTTTCCCGATGCAAACAGAACAAAAAGCTGAGAGGACTTTCTACAGTCCTTGGTGCGATTAACATACTATGCGTGTATTCTATGTAGATCTAAAGTATGAAGCAATGCCTCACCCTGATTGGCATGCTCAGGGTATTAAACAGTAAGGTGCATCACTTGTTTCAGTGTAAATTCAGAGACCACCTTTAGTAGAAACTTAGGACTGGTATGCAAAGAAACTCTGTCTTTGTGGAAAATCAAATAAGGAGGCCCACACGTTAGAGCCTGGAGCTCTGAAATCCTTTGAGGAGAAGCGACTGCAACTAAAAACGTTTTCCATGAGAGGATCCCCTCAGGCTCCAACTGAAGCTCCAAATTACACTGGCTGCTCAGATCACCCACCATGCCAGAAGTCATCTGTTCTCCCCCTCAGGGTCTAACTGCAGCTCCAAATTAAACTGGCTGCTCCGACCACTCGCTGTGCCAGAAGTTATCCATTTCCCCCTCAGACTCCAACTGCAGGTACAGCTGTAAAATGGAGCAGAAACCCCTCCGTGGACTTCCAGTCAGCAAGCACTGTCTTCCTTGTTTAAATCTGGAACCTTTTCTGAACAGAGAGAAGAATTTCTGTAACCTGAATAAAGTGACTATGCTGCTTCTTTATAGAGCAAATCGCACAGCTGTAAATTAATTTTTCTGCTTAAAAAAATCCTAAACTGAATGATTTTAAACTTTTTTATGACTTTACTTGGAGACAGTGCATAGGAAGGGGAGGCCTCTGGTTGCCAGTGAATTCCCTGTGTCTTAGCCCTTTTTTTTTTTTTTATCTCCCCACTTTCCCATTTGCACTTTATAGATCTCTACCACTTGAAGGCACTGGTTCTACAGCTCTTTCCCAACGCCCTCTACTAGAATCAAAACCTTACCTGGTTCACTCCATTTTCCTACACTCTGCACTATATTTTATAAAACCCTCAACCTCTGCCCCCTCCTGTCTCCCTATCTGCCATTCCTCTCCAACTCTCCCCTTGTTTTCCTACACCTGTTATGACCCCTTTTTCTGTGCCCCCATTATCCCCTCTCCCACTTCTATTCTATCTACCACCATGACCCACAGTCCCTGGAGTTCAGGTCCAACAATCCTAAATCCTAGTTTACATATTAATATGCCAACTTTCACCCTTACTCCCCCCCCCCCAGAACTTCAACAATTCCACATCCTACCACCTATCAAAACTATTCTCTGCTCTTACCACCAAAATCCTGATAGCCTTACTGCTACTCATTACCTGGTGATATTGAGCACAATCCATGCCCAGTCCCCTCTCTCTCATCAAATCTTCCAAATGGGTTAAAGATTACCCATCTAAACATCAGGAGCCTTCTACCCAAGCTCACTCTCCTTCAACCCCTTGTTTGTGACCTCAGCCCTGACATCCTCATTATATCTGAAACATGGCTAAATCCTAAAATTACTGAAGAGTCGATCTCAATACCTGGCTACTTCCTCATCTGTCAGGACTGTTCCTCCAGAGGTGGTGGCACTGCCATGTAAATAAACTCCTCCATTCACTTTACTTCTATACTCAAAACATCCCTCCCTAGAGTGCACAAGGTACTAATGATAAAGATCTCACTTCCTTTCTCCCTGCCTATTCTCACTGCTGGAGCATATTGCTGCCCAAACCCCTCCTCTATTAAAGAACTATTAACCACCCTTTAATCTCACTCCTCCATTGGTGAACTTCACATTATGGTCGACTTTAACTTAAACTGGCTCGTCCCATCTCAAAGCAAAATCAAAAATGAAATAGCTGCTTTAAATCTGACACAACTAATTGGTGAACCTACATGCCTAAACCCCTCAACTCAAAACCACTCCTTAAATCGACTGGGCTCTCACCTCCCACCCTTATCGGATAATTACAGCTGGTACACTTCCTGATTCCATTAGTGATCACCACCTAATCTATTTTGTCCGCAAAATCCACCATCCCAAAGCCCCCCAAGAAAACCTTAATACTCTGTTCCTACAAATCCTTGGACCCATCTCCAATATTAAATGACCTCTACTCCTGTGACTGGACACCCATACATCACACTACATCAATTGACTCGGCTTTTCATTACTTCCATTCTAAAATCCTCTCTCTCTCTCTGGGACCACTACCCCCAAAATGGACCCATCATGGCTCCCACCTTCCCTGGGTCTCTACCGAACTAATTTCTTGACTACATGCCACGGATCAGGTGTGGAACACATACAAATAATCCTGCTCCCCTCTTGCTTTCCAGACTTACTGTACACGAAGGAATGCCTGCAATAGAGCAATTAGACTTGCAAAGGCAGAGTACGTCACTGCAAACTTTAACAAAAGCATTAACTACCCATCCAAATTCTGGAAGGTGGTGAATTCCCTGTCCCTCCCCCCATCCCAACCTCCTGCACCGGTTCTCGTAGTGGAAAATGTCACCCTCTCTGACCCACTCCCTGTAGCCTCTGAGTTTAACACTTTCTTCACCTCCTGTGCCTCCTCACCGCTTTCTACTCTACCACCCTCTAAAACCCCCTTCCAAATCGCCCATCCAGCCCCCATTTCATCTTCACTCCCATCACCCCTGCTAGCACTCTTGAAACCCTTCCTTTCCCTTAACCTCTCTAAAGACAAATGCCCGCAGGTCTTGATTCTAAAATCCTCTATCTGCTCCAGCTATTGCAACTCCACTTGCTTCTCTGCTAAACCTCTTCTTCTCACTTGCCTCTGTAACATCCATCTGGAAACACGCCACTGTAATCCCTCTGCCTAATGGTGGTGAACCCACCTCCCCTGGCAACTACCGGCCCATCTCTTTACTACCCATCCTTGCAAAGCTTCAAGAGTACTTGGTTCTTTCCCAACTCTCCGCCTACCTTAACTCATCCTCCTTTTCCACACCTTACCAGTCTGCCTTCCGGAAAGGTCACTCCACCACTTCCTCCTCCCTCCTTAGGCTCACTGACCACTTACTTACCAGCATGGATCATGGACTTCTCACTTCCGCAATCTCTGTTGACCTAGCTAAGGCTTTTGACGACACTGTCTCCCATTCCCTCCTGCTTACCCATCTCTCCGCTGTTGGGCTCTCTGATACTGCTGCCAGCTGGTTCAGTTCTTGCCTAGCTGGAAGAACACAACATGTTCTGATCTCCAACAAAACATCTCCCTCGCTTTCCATAACTACAGGGGTCTCCCAAGGCTCAGTGCTCAGCCCGCTGTTATTTTCTATCTCCTTAAATGACCTTCTCTCTGCCTGTCTTATCACCTCCATCCATATGTATGTGGACGATACGGTCCTCTATACATCTGGACCCTCCCCTGCTGATGTAGCATCTAGACTTCAGGCTGATTTTGATAACATTCAGCACTGGTTTCACTCAATCAGCTATTCTTGAATACGAAAAAGACAGTCTCCATGACCTTCAGCACTAGCCAGAGACTCTCTTGGTTCGCAACCCCACCCTCTTTCCACACCCTTGACGGGACTCTGCTCGAAGACACCTCCTCATTTCACTATCTAGTGGTCTGGCTTGACCAGAACCTCCAATTCTCTGGCAGACTGATGCCATCCACAAAAGTTGTATCTCAAACTGGGTGTCCTATATAGAAACCGTGGTAGCATCCCGCTGCCGGCTTGCCGTGCTCTAATCCAGAAAATGATCCTCCCCATTTTTGACTATGGTGATGTAGTCTACCATGCCGCTCCCACATTTTCCTTAGCCAGGCTGGGCACTCTATTTCACTCCTTCTGCCATTTTGCTCTTGACAGTCCTCTACGCACACATCATTGCAACCTCTACTAATCTCTCTCCCTCCCCTCTCTAGCTGACGGACGACATATCCACTGTGCCTACTTCCTTGCTAAATTCTGATTTCACTCTTTCCCCTCTTACGTCTCATCCTTTATCGCTCACAAACCTATTTCCTACCACTCCCTTAGAAACCAAGACTCACAAACCCTAAACCTTCCTCACAGATCTTCATCTGCAGGCCAATCAGCTTTCTCCTACCACTTCCTTAAAATATGGAACTCCCTCCCCAGCCTGTTCGGCACTCTGCCTCACCTAAAATCCTCTCCTCCATCTTAAGGAACCTCCCCCCCCCTGTACTTCCGCCTAATCTAAACATACTAAATAAATACTCCCTCACCTTATTTTCTGCCCCCCGGGTTGCACAAAAACTGGTAGCACTTATAAATGTTAAAATTTAAATCACTCTGTCCCTTGTAATCTGTTGGAGTGATTATGTTTGTTTTGTTGCAGTGTTCTCTAAGCTTTGCACAGTTTATAATTTTGCCTGTAGCTGACGCAGTATCTCCTTGTCTTCTGATGTACACTGTATACCAAACTTTATACCCTCTGTAAAATTTTAATTACTGCTTTTGCAAGTTTATACTGCATACAATGTTTATATCCATTTGCATCCCTCCCCCCTCCCCCAGGATGCATCTAGAAACAAGCTTTTGCTCTGTATGCCTTTCCTGGTAAAACATTTTAAATAAAATAAGCCACAACTCGCAGCCAGCTCAAAAGGAGCCAACATCAGTTTTTCAAGCACAAAATTCAAGTCCCAAGGCAGGACTGGATTGTGGCTAGGAGGTTTCATATGCAAAATACCTCTCAGAAAAGTACAGGACCTCTTCAATGTCTTTATAAGCGACATTGCAGAAGGACTGGAAGGAAAAGTATGTCTCTTTGCAGATGACACTAAGATCTGCAACAGAGTTGATGCACAGGGTGGGGTGGAAAGGATGAGAAGGGACTTGGCAAGGTTAGAGGAATGGTCAAATGTATGACAGCTTAGATTCAATGCTAAGAAGTGCAAGGTAATGCACCTGGGAAACAAAACCCAGGGAAGAGTACACAATAGGGGTGAGATACTAACAACAACAAAAATGGAAAGGACCTGGGGGTAGTCATATCAGATGACCTAAAGGTGGGCAAGCAATGTGAGAAGGCAGCAAGGAGGGCTGGGGGATACTGGGATGCATAGGAAGAGGCATCACCAGTAGAAAACAGGAAGTTATTATCCCTCTGTACAGACAGCTGGTGAGACCCCATCTGGGTACTGTGTGCAGTTCTGGAGACCCAATCTCCCAAAGACATAGACAGGATGGAAGCTGTCCAGAGGAGGGCAACTAAAATGGTGCAGGGTCTGCACCGGAGGACAATGAAGAGAGACTTAAGGAGCTTAATATGCATAGCCCTCGAGGAAAGGAGGGAGAGGGGGACATGATAGAAACTTTCAAGTACCTCAAGGGAATCAACAAAGTCCAAGAGGGTAGCATCTTTCAAAAAAAGAGGTGTGCAAGAACAAGAGGGCACAATTTGAAGATAGAGGGGCGGCTCAGAGGTAATTTAAGGAAGTATTTTTTCACAGAGAGGGTTGTGGATGCATGGAATGCCTTCCGGAGGAGGTTGTGGAGTCAAAATCAGTGGTGGAATTCAAGCATGCATGGGATAGTCATAAGGCAATTCTGGGGGTTGGGGGTAGAAAGAAGTAGGCTGCTGGTTAACTAGGATCTGCAGCTTATCCAGTAGGTAGGGAAATGGGCAGACTGGGTGGGCCAAGCGGTCCTTATCTGCCGTCAAATTCTATGTTTCTATGTTTCTAGGACACCTCTAAGTGGGAGGCAGTATAGTGCAGTGGTTTAAGGCTCTGAGCTGCAAATCTGGTGACATCCAGCAGACCAGATCGGGGTTTGAATCCCACAGCTTCCACCTGCATACTGTGTGACCCTGAGCAAGCCACTTAACTTCCCTGTGCTCCCAGGTCACTCCTGTAAAAAAGCTTTCAGTTTAGTGTGCTACTTCTGGTTATACAACTTAAAAAAAAAAAAAAGTGGGCAACTGTACAACCCACAATATGGGCATGGAAAGCTGATATTGCGGTCAAATTCCTGCACAGCATTTACAGGACATGTAAATGGGTTCAAATTTCTGGAAGCAGCACACAAAGTGAACTGCTTCTATTTCAGTGAATAAGCATGTCTTGTAGAAGGTTTTCTAGCTCAAATCAATACATCAGCAACCTTAGGGGATACTTAAAATGTACAATGGCTACATCTTCGGGAGCTTTGTACTGTGTCAACAGGCCGCAAGGCAGGGGGACTGGAAGCTTCATTGCCATCTGTTGTAAAAGTGGAAACCATATCTGGTGAGGCCATAATGGAGCAAGGAGGAGAGGGGCACTCTCCATCCACAGTTTGAGCAGAACCCTCTGTATTAATGGAATTAGGGAAAATACATACAAGAATTTCCTTTCCAAGAGAGGAAAACTCCATCTCGTTAGAAAACTCAAGGCCCTGGAACGAGTGAGCAGAAATGCAACAGTTTTGTGTTGTGTGGGGGCACAGAAAGGTCGAACTGGATGACCCAACCTTGCAGAGAGATCATCTACCATGGAGGTCAGCAGGACGCATTTAGGAATCTTGGACTGTAACCTGCTTAGCCTGTCTGCTGAGAATTTTGAAGACCTGAGAGATGCAATGCTGACAAAGGTATGCTGTAAGGTAAAGCCCAGTACCATACTCTCACTGCTTCCCTGCACAGGAGACAAGAATGAGTGCCCCCATGTTTGTTGGGATAATGCATCACATTGGCACTGTGTCTGTTTTAACAGTGGACTGGGCACAGATGCTCCTGAAATGCCTGGAGGCTGTACAAGACAGCACTCATCTCCACAGCATTTATGTGTAATCTGGCCATCACCTTGGTCTATGAACCCTGCATTCGGTAAGGGCAAAGATAAGCACCCCAGCTGAAGCGTAAGGAAATCTGTGGTGAGGATCTGAACAGGAGCTGGCACAATGAATGGAATGCCCTTTAATAGGTTTTCACAATCCTGCCACCACAGCAATGCTGTGTGAAGTGGGGACATGACATGAACCATTTGGTTCAGCTCGTCTGTCAGGTGATCCCACTGGATCCTGAGTGTCCACTGACAGAGTCTCATATGTAGGCGGGCCAGAGGCACCGTCCCAATGGCCACTACCATGAGGCACAGGAGATGTAACATTGTTCTCGCAGAGTCACAGTGACTCCTGCATACTAACTGTGCTTGGGCAATCAGATTTTCTGCTGTGTCTTGTGGCAGAAAAGCACAAACCTTCTCTGTGTCCAAGACTGCCCCTATGTACAGTAGTCTCTTTCAGGGGAACCAGCACAGCTTTTGGCAGATGTACTGTGACCCCAAGTCCTTGAACAACTGTCTTCTCCAAGACAAGGTATGTAGGAGTACTTAAAAACAGAGACATACTCGTGCTGCTACCATAAGTCAGCTGGGGTGCATGCCAGGTAGCCTACCACAATAGAATATGCTTCAGTAAAGGGCTGCACTCCAAGTAAAGAGATACACAGATTCAAATTTCTTCAAATAAAATAAATTTATTCCACAATGGAAATGTAGTTAGTTCAGGTAAAATATTCCAAACAAGCTGCCCCTTCGCTTTGACCTGTCAAAGCACAGGGGCAACTTGTTTGGAATATGTTGCCTGAACTAACTATATTTCCATTGTGAAATAAATTTCCTTTATTTGTAGAAATTTGGCTCTGCGTATCTCTTTACATGTAGGAGAATTTCCCTGGAGCTGCTCTTCAGCAGCCAGTTGTCCAGATAAGGGAACACATACAGGCCTTCCCTGCACAGGGCAGCTGACATTTCTGCCAAGCATCTGTTAAAGACCTGTGGTGCAGAAGATGAGTCAAAGGGCAATACTCTGAACTGGTAATGTTCCCCATCCAGCACAAAGTGTAGGTACTGCCTGTGAAGTTTTCTGATCTTGACATGAGGGCATGTATCCTTCATGTTTAAAGAACAAAGTCAGTCCCGCTTGCAGAAGAGGAATCAGAACTCGCAGGTATACCATTCAAAATTTCTTGAATTCGATGCAGACATTGAGATCCAACACAGGATGTAGAGCCCCTGTCCATTCTTTGACCAGTAATTATCCAGAATAGAACCCTTTGTTTCTCTGTCAAGGAGGAACCGGTCCTATAGAATGTTTGTGGAATAATGACTGAACTTCTTCATTCAGAGGGGACAAATGGCCCAGAGGATAACAGGAAGGAGGTGGAAGATGATCTGGAGGGTTTCTAGCAGCTCCAGAGCATGCTCCCTTGCAATAATCTCCAGGACCCACTTGTCCGTTGTAATCTCCTGGCACTGTCTGACATACGGGGAGAGTCTGCTTCTCACAACCACCCCTGGAGGTAACAGTGGAGGTGGGGGTGTCTCTGAAAGAGAGTCATGTGTAACAGGTGGTAGCAGTGCCAGCAGTACCAAGTGCTTTGGGTGCTTCTGTATGGGCACCTGGGGGGAGGGGGCCTGGCAAGGGGCCACCTCCTCTGCCACAGCCTTGTTGACGATAGGCAACGCCATATCTGGCAGCAGGCAGATGAAGGATCCCCTCCCACAACCTCTGGCAGGAGTGGGCTACGTAAGCCATAACACACGATGGGGTGTGGTTTAGTCTGGATAAACACATGTCTAGGGGCACAGTCAGACACGAGGCTGAATGCCTTACTGCCCCTAGAAGTGCGTTTATCCAGACTAAATCACATCCTGGAGTGTGTTATTGTGCTTATAAAATGGGTGTATGTTGAGAAACTGTAATATTAACAGAAAGTAAAGACAAAAAAACTAAAATGAAGAACAAATCTGCCTTGATGTGAAGATAGTCTCTCTGTTTTTCATAGGTTGCTAGGGACTCTTATATGAAGTGCTGTCACTAGGGGAGCTGAAGACAGCCACCGAGTCGCTACATCATGCTGCACACAAGACCTTGATTTTGCTTTTGGTCTTCCCCACAGCAAGCTACCATCTGTGGTAGCAACTTCCGTAAAAGTCCCGCTGTCTCACTCTGCTTGGGGCTTCAGAGGGACTGTGGAGCATTCGTAAAGCTGCAGCTGAGGAGGAGAAGGGAGCAGCTCGGTAGGGACAGCAACATGGTTAGTAAGTACAAGCAACACTTTTTAAGTGTTGTGAAACTTTTGATTTTATGTTTCTGGCTGTGTTCATTTTTGACTCGCTAAAACTGTGCTGTTTAGTGAGGAATCAAGAAAGTGGATTTCTGAGGCTTGAACAACAGGCAGCTCAGTGACACTTTTATGGGGGGTATTTATCGTTTGGGGGGGACTTTTTTTTCGTGCTATATCTGAAATAAAACATATAGCTGGCAAGGGGTGCCAGACAATCAGGTTTCTTTACTGTCTCTACCCATTTTATAAAGAGATTTAACAGACCTTAGAGTCATTTCTGAGGTCTGAAGGCCTCTTCAACATCATGGCCAAACAGTTTTGTCCCTCTAAAAGGGTATTCAAAACTGCTTGTTGCACATCACTGGCAAAAAAGGCAACTCTGAGCCAATATCTTCTCATACAAATGCCAACAGTTGAAGCCCTGGCAGAAGCATCACATACATCCCAGGCTGAGTGTAGCAAATTCTTGCCAACCTCAGTCCCAGAAGTTAAGGTTTTAAGTAATTCCTTTTTAGCAGCGTCATCAAGCAAAGCCTGGGCTGTAGTTTTTGCAGTTTTCCACGGGCTGTTCTGATATTTTATCATATGGGCCTAGTAGTTTGCAATCCTAAGGCCCAGTGAGGCAGAGGTAAACGTACGCTTGTCCATCACATTCAGCCTCCTAGATTCTTTATCAGGAGGCAAAGTACTCAAATGTTTAGGTGCCCTGGACCTATCATGAACAACCATGTCATGATGACTAGAGTCAGTTTGTGGCAGGTTGGCATAATCAGACCTAACAGGTGGAGCAGACTGCTTGTCAGCCTTTCTGGAAACTGCAGGCAGTGAGTTTAGTCTGTACCATGCAGCAAAGGTAGCATCCTCTAATGCAGGGTACATAGGTGGAATTATAATGGAGGGTATGCAAGGGACCTCCAAAAATTCCATCAGATTTCTTTTTGTGGAATCTTCCTGTATGTGACAGGGTGGAATAGGACCCTGTCCCAGTTGTTTGAGAAAGTGTTTAAATGCAAGGATCTGTTCTGTTCTATTACTTTCCTGTCTCTTGTCTGTCTGGTTGCACAACCAAATTTCCCTGGTGAGACCTAGGACTTGATCACCCTGCGTAGTCTTGCAATTCTTTGTCTCTCACTGTCTCTTAGCCTTTTTTTTTGCTGTCTTTTTTTCCTCCCTTGCAAATCTGCTGATATAAAAATATATGCAAATCATTATGTGGAACTGTAACTGATATTGGGATCCCTTTTGTTTAGAAAATATATAGCGTTACTGTTGAAATGTATATAATTATAGTTTGAGATGATTGCAAAAAGCTATTGGAAATTCATGAGGTTACCAGAGTTCAATTAGTAAGCCTTTTGCAGAAGACGTGTGGAAAAGGAGCCTCAGCTCAGGCACACTGTGTTCTTGCAGCACCTGCCTGATACTTACAAGAACAGGATGCTTGTTAAGAATGGGGGTTGGAAGGACTTATAAGAGAGCTGAGCTGCAACTGCTTGAGAGGGAAAAGGGACACTGAGATTGAAGAAAAACTCAGACTGAACTTCTGTTTATTTGGTCTTTGTTAAATAGTTATACTGAACAAGTTTTTTTTTTTTTTCATATTACTGCTAGTGTAAATAATTAATTTTTGGTGAATTCTACAACTGCTCCTGGTTTTCCTACGCTTCCTGACCTGTGCCTCAATGACAGATGGTGTTAGCCGTGGGATTATTTTGCTTTCTGGTTGGAGACATTTTATCAGGTGTTCTCGGAGTTGGGGAAGGCGTCTCAAGAATTGCTGACTGAGCAGTACCTCAGAAATCAAAATCTCTGCCTGTCGGTTTCTCCCAAGATGTCATACCTTTTCAGGATTTCGCTTTTCACCAGGTCATAGTTTTCTGACTGTACAGTTTCCATACTGCTGCAGGCAAGTTGGGCTTTTCCTGTCAGGTAAGGTACCGGTCTAACTGTCCATTGCTGCTCTGGCCATTGATAGGCTGTGGCAACTCTTTCAAAAGTTGTCAGGTATGTCTCTATATCATCCGAGGGACACAACTTTGTAAGTTTAATGACCTTTAAGTTGCTTGCATTTTGTTGCTCATCTGGATGTGTGCCAGATTCTCTGCCTTTGATAGCTTGCAAGGCATCCAGCCATCGCTGCTCCTGTTACTGCATCTCTTCTCTCCTCTGTGCTTCTAAATGTTGAATCTCTTTTTCTTTCTTCTTCTCAGTCTTTTTGTTGTATAGCCCACCATTTGAAAAAGTTCAGCAGGCTTTCAGGTTCTGTCACTGCCTGTTCTTTTTCCATAACTTGTGCTGGACTGTACAATCTCAACTTGGACTTCTGTCTCTGCTAGTTTGGCTGCCATTTTCCTGGTAACCACTCCTGGATTTGCTGCTGCAGAATCCATACCTTTCTCTATGCTTCCCTGGTACTAGGTCCAGTACCCAAGCACAAAGCTCCTGGCTTACAGTATGCATGGCGTAAATCCCACTTAGGCCAAAACCATCTGAGATCTTCTTTGCCCGAGCTCTTGTCACCACTGCTGCTGAAACATCAGGATTTACTCCCTCTTTCATTAACTCCATAAATCTTGGAAAGTCATTTCCAATAATCACAGGTAACTTAGATACTACCGCCACTTTCATTTGGTGCAACACACCCTTAATGGTCAGAATCACTTGAGTGATGGGATAGTATCGAGTGTCTCTGTGGATGCAGATGACATCAGTACCTGGTCCTTTTGCACAGTGCTTTCCCAGCACTTCAACATGCACTAGGGTCTGTGTATTAATCCTACCAGATGTGAACTGGTCATGCAGGAAACCAGATATTTGGGCTGTGTGTTGGGAAATGGAGAAGTTAAGCCAGACATTTCTAAAACAGAAGCTGTAGCTAACAGCTCTGTCCCTAAAACAAAGAAACATGTCAGGTCATTTTTAGGGTTGGCTGGTTATTATCGAAGATTTGTTCCCAACTTTTCTGGGTAAGCTACTCCCCCTCACTGAACTCACGAAGAAACGGTTCCCAAACAATGTGAAATGGATCCCAGAGTGTGATGAAGCTTTTCAAGCCATTAAGGCTGTATTGTGCTCGGCCACTGTTTTAAGAAGCTGAGAAACCATTTCTGTTACAAACAGATGCATCAGAGGTAGGCTTAGGTGCAGTACTGAGTCAAAATATAGATGGAACGGAACACCCTATTCTGTATATAAGTAGAAAGTTGCATGACAGGGAGAAAAGGTACTCCACCATCGAAAAGGAATGTTTAGCAGCAAAGTGGGCCATGGAGTCCCTTGTTTTATTTGCTAGGAACGGACTTTGTACTTATAACAGATCACAATCCTCTCTGTTGGCTTAACCAAATGAAAGATGATAATTCCAGAATCACAAGGTGGTACCTGGCACTACAGCCATTTAAATTCAAGGTGATACACAACTCTGGTAAAGAGAATTGCAATGCTGATTTTCTGTCAAGATATGGATCAGGAATTGAGGGTTCTGAAGGCTGAAAAACAAATGTAAGAGTTTAAACTTTAGTGTTTGCTGTACTGTTATAGAAAAATGGATAATGCACATGTGCTTAATTTCTGAAAGTCTGAAGCTAATATTAGTAGAGAATTAATATAAAGTTTTGAAAACATGCTCTATTTCATTGTTGAATTCAGATATAAAAATCCTAGCCAAAATCCTGGTGAACTGTCTACACCAGGTTTGGCAGAGCCTAATTAGCACCTTCCAGGTAGGTTTTGTTGCGGGGCAACACTCTTCAGATCACACATGCAAGATACTTCACCTCATGTCTTCTGCCCGTGATAGTTCTGGTCTCGCTTGATGCCGAAAAGACATTCGATCGAGTCTCCTGGCCGTTTCTCTTCGCAGTTCTTGGTAAAGTGGGCTTCCCCTCTCCTTTTTGAGATTGGCTACGAGTCCTGTACACTTGCCCTATGGCCCAGGTCCGATGCAACAGCATCCTCTCTGCCCAGTTTCCTCTCTCTCGGGGTACCCGACAGGGTTGCCCCCTCTCCCCATTCCTCTTCAACCTTTACCTTGAGCCCCTGATTTGTTTACTTCAATCCAGTCCAGAACTGCAAGGTATCCGTATAGGGCAGTCCACATTTTCATTATCTGCCTATATGGACGACCTATTACTACATTTAGAAACTCCCCAGCAATCCATCCCCGCAACACTTAACATCATCTCCCAATTCTCACTGGTCTCAGGATATAAACAAAACTTAGAAAAAACGTTGGTCATGCCCCTTGACCACCTTGTCCAGAAACAATGGGTTACAGACCTTGGCTTGGTATGGGAAACAGAGACTCTCTCCTATCTAGGTATTAAGCTTCCACGCAACCTTGCATCTCTAATCAAAATCAACCTTTCCCCGACCATCCAGGAGAGAAAGGCCGATTTACTTAGATGGCATCACCTTCCCCTTTCTCTTTGGGGGCGCATCAACATAATAAAAATGAACATTCTCCCACGTCTTTTATACCCCCTTAAAATGATCTGCCCATACCTGTTGAAAAATGGTTCTGCCACCTGCAGGCTCTCCTATCTGACTTTCTCTGGCAAGGGAAGGCAGTACGAGGGCGTATGTAAAACTAACTTACCCAAAACTTGCAGGCAGTCTCGGTCTTCCGAATTTTTTTCTGTATTACTGTGTAATCCACGGCAGTAAAATCTTCCACTGGGGTGCAGGGAACAACACTAGGGATCATCTCCCCCAGTGGCTTACACTTGAACAGCAGCTTTGTCGAATTGAGGGAGTTGACCTAAAATCTCTTCTTTACGTTAAATAGCCGGCGGTGCAGAGAGTCTTATGGAAATCTGTGTTATGGTGGCCCGTCAAGGCCCTACGCCAAATTAGCTCCTTGCTTCTTGGGACCTGGCTAAGGACTTGGACCAACCACTTCTGGGCAATCTGAACTTCAGGACTGGGGGCCGTACAATAACGAGAGGTTTTTGTCATAAACTGTGGGGGGTGCCGCTCTCTTCTTTGCTGTGCACAGGCTACCTTCGGCCAGTGCAAGGCATTCAGTCTGAATTCTCGATTCCTGTCCTACATCCCTTTAAATACTTACAGATCAGGAAGGTGTTGGTGGACTTTCTGGGCCCACCCCTTGGGACTCGCCCACAAAATCCTTTGAAGCAAACCTTATTGGATCTGGTATCCCAACCCCATGTAATCTCCACTTTTTATAAAGCGCTGCAAATCCAGACACATCCCGCTCCACAAGGAGTATGTTACTACTGGCAACGGGAGATCCATCTCCCTTCGTTAATGAGAGACTGGAAGAAACTATGGAAACATCTATATAGATATAATAAGCAGGACAGACTCCGTTTTTTGCAATTTCACATATTGAATAACTTGTACTTCTCCCCTGCTAGACTTCATCGGATGGGGACAGTGGACTCCCCTCTGTGTACAGCTTGCCAAAAAGAGGCTAGCACAATCAAACATCTTTTCTGGGATTGTGACAAAGTGGCACCCTTTTGGAAAAGAATCAGGAATTCACTTGACCCCATGTTAGGGCTAGAATCTTACTTCACCCCACAGATTTGTATTGTGGGTTTTTTCTCTGCTGACGTGATAGCTGCCTGCAGAGCATACATGGCCCTTATCAGCTGTGGCTAAACTGGTTACTGCCAAGCGTTGGACTGACAGGGAATGCCCACCTTTTCAGGAGTGGCACTCAGAGATGCTCCTGGCACTAGAACTGGAAAAGCATATTGCCCAAAGACCTTCTGCAGTCCTCAGTTTGCAGCAGGTAATACTTCAAAATCCTGCACACATCTAAATTACGGAGCAGTGCTTCCCCTGGATTGGCACGGTCTGGGAAATACACAGGCAGGTGGATAGAGTGGTTCAGGGTAAACTCAAAACACCACCTTAGGAACAAACAAGATTCGTGTGCAAAGATACCGTCTTTGTGAAAAATCAAATAAGGCTCTTCACATCAGAGAAACTGAAGCTAGGAAATCCTTTGAGCAAAAGTAACCAAAAACAAAGCTTTCCATGAAAGGAAGTGTACTGTGCAAGTTGTGGCTGGCTCAAATGGAGACAAGGTCAATTTTTCCAATACAAAATTCAAATCCCAAACTAGGACAGGATTGTGGATTGGAGGCTTCAGATGTAGGATGCCACTGAGAAAAGTACGGGTCACATCTAACTGAGCAACAGTCTGGCCCTCCACCAGCTCGTGAAAGGCAGATACAGCCAAAAGGTGTACCTTGAGGGATGAATACTGGAGGCCCGAGTCTGACAATGAGATCAGGTAATCCAAGATTTGGCTCACTGGACTGGAGAAAGGGTCCAGGTGGTTCTTGGCAGCCCAGATGGCAAACCATTTCCACTTCATGGCATAGGTGGCCCTAGTGGAGGGCTTCCTAGCCGCCAAAAGGACATCAGCCACTTTTTTGGGAAACCCCAAAGTGGACAATGGCTATGTTCTCAGGAGCCAGGCAAGCAGACAAAGGGACTTGTGGTGTGGACAGACCAGGGTCCCCTAAGCCTGCGTCAAAAGATCCCTGCAGAGAGGCAGGGGAATCGAAGGTTCTGCTGCTAACTGTTGCAGTAATGGAAACCATATTTGCTGTGGCCAGTAGGGCACTACCAGGATCATGCTGGCCCCCTCCATCTGCAGCTTGATTAATATCCTTTGAATCAGAGGAAATGGGGGAAAGACATACAGGAACCACCTGCTCCAAGAGAGGGGCAATGCGTCTTGCCAGAAAATTCCAGACCCTGGATATAGCGGGCAACAACTGGGCACTTTGGCGCTGAGAGAGGACGCAAAAAGGTCCAACTCTGGGTGACATCATCTGTTGAACAGGTCTTCTGCAATGGATGACAGAAGCTCCCATTCATGTGCTCTGGACGGAGTTCAGCTAAGCCCATCTGCCAGGGTGTTCAGCACACCTGGGACATGGATTACTGATGGTTCCAGGCCGTGGTCCAGTGCCCAGTACCATACCTTCATGGCGTCCCTGCAAAGGGGGTATGAATGTGTCCTCCCCCTTGTTTGCTGATACAGCAGACCACACTGAGATTGTCTGACTGAATCAATAACTGACCCGGAGGGAGGTTGTTCTCGAAGGCCTGCATGGCACACAGAACTGTCCTCATCTCGAGGATGTTTATATGGAGGGACATCTTGATCTGGGACTGGGTACCCTGAGTCTGGAAGGAACTCAGGTGCACCCCCAGCCCAATATGGAGACATCATAGTGAGAATCTGCTTGGGGGACGAGATCAGGAAGGGAACCCTTCTTAAATGATTTTGGGGTTCCATCCACCACTGAAAGACTCTGTGGGCAAGAGAGGTGACCAACACCAGCTGCTCCAGGTCATCGGGGCGTTGGTTCCACTGCACCCAAAGGGTACACTGGAGCACCAGCATGTGCAGGCGGGCCAGGGGAATGATAGCAATGGCCGCTGCCATGAAGCCCAGAAGCCACAGGTAAATTCTCGCAGAGACATGCGACTCTGAACCACCACCTGCGCTTGAGATATGAGGCACTCTGCTCTGTCTGGTGGCAGGAAGGCCTTGTCACGTTCTAAGTCCAGGACCACTCTTATGTACTGCAGTCTTTGAGCGAGGATCAGAACAGACTTGGGCAGGCTGACTGTAATGCCCAGGGAGCGGAACAACTGGAAAGTCCTCTCCAGAATCCTTAGAAGCTGATCCCTGGACGGGGCCTTGAGTAGCCAGTCGTCCAGGTAGGGGAAGCTGTACAGGCCTTCTCTCTGAAGTGTGGCAGCCACTGCTGCTAAGCATTTTGTAAGAAACTGCAGCGCAGAGGACAAGCCAAATGGCAAGACTCTGAACTGGTAGTGCTTGCCTTGAAAAAGAAACTGGAGGAACCCCCTGTGCGGTGGACACACCAAAATATGCAGGTAGTAGTTCCGCATATCAAGGGAGCACAGCCTGTCACCCTGTTTGACCAAGGGTAACAGACCTGGCAGAGTGACCATGCAAAACGTTTTGTGCCGGATGTAGAGGTGGAGATCCTGGAGCTCTAGAATAGGCCTCAGATCCCTGGTTCTTTTGGGGGACCAGGAAGAACCTGGAATAAAACCCCTAGTTTCGCTGCTGTATGGGCACTGGTTTGATCACCCTTTTTCGCAGAAGGGAGTGTACCTCCTCCTGAAGGACTGCAGTATGATCTGGATCGTAGGTGGAGGGCACCGGAAGGAGTCTCTGTGGCCTGTTCTAGAAGCTCCAGAGTCTGACCCTCTCTATTATCTGAAGAATCCAAACATCAGAGGTTATGGTTCTCCACTGATTGAGATGGAAGAAGAAGATCAGACCTCCAACCACCACCTCTTGGTCGGGGACCGGAAGGGGGGGGGGGTCTGGCAAGGAGTTAGGCAAAGGCGAATCTGGATGCTGGGACTGACCTGTTGCCTCTGGGCCATTTTGTGTCAGGATCCGAGGAGGAGGAGAGGGCAGGCAAGGCAAAACTGATTTTCCTTTTACCCTGTAGTCTGGAGCCCATACCAGATTTGAGAGACATTTTCCAAAAGGGCTGCCTCTGCCTGCTCTGGGGCTGGGTAAGGTAAGTGAACAGATTTGATGGCCCTGCCAGAGGCCTTCCAATCACTGGTGTCTTGGACATCTGGCCTGAAGAGATTCGAGCCATAGAAAGGGGCACTCAGAACCTTTTGCTGGACATCTACCGCAAAACCAGATACCCTCAACCAGGTATGCCTACGCAGGCAAGTGCCAGTGGCAGCAGCCCTGACTGATATCTTTGACAGTCTGGAGGGACTGGGCAGCTGCCCTGCCCTCTTTCCATATGGTGTTTTGACACTTGACCATATGGGAGAGATAATTTGCAATCCAGAGTCCCACACTAGAGGAGGAATAAACCCTTTTACCCTAGAGGTCGATCCTACTAGACTCCCTGTTGCGGGGAGGAAGCTAAGGTGTTTTGGCACCTTGGACCTGTCATAAGCCGCTTTGATGACCACGGAATCGATCTCAGGCTGGGCAGCATAACAGGTCAGGCCCTGGGAGCCATGCTAGAGCTTATCTGCCCTCCTCAGCATGGCAGGGACCATGTCTGGAGAGTGCCATGCAGCAGTGGTGGCATTCCTGAGCACTGGCAAAATGTGAGGAATGACCTTCGGTGGAGATTCGAGGGTCTCCAAAATGTCCACCAGGTGCCTTCTGGTGGCATCCTCTTCCTCAGTGTGGAATGCATGGCAGCAGACAGCTGCTACATGACACTGAAGAAGATGAAGTCCTCAGGAGGGGACCTAGGAATGTGCTTCACCCAGTCCTCACTCACTGACAAGACCGCAGACCTGTCTGAGGAAAAAACCTCCTCCTCCTCTGGGAGGATAAGATCTGTATGGTACTCCTCCTCAACATTGACCTGCTCTGGCTCAGGGTCTGATGTAAGAGGGACCGATGGCCCTCTGGAAGGTGCAGCCTGAGGAGGTTGAACAGGCATTGATGGGGCGTGCAACGGCACCGGAGACACTGGTCTATGAGCACCTAGCTGGTGCACCGAGGCCATCATCAGCGGAGTTAAAATCAAATTAAGGTCAACGACAGGTGCAGGTTGTGGCGAAAGAGGAGAAGGAATTGTCAACTCAGAGTATGAGGAACCATCTGCTGGGTACTGAGAGCCCAATGGCCATAGCGTCTGAGGACCTGCAGAGACATCAGGCCTTGACAGAGGGGCGAGGGGTCGACAACCGAGTGGCTGAAGACCCAATGGTCGAAAGCCAGCCTCCCTGCGAAGAGAGAGTTGGGGCTGTCGGTATGGGCCAGGGAGAAGCAGAGGCCTGGACAGTTGAGGTCGTCAGTGTGGCAGCAGCTGACAAAGCACCCCTGGAAGAAGCCGCTGGGGAGCAGGAATGCCGCCGGGGGCAGCTGTCCCTGTCCCTTCTGTGACTTTTCCCAGAGGACTAGTCTCGGGACCCCGGAGGAACCCTGCCCAGAACTGGCTACCTGTTGTTCCATAAGGAATTTCTTCAGAGCCTTTTTTCGGCACCTTTGGGTTGTAAGATTAAAGTTTTGGCAGAGCTCATAGGCAGGAATGTCATGATTAGGCCCAAGACAGCAGAGGCCATGGCCGTCTGAAGAAGCAATCTCCTTTCTGCAGTGGAAGAAACAGAACAGAGTCGTGGATGGAGTGACTCTCGATTTAAAACGAGGTAAAAGAATATCTTTATTAAAAAGATATTCCCAAATAAAATGCTGAAGGAAAAAGCATAGGCAAAAAAGCATGAACTGCGATGGAGCTTCCAAGGAGAGCTAAATGAGTGGAGTTGATGGTGAGAAAGAACTGAGGAAGGAGCGGGACCACTCATGCCTTTATAGTTTTGATGATGTCGGCATGGGTGGTCCCTGTTGTCCTGCTGGAAAAGTCTTCTGTGTGGATCCTGCTTCACTGACAGTGAAGGTCCTACGGTGTGACCTGATGACCGAGATACTCCCGAAGAAGATCAGCATCTGGCTGAGGGAGTGAAACTCGTTGAAAAGGTCTTCTTCCAATACATCAGGGACAAGAGGGTTGTCAAGAAAGGGACAGTCAGTCTGAAGAAGAAGAATGAGTGGGTGGAGGGTAGTGTGGAAAAGGCAGAAGAAGTTAATGAGCATTTCTGTTCAGGTTTCACATAAGAGAAGGAGGCCCAATCCCTCGGGGAAGAGGGGGAGGTAACGAGGCACAGGAGGCACCATGGATGGGGAGAGACAAAGGGTGCAAAGGCCTTAAAGATGAATAAGTCCGGAGGGGAAGGATGTCATACACCCAAGGGTTATGAGGGAATTAGCGGATGTGCTGACGGGCCCCTGGCAGACCTGTTTAACACCTCTCTTGAAACAGGAGTGATTCCACTGGACTGGAGAACGGCACATGTAGTGCTGCTACATAAGAGTGGGTGAAGGGATGACTCTATTCGCCAGTCAGTCTGACCTCAACAGTGCAGAAGCTCATGAAGACCATTCTGTAGGAAAGACTGGTAAACTTTCTGAATGAAATGGGACTCCATGATGATAGGCGCCACATATTTGTGTTGGGGCGGTCCTGCCAGATCAACCTGACTGATTTCTTTTATTGGGTAATAAGGATAGTGGACAAAGGCCAAGCAGTGGACATACTGAATCTGGATTTCATTAAGGACTTTGACTTTGTTACCCACAGAGATTGATTAGGAAGCTGGAAGATTTGGGTGGGTTGGGGAGAAATTGGCTTGGTGGGTAAAACACTAGTTATAGGATAGAAACCAGAAGGTGATTATCCAGGGGTTGGGGGAGTTAATTCTCAAATGCTAGGCCAGTTACTAGCAGGGTGTCACAGGGCTCGGTGCTAGACCCAGTGTTACTCAACATCTTCATCAGTGATACTGCTAAAGGGGTATAAAGGCAGAATATGCCTCTTTGTGGATGACACCAAGAACTGTGGGAGGGGGAACACAGAAGAGGGAAGGCAGGACATTAGGAAAGACATGACTAAACTGCAGAGATGATCAGGTATTTCGCAGCTGGGATTCAAGAACAAAAAGTGTAAGATAATGTATTTATGAGGGAGAGACCAAGAGACTACATACTGGCTGTTGTGCAGGTCACCAGGTCAGTAAAGAAAAGACTTGGGTGTGATCATCATGCATGACATGAAGCACTCGGCACACTGCAAGAGTGCAGCAGCCAAGGTAAATAGGATGATGAGCTGCATAGCCAGGGGTATAACCAGTAGAAAGGTGGAGGTCATCCTAGCACTGTACAGGTCACTGGTTAGGCCGCAAATGGAGCACTGTGTGAAGTACTGAAGACCTTACCTAAAGAAAGTCATCAACTTACTGGAGACAATGTAGAGAAGAGCGACAAAGATGATCTGGGGCAACAGGATAGGCTCAATGAGGAGAGACTTAGAGATCTCAACATGTACTCACTGAAGAGTTAGAGGGAAAGGGGTTGCATGACTGAAACCTTTAAATATCTTAAGGGTTTCAAGAAAGTGAACTCTGAAGGTCAATTCAACCTTAGTGGGAAGAGTACCACTGGGGGCACTGCCTTAAACTGGTGGGAGGATGCTTCAAGGAAATGAGGAGGCACTTTTTCACTGAAAAGAGTGGTATCAAAGTGGAATGCGTTGCTGAAGTCTCCATGAAGACTGTAGACAGCATCAAAAGGGGATGGGACAGGGTATAAGAGAAGATTACATGAAAAGCGGTAATGTCGAGGGGGAGGGTGGAGTGGACAGCAGGGAGGGAGGGCAAATTACTCAGTAGATACTGAGAGGTCTGCAAACTCCAGCAGACTAGACAGACAGCAAGATCCTTTTCTGTTGGCTATGTTTGTATGGGTCGTCACGGTATACCGGTTTTATGGTATACTGCAGTATCAGAAGTCACGGTATTCATACCGTGGGCAATTTCTGATACTGCGATAACCATGATTCATGGTATACCAGGGTATTAAGACTTTTCAACCAATTTTTTTTTTTTTTTTATATTTTCATGGACAACTGTCCCTTCCACGCCTACACTTCCTGATGCTTTGTACAAAAATGACTTCTTACTTTGATATATTGGTAATAGAAGTATTACAGTGACGGTTATACTGTCTGTTCTTATTACAAGGAATATTGGTAATGTATGCTGATTGTGAGTGGTTTGAGTCTTGTTAGGATATTGAAATATCTGCCAAACTGTTTTTTCAGTTTTGTTGTGTGGTACCTGGAATTCTGGAATAAGAACTTTAGAAGGTACAGGGGCCAGTTTTGAATGCTCACAACAGACATATTCATTCTCTGAGGGACAACAGAAAAACACTATTTGATGCCATTAGGGGAAAAAAAGAGTTTGGGAACACTGACACAATTGCTGTTGAAATTAGAAAAAATGTTTAAAAAGATGTCAAACTTGAGTGGTATAGTATCACCATGGAGAATATTTAAATTACAAACCAATTCTCAGAGGTTTGAGGGTGTTAAGAGACCCAAATCTTGGACTAGTCAAAAAATTAGATGACAGATGGGAGGGCATAAGAAATAAATGCTCAACTGACTTCATGTATGTTCTGATAGAGGCTGTCCTTGAAGCAAGAAGCGGGCTGGCAGTTGAGATTACAAAAGACACAGGACCAGTTGAAACTTAGCACGGAAAAAGCACAGTTTAACAAAACTTTAGAAGAAATAAAAAAGCAACTGAATGAATTTGAGGAAGGTATAAAGAAAATTAAGATCAGGAAATTCAGAAGAGACACCAATGCCTACATAAATAATAGGTTTCATAATTGGAAAGTGACCATACAGTATAGTGGTAGAATGGAGGAAAGCAACAACTTAAGACAGTTCAGTAGTTATACCTGCAGAAGTGATAGATCACCAAATGAAAGACAGAACGCACAGAGGCCTTTTTTAGGCAAGGAGTATCAGAGAGAACAGACACCAAAGGAAGGCACCACGCGTGACAAAACAACATCAATAACCATATCTGAGCACAGGGTCTGATCCACGAAATAGAAGATGAGTATTAGCATCTACCAGGAGGAGGAGGAGGCAGAGGGAAAAGGAGGAGGTGGCAGAGATTACCGGGGCAGGCGGATATAGTGGTTTTCAACTCAAGTAACCATACAATAACAGGACAAGAAACGGCAGTATTAAGTAAGGGCCTATCATTTTCACCAACAAAACCCTCTAACCGCTTTAACATAATAGCAGATTTACATAAGTTTTTCAGAGCACTAAGACTTAAAGTGCTCCTGACACAGATGAGACAACTTTGAAAAAAATGCAACATTCAGGCATAAATGTAGCTTATATTTTGTATTTCATTCTGTAATTATCACCCTTATTTCCGTATTATTAAGGGTGTTTGCCTGAATACAGTATATTTGCCCTTTTAGCTCTGGTTGCCTGCCTACACTTGACATCGTAATTCTGTTTATGACATCAAAATACGTTGCTGTAGAAATAACTATGATGTCATAAACAGTGGATTGTGATGTCATGTGTAGAGAATCAGCCAGAGCAGATATAGTCTAGGGGACAGGGATCTTGTTTTCATGCAACTGTTTTCAGTAATAAAGAAAATGGGGAATTAATTACTGAAAATATATGAAGTAATAAAGAAAATGGGATGGAGTTGAACATAAATCTTACTTTTTTTAAAGTTTTCCTAACGGTGTCAGGGGCTCTTTAAGAAACAATTATATGGAGTCCCAGAAACAAATACGGAAGATAGAAATGCAAGGCAGGCTGTAAAACACAAATCATCTCTTACACTTCATCAAAGGTACGCAGCCAGTACACAGAATAATGTGTGGGACTGGTGCGAGATGATGTTAGTTAGATCTTTAAATGCCAAGACAAACAAAGAAATACACTCTATCAAAAAGATAAACACTGGCCCTTAAGAATCTTGAGAATGATAAGACAATCAGAATCAAAACGGCAGACAGAAAGGTGGGTGGGGTGGGGGGATAGTAGTTATGGGAACTGAACAATATTCAAACATGTATAAACTACTCAACTGTGAAGAAACTATGAAAGACTGCCAGGGGACCCTAAGAATAGGATCAAAGACAGTATAAGTGCAGTTCTTACTGAAGCCAAGAACTTGGGTCATATACAAGAATGGCAGACGGACTTACTAATGACCAAATATCGAAAGACCACAGTGTTTTATGATTACTAAAAATCTACAAGAACGCCACTATACCACCAGCCAGACCAACAGTCTCAGGTTTAGGTTCTATTCTTGAACCCCTTTCATTCTTTTATTTATTTATTAGCTTTTGATGACTGGGTAAGTCCATTAGGCAATAACCCTGCCTATTTTCAGGAACGGATAACCCTGCCTATTTTCAGGCACGCCCCGGGAAAGTACAAAATTCAGTCTTACAAACAATCACAGATAGCATACAATCAGACCCTGACTGCTTACTTGTTTACTACTATGCCCAACCACTTCCTTATGAAATAGAAGGCTATGTACAGAATACTACTGATGTACTCAAGATTAATGAAACTCTGAATGAGACCCCACTATCTGACAATGTAATCCTTTGCAGTATGGATGTTAAAGACTTCCATGCATCCATACTGCATGAGGAAGGAATCCACAGCCTGGAAGTAGCTAGATTACAAAGAGAAGAGATGTCACCACTATCTTTCTTACTGGAACTAACCTGGTTAGGTTCAAAGACACCTTTTATAGACAAGTCAGAGGAACAGCAATGGGGACCACGATGGCTCAGATATATGCAAACCTGCATATGGAACTCAAACTACATACATACTAAACCCACTATACAACCCCTTCTTCAGACAAATAAATCTCTACAAGTGATACATTGATGATCTGCTGATCATATGAGAGGGCACAGAGAAGGAACTGAAAGAATTCCATGAACATCTGCATACGCTCACAGATTACCTTAAATTTAGCATCACACACGGCACTACAGAAATACCTGTTTTGAACTTATTTATACAAGAGAACCAACTGCATACCAAACTGTTCAGAAAAGAAACAGACTGAGACACACTTTTAGTTTCCATCCAACAGAATTAAAGAACAGTATACCTTACTCATAGATGTTAAGGGCGTTTAGAAAATGGGCTTGAAAAATCCAGAATCCTGATTGGTCCAGAGCTGTCTGTGGGCTTATTATTTCTTATTATGAAATGGGTAGAAAGAATGCTGAATTCTGACTGGCCGAGAGCTGCTTTCAGTCAGGCCGTTATCCCAGCACAATGGCCCAGCTGAAAGTGTTATGTTTAAAAATGCATACAATTTACTAAAAATGACCCATTTCATAATCGCAATAAGGCACTCCAGGGTGGTGCTGCACTTCTGCGGCCTCGTGCACCAACCCTCCCGACCAGGCATTAATCCCTAGTACAGCCCTCCTGTCGGGGATTAATGCTTACAAAATTAGTTATTTCTCACATTCAACTCTCACCGTGTAATTTACGTGCTCACATGTCCATGCATCAAATACTATGTTGGTAAGACAGTCAGACCCCTAAAACACAAGACCAGTGAACATAAGTGTTCAATCAAGAACAGATATAAGGGCTCACCAGTTGCTAAGCATTTCAGTGAAGCAGGACATACAGCAGCATCCCTGAACTTTGGGCAACAAAAGAAGTGCAGAACCAGGCAGAGGTGGGGAACGGAACAGAACGTTGGAAAACAAGAGAGATGTTCTGGATATTCACTCTGAACTGTCTAGAAGAGAACATTTGAATGAACAAGACAGAAAACTGGTCTGTGTGCTGGAATTGGTGAAATACTAGTGACATCTAACATTAAATTCAAACTCAGTAAAACATGACAAGTCCGTCCTGTCACCTGGGTTCTCCCTCCAGACTTGACCTGGTCTGTCGCCCCTAACTTAGAAACCCGAACTATACTATTATATAAACAGGCCATATGTTCCTCCTCCTATAACATACTAGTAATATGTTATAATTTACAAAAAAAAAAAATTAGCCCTGAACGGGAATAAAAATACTTAAAAGAAAAGTTGCAGTAAACACACACGCATAATAACACACTAATGCCACTGCAGAGGGTGGGAATGGGACCAACAGCCTTCTCACAGTCCTTATACCACAGACATATAAACAGTTCACTCAGCTAGAGAGAAACTGTAAAATAGGGGTGAACAGAGAATAGGGATAAGGAAACAGAAAATGCTACAGTGTTAAACACGGTTCTAACACACTGCAAACTAATCATGTAGATTTTTTTTATCTTATATAAGTGATAATAAGAAAATATGAAGTTGCTTGAATCACAAATCATGATGCTTGAGATATGGTCTGAGGGGGGGGAAATGGAACTGGTAGTCAATGCATAGCCATGACCCAAAACACATGTGCACTATCTACTAAGCCACTGTGGATATGGAAGGATTGGGGCGAACTGAGGAAAACTGTACTATGAAACATGCTGAAACAGAAGGTAATGTGTTTGACCAAACCATGAAGAGATAATACTGTGGCTATAATGTAGACAGCGACTGTTGTCAGTAGTTGGAAACTGTCCATAATGAGTGTCTAATAATAAATGAATACTTAAGTTACAGCTAGCATAATTCTGGACTAAAGTCCGTCCAGCCATTATTCAGTAACTGCACAAAATATGACTGAACAAGGTAAATATTAGCCATGACCTATGATCCCCCGATTTTCTTTTAGACACAGCACTTCTCTGACACTGTGTTGCTAAGAAAAATCATTGACAGAGTGGACTATGACCGATCTGAGGCCTTGGCCTGGAACTGCACACCCAGAGACTGAGGGGCAGATAGTCAAAGGTTAGCGCAGGGCACAAATCCGCTGCACTGGACTAGCACTGAATTTGCACCCAACTGCTATATTGAAAAGGACATTTAACGCCGGCGCTAGGTGTTAGCGTTGATGCTAAATTATAATGTATGCAAGGGAGGGACTGAGGGGAGGGGCCCTGAATGCCGGCGCACCGGCATATTCAAAAGTATAGCGCAGCGCTACAGGCATCAGTGCAACCTGTAGTGCCGCGCTGAATACTGCTCAGTAAAGACCGGCAATAATGTGCAGGCGGTAATATGGCGGCAGTGCCCCCCCCTCCCAAAGCACAATTCCCGATCCCCGGTATCTGCCCCATGACATCATTTCCCTGGTAGTCTAGTGGTCCCCCCCAGCACTGATCTCGACCCCTGTTCTAAATAAAAAGTAATCCATTTCCTTGGTAGTCTAGTGGTCCCCCAACCCCCCAGCACTGATCCCGACCCCTGTTCTAAATAAAAATAATCCGTTTCCTGGTAGTCTAGTGGTCCCCCTACCCCCAGCACGTATCCCAACCCCAGTTTAAATAAAATGTAATCTGTTTCCCTGGTAGTCTAGTGGTCCCCACCCCCAGCACTGATCCCGACCCCCGTTTCGAATCCAAATAAATCGTTTCCCTGGTAGTCTAGTGGTCCCCCCCACCTGGCAGTGACACCGACACCCCGCCCATCCAAAAAGCGTCTCAGAACAGAGCCATGACCAGCTTAGCCCTCCTCTTACCACCACGGCTGGCTGCCGACTGAGGTAGGAAGAGCGGTACCATGCCCCACCACGCATACCAAATTTCATGCAAATCCATTGAAAGGGTCCAAAGTTATTAACGAGCAAAATTTTGAGTTTAACATAGAAGAGGCTTTATAACCGTAAATATAGGGGCGCGACTGTGCCCCTATAATATATTCCATGACCGAGCATGCTGACATGATACAGTAAAGGAGAATGGGGGGCAGATTTAGGCCTCACGACCCCAATGACACATCAAGGCATCTATCAGACTGTGGAGGATTGGGGTGGTGTGTGTGAGGAGGGTTAGGGGTTCAACCCTAATGTCTAATTTCCTGACTTTTTTTGCTTTAACCCTAAATGAAGCATTAACACAGTTTTTTGCATAGAATTTCCTTACTTTTTGAAAAAAATTTAATATAAGTAGTAAAAAAACACGTATTCGTGGGAGTGCAGAGCCCAGCTCCCACCAAGTTGCCAATTTTTGCCTAACAATATGCATCTGGGCCCATGCTCCCACTTATGCAAAGCTACAGAGCCATGCAGCAGCACTATCGGGCACCAAACCCTTGTAACAGTAATTTTCGCATATCTTGGGAACCGTAAGAGCTAGAAAAAAATTCTAGCATCTTTGTAATCATGACAATAAGTGCTTCACGCAACATTGGAAAGATCGTACCCATATCTCACATTGTTTCCGAGCTATGGGCACCAAAAGCACTGGACAGGCACTCTTTTAACCCTTATGAAGGTACTTTCACAATATCTCATGAACCGTGCAACGTACAAACAAAATTCAACTGCAGGCTTACTCTACAATGTCAAATCTTTTTCCAGTGGCTAGATCACCTAAAGGTGATCTAAGCCACCTGTAGCGAAAAGTGTGTATCTCGCTTTGTTTCCGAGATAACGGCACCGAAAGTCATGACATAGACTGCAATGTAATCCTATGAGAAAAAAGTAAATTACATCATTGAATATCTCTGCAACAAATTACCTCCCCAACACCTAAACAGCATAGTTCACATCTCTATGACATCCCCTCAACACCCTGCAAATTTCAAGTAAAATGGCGAAACTGTTATTGAGATATGGTCATCCCAATTTGGGCCATCTGGTCCTTCTCATTAACATTCCACAAATACATACATGATCCCATAGGATATAAGAAAAAATTACTCATGTTAGTAATTATGTTTCTTCTAATGGAGTCTTGCTGTATTCTGACTATTGCAGTTAGCCCCAGCCTTTAAACTGCCCTGGAGAACAAAGGGTTAACTTTCTATGCAGCGCATAGAATGCTGAGCTCGAGCTCAGTTGATGTCTCTGTCTGGAGCCCTTTGAAATCCAAACGTCAGATTCTTATGAGCTAAAACTCACTAACTATCCTATGTGGAAATTGTAAAAAATGTTACTAGCCAACTGGCAACAAAAAGTTTTGAATTCCCAAAGGAAGACTAAAGTCAGGAAACCCAAAACCCAATCCAAATAAGAATAATAATAAAACAAACACCCAAACAAAAAAAGAAGAGGGTGTAAAAGGAGCACCCCTGAGGTGCAACACTGTACCTGCCCACCCACTTCCCAAAACCAGGTTCTGAGAGGGGAGGCAGGGAGGGAGGTCAGAATACAGCAAGACTCCATTAGATGAAACATAATTACTAAGGTGAGTAATTTTTTCTTCAAACAACATGAAGTCTTGTTGTATTCTGACTATTGCAGACTACCAAGCAGTACCTCCATGGAGGAGGGACAGAACCTACTTTGGGAATAGGCTCTGAAGTACTGCTGTGCCAAACCAAGCATCACTCCTAGCCTGGATATCCAGAGAGTGCTGCTTGGTAAAGGTATGGACTGTTTTCCAGGTGGCTGCTTGACAAATTTCTAAGAGAGGGATATCCCTGGCAGCAGCCAGGGAAGCAGCAGTACCTCTTGTAGAGTGAGCCCTCAGGCCTGAGGGTGGAATCTTTCCCAGTTTCTCATAGCAGAATTGTATACAAGACACAATACACCTGGCAATAGTTCTCTTGGTGGCAGGTTTGCCCTTTCCCACTTCTCCATAAGTGAGGAACAACTGGAGGAATCAAACCTGTGACCCTTGATACGATCTATGTAGTAGCTAAGGGCTCTTTTAACATCTAAACTGTGTAGCCTCCTCTCTCCTGAGGAAGAATGATCAGGGAAGAAAACAGGGAGAGACACAGACTGATTCAAGTGGAAATCTGAAACCACTTTGGGCAGAACCTTCTATTGGTTCTAAGGACCACTTTATCCCTATGAACGGAGATAAAATCAGGTTCCACTGACAGGGCTTGCAATTCACTGATACGTCTGGCAGAGGTAATGGCTACTAAAAACACAGTTTTCCAAGTCAAGTACTTAAGCTCTGCTGAGGACATAGGTTCAAAGGGAGGTTGAATAAGTTGAGCAATGTAAACATTTAAATCCCAGGCAGGGGCAGGATCTCTAAAGGGAGGATAGGGTATGAAGCAATCCTTTAAAAAAATTTACAGAACACAGGATGAGAAGATAGTGAGGAAGACTTCCCCACTGACAGAAGAACAGAAACAGCTGACAAGTGTACCTTGACAGTAGCTGGTCTGAGGCCTAGGCCATTAAGATGGACCATATAATATAGAACTGTAGGCAATTCAGCAGTATTTGGAGAAATATGCTTCTTGGAACACCAAATGCTGAATCTCTTCCATTTGGAGTTATAAGTCTTCCTGGCGGAGGGCTTTCGAGAAGCTCTGAGAATATCCAGAACCCCTGAGACAGATGCAAATCTGCAAACTCAAACTCTTCAAGAGCCATGCCTTGAGATTGAGAGACTGAAGATTGGGGTACCAAATCCTCCCCTGAGAGGAGGTTAACAGGTTGTAATTCCTGGGAAGAGACAGGGGAAGATGGACTGCTAGGGACAGCAACAGGGGGTACCAAGGCTGTCTGGCCCAGTCTGGAGCAATCAGAATCACTTTGCAAGGTTGTGACCTTATCTTGACTAAAACTTTGAACAGAAGAGGGAAGGCATACAGAAATTTTCCTTCCCAGTTCAGAATCAGAGCATCCGGGGGACTGAGCCCAAGACTGGGGGTCTGCAACAAAAGAGAGGAAGTTGGTGATTGTCTGGGGCTGCAAAGAGATCTATCTCTGGAGTGCCCCACCTTGAAAACATCACCTTCAATACCAGCGGGTCCAGGTACCATTCGTGATGGCCCTGTGAGATCCTGCTCAGTGCATCTGCTAGCACATTGTCCTTCCCTGGAAGGTGAACTGCTATCAGAGAGGTTTGCAGGGAATAAGCCAGGGACCACAACTGCATGGCTTCTGTGCACAAGGCCGTAGACCGAGTGCCTCTCTGCTTGTTGATGTACCACATGGTGGTGGTGTTGTCTGTTCCGACTTGAACCACCTCAGTGTTCCACATTGCGTGAAAATATAGAGCGGTGGTAAGGGGAGGAGCCACAGGGGCGGGGTCACCAGGGGCGGAGCTACCGGTGGGTGGAGTCCGTCGGGATGCAATAAATGCATAAGAAATAAGAGTAATATGATGATCTGGAGGCCTCTGTAGTATGCAGTAGCAAAAGAAAAGTGTGATAAAACATACTGAAGAACCTCTGCATTCTAGTTGCAGGCCAGGCAGCAGTTTGTGAGAGTCTTAACATTTTGGTGAGGCCATACTACAACTCTTTACTAGTGCCTGCAAGGCCAAGATCTAATCTTCGGTTTTGACAGTCCTGCCCAATGAGCTGCAGCTTCCAAATAAGGAAACTGTCAACATCAGGGCCCTCAACTGAGATAAGCATAAGTGCATTTAGCACACTGGCACTTAATCTATTTCGTTCCTGCGTTTTTATTTGATTCAGTGCAGAAAACCCCCTCTCACAATCTGCAGTTGACATGGGTATTATCATTGCCAGCTCTGCCAAAGTAGATATGTTTGGATACAGGTCTACATACTTAGTAGTTAGAGCGTGCAGCACATCAGAAATAGTCTTAGAGGCCATCTTTTCCGTGAACATGAGTCTACGCAGAGAAGCCCATTCAAGTGCAGAAGCATCTACATCCACAACAGTAGCATACTGACCAAGAATAATCTCAAGGCTATCACTACCATATCCTTCCAACTCTTCAATATCAACTTCCTGTATCATGCTGGGGTCAAAGATACTGAACGCATCCAAAAGTTCTGTGCTTGGAAACCTTTGCTCAATTTGAGCAATTAGGGCCCTAATAAACTTGTCATGCACAGAGGTTGTGAAATGGTTTAACTGTGGTTAAGCTAAATGGCAAGTTCAGGCCATTATCATTCAGGAGTACTAGCTCAGCGAAGCGGAGAGAGTACTGACCAGGTACCAGCAGGCGTGCCCTAAGAATCTCTAAGTGGAATGTAAATGCCTCTTTATATCAGTAAAATTCAGAGCTGATGTTTGAAAGCATTTAGATAAGATGCTAAGGTGTGGAAGTATGTCACATCATGCATAAAATAAAAAAAACTCCCAGTTTTCCACCATTTTTACTAGGCCCACAGCTTGGGGATCATGCCTTTCAGAGGCCTCTCTATGCAAGGACGTAACAACGGATGGGAAAATCTTCCTTAGTGTGTCACATGCTGCATCATGGGACAACCACCTAACTACTTTTGCCTGTTTAGGCTTTAAAACAGGGTTTTCCATTGCCTGCTGAATTTCTTTCAGGGCAGCCATGCGAACAGCAGAGTTTTCATAATATCTGTATAAGTGATCTAGTGTTTGATTAAACTTTTAATGGCGTTCACTTCATTTGCTGCTGCCTTTACAGCCAAGGCCTCAGTGAGCCATACAGTGATTTTCAACAAGAATTGGGCTGACTTCTTTCAGCTTTTAGCCACCCATTTTGCCTGCCGAGCATAGCGGCTGCTCCTTCACTGCCTAACCTGCAAGGTGATCAACGAGATTTGATTGTTATCAGAGAACTCCAGCTTTTTTTTTAACAATTGTGTCTGCCTTTCCATCAATTAGTTCCTCAAGTCCCAGGAAAAACTCTGGGTTTCCCTTCTTTGCAGTACATACCATACAAAATGAGCTGCTTCATAACAGCAATATCAGTTGTTTAGATCCACCAAATCTGAAAAAAATTTGGCAGCCTTCAAATCTGTAAGAACTGATCTCCTGACCACCTCACCCAGACAGAACCATTTCTCTGACAGTTCGATCAGAACGATATTTAACAGCATCAGCAATATGTATATTGTCTAGGTATTTGCATCCCAATGATTTGGCGAGATCCAGCAGTGAGCCATATTTCGTTGTGTGAGGCAGCTCATTTTTTATTAGCCAGTACATGCAACGAAGGGATGCCACAAAAGCTTCTTGTTCCAGGGTCAGGGCCTGCTGCATTGCCTGCTCTATTCCACCTTTTGAAGCAGAAATTCTGCAGTTAGCTTCAGTTCAGAAGCAACAATGTGAACTGAACTGTTCTGATGCCTTTATAGCATCTTCTCTGAATGTCTTACACCCACTGAGTACCCAAACTGTTCCTGATTTGGGCATCTGTTTATGTTTTATGCAAAATGCACAAACATGCCATCATTTTCTTTGTACTGTAACCAACAGTATTTGTTAAGCCAACCAGTATAAAAGCCTGTTGCTCTATGCTTAGAGGTGTTTTTTTCTGTATTACAGGAGGAAGTGCAGGGAGTCTTTTGGACAATGACGTCGATATCAACTGGACCAACTGGCATTGTCCCAGTCACTGACTCACAATTGTCATCTTGATCAGGATGTTTCCGTTTTTGAGTTAATTTGAAACCAAAGTTAGTTTCTGCATTGTGTACAATAAAGCTTTTTTTCCTAAGTGTTGTCGTGTGTTTATTGTCAATACAGAATGAGAGTTTGGTAATGCTGGTTGAGCCCTGAATTTTCTCCCTCACACAAATATTTTTTTTTCTTTACTACTGACTTAGAAACAAGTGACCGCTCACACTGACGAAGCAAGGAATGCACAAGACTGGCAGGACAGGGACTGGCAGACCCACTTGTGGCACCGTTTGGAGCCCTGATTTTTTTTCCCCCTCACACAAATATTTTTTTTTCTTTACTACTGACTTAGAAACAAGTGACCGCTCACACTGATGAAGCAAGGAATGCACAAGACAGGGAGGACAGGGACAACTTTCTACTGTGCACCTTTTTTTTTTTTCAGCAAGAACTTTTTTTTTCTTAATTCAGCAATTCAACAGAGAACAAAATCAGAGCTGCATGGTGGTCATTTGTTGAACAGACCATGCAATCTCTCCCTCCCCCTCACACACAGCACCCCTTCGTTATTGCAGCTGTTATAAACAGAAAAGTTTGGAGTGACTCAGTTAAAATAACTAAGTCTGATAAAGTTTAAAGCTGGCTGCTTGACACGGTTATTTGAAGAACTGCAAAGTCTCTAGTAAAATGCTCAATCCAAGTTACACTTGCAAGGTCCACGACACAAATGCACTAACACTCTTCCGAAGTGGCAGCAGACTACCGAAATGGGACCTACCCCAGTGGTGTAGCTGCTTCACTGATAGGACATCTGGGACATCGCTCCTGGATCAGACTCCTCATTGGATCCTTCATTTGGCGCTCTTCCTCCATTCTTCCGAGGGTCATCTGACCCACAAGAATGATCCCCATATGATCTGAGAGCCCCGACCGCCTCCTACCTTACACAGCTCGCACCAGACTCCGTTTATTCTCCTCGTTCCGCATTCTTGCGCATGCGCGACTTGTTCAATGCGCAAGCACGCTACTCCACTGTGCGAATTGGATTTAAAGAGATAGGTCACACAATTGAGAGGTGGCCGTTTAAAATAGCGTGGCGGCCCGCCTCTCACTTTTAATGAATGGGGGAACACTGCACCTTGTTCTGCACTGACTGAGAGAAAGCTTGCAGGGCCAGAAAAACTGCCCTGAGTTCTAGGAGACTGATATGGAGAAGGGATTCCTGAGGGGGCCACAGTCCCTGGGCAGTGAGGGCCCCCAGATAGGCTCCCCAGCCCAGAAGGGAAGCATCCGTGGTAAAGACCACTGAATGAGACTGAGTGGCAAATGGGACCCTTGCCTTAAACTGTCCTGATCCTGCCACCATTGAAGGGCTTGGATCAGGGTCCGAGTCACTGGAATCAATTTGGTAAGGGAATCCTTCCTCTGGGACCAAAAGGCCCTCAGATGGAACTGAATGTCCCTCATCTGGAATCTTGCCCCTTGGACCACTGCTGTAGAAGCTGCCATGTGGCCCAAGAGCTGGAGAAAATGCCTTGCTGGTTGAGACACCTGAAGGCTGGAGGAAGAAGCCAGTTCTATAAGAACTCTTGCCCTTTTCAGGGGAAGAAAGGCTCTTCCTTTGACAGTATCCAGCTCTACCCCTATAAAGGTAAGGAGCTGCATTGGCTCGAGAACTGACTTGGGAAGGTTGAGAAGAAATCCTAGAGAAGTGAGCACTTGCTGGGTCACTTGCAGGTCTGACATGACTTGGTCTGGAGTCTGGCCCACTATTAGCCAATCGTCCAGATATGGAAAAATGGAAATCTCTTGCCTCCTTAGAAAGGCAACTACTACTGCCAGGCACTTTGTGAAAACCCTTGGGGCTGATGTTAGACTAAAGGGCATTGCTCTGAACTGATAGTGGCCTGAGGGCAAATCGAACCTGAGGTACTTTCTGTGGGAGCACCTGATGGAAATGTGAAAATAGGCATCTTTGAGGTCCAGGGAGGCTAGCCAGCTCGCTGGCCTTAGAAAGGGAAGAATTATTCCCAGAGTTACCATCTTGAACTTTGGTTTTAAAAGATGTTTGTTCAGGTATCTTAGGTCTAGGATGGGTCACCACTCCCCTGTCTTTTCTGGGGTAAGGAAGTACCTGGAGTACAGACCTTTGCCCCAGTGTAGGGTAGGCACTCCCTCTATGGCTCTTAAAGCCAGAAGAGATGAAACCTCTGCCTCTTGGGCGAGGGTTTCTGAGAGACCTGCAGGTGGAAAAGATCTGGCTCTCATCTTCGGAAATTTTTTGAAGCTGAGAACCAGTCCCTGGCTTACTACTTCCAGGACCCACTTGTCTGAGGTAACAGACATCCAGTCCTGGACAAAGTCAGCCAGCCTGCCCCCTATTGGAATAGGAGAGTCGACCCGGGCAGACCCATCAGGGTGTCTGCTTGGCAGGGCCTTCGGCAGAGGAGTGGACGCAGCCCTGCTCATTCCCCTTCTGCCTCTCCCTCTGAAGAACCCCCTCTGTGAAAAGGGAGAAGAGGCCCGCGCTTGGTAAAAAGGCCTATGAAAAGGCCTGCCCCTGCCCCTAGACTGCTGCTTTTGAGGAGTTGCCTGCCTCTCCTTGGCCTGAGCACTCCTGTAAGTGGTCCTGAACTCGTCCATTTTCTTCATGTAATTCTCAGTCTGCTCCCCAAACAGAGAATTACCCGCCACAGGAAAATCCATGGCCTTAGCCTGGGTATCCTGTGAGAGGCTAGTACATATGAGCCAAGCCATTCTCCGAAGAGCCACAGATGTAGCCATGACTCTTGATGACACATCACTGGAGTCCACAGCAGCATGAAACTGTACTTTTGATGCCTCAATCCCATCTGCATCCACCTCCTCCAGCTCCTTGGCTAGCTGGGGGGAGGCCTGTTTAGCCAGTGCCAGTACAGTGTCCCACCTGGACTTCTGGTACCTGGCTGCATAGGCCATATAATTTGCCTGGCTGAGTCCCAAGGAAGATGCCATGTACCGTTTTTTTGCCATGGCATCAATCTTCCTGGAGTCTTTGTCTGGGGGGGGTGTGAAGCCAAGTGAATGTTTGCCTTATCACAGGCAGCAGCCTGCACTACCCCAACATGTCTGCATTGCTGGTATAAAAACTCCATATCTGAGCCTGATAGTGTATACCTCTTGTCCATTCTTCTATCAACAGGAGGTACAGAATTGGAAGACACTAGGATGTTTTGTGTCTGCTTCCCAAAAGATTTGTGAAGGGGAATATACAGTCTCCTGGACGGTGGGATGTCCATCATTTCCACATAATCAGGCTCCTCTTGATCCTCCATTGCCTCCTCCATAGGAAGCTGGAGGGTTTCCGCCACCTTTCAGTAAAACATAAAGTGGGAAGGGGACTCAGAAAGCCTAGGAGGGGATACACCCGAAGGTCTGTCTGGGGAGATGTCCGGTTCCACAGGCACATCCAGACTTTCACCATCATCACCATCATCATCTTCAAACTCCCCCTCCTCTTCAAACTCCGGTTCATAAAAATCTTCAGGGGTATAATCTTGAACTGGGGAACCGACCGAACCGAACCCCTGCCAAAGGTGCCAGATTAGTCGGAACGGTGACATTCCACAATCCTAATCGCTGGCTATTTCCTGTTGGAACATGAACCTGGATCGAATGTGTTGATTTCTCTTTGCATTTTCTTTTTGTCGGAACCGATCCCTTGGGATCAGCTCTCCTTTTGCCCGATGTAGTATCGCCCTGGTCAGAGGGCACCCCTTCTGGTTCGGTCGGAACCGAACCGGGCTGGCCATCTGGGTCAGCGGACTTCTTGGCCTCCTTTTCCCTCAGTCTACCTAATCTCTTTTCAAGGGGAGATTTGGGAAAATTTTTACATGTTTAGCAGTCTGTATCGAGGTGTTCAAACCCCCAGACAATAAATGCAGGTGGTGTGGGGGATCAGCCTTAGCAAAGACCTCCCCACACTCACTGCAGTGTTGACACCAGTGGGCCTGGTTTTTTTTCTTGGGTTTCTCAGACATGGCCAACCTAACCAACACACTTTTGCTGGAACCATGGGCAAGACTCCTTATCGGTTCCTAACCGTGTCACGGGTATTGGAAAAAAGCTATAAAACACTGTTTTTTTTAGAACCGATAAGGACCGTAACCACACACTAAAGAAAAAATACAAGGATTCACTACAAATGATCGGTTCAGGCGAACCGATCTAACACTTTTACAAGTTCCACACGGAAAATCAGAACAAAACCTATCTAGTACTCACGGCACAATAGACAGAGACTGAACCGACTATGCGGAAATAAATTTCGGTTTAAAACCGACACTTAACAGACACTTTAATCGACTTTCGAACCGATCTACAGGAGAAATCTCCGGAGCGACTGTTCAGTGAGGCGGAGTAAAGAATCTGACGGTTGGATTTCAAAGGGCTCCAGACAGAGACGTCAACCGAGCTTGAGCTCAGCATTCTATGCTCCGCATAGAAAGCTAACCCTTTGTTCTCCAGGGCAGTTTAAAGGCTGGGGCTAACTGCAATAGAATACAGCAAGACTTCATGTTGTTTGAATGGGAATTTCAAATTGTAATAACTTTTGAACAAATTAATATTTTTTCACCAAACAAAAAGCGGCATGTTCCTTACGTCAAGCTCTTTCTATGTCCTGAGTTTTGTACCAATAGCCCACACGGTGTCCGCAGAGCGCCACAGACAAAAAATGCACAAAAGTGGCAAAAAGTGAATTTATTGGCACTTCGCTGCGCAAAAACCATATGTCCAACTGTAACGCAAATTAGTAAATCAAGAGACCTACCACACCAGGCTGTGCATTCCAAATTTTGTGCAAATCCGTTGAATGGTTGCAAAGTTATTAACGTGCAAAATGTGAGGTTTAACATTAAAAGTGCCTACCACAATGCAAAACGCTATACGCAAAATGTAAAGTGCATCATGCAATATCTCTGCGGCAATTTAATTTTCCAACACCTAAATACCATAATTCACACGTACAGGACATCCCCTCAACACCCTGAAATTTTCAATTTAAAAGACCAAACAATGTCCGAGATATAATATTTTAAAGTTTGAGATTTTCATTGGTCAGAGTGGCAGAATTATGCACCTGTTTACATTTTACACACTTAATGACTGAAAAGTACATCCATTGCAGTAAGGCTAGCTACCCTATAAATTTCAAGCCACTACCACAATGCAAAACGCTGTCTGCAAAATGTAAACTGTGCCATGCCATATCTCCGCAACGAATGTAAGTTCTGACACCTAAGCACCATAATTCACATCTACAGCACATCCTGTCAACACCCTCCAAATTTCAAGTTTGAAGACCAAACCGTTTCTGAGATATTTAATTTTAAAAGTTGTTAAAAATAGGGCTATCTGGTCCCTCCAGATCTGGTCATCTAGTCCTTCCCTCGGGATCAAAGAATCTTTGATTGTGAGCCTGCAAATTCTTTGATCGTGAGGAGGGACCAGATGGCCAAAACCCCATTCTTTGTTCGCAAAATAACCATATACATTTTCCCACTGACTTATAATGGGAATTTAAAAGTGCTATAACTTTTGAATGCCTCAACATTTTTTCACCAAATGAAAAGCGGCATGTTCGGCCATTGAAGCTCTTTCAAACGAGCCATGTTGCAGAGCGGCACGCCACACAACGGCCGTGGAGCACCATGGACAATATCCCAAAAAATGCCTCCAAACCGGGATAATTTTGCATTTTTCAGCATTTTCGTATGCAAAGACTAAGTCCGACCGAAACGAAATTTGGCAAATCAAGAGATCTACCATGCCCCACCACACATACCAAATTTCAGGCAAATCCGTTGAACGGGTCCAAAGTTATTAACGCACAAAATTTTGACTAACATAGAAGTAGCATCTCAACCCTAAATATAGTGGCACGACCGCGCCACTATCATATATATATATATATATATATATATTTATTGATGTGTCTCTGTATCTATCTATAGTTATAGATCGCTACAGATCTACACATATATGTAGATCATTATGTACTGCTTGCAGTGCTGCATAGGTATGTTGTATGCACGGCTTATACCTGCCAGCACACAGTTCCTGCTGCTTCCAGCCTGTGCTTCTATTCCGACCAACAGGGGATGCTGTGGGCATGCCTTGGCCTGCAGCATCCAGCCTGTAACTTCCATTCCGACCAAAAGGGGGAGCTTTGTGCTCCATGCAGTAGCACAGGGCAAACTGCACGGTAATGTATGCTAAGCAGCACTTAATGAGATGCAAATGTACCTGTTAGCCCACAGATTACCCAAGTAGGCTCACTTGCATGGGAGCTTTGAATATAGCTCCCATTTGCCCCGGGCTAACCAGTTTGCACCGGGCTAATGTGTTAGAACTGTGCAATCAGGTTAGCCCCGGGCAAACCTCACTTCAGCATAGCACAGTTCTGCAGTGTGTGGCTTACATTGTTGTTTGCAGTCATACCTCTCAACTGTCCCTGATTTTACCTCAATGTTTTACTCCGTCCCTCCTAAAAATATTGTTTCCATGACCAAACAGTGGGGGTTGTAAGCATAAAATAATGTCAAACATTAATGTTACAGACGTGTTCTTCCTTAGAAAATGCATTTTACACTACACCACATATCCTACCAGCTTTCTGAGTGGATATCACCAATTTTTAAGATGTGTCACTGTTTTTAAACCTTTGTCCCTAATTTTATTAAGCCTTGTCCCTGATTTATGAGGTGTGTTTGCAGTAGATGTGAGACATCTCTGTGCAATCACACGCAATGTTCTCCACCTGCAACACTGGCTTGCTACAGAGTCTAATGAGCTGCAGTTGCAGTTTGCACTTCCCTGTTGCTATATTCAGTGCCGTCTTATTCCTGGGCTATTTTGGCCCTGTACTCCCAGACGGTTGCCGGCTTCCTTAGACTGCTATATTCAGCAGCTTTGCCGGCTATTCCTATTGAATATAGCTTGCTTTGTGTTCCGGGCTAAGTTTGCCCACCGGGCGTGCTAATTTAGCCCCGGGGCAAAGTTTTGAATATCTGGCCCTGAGTCTCACAAGTAAGACTTGACCATAAACACACCTAACTCACCCTGGACCTGGGAGTTAACTCATTCACACCACAAGAGCTCTTTGAGACTTCTGCCACTTGTGCCCTGTATACTCTTAGCACTGCATCCTGGGCCTTTCTAAGCAAAATCAAGCCACAATCAGCATGCCACAAACAAATGTGAATACTTCTTGAACCGTGAGCGCCACACAGAAAGTATGAGTGGCAAAGTTGTTCAGCGCAATGTTATCTTTCTAATGGTGCTATACAATCAGTTTTAATCAATTTAGTTTTTATTTTATACTAGCTGAAATACCAAACAACTGATTTTTCTGATTTTTTCAAGGTGCTTAGGTGATGCATGAGAGGCAAAATGTCAGCCATACACCATACCTTAAACAGATGCAAATAACTCCTAAAGTATATGTGGTAGACATAAAGTATCCGTGACAAAATTATTCAGCATAAAATATCCTTTCTAATGGTGCTATGCAATCAATTGTAATCCATTTAGTTTTATTTTACAGTAGCTGAAATACCAAACAACTGTTTTTTTCAGATTTATTCAAGAGTGCTTAGTTGAGGCTTGAGAGACAATTGTTAGCCATGCACACCATACCTTAAACAAATATGAATAACTTCTAAGTATACATGATAGACCACGAAGTACCTGCAGCAAAATTGTTCAGAGCAAAATTACCTTTCTAACAGTGCTATGCATTAAATTCTAAGCAATTCGGTTTGTTTAATAGTTAGGTAAAAACTGCTGACTTCCTCAGACGTTTCTGGGCCTGAGTGAAAGTCAGTTGAGTACGTCTACAGGCGTTATTGTCCTGAGGGGCTATGCTTTCAGACACCGCCTACAGACGTCTCTAGGCCTGAATGAGTTAAGTAGCGTGCCCAAGCAGGACTGTGTATTGAACACGTGCCTTCCAACACAGTCTGAGGGCAATGCACTGCCACTGCTGAGCAACGGCAGGCTCACCAGTGCGGGGAAACACATGAATATGATGACGTCCCCTGATGATGTCACATGTCCCTCTGTGTTGACTGGTGGAGTCCTGGCTTCCCTCAGCTCAGGGTTTTATAAAGCTGCAACTACGCTGTATTCAGTGCAGCACACCAGGAATGCTGCTAGCGTGGACCATGCTCTGACATATAGTATTTTTAAGAAATAATGGCTAACATTCTGTGAATACTTTTTCCTTAAGATACTTCGCATCCAACATTTACCTTAATACCTGGAACTGAATGTCATATAGAGATATGACTTTATATTACATGAGAACTAACTGCACTGAAACACATATATAACAATAAAAAGAGAACACAAGACAATTTTGTGCTGATCACTTTTAGGTCACAGACTAAAAATGTTAAGAATATGGCTCATACAAGTTAAAAGAGGTAACATATGGATTATGAATACACACTAATAAAAAAATTACAGTAAGATGCTATGTAATTTTGTGCAGTTTTACAGCAGATACAGTGCAGTGTACAAAGCTTTAAGTTTTGGAGAAAATAACAAAAAGAATTAAAACAGAATGAAAGGGAATTTAATTTGGCCATGAGCAAAATGCAAACTATTTATTTATTGAAATGTTTCACCAGGAAGGCACACTGAGCAACAAGTGGCTCGTCTGCCGGTGTGACCTGGGGGAGAAGGGGTACAACAGGAATGACACAAACATTCAAGTTACAAGATCAACATTAGCATACAGCTGTAAGGCAGGCGTTACAGACAGTGTTACAACAGTGTTGTGCATAACATGTAGAAAGAGTGGACAATAATAAGTGCCGGGTTAATAAATAAACAAGTGCTTACGTGAAAGGAAAAGGGGAGGGAGGGGTGAGGAGGGGACAGAGGAAAGAGTCGTGTCCCTGGAGACCCCATCAGGGTGCGAGAAACCCTGTAAGGAGACTGGTGGGACCAAAGAGAAGGGGATAATGCAGTGTCCCAGACAGACCCCTTTAGGATGGCGGGGGAAGGGAGTAGATCAGAGATACAAGCCCCTTGGGGTGGTAGGTGAAGGTGAGTGTGGAGAGGTGGGGTTTGTCCATGGCTCAGAGGAGGGAATTAGGGAAGGACATGGCAGGAGCAGCTAGGTGCAAGGATACAAAAATCGTTGAGACTTAGCTCACCTGTCAGTCCTGCCTTCTTTAAGACCCTCTATGACAAAACATTTGCTGAAATCTGTAATTGCTTCTATTGCTCCTAGCAGCTTGACTATTGTTCCTCTCCTCTTCAACACTAGTCCCAGCTGCTTATCCAAATCAGCCCTTGCCACTACTACTCCCCCCTCCTCTGCCCCACTTGCTTTTAGCACCCTCTGCATCCTTCTTATTCACCACCCTCCTTCTGCCACATTTACCCAAGGCTTTCACACTGTTATGCACACCTCCATAGCTTAGGAATTTCTATTCAGGCCTGTAACGTGTTTCTGCTGGACAGGAATATAAATAATCTTTATTTTTTCTTCTATGGTTTGTATATGACATCCATATACATCCTGCTCCTGTGGGAACTACATATATATTACGTTCGGGTTGTGTTATGTATATCTTTCTTGAACATGTGAGTTGGAATGTAAATACTCTGCTCCTAACAGTATTGTAAACATGTTGTTCCTTTTGTATTATGTATATTTATATGTAACTGTACAATTTTCCCTGCCAACAGCAAGTCCACCTTGTAAATGAGCTTGCTCAATGGTGATCGCCTGGATAAATAAAGATTTATTTGATTGATTGATTGATTGAAGGTAATTATTGAGGGTAGAGCTGATGGAGTAGGCGGAAGATGAGTGCCGGATTTGAGGTGGGAGAGAATTCCAAATTTTTGGGAGGAGGTGAGGAGGGCACTTAGAGCATCGTTTGGGGTTACAGTAGTGAAAGAAGGGAAGGTGGGAGGGTGCACACCAGTAGAACTATACATTCTACAAGTGCAGTTATTTATTGCAAATAAATCTCCACCCAAAAAAAAGTGAAAATAAATAAATAAATAAAAAACTGTATACACTTATTTAGAACACTGATGTCACTGGTTTGCAAGAGACACATTTTTGTAAGATGCTTGACAGATTAAGAGGCCACAATGATACTGAATATATGTACGTTATTGGTGTTAACAGAATATGAATTTATATGAATATGGTGACAGCCAGGACTCCAGATAAGACTTTTTTAAATGAGTACTTTACTCCTCATTTTGAAAGTGAGGCAAGTAAAACCAAATTCACATGCATACAAATGTCTGCACGGAGTAGAGTGAGAAGTACATTTTTAAAAAAGTGTAGTCTTTTCTAGATAAGAATTGATCAGGTGCCAACAATGCTCCAGCTAATCCTGGCAGGTAGGAGTAATTACTTATCAGTTTAAAATATAGCAAGTAAAACAAAACTTGGATGGGTATAAATGCTGTAAATCTGAAAATAAAAATGCTCCTTTTCAATCACCAGTTATGTTATGAAGCACTATTCTATAGACTGTGCAACATTTTAAAATGTTGGCTGTGTATTACTACTCATTAAAAAAATTTTCTGAGGAGTATTTCCAAAAATGAGGTGAGTAAAAAATAGGGTGGTACTCACCTTATCTGGAACCGTGGGGTCAGCTATTTGGTAAATGGAGATAATACTGATGAATTTGGTTTGATAATGGGTTGGAATGAGGATACCTCACAGAAAGGGTATAAGGCACTGAATCATGAAATTAAAATAGATTCAAAAAGTAAGATGAATAATACCGATTATGTATAGCTTGTATGGTTTTAAACTAGAAATCCTCTTCCCTGAAGAAGCCCAACCTAGGGCAAAACATTGTGCTCTCATGGAGGGTGTTCTGTTTGGAATGAATAATAAAAGCGAGAATAATATTTTACAAAATATGTGTGGCTGGTTTGTCCAGAGCGACTAAATTTCTTTGCTTTTAAACAGTGCCCACCAGCCCCCCACACCTGTACATGGACTTACACTAAAGAGTATCATCTGGTCTGCCTGCCCAGCAGTGTGTGGAGGAATGTTGGCAGCCCAAAAGCATTCAGTCCACCAATTAAGAGTTTGAAAAGGTGATCTAGAGCAGTGAGACACAGCTGGGGGGTTTCAGCATGCTATCGCACCTGGCGATTACTGCCAATTGCACTAGACTATCCAATCCAGACAAAGCACATCTGTCAGATGTAGACACCGAAATCATTAACATACAAACAGGTGAGAAAATAGAACAGGCCCTTCACTAGGAAGGGGAAGGGGAAGGCCACTATGAACAGCAATAGCTGGAGATGTTCTAATGGCAAAACCAAAAAAACAGAAGACAAGCTCTGGGTTGTAACAGAGACATAATGATGAAGGAAAAGTAGTGACCCAATACAAGAGGCTCATTAAATTCCTAATCTCAAGACTGTAAAGTATGCTGGCATCTGGTGTGAGTGTTAGATGGGGCTGGAAAACTTTGTCACTGCTTAGGTAAGCTGGCAGCAAACCTACAGATCAAATTGCTGCTGGAAGAGAGAGCTCTATAATGCAGTACAGTTGCTGTGGAAGAGTGTGTGTGTGTGTGTGTGTGTATGTGTAGGGGGTATCCACTAGAGTTTGTGTGACATCAACATTTTCTGCTCTAGCAGATGCTGTTTTTCCTACATACTAAGGAGGAAGGGGAGAAAGTCTGGTAAAGGAGATCCTGAAATGTGGGTACAACTGTAAAAATAAAAATATTGAGCTTAGCTGCTGTATGGACGTTTTACATTTTTCACAAAAATAACTCCCATGTCTGTCACAATAAAAACATATACTTGTCTAGATAAATGCTGCAGCAGCACCGAAAACCTTTTTTTACTTTGTCTCTCAGGAAAAGTAAAAGCTGGTTACTTGGCAAAACTCTTTTTTCATAAATGTATGTGCTGGGCTAGTGAAATGTCTGTGGGGCCCATGGATTTTATCCAGTAACTAGCCTGCTGGTTTGTGGCTGAAAAAGTGAATGTCAACACCTACCAGTGCATTTAATGTGACATGGCAGATACTATTATAAATAGAATAAAGTATGGTGTAGTGTGTAATGAGAGTTTATACACACCGAGGGGTTAGATGCACATAAACCCTAGAGTGAAGCCAGAGGGTTACGCAAAGCATCTAACTCCGAGGTGTGTTGTCAACTTTGAGTTGACACACACACTCATTCTGTATTTTATTTTATATAATTGCTGGGTCTTCCTTTTTGACCACAGCAATTATATAAAAATAAAAAAGGTGTTCCTGATTCGCTTCATACACAAGTCTGGCCAGGACCAAGTGCGCACTATGTGCATTTTTGTTCTGGCAGCAAGCAAACGCTTTAATGCTTTATTTTTTGTTTTGGTGCCTAAAAGGCTACTACGCCCAGTCCATTCAAGTGGTGGTTCCATCTCTTGTCTTGACGATGAAGTGGTGAAGCGTTACACAAGGAAAAGCTGGGGGCATTACGCGAGACCGAGGGAAAACCGTCAGGCGCTGTGTTTGCCGTGAATGAACACTCCTTTATTATGGCAAATAATGCCACGGTTTTCCTTAGGTAAAAAGGAAGACCCATTAATTATATAGAGAATAACGGATGGGGTGTTGTACATTATGATTTTGTTTTACAGAGGCATGTAATATAAACCATGAGAGTGAAGTACGAGTTGTTTGTGATGGTATTACACACCGAGGGCATGTAAAAAAACACAAATAATGTAATACCCCATTCTTTATTTCATATAATTGCTTGTCGGTTTTGTGCAGTGTGTTAAAAAAAAGGGTGTTTTCTTTTCTGTGGCATTTTGTTTCTCTGAATGCGAGATGGCAGTGGCTTTCACTTTCACTAGACTGGCTGACACCCACACTGTAATAACCAGGTTCCAATCTATAATAACGGGCAGTGATATCAGTCTAGCTAATAAATGGGCTCACCAGTAATTATTTTATTTATTTAACTGTTTCACCAGAAAAGACGTACTGAGCAGTAAATGCTCATTTCCAGATTCTTCCTGGGGGAGAGGGGATGGGGAGAATGCATTAAATACAACAGCATAAAGGCAGATACATATAACATAATGGTTAGCAGATACAATCATATGGGTAGTAGATACAATTAGCATTAAGATGCTACAACTGAATGAACAGTCATACAACAAATATTAGAAAGTGCTGGTACTAGTTTAAGCAACCCAACTAGTGGGTAACAAAGTGCTTACCTGTGTAATGAAACTGAATCAAGATAGGAGAGGGAGAAGGGTTAAGTACAACTGCAGAAAGGGAAAAAGGTCCTTTAGGAGGGAGGTGAGGGCCTGAGGAGGCGGCATGACGGATGTGCGGGGGGTGCCGTATTTTGGAAAGCGGCAGGAGAATGCTGCCTGTCCTGATGAGGTGGACCAGGATGGGATGGATAAGGTGCGGTGGTCATGGTTTCTAAGGGAATGAAAGGCAGTAGGTTTGAGGGAAATAGAGGAGGAGAGATTGGGGGGGGGGGGAGTGAAACCAGAATTAACAAGAAAATTAGCTATGTGGATATGGCGTCTATCAGATAGGGAGGGAAGGGAAATAGACTGGTAAAACAACCCATGGCTCTCCAGATCGTTAGTTGATCTCATGCATAACCCTGACAATCTGTGGCATAAGGCCGAGTCATCCGGGAAACAAGCCAATGTTACTGCATACAGGACAGCTAGAAACTACTGCACCAGACTCATCCGATCAGCTAAAGCAATGTAGTATAAAGACCTTTTTTACCAAATGCTGGGGCTCAGGTAAAGACTTCTGGAACTCCATGAAAACCCTAATGGGAAGGGTCCCACCAGACCTGATTACAACCTCCACAGAGACACTCCAGGAACCTGTAGACATAGCCAACGAGTTCAACTCAGCCTTTACTGATCCCTCAGGTGTACTACCGGCCAATTATCTTAATGCGACTACTACTCGGTCACCAAATCATGCCCACCCCACAACATCCAGAACTGGGACTCCGCTGTTCCACTTTAAACAAATCACCAGGGCTGAGACAATCAAGTATGTCAAGCGCATCCTTGGAAAGACTAGGCTGGGAAGTCACCAAGTCTATATGAAGCTGGTCGCCCTCATCCTAAATGAGTTTGCCGACCCACTCACAAAGGTTTTCAATGCCTCACTCAGATTGGGTGTGTTCCCCGAAGCCTGGAAGATGGCCTTAGTCACCCCTGTCCTTAAAACTGGAGACAGAACCAACACCTCCAACTACAGGCATATATCCATCCCCCCCAAAGCCCTAGAGAGGGTGGTCTCTGACCAGCTCACACAGTACCTGGAGAAGTACAACAGACTGTGCCCCCAACAGCACGGTTTCCCAGAAACATCACTCCACCCTAACAGCCCTAGTGGAATACACCTCCCAAGTATACAACGCCTTAGACAAAGGGATGGCAGTGGGATCAATATTCATAGACCTCACTAAGGCTTTTGACTCCGTAAACCATCACCTTCTTCTCAACAGCCTGCTCTCAACAGGACTATCCCCAGACACGGTGGCATGGTTTAGGAGTTACCTTGCTCACCGCACTCAGCACGTCAGAATTGGAGACTCACTATCATCTCCCAGGAAGATAAGAGTTGGAGTCCCCCAATGAGCAATCCTAGGGACTCTCCTCTTCAGTCTCTATCAGTATCCTACCCTCAGCCTGCATGGCTCGCATCGTACTCTATGCAGATGATGCCGTAATTTCTGCCTCTGGCAGGGACCAGTCGACCATCACCTCCCAACTCCTTGACAGCTTCCACAAGTTAGAATCCTGGTTCAGTGCCAAAAACTGTTGCTAAACCACAAAACAAAGAAGAGCATGCTGCTTACTGTCCCACAGAACAAAAAGAAGTTCCATCCTACGCTGATACAGAATCTTAATGGAGATGCTCTAGAGCAAGTCTACTCATTTAAATACCTAGGCATTCACATTGATGACACACTCAATTTCTCTGGTCATATTGACCATGTTGTCAAAACCGCCAATATGAAACTTGGGAGTGCTATACCACCACAGGCACTCTATGACACCTGTTGCACTAAAACTAGCCACAAGCAGTTCGGTCCTTGCATCTATTGAATACGGCCTACCAATATACAGGGCTGGCACGGAAACTGCTCTCAATCGAATAAAAACCCTATTAAACAAGGCTTGCCGGCTGACCCTAGGAGCCGATTCTTCAACCCACACCTGTGCCCTCTACTCAGGTACTGGATGGCTTCCTCTCAATCTCAGAGCCCGGTACCAGACCTGCCTACTTATCAAGAAAGCCCAATTAAGACTAGCGCCTCCATGTCTATGTGGACTCTTCCAGCAGGCTAGATCATCTAAGCCAACCAGGAGTGCAGAGAAATCCATCTCGTACCATGGATCAAAATGGTATAATAGGCTACCTGCATGACTCATTGAAAGCAATACAATTAGCCTCTTCAAAACAGGATTTAGGACTCCACTGCATCATGAACTGGCCAGTACATGCTTTGACTAGCCAACTACAGGTCTCTTTAGCCCGAATAACCTACCCCCTCCCCCACCCCATCCCCCCTCCACCTCCCAACTACTACCCTCTCCTGCCCCTAATATTCACACCCAATTCCTCTCCTGCAAAACCCCCTCCATTACCACACCACCTACCTCACTTACTGTTTATATCCCAACCTCCTTACACCTCTCCCCCCAGTCCAGTACCCCTTCTCTTAGTTTTCTCCCCCGCCTGTCCCCCTCACTTGCCTCCTACTGTGCTCCAGCTGCACCCCACACACACTGCTGGCATAACTGCAACTCCCCAAAAAATCACTCACCCTCCCACAAAACAACAATTCCGTCCTTAGGCTGCTTCCCCACCCACTCCCCCACTGTATAGCTAGTCTCCATCTGTATGGCCAGTACTCCCTGGGGCCTGATGACCCTAAATTGACAGACTAAAGCACTTCCTTTGAAACTGTTTCCTTTGTTTGAGCTGTATCCTGAATGTTCCCTCACTGAAACGCTTTATACCCTTGAAACCTTGTTCCTCCTATTTTATTTGTAACCTGACTGAAACAAACTGTTACTTCAATGTATTCCAACTCGTATCGTTCAAATGTATGCAACCGATATGCTTTGTCTAACTTTTTTTGTAATCTCTGCAACCTGTATGTTTGACTAATTGTTTTGTGTATGACCTGGAACCTTTGTAAACGAGTCCCACGACGCAAAGGTATTAATCCTAAACTGCAATAAATAAATAAAAAAATAAAGAGTGCAGTGATGGGTACGGGGAGGTTAGTCAAGAGCGAAATGGAAGGAGGAGTGGGAAAGAGAATCCAGCCCAGATAGGGAAGATGAGACAGCAGCACTGTAGACTATATCCCCATAATCAAATATATGTAGAATCATTTTCCGAACAAGGGCGCAGCATGCCGACAGTGGAATACAACCACAATGCCTGTATAGGGCATCCAGTTTGGGGTGCGTTTTTTTGTGGATGGCTTCTATGTTTCCAGAAAAGGTGAGGTTCCGGTGAAACCAGACCCCAAAGTACCTGAATAAGGACTTGTCCTCAAGTAAAGTCCCATCCAGGGTGTGGAAAGAGGAAGGGATTTGAGCCGAGGGAGTTTCTGCTTTGTGCCAAAGGTCATGGAGACTGTCTTCTTGGTATTCAGAACTGGACTTTACCAAAATCCAACTGAAGTTTGGTTGCAACTTCAGTGGGGGAGGAACCAGATGTAAACAGGACTGTATCATCCGCATACATGTGGATGGAGGTGTTGGGGCAGGCATTGGGAAGGTCGTCTAGGAAGATGGAGAAAAGTAGAGAGGCCAACAGAGAACCCTGAAGAACTGCTGTGTTTATGGGGAGAGGAGGGGCTATGGAATCACTAATCCAGATGGATTGTGTTCTGCCTATGAGGTAAGACTGGAATCAGCTGTTGCTGCAATTGAGAGCCCCGCAGCTGAGAGTTTGGCTAGCAGGAGGGAGTAGGAGACTGTGTCAAATCCCTTAGCAAGGTCGATGACAGCAGAGTTGATGAGACCCTGGTTAGTATAGAGTCAGTAAGCCTAAGGAGGGAGGAGGTTGTGGAGTGGCACTTCTAGAAAACAGACTGGTAAAGGGTGGAGAAAGAGGAGGAGTCAAGGAAGGAGGAGAGTTGAAACAGGACCAGAAGCTCTTGAAGCTTGGCAAAAATGGGGAGCAAAGAGATAGGATGGTAGTTTCCAGGAGAGGCGGGATCCCCACCTTTTGCGAGGGGGATAACAGTGGAGTGTTTCCAAGCGGATGGGACAGATGCAAGCGAGAAAGACAGATTTAGTAAAGAAGTGAGGGGGTAGCAATAGCAGAAGCAAACAGGTATAGAATTTTGGAATCAAGACCAGAGGGGCACTTTCCCTTAGATGGGTTAAGGGCAAGATGAGATTTGAGGTCATCGGCTGGAGATATAGGACAGAAGTGGAAAGAGGGGGATGTGGGGCAGGTGAAGTTGTGGGGCTCAGGGGAGCAGGAGGAGGTGATGAGGAAGGGAGGGAACAGAGAAAGGAGGAGGAGGAGGCACAAGAGGTGCAATAAGTGTTAAATTCAGTGGCAACAGGAAGGGGGGTCTGATAAGGAGACAATTATACAAGTTTATATATGCTGTTCGTGAGGTCTCAGTCTTATGTTATAAGAGTGTCATCTTGTGCAGTTTGGGCAAAAGGACTGCAAAGCAAAGCTGCACAGTTCTGTCCTGCAAACTGTGAGATGATGCTCTTGTAACAGGCATCTTGCACAGCACTTAAAAAATTATTATATAGCTTGAGTTAACTACAGTGATTTAACTTTATATGTTTACTTGCATGCATGTGCAAGAAACAGTGCCACCATACAAATTTTCGTAGGCGTACCACTCAGCTTCCAATGCCCTGCTCCTTCCTGCAGGCACTGCTTCACTACACCAATAAATGTCCGAGGTGTCTATGACAGCAGTTCAGATGCAGTGGCGTACAGCTGAAAGCAAAAGACCGCTAAAATCAGCGGTGGTAACGTGTAAACAATTTGCATACTGCCGTCGGCATGCAAGCAAAGTGCCTACATTCAGCACTGCATCTGAACACAGATGTCATAGACAGTGCCCTTGTTTTCTAGTTCCCCCCTCCCCAAAACACCCAAGTAGCATGCTGGGAGCCCACCCCAGCATGCTCATGGGCCTCCCCTCCACACACCGTATGGCCGACAGGGTTTCCAATCCCCCGTCGGCTCTGCAGCCCCCCTCAAACAGACTTCCAGGTGCCATGCTGGGAGCCCACCCCAGCGTGGCAAAGTTCATATGGCGACGGGGGTGTCCAATACCCTATGGGCAGTAAGGGACCCCAGATGGGCTCCCCAGCCCAGGAGAGAAGCATCCGTGGTAAGGACCACTGAACAAGGCTGAGCAACAAAAGGAACACCTTGTCTTAAATTGTCCTGATCCTGCCACCACTGGAGGGCTTGGATCAAGGTCAGAGTCACTGACATCAGTTTGGTAAGGGAATCTTTCCTTTGAGACCAGAAAGCTCTCTGGTGGAACTGAATATCCCTCATCTGGAATCTTGCCCCTTGGACCACTGCTGTTGAAGCTGCCATGTGGCCCAAGAGCTGGAGAAAATGCCTTGCTGGTCGAGATACCTGAAGGCTGAAGGAAGAAGCTAGTTCCATAAGAACCCTTGCCATTTCTAGAGGAAGAAAGGCTCTTGTTCTGAGTGTGTCCAGTTCTGCCCCTATAAAGGTAAGAAGCTGGACTGGTTCGAGAACTGACTTGGGAAGGTTGAGAAGAAATCCTAGAAGTGAGCACTTGCTGGGTCACTTGCAGGTGAGACTTGACTTGGTCTGGAGACTGACCCACTATTAGCCAGTCGTCCAGATATGGAAAAATGGAAATCTTTGCCTTCTTAGAAAGGCAACTACTACTGCCAGGCACTTTGTGAAAATCCTTGGGGCTGAGGTTAGGCCAAAGGGCACTGCTCTGAACTGATAATGGCCTGAGGGCAAATCGAACTTGAGGTACTTTCTGTGGGAGCACCTGATGGGAATGTGAAAGTAGGCATCTTTAAGGTCCAGGGAGGCTAGCCAGTCCCCGGACCTTAGAGAGGGAAGGATTATTCCCAGAGTTATCATCTTGAACTTTGGTTTTAAAAGATGTTTGTTTAGATATCTTAGGTCTAGGATGGGTCGCCATTCCCCTGTCTTTTTGGGGGTCAGGAAGTACCTGGAGTACAGTCCTTTGCCCCAGTGTCAGTGAGTCTCTCTCTATAGCTCTTAAAGCTAGGAGAGAAGAAACCTCTGCCTCTAGGGCAAGGTTTCCGAGAGATTTGCAGGTGGAAAAGATCTGGCTCTCATCTTTGGAAATTTTTGAGCCGAGAACCAGTCCCTGGCTTACTACTTCAGGACCCACTTGTCTGATGTAACAGACATCCAGTCCTGGACAGAAGTAAACCAGCACCTGGAATAGGAGACTCGACCCGGGCAGGACCATCAGGGTGTCTGCTTGGCAGGGGCTTTAGGCTAAGGAGTGGATGCAGCCCTGCTCACCCCCCTTCTGCCTCTCCCTCTGAAGAACCCCCTCTGAGAAAAGGAAGAAGAGGCCTGTGGCTGGTAAAAAGGCCTTTGAAAAGGTCTGCCCCTGCCCCTAGATTGCTGCCTTTGAGGAGATGCCTGCCTTTCCTTGGCATGAGCACTCCTGTAAGTGGTCCTGTACTCATCCATTTTCTTCATGTAATTCTCTGTCTGCTCCCCAAACAGAGAATTACCCACTACAGGAAAATCCATGGCCTTAGCCTGGGTGTCCTGTGAGAGGCTAGTACATCTGAGCCAAGCCATCCTCCAAGAGCCACAGATGTAGCCATGACTCTTGATGACACATCATTAGAGTCCACAGCAGCATGAAACTGAATCTTAGATGCCTCAATCCCATCTGCAGCCACCGCCTCAGCTCCTTGGCTAGCTGGGGGGAGGCCTGTTTAGCCAGTACAGTGTCCCACCTGGACTTCTGGTACCTGGCTGTATAGGCCATGTAATTCGCCTGCCTGAGTCCCAAAGAAGATGCCATGTACTGCTTCTTTGCCATGGCATCAATCTTCCTGGAGTCTTTGTCAGTGGGGTGTGAAACCAAGGGAATATTTGCCTTGTCACAGGCAGCAGCCTGCACTACCCCAACATGGCTGCATTGCTGACATAAGAACTCCGTGTCTGAGCCTGCAAGTGTATACCTCTTGTCCATTCTTCTATCCAAAGGAGGTATAGTGTTAGGAGACTAAGATTTTTTGTGTCTGTTTCCCAAAAGATTTATGGAGGGGAATAGACAGTCTCCTGGACTCTGGGATGTCCATCATCTCTACATAATCAGGCTCCTCTTGATCTTCCACAAGCTCCTCCATAGGAAGCTGGAGGGTTTCAGCCACCTTTCTGTAAAACATAAAGTGAGAAGGGGACTCAGAAAGCCTAGGAGGGGAAACACCTGAAGGTCTGTCTGAGGAGATGTCCGGTTCCCCAGGCATATCCAGACCTTCACTTACATCATCATCATCATCATCATCAAATTCCCCTTCCTCTTCAAATTCCGGTTCATAAAAATCTTCAAGGGTATACTCTTGAACTGGAGGAACCAACTGAACCGAACACCTGCCAGAGGGAGCCGGATTGGTCGGAACAGGACGGAGCGATTCCACAATCTGAATCGCTCTGGCTATCTCTTCGACGGTCGGAACATGAACCTCTGGATCCAAACCAGTCAATTTATCTTTGCGTTTTCTTTTGGCAGAACGATCCTGGAATTGGCTCTCCTTTTGCCCGAAGAGTAAGCCTGGTCAGAGGGCACTCCTTCTGGTTCGGTCGAAACCGAACGGGCTGGCCATCCGGTCAGCGGACTTCTCGGCCTCCTTTTCCCTCAATCTATCTAATCTCTTCTCAAGGATAGATTTGGGAAAGCTTTTACATATTTGGCAGTCTGAATTGAGGTGGTCAAACCCCAGACAATAAACACAGGTGGTGTGGGGATCGGCCTTAGCAAAGACCTCCCCACACTCACTGCAGTGCTGAAACCCAGTGGGCCCGTTTTTTTGGGGTGGTTTCTCAGACATGGCCAACCTAACCAAACTTACCCTTTTTTCGGCAACCGCCAGGCAAGACTCCCTTATCGGTTCCTAACTGTGTCACGGGTATTGGAAAAAAACATTTCAAAACACGTTTTTTTTTTAGAACCGATAAGAACCGGTAACCACACACTAAGTAAAACACACAAATTTCACCATCAAATGGCCAGTTCAGCCGAACCGAACGCACTTTTACAAGTTCTACACAGAAAAACAAAACAATTCCTATCTAATACTCACGGCATCACAGACAGAAACTGAACCGACTATGCGGATACTTTTTTGGATTAAAAACTGACAAAAACTGAAACTTTAACCGACTTTCGAACAGAGCTGAAAGAGAAATCTCTAGAGCGACCATTCAGTGAGGCGGAGTAAAGAATCTGACAGTTTAGGTTTGAATCACTCCAGACAAAGACTTCAATCGAGCTCGAGCTCAGCATTCTATGCCCTGCACAGAAAAGTTAACTCTTTGTTCTCTGGGGCAGTTCAAAGGTTGGGAATCACTGCAATTGTCAGAATACAGCAAGACTTCATGTTGTTTGAAAGGTTATTTCGTGGTCACTGTGTGGAACCACCTTTCGGGACTGAGTAACAAAACAACAGTGTCACAGTTCATGAGTTAGGCCCCCAAAAATCCTATGTTGAAAATTTGGTGAAAAAAATTCCCCAAAATGTCTGTTTTTCGAGCGTGCGTTACGCAGTTCCCACGCACGCTCGTAACTTTGAGAATTTTTAAATTTTTTACTCCAGATTTTCCACATTGCCATTTTACCACACCTCCTTATGAACAGTAAAGCTGTCATTTTTCATATATCGCCCAAAATGTGTTTTCACACATGTAGCGCACAATGGCATGGTCGGGGTGCGAAATCAATGTTCGGGACACATTAAGAAAACCATAGTGACAATGTTCATGAGCAGAGGTGTTAAAATGGTTATGTTAAAAATATGGTGACAAAAGTCCATAAAATGACTCTGTTCTGAGCGTGCTATGCGCAATTTTCATGCACCCTCGTAAGGTCACGAATTTGTAATATTTGCAGTCCAGATTTTCAACATTGACATTTTTTCCACACCTCCTTATGAACAGTACAGCTGTAATTTTTCTCACCCTGGCTGAATGTGTTTTCGCACTTCCAGCAGAGACTAGCGGTCACTGTGGGAAATTAGTGTTCAGGACAGACTACGAAAATCACAGTGACATTGTTCATGAGCAGAGTTCCCAAAACACCCAAGTTGAAAATGTGCTGTAAAAAAAAAATTGCCAAGCGAATTACATTACGAATTATACGTACGCCAGTTTCCACGCTTCGTGACTTCACCAGTTTTGTATATTTTCACCCAGATTTTCAACAATGCCCCTTTTACACCTCCTCATGAACCTGTAACTTTTCACATCCTGTTCGAAATGTGTTTTCGCATATGTGGCGCCAAATGGCACAGTCGCTGTGCAAAATCACCTTTCACCTAACGAACTGATAGTGTCACTGTTCATGCGGTAAGGTCACAAACAGACCATGTGGAAAACTTGGAGTAAAAATACCAAGAAATGCCCATGACATTAGGGTTTTCAACGATAACGCCCTACCCTGTAGGGACTGACAGGCATCAGGGGTGTGACTTGGGATTGTCGACAGTAATGCTTATGCTATTCCACCCCCACTCCCACCCTGCAGCCAGTGACAGGCATCGAGGTGTGCCTTGGACCCTTTGCCCAAAGAGTTCACCCCATTACTTCTATACTGCACACATTTCAGTGTGTTTCCTCATGGAATGAGGTGAATGTAAAGCCCAAACACCCCAAGGAACACCTCGACACTTGTCAGTGTCTGAAGGGTAGGGTGAGGTGAAATGTTGTGACCGTCATGGGCGACGACCCAAAGGCACACCCCAATGCCTGTCCAGCTCTGCAGAGTGAGGGTGGAGTTGGCATCTGTTCAATACTTCAGTGCCATTCCTATACTGCATTTGTCTAACTCCTGCACTTCCACCGCTAATGCCAGCAAGCAAACATTCGGCATTGACAAATGCTTGTTTTTTTTCACAAAACTAGTAAATGCAATGTTCTCCCACCTATGAAATGGAGCTCACCCTTGTAATGTTGCTGCACCAGAAAACAGTAAGAAGGATGAGGCCCTGCAGTTCTGAGTGCTGACTGGTTGAAATCACTTAAGTTATTTATAACACATAACCAGGGCCCCTGGTGTTCTGCGGCAGAATTTTCTGATTTCTGCGGCAGCATTTTCTGATTTCTGCGGCATGATTTATTCATTTCTCTGGCAGAATGCAGTCCTGTCATTGGCTAAATATGATGTGATGTCATCGGTGACATTATATGCTGAGCATAGAGGAGGGGCTTCAGGATAAACGGGGTGGGAAAGAAAGCCTGACACTATGGAAAAACAGTATATTTATATGAAAATTCACCAAAAACAATGAATTCTGCGGCACTGTATATATTCTGCGGCATGATGCAAATTCTGTGGCAAATTCTGCAACCGCAGAACCGCAGAATTCAAGGGGCCTTGCACATAACTAAACATTTAGCCTGCAGAAAGTTGTTGCTGAGAGGCCACTGAACAGGATGTTGCCCTGCTCATGGATGGGCAATGGAGCCTGAATGACTACTGCTTTCCTAGCCACTTGACCACAGCTGATGATTAAGGGTTTTTGTGGTGCTAATTTAGAAAAGGTCCACTCTGAGTGCCTCACACTCACAGTGAAGTGGAGCCAGAAAACAGAACATGCAATAAAACCAACAGAAAAAAACATCAGCATCAATAAAGATAGTTGGCAATTAAACAGTTTGTTTTAAATTATTTGGAGGCCTTTGACCCGGAAAGGAAGGCTAGACAATGCTGCCTGCTTTCTGATTCATTTGGGGGGGGGGACAAACGCAAACTGACCTACTAAATCAGGTGTGCCTAAGCATGGGCATGATGTTATGCTCAGTGAACCTGGCTACATCTATCCAAGTGAACTGCTGGATTAAATACTGCTTTTTGGCACTTGCAAGAGACATCTATTCCTACGAATGTCTTTCCATCAAAATTGGCTATTGGCCTGAGCATGGATCCTCTTACAATTCTTTTGGGCATACAACGGTTGGGTTTCAGAGCTTTCGAGAAGCACCCCTGGAGATTATTCACAGAAGATAATTGGAGACTGTTAGATAACAGCGCACAGAGCATTATGGCATGAACTTAATAGTAATTTGCTGCTGCAAGATATAAAAAAAAATATGAGAATGGTTGAAGGATAGGAGGCTGAGGGTGGTGGTAAATGACAGACATTCGAGTGACAGAAGTGTAACCAGCAGTGTGCCACAGAGATCAGCACTGGGACCAGTCCCTTTCAATGTCTTCATACTGTTCTATCTCTGTTTTTTGCTCTGGGCCTCCTCTATCCCAATTGGTTCTTCTCTGTTTACTTGCAATCTTTAGAGCGTTGCTGCCCGGTATGACGATCACTGCCTTTCATGAGTGTACTATGCTGTTATTCTACCTTCTGCCTGCAATGTAAACCCCTGTTTCTTGTATTGACGTTGTTGCTTGATGCTCTTAAATGTAACCTGTACTTGTTTTGCCTGATGTTGATGAATGTACCTTGTAATCTCCTGGGTCGCACCAGAAAATAGGCACTTGGCTGTCTAGTGTGCTTACCCGGTTAACAAAAGCAAATAAATAAATAAGTGATATTGCTGAGAAACTGGAGGGGAAGGTGCGTGTGTGGATGACACGAAGATCTGCAACAGGGTGGACACCCAGGAAAGGGTGGCGAGAATGCAAAGGGATCTGGGGCAACTAGAAGAGTGGCAGTGTTTCCCATTCATTAAAATGGTTTGGCAGGCTGTCTGGCCATTTTACATGGCTGCCTCTCATTTTCCTTAACCACCAGCCCTTTAAATTCAGCCACAGCACTAAATAGTACACTGTGCCTTAATTATGCCGTCGACTGGCATGTTTATACACCCGCAGTTCATCAGGTTCAAGAGGACATATCATGTAAAGAAGCTTGGCGGTCAGCAGCAGACTGGCAAGCGCGAACAAGGAGCCAATGACCACAGCGATGATTTAATAGGCAGCCCAGCAGCCCTATGAGTAGAGCAGATACTGTGCTGGTAAGTCCATCTGTATTCTTCTGCTACTCAAGGGTCTACCTCTGGGCAGTGCAGTTGTGCTGCCATCTGTAGTGACTATTCGTTGTGTCATCAGTGAGTACTGCTGCAGAAAATATAAAATCACTCATAAGAGTTAAAACAAAAAAAGAACCTGAACTGTTCAAGAAAGAAAGTTAGAAAGGAAAAATATTTTTTTTGTGGGAAACTTGACCCTGCAGCTTGGATTTCTATGTGTGTGTGTGTGTGTGTAATTGCAGCCTAGGCCACCCAGGGAGCTCTGACCAGCCTTGTAGACAGAAAAGACTGAAGTGAAAAAATGAAATAAAATCAAGTCTGCCTCTCACAGTTTTGCTACTCAGGGGCGGAGAAAGCATCTCAGTGCATCTGGACTTGTGGAGCAAGAAACAAGGCCAATCCATTTAATATAAAAGATAGTGTCTCTCTGTTAAAAATACCTAACAAATGAATGAACTAACTAAAGTACAGTTACGTAAGAACTTACTGTAACAGTAGACCTTCGAGAGGATCTCTTATAGCAGGCCATCACCAGTAGGACTATAATGCCAAGCACTAGGACCATATGGAAACTTTCTAGCTAACAGTTTACCAGAGGGGGCCACCCACTTCTGATATCAGCCAATCCTATATAGTCAGGAGGTCTTCATACCCTCCTCAGTTCTCCCGCTGGAGACCAAAACTTGGATGCCCGAAGGGGGAACCCAGGAGGACTCTAAGGTATCCCGGTAGTGTATATATAGAATAAAAGTAGAAGGCTCACCCCTATGGAAGAGGGGGAGAGAGAGGTGGGCAGAGAGAGAGAGACACACACACACACACACACACACACACACACGCAGGCAAAAGGGGGAAGGCGTGAGGGAAAGCAGGGCCTGCTGCAACAGATCCTCTTGAAGATCTACCATTATGGTAAGTTCTTATGTAACTGTACTATCTTACTTTGAAGGTATCTCTTGCAGCAGGCCATCACTGATAGGAATGAGTCCCAAGCAGTTCTGGAAACTACTGACAGACAGACAGACCGACCAGGAGGTACGGAAAAACAGACGGCCTATGAAAGGAGGCCATGAAGAACAGCGAGATCAAAGTTGGCTCGGCACCTAGAGGGAAAGTCCAGACTGTAGTATTTGGTGAAGGTGTGGACAGTGATCCAGGCAGCAGCAGCACAAAGTCGGCAGCTGATACATTTCTGAAACAAGCTACCGATGTGGCCATACCCCTGGTGGAATGGCCTTTAACTGCTCACAGACGTTCCTTACTGTACTTCCGGTAACAAAAGACAATGTAATTGTCTAACCACTTAGACGAACACCATTTGGACACTGGGGCACCCTCTTTGCCAGGGGCAAATGAAATAAACAACTGATTAGACTTCCTAGAGTGTCTTTAGTCAGTGTGTACAGTACCGAAAAATTATATGCACATTCAAGGTATGGAACAATGCTCCCCTTGACTGGAATGCTACAGAAAATAAACAAGCAGGTGGATGGATTGATTCAAAGTAAACCCCGACTCTACCTTAGGATGAAACTTAGGATTGGTACGCAAAGACACCCAGTCTTTGTGGAAAATCAATTAAGGCACCTTACATGAGGGCCTGAAGTAATGGCAACTAAAAATAACACTTTCCATGACAGAAAGTGCAGTTTGCAAGATGCGACCGGTTCAAAGGGAGGCAGCGTAAGCTTTTCCAACACAAAGTTGAGGTCACAAACTGGGACAGGATTACGGATTGGAGGCTTTAAATGCAGAGTGCGCCCCAAGAATGTGAGAGACACATCAAGTTAAGCCAGTGAATGACCATCTACAGGTACATGGTATGCAGAGATATGTACCTTAATTGAGGAGTACTGGAATATGGAATAGATCATTTTAACTTATTGCTGACTCCCAGTTAATGTATTATCATAAGACTGTTGTTTTAATATCCGTATTGTCTTGAATGTACAATGCTCCGAGTCCCTAGAACAGGGTGCTTTAGAAATAAAGTATTTATCTATCTATGTACCTACCTAATCTACCTACCCATCATTCGTAAACTTGAGTCTGAAAGGGAGAGAAGGTACTCCAGTACCTGATCCACTAGACAGGTGAAGGGGTCTAAATTGTGCAATGCAACCCAAAGGACAAAATGCTTTCATTTCATAGAGTAAATGGCCCTCGTGTAAGGCTTCGTGACAGCCACCAGGACATCTGCCACTCTGGGAGACACCCCAAATCTGGTGATGGCTATGTCCTCAGAAGCCGCAGATGGAGATGGAGAGATATGAGATCCGAATGGACCAGGGTGCCCTGCTCATGGGAGAGCAGGCTGGTTCATAGGGGCAGGGATATTGGCGGTTCCACTCCAGCTGCTGAAGCAAGGGGAACTATATCTGATGAAGCCAGAAGGAGGCGACTAGGATCATAGTTGCCTCTACCATTTAAAGTTTGATCGGGACCCTTTGAAGGAGCAGGAAGGGAGGGAAGGCATAGAGAAAACCTCCTTTCAAAGAGAGTGACAATGCGTCTCACCAGAAAACTCCAGGCCCTGGATCTAGCGAGCAGAAAAGTGGCACTTTTGCATTGTGTGGTGATGTAAACAGGTCCAACTTGGGATGATCCCATCTGTCAAACATCTTTCACCACAGAGGTCAGAAGTTCCCACTCATGTGCTTTGGACTGAGACCGGCTGAGACAGTTCGCCAGGATGTTTTGGTCACCTGGAACATGGACATCAGAGAGCTACAGTCCATGCTCTGTGGTCCGGTACTAGACTCTCATCACCTCCTTGCACATAGAATAAGAATGAGTCCCTCCTTGCTCGTTTATATAATAAACAACAAACGCTGTCCCCCTGAATCAAAAGCGGACCTGGGGAGAGCCGAGTTTGGAAGGCCTGCATTGCATACAAGACCGCTCACATCTGAAGGACATTGATGTGGAGTTCTCACTCCACCTCTCTCCACGTCTCGAGTCTGGTGGACTCCCAGGTGAACACCCCAGCTGAGGCCTGAGGCGTCCATTGTAAGGACCTGCTGAGGGGGGAGGAATACAAAAAGGGACTCCCCCAAAGCAGGTTGCTGGGCACCAGCCACAACAACAATACTGTCTTGACTGGATCAGAGACCATCACTGGTTGATCCAGGGTGTCCATGCACTGGTGCTACTGTACCTGCAGCGTCCATTGAGGGACTGTCCTGTGCAGTCTGGCTAAGGGAATCGTAGCAATGGCTGTGGCCATGAGGCCTAGAAGATGCAGAAAAGCCCTCATAGAGACATGACAGCTGGAGTAAAGATGAAGGGCCTGTTCTATCAAACCACTCTGCTCTGTCTGATGGCAAGAAGGCCATCCCCTGGGCCGTGTTCAGCACCACCCCTATGTACTCGAGACATTGGCACAGAGTCAGAATCGACTTTGCCATGTGATTTTAGTGATGCCCAAAGCCTGGAACAGACCGCAGGTATGAACCAAAGTTTGGAGGAGATGGTCCCTGGACAGGGCAGCTGGTAGCCAATCGTCCAGGTATGGAAATACACAGAAGCCCTGTCATTGGAAGGCAGAGGCCACCACCACCAGGCATTTGGTGAAAACCATAGGGCCAAGGACAAACCAAAAGGCAGAGCTCTGAACTGGTAGTGTGCTCTCTGGAAGTAGAAATGGCGAATGCACCGGTGGCAGGTGAAAAAAAAAAAACTACTCACCTTAGTAACTGTGTTTCTTCTAATGGAGTCTTGCTGTATTCTGTCATTATGCAGTCAGCCCCAGCACTTGAACTGCTCCGGAGAGGAAAGAGCTAACTCTATGCCAGAACATAGAACGTTGAGCTCGAGCTCGGTTCAAACCTCTGTCTGCTGCACTCTGAAGTGTAACTGTCAGATTCTTATGAGCTAACACTAACTAACTTGCAAAATTTACTAGCCAAAAAGGCAACCAAATATTATGGATCCCCAAAAGTCTCAAGAAGAGAAATCCAAAACAAAAATCAGGTAGTGAACAAAATAATTAAACACATATAAATAACCCACTCCCTCTGTCTAAAGAGGGGAGAGTGCCAAGTACACCCCTGAAGTGCAACACTGCACCTACCAGCCCACTTCCCAAAAACCAGGTTCTGAGAGGGGAGGCAGGGAGGCAGGTCAGAATACAGCAAGACTCCATTAGAAGAAACACAATTACTAAGGTGAGTAATTTTTCTTCCAAACATGAAGTCTTGCTGTATTCTGACATTATGCAGACTACCAAGCAGTACCTCCATGGAGGAGGGTATCGAACCTATTTTGGGAATAGGCTCTGCAGAACTGCTGTACCAAACCTAGCATCACTCCTAGCCTGGATATCCAGAGAGTAATGCTTGCTGAATGTATGGACTGTTTTCCAGGTGGCTTCTTTGCATATCTCTAATAAGGGTATATCCCTGGCAGCTGCCAGAGAAGCAGCTGTACCTCTAGTCAAATGAGCCCTCAGGCCTGAGGGGGGTACTTCGCCTAGCTTCTCATAGCAGAACTGTATACAAGAGACCATTCGCCTGGCAATAGTTCTCTTAGTAGCAGGTTTGCCTTTCCTCACTTCACCATAAGTGAGGAACAACTGGAGGGAATCAAACCTAAGAGCCTTAGTACGCTCAATGTAGCAGCTAAGAGCCATTTTAACATCCAAACTGTATAATCTTCTCTCTCCTGAAGAAGAATGATCAGTGAAAAATACTGGAAGAGACATAGATTGGTTCAGATGAATATCTGAAACCACCTTGGGTAAGAACCTCCTGTTGGTTCTAAGGACCACCTTATCTCTATGTAATGAGATAAAATCAGGCTTCACTGACAGAGCTTGCAATTCACTGACACGCCTGGCAGAGGTAACACCTACCAGGAACACAGTTTTCCAAGTCAAGTACTTAAGCTCTGCTGAGGACGAAGGCTCAAAAGGGGGTTGCATAAACTGAGCAATGCAAACATTAAGATCCCAAGCAGGAGTAGAATTCCTAAAGGGGGGATTAGTATGAAGCAATCCTTTGAAGAATTTACTGAAAACAGGGTGAGATGCCAGTGAGGAGGGCTTTCCCACTGACAGAAAATCAGAAACAGCTGACAATCTATCTCTGGAGTGCCACACCTTGACAAGATCACTTTTAACACTAGGGGTCCAGGGACCATTCGTGATGGCGTTGGAAATCCTGCTCAATGCATCTGCTACCACATTGTCCTTCCCTGGAAGGTGGACTGCTACCAGAGAGGTATGTAGAGCATGAGCCAGGGACCATAATTTCATGGTTTCCGTGCACAAGGCCATAGACTGAGTGCCTCCCCGTTTGTTGATGTACCACATGGTGGTGGTGGTGTCTGTCCTGACCTGAACCACCTTGTTCCGTACTGACTCTGAGAAGGCTTGCAGAGCCAGGTACACTGCCCTGAGCTCTAGAAGACTGATGTGGAGAAGGCACTCCTGAGGGGACCACACTCCCTGAGCTGTGAGAGCTCCCAGGTGAGCTCCTCACCCCAGGAGAGACGCATCCATGGTTAGACCCACAGAATGAGACTGAGTGATGAATGGGACTCCTTGTCTGAAGTTGTCCTGATCCAACCACCATTGAAGAGCCTGGATCAGGGTCTGAGTCACTGGAATAAGCTTGGTTAGAAGATCTTTTTTCTGAGACCAAAAGGCCCTCAAATGGAACTGGATGTCCCTTATCAGAAATCTGGCCCCTTGGACCACTGCAGTGGAAGCTGCCATGTGGCCCAGTAGTTGAAGGAAATGCCTTGCTGGTTGAGACACTAGAAGGTGGAAAGAGGAAGCCAGCTCTATAATGGCCTTTACCCTTGCCGGAGGAAGACAGGCTCTTGCTTTGACAGTATCCAATTCTACCCCTATGAAGGTTAAGAGTTGCACTGGCTCGAGAACTGATTTGGGAAGACTGAGAAGGAATCCAAAAGAAGTGAGCGCTTTTTGGGTCACTTGTAAATCTGACTTGACTTGGTCTGCAGACTGACCCACAATGAGCCAGTCATCCAGATATGGGAATATGGAGATGTTTTGTCTCCTTAGAAAAGCAACTACTACTGCTAGGCACTTTGTAAACACCCTTGGAGCTGATGTTAGGCCGAAGGGCATTGCTCTGAACTGATAATGGCCTGAAGGCAATTCGAACCTGAGGTACTTTCGGTGGGAGCACCTGATGGGAATGTGAAAGTAGGTATCATTTAGGTCCAGGGAGTCTAGCCAGTCCCCTGGCCTTAGAGAGGTAAGAATTATTCTGAGAGTCACCATTTTGGATTTTGGCTTTAGTAGGTTCTTGTTTAGGTATCTTAGATCTAGGATGGGCTGCCTCTTCCCTGTTTTTTTCAGGGTAAGGAAGTATCTGGAATACAGACTTTTGCCCCAGTGAAGTGTAGGAACTCTCTCTCTCTCTCTATGGCTCTGAAAGCCAGCAGAGATGAAGCCTCTGCCTCTAGGGCAATGGTTTCGGAGATGTTTGCAGGTGGAAAGGACCAGACTCTCAGCTTTGGAAATTTTTTTAAGCCGAGGGCCAGTCCGTGGCTTACTACCTCCAGGACCCATTTGTCTGAGGTAACAGACTTTCAGTCCTGGAAGTAGTAAGCCAGCCTGCCTCCTACAGGAATTGGGGAGTCGACCCGGGCTTACACATCAGGGTGTCTGCTTGGCAGGAGCCATAGGCTGAGAGGAGGATGCATTCCTGCTCATCCCCCTTCTGCCTCTCCCATTGAAGAACCCCCTCTGGGAAAAAGGAGGAGGAGGCATGTGCCTGGTAGAAAGGCCTGTGAAAAGGCCTGCCCCTGCCCTGCTGCTTCTGAGGAGCTGCCTGCCTTTCCTTGGCTTGTGCACTCCTGTAGGTAGTCCTGTATTCATCCATCTTCTTCATATAATTCTCTGTCTGCTCCCCAAACAGAGAATTCTCGACAACAGGGAAATCCATGGCCTTAGCCTGGGTGTCCTGCGATAGGCTAGTACATCTGAGCCAAGCCAATCTCCGAAGAGCCACCGATGTAGCCATGACTCTTGATGACACATTACTGGAGTCCACAGCAGCATGAAATTGGATTTTTGATGCCTCAATCCCATCAGCAGCCACCTCCTCCAGCTCCTTGGCAAGCTGGGAGGGAAGCCTGTTTAGCCAATTCCAGAACAGTATCCCATCTGGACTTTTGGTATCTGGCTGGGTAGGCCATATAGTTAGCCTGCCTGAGTCCCAAGGAGATACCATGTGCTGTTTCTTTGCCATGGCATCCAACTTCCTGGAGTATTTATCTGGGAAGGGTGTGTGTGTGAAGCCAAGGGTATGTTAGCCTTATCACAGGCTGCAGCCTGCACAACCAATACATGGCTGCTTTGCTGGTACAAGTACTCCGTACCTGGGCCTGACAACATATACCTCTTGTCCATTCACCTGTCCACAGGAGGTAAATAATTTGTAGTCTTAAGTAACTTCTGTGTCTGTTTCCCAAAGGATCTGTGAAGGAGACTAGACACTCTCTTGGACTCTGGGATGTCCATCATCTCCACATAGTCAGGCTCCTCTTGCTCCTTGACAGCTTCATCCAGAGGGAGCTGGAGGGGTTCTGCCACTTTTCTGTAAAACATAAAGTGGGAAGGGGACTCAGAAAGTCTAGGAGGGGAAACACCAGAAGGCCTGTCGGGGGAGATGTCCTGTTCTATGGGCTCATCCAGACCTTCCACACCACCATCATCATCATCGTCTTCATCCCCCTCCAAGTCCGGTTCATAATAGTCTTCAGGGGAATAATCCTGAACCAGAGGAACCGACCGCCTACCGGGAGGCATCAGATCAGTCGGAACCGAATGGAGCGATTCAACTATGCTAATCACTCTGGCAAGTTCTTCGGCGGCTGGACGATGCAGTTCTGGATCTGAACTGGCCGATTTTCTATTTGTCGGAACCGACCCCTCAGTATCAGCTCTCCGTTTGCCTGAGGGAATCTCACCCAGGTCAGTGGGCACTCCCTCAGGTTCGGTCAGAACCGAACCAGGCTGGCCATCCGGGTCAGCGGACTTATCGGCCTCCTTTTTGCTAAGCCTGCCCAATCTTTTATCCAGGGTGGCTTTATGGAATTTATTTACATATTTGGCAGTCTGACTCCAGGTGGTCAAAACCCAGTCAGTAAACACAGGTGGTGTGGGGATCGGCCTTAGCAAAGGCCTCCCCACACTTACTGCAGTGTTGAAACCCAGTGGGCCCGGTTTTTTCTCTTGGGTTTCTCAGATAAAGCCATTCTATAACTTACCCTTTTTATGGCAACAGCCAGGCAAGATCCCTTATTGGCTCCTAACCATGTTACGGGTGTTGGGGGAAAAAAAACGTTAACACACATTTTTTTTTTTTTTTGAACCATTAAGGACCGGTACCCCACACTAAATTCAGCTAAAAGAAAAAGACACAGACAAGATAAAGACAACCAGTTCAGTCGAAACGTTTGAAATACAGCTTTTACAATTTCCACAAAAAAATTCAGCACTAGTCCACTACCCATGTACTTACTGTACCATAGACAGAGATCTGAACCAAAATAAAGAAAAAAATAGCGGTATAAACAGATGCTTTTAACTCGACCGAACCGTTAGCGAAGGAGAAATCTCCGGAGCGACTGTTCAGTTAGGCGGAGTAAAGAATCTGACGGTTACACTTCAGAGTGCAGCAGACAGAGGTCTGAACCGAGCTTGAGCTCAATGTTCTATGCTCTGGCATAGAGTTAACTCTTTCCTCTCCGGAGCAGTTCAAGTGCTGGGGCTAACTACATAATGTCAGAATACAGCAAGATTTCATGTTGTTTGAAAACCTTAATATGCAGATAGGTATCCTACATATCTACAGGGTAAATCTAGTTGATGTAGCAGGGGCAGCAGACCCTGAAGGGTAACCATCCTAAACCATTTGTACTCTATAAACAGGTTCATCTGGCTTAAGTCCAGGATGGGGCTAAGGTCCTCAGTGCACTTGGGGGACTAGGAACAGGTGGGAGTAGAACCCCCTGCCCTGCTGAAAAAGCAGGACTGTCTCTATGGCCTTCTTCCACAGAATGGCATTAATTTCCTCCTGGATGAGGGGGACGTGGCCAGGAGGGTAAAAGGACCGTCCCGGAGGATTTCCTGGAGAGCACTCCACAAATTCTAAGGTATGGCCATGCACCATGAGCTGCAGCACCCTGTCATCTGTAGTAATCTCCCTTCATCTAGACAGAATGACCCCATACGATCACCTCCTGATCTAAGACTGGAGAGAGGGGGTCTGGCAAGGAGTCAGGAGGTGGAAGCAGCCACTGATTGGGCTGCAGGTGCACCTTGGGTGCTATAGGTGGCAGCAGGAGAGGGAGTGGGATGGGTGGCCATTGTCTTGCACTTGTCCTGGGCTTTGGAAGGGGCATGGGCCTCTACTGCATCGTAGGCAGCCCTTAGGATGTGAGCACTGATGTTGGAGTTTCTCTTGAGGGCCTGGAGGGTTGACTGTTTAGAGGGGTCATCCGACATGGCTAGGACCACCTCCCTAGCTGGGTCCCAGAAGAGATTTTGATACTGCACCATGTGAGCCTAGTAATTAATGGCCTGAATGGCCAGGGTGGCAGAGGCAAAAGCACGCTTGCGCATCTGATCCAGCTGTCAAGACTCCCTGTCAGGTTGGAGGGAGCTTAGGTGTTTAGGCCTCTTGGCTCAGTTGTGCACTCCATTTATGACAACCAAATCAGCCTGGGCCTGTTCCCCAAAATAAGGCTTGCCAGCTGGTGCGTGGTAAAGTCTGTTTGCCTTTTTGGACACTGCCATGACAAAGCTGGGGCAGTTTCAAGCAGCCCGAGTAACGTCCTCATAGAATTCAATGAATGAAGGGACCACCGGGGGGGGCATCGGGCTGGCGTAGGTAAAGCACCAACTGATGTTGCTCGGGGTCCTGCTCTTCTTGTCTCCCACCCCAAAGTAGCTTGAATGTGCCGCCTGTAGCCGTAAGTAGAGATACTGAGGGGAGAAGACTAGGGATGTTACTCTGTGGGCCCCTCCCAATCTGAAGATTCCCCACCTACAGAGGAAGACTCGCTGATGGCACTCTCGACTGTGTTGTCAGCGCTTTCATCCCCACTAGCGTCAGGCTAACAGTCCAGGTCAGTACTAACCCTGGGGTGGCAAGGAGCATTGGGGCCCGGCCAAACTCGGGCTGGGAAAAGGGGCTCCAAAGAAGACCCTTAAGGGGTGGTCCTAAAGGGATAGGGACCTGCATTTGCATAAGGGACCATAAAGTTGAGAGCAGATCTTGGTAATCAAAGGGGACAGGCCCCAGTCCCACTGGTGTTGGTTTACTGTAGACCGGCGCTGGTACTAGGGGGTGTTGGGTATGGGTAATCAGGCGTAGGTTCAACAGGCGCTGGGTGAGGGTAGGCAGGTACCAGACTCACAGGTGCTGGTGAAGGCTACCCTGGTTGAGATCCTACGGGTGCACACTGCAGTAGGACCGATGCTGGACTCACTGGTACAGGTTGCAGCAGGATGGGCGCAGGCCCAACTAGTGCTGGCTGAGGAAGGGCTGGCACAGGCCCGGCGGGTGCAGGCTGAGGAAGGCCAGGCATTGGGCCAGAAACAGGCAAGGCTGGCGCAGGCCCCATGGGCTGTGGAGGCGGAAGAACAGGCGCAGGCCTGGTGGGCAAAGCATAGGAGATACCAGAGGGCGATCCACAGGCCCCAGTTGTGGAGAAACGGGTGCCAGAGTGGAAGGTGATCCCTCGGCAAAGGCTGAGGAGTGACTAAGCTCGAAGAGACACCGCCGGTGGCACGGGTGTTGGGAGGGACGGCAGTGAGGAGCCCCAAGTCCACTGCACCTGTGCCAGTTGAAGAAACTCCAGCCAAGCCACCTGACTGTATGCCTGTTGTAAATAAGGGCCAGAACAGAAGGGGCTGGGGAGCAGGACACGAAGTACCATGACCCCAGGAGCTGCTGCCAAAAAGGGTAACCTGAGCAGGATGGGTTGCTGGTAGCCCTGTAGAGGTTAGAGTGTGCAAGGCAGAGGAGGTCTACACCCAAGGGAGGAAGACCGTTTTGTGGTCAAAGACTTCTTGTGAGGGGACCACGAGCAGAAGGTAGACCAGGGTTGGTCCCAATCTTTGTCCCAGTGCTTGCGTTTCCTGCTGGCCTTGTCCCAAGGTTTTGAGGATGAAGACCCTGAGGACTGGGCCAGGGAAGTGGAGGAGCTCCTGGCCCACAGCTGCCGTTCCAGTTGGGTGACCTTCTGTTTAAGGAGGTGGTTCTCCAAGATGTTCTGGTGACATCTCCTGGTGGCCAGGTTAAATTCCTTGCAGACCTCATAGGCTTGGGCATTGTGGTCTGAGGCTAGGCACAAGATGCAGGCAGAATGGCCGTCATTGTCTGGGATCTGTTTACTGCAAACACACTTCGTGGAGTGGTCGGAAGATGAAGAAGGTTTAGAAGACATAAGCTGTAAGGTGAGAACACTGAAAATTCGATGTTAAAACTGTAAAATCCCAAAAAAATAAAGTATGAAAAAAACCCGCAGGAAATGGCAGTCAACTGTAGCTGCAGCAGTTTCAGTAGTCCTATGTGCATTGGACTATAGTGGGAAAAGAACTGAGGAGGGTATGGGGGCTGCCTGCCTTTACTGGACTAGCTGACATCAATGGCTGACGGAGGTGAGCGGCCCCCTCTGGTAAACTGCTAGCTAGAAGGTTTCTGTGTGGTCCTAGTGCCTGGCGTCTATAGTCCTACCGTAGATGACATGCTGCAGGAAATACACTGGAAATAAGATACAATTGTTACTAGCTTGCACCCTAATCTGGGAAAAAATTAAAATGAGTGTACAGCTAACTTCTGTGGTGGTGAAGAGACTCTCTCGGGGGAAGCAAACCTGGGGAGAAAAAAATCCTACTCTATTTGGCTTGAATCTACGAGCACAAATTGGATTTATTTGGGTACTAGCAGCCACTGAGCCTCAGCCATTCATTCAGTTGTGCTGTGCCACCCATTCTCCTTATCATCCTGTTCTAATACAGTAATTGAAAAAAAAGAAAATAATCTGTGTGTGAGAAGAGAAAGCCTGGTGCTTGAAAAAGTTAAACCCCTGGGTCTGCCAGTAAAAGCGTGTTCCTTCCTAGTGTGTAAAGTGCTGCTTTCCTCCCAGCACTTCTCCTGTTCTAATAATATAAAAAAGAAAATAATTTTGTGTTACAGAAAAGGAAGGGGCCTTGTCTGCCACCTTATTTGCCAGTGAAGGCATCAGGATATTTTATACAGGTCAATCTACACCTCCAACTGCATTTCACGGATCTGTTAAAAAAAATAATCATAATTAGGAGGTCGTGTGCCAGTGCCACCTATTTGCCAGTGAAGGTGCCAGTTTATTTTCTACTGGTCAGCCTACATAGTTGTGTAGCAGAGCATTTCATTCATCTGTTAATTGTGTGCCACCCATTTGCCAGTCAAGGCGCCAGGTTATTTTCTAAGGGGCAGCCTACATTTCAGGTAGCTGCATTTCACTATTAAAAAAATAAATTTAGGGTCCTAATTTTTGTGTGCTACCATTTCATTTGCCAGTGAAGGCAGGTTTCTATTCAAATAATTTCTGTTGTGTCCGGCACTGTCCAGCTCTCTAAGTCAGCCAACCAGCATTACTACCAAGCCATTTGTTTGATCATCTGTGCTGTGTGACAAAAAAAAAAAGACTACAAGAAACTTAGAAAAAAATCATTACTACAATACACTAAATGACAATGCAGAAACTAACAAGCTATGGTTTCAAAGTAACTCGGAAAACACAAAATTCCCGATGATCAGGATGATGCTGCATCTACAGAGATCGCAACGCCAGCCACACCAGATCTTATTTTTCAGGACACTTCCAGCTCCTCCTGTAATAAAGACAGAAACACCTCTAAGCTCAGAGCGACTGTTTTTTATACTGGCTGGTTTAATAAATACAACTGACTACAGCATAAAGAAAATAATGGCATGTTTTGTGCATTTTGCATGAAACATAAACAGATGCCTATATCAGAAACAGTATGGGTAATGACTGGGTGCAAAACATTCAGAGAAGATGTTATTTAAGATACATCAGAGCTGTACTGTTCATGTAATTGCTGCAGAACTAGAGGCTAACAGCAGGATTTCAACTGAAAAGGGTGGCATGGAACACAATGCAGCAGGTCCTGACCCTGGAACAAGAAGCTTTTGTGGCATCCCTTTGTTGCATTACTGGCTAATACAAAATGAGCTGCCGCACATAACAAAGCACGGTTCACTGCTGGGTCTTGCCAAATCTTTGAGCTGTAAATATTTGACAATATACATATAGCCGATGTTATAAAATATCATTCTGTTCGCACCATCAGAGAAAAGATCCTCTCACTTGATTAGAGATTCTACTGTGACCAATTAAAAGGACACCAACTTATGCCTCTAGTCAGCACTCTGAAATAATGTGACAAATAAATCCACATATGAATTTTAAGTTGTAAATTTTCCAGTCCATGCCACTATTTGTTCTTTGTTTAAAATCCATAAAAACCTTGCCCTCTGCCGACTCAGTGGCTTGGAAGGCTAAGGCATTCAACACCTTGCTTCCTGTCATGCCTCTGACCCATGTACAGGAATGAGCATGGGTTGCTGGGGGTCAGAGGGATAGAGAATCAAGCGACCCAGGGACAGCTCTCCTCCCCTGGGGTGGGGTGGCCAGCTGTTTTGGCTCATGACTGCCACCAAGTGGAGCCTCGGTAACAGGGCACGCTTTAGCGACTTTAAAGGAAGGAGCTGCGGCTGCACAGAATAGGTGCGCCTCCTTGCACACATACTGGTGCCATGGCAGGGTATGTGAACTCGGAAAATAAAAAACGGGAGAACAGGCTACATGAAGCCCTGCTGTCTCCCTGGGGACCTGCTCTGATATCCTGCGGTGGGGGGGTACAGCCCAGCCTCTCCTAGACCCACCGAGGAGGAATTCCACGGGGGATGATCACCCTGGAACTTGGAGAAGGTGGAAGCCAGTCACAGCACACTATCCAAATACGTGGATTCCCACATTATGGATGACGCCAGCACCTTTGGTTGATACATGTGGTCGCAGATTCTCTTTACTGTCTATACTTTACCTTAATTTCTATGTACTCAATAACCACACCCAATGGTTATTCCAATAAACTCAGTTTATTGTCTGTACACACATGTGTGGGAGCCTCGGCTAAAGGCAAGAGCTCCTCGATTATTGTTCACAGAGGCTTATATACCTTTTTAGTTTCACAGTCTAACAGTGATCTCATGCTTAACAACAGCTTTTCCTTATCTTTAGCAAAACCTTAGATTCAGCACTTTCCGTATAAGGAGTTGTTTTTTTATACTTACTATGTGTCTCCCTTTATCTTAGTTACAACCAGCTGTATTTCACTTCATTTAATTTTTCAAGGTTTTCTTATCTTTGTCAAACAACCTCCTTTGTTTTAGTTAGCACAGAACTGCACATTCATTATGGCTGTTTTACAAAGCAGATAGTTTTAAGCATATGAAAGGCAACATGGCTATATGGCTATAAACAAAACAGATAGTTTTAGAGCATATGAGAAGCAACATATCTATATGGCTATAATCACATATAACAGTTATAAGCTCTGGTACAATAAGCTTTAGAACAAAAGGTATTATACTTTAGGATATATAAAATTCCACCACACTTCCCTTTTGATACTCTGTATCAACTAACCACTCCTTTTTATTTATATGATTTAAAACTGGTTTTCAGCATACAGATAGTTAAGGCATGGAGTTACAGATGGAACACAGTGGTGAGTTTATAAAACATAATACAGAATTGAAGGATGTCAACACCACAATTGAAATGTGTGAGAAAAAATGCTAACACGTGACACCACATATAACATAACAATTTTGTTGATGAAAAGAGTTTATGGAATTCACTTTGAGAGTGAATAAGGTAGATGCTACTTTGTGTTGAGGTGTGGCACACCTTGGAGCTTGATTGAAGAATCTATTGATAATGTCTCTTGACAGATAAGTCCTTATAAAACATAACAGTCCATGAAATTAACAGTTCATAAGTTCATATAAGTATCCACAGGTTGATGTAGTTATAGTACAGATGAAATGTCATTTGCAGAATGGTGGTAACCCCACAAGGCATAGGGGCAATGCAGACAGTAATTTAAAACAAAACACCAGCATAGTAGAAAAGTCAGTGTTCATTTTGCTGGCTGGCTGATTAGTAGACACACTGGCCAGGGGTGCATTAAGTCCTTTTAATGGAGTAGTCACACACACACACTGGCATGGCATTTGTTTTGTCATAGTTGATTACACCCAGCATACAAATTAGCAGTCCATAAAAAGGTAACAATTGACAATAAACCATTAAGAATACAGTCCATAACAGAGCAATAGGGTTGTAGAAAGTACCAGCCATGTTTGGAACAAGTGGCAGTGAAGAAAATGGATGTATTGCTTGAAGGTCAATTGAAGCAGAATCTTCTCGTTGGAGTTGGGGAGTGCCCCTTTCCCCAGACTTAACTTTATAGTAAGCAGAAACAATAAGCTTGATTGCAGAGTCTGAACTGACTGGACCTTTTCAGTTGATTTAAAGTTCTACAAATAGGTGTAATTTCTGAAAACATTACACTTGCAGAGGTTACTGCTGTTGAACGTGGAGATCTTGTGTGCCACACCGTGGAAACCTGAAACTTGCAAAGTGTGTTAGACACCGAGTTAAAACACATAAATAACAATCTTTAAACCATTTACTTTTTGTTTTGTAAAGAGTGGTGACAGAGCCTAAATTCTGGCAATTAGAAAAATAAAAATAAAAATGGGACATTAACTGACACCTGGGGGTGCAGGCTGAGGTTCAATTATACCATTTGACCATCTGTAAATTATGACAATGTTATGGTTACCTCCTGCTTTTAAATCACAGCAGTTATGACAGTGATGAACATTATTTCCTGTCTGTTGCAAGCAGGCCTGACGGAGACCTGAGTTATAAAATCCTGTAATGTTACAATACATAGATACATAGACAGTGTCAGTAGATAAGGGCCTATGGCCCACCCAGTCTACCCATTTGAGCTTGTAAGTTTAGTTTGTTTTTCTACAAGTCTGTTTTCCCTTACCCCTGACCTCTAGAATTCCTTTATGTCTATTTCATGCATTCTTAAATCCCGTGATTGTTTTAACCCCCACCACTTCCTCTGGCAGGGTGTTCCACTTGTCCACCACCCGTTCTGTGAAGACATTTTTTCTCATGTTTTCTCTGAATCGTCCTCCCTCCAACTTTATTCCATGCCCTCTAGTCCTGGAACATCTTTTTCGCTTAAAAATAGTGTTTTCCTGCACTCTGTTTCTCCCTGTAAGATACTTGTATGTCTCTTATGATATCCTCTCTCTCCCTCCTCTCCTTCAGGGAGTGCATGTTTAGTTCCTTTAACTTGTCTTTATAGGACTTGTGATGCAATCCATTTTTGCACCATTCTCACCCCTTGTACTCTCTTCAGACCCATTGCCCCCCTCTTCCTCAGTAAAGACTGAGCAGAAATACCTGTTCAATATGTCAGCTTTACTGTTGTCATCCTCCACGTGGCTCCCATCCTCCCCCTTCAGTCTCACTATCCCTTTCCTTTGTCTTTTTTTTTTTTTTTTACCTCTTTGGAAAACCATAATGGTCTCCTCTTTCTTTTTCTCTTGCTAACCTGCTTAATGCAGTTACACGCTTTAAACATATTGTTCATAACAATATGCCTTTTACACAATGCAATCAGTGGGACAAATACATATGTTGTTGGTCTATGCCAATTTAATAACAGTGCCTATTGCACCTGTGACACGTGAAAAGGTCTACTTTTTTTTTTTACCCTGTATAGTGACATACTTTAAAGTACTGAGTGAGATAAGGCTTGAAGCATAGGTTTGGAGTACAATGTAAATTGTGCATATTATAATTGTTAAAATTTAAAATGACAAAAACCTACATAGAGTACACTTATTTTTAGGGTACCTGTGAGTAATAAGACAAACGGAGCATTAATTTTACTTTTGGTTTTGCTTTGGAACATATTGTAGGGGTGGGTCAGCAATGCTGGTCCCAGTATTTAGGTTTGGTTATGAGCATTAAAACGTTATACATGTGGAACACTTTTCTGAATACACACATGATACAGTGTAGCAAGATGTATATCAAAACATTATAACATAAACATGAAACATAAGCATGTTTGTAATAGAACAATTTCAGTATTGAGCATAATGCATAATGCATAAAATACATTTTAAACAACACATATAGACTGTAAACTTAGCTTAGAATCCAGAAATGTTAGAGTACTGTGAATTTACTGGTTGAAAAAAAATGCATTCATTGCTGTAAGGCAATGACAAAAGTTTTGCATTTGTTTTAACAGGATAAGAAAGCTGAAAAGACAATCAAAAGAATGAATATGTGTGGACATACATACACAACTTCACTCTCCAGTCGTAACTGATTACTTGCTGAGGGCAGAAACCCTTGTACCAATAATAGGTGTGAGATTTAACTGTTTGCACTAGAAAAACAGAAGGGCTTGGGCTGGGTTATGCTGTTAAATACCTTGGGTCTTTTTTTTAAAACCTGTAAATAAGAAACAATTATTAGCAAATACATATTTTCTTTATTTACCCCTCTAGGGAACAGTGATGTACCTTGCAACCTTTGGGAATTACACTGGAAGGGATAGAGGAAGGGTAGCCTACCCTCCCCCAAGCTCCTACTGGTGGAAGAGACAGCTCAAGTGAAAGAGACAGCTCGAATATGTAGTAATAAAAGGTTAGCTGTGGATGGTGACATGATCCCCACCTACTACACTTTTAAATTATAACAAGATAATATTACAATTAGTTTAGTAGGTTTCATACCTTATATAAAGATGGGAACTTCTTTTCTCTAGAAGAAAGAGAAGAAACACAGACAAACAACAAAAACAAACACACACCAGTTTAAAAATAAAACAAGATTATTTTATAGGATAAAGAAGCCAAGCGTCCCTGGGTTCCTTTATCCTAAGCATGACAAAATGTCAGCTGAGTTTATAAAAATCCAGATTGATGGTAATACGTACGTCCGTATCTCTTAGAATGCATTTCAAAAAGACAAAAAATGATTACACCATGGTCACATAAAAACCAAAACCATTGTTTTTAACTGTAGATGGTAAACTCTCAAAACAGCTGTAATAGTCCTTTTTTCAAAAGTGCTACTATATATATATAATAAAAATATGGAGATGATGAATAATTCTCCCTTCCAGCTGGAGTATTGCCTGTGTTGGCTGCAAGTCAGAAGCCATGAGAGGAGAAGAAAGTTTGTTCCTCTTACTTAGAATACTAGTTTTGCAATAAAAAGTCAAATTACATGGTTCACTCTTGGTGTGCTTTCATGAAAACATACATTTTGTGTGAAAAGTTGTGCTTTAGGCATGGAATACACATCAAGTTTGAACTGGTAGTAACATAAAATGTTGAAACACAAGAAGGTCAAATAACGTGCAAAAGGTCACAGTGTGCATGCAAGGGTAGTTCAAACCCAGTTATTTTTGTAGTGTCCTTGAACACTACTGATATTAAATATTTTTACAATAAAACTGCTGGCCAAGACAGTACACACACATACACATACACAAAAGAAATACTTAACACAAAATAAGACTGACATTGTTTCACACCAATTTGCTGAGGTAATGCCCATAGTTTTATTAGAAACTGTACGTGTTTTAGATATATGTGCTACCTCCCTGTCTTGTAACACTGACAATTTTAAACCAACACATTTATACATATCGCCATGCCAAATCTTTCCAGAACAAAACACTTTTAAACACATTCTAATAACTCCTTTCAACACCTTTAAAACACAGCACAACATACTATCTGTAAGTGAACACATCTAGTATAACATGGTTACACCTTCTGGCGCATAGCCAAAATATGGCACTCTGCCATTTTGCAAAAAGTTTCTGGTTTTAACTAGAAGTATGATAAAGCCATTTATAGCTGTTAACACATTACATTTTTACCTAGCAGTGGCTTGGCACGCTGCTTGCAAACTACAACTCTTTCTGCACATTGCAATCTATGACGTCATATCTCTTTACCTTCAACACCACCTGCTTTAACCAGCAACTACATACAAAGTTCTTTAATGACCCTGTCTAGGCAGCACAAATGTTTCATTAAAATAAAGCCAATTAAAACAGTCAGCTATGAGGCAAGGAAGCTTTTCATCTTTTTTTTTTTACTGTAACATGTTTTGCACTGAAGGCAGTCAATCCTATCTCGAACCTTGACAGAACATAATTACAGAACACAGATATAAGCTATAAAATATGTACAAGAAAGACTGAGCATTACCTTGTTTAGTATACGTATTACAGAAATAAAACAGACAGACATAAAACAACTTTGAATAAAAATTCAGACTTACCCGATGCCAAGGTATTTTTTCTTTTTCAGATACACAAGTCTGAGTAAGAAAACTGACTGCAGGACCTTCATGATAATTTCCAAACACTGCAGCTATTAACTCTTTTAAATGTTTTCTTTTGGCTATTTTAGTAACCTGCCAAACCAAGTCTTTTTCAGAGCTCTGGGTTGCAGTTTAAAAAAAAAAATCTCTTAACAGTACTAGCTTGAGATCCATCTGGTAGAGGTCCCCATATTTCCCATTTTGGTCCCGTTTACTGGCGCCTATCTCTTATCGAAGTGCCACCTAACACTTCTCTTATTTGGGCGTCTGAGTCAAGTGCCAACCTAGCACTTTGGGTGCCACCCTAGCACCTAAGACAAGAAATGATGGCTGTCACCAATCCCTAGGCGCACACAAGTGATGGGACTAAAACACAGGGCACCTTCCCTGTGCCCGGACTAGGTAGTCCATCAATGCTAAACACGGAGAGGTGAAGCCATCCCGTCGACTCACGCCAAAAAACTGTGGTTGCCAGATTCTCTTTACTGTCTATACTTTACCTTAATTTCTATGTACTCAATAACCACACCCAATGGTTATTCCAATAAACTCAGTTTATTGTCTGTACACACATGTGTGGGAGCCTCAGCTAAAGGCAAGAGCTCCTCGATTATTGTTCACAGAGGCTTATATACCTTTTTAGTTTCACAGTCTAACAGTGATCTCATGCTTAACAACAGCTTTTCCTTATCTTTAGCAAAACCTTAGATTCAGCACTTTCCGTATAAGGAGTTGTTTTTTATACTTACTATGTGTCTCCCTTTATCTTAGTTACAACCAGCTGTATTTCACTTCATTTAATTTTTCAAGGTTTTCTTATCTTTGTCAAACAACCTCCTTTGTTTTAGTTAGCACAGAACTGCACATTCATTATGGCTGTTTTACAAAGCAGATAGTTTTAAAGCATATGAAAGGCAACATGGCTATATGGCTATAACAAAACAGATAGTTTTAGAGCATATGAGAAGCAACATATCTATATGGCTATAATCACATATAACAGTTATAAGCTCTGGTACAATAAGCTTTAGAACATAAAGGTATTATACTTTAGGATATATAAAAATTCCACCACATACACTGGGGACATGAGCTATTTTGGGAGTGTTGAATGATGTGTATGTGCAAGACGAGTGGCTCTTGGTAACTTTAGCAGTCACCTTGCTTTATACCAATACACCTTACAGGGGCAGGGTTAAGGGAATTAAAGCAAGCATTGTTACTGCTGGACCCGTGTCGACCACTCAGGGTTGAGTTTTTACTGATGTTACTGGAAAAAATGCTGACATACAGCACTTTCTCATTCCTGGGGGTTCACTGTTTACAAATGAAAGGCAGAGCTATGGGGCATCTTTTGCCACCTACTATGCCAATATGTATTTGGGAGGAAGAGTTTTGTGTGAGATTATCAGTGAATCCTTACTATGAAAATATGGCACTCTATAGGTGTTTAACTGATGATACTGTGATGGTTTGGTGGGGTAGTAGAATTGATTTAAATGTTTTTTTTCATTGCCTTGAGGTTATCCCCTCATCTGAAATTTACTTGTACCTGCAATACGTGAGAAATCACACTTCTTGATTTGGCTATCAAAAAAGATGGAAGGGTCTTCTGGTGATGTCATACTAAAGGTAGCAGTCTAGCTCCATATATTTGGCTCTGTCTAGGTGAATGAATTAAACTACAAAACAGCACTTTGGCAGTAACATCTTTTGGAAATATTGTCCTGAACAACTACAGTATGCCTAGGGGAAGGCCAAGCAGGGCTCAATCCCCCGAAGATTCAGCGGATGGTGAGGGACTAGCTACAGACAGTGACAAGCTCCCAAGTGTCAAGACATCATGGCCACGCTAAGATTGGGGCCTCCTCTACAAACGTCTTGCAGAAACAAATGTCCCTTATACTTAAAGAGCTCAGAGACTTCAGAAAAGAGAGCCGTCTCACTACAGCAGCTCTCTGAACAGACTTAAGTAAACTCGAGAAGTGACTAGACAGTGCGAAGAGCTCCGCTCCACGGTGGACTCCAGGCTAGATCTGTCAGAAAGGGCTGTTGTACAACTCCATGAGGCCATCACAGAGCTGCGAACCCAAGCAGAAGATGTTGAAACACAAAAACACAGACTTTTGACAGCAGATAAGGACCGCTTGACCCACCCAGTATGCCCATTTCCCTACCTACTGGATAACTGCAGATCCTAGTTAACCAACAGCCTACTTCCTCCTACCCCCCCACTAGAATTGCCTTATGTCTGTCCCATGTATTCTTGAATTCCTCCACTTTTTTTGACCCCATGACCTCCTCAGGAAGGCCATTCCATGTGTCCATCACCCTCTCTGTGAAAGAATACTTCCTCATGTTGCCCTTGAGCTGTCCCCCCATCTTCAAATTGTGGCCCCTAGTTCTTGCACATCTCTTTTTCTGAAAGATGCTACCCACTTAGACTTTGATTCCCTTGAGGTACTTGAAAGTTTCTATCATGCTGAAGCCCGCAATCGGAGAAACAACCTCTGTATTTCAGGACTTCCAGAAGGCACTGAAGGGGATGACCTGATCTCCTTCTTGCAATCATTCTTCAAAACTACATTTGAACTGCCCACTTCTTGCACTCTGGAAATTGACAGGGCCCATTGTGCCTTGGGCCTGAAGCCTACACAGCCCAATGCTAGACCCGGCTTCATGGTATTGCATTTTCTGCGTTTTCAGGAGAAAGAAAGGATTCTGTGCAAAGCCTGGTAAGAAGGCTCTGTTCTGTATCTAACTTTACTTTGATGATGACTACCCCCCTGCTGCACACTGGATGGCTTATAATCCCATTATAAAATGCCTTTGAGAAGAAAAGATTAAGTTCAGGACCCCTTACCCAGCAAAGATGGTCAATCAATTTCCAGATGGGACACAGACTTACAATTCCGCCGAGGAGGCTGCCGCAGAGCTGATGAAGAGACGAATGGACCTGTTGTCACAGCTGCCTCAGTCCTCTCAAGAGCCATCTACTGCCACCAAGCTTGCCCAAAAACTATGGCAACAAACCCCTTCCAGAGAGCAGTACCGCAGAGAGGGAGCAGTCACCATTCTCCAGATTATGTCTGACCTGAAAAATAATCTCTCCCTGCATCCTGGTCGACCGCCCCAACCATGCTGATGGTTGCAAATAAAACCTTAGACAAATAGCAGGTAAGCCCACTACTCTCTATACTGTTGGGAAGCCTTAACATTTATTACTGGATCCCCCTAGTTTACTGTCAATATCTACCTTGCTAGTTACTCCTTCACCTTCCCCCTCCGTGTTGGGTTCATGGGTCGCTACCGGCTCCTGGGTGAGGGCAATTAGGTTTCTGCAGTATTTTTGCCTGCCTTCCTATAGTGTTACTTTAGCTTGGGAGACTCATGTGTTAACAGCAACAAAGAGAAGCCAGAACAGGAATATATCTCCGTGCTAGGACAGTTGAATCTTATGCCTACCGAACCCTGTGAACATGGCTGGACCAACCCTAACACTGCCTAACATTGTCTTGATAGTTTTTGAACCCTGCACCACGTGACAACCACGAGAGGGAATTGCTGAGCCCAGGATTCTAATTATACAGGGGCAGACAGTAAGGAAATACTGGGAGACAAACGGTGGTGTCTGCCGTTGCACACGATAACATACCTCCGGGCTCGGCAACACAAATGGTCCAGGTGCTCCCTTAACTTACCCATGGTAAGGATGAGATCAGTGGATCCAGTGACTCTACAATCAAGCAGGCTGCCAACGAAATATGCTGTCCGATGCTCTGCATAGTCACACAGGTGATTAAACTGGGGTGTAGGCTCTGCAAAACCTGTGCCAGAATCCTGTAGGGCAGGAGGTGGTTTGTCCTGATGTATTTGGGGGGAGGGGTGCAGTGGACTGGGGGAACTGGGAAGCTGCAGGGAGGTTGTTGGGTTTGAGGCACTTAACCCCTGTTACACTGAGGGGTCAGTGGGCTGCCACAGTGTCAACCTGTTAACTCTGGTTAAACAACTGACCTAGGACTTAAAATGAATGACACACTGCTGGTGACTCTAAATTTGGCAGTATACCACCCATCAGTCCTGAAAACCGACATCCCTAGGCCCTACCAACTGAATCAGTGGTGTGGAGCTGATGAGTTCCCTACTGGTACAACCTGACTCAGGCCTCAGTTTTGAATTACGGTACAACTATGGCTAAATTCTTACAACAGACAGAAATGCAGTGAAGTTTAGCAACAAGTGGCAGCATGGCCTCCACCTGCACGTGGTGTCAAGTGAAGCTGGGCCATGGAGCAAGCGGCTGCTCCACAATCTGTAGGTGACAGTGGAAATCCTGCACGAATACCTGACACACATGCCAATTTGGGTTTGATGAGGAATGAGTGGGACCATGTGAATCACCGGATTGACAACATGGAGCAGCAGTTGGAGCGCATGGAGGTGCACCTACTCCAAATAATGGGCATGCTTCAACTGCTGCTCTCACACCATAACACTGACCATTAGTTTTTGTTTGTCCTTGCACCCACCACCCTCTCCATGAAAAAATAGTTCCTGATGTTGCCCCTGATCCGCCCCCCCCCCCAATCTTCAAATGTTGCCCCACTGTTAGTGCACATCTCTTTTTCTGAAAGATACCACCTCTTTGTACATTGTACATTGCTGATTGGCCGGGTACTTTTATAGTTTCTATCATGTTCTCTAACTTTCCTTGCGGTTATACATATTAAACGCCCAATATTTGGGAAACTGGTAACTTGTTGTCACAGGTTGAAATTGGGGCAATACTCATGCCATCAGCAACTTCACTATCACCAGCGGGGACAACAGCATCTCCAACCATGACTGAAGCTACTGATTGCACTGTGAAAAACATAGAGAAATCCCTTTACTGGCATCAACTATGCACTTCTGCTGCATACTACCATGCCCACGGCCACTCTTGCCACTAGCAGCATTGCCATGGCCAGAAGCATCTTTGCAGGCATTTTTTGGGATGGCACAGAAAATTTACAACAAACAGATTGCTGAAATTTGGGGTGGATGGGAAGCCAAAAAACAACTGTGGCTTACAGATGCAGATTGGGCACTAAACAGATGCACACGCACATACGCAGATTGCACACTATGAAGCTATGCAGCCGCACAGGCACAAAAACACCTTAACCAGTGATCACATAGATCCCAAACTGGAAAATAAATGATACCTTCTCAGAGTTGGGGGCGGGTCGTTGCAGTAACAGTCCACTAGCTAGCCAGCAGGAAGCAATAAAAAATACTGCAGATGGATAACCGATTCAGAGTGCAGCAATTACTGTGTGACACAATAAAATGTGTCCGACTTGATGGCACACACACACACACACACACACACACACACACTCTACAGGTAATGCACAGAACATGTAAGTGCAGTACACTATATAAACAAATCTTTTAAACAGAATGAAAATATGCACTGCCCCACAACAAACAGAAAATAATAATCAAAAATGACTTCAAGTATTACTGTGTGTACATAAACACACAAATACTAAGACATACTACTAGTACAAAACAGTTAGAAAGCCTGCCTTTCTCATGTGAATCTCACTCCACCACAGATATGCCCCTCCCCCGAAGCACACTTCAACAGTGTGTCAGTACACAGGCTGAATATTCTAAATTAACATTCAAAATGCACAGAAAAACAATCAACACTCTATCTAAATACAGGAGGGTTTCCTACAGTCGATGTACTAAATTTGGAACAAAATAACTGAATCAAAAGTGATTTTTTAAAGCTTTTTCGATGGTTTGATTCTCAGAACTCTGAAAGCAAACTGTCTCCAGCTTTCCACTACACACACTACGCAGAACTGAAGCTGTACAAGACAATATAGAGCCCATGTGACCTGCCATCCCATGAATCAATGCAAAATTCACCTCAAATAGCAATAAACATGGTGAAGTAAAGCTAAGTCCATTGAAATCAATGCACTTCACGTTCAAATGTATAGGCGGAGTAATACGCTTCATGTTGCGGAGCACTACACGGATTTGGGGATAATACACAAAGTGCTCTGCGTAGCAAAGTGGGAGCACTTCGCCCACCTCTAACAACAGATAGACTCAGACTGTCTCAATTATTACAACTTTCATGTTAGTGATGATGTTTAGGCCCTCTGTACAGTTTTTAGATTTTACTGAAACTAGAAACCTCATAGCTGTAATTTTAGACTTATTACACACAGAGGTCACTTATTTTAGGCAGATGGAATTGACCATAGTTCTCAGACATAGTTTGTTCCTGAAAGATTGAAACCGCTCTTACAGGAAGAGTTTCTTGGTGACAGAAGTGTTATGGTCGAAGGAGGCACTGTATAGATGTTTATGTTTTTGCTAACAGGTGCTTAGAAATAATTGCTTTTATAAAATGGGCATGTAAAAGAAGCATTGTGACTGGCCAGAAATGAAGTGTCAAATATATATTACACAGAGAAAAAAAAAGAACAGGTAACTAAATCAATGACCATGAATGGAATGTTCAGAGTTAGGCATGGAATGTTGAGAAAAATTCAGTTAGCCATCTTGTTTTCAGCCTCAGCGTAAAGCACATCCCAAACACCCTGTGGTAAACATAGTCTTTGAACTGAACGAGGTCGAGCCGTGGTCACGATTCATGATCCCGCACCATTCTACCCCCACTTGTCTCCACTGCTTACCGACAAAACTGCCATTCACTCAGTGGTAAATACAGAATTGTAACGGAACCAGGTTGAGCCGTAGTCACGATTCGTGATCCCGCACCATGCCGCCTCCACCGTCTCATAGCAAACTGTGCTTCCGTCCCACTACATTTAACTAAAAACCAAAAACAAATCTGCATCCGTTATTCCTTTTTTTATTGCGAAAGTGGCGCAACCTGTCAGGGAGAACCTGTTACTTCTGCTCGCTCCATTCTGGTTCTCGGACTGTCACGGGAGTGAAAGAGCTACTTGACAGTCAAACAAAATGTATTTACATACTTACATATCCTTCACTTCTTTCAATCGTTCTTTTAAAAGGACACAAACCTCTCCTAACCACAGTTGTTCTCTCGGATGGAGACGGGGAGCTAGCATAGATGCCACAACAGTACAAATATTAATGTGTCAAAAGACAATGATGCCATCACCTAGTAGGCGGAATGACCATTTTATCTCAAATTAACACAAGGATTTCAGTTTTTTTTCAGTTCAGTAAAATTTTTTAAGGTGAGAAAAATATTTAAAAAAAGAAACCCATTTTATAAGCGCAATAAAACATTCCAGAGTGTGTTGAACAGCTATTACTGCATTTCCAGGGGCTGAAGGCACTCGGCCGGGCCTCGTGCCTTACTATGCCCCTGGGCGTGCGGTAATATCTGTTCAACACACACCCTGTTGTGTCTTATTGCTTACTTATGCCAATGCTGTTCTTTTTTTTTCTTTTTTACTATTACTGACTTTGCAACTGTTACAATGACTTAATTTCACTCTAAGTGGACTAAAATCCTGGCTACCAGGGAACTTGATACTTACATGGTCAGTACTGAGTCAGCACCCATTGTAGTACCCTATGCAGTTCAACTAGTATTGCTGCTGAATACCCCTAAAGCTCAGTTTAGATCTGAGGAAATATTCAGATGTACCAATATCAACCCCACCATCTTATCACAGCACAATATCAACAGGATTCCAGGGTTCCTCTAAAAAAGTACTGCCTTATCCCTCTATTCTTCCCAGGCTCCACACCTATGTTTACCTTAATGCCAGCAGGGGGGCAGACCGTGTTTCTTTCAACCAACGGGACACATTTACAAACTACCCTGCTAAGGGCATTTGGTATTGCCTACACATTACTCTCTGGTTTACTTACAATTTACCTCTCCCCCACCAGATCTGTGGTTCCCGGCTTTCTCAAATCAAAGCTGTCATACAAATCCCCAGTATTAGATAGCTGTGCCCAGGCACAGCCGAGGTATGACGTATACCACCAACCCCCCCAGCTCTGCTGTATTTACGTTAAATAGGCCCCATATGGTGGTCACATCTGTCATGGTTTCTACCATGACTTCCAGGTCCATCTTTGGACTTGCGGCTTTGGAAGTACTCCGCTTGCTTTGTTTTGCAGGGATAGCCCAGCTGGCATTTTCCTGTGACCCCTTTCACCTACTGTCTGGTGTTTCACATTTGTTAATGATAGTTTGGTACTCCCCCTTTCCCAGGTTAAATGTTAGGATAGTTTTTCCTTACAGGTTAAATCACTCAAAGTGTGAACCTGTGTTCTGTGTTGACAGGCTGCTGGGGGTGGGCCACGGTCACTGACTACTTAAACTCCCCTTGCTTAGAGATAGTTAGGGCTTCTAGACATTTGAAATTATATTCACTGAATGTCAATGGACTGACTAACCCCATCAAGCGCTGTAGGATCCTGACTCGCCTGAAAAAGACAGGACCAGATGTGGTATACGTCCAGGAGACTCATCTAACAAAAACAGAACATGAAAAGCTAGCTAAGCAGGGGTTTAACACGGTTTATTCTTCCTCCTTTTCTAGAAGCAGAAAGAGGGAAGTGGCCATTTTAATTCCCTGCCACACATTATTTCTAATGTCTAACTCCTGGGAGGATCTGGAAGGCAACATATTATAGTTTAGGGCCCCCTTAACAACACAGAGGTCATTTTGCAAACATATATCTTCCCCCGGGGACTCATTTCCTACCTGTTATTATACAATGGGCACAAAGACAGACCGCAAATTCTCCACCCCGATTGGCTGACTGGCACCCCTTTCTAGTTGTAAAAGCTACAATCACCCCACGGGAAGAGGTGCCAGCCGCCGGTCAACCACATCAGCATGTCCCCTGAAATCACTCCAACAGTCACCAACACAGCACTTGGAAAGATGGCAAAAACCCCTGCTTGATAGCAACCGGCAAAGAGTTACCGAATAGTTACTACAACAGGAAACCGCATACCTCAGATGAAATTGAAACCGCGGCTTTCTGCCCTGTTCATTGCTATTTCTTTCATACTCTCTTCTGTGCCACACGCACAATTTTCAACATTTCCCAGCCCCTCAAAAACACACTGCAACCGGCAATGCTAACTCAGTACTGCGCACACACAGTAGCAGCGCGGCTCCACAACCAGGGAGTATTTTTTTCCAGTGGAACAATAAACACAGTAAAATATAGCTTAAAATGGGTAAAAAAACTTTTATTTACTATTTTTTCTATGTGCCAAAAATAGGAGGACATTGTATAATCGCAATATACCACTCAAAGGGGTGTTAGTGATGCCAATTTACCCATGCCTGGTGTGTCGGGCCACTGCCGCGCTCATGACCAAACAACACATCAGGCGTGGGTAAATCCTGGCATCACCAACACCCTCTCGTGGTATATTGCTTAATTATACCAAATACTAACCACACCTAAAGGGCTGTTGCTCTTTGCTGATGTTCTAAATATCAGCACAAATTCTAGCCTGGACTCTTCCAACACCTCCTATGCCAGGCAACCGGCTCCACGTACCCACATAAAACTTACAAAATATTCACTCAGGAGGTTGGTTGGTCGGACACTTGGTATAGCATCTCAGAGCACGTGGCTATACTTACTATTCCGCAATGCATGGTACCAATTCTCACACTGATCAGTGCTATATGCAAAAAGAAAATCTAACCCGACTGGTCAGCTGTTCTCTGGGGGATATCATCCATTCTGATCACGCTCCTGTGATCAGCCTATGGGAGCCAGATTTACAGCAAAGGTCATCCCGCTGGAGACTGAACATATACTATGGTCAGCATGAGCCCTTCTGGGAATTTCTCTCAGATTCAATTGAGGAGATTCTCCAAGACAACTGTAACCCAGACACATCTCATTCCATGCTCTGGGACACCCTGAAAGCGGTCCTCAGAAGACAAATAACTAAATACACCTCAACCCAGTCCAAATTGAGAAAAGAACACCAAAACCATCTGGATCTGGAGGAGACCCTCCATTTCCTGCAGTTAGCGCATCAGCAAAGGGACCGCTCAGTCCTACTGCAGTTTAAACAGGTTAAAGCTGACCTAGATGTGCTCTGTCTCCAACAGATGGAAATTGCCCTAACATTCTTGCGTCAATATTACTACGCGATAGGACCTAGAGCAACCTGTCTGTTAGCCCATCGTCTGTGTAAACAATGCCGTACCTCAACAATTTCGTCAATAAAACACCCTAATACTGAAATTCAGCACACTGCCTTCTACACCTTTTACCAAGCTTTGTATACTCTGGAGCGTGAGGCAAGCCCAGTAAAGACCAGATGTCCTGCCCACCCCAGTTCTACCATGGTCACTGGTCCTCTGTTAACTCGGTACCCTGCCCACACCTATGCCTGTTTTTTTTCTGTTATATTACGGTAGACTAGCAGAACATTGTAAATGGCACTTACTTGTTACTCCTTGTATCTAGATCGTTGTAACTGCACATTTTTTTGTATCTGTAATTGCTTGCTGATACTTGTTTTTCCCTACCAACATCTACTGTATTGTTATTACTTTTATGCCTAACTGAAATTTGTATATTTCTTTCTTTCTTTGTAATACGCTGTATTATGTCACTGTGTAACCTCCCGGGTCGTGTCGGAAAATAGTCACTTCCGTGTCTAGCACAACTACCCGGTAATCAAAAAGCTAAATAAATAAAAAAATAGCTGATTTTTTTACCTCAATCACTCTCCCTACCCTAACCGAAGAGCAACACCAATGACTTTTGAGTTCTATTTAGGCCGCCAACCTAGAACTAGCCATCACACGCTCCAAAACCATGAAGGCTCCCGGCCCAGATGGATATGCTGCAGAGTTTTATAAGGCTTCTAGGGAGCAGATCCTTCCTTTGCTTCTCCGGACCTTTAATGCGGTCATGTCGAGTGACCCCCCCTCCACCAAGCTGGTCTTTTGCTGCTATTTCTGTAATATTAAAACTGGGAAAAAAAATTCCCCAATTATGCAAATCCTATAGGCCTACTTCAGTTCTTAATACCAATTATAAAATATCTCATCCATTCTGGCACATTGCTTAGATGGAATTCTACCTTCACTGATTGGCCTAGATCAAACAGGTTTCATGTGGGCAAGATCAACTACCAACAGTATTAAACGTACTCAACACTTGATCCATAAAAGGCAGTCTCACGGTCAACCTTCAGTCCTTTTCAGTGAGACACTGAGAAGGCTGTCGACAAGGTATCCTGGCGTTTTCTTTATGTGACCCTGGAAAGAATGGGATTTCTGGTTCTCCTCATTACATTACAAAATATATACTCATCTCCTTGGGCTTGTGTCAAAATAGTGGGCCACCACTCAGCAGACTTCCCCCTTCACAGAGGTACGAGGCAGGGCTGTCCCCTATCCCCTATATTATTTTCCATTTACACAGAACCCCTGGTGCAGGCGATCACAGAATCATCACAACTGACTGGGATTACACTAAATGGGGATGCACATCAAATAACCCTACAGTATATGTGGATGATACACTTCTATATTTAGATAACCCAAATAACACTCTCCCGGCCATCTACAGAGTTCTAGAGTGTTTTGGAGCTGTCTTGGGATACAGGACTAATAAAACAAAAACAGAAGCTCTCACCTTTCACTTTTAGCCTTCCCAAGATCTTCTAATCAATTCCCTTTTAGATGGGAGCTTGATAAATGAAAGTACTTAAGAGTTTACCTAGCACACAATCCCCAAGGAGGCCTTCCCTAATAACTACTCTCCCTTATTAACACAGATGCAGCAGGATTTAGAGAGATGGAATCTTTTACCCCAAGCCTTACACAAAGAGTGGAGGTAGTCAGAATGATCACCCTGCCTTGTGTGCTCTACTAATTCCAAAATGTCCCTCTTTCATTAACCCACAACCTCTTTAAAACCTGGAATAAAGCAATTGCTAAATTCATATGGGCCAGGCAACAGCTCCAAATAAAACTTTCTACCTTATTTCTTTCAAAAGACAGAGGTGGCTTGCCCTCCCTAGTCACCCTGTATTTATAGCCCATGGGGAAGTAGGTACCACACCAGCCAGATGGAGAGAGATCAAGGAGACTATTCTCCCAATCCCAGATTTCATTAAAAAAGTACAGTTATGCAAGAACTTACTGTAACAGTAGATCTTCGAGAGAAGCTCTTGCAGAAGGCCAACACCGGTAGGACTAAGTCGCCAGGCACCAAGACCACACAGATAACTTTCTAGCTAGCAGTCTACCATGGGGGACCATTGCTGTCAGCCTATCCTATAACTGCAGGTGGTCCACTATACCCTCCTCAGTTCTCATGCTGGAGACCCAAAGTGGACAGCAAATGGAGAAACAAGGAGGTTCCCGAGAGCCAAGGAAGAAAAGGCAGAAGTAGTGGGAGAGAAAACAGGAACAAAAAAGGAAAGGAGGGAGGGAAAGCAGGGCCTGCTGCAAGAGCTTTTTCTTGAAGATCTACTGTTACAGTAAGTTCTTATGTAACTGTATTATCTTACTTCAAAGAAGGCTCTTGCAGCAAGCCAAAACTGGTAGGACAGAGTCCCAAGCAGTTCTGGGTACGAACAAGAAAACAGCACTGGGAAGAGGACACAAAAGCAGCCAAGAGCTCAGGAGAGAAGGCCCTGAAGTTCTGCTAGGCAGAAACTGGCCCTGTGCCGAGAAGTGATGTCCAGACTGTAATGCTTGGTGAAAGTGTAGACAGAAGGCCAGGCGACAACTGCACAGATGTCCATAGCACACACATTTCTGAAACAGGCCATGAAGGTAGCCGTACCCCTGGCAGAATGGCCTTAACCACTCCCGGAAGGTCCTTGTTGTACTTATGGTGGCAAACAATCTATGCGTTTGGCTAACCACTTACACAAGCACTACCTGGAAACAGGAGTGCCCTCTCAGGGGCGAATGAAACAAACAACTGTTCAGACTTCCTTGAAGCCTTGCTTTAGTGCGTATAGTATCGCAAGATTCTATGTACATCCAAAGTATGAAGCAAAGCCTCCCCCTGATTAAAGAGTACTCAGGATAATAAACCGGAAGGTGGATAGATTGGTTCAACATAGTCTCTTGACACCACCTTGGGAAGAAATTTAGGATTAATACACAAAGACGCCCTGACTTTTTGAAAAAACAAATAAGGCTCTTTACACAAAAGACAAAAACAATGAAAACCAGCACTCTAGGCTTATGGTGTGAATATATTTTACTTTCAAAAGTCAGTGCTAAAATTACACACATATTAGTTTCAAAATACAAATCTAGGTTCACATACCATTACAGCCCAGTGCTTTGAGATGCTATACCTCTTCGTCAGGGGCCACCTGACCGCACAACGCTGGCTGTCGGCATTGTGCCGTTGCTACAATGCCCATCGACAGAATTCCTGTCGATGAAGCTTGGTGGAACCGTGGCACCCACACCCACAAACTGCAGAGCGGGAGGGAGGGGAGAGGGCCTCAAGATTTGTGCTGTGAACAGGAATATGAAGGATTGTTTGGGAGGTGTGTAAGCTGTGAGCCCAAAAGGAATGCTTATGCAAGTTTTGTTAATGTTTTTGGGAGGACACTGACCTTTCACCTTACGATTAAATCAAGTGATTTGGGCAGAGAAACCACTGTTTGAATACTACAGGATAGTGCAGATCTCATTTTTAAGTACTCTCCTGTTAAAGTTTGCCAATCATCTTCATCATCAGACACAGTTTACAGCCATTCATCTTGAAGCAGCTGTTGCAGTTACCAAACGTGGTGACAAGTTAAACATTCTGTACTTGAACATGATATCATAAACAACAAATTAAGAAGCACCGGAGGCATAGCAACCTCATATCAGTTTCAGTTTGATGTTAACAACCATCATTTTCCAGTACACTACATAACAACGAAGATACAGTACAGTTTCAAAATTAGGCTACACTTCATCCTCAGAGACGCTGATGCAATACACTCCTATCCCCATTTTACAGTCATCTCACTACTGTAGCTAGTCCTTCCCAGCTGCAGAATTATTTTTCTCTCCTAGCTCCATCTATTTTTTATTTTTCACATGCTTTTTCTCCATTAGTGGTTGTAAGATGGCCATTCACAATATATGATCCTACAGAAAACAGAGCACCTGTAAGAAATGCAAAAAATCAAGCATGTATAAAAAAAAAGAACACTAAAAGAACTTTGCATTAATAACAGAAAAGGAGATTAAAGCACCTTGCTCAGTCTACTTGGCATTTAAAATTATGATCAGTATTCAGCATACTGAATTCTTGAACAGAATCTAAAGCCACAAGCAGAGTAATCTGTACATGATAGTGCACATGCCAGACAGGAGTATGGCACATTTGTTGGGTGGTATATGCCATTATTATACTGAATAGTAAATGCCCTTTTTAGTATTTGGCATAGTAGTGGGATTCTCCTACAGGATGCTGCAGTGACATATGCCACAGCTGTACTTAAGATTGGGGCAAGATGACAGTGGGTCAGAGAGCTATATATTTCGGTGCTGATGAGGAAAGCAGTGTATTTCCTTGGACTGCTAAAATAATGTAAATTCAATGCAGCAGCTAAACAATACTACACAGTATAACTGAACTGCGATGTATTCAAGCATGTAATTAAAATAAAATAAATGAAGGATGCAGGCTATGTTATGACTCAAGATCAAGTACAGTAGTATAGACTAGAGGTTAGAATAACAAGGTGTGAACGGGCTTGGTACATCCAGCAAACCAGATCTAGGTTTGATTCTCACAACCTCCACTTGCATACTGTGCGACTCTGAGCAAGTCACTTAACTGCCCAGTGCTCCCAGGTCACCCCTGAAAACAGGCACTTGTGCCTAGTGGGCCTTACCCAGTTACCAAAGACTAAAATAAAAATAAAATAAGTAAAAACACAAACAAGTTACATAGAAACATAGAAACATAGAATTTGACGGCAGATAAGGACCGCTTGACCCACCTAGTCTGCCCATTTTCCTACCTAACAGATAAGCTGCAGATCCTAGTTAACCAACAGCTTAATTCCTCCTACCCCCCTCTAGGACTGCCCTATGCCTGTCCCATGCATTCTTGAAGTCCCCCACTGTTCTTGACCCCACGACCTCTTCAGGGAGGCTGTTCCATGCATCCACAACCCTCTCAGTGAAAAAATACTTCCTCACATTACCTCTGAGCCAACCCCCTTCTATCTTCAAATTGTGCCCCCTTGTTCTTGCACATCTCTTTTTCTGGAAGATGCTACCCTCTTGGACTTTGTTAATTCCTTGAGGTACTTGAAAGTTTCTATCATGTCCCCTCTCTCCCTTCTTTCCTCAAGGGTATACATATTAAGCTCCTTTAGTCTTTCTTCATATGTCTTCTGGTGCAGACCCTGCACCATTTTGGTTGCCCTCCTCTGGACAGCCTCCACTCTGTCTATGTCTTTGCGGAGATGGGGTCTCCAGAACTGCACACAGTACTCCAGATGGGGTCTCACCAACTGTCTGTACAGAGGGATAACAACTTCCTGTTTTCTACTATTGATGCCTCTTCCTATACATCCCAGTATCCCCCCAGCCTTCCTTACTGCCTTCTCACATTGCTTGCCCACCTTTAGGTCATCTGATATAATTACCCCCAGGTCCCTTTCTATTTTTACTGTTGTCAGTATCTCACCCCCCATTGTGTACGCTTCCCCAGGGTTTTTGTTCCCCATGTGCATTACCTTGCACTTCTTTGCATTGAATCTGAGCTGCCATACATTTGACCATTCCTCCAACCTTGCCAAGTCCCTTCTCATCCTTTCCACTCCATCTTGTGTATCAACCCTGTTGCAGATCTTTGTGTCATCTGCAAAGAGACATACTTTTCCTTCCAGTTCCTCTGCAATGTCACTTATAAAGACATTAAAAAGGACCGTCCCAGTACTGAACCCTCACGGTACCGCTAGTAACCCTCCTTCGTCACTGTGTACTCCATTTACTACTACCCTTTGAGTCCTGTTGTCTAGCCAATTTTTTATCCAGGCTACCACCTTGGGACCCACTCCAAGGCTGGCTATCTTGTGTATTAATCTTTTGTGTGGGACTGTATCAAATGCCTTGCTAAAATCTAGGTAGGTCATGTCCACAGCCCCCTCCCTGGTCTACTACTTTGGTAACCCAGTCAAAGAAATCTATTAGATTCGTCTGACACGACCTTCCCATCGTGGAATCCATGCTGCCTGGGTCCTGTGCCCCACTGGCCTCTAGGGTACTCAACAATTCTTTCCTTCAGAAGTGATTCCATCATTTTCCCTACCACTGAGGTCAAACTAACTGGTCTGTAGTTTCCTGCCTCCGTCTTGCTCCCACTTTTGTGAAGAGGAATCACATCTGCCCTCCTCCAGTCCTCGGGTACCACCCCATCCTCCCATGATTTGTTAAACAGAGTAGTCAGCGGTGTCACTAGTTCTACCCTTAGTTCTTTTAGAATTCTTGAGTGAACCCCATCAGGCCCCATTGCTTTGTCCACCTTCAATTTTATTAGTTCTTTCAGAACCCTTTCTTCTGTAAATGGACTGTTATCGAGCCCCGTCTTCAGAGTGTTTCTCTTGTTTGGTTTAGGTAACTCCCCCTCCTCTTCCTTTGTGAATACTGAGCAGAAATATTCGTTCAGTATCCCTGCTTTTTCACTGTCACCCTCTACCCACATTCCCTCCCCTTTATTAAGCTTCAGTATCCCTCCTTTGGTCTTTCTTCGCTCCCTAATGTACCTATAAAAGGTCTTATCCCCCTTCTTAACAGAATTGGCTATCCTTTCCTCGGTTTGGGCCTTTGCTATTCTGACTGCCTTCCCAGCCTCTTTCTGCTTTAACTGATAAAGTTCTCTGTCCTGCTCCTTCTGTGTTTCCTTATATTTCCTGAATGCTGTCCTTTTCTCCTTAACCTTCCCTGCCACCTCTTTTGAGAACCATAACGGTTTTTCCTTCATTGTGTTTTATTGATTTGTTTTACACAAAGGCTTGTTGCTTCTGTGATGGCTGCTTTGATCACTCCCCATTGTTCCTCCACCCTCCTTCTTGCCTGTTTGCTAGTGCTTTCTGAGGCACTCTCCATTTTCCCAAAGTCAGCCCTCCTAAAGTCCAGTACTCTTGCTTTTGTATGGCTTGACTGTATGGCTGTGTTTATCGTGAACCACACTGTTTGGTGGTCGCTTGTTCCCAGATGGCTACCCACTTCTAAATCTGAGATTCTTTCTCCATCCCCATTTGAGAGTACCAAGTCTAAGATTGCTCCCTCCCGAGTGGGTTCCAATACTAGCTGTCTGAGGCATGCCCCCTGTAGGGCATCAAGAATGACCCTGCTCTTGGATGTGCCTGCAGCAAAGGTGCTCCAGTTAACATCTGGCATATTCAGGTCCCCCATCAACAATATCTCCCCTTTTTCTGCCATTCTAAGAAAGCCTTCTATCATTTCCTTGTCCATTCCCTCCCCCTGAGATGGGGGTCTGTATACAACCCCCATGCGGATTGTGGTGCCATTTCCTGTCTCCAGGGTGACCCAAAGTGCCTCATCTGCTCCCTGTTTACTCTTTAGTTCTGTTGCTTTGATCCCTTCCTTTACATAGAGAGCTACTCCTCCTCCTCTTTTACCCTCCCTGTCCCTCCTGTAGATTGTGTATCCTGGTATGTTGACATCCCAGTCATGGTTCTCTGTGTACCATGTTTCTGTAACTGCCACAATATCCACACACCCTCTTCCATCAAGGCCACTAGTTCAGGGGCTTATTACACAGACTATGGGCATTGGTACTCATCACCCTCCACTTTTTGATAGCCTTACCCTTTTAGCCCCATTTCTGTCCTTAATGCCTTTGCCTTTTTACATTTAAATCTGTTCTACTTCCTAATAACTTCTGTACCTTGGTGTTTACCTCACTAATCACCATGTTTTGTGGGGGAGGCTCGGATTTCCCTGCTCCTTTTCAGTGCTTCCCCCCTTGGCTAGTTTAAATGCTTGCCAATGAAGCATTTAAACCTCTCACCTAGGATCCTGGTTCCCCTGGACAGATGCAGACCATCACACCAGTATAGGTCTGCATCCCTCCAGGTGGCCCCCCAGTCCCCAATGAAGCCAAAACCCTGAACTCCACACCAGTTTTTCAACCACTCATTGAATTCCCTGGTGAGAAGTGCCCTAGCATCTCCCTTGCCATAGACAGGCAGCACCTCCGAGAAGGTTACCGTATGCGCTACTTGTCTAAGGCCCCTTCCCAACTCTACAAACTCCTCTTGCACTGCTCTGATCCCATTCCTAGCCAGGTCATTTGTCCCTAGGTGGACAATGACATCCAGCTCCCTCCCTCGTGCAGCTCCTCCCACCATCCTGAGGATTCGCTTCCTGTCCCTCCAAGCTGTGGTGCCAGGAAGGCACCTTACCTCCCTCTCCCCTTCCTCCCCCATTTCTACCCCCCTAATGATTGAGTCCCCCACCAGGAGTTGTTTCCTTCCCCTGTGGGGTCCCATGCCACCCTCCTGTGGGTCTCCTTTGTGAAGGTTCCCAGCATTCTCCTTGGTCTCCACTGCAGGTGCCTCCATAGAGGAACCACTATCCACCAGAAGAGCGAATGAATTGTGGAGAGGTACAGCTGGAGGGATGCAACTCTGTTCCACCACCCTCTCCCTCCTTGAGCCCACCCTGGTCCAGCCTCTCCTCTTTCTTGGCAACCTCTGAGGTAGTGGCATTGGCCCTGGTGGTCCCTGGGTGGGGGAGGAGGTTTCACGAATCCTAGCCAGGTCAGCCTGGAGACGGGCAACCTCCTCTCTCAGACCAGAGAGGTGCCTGCAAATAAGGGCAGCATCGCAGCTCCAGAATGTCTCCGAACACTGTCAGCCTCACAGCCACTGCACTGCACCACTCCTATCATGTCTTATTTTGTGTCCTCTACTGTTTCTCTGGATGCTTATTCTCCTCTCCTTACAACTCTCACCCTTCCTGTTCTGGGACAGCAACTTCCTATCTTCTTCAGTAGCCTCCTTTTCCTTGCTTAATATTAGACAGCAGCAGCTGGGGAGAGTGAGCTACTTTTTTCCTTTAGGGTTGACAAAACCAATGTCTCTATGATCCTTTCCTTCCTACTGCCAAACAGGAAGTTCCTGTTGACAGTCAAATCTAGTGGCTATAAAAGTAGAACTGGCTTTGGGTGGGTTGGAGTGCAATTAGTAAGAAAAAAGGATAGCAACAGGAAGTTGTAATTTGACTCTCCTGCTTTTATAGTGTCTAAACCACACCCTCAGGTAAGCTCTCTTTCCTCCTACTGGTTTAGCAAAGTCAGCTGATACAGTACCCTTCCCTGCACAGAACACACACTGACTTTTTTTCTTTTCTTTCTTCTTTTCAACCCTAAATAAGACCCCTTCTACTTCTAATAAAGTTATTTGTATACTTAATCTTAACAGACACTGACTCCTGCTGAGGTATAAGGTTTAAATTAAAACTCTGTGACTTCCCTTGTGCTGCTTACGAAATCAGACAGTTCCAAACTCTGTGATGATTTCCCATGTGCTGCTTTTAAAATCAAACAGTTCCAAACTCTGTGACTTCCCTTGTGCTGCTTACAAAATCAGACAGTTCCAAACTCTGTGATGATTTCCCATGTGCTGCTTTCAAAATCAAACAGTTCCAAACTCTGTGACTTCCCTTGTGCTGCTTACAAAACCAGACAGTTCCAAACTCTGCCAAGTTATATACTAAATGTACACACCAAAAGAACTTTCGGTAGGATTTTTATTTTGAAGGTCCTGGGCTCCCTGTAGAAAAAAATAGGGATCCCTTGGAAACATTGGAGAGTCCTGGAATGAGCACTTATGGTAAAAATTGGCAACTTATAGAAAAAATAACCATAATTCAGCACTTATAACCAGAACTGTTGGGAAAAATGTCGGCATTTTTAACTGCATTTGAGGGACATTGCGCAACTCCGGGATGCACATCAAGGAATCACTCATGTTTTGAACTGCTGGCTGTGCATGTCCCCAAGAACACTAAGCAAGGGACCGAAGATCTATTTTACTGTCTGCAAAACTGCCAAAACACTGTTATCGCGCAACATGCTAAGTTTAAATCCCTTCACTTTCCAACTGTAGTGTACAGATATTAACATCCAGTGAGACTTCTGCTCATGCATGCTGAGGGCCAGTATTCAGGATACCACAAAAGGCACATACAAGTAAGCAATAAGGCAAAGAGATGTGGTGCAAACCATATTTTACAGCACAGCCAGGGGCACAGTAAGGCACGAGCCAGCGGCGGTAACTCATCTGCTGGCCGTGCTGTAAAATATGGTTATATTAATAATTCGAAAGTGCCCAATTTGCGCTTATAAAATTGACTTTTTTTTTTATTTTGACTATTGGGAAAAGTATGTTTATATAGAAAATAGATTTACTTTGTGCATTTGTGATAAAATAATCCTTCCGCCCACTGCAAGTGATGTCATTGTATTATTGCCTACTTTCTTCTTCCTGTTTTTTTTCCCTCTGTTGTTCCCCACATTCAAGATATGGAACGTTTATCATGGAATGTTTACCATGGAATAAATGGATTCAAAATTCTGCTCAGTTCCACTGGCAGAACGTTTCTCTCCCAACACACTGTACACACAGACAACAAAGGCCTTTGATACAGCCAGAGACTCAGTTATCTCACTGTCAGGGCAAGAAGAAGAAAGTTCCCTGATAAGCAGTTAAAGATAGAAGGGGTATTTTTGACCGTCAGCAAAGAAATAGTTGTAGTGGACACTATAAACAATACTCATTGTTTCTAAGTTATGTATGTAAGGAGAATGTGATAATCAGGGAAACAGAATTTATTTCATTGGTTTTATTTAAGGTAGTTTTATTTTTAGGGGCCAGTTGAAGTTTTTTTTTTTTTTTTTTTTTACAGTGTAAAGGTGGCAGCCATGTTTGTAGTGGAAGATCACCTCTGGCAGTAGAGGGCTAACTGAAATGCCTGTGTTCCAAATGCCCATTGATCTATGTTACAGACTCCTCACTGCTGAGCAGTCCTTTTTTTTTTTTTTTTTTAAACGCATGTGTAAACCATATTTTACACACAAATAAGAGCCAATCAGATTACATGATTTTACCCTGCCATTTTATAAATGAGAATGATTCCTTTTGAGATGAACTCTGTTATATGGGACACATACTGAAAATACTGTACTCATATCTAGCATACTGTACTCCAGTGTAGGACATATGCTTTGCAAGGATCAACTTCAGCAGTGGCCAGGTGACCCAAGGCCACCAGAAACAAGTTCAAGCCACTGGAGTCACACTGTCTGCTGACCCATTTGGCCAGCACTGCTTTTGTACTTTGCTGCCGTTTTAAAGTACTGTGCCTTTAAGAACTGTCCGATGCACTTCCAAATAGAGGTTTCCTTGTCGACTAGTCAGATGCACTCATTCACATCAATGAAGACAGAATGGAGTATGTGGGAAACCAGTAGATGCAGGTGAGAGCCCAGCTCGACGAGATAATGTAAACCATGTGATGGTTTCAGAGCTCCCACTTGCATCACAAGACAGACTGTGTCCTCCAACCCTTCAGAAAGATCGGTGCGAATGGAGATCCAGTCAGGTGGCAGATCAGCAATGGATAGATCAGAACAACCACTGAAGGGTACTCTGCATTTGGGTAAGTACTGCCCAGTCTGGCCTCAACACCAGATCCGACTTGGGTGCTGACAAGAGAGGAATGAATGTTCTGTGGTGTCCTGAGGAGACGTGAGTTTCTCTGGTGCTCTGTTCTGTTTTATCAAGTAGGCCTGTCCAAGATCGATTTTGTATTAACAAGGATTTTGGTGCCGTCTGTTCTTGGCTTACTTTAAATGTTATGGTTTTGAACTCAGCTAAAACAAAAGTTATGTTATTTGGCACGCAATTTATGTTGGTGGACACCCCGGAACTGAGGATATCTGATTTTCGGGGTGGTCTGCTTGAACAAGTGCCTCAGTGTCAGTGGCTCAGTAGATAGCACACTCGCCTCTGAGGCCGGGAGATCAGAGGGCTATGGGTTCAGTTCCCACATCTGGCACTTGGGTTACTATCCCAATACTGACACTGTAGTGCAGCATGAGGGGAGTGCTGCACTTCTGAGGTGCTGGCTTTCGGATGAGACGTTAAACCGAGGTCCCATCTGCCTGGACTGGTGGTAGTTCAGGTGGATGCTAAAGATCCCATGGCACTTATCGGAAAAGAGATGGGGAATTTCCCCGGTGTCCTGGCCAAATTTCTCCCATTCACTAAAAATACCACGAACAGCTTAATCTGGTTCAATTTCAGTTGCTTACCATCTGTATCCCCTCTCCCCTCGGTGACCCCTAAAAAAGGGATTTCTAGGCCCAGTGGGCTTACCGGGTCAACAAAATTCAATAATAAAAAAAAAATAATAAATTTAAGTATTTGGGCACACTACTGGATCCCAGTTTGACCTTTTCACCTCAGATTCAGTCAATGGTTAAGAAAGTAAATCAAAGAATAGGGGTGTTATACAAATTCAAGTCATTCTTCTCACACGCAACTAGATTAGCTATTGCTATTGCTATTGATTCTCTTCTTCCATATTTTGATTACAGTTCTTGTTTGTATTATAACATTGGTACAAAAGAAATGCAAGCACTAACTGTGGCCTATAACAATATTTGTAGATTTATTTTAGGAGACCCCAATAGGACACATCGGTGTAATCTTTTTTTTTCGGTTGGGGTGGTTTTCCCCTAGTTGCAGAATAGAATATTTTGTTGACTGTCTGATGTATAAATGTTTTTACTTTGGCTCCCTTTTTCCTCTTTCCGATCTTGTTGAAATGAGAAAATTGCTTCACAGTCTGAGGTCGGCTAATGGCCCCCTATATTTTTGTTCCCAGGTCTCAGCTTAGATTAAGCTCTAGAGCTTTTTCAATAGCAGTACCATTGTATTGGAATTCACTCCCACTTGATGTTAGGATTGCTCCCTCTGTTTTAACTTTTAAACAAAGGTTAAAAAGTTATTACATAAATATGTTTGTAACTACAATTTGTAATTTGTATTTTTGGTTTTGCAGGGATTTATTTAACTCTAAAAATTGATTAGCGTTTTGCTCATAAAAGTGCTAAATCTTTGTGAAAATGCATAGCTCTTGCCTCACTGTGTTTAACAAACACAGCACTTCTAGAAAATCTATATAAATACTTTCTGTACAGTTAGTACAGTCCCAAGAAAAAAACGCTAATCAATTATTTAAAACCCTGGTTTTGTATTGCTGTTGATTGTATTTGTGTATTTTTGTATGTTTTTTTGTCCGGGTCGGGCCTGAAAAGGGACCTTTGGTCCAGTGCCTTTACCCAGTTACCAAAGAATAAATGAAATAAATGAAACCAAAAAAAAAATGATTAAGTGCTTTACACTTTGGAGACATTGGGTGCTGTACTTTTAGGCAACTGTCCATAAAAACATTAAATCAGACTCAGGCAGAAGTGGTTTAACTAAATGGGGGCAGGGACTGGCCCAGAACTTGCTGCTTGTGCATCTACCTATTCTTTGGGGTGGGGGTGGGGGATCTAAACAGTAAATAATAAACAAACTTAAATTATTTGGTTCTAATTTTGTTTTATTTGAAATCTGAAGACTCAGGCAGCTGTTCATAATGAACATGGGGGACGCAGATATCGTGTGTCTAAGGATTTCCAGAAACCGTTGCAGGCCACCATACATTTCTGCGGGACACCAAATTAGCTGGCCAGCAATTTTTTTCCCCCTAAAGTCAACTCCTGCTTTGTATATAAACATACTGGCCCAGATATTCAAACTGCGCCAGACTGTGGTGCAAGCCTGGGTGCAGCGCAACTTGGATGCGCAGGGGCGTTGACTGGGCGATATTCAACGGAGCTGCGCCATGGCTCGGCATCGTTGAGTATCGCACCCTGGCCACCCGCAGTGCGCATGGTGCAGTGGCATTGCGCCAGTGGCCAGAGTGAAGTATGGGGATGCGCTAGCGCATGTTCCATTGCGCAAGGTGCAGCAACCGCGATATTCAAAAGTTGACATGCAAATGGGGCCATAATGTATGCAAGGTGCAAATGGAGCCATTTGCATGTCATTTTGGCCCCATTTGCATGCAGGTGCGCCGATCTCCAACGACTTGCGCTCTGGCGCCCTGCCAGGTAGCAGCCGTTGAGGACTGACCCCTCCGCGCAGCAATGTGCCCCACAGCCCGATCGCGGGCATTCATAAATAAAAAGATCCCAATATCCCTGGTGGTCCAGTGGACTGATGACTGCCGATCGGCGGGCTTAAGTGAAGAAAGAAACTGAATCCAATATTCCTGGTGGTCCAGTGGACCGCTGCCTGTCCAATCGCTGGCTTAAGTATGTAACAATAGATTACTCCAATATCCCTGGTGGTCCAGTGGACCGCTGCCCACCCGATCGCAGGCTTAAGTGAAGAAAGAAACTGAATCCAATATCCCTGGTGGTCCAGTGGACCGCTGCCCGCCTGATCGCGGGCTTAAGTGTGTAACAATAAATTACTCCAATATCTCTGGTGGTCCAGTGGACCGATGACTGCCCGATCGCAGGCTTCAGTATAGGATTAAAGACCCCCATATCACTGGTGGTCAAGCGGACCCCTCCCCACCCGCCCACACAGTCCCCGCCCCGCTCCCCGGTCAGCGGCGGCGGGCAGCAGCACCACCCGCCTGCTGCCCGCCGCCTGACTACCGTCAGTAAGGGCTGTCGCCCGATGGTCCCTGGCGTGAGCCAATGGGCATGCAACCATACCGTACTACACATAACAGATATCTGTTATGTGAGTACGGCAAACCATGCCCGTTGGCTCAGCTGGCAGACAACAAGCGTCTGCACTACCGTGTCGGTCGTTGGGGTGAAATGCTGCCATCGCCGCTGACCGGGGAGGGAGGCGGGGCGGTGGGGATCAGTGGGCGGGTGGGGAGGGAGGTCCGCTGGACCACCAGGGATATGGGGGTCTTTAATCCATACTGAAGCCCGCGATCGGCAGTCATCGGTCCACTGGACCACCAGGGATATTGGAGTAATCTATTGTTACACACTTAAGCCCGCGATCAGGCGGGCAGCAGTCCACTGGACCACCAGGGATATTGGATTCGGTTTCTTTCTTCACTTAAGCCCGCGATCGGGCGGGCAGCGGTCCACTGGACCACCAGGGATATTGCAGTAATCTACTGTTACACACTTAAGCCCGCGATCGGGTGGGCAGCGGTCCACTGGACCACCAGGGATATAGGAGTTGTCTATTTTCATGCGCTTATGCCTGCGATCGGGTGGGCAGCGGTCCACTGGACCACTAGGGATATAGGACTCTGTATTTTATTTACTTAAGCCCGCGGTTGGGCATGGGGGGGCGCCACCACGGAGGTGCAGCCGGAGTTCGGGTGGCCACCCACAGGTGGCAGCTGCCGTGTTGCACCCTGCAATGTGGCAGCTCACCTATGAGTGGCCATCCGTTGTTCCCTTTTTTTTTTGATCAACTTTGTGCTGGCGCAGGTAGGGGTTGCGCATGCATGGCTCCGCACATCCAGGGCTGAATATCGGGCTGTGCAGAGTATGCATGGGCACGCACCCCACCTGCGCCTGCGTACATTACTGATGCGCTCTGGCGCATCGGGATTTGTGCCACGCACTTTTCCCTTTTGAATATCGCGCCGGGGCGCATCAGTGGGATGCACATGGTGCAACACTGTTGCGCCATGCGCAACCATTTTGAATATCTGGGCCACTGAGTGTATCAACTGGCCATTCAGGTATTTAAATATAATTAACATTCTGATTAACAATCAGCAAAACCCAAACATTTTAATTTAAAATCACCATGAGATTTTCAGCATTTAACTGCTCTCAACCACTATCACCTGACAGTATGAAACTTCTTATCACTGCATAGTTTTTTAGTGATTTGCTATTAACAAAAAACATTTAATTTACTAATCAACTATGCATACTTTGCTGTCTCCAAAAATTGACAGGGGGCAATTTTTTTGAAAGGGGAATACTTTAAATGTTGAACTTCCCACTCAAAATTGTGGTAGCTCCACACCAGGGCACATGCCCTGGGAAAAACTGCTGTGCCCCAGGTGGTGCAGAGCTACCCCACCGAAAAATATGTGCACTTTTGTACTGTTGTGCTGGCTACTAGCTGTTATGCTCATGTTCCTTGGCAACCAATGCAGGTTTGTGCCATTATAGACTCTGCTCAGTTTTCTTTTTTTCAATATTTTTGTATTGACAAATCAGTTTTCTTTTCTCAACATTTTTTTGCTGTTGACTCACATCAGTTTTCCTTTCTCAACATTTTTAATTAATTGTAGTGCAAATAAAGCATAAGGGATCAACAGCACATGACACAACATCTTCATTATGCCAATACTGGTCATGCACACTTAAAGGAAAATACATTTTGCAGGCACTCTTAAAATCCAAAAGCCCATAAAAAGTTCTTTCAGACAAGGTATTGTACTCACCTATAAGTGTTAGCAGTCCTGAGATATCCATATTTAAATCAGCCATAAATTAAGACAAGCCAGCTACCATGTAGTGCTGAACTGGTACAGAAGGAGGCAGTATAGTGCAGTGGTTTAAGGCTCTGAGCTGCAAACCTGGAGACTTGGGATTGAATCCCACAGCCCCCACTTGCATACTGTGTGACCCTAAGCAAGTTACTTAACTTCCTTGTGCTCCCAGGTCACACCTGTAAACAAGCTTTCAGCTTAGTGTCTCTCTCCTGGTTAAAAAAAACAACAACAAAAAAAACGTATGTCATGGGAGGACTAGCCATCCTTAAATAGCAGGCCCCAATGTCTTAAATGGGCTTTATCCATTCTCTGCCTACAGAAAAAAAATATTTTGAAAACTAGGCCTCTGATGTTCACATCTATTCAATAGGCAGTTTATTATTTTACTGTGTTTTAATATTACCAAAAGACTTTCTATAATGAGAAACTGCAGATTTATTTCTAGTTTTTTTAAACGATATATATTTTGTTTTAATAACACACTGTACCTTTATGGATATACCCGACAGGGTGGCGTTGTTGGATATAACGGACCGCCAGGGCGTAATGAGGCCCGACGCCGCAGGCGGAGGGCCTTATAGCCCTGGAAGGTCCGCTATATCCCAATAACGCCCACCCTGGAGGGTATTATTACACTTAGATAATGGAATTAGATTATTTTTTTTTGTTAGATAATGCTTTGATTTAAAAACAGTGTTAAATATTATTATAAATGAACAGAAATGGGTTGTGTAAAATAGTCCCTTGCCACTAGAGGGTGCTGCTGTTTTTGATATGTGTTTTTTTTTTTTTTTAGTGGCGTGTTGAGAGAGAGCGTCGAAAGGATAGGAAGTAAATGAGTGTGAGCGTGGTCAGGAGACTGAAGGACATGGTATTGGCGAATTAGAAGAGGAGCTCAGATGAGAGGCAGGAAAGCGATTTTTAATATAAGAAACAATATACAGAGTTACGTTGATGTTTCAGCTGCTGTTTCTTTAGTGCGCGACTGTGGGTAGAATGAACCCGACTGGGATTGGAACTGACTGGGTGGTAAAAGGTAAATGAGTGAGTGCAGTCGTCGGACTGTCGGAAATGTTTTTTGTGGGTGAAACATGGAGTACAGGCTTGAAGAAATATATGAGGTACAAAAAAAAAAAAAGAGACAGAGAACTACTATTTTGCTTTTGCCACGATTTCTGTTTTAGGTGAGGGTGGTCAGAATGCAACGTGGGTATGTTATGGAGTCGCTCGCTTAGCGAGCAAGAGAGAAATGGCGCTGGTAAGATTTAAAATTCGGTGTGGTGAAGGATACTGTTGGTAATAGGGCATCCTGAAGATGGACTTGTTTTTAAGTGGGCCGTTGTTAAGTAATAACAGCCCGGGTGAGAGGCTGTTTCAGCCAATCAGAATGTGAGTTTTGGTTTACCCATTATCTAAATGCTTGTAGTGTTGCGGCCTGTCTGTTGCAATTAAAGGAGAACTACTGGATAAATTCTAGGAGCCACTGCTGCATAATTCGTGGCTCAAGCTCAGATCCCCCCTGTGATCCCAGAAAACAGCGGTAAAAATACCTGATCACTCATAATTTTAGGGTGGTGATCTGGTGCAGCTGGCACGATGACCATGCTGTGGAGCCTCCTGGTAGATCGCGCTGGGCAAAAAACGTCATATGACGACACAGATTTGCCTCTTCCTGTGCATTGCCCTTACGTACGGAGATATTAAAATTTCTGTATTTTATATGCCCGGTGATACATTTACAAAAGTTGACTATATGTCATGTGTGTATTTCTCCTTTAATTATCCTATTGTGTTTCCAAAGAAAAACCTGGATTGAAAGAAACTACAATGTGGCCTCAATTATTTGCTCCTGAATTATCTGCCAGCTTATTTTCCTGTATGAATCATCAATCATGTTATGCCCTTGATTACCTGGCACTTTTAGTATCTGCCATCTGCTACAGTCAAATCTGGCACATTATCATTTTCCTCAAATTAATTATCCTCCATGATCCACCAGGCCATGTGTGACTACCCCACTGGTCCTTAAAGATGAACTGCAAATATAATTAAAAAAACAAAATCACTCATTTTCCCTAGTATAAGGACAAACAGGCCTTATTTGTTGCAAATAAAATGCAGGAAATACAATTTCCTTGTATAAACGGAGGTTACTCACCTGTAACCATTGCCCTACTCTAAGTACTTACAGTAGTTCACATCCTCATTTTGGCAGTATCCGCTGACCTTGCTTAGTGGAATGACTTCAAATGCTGTTCTTCCCACAACCAGTGGTGTCATCCTCTGGCTCCACACCAAATGATGTCAGAGCTGCACGCTGAAAGCAGGAATCTGAGCAAGTCTTGCCAAGGGAGGTTGTGTGGTCACGTTGATGTGAACAGAATACCAGCAGCAGAAAGCTGCATTACTTACCAGTAACAAATCTTGGAGCTACTCCTCCATGGCGCCACACTAGGGATATCACGATAACACAATTATGACGATATAGCACAATAATTAAACACTGACAATTTATCGTTAAAAAAACCACAATATCGCGACTATCGTGCAACACGATATACACTGATAAAGCACCTCAGCTTGCTTTTCCAGCAGTGCATTCCTTTCCAGGTGCAACCATGATTCCTGATTCTCCACTATCGTCTTATCAGATTTTTAGTATTTTTCCTTAAAGTAAGAAATGCAGTGCTGAACATGTGGTGTTGAGTTCTGAGGGTCTGGGCACCTTACCTGTTGCTATGCTGGTAAACCAGGTTCAGAAACAGACCTGTCGCTCGAGGGCTGACTGCATGAAGGAGGACTAAGCATCCATTGACAGTACTCCTTCTTTGGGGGGGTGGGGCAGCGCAAGCCGCTGCTTGATCGTTATATAGCAGAGGTTGGATGATGCAGCAGTAACAGCCTTCTGTCTGGGTGCAGGGGCAGAGAAGAAGCGACATCTTTACGTCACACACTCGCACCATTGCATGTGTGCCAGCCCGAGGAATGGGAAAAAGAAATGAGGGGGAAAGGTATCTGCACCAGTTGACCTACTTACATTGAAACATAGAAACTGATAGCAGATAAGGACTGCTTGGCCCACCTAGTCTGCCCATTTTCCCTGCCTATTGTAATACCCCAGTCCCTACTTGGTCTCCGGCTTTATTCTCCCTTTCCTAACCAATAAGGTTCCCATATGCCTATCCTACGGATTTTTGAATCACGTTACAGTTGTTGCCCCTTCGCTGGGAGGCATTTCCAGGAATCCACCACTCTTTCTGTGAAGAAGTACTTCCTCACATTTCCCCTGAATCTTCCACTCTACAGTACTGAAGCATGACCCCTTTTCCTTGAGCATCTTTTTTTCAGAAAAATGCTTCCCGCTTGTACCCTGTTTATACCCATGAGGTATTTGAAAGTCTCTATCATATCCCCCCTCCTTTTCTCTAGGGTGTACATACTGAGATCCTTTAGCCTCTCCTCATAGGGCTTTTGATGCAGGTTCTGCACCATTTTAGTTGCCCTCCTCTGGACTGCCTCTACTCTGTCTATATCCTTCTGGAGATGTGGCCTCCAGAACCGGACAGTACTCCAGGTGAGATCTCACCAAGGATTTATGCTGCGGTATCACCACCTCCCTCTTTCTGCTGGTGATACCCCTCCCTATGCACCCTAGCATCCCACTAGCTCTCCCTACCGCCTTGTCACACTGTTTGGCTACCTTTAGGTCATCATATATAATTACTCCCAGGCCCCTCTCCTGCTTGGTGGTCATCAGTACCACTCCCCCATCCCATCTTGTACTGTGCCCTGGGTTTCTTTGCCCTAATTGTATGATTTTGCACTACTTAGCATAGAATTTTAGTTGCCACTCTTCTGACCACTCCTCAAGCTTTCTTTGATCTCTGTTCATTTTTTTTTTTTAAACACACACACTCACCCCCCCCCGGAGTGTCTACACTAATGCAGATCTTTGTGTCATCTGCAAAAAGGCATACCTTCCGTTCTAGCCCCTCTGCAATGTTGCTAATAAAAGACATTAAAAAGATGACCAGTCCCAGTACTGATCCTTGTTGCACTCTGCTGGTCACCCTCTCTTCCTCGGAGTGAGCTCTGTTTACCACCACTCTCTGTCGTCTATCCCCCAACCAATTTCTTACCCAGTTTGCCACCTTTGGACCCACTCCCAGGCTGCCCAGCTTGTTTACGAGTCTTCTATGTGGAATGGTGTTGGAGGCCTTACTGAAATCTAGGCAGGCTACATCCAAGGCTCCACCCTGATCTAACAAAAGTAACAAGGCTTGTACTACTTGAATACTGACTCCAATTTGTACTACAAGTCGGGTTAAAATCGCAAAAATAAGTTTTTAAATGCCACCCCATAGACTTGCATGGAGCATGTCCCCGCACTAGGCATATAATGACCTCACAAAACAAGGAAGCGTAAGGATCTAGGTTACCCCACCCCCGTGGTGGGGGCAAACACGATCCCTTCCCTTCCTTAGGGGGCTAAGGAAAACATTTTTCAACTACTACGGAGGAACTCCCAGTCAGGTAATGGTGTCTTCTGATGATTTTGCAGGCAAGGAAAAAAATTTGGGAAAGGTACTCTTTAAAAACAAACAAGTAAAAATATTTGCTCATTCACATTTTAAAATGTATTGTACTCCATGTATATTTTTATGTAAAAAATTTAAGCAATTTGATAAAGTTCAGAGATTTGAATGTGAGCAAATAAAATATTTATTTTTTAAATATTTTACTCTTTGCATTATTTTACAACAAAGACTTCAAAATAATGTGCATAAATGCATAGCATTGTTTGAAAGAGTCAAATATGTAAATTATGTAAAAAATTTTGAATTTAAATACTTTTTCTAACATTGTTGCACAAGTGTAAAAATTATCGCGATAACAAGGTTATCGCGATAATTTCATCACGGTTATCGTATAGTCAACATCTTATTACCATGATACCCCTAAGCCACACCTTTGAAAGTGTAAGCCGTTATCATTAAGACCACTTGAAAATTGTTTATAGAGTTGGGCCACCCACTTTGACATACTTCGACACCACCTATATAATGTGGGCATCCCTTTTCCTGTTCAGTTTATCGCCACAGATAAGCTCAGAGTCGAAACATAATGACTGGAACCAGAAGACCAGACCAATAACCAGGCATACAGGACAGGTGATGAAAGTGGAAAATTAAGAAGCCCATCCAGGGCGTAGAACTGGAAAAGATCCATTGTGCAGCAAATTAGTAGATCTGTAACTGTATGCAACAATACAGAAAGGAGGGACGATGGGTAATTGAGCTATATCCCAATGAAGGAGATTCTCTCGAAAATCAGCTGTTACTGGTATGTAACACAACTGCCTTCTTAGAGAACCTCTCCTTCACGAGTCACACCTATGCAACAAAGACCAAGACAGACATAAATTAAAGTGGAAGGAAGGGACATATAGGACCCTAGGAGAGGAGGCCTTGGAGGATGGTAAAGATGAAACCAGCCCATCTGTGGGATACCAGGTCCAGACTGTAATGTTTAGTTAAAGTCTGGACGGAACTCTATGTAGTAGCAGTACATAATACATATATGTCAGCAGCTGAGACATTACAGAAAGAAAGCCACAGAGGCAGCCATGTCACATGTTCTGTGACCATGAAGAGAACAGGAAGCTTCTTTCAGTGCTTCTGGTAACAAAAGGAAATACAAGCTGCCAACCATTTGGAAAGGTACTGCTTCGAGACAGTGTGTGCATCTTGACCCCCCCCCTTTTTTTTTTTAATTAACTCCATCTCCCCCAGACCTGGAACTCTCTCAGGCCTCTCAGCTCGCCTATGTCACTATATCGCCCACTGTGACCCCTGCCTCCTCAAGGACATTACTTTCTCCCCGACCCCCAGCGGACTAGGGCTTGAGGAGATCGAAGGGCAGAGGCAATGATCCAGTGTTGGGCGTGTGGCAGTTCGGCACTGTGACGGCAGTTGCCTATCCAGGCTGAAGGGGTATTTCCGTGTTTTTGTTCCCCTAGAGGCGCGGACGTGCAATGATGTCAAGAGCAGGTACAAGTGCGCTCCCACACTCGTCCCACTGATGTCTGACGTCGCCTCTCCCCATACCCTTGTGTGGTCCCTGGCTACAGGACAGCACGCCTCTGTGTGGTGTCGCTAGTGCCAGGACTTCACAACCCACCCATCCCCGAGACAGGAGAGCTGTCCTTCGGATGCACGATCCTCTCTCCCCCGGCCGACCCCTGGCAGCCTGAGCTCGCTCCCGAACCTGGGTTGCCAGCATGGCAAGAGGTAAGGTGCCAGCACCTCGGCCCGCTACGCCACCGGGCCGGCTTTCTTGACCCAGTTTTTGTTACCCCAATCCAAATCTGGAAACCAAATATGCGGGAGCCAAAAAGCCATCAAGAGGGTATTTCTCAACATCTGATACAATGCCATTACTGAAAGATGAATGCCATCAATGAAAGTGAGATGTGGGTGAGGGTGGGGACCTTGACAAAATGATCAGAGGATGCACAAAATTATACCTCCTGTGTGTGCCCGAATTTTCATGCTGCTATAGTGCAGAAATGTTTTTTTATAACCAGCGTTTGAGTCATTCTATGGCTCTCTTTGGAAGATGTTTGTGCCCAGCTACCAACTGAAGTTTCTTTTACTGTGAGTGATCTTATATTGCTTAAATATGTAGTAGGCAACCAGATTTATTTTATATTTGCCCAAGAGCAAACTGTAATCCTAGTTTACAGGATCTCACATTAATCCAACATCGTAAATTTTGCAGGACAAGAAGATAACAAGAATCCCATACTATACCATTCAACATACTTTATTTTATTTAAGCAACACTGACTTGAACAGAAAAAGATGCTATATAAGCAATCGGTAAGTAATTAAGCAACAGTTTCTTTAAAATTCATTTTTATCAGTGGACTTTCATTAGAAGCCCATTATACTGATGACTGTCTTTTCCCTTCTCCAGGAAGGGGTGGAGGGGTACTGGAAAGCAGTGACAGGGGAACAGAAAGATGGGCCCCAGTTCAGGATTTTATTGTGGGCTACCTCCCTCAAATTTTAATGAATATAACACTTACTTGTACACATTAAACATGCCAATTCAACTGTTCAATACTTCTTAGCATTTAATTATCAAAATGTTAGCATCTATAAACAGTATACAACATATAATAGTAAAGTTTTCTATTCACCTATTTGAATCGCATTTTGCGTGCCTTTCATTCTGCAAACCCATCAATTATCTGCTGTAGGTTCACTTTTCTGGCTTGTTCATTTTCAATAGATAACATTCCCAATCCAGTAAGTCTCTCTTGTCTCATAGTACTCCTTGGGTAGTTCTTCATAAGTTTTGAAAATGAGTATTCAGGTTTGCTACTGTTACTAGGATGGTGAAAAACAGCAGAAGTACATTTCAATTCAGTGTTGGGACCAGTGTTGTTTGGGTTATTCATTGCAGACATATCACTGGGCATCAAGAGCAAGACCAGTCTGTTTCCTTATGACACTAAGATGGGAGCGGTGGTGGATGACCTAGGGGGATAGGAGCGATTGCAGGATGATCTGGCAAAGCTGAAAACCTGGTTGGACACCTGGCAACTGGGGTTCAATGGTAAAAAGTGCAAGGTGTTGCATTTTGGGGTGAAAAACCCAAGGAGGAGTTACCAGCTGGGGGAGCGCAGCTAGCAGAGACAGAAGAGGAAAAGGATCTGGGGGTACTCATTACGGGGTCAATGAACAACTCGGCACAATGTACGAAGGCAGCTGCAAAGGCCAACAAAATGCTGGGTTGCATTGCAATGGGTATATCCTCGAGGAGGGGAAGGGGATTCTGCCACTGTATAGATCATTAGTTAGACCACACCTGGAGTACTACGTGCAGTACTGGCGCCCGTATCTGAAGAGGGACATTAAGTTACTGGAGGGGGTGCAGCGCAGGGCGACAAAGATGATCAAGGGGCCGGGGGACTTACCATATGAGAGGAGGCTGAGGGAGTTGAACATGTACTCGCTAGAGGAGGGACAGGGGGGATATGACTGAAACCTTCAAGTACATGAAAGGAATAAACAAGACAGGTATGATGGGGCTGTTCAAAGTAAGGGAGGGGAGGGATACACGGGGCCATGACATGAGACTGGAGAGAGGAAGGTTCAGGAGGGAGATGAGGAGACACTTTTTTTTTTTTACGGAGAAGGTGGTAGCTGGGTGGCATGCGCTACCACCGGAAGTGGTATCGAGTAGAACAGTGGACTGCTTCAAAAGGGGCTGGGACAGGGCAAGAGGGAGGGTGAAGGGAGGGGCAGCTGCAGAATAAGGGGTGCTAGCTGCACATTTGAGCAGACTTGACAGAGCACTAGGCCTTTATCTGCTGGCAAATTTCATATGTTTGTATAATATAGGTCCGTGTGCAGTGTGGTAATATTGCTATCAGAAGTGTTGCCAACAGGGGTTAGATTGGTCTCTGGGTAGGCTGCTTTTTGTATTTCACATTCATTCCCCACTTCTATTTTTTTTCTTCTGGGAATGGCAGATTCACAGGAGATGTGACAGAGTTGATATAGGAGCATACACAGTTTTCTCTTTTCAGTATTATTAGCACAAGGATGTTTACAATAAAAATAATTTTCCAAAACATTTTTTTCATATTGTATTTTTACTGCAGTTCTCAGAAGATCATACAGAGTATGTTTATTGGTAACAAGGCATAGCAATCGTTACAGTAAAATAAAACATATACGTAGGATCATTTTTCTTGTCTCCCCACGTTACAACATAGCGGGAGAACCAATACATAAATATAAATCCTGCAATGCATAGCACAACAAGTGGCAAAAAGCACCAAGACCACAAGCTATCATCAGAATCGTAGAAACTGAATAATGTCCAAAGTAATAAATACTCATGATGGTGTCCATATGAACAGTCATTAGCTTGTGTGGTACCAGTAATAGCAGTCCAGAAACGCCGGATCGTGGCCCTCGAAACTCCACACAAGCTGTAAGTTAAATCCAAAACATGTAAATATAGAGAAAGAGTAACTTCAGAGGGAACAAGTACAGTGCTAGTTGAAAAGGTAAAGAACCTAAACATTAAATACAGTAAGAAAAGGGAGAAGGACCAGGGGAACTACCCCTGCACAACCAAACTGATATTTATAAGCGGGTCTGTTAAGATGAAAAATGGCTCTGTGTAGGGAGTCAGAAAAATATGCAGTTAACTGCGTCACACCACAAGGCTTCGGCCACAATGGTGTACAGAGCCTCTGCTCTACAGCGTGCAATATACACAACAGAATGTACCAAGAAAAGTGCTAACTCCCCACATCTACAGTAATAATTAAAAGCAAAGGGTATAAAAATGTCCCTTAAAAATCTGGCCCACAACCCCACAATAGGCATAATGGGAAGCCATAACAGTACAACAAGCAATAGCTGTTAGAAATAACTATCAAAGACCAGGTTCAGTGTATGGGTAAACTAAGGAAATAGTTAAGTTTGAACACTCAGTCTCCTGCCTCTTCAGACACATCCATGGAATGTCGTTCAAAATCCTTCTCGATTTTCAGCACTCGTCTGCCGGTTTCTACTGGGTCAATAAAATACGTCTTACCGGAATAGCCAAGTCTGAGTTTCGCCACTTGAAGCAGCGTATGTGATATATATGCCTAGTGTCTTTAGTTCAGTCCTTACCGAATCAAAAGATTTTCTGTGCGGACGAGTTGCGTAGGACAGTTCAGGGATGCAAAATATCCTAGTGCTATCTGCAAGTGTGAGCTGCCCCTTCTGTTTGGCCGCTGAAAGTACAGAGTCACAAATATGAACTCCCACCATAACAACCAGGAGAGTGTGCAGTTGTCAGAGTCCTTTGCTGGCCTACAAGGCATTATGCAATATGCCTTGTAAATCAAACCTTGCAAATCCAGAGTCAATTGAGTTTGAAAAAAAGGATGTTGCAAACAAAATTGGGTCCTGCTCTTTCTGACCCTCTGGAATACCCAACAGGTGCATATTTGATAGACGCCATTCTCAAGCTGTTCAATACGCAGTCTAAGGAACTTGCTCTCCTGAACTATGCTGGAGGAAACGACCACAACTTTTTCAGCTGCACTTTTAATTGCTTGGGTGTCAGAGGTAAGGTTCTATATCTTGGTCTCCAGTACTGACACGATTAATAAAACTGTCAACTTTTTTGTCGAGGTCTCGTACAAATTTTTCCAAGTCTTTCACAGCCTGGAGAACCGTACTGTTTGGCAGCTCGGAAGGCCCTTCTGGCGGCTTCCCGTTGCCCGATCCTGAAGTGGCTAGATGTTTAGGCTTGCCCATCATCTTGGAAAGAGCTGCTCTTAGAATGTCAGAAAATCTGTATTACTTAGCTGAAGTACTTTAAACTCTAAAATAAAGAAAAGTTATTGAGAAATTTTGAACTTTTAGAGATGCACTCACGGAGCACAAGTTAAACATGTCCTGCTCAATTGGCTCCTAGCCATGTGCCCCCATCCTATTCTAGGCCAAAACATTTAATACAAAATGAGTGCCTGTCTGCTTGAGGTAGCCACTTACTTACTATGGGCTTTACATTTTCTAAAACCTGGCTGTGTTCTCTGTTTTGATTTATGTGGTATATCGAGGGTCTATGAGAAGTATGCAGTACTTTGAGTTTTAACACTTATTTTTGTGACAAAAAAACTTTCCAATTTTAATAAGTTTTTTTTTTTTAAACGGCATTCCTGGGTAAACCCTGTACATGCCCAATTAAAGCTATATTGCTTCCGGTAGCGTTCGCGATTGAGATAAGTGCCAAAATGTATGCTTAAAAACAAAACTGTGTTTGTAGTGGCTTAAACTACAATAAAACAACAGTAGGGAGCACGTGATCATCACTCAAAGTGCTCTGAAAACAGTTACAGTCTATTTAGTCTGTGGAAGAGCCACACTGTTCAAGATGCTGCCATTTGTGAGGATTCTACGTTTCCTTCTTCTTGTTAGAAAGTTATGTGCACTAAAGGTTGCAAGTCTAAAGCCCTGTTCACAGTGCAGCATGTTTGCTTAAGACGGATTCAAAAACAGATTTGCCCTTACCATGCTTCTGCGTCAGCCCTATTGGAAGTGTGCTTAGAAACATTTTTTAAGTCCATTTTACCGTGTTTGCACTAGTGCTTGCCTTCTGTGCTCAGTCTCATCGTTGTAACCTTATGTTCTGTGGGATACTCAGTGCTACATCATGGGAGCACAGAGGGACGAAACACAGATTGCAAGAAAGTTCGCACTACCGGTAAGAACGTTTCAGTGAAAGAACTCATTTCAAAACTATGTTTAATCCTAGGGCACATCAGGGTTTAAACACGGTTTTGAAGAATGGTTCCGATTCCGTGTTATGTGCGAACGCAAAACGAGTTAGGGCGCTCTTAAAACGGATCAAGCTTGTAATAAGGTTTTAAGAGCCCCAGTGTGAAAAAGGCCTTAGCCACACAGCATTACAAAAATTAATAAAAAATGTTTTCTGAGTAAGCAAACTGCCAAATTAATGGTAAATGGTATGACAGAGCACTGGAAATCATTTATTGAAAAACACAAAGGATGATCAGGGTTCACGCTTAAGTTTGTTTTTTGCACTGGTCCAGCCGGGAAAGTGGTACCAATCGGCACTGACCTCCCACGACTTAAATTGGCCACAAGCTATAATGGAATTACTGGGAGATGGACTCCCTCTCCCCATCTCTTTCCAATTACACCCTGGTTTCTGGTGGCACCCTTCCCTCTCCCCATAAGGCCTCTCTAGTGTCCAGTTGCACCCCCCCTTTATTCTCTTCTTCTCTGTAAGTTCTTCCTGGTATCCAGTGGTACCCCCTCCCACTCCCTTCACCAGAAGTTCTCCATAATGTCCAGTAGCAACCCCCTACTTCTGTCTTGTCACACACTCTTCCCTCCCCCCTTCACTATTAATTCTCTTTCCTGTCAGTGGCAACTCCCTCCTCCTCTTCCCCATAAAGTTTTCCCTATTGTCCAGTGACACTTCCACCTCCCACAGCTTTTCAACCCACCCTGATCTCGGATGGTAGCTGGCACAAACCCTACACTCACCTACTTAGCCAGCCACCGTCTAACTCACTAATCCCCACTTCCCTCCTCACCCATGTCCCCACAGTCAGTAATTTGTTAAATCTAAAGTATGTGAATAAAATCCTAAAGAAACATGCCACCAATTACATCTTAACAGTCTCACAGCTGGGCCTGAATGCTGGCAATCCCTCCCAGTAGTGTTTTGTGATATCACGTGAGGGAGTAATTGCTGGCATTCAAGCACCGTAGTGAGACTGTTAAGATACTATCGGGTGACAGGCTTCTTTAAGGATTATAGCTGCATACTTTAGAACTTTTAGTGAGTTGCTGACTGAGGCATCATCAGGTGGGGAGGGATGTTGGGCCTAGATGGTTGGGGAGAGGTCCCCCCCCCCCACACTAGCCCCAGTGGGCAAGGCCCTGATTTTTCTGCAGCACTTTGGAACCAAGTTCTGTGGCAGGATTACCATTTGCCACAGAACTTCTGCAGTGGTGATATGTAATTTCTTTGGAAGTTCTGAGGCACCAATGAACTGCCACGTCACAGCGTCAGCTTATCATCCTGACATCCCGTTCATGGCCATGGTTATGGCAAACGGGATGGGGGAAACCAACAATACCACCGATTCAAAAAATAAACCCACAGACTTTCAGAAATAATATGTCTTTAAAAAAAGCTAAAAAAAAAAATCTATCACTTAATGTCCTGTCCTACTGCATAAATGAAATATGCACAAAGGATCTTGTGTGATAAATGATTTATCTATAATCATGCTGCTTATGCCATCCGTGAGGTCCCCAATGTGTATCACTTATGTATTTATATGCAATCTATATAGCAGTTTTCTAAAAATAAATTTCCCCTTTTGTGAACATGAAATTGTATCCGCATTTGCACAGGTCCCTTTGGAAATGGAATAAACAGAACAGTGGAAATATTTTAACACTCATTTTTCATGCCAACCCACTTCTCCTGATGCACTACGTCACCCATCAGGCCACGACTCGCATGTGAACCCCTTGCGAAGGAAAGCACCTCATCTCATCACAAGGTGTCACCTGTGCGACAGAACATTGTACCATACCTTGCCAGGCTCGGAGCGTTGGGGTACAACAGCACTGGCCTCCTCATCCTTGTGCTACCCAGCCAGCTCCCTGAGCTCATCCCCGAACTGGAGTTGCTGGCACAGGAACACAACATGTTACCCACTGGTCCAACGACTGGCCCTGCAAACAGCATTTCTTCATAACTTTTAGGTAATGTGTATTGCACAGTTATTCATTAAATAGGTCTGTTCTTTCAACAGGTTTACACGTCATTTTATATATCCACATTTCTGGGCATAATTAATTCTACCAGTTATTCATTTCAGAGGACTTCCCTATACCTTAAAGGCACAAGTAAATCTGTACAAAGGTATTCAGTTAACAGGTCTATGCTACTGGCAAGTATTTGTTTAAGTTAGCTCCAAAGTAGTGTAATAACTTAAAGAGACACCATCAACGTTTTTTGCATCATACTATTTCACGTTGAAAACCCACATTTTATGTCTGCTTGCTAGCTCTAAAATACAGTGGTAATGCTGGTAGTTTAATCTGCCTCCTTTCCTAGTTGAACCGAAATACATGGTAATTCTGTAATTATACCCAACCTTGTTTTGTTTCAAATCCTGGAGCTACTCTTACTGCTGCTCACTTCCTAAACATTAGGAACACCCCCAAGCAGTGCAGCCACTCATGATGCAACAGTCTCCTCTACTCACACTGCGTCTTGCGTGACTAGACTGTGTTGGGGGTGTTCCCAAGTCCAAGAAAGATGCAGTGGCAGTTAATTAGGGAATGTAAAACAAACATTTTGGTGCGGTAACACCAGTATGGTGGGCAGTTTGTTTTTCACTTTTAAAATGAAAATAAGGAATAAGAATCAAACTATCTGCTGCCTCAGCACATGCTACAGAATGCGAAGAATCCTAAAATATGTTTTTAAAACTAGGGACAGTTTGAGACCTAAAGGGGTTGACGGTGTCCCTTGAAGACACAGAAACATAGAAATTGTCAGCAGATAAGGACCGCCTGGCCCACCTAGTCTGCCCGTAAGCCCTTGTACTGGATTACTGCTTTAGACCCACCCGCTGCTGTACCTCTATGGTTCCCCATGCCTGTCCCAAGCATGCTTGAATCCATCCACAGTACTTGCTCCCACCACTTCCTGAGGCAGACCATTCCATGCATCCACCCTCTCTGTGAAGAAGAACTTCCTCACATTCCCTCTTAACCTCCCACCTTCCAATTTCATGTCGTGCCCCCTCGTTCTTGTGCTCCTCCTGTATTGGAAAATGTCTCCCCCTGCACTTGTTTATACCTTTGAGGTACTTGAATGTTTCTATGATGTCCCCCCTTTCCCTCCTCTCTTCCAGTGAGTACATATTGAGGTCCCTTAATCTCTCCTCATAAGTCTTGTGTTGCAAGCCCTGTACCATCTTAGTCACCCTTCTCTGGACCGTCTCCAGCCTGTTAATGTCTTTTCGAAGGTGCGGCCTCCAGAACTGCACACAGTACTCCATAGGAGACCTGACCATGGTTTTATACAATGGCATCACTACCTCCCTCCTTCTGCTGGTGATACCCCTGCCTATGTACCCCAGCATGCCACTGGCCCTCTCAGCTGCCTTAGCACTCTGCTTTGACATTTTCAGGTCATCTGAAATAAAATTTCCTAACACATTTTCATCTCTCAAACCACTTAAAAAAGTGACGCTATGTGACTTGCAAAGTTTAGCCCATAACATTAGGGCTGTTATTTACATTTAATCTATGCAGTTGACAACGCTCCCACTTCATCAGTCTTCAAGAAAGTATGAAGGAGAACAAGTCACCGTGTCAGGAGTTTCAAAATTCTTGAGTATACAGCAGACACATTTATTTTTACTGGTGACTTCAGTTAAGCATTAAAGTATAAGCTGGTGCCATCTTGTGGGCAAAGGACTGTAGTGTTCTTGTAGTGCTATGCAGGAGTCAGGCAAAAAGTATATACACTTTTCACTGATAACCAGTGCGCAGTTTTTGAAACAAAATGCTACAAGAAAGCAATTCACAAGGTAGTATGTCTATACAATTCTTAGTGTTAATGAAAACCATTCGCAATTAGACAATAAGAACCACAGGTAGTGATTTCAGGGATTTATTTAACTCTAAAAATTGATTAGCGTTTTGCTCATAAAAGTGCTAAATCTTCGTGAAAATGCATAGCTATTGCCTCACTGTGTTTAACAAACACAGTACTTCTAGAAAATCTATATAAATACTTTCTGTACAGTTAGTATAGTCCCAAGAAAAAAACTGCTAATCAATTATTTAAAACCCTGTGATTTTAATAAATCAAGTCCCCACACACTGCCAGCTCCACTGTGCTTCCCTCATTTCTAAATACTGGTTCGTATCACTCCCCTCCTACTTACTTGATCTCATCTTCCCCATACCCTCCTCCTCCTCCTCCTACTTCCGGTGCTCCAGGAACCTGCACACTTTCTCCCTTCCCCACCCACACTCCTTGCCTGGAAAGAAAAAATTACTCACATTAGTAATTATGTTTCTTCTAGTGGAGTCTTGCTGTATTCTGACATATGCAGTTAGGTCCTGCCTTTCAACTGCCCCGGAGAACAAAGGGTTAACTTTTCTATGCCTTGCATAGAACAATCATCACAAGCTCGGTTGAAGCCCCTGTCTGTTGTTGTTCAAACTGCAACCGTCAGATCTTTACGCGCAAAAACTCACTAGGTGTTCTGTGTGGAAACTGTAAAATTTTTAATAGCCAGCTGGCAAATATATAATGTTTTTGGTTTCAAAGGAAGACTCAAGTCAGGAAACCCAAAAACAAAAACACATCCAAAATGCAATATTCCACCCAAACAAAAAAGAGGGTGTAAAAAGGACACCCCTAGGGTGCCAACACTGCTCCTGCCCACCCACATCCCAAAAACTAGGTTCTGAGAGGGGAGGTGGGGGGGAGGTCAGAATACAGCAAGACTCCACTAGAAGAAACATAATTACTAAGGTGAGTAATTTTTTCTTCAAACAACATGAAGTCTTGCTGTATTCTGACTATTGCAGACTACCAAGCAGTACCTCCATGGAAAAGGGACAGAACCTACTTTGGAAATAGGCTCTGAAGTACTGCTGTGCCAAACCAAGCATCACTCCTAGCCTGGATATCCAGAGAGTAATGCTTGGTGAAAGTATGGACTGTTTTCCAGGTGGCTGCTAGACAAATTTCTAAGAGAGGAATATCCCTGGCAGCAGCCAGGGAAGCAGCTGTACCTCTTGTGGAATGAGCCCTCAGGCCTGAGGGTGGAGTTCTACCCAGTTTTTCATAGCAGAATTGTATACAAGACACAATCCACCTGGCAATAGATCTCTTGGTGGCAGGTTTGCCTTTACCAACTTCTCCATAAGCGAGGAACAACTGGAGGATTCAAACCTGTGACCCTTGGTACGCTCTATGTAGTAGCTAAGGGCTCTTTTAACATCCAAACTGTGTAGCCTCCTTTCTCCCGAGGAGGAATGGTTAGTGAAGAAGACAGGGAGAGATATAGACTGGTTGAGGTGGAAATCTGAAACCACTTTAGGTAAGAACTTTCTGTTAGTTCTAAGGACCACTTTATCTCTGTGAAAAGAGATGAAATCAGATTCCACTGACAGGGCTTGCAATTCACTGATACGTCTGGCAGCAGTAATGGCTACCAAAAACACAGTTTTCCAAGTCAAGTACTTAAGCTCTGCTGAGGACAAAGGCTCAAAGGGGGGTTGCATAAGCTGAGCAATGCAAACATTAAGGTCCCAAGCAGGAGCAGGATCCCTAAAGGGGGGATTGGTGTGAAGCAATCCCTTGAAAAACTTACAGAATACAGGATGGGATGACAGAGAAGAAGACTTGCATACCGAAAGGAAAGCAGAAACAGCTGCCAAGTGTACCTTGAGGGTAGCTGGTCTGAGGCCTAGGCCATTAAGATGGACCATATAATCCAGAACCGTAGGCAATTCAGCAGAGTCTGGAGAAATATTCTTCTTAGAACAACAAATGCTGAATCTTTTCCAATTGGAGTTGTAAGTCTTTCTGGTGGAAGGCTTTCAAGGAGCCTTAAGGATATCCAGAACCCCTTGGGAAAGATGCGGATCTGCAAACTCTAACTCTTCAAGAGCCAAGCCTTGAGATTGAGAGACTGAAGATTTGGGTACCAAATCCTCCCCTTGAGAGGATGTTAACAGGTTGTAATTCCTGGGAAGAGACAGGGGAAGGTGGACTGTTAGGGACAGCAACAAGGGATACCATGGCTGTCTGGCCCAGTCTGGAGCAATCAGAATCACTTTGCATGGTTGTGACCTTATCTTGACTAGCATTTTGAACAGGAGAGGGAAAGAGGGAAAAGCATACAGAAATTTCCCTTCCCAGTTCAGAATCCGAGCATCCAGGGGGACTGAGCCCAAGACTGGGGGCCTGCAACAAAAGAGAGGAAGTTTGTGATTGTCTGGAGCTGCAAAAAGATCTATCTCTGGAGTGCCCCATCTCGAGAAAATCACTTTCAAAACCAGAGGATCTAGGGCCCATTCATGATGGCCTTGGGATATTCTGCTCAGTGCATCTGCTAGGACATTGTCCTTCCCTGGGAGGTGAACTGCTATCAGAGAGATTTGCAGGGAATAGGCCAGGGACCACAACTTCATTGCTTCTGTGCACAAGGCCGTAGACTGAGTGCCTCCTTGCTTGCTGATGTACCACATGGTGGTGTTGTCTGTTCTGACCTGAACCACCTTGTTCTGTACAGATTTGGAAAAAGCTTGCAGTGCTAGAAAAACAGGTTACTCACCTGTAACAGTAGTTCTAGGAGTGGTATATGTTGTTCATCCACACTGTCTGGCATTGTCCCTTTCCCCTTTAAATCTTGCCGGAAGTCTTCAAGCTGGCTCCTCCCACCCACCCAGGTGGTATATACTTCGGCTCCACCCCATGACGCCAGATCTTAGCCCGCTGGAAGCAAGGTGGTGTGCCTGAAGCCGGGGAGGTCGGGTGGGTGCGTGTGGATGAACAACATATACCACTCCTAGAACTACAGTTACAGGTGAGTAACCTGTTTTTCTAGGAGCATGGATATGTTGTTCATCCACACTGTCTGACAGACTCCTAGCAGTTCTCTGGGAGGAGGGAGGCAAGGCGCACACCCCCTACTTAGGAAAGAGAGATTGGAGAACCGAGGCCCCAAAACCAGCATCTCAGCATGACTCAAGGTTGATGTGGTAGTGGGAAATGAAGGTGTTTGCTGACTTCTAAGTAGTAGCCCGACAGATTTCCTGAATAGGGCTGTCCCTGGAAGCAGCCACCGATGCAGCAGTATGGTGGGTAGAATGAGCTCTTAACCCTCTGGGAGGCTCCTTGCCCGCCAACTCATAACACAGACCTATGCATGATGTGATCCATCTTGCAATAGTCCACTTGGCTGCAGGTCTGCCAAGCGGCTTCAGCGTAGGTGACAAACAGCTGGCAAACCTCTCCCCGAATTTCCACCGTCCTCTCCTTATAATAGGAGAGAGCACGTCTGAGGTCCAGAGTATGGAGCCTGTACTCAGCGTCCGAGATGATATTAGGGTAATATACCGTAGAGTCAACACCTGGTTAAGGTGAAACTCTGACACCACCTTCAGAAGGAATTTGCGTGGGGCGGAGGACAACTTTGTCCCTGTGAAAGACCAGATAAGGGAGTCCACGAGGTGCCTGGAGCTCCCCTGTCCTTCTGGCTGATGTGATAGCCACCAGGAAGGCAGTCTTCCACGACAAGTGTGAGAGTTCACATTTGTGCATGAGTTCGAATGGCTTGCCCGTGAGCTTTGCCAAAACCAGCAAAAGATCCCACGGAGGTGGAGGTTCACGCTCCGGAGGGGATATGTGATCCAGGCCTTTGAAAAAGTGCCTGACCACTGTCTCCTGTGCCAATGTTGGATGACCGGCCCGCGTCCGGTAAGCAGAGATGGCTGCCAGGTGCACCCTAAGGGTCGATGACCGAAGACCCCCTTTGGAGAGGGACCAAAGGTAGTCTAGAATGTTAGTCACAGAGCAGGATAAGGGGTCCAGACTTTTTCCCTGACACCACATGAAAAACCTCTTCCATTTGAAGGCATAACATTTCCTGGTCGATTCCTTTCGAAATGCCTCCACGACAGTGTAGACATCCTCGGAAAGACCCAGAGCCTGGAACTCTAGCCGCTCAGGTACCAGGCTGTGAGGTGCAGGGATTGAAGGTCCGAGTGGAATACCTTCCCCTGATTCAATGATATCAGGTCCGGGTGTGTACAAAGCCTCTCCGGTGCCCTGCAGCTGAGGCTGATGAGATCTGGATACCAGAACTGGCGGGGCCAATCTGGGGCTACCAGGATCACCTTCGCCTTGTCCCTCCTCACCTTGAGTAACACCTTGTGGATCAAGGGAAATGGAGGGAAGGTGTAAAGAGGCCTGGGGTCCACGGCTTGAAAAGGCATCCCTGCAGCGAGGCCCTGCTGTGGGGGCGGGCATGGTACAGCCTCAGCAGTGTTCTCCTGAGGCAAACAGGTCCACTAGCGGTTTGCCCCAATGGGAGAACAGACTGTAAGCTACCTCTGGATGGAGAGACCACTTGTGGGATGTCTGGCCTATGTGGCTGAGAGCATCTGCCAGTTGGTTGAGACCCCTGCCACATGGATGGCAAGGAGATCTGCCTCCAACCAGCTGACGAAGGTCCAGATCCGGAGCGCCTCCTTGCATAGCAGACGGGAGTGCATGCTGCCCTGTTTGTTGAGGTAGTACATGCTCGTGGTATTGTCCGTCTGGACTTGAACCACTTGACCCCGGAGCTGAGGAGCAAAAGCTGACAGTGCCAGTCTGACTGCTCTGATCTCCAACAGGGTGATGTGGCAACGGGATTCCTCGAGGGTCCAGAACCCATGGGCTCTGTGGTCCCCCATGTGGGCTCCCCAGCCCATGAGAGAGGCATCGGTTGTGAGGACGACCATCGGCTTGAGGCGGACAAATGGGATCTCTTCCCGCAGATGACTCAGGACGGTCCACCATTGGAGAGCATCCCATATCCTCTGGGCGACAGTGACCAGCTGGTCGAAAAGACCCTGACGCTGAGACCACTGAGCGGCCAGCTCCCACTGAAGGGGGCGCATGTGCAATCTGGCCCAACGGACCACTGAGGTGCATGCCACCATGTAACCCAGAAGGCGCAGGAAGTCCCGGGCAGGGCGCAAGTGCCCAACCACAAATGACTGGGCAAACGAGGAAAGAACCTCCGTCCTGTCCGCCGGAAGCTGAGCTCTGGCTAGACGAGAGTCAAGCTCTGCCCCGATAAAGCCCGTCACCTGAAAGGGCACGAGTTCTGACTTGGCCTCGTTGATCAGGAGGCCTAGATGGGAACAGGTTCGGAGGGTCAGGTCCCTGGACCTCTCCACCTCCTGCAGGGAGGAACCCGCCAGGAGCCAATCGTCGAGGTAGGGGTATATACGAACCCCTTGACGCCGTAGATGGGCTGCCACCACTGCAATGCATTTGGTGAAGACTCGTGGGGCCGATGACAGACAGAACGGCATGGCTCGGAACTCGTACAGGGTCCCTTCGACTCTGAAGTGGAGGAACCGCTGGTGGGACGGATAGATTGGGACGTGAAAGAACGTGTTCTGTAGATCCAGTGAGCAGAACCACATGTTTTGCTCCAGAGATGGTATGATCTGGTTCAGAGTTACCATCCAGAAGGTGCGAGACCTGAGATATTGATTCAGGTCGTGAAGATCTAGGATGGGGCGCCAACCCCCCATCCGCTTGGGCACCAGGAAATACCTGGACACGAAGCCTGGGTCTGTAGGAGGATCCGGCACTGGAGCTACCGCCTCCTTGCGGAGGAGCTGAGCAATGTCCTCCTGAAGGGCTGAATGAGCGCCAACTGAGATCCTTTCCTCCCGTGAGGCACGGGCTCAGCTGGGGGGGTACTGCCCGAACTCTAGAGGCAGTCTCTGACCGACCACTTCCAGAACCTACCTATCCGAGAAGTGATACCAGACCAGGCAGAAAGAAAGTGGCGAAGCCGGCCCCCCACGGGAGGACCCAGAACTGGTATGACAGGTGTAGGGGAGGCCACCCCTGACCCGTCACTGTGCAGGCTTGGAGGAGGAGGCTCCTGGACCAGCACCTCGGCCTGCTTTGCGGGGCTGTTGGGGACCCTGCTTGGGCCTAAGCCCCAAGCTTGAGCCTGCTGTTGCTGCTGATCTCCCTGGAAGGAGGGCTGTCTAACTGCAGGGGAAGAGTGCCGAAAGGACTTCTTCTTGCGCTTCTGCTGGTTCTTGCCCGAAGAACCCTTAGCAGAGGTGGCATCTAAGGTGGCATTAGACTGCTCAATGCGCTGGAGATGACCTGCCACTCCTGGACCGAAAAGGTCGGTGCCAAGGAAGGGCACGTCAGCTAGCTTGTGCTGAGTATCCGCTGGAAAGGAGAATAACCTCAGCCAGGCCCTGCGGCGAGTGGCCACTGCGGCAGCTAGTGAACGGGCACAGGAACCTCCAATGTCCAGAGCCGTCTGGAGCTGCTGTTTAGCAACAGCACGGCCCTGGTCACAGACCTGCTTGACAGTCTGCATGTCTGCTGGGAGATGAGGGAGGACTCCCCAGTAGGGCGTGAGAGAAGTGTGCCATAATCACTGCCGTGCTGGCCTGACGAAGGCCCAGGGATGATGCCGCATAGACTTTCCAGGCAGAGTGGTCCATATTTTTGTACTCCTTGTCCAGAGGGCGGTCAGTATCCACAGAGCTGCCCATGTGCCAAAACACTGAGGTAGTCACAGCTCTCGGCCTAGGGATGCTCAGTGAAGCCTGCCAAGGACCCCATGGGCACCGCGTACTTGCGAGCCATACGGGCAGACAGAGCTGGGCAAGAGGCAGGGCGCTGCCAAAGCTCAAGGGCCGGGCCAACAATGGCTTGGCCACTGGAAAAGCCTCTGTCGGGGTATCCCCCCTCTTAAGAATATCCGTGAGAGGATATTCCGCCTTCTTTTGTATAGGCTGCAAAGGCATACCCGTGGACTCAGCAATGAGTCGAAGGATGCCCTGGAAGAAGAAGGACCTTCCTCCAGGCCTGTCACCAACAGCTCATCATCGGGGTGTGAGTGAAGGCCAGTAGTATCCGAGTCCGAGGAGTCAGGATACAGGGATCTCCCACTTATGCCCCCTTCGATGCACCAGGGACGATCAGGAGGAACAGTTATGGACAACCTATGGGGCAAGCTCGTAGTTGTCCGATCCTCCTTAAAGGAAGCCCCTCCCTGAGGCCGTTTAGGCGGTGGTTCCACCAAAACTGGTGGGGAGACCATAACAGGCCGACCAGAAATGCGTGCTGGTCCCACCGGAGGGAGAACTGGAGTCCTCAGTACCGAAGGAGTCGGTGTCGGCCGAAGAGGCTGGGCCCAAGTAATGGCTGGTACAGATGGAGTGGACGGCTTTTGACTGGTCAAAAGTAGCTGCTGCCACATGAGGTCTCATAACGTCGACGGAGCTTCCGTCTAAGTCTCTCCTCGTCTGAGGAGGATGAGGAACAGTGGTGGCGCCTCTTCAGGGAGTGTTGCCAGCCTTTTGGCTTACCCGACCGTGGGTCCTACTCTCGATTGAGACTGGCGTCGGCTCTGTCAATCGGGAGAAGCCGGATCCGGCGAAAACCAAGGTTCTGGCTCTTGTCCCTCGATCGGGATACCCAAAGGATGGGTCTCCTCGTCGGGGAAGGAGAGGATGGGAGTCCTCTCCAAGGAGTCGTCGACAGGCGTCGACGACAACAGCTAGATCGGGTTGAGAGAAATCTCGCCCGGTTCTGTCGTATCCTTGGCTTCAGTGCCTTGGCCTGATGGAAGGTCCAAGAAGCCGGAAGCCGAGGAAGCGATCTCGACAGAGGCCGAGACCGCCTGATCCTGAGTATCGGACGGCTCTCGGTCCCAGGAATGTCTTCTTTGGCTGGAAGAAGAAGAAGAAGATTTGGGTCCTTGTCCTTTTTCTTGGAGCGGGAGGAGTGCCAGCCCGAATGCGCCTCAATCTTGGCAGGGAGAGACTGGCACAACTCCCGAAAGGACTCTGTGAAGGTGGAGCCCACGTTGAGTGGGACGAAAAAACTTCGGTTGGCCAAAGCTTGGGCAGCTTCCTCCTCGAAAGCCGCCATCTGTTCAAGCTGCTTGGCGGATCCCGTGGCCTCGGAAACCGCCCACCTGGCCTCCTTCAATTTCACCGGTGGATTACTAGCGTCACCCCAGCTTAAGGCGCGTTTGCGGTCCTCTGGGGCGGTGGGATGGAAGGCCAGAGCAGATGGTGCAAGCCGGTATCGTGCACGCGCCACAAGGCGATAAGCATGCGAGAGGTGGGGATCGGTGCGAGGCGTTTTCTGTCCGCAGAGACACAGGCCCGAAACCGGGGCGACTGTCCTCCATATCCAAAGCGTTCGGATCATCGAAGTAACTTAACGAGTTTTAGAGAGAGTAAATGCGGCGAAAAACCGTTGATGAGACTCCAGGGCCTACGGTACTTGAAATGTAGCACGAGGGAACCTGTATCTTCCAGCGGAAAGGAAGATCTGGCGTCATGGGGCAGAGCCGAGGTATATACCACCCGGGTGGGTGGGAGGAGCCAGCTTGAAGACTTCCGGCAAGATTTAAAGGGGAAAGGGACAATGCCAGACAGTGTGGATGAACAACATATCCACACTCCTAGAAACACTGCTCTGAGTTCCAAGAGATTGATATGAAGCAGAGATTCCTGAGGTGACCACAGTCCCTGGGTGGTAAGATCCCCCAAATGGGCTCCCCAGCCCAGCAGGGAAGCATCTGTGGTGAGTATCACTGAATGAGACTGAGTGACAAATGGAACCCTTTGTCTCAAATTGTCCTGATCCTGCCACCTTTGCAAGGCTTGGATCAGGGTTCGAGTCATTGGGATTAGTTTGGTAAGGGAATCCTTTCTTTGGGACCAAAAGGCTCTTAAGTGGAACTGAATGTCCCTCATTTGGAATCTTGCTCCCTGGACCACTGCTGTGGAGGCTGCCATGTGGCCCAGTAGCTGAAGGAAATGCCTTGCTGGTCAAAATACCTGAAGGGTGAATGAAGAGGCCAGTTCCATAAGGGTCCTTGCCCTTTCCAAGGGAAGGAAGGCTCTTGTCTTTACCGTATCCAGTTCTGCACCTATGAAGGTGAGGAGCTGCACTGGTTCGAGAACTGACTTTGGTAGGTTGAGAAGGAATCCTAAAGAAGTGAGCACTTGCTGGGTCACTTGCAGATGTGACTTGACTTGGTCTGGAGACTGACCTACTATAAGCCAGTTGTCCAGGTATGGGAAAACGGAAATCTTTTGTCTTCTTAGGAAGGCAACAACTACTGCCAGGCACTTTGTGAAGACCCTTGGGGCTGATGTTAGGCCAAAGGGCATTGCTCTGAATTGATAGTGGCCTGAGGGCAACTCGAACCTGAGGTACTTTCTGTGGGAGCACCTGATAGGAATGTGAAAGTAGGCATCTTTGAGGTCCAGGGAGGCTAGCCAGTCCCCTGGCCTTAGAGAGGGAAGGATAATTCCCAGAGTTACCATTTTGAATTTTGGCTTTAACAGATATTTGTTCAGATGTCTTAGGTCCAGGATGGGTCGCCACACTCCTGTCTTCTTTGGTGTTAGGAAGTACCTGGAGTACAATCCTTTGCCCCTGTGTAGGGTGGGAACTCTCTCTATAGCTCTCAGAGCTAGGAGAGAAGAAACCTCTGCCTCTGGGGTAAGGGTCTCCGAGAGATTTGCAGGTGGAAAAGATCTGGCTCTCATCTTGGGAAATTTTTTGAAGCAGAGAACCAGTCCCTGGCTTACTATTTCCAGGACCCACTTGTCTGATGTAAGAGACATCCAGTCCTGGACAAAGTAAGCCAGCCTGCCCCCTACTGGTATAGGAGAATCGACCCGGGCAGACCCATCAGGGTGTCTGCTTGGCAGGGGCTTCAGGCTGAGGGGTGGATGCAGGCCTGCTCATCCCCCTTCTGCCTCTCCCTCTAAAGAACCCCCTCTGCGAAAAGGAAGAAGAGGAGGAGGCCCGAGCTTGGTAGAAAGGCCTGCCCCTGCCCCTGGACTGCTGCCTTTGAGGAGTTGCTTTCCTTTCTCTTTGGCCTGAGCACTCCTGTAAGTGGTCCTGTATTCGTCCATTTTCTTCATGTAATTCTCTGTCTGCTCCCCAAACAGAGAATTACCAACTACAGGAAAATCCATGGCCTTAGCCTGGGTATCCTGTGAGAGGCTAGTACACCTGAGCCAAGCCATTCTCCAAAGAGCTACAGATGTAGCCATGATACTTGATGACACATCATTGGAGTCCACAGCAGCATGAAACTGTACTTTCGATGCCTCAATCCCATCTGCAGCCACCTGCTCCAGCTCCTTGGCAAGCTGGGTGGGAGCCTGTTTAGCCAGTGCCAGTACAGTGTTCCACCTGGACTTCTGGTACCTGGCTGTATAGGCCATATAGTTAGCCTGCCTGAGTCCCAAAGATGCTGCCATGTATTGTTTCTTTGCCATGGCATCAATCTTCCTGGGTCCTTGTCTGGGGTGTGATGCCAAGGAATGTTTGCTTATCACAGGCAGCAGCCTGTACAACCCCAACATGGCTGCATTGCTGAAAAAGGAACTCCGTGTCTGAGCCTGAGAGAGTGTACCTCTTGTCCATTCATCTGTCTACAGGAGGTATAGAATTAGGAGACTTAAGAATTTTTTGTGTCCGTTTCCCAAAAGATTTGTGGAGGGGAACAGACAGTCTCCTGGACTCTGGGATGTCCATCATCTCAACATAATCAGGCTCTTCCTGATCCTCTACTGCTTCCTCCACAGGAAGCTGGAGGGTATCAGCCACCTTTCTGTAGAACATGTAGTGTGAAGGGGACTCAGAAAGCCTAGGAGGAGAAACGCCTGAAGGTCTGTCTGGGGAGATGTCTGGGTCAACAGGCACATCCAGACTTTCACCATCACCATAATCATCCTCATACTCTCCCTCCTCCTCAAACTCCGGTTCATAAAATTCTTCCAAAGTATAATCTGGAATCGGGGGAACCGACCGAACTGAGCCCTGCCAGATGGTGCCGGTTCGGTCGGAACCGAACTAAGCGACTGCACAATCCTAATTGCCTTGGCTATCTCATCGGCGGTCGGAGTATGAGATTCTGGGTCCGAACGGTCGGTTGTCTTTTTCTTTTTAGCCGGAACCGATTCCTCAGAATCGGCTCTCCTTTGCTCAAAAGTATCGCCTGGTCGAGGGCACTCCTTCTGGTTGATTAGGAACCGAACCGGGTGCAAGCCTCCAGGTCAGCGGACTTCTCGGCCTCCCTTTCCCTCAGTCTACCTAATCTCCTTTCTAGGGTAGATTTGGGAAAATTTTTGCAAATTTGGCAGTCTGAATCGAGGTGGTCAAACCCCAGACAATAAACACAGGTGGTGTGGGGATCAGCCTTAGCAAAGACCACTCCACACACACACTGCAGTGTTGAAACCCAGTGGGCCCGTTTTTTTTCTTGGGTTTATCAGACATGGCCAACCTAACCAAAAACTTACCCTTTTTTCGGCAATCCGCCAGGCAAGACTCCCTTATCGTTTCCTGACCGTGTCATGGGTCTTGGAAAAAAATGTACTTAAAACTCGTTTTTTTTCAAAACGTCTGGGACCGGTAACCACACTAAAGTAAAGCACAAGTTTTACCTCAAGGTGATCGGTTCAGCCGAACCGATCCACAGTTACTAAGTTTCACACAGAAAACAGAACAAAACCTATCTAGTACTCATGGCACCACAGACAGAGACTTGAACCGACTATCGGAAACAACAATTCGGTAAAACTGACCGAAAACCGACACTTCAACCGACTTTTGAACCGAGCAGCAGGAGAAATCTCCGCGACTGTTCAGTGAGGCGGAGTAAAGAATCTGACGGTTGCAGTTTGAACAACAACAGACAGGGGTTTCAACCAAGCTCGTGATGAACGTTCTATGCAAGGCATAGAAAAGTTAACCCTTTGTTCTCCAGGGCAGTTGAAAGGCAGGACCTAACTGCAATAGTCAGAATACAGCAAGACTTCATGTTGTTTGAAACCTGCTTTCTCATGCCGTCTCCCCTTCCCTGGAATCAGCTACCCTCCTCTGTTAAGTCTCTCTCCCTCCCTCAGACGCCAATTAAAAACTTCTCCTTCCTCTACCATATTCCTGCTAACCCTGTTCCTGAACTCTTCCTTACCTTTCCAGACCACGCCTCTCAGCACTGGTTCAGCATCCCATCATTGGTGTCCCCCAGCACTTTTTGAATTCACCTTATCTACACATATGTTTTTGATTTTGCATACTATTTATTAGTCAACGTGTTGTAATTCTTTGGCAATACTGTCCGTACTGCACCCGACTTATACACTTTATGTCTTTTTATTTATTCTTGTTATTATCACTATCAGATTTGTTTGTATTCCTTTGCATCTCTGCTCTCCCCTTCCTTTTTCCTCAGGTCTCACCTGGAAACAAGCCTTGACTCAGTGTGCCTCTCCTGGCCACGAACTATCAAATAATAAATAATTATGTAAGTAAATAAAATCCTCAAGAGGGAAGAATTTTGGATTGCATATTGTATATCTGGGGGCACACCTAAACTGTGATTTGGATTTGGTCTCTTTCTTAAAATAATCAGCAGCATTTTTTCATTTGGTTGCTCCTCCTCATTTTTGGAGTGAGGTTACATTTTATTCAATAGTTTTCAATATGCACTATGTTACCTATTTATAGCAGAGGGGAAGACAGGGCTTACTCAACACTAGGACTTTCAACAACTGGATGATGGCATGCTACAGGGAAAAGGGTCTGGGCTACATTTGGGACTGGGGGTCAACCTGGGAGGATGTGGGCTTCTATAAGGCTGACGGCCTGCATCTTTCCAGGAGGAGGATCACAGTCCTTAATGTGAGCCCTCCTCCCCAAAAAAATTTTGTTTATTCTCCTTTGGCCTCGGGCTAGGTCCTCTTTATTTATTTAATGAAGTGTTTCACCAAGAAAAGCACACTGAACAAGCTGCTCGTCTCACAGTGCGTTCTGGGGTAAGGGGTGATGGGAGAGATATAACTGATGATGTACAAACACAAACCAGAAACCATCTACGACAATGATGAAAATAAGGTACATTACATTATGAACACGCAGGTAGAACTTAAGGAAGCAAGTTTGTGAGAACATGCTAGAGAGGTCTGATTATATAGCAGGAAAAAAACAGTACTTAGGAATAAATTTGCAGAAGTCCTTACATTTCACTATACAGTAAGTGCTGTAATAGCATCCAATGTAACTACAGAGGCTCATGCGCCGATAATGGCTAGGAGCTGGGCAAGCTCAAAAGGAGCAGAAACAATCAGAGGGGTAGTTGTGAAGTGCTGTAGTTAAAGAGGAGGGCAAGGACAAGTGGTGAATCTGTTTTGGTAGCGAGTTCCACATTTAAGGGAAGCGGTAGGAGAAGGCAGATTGGCCTACAGTGGTGAGGCGTCGAGGGACTACCAGAGTTCTGTAGTCATGAGATCTGAGTGAGTGGGCAGGTGGAGGTGGGATAGCGAGGGAGGAAGAAAGATATGTTGGGAGTGAGCCAAGTGCCTGTTCACAAGAGAGGGCAATGCCAGGGAGTGGCAGAGTTGACAGTGATGGGTGAGAAAAGGAGAGTCAAGAGCAATGCGACAGAAAGAGTTGAAAAGGGTATTCAATCTGGCTAAGGAAGTTGTGGGAGCGGCACTGTATACTACGTCACAGTAGTCGAAGATAGGTAGCCCAAGCAAGATACCCTCCCTTCTAAGTTTCTACTGCAACAACTCCTGGCCGTTGCACCCACCTGCGACACACCTCTGTGCTGCCACACACCCCCCCCCGGGCTAGGTATGCCTTCAGACACTTTGGCGTTTCTTCCCCGCAGTTATATGGCCACCCGTGGAGTAGGTGAAGATGCAGGTCTGTTCCAGGACTGTCACAGTTAATATCTGGTGTGGGAGTGAGTCATCAGTGGTGCCTCATCTGCCTGGCATTGTGCTTGCCACCCACCCCATGAACAGCAGGACTAGCTACCCAGGGATGCTTGGTGCAGCCATCCCATGGGCACGTTACAATGTTGCACCAGGTCTCGACACTGTTCCAGCTTGTAGGTTTGGTGGAGGCAGTCCTGAATTTCCATTTTGACCCCCCACCCTGCTGCCAGTCTTCTGCTGCCTTTGGTCTGGGACCACTGATTGCTACTACCTGGAGCTGCTAAATCCACTAACTGGGTGGCTTGGAGGGTGGGACAGTTTAGTAAGGTGTATTCTTTTGAACTCTCCACACCTGTATGTTTCACTGCAGCTGCACCGGGACTTTTGGTGCTGTTCCAGCTTACAGGGTTAGTGGAGGCAGCCTGAATTCCCATCTTGATTCCCCCTTCCTCACCCCCCACCCCCTGCCAGCCTTCTGCCTCCGGTCTGGGACCCCCCCCCCCCGACTGCTACTACGTGGAGCTCATAAATTCACCAAGTCGGGTGGCTTGAAGGGTGAGACAGTTCTCCTCTCTTCTTCTGTGCACCACTGCAAGAGGTCTTTCTGCACAGCGGCCCTTTCGCACATAGGACTGCTGCACTAAGGACATCAAGCAGTCTGCCTGGAGTCAGCCATGGGCTGGCCGTCAGCCACCCGTGCTGCACCCCTGATTTCCCACCTGTTTGCTCTCTTCGCCCTGGGACTGGATGACAAACTATTAGTACAACTATGTTATAAGGTGATGGTATCTTCCTTGTTGTTGCCATTATGCACCCTCAAGTGTACCTTTCCTAGCTTATGCATTGTACAGGTTCAGTACTCCCAATATTCTATTTTGTTGTTTGTTTATCTGCTCGCCTTCGCTGGCAGTATACAGCAGTTTCCTTATTACCACATTTATACTACACAATCAGCCTTAAGTCCTTGTTTGATCTTTGCTCCAGCTGCTTAATTACCTTGTAAAGTGTGTTGCCCTTTCAATTTAGCCACTTTTTTTGCTGCACCTAGAAAGTACTATCTGGGTGCTCCCACTTTTGAAACGTTGTTTTTGTTTTCGGTGCTCCTAATTTAACTAGCGGAATTTCTGCTCTGTATTTGAGCAGTGGATCAGAGCAGGGGGAAGAGGGAGGAAAGCGCAAGGAGAAGGACCAGTTGGAAGGAAGGGCAAGGAGAAGGACCAGAAGTACAAGGAGGATACAGTAAAGGGAGCTGAGGGTTTAGGCCAGGGGAGCACTACAAGCAAGAAGGGACTAGACGGAGACAGGAAGGAAGGGAGGACGAGCCAGACTAGTTTACAGGATGGGGGAGAAGGACCAGTCACGAGCAGTGAGGGGGGAGTTAGCAAGGTACAGAAGGATACTCGGGAGGAGGAGAGGCATAGGATCGGAGGGGAGGGGGTGGCCAAGGTAAATAGGGAGGAGGCGGCATGTGGCACCCAGATAGGGGGAGGAACAAGGAGCCAGCTGGGTGGAGGGGCCAGTAGAAAGGATGAGGGACATGGAAGGGGGGAAATGGAGGAAAAGGAGTGGTCAGAGTGCTCCTGTTGGGGGATTCTATGATCAGGGGTATCAAATGGGATAGGAAGGGAGAAGCCTGCCCGGTTAGAACAAAATGCTTCCCTGGACTAACGGTGCACAGGGCCAAACACGAGGTTTATCAGCTGGCAAAGGATTGTGGGGGTTCCCCGGACATACTGTACTGATCCACCTGGGTACAAATGACATTGAGGGAAATAGGGAGCTAGAGATACAGGCAAGGTTCAGGGAGCTTGCCAGGGCCTGTCATGACATAGGATGCACAATTTCCTTCTCGGAAATCCTGCCAGTGCCAAGGGCTAGTGAGGAACACAAAAGGAAGATTAGGGAGATAAACCAGTGGCTCAGGGAGTGGTGTGAGGGCAGAGGGTATGGGTTGATGGGGACCTGGGAGGATAAGGAGCTGTATGCTAGAGATAGGCTCCATCTCAATTTGGAGGGGGGAGGAATCCTTAAGTTGAAAATAGAGGGGTTCATTGGTGAAAAGTGGGGTTTAAACTTGTGAAGGGGAGGGGTGGGAGAAAAGGCTGTCGAGGGGGGTCCGATAAAGGAGGGACTCTGTCTCCACCCCCCATGGGGAGCTGGACGAATGCGGGAAAAGGCCGACTGGTAAAGTGCAGACCAGGGGAAAACGGAATCCCCATGGGAACACGTGCAGTGGAAATGGAAGTATAGGGAAAGGGTGGAAGGCAGTCCTGCTAAATGTCAGGAGCTTGGGCAATAAAATGCCTGAGCTCCAGGCGATGCTAACTGAGAGAGCGGTGGATATGGCAGCGGTCACTGAGACCTGGGTCACCGCAGGGCACGACTGGGACCTGAACCTGGAGGGTTACACTATGTTCAGGAAGGACAGGGGGAAGGGGAGGAGAGGTAGCAATAATAGTCAAAAACTGCATTGGCATAGGAGGAGTAGAGGAGGCAGAGGGAACAGTGAAGGCGATTTGGGTCACCTTGATAACAAGGGGGGGGGCAAGAGAGTAAAATTAGGAGTGGTGTATAGACCCCCTGCACTGGCGGAGGAGCTGGAGGAGAGTCTGGGGGCAGATGTTGGGAGACACTGCAGATTGGGCAGGGGAAGGGTGGTGGTGTTGGGGGACTTAAACATGCCAGGAGCAGACTGGGAGACTATGACATCCTCAGTGGCCAGGAACAGGAGGTTGTTGGATGTCTTTCAAGACACGTCAGAATTCAAGCAGGTGGGGAACCGACCAGGGAGGTGCGGGTACTGGATGTGGTTCTGGCAGACAGTGACCAGATTGGGGGCCTGGAGGTAAGGGACCCATTGGCGGGGAGTGACCATGCCACGGTCTGGTTCTGCCTGGACCCAGAAGGGGTAGAAGGCTGCACAAAGACGGAGGTAATGGACTTCAGAGGGATGGATTTTAAGGAAATGGGAAGGATCCTTAAGGAGCATTTGGATGTGATTGGGTCAGGCATGGACGCTGACAGTAGGTGGGCAATCATCAGGAGAGGGGTGCAGGATGCTACCAGCACCTGTGCAAGAGTAAGACGAAAATGCAGTAGGGCCCGAAAACCCTGCTGGTGGACCACGGAGGTCCAGGAGGTGGTGCAGGGAAAGAAGGCAGCCTATAGGCAATTCAAGTGCTCAAAGAGTGAAAGGGATCGAGGGAGTACTGAGCTGATGGCTAGAAGGGCCACTAGGGTGGTGAGGGCGGCTAAGGCAAGGAAGGAGCAGAACCTGGCCAGGGAAATTAGGAGAGGGAACAAGGGGTTCTTTAGATACATTGGGGAAAAAATGAAGGGTGAAGGGGCAGATTAGCAGGATTAAAACGGGAGAGATGGGCACAAGACCCGGGGGAGCAGGCTGAGGTACTAAATGAGTACTTCACCTCAGTTTTCACCAAGGAAAATGGGGGTGCTGCATCATACATGGGAGGAGACAGTGATACTGAGGAGGGGGGGACCCTTACCGATCGGCGGATCTGGGGAGAGGGGGAGGCATACTGGCAGGAGGGGGGGAAGACTAAGCAAGCAGAAGAGGTGGAAATCACAGCAGAGAGAGTGAGGGAAGCCCTCAGGTCCCTTAAGACGGAGAAAGCACCGGGGCCGGATAAATTACATCCCAGAGTGCTGAAGGAACTGGCGGATGTCCTAGCGAAACCCCTGGTGGAGCTTTTCACCATCTCTCTGAGGACAGGGTGGGTGCCCCAGGACTGGAAGGTGGCACATATAGTGCCTATCCACAAGGGAGGATCAAGGGAGGTGGCAGAGAACTACAGGCCTGTCAGCCTGATATCGGTGGTAGGTAAGGTAATGAAGGGCATTGTCAAGAGAGGCTGGGGGGGGGCCTGGAAAGTCAGGGTGCCCGGACAATAGACAGCATGGATTCATCCCGGGGAAATCGTGTCAGACAAACCTTGTGGAGTTCTATGACTAGGTGACAAGTGCCTTGGACCTGGGTAGACCAGTGGACGTCCTCTTTCTAGACTTCAGCAAGGCATTTGACTCTGTTCCTCATGAGGGTCTGTTGGATAAGCTGGGAGAAATGGGGCTGAAAAACCAGATGATCAGATGGATAGGCAATTGGCTCCAGGACCGGACCCAGAGGGTGGTAGTTGGCAGGATAGTCTCACCCCCAAGGAGGGTCATTAGAGGGGTCCCATAGGGATCAGTCCTTAGGCCCCTCCTGTTCAACGCCTATGTCTCTGACATAAGGACAGGTATCAGGAGCGAGATGAGTCTCTTTGCGGATGACTCAAAACTGGGGGAGGTGGTGGATGGGGAGGGGAGGGTGGCCCTACAGGGGGACCTGGAGGCTCTAGAAAGATGGTCTAGAAAGTGGAAGCTGAGGTTCAATGCAGGGAAATGCAAGGTACAGCACCTGGGGGCCAGAAATCCGGGCCAAGTGTACACCCGGGGGGGGGGTATGCTACAAGCCTCGATGGCTGAGAGGGACCTGGGGGTGGTGGTGGTGGATGTCAAGATGAACAACTTGGAGACTTGTAGGAGGGCAGAAGCCAAGGCCAACAGGATGCTGGGATGCATCGCTAGGGGGATCACCTCCAGAAGGAGGGAAGTGATACTCCCTCTGTATAACTGCCTGGTGAGGCCGCACCTCGAGTACTGCGTGCAGTTTTGAAGGCCACACTTAAAGAGGGATATTAAACTCCTGGAGAGGGTCCAAGGAGGGCAACCAAAATGATTTGGGGCCTGGGGGACAGGACCTATGGGGAGAGGCTTGAAGAGCTAAATATGTACACACTGGAAGAGAGAAGGGCCCGGGGGGACATGATAGAGGTATTCAGGTACATGAAGGGGGTAAATAGGGGAGGAGCAGTCAGGGTGCTTCAAAGGAAGGAGGAGGGGCAACTAGAGGGCATGGGTGGAAGCTGGAGGGGGAAGACTCAGAGGAGAAAGGAGGAGGTGCTACTTCACTGAGAGGGTGGTGGAGCCATGGAATGCGCTGCCCAGGGGGCTGGTGGAGGCAGAGATGGTGGAGGGTTCAAGAGGGGGTGGGACAGGTACAGGGGTAGGGTTCTGGAAGCAAAATACAATGCAGCGAGAATATCCGGAACTGGGAAGAGAGAAGCCAGAGAGAGGCAGAGAAGGCAGCAAGGTCAGCTCCCAGGAGTTGGGGGCTGACCAACACACGAGCAGACGCGTAAGACCATTAGGCCTATTCTGCTGGCATTTTAGTATGTTAGTATGATAGTCTGCCTTACTTTTGCTTAGTTAGTTACCAAGTACTCTGTGGTATACATCTGTGCTCACCGGTTTACTGCTTGCATTTCAGTAACTCAACTTGCCTATTACCAGGTGTTAGGTATTGCCGTCAGCTACTCGTCTTGTGCAACAAATTTTATTCTACAACAGCATCAAAAATACTGGCTCCCGACTGGCTGGCTGGCACGATTTACAATGTGTAAATTGTGCCATCATCACTCTGTAAAGAGTGCCAGCAAGTCAGTCACCACCCGCACCCTGAATCACTCCGATGCCTGTAGATCAAATGAACTGATTGCCATATTGTTACCATTGGTAAAAAAGGATGCAGTAACTTTAAAACAGCAAAATGAGTTCCTCCTTTCAAATATATGACCAGAATGAATTGGAACATATTTTTTTCCAACATTCCAGACACAGAAATGGAAGAGGCAATAACACAAAATGTACCAGGAAATTTACCTCTGCCTCAGCCCAAACTGAGCAGGATAAAAGCCGTGATAGCTCCAATATGGGTAGTATTCCCTCTACCAGCCGGCCGACAGTCACTTCAACCCCACCTCCAGAAGACGTCACCCACGCTGCTCCTCACATACAGTTGTTTACAATATTTGTTCTGCAACCATAGCACATTGTCATTCTAAGCAGTTATTTTGATGTTGCTTATATGTTCTTACCCAATTCTAAACAATTCTTCTGAATCTTACCAACTTCATTTAAGAACTGCTTAGTTAAGTGGAAGAATGCTATTCCTCGTATATATAAAAAACCCCATAAAAATAAATACTTTCAAATGAAAATGCTTCCAATCAGAATATTTTCAATTGTAGAATAGCAATATCCCTCACTCGGCCTACGGCCTTGTGACCAAACCACCGGGTGTGGGTAAATCCTGGCATCACCCACACCCTCTTGTGGTATATTGCTTAATTATAACTGAGGATCGTAAATAGAGGAATCTGATTGGCCCAGAGCTCTTTGAAGCCGTGATGATATTGGGCTACATAATCACAGCTTCAAAAAAGTTCCAGCGCCACCAGCCTCCTTGCTGTCTACTGTCTGAGAACTATTTTTCCAAAATGTACTCCTACACCACCCAAAAACTCATTCATAAAACGTTTTAAAACCTGTTCCTTTTATTTATGAAACTCAGTTCATAATAGCAGTACGTCACTCCAGGGTGTGGTATATCATGGGATATCGTCACTTCTCGGGTGGTTGGATGGACTTGGCCTGCGACCTCGTGCCCAACCACCCGAGGCATGACGATATCCCATGATATACCACACCCTGTCGTGCCTTTGCTTAATTGTAACATGGCTCTAAAAAAGAGACTAAAATAACTAACGTGGATTGGATAAACAGGAACAGGTGACCATTAAGCAACCATGGATGAATTCCACAGCAGAATCATGGTTGCTCCTCAACAAACCATGCTTGCTCTTGTAATTCTGCCATTCACCACCAGAACTCAAATCTCCTGTGCACGTAAATATATACATTTTCCATCACGCACAGCAGCCAAACAGCAGAAAAACAGACAATTCTACAGTTCACAAAAATAAGTCAGCCAAAATCAACATACTCTGAAATGTTGATCACATCTGCATGCAATCAGCAACTGAATCACTGTACACCGTTTGAATCACCATATTAAAAGGAAAATCAGCTTATTCCAGCACAACAGAATTGTACGTTCCAACTACCTGTGTTTGTCTCTGTCAGTGTTTTATTGTACTTGCTAATATAAGATGTCATGTTACAATCTCTTATCAAGCATAACTCCCTGTTTCTGCACTTGCCGTGTTACAAGCGCATTAATCCACTCCACAGCATGGTGCTACTGTAAAATTAATCCATGTCTGGTTTGTTGGAGGCACGAGGCCACCCCGGTATTGATTAATTCTACAGTAGGACCATGCTGTGTTGTGGATTAATGCTTAAATACTGCTGCATAGTTGTTCATCGCCTACACTGGTGTATTGTTAACTGCTGTGTTCTGTTTTGCTTTTGTGCACTGCTCGTATTAACTGTGGATACTGTTTTGCCATTTTTTGCCTTGCCTCTCTACTCCTGCCACAATGTCCCATGCTGTTCTCTTCCTGTTCCATTTCCTTTTTTTCCTCCTTCCCTCTTCTCCCCCACCACCCTAACCAACTTTCCTTCCCGGTCTTCCATCTTCTTCATCCACCCTCCCCTGTCCCTACCCTTCTCACCTTCTTCCTCTCTATACACCCAGGTCTTCTGCCTTCCCCTTTCCTCAGCCTAGAGTTTTGCCACAGTGCACTCCTTTTCCCTCTCTGTCCCTCTTCACCCTGCTCTCCAACCCACTCAAAGGGCAGGAAGCCCCACTACATCATTCTCCTACTACTCCTCCTGTTTGGCAACGTGGAGCCCAGTCCTGGTCCCCCTACTTCCTCCTCCATTGCCCAAGGTCTCAGCATCTTACAACTAAATGTTAAGAACCTGGGGGGCGTGGCCAACAGCTGAACTGAATGGACGTGTAAACGACAGGCTCCCGACAGTAACCCCTAAAATCCTGTATTAATCCGTTTAGCTCTGCACGGTGCTGTTAAGATCGGAATTATTACTTACTGGTGGCTTTCCGGTTACGGTAAATCAGGCGGGCGTGGTGTATTTGTGCGTTTGAATGACTTGTTTCCACTCACTTGGGCCGGGCCCACGAACTGCGCAGCAGCGACCTCGATTGACTACGCACACTATGCAGGCCTCTACAACGTCCCCCCAGATGGCAATAGAAGGCAGCCTAGTAGAAATTAGGCAAATGTTTGCAGAAATCCTGCATCGTATAGAGGGAGTGGATGTGGCCACTAGAAAAAATACAGAAGATATTGTGGACCTGTTGCAAAGGGCCACGGTTCACGAGCACAGGATTACCGAGGTGGAGGATGGCTGGCATAAATCCGGGGCTAAACTGCAAGAGCATGGGCAGATGATTCAGCACCTGTGGGCCCGGGTGGAGGATTTGGAGAACCGCAGTCGCCGAAATAATCTGAGATTTGTGGGGTTCCCTGAAGGCTGTGAAGGGAGTGACACAATAGCCTTTCTCCAACGTGAGCTACCTATACTGTTGGGTTGTCAGGGCGATTCTCCGTGGGAGCTAGACAGGGCTCACAGATCCTTGGCCCCGAGGCCCGGGGTGTCCCCGAACTATAATAGCCCGTTTCCTCCGGTTTCAAGATCGTGACGGGTGACACACTTAGCTTGACAGAAGAAGGAAATAGCTTGGAGTGGCCACAAAATACAAATATTTGCTGACTACTCACTGGAGGTCACAAATAGGCGAAAGGCCTTCACAACAGCTCGGAGGGTGTGTGCTGAACTCGGCCTTGATTATTCTCTGTGATACCCTGCCTCCTTACGGATTGTGATTAATGGATCAGCACGGGTTTTTGATAATCCAGTACTAGCGGAGGACTTTATTGCTGCACAAGCACCTAAATTAAACTGGAGCAAATTGCGTCAATCCTACAGCCCAAGATCTTCTCCGGCTAAGCCGGCCCCAATGGACACCGCTGGACCCGTTTCTCTGAAGGAGGTGGCAGCTTCGACTTCTTTCTTGGAGGGGCAGACTGTGGCTCCCACCTGGCCTACCCTGCAAAAATCTCCAGAAAGTAAAAAGAAGAATAGAAGAAGGGCCAGGATTGAAGGAGGGCATGTGGACAAAACCCCGAGGCTTCGCTCTAGAAGTAGAAGCAGCAGCTGTAGCCCAGAGCAGAATCTTCCCCACGACTCCTTCGCCCCAGATATGAGTAATAACCAGTACAAAGTCCTGATGGATCTCCCTACCGAGGATATCCCCCGTGACCTTCCTCTTCCACCAAGGTCTCCCAGATCGGCCGGTTCAAAATCATCAGCAGTCAAACAACTCAGTTGGGCCGAAGGGGCAGATGACACATTAAGGGAGAATTCGGAGGCCCCAGTTGATGGACGGGCCTCGGAATTAACTGCAGACAACATGGATACTGATCGCTCCAACTACAGCAAATGGCTGATTATCACACCATATTGGTTTTCTTTTGAGTTCTGTAATGCTAGGTGACCCAGTGGATTATCAGACACTGCTATTGTTGGGGATCACCACTAAGCACTGAGTTAATGAGGACTTCCCATTAGAGGACAGGTCAGAGTGGCCCCTCGGCCCATATCGGTGCAGTTTTTACATTCTGCCTGACTGTCCCTGCTTACTCCAGGTACAGTCCCGAGGATCCTGGGCCGGTGCTGACTGGTATTTGGGTTTAACAGAGCCTAATAAGGGTTGCTCATGGCCTGTCTGTGGCTCTGTACATTGTACTTATATCGTAGTCACTAATATCATTATGAGGGCGGACCCGCTTTTTTTGTCTATAACTGTCCGCCTCATTTGACTGGAAGTCTCCGTTATGGCAGTGGATGTGTGGAATTTTTTTTTTTTTGTTGTTGTCTTCCTCCTTAAAGGGATTACTAAAATAGCCTTTTTTTTGGCTAGGATGGGTCCACGGGGCTACATACGCTCATGGACTTCCACTGGTGTCTGGGCTTGTTTTTGTATTATTGACCGAGCGTACAGTGGATGCTGGTCTTTTTGGGGTTACAAAGGTGCAATCAGGGTGTGGGGAGGGGGGTGGTTTGGGGTATTCTTGTAGGGTTGAACTGTTTGCAGTTAACAGGGATAGTACATGTTAATACATATCTTTGTCAGATTTTAATGTTGATGGTTGTTGTGTTTATATTACTATGGCAATCTCTCTAAAAGGGTGAAGGGGTATTCAGTCTAAGTTGGTTGGAAGGGGAAGAAGAAGGGGGGGGGCCCGCTCAGACCCACCATCTAGCGGTTTTGAGTGCAAACTCTTGCTAACATGTTTTATTCTAGGTCTGAATGGTGTATAAGTTAATATCATGGAATGTGAGGGACTCAACTCGCTATTAAACGAAAGAAGGTCTTAACCCACCTAAAAAGTTTGCTCCCATGGTAGTTTTCCTACAAGAGACTAAACTCCTCACTAATGAGGCTTCCAAGCTTAGCGAGCTTGAGTTACTTGAACAGCTTATAGTGTGGCCCTCACCAGTAAGAGGGGAGTATCTATACTTTTGCACCAAAATTTGGGATGGAAGGTGAAGGACTTTATACGGGATAAGGAAGGGAGATGGATTATTGCCGAAGTCGAAACCCTTGAAGGCCCTCTGATTTTGGCCAATATTTATGCCCCTAATCAAGATTGTCCTCAATTCTTTCATATAGTTAATCAGGCCATCCTGGATTTTAATAAAAAAAGAGCCCCAATACTACTAGGAGGGGATTTTAATCTAACATTGGATCACACCCTAGACAGAAGCAATAAATCCCCTGAGCCCCACCGACAGGACAAAGAAGCAGTGAAGAAACTTTTGTCTGAACTTGGGCTATTAGATGCCTGGAGGGCTCTGCACCCAGGAGACCATGATTACACTTATTTCTCCCCAACCTATGGTTCCTCTAGCAGAATAGACCTTTGGCTTGTATCCTCAGGGATATATGAGAGTGCTGGGGGCTTCTATTCACCCAATCTATGTATCCGATCATGCGCCACTTGAGTTAGTTCTTAAGAGGGGTTAGACTCCCAACACTCTCAGTCCTGGCGGCTAGACCCATTACTGCTAGAAGATAAAAAATTTTGTAACTGGTTTGGTCAGGCTGTAGCAGAATACTGGACTGATAATGATAATGGGGAGGTATCTGATTCAACCTTATGGGAGGCCTTTAAGCCACCATCCGTGGTAGGATAATAGCCTTTGCGGCAGCCAGGAGGCGTAGTCGGATGGCTACCCAGAGGACTTTGGAGAAGAAATTATATAACTTGGAAGCTCAGTACAAGGCTCTAGATACTGAACCTCCTCCCCCAGATCTGTTGGCACAGTTAGCTAGTACCCGAATCTCTCTCAATGAATATTTATCTCGGCAGGCGGAGCTCAATCTTAGACGTATGTGCCATGCCTTTTGGGAAAGGGGAGAAAAGGCCAGCAAGTTATTGGCATATCGTCTCAAGCGCCAACAGGCTTCTAAGATGAAATATGCATTAGCAGATTCATCTGGGAACCTCTGTCATGCTAACTCAGGGATAAATTTGATTATGTCTCAATTTTATGAAAGGTTATATTCTTCACCAAACCCCTCTGACCCAGCTCAAATTCAAGCTCACTTATCCTCACTACCCATCCCAGTATTTCTAGTCGGGACGCTAAACTGTTAGAATCCCCCCTTACAACTGAGGAAATTACCCAAGCGATCCACGCCTTAAATCTCCAGAAATCCCCAGGGAGAGATGGACTGCCTATCGATCTGTACAGACTTCCCAGAGCTAATGTGGCCCCTTATTTGGCCCGGGTTTTTCAGCACTCCCTAATGATTGGGCAGTTACCCCCCTCGATGAGAGAAGCTGTTATCACAGTACTTCCAAAAAAAGAGAAAGATCCATTGTCCCCAGGCAGCTATCGCCCTATTTCCTTAATTAATGCAGATGCCAAGATATTGGCTAAGGTTCTCTCCGCCCGACTGGAACCCCTCCTGCAGGACCTGGTGGGTTCCTCCCAGGTGGGTTTTGTGAAAGGCCGTTTAGGATCTGATCATCATAGAACGTTGGGGTCACTAATGCACGTGGCTAAACTTTCACCAATCCCCTCAATTGCTATGGCCTTCGATTTTGAAAAGGCCTTTGATTCGGTCGAATGGGCCTATATATTTCAGACTTTGTCCATCATGGGGTTTGGCCCCGATTACATTGCCTGGATAAGGTTGCTGTATTCTGCACCCTTAGCCTCGGTGCTGACTAATGGCACCATATCTAGGCCTTTTCTATTGCAAAAAGGTATGAGGCAGGGATGCCCTCTTTCTCCTCTTTAATTTGTCCTAGCTATAGAACCTCTGGCTATTGCACTTAGGTCAAATAGGGATATACCGGGGATCCAGGTGGGGGAAGTTAATTAATTATAAGACATTTCTCTATGCGGATGATTTGCTCATCACGACTGAACACTCTCAATTGGGGATGCAGACAATTTTCCAAACCCTGAATGAGTTTACTAAGATATCAGGATTGAAGTTGAACCAGTCCAAAACGGAAATTTTACCATTAAACTCCTTAATCTCAGGATCGGAATTTACTGCCTTAGGGCTAAAGTGGTCCCCGCAAGGTATTAAATACTTAGGTATCATTATGCACCCTGACCCGTCTAAAATGTTGGCGGCTAATTTTCAAGCCCTGATTGACTCACTCAGGGTTGATATGGGAAGATGGAAGGCATTAAACCTCTCATTGGCTGGGAAAATTGATTCGATTAAAATGATGGCTGCCCCTAGGATGCTTTATTTATTGGCCCACTTTCCCTTCTTTATACCCCAGAAATGGTTTCAGAAATTGGAGACCCTTATGGGGAACTTTATATGGAAGGAGCTCTCCGTTATAGCAAATTGAAGCTCGGCAGCACTGGAGAAGGGGTTGGGGACTCCCTTAGTTACAGCGGTACCATATGGCCTTTGTGCTGGCTCAGACTCTTAGATGGTTTTCTAAAACGGACAGGGTACCTTGAGTGGCTTCAGTTAGAAGCGACTCTAGTGCAGGCTGTCTCCCGGTGGTTTGTTTTATGCCAAGAAGAAATTGCCTTTGAACCTATCTCCTCCCATATCACTGTCTGTTAAATATTGGAAACAAGCTATGACTATGCTGGGCCATGATCCAGCCCCATGGGAATACATGCCTTTATGGGACAATCAGGCCCTGAAAATAGGGGAATCCACTCAACATTGGAATTTGTGGGTAAGACAGGGTTTATTTACAATGCAGGATCTCCTAATCCCTGGGACAACTATTATGGACTCCTTTGAGTCTCTGAGTGCGAGGTATTTACTCCCGACTTCTCATTTCTGGAGATACCTTCAGTTAAGAGATGCGATATCTCATCTTCCAAAGTTACCTACTAGTAATTCCTTCCAAAAGAAAAATCATCCGATTGGTTCTTGGACTAAATTTACCAAGAGTATTGCTAGTAATATATACCACATACTCAGGGACTCTACTCCGGATCCTACCCAGAACGCTAGGCAGCAATGGGGGAAAGAGCTACAAACCCGATTTCAGAACAACAATGGGAGGATGGGGATACGATCCACTTGGCTTGTCAGGATGGTCTACGAGGCTCATTATGAATAAGACCCATCACAGATGGTACAGAGACCAGCGAAATTAGTTAAGATGGGACTTATCCCGGTCGACAATTGCTGGAGATGTGGCAACCAAGGGGCACATCTTCTTCATGTCCTCTGGGACTGCCCGAACCTTCAACAGTTCTGATGACCCATTACATATATGTGTCAGCAGTTGTTCCCGGATATCGTGTCTGGTCCCAACCTACTTCTTTTGGGCTGTGGCAGTCCTGAAACTCCTAAGTACAGCCCAGGGGCACAATGGATCACTATGGCCGGGGCATTGGCCAAAAGACTGATCCTGATGAGATGGAGAACCCCTGATAGTCCTACGTTTCATCAGTTTCTTTCGGCTTTAGCCCAAGGGGCCTCGTTTGAGAGGATCTCGAGTTTTGCCCATGGTTCCCTATCTCGCTATGATCAATGCTGGCAACCGTATCTAAGGTCCAACTATTGTCATAATAACTCCTCCGTTTGAGGTTCAGTCCCCCTCACTCCAGTTAAAGGGTGGGGTTCTTCCCCTTTTGGGGGGGTTGCAGGCCCTCCCCTTTTCTTTCTTTCCTTCGTCCTTTCTCTCATTTCTTAAAGCCCTTGCCCTATATCCTTTTGATATACTTAAACATGGAGATTGATTGTCAAGCTGTAAATAGTTAATATTTTCACTACATGGGAACCCATCACGCCTAGGGCAGAGTGAACTGACATTTTTGAAGGATACCCTATATGGCCATTACTGATTGTCATCCTGTTGTGTCAATTGACACTACTGATCAATCCGAATGTATATTATGTATGATTCTTTCTATGTATACTCTGCCATGTGTGCATGATTGGCCTTATTGTCAACAATAAAAAATGTTTAACTACAAAAAAAAAATGTTAAGAACCTTCTGCTTAAAGGGGACAGGAAATGTGTGGTAATTAGCAGCTGTTTGTAAAGTTCTTATTCTCAGAAATGACATGCATTCCCCTAAAGCATCCATATTTAACTGTACTTGAATAAAAAGTGATACGAAGAACTGTTACTTTGCATTGTTTTGTTTTTATGGGCAGCATTCTGTTACAGTTATTTTCTTGGAACCACTAATTTGGAGTTTTTACTATGTCACTGTTTGTGTACAGAATGCTAATTGTGAGCTGCTGACCTATCAGAAGAACTATGGTTAGAGTTCTGCGCACAAACTGTGATTCAGTTAAAACTCCAAACTACTGGTTCCATGGAGAGAACTGTAACAGAATGCTGTCCATAAAAACAAAACAATGCAAAATACAGTTTTCCATATCACTTTTTTCTCTGGTACAGTTAAACATGGTTAATTCAGAGAAATGCATATAACTTCTGAAACTAAGAACTTATAAACAGCTGCCAATTAGAAATGATTTCCTGTCCTCTTTAAGCCAGTGACCATGCTAGGTGGTTAACAACATGGGTCAAATTGGACCCACAGGTGTGAAAAATGTGGGTCAGAAGAGGATGCAATCTAGTTAAAAAAAAAAAATCCGTAACAGGGCTTTATGCAGCTGACTTTTGCTACCGTTACATATTGTTGTTGAGTAAGTGCATCAGTCTGGACCCACTGGCAGGGGAAAAGTGGGGTAATTTTTAAGCAGGCTGCAACTTTTGCCCTTTTGGTGCATGTTAGCGCTGTCCCTGACTTAAGCTAGACTTCCTTTCTGTTTGGCTTCACTCACACTCTTCTGATGTTCTCTCTATCACAGGGTCCTGGCTCTCCTCCAAAACTCCAGACACTATCCTGTCCCTTCCTGATTACTATCTTTTTAAGCAGGACACGGGAAAACATGGTGGAGGGGTTGCCATTTACACCTGCCAGAGTCTTTCATGTACTGTGGTCAGTAGGGAGGCCTCATCCTCCTCCCACAAATTTCTAATAATCAAACTCCCATTCCCCTCCTCAGCAACAATTTTTATTGGAGTATTATATGCCTCTCCTAAGATCTCACAGTCATCCCTGATCAACACTATTTCCTCCATCGCCTCTCTTTCCTCCACAGGTGAACTCATCCTGCCTGACTTTTTCAATGTACATTGGCTTTCCTTGTCCTCCAAATCTACTATCCAGAGGACTGAGTCCCTTAATTTGTCTCAGGTGATTTCTAAACCCACCTGGCTCAATCCACACTCCACAAATCATACACTCTTGGACTGGGTTCTAACCTCTCACCCCCATCACACTGTTGCAGCAGGTATCTTGCCTGACTCTTAGTGACCACTGCATGACTTTCTGCATCAGAAAAATCTGCTGTCCTCCATCTCCAAAACACATCTGGACTACGTATTTTTGGTCACTAAATATTAATGCCCTACTGAGTGACCTCAATACAACATACTGGTCAGCCATTCTCACTGCCTCAGATATTGACATGGCCTTTCCACTGTTCCACACTAAATTTTCCTCTGTCTGGGACAAGCACATCTCCATCAGAAAATCCAGAGTAAAAACCTCCCATCACCCTTGGATTATCATTATTCTGGACTAGTGCAAGTCCTGGAGCTTCACATGGGCCCATTACAAACTATCCCACACTGCGTCTGACCTCATCGCTTACAGTGTTACGCCTGGATTATGCCCCCTATCGTCCCACATACACCTCAAACTGTATTCCTGGTTTACTGTACTGTAATACTGCTATTTTGCACCAACATATAGATATGGGTACATATTATAAGCATGAGTGCCAGGAATATGCTTTGCTGCTAGGATATGTTAATACTGATCATGCACGATTCATTATACCTCACTATAATACATTTATCTAGATTATGTTTGTCTTTTACATATATTCCATATATAATCTACTTAATCACTGATATGATGACTCTGAGGGATCATCAGTGATTAATGTATACTTATATTGTCATATATAATTATATGTAGTGTGTGTTTTACACTCAGGCAGATATGTAATAGGGACCTGTCAGCAGTACTCTTTGTCTAAGCAAGCTGACGCAGAGAGAAAGCCTTTATTACGTCTATGTTTTATACTGTACATAAGCAAGAAATGCCACATGTAGTTTGAACCAGTCAGCATTTCTTTTGTCCAAAACCCCCCTGCAAATGGGGGTTCCCAAAAGACTTCCAGGAGCTTGCTTGAATGCTCCAAGCCTGAATGGTGTTTGGCATTTAAGCCATTTATCAGTGAGTGTTTTTAGAACCTCTGGTACTGTCTCTTTAAGAGCTGTCTGCTTGCAGACATAATTAGTTGTATGGGGGACTGTGTGTTTCTTTGATTGAGTACCACTCAAGCTGCTGCCAATTCACTTCATTTTGCAGTCACTAGGAGTGCAAAGGGAACCTATCTGAAAGATGTAACTGTTTGCCAGAAATTATTTAGAGTAATAATGAAATTACAGTTTGTCTAACCTGCTTTCTTTGCAGTCAGAACTGTGTCTGTCTACTTCCCATTCTGGTTTTGAACTGCTGAACTGGACCAATCAGTGTGGGGTAAGCTAGCTCTAAAATGGTGCCTTGGACGAATCAGAACTTGGACTCATAATCTGAGCCAGCCACAAGAGGATTGTATGGGCAGTGACTCTGGGAGATGTAGTTTAGACTTCAGTGCCTTTTTGGACCAACAGCAGCAGTCTATTGTGAGTGACAGCCAAGCCAGTCAAGAACTGGGAGGAACTCAAAGGAAGTGCCCGGTTTTGTCGGTTGGAGTTTCAGTTGAGCTTTGGCAGTGAAGAAGGAAGGAGCCCTGTGCTTTTCAGTGTGCAGTTTTAGTCAAAAACGCGTGTAAGGCCCAGAGTTCCGGTCTGCAGCTTGTTAGACTGAACGTCCTGTGAAAAGAATCAAAGGATCTCTGAAGAGTAGAAACCAGGCTCACCCTGTAGAAGACTGGAGGAATTGCTGAAAATTGCACTTGGTCTGTCAGGAACTGAATCTGCTGTGTGTTCTCCGGGTATTGTGCAGTAATTGCGATCGGATACAGATGCAGCCTGCCTGGTATAGTGCTTTCTTTTATATGGATGTGAAGAGGTTTGTGTACCTCAAGTGAGCCCTGCTGACATTGAAGGACCCTATCTTATTTGGAGGTCGTGAGTACTAATTCAGGGTCGCTCCTGTTGAATTGCCACATTAAATCCAAATGGAATTACTGTACTGCTGACTGTTTAATTCTCCTTTTCTCTGTGTGAAAGGGCCCTACCAGCTGCCACGGTTTGGACTAGCCACTAGGGCTTGGGTACCCAGGGACAGTAACTGATAGGGATAGGCCTGTGCACAGAGCCATAGGTAGATTATTAGAGTGATAAGCTAATTAACCTGATTTCCCCGTCCTTGTTATATCCCCTAAATAAATCAGAGCTGCTTGTTTCAGCAAAGTTATACTGCCTGAGGTATTTGCTCATGTTAAAGTACTGTACTGTGATTGTTGCACTGTATCTCATTTCGAGGAGGTCCCAGTGCCGGAACCAGACCTGGGGTAAGTGTATACTGTGAAGGTAATTCTGATATATTGTGTGGGCCACTAGTGGGAAGAAAGGGGTGTTGCAGTGTCCCAGAGGGCTGTGACCAAGTTAGTTTAACTATTGCAAACCCTGACCTCTGGGTGGAGGCACCCGCCATTGGATCCAGGCCCCTCAACCTGTTAGTGGCAAATCAGGCAGGGGTAGTAGCCCCTGGGATAGCGCCATCTAGGGGTTACACAAGCTATAATGCAAATGGAAGCATATTCTGTCTTATATGATACTCATTAGTAATTCTGACTCCTAAGTCATTATCCAATGGAGAACGACTTAGAACCAATACATACTGTTTCTCATATCTGTAATTATGTTGTAATCTCTGTTGCTATGCTGTTATCTGTAGTATTCAGCTGTTCGCAACCCACTGTAGCTCCTCTAGACACTACTAGTTCAGTTCTACAAGATTAGTACTCTCTGGCAGAAAGCTGGAGAGCGGGGTGAGAGAGAAGACCTTAGAGAACCTAAAATCTGCAATCCTGGAGATTATGTACATTCTTCAGGCTAGTGGTGAGAAACCATCTCCCTTGTGATTTTCTTTGTCACATGCTTGGCGTAAGTAGTATAATAAACGTTATTATTACTCCTTGCTTGCTTACGAATGTTTCTTGGCAAACTCCGAGACACAAGAATCTGTATTATTATTAACCCTACACACCAAGAGTGTTTAGATTACAACAGGAAGCTGAGAGATAAATGCACAAAGGCTGCCCGTGCTGCAAAATCACATTATGTCAATGCTAACCTTCGCTCAGACTTTAATTCACCAATCACATTCTGGCAGGTTATTTACTCCCTTTTTGACCCCCTCAGCCCAGTCTGCTCCTCCAATTCTTGTAGTTGATGGTTCATCTGTGTCTGACCCCTCCTCTGTTGCTGCTCTCCAACGAGTTCTTCACAATTTGTATCCTTCCTTCCTCTCCCTTTTCTGGCTCCTCTCTTTCCTCTCCTCTCCTCTCCTCTACCCCCCATCCCTCTCCAGGTTACCACTTCCCCTCTGTCACCATTGAGGAAACCCTCCTTGCCCTTCCTCTCTCAACCCGTCTAAGTCAAGACCGGATGGACTGGACCCCAAACTTCTCCACCGTTCTGCTCCTGCCATTGCAGCTCCCTTTACTCACCTGTAACCTCTCCTTCACCCTTTGTGTTGTTCCTCAGTTCTGGAAGCTGGTTAAAGTTATTCCACTTCACAAAGGTTGTAATCTTTCCTCCCTTGGCAACTTCCGCCCCATCTCCCTCCTGCCCTCCCTCTCTAAGCTACAAGAGAAACTAGTCCACTCAAGGCTCCATGACTTCCTCTCATCCTCCAATTTCCTCTCACCTTCCAGTCTGGTTTCTGGAAGCACCATTCCACTGTCTCCTCCCTGCTATGTATCACTAATACCATCTTCTCTGGGATGGCTCAGGGGCCCATCATGGCTTCTATATTCACCGATCTGGCCAAAGCCTTCGACACAGTGTCCCCTCCTCTCCTCCTCAACAAACTGAGTTCAGCTGGTCTCTCTACTGCTGCTGTTACTTGGTTCCATTCCTACCTAACGGGCCAACAAATATCGGTTCAGGTTGGAGGTGCCCCGTCTCCTCCACTCCCTATCTGGGCTGGGGCACCTCAGGGCTCCATCCTGGGCCCTATTTTTTTCTTCATCTTCTCAATGACCTCCCCACTGCCCGTGCCAACTCATACAAACACATGTATGCAGATGACACAGTAATTTTTGCCTCTGGTCCCTCTGCATAAGCTGTGGTAAACCTACTCCAGGAGGATTTCTACAGCATTCTGCACTGGTTTCAATCTAACCAACTCCAAGTCAACATTAAGAAGACAGTGTTTATGACCTTTGGTTCCAGTCAGAAACTGGTCAGACTCACTGCCCCCCATCTTCACCACTCTGGATGGCACCCCCCTTGAAGCGGTTCAGTCCCTCAAGTAGCTGGGTGTGTGGCTTGATAGTAAGCTTGACTTCTAAGTCCACACTGATGCCACCCACGCGCTAAGCTCTATCCCAAGCTAGATGCCCTGCATTGCAACAAAGACTGCTCATCTCTGCAGGTCCGCAGTAGTCGAAGACAGAGAGCACCATTGCCTTTCCTGCTCATTCTGAAGAAAACTCACTTCCTCCCTCTGTTAGTCATCATCTGGCTCCTTCAGGCACCAGCTGAAACTTCAACCCCTTCCCACCTGTTCCTGTTTCCTTTCCTCCTGATATTTTGATGGCTGAACCTTTTTCCACACAGGTTACTGCTTGTACTCATTTTATTGTTGTGAATTTATGTACTACTAGATGTCCTCTGCACTTTATTTCTGTACATGCAAATTAGTTATTTATTCTGTTTTTGTATGATATTGTTTATCTGATGTTTTTGATACTTCTACTGTCTGCTGCTTGTTCCACCTTCTCCTCCCCCTGGGTTACACCTGAAATGAGCCCTGGCTTAGTGTGCCTTTTCCAGTTACCAATTTTCAAATACATACATACATACATACATACATCAATGGTCCTGTCTTCTGACCGTGTATCCCTTGTACTCCTACCTGTGGTCACCCAACTGGTGGTTGAACAGCGGGACAAGATGCCCTCCCTTCGAGGAGGAGGAGAATGTCCTTTAGGATGCTTGATCCTCCTCCCCCAACTGGCCTTCCGATGACCCAGGTTTGTTCCTGAACCCAGGTCACTGGCATCATGGGTGGTAGCGCTACTGCTGTGCTGGTAAGCCGGTCCTTTGTAGGAGGTTCAAATGTTACTTGGATGAACATCTAAACTAGCTGGGGAGGGAGGCTGTTTTGCCAAGGAAGGCAAAAATGATCCCCTCACGATGAAAGAAGGAGGGAGGCTCAGGAGAAGCTCCCCCAGGACAAGGGCACAAAAACAAAAAAAAAAAAAAAAGAAGGGGGGGGCACAGTCAAGACTGAGGACACAGGAGGTATAAATCAAGAATGCAAGAAGAGAAGAGTAAGAGAGACAAGAAACAGAGAGGGTAAAAACAAATTCCACCAATCTCCCCTTTCACATTACACCTCATAGAAGAGGTAACACCAACACTTTATATCCAGGTGTTATCAAGCATTAAAAGGTTCTCAGTACAGGGCTGAGTTTTGAAATTTATTTTACAGCGTGTCATTTGTATTTTAATTTTTGCAGAGTTTCAGTGAATGCGGAAGCGGGGGGAGCTCCCTGAGAAGCCCGATCGAGCGCTGCTAAGCATTATGGGAAAACTTCCAATTTTAGAGAAGTTGATCCTGCTTATTGCTGTACTGCACACAGCAGGGAGTGGGGAATTTTATGTTATAGAAGGTTAGAGTATCATGTTTAGTATACGACAGGCAGGTCTAGATATAGACTACCTGTACGTAATACTTTAAACATGAACCTTTGCGCCAATGTTACATAAGCTTAAAACAGATGCCTGCTCCATGCTGTGTGCAGTACAGCAATAGCGGGATCAATGTCACTAAAATGGGAAGTTTTCCCATAATGCTTAGCAGCGGTCGACCGGGTTTCTCAGAGAGCTCCCTCCGCTTCCGCTTTCGCCGAAACTCTGCAAAATGAAAATACAAATGACACGCTGTAAAATACATTTCAAAACTCAGCCATATGAGGACTGCAGCGGGAAAGGTACGTGATATTACAGGGACAGCCCTGTACTGAGAATCTTTGCTGGTCACCTATAATAGCTAATCCTACAAATATTATGAATAGCTGATAAGTCACATGGGAAGCAGAACTAAGCACTGCGTTAAACGGATAGACAATGCTACAAAAATCTGGCAAAGACAACATAAACTCACTAATTCACACATATGGAGAGCATATGTACAGAAAATAATTAGCAGATACTTTCGCACTCCACAGATATCTGCTAAATATACTTCAAGACATGATGCTTCATGCTGGATGAAATGCGAGTGTGAGGTTGCTACCCATATACACGTGCTATGGTCCTGTCTGCAGATAATGTCATTTTGGAAAGCAGTGGAGGCAGTACTGCAATACATGATTCTGAATATAGGTCCTTCTACGCCAGAAATGGCACTTCTCTTTCACTACCCTCCCCAGCTTATACACAAACACCATGTTTATACTGTGGGCACACTATTGACAGCAGTGAGAAAGACTTACCAGACTATAGCTGCAACACCTCACCTCAACTCTCTCAATGGGAAGAGTAGACCTTTATAAATTAGAAAAATGACAGCAAAACTACAAAATAACCTTCCTGCCTTGCAAAATAGATGGATTACATGTCTCCTATACATTATGAATTTCAGACCAGAAGGGATACCATAGATTATGGAGAGCACAGTACAAGAAGACAACAGCTGTGAGCAGAGGCAAACCACCAGAAATGGTACCATGGATTAAAGAGAGTACACTACAAGATGATAGTCATGATGCCTCAGAGAACGGGCTGCACAGTCCAACACACCCATAATAAATCACATTATTACCCAGAAAGTTAACCCCCCCACTAATATTAAACATTCCTGCCTCTCCAATAACCGACTGAAGTGAAACACTAAAATGCATGTCCTTTGCATGTATTACTATGTACCTTTCTCTGACAGCAAGAAATATCTATGTACAAGAGAAGTATCATTAAGACTATGTTAATAAAATTCAAGTAAAAAAAAAAAAAACAGAGAGGGTAACGAGGTAGTGGGGATCAGAGGAAGCTTCAGGGGCAGGCAGAGAAGGGGAAGAGGGTTTGCAGGCAGGGAGGGAGTAAGATACGGAAAACTATGTATGCCAACACAAGAAGCCTGGAAAATAAAAGCCCGGAACTGTAGGCCGTCATGAAGGAGGCTAGCCTGGATTTGGTGGCCCACAACTGAGTCACGATGCACTGACAATCATAACTGGGACATGGCCATACCAGGGTACTCTCTGTTCAGGAGACATAGAGAGGGGAGGAGGGGTTGTTCTACATGTGAGGGAGAGACTCAAAGTTATGGAAATGCAGGGGTACTTAGAAGAAATGGAAGGGCTGGAGGTGCTGTGAGTCATCCTGGAGACAAGAGTGGGGACCAGTATCCGTAAGGGGGCTGTACACAGGCCTCCAGCACAGGAAGAGATGTTGGATAAGGCATTAGGTAAAACCATTATCAGGATGGCAAAAAAGAGGGCGGTGCTGCTAGTTGAGGACTTTATTCTGCCGGATGTGGCCTGGCGCCTTTGAGCTGCAGCTTCAGCATGGAGCAGGGCCATCTTTGACTCCCTACAGGAGGCGTTTCTCAGGCAGCTAGTCAGCTAATCCACTGTGGATGGGGCAGTGCTTCTTGTGCTTACAATCATGGACAGTATCGCAAACATCATAGTGGGCAGTCCTCTAGTTACCAGCGATCACTGTACAGTGTTGTTCAGCATTAAGACAGGAGCAGAAGCAAACCACATGAGTACGAGGGTCCTGGACTTTAAAAGGTCGGATTTTAAAGGAACAGGAAGACTGCCTCAGAAACTGCCTGGTAGGGCAGGATTGCCAGGGAGGGGAAAAGGAACAGTGAGGGAAAAAAAGGGAGGGCATAGTTAAGGCAACCAGCCTCTGCATGAAGGAAGTGAACAAAGGTGGGGTGGGAACCAAAAAAAAAAAAACCTGTTACAGTACTCTATGGAAGTGGCCATGGTTATGCAAGAAAAAAAAAAAGAGTGGCATTCAGAAGGTACAAAGAAACACAGAGGGAGAAAGACAAGGTGGTGTACCAAGTAAAGCAGAGAGAAGAAAGTAAAGCAGTGAGGTGAGCAAAGATGCAGATATAGGAAAGGACAGCCAAAGGGAATAAGACTTTCTTCAGGTAGATAAGCAGGAAGAGGAAAGCAAGAGAAGGAATAGTGAGGATGACAGAGGGTGACTGAGGAGTATCAGGAAAAAAAAAAGGCAGACAGAACAGGTACTTCTGCTCAGTCTGCATAGCCCAGTAAGGGGAAAGACAGACCACCAGGTAGCAGCAGGAACAGTGGGGTGGGAGTGGGGTTGGACACAAGTCCATTTTCAGAGGAAGTAGTCCTGAAGGGACCTGCAGCTCTAAAAGTGGACAAAGCTATGCGATCAGATAGGATAAACAGAAGGGTACTAAAGGAACTCAGGTGCTTGCTGCACCACTGATGGCCTTATTCAACAGCGCACTGGAAACAGGCGTGGTTCTAGGACTGGAGTAGACCAGTCAATGGTCCCACTCCATAAGAGCGGCAGAAGGATGGAGACTAGCAACTACAGTCCAGTCAGTCTCTTCTAGCAGTGAGGATATTAATGGAAACCCTGTTAAATGACAGGTTAGTAGAGAATCTTGAATCTAATGGGCTACTAGACCAAAGGAATCATGGATTCAAGGGTGGGGGTGGGGGGCATGCCAGACGAATCTGATAAGAGTTCTCTGACTGGGTAACCAGGAAAATAGATAAAGGGGGGGCAATGGATGTGGCCAATCTGAACTTTAGCAAGACTTTCGACACTGCCACACAGGAGACTGAAAGAAATCGAGCCACCAAGGGGATCCAAAGTGGTAAATTGGATAACAAACTGGTTAATGGAGAGGCGATAGAGGGTGGTGGTTAATAGCAATCATGCTAATGATGGGAGAGTGACTAGTGAGGTGCTGCAAGGCTCAGTACCGGGACCAGTCCTCTTCAGTATCTTCATAAGTGACACTGCAGAAGAACTGGAAGGGAAGATATGCCTTTTTGCAAATGACACCAAAACCTGCACTAGGGTGGATACTTGGGTGGGGTGTGTGTGTGTAGAGAATGCATAGAGACCCTGGGAAACACGAGGGGCATGGCAGCTGGGGTCAATGCCAAAAAGTGCAAAATCCTGAACCTAGGGCATGGAACCCAGGAGCTGTGTATAGGATGGGAGAGGCAGTGACAGTCACTAAGCAGGAAAAGGACCTTAGGGTTATCATATCTGATGACCTCAAAGTAGCAGGGCAGTGTGACAAAGCAGTGGGTGGGGTCAGTGAGATGCTGTGATACAAAAGGAGAGGTTATCACCAGCAAGAGGGGAGGTGATGTTACCACTGTATCACACACTGGTGAGACCCCACCTGGAGTACTGTGTCTAGTAATGGAGGCTGCACCTCAGGAAGGACACAGACAGGGTGGAGGGAGTCCAGAGGAAGGCAACTAAAATGATGCAGAAGTTGCATCAAAAGAGTTACAAAGAGAGACTGAGGGATCTCAACATGTACTCCCTAGAAGACTGGAGAGCGAGAGGAGACATAATACAGACCAACATGTACCTTATGGGGGTGAAAAAAGTACAGTAGGAGAGTCTCTTTCAAATGAGAAAGAGCACCAAGACCAGAGGGAATGCGATGACACCGGAAGGGAGAAAGTAAAACAGGGATATGAGGAAGTATTACTTCACTGAAAGAGTGGTGGACGCCTAAGACAGACTGCCAGTGGAAGTAGTGCAGGTGAAAAAACGTGAGGGACTTCAAGCATGCATGGGATAGACAGGGGAATATAAATAGCCAGGGAGGAGGGAGGGTCACCGAAGACCAGTTAGGGTCTGAGGAGACATACTAGGCAGGGACCATCTGGGCAGACTGGGTGGGCCAAGCAGTCCTTTTCTGCTGAAAAATTATGTTTCTATTTTGTCTATCGCTTAAAGGGACACTGTCAACCCCTTAGGTCTCAGTGTCCCTAGTTTAAAAAACACATTTTATGATTGCCAACATTCTCTAAAGATTGCTGCCATAGCTGATAGTTTGATTCTGACCCGATGGCAGAAGGACGCCTCCATGGAGGCGGACACATCCAATTTGTAGAACTTCGCAAATGTATGGATGGAAGCTCAAGTGAAAAAAAGCTCAAAAAAAAAAAAAAAAAAAAGAGGATAGACCAAACTCACAGTTTTTATTTTCAGCTCTGTCACTCCGGTGACAGAGCCCCTGCAGAGATCATACCTCTTGACAGGCAGGAAGTAAACTGGTGGCTGGAGGAAGTCGGTGGGAGGATGTAGTCTCCCTGCAGAAGTCATTTTTTTCCTGTCACGTGGTACCAGGAAGGACCTTCCCAGCAGTTATGAGCATGGAAACCAGCTTTAGGAGAGAGAAAACATTTTTCCTCACAGAAAAATGGATTGGCCCCATACAAAAGTTTCATACAGCTATCCTGAAGTGCTTACTGAGCATGCTCAGAACTGAAATGGTGGCCATACAAAAAAGGATTTTTTTTCCCTCACAAAAAAGGATTGACCCCATATGAAAGTTTCATACATCTAACTTGAAGTGCTTACTGAGCATGCGCAGAACCAAAATGTTACAATTTAATAACTTTGGAAAATGGATTAATATTTTTTCACCAACCCAGTGAAAGGCACATCTGTGGACCAAGAACTTTCTACCCTGGAAATTTTAGACCAAAATTCCAAACCGTCTAGGTGCAAGGCGATGACAAAAAAAAAAACAGCGATGGTTTGACATTTTTTTGCTATCTGCATCTCAGAATCCACACATCCGACTGTAACAAAACCTGGCATGTCAAGCGATCTACCCCCAAGACCACACATGCAAAATTTCGTGCAAATCTGTTCAATGGTTGCGAAGATATTGAAGTGCAAAATGTGAGGTTCAACACAGAAATCCCTGCTTAACCCTAACTATAGTGGTGCGGTAATAAAAGATGATATTAAAGAAGCAGTGCATGGTAGCAGTGACAACTTTCATCTGTACATTTTTATTCTATTCTAGGTTGTACTTTATCTCCAGACTTGTATGATATCCCTCATTCCCCATTCTGAATCTGCTTAGCTTTAGCACTTTTTCCATCTCTGAAATAATAAAATAAAAAAGGAGCATGCCTTTTAATATGGTTTGAACCAGATTTTCATCAGTATTCTCAGCTGTTTTTTGCACACACGTCCCACAATGTCAAGGAAGAGTGCCTGTGGCATGCTAGTTCATTGTAGTCCCAAAAAAAGTCGTATCAAAAGGAACGGGTGTTCAAAAACAGCAGCAAATATGGATGAAAACCTGGCCGCAGCCATATTAAAAAGAGCACCCCCTTTTATTATTTAAACTGCAAAAAGTAAAAAAAAAAAAAAAGTGGCAAAACAGACTCAAATTGTGGAAAAAAGGGTATCATGCAAGTCAGGAGACAGGTGGCAATCTAAAATGAAATAAGAGTATTTTTTCACTGTTATGCACTGCTGCTTTAACACTGGAAAAGCTTTAAGACAGTATTTTCAAATCCATATATCAGAAACAAAACACACTGATCCACTAGAAATAGGAAACTACGTTAAGGATGATGAACTACCAAAAGTTCTATTACCGTATACCCACTTTACCCAGAATGAAATAGGCTACGAGATTCCTACTTTAAGATATAGCTCCAGGACTGCATGGCCGAACTAGTGAGTTCTACATGACTTTCACGAAGGAAGTAGTCCCTTGGCTGGAGCGGATGGTCTCAGAAAAGACATAAAGAAAGGCATTCCTCAGTCTATGTTAGAAGCTTTAGTGATTTAAGTACACAAAGAAAATAACGATCCAAACGTACCGGAAAATTGCACGTCAATTAAACTATTAAATACAAACTACAACAGAACAGCCAAAATATTAAAATGATTAGAGGATGCCAGTCCTGTGATCATCAGCTCCAGCCAAAAGGCATTAGCTGAAGGTAGAACAATATTTGAAGGCCTTTGGAAGACCTAATTACTACTGGAGTTATGCAAGGACATGCAGGAAGAAGCAGTAGTGACAGCCTTCATTGCTAAAGCTTTCAACATGCTACAATGGAATTTTATGGTAGCATGTCTAAAGTAATGTGAATTTTGCAAAAATATTTTAAATATAGTCAGATTATTCTATAACTCACTGAAAGCTATATTTAAAATAACTAGCTGTAAAACTGAACCCTTACAGGTACAAAACAGAGTTAGACAGCCCCCACTACTTTCTATTATCACATTAGAAACATTACTCCTATACACAGATTAAAAATTAATAAAGGCCTCAAGATCAAAACACAAATTATAAAAGTTAATGCCTACGCAGATGATTTGATGGACCCAAAGTCTCATACCCAGCTTCAGGGCTAAAATATCCCCGATGGCCGTTCAGGGATAGGTGGGTGTACCACCTGTTCACGAAACAATTACCTGTCCAGATGGGCAGAGTACAACGTAATGTGCTAGTATATTTCTTTCTAGACTAGGTAGCCCAGGGCTCCAGATAAGATTTTTTGGGATGAGTACTGTACTCCTCATATTGAAAGTGAGGAGAGTAAAACCACATTCAAATGTGTACAAATGTCTGGACAGAGTGAAGTGAGAAGTACATTTTTTAAAAACAATGTAGTTTTTTCTACATAAGAACTGATCAGGCACCAACAACACTCCAGATAATGCAGTAAATCTGGAAAAACTGCTTCTTTTGAATCACCACTGATGCTCTGAAACACTATTCTATGGAGTGTGGCGCATCTACAAATGTTAAGTGTTAAGTGAGAAGCTTGGCAGAAGACACCGGGAGGAAGGAGTGCTGTGTGACTGGACTTCTCTACTGGGACTAAAGAAGTAGAACTCTTCTACTGGGACCTTTAATTTAGGGTAAAAAACAAACAAACAAAAAAAAAATAGTGTTTGTCTGAGTTAGCTGTAGTGAATGGTTGTCTGAACAGTTATCTAGGTGTAAATCTCAGGTGGCTGAAGGGGCTTGATAGCTGTGCAATTTAATTACCTGTAGAAAGATCTAGTAAGTAGGAGGAGTGGCTTAACTAGAAGTGAACCTAGATATAAACACTGCCTTAGAAAGATTCTGCCAGAAGCTTGGCGGAAGACACCAGGAGGAAGGAGTGCTGTGTGACTGGACTTCTCTACTGGGACTACATTGCCCTCCTTCCCTCCCCTGCACACCCCACCCAAAGCTAGTTCTACTTTTATAGGCACAGGAGTTGACTGACAACAGGAACTTCCTGTTTGGGAGCAGGAAGTGAGTGATCACAGAGCCACCAAAGACGCACCATCCTAGAAGGGCAAAAGTAGCTCTTCGGCCCCCTCTAGCTGCTGGAGGTCTGCCTCTGAGCAAGTAAGGTGTCTACTGAGAAATATAGGCTCTTCTTGACTCAGAACTGGACAATCAGGAGCTTGAAAGGCACAGTAACAGTAAGTAAGTAGAGGGAGAAGGAAAAAAAAAAAACAGAAGAAAGATCAAGGATTCCAAACAATAGTGAAGGGGCCAGAAATAAGACATGATGGGAGTGGTGCAGTACAGTAGCTGTGGAGCAGCAGTCTTCCGGGAGACATTCTGGAGGATGCGGTGTTGTCCCATCTGCAGGCACCTCTCTGGGCTGAGGGGGAAGGTTGCTCATCTCCAGGCTGATTTGGCCAGGATTTGTGGGACCTCCTCTTCCATCCAGGGACCGCCAGGGCCACTGCCACTGCCTCAGAGGTTGCCAAGAAAGAGGAGCGGTTGGACCACAGTGGGCTCAGGGAGGGTGAGGGTGGTGGAACAGAGGAGCATCCCTCCAGTTGTACCTCTACACAATTCCTATGCCATTCTGGCAAAGTGTGGTTCCTCTATGGAGGCACCCGCAGTGGAGACCAAGGAGGATGCTGGGAACCTCCACAAAGGAGACCCACAGGACGGTGGCATGGGACCCCACAGGGGAAGGAAACAACTCATGGTGGGGGACTCCATTGTTAGGAAGGTAGAACTACGGGAAGAAGGGGAGAGGGAGGTAAGGTGCCTGCCTGGCACCATGGCTTGACGGGACAGGGAGCAAATCCTCAGGATTGCCGGAGCAGCTGCACAGGGGAGAGAGCTGGATGTCATTGTCCACTTAGGGACAAATGACCTGGCTAAGAAAGGGATCAGAGCAGTGCAGAGTTTGTGGAATTGGGGAGGGGCCTTAGACAAGTAGCACGCACGGTAGCCTTCTCAGAGGTGCTGCCTGTCTATAGCGTAGGAGAGGCTAGGGTGTTCCACACCATGGGATTCAATCAGTGGTTGAAAAACTGGTGCAGAGCTCAGGGATTTGGCTTCATTGGGGACTGGGGGTCCACCTGGAGTGATGCAAGCCTACACTGGCATGATGGGCTGCATCTGTCCAGGAGGGAAACCAGGATCCTAGGTGATAGGTTTAAATGTTTTATTGGCAAGCATTTAAACTAGCCAAGGGGGGAGGCACTGGAAAGGAGCAGGGAAATCCTAGCCCCCCAAAAAAAGTCACGGTAGTAAGTGCGATAAACTCCAACATAGAAATGTCGATAGGAAGAAGGGAAGGGGTAAATGGAGAAAGTGACAATGGAAAGAAGGACAGGGATGGGACAAAAAGGAGTAAGGTCATCAGGAAATGGACGGTAACGAGTACCAACGCCCGTAGTCTGGGCAACAAGCTACCTGAACTGGTGGCCTTGATGGAAGAGGGATGCCTGGATATCGTAGCAGTCACAGAAACATGGTACACAGAGAACCATGACTGGGATGTTAATATACCAGGGTACATAACCTACAGGAGAGACAGGGAGGGGAGAAGGGGGGGGAGTAGCTCTCTATGTAAAGGAAGGGATAAGAGCAACTGAACAAAAGAATAAACAGGGAGGAGAGGAGGCACTGTGGGTCACCTTGGAGACTGGAAATGGCACCACAATCCGCACAGGGGTTGTGTACAGACCCCCATGTCAGGGGGAGGGAATGGTCAAGGATATGATAGAAGGCACTCTTAGGATGGAGAGAAAGGGGAGATACTGTTGATGGGAGACCTGAATATGCCAGATGTTAACTGGAGCACATTTGCCGCAGCCACATCCAAGAGCAGGGCCATTCTCGATGCCCTACAGGTGGCATGCCTCAGACAGCTAGTTTCGGAACCCACTCGTGAGGGAGCAATCTTAGACCTCGTACTCTCAAATGGGGACAGTGAGAGGATGTCAGATCTATAAGTGGGTTGCCATCTGGGAATAAGTGACCATCAAACAGTGTGGTTCACATTAAACTCAGCTACAGAGTCAAGCCATACAAAAGTGAGGGTACTGGACTTCAGAAGGGCTGACTTTGGCAAGATGGGAGAGTGTCTCAGAAAAGCACTAGCAAACTGGCTAGAAGGAGGGATGGAGCAACAATGGGGAATCATCAAATCTGCCATCACAGAGGCAACAAGCCTTTGTGTGAAGCAAATAACCACTATGGTTCTCAAAAGAGGTGGCAGGGAAAGTCAGGGAGAAAAAGATAGCATTCAGGAAGTATAAGGAAACACAGAAGAAGCAGGACAGAGAGCTGTACCAGTTAAGGCAGAAGGAAGCAGGAAGGGAAGTCAGAATAGCAAAGGTCCAAACTGAGGAAAAGATAGCCAACTCAGTTAAGAAGGGGGATAAAACCTTTTATAGGTACATCAGGGAGCGTAGAGAGACAAAGGGAGGGATAGTGAGGCTGAACAGAATGAACGGCGGGTGGGCAGAGGTGGACAGTGAAAAAGCAAGGATACTGAATGAATATTTCTGCTCAGTATTCACAAAAGAGGAGGGGGAGGTGCCAAAGCCAATTAACAGAAGCACTCTTGATAGGGGGGGGTCAATCCCTGTCCTTTCACAGAAAAAGGGTTCTGAAATAACCTAAAACTAAAGGTGGACAAAGCAATGGGGCCTGATGAAATTCACCCCAGAATTCTAAAAGAATTAAGGGGAGAATTAGTGAAACCACTGACTACCCTTTTTAACAAATCATGGGAGGATGGTGTGGTACCCAAGGACTGGAGGAAGGCAGATGTGATTCCTCTTCACAAAAGTGGGACCAAGACAGAGGCAGGAAACTACAGACCTGTCAGTTTGACCTCTGTGGTTGGCAAAGTGATGGAATCACTTCTGAAGAATTGTTGAGTACCTAGAGGTCAGTGGGGCACAGGACCCAAGCAGCATGGGTTCACAGCGGGAAGGTCATGTCAGACGAATCTAATTGATTTCTCTGACTGGGTGACCAAAGTAGTAGACCAGGGAGGGGCTGTGGACATGGCCTACCTAGACTTTAGCAAGGCATTTGACACAGTCCCACATAAAAGATTAATAGTCAAATTAACCAGCCTGGGAGTGGGTCCCAGGGTGGTAGCCTGGGTAAAACATTGGCTGGACAACAGGACACAGAAGGTAATTGTAAATGGAGTCCACTCTGAAGAAAGAGGGGTTACTAGTGGGGTACCGAAGGGTTCAGTACTGGGTGCAGTCCTTTTTAATGTCTTTATAAAAGTGACATTGCAGAGGGACTGGAAGGAAAAGTATGCCTCTTTGCAGATGACACAAAGATCTACAACAGGGTTGATACACAATGAGGCGTGGAAAGGATGAGAAGGGACTTGGCAAGGTTGGAGGAATGGTCAGAAGTATAGCAGCTAGGATTCAATGCAAAGAAGTGCAAAATAATGCACCTGGGAAACAGAAACCCAGGGGAAGATTACACATTGGGTGGGGGGAGGTAGTAACAACAACAAAAAAGGAAAGGGACTTGGGGTAATCATATCAGATGACCTTAAGGTTAACAAGCAATGTGAGAAGGCAGTAGGGAGGGCTGGGGGTATACTGGGATGCACAGGGAGAGGCATCACCAGCAGAAAACAGGAAGTTGTTATCCCTCTGTACAGACAGTTGGTGAGATCCCATCTGGAGTACTGCGTCCAGTTCTGGAGACCCCATCTCCGCAAGGACACAGACAGGATAGAGACAGTTCAGAGAAGGGCAACTAAAATGGTGCAGGGTCTGCAAGAGAAGCCATATGAGGACAGACTAAAGGAGCTTAATATGTATACCCTTGAGGAAAGGAGGGATTGGGGGGACATGATAGAAACTTCTAAGTACCTCAATGGAATCAACAAAGTCCAAGAGGGTAGCATCTTTCAGAAAAAGAGACGGCAAGAACAAGGGACACAATTTAAAGATAAAGGGAGGCGGTCTAGGGCAATGTGAGGAAGGTATTATTTCACAGAGAGGGTAGTGGATGCATGGAACAGCCTTCCAAGAGGTTGTGGGGTCTAAAACTGTGGGAGAATTCAAGAATGCATGGGACAGACATAAGTCACTTCTTGTGGGGGGTAGGAAGAAATAGGCTGTTGGTTAACTAGGATCTGCGGCTTATCCAGTAGGTATGGAAATGGGCAGACTAGGTGGGCCAAGCGGTCCTCATCTGCCGTCAAAGTCTATGTTTCTATTAAAAAAAAACATTTCTGAAGAGTATTTCCTAAAAATGAGGTGCGTAAAATAGGTCGACACGTACATTATCTGGAGCCCTGGCTGCACCAGACATTTTTTTTGTTGTTTAAAGAAGCACCGCTCTGGCTTCTCTGAGCTACTCCGAAGTGCCCTGAAGGAAAACGGGCAGAGAAGTCAGCACGAGCAACAGGGGGATGTTCTGCAGTGGTTAAATTGGAATGGTTTATGAGGTGGAACTGTAATCTCTACATTTGAAAGAGGTGGAACTCTCCAATAGTATTCAATGAGCAAAGATGTCAGAGGAGGTGGAACAGAGTTCCTGCTCAATTTAATCCCTGATGTTTTGCACATGGAACACGCAAAATAAGGGGTTCGACTCACTAGTCCCTGCTTTATTTCCCCGCAGAGCAAACATCATACAGGGCTTACCTGCCCTTACTGCAGGATCGACTGCAGCTCCGCTCACAGCTCAAACAGGTAGAGACTGTTTCCTGGCGCCTTGCCCTTTCCACCCCCCACCTTGGTTATGCTCTGACTAATAGTGTTATGAAGGTCTCCCCAGTTGCCCATTTGCAGATTATAATGATCCACCACCAGCGTTTAACAGCAACGCTCAACTGAAACACAATATAATAGCCATTAAAATAGTCTCCACCAGTGGCGGACAGTGAGATGCAGACGCACCAACTCCGTTCACTACCAAGCCTAGAGGGACTCTCTGAAACTCACTAATTTGTTACCCTCACTAAAGTGGTTTGGCCCCTACCCTATGCTCAGAATCCAGGCGTCTGAACCCCCCAAAAAAAAAACAAAACAAAAAAAACAGTACTATTCCTATTGTAGGATAGAGGCAGTCCAGAGGAGGGCAACTAAAATGGTGCAGGGTCTGCAAGAGAAGCCGTATGAGGAGAGACTAAAGGAGCTTAATATGTATACCCTTGAGGAAAGAAGGGAGAGGGGAGGGACATGATAGAAACTTTTAAGTACCTCAGTGGAATCAACAAAGTCCAAGAGGGTAGCATCTTTCAGAAAAAGAGACGTGCAAGAACAAGGGGACACAATTTAAAGATAGAAGGGGGCGGTTCAGGGGCAATGTGAGGAAGTATTATTTCACAGAGAGGGTAGTGGATGCATGGAACAGCCTTCCTGAGGAGGTTGTGAGGTCTAAAACTGTGGGAGAATTCAAGAATGCATGGGACAGACATAAGGCAATTCTTGTGGGGGGTAGGAAGAAATAGGCTGTTGGTTAACTAGGATCTGCGGCCTATCCTGTAGGTAGGGAAATGGGCAGACTAGATGGGCCAAGCGGTCCTTATCTGCCGTCAAAGTCTATGTTTCTATTGTGACAGTGTCCATTTAGCATCACCATACACTGTAAACCTTATGGATTGATGAGTAAACTAGGTCACACTAAATTCTTCTAGGTGACCTACATTAATGGGACAGTATCAGGTATGCAATGGCCCATATTGCCTTGCCTGACCTTACCTTGAGCACCACTGGTGTCACTATCCCTCCCAGCCCCACCCTGTCACCCCAGGCCAACTATGACCGTAACTTGTAGTTATACCCTCCTACTGGCAGTGCTTGCAGCCTCCAACAACTACCCCAGCCGTATGATACACTGGTCACAGCAGACCATCCCCTACCCCCAGGATGTGGCAATACTTGCCAAAGTTTAACTATGCCCTAAATGCATACACATACCCACTGGCTCACTGACAAACATATGGTGTCCTGGGTAACATCCAGTGATTGTAGTATACAATGCTGGTCCACCCTTTTGCAAGGAATCCTTAGGCCACCCTTGAGACTATACCATAGGAGCCCCAAATTTGTTTCCAAACCCTTATAGGGTGCTATGTAATGCCAGGTTGCTCCTCCCTCTTATTTCCAAGAATATCCACCACAATCCTGGCCCACTGCTAGAAGCCCCAATCCCTATTGATAAGCTGGGACCCCTAAGAATAGTATCTATAAACACTGGCAGCCTACTCCCGAAATTCACACAAGTCGAAGCTTGTGTAGCACATATCAAACCGGACATAATGTCCATCACAGAATCCTGGCTCACTGCCAGGGTTCCTGACTTCACAAATGCAATGAAAGGCTACAAAACTCACAGACAGGACAGAATTGGAAAGCGCGGAGGAGGTTGTCAACAGTACACAAGGAACCACCTACAGGCCCAAACAGTCCCCCTGAACAGTATTACAAGTGACTGCGAATGTTTATCAACAAAAATAACCCTGGGCAAAGGGTGAAAGAGCCTACAGATTACGACAGCATACACCCCCCCCCCCGCTGCATTCAAACAGGTCCCGTATTGTTCTGTCGTTATTTCCAGGAGATAAGTCTCCTTACATGAGACCCTGGTCACAGGAGACTTCAACATTGACTGGAACACAAAGTCTAAACTTGCGCAAAAGGACCAAATCAGAAATGTATACCAAACACAGGTTGTAAATGAATGCACTAGGACAAACTACCGATCTGGCACAAGTACCTCAATTGATTGGGTTCTAACCACTTGCCTGGAGAGAGTCAATAAGGTCAAAGTTCTCCTGGACGCCTTGAGTGACCACTCACTGGTCCTCTGCGAATGGTCATCAAAGTTTGCCAAATCCCCTCCTAAACTAATAAACAGTAATGTCCTCCGAAAAAGCAAACTAGAAGCCTTCAAGCTTCATCTAGCCTCTGCAGATTCAATCAATCAATCAATCAATCAATCACCTTTACTTAACCAGGTGGAAAACCGTTGAGAAGAACTCATTTACAAAGTGGACCTGGCTAGATCAGTAACAACCATAACAATATAACAGTACAATGTTAAAAAGGAAGATAAAAGCACATTTGAAATACATTCATGTACATATAGATGCCAGGATTATATACAGTATATACAGTGTCAAGCTACAAGCAAGAATCCATGATACACAGAGGATAACCAAGCATGATGTTACAGTGCCTTCAACCAATGCCATAACAGAGACCATACAGCATTTAATGGTAGTGACATACACCAAAAGATGACATTCAGTTAGGTAGGGGTACTGAAGGGGCTAGCAGGAATAGCAGCGGTGAGAGCCAGCGTGACGAGGAGGGTGAGGTAAGGGACCTAGTGGGAGGGAGAAGGGGAGAGAAGGGACAGGAGGGAGGGAGGAAAGGGGAGTATAGGGTGGACTGAATGGAGTCAGAGCAAAGTGGTGACCAATGCAGGGGAGGTGCTTAGTGGCCCGGAAGCGTGGCCCTCTTAACAAAAGAGACAGGGTTAGGAGTAGCAAGGGAGAGGATTAGGGGCCCAGCAGCGTGTCTCTCATAACAGAAGAGGACACGGTTAGGAGTAGCAGGAGTCAATAAGATGTCACCTTATAAGTGATTTGAAGGTAGACATTTTGGTTAGGCATGAGAGCTTCAAGGATTTCGGTAGATTATTCCATAAAGTGGATAGAAAGTGGCTTAGTGAGGAAGCCCCGAAACGAGTTCTGTAGTGGGTGATATCCAAACACAGGTGGGAGTGGCTCCTGAGCGAATAGGTTCCAGTGGCGAATGTTAGAAAGCTAGAGATGTACAATGGTAGCTTACCGAACAGGGCTCTGAAGGTCCTGAGGGACGGATTTCTGAGTCTTCTAGTTGCTAAGGACTGCCAGTCCAGCAAGGCATACAGGACACAATGGTGGTTCTAAATGGAGCATCGGTGATAAATCTTAGAGCCCTATTGTACAATGTCAAGATTAGCCAGTGCTGAGCGAAGGCCATGTTTATACAGTGTGTCTGCATAATTCAGAATGAGAAGAAATGTGGAATGCACAAGTCTTAGCATTGTGTGTTAGAAGGTGCTTGATTCTAAAGAACAGGCCTAGGCATTGTTTTAACTTCTTACACAGCTCCTCAATGTGGACCGTGTAAAAGAGTTTATGATCTAGCTAAAAGAAGAAATATTTAAACTTTGTAACAGCTTCAATGGGCTCACCCAGGAGGGATGTTATCTGTGGCTGAGTACCTGAGGAGGAGAACTTATCCGCGTTAAGGTTGGGTGACAGGGTCATGGTCTTCGTTGTTTGCATTCAACAGGAGTTTAAGGCTCAAGAGATTATGAAGTAGGTTAACTTCGCGTTGCAAAGCGTTACAAGCTAGTTCAAGAGTAGGCTCGGTCACGTAAATAACAGTATCATCAGCGAACAAGTGTACACTTGCTTGACTGATGCCCGCATCAATACTGTTAATGTAGACTGTGAAAAGTAATGGTCCTAAGATAGAATCTTGGGGGACAACTTTGGGGTAGAGTCTTCAGCAGGGACAGATCTCCTTGCACCTTAAGTTGTTGTTTTCTGCCTTTTAGATGGCATGTGAGCCAGTTAGCAGCAATGGCATCTACGCCAATGTCTTGGAGAACAGGCAATAGCAGATCATGGTCGACTGTGTCGAAGACCTTACTCAGGTCAAGAAATAAGGCACTGACATAGTGATTGGCATAGAGTGCCAGATGCCAGTCATTCATTACCTTGGCTAAGTCGGAGATCGTACTGTGCTTCTTCTAAAACCTGATTGGTAGGGATTTACTATCTGGGGGTTGAGTCTAAATGTTCTCTTAACTGGGAATGTATTACTTTTTCAAGTAATTTTGAAAGAATGGGCAACAAGGATATTGGCGAATAATTGTGCAGATCACTGGGGTCACCAGACTTGAATAGTGGGACTACATGTGCCACTTTCCAGATAGAAGGGAGTACACCGGAGGATAATGACAAATTGAATAAGTGAACTGTCGGAGCGGTTAAAGGGGAAGGAAGCACTGCAAAGGTTTTTCAAATTGTGAAAGCCCATAAAAAGATATTTAAAACAAGGTATGGAACTTCCTTGTAGGTGTCAAGAGTCCGGAGATATGAATATCTAAATACTCTGTAAATCAATCAAACAAGACAGCAGCCATTTCATGGGATCCTGAGACAGAAAGTGATGTCACTGAGGGGCAAGTTATAATTAACAATATAGAGCTGGCCCCTCAGTGACATCACTTCCTGTTTTAAGACTACATGAAATGGCTGCTGCTTTGTTTTCATTTACTGATAATTTGATATTCATATCTCAGGACTCCTGAAACCTACAGCTAAGCCTAGTACCTCGTTTGAATGGTCTTGTTTTGTGCTTTCACAATTTGAGTGACCCCTGCAATGTCTACTTCCCCTTTAAGGCATGATGGCCCAGTGTTATGAAAAAAGGTTCTAGGTTGTCCCTCCTGCACTTGTCCTGGTAGCTAGTCCCAGGAGTAGATCCTCCACCTGTTTATAAGTAACTGGGTGGAAGGAGAATTTAGGTGCGGAAGAAGGGACCTTGCTATGGTGTTTAACAGTAGTAGGATCAGGAGCCTGATGGCAAAATTTACTTGCTGAGGATGTGTCAAAGGCAAGGCCAGCCGTTGCAAAATGATTGTTTAGTAGATCAAGTATGCACTGCCTATCTGCGGTGCTGGTATTACCGGAAGTGATTTTGGTGGGGAGGGAATTAGCTGGTTGGTGTCCTTCAATTTCCCTTAGGGTTTTCCAGAAGTCGGCAGAGTTACTAGTGGCTGAGGCTAATTTAGATTGGAAAAAGCCTGCTTTGGCAGCCCTTGTGATTTTGATGCAGTAATTCCTCAATTTCCTAAAGGTGGCCCAGTTAGTTGGATCCTTTGTTTTTCTGACCCTTTTCCATAGGGTATTTCTGCTGCACAAAAGGCAGCCTTTAACTCTGCAGAGAACCAAAGTCAGGATTTCCTCCTGGTACGGGATTTGGTCAGGGGTGCGTTCTTGTCTAGGACTAGTTTTAGGAAGATCTCATAGGCTGTATTCACGGAGGGCATAAGGTAGAAATCTTGCCAGTGAATGTCAAGATCTGCTAAGTAATTATGGATGTTAAAGTTCAGTTGGTTTCTTTTCAGCATGTAAGTGGAGGAGAAAGGTAATCTGGGTACAGATCGAGTACAGGCTATTATGCTGTGATTGCTAATGTTACCGAAGAGTACACCAACATGGCTGAAAAAGTGAGGCTTGTTGACTATAATAAGGTCACCAAGTGTGCTATTTGCAGGGATTTTTGGGTTCGGGCAGGTGACTTCAGTTATGAGCTGTGTGAATCCGAACTCATTGCACAGATCCTTTAGTGGTTTCGATGAACTGGAGAGCTAATCCATATTTAGGTCTCCCATAATGATACTTTCAAAAGGCTGCATGTCCATAGATTTGCGTATTTGATTCAAAAACGCAAGGCCTCCTGAAGGGGGCTGATAGTAGCCAGTAATACAGTTCGATTAGGAGGATGGAAGGGAAAGTCTTACAGAAACCGATTCAAATTCCTTTGGGACTGATATAGTGTTGATGAGACCGGAGCGTCCTAGACCAAATTCCTGACATAGACCTAGCCCTGGACATTTTTTTAATCAATGAATTCAACACCGCTGCAGACAAATTTGCACCATACAAAAAGCATATGGACCGTGGCAACTCATCTGGGTGGCTTATACCCCAAGTGTGGGAACTAAGACAAAGGGACCAACTATGGAGTAGGACTAGAGCCACTGGGGCCCTGCAGGAGCATCAGAAATACAGGGCAGACAGGAACACCTGCACAAAGGAAATAAGGCTAGCCAAGGCCAACTATTTTAAACACAGCAGTTACAGTGCTAGGGAAATAGTAGAAAGTTATGGGACTCCTTAAAGGACATACTAGGGAAGGAAGAAAAGATCTCTTCAATAGTAATTTCACAAAATAATAATGAAATCACAGATCCCAGCAAAACAGCACATCTCTTCAATGAAACATTCACTGATCTCAGTCACATCCTGGTTGATCTAGACTCTACTGTCAGATCTCCCTACCCTACCATGGAGGTGCCCAGTCCAGCTCCCACCACAATACTCGGCCCTAACTTGCTTTTTAAAACCATCTCTGTATCTGATACATCAAATGAAATTTAGGTAATACAAGGATGGGAAGAAGTGCCTCAATTGACATGAAGCTACTAGCCTTGGCTACTGAGGTACTAGCTATCCCACTCTCGCCAAGCTTTTTAACCACTCACTTCGGTATGCACAGTTCCCAAGCATATGGACAACGGCACTCATAACCCCTGTTCACAAAGGGGGAACAAAAAAACACCATCTCAAACTACCACCCCATTTCAATTCTTTCCCCGCTTTCCAAAGCTCTAGAAAAAAGATGGTCGTTGAACAGCTGGTAACCCACCCTAGCCAACAAAACATACAGTACCAGCAACAGCATGGATTCAGGAAACAGCGTAGCACTATCACCGCATTATTAGACTACACCAACTTTGCACATCAGGTTATCAATAATAGACAACTGGCAGGCTCCGTCTTTATAGACTTAGCTAAGGCCTTCGACCTAGTTAACCATGCACTTCTCCTTAACAAACTCACCAGACTAGGACTTCCCCCTGACGCAGTTACATGGTTTAAGGACTACCTGCCCGGACGCTCCCAGTGGGTAAAAATAAATGGGACTGTGTAAGAGTCATGTTCTGTCACGGTAGGGGTACGCCAGGGCTCAATCCTGGGGCCCCTACTTTTCAGTCTGTTTATCAATGACCTTCCCCTGGCATGCCCGGACTCACAAGTCCTCCTATATGGGGATGACGCAGTAATTTATACCAGCAGCAGCCAACAAGCACTAACAAACAATTTCCAGAGCAGCTTTACAGCCTTGGAGCAATGGTTCACCCTCAATAAGCTACTCAAACTACAAAAAAAAAACTAAGACCATGCTGATCACGTCACCCAAAAAAAGAAGAAACTCCAATCCTTTACTATAGTAATCAGAAAGGTATAGCCCTGGAACAGGTCAACACCTTCAAATATCTAGGGGTCTACCTATGTGACTCTTTTGTTTATCACATTGACCAAACAGTAAAAACTGCAAACAAAACGCTAGGCGCCCTTTATAGAAATAAAGCTTACATGACTGAGGAGGCCAGGTGGCTAGCAGTCACCTCTTCAGTCCTCCATGATTGACAACGGGCTAGTAGTCTATGGCACAGCCACAGATTCAGTCCTACATAGAGTAAAAGCCACACTAAATAAAGCATGTCGCCTGACTTTAAGTGCTGACAGGTTGACACACACCTATGACCTCAACACTAACTCGGGATGGCTACCTCTAGACCTCAGAATCAAATACCAAACGTGCCTACTTGGTAAAAAGGCTCTCCTTGATTTCTCCTCCCCCTCTCTTAACTCGCTTATCTGCTCAACTCATACCAAGCACTCCAGACTAGGGGGGCCATGCGGTCCTTATCTGCCACCAAATTCTATGTTTCCACCTGGAGCGCCCTCAGAAAATCTCTACAAGTCCCCTTCTGTAGGATCAGTCAGGCCAAGCACTCCTTTTTTGTTAGACCACCGAAATGACTAAACAAGCTCCCAACTGATATACAGGACCTGACCGCCACCGTGCATTTTAAATCTGCCTTGAAAAACTACTTTTCATCAAAAATAGCCTGCAACTGCAATTAACTATCTAACATAACCCCCCCTTAGATGACTTTAACCAACAACAGCCCCACCTCACACCTTCCCTCCCTCATCCCCGTTACCTATCCCCCCCTCCACATTCTCCCTTCTGTTACTGCCCATTATGAAATGCTTCTCTAAAGCGGCTAAATGTTTCTTGTACGTTTATGTTTTATAGAAATGTTTATCCACTATTACTATGTAATTATAGTGTTTCAATATACGTGCTCTGTACAATATGACCACCTTTGTAAAAGAGCCTCTCTCTACGGTGTATCTCCAAATCATGAATAAATTAAAACGTGCACAATAAGCCATTTCTAAGGAGCACAAGAACGTTACTGGCTTGTGTGATTTTATGTGCACAATAACAGCAAACCATACACTAAAAACACTTTAGGGTAAGGTTGTCAGTAATCACACACCTCTCGGGTGTTTATCTTGACTCAAGCGCCTCATGCCTGCCTACCAACACTCTTCAGAGAGGTATGCAAGTATTGGCCCATAATCACACACCCTCTCACGCATTATTGCTTACGTAAGAGCACTTCCTACGTACTAATGGCACGTGGCCACCACCTCAATTCGCCCCCGGGCATCCGCTATCAGGACATAAAGCGCACCTCGGAATGTATTGCTTCTTTCGTAACCCACAGCCCGCTGTGTGCTATTGGCTCGCTTACTCATGTAGAATGTTATAAAAACTCGTAAGTCCTTGGAATTACCGAAAGTCACCGTCGGATGAGGAGGTGTTATGCTTGTCTTGTAGTTGAACATTACAAACAAACGTTGAAAAGCAACTAGAAAGCGTTAATATTTCTGTTGCATTTACAAACAACACAAAAACATTACTATAAACTGCATTTGTATATCGCATTTCTCACCTCACAAACTGCACTTCCATACCACCCCGGAACCAGCTTCCAGACAACGAATAACACGCAGCACTCTCAATGCCAGGGCAAGAGGAGGAAGCATCTGATAGGGGTGATACTTGTATAGAGTCAAAGTGCGGCAACATACTAAAGCCAAGAAGCCATTCGAGTGTTCTGTTGCGTTAAAAAGTTGATTTCTTGTTTTCCCCTCCATAAATACCACAATAAAAGCTTTTTGTCCACTGTAATTACCTCATTACGAAACTACCTCCCCCGACCATCTTAGTTGTTGGTATCCCCCGCGTTAATGAATACGGAAGCCGCGAAGGCGCCGGCGCCGTGTGCGTCCTAGTAGAAAATGGCAGCGCTGAGTGGAGTGTCAAGGATTGTAGGGAAACGACTGGCAGCTGCATCAGTGAGTTTTTGCTGTTACTGCATCCATCATATATTAGAATCAGGCTTTACAATTGATGGGAAGGGGCCCCATTACTTATGGTGGGGTTAAAGAATGGAGCGCAATGCACACGCATGCTGATAGTACCATGGAGGGCACATAAGGTGACAGTTGCGCGCACTAGACGGTGTTGTATAACGGATTATGTTTGGGGGGCAAGTGGCTTATAGATTGCTAGACAGTAACCCATAGTAGCCATGATAATACGGCGAGAGTAATATAATGGATTTGTAACTCAAACGTGTGTAAACGACATGGGTCTGACAGTGAAGGTCACTGATGCAACTTCTGGTTGTGGGCTGTCTTGAAGTCATCATGTTTGTTGTATCGGTGCGAAAGTAGTCACTGGATGTTGTCTGCGAAGTTGGTTACAACTATTGGTCTGGAATTCGACAGCTGTAAGTTTTGGAGTTCCAGTAAAGGAAACCGAAATGTCACAAAAACCGAACCGGACACGTTCTTTGCTCGACAGGGCATGGGGTTTATTTTTTTAAAGACGATTATCTTTCACTTCTGCCAACCATCAACAGTGCTGTGGTGCTTAAAGCGATTTACCAAGTTTTGATATATGAACGCATATATTGCAGGGTGACTGCATATAGAACTGATTCGCAATGTATTTTGATAGATGCATAGCCTATTTTAGCAAATTCAATCAGGTTTTCACCCTCACAAACCAGGAAGTGTCATTTTGTGTATTGGAGCCTGTATTTGGTGACCTTTGACACTCATTACCTTTGCAATGTCACCACAGGGAGATCTGTGCTCTGCAATTAAAATTAGTTCTTGGTCACAGCAATTCTGTCTTGATAACAGAGCTCTTGGTCGCAGCATGCAGCATGACAATAGCAATGTCAAACAGTTCATTTTCAGGGTCCGATGATGAAAACATTATGTTGTCCTGCACTAACAGAGATCTTTCAGACACTGACATAGTGCCACAGTTTGACAGCCACTGCATAGTAGATCCCCATAGGGATGACCCTATGACAGCAGCGACAATGATGTGGGCAGTAGCTCAGGCAGTCACAGCAGCAGTCCCGATCCATTCCAGTACAGCAGTGAGAGCAGACTTAGCAACACGGTCTGTTAATATTATATTTTGCTACTTAGTGCTACGGTTTGGTTCCCGTCATTGCTGTCATTTTACTGTGCAAAATCGATGTATGGTGTATGTTCTGTTACTCCCAGCATCGATGTGCCCACACAAATGCTAGTGATACATAGAAACATTGACAGTGTCAGCAGATAAGGGCCTATGGCCCACCCAGTCTGCCCATTTGAGCTTGTAAGTTCAGTTTGTTTTCCTAGAAGTCTGTTGCCCCTTACCCCTGACCTCCAGAATTCCTTTATGTCTATCCCATGCATTCTTAAATCCTGTGATTGTTTCAGCCCCCACCACTTCCTCTGGCAGGGTGTTCCACTTGTCCACCACCCGTTCTGTGAAGAAATTCTTCTTATGTTTCCTCTGAATCGTCCTCCCTCCAACTTCATCCCATGCCCTCTAGTCCTGGAACATCTTTTTGCTTAAAATAGTGTTTTCCTGCACCTGTTCCTCCCTGTAAGATACTTGTATGTCTCTATCATATCCCCTCTCTCCCTCCTCTCCTCCAGGGAGTACATGTTCAGTTCCTTCAACCTGTCTTCATAGGACTTGTGATGCAATCCGTGCACCATCTTTGTTGCCCTCCTCTGAACCTTCTCTACCCTGTCTATGTCCTTACGTAGGTATGGTCTCCAGAACTGTACACTGTACTCCAGGTGGGCCTCACTAGTGTCTTGTATAGCGGAATTATGACCTCCCTTTTCCTGCTGGTGATGCCCCTGCCTATACATCCCAGCATCCTATTTGCTTTACCTGCTGCCTTGTCACACTGTTTCCCTACCTTGAGGTCATCAGAGATTATAACCTCAAGATCCCTTTCCTGCTTGGTGCATGCTATATCCTCACCCCCCCAACTGATATATTGTGCCAGGGTTTTTGTGCCCCATATGCATTATCTTGCACTTCTTTGCATTGAATTTCAACTGCCAAACCCCTGACCATTCTTCAAGTTTCTGCAGGTCCCTTCTCATTCTGTCTACACCCTCTGGTGTGTCTACTCTGTTACAGAGCTTTGTGTCATCAGCAAACAGTGAAATTCTGCCTTCTAGGTCCCGCGAATGTCACTGATGAAGATGTTGAATAGGACCAGTCCCAGCACTGATCCTGTGGTACCCCACTGGTCACTCTTCCCTCTGTGGAGTGACAGCCATTTACCACCACCCCCCTCTGTGTCCTTGCCACCCAGCCAGTTACCTACCCACTGCACTACTGTCCTGCCCACACCCATATTCCCCAGTTTGTGTAATAGTCTTCTATGGCACAGTGTCAAAGGCCTTGCTGAAGTCCAGATAGGCCATGTCCACTGCCCTCCCTGATCCACCTCCCTAGGCACCCAGTCAAAATTCAACGAGATTGGTCTGACATGACCTCCCTGGTGAAACCATGCTGCCTTGGGTCCTGTAGTCCATTGACAACCAGATGTTCCACCAATCTCTCTTTCAGTAGTGCTTCCATGATCTTCCCCACTACCGAGGTGAGGCTGACTGGTCTGTAGTTCCCTGCTTCCTCTTTGTTCCCACTTTTGTATAAGGGACTACATCTGCTGTCCTCCAGTCTTTGGGTACCTCCTGTTTCAGTGATCGGCTAAACAGGATAGCCAGAGGTTCAGCCACCACCTCTCTTAGTTCTTTAAGGACCCTGGGGTACACCATCTGGCCCCATTGCTTTATCAACTCTTATTACTTCCAGTTCCTTCAGGACCCTTTCTCATGTAAAGGGACTTGTGTCCATTTCTGCACCATTCTCACCCCTTGTACTCCATTCAGACCCATTACCCTCCTCTTCCTCAGTAAAGACTGAGCAGAAATACCTGTTCAGTATGTCAGCTTTACTGTTGTCATCCTCCACGCGGCCCCCATCCTCCCCCTTCAGTCTCACTATCCCTCCCTTTGTCTTTCTTTTTTCACTTATGTACCTGTAAAAGGTTTTGTTCCCTCTACCCACTGATTTTTCAATGTGTTCTTCTGTCTGAGCTTTGGCTTCCTTACTGACCTCCCTTCATCCCTTTGCTTCTCCTGGTACTTCTCCTATCTCCTTCTGCCTGTGTCTTTTGTATTGCCTGAATGCAATCTTTTGGCTTTCACTTTCTTTGCTACCTCTTTGGAAAACCATAATGGTCTCCTCTTCCTTCTCTTGCTAACCTGCTTAATACATAATTCTGTTGCTCTTGTAATCCCCATTTTAAATACTTCCCACTGTTCCTCAACCCCTGATTCCTGTCCCATTCCCTTAATGCCTCTTTCAAGTATCTCCCATTTTCCCAAAGTCTGCCCCCTAAAATCCAGGATCGTGTTTTGTGTGGTTTGGTTCTGCTCTTCTGTGATTTCAAACCACAATGACTGGTGGTCACTGTTCCCAGGTGCTCCCCCACTCTTACCCCCATCACACTGTCCCTGTTTGTGAGCACAAGGTCCAGTATTGCCTTCTGCCGAGTTGGTTCCATGACCAGTTGCTTGAGGAAGGCACCCTGAAGGGAGTCCAGGATAAATCTGCTCCTAGTTGATGCTGCTGCTGGGATGCTCCAGTCCACGTCTGGAATATTGAAGTCTCCAACCAGTACTACCTCTCCTTGTCTGCCATCCTTTGGATGGCTAGCAATACTCCTATCTGTTTCTTCCTCCTGGGCTGGTGGTCTATAGACCACAGCTGTGCTGATGGCTGTCCCCATTTTCCTTTCCAGCTTAACCCACAGTATCTTTCCCCCATTTTGTTCCTCCTGGATCTCTGTGGCACTTATGTCATCTTTCACATACAGTGCCACTCCTCCTCCCTTCCTGCCTGCTCTGTCTCTTCTGAATATGTTGTAGCCAGGTATGGCCATCTCCCAGTCGTGGTTATCATTACACCAGGTTTCAGTGATGGCCACAATGTCCAGGTCTGACTGTACCATGACAGCCTCCAGATCTTCCATTTTGTTGCTAAGGCTCCTGGCATTTGCACACATGGCTTTCCATGATTTGACCTCCCTAGACTGTTTCACTGTTCTACTCCAGCCCTCTCCTTGGTTGTCATTTATCCCTGGTTCTCCTTGCTGTCTGCCCTTCTGCTGAATTTGCCCTTTTCTGCTTATCCACCTCTTGGGCACTAATCTCCATCTTTCACACTGCTTTGCAGAGAATAGCCATCCCTCTGGTTCACTGGTTCCACTGCTAGCTGTGGGGGTGAGTAGCAGGTACCCTCCTTGCTGGCTGCCACCTTTGCTAGTTTAAATGCTTGTCAATGTAGCATTTAAACTTATCATTGAGTGCTTGGATTCCCTCCAGGATGGATGCAGGCCGCCAGGCTTGAGCAAACCTCCATCCTCCAGGTGGGTCCCCAGTCACCAATGAATCAAACCCTTCCTCACAGCACCAGTTCTTCAACCATGAGTTAAAGTTCCTGGTGCATGCACTCCTATGCTCTCTTGCCTCTCACAGGTAGTACTTCTGAGAAAGTGACAGAGTAGCTACTTGCTTGAGACCCCTCCCCAGTTTCCTAAACTCTTCCTGAACTTCCTTTGGCTCCCCATTTGCCAGGTCATTAGTACCTAGGTGGATAATGACATCCAGCTCACCCTCCGTCTTGCCTTCCCAGTGATCCCCAGGATCTTCCTTCCACCCTCCTTGCCGTGGCACCTGGTGGCACCTCACCTCCTGTCCTCCCCTCCTGTGTTCCTAGCTGGATCCCTCTTATGATGGAGTCCCCCACCAGGATTCGCTTCCTCCTCCTCTGGGGTCCACTGCTTTCCCTGCTGAGGTCACCTCCTTGGCTGACCTCCACATCCTTTCCTTCCACTTCTGTGGGTACCTCTATTTGGTTGTCCTCATTTGCCAGTGTGGCATATGAGTTCTTGAGTGGAATAGGATCTGGGATGTGCCTCTGCCTGACTGCTCTAACCCTGCCTGAGCCCGCTGTCATCCAAGTGCTCCTCGTTCCCAGCATCCTTTGAGGCAGTTGCATTGGACTGGGTGGTCCCTGGATAGGGGTGATGGTATTCCTGACCCAGTTTACTTCCGCTCTGAGTCTGGCTACCTTATCCCGCAGTCCAGAGAGATGCATGCAGATAGGACAGCACCTCAGTGTCCAGAAGGTCTGCCTGAATATGGCTGCCCCAGCCACTGCATTGCACCACTCCCCACATTATACTGCAATTCCACTACTTGTCTGCTACTGAAGCTCTCCTAGTTCCCTTTTTATTAATTTACTGCACTAAAAATCCTGCCACTGATCCTCAGATAATTTTTTTTTTTTAAAGAAAAAGAAACCAATAAATAAATAAATGAGTCAAAACACTTGTGCTGAGGGTGGGCTTCTTCCCACTTATGCCCCTCCTACTTCACACCCCTTACTATACCCTGTGTTTAGCTCCTGTCAATCAGATTTAACAGGGCATATAATTAAGAGTTGGGGGAAGGGGAGGCGAAAATTTGCAGCAATTAAAGACAGCACAGAATTACACCACCACTATGTTTTAAATTTTCAACAGCCCAAAAACAATTATAAGTAAAGACAACAAAGAAAGTATAGTGTCACTAAAAGCCCACAATCTAAGTTTAAAAGAAAAATAGCAATTACCAGTTACTCTAAAGCACTGAATTGAATATGTTTCCTTCCTTCCCCTTCTGGCTTCTTCTGAGAAAATAAATTTCTGCTTGCTACTTTAACTCTGACTAAGCCCCACCTCCAGTTATCACGTAGCTGAGGTCAGAGGCCAGACAATTAACACCCTTCACCCAACTACAGGGCAGTCAGACAAGCCAAGTATCCTAAGTTTTTATATTTCCTTTTTTTTTTTTGGGGGGGGGGATTGATTTCCCTACGCTAACGAGTGTTGGCCACTCCAGCTTGACACTGAGAGCACAGCTTGATCTGGTGGCACTGCTTCAGCAGGATAAATGGCTCACAATTTGTCCAAATCCAATTTGTCCAAATTTCTCACCTGGTACTGTTTAGTAGTAACCTCCCGCCAATTGATTTATCAGTCACTCATTCTGATGGAGCACATGGTGGAAATTACAAGCAGGCACCTTGTACCTCAATCACTCCAAACCCCCCAGCTGCACACATGCACTTAGAAAAATGCTGCAACATAGAACTTTTATTATCTGTAAATTATTTATACTGTTTGGGTCTGTCTTTGCCCTAGTGCCAACTTGTCTACGCTATAGCTTTCTTCTTTGTATGTGTGTGTGTGTGTGTTTGGGGGTGGGGGGGCCTGCTTGTACTTCCCCTTTAGCGGTATCAGTGATTGTGTAACGTGTTGAAGTCACCAGTTCCCCTGTTTACGGCATGTTATAAATTTAAAACTACAAATTATTGCACCAGCTTTGTGTTACCTCCAAGTGCTCAGGAACTATACAGAGTGTAGCTGTCATTAGTGTCTGCATAAGCATCTGTAATACCATCCTGGCATTGGCTTATTGCCGCTACATGTGTGCCTCCAGATGCATTATGAACTGAGCAAAAAATACACAGTACAGTCGGTGATCGTCCCCCACCCCCCAAGGTTAAAAATGACACTGCCAATACCCTTCTCATGGAGAAAGAGACCGCATTTATGTTTAGATAGCTTAAGTACCATCCACTACAAAAAGGGACATATCCTTGCGGTAGGTACTCAAGTGTTAGACTGTATTTGAATCACCCTTCCTCACTTATGTCACCATACTTCATTACCACTTCGGTCTGTGTCAAGCCGTTTGTGTTTTCCTATTTTTTCCATTACAGTGGATCTCTGATGCACATGCGTAAAGTGTACAGCAAATACAGCAGATGCTGCACTATACTGTCGCCCATGCCTTACCGATGTCATGATGCATTGTGTAGACTCCTGCATTCATTGCTGTGTAGCCCGTATTTTGGTTCAGACATTATTCCCTAAGTATGCCGAACTGACTAGCACACTTTGCAATATAACACCATAGAAGCCGTACATTGGTACCACAGTGTCGGAAGAGGATGGCAACTGCAGTCTTTTCTTTTGCAGATGCTCTGGAGCACATACAATGATGCTATAATCCTAATTATAAATAAAGACTGTATGTTAAAATGTTAAAAAACTAAGTGTTTTTAATTTTGAGATACACTGTAAACTATGTACAGTATATAACTGATTTTATTGCATTCATTTATAAACTTAGCAAGGAGCTGGCAAGCTGGAGAAACAATTCAGTGCACCATGTCCCTTTATTCATGCACATCTAAGCATACCTTGGTGATCAGTGTTATGGTGCTTGCATGAGAGCACCAAATGAGCCCAAGAAAACACAGGAGCACAAGAAAAAATATAAACTGTCTATAATGATGGTGACAATCAGAAATGCAATACCAAAGGCAGTTTACTGAAGCAATCGCACTGGAAGCAGCACTTGCCAAAAATACATTTCACACAAAGCACATTTTCTGGAGCTGGAAGGACACTACTTTCTTTAACTGCGAGCTGTGTGAGAAATTCTATATTGCACTTGATATCTGCAACAAACGTGCACTTTTGCTTAATTCTGTGGGAGGTGAAACTAACCACCCTTAGTAATTGCTTTTTATTCACATTTATTTAGTGTTTAACCAAGAAGGGGCTTGTAAACTCTGTTTATCTTGTTAGTAACTTCAGAAGGATTTAAATACTGCATTTGGGTAGGTCCTTGGAGGTAGCTAGATTGTCTACTAGGATTTGCTGACAGTTAAACAATTTTAAATGAATTACAGTTGGCTGAGGAGTTGAAAAGAAACTTACAAACTCTGCTTATCTTGGAAGTAACCTCATAAGTGTTTGAATACTGCATTCTGGTTGTCCCTTGGGGTAGCTGGATTGACTACTAGGATTTTGGGACAGAAACTATTTTTGAATAATTTACTGGTGCGTAGGAGTTTGTGATAGTTAAACTCTTTTTAACAGAGTTACTGAGGGTTAAGGTGGTCACAGAAAAACCTGCAGTGTGAATTGAAACACAGACAGCCTTAGGGGGCAGGACATTGTTTTCAGACCAAACAGGTTGTATTGGAACAGGAAGGGTTACATATAACCATTGGCAACAAATTGCCCTGGGTGGAGATATCCAGACTAGATCAGATTACTATAAGTTACTACTGGCTGCAATTTTCAAAGACACAAAGCACATTTTCTGGAGCTGGAAGGACACTACTTTCTTCAACTGCGAGCAGGGCTCGAAATAACCGGCTGTCCACCCGTCCCGGACAGCCATTTTTAAAAGACCGCCTGTCCCCTGGACAGGTGGTTTCAGCAGCGAGAGGGAGAGAGATGCAGCGAGGGAGACAGTGTTGTGCTGGGCACTAGGACCCAGCGGCAGACGGGAGGCTTCCCTGGATGATGTCGACGCCGACGTGTAGCTCCGCCTGCCCATTCAGTCTTCCCGCTGGCACTGAGGGTCAAGTGACTGCACCTCCTAGTGTCACCTGACCTCTCAGTGAACGGGAAGACTGACTGGCACTGACTCGCTCTCCTCACTCTCAGTAGTGTGGCCATAGGGTGAGGAGCGCAATTAGGAGAGCATGAGCGAGTGGGGGAAAAAAAAAAAGACCTGCAAATTCTGAACAGCCCTTCTCCGGGCTCTAGCATTTGGGGGCTCAGTTTGTGTGAAGTCCTGCTAGTACTTGGAGGAGAGGGAAGGTGAACAAGGGGGCTTATTTAGTTTGTCTCAAAGAAGTGCAAAAAAAGATGTCTGCAAATTCTGAACAGCCCTTCTCAGGGCTCTAGCATTTGGGGGCTCAGTTTGTGTGAAGTCCTGCTAGTACTTGGAGGAGGGGAGGGGAGGTGAACAAGGGGGCTTATTTAGTTTGTCTCAAAGTGCAAAAAAAGACTTCTGCAAATTCTCAACAGCCCTTCTCAGGGCTCTAGCATTTGGGGGCTCAGTTGTGTGAAGTCCTGCTAGTACTTGGAGGAGGAGAGGGGAGGTGAACAAGGGGGCTTATTTAGTTTGTCTCAAAGTGCAAAAAAAGACTTCTGCAAATTCTCAACAGCCCTTCTCAGGGCTCTAGCATTTGGGGGCTCAGTTTGTGTGAAGTCCTGCTAGTACTTGGAGGAGGAGAGGGAAGGTGAACAAGGGGGCTTATTTAGTGTAAGTCTCAAAGCAGTCAGACACTGTACCTGTACACCTAAAACTCTCTCAAAGCCAAAAGACACCTTGTGATCTGCAAGTCTCATCATCTCTGACTCTGAATAAAAAATATATCTTGAGTGTGCGGAGAGGTGAGGCAAGGCTCTATAAAGCTTATGTTCACTCAGCCTGTGTAAAGCCCTCCAGAGCTTGAACCTTGAAGATAGATACTGATGCGGACTTACTGTACTACTACTACTAGTACTAATTTAAACTAGCCCCTGTCAGCCTGCTGTTGTGCTCTGCAACTGGACTAACTGAATAAAAGTAAGATTGAGTGACTGTGACAAGAAGGCACTGTCAAAGGGAGAGGAGGGGATTAAATTACAAAACAGGTTGACAGCAGGATACCCCTCAGGTTTTAGTTGTGAAATCTGAGCGGGAGGAAAATATAAATATTAAACTCCTTTGTCTGGGGTTTTACAGGAGGAAAGAAAACTAAACAGACTGTTCCGTCTTCTAATATCTCTGATCATCACTTCACTGTAGTGTCCACTGTCTTCAGAGTGCTTACTGTACTTTAAATTGTATTAGCTAAGTAAACCAAAAGGGGAAAATGTCTTTGTTAAAGTTTGGCTTTAAAAATTACAGGAAAGCCTTCAGTTTCAAGCCAAGAGGGAGGAGAAAGCTCGGTTCTTCTATGTGTACTGCTTCTCCATTACTGATAGACTCAGTAGCACCAACTACTCACCCCACCATTGTGGCTACAGATGTGACAACTTGTAGTGCTGTGCTGATATGCCAGCAACTCTGACTACTGTTGAAAGTGGCGGAGTCCCGGGCAAAAAGAAAAAGGGGGTTCCAGGAGACCTGGAAGAAAAATAGGGAGTGGCTACTATATGAGCCTGATGTGGGCATGACCTGCTTATACTGCAAAAAATACTTAAGGGAGACAAACACTTTCATGAGTGGCTGTAAGAGCATGAGACTTGAAAATGTACGAGCTCATGAACTCTCCAAACCTCATAAATTAGCCAATGAAAAAAATACTGTGTCTAACACAGACCCATCCAACTTAGCAATAGAATGAGGAATAATACAAATGGAAAAAAAGGAGGCGATACAAGTGGAACATTTGTTTAGAACAACTCTTTATTTGATTAATTCAGAACGCCCATTCACAGATTTCCTGGCATCTTAGAATTACAACATGTAAATGGTGCAAATGTCGAGTCAGTTATAGAAGTGACAAACAGGCAGCAACGTTCACATTTTATTTCAGAATCAATAAGGATAAAAGATGCAAAACTGGTTAACAGTAACACTTAATCTCTGTCTTATGTGACTGAGCACTGATGCCTCAGTAATAGAAGAGGAGGCAGTCTATATTAGGACAATGGAAAATTTCCATTCAGTTAACAAATTTGTTTCCTTCAGCCAGTCTCTATTCCAAGCGGTGAGCGATTTATAGCTCAATAGGTGATGCCTTAGAATTCACCTTGGACTGTCAAGACTGTAAAGAAAAATTGTTGCTTTTGGATCTGATGGGCACCAGTCATGTTGGAGTAAAGTGACTGGGGTGTTTGGCAGGATTTTGAAAGACGACCTCATTTGTTAGGGATTCAGTGCAGTGCCCACAAGTTGGAGCTAGCTATAAAGCAATCAGCAACATCTATTCCATACATGAAACAACAGATGAAGTCTTAATGGGTATCTATAAAATATACCATAAGTCTCCCAAAACTGGGCCGGTCTCAAAGAGTTAGCCAGTAATATGAGGTACACCATTCACAAACCAGTTAACGTGTCAGGGACCCGGTGGGTTGCACACAGAGAAAGGGCTCTGTCTGTTATTCTGTCCAGCTACAAGGCCTTAGTTGTACATTTACAGCACATTGCTTCCACACCAGGGCAAACAAAAGATCAGGCCAGTGGGTTGTTCAAAACAATAAGTACTGTGAGATTTGTCCTCTTTTCTCAGTTTCTGGCTGAATACCTTTCTGTCATGATGGCCTTCAGTCTAACTCTACAGAGGGACAGCTCAACAGTAGAAACAATAGTCAGCAAGGTTGAAAGCACGGTGCTCTGGCTAGAGAACTACCCTGCACAGGATAAACTTGACAAAGTCTGTAATGAATTGCTGTTGCTCCCTGACTCTGACACAGCTGACAGTGACACTAGCACAAGTCGACTGACAGGCTCCAGCCACTACTCGGGTTCAGTTCCGTGGATCTGATATCTTCCTTAACTTAGAAAAGGGATATTCTATAGATAGAACCAAACAGGCAGTGTTGCGTGATGTTACAAGCCTTCTTTCATCAACAATTGAAAGTATTAACTCACGATTTTCCAGTTTTAAAACAGACAAAGTCCTACGGTCATTCAGTATATTTAACCCATTACAGTTACCAGATAGTGACCACCAGCTAGCCCTTTATGGCAATGAAGTCAGAACCGTCACAGAGCACTACAGTGACCTACTGAAGAAACACAATAATAATATAAACTTGATTGAAGCGCAATGGTTAGAGCTAAAACCACTTATGAAAAAATCACTGAATGAGCTGTCTCCAAAATTTCACTATTTGGATTTCTGGCAAAAAATTCTCCATAATGATGCACATGAACAGCGATTCCCTGATATTCTGGTCTTAGTCACAATAGCTCTACTGATCCCAACCCAAACTGCAGTAGTTGAGAGAGATTCAGCTTGATGGGCAGAGTGAAGTCTGACTGGCAGTCCTGTCTGTCTTCTATGACTACATCTGAACTAATGCGTGTCAAGCTGTCAGATGCAAGCGTTGCTACATTTGACCTGCAGGATGCCACAACACTATGGTTCAAATCTGGAAAACAAAAGAGAAGACCTCATGTGAGACCATATGGCTGCAGACTAGATTCAAGTTCTGATTCAGAAATAGACTAGACTCAATCAGTGTTTTACCTTGAAAAATAACCCCCCAAAAAGCAACAGTTTTCTCTCTTTCCACTTTACAGTCCATTTTATGTTTTAAGTTTAAAATTCACCTCACAAAAATGTGGACAGGTAAAACTTTGTCTGGACAGGCATCTCAAAAAAATTATTTCTAGCCCTGACTGCGAGCTATGTGAGAAATTCTATATTGCACTTGATATCTGCAACAAACGTGCACTTTTGCTTAATTCTGAGGGAGGTGAAACTAACCACCCTTGGTAATTGCTTTTTGTTCACATTTATTTAGTGTTTAACCAAGAAGGGGCTTGTAAACTCTGTTTATCTTGTTAGTAACTTCAGAAGGATTTAAATACTGCATTTGGGTAGGTCCTTGGAGGTAACTAGATTGTCTACTAGGATTTGCTGACAGTTAAACTATTTTTAAATGAATTACAGTTGGCTGAGGAGTTGAAAAAGAAACTTACAGACTCTGCTTATCTTGGAAGTAACCTCATAAGTGTTTGAATACTGCATTCTGGTTGTCCCTTGGGGGTAGCTGGATTGACTACTAGGATTTTGGGACAGAAACTATTTTTAAATAATTTACTGGTGCGTAGGAGTTTGTGATAGTTAAACTCTTTTTAACAGAGTTACTGGGGTTAAGGAGTGGTCACAGAAAAACCTGCAGTGTGAAACAGGAAAAGACAGTCTTTCAAGCAACAGAGGGTGGTGGATCTAGGTTTACGTTTGTTTGTTACAATTCTCAAGATTTTCAGTGCAGGAAGAGTTTAAAGCACAGCTGACTTATTTTGGGACTGACAGCTGTCGGAGCACAAACCACCAGACCTGTTTTGGGGCTGGGAAGGTTTACCTGTGTCTGACTTGGATGTGTGGATTTTTCTCTGTTTGATTAGCAGGGTATTTCTCTATCAAATTGTTGTGCAGGGCATCTTGCTGACAGGAAGGCACTCATTGCAGCAGTGGGTCAGAGCTTTCAGCTGATTGTTTTATGAGGGCACAGTTTAGGCCCAATCCTTCCACCCTCACCCCACCCACCCCTGGAAATAGTTCCATTATACCTGGGGTTCTGACATCATTTCCTCGAGAGTGCAAGGTGCATGTCATTGTCATATCCTCTCTAGCACACTGCACTGACAATATAAGCATACACATTGTATATTATGAATATATATTTTGTATTACAAACCAATCACACACAAAAAAAAACAAAACAAACAAAAAAAAAACAAATGTGGGGAGTAGTGCAATGTAATGGCTGTGGGGCAGCAGTCTTCCGGGAGTCTTTCTGGAGGCTGAGTTGCTGCCCTATTTGCAGACAACTCTCTGCCCTGAGGAAGGAAGTTGCCCATCTTCAGGCCACACTGGACAGTAGTATGGGGACCTTCCCCCAGGCCACACTGGACAGTAGGAAGGGAACCTCCCCATCCAGGGAGCACCACAGCCACCACCACTACCTCAGAGGTTGCGAAGAAAACACAGCAGTTGGACCACAGTGGGCTCAGGAAGGGTGAGGATGGTGGAACGGAGGCACACCAGTCAGTTGTTCCACTCCACAATCCATACACCATTCTGGGAGAATAGCTCCCCTGGATGCACCCACAGAGAGACTAAGGAGGCTGAGGACAGCTGTCACAAGGAGGCCCACAGGAAGGAGGCAGAGGACACCACAAGGAAAGGAAGCAGCTCCTGGTGGGGACTCAGTTATTAGGGGGATAGAACTGGGAGGAGCTGGAAAACTGAAGTAAGGTGCCTGCCTGGTGCCATGGCTTGAGGGACAGGAAGCGATCCTCAGGATCACGACAACAGCTGCAAGGGATTCTGAGCTGGACGTATTGTCCACCTAGGGACAAATGACTTGGCTCATCATGAGGTTAGAGCAGTGCAGGAGGACATTGCAGAGTTGGGGAGGGGCCTAAGACAAGTAGCACACACAGTATCCTTCTCAGAGGTGCTGCCTGTCAAAGGCATAGGGGAGGTGAGGTAATTGGCACCATGCAGTTTAATGAATGGTTGAAAAAATGATGCGGAGCACAGGGGTTTGGCTTCATTGGGGACTGGGGTTCCACCTGGAGGGACACCAGCCTATACTGGCAGGATGGTCTGCATCTGTCCAGGAAGGAACAAGTCTTTGAGCAATCAGTTTAAATGCTTCATTGGCAAGCTTTTAAACTAGTCAAAGGGAGGCACTGACAAGCAGCAGAAAAATCCCAGCCTCTCCCTACAAAACAGGGTACTAAATGAGAAAAAGACCAAGGTAGAAAGGTCAGTGGGGATGCTGCAACAGAAGGTAAAGCCATCAAAAATGGAGACAATGAGTACCAGTGCCCGTAGTCTAGGTAACAAGCTTCCTGAATTAGTGGCTTTGATGGAGGAGGAACATCTGGATATCGTGGCAGTCACAGAAACATGGTACACACAAAACCATGACTGGGACGTAAACATACCAGGATACACTATCTACAGGAGGGACAGGAAGGGTAAAAGAGGAGGAGGAGTAGTTCTTTACATAAGGGAAGGAATAAAAGCAACAGAACAAAAGGGTAAACAGGGAGGAGAAGAAGCACCGTGGGTAAATTTGGAGACAGGCAATGGCACCACAATCCGACAGGGTTAGATAGACCCCTTCAGGGGAGGAAATGGACAAGGAAATGATAGAAAGTATACTTAGAATGGCAGAAAAAGGGAGATATTGCTGATGGGTGATCTGAATATGCCAGATGTTAACTGGAGTGCAGTTATTCTAGAGCCCTACAGGGGCATGCCTTAGACAACTAGTACTGGAGCCCACTCGAGGAGCAATATTAGACTTGATACTCTCAAATGGAGATGGAGAGAGGATCACAGATGTAGAAGTGGGTAGCCATCTGGGAACCAGCGACCATCGAACAGTATGGTTCACAATAAACACAGCAATAGAGTCAAGCCATACAAAGACAAAAAGTACTGGACTTTAGGAGGGCTGACTTTGCCAAAATGTGTGAGTGCCTAAGGAATGCACTAGCAAATGGGCAGGAAGGAGGGTGGAAGAACAATGGGAATAATAAAACTGCCATCACAGAGGTAACTAGCCTTGTGTGAAGCAAATAAACAAAACAAGACGATGTAAGAAACCACTATGGTTCTCAAAGGAAGTGGCAGTGAAGGTTCAAGAGAAAAGAAAGCATTCAGGAAGTACAAGGAATCGTAGAAGGAGCAGGACAGAGAACTGTATCAGTTAAAGCAAAAGGAGGCTGGGAAGGCAGTCAGAACAACAAAGGCCCAAACCGAGGAAAAGATAGCCAACTCAGTTAAGAAGGGGATAAACCTTTATAGGTACATCAGTGAGCGAAGGAAGACCAAGGGAGGGATAGTGAGGCTTAATAAAGGGAGGGAGGAGGAGGGGGGGGCAGAGGAGACTGTGAAAGGCAGAGATACTAAACAAATATTTTGCTCAGTATTTACAAAGGTTGAGGGAGGTACATAAAACATACAGTAGTAACACTCTGGATACAGAAGTTGATACGGCCCATTTACAGAAAGAAGGGTTCTGAAAGATCTCTTAAAACTGAAGGTGGACAAAGCAATGAGGACCTGATGGGATCATCCCAGAATTCTAAAGAACTAGGGTAGAACTAGTGACACCACTGACTACCCTTTTAACAAATCATGGGAGGATGGGGTGGTACCCGAGGACTGGAGGAGGGCAGATGTGATTCCCCTTCACAAAAGTGGGAGCAAGGCAGAAGCAGGAAACTATAGACCTGTTAGTTTAACCTCAGTGATAGGGAAAATGATGGAATCACTTCTAAAGGAAAGAATTGTGAGTATCTAGAGGCCAGAGGGCACAGGACCCAAGGCAGCATGGATTCACAGCGGGAAGGTCATGCTAGATGAATCTGATAGATTTCTTTGACTGGGTGACCAAAGTAGTAGATCAGGGAGGGGCTGTGGACATGGCCTACCTAGACTTTAGCAAGGCATTTGACACAGTCCCACACAAAAGATTAATATACAAGTTAGCCAGCCTGTGAGTGGGTCCCAAGATGACAGCCTGGGTAAAGAATTGGCTGGAGAATAGGACACAGAGAGTAATAGTAAATGGAGTCCACTCAGAAGAAAGGAGGGTTACTAGTGGGGTACCGCAGGGTTCAGTATTAGGACTGGTCCTCTTCAGTGTTTTTATAAGCGACATTGCAGAAGGACTGGAAGGAAAAGTATGTCTCTTTGCAGATGACACAAAGATCTGCAACAGAGTTGATGCACAGGGTGGGGTGGAAAGGATGAGAAAGGACTTGCAAGGTTAGAGGAATGGTCAAATGTATGGCAGCTTAGATTCAGTGCTAAGAAGTGCAAGGTAATGCACCTGGGAAACAAAACCCGGGAAGAATGCACAATGGGGGTGAGATACTAACAACAACAAAAATGGAAAGGGACCTGGGGGTAGTCATATCAGATGACCTAAAGATGGGCAAGCAATGTGAGAGGCAGCAAGGAGGGCTGGGGGGATACTGGGATGCATAGGAGAGAGGCATCACCAGTAGAAAACAGGAAGTTATTATCCCTCTGTACAGACAGCTGGTGAGACCCCATCTGGAGTACTGTGTGCAGTTGTGGAGACCCAATCTCCTTAAAGACATGAGACAGGATGGAAGCTGTCCAGAGGAGGGCACTAAAATGGTAGGGTCTGCAACTGGAAGACATATGAAGAGACTTAAGGAGTTTAATATGTATAGCCTCAGGAAAGTAGGAGAGGGGGACATGATAGAAACTTTCAAGTACCTCAAGGAATCAACAAAGTCCAAGAGGGTAGTATCTTTCAAAAAAGAGGTGTGCAAGAACAAGAGGGCACAATTTGAAGATGGGGGGCTCAGAGGCAATTTAAGGAAGTATTTTTTCACAGACAGGGTGTGGATGCATGGAATGGCCTTCCGGAGGAGGTTGTGGAGTCAAAATCAGTGGTGGAATTCAAGCATGCACGGGATAGTCATAAGGCAATTCTGGGGGGTGGGGGTAGGAAGAAGTAGGCTGCTGGTTAACTAGGATCTGCAGCTTATCCAGTAGGTAGGGAAATGGGCATACTGGGTGGGCCAAGCGGTCCTTATCTGCCGTCAAATTCTATGTTTCTATACAGTTTATTGCACTGTTCTTCTGGGATTGGACTGTACAGCTCTGTGCTTATACTCTTGCTGCACATTACAATTCTGAACTGTTGAAAAAGTCATCCATTAAACATAAGACCTCTGTGTACCAATACTGAAAAGCTTACTTCAATTTATAGATCTGCCCAGTTCAAAAGTTATCTTTTTGTGTCCCAATACGCTACAGATTACATCTCCACTCAGTTAAAAAAATGTATTTTTTATACAGACTTGTTATAATTATGTACTTGCAGCACTTATTAAAACTGTAACACTGTATTCAAGCAATGTAGATTGTGATATTTCTAGAACCGATGGACCTAGGACACAGAACTTGGATGAATAAAATTGAAAATCAGGAGAAATCACCACTTCTGCAATCCCAAAAGCAAGTATAACAGCTGCCAATATAACAGACTGTTTTAGTCATCAGTGCTGTAAGTTTTGCCAGTTCAGTTTTGGATCTGCCCTCACTGAGGCTGGGTCCAGGAAAGATGAATGAATGCGCAGTGAGAAAGGTGTAGTGGGAACACCTTCCCTGTGCTGATGTCACTCATGCATGTGGATGCACTGCTCATGTGCGAACTTCAAACAAAGAAAAAAACATGCAGAGACAATTGTGGCACAAAAATGTTAAAAAACTAAGCATCTGAATATATTTAATACTTAACTTCAGGGCAGCTGAGCTTTGCATCACTCAATGAAGGGAAGGTGATCTGCAAACATGACATCGGGGGAAGTTGGTAAATCACTTTAATGGTTAGGGAAAGCCTGCTAAAAGTCTTATCAAGACCATTTCCTCTATTGGGGAGGCAGTACAGAGCTATCAACCAGGCGAAACCGTTACAGGTCTTGTTCTGATCGCTTTTCGCTAAGGCAGCGGTGTGTCACGTTGATTAGTATTCACTGGTGGATCTCAAGAGATTTTTGGTGGATCTTAGGGCAAAGCTAAAACCCAGATAATATTAAAATAATCGGAAGTTTACTTCCGGTGACGTCACTGACTGATATGGCGTCTTGAAAGAAGAGCTCCTTGACCCCAAAGATAACAATCCATTTTAATCGCTCCAGAAGAATGGCATCTCCAGCGAAACAAAAACGAAATAAGCTTGGAAAGCCTCAGATGACCCCTGTACAAAAGCTGAGAGAGATGCTCCAAGCGGAAATCAATATATTGCCAGAGCCTCGAGGGGTGCAGTCGGACCCACAGCAGGCCTTCCCGCAGCGAGAGCCGCCTCCAGAAGACATAATAGAAATGATAAAGCAGACAGCCTGAACGGTGGCGAAAATAGACCATACCCTCACAGACCTTCGGTCAGATTTAAACCAAATAGACCATAAAACGGAACAGCTGGAGCTGGGGCTCTCACAGACCATGGAGCAAACCGATAGGCAGGACCGGCTCATCCTCTACGTACTGGCCCGTGATCGTGAGCTGAATAGAAGGCTTGATGACTTGGAGGGAAGAAGCAGGTGCAGAACATCCGAATATATGGAGTCCCAGAGCGACTAGAAGGAAAAGAGTCGGATACAATCACCTTTATACAGGACCTCCTTCGAGAGTCGCTAAAACTGCCTAAAGAGCTGGAAATAGAAATAGATCAAGCCCACCGGTCCCTGGTCCCGCGCCCCAGAAATGTAGATGTGAGGCCTCGCTCATTCATAGTCCAATTAACGTCGTACAGATGAAAAGAAGAAATCTTGAAAAAGGCTTGGCAACAAAACACCCTCCTGTTCAAAGGTCACAGAATAGCTCTGGACAACGACCACACGGCCGAAGTGCAAGAGGTGAAGAAGACTATCTGGCCAGTGATCAAGCAGCTGCGAGCCAAGGGCCTAAAAGCACAAGTCCTGCACCCTGCCAGACTTAAAATTACCACCCAGCAAGGTAGTAAGATCTTCAAAGACCTCCTAGCGGCAACCCCGTACCTTGAAGGCCTAGGTATCACCACCCCACAAATGGCAAAGGAGAAGCTGGAGAGGGACCTTCTCTCCTCAGCTTGGGCGATAGCTCGGAAGGGGACGGCAAAAAAAGACTCTACACAGAGAAACCCAAACACAACCCTCCGTGATGATGTCGCCTCAATGATCCAGAGGTATGGCAACTCGGCAACTGTGAACAAAGCAGTGAGGTATCTTCTCCAAACAGAGTGACTGGACGAGGAAGAGGATCCCCCACAAGTAGAGGAAACACCAGTAGAGGAACAACAGAGCCCTAAATGAGCTGCACATATTCAGTAATCCTGGCGACCTCCTGAATTTACCTGCGCGCCGCCCCCGAATGGCCCCTTTGATGACTCCCTGGCTCCCAGTCTTGATCCCGAATCGCCCTCAGCTGACGCTGCACTCGATCTCCAATCTCGATTCTTGACCACCTTGGACTGACGTTATGCCTAGCCTCATGATAATCAACTCCTGAACAGCCCGGTTTGTCTTCCTCTAGAAGTAAGTACAGTCGGGAACTGAGACTTGGGGTTAGTGAGGCCTCATTGATTGGAATAGCCTGCCCGGAAACACTGCTTAATAGACCCACAAAATATAACTTGTCCACAGGAAGGGGGGATGGGGAGAGGGAAGAGGAGGGGTGGGGGGTAGAAATAAAAGTGCAAAGAATCCTACAAGATGAACTTGTGTTCAGGCCGGCACTACAACTGCTCCCACAGAGGCCTCACCCTCAGTGGGCTCCTTCAGACAAGGCGAAGAAGAGCTGATAACAGACTTTGCAAGTTCGCTTTTTTTTTTTTTTATATGTGAGACTGAGACCAATGCTAATTTGTTAGAACTGAAGTTATGAGGAGTTGGAGAAAATCCTTAAGATAGGAAGCATTGAGCTTACTGGATTGTGATGCTGGGGAGGAAGGTGAATCAGGGAATCTCGGGCTGGAGGTGTGGGCGCCTGGCCTGGAGGTGAGAGACAAGCAGAGACCTATGTAACTAAAGCCATGTCCAGACAGCCACTGATTCTGGCTCAGTGCCTGGATGGGGTCCCCACCTCTTATAAAGAAATAATCGAGCTTGTACGATGGTGAGGGGGACCTTGCCTGGTGGGGCTGAATGGAGGCCCCGCACTTGGGGAAGCAATCGGAGGGTTTTGTTGTGGAGGCTCAGAGCTGCGACCCCCCACCCCGTGTACAGTTCCCCAGGCAGCTGAAAGTTGAGAGCTGTGCCCTTAGGCGAACTGAGAGAGACCTGGGCACTTGGATGGGGATTGCCTCCAGAAATTTTCTGAGAGAAAAGAGGCCTGTTATGGTACCTCCTGGGAATGCGAGGCCCTCCGTGGGGTTTTTCCAGTTGCAAAAGGCTCGAGATGAGCCGTGTGTTACGCCGAGGCAGGACTCTCGCAGAGCGCAGACCACCTTGGTTAAAAGACCAAAGAAGCCTGAATAATTTTTAAAGTTAGCAGCTGATGTTAGAAATGAAAGGCCATGCAGGAAGTGAGAGTTGATGCTGAGGTCAAGTGTAAGTTCGGGGGGGTGGGCTGTTCTTTTCTGGTGCATCATCTGCGGCCCAGGCTTGCTCCCTAGACCTGCAGCAGACGCCCCTGACCACTATATAGAAACCGGATCAACGCAAGGTCAGGGAGCGAATCCGGACCCGGAAATAGAAGGAGATATAAGAGGGGAGGAGAAGGCAAGCTGTAGCAACAAGGTGTAAAGTAAAGACCTAAGCGAAGGATAGCCCAGAGGTTGGGGGCCTGTCAGGAGATTTGCCATGAACAGCAGATAGGGAGGCAATGTAAATTCTGTAGACGGACCCGAGGGGTGACCCTGCTTGGCGAGGGATGCCCAGGTGAGGCATAGCTTTAAGCAAGACTTATGACCCGAGCAAGGGAACAGCAATTGAACTCTCACTGACCATAGACATAGCATATGACCACAAAGTCAATGGACCGGGGAAGGGGGGCGGAGCATAGGTGAGATGGGGAAATAGATAGTAGAGCGCTGTCTTGAGCTAGGAGATAGGAATCTCATGACCTGGGTTGTCTTTGGAGGACCCTCCACTTCATTGGGGGGGGCCCTCAAGCAGGGAAGACAGGACTCCACAGCCAAAACATGAGGACTGGGTGCACTCAGAACAGTTCAGAGGCACCTCAAAGTAAGGGAGATGGAGACTGGGACGGTTGAAGGATGGGGGGTGGGACATGAGCGTGGGAGATCCAGGGGGCTAACGGGGGAAAGTTGTGAGAAGCGGTACTAGTAGGTCAAGAGGAAACATTTTCTATAATAATAATAAAAAAAGGGGGATCTGAATAATGGGAGATGCCATGATAGGGCAAAGTGCACCTTAAAGGTAGGTTTACTTAAATCGAGAGCGATCTGTAGCTCGTTTCCCCCCTCCCCTTTCCTACCCAAACTCTTTGGGCTTGGGGGTGGAGAGGAGGGGATGAATAGTTTCTGGGGATGAGAGGTGATGCCTGGATTGATGCCATGTCAAAGAGGCAACGTGAAGGAGAATGACCACGCTGAAATCTTTCAGATATGGCCAAAAGGAGGACTCATTGCACTGCTCAGCCTCCTTACAAGTCCATTAAGGACACCACCTCCTCCACTGAATTTCACCACTCAGTCACACCTAGGAAGTTCATCAGAAAGAATTGAGATCTCCTGGCTTAGAGTTTCTGGCCTTGGATATAAGTTCATTGATTTTGCTTAAGGCCCGATGCCGGATGAGGCCAAAGCAATGGTTTATCTGTTTAATATATTCACTGTTAAAGTTAAAAAAAACAAAACAAAAACAAAACAGCTTGAAAGATTATGAAGTTATATGGTTTATAATGTTGCAAGGTACTTATTTTGATCAAATTCCTTATCTCAAGAATGTAAAATATTTGAGAACGGTAGCTGAGATACAGCGCCTTCAGAAAGTATTCACCCCCTTGGATTTTGTCACATTTTGTGATGTTGCAAACTCAAATAAAAATACATTTATATGGCATTTTTTTTGTCACGTATCTACACAAATTAATGTCAAAGTGGAATGAAACTTCTGGAATTTTTTGTACATGTAATTTAAAATAAAAACCTGAAATGTCTTGATTTGATAAGTATTCACCCCTTTGCTATGACACTCCAAATTGAGCTCAGGTGCATCCAATTTCCTTGTGAGATCACGCTAAAACTTGAATGGAGTCCACCTGTGGTCAGTTCAAATGGTTGACATGATTTCAGAGGAAATACACCTGTCTCATATAAGGTCCCACTGTTGACAGTGCATGTTAGAGCAGAAACTCTACCATGAAGACCAAGGAGCTGTCCGTGAGAACTCCGGGATAGAATTGTGAGGAGACATAGATCTGGGGAGGGTATAAAACATTTCTAGGGTGTTGAAAGTTCCCAGGAGCACAGTCAAGTCCATCATTAGGAAATGGAAAGATTATGGAACCACCCAGACTCTTCCTAGAGCAGGCCGTCCTCCCAAACTGAGCAACCGGGCAAGAAGGACCTTGGTCAGGGAAGTGACCAAGAACCCAATGACCACTCTGACAGAACTACAGAGTTCCATGGCTGAGATGGGAGAACCTGTCCAGAGGACAACAATCTCTGCAGCACTTCACAGATATAGCCTCTGTGGGAGAGTGGCTAGACGGAAGCCACTCCTGAGAAAAGGCCACATAATAGCATGCCTGGAGTCTGCAAGAAGGCACGTGGCAGAGTCTGAGACCATGTGGCAAAAGATTCTCTGGTCTGATGAAACAAAAATTGAACTCTTTGGCCTGAATGCAAAGCGCCATGCCTGGCACAAACCGAACACAGCTCATCACCCGTAACACCATCCCTACCATGAAGCATGGTGGTGGCAGCATCATGTTATGGGATGCTTTGCAGCTGCAGGACTGGGGCACTTGTCAGGATAGAGGTAACAATGAATGGAGCCAAATACAGGCACATCCTGAGGAGAACCTGCATCAGTCTGCAATAGACCTTGGATGGGCGAACATTTACGTCCAACAGAACAACGACCCCAAGCATACAGACAAAGCAACACTGGAGTGGCTTCAGAACAAGAAGGTGAATGTCCTTGAGTGGCCCAGCCAAAGCCCAGACTTGAATCCCATTGAGAATCTGTGGAAAGACTTAAAGATTGCGGTTCACCGACGCTCCCCATCCAACTTGACAGAGCTTGAGCAAATCTGCAAGGAAGAATGGGCGAAAATCCCCAAATCCAGATGTGGAAAGCTGATACAGAACTACCCAAGAAGACTCAAAGCTGTAATTGCTGCCAACGGCGCTTCTACAAAGTATTGACTCAGGGGGGTGAATACTTAAGTAAACAAGATATTTCAGTTTTTAATGTTTCATAAATTTTTGTTACACAATAAAAATATTTTTGTCCCTTTAAATTGTTGAGTATGCTGTGTGAATCAAGGGGGGAAAAATCATTTCAATGCATTAAAAATTCTGGTAGTAACACAACAAAATATGACAAAATCCAAGGAGGGTGAATACTTTCTGAAGGCACTGTATGTACATACATAAATGGCTGATCATTTATCAAAGGTAGTTTCCTTTAACATAAATGGCTGTACAAGCCCTGTTAAAAGAAAGAGGCTGCAGAGATACCTGAACGCCCAAAAATGTGACGTAGTATTTCTGCAAGAAACACACCTCACCCCTGGAGAGGTTCAAAAGTTGAAATGCAGAGCTCTGCCACAGATTTTCCATTCCTCCCTGGAGGGCAGCGGAAAGAGAGGGGGTGGCTATTATGCTCTCGGCCACTCTGCCCTTCCAGTTTCATGAAGTGATAAAAGGACCTTGGTGCAAGGTACCTATTAGTAATGGGAACAGTGCAAGACCAGTGGATCACTTTGGCAAATGTGTATATTTCCCTAGGATCACGGATTGCCTTCTATGCGACCCTGCTACGATTGGTAGCGGAGAAGGCGAAGGGAACACTTGTAATGGGGGGTGATTGGAATATAATTCTTAATAGGGAGATGGATACCACATCTCAAATACCTAGGCCAGAACATAATAAAGCCAAAGCATTTAAGACGTTAGCCCAACAACTAGGTATGGTTGATATCTGGAGGGAAAAAATACCCCACCAGTAAGGAATTCACATGCCATTCTCCGAGGTTCCATATTTACTCGAGGTTAGACATGTTCTTCACTTTTTCAAGGGATCTCTCCTCCTTTGCCTCAATGTGGGTGGGAACCAGTGTTTTGTCAGATCATAGTCTGCTCTTCCTGGAAGTAGACGTAGGGATACCTAAAAGAAAAACACTTTGGAGACTGAATACCTCCGTACTCCAAGATAAAGAGGTAGTTAAAGAACTCAAACAAATTCCTCAAAAGATCCATAGAGGAAAACAATACCCCGGGCATGTCACCTCAAATCCTCTGGGATTCCCTCAAAGCAATTGTCAGAGGGAAGGTGACCCAAATAGCTACCCATAAGAAAAAGCTGGCAACCCAGAAGCAGCTAGAACTAACTTCCCAGATTAAAGACTGGGAAAAAGACCCCAAAATTAAATGGGATCCAGAGAGAGAAAAGAAATTAACTGAAGCCAGGAATCGGTTACAAAAAATGCAAAAAACAGAAATAGAGAAGACCCTATTCTATTTAAATCAAAGGTATTATGAAGGGGGACCTAGAGGGACCAGAATACTAGCCTACAGACTTAGGCAAAACATAGCGAGGGCGACAGTCACCAAGATAATCTCCCTTGTCAACAACCAGAAAACCACCCAAATAGCAAAGGCCTTTGTGGCTTACTATTCCAATTTATACTCTCCCCAGGAGGAAACCCCTCCACAAGAAAAAAAAAAATACCTAGACTCTCTCCCCCTCCCTTCCCTGTCCCGGCCTGAAGCACAGACCCTTATTAAACCCATTACCCAACAAGAGATTAAGAATGTAATAAAAAACTTAAAAACAACAAAATGCCCAGGACCAGATGGCTTCAGCACGGAATTCTATAAAACCTTTGAGCCAGAGATCTCCCCCACTTCTTGAGGTCTTCATGGCAGTGTGATCGGGAATGACCCTATACCCCACTCCTGGAGATATGCCACCATTTCAGTTATTCACATGGAGGGAAAGATCCAACACTTTGAATCTTACCATCCCATCTCACTACTAAATGTGGACTACAAAATTTTTACAGCGATAATAGCCTCCAGGCTAAACCCGATATTACCTAGATTAATACACCTGGACCAAACGGGCTTTATCACTGGCCGACAGGCCCCTGACAGTGTTAGATCAGCGATAAACTTGATAGATACTGTCCAGAGGTCCGCTACACCGGCATGCCTGATGAGCCTAGATGCCTAAAAGGCCTTTGATAAAGTCTTCTGGAGTTTCTTATTTGCAGCATTAGAGCACAGGCTTCCTCCAATCATTCATTAACGTGATTCAAATGCTCTACTCCGCCCTGCAGGTCTATGTTCGGGTGAACGGTGGGGTATCGGAGAAGATCGGCTTGGGCAGAGGAACGCGCCAAGGATGTCCCTTGTTCCCACTGCTCTTCGCTGTATATATTGAGTCACTTGCAGAGGCAGTCCGCAGAACGGAGGGAGTAAAAGGGGCGATGGTGGGAGACCTACATAAAAAAATATCGCTTTATGCAGATGGCGTGCTCCTGTGCCTCACACAACCCCAACAGTCTATAAAACAAGTTTGGACCATCCTGTCTGAGTTTGGCAAACAATCGGGATACTCGCTTAATAAAAATAAAACAGAGGTGCTCACGTTTTTCTACAAACCTAACCCAGAACTGTGCAACCTTTTCCCAGTAAATTGGAAGGCTGCTAAAATGAAATACTTACGCACATATATCACAAAGCAGTACACCCGACTGTTTGCAGCGAACTACGCCCCCCCTGGTGGAGACCTTGCAAAAGGATTTTGAGAGGTGGTCCCTACTGAATCTCCCGACATACGCTAGGGTTCACACACTGCGAATGAACATGCTTCCCAGGTTTTTGTACCTGTTTCAGTGCATTCCACTACATATACATAAATCGATCTTTCAAACATGGAACAAAATGGTTTCTAAATTCATCTGGAGCTCTAAGAAGCGCAGAATAAATCTAAGAATCCTCCAAACGCACCGAGAAAAGGGTGGACAATCCCTCCCTGATCTTGAGGATTACTTTCTGGCTGTTCAATTAAAAAATTCCATTATGTGGTCGAATCCTAATGCCACAATGGGCTGGCAACTTATGGAAAAAGAAGAGAGAGGGACTGGGCTACAGCCCTTAGAAACTAGATTATTGGTCTCCAGTATGAATAAATGTCCCCACCCCCGATTAACCTCAATTAGAGAAACACTAAAATCGGTCCACAGAATATGGCAGAAATATAAACTCAGAAATTCCATCTGGCCTTTAAAAAGGCTAGTGTGGGACCCAGAGTTTCAACCTGGACGCCTAGATAGAGTATTCCATACATGGGAGGAGAAAGGTCTTGGATGCCTTGCACAATTCTGGCAGGGGGGATGTTCTTTTAGATTCCAGTTCCCTCAAAAATAAATTTGGACTGCAAAATACAGATCACTTTAGATATTTGCAGGCTAGAAATTATAGCGCCACGTTAAAGAAAAAAGATCTAGACTCGGATAGGGCCCAACAAATTCTCAGGGCTATCCAGGATAGCTGTAAGGCTAGTAAACAAAGAGGGTTAATCTCTTTTTCTCTATAAAGCTCTTTCGATGCTGAAAGGGGACCTACTTTGTAAAATCAAAACAAAATGGAGGGATGAAGCGCCACAGGATCTAGAAGAATTCAATTGGGACCGAATTTTTTTCTTAACTAAAAAAACATCTCAATCACCATATTGGCAGGAATTTTCGTGGTGAATTAAGGTCCGATATTTCTTGACCCCCTATATAATAAGTAAAAGGGATCCAAATTGCATGGCGCAATGCTGGAGGGGGTGTGGGTCGGCAGAAGCAAATCATATGCACATTTTCTGGTCCTGTCCAGGCCTGCGTACTTTCTGGGGTGAAATAACGGAGGCATTTAAAAATATATTTCTGGTACAGACCCCATTAGACTGACCTAGAATGATCCTGGGGCTCCCCCCCCGAAGAAATAAAAGACATGGACACAACGTATCTCTGGTCCATACTAATAATAGCAGCACATAAAGCTATCATGAAGAGATGGCGGTCCCCTGCTCCCCCACCACACAAGACTGGATAAAGATAGTAGGCACAATAGCTGAACTGGAAGAACTTACTTTTAAAATTAACAATCGAATCCCTACTTATCTAAGAAGGTGGACTAGATGGGAGAGTTGGTGCTCTGCAAATGAAACAGTACATGACAGACCAGCTGCTGACGTGTGGGTGAGAGAGGAGAGATCCATCGCTACCGGGTCGGCTTGAGAGGGCGGAGACTAAAAATAAAAAAAATTTGAAAACAGAGGGACGGACTGTGTTCTGGCCTGGGTCGAGGGGGGGATGGTGAACAACTTCCTAGAACTCCAAAAAATAAATGAGTTTACTCTTGTTTAAGGAAACAATAGCACAATATTTATAACATTGTTCAGATAAGACTAGATGAACTGGATGGAATATCTTGTCTGCTTTTTTAGAAAAAAGAAAAAAAACAAATTGCTTTATAACTTGAGAGAAGTACAGATATCAGTAGAATGCATAATATGATGTACCTGTTTGTTGTCAATAAACTTTAATTTAAAAAAAAAAAATAATCGGAAGTTTGCTTTATTGTACTTTTTGTTCACTTTATTGTTGGTTGCTGTTCTAAATGTGGACAGCATGGTTGTGCCATCTCACACTAGCACCATACACAAAGCTTGGCCATGAGAGAGGGAGAGAGAGAGTGAGTGGGAGAGAGAGTGCAAATAACAGTGTGTTATAGGCTGCAAATGTGCAGGGTTGCAGCTTGACATTATTCCATTTTGCAAGAAGGTTTGCCTTTTGTGTCATGGGTGTCCTGCTTTGGGTCATACTTGGAAACGAGCCTTGTCTCAGTGTGCCTTTCCCAGTTACCAAAGTCTAAATAAATGTAGTCCCTTTCCTTAACCATGTTGTCTCCCCCCCCCCCCACTCACTACTCCCTGTGGCCAGTCCCTTGGTGGTCCAATGTCTCTTCTCCACAAATAAGGAACCACAGATTGCTGAGTGCCTAGTGCTCCCACCCCAGTCCCAGAGTGCACTAGTAACTCTGTTCCTTGATGTTTTCCTGGGATCTAGGTCACCCTTAATGTCTGTTAATCCTGGGGCCATGCAGGAGGCTATGACTAGCTTGCAAGGGCAGCTATTCTTTGTGTATGTCCCTGAAAGCCACTTGCATAGCAGTCCCCATTCCAGTATGGTCACAGTGCAGTTTGTGACTGGGGGTGGGGGTTGAGCATGTTGTAAAGTATGAGAATGGGTACACAAACGAGCTCAGATGCTCACCACACAAGAGACATAATTTGCTAGGTATTTGAAGTTCAAACAGTTGAGCAACTTACACAGCAACTGCAATGGAAGAAACCGTCACTGGTATGTCTTGTGTGGTGGGTGTTGGATGACGCCAAGGTCTGCAGTGGGATAATCCAGAAGGGGTGGAAAGAATGAGTAGGGACCCGAAAGAACTTCAGCCGTTGAGAGTATGGCAGCTGGGTTTCAATGAAAAAAGTGCAGAATCATGCACCTAGAGCACTGAAACCCAGGGTCAGTGTATAAAATTGGGAGGGGGGGTATTGACTTTCACAAAGTAGGAAAGGGAGACATTGGGGTTATATCTGATAACCTCAAGGTGGCAGGGTAATGGAACGAGGCAGTAGACTGGGGCAGTGGGATGCTGGGATGCATAGGGAGGGGAATTACCAGCAGAGGGTGTGAGGTGGTGGTGTTACCACTGTATTGATCACTGGTGAGACCTCACTTGTGGTGCTGTGTACAGTTCTGGAGAACACATCTCAGGAAAGACGTGGACAGCGTAGAGGCTGAGAGGAGGGCAACTAAAATGGTGCAGGGGTTGCATCATGAGCTGCATGAGGAGATACTGTGGGATCCCAATTTGTACACCCTGGGGGAAGAGGAGGGACATGATGGAGACCTGTAAGTATCTCATGGGGGGTGAACATGGTGTAAGAGGGGAGTATTTTTCAGAAGGAGAAGGTGCACCAGGACAAAAAGGCATGCAATAAAGCAAGAAGGGGGAATTTAGGAGGGATGTAAGGAAGTACTTCTTCACTAAAAGAGTGGTGGACACCTGGAACAGTCTTCCAGTTTTGGTAATGTGAGCAAAAAACAGTGGAGGGTTTCAAACATGCATGGAATAGGCACAAAGGAATCTTAGTAGGAAAACCGGGGGTGGGTAGCCAGAGATTTGTGGTGACAGTATTTGCTGGGACAAACTAGGCAGACTAGTCCAAGTGGTCCTCATCTTCTGACAAATTCTATGGTTCTTTGCCTGTTTCTTTCTCCAAAGCTCCTAAAGTGAAAAATCAGACCCTATCCCTCTTTTTGAGGGATCTGTTCCAGTTTCCCCCTCTGTTCGGTTCTGGGTACCCTTTCAATACTCCAGAAAAAAAAGTAAGGCCAGGCTGTGGCCTGCAGAGTGAAAATGTACCGCTACTGTGGATTTCCATTGTTGACTCTGATATTACTTTGGTGCTGAGGTTTTGTTAAGGCCCTGGTTGTCTACCCTATATAGATTTTTGAATAGGGAGATATCCATGCATACACCACATAACAGCTGTCACAATCTGTGTATTCCTCAACAAAGTATTGCTGGTTTGTTTTAGGATGTTCAAAATTCTTCTTTTTTTTTTTTCTTCTCAGAGGTGTTGCTGCAATGGTAACATGTACCGTAGGTGACCATGCCTCTGCTTAACCATTTGGAATCTGGAGGAGTTTTTTCTGGACTGGCAGTTTGAGGCACAGGGATCCTGGAGTTTGGAGGAAAAAGACTCCGGTTTTCTGGGTTGATGCTGTCAGTCTGAGGTGTAACCACATGGTGTTCAGTTCCGCACTCCCATTAAATAAAATGATGTTAGCAGGGTTTTAAATAATTGATTAGCAGTTTTTTTTCTTGGGATGATGCTAACTGTACAGAAAGTATTTATATAGATTTTCTAGAAGTGCTGTATTTGTTAAACACAGTGAGGCAAGAGCTATGCATTTTCACAAAGATTTAACACTTTTATGAGCAAAACGCTAATCAATTTTTAGAGTTAAATAAAACCCTGTGTTAGATATATGTTTTATTTATTCAGTCTTGGATTACAGTACCTTTGAGCACAAGGTGCTCATTTACAAAGGTTCCACGTCAGTGGGGAGGGATGAACAGACATACAGAGATGGTAATACAAAGACTAGGTTTAAAAAACAATAAAGTACATACTTTAATTATCTAGAATTAATAACTTTAGTAGTGAAAAAGAAAGAAGCTGGGGGGGGAGAAGAAGAGTGGTAAGCAGCCAGAAGGCCTTGTCAGTAGGAGTATAAAGAGTGGCAGGTGTGGGTAGTAGGTAGGGAGGGGAGGTGGTGGGGTGGGAGAGCTGGGGAGGGCAGGCAGATATAGCAAGGGTTGGAAAGGTAAAGCTTTGGGGTGGAAATTAAAGAGGGAATTGGAGTGGTAGTATCATTAGGTGAAGCAGTCGCAGGAATCATTTGTTGTAAGATGCTGACAGAGCCTGTGCTTGAAAGGACCTAATCTTGATATAGTTAGGAGTTCATTGGGAAGTGCATTGAACCCGAGTGAGGCTCTGTAAGTGAATGACTGCTGCCCTTGAGATGTCCTACACCTAGGAATCTTCAGAGATTGATGGGCTGAGCTTTGAGTGTGCTGGGAGCTTGAGTGAGGGCTAAGGAGGTTCGCAGTTCCAGGGGGCAAAAGGCTGAGAAGTGCTTTTTCTCTCTCCTGGGCTGGTCTCCAGGCTTCCTTACTCCTGGGCTGCTCCCTCATGATGACAGTGATAGGCAGAACTCAAAAGCTGCAGCGGGGGGTGGCATAAGCAGCCCGCAACTTCCGGTTACCCCAGTCTACTTCCTGCCTTCGGTGAAGCAGGTACTCGGCAGCAGAGCCCTGTCACTCGTGGCAGGGCTGATGATCATTTGTTCAGCATCGAGAAGCAAGAGAGGGGCAATCAACTGGGCACAGTAAGTCTGTTTTTGCCTTGGGGGAGCTAGCCTCGGTGAGATCCAGCCTTAGCCTTGCGCACTACACAGGCTGGTCTCACCTCTCCAGGAGGACGGTCACAACAGCCATTTTTTCCCGCGCCCTAGTCGCGGTGGATCTGCATCTGCTGGGGGTAGAAACAGAAAAAAGCTCAAAAGGCGCGATCGCTGAAAACGGCTCCAATGCCATTAACGGCTGCCTTTTGAGCGGTTCTCACTGTCGGAGCTTGGGCAGACCGCTCCCTCTAACTCGCGCTCAGTTTTTGTCGCCAAAAGAGCCTCGGGGCTAGCGCTTCTGCGCGCAGGCGGCCCGCCCTCATCGGAGACTCATCGCGCGCCCCAGCCTCAGCGACTGTATAGAGCATCCTTACAGCAGCCAGGAGGAACAATTCACTTCATAACTACAATTAAAGGGGCAACCCCCATCCAGCCAATTAATACAATTAAAAGGGGCAATCCACATCTAATGTGACGATGGGCTTGCTGGTGTGAAGAGGATTACTGGGGCCAGGCTACAATTTGGCAGGTATTTAAAGGGGCAAGATTACAATTAAAAGGGCCATTGCCCCCCCAGCCAATTAATCTGAAGGTTGCCCTGTGTGTGCGCTGGTTCGAGGTCCTGATTTTGTATCTCAGAGGGGACCTTCCCAGCAGCTGTCTAGGGGCGTATAGATTGCTACTCTGACCCCGCAACAAGGCAAAGCCAAAGAAGATGGCTTCAGAAAAATCAAGTCGAGGAAAAAAATGCCTACACTGCAAGTCACCTCTCTTGATTACTTTTGCTGGCTCACTATGCCTCACATGTGAGAAGGCAGCGGCAGCAAGTGGGGTCGAGACAGCGGACACCAGTTCGTTGCAGGCAAATGGACAGGAGAGGTCCGACCGAACACAGTCAAGCATTCTAGAAAGGCCTGACCGGCTCGCTGAGCAGAGCACTATATCCAGGGACCCCACCCCTTTGACCCTGAGCTCCTAGACAGGTTGAACAGAGCCTTCACTATGGACCCCTCCTCTTTTGAGTGGCACCCTCTGGGGTTACCAGATGTGAGACAACACAAGAAAGCCAGGAGAAAAAGGACCCCCTCCTCATCCACCTCTGATGAGGGGGGGCCCTCCTCTCACTGCTCCCGCCCCAAGAAAAAGTCTAGAGAAGAGGACAGATCTCCAGAGGAGGACAGTCACCATTATTCTAGTCACAGGTGCAGAAAAAGGTCTCGTTCAAGGAGCATAGCAAGAGGCGGACATAAGGGCAGACGGCACAGGGGGTACTCCTCGGGCGACAGCTCTTCCACCGAAGAGGGAGAGATAGTAGGTTCCTCGTCTGATCCCGATGACTCACCGTCCAGAAATTTCGACCTTGACGACATAGACTTCATCAAGAAGGTCATATCCGAGATTCACCTCGGTCCCCCACCACCGGTCTCTACGCAGCCAAAACAAGCCTTCCGCCTGGCGTCTACCTCTAGGCCCGCCATAGCTTTTCCCATCCCTCCCGCCATCGAGGACTTGATAAAGGAGGAATAGCAGGGCCCGGAGCTTGCTTTTCCGGTTTCCAAATGGATATCTAAACTGCTGAAGTTTGATTAAAAAAAAAAAAAAAAAAAAAACAGTCAGAGAAGTAGTTAGACTGCCCCAGGATTGACCCATTGATTTCCAACCTGACCAAGAAAACCGTCATCCCAGCTGAGGGGGGGGGCTTCGCTAAGAGACCCTGTGGACAGAAAAGTGGACTCCTCACTCAAAAGAGCCTTTCAAGCCTCGGCAACGTCACTGAAGGTTGCGGTGGTAAACCTGTTCTCCGCCAGAGCCGCCTTATCTTGGGCCTCGGATTTAGCTTATCAGTTCACAGAAGATCCAGACAAGAATTCTCCCATTATCCAACAACTACAGTTAATGGGGTTGGCCTCCGCATATGCGGCGGATGTGTCAGAAGAAGCAATCTGGTGTGCCGCACGGACCATGTTTTACCAGACCTTGGCTCGTCGCAACCTATGGCTCCGGGCATGGCACGCGGATGCGTCCTCGAAAAGCCACTTAGTGAATGCACTATATGAAGGCAACCTCCTCTTCGGGTTGGCACTGAAGGAGGCGGTGAAGGAGTCGGGTGAAACCGCGAAGGTGCATATGCCACAGTCTAGGAGCAGGGGCAAAGCCTGGCCTTCTGGCACAAGGCGTATTTTTCGTGACAGAGATGTCAACAAGGGTCAGAGTTCCAGTTCTTCGGGGAAAAAGGCCATGGTTCTCCCGACGCCAGCGATCTTTTAGGGGAGGTGGATCAGGCGGAGGAGGGAACCTCCGGGATTCAGGCTCCAGCAACAAGAAAGCACAATGAGAAAATGAGGACTCATCCTCGAGTATGGGGCAGACTTTCGGAATTTCTCGAGGAATGGGTCCAAACAACGTCGGACAGATGGGTGTTATATATTGTCCGTCAGGGATACTTAATAGAATTCGAGTCCAAGCCCCCATTACCACATGTGGTGCCCTCGCCTATTTCAAACAACTCGTCCAAAAGGCAAGCCACACTGCAGGCCATCACGAATCTTATGCAAGCCGGGGCTATCGAAACGGTCCCCCCCACAGAGCACAACTGGGGGGGTCTACTAAGGCTGGATCTCACCGAGGCTGGCTCCCCGAGCCAAAAACAGACTTACTGTGCCCAGTTGATTGCCCCCTCTCTTGCTTCTCAATGCTGAGCAAATGATCTTCAGCCCTGCCACGAGTGACAGGGCTCTGCTGCAGAGTACCTGCTTCACCGAGGGCTGGAAGTAGACTGGGGTATCCGGAAGTTGCGGGCTGCTTATGCCCCCACCCCCCGCTGCAGCTTTTGAGTTCCTGCCTATCACTGTCATCAGGAGGGAGCAGCCCAGGAGTAAGGAAGCCCGGAGGCCAGCCATCGGAGAAAGAAAATTTACAGGTACCCAAATTTCTGTTTTAGCTAACAGGCATGTTTGGTACTGTATCCTTCTGCTTAGTTGAAGCCACCCAGATTGGGTGTATAGGTTGCAAGTGTGGGTGAGGCACTGTGAAGAGTATGCATGACTTATTTAGTGCAATGGATATTCTACAGAGTGAAGCAGTTGTAGCAGCACCATAGATAATCAAGCCTTAGTCAACATTAGGTAAGACAGAGCTGATAATTGCAGTTTTGACGGCTTCGGGTGTGGAGCAGTGTTTGTCTGTAGAGCAGACAAGTCTTGATGTTGACAGCCCGGGCAACATTGTCGATATGCTGAGCATAAAAAAGTGAGCTGTCCATGATTACTTCCAGATACCTAGGGCTGGATATTCAGACTGCACTTGGCAGTGGCGAGAGCGTGGGCGCAGTGCAACTGGGATACGCCAGGGCCAGGGCCAGGTGATATTCAACAGTGATGCACCATGGCGCAGCACCATTGAATATGGCACAGACTGTGCACAGCGCCGTACCATTGTGCTGGTGCAAGCCACAGATAGGGAGCACAGGGATGCGCCAGTGCAAACGCAGTTGTGCTCGGTGCAGCACCCATGCTATTCAGAAGATGGCATGCAAATGAGGCCATAAAATATGCAAGGTGCAAAAGGGGCCATTTTCATGTCATTATGGCCCCATTGCATGCCTTACGCAGGGGCAGCCTGAAATCGCCTGGCGCCTGCACAGAATAACCGATGTACTATGGGGGTCCTGGGCATTCCCCGCCTCCGTAGCTGCGATCGCTGGTATTTGCAGTGGAAACCAAGCCCTGGTGCGCTAGTGGTGCCCCCACCCCGTAGCCCCGATCGCCAGTAAACGGCCATATAATACATTCCCTGGTGGTCCAGTGGTCTCTCCATAGCCCTGATCGCTGTAATTCCATCAATCCATGCCCTGGTGGGCCCATGCACCCCACACCCTCCCACCCACACAGGATCCCTTGCACCTCACCCCCCGTCATTGGCGCGGCAGCTGCAACCACCCACATACGCATACCACCGCTGAATGACAACAAGTATGGACTTATTAGGGCTTACTGTACTTGACAGTCATAAATGTCCCAGATTTGTGACTGTCTAGTACAGTTTGCCCTGCAAGCCCATTGGGCATGGATTGACGGAATTTACTGGCGCATCGGGCTACGGGCAGGAGGGGGGCCACTGGACCACCAGGGAATGTATTAATGGCAGTTTACCGGCGATTGCGGTTACGGGGGGGGGGCACCACTAGACTACCAGGGACGATATGTGTGCTTGTGGATAGTGTTTTGGGTGGGCGGGTGGCTTCCCACGGCTGGCGACTGCTGTGCTGCACCCTGCAATACAGCAGCCTGCCTGTTGGTGGCCGGCAGTTGTTCCTGTTTTTTCCTGGGACAACTTTGCGCCCATGTTTGAGGCGCATCTGGGGGTTGTGCCAGCATATGTGCCGCACATCCTGGGCTGAATATCAGGATATACTAACATACTAAAATGCCAGCAGAATAGGCCTAATGGTCTTTTGTGTCTGCTCGTTTGGTCAGCCCCCACCCTGGGAGCTGACCTTGCTGCCCCCCTCTCCCTCTGTCTTCTCCCTTCCCAGTCCCGGATATTCTCGCTGCACTGGTTTTTGCTTCCAGAACCCTTCCCCTGTACATGTCCCACCCCCCTCTTGAACCCCTCCACTGTTTCTGCCTCGACCAGCCCCCTGGGCAGTGCATTCCATGTCTCCACCACCCTCTCAGTGAAGTAGCACCTCCTCCTCTCTCCCTGAATCTCCCAGCTTCTACCCATGCCCTCTAGTTGCCCCCTTCCTTTGGAGCACCCTGACTGCTCCTCCCCTTTACCTCCTTCACGTACCTGAAGACCTCTATCATATCTCCCAGTCCGTTCTCTCTTCCAGTGTGTACATATTTAGCTCTTCGAGCCTCTCCCCATAGGTCCTATCCCCCAAGTCCCAAATCATTTTGGTTGCCCTCCTCTGGACCCTCTCCAGGAGTTCAGTGTCCCTCTTTAAATGTGGCCTCCAAAACTGCCGTGTACTTACTCAGTGCGCCTCACCAGGCAGTTATACAGTGGAGTGTATCACTTCCCTCCTTCTGGAGGTGAGCCCCCTAGTGATGCATCCAAGCATCCTGTTGGCCTTTGCCGCTGCCCTCCTACAAGTCTCCGAGTTGTTAATCTTGACATCCACCCCCAGGTCCCTCTCAGCTATTAAGACTTGTAGCATTCCCCCCAGGGTGTACACTTGGCCCGAGTTTCTGGCTCCTAGGTGCAGTACCTTGCATTTCCCTGCATTGAACCTCAGCTTCCGCTTTCTAGACCACCTTTCCGGAGACTCCAGGTCCCCCTGTAGGGCCCCCATCCACCACCGCCCCCAGTTTTGAGTCATCCGCAAAGAGACTCATCTCACTCCTGATACCCTTCCTTATGTCAGAGACGTGGGCATTGAACAGGAGGGGCCCAAGGACAGATCCCTGAGGGACTCCACCAGAGACAGCGGTAGATAGGGCAAAAAGGGAAAAAGTTGCAGCTTGCTCAGAAATGACCCACTTTACACAGGACAGTGGGTCCAAAGTGGTGCACCTGTCTCTAGCAATAGCTGAAAGATGGAAAACTAAACAATAGAAAAGTATTTTCACTCAACAAATTTAAGCTTCTGTACTAATGAAATTTCTACTTACGATTAGGTTTGGACCCAGTTGTTTCTCATTTTGATCCACATTTTTTACACCTATGGGTCTAATTTGACCCATGTTTTAAAACCCCTAGTGCTGTCACTGGACTCCACTAATGACCCTCTTTGGAGATGAGACTATCCTGCCAACCACGACCCTCTGGGTCCGGTTCTGGAGCCAATTGCCTATCTATCTGATCATCTGGTTCCCAACCCCCATTACTCCCAGATTATCCAACAGGCCCCCATGAGGAACAGAGTCAAACGCCTTGCTGAAGTCAAGAAAGAGGACGTCCACTGGTCTACCCAGGTCCAAGACACTCGTCACCCAGTCATAGAGCTCCACAAGGTTTGTCTGACACAATTTCCCCAGGACTAATCTATGCTGTCTGTCGTCCAGGCACCCCAACTTTTCCAGGTCCCTCCCAGTCTCTCCTTGACAATGCCCTCCATTACCTTGCCCACCACTAATGTCAGGCTGATGGGCCTGTAGTTTTCTGCCACCTCTCTTGATCTCCCCCTTTGTGGATAGGCACTATATGTGCCACCTGGGGCACTCACCCTGTCCTCGGAGAGATGCTGAAGAGCTCAGCCAGGAATTTCGCCAGGACATCCGCCAGTTCCTTCAGCACTCTGGGATATAATATTTCCGGCCCTGGTGCTTTCTTCGTCTTAAGGGACCCGAGGGCTTTCCTCACTCTCTATGCCATGATCTCCACCTCCGCTACCGCGTCCTCCTGCTTTGCCTTCCCCCACCTGCCAGTGATGCCCCCCTTCCCAGACCCGCCAATCGGTAAGGGTCCCCCCTTCCACAGTTTCACCGCCTCCTCCCATGTATGATGCAGCCCCCATTTTCATTGGTGAAAACTGAGGTGGTACTCATTTAGTACCTCAGCCTGCTCCCCTGGGTCTTGTGCCCATCCTCCCCTGTTTTAATCCTGCTAATCTGCCCCATTCACCCTTCGTTTTTCACCTCTTGTTCCCTCTCCTAATTTTCCTGGCCAGGTTCTGCTCCTTCCTTGCCTTAGCCGCCCTCACCACCCTAGTGGCCCTTCTGGCCATCGGCTCATACTCCCCATGGTCCCTTTCACTCCTTGAGTACTTGAATTGCCTATAGGCCGCCGCCTTTCCCCTCACCACCTCCTGAACCTCCCTGGTCCACCAGCAGGGTTTTTGGGCCCTACCGCATTTTCGCCTTACTCTTGCGCAGGTGCTGGTAGCATCCTGCACCCACCTCCTGATGATTTCCTACCTACTGTCGACGTCCATGCCTGGCCCAATCCCATCCAAGTGCTCCTTAAGGATCCTTCCCATTTCCTTGAAATACGGCCCCCTGAAGTCGGTTACCTCCGTCTTTGTGCAGCCTTCTACCCCTCCTAGGTTCAGGCAGAACCAGACCGTGGCATGGTCACTCCCCGCCAACGGGTCCCTTTACCTCCAGGCCCCCAATCTGGTCACTGTCTGCCAGGACCACATCCAGTATTTGCTCCTCCCTGGTCGGTTCCCCCACCTGCTGAGTTAGGAACGTGTCCTGAAAGACATCCAACAACCTCTGTTCCCTGGCCACAGTGGATGTCATAGTCTCCCAGTCTGTTCCTGGCATGTTTAAGTCCCCCAACACCTCCACTCTTTCCCTTCCTACTCTGCAGTGTCTCCCAACATCTGCCACCAGACTCTCCTCCAGCTCCTCAGCCAGCGCAGGGGGTCTGTACACCACTCCTATTTTTACTCTCTTGCGCCCCTCCCCATTATCAAGGTGACCCAAATCGCCTCCACAGTTCCGTCTGCCTCCTCCACTCCCTCCTATGGCAATGCAGTTTTGACTTATTACATACCCCTCCTCCCTTCCTCCCCTGTCCTTCCTGAACATGGTGTAACCCTCCAGGTTCAGGTCCCAGTCGTGCCCTATGGTGACCCAGGTCTCGGTGACCGCTGCCACATCCACCCCTCCCTCAGTTAGCATTGCTTGGAGCTCAGGCATTTTATTGCCCAAGCGCCTGGCATTTAGAAGGACTACCTTTCACCCTTTCCCGTGGGGATTTTGTCTTCCCCTGGTCTGCATCTTACCAGTCGGCTTTTTCCTGCATTCCTTCAGCTCCCCAGGGGCGTGGAGACAGTCCCTCCTTTATCGAACCCCCCCTCGACAGCCTTTTCTCCCATTCCTTCCCCCTTCACAAGTTTAAACCCCACTTTTCACTAATGAACCCCTCTATTTTCAACTTAAGGATTTCCTTCCCGTCCGAATTGAGATGGAGCCCCTCTCTAGCATACAGCCCTTTATCCTCCCAGGTCTCCCCCCAATCCCCCATCAACCCATACGCTCTGGCCCCACACCACTCCTTGAGCCACTGGTTTATCAAGGAAGTTGCACATCCTATGTCATGACAGACCCTGGCAGGCTCCCTGAACCTTGCCTGTATCTCTAGCTCACTATTTCCCTCAATGTCATTGGTACCCAGGTGGACCAGTATGTCATGGGAACCTCCACAATCCTTTGCCAGCTGATATACCTCATGTTTGGCCCTGGGCACTGTTAGTCCAGGGAAGCATTTTGTTCTAGCCGGGCAGGCTTCTCCCTCCATATCCCATTTGATCCCTTGATCATAGAATCACCCAACAGGAGCACGCTGGCTGCCCCTTTTCCTCCATTTCCTCCCCTTCCATGTCCCTCATCCTTTCCACCGGCCCCTCCCCCCCCAGCAGTCTCCTTGCTCCTCCCCCTATCTGGGTGCCACCTGCCATCCCCTCCTTATTTACCCTGGCCACCCTCTCCCTCCGACCCCTATGCCTCTCGCCCTCCTGAGTATCCTTCTGTACTCTCACACCTCGGGCCAAGCATTGCTCGTGAACTGGTCCCTCCCCAATCTGCTAAACTAGTCTGGCTGCCCTCCCTTCCTTCCTGTCTCTGTTCAGTCCCTCCTTGCTTGTTGTGCTCCCCTGGTCTAAACCCTCAGCTCCCTTTACTGTATCTTCCTTGTACTTCTGGTCCTTCTGCTTGCCCTTTCCTCCCAACTGGTCCTTTTCCTTGCGCTTTCCTCCCTCAACCCCCTCATCCTCCTGCTCTGATCCCCTGCTCCCCCTGTTTTCCCACATTCCAAGTTTCTCTCTGTTCCTCCTGCTATCCAGCCTCCGCCTCCTGCCCCCTACTCCCTTTCCATCTCTAACCGCCACTGTCATGGCTACATCACCCCCCTCATCCTCAAGCAGAAGAAGAGAATTGAAGCGGTTACTGTGCTTAAGGTCCGATCCACCTCCCCACATTGCTTCCTTCTGTCCAGCCCCAGCCATCTGCCTACTTCCCTGAGAATGTCCTCCCTTTGGCTCCAGTCTGTGAGGGTCCCCAGTTACCTGCCTGCTTCCTTCGTAGTATCCTCCTTTTGGGCCCCATCTGCCAGTTTCCCTATGTGACCCCAGAGTACTCTCCTGCACTCCTGTCCCTATGCCCCCACCCTCAGTGCTTGGTGCAACCCCTTGGGAGAGCCCCTGCCCTATTCCCCAACCATACCTCCCCCCTTCCCACAGCTGTCTCCTAATCCCCACAACCTCCTCCCTAAGCTGTGCCAGCTGGTAGCACAGTGGGTAACCACTGAACTTCCAAGCCCAGTCCAGTATCATGGCTGCCCCACACCCTGTGCACCCCACCACCCTCTCAAAGATGCCGGCCCTAATGACATGTGGTCCCATCCCCCTCCAAATAGGTTTCCTTGGGTGAGCCACCAGGTTCCTCACTAGTCCAAGACTTTCAAACTTGCAACACTTGAGTGGCTGAACTTTTCCCCACCTGACTATTAGTCTTAAGAGTTTGCTCACAGGGGAAGTTTGCGACTCCCTAAACTCCTTCCTCCTAGCCTTTAAGCTCAACCCCCAGTGGCTCTATTGTATTTAAGAAAGTCTAATGCAAGGGGTGGCTGAGAGGGCTTTCCAGAAAGTTCTTAAGGATTTAGGCCAATTTTAAAACACAACTTACAAACAATAACAACTTACAGAAACTTATGACAAAGTTAGCTTTCCAGAACCTCACCACATTTTCACACTTTAACTGCTACCTCTGCTACAGCAAGAAGACTTAAAATGCCTCAGTGAGAATTTTAAACGGAGATTAACTAAAATGCAAACAACCTTGATTGGCTGGCTGTGTTACTGGCCAAAGACCCTCCCCCACAAGAACAGTCTCCAGCTAGCACAGAAAGGTTTAAGGATTTGTGTCCCTCTATTCCAGAAAGTCCTTAAGGATTTAGGCCAATTTTAATAAGGATATCAGGGCTCCCCATTCTCTGAAAATATAGGGTGGTGGCAATGGTGATCGGGTCAGAAGGTGCGTTATTTTTCTGGACCTCCTATATGCACTGTACATGTGCATAAGTAGATTTTAAGTAACATATAGTGTGCTGGTATTAAATGGGTAGTAGTGCAATAAAAGATGTCAATAAAAGACAATTTTAGAGGATTTTATAAAAAAGCAAAAACAATAATGGATAAAAATATAGGGTGGTGGTAAAAAATAGAGAGCGGTGGTAAAAAAATATAGGGCGGTGGCCCACCGCGCTAAAACAATGAATGGGGAACACTGGATATGCATATAGGCATGGGCACATACACCTTCAGCTGCGCCTCATACACTTGCAGTGCATCCCGCGCGCCAGATGATTTAAGGCGCATAAATGCCCTTTTGAATATCGTGTTGGGCGCATTTTCGCGTTGCGCCTGTCACATCCCTTTGAATATCTGGGCCTTAAAGTGTAGGATCTGTTCAGAGGAACTCCCATGCAGTTTTAGATTGTAAGTGGTTGAGATTTGTGCTTGCTGCGGGTGCCACTGAACAGCATAACTTTAGTTTTTTTGTGGTTCAGGATCAGTTTGTGAGCGTTGAACCAGTCCTCAGCTTCTACAAAACTATGCTGTAGTTGACGTTTCAGTTGCTGTGGGTCAGGGTTACAAGTAAAGATGACAGCATCGTCCGCATACAGTAGCATCTGTTGGTGGCAGGCTTGCGGTAGGTTGGTACCTCTGATATGGCATTGTGGCCTGTGGTAGTAGCTATGATGATATGGCATTGTGGCCTGTGGCGGTACCTATGATGATATGGCATTGTGGCCTGTGGTGGTGCCTATGATGATATGGCATTGTGGCCTGTGGTAGTAGCTATGATGATATGGCATTGTGGCCTGTGGCGGTACCTATGATGATATGGCATTGTGGCCTGTGGCGGTGCCTATGATGATATGGCATTGTGGCCTGTGTCGGTGCCTTTGATGATATGGCATTGTGGCCTGTGGTGGTGCCTTTGATGATACGGCATTGTGGCCTGTGGTGGTGCCTTTGATGATACGGCATTGTGGCCTGTGGCGGTACCTGTGATGATATGGCATTGTGGCCTGTGGTGGTGCCTTTGATGATATGGCATTGTGGCCTGTGGTGGTGCCTTTGATGATATGGCATTGTGGCCTGTGGTGGTGCCTATGACGATATGGCATTGTGGCCTGTGGTGGTGCCTATGATGATATGGCATTGTGGCCTGTGGTGGTACCTATGATGATATGGCATTGTGGCCTGTGGTGGTACCTATGATGATATGGCATTGTGGATGCTGGTCTGCTGGAATGCATGGATATTTCAGTGCCATTTTCAAAAATGTTTAGACAGATATGTACCTTTGATGAGAAAATGGGTAGGCTCAATAGGATATGGTCCCAACAGTAGTTGACCCCCCCCCCCGTTGTCCATCATGGTTTTCAGCTCCAACATATGCAGCAGTTGTTTCAAGAAAAGTTTATCCTTCGCCTCTTGTACAGTCCATTTGATGGGTACATTAAATTGTACAAGCATTATGGACAAGGACTGAGGAACAACTGAAGGATTTTCATAAACATTTGGAGAACTGATAGACTACCTAAGGTTCTCTCTAGAATGTAACATTGACATTTTTCCTTTTTTTGGGCATGGAGAGCTACAAACAAAGTGGAAAACTGACCACTCAATTGTTTAGAAAAAGCATGTATCATAATATGGTTCTACATGCCTCCAGTTTTCACTCTCTGAGGCTTATAGACTGCATCCCCTAGTCACAGATGCTGAGAGTCGAAAGAAATTGTACTGAGGATTCAGTGAGACAGGAAGAAATCAAAGAGATGGGGAATAGGTTCTTACAGAGGGGATACAGTTATGGCACAGTCAGCAATGTCATGGCAAGAGCAGAACAAAAGGGTAGAACAGAACTTATCCACGGAAAAGAAGAAAGAGATCAAGGTGAGAAATCAGTGTGTGTTCTTAGAATTCTGAATAAACCCTGAGAAGTAGTAAAATCACTTAACATCCCTTAGTTCCAGCAGGTTCTCATGATTGCCTCAATAAAGGTTAAAACTGTGAAGGATAGGATTGTCCATATGGACCACATCTCAAAGTGCACTAGAGGGATCAAGTGCTGTTGGGACTGTTGAGGCCAGGCGTGGTCACCTATGGTAAGTGTTGCCATTGTGGCAACACTTCTTAAAATAAATAAATAAATAAAACAATATTTTGGACATACCAGAACAAGCAAGCAGTACCTTTGGAATGCATTGATTATGACAGCTGTTTTATGTGGTGTACATGCTGATGTGTCCCTGTTCAAAAAAAGAGTGTATGGGAAAGCCAACAAGGGCCTAAAAAAAAAAAAGCGAGAATTGGAGAGCAAAAAAGTTTTATTTTTATTTTATTTATTTAGCTTTTGTTGACCGGGTAAGTGCACTAGACAAATCGTGCCTATTTTCAGGCACGACCCGGGGGAGGGGGATACAGATGAATGCCAACTGACCTTGAACCAGATTAAGCTGTTGGTGGTATTTTCAGTGAATGGGAGGAAATTTGGCCAGTGCACTGGGGAAATTCCCCTACTCTTTTCGATAAGTGCCATGGGATCTTTAACATCCACCTGAACTACCACCAATCCAGGCAGATGGGACCTCGGTTTAACGTCTCATCCGAAAGACGGCACCTCAGAAGTGCAGCACCCCTCTCATGCTGCACTACAGTGTTAGTACTGGGATATTAACCCAAGTGCCAGATGTGGGAACTGAACCCACAGCCCTCTGATCTCCCGGCCTCAGAGGCGAGTGTGCTACCTACTGAGCCACTGACACTGCAACGCTGTAACATCGAAGTCACCAGTGAGAAATCCACAGTGGTAACACATTTTCACTCTGCAGGCCACAGCCTGGCCTCACTTTGTTTCAGGAGTGTCATTTATTTATTTATGATCTTGGATTAACTCCTTTTGAGAACAAGCTCATTTCATAGGTTTCACGTCAGAGGTTATACAAAGTGATGAGGACAAAATAAAGTTGCATACGTACATCACAATCTTTAAATGAGCAGCTTAGGAGACAACTATGATGCACAGAGGAAGATCATCGTACGAGTAGGAGCAAGTGCAGAAAGAAGTAGGCAATGGGTAATCAACCAGTGCAGAGGAACACAGTTGTTACAGCACTTAGGAAATTGAGTGTAGGCTGAAGTCAGAACAGGGGGTGGAAACATCGGCCCCGGAGGCATCGTCAGTAGTGGAGGAGAAAGAAGTGTGGGGGGGGGTGGAGAGAGAGAGAGAGGTTAGGGTGCATAAGGCACGAGGGGAACACTGCAGGAGGATAATGGTGATAGGGAAGGTAGTAGGAAGTGGGAGGGTGATCAGGAGGGTGGAGCTAAGAGAAGTGGTAGGCAAAGGCTGCGTGTAGACAGGGTCGTGAGGTGGGGTAAGTGCAATAGATGGGAATAGGTGTTAAGTTGGCAAGGAGCTAGGATTGCAGAAAGCAGTCGCAGCTGGAGCTCTCAACAAGCTAAAGCCTGTTTTCTTTTGAACAGACCTAAATAAAAAGTCAAGGAGAGTAGACATCGGTGGGGAGTGAGTTCAGCCAACGTGGTGCTCTATAAACGAAGGATCTCTGACCCATGGAAGTCCTACAGTGTGGAATTTTGAAGATTTGTCTATCTGAGCTGCGTGTGGCACATGTGTTGTCGCAAAGGGAGAAGAGATTCTGTACACATGTGGGCATCAAGCCAAGACTAACTTTTTTTGCGAGGAGGCAGGATTGGAGCATAAGTCTGTTCGAGAACTTTAGCCAGTTAGCATGTACATATAGGTCGCAGGTGTGTGTCAACCTTGGGGATCCAGTAACAAGCTGACAGGCTTTGTTAAGGGCAACTTTTATTAAAAGGGTACCAGAAGCAAACGGATCCCTCGTAAAGGTAGATATCCTGGATTTACATCTTAGGAGCTTTGGACAGAAGGTGGCATGAATGAGGAGAACTGGCAGGCATGCTGGCAATAGCAGCTTGCATTCTCTTCCCTCCTATTATTACCTGTACCATGTAAAATCTATAACTACAAACGTGATTAAACCCTAGAACTGCTAAAGCTGTTCTGTATGTCCCCTGGTTTAAGCCTGTTCCCCATGCTTACTCTGATGGAAAGTTTACTGGTCTGCTTTATGTCATACAACCCCCACCCCCCAAAAAAAAAAATTCTACTAGTGATGTTACTATGAGTGTTTTTAACAGTTTTTCCTTTAAACAGAAAAGTTTCATATTGATTAACTTAATCGATTACTATTTATCTGTGAGGTGTACTGTTTTCAAACAGGGGTGTTCAAATCAAAACTTAGGACTTGCCCAGCCATGACTGTAGCAGAATTTTCACTTGCCGCTATTCATCACAGTGAAATTAGCTCTCTTTGTACTTGCCCCGGGCAGGATGTCCTAGGATTTGCACAGCCCTATTTTCAGTGCCCCTTTTAAAATGGTCCAGCCAAAGGAGCAAGTAGTGAGCGAGTTTTTTTCCTCCTGCTGTCTGTGTCTCTCAGTTTGAAATGTATTTCACATTGCTTAGCTGAAGTCTTGGCAACAGCAAGCCAATGTAAGCTGGGGCCACTCTCGCGTGATGTCATGTGTGCACCGATGTGCTGAGCACATGGGCGCACTTGCTTCCGTGGCTGTGGGCTTTGTAAAGCCACATAAACCGCTCTGAGCGTGCTAAGCAGTATGTTCGAATGCAGTTTCCCAAGCGAGAATAGCTTGCAAATTTGGTGAGTGACACAGGCACTCTGTTTGTTTGGGAGAAAAAAAATTGTTTCATAATTTATTTTGCAAGATAATTGAGCTGATGTTTACACATGTTTTTTAATGAGAACAAACACACTGTGAATTGGTTCATGTAAACATTGTGGTATGAGCTCTGATGTATTGTAAAAGAATGATCTATAAATGCACTGATGTTTTATTTAAGGGTAATCTTTAACCACATGGGTGAGGTTGTTGAACTCGCATGGAGTGTGCCTTAAAAAAATCAGTCTATAGAATAATTTGTTTGCTACGATATGAAGATTTATGTGTTGTACATAAACTACATTAGGATTCTGTGGACCAAATGCATAAGTATGGTATAGCGACGTGTAGTGTCTGGGGTCACATTTTTTTAGAATATATGGCTGTGTACTGTTGCAGTGTTAAGCCAAGAAAAGCTAATTATACATTTTTAAAAAAAAAAAATTTCTTACGAATACAGACTTGATTTATCACGTGAATTGTGAAGAGAATCTTTAATACTTCCTTATTTCATCAACTCTTCATTATTTTATTTTTTTTTTGTAATTAAAAGTTTGGATACAGTACGTAGCATTTATCTGTAACCTGTCTGGGGTGTCCCCTTGGAGATACAACTGAAGTTATGCGTTCAGAAAAAGAGATCAGAAATTTAAACATATAATAACATGTACACACAAAAAAAAAAATACAAGACACAGAAAAAACTTCGTTCTTGTAACCTTATATAAACATATAGAAAGTAATACATAGATTCTGCTGGTGAGTGCAAAGGTTTTATGCTACCAGCATGCAGTCTGCTTGTGGTTATTCAGGAAATCTATTCCTGTGAGTGGGAATACACAATATTGTGACGTAAGGTATTCACCCCAAATCGACCAGAACTGGTCCATCTTATCTATGTTACGAAAATGCACCAGTTCATAACATGCCATATTTCCCATTTCTTCTAGTAACCATTCCTGTATCATGGGTGAGTTTTCATGTTTCCAGTGTCTCATGATTACTCTCTTGGCTGTTGAGTGCAGCCGTGAACCACCTGGTATTACAGTGAAAATCCCGTTCTATAGTGGGATCAAGGCCCAGCATGACCCAGGGGGCACTGGGAGGAACCGGAGTACGGAGTACGTCAGTACAGATCTTTTGTATTTCTGTCAGTATTCCCTGCGCATGGGCAGGGGTGTTCAAATCAAAACTTCTAGAACTTGTCCAGCCATGACTGTAGCTCAATTTTCACTTGCCCCTATTCAATACAGTGAAATTAGCTCTCTTTTTGTAGTTGTCCTTCAAGGAAATTTACTTGCCCCAGACAGGGGCCAATAGGATTTGCACAGCCCTGAGTTTGGGGCAGCTCGACAGAATGCGACTGAACCTGTTGTAGTATGACATCTCCAACACTTATCTGAGGGCATCAGGCCTCACATATACAATTTCTGGGGAGTCCTATGTTATCTGTGGAGGAGCATGAACTGAGTGAACCGGGTCTTGGTATCCTTTACGTTCCTTGTAAGTAGGGACCAACACTTGTGCTATTGTTTCACCGTTATTGGGATACCAAGCTCATCCACCCATTTGGCCCTTGTTGCCTCATTGAGATCGTGAGCAATTGCAAGTAGGAAAGCATATATTTTACTGGAGGACAGTGGGGTGTCTCGCCCATTATCTAGAAGAGCATCTAAGGGGTTCTGGTGTTCTAACTGATATGAGTGCCCTGTGGCCGTATTGCATGTCGCAGTTGTAGGCAGTGCCAGTGTTGGTTGCTAGGTGTGTCGAATTTGGCTTGTAGTTGGGCAAATGATTTGAGTACCCCTGTTGTGTTCTCCAGGAGCTCCCCAAGGGATGCCAGCCCTTTAGTTGCCCAAGATGGCCAACAAAGTGGTTTGGCATCTGTTTTTGAGCCTATCATTATTCCATAGAGGGAGGTCCTTGGAGCACCTTGCAGACAATCTTGTTTGTTTGGCCACCCACTTCCACACCTTCAAAGTATGTGAATAGTGGGGTGCTGGTGCAATTGAAGGGCGCTGTGTTGCAGACGAGAGTATTTCGATAGAGGGAGCTCTCTATCAAGTGAGATTCGCAATCTGACCATTTTGGTTGCTTAGAAGGGGATGTTGCAGGGTGAGTTAAACTGAGCTGCAGGAGTGCCTGTGCCATATGCTTTAGGCCGAAGTCTGGGAAGCTTTGGCCAGCCAGAGGTTTTGAAAGTTTAACCTTCTAGAGTCTTTGGCCCAAAAGAAACTTGGCATTTGCATTTGGATCTGCTCCAACAGGCTCTGTGGGAGGGTTATTGGGAGATTATCTAACACATATTGGACCTGAGGTGCACCCATCATTTTATAGACTTGAGCTCTACCCCAGTGTGAGAGGTGGAGATGGTCCCAGCGTGCTAGGTCTGCCTCTAAACTTTTGACAATGCAGTTTAAGTGGACCTAATTGGCTTAGGTCCCACCCAGTATTTATTCCCAAATAGTTAATGTGTTGATGTGCAGGTGCTAAGCCCCAGGGGTATTTGCGGGAGCTGGACTATCTCGGGACACAGTAGCAGAATCAATGACTTGGCCATGCTCAGCTTGTATCCGGATATCCGGCCATAGTCCTCCACAGTTTACAAGAGGGCTGATGCAGATTGATGTGGCTGGGTCAGGGTCTGGAGGATATCATCAGCATGGGTTTGAACCTTATGTTCCTCCCCTAATATCGGGCTGTGAATGTCTGGGTGCCATCTTATAGCTTGCAGTAGGGGTTCTAAGGCTAGGATGAACAGGGGTGATCCTTGTCAAGTGCCTCTGCCCAGCAAGAAGGCCTCTGAGGTGAGGCCATTTGTAGCCACTGCTCATGTCATACAAAGTGTGCTTGTTCCCTGAATGAAACCCTCCTCAAAACCTAGGTGTTTAGCACCTTGAAAAAGGTAACGCCATTTGACTGTGTCAAAGGTTTAGGCATCAAGTGCCACCAAAGTCATGGATTGAGCACTGACTTCAGAGTGCCATAAAAGGTAACCTGCAAGTGTTGTTAGAGCCTTCCCGTTTTGGCGTGAAACCAGCCGATCTGTTTCAGCAATATTTGGGAGAACTTGTTTTGGTCCGAGTGCCCGCACTTTAGCATACATTTTGCAACCTGTAGTGATAAGGGAACTAGGATGATTTCCACATGCCGTGTGGTCTTTAGTGGGTTTACAGATCAACGTAATAAGGGCTGTGCACATTGACTGAGTCACTCACCTTTGCTTTGAGTCTCAGAAAAGGTGCACATTAAAATATCCAGATGATCATCTTGACAGGCCTAGCAAAACTCTGCTGGCAGGCTATCCATTCCTGGGGCCTTGCACTTTGTTATCGAATGGATAGCCATCTGCAGTTCCGATTGTTGGAAAGGATTGTCAAGAAGTCTGTTATGGGCATCTGAAACTGTGGAAAGGTGTAATCTGGATAGGAAGGTATCTATATCCTATGTTGGTGTAAATATTTCAGCTAAGTTAAGATTGGTATAAAAGCTCAGAAAGGCATTCATGCCCATGCCTTCTTTATTCAAGGTGCTGTCAGCTGTTCGGATTACCGTTATTCATAATCTCTCTTGACGCTTCTTCAGCTGGTATGCCAAGAGCCTACCTGGCTTTTCTCCTGCCTCCCTGAATGTATGGTTCATCCTAAATGGGGCATTCTCTGCTTTTTGATTTAGGCAGGTATTTATCTGGTATCTAAGACATGTTATCTGAGGCAGCACCGTAACTTGGGCAACAGGGTCTGACCAGTATGTTTCTTCTAATTTCCTCAGTTTGTTTTGCAAGGTCTCTAGTTCTACTGCCCTGGATTTTTTGAGGAATGTTGCCCTACCCCCAACAAAGGCTTTAAGTACATCTCACCTTGTTGCTACGGATGTGTCTCCATCCTTGCTCTGGGCTAGAAAAAGGTGAATGTCCATTTAACATCTGCTGCTTGAAGTCGGTGTCCCTTAGGAGATATTCAGTCTCCACGGCCCCCATGCTGGGATTGTAAGCCACATGAAACTGATCAGGGCACGATCCAAAATTAGGATTTGACCTATTTCGGTTGTGACAACATCTGTGATCATAGACTATGGTAGTAACCAGATGTCAGTTCTGATGTAAGTTTGATGAGGGTGAGAGAAAACATATATTCTGTCCCTTTGGGGTTTGTCTCTAAATGTCTGCCAGGCCTAACTCATTTGCTAGTGATTGTAGGACTAGGGATTCTGGCGGGTTATGATCCTGTGTCGGTTTATTCCTGTCGAAGAATTGGTTTAGTAAGGGAATACATGATGGCTAGGTGAGTGATACAGAATATATCTGAATGAGTGGCAAGTGAGCTTGGTGAAAATTACGAGTGGTGTAGCGGAGCCACGAATGATGGTTCCCCAAGCTCACTTGCCATGAGTTCAGATACATTCTGCATCATGCACCTAGCCATCATGTATGCCTTTTATACAATATGATTGTGGTGTTTTCTTTTGTTTTTCAAACAACATGAAGTCTTGCTGTATTCTGACAAATTGCAGTGAGGTCCAACCTTCGAACTGCCCCGGAGATGAGTTAACTTTCCATGCCAGGCATGGAACGTTGAGCTCGAGCTTGGTTGAGACTCTGTCTGTTGCTGTTTGAACTCAAACCATCAGATTCTTTACTCCGCCTCACACAACAGTCGCTCCAGAGATTTCTCCTTTGCTCGGTTCAATTTGTCGGTTAAAGTACCGTTTTCTCGGTTTTCAACCGAATTTAAACCGCAACCTATTGGTTCAGTCTCTGTCTGTGGTATTCATGAGTACTAGATAGGTTTATATTGTTTTTCTATTCTGTGTGGAACTTGTAAATGTTTCATCGGTTTAGTTTGAACCGATCAGGTTGTTTAAAAATCTTTGCTTCTACTTTTAGAGTGTGGTTACGGTTTCTTATCGGTTCTAAAAAAGACGGATTTTATTACGTTTTTTTCCACGACCCGTAACACGGTCAGGAACCGATAAGAGGTGTCATGCCCTGCAGATTGCCATTAAAAGTGGTGGTGCTTTGTTAGGACTGGCCATGTTCGAGAAACCCAAAAGAAAAACCGGGCCCACTGGGTTTCAGCACTGTAGTGTGTGTGGGGAAGTCTTGCTAAGGCTGACCCCACACCACCTGTGTTTATTGTCTGGGGTTTGACCACCCCGATTCAGACTGCCAGATTTGTAAAAATTTTCCTGCAGCTACCCTAGAAAAGAGAGTTGGTAGGCTCAGGGAAAGGGAGGCCAAAAAGTCCGCTGACCCGGATAGCCAGCCAGGTTCGGTTCAAACCGAACCAGAAGGAGTGCCCTCTGACCAGGACGAAACTTCTTCGGGCAAAAGGAGAACCGATTCCGAGGAGTCGGTTCCGGTTAAGAGAACAAGAAGGGATAAATCAGCAGGTGTGGATCCAAAAGTTTCTTCTCCAACCGCTGATGAAATAGACAAAGCGATAAAATTGTTTCAGCCGCTATCCCTGAGTTCTGACCGAACCGGCACCATCAGGAAGGCGCCTGTTCAGCCGGTTCCGATTATGATTTGGAGGAATTTTATGAACCGGAGGAGGAGGAGGAGGAAGGAGAGTATGAGGAAAGTGAATGTGATTATGAAAGTCTGATGTGCCCATTGACCCGATATCTCCCCAGACAGACCTTCAGGAGTGTCTCCTAGGCTTTCTGAGTCCCCTCCCATTTCATGTTTTACAAGAAAGTGGCTGAAACCTTTCAGCTTCCTATGGAAGAAGCTGTGGATGACCAGGAGGAGCCTGACTATGTGGAAATGATGGATATCCCAGAGTCCAGGAGGCTGTCTATTCCCTACACCAGTCTTTTGGGAAACAGACAATAAAGATTTTAAAGACTCCTAATTCTATACCTCCTGTGGATAAGAGAATGGACAAGAGGTGTACTCTGTCAGGCTCAAATACGGAGTTCCTTACCCAGCAATGCAGCCATGTTGGGGTAGTACAGGCTGCAGCCTGTGATAAGGCTAATATACCCTTGGCTTCACACCCCCCAGATAAGGACTCCAGGAGGATTGATGCCATGGCAAAGAAACAGTACATGGCAGCATCCTTGGGACTCAGGCAGGCCAATTATATGGCCTATACAGCTAGATATCAGAAATCTAGATGGGACACTGTAATGGCTTTAGCTAAACAGGTCCCTGGCCAGCTTGCCAAGGAGCTGGAGCAGGTGGCTGCTGATGGTATTGAGGCATCCAAGGTACAATTCCATGCTGCAGTGGACTCCAATGATGTTTCATCTAGAGTCATGGCTACATCTGTGGCCCTTCGTAGGATGGCTTGGTTCAGATGTACTAGCCTGTCTCAGGATACCCAGACTAAGGCCATGGATTTTCCTGTTGTGGGTAATTCTCTGTTTGGGGAGCAAACGAGAACTACATGAAGAAAATGGACGAATACAGGACCACCTATAGGAGTGCTCAGGCCAAGGAAAGGCAAGCCACTCCTCAGAGGCAGCATCCCAGGGGCAGAGGCAGGCCTTTTCATAGGCCTTTCTACCAAGCCCAGGCCTCCTCTTCTGCTTATGCTCAGAGGGGGTTCTTTAGAGGGAGAGGCAGAAGGGGTACAAGCAGACCTGCTTCCACTCCTCAGCCTAAACCCCCTGCCAAACAGGCACCCTGATGGGTTTGCCAGGGCAGATTCTCCACCACCTGTAGGGGGCAGGCTGGCTTACTTTGTCCAGGACTGGAGGTCTTTAACATCAGACAAATGGTTTCTGGAAGTAGTAAGCCAGGGACTGGTTCTCAGCTTCAGAAAATTTCCAAAGATGAGAACCAGATCCTTTCCACCTGCAAATCCTTCAGAGGCACTTGCCCTAGAGGCAGAGGTCTCTTCCCTCTTCGCTCTCAGAGCTGTAGAAAGGGTTCCACCCCTACACAAAGGGAAAGGATTGTACTCCAGGTACTTTCTCACCCCAAAAGACAGGAGAATGGCGGCCCATCCTGGATCTCAGATATTTAAACAAGCACCTTTTAAAGCCAAAGTTCAAAATGGTGACTCTGGGAATAATTCTACTCCTCCAAGGCCAGGGGACTGGCTAGTCTCCCTGGACCTCAAGGATACCTATTTCCATATTCTCATCAGAAGCTCCCATCGAAAATACCTCGGGTTCGAGCTGCCCTCAGGCCATTACCATTCAGAGCAATGCCCTTCGGCCTAACCTCTGCTCCAAGGGTGTTCACAAAATGCCTGGCAGTAGTAGTTGCTTTCCTAAGAAGAAAAAGGATTTCCATCTTCCCATACCTGGACGACTGGCTCATAGTAGGCCAGTCCCCAGACTAAGTCAAGTCACACCTGCAGATAACTCAGCAACTGCTCACTTTTCTCTAGGTTTCCTTCTGAATCTTTCAGAGTCAGTTCTGGAGCCTGTTCAGCTCCTCACCTTCATAGGCGCAGAGCTAGATACAGAAAAGGCAAGAGCCTTCCTTCCCCTGGACAGGGCAAGGACCCTTATCACACTGGCCTCTTCATTCACCCTACAGGTGTCGCGACCAGCAAGGCATTTTCTGCAGCTCCTGGGGCACATGGCTGCTTCTACAGCAGTGGTGCAGGGAGCAAGATTTCAGATGAGGGACATTCAGTTCCACTTTAGAGCCTTTTGGTCTCAGAAAAAGGACCTTCTGACCAAACTGATCCCAGTGACTCAAACCCTGATCCAGGCTTTGCAGTGGTGGCAGGATCAGGGCAATCTAAGACGAGGAGTTCCTTTTGTCACTCAGTCTCATTCTTTAATCTTTACTACAGATGCCTCCCTCTTGGGGTGGGGGGCCCACTTGGGAGACCTGACCTCCCAAGGGTTGTAGTCTCCTCAGGAATCTCTGCTTCACATCAATCTGTTAGAACTCAGAGCAGTGTTTCTAGCACTTCAAGCTTTTTCCAAGTCTGTTCAGAACAAAGTAGTTCAGATCAGGACAGACAATACCACCATAATGTGGTATATCAACAGGCGGGGGGCACTTGGTCTACGGCCTTGTGCACAGAAGCAATGAAGTTGTGGTCTCTGGCCTATTCCCTGAACACCTCCCTTATAGCAGTACACCTCCCAGGCAAGGACAATGTCCTGGCAGATGCCCTCAGCAGGATATCTCAGGGCCATTACGATGGTCACTGGATCCCCTGGTTTTGAGGTGATCTTTCCAGATGGGGCACCCCACAGATAGATCTTTTTGCAGCCCCAGACAATCACCAACTTCCCCTCTTTTGCTGCAGGCCACCAGTGTGGGGCTCAGTCCCCCTGGATGCCCTGGTTCTTAATTGGCAAGGGAAGTTCCTGTATGCTTCCCCCCCTTCCCTCTCCTGTTCAAGGTGCTAGTCAAAATCAGGTCTCAACCCTGCAAGGTGATTCGGATTGCTCCAGACTGGGCCAGACAGCCCTGGTACCCTCTCCTGTTGTCCTTAGCAGTCCACCTTCCCTTGTCTCTTCCCAGGAATTACAACCTGTTAACCTGTGGTCAGGGGAGGGTTTGATACCGAATCTCAAATCTCTCAATCTCAAGGCCTGGCTCTTAAAGAGTTAGAGTTTGCTGATTTACACCTCTCTGCGGTGTTATGGATATCCTAAAGGCTTCTAGGAAGCCTTCCACCAGAACCACTTATAATTCCAAATGGAAAAGATTCTCCATATGGTGCTCTGGAAAGCATATTTCCCCAGAGTCTGCTGGCCTGCCCACAGTCCTGACTATATGGTTCATCTGAATAGCTTGGGACTCAGACCAGCTACACTAAAGTGCATCTGGCAGCTGTCTCTGCTTTTCTTTCAGCAGGTAAGCCTTCTTCCCTTTCAGCTCATCCTGTATTCACTAAGTTTTTCAAGGATTGCTTCATACCAATCCGCCATTCAGGGACCCTGCCTGCTTGGGACCTTAATGTTTGCATTGCTCAGCTTATGCAGCCCCCCCCTTTTTGAGCCTTGTCCTCAGCAGGGGCTTAAGTACTTGACTTGGAAAACTGTTTTCTTGGTGGCCATCACTTCTGCCAGGCGCATAAGTGAGTTACAAGCTCTGTCAGTGGAGCCTGATTTTATCTCTTTCCGTAGAGATAAGGTGGTCCTCAGGACTAACAGGAAGTTTTTACCTAAGGTGGTTTCAGACTTCCACCTTAACCAATCTATGTCTCTTCCTGTGTTCTTCACTGGCCATTCCTCCTCTGGTGAGAGGAGGCTGCACAGTTTGGATGTGAAAAGAGCCTTTAGCTATTACATAGAGCGTACCAAGGGTCAGAGGTTTGACTCCCTCCAACTGTTCCTCACTTATGGTGAGGTTGGTAAGGGAAAACCTGCCACTAAAAGATCCATTGCCAGGTGGATTGTCTCTTGCATTCAATTTTGCTATGAAAAACTGGTAGATTCCACCCTCAGGCCTGAGAGCTCACTCTACCAGAGGTACAGCTGCTTCCTGGCTGCTGCCAGGGATATTCCTATCTTAGAGATATGTCAAGCAGCTACCTGGAAAACAGTTCACACTTTTACCAAGCATTACTCTCTGGATATCCGGGCTAGGAGTGATGCTCGGTTTGGCACAGTAGTGCTTTAGAGCCTATTTCCTAAGTAGGATATGTCCTTCCTCCATGGAGGTACTGCTTGGTAGTCTGCAATTTGTCAGACTACAGCAAGACTTCATGTTGTTTGAAGAAAAAATTACTCGCCTTAGTAATGTTGTTTCTTCTAATGGAGTCTTGCTGTATTCTGACCTCCCCCCCGCCTTCCCCTCTCAGAACCTTTGTTTTTGGGATGTGGGTGGGCAGTACCAGTGTTGGCATTCAGGAGGTGCACCACCTTTTTATTATCACCCCCTTTATCTTTGGGTGAGTGTGTGTTGTGTGTATTTCATTTTTGGGGTTTCCTGACTTGAGTCTTTGTTTTGGGACCAAAAAATCTGTTTATTATATTTAGTAGCCAGTTGGCTAGTGTAGGTTTACAGCTTCCACACAGGACACTCAGTGAGTTTAGCTCGTAAAGATCTGACGGTTTGAGTTCAAACAGCAACGGACAGAGTCTCAACCGAGCTTGAGCTCAGCGTTCCATGCCTGGCATGGAAAGTTAACTCTTTCATCTCCGGGGCAGTTCGAAGGTTGGACCTCACTGCAATTTGTCAGAATACAGCAAGACTCCATTAGAAGAGACAACATTACTAAGGTGAGTAATTTTTTCTTTTGTTGTGTTTTGTTGATGTCACCACAGTGTGATATCTATCTGGAGTTATCACACTGCAGTGAGAATACACGTTTTTATCTGAGTTATCTGCTCACTCCTGTTGTGTTATACTGCATTTATATTTCCTCCTAGTACAAGTTTACCATTGTTTTTTTTTTTCCCCGTTAAAGTGTGCTGGGATGTGATAGGCCACTTGTTGCATGGTAGGGGTATACACATTACAAAGGGTAACGTTTCTCCCTTCAAGGATAAGGTCACAACCTTCTGTATCCTGCACTACTTCACTTTCGTGGAAGTGTACCCCTTTTCGAAACAAAATAGCCACCTCCCTGCTTTTGATGTTAAATGGGCTACTGTATACGTTGGAGATCCACCTGGTTTTCAATTTATTAACTTCTTTCTGTAACAGGCGAGTCTCCTGTAAGAAGGTTAGCAGGGTTTTATTTAACTCTAAAAATTGATTAGCGTTTTGCTCATAAAAGTTTTAAAACATTGTGAAAATGCATAGCACTTGCCTCACTGTGGTTAACAAACATAACACTTCTAGAAAATCTATATAAATGCTTTCTGTACAGTTAGTATTGTCCCAAGAAAAAAACTGCTAATCAGTTATTTAAAACCCTGGAAGGCTAGGCTGGCTTCAAGCCAGTTGAGATGTAAAAGTATTTTCCTTCTCGTGATTGGGGAATATATACTAACATATTAAAATGCCAGCAGACTAGGCCTAACGGGGGCTCTCTCGAGTCTGTTCGATTTTTCAGCACCCACACTGAGGGCCGATTTTGGTGCCTCCCACCCCCCGGGTTATATTGTCCCCCAGTTCCAGATGTTCCACCTGTATTGGGCCTGGTCAGATTCTCCGCCCTGCACCTGTCCCATCCTCTTAAACCTGTCCGCAGTCTCCACTCTACCAGCTCCTTGGGCAGTGCATTCCATGGCTGCACCACCCTTTCAGTGAAATAACATCTCCTCCTCTCCCCTCTGAGCCTGCCCCCTTCCAGCTTACACCCGTGACCTCTTGTTGCCCTACCCCCCTTCCTTTGGAGCACCCTGACTGGGTCTCCTTTATTGATCTGTTTCATGTACTTAAAGACCTCTATCATGTCCTCCCTGTCCTTCCTCTCCTCTAGGGTGTACATGTCGAGCTCCTTGAGCCCCTCCTCGTAGGTCCTCTACCCCAGGCCCAAGATCATTTTTGTTTTGCCCTCCTTTGGACCCTCTCTAGGACTGTAATGTCCCTCTTTAAATGTGGTCTCCAAAACTGTACACAATACTCGAGGTCTGGCCTAACCAAGCAGTTGTACAGTGGAAGGATCACTTCCACCTTTCTGGAGGTAATCCCCCTGGCGGTGCATCCCAACATCATATTTGCCCTTGCCGCTGCCCTCCTACAGGTCTCTGAGTTGTTCATTTTGACATGTACCACTACCCCCAGGTCCCTCTCACCCTCCGTGACTTGAATAATATGTCCTCCCAGGGTATACCCCTGGCCTGGATTTCTGACTCCCAAGTGCAGAACCTTGCACTTCCCTGCATTGAATTGTAGTTTCCATTTTCCCGACCACCTTTCCAGAGCCTCCAGGTCCTCCTGCAAGGCCACCCTCCCCGTCCACCACTGCACCCAGCTCTGAGTCATCTGCAAAGAGACTCATCTCACTCCTGATCCCCCTCCTGATGTCTGAGATATAGGCGTTGAACAAGAGTAGCCCCAGCACTGATTCCTGGGGAACCCCACTAGTAACCAACCTTGGGGATGAGGCTAATCTTCCAACCACTACCTCCTGAATACGCTCAGAGAGCCAATTTCCTATCCGTCTTAACTACTGTCTCCCTGCCCCCATTTCCTTCAACTTAGCCAGCAGGCCACTGTGGGGTACCGAATCAAACGCCTATCCTTTCAAATTCCAGGAGATAATTTTTATCAGACTGCTAGCCATTTTCCCGTGTCAGAGAATGTTTTAGGGGTATAGGCAATACTCAGGGCTCTCGGTAGGATTTTTTGATTGGGGGTCCGGAACTGGCCATGGAAGAAAAAAAAAAAGGGGGTCCACAACCGAAAAGTGGGAGTCCTCAGAAAATTTTTAGGGGTCCCCGTTCAAATACATGGGAGCCGGGCCCCTGTACCAGCACTGCTTTTACTGTAGTATTCTGCAGAAAGCTCCATTAGTTTCTGTTGGAGCATTTTAATCTACATTATTTTATGTTTCAGAGGGTATATCCAAACAAATTCTGTCCACTGCTCAACTAACAAGAGGTTTTTTAGTGAGCAATGGCCCTAATTTGTTATAACTCTCCCTCTGTAACATAAAAAAATGTCCTAGAATGACTCCCAGGGCTTGGTGGCTAAGAGTCTCGGGGACTCATGCAGAAAAAGTCAGAGCGTCCCGACGCTCAAAATGTGCATAAAGGATGCGGACGCCTGCATGCCCAGGAGCCCTGCAATATATCAGTAGGGGTAGTGTTTTGGGGGGGGGGTATTCCAGTTGGCCCTTTGCAGCTCTACATAATGACATTTGTCAAGTAGTACATATAGCAAACCTTTCACACTTAACCAGTAGATTATAGCTGAATTAAACAGTAAGTACATACATTAAAGAGTTAGTGTACTGCCTGGAAACTGTCTGACATTAATTGTAACTTTTTTTCCTATATGCATTTTAGTTTTTTCCCCCTCTCTCTCCCCCATAATGCCCAGGACTCCGGCAATCACGGCAGTGTGTGTGTGTGTGTGTGTGTGTGTGTGTGTGTGTGTGTGTGTGAGGCACACATGCACTCTGGGCGCCGGCTCAATCCCTTCTGCCCCACCCCTGGTGATCGCCAGGCTCCCCTGTGGACTGATTGCCATCTGTCCTCCACTGGGTGACAGCCAAGGACCAGGAAAACTCCTCATCCCTCCCCAGGAGAGGTGAGCCACCTTGCGGCAGCGCAGTCCTGCTCCACACGCACACCTCCCCCCCCCCCACCAAACCAGGCTTGTTCCCAAACCTGGGTCCACCGGCATGGCCCGAGGTGTGGCGTCCAACACCTCTATCCTCAGCACTACCGGGCTGGCTAATTAATTGTAACTTTCAGATGTTGTCGGCTATTATACAGGTATTTTTTTCTTCTCTGTTTGCTATTGGTAGATATGAGAGGGTGAGATAGCAGGATTTACCCACACCCCATGTGGTTCAGTCACGAGGCCATTGGCTGAGTGAGTAAACCACACCAGGCATGGTTAAATCCTGCCAACACCCACACCCTCAAGGGGCATATTGCAATTTATACAATGCAGGGGTTGACTTTAGGGAATAAAGACTTCTGGCCATTGGGCCAGTGACTGTCACTAATTTGGTGGCCTGCAATAATTTGTGGTGGCCCGCAAGTGTTAATGGAATTCAGACCTAAAACTAGATGCTGACGTGGTTGTAAAGACCCTTTTTCATTTAAGTTATAAACAGAAGACTGCCTTTTTTTTCTCTCTCTTTCAGACGAGACAACAGTGCAAGTCTGTGGCCCTAGACAGCACATCCACCCTTTTTATATTTTGTTAATTAGTACAGGTTCTAGTACAGAGTAACTTCTGCTGAGATATCCACAGCCAGGACTGTAACTTTTAGTGCCTAGAGTACTGTGGGAAGCTGCAAGTTCAATGCCAGCCCCTGCTGCAAGATGCACCACTGAAGCAGCCCGCAGAACTTTATGCTAATATCAGCAATTCCAAATCAGTGTTTTAAATTTTTTTTTAAACAGCAAGCCAGCAGCCCCTGCCCCGACTTACACCACTGATGGCTGCCCACACTCGCTGAATAAGATAATGAGCAAATGCAAGTGTGTTTTAACGAAGAGTTGAACATGCTGCACAGGCTATGATCTCAGTGCCAGCAGCCCATGCGCTGACTTGCACCAGCCACTGAAGCAGCCCACACTTGCTGAATAAAGCTAGTAAGTAAATATCTTTCTTACATTTTTTTTTTTTTTTTTTTATAATAATAACTTGATCTTGCTGAAGCAGCAGGCTTAGCAGCCCCTGCCTCCACATTCACCAAGGACTGCTGCCTGAATCTTAAGTCAGATATAAAATTAAAAAAAATAAAGAAAACTCTTTCCTTGTTGCCCCCCCCCCCGCAATAACTGGTAGCTGCACAACTATAAGATCTGAGCCAGCCACTGATCCCATTTTCACCACAGACTGATGCTCAGATTACAAATAAGATTAGATATTTTCCCCCTTTTTCTGTGTTTTTTCCCCTTGCAACTGGTTAGCTGCTAAGCAGCAAGGACTGAGCCAGCCCCTGCCCCCACTTTCACCACTACTGCTCAAGAGGGACTTTTTACGAACATACGAACGGATTGTGGGCTTTGGTGACACTGTACTTTCTTTGTTGTCTTTACTTAGAATTGTTTTTGGGCTGTTGAGGATTTAAAACGTAGTGGTGGTGTATTCTTCGCTGTCTTTGGTTGCTGCAAATTTTCGCCCCCTCTTCCCCCAACTCTTGATTATATGCCCTGTTAAATCTGATTGACAGGAGCTAAACACTGGGTATAGTAAGGGGTGTGGAGTAGGAGGGGCATACCAGGAAAGGAACAGCAGCAAGTGAAGAGGTGACTGCTCTCTCAGTGGAAGGGAAGTAAATGCAAATCTAGGAGCTTTCATTATTACTTCTTCGCATTGATATTGCATTGGGGAAAGGAGGAGTAGGAGGTTGTGCAATAACTACTTAAAGTCTCTTTTTGAGTGTGGCTAGGAAGGATAGGAATATAAAAAGAAGTTGCTCAATATATCTAAACGTGTGCAACAAAGGAGGTAAAGGAAATAAAGAAAATGTTTTGCACTGATAGAGGAGGGAGAGGGGAGACTTGGGGGAGTGTTTGGTATCCTGTATCTGGAAGGGTAGAGGGGGGCTGGTAGGGCAACAACAGCAATGGGTAGGGTGGTAGGCTGCAACAACTTGGTGCAACAGGCTTTCTAAAAATCGCCTGAGTGTGGGAGGATGTTTAGGAAAAACTACAGAAAAGCTTAGAAAGGAGTTTGAGGGTCTGCAGGAGGAACTAAGACAGGCAAGGCAGATTGGGGTGGGTTTAGCCCAATACTGGAGGGAGGAAGAAGGGGAGATGAGGGAGGGATTTAAGCCAACAGTGGTGAGGAGAGGGTCAGAAGAAGGGAAGCAGAGACAAAGGAGCCTAGGCCAGGAAGAACAATTGCCGGGGAAATCAGGTCAGGAGACAAAAGACAAATGGAAGGAGGAGATAGGGACTTGTGAGGGGAGGCGAAGAAGTGGCAAAAGTCATGGAGTGGAAAGGAGAGAACAGGTTACTATGAAGAGAGAGGGAGCGGGCATTTGTGAAGGGTCTTCAGAAAATAGTTTTGCACTGCTAGAGAGGAAGAAGGTGGAGGAGGAATGATGAAATTAGAGGAGTAATTGATAAATGCCTGGACCAAACTGGAGCGGGGGAAGTTCTGCTGGAGAATTGCAACAGGGGTAAAGGGGGAAATAATGTGCAGGAGGAAGAAGAGGAGCTGGAAATGAGAGGGAGATGAATGGAAGCAAGCAGGGAGTAAGAGGGGTGGAATCTTGGTGCTGGGGGACTCAATACTCAGAGGAGTTAGGTGAGGTAGCAAGGGGGAGAGGCATAGTCGCATTTGGGTGGAGGCCATGCCAGGAATGACAGCGGAAAGGGAGGGACAGTCTGTTCTGAAATATGCTAGAAGGGGTAGGGACAAGCCTCATTTAATTATACATCTTGGGACAAACGACCTGGCTGACAAGACAGTAGATACAGTCCAGAGGAGGTTTGAGGAACTAGCACAATTATGTGAGGGGCGGAAGATCAGTAACTTTTTCAGAGATACTTGGTGCCAAAGGCAAGCACAACAAGAAAGCTGAGAACAGAGGAATTTAACGGATGGCTAAGAACCTGGTGTTGTGCTAAAGGTGTGGGCTGTTGGGGGTGGGGAGGGACCTGGAGGACAGTAGTCTGTATGCCAAGGACAGACTACACTTGAGTGGAGGAGGAAAGAAAGTGTTGAAACAGAGGATGGAGGAGTACATACAGGAAGTTGGGAATTTAAACTAGGAGTGGGGGGTGGCAGTTGGGGAAGAGATATGGGAGACCGCAGGTTGGGAAACCATAAGAGCTTACCCCCCATAACAGTGACAAAGGACAAATGGCAAGTACTGTTGGTGATGCTAGGAAAGGAGGGCAGGATGGGAGGGGGGGGAAGGGTGGAAGGTGGTTACCCTTAATGCTAGGAGCCTTGGGAGGAAAACTGCAGAGTTACAGGTTCTCATGGCAGAGGGAGAGGTGGACATTGCAGCCATCACGGAAACATGGGCCACCCACACAAGGACTGGGACCTGTCTGTACCAGGGTACAGGTTATTTCCATAGGGACAGGGTGATTGGGAAAGAGGGGGGTAGCACTATATGTGAAGGAAGGACTGAAGTGTGTAAGGAGGAAGGGAGGAGGTAGTACTGGAGTCACTTTGGATGTAAATCCAGGATTCCAAGAATAGGATTCTTAGAATGGGAGTGGTGTACAGGCCACCATCTCAGACGGAGGAGTTAGACAGGGAACTAGCGGGACAGATCAGGAGGACCTGTGAGAAGGGTAGTGTGGTGATTGTGGGGGACTTCAACATGCCAGGAGTGGACTGGAGCACCCCAACAACCAGGAACAGAAGGGAGCAGGTACTGCTGGATGCCTTCCAGGACAGCTTCCTGCTGCAAATGGTCAGTGAACCAACCAGGTTAGGGAATACCCTTGACCTTGTGCTGGCAAATGGGGACTTTGTGAGAGAACTTACAGTGGAGGAACCGCTGTCAGGGAGTGAACACCACTCAGTATGGCTCACATTGGATATGGGCAAGGAAGGAGTGGAATCTGGCACAATAGTGCTGGACTTAAGGAGGACCGACTTTGGGAGGATGGGGGAAGTGGTAAAAGGGTACCTGGCCAGAATTCAATCTAGTATGGACACTAACCAGAGGTGGGAGCTCATAAAGCTGGGGATAGTGGAGGCAACCAAAACCTGCTGCAAAGCCCAGAGCAAGAAGGCTAGGGCTAAGAAACCGATCTGGTTGAGCAAGGAGGCCGTGGAAAGGTAAGGAGGAAAAGAGCTGCCTTTAGGAAGTACAAGAAACAGAGGGGAGGAAAGGAGGAGTACTTGACAGAATCGAAGGAGGTGACAAGGGCAGTAAGGGGAGCCAAAGCATCTACGGAACTTAGGCTGGCACAAGGCATTAAGAAGGGAGAGAAGGACTTCTTTAAGTACATCAGGGAGAAAAGGAGCTGTAAGGACCACATAGTAAGGATTAGGAAGGAGGAGGGGGTTGGGTGGAAGCAAGGTGCGATAAGGCGGAAGCACTAAATGAGTACTTCTGCTCAGTATTTACTAAAGAGAAGAGGGTGACACCCAAGGTGGAAGAAATGGCAGAAGCAGGGTGGGAAGTGGTGACAGATGGGGAAATCATGGAGAGCAGAGTTCGAGAGGGTTTGCAGGCACTGAGGGTGGACAAGGCGCCAGGCCCAGATGGCATCCACCCCAGGGTACTGAAGGAGCTGGCAGAGGTCCTTGCAGCACCTTTGGCAGACCTATTTGATGCCTCACTACATTTGGGGTGTGTACCTCAGGACTGGAGGATGGCTCATGTGGTGCCCCTCCACAAGAGTGGCCCCAAGGATGAACCGGGAAACTACAGACCAGTGAGCCTCACATCCATCATGGGTAAGCTAATGGAGACTATCCTGAAGGAGAGGCTGGTGGCCCTCCTAGAGGCCAAAGGACTACAGGACAGCAGACAGCATGGCTTCATACGGGGCAGATCCTGCCAAACCAACCTGGTCGAGTTCTATGACTGGGTAACTAGGCAACTGGATGGGCCATGCAGTGGATGTCCTGTATCTGGACTTCAGTAAGGCATTCGACTCAGTGCCACATGGAAGGCTGGGAAGGAAGTTAGTAGGCACAGAGTGGTTAAGAGCTGGTGAGATGGGTGAAACTGTCTGCAGGGAAGGCAACAGAGGGTGGTGGTTGGTGGGGGAGCTCTCACACCCAAGGGCAGTGACGAGCGGTGTTCCACAGGGCTTGGTGTTGGGATCAGTGTTGTTTGGGATATTCATTGCAGACATATCATGGGACATCAAGAGCAAGATCAGTCTGTTTGCTGATGATACACAAGGCTAATGGTGGATGACCTAGGGGATGGCAGGGGTTGCAGGATGATCTGGCAAAGCTTGAAACCTGGTCAGACACCTGGCAACTGGCTTTAATGCCAAAAGTGCAGGTGCTGCTTTTTGGGATGAAGAACCCAAGGAGGAGCTACCAGCTAGGGGGAGTGCAGCTAGCCCAGACAGAGGAGGAGAAGGATCTGGGTGTGCTCATTACAGGGTCAATGAACAACTCAGCACAATGTAGGAAGGCAGCTGCAAAGACCAACAACATGCTGGGTTGTATTGCAAGGGGTATATCCTCGAGGAGGAAGGAGGTGATTCTGCCACTGTATAGGTCATTAGTTAGACCACACCTGGAGTACGGCGTGCAGTACTGGCGTCGTATTTGAAGAGGGACATTAAGTTACTGGAGGGGGTGCAGCGCAGAGCGACAAAGATGATCAAGGGGCTGGGGGACTTATCATACGAGAGGAGGTTGAAGGAGTTGAAGATGTACTCACTGGAGGAGAGGAGAGACAGAGGTGACATGATTGAAACCTTTAAATACATGAAAGGAATAAACAAGACAGGTACAGAGGGGCTGTTCAGAGTAAGGGAGTGGAGGGACACCAGGGGCCATGCTATGAGACTGGAGGAAGGAAGGTTCAGGACGGAAATGAGGAGACACTTTTTTTACAGGGAGGGTGGTGGCTGGGTGGAATGCGTTACCTGCTGAAGTGGTATGCAGTAGAACAGTGGACTGCTTCAAACGAGGATGGGACAGGACAAGGGGGAGGGTTAATGAAGGGGAAGGGTGGAAGGGAGGGGCAGCTGCAGAATAAGGGATGCTAGCTGCACATTCGAGCAGACTTGGTAAACCTCTAGGCCTTTATCTGCTGGCAAATTTCGTATGTTCGTATGTTGCAAGTGGGAGCCCTGAAACCACCACATGGGTTACATGACATGTTGCGCAGGGCTCCCACTTGTATTTCCTCTATCCCGCCACACTCTGCTGTGTTGCTTTCCAAGCTTGAGCACGCAACACCATGCGTGTGTGCCTTAGACTGTCCAATGCGAGGAGTGCAATGTGGAAATGTCAGCGGCCACTCTTAAAGGCAGAGATGTGCTTTAAGGGGAAGACATGCTATGAAAGCAGTGCTGGCCAATCAGGCCAGCAAACAGTGCTAGACTTGTGGCCTGAGCCTGTTTTTGGTGGCCCGGGCCACTGCTAAAGTGGACCCCTGCAATGTGCCCCTTGTTTGTTTTAATTAAAGGAAAACAACACCCTCGTATCATTTAAATTTTATTTGTTTCCATGTCACCAGGCAACTCCTTTCCTGTAACTGTTAGGGCTATATGTGTTAGGTTTAGTTTGTTTTCACTGCTCATGGTAGCCCTCTGTGACTGCTCTGGGAGTCTCCATTTCATGGTTCTTGAAATCTCATTGTCCATGAGAACTGCATTAGCATATGAGGACGTGATGTCAGATCACGCATTTATACCATGTATCTATATGCTGAAAGAGCAAATATCCTGCAAAAACTCTCTGGAAACTCATAAACTGAATGAAGTTTTAAAGGGGAAAAAAACCTGCATTATAACTCTGATAGTTTTCAAAGCTTACTGAAGGTAAATGTAGTATTTCGCACTTTCTTGCAGCTTATTTCTTTTTGAGACTGACTAAGCAGACAGGCATACTGGGGAGTTTAAAGGGTGATTACACATCATGTTCTCATATGCTAATGTGACTCTCAGGGACAGTGAAATTTCAACAACCACGAAATGGAGCTTCCCAGGACAGTAATGGGGCCTAGTATGAACTGTAAAAACAGAGTAAAGCATTTGCATACATCCTTAACAGTTGCATGAAAAGAGTTGTCTATTGACTTGTGTAACCCTAGGCTCGGTGCCTCCAATTTGTAACCACTACCTGAGCTAGCTTAGGTTCGGGGAGAAAACATTTGCTCAGCACCATGGCTAGGTTTGTACTTCTGGTCGGGGCACCCAATTAACTCCGGACACAGGAAGCAATAACTGAAAATGTCCAAACCAGGAGTGGGATTCTAGAGTGTGGCTTTTATTCACATCAACACAGGAATAATAAAGCAAAGATGGACACTCACACGGCTACACTCACTGGCAATGCAGATTTACAGAGGCCAATACACATCTTCTTTACTACACAAGACCCTCAGGTTCTGAACACAACAGGGCTCACATGGCCCAAACTGGTACTTTTCTACTTTGATTCCTTGACATGGCACCCCGGCCAGTATTTTTCCATATGGCATGGAGTTTGGTGGTGGCTCCCTCAACCACCCATGAGCACTTTCTAGCTCTAAAGGGAAAATCTCATCCTTAATCCCATGTCTGGGTACTTTCTGCAGACACTGGCCGAGTGCCTGGGAGAAAGCTATAGGTGCCCACACTGAACCCGTAGAGGTAAACCTGGTTACTCCAGATGGGGATCTCCCACCTCTTGTTCCAAAATCCATACCCAGCCATTCATTTGGAACTACACCTTTCTTCGAAACTACTGGTTGTAGATGCCATCTCGAAATGTATGACGCATCTAACATTCTACACTGTATTTAGGTGGTGTCCTGACTCAAAAAGTTCTGTAAGTGGCTATGGCCATTCTTTAGACCCCCACTGTCTCAGATGCTTGCAAGCCATACACAAATTTAAAAGCACTGTACTTGGCTAGTCTTCTCCTGACCCCACAGTAAGCAGTTACTTTTACACAACTGTGTCTTGGTGAAACATGGGCTGTAGTTCAGAGCAGACTCACCATGGTATGCAGGTGCCCCAGGGCTTCTCTCAAAGGAAAACACAAATTCTCTGGTACTCTCTGTACAACTTCTCTTTCAGGCAGCTTTTCCCTATCCAAGCAGGGCCAGGGGATTGCCCCTGAAATGCTGGATTCCTTCCCCCCCATCCCTCCAGGGATGGGGCACTGAAACAACTTGGGGAGCGGTCTCTACCACTTCTTTCAGTCTCTTCTGTGTTCTTCTCTACGGTGAGGACACACTACCCACTTTCTGGTGTAGTTCTATAACAGAGCTAAGCTCTGAGGGGCTGCCAACTGCAGCACACCTCCTCCTTCTCTGGAGTCTGGCTGAAGACTGACTTGAATTCCTCAACGTTCTATAGCGAACCCCCTGCTGCGGCATTCCAATGTGGCTTATACTGCTGTGAGAATTCTATGGTGATGTCATCCCTCCAGCTCAACTGAGACTGAGGACAGAATGAGAGAGTGAAATCCATTTAAGTGGTGCCTCACAAGCTGCGTTTCCCTGCCTGCCACTAGTTCTAAGTAGGATTCTAGTAACCCTGGGTGATAAGGGGGTTACACCCACCCTGGACCAGGAAAATGACTGTCCGCAGTCATTACTTACCCGACCCAGGCCATCCTACCCTATGTGCTACCTACGGAGAGGGGTGATCAGGCTCTCTCCTACCATGTGCCAGGCACAGGCAGGTAACACTAGGGCCCAGAGGCCATCAACTGACGCATCAGCCTCTACTCTATGATCTTTCTATGGTTACCTAGTGGCCCTGGGAGAATTGTCCAGAGCATATTCCTAATAGACCAGTACTGCGGCCCCCTGCTACAGGTCAGGACCACAGCCTGTCTATCCCCTAGCCCTCTAGGGAAAACGTATCTGACTAGAACCCAGATTACCCAAAACGGTGATCTCCCCCAACCCTGGACACCTGCAACCAAAACACAAGGAGCTAACACTACCCTTTAAGCATTACTCTCACACTCCCCCACAACCATACCTGTGGAAGGAAAAGTTAACACAAACAGCAACATACTTTAAACACAGCTACTTTAAAGCACATGAGGGACTCTGATGAGTCCCTCCTCCTCCTCCTCTTGTTTTCTTCAGGAACTACCTGCAAGAGAAAAACAAGACACAACCCCTAATCTGCAAACACAGTAACTATTTAACCTTTGCCATCAAAACACTGGAGAATCCCCAATATATATTTTAGAAAAGTAGAAAAACAGTATAAACAGTAGAAATAGTAGAAAAGCATTATTTACAGTACACATTTTGGGGATGGAAGGCCCTAAAAGTTCCTTCTAGTGACAACAGTGCCTGAAGGCAAGTCCAAGAAAGAGTCTCTCCTGGGCCGGAATCCGGTGAAGCACAGTTCTGGTAGGACTGTAATCCCAAAGGGGAGAGTCTTTGAGGACAGTTCATACAGTCTGAAGTCTGCTAGGTGTATGGTGTGTACTGCAATGTCATTAAGATAGAAAAGCCTGGACTTACCAGTCCCTTGAAGAACGAAATTGATTTGGCACCTGGATCTCCAGTCGAAGACTCTCCCTGGCAGTATTCTTCGGATACAGCTGGGCAGACATCTTCTGGAAAATGACAGGATGGCACATCTGGAAACTGCTGGGTTGATGTCATCTAGGAGATGGAACCTTGGAACAGGAAAGGAAACAGCTGGTTTGAAGTCATCCGAAATCGCAGGCGATGAATCAGGATACAGCTGGTCTGGTGTCCTCTCTGGATATGAAGTCATCTGGAAGGCCAGGCGATGGAATCTGGAAAGCCAGTACACTGCAAGGCTGAAGAATCTGGGGCACCTGGTTCCTGGAATGCCAGTCTGGCGAAACAACATGGGTATGGCAACGGCTGGATGGCAGCACTGGCTACCACTGCTCTGCTTTCCACTTGGTAGGCATGGGCGCATTTGCAAGAAGTTGGTTGCATTGAGGAAAGTAACACAGTGGGTCAGGTGCAAGAATTATTACCCCATCTGGGCGCTCATAATTCACATTGTAGAACGTTTCATGGCCCTCTGCACAGGGATCGACAAATCCAATAGCCCGATGCCTGGGCTACAATCTTATGCTGTTGGACAAGTACTTTCACTATCATAGGTTGTCCCACGGACAACTAAATTAGTGCTGTCTTTATTTTTTATTTTGTGACCAGCCGTGTACTGTTTCTGCCAGTAGATGTCCTCATTCCTCTGTGTGGAGCGCCGGTCACATGATCGTAAGTCCGGCACCCGACGTGTATGTTCTGCAGCACATAGCACAAGCAGCCTAGTAAGCGCAGCCACACTGGAATAGAGGAGGATCAGAGTGGCAAGAGGGAGCAGCCGGACTGAAGGAGCACACTCACAGCAATGTGTACCTCCTCCCGACCACCCACCCAGCCAATGGTCATCAGTACCCAGTGCCAACCATAGGACTGAAAGGTGAGTCGATGAATGGGGTGTTTCTGGCTGCCTGTCAGTCCTGGCACGAAGGGGGTTGGGGGTTGGTAAAGAATGGTGGCAGACTGCAGGAGTGTGTAGGCACGTTTTTCATCACTGACTGCGATCGATCAGAGCCAAGACGAGACCACTTAACTTCACGGTCTCGCCTCTTTTACTTAGTAAACTTGTTACAGACCTCATGATGAGGACCTTGTAAAATCGAACTTGGCAAAGGAAAAAAAAAAAAAAAAGTACAAATAAAGAGAAAAGTCTGAGGAAAAAAGTACATGACATTTAAAATCAGAGTGAAAAATCAGAGGACCCCCCCCCCAGCAAGAACCAGCAGGCATCCAGGAAGTTGTTAAACTGGTTTCATTTTTTTTTTTTTTTTTAAAGGAAAATAATACAGAAGTAGTAAACTCACTGAGAAGTTTGAGAAGTGACTGTGAGAAGCAGGAAAAAAACTGAAAAGGGAATACTTTGTACAGTAGAACATGGGTCATCACAACAAACACAAAGGGGAAAATATTTAAGCAATTTATCCCTCCAGGGTGTGGGTACACTGGAGGATTTACCACGGCTGGTGTGATTCGGTCACGAGGCGCAGCCGAGTGACCGAATCACACCAGTGGTGTTAAATCCTCCAGTGTACCCACACCCTGAAGGGAATACATTTTTATTATACAATGCGGAATGTTGTTTTTTAACTGTGTTCTAACTCACTGAGGTCCATACACTTCGAAAGAGGAGGTCATTTTGCTAAAATGTACGCGTGTGTTTTAGCGCGGGCGATGGACAATATGCGGCAGTTTCGCTTGAAGCAAAGCTTAACGGATTAGCACGGTATAAGGTTGGCTGGCACTTCTTCCAGTGGGTACACTGGAGGATTTATCACGGTGGTCATTGTGTCAGCCAACCAATCAGGATGCAGGATTCGGCATATTGGATTTACCACATTGTATAATTTCTGTTTTGTGTGGGGCAGTTGCTCTGTTGTAGGGGAGAGGAGGAGTGCTGTACAACACAAGAGGATAACTGCCAAAACACAAAACTGTGTCCTCTGTCTCACTCAGACCTGAGCCACTTCCCAGTCCACCACCCAGCACCCCCTGAAACTCTCACACCACACAGTGATTTGTAAAATAAATTTTATTAGCATCAGAAAGAGCAGCATCTACATTTGCTGGTGCCGCTGCTTCTGTTTCTTCTTCTGCTGATCTCAGTGCTCCATCATCTTCATGCCTTGTCCCCGAAGACAATTGTGTGTGTTCAACCGACTGCTTGTCCTCCTCACTAATTCTGTAACATTTCTCTTCTGATACAGACTTCAGCCTGCTATTATCCCGTATTAACAGAAAACTATAGGAGAAACATATTGTTTTTGACCTGAATTCTGACGTTACTCTACATCTACATCCTATTTTGTGAAATAATATTATACAACCTAGGTCACACCATGTAATTTATTTCTATGTAAGTTGGCCTAAAATTTACATTGAAATATACTGGACTACAAATCGGAACTTGGGGACTACCATTTTTGACAAGGCCAGTTGTCCTGGACTAGCATGCCATTTTGAAATTTGTCAATCCCTGCCTCTCCAGCCACGATCTGAACAGTGTCTATGAATAGTGTCCTGCCCACTAGTTCCAATACTTGAACTTGTCTCTAACAGCTTTGTCTCTGACAAATTGAGTGGCACCTGGATGCTGGTCTTTTGTTGTTTCTTCCACTATCCAGGCTCTCCTGTTTATTTCTATCTCCTCCCAGACTCTACAAGGAAAGGTAGAAAAGGATATCCCATAGATCTAATTTGCCTTCCTACGAACCAGTCTTTCCTCTTTACTACACTTGATCAGTTCAAGACCAATGGCCTGGCTTGGGGGCAGCCAGTCCTGGTTCTGCCAGTGACGCATGCACAGTGCTACGTAAAACGGATCTCTGACTCCTCCTTGTGGGGACAGGGTTGTGGAGTCACTATTCTCTTCTTCTTGCTCCTCCGAGGCTGTGGAATAGCACCTTCTTCATAAGGATACCTAAATTCCCCCTCTTCCTCCTTCCTCGCTGAGGATCTGAGCCCAGAAGTGAGCAGTCGTCCTCACTCCTGATACTGTCCACTCTTCACTGGGTGCGGAGGTAGACACATCCTATTCCAAAGTCTCTCTTGTCTCATCTTCTCCTATTAGACTAGGGCTTGGCCCCTCTCTCCATGGATCTGCTAATGCTCCCTCCGCACTGTTTACCTGTGCAGGGGTGTAGCCAGAAATTTCCATTTTGTGCACAATCTCCAACAGTTGTACCCCCCCCAATTAAAAAATGTACACATCCTTTCCAAATGGCACCCCCTTCCAAACAAATCAAATTGTTGTCAGATGATTCCTCTAATCTCTGAAGAGATTATACATGTATCTGTCTTCTAAACAACAGAAGTTTAAACAAATACACTCCTCAGTGGTCTACACTAACCCAAATACTACAGATTAGAATGAAAATGTTAACAGAAAGGCATATGGTTTGTGGCAGGCACTCAAAACTGTACACAAATGTGTACAGTGAGTATGCCTGTCTACACCCTTGCATCTGTGACCCGGAGCTAGAGATGTCATCACTACTTTGCTCTGCCTGTACATCCACACCCTCTTTCTTTGTGCCACACTCTGCTGGGCTTCCCCTAACAGGCTCCACCTGGTGCTGTGTGCTGCCACTTGCAGATTCTTGAACCTTTGTCCACATGGGAACCAAACGAATCTTGGGTGCATTAGTTAGGCCTTGCTTCTCAAGGCACCCAGAATAGTGAGGAATCATGAAGACGTCCCTTCCAGCCTTTAAGCACATTATGCACACTCTAACTGGATATCCAGGAATCGCCACATGAGGAGGCAAACGTCCCCCGTAGTAACATCTCTCTATGTTTTTCAACTTGTTCACTTCTTCCACTATCATAGCTGCGGGATGATCCTGAAGCCATGACTGCAGAAAAACAAAAGTTCACTGTTATCTCAGATCTCTCTCTTTTGTTAGAAAATTCTTACAAAATGGCTCCCCTGCTGCTGTGTTTACATTACTACCCCAGCCTGTAATGGCGGCAGCAGCACTCCTGGCGCATCAACATTCTGTCTCTGACTCTAGCCACTGCGGATCCGATTTACATACTTACTGAAAAAGTTCACTCAAACTGCACAGACTGCACTGTTTTGCTCCCTCAGCACATCTATATCATTTTTACAGGACTTTTCATTCACATTAAATCACTGGTTCTTGCTTAAAGTCCCTAAAGTCACAGTATTTCATGCACAGGATTGCCTGTATTTTTTGTTGCATCTTTCATACAACCCCACAGTCTATCGTTTTGCTTAGAAAATCACACTGTTGCTGATGCCATAATTATGCTCACAGTCTAATGATCAGAATTCTTGTTTAGTTGGATTAACTTGACACAGTCCTTCTTTGCAAAACAGTAACACTGTTACACACAGATTCAGCTGGGTTTAGTTAAAATCACACACAGTTTGAGCTGTTTCTCTGAATGGTACTCACTGAATCAGTAGCTTGCTTTACGATGGAAAAATTTGGCCTACAGCCGGTCCTGGACGCCTCTGGATTGAAGCGGGCTGGCAGTCCTGCCGATTTGTCCCTCCGAACACCACTGTTTCTTCCTAGATGTTCGAAATGCAGGTTGAGCCCGATTTTTAACAGAAAAGTCCAATTTTATTACTTTTTATAACGTTTTCAGTCACTGCGATGCTCCTCCTGGCAAGCCAGTTCGCACACGACTCTCTGTCGCTCCCTCTTGCTACCTCTCTAACACTGTGCAGTCACTCTGGAGCTGGCTTGGGGGCGGGACTGATTGCAGTCTCACCAATCACTCGACGCCATGCAAATGAGCCTCTCTCTTCTCGTGCTCTTCTTCTCCATGGCGCTCGTCGAGCAGGCAAAATTTAAACTGCAAACCCTTCAAACTGTGACTGGCTGGAGCACCATTTCGACCATTTTTCATGGTTTCTCAGCTGACTCTCTCAGTCCATACATCAAGCACTTCCAACTTCTAGGGCACAAATCTCTGTTTCCCACAGTTTTCCACACTTTTTTTCTTGTCGCTCATAAACTTTAAAAGCTGGCAAACGTTATCATTTTGATGCAGGACAAGGGGCATACTCAATCTGGCTTTACTGCTCCTTGGTAAACTGGTGGCACAATTACAGCAGCACAGGAATAGCAGCACACAGTGGCACATTTAGGTGGCAGTGTTTCCGACTTTTTGGGCTACCTACTGCCAGACAGCCAAAACGCTAGCCCTAATCCGAGCAACTCTTTCTTGTTTTCTCCCTAAATTTCAAACCAAATCCTCAGCAATGCCTCCATTTTGTAATCCTAGGCTTGGTGCCTCCAATTTGTAACCACTACCTGGGCTAGCCTAGGTTCAGGGAGAAAACATTTGCTCAGCATCATGGCTAGCTTTGTACTTCTGGTCAGGGGCACCCAAGTAACTCCGGACACAGGAAGCAATAACTGAAAATGTCCAAACAAGGAGTGGGATTCTAGAGTGTGGCTTTTATTGACAGTAACACAGGAATAACAAATCAAAGATGGACCCCAGAGGGCTACACTCACTGGCGATGCAGATTTACAGAGGTCAGAGCTTATCTTCTTTACTACACAAGACCCTCAGGTTCTGAACACAACAGGGCTCACACTGCCCGAACTGGTACTCTTCTACTTTGATTCCTTGACATGGCACCCCGGCCAGTATTTGGACACTTTTCCATATGGCATGGAGTTTGAGGGTGGCTCCCTCAACCACCCATGAGCACTTTCTAGCTCTAAAGGGAAAATCTCATCCTTAATCCCATGTCTGGGTACTTTCTGCAGACCAGCTATAGGTGCCCAAACTGAACCCATAGAGGTAAACCTGGTTACACCAGATGGGGATCTCCCACCTCTTGTTCCCAAATTCATACCCAGCCATTCATTTGGAACTACACCTTTCTTTGAAACTACTGGTTGTAGATGCTATCTCGAAATGTATGACACATTTAACATTCTGCACTGTATTTAGGTGGTGTCCTGACTCAAAAAGTTCTGTAAGTGGCTATGGCCATTCTTTAGACCCCCACTGTCTCAGATGCTTCCAAGCCATACACAAATTTAAAAGCACTGTACTTGGCTAGTCTTCTCCTGACCCCACAGTAAGTAGTTACTTTTACACAACTCTGTCTTGGTGAAACATGGGCTGTATTTCAGAGCAGACTCACCATGGTATGCAGGTGCCCCAGGGCTTCTCTCAAAGGAAAACACACATTCTCTGGTACTCTCTGTACAACTTCTCTTTCAGGCAGCTTTTCCCTATCCAAGCAGGGCCAGGGGATTGCCCCTGAAATGCTGGATTTCTTCCCCCCCATCCCTCCGGGGATGGGGCACTGAAACAACTCGGGGAGCGGTCTCTATCACTTCTTTCAGTCTCTTCTGTGTTCTTCTCTATGGTGAAGACACATTACCCACTTTCTGGTGTAGTTCTATAACAGAGCTAAGCTCTGAGGGGCTGCCAACTGCAGCACACCTCCTTCTTCTCTGGAGTCTGGCTGAAGACTGACTTGAATTCTCCACCGTTCTACTGCTAACCCCCTGTTGCAGCATTCCAATGTGGCTTATGCTGCTGCGAGAATTCTATGGTGATGTCATCCCTCCAGCTCAGCTGAGACTGAGGACAGAGTGAGACAGTGTGAATCCCATTTAACTGGTGTCTCACAAGTTGCCTTTCCCTGCCTGCCACTAGTTCTAAGTGGGATTCTAGTAACCCCTGGGTGACAAGGGGGTTACATTTGGAAACAAATAACATTTAGAAGATATGAGGGTGTAATTTTCCTTTAAAAAAGGTGAAGGAAAATTTGTTTTCTTACATTTTTTTTTCTCTTTGAATGTATTGCTCCCTGAGGAAAAAAATAGTGCAGGGCTGGTAGCGTTGCTGTCCAGGGTTGCTAGCGCTTTCCGGTTCTGTGCATGTGCAGTGTTGAGTTGGTGAGTGGCGTGGAGAACACTGCGAAACGTGAGGGGACAGTGAAGCAGCGAGGAGTATGCGGATTTGAGGTGATTGATTTTATAGGCGATCACTAGGAGACGATCTAGTGGTGTTTGAGCTTTGTATTTTGTTTTTTAATTTTATTTATTTCAAAGTTGTTATGGGAAGCTTTAGCTGGCTAAGGGAAGGAGCAGTTCTATTTTGGTTTTTGAATTTCACGGTTAGCGGGCAGTTCAGTAGGGGACCAGTGCAGGGGCGAGGAATTTTGATGTTGGAGGCGCTGGAGCGATACTCATTGGGCAATAGATGAGGCTGGCTGGTACTGGTACTTCTTTCTGTGGAGTGATGTCATGATTTTCACATTGTAAATCGTGCCAGCCAGCTTGCCTATCAGCTCTCAGTATTTTGAGACCTTTGTATAATTAGAATATTTCCTACCTGGCAGTACTAAGGTGATGTGCAGAACTCTTGTCTGGAGGCTAAAAAAAAAAAAAGTCTGTTCTAGGGATGTGGATATGTTGTTCAGCCCACACTGTCGGAAGGTCTTCAAGCTGGCTCCTCCCACCCACCCAGGTGGTAAAACCCTCGGCTCCACCCCATGATGCCAGATCTTCCTTACCACGTGGAAGCTCAGGTTCCCTCCTTAGCGCTCTGTGTTTTAGGCCTGGATCCACACTCTTCAGATTTACCGAAACTAATTTTAATATTTACAAGACTGAGGTCTTCGTCTTCCCTTGCAGCTGCGATGGACAAATCAACTCCTGGCTTCCGTCTGTGCCCTTGTGGGCAGATGTCCCGGACCGATCCACGCTACACATGCATCTACTGCCTGGGGCTTGGCCACGATTCGCTAGCCTGCGAATTGTGCAACTCCTTTTCAACTTCAGTCTTGGAGGACCGTGCTGCCAGTCTACTACTCGGGTGCCCCGATAAATGGTACCTGCCGGTCAAGTCTAAGGAGGCTCGTTGGGCGGTGTCCGGTGGCAGCTCCATGGAGCAGTTGATCGCCCTCGAGGAGGAGGTGGCCCAGGCCGCTGCTTCTTCCTCCTCTGCCGCAGCATTTATCCCGATCTCCTTGGTCTCCTCCTACACTGCTTCTTTTAAGGAGCTTTGTCAGTCCCTCTCCACTAAGGGAGAAGGGCCATCGGGACATAACAGTTGGTCCAAGAAGAAGGATTCTAAAGGTAAGTCCCACCGTCGACATTCGTGGGAGTGGAAGAGATCCCCCTCACCGGACCGCCGCATCGCAACTTCGGTCGAGGTTGTGGCTGTGGCTTCACGGTGTCTCCGTCGGGTCAGCCGGCTGAGACATCCGTCGACGCGGTCGAGATTTTTCTCAACTCGTCGGATGGTTTGTCGACTGGAGAAGCAGACAACCCTTCTTCACCAGTTCCTCTGGTGGTTACTGAGGACTTGTCTATGCCTCCTGTGCCCAAGTCCCCGGTTAAGGTCCCTGAACCGAGGGAGGGGCAGGTTTCCCCCGTTCCCTCTCTGACCCACCCTCGGAATTCCCGAAGGTCTCTGTCCTCTTCCAGGTCCAGGCGGTCTCGGCACCATGGAAAGCAGCGTCGCCGCTCTTCCTCTTCGGAGGATGGGCTCCGGCGCAAGTTGCATCAGCGCTACGAGGACTTGATGTGGCAACAACTTTTATTGACCAGTAACAAGCCGACTCTGTCACCTAATCCAGCCATTAAGTGGCTGTCACTGGAGCGGCCAACACAACCCCTCATTGTAGTCGAGGAGCCTACCCCGGCGCCGGTTGTTCGGCCGAAACCGGCTGCTCCACCCATTGTGGTGGAACCTCCGCCTCCACAACCGAAGTCTGGAGCCCTGACCAAGGATTCTCGGTCTGGTCAGGGCTTACCCCATAGGTTGTCTGTCACCCTCACTCCCGATCGACCTCTGCAGGTGGAGGGTGGCTCAGGCGCTTGGCAGCTATTTGCAGACTCCTCGGAGTCTGACGACGACTCCTCCCTGTTCTTCAGGCCACTTAACTTGGAGTCTGCAGGGGGCCAGTCTGTGGGCGAGAGCCCATCCTTGTTTTTTGGGTATGCTTTGACTCATCTCAGTCTACTGGGATGCAGCTCGAACCCATTCAAAAATGGGCCAAGTATCCCCTTACGGAGATACTGGACCGAGGGGATTCCCCTACGGAGGCCTTTCCGGTGGCTGAAGCCATTGTTGGCCCGGCCCTGGAGTTGTGGCAGCGGCCAGTATCTTGTCCCGCGCCTTCGGCCAGGATGCCTCTCAAGTATGCAGTCCCCACCCGGTTCACTCTCTGGCTTCTCAGAGCACCCCTCTGCAAAGGGTTAGTGATCGATAGCATTTTCCGGCATTCCGGGAATGATTGGGACGTGGACAAACCGCCCGATAAAGAATCCAAAAAGTTGGATTACTCGGGGCGGAAGGTTTACACTGCTTCCTTCCTAGGCCTTCGTCAGGCTAGCTCGGCCGTTCTGATGGCACATTTCTCACACGCCCTTATGGGCTCCCTGGATGAGGTGATTCCTCATCTCTCAGCTGACCTTCAGATGACGGTCAAGCAGGTTCGGGATCAGAGAAGGGCGGTGGCTAAACAGCTCCAAACTTCATTGGACATTGGTGACTCTTGTGCCCAATCAGTAGCAGCCGCAGCGACCATGCGCCGCAGAGCTTGGCTGCGGATATCCACCTTCACGGCTGACACCCAGCACAAGCTGGCAGACATTCCCCTTCCTGGGCACCGACTTGTTCGGGCCCAGAGTGGAAGGCCATCTCCAGAGGATCGAGAAGTCCAATGCCACCTTGGACTCTGTCACGTCTACCCAGAAGGACAAAGGCCGCCAGCAGCAGCATAAACCCTTTAGCCCTTCCGCTTCTGCGGCACATCTGGCCCAGCAACACCAGCATCAGGGCCAGCAGGCTGACACTTGGTGCCCTAAGGCCACGTCTGCCGCTTCCTCTAGTAGGAAGCCTGGAGGCAAGGGTCCAGGAGGTCCCTCAGCGGGCCCTTCCTCCAAGCCTGCTGATGTGAGGTTGAGGGATGTAAGCGCAACCGTCACTCCTCCCGAGTTCCCATGGAGATGGCTCCATCACTTTTCCGCCTGGTCCGCTATCACCACACGGACTGCTGGGTGCTAAGTGGTCGGCAGGGGTCTGCCCTGGAATTGAGCAGTTCCCTCCCTATCGAGCCTGTGCCCACAGGGGCAGCGGGTTCACGCCTCTCAGTCGGCTCATGAGGAGCGGCGTTGCCTACTCCTCAGAAGAGGTGATCAGAGGCGCAACCCTCCTCCACTCCCAGGGTTTGTGTCCAGGTACTTCCTGGTCCCAAAACGGACGGGGGACTGGTGCCCCATTCTCTACCTTCATGACCTGAACAAGTTCCTAAGGCTGTGCACCTTCAGGACTGTCACTCTGGCTCAGATCATTCCATTCTTGGAACTAGGCGTGTGGTTCTGTTCTCTGGACCTTCAGGACGCGTTCTTTCACGTCCCACTCTGTCCGTCTCACCAGCAGTTCTTCCACTTAAGAGCAGAGGGATCCCTTTATGAGTTCTGGGCCTTGCTCTTCGGCCTCTCTCCAGCTCCCAGGGTCTTCACCAAATGTATGGCAGTGGTGACAGCATTCCTGCGGTGCCGAGGGATCCGGGTGTACCCTTACCTGGACGACTGGCTGATTACAGACCCCTCCAGGTTGGAGGTGGAGCGGTCCAGGGATCTGGCCCTCCAGGTCTGCTCTCAGATTGGCCTTCTCATCAGCGAGGCCAAGTCGGAACTCATGTCTTCGCAGGTGATTCATTTCATCGGGGCAGAGCTCGACTCTCTTTGAGCCAGAGCCCGGCTCCCAGCAGACAGGGCCGAGGTCCTTTCCTTCTTTGCCCAATCATTTCTGGTTGGGCAATTGCGCCCTGCCCGGGATTTTCTGTGCCTTCTGGACCTCATGGCAGCCTGCACCAGTGTGGTCCATTGGGCCCGCTGGCATATGCGTCCCCTGCAGTGGGGACTGGCCAGCCAGTGGTCTCAGCGCTCCGGTCCTCTGGACTAGCAGGTAACAGTGACCCAGGAGATGTGGGATGGCCTGCACTGGTGGCTCATCCCGGCTCATCTGCAGGAGGGTATCCCGTTTGTCTGCCCTGAGCCGACGGTCACTTTAACGACCGAGATGCCTCTCTGATGGGTTGTTGTGCCCATCTGGGGGAGCTCGGCCCATGGCCTCTGGTCCCCTCAGGAGTCTCTTTGCCACATCAGCCTGCTGGAGCTTCGAGCGGTGCAACTAGCCCTCACCGCCTTCGCCTCGTTAGTACGGGGTCAGGTGGTTCAGGTCCAGATGGACAACACCACGACCATGTACTGCCTTAACTGTCAGGGCGGGATGCACTCCTTGCCTCTGTGCAGGGAGGCTCTCTGTACTTGGTCTCTCTTGATCAGCCTGGAGGCGGATCTCCTAGCCATCCATGTGTTAGGAGCCTCTAACAGTCTTGCCGATGCCCTCAGCCAGATAGGCGCTGCATCTCACGAGTGGTCTCTCCTGCCAGAGGTAGTACAAGATTTATTTTCCCATTGGGGCACCCCTCAGGTGGACCTGTTCGCCTCCAGGGAGAATGCGAAGCTGAGGCTGTTTCATGTCCGCCCTCCCTCAGCAGGGCTCGCTGCAGGGGGATGCCTTCTTGAGGCCGTGGACCCCAAGCCTCTTCTCCGCTTTCCCTCCATTTCCCTTGATCCACAAGATGCTTCTCAAGGCGAAGAGGGACAAGGTGCAGGTGATTCTGGTAGCCCCAGAACTGGCCCCCCAGTTCTGGTACCCAGATCTCCTTAGCCTCAGCTCCAGGCTCCCGAGGCAGCTTCCAGCCCGCCTGGACCTGATCTCAGTCAACCAGGGGAAGGTTCTCCATCCAGACCTTCAATCCCTGCACCTGATGGCTTGGTTCCTGAGTGGCTAGAGTTCCAGGCCTTGGGTCTTTCTGACGAGGTCCTCAGCGTTGTTAAGACGTCCCGTAAGGAGTCGACCCGAAAGTGCTACTCCTTCAAATGGAAGAGATTCTCCATTTGGTGTTGGGACAAGGGTTGACCCTTCCTTCCTGTTCCTTGGCTAGCATTCTGACTACCTTTGGTCCCTTTCTCAGCAAGGGCTTCGTCAGCGACTCTTAGGTGCACCTGGCAGCCATCTCGCATACTCTGGACGCAGGCTGGGCAGGCTATTCAACCGATGCACAGGTGTGACATCTCTCACCTGTCTCGGAAGACCGCCTCTTGGGGCTATCATGTCAGCCAGAAGGATGGAGAGCTCCAGGCGCTTCCATCAGGTCTCCTTTTCTGGTCTTCCACAGGGACAAGGTTGTCTCCCCACCCGAAATTCCTTCGAAGGTGGTATCGAGAGTTTCACCTGAACCGGTATTGACTCTGCCGGTGTTCTACCCCAGTCGCACCTTGAGGTTGAATATAGGCTCCATACTTTGACCCTAGAAGAGCGCCGCTATTATAGGGAGCAAACGGTTGAAGTTCTGGGAGAGGTTCACAGCTGTTTTGTCACCTACGCTGAAGCCGCACCTGGCAGACCTGCAGCCAAGCAGACGATAAGCAGGTGGATCACCTCCTGCATAGATCTCTGCTATAGGTTGGCGGGCATGGAGCCTCCCAAAGGGATAAGAGCTCATTTTACCTGCCATACCGCTGCTTCGGTGGCTGCTTCTAGGGACGTCCCTATCCAGGAAATCTGCAGGACTGCTACCTGGAAGTCAGCACACACTTATTTCCCATTACCACATTGACCTTGAGTCACACCAGGATGCTGGTTTTGGGACCTCGGTTCTCCAGGCCTTATTCCTTAAGTAGGGGGTGCGCGCCTTGCCTCCCTTCTCCCGGAGAACTGCTAGGAGTCTGCCAGACAGTGTGGATTGAACAACCTATCCACGTCCCTAGAAATACAGGTTACTCACCTGTAACAGGAGTTCTAGGAGTGGTATATGTTGTTCATCCACACGACCCACCTGACCTCCCCAGCTTCATGCAGCCTGGCTTCCAGCGGGCTAGATTTGGCCTCATGGGGCAGAGCCAAGGGTTTTACCACCCAGGTGGGTGGGAGGAGCCAGCTTGAAGACCTTCCGGCAAGATTTAAAGCGGCAAGGAACCTGCCAGACAGTGTGGATAATAACATACACCACTCCTAGAACTCCTGTTGCAGGTGAGTAACCTGTATTTCTGTTCCTCCCACCATCAACACTGACTGTGGCATCAGTAGTAACCAATGAGAACCATTTCTCACTGCCAGATTGTTCTCTTTCACATGAAGCAGCAGAGACTGACTCTCCTTGGTTACTAGTGATGTCACAATTTCCTACATTTTGATTGGTAACTTGTGAAAATCACTGCTCAGACTGCAAGGATTGTGGAGCCTCAAGGTGTTTGGTCACATTTCTGACGATGTAGTGGGAGGAACAGAACTGCAGTACTGAACATAGGATTTGCAAGAAAGCGAGTCGTGCTCACAACTGAGGGAGGTGACCCTTACAATTGTCTTTGGTTTGTAGCAGATATTCTGCAGGTGGAGGCTACTTCTAACTGAAAGGTGAAATAAGGAACTTAGAATTATCAGGAAAAGATAGTCTCTCAAGCAACAGAGGGAGGTGGATCTAGCTTTACTTTTGTTCCAATTCTTAAGATTTTCAGTGCAGGAAGAGTTTAAAGCACAGCTGACTTATTTTGGGGATGACTGCTTTCAGAGCACAAACCACCAGGCTGTTTTGGGGCTGGGGAGGTTTACCTGTGTCTGACTTGGATGTCTGGATTTTTCTCTGTTTGATTAGCAGGGTATTTTCTCTGTCAAATTGTTGTGTAGGGCATCTTGCTGACAGGAAGGCACTCATCGCAGTGGTGGGTCAGAGCTTTAGCTGATTGTTTCGTGGACGGCACAGTTTAGGTCCCAACCCTGCCCACCCTCACCCCACCCACCCCTGGAAATAGTTCCTTTATACCTGGGGTTCTGACATCATTTCTCAAGAGTGCAAGGTGCATATCACTGTCATATCCTCTCTAGCACACTGCACTGACAATATAAGCATACACATTGTATACTATATATATTTCTATATAACAAACCAATCACACACACACACAAAAAAGTAGATAAACATGTGGGAGTAGTGCAATGTAATGGCTGTGTGGCAGCAGTCTTCCGGGAGTCTTTCTGAGGCTGAGATGCTGCCCATTTGCAGACAACTCTCTGCCCTGAGGGAGGAAGTTGCCCTGCCTTCAGGCCACACTGGACAGTAGTAGGGAACCTTCCCCAGGCCACACTGGACAGTAGGAAGGGAACCTCCCCCATCCAGGGAGCACCAGATCCACCACCACTACCTCAGAGGTTGCAAAGAAAGCACAGCAGTTGGACCACAGTGGGCTCAGGGAGGGTGAGGATGGTGGAACAGAGGCACACCCAGTCAGTTGTTCCACTCCACAATCCATACACCATTCTGGGGGAGCATAGCTCCCCTATGGATGCACCCGTGGAGGAGACTAAGGAGGCTGAGGACAACTGTCACAAGGGAGGCCCACAGGAAGGAGGCAGAGGACACCACAGGGAAAGGAAGCAGCTCCTGGTGGGGACTCAATTATTAGGGGGATAGAACTGGGGAGCAGGAAAACTGAAGTAAGGTGCCTGCCTGGTGCCATAGCTTGAGGGACAGGAGCGCATCCTCAGGATCACGAGAACAGCTGCACGGAGTCTAAGCTGGGCGTCATTGTCCACCTAGGGACAAATGACTTGGCTCATCATGAGATTAGAGCAGTGCAGGAGGACTTTGTAGAGTTGGGAGGGTCTAAGACAAGTAGCACACACAGTATCCTTCTCAGAGGTGCTGCCTGTCAATGGCATGGGTGCGAGGGTACTTTGCACCATGCAGTTTAATGAATGGTTGAAAAAATGGTGTGGAGCACAGGGGTTTGGCTTCATTGGGGACTGGGGTTCCACCTGGAGGGACACCAGCCTATACTGGCAGGATGGTCTGCATCTGTCCAGGAAGGGAACAAGTCTTTTGAGCAATCGGTTTAAATGCTTCATTGGTAAGCTTTTAAACTAGTCAAGGGAGGCACTGATAAGCGCAGGAAAATCCCAGCCTCTCCCTACAAAACGGGGTACTAAATGAGAAAAAGACCGAGGTAGACAGGTCAGTGGGGGATGCTGCAACAGAAGGTAAAGCCATCAAAAAATGGAGAGCAGTGAGTACCAATGCCCATAGTCTGAGTAACAAGCTTCCTGAATTAGTGGCCTTGATGGAGGAGGGACATCTGGATATTGTGGCAGTCACAGAAACATGGTACACACAAAACCATGACTGGGACGTAAACATACCAGGACACACTATCTACAGGAGGGACAGGAGGGTAAAAGAGGAGGAGGAGTAGCTCTTTACATAGGGAAGGAATCAAAGCAACAGAACAAAAGGGTAAACAGGGAGGAGAAAAGCACTATGGGTAAATTTGGAGACAGGCAGTGGCACCACAATCCGCACAGGGTTGTATACAGACCCCTTCTCTGGGGAGGAAATGGACAAGGAAATGATAGAAAGTATACTTAGAATGGCAGAAAAAGGGGAGATATTGCTGATGGGTGATCTGCATATGCCAGATGTTAACTGGAGTGCAGTTGCAGCAGCCACTTCGAAGAGTGGGGTTATTCTAGATGCCCTACAAGGGGCATGCCTTAGACAACTAGTATTGGAGCCCACTCCAGAGGGAGCAATCTTAGACCTGGTTCTCTCAAATGGAGATGGAGCGAGGATCACAGATGTAGAAGTGGGTAGCCATCTGGGAGCTAGCGACCATCAAACAGTATGGTTCACAATAAACACAGCAATAGAGTCAAGCCATACAAAGGCAAAAGTACTGGACTTTAGGAGGGCTGACTTTGCCGAAATGTGTGAGTGCCTAAGGAATGCCCTAGCAAATGGGCAGGAAGGAAGGGTGGAAGAACAATGGGGAATAATAAAAACTGCCATCACAGAGGTAACAAGCCTTTGTGTGAAGCAAATAAACAAAACAAAACAATGTAAGAAACCACTATGGTTCTCAAAGGAAGTGGCAGTGAAGGTTCAAGAGAAAAAGAAAGCATTCAGGAAGTACAGGGAATCACAGAAGGAGCAGGACAGAGAACTGTATCAGTTAAAGCAAAAGGAAGCTGGGAAGGCAATCAGAACAGCAAAGGCCCAAACCGAGGAGAAGATAGCCAACTCAGTTAAGAAGGGGGATAAAACCTTTTATAGGTACATCAGAGAGTGAAGGAAGACCAAGGGAGGGATAGTGAGGCTTAATAAAGGGAGGGAGGTGGAAGAGGGTGACTGTGAAAGGCAGAGATACTAAACAAATATTTTGCTCAGTATTTACAAAGGAAGAGGGGAGGTACCTAAAACAAACAGTAGAAACACTCTGGATACAGAAGTTGATACCAGCCCATTTACAGAAGAAAGGGTTCTGAAAGAACTCTTAAAACTGAAGGTGGACAAAGCAATGGGGCCTGATGGGATTCATCCCAGAATTCTAAAAGAACTAAGGGTAGAACTAGTGACACCACTCACTACCCTCTTTAACAAATCATGGGAGGATGGGGTGGTACCCGAGGACTGGAGGAGGGCAGATGTGATTCCCCTTCATAAAAGTGGGAGCAAGGCAGAAGCAGGAAACTACAGACCTGTTAGTTTAACTTCAGTGATAGGGAAAATGATGGAATCACTTCTGAAGGAAAGAATTGTCAAGTATCTAGAGGCCAGAGGGGCACAGGACCCAAGGCAGCATGGATTCACAGCGGGAAGGTCATGCCAGACGAATTTGATAGATTTCTTTGACTGGGTGACCAAAGTAGTAGATCAGGGAGGGGCTGTAGACATGGCCTACCTAGAGTTTAGCAAGGCATTTGACACAGTCCCACATAAAAGATTAATATACAAGTTAGCCAGCCTGGAAGTGGGTCCCAAGATGACAGCCTGGGTAAAGAATTGGCTGGAGAATAGGAAACAGAGAGTGATAGTAAATGGAGTCCACTCTGAAGAAAGGGGGTTTACTAGTGGGGTACCGCAGGGTTCAGTATTAGGACCGGTCCTCTTCAATGTCTTTATAAGCGACATTGCAGAGGGACTGGAAGGAAAAGTATGTCTCTTTGCAGATTACACAAAGATCTGCAACAGAGTTGATGCACAAAGTGGGGTGGAAGGGATGAGAAGGGACTTGGCAAGGTTAGAGGAATGGTCAAATGTATGGCAGCTTAGATTCAATGCTAAGAAGTGCAAGGTAATGCACCTGGGAAACAAAAACCCAGGGGAAGAGTACACAATGGGGGGTGAGATACTAACGACAACAAAAATGGAAAGGGACCTGGGGTAGTCATATCAGATGACCTAAAGGTGGGCAAGCAATGTGAGGGGCAGCAAGGATGGCTGGGGGATACTGGGATGCATAGGAGAGGCATCACCAGTAGAAAACAGGAAGTTATTATCCCTCTGTACAGACAGCTGGTCAGACCCCATCTGGAGTACTCGTGCAGTTCTGGAGACCAATCTCCACAAAGACATAGACAGGATGGAAGCTGTCCAGAGGAGGGCAACTAAAATGGTGCAGGGTCTGCACCGGAAGACATATGAAGAGAGACTTAAGGAGCTTAATATGTATAGCCTCGAGGAAAGGAGGGAGAGGGGGGACACGATAGAAACTTTCAAGTACCTGAAGGGAATCGACAAAGTCCAAGAGGGTAGCATCTTTCAAAAAAAGAGGTGTGCAAGAACAAGGGGGCACACTTTGAAGATAGAGTGGGGCGGCTCAGAGGTAATTTAAGGAAGTATTTTTTCACAGAGAGGGTTGTGGATGCATGGAACGGCCTTCCGGAGGAGGTTGTGGAGTCAAAAACAATGGTGGAATTCAAGCATGCATGGGACAGTCATAAGGCAATTCTAGGGGTTGGGGGTAGGAAGAAGTAGGCTGCTGGTTAACTAGGATCTGCAGCTTATCCATTAGGTAGGGAAATGGGCATACTGGGTGGGCCAAGCGGTCCTTATCTGTCGTCAAATTCTATGTTTCTATATGTGTGTTTTTTTTTTTTGTTTAAGCCTTCAAGCAGAGTGCTGCTCCACACATCACTCCAGTACTGCCAGATGGAAAATCTTCTGATTAGCAAACAGAAGATAAAGAAATACTTTAGATATTTTAGGATATGATGGCTGACTGCATCTGAAAATTACTGTTAATTCAAGGCAGTACACTAGCTCTTAAATAAATATTCAGTTGTAAGAAAACATTCATTAAATACAAACAAAAAAATATAAACAAGTAACATATATAAACTAGCAGCAAATTTTGCCATTTCACCCATCTCTCCCAACGACACCTTAAAGGCACTGCTCTCTATCAACCCAACTAAGGGCAGCCCCCCCCGATGGCCTTGCCCCTAAGCTGCTGTACCTCTCTGCTCCTGCTATTTCCCTCCCTCCCTCCCTCTCACTGATCTTCTCAACCTGTCTGTCCACAGTGCGACTATCCCTGAAGCCTGGAAACATGCTACAGTTCTCCCCCTACCAAGGAGAGGTGATCTCTCATCTCCTGGGAATTACCACCACATCTTGCTTCTGCCCACCCTGGCTATACTTCAGGAACACCTTGTTCTTGCTCAACTCTCCTCCTTTTTTGACAACGACTACTTCACTCCCTTCTAATCTGGTTTTCAGAAGAATCACTCCACAACCACTTCCCTACTTAACATAGAAACATAGAAGTTGACGGCAGATAAGGACCTCAAGGCCCATCCAGTCTGCCCATTTCTTTTTCTACCTTATAAATGTGCCATCGGCCTTTGCTATGTCAGTGACCTATCTATTCATAGTCATTTGTATTGCTCCCTTATGCCTATTCCATGCCTGTTTGAAGCCCTGCACTGTATTCATAGCCACTACTTCTTGTGGTAAGCCATTCCATGCATCTACCACCCTTTCTGTGAAAAGAATTTCCTCACATTCCCCTTAATCGGCCTCCCTCTAATCTCATGCTGTGTCCTCTTGTCCTGCTATTTTTCTTATATTTAAACATGTTAGACTCTTTCACCTTGTTTATGCCCTTAAGGTGTTTAAATGTCTCGATCATATCACCTCTCTCCTCCTTTGCTCCAGGGTATACATATTGAGCTCCGTTAATCTGTCCTCATATGTCTTCTGATGCAGTCCCTGCACCATTTTGTTGCCCTTCTGGACTGCCTCAATTTGGTTAATGTCCTTGTGAAGGTGTGGCTCCAATACTGCACGCAGTACCCAGATGGGGCCCAATCCAATGTCTGTACAGAGGGATTATTACCTCCCTCTTAATTTGTGATACCCCTACTAATACACCCTAACACCCCTAGCCTTACCTACTGCTTTAGAGGTCTGCTTGGATGATTTCAGGTCATCAGTGATGATGATGCCCAAGTCTCTTTCTTCCTTTGTGACTGCTAGCAACTCCCCTCCCAGCCTATAAGTGGCTTCAGGGTTTCTCTTCCCTATGTGCATGATTTTGCACTTCTTTGCATTAAATCCCAGTTGCCACTCTTCTGACCATTCTGCTAGTTTATCCAGATCTCTTCTCATTCTGCCCACCCCATCTGGATCATCTACTCTGTTGCAGATCTTGGTGTCATCTGCAAACAGACAAGCCTTACCCTCTAGTCCATCTGCTAGGTCACTAATGAAGATGTTGAATAGGACTGGCCCCAGGACTGATCCCTGAGTACCCACTTGTGACTTGCATCTCTTCTGACTGTATACCATTTACCACCACTCTCTGTTTTCTGCAGTCAACCAGTTTGCCACCCAGTTGACCAACTTCTGACCCACCCCGAGCCTACCTAGCTTATTTATCAATCTTCTATGTGGAACAGTGTCATGCTTTGCTGAAGTCAAGGTAGGCGACATCAACTGCTCCCCTTGGTCCACCACTCTGGTTACCCAGTCAAAGAAATCTATGATTAGTTTGACAGGACCTTCCTTTGTAAACCCATGCTGTCTTGGATCCTGTGCCTCTATGGATTCCAGGTGTTGCACTATCCTTTCCTTAAGGAGTGCTTCCATAATCTTGCCCACTACTGAGGTAAGACTGACCGGTCTGTAGTTCCGCCTCCTCCTGCTACCACTCTTGTGAAGTGGGATCACATGAGCCCTTCTCCAGTCTTCTGGGACCTCTCCTGTGCTCAGAGACTCACTAAACAATTCTGCTAATGGCTCTGCTAGTTCCTCCTTTAGCTCCTTAAGTACCCTGGGATGTATGCCATCAGGTCCCATTGCCTTATCCACCCTGAGCTTAGCAAGCTCTTGTAGGACCCTTTCTTTTTGTGAAGGGAGTAGTGCTCACCTCCCTCCCCTGTGTCCATGATGCTGAGCTGTGGGCCCTGCCCTACCTTCTCTTCAGTGAATACTGAGCAAAAGTATCTATTTAGGATAGATGCCTTTACAGGGTCCTCCTCCTCACATGCTCCTTTTCTCCATTAAGCTTAGCAATACCCCTCTGGACTTTCTCCTTTCACTAATGTATCTATAGAAAGTCTTGTCACCTTCTTTTACTGTTTGTGCTAGTGTTTCCTCAGTTTGGGACTTTGCCTGCCTTGCCTTACCTGCTTCCCTTAGGGCAGTTTGGTATGCCCCCCTATCTTCATCCCGCTGTGTTCCCTTATATTTTCTGAAGGCCAGCCTTTTGGCTCTGACCTTTTCTGCTACTGTATTTGAGAACCAAAGTGGTTTCCTTCTTTTAGACTTAGACTTTTAGACTTAGACTCACTGACTCTATCCATTCTACCATGGATGGAGGTCACATTACTTCCGCTATCTTTTGTCGACCTTGCAAGTCTTTCGACACAGTCTCTCACTCCCTCCTCCTTGAAACACTCATCAGCTGGCTTGTCTCTGTCTGCTTGCAACTGGTTCAGAGCCTACCTGGTAGGTAAAACTCAATCTATTAAAATAGCTGACTCTGTGTCCCCTCTACTACCCATCTCTACTGGTGTGCCCCAAGGCTCCGTACTGGGCCCACTCTTATTCTCAATTTTTCTAAACAACCTACTGTCAGTATGCTCCTAATCTTCTGTCCATAGGCATGCTGACGACACGGTCTTGTTCACCTCTGGCCAATTTCCCTCCGATGTGACTTCCAGACTACAGCTTGACTTTAATGTTCAGTGCTGGCTAAGCTTGCATCAACTCTTAGTCAGTGCCAAGAAGACAGTCTCCATGACCTTTGGCACCAGGCAGAGACTGCCTAGGCTGCCCTTCCTTCCCTCCTTCCACACCCTTGACAGGACAACACTAGACAGGGTTTTATTTAACTCTAAAAATTGATTAGCATTTCGCTCATAAAACTGCTAAAACTTTGTGAAAATGTATAACTCTTGCCTCACTGTGTTTAACAAACACATCACTTCTAGAAAATCTATATAAATACTTTCTGTACAGTTAGTATCCTCCCAAGAAAAAACTGCTAATCAGTTGTTTAAAACCCTGCTAGAGGACACTACCTCTTTCAAATAGCTGGGTGCCTAGCTTGACCAACACCTTAACTTTTCTGTACATGTTGATGCCATCCTGAAAAAACTGCGCCCCAAGCTCAGCAACCCTTTACAGAAACTGTAGTTCCTTATCACTGCCACTTAGGTGTGATCTTCTTCAGAAAATGATGCTCCCTATTTTTCACTATTGCGACATAGTCTACAGTGCTGCTCCTAAGTCTTCCTTACCATGTTGGATACTCTCTTCAATGCTTCTGTCGCTTTGCTCTTGACTCCCCTTCCGGCACACATCACTGTACCTTGTATCAATCTCTAGCTTTCCCCTCCCCTGAGTGTGGGCACCGTTCTCATTGCACTGAGATCACGTCTAAATTCTGGTTTGGGACTCTTCCCCTCTTAACTCACCTCCTTACTCTCTGCTACACCTCCCGCCCTCTCAGATCCACTAATGCACACACTCTAGCCATTCCTCATCGCTCTTTCCTCCATAGACCAGGAAGCTTTCTCCTGCAGCTTCACAAAGCTTTGGAACTCACTGCTACCTCCTGTCAGACTTTCCTCTTCCCCATCTCCAATCTCCTTAGCGCTTCACAATTTCTATTCCCCTAACTGCACTTGTTCTTGGCCCCTTCCAACCCTCCAACCCTGGTGCATTATCCTTTAGCCCTAGTTTACTTCTGTTCTCCTAACTGTACTTGTTACTAGCCCCCCTTTGCAACCCTCCCCACCCTTGCACACTATCCCCATCTCCTCTATCCCTGACTTACCTCCTGTCTTCTAACTGAACCCTTCCTCTGATTACTTCCTCACATGGTACCACCTATTATACCCCCCTCCTCCCACCCCTACCACAACCTGCTGTGCCATTTCTACTCTCTACTACTACCATCCACAACCTACTGTGCTATTTTGACACTGCTGTCCTTCCCCCCCACTACCCCCTTTTCCCCTCACTGATGCTCTCCCTTTTTCCATTCCTAGTTTGCCCCTATTTTCTCCAGCCTCCCTATTCCTTATCCCTCTCCTCCCCTCTGGTCGCCTGCCACATTCCACTCCTCCTCCCTGCCCCCTTCTCTCCCCCCTCTCTTTTCTGCCTGGTCCTGTCCCCCTTGCAGGGTTCTCTGTCATCCTGAAGGGGTACTGATCCTGGCTCCCTCTCTTCTACCCCTCTTCCTTTCCCTTACTTTCTAATCCTGACCCCCCTTGCAGAGTTCTCTGCATCCTGAAGGGGTATAGATTGTCTCTCTCCCTCCCCCCCCACTTTCAAATCCATCACCCGCCCACCTTCCTACTTCCCTATCCCTCTCCTCCTCTCCTGTTCCTCCATTTCTCACTTCTCTACCTCCCCACTCACTTTCTGTCCCCCGCCCTTTCTGCCTGGTCGTGTCCCACTTGCAGGGTTCTCGGCATCCTGAAGGGGTTAGATCTTGGCTGTCTTCCCCCCCCCCTTCCATCCCCCACCCATTACCCCTCGCCTGCCCTCTTTCTCACTTGTCTTTTATAACTGCCCTCCCTTGGGTATACATTAGCACTTCAAATCCTGTGTTCCGCCTACTACTTCTAGCACTTCAGATGTGTTATCCATCCTCTAACCTTTATCCTACCGGGTCTCCTGCTCTTGGGTTGTTTCAATGCATGTTATATCCGAACATGGTTTTGTTTACCCTGGCCAGTTGGTCTGGGTTATTTCTGCTCTGTAATTGTACTACACTGTTTTGTTTTAGTAATTTGTACTTGTATTGCTCTGTTATTGCTATGTGTTTGCCTGTTCACCCAATTCTTGTACCCTATCCCACCCAGGACACTTCTGGAAATGAGCTGTTTTACAGCTCATGTTGCCTTTCCTGGTGAAACATTTTCCAAATAAATAAAACTTTGTCTGGTGTGGGCCTCTTGTGAGGCAAATGTGTGAACACCTGAAACACTTGCTCACTCAGCTGTGACCCATGTTGGGGTGGATATCTCTGACCCTAATATGTCAGCAAACCTCAAGCCATCTCATTCTTTGGTGCATCATTATCAAAGTTGTGGGTCTCTACCTCTAAACACCTATAAGGAAACGATAATGTGGGGGAGGGGAGCGGTTACTTGGGAGAGTGGCGGAGACGCTCCTTGAGCAGCTATAGTGCAGTAATTGTAGATCGTAATATTAGTAACACTTTTGGAAAAGATAGGTGGCTAGAGGACAACCTTGCCAGGTGCCTCTAGATAAGAAGGGGCTAGATATCTCATTATTACACAAGATGTGTGCTGTAGGAAATGTGTAAAGGGCCCTTACTCATTCAAGAAACTCTACCAGAAAATTTAACTTCTCCAAAACTCTAAACCTATATGTCCCGGAGACCCGGTCAAATGCTTTCTCTGTCTCTAGGAAGACCAAAACCGACTCCTGCAGGGTCCTGCCAGATGCAGAGAGATGATGACAAATTTTCCTGAAGTTCTCACATGCATTTCACTCTGCCACAAAGCCTGCTTGTTCTGGACCCAGAAGAGGGGTCCAAACTGATGAAAGCCTGGTTTGCCAATGTTTTAGCATAAAGGCTTATCATTGTTTATCAAATACATGGGCCGATAATTACCTGGTATGTTGGGGCATTTCCCGGGTTTTGGCATCAACACTATTTGAGCTTCAAAAAGTGATTTATCAGAGGGGGCTTGAGTGCCCCAGTAGTTGTAAAGAGTAGTAAGTAAAGGAATTAATAGGACTTTGTACATTTTATAAAAAAGGGCAGTATACTCATCAGGGCCAGGGGCTTTCCCTAGAGGTAACGAATCTATGGCCGCAGACTCCTCAGGTTCTGAGATCGAGCCCAGTAAGGAATGGGCTTGAGTCTCAGAAAGTTGAGGTGGTTGAGCCATTGATAGGAACCACTCTCAATTGGCTATATTGTCTTTGTCGGATGGAGGGGCGTTATAAAGCGCTTGGTAAAAACCGGAGAAGATTGTAGCCATCTGCTTGGGATCTGTTGTTGGTAAACCTATCTCCGGATCATCTAGTGAGGATATCCACTTAAAGCTGGATTGCTGCTTAATTCTAAGGGCTAACAGCTTTACCCGCCTTGTCACCTTGCCCAATATATGTAGCTGTTAACCTAGCAGCTGCTTTGTCTGCCTTCTCCGAGAGTTGTTCCGAGTATAAGGCCTGGAGCTGAGCTAATTTCTCCCGGGTCTGGTTTAGAGATGACTGTGAAAGGGTATTTTCGATTGAATGAATTAGTGTGCCAATTGCGCTTGTTTTTTCCATTTTCTAAGGGAGGCTAACCTAATAAGTTCTCCCCTCCATGCGGCTTTGAGACTACCACAAATGATATCTAAGGGCAGCGAAGTATTTTTACTACATTGGATAATAACCTCTATGTACTGTTCAAAGTTAGCAGCAATTTCTGGGTCTCGCAACAACTGGTTATTTAATGACCAGGTGTGCAGCCGTTGGAGAACTGATGGCAGTATAGCCTAGAGGTTAGAGTAATGAGCTGTGAACGAGCTTGGTGCATCCAGCAGACCAGACATTAGTTTGATTCTCACAACCTCCACTTGCATACTGTGACTCTGAGCAAGTCACTTAACCGCCCAGTGCTCCCAGGTCACCCCAGAAAACAGGCATTTGTGCCTAGTGGGCCTTACCAGGTTACCAAAGACTTAAAAAAAACAAACAACAAAAAAAAAAAAACTGCTAGGGTAACCGGAGAGTGGTCTGAAATAACCCTTGCTTGTATTTGGCTGTACTGAACATTCGGTATTAAGTGCTTGTTTATTGGAAAAAAATTATATTCTAGAGAGCACCTTATAAGGTATAGAAAAAAAGATATAATCCCGGGTGTTAAGATGGAGGCTACTCCAAGGGTCTGTCAAACCCAAAGCATCAGAAAATTCACTCATTGCTCGCTGTCCCGGAGATAGCCCAGCCTTCATGCGATAAGTGCGATCTAAATCATTAGTTTGGGCAAGGTTCCAGTCTCCATGAAGTATGATTGACAGGAGACCAAATGAAGCCAGGGCCATGGCTAGTTTTGGGAAGAAGCTGGGGATATGGGGGAGTTTTTGTGTGATCAGTGTGGCTGGTAGTGGAGGAGAATGGGTTTGGCGCTATGTGGACTGGGGCGACGGTCTCTTTACCAGTTGTCAAAGTTGTGCTTTGCTAAATTTGGCAAGCAGCAAAAAATTATTGCTGGGATTCCCTGTCATGATCCTACATAGCCAGTTAGAGCAGGGATCTGTGTGGGGCTTCAGTAGTTAAATTTGAGCCTTTCTTGGACTGAAGTTCACAGCTGGGAGCAAGACCTTTATCTCTTTGGATGCCAAGGATGCTGTGAACCAGATCGCTAAACTTCGAGCAAACCGTGACCATGAGAAAATGGAAGCAAAACATCATGACTCCTCCCAAACGTTTTCCTGCTTTATGCATAAGTTGCATTAAATTCTTGTTTTATTGCACATGGACTGTGATATGCATGCATTTGTTTACTCATTAAGGAAGAGCAGGGTTTGATCCAAAGACATTCAAGAGAACCTGGGCAGAACTGTAGTCTTGGTATTGTTTTAATGGGACATGTCAACTGTTGTAAAAATGTATTTAGTTATTTTTAAACGGGGTAGGAGGGATAGGCGGTGCTGCCCTATTTTCAGCCTTGTCCTAGAGAGGGGGGATACAGATGCAGACCAACTAAAACAGAACCAGAAGAAGCTGTTGATGTATGTTAGTGAATGGGTGAATTTGGCATGGACACTGGGACATTTCCTGTATTCTTTTCGAGAAGTGCCATGGGATCATTGTCGACTTGAACAACCACTAGAAGAGGCAAACGGGACCTCTGTTTAAAGTCTTATCCAAAGGACAGCACTTACCGACAGTACAGCATCCCCTTTGTACTGTACTCTGATGCCAACATGTATAATATGAGTCCAGTCTCAGTGTGGGACTAGAACGCATGACCTGGCCCGGGGTGGATGTGTTACCAACAGAGCCACAGTGACATGGCAGTTGGTCTTGCATTTTGCACCCAAATGCTGTACTTTGAAGAAGATGGGCGGAGCCGGGTTGTGCCCACAAAATTTCCGTTTCTTAAGGGTGGAAAAGGTGCGCTGTATATTCTTTTAAAGGTTGCTCACTAAAGTTAAATACTTCTTAACTAAGCTTAGTAATGCTAGTAATATTCACTGTTCATTGGTGTGTTAACAGAAGCCTTAATCCAGGTACCAGTGAAAGCATTAATTATGTGCTGTGTTCTATTCTGTATAATTAGTTTTAAAGAGGACAGGATATGAGTAATTGATAGCTGCTTATAATGTTCCCATTTACTGAAATGATGAACGCTACCCCAAATGATCAATCTGTAACTATCTGAATAAAAAGTGATGTGAAAAACTGTATTTACATTGTTTTTATGGTCAGCATTCGGTCACAGTTCTGTTCATGGAACCAGTGATCTGGAGTTTTAACTATGTCACGGTTCATGCACAGAAATCGGAGCACGAGTCTGATAGGACAGTAGCTCATTTCTGTACACACACCGTGACATAGTAAAAACTCCAAATTACTGGTTCCGTGAAGAGAACTGTGTAGAATCTTGTCCATGAAAAGAAAACAATTGAGAACACCGTTTTTCGCATCAGTGCTTAAAATTACAGTTAAATATGGCTCATTTGGAGGCAAGTCTTTCATTTCTGTTACTACATACATACATACATACATACACGGACACTGTTGGCAGATAAGGGTATTTGGCCCACCCAGTCTGCCCATTTGACCTTGTAAGTTCACTTTGTTTTCCTAGAAGTCTGTTGCCCCTTACCCCTGACTTCCAGAATGCCCTTATGTCTATCCCATGCATTCTTAAATCCTGTGATTGTTTCAGCCCCCACCACTTCCTCTGGCAGGGTGTCCCACTTGTCCACCTGTTCTGTGAAGAATATCTTCCTCACGTTTCCTTTAAATCGCCCTCCCTCCAACTTCATCCCATGCCCTCTAGTCCTGAAACATCTTTTTCGCTGGAAAATATGTATTCCTACACCCTCTTCCTCCCTATGAGGTACTAGGAACATTACTACTGTAACTGCAGCTAATTAGCACAAATTGCCCATCCCCTTTAAAATAGTGTAGTACATATTGGATGCATAACAGGTTGCGATGGAATGACACGTTTCTCTCCATATGTGAGTGGTAAGACTTTTATAACTAACTCGTGGCTTCGCCACTGGTGAGTTATGGGTCTTACCACTCACTAGTGGAGATAAATGTGTTATTCCCCTGCAGCCCATTATGTAGTCCCTATAGGTGGAGTTGATGTATTGCATAAGTCCACACTGTGAACTGCGACACACGTAATGACCCAGTAGGGGACAAAATTGACTGCTCTACAGCATCTAGTATGCATCTCCCATGGTTGTATCAGCACTTCATGTAAGTGTTAATCACCGACAGAGGAGGGCTCTGCCGGTGAGTAATGCCTGCTTGGGGGGTTGGTGCCCGAAGGCACAGCCGAGGGTCCAACCACCAGCGGGCATTAATCCGGCAGAGCCCGGCGCTGAAGGTGATTAATCGCGCGATAACATAGGCTCGTTGCGGCGGCGACGAGCCTATGTTACCGGTGTGTGCACCTTGGTGCCGGCGACCCTACGGACACAGGGACACAGACAGTTTGCTGAATGACAAGGGTTTGTATAACTTACAGTGACAGGAGTGACCAAACATCGGTTATAGGGCTCACTCCAGCATCCGTCACCGATCGCGATGCGGGGGGAGTCCCGGTGAAATCGGAGTGACCACAAACGAGCAGGGCGGCGGACAGCTGTGTAGCCCAAAGATTCAGGGCGCTTGCAGCTGTCGGGTGCATGGGATGCAGATTTGTTGCTGGTAGGTGGGGTCCAGGGCCGTGCGTCGCTCTGGTGCCGACGTCATTATCTACAGTTCATTATGGAGGCCGGGTGTCCTGCAGGAGGCAGGAGAACGTTACCGGGCCCGTGGACTGTCAAGTTGTGGATTTTGTGGTACCTCCGTGGTGCGCTTGTGTTGCCGACTACTGGCGGCCCGCTAGCTGCCAGGCGGGCCCTACCAGGCTGCGGCTTGCGAGCGCGGCGGGTGGCATGAGGGGGTGCTGACGGAGCGGGTGGGTCCCCTCTACTGCTGCGATGGCCACAGGTGGTACTAACCGAGCGGGCGTTACCTGTGGGTTAATCACCGTTCGATTGGTGTCACCTGGCCCATTTCAGCCAATGCTGTTCCTCAATTTCGCTGGTCTCTGTAGTGCCGTGTTACAAGAGCCATTAAATTTACTGTTTAAGTATGAAAATGTTAGCTTTGCCACCCTAGCTCTCCTTTAAATAAATAATGTGAAATATTTTCTTCTTATATTTCAGCAGCTGCCAGCAGCTTGCCAAGCAGGTGCACGCAACTTCCACTTTACAGTTTATGGAAAGAAGGACAAGTCTGTCAAAGTTTCAGATTCGGTGAGTACATTGTATGCTAACACAGAAATATAAAAATGATTTCAGGCAGGAAAAGACCAGTAGTCCATCCATCCAGTCTGCTCTGGTCCTGCCAATCCTTTATATGTGTCCCACCTGCCTTGAATCCCCTGCTCTGTCTTTGCCTCGACTACTTCCCTTTTCAAGCTCTTCCATTTGCCCACCACCTTCTCTCTGTGTAGTACTTCCTTACATCTCTTCTGGATTTAATCACCCACCAGCTTGTAATCTATGCTGCCTAGTGTTGGTCCCTTTGTTGCACTTCAACAGTTGTCATCAATATATATTGTTCATCCCCTTGAGATTCTTGACTGTTTCTGTTCTATCTCCCCTCTTGGACTCGAGCAAGAAAGTTCTTCCTGCTCAACCTTTCCTTGTGAGGCCTGCTCTGCATATACCATGTTATCATTTTGGTAGCCCTGCTCTATATCGTTTTCAGGCAAGTTTCAATCTTTCATAATGAGTTCTCCCAAACTGTGCCCACTTACTACCACTGCCTGTGCCCCCTGCCCTGCCTCAGTAAACTTCAGATTTTCTCATAACTATTAAATGGGCTTTTACATGTTAGCAATAACCCATGATGGTGTGGGGTTATGTTACCAATAACCCACAGCAGGGCGTGGGGTTATAGGCATTTAATCCACGCCTGAGGTGCATTGTGAGGCACGAGGCCACAGGCCGAGTATCCTCACAGTGCCCCAGGCATGGATTAAATGCCTATAACCCCACACCCTGGAGTGGGTTATTGTGCTTATGACATGGATTATGTGAAGGACACAAATAATGCTCAGAAAGGGTGATTTTTAAGGCTGGAAAAGACAATTTTTGTGCATCCTTACATCTGAAAAAATAGTTCCACATGTAGACTGAGGATAAACATTTTATGGTTCAGTTAGACCTTTCTGTAAAGTACAAAAGCATTGTAGACACATTTATACTAATGATCACATGTAAACTAAGTGAAACACTGTATGTGGAAAATACAAGTGTGCACTGGCAAACTTGTTATGGAATGCACAATTCTGTGGAAATCTGTTCTAATTTTTAATCAATGGCAGAATAACTGTGCATAACACTTAACATGTTAGCATGCTTCCTAGAGTATATGAGTATAGTATTATTTATATTGTTTTGACCTACATACTTTAATACTACTTTTTGTGTACAAAACACAGGAGTGCAAAGTAACGCAGCTCCTTTTCTAAAGTAATTAATAAAAACGTGTTACAACATCTGTTTTACTTGCTTTTTACCATGTATGAGAATACATTACTTCCATGAGTTGCAAGCACTGCATTATGGGTATATACAGTAAATGTGTATTATGCAGTAGCTCTGTCATTCTCTGAGAAATACACTTCTGAATAGTTGCTCCTGACAGTAAGTTAGGAAAAAAGTACTATATGCAAAGCTAATATGTGTAGAATTATTTAATGTTTCTGTAAAGTAAAAATGCATTGTAGACACATGACTGCTAATGCTCACATCTAAACTAAGTGAAACACAGCATGTGGAAAATACAGCTCGGCACTGACAATCTTGCCATGGACTATATAATTCTGTGGGAATTTGTTCTATTTTTAATCGGAAACAGAATACCTGTGTAACACTTTTCTTTACGTACTCGTATGCTTCCTAGAGTATATGAGTAGACTGATTTTTTTTTTTTTTTTTAATATTGTAATGGCATAAATATTTTAATACTTTTTAGTGTTCAAAACGCAAGAGGGCAAAGTAACACAGCTCCTTTCCTATAGTAATCACTACAACATGTAAGAACATACGTTTTACTTGCTTTCTACCATGTATGAGAATACATTACTTCCATGAGTTGGAAGCACTGCATTCTGGATATGTAAATAGCCTTGTCAGTAGAGAGTTTCTGGCTTCATAATACATTGACTCAACTGGATTCTTTTTAACTAGCATTTGGCAAAATACAAGGTAAGTAAAAAAAAAAAAGCTACTAAAAACCATTGTAGACACATTACTGCTAATGATCACATGTAACTATGTATAACATTACTTGCTGAAAATCTTTCCATTTCTACTTCCACATCAGCAACATTTTCTATGTCACCACTATACTGCATCTGTGGGGTAGGGATACGAATTGTTTGGGATAATCACATCACTTGATTTGAGGGAAGAAGTGCAGGTCACCCAAGTGTGGATTTAAAAGGGAATTTAATCCATGATCACCTGATGCTGTTTGGCCAGTTGGCTGCTCTCCTTCATGCAACCCATGTTATAAATATTTTTATTGGCTGGCACAGCACCTCCAAAACATATTTTACTGGACTGCTTTTATTTTGTACAGAACAGCCCTTGAAGCAGCAGTATTTGTTAGTTGGGGGGGGGGGGATATGAGCATAACGTACATCTGAACATGTGAAAACATACAGTCTATCATATAGGATTTTTTTTTTTTTTTTTTAGCAATACTGTATTTCTGAAAAAAAAAATCAACATATACATTTTCCTTTTTGGGTAAATCCCAGGGCATGTGTTAGGGGGCTGAGTGTAATCAGGATCGATGGGGACCAGCGGACAAAGGTGAAAAAAAAAGTATTTCACTCTTGAACTATATCGGATTTTGACGTTTTTGAAAGTAGCTGCTCTGTGACAATATCTGCAATGAATAAATTAAGCATTTTGTTGCGTTGCTGTTCTGTTTACCTTTGGACATGTGTGCTACCATCTTCTTGATACACCCACAGTATGAATTCAGTATGTAAAGTCAAAAAGAAACTTCCAGAGAAGGGATTTTTTTTTTTATAACTTGCTAGTGGCAGTGATCTTGTATGACTTGTCATTTATTAAAATTTTTAATAAAAGCTGTTTTTAAAAAAATGTGACAGAAATAAGACCCTTGTTAGTTGAACAGTGATCTTGATTGGTTTTTGGCCATGTAAACGATTGAAATCTGAACTTTAAAAAATCATCCGTATTACTTTATATTGAGCACACCCCCATGCTGTCCATATTATTGCATCACAAAACAAACTAGCGTTTGGGGCTGCACTCAGGACTGGGAAGTGGAAGGGATTAGCGGATTGGCGCCACTGAACCAAAATACGATCCCTTCCCTTCAGAGTTTGAGGCAGAGAAATTCAGATTTGCGGGTGAGGGACATTGTATGTTTCTAAGAGTAATTGGTAAAAGAGCAGAAAGGGTGCTCTTTAATGCCTTCTATATTCAAAGGTATCTTCTCTGTTTACAAAACAAGTGACTTAACTGATGGTAGTATCCTGTGTCCCTGTTGAGCCTCTCCAAAATAGCCTACTTCAAGAAAGCGTTGAAAAATTAATTCGTAGATCCAAATGCAGCTGTTCCAACTGACTTGCACATGTTGCTATCACAGTTTTCCCCTAAAAGTTAATGTCCTGTCCTCTGTACTAGCTCGAACTTCCTTGCTTACTGCTGATCATGCTCTCATGGAGCTGCTGTTGCATAGACTTGCTGATACTTGTACCAGACTGTGCTCCTCTGGAGCTGCTGGTTTTTAGTAATATCCTGGTAAATTCTCTGTGTACCTTGTCCTTGATGTGGAATCTTTGTAAAATAGCACTTGTGCTCGAAGGTTTTCTCCGAATAACACAGATAAATAGTAACAGTGCTCTTTTGAAATATTTCAGGTAACCAGAATGTCAAACAGCAATGTGATTATTTGCTCTGCTGTCTTTGGAAGTATGAAAAGTTATAAAACACAGTAGCATCAAATCTGCCTTTCTGAAATTTTTACCCAGAAGTGTCCCCAACTTGCAGGCTGAATTAAAAAAAAAAAAAAAGAATTTAACAGCAGGCTTTAGGAAGGAAGGATTGTATTTTGGCTCCGTGGAGCTGAGAACCCAATTCTTTTCACTTCCCGTCTGGCGCTACCCTGCATAGCACGCTTTTGTGATGTAATAGTCGGGAGAGTGGAGAGGTGCACGCCATTGACTTAGATAGGGCTTCTCTTTTAAACACTAATTTCGATATTTTAATGGCCTGATTGGAACTAATCAAGGCCACTGCTCAACTAAGAAGGCCCTAATGCAGTAATGGATTTCAGTGTTGATTGGGCAGAGTATCCACAGTGCAAATACAAAGTATTTAGTAGAGCACAGTGGGTCAATAGACACACTGGGGTCCCTGTTATTTTGGGAAAGTTGATTAAAGTTGCCAGTTGTCAAAATAATGTGATCAATAAAAGATTTATCAGGCATCCTTGAGATCTTTGTAAATTACAGGGGGCACACAGTTCATAAATACTCATGAGTCTAAGGTGGTTGTAGAGCAGCATTTTGTCGTGCCATAGCTAAAACAGGGTTCATAACTGAAAGATGGGTTTCCTTTTCAACTCTTGTGACAGTATTTTCAAATCACTGTGTCTGCATTGTATCCATGTTAATTTTCATAGGGGCTGCATCAGCCCTGTTGTGCCTGGATGCACGTTTCAGTTGGCAGAGAAAGAGAGGGAGAGAGAAAGTGTTCTACCCAGAGCAAAGACACCCTTACTGCTGGGAGTCTGAAGGGTAGAAAGTGGCAGAAAAGGGTAATCAGAGCACTGGAGTCTGCGCTCTTGATAAAGGGGAGACCTTGACAGCAGCAGCGCTGGTCCAGACAGTCTCGGTGGTAGAGACAGAGGCCCACTGGGAACAGCAGGTTGCTCTGACTGTCACACCCAGGATTACAATGTCACCCAATCTATGCAGTTCCCTCCAAGAATATTAAACAAAAAAAAAAACCTGCCCCTGTAGATACTGACCATGCTATTCTGAAATGTGGATTTTTGCTTTAACACATGTTTAGCTGACTGTTTACCATCTGACCCTGAATTTATGGATAGTTGCCTAAGGCCTTGTGTATTCAGTATGTTACTGTATGTATTCACAGACATACAGCATTTGTGCTACACGTGTAAGGCGTTTTCAGTGGTCAGTCTTGTTTATCTTCAAAAGAATGTCGTACCCTTTCTGTTTCAGATTTCTACACAGTATCCAGTTGTGGACCATGAATTTGACGCAGTTGTGGTTGGAGCTGGTGGCGCAGGATTACGAGCCGCATTTGGCCTGTCTGAGGCTGGATTTAACACAGCATGCGTCACAAAACTCTTCCCTACCAGGTCACATACTGTGGCAGCACAGGTGAGCTATAGAAATTTGTGACTTATTGGTTGAAATTGTATTTGTTCGTTATCCACTTCCCTCATAGCTCCCTCTTCCCTTGTGCGATCAGGGTCACGTTACATTAGTGACATTCTCGATGTGTTACACTGGAAGCAGTATTACACCAAACATGGAGAAGTAACTGATTTCTGTGGTTGGGCCAGTCTTTAGGCATCAAGGAATACCCAATTCCGTTGTCCTGATCCTCCTACTGGTTCAGATGTTCCATTGTCCATGGCCCAGTACTTAATACTGACCCCTTCTTCCATCCCCTGCAAGGATATGCTCTCCACGGGCTCCCTGCCCATAGGCATGGGAAACCCGGGCACCGGGCGGTCGGCGCTGCCTCTACCACTGCCTGAGAACCTAAGCTCGGACTCTCCATTAGCAAAGTACGGCATTTGCAGCCATCATATCGGAACGTGAGCGCTCCTTGGCGTTGGCTTCCAATTGGTTCCTGCAGTCTGCTTCTGTGTCCGTTCTAAACCAAGAATAAATCTGAATTCCATGCCAAAATAAGAACTGTAATTACTTTTCTCTTTGACTGTTAAGACCCTTATCCTTCTGTTTAGAGTGTTACATTTAGGGATACTGTGTGATTAAACTACTTTTCTCTTAAGTGAAAACATTTTTTTTCCTTAAATTACGAGCTGCTTGTAAATTGGTAAAATGGGCAGACTGGATGGGTTTTCTGTCCTTTTCTGCTGTCAACTTCTATGTTTCTATGTTTCTTGTAGTTGGTCCTCTTTACACTGGTCCTCACAATCGTCCGTAGTAATAAACTTCAACTCACTTCTGTTTCTTAAGGGAGGAATCAATGCAGCTCTGGGGAATATGGAGCAAGATGACTGGAGGTGGCACTTCTATGATACTGTAAAAGGCTCTGATTGGTTAGGCGACCAGGATGCAATTCACTACATGACAGAACAGGCACCTGCTTCTGTAATTGAGGTAAGACATGGCATTTCCTGTTTATCGAACTTGGTTCACAGAGCAGCTGTACAGAAAGAAAACTGCCTGCAAATGGATGACCTAAATATGCAACTGTGACAGTGGGACTGTTGTATAATCAGACAAGATTAATTTGTGCTCTGTTCTTCAAAGCTCTTCTATGCAATCTCCCTCAGTAATTCGCTCCAGCAACTAGCCCCCTTTTGCCATGCTTTTAACCAGTTTCTGCTCCCCTTATACCACTAGCCTCTTTCCCTGCTTATGGCAACAGTGGCTCTAAGTTATACCTTAATAGGACAGTCTTATTGACTTTACTTCAGTCCAACCTTTCAGTTAAAAGAAAATTAAGTTTCTAGCCCTGATGGTTCTAAGTTAGGCATTTTGAAATAATTTGTTTCGATTGAACTAACTTTGGAGATGTTGGGGTTAGGAAATTATTTTTTTTTTTTTTAAATGAAAGCTTGGAGTCTGTTTAGTTGCTATATTGATATGTTGTTGCAACTTCCATTTATCAATATTTAAAATGGTTTAACAACATTTTTAAATCCTGTTGTTCTGCCAGCATATCGGCATGAACAGACAAGTATTAACGCATGAAAACTATTGCAATGATATATTCCTGTTGATCTGACACCAAGCTTTCATTTTAAAAATAAAATTATTTTCTAGCCCTGTCGTTTATGAAGTTAAACCTGTCAAAAGATAATTTCTTCAAATTGGGCTAACTTTGGAACCTTTAGGGCTAGGAACTTCAGCTAACTTGATGTATTGCTATATCATGTTACCACTATTTCCAGATCTCAAAATATAAAATTGTAAATGTGGTGCTCACCAACTCTGAGGTGACTGGAGTTGAAAGAACAGGGGAGCCACTAAGGAACAGCCACCATAACTCTGTTTGGTTTGAACTTGCCCTTGGGTCTGGAAAACCCCAGTCGAGAACTGAAGTCCTGGATTTCAGAAGGGCAGAATTCAGCGAGCTGAGAGTGTTGGTCAGGAAGAAGGTAGTTGAGGTGGACAGAATGGAGGATGGAAGAGAGATGGGGAGCAATTAAGGGAGCCATTCTTGAGGCATCTGAGTTACGCATGAAAAGGGTAACCAAAAAGAACAGGTAAAACGGACCGTTATGGTTATCGGCAAGCGTCTTGGAAGCTGTGAGGGCAAAGAAAAGGCCTTCTACAAGTACAAAGAAAAGTAGGGGGAGGAAGAACGGGGAGAGTATGTACTGAAAAATAGGGAGGCGGAGGGTAGTTAGGGAGGCAAAAGCAGACAGTGCAGCGAATTGCAGAAGGGATCAAGAGCGGAGAAAAACGGTTCTTCTGATATATTGGGGGAAGTTAGAAAGGAGTGGGAATCGTAAGGTTAACAAAGGGGGGTAGAATGATGGAGGAGGATGGGCAAAAGGCTGCAATCCTTATTGATTACGTTGGCTCTGTTTTCACTAATGAGAACAGTGGGCCCTTGCCAGAGAGTGGCAGTGGAGCAGCAACTAAGGGGGTCCTGGAGATGAGGCAGCCAGTATTTACAAGCAAAAGGATCCAGAAAGGGCTGGCAGCACTAAAAATAGCTAAGGCACTGGGACCAGATGGTTTGTATCTGAGGTTACTCGAGGATCTGGCAGCAGAACTGGCTGAACCCTGGCAGGTCTATTCAGCAGCTCTCTAAAGACTGGGGTAGCTCCAAAGGATTGGAGGGTGGCAGATGTAGTTCCATTACATAAGGGTGGGGGGCAGAGGACAAGGAACACGCGGGGAACTACAGACCTGTTAGTCTTACCTCGATTGTAGGGAAGCTGATGGAGTCACTGGTCAAAGAGGACCTCATTGACTGCTTGGAGAGCAGTGGTCTCAAAGATAGTAAACTGCATGGATTCATGGCAGGGAGGTCTTGTCAGACTAACCTGATAGTTTTTGTTGAATGGATGGTGAAGGACTTGGATAGGCACCATGCTGTGGATTTGCTCTACTTCCACTTCAGCAAGACTTTCGACTATGTGCCTTACAGACGCTTTCTGAAGAAGATGGAGGATTTGAGTGCGGCCAAGGTCATAGTAAACTGGGTAGTAACTGGCTAAAGGGGAGGCAGCAGAGGGTTGTAGTCAATGGGGTCAGGTCAGCAGAGAGGTTACGAGTGGGGTACCACAAGGATCTATTTTGGGACCAGTCCTCTTCAATATGTTCATTAGCGACATTGGTGAGCATATTTGGAGCAGGCTGCGTCTCTTCACAGATGACACTAAGCTGTGTTGGAGGGTAGATAGCGATGAGGGAATCGTGGGGGAAATGCAGAGCGAAGTACGAAAGCTAGAAGGGTGATCTGAGGTTTGGCAGTTGAAATTCAGTGCCAAAAATTTCATGTAATGCACCTAGGGAACAAGAACCCCAGGACAGGGTACTGGATGGATGGGGTGAGACTTGGCACTACAGCTGACAAACGGAACCTTGGGGTTATCACCCGTGACTCCCTCAAGCAATTGAGTCGGCACAACAGGGCATATAGCAAAGTGCAAGGCATAAATTAGTGCCGGAGAGTTGATTAGCGGCCTTTGCTAATTAAAATGAATAATGATTAGCAATCAGCTGGTTTTGATTAGCAGTTTTCTAAAATGGTTATTCAAACAACATGAAGTCTTGCTATATTATGACAGTAGCAGTTTGATACAGCTCTAGAACTGCTCCGGAGGTGAAATGGTTAAAACCATTCCAAAATAGAATTTTGGCCACGAGCTCTAAGAAGCAGCTCTATCTGTGTTATTTCAAACCTGAACTGTCAGATTCTTTATTCCGCCTCAGTGAACAGTCGCTCTGGAGATTTCTCCTACTGCTCGGTTCATTTCTCGGAATAAAAAGTGTTTTCTCGGTTGGATTCAACCGAGAATAGTTTTATTTCAACCGCAAAACCGTTCGGTTCAAGCTCTATCTGTGGTAACAGTAAGTAAATTGAAGGTTTTGTCTGTGTGGAACTTGTAAGTTATCGGTTCGGTTTTGAACCGATCAGTTGGGTTTAAAACTCATTTAAAACTAAAAATTCAATATTTTAGAGTGCGGTTCCCGGTTCTTAGCGGTTCTAAAAAACGGATTTATTACGTTTTAATACCCAAGGGAATGGTTAGAACCATAAGGTGTCTTGCTCATACCGCCGCAAAGGGCAAGTTTTCTGGTTAGGCTGGTAATATGTCTGAGAAACCCAAAAGAAAAACCGGGCCCACTGGGTTTCAACACTGTGATGTTTGTGGGGAAGTCTTTGCCAAGGCTGACCCACACGCCACATGTGTTTATTGTCTGGGGTTTGACCACCTCCAGTCAGACTGCCAGATATGTAAGAATTTCCCTGCAGCCACCCTGGAAAAAAGATTGGGCAGGCTCAGGGAACGAGAGGCCAAAAAGTCCGCTGACCTGGATGAGCCAGTCTGTTCGGTGCCAACCAACTGAGGAGTGCCCTCTGACCAGGCTTAGACTTCTCGGCAAAGAAAGCTGTTCTGAGGAACCAATTCCAGTAAAGAAAACAAGAAAATCAGCAGGTCTGGAGTCCAAAACCCTTCTCCAACTGCTGCAGAGATAGCAAAAGCACACAAATTGTCCAGTCTCAGGGTCCGTCCGAACTGCCACTATCTGGCAAAAGGTCGGTTCGTCCGTCCCAGTGGTTCAGGAATATGATATTGAGGAATTTTATGAACCAGAGGAGGGGAGGATGATTATGAACAGTATGAATGTGGCTGGGAAGGTCTAAGTGTGCCCTATTGAACGGACATCTCCCCAGACAGACCTTTAGAATCTCCCCCTATGCTGTCTGAGTCCCCATCTCATTTCATGTTTTACAAAAAAGTTGCTGAAACCCTCCAGCTTCCCTTAGAAGAAGCTGTAGATGAGCAAGAGGAGCCTGATTTTGTAGAAATGATGGATATTCCAGAGTCTAGGAGATTGTCTATTCCTTTATACAAGTCTTTTAGGAAGCAAACAATAAAAATTTTAAAAACTCCTAATTCTGTGCCTCCTGTAGATAAAAAGATGGACAGAAGGTACACATTGTCAGGTCCTGATACAGAATTCCTTTCTCAGCAATACACAGTCATGTTGGGGAGTAGTTCAGGCTGCTGCCTGTGATAAAGCTAATATTCCCTTGGCTTCACATCCTCCTGACAAGGATTCCAGGAAGATTGATGCCATGGCAAAAAACAGTATATGGCAGCCTCTCTGGGACTCAGGCAAACAAATTATATGGCTAGCAATAGTAGGTATCAGAAATCTAGATGGGATACTGTGATGCAATTAGCTAAGAAGCCCATGGCCAGCTGGCTAGTGAACTAGAACAGGTGGCTGCTGATGGCATTGAGGCTTCTAAGGTTCAGTTTCATGCTGCTGTGGATGTTAATGATGTTTCCTCTAGGGTCATGGCCACATCTGTAGCTTTTTCGAGGGTTGGCCTGGCTCAGGTGTACTAGTCTGTCACAGGATACCCAGACTAAGGCTATGGATTTTCCTGTGGTGGGGAATTCTCTGTTTGGGGAGCAGACAGAGAACTACATAAAAAAGATGGATGAATATAGGACTACTTACAAAGAGTGCCCAGGCTAAGGCGGCAAGACACTCCTCAAAGGCATGCCCCAGGGGTAGAGGTGAGCCTTTTCACAGGCCTTTTACCAGACTCAGGCCTCCTCTGCCTATGCTCAGAGGGGTCTTCAGAGGCAGAGGCAGATGAGGGGTGGGCAGACCTGCTCCCACCCCCAGCCTCAAGCTCCCTGCTAAGCAGGCACACCTGATGGGGTGCCCAGGGCCGATTCTCCTGTACCGGTGGGGGCAGGCTGGCTTACTTCAGCCAGAATTGGGCTTCTTTAACCTCAGACAAGTGGGTTCTGGAAGTAGTAGGCCAGGGTCTGGTTCTCAGCTTCAAAAAGTTTCCCAAGTTGAGAAGCAGACTTTTTCTACCTGCAAGTGCTTCAGAGACCCTTGCTCTGGAAGCAGAGGTCTCATCTCTGTTAGCTCTCAGAGCAGTAGAAAGGGTTCCTCCCCTGCACCAGGGCAAGGGTCTGTATTCCAGATACTTCCTTACCCCAAAGAAGACAGGAGAATGGCGGCCCATATTAGATCTCAGGTATCTGAACAAGCATCTTTTGAAACCAAAGTTCAAAATGGTAACTCTGGCAATGATTTTACCCTCCCTAAGGCCAGGGGACTGGCTAGCCTCCCTGGACCTCAAGGATGCCTGTTTCCATGTCCTAATCAGAAGCTCCCATCGAAAGTACCTCAGATTCGAACTGCCCTCAGGTCATTACCAGTTCAGAGCAATGCCCTTCTGCCTTACCTCTGCCCCAAGGGTATTCACAAAGTGTCTAGCAGTGGCAGTGGCTCACTTAAGGAGGCAAAGGATTGCTGTTTTTCCCTTATCTAGACGACTGGCTCATTGTAGGCCAGTCCCCAGAACAGGTAAATCTCACCTGCAGGTCACCCAGCAGCTTCTCACCTCCCTGGGCTTTCTGTAAATCTACCAAAGTCGGTTCTGGAACCAGTCCAGGTACTCACCTTTATGGGGCAGAATTGGACACAAAGCTAGCCAGAGCCTTTCTTCCCTTAGAAAGGGTAAGGAATTTAGTGGCTCTGGCCTCCTCCTTCACTCTGCAGGTCTCTCGACCAGCAAGACACTTTTGCAGCTCCTGGGCACATGGCTGCATCCACAGCTGTTGTGCAGGGAGCAAGATTTCAGATGAGACATTCAGTTTCACTTGAGAACCTATTGGTTTCAGAGAGAGACCCCTTTCCAAGTTGGTCCCAGTGACTCGAACCTTGATCCCAGCCACTCCAGTGGTGGCAGGATCAGAGCAATTTAAGATTGGGGGTCCCTTCATTCCCCCCTCACGACTTGACCCTCTACAGATGCTTCCCTTCTACCGGGTTGGGAGCCCACATGGGCGACCTTTCCACTCAGAGGTGGTCCCCCAGGAATCTCTGCTCCACATCAATTTGCTGGAACTCAGAGCTGTCTTTTAGCTCTTCAAGCATTTTCTGCATCTGTCCAATGACAAGGTGATACAAGTCAGAACAGACAACACCACAACAATGTGGTACATCAACAACAGGGGGCACTCGGTCTTGGCCTTGTGCACCGAGGCAATGAAGTTGTGGTCTCTGGCCTATTCCTGAACACTTCCCTCATAGCAGTTCATCTTCCAGGAAGGACAATGTCCTAGCGGATGCTCTCAGCGGGATTTCCCAGGGCCATCACAGATGGTCCCTGGATCTTCAAGTGCTGGGGATAGTTTTGCCAGATGGGGCACCCTCAGATAGATCTTTTGCAGCCCCAGACAATCACAAACTTCCTCTGTTCTGTTGCAGGCCTCCAGTGCTGGGCTCAGTTCCCTGGATGCCCTTCTTCTGGATTGGGAGGGAAGTTTCTATGCTTTCCCCTTCCTCTCCTATTCAAAGTACTAGTCAAAATCAGATCTCAGCCTTGCAGGTGATTCTGATTGCCCCGGATTGGGCCAGGCAGCCCTGGTACCACTCCTTCTGTCACTGACAATCCATCTTCCCTTTGCCTCCCAGGAATCACAATCTGTTGACTTGTGCCCAGGGAAGAGTTTGGTATCCGGACCTCAGATCCCTCAACCTCAAGGCCTGGCTCTTGAAGAGTTAGAGTTTGCTGATTTACACCTCTCTCAGGGTGTTCTTGAGATCTAAAGGCTTCTAGAAAGCCTTCCACTAGGAGCTACTTATAGTTCTAAATGGAAAAGGTTTTTCCATTTGGTGTGCTAGGAAAAATATTTCCCCAGAATCTGTAATTTGCCCATTGTGTTAGATTACATGGTACATCTTAATTCCTTGAGTCTCAGACCAGCTACCCTGAGAGTTCATTTGGCAGCTGTATCTGCTTTTTGTGTCAGCAGGAAAGTCATCCCCTCTTTCCTCTCATCCTGTGTTTTCCAAGTTTTTTAAGGGATTGCTCCATACTAATCCACCCTTTCGGGAACCGGCCCCTGCTTGGGATCTTAATGTTTGCATTGCCCAGTTAATGCAACCCCCTTTTGAACCTCTGTCTTCTGCAGAGCTTAAGTACCTAACTTGGAAAACTGTTTTTCTAGTGGCTATCACTTCTGCCAGACGCATAAGTGAGTTGCAAGCCTTGTCAGTGGAAACCGACTTTATTTCTTTCCACAGGGATAAGGTAGTCCTTAGGACTAATAGGAAGTTTTTGCCTAAGGTGGTTTCAGATTTCCATCTTAATCAATCTATCTCCCTTCCAGTATTTTTCACTGATCACTCCTCTTCTGGTGAGAGGAGGTTGCACAGCCTGGATGTTAAGAGAGCTCTTAGTTACTATATAGAGCGTACCAAAGGTCACAGGTTCGAATCCCTCCAACTTTTCCTTACCTATGGTAAAGTTGGGAAAGGCAAACCTGCTACTAAGAGATCAATTGCCAGGTGGATTGTCTCTTGTATCCAATTTTATCAGAAACTGGGCAGAGCCCAGATTTGAGGGCTCATTCTACCAGGGGTACAGCAAAAGTCTCCTAGCTGCCAGAGACATCCCTATATTAGAGATTTGCCAGGCTGCTACTTGAAGCAGTGCGCACTTTACCAAGCATTACTCCTGGATGTCCAGGCCAGGAGAGATGTTTCGGCTTTGGCACAGCTGTTCTTCAGAGCCTATTCCTAAGTAGGTTCTGCCCTCCTCCATGGAGGTACTGCTGTATATTCTGTACTGTCATAATATAGCAAGACTTATGTTGTTTGAAGAAAAATTACTCACCTTAGTAATGTTGTTTCTTCTAATGGAGTCTTGCTATATTATGACCTCCCCCCCAACCTGCCCCTCTCAGAACCTCTACTTGGATGGGGTGCGGGCAACTTGGTGTGGGCACCTTTTTATGCCGTTAGCATTTTTGTCCCCTTTTGGGGCTTTGGGTGGGTGTGTGTGTGTGTGTGTGTGTTTTATTATACTTCTGTTTTATTCTCATATTATTAGAATTGTGTTAGTATTTCTGGTCCCCTGACTTGAGTCTTGGGTGTTGGGACCAGCAATGGTTGTTATTATTTAGGTAGCCATTTGGCTAGTGTAGGTTACAGCTTCCACACAGACCTTAGTGAGTTTGGCTCGTAAAGATCTGACAGTTCAGGTTTGAAATAACACAGATAGAGCTGCTTCTTAGAGCTCGTGGCCAAAATTCTATTTTGGAATGGTTTTAACCATTTCACCTCCGGAGCAGTTCTAGAGCTGGATCAAACTGCTACTGTCATAATATAGCAAGACTCCATTAGAAGAAACAACATTACTAAGGTGAGTAATTTTTTCTTTTTTACTTATTATTGTATGTATTGATAGAACAGATATTTACATAGTTTTGAGGCTGAATTTGCCATTTTGCCCAAATTGTTAGCATAGCCTTCCTGTTACCCCAACTCATGTGCTCGGTGCAGAAAATTTTCCATTCTCACCCCAGGGGTCCTTTAGAATCAGTAGCTATTGCAGTTAGCTTGCTAGATAGCACTGCCCCAGAAGTTGAATGTATGGTAATGAGTTTTATGAATTGGCCAATCCGATTGAAGCTAGGGTTGCGCTGAGCAGAAAGAGGGAAGGAGACTTCAGAATTTCTTTTCCGCTGGACTGAGCAACACTGCCTCTGAGGCGCTCTTTCCTGACAAGAAAGTCTTCTCTTGAAATTGGTAGCTATATTTTCTTGTTTCTTTAATTTTTTGGGTGTGCTGAGTAAATTCTTAGTTTTAGCGGATCCACAGTTCCTCACGGTTCCTTTTTTTCTTTATTTTTATAAGTTTTAATTAGCACGTCTGGTGTTTCCGCGGTTCCTTTTACTTTTATCATGGTTCCCTTTTTCACGTGGGAACCGATGGTTTTTCCATATATTTTACCTCATAAAAGTCATGGTTCTTTTCCGCGAGGGAACCAACCGTTAGCCTTTTCATTTAAATGGTTCAACATTCTATTCGAGGGTTTTCTGTAAATTGGGCATGTCAGAAACCCCTAAGAAAAGGACTGGACCCACAGGTTTTAAAAATTAAGCAGTCAAAGAATTTTGGCTAAAGCTGATACTCACGACCTGTGTTTGAAGTACTTGGGTCCAGACCATTACTGTGTTTTTTGCTCCAGATTTTGTTCAAAAACATTAAGAAACAGAGCTAAAAGGCTTTTAGAGAAATGGCAGAAGGGTCTTCATCTGGTATCAGACATAGACCCAAGGCTATCAATGAGGGGAGAGGCCTTTAAAGAATAAAAATAACCAAGGTGCTGCTGAAGCATCTTTAAAATCTAAGCCTGGTACAGGTGCTGATGAAGTGCCTTTGAAAACAAAGAACACAAAGCCTGGTACTGATGAAGTGCCTCTTAAAAACAAGGCTTCTAAAGGGGCTGATGAAGTTCCTAAATCAAAAAATTTAAAAGATGCTGATGAAGTCCTTGGTTCTAAGAGGAAGCCTGAATAGGTCACTGATAAAGTGGCTGCTAAAAAGATTTGTAAAGAAAAAAATACCACTGCACCTCCAGGCAGTGCTAAAGGGTGAGGCTGCAGTGGGAAAGAAACACAAAGATAAGTCTAAAAATATTGAACTTCAGGAGGGTGTCCCTCAAGATTTTCCAGAGGACCTTCCTTCTATGGAGGATCTAGCAAAAAGCCTGGCACCTTTATCAGACAATCCAGGGCTTGGGGGGCCCTTTTTTTGTGCTGCTGATTTTCCCAGGCAGATCCTTTCCTCTGCTCCCTCTGCTGCAGGGGCTGATGAGGGGGAGGATAATGATGATGATTTCTGCGATGCCACAGATGACATTTCGGAGGGTATGCCCCCAGAACTTGATGTGTCACCTGACCCCACTTTTGGGGCATCCCCTGACCAGGAGGATACCACCTCCCTGTTCTCTTTTTCTGCAGCACATGGTGGACACACTTTTTTTTTTTTTTTAACCTTTATGTTTATTATTTAATAAACAAACATACAGTTTGAGATTACTAGCACAGATATACTATACATTTTCATATAAGTGAGGGCACCAGTCCTCTTAATACACACAGCTACGCATCAGTGCTATAAGATGCATCATTAGGGGGCATCCTAGTTATTAATATATTCAAATGTAACCCCCCTGCAAATGGGGGTTCCCAAAAGACTTCCAGGAGCTTCTTGAATGCTCCAAGCCTGAATGGTGTTTGGCATTTAAGCCATTTATCAGTGAGTGTTTTTAGAACCTCTGGTACTGTCTCTTTAAGAGCTGTCTGCTTGCAGACATAATTAGTTTGTATGGGGGACTGTGCGTTTCTTTGATTGAGTACCACTCGAGCTGCTGCCAATTCACTCCATTTTTGCAGTCACTAGGAGTGCAAAGGGAACCTATCTGAAAGATGTAACTGTTTGCCAGAAACCATTTAGAGTAATAATGAAATTACAGTTTGTCTAACCTGCTTTCTTTGCAGTCAGAAATGTGTCTGCCGAGTTCCCCATTCTGGTTTTGAACTGCTGAACTGGACCAATCAGTGTGGGGTAAGCTAGCTCTAAAATGGTGCCTTGGACGAATCAGAACTTGGACTCATAATCTGAGCCAGCCACAAGAGGATTGTATGGGCAGTGACTCTGGGAGATGTAGTTTAGACTTGGCGCCTTTTGGACCAACAGGGCAGTCTATTGTGAGTGACAGCCAATCCAGTCAAGAACTGGGAGGAACTCAAAGGAAGTGCCGGTTTTGTCTGTTGGAGTTTCAGTTTAGCTCTGGCAGTGAAGGGAAAGGAACCTGTGCTCCTTCAGTGCACAGTTTTAGTCAAAAACATGTGTAAGGTCCAGAGTTCCGTCTGCAGCTTGTGTAACTGCTTGTTAGGACTGAATCCGTCCTGTGAAGAGAATCAAAGGATATCTGAAGAGTAGAAACCAGGCTCACCCTGTAGAAGACTGGAGAAATTGCTGATTTGCACTCGGTCTGTCAGGACTTGAATCTGCTGTGTGTTCTCCCAGGTATTGTGCAGTAATTGCGATCGGGATAGAGAAGCAGCCTGCCTGTTTGCCATATAAATGTGTGAGGAGTCTTGTGGAGCTCAAGAGTAGCCCTGCTGACACTGAAGGACCCTATCTTGTTTGGAGGTCGTGAGTACTAATTCAGGGTCGCTCCCTGTTTAATTGCCACATTAAATCCAAATGGAATCACTGTACTGCTGACTGTTTAAACTAATTTTCTTTTCTCTGTGTGAAAGGGGCCCTACCAGCTGCCACGGTTTGGACTAGCTACTAGGGCTTGGGTACCCAGGGACAGTAACTGGTAGGGATAGGCCTGTGCACAGAGCCATAGGTAGATGAGTAAAGTGATAAGCTAATTAACCTGATTTCCCTGTCCTTGTTATATCCCCTAAATAAATCAGAGCTGCTTGTTTCAGCAAAGTTATACTGCCTGAGGTATTTGTCTATGTTAAAGTATTGTACTGTGATTGTTGCACTGTATCTTATTTTACAGGAGGTCCCAGTGCCTGAACCAGCCCTGGGGTAAGTGTATACTGTGAAGGTAATTCTGATATATTGTGTGGGCCACTAGTGGGAAGAAAGGGGGGTTGCAGTGTCCCAGAGGGCTGTGACCAAGTAAGTTTAACTATTGCAAACCCTGACCTCTGGGTGGAGGCACCCGCCATTGGATCCAGGCCCCTCAACCTGTTAGTGGCAAATCAGGCAGGGGTAGTAGCCCCTGGGATAGCGCCATCTAGGGGTTACACAAAGAAAAAACATATGCCTGTGCAATGAGCCCAGGAGTTGCATGGTATGCGTAACACAGAGTCACTGTTAATGTCAGAGTTGTCCTTTCCTAATAGGAGGAGGAAAAAGAAATGAATACTATGCTAAACCACAGTTTTACTCACAATAGTGTGAGTTGGATTAAGTAGGTAGATGCAGCTGTAAAACTAAACATGCTAAATCTGGGTTAACTGAATTGCATATTCATTTTCAGCAACTAGCAAGAAAAACCAGGGTACAACTTTTGCAGCCTTTTTCAACATTTTTTGTTAAGAAAGGACTAATATTTAAGTTATAAAACTAAACATTCTAACAGAGAGGTCTGTAGAGAGACATATAACCATATTCCTAGTACATTCTAGTTAACCAAGAAGTAAGTCGAGCAAACTCGGTAAAACTTCTGAGGAACAGGAGAAAATCAGGGTGGGTGGCCACCAGGCACTGAAAATATTCCTTAAAGATTTTAAACTTGCATCAAAAAGTAGAAAGATGCCTGGCTAAAACACCCCCCCAGTACATTACCAGTCCATTGCTAACTTGGGGGACATCTTCATCCGACGAGTGTTCATCTGAATCAGTGATACGAACCCTGGAAACCGTATTCTCCTGAGCCCACTTCATAGCATCATTTGGGTTGGAAAATAAAAAGATCTTCCCCTTGTAGACTATTCTGAGTCTTGCTGGAAAAATCATACCATGAGGTATCAACGTCTCTCGAAGCAGGGCCCAAACACCATCAAACCCTTTCTCTTGTGCCTAGTAGCATAACTGATGTCCGGGTATAATGTGACTCACTGACCATCTTGCAGAAGGGGTCCTCTCCGTCGTGCCAGTGCTAACAGGGAATCGTGAGTGCCAGAACCATCTGTGACTGCTGCAATCGTTCACGGCCCTCAGAGTTGTCTGGTCTTTCTCGTTGGGCCACCCTATAGGCCTTCCGAAATAACTGAGCCTTCTCCACTGCCTCCTCACCTAGTTGCTGGCCAAACCAGTCTCGCAGGAATAGGAGCAAGTGATCGCCCTCTGAGCCCTTAGGTATTCCCAGTATGTGGATGTTAGGGGCGCGGATCTGGTTTTTGAGCATCTCTATCTGTGCTTTCCTGTATTATCGTGGAGACTACCCCATTGCCGCATTGGTCTGCTTTGATGTCTCTGCCGACACTGTCACCACATTCTCTACAGTGGTCTCCAAGTTGACTACTCTTGTAGTGAGCCCATCGAATTCATCGGAGAGGATGGCAACTGACTTGATTAGGTGACAAATCTTCACCCCTATAGACTGTAGGGTCACTTCACCTACTTCTTCAGGGATTTAGGTTTAGCTCCCAACCCCGATTGCTGATCTCGACGAGGATTCCCCATCTTATATCAGAGGGATTCTGCTGCAATTTATTATGTTTTCTATACCAATCGGCAGTAAAATTCAGTTCTAGTTTGACAAAGTTATATGATTTAGCTGCAGAGCTCTACAAACCAGCTGCCATCTTACTCTGGCTCCACAGCGCACCCCTTCCCCCCCAATGGTGGACACTCTTGACCTCCTCTCTCAAAAGTCCAGCCAGGATGAGGAGGAAGACCAGGACTACAGAGACATGAAAGGTCTTCCCCCTTCTAAAAAGTTAGTTCTCCCAATCTATAAACCTTTCAGGAAGAACACAATGAAGATTCTTCAGACCCCCACATCTGTGCCAGGGGTCAAGAAGACAGTTGATAAGAAATATCAATTTTCTAAATCTGACACAGAATTTCTGTTTGTTCACCCCACCCATGAGGGAGTGGTGTAACAAGCAGCATGTGACAAGGCTGGGGTTCCCCTCCTTCCCAGCCACCTGAAAAAGACTCTAAAAGGCTGGCTTTTATGACCAGGAGGACATATACCTCAGCCTTTCTTCTTCTTCTCGCCTCATATATGGCTTTATGGAACTCAGTCCTAACCACAGTTAAACGAGGCTCTGATTCTGTGGCTAAGGATTTGGTGGAAACTGCTAAGACAGCCTTGGAGGACACAAAGTACCAGTTCCACATGGCAGATTATAGTAATGATACAGCCTCAAATGTTATGGCCCAAGCCATTTCCCTGAGGCGCATGGCTTGGCTCAGAATAACAGATCTGTCACAGGATACTCTGTCCAAAGCCATGGACTTTCCCTGTGACAGAAATGTACTATTTCATTACAGAACTGAGTATATGAAAAAGGTTGAATATAAAGCAACCTGTCAGACCAACACTTCCAAGCCGAAACCCTCTGCTGCCCAAAAGTCTCAGCACAGGGGTAAAAGAGGCAGGGGATACTTCCTTAGACCCTGTTACTCCCTTCCTCCTCAGTTTGACCTCTCACAGTTCACAGATTACTTCAGAGGAAGAGGCAGGAGGAGTCTGAGAAGACCTACCTCTACCCCTGCTCATGCCACCCAGCAAAAGCCCTGACTCCTCAGTCCAGGTCACCTCCCCTCTGTCCGTAGGGGGTGGGGCAGTCTCTCCCACTACCTTCAGTCCTGTACCCTTACTGCAACAGACAGGTGTGTCCTAGAGGTAGTGGAAAAGGGCCAGTCCCTTCAGTTCAGAAAGATGCCAGCCCTCAAGAGAATCCAGCTTTCCAAACCTCTAACTCCAACACAGAGGATTCTGTTCCAAACGTCTAACTCCAACAGAGAGGGTTTGGTTGGAGACGGAGATAAAACATCTTTTGGAAGTAAGAGTAATGGAGAGAGTGCCTACCCATCAAAGGGTCAAAGGACTCTACTCCAGATACTTCCTGACTTAAAAAAAAAACTGGGAGTGGCGGCCTATTTTAGATCTCAGATACCTAAACAGGCACCTTCTGAAACCCAAATTCGAGACGGTCACCCTAAAGATGGTGATTCAGTCTTTGCAGAAGGAAGACTGGCTAGCCTCCCTAGACCTCAAAGACGCATACTTTCATATCCCCATCAGGTTGTCCCACAGGAAATTTTTAAGGTTAACGCTTCCTTCAGGACACTACCAGTTTGTAGCCATGCCCTTTGGCCTGACATCTGCACCAAGAGTGTTAATAAAATGCCTGGCGGTGGTGGCGGCTCACTTAAGAAGGAAGGGGATATCAATCTACCCTTGCTTGGACGAGTGGCTGATGATGGCAAAAACCCGTCTTCTTCTGGAAGAGGCCCTCTCCCTAACAAGAGACACGCTGCACTCCTTGGGATTCCTTATAAACCAAAAGAAATCCCACTTGGAGATAGCTCCGCTCCTTGCCTTCATAGGAGCGCAGTTGGACATGCTGCACAGCAGACCCTTTCTTCCTGTGGAAAGGATTCAAAACTTTGTCAGTGGCAAATTCTTTTGTCCTGGGCCAGCCAGACACTTCCTACATCTCCTGGGTCACATGGCATTTATGACAGCTATGGTCCCAAGAGTTCAGGATGAGGGACATTCAGCAGTACCCAAGGTCTCACTAGTCCCAAAGCAAAAGTTCCCTGTCCAAACTAGTCCCTGTCACAAAAAAGTTCCTTCAGTTTTTGGACTGGTGGAAGGACGCTGCCAACCTATAAATAGGAGTTTCTTTTCAGGTACCCTCCCCTTCAAGAATCATTACCACAGATGCTTCTCTACTTGGATGGGGACCTCACATGGACTGCTCTTCTATCAGTGGCTCTTGGACTCCACAGGAGTCACAGGCTCATATCAATTTGCTGGAACTTGGGGCCATTTTTCTGGCTCTCAAAGCATTCACTTCAGAGATATAAAGAGACATACAGTCCAAATCAGAACAGACAACACCACTGCCGTGTTTTACATAAACAAGCAGGGAGAGCACAAGGTCCAGCATCTTGTGCCTGGAAGTCATGAGGATTTGGGGCCTAGCCTATTCCCTGAGAGTCAGTCTGTCAGCCATACATCTCCCAGGCAAAGACAACACTCTGGCGGATGTCCTCAGTTGCATCAACCAGGGACACAGCGAATGGTGTCTGAACAAATGGGTGTTGGCCACAGTGTTCAGAAGGTGGGGCACACCAGAAGTGGATCTGTTTGCCTCCCACCTGAACCACCAGCTTCTCCTGTTCTGCTGCAGACCTCCAGCACTAGTAACTCTTCCAACAGATGCCTTGGCTCTGGATTGGACAGGAAAGTTCCTTTATGCCTTTCCTCTGATTTTCAGAACATTGTTAAAGCTAAGTAATTAGCCTGCAACAATGATCCTGGTGGCACCAGATTGGCCAAGGCAGGCATGGTATCCTCCACTGATGTCCTTGTCCTGCAGCAAACCTATTTGTCTCCCTCTCAGTCACTCCCTCCTGTCTCTCCCCCAGACAGTGGTGACCTACTCAGATCTGAAACATCTTCACCTCAAAGCATGGCTCTTGAGGAGTTAATTTCTGGACACTCAGTACTCTGAGCAAGTTCTTAAGATTCTGAGGATGTCCAAAAAGCCTAGTACAAAAACATGAGACATCCAGTCCCATCTCAGGACACACTGGTGTCAGAGAAGAGATCCTCTCTCAAAGCTGATCCCAGTAACAGAAACCTTGTTACAGGCACTTCAGTGGTGGAAAAAGGAAACCAATCTAAGAGATGGGGTTCCCTTTCAGCAGGAGTCCCCATCAGTTGTCCTTACAACAGATGCATCTCTACTGGGGTGGGGTGCCCACTTTGGGGACCACACAACCCAGGGTACTTGGTCAAGTGCAGAGTCACTCCAGCACATAAACCTGCTGGAACTGAAAGCAGTGTTTCTGGCACTAAAGGCCTTCACAGCATTAGTACAGGGAAAGGTGGTACAAGTGAGGAAGGACAATACCACCACAGTGTACTACATGAGATGTGGAAAGGGAACTGAGGAGTAAACTTGATGGGAAGGATGGAGTAGAAGGCTGTTTCTTGAAAATAGGAGCAGACATCTTAGCCCCTATGGTAACTCGCCTCTTTAGCTGGAGCCTGTGTGAGTCAATAGTCCCAGATATATGGAAAGTACAGTCCCCTCAAATTACAGGGTAATAGCCTTAATTCCCATATTATCTGAAGTATTTGAAAAATAAATTCATTGCCAGGTCTATCATTATTTGGAGCAGAATAAATTAACAGAATTCCATCACGGGTTTAGAGTGGGGGGGAGATTCATGGACACCACCCTAGTCGACTTTCTTAGCCTGATGTCAGCTTCTTTGAACCATGGTATGAGCACTGGGGTGGTGTTCGTGGACCTGAGCAAAGCTTTTGACCTGGTGGAACACCATGGTATGTTGGAGAGACTACATGACATAGGGGTACACGAAGAACCATTATATTGGTTCAAATCATATCTTTCAAAACCGTAAGCAGCGTGTATCATGTGGGTCTGCTGTTTTGGATTTGACTGAGGTAAATAGGAGTTCAACAGGGCTCGATTCTGGGCCCTTTAATGTTTAACATTTATGTAAACAACTTACCAACAAAAATAGAAAATAGTGGAATTTGACTATATGCTGATGACACAGTACCGGTAGCATCAGCAGATAGTCATACACTTCTAGAACAGAAACTCCAGAAAGACATGATGAAGAGGAGGAGTTGTTGTTGTTGTAGTAGTAGTAGTAGTTGTTGTTGTTGTAGTTGTTGTAGTTGTTGTAGTTGTTGTAGTTGTTGTAGTAGTTGTTCCGGGTCTCAGGCTTATTTAATAGTAAAAAAACACAAAGCATGATGTTCTCTGTTGGAATTTCTTTAAAAAACAAACAAACTGAATTACGACTCCTGCTAGTGGATGGAACACCCATAAATAATGTTGAAAACTATAACTATTTAAGGGTCTGGACTGACCAAAGGTTGATTTATACTGATCATATAAACCAGCAAGTTGGGAGAGTTAGCCAGAGGTTGGATGCTCTGAGAAGAGTCTCTGGGTGTTTGGTTATGGAAGTAAGAGAGAAGGTAGTGAGACGGTTGCTGACTCCAATATTGGAATATGGATCATTGTTGTATATGAATTCAACTAAGAAATCACTAAACAAGATAAATTAAATGAAATTTATAACAAAGAGTAAACATGGTACCCATCATTGTGACATGTATAGTAATTTAAACTGGCTTCAACCAGAGACAGAAAGATTGTACCTGTGGTTAATTTGGTGTCACAGATTGATTCATACTAAAGAAACTCATCCGTTAACTGAGTATATAATAGTAGAACCTCTAAGTAAAAGAATAATGAAATTGAGGAAATCAAACATACCAATGTTAAGATCCCAGAACAGATTAGGGGATTCCATACTGCAAAATAGCCTAGCAAGGTATTGGAATAAACTATCACCAGAGCTAAATTTATTGGAAAGACCCTATAATTTCAGGACTGCTTTGTATAAGTATTTGACATCAAAATGCATGTGTTTTAGATAAATTGGACAGTCTTAAAATAGGCATATTCAAGTTTTGTTAAAGGAAATTAGATGCTTATTTGTTATTATTATGTAACTATGTTGCATGTTTTGTATGTCACAAGCCACAGGACATTGCTGTAAATGGGGGTTACACCCTAATCAATTTGTATCCTGTATAAAAATAAATTTTATCATCATAAACCAGCAGGGAGATACAAGGTCAAGTCCTCTGTGCACAGAAGCTATGACAGTCTCGAGCCTGGCATACTCTCTGGGAGTTTCCCTACAGGCAGTCCATCTGGCAGGGAAAGACCATACCCTTGCAGATGCTCTGAGTCCAAATCAACCAGGCCCATCATGAATGGACACTGAACAGGCAAGGGGTGGAGTGATTTTCAGGAGGTGGGGCACCCCAGAGGTAGACTTGTTGGCGTCCCACCAGAACCACTGCCTGCCACAATACTGTTGCAGACCACCAGATCGGGGAACAGTCCCCCTGGATGTTCTAGCTTTGAACTGGTCAGGGAAGCACCTGTATGGTTTTCCTCACTTCCCTCTGGTGTACAGGGTATTGCTCAACTCCAGTCCCAGTTAGCATCGATCTTGATAGCACCAGACTGGGCTAGGCAGCTATGGTACTCTCTGCTGCTCTCCATGTCTGTGGCCGAGCCAATACACCTTCCTCGGAGGCACAATCTGCTAACCTCCAACCAGGGGAAGCTCTTGTACCTGAACCTCAGGTTACTCTGACTCATGGCATGGCTCTTCAGGACCTAGAATATGCAGGCTTGCATCTTTCTGAAAGTGTCTTGGACATTTTAAGGGGTTACAGGAAGCCGTCCACTAAGAAAACCTACAGTTCAAAATGGAAAAGGTTTTCTATTTGGTGTTCAACCAGGGAACTGGTACCAGCACATACTGGGGTCCCAGCTGTGCTTGACTATCTTACTTACTTACAATCTCTGGGCTTGCAGTCCAGCACCCTCAAGGTCCACCTGGCTGCAGCATCTGCTTACATATCAGCTGGACAGAATGTTTCTATGGCTTCAGATCCTATCTTCAAAAGCTTCTTTAAGGGCCTGGCCCATTTGCACCCCCTCACAGGGAACTGGTGCCAGCATGGGACCTGAATATGTGCATAGCTAAGCTCATGGGGCCCTCCTTTGAGCCCATGTCTTCGGCTCATTTGAAATATGTCTCATTCCACAGGGAAAAGGTGGTCCTGAGAACGAACAGGAGATTTCTCCCTAAAGTGGTTTCTGATTTCCACTTGAACTAAACCATTATCCTTACCTGTCTTTTTCACTGAGCACTCTGTCTGGTGAAAGGAGACTTCACAGTCTGGATGTCAGGAGAGCTCTTGGCTACAATCTGACAGCCACTAAGAACCTTAGGCAGGACAGAAAACAGCTGCTCCTGACTTAGGGGGATGTGGGAAAGGGTAACCCAGCATTGAAAAGGTCCATCTCTCGCTGGATAGTACAGTGTATCCAGTTTTGTTACATTAAGGCTGGAAAGGAACCCCCAACAGGATTGAGGGCCCATTCTACAAGAGGCACAGCTGCCAGGGATGTTCCATTAGTGAACATCCGTAAAGCAGCCACCTGGAAACCAGTACACACCTTTACAAAACATTACAGTCTGGACATCCAGTCCAGGGGTGATGCCAGGTTTGGCACAGCAGTCCTGCAGAGTCTGTTTCCAGGGTAGGTTCTGTGCCCACCTCCAAAGGTACTGCTTCTTAGTCTGCAAGAGTTATGAATACCTGAGTATTACTGGGGTTAGAAGAAAAAAATTACTCACTGTAGTAATGTTGTTTCTTCCCAGTGATACTCTGGTATTCAGAACCCCTGACCCTGCCTCCCCTTCTAGAACCAGTAGCCTCTGCACTCCTAAATACTGTGTGCTCAGGGGTATGAGTGTCACTTCTGGCATTGTTTTTCTAACTATGTTCACAGTGGTACCCCCCCTTTTTCAGGTGATTCTGACATTTTTGGGGTACTGCTTAATGTTTTACCCTCCAGTTGGAGGGTTTATTTGGGTGTTAAGGGTGTGATTATTATTATTATTATTTAATATGCTTAGTGCTTGTGGGGCCTATCTTTCCAGGCATCCAGGAAATGTGAGGGGTTTAGAACTAAGGCAGTTAATTCAAGGCAGCATTTGAAAAATTGGCACATGCAAGGAATTCCATCATTTGCATGTGTTCCATTCTCTCTGGGCAGTTTTGTCTTAAAGGTCACTGCAAGAGTTCTGAATACCTGAGCATCACTGGGAAGAAACAACATTACCATGGTGAGTAATTGTTTCTTCCTGCCTAAGGTAGTCTGAGTTCCACCTCAATCAGTCTATCACTTTACCTGTGTTTTTTCACTGAGAAATCCACCCCAGGGGAGCAGAAGCTCCACAGTCCGGATGTCAAAAGGGCCCTGCTTTACTGCTTGGAACACACCAAGCAGTTCAGGAAGTCATCCACACAGCTGTTCCTCACCTCTGGGGAAATAGGTAGAGGAAAGCCAGCCACTAAGAGAACTATCTCTCATTGGATAGTCTCCTGCATTCACTTCTGCTATGACAAGGCTGGTAAGCAGCCCCCTGAGGGCCTCGGGGCCCACTCTACCAGGGGCACTGCTACCTCTCTGGTGGCTGCTAGGGTCACACCCCTTCTGGATGTCTGTAGAGCAGCAACTTGGAAGACTGTGCACACTTTCACCAATCATTATTGCTTCGATGTGCAGTCTAGATCTGATGCCAGGTTTGGCAAGGTGGTGCTGTAGAGCCTTTTTCCTAAATAGGTTCTCAGCCCACCTCCCAACTGTACTGCTTTATAGTCTGCAACAGTTGCTGATGCTAAAGGACCCCTGGGGTGAGAAGAAAAAAATACTTACCGTAGTAATCTTCTTTCTTCCAAGGTGTCCTTTAGCATCAATAAGCTCCCACCCTTCCTCCTCAGATAATCTTCAGAAGAAGGCTCTGACTTTGCCTTAATTTTTTTCAGTATGCTAAACAGATTATATTTTGAGCGCAGTTTTATGGTTATATTCTGGTTCTGGTTGTTGTATGTATTTCTAAATCCTGTTGGTTCTTTCCAGTGGGGCATTTGCCCATTCTACCTTTGAGAAAATTCTGAAGCCTCCCTTCCCTTTCTCTGCTCAGCACAACCCCTAGCTTCAATCTGATTGGCTAATTCATAAAACTCATTACCGTACATTCCACCTTTGGGGCAGTGCTATCTAGCCAGCTAACTGCAATAGTTACTGATGCTAAATGACACCTTGGAAGAAAAAAGATTACTACGGTAATTTTTTTCATCCTCATCAAAGCGTAATTGTGTGCAGCTGCAATAGCATTCCACGCCACAGATGCAAAAACACATTTTGGCCATGATTCAAAAAATGACAACTGCGACATAAATGATGTGGGGGTAATAAGAAGGCTATTTTAAATATCTGGGTCAAAATATTTAAAAATTCCAAAGTTACGAGGGTGAGTAGAGAAATTGCAACAAATGGTCATAACTTTGCGGGGGGGGGGGTGCCACTAGACACCAGGGAAAGCAAAAAAAATAAAAAATACGGGGAACAGCCAGCTTACAAGTGGCAGTCATTCAAAAGTATACCGGTACCGCGCAACAGGCATCAATGCGCGGTAGCGGTATACAGGTACTGCATTTGCGCAATGCTCAGTATACCGTGCTACCAGTGAACTTTTGCGCGATTACCGCTGTATATGATTAGCAACCATTGCTAATCAAGCTGGCAATTGACTAGCATTTCCCGATTCTTGAGTCGCAAATTGCGATGCGAACCCACTTATTTTATCCCTTGTGTGAGTAGGATGTTGGGCTGTATCAGTAGGGGTGTTAATAGCAGAAGGGAGGAGAAGGTAATACTTCCCTATATAGATCATTATTGAGGCTGCACCTGGAGTACTGTGACTAGTCCTGGAGTCCTCCCCCTCAGGAAGGATAGAGCTAGGCTGAAGATGATGCAGTGCAGGGTAACAAAAATGATTCGGGGCCAACAGGGCAGGTCCTGTGAGGAGCACCTCAAGGCACTGAAGATGTACTCACTGGAGACCAGAAGGGAGAGATGATGAAGAACTTCAAGTTCCTTAAAGGAATTAATAAGGTGAACTGCAGGGAAATATTTAGCTTGAATACTAGTTCATGGTCACGTGGACTCGAGTGGAAACTGACAGGAGGGAGGCTCAGAAGGGACATGAAGGAAGTATTGTTTTACAGAAAGGTTGGTGGAGCCGTGCAGCAGTCTGCCTGCTGAAGTGGTGAGTGCTACAACTGTTGGTGGGGTGAAGCACAGATGGGACAGAATGAAGGGTATAGTGGTTGCTTGGGCGGCAGAAGCTTGGAGAATTGGGGGGGGGGCTAAGACCCTGGAGGTTAAGTATGTCCCAGGGCTAAATAGGGAACTCTGGCAGACTGGATGGACTGTTGGTCTTTTTCTGCTGTCACTGTCTGTGTTTCTGTGTAAAATGGTTTAAAGCATTTTTAAAATCCTGTTGTTTTAACCAACATGTTATAACAGCATTCTTAATGATATCCCGGCTGTAGCAAAAGTAAAAGAAACTGAGATTGGGTGATGCTAGTGGTTGTTCCACTAAAGAAGAAACCCTTCTTTTAGTTTTGCTATGTTCCCTTCCCTTTCTGTAATCCCTTCCCGTGGTTGCTCCTGAAAATGAACCTTGACTCTTTGCGCCTTTTCAGATGAATACGTTTTAAATAAATGGTTCTTTAATAATGCAAGGCCTGCTTAGATTACTTTTTTTGTTTGGATTTATCAGCTAGAAAATTATGGGATGCCTTTTAGTAGAACGGAAGACGGGAAGATCTACCAGCGTGCGTTTGGGGGCCAGAGTCTTCAGTTTGGGAAGGGTGGCCAAGCTCATCGATGCTGCTGTGTGGCTGACCGGACCGGTCACTCTTTACTGCACACGCTCTATGGCAGGGTAAGATATTGTATTCTGTTTCTGTCAGCTATAGTGTTTTCATCTGCTTCACACTTGAGCAGAAAATCCTCACTCCTGTGCCATGAAATGTTTAGGTAGATTCCGAGCTAATCTTTGCACTTGTCCTGACTGCATGGCCTCTGTATTCCTACTGTCAGATCTTTTTCTCAGCAGGAAAGAGCTGCACGCACCAGACTTCCTCTGCAAAAAATAAATAAATAAACGTGGTATCGTGAGTAAGTGGGTGTAAACAGAAAGTCATCCATGCGGACATATTCACCTCAGCTGTGTACTGTAAATGTACTGGTATATTGTAATATGTGTTGTTTTTTTCCTTGGTTTAAAGGAACAGTGTTTTAAACTAAAATGTGTCTTTGTGTTCTGATTTGGCTTTAGAAACTAAGAAAAACTTGCATGTTCTTTTGGTTCCAACCATGGTGTTGTATTGTTTAACCTTTTTCTGCTTTTCTCTGTTTATAACTTTAGAAGTTGAGAAGATATTTAAATTGGTTTTTTATTTGTGGCTTCAGCTGGGCGTTCGGCTTTGTCAGAGAACCAAAAGAAAAGGTTCGGAACAGCAGGTGATAAAAAGTGTCACGAAAAGTGTTACTAATACTGATGGGCACAGATGTTCTTAGTGTAGGTACAAGACTGAACTGTGCACTGTTTGGTCTGAAGACAGAAGTACCGGGAAAAATAAGAAGCACTTTTTCTAACCCCAGGAGTCCGTCAGTTCATATTCACAGTATTCAGTTATTCCCCTGGAGTGAGCAGCTCCAGAGCTTTGGTATTTGCTATGCTAATTATGGAACTTTAGAGTGAAGTTCAAACTCTGCTGTGTGTTGTCACCCTCCACCCTGCTTTCTAACGCCCAACTTCTCTTTCCACTCTAGAGAGCAGGCGCCCCAAAGTAGTCATCTCATTTCGGGCTGGTTTGTGGTTTATTTTATTTAAATATTTCATCCAGTTTCTCTAACTCTGCAATCTTCTTTGAGGATAGCTCCTCCATTAGGTCACACCTTTGGAACTGTAGCTGTCAGGCACCAGGACCACACGGAACCTTTTGCTAGTCAGGAGCTGCCCTCAGTGACGTCATTATGTGCGGGTTCCATCACTCATCACTCATCACTTTTTTCCCCCACTGTCTTTCATCCTTATGGGACCTGCTGAAGGAAATGCTGTCAGCCAGCTCCTTTACAGATCCTCACCATGGATACCTCCAGCTCCAACTGGAGTGCACATCTTGGCCCTTATCTGATGCAGGAGTCGTGGACCGAGGTGGAGGCCAAGTTACACATAAATGTCCTGGAGATGTGAACTATCCTGTACAGTGTTCAGGCATCTCAGAAGCCTCTGAGCTCAGGTCCTTTTAGTACAGACGGTCAGCACCAGTGTGATGCATTACATCAACAGAACAGGAGGTGCTCACCCCTATCTCCTATGCAGGGAAGCAATGAGTGTGTGGTAATGGGCTCTGTCCCATGGCCTGCAGCTGTCTATCGTGCATCTCCCAGGTCTCTAAAATATTTTGGCAGACAGGCTAAGCATGTCACAGTCCAAGATGCACAAATGGGAACTGCTGACTTCCATGGTGCATGATCTTTTAGCAAGAGGGATTGTCCAGAGTCGGACTCTTTTTTTTTTTTTTTTTTATCCCCACACAGCACAAAACTGCTGCATTTCTGCTCAGTTGCTCCAGGGACTAGAGGATTGTCCCCCCTTTTGGAAAAGGACAGTCCTATATGCATTTCCCCCAGTTTCCACTCCAGCAGATGGCGGTGGAGCCTCTCGTGCCCCCACCTCTGTGTAGGTGGTCTGTATCGCAGAACAAGGGGTTCCTGGTCCATCTGGACCTGAAGATCTTATTTCGAGAGGGCTCTTACAGTAGGTACTCACATATAGGACTAAGCTGCCAGGCGTTAGGACCACATGGAAAAATTCTGGCTAGCAGTGTCTGGCGGGGGACCACCCCCCTTCCACCAACGTCACGTGACTGACATCAGCATGACTTTATATAAGGAGTGATCCCCATGCCTGCCTTCCAGTTCTTTCCTGCCATCGACCTACGCATGTTGGACCTCGGGAAGAACACTGCTACTGTCGGCGCCATCTTTGGATGAGTATATTTTCATACACCTTAGTGCCCCGATAATGTAATCTAAAATTCTGGAACAGTATGGGAAAAGATTTATTCTTCTTCCACCTTGGGAATCGGGGCACTAAACTATGTTGCCCACATGGGAGACTACCAAAAATCTGTCCTAGGTCAGTTGGAGTCCAAGGTAGACTCCCTTCAGGATTCTGCTTTAAAAGAAGAGATGGCAGATCTAGTGAGGTTGGCTAGATCTGCATGCCGACACATGTTACGAGCCACCTATGATGCAGTGGATGCTGCAGGTAGGGGCTCTGCTTCAGCCATTAGTCTGATACGTCACGAGTGGCTTCGGATCTCAGCCCTGACACCCAAGGTCCAGACGGCTGTATAGGATGCTCCCTTTAGAGGGTCTGTCCTTTTTGGCAGAGACATCAAGGACATAATTACTGACCTCCAAGATAAGGGCAAGGCCTTGGGTTCTGTACAGTTCATGTACAAACCTCCGCAGAAACCAAAACAGCCATTTCAGAGACAGCAACATCGCCAACAAAGACAGAATCAGAACCAACATCAAAACAAACGTCTGGCAACATCGGCTGCTAGAGCGCCCCCACCCCCCCGGCTAAGTCCCACAAAGCCTTGGGAGCTGCAGCCTCTGCCTTGCCCTCCGCCTCCTGACTCCCTAGCCCTCCCACCTTCAGTGGTCTGCACCCCAGAGGAGCCGGTAGGGGGGAGGTTCTTCTACCACCTACCAGAGTGGGAGAAAATAACAGACTCATGGGTGTTTCAACTGGTGGCAAAAGGCCACGCAGTAGAATTCATAGACAGACCGCCAACAAGATCTCTGGGTCATTCATTTTACCCACCCCACCACTTACCCTTGGTAAGAGAAGAAATCGCATCCATGCTGGCAAAAGCAGCAATAGAAACCGTTCCCATAAAACATCAAGGGAAAGGTTACTACTCATTTCTTCCTGGTTCCCAAGAAGACAGGCGACCTCAGACCAATTTTAGATCTGAGCTCTCTAAACCTCTTCATTCAATACAAGAGATTCAGAATGCTGTTTCTTCCCAGCCTACTTCCTCTCTTACAGAAGGGTCAGTGGCTTTGCTCCCTGGATATGCAGGATGAATACTTGCACATCCCGATCTGTCCACCACACCACAAATTCCTCCATTTTGTTTTCAGGGGGAGCATTTCCAATTCAAAGCCCTACCCTTTGGCCTTTCTTCAGCCCCCAGAGTGTTCTCAAAATACCTAGTGGTAGTGGCAGCCTTCCTGTGCAGGCAGGGGGTCCAAGTTTTTCCATACCTGGGCGATTGGCTGATCTTGGCCTCAGCCAAGGAGACCCTAGCTAAGTCTCTGCATCTTACCCTGGACACTTTCCATCGGGTGGGCGTAACGGTCAACTATGCCAAATCCCACCTGGTCCCTACCCAACAGCTGCAATTTATTGGGGCAGTTTTGGACACAGTACAGGGCAAGACTTTCCTGCCGCAAGATAGGATAGTTGCACTGCAGCACCAGGCACACATGGTGGCCTCCCAGAAGGTTTCAGCCAGAGCGATTTTTCAACAGCTAGGGCTAATGGCGTCGGCCATCCCTTCGGTCTCCTTAGCCAGACTACACATGAGGTTCTCCCAGTGGATCCTCAGAGTGCAATGGGACCAGAGATCAGACTATCTAGACCACGAGACCCTAGTTTGGGATCCGATGGCGCACAATCTCTCGTGGTGGCTAAAGCAGGACAACCTCTCCAAGGGGGTTCCGTTTCGATCAGGCAATCCTTCACAAACCCTAATGACTGATGCTTCGGGCCTGGGTTGGGGAGCACACCTGGGACCTCACAAGACGCAAGATCTTTGGTCCCATGTCGAACTGTCTCTTAATATTAACATACTCGAGATGAGAGCAGTGTTGTGTGCGCTCGAAGCCTTTCAACATCTCATTCATCCAGGTCATCTTATGATTCAGACAGATGTGTGTAGTCTGGTACATAAACAAACAAGGTGGGAACCCGCTCTTATCCCCTTTGCTGGGAAGCAATGAGAGTGTGGTACTGGGCAGCCAACCACAATATACATTTGACTGCAGTCCATGTGCCAGGTGTCCAGAACATCCTGGCAGATGCACTCAGCCACACGCAAGCCAGAGCACATGAGTGGGAGCTCAGTCGGTGGTAAACAACATCTTCAGAAGGTGGGGAAGGCCTCAAATAGATCTGTTCACCTCCCTGCTCAACGCAAAACTACTAACTTTCTGCTCGCTTGCTTGAGGGCGTGGTGTTTCCTGGTGAGACGCTCTGCCTTTTTGCTGGAGAGGGAGGTTCGTGTACGCCTTCCCTCCACTCCCATTGATTCAGAGAGTACTAATGAAACTTCAGGCAGAAGAGCACGAATGATCCTCATTGCTTCCTTCTGGCTGAGACAAATTTGGTTCTCTCTACTGCAACAACTGTCCGTGGAACTTCCCTTTCCACTGCTGATTTTCTCAAGATCTCTTTACACAGGAACAGGGGACCCTGGTCCATCCAGGTCTCAAGTCCCTTCATCTACACGCATGGCTCCTACTGACATAGCTGCTGCTCATTTTGGGGTCCCCTTGAGGGTAGCACAAATTCTGGTGGAGACCAGGAAGCCCTTCACCAGAGCTACATATTCCATGAAATGGAAATGGTTTTCCATCTGGGCAGATTCGAAAAGGATAGAACCTTTCTCCTGTTCTGTCACGAAGGTCTTAGATTACATGCTACACCTCTATGATTTGATTCTTAGCTATTCGATTCTAAAGGTCCACTTTTCGGCCATTTCTGTCTATCACATTCCGATAGGTCAAAAGCCCAATTGGAAGTATCCAAAATTTTCCTGAAAGGGATTCTCCATCTGAAATCACCAATAAGGAGCCCTGCTCCTCATTGGGATCTGAATTTCATTCTTGAAAAACTCACTCTGCCACCTTTTGAGCCAGCAGCGAGTTCGGACGTGCGCTGCTTTTCCTAGTGGCCATCACTTCAGTTTGAAGAATTCCCGAGCTTCAGGCTTTGATGTGTAAGGTACCTTACCTGATTTTTTTTTTTCACAGAGACTAGGTGGCTTTGCATACCAATCCTAAAATCTTTCTTCGAGAGGGTTCCTGCAGTAGGTCTTCACATATAGGACTGCACCCCCTGGCGTCAGGACTGCACGGCAAACTTGTAGCTAGCAATCGTCGGTGGGGACCATCCCTCTTGTCAGGTGATGCAACGTCAGCGTAACTGTAAAAGGGACTGTCCCCCGCCCACCAGTTCTTTCCTGCCATTGCTCAGGTTGTTCGACAAACATGGTAGAACATTCAGTCGCCCACCATTTTAAGCATATTTTCAGTGATTTCTTCAAAGCTCTCGGATATTTCTGTCCATCACCCGTTACGGTGTATGTCGTCTAGTCGGACCAGAAAAAAATGCTCCAAGTGCAGCACACAGATCCTGCATGGGGATGATCACTCTCTGTGCATCCTCTTCCTGGGGCCTAGGCACAACTCTGCTGAATGTACCATCTGCCAGGGCTTCAACCAGGCCACACGTACCCATCGCAAGAGGACCCTCGAAGCCCATCTGCTAACCCAGAGGCTGGCTTCCATGGAAAAGGAGCTTCAGGAGCTGAGAGAAAGATTGTTGTCGCTGACCCCGGAGAAGAAAAAGGTCAGAGAGACACCGGGAGCGGAGCTGTTCTCCTCAGGGGAAGACCAGCCAGACAACAGACGCGCCGACCAGGGTGGGCCCTCCACCTCAGTGAGTACCCAACCTGTAGGGTATTCGTCTACTCTGGCGGACCGGATGCCCCCCCCCCCCAACCGAGGTGAGCAGGCAATCAAGGGTTGCCTCTTTGGAGGTTTCTGTTAGGTCTCCTGGTCTGAGCACCGCTGATGAGTCTCCCTCCAGCTCCACTGCCGGGCGCCCAGCCCAGGCCGATCAGCCTGACCTGGGTACTTCTACCCTGGTTAGCCTAGCTGCGTCCAGTAAGCCAGTTGATGGCACCTCCGACGACCGCATGGATGCCTCTACTCTCCCGTCGAGCTCTCTTGTGGCCTCTGACGCCGGGACGAGTGTGCTCGCAGGTACACCTTCATCCCCACGGGTTCTTACCCCCAGGGATTTGCCACTGGTACCCGATCTTTGTGTCTCTCCAGTTGGATACCCTACCTAACCTGTCGTTGGGGGACTTGCCTGACCTCCCCTCTCCACAGGTTCCATTCCACTGCCAGATTCTCTCCTTACTGCGTATCCCTTGCTAGACCTTCACGGGCAAGGCATGGACCCTCCTGCCACGGGATCTTCGGGCCCTCTGCCTACCCAGTCGCCAGTCCTGCTTCCCAGCGGGCCCTCGGCGTCTCCTCCTGCAGATCCAGCGGGTGATCTTCTAGGGGAATCCCCATGTCCCCCAATACCCGCCGCCGGGAGGTCCGTCTCCGGGTTACATCCCACCAATGCCGAGTTATCCCATGCCGGGCTACCCGATGCCAGGATACCCTACACCAGGCTACCAGGGTCAGACCGTTTATCATATCCTTATTGGTACCAGACCCCAGCTACCACCCCTCTTCACAGGGTACCCGGGTTACCAGCCCCCACCTCCACCTCTACCACCACTGCAGCATGATCACAAATCCATCCCTGCATGGTGGAAGGATGCGAAAACTCAGTTTCTTTTAGAGCTGGGTCAGCCTCCGGTCACACTCTGGGCCACGTCTCCTGTCAGGGTGCCCCTTCCTAGTCATGTACCCTCTAGCCAGGTTTCTGACAGGGACTCTGGTGCTTTGCCCCCAAAGAGTCTCAGACCCCAGGACCAAGTTCTTGATTTGCCCAGCAGGCCGGAATCTTCGGAGTCTGATGAGGACTCTGATTTAGACCAGTCCGAGCCTCACTTCCCAGTCGAGCATCAACCTAAGGAGTCCCTGAAGTCTCCCCCTGAGGATCCCTCGTTTGGGGAGCTACTTAGAATAATATGAAAATCTTGTGAATGGACCTCCAAGGAGCTGGACCCCCAATGCAAGAGACTTGCAGAGCACCTGGACCTGGTTGGTGTGGATCCCCTTCCCATTCCCTCTGGGATGGGACCACATGAAGACCTCGTGTCCACTATTTGTCAACAGCCTTCTTCCATTCCGGCTATGTCACGTAAAGTGGATCGAACTTATTTTCCCCCGGAAGGGGTCTCGTTTGACCACTCAACCCAAGGCTGACTTCCTGGTCATTACGGGTGCCTATGACAGATCAGCCCAACCTAAACACCTTTAGTGCCTCTCTGCCAGATAAGGACTCCAAAGAGCTGGACCAGTACGGTAGAAAAATCTACGCCTTATCCATCTGTGCCAGCAGGTCCCTGAACTATGTTGCACACATGGTGACCTTTCAGAAGTCCTCCTTAGCAGAGTTGGAGAAAGATCTTCAGGAGATTCCTGACGAACCGCTCAGGAATAAACTCCTGGAAAAAGTCAGGATGAACAAGTCATCCTGTTGCCATGCCCTCTGCGCCACATATGATTCTGTCGATTCTGTGGCTCGGGGAGTGGCCACTGGGATTTGTCTCAGACGCTTATCCTGGCTTCAGCTGGTGGGGTTGGCACAAGACGTTCCGTCGTCTCTTCAGGACGCTCCTTTCAGGGGTCCAGTTCTGTTTGGCAGCGATGCCAAAGACATAACTGAGCTGCAGGAGAGTGGCAAGTCCCTTCGGGACATCCGTTCCATGTACCGTTCCAGTCAGAAACAACGGCAGCAGCCCTTTCGCCACCAACGGAAGTGGAACAAGAACCAGGGCAAACGACAAAATAAACAACGTGCCCCAGGTTCTGGCATCCAGACTCCTTGGGGCAAGTGTTCAAAAGCCGCACCAGGAGGAAAGGCACCACTCCCTTCCACGTCCTGACTCTTTTCCCCTCCTCCCTCTTCCTCTGACGAACTGATAGGGGGAAGGTTCAGCCTCCACCTGGATGGGTGGAAGGCTGTCACCGTAGATATGTGAGTTCTTCAACTCATAGAAAGAGGTCACGCACTAGAGGTCCTGGAGAGACCTCCTCCCAACCCTCCTGGAAGGTCCTTTTACCCGTCAGGCCAGCTTCAGGTGGTCAGGCAGGATATACAGGCTCTGCTACAAAAGGTAGCTGTAGAGCCTGTTCTTCCGGAACAGACAGGAAGGGGATTCTACTCCCACTTCTTCCTGGTTCCAAAGAAGACTGGGATCTAAGACCCATCTTAGATCTCAGCATGCTCAATCTCTTCGTGGAGTACAAAAGATTTCACATGCTGACTCTCCAGGGACTGTTGCCCCTGCTCCTACCAAACACTGGGCTGTGCTCCCTGGATGCACAGGATGCTTACCTCCATATCCCCATTCTACCGGCCCACCGCCGCTTCCTCAGATTCTACTTTCTGGAGGATCATTTCCAGTTCAGAGCTCTCCCGTTTGGCCTCTCCTCAGCACCTTGTGTTTTCACCAAGTACTTAGTGGTGGTTTCGGCGTTTCTACACAGCAGGGGCATCTGTGTGTTCCCGTACCTGGATGACTGGTTCTTTTCAGCCCCCTCACTGGACAGCCTGAAGGAATCCCTCTCCTTCACTCTAGACCTCTTTTCCAGTCTGTGAATTTCTGTCAGTCTCCCCAAATCCCAGCTAGTACCCTCCCAGTGCCTTCAGTTTATTGGAGCAGTGCTGGACACTGTCCAGAGCAAGGCCTTTCTTCTTGTCAACCGAGTGGAGACTTTAATCTCACAAGCAACCCTTGTGACTTCTCTCGGTGGACCACAGCTCGGTCGGTCCTTCGACTTTTGGGTCTGATGGTTGCTGCCATACCCACAGTCCCTTTGGCCAGGCTGCACATGAGGGTCACTCAGTGGTCTCCAAGACCAATGGGATCAGTGCCTAGATGACATGGACCAGAGAGTCCTTGTCTCCAGCAGCCTTCAAAGGGATCTCTTCTGATGGAAGGACCCCACCAATCTATTGGTGGAGCCTTATTTCATCCTCCATCTCCCTCTCAAATCCTCACTTCGGATGCCTCGAACTCAGGATGGGGAGTGCATCTGGGGGACCACGGAACCCAAGGCTCCTTGTCCCCCACGGAGGAGAACCTGCACATCAATGTTCTGGAGATGAGAGCGGTGCTCTACGCTCTTCAGGCATTCCAGTCACTTCTGACTCCGGGAACACTCCTCTTTCAGACAGACAACATGCCCACTGTCTAGTATCTAAACAAACAGGGAGGCACCCGATCGTACCCTCTCTGCAGGGAGGCAATGCAGGTGAGGTACTGAGCAATTTAGCATGGCCTGTCATTGACAGCAGTCCACGTGCCGGGTGTTCGCAGCATTCTGGTGAACAGTCTCAGCCAATCAGTCGCCAGGGCTCACGAGTGGGAACTAAAGCAGGAGATAGTAGATCTGTTTCTTCATTGGGGTCGACCAGACCTAGATCTGTTCGCTGCCCCATCCAGCTCAAAACTACCCAACTTTTGTTCGCTCGTTCCCGGACATGGTGCTTTTTGGCGAGACGCACTGTCTCTATCCTGGACAGAGAAGTTTCTATACGCTTTCTCTCCCTTTCCACTATTGCAGAAAGTTCTGTTGAAGCTCCAAGCAGAAGGGGCTCACATGATCCTCATTGCCCCTCTGTGGCCTTGGCAGATATGGTTTCCGCCGTTACAACAACTGGCTCTGGAACCTCCAGTACCTCTACCTCTCTCTCACGACCTTCTGTCCCAGGAGGAGGGCACCCTGGTACATCCGAGCCTCAAGTCTCTCCATCTTCATGCGTGGCACTTGTGGACGTAGCGATTTCTCGCTATGGAGTGTCTGCGGGGGTAGCTCAGGTCTTAGTGGAAGCTAGAAAGCTTTCCACTAGATCCACCTACGCCATGAAATGGAATAGATTTTCTATATGGGCCTCCGTAAAAAAGGCTTAAACCCTTTTTCTTGCTCGGTCTCCCAGGTGTTAGAGTACCTCTTTCATCTTTGAGTTGGGCCTCAGTTACTCCTCACTGAAGGTGTCGTCCTATCACCTTCCGGCGGAGGGCAGGACCCTAGCTCAGCTAGAGGTTTCTAAAACTTTTCTGAAGGGGATCCTTCATATAAAATCTCCAGTCCAGAATCCTGTTCCTTCCTGGGATCTCAATTTTATGTTGGAAAAGCTTACTTTGCCCCCTTTTAAACCGGCAGCAAGCTGTGATATGCATTTTTTAGCATGGGAAAATGCTCTTTTTAGTTGCTATTATTTTTTGTTTTATTTTAGTCTTTGGTAACCGGGTAAGGCCCACTAAGCACAAGTGCCTGTTTTCAGGGGCGATCTGGAAGCACTGGGCAGTTAAGTGACTTGCTCAGAGTCGCACAGTATGCAAGTGGAGGTTGTGAAAATCAAACCCAGGTATGGTCTGCTGGATGTACCAAGCTCGTTCACAGCTCATTACTCTAACCTCTAAGCTATACTGCCAGCCCACCTACGCAGCTCGAAGAGTTTCAGAGCTTCAGGCTCTAGTTTGCAGAGAGCCTTATTTAATTTTCCACCAGGACCGGGTGGTCCTGCATACTAATCCTTTGTTCCTTCCAAAAGTGGTTTCGGAAATGACTCTAAACCAAAGTGTTGAATTGCCGGTGTTTTTCCCAGAGCACTCCAGCAGGGGGGAATATCTCCTGCACACCCTTGATGTGCACAGGATCTTGAGGTACTATACCTCTCTGACTAAAGAGGTTTGAAAAGCAAACCAGCTTTTTGTTGCCTTTGCCTCCCAGTGTCAGGGCAAGGCGATCACAAAAAAGACTGTCTAGGTGGGTGGCTAACTGTATTCATTACACTTACCACCTCAATGCAAACTGCCAGATATGTAGTAATTTTCCTGTTGCCATTATAGAAAAGAGAGTTGGTAGGCTCAGGGAAAGGGAGGCCAAAAAGTCCGCTGACCCGGATGGCCAGCCCGGTTCGGTTCCAACTGAACCGGAGGGAGTGCCTTCTGACCAGGGCTATACTTCCTCGGGCAAACGAAGAGCCATCTCTGAGGAGCCGGTTCCAACTAAAAGGACTAGAAAGTCAGCTAGTGTGCCAAAAGTTTTTTCTCCAACCGCTGAGGAAATAGCTAAACCGTCTTTCGGATGAGACCGTCTTTTGGATGAGACGTTAAACCGAGGTCCCATCTGCCTGGATTGGTGGTAGTTCAGGTGGATGTTAAAGATCCCATGGCACTTATCGAAAAGAGTAGGGGAATTTTATTAGCCAAAAAAACCAAACATCACATGTAAACAAAAAAAGGAAATAAAATAATACAGAACAAATCTTAGAGAGAACAAGAAAAATCAAAAAGGAAAACCTTTCCATAAATAAGAAACATAAGAAGTAGAATATTTTTACAATCCTGACAATGAACAGTTTGTAAGTCATTCACAATAGTAGAAAGAATAACAGCAAAATCAGTATGAGATTGTTGTAATACAAAAGAGCAACGGGCTTGCCATAAATAATATTGTAAAAGTGCAAAAAAAACATTCAACGTGCTTCTATGATATCTATCCCAATCACCCAGATAAACACCCAACACTAGAGTACAATAAGAAATAGAACGTAAGTGAGGCATATGCCAGCGACTAGCTGTGAAGTCCCAAAACTGCTGACTATAAGGACAGTCTATAAAAAATGAGATTGACTCTTCAGTAGCAACACAAGCTTGTCTTAAAACAGTATCTGTCAGTGACAGGTTTATATTTCAGATTTCCTCGGACTCTAACCTACCATGAGCAGAACCATATAATATCCCAAGTTTTGAACAAAATCCTATTATCAGATAATTTATGAAGCACATATTGCATATTAGACGGAGAACAGAGTGGAAAAGCAGTGATATTTTCTGAACATCATATACAATGTATTCATAAAAGGACTTCGGTGTAAGGACTGTAGCTTCTGTAAAGGAATCTTCCATTGATGTAATTTCTTTTAAAGTAGAGACGCCTATATTGTGGTATATTATCCGACAATAGTAATTTAGGGGAGAATGGACCATTTAAAAAATACTTATGCCAATGGATTTGATCCAGAACTGCCAAGGAAGAGATGGTACCTGCCAGATGAAAGAAAAGGAAGAAAAAGAAAGATAGAGTGAAAAAACTATAGGATTAATCATATGTAATCCCCTTCTCTGCAAAGATCACGTAAACTCTCTCTTCACCGGTTCAGTCTATTGCCCCACAACATCTGAAAAACACTATAAATCCTAGTTTCGAAAAACTGGAGGTGGAAAGAGGTGACTTAAGTAAAGAAAATGGGCAAAACAAATTTTTAATGATCAAGACCCTTTTTTTTCCAAATTTCCAGTGTTTCCACTGATTAACTCTTTAGTTTCACCTACAGTTATCTGCTTGTCCCAATTATAGATTTCCATGTTGTTCATCCCAAACCAAACACCAAGTATTTTCTGAGGCCCTGTGACAAGAGGAATGCGAAAACAATGGGATAGGTCAGGAGCCAACTGTCCTAATTGCATCACAAAACTTTTAAGTAGAAGTTTAGAGAGGCACCAGAGTATCTGCCAAAAAAAGAAAAATTTCTAAGGCTCTCTGCAAAGAGATGGGGTCAGCTAAAGAAGGTTACATCATTCGTGAAAGCAGTAACCTTAACCAATTCAAGGCCCACGAAGGGCAATACCCAGAATAGAAGCATCATTAACAATGCTCCTAATCACTGGATCCAAAACGAAAGTGTATAATAAGGGGCTTAAGGGACATCCCTGCCTAACTCCTCGAGAAATCCTGATATTCTCTCCTAATAACCCATTTACTACTGGAATTGAAACAGCAGAAGTGTATAACAATGAAATCCATCGTACAAAAACATCAGGGATTCCATAGGAAGAAAGCACAAAATATAAGTAAGAATGGCTAACTGCATCGAACGCCTTGGATTGATCCAAAGCCGCAATAATTTCAGAGGAAAAAATTTTTCTGAGAAGCTAAAAGATCACGTAAGTAAAAAGATTATGCTGTATTTTCCTATTTTTAATTGCACAGGTTTGTGCAGGTGAATCAAAAGTCTGGCTAATCTCTCTAATCTATTATTCAGGATTTTAGTTAAAATTTTATAGTCACTATTTAACAGACAAATCGTCTCCAATTAGAAAATAAAACTTATCACCTTTTTATAAAGAAAGGTCATTAAGGATAATGAAAATTCTGGACAAGGGATCTCTGAGGATAGATAACAATTATACACTATAGGCAGAAAAAACCCATAAAGTCAATACATTTTTATAAAATTCATTCGGTATTCCATCCATACCTAGGATGATCCAAGCTTTAATTGTTTAATGACTTCAAGTACACTTCAGTGAGGAAATAGGTAATTGTAAAGATCGGACCAAACTCTGAGATATTTTTGGGAGGGAAGAAAAACGACTTGAAAGAGAATCCTGATGTAATACCTGGGTGATGAAAATGTCTGACTGTAGCCCTGCACAGTCTGTAACATACCTAAATCAGAGGTAATTAGGTCACCAGTTGCATCAAACAAACCAGTCATGAGAGTATCTTTTAAGTGAGTTTTGTGCATGGAAAGGATCACCATTGGTGATTTTTTACAAGAAAAACGAAATTCCATATATAAGACTTGGCCCCATTGTATTGGTAGTTTTTCATTTGTTGCTTAATAACTTTGATTTGAGAAAGAGAGCTAACATAATCCTGTGGGGAAGGGACATAAGCCTGTATAATTGGTTCCAGAAATAAATAATTCTCTATAATCATCCTGCACTTGTTTTACCCCAGGACTGAAATAAATGTTTAACCTCGATCTTAAATTGCTTCCACCATTCATATGGGGAATCAAAGAGGGCTAAAGTAGAGGATTTGGCAGCTAAGAAAAATCCAATTTTGAAAAATAAACCGGTCTGAAAGAAAGGAAGTATTCAGTCTCCAGCGTGATATGCCGGAATACAATCTGGGAGGAAGATATCGAGGGATAAAGTACAAAACAAAACATGATGGTCAGAGAATTCCACTGGAGCAATAACACAGGACACAATGTGAAGATAGTGTGAAATAAAAACATGTCAATTCTAGTGGCAAAGGTGTGTCTATGATAAGTGTTTCCACCTACGGGTATAAGTTAATGGAAAACATCTAGAAGTCCAGCAGTTGTTACCACTTCAAATAAGGCATGAATCACAATACACTTTTTTACCTTGATCCCACGAAACTGGATATCAAGAGAGCAGTTAAAACTTCCCTCACACTAAATGTCTCTTTTGTAAACAAAAGGGTTTAATGTCCAAAATAAGGCAATCGTGCCTGATTTAGTCTGTGGAGCATAAACATTAAGAAAGTAAAAAATAATCACCCCATACACAGTCCAATATGAGAGCCTTCCAGGGAACAAATCTATGATTTTCAGAATTTTAAAGAAGAGTTACCAAACAATATGGCCACACCATCTGCAGTTTCTGTACTATATGACCAAAAGGAGGGGCCACAGGTCCATAGTCTTTTCAACCTTTGCTCCTCAGAGATAGAAGAGATCCTAGTCTCTTGCAGAAATATGATATCCAAATGCAAAGAGGTGAGATATGTGAAGATGGATATCTGTCTGTGAAATGTCTTAAGACTACAGACATTGAAAGAAGCAAACTTTAAAGCTGCCATGGAAACTGCTCAAGAGCTATGCTTCTGACTCACTTTTCTTTTTTTTTTTTTTCCTTTTTAATCTTTTAGCAAGTTCAGTAGATTTACTATCTTCATCCTCCGTCACAATTTCAGAGATGAGAGGTCTCAGATTCCAGGTCTGAGTCCCTAACGTCTTCCTGAAGGGGAAAAAATTGTCAGTCACAACCGGGCTGGCCTGGGACTGTTTTAAAGAGGCTCTGGTAAACCTCCTGTTCTTAACAATTTCAAAGGGGTGGCATACTGGACACCTGAGTCTGATTCTCCCCAATGGAGGAGAAACCAGAAGCACAGTGTCGAGGATATTAATCATAGGTTGCTCAGGGTTAGCAATATCTGGAAAGGAGGGAGGGGCAGGGTCTTTTCTTGGGGGGTTTGACCCTATCACCAGGAACCTGCACTTTAGCTTGGGCTTTACTAAGTAAACCATCCTGGTCTAGAGCCTTCAGAGTTGTTATGCCTTGCCCATGGACACTGATGGAAGGCATGCCTCTTTTCGTCACAAAGATTACACTGAAAGATATTAATGCATCGGTCAACAGAATGCCCAAAACCCCACATAAAGGACATCTCATCATGTCACATACACTACTAATGTGAGTTCTATCTCCACATTTATAGCATACCTTAGGTTGCCCTGCATAAAAAACACACCCCTCTGTCTTTACCAGAAAAAACTATTTGGCAGATGTACAACCTCAGAATTAACTGCAACAACTTCACTTAAACTTCCATCCCCTGTCCAAATACCCTCCACATCCAGAAGAGCTTCAGGTGGTCTCAACACCTCACACTTGGATTGCAGCCAGCGATAGATATCACTCACATTCACTCCTTCATTCGGAACATAATTGTAACAAACCCAAGTAAGGGAGAGTTAAGGGATAGCAAAAAGGCAACCATACTGGATGATTTTTTGATTAGCATATTTGTCCCAGAATTTGTCCATATGAGCAGGTGTCTGAAAACTAACATCAAAGGAATCCTCCCCCGAGACATGAATCAAAGCATAGATGTCTTTGGCACAAAACCCCATTTTAGACTTCAAGAGTTGGTTAAATACATAGTATCTATCAGGGTGTTCAGTCAAACCCCCTATAACGCAGACGACAGCATTTCGACGAGGGCTTGTTCCAATTTCGGATTTAAATAAGTCTGATAATGGTGGTTTGAAGTGGTGCTCAAAATGGGGCAGTAGGACCCATAGACACAGAGAAACAGCAACAGGGGTATGCTGGAAAGTTCAGGCTCTAAAACCCTCTTCCTCCCTTAAGTAGATGGCTGAGGGATAGATGCTGTGCCGTTTCAGGAGTTTTCCTACCTGAAAGCGGAGTCAGTCTAAATCGGGAACCCAATCTCCTGAATCAGTCCTCTTCCAACCTGCTTCTTGAGCGCCATCTCTTCAGACCAGTCCATGGCCTCATCGCACTTCCTCTCTCTGGTAGCCCGAATTGCTGCTGCACCATGATGACGCGGCGCGGTCCTGCACGCTCCACAGTCCTCCCGGAAACTGTCTCTCCAACATTCAGTTCCTGCACTCGGATAAGCGGCGTATGAACGTCTCCCACAGCAAGAGCTTCATCATGAGACCGAGCAATTTCAGGTAAGGGCTCCAGAATTAAAGGCACTGTTGTAAGTGTAACATTCTGGTGAGCAGCGAAATCGGGCAGCTGGGAGTGCGGTGGCAGCGTAAGGAGGTATGCTCAGCCACCAGAAGACATGGTACAACGTCAAGAATGGAACTCTGCTTCTCGCACTCCTCTACCTCCTTCTCCTTCCGACCTCCAAAACGTCTGCCATGCTAGGCGCCGGCGTGCGGGCAACTAGCCACCGACCAGCAGCCAGTAGGGGAATTTCCCCGGTGTCCTGGCCAAATTTCCCTCATTTCACTAAAAATACCACCAACAGCTTAATCTGGTTCAAGGTCAGTTGGCATCCATCTGAATTCCCCTCTCCCGGGTCGTGCATGAAAATAGGCAGGATTTGTCTAGTGCACTTACCCGGTGAACAAAAACTAAAAATAAAAAAATAAAGCAATTCAAATTGTCCAGTCACTTTCCCCGGTTCCGACCGAACCGACACCACCAAGGAAGAGCTGGGTTCGGCCAGTTCCACCGGTTCAAGATTATGATTTTGAGGATTTTTATGAACCGGAGGAGGGGGAAGAGGAGCATGAGGAGAGTGAATGTGGTTTTGAAAGTCTGGATGTGCCCATTGAACCGGACATTTCTCCAGACAGACCGTCAGGGGTTTCTCCTCCTAGGCTATCTGAGTCCCCTTCTCATTTTATGTTCTATAAGAAAGTTGCTGAAACTCTCCAGCTCCCTGTTGAGGAAGCTGTTGATGACCAAGAGGAGCCTGATTATGTAGAAATGATGGATATTCCAGAGTCTCAGGAGACTGTCTATTCCTCTGCATAAATCTTTTCGAAACAGACAGTAAAAATTCTAAAAACTCCTCACACTATACCTCATGTTGATAAAAGGATGGACAAGAGGTATACATTATCAGGCTCGGATACAGAGTTCTTCACACAACAATGCAGCCATGTAGGGGTAGTGCAGGCTGCAGCCTGTGACAAGGCGAATATTCCTCTAGCTTGGCATCCCCCTGAAAAGGACTCCAGGAGGATTGATGCCATGGCAAAGAAACAGTACATGGCAGCATCTTTGGGACTCAGACAAGCAAATTATATGGCTTATGCTGCTAGGTACCAGAAATACAGATGGGATTCTGTGCTGGCCCTGACAAAACAGGTCCCTGACCAGCTTGCCAGGGAGCTGGAACAGTTGGCTGCAGATGGTATTGAGGCATCCAAGGTGCAATTTCATGCTGCAGTAGACTCTAATGATGTGTCATCTAGGGTCATGGCTACATCTGTGGCACTTCGCAGAATGGCTTGGCTCAGATGTACTACCCTGTCACAGGATACCCAGTCTGAGGCCATGGACTTTCCTGTTGTGGGCAATTCTCTGTTTGGGGAACAGACAGAGAATTACATGAAGAAAATGGATGAATATAGGACCACCTATAGGAGTGCTCAGGCCAAGAAAGGCAGGCCACTCCTCAAGGCAGCATCAGGGGCAGGGGCAGACCTTTTCATAGGCCTTTTACCAGTCCAGGCCTCCTCTTCTGCTTTTTGCACAGAGGGGTTCTTTAGAGGGGAGCAGATGGGGTCACAAGCCAGCCTGTTTCCACCCGGCCCAAAGCCCTGCCAAGCAGGCACCTCTGATGGGGTGGCCAGGTCGATTCCATACCTGTAGGGGCAGGCTGGCTTACTTTGTCCAGGACTGAAGTCTTTAACATCAGACAAGTGGGTCCTGGAAGTAGTAAGCCAGGGACTGGTTCTCAGCTTCAAAAAATTTCCAAAGATGAGAACCAGGTCCTTTCCACCTGCAAATCCATCAGAGGCACTTGGCCTAGAAACAGAAGTTTCTACCCTCCTGGCTCTCAGAGCTGTGGAAAGGGTTCCACCCCTTCACCAGGGCAAAGGGTTATACTCCAGGTACTTCCTTACCCCAAAAAAGACAGGAGAATGGTGGCCCATCCTGGATCTCGGATACCTAAACAAGCACCTTTTAAAACCAAAATTCAAAATGGTGACTTTGGGAATCATTTTACCCTCTCTAAGGCCAGGGGACTGGCTGGCGTCCCTGGACCTCAAGGATGCCTACTCCATGTTCTTATCAGAAGCTCCCATCGAAAGTACCTCAGATTGAACTGCCTCAGGCATTACCAGTTCAGAGCAATGCCTTTCAGCCTCACCTCTGCCCGAGGTATTCACAAAATGCCTGGCAGTAGCAGTTGCTCACATAAGAAGGCAAAAGGATTGTCTTTCTTTACCTAGGCGACTGGCTCATAGTAGTTTAGTCTCCAGAACAAGTCAAACTACACCTTCAGGTAACTCAGCAACTGCTCACATCTCTAGGTTTCCTTCTCAATCTTCCAAAGTCAGTTCTAGAGCCTGTCCAGCTTCTCACCTTCATAGGTGCAGAACTGAACACAAAGAGGCCAGAGCCTTCCTTCCTCTGGAAAGAGCAAGGACCTGGTCTCTCGGCCTCCTCTTTCACCCTACAGGTCTCTCGACCAGCAAGGCATTTTCTGCAGCTCCTGGGGCACATGGCTGCTTCTACAGCAGTAGTGCAGGGAGCAAGATTTCAGATGAGGGACGTCCAGTTCCATTTGAGAGCCTTTTGGTCTCGAAGGAGAGACCTTCTAACCAAATTGATCCCAGTGACTCAAACCCTGATCCAAGCCCTTCAGTGGTGGCAGGACCAGAGCAATCTGAGACAGGGGGTCCCCTTCACCCCTCAGTCTTACTTCTTAATCCTTACTACAGATGCATCCCTCTTGGGGTGGGGAGCTCACATGGGCGACTTCACTGCCCAGGGATTGTGGTCCCCACAGGAATCTGTGCTCCCCATCAACCTGTTGGAACTCAGAGCAGTTTTTCTAGCACTTCAAGTTTTCTCCACATCTGTTCAGAACAAAGTCGTACAGGTCCAGGTGAACACACACTACAATGTGGTACATCAGCAAGCAAGGAGGCACTCGGTCTGACCTTGTGCAGAAGCAATGAGATTGTGGTCTCTGCTTATTCCCTGAACACCTCCCTTACGGCAGTTCTTTACCTAGGCAAGGACAATGTCCTGGCAGATGCTCTCAGCAGGATTTCCGAGGCCATCCAAATGGTCACTGGATCCTCTAGTACTGGAGGTAGATTTGCCAGATGGGGCACCCTTGCAGATAAATCTTTTGCAGCCCCAGACAATCACCAGCTTCCTTTTTTGCTGCAGGCCCCCAGTGTTGGGCTCTGTCCAGTCCTCTGGATGCCTTAGTTCTCAATTGGAAGGGAAGTTTCTATGCTTCCTCCCTTCCCTCTCCTGTTCAAAGTGCTAGTCAAAATCAGATCTTAACCCTGCAAGATGATCCTGATTGCTCCCGACTGAGCCAGACAGCCCTAGTATCCACTCCTTGTGTCCTAGCAGTCCATCTTCCTGTGTCTCCCCAGGAATCACAACCTGTTAACCCTGTGCCCAGGGAGAGTTTGGTATCCGAACCTCAAATCTCTCAATCTCAATGCCTGGCTCTTGAAGAGTTAGAGTTTGCTGATTTACATCTTTCCCAAGGTGTATTGGATATCCTGAAGGCTTCTAGGAAGCCTTCTACCAGGTCTACTTATAATTCCAAATGGAAGAGATTTTCCATATGGTGCTCTGGCAGGCATATTTCCCCAGAAACTGCTGACTTATCCACAGTCCTGGATTACACAGTGCATTTGAATGCTTTGGGGCTGAGACCAGCTACACTAAAAGTGCACCTGGCAGCCGTGTCTGCTTTTTTATTAGCAGGTAAACCCTCTTCTCTTTCAGCTCATCCTGTATTCTCCAAGTTTTTCAAGGGGTTGCTTCACACCAACCCTCCATTCAGGGCCCCTGCCCCTGCCTGGGATCTTAATATTTGCATTGCCCAGCTTATGCAACCCCCTTTTGAGCCCTTGTCTTCGGCAGATCTTAAGTACTTGACTTGGAAAACTGTGTTTTTGGTAGCCATCACTTCTGCCAGGCGCATAAGTGAATTACAAGCATTGTCAGTGGAGCCCGATTTTATCTCCTTCCATAGAGATGAGTGGTCCTCAGGACTAACAGAAAGTTCTTGCCTAAGGTGGTTTCAGACTTCCACCTTAATCAATCTGTGTCTCTCCCTGTGTACTTCACTGACCATTCCTCCTCTGGCGAGAGGAGACTGCACAGTTTAGATGTCAAAAGAGCCCTTAGTTACTACATCGAACATGACCAAGGGTCAGCAGGTTTGACTCTCCTAACTGTTCCTCACCTATGGGGAGGTGGGTAAAGGAAACCACTACAAAGATCCATTGCCAGGTGGATTGTCTCTGTATCCACTTGCATATGAAAACTGGGTAAGGTTCCTCCTCAGGCCTGAGAGGGCTCACTCTCACCAGAGGTACAGCTGCCGCCTCTGCTGCTGCCAGGGACATCCCTGTCTTAGAGATATGTCAAGCAGCTACCTGGAAACGGTTCACACTTTGCAAGCATTACTCCTGGACAGCCAGGCTGGAGTGATGCTCGGTTTGGCACAGCTGTGCTTCAGAGCCTATTTCTCTAAGTAGGTTCTGTCCTTCCTCCATGGAGGTACTGCTGTGTAGTCTGCGATATGTCTATAATATAGCAAGACTTCATGTTGTTTGAGGAAAATTACTCACCTTAGTAATGTTGTTTCTTCTAATGGAGTCTTGCTATATTATGACCTCCCTGCCTGCCCCTCTCAGAACCTATACCTTTGGGATGTGGTGGCAGGGCAGTGTTGGTACTTAGAGTTCACCTTATTTTTCACCTCCTTTTGGGGTGTTAGGGTGTTGTGTTTTAAATTTTTGGATCCCCTGACTTGAGTCTTTGTTTTGGGGACCAAGGAAAATGTGTTCTTATATTTAGTAGCCAGTTGGCAGTGTAGGTTTAGGCCCACACAGAACCTTAGTGAGTTTTTTGCTCAGAAAGATCTGACAGTTTCCGTTTGAAGAACAACAGACAGAGTTTCCAACCGAGCTCGCACTCAAGGTTCCATGCCTGGCATGGAAAGTTAACTCTTTCACCTCCAGAGCAGTTCGAAGGTTGGGACTCACTGCATATGTCATAATATAGCAAGACTCCATTAGAAGAAACAACATTACTAAGGTGAGTAATTTTTTCTTCTTCATAGTGGACTCCATTTACTATTACTCTCTGTGTCCTATTCTCCAGCCAATTTTTACCCAGGCTGTCATCTTGGGACCCACTCCCAGGCTGGCTAACTTGTATATTAATCTTTGTGTGGGACTGTGTCCTGATAGGTGAAGACCTACTGCAGGAACCCTCTTGAAGTAAGATAGCAGATCTTGAGATCAACTCTTGCAGCAGGTTACAGCTAGACAGTTACACGTGTGCGCCCAGGACCCCAGAGATTTTTTCAGCTAGCTATCTACAGCGGGATCTGCCCTCGACGTGTCAGTCTACTTCAACGCCAGGCGTGAGATATAAGAGCTGGCGGGGTCCCGCCAGAATCCCCAGTTCTTTCCCACCATCGAAAGTGCATGCACTGACTCACGGGTTAGTTTCTAGCTGAGTAAGCGCGGGTTTTTCAAAAATAAGAGATTTACTGTGGAAGTTCTTCTGCTATCAAGAGTTACCTGTCTGATGTCCTCCCGACCGACTACTCTTCCAAGTGCACGCAGGCAAACAAATTCCGTTCAAAGACCCAGACTGCGGTGCGTCCCGGGTGCCTGGGCCCCGACCACGCTATACTAAGGCCTGCTCCTGTGCCAGGGGTTCAACAGCCGCACCAGGATCCGCCTGCAGTAAAGGCCCTTCAAGCCTACCTCCTGGAAGAGAAACTTGCATGGCGTCCTCCAAAGGGAGTTCTGGGCGATCGGCACGCCTTGAGAAGAAGAAGTCCAGGATCCTGCCCGTCGCTGGCTTCGGCCTCCGAGTCCCGGAGCTCCGGTCTCGGGTCGACCGCCGCCTTCCAGGGCCTCTTCGCTCCCCTGCTGCGGTTCTTCTCATTAAGCCCGCCAGGCCTCTGCCGCCAGGCCGTCTGTCTTCTTCGTCGGCCCAGATGGCCTTGGCGGTCGGGAACGCCACCACTACCACTACAAGTCGGCTCCCCGCCCCCGACGCCTCGGGTTCTCCTCTCTCCCCCGAAGACCTTGGAGCTCACCCATGATAGAAGCCGGTCGCGAAGCCGGCCAGACCGCTGTCGCCGCTCACACCGCTCCTCCGAGCCGCCGCCGCCGACTTTTTCTGCACATCGACCCACGGTGGGGACCGGGACGTCTGCTGCCTGAGCCGAGGGTTTCGCGCCCGACGCTGGTCGGACAGGAGTCCTCACCGAGGAGGATCTGCCCAGCCCGAGGACCAGGCAGGTGCCCGCTGCTGCGAGGAGTCTCCCCAGGGTTCCCGCCACCGCCCGAGGCCCCCTGTGGAGCTGGCCGCCGACCCCGACGCCTGGCCTCGACTGGAAAGCCCCACGCCGGGACTGTGTCCTCTTGGCCGAGGTGAAGGACCTTTACATACTGGTGGGATACTATCAGGAATGGATGTGGTACCCCAGTCCTTCCTCCTCCACCACCTCCTCCTTTCCTGTTGCCCGGCCCACCTTCGCCTGTAAGGTCAGCTTGGCCATTCTGTCCCCAGGGAGCCTGAGACTCCTCCCAGGGGCCGACTACTTACAAAGGAGACCTCCGCCTAAATCGGTCATCCTCCGGATCGCCCAGCCCCAAGAAGTCCAGGAGAGGCGACGCCGGTCGCCCCGACGGAGGTTGGCGTGATCATCTTATTCATCCTCCAGATCCCCATCTCCGGTCTCGCTTCCTCGCTGGACCCACGTGAGACTCCAAGGTCTCCTCGGCGATCCATCCTTCATGGATATATTCTTAGACATATCCAGGAGAACATGGGTTGGGAAGCAGAGGAACTTGACTCTAAAGGCTTGCGCCTGGATAAAGTACCTTGGCAGAGAGACCCTAAGTTTGTGGTGGTGCCACCCCTGATGGGACACCTTCCTGTGGACGCCATTGCGGCATGCGAAGGCCCAAGATTCACCTCATGCCAAGAAGGCTGACAGGCTGGCAGGGGTCTCTGGGGGACCACTCTGTCACAACACCTCTGGCTGACTCCCTGGTGATTACTGCCTCACATGATTGGTCCCAGAGACTGCACATTTGAGTCGCCTTACACAGACCCAGAGTCCAAGCAGCTGTTCTCTGGGAGGTGCACTACGCCCGCTGACTTGCAACCGGCCAGGTCCCTGAACTACCTCACCCACTGTGGTGCAGTGTTTCAGAACGTACCCTGTGGGAGCAGGGGCTAGAGGTGGCTGAGAAGTTGAAGGTGAGCAGAAGGAGGAGATGCTCAGCCTCCGGGACGGTTCAGACGTGGGAACCCAAGTTTTAAGAGCCGCATATGTGATCTGAAGGACTCTTCAGCCAGGGCGGAAGTTGTTTGTATGTTGTTTCCGGAGGCACTTCATGGTTTCAGGTTCTCCGTTTCACCCCAGATCGCCCAAATATTTTGACGCTACCTTTAGCAGTGAGGTGTTGTTTGCAATCCGTGCCAGAGCGTGACTTACCAAACTCCAAGAGGCTGGAAAGGCGGTCCGGACAGTCCAGGCGATGTACGCCGAGGCTTGGCTCCTTTGTAGGAGCCAAGGCCGTTTCCATGAGCGGACTCAGAGGCAACAGCCCTGTTCCGCCACACAGCACAGGGGCTCTGGCTTCCGAAGGACCCAGGGGAAGCAGCCCGCCGGCCGGGGTCAGCGTCCTTCCAAGGCCACCCAGCCAGCGGGTCCTTTCCAGCCACAGCATGACTCCTTTCGTCCGCCCCCGCCTCAGGATCAGCGGGACTTTTCGGTCGAGGTCGCGATTCATGACTTTCCTGTCGGGTTGGCAGGCAACCACCTCCCACAGGTGGGTTCTTCAGCTGGTCACATAGGCCACTTTTAGAGTTCGCAGAACAGCCACCGAGGCCTCCTCTGCTCTCCCGTACTGGTCAGCACTGCCGACTCTGATTTACAAGAGGTGATCGCTCTCTTGGACAAGGGAGCAATTCAACCTGTCCCAGGAAACCAGAGAGACTAGGGTATTATTCTCACTTCTTCCTGGTTCCCCAAAAGACAGGGGACCTCTGTCCACTTCTGGACTTAGCGACCTCAACCTGTCGGTCGCTATACAAAGGTTTTGCCAGATGGTGACCCTTCCGGTCTCATTCCATGCTAAAACAGGGCGCCTATTTAGCGCCCTTAGACATGCAGGATGCCTACCTGCACATCCCCATAGCTCAGGCGATCAGAGGTTCCTGCGCCTTCGAGTTCTTAGGGCCACCATTTCCATCCGAGCTCTTCCTTCTCGGACTGTCATCCGCCTCCAGGGTTTTCACCAAGTGCATGGCGGTCGTGGCAGCTGCTCTAAGGAGGAAGGGCCACTATGTGTTCCCTGCACCTCGACGATTGGCTTCTCATGGCCGCCTCCAGAGCGTCTTCTGCAAGCGATCCAGGACACCCAGATCCTGTTCAGATCGCCGGATTTTGATAAACCAGGAGAAGTCGGTCTTGGTACCGTCCAAGAACCTGCAGTTCATAGGCGAGTGCTGGACACGGTCCAGGGGAGGGCCTTCCTCCCAGGCGACAGGCGGTATGCATCAGGTCCCCTCATAGAGGACCTATTAGGAATCAGACCGCCCGGCCAGGTTGGTCCTTCGCTTGCTCGGTCACATGGCCTGCGGCCATTCCCACGGTCCCTCGCTCTGGCTCCACATGCGCGTAGCGCATTAGTGGATGCTCAAGGCGCAGTGGGACCAAGGCAGGCAGACCATCTGCAGCACCCGTCAGTATCACAAAAAGAGTGATTCAGGACTGGCAATGGTGGTTAGCCCCCGGGTCGCTCTCCAAGGGCGTCCCTTTCCGCAGCGCCGTCCCCAGAGATTACCCTCACCACGGACGCTTCAGGTCTTGGTTGGGGAGCTCACCTGGATGGGGTGAAATCTCAGGGCGTATGGAGTCCGCTGGAAGCTCATCTGCACATCAATGTTCTGGAGATGAGAGTGGTACTCTACGCTCTCCAGGCTTTCCAGTCCATAATCCCACCGTGTACCATCCTGCTTCAGACGGACAACACGGCAGTGATGTACTACCTCAACAAACAAGGAGGCGCACACTCTTACCCCCTTTGCAGGGAGGCCATGAGAGTGTGGGATTGGGTAATCGGACACGGCGCAAGTCTAGTCGCGGCACACGTTCCCGGCGTGGACAACACGATCGCGGACGGCCTGAGTCGCTCCCAGGCCAGAGTCCACGAGTGGGAACTTCTTCAGGAGGTCGCAGAGGATCTGTTCCTTCGATGGGGAACTCCAGAGTTAGACTTATTCGCATCCCCATCCAACGCAAAACTGCCCAATTTCTGCTCGCTAGATCCAGGGCCTGGAGTTTTCTGGCGAGACGCGTTGTCCATCTCCTGGGAGAACAGGTTCCTCTATGCTTTCCCTCCTTTCCCGTTGATCCGAGATTCTGCTCAAACTGCGCAGGGAGCGGGCGCGTTTGATTCTGGTGGACCCATTCTGGCCCAGACAAATCTGGTTCCCATTGCTGGCACAGCTGTCTCGGGAACCTCCACTCCCACTGCCGCGCAGTTCTCACCTTCTGTCTCAGGAGCAAGGTTCGTTATTACATCCGGATCTGCGGTCTTTGAACCTGCATGCTTGGCTCCTAGAGACGTAGCCATCATGCAACACGGGGTCTCGCAGGAAGTTGCAGAGGTACTCTCTGCAGCCAGAAAGCCAGCTACTTACGCCATGAAATGGCGCCGATTCTGTCTTTGGTTGCGGGCTCGTGACCTTTCTCCTTTAGGTTGCCCTGTGGGGGCAGTATTGGACTACCTCCTCTCCCTTTTTCAGTCGGGGTTAGCCTACTCTTCTATTAAAGTACACCTTTGTGCTATTTCGGCCTATCAGCAGCCGGTGGGCCAACGCACCATTGCTCAACTGGACGCTTCTCGGGAGTTCCTGAGAGGGGTGCTGCACCTTAGGCCTCCTATTAAAGATCCGATTCCTCCATGGGATCTCCTTTTTGTTTTGGAGCAACTCACGCTCCCTCCCTTTGAACCAGCTGCGGATTGCGAGCTACGTTTTCTGTCTTGGAAGACGTTGTTTTTAGTTGCAGTTACTTCAGCCAGAAGGATTTCTGAGCTTCATGCCCTGATGTGTAAGGAGCCTTATTTGTTTTTTCACCGAGACAGAGTGTCTCTGAGAACGAATCCTAAGTTTTTGCCTAAGGTGGTTTCAGCTCTGACCTTAAATCAGGATATTGACCTTCCGGTCTACTTCCCGAACTACTCTGAGGAGAGGCTTTGCTCCATACTCTGGATGTTCACCGCAGCCTGAGGTATTACCTCAATAGAACTAAGTCCTTCCGGGCTTCGGAGCAACTTTTTGTGTCCTTCGCACAGAGAATGAGAGGTCGGCCAGTGTCTAAGCAATCCTTATCCCGCTGGCTTGTGCAATGCATCTCTCATTGCTACCAATCCAAACAAAAGCCCCTCCCGGGTTCCGTCCGGTGCCATTCTACTAGGGGTGTAGCCACTTCTTTTGCAGCTCTCAAGAATGTCTCAACCTCAACTATTTGCGCTGCAGCTACTTGGAACTCTGTGCATACCTTTATCAGGCATTACAGTCTGGATATCGCCTCTAGGCGAAGGGCTGGTTTCGGCCAGGCCGTGCTGCAGGGTCTCCTGTCCTGAATCGAGGTTGGGCAGCTGCTCCTCGGTTTCTTCTTTTTCCTCCTCCCGATGTGAAGGGATCCAGCTTTACTGCTTGGGAATCAGTCCTAATGGTGTAACCTGCTGCAAGAGCTGTATCTCGAAGTAAGATAGTACAGTTACGTAAGAACTTACCGTAACAGTAGATCTTCGAGAACAGCTCTTGCAGCAGGTACCTTCCCGCCCACCGTATCCCCCTTGGAGGAGGTCTTCGCTCGCAGTTGCTCCTCTGGACGGAGGAGTGAGGGAAGAAAGGATGGTGAGTATTACAGCCAGCCAGTCTGAGTGATCAGACAGCAGGATGTTGCTTTCTTCCGTATGGCTGGGCGAGCGCAGGAGTCAGTTATTTCACTTGCAAGGGAAATTTTCTTTTTTCTATTCAGGTTCCTTTCGTACTCCTTTTTGCCTTCTGACGGTGGATCCTCGGTCTCCCCCGCTATTGCAACCTCTGGCCGGGAGTCTCCGGCGGGAGAACTGGGGATTCTGGCGGGACCGCCCCCTCTTATACCACGCCTGACGTTGGAGGCGGGCCGACGTCGGGGGGCGGTCCCCACTGTAGATAGCTAGCTAGAAAAAATCTCCGGGGTCCTGGCACCTGCCGGCTTCAGTCCTAATGGTGTAACCTGCTGCAAGAGCTGTTCTCGAAGATCTACTGTTACGGTAAGTTCTTACGTAACTGTACTTTACGTAAGAACTTACCCTAACAGTAGAGCTTCGAGAGTGGTTCCTGCATTAGGTCTAGTTTCTCACCCACCTTTCCCCCAGTTCCCGAGTTTTTACCTTGTTCCATGCCCAGGACTCTGTCTCTTCCGGGGCTCAGGGTAACAGGAGTCTTACTCCTCTTTCCTGCTCTCTTTCTTTAGGTCTTCGGTGGAAAAGAACTGGAGGGCAGGCAGGGGACCGCCCCTTTTATAGTCATGCTGACATTGCGTCACCTGATGGGGGGTGGTCCCCACCAACGATTGCTAGCTACAAGTTTGCCGTGCTGTCCTGACACCAGGGGGCGCAGTCCTATATATGAAGACTTACTGCAGGAACCTCTCGAAGATCTACTGTTAGGGTAAGTTCTTATGTAACTGCTATTTCTTACCCAAGGTGGTATCCGAATCCACCTTGAACCAGTCTCTGGACTTGCTAGTGTACTATCCAGAATACTCCAATGGGGGAAGCACTTCTGCTTACTCTGGACGTACACAGAATTCTCAGGTACTAGATGGACAGGACAAAGTCTCTCCGTAAGACTGACCAATTATTTGTTTCCTTTGCACCCAAGAGAGAAGGTGCAGCTGTTTCTAAACAGTGTGTGTCCACTTGGTTGGCAAACTGCATTACCTTCCGTTACCAGAAACACAATAAAACCCTCCCGGGGGAGGTTAAGGGACACTCAGCCAGAGGCATGGCTGCTTCTGCTGCTTGTTTCAGGAATGTTTCAGCCGCAGGCATTTTTGCGGCTGCAAGTTGGAGTTCTGTCCATACTTTTACCAAGCATTACAGCCTGGACATTGTGTTGAGGCGCAGAGCGGGCTTTGGCCTTGCCGTCCTACAGGGACTCCATTTGTGAGTACCCTAGAGTTGCTGGAAAACTCTTTCCTGCCTCCCATGTCTCAGACTTGTCTCAGATCACTGCTTGGGACTCAGTCCTATATGTGAGTACCTTCTGCAAGAGCCCTCTTGAAGTAAGATAGTACAGTTATGTAAGAACTTACCGTAACAGTAGATCTTTGAGAGAGGCTCTTGCAGTATGTACTGCTTTCCTTAACCCAACCTCCCAGAGTTTCCTTCTGTGGTTCTTCATATTTTAGTCATTACTTGACTCCAGGAGCCCTCTCCTTTTCTCCTGTTGCACCTTTTTAGGTCTCTGGCAGGAGAACTGGAAGGCGGGCATGAGGACCGCTCCTTATATAGTGTCACACTGACGTCAGTCACGTGATGTTGGGGGGCGGTCCCCGGCCGGACACTGCTAGCTAGAATTTTTCCATGTGGTCCTAACGCCTGACGGCTTAGTCCTATATGTGAGTACCTACTGCAAGAGCCTCTCTCAAAGATCTACTGTTGTGGTAAGTTCTTATGTAACTACTTTTTCACATCTGCATGCGTGACTCCTGAAAACATAGCCGTTGCATGTTTTGGGGTATCCCCTAAAGTTGCTGATGTGCTGATTTGCAGCCAGAAAGCCTTAGAAACATAGACTTTGATGGCAGATAAGGACTGCTTGGCCCACCTAGTCTGCCCATTTCCCTACCTACAGGATAGACCTGCAGATCCTAGTTAACCAACAGCCTATTTCTTCCTACCCCCCACAAGAATTGCCTTATGTCTGTCCCATGCATTCTTGAATTCTCCCACAGTTTTAGACCCCACAATGTCCTCAGGAAGGCTGTTCCATGCATCCACTACCCTCTCTATGAAATAATACTTCCTCACATTGCCCCAGAGCTGCCCCCCTCTATCTTTAAATTGTGTCCCCTTGTTCTTGCACATCTCTTTTTCTGAAAGATGCTATCCTCTTGGACTTTGTTGATTCCACTGAGGTACTTAAGTTTCTATCATGTCCCCCCCTTCTTTCCTCATGGGTATACATATTAAGCTCCTTTATTCTCTCCTCTACGGCTTCTCTTGCAGACTCTGCACCATTTTAGTTGCCCTCCTCTGGACTGCCTCTATCCTGTCTATGTCCTTGCGGAGATGGGGTCTCCAGAACTGAACGCAGTACTCCAGATGAGGTCTCACCAACTGTCTGTACAGAGGGATAACAACTTCCTGTTTTCTACTGTTGATGCCTCTCCCTATGCATCCCAGTATACCCCTAGCCCTCCCTACTGCCTTCTCACATTGCTTGCTAACCTTAAGGTCATCTGATATGATTACCCCCAGGTCCCTTTGCCTTTTTTTTTTTTTGTTTTGTTACTACCTCCCCCCCAATTGTGTAATCTTCCCCTGGGTTCTTGTTTTCCAGGTGCATTATTTTGCACATCTTTGCATTGAATCGTAGCTGCCATACTTCTGACCATTCCTCCAACCTTGCCAAGTCCCTTCTCATCCTTTCCACGCCTCCTTGTGTAGCAACCCTGTTGCACATCTTTGTGTCATCTGCAAAGAGGCATACTTTTCCTTTCAGTCCCTCTGCAATGTCACTTATAAAGATATTAAAAAGGACTGGACCCAGTACTGAACCCTGTGGTACCCCACTAGTAACCCCTCTTTCTTCAGAGTGGACTCCATTTACAATTACCTTCTGTGTCCTGTTGTCCAGCCAATGTTTTACCCAGGCTAAAAGGCTGATTAATTTGACTATTAATCTTTTGTGTAGGACTGTGTCAAATGCCTTGGTAGAGTCTAGGTAGGCCATGTCCACAGCCCCTCCCTGGTCTACTACTTTGGTCACCCAGTCAAAGAAATCTATTAGATTCGTCTGACATGACCTCCCCGCTGTGAATCCATGCTGCCTTGGGTCCTGTGCCCCATTGGCATCTAGGTACTCAACAGTTCTTTCCTTCAGAAGTGACTCCATCACTTTCCCTACCACAGAGGTCAAACTGACAGGTCTGTAGTTTTGTGCCTCTGTCTTGGTCCCACTTTTGTGAAGGGGAATCACATCCATCTTCCTCCAGTCCTTGGGTACCACACCATCCTCCTCCCATGATTTATTAAAAAGAGTAGTCAGTGGTTTCACTAGTTCCCCCCCTTAATTCTTTTAGAATTCTGGGGTGAATTCCATCAGGCCCCATTGCTTTGTCCACCTTCAGTTTTTGGAGATCTTACTTCGAGAGGGCTCTTGCAGTAGGTAATTACATATAGGACTGATGCCGGCCGGTGGCAGGACCCCACGGAAAAATTTCTAGCTAGCAGTCCCTGGCGTGGGACCGCCCCCATGTCAGGTGACCAGCGTCATACGACGTCGGTATAAAGGGGCGATCCGGACGCCCGCCTTCCAGTTCTTTCCGCCCGTTAGCTCGTTCGGCAACGCCAGTAAAGTTCGGTGGCTTCGGCCAGCCCTACCTTTCGTTGGTTTTTACCAAAAATAGTTATTCTTCAATCAGTTGTCAGGTACATCGTCCGGTGTATGTCGCCCTACACCCTCCGAGCACAAAACAAGTGGCACTGTGGCGGTGCCCAACTGCCACACAAGGACGGCCATTCCCTGTGCCTTTTCTGCCTAGGCCCCGATCACCTAGTCGAGAAGTGCCAGCATTGCCTCAACTTCAACGCGGCTACCCGTAAACAGTGCCAACAGTCCCTGGAAGCCCATTTCCTCAAGAAAAGGATGTCTTCTATGGAAAAGGAGTTGAAAAAGTTGAGGCAGGTGTCTACTTCCCCCTAAGGACATCAGAAAAAGAAGGACAAGGAGAGGCACCGGGAGAAGTCCTCCTCTACCGCTTCTCCCGCTGGAGACACCGGGACCAAGGTAACGTTCCCCCTCCCCCCGGGGGACTGCTTGACGGCCGCCTCCAAGGTTTTGGAGGAGGCGACGGCCCGCCCGTCTGGCTCGCATTCGGGCCTTGCGGGCGCCTCCGGGTGATTAGAGCCCTCCACCCGCGGTTTGGCCGCAGGCTTGCGGCCTACTGGCATGGGCGACCCCTCTAAGTTGGACGTCGGCTCCTCTGATGTCTGCATATAGAGGGTCGATAAGACGCCCGACCCTTTGGGGACGGCGCACAACCTCTACCCCCCCCCCCGGACCAGGCCGATCCTTCCCCTCAGCCCGCCTACGGTGAGGGCTCCCGTAAGCCGGATGCCGGCTCCTCCGGCGCCCACCGGGAACTCACCCCTAAGCCGCATGTCAGAGGAGCCGACGTGCGCCAGGCGATGGAACCGACGACAGACCCTCCCACGTCTGTTGTACCCGGTTCCCCGCAGCCTTTGCTGCCGTCTGGGGAGCTTGAGTCACCCCAGCCTGACCCCTGGGATTTCTCTCCTCCATCCCCGGACAATGCGGGGGGATCTTCCTCCTCCATCAGACCCTCCTCCGTCGGAACCGGATCTGACGTCGGACGCCGGTACCTCTGCCGGTGCCTCCAACGCCGGCACTGACGCAGGTTCTACCGGCTCCAGGAGACATCCCGCTTCCGGATGTTCCCCCTCCGTCGGGCCCTCCGCCTTCCGGGCCCCCTAATGTGGATCCGCCCGTGAGGCTGCCGACTGGATCGTCTGCTCCGGCAGCCCCCCCCCCGGGCTCCTGGGTGCCCTGCCGTCTTATCAACGCCGCGGTACCCGGCGCGGTCTTTGGAACGCCGCAATACCCGACGCCGGGTTTCCCGCATCTGGGTTTTGGATACTTGCCTTACGGGTACAACCCGTACACTTTTCCCCCTCCTCCACCGCCCCCAAGGCCGCCGGTGGATCTGCAGGAGACTCTGGCCTCCTGGTGGACCGAGGCCAAGGCTCAACTCCCCAGGGAGGTAGAGAGCCACCTGACGATGACGGTGCTGCCACCGGCTCCCGTACGTCCGAGGCGGCACACTCTCTCACCACCTCCGGACTCCAGAGCTCTTCCCTCTGGGTCCAGAGAGGGGCAGGACACGTGTTTACGGGTACCATCCAAGGAACTTGTTCCTCCCCCGAGTCGCGTAAGGGAGTCTTATTCTTCTTCCTCTTCTTCTTCTTCCCTCTCAGATTCCTCGGACTCTTCAGAGGAATGCTCCGAGAGAGACGACGAGCCCCGCTCTCCGTCTAAGCCCTGGCCAAGGACCCCTCCGAAGTCTCCTCCGGAGGATCCATCTTTCACGGAGTTGCTTAGAAAAATCCAGGAAGTACACCAGTGGCACTCTTTGGAACCAGATCCTCAGCGACTTAAACTCTCTGAGCATCTGGATCTGCCCATGACAGCTCCAACATTATTGCCACCCTGGATAGAGCCTCACGCTGACCTTGTTACCACGATTTGGAAACAGCTGTCGGTGTTAGCCCCACTTCCCAGGAAGTCAAACAGGCTATACCATGCTCCTGAGGGTGTGGACTACCTAGACTCTCACCCTCGGGCCGACTCGGTCATGATTAGTGCCGCTCACGGCCGGTAGGCACATCCAAAACATCTGAGCTCTTCTCCTCCTGATAAGGAATCTCGCCTTCTGGACCAGTATGGAAGAAAGATTTACGCCTCTTCCACACTGGGAATTCAGGCCCTGAATTACGTCGCCCACATGGGGGATTGCCAGAAGGCTGTCCTTACCCAGGTGGAATCCAAGCTGGACTCCTTACCTGACTGCCAGGTCAAACAGGAGTTAGCTGACCTCATCCGTTCTGCTCGGCCCGTCGCCACATTTTGCGGGCGGCATACGATGCAGTGGACACTGCCGGGCGGAGCTCCGCTTTCGCCGTGGGTCTATGGCGTCATGCCTGGCTCCGCGTGTCAGGTTTGGTCCTGGAGGTGCAATCCGCTATTCAGGAAGCACCTTTCCAGGGGTCAGGGCATTTCGGGGGTGATGTTAAGGACATCATCACTGATTTGCAGGAGAAGGGGATGGCTCTGAAATCCGTGGATTCCATGTACCGTCCCCAACAACAGCAGCACCGTCCCTTTACATGAGCGGATTCGGCCAAAGCGAAACCACAGGAAAGGCGTGCCGCAAGCGCGGGCCCCTACGGCTGGTAAGCCCCGCCCAAAAAGTGGCCGGGCTCTTCAGCTGCGGTGCTGCCCCACCACCCTGACCCTTTCCTCTCCCACTGTCTCTGGACTTCCCAGAGGAACGTAGGAGGGAGGTTTTCCTCCACCTTCCGGGATGGGAGAGGATAACCAGATTCTTGGTGCTCAGCTTATAGCGGAAGGGCATTCCATAGAGTTTCTTCAGAAACCACCCGCCACCACCCCTGAAGTCATCCTGTTCAGGGAACATCTGCCTTTGGTCCGGAAGAAATCTGGCCCTTCTCACGAAGCAGGCGATAGAACCTGTCCCCCTTCATCTTCAAGGGACGGGTTACTATTCTCATTTCTTCCTGGTCCCAAAGAAGACGGGAGATCTCAGACCCATTCTAGGTCTCGGTTCCTTGAATTTTTATGTGGAATACAAAAGGTTCAGGATGCTCTCTCTGCAGAGCCTTCTGCCCCTCCTTCGGCCGGGTCAATGGCTTTGTGCACTGGATATGCAGGATGCCTATCTGCACATTTCCATTCGCCTTTCTCACCGCAAGTATCTTCGTTTTGCATTTCAGGGGGACCACTACCAATTCAAGGCGCTTCCTCTTTGGTCTATCCTCGGCCCCCCGAGTATTTACCAAATGCCTGGCTGTGGTAGCGGCCCACCTGCGTACAATGGGAGTACAGGTGTTCCCTTACCTGGGGACTGGCTCCTGGCGGCCTCATCCAGGGAGGAACTCCTGCGTTTCCTCTCCCTCACCCAGCAGGTTTTCACCTGCCTGGGTATTACTATCAACCATTCCAAGTCTCATCTGGATCCTTCCCAGAGGCTACAGTTCATCGGGGCTATCCTCGATACGACTGTGAGCAAGGCCTTCCTGCCTCTGGACAGGGTGGCCTCTCTCCAAACCCAGATTTCCCTGCTATCAGAGCATGAGGAGGGTCTCCTCGAGGTCGGTCCTCTGTCTTCTGGGGCTCATGGTGGCTGCTATTCTGACGGTCCCCCGAGCTCGACTCCACATGAGGATCTCTCAGTGGACTCTTCGCTCCCAGTGGGATCAACTTGTGGACGACCTAGATCAATTAATTCTGATCTCATTGATGGTGCGAGACTTGCAATGGTGGATGGTTCGAGAGAACCTGTTTCGGGGAGTCCCCTTCTTTCATCCTGCCCCCTCCCAGACTCTGACTACAGACGCATCAGGCAAAGGTTGGGAGCCCATCTAGGTCCTCATTGGACCCAGGGCTCATGGTCCAGACTGGAACAAGCTCTCCACATAAGCGTGCTCGAGCTAGTTGTGCTGTGTGCTCTCAAGCCCTTCACCAATACATCCTTCCGACCACCTGAGCCGTCCGAGCCGGACAGCTTATGTGTATGTGGTGCATCAACAAACAGAGGAGAACTCGGTCCTACCTCTATGCAGGGAGGCAATGAGGGGTTTGGGATTGGGCAACACAACACGACCTTCACCTAACGGCGATTCATGTTCCAGAGTCGACATCACTCTGCCAGACAAGCTAAGCGCTCTTCTGCTCTGGCACACGAGTGGGGTGGACCAAGGGTATTAGGCGATATCTTTCAGCTTTGGGGACTGTAGGTAGACCTGTTCGCTCTCCCAAAGCATAAAACTTCCACCTTTTGCTTGCTCGTTCCAGAGCGAGGTGCTCTGGGCAGCGCTCTGTCTCAAGACTGGAAGGACAGGTCAAATCTATGCTTTCCCCAATTCCTCTTATCCCACAGTATTGCAGAAACTAGCCACAGAAGGAGCGAGAATGATTCTGATCGCTCCTTTCTGGCCCAGGCAAATCTGGTTCTCTCTTCTACAACAATATTCAGAGGATCCTCCTCTTTCTCTATCTCGAGGTTTGCTGACCCAGGATCAGGGGACCCTGGTACACCCAGGCCTCAAATCCCTTCAACTAAATGCATGGCTCCTGCAGACCTAGCCCAATCCCATTTTGGTGTCTCTCCAAAAGTGGCGGAAATTTTAGTGGAGGCTAGAAAACCCTCCACCAGGTCCACTTATGCCATGAAGTGGAAGAGATTCTCTATTTGGGCAGACTCTTAAGAATGTGGAGCCTTTCTCCTGTTCATTGCCCTTTCTGCTGGAGTACTTGTGTCATCTCTTTGTCCTGGGTCTCAGCCATTCCTCCTTCAAGGTTCACATGGCAGCTATCTCAGCCTACCATGTTCCCTTCACAGATAAAGCTTTCGCTCAACTGGAGGTCTCTAAGACCTTTCTCAGAGGGGTCCTTTATCTAAGGCCCCCCATCCGAACTCCTGCTCCCTCTTGGGACTTGAATTTTGTTCTCGAGAAACTTACTCTCCCTCCCTTTGAACCTGCAGCTTCTGCAGATGTGAAGTTTCTTTCGTGGAAGACGCTCTTCTTGGTGGCCATTACTTCGGCTCGAAGAATTTCTGAGCTCCAGGCCCTTATGTGTAAAATCCCGTTTGATTTTTCGCAAAGAACGAGTTGCTCTTCGCACAAATCCTACGTTTCTACCTAAAGTAGTAGCAGAGTCTACCTTAAATCAGTCCATAGAGCTACCTGCCTTTTTTACTCAGTACTCTAATCAAGGGGAATATTTACTCCATACCATGGATGTTCACCGGATTGTGAGGTACTACACCAACAGGGCAAAGGATCTCAGAAAGACTGATCAGTTGTTCGTCTCTTTTGCTCACAAAAGGGAAGGCAATGCTGTTTCCAAGCAATGCCTGTCGAAGTGGTTGGCTCATTGCATCACTTTCTGTTATGACAAGTACAACAAGACCCTTCCAGGTCAGGTTAGAGGTCACTTCACAAGAGGAGTAGCGGCCTCTGCGGCTTGTTTCAAGAATGTGTCTGCGGCAGACATATGCGCTGCCACCACCTGGACTTCCGTCCATACGTTTACAAAACATTACAGTTTGGATATTGCCTCTCGCCGTAGAGCAGGCTTCGGATTGGCCGTTTTGCAAGGCCTCCTGTCTTGAGGCTTGCACGGCTAGGGCTACTTTTTAGAATAGTTCCCTCCTCCTGGTGCCTCTCCTTTGTTCCAGACTGCTTGGGATTCAGTCCTATGATGACATGCCTGCAAGAGCCCTCCTCGAGTAAGATAGTACAGTTACGTGAAGAACTTACCGTAACAGTAGATCTTCGAGAGAGGCTCTTGTAGGTAATACCTTCCCCGCCTCCATCCCCCTAGGTTTTTTCAGCTCCTTTTTCCAGAAATGGAAACATCCGCCTTCTCTCTGTCCGACCCTTACGGGCCTGTGGCAGAAAGAACTGGAGGCAGGCATCCAGGACCGCCCTTTATACCAACGCCATATGACGCCTGTCACTGACGGGGGTGGTCCTCGCCAGGGACTGCTAGCCAGAAATTTTTCCGGGGTCCTGCCGCTGGTCAAGGCTAGTCTATATGTAATTACCTACTGCAAGAGCCTCTCTCGAAGATCTACTGTTACGGTAAGTTCTTACGTAACTGTACTTTCTTGCAGAACCCTTTCTTCTGTGAAAGGGCTGGCATCCCCGCCCCCCCCAATCAGGAGTGCTTCTGTTAATTGGATTAGGCACTTCTCCTCTTTGTGAATACTGAGCAGAAATATTCGTTCAGTATCCCTGCTTTTCACTGTTCCCCCCCCACCCACTATTCATTCTATTCAGCCTCACTATCCCTCCCTTTGTCTTTCTATGCTCTGATGTACCTATAAAAGGTTTTATCCCCCTTTTTAACCGAGTTGGCTATCTTTTCCTCAGTTTGGGCCTTTGCTATTCTGACTTCCCTCCCTGCTTCCTTCTGCCTTAACTGGTGCAACCCTCTGTCCTGCTCCTTCTGTGTTTCCTTGTACTTCCTGAATGCTATTGTTTTCTCCCTGACTTTCCCAGCCACCTCTTTTGAGAACCATAGTGGCTTTTTCTTTCGTTTTGATTTGTTTATTTGCTTCACACAAAGGCTTGTTGCCTCTGTGATGGCAGTTTTGATGATTCCCCATTGTTGCTCCACACCTCCTTCTAGCCTGTTTGCTAGTGCTTTTCTGAGGCACTCTCCCATCTTGCCAGAGTCAGCCCTCCTGAAGTCCAGTACCCTCACTTTTGTATGGCTTCACTCTGTAGCTGAGTTTAACGTGAACCACACTGTTTGTTGGTCACTTGTTCCCAGATGGCAACCCACTTCTAGATCTGAGATCCTCCCACTGCCTCTATTTGAGAGTATGAGGTCTAAGATTGCTCCCTCATGAGTGGATTCTGAAACTAGCTGTCTGAGGCCTGCCACCTGTAGGGCATCAAGAATGGCCCTGCTCTTGGATGTGGCTGCAGCAAATGTGCTCCAGTTAACATCTGGCATATTCAGGTCTCCCATCAACAGTATCTCCCCTTTCTCTGCCATCCTAAGAATGCCATCTGTCAAATCCTTGTCCATTCCTTCCCCCTGACATGGGGGTCTGTACACAACCCCTGTGCAGATTCTGGTGCCCTTTCCAGTCTCCAAGGTGACCCACAGTGTCTCCTCTCCTCCCTGTTTACTCTTTTTTGTTCAGTTGCTTTTATCCCTTCCTTTACATAGAGAGCTACTCCTCCCCCTCTTCTCCCCTGCCTGTCTCTCCTGTAGGTTATGTACCCTGGTATGTTAACATCCCAGTCATGGTTCTCTGTGTACCATGTTTCTGTGACTGCTACAATATCCAGGCATCCCTCTTCCATCAAGGCCACCAGCTCAGGGAGCTTGTTGCCCAGACTACGGGCATTGGTACTCATTACCCCCATTTCCTGATGGCCTTACTCCTTTTTGCCCCGTCCCTTTCCTTCTTGCCTTTGTCACTTTCTCCATTTACCCCTGCCCTTCTCCCTATCGCCACCTCTGTGTTGGTGTTTACCGCACATACTACCGTGATTTTTTTTGGGGGGTGGCTAGGATTTCCCTGCTCCTTTCCAGTGCCTCTCCCCTTGGCTAGTTTAAATTCTTGACAATGAAGCATTTAAACCTATCACCTAGGATCCTGGTTCCCCTCCTGGACAGATGCAGCCCATCATGCCAGTTAGGCTTGCATCACTCCAGGTGGACCCCCAGTCCCCAATGAAGCCAAATCCCTGAGCTCTGCACCAGTTTTTCAACCACTGATTGAATCCGATGGTGCGGAACACCCTAGCCTCTCCTTCGCCATAGATGGGCAGCACCTCCGAGAAGGTTACTGTGCGTGCTACTTATCTAAGGTCCCTCCCCAATTCCACAAACTCTTTCCTGCACTGCTCTAATCCCTTTCTTAGCCAGGTCATTTGTCCCTAGGTGGACAATGACATCCAGCTCCCTCCCCTGTGCAGCTGCTCTAGCAATCCTGAGGATTTGCTCCCTGTACGTCCAAGCCATGGCGCCAGGCAGGCACCTTACCTCCCTCTCCCCTTCCTCCCCCAGTTCTACCTTCCTAACGATGGAGTCCCCCACCAGGAGTTGTTTCCTTCCCCTGTGGGGTCCCATGCCACCCTCCTGTGGGTCTCCTTTGTGGAGGTTCCCAGAATCCTCCTTGGTCTCCACTGCAGGTACCTCCATAGAGGACACACACTTTGCCAGAATGGCATAGGAATTGTGGAGAGGTACAACTGGAGGGATGTGCCTCTGTTCCACCACCCTCACTCTCCCTGAGCCCACTGTGGTCCAACCGCTCCTGTTTCTTGGCAACCTGTGAGGCAACGGCAGTGGCACTGGTGGTCCCTGGATGGAAGAGGAGGTCCCACAAATCCTGGCCAACTCAGCCTGGAGATGAGCAACCTCCTCCCTTAGCCCAGAGTGGTACCTGCAGATGGGACAACACCGCATCCTTCAGAACGTCTCCTGGAAGACTGCTGCTCCACAGCCACTACACTGCATCACTCCCATCATGTCTTATTTCTGGCCCCTTAATTGTTTGGAATCCTTACTCTTTCCTCTGTTTTATTTTTTTTTTCTTTCTTTTTTTCTTTCTCTTCTCTCTCTACTTACTTTCTGCCTCTGTGCCCTTTAAACTCCTGATAGTCCTGTTCTGAGACAAGAATATCCTACATTTCTCAGTAGACCCCTTACTTGCTCAGAGGCAGGCCTCCAGCAGCTAGAGGGGGCCAGAGAGCTACTCTTGTCCTTCTAGGATGGTGGGTCTTTGGTGGCTCTGTGATCACACACTTCCTGCTCCCAAACAGGAAGTTCCTGTTGCCAGTCAAATCCTGTGCCTATAAAAGTAGAACTAGCTGAGTGTGGAGGGCAATATAGTCCCAGTAGAGAAGCTCAGTCACACAGCACTCCTTCCTCCTGGTGTCTTCTGCCAAGCTACTAACAGAATCTTTCTAAGGCAGTCTCTAAATTTAGCTTCCTTCCAGCTAAGCCATTCCCCCTACTTACTAGATCTTTCTACAAGTAATTTAAACTGCACTTCTATCAAGCCTTTTCAGTCACCTGAGATTTACACCTAGCTAACTGTTCAGATAACCATTCAGTTCAGTTAACTCGGACAAACACACCTTCTACCAGACATGCATATTCTTTGAAATGGAAGCAGTTCACTTTGTGGGCAGCTTCCTGGACTTTGGACCCATTTACATGCCTTGTAAATGCTGGAATACTGGCTGTCCCTGTCAGACTCTGGCCCACAGTATTCATCACTTATACAATGAGTAGAAAAAATTCATAGAAACGGAATATGTCGGCAGATAAGGACCATATGGCCTACCTAGTCTGTCCGTTTCCCTACTCACTGCTGCAGCCCCAGATCCTGTTTAATTTGTGGCTGTCCTGCTCTGCATATCTCTAGGGTACCCTTATGTCTGTCCCATGCACTATTGAACCCCTGTATCTTTTACCGTTTCTGCTGGTCTTGACTGGTGGTTAGCCATGCATTAGAAGTGTCTAGTGCACAGCTGAAAAATAGTGCTGCCAACATGGACTCAGTACATCAGTGAAATCCATGTGTACTGTAGAATGTTCAGTTTCTTTAGAATTTAAGCAACCACCATGTTTTTTTGTTTCGTTTTGTTCTGCCTGAGCAACTTTACACAAAAAATAATTCCTCCTACTATACTAATTGTTCACCAATAGCTTTCCAGTACACCCGATGAACTGCTGACCATGAGGGTTTTAAAGTTACAAGAATGAAACTGCTGAGTGCATATTATTTGGGACATCCTGCCCGCCCATGTGACTGTCACCACCTTCCACTTACTCACTGGGTCGTATCTCGGTGCATTTTTAACAGAAAAGTCTAAATTGCATCCTCCTGCCCACTCACTTTTCCAGTGTTGAAATGTGTAAAACTACAGCCAGCAGCCCTACACTGTGTCCCGATCCAGCTCTCCATCTTCCAGCCTGCTCATCAGTCGAACGAAAAACAGCACAACTGTCTCTGTGGCACCCCAGTCTATGTTCCCAGCTGCAAATCCAAAAGTTGATTTCTAAACCTTCTCTTTCTCGCGCGGTATACTGTCTGCCTATTTCATCTCATAATATATACCCATGATCAGTTAAAATAACGAGCTGTGAGTGAGCTTGGTACATCAAGCAGACAGACCTGGGTTTGATTTCCACAGCCTCCACTTGCATACTTTGCGACTCTGAGCAAGTCGCTTAACCTCCCCCAGTGCTCCCAGGTTACCTGAAAACAAGCACCTGTGCCTAGTGGGCCTTACCTGGTTACCAAACAATAAAATAAAAGGAAAAAAAGGCAAATTACATAAAAAAACAACAACAAAAAAAAAAAACTGAAAATGTAAACAATGATTATATGTTCTGAGTGAGTGTGTCTGAGTGGAATATATATTATGAGTGAGAGACTGTGTGTGTGTGTATGTGTGTGAGACCCACTGACACTATCTTTCACCATTACTGACCGCTCAGTAGCCTGCGTTCATTAGCCCACTCATCTGCCAAAAGGAATGTCAACTGAATTCCAAAATAATTTTGAGGTGTCACTGATCCTGAAAAAAAGAAGACTAGTTTTCCTGGCATACTGATGTTTAATAAATTCATATTTATTCAAACTTGGACTTTTTTTGTCTATTTTGTTTTATAAATGTTATATTTCCATTTTATAAATGCAGTAAGACCCTCTGGGGATGTGCATTAGATAGTTCTAATGCATGGTTGGGCTGAAGGCACTCGGCCTGTGGCCTTATGCCTTATTGCGTCCCTGGCCATGCATTACAAATTTTATTTATTTAGTTTTTGTTTACAGGGTACGCACACTAGGCAAAAAATGCCTATTTATAGGTACGACCCGACAGGTTACAAAGGTAAAAATACAGAACATGGAGGTGCAGCAAAGAATAGGATATACAGGTAGTAAATGGAGAATCATGAACACAGTAGTAGAGGCAATAACACAATGAAAGGCCAAATACATTACTTAGAGGAATAAGCATTAGGACAAGCCAAATACATTATATACATTACATAAAGGAATGAACATTAGGACAAGCCAAGATACACTGAAATTTATATATACAATAAGATTTCTAAGTGTGTGAGTGTAGTGATATATAAGATATCACTTATTTCCATGTGTAGAAGTCAGGGCAAACATGTGGGAGTATGGCACACTGGGCACGCTAAGGACAGTGACAGAGGCTGATTTCAGATGTGCCCATCGAGATCTCTTAAAAGAGAGATGGAAAGTGGTACACTGGGTAAGCACTGGGAGGGAGTTCCGGAATCTAGGAGTACAGACTGCAAAGGCTCGATCTCCAAACAGAGAATGGGAATTTAAGACAAGAAAGGACTGTGAGTCAACTGTCTAATGCACACTTCCTCATGTCATATTGCTTACTTCAAAGTGCATTTGGCCACCATATCAGCTTTCTGTGCCTCTATGGATGGTTTTACGGTTGCCCAGTTAGAGGTGTCCCCTTCGTTTCTGAAAGGTATTCTACATATGAAACCTGTCCTTAGTCCTGTCCAGCTTGGGACTTGAATTTTGTGCTTGAGAAACTGACATTGGCTCCTTTTGAGCCGGCAGTGACCTGTGATTTACGTTTCCTATCATAAAAAACATAATTTTTAGTTGCAGTCACTTCTGTGCAAAGGATTTCAGAGCTGCAGGATCTAATGTGTGAGCCTCCTTATTTGATTTTCACAAAGACAGGGTTTCTTTGCATGCAAACCCTAAGTTTCTACCGAAGGTGGTTTCTGAATTTACACTGAATCAAATGATACACCTTTCTGTTTAGTAACCTGAGCATACCACTCGGGGTGAGGCACTGCTCCTTAATTTAGATGCACATACAATACTCTGTTACTGTGTAAATCACACCAAGGAGTGCAGAAGTCTTTTCAGCTATTTGTTTTGTTCACCCCGGGAAAGAGGGTGTTCCTGTGTCTAAACTGTGCTTGTCCAAATGACTGGCACATTGTATTGCATTCTGTTATGGGAAGTATGGTAAGGCACTTCCTTGTGTGGTCCATGGTCACTCCATAAGGGGCATGGCCACTTCTGATGCATGTTTCAAAAATGTTTCTACTGGTGACATTTATCTTGCAGCCACATGGAGCACTGTCCACACCTTCACTAAACATTATAGTCTGGACATAGTCTCTACTGTCTCTCATAGATGTGTGGATTCGAGCTTGCTGTTAGTGGCTACTGGGACTTGTTCCAAAGGTGTCGCCTAATGGAGGTGATGTCCTCGAAGGAGATGTATTACCATAACAGTAGATCTTAGAAAATGTCCTCCATTAGGCCATGCCATCCCTCCCTCCATCCCCCTTCTGCTTCAGTGAGGGTTACATCACGTTGTATCTAAACCTGATCCATGGCTCTTCTATCCAGCACCATATTTTGCCTTGTATGCCTGGTGCTGGTCTGATCTCCTGGTTCCCCACAGTTGGAGGTCCTCAGAGTGTCATCTCCGGCGAGGAACTATGAAGCCGCCTATGTTTATATAGATGCTGATGCATTACATGCATTAAACAACTTGGACCCTACCACCCTCACTCAATATCAGCCGCAAACTACCTCTGGCCTAGCACCCTCTGACTCATCTTCCACCTTCTAGAAAACCCCTCAAGTTCTACACCTTCTTCTGAAGCCTTTAGAGTATCAGCCACTCGGTTTCAGCTGTACCACTGAAAGGAGATGGACAACATAGAGTGATCTCTTTGCAAGATTTAGAATTTTATACGTCTGATTTGTTATTTTCATAAAAAGACTTTTGTAACTCTAAGGCATGTTGGGGCAGTCTGATAACAGATGGCCCCCCCCTAAATTTCGAATTTCACGCCTGTTAAGCTGAGGCTTTCAAATTGACTACCATGCCAGCAAAATCCCATTGTCATTTCCTACAGTGCCTGAATGAGAGTCACTGACCTCTAAGGCCCTTTCCACACTGGTGTTCGTATAACGTTACAATCTGTCTGTAACATTAGAAGAATGCCAAACATGGTTCAGGTCCATATTGGTAACATTTTAAAACTGTGTTGCAAAACAGAGTTTAAACCCTGATGAAATTAGGGTTTTAGCCCTGTTTTGAAAATCGTTTTAAACATAGCACGGTAAAATTACCTGTGTGGACAAGAGTTGCCACCGTGCTTCCTCTGCTTTGTCCTGTTGCGCAGAATGCAGTTCACAGCCAAAATCTTAATAAGAGTGAGCCACTTATTTAGACACCACCAGATCCAGATGCATGATTGGGTTGTCAGTTTGGCAGTGAGCGGCCCATTGACTCCTGCATGCACGAGTATGTCGCTTAGGTTCAGAGCTCAGGGATTTGGCTTCATTGGGGACTGGGGCTCAACCTGGAGGGATGCAGGCCTATACAGGCACGATGGTCTGCATCTGTCCTGGAGGGGAACCAGGATCCTAGGTGATAGGTTTAAATGCTTCAATGGCAAGCATTTAAACTAGCCAAGGGGGCACTGAAGAGGAGAAGGGAAATCCTAGCACCCCCAAGAAATCAGGGTAATTAGTGAGGTAAGCACCAAGATAGAGCAGTCAATAGGGAGAAGGGCAGGGGTAAATGGAGAAAAAGACAAAGGCAGTAGGGACAGGGATGGGGCAAAAAGAAATAAAGCCATAAAAAAATGGAAGGTAATGAGTACCAATGCCTGTAGTCTAGGTAAAAAGCTCCCTGAAATGGTGGCTTTGATGTGAGAGGGATGCCTGGCTATTGTGGCAGTCACAGAAACATGGTACACAGAGAACCTTGACTGGGATGTCAACATACCAGGGTACACAATCTACAGGAGAGACAGGGAGAGAAGAAGAGGAGGAGTAGCTCTCTTTGTAAGGGAAGGGATCAAAGCAACAGAGCTAAAGGGTAAACAGGGAGGAGAGGAGACACTGTGGGTCACCCTGGAGACTGGAAATGGCTCCACACTCCGCACAGGGGTTGTATACAGACCCCCATCTCAGGGGGAGGAAATGGACAAAGAAATGATAGAAGGCATCCTTGGGATGGCAGAGAAAGGGGAGATATTGTTGATGGGGCACCTGAATATGCCAGATGTTGACTGGAGCACCTTTGCTGCAGCCACATCCAAGAGCAGGCCCATTCTCGATGCCCCACAGGGGGCATGCCTCAGACAGCTAGTTTTGTAACCCACTCGGGAGAGAGCAATCATAGACCTGGTACTCTGAAATGGGGACGGAGAGAGGATATCTTGAAGTGGGTAGCCATCTGGGAACAAGCGACCACCAAACAGTGTGGTTCACGATAAACTTAGCTGTAGAGTCAAGCCACACAAAAGTGAAGGTACTGGACTTCAGGAGGACTGATTTTGTTAAAATGGGAGAGTACCTCAGAAAAGCACTAGCAAACATGCAAGAAGGTGAGGTGGAGCAACAGTGGGAAAACATCAAAATCGCCATCACAGAGGCAACAAGCCTTTGTGTGAAGCAAATAAATCGAAACGAAAGAAAAAAACACTATGGTTCTCAAAAGAAGTGGCGGGGAAGGTAAGGGAGAAAAAGATAGCATTCAGGAAGTATAAGGAAACACAGAAGGAGCAGGACAGAGAACTGTACCAGTTAAAACAGAAGGAAGCTGGTAAGGCAGTCAGAAAAGCAAAGGCCCAAACCGAGGAAAAGATAACCAATTTAGTTAAGAAGGTGGATAAAACCTTTTATAGGTACATTAGGGAGCAAAGAAAGACTAAGGCAGGAATACTGAGGCTGAACAAAGAGGAAGGTGGTTGGGCAGAGCGCGACAGTGAAAAAGCAGGGCTACTAAATGAATACTACCCCCACTAGAATTGCCTTATGTCTGTCCCATTTATTCTTGAATTCCCCCACTGTTTTTGACTCTACAACTGCCTCAGGAAGGCTGTTCCATGTATTCACAACCCTTTCTGTGAAGAAATACTTCCTCACATTATCTCTGAGCCATCCCCCTCTATCTTCAAATTGTGCCCCCTTGTTTTTGCACATCTCTTTTTCTGAAAGATGCTACCCTCTTGGACTTTGTTGATTCCTTTGAGGTATTTGAAAGTTTCTGTCATGTCCCCCCTCTCCCCTTTCCTCGAGGCTATACATCTTTAGTTCCTTTAGTCTTTCTTCATATGTCTTCTGATGCAGACCCTGCATCATTTTGGTTGCCCTCTTCTGGACAGCCTCCACCCTATGTCTTTGCGGAGATGGGGTCTCCAGAACTGTACACAGTACTCCAGATGTGGTCTTACCAACTGTCTGTACAGAGGGCCAACAACTTCCTGCTTTCTACTGGTGATGCCTCGCCCTATACATCCCAGTATCCCCCCAGCCCTCCTTACTGCCTTCTCACATTGCTGGCCCACCTTTAGGTTGTCTGATATGACTACCCCCAGGTCTCTTTCCATTTTTGTTGTTGTCAGTATCTCACCCTCCCTTGTGTACTCTTCCCCTGGGTTTTTGTTTCCCAGGTGCATTACTTTGCACTTCTTTGCATTGAATCTAAGCTGCAATACATTTGACCATTTCTCCAACCTTGCCAAGTCCCTTTCCATTCTTTCCACCCCACCTTGTGCATCAACCCTGTTGCAGATCTTTGTCTGATCTGCAAAGAGACGTACTTTTCCCTTCCAGTCCCGCTGCAATGTCACTTATAAAGACTTTAAAAAGGACCTGCTTCAGTACTGAACCTTGTGGTACCCCACTAGTAACCCTCCTTTCTTCACTGTGGACTCCATTTACTGTTACCCGCTGTGTCCTGTTGTCCAGCTAGTGTTTTACCCAGGCTACCACCCTGGGATCCACTCCCAGGCTGGCCAATTTGTTTATTAATCTTTTGTGTGGGACTGTGTGAAATGCCATGCTAAAGTCTAGGTAGACCATGTCCATAGCCCCTCCCTGGTCTACTGCTTTGGTCACCCAGTCAAAGAAATGAATTAGATTCATCTGACATGACCTTCCCGCTGTGAATCCATGCTGCCTTGGGTCCTGTGCCCCACTGGCCTCTAGATACTCAACAATTCTTTCCTTCAGAAGTGATTCCATCATTTTCCCTACCACTGAGGTCAAACTGACAGGTCTGTAGTTTCCTGCCTCTGTCTTGCTCCCTTTTTTGTGAAGGGGAATCACATCCACCCTCCTCCAGTCCTCAGGTACTACACCATCCTACCATGATTTATTAAAAAGGGTAGTCAATGGTGTTACTAGTTCTTCCCTTAGTTCTTTTAGAATTCTTGGGTGGATCCCATCAGACCCCATTGCTTTATCCACCTTCAGTTTTAAGAGTTATTTCAGAACCCTTTTTTCTGTGAAAGGACTAATATCAACCCCCTATCCAGAGTGCTTCTGTTAATTGGATTAGGTACTTCACCCTCCTTTTTTGTGAATACTGAGCAGAAATATTCGTTCAGTATCCTTGCTTTTTCACTGTCCCCCTCTGCCCACCCACCGTTCATTCTCTTCAGCCTCACTATCCCTCCCTTTGTCTTTCTACGCTCACTGATGTACCTATAAAAGGTTTTATCCCCCTTCTTAACTGAGTTGGCTATCTTTTCCTCAGTTTGGGCCTTTGCTATTCTGACTTCCTTCCCTGCTTCCTTCTGCCGTAACTGGTACAGCTTTCTGTGTTTCCTTATACTTCTGGAATGTTATCTTTTTCTTCCTGACTTTAATAGCCACCTTTTTGAGAACCATAGTGGCTTTTTCTTTCGTTTTGATTTGTTTATTTGCTTCACATAAAGGCTTGTTGCCTCTGTGATGGCAGTTTTGATGATTCCCCATTGTTGCTCCACACCACCTTCTAGCCTGTTTGCTAGTGCTTTTCTGAGGCACTCTCCCATCTTGCCAAAGTCAGACTTCCTGAAGTCCAGTACCCTCAATTTTGTATGCTTGACTCTGTAGTTGAGTTTAACGTGAACCACACTGTTTGATGGTCACTTGTTCCCAGATGGCAACCCACTTCTAGATCTGAGATCCTCTCACTGCCCACGTTTGAGAGTATGAGGTCTAAGATTGCTCCCTAACGAGTGGGTTCCGAAACTAGCTGTCTGAGGCCTGCAACCTATAGGGCATCAAGAATGGCCTTGCTCTTGGATGTGGCTGCAGCAAATGTGCTCCAGTTAACATCTGGCATATTCAGGTCTCCCATCAACAGTATCTCCCCTTTCTCTGCCATTCTAAGAATGCCTTCATCATATCCTTGTTCTCCCCTGACATGGGGTCTGTACACAACCCCTGTGCGGATTGTGGTGCCCTTCCAGTCTCCAAGGTGACCCACAGTGCCTCCCTCCTCCTGTTTACTCTTTTGTTCAGTTGCTTTATCCCTTCCTTTACATAGAGAGCTACTTCTCCCCCTCTTCTCCCCTGCCTGTCTCTCCTGTAGGTTATGTACCCTGGTATGTTAACACCCCAGTCATGGTTCTCTGTGTACCATGTTTCTGTGACTGCTGCGATATCCAGGCATCCCTCTTCCATCAAGGCCACCAGCTCAGGGAGCTTGTTGCCCAGACTACAGGCATTGGTACTCATTACCCTCCATTTTCTGATGGTCTTATCCCTTTTTGCCCCATCCCTGTCCTTCTTGCCTTTGTCACTTTCTCCATTTACCCCTGCCCTTCTCCCTATCGACACCTCTATGTTGGTGTTTACTGCACTTACTACCGTGATTTTTTTTGGGGGGGTGGCTAGGATTTCCCTGCTCCTTTCCAGTGCCTCCCCCCCTTGGCTAGTTTAAATGCGTGCCATTGAAGCATTTAAACCTATCACCTAGGATCCTGGTTCCCCTCCTGGACGGATACAACCCATCATGCCAGTATAGGCTTGCATCACTCCAGGTGGACCCCCCAGTCCCCAATGAAGCCAAATCCCTGAGCTCCACACCAGTTTTTCAACCACTGATTGAATCCCATGGTGTGGAACACCCTAGCCTCTTCTATGCCATAGATGGGCAGCACTTCTGAGAAGCTTACCGTGCGTGCTACTTGTCTAAGGTCCCTCCTCAATTCCACAAACTCTTCCTGCACTTCTCTAATCCCTTTCTTAGCCAGGTCATTTGTCCCTAGGTGGACAATGACATCCAGCTCCTTCCCCTGTGCAGCTGCTCGCTATCCTGAGGATTTGCTCCTGTTCCTCCAAGCCATGGGCGCCAGGCAGGCACCTTACCTCCCTCTCCCTCCTCCCCAGTTCTACCTTCCTAAAGTGGAGTCCCCCACCAGGAGTTGTTTCCTTCCCCTGCGGGGTCCCCTGCCACCCTCCTGTGAGTCTCCTTTGTGGAGGTTCCCTGCATCCTCCTTGGTCTCCACTGTGGGTGCCTCCATAGAGGAACCACACTTTGCCAGAATGGCATAGGAATTGTGGAGAGGTACAGCTGGAGGGATCCGCCTCTATTCCACCAGCCTCACCCTTCCTGAGCCCACTGTGGTCCAACCGCTTCTCTTTCTTGGCAACTTCTGAGGCAACAGCAGTGGCACTGGTGGTCCCTGGATGGAAGAGGAGGTCCCACAAATCCTGGCCAACTCAGCCTGGAGATGAGCAACCTCCTTCCTCAGCCCAGAGAGGTGCCTGCAGATGGGACAACACTGCATCCTCCAGAACGTCTCCTAGAAGACTACTGCACCATAGCCACTGCACTGCACCGCACCACTCCCATCATGTCTTATTTCTGGCCCCTTAACTGTTTGCAATCCTTACTCTTTCCTCTGTTGTGTTTTTTTTTTTGTCTGTCTCTCCTTACTTTCTGCCTGTGTGCCCTTTAAGCTCCTGATTGTCCTGTTCTGAGACAAGAATATCCTATATTTCTCAGTAGATCCCTTACTTGCTCAGAGGCAGACCTCCAGCAGCTAGAGGGGGCTGGAGAGCTACTCTTCCCTTCTAGGATGGGTGGGTCTTTGGTGGCTCTGTGATCACTCACTTCCTGCTCCCAAACAGGAAGTTCCTGTTGTCAGTCAAATTATGTGCCTATAAAAGTAGAACTAGCTTTTGGTGGGAGGGTGGAGAGCAATATAGTCCCAGTAGAGAAGTCCAGTCACACAGCAGTCCTTTCTCCTGGTGTCTTCTGCCAAGCTATCAGCAAAATCTTTCTAAGGCAGTCTTTAAATGTAGCTTCCTTCTAGCTAAGCCACTCCCCCTACTTACTAGATCTTTCTACAAGTAATTTAAACCTCACAGCAATCAAGTCCTTTCAATCACCTGAGAGTTACACCTAGATAACTGTTCAGATAGCCATTCAGTTCAGTTAACTCAGACAAACACACACTTTTTTTTGTTTTGTTTGTTAGTTTTTTTTATTTTTTATATATATATATTTTTTTTACCCTAAATTAAAGTTCCAAGTATAAGAGTTCTACTTCTTTAGTCCCAGTAGAGAAGTCCAGTCACACAGCAGTCCTTTCTCCTGGTGTCTTCTGCCAAGCTACAAGCCTCGTGACATTTCCCGTCTTCTCCCCCCCTGCGAAAACTGAACACGACTGAGGTGCTCAGATCACTCCTGGCTTCTGATCCTTGTCTGCTCTCAAGTGCTGCGATCCAGTAGCGTGACTTCAGCTAGAGGACTCGGTTCATATATGTCCCGCTCCTGTGTTTCCTGACTGTGTTTCTCTCCTAAATTCCCAGCTGGTAGACAGACATTAAAATATGACTTCTACAGCAGTACTTCATAATCTCTTCAGTTGCCAGAGTGTTTGGATTCAATTTTTTTTTTTTTTTTTTTTTTTACTTGACCCGATTCTTGTAGTGTCAGTGCCTACTGTGACGTCAGACCACTTCCCTTTCCCTATAAGATATGACTGCAACTCCCATGAAACAGTGGGGCACAAATCCAGGCAGTCCAACAGGCTCTCCTAAACAGCAGCACCTCCATTGGACAGTACATCATGTGACAGGGTTGAATAAGGCCCTTCCCCATTCGTTACGCAAAAAGAGTTTAAATGCAAGGATCTGTTCTAGCCTCTCCTTTTCTGTCTTATCTGTCTGTGGTGGCGCTGCCAGATTTTTTATCTAGGAAATAATCACTCTGATGGTTTCACAATTCTGCACCTCTTGCTGTCTCTCTGCCTTCCCTTGCTATTTCTGTCTTTTCTTCTGCCTTGCATATCGGGTTCCTGTGGAGCCTGGGATAATGGGGTCTCAGGAAACTATCCAGTTGTACAGTATCTGATACATGCGGTCAGTGTCCTCCTTCACCCAGTCAGCATCCTGTCGGACCTGATCAGCTGTGATTGTTCCTGGAGGTCTCGCTTCTTATATACTGCATTTAAAAAAAATAATTGGTTGATTGGTAACATTTTTATTAATAAAATAAATAAATATGCAGTTTGCCATCCATTTGAGCTTGAAGAGATCCTTTTCATAGTGTCATCACGTGGTGAGGAGACACTCTGCCGGAAAATGCGTCGGTGTTATGATGAGGAACTTCTCTGGCAGCATTGGGGCATGGCAGAGCAAGGTAGGGCTCTGCCGCTGTACCTCTGGTTCCCTGGCAGCAGCCAGTGATGTCCACGCTATGCAGGTGTTTTCTGTATCTGCAGCCCCCACTGCTGCAACCGAAGTTCAGTGCTCTGACCAAGGATGCTGGTCATTCAGCCACCAGTTTGCCAGGCCGGTTGTTGTGAGGATCATTCTGGGCGAGTATTCCTGGGAGGTCCGTGGTGAGAAGTGACTGAAAGCCATTTTTGTGGAGTTCTTGGATAACTTGTATTGGGAGTCCATGGTCTCCTTGGAGGTTCTACTCTTCAACCATAGCCCGGTCAAGGAGCCGTCCACCAAGCATGGCCCAGTTTCTTTCGGATGGCTTTGCCGACTTACTTCAGAATCCATGTAAGTTCCACTTAGGGCACCTCCACCATGGGATTTGCAAGATGACCTTCCTTGTGGCCATTATGTCAGCCAGAAAGATTGGGGAGTTCCCGGCACTCTCAATGGAGTCTCACTACCTAGTCTTCTACGGGGGCAAAGTTGTTATTCGCCCCAGCCCAAAGTTCCTCCTGAAGTTGGTTTAGGAGTTTCAGCTTAACCAGGTGATTAACTTGCCAGTGCATTTCTCCAGACTATCTTTGGAGGTGACCGCAGGCTACATACCCTGGACCTGCAGAGGGTATTCTCTTATTATGTGGAACGTATGGCTGGAGTTCAGGGACAGACTCACCAGCTGTTTGTCACTTATACTGAAGCTGTGCCTGGCAGACTGGCAGCAAAGCAGATGATTGCAAGGTGGATCACTTCTTGCATCGATCTCTGCTATAGGTTGGCTAGTCAGGAGCTTCCTATAGAGCTCAGGGCTCATTCCACCAGACATGCTTCTACCTCTTGTCTGCTTCCAGGGATGTCACCATACATGAGATCTCACCATACATGAGGCTTTTACTTGGAAGTCGGCTCATACCTTCATTTCCCACTACAGCATCAACCTGGACTCATGCCGGGATGCAGGTTTTAAGACCTTGGTTCTCCAATCTCTGTTTTGCCAGAGTGTGGATAAGTTAACCATATCCATGCCCCTAGAAGAATAGCTAACTCACTTGTAACTGTAGGTCTTACTTCGAGGGGGCTCTTGGCAGCAGGCAACACAGTAAGGACTTAGCTGCCAGGTGCTAGAACCACACGGAAAACTTCTAGCTAGCAGTCATTAATGGGGGACCACCCCATCTGCCCCCACACCAACCCCAGTTCTTTTCCCGCCATTGGCCCGTGCAAGTCTGACCTCCACGGCTGCCTGTTCAGTCGACCACCATTTTCTTCTCGATTACCCGCGCTTTATTATTTTTCACCGAAAAACTTTTTTTTGCAAGTCTTCTTCTCCATCCTCCTCTTCAGAGTGGCAGCAGATGAAGTGTGCTTGTGACAAGCAGCTTCCCTCCAAGGATGGCCACTCTTCTTGCCTGCTCTGCCTGGGCCCTTACCACAACACCGAGGCCTGCCAGCACTGCCAGGACTTCAGCCAGGCCACAAGGAGACACTGCCAGAAGACCCTGCAAAACTATCTTCTGTAGCAGAAACTAGCCACGATGGAGAAGAAGCTCCACAAAAGCACCTCTTCTTCCCCGGCCTTCGGGGCTTTGACACTTCGTCTTCTCATAAGGAGAAGTCTGGCAGAAAGTGTAAACACCGGGACAAGCACAAGGAGAGGCCCTGGTCAGCTTCCCACTGTCTGTCACACACTAGTCAGTGACAGACTCCGGGTCTTCCTCCCGCAGGAGGTCGTCCCCTCCTTCACCGATGGCCTTCACTCCTTCTGGGCTTCCGGTGTCAAACCCTCTCGCCCTCATCACTGTCTCAGACAGTGGTTCTTCGGGGCTTGGGACTTCTTCCCCTACCTCTCTGCTCCTGCTGTCCAGGCCCTTAGTACAAGCGGGTTCTCAGCCAGGTGGCTCGACCAGGTCATCTTCAGGTGGGCAGGTCTCAGTCTGTCGCTCCCCTGGTCCTGGTGTTAGCTAAGTTGGTCCCAGGTTCCAGGACCAGTGGCACTAAGCGATGCCAGGGGCATATGCTCACCTTACCTGTAAGAATGATGCATCTTCCCCGCTCAGGAACTAACTGCCCCGGACAGGCCTTCCCTTCGAGGCCGATGCCGCCTGACTGACCACACCAGCATCAGACCCTGACACCTCTACCGTCATCACCCTAACCTCTACCAGTGCCGACTGACCCTTTGGTCACTCCGCAGCCGACGCCAGAGGGACCGATGCCCGATCAGTTGACCCCATCCAGACCGATGCCGGATATTGTTACATTATAAGGACAGACGCCAGGTAACCCAGCACTACTGGGACCAGCGCTTGGGTTTCCAACGCCACAGGGGCCGACACCGGGGCACAAGACTCCTAACACCCCACCTCAAAATCCGCTCACAGATTGCCAGGCTCTCTTTGCGGCGTGGTGGGAGTTTTTCAAAGCCAAGGAGGCCCCACGGACCCTCCCCACTCTTTCACCCAGGGAGGCCTTCTGATCACCCTGACAAGACCAAGGACACACCTAGGAGCCCTCAGTCTCCCCCACTTAGGCAGCCTTCCCCGGTCCCAGATGGAGTTGCTACCAGTCACCCCGGGGAGGACATGCACCGATGTAAGCACCCTCGCTGACCAACACCAGCCCCATACTCTGAGTCGAGTAGGCATTCTTTGTCCTCGGATGAATCCGAGGGCTCGCATCTGCCTTCAGACCTGGAGGAGCCTAGAGAAACTCCAAGGTCTCCCCAGACGATCGTTGGAAGACTGAGGAATTGGACCCTGAGCGCTGTCACCTGGCACTCTTTCTCCATAAAAAGGATTCTTCCTACTGTGATCCCTCCCCTTATTGAGTCTTTCTTGGCTGTTCACAAAGCTGCTTGGAAACATTCCTATCTTACTTCGAGTGGGAGCTCTTGCAGCAGGCTATCGCAATAAGGACTAGGCTGCAGGCACTAGGACCCACCGGAAAACTTCTCAGCCAGCAGTACCCAGTAGGGACCGCCCCACAATGTAAGCTCTGCCCTAGTTCTTTTCCTGCCACGTCCTGCACACGTGAAGAGTTCTTCGGTCTTGGCTTGCCAGTACCAGCTAAAAACTTTGGATTTTCAGCCTTTTTTCTTCAAATTCTTCAACTTTTTTCGACGTTTGTTTCAGTCACTGACATATGTCTTCACCATCCTCGGTCTCCTTGTTGGGACCCCATGTCAACAAGTGTGGTTGCAGTCACCAGATACCATCTAAGGACGGCCACAAGAAGTGCGCCTTTTGCCTGGGGACTGAGCACGTCACTGCGGCCTGTTTGTCCTGCCAGAGATTCACCAGCTGGACTCTGATCTGCCATCTGAAGGTGTACTTTCTTGAAAAAAAGATGGATCTGCACACCTCAGGGGAGAAGGTGAAAAAGGACAAAACCAAGTGGTACTGTGAAAAAGACCGTAGTCTGTCCTGGCACCGCCCAGGTCCTGCTCGCTCCGCTCACGGCCTTCTCCTAAGAAAGCTCAGTGGGTCTCACTGACTCGGTGCATGTCCCAAATGTAAAGATCAGGCTAAGGCTGGGTATCTGGGAGAGGCCAGAAAAGCCTAAGGTGACTCCACTAAGGGTCACCATTAAGTCCTTGGAGGCGCAAGCTTCAGCCCCACCTTCCAAGGCCTTGGCGCCTGGCCAAGAGCACACCTCTGAGTTGAAGGACACCCCACGCCTCAACGGTACCCCATAATCTGTCCCCTGCCCACGCCGGATGATGGGTGATGGATCCAGGCGTAGCTGGCTTAAGGGCTGCGCCCATCCCTTAAGTCATCCTCTCGCTGGGCCTCACGGGGCTCTCCTTCCAGGGCCGACGCTCCAGATCTTCCTTTTCTGGGGAATGGCCTCCTGCCTTCACGGGCGACCTAGCCAGCATCAGCTTCCTTCTGGTGGGGCAGCTCCAGAAGCGGACCACCCCGAAGCCGGCCCAGTCACTGGTTCCGGACCCTTCAGGTGAACCACAGCCAGGAGGTGCTTCTTTACCGAGGAATACCCCCGAGAGGCTGCCTTCTACACCTCCTCCCAGGGCTTGTTCCCATTCACGGTCTGTAGACTGCCGGCGCTCTACCAGGTCTGGTAGCCGACGCAGGGTCAGGTCTTGCACCAGGAGCCGCTCCCAATCTGTTAGGTGGGACCGCTCCTGACGTCGGTCCCCTGACCGTCTGTCTCCGCTCTGCAGTCGGTCCCATGACCGATGTCTGTCTTTGGACCGTCATTGGTCGGTGAGTCACTGTTCGAGTGAGGCTGGTCACAAGGATAGGTCTGGCTACTCGACACCCAGATTACCTGGAAGCGTCTGGCTTTGGTCCCGGCAGTTCTGAAAAAATCGGACAGGCTGTACAGAGCCCCGAGGGATGAACCATTTCTGGCTGAACACCCTCAGGCGGACTCTTCAGTGATTACGGCTGCCCATTATAAATCTAAGCAGCTCAAGCACTTCCGCTCACAGCCTCCCGATCCGGAGTCTTGTTATTTGGACCAGGTGGGCAAGAAGGTGTATTCTGCCTCCACCTGTTCCATTAGATCCCTGAACTTCCTTACCCATATGGTCCAGTACCAGAATGTGCTTTGGGAGCGGGGACAAGAGCTGGTTAATGCCTTGCCAGGCTCAGAGAAGAAAACTGAGATTCTGCACATCCTGAAATTGGGCTCAGACGTAGGCACACATGTTTTGCGTGCCTCGTATGACACTGCGGATACGGCAGCCAGAACGGCAGCGTCAGGGGTCTGTCTCAGGCGCCATGCCTGGTTGAGGGTCTCTGGCTTTCACCAGGATCTGCAGTCCAGTATCCGGGACTTACCGTTCCAGGGTACTATTTTTGTTTGGACAGGAGATGGAGTCTCTCATCTCACACCTCCAAGAGTCCGGCAAATCCATCTGGTCGGTCCGCCAGATGTACCGTGGAGACCAGCGGAGACAACGTAAGTGGCCATTTAGGAAGCCCTCAGGTGGACAAGCCTGTGGCAATCAGCAGGGCCAGAGAGGTGGCTTTCAGAGGAAAGCCGGCAACCAGCAGACTGGAGGCACTCCTCGTGGCCCTAAGTCCTCCCAGGCCTCTCTGCCCACACCTGGATCCACCCAGTGACTCCTTTCCAACCACCCCTCCTCTGGCGGAGGTCCCAGGGGAGGTGGTAGGGGGTCGCTTTTCCCTATACTTTCAGGGATGGAGCTCGATCACTGTGAACAAATGGGTCCTAGACGTCATAAGGAGAGGACACACTCTAGAGTTCATGGAGATTCCTCCAGACACTCCACCAAGGTTCTCCAGATATCCTCCTTCTTATATCCCTCTCATGGAAGGAGAGATACAGGCCGTCTTGCAAAAAAGGGCAATAGAACCAGTTCCCCTGCGGCAGCGGGGGAAAGGGTATTATTCCCACTTCTTCCTTCGTCCCATTCTGGACCTCAGCCCTCTCAATCTTTATATAGAGTACAAAAGGTTCCGGATGGTGACCCTTCCAGGACTTTTTCCTCTGCTGCACCAAGGGGACTGGCTCTGCTCCCTAGACATGCAAGATGCGTACATGCATATCGGGGTCTTCCCCCCTCACAGGAAGTTCCTGAGGTTTCACTTCCAGGGGGAACATTATCAGTTTCGAGTTCTTCAGTTTGGCCTCTCCTCCGCTCCTCGAGTCTTCATGAAATGCTTGGCAGTAGTGGCTGCGGCTGTAGGGCATCAGGGGCATTATGTCTTCCCTTACCTGGACGATTGGCTGCTTGCGGCTCTGTCAAGGTCACGCCTACTTCAAGCTCTCGGAGACGCCTATACTCTCTTCTGAGACCTGGGGATCACCCTGAACCTTCCAAAGTTTTCCCAAGAACCCAGCCAAAGACTCGTCTTTATCAGAGCGGTCCTGGATTCGGTCCAGGGCATAGACTTTCTACTCCCAGAGAGGGGTGATTGCTTGTGGGAGACAGCCGGATCGGTCCTAGTAACTCCTCAGGTCCCAGCAAGGACCTTCCTCAGACTTCTGGGGCACATGGCGGTGGTCATTTCAGTCACTCCTGTGGCCCGCCTCCACATGAGAATCCCACAATGGATGTTCAGGGTGCAGTGGGATCAGTGCTCAGATGACCCAGACCACATGGTCAGAGTCACAGAGCCAGTAAGGAGAACACTTCTTTGGTGGATGGATCCACTCAATTTGGAAAAAGGGGTCCTCTTTCGTCCGAAGCCCTTGAATCAGACCCTTAAACGGATGCCTCAGATTTGGGGTGGGAGCGCACCTGGGGGCCAACCAAACGCAGGGCATTTGGATCCCCGAAGAGCGCGAACTCCACATCAATGTCCTGGAGATGCGAGCAGTCCTCAATGCGCGATGCGCTTTTCAGGAGCACCTTGTACCAGGCTCTCTTCTGGTTCAGATGGACAATATGGCAGTCGTCCTCTATATTAACAAACAAGGGGGCACTCATTCTTACCCCCTGTGCAGTGAGGCGATGAGAGTCTGGTATCGGGCACTGGAGTGGTGCATCACTCTCTGCGGTGCACGTTCCAGGTGTCCTAAACGACTTGGCCGACAGTCTCAGCAGATCTCAGTCCAAGGTGCACAAGTGGGAGCTACTACAATCAGTAGCGGACCAGCTGTTTGACACATGGGGTCGTCCAGAGCTGGACCTGTTTGCTTCACCACGCAATGCCAAACTGCCAGTTTTCTGCTCGCAAGAGCCCGCTCCTGGTGTTTTCTGGCCAGACGCGTTGTGCCTTTGTTGGACAGGGAGGTTTCTTTATGCCTTCCCTCCCTTTCCTTTCGTCCAGAGAGTTCTGTTGAAGTTACAGGCAGAGGGGGCTCGAATGATTCTGGTCGCCCTGCTGTGGACTTGGCAGATTTGGTTCCCACTACTTCAGCAGCTATCCACAGAACCTCCAATCCAGCTGCCAGTATGCTCGCAGTTGCTGTCTCAGGATCAGGGCTCGCTGGTCCATCCCGATCTCCGATTCTTACACCTTCATGCTTGGCTCTTTCGGACACAGCAAAATACAGGAATGGGGTATCCTCAACAGTGGTGGATGTTCTTCAATCAGTGGAGAAAGCCCTCCACGCGCTTCACTTATGCTATGAAGTGGAAGCGGGTCTGCATGTGGGCCTCTTCTCACCATCTGGATCCCATTACCTGTCCAGTGAACTCAGCTCTACAGTATCTCCTCTCCTCATATCAGCAAGGCTGGAGCTACTCGTCCATAAAGGTGCACATGTGGGCCATCTCGGCTTATCACGCCCGTTCGGGAGACGGGGCCTTAGCCCAGTTGGATGTGGCCCGCACCTTTTTACAGGGGATTCTTCACATGAGACCTCCCATTCGGGATCCTAGCGCACGCTGGGGCCTCCTTTTTGTGTTGGAGAAGCTTACTCTTCACCCATTTGAACCAGCAGCACATTGTGAGCTGTGGTATCTTTCCTGGAAGGTTTGCTTTTTAGTTGCCATTACGTCAGCTCGAAGAGTTTCCGAGCTTCAGGCTCCGATATGTAAAGAGACTCATTTCATTTTCCACAGGGAAAGGGTTTCTCTGAGGACGAACCTTAAGTTTCTTCCGAAAGTGGTCTCTGAGTTGACCCTCAACCAGTCGGTTGCCCTTCCAGTTTATTTCCCTTCTCCCTCTAACAGGGGGGAAGCTCTCCTTCACACTTTGGACGTCCACAGGACTCTAAGGTTTTACCTTAAGTGAACAGCTAATCACCGTAAATCGGAGCAACTGTTTGTGGCATTTGCGCCACAACACTTGGGTAAACCGGTGTCCAAGCAGACCATTTCCAAATGGATTGTTCACTGCATTACTTTCTGCTATGAGAAACACAACAAGCCCCTTCTGGGCCCGGTTAGGGGTCACTTCACCAGGGGAATGTTTGCTTCCTTTGCCGTGCTACGGAATGTCTCGATTAGGGACATTTACAGCCGCTTACCTGAATTCCAGTGCATACTCAGAAAGCACTACAGCTTGGACATTGCCTCCAGATGCCGTGCCGGCTTCGGCCTGGCAGTCCTTCAGGGACTCCTGTCTTGAGCTTTTATGTTCAGCTCCTTCTCTTCCACCTCCCGGGGTCAGTTACCTCCTTGGTGAGGTACTGCTTGGGATTCAGTCCTTATTGTGATAACATGCTTCAGGAGTTCCCACTCAAAGTAAGATAGTACAGTTACGTAAGAACCTACCGTAACAGTAGATCTTAGAGAGGAGCTCTTGCAGCAGGCATTCCTTTCCCGCCCTCCATCCCCCTTGAGGTGTGCAGAGCATCATCTTTGAGCTTCACCTCGTTCTCCTGTCAGGGCTCGTTTGCGGGACTTGGCGGGAGAACTGGGGTGAAGCTGGGTCCACCCCCTTTTTATACCGGGGCTGACGTCAGGGGCGGTCCCTGCTGGGTACTGCTGGCTGAGAAGTTTTCTGGTGGGTCCTAGTGCCTGCGGCATAGTCTTTATTGTGATAGCCTGCTGCAAGAGCTCCTCTCGAAGATCTACTATTACGGTAAGTTCTTATGTAACTGTACTTTTCTACTCCAGCTATGGCCAAAAAAGGTAGACTATCTTTACCATGCCCCCAGGGACAAGCCCTTTTATGGGGAGCACCCAGAAGCTGACTCGGTGGTCATTCATGCCACCCTTGACCATACAAAGAAGCCCAGGCATCTTAGTACTCTGCCTCCAAACAAAGATTCCAGGCAGGCGAACCAATTCGGCAAGAAGGTGTATGCCGTGGCTACCTTGTTGGGCCCATTCTCTGAATTTCCTAGCCCACATGGTCTAATATCAGAATGCCCTGTGGGCAGGGCTCTGGAGGTAGTACAGACTTTCCCTGATGACCCAGTTAAGACAGATACTTAAGTCTGACTCTGATGTGGGCAACCACGTCCTTAGAGCCTCCTACAAAGCGGCTGACCCAGCTGGTAGGCAGTGGCTACAAGCATTTGCATTTGCCGATATTCTTGGCTTAGTGTCTCTGTTTGTGTCCTAGATGTGCAAACCAAAATCCTGTTTGCACCATTCAGGGGTCCTGTCCTCTTCAGCGAGGATTATTTGCCCTCTCTGCTCCCTGACTTTCTCATCATTGTGAGTTATATGACTAACTGGAGTGACACTCTCTCTGGGGAACCACCGTCTGTTTGTGCTGGGCTGTATGACTGACAGAATTGTTAGAACTGCCACCCCTCCTGTCCTTGCGAAGCTACTCAAGCCTGCTAACTCCACTTACCTTCTCATGTCAAATGACTCGTCACTGTTCCTTGTCCCAAAAAACAGAACACTCATGGGTGATTGGGCCTTTGCTGTGTGTGCACCTCGGACCTGGAATTCCCCTCCTGCACATGTTCGCACCACAACGCCACCTTTCACAACAGTTTTAAAAACACTCTTTGGAACCATCTAAGGCTCACGCAGCCTGTAACTGCACCTAAGCAATGTGTCCTCCATTGCATCTATGATAGCACTTTACTGTTTCTGTATGGTCGCTGGCCAAGGTCTGCTTGAGTCCATGCTTGTGTGTAACTCAGTTTGTCTGCACTTTATTATGATGAGACTGTCTGTAATGCTGTTTTACTTTATGGTGTCTTAAGCTTGCTCCATTTTGTACCCTTCGTCTTTATATCCCTTGAAATCTTGCCAAATCCTGTGTAAACCTTGTTTTTGTCTGTATATCCCACGTAATCTCCCAGGTTGCACTTGAAAATAGGCACATGTTTGTCTAGTGTGCTTACCTGGTCAGCAAAGGCTAAATAAATAAATTATTACTCACCTACAGGAGTTGGGCAAAACCTTGTAATCAGTACATTATATGTACCGCTCCCAACCTAAGTCCAACCAGCGTCAGTTCTTTCGCTGGTCTGCCAGACAACCTAAGGGCCAGCAGACCAGAAGCACCTTCAAGCGTAAGGCCACCTCCAGGCGTCAGGAAGCTCAACCTCAAGGGTCCCTAGAGCCTCTTCAGCTGCTCTACCCCTCCCCGATCCTTCCACCTTGCTGCCTGCCCGGCCCCTCCCTCCCTCAGCTGAGACATTGGGGGGAGGCAGTTGTGGGTCACATTTCATTATACCTAGACAGATGGTACAGGATAACCTCAGACCAATGAGTTCTCTAGCTTGTGGAAAAGGGGCATACTCTAGAACTTCTGGAGATCCACCAGACAACCCTCCCCTCGCACTCCCATTACCCTCAGGCCCACATCTCCCTCATCCAGGGGGAGATTCAAGCACTCCTGAGAAAACTGGCCATAGAACCCGTTCCGCCAGCTCAAAGAGGGAAGGGATTCTATTCTCATTTCTTCCTGGTTCCAAAGAGAACTGGCGACTTGCGTCCCATCCTAGATCTCAGCAACATGAATCTTTTCATAGAATACAAACATTTCATGATGGTTACTGTTCATAGCCTTCTCCCCTCTTCTTCATCAGGGAGATTGGCTCTGCTCACTGGACATGCAGGATGCTTTTCTGCACATCCTGGTTTTTCCACCCCACAGGAGGTTCCTTCACTTTTGCTTTCAAGGAAACCATTACCAGTTTTGAGCTCTGCCCTTCGGCCCATCCTCTGCTCCCCAAGGCTTTACCAAATGTCTTGTAGAAGTGGCCACGGCCCTCAGAAGACAGGGTCATTCAAACAACATGAAGTCTTGCTGTATTCTGACATATGCAGTGATATCCAACCTTTGAACTGCCCCGGAAAGGAAAGAGTTAACTTTCCATGCAAGGCATGGAACACTGGGCTCGAGCTCGGTTGAGACTCTGTCTGTTGTTGTTTGAACCCAAACCGCCAGATTCTTTATTCCGCCTCACTGAACAGTCGCTCCATAGATTTCTCCTTTGCTCGGTTCAATTTAGTCGGTTAAAGTGTCGTATTTTCCCTCGGTTTCAACCAAATTTATTCCATCTAACCTGTCGGTTCAGTCTCTGTCTGTGGTACCGTGAATACTAGATAGGTTTATTATTGTTAGCTTCTGTGTGGAACTTGTAAACATCGGATTGGTTCGGTTTGAACCGATCAGGTTTGTTAAAAAAGTTTGTTCTGCTTTTAGAGTGTGGTAGCCGGTCCTTATCGGTTCTAAAAAAAATGGATTGCCAAAAAAAGGGTAAGTTTGGTTAGGACTGGCCATGTCTGAGAAACCCAAGAGAAAAACTGGGCCCACTGGGTTTCAACACTGTAGTGTGTGTGGGGAAGCCTTTGCTAAGGCTGACCCCCCACACCACCTGTGTTTATTGTCTCGGGTTTGACCACCTCGATTCAGACTGCCAGATTTGCAAAAGTTTTCTTACAGCTACCCTGGAAAAGAGAGTAGGTAGGCTGAGGGAAAGGGAGGCCAAAAAGTCCGCTGACCCGGATGGCCAGCCCGGTTCATTTCCAACCGAACCAGAAGAAATGTCCTCTGACCAGGGCGAAACTTCTTCGGGCAAAAGGAGAACCAACTCTTAGGAGTCGGTTCCGGTTAAAAGAAAAAGAAGGGATAAGTCAGCTGGTTCGGATCCACAAGTTCTTTCTCCGACCGCTGATGAAATAGCCAAAGCGATAAGGATTGTTCAATCGCTAACTCCGGTTCTGACCGAACCGGCACCATCTATTAGGGGCTCGGTTCGGTCAGTTCCCCCGGTTCCGGGTTATAATTTAAAGGATTTTTATGAACCGGAGGAGGAAGGAGAGTATGAGGATAGTGATGGTGATTATGAAAGTCTGGATGTGCCCATTGACCCGGACATCTCCCCAGACAGACCTTCAGGGGTTTCTCCTCCTAGGCTTTCTGAGTCCCCTTCCCACTTTATGTTTTATAAAAAAGTGGCTGAAACCCTCCAGCTTCCTATGGAGGTAGCAGTAGAGGATCAGGAGGAGCCTGATTATGTTGAGATGATGGACATCCCAGAGTCCAAGAGGCTGTCTCTTCCCCTCCATAAGTCTTTTGGGAAACAGACATTTAAAATTTTAAAGACTCCTAATTCTATACCTCCTGTGGACAGAAGAATGGACAAGAGGTATACTCTTTCAGGCTCAGATACGGAGTTCCTTTCCCAGCAATGCAGCCATGTTGGGGTAGTGCAGGCTGCTGTCTGTGATAAGGCAAATATACCCTTGGCTTCACACCTCCCAGATAAGGACTCCAGGAGGATTGATGCCATGGCAAAGAAACAGTACATGGCAGCAACTTTGGGACTCAGACAGGCTAATTATATGGCCTACACAGCTAGATACCAGAAGTCTAGATGGGAAACTGTGATGGCTCTAGCTAAACAGGTTCCTGGCCAGCTTGCCAAGGAGCTGGAGCAGGTGGCTGCAGATGGTATTGAGGCATCCAAGGTGCAGTTTCATGCTGCAGTGGACTCCAGTGATGTTTCATCTAGAGTCATGGCTACATCTGTGGCCCTTCGTAGGATGGCTTGGCTCAGATGTACTAGCCTGTCACAGGATACCCAGACTAAGGCCATGGATTTTCCTGTTGTTGGTAATTCTGTGTTTGGGGAGCAGACAGAGAACTACTTGAAGAAAATGGATGAGTACAGGACCACCTATAGGAGTGCTCAGGCCAAGGAAAGGCAAGCCACTCCCCAGAGGCAGCATTCCAGGGGCAGGGGCAGGCCTTTTCATAGGCCTTTCTACTAAGCCCAGGCCTCCTCTTCTGCCTCTGCCCAGAGGGGGTTCTTCAGAGGGAGAGGCAGACGGGGTATAAGCAGGCCTGCTACCACCCCTCAGCCTAAAGCCCCTGCCAAACAGACACCCTGATGGGTTTGCCCGGGCTGATTCTCCACTACCAATAGGGGGCAGGCTGGCTTACTTTGTCCAGGACTGGAGGTCTTTAACATCAGACAAATGGGTCCTGGAAGTAGTAAGCCAGGGACTGGTTCTCAGCTTCAAACAATTTCCCAAGATGAGAACCAGATCCTTTCCACCTGCAAGTCCTTCAGAGGCCCTTGCCCTAGAGGCAGAGGTCTCTTCCCTCTTGGCTCTGAGAGCCATAGAAAGGGTTCCACCCCTACACAAGGGAAAAGGATTGTACTCCAGGTACTTCCTAACCCCCAAAAAGACAGGAGAATGGTGGCCCATCCTGGATCTCCGGTATTTAAACAAGCACCTTTTAAAGCCAAAGTTCAAAATGGTGACTCTGGGAATAATTCTACCCTCTCTAAGACCAGGGGACTCGCTAGTCTCCCTGGACCTCAAGAATGCCTATTTCCACATTCTCATCAGATGCTCCCACAGAAAGTACCTCAGGTTCGAGTTGCCCTCAGGCTACTATCAATTCAGAGCAATGCCCTTTGGCCTAACATCAGCCCCAAGGGTGTTCACAAAATGCCTGGCAGTAGTGGTTGCTTTCCTAAGGAGAAAAAAGATCTCCATCTTTCCATACCTGGACGACTGGCTCATAGTGGGTCAGTCTTCAGACCAGGTCAAGTCACACCTACAGATAACTCAGCAACTGCTCACTTCTCTAGGATTCCTCCTGAATCTTTCAAAGTCAGTTCTAGAGCCAGTGCAGCTCCTGACCTTCATAGGGGTGGAGCTGGATACAATATGGGCAAGAGCCTTCCTTCCCCTGGACAGGGCAAGGACCCTTGTTACACTGGCCTCTTCATTCACCCTTCAGGTGTCTCGACCAGCAAGGCATTTTCTGCAGCTCCTGGGCCACATGGCTGCCTCTACAGTAGTGGTCCAAGGAGCAAGATTTCAGATGAGGGACATTCAGTTCCACTTAAGAGCCTTCTGGTCCCAGAGAAAGGATTCTCTGACCAAGCTAATTCCAGTGACTCGAACCCTGATCCAGGCTTTAATATGGTGGCAGGATCAGGACAACCTAAGGCAGGGAGTCCCCTTCGTCACTCAATCTCATTCTCTAATCCTTACCACAGATGCTGCCCACTTGGGGGATCTGACCACCCAAGGGTTGTGGTCACCTCAAGAATCTCTGCTTCACATCAATGTATTAGAACTCAGAGCAGTGTTTCTAGCACTTCAAGTTTTTTCCAAGTCTGTTCAGAACAAAGTAGTTCAGATCAGGACAGACAATACCACCACAATGTGGTACATCAGCAAGCAAGGGGGCACTCTGTCTATGGCCTTGTGCACAGAAGCAATGAAGTTGTGGTCTCTGGCCTATTCCCTGAATACCCCTCTGATAGCAGTGCACCTCCCAGGGAAGGACAATGTCCTGGCAGATGCTCTCAGCAGGATATTTCAGGGCCATCACGAATGGTCCCTAGATCCCCTGATTTTGAAGGTGATTTTCTCCAGATGGGGCACTCACAGATAGATCTTTTGCAGCCCCGACAATCACCAACTTCCTCTTTTTTGCTGCAGACCCCCAGTGTTGGGCACAGTCCCCCTGGATGCTCTGGTTCTCAATTGGGAAGGGAAGTTCCTGTATGCTTTTCCCCCCTTCCCTCTCCTGTTCAAGGTACTAGTCAAAATCAGGTCTCAAACCTGCGAAGTGATTCTGATTGCTCCAGACTGGGCCAGACAGCCCTGGTACCCTCTCTTGCTGTCCTTAGCAGTCCACCTTACACTGTCTCTTCCCAGGAATTACAACCTGTTAACATGTTCTCAGGGGAGGGTTTGGTATCCGAATCTCAAGTCTCTCAACCTCAAGGCCTGGCTCTTGAAGAGTTGGGGTTTGCTGATCTGCACCTCTCTCAAGGTGTTCTGGATATTCTTAAGGCTTCTCGAAAGCCTTCCACCAGAAAGACTTACAACTCCAAATGGAAAAGGTTCACTATTTGGTGCTCTGTTAAGCATATTTCTCCAGAATCTGCTGGGTTGCCTACTGTCTTGGACTATATGGTTCATCTCAATAGCTTGGGACACAGACCAGCTACACTTAGAGTGCATCTGGCAGGATCACTGTCAAAATCGCGCATGCAATATCGCGTGTGCAACTATAGCGCTACTAAATAGCGTCTAACAATAATAGTGTGGTGCAATAACCGCGTCTCTGCTATAGCGCTACAACTATCAGCAAACTGTCAGCAAACTAGTTGTCCTACCTTTCACGCTTCTGATTCATGTCGAATCCTGTCTTGTATTAGGGGAAGTGCATTACTACCGCAACAGCTGGTGCACATGTGTTACACACTGCTACTCCCCCTGCACACATAAACTTACTGTTCAGAGCTAGCGTAGCAACAAACTAGTGACAACTCATCTCAGGTACAGCAAAAAATATCTTTATTAATCAACTCAAAATAAAACATTCATTAGTAGCATTATTAGCATTGCATTTGAACTTCTAATGGGACATCATTGTTTAAGCCTGAAGCTGAAAGTTGTATGCAATTCCTCTAAGGTATTCATTTCTTGCACGATCTGTATATTCAGCCACAATACCAGCTATTCATTTTGCACTGTCCTTGTACTTTTTCTTTGTATTTGGCACCGTACTCCCTGCAACAAGTTGCTCAATGACAGTGCGGTTGTAATGTTGCTCTGATTTTAGGAACTCAATGAATCGCCAGATTGAAGGATGCTAAGCACCAATGAAATGATTAAATTTACGGTGCCATGCTTCAACAGAATTATTAGTGCGAGGGAGGTCATAATGTACAGCGTCATAGCAATTCCAAAGCGAAATGTCAAACATTGGCCGTCTTCTACCACCTGGCTAGAGGCCTGCCTAGCCATGTATCTTCAAAATAATCAAGCAGAGCAGTTAATGACTCTGCATTACTTTGGTAAAAATCAGTTCTCATTAGCTCCTCAAAAGCTGGCAGTACATCTGGCACTGGTACATAAGACTGTGATGGTAATAGACGAATATGTAATGCATAGTTTGGGTCAGATGTGTATTGACTGCACACTTCTGGTATTTCTTGTATTTTTCTCCAAACTGCTTGGCATAGGTGAAAAAGCACCCTCAAGTGTTGCATTTGGGAAAGTTTGTTTGAATGATTTTAATGCAGCAGCTTCAAAATCAATTAGTATTGTCTCTGGGTGCAGGTCACCACCAAGTTTTTCAGTGCTGAAAAAACTTTCGAGTATGTAGCAGCAGTCCGGTTTGCCATTAATATGTACACAAGTGGAATTACAGTGCCATATTTCACCACATGTATAGTGTATAGCTGGTGAAAAATAGAGGGGCAACATTTAAAGGTCCCGTCTGCAAACCAATGATTACTTGCCTGCAGGAATGCCATGTCCTGATGTGTGGAAAATATTAAAATTCTGTCACTGCTGGTACCAGAGTCAAACAGTAAAAACTTTTCATTTCGAATTGAGGCAGTAAACTCCACCGGTATAACAAGTGTGGCAGTGTCCTCTGGGTCAGGGGTGGACGGCAGTGGCCATTCTGTTTCACGAACAGTACGCTTTATAAGAGACATTGATGGTAGTTGTGATGACACAGAAGGATAATTCAGAAACACCAGATGCCACAATCTGATGCGTGCTCTCACAAGTGGTTTCTGCTCTCTTCTTCCTACTGGCCACTGCCTCCCTTCACAGCAACCTCAGCTGGGTCCGGTACATGATTATGCTTACCCAGTTTCTTTAGCAAAGTACTACCCAGCAATGTAGACATGCACTGCAGCTGCCCTTTGTCATACTGCAGGCATTTGTAGTATGCTTTTTCTTGGGTTACACGTTCTCTACGGTATAGGAACCCATCCAGCACAGCAAGCTCCTTGCCTTTTTGGCTAACAATGAAGCGCACATCAGACATGATGTCAAAGTGTAACACATCTGAATTTTTACACTAAGGGTCACTTGTTTTATGTCATCCTTAATTAGGCAATTAGGCATTGTGGAACCCCTGACCCAATCGGAAACCTGGGTTTGAATCCCACAGAGGTCTAGTAGTGCTTTTAGTGTTTTTAAAGTTAAAAAATGTGGAATCTGGAGAGGACTTTTAAAATGCAACGCTATTTTGACTCGCGCTATACTGTTACAAGCGCTAATGTCATTGCGCTATTTTGACCACGCGCAATTGACTCGCGCGATTTTGTACACGCTATTTTGACCGGATCCCCATCTGGCAGCTGTCTCTGCCTTCTTGTCATCAGGCAAGCACTCTTCCCTTTCAGCTCATCCTGTATTCTGTAAATTCTTCAAGGGATTGCTTCATACCAATCCTCCCTTCAGGACCCTGCCCCTGCTTGGGACCTCAATGTTTGCATTGCTCAGCTTATTTAACCCCCTTTTGAGCCTTTGTCCTCAGCAGAGCTTAAGTACTTGACTTGGAAAACTGTGTTCTTGGTAGCCATTACTTCTGACAGACGCATAAGTGAGTTACAGACCCTGTCAGTGGAGCCTGATTTTCTCTTTCCATAGAGATAAGGTGGTCCTCAGGACTAATAGGAAGTTTTTACCTAAGGTGGTTTGAGATTTCCACCTTAATCAGTCTATGTTTCTTCCTGTTTTCTTCACTAACTATTCCTCCTCTGGGGAGAGGAGGCTGCACAGCCTGGATGTGAAAAGGGCCCTTAGCTACTACATAGAGCGCACCAAGGGTCCCAGATTTGACTCTCTCCAATTGTTCCTCACTTATGGTGAGGTTGGCAAGGGAAAACCTGCCACTAAGAGATCTAGTGCCAGGTGGATTGTCTCTTGTATACAATTCTGCTATGAAAAATTAGGTAGGATCCCACCCTCAGGCCTGAGGGCTCACTCTACTAGAGGTACAGCTGCTTCCTTGGCTGCTGCCAGGGATATTTCTATCTTGGAGATTTATCAAGCAGCCACCTGGAAAACAGTACATACTTTCAGCAAGCATTACTCTCTGGATATCCAGGCTAGGAGTGATGTTCAGTTTGGCACAGCAGTATTTCAGAGCCTGTTTCCAAAGTAGGTTCTGTCCCTCCTCAGTGGAGGTACTGCTTGGTAGTCTGCATATGTCAGAATACAGCAAGACTTCATGTTGTTTGAAGAAAAAAATTACCTTAGTAATGTTGTTTCTTCTAATGGAGTCTTGCTGTATTCTGACCTCCCCCCTCAGAACCTGGGTTTTTGGGATGTGGGTGGGCAGGAACAGTGTTGGCACCCTAGAGGTGCCCCCCCCACACACTTTCTTTTCTCACCCTCTTGTGTTTGGGTGTGTGTTGTGTTTTGTTTTTTGGTTTTCCTGACTTGAGTCTTTGCCTTGGAACCAAAAAACCTTTTTATTAAATTTAGTTGCCAGTTGGCTAGTGTGAGTTTACAGTTTTCACACAGGACGCCCAGTGAGTGTAGCTCGTAAAGATCTGGCGGTTTGGGTTCAAACAACAACAGGCAGAGTCTCAACCGAGCTTGAGCTCAGCGTTCCATGCCTTGAGTGGAAAGTTAACTCTTTCCTCTCTGGGGCAGTTCAAAGGTTGGATATCACTGCATATGTCAGAATACAGCAAGACTCCATTAGAAGAAACAACATTACTAAGGTGAATAATTTTTTCTTGTGTCTTCGCTTACGTAGATGACTGGCTGCTGACGGCCCCCTCCAGGGATCAGCTGATCCAAACCTTACAGGCCACCTTCGACCTCTTCCAGGATTTGGAGATAACCCTCAACCTGCCCAAATCCTCCTCTTGGCCGAGCCAAAGACACAGAGGCAGTCTTGGACATCACCCAGGGAAAAGCCTTCATGCCTCCAGACAGGGTGGAATGCTTATAAGCGCAGGCTCGAGTGGTTTCCTTATCGCACCAGATTCCGGCCCTGTCGTTTGTGAGATTGCTGGGGCGCATGGCAGTAGCCATTGTGAGAGTTCCTCTGGCATGCCTGCACATGAGGGTATCTCAATGGAATCTTCGGGTCCAGTGGGGCCAGCGCATAGACTATTTGGAGCAGCTGGTGTTAGTCTCCAACTCTGTGCGGAAGACCCTAGATTGGTGGCAGAACTCCTCCAACCTCTCCAGGGGGTTCACTTTTGAGCAGAATCGCCTCGCCAAATTCTCATGACGAATGCATCGAGCCACAGCTGAGGAGCCCATCTGGCCAGTCATCAGACCCAGGGAACTTGGTCTTTACAAGAGCAGCATCTCTTTATCAGTATTTTGGAGAGGGCCCCCCACCCCCATTTCGTGCACATGCTGCAAGAGCTCCTCTCTAAGATCTACTGATCTTACTTCGTGGGGGAGCTCTTGTAGTAGGTAATACCATTAGGACTATGTTGCCAGGCACTGGGACCCCATGGAAAACTTCTAGCTAGCAGCCCAGGCGAGGGACTGCCCCTGATGTCGGCTCTGCCCCGATGTCCCCTGTGGTATAAAGGGGGTGGTCCCCCGGTACCACCTACAGTTCTTTTCCTGCCGTTGACCCCCTAGTATCTGCTCCATGGACTCCTGTATCGTAGTGGGCCACCATTTTGCACCTCGCAGCTGCTACCGGGGTGGCTTCCAAGAAGGCCTCCACCTCTTCTCCCTCACAAGACCAAGAGGCTTCCAGCCATGGGCTTTTGTCCACCTCAGTGTCCCTGCTCTTAGGCCCCACAAGTCATCACTCGGGTCTACGCCAGAAGGACAGGCATCTTCTTCAAGCGACAAAGCCATGGCTCCCGCCTGAAAATCTTCAGGGTCGTCCAACCAGCACAAGGAGTTGGAAGACTCCACCAGTTTAGGAGGCCGTCAAGCATCGGATGCCTCCTCCGCCTGAGGAAAGGGTGACATCTGCCTCAGACGGTCATCTGACCATGGGAACCTCCGATTCGGTGTCTGAGATGGACCAGGTGCCCCTCCAAAGTGGCCGTCTGCTCTGAAAGAACGGCCATCTGATCAGGTGACAGATATGCCTTTAGACAGTCAACCAACTCATCTGCCTCCACCTCCCCCCAAGGAGCCGGACGTCGGACCCCTTCAGCCCTGATGCCAGAAGATAAACAGCTGGAGGACCAGGCGAAAGCACCCAGTGCTCCACAAGGGCTGACGCCAGAACCCTCCAACGTCCCCACCCCGCCGCCACAGCCACCTGTTGTCCAGCTGGTAGAAGTAGGGGCACTGTTTAATTCGTGGTAAAACACAGTCAAAGGGGACTTAGTTCCCAGACCAAGGGAACCATCTCCTCCTCCCACAGGACTCCCACTGCCAGCGCCGCTGAGGGAGCCCTTGCCTTACAGACCTAGACGTCGTCCTCCTGACACCAGATTGCCCGTTGTCGGGGGATGACGACCGGGAGTCACCAGCTCCCAGTGATTGCAGAAGGCACCCAATGTCTGTTCCCTCTTCCAAGGGATGACCACATTCTTCATCAGGGGAAGACGTAGGGGATTCCTCCTTTTCCTACTCATCTGAGGACGAACTGTCCTTGCCATCTCCGGACCACAAGAGGGACTCCCCAAGGTCTCCTCCAGATGATCCGTCCTTCCTGGACGTGATGAGGCACATCCTTCTTGAACCAATGGGAGACAGAGGAGCTTGACCCAGAGCGCCAACATCTGGCCAAGTTCCTCGGGGTGACCGACCCAAAACCTCTAGTCGTTCCCCTGCTAGTTCAAACTTTCCAAGACTTAAAGTTGGCCTGGAAACATCCTTCCACTACATCAGCTGTGCCCAGGAAAGGGGAACCTCACCTGAGTGAGCAACTGAAGGCAGATTCCATGGTGCTCACTGCAGCACATGGCGGGGTGCAGCAGCCCAGACATGAGTTCCCAGCCTCCAGACCCTGTATCAAAGAGGCTTGACCAAATGCGTCATAAAATCTGCTCCTCGGCCACCTGCACTGTCAGGTTACTAAACTTCTTGGCTCATATGGTTATGTACCAAACGTCACTATGGAGTAAAGCCTTAGACATGGTCAAGGCACAACCAGACTCTGAAGGAAAGTCTGAGCTCATGTCTGTCATCCAGTTGGGGATTGATGTTGGTAAACATGTTCTGCTGAGCTCTTACAACTCCGCAGACACAGCTGCCAGGGCAGTGGCTACAGAGGTGTGCATGAAACACGCCTGGCTGCGGGTCTCGGGGTTCCATCAGGACCTACAAGATGCCATATTGGACCCACCCCTTTCAAGGGTTGGTTCTTATTAGCCCGGATGCTGAAAAGCTAATTACAGAGCTTCAAGACTCGGGGGAGCGGTTTCCTCGTACATAGAATGTATAAATCTGAACCAGCCACTGCTCTACGCCGCCCCTTTTGTAAGAACTAGGGTCGGCAGGGAAGGCACCAGCAACCAAAAGGGGGGATTCAAAAGAAGAGGCCCTCCCCTTCATTCAGGTACCCAGGGTCCCAAAAATGCCTGGATGTACATAGAATTCTTCGATACTGTGTAGACCATACTGGTTCCTCTAGAAAGACGGACCAGTTGTTTGTCTCTTTCGCTCACAGATTACTGGGAGCCCCTGTAGCCAAGCAAACGGCCAAATGGTTGTGCAATTGTTTTACTTTCTGTTACCAGAAGTACAAAAACCCCTTACCGGGACTGGTTAAGGGTCATTGCACCAGAGAGGTTGCTGCATCCTTTGCTTCCCTCAGGAATGTTTGGGCAATAAATCTCTGTGCAGCTGCTACTTGGAGTTCAGTCCACACTTTTGTTAGGCACTACAGTTTGGACATTGCTTCCAGAAGGAGAGCAGGCTTCGGCCTAACAGTCCTCTTGGGACTCCCCTGCTAATTTTGCCTAGTGCTTGTCTACAGTCCTCCACCCTTCTGACCTGAGTCTCTTTTATACTACTTGGGACTCTGTCCTAATGGTGATACCTGCTGCAAGAGCTGCCCCTCGTAGTAAGATAGTACAGTTACGTAAGAACTTACTGTAACAGTAGCTCTTCGAGAAGAGCTCTTGCAGCAGGTGGTTTTCCCGCTCACCTACCCACGGGGTTATGTAACTGTATTTTTCTCTGGGGGATGAGAGATCCTCCTCTGTTCCCCATCCTATACATCAGCTGGTCTCTGGCGGGGGAACTGAGATGGTGTTGGGGGATCGCCCCCTTTATACCACAGGGGATGTCAGGGTGGAGCTGATGTCAGGGGGTGGTTCCCTGCCTGGACTGCTAGCTCAAAGTTTTCCGTGGGGTCCTAGTGCCTGGCGGCATAGTCCTAATGGTGTTGCCTGCTGCAAGAGCTCCTCTCGAAGATCTACTGTTACTGTAAGTTCTTAAGTAACTGTACTTTTTGGGAGTGATTCACATCCACACAACCTACCTGGCCTCCCCTGGCAAGTGACATATGGATCCTGCTTCCAGCTTATAAAATTTGATATCACGGGGTGGAGTTGGGGCATATACTGCCCGGGTGGTGGAAGAAATGTAGTTTAAAGACATCCTGCCAATAACATTGTTCCAGTGGAATTGCCAGAGCGTGGATGTGAACCATATACCACTCCTAGAACTACGGTTACAGGTGAGTAACCTGTTATGTGTTGTGTAGTGAAGTTGCACAGAGACATTGTGGAGCCAAGTAAATTATTTCTTATTGGCTAGCCTAATGTATCTCACTGTTATACCTTGGCTGATTGAGAACTGCTTTCTGATCTCTAGGCTCATTCTACAAGAATTACAGCAACCTCTGTGACAGTTACATTAAGGAACATTTCCTTCCAAGAAGTTTGTAAAGCTGCTATTTGGGCATCAAACCACACTTGTGCTTCTCACTACTGTATTGAGGATGCTAGGTTTGATGCTTCTATTTCTTCAGTCAATCAATCAGTCCTTGTAAGTGCAATTCCGTAGATCAAAGCACTGTACATTTTTGAAAAATATTTAAGACTAATAGAGAATGATTCTAAACAGAAAACTGAGTACAGTCTAAGAATTGAGTTAGTAGTGAGATAACTAAATGTCAGTAACATCCGAAAAAGCAATCTGAAATAAGTGCGTTTTTAAAGCAGTTTTAAAGTTCTCAACTGTTGGACTTCTCTGATCAGCCGTGGCAAAGAATTCCACAGGGTGGGTGCCATGTTAGCAAATGGGCAAGCCTCAGAGGACTTGAGACAGACCCTGGGAACCTCTAGTAGTCCTTCGTCAGAAGATCGGAGTGAACGGGGGCGGGGGTGATGATGAAGACAGAGCATATCTTGGAACTAGCGTGGTCCCTGTTCATGTAAGGCTTTATAGGTAAGTAACCCAACCTTGAAGGAGATCCGCCAATATATAGGCAACCAATGTAGGCTGCGGAGCACTGGAGAGAAAGTATCCACATTCACAGACATTGCCAGGAGTCTGTTTTATAAGTGTGAAGCAGATGAAAGCATTAACATTGATAGAAGTAAATGTTACCTACCTAGTAGCTATAGATCTTACTTCGAGAGGGCTCTTGCAGTATGTAATTACATATAGGACTGACGCCGGCCGGCGGCAGGACCCCATGGAAAAATTTCTAGCTAGCAGTCCCTGGTGAGTGACCGCCCCCACGTCAGGTGACCGGTGTCATACGACGTCGGTATAAAGGGGCGGTCCCGGACGCCTGCCTTCCAGTTCTTTCCCGCCGTTAGCTCATGCAGCACCTCGCCGGAAAAGTTCGCTGGCTTCGCTTTTCATCAGTTTTACCCAAAATTAAAGTTATTCTTTCTTCTATCATCAGGTCATCGCCTGTGTATGTCGTCCCCACACCCCTCCGAGCACAAAAACAAGTGCGACTGGTATGGCGCCTAACTGCCACACATGGGCGACGCCATTCCTCTGCCTGTTCTGCTTAAGCCCCACCACCGGTCGACAAGTGCCAGCATTGCCTCAACTTCAACGCTGTACCCGTGAGAACGGCGCCAATAGTCCCTGGAAGCCCATCTTCTCAAAAAGATGTCTTCGATGGAGAAAGAGTTGAAGAAGCTGAGGCAGGCGCCCACTTCTCCGGAAGGACATCGCAAAGCGGGACAAGGAGAGGCACCAGGAGAAGAAGAAGGTTTTCATGCTCCGGCCGGAGTCGCTGCCCAGGTAGCATCTCTCCGGGGACCATCCGGCTGGCAGCCTCCAAGGGTTTGGAGGAGGCGTTGGCTGGCCCGTCTGGCTCACGCTCGGGCCTTGCGGGCGCCTCCGGACCAAGAGACCTCCGCCCGGTTCGGCCACAGGCTTGCGGCCTGCTGGGCGGGCGACTCCCATAAGTCAGGACGTCGACTCTCCGGGTCACCGGGAGAGGGGTCGAAGACGCCGACCCTTCTGGGGCGCGCACAACCACATCCCTTTGACCGGTGCTCTCCCTCGCCCGCCTCCGATGAGGGACCCCATAAGACTGATGCCGGCTCCCCCGTCGCCCACCGGGAACTAGCCCCTAAGCCGCATGTCTGCTCCCCTGACGTGCACTGGGTGACTGAACCTATGCCGGACCCCCCCCCCCATGCCCGTCGTACCCGGTTCCCCACAGCCTTCGCTGCCGCCTGGGAGCCTGAGTCACCCCAGCCTAACCCCGGGATTTCTCCCCGCCCCCATCCCCGGGGCGACAGGGGATCTTTCCACTCCGCAGACCCTCCTCCAAAGGAACCGGATCTGACGCCGGCCCCGACGCCGGTACCGCTGACGCCGACCCTGCCGACGCCTTCAGGAGATACTCCCCTTCCGTCGGGCCCTGCAGCCTCCAGGCCTCTCACTGTTGATCCACCCTTGGGGCCACCATCCGGGCCATCTGCTCCGGCAGCTCCCCCAGCGCCTGGGTACCCGCCGTCTTATCCGACGCAGTCATACCCGAGACCGTAGTATCCAGCGCCGCAGTACCCGACGCCGTTCCCTCCGACGCCTTCCCCCTCCTCCTCCACCGCTCCCACGGCCGCCAGTGGATCTGCAGGAAACTCTGGCTTCCTGGTGGGCTGAGGCCAAGGCTCGGCTCACCAAGGAGGTAGAGAGCCGCCTTACGGCGACGGTGCCGCCCCCGGCTCGCGTACGTCTGAGGCGGCACACCTCACTGCCCAGACCCAGGGCCCTTCCTCTGATCCCGAGAGGGGCAGGACACGCGTCCACAGGTACCCCCAAGGAGCCTGTTCTGCCCCCAGCCGTGTTAGGGAGTCTTATTCTGCTTCTGATTCTTCTTCCCTCTCGGATTCCTCGGATTCTTCCAAAGGATGCTCCGAGAGAGATGACGAGCCTCGCTCTCCGTCTAAGCCCCGGCCGAGGACCCCTCCGAAGTCTCCTCAGGAGGATCCTTCATTCATGGAGTTGCTCAGAAAAATCCAGGAAGTTCATCAGTGGCGCTCCTTGGAACCAGATCCTCAGCGACTCGAACTCGCCGAACATCTGGACCTGCCCCTGACGGCCCCAACTTAAGTGCCACCCTGGATCGAGCCTCACGCCCACCTTGTTTCCACTATTTGGAAACAACCGTCGGCGTTAGCCCCACTTCCTAGGAAGTCTAACAGGCTATACCAGGCTCCCGAGGGTGTAGACTATCTGGAGTCCCACCCTCGTGCAGATTCGGTCGTGATTAGTGCCGCTCACGGCCGGTCAGCGCACCCCAAACATCTAAGCTCATCTCCTCAGGATAAGGAATCTCTCCTCCTGGACCAGTTTGGAAGAAAGATTTATGCCTCTTCAACACTGGGAATTCGAGCCCTGAATTACATCGCCCATATGGGGGATTACCAGAAGGCCATACTTACCCAGGCGGAATCTAAGATAGACTCCTTACCAGACTCTCAAGTCAAGCAGGAGTTAGCTGATCTAGTCCGTTCTGCTCGTTCGGCCAGTCGCCACATTCTGCAGACGACATACGATGCAGTGGACACTGCCGGGCGGTGCTCCGCTTTTGCCGTAAGTCTACGGCGTCATGCCTGGCTCCGCGTGTCAGGTTTGGTCCCGGAGGTGCAATCCGCGATCCAGGAAGCACCTTTCAGGGGTTCGGTGCTTTTCGGTAGTGATGTCAAGGACATCATCACCGACTTGCAGGAGAAGGGGACGGCTCTGAAATCCGTGGATTCCATGTACCGTCCCCATCACCCGCAGCACCGTCCGTTTCGCAGACGTAAGTCGGCCACAGGCGAAACCCCAAGGAAGGCAGGCCACTAAACGTCGGGCCCCCGCAGCTGCCAGGCCCCCCCCGCCCAAAAAAGCAGCGGGTGCCCCAGCTGCAGCGCTGCCCCACACCACCTGACTCCTCCCCTCTCCCACCGCCTCCGGACACACTGGAGGAACCGGTAGGAGGGAGGTTCTCCCTCCACCTTCCAGGTTGGGAGAGGATAACAACCGATTCTTGGGTGCTCCAGCTTATAGCGGAGGAGCACTCCATAGAGTTTCTACAGAAACCACCCCACCACCCACCTCTGAAGTCGTCCTGTGCAAGGGATCATCTTCCTTTGGTCCGGGAAGAAATCTCTGCCCTCCTTGCGAAGAGGGCCATAGAACCCATTCCCCTTCATCTTCAAGGGACGGGTTACTATTCACATTTCTTCCTGGTCCCAAAGAAGACAGGAGATCTCAGACCCATTCTCGATCTCAGCTCCTTGAACCTTTACGTGGAATACAAAAGGTTCAGGATGCTCTCTCTGCGGACCCTTCTGCCCCTCCTTCGGCCGGGTCAATGGCTTTGTGCGCTGGATATGCAGGATGCATATCTGCACATCCCCATTCGCCCTTCTCACCGCAAGTATCTTCGGTTTGTGTTTCAGGGGGACCATTACCAATTCCGGGCACTCCCGTTTGGTCTTTCCTCGGCACCTCGAGTGTTTCCCAAATGCCTGGCTGTGGTAGCGGCCCACCTGCGTACGATGGGAGTACAGGTGTTCCCTTACCTGGACGACTGGCTCCTGGTGGCCTCGTCCAGGGAGGAGCTCCTGCATTTTCTCTCCCTCACCCAGCAGATTTTTACTTGCCTGGGTATTACCATCAACCATTCCAAGTCCCTCATCTGGATCCCTCCCAGAGACTACAGTTCATCGGGGCTATCCGCGATACGACAGTGAGCAAGGCCTACCTGCCTCCGGACAGGGTGGCCTCTCTTCAGTCCCAGATCTCCCTGCTGTCAGAATGCAGGAGGATTCTGGCGAGGTCGGTTCTCCGTCTCCTGGGGCTCATGGCGGCCGCTATTCCGATGGTCCCCCGAGCTCGACTCCACATGAGGATCTCTCAGTGGACTCTTCGCTCCCAGTGGGATCAACTTGTAGACGACCTAGATCATCTAGTTCTGATCTCCTCGCTGATGGCACGAGACTTGCAATGGTGGATGGTTTGAGAGATCCTGTTTTGGGGGTTCCCCTTCTGTCATCCTCCTCCCTCCCAGACTCTGACCACAGACGCATCAGGCGAAGGTTGGGGAGCCCATCTGGGTCCTCACCAAACCCAGGGCTTATGGTCCAGATTGGAACTAGCTCTCCATATCAATGTGCTCGAGCTTCGAGCAGTACTATATGCTCTCCAAGCCCTTCACCAATACATTCTTCCCGGTCACCTAGCCATCCAGACGGACAACATGTGCGTGGTGTGGTACATCAACAAGCAGGGAGGGACTCGATCCTACCCTCTATGCAGGGAAGCAGTGGGACTGGGCAACTCAACACAACCTTCACCTCACTGCGATTCATGTTCCAGGAGTCGACAATACCCTGGCAGACAGGCTAATCCGCTCCTTTGCCCTACCACACGAGTGGGAATTGGACCAAAAGGTGCTAGACAATATCTTTTAGCTTTGGGGGACTCCACAGGTAGACCTGTTCGCCTCTCACCAAAACGCAAAACTTCCCACCTTTTGCTCGCTCGTTCCAGAGCGAGGCGCTTTCTGGAGCGACGCTCTGTCTCTAGACTGGAAGGGCAGATTCGTCTATGCTTTCCCCCAATTCCTCTGGTCCCGCGTGTATTGCAGAAACTAACCACAGAAGGAGCGAGAATGATTCTGATCGCTCCTTTCTGGCCCAGGCAAATCTGGTTCTCTCTTCTACAACAATACTCAGAGGTTCCTCCTCTTCCTCTTCCTTTATCTCGAGGTTTGCTGACCCAGGTCCATCCAGGCCTCAAGTACCTGCAACTTCATGCATGGCTCCTGCAGACCTAGCTCAATCTCGTTTTGGTGTCTCTCCAAAAGTGGCGGAGATTCTGGTGGAGGCCAGAAAACCCTCTACTAGGTCCACTTATGCCATGAAATGGAAGAGATTTTCTATTTGGGCCGCCTCTAGGAACGTAAAGCCTTTCTCCTGTTCAGTGGCTGTTCTGCTGGAATATTTACGTCATCTCTTTGACCTGGGTCTCAGTCATTCCTCCTTGAAAGTGCACATGGCTGCTATTTCAGCCTACCATGTTCCTTTTGCAGATAAAGCGTTTGCCCAATTAGAGGTCTCTAAGACATTTCTTAGAGGGGTCCTTCATCTGAGGCCCCCCATCCGAACTCCTGCTCCCCCTTGGGACTCGAACTTTGTTCTCGAGAAACTTACCCTTCCTCCCTTCAAACCTGCGGTAACCGCAGATCTGAAGTTTCTTTCATGGAAGACACTGTTCTTGGTGGCCATTACTTCCGCTCGAAGAATTTCCAAGCTCCAGGCCCTTATGTGTAAAATCCCCTATTTGATTTTTCACAATGAACGAGTGGCTCTTCGCACGAACCCTAAGTTTCTACCTAAAGTGGTAGCAGAGTCTACCTTAAATCAGTCCATAGAGTTACCTGCCTTTTTCACGCAGTACTCCAACCAAGGGGAATATTTACTCCATACCATGGATGTTCACCAGATTCTGAGATACTACACCAACAGGACAAAGGATCTCAGAAAGACTGATCAGTTCGTCTCTTTTGCTCACAAAAGGGAAGGCAGTGCTGTTTCCAAGCAATGCCTGTCGAAGTGGTTGGCTCATTGCATCACTTTCTGTTATGACAGTCACAACAAGACCCTTCCGGGTCAAGTCAGAGGTCACTCCACTCGTGGAGTAGCAGACTCTGCGTCTTGTTTCAAGAATGTGTCTGCAGCAGACATCTGTGCTGCCGCCACCTGGACTTCCGTCCATACCTTTACGAAACACTGCAGTTTGGACATTGCCTCTCACCGTAGAGCAGGCTTCGGGATAGCTGTTTTGCAAGGCCTCCTGTCTTGAGGCATGCAAGGCTACTGCTACTTTCTGGAGTAGTTTCCTCCTCCCGGTGCCTTTTATTTGTTCCAGACTGCTTCGGATTCAGTCCTATATGTAATTACGTTCTGCAAGAGCCCTCTCGAAGTAAGATAGTACAGTTACGTAAGAACTTACCGTAACAGTAGATCTTCGAGAGAGGCTCTTGCAGTAGGTAATACCTTCCCGCCCTTCATCCCCCTAGGCTTTTTCAGCTCTTTTTCCAGGAATGGAAACATCTGCTTCTTTCTCGTCCGGACCTTCCAGGCCTGTGGCGAGAAAGAACTGTAAGGCGGGCGTCCGGGACCACCCCTTTATACCAACGTCTTATGACGCCGGTCACCTGACGTGGGGGTGGTCACTCGCAAGGGACTGCTAGCTAGAAATTTTTCCGTGGGGTCCTTCCGCTGGCCGGCGTCAGTCCTATATGTAATTACCTACTGCAAGAGCCTCTCTCGAAGATCTACTGTTACGGTAAGTTCTTACGTAACTGTACTTTCTTATCTGTGGGTTCATCTGATTCACACTACCCTTCCGATCAATACTAGGAGAATAGCATGTGCTGTCAAGAATTTCTCTTGCTTGGGCATGCACAAGATGGTGGTATATTATTGTTGTAGTTTTTCCAAAATGTGTTAAACTGTTTAACTTTTGTTCTGTAATTTATAATACTATTTTTATATTTATATTGTTATTTACTTGACCTATTTGGCTTTCCTGCTAAAAGATCTAATGGTTGAATTGCAGGGATTGCTCCATGGCACAGCGTATGTGGTAGCTATCTCTTAAGTGTGAATCAGATGAAAATATCAATTAAAAGAATGATAAAATTACAAGAAAGATAGCTTCTAGTTTAATATCTATAATATTGGAGCACCTATTTTACTGTGTAATTTAGGATTTATTTTAAATTGACAATGCAAATGACATTTTCAGTGCCCCAAGAGCCAGTCACAGAATCTTAATGCCATGTTCAGTTTTCAGCAACTTGATTTTAATATTTCAGCATTTTAGCTGTAAAAACTTGTCCAGTGCAATTGTGAGCACACTAATTATTGACGGAGGCCGTAAAATGGATTCTTGTCTTTTACACTGAATTAAGTTTCATGTTGGATGAGGAATTTCCATTTTAAGTTTTTCAAAACTGGCAGAATCTGCCCAGCAGGGGTTGACTGTCTTAAAGATCAAATGTACATATTTCATAAAAAGCTTGAATTCCCTTGAATTCACATTCCTACGTCATGATTAGTGTTTCCTGAAACTATCTTGCTGTTTGGTTTTGTGGTTTTCTGTAAATCAGCATCTGTTAATGTGTTCTGCAGTAACTAAAAACAGCGAAGAAACAGTGAAGATGTTTCTGTCCTTGTCAGTGAGCAATGACATCATACCTGTCCAGCCTGCTGCTTCACCAGTTAAGCCCCTATTGACTGAATATGCTGTTGCAGTTCCTAGTTAGAGCAGTATGTAGAGCTAATTGTTTTCACTCAGAGTTTGTTAATAACCCATCTGGCTTGTACTTAGACAGATTAGCTTAAAATCTATCTTTCTGTTTTCATAAAAAGTTGATCATTTGGTGTTCAGTGCTGAACTGAAGTGGTATGAATGAATGTCTGTGAGAAATTACCTTGTCTGTATCACAGATGTCTGCTCTCTGTCATCAAAACTATGCATTCTACTCTACTCTGGCTATATAACACAGGGTTGTTTAATGGATATAAAATATATCTACATTCCATTAATTCACAGAAACGGTGTGTCTTTGATGTAGCCTCAGTAAATATGTTCATGTGATAACAATGTTGTTTACATGTCGGATTGACAAACCTGTGTCTGCCATGCTCTATTTTAGGAACATGTACTGTATGAACTCATAAAATTCAGTTAAAGGGTTTCTGTGTGAAAATATATCATGTATGTATATAACCAGAAATACTGTATGGTAGCCTGATGCCCCTGTCTCCTGCCGGACAGTTGAGGCAGCAGCTCTCTCACCCCCTACCCCAAAAGCCCCCTGTCTCCTGCCCTCATATGATGCTGTTGCAACACTCTGCCCAATGTCCTCTCCACACAGTAAGGGCTGCTGCACCCTGCTTCCTCCTGCACAGAGAGTTTAGGCTGCCGCACCTTGCTACCCTCTGTTCCCTACCCTATAACACAAGATGAAAGTATTTTTTGTATTTTCTGTCAGGTAGTTTTGGGCAGTGTACCAAAGGTTCTGACTCTAGTAGCAGGGAGCAGCATGGTGCTATAACTCTTAAGTGTGGGGGCAAGAGGCTCTATGGTGCAGCAGGCCACAGTAGTGTCAGGGGACAGAGGACAGCATGGTGCAGAAGCCTTGACTGTGGTGCAGGACACAGTGGGGAATCTGTGTACAGCAGCCCTGACTGTGTGACGGGGTGCACGTGGTGCAGCAGCTCTGCCCATTTGGAGCAATGGAAGTGGGTAGCAGGGTGCAGCAAAAGCCCCACCTTTGGTGGCCTGGGGCAGCATCCCAAACTGTGAAAGCAGAGGCCCTGGGACTGTAGGGCTTAGCAGAGCTCAGCAGCACTGTCTGTGGAGATGGGGAAAAGAGGGCAACAATGTACATTGGCCCTGACTGTGGGGGTGGGGGACAGAGGGAAGCGGGGTGCAGTAGTCTCAACTGAGAAGCGGGAGACTGGGACATCAGGATGACATATAGTATTTCTAGTGATACACATATATGATGTATTTTCACACGGAACCCCACAAAGAACTGAATTTTATGAATTCATACTGTACATGTTCCTGAAATAGCAGTGTGGCAGACCCATGTTTGTCAATCTGACGTAAAAACAAAATTGTTCTCACATGAACCTATTTATTGAGGCTACATCAAAGAGGCACTGCTTCTATAAATTAATGGAATGCAGATTTATTTTATATCCATTAAACAACCCTATGTTATATAGCCAGAACAGAATGCAGAGTTTTGATGAGAGAACTGACATCTCTGATACAGACAAGGTAATTTCTCAGACATTCATTCATACCATTCAGCACTGAGCCCCAAATGATCAACTTTTTATGAGAACAGTAAGATAGATTTTAAGCATCTCTCTAAACACAAGCCAAGATGGGTTAGTAACAAACTCTGAGTGAAAACAATTGGCTCTACAGACTGCTCTAACTAGGAACTGCAACAGCTTATTCAGTCAATTAGGGATTTAATTGGTTAAGCAGCAGGCCGGACAGGTATGATGTCATTGCTCACTGACAGGGACAGAAACATCGTCACTGTTTCTTCACTTTTTCAGTTACTACAGAGCACTTTAACAGATGCTGATTTAAAGAAAACCACAAAACCAAACAGTATGATATTTTCAGGAAACACTAACCATGACACAGGGATGTGAATTTGGATGAATTCAAGCTTTTTATGAAATTTGTGTGCATTTGTTCTTTAAATATCAATTTTACCTGTTAACTAAATTGTGTTGAGTAGCTAAAATGGAATGTGCATGTCATGATTGTTCGCCTATTGTAGAATTTAATAAAAACTGATTTTTCTTTTTCTTTTCTTAGTAAAAGTGAAAATGACTGTTGGTTTAATCTTATTAAAGATTTGTCTCATTTCAAATACTTTATTCCCTCCTTCTCGCTGTATCCGTCCTGAACTTCAGGAGTACCTTGACACAGTCCAGCTACTCATGATACTGTAAGCTCTTCATTTTGCATCCTGGGTGGCTTGATTGTGGGAGGATGTTCCCAAATTTCAACACGAATGCAGTGGGAGTATATCAAAGTCTGTAACTAAACAAGTGTGTGGGTGGCAACATTAATATGGTAGACAGACCAATTAAAATTTTTAGTAATAAAATGAAATTGGATACAAAACAACCAGCCACAGTAATGCATTCTACTGAAGGTGTGCAAGCATAAAATGTGGTGTCTAATTAAAAATAATTGGAGACCTAAGGGGGATTGGCTGTGTTAACCCATTACTTCTAGTAACTTCGTATGAAGTCCAAACTATCTGTTGCTTACCTGACACAAAATGGCTGCCCAGAAGACAATGAGCTTTAAAGGAAATTTCTAAGACTATATACCAAAGCCGGTATCCTAATGCTTCCATAGTCCTTTGTATGAAATAATAATTTTTCCTACTGCCCTCGGGATCGATTTTAGGCTGACACTTCTGGCAGGCAATCACTTCCACTTTCCAGTCTGTGATCACGCTCACGCTGAGCGGCTATAAGACGCCTTACCAGGAGAGCATTAGATCCTTATTGAGTTTATGGCGTTTTCAAGTTGCATGTTGTTGGTGTACCATTCATAAAAATGAAAGACCCCACTCTGCTAATAGGGCCTCTATTAGTTGAGTGGTGGTTTTCATTTTTATCAGCAGTAGCTTAAACATGCATAATGGCATTTTGAAAACCTCTCCCATAGGCTTCAATGGGGTGCTTTTCCTGATAAGTCACAAAACGTCTGAGCATGGGGGCATGGTTGGCAGACCAGGAAGTGGAAGGTATTGGCTGCTCAACAGAATTATTCTGGCACAGAATGTTCTCTGAGTTAGTAACGTAGTAAGGGGAAACATGGTTGATTTTAAAAACCCAACACGTAAGTGAGGGACTGCCCCCGACATGCACTTTTTGTGTAATACAAGAAAGATACTTGTTTATCTGGGTGAGCCTGCTGTCTGTATCCCATTTTGTGATTTGCACTGCTCTGGCAGCATCCTAGAATCCCCAGCAGCTGATAAGAGCAATGGGTTACAGCCATGGGAGACTAAACTGGGTCCAGGGCATGTTAAAACTTGCAACCTGTACTTAGCCTTGGGAGAACAGTGGAACTGGTGATGGTCAGATCTTTTGTAGATGAATGTTTTTTTTGAAAACTTTTAAACACAAGTAACGATAAAAACACAGCTACATGTGCAAAACAGGTGCACCTGCACACTAATCATGTGAAAGATACCATACTCTTTGTAAGATCAGAGCATTCAAAAGTTCCAGCAGGCAGTAAACCTAATTGGATCTCTTTCAGCTGTAATCTGTCACTGACATCAGCTGAGAGGGATTCTGGTATGCCACTGGGGCACCGCAAGTTACAAAATTTAGGTGTGGGGAATGACAGGAAGAACAACATAAACACAAGTCTTTCTTGCAGACCATAAAGTTAAAAAAAAAAAAAAAAAAAAAAAACTATTGTAGAGCATGCGCAAGTTGGGGAAGCTCCACACTTAGGTGAAGGACTTAAAATCATAAGTATTTCCATTTAATGAAATAGTTCAGATTGTAACGTTTTTGTCTCTTAAGTTTATGATAAAAGTATTTTTTGGGTTTCTTCTCTGTCTTTTCCAGTCCCTGAAATATGATACAAGCTACTTTGTGGAGTATTTTGCCCTGGATCTCCTGATGGAGAATGGACAATGCTGTGGTGTAATTGCACTTTCGATGGAGGACGGATCTATTCATAGGTTTAGGGCAAAGAACACGGTCCTTGCTACAGGGTAATAGTGCTCATTTCTAATGCTCGCTTTATTTAAAGAAGAGAAACGTGACGACATTGATCTGTGCCAAGTTTACTGTCTGGCTGATGTGACCTTGTTGATGAATTTCAAAGAACTGGTGACACGGTCAGGAGAACTTTAGCAAAACCTAATATTTAGACACAGTCCAGCTTGTAGTTCCAGTTTTATTTATTTGTTTCCAGGTAGGTGCTCTGATCCGGTGGACCATTTTCAGGCATGACCCAGGCCATAGAGATGGCACATGGGTTATACAGACAATACAATTACATTAACTGAGAATGGTTCAGGGAGTAGAACAAGTAGAATACATTGAAAACAGCTGAATACAAATAAAGTGCAAGAATACAATGGAATACAATAGAATGCAAATGAAGTGCCAGTGCAGTATGCACGGTGTATAGACGGGACATCGTAAGAATGTTCAGCATGGTACAATGGGGCAGTTTTTTGTCTTGGGTATGGAAGGAAAAGGACTCTCATCTATAGGGTCACCTGGCTAAGCAAGAACAATTGGATTTAGCCAGGAGCCAACCATTAACGTTTGATTTGAAGGTGAGGTGCGAGTCTAGAGAGTGGAGGGAGTGGGGTAGTTTGTACCGTAGTGTGGGAGCGGTGAAGGACAAGGCATTGCTACCCAGACAAGAGGAAATAGTTTTGTATTCCTCCTCCCCATTATTTATTACTGTCAGGAAATCTGTGTGAAAACAGGATCTTTGCTCCTGAAGAATTTGTCTATTCCTGTTGCTTTCTTCCTACCTGAAGTCATAGAGCACTGCTTGTTATATCACAATTACTCTCATGGCAACAGATTTTGATGTCACAACATAGGACTGTGACTTGAAGTAGAGAGTAAGCTATAGAGGCAGATGGACGCAAAAGAACTCTTAAGGGATAACGTTCATATATTCATGCAGAGTTCCTTAGTAATAAATAATGGTACGGAGAAATATATAAAATATAAATAGAGTGCAGGCAGAATTGTACCTAATTATTATGTTTTTTTTAAGGTTTTCTTTTAGGCATCAGTAGCTCTTTAAAGTTGCACTTTGACCAGTATCTCAGTGGTAGGGTGGGGGGATTGTGATGATACTGTAGGTTAGGGTGGGTACAAGACCTAGAGGGCCATTCCTCCACCCCACTCTTACTTCGGGAACAAGAGATGCAAATAGTTACTCAAAATCGGTAACAGCAGTATTGTTGTTGAAATGCACTGTTCCCCCAGAAAATTGTGAAAGCATGGGCTGGGGGTCAGTAGCAAAGGTATGAGGCATATTCTCCCCTTTTTTCAGATTCTTATACTCCCTTTCTGTGCTGAGCTCTTGCTACACTTGCAGTGACTTGGGGCTGTCAGTCAAATTTTCAATTTGAATATCATAAACTCCCAGTAAAAACAAAAATGAGGTCCTCTGAAAAAGTGAGTCCCAACAAAATTAATAACCACTGCTGAAGGAAAGGATTGTGGAATAGCTAGACTCCAGTGGGTTACAAGACCTAAGGCAGCATGGTTTCAAAGGGGGAGAACATGTCAGATGAATCTGATAGATTACTCTGACTGGGTGACCCAAGGAACTAGATCAGGGTGGAGCGGTGGACATGGCCTACTTAAATTTCAGAAAGGCTTTCAACACCATTTCTCATAGGAGGCTAGTAAGCAGGCTAGGTGACTTAGGAGTGGGTCCAAATGTGAAAAACTGGATAATAAATTGGTTAGGGGATAGACGACAGAGGGTGGTGGTAAAAAGAGTTCATTCCGAGGAAGGGAGGGTGACCAGCGGGTTTCTTCAGGCATCAGTGTTGGGATCAGTCCTCATTAATGTCTTTGTAACAGTTGGGTTTCAATGCAGAAATGTGCAAAATAATGCACCTAGGCACAGAAACCCAGGGGTGGAGTACAAAATGGGTGGAGTGGTATTGACGACCACCAAGCAAGAAGGAGACCTGGGGGTAATCCTATCTGATGACCTAATGGTGGTCAGGTAGTATGACAAGGCAGTCCTGGTGGGATGCTGGGGTGCATAGGGAGTAGTATCACCAGCAGAAAGAGGGAGATGGCGTTATCCCTGTATAGATCCACTAGTAAGGCCCCACCTAGAGTATTGTGTCCAGTTCTGGAGACCTCATCTGTGGAAGGACATAGAGTGGAGGCGGTCCAGAGGAGGGCAACTAAAATGTTACAGGGTCTGCACCAAAAGCCCTATGAGGAGAGACTAAAGGACCGCAATATGTACCCCCTGGAACAGAGGCGGGAGAGGGGAGATATGATAGAAACCTTTAAATAACTCACGGGGTAAATAAGGTACAGGAGGGGAGTCTTTTTCAGAAGAAAAGGTGCTCAAGAACAAGGGGACATGCTATGAAGCTGGAGGGGGGTAGATTCAGAAGAGATGTAAGGAAGTACTTCTTCACAGAAAGAGTGTTTGATTTCTGGAACAGCCTTCCAGCAGAGGTGGTGGGGTGCAAACAGTGGGGGGTGGGGATCAAGAATGCATGGATAAGCACAAGGGTATCATAGTGGAAAGGAAGGGGAGGGAGAAAGAGGACGTAGATCAGGCATGGAATGCGTAATAGTGTAGGTAGGGAGAAATGGTCAGACTGGATGGGCCGGGCAGTCCTTATTCACTGTCAAATTCTACATTTCTATGTTTCTAAACCTGTCTTCATAGTGTATGATGCCCCCATTTCTTTGTATTTATTTTAAAGAGCTGCTGACACCTCAAAGAAAAATTTGAAAAACATATTTAGGTACATTTCAGCTTGCATTCCATATATATTCTTTAGATTTCTCCTCCCCATTATTTATTACTGAGGAAATCTGCATGAATACATGATCTTTATACCTTAGAGTTCATATGCCTCTATAGCTAACTCCCTACTTCAAGTTATAATCCTGTGTTGTGACATCACAGTCTGTTGCCATGGGAGTAAAAGTGATGTCACAAGCAGTACAGTGTGACCTCGGGTAGGGAGAAAGCAACTGGAATAGATTAACTCTTCAGGAGTAAAGATCCTGTTTTCATGCAGATTACGCTAGTAATAAATAATGTGGAAGAGGAAAACAGAACTAATGTGAAATATAAGCCAAACTGTGTCTAAATATTATGTTTTATTAAAGTTCTCCTGAAGGAGTCAGCTGCTCTTTAAGTCAAGCTTTTTGTTCACATTACTTGTCCTCCCCAGTTCAAGTTTGAAATATTTCTCCTGGCGATTTCCCAGCCTTATCAGCTGCTATCTCAACGGTCCCTCCAAGAGGGATCACCATGCAGTGTGGCCCAGGACTGCCAATGACTGTAATTTAGATGCTACTGGAGTCTCTCCCCCACCCCCTCCATTTTCACCTCCCGATTGACTGTCCTACCCTTTGTGGTCCCTCTCCATTGGTATGGCAAAGTGTATGGATGCAGCATTTGCCACTGAGGGTTGAGAAAGCTCCCTGGCCCTCCAGCAGGGGTGGCTGTAGTGCTGCAACCCCCAACACCAGACCAGCAGTCTCTATAAAACTTCGCTTGGGAGCACTTTTCCCTGCCTGGCCACCTGATTTTACAAATACCTTTCTTTGCTTCTGCTCTTATTCTGCCCTGACCCCTAAACTGTATTTGTCCCAGGGCCATTCTGAGCTAACCACACACATTTTGCAGCAACAAAATGATCTTTCAGCTACTCTTGACTGGTCATCGTACAGGGGCAATATTCAGTAACCTCACCAAAGCATTTGGCACTATGGATCACACTGTCCTCCTTCAGAAAATGCAAAGATTAGGTTTTGATCACAACACAGTACCTTGGCTAGAAGTCTACCTAACAGGTCGCATATTGTCAAGGTCCGTGGTGAGGACTTTTCTCCTAACCACCTCACCCTCGGCATCCCTTAAGGCTTTATCTTGGGGCAACCCCTATTCAGCCTCTTTGTGAACAAGCACCCCTCAGTATGCATTAGCCACAATGCAAATTACACATTTATGCAGACAATACTAATATCTACATTGAATCGGACACTTGCAGTGGCCTCACAGAGATACTACAAACCTGCTTTTTGACAAGCTGCAACCCTGAATGGATCATACTGACAAACTAAACTAGAACTGCTGTGAGACCAAGATTATGACCTTCTTCAGAAACTCGGTCACCATCTACTATAGATACACCCGTGCTCAGGGCTGCCTTTAGAATTGGTTTAAACTTTTATTACATGGGTCTATGGCGCGAACAAAAAATAAGCTTCAGTGACCACATGAAAATAATCGGAGAATATATCAGAAACATGGCATATTCTATCAAATCATGGCTTGCCTCTCTCCAAGCACAAAGATGATAATACTAAAACAATATGTTGCTTCATTGGAAAATACTAGTGGAGTCTATAGGATGGCTACAACAGGTCCGTCCCAAAAAGTCACAGCCACATATAAGACCATTTGTAGGGTTTGCACTGCATTGTGACAGAGGCATGTAGCGCTGTCTCCTTTACAACAACCTTGGCTTACCCAGAGGTTAAATTGGTCAGGAACTTGGTTCTGCCTCCTCTGACACCTTTTTCCATTGAATGAATACTATGGAGACTTCCACCTCCTAGGGACGATAGTTCCACCTCCTACAAATTTAGAGAGTACAGTTCCACCTTCTAAACATTTCCAGTTTAACTACTGGGCTCACTACATAACATGTCCCCCACCCCATGAGCGTCCTGATGGCCCCAGATTTCCTGAATAATAAAAACAAACTAAACTACAGCCATACCTCCGAACAGCTGCCAAACTCTCATCCCTTGTAAGCAGCGTGATCGAGTTACCATGTGCATATTTAAACTGCACTGTACTTTCCACTGTTGACAGCCCGTTGACATCTTCAATGAAAAACTGCTCAAACTATCTAAATGGATTCTTCTTTTGTTTAAAAATCACCTCAGACTGGGTATTCACATTTTCCCCCACCCCCACTCCCATATAGTTTGTGCGCACTTCAATAGCGTGACACACCACACTCGCTCACCTGTTCACTGCTGTGGCAAGAAACAGACCCAAAGATTAAATTAACTTTTTTTTTTAAACTGAAAGCATAAATGCAGTTAGACCAGGTGGCTGGGCAAAGAGTTAGCGAGATACAAACGCACCACATAATGGTACAGAATTTTTTTTTTGGGGGGGGGGGGGTTGAGAACTAAATGGACAGGCATTTTGAAACAGCACCACCTATTGACCAAACCAAAAAGTAGGAATTTTTTTTTTACTTAATACACATACACTTACAAAAAAATAAAATAAAAATATAATTAAAAGTAATTTTTTCACCTTTTTTCCTTTTTTGTAAAACGCACCATTTTATAATAGCAATAATGCACTCCAGGTTGTGTGTGTTGCTGGGATAACCTCACTTTGGGGCATTGGACAGACTCTGCCTGTGGCCTCGTGCCCAACCACCCAAGGCGTGACTTTATCCCAGCACAACACACACACACCCTGTCATGCATTATTGCTTAAGTATCAGGCTTACCTCAATAACCTGAAAACAAAAAACAAAAGCCAGCTAATCGGACCTGCTAAGGTCACAATCAGAATCAATCCTACATGTCTTGAGAGCACACAGAGCAGTAAAAGGGAAAAAAAGCCATTGCAGTAGCCACTCCTGCACCATGGAACAACCTCCTCTCGAGTACCAAAGAAGCAGCCAGTGTTACTGTTTTGAAATGTGCAGTGTTTGCTCACCTGTACACACCTTGTTATTGTATTTGACCCAAAACCCTTAGTGCCTCTCCTAAGGAGCAGGCTACCTTTGCCCTTGCCAGCTGATCCCCAGTTTTCATCCACTCCTTCTACCTGATGGAAACATGGACCACTGGTCTTTTTGTGCTGTCATTGTCTTATCTAGTCTGCCCAGGTTCCCTATAATCCCTGGAACTTATTGTTTCTTCAGGATACTAACCCTTCCTGCCCACTCCCCATTCTCCTCCATGGCCCTGTTGTTGCAGGCAGCCACTTTTCCTTTCATTCTGTCCCAAGCTAGCTTGAATCACCTGACTGCATTTGCACCCATCACCTCTGCTGACAGACTGTTCCAGGGTTCCACCACCCTTTTAGTAAAGAAGTACTTCCTCATGTCCCTCCTGAACCTCTCTCCTGAAAATGTCCATTCTTGTCCATGCGACTGTAAGTTGGTATTCAGGCTAAATAATTCCCCACAGTTCACTTCAGTTCCTTTTAAGGAACATGAAGGTCTCTGTCATATTTCCCCTCTCCCTTCTGGTTTCCAGTGAGTACATATTTAGTGCTTTGAGGTGCTTTGAGGTGCTTCTCATGGAATCTGCCCCGCTGGCCCTGAATCATTTTTGTTACTTTGCTCTGCACTGTCTCTAACCTATCCTTGTCTTTTCTGAGGTGAGAACTCCAGAACTGGGCACAGTATTCCAGGTGAGGCTGCACCAGGGATTTGTACATGGGAAGTATTACCTTATTTATTGGGCCTCTCCAGTCGACTGCCAGTGAGTCTATATTTAGACTGTGTATGGCACTGAGATCTCTAACTCGTAAACTGGAGCTATTAATGCTTCCATCCATCGGGCAACACTATACATGCTCCCGCAGCTGCTCCACAGCTCTGACGTCAGCCACAGGAGATTGTGGGGTGTTCCACTCGAGGCACGATACTCAAAATGCCGGCGGGAGGGATGGCAAGATCAACCAGATCAAATGTAAATAAAATAGCAGCACAGTAAGTAACAATTTAATACACACTGCAAAACTGCTAATCGGGGGTGGGGGTGGGGTTGACCCACACAGAGTTGTGGGACATAACTACTTGGATGCAGTAATGGAGGACCTAAAAAAATTGTAAGTGGGCAGAGTTGCTTAGAACTGCACCTTGGATGAAATTTGGGAAAATACTAGAAGCCGTGATAACTAAACATGTTCCTGATAAAACTAAGTACAATAATACAGGAAGGATACTGAAATGGTTCAGTTGGAAGTCAGATTAATAACAAGAAGAAAGAAGAGGGGCCTATAAGCAGTCAAAGGGTAGTGGTTCCAACAAGGCATGGGGTAAATACCAGAGGCTATTGAAGGAAAGCAAAAAGAATAGAAGTGCTAAAAGAGCTTACAGACTTCAGACTTCATCGGTTAGAGATGCCTATAAGTCCTTTTATAACTACATAAACACAAAAAGATCAGAGAACACACAGGTTGGTCCTCTAATAAATAAAGGAAATACAATTAGAAATGAAAAAGAAATGGTAGAGATTTTAATACCTTTTTTGCAGTGTTTACAGTGTGAAAATATGTACCAAAATAGCAGATCAGGTAGACCCTACGACAACAATGATGATGATTGATAAAACTGATATAGCTAAAAGGTTAGGTAATTTAAATCCTAAGGCAATGAGGCTGAATAGACTACATCCCAGAGTTGTAGAAGAGGTAGCTAATGAATCCTTACCAGTTTCTAAATGTTTCAGAAATTATTGGATGGAGTATCGGTAAAGACATAGAAAGAGGCTACAATGATTCCATTGTTCAAAAAAGGGTACTAAATCAGATTACTAGACTAGTGAGCCGTACATCGGTGGTGGGTAATGTCCTGGAGGCCATTATTAAAGAGGAGCTAAAAAAAAATTTAAACAGGGAAACCCTAATGGATGAGTCTCAATATGTCTTCAGCAGGGGCAGATCATGCCAGACCAACATGTTGAAATTCTTCGAGAGCACAAGTAGGGCATTGGACGAAGGATCATCTGATGTCATTTTTTGATTATAGCAAGGCTTTTGACAGTGTAGGACATTACAGATTAATATCAAAACTTCATTTGATGGAAGTAAAGAGGCAAGTGAACTGGATAGAATTGTGGCTGTGTGAGACAACGCAGAAAGTTGCCTTCAGAGGGCATATGTCCAAATTGGGGTATGATCACTAGTGGAGTTCCGCATGGATCTGTCCTTGGTCATACCATGTTCACTATGAAGTGTGATGGTGACATCTGGATGAACAAATCTGTAGATTACACAAAGATGGCAGCAGTTGTAGACACTGAAGCCATCAAAAAATCTGCAGGCAGACATAAACTGGAATCCTGGGTGAACTCTCACAAGCCAAGGGATGAAAAATCCTCAAGTCCGAAGTCTGTGACTCACTGAATATGCAGCAGGAGTTGGACTTTAAATTTCTCCAAGTCCGATTTTTATGCATGCACGGAGATCACATAGGGAAGGCAAGTTTTATTTAAAAAGACGCCCATCCCAGAAGCTCTGGGCACCGTACATCAATCAAATAAATACAGCACAGCACAATAATCAATTATATACACATAAGCACTCCTCTGTTAGAATTGCCCCCCACAAACTGCAATCTTTGCATGTGCAGTAATATTTTTCTTTTTAAGCATCGCTGGGGTGGGGAATGTAATGGTGCTATGCGATCCGGTCCACTCATGAGCGGATTGTCATTAACTTGATGGCATTTTGCCGTCATTCAGGAACAGACTGGCTCAACGTCACACATTCACAGATGAAGTACCTAGTAGTGTCTTGAATGATGTGGTAAGTCATGCCATTTATGCATCCCACATCTCGTGGTATTTTGAGACTTCATCATGAGTCGTGTGTCAGAGGGTTGTGAGGGGGAAGTGGCAGGCACAGACGTGTGTATAATAGTGGCTGCAACTGTCTGGGGGGGGGAAACTTTTTCTGTTATGGCGGGGGAATTAAAGCACTGCTTGTGTTGAAGGAAGGGTTCAATATTTTTTTCTGTCTGGCATTTGAAGGAAAAAATGGTTCCACAGTAGATTAGCAAGTTTGAGGGCCTGCCTGCAGCTTAGGGTTGCCACCTTTTGGATGAGGCAAAAACCGGATCCTAATCTCCGCTCCTAGCCACACCCCTTTTCATGACTCATCATGCATTGCTCCTCCTAGAAAGCTGTTTGTTATATCAATAAAAGACAACGCTTAAATCAGCAGTTCAACAAAAATGTTGATACTGTACAGTACCAGTTAAAGTTACTTTCCTAGGTTCTTCATAGTTATTTATTTACTTGTGTATTTTTTTATTGACATCAGTTTACCAGATAAACATAGAGAGATAAAAAATATACATTTTACTGATATGATCTGGGGGGAGACAATGCATGGTATGTAATAATACATAACAAAGAAATTGTTTCCTATAATGTGTACTCTATTATCTTTTTCTGGTTCCATTTCCTTTTCATGTCCACAGTACTATTTCAAAGCCAAAGAGGTGACCATACTTTTTTCTTGAGGGGAAAAAAAAATAAAACATTTAAAAATGCCTAAATTATGTTACAAATGAAAATGTTTACCAGCAAATGAAAAGTGGAAGACAACTGGGTCTTCTGTTGAAAAGGTGGGGCAGCTTTGCTGCTATGCCACTTTATTTATTTATTTAGCTTTTGTGGAAAAGATTAGGTTAAGTAAGTGTTAAGTGTTAATGGCCATACTTTACACCTTCCAGGTTGACTGCTTTCACAAATAAAAGGCTATATTGACAACAGAACTTGTTTCTACCCTGGATATGTAGCTGAAACAATGAATGATATGACGACATCTGTTTCAAAAGTATGTGAGCACTCAAAATGGCTCAAAAACCTGACCAGCACAGAGCAAAACCTGATTACCTGATAGGGACCTCTGAAAACCTGATCAACAGGTAAAAAACCTGACAGGTGGCAACCCTACTGCAGCTCCCAGTCTCCTTCATCTAGGTTTTCTAACTGCCTGGGGCCTGGTGAAATTAGAGACGCTAGTGGAGAATTCATTGGGGAGAGAAATAAAAAAAAAAAAAAAAATAGGACACAAAATTGGTGCACCTTGTGAAAGTATTCTATGGACTTGTGTCAAAAAAAGTTTCGTTAAGTCCTGGACTTGGGGCTCCACAAAATATTTTTCAACCCCTGCAAGCTGTACGTTAACATGGATATACAGTATGTGCAGTAATTCACATGGGCACAACAAATACTGCAAGAGGGCTGAGTACAGATTGCTGGGGAAAGTAATTAAAGAAAATCTGGTAGAGCAAGATCTGGGTTATCTTGGTTACAGAGGGCCTTTCCTTTGATAAGCACTGTGGTGAGGTCACCAAAAAGTGGCACAAAATACTGGGATGTATTTAACATAGCAAGCAAAGACCAACATGTTGTCATGCCCTTATTTGGAGCTCTTGTTGGCTTCACTTTGAGTCCTGTAGCCAGTTCTGGGTCCTGCAAAACAAAAAAAGTCCATTAAAGGTGTAAAAAGAGCACAAAGGAATGATGGTGGGACACAAGGAACTGGGTTACATACAGAGAGCTGGAACATCTTTCCTCCTGGGACTCTCTGGGACCGTACTTGGCCCAAGCTCACAGCAGGACTAGCAAACAAAAGATCAGCACTTATAAACACTCTGACATGTACCGCAGATTTTTGACTCTCCCACTACTGCAGCCCTCTTCTGATGTCAGCTGCAGGGGATTTGTGGTTACTGAAAATGTCAACTTGCAAGTTAGCATTATCAGCCTGATGCAGTTTGCTATATACTGCAGTAAACTGTAAGGTGAAAAAATGTTTTTGCACACAATGAGCAAATTGGGACCAGTCCCATGCTTGGTTGTGGGGCTCTTACTGCTGACTGTTCCCCTTTGAAAGGAGCATATCAGTAGCTAAAGAAAGCCTAAAACAATTAAGCTCCTCACTGACATAATATTTCAGTAATCAGGGGTTGACTTTAGCGGTGGCCCGAGGCCAGCAAAAATCTAATCAGGCCATTGGGTAATTGTTGGCTGCTGGCCTGATTGGCCAGCAAACATCTTAAGTTGCTGACGTGATTTTCGGTACTGTGTACCTTTAAGACTGGAGGCACGTGCATGTGTGTGTAGAGCGTCAGCTCGTGCACAAGGAATGGACTCGGGAGCACGGCAGAGCAGCGCCGCGATGTAAGTGGAGCCCTGCAGGACTTTTTTAGTTTTTGTTGACGGGTAAGTGCACTAGACAAATCCTGCCTATTTTCAGCCACGACCGGGAGGGGATACAGATGAATGCCAACTGACCTTGTACCAGATTAAGCTGTTGGTGGTGTTTTTGTTTTTAGTGAATGAGGGATATTTGGCCAGGACACTGGGGAAATTCCCCTACTCTTTGATAAGTGCCATGGGATCTTTAACATCCACCTGAACTACCACCAATCCAGGCAGATGGGACCTCGGTTTAACGTCTCATCCGAAAGACGGCACCTCAGAAGTGCAGCACCCCTCTCATGCTGCACTACAGTGTCAGTACTGGGATATTAACCTAAGTGCCAGATGTGAGAACTGAACCCACAGCCCTCTGATCTCCCCGGCCTCAGAGGCGAGTGTGCAACCTACTGAGCCACTGACACTGCTAATAAACTTGACACACAAGCCCACATGATGGTTTAAGGGCTCCCACTTACAGATCACGTGATGGCAAGCTGGGATGGTGGCAACAGTCGCGGCGGGAAGAGCAGGAGCCAATTGATGGGCACAGTTGTGATGGGCATGGTGGGACAGCCAATGGAGGTGAGAATATGCAGCATGTAAGTGCTGTCCCTTTCCTGTGGTAGCTCAGATGTGCCATTGATTTTGATGGGAGAGGTCGAGGTTGCGATTGGAAAGCCGGTTTAAATACTTTTGCGGTCCGGTTGTCCGACAATAATTAAAAAAAAAAAAAAAGAAACTGTGTACACTGTTCTTGTCTGATTTTAAGTGCAACAGAGCAGTTGGAGCAGACGTCGTGGGGGGGAGTGAAACTTTACTTAGACTGCCTAAATCCCTTGCTGTTGAATGTTCTGTCTAAAAGCCAAGCAGGGTGTAAAATATTTCTGTGTGAGGGGAAAATAAAATGGCAGTTTGAACTGAGGGTAGAACTTAAGCTACTGCATTTTGCTGTCAACAAAAGTGGCAAGTCTTAGCAAAAGAAATAAGTCTGTGGACTGTTGCAGTGGCAAATTACTGCTTCAGCTGTGTCTGTCCATCCACAAAAAAAAAAAAAAAAAAAGCTTTATTCCATCTAATGTAAATTGAAGAGGAAAGGAGCATCTGTAGTTAACCTAGGAGTAGGGGCTATCAATCTACTTTGTGCAGCAGCTAGTCTGATCTTTTTTGTGAAGAAAAACAACAAATACATGGTGCTCATGCTGGGATCAGGGGCTTGCACAAAATGAGCTTTTGTAGTGAGCTACTTTTGGACCTAAATAAAAAAGCATACAGAAGACCCTTTGTTTGAAAGTTCTAATACTCTCTGTCAGTGTCTAGCAGTCAGGGACTGGCACACAGCTCAGGGGGGCTTTGCAGGCAGCTGTCTAACCCTTCTGAGAGGAAAAAAAAATAAATCAGTCCATTTCTCCTCACTCTCTGGAGTGTAGCAGTCTGTGGTCAAAGTTGGGGACTGGCACACATATTTAGGGACCTTGCAGCTATCCAACCTTTGTGGGAAAAAAAAAAGTCTGTATTTCCTAATTTCTACCGTCGTACCCTCTGGTCACTAGTGTAGCAGTCTGTGGTCAAAGTCGGGGACTGGCACACATTAGGGACCTTGCAGCTATCCAACCTTTGTGAAAAAAAATCTATCCTCATTTCTACTGTCATACTCTCTGGTCACTACTAGTGTAGCAGTCTGTGGTCAAAGTCAGGGACTGGCACACATATTTTAGGGACCTTGCAGCTATCCAACCTTTGTGGAAAAAAAAAAAATAAAAAATAAAAACATCGACATTGAAAATAAAACACAGAGCCAGTTTGTTTTGAAAAAGGTTTTATTGCACACCGCGGAATACATCATGTAGCGTTTTCTTTCAAATGTTGAGCCCCCTCCTGCAAAAAAAAATAAAACAAATGAAGAGAAGTTGGAAAGCGATTGAGCTTATGAAAAAAAAATGTCAGGTGCAGGACATTTAAGACTGCTTGGCAAACTAACTTTCCATGGGTTAGGTATGATGCAGAGAAAAACCTTATGTTCTGTACAGTGTGTCAAGGGTGTGATGCTGCAGATAAAGATTCCCCTTTTGTACACGGTTGTGGAACATTTCAAATGTACTCTTTAAAATCGCACCATAGAAGCAGGGGGCATGAGAGAGCTGCAAGTGAACTTAAAGCTGCAGCTACTAATCCCTCCTGTAGTGAGGCTGGTAGAGCTCTACAGAGTTTAAACAATGCTCAGATTAACAGGCTTACTATTCTAATGAGGAACAGTCATGCAATTGCCAAGCAGTCTCGTCAATTCACAGATTTTGTTTGGATGAGTAAACTGGACCAAATGAAGGGTCTGGAGACAGGAAGCACCTATGTCAGTGACAAGTACTGTAGGAGATTTTGTGCTGTCATTGCAGAATATGAACGACTTAAAATTATGAATGAAGCCAAGAATTCCTCATTCTGTTCTGTTCTATGCGATGAAGCAACAGATACCTCCATTGCAGAACAACTTATAATTTATATCCGTCATGCATACAATGGTGTTATAAAAACAGCCTTTCTAATTTATGGTTAGTCTTGAGAAGCCAAATGCTGAAAATATATATGAAAGTCTTGTAAGTGAGTGCTCTACAGTACTTGAAATAACTCGTGAAAAGTTTCTAACAAAACTAGTTGGCTTTACAGCAGTCGGGGCAATGGTTCTGCAGGGCAGCAGAACAGGAGTAGCAGCACGTCTTTGTGAAGTACAGCCTTTGATAGTTGTTACTCACTGTATGCTTCATCGGCTGGAATTGGCCTTTAAAAAAGCTGTAAAATCAGTGCCGTGTTACAGTAAGGTAGAGGACGAGATGCTGCAGATTTACTTATTCTACCACAACAGCCCTCTGAATAGAACAGAACTGAGGAATTCTTGCCAGGCAACAGGGGTCCGATGTTCAGTCTCAACTAGGGTAGAAGGTACCATATGGGTCCTGCATCTAAAATGTGCCTTTGAAAATTTTTGGGAGCTTTATCCTGCAATTATTTCTCATCTTGAAAATACTGTTGCATCACGAAACTCAGTGGTCAGTGTTAGAGCTCAGGGATTTTTGAAAAAGCTCACATCAGAACACTTTGTGCAGAGTGCCTTGGAGCTTAATGACGTTATTGTTGTAACAGCAAGACTTTCCCTACTGTTGCAGGAAGAGCAGGTCAATATCAGCAAAGCGATGGAGGGATTGACAGTTTTTTCGTAACAGCCTTGAAAAGCTGAAAACTAAATCGGGACCAATGGCCCGAATGTTCACAAAGGAGACATTTAAGGGTATTCCCTTAAAGGAAATAACCAGAGAAAAAAAGGATGCCAACTCCTTTACAAGATTTATAGAAACTTTTTTGACAGAGGTTAACAGCAGGTTTCCAGACAATGACTTGCCTTTTGTAAGGAAAGCTGGTGCAACACTTTTAAACCCCAAAATGTGGCCCGATTTGACAAACAGCACTGATTTTGGTGATGGTGAAATTGAAGAACTTATTAATGAATATCGAGATGTACTTCACAAAAATGGTGTGAAACTGGAAGAAGTGGAGATTGAATGGGCCTCTTTAAAAAATTCCCTGAGTTCTTGTACCTCTAGTGTCACTACATGGGAAGAGATAAATAAAAGGTTTTCAGATGGACACCAGAATATTTTGTCCCTTGTCGACTTCCTCTTATCCTTGCCAAGCACTTCAGTGGAGTGTGAACGTGGATTTTCACACATGAAATCTGTGAAGTCGGGCTGGAGGAGTAAACTCAGAAGTGATACACTCACGGATCTGTTACGAATTAAACTTCATTCACCGGCCATTGAGGATTTTAATGCAACAGGTGTTGTCAATTTGTGGCTAGCCTCTGGAAAACGAGTCTGAAGACCATGCAGTGGATCTCACAGGAGGAGAACAGATGCAGCTGCTACTGAAACTGTAGACCGCTCTGATTCAAGCATGGACTCCGATGACAGTGTGACAACCCTTGAGGATGTTGAAGTGTGCCAAAACACTGATTCTGATGACTAACCAGAAATGTGTCACCCTGACCCTACTCTGCTCTGATTTGATTTTGTACTTAATAAGCACAACTCTCTGCAGTGTCCCTCCAACCAGTTTCTCGCCCATCTATGGTGTCTTTCTTGTTATTTTAAATAAATGAGCAATATTCACCACTTGTGTGATGCCGACCACTTCTGTCCCGTTTTAAATTTTCAAAATAAGTTGCGGGCCACCAAATTATTGGAAGTCTCTGGCCCAATGGGCAATAGTTTTTTCCCCTTAAAGTCGACCCCTGCAGCCACAGTAGTAAAAATTGAAACGAGTTACAAACACTCTTATACAGCCACATGGCTTTCTTTAAAAAAAGGCTGATTTTGCAGCGGACTGCAAGTGCCCTGGGTCCCTAGTGCTGCCACTTTGTTGCTTAGTACTTGCTCCAAATAAACAAAGTGAACAATGATGTACTCTTACAGGAAAACTGCTAATAACAAGACCCTTTCATTAGCTTTTCCCCCCAAACAGAAAATATTTCTCATACCCAACAGCTCTGTATTTCACCTTTTGTTTCAGAATGCATATGTAAAGAAACCCATGCTGTATGCTGTAATTTCAGAGTAAACAGAGCGGTTCCAATGCTGTTATGCTGTGCTGACTCTGTGATGGGTCAGCAGAGCTTGAGTGAGCGGCAGAACAGCTCTAGTTTACTCTGAAATGGTGGTACGCAACTTGGGTTTATTTACATACATGGACCATCAAATAAAATTGAAATATGGCATTTTTAGGTTTGAGAATGTTTCTGTTTAGGGGGAGAAAAAAGGCTGTTCTAGGGATGTGGATATGATGTTCTTATCCACATTTGTTGGCATGTCCTTTCTCTTTAAGAATCTTGCTGGAAGGCCTAAAAGCTGGCTCCTCCCACCTACCCTGGTGGCATATCCTTCGGCTTTTCCCCTTGATGCCAGATCTTCCTTTCTGCTGGAAGTTTCAGGTTCCCTCCTTACCGCTCCCGTGTTGAGTAGGCCCTGGTGCAAAAATCTTCAGATTATTTTCCAAAACTTAAACTCATTCAAGTTTCTTCGCATCGTTTTGCAATTGTGACCGCAATGGAGGACAAGTCCTCGCCCGGGTTTCGCCGGTGCCCTTTTGGGCAGAAGATGTCTCGCATCGAACCACACCCTGGGCCAAGATCACAATATCCAGGCCTGCGACTTCTGTTGCTCATTCGAGCGCAAAGTGTTGGATGATCGTCTTGCATGGTTATAGCTCGGCTGACCAGAGAAATGGAACACACTGGTCAAATCTAAAGAGGCCCATTGGACGGTCTCTGCGGCTTTAGGGCCCGCTGAACAACTTGAGTAGATGAAGGCTTTTGAGGAGGAGGCGGCTTGGGCCTCTGATCGGTCCTCTTCCGCTACAGTTTTTGTACCGCTCAGATTGGGCTGTACCTTTTCAGGCTCCTTCAAGGAGTTGACACTCTCTCCTGACCAAGGGGGAGGGCCCGTTGGGTTCACACATTTCCCGCGCCTGTAAAAAGGATTCCAAGGAGTCCAGAGAGAAGTCCAGTCTCGTCTATGTCGTTCTTGGGATCGAGAGAGGTTTCGTTCCCAGGAATCTCCATTTTCAACTTAGGTCGAAATAGCGGCTTCAGCCGCTGGCTTTACTGTACTCCCATCAGGCCAGCCGGCTAAGATGCAGGACGATGAGCCAGTCGAAATCATCATCGACCCCATCGAACCATTGTTGCTCAATGAAGCGGATAATTCCTTGTTCAGGTCTCTGGACCTACTAAGGAGGAAACCTAGCCTGCTGGGAACCTATTCACAGTCTCCATTCTGACATTGAGGAGCCATGGTTCTCCCCGGCTCCTTCTGAGCTCCCGCCTGTCCCCCCCGAAGGTCAAGGTCTAGGTCTCTGATGCCCTCGACCGATTGGTCAAGGAAAAACGCACAAACGCCATTCTGAACATTAAAAAAAAATGGCGTAGCTGCTATTCATCCTCGTCCTCCTCTGAAGAGGAGAGACTTTGGTGCAAGTTGCATGCATGCTACGAGGATCTCATGTGGCAACAGTTGGTGCTGGCCGGTCTGAAGTCGACACCGGCTTTCACACCGGCCATCACATGGTTGTCGTCCTCTAGGCCAACGCAGACTCCTTCCCTCCGCCTGCGGAGCCGGTGAAGGTCCTCCTGGCTTGGCCAAAACCAGCTTTTCCGCTGCTTATGGTGGAGCCGCCACCTAAACAGGCTCCCTCTGGGGCTCCTGCCAAGGAGTCTTGGCCAGCTAAGGGCCTTCCGCACAGGCTGTCAGTCACTCTCACTCCCAACCATCTGGCGGGTCAAAGGTGACTCAGATGGTCGGCCGATCTATCCAGACTCTGACTTGCATTCTCGTCCATCGGCAAGGCTTCGCTTGTGGTGGGGGGTGGGTCCTCAACAGAGAAAGGTGCCACATCCTTCATGGGCATTCTCCATCTCATCTCTGAATCCACAGGGATGCCTTTGGAGCCTGTTCAGAAATGGGCTCAATGTCCCCTGACAGACATTTTGACAAAAGGGGATTCTCAGACAGAGGTCTTCCCAGGGGCTGAAGCCATTGTTGGCCTGGCCAGGAGCTTTGGCAGCGCCCTGACTTCTGCCCTGTGCCTTCAGCCCGGATGGCCCACAAGTACGCAGTTCCCATCGGCTTCCTTTCTGGGTTCACGGAGTACCCCTCGGCTGACTGTTTGGTGACCGAATCTGTGTTTCGGTGCTCTGGCAATTTGGGAGACACCGATAAGACCTCCGGAAAAAGAGGCCAAAAAAAGTGGACTTCTCTGCTAGAAAGGTCTATGCTGCCTCTTCGCTTGGTCTCCGTCAGGCGAGCTCGGCTATTTTCATGGCACACTTTTCCCATGCCCTCCTGGGCTCTCTAGATGAGGTGCTTCATCTCCCTGTGGACCTTCAGACTGTGGTCAAGCAGATCCGTGACCAGGGTTGGGCTGTTGCTAAGCAGCAACTCCAGACAGCTCTGGACGTCAGGGATTCCTGTGCCCGTTCAGTGGTGGCCGCAGTCGCCATGTGCCGCAGGGCCTGGCTGAGGGTCTCGACCTTCACGGCAGACACCCAGCATAAATTGTCGGATGTTCCCTTCCTAGGCACCGACTTGTTCAGTCCAGGAGTTGATGGTCACCTCCAACGCATCGAGAAGTCCAGTGCTACCTTGGACTCCGTTGCTTCTGCCTAGAAGGAATCTCAGAATTCCAGAGAGCAGAAGCGTAAACCCTTTTGGCCTTCTGCCGCTGCGGCCAAGCAGCCCCAGTACCAGGGGTAGCAGCAGCAGGCTCAATCTTGGCGCCCGTGAGCCCGGAGGAAAAGGTCCTGGCGGTTTCTTGGCCGGATCCTCCTCCTCCAAGCCTGCACAGTGATGGGATGGGGGTTGCCCCCCCATGCCTTTCATGCCCACTCTCGGTCCTCCCTTGGGGGGCCGCCTCCGCCACTTCCTTTCCACCAGGTCCGCTGTCACAATGGACAGGTGAGTCTTGGAAGTCAGCCTGGGGCTGCCTCTGGAGTTCGAGCAGTACCCACCAAGCTGAGCCCACACCCCACGGGAGGAAATGGTATCCATGCACACTCAGTCGGCTCTCCGAGACATCGCCCAGCTCCTAGGTAGTGGTTCGAGGCTCAGATCCCCCTGTCAACCCAGGGTTCGTTTCCAGGTACTTCATGGTCCTGAAACTGACAGGGGGCTGGTGCCCCATTTTAGATCTGCACAGCCTGAACAAGTTTCTCAGGTCTCGCACCTTCAGGATGGTAACTCTGTCTCAGATCATACCATATCTCGAGCAGAACATGTGGTTTTGCTCCCTGGATCTGCAGGACGCGTTCTTCACATCCCGATCCGTCCGTTTCACTGAAGGTTCCTCCACTTCAGGGCAGAGGGATCCCTATACGAGTTCCATGCCATTCAGCCTGTCATTGGCCCCCAGGGTCTTCACCAGATGCATTGCAGCGGTGACGGCCCATCTTTGGCATTGAGGGGTCAGAGAGTACCGCTATCTGGACGACTGGCTTATAGCAAGTCCCTCCAGACTAGAGGTGGAGAAGTCCAGGGATCTGGCCCTCCAGACCTACATCGACCTTGGCCTCCTGATCAATGAAGCCAAGTTGGAACTCGTGCCTTTGCAGGTGATCTGCTTTATCGAGGCAGAGCTCAACTCTTGTTGAGCCAGAGCCAGGCTCCTAGCAGACAGGGAGGAGGTTCTCTACTCTTTTGCCCGATCATTTCTGGTTGGGCACTTGCGCCCTGTATAGGACTTCTGCGACTTCTGGGTTACATGGTGGCCTGCACCTCCGTGGTCCTAGGGGCCCGGTGCCATATGTGCCCCCTTTAGTGGGAGCTGGCCAGCCAGTGGACTCAGCATCTAGGTCATTTCAACCAGCTAGTCACAGTGACTCAGAAGATGTGGGACGTTTTCCAGTGGTGGACTGTCCTAGAGCATCTGCAGGAAGGGATCCTGTTTGTCTGCCCCGAGCCAATGGTCATCTTGATAAGCAACACCTCTCTCATGGACTGGGGTGCCCATATGGGGGAACACAGGGTCCACAGGCTCTAGACCCAGAGGAGTTTCGATACCACATCAGCCTGCTGGAGCTCCGAGCAGTTCGGCTGGTGCTAACTGCATTCGCTCCATTCCTTCGGGGTCAAGTGGTTCAGGTCCAGATGGACAACACCATGACCATGTACTATCTCAACAAACTGGGTGGCACGCACTCCCGGCCTCTGTGCAGGGAAGCTCTCCGCATTTGGATACTTGTGAGCTGACTGGAGGCGGATCTCCTAGCCATTCATGCGGCAGGCACCTTGAATCAGTTGGCGGACACCCTCAGCCGTGTGGGCGAGGCGTTCCATGAGTGGTCTCCCCATCTAAAGGTAGTACACAGCCTGTTCTCCCACTAGGGCATCCCTCAGGTGGACCTATACACCTCCAGGAAGAACGCAAAGCTGAGGCTGTTTTGTGCCCGTCCGCCTCAGCAGGGCTCACTGCAGGGGGTTGCCTTCTTGAGGCTGTGGACCCCAGGCCTCTTTTATGGCTTCCCTCCACTTCCCTTGACCCACAAGCTGCTCCTCAAAGTGAGGAGGGACAAGGCACAGGTGATTCTGGTGGCTCCAGACTGGTCCCGCCAGTTTGGGTACCCAGATCTCCTCAGTCTTAGGCTCCCGAGGCATCTTCCAGCACACCTGGACCTGCTCTGTCAACCAGGGAAGGCTCTCCATTCAGACCTTCAATCCCTGCATCTGGCAGCCTGTTTCCTGAGCGGCTAAAGTTCCAGGCTTTGGGTCTCTCTGAAGAGGTCTTCACTGTAGTTGAGGCATCTAGGAAGGAATCGACCAGGAAGCGCAATGCCTTTAAGTGGAAGGGATTCTCCATTTGGTGTCAGGGTAAGGGCCTGGACCCCTTGTCCTGTCCGGTGGCTAACATTCTTGACTACCTTTGGTCTCTGCAAAGGGGGTCTTCAGTCTATGACCATTAAGGTGCACCTGGCAGCCATCTCTGCTTACCGGGCACAGGCCGGTCAGCAGACAGTGGCACAGGAGAAGGTGGTCTGGTGCTCCTTCAAAGTCCTCTACCATATTTCCCCTCCAGTGTGTGAACCACCACCACCACCGTGGGATCTACTGCTGGTACTGGCAAAGCTCATGGGCAAGCCATTCAAACCTATGCACAGGAGTGATGTCACACATGTCGTGGAAGACCGCCTTCCTGGTGGCTGCTACGTCATCCAGAAGGATTGGGGAGCTCCAGTCACTCTCTGTTTAATCTCCTATCTGGTCTTCCACAGGGACAAGGTTGTCCTGCGCCCCAACCCGAAGTTCCTTCTGAAGGTTTTGTCAGCGTTTCACCTGAACCAGGTGATGACTCTGCCGGTGTATTACCCCAGTTTTACCTCTGAGACCGAATACAGGCTCCATACTTTGGACCTGAGATGATTGCTCTCTTATTATAAGGAGTGCATGGCTAGAGTTCGGGGAGAGGTTCACCAGCTGTTTGTCACCTACGCTGAAGTCGAACCTGGCAGACCTGCAGTCAAGCGGACAGTTGGCAGATGGATTACATCATGCAGTGATCTCTGCTACAGGTTGGTGGGTAGGGAGCCTCCTGTAGGGCTTAGGGCTCATTCCACCCGCCATATTGCTGCGTCAGTGGCTGCTTCTAGGGACATCCCTATCTAGGAAATCTGCAGGGCTGCTACCTGGAAGTCAGCAAACACCTTCATTTCCCATTACCACATTGACCTAGAGTCACGCCAGGATGCTGGTTTGGGGGCCTCAGTTCTCCAATCTCTGTTCCCTTAGTAGGGGGTGTGTGCCTTCCCTCCCTCCTCCCGGAGAACTGCTAGGATTCTGCCAACAAATGTGGATAAGAACAACATATCCACATCCCTAGAAACACAGGTTACTCACCTGTAACAGTAGATCTCACTTAGAGGGGGAGATCTTGCAGCAGGTAATACCATTGGGACTAAGCCACCAGGCGTTAGGACCCCATGGAAAATGTCCAGCTAGCAGTCTGTGGTGGGGGACCGCCTCAGACGTCTGCTCCTCCCAGACGAGACGTGGTATAAAGGGATAAAGGGGGTGATCCCCAGCACCACCTCTGTTCTTTTCCTGCCATCGACCTGCTAACATCTGCTCCATGGACGCCATCTTTGCAGTCGACTGCCATTCTGCGCCTTGCGCAGTTTATCATTCATTGTCTTTTCAATCGTTTTTTTTTTCCCTCCGTCAAGTGCATGTCTTCATTCTCCCAGCGTCGGAAGTCGAAGTGCGCGTGCAGTAAGCAGATCCCGGTGAGGGATGGCCACTCCACCTCCCTGATCTGTCTAGGCCCTGACCACCGGCCTGAAGACTGCCCACACTGCCAAAAATTCAACAGTAAAACCCGCATCCACTGCCTCAAGACACTCGAGGCCTACTTGCTGGAGCAATAAGTGGCCGCCATGTAGAGGACCCCCCTCCCCCCCCAGAAAAACGATCAGGTGGATAGCAGCACCATAGGGATAAGGAGTGAGCAAGGTTGGACTTCCACCCAAAGTCCTCTCACAGGACTTCTGCTTCCTCCACATCCGGCAGGAGGTCAGAGTCCGTTCCCCCAGGTACCACGGCCGTTTCGATGGTTTCCTCCAAGAAGACTACTGCCTCATCGCTCTCCAAAGGTAAGGAGTCTTCATATCGGGGGTGTTCGTCCACCCAAGTGCCCTTAGCACACAGACCCCACAAGCATACGCATGGCTCAACACAAGCGGGTCAGGCTGCTTCGGCAAACATCGGAGCCCGCCACCCCAAATCATTCTCTGGGTTGTCAGACAGGCACAAGGGGTCGGACGACTCCACTAGACGTGAGGAGGTTGTCATGTACCGGACACCTCCTGCACTCAAGAAAAGGGTGACATCGGCTTCTGAAGATAGGCAGACTACCAGCCACTCCGTCTGCGCATTGGAAATTAACCAGGCACCGTGGCCAAAGAGCAGCTATCTGCCCTAGAGGACCGGACGTCAGCCAAGGTACCCAGGACCCCAAAGGATAAGACACCAGGGCCTGTGGATACCCAAACACCTCCCCCACCTCCTCCCAAGGAGCCGGACGCCAGACCACAGGGGGGCTCGGCACCACTGGATAAAGCCCTGTCGGACCGGATGCCTGAGGCACCCGTGGATAAGGTGCCTCAGGACCAGGTGTTGGTACTCTGAGAGCCACAGTATCCAACATCAGGCCCCTCTAATGTACCAAACCTGACACCCCTGCCTCCAGTTGTCCCACTGGCAGAAGTGGGGGCGCTTTTCAACGCGTGGTTGAACACTATTAAAGAGGACTTACTCCCAAAACCCAGGGACCCATCCCAGGTCCGGCCACCACCCAGGGAACAGTCGCCCCGGCCCAGGCAACCTTCCCTGCTGAAAGAGCGTCTGCCGCTCGATGATGATCGGTGACCGCCAGGTACAAGCGGCAGGAAGAGACACCCGTCATCCATCCCGTCTTCCTGCATACGTCCACCCTCTTCTTCAGGGGAAGACGCCGGAGACAACTCCTCAGAGTACTCCTCCGAGGACGAACTACCTCTATCTTCCCCGGATCCGAGAAGGGACTCGCCAAGGTCACCTCCGGATGACCTGTCCTTCTTGGACATCATGAGACATATCCAGGCCCTGTATCAGTGGGATACAGAGGAGGGTGTTAGAACTTAAAATGCTGGCGGGGAGGGCGCAAGATCAACCAGATATGAATCTAAATAAAATAATCAGTAAGTGGCAAATTTACTACCATTTTTAGATCTGCTAATCGGACCCCGCTTCACACGGAGGTGGAGCCTGCTGGGACATGGACATTTCCCTTTAAGCGAGCAACCAAATGCCAACTCTGTGGTGCTCACGGCTGCACAATTTTAATTTTTTTTATGAATTTATTTATTTTTACCAGGAGAGAGACTACGCAGAAAACTTGTTTACAGGTGCGACTGGGGAGCACAAGGAAGTTAAGTGACTTGCTCAGGGTCACACAGTATGCAAGTGGGGGCTGAGGGTTTCAAACCTAGGTCTCCAAGTTTGCAGCTCAGAGCCTTCAACCACTGCGCTATACTGCCTCATATTTTTTTGCAGATTCATGGCAGAGTACAGCAGCCGAGAAACATGAGCGCTCAGCCCCAGATCCAGAGTCTAAAAAGCTGGACCAGATGGGCCTCAAGTTCTATTCTTCAGCTGCCTGCACAGTCAGGTCACTGAATTTCCTGGCTCATATGTCACATACCAGAAGTCACTGTGGTGAAAAGCTACAGATCTGGCTAAAGCACGGCCAGACTCTGAGGGCAAGGCAGAGCTCCTAGCTGTCATCCACTCAGGCATGGATGGGGACAAACACATGCTGAGAAGTTCTTATGACTGCGCAGACACAGCAGCAAGGGCAGCAGCAACTGGAATCTGTATGAGGAGGCATGCCTGGTTGAGGGTTTCTGGTTTCTGCCAGGATTTACGGGATGCCATTCTGAATGCACCCTTTCAGGGATCCGTCCTCTTTGGCACAGAAACAGAAAAACTCATAACAGGACTACAAGATTCGGGCAAGGTGGTGTCTGACAATCATCACATGTGCAGATCAGAACTGCAGGCAACCTGGCGCCGTTCCTTTCAGAAGAACTAGGGACAGAAGGGAAGACACCAACCACAGCACAAGGGAGGCTTTAAAAGAAGAGGCCCCCCCTGTTCCTTCAGGTGCCCAGAGCCCCAAAAATCCCAAGACGCCCAGACCTCCCCTGCCCACCCCCTCCACAACTGCATGACTCCCTACTGACCCCCCCCCCCCGGAGGAAGCACAGGGGGAGGCGGTAGGAAGGAGATTCTGCCTTTACCAATCAGCATGGTTCAATGTCACTTCAGACCAATGGGTCCTCCAGATAATTGAGAGGGGATAGTCTCTGGAGTTTACCCAGATTCCACTGGACAATCCACTCATTCCCTCCCACTGCTCCCTCTCCCGGGGCAGAGATACAGGCCTTGCTAGAAAAGAGTTATCCAAGAGGTACCACATGCCCAAAGAGGCAAATGTATTACTCCCACTTCTTCCTAGTCCCAAAGAAGATGGGAGACTTCCGTCCCATTCTGGATCTCAACCAGCTGAACACCTTCACGGAATACAAAAGAGTCAGAATGGTGACCTTAGCGAGCCTGTTGCCCATGATCCATCACGGAGCCTGGCTTTGCTCCTTGGATATGCAGGATGCTTATATGCATATAAAGATCCTGCCATCCCACAGGAAGCACCTTCGCTTCACCTTCCAAGGAGGGCACTACAGTTAATGGGGCTGCCATTCAGCCTATCATCGGCACCAAGGGTTATCACCAAGTATCTGGCAGTAGTGGTGGCAGCCCTCAGGAGAGGGGGGGTCACTTTGTCTACCCCTGCCTGGACGATTGGCTTCTCACAGCTTTGTCAGAAGACCAGCTATGCCAAACAATGGAGGAGACTTTCCGTCTGTTCCGGGCCTTGGGCATCACTCTAAATCTGTCCAAGCTGCACCCGTTGCATGCCCAAAGGCTACAATACGTAGGAGTAGTCCTGGACACCATCCAAGGAACGCCTTCCTTCCTGCAGAACGGGCATTCAGACTATGGGAGGTCGCTCACAGGATGATGGCCTTGGATCAGGTCCCAGCGAGGGTGGTTCTACAACTTTTAGGCCATGTGGTCGCAGCCATAGCCACAGTTCCCCTTGCTCATTTGAATACGAGGGTCCTGCAGTGGCATCTGAGTTCAGTGGGACCAAGGCATGGATGAGCTTGAAGAGCCCATTCGAGTCTCCAGTGCCGTCCATCAGTCCCTGGTTTGGTGGGTCACCCCGGCTTATCTAGACAAAGGGGTTCTCTTCCAGTGGCCCAGCCCAGAGCAAATTCTGATGACAGATGCCTCTGGTCTGGGATGGGGAGCACATCTGTCTTCTCACCAGATGAGGAGCTCCTGGAATTCTATGGAACGGTCTCGCTACATAAACATTCTAGAGATGAGAGCTGTACTGTATACCCTACATGCCTTTCAAGGGGTACTCCTTCCTGGGTCCCTTCTGGTCCAGTCAGACAATACCCCCAGTAGTCTTCCATCTCAACGACCAAGGGGGCACGCATTCTTATCCTCTATGCAGAGGCGCAATGATAGTATGGACCTGAATAGTGGATCGCAATCTGGATCTCACAGCAGTCCACGTTCCAGGGATCCACAGCATCCTTGTGGACAGCCTAAGTTGCTGTCTGTCTCGGAGCCACGAATGGGAACTACAGCAAAAAGTCATAGACTACCTCTTCGAAAGGTGGGGCTGGACAGAACTGGACCTCTTTGCGTCCCCACACAATGCCAAACTGCTCAATTTTTGCTCACTAGATCCAGGACCTGGTGTTTTGGTGAGGCACAGTGTCCCTCCCTTGGACAGGGAGGTTTCTGTATGCCTTACCTCTTCTTCAGAGGATCCTGCTCAAGTTGCAGGCAGAAGGTGCCCGAATAATCCTAATTGCGCCCTTCTGGCCTAGGCAGATTTGGTTCCCACTATTGCAACAGCTGGCATGGAAACCACCAGTTCCCCTGCTCCTGTCCACTCACTTGCTTTCCCAGGAGCAAGGGATGCTGGTCCATCTGGCCCTCTGGTCCCTGCATCTGCATGCATGGCTCCTGCAGACTTAGCTAGGAATAGATTTGGAGTATCCCTCAGAGTGGCAGAGATGCTCGTGGCAGCGAGAAAGTCCTCTACCAGGAAACATATGCCATGAAGTGGAAGCGCTTCTGCTTGTGGGCATTCCCCCATTTTCTGGATCCCCTCAACTGTTTGGTGGAATCTGTACTGGAGTATATTCAAACAACATGAAGTCTTGCTGTATTCTGACTATTGCAGTGATCTCCAACCCTTGAACTGCCCCGGAGAACAAAGAGTTAACTTTCCATGCAAGGCATGGAACGCTGAGCTTGAGCTCAGTTGAAGCCTCTGTCTGCTGTTGTTTGAACCCCAGCCATCAGATTCTTTACTCAGCCTCACTGAACAGTCACTCCGGAGATTTCTCCTTCGCTTGGTTCAATAAAGTCGGTTAAAGTGTCGTTTTTTTTTGCTCGGTTCAACCGAATTTCTGCATCTAACCTGTCAGTTTAAGTCTCTGTCTGTGGTACCGTGAGTACTAGATAGGTTTTCTATATTAGTTTTCTGTGTGGAACTTGTAAACATTTGATCGGTTCGGTTTGAACCGATCAGGTTTGTGTCAAAAAATGTTTGTCTTTATTAGAGTGTGGTAACCTGTCCGTATTGGTTCTAAAAAAAAAAAAATGGATTTCATTGCTTTTTTTCCAAGACCCGTAACACGGTTTGGAACCGATAGGGGTGTCTTGCCTGGCGGATTGTCGAGAAAAGGGTAAGTTTTGGTTAGGATTGGCCATGTCTGAGAAACCCAAGAAAAAACGGCCCATTTGGTTTCAACACTGTAGTGTGTGTGGGGAAGCTCTTGCTAAGGCTGACCCCACACCACCTGTGTTTATTGTCTGGGTTTGACCACCTCAATGCAGACTGCCAATTTGTAAAGTTTTCCCAAAGCTACCCTGGATAAGAGAGTTGGTAGACTAAGGGAAAGGGAGGCCGAGAAGTCCACTGATCCAGATGGCCAGCCCAGTTCAGTTCCAACCGAACCAGAAGGAGTGTCCTCTGACCAGGGTGAAACTTCTTTGAGCAAAAGGAGAACCGATTCTGAAGAGTCGGTTCCAGTTAAAAGAAAAAGAAGGGATAAATCATCCGGTTCGGATCCACAAGTTCTTTCTCCGACCGCTGATGAGATGGCTAAAGTGATAAGGATAGTTCAATCGCTAACTTCGGTTCCGGCCGAACCGGCACCATCGGTTAGGGGCTCAGTTCGGTCAGTTCCCCGGTTCTGGATTATACTTTAGAAGAATTTTATGAACCGGAGGAGGAGGAGGAGAGTATGAAAATGATGATGATGGTGTTTAAGTAAGTCTGGATGTGCCTATTGACCTGGACATCTCCCCAGACAGACCTTCAGGTGTTTCTCCTTCTAGGCTTTCTGAGTCCCCTTCCCACTTTGTTTTATAAAAAAGTGTCTGAAACCCTCCAGCTTCCTTTGGAAGAAGCAGTGGAGGATCAGGAGGAGCCTGATTTTGTTGAGATGATGGACATCCCAGAGTCCAGGAGACTGTCTATTCCCCTCCATAAATCTTTTGGGAAACAGACTTTTAAAATTCTAAAACTCCTAATTCCATACCTCCTGTGGACAGAAGAATGGACAAGAGGTATACTCTTTCAGGCTCAGACACGGAGTTCCTTTCCAGCAATGCAGCCATGTTGGTGTAGTGCAGGTGCTTATCCAGATAAGGCAAATATTCCCTGGCTTCACACCCCCAGACAGACTCCAGGAGGATTGATGCCATGGCAAAGAAACAGTACATGGCAGCATCTTTGGAACTCAGGCAGGCTAACTATATGGCCTACACAGCTAGATACCAGAAGTCCAGGTGGGACACTGTGCTGGCTCTGGCTAAACAGGCCCCTGACCAGCTTGCCAAGGAGCTGGAGCGCGTGGCCGCGGATGGGATTGAGGCATCCAAGGTGCAATTTCATGCTGCCGTGGACTCCAATGATGTTTCATCTATAGTCATGGCTACATCTGTGGCCCTTCGCAGGATGGCTTGGCTCAGGTGTACTAGCCTGTCACAGGATACCCAGGCTAAGGCCATGGATTTTCCTGTCATTGGTAATTCTCTGTTTGGGGAGCAGACAGAGAATTACATGAAGAAGTTGGACGAGTACAGGACCACCTACAGGAGTGCTCAGGCCAAAGAAAGGCAAACCACTCCTCGGAGGCAGCATTCCAGGGGCAGGGGCAGGCCTTTTCACAGGCCTTTTTACCAAGCCCAGGCCTCCTCTTCTGCTTTTGCTCAGAGGGAGTTCTTTAGAGGGAGAGGCAAACAGGGTATGAGCAGGCCTGCTTCCACTCCTCAGCCTAAAGCCCCTGCCAAGCAGACACCCTGATGGGTCTGCCCGGGCTGATTCTCCACTACCTGTAGGGAGTAGGCTGGCTTACTTTGTCCAGGACTGGAAGTCTTTAACATCAGACAAGTGGGTCCTGGAAGTAGTAAGCCAGGGACTGGTTCTCAGCTTCAAAAAATTTCCCAAGATGAGAACCAGATCCTTTCCACCTGCAAATCCTTCAGAGGCATTTGCCCTAGAGGCAGAGGTTTCTTCCCTCTTGGCTCTCAGAGCCATAGAAAGGGTTCCTACCCTACACAGGGGCAAAGGATTGTACTCCAGGTACTTTCTAACCCCCAAAAAGACAGGAGAATGGCGTCCCATCCTGGATCTGAGATACCTAAACAAGCACCTTTTAAAGCCAAAATTCAAAATGGTGACTCTGGGAATAATTCTGTCCTCTCTAAGGCCAGGTGATTGGCTAGCCTCCCTGGACCTCAAGGATGCCTACTTTCACATTCCCATCAGGTGCTCCCACAGAAAGTACCTCAGGTTCGAGTTGCCCTCAGGCCACTATCATTTCAGAGCAATGCTCTTCGGTCTAACTTCAGCCCCAAGGGTGTTCACAAAGTGCCTGGCAGTAGTGGTTGCTTTCCTAAGGAGAAAAAAGATCTCCATCTTTCCATACCTGGACGACTGGCTCATAGTAGGTCAGTCTCCAGACCAAGTCAAGTCACATCTCCAGATAACTCAGCAACTGCTCACTTCCTTAGGGTTCCTCCTAAACCTTCCAAAGTCAGTTCTAGAGCCAGTGCAGCTCCTCACCTTTATAGGGGCGGAGCTGGATACAATAAGAGCAAAGGCCTTCCTTCCCCCTGGACAGGGCAAGGACACTAATAGAACTAGCCTCTTCTTTCACCCTTCAGGTGTCTCGACCAGCAAGGCACTTCTTGCAGCTCCTGGGCCACATGGCAGCCTCTACAGCAGTGGTCCAGGGTGCAAGATTTCAGATGAGGGACATTCAGTTCCACTTGAGCGCCTTCTGGTCCCAGAGAAAGGATTCCCTGACCAAACTAGTCCCAGTGACTCGAACCCTGATCCAGACTTTGCAGTGGTGGCAGGATCAGGACAATTTAAGGCAAGGAGTTCCTTTTGTCACTCAGTCTCCTTCTCTAATCCTCACCACAGACGCCTCCCTCTTGGGCTGGGGAGCCCACCTGGGGGGATCTTACCACCCAAGGGCTGTGGTCACCTCAAGAATCTCTGCTTCACTTCAATGTCTTGGAACTCAGAGCAGTGTTTCTGGCACTACAAGCTTTTTCCAAGTCTGTTCAGAATAAAGTAGTCCAGATCAGAACAGACAATACCACCACAATGTGGTACATCAGTAAGCAAGGGGGCACTCTGTCTATGGCCTTGTGCACAGAAGCAATGAAGTTGTGGTCTCTAGCCTATTCTCTGCAAACTTCTCTCAGCAGTTCACCTGCAAGGGAAGGACAATATCCTGGCAGATGCTCTCAGCAGGATATCTCAGGGCCACCACGAATGGTCCTTGGGTCCCCTAGTTTTGAAGGTGATTTTCTCAATATGGGGCACTCCACAGATAGATCTTTTTGCAGCCCCAGACAATCACCAACTTCCCCTCTTTTGCTGCAGACCCCCAGTGTTGGGCTCAGTCCCCCTGGATGCTCTGGTACTCAATTGGGAAGGGAAGTTCCTCTATGCTTACCCCTCCTTCCCTCTCCTGTTCAAGGTACTAGTCAAGATCAGGTCTCAACCCTACAAAGTGATTCTGATCGCTGCAGACTGGGCCAGACAGCCCTGGTACCCACTGTTGCTGTCCTTAGCAGTCCACCTTCCCCTGTCTCTTCCCAGGAATTACAACCTGTTGACATCCTCTCAGGGGAGGGTTTGGTATCCGAATCTCAGACCTCTCAATCTCAAGGCCTGGCTCTTGAAGAGTTAGTCTGCTGATCTGCACCTTTGTCAAGGTGTCCTGGATATTCTAAAGGCTTCTCGAAAGCCTTCCACCAGAAAGACTTACAACTCCAAATGGAAAAGGTTCACTATTTGGTGCTCTGATAAGCATATTTCTCCAGAATCTGCTGGGTTTCCTATAGTTCTGGACTATATGGTTCATCTCAATGTCTTGGGACTCAGACCAGCTACACTCAAAGTACACTTGGCAGCTGTTTCTGCTTTTTTGTCAGTAGGCAAGCCCTCTTCTCTTTCAGCCCATCCTGTATTTTGCAAATTTTTCAAGGGACTGTTGCACACCAATCCTTCCTTCAGGGACCCTGGTTCTGCTTGGGACCTTAGTGTTTGCATTGCTCAGCTTATGCAACCCCCTTTTGAGCCTTTGTACTCTGCAGAGCTTAAGTACTTGACTTGGAAAACTGTATTTCTGGTAGCCATTACCTCTGCCAGGCGCATCAGTGAATTGCAAGCCCTCTCAGTGGAGCCTGATATCTCTTTCCATAGAGATAAAGTGGTCCTAAGAACTAACAGGAAATTTCTGCCTAAGGTGGTTTCAGATTTCCACCTTAATCAGTCTATGTCTCTTCCTGTTTTCTTCACTGATCATTCCTCCTCTGGAGAGAGGAGGCTGCACAGCCTGGATGTAAAAAGGGCCCTTAGCTACTACATAGAGCGTACCAAGGGTCACAGGTTTGACTCCCTCCAATTGTTCCTCACTTATGGGGAGGTTTGATAAGGGAAAACCTGCCACTAAAAGATCTATTGCCAGGTAGATTGTCTCTTGCATACAATTCTGCTACGAAAAATTGGGTAGAATCCCACCCTCAGGCCTGAGGGCTCACTCTACTAGAGGCATAGCTGCTTCCCTGCTGCTGCCAGGGATATTCCTATCTTAGAGGTTTGTCAAGCAGCCACCTGGAAAACAGTCCATACTTCTCTTCAAGCATTACTCTGGATATCCAGGCTAGGAGTGATGTTCAGTTTGGGTACAGCAGTACTCTCAGAGCCTATGCCCAAGTGGTAGGTTCTGTCCCTCCTCCATGGAGGTACTGCTTGGTAATTGCATTAAAGTCAGAATACAGCAAGACTTCATGTTGTTTGAAGAAAAAATTACTCACCTTAGTAATGTTGTTTCGTCTAATGGAGTCTTGCTGTATTCTGACCTCCTCCCCGCCTCCCCTCTCAGAACCTGTTTTTTGGGATGTGGGTGGGCAGGAGCAGTGTTGGCACCTAGAGGTGCCTCTTTTTTCTCACCCTCCTTTATTTTGGGTGTGTGTTGTGTTTTGGTTTTTGGGTTTCCAGACTTAAGTCTTTGCTTTGAAACCGAAAAAAAACCTTTTTATCAAATTTAGTTGCCAGTTGGCTAGTGTGAGTTTACAGTTTCCACACAGAACTCCCAGTGAGTATAGCTCGTAAAGATCTGATGGTTGGGGTTCAAACAACAGCAGACACAGGCTTCAACCAAGCTCGAGCTCAGCGTTCCATGCCTTGCATGGAAAGTTAACTCTTTGTTCTCCGGGGCAGTTCAAGGGTTGGATATCACTGCATATGTCAGAATACAGCAAGACTCCATTAGTAGAAACAACATTACTAAGGTGAGTAATTTTTTCTTCTCTTCCTCTCGGATTTGGGCCTTAGCTACTCGTCCATTAAGGTGCATCTCTGTATGCTGTTAGATTATCGTGCACCACTAAATGGGAAGACTCTGGCACAGTTGGACCTATGCAAGACCTTTTTAAGTGGAATCTTGCATATTAAACCTCCCAGGAGAGACCCCTTGCTGCCTTGGGACCTCCTGTTTGTATTGGAAAAGCTTACCTTGGCCCACCTTTGAACCAGCTGCAAGTTGCGAGCTGTGCCTTCTCTCTTGGAAGGCATTATTTTTAGTTGCTATTGTTTCTGCTTGGAGGATTTCTGAGCTGCAGGCTGTGATGTGTAAAGAGCCTTATCTTATTTTTTCACAAGTGCAGGGTAGCCCTGCGTACAAACCCTAAGTTTCTTCCGAAGGTAATGTCTGAGTTCACGTTGAACCAAGACATCCAACTACCAGTTTACTATCCAGAGTACTCGAACAGAGGGAAGGCCTTATTACATACTCTGGATGTACACAGACTTCTGCATTACTACCTTGCCTGGACCAGTTCCTCCAGTAAGACAGACCAGTTTTTTGTCTCTTTTGCCCAAAGGAAAGTTGGGGCACCAGTGACAAAGCAGATGCTAAGTGGCTTGTGAATTGTATCACGTTCTGTTATCAGCAGTACAACAAACCCTTACTGGGACTGGTTAAGGGTCACCCAACCAGAGGGACTGTGACATCTTTCGCTTTACTCAAGAATGTTTCCTAAGTGGACCTCTGTGCCACCGTTACTTGTAGTTCGGTGCACACTTTCGTTGGGCACTAGAGCCTGGACATTGCTTCCAGAAGGAGAACAGGTTTTGGCCTAGTGGTCCTTCAGGGACTCCTCTCCTAGATGCCTACAGCTCTGCACTACTTTCCTCCACCCTTCTGACCTGGGTCTCTTCTTGGGTTTTGTATGGGACTCTGTCCTAATGGTATTACCTGCTGCAAGAGCTCACCGTCGAAGTGAGATAGTACAGTTACCTAAGAACTTACCATAACAGTAGATCTTCGAGAGGAGCTCTTGCAGTAGGTGGCTTTCCCATCCACCTGCCCCAGGGACTAGTATTACAATTTTCTCTTTGGGGGATAGGAAATCCTCCTTGGTTCCTCATCTGTTTTTCAGTCGCGTCTCCGGTGGGAGAACTGTGGTGGTGCTGGGGGACCACCCCCTTTATACCACGTCTGATATCGGGGCAGAGCCAATGTCAGGGGCGGTCCCTCGCCATAGACTGCTAGCTAGAAGTTTTCCATGGGGTCCCAACGCCTCGCGGCTTAGTTCTAATGGTATTACCTGCTGCAAGAGCTCCTCTCGAAGATTTACTGTCATGGCAAGTTCTTGCATAACTGTACTTTCTAGGAGTGGTATATGTTCATCCACACTGACCTACCCAACCTCCCCAGGCTTTGACACACAAACACTGCTTCCAGCGGGCAAGATCTGGCGTCAAGGGGCAGAACCAAGGGATATACCACCCGGGTGAGTTGGAGGAGCCAGCTTTTAGACCTTCCGGCAATATTCTTAAAGGGGAAGGGACATGCCAACAAGTGTGGATGAACAACATATACCACTCCTAGAACTACAGTTACAGGTGAGTAACCTGTGATCTTACTTCGAGAGAGCTCTTGCAGTAGGTAATTACATATAGGACTGACGCCGGCCGGCGTCAGGACCTCACGGAAAAATTTCTAGCTAGCAGTCCCTGGCGGACCGCCCCCATGTCAGGTGACCAGCATCATGCAACGCTCGATATAAAGGCGTGTCCCGGATGCCTGCCTTCCAGTTCTTTCCCGCCGTTAGCTCGTGCAGTGCCTCGCGGTAAAGTTCGTGCGTAGCAAAGCCCTGTTCTTTCGTCGGTTTTACTGAAGTTTTGAGTATTTTTTCTTCTCATTGCAATACTCAGAGGTTCCTTCTCTTCCTCTTCCTTTATCTCGAGGATTGCTGACCCAGGATCAGGGACCCTGGTCCATCCGGGCCTCAAGTCCCTACAACTTCATGCATGGCTCCTGCAGACCTATCCCAATCTTGCTTTGGTGTCTCTCCAAAGGTGGCAGAGATTCTGGTGGAGGCTAGAAAACCCTCCACTAGGTCCACTTATGCCATGAAATTTAAGAGATTTTCTATTTGGGCCGCCTCTAGGAACGTGGAACCTTTCTCCTGTCCAGTGGCCGTTCTGCTTGATTATTTACGTTATCTCTTCAACCTGGGTCTTAGTCATTCCTCCTTGAAAGTGCACATGGCTCCTATTTCAGCTTACCATGTTCCTTTCGCTGATAAAGCCTTTGCCCAATTAGAGGTGTGTAAGACTTTTCTTAGAGGGGGTCCTTCATCTGAGGCCCCCCGTCCGGACTCCTGCTCCCCCTTGGGACTTGAACTTTGTTCTCGAGAAACTTACCCTTCCTCCCTTCGAACCTGCAGCATCCGTAGATCTGAAGTTTCTGTCATGGAAGACACTCTTCTTGGTGGCCATTACTTCCGCTCGAAGAATTTCCGAGCTCCAGGCCCTTATGTGTAAAATCCCCTATTTGATTTTTCGCAAAGAACGGGTGGCTCTTTGCACAAACCCTAAGTTTCTGCCTAAAGTGGTAGCGGAGTCTACCTTAAATAAGTCTATGAAGTTACCTGCCATTTTCACGCAGTACTCCAACCAAGGAGAATATTTACTCCATACCATGGACGTCCACCGAATTCTGAGATACTACACCGGTAGGACAAAGGATCTCAGAAAAACTGACCAGTTGTTCGTCTCTTTTGCTCACAAAAGGGAAGGCAGTGCTGTTTCCAAGCAATGCCTGTCGAAGTGGTTGGCTCATTGCATCACTTTCTGTTATGACAAGTACAACAAGACCCTTCCGGGTCAAGTCAGAGGTCACTCCACTTGTGGAGTAGCGGCCTCTGCGGCTTGTTTCAAGAATGTGTCTGTGGCAGACATCTGTGCTGCCGCCACCTGGACTTCCGTCCATACCTTTACTAAACACTACAGTTTGGACATTGCCTCTCGCCCGTGAGGCAGGCTTGAACTAGCTGTTTGCAGGACTCCGCCTTGAGGCCCGCAAGGCTATCGCTACTTTCAGGAGTAGTTTCTCCTCCCGTGCCTTTTATTAGTTCCAGACTGCTTGGGATTCAGTCCTATATGTGTACTACTGCAAGAGCCCTCAAGTAAGATAGAAGAGTTACGCAGTTAGTCCAGTCAATGAGACTCGAGAGAGGCTCTTGCAGGTACACCTTCCCGCCTCCATCCCCCTAGGCTTTTCAGCTCCTTTTCCATCGAGGGAAATATCTGCTTCTTCTCTCGGCCCAGGCCTTCCGGCCTGTGGCGGAAGAACAGGAAGGCGGGCGTCCGGGACCGCCCCTTTATACCGACGTCGCATGACGCCGGTCACCTGACGTGGGGGCGGTCCCTCGCCAGGGACTGCTAGCTAGAAATTTTTCTGTGGGGTCCTGCCACCGGCCAGCATCAGTCCTATATGTAATTACCTACTGCAAGAGCCTCTCTTGAAGATCTACTGTTGCAGTAATTTCTTACGTAACTACTTTTCAGGGGTAGCCTAGGTAGAGGTTAGCAGTTTTTTTTTGTTTTTTTTTTAATGCTTTACGGGAATATATGGAATCTGGATGTACTGGTTAAGAGCACAACATTCAGTGTTTCAGGTCTTGCCAGTCTTCAGAGATAGACTCCTGGGAGTCTCCTTACCTTAAGGAAAGGTTGGTAGAATATCTAGAGGAGTTTGATCTCCAGGATGTGAGGCAGCATGGGTTTATGGTAGGAAAATTGTGTCAAACGAATCTGGTTGACTTCTTTGACTGGGTCACTAAGGCAGTGGACATGGGCCAAGTGGTGGCCATACTTTAGTTGGACTTCCAACACGGACTTCTCTGTACCCCACAAGAGGTTGATCAGGAAGTTGGTGGATCTCATGGTTGGGGAGATGATAACCAGATGGGTAAAAAACTGGTAGAGGAACAGGACCCAGAGAGTGATGGTGAAGGGAAAGTTATCTAGCACCACTGAGTCCCACAGGGCTCAGTGCTGGAACCAGTGTTGTTCACTGTCTTTATCAACTATATTGGTAATGGCATTAAAGGCAAGATGTGCCTATTCGCGGATGACACCAAGCTTTGTGGGAGAGTGGACACAGCTGAAGGGATGCAGGACCTATAGGATGATCCGAGAAAGCTTAAAAGTTGGTCCGCTATGTGGCAGCTTTGCTTCAGTGGAAAGAAATGCAAAGTTATGCACACTGGAGCCAAGACTTCCAGGAAAGAGTACAACCTGGGAGGGGTCGGGGTTTCTTCATCAGAGGAAGAGAAGGATATGGGAGTGATGGTTACTAGCAACCTGAAGCACTCCACGTAATGCACACATTTTGCATAGAAATAGCATCACGGGATTTAAGAATGCATGGGACAGATGTAAGGGAATTCTGGAGGTCAGAGGGAAGGGGCAACAGACTTCTAGAAAAACATAAAGGGATTTTACAAGCTCAGATGGGCAGACTGGGTGGGCCATAGGCCCTTATCTGCCAACAGTGTCTATATATCTGTGTAGTGTAGGCCTGGCAAGAGTTAGTATCGAAAAAATAAAAAGTCTCCTAGTGCATAGCTTAGGAGGTTCCAAGACAAGTACATTTGACAGGTAAGCTAATATTTTTCTCAACTGTAGCTGAAACAAGCTTTTTGGGAAATAAATTTCAAACAACATGAAGTCTTGCTGTATTCTGACATATGCAGTGATCACCAACCTTTGAACCGGCCCGGAGAACAAAGAGTTAACCTTCCATGCAGGGCATGGAACGCTAAGCTCGAGCTCGGTTGAAGCCTCTGTCTGCTGTTGTTTAAACTCCAACCGTGAGATTCTTTACTCCGCCTCACTGAACAGTCGCTCCGGAGATTTCTCCATCGCTCGGTTCAAAAAAGGTTAAAGTGTCGTTTTTTCACTCAGTTTCGACCGAATTTCTGCTACTGAACCTGTCGGTTTAAGTCTCTGTCTGTGGTACCGTGAGTACTAGATAGGTTTTTGTATTAGTTTCTGTGTGGAACTTGTAAACATTGAATCGGTTCGGTTTGAACCGATCAGGTTTGTGTAAAAAGACTTCTGTCTTTATTAGAGTGTAGTAACCAGTCCTTATCGGTTCTAAAAAAAACAAAAAAACGGATTTCATTACGTTTTTTTCCAAGACCCGTAACACGGTCAGGAACCGATAGGGGTGTCTTGCCTGGCGGATTGCCGAAAAAAGGGTAAGTTTTGGTTAGGATTGGCCATGTCTGAGAAACCCAAGAAAAAAAACGGGCCCACTGGGTTTCAGCACTGTAGTGTGTGTGGGGAAGCCTTTGCTAGGGCTGATCCCAACACCACCTGTGTTTATTGTCTGGGGTTTGACCACCTCAGTTCAGTCTGCCAAATTTGTAAAAGTTTTCCCAAAGCTACCCTGGATAAGAGAGTAGGTAGAACGAGGGAAAGGGAGGCCGAGAAGTCCGCTGACCCGGGATGGCCAGCCCGGTTCGGTTCCGACCGAACCAGAAGGAATGCCCTCTGACCAGGGCGAAACTTCTTCGGGCAAAAGGAGAACCGATTCTGAGGAGACGGTTCCGGTTAAAAGAAAGAAAAGGGATAAATCATCCGGTTCGGATCCAGAAGTTCTTTCTCCGACCGCTGATGAGATTGCCAAAGCGATAAGGATAGTTCAGTCGCTAACTGCGTTTCCGGCCGAACCAGCACCATTTGTCAGGGGCTCGGTTTGGTCGGTTCCCCCGGTTCCGGATTTTACTTTAGAAGAATTTTATGAACCGGAGGAGTAGGAGGGAGAATATGATGGTGGTGGTGGTGGTGGTGGTGGTGGTGATTATGAAAGTCTGGGATGTGCCTATTGACCTGGACATCTCCCCAGACAGACTTTCAGGTGTTTCTCCTCCTAGGCTTTTTGAGTCCCCTTCCCACTTTATGTTTTACAAGAAAGTGGCTGAAACCCTCCAGCTTCTTTAGAAGAAGCAGTAGAGGATCAGGAGGAGCCTGATTTTGTTGAGATGATGGACATCCCAGAGTCCAGGAGATTGTCTATTCCCCTCTATAAATCTTTTGGGAAATAGTCATTTAAAATTCTGAAAACTCCTAATTCCATACCTCCTGTGGACAGAAGAATAGACAAGAGCTATACTCTTTCAGGCTCGGACACGGAGTTCCTTTCCCAGCAATGCAGCCATGTTGGGGTAGTGCAGGCTGCTGCCTGTGATAAGGAAAATATTCCCTTGGCTTCACACCCCCAGATAAGGACTCCAGGAGGATTGATTCCATGGCAAAGAAACATGGCAGCATCTGTGGGACTCAGGCAGGCTAACTATATGGCCTACACAGCTAGATACCAGAAGTCCAGGTGGGACACTGTGCTGGCTCTAGCTAAACAGGCGCCTGACCAGCTTGCCAAGGAGCTGGAGCGGGTGGCTGCAGATGGGATTGAGGCATCCAAGGTGCAAGTTCATGCTGCTGTGGACTCCAGTGATGTTTCATCTAGAGTCATGGCTACATCTGTGGCCCTTCGGAGGATGGCTTGGCTCAGATGTACTAGCCTATCACAGGATACCCAGGCTAAGATCATGGATTTTCCTGTCATTGGTAAGTCTCTGTTTGGGGAGCAGACAGATAACTACATGAAGAAGATGGGCGAGTACAGGACCACCTACAGGAGTGCTCAGGCCAAAGAAAGGCAAACCACTCCTCAGAGACAGCATTCCAGGGGCAGGGGCAGGCCCTTTCAAAGGCCTTTTTACCAAGCCCAGGCCTCCTCTTCTGCTTTTGCTCAGAGGGGGTTCTTTAGAGGGAGAGGCAGACAGGGTATGAGCACACCTGCTTCCACCACTCAGCCTAAAGCCCTTGCCAAGCAGACACCCTGATGGGTCTGCCCGGGCCGCTTCTACAATATGAAGGGGGCAGACTGGCTTACTTTGTCCAGGACTGGAAGTCTTTAACATCAGACAAGTGGGTCCTAGAAGTAGTAAGCCAGGGACTGGTTCTCAGCTTCAAAAAAATTCCCAAGATGAGAACCAGATCCTTTCCACCTGCAAATCCATCAGAGGCCCTTGCCCTAGAGGCAGAGGTTTCTTCCCTCTTGACTCTCAGAGCCATAGAAAGGGTTCCCACCCTACACAGGGGCAAAGGATTGTACTCCAGGTACTTCCTAACCCCCAGAAAGACAGGAGAATGGCGGCCCATCCTGGATCTGAGATATCTAAACAAGCACCTTTTAAAGCCAAAATTCAAAATGGTTACTCTGGGAATAATTCTGTCCTCTCTAAGGCCAGGGGACTGGCTAGCCTCCTTGGACCTCAAAGATGCCTACTTTCACATTCCCATCAGGTGCTCCCACAGAAAGTACCTCCGGTTCGAGTTGCCATCAGGCCACTATCAATTCAGAGCAATGCCCTTTGGCCTAACATCAGCCCCAAGGGTGTTCACAAAGTGTCTGGCAGTAGTGGTTGCTTTCCTAAGGAGAAAAAAGATCTCCATCTTTCCATACTTGGATGACTGGCTCATAGTGGGTCAGTCTCCAGACCAAGTCAAGTCACATCTTTAGATAACTCAGCAACTGCTCACTTCCTTAGGATTCCTCCTAAACCTTCCCAAGTCAGTTCTTGAGCCAGTACAGCTCCTCACCTTTATAGGGGCAGAGCTGAATACAATAAGAGCAAAGGCCTTCCTTCCCCTGGACAGGGCAAGGACACTAATAGAACTAGCCTCTTCTTTCACCCTTCAGGTGTCTCGACCAGCAAGGCACTTCTTGCAGCTCCTGGGCCCATGGCAGCCTCTACAGCAGTGGCCCAGGGGGCAAGATTTCAGATGAGGGACATTCAGTTCCACTTGAGAGCCTTCTGGTCCCAGAGAAAGGATTCCCTTACCAAACTAGTCCCAGTGACTCGGACCCTGATCCAGGCTTTGCAGTGGTGGCAGGATTAGGACAATTTAAGGCAGGGAGTTCCTTTTGTCACTCAATCTCATTCACTAATCCTCACCACAGACACCTCCCTCTTGGGTTGGGGAGCCCACTTGGGGGATCTTACCACCCAAGGGCTGTGGTCACCTCAAGAATCTCTGCTTCACATCAGTCACTTGGAACTCAGAGCAGTGTTTCTGGCACTGCAAGCTTTTTACAAGTCTGTACAGAACAAGGTGGTCCAGATCAGAACAGACAATACCACCACAATGTGGTACATCAACAAGCAAGGAGGCACTAGGTCTACGGCCTTGTGCACAGAAGCAATGAAGTTGTGGTCTCTGGCCTATTCCCTGCAAACTTCTCTGATAGCAGTTCACCTCCCAGGGAAGGACAATGTCCTAGCAGATGCTCTCAACAGGATATCTCGGGGCCACCACGAATGGTCCCTAGATCCCCTAGTTTTGAAAGTGATTTTCTCCAGATGGGGCACTCCACAGATAGATCTTTTGCAGCCCAAGACAATCACCAACTTCCTCTTTGCTGCAGACCCCCAGTCTTTGGCTCAGTCCCCCTGGATGCTCTGGTTCTGAATTGGGAAGGGAAGTTCCTGTATGCTTCCCCCCTTCCCTCTCCTGTTCAAGGTGCTAGTCAAGATCAGGTCTCAACTGTGCAAAGTGATTCTGATCGCTCCAGACTGGGCCAGGCAGCCCTGGTATCCACTGTTGCTGTCCTTAGTAGTCCACCTTCCCCTGTCTCTTCCCAGGAATTACAACCTGTTGACATCCTCTCAGGGAAGGATTTGGTATCCGAATCTCAAATCTCTCAATCTCAAGGCCTGGCTCCTGAAGAGTTAGAGTTTGCTGATCTGCACCTCTGTCAAGGTGTTCTGGATAGTCTTAAGGCTTCTCAAAAGCCTTCCACCAGAAAGACTTACAACTCCAAATGGAAAAGGTTCACTATTTGGTGCTCTGGTAAGCATATTTCTCCAGAATCTGCTGGGTTGCCTACAGTCCTGGACTATATGGTTCATCTTAATGGCTTGGGACTCAGACCAGCTACACTTAAAGTACATTTGGCAGCTGTTTCTGCCTTTTTGTCAGTAGGCAAGCCCTCTTCTCTATCAGCCCATCCTGTATTTTGCAAATTCTTCAAGGATTGCTGCACAATCCTCCCTTCAGGGACCCTGCTGCTGCTTGGGACCTTAATTTTTGCATTGCTCAGCTTAGGCAACCCCCCCTTTGAGCCTTTGTCCTCTGCAGAGCTTAAGTACTTGACTTGGAAAACTGTGTTTTTGGTAGCCATTACCTCTGCCAGGCGCATCAGTGAATTGCAAGCCCTCTCAGTGGAGCCTGATTTAATCTCTTTCCATAGAGATAAAGTGGTCCTAAGAACTAACAGGAAGTTTTTGCCTAAGGTGGTTTCAGATTTCCACCTTAATCAGTCTATGTCTCTCCCTGTTTTCTTCACTGACCATTCCTCCTCTGGGGAGAGGAGGTTGCACAGCCTGGACATAAAAAGACCCCTTAGCTACTACATAGAGCACACCAAAGGTCACAGGTTTGAGTCCCTCCAGTTTTTCCTCACTTATGGGGAGGTCGGTAAGGGCAAACCTGCTACTAGAAGGTCTGTTGCCAGGTGGATTGTCTCTTGTATACAATTCTGCTATGAGAAATTGGGTAAAACGCCACCCTCAGGCCTGAGGGCTCACTCTACTAGAGGTACAGCTGCTTCCCTGGCTGCTGCCAGGGATATTCCTATCCTAGAAATCTGTCAAGCAGCCACCTGGAAAACAGTCCATACATTCCCCAAGCATTACTCTCTGGATATCCAGGCTAGGAGTGATGCTCGGTTTGGCACAGCAGTACTTCAGAGCCTTTTCCCAAAGTAGGTTCTGTCCCTCCTCCTTGGAGGTACTGCTTGGTAGTCTCGTAATAGTCAGAATACAGCAAGACTTCATGTTGTTTGAAGAAAAATTACTCACCTTAGTAATGTTGTTTCTTCTAATGGAGTCTTGCTGTATTCTGAGCTCGCCCCTCCCTCTTGGAACCTGGTTTTGGGATGTGGTGGGCAGAGCAGTGTTGGCACCTAGAGGTGCCCTTTTTCTCACCCTCCTTTATTTGGGTGTGTGTTGTGTTTTGTTTTTTGGGGTTTCCTGACTTGAGTCTTTGCTTTGAAACCAAAAAACCAAATTTAGTTGCCAGTTGGTTAGTGTGAGTTTACAGTTTCCACACAAAACTCCTAGTGAGTATAGCTTGTAAAGATCTGATGGTTGGCGTTTAAACAACAGCAGACAGAGTCTTCAACTGAGCTCGAGCTTAGCGTTCCATGCCCTGCATGGAAAGTTAACTTCGTTCTCCGGGGCAATTCAAAGGTTGGTGATCACTGCATGTGTCAGAATACAGCAAGACTCCATTAGAAGAAACAACATTACTAAGGTGAGTAATTTTTTCTTTTCATTGCACTGCTGCTTTAAGCTTAGTGGCAACTGAAACATGAGGTAACACAGTCTTAAGTTGTGGGGGGTTATAGGGATGCTGAGAAGCATTTTTTCACAGGGAGGGTGGTGTCCAGTTGGAATGTGCTGATGGAAGAGGTGGTCTCGATGAAGATAGTGGGCAGCTTCAAGAGAGGCTGGGATGGACTTGAGGGGAAACAAGGGTCAGGAGGGGGCAGATGGCAAGGATGGGGGGCAGGGGCAGTAGCTTAAAGTCAATTTCTGATGTAAAACAGCCACATACACGTAGTGGTGGCTGCCCTCATTGGCAGTTATTCTAGTCTTGTTGTACTGAAAAACAGCAGCCCGCACCTTAATATTTTCTTGTAACTTACTGTAGACTACTGAGCCCTCTGCTCAGAGTGTCGCAGCCTGCCTCGCTCGTCATTGCTATCGCATGAATGATGTGGCCAGGAGAGCGGGTGCACTTATTGAAAGAATGGGGCTTGATTTGTAATTAGTTTTTAAGCTAGTAAATGGTCACTTGTGATTAATGAAGGGAACCGCTAGACTAACATGGCCCTTGTTAGTCGACCGGTCCCCCTTCATTGATCGCCAAGTGACCATTTTGTAGCTTAAAAATGAATTGCAAATCAAGCCCCATTCTTTTCAATGGGGCACGCCCCTGTGCTTTCCCTGACCACACATCATTACGTGCTTGAGCGCATGGGCGTGGTGGCCGAAAACGGACACTCTGAATAGAGAGGGCTACCAGTGTCTACAGTAAAGTTACGAGTGATATTAAGGTATGGGCTGCTGTAATTCAGTACAACCAGGCTAGAATAATTGTCGATGAGGGCAGCTACCACTGTGTGTGAGTTGTAGCTGCTCTCAGATACAGTAGGTCAGAAATTCACTTTAAGCTGTAGACCCTGCAGTACGAGCAGGCTATATAGACCAAATGCTTTATCCTGCTGACTTCTTCGTATGTTCCTTTTTTTTTGTGTGTGTGATGTGCCAGAACAACAACTCATCCAACAGAGATCTTCTGCTGAATCTTAGGAGAGCACCTTTGCATTTTTAAAATCTGGTATTCAGTGTAAATGATGCTTTTGTAACTTCTGAAGTTTTCAAGTATGTTTTCTAATTAACAAGGACTTCTAAGTAATGGTACTTTGAAAAATAACTTTTAAAACTCCATTTAAATGCAAACATTTGTGCTATGGTGATTTGTGATACTCAAAATGTTCCTTTTGTGAAAATACTTGCTCAAAAAAAAACATAAAATATCTTTATTTACTCTGTGTTACATGTACGTGTGGAGTTGTAATTCTAGGGGCATGGATATGTTGTTCAATCCATACTTCTTGGCAGGTTCCTTGCCGCTTTAAATCTTGCCGGAAGGTCTTCAAGCTGGCTCCTCCCACCCACCCGGGTGATAAGACTTTCGGCTCAGCCCCATGACGCCAGATCTTCCTTACTGCTTGGAAGCTCAGGTTCCCTCCTTAGCGCTCTGCGTTTTAGGCCTGGATCCAAACTCATCGGTTAAACCGAAACTTATTCTTGAATTTTCTAGACTACGGTCTGTTTCTTCCTTCACAGCTGCAATGGACAAATCGGCTCCCGGATTTCGGCGGTGCCCCTGTGGGCAGAAGATGTCTCAGACCGATACGCACTCCACGTGTGTTTACTGCCTTGGGCTTGAGTACGATCTGCAGGCCTGCGAATTGTGCAAGTCCTTATCGGTCAACGTCCTCGAAGACCTTGCTGCCAGACTTCAACTTGGGCGCCCCGAGAGACGTATTCCTCCGGTGAAGTCGAAGGAGGCCCATTGGGCGGTGTCCGGCGGCAGGCTCGGCTGAGCAACTTGAGCAGATGATCGCCCTCGAGGAGGAGGCGGCCCAGGTCGCATCTTTGTCTTCCTCGGTCACGGCATTTATCCCGCTCTCCTTGGGCTCCTCCTACACGGGTTCTTTCAAAGAACTTTGTCAGTCCCTCTCTACAAAAGGTGAGGGTCCATCAGGACATTCCTCTCGGTCCAAGAAGAAGGACTCAAAGGGTAAGTCCCACCGTCGACATTCGTGGGAGCGGGAGAGGTCCCCTTCCCTGGATAGTCGACACTCGACTTCGGTCGAGGTTGCGGCTAAGGCCGCTGGCTTCACGGGTGTCCCCGTCAGGTCAGCTGGCCGAGACACCCGTCGATGCAGTCGAGATTTTTCTTGACCCATCGGACAGGCTGTCGACTGGCGAAACCGACAACCCTTCTTTACCGGTTCCCCCCGGTGGAAACCGAGGACTTGCCTGTGCCTCCGGTGCCGGAGTCCCCGGTTAAGGTTCCCTAGCCGAGGGAGGAATGGGTTTCTCTCGCTCCCTCCCAGACCCACCCTCGGAAACACCGAAGGTCTCGGTCTCTGATCTCTTCTCGGTTCAGCCGATCCCGCCGACATCGGCGGTCTCGGCACAGAGGGAAGAGGCGGCGCCGCTCATCCTCATCTTCGTCCTCCTCTGAGGATACGCTCCGGCGCAGATTGCGTCGGCACTACGAGTACTTGATGTGGCAGCAGCTCCTTCTGACCGGGAACAAGCCGACCCATCACCTTCCCCGGCCATTAAGTGGCTGTCACCTGAGTGGCCGAAACAACTGCTTGTGGTCACAGAGGAGCCGAAGCCGGCGCCTGTTGTTCGGCTGAAACCAGCTGCACCATCCATTGTGGTAGAACCCCCGCGTCCACAACCTAAAACTGGGGCTTCGACCAAGGATTCTCAGTCGGGTCAGGGGCTGCCCCATCGGTTGTCGGTCACACTCACTCCCGATTGGCCTCGGCAAGTGGAGGGTGGCTCAGGCCCTCAGCAGCTGTTTGCAGACTCCTCGGAGTCAGATGATGACTCTTCCCTGTTCTCCAGGCCCCTCGACCTGGAGTCCACTGGGGGACAGTCAGTGGACGAGAGCCCATCCTCGTTCATGGGAATGCTTTGGCTCATCTCAGAGTCAACTGGGATGAAGCTCGAACTCGTGTCAAGCGGGCCGCTATCCCTCACGGAGATACTGGACCGAGGGGATTCTCCCACGGAGGCCTTTCCGGTGGCTGAAGCCATTGTTGGCCCAGCTCTGGAGTTATGGCAGCGGCCGGCTTCTTGTCCTGCTCCTTCGGCCAGGATGGCCTGGAAGTATGCGGTCCCCACTGGCTCACTCTCCAGATTTTCGGAGCACCGCTCTGCGGAGGGGCTTATGACCAACAGCTTTTTCCGCCGTTCCGGAAATGCTAGGGACGTGGACAAGCCTCCCGACAAAGAGTCCAAGAAACTGGACTATGCCGGGCGAAAAGTCTACGCTGCGTCCTCCTTAGGCCTTCGTCAGGCCAGTTCGGCCGTAGTGATGGCACACTTTTCCCACGCCCTTTTTGGCTCCCTGGATGAGGTGATTTCATCTCCTGGCTGACCTCCAGACTACGGTCAAGCAGGTGCGGGATTAGGGAAGGGCGGTGGCAAAGCAGCAGCTCCAAACTGCTCTTGACATTGGAGACTCTTGTGCCCGGTCAGTAGCGGCCACAGTGGCCATGCGCGCCGCAGAGCTTGACTGTGGATCTCCACCTTCACGGTGGATACCCAGCACAAGCTGGCAGATGTACCCTTCCTGGGTACAGACTTGTTCGGTCCCAGGGTGGAGGGTCATTTGCAGAGGATCGAGAAGTCCAGTGCCACCTTGGACTCGGTCACGTCTGCCCAGAAGGACAAAGGCCGCCAGCAGCAGCATAAGCCCTTTCGGCCTTCTGCGCCTGCGGCACGTCTGGCCCAGCAACACCAGCATCAGGACCAGCAGGCTCACACTTGGCACCCCAAAGCCAAGCCTGTAGCTTCCTCCAGCAGGTCCAGGAGTTCCCTCGGCCGGTCCTTCCTCCAAGCCTGCCCAGTAACGGGTTGAGGGGTGTCTCCCCCAGCCTCATCACCCCCCCCCCCCCCCCCGGGTTCAAGGAACGGCTCCGCCACTTCCTTTCCGCCTGGTCCGCTATCACCACAGACCGCTGGGTGTTGGAAGTGGTAGGAAAGGGCCTAACTCTGGAATTCGAGCAGGCCCCACCCTATCGAGCCGTCGCCCCACAGGGGACTACGGGGTCTGCAGCCTCTCTGTTGGCTTGTCGAGCAGACATTGCCCTGCTTCTCCAAAAGGAGGTGATCAGGGAGGTGGCGGATCCTCCACCGGACCCAGGGTTTGTGTCCAGGTATTTCCTGGTCCCAAAACGCACGAGGGGCTGGTGCCCCATTCTAGACCTACACGACCTGAACAGGTTCCTAAGGTCTCGAACCTTCAGGATGGTCACTCTGGCACAGATCATTTCATCCCTGGAACAAGGCATGTGGTTCTGTTCTCTGGACCTCCAGGACGCATTCTTTCACATCCCAATCTGTCCGTCTCATCAGTGATTCCTCCACTTCAGAGCGGAGGGGTCCCTTTACAAGTTCCGGGCCATGCCCTTCGGTCTCTCTCCAGCTCCCAGGGTCTTCACCAAATGCATGGCAGTGGTGACAGCATTCCTGCGGCGCCAAAGGGTCCGGGTGTACCCTTACCTGGACGACTGGCTGATTGCAGCCCCCTCCAGGCCAGAGGTGGAGCGGTCCAGGGATCTGGCCCTCCAGGTCTGCTCTCAGATTTGCCTCCTCATCAACAAGGCCAAATCGGAACTCGTGCCAGTGTAGGTGATTCAGTTCATTGGGGCAGAGCTTGACTCTCATCGAGCCAGAGCCTGGCTCCCGGCGGACAGGACCGAGGTTCTTTCCTCCTTTGCCCAGTCATTTCTGGTTGGGCAATTGCGCCCTGCCCGGGACTTCCTGCACCTCCTGGGCCTCATGGCGGCCTGCACCAGCATGGTCCATTGGGCCCATTGGCACATGCGTCGCCTTCAATGGGGACTGGCCGGCCAGTGGTCACAGCGCCCCGGTCCTCTGGACCAGCCAGTGGCAGTGACCCAGGAGATGTCAAACGCTCTCCAGTGGTGGATCGTTCCAGCTCATCTGCAGGAGGGCATCCCATTTGTCCGCCCCGAGCCGACAGTCACTCTAACCACCGACGCCTCTCTGGTTGGTCGGGGTGCCCATCTGAGGGAGCACAGAGCGTACGGCCTCTGGTCCCCTTGGGAGTCCCGACCACATCAACCTGCTGGAGCTTCGAGTGGTCTGACTAGCTCTCACCGTCACTCCGCTTGTAATGGGACAAGCGGGTCCCAGGTCCAGACGGACAATACCACGACTGGTACTACCTAAACCACCAGGGCGGGACGCGCTCCTTGCCCCTGTGCAAGGAAGCTCTCCGCACTTGGTCCCTCGTGAGCAGCCTGGAGGCGGATCTCCTAGCCATTCATGTGGCAGGAGCCTCCAACTCTCTGGCCGATACCCTAAGCCGGATAGGGGCTGCATCTCACGAGTGGTCTCTCCTGCCGGAGGTAGTACACAATCTCTTCTCCCACTTGAGCACATTTCAGGTGGACCTGTTTGCCTTCAGGGAGAATGCGTAGCTGAGGCGGTTTCATGCCCGCCCCCCTCAGCAGGGCTCGCTGCAGGGGGATGCCTTCTCGAGGCCGTGGACCCCGGGCCTCTTCTACGCCTTTCCCCCATTTCCCTTGATCCGCAAGGTGCTTCTCAAGGTGAGGAGGGACAAGGCACAGGTGATTCTGGTAGCCCCAGACTGGCCCCGCCAGTTCTGGTATCCAGATCTCCTCAGCCTCAGCTCCAGGCTCCCGAGGTGGCTTCCAGCCCTCCCGGACCTGATCTCAGTCAACCAGGGGAAGGTACTCCACCCAGACCTTCAATCCCTGCACCTGACGGCCTGGCTCCTGAGCGGCTAGAGTTCCAGGCCTTGGGTCTTTCCGATAAGGTCCTCAACGTTGTTGAGGCATCCCATAAGGAGTCAACCCAGAAAATGCTATGCCTTCAAATGGAAGAGATTCTCCATTTGGTGTCAGGACAAGGGGTTGGACCCTTCCTCCTGTTCCTTGGCCAGCATTCTGGACTACCTGTGGTCCCTTTCTCAGCTAGGGCTTCAGTCGACAACCCTTAAGGTACACCTGTAGTTATCTCTGCTCACTGGCACGGCCGGTAGGCAGTCGGTGGTAGGAGAAGGTGGTCGGGTGCTTTTCAAAATCTTTGATCACATATCCTCCGTGCAAAAATCTCCACCTCCGGGATCTACTGCTATATTTCTGGCTAAGCTTCATGGGCAAGCTTATTCAACTTATGCACAGGTGTGACATCTCTCACCTGTCATGGAAGACACCTTCTTGGTGGCTATCACGTCACCCAGAAGGATGGGAGAGCTCCAGGCGCTTTCCATCGAGTCTCCCTATCTAGTCTTCCACAGGGACAAAGTTGCCCTGCGCCCCCATCCGAAATTCCTTCCGAAGGTGGTGTTGGAGTTTCACCTTAACCAGGTGTTGACTCTGCCAGTGTTCTACCCCAATCACACCTCAGAGGCCGAATATAGGCTCCATACTTTGGACCCTAGAAGAGCGCTCTCTTATTATAAGGAGCGGACGGCTGAAGTTCGGGGAGAGGTTCGCCAGCTGTTTGTCACTTACGCTGAAGCCGCACCTGGCAGACCTGCAGCCATGCAGACGATAGGCAGGTGGGTCACCTCCTGCATGGATCTCTGCTATAGGTTGGCGGGCATGGAGCCTCCCAAAGAGATAAGAACTCATTCTACCCATCATACCGCTGCTTCGGTGGCTGCTTCCAGGGACATCCCTATCCAGGAAATCTGCAGGGCTGCTACCTGGAAGTCAGCACACACCTTCATTACCCACTACCACATTGGCCTTGAGTCATGCCGGGATGCTGGTTTTGGGACCTCAGTTCTCCAGTCCTTGTTTCCTAAATAGGGGGTGTGCGCCTTGCCTCCCTCCTCCCGGAGAACTGCTAGGAATCTGCCAAGAAGTGTGTATTGAACAACATATCCATGTCCCTAGAAATATAGGTTACTCACCTGTAACAGGAGTTCTAGGAATGGTATATGTTGTTCATCCACACAACCCACCCGACCTTCCCGGCTTCGACGCACAACCTGGCTTCCAGCGGGCTAGATCTGGCATCATGGGGCGGAGCCGAGAGTTTTATTACCCGGGTGGGTGGGAGGAGCCAGCTTGAAGACCTTGTGGCAAGGAACCTGCCAAGAAGTGTGGATGAACAACATATACCATTCCTAGAACTCCTGTTACAGGTGAATAACCTGTATTTCTCTGTATGCCCCGTCCCTCAACCCTTGTGACCCCATTCTTCAGCACCTGACTGACATCTCTTTGGTGCAGAAAGCATGCAACATCCCCGATTGTGTCAGCCACCCCCTCTTCACATAGCTTCATGGCAGCCCCCCCACAGGCAGCAGGCAGTCACAGAAGGAGACCAGTATCCAATGTGGTGGTGGGTGGACATCTACGAGGGCAGTGCGCATGATATTTGGCCAGACGCACATTAATGATGAACATTAGTAGGGTGAGTGGTTCAACTGGGCATGACTCCTGTCACCCTTGGAAAATCAAGGGAGACAGATGCATCTTTGGGTTCTGCAGAACCTCTTCAAAGGCATCTTGTATCCCCTAGGGGCAGCGTTTGGCCTTTCACTAATGCCAACTGGGATCCTGTGCTCAGGATATAAGCCTGGCTCCCCTGTACAGGAGTGGATGCTGCCACCATAAGGTTGTCAGGTGGGCCACTTTTGTTTACTTCTGACACTGTACTTTCTGCTGAGAGCATTCTGTAAGTTACGGATGAATACTGTAGCACTGCAAATCATGTTTATATGCAAGTGTGTTTCTTTTGTATTGTGTGTAATTACTGCTGTTGATTGGGGAAAAGGACAACAAGGGTGCCTTTAATGTTGGAGCTCGTACACTATTAGTTTTCATTTTGTACAGTATGATCTTTGGGGATGTCTCCCTCTAGCGAGCCACACCTATGGAATATAGATGCTACCAGTTTCTGACCTCTCTGGAAATTTGGTCTAGCAGGGGCCATCCATGAAGAAGTGCATTGTCCGAGCCCATTCTATATAATGTGGGCGGCCCTCATACTTTCTCTTCTTTCCTTTTTGGTCCTCCGCTTCCTGTCAAAATGAAGCAGCAACCTCATTTGACTTTGTTGCTGTATGCTTTGTCGGCCATTGTCAGCTTTTTTCGAGGCTGTTTGTTGAGCCTGTACTTCCTGTTACCTGCTATTATGCAAGCAGAGATGTGGCAAAGTAAAACTTTGCCTGTGAATTTGGCGCAGAATGCCAGAAATTCACATTCTGCGGAATTCGCAGAGTTTTGGTCGACCGCGGAAATTTTCGCACATGCAAATTGCGTGAATTGGCAGCAGAATTTGAGTATTTTTACCGCAAAGCGTGAAATTCATGGGTGAAGCACAAAATTTGCAGGTGAAATTTCGTGTTTCGTGGTGAAATTCGTGCAGTTGTGCGAATTTCGGGAAATGCTCTCCATGAAATCCGCTAATTCATTCGCAGAGCAAATTTCACGGGCTTCACACATCTCTACTGTATACGTAAGGCTGTTGTGGACCTTTATTTTGGGCCATTTGCCCTGTGATGTCGATGTTGCCTGTTGACTTACTGTATGTCAGCCATTGTTGGGCTTCCCTTTTGTGCATTCCTGCTGGTCTCCCGCTACCAGTTTGTCATCCCACCTTTTCTGGTCTGGATTTCTGCTGGTGGTTGACACTGCTTTGTTGAGGTGGTTAGTGCTGGTTATATATAAATATCTACATGGCCTTTACAGCTGTTTCAACCATTCTTTGGGATGCCAGGGCCGATTTCTGGCTTGAAAGCCTGGCCTGCCATTGCCGCAGGGCCAGTGGCTCCCTTCCGTTCTGTCATCTGGCTTTGTCTCATCGATTGTTTCGCTGTTTGGGTTGGGGTCACTGTTTTATGGTATTTCTTCTTCTTGGTTGTCACCTGGCATTGCCTCATCACCGTTACCGCTTTGTGTGCAGCCCCCTGCCTTGTTCATGACTATTTTACATTTCCGAGGTTTGCTCATGTACAGGGCTTTGTGGCTGGTCTGACCATCCTTTTGGGATGCCACTGTCTGTTCCTGTCATCATTGCCTGCTTGTATCCCGTTAGTAGGGCGACTGATTATTCTTGCCCCGTTGTTGCTGAGTGAATGTTGTTGCAAGCTGCGTTTGTGACTTTGATTTCTTCGCATCCTGTATTTTCACACTTCCCGCTGTTGCAGCTCTTTACTATGGGATGCGACCTGAAGGTGTTTATATTAGTAGTTGGGCGTCCAGCTTTAAGGATGCAGTGGCTGCTCCATTGCTGATGGAAAATTGTCGGAGTGCCGTGGCTTGTGTCGATGGATTCTTGGGCTAAACTTTACACTGCGAACTTAGTTGTCACTGTGGCATGGGTGAACCATGCCTACTCTCCCTGCCCCCATTTCCGCAGAGTCTATAGCACCCTTTGACTCCATTGCATGGCTTTTCCTCATCTTTGTTGGTTTCAGGCATCTCCTTTTCTGCTGGTAGTCACTGGGCTTTGCCTCGAGGTCCTGCTTCATGCCATGCCCCCTGCCTTGTGTGGTTGCTGTCGATGCCCTTTTTTTGTTCTGCCGACTTTTGGCTATTCTAATCATCCTCTGGGATGTAATGGTTGGTTCCTGGTTTTGCTTGAATACCTCATTCCAGCGGAGCTTTGACTCCCTTGGGCTCCTCTTCGACATGTTCGTCATCTGGATTGTAGTTGCCATTGCTGGTGCCTCCTTTAGATTTTGCTGGATGTTGCCCGGCACTGCATCATTGATGTTCTTGGTTACTGCCAGTGCCAAGTTTCATGTGGCTCTTCTTCCCATCCTGGTCATTGGGTTTTTCACAGGGGCTGTTGTTGATTTCTGGTGTTTGTGGTACGGTTCTCTATTTTCACAGGGCTCATGGCTTCCGTTTTGGTATTAGTCGTTTGGTTCCCCATAGAAATTGGTTCATTTCGAGGCTGTGCCTCGTCGACATCAGTTTTACTGACAGGCCTCCCGGTATGTGTATATCTGTGTGTATACATACGCACGCACACACTCTCTTAATGACACTATTTTGTGAGTTTGCTATCAATGTTTCTTGCATCATTGTCCAATTCTAGTTTTTTTTTTTTTTTAATCCCATGCCCACTGTGCTGTTGTTGTGCCACGTTATTGTGGCTGCCTGCTTCCTTGGTCAGTGGAACATACGGTATTTTTGCTGACTGGCTCCTGTGCCTTTCTTTTTTAAGGGTTAAAACAGCATTAATTTTCACAGGCAAAACCGATGCAAGGTTCATAGCTTGTCCTGGAAACAGCAACAGGATTGTACATATGCAGCTCCGGTGATATATACACTGAGTGTGTCCCCGGGCGGTGGCTGGAATCTAGAGGGCTAAACAAACAGTTTATACATGCAAGCCTAAAACTGACATTCAAACAACATGAAGTCTTGCTGTATTCTGACATATGCAGTTAGGTCCTGCCTTTCAACTGCCCTGGAGAACAAAGAGTTAAGCTTTCCATGGCCAGCATGGAATGTTCACCGCGAGCTCGTTTGAAGCCCCTGCCTGCTGTTGTTTAAACTCCAACAGTCAGATTCTTTACTCCGCCTCACCGAACAGTCGCTCCGAAGATTTCTCCTTTGCTCGGTTCAGAAAAGTCAAAGTGTCATTTTTCGCTCGGTTTCTGCCGAATTTCTGCTACCGAATCTGTCGGTTTAAGTCTCTGTCTGTGGTACCGTGAGTACTAGATAGGATTTCTATTTAGTTTCTGTGTGGAACTTGTAAATTGTGGATTGGTTTGGCTGAACCAATCAGTTCAGGTAAAAAAGTTTGTGAATTTACTTAAGAGTGTGGTAACCGGTCCGTATCTGTTCTAAAAAACCCAAAAAACGGATTTTTATTATGTTTTTTCCAAGACCTGAACACGTGTCAGGAACCGAGGAGAGTCTTGCCTGGCGGATTGCCAAAAAGGGTAAGTTTTGGATAGGATTGGCTATGTCTGAGAAACCCAAGAAAAAACGGGCCCACTGGGTTTCAACACTGCAGTGTGTGAAGTCTTGCTAAGGCTGATCCCACACCACCTGTGTTTATTGTCTGGGGGTTTGACCACCTCGATTCAGACTGCCAATTTGTACGAATTTTCCCAAAGCTACCCTGGAAAGAGATTAGGTAAACTGAGGAAAGGGAGGCCGAGAAGTCCGCTGACCCGATGGCAGCCCGGTTCGGTTCCTCACCAACCAGAAGGAGTGCCTTCTGACGAGGCGATACTGGCAAAAGGAGTGCGATTCCGTAAAAGAAAGATAAATCGTCCGGTTCGATCCAGAAATTCATACTCCGACCGCTGATGAGATAGCCAAGGCGATAAGAATAGTGCAATCACTTTTGTTCTCGAAACCGCACCATCTGGCAGGGGTTCGCTTGGTCGGTTCTCCGGTTCCGGATTACACCTTAGAAGAATTTTATGAACGGATGAGGAGGAGGGAGTATGAGGATGATGATGGTGATTATGAAAGTCTGGATGTGCCTATTGACCCGGACATCTCCCCAGACAGACCTTCAGGTGTTTCTCCTCCTAGGCTTTCTGAGTCCCTTTCCCACTTTGTTTTACAAAAAAGTGGCTGAAACCCTCCAGCTTCCTATGGAAGAAGCAGTAGAGGATCAGGAGGAGCCTGATTTTGTTGAAATGGACATTCCAGAGTCCAGGAGACTGTCTGTTCCCCTCCATAAATCTTTCGGGAAACAGACAAATAAAATTCTTAAGACTTCTAACTCTATACCTCCTGTGGACAGACGAATGGACAAGAGGTATACTCTTTCAGGCTCAGACACGGAGTTCCTTTCTCAGCAGTGCAGCCATGTTGGGGTAGTGCAGGCTGCTGCCTGTGATAAGGCAAATATCCCCTTGGCATCACACCCCGCCAGATAAGGACTGCAGGAGGATTGATGCCATGGCAAAGAAACAGTACATGGCAGCATCTGTGGGACTCAGGCAGGCTAGCTATATGGCCTACACAGCTAGATACCAGAAGTCCAGATGGGACACTGTGCCGGCTCTGGCTAAACAGGCCCCTGACCAGCTTGCCAAGGAGCTGGAGCAGGTGGCTGCAGATGGGATTGAGGCATCCAAGGTGCAATTTCATGCTGCTGTGGACTCCAGTGATGTTTCATTAAGAGTCTTGGCTACATCTGTGGCTCTTCGGAGGATGGCTTGGCTCAGGTGTACTAGCCTATCACAGGATACCCAGTATAAGGCCATGGATTTCCCTGTTATTGGTAATTCTCTGTTTGGGGAGCAGACAGAGAACTACATGAAAAAGATGGACGAATACAGGACCACTTACAGGAGTGCTCAAGCCAAAGAAAGGCAAACCACTCCTCAGAGGCAGCAGTCCAAGGGCAGGGCAGGCCTTTCCAAAGGCCTTTTTACCAAGCTCAGGCCTCCTCTTCTTATTCTCAGAGGGGGTTCTTCAGAGGGAGAGGCAGACGGGGGATGAGCAGGCCTGCATCCACCCATCAGCCTAAAGCCCCTGCCAAGCAGACACCCTGACGGGTCTGCCCGGGCGGATTATCCAATACCAGTAGGGGGCAGGCTGGCTTACTTTGTCCAGGACTGGAAGTCTCTGACATCAGACAAGTGGGTCCTGGAAGTAGTAAGCCAGGGACTGGTTCTCGGCTTCAAAAAATTTCCCAAGATGAGAATCAGATCCTTTCCACCTGCAAATCCATTAGAGACCCTTGCCTTAGAGGCAGAGGTTTCTTCCCTCCTAGCTCTCAGAGCCATCGAGAGGGTTCCCACCCTACACAATGGCAAAGGATTGTACTCCAGGTACTTCCTAACCCCCCAAAAAACAGGAGAATGGCGTCCCATCCTGGACCTAAGATATTTGAACAAACACCTTTTAAAACCAAAGTTCAAAATGGTGACTCTGGGAATAATCCTTCCCTCCCTAAGGCCAGGGGACTGGCTAGCCTTCCTGGACCTCAAAGATGTCTATTTTCACATTCCCATCAGGTGCTCCCACAGAAAGTACTTCGGGTTCGAGTTGCCCTCGGGCCACTATCAATTCAGAGCAATGCCCTTTGGCCTAACATCGGCCCCAAGGGTTTTCACAAAATGCCTGGCAGTAATGGTTGCTTTCCTAAGGAGAAAAAAGATCTCCATCTTCCCATACTTGGACGACAGGCTCATAGTGGGTCAGTCTCCAGACCAAGTCAAGTCACATTTGCAAATAACTCAGCAAGTGCTCACCTCCTTAGGATTCCTTCTCAACCTTCCAAAGTCAGTTCTCGAGCCAGTACAGCTCCTCACCTTCATAGCAGCGGAGCTGGTTACAGTAAGGGCAAGAGCCTTCCTTCCCCTGGACAGGACAAGGACCCTTGTAGAACTGGCCTCTTCATTCACCCTACAGGTGTCACAACCAGCAAGGCATTTCCTTCAGCTTCTGGGCCACATGGCAGCTTCCACAGCAGTGGTCCAGGGAGCAAGATTCCAGATGAGGGACATTCAGTTCCACTTAAAAGCCTTCTGGTCCCAAAGAAAGGATTCCCTTACCAAACTAGTCCCAGTGACTCGAACCCTGATCCAGGCCTTGCAATGGTGGCAGGATCAGGACAATTTGAGACATGGAGTTCCTTTTGTCACTCAGTCTCATTCAGTGATACTCACTACAGATGCTTCCCTGCTGGGCTGGGGAGCCCATCTGGGGGATCTTACCACCCAAAGGCTGTGGTCGCCTCAGGAATCTCTGCTTCACATCAGTCTCTTGGAACTCAGAGCAGTGTTTCTGGCACTGCAAGCCTTTTCCAAATCTGTACAGAACAAGGTCGTCCAGGTCAGAATAGACACCACCACCACCATGTGGTACATCAACAAGCAAGGAGGCACTCTGTCTTCGGCTTTGTGCACAGAAGCAATGAAGTTGTGGTCCCTGGCCTATTCCCTGCAAACCTCTCTGATGGCAGTTCACCTCCCAGGGAAGGACAATGTCCTAGCAGATGCTCTCAGCAGAATATCCCTGGGCCATCACAAATGGACCCTAGATGCCCTAGTTTTGAAAGATTTTCTCCAGATGGGGCACTCCACAGATAGATATTTTTGCAGCCCCAGACAATCACCAACTTCCTCTCTCTTGTTGCAGACCCCCAGTCTTGGGCTTAGTCCCCCTGGATGCTCTGATCCTGAATTGGGAAGGGAAATTTCTATATGCTTTCCCCCCCTTCCCTCTCCTGTTCAAGGTGTTAGTCAAGATAAGGTCACAACCATGTAAAGTGATTCTGATTGCTCCAGACTGGGCCAGACAGCCCTGGTACCACTGTTGTTGTCCTTAGCAGTCCACCTTCCCCTGTCTCTTCCCAGGAATTACAACCTGTTGACATCCTCTCAGGGGAGGATTTGGTACCCGAACCTCAGGTCTCTCAATCTCAAGGCATGGCTCTTGAAGAGTTAGTTTGCTGATTTGCATCTTTCCCAAGGGGTTCTGGATATCCTTAAGGCTTCTCGAAAGCTTTCCACCAGAAAGACTTACAATTCCAAATGGAAAAGGTTCACTATCTGGTGTTCTAATAGGAATATTTCTCCAGAGTCTGCTGGGTTGCCTACGGTTCTGGACTATATGGTCCATCTCAATGGCTTAGGCCTTAGGCCAGCTACACTTAAAGTGCATTTGGCAGCTGTTTCTGCTTTCCTGTCAGTAGGCAAGCCCTCTCCTCTGTCAACCCATTCTGTGTTTTGTAAGTTCTTCAAGGGATTGCTGCACACCAATCCCGCCTTTAGGGACCCTGCTCCTGCTTGGGACCTTAATGTTTGCATTGCTCAGCTTATGCAACCACCCTTTGAGCCTTTGTCCTCTGAAGAGCTTAAGTACTTGACTTGGAAAACTGTGTTTTTGGTAGCCATTACCTCTGCCAGGCGTATCAGTGAATTGCAAGCCCTGTCAGTGGAGCCTGATTTCATCTCTTTCCATAGAGATAAAGTGGTCCTAAGAACTAACAGGAAGTTTTTGCCTAAGGTGGTTTCAGATTTCCACCTTAACCAGTCTACGTCTCTCCCTGTTTTCTTCATTGACCATTCCTCCTCTGGAGAGAGGAGGTTGCACAGCTTGGATGTTAAGGGCCCTCAGCTACTACATAGAGTGCACCAAGTGTCACAGGTTTGAGTCCCTCCATTTGTTCCTCACATATGGAGAGATTGGTAAGGGCAAACCTGCCACTAAGAGATCCATAGCCAGGTGGATTGTTTCTTGTATACAATTCTGCTATGAAAAACTGGGTAGAACTCCACCCTCAGTCCTGAGGGCTCACTCTACTAGAGGTACAGCTGCTTCCCTGGCTGCTGCCAGGGATATTCCTATCTTAGAAATTGGTCAAGCAGCCAGCTGGAAAACAGTCCATACATTCACCAAGCATTACTCTCTCGATATCCAGGGTAGGAGTGATGCTTGGTTTGGCACAGCAGTACTTCAGAGCCTGTTTCCAAAGTAGGTTCTGTCCCTCCATGGAGGTACTGCTTGGTAGTCTGCATATGTCAGAATACAGCAAGACTTCATGTTTGAAGACAAAATTACTCACCATAGTAATGTTGTTTCTTGTAATGGAGTCTTGCTGTATTCTGATCCTCCACCTCCCTCTCGAACCTAGTTTTGGGATGTGGGTGGGCAGGAGCAGTGTTGGCACCCTAGGGGTGTCCCTTTTTCACCCTCTTTTATTTTGGGTGAGTGTTGTGTTTTGGAAAGTGTTTGGTTTTTTGGGTTTCCTGACTTGAGTCTTTGCTTTGAAACCAAAAAACCCTTTTATATAAATTTAGTGGCCAGTTGGCTAGTTTGAGTTTTACAGTTTCCACACAGAACTTCTAGCGAGTATTGCTCGTAAAGATCTGACGGTTGAAGTTTAAACAGCAGACAGGGGCTTCAACCAAGCTTGCGGTGAACATTCCATGCTGGCTATGGAAAGTTTAACTCTTTGTTCTCCGGGGCAGTTGAAAGGCAGGACCTAACTGTATATGTCAGAATACAGCAAGACTCCATTAGAAGAAACAGCATTACTAAGGTGAGTAATTTTTTCTCATTGTATTACCTGTGGAACTGTAGCCCAAGAGCCATGTGGCAGATATTCCTATATGTGTCCATAAGTCTCCTGCAAATAGTCTTGCTCTGTATGGAGCTGGTGAGTGCCACTTGCATAGCTCAAGTAGTTTCTCCATCATGGTGGAATTTTCTATCCCCACTAATTAAAGTATTGGCTCAAGAGTAACATTTCAACACTGCCAAAGCTAAAGGTAAGCCTATGGTGTGATGCTAGTTATCCCCCCACCCCACCCCCATAACAATAAACAAAAGTTCTAGCAGACTTGTGTATCACAGTAATCAGTAACTGAAGAAACTGGCAAATCTACCTAGCAGAAACAAAGCAGGCTGAGTAGCTACTTTATAAAAGTGCATAGCAAGGTGTCATTAAATAAACTTCAAGTGCTAGCCACACCTTCATCGGGATCATGTTGTGCTGCGTCCCTCGTACGATGCACTTCCAAGTTGACTGGCCATTAACCAGCATCAAGCGGATCAGTGAAATAAAAATCGTTGTCCTGGTGCACCAGATGAAATTTTGTGGAGAACAGAATCACGTGGGGGACATTGAGGTTTCTTGAGTTTCACCCTCACCCCATCAGATTTCTTTTTCCATTGTCTGATGGCATAGGAGACATCAAGAAAGAGATGGACCGTTCTCCCCTCAGTACTTAAAGGAGATTGCCTTTTTGCCAAATTAAGAATCTGGTCCCATGTCCCCATGCTATCTGTGACCACCATTATGGTTCTCTGAGCATCCTCAGAGAGTCTACCATGTGGGCGTACTCTCTACACTTACACAATGTGCCAGTCTGTTTAAATTCCTTGGCCCTCAGATTGTTGCTTCAGCCAGTCCCTAATAAACATCAGAGGGGAATCACCTTCCATCCCTTCTGGAAGGCCGTTAAGACAGAGATTTGCACTCCGAATTTGGTTTTTATTTTTTTAAAACCTTGTCTCGAATTGTGCCGGCCTGGTGGCACTGAGGGCTGAGGCACTGGACACCTTACCTTACGCTGCGCCGACGACCCATGTTTGGGAGCGAGCACGAACTACCAGGGGTCAGTGGGGGAGGAGAAGGATCGAGCGTCCGATGGACTGCTCTCCTCATCCGGGGAGGTTGGTCACCAGCTGTCGGCGCTCCACTGGCCCCTGGTGGCGGCTGGGGGGGCAGTGTGCTGATGCTGCAACAAGGGGAGGAGATGGGGCAGATGCCTGGAAGAGCATGTGTGGATGTGTGCATGCTCTCTCTGTCAGCATTATTGCCCGCCCCACCTCCTAGGAGAGAAAAGCAGAAAACAGATCCTGGCCGCATGGCATGAAGCTGTCCCTCGCAGGCGCCACCCCCGAGAAGGCACCTCCCTGGCTGGATCCGTGTTGGGTGGGTTGAGACACTCCCCACCACCCTACCACGAGGGCTAAGTCATGGGGGCTCAAAGTAGGGGGTCTGATCCTTCGGGGAAGGTGATGGGGAGACAATGGATAGGGGCAAGGAGTGCTGGCCAAGACCAAGAAAGAAATACCATACCAAAAAAAAAAAATTGTCTCGAATTTGGTTTTCTAAAAGTTCGAGTTTGTTAGTGATGTACTGGCCCTCCTTTGCTTGGCCCAAAGTCCCCTACTTGCATTTATCAGTGTGGTGCTTCAGCTCCTCCATTTCCCCTTTTAGTTGTTCCAGATGGGTCTCCATTACCGTGAGTCTTCCTGATAAGCCACCCAATTTGCTGTTCATCTAGGAAACAATGGACAATAACATTTTAATTTTGTATCCAAGTGATTGCAAAGTTTCTTCACCGCCATCTCCCTCAGACGGTCCGGACTGTGATGATCTCATGGTAGGCCCCGCAGCCCTTGATTTTCCGGGATCTTTCCTGCTGTCCCCAGCTTGGTAGAAATGGATCAAACACCGGAACCACTCTGCTGTCCATTTAAAAATGGCTTTAATGAAAAAAGATTAAAGTAACAAACCATCCATCGGACTGGGTCGCTTACAGAAACCCAGACTGGTTTTGCATTCACTGCATCATCCAAGGGAGCGTGGGTAGCTTTTTTTTAGGATTGCCCATATTATTGACAACTGTTTCAGCTGCTAGTTGGTAAGCTTAAGAATGTTCAAGATGCGAGTTAGTTTTCCCAAATATATGTCTAATAAACGTTCCAGTGCAGAGCTGTAAAACTCGCATCCACACTGCTCGGACTCCACGGCGCCCGCTGCTCCTGTGCCTTTCTGTTGGCCTCCCACCACCCATCCCCATTTTCTGGGGGTACTGCTTGGAAATCGTTGCATAGGTGTGGTTCCCTGAAGGGAGTTACCCCCGAAGAAGAAAGGAAAGTTGCTTACCTGTAATAGTACATCTTCGAGGAAAACTTCTCCAGTAAGGCACAGCTCATCTTCCCACCTTTCCCCTTGTTTTGTGGGAGTTTCGGGTTTCGTCTTCTGTTTTTGATGTGCCCTACTTTACCGTGTACTGAATTTTTATAGTAAGATGCTCTCTGTTGTTGCTTCCTGTTTGGGGGCATTGACATGGTTGTCTGCCATCCGTCGGTCTGGCACGATGTTGTTACATCTTCAGCAGAAGGGCAGAACTGAGGTGGTAGCGAGGTTGCGCACATTATATGGGTGCCGAAGATGCATGTCATCGTAGGCGGCCCCCGCTAAGCAAAGGTTTACGAACAGGTCTAATGCCAGTGGCGTCTGTGTTCCACAGGAGTGGCTTAACGGGGGAGATGTCCACTAAGTTTTACTGGTGCTGGTAAGCAGCTGTCCTTTATATCTGTACTGACAGTTAATGCAGTCTGAAAATGAATAAAATATAATCCTTCCCCCAGAACTGGGTAGTGTTATCACAAACCAGACTGAAATGCAGGTTGTTCTCTCTCTCTCCACAAATGACCTCACCCATAAAGCTGAACCTGTATGAAATATAATCTGAATTAACTAAACTTTTCTTTGCAGAGTCGCAAATTCTTCAGCTATGGTTATGACTGGTTTCAGAGCTCAAGAAGAGCTTTGTTACACTGTTTTCCGAAGTAAATGCAAAGATTTTCAGAAATTCCTAGCATAGTAAATGCCAAAGAAAATATCTTTGTCAAGTTGTCTGCCAGCTTCCCAGCTTATAACAGAAATATAGCCCATCGTAGAACAGTGAGGCTCCAGTTAGTCTGTTAGGTGGAGTGCTTCTGTGCATGTAAGGAAGGCTGTATAAGCCTGCACCATTCATATTTTCATTTTCAGAAAACCGAATATCGGTTGTCAGTGCTGAGCTCAAGCTTAAATGTCCCAGCCAAGGGGGTTTGTTTAATTCAGTTACTTGAGATCTGTTGTTTTATTTGTTAGTTTGTTGAGAAATTGATGGCAGTGAAAAGCATACTGGGCCTGGTGCAGAAAAAAAGAAAGTACAAAAATAAGTAAGTAAATATTGCAGAGAGAGAGAATAGACTGGATTCCAAATAACTCTTCCTGTGTTTGTGAGCGCCCTCCAGTATTCTACAGCAGGGTGCAGCAAGGGGCGGCTAACCCCAAAAGCAAAATGTCCCAAAGAGCTGCACTCACAGCAGAATCCACAATGATTCCTTAGCAGTAAGTGTTATAGTCTTTATTTAGATATACAGTACAGTTGCATATAATCTTAATAATTTCACCACAGTGGAAAACACCCAACACTTCACCTATCCACGAAGTTTCCTAAGGAGGAACCCTTAGGAAGCCTCGTGGACAGGCGGAGCACTGGGGTGTTTCCACTGTGGTGAAATTAAGGTTGTATGCAATTGCATGTCTAAATAAAGACTACTTGACTTACTGCTAAGGAACCTTTGTGGATTCTGTTGGGAGTGTACATTATATGTGACCACACCTGGTCGCTCAATGCCTCCACTTCTGGACCTGATTAATAGGTTTTCATAATTCTCAGGGTATAAATTGAATTTAAGTTAGTCAGAGGAACTTAGATTGGGGTTCTCCAGAGAGAATGAGACTGAGCCTGTTCAGGACTGGGGCCTCCATAAAGTCCAAGACCACTTTGTGTATCTGGGGATTAAAGTGGGACCTAATATTAGATCTCTATAGGAGTTAAATTACATTCCCCTACTGCAGACAATTATTTCAGGCCTAAGGAGATGGGGAAAATTACTGGTTACATGGTTGGGGTGGATAAATCTGCTCAAGATGAATGTCTTGCCCAGGATTTTACATGTTACTGTAGTTCTTTGGGACATTTTGGATTCCAAATAAGTAGGCGATCAGAAACACCACATTTGACAGGAGAGCCAATGCGACATGTATTCTGTCATGTTTTTAATTCTTTTCAAACTTCCTGTTCTTCTTGTTGGCAGACACTAATAATGTGTACTGTGTTTTGCAGTGGATATGGGCGTACATATTTCAGCTGTACATCCGCGCACACCACCACTGGAGATGGCTTGGCCATGGTCAGCAGAGCAGGCCTTCCCGCTCAGGACTTGGAGTTTGTTCAGTTCCACCCCACAGGTAGGGCATTACCAATGATTGACATGTTTATGTATCCAGTTAATACTGATGGGAAAGGAATGTGATATAAGGGCAACAGCAGGGACTTTGAAACAGGAGAGCATAGGTGTGGATCCCACCACAACTACTGGCTCCCTGTGCATTCTTGAGCAAATTATGTGTTCTCCATGTACTGTACTTTGGTTGTCATGGCTGTAAAATTAGGTAGAAACAGGACGCCACTGAAAACAAGATGTTGCATCTCATTTGGGCTGTCGTAAATCAGTTTTGAAACTTTTTTTTTTATGAGTCTAAATATTCTTTAGATTTTCCTGAAGTCTTGCACTCATTCATACATTTGCTATTTGAATTTTGTTCCATCTTGACACTGGGATTAGTCGTATAGCTGGGTAATTATACATCATTCAGATGGGGAGCTGACACACCCAGAAAGCTATGACATTATGAAACCCTGCCTCACACAGTATTCCATTGTTGGTAAGGAATCTATAGTGTGCCAGAGGGAACAGAGCTGCAGTACTGACTCCTGCCAACTCAGATTTTCTTAGTTTCTTATTTTTTTCTTCCATTTAGTGCCTCCCAGCAGTGAAATCTCTGTTTATTTTCAGCAAACAGTACTTTAAAAATAAACTGAAATATGGCCTTTTTCCACAATTTGATTGGTTTCTGCTGCATTAACCACAGCTCATGGGAGCACCACTACAGGTGTATGGGCTGCAAAGATTGTGTTTCTCATCCCTGCTTAAAGGAGTTATGTGGGCTACCATATGTTCTTTTTGTTTGCATTATGTTTAATTGAAACATTTTTCGATCTGTAGCTTTCTCATTTTCGGGGGCAGGCACTTGAGTTCAGGGCCACCTTACATGTTGCAGAAGCTTGCATGTCTTTATGCCTGTACCATGCACTGGCATCCGTGTCTCTTAAAATTTGAATTTCTGCAGGGTCTATCTAGTGCCCTTTGACCCAAGACCAAAGAGTGACAGTGTGGAGAGGATACCCTAGGAATATCAAGAGTTAAGAAAGCAGCTTTCCTTTTTCTAGAAATAAAAAAATGGGATGAGTTGAACAAGAAAAAGGTAGTCTTCTAGGCCAGCTCAGTGGTACTGGCTGGTAGTCTGCTGCACTACCATGCGGAGAGACCCAAGTTCAAAACTTGATCCTGACTATTTTGCTCCAGATTGGTGAGATCTGAGGCACACTGTGGAGGCAGAGTGGTCAAATCAGTAACCAGGTGGCCAATGGACACTAAAAATGTGATATCCTTACTAGATTTTGAAAGTTAATGGTCGCAGAGCTTGCCTTATTCTACTCTTGATGCATGGAAGGGTGATGTCCTTGACATACATCACATAAAGCTGGTGAACATTTAGTGTATGCTTTTATATAATTACTGGTTGGGGGACAACATTTTATTTATATCCTATTCAGTTTTAGTAGCAGAACTTTGTCTATTGCACACTTTCAAGTACTTGTAGTATGTTACTAAAAATTACAGTTTATACAAATACAGTAGTAAGATGAGATTTTAGCCAGTAAAAGTAAAAAGTATTCTACAGTAGTTATAGGCATCAGCATTTGCCTTATATATGGTACGTGTGTTTTCTGTAGAATAAATGTCATGGTAAATAATGCTGACTTAGAACCCTTCGTTGAGCCAAAGATTGGTCCGTTTAAATGTAAGCTTCGCCAACACCTCACAGCTCTTAGTGGCTGTGACTGCACTCCATAGTACAATCTCCCGCTAGTTACTAGTAACTATCAGCACTTACACTCTGCTTGCCCTTGCCCCCCCTCCCCACCACCCTCACCCACACCCTATCCCCTACTCACCTTGCCCCCCTCCATGCTTCTGTCACCCCTGTAAACTCCCTATCCTCGAAAAAGCCCCCTGGCTGCTCATAGCTTAGTTACAGGTACTAAATTCTATAACTGAAGTGTCCCTCTCAAACTGACTGCACTTCTTTTAGCTCTCTATGTATCCTACCACGTCTTGTGTCCCATCTTGTCATTATTGTATATTATCTGTTTTGCTCTGACGTGGAACCTTTGTAAAAGAGCTTTTAGCTCAAAGGTGTTAATCTGATATCAATAAGTAAATAATGATGGCCACTAAAAGAATTGGTTTGGCTACCAGATGTTTGAAAGCTAGTGGCCAGCTGACCATTATCCTACGGACTGATTTGTCCCACCACGTGTGGTAGCAGCATATGCAGATCTGGTGGGTGGAGGGATGTTGCTGCCTCTTGCTCTGTAGTGTCCTCTGTGGTTAATGGGGGACCATTGGTGTCATGGATCAAAATAGTACGAGCGTAGCAGTCACATAGTGCATCACGTGGAGGTGGGCATGGCATAAAGGGGAGACCATCCATACTGACCCTCAATGATGGGTTGCCCTCGATGTCACAGCTACAAGTTCAGTCTCTTCTTGGGCCTCTCATCACCATCCCACAGGTGCATGTTCCTGGGACATTTCCCCACCTACTTGGGCTCTGCTAGAGAGGGGAAGCTCTGGGTCACTGCGTGTGGTAGCGGAGGTCTAGATTGGCAGGACTCTAGTAGGACCAGTCACCAGGCATGAATTCCGGGTGCTGGAGCAGTTTGACCGAGCTGGCAGGTCCAGTTAGTGCCAGGTAAGGAGGGAAAACCAGTGAGTTGGGTGGGTGGGGGGCACAGTCCCCTAACAAAAAAAAAAATAAAAAATACAGCAAGAGGTATCCTTGCCAGGCTCCCCTTAACAGATGTGATCTCATCAGTGTTCAGACCAGCTTTGATGCCTGTCAAGGGAGAAAGCACTTCAGTCAATACAAATGACAAACAAACGAATGAGGTGTGTCTTCAGCCTCCCATACTGTTTTAAGGGTAGCATCGGCCCTGGCTGTGGTAGCTTGAGCCTTATGTGAATAGACCAAGTTATTAGCGGATAGTCTACCAGAAGGCTTTCTGTTTAAAAAAAAAAAATAAGTAAATAAAATGTAGCTCCTTTGGTGCAGCTAGCCACTTCCATTGTACAAGATTCTCTTGTAGATTTCCTAAATTTGTCTTCAAGGTGCTCTCCATTACTGGTTGCAGCTATTGGCACTTTATATTTGACTTTGGTTCGATGACCTGGTCCCTAAGAATAACCTCCTTAAAGTCTCATTTAATGATGAGTTGCAGTATTCATCTAAGTTAGATGACCCATTGAAAGCAATTAAACGCATAACAGGGCTTCGAATCCAGGGGCTAAGGGTCAGAACCCACCAATAGGATATTTAGAAAAGAGATATTAAAACTGTTCCTTTCATGAATACAGTGAATAGCACAATAAGCACAATAGGGGCATTATTTATAAAGGAAAATATCAAGGTAGAGTATCCTTCTCTTGCAGACAATTCAGAGGAGCAAGCAGCAAGGTAGCTACTGTACTCTGTATGAAGATTTGCGGGCCCACCTCAAGGCCCCTAGAATTCTGCGGCCACAGAATTTTGCGCAGAACTTGCAATCTACCGCAGAATTCACTCTTCTTGGTGATTTTTTATTAATATTTCTGTTTATACAAAGAATCTGGTTCCCTTCCCCTCTTTTTATATCCAAAACCCCCCTATATGTTCAGAATGTGATGTTATCATTGTTATAACATCATACGTTAGCTAATGAAGTGGCTACATTCTGCAACAGAAATGAACAGTCACTTATCTACCACAGCTTCCACTGCCAGAGACGGTGGCACAGCACATCATGCATGGTGATATTTGCTCAACCTGCACTACATTCTAATACAGTTTTCAGTCTTACATTGTTGTACTATGGCCAACTTAAACAAAACCTTGTCAACAGCACAGACCTGTTAAGTCCATACCTCACTTTTTACAAACCTATTTGTGCCTCTAAGGTATAGAGACGCTATCTGAAATGAATAACTGGTAAAATGAATTTAATTGTCTAAATTTTTAAGAAAAATAAAGTAATTATGCCCAGAAAAGTGAAATATAATAATGTGTAGACCTGTTGAAAGAATAGACTTGTTAAATAAATAATTGCACTGTACGCATTTTTGCCAGGGTTATTGATTACATATTGTCATTGGTTGATAGAATCGCCTAAAAATTATTGAGAAATGTTGTGTGCAGGGACAGCTGTTGGGCAGTGGGTAGTATGCTGTATTTCTGTGCCAGAAACTCAGGTTCATAGATTAGCTCTGGGAGCTGGCTGGGCAGCACAAGGATTGGTGAAACACATCACTGCTCAGAGCCTGGGAAGGTATGGTGCAGTGTTCTGTCGCATGGTAGACACATTGTGATGGGCTGGAGAGCTCTATCTCACAATCAGTTCACATGCATGTCATGACCTGATGGTGTTACGCAGTGTGTCAGGGAAAGCAGGTTGACATGAAAAATGAGTTTTGCAATAACTCCTCTATTCCATTTCCAATGGGACCTGTATGAATGAGGATGCAAGTTCATGGAAATTAAAAACAAGTATATACATACACATACACACACACACACACACACACACACACACACACGTATATACAGTATCTCTGTCTCTCTCACCACACACACACACGCATATTTGTATGTGTTACAGATTGCATATAAATATACAAGTGATACACAGTGGGAACCTCATGAGTGGTGTAGAAAGCACATACAGATATATAAGTGATAGACAGTGGAAACCTCATTAGTGGGATTGATAGCATGCATACAGAAATACCTTATTTATCACATAAGATCCCCTCTGCATATGTCATTTATGCAACAGGCTAGGACCTTAAGGGAGACACATTTGTTTTGCTTTTTTAGGCATAAAATTATTTTTATAAGTCTGTTATTTTTGAACTAGTGTTACTGTGCTTTCCACCATCCTGATTGCTATAACCACTGCCATGAAAGTGAAGTCAGGATGACAAGCTGCCACTGATGTCGTAGTTTGTTAGTGTCGCAGAACTTCCGCAGAAATTGCAAACCACCGCCGCAGAATTTCTTCGGCAAATGGTAGTCTTGCCGCAGAACTTGGTCCCACTGTGCCACAGAAAAGTTAGGGCCCTGTCCCACCTCTGTCCTGAGCATCTGATTGGCTATCTCCAGCAATTCTACAATGGATACAACCAGATCATGTCAAATGCTCGAGTACCGAAGATCATTCCTCAAGGCTAAAATTCTCGGGAAGCACCAGTCAATCAGTGGAGCATCTGCTCAGCATAGAAGCAATAGCACTAGATTTCACTTTGAGGGGGAGCTCTTGTAGCAGGTAATGCCATTAAGACTAAGCCACCAGGTGTTAGGACCCCACAGAAAACTTCTAGCTAGCAGTCTATGGTGGGGGACTGCCCCCCCCCCCGACGTCAGACGTGGTATAGAGTGGGCGGTCCCTTGGCACCACCTAAGTTCCTTTGTCGCCATCAACCCGCTAACATTGGCTCCACAGAAGCCATCTTTGCAGTCAGCCGCCATTTTGCGCCTCGCGCAGTTTATCGTTTTGTTCTTCCAGTCGCCTTTTCGCCATCTATTGCATGTCTTCATAGTCTTCCCAGCAGCAGAAGTCGAACTGCGCATGCGGTAAGCAGATCCCGGCAAGGGACTGCCACTCTGCCTGCCTGATCTGCCTAGGCCCCGATCACTGGCCTGACAACTGCCCGCACTGCCAAAAATTCAACAGCAGAACCCGCAACCGCCGCCTCAGACACTTGAGGCCTACCTCCTGGAGCAAAAAGTGGCCACCATACAGAGAACCCAGTCAGGACAAAGTTCTTCCTCCTCAGCCAGGGAATCTCCCCCTAAAGAGAAAAGATTGGGCTGGAAGCACCACCATAGGGATGAGGGAGAGCCAGGTCGGAATCCTGCCCAAAGTCCCCTCACAGGACTTCTGCTTCCTCCACCTCCGGCGGGAGGTCTGAGTCGGTTCCCCAGGTACCACAGCAGTTTCAGGGTTTCTCCAAGAAGACTATGCGCCATCACACTCCAAAGGTAAGGAGTCTTTATCTCGGGGTATTCGCTGCCCAAGTCCCTTGGCGCACAGGCCCCACAAGCATATGCATGGGTTGACGAAGAGGGATAGGCGTCTGCTTCAGGCAAAACATCAGAGCCTGTCACCCATAAGCATTCCGGGTTATCTGATAGGCACAAGGGGTCGGACAACTCCACTAGACGCCAGGAGGTCGTCTGGTATCGGAGGCCTCCTCCACCCAATGAAAGGGTGACGTCAACTTCTGAAGCTAAGCAGACTACCAGCCATTTCAACTCTGCAGTGAAAATGGACCAGACGCCCCTGGCCAAAGAGCAACAGTCTGCCCCAGTGGACCGGACGTCAGTCCAGGTACGCAAGGCCCCAAAGAGCAAGACACCAGGGCCTGTGGATACCCAAACACCTCCCCCGCCTCTTCCCAAGGAGATGGATGCCAGACCACAAGGGGACTCCATGCCGCCAGTCAAAGCCCCATCAGACCTGATGCCCATGGCACCTGCGGACAAGGTGCCTCAGGTTCCTAAAGAGCCACAGGGTCCGACGCCAGGCCCCTCTAACATACCAAACCAGCCGCCTCCACCTCCAGTCATCCCACTGGCGGAAGTGGGGGCGCTTTTCAATGCGTGGTGGTGCACAGTTAAAGGGGACTTACTCCCAAAGCCCAGGGACTCATCTCCGCTCTGGCCACCACACAGGGAACAGTTGCCCAGGTGACCTTCCCTGCTGACCGAGCGTCTGCCGCCCAATGAAGACGATTGGCGGCTGCCAGGTACGGGCACCAAGAAGAGGTAATCATCATCCATCCCCTCTACCAGCAGACGCCTACACTCTTCTTCAGGGGATGATGCCAGAGACTACTCCTCAGTGTACTCCTCTGAGGATGAGCTACCTATACCTTCCCTGAATCCGAGAAGGGAATCACCAAGGTCACCTCCGGATGACCTGTCCTTGGACATCATGAGGCATATTTAGGCCCTGTATTAGTGGGTTACAGAGGAGCTGGATCCCGAACGGCGCTGTCTGGCAAAGTTCCTGGGGACTGCTGACCCAAAACTCTTGGTCGCCCCCCCACCACCACCAGCACCACCACTGGTGGAGCCCTCCCAGGATGTTACGAAATTGACATGGAGGCATCCAGCTACCACAACGGCAGTGCCAAGGAAAGTAGATAGACTCTATAAAACACCCAAAGGGGAGCCTTACTTAAGCAAGCAGCCAAAAGCCGACTCCATGGTGCTCACAGCTGCACATGGCAGAGTGCAGCAACCGAGGGACATGTGCACCCAGCCCCCAGATCAAGAGTCTAAAAAACTGGACCAGATGGGCCGTAAGGTCTGTTCTTCAGCTACCTGCACGGTCAGGTCACTGAATTTTCTAGCTCATATGGTCACATAACAAAAGTCATTGTGGTCAAAGGCTATGGATCTGGCTAAAGCAAAACCAGAGTCAGAGGGAAAGGCTGAGCTCCTAGCTGTCATCCAGTCTGGCATGGATGTGGACAAACACGTGCTGAGAAGTTCTTATGACTCTGCAGACATGACAGGAAGGGTAGCAGCAAACGGAATCTGTTTCAGGAGGTATGCCTGGTTGAGGGTTTCTGGTTTCTGCCAGGATTTGCAGGATGCCATCTTGGATGCACCCTTTCAGAGACCTCTCCTCTTTGGCACGGAAACAGAAAAACTCATAACAGGACTACAAGATTCGGGCAAGGTGGTGTCTGACGTCCATCGCATGTATATATCAGAACCGCAGGTAAGCCAGTACTGTCCTTTTCGGAAGAACCAGGGATAGCAGGGAATATGCCAGCCGCAGCACAAGGGAAGCTTTAAAGGAAGAGGCCCCCCCTGTTCCTTCAGGCGCCCAGGGCTCCAAAAATCCAAAGGTGCCCAGACCTCCTATCCCCCAACCCCCTGCGCAACAGCATGACTCCCTACCAACCCCCCCTGCCCCCGGAGGAAGTGCTGGGGGAGGTGGTAGGAGGGGAGAGTCTCCCTTTACCAATCCGAATGGTCCAATATCACTTCAGACCATTGGGTCCTCCAGATAGTTGAGAGGGGATACTCTCTGGAATTTACCCAGATTCCACCGGACAGTCCGCCCGTCCCCTCCCACTGCTCCCCCTCCCACACGGCTCTCCTGCGGGCAGAGATACAGGCCTTGCTAGAAAAAAGAGCTATTCAGGAGGTCCCCTGGTCCCCTGTACCCAAAGAGACAAATGGTATTACTCCCACTGCTTCCTAGTCCCAAAGAAGATGGGAGACCTCTGTCCCATTCTGGATCTGAGCCAACTAAACACCTTCATCGAATACAAAAGGTTCAGAATGGTGACCTTAGCGAGCCTGTTGCCCGTGCTCCATCACGGAGGCTGGCTTTGCTCCTTGGATATGCAGGATGCTTATATGCTTATAAAGATCCTGCCATCCCACAGAAAGTACCTTTGCTTCATCATTCCAAGGAGGGCACTACCAGTTCAGGGCACTTCCATCGGCCTATCATTGGCACCAAGGGTTTTCACCAAGTGCCTCGCAGTAGCGGCAGCAGCCCTCGGGAGGCGCTCACTTTGTCTACCCCTACCTGAATGATTGGCTTCTCACAGCTTCATCAGAAGACCAACTACGTCTAACAATGGAGGAGACTGTCCTGGACCTTTTGCATCACTCTAAATCTGCCCACGTGGCACCTATGGCCTGCTCAATGGCTACAATACATAGGAGTAGTCCTGGACACCATCCAAGGGAACGCCTTCCTTCCTGCAGAATGGGCAGTCGGGCTAAGGGAGGCCACTCACAGCGTAATGGACTTGGATCAGGTCCCAGCGAGGGTGGTTCCACAATTTTTAGGACACATGGCCATAGCCACAGTTCCCCTTGCTCGTTTGTCTATGAGGATTCTGCAGTGACACCTCAGAGTCCAGTGGGACCAAGGCGCGGACAAGCTCAAAGAGCCCATCCGAGTCTCCAGTGTGGTCTGTCAGTTCCTGGTTTTGTGAGTCACCCTGACTCATCTGGACAAGGGGGTTCCCTTCCAGCATCCCAGTCCACAACCAATTCTGACAACAGATGTCTCTGGACTGGGATGGGGAGCACATCTTGCTTCACATCAGACGAGGGGCTCCTGGAATTCCATGGAACTGTCACTCCACATAAACATTCTAGAGATGAGAGCTGTACTGTATGCCCTACAGGCTTTCCAAGGGATACTCCTTCCTGGGCTCCTCCTGGTCCAGTCAGACAATACCCCAGTAGTCTTCCATCTCAACAAGCAAGGGGACACACATTCTTATCCATTATGCAGAGAGACAATGAGAGTATGGACCTGAGCAGTGGATCACAGCCTGGATCTCACAGCAGTCCATGTTCCAGGGATCCACAACATCCTCGCAGACAGTCTAAAGTCACTCTGTCTCAGAGCCACGAATGGGAACTACAGCAAGAAGTCATAGACAACCTCGTCGAAAGGTGGGATCAGCCAGAACTGGACCTCTTTGCATCCCCACACAACGCCAAACTGCCTAATTTCTGCTCGCTAGATCCAGGGCCTGGTGTTTTTTGGTGAGACGCATTGTCCCTCTCGTGGACAGGGAGGTTCCTGTATGCCTTCCTATTCTTCAGAGGATCCTGCTGAAGCTGAAAGCAGAAGGTGCCCGAGTGATCCTATTCGCACCCTTCTGGCCTCTGCAGATTTAGTTCCTGCTGTTGCAACAGCTGGCATCGGAACTGCCAGTTGCGTTGCATTGCCCCTGTCCACTCACTTGCTCTCCCAGGAGCAAGGGACGCTGGTCTATCCGGCCCTCTGGTCCCTGTATTTGCATGCATGGCTCCTGTGGACTTGGCTAGGGATAGAGTCTGAGTATCCCTCAGAGTGGCAGAGGTGCTCGTGGCAGGGAGAAAGCCTTCTTCCAGGGCAACATATGCCATGAAGTGGAAGCGATTCTGCTTGTGGGCATTCCCTCATTCTCTGGATCCCCTCCCGTGTCCGGTGGAATCTGTACTGGAGTATCTTCTCTCCCTCTCGGACTTGGGCCTTAGCTACTCGTCCATTAAGGTACATTTCTGTGCGCTATCAGATTATCATGCACCACTGAATGGGAAGACTCTGGTACAGTTGGACCTATGCAAGACCTTTTTAAGTGGAATCTTGCATATTAAACCTCCCAGGAGAGACCCTGTGCTGCCTTGGGACCTCCTGTTTGTTTTAGAGAAGCTTACCTTGCCTCCCTCTTTGAAGCAGCTGCAAGTTGCGAGCTACGCCTTCTTCCTTGAAAGGCATTATTTTTAGTTGCTATTACTTCCACTAGGAGGATTTCCGAGCTGCAGGCTCTGATGTGTACAGAGCCCGATCACAGGAACAGGGTAGCCCTGCGTACAAACCCTATGTTTCTTCCAAAGGTAATGTCTGAGTTCACGTTGAACCAAGACTTACAATTACCAGTTTACTATCCAGAGTACTCCAACAGAGGGGAGGCCTTATTACATACTCTGGATGTACATAGGATTCTTCATTACTACCTTGCCCGGACCAGTTCCTCCAGAAACGTATACCAGTTGTTTCTCGTTCGCCCCCAAGGAAGGTTGGGGCACTAGTGATGAAGCAGACGCTGACCAAGTGACTCGTGAATTGTATCACATTCTGTTATCAGCAGTACAACAAACCCTTACCGGGACCAGTCAAGGGTCACTTCACCAAAGGGATAGCAACATTCTCGCTTTGCTCAGAAGTGTTTCCTCAGTGGACCTCTGTGCGGCTGCTACTTGGAGTTCAGTGCACACTTGCGTTAGACACTACAATCTGGATATTGCTTCCAGAAGGAGAGCAGGTTTCAGCCTAGTGGTCCTTCAGGGTCTCCTCTCCTAATTGTTTACAGCTCTGCACTACAGTCCTCCACCCTTCTGACCTGGGTCTCTCGGTCCTAATGGTATTACCTGCTGCAAGAGCTCACCCTCGAAGTGAGATAGTACAGTTATGTAAGAACTTACCGTAACAGTAGATCTTCGAGAGAAGCTATTGCAGCAGGTGGCTTTCCCACTCACCTACCCCCAGGGATTAATATTACAATTTTCTCTTTGTGGATAGATCATCCTCCTTGGTTCTCCATCTGTGTTCAGCCGGGTCTCCGGCAGAAGAACTGTGGTGGTGCAGGGGGACCGCCCCCTTTATACCACGTCTGACGGGGCGGAGCTGACGTCTGAGGCAGTCCCCCACCATAGACTGCTAGCTAGAAGTTTTCCATGGGGTCCTAACGCCTGGCAGCTTAGTCCTAATGGTATTTCCTGCTGCAAGAGCTCCTCTCAAAGATCTACTGTTACAGTAAGTTCTTACGTAACTGTACTTTCTGCCATAAGAGAGGAAAACGGGCTTCTTCTCAATTTTGTTGTGACCAAGGAGTCTGGGAGCTTGTGCCCCATTCTTGACCACAAGAGTCTCGACATAATTGTCAGACCAACCAAATTCAAAATGGAAATGCCAGACGATAATCAGAATGGTTCAGACAGGAAGTTTCCTGGCCTCTGTCTGATGAGTACCTCAGTTAGATTAAAGACCACGTATCACAGCATCATCCAGTTCATCACAGGCCTCCCCATTAGGACGCACTCTGATCTTTACAAGGCTGCAAACTGGCTTCCCCGGAGGATAAATCTGACATCAGAATTCTCACTTTTTCCTTTAAAATCCAACTGGGCTCCATGCCTAGCAGCATCTCCTCCTCCTTCAATATTTTGTACCTTCCTGGGCCACCAGGCACTCCAGTTCTCACGCCTTCGTGATTCCTCGCTGTCGTACCACCCAGGGGCAACACTCCCTCTACTACAAAGGTGTCAAACTTTTTAACAACCTTCTTCCGCCCATGGTCCTGTGCAACACACATCATTCAAAAATCAATTGAAATCCTATAATTTAGACAAGGTCCAGTGCAGCTGCCCCTGATCCATGCTCTCTTCTCCAATCTCTTCAATTTCCTGCACTTCTCACCGGGCATATTTTTGCTTTTCTCTATTAAAATATTACATAGTTACGTTGTCTTTAACAGTACCTTCCCTATTATGTTCTGTCCCCTTTGTATGACTGTTATTCCTGACAATGTAATGTTCACCAATATGTGTTATTGTACCAGTTTTGTATACACTCTTATTCCAAACTATGTTATGTTTACCAATATGTATTATTGTACCAAATGTCACTGGACACGTGTGAATACGGGCAGTTTTGCTCACATGTCTTTACAGTATAAACAATAAAATGAATGAAATGTTCATGGACACTTTGCTGCATACTGCACTGGAGCTACCTAAGGACTTAGACCTACAACTTGAAAGGGTCCATAGAGTGTTGGCACCTAAATCAACCAACCCAAATGCAGCCCCAATGTCCATCATTGCACGATTCAGTAATTATGCCACCAAAGAAAATGTTCTTCTCATAGCATGGCGTAAGCAAAAAATATTTCATGGACAGACACGCTTTTATATTGACCACGACTACACCCTTAAAACTATGTGCCTCAGGGAGGCATATCCATCATTATTGCCTGTATTAAAAGCAGCTGGCCATACATTTTCTACCCCTTACCCTGTCCGGCTCATAGTACATCTGCCAGAAGGAAAGCAGGAATTTGCTGCAGCATTGGGAGCCAAAGTGGAACTTATTAAAATGGGGCTTAAGTTTCCAGACAAACCGCAAGAGAAGCGGGATTCTTCCATGAGGCCTTCACGTTGGCAATCCACTCGAAATAAACAGAAGAGGCAACAGAACAACATCGGAGAAGTGCAGAAAGCCCTGACTGTGTACCGCAGGAACGACTTTACTGCAGTGACCTGAAGGGAAGCGCCTTCTGTAACGTATTGGAACTTTTATGTTTCATTCCGGGTGGGTGCTTAGGAGGGTGGGGGTACTCTTGATAGAGAGTTTTCCTTTTTCTTCCTTGGGCCTCTTCCTCGGTGGCTTAACTCTAGGCTAATAGTGGTCCCTCTATTTTTGGGCCTGCATTAAGCCACTTGTCAGCTTGACTTTACTGCAGTGACCTGAAGGGAAGCGCCTTCTGTAACGTATTGGAACTTTTATGTTTCATTCCGGGTGGGTGCTTAGGAGGGTGGGGGTACTCTTGATAGAGAGTTTTCCTTTTTCTTCCTTGGGCCTCTTCCTCGGTGGCTTAACTCTAGGCTAATAGTGGTCCCTCTATTTTTGGGCCTGCATTAAGCCACTTGTCAGCTGTACGGAAAGGAGAAAAGGGCCACCCCACTTAACTTTTAAATAAGGCCTGCAAAGCCTTCAGTACTATCGCTTAAGAGAGGAAAGACTATGCCATACCTCAGAAAGCTTTACTTGTCCTTGCTCTGTATACAAACTAAAAATATCAGAGATTTATTAAATTTCTTTCAGGTTTACAGTCCAGGACTATTCTGGCAGAGGAGCATGACTATTTCTTTGAGGCCTCCCTGCCATCTATTCACCGACTCCAGCATGGTTTTTATTTACTAGCCCTTATGGCAATTAGGGAGTAATGGTATTTGGGGTGGGGGTGAGAAATGAGACAGGATGTGGAGCCTACTCCGGGAGCGCTATCCTTCCCTAATTTAATTTTTTTTTTTTGTATGTCCTTATTTTTTTGAATACACTTCTTGGATATCCTTGAGGCCCCAGCCGGCTGTGAACTGGGACTACCTCCATCTTCAGGAAGCGCTCAACAACTACATGGGGTTCTTCATGAGGGTATAGGGAGGAACTTCTATACCCCCCCCCCACATAAGAAAGTCATTAATATAAGTAGTGACAAGGTTCTTCTAGATGCTGTCATTCACAATGTACATAGTGTTGTTTGCGCAGTCAGGTTGCTTACTGACTCATTGTTGTATGTAAACTGTTGGTTACAAGATGTATGGGATGCCTGGGAAAGGCATAGACATGCCATTCAGTGTAAGCAGACAAGTGTCAAATATGATTTAAAAGAGATTGTTAGAAATACAGATTTGGGTGGGCAGAGCAAACGGACCTTACCAAAGAAGACACTGATTAAGGTCTTGATTTTAATTACGTGCATTTTGATTAAAGTCCTATGGGGACGACTGCTGACTCGAGTAGTCTGGGTAGAGGCTGCAGAATTATATTCTGCCCACCAGAGGGAGCCTTTTTCTTTCTTAACCAGTTATGATGGATCCTTCAATAAAGCTTTTATCTTGGAACATTAATGGTATTAACAGCCCCATTAAACGGTCTAGATTGCAGCAGTACTTACGCCAGCAGAAAGTGGACCTTATTTTCCTTCAAGAGACACATTTGTCTCGACCAGAACACCAGAAACTTTCTGCTGGTATCCGGTACACTGTTATAGCCTCTTCTAGTAAGACAGGCAAGCGTAGCGTCACAGCCATACTGTTCCCTGCTGGAACACCTTTTTTAAAAGAAGCTGAGAGGATTGACCCTAGTGTTATTTTACTATCATTCAGGGATGCCTCTATGACTCTGCTGTTACATTGGCGACATATACTCCCCCCCCGGCCCCACCGATGCACATGAAAAGATTATTTAATCAGTTGTTAGATATCCAGCACGGTATAATAATAATAATAATAGGAGATGATTTCAATATCACCCTGTCCCCCATCTAGATGCTTCTCATCCCCACAAGCATAGAACCAGTCCCTCTCAGAAATTCCTGAAAGCCCAACTATCTGTACTGGGCTTGAGAAATGTTTGTCGGCAGTTTTTCCCTACAAAAAGAGGTTTTACTTATCCCCCCCACCCCCGACATCATACTTCCTCTTGCCTTAATTATTTTTTCCTCTCCACAGAGCATATTGAAAAAACAAGGGATATCAGGCTAGGAGCCCGTCTCCTAACTGACCATACCCTGATTAGTCTCAAAATAGATATTGCAGCACCTAGGAAGGCTACCCTGTGTCGGCTGAACACCTCCATTCTGAAAGACCCTGAATTTAAGACATTGATGGAAGACCGACATCCTTAAGTTATCCGAGAAAATCAGTCCCCAGAGATTACCCCAGCCGTGTCAGGTATTGGATACTCGGGACACTTTGCCTTTTTCCACATTGAGAGACACCTGTGGGCTACCACTGGAGGCTAGTGTGGCTTATCAGCAGATACAAGCTTACTTAGTAAATAAGGCCCCTCAGTGGAACCGCCTCCCTTACCCATCCCCACAATTATTGCTGTTGATTATATCCTCTTTTGGTTGGAGCACTGTATAAGGGCTTACAGGAGGCTGCTAAAGACTCAACTTTGGGGGTCCTAGCAGCTTGGAACCAGGAGTTATTGGTGCCAGTGATGGCAGATCTTTGGTTTAAATATGTTAAGTTATCCTGAGGGATATCTCTAGCACCATACGGGCAGGAATTTGCCTGGAAAGTCAGGATTAGGTTTTTCAATACTCTAGCTAAATTGGCGAAATTCACAGATGTGCCGATGGATAGCTGCTGGAGATCCTGTGGGGAAAAGATGACTGGACATGTACACATTTTTTGGTCACGCCCTGTGTGCCGACGATTCTGGGAAGAGGTGGCGGAAACCTTAGGGTTGTTAGTGGGGGAGGAGGCAGTCCTTACTTCTGAACTGGTCTTGCTTTCGATACCCCCAGAAGACCTCCGTATTCCAAGGGGATCTCTCTTGTTTACCTATATACTAATAACTAAGAAAGCAATTACCAGAATGTGGGGATGGACCTTGCCGCCGACCAGACATGACTGGTTTATGGCTGTGAAGGAAGTGTATAAATTGGAAAGACTTGGCAGTCAGTCATTCAAATAGAAAAGAAAAAATTGAACTTCAGTGGAGGAAATGGGTCATATTATATTCTGTATATTATATATCTATATATATATATATATATATGTGTGTGTGTGTGTATATATATATATATATATATATATATATATGTGTGTGTGTATATGTATATATATATATATATATCTGCACAAGATCCTTACTTTGTTCCATAATCTAAAATAAGGGACTGGGTGTGGTTGTTGGGAGGAGAGGGAAAGAATAAAGGAACATATTATTATTTTTGTACTGATATATAAAGGGATATACAGCGGTTCAGTGTGTGATAATGCATTTATCTTGTACAGTTTCCAGTGACCTCCAGTAACCTCATGAGTGAGTTACGAGAGGTCACTGGAAACTGTACAAAATAAATGCATTATCACACACTGAACCACTGCATATTCCATTTATGAAACAGGTTTAGATGTTGTGTGAACATTTTGATTTTGGTAGGTGTAAATAATTTGTCAAAAAAGGGAAAAGAAAATTGAATTTTATGCTGTTTTTTGCTAATTATAAAAAAACAAAATGGTATCTATAAATGAAACACCACCCATTTTGTAGATATTTTTGAGCTGAACATTTTTCGTGCTCACAGTACCATGCTATCATTTTTTGTTTTAAAGTTATTTATATTTGTTTGTCAAAAAAGTGAACAAAAAATTACATTTTCTTCTGTTTTCTTGCTAACCATATACAATATACAGGGTTTATATAAATGAAACATTATTCATTTGTAGATAATTTTGTGCTGAACAATTTTCGTGCTCACAGTACCATGTTATCTTTTTCGTTTTAAGTTATTGACATTTAAATATGGTTAGTACTGCTTCTGAGGCCAAACATTCTAAATGAATTCTGAAGAGAACTGTGTAGATAAATGAGCTACTGATGTAGTTACTGTGTGAATAAATGGGTGATGATGTAGTTACTATGTGGATAAATAAATTTATTACCATAGTAGCGAAGATAAATGGTTTTATTCTACAGTTTTTATCCTGACCCCTGTTGCATAAAAAAGGATCTCCATCAAGGTGGATTTATTTATGGATGTATATTTTTAGACATGCACTTATAACTGTAACACACTGTATGCTGCTAGAGCTATGCTTGATTTTACTATGTGATGTACATGACGTACTGTATCCCATTCATTTCTTTTATATTCTAAAACAAATAAAAATACCATAAAAAAAAAAAAAAAATTAATGAATGAAATGAAAAATGAAATGAGTACCTGCACATACCAGTCTGCTGCTACCATAAATAATATTTGAGGTTTGTGATTCAAGGGCAGCATTTTCAGTAACGGGCCCTTCCCTTTGGACTGGTTTCAGCTCCAAGGAACTTCACAAGTAAAGCTAATAGTGAGAAAGCACTTACAGAAGGAGAGGCAACACGTGTACCCCCTGTTTGGGGGAGCTGTTGATCAGAGCATCATCATAGTATCAGGTGTGCAGATCAGTTTCGAGAACTCTGCATTGCAGGTCTTACAAGCCCATAGTTGGATAGTAAACGGGAAGAAGAGATTTTACTTTGAGAGGACTCTTGCAGTAGGTAATAACCTTTAGGACTGCACCCCCTGGCGTCAGGACCACATGGAAACTTTAGCAGTGTCTGATGGGGGACCACCCACAGACATCAGCATGACACTATTTAGTGGGCCATTCCAACGCCCACCTTCCAGTTCTTTCCCACTTTTGACCTGAGCACGTCTGACCTTGCAGAGATCGTCGCTGCAGTTCGATCGCTTTTCCTTCGGAAGAGTATCGTTTTTTTCTTTCTTTAGTGTTATACTCTTATTTTGTGCATGTCTTTGCCATCTTCCGCCGAGTCGCATAAAAATAAGTGCGGTTCATGCAGCGCGCAGCTACTGCACGAAGACTCTCACTCCCTCTACTTAGGCCCGGAGCACAAGGTCGAGGATCGTGAGGCCTGTTCCAGCTTCAGCCAGACCACAAGGAAGCGTTGCCAGCATGCCCTCGAGGCCCATTTATTGAAGCAAAAAATGGCCACGATGGAAAAAGAGCTCCAGAAATTCAGAAGCGCGTCCTCCTCTCCCACGGACTCCCATAAGCGCAAGAAAAAGAGATATAAAGAGAAGCACCGGGACCAGGACAGGGCTTCCTCTCACCCGTGGCCGCCCTCAGGTGATCAGCGTCCCTCTTCCTCTTCCTCTGGGAAGTCTGCTGCTACCTCCAAGCCTACTGCGCCTTCACAAGAGTAGCCCTTGGATCTCCCGCCTCCACTAGTTACAGTGGTCTCAGGCACCTCTACAGAGACTGAGGCTTCCGCCGCTCTTAGGCATCTTTCAGCTGGAGGGTCTAAACAGTCTGGTGGGGCCGATAAGCCACTCATCTAGTCCTCTCAGCACCCAGCCCAGGCCATGAAGTTGGGCTCCGGATTGTCTGGCACTGGCCTGACCATTGTCGATAAGTCGGTCCTTGGTACACCCGACGTCCGCCCCAGCCGATAAGCTCACGTCATGGTCAGACTATGTCTAGTTGCCAGATTTATCACAGCTTTCTTCAGTTGGGTCTCCCCCTCCTCTCCTCTGGAAGAACTTCCTCCACTCTCCCCAGATCATCGGGGTGTAGAGGATGGGGTCTTCCGTCAGGTGACACCTTCCCTAGTTCACCTCCGGACCTGATGTCTTATCTCCCAGGTAACCTTCTGGGCCCATCCCCGCAGGATCCTGTGGTGGAGACACCAGCACTAGTGCTGGGCTTGCCTTCTGCTGGTCCGCATTCGACACAGTTTTCCCGGGTCCCTTGGGGTCAGGTTTCGGGCCTCCTCAGGGTCATCCTTTGGGTCACATGGCACTGCCGTCGGGAGGGGGGGCCCTGTCTAGTTACCCTCCGTCAGGTCACCCGACACCACATTATCCACCAGCCTACATTCCTCCAGGCTACCCGCCGTGAGGCTGTCAGATGCCAGGGTATTCACCCACTTACTCTTTATGGGTTTCGCAGCATATACGTACCTGACGACTGGGTTCTCTCCAGGATATCTCCTGGCCTACCAGCCCCCTCCACCTACTCCTCAGCCTCAGGCAGACCTCCGGGCTAGCCTTCAGTCCTGGTTGTCAGAGACAACCGGAGCTGGACAGCCTTGTCGGAGCTGGACAGCCACCCCCCCCCCCCGAGGGACGTTACCCGGGTTCTGTCGGGCTAGATGCCCAGGTCCACTCCTACACCGGACACAAGTCAATCGACATCGGGCCTGATGAAAGAGCCTCCGGCTGGGCTGATGACCGACAAAACCCATCCTGGCTCTTGGGAAGCATCTCGTCCTGATGTTCAGTCTTAGGAGTCCTCGGATCCGAGCTTGGATTCGGACTCCCCTTCCTCTGCAGTATCGGGGTTTGAAACTCCTCCCACAGAGGAGACTAGGCCTAAATCCCCACCTGAGGACCCTTCTTTCAAAGACCTCCTGAAAAAGATTGTGGAGGTCTATGAATGGAAGTCCGATGCTCAGGATCCCAAGCACCAAAGACTGGCTGAGCATTTGGAAATTCAGGAGGTAGCACCTGTCCTTACATCTCCTTGGTTAGAGCTGCATGAAGATCTGGCCTCTACCATTTGGATGATGCCTTCTTTAACACCAGCAGTAGCCAGAAAGGCTGACCAGATGTACAGAATACCAGAAGGTAAAGACCACCTTAGTGTTCATCCCAAGGCGGACTCAGTAGTCATTATGGCAGCTCATGACTGATCCACTAAGCAGAGACACATGACCACCTCTCCACCTACAAGGAGTCAAGGCAGCTGGATCAATTTGGGAGGAAATTCTAGCTTTCCTCCACTTTGGCCATGTGTGCCTTAAACTATGTAGCACACATGCTGGTTTACCAGAAGTCTCTTCAGTCAGCTGGAACCTGTCATTGGGGCTATGCCGGACTCCAAGTCCAAAACTATCTTGGCTGACACCATTAGGGCCACCAAGGTCGCCTGTCTGCATTTGCTGAGGGCCATGTATGACGCTGTGGACTTTTCGGCCAGGGGCACCACCACGGCGGTTAGCCTCAGGAGGTATTCCTGGCTAAGGGTGTCTGGTTTGGTGCCTGATGTTCAGACAGCCATCCAAGATGTTCCCTTTAGGGGCTCTGTCCTCTTTGAAGGTGACGCCCAAGACATTATCAGCAACCTTCAGGACACGGGCAAGGCCTTAAGGTCGGTCCACACAATGTACCACCTTAGATTTTTTGTGCTCCCAGGTCACACTTGAAAACAAGCTTTCAGCTTAGTGTCTCTCTCCTGTTTAAAAAAAAAAAAAGATTTAAGGTCAAGCAGCCATTTAGTCGCCAGGCTAAGCGGTAGATGAAACAGCAGCAGACGGCGAGATGTCAGGCAGAACATCAGGCACCATCAGCAACAGCCACCCTTCCCGCCAAAACTCAAAGGGTTCCAGCGCAGCTCTCCCCAGCCCTCTCTCCGTCCCTTGACTCATGGCCCACCCCCCTCCTCCCCTTCCCTCTGAGGAGCCGGTGAGCAAAAAGCTCGCCTGTCACTTGCTAGGGTGGGAGTCAGTCACCACAGATGCATGGGTCCTTCAGCTGGTGAGTCAAGGCCACACATTTGAACTTCTGGAGATGCCTCCAAACTTGCCTCCGGGGGTGTCCCACTACCCAAAGGGGCACGCCCCCCCCCCCAAAATAAGGGAGGAAATCGAGGCTCTTCTGCAAAAACAAGCCATAGAGCCTGTCCCCACAAACCAGGTACAGAAGGGGGTATTATTCTCACTTCTTCCTGGTTCCAAAGAAAACGGGAGATCTGTGTCCAATTCTGGACTTCAGGACTCTAAACCAGTACATTTGGTACAAGCGGTTTTGAATGCTGACTCTCCCAGGTCTGCTGCCCCTCCTGCACAAGGGACAGTGGCTCTGTGCTCTGGACATGCAGGATGCCTACCTGCATATCCTGGTGTTTCTGGCCCACTGACGCAAACTCGGGTTCTCCTTACAGGGGGAGCATTAACAATTCAGGCCCTCCCCTTTGGACTGTCCTCAGCACCTTGGGTTTATCACCAAGTGCCTGGCAGTGGTGGTGGTGGCCCTGAGACGCCAGGGCCACTATGTGTTCCCCTGCCTCGATGACTGACTTCTGTCAGCCCCATTGAGGGAACAACTAGAACGCTCTCCCTTTCGGCTACCCTGTCCCTCTTCATACAAGTGGGGATTATGGTCAACTACCCCAGGTCCCACCTTGCCCCTTCCCAGCATCTCCAGTTCATTGGGGCAGTGCTGGATACAACCCAGGGCATGGCTTTCCTCCCTCTGGACAGGGCAGAAACCTTACAGAGACAGACTTGTATAATAGCCTCCAGTAGGTGGGTTTTGGCCAGGTTGGTTCTCTGCCTCCTTGGCCTTATGGTAGCAGCCATCTACACTGTTCCTCTGGCCAGACTCCACATGGCGTACCTCTCAGTGGACACTCAGAGTTCAGTGGGACTAGAGGTCATATGACCTAGACCACAAGGTCATGGTCTCCAATTTGATGCAGCAGGATCTCCTATGGTGACAGGATCTCAGCAACTTGCAAGAGGAGTCCTTTTTCAATACCATCCTCCCCATCCAGTCCCTGACTACAGATGCATCAGGGACAGGCTGCAGGGCTTATTTGGAGACCCACAGGACTCAGGGGATGTGGTCCCAGTCGGGGTTCTCCGTACACATAAACCTATTGGAGATGAGGGCAGTGCTGTATGCCCTCCAAGCCATTCAGCACTTGCTTTGCCAGGGCCCACTATTAGTCCAGTCGGTCAATATTTGTGTAGTCTGATACTTCAAAAAACAAGGGGGCACTCGCTCATATCCCCTCTGTAGGCAGGTGATGCTGGTGTGGAATTGGGCAGTTCTGCATCAAATACACTTCACAGAGGTTCATATTCTGGGCGTGCAGAACGTCCTAGTGGACAGTATCAGCCGCACCAGAGTGGGAGCCCAAGCAAGTGGTGGTCGATCACATTTTCGACCTATGGGGACGTCCAGACCTAGATCTGTTCGCCTCTCCATACAATGCAAAATTACCCAGGTTTTGCTCGCTTGCTCCCAGGCATGGTGTTTTCTGGCAAGACATGCTATCTCTCTGCTGGACAGGGAGGTTTTCGTATGCCTTCCTTCCCTTTCCAGTTCTGCAGAGGGTACTGCTCAAGCTCCAGGCGGAAGGGACTTGCATGATCCTGATCACCCCATATTGACTCCGTCCGGTGTGGTTTTCGCTCCTTCAGCAGCTTACAGCAGAGCTTCCTGTTCCCCTGCCTTTCTGCCACGATCTTCTGACTCAGGAGAGGGGCACGCTGCTCCATCCAGGGCTGAAGTCCCTTCATCTTCACGTGTGGTGCCTCATGACATAGCTGCTTCACGCTTCAGAGTTTCCTCCAGAGTAGCTCAGGTCCTTGTAGAGGCCAGAAGCCTTCAATGAGGACTACATACGCCATGAAGTGGAAGCGTTTCTCCATTTGGGCCACCTCGAAGGGTTGGGACCCCTTTTCATGCCCTGTTCCTTATTTCATGGAGTATCTACTACACCTCTCTGACTTGGGCGTAATTTACTCTTCGCTGAAGGTTCACCTATCTGCTATTTCTGCCTACCACACCTTAGTAAAGGGCAAAGCTGTGGCTCAACTAGAGGTTTCCAAAACCTTCCTAAAAGGGATCCTCCACCTGAAACCACCGGTGCACAGTCCCACGCTGCCATGGGATCTGAATTTTATTTTGGAGAAACTGACCTTGCCTCCCTTTGAACTGGCTAATAGTTGTGATATGCGTTATTTATCATGGAAAGCACTCTTTCTAGTTGCTGTTACTTCTGCTCAAAGGACTTCAGAGTTTCAGGCCCTGATGTGTAAGGAGCCTGATTTGATTTTTTTATAGAGACTGTGGTCTCTGCATACCAATCCTCAGTTTTTACCAAAAGTGATTTCTGAGTTCACGTTGAGCCAGTCTATTCAAATTCCAGTATACTTATAGTAAAGAGATGTGCAAGAACAAGGGGGCACAATTTGAAGATAGAAGGGGGATGGCTCAGAGGTAGTGTGAGGAAGTATTTTTTCACTGAGAGGGTTGTGGATGCATGGAACAGCCTCCCTGAAGAGGTCATGGGGTCAAGAACAGTGGGGGACTTCAAGAATGCATGGGACAGGCATAGGGCAGTCCTAGTGGGGGGGGTAGGAGGAATTAAGCTGTTGGTTAACTAGGATGTGCAGCTTATCTGTTAGGTAGGAAAATGGGCAGACTAGGTGGGCCAAGCGATCCTTATCTGCCGTCAAATTCTATGTTTCTATACTACCTTGAGCATTCCAGTCAGGGAGAGGCTTTCAAACAACATGAAGTTTTGCTGTATTCTGACTTACTGCATTTAGCCCCAGCACTTGAACTGCTCCGGAGAGGATAGAGTTAAATTCTATGCAGAGCATAGAACGTTGAGCTCGAGCTTGGTTCAAACCTCTGTCTGCACTTTAAAGTGTAACTGTCAGATTCTTTACTCCGCTTAACTGAACAGTCGCTCTGGAGATTTCTCCTCTGCTCACAGTTCATCAGTCTGTTAAAGTCGTCGGTTTTACCGATCCTTTCGTTTATATTTCAGTTCAGATCTGTCTGCGGTACAGTAAGTACTTAGGTAATGGACTAGCCATGGGATCCTTGTGGAAATGGTAAAAATATAACTTTTAACCGGTTCGGCTGAACCGGTTATCTTGTGTGTTATTCTTTTGATTTTTTTCTTCAGGTTTAGTGTGTGCTTACTGGTCCTTATCATAAAAAAAAAAAAAAAAGTGTTTCTTGAGTTTTTTTCAAATACCCGTAACACGGTTAGAAACCGATAGGTGGGTCTTACCTGGATTTTGCCGACTAAAGGGTAAGTTTTTGAAGTATAGGATGGCTATGTCTGAGAAACCCAAAAGAAAAACCAGGCAAACTGGGTTTCAACACAGCAGTGTCTGTGGGGAAGTCTTTGCTAAGGCTGATCCCCACACCACTTGTGTTTATTGTCTAGGGTTTGACCACCTTGATTCAGACTGCCAAATATGCAAAAAATTTCCCTAAATCCACCCTAGACAAGGGATTGGGCAGGCTTAGGGATAAGGAGGCCGAGAAGTCTGCTGATCCGGATGTCCAGCCCGGTTGGGTTTCAGCCGAACCAGAAGGAGTGCCCTCTGACCAGGGCGATACTTCTTCGGGCAAAAGGAGAGCCAATTCCGAGGGATCGGTTCTGTCGAAAAAGAAAAGACAAATTGGCCAGTTCAGATCGATTCGCATGTTCAGACCATTGAGGAGATTGCCCGAGCGATTAGGATTGTTGAGTCGTTTCGTGCGGTTCCGGACGAACCGGCGCCTTCTGGCAGGCGTTCGGTCCGGTTGATTCCTCTGGTTCAGGATTATGCCCCTGAAGATTATTATGAACCAGATTTGGAGGGGGACGATGATGAGGATGATGAGGAGGATGGAGGAGGAGGATGGAGGAGGAGGATGGAAGGTCTGGATGAGCCCATTGAACCGGACTTCTCCCCAGACAGGCCATCTGGTGTTTCCCCTCCCAAGCTTTCTGAGTCCCCTTCCCACTTTGTTTTACAGGAAAGTGGCAGAAACCCTCCAGCTTCTTTTGGAAGAAGCTGTGGAGGAACAAGAGGAGCCTGATTACGTTGAAATGATGGACATCCCAGAGTCCAAGAGGTTGTCTATTCCCCTTCATAAGTCCTTTGGGAAACAGACACAAAAATTGTTGAAAACTCCTTATTCTTTACCTCCTGTTGACAGAAGGATGGACAAGAGGTACATGTTGTCAGGCTTGGGTACGGAGTACTTGTACCAGCAATGCAGCATTTTTGGGCCGTGCAGGCTGCAGCCTGTGATAAGGCTAACATACCCTTGGCATCACACCCCCCCGGATAAAGACTCCAAGAAGCTGGATGCCATGGCAAAGAAACAGTACATGGCATCCTCCTTGGGACTCAGGCAGGCTAATTACATGGCCTATACAGCCAGGTACCAGAAGTCCAGATGGGACACTGTACTGGCACTGGCCAAGCAGGCCTCCCCCAGCTGGCCAGAGAGCTGGAGGAGGTGGCTGCTGATGGGATTGAGGCATCAAAAATCCAATTTCATGCTGCTGTGGACTCCAGTGATGTGTCATCACGAGCCATGGCTACATCTGTGGCTCTTCGGAGAATGGTTTGGCTCAGAAGTACTAGCCTTTCACAGGACACCCAAGCTAAGGGCATGAATTTCCCTGTGGTTGGTGATTCTTTGTTTGGGGAGCAGAGAATTACATGAAAAAGATGGATGAATGTAGGACCACCTTCAGGAGTGCACAAGCCAAGGAAAGGCAGGCAACTCCTCAAAGGCAGCAAGCTAGGGGCAGGGGCAGGCCTTTTCATAGACCTTTTTACCAAGCACAGGACTCCTCTCCCTTTTCTCAGAGGGGGTTCTTCAGAGGGAGAGGCAGAAGGGGGGGAATGAGCAGGGCTGCATCCACTCCTCAGCCTAAGGCTCCTGCCAAACAGACACCCTGATGTGTCGGTCCGGGTCGACTACCCAATTCCTGTAGGAGGCAGGCTGGCTTATTGCTTCCAGGACTGGAAGTCTGTTACCTCAGACAAGTGGGTCCTGGAGGTAGTAAGCCAGGGACTGGTTCTCTGCTTCAAAAAGTTCCCAAATCTAAGAGCCAGATCCTTTCCACCTGCGAACATCTCCAAAACCATTGCCCTAGAGGCAGAGGTTTAATCTCTGCTGGCATTAAGGGCCATAGAGAGAGTTCCTACAATACACCGGGGCAAAGGTCTGTACTCCAGGTACTTCCTTACCCCGAAAAAGACAGGGGAGTGGCGACCCATCCTAGACTTGAGATACTTGAACAAACCTCTTTTAAAGCCAAAATTCAAAATGGTGACTCTGGGAATAATCCTTCTCTCTCTAAGGCCAGGGGACTGGCTAGCCTCCCTGGACCTAAAAGATGCCTACTTTCACATTCCCTTCAGGTGCTCCCACAGAAAGTACCCCAGGTTCGAATTGCCTTCAGGCCATTATCAATTCAAAGCAATGCCCTTCGGCCTAACATCAGCTCCAAGGGTGTTTACAAAATGCCTAGCAGTAGTAGTGGCCTTTTTGAGGAGAAGAAATATCTCCATGTTCCCATACCTGGACGACTGGCTCATTGTGGGTCAGTCTCCAGACCAAGTCAAGTCAGATCTGCAGGTGACCCAGCAAGTGCTTACTTCTCTAGGATTTCTACTTAATCTTCCCAAGTCAGTTCTCGAGCCAGTACAGCTTCTGACTTTCATAGGGGTAGAGCTGGATACTGTCAAAGCAAGAGCCTTTCTTCCTCTGGAAAGAGTAAGGGCCATCATAGAGCTGGTTTCCTCCTTCCACCGTCTGGTTTCTCAGCCAGCAAGGCACTTCCTTCAGCCTCTGGGCCACATGGCAGCTTCAACTGCAGTGGTCCAAGGGGCCAGATTTCCGATGAGACATTCAGTTTCATCTCAGGTCTTTTTGGTCTCAGAAAAAAGATTCTCTAGCCAAACTTGTTCCAGTAACTCAGACCCTGATCCAGGCCCTTCAATGGTGGCAGGATCAGGACAACCTCAGGCAAGGAGTCCATTCATCACTCAGTCTCATTCTGTGGTTCTAACCACAGATGCTTCTCTCCTGGGGTGGGGAGCCCACCTGGGGGGGACTCACAGCCCAGGGAGTGTGGTCCACTCAGGAGTCTCTTCTCCAGATAAACCTTCTGGAACTCGGGGCAGTTTATCTGGCCCTGCGAGCCTTCTCTCAGTCGGTACAGAACAAGGTGGTTCAGGTCAGGACTGACACCACCACCACCACCACCATGTGGTATATCAACAAGCAGGGAGGCACTCTGTCTATGGCCTTGTGCACGGAAGCCATGACGTTATGGTCCCTGGCTTATTCTCTACAGACCTCTCTGGTAGAAGTCCACCTTCCAGGAAAGGACAATGTGCTGGCAGATGCATTGAGCAGGATTTTCCAGGGCCATCACTAATGGTCCCTGGATCCCTTAGTGTTGAGAGTGATTTTTTTTCAAGGTGGGGCACTCCAGAGATAGATCTCTTTGCATCCCCAGATAGTTACCAACTTCCTCTTTTTTGTTGCAGACCCCCAGTCTTGGGCTCAGTCCCTCTAGATGCCCTGATTCTAAATTCGGGGAGATTTCTATATGCCTTCCCTCCTTTTCCTCCATTGTTCAAGGTCCTGGTCAAGATAAGGTCACAATCCTGCAAAGTGATCCTGATTGCTCCTGATTGGACCAGGCAGACTTGTTACCCCCTGTTGCTGTCCCTAACAGTCCATCTTCCCCTGTTTCTTCCCAGGAATCGCAATCTGCTAACCTCCTTTCAGGGGAAGATTTGGTATCCCAACCTTTGGTCTCTCAATCTCAAGGCATGGCTCTTGAAGAGTTAGAGTATGCAAATTTGCATCTGTCTCAAGTGGTTCTGGACATTCTCAAAGCCTCTCGAAAACCTGCCACCAGAAAAAAACTTATAACTCCAAATGGAAGAGCTTTAGTATTTGGTATTCCAAGAAGCACATATCCCCAGACGCTGCTGAATTGTCTACAGTTCTGGATTACATGGTTCATCTTAATGGACTAAGCCTTAGACCAGCTACCCTCAGTGTACACTTATCAGCTGTTTCTGCTTTTCTGTCAGTGGGAAAGCCCTCCTCACTGGCATCCCATCCTGTTTTCTGTAAATTTTTCAAGGGGTTGCTTCATACCAATCCCCCCCCTTTAGGGATCCTCGCCTGCTTGGGACCTTAATGTTTGCATTGCTCAGCTTATGCAACCCCGAGCCCTTGACTTCAGCAGAGCTCAACTTTACTTGGAAAACTGTGTTTCAGTAGCTATTACCTCTGCCAGACATAGCAGTGAATTACAAGCCCTGTCAGTGGAGCCTGTTTTTATTTCGTTCCATTCCATAGAGATAAGGTGGTCCTTAGAACCAGTAAGAGGCTTTTGCCTAAAGTGGTTTCAGATTTTCTTCTGAACTAATCCATGTCTCTCCCTGTGTTCTTCACTGACCATTCTTCTTCAGGAGAGAGATAAGATTACACAGTTTAGATGTTAAAAGGGCCCTTAGCTACTACATTGAGTGTACTAAGGCACACAGGTTTGATTCCCTCCAGTTGTCCCTCACTTATGGGGAAGTGGGAAGGGCAAACTTGTCACTAAGAGAACTATTGCTAGGTGAATTGTTTCTTGTATCCAGTTCTGCTATGAAAAGCTGGGTAAAATACCACCCTCAGGCCTGAGGGCTCATTCGACTAGAGGTGCAGCTGCTTCCCTGGCTGCTGCCAGGGATATTCCTTTGCTAGAGATTTGTAAAGCAGCCACCTGGAAAACGGTCCATACATTCACCAAGCATTACTCTCTGGATATCCAGGCTAGGAGTGATGCTCTGTTTGGTACAGCAGTACTGCAGCGCCTATTACCAAAGTAGGTTCGATTCCGTCCTCCATGGAGGTACTGCTTGGTAGTTTGCAATAAGTCAGAATACAGCAAGACTTCATGTTGTTTGAAGAAAAAATTACTCACCTTAATAATTGTGTTTCTTCTAATGGAGTCTTGCTGTATTCTGACCTCCTCCCTGCCTCCCTCTCAGAACCTGTTTTTTGGGAAGTGGGCTGATAGGTGAAGTGTTGCACCTCCGGGGTGCATTTGAGCACTCCTTCTTTTTAGAGAAGAGGAGGAGTGGGTTATGTTTGGTTATTTTAATAGTCATAAGTGTTCACTACCTGGTTTTTTATTTTGGATTTCTCGACTTGAGTCTTTTGGCAGATCCAAAATATTTGGTTGCTATTTGGCCAGTAAACATTTTTACAATTTCCACATAGTGGGTTTAGTTAGTATTGGCTCGTAAGAAGCTGACGGTTACACTTTGAAGTGCAGCAGGCAGAGGTTTGAACCAAGCTAGAGCTCAACGTTCTATGCTGTGCATAGAATTTAACACTATCCTCTCCAGAGCAGTTCAAGTGCTGGGGCTAACTGCAATAAGTCAATACAGGAAGACTCCATTAGAAGAAGCACAATTACTAAGGTGAGTAATGTTTTCAATCTGCATACCTTAGATGTTGACAGAATCTTGCGTTATTGTACTAACCAAACCAAATCTGTCCGGAAAATGGACCAGCTTTTTGTTTCTTTTGCATCCAAGAGAGAGGGTGCAGCAGTTTCCAAATGGTGTCTCTCTTAAGTGGTTGGCAAACTGTGTTGTTTTTTTTGTTACCAGAAGTATGGTAAAACACTCCTGGGGGATGTTAAGGGGCATTCTACCAGAGGCATGGCTGCTTCTACTGCCCTTTTTCAGGAATGTTTCAGCCAGTGACATGTGTTGTGGCTACTTAGAGCTCTGTCCACACTTTCACCAAGCACTACAAACCGGACATTGCCTCTAGGCGCCAGGCTGGCTTTGGTCTAGATGTCCTCAAAGACTTTATGTCCTAAACTGTCTGCCTTTCTGCAGAACTTGCTGCCCCTGTGTTTCAGTTCCTTCTGATTCACACTGCTTGGGACTCAGTCCTCAAGTTATTACCTACTGCAAGAGCCCTCTCAAAGTAAGATAGTACCAGTCCCCCGTCAGGCGCTGGTAATGTTTCTGTGTGGTCCTGACATAAGGGGTGCAGTCCTCGAGGTTATTACCTACTGCAAGAGCCCTCTCAAAGTAAGATAGTACTAGTCCCCCGTCAGACGCTGATAACGTTTCTGTGTGGTCCTGACATAAGGGGGTGCAGTCCTCGAGGTTATTACCTACTGCAAGAGCCTCTCTCGAAGATAAGTTCATATGTAACTGTACTTTCTCTTCAGCTTGCTCAGACTCAGGAGCACTTGTGAGTGACACACAAACCTAATCTGAGGTTTCCACCCCAACAGAGAAAAGAGAAACTCATTTCGAAGATTCATTGGCTCAGGATTCAGAGTAAGATCAGCTCACTGATGCCTCCAGATTCTGGGTTTGATGGCAGTCCTAATAGAAATGAATCCCTGGTCCATACTGAATGAGACCTTTCATAGTCCATCTTCTGTCTCCTCTGTCCCCAGTAGCAGGGCAGTACCATGTTCTAGTGAATTCTGCAGTTGATTAGCTGGTCATTGAAATAGCAAAAGGACATGCAGAACCTCATGAAAGGCCTACCCATGATTCTCTCATTGGAGAGGGTTCTGACAATTTACTCCAGCCTGACTGGCTGGGGAGCTCATATATCATATTTCAGTACAGAGTATATGGGCTCCAGATGAATGGAATCTTAAAATGAGTTGGATATGAGACATTTTTCTAGTTCTCTTCCCAGATCAGATGATCTCCATCACTGAAAGTTCATGCAGACATTGCAGTCAGTCGCCTACCTAAACCAGTAAGGTGGCTCAAGAAGTGAGATAATGCTGAAAGAGGCATGTAGTATCTTACATTGGGCTGAGTTTAATTTGGAATCTCTGTTCGTAATAGACATTGTAATTCACTTAGCAGTGCTGCTGTCTCAAACTGATCCTATGACCATCTGCGGTAATGGCAACTGAACAAGCAAATGCTTTGGCATCGGTCATGTTCAGAAAGTCAAACATAAATCTCTTATGTCTAGAAAGAATACCCCTGTTCTGAGATTTTTCATCTGTTACAGGTGTATGAAAGCAGAGGCTTTGGATGCGCTGCCTCGTCCATGGAACTTTGAAAGAGTTTACCTCTTCCCTCCAATTCCTTTAATCACAGCAGTGTTTTTCTCTGTACTTGTCAGTCTGGTGGTCCAGGAACCACTTAATAGTCTCTCTAATGGTATTGCTGTGTCCAGCCTGTGTATCACACCATGTTGTCAATGGAAATTAGTTGCAACATGGGTTATTATGCGCCCTGACCGGGAGCATACTTGTACAGCAATAGCTTTAAGAGCCACGCCTGAAACATGAAAAGGTGAGAATGTGTTTCAGTTGCTTCTCCTAGATAGTCTTCATACAGGTGACCCAGGGGTAAGCAGCACATCCGAGGAGCTCCTCATCAGACCACCTGCTAAAACCGGATTTTTTTTTTTTTTTTTAAACGCTTCTTTATTGAGCAATCAGGACAAAAATACAGCCATCACTGAACTGATATCACATAGTACTTCTCAGATATGAAACATGCACAACTGTAGTATCCTATATAAGATATGGTGCATGGTAAATGAAGTTATTTCTTCTGTAAGTAAATCTGGTGATAACAGGTCACCAAAACTAACATATTAATAACTGGTGGTCACAAAACTGTCCCTTTGATCAGATTTTGCAGTTAAAAAGAAGACTCGTTGGCAATTAATGTCCATAGTCGATAAAACCGCATCAACAGCCATAGTATAGAGTTTATATTTCCTACTTGTTAATGTTGCATCTCCATCCAGACCTATACCAGGCTTGAAGAAGTATGGATATGACCACACCGATCCTCAAGAAACTGAGTGCAGATCTTCATCCAGCTTTGTTAGATCCCATCAGGTCCACCAATTGTGCATGCTTCCAACCTGTGCTGCACAATAAAAGTTATCCTTTCTAGCAGTTGTATCTTGTTCATTATGTCAACCCATTCTGCCAACATAGAAACATAGAAGATGACAGCAGATAAGGACCACAAGGCCCATCCAGTCTGCCCACTTTTTCTGCTTTATGAATGTGCCATATGCCTTTACTCTGTCAATGGCCTATCTATTCATACTCATCGGTATTGCTCCCTTATGCTGATCCCATGCCTGTTTGAAGCCCTGCACTGTATTCATATCCACCACTTGCTGAGGTAGTCTGCTCCATGCATCCACCACCCTTTCTGTGAAAAAGAGCTTCCTCACTTTACCCCTTAATCGGCCTACCTCTAATCTCATACTGTGTCTTCTTATCCTGCTATTTTCTTAAATTGAAACATATTAGACTCTTTTACCTTGTTAATGCCCTAAAGATGTTTGAATGTTTCGATCATATCACCTCTCTCCCTCCTTTGCTGTAGGGTATGCATATTGAGCTCCGTTAATTTGTCCTTATGTTTTCTGATGCAGTCCCTGCACCATTTTGGTTGCCCTTCTCTGGACTGCCTCCATTTTGTTAATGTCCTTGTGCAGGTGCGGCCTCCAGTACTGCATGCAGTACTCCAGATGGGGTCTAACCAATGTCTTGTAAAGAGGGATTATTGCCTCCCTCTTACGACTTGTGATACCCCTACTAATACACGCCAACATCCCTCTATCCTTACCTACTGCTTTAGAGGTCTGCTTGGATGATTTCAGGTCATCTGTGATCATGATGCCGAAGTCTCTTTCTTCCCCTGTGATTGCCAGCAACTCCCCTCCCAACCTATAGGTGGCTTCAGGGTTTCTCTTCCCTGTGTGCATGATCTTGCACTTCCTTGCGTTAAATCCTAGTTGCCACTCTTGCGACCATTTTGCCAGTTTATCCAGATCTCTTCTCATTCTGCCCACCCCATCTGGATCATTTACTTTGTTGCAGATCTTGGTGTCATCTGCAGACAAACAAACCTTACCCTCCAGTCCATCTGTAATGTCACTGATGAAGGTATTGAAGAGGACTGGCCCCAGGACTGATCCCTGCGGTACCCCACTTGTGACTTGCATCTCTTCTGACTGTATACTGTTTACCACCGCTCTGTTTTCTGCCCGCCAACCAGTTTGCCACCCTGACTGTATACTGTTTACCACCGCTCTGTTTTCTGCCCGCCAACCAGTTTGCCACCCAGTTGACCAACTTCTGACTCACCCTGAGCCAGCCCAGCTTATTAATCAATCTGCCAAGGTTGGAGTGTTGGACTGCAGCCACTTGTTATTGCTTTCACTGCTACCACACTGAGTTTTCCCCATAAGTAAATACCCTCACTTCACATCAGTGATGTAGGTTTCATACCTAATAAGAGGTGCTCGCTGCCCAAGGGCTCCAGAATATTCAAAATATATGATCTTTTTTGCCGCATCTGGTCCCAGAAGCTATGCAGCTTTGGGCACAACCAGAAAATATGGACCTGTGAGGCCCTACTCTCCCCACACTGTTTCCAGCAACCTGTGGGGATGCTGGTGTCCCAGCTGGACTGAGTAAGAGGTGCCAGAAAATATCTAACTCAATTTCCATACGTATTCTTCCCATGTTTGTCAGATAATTTCCCTTATTTTTCCTACTGCTCATCTTGTAATACTATTGCAAGCTCCTCTTCCCATCTTATTTTAATATAATTTGATGAATGCCCCTGGTCTTTGACATAGTTGGGGTAGAGTAGGGCGATTTGCTGTAAAAGCTGGGACATGGGTTAAGTTGGAAAGCTCCTTTGCTATGCACCTAATTAATTTATGTGGTCTCAGCTAGAAATAGGGAAGTCTGACTGTAGGGACCACCCAAATTCCTGAAGATAGTCTTTAAAGGTTCTAACTGGGCAGACTAGATGGGCCAAGCGGTCCTTATCTGCCATCAAAGTCTATGTTTCTATGTTTCTGTAACTGTCCCCTCCTGGAGTTGTCCCACTGGATGGAGACTCTTTTGCATCTGCCTTTTAAACCACTGATCTGTGGTAGAGGAAGTAAATACATTTTGCCATGCCAACCACTGATGTTGCTACGGCCTCTCCTTAGTAGGGCACCTGGTCATACCCCAGTAACACCGTGAAAATCCCTGTAAGGGTGTCCTGGGGGAAGTGCTATGCAATCATGCTCTTTGGCTCTATGGCTAAAATTAAAGCCTCATCGGCCTGCTTACATGTCACCAGCGCAGATGGATCCTCACTACCCATAGTGAGCTCCACCAAATATCTGGGGGTAACACTTGACCCCCAACTTGACATGAGTAATCATATCCTTAACATAAGCAGCGCGGAAAACTGCAAAATGGGTCTGGCCTATAGGATGAAGTATAACCACGGCCAGGCTTGCCCTATGAAGGGTGTGCTCCTTCCCTCCCTCAGGTATGGGCTGCACCCTATTTGCTCGCTCCAAAGACACATCTCACCCGGTGGTACACTGCTTACAATAACATTTGTCGTTTTGCTTTGGCTGTCCCCCCGACTCACCCACCATTGTGAGCTATATGAGAAACTCTGCTGGCTCTCACCAGCTAGATACCCTGATTTTGGTTTGGGATGCCTGTCTGGGAAAGTGATCAGAACTAGCACCCCCACAGGGGCTGGCCCGGCTTTTGCCTAAACTGAATCCCACCCCCTACCAACTTAGGTCTCTCACATCAGGGATGCTCAAAGTCCCTCTTACCCAGTCCCTCATGGGGATCGGACTTTGCCATAAGTGCTCCAGACTCTGGAATTCGCTGCCTGTGGATATCCAAGCTGCCCTCCTATCTGAGTTTTCAAATTCCGTGGGGTTTCTAAACTAGTATCAAAGTGTGACTGCCCCAAACCTCCCTAGAGTAAAGTGTCAAATTGTTTTGTCTGAACCTCCCAGGGTGTCTCCATTGAATTCCTGGAGATATTTTCCCCACTGTATCAATGACTTCTGACTACTCCTGCCTAAAAAGTCTTGGGCATTTTCACACCCATTATTGCTCCACGGTCATAGGCTAACCATGACATATTGCACCTTGGTCACTTGGTAGAAACTTGTACTACTAAGCGCTTCTGTTTCTGTCTAACATGTGCATATTTAGAAAAATGTGATGAGCTGTATATACCTGTCCTCGATCCAACTAGCCTAGGGGGTGTATGGAACAATGTTATAAGTTTTATTATGACCAATCCAGTCCTTGAGCTGTGCTCCACTCCTCTGTATGATGACCTGTATATATCTGTCAGTTGAACTAGCTAGTCTAGAGTGTATAATCTGAAATGTGCTTACTACTGTATGTTTTCCCTAGCGTCAAATGATGTATTTCCCACATGTTTGTTTACTGTGACAAAAAACTACTCTCTTTGCCATGTCTCTTTGACTGTTGTTCCTCATGTTGTATTCTCCCGGGTCGTTCCTGAAAATAGGCATAATACTTGTCTAGTGTACTTACCCGGTAAACAAAAGCTAAATAAATAAATTAGGGGAGAAGAGTAAGGCCTGCAGTGGTATGGGGAAATCTTCCATGGTATCAATAGCTTTCCAATGTGGGACATAATTTTCGTTACCCCAAAGTAATGCCACCCACACTTGGGCTGCCACCCAGTAACCAAGCAAAAGAGGTAGTCTCCCCCCCATCCACCTCCACTTCTTAGGGAGATACAGGGTGGACTGTCAAACTCTGGCACGGTTCCTTTGCCATATATAGGACGTGATTTGCCTTTGCCAAAATGTTAAATCTTTCAACGGGACAGAGCAGTGAACACATTGAAAGAGATATAAATATCTTGGGAATACCTGCACTCCGACCTCCTGATACCTTGTATCCTCATACTACACCCTCTTCCCCTCTTTGTCCCTCTCTTTTCCCCTTTGTCCATACTCCCCCCCACCTTTCCTACCTCCTCTTGTCAGCTACTCACCTCCCCTATTCCCTTCCCCCACTTAGCTCTTACTCTCCACTTGTGCTCTCCTTGCAGTCGTCGTCCCCCGTCCTTTATCTCCCAGGTCCTGTATTGCACACTTGGACATACCCGTTGCCTCTCTCAGACAATACTTCCTTTAATGCACTGCCTCTAAGACTGTGTATCTTTTATATATGCATTTCTCTATATGCTGTACAAGATGGTGTTTTTTTACTTTGCTTATATCCTCAGTAGTTTTTCGACAACTGTATGTATTTTAAGTACATAATTGCCCTTCTAATTTATGCAGTTATCAGTGTTGATGATTCCTCATTGTGCCTTTTCCCTGGGTCGCACATGGAGACGAGCCTCGGCTCAGTGTGCCTTTCCCAGTTACCAACTTTAAATAAATAAATTTTGACTGATTGCACTCTAGAATAAAATGGTAAAAGGAGGAGAGCCCTCCTCTTGATGTCCGCTGTCAGCGAGGTCACTAGGGGGTGGGTGGTACTTGTCGACAAATAAATTTGGAACAGGTGCCCTAATTAATTCCAAGATATTTGAGAATAGGGAGGTCTCACTTCATAGGGAAATGCTACTTAATTTTGGGGAGACCTTAAGAGAAAACACTAAAACATCTGTGCGTAGATATGTTGTTCATCCCTACTCCCTGGCATGTCCTTTCCCCTTTAAATTCACCGGAAAGTCTTGAAGCTGACTTCGCCCACCCACTCGAGTGATAAATACTTCGGTTCCACCCCATGACGCCAGATCTTCCTTTCCACTGGAAGATTCAGGTTCCCTCGTGCTACTTCTGCAGTTCGTAGGTCCTGGATTCTCAATGACGGTTTTCACCGCAATCACTTTCTTTAAAACTCAGCAGAGTTTACGATTCCGATCCAAGCGCATCGGACATGGAGGACAAGTCATCCCCCAGATTTCGCCGGTGTCCTTGCGGACAGAAAATGTTGCGCACCAATCCCTACCTCTCTTGTGTCTATTGCGTGGGTGTCGTGCATGACACCACTTCTTGCACTGTTTGTCTGGTCTTCCATCCCAACATCCTGGACGACCACGAGGCACGCTTAAAACTAGGGAGACCGGAGCTTCGCAACCCACTGGTGAAATCGAAGGAGGCCAGGTGGGCGGTATCCACCGAGCAGCTCAACCAGATGGTGGCTTCCGAAGAGGAAGTTGCTCAAGCTTCAGCCAGCTGAAGTTTTTTCGTGCCGCTTAACCTGGGTTCCACCTTCACTGGGTCCTTTCAGGAGCTGTGCCAGTCTCTCCCCACCAGGGGTGAGGCACCCTCTGGCTCGCATTCCTCCCGCCCTAAGAAAAGGGACAAGACCCTAAATCATCTTCTGCCCGAAGAAGACATTCCTGGGACTGAGAGTGGTCCGATTCCCAGGATCTTGCGGGCTCAACCTTGGTAGAGATCGCTTCCTCGGTCGCCAGCTTCTCGGACCTTCCGTCAGGCCAAGGCACTGAGGCCGAGGACACAGCTGAGCCAGCCGAGATTTCTCTCAACCCGATCGAGCCATTGTCACCGACTCCTTGGAAAGGACACCTATCCCTTCCTTCCCTGACGAGGAGACCCAGCCCTCGGGTTTCCCAATCGAGGGAATGGTGCCGGAACCTCGGTTCTCACCGACTCCGGCTTCTCCCGATCGAACCAGCCGACCTCGTCGGTCTTGATCGAGGACCAGGACCCCTTCGGTTGAAAAACCAAAGAAAGATCACAAGCACTCTAGAAAGAGGTGGCACCACCGATCCTCATCCTCCTCGGATGAGGAGAGACTTCGGAAACTCCATCAACGATATGAGGATCTCAAGTGGCAACAGCTGATTCTGACCTGTCAGAATCCGGCTCCACCGGCCCCACCGGCCATTAGTTGGCCTCAGCCTCTTAGGCCAATGCAGACCCCTCCGGAACCAAAGAATCCGGTTCCTCCACCCGTAGGGCTGGTACACATTCCAGCTCGGCCTGTTTCGGTCTCCCCACCGATTTTGGTGGAACCACCACCTAAGCAGCCTCAGGGTGGGGCTCCCTCAAAAGAGGATAGGACAGACACCAGCCTTCCCCGTTGTCTGTCCATTATGGTGGTCCCCGATCACCCTCTGTGTATCGAGGGAGACATAGGTGGGAGACCCTTATATCCTGATTCTTCGGACTCTGATGCCACTGGTCTGCACTCTCATCCGGGCGATGACAAGTCATCAGTGGCAGGCTTGTAGGAAAGTCCTTCCTCCTTTCAGGGCATCCTCCGCCTCATTTCAGAATCGACCGGAATGCCCTTGAAACCCATCCAAAAGAAGGCTGAGTACCCCTTCCCGGATATCCTCAAGAGGGGGGATACCCCGACGGAGGCCTTTCCAGTGGCCGAAGCCATTGTTGGCCCGGCCCTTGAGCTATGGCAACGCCCTGCCTCTTGCCCAGCTCCATCTGCCTGCATGGCCCACAAGTATACGGTACCCATGGGGTCCCTAGCAGGTTTCACAGAGCATCCCTCAGCTGAGAGCCTTGTGACTGCTTTTATGTTTAGACACATGGGTAGCTCAGCTGACACTGACCACCCTCTGGACAAGGAGTCCAAGTATATGGACCATTCTGCCCGGAAGGTTTATGCGGCTTCATCCTTGGGCCTTCGTCAGGCCAGCTCAGCTGTGATCATGGCACACTTCTTTCATACCCTTCGGGGGTCACTTGATGAAGTCCTCCCTCATCTCCCAGCAGACATGCAGACCACGGTTAAGCAGGTCCGTGACCAGGGCTGTGCTGTTGCCAAACAGCAGCTCCAGACGGCCCTGGACATAGGAGATTCCTGTGCCTGCTCCTTAGCAGCCATGGTGGCCATTCGCCACAGGGCCTGGCTGAGGTTATCCTCCTTCCTGGTGGATACTCAGTACAAGTTAGCTGACGTGCCCTTCCTCGGCACCGACCTCTTCGGTCCGGGAGTGGCAGGTCACCTCCAGCATATAGAGCAGTCCAGTGCCACCTTGGATGCTACCTCTGCAAAGGGTTCTTCGGGCAAGAACTAGCAGAAGCGCAAGAAGAAGCCCTTTTGGCACTCTTCCCCTGTGGTTAGGCAGCCCTCCTATCAAGGAGGTCAGCAGCAACAGCAGCAGCTGCAGGCTCAAGCTTGGTGCCCCAGGCCCAAGCAGGGTCCTCAACAGCCCCGTAAAGGAGGCCGAGGTGCCGGTCCAGGAGCCTCCTCCTCCTCCTCCTCCTCCTCCTCCGAGCCTGCTCAGTGATGGGTCAGGGGTTGCCACCGCTACACCCGTCACGCCAGCTCTGGTTCCTCCCGTGGGGGGCCAGCTCCTCCACTGTCTTTCCACCTGGTCTGGTATCACTTCGGACAGGTGGGTTCTGGAAGTGGTCGGCCAGGGACTGCCTCTAGCATTCGAGCAGTACCCTCCCAGCTGAACCCACACCCCTCGGCAAGAAAAGATCTCGGCTCGCACTCAGTCGGCCCTTCGGGACGACATTGCTCAGACGGGGGGGTTGGCACCCCATCCTAGATCTCCACGACCTGAATCAATATCTCAGGTCTCGCACCTTCCGGATGGTAACTCTGAACCAGATCATACTATCTCTGGAGCAAAACATGTGGTTCTGTTCACTGGATCTACAGGACGCATTCTTTCATGACCCAATCCGTCCGTCCCACCCGCGGTTCCTCCACTTCAGGGTCGAAGGGACCCTGTACGAGTTCTGAGCCATGCCGTTCGGCCTATCATCGGCCCTTTGGGTCTTCACCAAGTGCATTGTAGTGGTGGCAGCCCATCTTTGGCGTCAAGGAGTTTGGATATACCCCTATCTCGATGACTGGCTCCAGGCAGGTTCCTCCCCTTCAGGAGGAGGAGAGGTCCAGGGATCTGGCCCTCCGGACCTGCTCCCAGCTAGGCCTCCTGATCAACAAGGCCAAGTCGGAACTTATGCCCTCTCAGGTGATGGGCTTTATCGGAGCAGAGCTCGACTCTCGCCAAGCCAGAGCTCGGCTTCCTGCGGAGAGGGCAGAGGTTCTCTCCTCCTTTGCCCAATCATTTCTGGTTGGGCACTTGTGCCCTGCTCAGGACTTTCTGCGCCTTCTGGGCTACATGGCGGCGTGCACCTCAGTGGTCCGTTCGGCCAGGTGGCACATGTGCCCCTTCAATGGGAGCTGGCCGCCTAGTGGACTTAGCGCTATGGTCACTGCGACCAGCTGATCACTGTAACCCAGAAGATGTGGGATGCTCTGCAGTGGTGGACCGTCCCAGACCAGTTGCAGGAAGGGATCCGATTTGTCCGCCCTGAGCCGACGGTCGTCCTGACGACCGATGCCTCTCTCATGGGCTGGGGAGCCCACATGGGGGACAGCAGGGCCCACGGGTTCTGGACCCCCAAGGAGTCCCGATGCCACATTAACCTCTTGGAGCTCAGAGCATTCAGACTGGCCCTGTCCGCTTTCACTCCTCAGCTCCGGGGTCAGGTGGTTCAAGTCCAGACGAACAATACCATGACCATGTACTACCTCAACAAACAGGGTGGCACGCATTCCCATCTGCTATGCAAGGAGGCGCTCCGAATCTGAACCCTCATCAGTCGGTTGGAGGCAGGAGTTTCGAACCAACTAGCGGATGCTCTCAGCCACATAGGCCAGACATCCCACGAGTGGTCTCTCCATCCAGAGGTAGCTTACAATCTGTTCTCCCATTGGGGCAAACCATTGGTGGACCTGTTTGCCTCAAGGGAGAACACCAAGCTGAGACTGTACCATGCCCGCCCCCCTCAGCAGGGCGATGCCTTCTCGAGGCCATGGACCCCAGGCCTCCTCTACGCCTTCCCTCCATTTCCCTTAATCCACAAGGTGCTTCTCAAGGTGAGGAGGGACAGGGCAAAAGTGATTCAGGTAGCCCCAGGTTGGCTCCACCAGTTCTGGTATCCAGATCTCCTCAGCCTCAGCTGCAGGGCCCCGGAGCGGCTTTGTACACGCCCAGACCTGATATCATTGAATCAGAGGAAGGTATTCCATCTGGACCTTCAGTCCCTGCACCTCACAGCCTGGTACCTGAGCGGCTAGAGCTCCAGGCTGTGGGTCTTTCTGAGGATGTCTACACTGTGGTGGAGGCATCTCGTAAGGAATCGACTAGGAAATGTTATGCCTTCAAATGGAAAAGGTTTTCCATTTGGTGTCAGGGTAAGAGTCTGGACCCCTTATCCTGCTCTGTGGCTAACATTTTAGAATACCTTTGGTCTCTCTCGAAAGGGGGTCTACAGTCAACGACCCTTAGGGTGCACCTGGCAGCCATTTCTGCTTACCGGGCTCGGGACGGTCAGCCAACTTTGGCACAGGAGTCAGTGGTCGGGCACTTTTTCAAAGGCCTGGATCACATATCACCTCCGGTTCATGAACCTCCACCTCCATGGGCTCTCTTGCTGGTTTTGGCAAAGCTCACGGGCAAGCCATTTGAACCCATGCACAAGTGCGAGCTCTCACACTTGTCGTGGAAGACTGCCTTCTTGGTAGCTATCATGTCAGCCAGAAGGACAGGGGAACTCCAGGTGCTGTTGGTCAACTCCCCTTATCTGGTCTTTAACAGGGACAAAGTTGTCCTGCGCCCCCACCCGAAATTCCTTCCAACGGTGGTGTCAGAGTTTCACCTTAACCAGGTGTTGACTCTGCTGGTATACTACCCTAACTACACGTCGGACGCAGAGTACAGGCTCCATACTCTGGACCTGAGACGTGCTCTTTCCTATTATAAGGAAAGGACGGCAGAAATTCGGGGAGAGGTTCGCCAGCTGTTTGTCACCTACGCTGAAGCCGCTTCTGGCAGGCCTGCAGCTAAGCGTAAAATTGCGAGATGGATTACATTATGCATAGGTCTGTGCTATGAGTTGGCGGGCAAGGAGCCTCCCAGAGGGATAAGAGCTCATTCTACCCACCATACCGCTGCATCGGTGGCTGCTTCCAATGACATCCCTATCCAGGAAATCTGCCGGGCTTCTACCTGGAAGTCAGCAAACACCTTCATTGCCCACTACCGCATCGACCTTGAGTCAGGCCGGGATGCTGGTTTTGGGGCCTCTGTTCTCCAATCTCTGTTTCCTAAATAGCGGGTGTGCTCCTTACCTCCCACTTCCCAGAGAACTGCTTGGAGTCTGCCAGAGTGTGTGGATGAACAACATATCCACACTCCTAGAAGAACAGGTTACTCACCTGTAACAGTAGTTCTAGGAGTGGTATATGTTCATGCACACGCACCCACCTGACCCATACCTCTCAACTGTACCACATTACGAGGAACGTTCCTCATTTTACCTCACAAAAGCTCCCTGTTCCACATTGTAAGGACTTGTTCCACATTCAGTAGTAACATTTTAAAGCAAAAGTCTACAGTAAATGATGCAAATAATATATTCAATTAATAACAAACCTTCTGAACATAAATGCAAACCTTTTAACAGTGTTCTGAGCCTCCTAGGTAAATATTTGATTGAGTGTTCCACATTTAGCTCATTTGTTCCACATTTTGAGAGGCAGTGTTCCACATTTGGGGGGACAAAAGGTTGAGAGGTATGACCTGACCTCCCCGGCTTTAGGCGCACCGCCTTGCTTCCAGAGGGCTAAGATCTGGCGTCATGGGGCGGAGCCGAAGTATTTATCACCTGGGTGGGTGAGAGGAGCCAGCTTGAAGACTTTCCGGTGAATTTAAAGGGGAAATGGACATGCCAGAGATTGTGGATGAACAACATATACCACTCCTAGAACTACTGTTACAGGTGAGTAACCTGTTCTTTTAGTGGCATTAAGAGTGTATCCTGACTGTTTGTGGAATCTCTGAATTTTCTGCATAACAGCCTGGAATGAATTTTCAGGGTCAGCTGTTGTAAATATAGAAGCACATAATCCGTGTACAGGGTCATTTTATGCTCTATACCTCCCAGCTGAATTCCCTGGATTTGTAGTTTGAGACGAATACTGAGCCAGGGGTTCAATATACAGGGCAAACAATATCTGGGACGGGGGCGGTCCTGACAAGTACCCCTTCACAGGGGGAAGCTCTTAGAAATGTGGCAATTTGCCCTGACATATGCTGTGGGGTTCCTGTTGATGGCTGTATCAGATGAAAGATTCAGCAAAACCAAACCTGGTGAGGACCCCCTCTAAATATGTCCACGAGACTTTATCAGGACCTTGTTAATTAAGCAGTGGCCATGATTTGTTCCAAACTGCCATCTGAATTACATAAATTTAACTTAGAAAAACAGCCCTGTTCAGTTCTATGGAAGTGTGCTCCCACACTTTACAAATAATGACATCACAAAATGAAAGAGTGTGGGGCGGATCGAGGACTGAAGTGGTATCAGGAAGTGGAAGGGATCAGCCTGGCTGTGCTCCACAGAGCCAAAATACAATCCCTTCCCTTCTGAAATGGGCTACTATTAAAAAAATAAATAAATAAAAATATGGGCATCCTAGGACTTGTGCCCAGGTAAGGTTTACTGATGCTTCTTGGGCCAGGGACCTAGATAGTTGCTTTTTAAGCCTTGTTACTTCCCTGCTTATTTCCCAAGATGTGACGGAGGCAGTCAATACCTCATTCTGTTTTTCTATGCATGACGTAGGGCAAATTCAATTTTTTGCAGGTATTGGGTTACAAGGTTGGGTTCCCAGGTCCTCACCCACTTTACATAAGGTGGAGTAATATGCCTTAATGGCTTCTGAAATATTCTGGTATGGTATCTGACATCTGCCCTGTCTGAGGGTGAGACAGCTTGCTGACATGATCCCTAGCCCGCAGTACTCATAGGTGGTCTGCCAGTAGTTTTTAGGGCCCTAGGCCCACCATCATAATATCTTTGCTTTAAAAATAGGAGCTGTTGTTCTACCTTATAATCCAAAGTAGGTCCCAACTCCTGTTTAAGTTATGTTAGCCATTTTCCCGTATTTCCAACAAGTTTTATTTTCTGGAGGGTCTCAAGTTCCCTGATGCTCTTACTTTCGTGCCTCTGTTTCTTTTTCCTGGAGATCTCAATAAATTTACCCCTAAGTGTGACTTTATCCGTATCCCATAATCTGGGTAGGCAATTTTCCAGGGAATCATTAGTCTTGACTGCCTGCTGTATAAACCTCAGAATCAATGTTTGTACCTTGTCATCCTGGACGAGGGAGACATTTAAGTGCCCAAATTTATTTTGTTTAACCATACGCATTTGATTTTTACATAAATAGGGGTATGGTCAGAAAGGCTGTGGTCTACAATCCAACAGTCAGTAACTCCCCCCCCCCCCGGCTCCCTGTATACCAGAAAATAGTCTGTGAGGGATTATGATTAGGGGGGGATATGAATAAAAGGGCTAGTCTCTGCCCTGTCTGTGCAGGTGATGCCAGATGTCTAAGTAGCCTAATTCCTGGAGCAATTTACATACTTTTTTCCCATGTTGTGCTCCCTCTTCAGTTTCTAGGAAGTGGAATCCAGGTATGGGAGGAACATAAGGTTCAAGTCCCCTACACATATTGGAGTATCTTCTCTCCTCTCCTCTCCGTCAGGATTAAAAAGGAAAAAAAAATGTGAAACAACAAATAATTTGTTCGGAGCGGGGGGGGTCATATATGGATGGGTAACATAAGAAGGACCCCATTGTATCTCCCTTTACCTAATGCATATCTACCCTCTTCATCTCTTTTCTGGTCCACAAATTCAAAAGTGACCACATCAGGCATTAGCATCATGGCTCTCCTCCTCTACCAAGCTTTATAGGAGGAGGAGACCATGGTGTGGTACCCAGAGCATCTCAGTTTTTCATGGTCCACCTCAGGGAGGTGCGTTTTCTGAAGGAAAATAAATGCTGAAAAGGTCTGTAATAAACCCAAACTGCCTGACAACTGGGCAGACCTAGTCCCAGCAGTGGGAAACTGTGTGAATCTAAGGTTGGAGATCTAGAGTCCCAGATCTCTGTTCCCTTCCCTGGTACAGTTCAAAGATGGAATTTATTCCAGGGTTGGGATGGTTGAGGGAGATTGTCCTCTCACTGAGAGGCTCTCATTATGAGCCCATGAGTGGTGATATGTGCTCTCTAAAAGCGGAGTAAGACCATTCACAAACTGAGCCACAGACACCCTCATTGTTTTCTAAATGTCTGTATCATGCCCCTTCCCCCGCCAATCCATGAGGAGTAATGGGGGGGGAATATCTTCATAATATGTAGCTGCTGTGCATTGAACGTAACTGTTTTCGTTAAACAGGGGCTAGGTCTTTCATAATAACATTATGAGGCAAGAAAATGACACTTCCTGAAGGAGGGTGTTCTGGAGTAGAATGGTCTGATTTGTAAAAGACCAGTCTGTCAGTCAAAATGGCAATCTGATCAACCCAAATATTCCTCACCATCCACCCTCTTCCTGTGATGCCAGAGGCAAGCATATGGGGAGGTGGAGGCAGGTGTGGGCCTGGGTGGGGCTATCCTAGGGCAGCATAGCCTGTGGCAATAGTAAACACTAGTCATGGAGGAAAGTAGACACCGCCACAGCTACCAGTGTCGAGGCCACTCCACTGCACTTTGTGGAATCTGCTGTGCTTACCTGAGACTCCCCCAACTCCCGAAGTGCATAGCCCAGTTTAGAATAATTATAAAGAACACGAGAGTAAGAGAGAGAGAATGTCAGGTGACAGCTCAGGGGATCTCAACTACAGCTCAGACTTGAAATAGTAAATCTGAAATAAATACTGTTGTACGCTGTCAGTGGTGCTCAGTAGGACAAACGGGCCAAGTAGCAGCACCTTGTATTTAGTAGGCCCGCCCAAAGGACGTGCTTGCAGCAAGGCATGGAGAGGGCCAGAGAGGCCAGTTGCTTAGATGTCCTTAAAATATCATCCTTCACCTTATAACTGCCAAATTTCATTATTTTATGAAGTGCACTCTGGCGTGTGGGTCATTTTCGTCTGTGCTGCAGTGCTCTGTGCATGCTATCAGTATTGATTGCATAGTTGTCTGGAAGGCCTAAACCATGAGTCTGTAAAAGTCCGTCATAAGCCCAATTTCTGTACCTTCTGACATCCCATAGTCTCTCAAGTTGTCCCTATGAGACCAACTTTCTTAATTGAGACATTTGTCTTGCAAAACTGTGGCATGGTGTGTAGCAGGGTCTCTTCTTAGCTTCCCCAGCTGAATGGTGCCATCTTCTGTCTGGGTGACACGTTCCTCCACTGCTTCTATCTGGCTCTCTACTTTGCTGACTTTTTTGTGGAGTTTGCAAAATTCCTGTTTAGAGTCCTAGTGAGAATCTCTAATTTCTTTTAAAAGAATTTCAAAATGACTTCTTATCAACTTTTCCACCTCCCCGCCTGTTCCGTAGCCGCAGCGTCTGGTACTGATGGGTTCTGCTTGCCATCAGGACTTGATCGAGTGGAATCTACCACCATCCTGTGTTGAATTTTGTGTCTGAAGCCATACTTGCGTGCAGCAATCCTCCTTGCTTCCTCCTGCCATGGTTTGGCAGTTTTTTGGCAAGATGTGTTGACCCTCTCCTAGAAGGGAGGCAGTATTGCGCAGTGGTTTAAGGCTCTGAGCTGCAAATCTGGAGACCTGGGTTTGAATCCCGCAGCCCCCACTTGCATACTGTGTGACCCTGAGCAAGTCGCTTAACTTCCCTGTGCTCCCAGGTTGCACCTGTAAACAAGCTTTCAGCTTGGTGTGTCTCACCTAGTTAAACAATTGGGGGCGAGAATTCTGTATGCTTAGAAACATAGACTTTGACAGCAGATAAGGACCACTTGGCCCACCTAGTCTGCCCGTTTCCCTACCTAGATGATAAGCTGCAGATCCTATTTATCCAACAGCCTATTTCTTCCTACCCCCCACAAAAGTTGCCTTAAGTCTGTTCCATGCATTCTTTAATTCTCCAACAGTTTTAGACCCCACAACCTCCTCAGGAAGGTTGTTCCATGCAGCCACCACCCTCTCTGTGGAAAAAATACTTCCTCACATTGCCCCTGAGCCGTCCCCCCTCTATCTTCAAATTGTGTCCCCTTGTTCTTGTACATCTCTCTTTCGGAAAGATGCTACCTTCTTAGACTTTGTTGATTCCACTGAGGTACTTAAACGTTTCTGTCATGTCCCCCCTCTCCCTCCTTTCCTCAAGGGTATACATTTTAAGCTCCTTTATTCTCTCTCCTCATGGCTTCTCTTGCAGACCATGTACCATTTTAGTTGTCCTCCTCTGAACTGCCTCCATCCTGTCTATGTCCTTGCAGAGATGGGGTCTCCAGAACTGGACGTAGTACTCCAGATGGGGTCTCACCAACTCTCTGTACAGGGGGATAACAACTTCCTGTTTTCTGCTGGTGATGCCTTTCCCTATACATCCCAGTATCCCCCCAGCCCTCTCTACCACCTTCTCACATTGCTTGCCAACCTTAAGGTCATCTGATTACCCCCAGGTCCCTTTCCATTTTTGTTGTTGTTACTACCTCCCCCCATTGTGTTATCTTCCCCTGGGTTTTTGTTTCCCAGGTGTATTATTTTGTACTTCTTTGCATTGAATCAAAGCTGCCATACTTCTGACCATTCCTCCAACCTTGCCAAGTCCCTTCTCATCCTTTCCATGCCTCCTTGTGTATCAACTCTGTTGCAGATCTTTGTCTCATCTGCAAAGAGGCATACATTTCCTTCCAGGTCCTCTGCAATGTCACTTATAAAGATATTAAAAAGGACTGGACCCAGTACTGAACCCTGCGGTACCTCACTAGTAACCCCTCTTTCTTCAGAGTGGACTCCATTTACAGTTACCTTCTGTGTCCTGTTGTCCAGACAATGTTTTACCCAGGCTACCACCCTGGGACCCACTCCCAGGCTGGTTAATTTGACTATTAATCGCTTGTGTGGACTGTGTCAGATGCCTTGCTAAAGTCTAGGTAGGCCATGTCCACAGCCCCTCCCTGGTCTACTATTTAGGTCATCCAGTCAAAGAAATCAATTAGATTCGTCTGACATGACCTTCCCGCAGTGAACCCATGCTGCCTTGGGTCCTGTGCCCCACTGGCCTCTAGGTACTCAACAGTTCTTTCCCTACCACAGTGGTCAAACTGACAGGTCTGTAGTTTCCTACCTCTGTCTTGGTCCCACTTTTGTGAAGGGGAATCGTATCTGCCTTCCTCCAGTCCTCCAGTTCTCAGGTACCACACCATCCTCCCATGATTTGTTAAAAAGGGTAGTCAGTGGTGTCACTAGTTCTCTGCTTAATTCTTTTGGAATTCTGGGGTGAATTCCATTAGGCCCCATTGCTTTGTCTACCTTCAGTTTTAGGAGTTCTTTCAGAACCCTTTCTTCTGTGAAAGGACTGGGATCGACCCCCCTCTCCAGAGTGCTTCTGTTAATTGGATTAGGCACCTCCCCAACTCATCTTTTGTGAATACTTTTTTTTTTTTTTTTAAGTTGTTTAACCAGGAGTAGCACACTAAGCTGAGGCTTTTTACAGGTGCGACCTGGGAGCCCAGGGAAGTTAAGTGACTTGCTCAGGGACACACAGTATGCAAGTGGAAGCTGTGGGATTCAAACCGAGGTCTGGTCTGCTGGATGTCACTAGATTTGCAGCTCAGAGCCTTAAACCACTGCGCTATACTGCCTCCCTACTGAACAGAAGTATTCATTCAGTATCCCTGCTTTTTCACTGTCTCTCTCTGCCCACCCACCATCCATTCTGTTCAGCCTCACTATCCCTCCCTTTGTCTTTCTACGCTCCCTGATATACCTATAAAAGGTTTTATCCCCCTTCTTAACAGAGTTGGCTATCTTTTCCTCAGTTTGGGCCCTTGCTATTCTGACTACTCTCCCTGCTTCCTTCTGCCTTAACTGGTACAGTTCTCTGTCCTGCTCCTTCTGTGTTTCCTTATACTTCCTAAATGCTGTCTTTTTCTCCCTAACCTTCACCGCCACCTCTTTTGAGAACCATAGTGGCTTTTTCTTTTGTTTTGATTTATTTGCTTCACACAAAGGCTTGTTGCCTCTGTGATGGCAGTTTTGATATTTCCCCATTATTGCTCCACCCATCCTTCTAGCCTGTTTGCTAGTGCTTTTCTAAGGCACTCTCCCATCTTGCCAAAGTAAGTCCTCCTGAAGTCCAGAACGCTCACTTTTGTATGGCTTGACTCTGTAGCTGAGTTTATCGTGAACCACACTGTTTGGTGGTCACTTGTTCCAAAATGACTACCCACTTCTAGATCTGAGATCCCTTCACTGTCCCCATTTGAGAGTACGAGGTCTAAGATTGCTCCCTCACAAGTAGGTTCCAAAACTAACTGTCTGAGGCATGACACCTGAAGGGCATCGAGAATGGCCCTGCTTTTGGATGTGGCTGCAACAAAGGTGCTCCAGTTAACAACTGGCATATTAAGGTCTCCCATCAACAGTATCTCCCCTTTCTCTGCCATCCTAGGTATGCCTTCTATCATATCCTTGTCCATTCCTTCCCCCTGACGTGGGGTTCTGTATACAACCCCTGTGTGGATTGTGGTGCCATTTCCAGTCTCTAACATGACCCACAGTGCCTCCTCTCCTCCCTGTTTACTCTTTTGTTCAGTTGCTTTTATCCCTCCCCTTACATAGAGAGCTACTCCGCCCCTCTTCTCCCCTCCCTGTCTCTCCTGTAGGCTGTGTATCCTGGTATGTTAACATCCCAGTCATGGTTCTCTGTGTACCATGTTTCTGTGACTGCTACGATATCCAGGCATCCCTCTTCCATCAAGGCCACCAGCTCAGGGAGCTTGTTTTTGGTCAAGCTTTGTGTTGTCAGGACTGTGTTGATATTGGTAGCTCCCTTCTAGCCCAGACCATTGGTTTCCTACTTGGCCAGATTGCAGTGGAATCTCCTGTCCTGCTAGCAGTATAAGCTGGACTGCTGCCACAGGACAAATGGGAGTCGGTTGCATTTGGAACTTCAGTCTTGTAACAGTGATTGACTCCTGAGGACATAGAACCGTCCCACTTCAGGGTCTCCCAGACAGTTTCACATGTTTTACTGGATGATTGTAAAGCCTCGTACAGTACATGGCATGCTTACTCCATGAAATGTAAACATTTTGGTATTTGGTGTACCTCTTGTGCCTTTCCACCTGGACCAGTGGAGGAAGGTGACATCAGATGCCTGGGTCGTAGAGATAGTAGCACAAAGCCATGCTTTGGAACTTGTAGAACTACCTCAAGATCATCCCCCCCCCCCCGTGCCGCCGCCTTATCCTCTAGATCATATTTCTCTGCTCCTGGAGACAGTCCAATCATTGCCCTAGAAAAGGGCCATAGAACTCGTTCCCCTGGAACAAAGGAACACCGGGTTCTGTTCTTGATACTTCTGTTCCCAAAATGGATGGCAGACCTGAGACCTATTCTAGATCTCAGGGACCTGAACTTCTTTATCAAGTGCAAAAAGTTCAGAATGATCACACTGCAAGACCTACTCCCACTACTACAGGTATGGGATTGGATTTGTTCCCTGGACATGAAGGATGCCTACCTTCATATCAAAATTTGGAAACCTCACAGGAAATATTTGAGGTTCCTGTTTCAAGAGGATCACTACCAGTTCAGGGTATTGCCCTTTGGCTTATCATCTGTGCCCACAGGTCTTTACCAAATGCTTAGCAGTAATAGCAACAGCCCTTCCCAGGGAAGACCTCTGTCTTTCCTTACCTGGACGACTGGCTACTAAAAGCTCACTCCAAGAAGCAACTTTTACACACCCTAGCACACTCAAGGCACCTGTTCGATGCGCTAGAGGTTAATGTCAGTCTACCAAAGTCTGTCTTGACCCCTTGTCAGCGTCTACAGTACTTAGGGGCATTCCTGGACGCAGCCCAAGGCTCAGCCTTCCTGCCTTTGGACAGAGCAGAATGTCTGATTGCTCAGGCGCAGATGGTCCACCACAGCAGGTATGTCACTGCCAGGACATTCTTGAGGCTCCTAGACATGATTGCAGAAGCTATTGTCACAGTTCCACTGGCCAGACTGCATAGGAGAATCTCTCAGTGGACATTGATTCCAGTGGGATCAGCACACAAGCTATCTAGAATAGAAGGTTCTAGTAACCTCTCCTGTCCATAAGGTGCTCCATTTGGGGATGGAACCTAGCAATTTTCTGAAGGGGTTCCCCTTCCTGATCTCCCTCCCCTCACCAGATTCTAACTGCAGATGCCTCAGGGATGGGCTAGAGCACATATGGGGCCCCATTAAACACAGGGTACGTGGACCAGAGTGGCAAATACCCTCCACATAAATGTCGTAGAAATGAGAGCTGATCTGCATGGCCTACAGGCCTTTCAGACTCTCCTGTCCCTGGGTCCTCTTTTAATACAAATGACAACGTCAGTGGGATGCATTACATCAACAAGCAAGGGGGAACTCATTCCTACCCCTGTGCAGGGGAGGTAATGAGAGTTTGATATTGGGCTTTAGAACACGATCTAGATCTGTCAGCAGTACATGTTCCAGGTGCCCCAAATGACTTGACAGACAGGCTAAGCAGGTCACAGTCCAGGATGCATAAATGGGAGCTGCTGACCTTGGTGGCAGAAGACTTGCTCAGCAGATGGAGTCGTCCAAAGTTGGACCTTTTGCATCCCCACTCAATGCCGAACTGCCTCTTTTCTGTTCACTTATTCCAGGGCCTTGAGTTTCCTGGCGAGGACGCTTTGCCCCTCTCTTGGAAGGAGAGGTTCCTGTATGCCTTGCCTCCCTTCTTTCTAATCCCGAGGATGCTAATCAAGCCCCAAATGGAGGGGGCAACAGTGATACTAATTGCTCCCCTGTGGCCTCATCAGATCTGGTTCCCCTTACTGCAGCAGTTGGCATTTGAACTGCCAGTACACATGCCCTTATGCCAGGGCCTACTGTCGCAGGATCAGGGAACGCTGGTCCATCCGGACATCAAGTCCCTCCACCTTCATGCATGGCTCCTGAAAACATAGCCATTGCTCAAGCTGGGGTTTCCCAAAAGGTGGCTGATGTCTTGGTGACTGCCAGAAAGCCTTCCACCAGAGCCACTTATTCTTTGAAGTGGAAGTGGTTTGCTTTGTAGGCCGCTTCTCATTACTACGATCCATTTACTTGTCCAGTAAACCAGGTTCTGGAGTATCAGCTGGCCCTTTCAGATGCAGGACTGCAGTACTCTTCTATCAAAGTGCACTTGGCTGCCATTTCAGCTTTCCATGTGCTGTTGATAGTCGTATAGTTGCTCAGCTGGAAGTAGCCCATATGTTTTTGAGACATTCTGCACTTGAAGCCTCCTATCCATAATCCAGTCCCAGCCTGGTGCCTGAATTTTGTGTTGGAAAAGCTTACTTTAGCTCCTTTTGAGCCAGCCACAACTTGTGATCTACACCTTCTTTTTTGGAAGGTGTTTGTTTTAGTTTCCATTACTTCTGCTTGAAGGTTGTCCGAGCTTCAGACTCTAATGTGTGAGCCTCCTTATTTGATTTTTCACAGAGACTGTGTGTCTTTGTGTACCAATCTTAAATTTCTACCAAAGGTGGTGTCTGAGTTTACTTTGAATCAGACTATCCACCTGCCAGTTTATTTTCCTGAGCATGCCAATCCAGGGGAAGCATTGCTTCATATTCTAGATGTACATAGAAAACTTGGGTACTATATACACTATACGCAGGACTGCAGGAAGTCCTCACAGCTTTGTTTCATTTGCCCCTAGGAATGAGGGCACTCCTGTTTCCAAACAGTGCCTGTCCAAGTGGCTATCACAACTGTATTAGTTTTTGTTACAGGAAGTACAGTAGAGAACTTCCTGGTGTTCATGGTAGTTCAACCAGAGGCATGGCCACTTCTGCTGCATGTTTTAAAAATATGTCTGCTGCAGAGGTTTTTGCAGCTGCCAGCTGGAGTACTGTCCACACCCTCACTAAACGCTATAGTCTGGACATTGCATCCTGAAATAGGTGTGGCTTTGGCCTAGCTGTGCTTCAATGCCTTCTTTCTTGAGCCTATAGGCTCCAGCCACCCAGACTGTTCACTGTCAGTACTGTTTGGTACTTGTTCCATAGGTGTGGCCTGATGAAAGAAATATCCTTGAAGAAGATAGAACAGTTACATACTTAACGTAACAGTAGATCTTCAAGAGAATCTTTCATCAGGCCATGCCATCCCACCCTCCATCCCTTGTGGGGCCTAGGACTTTGTAAATGCTGTCTCTCTCCAAAAGGGTCTACCTGTAGCTGTCTGCCTTGCCTGGTGGGCAGAGCCCTGGGTTCTCTCCTGGTTCCCTATAGGGAAGTCCTCCAAGCATGATCTCCGGTGGGGAACTGAGGAGTGAAGGAGCTGCCCAGGTTTATATGGGAGAGTCAACACCCAACATCATTGTGGGTAGCCCCTAGTGGACTGCTTGCAAAATTTTGTGTGGTCCTAGTGCCTGGCAGTTATAAGTTCCATAGGTGTGGCCTGATGAGAGATTCTCTCAAAGATCTACTTTTATGGTAAGTATATAACTGTTCTTTCTAGGGACATGGATATGTTGTTCATCCACACTGTCTGGCAGGTTCCTTGCCACTTTAAATCTTGCTGGAAGGTCTTCAAGCTGGCTCCTCCCACCCACCCGGGTGGTAAAACTCTCAGCTCTGCCCCATGACGCCAGATCTTCCTTACCGCTTGGAAGCTCAGGTGCCCTCCTTAACACTCTGTGTGTAGACTGGATCCTAATTTTTCGGTTTGCCCGAAACTTATTTTAAAATTTTCAAGACTTCGGCCAAGTTTCTCCCTCGTGGCTGCGATGGACAAATTGACTCCCGGATTTCGGCGGTGCCCTTGTGGGCAGAAGATGTCCAGGACGGACCCGCACTCCACGTGCGTCTACTGCCTCGGCCTAGAACACGACCTGCAGGCCTGCAAGTCATGCCGTTCGTTTTCGACCAACGTCCTGGAAGATCGCGCTGCCCGGTTACAGCTTGGGTGCCCTGAGAAGCGCTATGTGCGGCTAAGTTGAAGGAGGTCTGCCATGTTACTGCAGAGTGGCTGGCTCGGGCTGAGCAACTCTCGAGCAGATGATCGCTGAGGAGGCGGCGGCACAGGCCGCATCATCCGCTTCCTCGGTCATGGCATTTATCCCACTCTCACTGGGTACCTCGTATTCAGCTTCTTTCAAGGAGCTTTGCCAGTCCCTTTCCACGAAGGGAGAGGGGTCATCGGGACATTCCTCTCGGTCCAAAAAGAAGGACTCAAAGGTAAGATCCCATCGTCGGGCGTTCCGTGGGAGGCGGAGAGGGTCCCCTTCCCGGACAGTCGACACTGACTTCGGTCTGAGGTTGCGGCTAAGGCTATCGGTCGGCGTCCCTTCAGGCTACGCCGAGACACTCTGGTCAACGCGTCGAGATTTTCTCGACCCATCGAATGGGCTGTCGACTGGTGAAGCCAACAACCCTTCTTCACCAGTTCCCCCAGTGGAGACCGAGGACTTGCCTGCGCCTCCGGTGCCGCAGTCCCCGGTTAAGGCTTCCGAGCCGAGGGAAGAGTGGGTGTCCCCGGCCCCTTCCCAGACCCGTCCTCGGTAACGCCGAGGATCTCTGTCTCTGTCTTGGACATCATCTTGGTCCAGCCGATCCCACCGACATCGGCGGTCTCGGTCTCAGCACCGAGTTAAGCAGCACCGCCGCTCGTCCTTGTCTTCCTCCTCTTTAGAGAGGCTTCAGCGCAAATTGCGTCAACGCTGCGAGGACCTGATGTGGCAGCAGTTACTTCTGTCCGGGAACAAGCCGACGCCATCGCCTTCCCCGGCCATCAAGTGGCTGTCACCTGAGCGGCCGAAACAACCCCTCGCTGTAGCCGAGGTGTCCAAGCCTGGGCCGGTTGTTCTGCCGAAACTAGCTGCCCCACCAATTATAGTGGAACCTCTGCCTCCACAACCGAAATTGGGGGCGCCGACCAAGGACTCTCGGTTGGGTCAGGGCCTGCCCCACAGGTTGTCTGTCACCCTCACTCCCGACCGTCCTCGGCAGGTGGAGGGTGGCTCAGGCCTCAGGCAGCTCTTCACGGACTCCTAGGGGTCCAGTGACGACTCCTCCCTGTTCTCCAGGCCCATTGACCTGGAGTCCTCGGGGGCAGTCGATGGACGAAAGCCCATCATCCTTCATGGGTTTGCTTCGGCTCATCTCGGAGTCCCACCGGGATGCAGCTCAAGCCCGTATCCAAGTGGGCCAAGTATCCCCTGACGGAGATACTGGACTGAGGGGATTCACCCACGGAGGCCTTTCCGGTGGCTGATGCCATTGTTGGCCCAGTCGTGGAGCTCTGGCAGCGGCCCGCTTCCTGTCCTGCGCCTTCGGCCAGGATGGGCAGGAAGTATGCGGTCCCTACCAGCTCTTTGCCCAGTTTTTCGGAACACCCCTCTGCCAAGGGGTTGGTCACCAACAGCGTTTTCCGGTGTTCCAGGAGCGCTAGGGATATGGACAAGCCCCCCCGACAAGGAGTCCAAAAAGCTGGACTATGCCGGGTGCAAGGTGTACGCTGCATCCTCCCTTGGCCTCCGCCAGGCCAGCTCGGCAGTGCTGATGTCACACTTCTCCCACGCCCTCATGGGCTCCCTGGATGAGGTGATCCCTCAGCTCCCAGCCGACCTGCAGACCACGGTCCGGCAGGTATGGGACCAGGGTAGGGCAGTGGCTGAGCAGCAGCTCCAAACGGCTCTGGACATCTGAGACTCCTGTGCCAGATCGGTTGCGGCCGCGGTGGCCATACGCGCAGGGCATGGCTGAGGATATCCACCTTCACGGCGGATACCCAGCACAAACTGGCGGATGTCCCCTTCTTGGGGACCGACCTCTTCGGCCCTTTAGTGGAAGGTTACCTCCAGCGGATCGAAAAGTCCAATGCCACTCTGGACTCAGTCACCTCCGCCCAGAAGGACAAAGGCTGCCGACAGCAGCAGCACAAGTCATTTTGTCCTTCTGCACCTGCGGCATGTCCGGCCCAACAGCACCAGGGCCAGCAGGCTCGCGCTTGGCATCCCAAGTCCACGGCTTCCTCCAACAGGAAGCAGGGAGGTAAAGGCCTAGGAGGTCCCTCGGCCAGTCCCTCTTCTAAGCCTGCCCAGTGACGGGTTGAGGGGTGTCGCCCCCAGCCTCTTCACTCCCCGGGGGATGGCTCTGCCACTTCCTTTCCACTTGGTCCGTTATCACCACGGACCGTTGGGTTTTGGAGGTGGTAGGAAAGGGCCTGCCCCTGAGTTCGAGCAGGACCCACCCTTCCGAGCCGCCACCCCGGGGGCTACGGGTCCGAGCCACTTTGTCGACTCATCGAGCCGATATTGCCCTGCTCCTTGAAAAAGAGGTGATCAGGAAGGTGGCGGATCCTCCTCCAGACCCGGGGTTTGTGTCCAGGTACTTCCTGGTCCCAAAACTGACGGGGGGGGCGGGGCTGGCACCCTATTGTCGACCTGCACGACCTGAACAGGTTCCTAAGGTCTTGGACCTTCAGGGTGGTCACTCTGGCTCAGATAATCCCATCCTTGGAACGAGGCATGTGGTTCTGTTCTTTGGACCTTCAGGACGCGTTCTTTCATGTCCCAATCCGTCTGTCCCACCAGAGATTCCTCCGCTTCCAAATGCATGGCAGTGGTGACAGCATTCCTGTGGCGCCGAAGGGTTCAGGTGTACCCCTACCTGGACGACTGGCTGATTGCAGCCCCTTCCAGAGCGGAGGTGGAGCGGTCCAGAGATCTGGCCCTCCAGGTTTGCTCTCAGGTTGGCCTCCTCATCAATGAGGCCAAGTCGGAACTCGTGCCAAAGCAGGTGATGCAATTCATCAGGGCAGAGCTAGACTCTCTATGAGCCAGAGCATGGCTCTCGGCGGACAGGGCCGAGGTTCTTTCCTCCTTTGCCCATTCATTTCAGGTTGGGCAATCGCGCCCTGCCCGGGACTTCCTGGGCCTCATGGCGGCCTGCACCAGCGTGGTCCGTTGGGCCCGCTGGTACATGCGTCCCCTTCAATGGGGACTGGCCAGCCAATGGTCACAGCACTTCGATCCACTGGATTAGCTAGTGACAGTGACCCAGGGGATGTGGAACGCTCTCCAGTGGTGGACTGTTCCAGCACATCTGCAGGAGGGCATCCCGTTTGTGTGCCCTGAGCCGATGGTCTCTCTCTATCGACCGATGCCTCTCTGATGGGTCGGGGTGCCCATCTGGGGGAGCACAGAGCGCATGGCCTCTGGTCCCCTCGGGAGTCCCGATACCATATCAACCTGCTGGAGCTTCGAGCAGTTCATCTAGCCCTCACCGCCTTCTCTGTTTCTATGGGGTCAAGTGGTTCAGGTCCAGATGGACAATACCACGATCATGTACTACCTAAACCGCCAGGGCGGGACGCGCTCCATGCCTCTGTGCAGGGAAGCTCTCTGCACTTCGTCTCTCGTGCGCAGCCTGGAGGCGGATCTCCTCGCCATTCATGAGGCAGGAGCCTCCGATGCCCTAAGCCAGATAGGAGCTGCATCTCTTGAGTGGTCTCTCCTGCCGGAGGTAGTACAAGATCTCTTCTCCCACTGGGGCACGCCTCAGGCAGACCTGTTTGCCTCCAGGGAGAATGCAAAGCTGAGACTGTTTCATGCCCACCCCCCTCAGCAGGGCTCGCTGCAGGAGGAAGCCTTCTCAAGGCCGTGGAACCCGGGCCTCTTCTACGCCTTTCCTCCATTTCCCTTGATCCACAAAGTGCTTCTCAAGACGAGGAGGGACAAGGCGCAGGTGATTCTGGTAGCCCCAGACTGGCCCCCGCCACTTCTGGTATCCAGATCTTCTCAGTCTCAGCTCCAGGCTCCCGAGGTGGCTTCCAGCCTGCCCGGACCTGATCTCAATCAATCAGGGGAAGGTAGTCCATCCGGACCTTCAATCCCTGCACCAGACGGCCTGGTTCCTGAGTGGCTAGAGTCCCAGGCCTTGGGTCTTTCCAACAAGGTCCTCAACATTATTGAGGCATTCCTTAAGGAGTCGACCAGAAAATGCTACGCCTTCAAATGGAAGAGATTCTCCATTTGGTGTCAGGGCAAGGGCCTGGACCCTTCATCCTGTTCCATGGCAAGCATTCTGGACTACCTGTGGTCCCTTTCTCAGCAAGGGCTTCGGTCGACGACCCATAAGGTGCACCTGGCAGCCATCTCTGCTTGCTGGGCGTGGGCCGGGAAGCAGTCATTGGCGCAGGAGAAGGTGGTCGGGTACTTTTTCAAAGGCCTTGATCACATATCCCCTTCAGTGCGAGAACCTCCACCTCCATGGGATCTACTGCTGATATTGGCTAAGCTTGTGGGCAAGCCATTCGAACCGATGCACAGGTGTGACATCTCTCACCTGTTGTGGAAGACCGCCTTCTTGGTGGCTACCACGTCAGCCAGAAGGATGGGAGAGCTCCAGGCGCTTTCCATAGAGTCTCCTTATCTGGTCTTCCACAGGGACAAGGTTGTCCTGCGCCCCCACCCGAAATTCCTTCCGAAGGTGGTGTCGGAGTTTCACCTTAACCAGGTGTTGACTCTGCCGGTGTTCTACCCCAATCACACCTCAGAGGCCGAATATAGGCTCCATACTTTGGACCCTAGAAGTGCGCTCGCTTATTATAAAGAGCAGATGGCTGAAGTTCGGGAAGAGGTTTGCCAGCTGTTTGTCACCTACGCTGAAGCCGCACCTGGCAGACCTGCAGCAAAGCAGACAATAGGCAGGTGGGTCATATCCTGCATAGATCTCTGCTGTAGTTTGTCGGGCATGGAGCCTCCCAGAGGGATAAGAGCTCATTCTACCCGCCATACTGCTGCATCGGTGGCTGCTTCCAGGGATGTCCCTATCCAGGAAATCTGTAGGGCTGCTACCTGGAAGTCAGCACACACCTTCATCACCCACTACCACATCGACCTTGAGTCACGCCGGGATGCTGGTTTTGGGGCCTCAGTTCTCCAGTCATTATTCCCTAAGTAGGGGGTGTGCGCCTTGCCTCCCTCCTCCTGGAGAACTGCTAGGAGTCTGCCAGACAGTGTGGATGAACCTATCCATGTCCCTAGAAATAAAGGTTACTCACCTGTAACAGGAGTTCTAGGAATGGTATGTTGTTCATCCACATGACCCACCCGACCTCCCCGGCTTCAACGCACAACCTGGCTTCCAGCGGGCTAGATCTGGCGTCATGGGGCGGAGCCGAGAGTTTTACCACCCGGTTGGGTGGGAGGAGCCAGCTTGAAGACCTTCCGGCAAGATTTAAAGTGGCAAGGAACCTACCAGACAGTGTGGATGAACAACATATACCATTCCTAGAACTCCTGTTACAGGTCAGTAACCTGTATTTATTTCTCTCTTGCTTTTCTCCATTTCTGCTTCACTCCAAATGTGTTTTTTTCTTTCTGGAACGCTGCCTTTCCTGTCGGGCTGGTGTCTGGTCTCAAGGTGCAATTGGTAGGATACAACTCAGAGTTCGTCTCTGGCAGGAAACTGAAGAGGTAGGGGGTCCGCCGTCATGTGTGTATGACCCCAGCTAGGCGAAAAGTTTGAGTGGTCCTGACACTGGCTTACAGTTCCAAAGGTGTGGCTCTATGGACTGGACTCTCTCTCAAACAGATACTGTTACTGGCAATTAACTAAACTTTTTGCAGTGAGCAGGGAGCCAACCCCGTAATGCGTGGAGTTATACACAGGTATTCACTCATGTATTATGAAAGTCACAAAATCATGTATCAGTAGTGTTAGTAAGTTATTGATGTATCGTGTACAATGATAGCTGTGATTTTCAGTGCTCTGGGTACATTAGGGGAGACAATAAAAATGAATGATTAAAACAAAACAAGTGAGCATTTCATCTATAGAGATGCTAATGTTTTCATAGCTGTGCTCATGTTTTACAGGAATCTATGGTGCTGGCTGTCTTATTACAGAAGGGTGTCGTGGAGAAGGTGGCATCCTGATCAACAGCGAAGGAGAGAGGTTCATGGAACGCTATGCACCTGTTGCAAAGGATCTGGCTTCCCGAGATGTAGTATCGCGGTCAATGACCATTGAAATCCGTGAGGGAAGGTTTGTTTTCTTCTTCTCTTGTACAACCACCGATTTTAATTCCATTTACAAATGGAAATAAAAAATCGCTTTTGACAGGGTTTTTTTTTTTTTTTTTTTTTTGTGCATGTAAATTTAGTGCCTGTGAAACGGAACAGGATGGCTCACGGCCAAGTACTGGTCCCAGTCCCCACCTCCGTATCTCGCCTCTGTGACTGCCCCTACCCCACTTGTATACTCCCTCAGGAACTCAGACTCTCGCCTTCTGGCCATACTGCGCATGTCCTTCTCGGATGGCCAAAAAGCATTCGGACAGCGCATGCCCAAATTATGGGAACTCCTTCCCTGCAGGCATCCGGCACATGCACCCATCTCAGCACCTCAGCTCCCTCATCAATGTGCATTTCTCCTCAACCTGTGCATGTGGCTAACACGTGGCTAAGATGTGCCTGCAAATGGCTGTCAAGTACTGGACCTGTTACTGACCTGATTTTTGATGTTTGCTGTTCTCGCTGTGTTACTGTTCCTCATGAGTTGCTATGCACTTCTATATTTGCTATGTTGCTTGAATCAGCTACTCCTGTGTGTTCATTGCTGCACTATTGTACTTTGTTTATATTGTCCGTTTCCTCTCTGTCCCGTCCCCCAGGACGCACCAAGAATCAAGCAGTATTCTGCTCAGTGTGCCCTCCTGGTAAAACTTTAAATAAATAAATGGCTCAGTGGACTGATGGTGGGTTAAGGAGCTTTTCACCTCTAGGTCACTGGTTTAAATCCAGCACAGGTCGGTAGTGGCTGAAAAATTAACACCTGAGGGCTGTTCAGTTGTCTCTGTGAAATGAGTTGTGGTCTCAGTTCAGTCTTCAGTGAGCAGGTATCTACATCACAGAATTGCTGACGCAGTTGGCACTAATTCGGCACCCTTGTTGGCAGTCTCGCATGAGAGGCCAAGGACTGAATGGGCATGGAGTCTGAACTACCCTCACACCTATGTGGCAGTCTCTCCATGGCAGGGGTTGAGGCACATTTATTTAGATCTCGGATTAGCACCTTTGAGAACAAGCTCATTACAATAGGGTCCACATCAGGTAAAACAATAATAGTGACAACAGTTGGTTTTACAGGTAATAGGGTAATTCAAAAACTAGACATACAATACCATACATTATAGAACTACAGAACAGAAAGAATAATAATGCAGGCAATGTACAATTATATGCCAATATTTCAAGGAATGGACAGGGTGAACAGTAAGGGGTGTGTGTGCAGGGTGAGAGATACTTCAGCGCAGGGCCTCATCAATAGAGGGTCAGGGGAGTGAGACTGTCTAAGAAATTGTCACAGTGACTGTCAAGTAGGGTGGGAAGTTAGGAGGGTGTGGTAAGGGGTGGACTATTGAGGAGAGAGGGGGGGGGGTCATAGCATTATTATGGAGGAACAGATGGGGGGTAAGTTGGAGGAGGTGAAGGATTCCAAGGGAGTTTCTGGCAAGTTCAAATTATCTACAGGGAATCGGGCAGAACTTTGCTAGGTAGTGGGTCGTAAGATGGATGCTCCAGGGGTAGAGTAGATAGGACAAACCGCTGTTGAGAACCATTTGGAGTAGGAGAGAACAGTCACAGCAGGCCTTTGAAACGATGTTTCCTAAGCTTTTGTTTAAAGGGGCCTAATGAAGTTACAGAGGAGATGTCCTGAGGCAGAGAGTTCAGCCAGTAAGGAGCACGGTGAGCAAAAGCCCTCTGTCCTAGAGAGGTGCAACAGCGAGGAACTTTGATAACCATACTGTCCGTGCTTCTGGTACTGTGGCTATGTTCATAGGGGGTGAGGAGCTTCTGAACACCAGCAGGAACCAGGCCTTGCCTAATCTTTTTGACCAATAGACAGGTTTGGTACCGAAGTCTGCCATCAAACTGGAGCCAGTTTGCTTGTTCATACAAATCCAAGTGTGTGTTAGCTTTGAACTGGGAGCCAAGCGGCATGCTTTGTTTATTGCTACTATGTTAAGGCGTAGGGCTGTGGTCATTGCCGAACCATAGATTACTAGTCCATAGTCAATAAGCGAGATCACTGAACTATGGATGGCCAGATTAAGAGCCTCAGGGGAGAGACTTCACTCGTGTCTATGAACCATACCAATGCGCCTGTGGACTGCCTTTGCAGTATTATCAGTGTGTTGTAAGACATGGTGCTGTCCATCATAATCCCTAAGTATTTAAAGTGTTGGACTAGTTCCAGCGGGGTACCAGCCACATTGGTGATTTTGAGGGAGTATGTACGTTTCCTGTTCTGGGTGCTGGAGAACATTATTTTTGTTTTCTTGTGGTTCAAGATGAGTTTTTGATCACCGAACCATCGTTCTACATCTGAAAAACTTTCTTGTAGCTTCCACTCCAGGTGCTTAGGGTCAAGGTCACTCGTGAACAGGACTGCATCATCGGCATAAAGCAGAATTTGATACTGGCAGGAGTATGGAAGCTGGTTGAGGAATATGCTAAATAATAAAGGACCCAAAATTGAGCCTTGAGGGACACCAGAGTGCACAGGTCTGCTTTCAGACAAGATGTTGCCAATCTTCACTTGCTGTGAACGGTTAGAAAGACAATTCTTGAAGCAGGCAACAGTATCACTTGAGAGGCCAATAGATGAGAGTTGTTCGACAAGGACGTGATTAACCATGTCAAACGCCTTTGTTAAATCCGTGAAAGCAGCACCAACAAGGGCACCCTGATCCAGTGCATTGTAAATGTAACAAGTAAACTCTAGTAACCGAGTGGTGGTGCTATGACCTTTGCGGAAACCGTGTTGTTGCGGGCATTGAATTTGATACTTTTCTAAGTGCTCGACCAGTTGATCAGCAACTATTCTTTCTAGTGTTTTTGATAGTGGCAGGCGGATTGAGATAGGTCTATAATTACTTTGAGAGGTATGATCCCCACTCTTAAAGATCAGTGTGACTAATGTGGATTTTCATTTATGCGGGAATTGTGACAGTTTGCAGAGAGGTATTGATGATGTGAGTTAGAGGTGCTAGTATCTCATCCAAGGTTAACGCCACACATTTAAGATCAAGGGAGTCTCCACTATATCTGGACTTCCCAAGAACCTTCAGGAAGTATTTCCTAGATTCATGCATTGTGTTGGCTCTAAAGTGGAATGGTGAGTGAGTGGGTGGCCGGTCTTCTGACCTGATGCTGAGCACTTGGTTGGGGTGGAGGAAGAAATCGGGGTGGTAGAACACAACTCGGGTCTGAAAAGGCTTAGTTAAAAGTATTTGCTGTGGTATATGGATCCAGTGTGGGTTCACCATTTGTTGAGCAATTGTGGGTGCTGCCTTATCTTTCCCAGTGATTTCTTTCAGGTTAGACCAGAATTTTTGTCTATCACTCCATGATCTTGTAAGGACGTCCTTATATTACTGTTTTTTTGCAGCACATATGGCCCTAGTGCAGTCATTTTGAGCTGCTTTATAAGCCTGGTTGTCAGCCAGCTTACCCGAGGCCCTGGCTCGATGCTACAGGTGGTCCCTTGACTTCATACACTCATGGAGTTCGGGAGAGAACCACGGGTTACTGTGGCCTTTGATCTTTTGCTTTTTGATCGGAGTTTGTCTATTGCACACTGTGTTGAGTTAGTGAATAAACTGGTCAAGAGTGGAGTCAACAGTGCAGGAGGAATAGACCAGGGACCAGTCCTGGTGGAGTTCTACTTTTAGCAGATCAAGATGGCCACGTATTAGGACGCTGTTAGTACCAGTTCTAGCAGGGGGTTTAGAGTAATGATTAGATCATTAGAAAAGGACAGGAGAGTAGTCACTACAGACATCGGGGAGTATAGCTGTATTGGAAATATGTTCGGGGCAGTTAGATAGTACCCAGTCAAGTAGGGTAGATGTCACAGTCTTGTAGTTCATCCAGGTAGGTGCGTCAACTAGCTGTGAGAGGTGAACAGCTAAGACTGCGTCCTTGTACGGGCTTATGGCAGGGCAGAGCCTATTGACGTTTAAATCCCCCAGCTGTATGGTTTCCAAGTTAAGATTTAGGCTACCAAGGCACTCCATGAGCGAGTCCAAACCAGTGGCCTTTGGTTCAGGCAGGATGTAGACTGTAAGGACAGTAAGGGTTTTATTATGTGCTCCGAGGAGCACTGTTACCGTGAGAGCTTGCATGTGTGCCCCAGTGCTGGGCAGTGGCAGAACTAGGCCCTGAATGTTATCCCTCCGGTATATCGCACAGCCACCCCCTTGCTTGGTTAATCGATCCTGTCTGTATACATTGTATCCAGGAATTGAGACTGTAGCATCGGCTACATTTGGGGAGAGCCAAGTCTCAACTAGTGATAGTATATCCAGATTGTAATGCAAAACCCATGCATTCAGGATGTCCTTTTAAGGGAGGAGGAGGCTGCATATGTTGATTGAGATGAAAGTTAGTTGTCCTGTCTTTCTCTGGTGGATGGAGAACGATTGGGGTGGGCCCGGGTTGGGGTGGATATTGCCTGAGAGCAGTAATAGTAGAAGTGCTAAGCGACGTATGTATTCTTTAGTTGCTTGTAGTAGAGTTTAGTTTGCCTTGTCTGGTTGTGGTAGATGGGATATTTTTCCTGGATGCTGAAAATTCCAAGTAAGAGGGCCAGAGGGGTCAGCCAACCAGGCTGTTGAACCATCGGCCCTTTGAGTGTGTATGCCACCCACACATGGGGAGGGATGTGGGAGTTGATTTTTATGGGATAAGGTCACAGTGCTGTAGGCATACCAGGCATTGTCCTGAAGTACTGGCAGGTCTGATGCTGGAGGAGTCAGGGTTAAAAGGTCCGAGAAAGTTAAAAAGGTGAGCAGTAGTGCACCTCTCAGTACAAGGGCACCCGCAGGGGACATGATGGAAGACAATTAGGTGTTTAGCAGAAGGGACTCGCTGGTTAAGCTCAAGTAGCAAAGGAGAGGGCTGCCCAGTATTTAGAGTAACCCCTAAATAGGCAGAGCTACAAGTCGTGAGGGCTACCAGAGTTGCACATAGGTTAGATTATTTAAATTGTGCCGCTAGTACCCTAGTACTATGGAGCTAAATGTATACTAAGAAAGGTAAGAAGCTGAAAGGCAACAAGGCCCATAATGCTTCATATCTACATATATTTTACAGTAGATCCAAATTTCATATAACTATCTAGTCTATTTTTAAATATGGTCTTATTTTCACTAACAATGATATTTAGGGGCAGTTTGTTCCAAGGCCCAACCACTCTTTGAGAGAAGTATTGGGCTCTTTTCTTTCTTACATTTGCCTCTGGCAAGCTGAAGTGGATGACCTCTGGTATTAACATAAACCTGCTTAAATTCCAAACCACATAGTTCAGTTAAATAAGGATTGTGTATAGTAATCCCATGTGAATAATAGATCGCCTCTGATTTTCCAGTGACATTAGATTGAATTTGAATTATCTATCCTTGTACGACAGGGCCTTATCAGAAACAACAGACTTTGTTATTCTTCTCTGTACCCTTTCAGTTCTAGCCATGTCCCTTCGTTTAAAGGGACTCCATAGTTGAGAAATGTAATCAAAGTCAGGTCTTACATACGCTCTATATAATGGTAGCAAAATGTCAGGATCTTTGGATGTGATATTATGGCGTATTGCCCACCAGATCTTATTATCCTTACTAATAATGTTGGCAATATGGGTATCAAAGTTCATAAATGAATCGGCAGTATTCCCCAAATCTCTCTCGCTAGTTTTTGAAGTCAGTATTTTGTCATAGAGAAGATATGTGGGAGATGGACAGTAGTGAATTACAGGGACCACAGGGAACAGAATAGGGAGGCTAGGAAGAACATTGCGGCTTTAATATTAGATGCATCAGGAAGGAAGTATTCAGTAAGGCCTTTGTCGGGACATTGTAGGGAAGCTTGCACTGTGGTCACCTATGCTGTACCTGTCATGTGAATAAGCACAGGACTTTAGGTCCAGTGCTGTCAATCCAGCTTTTGACAAGTTTTTCACAACAAAAAAAAGTGGCAAGCAGAATTTTTTCTGAACACTGAACAAAACTGCACTTGAAAACAAGTCGGTTATGTTTTAAAAAGAAAGATAGGTACTCATTAAATGGTTGCTGCTTTTAACCCCCTCCTCCCCCCCAAAAAAAAATAAAATTGACGAGGGGTTTGATTAATAGCCGATGGCTTTTCAAAAAAGGCTTGAAAAGATCGCACCAACAGTTTACTGTGCATGACCAGTGAAGAAAGGGGCAGAAAAAGAGCCATAATAGAAACAAAATCAAAAACGAAACAAAACATGAAAACCTAATCACTGTTCCCTAGACTTTGCTGATCTGTCCATGACATCACATTCCCCACTTGTGACATCACAATCTGCCACAGTGAAAATAAGTGTAACGAGTAGTTGATTATGTCTGGTGTAGACAGGTAGCCAGGGTGGATGAAATCTGAGGGGGGGTTGCAATTATGTTAATGTTCTTAGATACATAGGTAGGGTGGTCAGACTGGATGAGCCAACAGGCTTTTTTCTGCTGTAATTTTCTAACTACTCTGCACTGGCCCTAGCTTCCATCCCTTTCCTTTGTTTCTGCTCCCCCCTTTTCTAACTAACCCATATACCTATATCGTCTCTGCTTGAAGCTGTTCAGTGATTTGGCCTGTACCACTTCGTCCAGCAGCTTGGTCCACTTGTCCACCAAAAGTGCTGACAGATGCCACTTTGGAATCTCACCACATGAATATCCATGAGTTTCCTCTAGTCCTTGTAGTTGAACTCAAGGAGACAAGTTCCTTGGTATCCACCCTGTTTATCCCATGCAGGTACCTGTATGCCTCTGTAATGTCACCCCTTTTCCTCCTTCCTACATGGTCCGGTCCAGTAGCCTCTCCTCGTATGTCTTGCTCCCTAGTCTATGGACCATCTTGGTTGCTCTACACTGTACTGCTTCCACCTTGTTGCAGTCTGTCCTCCTTCAGTACCTTGCACAGTATCCCAGTTGTTGTCCCATCAGTGACTGGCACAGTGGGAGAATCACCTCCTGACTGCTCCCTGTGCAACCCAGCATCCTGTTTGCCTTGCCCACAACTGCGTTAAAATGTGCTGCTGTTTTCAGGCTCTCTGATTTCATGACCCCTAGGTCATTTTCTACATGGTGCGTTCCAGCACCACTCCCCCATTTCATATTGCACTCTTGGGGTTCCTCTTCCCAATATGCATCACTTTCTGTTTTTGTTGCGTTGAAGCCCAGCTCTACAACCTGCCAGATTTTCCCCGAGTTCCCTCATCTTCCTCTGTGTCCACCCTTGCGCATATCTTTGTGTCATCTGCAGCAAGGCAGGTCTTGTCCTTGACGTAGAAGATATAAAGCAAGCAAAGTAGGGAATTAACTACAGAACATTTATCGGATTTAAACTGACTTGTGTTTAAACAAAAAAAATGTTTTAATTTCCTACTGACAGTCGGTGGTTCTTTGAATCTGCTTTCTAAACATTGTCATTTTCTTTCTGATTCCTGACAGGGGCTGTGGCCCTGAGAAAGACCATATGTACCTACAGCTGCACCATTTGCCACCTCAGCAGTTAGCAACACGTCTGCCTGGTATCTCTGAGACAGCCATGATTTTTGCTGGTGTCGATGTTACGGAGGATCCCATCCCAGTGCTTCCTACTGTCCATTACAACATGGGGGGTATTCCCACAAACTACAAAGGGCAGGTGAGATGAAGAGGTATTATAACTTGGCCTCATTGGGTGCTTGTGCTGTGGGGGGACTGCAGATGTACTGTTTGTGTTGTTTAAGCCAGGAAAAGTCTGTTCTCATATTTTTCTGGGAATTTTCCTGAAGCAGTGAAATAATGATCATAAAAAAAAAAAAAATGTCCATAAGCTGAAATATGTTACAACGGCAACACTTGGTGTTGGTAGTGGTCCAGAGCTCCCGTACGGACCTTTAGCAACACAACAATCCTGTAAATGTTCATGCACAGCACAGAAGATATTTAAAGAGGTGGAGCCAATGACCATGCAGTGGTTTTGTGTCTTTCTCTCTGTCTGTCATGGCTGTAGACTTGGAAATAAAGTTATATTTATTGGGACCCTAAGAAGACTGGTTATATGTCCCTAGTGTTCTGTTTTATAGGCTAATTTGTAAATTGGAATTCTTTAGATGCTGGTTTGTAGACTGCATTATACAAGTAACAAAATTATTGTTATATAGAGGATAATGGATGGGCAGCAAGGAACAGCGTAGTGCTTGCTTCGAGAGGTCTCTGGTTGTCATGATAACCTTGAGAAGTAAACTCAGCATTTTTTTTTTTTTTTGTCGGTATATTTTTATTAGTTTTAGAACTTTCAGAGATTACTGGTAAATAATAACTGGTGATGCCCAATATCGACTCCATTTCAGCAACTTTCAAAAGTCGTATCAACCCGCATTTTGATACGAAAACACTCGTATCAACCTGCGGTTTGATATGCCTTTTGTATCCTCTCGCCGAGAAGCATCACAAACCAGTGAGACTGTCAGTGGCAGCACGAGACGTTTCTCCAGCGGTAAACACACACTCGCAACCTTCACATCGCTGAAAATCAAAATAAGTGATCGGCAACTCCTAATCAAAAACGGTAACACAATGGAGAACCATTTTGTTGCAGCCCTATTTATGCAGTTCAGTTTTGTGTAATGAACTTTTACCCCGACACATCGAGATGACACAACAGCACTGGGTGACTGGTTAAGATGCAGTTAACAGTTTTTGGGTTTTTTTTTGCCCTAGTTATAAAAAAATAAAACATATGTAGGTGGTTGATATGGATTTGTTTTAACACACCCTCGTTGTGTGATAATAGTGAAACCTCTCGAGCTTCGCTCTTGAGGTATACATATCATTACGCAACGTGGGTGTGTTAAAAAAAAAAACACATCAACCACCTACATATGCATTATTCTTTATATAACTGAACAATAATCGTACCAGAATCAGTTGTTCAATGTTGCCTACCCATTGCCTTTTATAGTATATAGGCACCTTTGCACAACACTCAACAGTTTATTTAGCAGTTAACCTATTTTTCTCCCTCCACATTGCAGGCTTAGCCTTCCACCAACCCCCCCCCCCCAACAGCATCCTTGGAATGTATCTCCATCCCGGTGCTCCTCCCTCACCCCCCATGGCGGGGGTCGATGGTAGGCACCTTACCGTCGACAGATGAATCTGGTTCTGGGAGAGGGCCCTATAACCACTGCGCAGTCTGCGATTTATCTGTGCCATCCTGTGCTGCACCCAGCCATTTTTTCTTCCCCTGGAGGAACGGACGTGCAGTGCCGTCCAGACGTGCTCATGCGGCTGCCGTCCCTCCATTCCCAAGTTTTTGTCCTGAGCTGCCTGTCTCCAAGCCTCCGCTAGAAGGCAGACGAGCACCGGGAGCTGCAGCCATCTCTCCCCAGAGGAGGAGAGCAGTCCTCTGGACAATCGATCCTCCTCTCCCCAGCTGACGCCCAGTGACCCAAGTCAGTTTCCGAACCCGGATCACCGGTGTGGAAAAAGGTAAGGCTGGCAGTTTGAACAGTTTCTTAAATGAATTCAGACTTGTGTGCTACCTTCACTGTGTCCCTTTTCCCACGCCATGTTCTCACCTGTCTTAACTGAAGCCCCACCAGATGCACACACAGAACAGCACTGCTCATAAATTCAGACAGTTTAAATTTTAATAAATAAAGCCACAGGATTCACTAGTTAGTAACATTCTCGAAGGACATTAACTGGCAAAGAAAACTGCAGCATTTATGAGTTCCAGCTCTAACACGTGAACTGTTTGTCAACCGACGTAATGGGCGGTTTGAATGTCCACCAGAAAGGTATTTTTTTTGTTAATGAAATGGTCTTTTTAGTTAAAATTACAGTGTTTATTTCAGTTGGAGTCGTTTCTTAGTGGAGCATGTTCAGATAACGCTGAAAGCCATCAGTGATCATTCAGTCTTGTCTGTACCACTGACAGATGAAACTGACCAGAAAACAATAGCGATCTGTGATTCTGGCAGGGAAGGTGTGTCGCGTGGGTGTTATTTCTTGTTGTATTCTAGTAGTAACTTACTCAAGATGGTACAACAGTTTAATGTCACTACTAGTGTACAATAACTCGGGAACTCTCTGAATTCCATACATAATAGTACTTACCCATATTACTATAACTGGAGTTCTAGGGACATGGATATGGTTCACTTAGCCACACGACTTGTAGTTTCCCTTTAAGAAGCTGAGATGCTGGACCATCTTTAAGAGAAACTCCTCCCACCACCCAGGTGGTATATTCCTCGGCTCCGTCCTGTGATGTCAGATCATCTTCTTTTTCGCTGGAAGAGTCCGCTCTCCTCCTTCGCAGCTGTGTGTGTGGTGTAGGCCCCAAAAATTTAGTGCTCCATTTGGCAAACTTGTTCATTTTACAACCATTTTCTTCAGTATTTATTCTCTGTACTGCTCCCTTCTACTAACACATTCATGGAACGCGAATATTCCATGCTGGTTCCCAGCTTCAGGTGGTGCGTCCAGTGTGGCAAGATAAGGATATATTTTATTATTTTTGGTCATGTTTTATATAATTGTATGTATATAATGCATTTGAGATGCCCATGGTGGCCAGTGTAAGTGCAAGAATCATGGATACAGAAAAAAAAGCCATAAGCCCTAGATTAAGGTTGGAATTCCTGTTACTGAGTGGAAAAGCTGTTTGCTGAAATGCCATAAGAGTCAACGGGGTTCTCCCCCTGCAAACTCTTACATGGACGTAGGGTGTGTGGGCCCCTAGACTTGATCCTTGAAGATTGGGAAGGCAAGCACGCCACCCAGTAAACTCCTGTAATAGAGTATGTCCTTAGGCTGAGGGAGAAGCTGAAGGAGCTTATGGGGATGGCCCAAAGCAACCTGTCAGCTGCCCAGTAGAAGCAAAAAGTCTGGTACGATCTCAGAGCTCACTCTTACAGCAAAGGCCAGGAAGTAATGGTCCTCATTCCAGTCTGGAAGGACAAACAGGAGCCCAAGTGGGCAGTACCATCCAAGATAATCTGACAGATAAATGACGTGAATTACATTGTAGAACTGCCTGACAGGAGACCTACCCATCAAATGTACCATTTAATATGATGAAGCCATAGGTAAATAGGGCCGACATGGTGTTTGCTGTTTGTAGTCTTGACGAGGGGACAGACGAAGACTCCCTCCTGGACTTACTAAAGGAAAGCAAGTAGAAGTCATTTGTGGAGACAATTAAATTGTCACCCTAGTTGACCCCAAAACAGAGCCAGGAAGTGAGGGAGGTCTTAGAGGACTTTGCCCCTTTTATTTACGGCCAAGCCCGGATGGGATCCCCTTATCAACCCATGATGCGGACACGGGGATGCAAGCACCCATACGACAGACAGCTTACTGGGTGTATGAGGCTGTCCTAAAGGACATGAGGAGGATGGCTGAGGAAATGCTGGAGTTAGGGGTGATCCAGAAATCCCACAGTCCCTGGGCGCCGCCTGTAGTCCTCGTCCCCAAGACAGATGGGTCTACCAGTTTTTTGTGTGGTCTATTGTAGATAACGCAGTCACAAAGTCATACGCCCACCCAATGCCCCAGACAGGCAAGTTGCTGGACAAACTGGGTAGGGTGACCTACCTAACAACCATAGACCTGACAAGGGGTACTGGCAGGTGGAGTGACTACCAGAGCTAGGGAACGGTCAGCCTTCATCACCCCAATAGGCCTCTTTGAATTTAAGGTGATGCCTTTTGGGATGGCTTATCTGGACAATATTGCCATCTTTGGTACAAGCTGGAAGGAACACCTGTCTTATCTGAGGGAAGTGTTAGGCAAGATACAGAAGGCAGGACTCACTGTAAAGGCCAAAAAGTGCCAGGTGGCCATGGCTTGGGTGTCATACTTGGACATGTAGTGAGGAGGGGACAGCTACATCCAAACCAGGCCAAGATAGAGGCCCTTGAGGCATGGCCCAGGCCGGAGACCCAGAAGCAGGTCTGAAGCTTCCTGGGGACTGCAGGGTACTACAGAAGATTTGTACCAAATTACAGCACTCTGGCAGGTCCCCTGTCTAGCTTTGTTTAAAAAAAAAAAAAAAAAAAAAAGAAGAAATGGGACCCGGCATGTAACATGGCCTTCACACAGCTAAAAGCTGCACTGTGCAGCACCCCAGTGCTAGCCAGCCCAGACTGCACTAAACCATTTGTTGTGCAGACTGATGCCTCAGATGTGGGAATTAGTGCCATCCTCAGCCAGACATCCCAACATGGTAAGAATCACCCAATTGTGTTCCTAAGTAGGAAGCTACTTCCCCGAGAGCAGACGTACTCCACTGTGGAGGAGGAATGCCTTGCCCTGGTGTGGTCGCTTAAGAAGATATAGCCCTACCTCTGTGGAAGGCCCTTTGATGTAAAAACAGACCAAAATCCTTTGATTTGTCTAAACTAAATGGGAAAGATGAATGTGCAGCTTCTTAGGTGGAGCACTGCACTGCAGGCCCACGACATGGACATTTAAACGTAGGTCAGAGTCTGCTAATGCCAATGCAGATGGCCTGTCCCACCAACTGGAGTAAGGGGCACAACTGGTGGTAACATCTACTAGAAAAGTGGTGTCTCCCAGTTCTGTTAAGAATGGAGGTGTGTGCAAATAAAGCCATATTTTATTATTTTAGGTCGTGTTTTTATATAACTTTATGTATATAATGCATTTAAGACGCTCATGGTGGCCAGTGTAAGTGCAAGGGATCATGGGTGCAAAAAAAAAAAAAAACCATAAGCCTTAGACTAAGGTTGGAATTTCTGTTACTGAGCAGAAGAGGCGTTTGTTGCTAACCAGGAACTGGAGCTAATTCAGTTATCTGAAAGGAGACAAAAGAATAATTAAGCCTAGCTGGGAGGCCAGGTAGGTCAATTTGCTTGTGAAAGACCAGGGTCTCAGGAAGGGACAGAATGTCTGGCCTCCTGTTGTATCTGCAGGGGTACAGTGAGCTAATCTCGTTACAAACTGAATGAGCTACCATTTATGTAAATAGCTGTATTTAGCGTTGAGTAATGACGGCCATTTCCCAGACAGAAGCTGGACTGTTCCCTAAAAAATCTGGTTTGAGATGGCTAACCTTGTGTTTTTTTTTTTTTTTCTATGTTCAGAAAACTGCATATCTGTGTTACTGTAATATAATACTGAACTTTGGTTGGGTAACCATAAAAACTGAAATGCTAGCCAGTCGCAGGGCCAGCCACATAGACTGGGCCCGCCCTCTTGAACCCTTTTAAAACCAGGATGCAGAGGGGTATCTGAACCTTTTTGCTCCCTTTTTGCTGAAGCCTCTCTTTTGCCATTTGCACTTGGAACCTTCTCTGTCTACCTCTCTTGAGCAGAGACGATTTCTTGTGGATCACTGAGAACCAAGACTTCAACTACCACACTCCTTTTTTTTTTTTTTATATACTTTTTTATTGTCTCTTATCACAGTAAATGCAGATCTTTTTTGCATCAAGGTATACAGTTCCATTTTTCAGTACATACAATCAGTGTGCCAATGTTTTACTATAAACAATAGGTCTACTCAACTCAAAAAAAACTCCAGCCTAATTTCTATTTACTTAGTATCACCAATCATATTTAAGATTAATTATCTCAGAAACAAAGTGCTTTCTGTATTATCTACATTACATTATAGTTCTTTAGTATGTCAGCCACCTTTAACCTCAACTACCACACTTCTAAGGGCATTTTTGCACTTCAAAATTCCAACTAAGGACTCAAGGTAGACTTTTAACCTCAGAGTTTAAAGTGTAGGTTTTTATGTATACTTTCCTTTTATTTTTAATATCCTGTAACCAATCTCCAAATTATTTTGTCTTTGTTATTTACTGTTTTCTAATTAATGTAAGTAGTAAAGCCTTTGGTTTATTTTAAAATAATCCTGCCTATGTTGTTTACATGCGCTGCCTGGATAAGAGTAGTTCAGACTATACTACGCCTGTGTGATTGTAAGGGCCAAAACAGTACCAAAATGAAGTACCATTAGGACTTTGTGACGAAAAGGTGGGGAATAAATAAGAAGGGTCTCGTGGGGTTTGAACCCGGCGCTGCATTTCTGGGGAAAGACACAGTAATAAGGTGTATGGGGCCCCCCAAAGCCTATATATGCCTGTGGCTTTCTGGTTCATGGTGCAGAGGCCAAGAGGAACATGGACTCCAGACTGTATTTCTATCCCCTCACATGGAGAAAGGTTATCTCTGACCCCATTCCCCCCCCATGTCACCAGGGGGATTCCCTGTGACACAGAGAATCCCGCCCCACAGGAGTGGACTTGTAACATCCAGTGCAACCAGAAGATGTCTCGGACTGATCCACATGTGTCGTGCATTTACCGATTTCTGATTTTTTGTACCTTCTGTTTATTCTCTCTATCCGCATGGTGGCTTTCCCACCTCAGCCTTATTAGCCGGAGTCTCATCACCTCCTTACACCTACCAGAGTCCACCGTGACCCAGCTGAAGCGGGGAGGATTGTGACTTACCCCCCATGGAGGGGCCATCCCAGGGATGAATGGGAGGGAGACCGCATCACCCTTGAGCCCCTGCCCCTCAAGTCGGGCTTTGTCTGGAGGTGCTGTGTGGGACTCCATCAGAGAAACATAGCCTTTGATGGCAGATAGGAACTGCTTGGCTCACCTAGTCTGCCCATTTCCCTACCTATTAGATAATCTGCTGATCCTAGTTAACCAACAGCCTACATCCTCCTACCTCCCCACCAGAATTGCCTTATGTCTATCCCATGCATTCTTGAATTCCACCACTGTTTTTGACCCCACAACCTCCTCAGGTGGGCCGTTCATGCATCCACCGCCCTCTCTGTGAAAAAAATACTTCCTCACATTGCCCCTGAGCCGTCCCCCCTCTATCTTCAAATTGTGTCCCTTTGTTCTTGCACATCTCTTTCTGAAAGATGCCACCTTCTTGGACTTTTATTCCCTTGAGGTACTTGAAAGTTTCTATCATGTCCCGCCCTCTTCCTTTCCTCAAGGGTATACATAAAGCTCCTTTAGTCTCTCTTCATATGGCTTCTGTCGCAGACCCTGCACCATTTTAGTTGCCCTCCTCTGGACTGCCTCCATCCTGTCTGTGTCCTTGTGGAGATGGGGTCTCCAGAACTGCACGCAGTGCTCCAGATGGTGTCTCACCAACTCTCTGTACAGGGGGATAACAACTTCCTGTTTTCTACTGATGATGCCTCTCCCTATACATCCCAGTATCCCCCAGCCATCCTTACTTCCTTCTCACATTGCTTGCTTACCTTTAGGTCATCTGATATGACTACCCCCAGGTCCCTTTCCATTTGTGTTGTTAATACCCACCCACCCTCATTTACTTACACTTCCCCAGGGTTTTTGTTTCCCAGGTGCATTGACTGTAAGCTGCCATTCCTTTGACCATTCCTCCAACCTTGCCAAGTCTCTTCTCATCCTTTCCACTACCCCCCCCACCTCCCAACTTGGTGTATCAACCCTGTTGCAGATCTTTGTTTCGTCTGCAAAGAGGCATACTTTTTCTTCCAGTCCCTCTGCAGTGTCACTTATAAAGACACCACGAGTAACCCCCCTTTCTTCGGAGTGGACTCGGTTTACTACTACCCCCTGTGTCCTGTTGTCCAGCCAATTTTTTTTTTACCCTCCTCCCTGGTCTACTGCTTTGATCACCCTGTCAAAGAAATCTATTAGATTCATCTGACATGACCTTCCTGCTGTGAATCCATGCTGTCTTAGTCCTGTGCCCCGCTTGCCTCTAGGTACTCGACAGTTCTTTCTTTCAGAAGTGATTCCATTATTTTCCCTACCACTGAGGTCAAGCTAACAGGTCTATAGTTTCTTGCCTATGCTTTGCTCCCACTTTTGTGAAGAGGAATCCCATCTGCCATCCCTCCCTCCAGTCCTTGGGTACCACACCATCCACCCATGATTTGTTAAAATGGGTAGTCCGTGGTGTCACTAGTTCTCCCCTCAGTTCTTTTAGAATTCGGGGATGAATCCCGTTGGTCCCCATTGCGTTGCCCACCTTCAGTTTTAGGAGTTCTTTCAAAGCACTTTCTTCTGTGAATGGACTGGTATTGACCCCCTCCCCAATCTAGAGTGCTTCTATTGATTGGATTAGGTACCTCCCCCTCCTCTTTTGCGAATACTGAACAGAAGTTTTTGTTCAGTATCCCTGCTTTTCACAGTCCTCTCTGCCCGCCCACCTCCCTTTATTAAGCCTCTTTATCCCTCCCTTGGTCTTTCTTTGCTCACTAATGTACCTATAAAAGGCTTTATCCCCTCTTAACTGAGTTGGCTGTCTTTTCCTTAGTTTGGGTCTTTGCTATTCTGACTGCCTTCCCTGCTTCCTTCTGCTTTAACTGGTACAGTTCTCTGTCCTGCTTCTTCTGTGTTTCCTTGTACTTCTTGAATGCTATCTTTTTCTCCCTAACCTTCCCTGCCACCTCTTTTGAGAACCATAGTGTTTTTTTCTTTCATTTTGATTTATTTGCTTCACACAAAGGCTTATTGCCTCTATAATTGCAGTTTTGATGTTTCCCCATTGTTCCTCCATCCTTCCTTCTTGCCTGTTTGCTAATTCTTTTCTGAGGCACTCTCACATTTTGACAGAGTTAGCCCTCCAGAAGTCCAGTACCCTCACTTTTGTATGGCTTGACTCTGCAGCTGTTTATCGTGAACCACACTGTTTGGTGGTCACTTGTTCCCTGATGGCTACCCACTTCTAGATTTGAGATCCTCTCTCCATCCCCGTTTGATAGTACCAGGTCTAAGACTGCTTCCTCCCGAGTGGATTCCAACACTAGCTGTCTGAGGCATGACTCCTGTAGGGCATTGAGAATGACCGTGCTCTTGGATGTGGCTGCAGTAAAGTTGTTCCAGTTAACATCTGGCATATTCAGGTCCCCCATCAACAATCTCTCCCCTTTTTCTGCCATCCTAAGGATGCATTGTGTCGTTTCCTTGTCCATTTCCTCCCCTGAGATGGGGGTCTGTATACAACCTCCGTGCAGATTGTGGTTCCGTTTCCGGTCCCCAGGGTGACCCACAGTGCCTCCTGCCTTTCCTGTTTACCCTTTAGTTCCATTGCTTTAATCCCTTCCCTTACATAGAGACCTACTCCCACTCCTCCTGTTCTACTCTCCCTGTAGAGCTTCATTTTGCTGGCAGGCGGTTTCTTACTTGTTTACCCATGTCTGGCTCAGCCGTGGTGCAGGCATGCACGCTCCCGCCAAGAGACCTCACAGGAGTGCCACCGCAGCCAAACCCTTGCCAGAGATCCTGATGCAGCTGCCACCCCACTCTTCACTGGGTGTCACCAGGCACCTGGGTCTGCACCCCTCCCTCCTCCCAGGAAAGGAGCATTCTTCTGGACACTCAATCCTTTCCTCCCCGCCAACCCCTGATGACGTGAATCCGCCCCAAACCCAAGTCTCTGGTGTGGCACGAGGTGTGGCATCCAGCGCTTCAACCTTCGGCGCCATCGGGCTGGCATGAATTTACTGCTTTGGTGAAATGCACAACATTGCTGCTTGCGGTCTGTGTCAAGTGAGGCTTTTCACGTCCCTTGAAGACCACTACGCATGTCTTCTCTGCCAGCTGAATAGGATCCACTGGTGAAATCTGAAAAAGTTTGCAAGGTGGTCCCTGTGGCTCCAGGGTCCATGGCCCAGCTAGCAGTAATGGAAGAGGTGGCGGCCAAGGCGGCAACAGGCACCTCATCAGTCTCTGTGCTGCTCCCTTTAGAGGCCAGTGTCAGAGTGTCCTTAACTGGTGAGTTCCATGAAATATGCAGGACCTTCTAGACCTTTGGGGAGAGTTCTGCCTACCACAGTAAGTTGAAAAAATCCTGCCGTCGGTCATGGGACCAGGAAAGGCATGCTCATCAGCACCCTTGACTCCACCAACGTGGCTTCATCCGAGCACCCGACTTTGGCCATCCCACTTTGGTTGATGGACAGGCGGCTAGCTCCACTGTGCCCTCATTGGATCTGTCGACCTGTTGCCAAAAGAGATAGAAGAGGATTTGATCTCCAGGGCCCCAGTCCTGTCAGGCCTCACTCAAGAGGGCAAGGAGCAGTCAACTAACTTGACTGTCTCCTCTCAGGAGTTGCTTTCTTTCATGGTCAAATCCAATAAAGGGTAGTATGCACTGCCCCTCCAGCCATATCTCCTCGTCGTGATTGAGGAATTCCTTGCATTCTCTGTCTTGTTTGACTGGGAGGCGTCATTGTTTGTGCTCTTCTTCCTCCTCAAGGTGATATGCTCTCTCAGCATATGCAGTGGCTCTGTAAATAGCTCCTTTGGCAGCAGTGGGCCTTGGCTGAACAGGGTAGGGCTCTACCCTTGACCCCATGCAGTCACCTGGTCATCACTAGTACCACCTGAGCCAGTCCTGCCGAGACAGTTGTCCCCGACGCAAGTCTTGCCACTGATTCAGGTGGAACTGCCTCCACGTCAGCCTGTGCAGGGTGTCCCTTCTGAGGCCTCCTGTTCAGCTTCCGCCTTGCCAGGCCAGTTGTATGTGGAAATCACGCACTCGGACATGTCCCAAGTGGTGCATGGTGGCAAACGGATGAGGGCCATTTTTGAGGAGTACTTGGATGACTCAGATTGATCCTCTACGCAGTCCTCGAGGACTCGTGCTGTTGACCATGATTTGGGCGAAGAATTTGCTACCGACCACAGGCCAGTGTCTTTTGGGGCTCTCCTCAGGCTTATGTCTGAGTCCATGGAGGTTCCCTTGGAGCCAATCCATAAAAGGGTGAAATACCATTTCAGTGAGATCCTGATGGGGATGAATCCCTGAGGGTTGCCTTCCGGGTGGCTTAGGCCATCCTGGAACAGGTGCAGGTTCTTTGACAGCACCCATCTTCTTGCCCAGCACCCTCTGCCTGTATGGTCCACAAGTACGCGGTCCTTAGTGGCACTTTGTCGAGATTTTCGGACTACCCCCTCAGCTGAGGGTCTGTCACCAGCTTGGTACTTTGCAAGACCTGGCAATACTATGGACATTGACAAGCAAATTCCCTGACAAGTAGTCCTAAGAAACTTGACCACATGCAGAGAGGTCTATGCTGCATCCTTCGTATGTCTCAGTCAGGCGAGCTATGCGCTGGTGATGACCCACTTTGGTTACCTCCTGGTGGGAGTGCTGGTACTTGCCTTCCCATATCTCCCTGCTGACAAGCAGCTGGCAGTAAAAGTGGTCTGAGACCAGGGTCGAGCGCTGACCAAACACCACCTTCAGATGACCTTGAACATTGGCGATTCTTCCACCTGTGCCATGGCAGCAGCCGTCACGAGGCATCACAGGGTCTGGCTGTGGATTTCCACCTTTTCCTCGGACACCCAGCACAAGTTGGGTGATGTTCCCTTCTTGAGCACTGACCTCATTGGCATAAGGTGGAAGGTTACCTCACTAGGTTAGAGAACTTCAGTGCCACCCTGGATTCTGTGACTTATCAGAAGGACCAGAAAGGGCAGAAATAGAATAGGTTGTCATTTCAGTTTCAGCTCTTTTCGGCACAGCAGCCTAGGCAGCAGTAGACCAAGCAGGGGTAGTCTCAGGCTTGGCACTTCAAGACCAGGGTCCCTGGTTGGGGTCCCAGATAGGGTGGGGGTAGGGGTACTGGTACCCCTCTGGCAGCAGCCACTGGTGCCCCCTCCAAAGCTGCCCAGTGATGGGTTGGGGGTGTCTACCTCCCACCCATCCAGTCCCTGCCCCAGCATTCTGTGGGGGTGTCTGCTTCGCCACTTCTGGCACAGTTGGTCCATAATTACCTCTGGCAATTGGCTCCTAGAAGTGTTGTCGGAGGGTTTCCTCTTGACCTATAGTTTCTTCCGCCTCACTGGCCTCATGTGCCAAGGGAATCCATGGTGTTGCAGGGCACAGTGTCTGCTCTCAGGGAGGATGTTGCTCAGCTCCTCGACAAAGGAGCCAAAGCCTGTGTCCCAGACTCCATGGCAGGACAGGACTTCATATTCAGGAATTTCCTGGTCCCGAAACGGATTGGGGGGCTGGTGCCCCACACTGGATCTTCACGATCTGAATCAGTTTCTCAGGAAGTGCAGGTTCTGGATGGTCATGCTGAACTAGATACCATCTCTGGAGCAGGGCATGTGGTTCTTTTCCCTGGACCTCCAGAACGTGTTCTTTCACATTCTAGTCTGTCCATCCCACTGTCGGTACTTCTGGTTCCTCACAGAAGTGGTTCCTTTACCAGTTCCCAGTCATGCCATTCGTTCTCTAAATGGCACCCGTCGTCTTCACCAAGTGCATGGCAGTGGTGGTAGCCATCCTGCAGCACCAAGGGGTCAAGATATACCCCTGCCTGGATGACTGGCTGATCGTTGGGCAATCCAAGGTGGCTGTGGAGCAGTCCAGGGACCTGGTCCTCCAGACCTGAAGAGATTTGGGCCCTATGATCAATCAGGCCAAGTCCAAACTGCACCACTCGCAGGTGATTTCACTTAATTGGGGCAGAGCTAGACTTCCTTTGGGACAAGGTCTGACTTCCAGTTCTTATCCCCTTTGCTTGATCGTTTCAGGTTGGGCTCTCCTTCCCTGCCTAAGACTTCCTGCAGCTGCTGGGGTACCTGGTGTCCTGCACCAGTGTACTCCAATGGGCCGCTGGCAAATTTGTCACCTGCAGTGGGGACTGGGCCATCAGTTGTCCCAGCATCTAGGTCACCTGGACCAACCGATCATGGTGATACAACCGATATGGGATGCCATCCAGTGGCAGCTCATCTGGGAGTCCCATTAGTCCTCCTAGAACTGACAGTCACTCTTGCAGCAGACTTGTCTCTGGTGGTATGGGGAGTGCACCTGGGGGACCACAGAACCCATGGGTTCTGGACCCTCTGGGAGTTCCATCACCACATCAACCTGCTGGAGATCCATGCAGTGCACTTATCTCTGATGGAATTTGCTACTTTTGTCCAGGGTCAAGTTGTGCATTTCCAGACAGGGCAACACCACAACCTTGTTCTACCTGAATGAGCAGGGTGGCATGCACTCCCTTAACTTGTGTCGGGAGGCCCTCTGCACCTGAACCATTGTGTGCAGCTTGGGTGCAGGTCTCTGGTGATTCATGTTGCAGCACGCGACAACCAGCTGGTGGACACCCTTAGCTGGGTGGGCAAGATGTTGCATGAGTAGTCCTTGAATCAGAGGTGGTGGTGGACCACCAGGCCTCCTCTACACCTTCCCTCCCTTCGCCCTGATCCATTAGACAGTGGTCAAGGTTCAAAGGGATAAGGTGTGAATGATTCTGATGGCTCCAGACTTTCCCTGCCAATTCTGGTACCCAGATCTCCTCAGTGTGAACAGCAGACTTCCATGGCGGTTGCCTTTGCAGCTGGATCTGCTGTGTTGTCATCAGGGAAAGATCCTGCACTCAGATCTTAAATTCAAACAACATGAAATCTTGCTGTATTCTAAAAGATGCAGTGATCCCCAACCTTTAAACTGCCCCGGAGAACAATGAGTTAACTTTCTATGCAGATCATAGAATGCTGAGCTCGAGCTCGGTTGGAGTCTCTGTCTGGAGTGTTTTGAACTCAAACCATCAGATTCTTTACTCCGCCTCACTGAACGGGTGCTCTGGAGATTTCTCCTTCAGCTCGGTTCGAAAGTCGGTTAAAGTTTCCGTTTTTTGTCGGTTTTTAAACCGAAAAAGTTATCCACATGGTCAGTTCAGTCTCTGTCTGTGGTGCCATGAGTACTAGATAGGAATTGTTCTGTTTTTTTGTGTGGAACTTGTAAAAGTGTAGGACCATTTGACTGTGATTTCTTGTGTTTTGTATGTTACTTAGAGTGTGGTTACCAGTTCTTATCGGTTCTAAAAAAAAAAAAAAAGCATGTTTTAATACGGTTCTTTCCAATACCTGTGACACGGTTAGTAACCGATAAGGTGTTTTGCCTGGCGGTTGCCATAAAAAGGGTAAGTTAGGTTATGTTGGTCATGTCTGAGAAACCCAAGGAAAAAAACTGGCTCACTGGGTTTCAACACTGCAGGAAGTGTGGGGAGGTCTTTGCTAAGGCCAATCCCCACACCACCTGTGTTTGTCTGGGGTTTGACCACCTCGAATCAGACAGCCAAACATGTAGAAATTTTCCAAAATCTACACTTGAGAAGAGATTAGGTAGACTGAGGGAAAAGGAGGCCGAGAAGTCCACTGACCTGGATGGCCAGTCCGGTTCGGTTCCGACTGAACCAGAAGGAGTGCCCTCTGACCAGGGCGATACTTCTTCGGCCAAAAGGAGAGCCAATTCCGAGGGATCGGTTCTGGCAAAGAAAAATCGTCCGGTTCGGATCTATAGGTTCATGTTCTGACTGCCGAAGAGATAGCCAGAGCACTTCGGATTATGGAATCGCTTCGCCCAGTTCCGACCGATCCGGCTCCTTCTGGCAGGGGTTCGGTTTGGTTGGTTCCCTTGGTTCAAGATTATATCCTCAAAGAATTTTATGAACTGGAGTTTGAGGAGGAAGGGGAATTTGAGGAGGATGATGATGGTGAAGGCGAGGGTCTGGATGTGCCTGTGGATCCGGACATCTCCCCAGACAGACCTTCAGGTGTTTCCTTTCCTAGGCTTTCTGAGTCTCCTTACCACTTTATGTTCTACAGAAAGCTGGCTGACACCCTCCAGCTTCCTATGGAGGAGGCATTGGAGGATCAAGAGGAGCCTGATTATGTAGAAATGATGGACATCCCAGAGTCCAGGAGACTGTCTGTTCCCCTCCACAAATCCTTTGGGAAGCATACCCAAAAAATTCTAAAGTCTCCTAACACCATACCTCCTGTGGATAGAAGAATGGACAAGAGCTATACACTTTCAGGCTCAGACACGGAGTTCTTATACCAGCAATGAAGCCATGTTCCGTCTTTCGGATGAGACGTTAAACCGAGGTCCCATCTGCCTGGATTGGTGGTAGTTCAGATGGATGTTAAAGATCCCATGGCACTTATCGAAAAGAGCAGGAGAATTTCCCCGGTGTCCTGGCCAAATTCCCCTCATTCACTAAAAATACCAACAGCTTAATCTGGTTCAAAGTCAGTTGCCATTCAGCTGTATCCCCTTCCCCCGGGTCGGTGCCTGAAAATAGGCAGGATTTGTCTAGTGCACTTACCGGTCAACAAAACTAAATAAATAAATAAATAAAATGTTGGGTAGTGCAGGCTGCTGCCTGTGACAAGGCAAATATTCCCTTGGCTTCACACCCCGAGACAAGGACTCCAGGAAGATTGATGCCATGGCAAAGAAACAATACATGGCATCTTCCTTGGGACTCAGGCAGGCGAATTATGTGGCCTATACAGCCAGGTACCAGAAGTCCAGGTGGGACACTGTACTGGCACTGGCTAAACAGGCATCCCCCCAGCTGGCCAAGGAGCTGGAGGAGGTGGCTGCAGATGGGATTGAGGCATCGAAAGTACAGTTTCATGCTGGTGTTGACTCCAATGATGTATCAAGAGTCATGGCTACATCTGTGGCTCTTTGGAGAATGGCTTGGCTCAGATGTACTAGCCTCTCACAGGATACCGAGGCTAAGGCCATGGATTTCCCTGTAGTAGGTAATTCTTTGTTTGGGGAGCAGACAATTAAGAAGAAAATGGATGAGTGCAGGACCACTTATAGGAGTGCTCAGGCCAAAGAAAGGCAGGCAGGCAACTCCTCATAGGCAGCAGTCTAGGGGCAGGGGCAGACCTTTTCATAGGCCTTTTTACTAAGCACAGGCCTCTTCTCCTTTTTCGCAGAGGGGGTTCTTCAGAGGGAGAGGCAGAAGAGGGATGAGCAGGGCTGCATCCACCCCTCAGCCTAAGGCCTCTGTCAAGCAGACACCCTGATGGGTCTGCCCGGGTCGACTCTCCTATTCCAGTAGGAGGCATGCTGGCTTACTTTGTCCAGGACAGGATGTCTATTACCTCAGACAAATGGGTCCTGGAAGTAGTAAGCCAAGGACTGGTTCTCGGCTTCAAAAAATTTCCAAAGATGAGAACCAGCTCCTTTCCACCTGCAGGTCTCTCAGAAACCCTTGCCCTAGAGGCAGAGGTTTCATATCTTCTGGCCTTAAGTGCCATAGAGAGAGTTCTTACCCTACTCTGGGGCAAAGGTCTGTACTCCAGGTACTTTCTTACCCCAAAAAAGACAGGGGAGTGGCGACCCATCCTAGACCTAAGATATCTGAACAAACATCTTTTAAAACCAAAGTTCAAAATAGTAACTCTGGGAATAATTCTTCCCTCTCTGAGGCCAGGGGACTGACTAGCCTCCCTGGACCTAAAAGATGCCTACTTTCACATTCCCATCAGGTGCTCCCACAGAAAGTACCTCAGGTTCGAGTTGCCCTCAGGCCACTGTCTGTTCAAAGCAATGCCGTTTGGCCTAACATCAGCCCCAATGGTTTTCACAAAGTGCCTGGCAGTAGTGGTTGCTTTCCTAAGAAGAAAAAAGATTTTCATTTTTCCATACCTGGACGACTGGATCATAGTGGGGCAGTCCCCAGACCAAGTCATGTCAGACCTGCAGGTAACTCAGCAGGTGCTCACTTCCCTAGGATTTCTTCTCAGCCTTCACAAGTCAGTTCTCAAGCCAGTACAACTTCTCACCTTCATAGGAGCAGAGCTGGATACTGTCAAGGCAAGAGCCTTTCTTCCCCCGGAAAGGGCAAGAGTTCTTATGGAACTGGCTTCTTCCTTCAGCCTTCAGGTGTCTGTACCAGCAAGGCATTTTCTCCAACTCTTGGACCACATGGCAGCCTCTACAGCAGTGGTCCAAGGGGCAAGATTCCAGATGAGGGACATACAGTTCCATCTGAGGACTTTCTGGTCCCAGAGGAAGGATTCCCTCACCAAACTGATTCCAGTGACTCGGACCCTGATCCAAGCCCTTCAATGGTGGCAGGATCAGGACAGCTTACGACAAGGGGTCCTATTCTTTACTCAGTCTCTTTCAGTGGTTCTTACCACATATGCTTCCCTTTTGGGCTAGGGAACCCATCTGGGGGCTCTCACTGCTCAAAGAGTGTGGTCCCCTCAGGAATCTCTTCTCCATATCAATCTCCTGGAACTCAGGGCAGTTTTTCTGGCCCTGCAAGCTTTCTCTCGGACAGTACAAAACAAGGTGGTTCAAGTCAGAACAGACACCACCACCACCATGTGGTACATCAACAAGCAAGGAGGCACTCGGTCTACGGCCTTGTGCACAGAAGCCATGAAGCTGTGGTCCCTGGCTTACTCCCTGCAAACCTCCCTGATAGCAGTTCACCTTCCAGGAAAAGACAGTGTACTAGCAGATGCACTGAGCAAGATATCACAGGGCCATCACGAATGGACCCTGGACCCTCTGGTACTAAAGGTGATTTTTTTCAAGGTAGGGCACTCCAGAGATGGATCTTTTTGCAGCCCCAGACAATCACCAACTTCCACTTTTTTGTTGCAGACCCCAGTCTTGGACTCGGTCTCCCTGAATGCTATAGTACTGAACTGGGAAGGGTAATTACTGTATGCCTCCCCCCCACCTTTCCCTCTTCTGTTCAAAGTTTTAGTCGAGATAAAGTCACAACCTTGCAAAGTCATTCTGATTGCTCCAGATTGGGCCTGACAGCCTTGGTACCCTCTGTTGCTATCCCTAGCAGTTCACCTCCCCCTGTCTCTTCCCAGGAATCACAACCTGTTAACCTCCTCTCATGGGAGGATTTGGTACCCCAATCCTCAGTCTCTCAATCTCAAGGCATGGCTCTTGAGTTAGTTTGCAGATTTGCAGCTGTCTCAGGGGTTCTAAATATTCTCAAAGCTTCTCGAAAGCCCTCTACCAGAAAGACTTACAACTCCAAATGGAAGAGGTGTTCAGCATTTGGTGTTCCAAGAAGCATATTTCTCCAGATGCTGCTGAGTTGCCTACAGTCCTGGATTATATGGTCCATCTTTATTATTTATTTAGCTTTTGTTGACCGGGTAAGTGCACTAGACAAATCCTGCCTATTTTCAGGCACAACCCGGGGGAGGGGATACAAATGAATGCCAACTGACCTTGAACCAGATCAAGCTGTTGGTGGTATTTTTAGTGAATGAGGGAAATTTGGCCAGGACACCGGGGGAAATTCCCCTACTTTTTTCGATAAGTGCCATGGGATCTTTAACATCCACCTGAACTACCACCAATCCAGGCAGATGAGACCTCGGTTTAACGTCTCATCCGAAAGACGGCACCTCAGAAGTGCAGCACCCCTCTCATGCTGCACTACAGTGTCAGTACTGGGATATTAACCCAAGTGCCAGATGTGGGAACTGAACCCACAGCCCTCTGATCTCCCGGCCTCAGAGGCGAGTGTGCTACCTACTGAGCCACTGACACTGACGTTTTGGCCTAGGCCTCAGACCAGCTACTCTCAAGGTACACTTGTCAGCTGTTTCAGCTTTTTTATCAGTGGGAAAGTCTTCCTCACTAGCTTCCCACCCAATATATTGTAAATTTTTTAAGGGATTGCTCCATACCAATCCTCCCTTTAGAGACCCTGCCCCTGCCTGAGATTTGAAAGTTTGCATTGCTCAACTTATGCAGCCTCTTTTTGAACCCATGTGCTCAGCTGAGCTCAAGTACTTGACTTGGAAAACGGTGTTTTTGGTAGCCATTATCTCTGCCGGGCGTGTCAGTGGAGCCTGATTTTATCTCCTTTCATAGGGATAAAGTGGTCCTTAGAACCAATAGAAGGTTCTTGCCCAAAGTGGTTTCAGATTTTCATCTGAACCATCCTATGTCTCTCCCTGTTACTTCACTGATCATTCTTCCTCAGGAGAAAGGAGGCTACACAGTTTAGATGTTAAAGGCCCTCAATTTCTACATAGAGCACACCAAGGGTCACAGGTTTGACTCCCTCCAGTTGTTCCTCACTTGTGGAGAAGTGGGTAAGGGCAAACCTGCCACTAAGAGAACTATTGCCAGGTGGATTGTATCTTATATACAATTCTGCAATGAAAAACTGGGAAAGATTCCTCCCTCAAGCCTGAGTGCTCATTCCACAAGAGGTACAGCTGCTTCCCTGGCTGCTGCCAGGGATATACCGCTCTTAGAAATCTGTCAAGCAGCCATCTGGAAAACAGTCTATACCTTTACCAAGCATTACTCTCTGGATATCCAGGCTAGGAGTGATGCTCGGTTTGGCACAGCAGTACTTCAGAGCCTATTCCCAAAGTAGGATCTGTCCCTCCTCCGTGGAGGTACTGCTTGGTAGTCTGTATCTGTCAGAATGCAGCAAGACTTCATGTTGTTTGAAGAAAAAAATACTCACCTTAATAATTGTGTTTCTTCTAATGGAGTCTTGCTGTATTTTGACCTCCCTCCCTCCCTGCCTCCCCTCTCAGAACCTGTTTTTGGGAAGTGGGTGGGCAGGTGCAGTGTTGCACCTCAGGGGTGCGCCTGGTTAAACCCTCCTTTTTGTTTTGGTGTTGATTTATTATTGTTATTCACATTAGATTGTTTTTTTGGTTTTTGGGTTTCCTGACTTGAGTCTTCCTTTGGGAATCCAAAACTTTTTATTGCCAGTTAGCTAGTAGAATTTTACAATTTCCACATAGAATTTTAGTTAGTTGGCTCATAAGAATCTGATGGTTTGAGTTCAGAACACTCCAGACAGAGACTCCAACCGAGCTCGAGCTCAGCATTCTATGCTCTGCATAGAAAGTTAACTCATTGTTCTTCCGGAGCAGTTTAAAGGTTGGGGATCACTGCATCTGTCAGAATACTGCAAGACTCCATTAGAAGAAACAGTTACTAAGGTGAGTAATGTTTTCTTGCTGCACCTCACAGTCTGGTTTCTGTGCGGCTGGAGTTCCAGGCACTAGGTCTTTTGGAAAATGTGCTCCACGTGGTGGAGGCTTCCCGAAACAAATCAACTCGCCAGTGCTGTGCCTTCAAGGGGAAGAGATTTTCCCTGTCATGCAGGGTTTTATTCAACTCTAAAAATTTAGAGTTTTGTTCATAAAAGTTGTAAAACATTGTAAAAATGCATAGCACTTGCCTCACTGTGTTTAACAAACATAACACTTCCAGAAAACCTATATAAGTGCTTTCTGTACAGTTAGTATTGGCCCAAGAAAAAAAACTGCTAATCAATTATTTAAACCCCTGTCATGTCAGGACAAATGGCTTGATCCTCTTGCCTTTCCCTTGGCTAGCATTTTGGATTACGTTTGGTCCCTCTCCCAGCTGTGGCTGAAATTGATGACCCTCAAGGTGCACCTTGCAGTCATCTGCATATTGTGTGCAGGAGAAAATGGTAGGGTGCTTTTTCAAAGGACTTAGCCACTGGAACCTGACATTGCGTGAACCACCACCACCGTGGGACTTATTGATGGTTCTGGCAGTGCTATGGGCAAGCTATTTGAGCCTTTGCACAGGTGTGAGGTGTCCCACCTAACATGGAAAACTGCCTTCTTGGTGGTTGTCACCTCTGCCAGAAGGATCAGTGATCTGCAAGTACTCACGATGGAGTCTCCTTACCTGGTCTTCCACAAGGACAAGGTAGTCCTTCGCCCCATGTGAAGTTCCTCCCGAAGGTAGTCTCGAAGTTCCACCATAACCAGGAGATGAACTTTCCACTCTACTTCTCCAGCCCATCTTCGGAGGTTTAACGTAGGCTCCATACTTTGGATCTGCGGCAGACACTCTCTTATTATAGGGAGCACATGGCAGGGGTGCAAGGTGAGGCTCATCATCTCTTTGTAACGTATGCGGAAGCCGCACATGGTAATTGGCAGCTAAGAGGACCGATTGGCAGGTCGATTGCCTCCTCCATCGACCTCTGCTGTAGGTAGGTTGGTAGGGAGCCTCCCATAGGATTTATGGCTTGTTCACCAGACATACCGCTGCCTTGGTGGCTGCTTCCAGGGACATTACCATACAGGAGATTTGTAGAGCAGCTACCTAGAAGTCAGCGCATACTTTAATCTCCCATTACAGCATCAACCTTGAGTAACGCCGGGATGCTGCTTTTGGGGCCTCAGTTCTCCAATCTCTGTTTGCACAGTAGGGGTATTTACCTTGCCTCCTCCTGCTGGAGGACTACTGGAAGTCTGCCAGTAGTGTGGATAAGTGAACCATATCCACATGCTTAGAAAGGATGGTTAATCCCCTGTAACCATAGTTCTAGGAGTGGGATATGGTTCACATCCACACAGCCCACCAGACCTCCCCTGGCAAATGGCCCATGAATCTCTGCTTCTGGCGCACAAGATCTGACATCATGGGGCGGAGCAGAGGGATGTACCACCTGGGTGGTGGGAGGAGCTTCTCTTAAGGATAGTCCGGCAAGTCAGTTCTTAAAGGGAGAATGCCAGTAGTGTGGATGTGAACCATATACCACTCCTAGAATTACGGTTACAGGTGAGTAACCCACATTTATGTAGCTTGTCGTTCTGTTAGCAGACATTTGCTACTCCTGGGCCTGGTTTGGCGAGTTGACGTCCTAAATGCAAACATATCAGTATGTCAGATTGCAGTGATCAATAGCATAATAATACTAGCTCCAAGAAAAATATTATTCAGATTTACCAGTGAGCTTTGTCAGTGTTTTGTTTTTTTTTGTTTTGTTTTTTTTCCCTGCTTACCCTGATCTCTCAGGCCCACAACATTTTGATTCTGTAATTTTAGTCATTGGTGTATACTTATTTAGTCCTAGCCATTTATGAAAAAATATTTAAGAGGTTTATTTAAGAAGTTGTGAGGCAGTGTGGGCTAGGTGTTAGAGCACCAGCTTAGGAATTGGGAGATCCTCGTTCAAACCCCCACTGGAGTCAAGTGCTGACTGCGTGACTATGAGCAAGTGTCTTGATGCCCTAGTGCTCCAGTCTACTCAGCTACGGAAATGGATAGCAGCAGGACCCCACTGGAAGCGGGATGTTGCACCTTGGTTGGGATACCTGAACAAATTGGGAAAAAACTTTTACAGTGATGAAGTTAACTACTTTTGTTACCAGACAAGTCAGTTTGCCACATTTTAGCAGCAGGGAAAATGTGATATGACTCGATTGGGGGGAGGGGGCGATGACAATCCTGCTGCTTTGCATGGAGATTTGCAGCACTGAACTAGTGAGGTGACAAAAGTACCATACATTAATACATCTCGTCATACTTTTTTGTTTAAAGCAACAATCCATGTTAGCAGGAAAAAAATCAGCATGGCTTTTCACTGTCTCTTTGCAGCAGGCCCCCCTCTGCTGAAAGTAGCAGTGTGTGCTGCATTGACCATTTCAACCTATACTTCTACGAACATACGAAAATGCCAGCAGAAATAGGCCTCACGGTCTGTCGAGTCTGCTCGATTGTACAGCTAGCCCCTCATCTTGCAGCTGCCCCTCCCACTCCTTCCCTCCTTAGATTTACCCTCACTCTATCCTATCCCCTCTTGAAACTGCCCACCGTCTTACAGGCCATCACCTCCTGTGATAGTGTTCCACTTGCTCACCACCCTTTCTGTGAAGAACTGCTGTCTCCTTACCTCCATCCTGAATCTGCCCCCCGCCATCCTGAGACTGTGCCTTTTCGTGTCCCTTCCTCCTCTTAATTGGAAGATCCCCTCTGTTCGAGTCTTGTTTATCCCTTTCAAGTACTTAAAGGTCTCAATCGTGCCCCCCCCATCCCTCCTCTCCTCCTAGGAATACATATCTAGCTCGCTCAGCCTTTCCTCGTAGGGCTTGCCCTCCAATCCCTGGATCATCTTTGTTGCTCTACGCTGCACCTCGTCCAACAATCTGACATCCTTCTTAAGGTACAGGCGCCAGAATTGCATGCAGTACTCCAGGTGCGGCCTGACCAGTGACCTGTACAGGGGGAGGATTTTCTCACTACTTCTGGAGGAGATTCCCCTCACTATGCACCCCAGCATTTTGTTGGCCTTTGCTGCCGCTTTCCTGCACTGAGCAGAGTTGTTCATGCTCCCCGTTATAAGTACCCCAGGTCCTTTTCCTCCATGGTGCTGCCCAACTGTACCCCTCCCAGCTGATAGTATTCTGTATTCTATTGTAAAGTGCCACTTATTTAGGGTTGCCACCTGTCAGTTTTTTTACCTGGTGGTCAGGTTTTTGGGGTCCCTATCAGGTAATCCAGTTTTGCTCTGTGCTGGTCAGGTTTTTGAGCCATTTTGAGTGCTCAGATACTTTTGAAACAAATTTTGTCACATCATTCATTGTTTCAGCTACATGTCCAGGTTACAAATAAGTTCTGTTGTCAGTATAGCCCTTTGTTTGTGAAAGCGGTTTGCCTGGGAGGTGTAAAGTGTGGCCATTAATTAACACCACTTGCTTAACCCAGTCTTTTCCACTGCATCTTAAAGTGGCATAGCAGCACAGCTGCCCTCACCTTTTGTAACGGTAACAGAGCCATTTGTCTTCCACTTTCTTTTGCTGGTAAACATTTTCATCTGTAACAGAATTTAGGCATTTTTAAATGTTTTATTTTTTCCTCAAGAAAAAAAAGTATGGTCACTTCTTTGGCTTTGAAATAGTACTGTGGACATTAACAGGGAATGGAGCCAGAAAAAGATATAAAGGACACATTATAGGAAACAATTTATTATCTATTATTATATACCATGTATACTGGTGTGTGCTATTTACAGTATTTCCCTTGTCTCCCCCAGATCATATCTGTAAATGAGATTTCTTGCATCTCTGGATGTTTATCTGGTAAACCAATGTCCATAAATAAACACATAAGTACGTAAATAACTAGGAAGAACCTAGGAAAGTAACGGGTACAGTGCAGGATCTTAGTATTTTTGTTGAACTGTTGCTTTAAGTGTTATCTTTTATTGCTATAACAAATGGCCTTCTAGGAGGAACAATGCATGATGAGTCATGAAAAGGGGTGGGGCTAGGGGCAGAGCTTAGGATCCGGTTTTTGCCTCGTCCAAAGGTGACAACCCTGCACTTATCTCCTGTATTGTATATTGTTTTTCCCCTGTTTTGAGTCTGCTGTAGTACAATAATTGTTTTACATTTGTTAAATCTCTTTGTACCCCCCCCCGACTCTCTCCAGTGAGGACACTCTGCTCAATCCTATCCCGCCTGCCTTAAGTCATAGCCTTACCTTCCAGTGGGGGGTGTCTCCGCTTCACTCCTCTGATCCCTCGGCCCTCCTCGGATCTAAGCCTGCCCAGGCAGGATGACCGGCTCCTCTGGCGTCCTTTCTGGACTCTAGAAGGGCGAACAGGGAACGAAGGGAGCACAGGAGGCAGGCTGAAGGACCCGGCACTGGGTGTGGAGGTCGGCCACTGAACCAGTCGCCTACCAAGGGCCAGGGCCATTTTCCTTGTTTTGTTGTCTTCTCCACCTCCCAGTTCGGCGCGGATGTGCAGGTGCATCCAATGCGTGCTTGCACGCTCCCGCCCATGCACACAGGATCGCTGCCGCAGCCACCGGCTGCTGTACTCCCAGTCACCACCAGGAGTCCCCAGAACCTGGGATCTGAAACCCCCCCCCTTCCTCCCAGGAGAGGAGAGCAGTCCTCTGGACACTCAATCCTCTCCTCCCCCGACCCAATCTCATTCCCGAACCCGGGTTGCTGGCGTGGCACGAGGTGTGGCATTCAGTGCCTCAACCCTCAGCGCCACCGGGCTGGCCATTTGTTTTACATTTGAAATAATGAGTGCTTCTTTTGCTATGGCCCCGGGTTTTCATCAGTATTTTCCGTTCTTTGTACAACTGTTGTACAATAAGGTTAGGAAGTAGTGACTGCTGCATGTTAGTTTATTTTTTATTACAAGAAAAGTGAAGTTAACAATTGGTGTTCTGAGAAGAGAGAGAAAAAAAAAAAAAAGGAATACAGATAAAAACCTAGACAGAGCCATGTTAAAAAGAGAGCACTCCTTTTATTGTTTCAGATGTAAAGCAAAAGTGCTAAAGCACAGACACAAACAAAAGAAGCATCATACTAGACTGGAAATAAGGGACAATCTAAATCGGAATAAAAAAGTATAGGTCTGAATTTTCACTGGTAACATGCACTGCTGCATTAAATTACAATGCAGTTTGCAATTTCAAATAAGCTATTTTAGATGAAAAATAAATTCCTTGGATCTGTATAGATTCTAAGACTTCCCCATGCTAGGCCCACATCTGCTGATGCTGCTGGATCGGTTGTGATTGGCATTTACAAAGATGTTAACTCAGTTCCTCTGAGGTGGCAGTTTTGTGTTAAAGTTAAGCAGTGAAATGTACGGACTTCTAAAAGCGCTTTTGGAAGAAATGAGTTTAATTGCAGTTGCTCCAGCTGCAGGAGGGGCAGACTTAGCATTGGAAAGTTAGAACCTATTTAGATGCAAGGCATTTATTTTACAGCTATATATATATAAACTATGTTTTGATCTAAACTTGGAAGTGAGCTGACAATGTAAAAATGGTGAACATTGGAAGAAATAAACAGGTGTCCTGTTTTGAAACCTACAATCAAAACGTTCTTGCTCCCTAAAGAAACAATGGGGAGTGTTGTTAATGGAGTAAAAAGGAATCAAAACGTAACTAATGGTGACTGTTTTACTTAAAGGCATTAACACACGTGAATGGTGAGGATAGAGTGGTGCCTGGTCTGTATGCCTGTGGTGAAGCAGCCTGTGCATCTGTCCATGGTGCTAATCGATTGGGAGCAAACTCTCTTCTGGACTTGGTGGTCTTTGGTCGTGCGTGTGCACTGAGTATTGCTGAGTCATGCAAACCTGGTAAGAACTGAACAAGCTTTTGTTGATCAGAAAGAGGTAGCTTTCAGAAAGTTGAATGTAGCAGTACCCAGTCATGCGCAATTCTTGCAGTATCAGGGGAGTGTACAGTTGGCATGCATTATAGTTAATGGGAAAAGCATACATATCTGTAGCTCCTGTTCCTTTCCCCATAAGAGTGATGTCGGAGTTAATTTTAGTTTTACACTATATGTAATTTAATGCCTAAAATTAGTATGTCCAAAAATCACAACATATAGTGTACTTTTATGGGTAATTGCATACTCTTCTTAATGTGTAGTATATAAATACTGCAATTATAAATGGAAGTGTTTTTAAACTAAGGCAGTGTGTTTGGCTCTCACATGCCCTACTAAGTGGTTTTCAGGGCCTTCTCAGTCACTTCTTGCCATGTTCCCTTTCAGTTTAACAGATAAACTGGTGTCATGTTTTGAAACCTACAATCAGATCGTTTTTGTTCCCTAAAGAAACTATGGTGAGTGTTCTAAGAAGGAAGAGATGAGAGAGAGAGAGAGAGAGAGAGAGAGAGAGAGAGAGAGAAACAGGAGGCTAAATTGGCAGAAAGAGGGATTAGATAGGTCAAACAGAGGGAATGATGCAGGGAGTGGTGCAGTGGTTGCGGGGCAGCAGTATTCAGGGTGATGTTCTGGATGCTGCGGTCCTGCCCCATATGCAGGCACCTCTCTGGGCTGAGGGCGGAAGTGGCCAGTCTCGGGTGGAGTTCTGGGAACCTTCGCCCCCACCCAGAGGCCACAGAGTCCACAGCCACCACCTCAACGGTTACCCAGGAGGAGGAGGAGGTCAGGCTGGACTACAGTGGGCTCAGGGAGAGTTGGGGGGGGGGGGAAGAGGCACCCCCCTCAAATTCGGTCCAACTTAGAAATTCCTTTTTCTGTCTTGGAGGAGGGAGAGTCCCACAAGGACACTGAAGTCAGACTCAGGAGGATATTGTCCTCCCGGAGGAGACCCAGGGTCGGGGGGCAAAGGACCGCAGAGGAAGAAGAAGCTACTCCTTGTGGGGGACTCAGTAGTCTGGGGAATGGATTTAGGCAAGGTTAGTGGGGTGGAGAAGGGAGGTAAAGTGCCTTCCAGGAGGCACAGCTTGGAGGGAAGGGGAGCAGATCCAGAAAATCGCTAAAGCTATAGCAAGGAAGGGGAGGGCTAGAGGTCTTTGTCCATCTGGGGACAAATAACCTAGCCAGGGATGAGGGGAACATAGAGTAGGTAAAGGAGGACTACAGGGTGTTTGAAGGGCATGTTGGGGAGGTAGCAAGCTCCGTGACATTCTCGGAGGTGCTGCCAGTCCAAAGCAGGAAGGGGAAGCTAAGAATCTCTGCATGAGAAACTTCAAAAATTGGTTGAAGGGCTGGTGGGGAAAAAAAGGGTTTTGGCTTCTTGGGGACTGGGGACCCACCTGGGGGGATGTGGGCCTGTACAGGGGCGACGGCCTACGCCTGTCCAGGGAGGGGACAGCAGTCCTCAATGAATGGGTTAAATTCTTCATTGCCAAGTATTTAAACTAGCCAGGGTTGGGGGGGGGATGAGAGCAGGGAGACTCAAGCAGCCCACCCGCACAGGTTAGGGCAACCAAAAGTGGACATCAGTAAGATAAGTTGATTTCAGGCAAGTATGAACTCATAAAGGGTATGGCACAGAAAGGGAGGCAGCTAGAGAAAGAAAATGGGGACCCAGGAAGACAAAAGAATGTAAAGCAGTGGGAGAGACCATGAAATATGGAAGGCTACGTGTATAAATGCCCACAGTCTGGGAAATAAAATCCCAGACCTGGTGGCCTTGATGGTGGAGGCTGACCTGGACATAGTGGCAATAACCGAGACATGGTACACTGGGAAGCACAACTGGGAGGTAACTGTACCAGGGTACGCCCTATTCAGAAGGGATGGAGAGGATAAAAAGGGAGGGAGGTAGCTCTTTATGTGAGGGAGGGCATAAAGGCAACTGCAGTACAAGGTAGAAAGGGGGAGGCCAAGGCATTGTGGGTCACCTTTGAGCCAGGCAACAGCACAGCAATCCGAACAGGAGCAATCTACAGACCTCCAGCACAGGGGGAGGAGGTTGATTGGGAGCTGGTGGAACAAATCCACGAGATGGCAACTAAAGGAGAGGTACTGCTGCTGGGCGATTTTAGTATGCCAGACATGGATTGGACTGTCCCAGCAGCCAGTTCAGCAAGGAGCAGAGACATCCTGGAGTCCATACAGGGGCAGGCCTCAAGCAGTTAGTGCTAGAACCCACCAGGGACACAGCAGTTCTAGACCTAGTACTAACCAATGTGGACAGAAGGACAAAGGAAGTCCAGGTGGAAGGACAACTAGGGACTAGCGACTACCACACAGTGTGGTTTAATATGGCTAAGTTTTTTTTTTTTAATTTGTTTAACCAGGTATAGCACACTAAGCTGAAAGCTTTTTTACAGGAGCAACCTGGGAGCACAAGGAGGTTAAGTGACTTGCTCAGGGTCACACAGTATGCAAGTGGAAGCTGTGGGATTCAAACCCAGGTCTGGCCTGCTGGATGTCACCAAATTTGCAGCTCAGAGCCTTAGACCACTGCACTATACTGCCTCTAAGTGGTCATAGACAAGCCACACAAAGGCGAGGGTCTTAGATTTCAGGAGGATGGGCTTCACTAGGATAGGGATATGCATCAGAGAAGCCCTGGTGAAGAAGGAAACCAGAGGGGGGTAGAAGAAAAGTGGGCACACCTAAAATGAGCCATAGTGCAGGCAACAAACCAGTGCATTAGGCAGAGAGACCAGGTCAAAAAAAAGGAATAAGCCACTGTGCTTCTCAAATGAGTCAGCTGAGAAGGTAAGGGCCAAGAAGCTGGCTTTCAGAAAATATAACATGACACAGAAGGAAGAGGATAGGGGAGTGTACCTAAATAGAAGGAAGCAGTTAGGAGTACAAAGGCTCAAACAGAAGAAAGGATAATGCAGACAGTAAGAAAGGGGGATGACACTTTCTGTCGGTACATAAGTGAAAAAAGGAAAGCCAGAGGAGGGATTGTAAGGCTCAGAAAGGAAGGGGGTGGAGGGAGGCCTAGATAAAGCATCAGTACTGAACAAATACTTCTGTTATGTATTCACTGTAGAGAGGGTGGGAGAGGGGCCACAAATAGGCACCAAAAACAAAGGGGAGTGGGAGGTGAACACCAGTCCTTTTACATAAGATGGAGTCCTAGAGGAGCTCACAAAACTTAAGGTAGACAAAACAATGGGACCACATAGCATACACCCTCGGATACTAAAGGAACTAAGGTTGGTACTAGCAGCACTGCTGGAAGACCTGTTTAGTGAATCACTTAACACAGGAGAGATTCCAGAGGACTGGAGGAGGGCGCATCATGTAGTCCTGATTCATAAAAGTGGAAGCAGGGATGAGGCGGCTAGCTATAGGCCAGTCAACCTCACCTCAGTGTCGGGGAAGATTATGGAGGCACTTCTTAAGAAAAGGATTGTGGAACACCTAGAATCCAGCGGATCACAGGACCTGAGGCAGCATGGATTTACAGTAGGGAGACCACATTAGACAAACCTGACAGGTTTCTTTGACTGGGTGACAAAGGAGGTGGATTAGGAGGGAGCGGTGGATGTTGCCTATCTTGATTTCTGTAAGGCTTTTGAACACTGTTCCACATAAAAGGCTGGTACAGACTGGGGAGCTTGGATGTGGGCTACAAGGTGGTGAACTGGGTCAGAAATTGGTTGAGTGACAGAAAGCAGAGGGTGGTAGTTAATGGGGTCCAGTCCGAGAAAAGGGAGATGACCAGTGGGGTACCTCAGGGATCAGTCCTGTGGCCAGTCCTTTTTAATGTCATTAGTGACATTGCTGAAGGACTGGAAGGGAAGATCTGCCTATTCACAGATAACACTAAGATCTACAATAGAGTAGACACTCTAGAAGGGGTCAAGAAAATGAGGAGGGACTTAGGGAAGCTGGAAAAATGGTCAGAGGTGTGGCAACTAAGATTCAGTGTGAAAAAGTGCAAAATTCTGCACCTGAGGAGTGTTATAGGATGGGGGAGGAGTTACTGACAGACACGTAGGAAGAAAGGGAATAATTATCTCGGAAGACCTAAAGATGGCCAAGCAGTGTACAAAGGCAGTGGAGAAGGCCAGTGCTACGCTGGGGTGCATAGAAAGAGGGATCACTAGCAGAAGAAGGGAGGTGGTGATGCCACTGTACAGAACACTGATGAGACCACATTTGGAATACGGAGCACAGTTCTGGAGGCTATACCTCTGAATGGACATAGACTTGGTGGAGGAGGTTCAGAGATGGGCAACTAAGATGGTGCAGGGCTTGCAACAGAACGCATATGAGGAGAGATTAAAAGACCTAAGCATGTATACTCTGAAGGAGAGGTGAGAACAGGGGGATATTATTGAAACCTTCAGGTTTCTTAAGGGCATAAACAAGGTGCAGGTGGACAACTTCTTTCAGTGTAAGAGATATACAAGAACAAGGGGCGTTGATATGTGATTGGAGGGGGCAGGATAAGGGGAAATGTAAGAAAGCTCTTCACAGAGAGGGTGGTGGATGCATGGAACAGCTTACTCCAGGAGGTGGAGGGAGCAAATACAGTGGGGAGATTCAAGAGGGCATGGAATAGACACAAGGGAACCTTAGAGGTGGGAAAGAGAGGCTAAAGCCGAAGACCAAGTATGGTCAGCGGCCGCTGATACAGATAGGGAAAACGGGCAGACTGGATGGGCCTAGCGGTCCTTATGTAAGCAATAAGCCACGACAGGGTGTGCGTTAGACACTTTAACACACGGCTAGGAGGCGTAGTGAGGCACAAGGCCACCAGTCGAGTGCTTCCAGCCTCCTAGCCATGCGTTAAAGTGTCTAACGCACACCCTGGAGTGGCTTATTGCGCTTATGAAATGGCCATCTTTAGTGCAACTGCATTTGGTAGGTTACATTTCCAATTTAAAGTAGGAAAAAACATGTATGTTTGCATCATTTTAATAAAATAGTTCCTCCGTGTAAGTGTCATTTTTTTTTTTTTTTTTTTTTTTGCACTTAAGGAATTTTGTCCTAGAAAGGCTTCTGTACTTTAGGTCTGGTTGTCATGGCAGCATTAACCTCACCAACCCCCCCCCCCAATGCTATGTGGAGACAAAAAAAGAGTAAAATGCATTTTTTTTGGTTATATATATATATATATAATTAAAAGTACAAACTTCAAGAGCGGGCGGGCTGGTAGAGAGAGAGAGACAGACAGACAGAGCGAGCGGGCAGGTACAGAGGTAGAGAGATCGTGGTTCTGTTTTTAAAAAAACTAGATGAACGAGCAGGTAGGTTGGGAGAGACATCGGGGCTGTACTTTAGAAATAAAAATAAGAATTTCAATAGCGATCGGGCGGGCTCAAAGAGAGATACAGGAGCGGGTGGGCTGGTGTACAGGCTGTGGCTGTTCATTCCCCCGAGGAACAAGCGTGTGTGCAGTTAATTTCATGCTACATCTACAGGAAGAAGGATTTTATTAAAATCGAAATATTCAAACACTGGGACAGTCTGAACAAGACGTCAGAAGTATTTGTTTTATTTGTTACAGTTTGGCTGGCACCACTTATGGCACAAACAAGATGGCTGCGTTTTGTTTTCTTAAGGTTCTGAGTGGGCAGCATCACCTATATCAATGCCCACTGCCCAGTGTTGGACCTTTTTCCTGTGCATCAGACTGAATATCACAACCCTAGCGGCCAATCAGAGCTCCTATTTTACGATGCCCATTTCATAACTGCCATCAAATTCTATGTTTCTGTATACAGAGTGAGAATTGGCACTGATTCTAACCTTTGGTGTGGAACATAAAGAGAATACATTTGTCTTTCTCTGAAGGAAGCAGCCACCACAATTCCCTTCTTGGGTCTTGGTCGACTCCACGTAGGGCAAGAGATCCTGCAGCACTGTATTGAAGACATGCCCTGTCCATGATGAGCAGTGCTTGCCCATATAAGATTTGCATTATATCTGCCAACCATCACATCGTGCCCACTAATAACAGCAACCTATTGTCCTTGTGTAGTGAACATCTTAGTTCTTACCATTTAAAATATAAAATATCCCCTACCCAGCACGGATTTTGAACAGGACACAGCACCACAATTGCTCTACTTCAGCTGACAAATGCAGTCCTTACAGCGATGGATAAGAGCCTGCTCACTGGGGCCATATTTATCGATCTCACAAAGGCATTTGACGTTGTGAATCACTCTCTGCTACTTTCCAAACTGTCCCGCCTTGGCTTTGAACTGTCGACCATCTCCTAGTTCGATAGCTACCACTCAGGGAGGTTGCAATTTGTCCAAATTGAATCCACCATCTCAAATCTTTCCCCTACCTCTGTTGGAGTCCCCCAAGGATCTATTCTTGGCCCACTACTTTTCTCCCTTTTCATTAACAACTTGCCCTCCCTTCCCTGCTCCTCCTCATTGATCCTTTATGCTGGTGACATGGTGCTTCTCTCCAGTGGTAAAGAACCCTCATCAGTAAGAGCACATCTTCAAGCAGACTTCAGCTGCTTGCAGGAGTGGTTGCTACAGAACAGGCTCCTATTGAATGCTAAGAAAACCGTAACTATGCTTTTTGGCCCCCCGTCAAGAATCAGATCTCTCACTCCAGACTTATTGATACATTCTCTAGATGACTTCCCTCTTGAATTTGTTACCTCCTTCAGGTATTTAGGAGTCACTCTCGACCCATCTCTTGACTTTAACCTCCACATGTTTATGGCTACTTGTAAGACAGTTCACTCAAACTTGGTCTTGCCTTTAAAATTAGGTCCTCCCTCAATGATGCTGTCCGGCTTGCTATTGCACAAGGATTTCTCCTCCCTGCTCTGACATATTGCTCTCAGGTTTACCTTAAAGCTAGCAAAGGAGCGCTCCAGAAATGGAGCACCTGCTATAACAGTGTATGCAGATTTGCTCTCTCCACTCACAGACTTACCCATCATTGTCTGTTCTACTCGAAACTAAATTGGCTCTCCCCAGACTCGCTCAGACACTATTCTGTGGGCTGTACAATTGATAATATGATCAGAACTGGGTCCCCTAAATACCTTGCCAAACTGTTAACTCAGCCCTCCCAAGCACACCTCCTCAGGGCATCTGCTCAAACCCAACTTGAAATTCCCAGATATCTCACAGAAAAAGGAGAACGATCCTTCGCCATATCTGCCCCCCGCTCCTGGAACTCCATTCCCTCCCACATCAAACTCTCCAGATCCCACAAGACTTTAAACTGGGTCTTCAGGCACACCTATTAGAATCCGACTGCTGCTCTTGTGCTGTAACTTGAGCCTCTCTCCTAGCATTTTCTCCTCCTATGGCATTTACTGATTTCCTGCTGGTCTCCAAAATCTGAAAGTTTCCTCATCCAGCAGAAATCCTATTGTTATAATGCTACTTCATTTAAGTTTTGTTTGCTGTTTGTCATTTCAATTTAGTCATTGATGTATCATCAGATGAAAATAATTAATGTAATGTTATCTGTTTCTCTTTGTCATCACTGATAATGACTGTACCTGGCTGTATACTGTTCAAATGTTTGTTCTCACCTCATGCTGCGTCATGAAATACTCTTTAATGTTGACTCTGGTCTCCCCTGTCTGTACTCTCCCGGGTCGTGCCTGAATATAGACAACATTGTTGTCTAGTGTACTTACCTGATAAACAAAAACCAAATAAATAAAACTTTTATATTATAGCTGTACTACTTTGGTGTTTTATCAGTTTGGTGGAGGACTGTGGACGTCCTTTTTATTTAGAGATCAGTAGGAATAGGACAGATACATGGCTATGTAGCTACATACATCCCTTCCTGGAACTGGTGGCTGCACCGATCCATCTTGCCCTTGATGCAGCAGGGATAGAGATGGTGACCCACCCCAGAAGATATTGTGGCAGTAGAGGTTGTGCCACCAGAATTTTCAAACATCTTCAGACAGGGAGTCCAAAAAGCTGGACTTCTGTAAGGAGAGTTACCCCATCATTGTGCTTTCCATATGCATGATTAATTACCATGTACTTGTGGCAAAGTATTACAACAGCACTTGGAACACGGTCAGGAGCTTCATTGCTGAACTTCTCTGGAGAGAAAGATGATGATCTTGAAGTTGATTTTAGAAGGCATGAAAACTGCCAAACATCAGAAGAGAAAGGCTTTTGATGCTAGTAACACATCCATTAACAGCAACAGACTCGCTCAGACACTGTTCTGCGGGCTGTACAATTGATAATATGATCAGAACGGGTTCCCCTAAATACCTTGCTGAACTGTTAACTCAGCCCTCCCAAGCACACCTCCTCAGGGCATCTGCTCAAACCCAACTTGAAATTCCCAGATATCTCACAAAAAAAGGAGAATTTTTATATATTTCTATATACAACCCAGCACAGGGGTTGTATACAGACCCCCTTCTCAGGGGGAGGAAATGGACAAGGAAATGATAGAAAGTATACTTAGAATGGCAGAAAAATGGGACATATTGCTGATGGGTGATCTGAATATGCCAGATGTTAACTGGAGTGCAGTTGCAGCAGCCACTTCTAAGAGTGGGGTTATTCTAGATGCCCTACAGGGGGCATGCCTTAGACAACTAGTATTGGAGCCCACTCGAGAGGGAGCAATCTTAGACCTGGTTCTCTCAAATGGAGATGAAGAGAGATCACAGATGTAGAAGTGGGTAGCCATCTGGGAACTAGCGACCATCGAACAGTATGGTTCACAATAAACACAGCAATAGAGTCAAGTCATACAAAGGCAAAAGTACTGGACTTTAGGAGGGCTGACTTTGCCAAAATGGGTGAGTGCCTAGGGAATGCACTAGCAAATGGGCAGGAAGGAGGTGTGAAGAACAATGGGGAATAATAAAACTGCCATCACAGAGGTAATAAGCCTTGTGTGAAGCAAATAAACAAAACTAAACATTGTAAGAAACCACTATGGTTCTCAAAGGAAGTGGCAGTGAAGGTTCAAGAGAAAAGAAAGCATTCAGGAAGTACAAGGAATCACAGAAGGAGCAGGACAGAGAACTGTATCAGTTAAAGCAAAAGGAAGCTGGGAAGGCAGTCAGAACAGCAGCCCAAACCGAGGAAAAGATAGCCAACTCGGTTAAGAAGGGGGATAAAACCTTTATAGGTACATCAGGGAGCAAAGGAAGACCAAGGAGGAGGGATAGTGAGGCTTAATAAAGGGAGGGAGGGTGGGCAGAGGGTGACTGTGAAAAGGCAGAGATACTAAACAAATATTTTGCTCAGTATTTACAAAGGAAGAGGAGGGTACCTAAAACAAACAGTAGAAACACTCTGGATACAGAAGTTGATACCAGCCCATTTACAGAAGAAAGGGTTCTGAAAGAACTCTTAAAACTGAAGGTGGACAAAGCAATGGGCCTGATGGGATTCATCCCAGAATTCTGAAAGAACTAAGGTAGAACTAGTGACACCACTGACTACCCTCTTTAACAAATCATGGGAGGATGGGGTGGTACCCGAGGACTGGAGGAGGGCAGATGTGATTCCCCTTCACAAAAGTGGGAGCAAGGCAGAAGCAGGAAACTACAGACTTTTAGTTTAACTTCAGTGGTAGGGAAAATGATGGAATCACTTCTGAAGGAAAGAATTGTCGTGTATCTAGAGGCCAGAGGGGCACAGGACCCAAGGCAGCATGGATTCACAGCGGGAAGGTCATGCCAGACGAATCTGATAGATTTCTTTGACTGGGTGACCAAAGTAGTAGATCACGGAGGGGCTGTGGACATGGCCTACCTAGACTTTAGCAAGGCATTTGACACAGTCCCACACAAAAGATTAATATACAAGTTAGCCAGCCTGGGAGTGGGTCCCAAGATGACAGCCTGGGTAAAGAATTGGCTGGAGAATAGGACACAGAGAGTAATAGTTAATGGAGTCCACTCTGAAGAAAGGGGGGTTACTAGTGGGTGCCGAGGTTCAGTATTAGATCGGTCCTCTTCAATGTCTTTATGTTTACATTGCAGAGGGACTGAAAGGAAAGTATGTCTCTTTGCAGATGACACAAAGATCTGCAACAGAGTTGATGCACAAGGTGGGGTGGAAAGGATGAGAAGGGACTTGGCAAGGTTAGAAGAATGGTCAAATGTATGGCAGCTTAGATTCAATGCTAAGAAGTGCAAGGTAATGCACCTGGGAAACGAAAACCCAGGGGAAGAGTACACAATGGTGGGTGAGATACTAACAACAACAAAAATGGAAAGGGACCTAGGGGTAGTCATATCAGATGACCTAAGGGTGGGCAAACAATGTGAGAGGGCAGCAAGGAGGGCTGGGGGGATACTGGGATGCAGAGGGAGAGGCATCACCAGTAGAAAACAGGAAGTTATTATCCCTCTGTACAGACAGCTGGTCAGACCCCATCTGGAGTACTGCATGCAGTTCTGGAGACCCAATCTCCAAGAAAGACATAGACAGGATGGAAGCTGTCCAGAGGAGGGCACCAAATGGTGCAGGGTCTGCACCGAAGACATATGAAGAGAGACTTAAGGAGCTTAATATGTATAGCCCTCGAGGAAAGGAGGGAGAGGGGGACATGATAGAAACTTTTAAGCACCTCAAGGGAATCAACAAAGTCCAAGAGGGTAGCATCTTTCAAAAAAGAGGTGTGCAAGAACAAGGGGCACAATTTGAAGATAGAGGGGCAGCTCAGAGGTAGTTTAAGAAGTAATTTTCAGAGAGGTTGTGAATGCATGGAACGGCCTTCCGGAGGAGGTTGTGGAGTCAAAAACAGTGGTGGAATTCAAGCATGCATGGGACAGTCATAAGGCAATTCTAGGGGGTGGGGGCAGGAAGAAGTAGGCTGCTGGTTAACTAGGATCTGCAGCTTATCCATTAGGTAGGGAAATGGGCAGACTGGGTGGGCCAAGCGGTCCTTATCTGCCGTCAAATTCTATGTTTCTAGAACAGCCTTCTGAAGGTAGTCTTGGCTCTGGTTTTCAGCAGAAAAGCGAGATCATTGAGATTGCTTAAGGTGGAAGAGACCATCATTAATCTCAAATATTACATACAGAATTACTTTACAGATCCAGCCCACCACTCCTAACCATCCCATGCCCATAACGGATGACACATCCCTTTTAGTGCAGAGGTGTTCCTTCTGAGTACTTGAAAAGGGCAGCTGAAGGAAACCCATTAGTTGCAGTAGATTGTATATGATTAAGCACCTTTCTAAAATGCTAGAAGTGTTTCAGCTTAAAGCAAAACAGGAACAGAACAACAAAAGATGCAGGAAGGGGGCAGCCACCATGAATACCCCGTGTGTAGCCAATTTTTAACCTGTAAGGTGGCTTGTACAGCAGCCCCTGACCAATGGACCTCATCACTCTGTAGGGTGCATAGTGGGTCAGAAGATCAGATGTACTGTGGTCCCAATTTGTCCATGACTTTGATAGTAATTGAAAGCACCTTGTAGTTCTCCCACCATCTTACAGACTAGCCAGCTCGGAGTCTGAAGCAGTGGTATAATTTGATCTGACTCCTGCAAGGGTCAGGAGCCTTGTCACAGCTTTCTGAGACTAGCTGCAGAATGTAAACACTACTACCCTCCTGGCTCTTATAGAGCCCCCTACAGTAGTCCAGTCTCTGGGAGACAAAGGCCTGCACTAGGGTGCTTTTGCCAGTAGGTTCGAGATGGGGTCAGATTCTGATTATACTCCATTGTTTGGATGGTAAAAGCAGCCCCTGATGACAGCAGACACCTGAGATTCAAATGGCCGGCACCAATCGAGGACCACACCCAGATTATATGCTTCCCTAACAGCCATCATTCTAATCCCACCAAGACCGGGTAAACTAAAAACATAGAATTTGACAGCAGGAGGAGACCGAAGTTCCATCAGGTCTACCCTTACTATAGTATTTCACCACACAGACCTGTCGCGCTAGTGGAGTTACCCTCCTGCCCCACTCCCTCACCTCTCAAACATGTGTTGCCCCAACCCCCCGGAACTGTGAATCCCCATGTCCTGTCCAAATCGTGTTTAAACCCATTAAGGGTAATTGCCACCAACACTTCTGCCTGGAGTCTGTTCCATGATTTTACTACCCTCTCAGTGAAGTACTGCTCTCACAGTTCTCTTGAACTTGCCCCCACATCAGCCTCCAGTCATGTTCCCTAGTGGCCTCATCCCTGTTTCATAGAAACATAGAAGTTGACTGCAGATAAGGACCGCAAGGCCCATCCAGTCTGCCCATTTCATACAAATGGGTCCTCACTATTTTCCTTGTTTACACTCCTTGAGAAACTTGTATGTTCTAATGGCATAGGTACAGTTCACTATCCACATCTCAGCAGTTCCCTAGAACAGGCTGATTCATTGGACATCCTTAAGCTTAAGCTCCTTTCACTACCCTGACGGTATATCCTCTGCCCCCACACCATGATATAAGGTCTTTCTTTCTATTGGAAGGACAGGTCTCCTCCTTCACAGCTCTGCAGTGTCTGAGGGATAGCCTTATCAAAGTGCATTATAGGTGAACTTAAGTCTTTCCACTGAAAATTCTTGTCCCTGGCTCCAACTTTCGAGGGCAGTTGACGATGGAGCAGCAGAAATTACCGGGTTTCAAATTTTGTGTCCAGTACTGGCAGAGAATGTCAGTCACTGACCCCCATGCTACCTGCCTGTACTGTGTTGGCGTGCACAGCATGACATGGCAGGTTGCTGCCTTCACCAGACTATGCTTCTAACATCAATCAAGGACTAGAAGACAAGGCTTACCCTCAGTCGATGCTGAGAGCAGGATCAACCTAAGCACTGCGAGAAGGAGGTGGCAGCTGCAGCCAAGGTGAGTTCCTCATTGGTCTCTGTGCTGCTTCTGGCTGGGGCCTGTGTTGGAGGGTCCTTTTCCAAAGATGTTCTGGAAATGTGTCGGTGCCTTCCAGACCTTCGGGAAGACCCCATCTCACCGAGGCAAGAAACACAAGTGCTACTGGCGCAGGTTGTGGGATTGGGACATTAAAAAAAAAAAAAAAAAAGGTGTATTCTCTCCTTTCGCTACCACCTTGGCTATTCTTGCCTAAGTTTGCACCTTCACAATCCTTACTGCTTTCCCTGCTTCCCTCTGTTTTCCCTGCTTATACCTTCCTCCTCCCTCTGTCTCCTTATAGCTTCTGAATGCTGCCTATTTATCCTTTACCTTTTCAGCCCCTTGTTTTGAGCACCATAGTGGCCTCCCTTCTGCTCACATGCTTGGCTCAGAGGTTTGATGCCTTCACTGTACCCTCCTTTAACTTCTCCCATTGTTCCTCCACCCAACCCAGGTCATCCATGCCAGGTCATCCCTGAAGCATTCACCCATCTTTTTAAAATCTCGCAACCTGAAGTTCAGGACCCTTGCCCTTGTGTGGTTTGAATCCGCAGACGTTCTTACGTTGAAGCACATTGCACATTGATCACTGGTCTCTAGGTGGCCTCCCACCTTGACGTCTACGACTGTGTCTCTGTTAATGAATACTAGATCCAGTATTGCCCCATCATGAGTGGGCTTCCTTAGTAGTTGCCTGAGAAATGCCTCCTGCAGGGGAGTCCAGGATGTCCCTAATTCTAGCTGATGCTGCAGCTGAGAGGCTCCAGTATACATCCCTTTTCTCCTCCTTTTCTGCCATCTTTCCAGTGACTTCCAGCAGTGCCTATTCCAACTCCTCCCCCTGTGCTGGAGGTCTGTAGATCATGCCAGTGCAAATAGTGGCTCTATTCCCTGTCTCCAGAGTGAGCCAAAGTACCTCTGCCCCCCCACCCGGTTCCCTGTGTCTCCTGTTGCTTCTATGCCTTTCTCGCAAGAGCACCACACACCCTCCTTTCCTTCCCACCCCGTCCTTCCTGAACAGAGTATAGCCTGATATGGCTATAGTATGTCCCAGTCATGGTTCTCAGTGTATCATGACTGTAATGGCCACAATCTCCAGGTCAGCATCTGCCATGATGGCCTGTAAGTCAGGAATTTTATTTCCTGGACTTCTGGCATTCGCACATGTGGCCTTCCAGATTTGGTTACCACTCTGCTTGCTAACCCCCATTCTCCTTTTTACCCTTCTTCCTTCTCTTTTTAGTGCTCTTTCCCATCCCCCTCTATTTCTACCACCCTGCTTCTTTTATCAGTTTGTACCCTGGGGAATTCATCTTTCCTTTGGCCCTCACTACTCCAGGTTTTTTTTTTTTTGGGGGCAGTTTATGCCTTCCTGATTCCTTCCACCACCTCCCTCAGGTAGTTTAAATGTTCAGCAGAATAACATTTACACCTTCCACTGAGAACTCCTCAACTAATGCAGGCAATCACACTTGTACAGACCCTTATCCCTCTAGGTAGGTCCACAGTCCCCAGTGTAGCTGATCCCTTCTCTCTGCACGAGATGAAGCTCATGGTGCAGAGAGTCTCCAATTATAGCCAGCACCTCAGCGAAAGCCACTAAGCTCGCTACCTATCTAAGGCCCCTCCCCAGCTCCCTAAACTCCCCTGCACTATTACAGCCCCATCCCTAGCCAGGTCATTAGTGCCCAAGTGGACAGTGACATTTAGCTCCTCCTCCTGTCCTGCTGCCCTAGCGATCCTCAGGATCCGCTTCCCATCTCTCTATGCCATGGCACCACATAGGCACCTTACCTCCCTCTCGCTCCTCCCTTCCTGTTCCCAAATCTGTCCCCTACTAGAAGTTTCTCCTCCTCTGGGGTCCTCTCACACCCTCCTTGGGGCTTCCACTGTGGAGGACCCCCACATCCTCCCTGGCCACTACCATGGGTGACTTCTCCCGGCAGTCCCACCCCACCAAAGTGGCATAGGAATTACATAGTGGTGCTGGTTGAGGAATGTGCTCTCTGACCCCACCCCACCCCAACTCCCACCTTCCCAGCGCCCACCATAGTGCAGACGTTCCTCCTCCCTGGCGCACCCTCTGAGGTAATGGTAGCAGACATGTTGTCCAACGGGTGGGGGAAGAGTTCCCTTGAATCCTAGCCAACTCAGCCTGGAGCCTAGTGTCCTGCTTCCTCAGCCCACAGCGTTGTCTGCAGATGGGGCAGCACCGCAGTCTCCAGAAGGTCTCTCTGAAAACTGCTGCCCCATAACCACTGCACCACTCCCAGCATTCCCAATTACTGTTCTCCCTGAGTCACCTGGAAATACTTGTACCGTTGCCCCTGATAGGATGTTTCTAGTTCCCCCTTTTTTCTTTGCTTTGCTCCACTGTACCCTTAACCTAGCTAGGGTTTCCCTTCTGTCCCACTCGAGAAGTGTTTACCGCCTTCCTTTACCCCCTTACATTTTTCTGCTTTTTCAACCGAGGCAGCAGCACTTAAACCTTCAGTTAACCCTTTGCTACCTGATCCTGGATAGGTTGTTGTTTGTTTCCCTGTACCCTACTTAAAACCCTTTATACTCCTACCCTAGATGGGGTGTTGCACCCATTCCCAGTTTTGGCCTTTCACCTCCACCATTCCCTGCAGTGGTGTTACACAGAAATGACCAGGAACCTTACCTTAGTCGACTGACCGAGTCCCCTACTTCCTTCTGATGATGCCTACCAACACCCAAGATGCCAGTTTGCCTGTTCCATGCCTTCGCTGTTCCACTCACTTGCACAAGCAGGGGATAGAGTAGCTGTGCATCTGGTCTGTTAATGGAGTGGTACACTCAGCAGCTTGAGAAGGCTAAAGTGCCTCTCTCCACCCTGGAATGCATTGCTGGTACGGAGTGAGAAAGTGGATGATGAGGTGGCACAGGACCTGGTAGCGACTGCAAAAAATCAGCACCTGATGCCACATAATACCAGTTACACATGGTTCTGGAAGCCAGTAACTCAGTCTCAACAGTGCTAGCACATTCAGTGTTCTTGAGAAGGTTTGCCTTGGCAAAGGACCGCACTCCTTACCCAGACTGGGGCAGTGATCAGTGGCTCAGCAGGTAGCACACTCGCCTCTGAGGCCAGGAGATCAGAAGGTTGTGGATTCTGTCCCCACACCAGGCACTTGGGTTAATATCCCAATACTGACTCTGCAGTGCAGCTTGAGGGGGTGCTGCACTCCTGAGGTGCCGTCTTTCAGATGAGACGTTAAACTGAGGTCCTATCTGCCTGTTCTGGTGGGTGTTAAAGATCCTATGGCATTTCTCGAAAAGAGTAGAGGAATTTCCCTGTTGCCCTGGCCAAATTTCCCCCCATTCACTAAAAATACCACCAACAGTTTAATGTGGTTCAAGGTCAGTTGGCATTCATCTGTATCCCCCTCCCTCTGGGTCGTATCTGAAAATAGGCAGGAATTTGTCTAGTGCACTTACCCGATCAGCAAAAACTAAATAAAAAATAAAGATACACAGGCAGAAGCCATTGATTCCCCCCCCCCCAGATCTGCCTGGTGGCCTCCCTTCTGCCTAACGGGTCCTAGCCCCATCACCCTGGCATCCACTAAGGTTTTTAATGGATCCCTCCCATGTTCCCCCAGAGCTTCTCCCTCTGGTGGGGTGAAAGAGTCCCCCCCACCTTCCATCACGGACCAGATCCAGTTGGGGAGGGACTGTGCCTGACTATCCAGGTGTGGGGCTTGCAGACCAGGGTGGCTTCATCCTATCGATGGTGTTTTCCTGTGGTATTCCGGAGTCCTGTGGGACATTGGCTCCAAAGGCGCACCAATCACAACCCCACACGAGCATGTGGCATGTGTTGCCTGCCAACATCCTCCCTCACACTAGCCACTGTAGCTGCACTGCCATCTGTGGTCACCCAGGTGGCAGTAGAGCAGTGGAGCCAGTTATCCTCAATTTCCAGAGAAGGAGAGCGTCCATTGGGTTGCTGGATACTTCTCCCCCCTGGCCGACCCCCTGCAGCCCAAATTTGTTCCTGAACTTAGACTGCTGGTGTGGGAGAGGTAAGGTGCTAAGCACCTCAGCCCTGTGTGCACTGGGCCGTCAAGGCATTGATTACCCTTTTGTGGGAAGCTCATTATTTGGTGACAAAACTGAGGCATACATGAAAAGAGGGGATGAACAAAATTCACTTACAGAAGTCTGACAGAGAAAGAAAAGGCCTCCACCACCTACAGGCTTATGGAAGGAAAGACGAGGTCAGAGGTTACTACCCCAGACCCTACACTGGTTATAGGCAGAAGGGGCCCCGGGTGTGCTACAGCACCATCCCCTAAGCCACAACCAAAGCAAGCCCCTGAGAGTTTTGCCAAGGTCGCCAGTCGGCCATTGCCAGTGGAGAAGACTAACCCACTACTTCCAGAAGTGCGAAAATCATCACAGACAAATGGGTCCTCAAAGAAGTAAATCAGGGCTTGTCCCTGCAATTCCAAAAATTCCTGCTGGAGCTGGAAGTAAAGAAGTTACTGCAGACAGGCAGTAGAAAAGGTCCCTGTATCACAATGAGGAAAATACCTTTTCTCAAGATACTTCCTAATCCCTAGAATAATAGAGAATGGTGACCCATTCTAGATTTAAAGTGCCTGATCAGATATCTCAAAAAGGAAACGCTCAAAATGGTTACACTGGGCACAGTAATCCCATACCTGCAGTCAGGAGATTGGTTGTGGGCACTGGATCTGAAGGATGCCTATTTCCACTTTCCAGTCAGACTCAGCAGATGAAATATTTCAGGTTCAGGCTAAACTACCAGTATCTTTTCACAGCCTTACTTTTTAGCCTCACCTCTACACCACGAGTGTTCACAAAGTGCTTGGCTGTGGTCTGGATGACTTGCTAGTCTCACGGAAAACAAAGAAGAAAGTAGTGTGCTCCATCCAGCTGGTAAGAAACACGTTGTTAAAACTGAATTTCTTAATAAACCTACTAAAGTCTCAGATGGAACTTGTTCAGGTTCTGGACTTCACTAAAGCATAGCTGGATACCCTGCAAGGGCAGGCATTCCTTCCACAAGACAGGGTAGCAAACATGATTGTCAGTATAACGTCCCAGTTCAGCCAAGGCCTGCAAGGAACTTTCTGCAGCTGCCAGGGGACATGATCCCAAAGGTCAGATCCCTTGTCGTACACAGCCCTAGTCACAAAGATCTACATTGTCACTTCAATGGTGAAAAGAAAAAGGCAGTCTCAGACAGGGCATTCTCTTCTGCCAGCAGTCTCCCACGAAAATTCTTTCAACAGATACTTCACTTCTAGTGTGGCGTGGTTACGTGGGGGACCTCGCAGTAAGTGACATCTGGACTCAATAGGAATCACAGGAGCACCTAAATCTCCTCAGACTCCAGGCAGTGCTCCTGTCAGTGCTGTTTTTTTTTTTTTCCCTCCCAGTCAGTCCAGATTCAGACAGACAACACCACAGCCATGTGCAATATAAACAAACATTGAGGAACAAGATCCTCAAAACTGCACAGTAGCAGTGGAGAGCTGGGATCTTGCCTACTCTCTGAATGTCAGAGCTTCTGCAGTGCATCAGCCAGGCAAGGCCAATGTACTGACAGAGTCCCTAAACAGCATCAGTCAAGGGGACCATGAATGGACTTTGAACCAACAGGTGCTGGCTTCAGTTTTCAGAAGGTGGGGCACGCTGCAGCGATGGATCTGTGTGCCTCGTGGGACAGCAGTCCGCTCCCAAACTTTTGTTGCAGACCTCCAGTTGGGCAGAGTTTCAGAGGATGCCCTGTTGCTGACATGGACGGGAAAGTTCCTGTATGCCTTCCTCCGTTTCCCTTATATATAGGGTACTTATGAAATTCAGAAGGGAATTATCAACAGCGATCCTGATAGTCCCAGGCTGGGCCTGGCAGACATGGTACACTCATTGCTGGTGGCTCTGCCATGCGAATCCCCAGTCATTCTGCCTTTGAAATACAATCTGTTTACCCTGTCCCAGGGCATGATATTCTTCTTAGACCTCAGAACATTACACCTGAGGGCATGGTTCATGAGGAGCTAGAGTTTTCTGTCTTGAATCTGTCACAAGACATGTTGCAGTTCATGAGGGTTTCTAGAAAACCGGCTATCCCCTTCATCCCTAAAGACACTCCTGATACTAACCCCCCCCCCATTTCTGCCAACGCATAGTCATTAACCTGGAGGTGCTTCTACTACTTGACTCCATCTGCTGTAGTGTAGGCTCCGATGGACTTGAGCCTAGGTTGCTAAAACTACCCCCCACCCTACCTTGCCTCCCCTCTAGCTAGAATTTATAATCTGTCCTTATGCTCTGGGGTTATTCCTGATAGCTGGAAGATTGCAAAAATTGTCCCGATCTTCAAGAAGGGTGATACCAAGTCCATCGCCAATCATTGCACTACAGCTATCCTTTCTGTCCTGAGTAAACTGCTAGAGAAAATTGTTTCTGCTCAAACCATTAAATATCTCCTTGACCACCGCCTCCTCTCTGATGCCTAGCACGACTTTAGGAAAGACCACAGTACCACCACTGCTCTGCTCAAGTTCACAAATGACATCAAAGTTGCTGTGGGTAATGGATTACTCACTGGTGCAGTATATATTGACCGTACGAAGGTCTTTAATCTAGTTTAACATGTTCTACTTAAGTCTAACATGTTATCCCATGGTTTCCTGGTATGACCACTATCTTACTGATAGACAGCAGTTTAAGTAAAACATGGTGGTTTCTGACTGCTCTTCAGTAGCTCAGTAGGTTGCACACTCGCCTCTGAGCCCGGGAGATCATAGGGCTGTGGGTTCTGTTCCCACATCTGGCACTTGGGTTAATATCCCAGTACTGAGGCTGTAGTGCAGCATGAGAGGGGTGCTGCACTTCTGAGGTGCCGTCTTTCAGATGAGACGTTAAACCCAGGTCCCATCTGCCTGGATTGGTGGTATTTCAGGTGGATGTTAAAGATCCCATGGCACTTATCGAAAAGAGTAGGGGAGTTTTTATTGAAAATACATCAAAATACATCAGAAAACCATAATACATCAGGGGATCTATCAAAGGAAGAGAACACATTATTATCTCTTACCATATTTAACAAGAGGGAAAGAGAAAAAAAAAACAATTACCCAAACATCATCATTTATATAACCCCCATCCCGCTTTATTTATATTTAATAAAAATCTGGAATCCTGTCCACCATTTAAGTATTTTCTCAGCAGTCCCAAAGTTTTTATCTTTCATATAAACAGATTTCATTGCTTCCATAATGAGTACATAAAAGGTTTCATAAGGCATAAACTTTTTTTTGTAATACCCACTGGCATCTAGCTTGCCACAAATAATATTTCAAACAACAAAAAAACACAACTAGGGTGCCCCAATCATAAGATCCCAATAAATGGGGAAAAAACCCAAAAACCAAGGCCTGGTAATCCAAATTTTGTAACCATAAAAACTGTAACTTGGTACTTAAAAAAACCCATAATCCTGAAGCATAGGAACACTTAAATAAAAAATGATCCATAGTCTCCTCTTTCGCCTGGCACATCATATAGGGACAATACCTTTCACTAATCATCTTGTGCTTAGCATTCCTCTTAACATATAGCCTTCCATAAACTGACAGCCATAGCATCTCCCACATTTGAGAGGGGATCCTATGGTAGTTAAGTTGTTTGAGCGCAAATTCAGTACAAAAGGAAGGGCAATTAACGAATGTCTGTTTGCTTGGATACAATTTTCCCAGGAGAAAAGAATACAATCCACCCTTTATATTATTTTTAATACACTGATAGGAAAGAGACCATCTAAACAACTTCGGAGCACATGGTACAAAAAACCCTGGAATATATATACTTTTAGGAATCCGTGGGGTAAGTGGAGCCCTCCAAACCCCAAAAAAGGGTTTAAAGTTATTCATTATCCATTTTTGTTGCATTAATGATGGAAGGGATGGATCAAAACTAAAGTTCGGAGGAAGAAAAAGCCCATAAAAAAAACTAAGAGGGTCCACCATACCCAAACCCCTTTAGAAATTGGGAGATAAGTATAACAACGCTTAATAGGTTAGTTCATCTCCCAAAGCATTGAAAAAAACATGCATACAATCGAGTTTCTAAAGCTAACGGGAGGGTATACCAAAGCAATATATAACAACCCAGGAATAATAAACTTTTAATAACCAAAATCCTCTTTATTTTAGATAGTCTCTATCCTTCCATCTCTGGACCTTCCTTCTGCTTTTTTAAAGCAATATCCCAGTTCTCCACAGGGAGGTTATGACCTCCAAAAAGGACCCCCAAAATTTTACAGGGAAGGGAAGAAAACACAATGCCAGATACTGTAAACTGCTCATAATTAACTGGCCCTAAGAGCAACCCTCTAGATTTCTTAATATTAATTTTGGAGTTGGAAACCTTCTCATATTTAGAAATATAATTTAAAATGATAGGAATTTGAGCCAATGCAGTCAAAAAAATGCAGATATCATCCGCATAAGCTTGGACAATCACTGAATGTAAAGGCATATGGCCAGAAATGCCTGGTAATCCATCATCCTGATCTAACATTTTAAGTAATGGATCCAAAGAAAAGGCATATAATAAGGGGCTCGGGGGGCAACCCTGTCGTACCCCAAATTTAACTAAAACTGGGAGGGAGAACTTACCCTTGATGACAGGGTATACTACCACTTTATTGTACATTAGTTTAATCCAATAAACAAAATCATGAGGTAACCCATATTTCTCTAATACTTCAAATAAATAGGAGCGAGATACCCTGTCAAAGGCCTTATTTTGGTCAAGTGACAAGATACAGTGCCAATTTGGAGATCTATTGGAAAATTCTATGATTTTCCTAATGATAGTAATTGCAGATAGAATTTTTCTATTTGGAATGCCGCAGAACTGAAAAGGATATAACAGATCAGCCGACACTGATCTTAGTCTTTTATTTAAGATTTGAGATAATATCTTAAAATCTGAATTCAAAATGGTTATAGGTCTCCAATTGCATAGAAGAGTTCTATCACCCCCTTAAAAGGAAGATCATTAACCCTGCTGAAACTGCACAGGCAAACAAGGAAGGCCATGTAAAAGGAGAAACCTTTTCTAAACAGGAGCTAAAATCCACCAAAATGTTTAAAGAATTCGTATAGCAACCCATCAGCACCTGGAGAAACACCACCCTTTAGGGAAGCAAGGACTTCCAAAATTTCATGCTGGGATATGGAAACGGCTAATTTATTTATTTTCTGACCATTTAAAGGGGTTACAACAATATCCTGAAAAAACTGATGAGCATCATAATTAGGGGTCTTATGCCCTTCCTGCTCTTTTATAAAATTCTTGAATAATAAAAAATAAATAATCCTGAGAGGTTTTAAATTCCCCCTCCTTGTTTTGTAGTGCCTCTAATCCTAAAGAACTTCTTTCTCTTTAAAGGCTTCAAAGGGGTCACCTAAAGGCGTTCTTTGAGTGCCAAAAGAAAGCTCCGAACGTAAAGTTTGTGCTTTATCATACTGGCATTCCCTTATAGCAGATTTTGTTAGGGATATCTGGGAAGAACAATCCCCTCTAGAAGTGTTTGCCACTGAAAACAACCCCTGAAGTTTCTTCCTAAGTTTTAAATACCTTAGAAATTTAGAAGTGACTCGTTGTTTTCCATATTTTTGAAAGAATTTCCTGATATCTGCTTTTGTATCTGCCCACCAATCCCATAAATCCTCATATAGAAACATGACAGATATTCGAGCAGCCAATAAGGAGGATATACCTTTTACAACCCTTGGGTCCTGTAATACAGAAGAGTTTAATTTCCAGCGTGGTTTATTTATAGGTTCATACCGGGAGTTACTAAAAGAAAGGGCAATAAACAAGTGATCAGAATATTCAGAAATGTGAGTTCTATGAACTGGAAGGGGTAAATTCCTAGAGGAAAATAAATAATCTATTGTGGATACCAAGGGTCCTTTCCTAAATGTATAATTCAAACCCTTATCCTGATATTTCCTCCCATTCCTTAACCCTGCTAAATTAATAACTCTCTCAAAGGCAATAGTATCACAATACTTTTTCTTCCCTGCTTTCCCCCTACTGAACTCAGAGATTTCACAATTAAAATCTCCCCCCAAAATAATATAACTTGAGGTAGCCAAAAAAGGGGCAAGGGCCTTACACATTGCTACTCTTCCTGCCTTTGTCTGTGGCCCATAAACTATTATAAAACGGAAATCAGCCTGTTTCCATAACCCATCAATGATCAGTAATCTCCCAGGTATGAGATCCACCAGTTTTTTAAGGGTGAAGTTAAAGGAACCAAAAAGGATCCCCACACCATCTGCTTTGTCTAATCCAAAGGACCAATAGGAGGGTCCCCAAATCCACCCAGATTGAAAGGACCGACACTGGTTTAAAGTATAGGCCCATGTTTCTTGTAAAAAACAAACATCCAAGGCAAAAAAATAAAAAATAAAAGAGATTCCTTTACAGTTGTTTAAAAGACTACTGCAATTTAGGGATCCAACATTTAGGGAAGTCATAGGTGTTTAGGTTTTCTTCTCCTTTTTTTCTTTCCTTTGTAATCAGTGGAAGAAGATTTACTCCCATAGGGTTGAGATAGGAGGAGTACCAGTATCCATATCAGAATCCCCTGTGACTGTCTCTAGAATGGCATACGAGTTTCCATCTCAAAATTGGGAACATCTACTGAATTTGGGGCTGGGGATAAGGGTCTAGAGCTCCTAGTAACTCTCTTCTCCACAATACTAGTACTCAGAGGTTTAGCCTTTAAACTATCCTGATAACATACTGGTGGAAATTCTTTAACATCAAAAGGGTCAGGAGGACTGCACCCTATTTTAGAAGGAATAGCAGGTTCAGCTCCCAAAACCTCTCTTCTTTCTTCTACCCCTTCAAGTTTTGTAATTTTAGAGTGAATACCTATTTTCTGGTTTTTGGAAAAGGCTTCGTCCTGAGCTTTTTGTACTATTAACTCAGGACTACTAACAGAAGCTTTGTTAGAAGCTGCCCATGGACAATTCCTATACCCATGACCTGACTCTTCACACAAATCACATTTTATCAGATTACCACACTGAAAATTACCATGTCCAAGCTCCCCACATATCTCACATTTAGTAGTATCACATGAACTAGAAAGATGAATCCTGTTTCCACATTTATAGCATGCCCGGAGCTGGCCAGCATAAAAATATATCCCCCTATCTCTCCCCAAAGAAAAAGAATTAGGGATGTGTTTGATTTCGTTATTCACTTGGTGTAATTTTAGTTTATACCTCCAACTGCCATTCCAAAATAACTCTGAGTCTAGCATGGCCTCAGGACTACTTAACACCTTGCATTTCTGAGAGAGCCAAAAGGAGATATCAACGTGAACTCCTTCGATCTTACTTCGAGACACAGCTCTTGCAGCAGGTTACACCATTAGGACTGAAGCCGGCAGGCGTCAGGACCCCACGGAAAAATTCTAGCTAGCTATCTTCAGCGGGGACCACCCCCGACGTCGGTCCCACCTCCGACGCCAACGTAGTACATAAGGGGCGGTCCCACCGATTCCCCAGTTCTTTCCCTACCGCTGACTTGCATGTCTCGGACCTTCCAGTTCAGTTCTAGCGCGACGCTGGTTAAGTTCTTTCCACGGGAAATTGAATTTCTTCAAGCAAGTTTTCTCTGATGTCCTCTCCGACCTCAGGTCACCTCAAGTGCTTGTGGAAACAGATCCTCTCAAGGACCCTCACGCTGCCTGCGCTCGGTGCCTAGGCCCAGACCACACCTGGGCCTGCTCCTTGCCAGGGGTTTAATAGCAGAACCGGGATCCGTCAGCCAGAAGGCCTTCAGGCTTTTTTGCTGGAAGAAAGCTTAAGACCATGTCTTCCAAGGGGACTCTTCAAAAGGCCCACAAGCACGCTTGAAAACGAGGAGAAGGCCTTCCAGGTCCCCCTCCAGGGCCTCAGACTCACGCAGCTGCGGTTCCAGGTCCCACCGCCCCTCCCGGCCAGCTCTCAGCCTCCCCTGCTGCGGTTAGAAGTCTTCCTCTCTCAGGCCAAGACTGCCAGACCTTCCTCATCCTCCAGGGCCTTGGTCAAGTCTGGGATCGCCACCATCACCATAAGTCGGGTTCCCGCCTTTCTGAACCCGGACGTCAGGTCGGCTTCCTTGCCTCCTCGCAAAGACCTTGAGCCACCTCTCTGAAGAGACCGTGAGGACCCGACGCCGGTGCGCCCATCGCTGCCCTTCTCGCCACAGATTCCCGAGCCGCTGCCGCCAGACGCACTGCCGCCGCCAGGCCAACGCCCATCGACGCCGGTAGGGGACCGCCTCGCCTATTGAGAAGAGAACCCCGACGCCTCCGACTGACGTCGGTCAGGAGCCCATAACCGAGGAGGAATTAACTCAGCCCGATGACCAGACGGGCGACCCCGGTCCTGTCGAGCCGCCCAGGGAACCCTCGCCATTACCCGAGCCCCCTGTGGAGCAGACGCCGGGAGCTGACGACTGTCCACCGGCGCCCGGGCCGTCGTCGGGCCTTTCCATAGTAGAAATGAAGGAGCTGTTCACTTACTGGTGGGACACCATAAAGAAGGACATGGTTCCCACTCCACCTCCTCCTCCTCCTCCTCTTCCTCCTACACCGATTACTCCTCCGGTTCCTGCGCCCCCCATCGGGGTCGGCAGGCCGACTACCTCCTCCCCGGGAGCACAGAACACCTCCAAGGGGGAGACCAGACAAGCGGAGACCTCCGTCCAAATCCTCTTCCAGGTCACCCAGCCCTAAGAGACCCAGAAGACGCCGACGATCGCCTTCAACGGAGGACACGGGATCAGAGTTCTCAACATCCAGATCCCCATCTCCCCTCTCCATCCCTTCTCTGGATCCACGCGAGATGCCAAAGTCTCCGGATGACCCTTCGTTCTCGGATATTATGAGACACATCCAAGAGAACATGGGATGGGATGCGGAAGAGCTAGACCCGGAAAGGCTACGCCTTGCAAAGTATCTTCGGCAGAAGGACCCCAAGCCTGTGGTGGTGCCACCCGTGGTAGACACTTTCGTGGACGTCACCAAGGCAGCGTGGAAGCGTCCACATTCACTCCCGGCGATGCTGAAGAAAGCTGATCGCTTGTACAAGGCTCCCAGGGAAGACCAGTACTTGTTTCAGCATCCTCAGGCCGACTCTTTGGTCATAACAGCCTCACATGACCGGTCCCAGAGGCCGCAACATCTGAGCACCCTGCCACCGGACCCAGAGTCCAAACAGCTGGACGCCATGGGTAGGCGCATGTATGCTTCCTCTACCTGCGCCATCAGATCCCTGAATTACTTGACCCACATGGTGCAGTTCCAAAACGCCTGTGGGAACAGGGTCTGGAAGCGGCTGAAAAACTGCCGGAAGGTGAGCAGAAGGAGGAGATACTTCAGCTCCTTCGTACGGGTTCGGACGTGGGAACCCAAGTGCTACGAGCCGCGTATGACTCCGCGGACTCCTCGGCCCGAGCAGCAGCTTCAGGCGTATGCATCCGGAGATACTCTTGGTTGCGCATCTCCGGCTTTACCCCGGACATCCAGAAGAATATCATGGACGCCTCATTCAAGGGAGAAGTCTTGTTTGGTTAGCCCTCAGAGAAGATTATTACCAAACTCCAAGAGGCCGGGAAGGCAGTGAGGTCGGTTCAGGCCATGTGCCGACCCAAGCTTAGTTCCTTTTGCAGGAACCAAAGCCGATTTCGTGGACGGACGCAGAGACAACAGTCCCGCCCCGCTCCACAACAGAGGGGCTCCAGCTTTCGCAGAGCCCAGGGGAAACAACCCGCAGGCAGAAGCCAGCGTACTTCCAAGCCGGTCCAGCCAGTGGGACCCTCAGCCGCCACAGCCTAACTCCTTTCCGCCCCGCCTCAGGATCAACAGGAAATCATGGTCGGAGTCGCATCAGAACTTCCTGCCGGGATGGCAGGCTATAACCACCGACAGGTGGGTTCTTCAGTTGGTCGGAAGAGGCCACTTTATAGAATTCACAGAAAAGCCACCCTCGAGGCCTCCTTTGCTCTCCCGGTACCCGGGTCAGCACAAGTCACTGATCTGGCAAGAAGTACTCGCTCTCTTGCAAAAGGGAGCGATAGAGTACGTCCCAGAGAACCAGAGAGGACAAGGATACTATTCACACTTCTTCCTGGTTCCAAAGAAAACGGGACCTCCGTCCGATTCTGGACCTCAGCGACCTCAACATGTCTGTCGCATCCGAGAGATTCCGCATGGTGACTCTTCCGGGTCTCATTCCCATGCTGGAGCAAGATGCCTTCTTAGCGTCTCTCGACATGCAGGATGCGTACCTGCACATCCCTATAGCTCAGGCGCACAAGAGGTTCCTGCGCCTCGAGTTTCTCGACCACCACCTTCAGTTCCGAGCCCTTCCATTCAGACTGTCATCCGCACCCAGGGTCTTTACCAAATGCATGGCAGTCGTGGCAGCGTCTTTAAGGAGACAGGGCCATTATGTGTTCCCATACCTGGACGATTGGCTTCTCATGGCCGCCTCCAGAGAGGCGTTGTTACGAGCGATCCAGAGCACCCAGGACCTGTTCCGATCTCTGGGCATCCTAATCAACCACGAGAAGTCTCTCCTGGTACCGTCCGCAGAAGCTGCAATTTATAGGCGAGTACTGGACACTGTTCAGGGAAGAGCATTCCTTCCAGACGACAAGAGCGGAGCATCAGATCCCTCATCAGGAGTTGTCGTCGAACAAGACCATCCCTGCCAGGTCGGTCCTTCGCTTGCTCGGACACATGGCTGCGGCCATTCCTACGGTCCCTTTCTCAAGGCTCCACATGCGGGTAACTCAGTGGATGCTCAAGGTGCAATGGAATCAAAAGCAAGACCACATGCAGCATCCGGTCAGAATCACGAACACCGTGATTCGAGACTGGCAGTGGTGGCTAGACCCAGGGTCTCTCTCCACGGGCGTCCCATTTATAGCGCCATCCCCGGAGGTAATCCTCACCACAGACGCCTCAGGTCTAGGGTGGGGAGCACACCTGGACGGGGTAAAGTCCCAGGGTACGTGGACCCCTCTGGATACTCATCTCCATATCAATGTCCTAGAGATGAGGGCGGTCCTTTATGCCCTGCAGGCCTTTCAGTCAGAAATCCCGCCGAGTACTCTCCTGCTTCAGACAGACAACACGGCGGTGATGTATTACCTCAACAAACAAGGAGGCGCACACTCTTACCCCCTTTGCAGGGAGGCCATGAGGGTGTGGGATTGGGTAATTAGACACGGCGCGAATGTGATCACTGTACATGTTCCCGGGGTGGACAACACGATTGCAGATGGCCTGAGTCGCTCCCAGACCAGAGTCCACGAGTGGGAACTTCTTCAAGAGGTAGCAGAGGATCTGTTTCTTCGATGGGGAACTCCAAAATTGGACTTGTTCGCATCCCCATCCAACGCAAAACTGCCCAATTTTTGCTCGCTAGATCCAGGGCCTGGTGTTTTCTGACGAGACACGTTGTCCTTCTCCTGGGTGGACAGATTCCTCTACACGTTGATCCAGAGAGTTCTTCTCAAACTGTGCAGGGAGCAAGCAACCATGATCCTTGTGGCCCCCTTTTGGCCCAGACAGATATGGTTCCCTTTACTGATTCAACTATCTCGGAACCTCCGCCCCGCTGCTGCTCAGCTCCCATCTCTTGTCTCAGGAGGAAGGTTCACTGGTCCACCCGGACTTACGCCACTGAACCTGCATGCATGGCTCCTAGAGACATAGCCATCTTGCCACGGGTCTCGCAAGAGGTTGCGGAAGTTCTTTCTGCAGCCAAAGCCGGGTAACGCGATGCGACGTACGCCATGAAATGGCGCTGCTCCTGTTTATGGTCGCGAGCATGCGATTTTCCCCTTAGGTTGCCCGATGAGAGTGGTGTTGGACTACCTGCTCTCCCTTCCGTTCGGGTCTAGCCTACTCCTCTATCAAGGTGCACCTCTGTGCCATCTCTGCCTACCACCTTCCGTGGGACATCGACAGTGGCACAATTAGATGCCCTCGGGAATTTTTGAGAGGGTGTTGCACCTTAGGCCCCCATTAAGGACCCAGTGCCTCCATGGGATTTGCTCTTTGTCCTGGAACAACTCACTTCCCTTGAACCTGCGCGATTGCGAGCCGCGTTTGTCGTCGAAAACGCTGTTTTTGGTTGCTGTTACTCAGCGAGAAGAGTTTCTGAGCTTCACACTCTCATGTGCAAAGAGCCTTATTTAGTCTTCCACCGGGACAGAGTATCTCTGAGGACGAATCCAAAATTTTTTGCCTAAGGTGGTCTCTACACTCACTCTCAATCAGGATATTGACCTGCCGGTCTACTTCCCGAACTCCTCTAGTAGAGGAGAGGCACTGCTCCACACCCTGGATGTTCACCGCAGCTTGAGGTATTACCTCAACAGAACTAAACTACTTCGTAGTTCAGAGCAACTTTTTGTTTCCTTTTCTGAAAGGATGATGGGTCAACCAGTATCCAAACAGTCCCGGTCTCGCTGGCTTGTCCAGTGTATTTCATACTGTTATGATCTCAAACAAAAGCCCCTCCCGGGTACAGTCCAGGGTCATTCTACTAGGGGTGTGGCCACCTCCTTTGCAGCACTCCGAAACGTCTCCACCTCTGCCATATGTGCTGCAGCCACTTGGAGCTCTGTGCATACATTTATCAGGCATTATAGCTCGACATCGCCTCTCGGTGAAGAGCCGGCTTCGGCCTGGCGGTGCTACAGGGTCTCCTGTCCTAGATTTAGGACCTGGAATGTATTTCCTAGTTTCCTCCTCCCAGAATGTTGGCAGCGTTACTGCTTGGGAATCAGTCCTAATGGTGTAACCTGCTGCAAGAGCTGTGTCTCGAAGTAAGATAGTACAGTTACGTAAGAACTTACCGTAACAGTAGATCTTCGAGAACAGCTCTTGCAGCAGGTACCTTCCCGCCCACCTTCCCCCTTGGAGGAGGCATGGCTTTTGCCTTTACTATCAGGGTTTTTTCCCTTTGACTTCTGACGGCGGATCCTCGGTCTCCCATTTCGATGTCAGCCTGCAGCCGGAAGTCTCCGGCGGGAGAACTGGGGAATCGGGCGGGACTGCCCCCTTATTTATTTATTTATTGAATTTTGTTGACCGGGTAGGCCCACTGGGCCCCGGAGGTCCCTTTTTCAGGGGCGACCCAGGGTTAAAAAATAACATACAGGTAAACAGAACAGTAAAAGCAGGTAAGCAGAGCTGTACAAATAACATACAGGTAAACAGACAGTACAAGTAGGTAAGCAGAGCTGTAAACTTGCGTAAATACCAAATGGTTTAACAGTGATAACACACATAAGGCAAATTCCATACTGTATAACTGTGAAAGACTTAATGGCATGTACAATACGGAAGGTGGAGAGGGAGGAGGGGCCGTGGCATAAGGTCAGTTCCTTATGCATTGGCAAGTGCTCCTGGCGAGCAGGTGTGCTTTGAGCTTAGACCGGAAGCAGGGGCTCGACCCTGCCTCCCGTACCTCCAGTGGGAGTTTGTTCCAGTGGGAAGGTGCAGTAAAAGCAAAGGACCTGGACCCAGCTTTAGTCTTTGTTTTGGGGACCACAAGGAGGTTTTGTCCTGAGGAACGGAGACTCCTCAGGTTGGTTTTGACACTAACTAGTCCTTTGAGACTAGGGGGAGGTAAGGGCCCCAGAAGCTTAAAAGCAAGACATAGTGTGGGGTAGATGAGGCGGGCTTCCAATGACGGCCAGCTGAGCTTGGATTGAGCCTCGCAGTGGTGTGTCCTAGGGTGTGATAATGTTGCAAATCGGACAGTCTTATTGTATAAGGTCTGGAGCCTGCCAAGTTCTGTAGAGGCCACGCCTTGAAGAACAGGTGCCATATAAGTGAGCTTGGGAGAAGGGGCTAGTTGATGGCAACTCTGGCTTCAGGGATAATCTGGTCCTTTATTCTGTAGAGGATACCGAGTTTTCCATGTATGGCTTTGGTGAGTTGGGCAACATGATTTTTAGGGTGAAGCCTTGGTCCAAGGTTAGCCCTAGGTATTTAGTGGAGGTACCCACCTCATGTTTATCACCCTCTGGACTGCAGCTGAAGGACAGCGACCTCTCGGTTCCCAAGGATCTGGGCCCGAACAACATCGCTTTAGTTTTACTGGTATTTAATACCATTTTATTCCGTAGAGCCAGTCCTCCATCTGAAGAATGTCCTCTTGGAGGGCATTCCCCAGTTCTCTAAGTTAGGGAGGCTCGGAAATGACAGCATCGTCCGCGTGTTGGATGGCGCTGCTGCTCCCCGCAATGTAAGTGCAGATCGTTTATAAACAAAGTGAAGAGAAGGGACCAAGTATTGACCCCTGAGGTACTCCTACTTTGAGCGGTGCAGACTGGGAGACATAGCCCTTCCACTTGACCCTCTGGGTCCACCCCGTAAGGTAATTAGCAAACCATCCTAGGTCATGTGCGTCCATGCCAAGAGCGCACATTTTTTGTAAAAGGAGGTTGTTCTTTACCAATTCAAACGCTTTAGACAGGTCCATGAAGACCGAGCCTGTGCTGACCCCTGAGTCATTATTGCCCAGGATATCAGCCGAAAATTTGGTTAGTGCAGTGTCCGTCCCATGCTTAGCTCTGAAGCCGTGCTGCGATGAAGAGATTATCTGGTGTGTTTCCAGATATTCGCATAGTTGAGAGTATCTGAGCTTCTCTTGTAATTTCGCTATTCATGACAACAAGGAGATAGGCTTGTAGTTTCCCATTAGGCTGGTGGAACCTCCCACTTGTGAATGGGGATCACTAGGGCCTGCTTCCATGGCTCAGGGACAGACCCTCCATAAAGGACCGGTTTATCAGCCAGGTTAGGGGCTTGGCTAAAGATGGGGCGCCCTCCTTGAGGATTCGAGTCTGGATCCCATCAGGGCCACCGGTGCCTCTCGCCCGCAGGGATTTAAGGATGAGCAGAACCTCCCTTTCCCTAACCAGCTGCAGATGAAACAGAGGGCGGTCTAGTTCAAGGGGCAGGTGCCTGTTAGGTTCGTTCTTACATCTGACGTCAGAGGCGGGACCAACGTCGGGGGCGGTCCCCGCTGAAGATAGCTAGCTAGAATTTTTCCGTGGGGTCCTGACGCCTGCCGGCTTCAGTCCTAATGGTGTAACCTGCTGCAAGAGCTGTTCTCGAAGATCTACTGTTATGGTAAGTTCTTACGTAACTGTACTTTCCTGAACATTATGGTCACGTATTTAATTAATGATGGAGTAAGGGGAGTAACAACAAAGGGAGACCATAATGGGGAAAACTTCAGTTGGTTGTAACGTTGCCAAAATAGGTCTAACAGAAAAACAGATCTAAAACTGACATCATAGTTATCTTCTCCTGAAATGTTAATAAAGGCAAACACGTCTTTAGGTGAAAATTGCAGTGATTCTTTTAGTAGAAGTTTTCCCACATAAACACGATCAGGTCGCTCAACCAGTCCTCCCTTATACCGTATACGAACAGCGTTTCTACGGTGGGCTGAATCTTTACGAGACTGTGTAAAGAAATCTGAAAGAAGAGGTCTAATAGGGGGAGGGTTCACTGAAGGATTGTTAGGATTGTCCCCATCCCCTATAACATCAGTTCCTTTTTTCTCCGAGCTAGATGATAAGGGAGCAGTCACTTCACCAGTTTCAGGTTGCATTATCAAAGACTCTGGTGCTTTTTGAAACACAGGAGGCCACTCTGAAGGGAGGGAAGGCAGGGGTGAAACTGACGACCACTCTGGGTCTGGGATCCATATTCCTGAGGGATTTAATTTCCATCCAGAATCCAACAATGCCTTCTCTGGAGCCCAATCCTTATCTTCAGTTATTAATTTTTTTGCAGGTATGGAAAAGGCTTGCTGAATTAGGGTAGAAGTAGAGATCTTCTGAGGGCCCTTATCCTTATTACCAGCCTGCTGTATATGCAAGTTCCAATTTGCTGCTGTTAAGGCAGCTTTTATATTTTTAATTATGTCTGGGGAAGCTTTATTTCTGGTCATAAAGGAAAAAGATGTAGCATACATTTGGCTGGAGGCATCAGTTTGGTATATTAATTTGTCAGGTAGTCTACACCCAGCCTGCTGTTTAGGTTCCTCCACTATCGAAGGACCTGAGCCCATAGTAAAGAGCTTTGTTTGTCCGTTACCAGGCAACCCAGTAACACCCGGAATGTTCAAACAGTTAGGAGATTTAGACTGACCTTGTGATTTTCCCTTCAGAGCTCCGAAAACAGCAGCTTCATCCTCAGGACTCTGCTCTTGGCACTCGCTACGACCAGCGACCACACTGCCAGCCGAAATCCCTTCTGATAAATCCCAAATAGAAAGTGTTAATGCACTTTGTGTCTCGGGAGCGTTCTCCTTTACCTGTGCGGTGTCATCGGCTAAATGATCCATATTCTCCACAGTGACAGGCTTTATATCCATAGGAGCTACCCGGTTCCCTGAAAGACAACTGTCCTCAGTTCCCACATAAGAAGTCGAAGAACACAAAAATCCTGACACTTCAGAAGGTAAGGAAGTTACCTTTTTTAGAGATCCAGCCGTTTTTTCCTCCAAAGACTCGTTAACTAATGCCGCGTTTCCAGAAGGTACACAAAAAGATTCCGTTTGTACTACAGAACTGCAGCTTTCGATCTCCTTAGGTCCCGAGACGGAGGCTCGCTCCCCTGGCTCTCAAACGCCCTCATCCTCCAACGACTGCATAGTGGCTATGATGATGGCCAGCAAGTCCCCCTACTGGCCAAGCAGTAGGGGAATTTCCCCAGTGTCCTGGCCAAATTTCCCTCATTCACTTAAAAAAAAAAATACCACCAACAGTTTCATCTGGTTCAAGGTCAGTTGGCATTCATCTGTATCCCCCTCCCCCGGGTCGTGCCTGAAAATAGGCAGGATTTGTCTAGTGCACTTACCTGGTCAACAAAAACTAAATAAATAAAAAAATAAATAACACAGAGGTTCCGCAAGGATCTAACCTGGGTCCCCTCTTTTTCACAATCTTTATAAATGAGCTCTCCGTAAATGCCGTATCATGCTCCTTTCTACTCTATGCTGATGAACTAGTGCTTTATACTAGCTCTAAATACCTGGGTGACATAAACTCCAACCTGACCTCTGATGTCTGCAAAATTCACTCCTGGCTCTCCCAAAATAAGCTAATACTGAATTCTAGCAAAACTCACTTTTTGTTATTTGGCTCTGCCACCAAACTAAGAAAGTGTGTTGGGCATCTGTCCATCTCCAGTAATGATGGCTCGATCATTGAAAACGTTAACTGCTTAAAATACCTTGGTGTAACCCTTGACCCGTCTCTGGATTTTGCCCAGCACATCTCCAGTGTCTGTAAAGCTGCCAACACCAAGCTGTGCCAAAATTGCCATTGCTCAGTGCATCGTCCTTCCTACCTTCACCTATGGCTGTATTACCTTCTCATGTGCTGCCAGAGCTATCCTCCACAAATGGGACACCACTTACAATAACATCTGCTATTTTGCTCTGGCATCGAACTGTCTTACCCACTGCTGTCAACTTTACTCTGGTCTAAACTATCTTCTGAGGCTAGCTGCTCCTATGCTCTTGGCACCGTAACTGACAGAACAGAATTATTAGTACTGGGATTCCCTTCTCCTTAGCCTCTGTGTTAACTCCCCCTGACCTTGCCTACCCCCTCAGATCTGGTGATCAGTCTGTACTAGCTGTATGACCAATATGGGTCTCCAGGCCTTCTCTCTCTTTGCCCCGAATTATTTGAACTTCCTGCCTGAGGCCGTCTGGCTCTCCCCCTCCCTTGCTCTCAGAAGGGAGCTATGCCACTCAGTCTCTGACCCCTGTACCTGGTTTCTGCCTGTTTAACCACCCAACCTACGCTATCTGACTTGTGCTTGTTTCTAGCTGCTTCATTTGTTGCACTTTTGTAGAATGCACCGTCTATTTTTAAAACTTAGTGGCACTGCTCTATTTCTCGATTTGCCATTATTGTACTGATTTCTCTTTGTTACTATGATTCCCAACTCTGTCAACATTTTCAGCTGCTCATGTATTGTAACTAATTACCCTTTGTCGTCAGTTGTACTGTTTTACTGTAACTGTGTTTCATGATTGTTTGTAATTGTACTCTCCTGGCTTGTGCCTGAAAACGAGCATATTATTGTCCAGTGCACCTGCCTGGTAATCAAAAACCAAATACACCTCAGAGTGGAAAATATTCTCATACTGATGTGCTGTCAGAAAAATAATCCCAATGCAGGCTATCCACAGTTCCGAACTACATGGTAGACTTGCTGTCCCTAGGTCTGAGGCCCTCGACTCTAAAAGTGTGCCTGGCAGATGTCTCGGCATGCACATCAGGCAAAGACAAATCCCTTGCATCACAACCTGTTTTTAAAAGTTTTGTTTCAAAGACTTCAGTCACGTTCACCCCCCCATCCCCACCCAATGAGGGAACCCCCGCCCCATGGGTCTTAAATGTTTGTGTTTTACGGCTGATGGAAACTCCCTTTGAGCCCATGACTACAGCTGACTTAAAATATGTCACTTGGAAAACAGTTTTCCTAGTAGACATGACAAACTCCAATAGGGTAAGTGAACTGTGAGCCTTTTGCACAGATCCAAACTACCGTATATCTTCAGTTTATAAGCCACCCTACAATAATAGTAGCCACAGCTCAGATCTGTACTAAAAAAAAAAAAAAAATTGTCCTCGATTTGCTGGTACTATTAGAGGGCGGTAGTTGGCTCAGATCTCATGTGGTACTCATTATTACAGAACAGTAAATAAAAAATAAGGATAAAATATTTCCACGTAGCCACATTGACAATATATGTTACTTATTCTAGGGACATGGATATGTTGTTCATCCACACTGTCTGGCAGGTTTCTTGCCGGAAGGTCTTCAAGCTGGCTCCTCCCACCCACCCGGGTGGTAAAACTCTTGGCTCCGCCCCATGACACCAGGTCTTCCTTATTGCTTGGAAGCTCAGGTTCCCTCCTTAACGCTCTGCGTGGTAGACTGGATCCTAACTCTTCAGTTCGTCCGAAACTCGTTTTAAAATTCTCAAGACTTTGGTCTTCCTTTTCCCTTGTGGCTGCGATGGGCAAATCGACTCCCGGTTTTCGGCGGTGCCCTTGTGGGCAGAAGATGTCCAGGACGGATCCGCACTCCACGTGCGTCTACTGCCTCAGCCTAGAACACGACCCGCAGGCCTGAGAGTCATGCTGTTCGTTCTTGGCCAACGCTCTTTGAGGATCATGCTGCCTGGTTGACTCGGGCACCCGAGAAGCTATCCGCCGGTAAAGTCGGAAGAGGTCTGCTGGGCTGTTACCAGAGCGGCTGGCTCAGCTGAGTAGCTCGAGCAGATGATCGCCCTCGAAGAGGAGGCGGCCCAGGCCACACCTTCCTCCTCCTCCTCGGTCGCGGCATTTATCCCGCTCTCTTTGGGTACCTCGTATTCTGCTTCGTTCAAGAAACTTTGCCATTCCCTTTCCACGAAGGGAGAGGGGCCGTCGGGACATTCCTCTCAGTCCAAAAAGAAGGTTTCCCAAGGGTAAGTCCCATCATCGGCGTTTGTGGGAGCGGGAGAGGTCCCCTTCCCCGGACAGCCGACCGTCGACTTAGGTCGAGGTTGCGGCTAAGGCCGCTGGCTTCATGGCTTCCCCGTCAGGTCAGCCGTGCGAGACACCCGTCGACGCGGTCAAGATTTTTCTCGACCCGTCGGACGGATTGTCGACTGGTGAAGCCGACAACCCTTCTTCACCGGTTCCCCCGATGGAAACCGAGGATTTACCTGCGCCCTCGGTGCAGCAGTCCCCGGTTAAGGTGTCCGAGCCGAGGGTAGAGCGGGTGTCGCCCGCCCTCTGACACACCGAGGATCTCGGTCTCGGACCTCTTCTCGGTCCAACCAATCCTGCTGACATCGGCGGTCCCAGTCTCGGCACCGAGGTAAGCTGCAACGCCGCTCGTCCTTGTCTTCCTCCTCAGACGAGGAGAGGCTTCAGCGCAAATTGCGTTGACACTACGAGGAACTAATGTGGCAGCAGTTACTTTTGTCCGGGAGCAAGTCAACACTGAAGCCTTCCCCGGCCATCAAGTGGCTGTCACCTGAACGGCCGAAACAGCCTCTCGCCGCAGTTGAGATGCCCAAGCCTGGGCCAGTTGTTCGGCTGAAACCTGCTGCCCCACCAATTGTGGTGGAACCTCCCCCTCCACAACCGAAATCGGGGGCGCCAACCGTCCTCGGCAGGTGGAGGGTGGCTCAGGCTTCCAGGCAGCTCTTCATGAGTCCAACGATGACTCCTCCCTGTTCTCCAGGCCCATTAACCTGGAGTCCTCCGGGGGCCAGTCACTGGATGAAAGCCCATCGTCCTTCATGGGTCTGCTTCGGCTCATCTCTGAGTCCACCGGGATGCAGCTCAAGCCCGTATCCAAATGGGCCAAGTATCCCCTGACAGAGATACTGGACCGAGAGGATTCACCCTCGGAATCCTTTCCGGTGGCTGAAGCCATTGTCAGCCCAGTCTTGGAGCTTTGGCAGCGGCCTGCTTCCTGTCCCGTGCCCTCGGCCAGGATGGCTAGGAAGTATGCAGTCCCTACCGGCTCTTTGCCGAGGGGTTGGTCACCGACAGCGTTTTCCGGCATTCCAGGAACGCTAGGGGCATGGACAAGCCTCCCGGCAAGGAGTCCAAAAAGCTGGACTACGCCAGGCGCAAGTTGTACACTGCGTCCTCCCTTGGCCTCCGCCAGGCCAGCTCGGTTGTGCTGATGGCACACTTCTCCCACGTCCTCATGGGCTCCCTGGATGAGGCGATCCCTCATCTCCCGGCCGACTTGCAGACCACGATCCGGCAGGTTCAGGACCAGAGTAGGGCGGTGGCGAAGCAGCAGCTCCAAACAGCTCTGGACATAGGGGACTCCTTTGCCAGATCAGTTGCGGCCGCGGTGGCCATGCGCCGCAGAGCATGGCTGAGGATATCCACCTTCACGGTGGATACCCAACACAAGTTGGCGGACGTCCCCTTCTTGGGGACTGACCTCTTCAGCCCTGGAGTGGAAGGCCACCTCCAGTGGATCGAAAAGTCCAGTGCCACTCTGGACTCTGTGACCTCTGCCCAGAAGGACAAAGGCTGCCGACAGCAGCAGCACAAGCCCTTTCGTCCTTCTGCGCCTGCGGCACGTCCGGCCCAACAGCACCGGCAACAGGGCCAGCAGGCTCACGCTTAGCATCCCAAACCCAGGCCCGCTGCTTCCTCCAACAGGAAGCAGGGAGGTAAAGGCCCAGGAGGTCCCTCGGACGGTCCCTTCTCCAAGCCTGCCCAGTGACGGGTTGAGGGTGTCGCCCCAGCTCCGCACTCCCCTGGTTCCCATGGGGGACGGCTCCGCACTTCCTTTCCACCTGGTCCACTATCACCACGGACTGCTGGGTGTTGGAGGTGGTAGGAAAGGACCTGTCTCTGGAATTGAGCAGACCCCACCCTTTAGAGCCGTCGCCCTCGAAGGGCCAGAGTCCACAGCCTCGCTTTCGGCCCGCCTGACGATATTGCCTGCTCCTCGAAAAGAGGTGATCAGGAAGGTGGCGGATCCTCCTCCAGACCCGGGGTTTGTGTCCAGGTATTTCCTGGTCCCAAAGCGGACGGGGCTGGCGCCCATTCTCGACCTGCACGACCTGAACAGGTTCCTAAGGTCTCGGACCTTCAGGATGGTCACTCTGGCTCAGATAATACCATCCTTGGAGCAGGCGTGTGGTTCTGTTCCTGGACCTCCAGGACGTGTTCTTTCATGTCCCAATCCGTCCGTCTCATCAGAGATTCCTCCGCTTCAGAGCAGAGGATCCCTTCGAGTTCGGGCCATGCCCTCGGCCTCTCCCTAGCTCCCAGGGTCTTCACCAAATGCATGGCAGTGGTGACAGCATTCCTGCGGCGCCGAAGGGTCCGGGTGTACCCCTACCTGGATGACTGGCTGATTGCAGCCCCCTTCAGAGCAGAAGTGGAGCGGTCCAGAGATCTGGCCCTCCAGGTTTGCTCTTAGATTGGCCTCCTCATCAACGAGGCCAAGTCGGAACTCGTGCCAAAGCAGGTGATATATTTCATTGGGGCAGAGCTAAACTCTCTGAGCCAGAGCATGGCTCCCGGCGGACAGGGCCGAGGTTCTTTCCTCCTTTACCCAATCATTTCAGGTTGGGCAATCGCGCCCTGCCCGGGACCTCCTGCGCCTACTGGGCCTCATGGCGGCCTGCACCAGCGTGGTCCATTGGGCCCGCTGGTACATGCGTCCCCTTCAATGGGGACTGGCCAGCCAATGGTCACAGCGCTTCGATCCGTTGGATCAGCTAGTGACAGTGACCCAGGGGATGTGGAACGCTTTCCAGTGGTGGACCATTCTGGCACATCTGCAGGAGGGCATCCCGTTTGTTCACCCCGAGCCGACGGGCGCTCTATGGACCGATGCCGCTCTGGGTTGGGGTGCCCATCTGGTGGAGCACAGAGTGCATGGCCTCTGGTCCCCTCGGGAGTCCCAATGCCACATCAACCTGCTGGAGCTTTGAGCGGTTCATCTAGCCCTCACCGCCTGCGCTCCATTTTTACGGGGTCAAGTGGTTCAGGTCCAGACGGACAATACCACGACCATGTACTACCTAAACTGCCAGGGCGGGACGCGCTCCATGCCTCTGTGCAGGGAAGCTCTCCGCATTTGGTCTCTCATGTGCAGCCTGGAGGTGGATCTCCTCGCCATTCACATGGCAGGAGCCTCCAACACCCTGGCCGATGCCCTAAGCCGGATAGGGGCTGCGTCTCACAAGTGGTCTCTCCTGCCGGAGGTAGTACAAGATCTCTTCTTCCACTGGGGCAGGCCTCAGGTGGACCTGTTTGCCTCCAGGGAGAATGCGAAGCTGAGACTGTTTCATGCCCGCCCCCCTCAGCAGGGCTCGCTGCAGGGGGATGCCTTTTCGAGGCCGTGTAACCCAGGACTCTTCTACGCCTTTCCCCCATTTCCCTTGATCCACAAGGTACTTCTCAAGGCGAGGAGGGACAAGGCCCAGGTGATTCTGGTAGCCCCAGACTGGCCCCGTCAGTTCTGGTATCCAGATCTCCTCAGTCTCAGCTCCAGGCTCCCGAGGCGGCTTCCAGCCCGCCCGGACCTGATCTCAGTCAGTCAGGGGAAGGTATTCCATCCGGACCTTCAATCCTTGCACCTGACGGCCTTGTTCCTGAGTGGCTAGAGTTTCAGGCCTTGGGTCTTTCCGACGAAGTCCTCAACGTCATTGCGGCATCCTGTAAGGAGTCGACCAGGAAATGCTACACCTTCAAATGGAAGAGATTCTCCATTTGGTGTCAGGGCAAGGGCCTGGACCCTTGCTTCTGTTCCTTGGCAAGCATTCTGGACTATCTGTGGTCCCTTTCTCAGCTAGGGCTTCGGTCGACGACCCTTAAGGTGCACCTGGCAGCCATCTTTGCTTACCGGGCATGGGCCGGGAAGCAGTCATTGGCGCAGGAGAAGGTGTTCGGGTGCTTTTTCAAAGGCCTTGATCACATATTCCCTCCAGTGCGAGAACCTGCACCTCCGTGGGATCTACTGCTGGTATTGGCTAAGCTCATGGGCAAGCCATTCGAACCGATGCACAGATGTGACATCTCTCACCTGTCGTGGAAGACCGCCTTTTTGGTGGCTATCACGTCAGCCATATGATGGGAGAGCTCCAGGCGCTTTCCATCGAGTCTCCTTACCAGGTCTTCCACAGGGACAAGGTTGTCCTGTGCCCCCACCCGAAATTCCTTCTGAAGGTGGTGTCGGAAATTCACCTTAACCAGGTGTTGACTCTGCCAGTGTTCTTCCCCAGTCACACCTCAGAGGCCGAATATAGGCTCCATACTTTGGACCCTAGAAGAGCGCTCGCTTATTATAAGGAGCGGACGGCTGAAGCTCGGGGAGAGGTTCGCCATCTGTTTGTCACCTACACTGAAGCCACACCTGGCAGACCTGCAACCAGGTGAACGATAAGCAGGTGGGTCACCTCCTGCATAGATCTCTGCTATAGGTTGGTGGGCATGGAGCCTCCCAAAGGGATAAGAACTCATTCTACCTGCCATACCGCTGCTTCTAGGGATGTCCCATATCCAGTAAATCTGCAGATCTGCTACCTGGAAGTCAGCACACACCTTTATTGCCCACTACCACATTGACCTTGAGTCACACCGGGATGCTGGTTTAGGGACCTCTGTTCTTCAGTCCTTATTCCCTAAGTAGGGGGTGCGCGCCTTGCCTACCTCCTCCCGGAGAACTGCTAGGAGTCTGCCAGACAGTGTGGATTGAACAACATATCCATGTCCCTAGAAATACAGGTTACTCACCTGTAACAGGAGTTGTAAGAGTGGTATATGTTGTTCATCCACACGACCCACCCAACCTCCCCAGCTTCGACGCGCAACCTGGCTTCCAGCAGGGTAGATCTGGCATCATGGGGAGGAGCCGAGGGTTTTACCACCCGGGTGGGTGGGAGGAGCCAGCTTGAAGACCTTCCGACAAGATTTAAAGTGGCAAGGAACCTGTCAGACAGTGTGGATGAACAACATATACCACTCCTAGAACTCCTGTTACAGGTGAGTAACCTGTATTTTCTGTGTACTTTAACATTACTTTTAGTACAGTTCTCAAAAAGTGTTAAAAGCTATGGTAATTTTATTAACAGTTCTGCCTGCTGTTTTTTCCAGTTGGTTTACAAAAAATGTTTAAATGTTTAGTAGTCAGTAAATAGATATTAGAGGTCACTGTTCCCCTGGCCTTTGGAAGCAAATCTAGCATTAAGCCAGTAGGGAGGGCATTACCATACTTGCAGACCAATACTTTAGAACTCAAAGTTACAATGATGTCATGCATCTGTCCAGTCACACAGACCGCAGGACTGAAGCACTGGGAGATCAAGTGTCTCGCACAAGGTCACACAGTGAGCAAGTGACTGAGCATCAAACTGCTGTTGTGCTTTAACTGTTAAACAGAGCCTCCATCTAGTTGTGTTAAAACTTTGTACAGTATGTTTAAAACAACATGAAGTCTTGCTGTATTCTGACAAGTTGCAGTTAGCTCCAGCTCTTGAACTGCCCCGGAGAGTGAAGGGTTAAATTCTATGCCAGGCATAGAACGCTGGGCTCGAGCTCGGTTAAAATCTCTGTCTGTGTCCTTTCAAACCCAAATCGTCCAATTCTTTACTCCGCCTCACTGAACAGTAGCTCTGGAGATTTCTCCTTCTGCTCGGTTCAACCACGGTTGAAGTTTTGGTTTTAGTCCGACTTTCGTTCCGTTTTTCGGTTCGAGACTCTGTCTTTGGTACCGTAAGTACTTAGATTAGTAGTTGCTGTGTGGAAATTGTGAAACTTTTGTGATCGGTTCAGCTGAACCGATCCTGTAGTAAAATCTTAAAAGGAAAAAACTAGTGTGTGGTTACTGGTCCATATCGGTTTAAAAAAAAAAAAAAAAAAAAAACATAGTTTAGCGTTTTTTTCCATCCCCCGTGACACGGTGAGAAATCGATAGGGGAGTCTTGCCTGGCGGTTGCCATTCAAAGGGTAAGTTGGTTAGGTTGGCCATGTCTGAGAAACCCAGGAAAAAAAACAGGCCCACTGGGTTTCAACACTGCAGTGTGTATAGGGAGGTCTTTGCTAAGGCCGATCCCCACACCACCTGTGTTTACTGTCTGGGGTTTGACCACTTCGATTCAGACTGCCAGATTTGTAAAAATTTCCCTAAGTCTACCCTAGAGAAAAGGTTAGGTAGACTTAGGGATAAGGAGGCCGAGAAATCCACTGACCCGGAAGGCCAGCCTGGTTCGGTTCCGACCGAACCAGAAGGAGTGCCCTCTGACCAGGGCGATACTCCTTCGGGCAAGAGGAGAGCCGATCCTGAGGGTTCAGTTCCTACAAAGAGAAAAAGAAAGGATAGATCGTCCGGTTCGGATCCAGAGCTGCGTGTTCCGACTGCCAAAGAAATAGCCAAAGCGATTCGGATTGTGGAGTCGCTTCATCCGGTTCCGACTGATCCGGTGCCTTCTGGCAGGGTCTCGGTTCGGTCGGTTCCCCCGGTTCACGATTATACCCCTGAAGATTTTTATGAACTGGAGTTTGATGAGGAAGGGGATTCTGAACAGGATGATTATGATGGTGAAAGTCTGGATGTGCCTGTGGAACTGGACATCTCCTCAGACAGACCTTCTGGTGTTTCCCCTCCTAGGCTTTCTGAGTCCCTTCCCCACTTTCTGTTCTACAGAAGAGTGGCTCAAACCCTCCAGCTTCCTATTGAGGAGGTTGTAGAGGATCAAGAGGAGCCTGACTTCATAGAGATGATGGACATCCCAGAGTCTGTGAGACTGTCTATTCCCCTCCATAAGTCATTTGGGAAACACACTAAAAATTCTTAGGTCTCCTAATTCTGTACCTCCTGTTGACAAAAGAATGGACAAGAGGTATACCTTGTCAGGCTCGGATACGGATTTTCTTTACCACCAATGCAGTCATGTTGGGGTAGTGCGGGCTGCTGCCTGTGACAAGGCAGACATCCCATTGTCTTCACACACCACCCCCCCCCCAGATAAAGATTCCAGGAAGATAGATGCCATGGCAAAGAAACAGTACTTGGCATCATCTTTGGGACTCAGACAGGCTAATTATATGGCCTACACAGCCAGGTACCAGAAGTCCAGGTGGGGCACTGTACTGGCTAAACAGGCTTCCCCCCAGCTAGCCAAGGAGCTGGAGGCGGTGGCTACTGATAAGATTGAGGCATCAAAGGTGTAATTTCATGCTGCTGTGGACTCCAGTGATGTGTCATCAAGAGTCATGGCTACATCTGTGGCTCTTCGGAGAATGGCCTGGCTCAGATGTACTAGCCTCTCGCAGGACACCCAGGCTAAGGCCATGAATTTTCCTGTAGTGGCTAATTCTGTGTTTGGGGAGCAGACAGAGAATTATATGAAGAAAATGGATGAATACAGGACCACTTTTAGGAGTGCCCAGGCCAAGGAGAGGCAGGCAGCTCCTCAGAGGCAGCAGTCTAGGGGCAGGGGCAGGCCTTTTCATAGGCCTTTCTACCAGGCACAGGCCTTCTCTTCTTTTTCTCAGAGGGGGTTCTTCAGAGGGAGAGGCAGAAGGGGGATGAGCAGGGCTGCATCCACCCCTCAGCCTAAGGGTCCTGCCAAGCAGACACCCTGATGTGTCAGCCAGGTTGACTCCCCCATTCCAGTAGGAGGCAGGCTGGCTTACTTTCTCCAGGACTGGATGTCTGTTACCTCGGACAAGTGTGTCCTGGAGGTTGTAAGCCAGGGGATGGTTCTCAGTTTCAAAAGTTTTCCAAAACTGAGACCCAGATCCTTTCCACCTGCAAGTACATCAGAAACCCTTGCCCTAGAGGCAGAGGTTTTGTCTCTACTGGCTTTAAAGGCCATAGAGAGAGTTTCTACTCCATTCAGGGGCAAAGGTCTGTACTCCAGGTATTTCCTTACCCAGAAAAAGATAGGGGAGAGGCGACCCATCCTAGATCTAAGATACTTTCACCTTCCCATCAGGTGCTCCCACAGAAAGTACCTCGCGTTTGAATTGCCCTCAGGCCATTACCAGTTCAGAGCAATGCTTTTTGGCCTAACTTCAGCTCCAAGGGTGTTCACAAAGTGCCTAGCAGTAGTAGTAGCCTTCTTAAGAAGAAAAAGGATTCCAATCTTCCCGTATCTGGACGATTGGCTCCTTGTGGGCCAGTCCCCAAACCAAGTCAAGTCAGATCTGCAGGTTAGTCAGAAAGTTCTCACTTCCTTTGGGTTCCTTCTCAGTCTCCCCAAGTCAGTTCTCGAACCAGTACAGCTCCTCACTTTTATAGGAGCAGAGTTGGAAACCCTCAAGGCAAGAGCCTTCCTTCCTCTGGAAAGGGCAAAAGCCATCTCTCAGCTGGCCTCTTCCTTTCTTCTTCCGGTTTCTCAACCAGCAAGGCATTTTCTGCAGCTTCTGGGCCACATGGCAGCTTCCACAGCAGTGGTCCAAAGGGCCAGGTTTCAGATGAGGGACATTCAGTTCCATCTGAGAGCCTTTTGGTCCCAAAGGAAAGATCCTCTTACCAAGCTATTTCCTGTCACTCAGATCTTGTTTCAGGCCCTTCAATGGTGGCAGGACCTGGGCAATCTGAGGCAGGGTGTTCCATTCGTCTCTCAGATTCACTCTGTGGTTCTTACCACAGATGCTTCCCTTTTGGGGTAGGGAGCCCATCTGGGAGCTCTCACTGCCCAGGGACTGTGGTCCCCTCAGGAATCCCTTCTTCACATCAACCTTCTGGAGCTCAGGGCAGTATTCCTTGCCCTACAAGCTTTCTCTCAGTCAGTACAGAACAAGGTGGTTCAAGTCAGGATGGACGACACCACCACCACCATGTGGTACATCAACAAGCAGGGAGGCTTTCGGTCCATGGCCTTGTGCACAGAGGCCATGAAAATATGGTCCCTGGCTTATCCCCTACAGACCTCTCTGGTAGCAGTCCACCTCCCAGGAAAGGACAATGTGCTAGCAGATTCATTGAGCAGGATTTCCCAGGGCCATCACGAATGGTCTCTGGATCCCTTGGTATTGAAGGTGATTTTCTCAAGGTGGGGCTCTCCAGAGATAGATCTCTTTGCAGCCCCAGACAATCACCAACTTCCTCTGTTTTGTTGCAGACCCCCAGTCTTGGGCTCAGTCCCTCTGGATGCTCTGATTTTGAACTAGGAAGGGAAATTTATCTCTGCCTTCCCTCTACTGTTCAAAGTTTTAGTCAAGGTAAGGCCACAGCCTTGCAAAGTATTCTGATTGCTCCAGATTGGGCCAGGCAACCTTGGTACCCCCGTTGCTGTCCCTAGCAGTCCATCTTCCCAGGAATTACAACCTGTTAACCTCCTCTCGGGAGGATTTGCTACCCCAATCTTCAGTCACTCAGTCTCAAGGCATGGCTCTTGAAGAGTTAGAGTATGCAGATTTGCACCTATCCCAAGGGGTCTGAATATTTTCAAAGCTTCTCAAAAGCCAGCTACCAGAAAAACTTACAACTCCAAATGGAAAAGATTCAGCATGTATGCCCAGATACTGCTGACTTGTCCACAGTTCTGGATTATATGGTTCATCTTAATGGCCTAGACCTCAAACCAGCTACTCTCAAAGTTCATTTGTCAGCTGTTTCTGCTTTCCTGTCAGTGGGAAATCTTCCTCTCTGTCATCTCACCCTGTATTCTGTAAATTTTTCAAAGGCTTGCTTCGTACCAATCCCCCATTTAGGGATCCTGCCCCTGCCTGGGTTTTGAATATTTGTATTGCTCGGCTTATGCAACCTCCCTTTGAGCCTATGTTCTCAGCACAGCTCAAGTACTTGACTTGGGAAACTGTTTTTTGGTTGCTGTTACTTTTGTTAGATGTATCAGTGAATTGCAAGCCCTGTCAGTGGAGCCTGACTTCATCTCTTTCCATAGGGATAAAGTGGTCCTTAGAACCAATAGAAGGTTCCTACCTAAAGTGGTTTCTGATGTCCACTTAAATCAATCTATGTCCCTTCCTGTGTTCTTCACTGATCACACCTCCTCAGGGAAATGGAGGCTACACAGTTTAGATGTTAAAAGGGCCCTTAGTTACTACATGGAACGTACAAATGGTCACAGGTTTGACTCCCTTCAGTTGTTTCTCACTTTTGGGGAAGTAGGTAAGGGAAAACCTGCCACCAAGAGAACCATTGCCAGGTGGATCATGTCCTGTATTAAATTCTGCTATGAAAAGCTGGGAAAAACTGCACCCTCAGGCCTGAGGGCTCATTCCACTAGAGGTACAGCTGCATCTCTAGCTGCAGCTAGGGATATCCCTTTGTTAGAAATCTGTCAAAAAGCCACCTGGAAAACAGTTCATACCTTCACCAAGCATTACTGTCTGGATATCCAGGCTAGGAGTGATGCTAGGTTTGGCACAGCAGTGCTTCAGAGCCTATTCCCAAAGTAGGTTCTGTCCTCCTCCTCTGAGGTACTGCTTGGTAGTTCGTAATCTCTTTGAGAATACAGCAAGACTTATGTTTTTTGAAGAAAAATTACTCACCTTAGTAATTGTATTTCTTCTAATGGAGTCTTGCTGTATTCTGACCTCCCTCCCTGCCTCCCCTCTCAGAATCTGTTTTTGGGAAGTGGGTGGGTAGGTGCAGTGTCACACCCCAAGGGTTGTCTTTTCCCCACTCCTTGTGTGGGGTGCTTTGTATTGTTTAATTGAGTTTTTTTTTTCTTATTATCTGGTTTTGTTTTTTTGTGTTTCCCGGCTTGAGTCTTTTGGGGCATCCAAAATCTTTGTTGCCAGTTGGCTACTAGGATTTTTTACAATTTCCACATTTAGTCTGTGAGTTTTTAGCTCGAAAGAATCTGACGGTTTGGGTTTGAAAGGACACAGACAGAGTTTTCAACCGAGCTCGAGCCCAACGTTCTATGCCTGGCATAGAATTTAACCCTTCACTCTCTGGGGCAGTTCAAGAGCTGGAGCTGACTGCAACTTGTCAGAATACAGCAAGACTCCATTAGAAGAAATACAATTACCGCGGTGAGTATTTTTTTCTTGTCTATCTTGCACATCATTTGTTAGTTGTATTTCCCAAACCAGAATTATTTTTGAAAGTCCAGTGTTGTGGCTTTTCCTTTTTTTCCACAAAGTAAAATTTAATATTGTTTTTATTTATTAGGAGATGTTGTTCCTCCAATTAAACCAAATGCTGGAGAGGAATCTGTGGCAAACCTTGACAAAGTGCGATTTGCAAATGGCAGCACGAGAACTTCAGAGCTCCGGCTTAACATGCAGAAGGTAGGAGAAAAATGTGACTCCGTTCTGTAAAGGTCTTCTCTGTTTCATATATGTTATTTTTCATTGCTGAAGCCTTTTGTAGATTAACAGATGCTGATTTCAATGAAATTGTTATTTCTGAGACCTGGTGATTTTTTTAATGAGTGGAATTTATTAATAGGCTTCAGTAAATAGATGGGTCAGTGTCATATGTAGAAAACAGAGAACAATAGAGAGCTGTTGGCAGAAAGACTGACTTCTTAGCCATACCAGGCTACACTCTAAGGAAGGATCAGGTGAGAATGAAAGGAGGGGTTTGGTGCTGTATATAAGGGAAAGCATAAAAGCAACAGAGATACAGGGGGAGGCTGAGGCATGCGGGTAATCATGTTGGATTACGGAAGGCGGCCAGGCAGTGCAACAAGGCAGTAGAGAGGGTGAGTGTTCTGCTGGGACACATAGGGAGGGTGTCAGCAGCAGAAAGAGGGAAGGTGCTGTTGTCTCTGTATACATCACTGGTAAGACACCCCCCACCCCACCCCCCACCCAGTACTGTGTCTAGTTCTGGAGACCACATCTCTGAAAGGACAAAGACACAGTGGAGTTAGTTGAGAAGATGGCAACTAAAATGGTGCAGGGACTGCATCAAAATCCCTATGAGGAGAGACTAAAGGACCTCAATATGTACACCCTGGAATGGAAACGTAGAAGTTGACGGCAGATAAGGACCGCAAGGCCCATCCAGTCTACTCATTTTTTTCTACCTTATGAATTTGCCATAGGCCTCTACTCTGTCAATGACCTATTTATTGATACTCATCTGTATTGCTCCCTTATGCCTATTCCATGTATTCATATCCACCACTTCCTGAGGTAGGCCGTTCCATGCATCCACCACCTTTTGTGTGAAAAAGAACTTCCTCACATTACCCCTTAATCGGCCTTCCGCTAATCTCATGCTGTGTCCTCTTGTCTTGCTGTTTTTCTTATACTGAAATGTGTTAGACTCTTTTACCTTGTTAATGCCCTTAAGATGTTTGAATGTTTTGATCGTATCACACCTCTCTCTCTCTCCTTTGCTATAGGGTATACATATTGAGCTCTGTTAATCTGTCCTCATATGTTTTCTGATGCAGTCCCTGCACCATTTTGGTTGCCCTTCTCTGGACTGCATCCATTTTGTTAATGTCCTTGTGCAGCTACGGCCTCCAGTATTGCATGCAGTACTCCAGATGGGGCCTAACCCATGTCTTGTAAAGAGGGATTATTGCCTCCTTATGACTTGATACCCCTAGTAATACACCCCAACATCCCTCTAGCCTTATCTACTGCTTTCGTGGTCTGCTTGGATGATTTCAGGTCATCTGTGATGATGATGCCCAAGTCTCTTTCTTCCCTTGCGATTGCCAGCAAATCCCCTCCCAACCTATAGGTAGCTTCAGAGTTTCTCTTCCCTATGTGCATGACCTTGCACTTCTTTGCGTTAAACCCCAGTTGCCACTTTTCAGACCATTTTGCCAGTTTTTCCAGATCTCTGCTCATTCTGCCCACCCCATCTGGATCATCTACTCTGTTGCAGATCTTGGTGTCATTTGCAAACAGGCAACCCTTACCCCTCCAGTCCATCTGCAATGTCACTGATGAAGATATTGAAGAGGACTGGCCCCAGGACTGATCCCTGAGGTACCCCACTTGTGACTTGCATCTTTTCTGACTGTATACCGTTTACCACCACTCTCTGTTTTCTGCCTGCCAACCAGTGTGCCACCCGGTTGACCAACTTCTGACCCACCCAGAGCCTCCCTAGCTTATTATTCAGTCTTCTATGTGGACAGTATTGAAAGCTTTGCTGAAGTCAAGGTAGACAACATCAACTGCACCCCCTTGGTCCACCACTCTGGTTACCCAGTCAAATAAATCTATAAGATTAGTTTGACAGGACCTTCCTGTTGTAAACCCATACTGTCTTGGATCCTGTGCTCATATTGATTCCAGGTGTTGCACTATCCTTTCTTTAAGGAGTGCCTCCATAATCTTGCCTACTACAGAGGTAAGACTGACTGGTCTGTAGTTCCCTGCCTCCACTCTTGTGGAGCGGGATCACATGAGTCCTTCTCCAGTCTTCTGGGATCTCTGTGCTCAGAGACTCAATAAACAGTTCTGCTAATGGTTCTGTTAGTTTCACCCTTCGCTCCTTTAGTACCCTGGGATGTATGCCATCAGGTCCCATTGCTTTGTCCACCCTGAGCTTAGCGAGCTCTTGTAGGACCCTTTCTTTTGTGAAGGGATTTGTGCACATCTCCCTCCACCCTGTGTCCATGATGCTGAGCTGTGGGCCCTGCCCTACCTTCTCAGTAAATACTGAGCAGATGTATGCTTTTCCTTGGTCCTTCTCCATACACTCCCCCTTAACCCCTTTGATCTTAGCAATACCCCCTCTGGACTTTCTCCTTTCACTAATGTATCTATAGAAAGTCTTGTCCCCTTCTTTTACTGTCTGTGCTAGTGTTTCCTCGGTTTGGGCCTTTGCTTGCCTTACTGCCTTCCCTGCTTCCCTTAGGGAAGTTTGGTATGCCTCCCTATCTTCGTCCCGCTGCATTGCCTTATATTTCCTGAAGGCCAACTTTTTGGCTCTGATCTTTTCTGCTACTGTTTTTGAGAACCAGAGTGGTTTCCTCCTTCAGTTGCTGTTGCTTTTCTACCTAACGCAATGGGATGTTGCTTCAAGTATTGCACCCTTAATGCTTGCCCCCTCACCTGTATTTCTTCTTGCTAGGGCTAGCTTAACTCTGTTGGCCATCTTATCAAAGTCAGCTCCTCTGAAGTGCCATATTTTTGCCTTGGAATGGGATGATTTAGTTCTAGTGGCCAAATTCAACCATACCATGTGATGGTCACTGGCCCCCAGGTGACATTCTACCTAGGGATATGTGATCCTTTCCTCCCTAGTCAGTACTAGATCCAGGAAAGCCCTGTCTCTTGTGGGTTGTTGTACCAGTTGTTTGAGGCCCTCACCCTGCAGGGAATCCACTATGTGTCTAGTTCTGGCAGATGTTCCTGCTGGTATTGACCAATCTGTATCTGGCATATTGAAATCTCCCATTATCAGAACCTCCCCTTTAGCTATCATGTTTTGTGTATCTTCTAACAGTAATGTATCTGTGTCCTCCCCCTGGTCTGGAGGCCTGTAGACAACCCCAGTTAATATGACTGTCCCATTTCCTGTTTCCAGGGTGACCCACAGTTCTTCTTGCTCCTTATGTGTATTCTGATTTTCTGTAGCTTTGATATTTTCATTGACACAAATGACCCCCTTTTTTTTTTTGTTTTTTGCACCTCTGTCTCTTCTGAACAGTACATAGTTGGGTACTGAAGTCTCCCAAATGTGGTTACTGGTGAACCATATCTCGCTAATGGCTACTATGTCCAGTTTAGCCTTTGTCATTGTTGCCTCCAGGTTTGGGATTTTGTTTCCTAGACTGCAGGCATTTCTGTACATGATTTTCCATTGGCCAGATTTCGGTGCATTAGTTGCGGGGAGAGGTCTGGCTTTTCCACTGTGCTTCGTATGGGAAGCCGGACATTTTTCCTTACCTGGTGATGCAAATGAACTACAAATATGCTGAACTGTTTGATCACTAGCTGAGGGGAAGGGGTGTTCTTCCCTTTTGATGTATCTGGTGCTGCACCCCTCTCCCTATTTGCTAGTTTAAATATTCTGCAAAGACATCAAACTTCTGCCCCAATGCACTGACTGCCTCCTTAGTCGGATACAGTCCATCGAATTTAAAGAACTTTCACTCCCAAAACTGTTGCCAGTTATCTACAAAGTTGTATCCTTTTTCCTGGCACAAGCCCTTGAGCCACATGTTTAGCTCCCCTGTCTCCCCTTCTCTGATCTTCCGTCCATCTGCCCCCCTCTCTCAGACCAGCAGGATCTCAGAGAAGGGATGCCAGACGAAATGGATGATAGTTTTTCTCCCAGCCTGGTCAGGTGTTTATTGGTCTTCACAACTGACCGGCTGGCAAGATAGTTAGTCCCTGTATGTACCAGGACGCCAATGTTTTCTCCTGCTTCCTGCATGATTTTAGCAATGCAGTCAGTGTCTCTCCACGCTGATGTACCTGGGAGACATCTGACCATTACCCACGGCCAGAGGTAGATGTAGACTCCCCAGATCATGGAGTCTCCTATGATAAGAAGTGTTTTGGAGTCCCTTTTTGCTTTTTTTGTTTTGGTCCCTGTTTTGGGTGAGTTTTGTAGCGCTAGCTCTTGTGCTGCAGTGTCATGCTGTGCAGTGTCCTCTGCTCCTTTGATTTCAGAGATGGAGGCAGATACCTGTTTGTAGTTTTTATATGGTTTGTGGAGGTGATACATTGGTGAGCATTGATTGATTGATGGGACACCCGATTTGCCTCTTCTAACCACCTGCCAACCTCCCGGACCAACTACCCTCTGCAGTCAAGGTGCTTCAGTTGGATGTTGGGGAAATGGCAAGCGTTTTTTATAATATATTTCCTCCTGAATATGCAATTTGAGGCGCGCAATCTCTGCCCATGCTACCTGGAGCTGAGCCCTTAGATCTCCAGTGGTCTAGCATGTAGGACAGCATCCTAAATCCTGTGTAACTGCCCTTTTGAAAGTGTCCCGCAGTACTTACAGTTAATAATATCCATTCCAGGTGAGCTGCCGAGTTTATAACCTGGTCGGAGTAATTAGAAAGAAAATGAAAGCAAAAGTTTGATTTTTTTTTGTTTGTTTGTTTTTGTATAATTTTTTATAACAAGTTACATTAATTTTGCCCCTGTAAGTGAGGTCACTGTGTGGATACCTCTCTGATCCTTCCCTTCCTGCTTTGCTACAGGAAATGTCACAACTGTGCTACTCTATAAAAGTAGTGTAGCAGGGGGTGGTTGGGCACTACCCCTGCCGTAAAAGAACCACGGATGAAAGAAACAAGGAGGTAAGAGCAAAAACAATCAACCAACAACAAATGCAGTCACTATCCCTCAGTCTGTATCTGGTATGTGCTCCTGTAATTAGCCCTGAAAGCTTAGCCTAATGATAGATAAGACTAAAACCTGTAAGCACCACCTCTAACAGTTTCACAGAAGATATATCCTGCAAAAAACACTTTGCTACAGAGAAAAATAAAGCAGTAAAAAAACTAACACCTGCAAGTACAACCTGCTGAACACTTTAACAGAAAATATACCAAAAAACAGTTTGAATCAGAGAAGATTACAGCAGTAATCTGTAAGTACAAAACAGTAACAAACCTATAGGCATACCCTGTAACAATGTAGCAGAAAGTATACCCTGCAACAGCAATGTGAATCGGAGAACAATAAAGCAGTAAAATTTAAGTAAAAAATAGTAACGCACAGTAAATCTGCTTAGCCAAAAGAAGCCTTAATTTTTGTCCTTGCTCTGATAATGTTGTTCCTTGCTGTGTCCTTACAAACAAACCTAGAAGAAAAGAGCTCAGGTGAAGCTAGGTGCCTGGAGGAGGGGAAGGGGGGGTTATGATAGAGACCTTTAATGCCTCATGGGGGTACAGAAGAACAAGGGGACATGCTATAAAGCTGAAGGGGGTGGTAGATTCAGGAGAGATATGACTAAATACTTCTTCACAGAAAGAGTGGCTGATTCCTGGAACAGCTTTCCAGAGGAGGTGTCTGGTGAAAACAGAGGTTTGGTTCAACAGTGCAGGGGATAAGCACAAGGGAATCAGAATAGAAAGGAAGGGGCGAGGGGAAAAAGAGCTACAGATCAGGCATGGTGTACGGTGATAGTGTCGGTAGGGAGGAATGGACAGACTGGATGGACCAAGCTGTCCTTATCTGCTGTCAGATTCTAGGTTTCTATGTTTAATCATGTTTGCCCACTTTCATACCTGAACCGTTGCATCCTGTAATTGGACGTGCCTTGGCTAGTGGCAGTTCAGCCCTGCCCTCCACCTAACCCTTTTTCCTTGCCTTTACCAGCGTCCTATAGCTGTATGGCATTCTTTCTTGATACCTGTCCCTGTGTCAGTGTTTACTGCCTCTCTGGTCACACTGCTTCATCTATAGTATACAACACTCTGTTCTGTAAAGTATTTCCTGGTGTCGCCTTTGAGCACCCCCCGCTTCTTGATCCATTGCATTGCTGGAACAGATCACACTCTACCTTGTTTATTCCCTCATGTATTTAAAGGTTTCTATCTTGTCCCCTTGCTTCCTCCTGGCCTTCACTGAGTTCATGTTCAGACTAAGAGGCAGATTTCACCCATGATCCCCTTTGCCTGTGTTGCTGTGGAACACACTAAATAGTACTGGGCCCAGCACTGATCCCTGTGGCATCCCACTTGTGCCCTACCTGGTCTCTGAGTATTCCCTGTTTCCTTCTACGGTCTGGGTTCTTTCTCCCAGTCAGTTTGGAATCTACCTGGTTAGCTTAGTACTTGTCCCTACGTCCCCCAGCTTCTTGACAAGCTGCCTATGGGGCACTGAGTTGAAGTCTAGGTAGAGTACATCAACTTCTTGTCCACAGTTCTCATTATTGGAGCAAAGAACTCTTTATCAGTTTTGTCTGACATTACCTTCTCTTCACAAAGCCCATGCTGCCTCTTGTCTTTGGATCCCATTACCACCTAGAAAATCCATCAGTTACTCTTTGAAACTTCCCACTATAGAGACAGGCCAAACATCATATAGTTTCCTGGGTCTTCATTGCTCCCAGTCTTGTGCAGGATGTTCACATCTGCCCTTCTCCAGTCTACTGGCAGGGACACATTCAACCCCTTTTGCATCATATTATTTCTAGCTAAAAACTACATTTTATAATTGCTTACTTTTTCTAAAATTCATTGATGTTTATGGTTGTTTTATGTGCTTCTTTTCTTAGTAGAACTGAAGTGCATGTAATAGTGTTATACCCAACTTTTTGTTTCAAATCCATGATCTTTTCTTATTGCATACTTTCTGGACATTAGGAACATTCCCCAGAGAGCAGCAACTCATGATGCAGTAGCCCCATCTCCTCCCACTGCATCTTGAGTGTCTGGACTGTGTTAGGAGTGTTCCTATGGCCAGAAAAGATGCTGCTGTAGTTGATGAATGGATGAATGTAAATGAATATGTTTTTGTTTGATAATATTAATATGGTGGGCATTCTGCTTTTCACTTTTAAAAAGAAGAAAGGGAATTGGCATCAAACTACTGGTTAACATCAGCCAATTCAACTGAATGTGAGCTATCCTAAAATGTGCTTTTTGTTTTTGTTAAACTAGACATTCTGAGGCTTAAGAGAGTTGACATTGTCCTATAAACAATTCTATCAAAGGATCTGGAAGTTCTTGCCATAACTCCTTGTGCACTCTACGGTGCAGCCTATATGGTCCCAGAGACTTGTCCACTATGAGTGCCCTAGACTCTTCAGTATCAGTCTCAACATTCACAATCTCTTAAGATGCTGAACCTGCTCCAGCAAAATAATCATTTAGGTTTCTTATGACATTTCACCACTGTCTGCCACTGACCATGAGGCATGCAGTAGCTCGTTCCCTCCCTCACTGCCTTTCTGCAAATAACATGCCTTGTCTAAAGCTGAGCTCCCTACAAGATAAAATAAATATCTAAGCTTAGTAACCATCAAACCGTAGTCGCATAATGCCCTAACTGGGTAAAAAGTACAAAATTCATCACTTATTGTGTTTACTGTTGCTGTTGGTCTGTCGATTGCATTTTCAGTGCAGCCTATCCAGGTAGTCGATGCTTCGACACATCTTGGGTTATGAGGACAGCGGACAGCCTATTTTTTGTTTTATTCTTTGTAAAATAAAACTGATGTTTAACTTGCATCCCTGATATGGTCTCCGGCGATTCTAAAATGGCTGCTGCAGTACCAGGCACAGTGTCTCTGCTGCAGTTTGAACCATCTGCTTCATGGAGAAGAATCACAGGTTTCTTCCTTGAGCACTACCACCTCCTCCTCCAACCCCCAAATACCATGGTGCTGGTCTGAAGCACGGGTGTCTTCACAGCTGCTCAGTGCAGGTGAGTGAAACGTGCTGGAGGGAAAAAAAACACAACCACGATTCCCACATGCGCATTGTCAAACCAGTTGGGACTCCTGGGGCCTTGTAGTGTGAGCACCTGTAAGACTTACTGCAGAAATGTCCTAAGTGTCCCGGCTTCAAAAATGTGTGCAAAGGATGTGGATACCAGTCCCCGAGAATCCCTCAGCCAAAGAGGGAGTAGGCTGTCAGTGGGGCAGCCAGACTCTCCCTAAACTCTTTCAGTGCCTTGTGATGAATCCCATCTAGTCCCATGGCCTTGTTCACCTTCAAGGCTGCAAGTCCTTTCAGCACTCTTTCCTCTGAAAATGGACATGTGTTCACCCTCTGCCAATCTCATCCCTCCTTCTCTCTGATGGTCCATCCGCACCACCCTCCACTATGAAGACTGAGCAGAAGTACCTGTTTAACACGTCAACTTTTTCTTGGTCTCCTTCTGCACAGTCTCCCTCTTCTTCCCTTCCAATTCTTACTATCCCTACCCTCGTTTTCCTCTTTTCACTTATGTACCTGAGGAAGGTCTTATCCCTTGTAGCAACCCCTTTGGCAGTCCCTTCCTCTGTCTGTGCCTTTTCTCCCCTCACCATCTCGCCTGCTTCCTTCTGTTTTACTAGGTATATCTCCCTGTCTTCCTCTCTCTGTGTTTCCTTATGCCTCTTGCATGCAACCTTTTTTCTTTTACCACACTTGCCACTTCCTTGGAGAACCATAATGGTCTTCTTTTCCTTCTGCTTCTTGGGCAATCTTTTAATTTGATAGTTTTCGGCTCTTCACAGGCGGTTTTGGCTTCCAGTTTTGCTCCATCAGTGACAATTAGCTTGAAGTTCTGCTTACACTGCAGACAGAAAATGTTGGCCATGGACACACAGGACACATGTGTCTATTGCCTGGGTGAGGAACAAGATATCTGCAGTTGCTCTGGCTGTTCGGCGGTGCTGCCATTGTCATTGGAAGATCGGAAGACTTGTCTCTTCCTTGGTAGCCCTAAGGACTGCAAACCACTTTTTGCTGCAGCTGGGTTAGTGGCCCATCTTGTGGTGCTTGAAGAGATGGTGGCAGCTGGTGCAGGCTCAGTCTTGGCACTGATCCTGGCTGAGCCCAGCGTCAAAGGGTTGTTCATGGATAATTTCTATGAAATGTACTTGGCCCTTCCCCTTCAGATCTACATGGAGAGCTTGTCCCAGCACAACAGGCACTGCCATCTAAGGTCATGGGACAGGGAAAAACTCCCCTGACCATTCGGCCCAGGTCGAACCTCTGTCAGTTGAGGTTCCCGTGGTACCCCGCCAGATCACTCAACCCCCAACTACAGTCGATCGGCCAGTCGAGATATAAAATGTGTTTGGCCCTCTAGACCTATGTGGAGAGCTCGCCCCAGCACAAGAGTCACAAGAAGTGCCCTCATCTAAGGTCATGGGACAGGGAATGACCCCGCTCCCTCAAATCCCCTGACCATTTGACCCTGGTCAAGCTTCCTTTGGTTGAGGTTCCTGGGATACCCAGACAGATCACTCATCCCAGGCCTACAGTTGATTAGCTGGTAGAGATTTTTCTTGAACCGGTCAACAGACTGTTGGAAGAGGTCAATGAGGAGTCTTCTGTCTGACACCCCACTTCTCCCAGGCCTCTCAGGAGGGCCTGCCTCAGTCAGCGCCCCCAATCAAGCTGCCTACCCCTGTGGTCTTGCTTCCAAGGCCCCTAGTGGTCTCTCTGCCAGAGCACATGGTCTACTATGAGCCCCCATTGGACATGCACCACCGTTGACATTAGTTAATGTGGAGGCACCACTCACTGACCCACTTAACCAGTGAACATCAGTCTTGACCTTTGTTTATACTACAGAGAATTTATGTGGTAGCAGTGGTCTGTTGCACAGAGGGGCTGGGTCTCTGCTCCCGGGACCAATGATCCCTTGGCCTCCTCCAGCCATTCCTGTTTCGGTGACCCAGAAAACCAGGACATCTGCCTCTCCTCCACTGGTGATGGAACCCACTCCACCACAGATGCAGGCCCTGCCATGCTGTCTTCCAGGCAGTCTCTGTGAAAATCATCCGGGAAAACACTAGGGTGATCCATGGTGAGAAACTGACCAGGGCAATGTTCGAGGAGTCATCAGACTCTGACATCATGTCCTCTATGGTCTTGAGCAGAACCCAGCTCTTTGGCCAAGATTCCCCGAACGGTCGGTCTGTCTCATTTGGCTTGACTTCCTCTGAAGCATTGCTCTAGTTAATGTCCTAATTCATGGAGACCCTTTTGGAGCCCATTCAGAAGTGGGCTAAATACCTGATCTTACTTCGAGAGGGTTCCTTCAGTAGGTCATCACATATAGGACTGGCGCCATCTGCCGTCTGGCCACACGGCAGACTTTTCTAGCAATACCTGACGGGGACCGCCCACCCGACGTCAAGTGATTGACGTCAGCGTGGCTGTATATAGTGGGTGGTCCCCACGCCCGCCCTCTAGTTCTTTCCCGTCGTCGCCTCATGTCAGTCACATTGCAGACTTCCATATAGCGATCATCGTGAAAGTGTCTTGCATCAGAGTTTCCTTCGCTAATTTCTCTATTCCTTTTACAATTTATTGATGTCTTCACCCAAGAAGTGGTGCTAGTCTTGTGGCATCCAGATCCCCCACAAAGACTGTCATCTCAAGTGCGTCCTCTGCTTAGGCCAGGACCATCCTGTTTCCTCCTGCCCTGAGTGCCAGACATTTAATCAGTCCATGAAAAAGAGGAGACAGCAGGCTTTGGAGGCGCATCTTTTAAAAGCCTGCCTGGCTTCCCTTGAGAAAAAGATGGACCAACTTAGAGTCCTCGTCTGAAAAATCTTCTCCCTCCAAATAACACAAGGAGAAGTCCAGGGAGCAGGAGCGCTCCACGGATGACGCACGTCCCTCGATGAGCAAGGCCCAGCCGCCGCCCAGAAAATCAGACAGTATGTGTGGCAAATCCTCTCTGGGTCAGACCGCAACGCCTCAGCTGGTAAGTCAGCACCTGGCTGCTCTGGGATTCGCGCGGCGGCCAATAAGCCGACTGCCTGTGGGTACTCGCCCAGCACCGGTAGATAAGCTGGTTGGGGGCTCCTCCCCTGCCCACAAGACTCCACCCGCTAAGCCGACCATTCTGGACGGTCGCACGGGTGTGGCTCCTCTATCGGGCCCTGATGGCATCTCACCCGACGTCCAACGGAACCAGAGGGAGAAAGTCCCTCTTCCTCCTCCTGCTTCGCCTGAACCCTCCATTTCACTGGCGGGTACCTCTGGCGACGATAGCGGTGAACCCCTCAACTCTGTCGACACTTCAGGGTCAGCTCCATGTTCCCCTCTTGGGATCAAGAAGGAAGCTCCTCCTCAGCCTTCAGGCCTTACTGCGGAGGACCCTCCTCCGCCTTCAGGCGGGTTCCTGGCGCCTCCTCCAATGCCGGTCGTCCCGACGACAGTCCCGCAGCCGGGACCGATGGACCGGCCTCAGCCTATGGCCCTGACGTCTGATCAGGTCCCGCCACCAGGGCCCTTCGTCCCGGCTCAGACGCCAGCCCCTCCAACGTCGGATCCCCTTCCAGCACCGGATCGGGTGGTGCCAGTCCCGACGTCGGTTCCCCTGACATGGGCTGTCCTGACGCCAGACCCTCAGGCGATATACACTATGGCGGGTCCGACGTGGGTACCCCCGACGCTGAATCTGATGACAGGGATTTATTCTAGACCCCAAACTGTCCCGCATAACCCACAAGGGTTTCCTGGGGACCATTACCCGGCGGGTTCCACTCCGGATTGGAGTCACTTCAGACAGTTCTACCCAGGATTCAGTCCCTACTCTATCTTTCAGGGGTTCCAGGGTTATTACCCTCCACCGGTTATTCCTCCTTCTCCCCTTCCCCCCTCAGCCTCTGCCTACTCCACCACCCCCCTCCTCCGGATACCACGGATTTCAAGGCTGTTATCCAGCCTTGGTGGCAGGGGGCATGGTCGGAGTTGGTCTCGGACCTGGAGACTAGGCTCCCACAACCGTGGTCTCCCAGGTCCCCATCCCCGAGCAGTTCCACTATTACTACTGTCCATGTCTCAGGGAAGACTCGCCAGGATGGTTCCCTTACCGATATCCGGCGTTGTCCTGTCGAGGATGTGGACGATGACAGCTCAGAGGGGGCTGACGACTCTTCAGAGGAGGTCACAGAGGAGCCTGAGGGCCCGAAAGGCAAGGTATCCCGAAATCCCCACCAGAGGACCCTGCCTTTTCGGATCTTCTGAGGTCCACAAAGGATTATTTCGACTGGGAGTCGGAGGAACAGGACCCCATGAGACAGAGGCTCACGGAACATCTCGACTTAGAGTCTCTGTCCCCAGTCCCCATTCCTCCCTGGATGGCACCTCACAAAGACCTCACCACTACCATCTGGCAGATGCCTCATTCTCTCCCGACTGTCCCCAAACGGGCGGACAGACTTAACCGGGCACCAAAGGAAGCCCCATTCTTGAAGGCTTATCTCAAAGCTGACCCTGAGCCCTTGGGAGTCCAGGGTGTCAGAGGGCAAACTGACTGCACTAAGGGCCGACATTGCTTACCTCCCAGAGTGCAAGGTGATAGAGCAGGTCCCAGACTGTCTGGCCACACAGGTCTGTGTCTAAGTATTTCCTGGTGCCAAAACATATAGAGGGTTGGCACCTCATACTGGACTTGCACAACCTGAATAAGTTCATGTGGAAGTGCAGGATCTTACTTCGTGGGGACTCTTGCAGCAGGTAACACCGTTAGAACAGAAGCCGGTAGGCGCCAGCACCCCACAGAAGACTTCTAGCTAGGAGTCCATAGCGGGGGACCACCCCCTTATGTCAGCCCGCCCGACGTCCCTTGTGGTATAAAAGGGGTGATTCCCGGCCCATCCTCATTCTTTTCCCACCGTCGACCTGCATACATTGGCTCCACGGACACCTTCTTCTCGAAGTTCACTGCCATTTTCTTGTTTTCCTGTGCTTTATTATTATTATTAGATTTTATTAACAAAATCTTTCCTTTTCAGGGATTTTTGCTTTTCTTCTTCTCCATCCCCCTCAGTCGAGCGGTGGCCTGCAGATCATATACATAGATGGCCCTCCAGCATACAGGCTCAGCCTAGGCCCAGACCCCTCAGAGGCCTACCTGCATTGCCTGGATTCCTTCCATCTCCAGACCACCTGCTCAAAAGAAATTCTGATGGAGGAGCAGCTTCACCAAAGGAGCTCGTCTTCCTCCCCAGCCTCCAGGGCATCAACTTCCCCTTCCCATACGGAGAAGTCATCGAGTGGTAAGTACTGGCACCAGGAGAAGCAAATGGAGAAACCTCAGCCAGCTTCCTGCCCACGATCCCTGGTTCTACCGGCAACCGCTTCTGGGTCTTCTCCACCGCGACAGCCCTCTCTTCCTTCGGGCTCCCGGTGGCCAAACCTCCCTCCTTTCTATTTCTGGAAGGGGACTTCTTAGGCTCAGGACTTTGTTTTTCCCCCTCCCAAGCTCCTGTAGGTTCTAAGTCAAGTGGCTCGGCTGGTGGTACTTAGAGCGGCAGGTCTTTCCCTGTCACTCTCCCGGCCAGGGTGACTGCCGAGTCTGTCTCGATGTCAAGGGCCAACTCCTCCCGGCGTCACCCGGGACATGCGCTCACTTCCTCCACAAGAGTGGGGCCTCTGTCCCACCTTAGAGTCGGCTCCCCTGATCAGGCATCTCCTCTTGGGCAGACACCAGTGCCTTCTTCAGGCTGGCATCCTCCTATGCCTGTGCCTCCAATGCCAGTCTCTCCAACATCGCCTATCCCTCCTTAGTCACCGGCCAGGCCTGATGTCCTTCCTCAGCCGGCGCCCGAGAGACTTGCACCCTGCCTAATGTCCGTCAGCCTGATACCCGATGCCTGACATCCGATAGCCTGACTCCTGGTCCATACCGTCCAATGCCATGTGGCTCCATCCCGCAGGGACCGACACTGATATCCTGGGTAAGCTTATGACGACGCCTGAGTCACCCTAGCCTGATGATCAAACGTTGTGGTCGTCGACACCGAACTCCCAGATGCTGGATCATACAAGCCCCACCACTCAACCCCCCTGGTAATCCCAGTTTTGTGGGTGCGCTGGGACACAGAGGAGCAGGATCCGGAGCGATGTCGGCTAGCCTCCTTTCTCAGGAAAAAGGGGGCACCCTACCCATGATGGTCCCCCTGTTTATTGAATTCTGCAAGGATGTCCACAAGGCAGCCTGGAAGCGCACCTTCTCGATGCTTGTGGTCTCCAAAGAGTCAGACTGACAATATTGGGCTCCCAGTGATGTCCCCTTCTATAGCGAGCATCCAGAGGCAGATTGTCATCATCAATGCTGACCATGATCACTCCAACCACCCAAGTTCTCATCCTCCAGAAAAGAACTCCAAACAAATCAACCAGTTGGCCAGAAAGGTTAATTCCTTTGCAACTTGCACGGTACAGCTTAAATATTTCCTAGCCCACATGGTCCACTATCAGAATGCCCTGTAGGACAAGGCTGTGGAGGTGGCTCGAGCCATGCCTGGCTGCTCTGGTAGGGTCGAACTAATGACCATTCTGAAATTGGGTTCGGACGTTAGAAACCCTGTCCTCCAAGCTTCTTACGATACTGTAGAAACTGCGGGAAGGGCTGCGGTCTGTGCAGTCTATATTCGCAGATATTCCCCTTCAGGAGCCCTGTCCTGTTTGGCGAGGACTCCCAGAACATTACCACTCATCTGCAGGACTCGGGAATGGCCATCGGATCTGCACACACCATGTACAAGTCTCAGCCTAAGCACCGCCCAGGCGGTTCTTTCAGAGAAATGCCAGACAGCAGCACAGAGTGGTGTCTAAGCATAAAGCATCCAACCCTACCTCTGGAGGTTCCGCTCCTCAGACCTCCCAGGCCGCGCTGACCCTCCCTGGTTCCTCAGCCTGACTCCTTGCCCGACCCCCAGGCTGAAGCCTTAGGGGAGGCGGTGAGGGGTTGATTCTCCTTGTACATAGGAGGCTGATGCTCCCAGACAACCCACCTGTCCCCTACCACTACTCTCAGGCTCACGTCCCCCTCATCGGAGAAGACATTCAGTCCCTCCTGCGGAAGCAGGCCATTGAGCCAGTTCCTCTTGCACAATGGGAGAAAGGGTTTTAGTCCCACTTTTCCTGGTGCCATAGAAAATTGGGGACCTGCATCCTATCCTCTATCTCACCCACCTGAACCAGTACATAGAATACAAAAGGTTCAGGATGGTCATTCTGCTCGGTCTTCTACCTCTCTTCTACCGAGGAGACTAGTCATGCTCTCTGGACATGCAGGGTGTATACCTCCACATCCTGGTCTTCCAACCACACAGGAGGTTCCTTCGCTTCCAGGGAAACCACTACCAGTTTCGGGCACTGCCCTTCGGCCCCAGAGTGTTCACCAAGTGCCTTGCTGTAGTAGCAGCAGCCTTAAAGAGACAGGGACATCGTCTTCCCTTACATAGATGACTGACTGTTGACCGCTCCCAACTGGGACCGGCTCATCCACACCATGAAGGCCACATTCACCCTGTTTCAGGACTTGCGGATTATCTTGAATCTTCCCAAGTCCTCTCCTTGACCAAGCCAGAGGCTACAGTACATAGGGGCGACCTTGGACACGGCACAAGGCAAAGCCTTTCTCCCTCCAGACAGAGCAGAATGCCTTCAGATGCACACTTGGAACATCTTCTCCTCTCGATAGGTCGCATTCGGGTCTGTCCGCGGACTCGTGGGACACATGAGAGCTGTCTTTGCCACAGTTCCCCTGGCCCTGCTATACAAGAGAGTGATCCAGTGGAACCTGAGAGTCCAATGGGACCAATATTCAGATGTTCTAGAGCAGCCTGTCTTAGTATCGAACCCTGTCTGACAGGTCCTAGCATGGTGGCTAAATTCCTCCAATCTTTCCAAGCGGACTGGCTTCAGAAAAGATTCTCCCAGTTAGATTCTGACTACAGATGTATCGGGCCAAGGCTGGGGTGCCCACTTGGGTGCCTGTCAGACACAAGGGACTTGGTCCCAGTAGGAGCGCCATCTCCACATCAGTATCCTGGAGATGAGGGCAATTCTGTATGCTTTTCAGACCTTCCACAGAGTCTTACAGCCTGGCCCTCTGTTGATCCAGATGGACAACATGTCAGTGGTCTTCTACATAAACAAGCAAGGGGAGAACTCATTCTTACCCCTTTGCAGAGAGGCCATGAGAGTTTGGCCGTGGGCAGTGGATCATCACCTGGACTTGACAGCAGTCTATGTCTCAGGCGTACAAAATACCCTGGCCGTCGACCTCATCAGGTCTCAGTCCCGGGCTCACGAGTGGGAACTTCTTCCCTCAGTAGTAGAAGATCTCTTCGCCAGATGGGGACATCCAGAGTTGGATGTATTTGCCTCCCCATCCAACACAAAACTGCCCGGTTTTCTGCTAGCTAAATCCAGGGCCTGGTGTTCTCTGAGACTCATTGTCCCTCTCCTGGATAGGGAGGTTCCTTTACACCTTCCCTCCCTTTCCTTTGTGGCAGAGAGTCCTTCTGCTTCTGCAATCAGAGGGAGCAGAGATGCTTCTAGTGGCACCCTTCTGGCCGTACCAAATGTGGTTTCCACTCCAGCAGCTTGCAGTGGAACCCCTACTCTCCCTGCCCCCCATGCACAGACTTGCTCTCCCCGGAGCAGAGAACACTGATCTATCCAGATCTCAAGTCTCTGCATCTTCATGCATGGCTCCTGCACACCTAGCTATATCCTGATACCAGGTTTCCCCCCAGAGTGGCAAATGTCGCGGTGACTGCCAGGAGACCTTCCACCAGGGCCATTTACGTAATGAAATGGAAGTGGTTCTGCATCTGGGCCACCGCTCTGCATTTGGACCCTTTCACCTGCCCAGTGAATTCAGTACTGGAGTATCTTCTGTCCTTGTCAGACTCTGGTCTGAGCTTATCTTCTCTGCAGGTGCATCTGTCTGCCATCTCTGCCTACCACGCACCTACTGAGGGCAAACCTGTTGCCCAAACAGATCTACCCCGTATCTTCCTACAGGGCATTCTGCACTTGAAACCTCCCATTAGGGATCCAGTCTCACCATGGGATCTTTTATTTGTTTTAGAAAAGCTCACCTTGCCTCCCTTTGAACCTGCTGCAAGTTGCGAGCTGCGCTTTCTGTCATGGAAAGCATTCTTTTTTTGTTACCATTACTTCTGCTCAAAGGATTTCTGAGCTTCAGGTTTTGATGTGTAAAGAGCTTGCTTTACACTCTGGGTGTTCATAGGGTGCTTTATTCTTACTTGGAGCACACCCGAGCTACTAGAGTATCTGACCAGTTGTTTGTGTCTTTTGCCCCCAGGATGACAGGGGCCCCTTTCTCTAAGCAGTGTTTATCCACATGGCTGGTTAACTGCATTGTTTTCTGCAAGAAGTATGACAAGCCTTTACCGGGCTCGGTCAAAGGCCACTCCACCAGGGGCATGGCTGCCTCTTTCACTTCTTTGAGGAATGTGTCAGCTGCTGATAACTGCACAGCTGCTTCTTGGAGTTCTGTCCACTCCTTTGTCAGGCACTACAGTTTGGCCATATTTTCAAGACGCAGAGCAGGCTTTGGACTGGTTGTTCTGCAAGGCCTCCTCTCTTAAACTGCTTTGGGAGACTTCTGCCTCCACCCTGCTGACTGGAGTGTCTCCTTTACTGCTTGGGACTTTGTCCTAATGGTGTTACCTGCTGCAGGAGCCCCCTTGGAGTAAGATAGTACAGTTACGTAAGAACACACCATAACAGTAGATCTTCGAGAGGAGCTCTTGCAACAGGTGCTGTTTCCCACCCACCTTCCCCCTAGTAGCTGCTTCTCCATCATCGTTACCTTTATTTCTAATTTCTGAGGAACCTTCTTGGTTCTCCATTTTTTATGACTATTGCCACAGTCTCCGGAGGGAGAACTGAGGATGGGTTGGGGGCGGTCCCCCACTATAGACTGCTAACAGCTAGAAATTTTCCATGGGATCCTGTCACCTGCCAGCTTCAGTGCTAATGGTGTCACCTGCTGCAAGAGCTACTCGTGAAGATCTACCGTTACAGTAAGTTCTTACGTAACTGCACTTCATTGATGGTCACTCTGAATCGGATTATTTCATCTCTGGAGCAGGGGATGTGGTTCTGCTCCCTGGATCTCCAGGATGAATTCTTCCATATCCTAGTCTGTCTTACCTCCAGTACCTCAGGTTCCGTGCAGAGTGGGTATTATACCAGTTCAGGGTCATGCCTTTCAGTCTCTCGCCCATGCTGAGGGTCTTCGCCAAATGTATGGCAGTGGTGGCGGCCTTCCTACTGTGCAAGAGCATCAAGTCAAGTCATTTTTATTTATAAAAGGCACTTTTCAAAAATGTCAAAGCGCCTGTAGAAGAGAATATTTCAAATAAATATAAATATTAAAACAATAATCAAGAGTAATCAAGTTAAAATAAGCAGCATTTCCCATTAAAAAGAATCTTAAAAGCTAATCTAAATAAATTTAAGGCAGTCTTAAAGGTCTTAATGGACAGGCACTCTCTAACCTGACGAGGTAGAGGGTTCCACAGGGTCAGGGCCATGAATGCGAAAGATCTTGCCTCGAGGTCTTCAAACAGGCCCTGGGAACCTCTAGCAGTCCCTCGTCATTGGAATGGAGGGGGCGGTAGGGACACAGGAGGTCTTGCAAATAACGTGGTCCCTGTCCATGTAGGGCCTTATAGGTCAGCAGACTGACCTTGATAGTGATCCTGTACTGCACCGGCAGCCAGTGCAGCTCGTGGAGCACAGGCGTGGCATGGCTAGATCTAGATAAGCCCGTCAACAACCTGGCTGCCACATTCTGCACCAGCTGCAGGTGGCAAATGTCCACCCCCGTAAGCCCTAGGTAGAGAGCATTGCCGTAGTCGAGGTGTATGCATGCCTGGACGACTGGCTACTCACCATCAGTCCATCAAAGGAAGCAGTGGAGCGGCCCAGTGATGTGGCCCTCCAGACCTGTCAAGACTAGGGCCTTCTGCTCAACTTGGCCAAGTCAGAACTGGTCATCATGCAAGTGATAAAGTTCATCAGAGTGGAACTAGACTCCTCAGAAGCTTATTCCACAAGACATACTGATGCCTCGATGGCTGCATTCAAGGATATCACTGTTGAAGGGATTTGCAGGGTTGCAACCTGGGCTAAAGCACACACCTTCTTCTCCCACTAGAGCATCGATGTGCTGAATTGTTGCAGTGCCACTTTTGGAGCCTCAGTCCTCAAGTCTGTTCGCCATACAGGGGTGCGTACTTTCCCCCTCTGCCTGGAGGATTGCTTTGAGTCTGCCAGAGTGTGGAATAGTGACCTGTATCCATGTTTTTAAAAATATGGTACTCTCCTGTAACCGTAGATCAGACGGCGGTATACAGTTCACGTGCACACAGCGCACACTACCTCCCTTGGTGGGTGGCATCTGGATCCCTGCTTCCAACATGCAAAGATCTGATGCCATGGGGCAGAGTCGGAGGATAAACCACCCGTTTGGTGGGTGGAACTTAAACTTGAAGATGTCTGGTGACTCAGCTGTATCCAGTAGAACTGCCAGAGTGTGGTGGTGAACTGTATACCACTGTTGTAACTACAGTTACAGGTGAGTAACCTGTATTTTGTCTGTATGCTTAGCGGCCCCTGAACTTTTTACATTTCTGCAAAAAAGACTCCTACAATGTGCAACATTGGTTTTACTCAAATAACTTGACTCAGTGCAAAAGAAATCTATGACTTTGATTTTTGGTACTAGACACAGGCTTTCTAAGCTCTGTTCTATCCCTGGCCCACCATCGTTGTTGCTTCCAGTATAGAGCAAGTAAACCAGTTCAGATGCCTAGGCAGCTAGCTTTGCAGACACTTGGGACTGCACACACCATATTGGCTCCTTCCGTTCCAAACTTCATCCTAGGCAACATGCTGTGTACCACAGCAAAAGTTTGCCTTCCTGTTCCCGCCAGATGAGAAATCATCTCTAAATTGATTTTCCCAGTACAGTAAAAAAAAAAAAAAAAACGCTTAAGTAAGATTGCCTGGTGGTGGACTTTTCGTCCCCAAATAATCAACCATCTTATTAGAAGAGAGCTTTATCCATTCGTGTACATGTCATGCCAGACGCACGGCATAAAGCCACTAAATTTGTATTTCATTTTTGAGTACAGTAGGAGCCATTTATGAATGCATGGTATTTAGAGAACAGATGCAGAAACATTGCTTAAAGTCACTGAAACCCTTCATTTTATTTTTTTACATGTATTTTTGCATACATTGTGATTCAATGGTTTAAGCTGTTTGAATGACAGAAATGTTTGGAAAGGACTTTAGACCGGACCTGATCATGGTTAGGCTTCAGCATTCACAAAGGAGGAAGTAGAAAAAAAAAGAGAGATGGTCAGATTCAGTGCTGAAACCTGTTCCATTTCACGTTACGGTCTTTGCAAACTGCCCACTCAGTGACCCGATAAATCATCACTCACCATTTCACCTCGCAGATGAGAGAGATCTGGTCTGATTCAAAGCTGCAGTCTTTCTAGCCTACCCACCCGGAAAAGAGATGTAGCTGCCTGGTCCGATTCAATGCTGCAGTTTTTGCAACCTGCCAACCCGACTGACTACGCAGTAAATAATCATTCACCACTTCACCTTGTGGAAAAGAGATGCTTTAGAAGCAAGTAAGTCGTTCAGTGGAAGGAGTAGAAAATATAGCCTTTTGAATCCTGTGAATGGTTTGAGCTTTTCAAGTCTGGAGTGGTGGTGAGTGGTGGTTATGGCTTACAAAACAAAAAAAATTTAAAGAGTAGAGGGGGAATCGCCGAGGGGAGGACAGGCAGAAAGCTCAGCTGTGAACAGCCACGATTAACACCTAATCACAGGTGTTAATAGAGAATTGCAGTGTCAGTGTGTGGGGACAGATTTGTCCCAATTAGGCAGCAGGAACATCCCATATAAGCAGAAAGGGATGCCATAAGTTAACATTGCCACTTACTCAGTGCCTGGTGGGATGTCCTGATTAAGTGACTTCTGCTGTATTAAGACTTTAAGGACATTGAGTACAGAGCTGTTTCTAAATCCTCCCTCTCTAGACTGGGCTCAGCCTTTAATGTTAATTGCAGCTTCAAACAACATGAAGTCTTGCTGTATTCTGACATATGTTGTTAGCCGCAGCACTTGAACTGCCCTGGAGATGAGAGTTAACTCTATGCAGAAGCATAGAACATTGAGTTCAAGCTCAGATTTCAAACCTCTGTCTGTGGTGCTTCAGAGTGTAACCGTCAGATTCTTTACTCCGCCTAACTGTGAAGTCACTCCTGAGATTGCTCCTTCACTCGGTTCGGTAAAGTTTAAGTGTCAGTTTTCACCAATTTTCTTATTTTTTCAGTTTCAAGTCTCTGTCTACAGTACAGTAAGTGTGTAGATAGGCAGTGGACTGTTTTTTTGTCTTTATTACTGTGGAAATTGTAATTCTTCGGTTCCCTAGCAGTCGGTCTGGTTGGGAACTGACTGTTTCTGTTTAAATTTAAATTCTGGGAATTTGCAAGTGGTGTGCCGGTTCCGATCGGTTTAAAACCAAAAAAACTGACTTTTACCGGTTTCTTGCCACAGCCCATAACACGGTTGGTTACCGATCAGAGAGTATTACCTGGCGTATAAGCTATTAAGGGTAATTTTGTTAGTCTGGCCATGTCTGAGAAACCCAAGAAGAAAACCGGGCCCACTGGGTTTCAACACTGTAGTAAGTGTGGGGAAGCTTTTGCCAAGGCTGATCCTCACCTCATCTGTGTTTGTCTGGGGTTTGACCACCTCAGAACAGACTGCCAAATATGTAAGAATGTTCTCAAAGTCGCTATGGATACGAGACTGAGTAGGCTAAAGGAAAAGGAGGCCGAGAAGTCTGCTGACCCACATGGCCAGCCTGGTTCGGTTGTGGCCGAACTTGAGGAGGTGCCCACTGACCTGGGCAATACCTCCTTGGGCAAAAAGAGATCCGACTCAGAGGGGTTAGTTCCGGTGAAAAGAAAAAGGAAATCAGCCGGTTCATATCCAGAACCGTGTACTCCAACCTCTGAGATAGCCAAAGCAATAAGCATTGTTCAGACGCTTCGACTGGTTCCGTCCGAACCGGCACCGGCGGTTAGGCGGTTGGTTCGGTCGGATCCCACTCCATCTGATTATGATCCAGATGCCTATTATGAATTGGAGTGGGAGGGGGACGAAGACTTACCAGAACATCATGATGAGGATTTAGAAGGTCTGGATGTGCCCATTGAACTGGACATCTCCCCAGACAGACCCTTCAATGTCTCTCCTCCCAGGATTTCTGAGTCCCCTTCCCACTATTTGTTCTACAAAAAGGTGGCTGAAACCCTACAGCTCCCCATGGTAGAAGCTGCAGAGGAGGAAGAGGAGCCTGATTTTGTTGAGATGATGGACATCCAGGAGTCTAAAATGTTGTCTGTTCCCCTCCACAAATCTTTGGGGAAACTAAGAAGATTCTTCAGACACCAAACTCTTTACCTCCGGTGGACAAGGGAATGGACAAGGAGGTACATGTTATCAGGCTCAGGTATGTAGTTTTTGTACAGTCAATGCAGCCATGTTGGGGTAGTGCAGGCTGCAGACTGTGACAGGGCTAATGTTCCTTTGGCTTCACCCCCCCCCCCCGATAAAGACTCCAGGAACGCGGATGCCATGGCCAAAAAACAGTATTTGGCATCTTCCTTGGGACTCAGGCAGGTGAATTATATGGCCCTTGCAGCCAGGTACCAGAAGTCCAGGTGGGATACTGTTCTGGAAGTGACCAAACAGGCTTCCCTCCAGCTGGCCAAAGAGCTGGAGGAGGTGGCTGCCGGTGGGATTGAGGCGTCCAAAGTACAATTCCATGCTGCTGTGGACTCAAATGATGTGGCATCACGAGTCATGGCTACATCTGTGTCTCTTAGGAGATTTGCTTTGCTCAGATGTACTAGCCTTTCACAGGACACCCAGGCTAAGGCCATTGATTTCCCTGTAGTGGGTAACACTCTGTTTGGGGAGCAGACAGAGGCTTACATGAAAAAAGTGGACGAATACAGAACTACTTACAGGAGTGCTCAGGCCAAGGAAAGACAAGTCACTCCTCAGAGGCAGCAGTCTAGGGGCAGGCCTTTTCACAGGCCTTTCTACCAAGTCCAGGCCTCCTCTCCCTTCCCACAGAGGGGGTTCTTCCAAGGGAGAGGCAGGAGGGGGATGAGCAGGGCTGCATCCTCTTCCCAGTCTAAGGCTTCTGCCAAGCAGACACCCTGATGTGTCAGCCCGGGTCAACTCCCCAGTTACAGTAGGAGGCAGGCTGGCTTACTACTTCCAGGCCTGGAAGTCTGTTACCTCAGACAAGTGGGTCCTGGAGGTTGTAAGCCAGGGACTGGCCCTCAGTTTCAAAAAGTTTCCAGAAATGAGGGTCAGGTCTTTTCCACCTGCAAACATCCCCGAAACCATTGCTTTAGAAGCAGAGGTTTCCTCTTTGCTGGCTGTCAGAGCTGTAGAGAGAGTTTCTACTCTACACAGGGGCAAGGGTCTGTACTCCAGATATTTCCTTACCCCAAAAAAAAAAAAAAAACAGGGGAGTGGCAACCCATCCTAGACTTAAGGTATTTGAACAAGCACATCTTAAAAGTTCAAAATGATGACTCTGGGAGTAATTCCTCCCTCTCTAAGGCCAGGAGACTGGTTAGCTTCCCTGGACCTCAAGGATGCCTGTTTCCCTATTCCCATCAGGTGCTCCCACAGAAAGTACCTCGGGTTCGAGTTGCCTTCAGGCCATTATCAGTTCAGAGCTATGCCTTTCAGCCTAACATCAGCTCCAGGGGTGTTTACAAAGTGCCTTGCAGTAGTAGTGGCCTTCCTCAGAAGGCAGGGCATTTCTTTATTTCCATACCTGGATGACTGGCTCATTGTAGGATAGGACAATCTTCCGACCAGGTCAAGTCAGCTCTACAGGTCACTCAGGACATGCACAGTTCCCTGGTGTTTCTTCCCAACCTGCCAAAGTCGGTTCTCGAACCAGTACAGTGTCTCACTTTCACAGGGATAGAGTTAGATACTGTTCATGCAAAGGCCTTCTTCCCACTTGCAAGAGTTCAGGCCTTTGTAGATCTTGCTTCCTTTTTTCATCCTCTGGTTTCTCATCCAGCAAGACATTTTCTTCAACTCTTACGCCACGTGGCAGCTTCCACTGCAGTGGTGCAAGGGGCCAGGTCCCAGATGAGGGACATTCAATTCCACCTAAGGTCCTTTTGGTCTCAGAAGAAAGATTCACTTACCAAGTTGATGCCAGTGACTCAGACTCTAGTCCAGGCTCTCCCAGTGGTGGCTGGACCAAGACAATCTCAGACAAGGTGTCCCATTTCTCAGGCAAACTCCTTCAGTGGTCCTCACCACAGATGCTTCTCTCCTGGGCTGGGGAGCCCACCTGGGAGTCCTCACAGCACAGTTGGTCTGGTCCCCATAGAAACATAGAAACATAAACAGATTTTGACGGCAGATAAGGACCGCTTGGCCCACCCAGTCTGCCCATTTCCCTACCTAATGGATAAGCTGCAGATCCTAGTTAACCAGCAGCCTACTTCTTCCTACCCCCACCCCCTAGAATTGCCTTATGACTGTCCCATGCATGCTTGAATTCCACCACTGTTTTTGACTCCACAACCTCCTCCGGAAGGCCGTTCCATGCATCCACAACCCTCTCTGTGAAAAAATCCTTCCTTAAATTACCTCTGAGCTGCCCCCCTCTATCTTCAAATTGTGCCCCCTTGTTCTTGCACACCTCTTTTTTTGAAAGATGCTACCCCTCTTGGACTTTGTTGATTCCCTTGAGGTACTTGAAAGTTTCTATCATGTCCCCCTCTCCCTCCTTTCCTCGAGGCTATACATATTAAGCTCCTTAGTCTCTCTTCATGTCTTCCGTGCAGACCCTGCACCATTTTAGTTGCCCTCCTCTGGACAGCCTCCATCCTGTCTATGTCTTTGCGGAGATTGGGTCTCCAGAACTGCACGAGTACTCCAGATGGGGTCTCACCAACTGTCTGTACAGAGGATAATAACTTCCTGTTTTCTACTGATGATGCCTCCCTATGCATCCCAGTATCCCCCAGCCCTCCTTGCTGCCCTCTCACATTGCTTGCCCACCTTTAGGTCATCTGATATGACTACCCCAGGTCCCTTTCCATTTTGTTGTTGTTAGTATCTCACCCCCATTGTGTACTCTTCCCTGGGTTTTGTTTCCCAGGTGCATTACCTTGCACTTCTTAGCATTGAATCTAAGCTGCCATACATTTGACCATTCCTCTAACCTTGCCAAGTCCCTTCTCATCCTTTCCACCCACCTTGTGCATCAACTCTGTTGCAGATCTTTGTGTCATCCGAAGAGACATACTTTTCCTTCAGTCCCTCTGCAATGTACCTATAAAGACATTGAAGAGCACCGATCTAATACTGAACCCTCTTGGTACCCCACTAGTAACCCCCTTTCTTCAGAGTGGACTCCATTTACTATTACTCTCTGTGTCCTATTCTCCAGCCAATGTTTTACCCAGGCTGTCATCTTGGGACCCACCCCAGGCTGGCTAACTTGTCTATTAATCTTTTGTGGGACTGTGTCAAATGCCTTGCTAAAGTCTAGGTAGGCCATGTCCACAGCCCTCCGTGATCTACTACTTTGGTCACCAAGTCAAAGAAATCTATCAGATTTGTCTGGCATGACCTTCCCGCTGTGAATCCATGCTGCCTTGGGTCCTGAGCCCCTCTGGCCTCTAGATACTCAACAGTTCTTTCCTTCAGAAGTGATTCCATCATTTTCTCTACCACTGAGGTTAAACTAACAGGTCTGTAGTTTTCTGCTTCTGCCTTGCTCCCACTTTTGTGAAGGGGAATCACATCTGCCCTTCTCCAGTCCACTGGTACCACCCCATCCTCCCATGATTTGTTAAAGAGGGTAGTCAGTGGTGTCACTAGTTCTACCCTTAGTTCTTTTAGAATTCTGTGATGAATCCCATCAGGCCTCATTGCTTTGTCCACCTTCAGTTTTAAAAGTTCTTTCAGAACCCTTTCTTCTGTAAATGGGCTGGTATCAATTTCTGTATCCAGAGTGTTTCTACTGTTTGTTTTAGGTACTTCCCACTTCCTTTGTAAATACTGAGCAAAATATTTGTTTAGTATCTCTGCCTTTCACAGTCACCCTCTGCCCACCCTCCTCCTCTTTATTAAGCCTCACTATCCTCCCTTGGTCTTCCTTCGCCTCCTGATGTACCTATAAAGGTTTTATCCCCCTTCTTAACTGAGTTGACTATCTTTTCCTCGGTTTGGGCCTTTGCTGTTCTGATTGCCTTCCCAGCTTCCTTTTGCTTTAACTGATACAGTTCTCTGTCCTGCTCCTTCTGTGATTCCTTGTACTTCCTGAATGCTTTCTTTTTCTCTTGAACCTTCACTGCCACTTCCTTTGAGAACCATAGTGGTTTCTTATATTGTTTCATTTTATTTGCTTCACACAAAGGCTTGTTACCTCTGTGATGGCAGTTTTTATTATTCCCCATTGTTCTTCCACCCCTCCTTCCTGCCCATTTGCTAGTGCATTCCTTAGGCACTCACCCATTTTGGCAAAGTCAGCCCTCCTAAAGTCCAGTACTTTTGCCTTTGTATGGCTTGACTCTATTGCTGTGTTTATTGTGAACCATACTGTTCGATGGTCGCTAGTTCCCAGATGGCTACCCACTTCTACTTCTGTGATCCTCACTTCATCTCCATTTGAGAGAACCAGGTCTAAGATTGCTCCCTCTCAAGTAGGCGCCAATACTAGTTGTCTAAGGCATGCCCCCTGTAGGGCATCTAGAATAACCCCACTCTTGGAAGTGGCTGCTGCAACTGCACTCCAGTTAACATCTGGCATATTCAGATCACCCATTAACAATATATCCCCTTTTTCTGCCATTCTAAGTATTCTTTCTATCATTTCCTTGTCCATTTCCTCCCCCCTGAGAAGGGGGTCTGTATACAACTCCTGTGCGGGTTGTGGTGCCATTGCCGGTCTCCAAATTTACCCACAGTGCTTCTTCTCCTCCCTGTTTTCCCTTTTGTTCTGTTGCTTTGATTCCTTCCCTTATGTAAAGAGCTACTCCTCCTCCTCCTCTTTTACCCTTCCTGTCCCTCCTGTAGATAGTGTATCCTGGTATATTTATGTCCCAGTCATGGTTTTGTGTGTACCATGTTTATATGACTGCCACGATATCCAGATCTTCCTCCTCCATCAAGGCCACTAATTCAGGAAGCTTGTTACTCAGACTACGGGCATTGGTACTCATTGCTCTCCATTTTTTGATGGCTTTACCTTCTTTTGCAGCATCCCCCACTGACCTTTCTACCTCGGTCTTTTTCTCATTTAGTACCCTGTTTTGTAGGGAGAGGCTGGGATTTTCCTGCTGCTTATCGGTGCCTCCCCCCTTGACTAGTTTAAAAGCTTGCCAATGAAGCATTTAAACCGATTGCTCAAAAGACTTGTTCCTTCCTGGACAGATGCAGACCATCCTGCCAGTATAGGCTGGTGTCCCTCCAGGTGGAACTCCAGTCCCCAATGAAGCCAAACCCTGTGCTCACACCATTTTTTCAACCATTCATTAAACTGCGTGGTGCAGTACCACCACTCATGCCATTGACAGGCAGCACCTCAGAGAAGGATATTGTGTGGCTACTTGTCTTAGGCCCTCCCAATTCTACAAAGTCCTTCTGCACTGCTCTAATCTCATGATTAGCTAAGTCATTTGTCCCTAGGTGGACAATGACGTCCAGCTCAGACTCCCGTGCAGCTGTTCTCGTGATCCTGAGGATGTGCTTCCTGTCTCTCCAAGCCATGGCACCAGGCAGGCACCTTACTTTAGTTTTCCCTGCTCCTCCCAGTTCTATCCCCCTAATAGAGTCCCCCACCAGGAGCTGCTTCCTTTCCTTGTGGTGTCCTCTGCCTCCTTCCTGTGGGCCTCCCTTATGACAGTTGTCCTCAGCCTCCTTAGTCTCCTCTGCGGGTGCATCCATAGGGGAGCTATGCTCCCCCAGAATGGTGTATGGATTGTGGTGTGGAACAACTGACTGGGTGTGCCTCTGTTCCACCATCCTCACCCTCCCTGGGCCCACTGTGGTCTAACTGCTGTGCTTTCTTCGCAACCTCTGAGGTAGTGGTGGTGGCTCTGGTGCTGTCTGGATGGGGGAGGTTCCCTTCCTACCGTCCAGTGTGGCCTGGGGGAAGGTCCCCTTACTACTGTCCAGTGTGGCCTGAAGACGGGCAACTTCCTCCCTCAGGGCAGAGAGTTGTCTGCAAATAGGGCAGCATCTCAGCCTCCAGAAAGACTCCCAGAAGACTGCTGCCCCACAGCCATTACATTGCACTACTCCCCACATATTTTTTTTTTGTGTGTGTGTGTGATTGGTTTGTAATATAGAAAAATATATATATATATATATATAATACAATTTGTATGCTTATATTGTCAGTGCAGTGTGCTAGAGAGGATATGACAGTGATATGCACCTTGCACTCTTCAGGAAATGTCAGAACCCCAGGTATAAAGGAACTATTTCCAGGGGTGGGAAGGGGTTGTACCTAAACTGTGCACTCACAAAACAATCAGCTAAAAGCTCTGACCCACCGCTGTGATGAGTGCCTTCCTGTCAGCAAGATGCCCTGCACAACAGTTTGACAGAGAAAATACCCTGCTAATCAAACAGAGAAAAATCCACACATCCAAGTCAGACACAGGTAAACCTCCCCAGCCCCAAAAGAGGCCTGGTGGTTTGTGTTCTGAAATCTGTCAGCCCCAAAATAAATCAGCTGTGCTTTAAACTCTTCCTGCACTGAAAATGTTAAGAATTGTAACAAACAAACGTAAACCTAGATCCACCTCCCTCTGTTTCTTGAAAGACTGTCTTTTCCTGTTTCACACTGCAGGTTTTTCTATGACAACTCCTTAACCACAGTAACTTATTTAAAATAGTTTAACTATCACAAACTCCTACGCACCAGTAAATTATTTAAAAATAGTTTCTGTCCCAAAATCCTAGTAGTCAATCCAGCTACCCCCAAGGGACAACCAAAATGCAGTATTCAAACACTTGTGAAGTTACTTCCAAGATGAGCAGAGTTTGCAAGCTCCTTTTTCAACTCCTCAGCCACCTGTAATTTATTTAAAAATAGTTTAACTGTCAGAAAATTTAGTTACCTCCAATTATCTACCCAAATGCAGTATTTAAATCCTTCTGAAGTTACTAACAAGATAAACAGAGTTTGCAAGCCCCTTCTTGGTTAAACACTAAATAAATATGTAAATAAAAAGCAATTACCAAGGGTAGTTAGTTTCACCTCCCACAGAATTAAGCAAAAGTGCACGTTTGTTGCAGATATCAAGTGCAATATAGAATTTCTCACACAGCTCACAGCTGAATAAAGAAGTAGTGTCCTTCCAGGTCAAGGAAATGTGCTTCCGAAAGACGGCACCTCAGGAGTGCACCACCCCCTCATGCGCACTACAGTGTCAGTATTGGGATTTAAACCAAGTGCTTGGTGTGGGGATAGAACCCACAGCCTTCTGATCTTCCGGCCCGAGTGTGCAACCTGCTGAGCCACTGACGCTGATAATAACCATAATAGACACAGCCTTCCTAAATCTGTACTTTAATCTATGCTGCTGCATTAGGCTCTTAACAAATATTTGGGTTTTTTTTTGTATATTCTCCCGCCTTTTACTGTGATTTTCATCTACTGAAAAATGTTTTTCTACTGTTTTGTTTCTGTTCCTGTATCCCTCTCGGCACAATCCCTCTTACCTTGACCTACCTATCTTGTATGTTCAGACTTTTTCTCTGTATTACTTTACCTGCTGTAAACTATATTTTGTACTTGGTTTTGGTCTCCCGTTCCCCAGAACACATCTGGAAACAAACTCTCTGTGAATATCCATATTTCATTCATAGTGAAATTTTTACAGTATGTTTTTGTTTGTAAAATGAGAACATAGAGATAATTTTTCTGTTTGCCATTTACCGTGCACTAGAAGTACTGCACATTTCTCCAGTCATGCTTCCCACCCTCACGTTAGAGATGCTGCTCAGTAATTTAAATTTCCTTATTTATTAAACCAGTACTGCCACTTTTCTGGTAGTTTTACAACATGAACCTGCATTCAGTGAGATCACCAGAGTCCTTTCATTTTGGTCTTACCTGGATTTGGACCCTTGTTACAAGGCCAGTGTAGTGACATTGTTTGTCTCTTCATAAATCTGCATCAACTTGTTTTATTTGCAGGTTAATATTAGTTAAATAAGTTGATGTGGTTTCAAAGTGTTATTTTTGTCTCCCCCCCCTTGTGTGTTGTAACAGACCATGCAGAACCATGCTGCTGTTTTCCGTACAGGTCCTGTGCTGCAGGAGGGATGTGAGAAAATCAGTCAGATTTATGGTGTGCTGGATGACTTGAAGACATTTGACAGAGGTGAGACAAATTATCTTAATACCAGTTGAAACTAAAGTTTTCAACCTCTAGCCAGTTGTTGGTCAAGTGTCTGGAAATACCCAGTGTCCCCAGGCATATTTGAATGGCCCAACTAATGTGCTGTAGGCATTGAAATGTTATGTCTTAAATATAAACCAGTAGGGTTGGTTAGGAAATGTTAACCAGCATTTGGGCTGTGGCCTGGTACTATAATTGCAAGGCATATGGAAGCTATTCATGTTTTTTTTTTTTTTTAGCTTTATTGAGCTCCGTGGTACATCTTCAAAAATCAAGGATTGTACAAACCTTTCAATGAAGGCTGTGAATGGGACCCCGTTAGAATGGGTGGATACTTACAAAATATTTGGGTTTCTGGCTAGACCTTTCAGTATCAGGAAATGAGCATGTAGATAAAATTGGTTGCACAAGCGGGTAAGGGGTTGGGCTGCTGTATGAGAACCAAAATTGCCTGGACTCGGAAACAAAGAAATCATACAGGTACAGGTTTTTCCCCCATTTGATTATGCAGATATCCTGTATGATCATGCTACAAATTAAAGGTTACAAAATCTTGGTCCTGTACAACCGCCTCGCCAGAGTGATTCTCAAGTACTCTAGAGATACTCATCACTAAGGATGTGTGTTTGTGGTGGGAAAAAGTTACAAAATTCATGGGTTGGGCACTGACAATTCTTTGATAATTAACTGTTTAGTCAAGGCAAAATTTTATAATTTCATGGTAAAGTCATGGACTCTTTAAGTGACATACAATATACTTAGCAGATTTTTTAAAGTCGTTTACAACACAAAAAAAACAAACATATAACACAGATTTAGCAACAAACTGTGTATTCTAGGGATGTGGATATGGTGTACTATCCAGACTTATGGCAGAATCCTTTCCCTATAAAAACTGGGCCAGAAGGTCTTTAAGCTTGCTCCTTCCACCCACCAGGGTGGTAACTCCCTCCTCCCACTCACCAGGGTGGTAACTCCCTTGGCACCAGAGCGTGACTTCAGATCTTCCTTTTCACTAAAAGGTGGTTTCCCTCCTTATCACTCTGTGCTGAGTAGGACCTTTGCTTTTCAAAACTTCCAGTTGGATACATCTTCAAATGATTTACAAATTAGTTTGAAACTCTAATCATAGACGACTCTAAGTCAGCGCCCGGTTTTAAGCGTTGCGACTGTGGGCAGAAGATGTCCCACACAGACCTTTACACCTTGTGTGTTTACTGCCTAGGCCACGAACACGATCCCCATTCCTTTGGCCTTTGTCGCACCTTGCATCCCAGTACTTTGGAGAACCGGCATGCTAGTCTTCTTCTAGGGCAGCCAGATGAATGGGACCCTCCTGTTCGATCAAAAGATGTCCATCTGGCAGTCTCCAGGCTGCGGGGTCTGCAAAACAACTCATGGTTATCGAAGAGACAGCAGCTCAGGCCGCAGAACATGCTTCTTCAGCTTTGGCGACACTTTATTTTGGTACTACCTTTACAAGGGCATTTAGGGATTTGTGCCAGTCCCTTCCTACTCTTGGGAAAGATCCCTCTAAGGACACAGTCTTCTAAATTGTCTGAAAAGGAGACTAAGGAAAGGTCTTGTAGATGATCATGTAATCGCGCGTGCTCCCGGGCCTTGGATTCCTGTACTTCATTGGAGGTTTCGACTGCGGTCAATCCTTGGGTCCAGGTCCATGATTTCCCTGTCTAGCCTGTCGGCTGAGATGTATGTCAGCCAACCTGTCGAGATTTTTCTCGAGCTGGTCAATGCATTGCCGCAGGACAAGGTGGGTACCAGCCTCCTGATCCAGTCCCTAATCCTCAGGATCCCATTCCCTTGGAGGACTCTCGACTTTCGCTGGTTTCCTCTCTTTCTCACCACTGGGTTCCCTGACAGTAGAAGTCAAGGTCGAGATCCTGTAATCCGGAGTCGAGCAGCCCTCACCGACATTGGCGCTCTGCACTCGTGTAAGCAGCGTCACTGCTATTCTTCCTCTTCTTCTTCCTCGGACAAGGAGAGGCTCCGACACAAAATGCATTGGCGCTTCAAAGAGCTAATGTGGCAGCAGCTCATACTTTCTGGGGTTAAACCTATTCTCGCCCCCACCCCAGTTCTTGGCTCCCACCACTGAGGCCCCTGCCTGCTCTGGCCTCTCCCGCCATCGAGGTGGAGCCGCTTCCTGAGCAGCTGAAGGATGGTCCCCCTCCTAAGGATGCCTGTACCACATCTGGGCTTCCTCATCTGCTGTTGGTCACCGTTACTCCAGATAGACCCTGCAGGGTCAAAGGGGACTGAGGCAGTCGCCTGCTTTTTGGTGAATCTTCAGAGTCTGAGGACTCCTCCCTGGACTCTCATCCGGTTGATGTGGAATCGGGGGAGGATTTGTCTACCAAGCATGGCCCCACATCTTTTAGGGGCTTGCTCCATCTCATTTTGGAATCAACCAGGATTCGGATGGAGCCCATCCAGAAACTGGCCAAATATCCCTTGACTGAAAATCTCAACTGAGGTGACTCCCCAGGGGTTGCCTTCCCAGTCACCAAGGCCGTTCTTGTCCCCGGTCTGGAGCTTTGGCAGCACACTGCCTCCTGCTTGTGCCGTCGGCTCATATGGCCCACAAGTATGGGCCTGTTGGGTTTCACCAAACATCCCTCGGCTGAGGGCTTGGTGGCCGACCCGATCTTTTGGTGTACTGGCAGTGTTGGGGACATGGACAAACCTCCCGACAAGGAATCCAAGAAGTTGTCACATGGCCAAAAGGGTTTATGCAGCCGCTGCCTCTTTGCCTTCCGCAGGTGAGTTCAACCCTTTTGACAGCCCATTTCGCCCACGCCTTGCTTGGCACTCTCCACAAGGTGCTTCCTTGGCTCCCGGCTAACTTACAGACTACAGTCAAGCAGGTTTGGGACCAGGGCAGATCAGCAGCCAAACAGCAGCTCCAGACGGCCATGGACATCAGCGATTCCTGCACCCGGTCTGTGGCTCGATCTGTGGCTGCCACAGTGGCCATACGACGCAAGGGCTGGTTGCAGATTTCTAGTTTTATGGCAGACACCCAGCACAAGTTGGCAGATGCCTCCTTCTTGGGCACCAACTTGTTCAGGCCGGGGATGGAAGGACACCTCACTTGGATTGAGAAGTCCAGTGCCACCCTGAACTCTGCCACTTCTGCCCAGAGGGATCCCAAGGGCTCCAAGCTTCAGAGGAAGAAGCTCTTTGGGCCCCTCTCTGCACTTACGACCAAGCCATCCCAGCCTTCTACTGAGCAGCAGGACCAGGCTTGGCATCCTTGACCAAAGTCGGTTGCTTCGGTCATCCGAAAACCAGGTCATTGGGGACCCGCTGCTTCCTCAGTCTGTCCCTCCTCTGCCTCCAGGCCTGCCCAGTGACTGGATGGGGATGCCTCCCCCCATGCCCCTACTGACTCCTCTGGGGAGCTGGCTACACCACTTCCTTTCCACCTGGTTCGCTATCAACATGTACCGGTGGGTCCTCGAAGTGGTTGGTGAGAATCTACTTCTAGAATTTGAGACTTACCTGCCATGCCGAGCCCACGCCCCACGGGAGGACATAGTGTCTGCCGACATGCTATTGGCCCTTTAGGAAGACATTGCCCAGCTCCTCCAGAAGGAGTTACTGACTCCAGTCCCGGACCCTCCAGCAAGCCCAGGATTTGTTTCCAGGTACTTCAGATCCCAAAACAGATGGGAGGGCTGGCGCGTCATCTTAGATATGCACAACCTGAACAAATTCCTTTGGTTGCGCACCTTCAGGATGGTCACTCTGTCTCGGATCATTCCATCCCTGGAGCAGAACAGATGGTTCTACTCCCTAGATCTTCGGGATGCATTCTTCCACGTTCCTATCCGTTCGTCCCACCCCCGGTTTCTTTGGCTCTGAGCAGAGGGGATTCTGTACGAGTTCCAGGCCATGCTCTTCGTCCTCTCCTCAGCTCCCAGGGTCTTCACCAAGTGCATTGCAGTGGTGGCAGCTTACCTGAGATGTCGAGGGGTCCGGGTGTATCCTATCTGGATGACTGGCTGATAGCAGGTCCCTCCAGGGTGGAGGTGGAGCGGTCCAGGGACCTGGCCCTCCAGACCTGTTTGTCCCTTGGCCTCCCGGTGAAAGAGGCCAAGTCTGAACTCATACCTTCACAGGCAATACAATACACTTCATCGGGGCAGAGCTAGACTCTTACAGAGCCAGGACTCCTCTCCCGGGATACCGAGTGAAGGATCTCTCCTCCTTTGCCCGATCATTTCGGGTTGGACAGTTGCACCTTGTTCAGGATTTCCTACACCTCCTGGGATTCATGGTGCCATGTACCAGCGTGGTCTGTTGGGCCCGGTGGAGAATGCGCTCTCTGCAGTAAGAGATTGCCCATCAGTGGTCTCTGAACAAGGGCCACTTCAACCAGCCAGTCACTGTGACCCAGCTGATCGGTACCGCCCTCCAGTGGTTAGTCCTGGAACATCTGAAGGAAGGAATCCCATTTGTCCACCCAGAGCAGATGGTCACCATCATGACCAGTGCCTCCCTGATGGATTGGGGTGCCACCTGGGGGAGCGCAGAGTCCACGGACTCTGGACTCCTGAGGAGTCCTATTGCCATATCAACCTGATGGAGCTTCAGGCAGTACGACTGGCACTGACAGCCTTTGCTCCGCACATTCAGGGTTGGGTCGTTCAAGTCCAGACAGACAACACCTCGACAATGTATTACCTCAACAAACAAGGCAGGACGCACTCCCTTCCTCTGTGCAGGGAGACTCTTCACATCTGGACCCTCGTGTTCAGTCTGAACACTGATTTTCTTGCCATATATGTGGCTGGCATGTCCAATCAGCTGGCGGACACCCACAGCTCGGTGGGCGAGGTGTCTCACGAGTGGTCTCTCTGTTGGGAGGTAGTGCTCCTTGTGGGGCACCTCTCTGGTGGATCTGTTTGCCACCAGGGAGAATGCCAAGCTGAGGCTGTATAGTGCCCACCCCCCTCAGCAGAGAACGATGCAGGGGTAATCTTTCTCAGGACCCTGGACCCCGGGCCTCATGTATGCCTTCCCTCCATTTCTGCTGAACCACAAAGTGCTGCTCAAAGCCAGGAGGGACAAGGCTCGGATGATCCTGGTGGCCCTGCCAGTTCTGGCACTCTGATTGCCTCAGCCGAAGGCTTCCATGACATCTGTCTCTATACCTGGACCTGCTCTGTTGCAATCAGGGGAAGATATTCCATCCAGACCTTGAATCCATGCACCTGACAGCCTGGTTCCTGAGCAGTTAGAGTTCCAGACTTTGGGCCTCTCAGACGATGCCCTCACCGTGGGCGAGGCTTCTCAGAAGGAGTCGACCCGAAAGTGCTATGCCTTCAAATGCAGTGTTCTCCATTTGGTGCCAGGGCAAGGGGTTCGACCCCTTGTCTAGCCCAGTGGCTAGCATTCTCTATTACCTTTGGTCCCTCCCTCAGTTTGGCCTTCAGTTGATGACCCTTAAGGTGCACCTGACAGCCACTTCGGCATACCGAGCGTGGGCTGTTATGCCATCGGTAGCACAGGAGAAGGTAGTTTGGTGCTTTTTTTAAAGGACTTGACCACAATTCTGCTCTGATGCATGAACCACCACCACCACCATGGGACTTGTTGCTGGTGTTGGTAGACTCATGGGCAAGCCATTTGAACCAATGCATGGGTGTGAAATGTCTCGCCTGTTGTGGAAGACCACCTTCTTAGTGGCGGTCACATCCGCCAGAAAGATCAGTGAGCTCCAGGCGCTGTCGGTGGAGTCTCCTTATTTAGTCTGCCACAGGGACAAGATTGTCCTTCGCCCCAACCCAAAGTTCCTCCCAAAAGTTGTGTCTGAGTTTCACCTTAACCAGGTGATGAATCTCCCAGTGCTCTTCACCAAACACACTTAGGAAGCCAAGAATAGGCTCCATACCGTGGACCTGAGGTGAGCACTTGCCTATTATAAGGATCGCACTACTGGAGTTTCGGGAGGGGTTCAACAGCTATTTATCACCTACACTGAAGCCGCACCTGGCAGACCGGCAGCTAAGCGGATGATTGGCAGGTGGATTGTATCCTGCATCAACCTCTGTTAAAGGTTAGCGGGTAGGGAGCTTGATCCAGGGCCTGGAGTTTTCTGGCGAGATGGCATTGTCCCTCTTCTGGAGCGGGAGGTTTCTCTATGCCTTCCCTCCGTTTCCTCCGATCCAGAGGGTGCTCATCAAGCTTCAGACGGAAGGGGCCAGCATGATTCTGGTCGCTCATTCTGGCCTCACCAGATATGGTTCCCTCTGCTTTAGCAGCTGGCGGAGGAACCTCCTGTCCCTCCCCCTTTCTGCAGGAATCTGCTGACCCAGGATCGGGGGAATTTGGTTCATCCCAACCTCAAGACCTTCCATCTACACGCTTGGCTCCTGTGGACGTAGCTATTGCCCATTTCAGAGTTTCTATCCAGGTGACTGACATCTTGGTGGCCACCTGCGAGCTTTCCATTTATGCCATGAAGTGGAAGCGGTTTGCCATGTGGGCTGCCAAACATAATTTAGACCCTTTCACCTGTCCGGTGAATCAGATTCTGGACTACCTGATTTCTTTGTCTGACTCAGGTCTCAAGTACTCCTCCATCAAGGTGCACTTTTCAGCTATTTCTGCTTTCCACGAGCCCACGGGTGACCGCACTATAGCTCAGCTGGATGTCTCCCGTATCTTTCTGAGGGGCATCCTGCACCTGAAACCTCCACTCTGTTCTCCTGTCCCGGTTTGGGATTTAAACATTGTTTTGGAGAGGTTGACCCTGTCTCCTTTTAAGCCCATTGCAACTTGCGCTTTCTTTCTTGGAAAGCGCTCTTTTTAGTTGCCATTACTTCCACTCGAAGAATCTCAGAGCTTCAGGCCCTCTGGTGCGAAGAGCCTTATTTGATTTTTTACAGAGAGGATGTCTTTGTGCACGAATCCTAAGATCTTGCTTTGAGGGTTCCTGCAGTAGGTCTTCACATATAGGACTGCGCTCCCTGACATCTGGACCGCACGGCAAACTTCTAGCTAGCAATCTATAGCAGGGGACCGCCCCCGGCATCACATGATGAGACGTCGTCGTGACTGTATATAGGGGGCGGTCCCCACGCCTGCCCTCTAGTTCTTTCCCTCTGTTGACCTTAATTAGTCGGACCTCGAGGTGAACTCTGCTTCAGTCGACCACCATTTTATAAAAGTATTTCCAGTTTTTTTCTGTCCATTTTCTTAAATTTTGTTGCATGTCTTCGTGTAAAATTAAAAGGAAGTGCTCAATGTGGTGCACAGATCCCATACAGGGACGATCACTCCCGCTGTGTCCTCTGCCTGGGCCCCAAACACTGGGTGACTGATTGCAAGATCTGCCAGTCCTTTAACCAGGCCATGTGCTCCCGGCTCCAGAAGGCCCTCGATGCCCATCTCCTAAAACAATGCCTTGCATCAATGGAAAAGGAGCTTCCGGAGCTGCGGGAACATTCCTCTTCACCCACCACAAAGAAAAAGGAGGAGAAGTGCCTGGAACGGGACTGATCTCCCTCTACTCAGCGTCACCAGACAGCCGACACCACTTCAGCTGGGGCCTCCACATCGGTGAGTACTCCTCCTCCTCCTAGGTCTCCATCCACCCTGGTGGATCGGATGCCTTCCCCACCCGCCTCCTGCCTTGGTCAGTGGGCAGCAAGGGGATTCCTTTCCGGAAGACTTGCTTTCGGGACCTGTCGACAGTTTGGCCAATGAGTCTCCCTGTGGCTCCGCCGCCAGGCGCACAGCCTCGATCGATAAGCCAGACGCCAGCTCCTCAGCTGTCGTCTGCTCGACCAGCGTCAGCTCTTCCTCCTGCCCGGTCGAAGCCGATTAGTCGGTCGCGGCTTGCCCAACGACCGCTCAGCTGAAACTCTCCCGTCTGGTTCTTCCTTGGTCCCGTATACTGCGCAGAGCCAGGTTCCAGGCTCCCCTGCATCCCGTGAGGGTTCTCCCTCCCAGGCCTCACTGACGCAACCCGACCTCTCATTTTCCCCTGACCTCCGGGACTCAAATTCTGCTGTCAAGGAGATCTCTGCTGCATCGGGCCTTCAAACTGAGTTTTCTGCTTCCCCAGCAGACCTGTCGACAGGGGTGTCAGTTCCCTTACCCCCCTCACCTTTCTCTGATCAGACACCTGGCATCATTCGACCCCTGATGCTGGGCCAATCTCTGGTTCAAATCCCCGCTAATTTGGGGATGGAGTCTGGGTTCTACGCTCAGATGCCAGAGCCCCATCCTGGACCGCCAGGGATCCCTACGGAGACACCAAGCCGTCCGACGGACCCACATGCTCCCAGTGGTTCTTCTGCACTACCTCCTATTGGGCCTTCAGACCCTCAGCCATCGGGCCCCTCTGGCTACCCGCCACCACAGTTCCATACTTCCCAACGCCTGAGGGCTGCCGGCTACCTTCCCATGTTCCGACACCAGGGTACTTGACGCCAACACATGTGTACAAGGGTACCATCCTTACCCCTACTGGTAGACTCCTGGCTACCCTCCCTTACTCTACTACAGAATACCCAAGCTTCCAACCTCCACCACCTCCCCGGCCTCCTCCACCTCCTCCTCCTCAGCTGGGACCACAAGGGACTATTCTGGCGTGGTGGAAGGATGCCAAATCCCAACTCCTGCAGGAGCTGGGACAACCCCATCGGTTCGTGGCTACCACCCCAACCCTCAGGACAGTGACGAGGAGCCCATGCTCAGTTGACCACCGTTCGTTGGACAGGGACTCGAGCAGACGCCCAGCCAGGGTTTTCTGTGGAGCCAAGGCCATGGAGGCGGTACCAGACATGACTTCCCTACCAAGCAGACGAGAGTCTTCTGACTCCAACTCTGTCGGTCATTCGGAGCCTCATTCCCCTTTAGAGCCACAACCAAAGGAGTCTCCCAAGTCTCTGCCAGAGGACCCATCCTTTGCAGAGCTCCTCGGGTCCCTCCAGCAGGCCTGGGGTTAGGCCTCTCAGGAGATGGACCCCAAAAGGAAGAGGTTTGCAGAACATCTCGCCCTAACTAATGCGGACCTCCTCCCCATCCCACCATGGACAGGGTCGCACGAGGATTTAATGTCGAAAATATAGCAACAATCGTCCTCCATTCCCGTGGTTTCAAAGAAAGCAGACAGGACTTATCACCCCCCTGAATGGACATGCCATTTAACTAGTCAACCTAAGGTCGAGACTGTAGTTATGACTGTGGCCCATGATAGGTCAGCTCAACCGAAGTACCTGAGTGCCTCCCCACCAGATAGAGTCCAAACAGATGAACCAGTGTGGCCACAAGGTATACGCTTCCTCCACCTGCGCCATTTGGTCTCTAAATTATGTGGCCCACATGGTATCCTTCCAGAAGTTGGCTTCATCCGACTTTAAAAGGGATGTACAGGCTATTCCAGATGAGGACCTCGGAAATAAGATTCTGAAAAAAGTAAGACTCAACAAGTCTTCATGCTGCCATGCTTTTGCGGGACACCAATGATTCAGTTGATTCGGTGGCCCAGTGCATTCTACTATGGGCGTTGTTTGAGGCATCTGGCTCGGCTCTGGCTTGCGGGACTGGCGCAAAACGTCCAAAGCACTCTTCTGGACGTTCCCTTCAGGGGTTCCGTCCTTTTGGAGGCGATGCTAAGGACATTAATACGGAGTTACAGGAGAGCGGCTGGTCACTCAAGGATGTCTGCTCCATGTATTGCTTGGGCCAAAAACCCAAACAGCCTTTTCGTCGCCCCCAGGAGAGGTGGAATAGGCAGAATCAGGGCAGATGACAGGTCAAGGGCTGTGCCACTGGTTCTGGTGCCCAGACTCCCCAGGCAAAATCCCAAAAAGCCACTGGAGGTGGCAAAGTGGCCCTCCCCTCTGCATCCTGACTCAAGGGGACTCCTCCACCTCCTCCCGTTTTTCAAGAGGAACCTGTGGGGGGAGAAGGTTCGCCCTCCACCTAGAAGGGTGGAAGGTGATAACCACAGACGCTTGGGTACTCCAGCTCATCGCAAGAGGGCACTCAGTTGAGTTCTTGGACAGACCCTCAGACAATCGGCTGGGCAGGTCTCACTACCCGTCAGGCCACCAAGGCCTCATTCAGCAGGAAATCCAAGCTGTATTGGAAAAGTCAGCTATAGAGCAGGTTTCTCCAGGACAGATTGGAATGGGATATTACTCCCACTTCTTCCTAGTGCCCAAAAAGACGGGAGATCTGAGACCCATTCTAGATCTCAGCCTACTCAACCTCTTTGTGGAATACAAGAGGTTCCACATGCTCTCCAAGGACTTTTACCCCTGCTGCAACAGAACCAGTGTCTGTGCTTGCTGGACATGCAGAATGCTTACCTGCACATCCCTACCCTCCAGGCCCACTGCCGTTTTCTGAGATTCTTCTTTCAGGAGAACCATTATCAGTTCAAGGCCTTCCCTTATGGCCTCTCCTCGGCATCTCGAGTGTTTACCAAGTGCCTGGTGGTGGTAGCTGTGGCATTGCGCCGCAAGGGGATTTATGTGTTTCCTTACCTGGACGACTGACTGCTGTCAGGTCCGTCTCAGGACGGTCTGACGGATTCTTTTTCCACCGCCCTGGACCTCTTTTCCAGACTTGGCATCACTGTGAATTATCCCAAGTCTAAACTTTCACCCTCTCAGCACCTCCAGTTAATTGGAGCGGTGCTGGATATGGTCCAGAGCAGAAACTCTGATTCAGCAGGCTGCGTTGGTGTCCAACTCCCGTTGGGCCACAGCATGATCCGTCCTCCAACTGTTGGGTCTCATGGCTGCTGCCATCCACACAGTTCCTTTGGCCAGACCGCACATGATGGTGACCCAGTGGACCCTCAGGGTCCAATGGGACCAGCAATTGGACGACATGGACCACAGGGTCCTAGTCTCCAGCAGCTTGAAGAGGGATCTCCTCTGGTGGCAAAACCTTTCCAACCTCTCCCCAGGGATCCCCTTTCATTCCCCCACCTCCCCTCCATGACTCTCACGACGGATGCCTCTGGTCAAGGCTAGGGAGCCCACCTAGGAGACCATCGAACTCTGGGGAGATGATCTCCACAAGAGGAGCATCTGCACATAAATATTCTGGAGATGAGAGCTGTGCTCTACGCCCTCCAAGCTTTCTGGTCCCTCTTACTTCTGGCAATGCTCCTAAGCCAGACTGACAACACGGCCACGGTCTGGTACATCATCAAACAGGGAGGCACCCGATCATACTCCCTCTACAATGAGGCAATGTAGGTGTGGTACTGGTCAGTCTAGCATGGCCTGTCTCTGATAGCAGCCCATGTTCCGGGAGTTCACAGCGTCCTGATGTACTGTCTGTCGTACTGTCACGTGGGCTCACGAGTGAGAGCTAAAGCAGGAAGTAGTGGAAGATCTCTTCAATCAGTGGGGTCAACCAGAGATAAACCTCTTTGCCTCCTCATCCAATGCTAAACTCCCCAGCTTTTGCTCGCTCGTTCCCAGGCGTGGTGGTTTTTGGCAAGATGCGCTGTCTCTGTCCTGGACAAGGAGATTTCTGTACGCCTTCCCTCCCTTTCCAATTCTTCAGAAGGTTCTGCTGAAGCTTCAGGCAGAGGGGGCTCACATGATTCTTACAGCCCCTCTTTGGCATCGACAGATTTGGTTCCCTCTGCTGCAGCAGCTAACATTTGAACCCCCGGTATCACTTCCTCTCTCCCACGACCTTCTGTCTCAGGAGCAGGGCAGCCTGGTGCATCCCAGCATCAAGTCTCTCCACCTGCATGCGTGGCATCTTTGGACATAAGTCTCTCATTTTGGTGTCTCTTTTCGAGTCGCCCAGGTTCTAGTGGAGGTGAGGAAACCCTCAACTAGATCCATGTATGCCATGAACTGGAAGAGATTCTCTGTCTAGGCTAAGAGCCTGGACCCATTCTCTTGCTTGATCCCTCAGGTCCTTGAGTATCTCTTGCACCTGTCTGATTCAGGCCTCAGTTATTCCTCTCTGAAGGTCCACCTTTCTGCGGTTTCCGCCTGCCACCTTCCGATGGGGAACAAAACCCTTGCTCAGTTGGAGGTCTCCAAAACCTTTCTTAAGGGGGTCTTCCACCTTAAGCCTCTGGTCCATAATCCGGTTCCCCCCTGGGATTTAAATTCTATTTTTGAGAAACTTACTTTGCCCCCTTTTGAGCTGGCAGCAAGTTGCGACATATGCTATTTGTCTTGGAAAGCGCTCTTTTTAGTTGCCATTGCTTCAGCTCAAAGGATTTCAGAGCTTCAGGCCCTTGTTTGTAAGGAGCCGAATTTGGTTTTCCACAGGGACCGGGTGGCTCTGCTGACTAACTTTCTTTTTTCCAAAAGTAGTCTCGGAATTTACTTTGAACCAAGATGTTCAATTGCCGGTTTATTACCCAGAGTATTCCAGTAGGGGGAATACCTCTTGCACACGTTGGATTCTGAGATACTACATCTCTAGGACCAAGGAGGCATGTAAATCTGACCAGTTGTTTGTGGCTTTCGCACCCAGACGTCATCTCCAGACATTTAGCCAAAACAGATAAAAGCGCAATTGGCCTATAGTTGTTTAACTCAGTAGATAACCCCCCCCAAATATGGGGGTGATTTTGCTCACCCTCCATTGGTTTGGAAAATAATTTTCTCATAAACTTCTGTTAAATATATTGGTCACTATAGGTGCAGCCTGTTCAGCAGCTGTCCTCAAAAATCTCCCCTCTAACAAATCCGGCCCATTGACGTGTTAACATTTATTCTTCTTAACCCTTTATAGACCTCAGACACACTTGAGATTCCAAACCGAAATGGTGGATGTGGTCCTGTAAAATTAACTCTGTTTTGCAATTTTTTCGAATCCAAATTTGGTACAGTCACATCAAGACCTGGTAAATCCACAAAAAAAAATCATCTATTTCTTGAATGTCTTCTTTCAAACTTTCACCAACTTTAATGTTGTAATTAATTTTTCTTCCTTGCCCAGGTCTAGAAAATGAATTTATGGATTTCCAAAATTTTCTAGGATACCATTCGTTATTCAAACGTTTTTTATAACAAAGGGTTTTAGCCTTTTATCTGTTGTCTGCATCTATTTCTTTTCTGCTTAAACAGGTCCCAGTCTTTCTCTTACTTTGATTTTTTTTTGCTTTTTTCCAACACCTATTTTCACCCTTATACTTTTTAAAATCTTTCCATTTATCCAATGTAATTTTTTAGATTTTTTTTTTTTGGGTGGGGTCATGTTTATCACATAATTCATTAAAAGTCTCTGTAAAGAAACTTAAAGTTGAGTCTAAGTCAGGGATAATTTTATATCGATACCACCTCTCCCTCTCAACATTCATCAAGAATGCATTTTCTGAGAAAACTCTCATTTCTAACCCGAGTGATATTTACTCCCTGTGTTTTCTGTTTTGTCTCTAACAAGATTTCACCCCATATTGGGTTATGATCTCCGAGACCGGGAGAAAGGACTCTTGATGCTTCAACTTTTATGGCATGAGATACAAATAATAAATCTAGTATCGTGCCCCTTTTAGTGGTGCTGGTGTATCTTGTGAATTCTAGTATCTGTTGGGTCACCCCCAAAACACACATAACTTCCTTTAGGGACTTACCCCTTTCATCTCCCCAGTTACAATTAAAGTCCCCTATAAGGACAATGTGGTGATCTCCTGCAACCCCTTGGATTAAATTTAAGGTTTTGTCTGTCAGTTTCACATTTCTTTTGGGTGGAGAATAGATCACTGAAAAAAGTACTTTTAATTTACTGACCTTTACTATTATATTTTCTATATTATTCTAACTTCCCCTGTTTAGCAGTTCAGTATGGTCCAAACTGCTTTTAACATATAAAAGTAACCCCCAGTCTGTCATGACGAAACAATGTATAGCCTGAAATACCAAGTTCTTCATTATCTGTGTCTTTTACTAGCCAGGTTTCTGTTAGCCTGACTACATCTGGAGCTTGTTTCTCAATCATAACTTTTAAAGTATCCATCTTGTTTCTTAAACTTCTAGCATTGTCGTGTAAAATCCTAATTTTTTAAAAAAACATCAGGCCTGGGGTTTAGCTCCACATCCCCACCCAAAGTCAATAATATCAAGACGGTAATTGTACCCTGTTTTACCTGTAGATTGTTATATCCATAGGAATTTATAACTACTGTCTTGCCCTGCTGGTTCCACTGTCTCCATTTGTTAGTAAACTTGTTTCTTCTTTCAATGAATTTGTGTATATGTTGGGTTTCAGAACTAAGTACTGGCCAAAACGCTCCCAACTTACTTTTAGTCTCTACTTCAGTGGTTTTACTTGCAAGGCAAGGGAGCAGCAAAATTAAAAATTGCAAACTGTACATGTTTTGGCCCAGTAAATACGAAAGCTAAACAAACAAATGGTAATTCTCACCAATTAATTTTATAAGCAGGCGTTATCTTAACCCCCAATATTGCAACGATATTGTTTATTTCTTTTTTTTTTTTTTCTCTATGGCCACTCACACTCGCGCCCACACTAGTGCTAGGCGCGCAGCACATAGCTTTAAAGTGCTAGTCTCCCCTCCTCCTGGGCAGTCCCTTCCAGCAATCGGCTGTTCCAGTCCCTGTGGCCGAATCGAACTCTACGTTTAAACAGCACACAAGTCCAGTATGAATGCAGGAAGGCAGTTCAGCTCACCGTTACCCTGGATAGTATAAAGTGGGTGAATATAGCCACTGTAGATGTTGTAACCAGCACCTCAGGTGTGTTTTCTTCCCACCATACCCTTTTTAGTGGCTTATTTCTTGAACTGGCTACTTGGTGTATCCAGCCTTTCTTGTAGGCCTGGGCACCTCTCTTCTCTCTCTCCCCGGTCACCTATAGCTGGGCTCTGCTCCCTTTGTCTCCAGGGTGAGAACTGAGGATGAAGCAGGGCTACTCATGCCTTTATAGAGTAGGTGACGTCGTCACATGACATTGGTGTGGGCGGCCCCAGTTGCACTGCTGAAAATCATCCATGGTGAGTTCCCCTTCGCCAACTGTGAAGTTCCTACAGTGTGACCTGATGACTGAGATCCTCTCGAAGATCTACTGTTACGGTAAGTTTCTTATGTGGTAGGTGAGTAATTCGGTTGGTATTTTTTGTTAATTTTTTTTGCTTTTTATAGTGTTTAATACTTTCAAATTGGTGACTAGAATGTTTTTTCATTTTGTTTTGTTTCACACCCAGGCAGGAAACCTAACTGTGGGGTTCTGCATGCTGCTGTTGATGCTGTTCTAGCCTGTTATCCATTCATCAGTGTTCGGCCACCTGGCACAAAGGATTTACACTTTCATGTATACAGTTCTTTAATAAATTATCTCCCCCCCCCAAAAAAAAAAGTAAAAGCAAGCCATACAGACATACACTAGCTTTTCAATGTATGTACACCCCCCACCACACACACACACACTTTATAAAAAGCAGCATATTTTTACATTAAAGAAACTTATTTTCAGTGCAAGTTTTCTGTCTGCAGACTGCTACTGTGGGAAGATTTTGTGTTGATTTGCAGATCAAGGCTGCTCAAGGTCCCCTCCAGTCTCCTAATTGCTAAGGCCTTTTGCAGTGTTGTTGCCTGCTGAGTTTGATTATTTAGCATATTTGCAGTAGGTAGATATAAAAAAATTGGTAGTTTCTGATTAGCTGTAAGACTGGATGGCTGTAGATATGCAATCTAGTGCTGCGCCTTCACAGTCGGGCTGACTCCGTGCTGTGAACTAGAACCAGAAGTCATGCTTTCTGACTTTCATGTCGGGCTGGCAGTATAGCATAGAGGTTAGAGTAACAAGCTGTAAAGGAGTTTGGCACATCCACTAGACGTAGGTTTGATTCCCACAACCTCTACTTGCATACTGTGTTAGAGCCGGCCCGGTGGTGCTGAGGGTTGAGGCACTGGATGCCACACCTTGCGCCACACTGGCGACCCGGGTTCGGGAGCTGACTCTGGCCATTAGAGGCTGGCAGGGGAGGGGAAGGATTGAGCGTCCGAAGGACAGCTCTCCTTTCCTGGGAGAGAGGGGGGGTACATAGGCCTCACCATCTGGCGACCCCCAGGTGGTGACTGGGGGTCCAATCGGCAGTCCAGTCCTGGTAAGTGAGGATTGGCCATTGCGGCGCTTCTGTGGGCATGAACGGGAGTGTTCGTGCGCTGTGCTGGAGTGCATTGCACTGCCAGGCCAATGGGGGGGAAGTAATTAGAAATACCCCTTTCCTATTGGTAGGCGAAGGCAGATCTAGTGGCTCTGGTACCACGTCTAATTCCAGGCTTACCAGCCCTCCTGGTTCTCCTCTCGCTCGTCCCCACCAGACACTACAGAAAGAGTGCCAGGTGGAGTGGTGGTCCTTGCTCCTGGGGGGCTTCGATCCAGGGAAGGGGGGCATGGGAGACATGACCAAGAGGAGGCACAGACCAAAAGATACTGGAGGCTTCAGGAGGACAGGAGAAGCTGGTATCACCGAACGACCACGCTGGAGAGAGTCCACTGGGGTAGGGTGCAAGAAATACAGTTGAAAAAAATATTTGCATACTGTGTGACCATCTTGGAGGTGCTGCCTTTCCACAGCAAGGGGGGGTTAGGAACCTCCAGATCAGGGACTTCAATGCTTGGCTGGAGAACTGGCGCAGAGAGAAGGATTTTGGCTTCTTTTGGGAACTGGGGACCCACCTGTATAAGTGACGGCCTACATCCGTCCGGGGGGGCAGTTGTCCTCAGTAAACAGTTTAAATGCTTCATTGGCTAGCATTTAAACTAGCTTGGGGGGGGGCAAAGGAAGCGGCCCACCCCCACGGGGATAGTGCTGTCAGCATGGAGGACCATAAAGTTATGATAGTGCCAGAGGTAACTAAACTCATAAAGGGGTGAATAGCAGAGGACAGGATAAATGGGGTTATAAACAAGATAGACAAATGCAGGAGGCAAAAAGGCAAAGGTAGGATGATAAAAGAAGAAATGGCAAAACATGGAAGGCCATGTATACTAATGCCCGCAGCCTAGGAAATAAAGTCCCAGTTGCCTTGATGATGGAGGCTGACCTGGACATTGCAGCTATTACCAAGACGTGATATGCTGGAAGCCATGACTAGAATTTAGCAATACCAGGTTATACTCTGTTTAGGAGAGACAGGGAGGGTAAAAAAGGAGGGGGGTTGGCTCTTTACGTCAGGGAGGGTATTAGAGTGACTGAGATACAGGGAATGTGGGGGGGGCGGAGGTACTGTGGGTCACCCTTGAGACGAGCAATGGCATAGCTTTTGGCATGGATGTCCGCGTGGCTCAATTGGTATCATATCCGCCTCTGGACCAGTAGGTCGTGGGTTCTCGTCCCACACCGGGATTGGACTTGCACCTAAAACGCTGGCATCACAGTGCAGTATTAGGAGGGTGCTGTACTTCTGGGGTGTGCCGTCCTTCGAATGAGATGTTAAACTGAGGTCCCTTCTACCCATCCTGGTGTTGTCCTGGTGGGTGTCCAGGTGGAAGTAAAAGAACCCAGGGCACTTTTCGCAAAGAGTAGGGGACATGCCCGGAGTCCTGGCCAACATTCCCCTTCCCATAAACTGGTTCATGCAATTGTCCAGTCTGTGTGTGGGTGCTGATGTGTGATATGGCCGCCACTACACATTCAGTCACTTCACTACCAGTCCAGCATTGCTTGTAAAGCACTTTGGGATACACTGTATATGAAACACGCTATACAGATGCTGATTCTTCTTCACAGGCGTGATATACAGATCTGCAGCTCAGGGGGAGGAGGTATACAGGGTTCCAGTGGAATCCATCCACACAATGGCAGCTAAAGGGGAGGTGCTGCTAGTAGGCAATTTCAGTCTGGCAGATGTGGATTGAAGCATCCCAGCTGCTGCCTCAGCCGGGAGCAGGGACATCCTGTACTCTGTGCAAGGGGCAGGACTCTGGCAGCTAGTGCTAGAGCCCACCCGGAAGGGTGCAGTTTTGGACCTGGTACTCACCAACAGGGACAGAATTTGAGGCGGGTGAACGCCTAGGGTCTAGTGATTATTGCATGGTGTGGTTCAGTATGAGTGCCGTGGCAGAGTCAAGACACACAAAGGCGAGGGTCCTCAGTTTCAGGAGGGTGGACTTTACTAAGATGTGGTTATGTCTCAAGAATGCCCTAGCAGGGAGGGAGGAATTGGGATGGGGGGGTTGAAGAGCAGTGGGCCCATCTGAAAGGACCCATAGTGGAGGTGACAAACGTTTGCATTAGGCAAGAAAACAAGGGAAAGAGAAAACCACAATGGTTCTCAAAAGAAGTGTCCGGGAAGGTAAGGACGAAAAAGATGGCTTTCAAGAAATACAAGGAAACACAGGTGGAGGAGGAGGAGGAGGACAGAGTTGTGTACTTGGGTAAACAGAAGGAGGCAGGGAAGGCAGTCTGGAGCACAAAGGCGCAAACGAAGGAAAAAATGGCACAGGAGGTGAAGTGGATATGTGTATAGTGCTCGGTTCCAGGAACCGTTAGTGGTTGTTTAATTTTAAAACCTCTGGTTCCCAGGTGTTAATAAAAGTATTGCAATTGCTTTTTACTGTCTTACTCAAAGTCAGAGGTCCATTTAGACAAGCCTAAATAATGCACAGGACCCACTGGGTTTAAATATTGTGAGCCTTGTGGGCAGATTATAGCAAAAGCAGACAGACATTCCCTTTGTATTTCATGATTGGGTATCAGCCATATTTTTGCTAATTGTGAGATTTTCAAGGCTTTTTGTTCTAAAACTTTATGAAAAAGGGCTAAAAAGTTAGAGGAGACTGCTTCTGCTACTGATAGTGCATCTACCTCTATTCCTAAAAGGGATGAAGGCAGAGCTAAGGACATTGACAAGAGTTCAGAGAAATCTGAGCAAGGTAAGTCAAAAAGGGCTATGGAGACAGTTGCTGAGTCTGTCCAACTAAAGAAAAAATGCAAAGAAAAGCATGCCACTGCGCCTTTGGCCGAGAAGGCTAAGGAGCTCCCAGCAGACAAACATAATATGCCCTCTGCTGAGGACATTGCTATGGCCTTACAGGTCTTACAAGCCCTGCAGGCTGCAGTCCCAGTTCCTACACCAGCTGCACTGGTTCCTGCCTCTCAGGAACCTCAAGTTATTTATGGTGAGGAGGATGAAGAGGATTTTGAGGTTTCCCCAGAGCAGGAGTTTGGATTTCCTCCTAGGGGTCCAGAAGAGTACTCCTTTCACTATGCTTTTGTAAAAAGCATGGTAGAGACCCTTAATCTTCCTCTTCAGGAAACTGAAGAGGATGAGGAGGAAGCAGAGTTCCTCGATATGATGGGTCTAACTCGTACAAAACACCTTCTGCTTCCAATGCATAAGTCCCTAAAAAAGGCAGCATTGCAGATATTCCAAACCCCAACTTCTATCCCTGCGGTAGATAAAAAAAAGTTGACAAAAAGTATCAGCTAGACAGATCCACAGCTGATTTTTTGTTTAATCACCCAGACAGGGTGGTTCAGGCTGCTGCCTATGACAAAGCCAGGATACCCCTGGCTACCCATCCTCCAGATAAAGATTCATGAAAAATGAATGCCATTGGAAAGAAGGGCTACATGGCTGACTCTTTAATGGTCAGTCAAACCAACTACATGGCATATGGAGGGCAATCTCAGAAGGCACTCTGGAATACAGTCTTGGCACTGGCTGACAAGGTGCCAGGTGAAGTGGCAGTGGACCTGCAAGACACAGCAAGGGCTGCACTTGATGCCGCTAAATACCAGTTCCATATGGCAGTGGATGCAGTGACACTGCAGCCAGGCTAATATCATTAGCTGTCTCCCTTAGGAGATTTGCATGGCTCAGAGCCACCAACCTCACCGCAGATACCCAGCCATAGCAATGGATTTCCCTATTGAAAATAATTCATTGTTTGGTGATAAAACTGAGGCCTATATGAAAAAGGTAGAGGAATGCAAATCTACCTATTGAAGTAACTCGAAGGACAGACCCTCTACTACTTACAGACCCCAGACTAGGGGAGGCAGGGGTAGGGGATTTTATCCCAGACCTTTTTTCCTGGCACGGGCCTCTCAGCTGCAACATCAGCCTAGAGGCTATTTCAGAGGAAGGGGCAGGAGAACTATGAGAAGAGCTTCTCCCTCTCCTCAGGTTCAGGCACAGCCCACACAGAACCCCTGACGGGCTGGTACAGGTCGCATCCCCTATTGTAGAACCACCAGTGGGTGACAGACTGGCTCACTACCTCCAGGCATGGCATACCATCACCACAGACAAGTGGGCCCTGGAGGTAGTGAGCCAGGGTCTGGCACTCCACTTCAGATCATTTCCCAAGCTGAGAACAAGAACTTTTGCACCAGTTACATGTGCAGACAGAATCTTACTGGAAACAGAGGTAAAACGTCTTCTGTCAATCACAGCAGTGAAGCAAGTGCCCCTAAACCAAAGGGGCAAAGGCTTTTACTCCAGATACTTCCTCACAAGGAAGAAAAATGGGGATTGGCGACCTATTCTGGATCGAAGAATGCTAAACAGACGCATTTTGAAGCCAAAATTCAAAACGGTCACTCTTGCAATAATCATCCCCACATTAGAAAAGGAGACTGGCTAGCCTTCCTAGATATTAGGGATGCTTACTTTCACATCCCTATCAGACCGTCTCACAGAAAGTACTTGAGGTTCACTGCCAGTTCGCAGCACTTCCATTTGGCCTAACTTCTGCACCAAGGGCCTTCACAAAGTGCCTGGCCGTAGTGGTAAGAGTTTTTGAGAAAACAGGAGTTAACAGTCTTTCCCTACCTGGACGACTGGTTAGTAGTGGGTCAATCTCTGCAGCATGCAGAGCACTCCCTAGCACTAGCAAAATCTACTCTAGAATCCCTGGGATTTCTAATAAACGAGCAGAAGTCTCAGCAAATCCCAGTCCAAGTACTGGAGTTAATTGGAGCAGAACTGGATACCAGCCTAGGCAGAGCCTTTCTGCCACAGGACAGGGTAAACAACATTCTGCAGGCTGCAAACTCGTTTGCGCCAGGAAAACCCAAACCAGCCAGAGAATTCCTCAGGCTGCTGGGTCACATGGCAGCTGCCACCACAGTGGTGCTAGGTTCCAGATTTCAAATGAGAGGCATCCAGTTTCACCTAAGACAGTACTGGTCACAAAGGACAGACTCGCTGTCCAAACTGGTTCCAGTCACCCACAGCCTTTTACAGGCACTGCAGTGGTGGCTGGATGAGCACAACCTTCAGGTAGGTGTACCTTTCATAAAGGAACAGCCTTCCTTAAGTCTCACAACAGATGCCTCACTTTTAGGTTGGGGAGCACACATGTTGGACCACACAGCAAGTGGCACATGGTCTCCCCAAGAGTCCCTGTTGCACATAAATCTGCTGGAGCTCAGGGCAGTTTACTTAGCTCTACAGGCATTCTCACCACATCTTGAAAACAAGGTTGTGCAGGTCAGAACAGACAACACCACATCTATGTACTACATCAACAAACTGGGAGGAACCAGGTCAGCCCCACTGTGCACAGAAGCAGTGAGGCTATGGTCCTTGGCATACTACATGAAAGTATCCTTATCAGCCATACACCTTCCAGGGAAGGACAATGTACTTGCAGATTCCCTCAGCAGGATAAGTCAGGACCACCACGAGTGGTGCCTGAATCCCCAGATACTCAATACAATCTTCAGGAGGTGGGGCACTCCAGAGGTGGATCTTTTTGCCTCTGTAGAAAATCACCAGTTACCAATGTACTGTTGCAGGCCCCCTCTCAGGGGCACACTTCCCCTAGATGCGATGGCCCTGGACTGGACAGGAAGTTTCTGTATGCCTTCCCTCCTTTTCCAATGATATTCAGGACCGTGCTGAAATTGAGGTCCCAACCAGCAACATTGATATTGGTGACACCAGATTGGGCGAGACAGCACTGGTACTCACTTCTGCTGACTCAGTCAGTAGTTTCCCCAATTCACTTGTCCAGGAGGCACAACCTACTGACCTCCTCTCAGTGCGGGATCCTGTACTCCAACCTCAGATCACTGAGGCTCAAGGCCTGGCTCTTGAGGACTTAGAATTTGCTAACCTTAAACTGTCAGAACAGGTGCTGAGAAGTGCTTAGGGGTTCCAGAAAACCTTCCACTAAGAAAACATATTCTTCTAAGTGGAAGAGGATCTCCATTTGGTGTGCAGGTATGGGTACTGACACCTCCAGGGCTGACTTGGCTATTCTCCTGGATTACCTGACACACCTATATTCCTTAGGCCTGAAGCCTTCAACCCTCAAGGTTCACTTGGCTTCAGTCTCAGCTTACCTTTCAGCTTGTAAAGAGAGATCCATGGCCTCTCATACAGTCTTCGGGAAATACTTTAAAGGCCTCAACCTTCTGCACCCTCTCATGAGGGAACCGGTTCTGACTTGGATTTTGAATATCTGCATTGCCAAGCTCATGGATGCAGCATTCGAGCCCATGGCAACTGCAGATTTGAAGTATATCACTTGGAAAACTGTTTCTGGTTGCTATTACTTCAGCCAGAAGGATCCGTGAATTAGAAGCCTTGTGCACAGATGTGGACTACACCTCTTTTCACATGGATAAAGTGGTCCTCAGGACCAATAGAAAATTCCTTCCAAAAGTGGTATCTGATTTCCACTTAAATCAGTCCATCACTCTACCTGTCTTTTTACAGAGAACTCCAGTTCTCCAGAAAGGAGACTTCACTCCCTTGATGTTAAAATGGCACTTAGCCACTATATTGACAGAACCAGGTCTTGCAGGTCAAGTCAAACACAGCTCTTTCTTACCTGTGGTGAAGTAGGTAAGGGAAGAGCTGCCACAAAATGTACCGTTGCTTGCTGGATAGTGGCATGTATACAGTTTTTTTTTTTATAGTGAAGTGGGTAAACAGGCGCCCCTGGGCCTGAGGGGCACATTCCACCAGTGGCACCGCACAGCTGCTTCAGTGGCAGCTTCAAGAGAAATTCCACTATTGGAAATCTGCAAAGCAGGTACATGGAAAACAGTACACACCTTTACAAAGCATTATAGCCTGGATATACAATCCAGAAGTGATGCCAGGTTTGGTACACCAGTGCTGCAGAACCTGTTTTCAAAATAGGTTCTCTGCCCAACCTCCAAAGTGCTGCTTGGTAGTCTGCATCAGTTCAATCTTAATGAGTGGTTCCTGGGGTTAGAAGAAAAAAATACTCACCATAATGCTCTTGTTTCTTCAAAGGGATCACTCATTATGATTAAAGCACCCACCCTGCCTCCCCTACTAGAACCTACAAAGGTTGATCTTCCTGGACTAAGTCTCCATCACTCATTCACACTAGTGGGATAGCGCCAGAGGTGCTAGGACCAAGCGGGAGCCTAAAGTTTTCAGAAGGGTCGGCGCCGAGACAGGACCACGCATGCGCGGCCCCGCGAGACTAGCTCGCGCCTGTGTAGGCTCTCTTGGCGTTGACCCTCCAACCACCTCGGTTCCTTTTCTCCCGCCCCATCGAGCACTTGATGTCGACGTCGCTCGTCTGCCGGAGTCGAAGTTTTCGTCTATACGACAACAGCTCTTAATGTTTTAATATTTTAAAGTAGTAATTTATTTATTTTACGAAGAAGAAGATTATTATGAAAAAAAAGAAATTTTTTCCTGCCATCAACGGAGTCGTCCTTAGGCGGTAGTGGTGACGGTAGGAGGACTTTGTTTGAAAGTTTTTATGGCAGAGGGGCTGTGTCCGGTCCGCCGCCTTAATTAAGGGGGTCTGACTCACGGACAGTCCTGTGCTCGGGGACAGTCCTCAAGCACAAATCTAACGGTTCTGGTGATCCAGCTCCGCTTGACCTAGAGCTCCTCTTCCTCGTTGGGGGAAGAAGAATCGGTGGTGCTCTAGGTTGCCCTTTGGTATGTCTGCATGAGGAATGTTCGTTGGGAGGGGCGATGGGCCCAAACCGACTTTGGTGGGTTCCTCTTGGCCCCGCTCCTAACGGCTGCTTTCTTGACTCTGCGCTCCAGCTCTGTCCTCGCTGGAGCTCCGGTGGGCAGTTTCACCTCTGGGTCGCTTCTATGGAGCAGGGGGTTTGACTTTCCAGTTTTCCTGGCTTTGTTCCTGATTTCGGGACCTCTGGGCCTCGGAGCTGTTGGACCAGAGCCGGGTTGATTGGCTCACGTATGGCGAGGTGCCCTATGGGTGCCTTTGCCATCGTGTTGACCCCTCGTGCCTACCGCCTCTCCCTTTTCCATGCAGGGGCCGGCACGGGCACCACCTTTTTCCTTCTCCCCTTCTCAGGATTTCCATTGGCATTTTCCTTCGGCGCTGTGGCTTGGTGCCTTGGTTGGCGCCGTGCCTCGGAGCTGTAGCTGGGCAGTCCTTGGCGCCGTGGCTCGGTGCCTTGGTCGGCACCAAGCCTCGGGGCCTTGATCAGGCGCCGTGGGCCGGCTCAGTCACTCTGTGCGCCGCCGTGGGTGCTCTCTTTGCTGCCGCTGGTTGTCGGCGCCGTCAGTGGTGCCGTGCTCCCGCGGGCGGCGCCGGGCACTGGTGGGTGTCATGGGTGCCAGGGATGACAGGGGTGGCACTGGGAGCACCCGTGGGTACCGCGGGTGACGCTGTGGGCACCCGTGGGTTCCATGGATGCTTCAGGTGCCATGAGTGCCACTGGTGCCTTGGGTACCAGGGGTGACACCCATGGGTGCCACGGGTGGCACTGCAGGTGTCCATGGATGCCACTGGTGCCATGGGTGCCACTGGTGCCTTTGGGTGCCATTCTTGCCATTGGTGCCATGGGCGTTGGAGGTGCCCTCGTGTGCCATTGCTACACGGGTGCCGGGAGTACCTGCGGATACGGCCGTGGCTGCCCCTGGGTTTCGCCCAGGTTGGCATAGGCACTGCTTGGTGCCCTCCTGTGCCATGAGTGGTGCTGATGCCACACGGGTGCCAGTGGGTGCTGTATGGCAGAATTAGTGACACATTTTTCCTTTCGGACTCCTTTCCACAGAACTTGTAGCGGGATGTTGACCGCAGAATGAACTCCTGTTCTGCGGATTATTTTTTCCACACATTTTAGTGAATGGTGGTCTATGTGGGATCTTGTCATCCAGCGGTTTTCTGCTGTGGAACTCTGCTGTACCGTTCTGCCAGTGGAATCTCATTCTGCTTAGCACTTTCTCTGCTCCCTACATGGTACCAAGCTCCTCGACATCTTTCCTGATGGCGGAGTCTCTAGTGGCTCTGACCTAGACCTCTCTTGGAGGTCCTTCTGGGGTAGAAGTGCATCTAGATGGGTCTTTCCCTGTCCTTCTGGTCTGTAACACAGCAGACGGCTCATTTTATATATTGGAGGGCACGTCCTCTCTATCATCAGAGTCCGTGATGGAAAATCCTTTCAGTAGTTCCTCAGTAATGGGGTCCACTATAGTATTTCACACTGCATCTGTGGACCATACTCTTCTGCATCTAGACTTTTTCAATCGTCAAGACAGTTACACTCTGTGTAACATTTTAATTTAATGGTCGGGAGTCGCTCTGACTCTTCCACCCCTTTGATAAGGGTATATAGCCCCCTTGTGATATTGCCTCTTCGGTGGCTTCTTCGGCACAGGTGGTTAACTTCTCTCCAGCTGTGATTGTTAGTCCGGTCATGATTTCAGTATGGACACTCAGGCTCTTTCCGCACTCAGATGGAAAACATCTTTGTCTTTTTGTATCAAGACAATCCTCAAAATAGCAGCCTGAAGACCTTGTTGGCTCGGACTAAAAAAAATATATATATCAATATAGTTTTTATCACAGCACAGGGCTCCTCCAAATTACCTGCTCTCCCCTTTTTTGATCTGGTCAGATTCCTCCTCAGCCCCTGAGGCGCTCTTCTCCGGGATATGGTAAAGAGTACCTGATTTCTTCTTTTCTTACGGGGAGTCCGATCTGGCGACGATATGGGTCATCTCTTTCTCTGAGAGATTTCTCTCATTCAGAGACATTTCCTAGACCTAGGCGACTACCCAGTCTGTTATTCCTTTTCTTTTTATCAGGCTTTCTTCCCTTGAACAGAGCCTTACAGCAGCAGAAGCAACTCTTCACCGAGTCGGAACTCAGGTTCTTGCTTGCTTAATTTAACAGGCAATTTTCTCCTTCTTGACGGATGGTCAAGTAGGTCCCTTTTTCTGAGGAAGCTTCTCAAATATTCACACCTTCAGTTCCTGCACTCTGGTCCATGCCAGTCGCTCACGAAGCTATCCTCTTCAAGTGCGAGAAGGAGTGGTGATGTTTCTTTTTCAGCAAACAAAAGAATCCTTTCCTACTCCTTTCAGGAAAGCCAGAGTGGGTAGTGCCTCACCGCATCGAGTCACTGCCTCTTTCAGTCACTTCTACAAATGGGTTATTCCTAACTTGGTTCTGCTGTGTCCCTGCTCGACGCACATCTGCCTCTATTGGCCTTAGAAATCCAGCCCCTGTTTTTTTTCTGTCGGAATGTGTTTTTCTGCAGTGGACACGTCCACCTGTACATCTTTTTCCTTTCTTCCTTGAGTTCAGAGACTGCTGCTACAGTTGTACGCACAGGGGCAGGATTATTTCTCTTGGAATATGCAGTGGGTAGGATCTGGTTTTACTAGACCACCATGAGAGGCTTCTAAGTCATGCTTGGCCTTCCATCAGGAAGATTCTGTTACTAAGTGGAGACCATTCTCCTTGATGAGCTAACCCCACCTGGACCCCCTTGCTCACCAAGTAAGGGGTTCAAGTGCTTCTGGACCTGTTGTTTACAGGTCAACCATTCTGGATAGTGAGGGTTTCCATCTGCACTTTCCGGTCTACCCTGAACCAGTAGACTTTACCTCCGACTCTTTCAGTTCCTGAGGTCCCTTTACATTATATTAGTACATGTCTTTGACACTATTAATTTTGGTCCTAGATCAAATTGTGAGGCCAGGTTCTTGCCGCTCTCCTAGAGTGGTTGCGGCTGCCTGGCAGACTTTCATTTTGTGCCCATTGCAGTCGTCGGCAAAGTGACGAGTTACAACTTGAGCGCTTATTTTGTAGGCACTATGTTCTAGTTGCTGTTACAAGACAGCTCTTTTTATTAACAGGACAGTCCTTGGCTGTCCTTTCTGAGTGCACCCTATCTCCTACCATCCTACTCAGGGTTGTTGATTTTAGCTTGGTACTCTCCCACTAGTGTGAATGAGTGATGGAGACTTAGTCAAGGAAGATATGGAAATTACGTACTTACCATAATTATTGATCTTCTTGGACAGTCTCCATCACTCGTTCACACGCCCACCCACCATCCCCTGGGTTCACTCATTTTCTTTCCTGGTCTTCACGGTCCTATGATTTAGACTGTGAGGATATTACTCTTTGGCCTTTCTTGCAAAGGCCATCTGGGCCCTCTCAGGCCCAGAAACTCAGGATGAGTTATTCTCATTAGTTACACTGCACCTCCTCGGTCGAAAAGGTACTGAGGCGGTTGGAGGGTCGATGCCAAGATAGCCTACACAGGCGCAAGCTAGTCTCGCGGTGCCGTGCATGCATGGTCCTCTCTCAGCGCCAACCCTTCTGAAAACTTTAGGCTCCTGCTTGCTCCTAGCGCCTCTGGAGCTATCCCACTAGTGTGAATGAGTGATGGAGACTGTCCAAGAAGATCAATAATTACGATAAGTACGTAATTTCCATTTCTGCATCCCTGCATTAGGGATTTTTTTTCTATATAGGTTAAATTAGAGACTTGCTTTTGTTTAACCAGTTGGTTTCCTTGTGGTCTCAAGTTTTTTAGGTTTTCTTAAGGATGCTTTTGACCTGAGAGGACAAACATTATTTTATGAAGATTTTAGTTTTTAACTATTGGGTCTTGTACCTAGTTAGGGTACATAAGAATCTGAAGCACTCTAAGTGCAGCAGTTGCTAGGGCAACAGTTTGAAATTGGCATGAGCCAATTGAGAGTTCCATCATTTGCATATAATTCCATCTCTCCGGGCAGATCAACACAGGAGGCTGACTGCATCAGTTTAATCATAATGAGTGATCCCTTTGAAGAAACAAAGATTACTATGGTGAGTAATTTTTTCCTAGAACCCATTTGTTATTGATTCACAATGACAATATGGAGCTTTACAGAAGTAAGAAATTGTATTATACTTCCTGTAATTTCATTCTCTTCTTCAAGGAGATCTTTCATCAGATCACACCTATGGAATTTATAGCCACCGGGCTGTAGGACCACATGGAAGCTTTTTTGCCAGCAGTCCACTAGGGGCCACCCAAGATAATGTCTGACTTCTTCCCTCCCATATAAGCATGGGTAGTTCCATCCTTCCTCATTTCTTTTCCCTCCTTCGACCACACATGTCGGACCTTCGTGAAAATGTTGCCATTAAGCAGCTAGGCTTTTATTTTACTAATTTAGTTTTTTAGTACTTCCTTTTGGTGCCTTTCTCTTTTGCCGACAGTCCTGTTGTTGTTTTTTTTTTTTAAATCTATTTATGCACCTTACTCCTCCCCCACCCCTTCCCAGCCCCCGGCGACCTGGGACTTACCTGCCACTGTCTTATTTCTGCAGTGGGTGCCCGGTCACCGGTAGGAACCTTCAAGAGGCCGGCCATCATCCCGCCTGGGGAGGTATTTTTCTTTTTATTCCCCTACGCCCAGGGCCCCAGTTGCAGAGGCGCATGCGCATGGAGGCACGCATACGCCCTGCTACCCCAGTAACAGCCCCTTCCTCCTTCTCGGCCTGCTCTGCCCCTAGTCTCCACCACAAGACAGCCAAGAGCCGAGGAAAACCCACATCCCTCCCCGGAGAGGAGAGTTGCCTCTCGGCAGCTTGATCCAGCTCTGCGCCCTCCCCCCGGCAGCCCGCACTTGCTTCCAAACACGGGTCACCATCGTGGTGCAAGGTGAGGCGTCCAGCGCCTCAGCCCTCTGTGCCACCAGGCCAGCAAAGTCCTATTGTTTTGTAACGCCGAGGGCGATAGTTTCACGTCCCATCTCCTGACCCTCCTGTATTTGTCCTTTTCTCACTGGGCAACCTGGTAGGCAACAGACTTGCTTTTTCCATCAGTGGGCAATGCTGGTCTGCTTTTCCTGGTATCAGGACTGTGGCAGTCGAAAGGACCGCCGCTCTTTTCTTCTGAGGCTTGGTGCCCATTTATACAGTCTCTTTCCTAGTCATCTACCTTGGCACTGTCGTTCCTGTACACCTCAGCTGCCTCAGGGAACCCACGGCCAGGGTTTGATCTCCTTGCCACCGGGTCTTTTCAACCTGTATGCTACTGCATATCTCCGGATCTTCATCCCAGACAGTAAAGGTTGGGGTCTTGGCTTCTACCGTACTGCACCTATACAGCTGGTACAACTTTGCTGGTGTTGGGCCATCCTATCACGAATTCTCTACCCCCCCACCACCACACCCACCCTGATCGTTGTACAGACACCAAGGTCAAACCTGGCTTCTGTGTTACTGTGCCTATATGGACAATACATTGCTAGTCATCGCTGGGGTACTTCCCGCCGTTGACTTCAGCCCTCTGACCATTGTCAACTCCTACAGTCAAGGCCTACCTCTGACGCCACCAGACCCTCTTAGGATGGTACATCACCATGTTTGTCAGGGCTTCCTATCCCCTGACGTTGATAGGTGCGATCACAACCACTTTCATACAGTGACATCTATGCCTAGTACTTTGTCTTCTGTACCCATATTGACAGTACACTGCTCGTCATTGTGGCAAGATAAGGCCCTACCATATTGTTTAGGTCATGTTTTTATATTTTTATGTGAGAAATGCATCAGAGAATGCCATAGTGGCCCAATGTAAGTGCAAGGGATCATGGTACAAAGACATAGTCCCTAGAATGCGATTTTCTTGTTTCTCTCATATTCAGAACTGCATATTTTTGCTTTGTAATAAATACTGAAAACTGATTGGTTGGGTAGCCATAGAAACAGAATGCTAGCCAGTCGCAGGGCCAGCTACTATCCACTGGATCTGCCCTTTAGAAACCCCTTAAAACAAGAATGCAGAGGGGGATCTGAGCCTTTTGCTTTTTAGCTTAAGCCTTTTAGCCTTTAGACTTTTAGCCTTTAGACTTTTAGCTTAAGCCTTTTAGCCTTTAGACTTTTAGCTTAAGCCTTTTAGCATTTGGGACCCTGCATGTCTGCTTGGAGAGCAGAGACAATTTCTCCTGGACCACCAGAACTAAGACTTCAGCTGCCGCTTCCAAGGACACTTTGCACTTCAAAATTTAGCAACTAGGTAGAATTTTAATCTGAGTTTTAAAGTGTAGCTTTTTATGTATATGTCCTGTAACCAACGTCTAAAATTTCTTTATTTACTATTTTTATTAATTTAATTAGTAAAGCCTTTGGCTTATTTTAAAATAATTCTGCCTATGTCATTTGTGTGTGTGTTGCCTTGGGAAAAGTTGTTCAAACTATACCATGCCTGTGTGACTGTTTTTTAAGGCCAAACACTACCAAAGTGAAGTACCACTAGGGGCTTCGTGACAAGAGGAGAGGAAATACGAAGGGTCTCAGGAGGAGCCTGTGGGGGTTTGAACTGAGCTCTGCATTTCTGGGGAAAGACGCATAATAGTGTGTATAGGGACCACCCCCCGAAGCCTATACATGCCTATATTTTTTCTGGTTCATGGAGCAGTGGCTGACATGGTTCTATCCCAGGAACAGACTCTAGTCTGTATTTGTATCCCCTCACATGAAGAGAGGGTGCCGTGGGATTCTCTGGTGCACGTTCAGTTGTAAAACCGTGAGCATGCTAAATGGACAGAAAAAGGGTATCCCTAAACTCTTCCATCACAAGAGGGATTTTTGTGCTGTGACACAGGGAATCCCGACCTACGAGAGTGGGCTGTGTGACAGTCATCACCGGGGTTCTCCCTTCATCGACTTCGGCCTTCTGACTGTCGTCAACCTCTGTGGTCAAGACCTTCTAATGCACTACTAGACTTTCCTAGTGTGGTACATCGCTGTATTGTTGGGGCTTTTTACCCCCAGCATTGGCAAACATGATCACAGCCACTTCTACACAGTGGCATTGATGCTTGGGGCAGTGCTTTGATTTTTCGACCTACTTGATTATTCTCAGTGGTGAGGAATTCATTCACTGCCCCCCCAATCACAATTGATAGGTTACCGTGCTGAGTGAGTTTGCATCCTACTCCTCGGTGATGCAGCACGCGATCATGTCCACTTCATTATAATGGCATAGACATCTTAACCTACTTGTATTATGCCTCCTCTTTCTTCGTCGATGGGTCTTACTTCTCTGTTCCCATCGACACTTTCTAACCCATAGGGGTAGCAGGTTCCCCTTCCATCACTGACAGAGTTGAGGCCGATGATGGATCCCTGCTCCATCGTCAACAGAGGCAATGTTAAGGGAGCACACCATCTTATCCTTACAATAGTGGAGGCAACTGCAGGGAATAAGGGCTTCAGAGCATGGACACCCATTCTGCCTTGGGCACCAGTTGTCTTTTCTCTCCCCATATCAGTGGGCCTTTTTCACCTGTTCTGAATGCACCAGTTCATATTTCCTGGTGTCTAGATGGCTCAGGCATCTTTCACTGGATAGGGCTGACATATGCCTTATAGCCGGGCACCTCCTTGTTGCCTCTTGCTGGCATAGTACAGGAGGGTGTTCTGCTAGGCCCTACTGGCAGCCACTTACACATCACAAAGGCTAGGGCCGTATATTGCCCAGCTTGGTGGCCATCCCACTGCAGGTGGACCATGCCTTTTTTGCTGTACACTGAACAGGTTCAGTCCCTTTCCCACTCAGTTGAGCTGGGTTACTCTGTCATTGTCAGACCACTGACATGCTGACCACAGTCTGTAGCAGTTTTTTATTGCTCTCTCTTTTTCAGGACATCTCTATCCGATATGAGAACCTCTGTTAGCATGGCTCCCAGAGAGCCCCAGGTCACCTGTCCGTCCAGAACAGTGGTGCACAGGCCTTCCATACTGGGATTCCTCTAATCCACCCAGGGAATAGCAGTTCCCAGACTTGCATCTCCGTGGACTACAGGAAACCCTGCAGAGCCATCCTTCCACTGCTGTAGGCTCTGTCCTAGGCAGGTATTCAGATTCTGTTTGAGAGCAGTCATAGGAACTGTACCCTTAGAACAAAGGAATCCAGGGCACCCTTGGCACTTTCCAATCTCCAGAGGGATAGGAGACCTGAGGCCCATCCAGGACTTCAGGCCAGTGTGGTCACCCTGTTAAGCTTGCTCTAGCTACTGCAAGCAGGGAACTAGGTCAGTGTCCTCGACTTGCAGGTCGCTTACCTTCATATCACACTTTGCAAACCTCACAGCAAGTATTTGAGGTTCCTGTTTCAAAGAGCGCATTACCAGTTTAGGGTTATAGCCCCTTGGCTTATCTCCTGCAGCACGGGTCTTTCCCACATGCTTAGCAGTGGTATCTGCAGCCCTTTGCAGGGGACTGTCTACTAAAAGGTCACGCCAAGAAGTACCTCATTCACGCCCTTCCATGCTCCAGACACCTGCGCAGTGCTCTAGGGTTTTCTGTCAGTGTGCCCAAGTCTGTCTTGCCCTTTGCAGACATCTGCAATATATAGGGGCAGTCTTGAACACAGTCCAAGGCTCAGCCTTCCTACCCCTGGACAGGTCCAAAACATCTGCTTACACAAATCCAGATGATCTACCACAATAGGGTGTCATAATCGGGACATTATGGAGGCTGCTTGGCTTGATGGCCATTGTCATAGTACCTCTTACAAGACTGCATATGAGAATCCCTCAGTGGACGTTAGAGTCCAGTGGAATCAGCGCATAGGAAACCTAGCATAGAAGGGTCTAGTAAGTTCTGTCCGCAAGGTGCTTCAGTGGCGGAGGGAACCCAGCTATTTGATGAACGGGTTCCTTTTCTAATCTCCTCCCCTCACCTACTTCTACCAACAGATGTCTCAGGGATACACTGAGGGGGTATATCTGGGATCCCATCTAGCACAAGGTACAAGGCTCACAGTGGAGAGTACCTTCCACATGAATAATACTACACATGAAAAGTTGTTCTGTGTGACCTATAGACCTTCCAGACCCATTTGTTGTTGGATCATCTGTTAATACAGAAGGCCCCCATTAGTGTGATGCATCCTATCAACAAGCAGGAGGGAACTTATTCCTAACCCCTGTGCAGGGAAGTAATGAGAGTCTTGGTATTGAGCTCTAGAACACTGTTTGCAACTATCAGTAGTCCATGTTCTTGGTGTCCACCAATCTTGGTAGACAGCTTAATTAAGCAGGTCAGAGTGCAGGATACACAAGTGGGAGCTGCTGACCTCTGTGACAGAAGCCTAGTTTGACACATGGGGTCATTCAGAGTTGGACTTTTTTGCATCCCCACACAACGCAAGATTGCTGATCCTCTGCTCACTCGTCCCAGAGCCTGGAGTCTTCTGGCAAGCCACATTATCTTTCTCAGGGAATGGATGGTTCCTCCACACCTTTCCTCTAATTCAGAGGGTGCTAAATCAAGTTCCAGGTGGAAGGGGCAACTCTGATACTCATTGAAATAGAAACATAGACTTTGACCTCAGATAAGGACCGCTTGGCCCACCTAGTCTGACCATTTCCCTACCAATTGGATAAGCTGCAGATCCTAGTTAACCAACAGCATACTTCTTCCTACCCCCACCAGACTTGCCTTATGTCTGTCCCATGCATTCTTGAATTCCTCCACTGTTTTTGACCCCATGACCTCCTCAGCAAGGCCGTTCCATGCGTCCACCCACCCTCTCTGTGAAAAAATACTTTGTCACATTGCCCCTGAGCCGTCCCCCCCCATCTTCAAATTGTGTCCCCTTGTTCTTGCACATACCTTTCTGAAAGATGCTACCGTCTTGGACTTTGAGTCCCTTGAGGTACTTGACAGTTTCTATCATGTCCCCCCCACTCCTTTCCTCAAGGGTATACATATTAAGCTCCTTTAGTCTCTCTTCGTATGGCTTCTGTTGCAGACCCTGCACCATTGTAGTTGCCCTCCTCTGGACTGCCTCCATCCTGTCTGTGTCCTTGCGGAGATGGGGTCTCCAGAACTGCACGCAGTACTCCAGATGGGGTGTCACTAGCTGTCTGTACAGAGGGATGACAACTTTCTGTTTTCTACTGGTGTTGCTTCTCCCTATATATCCCAGTATCTCCCCAGCCATGCTTACTGCCTGCTCACATTGCTTGCCCCATGGGGAGCTTGTCAGGTCTGCTTACCCTCATTACAGCAGTTGGCATTGGTATCATCAGTACCCCCTGCCCTTATGCCAGGGCCTACTGTTACAAGGACAGGGAACCCTTATCTATCCAGACCTCAAGTTCCTTCATCTTCTTGTATGGCTTCTGAAAACATAGCCATTGTCCGCTCCGGGGTTTCCTAAAAGGTGGCCAAACAACCTTCTACTAGGGCCACTTATTATATGAAGTGAAAGTGGTTTGTTTTTTTCCTTTTGTCAATCAGTCCTATTTACTTACAATTCAGTAAACTAGGTTCTGAAGTATCTGATGTCCTTGTCAGATACTGTACATGTTCACCATACTGTATTATTGTGCACTTAGCTACTGTTTCAGTTTTCCAAGTGCCTCTTGATGTTCGGACGGTTGCCTAGCTAGAGGTGGCCCTTGCATTTTGGGGAGCCATCCTGTACTTGAAGTGTCCTATTTGTAATTCAGTCCCAGTTTGCGACCTGAATTTTGTGTGGGAAACATGCACTTTGGCTCCTTTTGAGCAATCCGTAACTTGCAGTCTATGCTTTCTTTCTTGGAAAGCCTTGTTTTTAGTTTGCTGTCACTTCTTCTGAAAGGATTTCAGAGCTGCAGGCTCTAATATGTGAGCGTCCTTATTGTTTTTCCCACAAAGACAGAGTGTCTTTGGGTGCACACCCTAACTTTCTATTAAAGGTGGTGTCTGGGTTTACTTTAATTTACACCATCCACCTGAGTGTGTCATCTCCTGAGCAGGCTAATCCAAAGGAGGCATTGCTCCTGTTTCCATACAGTGCCTGTCCAACTGACTGGCCCACTGTATTATTTTCTGATACAGGAGGTACAGTAATGAACTTCCTGGGATTGTTCGTAGCCATTCAACAAGAGGCATGGCAACTTTGTTTATATCAAGCATGTATCTGCTGCAGAGATCTATGCAGCTGCCGTCTGGAATACTGTCTACTCCTTCACTAAACTTTACTGTCTGGGCATTGCCTCCTGGAAAAGAGCCAGCTTTGCCTTGGTTTTGCTCCAAGGCCTTCTTCTTCAGGCCTGTAAGCTCCAGCCTCCCAGACTGTTTATGGTCAGTACTGCTTGGTACTTTTTGTTCCATAGGTGTGCCTGATGAAAGAGATATCCTCGAAAATAGAATGGTTATGTTTTTACCATTGCAGTAGATGTCCAAGAGAATCTTTCTTCAGGCCATGCTGTCCCACTCTCCTTCCCCATAGGTTCTACCTCTTGGCCTCTGCCTCAAATGGGTAGCAGAGTCATAGGTTCCCGTTGGAGTTCTGACACCCTAGATAGAACATTTTCTTCTCCATGAAGTTATCTTTTATGTTTTGTACCCTATCCTTCCTGTACACTGTAATGTTTTTCTGCTGCCTTGATTGTCTACTTACTTTCAAACAACATGAAGTCTTGCTGTATTCAGACATAATGCAGTTAGCCCCAGCACTTGAACTGCCCCGGAGAGGAAAGAGTTAACTCCATGCAGAAGCATGAAACGTTGAGCTCGAGCTCTGTTTTCAAACTTCTGTCTGTGGTACTTACCAGTGCAACCGTCAGATTCTTTAGTCCGCCTAACAGTGAAGTCGCTCCAGAGGTTCCTCTGCTCGGTTCGGTAAAAGTAAAGCGTTCGGTTTAAAACTTATTTCGTTATTGTTTTTTTCGGATTTCCAGCCTCTGTCTATGGTACAGGTAGTGTGGTAGATAGGTAGCGACTGTATTTTATTTTAAATAACTTGTGGAAATTGTTGGTTTCTTCAGTTTCTTCGGTTTCATCCTGGTCGGTCCAGTTAGAAACTGAACTTGTGTGTCCTTCTAATTTTGAATTTATTATTTTAGAGTGGTGTTCCGGTACCGATCAGTTTCAAAAGAACCGGGCTTTTTCTCGGTTCTTTTCCAAACCCATAACACGGTTGTTATTACCTGTCTTGAATGCTTCTGTAGGGTAATTTTGGTAGGTTGGCCATGTCTGAGAAACCCAAAAAGAAAACCGGCCCACCGGGTTTCAACACTGTACTGAGTGTGGGGAGGCCTTTGCCAAGGCCGACCCCCACTTCATCTGCGTTTATTGTCTGGGGTTTGACCACCTCCAGTCAGACTGCCAAATTTGCAAAAACTTTCCTAAAACCACTCTAGAAAAAAGACTGAGTAGGTCAAAGGAAAGGGAGGCCGAGAAGTCCATAGACCCGGATGGCCAGCCGGTTGAGATTACAGCGAACCTGAGGTAGCCTACTAATCTAAGCGATACCTCCTCGGGCAAAGAGGAGAGCCAACTCTGAGGGGTCGGTTCCATCAAAAAAGAAACTAAAGTCCGCCGGTTCGGATCCAGTACCGCTTACTCCAACTGTGGACGAGATAGCCAAAGCGATTAGTATTGTCCATTCACTTCGTCCGGTTCTGTCTGAACCAGTGCCGCCGGTTAGGCGGTCGGTTCGGCCAGAACTGGCTCCTTTGGATTACGATCCAGATGCTTTCTATGAGGAGTGGGAGGGAGACGAAGACTATCCCGACGATAACTACGATGGTGGAGGTCTGGTTATGCCCATTGAACCGGACATCTCCCCAGACAGACCATCTGTCTTCCCTCCCAGGCTTTCTGAGTCCCCTTCTCACTTCTTGTTTTACAAGAAGGTGGCTGAAACCCTCCAGCTCCCTTTGGTTGAAGCTGCTGAGGAGGAAGAAGAGCCTGATTTTGTGGAGATGATGGACATCCCAGAGTCCAAAAGGTTGTCTGTTCCCCTTCACAAGTCCTTGGGGAAACAAACACACAAGATTCTACAGACTCCTAACTCTTTACCTCCTGTAGATAAAAGAATGGACAGGAGATGCATGTTAGGCTCAGCTGCGGAGTTCCTTTATTCACATAGCAGCTGTGTTGCGGTAGTGCAGGCTGCAGCCTGTGACAGGGCAAACATTCCTTTGGCTTCACACCCCCCAGACAAGGACTCCAGGAAAGTCGATGCCATGGCCAAGAAACTATACTTGGCATCCCCTTTGGGACTCAGGCAGGCAAATTATATGGCCTATACAGCCAGATACCAGAAGTCCAGGTGGGATACGGTTCTGGAACTGGCTAAAAAGGCCACCCCTCAGCTAGCCAAAGAGCTGGAGGAGGTGGCTGCAGATGGAATTGAGGCATCCAAAGTACAATTTCACGCTGCTTTCGGCTCCCAGTGATGTGGCATCCAGAGTCATAGCTACATCTGTGTGTCTCAGAAGGCTTGCTTGGCTCAGATGTACTAGCCTATCACAGGACACCCAGTCTAAGGCTATGGATTGTCCTGTAGTTGATAACTCTGTTTGGGGAGCAGACAGAGGCTTACATGAAGAAAATGGACGAATATAGAACCACTTGCAGGAGTACACAGGCCAAGGAAAGGCAAGCCACTCCTCAGAAGCAGCAGTCCAGGGGCAGGCCTTTTCACAGGCCTTTTTACCGAGCCCCGGCCTCCTCGTCTTACCCACAAAGGTTTTTTTTTTTTTTTTTTCCGAGGGAGGGGTAGAAGTGAGATGAGCAGGGCTGCTCCTTCCTCCCAATCTAAGGCTCCTGCCAAGCAGACACCCTGAGGGGTCAGCCCGGGTCGACTCTCCAGTACCGGTAGGAGGCAGGATGGCTTACTACTTTCAGGCCTGGAAGTCTGTTACCTCAGACAAGTGGGCCCTGGAAGTAGTAAGTCATGGACTAGCCCTCAGCTTCAAAAGGTACCCAAAAAGGAGGGCCAAGTCTTTTCCACCTGCATCAGTTTCAGAAACCCTTACCCTAGCGGCAGAGGTTTCCCCTCTCCTGGCTCTCAGAGCCATACAGAAGTCTCCTACTCAACACAGGGGAAAAGGCCTGTACTCCAGGTACTTTCTCACCCCAAAGAAAACAAGGGAGTGGCGACCCATCCCGGATCTAAGGTATCTGAACAAACACATTTCAAAACCCAAATTCAAAATGGTAACTCTGGGATTAATTATTCCTTCTTTAAGGCCAGGAGATTGGCTAGCATCACAGGACCTCAAGGATGCCTGCTTCCGTATCCCTACAACGTGCTCCCACAGAAAATTCCTCTGGTTCGAGTTGCTTTCAGGCCATTATCAGTTCAAGGCCATGCCTTTTGGCCTAACATCAGCTCCAAGGATGTTCACAAAGTGCCTTGCAGTAGCGGTGGCTTACCTCAGAAGACAGGGTATCACCATTTTTCATATCTGGACGACTGACGTCTAGTAGGGCAGTCTTCAGACCAGGTCAGGTCAGCTCTGCAAACCACTCAGGACTTGCTTAGTTCCCTGGGGTTTCTTCTCAATCTGCCAAAATCTGTCCTCGAACCAGTACAGCTTCTCACATAGGGGTGGAATTGGATACTACCCAAGCAAAAGCTTTCCTTCCTCTGGCAAGGGTGAAGGCCTTAGTAGACCTCGCTTCCTCCTTTTGGCTTCAGGTTTCTCTTCCAGCGAGACAGTTCCTCCAACTCCTGGGCCACATGGCAGCCTCCACTGCAGTGGTTCAGGGGAGCCAGATTTCGGATGTGGGACATTCAGTTCCATCTAAGGTCCTTTTGGTCACAGAGAACAGATTCTCTCACCAAACTGATTCCAGTGACCCGAACTCTGGTCCAGGCTGTCCAGTGGTGGCTGGACCAGGACAACCTCAGACAAGGGGTTCCATTTCTCCCTCAACTTCCATCAGTAGTACTGACTACGGATGCTTCTCTCCTAGGCTGGGGAGCCCACCTGGGAGCTCTAACAGTTCAGGCGATCTGGTCCCCGCAGGAGTCTCTTCTTCATATCAACCTCCTGGAACTCTGGGCACTTTTTCTAGTCCTTCAGACCTTTTTGGATTCAGTCAGTCAAGGTGGTCCAAGTCAGGACGGACAACACTACCACAATGTGGTACATCAACAAGCAGGGGAGGCACTCAGTCCACGGCCTTGTGCACAGAGGCCATGAAGATTTGGCCTCTGGCCTATTCCCTTCAGACTTCCCTGGTAGCAGTTCATCTTCCAGGGAAGGACAATGTGCTGGCAGATGCCCTGAGCAGGATTTCACAGGGCATCATGAATGGTCCTTGAATCCTCACATTCTGAGGATCATTTTCTCCAAGTGGAGCATTCCAGAAATAGATCTATTTGCAGCATCAGACAATCATCAGCTTCCTCTGTTTTGCTGCAGACCTCCAGTCCTGGTGACAGTTCCCCAGGATGCTCTCATTTCCTCCTTTCCCTCTCCTGTTCAGAGTTCTGATCAAGATAAGAACTCAACCCTGCACAGTGATACTGGTGGCTCCAGATTGGGCCAGACAACCCTGGTATCCTGTACTGCTGTCCTTGGCTGTCTCACATCCCCTGTCTCTTCACAGGAGATACAATCTTCTCTCCTCCTCCCAGGGGCGGATCTGGTACCCCAGTCTCCAGTCTCTCAACCTCAAGGCCTGGCTCTTGAAGAGTTAGAATATGCAGCGCTACATCTCTCTCAGGGAGTTCCGGATATCCTGAAGGTCTCCAGGAAACCTTCCACTAGAAAAACTTGCAATTCCAAGTGGAAGAGGTTCAGTATTTGGTGCTCTCAGAAAGGTATTGTGCCTGATTCTGCAGGCATTTCCACAACCTTAGATTATCTAGTTCATCTGAATAGTCAAGGCCTTAGGCCTGCCACTCTGAAGGTTGATCTAGCAGCTGTCTCTGCATTCCTTTCAGCAGGGAAGGGCTCTTCCCTGGCATCTCATCCTGTTTTCAGGAAGTTTTTCAAAGGCCAGGTTCACATTAACCCTCCTTTAGGGAGCCTACTCCGCCTTGGGATCTTAATGTCTGCATTGCTCAGCTTATGCAGCCACCTTTTGAGCCTATGGGTTCGGCTGAATTGAAGTACTTGACCTGGAAAACTCTGTTCCTTGGTGACTATTACTTCTGCCAGGCAGATTAGCGAATTACAGGCTCTGTCAGTTGAAACTGACTTCATATCCTTCCATAGGGCTAAAGTGGTCATAAGAACTAATAGGAGGTTCTTGCCTGAAGTGGTATCGGATTTTCACCTAAACCAGTCTGTCTCTTCCTGTATTTTTCACTGACCATTCTTCCCCAGAGGAAAGAAGATTACCCAGTTTGGATGTTAAAGGGGCACTTAGCTACTACATAGAGCATACTAAGGTACACAGAAATGACTGTCTTCAATTGTTCCTCACTTACTGTATGGTGAAGTAGGGAAAAGTAAGCCTGTCACTAAGAGAACTGTTGCCAGGTGGATTGTTTCCTGTATACAATTTTGCTATGACAAATTGGGTGGAACACCCCCTTCAGGCCTGAGGGCCCACTCGAGTAGGGGTACTGCTGCTACTCTAGCTGCGGCCAGAGATATACCCTTGTTAGAGATCTGTAAAGCAGCCACCTGGAAAACAGTACATACATACACCAAGCATTACTCTCTGGACATTCAGGCTAGGAGTGATGCTAGGTTTGGCACAGCAGCACTGCAGAGTCTGTTCCCAAAGTAGGTTCTGCATTCCTGCCTCCATAGGGAACTGCTTGGTAGTCTGCATTATGTCTGAATACAGTAAGACTTTATGTTGTTTGAAGAAAAAATTACTCACCATAGTAATGTTGTTTCTTCTAATGGAGTCTTGCTGTATTCAGACCTCCCCTCCTGCCTCCCCTCGCAGAACCTGTTTTTGGGAAGTGGGTTGGCAGGCACAGTGTTGCACCTCAGGGGTGTACCTTGTACCCTCCCTTTTGGTGGGGTAATGTTATGTTTTCCTTCTTGTGTTGCATAGTTTGAATTGTCACTATCTTATTTCTTCTTGGGTTCTCGACTTGAGTCTTTTTTTCAACCCCTAAAAGTATTTTGCCTTTTGGCTATGTGTTCAAACAATTTCCACATTTTAGTGTTAGTTGTTTGTAAGAATCTGATAGTTGCACTGGTAAGTACCACAGACAGAGGTTTGAAAACCGGGCTTGAGCTCAACGTTCCATGCTTCTGCATGGAGTTAACTCTTTCCTTTCCAGGGCAGTTCAAGTGCTGGGGCTAACTGCATTATGTCTGAATACAGCAAGACTCCAATTAGAAGAAACAACATTTCTGTGGTGAGTACTTTTTTCGTCTTGTAACCTCCTGGATTGTGTCTCAAAATAGACAATTTGTCTAGTGCACCTACCCAGTTAACAAAATATAAATAAATCAATAAACAAATAAATAATTAGAGATCAGGATTCCTTCCTGGTTCCCTGGTGGGGGGGCCTCAGTATTTTCTCCAGCAGGGAACTGAGGGAGGGATGGTGGACAGCCATGCTTAAATGGGAGAGACAGTGTCAGACATTGTCATGGGTGGCCCCTAGTGGACTGCTTGCATAAGTTTCCGTGTGGTCCTAGAGCCTGGCGGCATAAGTTCCATATGTGTGGCCCGATGAGAGATTCTCAAAGATCTACTGTTAGAGTAAGTATGTAACTGTTCTTTCTGTTTACATTCCAATGTTGTCACTGGGACTGCACCCAAGAGTTGTGTTTAACTTGTGGAGAATATTGTCAATGAATCGGTAGACTGGTGTCACAGTGACTGTTTTTATGTTTTGCTTTTGAATCTTCAGAGACCATTTACAGGCATATAGCTAATTTCTTCAAGTGCTTTGTGGATAAGTATAGTTTAATTTTTCAGTTGGAGAGCTAGTAATTAGTATGTTTAGTAACATCCTGTTTCTCCTGAGTTTAGCAAATTCAGTTTGCATGACTTCTGTCAAGAGTTTTCTCGTGATTTCAGAAGTTAGCCAAGCAAGTCAGCTTGATCCTTCTGCAATTATATTGCATATTGAAAAGTGTGAACATGGAGGATAATGTATGGTCAGCTGTCTACAACAGGCATGTGTAGTCATCGTGAGGTTGCCATGGTGACCACTTAAACCTCGAGAGCGAAGCTCGAGAGGTTTCGGTGCCATGGCTACCTCGAGATGGCCACACACTTTTGTTGTGGATAGTGGACCATGCATTGTATTATATAGTGTATAGTCCACACACACAAGTAAAACAAGTCTCTTTTGTGTAGAATAAAACAGTCCTTACTTTAGCATTTGATTTTTCACTGCCGCTCTCTTCCGAGTCCAGGTTTCACTGCCACAGCCATTTTTTGGAAAGCAGAGGTTAACAATGTGCTCATGTGCTTGGACGTTCCAAGTTGTTGTGCTGCAGTAGCTATGTATCTAGTGCAGTACAACCACAATAATGACGTAACAACTGCAGCACAACACCATTGTTTTAGGTATCGATTTCTACCTAGACCAATGTTCTACCATACACTGAATGTTAGTTGTGATTAGTATTACTATTACTCTTGTACTGCATAGCAGTAAATGTGGATTGATGACTGTTAGGCTGTGGAGGGTTCACGTCCCCAACGTTCTCAATATTCTCTGCTGATGTCACAGCTTTGAGCAGTGCCAGTGTCCTTAGCAGGGGTGCAACTTACCCATTTGTTAGCAATTCTAAGAGGTCGCGTTGGAGCTAACAGAAAAAGAGATCATGGTAAGTGTGGATGGAATGTCTTCTTCCCGCAGAATGAAGTTAGGAGCTTAACAAAGTGCATTTTGTCAGTGGAATGAAGTAGGTCCCACCCCCCGACTTTCTCTGGGTTTATAGCAGGAGCAGCCACTCTAGTGGTGCAGCCATGCTTCTCTTTGGCTGGAGTCCTTTCATTTGACTTTTAATCCACATGTGATATGTTAATCAAAAAATTGCATGGCTCTAACAGAGACTAGCAACATCTCCCAATTTGGATAATAACGTAGTCATTAAGTTAAAATTTAGAAACTGCATCATGGGTCCTACTTTAGTTCGGTCACCTTGGGGACTGTTTTATTTTGGAAGATAATTCAGTTGTAAAATTTTGTATAAATGAATTGCATTTTGTGTCAAATTAAAAGGAGAAAAAAAAATAATTTGACCATTTATAGAAAGCTGGGTATTTCACTACTGGCCCCTTTGTGTCTTTCACAGTACAGCAGAAAAAGATCTTCAGAAAACATTCCCATGGTTCGAACAGTATATTGCAAGCACTGTACAGGATGTGTTGTAGCAGAATAATCCATGAACTTTTTGTTTTGCATTTAGTATATTTTCTCATGTTAGTGGCAAAGAGAAGTTAATACTGGGAGTTTGTCAGACTTGTGTTGGTCTCTTATCAGCGTAGCCATAAATTGTGGCAAACCCGCATAGACAAATGACCTGTGAGCTTCTCTTAAGAAGACTGAAACAATACCTTTCGTACGCTATACAGAAATGTACAAATGCTCAGCTGTTCTATTAACTGTAATGACAATTTTACACTCTTGTGGCATTTCAGGTATTGTGTGGAACACTGATCTTGTGGAAACATTGGAACTTCAGAATCTGATGATTTGTGCCATACAGACCATATATAGTGCAGAGGCACGCAAAGAAAGCAGAGGAGCACATGCCAGAGAAGATTACAAGGTAGCAATGAAACAAAAAACATTTGTATTAATTGTTTATGAATTGCTTGAATTTTGTAAGGTGTCCTGAGCTCCGAGAAATGGGCACTCTATAAATAAAAGTTTACTTATTAGAAAAAGCATTTTTTTTTAATAATATTTGAGTAAATGTTCATGCTTTTAAAAGGAGCCAGTGTCAGTCCTCTGTTTACCTACATAATAAGTGTACACCATGGGCAGCTGCTCTAAATTTCCCCTAACATGCCATGATCCAGATCTTATCTGTGTCAGTCTTCACCATTCATCACCTTTAGGTAATGTGGCTGGAGCGCCTCTCACGGCGCCGAGGCTGAGCACGGCACAGTGTCCTGCTGTGGTGCATCTTACGGCGCTGTGGGGGTTACCGCGGCACCAAGAGAGCCATCAGAGCCGTGCGTCTGTGCTGTCTCTGACCTTGGCGCCGTTTGTGGCGCCGTGGGTCAGGCGGTGCCGTGACAGGCTCCAGCTGTAGCTCTGCTGCCGCACTCGGCGCCGTGTCTGCTGCCATTACCGGCGGGATTAGGGGCTTGGCGCGCCAACTCTGGTCAGTCCTTGGACTGTACCCCATTCGTCGTGGATGGCAGCGGGCGTCGTGTACCGTCCTGGCACGGACTTCAGTCTTCACCTCCTTGGAGGCGGAGTAGGACTCTGAGTCAGACAGGCGATCTGACTCTTTGGAGTCGGCAGCTCATGTGGACACCCTGGTAGTGTCCTCAACAGACCGGAACTAGCCCCCTCTGAGGAGCGGACAGTTGCTCCCAGGGTCAGGGGTGCTGACCAGCAGTCAGTAGTGCAGGCCACTATTGCTCTACAGCCTGGCCTAGGAGGGTTTTCTGACTCCTCAGTGGTGGTACCCCCTCAGGTAGTGTGCCTGGATTGCCCAACTTTGGGGCCAGCAGAGCACCCACAGGAGAGGAGGGGTGCTGCTCCCTGGATAGTCCTTCTGGGGACTGACCAGAGTTATCAGCTGCCTAGGCTGGCATTTATGAGGAGAAGGGCTCTATCGGACTCCGAGGGGTAGGGGTTCGACACGGCGACCCTTTTTCTGGGACGCACCTGGGTTCGGGAAGGAGTCGTAGTGTGGACCTCCACTCTTCCTTTTCGTCCCCTCAAGAGGGCCCCGTTCTTTGGAGGTAGTGGACTGTCCTTTTGGAGTTCCATGGCCCCGGTCACCTCACAGGGGGGAATCTTCAGTGCACAGCCGAGACAGTTCCAGTATGGTTGACCAGCTGTCGGTTGTTGAGTTTTCTAGAGCCCCCTCTTCCCTTGGGGCTCCAGGTGCACTCTCTTGCCCAGGCAGAGGACAGTCTATTCCTGTTGTCGGCTCTGCCCCCACTCCTCTGCCACCTTCTCCTGCTCTCCTAGGCATTCTCTGTCCTAGCGGACCTCTCTCATGGGAGCAGTTCAGGGCTGTGGCTGCTCATTTTCCCTCTTATGTTAGGGCCATGGACAGGCAGGTGTTCCAACCTCCCCCTGAGCAACCAGCCACTGAATCTTTGAGGTCCTCCGCTTCTTCATCCTCCTATTTGGGAGGAGAGGACCCATCTGTCCACATCTCCCCTGCTGTTGATCTCGCGGAGTATCAGCGTTTCCTCATGAGGATGTTGTTGGACCTGCATATCACCCCACCCACTCAGCACAATCCGGAGCACGCGACGTGCGCCTTCTTAGACGATTTCAGTGCGGACAGCTTTGTGGTGCCCCCCTGGCCTGCTCCCTGTCGGGAGGCGTCACTGCATTTCTGGCAGAGACCCTTTTCTGGAGTCCCTCCGCCAGAGGTATTGTGCCCCCCCGCAGTCTCCAGGTAGTTTGCCTCATCCTCAGTCAGGACTGGCGCAACTGGACACTCCCAGTGGGCTTCGCGCCCTTAACCGTGACCGGCCCCCAGATGCAGACTCCATGGATTTTGACTTCTGAGGAAGGAGGACTTTGTACTCGGCACAGTTGCTCCTTTCAGTATCTGCAAATCTGGCCCACTACTACGCTACCTATAATAGGTTCCTGCAGTCCAGGCTAGGTCAACTCCTAGCCTCAATGCCTGATACGGAGGTAACCGGACAAGCCATTGCACTGTGCACGTGGCCTGGAGCTAGCAAGGCACCAAGCGAGGGCATCTTACGATGCCAATAAGGTAGCTTCCAGGTTCATATGGACAGCGATCTGCACTAGGCAGATGGCATGGCTGCGTCTCTCCTGGTTGTCACCCTTGGCCCAGCGTAGGGTGATTTCCTCTGCTTACCAGAGAACCCATCTTCTAGGATCGTGGATATGTTGCTCATCCACACTTATTGGCATGTCCCCTTCCACTTTAAATCTTGCCGGAAGTCTCCAAGCTTGCTCCTCCCACCCACCCAAGTGGTATATACCTAGTCTCCGCCCCGTGACACCAGATCTTCCTTTCTGCTGGAAGATGCAGGTTGCCTCCCTCATGCTCATGCATTTCATATGCCCTGGCTTTCAAAACTTTGGTTTTACCAAAATTAAAAATTGTTTGAGTTAGCGATCACCATTTTGTGTCATCGCTCATGGAGGAGAAATCTTCCCCTGGATTTCTCCGGTGTCCTTTTGGCCAAAATATTTTGTGCACTGATCCCCACATCTTGTGCGTCTACTGCCTCGGTTTTGGGCAATGACACCTTGTCCTGCAGTTTTTGTCTGTCCTTCTATCCCAACGTCCTGAACGACAACCTGGCACATCTTAATCTGGGGAGACTGGAGAAAAGGAATCCTCCGGTGAAGTCCAAGGAGGCTAGGTGGGCGGTTTCCACGGCTGCGGGTTCTGCCAAACAGCTGGAACGCACAAAGGAATTCGAGGAAGAAGCTGCCCGCACTTCGGACACTCTAAGCTTCTTCATTCCGCACGACCTGGGCTCCTTCAAGGAGTTGTGCCAGTCTCTCTCCACCTGGGGAGAGCCGCCCGTGGGTTCGCACTCCTCCAGATCTCACAAGTGAGATAAGGAACCGAGCACATCTTCGTCTCTGCAAAGGCGCTCTTGGGACCGAGAGGTCTCAATCCCAGGAGCATGTGGTCTCTACCTCGGTTGAGTTCACTTCCTCGGCCACAGGCTTCACGGACCTTCCGTCGGGCCAGCCGACTGAGGATGCAGCAGATAAGGTCGAGATTGTTCTCAATCCAATTGACCCGCTGTCACCAGTCCCAGTCGATGACTTTTTGGAAAGGACTCCAGTCCTTGTCTTCCCTGATGAGGCATCCCAGCCCGCTGCTGTCCCCATCGAGGACCTGGTTCCAGACCCCCCGGGTTTCACCAGCCCCGCTGGTGTCCCCCGAGTGACTGAGTCAGCCTGCCCGATCTCGGTCGAGGTCTAGAACCTCCTCGTCCGGTTGGCCGAGGAAGAGCCATAAGCACTCCAAAAAAAGGCGATGCTACCGGTGGTTGTCCTTGGATGAGGAGAGGCTCCGACGGAAACTTTTGCGCTACGAGGACCTCATGTGGCAACAGCTGATATTGTCCATGCACAAGCTGACTTCTACTCCTACCCCGGCCATTACTTGACTTTCGCCTCCTAGGCGGAAGCTGACCCCCTTCTGAACCGAAACCTTCGATTCCCCCGCCAGCGGGGCCAGCGCGACTTCCTGTTCGGCCTATACCGGTCTCTCCACCGATAATGGTAGAGCAGCCGCCTAAGCAGCCTGTGGGCGGGCCTTCTTTCAAAGACTGACCAGATACCGGACTTCCCTGATGTCTGTCGGTCACGGTCCCCCCGAACCGCCCTCGGCGGGTCGAGGGTGATTTGGGCGGAAGGCCGCTGTACCCCGACTATTCAGACTCGGATGTCACCGGGCTTCACTCTCATCTCGGGGATGATGAGTCATCCGTTGGCACAGGGATGAAGGAAGGTCGATCCTTCGTCTCATCTCTGATTCCTCAGGGATGCCCCTGGATCTCATCCAAAACAAGGCGGAGTACCCTCTCGCGGACATCCTCAAGAGAGGGTATACCCTGATGAAGGCCTTTCTTGTGGCCGAGGCCATTGTTGGTCTGGCGATTGAACTATGGCAGCATCCTGCCTTATGTCCAGCACAGTCTGCCCGCATGGCTCGCAAGTACGCGGTGCCCATGGGGTCCCTTGCAGGGTTCACAGAGCACCCTTCGGCTGAGAGCCTGGTGACTGCCTCTGTGTTCAGGCGTACTGGCAGTTCTGCCGACACTGACTGAGCTCCTGACAGAGTCCAAGCATTTGGACCATTCGGCGAGGAAGGTCTGTGCGGCTTCCTCCTTGGGCCTTCGTCAGGCAAGTTCAGCCATCGTCATGGCACACTTCTGTCATGCCATTCTCAGGTCATTAGATGAAGTCCTCCCACATCTCGCCGCAGACATGCAGACCATGGTTAAGCAGGCCTGGGATCAGGGCCAAGCTGTTGCCAAACAGCAGCTCCAGATGGCCCTGGACATTGGGGACTCTTGTGTCTGCTTGATGGCCGCCGCAGGTCTTGGCTGAGGCTCTCCTCCTTCCCGGCGGATACTCAGCACAAGTTAGCTGATGTGCCCTTCCTTGGGACAGACTTGTTTGGCCCAGGAGTGGCCGGTCACCTACAGCGCATAGAGCAGTCCAATGCCACCTTGGATGCCACTTCTGCCAAGAGTTCTTTGGGCAAGAACCAGAAGAAGAACCTTTTTCAACACTCTTCCCCCCCCCCCCAGCTTAGCAGTCCTCCTTCCAGGGAAGACAGCAGCATCAGCATTAGCAGCAGGCTGAAGCTTGGCGCCCTCTGCCCAAACCTGGACTCCAACAGGCCCGCAGAGGAGGCCGAGGCTCAGGTCCTGGAGCTTCCTCCTCCTACAAGCTTGCTCAGTGACCGGGTGGGAGTTGCCACCCCTATTCCTATCATGCCAGCTGTGGGTCTTCCCGTCTGGTCCGCTATCACCACGGACAGGTGGGTTCTCGAAGTGGTCGGTCAGGGGCTGCCTCTAGAATTCGAGCAGTACCCTCCCAGCTGAGCCAGCGCCCCTTGGGAAGAATGGATTTTGGCACACACCCAGTCGGCTCTTCGAGACGACATCACTCAGCTCCTCCTCAAGGAGGCAGTAGCTGTCATGGCGGATCCTTCAGCAGACCCAGGCTTTGTCTCCAGGTACTTCCTGGTACCCAAGCGGATGGAGGGCTGGTGCCCCATTCTAGATCTCCATGGCCTGAATCAATATCTCGGGTCACGCACCTTTCGGATGGTCACTCTGTCCCAGATCATACCATCCTTGGAGCGAAACCTGTGGTTCTGTTCACTGGATCTGCAGGACGCGTTCTTTCATGTCCCATCAGTGGTTCCTCTGCTTCAGAGTCGAAGAGACCCTGTACAAGTTCCGAGCCATGCCGTTCGGCATGTCATCGACCCCACGGGTCTTCACCAAATGCATTGCAGTGGTGCCAGCCCATCTCCGGCATCGGGGGGGGGGTCAAAATTTACCCCTACCTCAACGATTGGCTCTTTTCAGGTTCCACCCAGCAGGAGGTGGAGAGGTCCAGAGATCTGGCCCTCCAAATCTGATCAATGAGGCCAAGTCAGAACTTGTGCCTTCTCAGGTGATGGGCTTCACTGGGGCAGAGCTTGACTCTTGTCAAGACCGAGCTCAGCTCCCGGCAGACAGGGCAGAGATTCTCTCCTCCTTTGCCCAATCTGGTTGGGCACTTGCCCCCCTGCCTGGGACTTTCTGCGCCTTCTGAGTTACATGACAGCATGCACCTCAGTGGTCCATTGGGCCCGGTTGCACATGTGCCCCCTCCAGTGGGAGACGGCCACCCAGTAGACTCGGCGCCCTGGTCATTTTGACCAGCTGATCACTGTAAGCCAGAAGATGTGGGACGCTCTCCAATGGTGGACCGCCCCAGACTTGCTGCAGGAAGGGATCCCGTTTGTCTGCCCTGAGCTGACGGTTGTCCTCATGACCGATGCCTCTCTCATGGGCTGGGGAGCCCACATGTGGGACAACAGGGCCCACGGGCTCTGGACCCCCAAGGAGTCCCGATGCCACATCAACCTGTTGGAGCTCAGAGAAGTCAGACTGGCACCGTCAGCTTTTGCTCCTCAGCTCTGGGGTCAAGTCCAGATGGACAATACCACGACCGTGTACTACCTCAACAAACAGGGCGGCACGCACTTCCGTCTGCTGTGCAAGGAGGCGCTCCACATCTGGACCCTTGTGAGCTGGTTGGAGGCGGATCTCCTAGCCATCCATGTGGCAGGAGCCTTGAACCAGCTGGCAGATGCTCTGTCACATAGGCCAGACATCCCACAAGTGGTCTCTCCATCCAGAGGTAGCTTACAGCCTGTTCTTCCGTTGGGGCAAACCAATGGTTGACCTATTTGCCTCCAGGGAAAACACCAGGCTGAGGCTGTTTATGCCCGCCCCCAAGCAGGGGCTCACTACAGGGGATGCCTTCTGGGGCCGTGGACCCCAGGTCTCCTCTGTGCCTTCCCTCCATTTCCCTTGTTCCACAAGGTGTTACTCAAAGAGAGGAGGGACAAGGCGAAGGTGATTCTGGTAGCCCCAGATTGGCCGCGCCAGTTCTGGTATCCAGATCTCCTCAGCCTCAGCTGCAGGCCCCCAGAGCGGCTTTGTACATGCCCGGGTCTGATATCTCTAAATCAGGGGAAGGTATTCCATCCGGACCTTCAAACCCTGCACCTCACAGCCTGGTACCTGAGTGGCTAGAGTTCCAGGCTTTGGGTCTTTCCAAAGATGTCTACACCATGGTGGAGACATCTAGAAAGGAATCAACCAGAAAATGTTGTCTTCAAATGGAAAAGATTTTCCATTTGGTGTCAGGGTAAGGCCCTGGACCCTTTATCCTGTTCAGTGACTGACATTCTCGACTACCTTTGGTCTCTCTCCAAAGGGGGTCTGCGGTCTTCGACCCTTGGGGTGCACCTAGCAGCTATTTCTGCTTACTGGGCGCAGGCCGGTCAGCCGAGATTGGCGCAGGAGACCGTGGTCGGGCACTTTTTCAAAGGCCTGGATCACATATCCCCTCCAGTGCATGAACCTCTACCTCTGTGGGATCTACTACTGGTATTGGCGAAGCTCATGGGCAAGCCATTCAAACCAGCGCATAAGTGTGAGCTGTCACAATTGTGGAAGACTGCCTTCCTGGTGGCTATCACGTCTGCCAGAAGGATAGGGGAGCTCCTGGCGCTCTCAGTGGACTCCCCTTATCTGGTCTTCCACAGGGACAAAGTTGTGCTGCGCCCCCACCCGAAATTCCTTCCAAAGGTGGTGTCAGAATTTCACCTTAACCAGGTGTTTACTTTGCCAGTATACTACACTAATTACACTTCGAGGCCGAGTACATGCTCCATACCTTGGACCTGAGACGTGCACTCTCCTATTATAAGGAGAGGACGGCGGAAATTCATGGAGAGGTTCGACAGCTGTTTGTCACCTACGCTGAAGCTGCTTCTGGCAGACCTGCAGCGAAGCAGACTTTTGCAAGATGGATTACATCGTGCATAGGTCTGTGCTATGAGTTGGTGGGCAAGGAGCCTCCCAGAGGGATAAGAGCTCATTCTACCTGTCATACTGCTGCATTGGTGGCTGCTTCCAGGGACATCCCTATCCAGGAAATCTGTCGGGCTGCCACCTGGAAGTCAGCAAGTACCTTCATCACCCACTGCCACATTGACCTTGAGTCACGCCAGGATGCTGGTTTTGGGACCTCAGTTCTCCAATCTCTGTTCCCTAAGTAGGGGGTGTGCGCCTTGCCTCCCTCCTCTCAGAGAACTGCTAGGAGTCTGCCAATAAGTGTGGATGAACAACATATCCATGATCCTAGAAGAACAGGTTACTCACCTGTAACAGTAGTTCTAGGAGTGGTATATGTTCATCCACACAGACCCACCCGACCTCCCCGGCTGCGGATGCACACAACCTAGCTAGCTTCCAGCTGGCTAAGAACTGGCGTCACACAGTGGAGCCAAGGTATATACCACCGGGGTGGGTGGGAGGAGCCAGCTTGAAGACTTCAGGCAAGATTTAAAGTGGAAGGGGACATGCCAATAAGTATGGATGAACAATATATACCACTCCTAGAATTACTGTTACTGGTGAGTAACCTTTTCTTTTCTCCCGTAAGGTGAGGTGGCATCTGTTCTGGCAGCCTCCTACCCCCTCCGTGGGGTCCCCGTCTCACTCTTCCCAGTCTCGGGCCTCTCCAGACCCGTGAAAGTTCTCTCTCTCTCTCTCTCGGTGTGCTACCCACTGAGAGCTAAGGGACTTGGTCCTCTAGGGTCCAGGGCCCCCTTCGGGGGGGCTCGGCACTCACCCAAAGGTAATGAATGGTGAACATTAACACACATAAGATACTGTATGAAAATTACATACCTGCTGTAATTCTGATCTTTGTGTGTTTTCACCATTCATCACAATCCCACCCTCCATCCCGCTGGGGCCTCAGTCTCTGGGTACCCCTTCCTCTATGTGCCCTCTCCTTCCCCCCCTTCCTTTCCATTGGTCAGGAGCAGGATGACCTTGGGCACATAGGGGGATGTTTTACATTCCTTCGGGGGGAGGGCACTTCTTTCCTCAGTACCTTGGCTCCACCCCCTGTGGAGTGGGAGTTGGTGGTTGCCCTCTGTTCTCTCTCTCTTGTTCCCCTCTTCAGCTATTCTCCCTTGTTTTTGTCCTTAAGGACTAAACCCTCAAATCAATTTAAGAAACTAGTTTCTTAACACTAAAACTTGATTTTGAGGGAAGGGGGGTTTACTGCCCTGTATCCTGTCTTTTCTTCCAGAATAGCTGCTTCTGCTTATGTTGGAGTCTATTGCCAGTGATTCTGTGCCTTGAATTCTGGCAGTGTAGCCTTCTAGCTACTCCTTTGCAGTTCCTATACAATCTGGAGACAGGTCAAGGCTTCAGGGTATGTTTCCTTACACCCTCCTCACATCCTTGCCTCTAATTCTTCCCTCCCTCCTTCCTGTTCTACTTCCAGAGATTGGGGCCCCTTCCCAATCCCCTTAGATTTCCAGCTCTCTTTTCTGTCTTCTCAGTAGTTTATTTCTCCTTTTAGTTGTATATCTTTTCCTTTATCTGTCTCTTGTACTCCCTTGTCCCTCCCTCCCAACCTTTCTTACTCTATGGCGACTCAGAACTGGTGGAAGGGCGGGGTCATCGACACCTAATGGCCAAGCCGGGAGCACCACACAGTGCATCTGCCTCAGTGGCGGCACCGATGGTGCGTTGACTCTGCCCATCCCAAAAAAAAAAGAGCTCCCGCGGTGTCGTGACCTCCGGCCACATTACCCAAAGGTGATGAATGGTGAAGATACACAGAAAGATCAGAATTGTGTTAGGTGTCACAACCCCACTCAGCAGGTCAGACCCTCTGCTCCCACAGTGCCAACCTCTGAGTGCAGTATTGTGAACAGGATAACCCTCCTGTCTGTTTTTTGGGTCCGAATCACCTTTGGTCTCAAGTTCTGGAGGGATTCAAACTGTGAACCTTATGCTAGTGTACCCAAATATACAGGCTCAGATAATTCTGCTCTTCTAGGAAATGCCAGATATCTTTCGCCTACGGGCACCTAACCAGGTATACAAAATGATCCCTAAAAACTCTATGAAAGACCTTAGGAAAATTCTTAGCTTTTCCCAGTTTGGTATTGCCAGGAAGCTTATGAACAGTGTCAACTTTAACCCTATGTACTTCACTTGTAAAAGAATGAATTTCAAAGGCACACCAGGTAGTCTCTTTTAAAATAAGTGGTTTACTAAGAAAATGGATAAAAATATGTAAAATTTAACTACAGAACAATATATCACAAAGCATACAATCACTTAAAAGAACAAGGTTTAAAGTGCAGTTTCCTACCAACATACAGTTAGCCTTTTCTATCTAATGTATACCTTCTTACGGTGCTTTAGGTAGCAGTTTCAAGAGCGCCCAAACAGGAATGAGTTTAAGTGGAAATACAGAACACAGTTAAACTGTCTCTTAACCTTCCCCTTCCATGATGTCACCTAGCTCCTCCCTGTAAAATATAAAAATGAATACACACAAGATGTCCCATCACTCAGGAGGTACAGTATATTAAATAAGGTGACATCAGCAAAAACTCGTTTCCCAAATTACTTCCTTGATCTTGAGTGGTTTCCTGCTCCTCTTTGATCTTTGAGCAGTTTCTAGTTCCACACTTCAAAGGCAGGAGGTCATAAATTGCAACTCCTCTGAAACGTCATAAAAGATTACGATCCCTCCCTGTAGCTGGTCAGCTACAATTAAGTCAGATAAGCAGGAGACCCTTAATTATGTCTCTCTAGTCTTTAATTATCTCCTGGCTTTCAGGTTAGCATAGATCCTAAACAAGGCTATAAGATGTGAGTCCTTGGAAGCTAATCACATCACAGAGATCTGCTGTTTAACATATCCTGTCCTTTGGACTGAAACCTGGGGGGGGGGGTTATCCCAGGTGTACAGGATGTCTCATGAGAGTCACTCAATAACACATTTTTATATTACAAAATCATAGAGCAATCAGAACCAGCTCTCCAAGCGTCACAATCCTCCCCACCTAGACTGAATTTGGGGGCTCTATCTCCTGCATGGGATGAGCTTCCCAAATCAGGTCACTCCTCATAGACACGAGACAAGCCATCTGAGTTCTGATTGGTCGCTCCAGCCCTATGTAAGATTGTCATGTCATACCGTTACAAAGCAAGACTCCATCTTAACAATCTACCATTAGTTTTTCCCATTTGCGTCCGCCAAACCAGGGAGTTGTGGTCAGTTTGTACCACAAAATACTGCCCATGTAAGTATGGCTCTAGCTTCATAGTTTCATAGTTGTTTACAAGTTCGGGAGACAGAGCCTATTATTGAACTTGCCACCCAAAGGTGGTTTTAATTGTCTATGTATTCAAATTTTTTATTACCCATATATTTGTCAAGTGTATTTTTAAAGATGTTCATAGATTTACTTTCTACTATTGGACCTGGTAGTGTGTTCAATAGGTTAACCATTCTCTGAGTGAACCATTTTAATCTTTTTTTCGTCTGACACTTAGTTCCTTTCAATTTCAAGTTGTGTGATCTAGTGTTTGATATGCAGATTTTTCTTTCAATGCCTAATATTTCAATTAGTCCTGGTTCGTTAAGTGCTTTGTATATCATACATAAATCTCCTCTAAGATGTCTGTATTTGATTGAGTATAGACCAAGTGTTTTCAGTCTTTCACCATATGTTTTTTTTCGGACATGCCATTAAGTTTCTTGGTCATTTTTCTTTGAACTCCCTCTATATGTTTCATTCCATGTATAATAGTAGTAGGTGCACAAAAAGGGGCACAGTAATCCAGATGTGATCTTACTAGGCTGGTATATAATGGAAGGATGATCTGTGGTTGTCTGCTTTTAATGTTTTTCCTTATACTACCCATAATTTGTTGACATTTCTTTACTTTGAGTATGGTGTTATTTTCAAAGGTTAACTTATTGTCTATATTTATGCCAAGATCTTTTTCATTGTCCGTTACCTGTAGAATTACATTATTTAATAGGTACCCTTTTTTTTTGGTTGTTGTGTCCCCAAATGCATTACCTTGCACTTTTGTTCATTAAATTTCATTTTGTTTTCTATTGCCTCTAGTTCTTTTTGAAGGATTTCTGTTGCTTCCTGTGTATTAACAATAATTCCAATTTTACAATCATCAGCATATTTAGATATCCACACGCTATCAGTTGGCTGCATTGATGTTGTTAGGATATTGAAAAGAACAGGGCCCAGGACGGAACCCTGTGGAACCCCGCTAGTAACTTCTACGTAAGAGGATAATGCACCCTTAACAGATGTTCGTTGTTTACGGCAGTATAACCATGAGTTAATCCACTTGATTAGGATATGTGTGAATTTTTGCTTAACCAAATGTTCCAAAAGAGTTCTGTGGGATACTTTATCGAAAGCTTTGGCCAAGTCCAGGAACAAAACATCCACTGGAAGTCCTTTATCAAGAGCAGCACTCACATTCTCAAAGAAGTTCAGTTGATTAGTTAGACATGATCTTCCCTTTCTAAAGCCATGCTGTGTTGTGTCATGTAAGTTATAGTAATTAATGTGTTATTCCATTCTGTATAATATTAGTCTTTCAAAGATTTTCCCTATAACTGAGGTCAGACTTATAGGCCGATAATTAGAAACTTCAGATTTGTTTCCATTTTTATATATTGGGATAACTACTGCTTCTTTCCAATCTAATATGCTTTTGTCTTCCTCAAGAGATATATTGAATAGTTTACTCAGAGGGCCAGATAAACAAGAGGAAGTTTTCTTTGAGGAAGAACGGATGTATCCCATCGGGTCCTGCTGAGGAAGTGATTTTTAATTTTAGTAATTCTTTCATAGTTTCATCTTCAGTGATTGGTTTAACAACTGTATAATTAAAGTCTATATTTGAGATATTGAGAAAAAGTTCTTTATTAGAGAAGTTTTTATGAAAATACTCATTAAATTCCTCAGCTATTTATATTTCGTTACTTATTATTCCAGAGTTTGTAACTAGAGGACGTATGGTTGCTTTGGAACCTCTCAGTGAACCAATGTAGTTGTAAAATTTTTTCTTATTATCCAGTGTGTCGCTGGCTAATTTATTTTCTGTATTATTTTTGGCATTTCTGATTTCTAATTTTACTTTAGTTCCGTATTTTTTATACTGTTCCCATTTTTCTTTTGTTGGTTGGTCTTTATACTTTATATGAATTTTCTGTTTTTTTGCAACCAATTTTTTTATTTTGTTGTTCCACCAGACCGGATTTCTGTATCCCTTGTATTTCTTTCTAGTTGGAACCCAATTATTAATGCAGTATTTAAGTTTGGCTAGTAAACCATCCCAGGCTTGGTGTACATTGAGTCCTGTCCATTCGGACCTCCAATCCCATAAATTCAAATGCTGTTTAATTTGTGTATAGTCTGCTCTGGTAAAATCTCGGTTTAAGGTGTTTCCTTTTGTATCCATGACTCTTGATAGTGTATGAAACAGAATCATGTTATGGTCACTGTTGGCTAGTGGTTATAGAATTTGGATGTTACTTACTAGAGCCCCCATATTTGTTAATACAAGGTCTATGATGTTATTATTTCTTGGACCATCATTGATTATTTGGTCCAAGTTTTGATTTATAGTTATGGCGAGGAATTCTTTCTCAACGTTTCTCTTCCAGGTATGAGTTTACCAATTGATACTGGGAAAGTTAAAGTCACACATTAAGATGTAATTAGTTTTTGGCTGAAAGCTATTGATTAGATTTAGAAATTCAATATTCTGGTCTTTATTTAGATTGGGAGATTGATAGGCTAATCCAATACATATTTTTGGGGACGGTAGATTAATATCTGTCCACAATATTTCAGCTTCATGGTTTGATTCTGTATGACAGTGAAATGGGTATTCTTCAGATATGTATAATACAATACCTCCCCCTTGTTTGTCTTTTCTGTTTTTTATTATTTTGTTAAATCCTGTTATGTCTTTATTCCAACTGTCATCTTGGCACCATGTTTCTGTGACCGCACAAATAGAAATTTTTTCTTTATGTATTTTATATCTTAATTCGTCTATTTTATTTGTCAGGCTTCTAGCATTTAAAAGTAATACTTTTATTTCTCCTTTCTGGTGTTGTAAATAAGTATGGTTTTCAGTTGTAACTATGTTATTTATGGAATCAGTATTTATAATTTTGGACTGTGATACATGCTTCGTTTTTCCTTCATGAGTCCCCCACCCCCGATCTAGTTTAAATATTTATCAAGTGAGGAAAGGAAAGTTTTGCTGAGTAAGTCACTCCCTTTTTTGTTTAAGTGTAATCCGTCAAAAGAAAAAAAACTCTTATTTTAGATATAATTCTTCCCAATGGGTCAAGCAGTGGATTTCTTGTTTAAGGGTCCATTTTCTTAACCAGTTATTACAATTATGTATTTTTTGATTGATATGGGGAGAGGCTTTTGGCATGGGAAGTACTTCAGAGATTATAGTTTCACAGCCAAGATTTGTTAACCTGTTGGTTAGTGCCACCATATCCTGTTTAATTTCTTCAAGGGAATCCTTAAACATGTTGTTGGTTCCCACGTGTGTAAGTACTAGGGGATTATGCCCTGAACCGTTTCTTTACACATCTTAGTTAAATCAGCAATTTTTGCCCCACTAAAGGCTGATAGAGTCCTGTGTGATTTATTTGGGTTACATATATTCCTGTCCATTCTTTTGATCATAGAATCCCCTATTACCAAAACATTTCTATGGTTTGACTGAGTAGTGCAGTTGAATTCCATGTCGGCAATGTTGGTGTTACTTTCCCAGTCAGTTAATCTAATAGGCTTATTATTGGTATTAGTATCTATTATAGTTATGAGGTCAGAGATCTCTTGAACTGTTTTAGTGGATATTTGAGTGTTTTCCGGGATAGTTTCTAGGCTGTCTAATATAGAATATCTATTCACTAAAGGGATTTCAAATGTTGTGGCATGCCTTCCTGTTTTGCAGGTTTAGTGTATTGAATATTGTACCATTCTTCATCCTCATCATGTGTAGTTTCTTCTTCTCTGGTTCTTTTACTATTTTTATTGTTGTTTAGTTCTAGGTCTCCTTTACCACAAATGTCAGGGTGTTTCGGATTTATGAGAGTATTAGTTGTATTTGGGGTGGGGGCCAGTAAAGGAAGGGCAGGGAAAGTCCCTTTATGCCTAGTATCCAGTTTTGTTCCAAGTCTGTGTGCCATATTTCTTTGACTGGATTCAAGTTGTAGTAATCTATCCGTGAAGGAGTTTAGTTCTTTTATTAAGTCGTCGTTATGGATACATTTTACACATTTAAAAACTTCTGTCAGGTTTTGTCTAGTTAACAGGTACATTAAGCAGCTAGTACATTGTATAAGATTTTCATCTTCATTCACAGTTAGTACATTTGCCATTTTGTAATGTGATGTCCCCAATGCTACCTGGACTCTACTAAGTTTAATTAGCGATCTGATATAGTTAGTCTGATGCCTAGTAGTAGGGATATGAGTATTATAGCTCAGATTACCTTCTTTCAGGTGCTCGTCTTTATCTTTCAATGTCCCTCTTAACCCTCCAAACACGTCTAACACATGCAGACGCGCGTGTTCTCGTGCGGATGCGAGCTCGCCCTGCTCGCTGCAGGGCTCTGTTCTTATGCCCTGGAGTGACCCAGAAGTGTTCCCAAGGGTCACAAGCACTAAAACCCTTCAGTGAATAAAAAACACATTTTTTCAGTTCAAACTGGTAACAAATGGGGCAAAGTAGCCCTTGTAAGCCCAGGCTTCTTTAGGGCCCACACTATCGCAAGACACTCCTTTTCCATGGTAGAGTATGCCTGCTCCCAGGGAAGTAACTTTTTACTCAGGTACACTACCGGGTGATCTTTCCCTTGGTTGGATGTCTGACTCAGTACTGCCCCAATACCCACGTCTGAGGCATCAGTCTGAACTATAAAGGGTTTGCTATAGTCAGGACTTGTCAATACAGGAGCACTGCACAGTGCCTCCTTCAGTCTGGTAAAGGCTTCCTCACAGGCTGGTCCCCAGGTAATTTTCTTTGGCATCCTTTCCTTTACCAGGTCAGATAGGGGAGCAGCCAGGGCATTGTAATTGGGTACAAATTTCCTATAGTACCCTGCGGTCCCTAGAAAACTCCTCACCTGCTTCTGCGTTTCTGGTCTGGGCCACGCCTGGATCACCTCTGTTTTTATTTGGGTAGGATGGAGCTGTCTCCAGCCTACCACATGCCCAAAGTATGCCACTTCTCCCATGGCCACCTGGCACTTCTCAGCTTTGACAGTGAGCCCAGCCCTCTGTATCCTGCCCAGCACTTCCCTAAGGTGGGACAGGTGTTCCTCCCAGCTGGCACTAAAGATGGCAGTGTCATCCAGGTACACCATGGCGTACTCCTCAGTACCATTTAACACCTGGTTCACCAACCTTTGGAAAGTGGCTGGGGCATTCTTCATTCCAAAAGGCATTACTTTAAATTCAAATAAGCCTATCTTATTGATGAAGGCTAACCTCTCCCTAGCTCTGTCTGTTAACTCTTCCATGCCAATACCCCTTGGTCAGGTCAGTGGTCGTAAGGTATGTCTCCCCTCCCAGCTTGTCCAGGAGTTCGTCCGTCCGGGGCATCTGACTTCATGACTGCATTCAGTCCACAGTAGTCCACACTGAAATGGGTAGAGCCATCTGGCTTGGGCACAAGGAATACAGGTGAGGCCCAGGGGCTGTGGGGTCTCTGGATTACCCCTAAATCCAGCATCTCCTCCACTTCCCTCCTAATGTCCTTTTGGACAGCCTTTGACACCCGATATGCTGTCCGCTGTATGGGCGTCTGTGTCCCTGTCTCCACATCGTGCGTCGCTAAGGGGGTTAGTCGAGGCTTGGCGCTAAACAGTCGGGCAAAGTCTGTTAAAACCTCTTACTTCCTGGATCTTGTCTGGGGCCAGCTGGGGAGAAACTTTTACTGCCTCCACAGAGGACTCCCGCTTGCTTTCTTCCAGCAAGTCCAGAATGGGGTCTCCTTCGTACATCCCCTCCCCAGGACTACACACTGCAAGCACCATGTCATCCCTATTAGCATATGGTTTCATTATGTTGACATGGTACATCCTTTCCGTCTGTCTTCTGTCAGGTAACTCTATAATGTAGTTCACATCATTTACCTTCATAATTACTTTGTACGGTCCTGCCCACTCAGCCTGCAGCTTGTCTTTTGACTAGAATAAGGACCATGACTTCCTGACCCACCATGTACGAGCGAGCTCTGCCTCTGCGGTTGTACCACACTTTTTGTTTCTGTTGGGCAGCTGCCAGGTTGCTCTGGGCTGTCCCCATAAGTTCATTCAGCCTTTCCCTAAACCCAAGGACGTAATCCACTATGGGAGTTCCCTGGGTGGTGTGCTTACCTTCCCAGTCCTCCCGGATCAAGTCTAGGGGCCCACGTACCCGGCGTCCATATAAGAGTTGGAAGCGTGAAAATCCTGTCAACTCTTGGGGTACCTCCCTGTATACAAACAGGTGGGGAAGATATTTCTCCCAGTCCCTCCCATGCTGTTCAGCAAACACCCGGAGGATTGACCTCAGGGTACCATTAAATCTTTCCACAAGCCCATTAGCTTGTGGGTGATACAGTGTCATGCATCTCTGCACCACCCCACACTTCTCCCATAAACATTTAATCAGGTCCGACATGAAGGAACCCCCTCAATTGGTGATAACCTCCTGCGGAAACTCAACATGGGAGAAAATCCCCAGTAAGGCATCTGCCACCTTATCTGTCCTCTGTGAGGATAGGGCGACTGCCTCTGGGTACCGGGTGGCATAATCCACCACAGTCAGGATGAATCTCTTCCCTGAGGAGCTAGGGGTATTTAAAGATCTCACAATATCCATTCCCACCCTCTGGAATGGCGGCTCCCCCTATGGGCAATGGAATTAGGGTGGCTTGGGTTTTCTTGCCTGCCTTCCCTATTTCTTGGCACCGGTGTCGAGACCTGCAATACTCCTTCACCTGCTAGGTGAAGTTGGGCCAGTAGAAATTCTGGGCCAACCACTGCATAGTGCACGATTCCCAGATGACCAGACAGGGGAATATCATGTGCAGTCTTGAGCAGCTGCTCACGATACCCCTGGGGAACAACAAGCTGCCTGTCTAGCCCCCCTTCCTCTGTCTGCACAACCTGAGTGTACATCAGTCCATTTTCCCAATAAACCTTATGTTTTCTGTCACCTCCTTGTGCTCCATCAGAGTCTGCCCAAGCCCTCAGTTTCTCTGGACTAGTGTCACTTTTCTGAGCAGCCGCAAACTTCTTATACATTCCCAAGGTATGGGACAGGTCCCCTTCAGACTCTAAACTAGGGTCCCTAGCACTAGTGTCAGGGCACTCGGGATCACTGTCATTCCTAACCCTCTGACAATGGGTCATCCCTCCCTCTTCGGAGTAACCCTCTGTAGCTGTGTGGATAATTGCTACTGGGGAAATTTCTACCCCCTTTTCATTAGTCTCCATATCAGGAGACACAAGCGGGGGAACCAGCCTCCCAGTGGTTTCCACAGTGGCTTCTGTGGGGTTCAGGAACTACAGTTTTCCCTTGCCGCTTGGCTACGGGTAACTGCACACACACCGTCCCCTGTTGGAGATTGTTGCCAAGGATGACGTCCACTGCTAACGTTTTGGCTACAGCCACCTGTTGCACAGTTCACCCTGTTTCACCTCAGTCTAGAAGGACACTAGCGAGGGGCAATGTTTTCTCTTCACCAGTAAAGTCTTGTACAGTGACATATTTATTGGCTATAAGCTGACCAGGCTGTACCAGATCCCCTTTTACCAATGTCATGGATGCCCCTGTGTCCCTTAACCCTTGCATCTGTACACCATTCACCATGACTGGGTGCATGTGTTCCCTCATGTTCATTGGCATGCTTCCAGAGACACACAAACAACCCACTTCTTTCCTAGCCTCCGGATGTGTATTGCTCACCCTTTTGGGACACTGTTTGGCAGTATGCCCAGTTTCTTTACGCAACCAACATTCATTTCTTTTCTCAGAGAAATCTTTTCTCTGAAACCTGCGGCTAACTGGTTTTGGTGGAGGCAGTGAGGGTTTTCACTGCCCTGAAGGTGCGCTTTTCCCTTTCTGCTCTGCCACACCCGCCCCATTCACTCTGAGCAGGTCTGCTCTTGGCATAGCGGTCCGGGAGTTCAGCAGCCTCTTGCACTGTTTTGGGATCTCTGTCCTCCAGCCAGGTTTTCAGCTCTGCTGGGCATGCCCAGAAAAACTGTTCTAACAGAATCACATTTTCAATTTTCTCTACAGTTTGCTTCAATTCCTTCCCACCAATGTTTTAAAAACTGACGTCGTTTCGTGGCTAGCTCCTCGTAGCTCATGTCAGGGCTTTTTCTGAGCTTACGGAATTTAGCTCTGTATGCTTCAGCAGTTAATTCAAAATTTTTTAACAGTGCAGCTTTAAGTTTGCTGTAATCATTACTGTCCTCATTGTCCATTTGACCCAATGCATTCCAAGCTTTCCCGGTAAGTAGCGGGGATAGCTGGAAGCTCCAGGACTCTCTAGGAATTTTAGCCTGAATACAAACTTTTTCAAAAGAATTTAAAAAGGCATCCATATCCTCCCCCTCTTTAAATTCAGCTGTCAATTTGTAAACAGTCCTGTAGTTCCAGTTAAACCCAAGCCACTTACCTACTCTGGTGCTGGTGGTTGGAGTCGTAGCATCTCCAGTTCATGTCACCTCTGGCGCTCGCGCTCCTCACAGTCCGCGTCTCACTGTTCACAGTCTCTTTTCTCTGCAGCTCGCTGGCACTCATGCTTCTCACGGTCCGCCTCTCACTGCTCCTGCTCTTTCTCCTCCTGGAACTCCAGCTCCATTCTGCACGACTCAATCTGCAGCCTGAGTACTTCTGGCTCCAGAGTGCTGGTGACCTTTCCCTGCTGCTGTGGCCCTTTGCTGGCACTGGTCCTGCTGCCCTCCTCATTGGATCTGGACGCTGCTCTGGCCGCTAGTCCCTCCACACCCAAGGTTCATTCTTTTACAGTCGCTGTCCACGGCTCGATGCTCTGGGTATCTGCTACCATCAGGGCATCCACGACGTTCTGCTTGGTGGCTTTCACCTCGTACAGGACTCCTCTGTCCCTGCATAACTGCTTGAAGTAGTCTACAGTGTGTCCGCTGTAGTCGGAAGCCATCTTCTTGCCTAACTACGGCTACTCTAACTTGCACTTTAGAAAAAAAAAATAAAACGGGTAGGAACTTTACTGTAAGCCAAGTGATATAGTTCTGTTTCTTTCTTTAAAACAAAAAAAAATCACTGCCTTGTTTTGCAAGTGAGCTGACATTATTAAGCTGACCCACTGAACAATAAAAGCTTGTATTACCAAAATTATGCACACCGCTGCCACCACTCTGTCACAACCCCACTCAGCAGGTTAGGCCCTCTGCTCCCACAGTGCCAACCTCAGAGCGCAGTATTGTGAACAGGGTAACCCTCCTGTAAGTTTTGTGGGTCTGAATCACCTTTGGTCTCAAGTTTTGGAGGGATTCAAACTGTGAACCTTATGCTAGCGTACCCAAATGTACAGACTCTGATAATTCTGCTCTTCGGGGAAAGGCCAGATATCTTTCGCCTATGGACACCTAACCAGTTATACAAAATGAACCCTAAAAACTCTGGAAATTCTTACCTTTTCCCAGTTTGGTATTACCAGGAAGCTTATGAACAGTGTCAACTTTAACCCTCTGTACTTCACTTGTAAAAGAAAGAATTCCAAAGGCACATCATAGTCTATTTTAAAATAAGAGGTTTACTAAGAAAATGGATAAAAATATGTAAAATTTAACTACAGAACAATATATCACAAAGCATACAATCACTTAAAAGAAAAAGGTTTAAAATGCAATTTCCTACCAACATACAGTTAGACTTTTCTAATGTATACAGTACCTTCTTACAGTGCTTTAGGTAGCTGTTGTTTCAAGACAGTCCAAACAGGAATGAGTTTAAGTGGAAATACAGAATACAGTTAAATTGTCTCTTAACCTACCCCTTCCATGATGTCACCTAGCTCCGTCCTGTAAAATATAAAAATTAATGCACACAGGATGTCCCATCACTCAGGATGTATATTAAATAAGGTGACATCAGCAAAAACTCGTTTCCCAAATGACTTCTTTGATCTTGAGTGGTTTCCTGCTCCTCTTTGATCTTTGAGCAGTTCCTAGTTCCACACTTCAAAGGCAGGAGGTTATAAATTGCAACTCCTCTGAAACGTCATAAAAGTTTATGATCCCTCCTTGCAGCTGGTCAGCTACAATTAAGTCCGATAAACAGGAGACCCTTAATTATGTCTCTCTAGTCTTTAATGATTTCCTGGCTTTCAGGTTAACATAGATCCTAGACAAGGCTATACAATGCGAGTTGTTGGAAGTTAATCACAGAGATCTGCTGTTTAACATATCCTGTCCTTTGAACTGAAACCTTGGGGGGAGGTGATTATCCCAGGAGCACAGGATGCCTCATGAGAGACACTCAATAACACATTTTTATATTACAAAATCATAGAGCAATCAGAACCAGCTGTCCAAGTGTCACAGTAGGTACGTAATTTTCAATTTTTGTGGGACTGCCTACTGTATGTTCGTTGAGTGGCTAGTGCAGATTCCATGCCCATTTGGTCCTTAGCCTCTTAGTTATGATCACCAAGATGAGTGTCCATTATAATGGTGGTTTATTGATGTAAACACCTTTCCATTTGTAACTGGACTGTGACCACCACATCACATTTTACTTAGGCCACTAATAGCCATAGGATGATTTTTGACCTCCATTGATGTATGCTAAATTTGCCTTAATGAAAGCATTATCACGAGAAGTCAGCTGCTTATTTCCAGCTAATGGCTAAACAGGACACTGCACCTGTAATAGTGTTAGATCTATTAATACCTCTGGGAAAATGTTAGAAAATATTTTTGGAAACAAATCAAGCTGTTTTTTTAGATACCTTATTTGTTTTCCTGTTATTTAGTGCTTAGGATATAGACAAGGGGACACAATTTGAAGATAGGGGGACAGTTCAGGGGCAACGTGAGGAAGTGTTTTTCACAAAGGGGCTGGTGGACACAAGGAACAGCCTTCCTGAGGAGGTTGTGGGGTCAAAAACAGTGGGAGAATTCAAGAATGCATGGGACAGACATAAGGCAGTTCAGGGGGGTAGGAGGAAGTAGGATGCTGGTTAACTAGGATCTGCATCTTATCCAATAGGAAGGGAAATGGGCAGACTGGGTGGGCCAAGTGGTCCTTATCTGCTGTCAAAGTCTGGGTTTCTGTGAGAACAATGTCTTTGTTCCTTAGAATTGATCTGCTCCTCCTACTGCTTATGCTGCAGTACAGCTGAAGTTTTGTATACCTCTGCTTGTGATATTACAATTCGTTGAAATGGAGTTGACTGTTACAATCATTAAATTATGCACTTTAATTCTAAGTAGAAAGAGCAGATGAAATAAGGGATGTTTTGTTCTCATAAAGACATACTTAGTTAAAAAAGAAAGAGGAGGTGTAATGTGGAAGATAACTTAAATATAGACTGCATTGGGTCTGAATATCCTGCCTTGCAAGCTTTACCCTATTGTATACAAGTAGTGTGGAGGAGTTGTGGGATAATAGATGGACCAGACACCAAACTTCAGGTTCAAAACACAATCTCTGTGTGATGTTTATTCAAAATACAAGAAATAAGCTTCTGCAATGCCATATTCCTTCTTCAGTACATCACTTTGCAGCAACAGACTATATATGTCCTTTCTCTGCACTTAGACAGCACCTACTGATCTCTGATCCAACTTACCAGTTGAGATGCAACCTCCACCCCTATGCGGGCCCCATTTGCTTGGGTAGTGGGGGCCCAAAACGAAAAAAACAAAACAAGCTATTGACAAAGAACCTCAATGAAGAATCACTGAAAGAAAGGTTACCCCAAAGGGCATTGGTAAATCAAGTTTCAAAGAAATACAACATCATACCCACTTCCATAATGCAAAGCATCATGTGATATATGCAAATCACCATAACATTTAGACTTGTTCAGCTTACAGTAATTTACATGTATTTTTACATAGCACAACTAACGTAATTTCTATAATAGTCACCTAGTATTTTTTACCATTATCAAAAACACCTAGTGCCATGGTATTTTCAACATTTACAGGTTTCATAAACATAAGGTATATTATGACATAGTGCTATTGCATACTAAATCCAACAACGATAAACACAACCTATTTTATACACGCTTGGAGGTCACCACAATAAGGTACCTGTAAAAGGACTTGAGAGGGAAAAGGAAAATTAAAGAGGACACCATAGCATAGTCAAGAAGGGGAAGGGGGGTGCCCATAGGTGGCCAACCTTATGGACTAGAAATAGTAAAGGCTAGAGTAGGTTTAGAAATAGAAGAACTGTTGCAACAGATTTAAGAAAAGGTCGGTCCTCGAGTGGCAGGAGCTCCCTGTCACAAATAACAATTACTAAAGACTCAGAGTGAGCAAAACACTGCTGAATATATTATTCATCTAAAGCACAGTCCCACTGCAGTACCCTTGGAATTAAGATACATTGAAATGGATTTTCAGTAGCGGTTTCTAAAAACCCTTTTTATGTTTGCGTGTGTGCATATGCAGCAAACATATTAGCAGCATGCCAGGACTGCTGGGCTTTTGCAGGTGTGGCCGTGTTGGGTCCAGTCTAATTTAGCACATCACCGGCAATGGGTGCCTAAACCCGCTTGCTGATATCCCTCCCTCCACAAGTGTTTATTAACTTAACACTGGTAGCTGGTGCCCAACCCTGCTGCCAGTATCCCCTTCCAACCCGACTCACTCTTTTGTCTCTCCTACCCCTACAGAGTTGAGCATCTCTGGTGTGCCCACCCACACAACAATGCAGCACTGGGGTGGCCGCTTCTGGTGCCACCAGTCAACAAGTACTGGAGTCCTAAAAAGAAGAAAGCAGTCCCTCTTCATGTTGTCCCTCATTGTATGTTCTCCCCAACCCACCCAGCATGCACCACCACCAGCGCCCCCCCCCACACACACACATACACACACACCCTTCACTTTCCTAACCGGTTCTGCTCAAATGATGACTGGTAAGTCTTTCTGCTTCCAGCTAGACTGGGAACCAAGGAAAAACTAGATTAGTTTGATTAATAACTTTTTAATGTTTTAAACTTTTACTCATGGCTCTAGGATTTTTAATACTTTTGCAACAAATTTTTTACAGAGTCTTTTTGGGACTCCACCTTGTGAACAAGGTAGCTGACATTTTTCAACCCCCACCCACCCACCATGCCTGCCCTGTTCATAAGGTGGTATCATGAAAAGACTAACACTTTGTGTAAAAATGTCAAAAAACAGACATTATGAAAAAATGTTGAATTTTTCTAACGTTTACTCATAACTTTGTGATTTTTTTTTTTTTTTCAGATTTTGGCCCAAAATTTTCAACATAACCCTCTTGTTATCCCAAGCCAACATCGGAGGGTAATTCACCTGAGGCTTCTGGGACATGTGTTTAGCCCTCCATACCTTGAGGAGAAGCCGTGTCCATCATGGCTCTAAGCACAAGCGTAGTCGACAGAAGTCATGGGACTAGGAGAGATTGAGGTCCCTCAACTCACCCAACCGCTCAATGGTGGTCGAACGCCCTTTAGTCAAGGGGCAGGTCAGGCAGGTAGAGGGCTCTTCAGCACCACTATCGAGCAGTTCACTTAGATTCCTTTTGAGCAGGCCGTAGAGATTTTCCAAGAACCTTTTGACAGGCTCAGACGAGGTCGAGGAGTCGATCTCTGACCACAGTGCTCCCGGTCTTCACTCAGGAGGACATGGACAGGTCATTGTCCCTGACCAGTTGCTGGAGCAGCCTTCACCAGCAGTAGAGTCTTCCACGCCTGCATTGGTCAGCGTAGACCAGCATGGGTATACCACAGCCAGCCGGAAGGCTCACCTTGACGTTGATCATCCGGCCAGTCCTTGGTCAAGGTCTCGGTCAAAGTGTTCTCATTCTTGAACCTCGACCGGGAGGTTTTGCCTTTGATACTCCTCGACCTCCTTGTCATCAGGTGAGGAGATGCACCTTTGCAAGATGCACAGGTGCTACAAGGATCCTTTGGAAACAGTGAGCTATTGGGGGGTAGGGTAGGGTTCTTCCCCCTCGACCTTCACTCACCTGGCACCTGTTAGTAGTGCCCCCACCAGTGCACTTTGCACAGGTGCTTCTCCGCCTCTTTGGGTGGAGCCACCACAGCTGAAGGTGGGCACTCCGACTATGGAGACCCGTTCGTTAGCCACCAGCTTTCCGTGCTGGTTGTTGGCGCAGATCACTGTGGGGGAGGATAGCCAGGTGGTCTCTGGCAAGAAACGGTCAAAGGACGTTTTTGGGGAGTCCCCAGATGACTCTGACCATGAGTCAGTGGTCTTCTCTGGCACTCTCCTCATCAACCTGGGGATTAGTTAAGGAGCCTGCTACCGAGTATGGCCCTGTGTCTTTCGGAGCCCTTCTCCGATGTCTTTCAGAGTCCACGTTAGTCCCATTACAGTTGGTTCAAATTAGAGGCAGGTACCCTTTTACTGACATTCTGGACTGTGAAGAATCCCTTGGGGTTGTCTTCCCATGACTGAGGCCATTCTGAGACCGGCCCTGGTGCTTTGGCAACATCTAACGTCCTGCTTGGCAGCCTCTATCCGTATAGTCCGCAAGTATGCAATCCCCACAGGGTTCCTTTTGGGGTTCGCGGCCCATCTCTCCGCAGAGGGCTTGGTGGCCAACCCAGTTTTCTGCAAACTGTGAAACCAGAGGAACATGGACATGCCTGCAGACAAGGAATCCCAGAAGATTGACCATGCTGCTAAAAAGGTATACACTGTAGCATTCCTAGGTTAACTTCGGTCACTCACTGATGGAAGGCTCTGATACAATCCTCCCTCACCTCCCAGCTGAGCAGCGGTCTGTGACAGTCATCAGAGACCAAGGTCAGTCGCTGGCTAAACACCACCACCAGACAGCTTTGAACATGGTCGAGTCAAGTGCCCATGCCATGATGGCAGCCATCTCCATGCGTTGCAGGGCCTGGCTGCATATGTCCCCTTCTTAGGCTTTGACCTGTTTGGCCCAGTGGTAGAAGGACATCTCACTCATATTGAGAAGTTAATTGCCATCCTGGATTCTGGGACATCAACCCAAAACAGCATGAAAAAGAAGCTTAAGTAACAGGCTCTCCAGTTTCGGTCCTTTCAGCCATAGCCTCCTCAGCAGCAGCCCCAGCAGGGGTAGTATCAAGCCTGGTGCTCAAGCCCAAGTCCAGGGGCCAGGGTCCTAAGAAAAGGGGAGGGGCAGGGGTGGCAGTGCCCCTCCGGCTGTAGCTGCCAGTGCGCCAGCCAAAGCTACCTAGTGATGGGTTGGGGGAATTTCATCCTTTCGCCCATCCTGTCCCTGTCTGCTTTCCCTGTAAGAGGTCTGCTGCATCACTTCTTGCCATGGTGGTCCGCTGTCACAGTGGACAAGTGGGTGCTGGACATAGTGTGCAGAGCCAGCCCAGTGGCGTGGGGGGCTGAGGCACTTGTGCCTTACCTGCTGCTGTGCCAGTGACCCAGGTTCGGGAATGAGCCCAGACCACTCGGGGGTCTGGGAGGCAGAATTGAGCATCTTAATGGACGCTGTTCTTCAAGGAGGGAGAGTTACCTGCTCTGTTGTGCGACAGCCACCTAGATGACCATAGGTGGCTACGCAGGCTTGAGCAGCGGTTCGGGAGGGAAGACGCTCCTGTCAGAAGTTGTCAGCACCTAGTGCATGACATGCCGCCATACCTCCCAGAGTGTCTGAGGGTTGGGGGATACAGAAAAAGCAGAAAACCACCCTGACCTGCAGGATGAAGCTTCCTCACCACACAAGTCCTGCATCCACATACTGTGCCCGTCATCCCCCAACTGAGCTAAACACCTCCCAGGAACAGGGCCACCAGGGAGGCTCTGCCACAGGGGGTAGTACGTGTGGCACTGCAAGGAGCAAAATCATAAGTCCCAGGGATAATTGGCTGACGGGGCTGGGGGAGAGGAGGCTGATAGGGGCAGGTCAGGGCGACCAGGGGATAAACAGAAATGGTTGGCAAAAAATAAGCAAAAAAAAAAAAAAAAGGACCTAGTGGGCAGAGGGTTACTTCTGGACTTCGAGGCTCTCCTGCCTTACCACCTTCACATGCCTCGGGAGTCCAGGATGTCGCAGTATGCTCTGTCTACCCTTCACAGGTGACCAAAGCTCAGTTCCTTCCAAAAGGAGCAATAACGCATGTCACAGACACCCTGGTCAGTCATGGTTGTGTATCCTGGTACTTCATGGTTCCGAAATGCATGGCAGCTTGGTGCCTCATACTAGATCTGTACACTCCGAACAGTTCATGCAGAAGTGCAAGTTCGAGATGGCCCCTCTGAATCAGGTCATTCCACCTCTGGAGCAGGGTCTGTGGTTGTGCTTCCTAGACCTACAGGATGCATTCTTCCACATCCCAGTCTGTCCATTCCACTGCCTTTACCTCCAGTTCTGAGTGGAAGGTGTCCTGTACCAGTTCCAGGTCATGCCCTTTGGCACCTCCTTGGTGCACATGGTCTTCACCAACCGCATTGCAGTGGTGGTAGCTTACCTATGGCACCTAAGTGGTTAGGATGTATCCATACCTGGATGGTTGGCAGCTAGCCATTCTGCTGAGGGAGGCTGTAGAGAGGGGGGTCCAGAGATCTGGCTTTCCAGACCTGTTGAGAGTTGGACCAGCTGTTCAACCCAGACAAGTCTGAACTGGTACCCCTGCAACTGATCAAGTTCATTGGGGCAGAAATAGACTCCCTGCAGGCCAAGGCCTGCCTTCCTGTGAACCATGTCTAGAGCTTACCTCCTCTGCTCAGTTATTTCAGGTGGGGCTCTCGCATCCTGCCCAGGATTTCCTGAGGTTGCTGGGGTACATGGCATCCTGCACTAGCATAGTCCAGTGGGCTTGTTGGCAGATGCGCCACTTGCGGTGGGAGTTGGGTGTCAGCGGTCCTAGTTCCACTTAGACCAGCCGTTCATAGTGACCCAGCTGATGTGGGATGCCATCTGGTCATGTCTGATCCCTGACCACCTGGAGGAACGAATCTCATTTGTCCACCTAGAACTGCCCATCACGCTAACGACGGACTCATCTCTGGTGGGGAATACATCTGGACGGGCCACAAACCCCATGGGTTCTGGTCACCTAAAGAAGTACCGTCACCATATAAACCTTGCTATGACAGAATTTGCTACTGTAGTCAGGGGTTACTCCGTACCGGTCCAGAGCAACAACACCATGTCCGTTTTACCTGAACTGGCAGGGCAGAACATACTCCCTTCCCTTGTGTCGGGAGGCCCTCCGCACCTGGTCCCTCATGTACAGCCTGGGTGTGGCTCTCTTGGCAGTCCATGTCGCGGGAATGAACAGTCAGCTGGCAGACACTCAGTTGGGTTGGAGAGACATCGCACAAGTGGTCCCAGAATCAGGAGGTCTTAGGCCACCTGTTCACCCTGTGGGGCACTTCTCTGGTGGATCTGTTTACATAGATACTTAAACAGTGTCGGCAGATAAGGGCCTATGGCCCACCTAATCTGCCCATTTGAGTTTGTAACTTCAGTTTATGTTTTCCTAAAACTCTGTTGCACCTTACCCCTGACCTCCAGAATTCCTTTATGTCTATCCCATGTATTATTAAATCCCGTGATTGTTTCAGCCCTCACCACTTCCTCAGGCAGGGTGTTCCACTTGTCCACCACCCGTTCTGTGAAGAAATTCTTCCTCACATTTCCTCTGAATCGTCCTCCCTCCAACTTCAAACTAAAGCTGTTTTGCGCCAGTCCCCCACAGTCTGGGACGTTGTTGGGTGATGCCTTTGCAAGTAACTGAACCCCAGGCCTTGTGTACTCCTTCCCTTCCCCTTGATTCACAAGGTGGTAGTCAGACCCTGGAAGGACAAGGCATGACTGATCCTGATGGCTCCAGACTGGCGAAGGCAATTTGGGTACCTGGATCTCCTGAGCTTTAGCAGCAAACCTCATGGGCAAGCCAGTCAAGTCGATGCACAGGTGTGAGATGTCACACCTGTCGTGGAAGACTGCTTTCTCATGGCCATCATGTGAGCCAGAAGGATAGAGGAACTCCAGTTGCTCTCAGTGGAGTCTTCTTATCTGGTTTTCCACAGGGACAAAGTTGTCCTTCTCCACAACCCAAAGTTCCTCCCGAAGGTAGTATTGATGTTTCACCTTAACCAGTTGATAAACTTGCCAGTCTACTTTACTAATCACACTTCAGAGGCCAACAGCAGGCTCAGTACCCTGGATCTATGGAGGGTGCTCCCTTATTACAAGGAGTGCATGGCTGGAGTCTGGGGAGAAGGCTTGCCAGGTGTTTGTATCTTAAGCTGAAGCTCCACCTCACGGACAGGCAGCAACACAGACGATGGCAGGTAGATAACATCCTGCATCAACCTCTGCCACAGGTTAGCTAGTAGGGAGCCTTCCTGTAGGGCTTAGAGCTCATTCCATCAGACATCAGTGTGTACTTCCAGGCATGTCCCTAGACAGGAAATCTGCAGGGCTGCTACCTGGAAGTCAGCACACACCTTCATTACCCAGTACCTTGAGTCTCACTGGATGCTGATTTTGTTACCTCTGTTCTCCAGTCTCTATTCGCCAAGTAGAGGTGCGCATCTTTTCCCCTCTTTCTGGAAAACTGCTAGGAGTCTGCCAGAGTGCGGATAGTGAACCATATCCACGCCCTAGAAAAACAGGTTGCTCATCAGTAACTGTAGATCTTCCACAGAGTGGCCTCTTACAGTAGATAATACTTTTGGGTATCCAGCAGAGGTCTCTGTGACGCACGGCAGCTCTTCTAGCAGTTTTTCACCAGAGACCGCCCACACATGACATCAGCTTCCCGTTTCCTATATCTGTGGGCGGTCCCTGGTATCTTCAATTCCTTTTTTTGCCGTCTTCAGCTTGCATGCAGCAACTAGAACAATTTCTGAAAACAGCAGTCATCGACCAGGAACAACATCGAAGATTCTACGAACAAGGGGGCTCACTCAACGAGAGCTCCCCCATCTACTGATCTACATTTCTGGACCGACATAAAGCAGGAGTATCCCTCCTCAGCCTCTGTCTCCTTTACTCAGATGGCCACCATACCGTTGACAGTGCATCTATAAGTCTCATTGACTGCCACCATACCGTCGACTATGCATCTATAATTTCATTGACGGCCATACCCATCAACATCCTTATCAACGGCTACCACCATCGACGATGCATCTGTATTCTCATTGACGGCCATACCTGTCAGTGTTCTCATCGATGGCTACCACCATCGATGATGCATCTATACTTTCATTGACAGGCCATAACCGTCAACTTCCTCATCGACGGCTACCACAGTCTTTGATGCATCTATATTCTCATTGACTGCCATAACTGTCAATGTTCTGCTCGACCGCTACCACAGTCGATGATGCATCCGTTATCATTGATAGCCACCACCATCAACAATGCATCTATATTCTCATAGATCGCCATACCCGTCGACGATGCATCCATATTCTCATTGACGGACATCCCCGTCAACGATGCATCCCTATTTCTTGTCGATGGCTGTCCCCCTTCAAGGGTGGATCATTATGCTGCCTACTCATTAACAGGGTGTGTTTTTTTTTTTTTTTTAACTCCCTCATCGACAATGCTTCCAGCACTATAAAAAGGCAGTACATAAATAACCCCTTCTGGGTTCCATTAGAGTCACAGAGCGGGAGAGATCCTTCTAAACCTCTGTACTTCCCACCTCATCGTTTGCCACTGCTGCAGGTGTCCCTCCGTCGACAGCGCGCCCTCATACTCTTTTTTTTTTTTTTTTTTTTTTAGTAAATAGGGCTTCATAAAAACACGGCTTATGCCATGTTTCTACCCCTCCACCATCTTGGGTGGAAAATCACAGGGGTCAGGGCGACAGAGATCGAACCTTGACATTACCACCCAGGGCAAGACCTGCTCATGCTATATGTCCACCCCACCCCTTGTGTCTAAAACATTCCCCAAAAGGAACTGGACGTTTCCACTGTAGTATGGCACATCTTGCTTGCCATACAGCACTGCTAGCTCTCCGATCTAAGGGGACAGGGCGACCCTCCATAATCTCCTACTCTTCCACAGTCCAACCCTGGTCGCCTCCTCCTTATATGGAAGACTATTTTTCAGATGAACTAGTGCTCCCGGTTGACTCCACCAGTGACCTTGAACACGAAGATTTCAGGATCTGAAATGTCTTCCCCAGTCTCCTTTTTTCGGAAATCTCTCTTTGTATGAGGGTCCGCCTAGCATCTGCAGCACCCCCTCCTGATGACCCTTCATTCCACAAAATGATGATACAAATATAGAAAGTCATGGGATTCTCTACCACAAAAACATGACAAAGTAAGGATATGGCAGAATTCCTTGATCTGCCAGAGGAGCCCATCTTGGTGGCTTCCCCACTAAGTCAGACTTGCTAGAATACCATGCTGGCTGCTTGACATCAGTCTCCAGCTATCTCAATTGTTCCCCATAAGGTGGATTATATTTATCAAGCTCCTTTGGTTCCTCTTTTCCTTCAAGCTATCCCGGAAGTGGTCTTTGTTCTGCCACTCATGATCACATGAGCTCCTTACCACCAGGTAAAGAATCCCAAAGACTTGCCTTTCTGGAGAAACAGGTCCTTTTTCTCCAGTACCATGAATATCAGAATTCTAAATTATATGGGTTATATGATTAAATACCAACATACCCTTGGGTCATCTGCCATTGAGACTATCAGTCACCTCCCTCCTTCACTAGAACAGGAGCGATTTGCTACTGTCAACTAGCAATGATATTTCCCATCACCTAACCAGGTCTGGATATGATGCTATAGATACCACGGCCCGACTGTCAGCTATTGGCATTTATTTGCAACGCCACAAAACCTGGCTCCACTTTTCCAGCTTTACGCCTGATGGGCAACATAAAGTAGCTAATGCCCTTTTTAAGAGGTCCAAGTTATTTCGGACCAGGTACTCGAACTTTACTGGATGACTTACAGGCATCAGGCAGACCCCTGCGTACGGTTCATGGCATGTACCATACTCCGCATACAACCTACCATACTCGATCCTCTTCCTACTGTAAAAGAGGTTGAAAATATAGAGATCAATACAGGCAGCTATTGAGATTGTACTTGGCCCACAAGAGGAAACACCTCCGCCGCCTGTGGCTCCCATCCCCACCTTCCCAAGAGAGCTGGGCAGTCCAATACCCAGTGACCCACTAAGGTTTTTTCCCCCCACCTTTCCTCTACACAAGCCTCTGAGGCTGTGAGCAGTCATTTTGCCCTCCATTTAGAGACCGGACGAACGATCACTTCAGATGAATGGGTACTTCAGATTATACAGAGTGATCATACTCTGAAATTTATCCAATCGGATCAGATACCTACCCTTCAAGAGGACTTGAGGGCTCTACTGGCAACACAGGCAGTTTCTCCAGTGCCCCCTCACAACATCAAAAGGGATTCCACTTCCACTTCTTTCGGATACCCAAATGAAATGGAGACCTCTGTCCGATACTTGACCTCAGAAAATGGAACCTTTCCATCCAGTACAAACTGTTTCACATGATAATCTTGACTTCCATCATGCCAATACTGAAACGGGGAGATTGGCTTTGTGCCACAGCTATAAAGGGTGCCTACCCTGCATATCCTTATCCATCCTGCTCATCGCAGGTTTCTTCATTTCTACCTGCTAGGTTAACACTACCAGTTTCAAGCTCTCTGGTTTGGCCTCTCCTTGGCCCTGAGTGTCTTTGCCAAATACCTAGAGGTAGTTGCAGCAGCTTTAAGAAGTAAATGGCACTTTATCTTCCCATATCTAGATAGCCGATCAATCAAAGCGGTACAGCTTTGCTTTCTTACCTAGAGGCTACCCTGCAAATATTTTCACATTCCAGGGATCACAGTCAGTTGGCCACAGTCCAACCTGACCCCGGCTCAGTCACCAATGCATTGGAACCATCCTAGATACAGTCTCAGCCAGAACATACCATCCAGCCATCTGGCAAGCAACACCCTTGTCTCTGGTATCATGCAGTAGACTCAAAGTAGTCACAGCTAGACAACTGCTGTGCCTTCTGGTCCCATGGTTGCTGCCATCCCTGCGGTAGCACTCGCCTGTCTTCATATAAGACCTAGTCAGTGAATCCTTCAGAATCAGCGATCTCAAAGAACAAGAAAAATTTGAAGGCAAGCTCAGGGTCACTCCCTCTCTGACGTCGGCTCTGATTTGATGGTCAGTCAAAACCAATTTATAACAAGGAATGCCTTTTCGGTCCCTCCCCCTCCCAAGCAGACGTTCACCACAGATGCTTCCCTAGCAGGACGAAGTGCACACCTGGGTCCTTATCGTGCACAGGGCTAGTGGACCACTTCTCTCCCTCAGCCTCACATCAGTCTCCTAGAGCTGGGATTATCCCACTTAACCCTTCTGGCATTCCAGCCTCTTTTGACTCTAGACCATTGCTGATCCAATCAGACTACACTGCAGTGGTATTATACCTTAGCAAGCAAGGAGGTGCTCCAGTCTTCCACCTCTTGACTCAAAATTATAGAACCCTGTCACTTCCCAACCTGAAGGCTATACATCTTCACAGTTGGCTCCTGTGGATGGTTTCATGGCCAGATTACAAGTATCCTCTCCTCTTGCCAATATTCTCTTGACTCACGTAAGCCAGCAACCAGGGAAACGTATATCTCCAAATGGAAATGGTTTTCAGTATGGGTTGCTTCTCGGTCATTGTATCCCTATTCCTGCCGACTGACGAAAGTTTGACTTCCGGGCCTTGCTGTCCAAGTCTGGTTTGAGTTATTCCTCCATTAAAGTCCATCCAGCTGCTATTCTTTTACCTTCCATGGCCTGGTAAATGACATTATTGTACTAACATCAGCTAGCCAAAATGTTTTTGAAAGGAATGTTACATATGATTAGTCATTAGATGTCCCACTCCTCCGTGGGGTTTCACTTTCCAATAAAGAAATTAACTCTTGAACCTTTGAGCTAGCAGCCACTTGTGCCCTCTGTTTTCTATCATGGAAAACCTCATTCCTAGTCGCTGTCACTTCTGCCTGCCGTATTTCTGAGCTTTCTTCCCTCCTGTGTAAGGAACCTTGCTTAATTTTTCACAAGGACAGGGTGGCACTTTGTACTACCCTTCCTTCCTAGAGTAGTCTCCGAACATACTTTAAATCAGTCCTTGGAGCTTCCGGTCTACTATCCTGACTGCTCCAATCAGGGTGAACATCTACTGTATACTTAGATGTTCATTGTATACCACGCTACTATATTAATCTGACACAGTCGATTAGAAAGACATCTCAACGGTTCCTCTGTTTTGCCTCTGGTCACGACAGCCTCCCGGTTGCTAAACGTACTCTTTCATCCTGGTTGACCAATTGTATTACATTTTGTTGCAAAAAAATACAACAAGCCTATACCTGGACCTGTCCAAGCCCACTACTGTGACTTGCTTTAATGGAGCCTCCATTTCAGATATCTGCAGTGCGCCTACCTGGTCCACAATCCATACATTTACAAGGCATTACAATCTAGATATTGCCTCATGACAGAGGACGCCGTTTGGCCATGCAGTCCAACAAGGTCTCCTGTCATAACTGTCCTCCCACATGGGCATTACTGCTTGGGATTCATCCCAAAAGTATTACCTACTGCAAGAGACCACTCCATGGAAGATAGTACAGTTAAGTAAAAACTTACCATAACAATAGATCTTAGAGGAGTGTTTCTTGCAGTAAGTCGGTTCCCACCCTCCATTCCCCTCCTTCTCTAAGAGAGCAAATTTTGGTCCTATGACTGTGGGTTGGGATTTCTTTGGTACTTCGGTTTCCCCTAAGTCCTCGTTTTGCGAGCTGAGTCCGGCGTGGGAACTGAGGATACCAGCACTGCCCACACTTATACAGGAAACAGGAAGCTGATATCATGTGTGAGCGGTCCCTGGTGAAAAACTGCTAGAAGAGCTGCCATGTGCCACAGTGACCTCTGCTGGATACCCAAAAGTATTACCTACTGCAAGAAACACTCCTCAAAGATCTACTGTTATGGTAAGTTTTTATGTAACTATTTTCTTGGAGTGGCATATGGTTCACATCCACATGGCCCACGAAAGCCTCCCCTGGCAATTGGCACATGGAGCCTTGCTTCCAGCGTGCAAAGATCTGATGTCACGGGGCGGAGTCAGGGGATATACCTCCTTCCCAAGCAGACGTTCACCACGGATGCTTCCCTGCAGGTCCCCCTGAGCCAAAGAGGGAAAGGGTTGTACTCCCAGTTTTTCCTAGACCCAAAAAGATGAGGGACCAGATACCAATTTTGGACCTCTCTCATCTGAATCTCTACATGAAATACAAGTGGTTCAGGATGGTGACCCTTCATGGTCTATTGCCCCTCCTTCACCAGGGTGACTGGCTCTGTTCTCTGGATATGCAGGATGCCTACCTCCATATCCTGGTTTTCCCTGCCCACCATTGCTTTCTACATTTCTGTTTTCAGGAGGACCACTTTCAGTTACAAGTCCTCCCTTTTGGCATTTCCTCAGCACCTCGGGTGTATACCCAAGTGCCTGGCAGTGGTCGCTGCGGCTCTGAGGAAGCAAGGCTTTTATGTGTTTCCGTACCTGAATGACTGGCTGCTCACAGCCCCCTCCAGGAATCTGTTACAGACCCTGGAAGGCACCTTTCAGCTCTTCCAGACTCTAGGGATCACGATCAATCTGCCAAAGTCTTGTCTATCTCCATACCAATGCATCCAATACATACGAGCAATCCTGGACTCATCTCAGGGCAAGGCCTTTTTGTCAGAGGACTGGTGGGATGTTTGATTGCGCAGGCCCACCTGGTTTCAGGTTACAGCCAGTCTATTTCTTCGCCTGCTGAGGCACATGGCGGCGGCTATCACCGACGTTCCCCCTAGCTTGCCTTCATATGAGGGTTCCCCAGTGGACATTATGAACCCAGTGGGATCAGCGCACCAACGACTTGGATCAACTGGTGCTGGCTGCAGTGAAGAGGACCCTGGAGTGGTAGCAGAACCCAAGTAATTTCCTGCAGGGGTTCCCCTTCCATGTTGTTTCTCCTCAACAGATCCTCACCACGGATGCCTCCGGCCTGGGCTGGGGAGCTCATTTAGTCAATCATCAGACCCAGGGCAGTTGGTTTAAGTCAGAGCAACATCTCCACATCAATGTGTTGGAGATGATGGCGGTCCTGTATGCTGTGAAGGCCTTCCAGACTCCAATTCTTCCTGGCCCACTGCTGGTACAGATGGTCAACATGTCCATAGTCTTCTACATCAACAAGGGGGAACTCACTTGTACCCCCTTTGTCCGGAGACTATGAGGGTCTAGTATTGGGCTGTCAAGCATGACCTGTAACTCTCAGCCATCCATGTTCCAGGCATCCAAAACGTTCTGGATGACAGTCTAAGCTGGTCCAAGTCGAGGATGCACGAGTGGGAACTTGTCTCCTCGGTGGTTGAAGACCTCTTCAGCAGTTGGGACGCCAAGGGTTGGACCTTTTTGCATCCCCACTCAATGCAAAACTGCCGCTCGATCCAGGGCCTGGAGTTTTCTGGCGCAACACATCCCTCTCCTGGAAAGGGAGATTTTTGTATGCCTTCCCTCTCTTTCCGCTTCTGCAGATGGTTCTCTTCAAACTTCAGTCAGAGGATGCAGAGATGGTTCTCATAGCTGCCTACTGGCCGCATCAGATTTGGTTCCCTTTACTGCAGCAGCTGGCAATGGAACCTCCAGTTCCCTTGCCCCTGTGCACCGACATGCCCTCCCAGGAACAGGGCATCCTGGTCCATCCAGACCTCAAGTCTCTGCAACTACATGCGTGGCTCCTGTAGACTTGGCTGTCGCCTGCTTTGGGGTTTCTTCCAGGGCTGCTGATGTCTTGGTGGCTGCCAGGAAACCCTCTACGAGAGCCACCTATGCCATGAAGTGGAAGCGCTTCTCCATTTGGGCCACCGTTCGCCACCTGGATCCCTTCACCTGCCCAGTGAATCTGATTCTTGAGTACCTTCTTTCCCTCTCGGACTCTGGTCTGTGGTACTTTCACTTAAAGTGCACCTTTCCGCCATCTCTTCATGTCACGCACCTATTGAGGGCAAGACTGTGCCTAGCTTCAGATATCCTGCACGTTCTTGCTGGGTATTCTGCATTTGAAAGCTTCCGATGGGGATCCTGTCGCTCCATGGGACCTTCTTCTTATGCTGGGAAAGCTCACTCTGCCCCCCTTTGAGCCAGCTGTAAGTTTAGACCTGTGCTTTCTGTCATGGAAAGTGTTCTTTTTAGTTGCTGTTACCTCAGCTCAGAGGATTTATAGGCTTCAAGCTCTGATGTGCTAAGAGCCTTACTTGGTTTTCCACAAAGACATGGGTGTCTTTGCGGACTAATCCTAAAATCTTCCTGGACATAGTCTCCACCACTCATTTACACCGATGGGGAAACTATGCCAGATGCACTATGACCCAGCTGGAGCCAAAAATCTTCAGGAGGGCCGCGCCCAGGTAGGGCTGCAAGGAAGTGGCACTGCGGAAGCCTCGGCTCGCTACCTTTAAGGCCAACCCTCCAACTGCCTCAGTTCCTTTTTTTTTCCCGCCATCAAGTGTGCTTCAGTGACGTCACTTGCCTGATGGGAGTCAAAACTTCTCATCCATGCAACAGCAGCAGTAGTCTTCGATTATTTTTATTATTTTCTTGCCAGTTTAAAAAGAATAAGAAATTCTCAAGTTTATTAGAGTTTTCATCAGAAGAAGTCTTCAGCCCTCCTTCGATGGAGTCAACCATGAACAGGGCAGGTGACGGTAGGGAGACTTTGCATGAAAGCTGTTCTGTCAGCAGGGCTGGGTCTGGTCCGCTGCCCTCTACGGAGAGGAGTCTAACTACAGGCAGTCCAGTGCTCGGGAGGGGGGGATGGGCGGCTTCCCTAAAGCACAAAAAGAAGTGGTCCCATTCTCAAGCCTCGTCAAGGACTCTGCACCGCTCAGCCTTGAGTTGTTCTTCAGCATCCCTGTCGAAAAAGAAACTGCACCACTCAGTCACCTTCTGGTACGTCCACACACCAATCATCGGTTACTGGCGGCAGGCATCCAGGACTCCAGAGTCCCTCCCTGCCCACTGGGGGGTCCTCCAGTGAGAAGTTCCACCATTGGGCCACTCTTTTGGAGCAGTGGGTTCGGCGGTTGTCCCGTCTGCCCAAGCCAGCGAGTCCATCGCCAGGGCCTTCGTGTTTGTCAGTTTCGGACTTGCAGGTGGGGCAGTTGGGGCTTCCTAGTCGTGTAGCACCTTCTCCGGTGCCGTCGACTCCTCACTCTGGTATTTATCCTCCTTATATGGTTGTGGTGCAGGGGTCCACACCGGTGCCTTCATCTCCTGCTGAATTTCTTCATTTTTTCCTCAGTGAGCCATGGTTTGGCTGCGCCGCACTCAGTACCGCATCCTGTGCTGGCGCTGCCTGTGTTTTCGGCGCCACCTCCTGTAGTGGTGCCAAGGTGCCTGCAGTGCTGCATGTGATGTAGGGGTTTTCTACTTTGATTCACACTGCTCCTTCTCCTTCTTTTCCTTTCTATACAGTACCTTCTGGACTAGCAGGAGATGATGTTGAGCCCGATCCTGATCTTCATTTGGGAGATGACTTTGATGAAGATTCCTCCCTAGGGGCAGTGAATAAACCTCTTTCAACAGAGCCTTTGGTTGAGGACCTTTCTTTTAAGTCTCTGCTCAGAAATTTGAATACCCCTCTCTCTCGCTCTCCAGACTTCGGGAAATCGATCCTGGGAAGTTGCTGTGTCTGCAGTACCTGCATATTCCGGACATTCCTGTGGAGTTGATTCTCCCCCACCCCGTGCAACACTCTTTTGAGACACTCTCGCAAATAATATGGGATAATCTAGCACTTATTCTGTCTGTGGCTAAGTCCATAGACAGGAAATATGCCCCTCCCAAGGATTGACCCATTCTGGCCTTACAAGCCTTTGCTGATGCCATCATTGTTCTGGCAGAGAATGACAAGGCCATTCTTCCACAAGAATCTACAGCACATGAATAAACAAAGAATCTCACAAGATTGACACCTTGGAAAAGCGAGCTTTTGCTGCTTCCACCCTGGGCATGCGTATTGCTAGCTACCAGGGGCTACTTCTCTCAATATGAGTATAGACTTTGGCATTTGCTCAAGGCTACGGTAGAAGCTCTTCCAGATTTGGAAGTTAACACAGAGCTCCTTCAAACCATTACTAGAGGTATTGAATCCAATAATCAACAGCTCAAAGCTGCCATGGATGCATTTGACTTTGCCTCCAGAGCAGCGGTGGCCGGTATTTGTACCCATCACCACTCTTGGTTGTGCACTTTGGGCTTCACAAATGATGCCCAACAGAGGGTTATGGCCTTGCCTTTTGATGGTACGTACCTGTTTGGTCCTCGGGTCGAGCAGGTGCTAGAGGCCACTCAGAAGACTAGAATGGCCATCAAAACGTCCAGACTGCCTTCCGCAGCCCCTCAAAGGGGTGGGAAACAGGTATCAGTTTCATAACAGTCAGTCCTTTCGTGGTAAAGGCAAAGGGGGCTTTAACAGAAACCAAACCCCCTCAGCCGCACAAGAAAACATAGCAGAAGGTACAGGGCCCCAAAGCGCCTAGTGCTACCCTCTGAGATCCTGGCCCAAGTCCCTACCTCAGCTGTCCGAGGGGGATTCTTCCTCAGCAGTAGGAGGGCGTCTGACTCAGTTTTACGACTTGTCGAAGTCGATCACATCAGACAAATGAGTACTCAGAATAATCCGCGAGGGGTACTCTCTAAATCTGTCAGAAACCCTCCAGATCATCCACCCAAACGACAACCCAGGCTGTCTGTTTCCCAGTCAGACCTTCTTGCTTCCGAGATCCACGGCCTTCTGAACAACAGGTCAATAGAGATGGTCCTGCTGGATCAACGGAACACAGGTTTCTACTCCCATTACTTCCTACTTCCAAAGAAAACAGGCAGTATATGCCCTATTTTAGATCTCAGGAAGTTAAACAAGTTCCTTTTCAGGGAAAAGTTCAAGATGATATCACTCTGTACACTTTTACCTCTGATTCATCAACACGATTGGCTAGCCTCATTGGACATACAGGATGCCTACCAACACGTTCCCATTCACCCAAACCACCACAGATACCTCAGATTTGTGGGGTTGGGTCAGCACTACCAATTCAGAGTCCTGCCCTTTGGTGGGCTATCCTCAGCGCCTAGAGTTTTCACAAAGTGCTTTGCAGTTCTCGCAGCACATCTGAGGAAGCTCAGAATTCAGGTGTTTCCGTATCTGGACGATTGGCTTCTCACAAGCCCCTCCAGACAAGAAACTCAAGAAGCCGTGGCTACTGCTTCAAAATTCCTCATGTCCTTGGGAGTCCTGCTAAACTTGGGAGTATCACACCTACAGCCCTCCCAGCGGCTCCTCTTCATAGGAGCCATTCTGGATACCTCCAAATGCGAAAGCCTTTCATCCGGAGGACAGGAGGAGTGACATCCTCCAGATGGCCTGCTTCATCAGAGAAAACATCTCCATCCGAGCCCTCTCGATGCAGCGAATGCTGGTTTTCATGGCATCCTCGGTGTTCACTGTGCTTCTGGCTTGCCTTCACATGAGAACTACCTAGTGCATGCTCAGCACTCAGAGGTCACCAACCACACATCCACAGTCCTTTTGCATCAAGATGACAGAACCGCTGAAACGGTCACTCACCTGGTGGACTCGAGGACAATCTTCGGGAAGGTTATCCCTTCGCCCCTCTAGAACCCCAGATCTCCATCACCATAGATGTGTCCCTGCTGGGATGGGGAGCTCACTGCCAGGATCGCCACACCCAGGGTTGTTGGAGTCAAAACGAGTCTCCGCTTCACTTAAATGTTCTGGAGATGAGAGCCATCTTCTACGTAGTCCGGACCTTGAATGACATACATGTCACAAAGCCATTCTCCTTCAAACGGACAACAAGGCAGTGATGTACTACATCAACAAACAGAAGGGAGCACACTCTTACCCCTTATGCAGGGAAGCAATGAGTGTGTGGGAATGGTGCCTAGAACACAGAGCTCTGATCCAGGCAGTTCACCTGCCAGGAGTCCAGAACGATCTGGTGGATTGTCTCAGCAGTACGGAGGCAGATCCTCACGAGTGGTTTCTCAACACAGGCATCGTGCAATCACTCTTCGAAGAGTGGGAACACCAGACCTGGACCTTTTTGCATCCCCACTCAATGCCAAAACTGCCTTTCTTCTGCTCCAGAAATATAGGACCTGACATTTTTTGTCAGGGTGCATTCAGACTGCGGTGGACAAGTTGCTTTCTGTACGCATTTCCGTCTCTTCCCCTAGTTCAGAGGGTGCTGCTCAAACTGGAGGCACAGTGGGGCAGAATGATTCTCATTGCCTCATTCTGGCCTCATCAGATCTGGTTTCCATTAATCAACAGATTATTGGAAACTTCTCTGAAACAGCTTCCACTTCATACGAACCTGCTGACCCAGGGCCCTGTGGTCCATCCCTACCTGAAGTCCTTTCACCTCCATGCCTGGCTCCTGAGGAGATTGAGGTGAACAGGTTTAACGTTTCACGTAGGGTCTCAGATATTCTGTTAGCTGCACGCAAGCCAGCTACTCGAAAAACTTGCACAGCTAAGTGGAAGCATTTCTCCATCTGGTGTGCAAAATCCTCCCGGAATCCCTTTTCCTTCCCACCAAACAAAGTCCTAGAGTATCTTCTAGATCTCTCAAACACAGTCCTGCAATACTCAACTGTTAAAGTTCACCTCTGCTCAATCTCAAGAGTATCATGAGCCCATACACTCCATGTCTCTGGCTCAGCTTCCTGTGGTCAAGAGGTTTCTTAAAGGCATTCTACATACCAGGCCTCTGGTCAGATGACCAGTAGCAGCCTGGGACATTAACATTGTGCTAGACATGCTCACTCGTAAACCTTTCGAGACCCTAGCTACTTGTGACCTTAAATTTCTGACTTGGAAGACTGCCTTCCTTGTAGCCATCACTTCCACCCGCAGAGTGCTGGAAATGCATGCTTTGGTCACAGACCCCCGGTATACTGTATTTCTCAAAGACAAGGTGGTTCTCAGGACTCACCCCAAGTGTCTTCCCAAGGTTGTCTCAGAATTCTATCTGAATCAGCCCTTGATCCTTCCTACCTACTTTGCGAACTTCCAGAATGAGGGAGAGCGTACTCTACATTCCCTGAATGTGAAGAGAGCCTTGCAGTTCTACTTAAACAGGACTAAGGAAATCTGCTCTTCTAAACAACTGTTTGTCTCCTGTAGCACAGGCTGGCTGGGTCAGTCTGTTGCTTTGGGTGTATTTCAGCATGGCTAGAGGCATGCCTCCATCACTGCTACTCCATGGCACAGGTTAAGCTAGAAGGCAGAGTATATGCTCATTCTACCAGAGCAGTTGTGGCATCTCTGGCAGAAATCTGCAGTGTGCCCATTGCAGACATCTGCAGTGCAGCCACTTGGAGCTCCGTGCATACATTCGTAAAGCACTATGCCTTGGATGTCCATGCTAGACAGATCAGTCCTTTGTCAAGACAATCCTTAATGGACTTCTGTCCTAAATAAGCTCCTCTCTCCTGCCGCCCATCTCGGGGGATTATTTTAGCTTGGTACTCTCCCATCAGTTTGAATGAGTGGTGGAGACTTTATGTCCAGGAAGATATGTAAATTACGTACCTACCGTAATTCTTGATCTTCGTGAACGGAGTCTCCACCACTCATTCACACGCCCACCCGTCATCCCCCGAGCTCACTTATCTGTTTGTGGTCTTCACTCCCTCGATGGCTGGGCTATGAAGACTCTGTTGTGTTGACTGTTCTTACAAGAGTCATTGGACTGTCTTATGTCTGACAATAGGTTAGTTTCACTAGGTTAGTTTACGCTGCACCTCCCCGGTAAAAAAGGTACTGAGACAGTTGGAGGGTCGGCGCCGAGGTAGCCTATACTGCGCGAGCTAGGCTCGCGGTGCCGTTTCCTCGTGGCCCTACCTAGGCGCTGGCCCTTCTGAAGATTTTTGGCTCTCGCTGGGTACTAGTGCTTCCGACGTAGTTCCCCATTAGTGTGAATTAGTGGTGGAGACGCCATCCAAGAAGATCAAGAATTAGATACGTCATTTACATTTTCTGCCTATGGTGGTATCCTGAGTTCACACCAATCCATCTGCCTACCTGTTTATTTCCCTGAATACTCTAATCAGGGGGAGGCCTTATTGCATACTTTGGATGTTCGTAGGGTGCTGCATTATTACACGAATTGCACCCAGTCAGTTTGCAAAACTGATCAGTTATTTTTCATTTGCCACCAAGAGAGAAGGGGCTCCAGTTTCAAAACAGTGTTTATCTAAATGGTTGGCAAATTGTATTGTGTACTGTTACCATAAGTACAACAAGCCCTTACCTGGGGCAGTCAAGGGTCACTCCACCAGGGGTATTGCCACCTCTACTGCCTCCTTCAGAAATGTCTGCTGCGGACATCTGTGCAATTGCCACTTGGAGTTTGGTTCACACCATTGTCCGCCATTACAGCTTGGACATTGCTTCCAGGCGTCGTGCCAGTTTCGGCCTAGCTGTTCTTCAGAGTCTTCTTTCCTGAACAGATCTCTGTTGTCTGTTTGCCTCCTCCCAGCAGACTTTTGGTCAGTTCCAGTACTTCTTAGTGCTCAGTTCTGCCGGTGTTGCCAGCCGCAAGAGCCCACTTGAAGTAAGATAGTACATTTGTCTAAGAACTTACCATAACAGTAGATTTTCGAGAGGAACTCTTGCAGCAGGTGCTTTTTTTCCCTCTCTTCTCCCCCTGATGCTACTTTTCCTCGGCTCTGAGGAACTTCCTTGATTCTCCTTTACTAGGTTTTTGCGTACCGGGCTCTCCAGCAGGAGAACTGAGGTACGTCTGCAGGACCACCCCTTTTATACCATAGGCGGACGTCAGCATGTGGACAGTAGCGGGGGCAGTCCCCACTGTAGACTACTAGCTAGAAGTTTTCCGTGGGGTCCTGGCGTTTGGCAGCTTCAGTCCTTCTGGTGTTGCCTGCTGCAAGAGCTCCTCTCAAAGATCTACTGTTACTGTAAATTCTTACATAACTGTAATTTCCCTGGTCAGGACCGAAAAAAGGCGGGGGTAGGGATAGTGGTACTCCTCCAGGTGCTGGTGCCCCCTCCAAAGCTGCCCGCTGACAGGTTGAGGGGTGTCTACCACCCACCCACCCATCCAGTCCCTGCCCCAGCTCCTCGTGTGGGTTGGCTCTGCCACTTCTGGCACACTTGGTCTGTAGTTACTTTGGACAAGTGGGTTCTAAAGGTGGTAGGCAGAGGGTTGCCTCTTGATTTTCGAGCCTGTTCTGCCTTACCGATCCCACATGCCAAGGAAGACTTTGGTGTCACAGGACACACTGTCTGCCCTCAGGGAGGATGTTGCTCACCACCTGGAGAAAGAAGCCATAGGCCAGACTCCATGGCATGTCACTGCTTTATGTTCAAGTACCTCCTGGTTCCGAAATGGATGTGGGGTTAGCGCCTCACACTGAATCTTCACAATCTAAATCAGTACCTATGCAAGCGCAAGTTCCAGATGGTCACACTGACCCAGATCATACCATCTTTGGAGCAGGGCATGTTGTTCTTCTCAGTGGACCTCCAGGATGTGTTCTTCCACATTCCAGTCCATCTGCCCCACTGGCAGTACCTTCATTTCTTTACCAGTTCCAGGTCATGCCTTTTAGCCTCTTCTTGGCACCCAGGGTCTTCACCAAGTGGATGGCAGTGGTGGCAGCCTTCTTGTGGCACCGGGGGTTGAAGTATACCTCTACTTGGACAACTGATAGCCCATGAAAGCAGTGAAGCAGTCCAGGGACCTGTCCCTCTAGACCTCCAGAGGCTTGAGCCTTCTGTTCAATCCGGCCAAGTCTGAACTCAGTCCCTCACAGATGATCCACTTTGTTGAGGAAGAGCTAGACTCCCTCCAGGCCAAGGCCCAACTACCTGTGGACCGAGCACTGGATCTTACCTTCTTTGCCTTATCATTTCAAGTTGGGTGCTCTGGCCCTTCTCTGGACTTCCTGAAGTTGCTGAGGTACTTAGCATCCTGCATCAGCGTGATCTGGTGGGTCTGCTAGCAGATGCACCACCTTCAGTGGTAGCTGGGCTGTCAGAGATCTCAGTGCCTAGGTGTCTTGGACCAGTCTGTTGCAGTGGCCTAGCTAATGTGGGACACCATCCAGTGGTTGCTTGTCCCAGAACATCTGGAGGAAGTCGTCCCAGATGTCCGCCCAGAATTGTCAGTCATTTCTTCTCTGGTGGGGTAGGGAGCCCACCTGGGAGACCACAGAGCCCATGGGCTCTGAACCCCCAGTGAGTCCTGTCACCACATAAACCTGCTGGAGTTCTGTGCAGTGCACCTAGCTCTGATGTAATTTGCTCCTTTTGTCTGGGGTCAGGTAAAACAAGCCCAGATGGAAAACACCACAACCATGTTCTTTCTGAACAAGCAGGGTGGCATGCACTCCTTCCCTTGTGTCGGGAGGCCCTCCACACGTGGACCCTCATGCGCAGCTTGGGTGTAGATCTCATGGCAATTCATGTCTTAGGAGCCATCCATTAGCTGGTGGACATCCTCAGCTGGGAGGGCAAGACTTCACATGAGTGGCCTCTGCATTAGGAGGTGGTGAACCACCTTTCTTCCTGTGAGCACTCCTCTGGTGGACCTCTTTGTCTACAGGGAGAATGCAAAACTGAGGCTGTGTTGTGCCTGTCTTCTCAATCTGGGACGCTGATGGGGATGCCTTTGTGAAGCCCTGGACCACAGGCCTCTTGTACGCCTCCCCCTCCCCTTGATCCACATGGTGGTGTTGAAGGTGCAGAGGGACATGGCGTGGATTACAGCACCTGTCTAGCCCCAACAGTTTTGGTACCTGGACCTCCTCAGCAACACATCTCCATGATGGTTGCCCCTGCACCCAGATCTGCTGTCCTGTCATCAGGGAAGGTTCCTATACCTGGATCTTCAGTCTCTCCACCTCATGGCAGGGTTCCTGAGCAGCAAGAGTTCCAGACTTTGGGACACTCTGATTATGTACTTCATGTTGTTGAGGCATCCTTAGAAGAGGCTACTCATCAATGTTATGCTTTTAAATGGAAAGGATTTTCTATTTGATGCCAGGGCAAGGAGTTTGATCCCCTTACCTGCCCCTAGGCTAGCATCCTGGACTATCTGTTGTCCCTCTCCCAGTTGGGGCCACTATCGACACCCTCAAAACTGCACCTGGCAGCCATTTCTGCATACCAGGTTCAAACTGGTATGCCAACGGTGGCACAGGAGAAGATGGTCAGGTGCTTTAAGGGCTGTGACCACTTGGACCCACTGGTGTGTGACCCACCCCCATCTTGGGATCTGTTGCTGCTTCTGGCAGTTCTCATGGGCAAGCCTTTTGAGCCTGTGCACAGATGTGAGGTCTCACACCTGTTTTGGAAAACCACCTTCTTGGTGGCTGTCACTGATGCCAGAACGATCAGTGAGCTCCATACGCTTTTGCTGGAGTCTTCTTACTTGGTTTTCCAGAGGGACAAGGTCATCTTTTGCCCCAACCCAAAGTTCCTCCCAATGGTTGTATTGGAGTTTCACCTCAACCAGGTGATTACCTTACTAGTATAGTTCATGAACTCATCTTTGGAGGCTGACTGTAGGCTCTATACTTCAGACCGGCAGTGAGCGCTTATTATAGAGAGCATACAGCTGGAACTCGGGGTGAGGCTTACCAGCTGTTTGTCACATACGCTGAAGCCACACCTGGCAGACCAGCAGCTAAGCACATGATTGGCAGGTGGATTGTCTCCTGCATCAACCTCTGCTATAGGTTGGCTGGTAGGGAGCCTACCATAGGGCTTAGGGCTCATTCCACCAGACGTGCCGCTGCCTCAGTGGCTGCTTTCAGGGATGCCCCCATACTGGAATTCAGCACACACCTTCATTTCCCATTACAGCATCGACCTTAAGATCTCATGTCTCCAGTTCACCAAATAGGGTGCACACCTGGCCCCCTCCTCCTAAAGAATTGCTGAAAGTCTGCCCATGTGTGGAAAAGTGACTCATAGCCACATCCCTAGAAAAATAGGTTACTCACCTGTAACTGCAGTTCTAGGAGTGATATATGGCTCGCATCCACACCACCCACCCGACCTTCCCTGACAAGTGGCACCCAGATCCCTGCTTCCAGCATGCATGATCTGATGTCACGGGGCAGAACTGAGGGGTATACCACCCAGGTGGTGGGAGGAATTTAGCTTGAAGACTGTCTGGCAAGAACAGCTCTTAAAGGGGACTGCCTATGTGTGGATTTGGGACCTTGTACCGCTCCTAGAACTACGGTTACAGGTGAGTAACCTGTTTTTTTCTATGTTGCTCTGCTAAGTCGCCTTTCGGGCAGGATTTAAAAAATTCCACCTGTCTTTATCATTAGGTGGTGTCATAAAGACGCTAAAAAGATTTTGGGGTCTCGATGTCAAAAAACAATGAAGTTATGAGGAAACGTTGAATTTCTCCAGTGATTACTTATTACTTTGTTGTTGCAGAATCTGGGCCCACATTTTCAACATACCTCTTGTGTTACCCTCCCCCCCATGAACATGGCAAGTGTCATTTTTCAAATCCGCTACGAAACATATTTTTGCAGTTCTCTGCAAATCATCTTAACAGATGGGATTTTAAAAATTCCACTTGTCTTCATCATAACGTGAGGTCATAAAAACCCATGTTGGAAATTTGAGGTCAAAATGTCGAAGCCCACTGAAAATGAGATATTGCCTCACAGCTGGCCTGTCTTGGACAAGTGCATTGTAAAAAATGGGTAAAAACAGGACCCCACTGAAAACAAGATCGCATCTCCACTGTGCTATATTGTGTAAATACAGTGTAAAAATGGGTACAAGCAAGATCCTATTGAAAATGAGAGATTGCATTTCAGCTGGGCTATCCCGGGATAATGCATTTTAAAAAATGTATTTATTTATAAGTTGGTAACCAGGAAAGGTACACTGAGCCAAGGCTCGTTTCCTGGCTAGAAGAAGGGACCCTAAGCTGGCCTGGTAGCACAGCAGTAGTGTTGCTGCTTGCTATCTTGGTGACATGCATTTGGGACTGAGCACGGACTGTCGGAGCTGCCGGGAGAAGGATTGAGAATCCCAAGGACTGCTCTCTCCTTTGGGAAGGGGAGCAGGCTGTTTCTCCTGCGTGTGTGCTGACTGGTGCCAGATAGTCGGGAGCACCAGGAGGGGAGGGGTTGCTGCGGGACGCATGTCATGCATGCATGCTACCACCACACACACAGTGGCGTGAAAAAGTATTTGCCCCCTTCCTGATTTTCTCTATTATTGCATATTTGTCACACTGAATGTTTTCAGGTCTTTAGACAAAATGTAATATTAGATAAAGGGAACCTGAGTGAACAAATAACACTTGTTTTTTTTTGTTTTTTTTACTTATTTCATTTATTTAATGAAAAAAGTTAACCAACACCAACTGGCACTGTGTGATAAAGTAATTGCCCCCTAGTTAAATCAACCCAATTAAAGGGATAATTAGAGTCAGCTGATTGAACACAGCCAGGCTTGATTACAGCCAGCCCTGCTCAATATAAACCTCACTTATTTTGACCCTTACCTTCAGAGTCACGTTGCCAGCACAAAGATTCAACAAGCACATTATGCCACAATCAAAGGAAGTTCCTGAAAAGATCAGGAAAAAGTTGTTGCTATCTATCAGTCTGGAAAGGGTTACAAAGCTATTTCTAAGGCTCTGGGACTCCATCGAACCACAGTGAGAGCCATAATCTCCAAATGGAGAACACTTGGAACAGTAGTGATTCTTCCCAGGAGTGAGCGGCCTGCCAAAATTACTCCAAGGGCGCAGCGTAAAATTATCCAGGATGTCTCAAAGGATCCTAAAACAACATCCAAAGAACTGCAGGCTTCTCTTGCCTCAGCTAAGGTCAGTGTTCATGACTCCACAATCAGAAAGAGACTGGGCAAAAATGGGCTTCATGGGAGAGTAGCAAGGCGGAAACCATTGCTAACCAAGAAGAACATAAATGCTCTTCTCTCATTTGCCAAGAAGCACCTGGATGATCCACAAGCCTTTTGGGAAAATGTTCTATGGACAGATGAGTCCAAAGTGGAACTTTTTGGATGACATGGATCCCATTATGTCTGGTGTAAAGCAAACACAGCATTCCACAGTAAGAACATCATACCAACAGTCAAACATGGTGGTGATAGTGTGATGGTGTGGGGATGCTTTGCTGCCACAGGACCTGGATGACTTGCCATAACTGAAGGAACCATGAATTCTGCTCTGTACCAGAAAATTCTTAAGGAGAATGTCCGGTCATCCGTCCATCAGCTGAAGGTGAAGCGTAGTTGGGTCATGCAGCAAGACAATGATCCAAAACACAAAAGCAAGTCCACATCAGAATGGCTGAAAAGAAGTAAAATTAAAGTTTTGGAGTGGCCTAGTCAAAGTCCAGACCTAAACCCAATAGAGATGCTGTGGCAGGACCTGAAACGAGCAGTTCATGCTCGAAAACCTAGCAATGTTACTGAATTAAAGCAGTTCTGTGAGGAAGAGTGGGCTAAAATTCCTCCACAGCGATGTGAAATACTGATATTGAATTATAGGAAGCGTTTGGTTGCAGTCGTTGCAGCTAAAGGTGGCGTAACCAGTTAAGTGTAAGGGGGCAATTACTTTTTCACACAATGCCAGTTGGTGTTGGTTAACTGTTTTCATTAAATAAATGAAATAAGTAAAAAAAAAAAAAGGTGTTATTTGTTCACTCAGGTTCCCCTTATCTAATATTACATTTTGTCTAAAGACCTGAAAACATCCAGTGTGACAAATATGCAATAATAGCGAAAATCAGGAAGGGGCAAATACTTTTTCACGCCACTGTATGCGCAATCACCTTATTACTCTCCACCATCCCAGGGGAGGACATCGGGTGGCAGGAGAAAAATGCCAGCTGACCAAGCTGGCACCCCCACAAGCTCTCAAACAGCTGACATGGTTGGCCACCCCCACCACAGTAGTCCTGGGTAAGTAGTGGATAACCTGTACGTTCATGATAGGTCAGTGGCAGGGCAGGGGGTAGGGGTGCCGCAGGATGATACCAGAATGAGAAGCAGCATTGTGGACAAAAAGAAAAGAAGCAGGATCCCACTAAAAACAAGAACTATCCTGGGTAAATAGTGTAAAAATATGTAAACGCTTGACCCCATTGAAAATAAGATACTGCTACTGTTGTAATTTGTTATAATACACCATATACTATAGTAAATTGCCAAGCGCCTTTGAAAAGTGTGTATACTTCCTTATGATGGTACATCCTAAATTGTGGTGTTCTGTTTATAAAGTGACTCATTTTATTAAAAAAAAAAATAATAATAATTTGCGGTAGACTACTGGGGCTTAAGCAGCTGAAGGGTGGGATCATAGGAAATGCCCACTAGGGGAGGGTCAGCAGCTTGGTGGTAGTAATGGGGGTATTTTTAAAGCCTGCAGGCTTTATGTGCCATATTGTGTTTTGGGTTTAGATAATTTGCTGTGGCAGAAACGACTGCCAGTTTAACATTTTTTTGAGGCAGTGTATTTAATCTGTTGAGGTAAAAGGTTTGCGGTTACAGGATGTGTGGTCATAAGTAAGGAACAAGGCATGACAAAGTAGGTATTATACCATAGCTGCATGCCAGATGGTGAGTTTCCCTCCAAAGACTAGGACCATAGTTAATCACAGAGCATGTCATGAGGTATAATGCCTATCATGGAATGTCTTTTTCCACTTAGCAGTGGCAGCTTCTAATAATACAGAGGTATTGTATGCTTGGTACTGTGGCTTCAATAACCTTTAAGAATCCTTTACATTTTCTTTTTTTTTTTGGCCTGGTCCCCATTAATATCTGCTTCTGCCCAGTACTCCATGCCCAGGCTTAACCCCTGGGTGGGGCCACTAGACGGGCACCCAGCCCCAACTGTCACATGGAAACTAGCCCTGGTTTACCCCCCATGGTGGGGCCATGGGAGCAGGGCCCCCCTCCTGTGGGCAGCAGGGGCAATGGAGACGGAGGCTGAGCAGGGCAGGGCATCATGGCTGGGGCCGGAATTTTTGTGAATGCTGTAATCCCTGGAGGTGGGACTTGCAATGACATCCTTGGGATGAACCCGATGTCTGTCCTGCCTCCACACAAAGTTAGGCGCTAGTCGTTGAGCGTCCCCCGGCCTCCTTCAGGTGTTGCTGGTACGCCATATGCTCACCCCACCCCAAAACCTTGAATTTCTTTCAGTTATAATTTTCTGTCACCCTAGTTCATTATCACTTTATTTTGTAAAGTGATTTACATCACTGTGTATGTTGACTGACTCAGCAAGACTCTTCAGATACTGCGAGTGTGGTGGAAAAATCTGCAACCATGATGCCTGCATCCACTGTTTCGGCGAGGCTCATGACATTAAGGCCTGCGACTTCAAGCAGGCTACCCAGAAAGCCCTGCAGTCCTTCCTCCTGAAACAGAAGGTAGCCAGAATGGAGAGGGAGCATGAGGCGGGAAGCTCCTTCATATCGCCAGCACCATCCACAGGTTCCCATTCCTCTAAGGCCTGGGATAAATCATCTGGGAAAGAGAGGGAGAAAAGCAAGGGTAAGCACCACTCAGTATGCTGTTGTTCACTACTCCGGGCACTGGCCGCTGCAGCATCGTTGTCCACTTCAGCGATGACGCCTCCTGCCAGCCAAACTCCCACCTCCACAGGATTGGCCTTGGCAGTGAGTTCCGCCAGACCTTCCATGGCCAGTGACGGCTCATCGACGTTGGGCCTATTGAGGCCCCCTGCTAGCGCTGCAGCTCCTGCCACTCTGATCCAAGCTCCCCCAGGGATGACTGGCAATGGGTTCCACTGGACCTTCTTCAGCTGTTGATGACCAGTCAATGTTAGGGTGCTTGCCTACCCCATCACCACTTCAGGCCGTTCTCTTGGTGCTGGCCATCCAGCCTCTCCCAGTGACAGACTGCCATCGACATTCAGATAATGATCTCCTCCTTTATGGAGGTTATTCAGTGCCTTGCACCTCCTCAGGGTCCGATGGAGCCATGGCCTACCAGGGTGAACCCCACTTCAATGCCTACCACGTTGACGCTGGGCCTACCAGGCCAGCCACCACCACCCCACCCCCACCCCCTGCTGATGCCTGCCACATCGACGCGTCCTGATCGTCCAGGGTGTCAGTGTCCTCATTGCCTTTTCTCTACTATTGAGAGCCCATCAACAAGGATTGGGAGTATATTCCTGACCTCATCCAAGAGGAGGAGGAAGATTGGGATAGGAGCCCATCCATGTCTACCTCCACTGTTTCCTCAGGGGGTGAGAACTCCACCAGATATACCTCGAGGTGCGCCTCCCCAACACGACGATTCCCCCTCTTCATCTCAGTGATGAAGCAGCTCCAAACGGCCATGGGGTTTGATGCTGAGAAACCTCGTTGAGTTTCTGGAACTGCCAGATTTCCCCCCTCTATAATTATTCCTCCTGTGCTAGCTGCATTGGAGGATTCCGCCATGGCTGCCTGGTATAAACCAAGCATGATCCCTGCCATGCCCAGAAAGGCAGACTCACTATACCAGGCTCTCAGGGAAGCCCTTTTTTGCAGGGCAACCACAAGCAGATTTATTGGTGATAAATGCAGCCCACAGTAGGTCTGAGACCCTAGCACCTCACTTCTCTTCCCCAGGTAAGAATCGAGAAAATTGGACCTCATGGGCGCAAGAGGACCTTTGCCTTTACCACACTGGGCCTTTGGATAGCCAATTACAAAGCTCATATGGACAAATTCCAAAACATTCTCTGGAAGAAGGCCAAAGCAGCAGTTCTGGCCCTTCCAGAGGGTCCCCACAACAGGAGATGCTTAAGGCCCTCCAGGCTGGGGTGGATGTCGGTAAACACCTCCTGAGGTCTGCCTGTGATATATTTCAGATGCCTCAGCCAGCACAGCTGTGGCTGGCATCTGCCTCAGACGGCACTATTGGCTACGAGTGTCTGGCTTTGCTAGTTTTGTCCAGCAGTCCATTTTGAATGCCCCCTTCAGAGGTTATAAACTCTTTGGGGTGGATGTGAAGGATATCCTGTTTGACATACAGGCCTCAAGAAGGACTCAGCAGTCAGTCCATTCCCTTTACCAATACCCATCCAAAAGATGGGCAGAGGGTGCCCTTTCATCATGCCAGCCACAAACCCAAGTCGGGCTTCCGTCAGCAAGGCAAGTGCAGAGCAGGTGCAGCCTTGCCTGCCCCTACCTCCACCACAGAAAAAGCTCCTAGAGATGGAGGAGTGGCCCTGACCACGAGCTCTACTCCAGCATGACTTCTTCCTGGACCCCCACCATTCAGTACTCCAGGAGGCGGAGGTAGGAAGTTGCTTCTTCCTCCACCTGGACAGGTGAAGGGAGATCACCACAGATGCTTGGGTCCTGCAGCTCACAGAGCAAGGCCACACTCTAGAATTCCTGGAGTGGCCTCCAGAACTACCTCCTGTTCAAGTCAAGCTACCCTCCAGATGACATACCAGTGTTACTGAAAGAAGTTTGCACACTGCTGCAGAAGAGGGCTATAGAGCCAATTCTCCGGGATCAGAAAAACAAAGGATTTTATTCCTATTTCTTTCTAGTCTCCAGATCCACATGGCCTTTGAGGCCCATCCTGGACCTGAGAGATCTGAACCTCTATATTCAGTACAAAAAGTCCAGGATGGTCACTCTGCAAGGCCTGCTGCCCATATTGCAAAAGGGAGACTGGATATGCTCCCTGCACATCAAGGTTTGCGCTCCCCCCAGGAAGTACCTCAGGTTCCTGTTTCAGAGGAAGCACTACCAGTTCAGAGTATTGCCCCTTGGCTTGTCTGCACCACGGGTCTTTACCAGATGCTTAGTGGTCATGGCAGCAGCCCTCAGGAGAGAGGGACTGTACGTCTTCCCCTATCTGGACGACTTGTTGCTCAAAGCTCAGCCCAAAGAGCACCTGTCTTACACCCTAGCATGTACCAGACAGCTGTTCAATGCCTTAGGGATCACAGTCGGTCTGCCCAAGTCACTCTTGACTCCTTGCCAGCATCTCCAGTACATTGGAGCTATACAGAACACTGCCCAGGGAGTGGCTTTTCTGCTTAGGACAGGGCAGACCGCTTGATTGCACAGGCCCAACTGCTTTACAGCAACCGGTATGTCACGGCCAGGACATTCCTGCGGCTACAGGGCCTGATGGCAGCAGCCATTGTCACAGTCCTCTTGGCAAGGCTGCAGATGCAGATCTCCCAGTGGACATTGAGTTCAATGGGATCAAGGCACCAACAGTCTGGAACAGAGGGTTCTGCTGACCTCGCCAGTAAAGAAGGTGCTTTAGTGGTGGATAGAACCAAGCGATCTGCTCAAAGGGGTTCCCTTCCTGATCCCTTCCCCGCCTCAGATCCTCACAACAGACATTTCGGGGCTGGGCTTGGGGGGATCTGGATCCTCACCAGACCCAAGGTACCTGGACTGCGGTGGAGTGTTACCTCCACATAAATGTCCTAGTAATGAGGGCCATTCTGTATTGTCTGCAATCCTTCCAGCCCTACCTGTCTCCGAGGCTTCTGGTGGTGCAGATGGACAACATCAGTGTAGTCCATGACATAAACAAGGAGGGGGAACTCATTCATACCCCCTATGTCGAGAAGCTATGAAGGTTTGGTACTGGGCTCTAGAACAAGGTCTAGAACTGTCGGCAGTCCATGTTCCAGGCATCCAAAACATCCTGGCAGACAGGCTAAGCAGGTCACAGTCTGGAATGTATAAGTGGGAGCTGCTGACCTCTTGTGGCAGAAGATCTGTTCGACAGGTGGGGTCATCCAGAGTTGGACCGTTTTACGTCCCCACTCAATGCAAAACTGTCACATTTCTGCTCACTTGCTCCAAGGCCTGGAGTTTTCTGGTGCGACACGTCCCTCTCTTGTAAAGGGAGATTCCTTTACAATTCTCCTCCCTTCCCTTCCCTCTCATTTAGTGGGTGCTGATCAAGCTTCAGATGGAGGGAGCGACACTGATACTCGTCACCCCCTTTTGGCATAGTCAGAGCTGGTTCCCCTTACTGCAGCCGTTGGCTGCGGAACCCCCAGTACCTCTGCCCCGGTCAAAGGATCGCTATCACAGGAGCGGGGCACTCAACTCTGATTCATCCGGACCTTAGGTCACTCCACCTTCATGCCTGGCTCCTGAAGACAGTCCTGGCTAGATTTTGGGGTATCCTAAAACGTGGCTGATGTCCTGGTGGCGGCCAGGAAACCCTCCACCAGGACCAATTATTCCATGAAGTGGAAGAGCTTTGCTCTATGGGCTGCTTCCGATTGCTTGGTTCCCTCACTTGCCCAGTGAACCAGATTCTGGAGTACTTGCTGTCCCTCTCAGATACGGGACTGCAATCAGGGATTTATATAACTCTAAAAATTGATTAGCGTTTTGCTCATAAAAGTGCTAAATCTTTGTGAAAATGCATAGCTCTTGCCTCACTGTGTTTAACAAATACAGCACTTCTAGAAAACCTATATAAATACTTTCTGTACAGTTAGCATAGTCCCAAGTAAAAAACTGATAATCAATTATTTAAAACCCTGGCAATACTCTTCCATTAAAGTGCACCTGGCTGCCATTTCAGTTTTCCATATGTCCATTGAGGGCCGTACAGTGGCACAACTGGAGGGATCCCATACATTTTTGAGGCATTCTCCATTTGAAGCCTCCCATCCATAATCCAGTCCTGCCTTCAGACTTAAATTTTGTGTTTGAGAAACTTACTTTGGTTCATTCTGAGCTGGCCTCAGGTTGCAAGCTATGCTTTCTGTCGTGATTTTGCATTGCTATTACTTCTGCTCAAAGGATTTCCGAGCTTCAGGCTGTGATGTGTGAGCCTCCTTATTTGGTTTTCCAAAGAGACAGAATGTGACTGCGTAGCAATCGTAAGTTTTTGACAGAGGTGGTGTCTGAGTTCACCATACGAGGGACGGCAGGAAGTCCTTGCAGCTGTGTTTCCTTTGCCCCTGGGAAAGAGGACGTACCAATTTCTAAACAGTGCCTGTCCAAGTGATTGGCCAACTGTATTACTTTTTGTTATAGGAAGTTCGGTAAGGAACTTCCAGGGGTTGTTCGTGGCCATTCAGCTAGAGGTATAGCCACTTCTGTTGCCTGTTTCAGGAATGTGTCAACTGCAAAAACCTGTGCTGCTTCTACTTGGAGTACTGTTCAAACTTTCACTAAACTCTACAGTCTGGACATTGTCTCTAAACAGAGCAGGCTTCGGCCTGTCTGTGCTTCAGGTCCTCCTGCCTTAGGCTTGTAGCCACCAGCCACCCAGACTGTCTGTCTGGTAGTACTGCTTGGGACTTGTTCCACAGGTGTGGCCTAATGAGAGAGATCCTCAAAGAAGATAGTACAGTTACGTAAGAACTTACTGTAGCAGTGGATCTTTGAGAGAATCTCTTTCATCAAGCCATGCCATCCCGCCCACCGTCCCCCTTAGCTTCAGAGCTTCTCCATTCCTATTTCTCTCTCCAGGATGGTCTACCTTCTTTTTCAGCTTACCTAGTGGGAGGAAACTCTAGCTGTCCAGGAGGAGGTCCTCTGTATCTGGTTTCTGGCAGGGGAACTGAGGACGACTCTGGACCACTCATGTTTTTATGGTGGAGGACATAAACATCTGACATCACCATGGGCAGCCCCTAGTAGACTGCTAGCTAAAAGGTTTCTTTGTTGTCCTAGTGCCTGGTGGCTATAGTTCCATAGGTGTGGCCTGATAAAGGAGATATTTTCTGAGATCTATTCAGTGCTAAGCAGAAGTAGCTTGGCACAGGTAGCTTTGTCTTTTTGTTGGTAACTTTCTGGAGGTTTTTGAGCTACCCTCGGCTAGGATCACATTCCAGGTACCCGATTGTTTTTGTACAGCGGACGGGCAGGAAAAGACACACCCACCCCCATTCCCCCCCTCCCCTGGGTGCTCTGCCTTTATAGACATCGACAGAGGCACACCTACTTAAAGGCACAGGGAACATTTGGCAGCACCCTACAAGATGGGGCCTATCTGAGAATACAGGCAGCAATACAAGGGAAGAGCAGTCAACTAGGTTAGCAAAGGCACTTGCAGAAAAGCAAGGAGTAATTTTGTTGGAAAGGGGGAAAAAGAACAAGAAAAAATTAACTGAGAAGGAGGGGTAGTAGAAAGCAGGTTCAGGATGATTTAGTGCTCTGGCTGTGGTGCAGCAGTCTTCAGACGAACGTTCTGGGTACTACGGTGCTGCTCCACATGCAAGCACCTCTCTGGGCTGAAGGCGGAGGTCGCCAGTCTCCGGGCAGAGTTGGCAGGAGTACTGTAGACCCTTTCCCCCACATGGAGGCCACCATGTCCCCAGCCTATGTCACAGTGGCCGCCCAGGCAAAGGGCAGGGTGGACTATTGTGGACTCAGGGAGATTCAGGGGAGGGGGCAGAGACACATCCACCATCCAGTCCAGCTCAAAAAAAAAAAATCACTGTTTTGGAGGAGCGGGGTAGTCCAGCAAAGGAACCCGAGGCTGAAACCAGGGAGGATGTGAGGGTCCTCCAGCAGGGAAACCCAGTGATGGAAGGAAGAGCACCTCAAAGGAGGAAGAAGTTACTTCTAGTAGGGGACTCGATTGTCCGGGGAATGGATCTGGGCACAGATAGGAGGGAGGAAAGGAGGTCAAGTGCCTTCCAGGAGACACAGCTTGGAGGGAGGGGAGCAGATCCAGAGGATCGATGAGCGGGGGCTGATGTCATTGTCCTTCTGGGAACAAATGACCTGTCCAAGGATAGGGCTAGCTTGAACAGGTGAAAGAGGACTTCATAGGTTTGAAGGGGGGTCCTGGGGAAAGTAGCAAGCTCCAGTCCATGGCGGGGGTAGAATCTTTGCATTAGTAACTTCAACTCATGATTGAAGGCCTGTGTAGCGAGAAGGGTATGGCTTCATTGGGGACTGGGGTCCTACCTGAATGATGTGGCCTTGTACAGTGGGGACAGGCTGCAGCTGTCCAGAAAGGGGAAAGCAGCCCTCAATGAACGGTTCAAACACTTCACTGACGAGCATTTAAACTAGCTGGGGGGGGGGGCAACAAGAACAGGCAAACTTTAGCAGCCCACCCCCACATGGTAGAGACACCAGAATGATGTTGCCATGGTCACCTGGACCAGGCAGAAGTGGAGAAGCAAAGAAATTGGGGACACATGTTAGTTAACAGGGAGGGGACCAAAACCAGGAGTGGAGGGAGGACAGGCAGTAATACTTGGAAGGTTATGGTGACAAATGCCCGCAGCCTGGGAAGTAAAATCACAGACATGGAGGCTGTAATAGTTGAGGCAGACCTGGACACAGCAGCAATAACTGAAACCTGGTACACTGCCAGTCATGTCAGTTGCTGGCAGTATAGCCTAGAGGTTCGAGGAACGAGGTGTGAACAAGCTTGGTACATCCAGCAGACCAGACCTGAGTTTGATTCTCACAACCTCCACTTGCATACTGTGTGACTCTGAGCAAGTCACTTAACCGCCCAGTGCTCCCAGGTCACCCCTGAAAACAGGCACTTGTGCCTAGTGGGCCTTACCCCGTTACCAAAGACTAAAATAAAAAAAAAATGAAAAAAGGGTGGGAAGTAAATATACCAGGTTGTACTCTGTTTAGGTGGGATGGGGGGAGGCAAAAAAGGGGGAGGAGTTGCCCTGTATGTCAAGGAGGGTATAAAGGCAACACAGATGCAGGGTAGGCAGGGAGAGGCTGAGGCAATGTGGGTCACCCTTGAACCAGGAAATGGCACAGCAATATGCACAGGAGTGATATACAGGCGTCCAGGTCAGGGGGAAGAAGTGGACAGGGACCTTTGAGGATGAAATACACAAAATAGCAGTGAAAGGTGAGATTCTGCTGATGGGGTATTTCGATATGCCAGATGTGGATTGGACCACCCAGGCAGCTGCTTCAGCCAGAAGCAGAGGCATCTTGGATTCCTTACAAGGGGCAGGACTTGGAAAGCTGGTACGTGATCCCACCGGAGACAGGGCGATTCTTGATCTAGTAATGGCCAACGACGAAAGAATCACTGATTCAGGTGGAGGGGCAACGTAGGATCCAGTGATCACCACATATGTGGTTTAGCATACAGACAGGGATTCAGTCAAGTCACACTAGGGTGAAGGTTTTCAATTTCAAAAAGGCAGACTTCGATGAAATGGGAAGAGTTATCAAAAGTGTTTTGGAGAATAGGGGGACAGGAAGGGGGCATGGTGGAAGAGCAGTGGGAGAACCTAAAAGGAACCATAGTGGAAGTAACAAACAAATGCATCAGATTGGTATCATAAGGCAAGAGAAGGAAAAGGACACTATGGTTCTCAAAAGAGGTAGCAGAAAAGATAAGGGCTACAATGGCAGGGTTCTGGAAATATAAGGAGACCCAAAGGGAGGAGGACAGAGAGATGTACCGAGAGTGTCTACAGGAAGCCGGGAGGGCGGTGAGGAGAGCAAAGGCACAGACTGAGGAAAGTTTAGCACAGACAGTAAAGAAAGGGGACAAGACAATTCTACAGGTACATCAGCTAAAGGAGGAAAACGGGGATTGTAAGACTTAAAGGGGAGTGTAAGGAGGGAGATATGGATAAGGCAGAAATACTGAATACATACTTCTGTTTAGTATTCACAGAAGAGGGGGAGGGAGAGAAACCATAACCAAGCATCAGATGCCAAGGTGGGGAAAGAGGTGGACAACAGTCCATTCACGGGGGAGAGAGTCCTGCAGGCACTCACTAAATTGAAGGTAGACAGAGAAATGGGACCAGACGCTATATACTCATGGATACAGGGTTCGATTTTAACATTGTTTCACTAGCCCAAAACCTAGTGCAGATTGGGCAGGGCTAGTGCAGCTAATCCTCTACTTGTCCATCTTGACTAGTGCAGGTTTTTCATGGCTATTGATGAAGTAGAAAAGGTCCCTACTTTAGCAGGCTCTAGTCCTGTTGCTAATCTCTCTGTGTTCCAGATGGCCTGGTGTGATTAACACCTCATTAAGAGTTATCTGGTAGTTCAAGAGAGAGATCGGTAGTCATTATCACTCCACCTTTAAAACTTTCAGCTAGTGTCCGAGGTGAGATCAAGGGTGGAAGCTAAGTAACTAGCTTCCAGCTTTCTGAATGTGTCTCTGTCTGACAATTTGTCCCATATTATTAAGACCAGTGCCCCTCATTTCCCTGCATTTTGAGTGTCTGTATCCAACATTTCAGTGACAAAATGCTAAGAGGCATACAGGGTCTGCTCTGCAGGTGGTGGGTTTTATCCCAGCCTTGCCATAGCTGCTCCTTCTCCCCTCCAAATCTCTCCACTCTGTACTTTCCCTGGACACCATTGCAGGCCATACTTTGAAATGACTATTCATAGACCCATAGCTGCCATTACTGGCAAGTGTAGGGGTCCCCAGCCAACCAACGCCATCCATACAGTCCCACCCTTATCCTACCCAGCATGTCCCTTTATTCTAAAAACAAAGCTCTGGAGCATGTATGGTACAACATACCTTAATAAAATACATAATTTGAAAGGTTAAAATTAGCATTCCAGGGGTGCATTGATCATCCTATATAGAAATAAGGGTAGTATAGTATCATGCCTTTCTTCTGTTAACCCTGGCCTGATGAAAGGAGAATGTTAAAAAAAAAGAAAAAAAAAAAACTGTTACTGTCAGGGCATAGTATATTAAAATCAATAATTTAAAAAATAAAAATGTCATAAAGTTTTCTATTTCCCATGCCACTTAGGTTTGTGTGGACCCTCCCCAAAGAAATCCTAGATATGCTCCTGACTCCCTTAACACTGTTCAAAAATGATCACAGGATGGGGGCTAAGAGTGTCTTTCTCTGCCTGACTGTGTTCATTGCCCTGTGGGTAGTGGTAAGAGTGTGGTGAGGTGCACGATGACGTCAATTATTGTGTGTGCAAAGTTGGGTTTGTTTGACTGCAATTTGCTGCTGTGTTATCCTCTGGTCTGAGGGTGCAGAAAGAGGAAAACAGGAGTCCATGGTACAAAACAATTGTGGGCACACTGAATGTGATGGCATTGCAGTTTTTTTTTCCTGCTGTGGCCAGAAGCAATATGGGAGCAGGACAGATGTGCAATGATCAGAGTATTTTCTTGGCTTGCATTTTTTTCCTGTATAAGTAATCAAAATTTACCATTACAGTTGGGCTAGTGCAACCTTCTACGGGCTAATGCAATTTTGAATCAACTTGTCCTGCTGGCTAGTGCAAAGAAAAATTGAGGTTGACCCCTGCATGGATACTATGGGAGCTGCGAAGAGAGCTGGCAGAATTTTTCACCGAGTCACTTAACACAGGAGTGGTGCCATAGGATTGGAGGAGGGCACATGTCCCTCTACACAAATCAGGCAGTAGGGGGGAGGTGGGCAACTATAGGTCAGTTGGCCTCACCTCAGTAGTGGAAAGACCATGGAGGCACTACTTAAGGAAAGGATAGTGGGGCATCTAGAAGATATCTGGGCCCAGGACCCTAGGCAGCATGGGTTCACAGCGGGTAGGTCGTATCAGACAAATCTCAGACTTCTTCGACTCTGTGACAAAGCAAGTAAATCGGGGGGCACAGTGGATGTAGCCTACCTCGATTTCAGCAAAGCCTTTGACACTGTCCTACATAGGAGACTGGTTAACAAGACTGAGTAGTCTAGGCATGGGAGACAGGGTGGTAAACTGCGTTAGGAACTGGCTAACGGACAGGAGACAGGATGGTGGTAAATGGAGTACAGTCTGGGGAGAGGAGGGTGACCAGCGGAATACCTCAGGGACCAGTCCTTGGACCAGTTCTATTCAATGTCTTCATCTGCGACATTACAGGAGGGCCGGAAGGAAAAGTCTGCCTGTTTGCAGATGACACAATGACCTGTAACGGGGTGGATACTCCTGAAGGGGTGGAGAAAATGAGGAGGGACCTGGGGAAGCTTGAGAAATGGTCTGCAGAGTGGCAACTGAGGTTTAATTCAAAAAAAGTGCAAAATTATGCACCTGGGACACAGTAACCCTGGTGAGAGCTACAGGACTGGGGTGGGGGGGGGTGCTGGCAGTCACCAAAGAGGAAAGAGACTTGGGGGGTACTATTTCAGATGAACTGAAAATGTCAAAGCAGAGCACAGAGGCAGCAGGGAGGGCCAGTGGCATGCTGGGGTACATAGCAAGATGTATCACCAGCAGAAGGCATGATGTAGTGATGCTATTATACAAAACCCTGGTCAGACCTCACATGGAGTACTTTGTGCAGTTCTGGAGGCCGCACCTTGAAAAGGACATTAACAGGCTGGAGGCGGTCCAGAGAAGGGAGACTGAGATGGTACAGGGCTTGCACCACAAAACTTATGAGGAGAGAGTAAGGGGCCTCAATATGTACTCGCTGGAGGAGAGGACGGAGAGAGGGGACATGATAGAAACATTCAAGTACCTCGAGCATAAACAAGGTGCGGGGGGATCTTCCAATACAATGGGAGTACAAGAACTAGGGGTCATAACATGAAATTGGAAGGTGGCAGGTTAAGAGGGAATGTGAGGACGTTTTTCTTCACAGAGAGCGTGTGGACACATGGAGTGGTCTACCACAGGAGGTGGTGGGAGCAAGCACTGTGGTTGGATTTAAACATGCATGGGAAAGGCATAGGGGAGCCATAGAGGTTAAGTGGGGGAGGGTCAAGAGCTGTAATCAAGTACAGAACTTAGGGCAGACTGGATGGGCCTAGCTGTCCTGATCTGCCGATAATTTCTATGGTTCTATGTTACTGATCTTACCTGTATCAATCTTCACCATTCGTCACTGGTGGGTACTAGATGGAGGCACTAGGACCCCGTGGGAAGCTTTTTAGCTAAAGCTTTCTTTCTTCCTTTCTGGAGGAGGGGCTGATGGAGACGGCGCTGCCCTCAAGGTCGACGTGCTATGTGGTGCTCGCAGGTTGGCCAGTAACGGACGCCGGCCTCTCCACCACCTCAGTTCTTCTTTTCCCTCCGAGTGTGCATCACTCTGTGGGAGCTGCAGCCATCTTGTGCTATGTCATCAGAACAGGGTTCTGCCGCCGCTATACTCAACATCATAGACTTCAAGAGCCAGTAAAAACTTTCCTTTTATTTTATTTTTTTATTTTACTGTTCTATGGTGCAGAGTCGGTTTCTTTGTTCGATTTTATTTTTGTCTGCACGACTATGTCCGGTTCGGGGCCTAGTTCTAAATCCAAGACGGGGTGTGCCGCACTACGTCTGTGCCCCAGCAGCAAACCCATGACTGTGACGAACTGTCATAGTTGCTATTTGTCCTGCCTGGGTCCAAAACATGATATGGACGATTGCAATGCTTGATCTTCTTCGAGATACAGCTCTTGCAGCAGGTTACACCATTAGGACTGAAGCTGTCAGGACCCCACGGAAATTTTCTAGCTAGCAGTCTTCAGCGGGGACCGCCTCCGACGTCAGTCCCGCCCCCGACGTCAGGCATAGTACATAAGGAGGCGGTCCCGCCAGAATCCCCAGTTCTTTCCCACCATCGACTTTGCATGTCTCGACCTCATCGGTTAAGTCTAGCTCGCGACGACCAGCAAAACCTTCCAAACTTTCCAAACTTCGGAAAAAATCTATTTTTCAGACATTTATTCATCTGATGTCCTCCCCAACTTCCGTGGAGGGCCATTCTTCGAAGTGTACCTGTGGGAATCAGATTCCTTTCAAAGACCCTCATTCGGCCTGCGTTCAGTGCCTGAGCCCGGATCACGACACCCAGGCGTGCTCCTTCTGTCAGGGCTTTAACAGCCGTAAGAGAATCCACCGACAGAAGGCCCTCCAGGCTTTCCTCCTTGAAGAAAAGCTTAAGGCCATGGAACCTTCCTCCAGAGGGGAATCTTCAGGGAAGTCACACAGGCATCATGAGAAGCACCAGGAGAAGGTGAGACCCAGATCCCCCTCCAGGGCCTCGGACTCCCGCAGCTCCGGCTCCAGGTCGGACCGCTCCCTGTCAAGAGCCCACTCTCAGCCTCCTCCGGTTGTGGGTAACTCAGCCAGTGGTCCTTCTACTCTGCGGCCTGCCAAGACCTCCAGGCCCGCTTCTTCGGCTAAGGCCTCGTCCAGGTCTGGGGAGTACCACAAGTCATCTTCCTGGCACTCGGCCTCCGACGTCTGGTCAGTCTCCCTGCCTCCGCCACCCCAACGCAAGACCAAGGAGCTAACCTCCCTCAAGCGGACGTCAGACCCGACGTCGGCCAAGGTTCATAAACACTGCAGGGAATCGGCGGCAGTTCGTCTCCCGTCGCCGGTCAGGCATCCCCCCCCCCCCGGACGCCAGCGGGGGGACCGGCATCAGATACCGCAGCCAGGAGGACCACACTGCCGCCTACCGACGTCGGTCGGGAGGTGTTGTCCGAGGAGGAGTCTACCCAGCCCGAAGACCAGGCGGGCGATTCCGGACCCGTTGAACTCCCACGGGAGCCCTCTCCAGAACCAGAAACCCCCGGGGAGCCGGCGCCTGGCCCCGACGACAGGCCACCGGCGCCCGGTCCGTCGTCGGGTTTAAACTTGGCGGAAGTGAAGGAGCTCTTCACTTTCTGGTGGGACACCATCAAAAAGGATGTGGTCACCACGCACCCTCCTCCTGCACCCGCGGCACCACCGACACCTGCACCCCCTCTGTCACCCAAAGGGTCAGCAGGCCGAGCATCTTCCCCCCCCAGGAGCCAACAGCACCTCCTAGGGGCAGAATTGCAGAAAAGAGAAGGCCTCCGTAGGATCCTCTTCAGGGTCACCCAGCCCCAAGAGACCCAGAAGACGCCGGTATTCACCGTGTACAGAGGATTCCAGATCTGACATCTCTGAATGCTCCAGGTCTCCTTCACCAATCAGCATCCCCTCCTTGGACCCACGCGACCTCCCTAGGTCTCCTCCGGATGACCCCTCGTTCTCCGAGATAATGAGACACATCCAAGAGAACATGGGATGGATGCGGAGGAACTCGACCCCGAAAGACTACGCCTTGCCCGCTACCTTTGGCAAAAGACCCAAGCCTGTGGTAGTGCCACCCTGGTGGACACCTTCGTGGACGTCACCAAGGCAGCGTGGAAGCGTCCACATTAGACTCCGGCAATGCCGAAGAAGGCTGACCGCCTGTACAAGGCCCCAAGGGAGGACCAGTACCTGGCTAACCATCCTCTGGCTGACTCCCTGGTCATTACAGCCTCTCATGACCGGTCTCAGAAACCGCAACATCTGAGCACGCAGCCACCGGACCCGGAGTCCAAGCAATTGGACGTGCTGGGCAGGCACACTTACGCGACCGCGACTTGCGCCATTAGATCATTGAATTACCTGACCCACATGGTTCAGTTCCAGAATGCACTGTGGGAACAAGGACAGGAACTGGTGGAGAAACTGCCAGACGGTGGCCAGAAGGAGGAACTCCTACAGCTCCTCCGCATGGGTTCAGACGTGGGGACCCAGGTGCTCCGAGCTGCATACGACTCTGCGGACTCTTCTGCCAGAGCGGCAGCCTCAGGCGTATGTCTCCGTGTTCTCCGGGTTTACCCTGACATCCAGAAAACATTATGGACGCCTCCTTTCATGAGGTTTTGTTTGGTGAAGCCTCAGAAAAGGTCATCACCAAATTACAGGAAGCTGGGAAGGCTGTTAGATCTGTCCAGGCCATGTACAGATCTGCACTCAGTTCCTTTCGTAGGAACCAGAGTCGCTTTCGCAGCCGGACCCAGAGGCAGCAACCTCGTTCCGGCCAGCAACAGAGGGGCTCCTTCTCTCGGAAAGCCCAGGCCAAGACATCCTCAGGTAGAAGCCAGCGTGCTACCAAATCGGCCCAACCTGTAGGACCCACTGCTGCCACAGCATGACTCCTTCCCGGCCCCCGCCCCTCCTCAGGATCAACGGGAAACGAAGGTCGGGGTTCGCATCGCAGACCACCTGCCAGGGTGGCGGTCGATCACCACCGACAGGTGGGTGCTACAGTTGGTCAAAAAAGGCCACTATATAGAGTTCGTAGACATGCCCCCCACAAGGCCTCCTCTGCTCTCCCGCTATTCGGGTCAGCACGCCATATAAGGCAGGAAGTGCTCACGCTTCTACAGAAAGAAGCTCTGGAGCATGTTCCAGGGAACCAAAGAGGAGCAGGTTATTATTCACACTTCTTGCTGGTTCCGAAGAAAATGGGACCTCCGTCCAATCTTGGACCTCAGCGACCTCAATATGTTGGTCTACAAGCGCTTCCGCATGGTGACCCTTCCGGGACTAATCCCCATGCTCAAGAAGGATGCTTTCCTGGCGTCCTTGGACATGCAGGACGCCTACCTGCACATCCCTATTGCTCAGGCGCACAGGAGGTTCCTGCGCTTCGAGTTTCTCGGATGCCACTATCAGTTCCAAGCGCTTCCCTTCGGGCTGTCATCAGCACCCAGAGTATTCACCAAGTGCATGGCAGTCGTAGCAGCGTCTCTGAGGAGACAGGGCCACTGCGTGTTCCCGTACCTGGACGACTGGCTTCTCATGGCCTCCTCCGAGGAGGCATTGCTTTTGGCCATTCGGTATACACAGGCTCTATTTCAGTCTCTGGGCATCTTAATCAGCTACGAGAAGTCTCTCCTGGTACCGTCTCAGAAACTGCAGTTCATAGGGGCAGTTCTGGACACCGTCAAAGCTTTTCTTCCTGAAGACAGAGTGGAACGCATACGATCCCTCATAAGGGACCTATCAGCGAAGAAGACCGTCCCGGCCAGATCGGTCCTTCTCCTGCTCGGACACATGGCTGCGGCCATTCCTACAGTCCCATTGGCAAGACTCCACATGCGGGCAACCCAATGGATGTTAAGAGTGCAGTGGGACCAAAGGCAAGACCATCTGCAGCATCCAGTCAGAATCACGAGGGCCGTGATTTGGGACTGGCAATGGTGGCTAGATCCGGGATCCCTCTCTACAGGGGTTCCTTTCTTGGCGCTGTCCCCGGTGATAACCCTCTCCACAGACGCCTCGGGGCTGGGGTGGGGAGCGCACTTGAATGGGGTGAAGTCTCAGGGGACATGGACTACTCAGGAATCTCATCTCCATATCAACATATTGGAGATGATAACAGTCCTTTACGCCCTGCAAGCATTTCAGTCGGACATTCCACCGAGTACTCTCCTGTTACAAACAGACAATACTGCGGTGATATATTACCTCAACAAACAAGGAGGCACACACACCTACCCCCTTTTGCAGGGAGGCCATGAGAGTGTGGGAATGGGTAATACGGCATGGCACAAATCTCATTGCAGTTCACGTTCCCAGGGTGGACAACACTGTTGCAGACAGCTTGAGCCATTCCCAGGCCAGAACCCACGAGTGGGAACTGCTACAGGAGGTGGCAGAGGACCTGTTTCACAGATAGGGCACTCCAGAATTGGATCTATTCACATCCCCATCCAATGCAAAACTGCCCAATTTTTGCTCGCTAGATCCAGGGCCTGGTGTTTTCTGGCAAGACGCGTTGTCCCTCTCCTGGGCGGGCAGATTTCCTCTACGCTTTCCCTCCTTTCCTGTTGATCCAGAGAGTCCTTCTCAAACTTCGCAGGGAGCATGCGACGCTTATCTTAATAGCGCCTTTCTGGCCCAGGCAAATTTGGTTCCTACTTCTGGAACAGTTGTCCCGGGAACCTCCGCTTCCCTTGCCAGTCAGCTGCCACCTGTTGTCTCAGGAGGCTGGTTCACTAGTCCACCCGGACTTACACTCATTGAACCTGCATGCTTGGCTCCTAGAGACATAGCCATATTGTGACACGGGGTCTCGCAAGAGGTGACAGATGTTCTTTCTGCCGCCAGAAAACCGGCAACACATGCAACATACGCCATGAAGCGGCGCAGGTTTTGCCTGTGGTCTCAAGCATGCGGTTTCTTACCCTTAGACTGTCCTGAGAAGCTGGTTCTGGAGTACCTGCTTTCCCTTTTTCAATCCGGGCTTGCTTACTCCTCAATTAAAGTGCACCTTTGTGCAATCTCAACTTGTCATGCCCCCATAGGTCACCGCATGGTGGCCCAGTTGGATACTACTCATGCCTTTCTAAGGTGGGTCCTTCACCTTAGGCCGCCCATTAAGGACCCTGTCCCTCCTTGGGATTTACCCTTTGTCCTGGAGCAGCTTACGCTGCCACCTTTTGAACCAGCCGCAGATTGCGAGCTACGTTTTCTGTCGTGGAAAACATTGTTTTTGGTTGCTGTTACTTCGGCGAGAAGAATCTCCGAATTACATGCTCTCATGTGCAAGGAGCCTTATTTAACTTTCCATCAGGATAGGATATCCCTGAGGACAAATCCTAAGTTCCTGCCTAAGGTGGTTTCAGCCCTTACTCTTAACCAGGACATTGATTTACCAGTGTACTTTCCTAAGTACGCCAATCGAGGAGAAGCACTGCTTCACACCCTGGATGTTCACAGGTGTCTCAGATATTATTTGACCAGAACCAGACAGCACCGGAAAGCGGAGCAGCTGTTCGTTTCCTTCGCTGAGAGGATGAAAGGGGCCCTGCTTCAAGCAGACCCTTCACGCTGGCTCATTCGTGTATCTCGCTTTGTTATGACAAGCGAAGAAACCCTTACCAGGAGTGGTCAAGGGCCATTCTACAAGAGGAGTGGCTACCTCCTTTGCAGCACTGAAGAACATGTCCACATCGGCTATCTGTGCCGCAGCCACCTGGAGTTCGGTGCACACTTTTATCAGGCATTATAGCCTGGATATCGCCTCAAGTCGAAGAGCTGGTTTCGGCCTAGCCGTTCTTCAAGGACTTCTGTCTTAGGCTCAGGACGGGTCTCAATTTCCGTCTTGCCTCCTCCCGATGGCTTTTCAAGGCGCCATTGCTTGGGAATCAGTCCTAATGGTGTAACCTGCTGCAAGAGCTGTATCTCGAAGAAGATAGTACAGTTACGTAAGAACTTACCGTAACAGTAGATCTTCAAGAACAGCTCTTGCAGCAGGTACCTTCCCGCCCACCATTCCCCCTTACAGGAAGTAGGTTCTTACCTAACACCATCCTTAGGATCGGAAAGGTCTGTCCTTAGTCTTGGCCATCTGTTGGCGGGTCCTCGGTTTCCTCTTCTGATGTCATCCAGCGGCCGGAAGTCTCCGGTGGGAGAACTGGGGATTCTGGCAGGACCGCCTCCTTATGTACTACGCCTGATGTCGGGGGCGGGACCGACGTCGGAGGCGGTCCCCGCTGAAGACTGCTAGCTAGAAAATTTCCATGGGGTCCTGGCGCCTGCCGGCTTCAGTCCTAATGGTGTAACCTGCTGCAAGAGCTGTTCTCAGAGATCTACTGTTACGGTAAGTTCTTACGTAACTGTACTTTTCTCCATTGACCGCCAGGTACTCAAGTCTTGCACGTTAACGGTAGATCGGGCTCCTCCTACCTTTGGAGGATGGCATCGGTCCTGGGACTCCAAGGCCAGGACTTTGGGCCCTCCCCCCGGGTCTTCCTCCACTATTATATGTACCGAGTGGGAGCAGGCCTCCATTTCTGGTCTTGCCTTGACCAGGGGCCTGTGTGAGAGATCGGATGGACAGTCCTCTGGTGGGTTGTTGAACACCCCCTCAAAGTCCACTGTCTCCTCGGAGGCCCAGACACCCCTGGTGTCGCAGCCGCCGCTATACATGTGGCCTGAGCCAGTGGTGCCCTCAATGCCGCCTTCCGTGACAGCCTCGGCTTCCGACAGTGCCATCGGGGTTGGTGAGTGGGGCGATCCTGGGTCCCCCTCTGGTGCTGTTCGCGGTTCTGTAAAAGGGAGGGAGGGTCTCGGGGGTTCCTTCCTGGCAATCACCCTGTTTCTTCTGCTTTGGGGACATCCGGGACAGCGACTGCTGGCAACCCAACTTCATCGTACAGTAGTAGCCACAGACATTGCCAGCTATTTCCAGCCATTTCACGAAATTTCTAAAGACTTTCTCTCTGCTGCCCCTACTGTGGAAATGGAGAAAGCATGAGATATTTCTGGAAATATCACAGAAATTTCAGGAAATAGCTGGCAGTGTCTGTGGCTACTACTGTACCTCCGAGGCTCTCCTGCCCAGCTCTGGGTTCTCTGAGCCCCAGGAAATTTCCTAGAGAGCTGGTGCTTTATCTCCTCTTGCCAGTGCTGTGGTGAGCACAGAGGTCGGTGCTATCGCCAGTGCCATGGTGGAGTCTGGTGCCATTTGCGGCACTGTGGTCGACACCGTGGATGGCAGTGGCAACATTTCCAGTCAAAAGGTTGGCGCAGGTTCTCTGCCTGCTCTGTCTGATGTTGATGCCGCTGCTGAGTCCAATGTTGGTGATGCTGGCGGCACCGATTTGGACCCTGGTGGTGTGTCGAGGTCCAAGGCAGTTTCCAGCACCACTTCGGGTGTAGAAGACGCCTTGGCCCTCCAATTCTCGGGCTTAGAGGTTCCCCTAAGGAGCAAGTTCCTCCCTCTCTGAGGGGGTGAGGGCGGGGAGGTCGAGGGAGGCACGGAGGCCCCTTTCCAAGGTGGCTGGTGGCCCTGGGAGGAGCAGAGGTGCTGACCCTTCCCTTCTGGCCTCTTCCTCCTCAAGAGGGTCTGCGGTTGGTTGGGTCAGGGGCTGCATGCAAGGGCCTGTATGGCTCTGTTCACCCTACTTGGGGGATTCTCCCCAAGGGCACTGCCATGGCCACCCCAGTCAGATTGGGCTTTGTTCGGCAGGTGGGGTCAGCAGCTCCCTCTTTCGAGAGGGGTTCCTTGCACGTTCCCTCAGCCCTAGCAGGGGGTCATCTCTGTCTAGCCAGAGATCTTGTTCCTGTACTCCTCAGAGCTTCAGCAGCTACATTCCCCCATTATGTTAGAGCCATGGATGAAGTCATTTTCCAGCCTGAGCCCCCAGCTGCCCCGCGCTCTGAGTTGAGCTCCTCTGTTTCCTCCCCTGAGGAAGAGGACTCCTCTATCCATCTTTCATCCAACGCTGATCTCACCACTATCAGTGGTTCCATTCTGGGATGCTGGAGGAACTCCACCTATCCCATGTTGGTTCACGCAATCCTGATTGTGCGACACGTGCCTTTCTTGGCAAATTCAGTGCCAACCGTTTGGTCATTCCTCCGTGTCTCGTTCCCTTTTTGGAAGCATTGGACAGGGTTTAGCAGCATCCCTCTGCCCTATCTACAGCCCCTAGGTACTGCAAGTGCAGGTTTTGCACACCGCTGGGGTCTCCCAAGTGTCATGTCCCACCCCTCTTCAGGAGTGGAGTTCCTGGAACCCACTCTGGGCATCGTCGCCTGAGGCATGACCGCCCCCCCAGAGTAGGACTCTGCCGAGTTCAACCATTGGGGTCGTAGGGTCTTCCCGGCAGCACACCTCCATTTGTGCGTGACAGTGCACTAGGCCAATCAAGCTGCCTATTCAAAGCACCTGTGGATGATGCTGGGTCAATTCATGGCATCTGTGCCTGATTCGGAGGTAACCAGGCAGGCCATTAGCCTTTCTGTGTGTTGTCTGGAGCTGGCAACACACCAGGTAAGGGCATCTTATGACGCCAGTGAGGTGGCCTCCAGATTGGTAGGAACTGCGGTCTGCATTTGGTGGATGGCGTGGCTTCACCTATCAAAGTTGTCACCCTTGGCCTGGTGTTGGGTGATTACCTCCCCTTTCCAGGGGGCCATTTTTTCTCCGGCAGTGTGTGACTGTGTTAGCAGGGTGCCTTCACTCTCCCAGACAACGGGAGTCCCTGTTTCACCCTAATCACTCTCGGGCCTCACCATGCCCATAAAGGGCCTCTGCCTTTCTGTGTTCTCTCCCACAAGAGGCTGAGGGAGACTTCTCCCTCAGGAATGTGCCAGCGTTTTTAGGTGCTTGGTACTCATCCACCAGGTGATGAATGGTGAAGATTGATACAGGTAAGATATGAAAATCATGTACCTACCGTAATTCTTGCTCTTCCTGTATATCTTCACCATTCATCACTGCTTCCTGCCTACCATCCCCTCTTGGGCCTCGGCTTCCTGGGCAGTGCCTCCTCCCTGCTTGCCTCTCCCCTCTCCCAGTTGAAGGCAAAGTCTGCTGGCACCTCTGGGTCCACTGATCCTTCTGTGAAGCAGCAGGGGTCCACCTCTGGGGGGAGAGCAAGCAAGGAGCTCTTGCCCTCTTTTGCCAGGGGCTCCTCGGAGCTCCATACAACCTTGTGGGTCCTCCCTGGGACAGCATTCCGTACCAGAGTTCCTGGTCCTAGGACCCCTTCCCTTTGGTGTGGGACCATTCTTGTCTCCCTTAGGTCCTGGGCCTGGTTGGCAGGGCTCCAAGTGTCTCTACTTTCTTCTTCCTCTGTTTCTGGGGCCACATGTTGCTCCTTTATGCTCATGTGAGCGTTCAGTGGGTATCCATGGAGCAAGATCTTTCTAATCTCTTACCTCTTGCAGAGGTAAACCCCATCTTCCTCCTCCTGGGGATAGATCTAGGTGGAGACAGCTCTCCACTAGTTCTCAGGAAGAGCTTGTTTAGCAAATGACCCCTACCCTTGTACCAGGGTGAATCATTTTTACCCTCACCTCATGTGATGGGTCGGGAAGGGAGAAAGAGGGAGAGGGAATTGATTGGACTTATCCTTTCTGGGATCTGAGAGATGCCTCTTCTGCATCAGCGGGCACCATCTCAACCTTTATAGGTTCTGGTGTCAATCCTCAGACCCAGCTTAGGGTCCATATAAAAGAGCAGTTGAGTCGATCTCCTCCTCTTAGGCCTCAGGCAGTGGAGGAACTCCTGCACTTTTGGCAGGTTGGGGTCCATTCTCCCTCTGTCATGCACTCTTTTTATCTTTTTTCACTCTCCCTCCCTCACCCTCCTTCTTAACTTACTGTCGTTCTCTCTCTTTTCTTACCTTTTCTTTCCTTACCCATCCTCTCAACCCCTTCTGGCCTGCCCAGTGGTTTGGGGCCTCCTCCCCCCACAAAACGTAGGGCCTATCCCCTTCCTTTGGTCGGCTTATACCTCCTTTAAATTTACATACCTTTCCTTTTTCTGTCCCTTGGACTCCCATGCCCCACCCTCCACACTTTTTCTCTGTCCTGTTTTCCTCTCCGTCGAGCAGAACTGAGGTGGTGGAGGGGCTGGCATCCATTACCGGTCAACCCGTGAGCGCCACGTTGCACTTAGGCCTCAAGGGTGGCGCGTCTCAGACAGCCCCCCCCACCCCCCACCCCCACCAGAAAGAAAGAAAGCTTTAGCTAAAAAGCTTCCCACAGAGTCCTAGTGCCTCTGGCTAGTACCCACCAGTGATGAATAGTGAAGATATACAGGAAGATCAAGAATTACGGTTTGTATGTAATTTTCATTTATGATAAGTTCTTACTTAATTGTACTTTTTGGTTATTGCGTGCCTCCAAATATTTTTAAGCTCTTTTGCCAGTTGTATTGTGACATTAGTTATTCATTGTATTCCTTGGTGTGCAGTTTAGTAGCTTGTTTTTGTGGTTGAATTGTTATGTTCGCCACGTGCACAGATGCAAGCGAATGTATTGCAGTAGTACTGTTTTTTGACTGGTGTGACACTGTCTGATGTAGAGCAGTCTCTTTGGGGCAATTCAGTGTCACACTAATCATTAGCACAGCTTACTATGACAGAATTTTGGTTTGCTGGGCAGACACAGCACCAACTTGAAAAGGAATAGTCGATCCACTCAGGGGTCAGGTATTAACTTTGATCTGCGCCAACCAGCAAGCCAAGCATATCTGTCAAAATCAGCGGAATGTGTGCCAGCGAGTAAACTGTTGCTCCCGCACATGCGCGGTTACGTCTCTGTGTATCATTTATTTTTTTGTCTACCCAACCCTCCTCTCTGCACCCCCACAAGCATAACAGTGACACTGGGGTCGCTCAATCCCCCAACTCCCCCAGTCCATCACCGCCAGACTCCATAAAAAAAGGTATGCAGTTCAGTGTGTTTCAGTGGGGGGTTGAACTTGGTGTCACTGAAATTAGGCAGATCTGTCCCAAAAGGTTATTTCGTGGTCCCTGCGCAAAATTACCTTTCGGGCAGGAGTTGAACATTTTCTCTGCCCTTGCTCATGAGGTGGGGGTCATAAGGAGGCTGTGTTGAAAATTGTGTTTATAGATATTAAAAAGCAACAAAGTTATGAGCCTACATTAAATTTTGCAAACGCAGGCTTGTAACTTTGGTAATTTTCAGTATTTTTACCCCAAATTTATAACCTAGCCATTTCTTTACATTACCTCATGAAAAGCTGTCTTTTTTCAAATTTTGGCCAAAATGTTTTTTTTTTTGTTTGTTTGTTTTTTTTACATCCTGAAAGGTGATTTTGCAGTCCCTACCCGAAGTTGCCTTTCGGGCAAGAGTTCAAAATGTTTTGTGCCCTTTTTCATGAGGTGGGGTCATAAGGTTATACTGAAAATTTGGTGTAAAAATCTTAAACTAAAAAAAAAAGTTACAAGGCTACATTGAATTGTGCAAACGCAGGCTCATAAGTTTGGTCATTTTCAATATTTTTACCCCAAATTTTCAACATAGCCATTTCTTTACGGCAACTCGTGTGTGTGACAGCTGTCATTTTTCAAATCCTGACCAAAATGTATTTGTGTCCCAAAAAAGTGATTTTGCAGTTCCTGCGCGAAATCGCCTTTCACCCAGGAGCTGAAAATTTTCTCTGGCCTTGTTCATTAGGTGGGGTCATAAAAGGTTATGTTGAAAATATGGTGTACAAATATTAGAAAAAAACAAATTTGCGAGCCTACATTACATTTTGCGAACGCAGGCTCGTAACTTTGGTCATTTTTAAATATTTTTACCCCAGATTTACAACATAGCCATTTCTTTACAGCAACTCATACATGTTACAGCTGTCATTTTTCAAATTCTGCCCAAAATATGTTTTTGCATCCTAAAAGGTGATTTTGCATTCTTTGTGAGAAATTACCTTTCAGACAGAAGTTGAATATTTTCTCTACCACTTCTTCCTGAGGTGGGGTCATAAGAAGCCAATGTTGACAATTTGGGACAACAATATTAAAACATACCAAAGTTATGAGCCTGCGTTCAAATTTACAAATGTAGGCTCCTACCTTTGGTGATACATAACCCACACAGTGCACCACAATGCATCTACTACCCCAAGCCTTCTATACCAGTGGCGGACATCTAGCATTGACAAGTAGTTGTTTTTTTTGTTTGTTTTTTTTTTTTTTTTTGTCTTGGGGGGGTCAACTGGGCTTAACCTCAGTAGTAGGGAAAATGATGGAATCACTTCTGAAGGAAAGAATTGTCGAGTATCTAGAGGCCAGAGGGGCACAGGACCCAAGGCAGCATGGATTCACAGCAGGAAGGTCATGCCAGACAAATCTGATAAATTTCTTTGACTGGGTGACCAAAGTAGTAGATCAGGGAGGGCTGCGGACATGGCCTACCTAGACTTTAGCAAGGCATTTGACACAGTCCACACAAAGATTAATATACAAGTTAGCCAGCCTGGGAGTGGGTCCCAAGATGACAGCCTGGGTAAAGAATTGGCTGGAAAATAGGACACAGAAAGTAATAGTAAATGGAGTCCACTCTGAAGAAAGGGGTTACTAGTGGGTACCGAGGGTTCAGTATTAGGATCGGTCTTCTTCAATGTCTTTATAAGCTTACATTGCAGAGGGACTGAAGGAAAAGTATGTCTCTTTGCAGATGACACAAAGCTCTGCAACAGAGTTGATGCACAAGGTGGGGTGGAAAGGATGAGAAGGACTTGGCAAGGTTAGAGGAATGGTCAAATGTATGGCAGCTTAGATTCAATGCTAGAAGTGCAAGGTAATGCACCTGGGAAACAAAAACCAAGGGGAAGAGTACACAATTGGGGGTGAGATACTAACAACAACAAAAATGGAAAGGGACCTGGGGGTAGTCATATCAGATGACCTAAAGGTTGGCATGCAATGTGAGAGGGCAGCAAGGAGGGCTGGGGGGATACTGGGATACATAGGGAGAGGCATCACCAGTAGAAAACAGGAAATTATTATTATCCCTCTGTACAGACAGCTGGTGAGACCCCATCTGGAGTACTGCGTGCAGTTCTGGAGACCCAATCTCCGCAAAGACATAGACAGAATAGAAGCTGTCCAGAGGAAGGCAACTAAAATGGTGCAGGGTCTGCACCAGAAGACATATGAAGAGAGACTTAAGGAGCTTAATATGTATAGCCTCTGAGGAAAGGAGGAGAGGGGGACATGATAGAAACTTCAAGTACCTCAAGGGAATCAACAAAGTCCAAGAGGGTAGCATCTTTCAAAAAAGAGGTGTGCAAGAACAAGGGGTACAATGTGAAGATAGAGGGGGGCTACAGAGGTAATTTAAGTAAGTATTTTTCACAGAGAGGGTTGTGGATGCATGGAACGGCCTTCGAGGAGGTTGTGGAGTCAAAACTGGTGGAATTCAAGCATGCATGGGACAGTCATAAGGCAATTCTAGGGGTTGGGGGTAGGAAGAAGTAGGCTGCTGGTTAACTAGGATCTGCAGCTTATCCATTAGGTAGGGAAATGGGCAGACTGGGTGGGCCAAGCGGTCCTTATCTGCCATCAAATTGTATGTTTCTATGTTTAGCTGTATTCAGGTGAGGGATGGGGTTTGTGATCGGATTGGATTTTGTGGTTGTCATTTGCACACTGATCTTTCTTACCTGTGACGTTGCTCAGATAACATGACTATCGTGCCATTCAACTCTTCTTGCTGAGATAAAATGTCTCTTGGAGCATTTTACATATAGAGTAGAATACCTCCACATACCAGGTCTCGACAAATGAGGAGGCAGAATTGGTCAGACTGACCACATTTGATATGGAACTGTAGGCATGGTCATATGTTGCTTATTCGCCAGTTACATCTGTGGATTTCTGTAACCCATTTTGTAATTGCAGTTAACAGAGGAACAGTTTTTGTATCTCTGCTGGGACAGAATTAAACTCACAAGTCAATATCATAGCTGAAGCACCTGCACTTCTTTTGCATCAGCAGAAATAGTTCATATAGAGAAAAAAGGCGTATCGTCACCAGTTTTATTTCTCACTTTGCAACAAAAAAATGAATAGTTCACTAAAGTCAGGCGTGGTACCGCAGGACTGGAGAACAGCACACATATTGCCCCTCCACAAAAGCGCTCCTAAGGATGACCCAGGGAATTACAGACCAGTCAGTCTGACCTCCATTGTGGGCAAGATCATGGAGACTATACAAAACGAAAGGTTGGTGGAATATCTAGAGAAGTATGGTCTCCAGGATGCAAGGTAGCATGGGCACATTGGGGGGGGGGGGTCATCTCAGATGAATCTGATTGACTTCTTTGACTGTGTCACTAAGACAGTAGACAAGGGGCCAAGCAGTAGACATCTCTGTCTTGATTTCAGCAAGGCCTTTGACTCTGTCTCCCACAAAAGGTTGACCAGGAAATTGGTGGATCTTGGAGTTGGGAAAAAGATGACCAGATGGGTGAAAAACTTGCTGAGGGACAGAACCCAGAAGGTTGGTTGTGGGATGAGAGTTATCTGGTACCAGAGAGGTAACCAGTGGAGTCCCGCAGGGCTCTGTGCTGGGGATGGTGGTGTTCAATATCATCAGTGACATTGGAAATGGCATTAAGGGCAAAATGTGCCTATTTGCAGATGACTCCAAGCTCTTCGGGAGAGCGGATATAGCTGAAGGGATACAGGACCTACAGGAAGATGGCTGAAATGTAGAATTATGCATATTGGAGCCAATAATCCCAGGCCGGTGTACTACCTGGGTGGAGTTCAAGTATCTGCATCAGAGGAGGAGGAGGAGGAGAAGGACCTGGGAGTGATGATCACTAGTGACCTGAAGCACTCCACACAGTGCAAGAAATTAGCAGCAAAGGCAAACAAGACGCTGGGATGCGTATCTAGGGGGATCAGTAGTAGGAGAGAGGAGGTTATACCGCCCTTGTACGGGTCACTGGTAAGGCTGCATCTAGAGTATGGAGTTCAGTACTGGTGCCCACACCTCAAAAAGGACAGCCTGCTGGAGAAGGTCCAGAGGAGGGCTACAAAGATGATAGTGGGTCAGCAGGATAAGGCATACTAGAAGAGGTTGAGGGCACTGAACATGTACTCCCTGGAAGACAGGAGAGAGAGAGGGGGGACATGATTGGGACCTTCAGGTACTTGAAAGGGATAAATAAGGTTGATAAAGGGTCCGGTAGCGCTGAGGGTTGAGGCGTTGGATGATGCGCCATGCCGGCAACTCGAGTTCAGGTACGAGCCTGGGCCATCAGGGGTCGGCAGGGAGGGAGAGGATTGAGCATCTGGAAGACAGCTCTCCTCTCCCGGGTGGTGGGTTCAGTCTCGCTATTGACCTCTGGTGGAGGCCAGAGGCAGCAGCGGCGGAGCAGACAGGGCTGGGGTGGTGGACGCTAGGAACACTTGACGCCGGACGCACACCACTCCCCAGAAAAAGTGAATAAACACCCGCAGCGATGCCTGGAGTTGGGCCCCAGCATCACGAGACCAGGACCGAAGAGGGGTCGCACGAGTCCGGCCAACACTTGGATGATGGATGGGAGGCTTGGGGGTAGGCCTCCCATCCCACTCGGGGTGGGGGGGGTAAACTGAGGGCGCTGCAGGGCGGACGCATGAAGGGCTCATATCCCAGAGACCTGGCGGTCACAATGCCTTTGGAGTCCCTGAGGGAAGGTAGGTGCTGTGGTGAAGGGGGGAGAAAAATAGAAAGTAAAAAAAAAAAAAATTGTTGATAAGGAGAGTCACTTTAAGCTGAGTGGCAGCGATAACACTAAGGGGCACAGTCTTAAGCTGGAGGGTGGGAGGTTTAGGAGGGAGGTCAGAAAGCATTTCTTCACAGAGAGAGTGGAGGACACTTGGAATGCACTGCCGGAAGAGGTCATCTCGTTGAAAACAGTGGGCAGCTTTGAGAGGCTGGGGATGGATAGGGAGGATGAGAGGAGTGGGAAGGGAGGGCAGGGACATTAGCTCAAGCTGCTGTGGACCCTGCAATACAAGCAGACTTGATAGACCAAATGGCCTTCTTCTGCTGGCTTCTTCATATGTTCGTAAAAAAAAAAAAATCATTGCAATTCTTGTGTATTTAAAATGGATTGCCTTCTGTTTTTCTTCTTTTTACAATGTCCATTTTTTTTTTTTTTTTTTTCAGACTAGAATAGATGAGTATGACTATTCGAAACCCATCCAAGGACAACATGAGAGACCTTTCAGTGAGCACTGGAGAAAGCACACGCTTTCCTATGTAGATAAGAATACGGGAAAGGTAAAGACTTTACTTTAAAGTGCATACTGTTAGCATGGAAACTAACCTTGAATTGGCACGTAATGGACTTAGTACTATAAAATTTCAAGGGAGACACTTGCTTATGTATCCCTACACCTTATGTATCAACTGTAGGACTTGTTACTTTTAGGAATAGTAATCGTAACTGAAGTTCGGCAGTCCACCAGTCTCCTCCATAATATAAATTGTTGTGCCATTCCAGAGTTTTATTGTACTTTTGGTGAAATCTGCATTCACTGAAGGGGTGCACGTCTGCAATGTCTTGAATATGCAGTGCACATGCTTGCAAACTGCTCGCCACTTGATAAGTAAAAATAAATCATTAGAATGCCTTTTTATTATATGATTATTATTCTGGCGGCAGCTGCTAGCACTTAGAGGTTTTTCTAGTTTCTGGCAAAAATTGCTCAGTTGGCATCAAAACTGTTACACGCAATTCCCCCATAACTTGAATTTCAGGACCTTCCATTCTTTATTACAAAAGCCAGTTTCATTAAAGTGGAATTTTTTTCCCTTTTACTTCATCAGTTCAGATTGCTTATGCATGCTGCAAAGTCTAATACTTTGCCTGTGATATCACAGCCTGTTGCCACAGACAAGATTCTGTTATCACAAGTGGAGAATTAGGACTAGTAGGAAAAACAGCAGGAACAGATGAAGTCAGTGGGTCAAGGAGCCTGTTCTAGGGGTGTGGATATAGTTCACTGTTCACACATTGACAGTTCCACTGGAAATGCTGATTCGTTGGAATGTCTTTAAGCTAAGCTCTTCCCACCACCCATGTGATGTATCCTCCAACTTTGTCCTGTGACATCGGGTCTTCCTTTCTGCTGGAAGAGTTCAGTCTCCTCCTCCTTTGTAGCTCCATGCAATGTAGGGCCTAAAGTGCGCCACTGGTGAATTTCTCTATTTCTTTGAGAGTTTCTTCTGTATTACTGTATTCCTCTGTTCTGCTCTTGCGTCAGTGACAGAAGATGGAACAGGAAGAAGTGCAGCCTGTTCCTGGCTTCAGATTTTGCATCAGGTGCTGACAGAAGATGTAGAGGACGGACCCACATGTGTTGTGCCTGGGGACAGTGCACAGTGTTTTGGGTTGTGGCCTGTGTCAGTCGTTGCTTCCTTCATCCCTGGAGGATCGCATGGCCCAGCTTCTCCTCGGCCAGCAGGCCAATAGGGACCCGAAACTGGCCAAAATGTCACAAGCAGTCCTCCCATGCAGCAGGGTCAACAACTCAACTCGCAACCAAGGAGGCAGCAGCCTGTGGCAGGCTCCTCATCGGCCTCTGCACAGCTTCCAGCTGGGACCAGTATTGGAGTGCCCATTGCTAGTGAATTCCAGGAGATGTATTGGGCCCTCCAGGCCTTCAGGGAGAGCCCTGCCCACCACAATAAGAAACACAAGAAATGTAGCCACTGATGGCCATAGGACCAAGAGAGATCACGCATGTAGAGTGCTTGACTTTGCTGGAGCCAGTAATAGTCAAGGGCCAGGTCGCAAGCTCCACGGTGCCCCTGTCTGACTTGTCGACCTCAACATCAGCCGACCAGGCAGTCGTGATTTTTCTCAACCCTGTCAACCAGTTGTCATCGGAGGTCAATGAGGAGCCTAACCTCCAGGACTTCAGTGTTCCTGGTCCTCATCCAGGAGGACATGGACCGGTCAGTGTCCCAGTTGAGCAGCACTCAGGAACAGCCTCCACTGGAGGTGGTTCCACCGAAGCTGGTGCACATTATATACATTGCACCCCAGTGGTTTCACCTCAGCACCGGCCCTTGGGTCGACAGTCGAGCTAGGTCAAGGTGCCGCTCGGGCTGTCTCATTTGACTGGGAAGCGTTGCTGTAAAAGTGCCTCATCCTTCTTGTCCTCCGATGAGGAGAGGCTCTGCCACTGCAGGCAGTGCTACAGGAAACCTCTCTGGCAGCAGTGAGCGGAGTAGGGCTCTGCCCCGACCCCTTTGGTCAACTGGTCAGTGTCGGTCAAGTCCATGCTTGTTCCACCTTGCTGTTAGAACCACCTCCACCACAGCCTTTGAGGGGAGTCCTGACCAAGGATTCCTGTGCTGCAACCAGCTTGCCAGGACAGCTGTCAGTGGAAATCACCCAGTTGGATGACTCTTGGGTGGTTCAAACTGCCAAATGGTCAAGGACCATTTTTGAAGAGTCCTCTGGCAACTTGGATGGCTCATCCATGTGGTAATTCAGGATGCATGCCTTCAAAGGTCGGTCTAGTAGCTGACTACAGAACATGGGCCAGTGTCATTTGCAGCTCTACTCTGACTCATTTCGGGGTCTAGGTCTGTCCGCTTGGAGCTTGTGCAGAAAAGGCCCTAAGTACCTTTTCATGGAGATCCTCAATTGGGATGAATCCGGGGGGGGGGGGTTGCCTTTCTCTTCACCCTGGAGCTTTGGCTGCATCCAGCATCTTGCATGGCACCCTCAGCTCGTGTGGTCCACAAGTACGTGCACTCTACTGGCTCTTTCCAACTTCTTGAATTACTCCTTGGCCGAGGGTCTGGTCCCGCACTGAGTCTCTGGAAGTTTGGAAACTATGGGGATGTGGACAGGCCCCCGACCAACAAGGAGTCAAAGAAGCTTGACCATGCGGCCAGGAAGGTCTATGCCACTTCCTCTCTCGGTCTCCATAAGGTGAGTTACGCCTTGAGGATGACCAACTTTAGTCACTCCCTGCTGGGAGTAATTGATGATGCCCTTCCTCACCTCCCTGCTGACAAGTAGTTGCCGGTGAAGTTGGTCAGAGATCAGAGTCAAGTGCTGCCTAAACACCAGCTCCAGACGGCCTTAGATAAGGGTGACTTCCGTGCAGATGCCATGGCAACTGCAGTCATGATGTGTCCCAGGGCCTGACTGGAACTCTCCAACTTTACGGCAGGCACTCGTCATAAGCTGGCCGATGCCCTTTCTTGGGCACCAACCTGTTTGGCCCAGGAGTGGAAGGTCATCTCACAAGGATTGAGTCCAATACCACTTTGGACTCTGTAGTTTCCTTCTCAGAAGGACCTGAAGGTCCCAAAAAATGAAAAAGGCCTTTCATTTTTGGTCCATTCAGCCATATCAGCAGTTCAGACAGGGACAATACCAAGTCTGGCACCCCCCAAGGCCAAGTTCTCTGGCCAGAGGCCTAAGGGAGGCAGGGTTAAGGGTAGTGGTGCCACTCCGGCTGCAGAGGCCTGTGCTCCAACCGAAGTTGCCCAGTGATGGGTCGAGGGGGTTCTTTCTCCCACCTCTCCAGTTCCTGACCCAGTTGTCTGTGGGGGATTGGCTTCACCACTTCTGGCCACACTGGTCTGTCATTACTATAGACCAGTGGGTACTCGAGGTGGTAGTCTGAGGATTGCCACTTGATTTCAGAGCTTACTGACTTACCGATCCCATGCGCCAAATGAGTTCTCAGTGTCTAAGAACACACTGTCTGTCCTCAGGAATGACGTTGCTCAGCTCTTTGCGACCCTAGCAAATCAGGGCTACGTGTCCAGGTACTTCCTGGTTCCAAAACAGACAGGGGGGCTGGTGCCTCATACTGAATCTGCACAGTCTCAGCCAGTTCATGCAAAAGTGCAAGTTCCGGATAGTCACTGTGAACCAGATTATACCATCCCAGGAGCGGGGTGTATGGTTCTCTTCCCCCTGGACCTCCAGGATGCGTTCTTCCACATCCAAGTCTGTCCATCCCACTGGCGGTATCTTCCGATCTGCTGAGATAGGGGTCAGAGTACCAAGTCATGCCCTTTGGACTCTCATCCGTACCTAAGGTCTTCAAGTGGTGGCAGCCTTCCTGCGGCTCAAGGGTGTCAGGATTTACCCCTACCTGGACATGGTTCAGTCCTGGAATCTGGCCTCCTGACCTGCAGCAGCTTGGGCCTCTTGGTCAACTCTGCCAATTCCAAACTGATTCCCCTCGCAGGTGATTGACTTAATCAGGGCAGAGCTAGACTCCCTGCGAGCCAAGGTCTACCTCCCTGGGGACCAGGCACTGGATCTTGCTTCTTTGCCCAGTCATTTGAGGTTGGGCACTCACCCCTGCCCGGAACTTCCTGTAGCTGCTGGGGTACATGGCGTCCCGCACCAGTGTGGTCCATTGGGCCTACTGTCAGATGTGATATCTGCAGTGGGAGTTGGGCTGTCAGTGATCCAACTGGCAGGACACTTGGACCACACGATTACAGTGACCCAGCAGATATGAAGTGCCATCCAGTGGTAGCTGATTCCAGGACATCTGGAGGAGGGAGTCTCGTTTTTCTGCCCAGAGCCAGCTGTCACACTGTCATAGTGAACACATATCTGGTGAGGTGGGGAGCGCACCTGGAGGCTCACAAGGCCCACAGGTTCTCATCACCACAACAACCTGCTGGATCTCAGTGAAGTGTGGCTAGCTGTGATGAAATTCTGTCCTTTGGTCAGGGGTCAGGTTGTGCAAGTTCAGATGGACAGCACTACGACCATGTTCTACCTTAACAAGTAGGGCGTCTCGCACTCACTTTCCTTGTATCAGGAGGCCCTCTGCAGCTGGACTTTCGTACGCAGCCTAGGTGCAGATCGCCTGGTAATTTCACATCACTGGAGCAGACACTCTCAGCCGGTCAGGAGAGATGTCACACGAGTGATCCCTGCATCAGGAGAAGATGAACCACTTGTTTGCCTCATGGGGGAATGCAGAACTGAGGCTGTTTTCTGTCCATCCCCTACAGTCTGGGACACTGATGGGGGATGTCTTCACGAGGCCCTGGACCATCTTTCCTCCATTTCGCCTAATCGACAAGGCAGTGGTCAGCCCTCGGAAGGACAAGGTGCAGAAGATCGTGATAGCTCTGGACTGGCCACAGCAGTTCTGGTACCTGGCTCTCCTCAGCCTCAGCAACAGGCCTCTGTGGCAGTTGCCTCTTCGCCCAGACCTGCTATTCAGACATCACAGGAAGGTCCTGCACCCAGACCAGTCCCTCACAGCGTGGACCACCTGTCCCCTCTGGTACATGAACCACCACCACCATGGTGCTGTCTGGGCTTATGGGCAAGCCTTTTGAGCATATACACAGGTGTATGATGTCATAACTGTCATGGAATATGGCCTTCATGGTGGCCATCACATCAACCAGAAGGATCAGTGAGCTCCAGGCACTGTCTATGAAGTCCCAATATCTGGTCTTCCACGGAGACAAGGTCATCTTTCGCCCCCACCCTAAGTTCATCCGAAGGTTGTATCAAAGTTGCACCTTAGCCAGGTGATGAACCTCTGAGTGTAGTTTAGCAACCCATTTTCAGAGGCAGACTACAGGCTCCAAGCTCCATACTCTGGACCTGCAGAGAGCACGCTCTCATTATGAAGAGCACATGGCTGGAGTTTGGGGTGAGGGTTGCCAGCTGTTTGTAACGTATGCTGAAGGCACACCTAGCAGACCAACAGCTAGGCAGACTGTTGGCATATGGATCACATTCTGCATTGATCTCTGCTATAGGTTAGCTAGTAGGCCTCCCGTAGTGCTTAGGTCTCATTCCACCAGACATCCCACTGCCTTGTTGGCTGCTTCCAGGGACATCCCTATCCAAGAGATTTGCAGGGCTGCTACATGGAAGTCAGCACACCCCTTCATTTCCCTTTCCCTTTACAGCATTGATCTTGAGTCTTGTCAGAATGCTGTATTTGGGACCTTGGTTCTCCAGTCTCTGTTCGCCAAGTAGTAATGCTTGCCTTGCCCCTTCCTCCCATAGAATTGCTGTCAGTCTGCCAGTGTGTAGCTAGTGAACTATATTCATGCCCCTTGAAAAACAGGATACTCTCCTCTAACCCATAGTTCTTGGAATGGTGTATAGTTCACATCAACACCACCCACCCAGCCCCCCTGGCAAGTGGCACACAGATCTGTTTCCAGCATGCGAGCTCTGACATCGTGAGGCGGAGCTGTGGAAATATTGCCCAGGTGGTGGGAGGAGCTTAGCTTAGGCATTCGACAAATCAGCACTTCCAGTGGAACTGCCACTGTGTGGATGTGAACTATATGCCACTCCTAGAACTTCAGTTAACTAAGTAACCTTTGTGTGTTTTTTTTTTTGTTATGCATATCTGTACAGTAATCATGAATGGAATGTCCAGGAATTTGAATCTTTCCAGATCTGAGTCCTGTCAAAGCCATCTGCAGTCATTTTGTCATGTAATAAATTTGCTGCTGACATCTGATACAGCAGTACAAAAATCACTCAACATCCCTGTCTAATGGATGTCACATGGTGCTGAGCCAGCTTATCAAAAGAAAGGAAACAGTCTTGCTTGAGCACACCCTTTTGTTTTATTATACTTCTTTGAAGGTACATAAAGAATCAATATCCATTGTACACCTGTGCCAGTTTCTGTGAATGTGCTGGTAGTGGTTAATTCTCCATTAAAAGGAGCATTAGGATACCTTAATGGACACAAGTTCAGTTGCTTAATAAGCTTTATTTTCTTTTATTCTAGGTTACTCTAGACTACAGACCAGTAATTGACAAAACTCTAAGTGAAGAAGAGTGTGCTTCTGTCCCCCCAGCTATTCGCTCTTATTGAGATGCCTGAAAAATATTAATCTGAGGAAGACCTATACATGATGCTTGAGTTACCTTCTATAGACAGTGCGGTCTTAGAATTCCTGTGCTTTTGCCAACCGCTTGTACAAAACAGCACACGCAGTGGTCAGCAGCACTTTGCAGTGTACCTCTTGTGCAGCAACCTCTGCAAGAAATACTGCATGTAATGCTTCATTTGCATTTTAAACACTGAATGGGTTATGTAACATTTGACCTGTCCCATAAAAACCGTGGTTAAAGCACATGTATTCCATGTCAGCTTTTAGGTCGCATTAATAAGTTCCACATTTATTTACAGTTACTGTAAGAAAAATATAGAAAATTAAAATCTTGTTCACAATTCCACGTTTTTTTGTAACCGTATGGCTTAGAATGACAAGTGTAATTATTTTTGAAAGGAGAATATGAATATTCATTAAAGTATTGAAAAAGTGTTGATGTTTGTCATGCTTACAGATACACTATCACCTGTGTGGCAAGCAAGGAATAACCCACGATAGGCATGGGTTTATGAAGAATTAATGCACACATCGGGTTCATTGTGCGGCCTCGTGCCCTTAGTTAGCCAACAAGTGCATTAATTCTTCATAAACCGTTACCTGGAGTGGGTTATTCTGCCTATAAAATGGGTTAACTTTATTTTAGAGATTTGCCTAAATACATATAAAAAATAATTTTTGCATGCATTTTTAATAAACTGGTTCTTCTGCCTAGTGAATTTGTCCTAATGAGGATGCCATAGTAATAGCTTTCCACCTATTGGATTTATCCTAATGAGGATTCCGTAGTTGTAGTTTTCCATGGTTGACTGCTTCTCATACACCTCCCCCCACCCCACACTCCCAGCACCCACTTGCCAGTTTTTCATTTCTTGTCACTTTGGTCAAAAACTTTTGGCAGGGATTGTCGCGTTAAATACCCAGTTCACCTACAATCGCTACTAACTGTGTTAGCCCCCGATTCCTGATTGCAATTTCTACGTTTAATTTCATCTTTTTTTAACTCTGATTTGGAGTCATACTTGTGGGACTTTCTGTTCTAGCACTGCTACAGTGCTGGACTCGAGAGTGGAGAAGGAATGGCTGTGACAGAAGTGAAATAATTGCAGCTTCAGAGCAAGAAAGACGACTAAGGAGGGAGTCAGTGCATTGGGGCAGAAGTTTGATGTCTTTGCAGAGTATTTAAACTAGCAAATGGGGAGAGGGGTGCAGCACCCGAAACATCGAATGGGAAGAACACCTCTTCCCCCTCAGCTAGTGGTCAAACAGGAGTTCAGCATGTTTGTAGTTCATTTGCATCACCAGGTAAAGAAAAGGTCCGGCTCCCCATACGAAGCACAGGGGAAACACCAGACCTCACCCAACAACTAACACACCGAAATCTGACCAATGGAAAATCATGTACACAAATGCTCGCAGTCTGGGAAACAAGATCCCAGACCTGCAGGCAATAACAGAGGCTAAACTGGACATAGTCGCCATTAGCGAGACATGGTTTACCAGTAATTACACTTGGGAGACTTCAGTACCTGCCTATGTACTGTTCAGAAGAGACCGAGGTGCAAAAAAGTGGGGGGGCCCTTTACATCAATGAAATTGTCAAAGCTACAGAAGTTCAGAATACACATAAGGAGCCAGAAGAACTGTGGGTCACCCTGGAAACAGGAAATGGGACAGCCATACGAACTGGGGTTATGTACAGGCATCCAGACCAGGGGGAGGACATAGACACGTTACTGTTAGAAGATATACAAAACATGACAACTAAAGGGGAGGTTTTGATAATGGGAGACTTCAACGTGCCAGATACAGATTGGTCAATACCAGCAGGGACATCTGCCAGAACTAGACACATGGTGGATTCCCTGCAGAGGAGGGCCTCAAACAACTGGTACAACAACCGGCTAGAGACAGGGCTATCCTAGATCTAGTACTGACTAACCAGGAAAGGATCACAGATCTCCAGGTTGAAGGTCACCTGGGTGCCAGTGACCATCACATGGTATGGTTCAATTTGGCCAATAGAACAAAATCATCCCATTCAAGGCCAAAACTATGAGACTTCAGAGGAGCTCACTTTAATAAGATGGCCAGCAGAATTAAGCTAGCCCTGGCAAACAGAAATACAGGTGAGGGGCTACAGGCAAAGTGGGCAAGCATTAAAGATGCAATACTTGAAGCAACATCCCGTTGTGTTAGTGAGAAAAGGAAGTGCAAAAAGAAGAAGGAAACCACTTTGGTTCTCAAACACAGTAGCAGAAAAGGTCAGAGACAAAAGGCTGGCCTTCAGGAACTATAAGGGAATGCAGCAGGATGAAGACAGGGAGACATACCAAACTTCCCTAAGGGAAGCAGGGATGGCAGGCAAAGGCCCAAACTGAGGAAACACTAGCACGAACAGTAAAAGAAGGTGACAAGACTTTCTATAGCTACATTAGTGAAAGAAGAAAGTTCAGAGGGGGTATTGCTAAGATCAAAGGGGATAAGGGGGCATGTGAGGAGGAGGACCATGTAAAAGCATCTATCCTAACTAGATACTTCTGCTCAGTATTTACTGAAGAGAAGGCAGGGCCCACAGCTCTGCACCATGGACACAGGGGAGGGAGATGTGCACTAGTCCCTTCACAAAAGAAAGGGTCCTACAAGAGCTTGATAAGCTCAAGGTGGACAAGGCAATGGAACCTGATGGCATACATCCCAGGGTACTAAAGGAGCTAAGGGTGGAACTAGCAGAGCCATTATCAGAACTGTTTAGTGAGTCTCTGAGCACAGGAAAGGTCCCAGAAGACTGGAGAAGGGCTCATGTGATCCCGCTCTACAAGAGTGGTGGTAGCAGGGAGGAGGCAGAGAACTACAGACCGGTTAGTCTTACCTCGGTAGTGGGCAAGATTATGGAGACACTCCTTAAGGAAATGATAGTGCAACACCTGGAATCCATAGGAGCACAGGAACCAAGACGGCATGGGTTTAGAAAGGGAAGATGCTGTCAAACTAATCTCATAGATTTCTTCGACTTGGTAACCAGAGTGGTGGAAAAAGGGGGAGCAGCTGATGTTGCCTACCTTGACTTCAGCAAAGCTTTCAATACTGTTCCACATAGAAGATTGATTAATAAGCTGGGTAGGCTCGGGGTGGGTCAGACGTTGGTCAACTGGGTGGCAAACTGGTTGACGGGCAGAAAACAGAGTGGTGGTAAAAGGTATACAGTCAGAAGAGATGCAAGTCACAAGTGGAATACCTCGGGCATCATTCCTGGGGCCAGTCCTCTTCAAAATCTTCATCAGTGACATTGCAGATGGACTGGAGGGTGTAAGGTCTGTCTGTTTGCCGATGACACCAAGATCTGCAACAGAGTAGATGATCCAGATGGGGTGGGTTGGGCAGAATGAGAAGAGATCTGGATAAACTAGCAAAATGGTCAGAAGAGTGGCAACTGGGGTTTAACGCAACGAAGTGCAAGATCATGTACATAAGGAAGAGAAACCCTGAAGCCACCTGTAGGCTGGGAGGGGAGTTGCTGGCAGTCACAAGGGAAGAAAGAGACTTGGGCGTCATCATCACCGATGACCTGAAATCATCCAAGCAGACCTGTAAAGCAGTAGGTTAGGCTAGAGGGATGTTGGAGTGTATTAGTAGGAGTATCACAAGTTGGAAGGGGGAGGTAATAATCCCTCTTTACAAGACACTGGTTAGGCCTCATCTGGAACACTGTGTGCAGTACTGGAGGCCACACCTTTACAAGGACATTAACCAAATTGAGGCAGTCCAGAGAAGGGCAACCAAAATGGTGCAGAGACTGCATTAGAAAACATATGAGGACAGATTAACTGAACTCAATATGTATACCCTAGAGCAAAGGAGGGAGAGAGGTGATATGATTGAAACATTCAAACACCTTAAGGGCATTAACAAGGTGAAAAAGTCTTAACATGTTTCAATATAAGAAAAATAGCAGGACAAGAGGACACAGCATGAGATTAGAGGGAGGCCAATTAAGGGGTAATGTGAGGAAGTTCTTTTTCAAAGAAAGGGTGGTGGATGCGTGGAACGGCCTACCTTAGGAAGTGGTGGATATGAATATAGTGCAGGGCTTCAAACAGGCATGGGATAGGCATAAAGGAGCAATACGGATAAGTATGAATAGATAGGCCATTGACAGAGCAAAGGCCTATGGCACATTCATAGGGTAGAAAAAGAAATGGGCAGACTGGATGGACCTTTCGGTCCTTATCTGCTGTCAACTTCTATGTTTCTATGACTGTGAGGTGTATGAGGTAAGCATCATGGCAGCGATCAGGGACAGCACATTCTGGGGGCACATTAAAGTACATGTTATACATTCTGTTCTGCTGCATGACATGCAGCTCTTCGACAGATTCAGCTTTGTTTTTGGGGTAGGGGCAGGAAAGCTTTTATTGAGGGAAAACTGACTTTGGGGGGTTTAGATACTATTGTTCTCACTAAACAGGGAACAAAATGGTTATCAAATGTTCTTAAATTTCCCCTTCTGTTCACTTGCTGTCAATCAAAGTGTGTAGTCAGGAGACTTCTGGTGATGTCGGCGCTTTAATGGCTGCTTAGCTTTGGAGCTCCTGCTAACCCCTGACCTAAATCTATCAACATCAGCTAAAAATACAGATGGATTCGCCAGCTAAAAGTACAAGGGCAAAAGTGGTTCTAGTAAGGAATGCAGGGACCCTGACACAACGTTTAATGGAACTAAAATTGCAGGAAAACAGTGTTTGAATATGTCGGGGCCCTCAGATGAAGTTGCGTTGGGGCTGACTCAGGGAAAATCCATAGGCAGATGACTTAATGGCCAGGATCATCCAAACCACTAAAACGGTAGTGAAAATCGACAATACCCTCACTGATCTGCATGCAGATATTAATAAGATTGAACATAGGACTGACCAAATGGAGTTATGTCAAAACCAGGTCTCGGAACAGTCTGACAGACAAGATAGATCGGTGATGTACCTACTTGCCAGAGACCACGAGCTCACTCAGTCTCAACGATCTGGAGGACCGCAGCCGGTGTCAGAATATTTAGGTGTGTGGTATCCCGGAGGGCACAGAGACTGGCCACTCGAATGTGATGGCCTTCCTTCAGGGGGTTCTATAGGAAATCCTGCAACTACCAGATGACTTAGACCTATCGATGGACTGGGCACATAGGTCCCTGGGCCCAAAACCCTGCAATGCTGGTGCGTGCCCCACATCCTTTGTAGCGCAGTTCATCAGTTATGCCACTAAAGAGGAACTGTTGCAGAGAGCTTGGCAGCATAATGGCGTGCAGTTTCAGAAGAGCAGGGTTTCTCTCGACAACGACTACACTACAGCAGTGCAGGAGAAAAGGAAACAAATCTAGCTGATCCTGAAGTAGTTAAAGCTTCATCAAATAAAGGCCCAAATCTTGTATCCAGCTAGGGTTAAAATAACCACTAAGAAAGGAACAAAAATCTTTGATCTGCTGGCAGCAGTGACCTACCTCCAGGAGTTAGGGATCACGATGCTCTCCCTAGCCAAAGACAGAATGGAGAAAGACCTACTAGCCTCAGCCTAGTCGACTGCTCATAGGGGCCTGAAGCACTCAGGAAATCAACAGAGTGTGGTTGCATCGACCCTCCAATCTGATATCAGCTCATTGCTTAAAACATATGGAGAATCCTCGATTTATGGACAAAAACACACACTACTTGAAGGATAATGGAGAAGAAACTGAGATGAGAACACGAGGAGACTGAACACCACCACCCAGAGAACAGGGATTTCTTCTTCTCATTTCCCAGGTAACCTCTTGCCTGAGACCTGAAGGGACTTTCTGAACTCTTCAAAGCCAGACCTTCACTCTCCTGATGGGGAGATTTAGGACATGACGTGTAGCTCTTTTTCCTTTATCTCTCTCGCCCCTCCTCATTTACAGAAATATAGTTCAGATGTAGATCGGGGCAGATTGGAAATGTACTGTGATAGAGAATAATATGTGTTGTAGACAGGGCAGTTCACCTCACAGGAGGGGGGTGGAGGAGATGGATGAGAGTGATGTGTGATGGGGCAAAATTGTAATATGAATCATATAAGTTGGGGGGACTGATGCCTCTCCTTGCACACCTGTTTAGGTGGCACTGCCCACGTCAACCAGGGGAACACTAGAATGAGGATGGATGTTGGCTCACTACTGGGATTTACCCCTCTGAGGCTAATGGGGATCCACGGGTGGCCGGATGGCTACACCTGGAGTACTTTAATGTTACTGGGAGGATCTTGACTCCAAATCTTTAATTCATCATAATAACAAACAATAAGTTTTAGCCAGATTATACTAATTTAAGTTTGGGGTCGGGGGGGGGGAGCGGGACTGGTTGGCCTGCATTAACAAACGCTGACGCAACAATAATTGGGGGACTTGTAATGAGTCCACTATTCCTGATTTTATGGGTACTCACTGGTTTAAGTGAAGCCCAATGTACCACAGGTAAGGTGCACACTGGTCAGGAATCTCCATCCCTGACTGACCTAGGAAGCAGAGAATGCTCTTGGAAGAGTGCTTTTACCCCTCCAAAGTACCAGAAGCCCAGGGCATGGGCTTTGTTCAGTAAGCAAGTTTGTCAGGAGTATAGAACGTGCACCCAGTTCACACCTCGGTTGTTAAAATGTTATGAACAGTTATGCATTCTTATTCAAATGGTTTGTAAATTGTTGGCATTTCAGAAAAGGTTCACACAATGCTGTCTGTAGGGGTAACTATGTGGTGTGGGGATTTCCTTTGAGAAAAGAAGTATTACAGGGAGGGCTTCCCCAAACCAAGGATCATGCCTAGCACATTGGTGAAAGTTTTATCATATAACATCAATGGGATTAATAGCCCTATAAAAAGAAAGCAACTTCTTAAATACCTGGACAAACAAAAATGTGAAATTTCATCCAGGAGACGCACCTCTCCCCTAAGGAGGCATTGAAGCTTCAAACAAGAGCATTCCCTGGTATATACCACGCATCCTTGAAGAGGGGATGGAAACACGGAGTGGCCATCCTCCTGGCCAGTTCAGTGCCCTTCACAGAAGAAAAGGTAATAGCAGATCCAGGAGCTAAGTATCTTATAGGGAAAATTCAGGAGACTCCAATTACCCTGGTCAATGTATATGCCCCAACTAACTCACAAAAGGATTTTTATACTGACTTAATCAAGATAGTAGTAGAGAAATCTAGAGGCCGATTGATCATGAGAGGGAATTGGAACCTCACATTGAATAGGGAACTGGATTCCACCTCGCAGATTCCCAGTACAAGAAATAGAACCACATGATGTTCTTGTAATCTCCAAAACTTGGCTAAGACCAACCACCCTGGACTATGAGGTTAACATTCCTTTGTACAACTTGATTTGTATTGACAGGAAATCCCGGGGAGGGGGAGTAGCCATCCATGTCCAGGACAACATTACCGCAACTATGGTGGACACGACTACAGTCCCTAAGGAGTTTGAGTGCCTCATGCTAAGAATTCAACCAGCCAACTCAACCTCTATCTGCATTAGTGGGTGCTATAGGCCCCCCTCAGCTAGCCTCTCTCTGCTCAAACACCTAAGTGACATACTAACTACCACTTCATCAGAAGTATCCATAATTGGTGACCTCAACCTTGACTGGCTCTCTCCAGTCTCCTTACCATTGAAAGAATTCTGTGATGCCCATGGACTTACCCAGATCATGAATGAAGCTAACCACCCAAACACCAAAAGCACATAGTGTAGCTCCCTTCTTGACCTAATCCTTATAAGCAAGCCTCACCTCTTCTTCCACTCAGGTGTATTCTTTAACGACATCAGCGACCACTGTGCCATTGCATGCGTAAGGGCGACGCAACTCCAAACCTCCTCTTCCTCTAAATACATCCATAAGAGATGTAAATGGAACTTCTGCCCAGATGCATTTCTCTATGACCTCCAGTATGCTAACTGGCAGAAATTTTACCTAGCATCTTCTGTGGAAGAGGCACACGAGGTACTTCATGAAATACTCACTGAAACCCTAGACCTCCATGCCCCAGTTACCAAAAGAAAATTCTGTCCCTGGTTCACGAATAACCTAAAGACTGCTTTATGGCATAGGGATGTTCTTTGAAAAAGAGCCAGAAAGTCCAAATTGGCCACAGACTGGTCTGCTTTCCGAACCGCAAGGAATTTTTGCACAAAAGTTATCAGAGCTGCGAAGTCTAGTTTTTTCTGCTCTGAACTTAACGCATCCACTAACTCTGCTACTAAGTTTTGGAAACCTTTAAGGGAGGTAGAAGGCCATAACAGCACTGGCACACTTCCCTACAAAATTTTGACTGGTGGTGCCCACACTACAGATAAAAATGAGATCCTTGACCTCCTTAACAATCACTTTGCCACAGCAGGGATGGCTTTTGATACCTCCCCAGCAAATGCCATCAGAGCACAGTTCCTTAGTCAGTCATCTAATTGCCACAATCCGGAATCTATTGACCCTTACCACTCTTTCTCCTTCTATCTGGTCACCATCAAACAGGTTTGAAATCTCCTTCTTCAACTTGATACCAACAAATGTGCAGGTGCGGATATGATTGAGCCTTTCTTCCTAAAGTTGGCTTACTATATTTTGGCTCCCCTATTACCCACCTTTTCAATTTGTGTCTCAATCAGGGCTCCCTTACCAAGGTCTGGAAGATGGCCCATGTCATCCTTCTATTCAAATCAGGGGACCCCTGTGACCTAAATAATTACTGCCCAATCTCTTTGCTACCGGCTATTGGAGAAGGTAGTAAATTATCAGCTCAGATCTCATCTGGAAAGTTTTAATCTACTAAACCCGATTCAATCCAGTTTCCATCCCATGCATTGTACCTCCACTAAATGACTGGCAGTCCGCACTTGATAACAGACAATACATATGCGTGTTGTTTTTGGACCTTAGCAAGGCTTTCGACATGGTGGAACAAGATTTGCTCCTGGTGACCCTGAAGTAAAGTTGGGGTGGACAACTTGGCCCTAAGTTGGTTTGCAAACTACAGTACAAGTCGCATTAAACTGTTCCTCCAACTCACTGGTTTAGCATTTTTTAGTGAGTTGCTTAATGTGTGCAGTTTTCACTGCAATGAATTAATAAAAATTTCATAATAGCTTGTTTCTAGCTGCTATTCTGTTTCAGTTTACTTTGCAGCTGTCAGGAGACTTTTATTAATGCATTGCAACCCATAACAAATGCCGAACCATTGAGTTGGGAGCCAAGTTTCACTACTGCAGTGTCCCTGAATGACATGATTTTCTACCCAATCCCAAGAGCTGGCAGCCAGTTCCCATCAATTGCAGTCCTATATTCAGACTGAAACCCTTGCCCCGCCCCCACCGCCATGTTTTCCTCACTTTTGAGGGCTTCACTTGCACCTTACTACTCAGTTTCAAACAATTACTGAGAGCTGGACCATCGACTGCCCTAAAATTTAAAACAGCAGTGCAATGAGAATGGGCAGACGTTTATGTAGCTCTCTAATTATTTGAAACAGAGTACTGTAGTAAGTTGCAAGTGAAGTCCTCAGAAGCAATCTTTCTGTTTCTTTGTGTAGCGCATCCCCCCCCAAAAAAAAAAAGTATAGGGCTTACATTAATTACAGTACTGTGGATTCTGATTGTCACTGTCGCTAGCTCAAATACTGGAGACCTCCTTGAACCTCCTACCGGCCCCTGCAATGTGTTCCCAGTTAAAGCGGGGCCGGAGGAGCAGAATATATGAACTGCCCTGCGGCCGCACTGAAATGTGCGCTCTCGTTAACGCTACAATGCAGCGGGTAATCAAAGGCTCACCCTGTGATCCCAGACCTCCGAATAATCTAATTGGGGTCCGGAGATATGAGGGAGGAGCAAGAGGGGATGCAAAAACATTAAATAAAGAAAAGTGTATGAAAATTAGCCCAGCCATTGTGGCTGCTAGGAGATGTAGTTTACTGCTGCACTGGGAGCTTAGCCCAGCAGCTGAGGCTGCTGGGAGATGTATTTTACTGCAGCACTGGTGGGACTGTATAAGGGAGCTGAAAGTGCATTGACCCTGAGCTGATGGATGGTTGAAACAGAGTTTTGATGTTAAGCATTTAGAGTTGCCACTACATTTTCAGCATATAAAAACAATACCAGAGCAGTGAGTTGAAGAAACAGTTTAATGTGACTTGTACTGTATCTTGTGGACAGAGAGCAGCAGGTCAAGGCTGAAGGTGACCTATTGCCAAAAAAATACTCCTTAGAGGGGTTCCCCAAGGATCCTTATTTGGTCCACTTCTCTTTGCCATTTATATTAATCAAATTGACACTGGCCTAAAGTCATCTAGTATCCATCTCTTCGTTGATGATACAGTGCTATACATTGACAGATCCACTCTGGATCAAGCCAGTTTGGACATCCAGAACAATTTTGACATCCTCCAAAAAAATCGACTCACTTGAAACTCCTGCTCAATGCCAAAATACTAAGGCCATGATTTTCTCTCCACTGCCCCTCATCTCAAAAAAAAAAAACACCCAGATAAGGTTTCTCACATAAGCACCCTTTTGGGAGAAGCCCTGGAGTTCATGGAACAATTCAAATACCTAGGGTTCTGGACTGACTACAAATTGTCCTTCATTGATCACATTGAAGAACTCACTAAGAAACTGCGTCAAAGGCTCAGTATTTTCTTCAGGATCAAGCACTCACTAACCCAGAAGGCTAGAAAACGCCCAGTCCAAGCTACCTACTTGCTTCTAGACTATGTGGACTTCCTGTATTGCCATAGTACTAGCACAGCTCTCTCCAAGCTTGATACCCTATACCACAGAACCTTTTATGACACGCACCACTGCATCCTCTATTCTTCCATAGGCTGGAGCTCCCTTAGCTTCAGGGGCTAAAAGAATGCTATTCTATGGACATATAAGGCAATCACTCATAAATTACCTCAGTACCTCACAAGCTGCCTAACTCACTGCATCCCTAGTGCCTTTTCTCTCAGAAGTCTTACCATCTTATCTCTGGCTACCCCTATAGTTAAAACGTACTTTGGTAGAGCCTCAATAAGCTTCAGTTTTCCTACGCTCTGGAATAAGATCCAGAAAACCTTAAGGCTCTCTTTCCCTGTCACATTCTTCCTCTTAAAATCCCTGTTCCTGAGGACCTTCTCGGAGGTCTTATTGCTTCAAGTCAAGGTCTTAACATCACGATTTGTTACTGCTTTAAATTCTGGACTTAAACCTCAGCCATTGCCTGAAGCATCTGTCGTGTTTCTCCCTTAGAACAGTCCTTCCTCCGTAGGCCATCATGTCCAACACTCTCCTATCTCATCTGACCTTCCCTCCCCACTCCCTATACCCCCTCCCCTTCCTACCCCACTTGCCAGGCCATGCCTTCAGTACTTATCAAAGGACTGTTACATCTCAATCTTCTTCGCACTTTGATGCTAGAGGAACTGCCACTCTTGCTCACTATGACTCCTCCAGTGATGTTTACTGTAGAAACTTTAGCTCATTACCTTACGTCCACATATCTGTATCTATGCAATTGTATTTAAATGGCACTACCTCCTGTTGAACCTATTGTTGTGTTCTGGTGGAAGTATCTTGTTACATGTGATGGATATATGTTATGTTGTTGTTATTACTATGTACATTCACTCAACCTGTTATGTCCTAACCCTGTTGGCAAGTGTTTTGCCCCAGGTCCATCTTGTAAATGAGCGTGTCTCAATGATGTTCCACCTGGCAAAATAAAGATTTTGATTGATTATCCTTTCAAAAAATAACCAGTGATCTATGTATTGTTGATATTTGGCGTGCGAAATACCCCCAAGCAAGGGACTATACATACTACTCCCCATGTTTCAAAACATATTCCAGGTTGAACATGTTCCTGACTTTTGGCAGGGACCTTGCCCTGTTTCCCTCGATGTGGGTGGCTACGGCCACCCTCTCAGATCATCATCCTATAATAATAAAGGCTGATCTTCAGCTTCCAAAGAAAAATACACAGTGGAGGCTTAATGTATCTCTACTCAGAGATAAGGAAGTTGTCACTGAAGTTAAACAAGTGATAAAATCAACTATAGAGATGAACACAGGCCCAGACATCTCCCCTCAAATCCTTTGGGACACCATAAAGCTAATGGTAATGAGGAAACTGATATCACTGGCGGTACATAAAAAAGAGAAAGACAAACCACTACAGGACCTATTAGAACAACTTAGGACATTAGAGACTCACAAACAAATGGGAGGAATGACTCTCATAAGAAATTAGGGACATAAGGGGTAAAATCCAGAATATACAGAAGCGTGAAATGGAGAAAGCAGTAGAATACCTAAAGCAATACTATTATTAAGGAGGGCCAAGGGCTAGTAAATTTCTGGCATATAGGCTCAGGCAGACCACGGCCAGAGCACATATAGCTAAAATACAACATCCTAAAATGGGCAGCATGGCCCACAAAAGTGACCAAATAGCTGAGGCCTTTATATCTTATTATAAACACCTTTATCAGCCCAAGTGGGAATCTACCACAGAGGAGAAGAAAACTTTCCTCAGTGCAATGGGACTCCCCAGACTAACCAACGAGCAGGGCCAGGAGCTAATAAAAATGATAACAGGCACTGAGATTGTCCACACAACCAAGGACCTTAAGCCTGGGAAGTGCCGAGGCCCGGATGGTTTTGGGGGAAGAGTTCTACAAGAGTTTTCTGAGGGAAGTGGTCCCTCCGCTAGTAGATACGTATAATGAGGTATGGGCTGAGGGAGAGAAGCCCCCCCCTTCTTGGAATTATACCACTATCTCAGTGATTTACAAACCAGGGAAGGACACCACAGAGTGTGGATCATACCACCCCATCTTGCTCCTTAATACAGACTATACAATCTTTACAGCCATAATTGCAGCTCACCTTAACTGGCTGATCCCTCAGCTCATTCACTTGGATCAAACTGGCTTCGTACCTGGCGAGCAGGTCCCCAACAGTGTACACTGCACAATTGATTTAATATTATTAAACGAGACCAATTACCAGCTTGTCTAATGGGACTTGACACGGAAAAAGCCTTTGATAAAGTTTCATGGCAGTTCCTGTTTCTTGTCCTAGATACATACATAGATACATAGACAGTGTCGGCAGATAAGGGCCTATGGCCCACCTAGTCTGCCCATTTGAGCTTGTAAGTTCAGTTTGTTTTCCTAGAAGTCTATTTCCCCTTACCCCTGACCTCTAGAATTCCTTTATGTCTATCCCATGCATTCTTAAATCCTGTGATTGTTTCAGCCCCACCACTTCCTCTGGCAGGGTGTTCCACTTGTCCACCACCGCTCTGTGAAGAAATTCTTTCTCATGTTTCCTCTGAATCGTCCTCCCTCCAACTTCATCCCATGCCTTCTAGTCCTGAAACATCTTTTCGCTTAAAATAGTGTTTTCCTGCACCTGTTCCTCCCTGTAAGATACTTGTATGTCTCTATCATATCCCTCTCTCTCCTCTCCTCCAGGGAGTACATGTTCAGTTCCTTCAACCTGTCTTCATAGGACTTGTGATGCAACCCATGCACCATCTTTGTTGCCCTCCTCTGAACCTTCTCTACCCTGTCTATGTCCTTACGTAGGTATGGTCTCCAGAACTGTACACTGTACTCCAGGTGGGGCCTCACTAGTGTCTTGTATAAGGAATTATGACCTCCTTTCCTGCTGGTGCTGCCTGCCTATACATCCCAGCATCCTATTTGCTTTACCTGATGCCTTGTCACACTGTTTCCCTACCTTGAGGTCATCAGAGATGACAACCCCAAGATCCCTTTCCTGCTTGGTGCATGCTATATCCTCACCCCAACTGATATATTGTGCCAGGGTTTTTGTGCCCCATATGCATTATCTTGCACTTCTTTGCATTGAATTTCAACTGCCAAACCCTTGACCATTCTTCAAGTTTCTGCAGGTCCTTCTCATTCTGTCTACACCCTCTGGTGTGTCTACTCTGTTACAGAGCTTTGTGTCATCAGCGAACAGTGAAATTCTGCCTTCTATATCCTGTGCAATGTCACTGATGAAGATGTTGAATAGGACCGGTCCCAGCACTGATCCCTATGGTACCCCACTGGTCACTCTTCCCTCTGTGGAGTGACAGCCATTACCACCACCCTCTGTGTCCTGCCACCCAGCCAGTTACCTACCCACACTACTGTCCTGCCCACACCCATAGTCCCCAGTTTGTGTAATAGTCTTCTATGTGGCACAGTGTCAAAGACCTTGCTGAAGTCCAGATAGGCCATGTCCACTGCCCTCCCTGATCCACCTCCCTAGTCACCCAGTCAAAAATTCAATGAGGTTGGTCTGACATGACCTCCCCTGGTGAAACCATGCTGCCTTGGGTCCTGTAGTCCATTGACAACCAGATGTTCCACCAATCTCTCCTTCAGTAGTGCTTCCATGATCTTTCCCACTACGGTGAGGCTGACTGGTCTGTAGTTCCTGCTTCCTCTTTGTTCCCACTTTTGTATAAGGGGACTACATCTGCTGTCCTCCAGTCTTTGGGTACCTCCTGTTTCCAGTGATTGGCTGAACAGGATAGCCAGAGGTTCAGCCACCACCTCTTAGTTCTTTAAGGACCCTGGGGTGCACCCATCTGGCTCCATTGCTTTATCAGCTCTATTACTTCCAGTTCCTTCAGACCCTTTCGTAAAGGGACTTGTGTCCATTTCTGCACCATTCTCACCTCTTGTACCCCCTCTTCAGACCTATTACCCCTCTTCCTTAGTAAAGACTGAGCAGAAATACCTATTCAATATGTCAGCTTTACTGTTGTCATCCTCCAGCGGCTCCCATCCTCCCCCTTCAGTCTCACTATCCCTCCTTTGTCCTTCTTTTTCACTTATGTACCTGTAAAAGGTTTTGTCCTCTTTAACCACTGATTTTGCAATGTGTTCTTCTGTCTGAGCTTTGGCTTCCTTACTGACTTCCCTGCCTCCCTTTGTTTCTCCTGGTACTTCTCCCTATCCCTTCTGCCTGTGTCTTTTGTATTGCCTAGATGCAGTCTTTTTGGCTTTCACTTTCTTTGCTACCTCTTTGGAAAACCATAATGGTCTCTCTTTCTTTCCTCTTGCTAACCTGCTTAATGCATAATTCTGTTGTTCTTATAATCCCCATTTTAAATACTGCCCACTGTTCCTCAATCCTGATTCCTGTCCCATTCCCCTTAATGCCTCTTTCAAGCATCTCCCCATTTTCCCAAAGTCTGCCCCCTAAAATCCAGGATCGTGTTTTTGTGTGGTTTGGTTCTGCTCTTTCTGTGATTTCAAACCACAATGACTGGTGGTCACTGTTACCCAGGTGCTCCCCACTGTTACCCCATCACACTGTCCCTGTTTGTGAGCACAAGGTCCAGTATTGCCTTCTGCCGAGTTGGTTCCATGACCAGTTGCTTGAGGAAGGCACCCTGAAGAAGTCAGGATAAATCTGCTCCTAGTTGATGCTGCTGCTGGGATGCTCCAGTCCACGTCTGGTATATTGAAGTCTCCAACTAGTACTACCTCACCCTTGTCTGCCATCCTTTGGATGGCTAGCATCAACTCCTATCTGTTTCTTCCTCCTGGGCTGGTGGTCTATAGACCACACCTGTGCGGATGGCTGGCCCCATTTTCCTTTCCAGCTAACCCACAGTATCTCTTCCCCATTTTGTTCCTCCTGGATCTGTGTGGCCCTTATGTCATTTTTCACATAGTGCCACTCCTCCTCCCTTCCTGCCTGCTCTGTCTCTTCTGAATATGTTGTAGCCAGGTATGGCCATCTCCAGTCATGGTTATCATTACACCAGGTTTCAGTGATGGCCACAATGTCCAGGTCTGACTGTACCATGACAGCCTCAGATCTTCCATCTTGTTGCTAAGGCTCCTGGCATTTGACACATGGCTTTCCATGATTTGACCTCCTAGACTGCTTCACTGTTCTACTCCAGCCCCTTCCTTGGTTGTCATTTATCCCTGGTTCTCCTTGCTGTCTGCCCTTCTGCTGAATTTTGCCCCTTTTCTGCTTATCCACCTTTTGGACACTAATCTCCAACTTTTGCACACTGCTTTGCAGAGATAGCCACTCCTCTGGTTCACTGGTTCCATTACTAGCTGTGGGGGTGAGCAAGTAGGTTACCATCCTTGCTGGCCTGCCACCCCCTTTGCTAGTTTAAATAGCTGTCAATGTAGCATTTAAACTTATCATTGAGTGCTTGGATTCCCCTCCAGGATGGATGCAGGCCGTCAGGCTTAGACAAACCTCCATCCCTCCAGATGGGTCCCCAGTCACCAATGAATCCAAACCCTTCCTCACAGCACCAGTTCTTCAACCATGAGTTAAAGTTCCTGGTGCATGCACTACTATCTCCCTTGCCTCTCACAGGTAGTACTTCTGAGAAAGTGACAAGTAGCTACTTGCTTGAGACCCTCCCCAGTTTCCTAAACTCTTCCTGAACTTCCTTTGGCTCCCGTTTGCCAAGTCATTAGTACCTAGGTGGATAATGACATCCGGCTCACCCTCCTGTCTTGTCTTCCCAGTGATCCCAGTATCTTCCTTCCATCCCTCCATGCCGTGGCACCTGGTGAGCACCTCACCTCCTGTCCTCCCCTCCTGTGTTCCTAGCTGGATCCCTCTTATGATGGAGTCCTCCACCAGGATTCGCTTCCTCCTCCTCTGGGGTCCACTGCTTTCCCACTGAGGTCACCTCCTTGCCTAACCTCCACATCCTTTCCTTCCACTTCCTAGGGTACCTCTATTTGGTTGTCCTCATTTGCCAGTGTGGCATATGAGTTCTTGAGAAGAATAGGATCTGGGATGCACCTCTGCCTGACTGCTCCTAACCCTCCTGAGCCCACTGTCATCCAAGTGCTCCTCGCTCTCGGCATCCTTTGAGGCAGCTGCATTGGACTGGGTGGTTCCTGGACAGGGTGATGGTACTCCTGACCCAGTTTACTTCCGCTCTGAGTCTGGCTACCTCATCCCTCAGTCCCGAGAGATGCATGCAGATAGGGCAGCACCTCAGTGTCCAGAAGGTCTCCTGAATATGGCTGCCCACAGCCACTGCATTGCACCACTCCCCACATTATACTGCAATTCCACTACTTATCTGCTACTGAAGCTCTCTTAGTTCTTTTTTATTTATTTACAGTACTAAAATCCTGTAACTGATCCTCAGATATATATTTTTTAAGAAAAAGAAACCAATAAATAAATAAATGAGTCAAAACACTTGTCGTGCTGAGGGTGGTCTTCTTCCCCTTATGTCCTCCTACTTACACCTCTTACTATACCCTGTGTTTAGCTCCTGTCAATCAGATTTATCAGGGCATATAATTAAGAGTTGGGGAAGGGTGGGGTTAAAATGCAGCAATTAAAGACAGCACAGAATTACACCACCACTATTTTTTAAATTTTCAACAGCCCAAAAACAATTATAAGTAAAGACAACACAGAAAGAAAGTATAGTGTCACTACAAGCCTACAATCTAAGTTTAAAAGAAAAATACCAGTTACCAGTTACTCTGAAGCACTGAATTGAATATGTTTCCTTCCTTCACCTTCTGGCTTCTTCTAGAACATTGTGGCTTTCCACAGAGCCTTATAGATATCCTTAGGTCACTTTATGCTGCACCACAAGCTAACATCCTGGTGAATGGAGGTCTCTCCCACAGATTTGCATTGGTCAGGGGTATGCAACAGGGTTGCCCCCATCACCTATCCTTTTTTCCCTTTATATAGAGCCATTGGCTAACTTGATCAGACAGGATCAACAGGTAAAGGGGATCAGTGTAGGGGACACTGAACAAAAAAATCTCCCTTGACACGGATGACGTGTTGCTGTCCCTCGCAGATCCAGAGGAGTTCATTCCTAGAGTTTGGACCCTGCTGGAAAAGTTTGGGTTTCATTCAGGATACTCACTAAATAGAAGCAAGACTGAGGTGATGGGGCTAAATTACAACCCATCTCTCTTATTACAACAGAATCTTCCATTGAAATGGACTACCACGAAAATATAACATTTGGATATAATCATACCTAAAAATCTAAGCAAATTATTTTCTCTTAACTTTCCCATGTACTCCAGAATACACTCTGTGACCATGGACCTCTTGCCGTGGTTCTTGTGCCTGTTTCAATGCCTATCAGTAAATATTCTAAAAAAATCAGTTTCAGGCCTGACAACAGATAATTAATAGCTATGTGTGGTCGGGGGGGAAGGCCCAGAATTAAACAAAAAATATTGCGATCAGATAAAGTTCATGGAGGACGGGCGTTCACTGATCTACAAGATTATTACACGGCTGCACAGTTGCGATTCGCAATGCTGTTGTCAGATGGGGATTACTTGTCCCACTGGAGATGGACCATCCATGTGGATGGGACACCGTTGGGACCAAGAGCAATGGATCCCTCTCTCCAATTTCAGCAAAGACATGATACTCTGGACTCTGTGTACTGTATATTGGACACGGTCCACAGGGCCTGGAAGAGATATAAGCTTACTACAGAATTGTGGCCTTTCAGGTGGTTTGCCTGCGGTGATGACTTCCTTCCAGCCAAATGGGACCTGGAGTTTAGACAGTGGGGGAGGCTGGGACTACAATATATGGGAGGGGAGACGGTACAAGACTTCAACACCATTGAAGGTCAGTTTCATCTCCATAACTCTGATCACTTTCACTACCTACAGCTCGTATCTCAAATACATGAGCTGCAGAGGAAAGAGCAACCCTTCTCCATTACCAAACCACTGAGGAATACAATAGGGAATATTTTAAAGGGACAAATACAAAGGGGACATGTTTCGGCTTTGTATAAAGCTTTTAGACATATAAAGGCGAACAGTACCCTACCCCTTAAAAGAAAATAGGAGCAGGAGATACGTATGCAAATATAAGACACAGATTGGGGGAGAATATATAGTTTGTCAAGCAAGCCCTCCCACTTGCCTCAATGGCAAGAGTTTAAGTGGAAAGTCGGAACCCGTTTCTTTTACACCCCACTGATACAGAGTAAGTGGAAGGGTAACTACACATCCGCCTGCTGGAGAAGGTGTTCGGAACCCAGGGCCCACCATTCACACATCAGAATCGACCAGCTCAGCTTTTCCGAACAGTGGACAGACTGTGCAACCCAGCCTGTCTACATGTCCGGAAAGCCTTTTCGCAATTAGAGTGCAATGAACTTGCTCGATTCTTTGCTAATAAGGTGGCTGATATCAGGGCAGTTCTTCAGCCAGCACATTCTGTGGGTGCTGTTTTTGATTATTTTGAGGTCACAGCATCCTGGCATTCTTGGAGTACCTTCAGCCGACCAGAGTTCATGGATGTCATGCGGATTATCCAGGATGTGTGCCCTACATGCTGTAGTTTGGACCCTGGACCCACTTCTCTAATTTTGGGTTGTATTGATGTCATCGGTCTGGTCCTTGCGCAGATAATCTGGTGCTTCCTGGAATCTGGAGAGTTTCCAAGCTCTCTGAAAGAGGCGGTGGTGTCACATCTCTTAAAGCTACCTTGGACCCAGACTGCCACGCTAACTACAGACCCCACTCTAACCTTTCCTTTTTAGGGAAAGTGATTGAGAAAGTAATGGCAGCACAACTGGAGGACCATTTGACCATCCATGACATCTATGGACCATTTCAGTCGGGTTTTCGAAAGAGACATAGCACCGAGACAGCACTGGTTCGGGTGCTCAATGATCTCCTGATGGCTAGAGATCGGAAGAGCTGCTCCATCTTGGTTCTTCTGGATCTTTCATCAGGATTTGACACCGTGGACCATGGGGTGTTGCTTGGTCACCTGAGACACATCTGTGGACTGTCAGGTGTGGTCCTTGGGTGGTTTACATCGTTCCTCATGGGTAGAACACAGAGTGTGGTGTCGGTTTTTTGCTTCAGACCCTACTTCTCTGGTGTGTGGGGTGCCTCAGGGCTCAGTGCTATCACCCATGTTGTTTGCGGCGCTCATGTTACCCTTCGGAGACATTGTAAGAAGGTATGGGTAGAGGATTCACTGCTATGCTGATACCCAGCTCTACCTTTCTTTTGCACCCGACCAGGTTGGAGCGCTCTCAGTCTTTAATAACTGTCTGAAAGAAATCCAGGAGTGGATGGATTCTAGCTGGCTGAAGTTGAACTCAGAAAAGACAGAAGTGTTGGTTTTGGACCCGGGTCACTGGATGGGGGGCTGGGGGCTAGTTCACCCTCGGGAATCTTTCTTGGCGTTTCACTCCCGACCTCTGAATGGGTGCGTAACCTGGGGGTAATTTTTGATGAAGGGCTAACACTGCATTCGCAGGTGTCGGCTGTCGTCAAATCTTCCCTTTATCATTTTAGGAATATAGCCAGGATTAGGCATCTGATTCCATCTGACAACCTTCCTACTTTGGTCCATGCCTTTGTGTCATCACGCTTAGATTATTGCAACTCCCTTTATCTAGGGCTCTCTGGTGTTGAAATCCGCCGCTTGCAGCTGGTGCAGAACGCGGCGGCCCAGCTTCTGATGGGATCTGCTCGATCCTGTCATATTTCGCCGGTGCTGCACAAACTGCACTGGCTGCCAGTACAGTGGCGGATCACCTTTAAAGTTGGCTTACTGACTTTCAAAGCCCTACATGGACTTGGCCTGGATTACCGGAAAGAGCTCCTGGTTCTTTATTTCGCTGGACGATCACTCCGCTCTGCCGATGATGGGTTGCTAGAGATTCCAAGGGTGTGCTTAAAATCATGTGGGGCAAGAGCTTTTATGTTTGCAGCCTTCACCCTTTGAAATTCTCTACCCCTCCAGCTTCGGGAGTGCGCAACTGTGGAGGGATTTAAGCAATCTCAAAAACCTTTTTTGTTGCGCCAGGCATTCTGACTGATTTTCTCTTTTCTTTTGGTGTACTGTTATTTTAATGTTTAATATTAGTGACGCTTGCTCTGTTTTTAAACTGTTAGGTGCCTTGATTATAGATAAGGCGCCATTTAAATAAACTTATTCTCTTTTATCAATGCCCAGCCCTACGCTCATACTGGCAGCAAATAAAACAAGCTCTGGGGGGAATGCTATCCATAACTACCACATTAGAAGAACCACACTTAGTGCTGGGCCTTCCCCCACCTGAACTGAAGGGAGCGGATAGAACATACATATGGGGCATCTTGATAGCCACCGCACACAGGGCCATACCAAGGAAATGGTTGGCCCTGGACCCACTGACCCTCCAGCAATGGCAGGGTATTGTACAAGAGATTCAACAAATGGAGGAGCTGGCATACAGGTGAACCATAGGATCCCCATCTTTGTCCGCTGTTGGACCAGCTAGACTATCTGGTTGGATGCCTAATGAGGATGGACGGGGGGGGGGTGAGACCGTGTCACCGAAATCCAATGGAATCCCTTACCCCTTCCTTCTGGAGGGTAGAGGATAAAAGAGCAAGGTGACTTGCTGCAGGAGGCTTTCAAGGGGGTATAAAAAACCCAATGATTTAGACAGTCCAGAATATATGTAATCAGGTCTTTTAGACATAATAGATTACATCATCTCTAATTGGGAGTTAAAGCAAACTATACAACTAAGAAATGAAAAGAACTCTGTACACTGTATCAACTGTATGTGTGCCTATTGGATATATATTGTGATGAACCTTAAACATAAACATAGAATTTGATGGCAGATAAGGACCGCTTGGCCTACCTAATCTGCCCATTTCCCTACCTAATGGATAAGTTGCAGATCCTAGTTCACCAACAGCCTACTTCCTCCTACCCCCCACTAGAATTGCCTTATGTCTGTCCCAAGCATTCTTGAATTCACCCACTGTTTTTGACTCCACTACCTCCTCAAGAAGGCTGTTCTATGTATCCACAACCCTCTCCATGAAAAAATACTTCTTCACATTACTGCTCAGCCGTCCCCCCTCTATCTTCAAATTGTGCCCCCTTGTTCTTGTACATCTCTTTTTCCGAAAGATGCTACCCACTTGGACTTCGATTCCCTTGAGGTACTTGAAAGTTTCTATCATGCCCCCTCGGGAGTATATATATAGCTCCTTTAATCTCTCTCTCTCTTTGTATGTCTTCTGGTGCAGACCCTGCACCATTTTAGTTGCCCTCCTCTGGACCGCCTCCATCCTGTCTGTGCCCTTGTGGAGATGGGGTCTCCAAAACTGCACGCAGTACTCCAGATGGGGTCTCACCAACTGTCTGTACAGAGGGATAACAACTTCCTGTTTTCTACTGCTGATGCCTCTCCCTATGCATCCCAGTATCCCACCAGCCCTCCTTACTGCCTTCTCACATTGCTTGCCCACATTAAGCTCATCTGATACAACTACCCCTAGGTCCCTTTCCATTTTTGTTGTTAGTATCTCACCCCCCATTGTGTACTCTTCCCCTGGGTTTTTGTTTCCCAGGTGCATTACTTTACACTTCTTTGCATTGAATCGAAGCTGCCATACATTTGACCATTCCTCCAACCTTGCCAAGTCCCTTTGCATCCTTTACACCCCACCTTCTGTATCGATTCTGTTGCAGATCTTTGTGTTGTCTGCAGAGAGACATACTTTTCCTTCCAGTCCTTTTGCAATGTCACATAAAGTCATTAAAGAGGACCGGTCTCAGTACTGAACCCTGCAGTAACCCGCTAGTAACCCCCCCCCCCCTTCTTCAGAGTGAACTCAGTTTACTATTACCTTCTGCGTCCTGTTGTCCAGCCAATTTTTTACCCAGGCTGGCTAACTTGTGTATTAATCTTTTGTGTGGGACTGTGTCAAATGCCTTGCTAAAGTCTACGTAGGCCATGTCCACAGCCCCTCTCTGGTCTACTGCTTTGGTCACCCAGTCAAAGAAATCTATTTGATTAGTCTGACATGACCTTCCTGCTGTGAATCCATGCTGCCTTGGGTCCTGTGCCCCACTGGTCTCTAGGAACTCAACAGTTCTTTCCTTCAGAAGTGATTCCATCATTTTATCTACCACTGAGGTCAAACTAACAGGTCTGTAGTTTCCTGCCTCTGTCTTGCTCCCACTTTTGTGAAGGGGAATCACATCCGCCCTCCTCCAGTCCTCAGGTACCACACCATCCTCCCATGATTTGTTAAAAATAGTAGACAGTGGTGTCACTAGTTCTGCCCTTAGAAACCTTGAAACTTTAATAAACTTGAATATTAAAAAAAAAAGTGTGTAGTCAGGGCCACCCAACTGCATTAATTGAGAATTAATGCATGGTCAGATGATGCCTTTTGACAAATCAAATTGTTTTTAGCTTCCCATTTTATAAACTGCCTTTGAAAACAAATATCTGACTACGTGTTTAGTGGTCGTTTTGTGGTAATTTTCATTGCAGGTAACTATAGCTCAACATTCGTGTGGAAGATTTTTATCGTAAGCAGAAAAATGTACATGGCTGTGGATAACCAAGGTAATCCACATGTTCACAAGAAAAAAGCCACATAACTACATATTTAGTACTTACAGCAGTGGAGCTGTTTTAAACAAAAACAGCAATGTTTTATTAAATTCAGTGACACATTTGGCATAAATGTTAACTTTTGCTTTAACATGCCATTACAGTACATTCTGCACCTTATGTATATATTAATATGTCCCCCAGAGCCTCTCGTGTTTCAGTTCCTTCTGATTCACATTGATTGGGATTCGGTCCTCAAGGTAATTACCTACTGCAAGAGCCCTCTCAAAGTAAGATAGTACAGTTATGTAAGGACTTTAACAGTAGATCTTTGAGAGATGCTCTTGCGGTAGGTAACCTCTTTCCTTCCCCAATTTTTTTCTGCTGCTCTTTTTCTGTCTTTTACTTAGGCTTCAGTAGCCTCTTTCTCCGCTCTCCTGTCGCTCCCTTGGGAGGTCTCTGGTGGGAGATCTGAAAGGCGGATGTGGGGACCGCCCACTATATAGTATCACGCAGACGTCTGTCACGTGACGTCGGGTGGGTGGTCCCCTGTCAGACACTGCTAGCTAAAGTTTCCATGTGGTTCTGACACTGGAGGCGCAGTCCTCAAGGTAATTACCTACTGCAAGAGCCTCTCTGTCGAAGATCTACTGTTACGGTAAGTTCTTATGTGACCGTACTTTTCCAGGGCATCTGCATGAGAGACTCGCTTCACAGAATAAGTGCCTCACATGCAGAGGAAAGGAGCACTCCGATTGGTCGTGAGTGCTCCCTTGATCTGCAGTATCTGTCATAGAGGCATAGGTAGACCAGGAGAAGTTATAAAATTCACATGTAGCATTTTATTATTAACTATAAAATAGAAAAATAAAATTGTACAGGATGGTGCTTCTTAAAGGCAGTACAAACAAAAAATTATTCGATTCTCTCAGTTTTAATCTCAGTTTCTCTCTCCCTCTAAACAAAACATTGCTGTCTTTTTATAAAATGTCTTTTCTTGTCAGTTTAAACTCTGCATCCTGGTGGTTAAGTTGCATCTGTTTTTCACAAAATGTATCAGAACTTTGTCAGTGTCTTTCCTGAGGCCAGCCTGAAGAGCACATCTAGTCTTAACAGGTGCAGTAAAATAGAACATTCTGTGCCAGAGCTGGTGGTCTCCTGTTGACAGTTCTGTAAGCAAGCTTATGGAGGTCAAAATACACCTCAAGGTCAATCCCTGAATTACAGATTATTTTTTAAGAAACTCAATTAGCTTTCTGCAGTCATTTCAACAATATAATTATATACATTTGCAAACCAAGGGATCCCAGTTTCACATGAAGATTCACAGATATTTTGTAACCACAGAGAAATAATGGGAGAAAGAAATAATAGAAATGGCATGTGAAGGAAGGGAGATAACTGGGAAATTGTGGGACCAGTGACCAATTCCTAGGTGCCACAAGAAAAATTTGATTGCACAACCTATGTGTCACAAGAAAAATTTGATTGAACAATCAGACAGGCAAGAGACAGACAAGTGGCAGACTAGGAGAGGACAAATCAGATTCTTGCTTTTAACTCTATCTTGGCTACTTGGCATGTCTAGACAAAGTAGGCCTAGGCCCATTTAATTGTCTCCCACTCCTAGTGGGCTTATCTATTGATATATTTTTTACTATTTGTGAACAGAAATTTATCTAACTCATTTTTAAACGAGTTAAATGATGTTGCTTCCATTACTTTTTTTGGTAAGTTATTCCATATTGAGGGAGTCCGTATATGATAAAAATTTAAATGCCTATTCTTGCTCTATTTATAAAAATTTGTTTATCATGTGATCTTAAATTTAAAGTTTTGTGGTTCCTTGTTATGTTACATTGTGACATTAATGTTTTATCTTCCAAAATACGGTATAAGAATAGTAAATCACCCCTAATTCGTCTTATTTCCAGGGGATACAGATTAAGCTCTAATAGTCTGTCTGCATATTCCATATTCTGTAGACCTTTTATTGATTTTGTCAGGTGTCTTTGGATTTTTTCAACCCTAAGTTTATCCTTCTTTAAATATGGACTCCATATAGGTGATCCATAGTCAAGGTGTGGGAGTACATAAGTCCTGTACAGTTTAAGGACACACTCTATTCCTAGATATAAATGCTTTTTTAATAGAATAGATGATACTATTACATTTTCCTATTGTTTTAAGAATATGCGTGTTTGAAGATAATCTAGAATCTATCCAAATACCCAAATCCTTGTCACTATTACTGTTTTTTATTATCTTATTATTTAGAAAATATGGGTATTTATGGTTATTTTTCCCAAAATGAATTACCGCACATTTGTTTTAATTGAATTTCATACCGTTTTGTTCTCCCCAGTCTTCTATTATACTTAAACTATCTCTTAATCCTTTATAATCACTTAATGTCAAAACTTCCCCCCCAATTTTGGTGTCATCAGCAAATTTAGTTATATGGGATTTAACCCCTTCACTCATATCACTGATGAATACTCCAAACAGTAGTGGGCCCAATACTGACCCCCTGGGGAACCCCGCTGGCAACCCTCCCCTCATCTGAAAGAACAGTATTGATACGCACTCTTTGTGTCCAGTCTGACAACCAATTTCCAATCCACCTTATAATATTTATATTTAAACCAAATTTTATTAATTTATTAATCAATTTATAATGAGGGACCGTGTCGAATGCCTTTCCTAAATCCAAGAAAATTACATCCACTGGTTTACCCCTATCCAGTTTGAGACTAATATGGTTATAAAAGGCTAATAAATTTGTATTACAGGAAAGCCCTCTCCGAAAGCCATGTTACGAAATATCCTGCAGTCCTAACCTTATTATGTCCTTTTCAATACTATATTTAATTAATCTTTCCAGTATCTTACAACAAACTGATGTCAGGCTGATTGGTCTATAATTTGTCAAACTTAATTTGTTTCCCTTTTTATGAATTGGCACTACTATAGCTTTTTTCCAATCCAATGGTACCTCACCAGTTGCAAGTGATTTTTTAAAATAATTTTGTTAATGGATCCACTAATACATCTGAAAGATTTTTCCATACATTTGTATCAATATTGTCGGGGCCTGAGGAAGAAGATGATGACTTTATTTTTAATAATTCCTGTTTCACTGTGTTATGACTAATACTAAAAGGTTCTTCATTAATTACCCCTGTAACATTGATATTATGAACCTGAATAACAAATGGGACAGGGTCTTAACCTAACCCTGTCACAGTATTACATATCACTTGGAATAAAAAAATGAGTTATGTACTTACCATAAATGTTGATCTTACTTCGAGAGGGTTCCTGCAGTAGGTCTCCACATATAGGACTACACCCCCTGGCATCAGATCCGAACGGCAAACTTGTAGATAGCAATCATCAGCGGGGACTGCCCCCCGACATCAGCCGGCCTGAGGTGAGCCCAACTATAAAAGGGATGGTCCCGTGCCCACTCTCCAGTTCTTTCCCGCCATCACCGCAATATGTTCGGCTTCTGTTTGAACAGCAATCCAACGCCTGTGTTGATTTTTGCTGAAGTTGCCTCTTACTAGTATTTTCTCAGAAAGTTTTCTTCAATTTGATGTTTTCTAGACAGAAGAAAAAGCGCTCTAAGTGCGGCGCCCAAATTCCGCATGAGGATGACCATTTCTGCTACCTCTTTTGCCTTTGTTCTAAACCCGACGTCCAGGAGTGTTCCATCTGCCAGGCCTTCAACCAGGTGACCAGAACCAGGCGTAAACAGTCCCTCGAGGCCCATCTTTTGACCCGATGCTTGGCATTTATAGAAAAGGAGCTCCAAAAACTGAGGGAAAGGTCGTCATTGCCGGCCCCAAAAAAGAGGAAAAGCAAGTAAAAGCGCCGGGACCAGAGTCCGTCGCCACACGAGAGGCCTGCAACTGTGAGTACTTCTTCGGGGGCCCCATCCACTTCTTTGGGTCAGGCCCCTTCTCCCCCTCCTGCCAAGGTGAGCGGGCAGCCGGGGGAAGCCTCTCTGGAGGTTGTAATTTCTTCAACTTGCTCTGCCGGTAAGATACCCCTCGCTTCTAGCGAAGGGCGCATGGCCTCCACCAATCAGTCTAGCGGCGGCCTTCCAGCCGCCTCTGGCCCAGTCGGATCTGCTGTGTCAGATGCCGGCTCCTCCAACATCCACCCGGATCCATCCACTCTCCTGTCAGGCTCCAGTTTGGCCCCCTGACGCCGGACAGAGTGAGGGACAAGTCGACCCGTCATCCCCTAGGGTTCTTCATCCCAGGGACTTGCCACCTGATCCTCTGCTTTTCTCACTAGCTAGATCGCATTCTGACCTGCCGTCAGGGGCCTCTCGGGTCCCCCCCTTCGCCAGGCCTTCCGCCATCCCTGGACAGGAGTCCATCGCCGGCTGGGGATCCTGCTATGGAGCCTCCACCCTCAGGTATTTCGGGCACACTCCCAGATCCTGCGCCATCAGCTGGCACTGTGACACTGCCCCCCGCGGGCCCTTCAGCTGGGTTCCCAGAACCTGAACCCTTCTTCCCGCACAGAGTCCGACTCAAATCCGTCAGACCCCAGGTCTCCCGTAGAGGTTCCGCCTAAAGACTCTCCCAAGTCTCCTCTAGAGGAACCCTCTTTTGGAGACTTGCTGCATTCCATTCAGGCAGCTGGCGGCTGGCCGACCAAAGAAGTAGACCCTCAAAGAAAACTCCTTGCGGAACACCTGGATCTGGCCACTTCTGACCCTATCCCCATTCCCCCATGGATTGGGCCTCATGAGGACTTGGTGACCATGATTTGAGAACAACCTTTCTCTATACCAGCGGTCTCTCGCAAAGCAGACCGCACCTATAGAAGACTTGGTTTGCTGGCCAAGGCACCTAGCTTCACCTGAGCTCTTTCCTTCTAAGACTGCTTGAAAGGCAGAGTAGAGAAACTTACCAGAGCAAGGGAAAAGGATTAAGACTTAGTTTGGCTAAGCAGATTTACTGTGTGGTGGTGTTTTTATTTTTTACTCACAGGGATTGCTACTGTTTGTTGCTAACATTTCATTGCTTTATTTTTTCTCTGATTCAAATTGTTGTTGCTGGTATACTTTCTTCTGCATTATTACAAGGTGTGCCTACAGGTGTGTGCTAACAGATTACTCCTGTAATCTTCTGATTCAAATTGTGTCTTTGCAAGGTACATCTTCTGTTACTGCTTTATTTTCTCTGGAGCAAAGTGTTTCTATAGCGTATATCTTCTCTGAAATTATTACAGGTGGTGCTTTACAGGTTTTACAGTTTATCTAACATTAGGATAAGCTTTCAGGGTTACTGCATTTGTTGTTGTCTGATTGTTTCTGCTCTTACCTCCTTGTTCTTTCGTCCGTGGTTCTTCTTTTAGGCAGGGAAGGGCCCAGCCACCCACCCCATCCCAACCACCCACGCTACACTCCTTTTATAGGGTACCACAGTTGTGACATTTCCTGTGGCAGAGCAGGAAGAGGCGGATCAGTGGAGCCTCCACAAGTGATCTCATTTACAGGGCACTAGTAATTTAACTTGTTATAACAAGTTAAACAAAGCAATTAAACCATTACTTGCATTTTTTTCCTTTTTTTTTCTTCTAATTACTCTGACTATGTTACAAACCCAGCAACTTATTTGGAATGGATTTCATTAACTGCAGGTACAGTGGAACAATTTTCAGAAGGACAGTCTTACAGGATTTAGGACACTGTCCTACATGCTGAGCCTTTGGAGATCTTAGGGCTCAGCTCCGGGCAGCATGGGCAGAGATTGCAGCCTCAAATTTCATATTGAAGAGGAAATACATTATAAGAACCACCGCCATTTCCCCAGCATCCAACAGAAAAACCTCGACCGCAGAGGTAGTTGGTCCAGGAGGTTGGCAGGTGGTTAGGAGGAACAAATCAGGTGCCCCATCACTCTCTGCTCTCCAACACATTACCACCAAAACCATATAAACACTACAAATAGGTATCTGCCTCTATCTCTGAAATCAAATAAAGAGGCAGAAGACACTGCAGAGCAGGACACTGCGCACAGGAGCTAGCACAACAAAACTCACCCAAATCAGGAACCAAACAAAACAAGCACAAAGGAAATCCAAAAACTTCTGATCATAGGAGACTCCATGATTGAGAGTTGATACCCATCTCCAGCCAGGGTGATGGTCAGATGTCTCCAGGTACATCAGCATGGAGAGACACTGACCGCTTACTAAAATTGTTCACAAAGCAGGAGAAAACATTGATGTCCTAGTACACCTAGGGACTAATGATCTACGCAGCCGGTCAGTTGTGGAGACCAAGGAACACCTGACTAGGCTGGGTGACAAACTATCATCTATTTCATCCGCATCTCCTTCTCTGAGATCCTGCCAGTCTAGGAGAGGGAGCAGATGGACGGAAGGTCAGAGAAGGGGAGATAGGGAGCTAAACACATGGCTCAAGGGCTGGTGCCAGGAAAAGGACACAGATTTGTAGGGAACTGGCAACAGTTCTGGGAGCGAAAGTTCTTTAAATTTGATGGACTGCATCTGACTAAAGAGGTCAGTGCATTGGGCAGAAGTTTGGCGTCTTTGCAGAATATTTAAACTAGCAAATGGGGAGAGGGTGCAGCACCCCATACGTCAAATGGGAAGAACACCCCTCCCCCCTCAGCTAGTGGTCAAACAGGAATTCAGCATGTTTGCCGTTCATTTGCATCACCAGGTAAGAAAAAAGGTTTGTCTCCCCATACGACGCACAGGGGTAATGCCAAACTACACCCAACAACTAACACACCAAAATCTGGCCAATGGAAAATCATGTACACAAATGCTCACAGCCTGGGAAATAAGATCCCAGACCTGCAGGCAATAATGTCAGAGGCTAAACTGGACATAGTAGCAATTAGTGAGACGTGGTTTACCAGTAACCACACTTGGGAGACTTCAGTGCGTGGCTATGTATTGTTCAGAAGAGACCGAGATGCAAAGGGGAGGTGGCCCTGTATGTTAATGAAAATATCAAAGCTACAGAAATTCAGAATACACATAAGGAGCCAGAAGAACTGTGGGTCACCCTGGAAACAGAAATGGGACAGCCATAAGAACTGGGGTTGTCTACAGGCCCCAGACCAGAGGGAGGACATAGACACATTACTGTTAGAAGATATACAAAACATGACAGCTAAAGGGAGGTTCTGATAATGGGAGACTTCAACATGCGGATACAGATTGGTCAATACCAGCAGGAACATCTGCCAGAACTAGACTCATAGTGGATTCCCTGCAGGGAGGGCCTCAAACAACTGGTACAGCAACCCACAAGAGACAGGGCTATCCTAGATCTAGTACTGACTAACAAGAAGGGATCACAGATCTCAGGTAGAAGGTCACCTGGGGGCCAGTGACCATCACATGGTATGGTTCAATTTGGCTACTACATCTAAATCATCCCATTCCAAGGCAAAAATATGGGACTTCAGAGGAGCTGACTTTGATAAGATGGCCAACAGAGTTAAGCTAGCCCTGGCAAAAGAAACACAGGTGAGGAGTACAGGCAAAGTGGGCAAGCATTAAGGATGCAATACTTGAAGCAACATCCCATTGTGTTAGACAGAAAAGGAAGTGCAAAGAAGAAGGAAACCACTTTGGTTCTCAAATACAGTAGCAGAAGGTCAGAGCCAAAAGGCTGGCCTTCAGGAAATATAAGGAACACAGCGGGATGAAGATAGGAGGCATACCAAACTGCCCTAAGGGAAGCAGGTAAGGCAGTAAGGCAGGCAAAGTCCCAAACTGGGAAACACTAGCATGAACAGTAAAGAAGGTGACAAGACTTTCTATAGATACATTAGTGAAAGGAGAAAGTCCAGAGGGGTATTGCTAAGCTTAATGGAGAAAAGGGAGCATGTGAGGAGAGGACCCTGTAAAGGCATCTATCCTAAATAGATACTTTTGCTCAGTATTTACTGAAGAGAAGGTAGGCAGGGCCCACAGCTCAGCATCATGGACACAGGGGAGGAGGTGAGCACTACTCCTTCACAAAGAAAGGGTCCTACAAGAGCTTGCTAAGCTCAGGGTGGATAAGGCAATGGGACCTGATGGCATACATCCCAGGGTACTTAAGGAGCTAAAGGAGGAACTAGCAGAGCCATTAGCAGAATTGTTTAGTGAGTCTCTGAGCACAGGAGAGGTCCCAGAAGACTGGAGAAGGGCTCATGTGATCCCGCTCCACAAGAGTGGTAGCAGGGAGGAGGCGGGGAACTACAGACCAGTCAGTCTTACCTCAGTAGTGGGCAAGATTATGGAGGCACTCCTTAAGGAAAGGATAGTGCAACACCTGGAATCCATAGGGTACAGAATCCAAGACAGCATGGGTTTACAAAAGGAAGGTCCTGTCAAACTAATCTCATAGATTTCTTTGACTGGGTAACCAGAGTGGTGGACCAAGGGGGAGCAGTTGATGTCGCCTACCTTGACTTCAGCAAAGCTTTTGACACTGTTCCACATAGAAGATTGATAAATAAGCTGGGTAGGCTTGGGGTGGGTCAGAAGTTGGTCAACTGGGTGGCAAACTGGTTGACGGGCGAAAACAGAGTGGTGGTAAATGGCATACAGTCAGAAGAGATGCAAGTCACAAGTGGGGTACCTCAAGGATCAGTCCTGGGGCCAGTCCTCTTCAACATCTTCATTAGTGACCTTGCAGATGGACTAGAGGGTAAGCTTGTCTGTTTGCAGATGACACCAAGATCTGCAACAGAGTAGATGATCCAGATGGGGTGGGCAGAATGAGAAGAGATCTGGATAAACTAGCAGAATGGTCAGAAGAGTGGCAACTGGGATTTAATGCAAAGAAGTGCAAAATCATGCACATAGGGAAGAAAACCTCAAGCCACCTATAGGCTGGGAGGGAGTTGCTAGCAGTCACAAGGAAGAAAGAGACTTGGGCATCATCATCACTGATGATCTAAAATCATCCAAGCAGACCTCTAAAGCAGTAGGTAAGGCTAGGGGTGTTAGGGTGTATTAGTAGGGTAACACAGAGTCGTAAGAGGGAGGTAATAATCCTCTGTACAAGACACTGGTTAGGCCCCATCTGAGTACTGCGTGCAGTATTGGAGACCACACCTTCACAAGGACATTAACCAAATTGAGGCAGTCCAGAGAAGGGCAACCAAAATGGTGCAGGGACTGCATCAGAAGACATATGAGGACAGATTAGCGAGCTCAATATGTATACCCTTGAGCAAAGGAGGAGAGAGGTGATATGATCGAGGCATTCAAACACCTTAAGGGCATAAACAAGGTGAAAGAGTCTAACATGTTTAAATATAAGAAAATAGCAGGACAAGAGGACACAGCATGAGATTAGAGGGAGGCCGATTAAGGGGAATGTGAAATTCTTTTCACAGAAAGGGTGGTGGATGCATGGAATGGCTTACCACAAGAAGTGGTGGCTATGAATACAGTGCAGGGCTTCAAACAGGCATGGGATAGGCATAAGGGAGCAATACAAATGACTATGAATAGATAGGCCACTGACAGAGCAAAGGCCGATGGCACATTTATAAGGTAGAAAAAGAAATGGGCAGACTGGATGGGCCTTGCGGTCCTTATCTGCCGTCAACTTCTATGTTTCTATGTTTCTATTACCCCCGGGACGGATCTCCCATCTTAATTCCCATCCTAAGGCTGACTGTATGGTCTTTATGGCCACTCATGACCGTTCAGCCCACCCCAAACACTTGAGCTCTTCACCTCCTGACAAGGACTCGTGCCAGCTAGATCAGTTTGGGCGTAAAATCTATTCTTCATCCTCATGTGCGATACGATCCCTTAATTACGTATCGCATATGGTCGCTTTCCGAAAAGCCTCCCTTTTGGATCTGGAAAGAGACCTCCAAGAGGTTCAGGATGAAACCCTGAGAAAGAAGTTATTGGATAAAGTTGGGATGGGGAAGTCATCGTGTCGTCACGCTGTACGGGCTACTTACGACTCGGACTCGGTGGCTAGAGCGGCAGCCTCTGGGATCTGTCTCCGTTGCCTTTCCTGGCTTCGTATAGCAGGCCTGGAGCAGGATGTACAGTGCTCCCTTTTGGATGCCCCATTTAGGTGTTCCGTCCTCTTTGGCGGCGATGCCAAGGATATCATTACAGGGCTGCAGGAGAGCAGACGTTCCTTGCGGGACATCCCTTCCTTGTATCAGATGGACCAGAAAAAGCAACCTTTTCACCGCCAAAGAAAGTGGAACAAATCCCAGGCTAAGCGCCAAGCAAAGAAATGCGCCCCTGGCTCTAGAGCTCAAACCCCACAAGCCAAATTTCCTAAACAGGCCCCTAGGGCAAAAGCTCCCCTCCCCTCGGCATCCTGACTCCTTTCCCCTCCTTCCACTCACTCCAGTAACACAGGAGGAACCGGTCGGAGGGAGGTTCAGCCTCCACCTGGACGGTTGGAGGTACGTCAGCGCAGACGCTTGGGTACTTCAGCTCATCCAGCGTGGTCATTCAATAGAATTCAGTGAGATTCCAGCCCCTCTACCGCCGGGACGGTCCTTCTATCCCTGGGATCAGGTCCCCATTGTCTCTCAGGAAATTCAGGCTCTTCTTCTAAAGAGGGCCATAGAACCCGTCCCGTCAAACCAAATAGGAAGGAGATTTTACTCCCACTTCTTCCTAGTGCTGAAGAAAACGGGCGACCTCAGACCAGTCCTGGACCTCAGCACACTAAACGTCTTCGTCGAGTACAAGAAGTTTCGTATGTTGACTCTTCAGGGGCTTCTTTCCCTGCTCCACCTGAACTCGTGGCTGTGCTCCCTGGACATGCAGGATGCTTACCTGCATATTCTATCCTCCGGCCCACACTTGCTTTCTCTGTTTGTTTTTTATGGAGGAACCATTTCCAATTCTGAGCACTCCCTTTGGCCTCTCTTTGGCCCTCAGAGTGTTCACCAAATGCTTATCGGTAGTGGTGGCGTTCTTACGCCATCAGGGCATTTATGTCTCCCCGTACTTGGACGACTGGCTCCTTGCAGCACCATCTCCTACCAGCCTGAAAGAGTCTCTTTCACTCTGAACTTGTTCAGTTTTCTGGGCATAACGGTCAATTTTCCCAAGTCCCAGCTAGTACCATCCCAGAGACTCCAGTTCATTGGAGCAGTACTAGACACAGTTCAGGACAAGGCTTTTCTGCCATCGGATTGGGCCGAGACCTTAGCTTCTCAGGCCACTCTCGTGGCCCAGGCCCAATGGATTCCAGCACACTTTGTGCTCATCTCTTGGGACTGATGGCAGCCGTCATTTCGACAGTTCCCATGGCCAGGCTTCACATTTGGATCCTCAAATTACTACTCCACAAACTGCCTGTCTATTTAATGTCTCTCATACACATCTCGCATAGCTCCTACTCCCTAAGGAAATCCAACCTTATCCTACTAGATATTCCCAGGACACGTACCACAGCTGGCCAAAGAGCTGTCTCATATGCCCTCCCAAACATTTGGAACCAACTACAAGCCATGCTGAAGCTAACTAGTATCGTATCAATTAACTCCTACAAAACACTAGCTATCTCTAAATTAAAAGACATATGTAGGTGCTACTAGGCCCCAACGCAAGTCAACTTCCTAGGTACCAACTGGCCCTCTACTTATTAAGTTGAAATGTGTTGCATAATTTAGGGCAAGGTTAAAAGCTGGAATGTACTGCATATATAGCATAAGGACTTCTATTGTGTATACCTCTTGTATTATATATTTTTTCTTTGTTGTTCTACATTTTATATCTCCTGTCTATGTAATTGTGAACTGTATGTGTATGTGCCTCAGGACCTCCTTGTGAATGAGCTTGCTCAACGGAGTCTTTCCTGCAATAAACTTGAACTTGAACAAGAGAGTCACCCAATGGTCTCTTTGAGTCCAATGGGACCAGAGGACGGACAACATGAACCAAAAGGTCATGATCTCCAACAGTCTGCAGAGAGATCTTCGCTGGTGGCAGGATTTCTCAAACTTATTGAAAGAATTTCTTTTCATCCTTCAGTTCCAACCCAAATCCTCACCACGGATGCCTCAGATCTGGGCTGGGGAGCCCATCTAGGGACTCAAGACACAGGGGTCTTGCTCCGACCAGGAGCTTATGCTTCACATCAATGTTCTGGAGACCAGGGCGCTTCTTTACGCACTCCAGGCATTCCAGTCTCTCCTGGTTCCGGGATCACTTCTAGTCCAGAGACAGACATGTCACAATGTATTGGCCCTGCCTCATGCTCTGCCTGTGCCTATCCCCACTAGCAGTGCACTTACCCACTTACCCATCTGCTAGTCCACACTGTGCCCTGGCACCTCCTCCCCTTGCTCCTGAACCTGCTCTCCTGCCCCTTGGGACCTCTGTGTGTCCCTGTCCTCCCTGCCCTCCCCTAGCTTTCTCTTCCTCAGGCATCTGGGTGTCTTCTTATTCTTGCTTTCCCTTCCTGTACCTCCCTGCCCACCCCTGTCCCTTAACCTCCCTCCCCCATGTCCAATCGTGGGAAAACCTCTCACCATCTCCCAGCCAGGGTGTTAGTCATGCTACTACTCCTGTCGGGAACATTCATCAAACCCTGGCCTGGTTCCCAGGAGCTCCCAACTCGCACCACAGGCCCATGCATGGTCTCCATGAATATCTGTAGCCTCCCTAAAAGTTTGACTCACTACAATGCCTGGTCACATCAATTAACCCTGATGTCATCACCTGGTTGAGACTTGGCTGTCAAATCCTCCCTGACTCTAGTCTCCTTCCTGGTTTCACCTTTTCCGGTCCAACCGTGTTGGGAGGCAGGCGAAGGCTGCGCTATTTATGTCAAGGAATCTCTCCCCGTATAGCCCTGCCTGCTCCCATCCTTGACTCCAGGGCCCAGGCGACGCTGAAACTAACCCCTGACCCTTTAAAGGGACCCCTTTATCTGACTACTGCATCGTGCCCCAGGGACCAAGCGCAGGCCATTGCCTCTCTTACAGAATACCTTACCTCTCTACCTCCTTCCGCTGATCAAATTCTGGTGGGTGACTTAAATGTCAACTGGCTCCAGCCCTCCCTCCTCCTCTGCCTGAGACTCCTTTTCTGCAATAGACCTAGCCAACGAGTTACCCACCTACCAGGACTAACCCCAAGAGAGGCTCCAGTACCCTGCTTGATGTGGTACTCACCTCCCGCCTCTAATCGGATCCCCAATGTACAAGTCCTCACAGACTCTCTTAGTGATCACTCCCCCATTCTATTCCACTGGTCATCCTCAGTCCCCAAACCCATAGCACAGTCCACATGCCGGCGGCATCTAATACCTGGTGGACTGATAAAACTTAAGGAACTTCTGTCCCAAATTGACTGGTCTCCTATACAGGCAACTTCTGACATCGACACAGCTCTCTCCTTCTTTACCCAAACTTTTAATAATGCCTATGATATCTTTGCCCCAATGTTGACCTACCGTTCTAAAAGGCAGAATGCCCCCTGGGTAACCCCAGCTTTGATCCACCAGCTCAAACATAGGGACAACCTATGGCACCATGCCATTGAGACTGGCCGGCTCAATGACAGGCGGTTATATGCTGCCGCCCGAAACAAGTGCACTCAGGCCATCAGAAAGGCCAAGTCTGAGCACTATCGGTCCTCACTCACGGCCTCATGGGGGAACCCCAGAACCTTCTGGGATAACATTAAACAGTTAAATGGGGCTGCACACTCCCCCCCCCACCAGATCAACATTAATGGTGTGATCTCCTCAGACCCAGCCCTCATAGCCAACCACCTCAACACCTCATTCACTGACCTTAGCCCTATCCTCCCTACAAATTTTTTTGACCCTCCTCCCCCAGCACCTGCCGTAAATCTTTCTCGCCCTTATTTTCTCCTCCACCGTGTTTCTGCCCAAGAACTTAGGCCGCACCTTGTCACTGCCCTCAAGAGTAATAGCACAGGCAGTGACACCCTGGATCCGTGTATCCTACGGCTGGTCTTAGACACAGTCCTTACCCCGATCACATGCCTCATCAACCACTCTCTTTGCCTGGGGAAGGTTCTAACTGCCTGGAAAGTCGCCACTGTCACCCCTATCTTTAAAGGTGGTGATAGGACTGTGGCTGAAACTATCGACCGATCTCCATTCTCTCTCCTCTCCAAGGCCTTGGAAAAAGTGGTGGCCTCTCAAATCTCTGACTACCTCTCCACCTACAATGTCCTTTGTCCTGAGCAGCATGGCTTCGAGCGGGCCACAGTACCAACACAGCCTCCTAGAGTTCTCCAACTTTCTCCACTCCTCCTTAGACACTGGTTCTCTGGCTGGTGCTGTCTTCATTGACCTCTCAAAGCTTTCGACACTGTCTCCCACCCCTCCTTCTTGATGCCCTTAGTTTCTCTGGTTTTGCTGCTGGGCCTATCTCCTGGTGCACCAGTTATCTATCTGACCGCTCACAGGCGTGTAAAATTAATGGGACCTACTCAGACATCTGTCCCATCTTTTCTGGGGTTCCCCAGGGCTCCATTCTGGGCCCCTTACTATTCTCCTTTACCTTAACACCCTTCCACGCTCTTGCTCGGGAACATTCTATTTACGCTGATGATGCAGTCATCTTTGCCTCAAGTCGTAACCCTATTGCCCTCCAGGACTCGCTGAGAAGTCCTTCACTGAAGCCGAGGGCTGGTTCAAGGAACATAGATTGGTGATAAATCTTAAAAAACAAAACCATGTTCTTCACTCATCCCCAAAACAAGTCCTGCAACTTCAAACTCCTCATTCACTCTGGGTCCTCTTTCCCACTTGAACAAGTTTGCTCCTATAAATACCTAGGGATCCATTTTGACCCCTCCCTCTCCTTCCATGGACACATCGCTGCCCTAGCCACTGCCACTAATATCCGATTGGGCATCTTACACCGATATAAACACTGCCTCCCCCCGGAGGCTCTTCGACTTGCAGTCACCTCCTCTATCCTGTCCCTAGTGGACTATGGACTGCCGGTGTATGGTGCTGCTGATCAGACCGCACTCCATAAAATTCGCACTACTCTGAATAAGGCCTGCAGGTTAATTACTGGAGCACCTAGGCTGACACACACCTGTCTACTGTACGCTAAAGCGCTGGTACTTGATCTTGACGAGCACCTCAAATATCTGACCTGTACCCTTACAAAAAAGACCCTCCTTGGGCTATCCCCACCAGGATTGACCACCACCATACGCCGCTCTGTCCCACTAGTTCATACTCGGACCTCTGGGAAAACCTCTCTTGTTATCCCTAGAGCTAGGACCTCTCACGGCCAAAGAGCCTTCAGCTTTAGGGCCCCCTCCTGGTTCAACACACTGCCCCCCTCCATCTCCGAAGCTCCAACTATATCGTGCTTCAAAACTTCATTACATAACCACCTTATTAACACCCGATGCTGTAATTGCCACTAGTCAAAGCCGTACTCAATACTTATGACAAAGCTTATTACTAAGCTGCTAAGGACAACATAACTCTGGTATTGTTTGCATCAATCCTACCTGTACCAGCTTGTTTGTATCTATGTCTTAAGTTACTGTTATACTTATGTGTTGTACTGTTATACTGTGTATTTTCGTTTGTCTTACTGTGACAAGGTACCTTTGTAAATGAGCCTATGGCTCAAAGGTTTTCCAAACTGCTGTTTAAATAAAATAAAAATAAAATAAAATGTCCATAGTCTGGTACCTTAAACAAATGGAGGAACCCAATCATATCCTCTTTGCAGAGAAGCAATGAGGGTATGGTACTGGGTGATTCAGCACAACCTTTACTTGACAGCTGTCCACGTTCCGGGCATAAGCAACGTCCTGGCGGACAGTCTCAGTCAATCAGTGGCCAGGGCCCACGAGTGGGAACTAAAGTCAGAGGTGGTCGAAGAACTCTTTTTTCAATGGAGTCGGCCAGAGATAGATCTGTTCACCTCCCCATGCAACGCAAAACTACCTGTCTTTTGCTCGTTCATTCCCGGGTGCGGTGCTTTTTGGCGAGACGCGCTGCCTCTTTCATGGACAGGGAGGTTTCTTTTCATCTTTTCTCCCTTTCCTCTCATTCAGAAGGTCTTGGTAAAACTACAGCAGGAGGGGCTCACGCCATTCTTATTGCTCCACTTTGGCCGTGCCAAATTTGGTATCCTCTGCTACAACAATTGGCACTGGAACCTCCGGTTCTCTTGCCCATTTCCCACGACCTTCTGACTCAGGAGCAGGGCACCTTGGTGCATCCGAGCCTTCAGTCTCTCCATCTTCATGTGTGGCACCTGTGGACATAGCGATTTCTCATTATAGGATATCTTCGCAGGTTGTGCAGATTCTAGTGGAGGCTAGAAAACCCTCCACTAGATCCACTTATGCCATGAAGTGGAAAAGATTCACGATTTGGGCCCAAGCATGATGCTGGGACCCATTTTCATGCTCGGCTTCCCAGGTTCTAGAGTACCTCGCACATCTGTCTGAGGCAGGCCTTAGCTACTCCTCCATTAAGGTCCACCTGTCTGCGGTGTCAGCCTACCTCCTCCTGGTGGAGGGCAAAACCTTGGCTCAGCTGGAGGTTGCCAAAACCTTCCTGAAAGGCATCCTTAATTTGAAACCTCTGATCTGGAATCCTTGTCCTCCCTGGGACCTGAATTTCATGCTCGAGAAGCTGACCTTACCCCCGTTTGAACCAGCTTCTTCCTGTGACTTACGCTTCCTCTCCTGGAAGACTTTATTTTTAGTTGCAGTTACTTCAGCCAGAAGGGTCTCTGAATTACAGGCCTTCGCCTGTACAGAACCCTATTTGATTTTTCATAAGGACAGAGTTGTCCTTCGGACCAACCCTTCTTTCTTACCTAAAGTGGTTTCGGAAACCACTTTGAACCAGAGTGTGGAAGTACCAGTATACTATATACAGTATTCCAACAGGGGAAAATACCTTTTGTACACCCTTGATGTGCACCGGATCCTGAGGTACTACATGAACCGGACTAAGGAAGTTCGTAAATCCAATCAACTGTTCTTAGATTTTGCTCCACATTGCCAAGACAAGGCTATATCCAAGCAAACCATCTCTCGATGGCTAGCTAACTGCATCCATATTTCGTGTATGCGAAAATTAGTCCTTTCCGGGGGCAGTTAAAGGCCACTCCACCCGCAGTGTGGCGACCTCTACTGCCTTTTTCAGGAATGTGTCCACGGCAGAGATCTGTGCAGCGGCCACGTGGTTGTCTGTTCACACCTTCTCTAAACATTACAGTCTAGACATTGCCTCTAGGCGCAGAACTGGCTTTGGTCTTGCAGTCTTGCAAGGCCTCCTGTCATGATTTCTTATGGCGACTTCTCCTCCCGGATGCACCTATGTTTTGTTTTTTCTCAGGGACTGCTTGGTATTCAGTCCTATATGTGAAGACCTACTGCAGGAACCCTCTCGAAGTAAGATATAGCAGTTACGTAAGAACTGACCGTAACAGTAGATCTTTGAGAGAGGTTCCTGCAGTAGGTCTAGTTTCCCGCCCTCCTTCCCCCAGTTTCTGGATGTTTTACCCTTATTTTCCATCCTATCTAGCCCTTCAGGACTAGAGTGGAAGCAGGGTCTGAGGAGTTTTTACTCCAGTCTTATTCTAACTTTTCTATAGGTCTCCATTGGAAAAGAACTGGAGAGCGGGCACGGGACCACCCCTTTTATAGTCAGGCTGATGTCACGTTGCCTGATGTCGGGGAGCGGTCCCCGCTGATGATTGCTATCAACAAGTTTGACATTCGAATCTGACGCCAGGGGGCCCAGTCCTATATGTGAAGACCTACTGCAGAAACCTCTCTCGAAGAGCTACTGTTACATAAGTTCTTACGTAACTGCTATTTATTCCAGAATATCTTCACTGTTGATTACTACTTATGGGTCTGGGCCAGAGGGAGCAAAGCTTTTCCCAGGGGGCTTGGCATTGCACCTGTGCACCCCTCACATGTTGCCAGGCACCAGCCAATAACCATTGCTGGCTCCCTCACTAACCTTAGATCTTCTAGGGAATCTCTTGCAGCAGGTCATACACTTGGGTGTCTGCCAGAGGGCACTCTTGTCACGGTAGCTTTCACTAGCAGTACTGACTTGGCGCTGCCCACAATGATGTCAGTCCATGCATATGTATAAATACGTGGGTGGCCTCAGTTCTTTTCCCGCCATCTCCCAGCTCGCTTCATGTGCCATTTTCGCTTCCAGTATGTCGCTGCTATCATCGTTGAGGAAAATTCACTGTTTGTTGATTTCCCTTATGTCCAGTTTGGATTCCCTTTTCTGCAAGTGCCGTTGTGGAAGAAAGATCTACTGCTACAACAACCACTCTTTGCTTTCGCTGTCTGGGAGCTGCCCACAACATCCGCTCCTGCGCTTATTGCCAGGAATTCACTCATACTACCCATCGTCGACAACTCCAGGAATTAGAATCCTACCTCATGGAGCAGAAGGTGGCGCTCCTGGAAAGGGAAATGTAGCCCCGCTCCTCATCTCAGTCCCCATCGATGAGCTCCCAGACGCCTCAACCAAAGCACCATTCTTCATCGAAGTACAAGCACTGAGACAAGGATAAGGTCTTGAGTGGAAAAGGGAAGGACCCTCAGCCATTAATGGCTTCCACCTCCGGCTGCCCGTCAATGGCTCTGGCCTCTCCCATGCCGATGGAAAAAACCCAGATGGTCCTCACGGCCTTGGCCCAGAGCATTCAGGCCTCCCACACCGACCAAGCTGCGCCTCCCTCAACTAGCTCCTTGCCAGTGCTCTCATCGACTACCCTTACCAAAGCCTTGTCAGTCCTGGATATAGGCCCCTCCATTGACGACTTCTCAACCTTCTTCGATGACCTGTCCCTTCAGCATAGGACTTGGTCCTTCGTCAGTGACATCCACATTTCAGTATTCATCGATGTCTCCTTTTTCTGCCCCTGCTACATGACCCTCTAGCATGGGTCAAGGGTTACCACCCCTGCCACCACCATCGCAGTCTGTCTCTTACCTGGCTCAGCGGTTTAGGCATTGGACATGGCCTCCCAGGCTTCAGGCTCTGCACTCTATCCACAGCCCAAGTCCTTCATGATGTTCCCCTTGGCCTCGTCGATGACCCCTGCTGTCGATGTCACTTCAGTGATCAAAATTATGTTGGAGGTTATGCTAGCCATGCAACCATCTCCACCACCCTCCTCTCCCACGCCCTCTCCTAGAAAGCGGGTTCATCATGTGTCTACCTCACCTTCCTCCTTTCCACCCCTGAAATAGGAGGATCTGGCATACTTTGAGGAGGAAGAAGAGGAGGATCCGGCTGATGATGATGGGGTGCGCACCCCTTCCAGTGCCTCTAACCTGTCTTCTGCAGGAGAGGATCCCAAGCTCTATACTCCATGTTGTCCTCTGGATGACCCCAGTTTCCAGGAAATTATGACCCAGTTAGCAGGTCATGGGATTCGCCACCACCAACCAAGACTGGCAACGCTGCAACTTGGCTGATTATTTGGATTTACCAGAGGACCCCGCAATTGTGATTCATTCCCCTAATCCAGGCCTATCATGATGCAATTTCTGCAGCTTGGTACTACCCTTCCATGGTCCCTTCCATTTCTAAGGGGCAGATCACCTTTACCAGGCCCCCGCAGACCACCCCTTTTTTACCACGGCTCAACAGGTGGATTCTGTGGTCATAAATGCTGCCCATGATAGGACCAAGCATCCTAAACTCTTGAGCTCTCTGCCTTCTGACAGGGAGTCCAAGAAATTGGACTTGATGGGGGAAAAGGGTCTATGCCTCATCCACCCTAGTCATGCGTGTCCTGAACTATATATGAAGCATATGCTCAAGTAACAGAAAACCCTTTGGACTGCCACTTCAGAAGTAGCGGCAAAGCTTCCCCAGTCCACAGACACTGACCAATTGCTGGCTACCTGGGTACTAGTATCTCTTTGCACCTTCTCCATGCTGGCTAGGATGCCATGGACGCCTCTGCCCGTACCTCGATGACGGGTATTACGGGGTTTCCGACTTTACCCTGGATGTGTAACAATCCATCTTAAATGCTCCCTTTAGTGTGCACAAACCTTTTGGTACAGAGACCAAAGGCATCCTTAATGACTTACAGGCCTCGGGCTGCACTCTTCGTACAGTACACATGATGTACCACACTCAACAGCCTGTCTCGCAACAGTGGCCCTTTCAGTCCTTTCATTTTTCAGAGTGCCGCTCACCAGAAAGGGCTCATCCCACTAGAAAATGCCCAACTCCACCCCTTGGTGGTGCCTTGGCCTCTGCCCCCAGAGGTATTTATTTATTTGAGTTTTGGTAACCGTGTAAGTCCACTGAGACAATTACAGTCCCTTTTTCAGGGTCGGACGGGACTTCGCCTGCTGCAGCCACTGCTGCCCCAGCTTCCTTTTGACTTGTCAATCAGCCTCCCATGCCCTCCACTGCTGGCCTCGGAGGCAGTGGGCGGCCGCTTCTCTCCACATTTCGAGGCCTGGAAACGGATCGCATCAGACAAACAGGTACTGCAGATTATTCATACAGGCCATACTCTGGAGCTCACAGCCACTCCCCCACAGCTGGCTTGGCTCCTGTCATACCCACAAGAACACATCCCGGTTCTGCTGGAGGAGATCCATTCTTTAATTCAGGAGCAGGCGGTTCAGCCTGTTCCTCCACATGACCTAGGCAAGGGCTTTTACTCCCATTTTTTTGTGGCACCTAAGCGCACGGGCAATCTCTGCCCTGTCTTGGATCTGAGAGACCTCAACTGGTTCATCCAGTACAAAAGATTTTGAATGATCACTTTGCAAACAGTCCTGCCTCTTCTAAACCACAGGGACTGGCTGTGCACCCTAACAATGAATACTTTCACCTCCAGATACATGCAGCCCATCAACAGTACCTTCGGTTCCAACTTCTGGGCTACCATTACCAATTCTGTGCCCTGCCCTTTGGGCTGTCCTCCATCCCAAGGGTCTTCACAAAGTGCCTGGCAGTCGTAGCTGTAGCCCTTAGTCGCCAAGGACACTAAGTGTTCCTATACTTGGACAATTGGCTCAGAAAAAGCATCCTATTGGGACAGATTGCTCCACTCCCCGGCCTGCACCCTGGTGCTCTTCAAGGACCTTGGCATCACAGTAAATGTCACCAAGTCCCACATGGATCCATCTCAATGTCTCCCAATACATCTGAGCAATCTTAGATACAGCGTAAGGCAGGGCCTTTCGGCCAAAGGACAGGAGTCAGAAGCTCATCTCCATCGCACAGCAGTGCCTTGCAGCTCAGCAGATTACTGCCAGCCAATTCATGTGCCTTCTCGGTCATATGGCGGCAGCCATTTCCACTGTGCCATACGCCCACCTATGCACCTGGTCCAGTGGGCCCCATCACTGCCAATGGCACCAAAAGACAGGGGACTTAAGACTCCATTTGAGTCACCCCTGTCCTCAGGCAGGCCCTCTCCTGGTGGCTGGATCTGACACACCTCCAAATTGGCATGCCCTTTCAGTCGACCCCCTGCCTAAACCCTTATGATAGATGCAGCACCTTAGTTGGGGCACCTACCTCAGTTCTCATCAAATGCAGTGCCATCTGGGTACAGATGCCATATCCCGCCACATCAACCTTCTGTAGATATGGGCTGTCCATCTGGATCTTCAGGCCTTCCAGTGATTCCTTGCCCCTGGACCCCTCCTGATCCAATCAGACAATACTTGCGTGATATTCTACATCAACAAGCGAGGGGGCATGAAGTCACAAAATCTGTGCCAGGAAGCCATGAAAGTTTGGCATCAGACTCTGAGACTCCCCCTTCATCTAGTGGCAGTCCATGTTCCCGGAGCCCAAAACATTGTTGGGGACCACCTGAGTCATCATGCTACGGCCACAAGTGGACATTGGCGATGGCAGTCCTCCTCAACATATTCCAGCTGTGGGGCACTCTGGATAGTGATCTATTCGCCTCTCTGGACAATCACAGACTACCTCAATACTGCTCAATCATTCCCAACTCACTCGTCAACTCAGTGGATGCCCTGTCCCTCTCCTGGCACAAGCACTTCTCATATGCCTTCCCACCTGTCCCCCTCATCCAGTGAGTACTACTCAACCTCCAGCTGGAGCAGGCCTCCATGATTCTTATCACCCTATTTTGGCCGTGATAGATATGTCCCCCCAGCAATTGTCAGTCACAGATCCCCTTCCTATTCCTTTCCTTTCCGACCCAATCTGCTCACGCAGAACCACGGAACACTTCTTCGCGCCATTATCAGGTCCCTTTATTTACATGCTTGGCTCCTGAGGACAACTTTATAGCCTGGCACAACATCTCTGTCTCTGTGGCCACGATTCTGCTGGCTTCCAGAAAAGCGTCTGCCAGAAAGATTTGCTGCCAAATGGAAACATTTTGCTATCTGGACTGCCAACCAGGGCTTGGACCCTTACTCCTGTCCCGTTGACACTCATTTTGGACTACCTTTCTGTCCTCTCCAGTCAGAGTTTAAGCTAGTCTTCCATTAAAGTCCATTTAGTCGCTATCTCGGCCTTCCATGCACTCATCGGAGACCAGCAGGTTGCCCTTATGTATCTGGCGAGGATGTTTCTCCAGAGTATTCTGTATCTCCAGCCCCCAGTTCAGAATCCGGTTCTGCCTTGGGACCTCAGTGTTATGCTGGAAAAACTGACCCTTTCACCATTTGAACCATCTGCTACCTGTGAAATGCGCTTCCTGGCCTGGAAGGCCCTGTTCCCAGTAGCTATCACATCGGCCAGGCGCATGTTGGAACTTCAGGCCCTCATGTGCCATAAGCCTTACCTTGTCTTTTATAAAGTCAGAGTCTCGCTCAACACCTGTCCCAAGTTCCTTCCTAAAGTGGTTTCAGAATTTACTCTCAACCAATCCATTAACTTGCCTGTCCTCTACCCAGCTCATGCTAACCCAGATGAATCCCTTCTCCACACTCTGGATGTACATTGCATCCTGCGTTATTACCTCTCTTGCACTAAATCCTCTCGCAAATCACAGCAACTGTTCATTGCTTTTACTCCTGGAAGGGAGACACCCTGTCACAAAGTAGACCTTATCCAACTGTTCGGCCCACTGTTTCACCTACTGCTACACTAAATACAGCAGACCTCGCCCCGGTGCTGTGCACGCACACTCCATCTGGGCTATGTCTAGCTCTGCTGCCTGCTTCAGGGGTGTCTCCATCACCGATATCTGTGACGCTGCCACTTGGTCTACCATCCATACATTTACTAGACACTATAGTCTTGACATGACTTCCCTTTTCTGCGTCTCCTTTGGCTGCGCCGTCCTCCAGGGCCTCTTTTTCAGCTTGACTGCTTGGGAACCATGCCAAGTGTATGACCTGCTGCAAGAGATTCCCCCTAAGAAGATAGTACAGTTTTGTACTTACCATAATGGTAGATCTTCTAGAGGATCTCTTGCAGCAATTCATGTTCCTTCCCTCCTTCTCTGAGACAGCCGTCTTCTGCGTGTACACTCATCATCCTACTGAGCGATACCTCAGGCCTCCGCGGTTCCCCTCACTGTCCTGCTCTCCGAGCTGGTCGCGGGCCAGGAACTGAGGCCACTGGGGGCCACCCACGTATTTATACATATGCGTGGACTGATGTCGTCATGGGTGGCCCCCAGTCAGCCCCCAGGCAGCACTGCTGGTGAAAGCTACCATGACGAGCGCCCTCTGCCGGACACCCCTGTGTATGACCTGCTGCAAGAGATCCTCTCAAAGATCTGTCATTCAAACAACATGAAGTCTTGCTATATTATAACAAGTTGCAGTTTGTCCCACCACTAGAACTGCTCCGGAGGTGAAATAGTTAAATCCATTCCATGAATGGAACTTTGAGCACGAGCTCTAAGATAGAAGCTCTGTCTGTGTAGTTTCAAACCTGAACTGTCAGATTCTTTACTCCGCCTCACTGAATAGTCGCTCCGGAGATTTCTCCTACTGCTCGGTTCATTTCTCGGTTTAAACAGTGTTTTCTCGGTTCGATTCAACCGAGAATAGTTTTATTTTAACCGCAAAACCGTTCGGTTCAAGCTCTGTCTGTGGTATCATAAGTAATTTAAAATTGTATTTTCTGTGTGGAACTTGTAAGTTTATCGGTTCGGTTTTGAACCGATCAGCTGGGTTAAAAGCTTAAAAATTTTAAAGCTTGTCATTTTAGAGTGTGGTTCCCAGTTCTTATCGGTTCTAAAAAAAACGGATTTATTTACGTTTTTTTCCAATACCCGTGACACGGTTAGGAACCGATAAGGGTGTCTTGCCTGGCACTGCCGTTCAAAGAGCAAGTTTTTCTGGTTAGGCTGGCATTATGTCTGAGAAACCCAAAAGAAAAACCGGGCCCACTGGGTTTCAACACTGTGATGTCTGTGGGGAAGTCTTTGCCAAGGCTGACCCACACACCACATGTGTTTATTGTCTGGGGTTTGACCACCTCCAGTCAGACTGCCAGATTTGTAAGAATTTCCCTGCAGCCACCCTGGAAAAGAGATTGGGCAGGCTCAGGGAACGAGAGGCCAAAAAGTCCGCTGACCGGTGGCCAGTCCAGTTTGGTGCCAACCAAATCGGAGGGAGTGCCCTCTGACCAGGGCGAGACTTCCTTGGGCAAAAGAAAAGCTGGTTCGGAGGAACCAGTTCCAGTAAAGAGAACAAGGAAGTCAGCAGGTTTGGAGTCCAAAATCCCTTCTCCAACTGCTGCAGAGATAGCAAGAGCTATTCAAATTGTCCAGTCACTGTCTCTGGTCCCGTCCGAACCACCACTATCTGGTAAAGGTCGGTTCGTCCGGTTCCATCGGTTCAAGAATATGAGGTTGAGGAGTTTTATGAACCAGAGGAGGGGGAGGATGATTATGAACAGTATGAATGTGGCTGGGAGGGTCTGGGTGTGCCCATTGAACCGGACATTTCCCCAGACAGACCTTTAGAATCTCCCCCTATGCTTTCTGAGTCCCCCTCTCATTTTATGTTTTACAAGAAAGTTGCTGAAACCCTCCAGCTTCCTTTGGAAGAAGCTGTGGATGAGCAAGAGGAGCCTGATTTTGTAGAAATGATGGATATTCCAGAGTCTAGGAGATTGTCTATTCCTTTGCATAAGTCTTTTAGGAAACAAACAATAAAAATCTTAAAAACTCCTAATTCTGTGCCTCCTGTAGATAAAAAGATGGGCAGAAGGTACACATTGTCAGGTCCTGATACAGAATTCCTTTCTCAGCAATGCAGTCATGTTGGGTAGTTCAGGCTGCAGCCTGTGATAAAGCTAATATTCCCTGGCTTCACATCCTCCTGACAAGGATTCCAGGAAGATTGATGCCCTGGCAAAAAAACAGTACATGGCAGCGTCCTTGGGACTCAGGCAAGCAAATTATATGGCTTATGTAGCAAGGTATCAGAAATCTAGATGGATACTGTTATGGAATTAGCCAAACAAGCCCAAGGCCAGCTTGCTAGCGAGCTGGAACAGGTGGCTGCTGATGGCATTGAGGCTTCTAAGGTGCAGTTTCATGCTGCTGTGGATGTTAATGATGTCTCCTCTAGAGTCATGGCCACATCTGTAGCTTTTCATAGGTTGGCCTGGCTCAGGTGTACTAGCCTCTCACAGGATACCCAGACTAAGGCTATGGATTTTCCTGTGGTGGGAAATTCTCTATTTGGGGAGCAGACAGAGAATTATATGAAAAAGATGGATGAATATAGGACTACTTACAAAAGTGCCCAAGCTAAGGAGCAGCAAGCCACTCCCCAGAGGCACACCCCCAGGGGTAGGGGTAGGCCTTTCCACAGGCCTTTCTACCAAACTCAGGCCTCCTCTGCTTATGCTCAGAGGGGGTTCTTCAGAGGCAGAGGCAGATGGGGTGTGGGCAGGCCTGCTCCCACCCCTCAGCCTAAAGCTCCTGCCAAGCAGGCACCCTGATGGGGTGCCCAGGGCCGATTCTCCTTTACCAGTAGGGGGCAGGTTGGCTTACTTCAGTCAGAACTGGGTGTCTTTAACCTCAGACAAGTGGGTTCTGGAAGTAGTAAGCCAGGGTCTGGTTCTCAGCTTCAAAAAGTTCCCCAAGATGAGAGCCAGGCCTTTTTCCTGCAAGTTCTTTAGAGACCCTTGCTCTAGAAGCAGAGGTCTCAACCCTGTTGGCTCTCAGAGCAGTAGAAAGGGTTCCTCCCCTACACCAGGGCAGGGGTCTGTATTCCAGATACTTCCTTACCCCAAAAAAGACAGGAGAATGGCGGCCCATCTTAGACCTCAGATATCTGAACAAGCATCTTTTGAAACCAAAGTTCAGAATGGTAACTCTGGCAATGATTTTACCTTCTCTAAGGCCAGGGGACTGGCTAGCTTCCCTGGACCTCAAGGATGCCTATTTTCACGTCCTAATCAGAAGCTCCCACCAAAAGTACCTCAGATTCGAACTGCCCTCAGGTCATTACCAGTTCAGAGCAATGCCCTTTGGCTTGACCTCTGCCCCAAGGGTATTCACAAAATGTCTGGCAGTAGCAGTGGCTCACTTAAGGAGGCAAAGGATTGCTGTTTTCCCTATCTAGATGACTGGCTCATTGTAGGCCAGTCCCAGCACAGGTATCTCACCTGCAAGTCACCCAGCAGCTTCTCACCTCCTGGGCTTCCTGCTAAATCTACTAAAGTTGGTTCTGGAACCAGTCCAGGTACTCACCTTTATAGGTGCAGAATTGGAAACAAACCGGGCCAGAGCTTTTCTTCCCTTAGAAAGGGTAAGGAACTTGGTGGCTCTGGCCTCCTCCTTCACTCTGTGGGTCTCTCAACCAGCAAGACACTTTTTGCAGCTCCTGGGTCACATGGCTGCATCCACAGCTGTAGTGCAGGGAGCAAGATTTCAGATGAGAGACATTCAGTTTCACTTGAGAACCTATTGGTCTCAGAGAAGAGACCCCCTTTCCAAGTTGGTCCCAGTGACTCGAACCTTGATCCAGGCCCTCCAGTGGTGGCAGGATCAGAGCAATTTAAGATTGGGGGTCCCTTCATCTCCCTGCTCACACGTTGACTCCTCACTACAGATGCTTCCCTCCTGGGTGGGGAGCCACATGGGCGACTCTCCACTCAGGGAGTGTGGTCTCCAGGAATCTCTGTTCCACATCAATTTGCTGGAACTCAGAGCTGTCTTTAGCACTTCAAGTGTTTTCTGCATCTGTTCAGAACAAAGTGGTACAAGTCAGAACAGACAACACCACAACAATGTGGTACATCAACAAGCAGGGGGGTACTCAGTCTTCGGCCTTGTGCACCGAGGCAATGAAGTTGTGGTCTCTGGCCTATTCCCTGAACACTTCCCTCATAGCAGTTCACCTTCCAGGAAAGGAAAATGTTCTAGCAGATGCTCTCAGCAGGATTTCTCAGGGTCATCACGAATGGTCCCTGGATCCTCAAGTACTGGGGATAGTCTTTGCCAGATGGGGCACCCCTCAGATAGATCTTTTTGCAGCCCCAGACAATCACCAACTTCCACTGTTCTGCTGCAGGTCTGCAGTGTTGGGCCAGTCCCCTGGACGCCCTCCTTCTGGATTGGGAAGGGAAGTTTCTTTATGCTTTTCCCCCCTTCCCTCTCCTATTCAAAGTGTTAGTCAAAATCAGATCCCAGCCTTGCAGGGTGATTCTGATTGCCCCGGATTGGGCCAGGCAGCCCTGGTACCCACTCCTTCTGTCCCTGACAGTCAATCTTCCCCTGTGTCTCCCCAGGAATCACAACCTATTATCCTGTGCTCAGGGGAGAGTTTGGTATCCGAACCTCAAATCCCTCAACCTCAAGGCCTGGCTCTTGAAGAGTTAGAATTTGCTGACTTACACCTCTCTCAGGGTGTTCTTGAAATTCTAAAGGCTTCTAGGAAGCCTTCCACTAGGGCTACTTATAATTCTAAATGGAAAAGGTTTTCCATTTGGTGTTCTGGGAAGCATATTTCCCCAGAATCTGCTGATTTGCCCATTGTGTTAGATTACATGGTCCATCTTAATTCCTTGGGCCTCAGACCAGCTACCCTGAGAGTTCATTTGGCAGCTGTCTCTGCTTTTGTTTCAGCAGGAAATTCATCCTCTCTTTCCGCTCACCCTGTGTTTTCCAAGTTTTTTAAGGGATTACTCCATACTAATCCACCTTTTCAGGATCCAGCCCCTGCCTGGGACCTTAATGTTTGCATTGCCCAGTTAATGCAACCCCCTTTTGAACCTCTGTTTTCTGCAGAGCTGAAGTACCTAACTTGGAAAACTGTTTTCCTAGTGGCTATCACTTCTGCTAGACGCATAAGTGAGTTGCAAGCCTTGTCAGTAGAAACTGACTTTATTTCTTTCACAGGATAAGGTAGTCCTCAGGACTAACAGGAAGTTTTTGCTAAGGTGGTTTCAGATTTCCATCTTAACCAATCTATCTCCTTCCAGTATTCTTCACTGAACACCCTCTTCTGGTGAGAGGAGATTGCACAGTTTGGATGTTAAGAGGGCCCTTAGTTACTATTTAGAACGTACCAAGGGTCACAGGTTCGAATCCCTCCAACTTTTCCTCACTTATGGTGAGGTTGGGAAAGGGAAACCTGCCACTAAGAGATCAATTGCCAGGTGGATTGTCTCTTGCATCCAATTTTGTTATCAGAAACTGGGCAGAGATCCCCTCTGGCCTGAGGGCTCATTCTACCAGAGGTACAGCCGCGTCTCTAGCTGCTGCCAGAGACATCCTATATTGGAGATATGCCAGGCTGCTACTTGGAAAACGGTACACTTTCACCAAGCATTACTCCCTGGATGTCCAGGCTAGGAGAGATGCTCGGTTTGGCACAGCTGTGCTTCAGAGCCTATTCTAAGTAGGTTCTGTCCCTCCTCCATGGAGGTATTGCTGTGTAGTCTGCAATTGTCATAATATAGCAAAACTTCATGTTGTTTGAAGAAAAAATTACTCACCTTAGTAATGTTGTTTCTTCTAATGGAGTCTTGCTATATTATGACCTCCCCCCCAGCCTGCCCCTCTCAGAACTTCTACTTGGGTATGGTGTGGGCAACCTAGTGTGGGCACTATTTTATGCCCTTTTTAGGCGTTTCACCCCTTTTTGGGGTTTGGGGTGTGGTGTTTATTATTCTCTTATAATTAATGGTCTCCGTTTTCTCCCATTGCCAAAACCGTGTGTTAAATGCCGTAACACCTGAGTAGGTGTTACGGCATTCACGCTGCTTTCCCTTGAACAACAAAGCGCTCGAGACTAAAACATAGCGCAACGCTAAATTGTCCTTGTCAGAGCGGAGCTTCCAACTGTCCCTGTTTCAAACAGTACTGGACTAGAAAACACTTACTTCTCTGCATTACTCCATCCCAAACACACTCTTGTGCTTCTAGGCTCACTGGTAAACTGAGGTAATGCAGAGAAGTAAGTGTTTTCTCGTCAGTACTTTTTTGAAACAGGGATAGTTGAAGCTCACGCTCAGTTTATTTAAAACGGAGCCCTTCAATTATATAAAATAAAATATGGGGAGAAGTCAAACTCGAATTTAACACACCCTCGTTGTTGGATGCACTTCATAAACCCCTCGGCCGCCCTCTGGGTTTATGTGCCATCCAACAACTCGGGTGTGTGTTAAATTCTCGTAACACACCTCTCCCCATACTTTATCCTATATGTGTTATTTCTCATATTGTTAAATTATATTATTAATTCTGGTCCCCTGACTTGAGTCTTTGGTGTTGGGACCAGCAATGGGTGTTATTATTTAGGTAGCCAGTTGGCTAGTGTAGGTTACAGCTTCCACACAGACCTTAGTGAGTTTTTGCTCGTAAAGATCTGACAGTTCAGGTTTGAAACTACACAGACAGAGCTTCTATCTTAGAGCTCGTGCTCAAAGTTCCAGTCATGGAATGGATTTAACTATTTCACCTCCGGAGCAGTTCTAGTGGTGGGACAAACTGCAACTTGTCATAATATAGCAAGACTCCATTAGAAGAAACAACATTACTAAGGTGAGTAATTTTTTCTTACAGTACGTATGAAACTATCCTTTCTCTTTGCCAGGAGAGAAACTGTGGAAAAAAATGAGGGCTAAGAATTTTCCTAGCCCAAAGGGATACAGGAAATGTAAAGAAACAAAATAAAACCCCGACTACCAACCTTTGAATAAGGGAGGACGGGCATATTAAGTGGCCTAAAGGGGTAGTCGAGTATGGAACCAGAGCCTCATACAACTAGCCAGACAGGAAATACAGTAGATGGTGCTCTTCAAATGCAGTAGCCCTGAAGTTCTGACAGAAAAGCAAGAGGGGATGCCCAGAATTGGGACCCCCTTGCTATTGAGACGGCACAATGTACCAAAAAAAGAATGAATCACATAGACCTCTTGAAAAAACAAACCCTGTGCTGCCTCATAGAGGACTGACTGAATAGCTAGTCAGAATATAAGGAAGGAATCTCATGTGCATGTGGAGCTGGAAGGCTGAACAGCCCAAGGGAGTCTAGATGTGTGCATCTCCCCAGGCACCTCTTAGTGTAGTGGGGCAACAGCCCAGCTGGCATAAGAAAAGGACATGCCAGCCAAAGGATAGTCAAGCATAACCAGACGAAAACAAAAATGAGAAAAAGGACCTGCTTCTTCTGCAACTCTGCATAAGAACTGGTGTACTTCATGCAATCCAGTGCACAGCACTATTCCACAGACAGTGCAACTGCCAAGTGAAGTTAGATTGGATAGTGCACAGAGTGCATTTAGCATTAGGGATATACTCTGGGCCGGGAGAAGGACAAGAAAGAAAAAGAAGGAAGCTGCCTTCTCTCATTTCTCTTTTTCTTTGTGTTTTGGGTGGTTGATGTGAGGGCCCTAAAAGGGACCCTCACCTCAGTTTTGAAGTTTTTTTTGTTTTGTTTTGTGGAGTGGGAACCCAGCATATGGAGTTCAACTGGGAGGATGCCATGGCACTAGATGGTGCCAGCCAGCACTATCAGAGTGAGATGCCCAGAGTATGGATTATGTATTCCATGTACTGTGCACTTGGCCGAATAAATTTCTCAGTCTGGCGAGTTTTTCAGTGCACTGGTATTTTTTTAGTGTCATGATATCCTGCCTGACTAGAGCTACACTTCTGCCTATGTAGCACGCTTCTCCTCCCCGCCTCCCCACTGAGCTGCCCAGAGGCCCTGGCTCTGTCAGAGCGTGGAATAAGCAGGTGGTGTAATCAATGGTGAAGATATTTTGGAAAATCAGATCTTACCTGTATCGTCTTCACCATTCCTCACTGGTGGGTCTAAGATGGAGGCGCTAGGACCTAGCAGGAAGCTAATAGCTGAAAGCTTTTTTTCAGCTTGCTCTGGAGGAGGGTCAGACATCAGAAACAGTACTGCCTTCAAGGCCGACATAATACATGGTGCTCCTGGTTTGGCCCGTAATGGACGCCGGACCTTCCACCATCTCAGCTCTGTTTTTCCCGCTTTCGAGGCAGTATCGACTCCGTGGGAGCAGCAAGAGTGAAACTTCCAGACATGTTTTTCAGATCCAGTCACTCGACCCTATTTACCCGTCGCAGTTTTTGGCACTGTCTCTTTTTTACATTTTCTTCTAAAAAGTGCAGCGTCGAGTCTTTTTTTTTTATATTATTTTGTGCAGATGATCATGTCCGGTTCAGAGTAAAAATTTTAATCTAAGGCAGGGACCATCCCAATGTGTCGGTGCCCCTGCGGTAGTCTCATGACTGTAACGGTCCCACATGACCAGTGTTTTACTTGCCTGGGGCCATGTCGGATATGGATTCGTGCAACACCTGCCTTACGCATGGAGACCTTGGTCTGCTGAGACCGGAAGCCTGAGTGAAGGATTGGGTGGACAGTCTGCTTTCTCCGGGGGGCTGGTTGAGCACCTCTCGCGGCCTTGTTCCCCTTCAGGGAACTGGGCTGCCCCGGTGTCAGATCCTCAGCTATATGTGGGACCTGCACTGGCGGTTTTCTAGGCAGCTTCAGCAGGCATGGCCTTGGCTTCTTGCACCGACCCCAGTGCCAGTGAGAGAGGCAGTGTCACCCATTGCCGCTGAGTCCCCTCCCCCAACACCGTCCCCGGTACCGGGATGGGTAGAGTGTTCAGGGTTGTCTCTCTTGGGATCTCTGTGGTCTCCTCCTCCTGAATCTGAGGATGACCGGGATGATCCAAACTGGCAGCCCAGTTCTCCAGAGTTCTGGACGCTCTCTGTACCCAGTAGGTGGTCTTCTTTCTTTGCCCTCTTCTCAGGCTGACACTGTCCATGGTGCCGCCTCTCCCTCTGATAGTGCCATCTTCGGTGTTGTGGAGGCCTCCAGTGCCATTTCTTTTGACATTCCAAAGGACTGCACCACTTTTGGTGCCATCTCTTGTGAAGGTGCTGTGATCAGTGCAAACTCACCTCTGGGATGGCGCCATGGTCGGTGCCGCGGTCAAGACCGCCTCGAGTGACACCACCTCCGGCACAGTTTCTGTTGTCAGTGCCACCTCCAGTGCTGCTTCGTTGGTTGGTGCCAATGCAGGATCCGAGGAGGAATTGGAAGCCAACCCATGTGCTTGTTTCTCACTCTCTTCCTTACTGAGAGAAGTGGCCAAGGTTGGGCCTCTTTCAAGGGGCAGGTCTTGGTCCTCTGGCTCAGGTCTGAGAGTGCCCTGTCTTGCATCCTGATCTTTCCCAGTGGCCTCAGCCACCCCAGGACGTAGTTGGCGTAATGATGCAGGCTCTCCAATTCCTGCCAGGGGCCGGAACCCTGTTGTTGGTGGAGATGGGGTAGCCCTTCTGGGCTTGTACGGCTCAAGTCTCCTCACCAGGGGTCTCTTCCTCCTCCCAGGGCACCACCCTATTCGCTCAGAGCAGGTTGAGCAACAGTCAGCTGGGCAGCACAATCCCCTCCCTCGGGAGGCATCCTCTGCTTGCTCCCACAGCCCTGGCAGAGGGGCTTCAGTATATCAGGACCATTCTGCTCCTCCTCCTCCCACTTCTCTGCCTCCTCCTCCCCTCCTCCCAGGATTCTGTGTTCCCCTGAGCCCCTCATGTGGGAACAGTATAGGGCAACAGTGAGTCCATTTCCCCATCTACCTTAGGGCCATGGATGAGATGTTTTTTCCACCTCCTTCCCCTTGCACCACCGCACCCTGTAGAGTCCATCCACATCATTAACTTCCTCCTCCTCAGAAGAGGACACTTCCATTCACATCTCCAATGCTGATTTCACTGATTATCGGCGGTTCCTCCGGATGATGTCAGAGGAACTCCATCTTCCGCTAGCAGTAAAACACAATCCTGTACACGCAATGCTGTCCTTCTTTGGGGAGTACAGTCAGGAATCCATCATGATCTCTCCATGGCCCTGTCCTTTCATGGAGGAGTCGCACAGTGTTTGGCAGTTTCTCACCTCCTCTGTTCCATCCCCTCGGGATTGTTAGTGCAGGTATTGTGCTCCCCACAAGTCTCCAGGGACTGTGCCCCATCCTACATTGGGACTGGAGTGGCTGGATACCCCACTGGGGCATCTTCGCCCTTCAAGGGACCGCCCCCAGAGGCTGACTCCACGGAGTTTGATCACTGGGGTAGAAGGGTTTTTTCCTTCCGTGCGTCTCTTACTGTCTATCTTGGCTCACCAGGCACACCAAGTAGCCTATGCAAGGCCTGTGGGTTTCACTGGGTCAGATCCTGTCGGCCATGTATGATAGCGAGGCAACCAGATGAGCCATCACCATTTCTACCTGTGGCTTGGAACTGCCAAGACACCAAGCGAGGGCATCTTATGATGCCAATGCCATTGCCTTCAGGCTAGTAGGAACAGCAGTCTGCATTCAGCGGACAGCATGGCTACGTTTATCCAGCTTGTCACCCTTGGCCCTGTGTAGGGTGATTGCCTTGCTCTTCCTGGGAGTGTGTTTTTTTTCCCTGATAGACAACAGCTGTTGGGGCATCCTTCTCCTGCACTCAGGAACGTCCACCTGACCCTAACCAGTAGCAGGCTTGACCTGGCCTGTGAGGGCCCCCTCATCTTGTGAGTCCCCCCCCCCAGAAGGCTGAGGGAAGGTTCAGACCTCAGGGAGGTGACAGCGCCACCGTTGTGGTGCTTGGTATTCCACCACCAGTGATGAATGGTGAAGATCGATACAGGCAAGATGTGAAAATTATGTACCGACTGCAATTCTTGATCTTCCTGTATATCTTCCCTATTCATCACTGCTTCCCACCCACCATCCCCTCTTGGGCCCCAGTCTCCTGGGCAGTGCCTCCTCCCTGCTTGCTTTCTCCCTAATTGAGGCTAATTATGGTTCTAATCCTGCTGGCACCTCTGGGTCCCCTGACCCTTCCTGTGAAGCACCAGGGGCCACCTCTAGGGAGAGGGCAAACAGGGGCTCTTGCCCTCTTTTCCTAGGGGCTGCTCTGGGCCCCGTATGGTCTTATCTGGGACCTCTTTGGGACAGCAACCCAAACCAGGAATTTTTTCTTTATTTTCTCTTGGGGGCCCCCCTTTCTCCTTGCCTGAGGTCTCCAACAATTGCCTTCTCCCATGGGTCCATAGACACAAAAAGACAAGCACTCGGACTGATAGATAAACACACCAAACCATTAATTGCAGATTGACAGGTATCCGCAGCACTGCACCTATTCTAGCTGGAATGTTTTGACCTTTTGCATAAATTTGTGACCTTCCAGTGATGCTTTTCTAATATATCACTACTGTTTTAAGAAGTTACAATACTCTTCTTATGGGATATTCAGGGTTGCATATCTTGACCTTTTGCATAATTTTATGACCTGCCGTTATTAGGTTGCCTTAGAAACTTTTGTTTTAAAAGTAATATATTTTATTTATTAGATGTTATTCACTGTATTATGGTTTATGGTGTATGGTTTATATGGGGAATTTCTTTATTGTGCTTGGTGTACACATGAAATGAAAAATGTTTTCTATGACTTTAAATGCCCTGAATAAATGGGCAATACCGAGCACTATAACCCTGCCTCCTGACAAAGTGTCCCGGAGACGACATGAAGCGTCGAGGTGCAGTGCTGCGGGTACCTGTCTTTATCTGCAATTAATGGTTTGGTGTGTTCATTTATCAGTCCAAGTGCTTGTCTTTTTGTGTCTATATTCAAATTTATCAAGTTACAGCACCCTCTCATTCCATTTAGTGCACTCGCTTGTGTTTATTTCTCCCATGGGTCCCCTGTCTGGTCATCAGGGCTCTGAGGACCCTCTTTTTGTTCCTTCTTCTCCTGTTTCTTGGAGCCCTACATGTCTCCTTTTTATACTTGTGGGTGACCTACTCCTAGGTTGCCTGTGGGGTGGGGGTTCCCTCCCCGGATCGTCTTCCTCCCCTTTTGGAGAGGTAAGTCCTCTAACCTCTTCCACTTGTTGGTGGAATTGGGTCAGGTAGTCCACCCTTGACATGGAAGTCGAAGGTCTAGCCTAGCCGGGAGATCTCCTTTCCATTTCTGTCCAGTGGAACTCTGCCCTGGAGTGGGCCCCTTTTTCTTCACTTATATGTGGTGGGAGAAAGAGGAAGAGTGAGAGGGAAAGTTGTACAGACTTCTTTTCCCTGTGGACAGGGAGATCTTCCCCTTGTCAACCTTCACCATTCATTACTGTTGGGTGTAAGCTGGAGGTGTGCACCTGCCACGGGAGCTTTTTTTGGGGGGAGGGGAGGAGACGGTGCCACCCACGTGGCTGACGCACTAGTGCAGAGCACGCGGGTTGGCCGTTGGGCGTCACTGACTCCTTCTCCATCCCAGTTCTCTTTCTCCCACTGTCAAGGTCACACCTGTTGTGTGAGTCATAGCTTTGAAAACTACACCTTTGGGCCTTTGTCTTCAGTTGATGCCTGAGGTAAAACCTTCCTTCATCCTGGTTCTCATCCCGATGCCGTTGAATCAGGTAAGAACATTCCTCTTTTTTGTCAGCGGCACCAGGATCTTTGCTTAAATTGTGTTTTTATTTCACATCATGTCAGGTTCTGGGGTGAAATGTAAATCTGTGCCCTCAAGCGTCGATGCCCCTGTGGCCGGCACTTTCACGTTTCGGACCGACATGATGTTTGTCTACGGTGCCTGGGACCTAACCACGATATGGACCACTGCAATGCCTGCTTCTCCATGGACCGCTGTGTTCTAGAAATCTGTGCATTCAAAGTTGGTAGGGCCCTGCCGACTTTCAGAGAGCAGCATCACTCGTGGGTTGCCAAGGCCAGGACGCTTGACCCTTCCTCCGGGTCCCCTCCCAGGTCTATACAGCCCAGCAAGGAGGAGGCCTCCTCCAGTTCTAGCCTTGCCAAGGAGGAGGCCTCTTTTACGGTGCTGGAGGAACAGCGCGGTTCCCTGCGGAGCCACATTGCTGGCGCCACCCTGGCAGTCACCTCCACGGAAGTGCAGGCTCCCTCAGTGTCATGGCCGATGGCTGCAGGGCCTGGCACTGGCAGACCCCTGGCACCATTCATGATGCTGGTGATTGGTGCCGTGTCCCACAGCTGCGCCATTTGCGGTGCCACTACCAGGGGCTCCCCTGGGGTCGCTAGCCTGGAGGTCTGACTCGGAGGTGGATCAGGACTGGTGACTGGACTCTTCGGAGTTGGGGAGCCCCTTGGGATGCGGCAACAGGTGGCCCAGCAGCCCTGTCCCCAAGTCCCTGGAGCCTGCTGCCCTCAAGGATCCTACAGCTGGGGGTGGCCATGGATCCATCAGGGATGGTGACACGGGATGGGTTGTCCTCCACTGGCGAGGCTCAGGCAGCTGCCATTCCTGGTGCTGCTATGGCCCTTCAGGGGGGATAGGGAACCCCTTTTCTGCGGCCTCCCCTGGGGAGGTCTGCAGGATTGGGGGAACCCACTGCACTGGGGTCGAGGAAGAGGGCTGTCTCTGAGTCTGAGGGGTTGAGGGGCCAGGGTGAGGTGTGGCTGACCCCTTCCACTACCCTGCAGGGGGTAAGAAGGAGTCACAGTGCTGAACCCCACCTTTCCCTCAAGGTCTCGGTGATACCCTTGGTTGGCAGCGCAGAGGGTTGCCCTTCTGGACACATGCAACCCCAGGCACATCACAGGGGAGACTTCCCCTCAGGGCTGTTCCAGAGTTTGCCATCCCAAGTTCAACCTTCGCAACCCGGTATGGCCTCAGGACCCCCCACCCTGTTCGGCAGGACCAGTCTCTGGGTCTCAGAGCCCTGGCAGAGGTAGGGCACTCTCAGTTCAGTGCTCATCTCCCGTCCCCCTGCAGATATCTCCTCCTCTTCCGGGCCATGTGGGTCCCACGGGGCTCTTAACCTGGGAGACATTCAGAGCTACTGCAGCATCCTTTCCCACTTACGTTGGGGCCATGGATGAAAAGGTCTTTCGCCGGTGTCCTCTGCCGCAGGAGTCCTCTGGACACTCAAGCTCCTCTTCCTCTTTGTCTCTCTCTTCTGAGGGAGAAGAACACTCTGTCCACCTGTCCTCTGACACTGATTTCACCGAATATCAGCAGTTCCTTTCGAGGCTGGTACAGGAGCTTTGCATCTCCCATGTTTTGAGGAGCAATACCGAGTGGGAGACATGTTCATTTCTCAGCGAGTTCAGTGCTCACTATCTGGTGGTACCCTCCTGACCCATTCCTTTCCAGAAAGCATCTATCCACACCTGGCAGTCTCCAGCTGCTCCTTCTCCAGCCCTGGTAGACTGCAAGAGATGGTATTGCATCCTGCAGGAGTCTCTAGGTTCCCTACCTCACCCTCCTTTGGGTCTGACATCCCTAGACACTCCCTCTGGGCCTCAGCGGCTGGTGCACGACCAACCCCCGGATCCAGATTTTACAGAGTTTGACTGGTGGGGATGAAGAGTTTTCTCTTCAGCCCATGTGTTGATGTGCATAGGTTCTCATCAGGCACACCATGCTGCCCTTAACAGGCACCTGTGGTTGATGTTAGCTCAGGTACTAGCATCTTTGCCTGATACGAAGCAATGTAGACAGGCCATTGCCCTCTCTGCTCAAGGTCTGGAGCTTGCAAGGCACCAGGCAAGGGTGTCTTATGACATCAGTGAGGTGGCATCCAGACTAGCAGGGACAGTGATCTGCATTAGGAGGATGGCATGGCTTCGTCTGCCCAGGTTGTCACCTGTTGCCCAGCGTAGGGTGATTTCCTCCACCTTCCGGGGGACCTGCCTTTTCTCCCGCAGGGTGAGGAGAGTTCTTCAGGGGTGCCTTCCATCTGCCCAGCGACGAGGACACCTCCTCATCCTGAGCAGCCTTAGACCTTTCTCGGTCTAGTACGGCTAGGGTCTCCCCCTCCTGTGTCTCACCTGCAGGAGGCTGAGGGATTTGTTCCCTCAGGGCTGTGACAGGTCCGCTCTGGGGGGACTTGGTATTCACCCAACAGTAATGAATGGTGAAGATTGACAAGGGGAAGATATGAAAAGTATGTACCTACCGTAATTCTTGATCTTCTCTTGTATCTTCACCATTCATTACTGGCTCCCATCCTCCATCCCCTCATGGGCCTCAATTCCTGGCATCACCTCCACCCTGCTCGCCCTCCCCCTCTTGAGGCCAACTGGGAGCCAGAGTGCTCTGTTCCTTCTCCAAAAGTCACAGAGAGTTAGCATTGGAGGAGGGCGAGTAGAGTTTTTACGCCCTAAAAATCCCTGAGGGAACTCCCTCGGATTCTCTTCTCAATTCTTAGTATCTCCCGCTCATGGAGCTGAATACCCTCTAGCGCGTCCTTGGCTGTCTCTTTTTCTTACAGCCCTCTCCTTTTTCTTCCTTGACATGGATGGGACGTGGCTCTCTTCTCCTAAAGCGAGAACTATGTCAGTCCTTCTGTGGGGGGAAAACTCTTTCCAAAATATTTTTTTTCTTCCCTACTCCTAAGTAAGGACTCACTCCTCTTCTGGTTTAGACTGATTTCCCTTTAGGGGAAAGTTGGTGAGTCCTCAGCTCTAGGTTCTTTAAATTGCCAGATAAGGGCCGGGGGGGAAGTCTGCATTCAATAAGCCTCTAAAGACCTTTGTCCCTTTCAGACCTTAGGTCAGTAGCCCTTAACTGGTGGGATCATTGCTTCCTTGTCTTCAAGCCCCGTTGGGACTTTGAAACTGTCAAGCCAGTGGTCTTCCAGTTTGTGGTGACAGTTAACCTTCTCCTTCCCCCACCCTTTACCCCCTCTCTCCTTCTTTTCTGTCTTTCCTTTCTATAATTGTCTTCTCCTCTCCCTGAGATCACCCAAGGATTTGGGCCCTATGGCCACTTAGGGTAGGGTTCTTTCTCTTGTCCTCTATCCGGCTTATAACTTTTTCAGTTTATATCCTTTCCTTTCTAACCCCAGTAATACTCAGGTATTCATAACTATTAACTGATTAAAGATTTAAGATTTCCATATACCTGCGGTGCCATTGTTTTTTCCTCTCAACTTTATGTTTACAAGTTGGCACGCATTAGTGGAGCTGAGGATTTCATTTATTCATAACTATATGCAGTCTTGCTGCTGAGTAGAACTGCCCAGAGAGAATTTGGAACATATGCAAATGATGGAATCTTTTGCATGAGCACTTTTCAAATGCTGCCATATACCAACTGCCTTAGTTCTAAACCCTTCAGATTTCTGTCTCTGCCTGATAAGTCTAGATACTCAGAGATTCTCTCCTCTTCATCATCATCTTCTGGCGCGAGAAACCTTACAGAATATGATAAGTATTCTTTAACATTTCTTTTGCTGCCTTTTACTTTTTGTAATTTTAGTAAACCTGTATTTTTAGTATTTAACTTATAAGTTTCTCAGTTTATCTTGGGTCGGGACAGCCGGGGGTAAACCGAGGTTTATTTTACAGTTATCAGAGTTTTCTGACTAAAAAACTCCACTAGTTACAGTATGTTTAATTTTTATTAAATTAGTTTAAGAACCGCTAGCACCGGTTCTTTAACCAATAGTCTCGGTTCATTTTTCCTCCGTTTCCGGGACCCGATTGGTGCTTCATCAGTTCTGGAACCAACCGCAACTGCTAAACAAACTTTAAATACTTTTTAGCGGTTGCAACTTTTATTAGTTTTACATTCAAAATGTCATAAAAAATTAAAAAGAAAACTGGTGATCCCAGTTTCAAATTATGTATTCTGTGTGGTGAAATTCTGTTACGTTCCTTTTGTCTACCTATCTGGACATGAACATTAAAAGCAGAGTGAAATCTGCATTTCATGTCCTGTGAAAACTATTGAAAAATGCCTGGATAAGGCTTAAAAAAAAAAAAAAACTTTCACCATCTAAGGGTCCCTCCAGCTCTGACCAGCTGACACCCTGAATGGAAGTTTACTTAACTGGTAAAGGTGATTATAGGAGCATCTTTTTACAGCACTCCGAGTCTCAATACATGGGTAATAGTGGCTGTTCTCTCAGGCTGATGCACAAGACATTCCAGAATCGAAATCCGATCCTTCTCCTCCCCCCTACATCTGTCTCCTCCCCTGTAGCTCCCAAATTCCTCAGTATGAGATCTTCCAGAGCTTATGAAACTTCTGTGATATGATATATAAAATGACAGTAAAGATGCTCGGTAGCCTCTGTCAGGAGTGCTACCCTGTACAAAGACACACCACACTAGTTCCTGTTATGCAAAAGGCATTATTTACTTTTGTCGGAGTCAATACCTGTGTACAATGTTACCTCTGAACTGTCAGAGTAAGAGATTTTGCTTACTAGCATGTATTTTTCTAACAGCATTATTCACATTTATTATTCATATCCTTTGGGCCTTTGTGCCCTTTTGTCATTCTGTTAGGATATGTTCCTCTGCAATGGGTGGGATATGGAGTGCTGTAAAAAGGTGCTCCTATAATCACCTTTACCAGGTGAGTAAACTTCCATTATCTAGCGCACCTTTTTACAGCTTTCTGAGTCTCAACACATGGGTGATTATACAGCAGTATTAGTCTTGTCATGGGCGGGAGGAGGAACCTGATTTAAGGCTGTCTGAATCACTTTGTGACCAAACTATGAGTTACTTGTCAATCCGGTATCCAACCAGTAGAATCTGATGAAAGTGTGAGGTGATGACCAGGTAGCTGCCTGGCAGATTTCTCTCACCAATGCAGATTTGCGTTCTGCCCAGGAGGTGGCCAGTGTTCCAGTAGAGTGAGACTTGATATTGGGGGGGGTGCTACCCCCTGCCTTGTATGTTTGGGAGATGGTGTCCCTTAACCATCTGGCTATGGCAGCCTTTGAGGCTGCCAGACCTTGATTGTGTCCTTGAGGGAGGACAAATAGTCTGTCTTTCTGAACATGTCCGTTCTGGACAAGTATGTGCGGCTGGCTCCAGCTGGGTCTAGGTAGGTAAGGGTGTCCCTGTTAGAGTCCCCTTCTGTCAGGCAAATGGCTGGAACTGTGATTTCCTGACCTGTGTGGAATGCATTTGCCACTTTGGGGATGAAAGATGGGATGGGTTGTAAGACAACTCTTTCTGGGGACAAAAGTGAGGAACGGCTCTCTACATGAGAGGGTCTGCAGCTCACTGGTTCTCTTGGCTGATGATATGGCTACCAGAAATACAGTTTTCATAGTAAGGAATGTTAAGACTTAATTGAGTTGTCAGGGGTCTGTATTTGGCTTTGGGGAATGAGTGATATTGGCAGCTGCCTTTAAGGAAGGACTGAACTAGTGGGTGTCCTCCCGGCATATGTCCCTCTGTTTCACCCTGTATTGCCCCCAGTTGTGGCCGTTTGTACCCTTAAGGATGCCGCTGTCAACCCCTTATCCAGACCATCCTACAAAAATTCCAAAATATGTAAAATACTGCAATATGATGCCTTAAGGCCTCTCGCCTCACACTGAGATACAAATACTGCCCAATGTCTACTATTGGCCTGTGTGTCATACCTGGTGAATTCTAGTTTCTTGACCACTACCCTGGATTTAATGTTATGAAGGTCCCCTGTCCCTTACTCCATGATCCGGATTAAGTGATGTGGAGGATGGTTAGTGTTAGTGCCATGAGCTGCTTCAGTGGGGGCTCCAAGAGTTCACTGGCCATGGCTGACTGTGGGTTTCCCGGTAGATTGGTTACTTCTTTACGCCCTGCTGAAAGTACAAAAAATAGATATTTAGTGTTTTGGTCATTAGTGGTGTGTGTATGTGCCATCACATGGTACGTGATACTCAATACATCAAAGCTGGCCGGTCATACAGCCCGTGGTCTGTGTTACCCTGAATGACCACCTAGACCCAGCACTGCACCCTGGTGTATAGGGTGGGTGTGACAGTTCCCATAAATACAGCTGTATGTCTAGGTACATAAATTGATCAATCTATATATGGGTAGGTGTCTTTACCTATAAATACAATATGTATGCATGGGTAGGAGTCTATCTACCAGCACATATGGCAAGCCAATAGAGGTTGAATACACTCCACATTTCTTTCTTGAGATTGTCTTTGGGTCCATGAAATAGAATTTCAGCATCTTCTACATTAGTAGACCTATACTGTACTAAAACACACCAAGTACCTGCTTTCCCCGACCGTTTGTTGTGATGCTGAGAAGGTTGCCGAAGTACTGTTCGCAATAGTTTCTGGGGTTATGCATTTCAGCTGGCATGTTTAAGAGCATGGCTAGCGTCTGAGGTTTTTAAACCCCCTTGTGGCTTCGGCACTGCAGCCTACTTATTTGATTAGTGTGATTGCATCCATATGCCGCATGTGGCATGGTTACATTGGGTGAGGGTTGTCGTATAGGGATGTATTGTGCGTGTGCCCCTTTAGTCCTCTACCAACACGGCATTGGCTGAGTAGCACATGTACATGTGGAGCATTTGCCCTTCCTTAGTCCCTTTACAATCCTTGCTTTTCAATTATGCACATCCATATCATTGACTATATAGCTCTGTGCTATCTATATGGTTCTGTACTTGTAGTTCACACAAACTATTTTTCCCCTAAATATACAGGATGACCCTTTATATAATGCTTAGAAATTTGCCACAGCACTAGGAGCTACCTAGCTCTGTATTTGTAATGAAAAATGGATGAGCCCATAGCAAGCAGTCTCTCAAAGAGAGGCTGAAGCTGGTGAACCACCATGTCCAGACCACCAGTATCAGAATTCCTGCTGAGGCATCTGGATGGCATGCAAGTATTTGGAGCAAATGAGCATTCTGTGAGTGCTCCGACTGTAGCTGCTGAGTGGGGGCTGCCTGGGCACTGACACTGCTTCCAATCAGAGGGAGCATGACTGAAGTGTGAAAGAGTTGTCTGGGGCGCCAATATTGAACAACATTTGTCATTACTGTACTGCATGCATTTATGAGGAAAAGCACTAACAGAGAAAATGTAGTATTAATATGCTGGGCGAGGAACAGAGGACCCATTCTGTCTCACTGATAGATGGCATTCATTCATGATAAACCAAGTGTTTAAGCTTACACCAGCTGAGCCATTGGAGTAATGCTTAAGCCACAAGTTTTTGGAACTAGGTACATACAGTGAAACGGGTACACAGTAAGCTCCTGAGGACAGTCAATCAATCGTCTGATCTTTTTGTCATAACTGTTGCCGGACTTTTTGTGTCTTCCCTAGTAGGACTTCTTAGTTTTATTCCTCTTGCTTCTCACTGTTCTTCCTTGGCCTACCACTGAATATCTGTTAGACCTCTGATACAGGCGAGGAGGGTGGGGGGGCAACATGGATTGGTACTGCCAGTCTCGGTCCCTAAACTCACTGGCTCTAAGTATTGACCAGTGATTTTAATATGGCTCATGCTTCTGAGTGCCCCCTCATCTGAGGGCAAGCTTTGGACCACACCCGTTGTTGTTGTAGTCTGTATGGGATACCAACTGCTAGGGCAGGTCATGGGGGGGCGGGGATAGCACCCCTAGGTATAAAATGGCTAGGATAAAATGGCCATGGATGTGCTGGGATTATGCCTTCTTGAACAGAACAGGAATAGACATAGCCAAGGGGTTGTATGTGTGGCCTCCGTGTCCTATAACTGGAAGGGCAGAAGATGTAAAACCAGCCAAAACACAGGCCTGCCAGCTGACATAGTGATGGGTGCTGACAGATAGTTATTGATCACACTGGAGCAGTGGTGATGCCAGTGTTATTTATCTGCAGGAGTACAGCTGCACAGCATTATCATTTAGCGTTCAAGGTGAAACCAATGTCAAAAAGCTGATCATAGCTGGTTCTCGGGGACCACCGGTCAGAATAAGTTCTGTGCTCTCGCATTATGTATAAACATGACAGGATGGCCACTTGACACGGGGCATAGCATGCTAAAGGAAATATGACTCCCAGGGTAGACTTTAAGCAGCCAACACCGACTGCTTGTAGATGCCATTGTTATTTTCTGAAAATATAAGCAGTATTGGACAAACTGGGTGATCATAGTATCCTAACAATCACTGTATCACAAGGAAACCCTGAGGATATACATCAGGCTTCTGTATTAGAAAAACTGGCTCACTGCTGCAACAGGATTTGAATGCAGTGTAAAATTATTCTGCAAGCCATTGTAAGTCTGTAAAACATAATTAATAGGAGACATTGCCTGAGTCAGGTTGTAGTGTTCCGCATATCGTTTAAAAGTGTACTTACTATGCCTGTCAGATGCCTGGAGGATATACATCCGGCTTCTGCATTTTAAAAACACACACTGGCTTCTAATTGCTCTGAACTGTGCCCTCTTTTCTGGTATTGAACCCCTCTGCGCCATTGTATATTGTATGCAAATGATATGGCAGCTATATGCAATTCCCTGGGATTTAAACCTGTGACCCTTCGGCTCTAAGGTTAGGACATATGCAGTGTATGCCTGGAGGCCCCGTAATAATTCAGTTTCCCTTTTAACTGGTTCTTGCTAGTATGTTAAGGTTCACCCTGTCAGATCTGCCATTTTAGGTGGGCATGTCCAGAAAGCACCACCATCTTAGGTTTCTGTACTCAGCACTGGGGACCTGAGAGATGTGGTAGCCTCACAAGGGGCGCGTGTAGCCTTGTAAGATGGCGGCTGTACTGTATAACAAAGCCTCTGTATGTGGCATGAAATATGAGTGCCTGGCATTCCCCCAATCCTGGAGATTAAGTGTTGGATCGAGGGAGTTGTCTTGGCACCAAAGGCAGTCTGGGAGTAAGCCAGGGTATCACCAAACAGTGGGCGCACTTTGTGTGGGACAGCCTGTGGGTTAGAGCGCTGGTAGCACCGCAGCAGGCTCCTGTTTAAGCAGGTAATTTTTACCAATGTATTCAACTGACCCAGTAATTTAGGGAACACTAGAGATAATCCCTGCTATTCTGCTCACCCTTGCAGTTGAACAAGGTAAACTGCAAGGCGATCAGAGCACTGTTACGTCCCCCTTTGGGATAATGAAGTAGATGCAGTCACTACCCCTGGTTGAGCGAGGTAAACCGGGGGGGGGTGAGCAAGGCGCTGACAGAGGTACTGATAGGAGCTGATTCAAGCGACTGTTCCCCTGTTTCAGCTGAGCAAGGTGATCTGCCATGTTAAGCGGGTAGGTATGTTGGGTGTTGCCATCTTAGGTTTCTGGAAACAGCCCGGGGGGGTTGTCTGAGGTGTGTGGCAGCTTTGCGAGGAGTGCGTGTAGCTTTGAAAAATGGTGGTACTGCACAACAAACCGTGTGCAGTGCGAAATGTGAGCACCTGGCATTTCCCTGATACTGGGGATTAAACTTTGGCTCAGTGGATGTGTCTCCAGTACAAAAAGCAGTCACGATTTTGGGAATGAGAGAAATAATCCCCATTATCCTGTTCTCTGAACAAGGTAAGCCACGAGGCGATCATAGAAGCATTACACCTCCCTTGGGGATAGTAAATGAGGTGGATCCACTACCCCCGGTTGAAATGAGGTAAAGCAGGGGGTGAGCAAGGTGCTGGCAAAGGGGCCCTGGTAGGTATTGATTCATGTGCATATTCCCCCTCCCTCAGCCGAACAAGGTAAACTGAGGAAGGGAGGAAGAAATCAATTTCCAAGGGTAATTCTCTTTTCTCCACTTGTACCATACCCAAAACTCGATAAGGGAAATTACTAGCAATGATCTAACTAGCCCTGACACCACGCTGGCTAGTCTAGCTATATGCAAGTTTAAATTATTTCCTTGCTGCAGCACCATTCTAGGCTACCCATCAGAGTTTTAAAGCAACAGGCAAAATAAAAGCCCTCAGGGCTATAGAATCATGAGGAGGTTAACTTCATTAAAGACAAAAAACTCTTACCTTAAACTTTGTTTGGCACAGAGCCAACAATCTGTGACCAGCCTGGGTGAGATGCACAAAAGAACTGAGGAATTTGGGAGCTACAGGGGAGGAGACAGATGCAGAGGAGGAGAAGGATCAGATTTCGATTCTGGAATTTCATTGTGCATCAGCCTGAGAGGAGAGCCACTATTACCCATGTGTTGAGACTTGGAGTGCTGTAAAAAAGTGTGATAGATAATTACTGTGGGTAAAACCACAACAATTAATGTAAACTGCTACCCCTGAGATGGGTATACAAGCAGTTCTTGAGAGGCTTGCTGAACTGGCTGACTACCTGGTTCTCTCTAAGAAATCAAAACTAAGCACACATAACCCCCTGCTAGACAGCATATGGGGACTTCTGTGCTTTCTAAAAAGTCTGCCAGTTCCTGCAGATTGTTACCTATGGTGAAGCCCACCAGGATGAGGTACAGTGTCTCAGGTTTACTGTATCACTGAAGGGATTAATTCCCACTAAAATGGTATCCTTTACTGCAGTAACTTTACTGTAGAATTGTGTAGCACTGTGCTTCATTCTGGTGGTTTTTCACTGTGAATGAAGGTGTGAAAATTGTAAACTTTCCTAAAATAAAAGTGTAAAGATATGCCTGGAATGGCTAAAGAAAACACTTTTAGGCTTACAAGTGCTGTCTTCTTTTCAGCAGCAGACCTCTGCACAGCAGCTTGTCTCCTCTGATCCATCTTCCCATTATCTGGAGGAAGACTATGTGATTTCATGGAATGTTTGGGTTTTCACCAGAAATAAAGATTATCCCTCACTCTTCACATTTGTGAGAAATGATTGGGCTGACACCCACTGAAAGCTTCCCCTTCCTGTGAATAAATTCATCGGGGAAGACATTGTAAAGATTTTACAAACTCTAAGCTCTGTTTTCCCTCTTGATAAGAGGATGTATAAGAAACATCAGCTAGACAGGGAGGGAACTCAGTTTGTTCCCTCACCCTATACATCAAGCAGTAGTTGAAGTAACAGCCTGTGACAAGGTAAAGAGATCCCTGGCATCCTACTCTCCTAACACGGATCCCAGGAAAACTGACATACTTTCAAGTCCATGTTACTGCCCTGCCAGATGATCTAGCTGAAACAACTAAATCTGGTTTGGAAGCAGCCAAATAACAGTTTAGGTGGCTGCTGCTAGACGGATGGTAAATTCAGTGGTTCAAAGGAGGTTTACCTGATTGTGAGTCACCAACCTAACTCAGTATTCCCAAACCAAGGGTGGAAGACTAGGTTTGCTGGCCAAGGCACCTAGCTTCACCTGAGCTCTTTTCTTCTAGGTTACTTGAAAGGACAGAGCAAAGAACCTTAGAGCAAGGGAAAGAATTAAGACTTCTTTTGTCTAGGCAGATTTATTGTGTGTTGTTAGTTTTATTTTGTACTCACAGGGATCGTTACTCTTTGTTGCTAACATGTTATTGCTTTATTTTTCTCTGATTCAAATTGTTGTTGATGGGTATACTTTCTGCTGCATTATTACAAGGTGTGCCTACAGGTGTGTGCTGACAGATTACTGCTGTAATCTTCTGATTCAAATTGTCTTTTGCAAGGTATATCTTCTGTTACTGCTTTATTTTTCTCTGTAGCAAAGTGTTTCTTACAGGGTATATCTTCTGTGAAATTATTACAGGTGTTACTTCACAGGTTTTACAGTTTTATTTGTCATTAGGATAGGCTTTCAGGGTTACTGCATTTGTTGCTGACTGATTGTTTCTGCTCTTACCTCCTTGTTTCTTTCATACATGGTTCTTCTTTTTCGGCAGGGGAAGGGCCCAGTCACCCACCTCATACCCAACCACTCCACAATACACTCCTTTTATAGGGTAGCACAGTTGTGACATTTTCTGTGGCAAAGCAAGAAGGGGCAGATCAGTGGGGTATCCACATGGTGACATCATTTACAGGGGCACTAGTAATTTAACTTGTTATAACAAGTTATAAAAAAAAAAAAATCAAACTTTTGCTTTCATTTTGTTCCTTCTAATTACTCTGACCAGGTTATAAACCCAGCAACTTATCTGGAATGGATATCATTAACTGCAGGTACTGCAGAACACTTTTCAGATGGGCAGTTTTACAGGATTTAGGACACCGTCCGACATGCTGGGCCTTTGGAGATCTTAGGGCTCAGCTCCAGGCAGCATGGGCAGATATTGTGCACCTCAAATTTCATATTCAAGAGGAAATATATTATAAGAACCACCCGCCATTTCCCCAACATTCAACAGAAGCGCTTCAGCTGCAGAGGCGAAGTTGATCTGGGGGATTGCTTGGTGGTTAAGGAGAAACAAATCGGTGCCCCCATCACTGATGCTCTCACATATTACCTCCACAAACCATATAAAACTACAAACAGGTATCTGCCTCTAATCAAACAAAGGGGCAGAGGACACTGCAGAGCAGGACACTGTAGCACAGGAGCTAGCACAACAAAACTCACCCAAAACAGGAACCAAAACAAAAAAAGCAAAAAGGAAATCCAAAAAACTTCTAATCATAGGAGACTCCATGATTCAGGGAGTTAATACCTATCTCCAGCCAGGGGTAATGGTCAGATGTCTCCCAGGTACATCAGCGTAGAGAGACACTGACCGCATTGCTAAAATCGTTCAGGAAGCAGGAGAAAACATTAACATCCTGGTACACATAGGGTCTAATTATCTCGCTAGCCGGTCAGTTGTGGAGACCAAGGAACACCTGACCAGGTTGGATGACAAACTATCATCCATTTCATCTGGCATCTCCTTCCCTGAGATCCTGCCAGTCTGAGAGAGGGTGGCAGATGGACGGAAGGTCAGAGAAGGGGAGATAGGGGAGCTAAACATGTGGCTCAAGGGCTGGTGCCAGGAAAAAGGACACACATTTGTAGGGAACTGGCAACAGTTTTTGGAGTGAAAGTTCTTTAAATTTGATGGACTACATCTGACTAAGGAGGGACTCAGTGCATTGGGGCAGAAGTTTGACATATTTGCAGAATATTTAAACTAGCAAATGGAGAGAGGGGTGCAGCACTCCAAATGTCGAATGTGAAGAACATCCCTCCCCCCTCAGTTAGTGGTCTACCAGGAGTTCAGCATGTCTGCAGTTCATTTGTATCACCAGGTAAGGAAAAAGGTCCAGCTCCCCATACGACACACAGGGGAAATGCCAGACCTCACCCAACAACTAACACACTGAAATCTGGCCAATAGAAAATCATGTACACAAATGCTCGCAGTCTGGGAAACAGGATCCCAGACCTGCAGGCAATAATGACAAAGGCTAAAATGGACATAGTAGCAATTAACGAGACGTGGTTTACCTGTAACCACACTTGGGAGACTTCAGTAACTGGCTATATACTTTTCAGAAGAGACCGAGGTGCAAAAAGGGGGGGTGGAGTGTCCCTTTATGTCAATGAAAATATTAAAGCTACAGAAATTCAGAATACACATAAGGAACCAGAAGAACTGTGGGTCACCCTGGAAACAGGAAATGGGACAGCCATAAGAACTGGGGTTGTCTACAGGCCCCTAGACCAGTGGGAGGACATAGACACATTACTGTTAGAAGATATGCAAAACATGACAGCTAAAGGGGAGGTTCTGATAATGGGAGACTTCAACATTCCAGATACAGATTTATCAATACCAGCAAGAACATCTGCCAGAACTAGACACATGGTGGATTGCCTTCAGGGGGAGAGCCTCAAACGACTGGTACAACAACCAACAAGAGACAGGGCTATCCTAGATCTAGTGCTGACTAACAGTGAAAGGATCACAGATCTCCAGGTAGAAGGTCACCTGGGTGCCAGTGACCATCACATGGTATGGTTCAGTTTGGCCACTACAACTAAATCATCCCATTCCAAGGCAAAAACATGGGACTTCAGAAGAGCTGACTTTGATAAAATGGCCAACAGAGTTAAGCTAGCCCTGGCAAAAGAAATACAGGTGGGGGGTACAGACAAAGTAAGCAAGCATTAAGGATGCAATACTTGAAGCAACATCCCATTGTGTTAGAGAGAAAAGGAAGTGCAAAAGAAGAAGGAATCCACTTTGGTTCTCAAAAATAGTAGCAGAAAAGGTCAGAGCCAAAAGACTGGCCTTCGGGAAATATAAGAGAACACAGTGGGATGAAGATAGGGAGGCATACCAAACTTCCCTAAGGGAAGCAGGGAAGGCAGTATGGCAGGCAAAGGCCCAAACCGAGGAAACACTAGCATGAACAGTAAAGAAGGTGACAAGACTTTCATAGATACATTAGTGAAAGGAGAAGTCCGGGGGTATTGCTAAGATCAAAGGAGATAAAGGCATTGAGGAGGAGGACCATGTAAAGCGCCTATCCTAAATAGATACTTCTGCTCAGTATTTACTGAAGAGAAGGTAGGGCAGGGCCCACAGCTCAGCACCATGGACACGGGGAGAGGAAGGTGAGCACTAGTCCCTTCACAAAAGAAAAGGTCCTACAAGAGCTCGATAAGCTCAGGGTGGACAAGGCAATGGGACCTGATGGCATACATCCAAGGGTACTAAAGGAGCTAAGGGTGGAACTAGCAGAGCCATTATCAAAACTGATTAGTGAGTCTCTGAGCACAGAAGAGGTCCCAGAAGACTGGAGAAGAGCTCATGTGATCCCGCTCCACAAGAGTGGTAGCAGGGAGGCAGAGAACTACAGACCAGTCAGTCTTACCTCAGTAGTGGGCAAGATTATGGAGGCACTCCTTAAGGAAAGGATAGTGCAACACCTGGAATCCATAGGAACACAGGATCCAAGACTGCATGGGCTTACGAAAGGAAGGTCCTGTCAAGCTAATCTCATAGATTTCTTTGGCTGGGTAACCAGCGTGGTGGACCAAGGGGGAGCAGTTGATATTGACTACCTTGACTTCAGCAAAGCTTTCAATACTGTTCCACGTAGACGATTGATTAATTAGCTGGTTAGGCTCGAGGTAGGTCAGAAGTTGGTCAACTGGGTGGCAAACTGGTTGGTGGGCAGAAAACAGAGAGTGGTGGTAAACGGTACACAGTCAGAAGAGATGCAAGTCACAAGTGGGGTACATCAGGGGCCAGTCCTCTTCAATATCTTCATCAGTGACATTGCAGATGGACTGTAGGGTTAGCTTTGTCTGTTTGCAGATGGCACCAAGATCTGCAACCGAGTAGATGATCTAGATGGGGTGGGCAGAATGCAAATAGATCTGGATAAACTAGCAAAATGGTCGGAAGAGTGGCAACTGTGGTTTAATGCAAAGAAGTGCAAGATCATGCACATAGGGAAGAGAAACCCTGAAACCACCTATAGACTGGGAGGGGAGTTGCTGGCAGTCACAAGGGAAGAAAGAGACTTGGGCATCATCATCACTGATGACCTGAAATCATCCAAGCAGACCACTAAAGCAGTAGGTAAGGCTATGGGGATGTTAGGGTGTATTAATAGGGGTGTCACAAGTTGGAAGAGGGAGGTAATAATCCCTCTTTACAAGACACTGCTTAGGCCCCATCTGGAGTACTGTGTGCAGTACTAGAGGCCACACCTTTACAAGGACATTACCCAAATTGAGGCAGTCCAGAGAAGGGCAACCAAAATGGTGCAGGGACTGCATCAAAAAACATATGAGGACAGATTAATGGAGCTCAATATGTATACGCTAGAGCAAAAGAGGGAGAGAGGTGATATGATTGAAACATTCAAACACCTTAAGGGCATTAACAAGGTGAAAGAGTCTAACATGTTTCAATATGAGAAAAATAGGACAAGAGGACACAGCATGAGATTAGAGGGAGGCCGATTAAGGGATAATGTGAGGAAGTTCTTTTTCACAGAAAGGGTAGTGGATACATGGAATTGCCTACCTCAGGAAGTGGTGGCTATGAATACAGTGCAGGGCTTCTAACAGGCATGGGATAGGCATAAGGGAGCAATACAGATGAGTATGAATAGATAGGCCATTGACAGAACAAAGGCCTATGGCACATTTATAAGGTAAAAAAAGAAACGGGCAGACTGGATGGGCCTTGCAGTCCTTATCTGCCATCAGCTTCTATGTTTCTATGTTTCTAAGGCTATGGATTTCAGGCCAGGGTAATTCCTCTTTAGAGAAAAGATAATAGTTAAAAAATGGATGAATACACCACAGTAAGCTCCTTTTGTTGCATCACACTAGGGCTGTTCTTCAGTATCAGCAATACCTACAGCAGGGGTATTTCAGACGCCACAGACAAGTGGTCATGGGTGTAATAATCAAGAATTGTCACTGAGATCAAATCCCTTCCAAAAAAAAAAAAGTTTTCAGTTCATCTACAGATGTAGAGAAAGAAAATTTTGAGAAAAAGGTTCAAAACCTGTTACTGCCAAAGACAGAGGAGTCTATCTTGATATAGCAAAAGATACTACAAAAAGGATGGGGTGTGGTAACCTGTCTTAGATGGTACTAAGCAGGCATCTGACAAAGCCAAAGTTCAAAATGGTGATTTTTGGCATTGATTCTGCCAACACTCCAAAGAAAGGGGAAGATTTGGCATCACTGGACTTAAAGTATTTCCACATCCCCATAAGCACAGAAAGTACCTCAGATTCAGACCCCCATTAGGTCATTCTCTAAGGCCCTGTCCACACTAGGGGTTTGTAATGTTACAGCTGGTCTGTAACGTTACAAAACGGTTTGCGTCCACACTACAGCACGCTTTATCCGTGCTATGAACTGGTTTAGGAAACCGTACTCAAAACCTGATCAGAGCAGATTTTGAGCACAGTTGCAGCCCAACACGGTTGGCTTAAACCGTTTCAACAGTGGTGTGAATGCACACCATACTGCAAAGTGGTTTAAGGCAACTTCCGTGGGCTGTCTTGGCAAATGTTTGCCTCCCGAAAGAAAAGGGGATAATGTTACTTACATCCCCATACTCACCATGGGATCCTGAATCAATCGGTGCTATTTTTAGCCCGATCAGTTAACATACCTGTTCTCGAGTATCTCAGCATGTATTGGTCACCCACGGGACTGCTGCAAGTATGCCTTGGAACTCCGAGGGGCATCCTCCAAAGTCGGCTGCAGTGTGGACGGAGGGACAACCGTTCTGAAAACCGTTATACAAAACAGTTTTCAAAACAGTTTCCAAAAGCGCTGTAGTGTGGACAGGGCCTTAGAGTGTGCACAGTGGTTGTAGCACCTTCAAAGACAAGGTGTCACAAGTTCTTCCTATATCTAAGGGATTGGCTGCAGTTGCAAAGTCACCCCAGCAAGTGGATCTGCAACTCACCTAGGGGCTCATGGAGTCTCTACGTTTTTCTGATAAATCTAGAGGCAGTTTGTCTCTCAGCCTGCTCAGGCACTACAGTTCACAGGAGCAGAGCTTAATACCCTATGAGACTGGGCCTACTTGCCTACAAGCAGGGCAAGAAGTAGGCAACTGATAGTGGTTTCATTCATCCTGGATGAAATAAATAAATGTAAACAAAAAACAAACAAAACAAAACTGCAGAACAGTTTCTTCAGCTACTGCACATGGCACCTGCCACTGGCGCAGTCTTGGAATCCAGGTTACAAATTACTATTCAGTTTCACCTCAGGGTTCACTGGTGTCAGAGAAAGGACCCTCTGTCGTAACCAATTTTAGTAACAGAAATATTGTTACAGGTCTCCAGTGGAGAAAAAAAATGAAACCAATCTAATGGAAGGAGTTTATTTTTCAGCAAAAAGCTCTATCAGTTGTCTGATAACAGAGGTATCTTGACTGGAGTGAGACCCCGCCTGGGGGTTCACACCTCCCATGGCACATAAACCTGCTGGGGCGAAGAGTAGTGTTACTGGCAGTAAAGGTTTTACATAACTACTACAAGGAGGGGGGTACAGGTCAGAACAGACAGCACCACCACAATGTACTACATAAACATTTCAGGAGGGACAAGGTTAAGCCCTCCCTGCACGGGATTCATGAAAAAAATGGGATCTATCATGCTCAATGGGCCCTTTCAGGATATTCATCTGCCACTGCCAGGTAAGGACAGTACCTTGGCAGATACATCAGCTCAAATCAGCCAGCCCCATCATGAATAGGCCTTAAGCAGTCAGGTGGTGCAAATTATCTTCAGGAGGTGGGCCAACACAGAGGTTGACTTGTTCGCATCCCACCACAACCACCACCTGTCACAGTACTATGATAGACAGCCAGATCTGGGAACAGTTCCCCTGGATGCTCTGGCTTTGAGTTGGCAAGAGAAGCAAGTGCATGTTTCTTCTCTCTTCCTTCTGGTATACAGAGCAATTTTCCCAAGCTCAGGTCCCAGTCAGCAGCAATAATCTTGATAGCACTAGAATGGGCCAGACAGACATGTCTCTCTGCTACCCTTCATGCTTGGGCCCGAACCAATACAGCTTCCCTCGGAGGCACAATCTGCTGACCTCCTATCAGGAGGCTCCTGTATCCAAACCTCAGATCACTCACGTTCAAGGCATGGCTCTTGAGTACCTTTGGTATAATATCCAGGTTTGCATCTTTCTCAAAGTGTCTTAAGCATGTGATGTAGTTACAGGAAGCTTTCCGCTAAGAAAATCTACGCTTCAGAATGGGGGAAAAAATTTTATGATTGGAGTTCAGCCAGGAAACTGGTCCCAGAACATGCGGGTCCCAGCTGTCTGACTATCTTGTCTATTTACAGTCATTGGACTAGCTATCCTGTACCCTCAGGGTCCACCTGGTTGCAGCATCTGCTGGCATATTAGTTGGACAAAATGTTTCTATTGCTTCATATCCTAGCTACAAAAGGCTCTTTATGGGCCTAGCACATGTCAACAAAGGCTGTTGTTCCTGTTGTGCTGGACTATCTTACCTATTTGCTCTTACTAGGCTTGCAGTCCAGTACCTTAAACATCCACCTGGCCGCAGCATCCACCTCCACTTCAGTTGGACAGAATGTTTTTCAGGCCTCGGATCCTATCTTCAAAGGGTTCTTTAAAGGCCTGTCCCATTTATTCCCCCTGGCAAGGGACCAATGCCATCATGTGGCCTAGATGTGTGTATAGTTTGGCTCATGGGTCCCCTTGTTTGACCCTATGTCATCAATTTATTTGAAATATGTAAAAAAAAAAACTTTTTCCTGTGGTAATCACTTCTGACATAGAAACATAGACTCTGACGGCAGATAAGGACTGTTTGGCTCACCTAGTCTGCCCATTTCCCTACCTACTGGATAAGCTGCAGATCCTATTTAACCAACAGCCTGTTTCTTCCTACCCCCCACAAAAATTGCCTTATGTCTGTCCCATGTGTTCTTGAATTCTCCCCCAGTTTTATATCCCACAACCTCCTCAGGAAGGCTGTTCCATGCTTTCACCACCCTCTCTGTGAAAAATACTTCCTCACATTGCCCCTGAGCTGTCTCCCTCCCCCCCATCTTCAAATTGTGTCACCTTGTTCTTGCAGAACTCTTTTTCTGAAAGATGCTACCCTCTTGGACTTTGTTAATTCCACTGAGGTACTTAAAAGTTTCTATCATGTCCCCACTCTCCCTTCTTTCCTCAACGGTATACATATTCATCTCCTTTAGTCTCTCCTCATATGGCTTCTCTTGCAGGCCCTGCACCATTTCAGTTGCCCTCCTCTGGACTGCCTCCATCCTGTCTATGTCCTTGTGGAGACGGAGTCTCCAGAATTGGACGCAGTACTCCAGATGGGGTCTCACCAACTATCTGTACAGAGGGATAACAACTTCCTGTTTTCTATTGGTGATGCCTCTCCCTATACATCCCAGTATCCCCCCAGCCCTCCCTACTGCCTTCTCACATTGCTTGCTTACCTTAAGGTCATCTGATATGATTACCACCAGGTCCCTTTCCATTTTTGTTGTTGTAACTACCTCCCCCCACCATGTGTAATCTTCCCCTGGGTTTTTGTTTCCCAGGTGCATTATTTTGCACTTCTTTGCATTGAATCCAAGCTGCCATATTTCTGACCATTCCTCCAACCCTGCCAAGTCTGTTCTCATCCTTTCCACGCCTTCTTGTGTATCAACCCTATTGCAGATCTTTGTGTCATCTGCAAAGAGACATACATTTCCTTCCAGTCCCTCTGCAATGTCACTTATAAAGACTTTAAAAAGGACTGGACCCAGTACTGAACCCTGCGGTACCCCACTAGTAACCCCTCTTTCTTCAGAGTGGACTCCATTTACAATTACCTTCTGTGTCCTGTTGCCCAGCCAATGTTTTACCCAGGCTACCACCCTGAGACCCACTCCCAGGCTGGTTAATTTGACTATTAATCTTTTGTATGGGACTGTGTCAAATACCTTGCTAAAGTCTAGGTAGGCCATGTCCACAGCCCCTCCCAGGTCTACTACTTCGGTCACCCAGTCAAAGAAATCAATTAGATTTGTCTGACATGACCTTCTTGCTGTGAACCCATGCTGCCTTGGGTCCTGTGCCCCACTGGCCTCTAGGTACTCAACAATTATTTCCTTCAGAAGTGATTCCATCACTTTCCCTACCACAGAGGTCAAACTGACAGGTCTGTAGTTTCCTGCCTCTGTCTTGCTCCTACTTTTGTGAAGGGGTATCACATATGCCTTTCTCCAGTCCTCAGGTACCACACCATCCTCCCACGATTTGTTAAAAAGGGTAGTCAGTGGTGTCACTAGTTCTCTCCTTAATTCTTTTAGAATTCTGGGGTAAATTCCATCAAGCCCCATTGCTTTGTCCACCTTCAGTTTTAGGAGTTCTTTCAGAACCCTTTCTTCTGTGAATGGACTGAGATCGACCCCCCTATCCAGAGTGCTTCTGTTAATTGGATTAGGCATCTTCCCCTCCTCCTCTTTGTGAATACTGAGCAGAAATATTAGTTCAGTATCCCTGCTTTTTCACTGTCCCTCTCTGCACACCCACCGTCCATTCTATTCAGCCTCACTATTCCTCCTTTTGTCTTCCTATGCTCCCTGATGTACCTATAGAAGGTTTTATTCCCCTTCTTAACTGAGTTGGCTATCTTTTCCTCAGTTTGGGCCTTTGCTATTCTGACTACCCTCCCTTCTTCCTTCTGTTCTGCTCCTTCTGTGTTTCCTTATACTTCCTAAATGCTATCTTTTTCTCCCTAACCTTCACCGCCACCTCTTTTGAGAACCATAGTGGCTTTTTCTTTAATTTTAATTTGTTTATTTGCTTCACACAAAGGCTTGTTGCCTCTGTAAAGGCAGTTTTGATGATGCCCCATTGTTGCTCCATCCCTCCTTCTAGCCTATTTGCTAGTGCTTTTCTAAGGCACTCTCCCATCTTGCCAAAGTCAGCCCCCCTGAAGTCCAGAACCCTCACTTTTGTATGGCTTGACTCAGTAGCTGAGTTTATTGTGAACCACACTGTTTGGTGGTCACTTGTTCCCAGATGGCTACCACTTCTAGATCTGAGATCCTCTCACCATCACCATTTGAGAGTATGAGGTCTAAGATTGCTCCCTCATGAGTGGGTTCCAAAACTAGCTGTCTGAGGCATGCCACCTGAGTTGTTTCCTTCCTCTGTGGGGTTCCAAGCCACCCTGACAGAAGAATCAGTGAGCTCAAATCTCTCTGAATTGAACAGGTCTGTATTTCATTCCACAGAGACAAAGTTGTCCAGGGAACCTCTAATTATCATTTGAACCAAATCATTACCTTTTTCACTGAACCCATAAGTTCTGGTGAAAAAGTCTTCATAGTCTGGACGTCAAAGGAGTTTTAGCTACTATTTGACAACCACTAAAGCCCTTAGGCAGGACAGAAAACAGCTGTTCCTGACCTATGAGAATGTGAGAAAGGATAACCCAGCATCAAAGAAGGTCCGCTTATTACTGGATAGTACAGTATAACCAGTTTGGTACTCTAAGTCTGTAAAGGAGCTCTTTGTGGGTGGACAGCCATTCCACAAGGGGCACAGCTGCTACCATATCAGCTGTCAGGGATGTTTCTCTGCTGAATCTCTAAAGCAGCTACCTGAAAAACAGTACACAGCTTTTCGAAGCATTGCACTCTGGATAATCTGTCCAGGGGTGATGCCAGATTTGGCACAGCAGTCCTGCAAAGTCTGTTCCTGAGATATGGTTCTGTGCCCACCTCCAAAGGTACTGCTTGGTAGTCTGCATATAGTTATGAATACCTGGGTATTACTGGGGTTAGAAGAAAAAAATATTTACCTAGTAATCTTGTTTCTTCCAAGTGATGCTTGGGTATTCATAACTCTATCACCCTGCCTCCCCTTCTAGAACCTTCAACCTCTGCACTCCTGAATAGTGTGCTCTCAGGGGCATAAATGCCATTTCTGGCACATGTGTTGTGATTGGGTTCCCTATTGTTGTCCCCTTCCCCTTTTTCAAGTAATTTGGACATTCTAGGGTGTTCTTTCATATGTTATGCCCTCCAGTTGGAGGCCCTTTTTTGCGGGTTAAAGGAGTTCTCTCTAATTATTATTACACTTAGTGTTGAGGGAGTGCCCTCTATTGTTAATATTGTTGTTATTATTACTATTACTATTATTATTATTATACTTAGTCCCTGTGGGCCTGTCTTTTCAGGCATCCAGGAAATCTGAAGGGTTTAGAACTAAGGCAGTTAGTATAAGGCAGCATTTGAAAAGTGGCTCATGCAAAAGATTCCATCATTTGCATATGTTCCAAATTCTCTCTGGGCAGTTCTGTTTAGGAGGAAAACTGCATATAGTTATGAATACCTGAGTATCATTTGGAAGAAACAAGATTACTAGGTAAGTATTTTTTTCTTATCTGTCACTTGGCTCTCTTGCCTCTCTTCTCTTTCTGAACGCTGTTTCTTGCCTCTCCAGCTCTACAGAACTGAGATGATGGATGAGTCAGCAGTGCCTAATGGCCAATCCGTGTGATGTGCGCTGGTGCATCAGCTGTGTGGCAACACCATCGGTGCTGACTCCCCCCAAAAAAAACTCCCACAGTGGGTGCGCACCTCCGGTTTACACCCAATGGTAATGAATGGTGAAGATACAAGAGAAGATCAAGATTTATGGCAGATACGTAATTTTCATTTCTAACCTCTAACCAGCACTGATGGAAATCTCTGTGGTCCAACACATCCAGTGGCTCTCTTTATGACTTTAAAGCCAGTGAACCCTCTCTAGGGCTTTTAGCTCTTTAAAAAAAAAGAGAGCGTGGATCTCCTCCCCTTGGTCCACAGACAGCAGAAGAATCTTTCTTTTGGTTCACTCTGCCTGGGTCCACTCCTTTCCCTCTCTCCCATGCTTCTTCATTTTGTCCTCTTTCTCTGTCCCACCTCATTATTCTTTTCTGTCTTCTCTTTCTTTCTTTACTCTCTCCTCCCTACCCATTCTTTCAATCCTTTATTGGCCTGCCCAGTGGTTGGGGTCTCCCTCCCAGAAAACTTAGGGCCTATTCCCCTCTCCTCTGGCCAGCTTTATTCATTTTTAAGTTTATATCCTTTAGGCCGGCCCGGTGGCAATGATGGTTGAGGCTGTGGATGCTACACCTCTGCTACACCAGCGACCCGAGTTCATGAGTGAGCTTGGGTGCCGGGGGTCGGCAGGGGAGGGATTGGATGAGTGCCCATTGGGCTGCTCTCCTATCCTAGGCGGAGGGTATCAGGGAGCCCGGTGCTCTGGCGGCCCCTGGTGGAGACCGGGGGTGTTGCAGAGTGCTGGGCTGCATGTAATCGCATGGCCAATGCTGGCAGGGTTGCCATGTGCCTTTGCATCAGGGCGTGCACACACAGTGGGGGGGAGAACAACGGAAAACCTGGCTCACTGGAGCAGGTGATGGCACCAGTCCACCCATGCCCTCTGCTGGGTTCTCCTTGGCTGGCCTTCCAGTTCCTCCCTCTGGGCCCACCTGTAGTCAGAGTCTGTCCTTTAAGATAGCCCGAGAGGTGTAGGGCTACCCTCCCCAGGTGGGTGAAACCGGGAGTGCCGGCTGCAGGGGGGTGGGAGAGAGAGAGGAGGCACAGTCCAAGAGATCCACAGGCAGGCAGGACAATGACTGGATGCCCGAGAGATGGCCCGTCGATTCTCGACTGGAGAAAAAGTGAAAAAAAAAGTTTATATCCTTTCCTTTTTCTATCCCTTGGGCTCCCTTGCCCACCCTCCACCCCTTTTTTCTCCATTCCTATCTTCCTCTCTGGCAAGCAGAACTGAGATGGTGGAGGGGCCAGCATCCATTACTGGCCAACCTGCGAGCGCTACGTATTATGTCGGCCTCAAGGGCGGCACTATCTCTGATGTCAGCCCTTCCTCCAGAGGAAAGGTGAAAAAAGCTTTCAGCTATTAGCTTCCCGCAGGGTCCTAGCACCTCCAACTTAGACCCACCATTGATGAATGGTGAGGATATACAGGAAGATCAGGAGTTACGGTAGGTATGTAATTTTCATTTCTAGGGGAATGGATATAGTGCACTATCTACACACTGGCAGTCTTCTTTCCCCTTTAAATCTCACAGGAGATCTTCAAGCTAAGTTCCTCCCACCCACCCAGGTAGTATACTCCTTGGCTCTGCTGTGTGATGTCAGATCCTTCTTTCCGACAGAAGAGTCGCGTCTCCTCCTTCACAGCTCTGTGTGCAGTGTAGGCCTAGTCTAAGTGCGTGATCAGCAAATTTGCTCTCTGGTACTTTGTGAGTGTATTTCTTGGTTCCACTTCATCGTTGATGCCATTATGGAATGAGAAGAATCCAAAATGGGTCCAGGATTTAAACGTGTTGTGCAGTGCAACCAAAAAATGGCTAGGATGGACCCGCATACCTCATGCATTTACTGCCTCAGTACAGACCACGACGTTGCTGCCTGCGGCCTTTGTAAAGTTTTGCTACCGTCATCCTTCGAAGATTGCTATGCCCGTCTTCCCAGCTGGCTGGCTGAATGAAACCCTCTGGTTCACTCCAAGTATGCCTGCAACCCAATCTGTGTGGTTGAGGGATCTATGGCCCAACTCAAGGCAGTGGAAGAGGCGGTGGCACAAGCTGTGATGGGGGCCTTATTGCTCTCAGCGCTGCTTCTAGCCAGGGCCAGTGTAGTGGCATCATTCTCTGGGATGTTCTGGGACATCTGTAAGTCCCTTAAGACCACTGGAGAGTGCTCCTCCCACCACAGCAGCAAGAAGAAAACCAAGAAGTCCTGCTGTTGGTCACAGGACTGGGAAAGAGTATGCTCTTCCCACTCCTGTGATTCCCTTGACCACTCGGCTGTTGAGTGCTTGGCTTCGGCCAAGCCTGTTTTAGTTGAGGGTCAGACCACTAGCTCCACAGTACTCCCATTAGGTTTGCTAGCCTCGACACAGGCTGACCAGGTGGTTGAGATTTTTCTTGACCTAGTCAGCCCGTTGTCAGAAGGGGTTGAGAATGACTCGATCTCTAGAACCCATGTCCTTAAGACTCTCCTGTAGGAGGGTCAGGAGCAGTCGGTGGACCTGGCTGTCTCTTCTGAAGAACTGCCTCCGTGCAGGGTCATGCAGCAGGAAGTGGTCCATGTGATCTACACAGGCACTCCCCCTGCTTCTCCTCACCATCAGCAACAAAGTCATCAGTTGAGGTCTAGGTCTTGGTCGAGACTGTGGTCAAGGGACTCCTCATATTCCTGATCTCAGTCATCAGGGAGGCACCTCTGCAGGCGTTCCTGTTCCTCATCGTCAGTCGTCAAAAAAAGGCTCCATCGCAGGCTGTAATGGCACTATGAGGACATGCTGTGGCAGCAGTGGGCTTTGGTTGGGCAGTATAGGGCTCTACTCTTGACACTGGTGATCTGTTGGTTGACTCCAGTCAAGCCCATTCTGCTCCTGCTGACACAGGTGTCGCCAACACCTGTCTCTTCCCTGATCAGGGTGGAACCACTGCAATGGCAGCCGTTGCAGGGAGCCCCCACCAAAGGCTCCCATCCGGCTTTTGCCTTGCCAGGTGGTTCTCCATGGAGACTTCCCCTTTGGACAAATCCCGAGTGGTGCACAGCAAGAAATGCCAGAGGCTGTGTTTGAAGAGTCCTCTTACAACTCCGATGGGTCCTCCATGCAGTCCTCGAGGAACCGTGGGTTTGACCTTCAATTGTTCAAAGAGCTGACCATCAACCACAGGCTGATGTCTTTTGGGGCTATGCTCAGACTGATCTGAGTCCATTGAGATCCCTCTGGAACCAGTTCAGAAGAATGCTAAATACCCCCTCACTGAAATTTTGGACAGAGATGAGTCTCCAGGAGTCTCCTTCCAGATGGCAGAGGCTATCCTAGGACTGGCTCTGGAGCTTTGGCAGCACCCAGCCTCCAATGCAGCACCCACTGCCCATATGGTTTGCAAGTATGCGGTCCCTACCAGCACATTATCCAGTTTCTTGGACCGCCCCTTGACTGAGGGTTTGGTGGCCAACTCTATCTACTTGAAAACCGGCAACACTGGGGACATGGACAAGCCCCCAGACAAGGAGTCTGAAAAGCTTGATCACGCAGCAAAGAAAGTGTATGCTGCATCCTCCCTGGGTCTCTGTCAGGCAAACTACACCCTGATGATGGCCAACTTTGATGACTCCCTGATGGGAGTCCTAGACCATGTCCTCTCTCACCTCTGCGCTGACCTGCAGATGATAGTTAAGATGGTCAGAGACCAGGGTCAAGTGCTGGTTAAGCACCAGCTCCAGATGGCCTTGAACATCAATGACTCTTGTGCCTGTTCCATGGCAGCAGCTATCATAGTGCGTTGCAGGGCCTGGCTGCAGATCTCCACCTTCATGATGGACACCCAGCACAAACTGGCAGATGTCCCCTTCTTGTGACATCTCACTAGAAGTTCAATTCCACCTTGGATTCTTTGACCTCCTCACAGAAGAACCAGAAGCTGAAAAAGAAGACTTTTCAGTTTTGGCCCTTTCAGTTGCAGCAGCCCAGGTAGCAGCAGCTTCAGAAGGGGCACTCTCAGACTTGGTGCCCCAAACCCAAGTTCACTGGTCAGGGCTCCATGAAGAGTAGGAGTGGGGGTGAGAGTGCCACTCCAGCAGCAGGTGCCAGTGCTCCTGCCAAAGCTGCCCAGTATACCATCTCTGGAGCAGAGCTTGGGTTCTGCTCTGTGGACCTCCAGGACACATTCCAGTCCATACATCCCATTGGCAGTATCTTCAGTTCCATGCAGAGGGGACTCTATACAAGTTCCAGGTCATGCCTTTCGGCCTTTCTTCAGCACCCAGGGTCTTCACCAATGCATAGCAATTGATGCTGCCTTCCTGTGATGCCAAGGGGTTAGAGAATACACCTGTCTGGACAACTGGCTGATAGCCAGGCAATCCAAGGAGGCTGTGGCATGGTCCAGGGACCTGGACCTCCAGACCCACAGAGATTTGGGCCATATGGTCAACCTGGCCAAGTCCGAACTCAACCCCCTCACAGGTGATTCATTTTATTGGCAGAGCTAGACTCCCTGCGGACCAAGGCCTCACTCCCTACAGATTGGGCATCGGATCTTATCTCTTTTGCCCGATTATTTCAGGTTTGGTGTTCGTGTCCTGCTTGGGATTTCCTGCAGCTGCTGGAGTAAATGGCATCCTGCTAAAGTGTGGTCCAATGGGCTTGCTGGCAGATGCACTACCTACAGTGGGAGCTGGGCTGCCAGTGGTCTCAGCACCTAGGTCACCTGGACCAGTCAGTAATGGTGACTCAGCTAAAGTGGGATGCCATCCAGAGGTGTCTCATCTTGGAACATCTGGAGGAAGGAGTCCCGTTTGTCAGCCCAGAGCTGACAGTCACCCTGACTACCATATCTCTGGTGGGATGGGGAGCATACCTGGGGAACCACAGAACCCATGGGTTCTGGATTCCCAGGGAGCCCTGTTACCACAGCCACCTGCTGGAGCTCCATGCAGTGCATCTTGCTCTGATGAAATATGCTCCATTTGTCTTGGGTCAGGTCAAGCAGGTGTAGATGGACAATACCACAACCATGTATTACCTGAACAAGCAGGGTGGCATGCACTCCCTTCATCTGTGCTGGGAGGCTGTCTGTGTTGGGAGGCTCTCTGCACCTGGACCCATGTGTGCAGCTTAGATGCGGATCTCCTGGCCATCCATGTAGCAAGAGCTTTTGGACAGCTAGCCCACAGCTGGCTGGGTGAGGTGTCTCATGGGTGGTCTTTGCATCAGGAGGTGGTGAACCACCTGATCTTCCTGGACATAGTCTCCACCACTCATTCACACTAATGGGACTACTCTGGAGGCACTAGTACTGAGTGGGAGCCAAAAATCTTCAGGAGGGCCAGCACCAAGGTAGGGACGTGTGGAGCAGTGCCACGAAACCAGCTTACACCATACAGGCTACCTTGGTATCAACCCTCCAACTGCCTCAGTTCCTTTTTTCCTGCCGTCAAGTGCACTTTAGTGACAACGTCGCTTGCAGCCGGGAGTCAAATCTTCACGTCTATATGACAGCAGCTCTAGTCATTCAGTTTTGACTTGTAGCATTATTTATTTTATTATTTAAATTTAAAAAAAAGAAAGTTTTTCACTGAAAGAAACAGAAGTCTTCTTCAGCCCGCCTTCAATGGAGTTGACCATGAACAGGGCTGATGATGGTAGGGAGACTTCAAATGATAGCTGTGTTTCCAGCTGGGCTGGGTCCGGTCCACCACCTTCTACGGAGGGCGGGTCTAACTATGGGCAGTCTGGTGCTTGGGAGGAAGGGCGGTCCTCCAAAAAGCACAAAAAGAAGTGGGCCCATTCTCGATCATTAAAAACCTGGCACCACTCAGCCTCGTGCTCTTCCTCATCCCACCAGTTGAAGAAGGAACAGTACCACCTGAGATCGCCCTCTGGTATGTCTGCACGTTGATCGTCGGTAACAGGAGACAGAAGGCTGAATCTGACTCCATCAGGGTCACCTGCTGCCTCTGTTCCTAGTGGCCTGCATTCTCAACTCCGTTGTCCCTCCCCGCACCTCCAGGGGTCCTCTGGTTAGCAGTTTCATCATTGGGCCACTCTTATGGAGTGGTGGGTTCAGTGGTTGTCCCAACTTTCTGAGCCTGCGGAGTCAGCCCTGGAGACTTTGGGCCTAGGGGTTTTGAACCCGTGGGCAGGACACTTGGGTCTGCCTAGTTGTGTGGCACCTTCTTCGGTGCCGTTGACATCGTGCCCTTGTGCTTTTCCCCCTCACATGACTGTGGTGCAGGGGACATCACAGGTACCATTTTCTTCTACTCTTGTTTTCAGATCTTCATCCTTGGGGATCTCTGAGAGTTGGTTTGGGGTCTCTGGGTGCTGGCGCAGTGCTGGTTGTGGTTCCACCTTAGACTCTGGTCTTGGCGATGCCACGGCCGTTTTCAGGGCTGGTGCCACCTCGGATGCTGGGATTCTCAACTCCGATTCAAGAAGCACCTCCTCCTGTTCTCTTTCCTCCCTTTCCTTTATATACTATCCCTCCAGGGCTAGTAGGAGATGATATTGAACCTGATCCTGATCTGCGATTAGGAGACAACTCTGATGAGGATTCATCTCTGGTGGGAAGTATGCCCTCTACTTCAGCTGAGCTTTTGGTTGAGGACATGTCCTTTAAATCTCTATTGAAGAATATGAATTCCACCCTCTCTCTCCAGACTTTGGAGGCTGATCCGGAGAAGTTGTTGTGCCTTCAATATCTGCATGTCCCAGAGATCCCTGTGGAGTTGACTCCTCTGGGACAGCCCTCTTTTGAGACTCTTTCAAAAATGGTGTAGGACAATCCGGAGCTTATTCCTTCTGTGGCTAAGTCCATAGACATGAAGTACGCCCCCCCCCTAAGGATCAATCAATCCTGTGTCCTCAAGCTTTTGCTGATGCCATAGTGGTCTTGGCAGAAAATGACAAAGCCGTTCTCCCTCAGGAGTCTACAGCCCATCCAGTGAACAAGGAATCTCATAAGATTGATGCACTGGGGAAGTGAGTCTTCGCTGCCGCTACCCTAGGTATGCGTATTGCTAGCTACCAGAGCTATTTCTCACAATATGAGTATACCCACTGGCATTCACTAAAAGCTACTGTAGAGACTCTCCTGGAGTCGGACGTTACGTCAGAGCCCTTTCAAACTTTCATTAGAAGTATTGAGTCCAATAATCAACAACTTAAGGCTGCTATGGATGCCTTTGACACTGCTTCTAGAGCAGCAGCAGCATCTGGGATATGCGCCCGATGCCACTCGTGGTTACGAACCTTGGGGTTCATGAATGATGCCCAGAAAAGAGCCATGAATTTACCATTTGACTGTGCTTATCTGGTTGGCCCACAGGTGGAGCAGGCACTCAAGGCCACACAGAAAACTAGTATGGCTATCAAACCAGCCAGACCTTCCCCTGCTGCCCCTCAACGGGACAGGAACTGCCGGCAGTTTCATAACCATCAGTCCTTTCATGGCAAAGGCAGAGGGGGTTTCAACAGAAACCAATCCCCTCAGCCACAAAAGAAAACTCAGCAGAAGGCACAGGGCCCAAAATCGCCAAGTGCCACCCTCTGAAATTCTGACCCAGGTCCCTCCTCAGCTGTCCAAGGGAGACTCTTCTTCAGCAGTAGGGGACCATCTGACTCAGTTTTACAATCAGTGGAAGTCAGTGACTTCAAACAAATGGGTTCTTAGGACAATTAGCGAAGATTATTCTCTGAATTTTTTGGATACCCCTCCAGATCATCCATCCAAACAATAGCCCAAACTGTCAGTTATTCAGTCAGACCTCCTTGCTTCCGAGATTCAAGGCCTTATGAACAACAGGGCAGTAGACATAGTTCTGCAGGAACAGTGGAATACAGGCTTCTACTCCCGCTACTTTCTAGTTCCAAAGAAAATAGGCAGTATATGCCCTATTTTAGACCTAAGGAAGTTAAACAAGTTCCTCTTCAAGGAAAAAGTCAAGATATCATCACTCGGTACGCTTCTACCTCTGATTCATCAAGATGATTGGCTGGCCTCCCTGGACATGCAGGATGCTATCTAACACATTCTTGTGCACCCAAGCCACCACAAGTATCTTTGGTTTGTGGCCCTGGGTCAGCACTATCAATTCAGAGTACTGCTCTTTAGGCTGTCCTCGGTGCCTCAAGATTTTACAAAGTGCTTTGCAGTTCTCGCAGCGCACCTAAGGAAACTTGGAATTTAAGTTTTCCTGTATCTAGATGACTGGCTCCTAGCAAGCTCCTCCAGACAAGGGACAAGGAAGCAGTGTCCACAGCTTCCAGGTTCCTCACATCTATGGGGAGTTCTGTTGAGTCTGGAAAAATCGCAGCTACAGCCCTTCCAGCAATTCTTCTTCATAGGAGCCCTCCTGGATACCTCCAATGCAAGGGCCTTCCTCCCGGAGGACAGAAGGAACGATATCCTCCAGATGGCTAACTTCATCAAAGAGAACAACTCAGTCCATGCTCTCTCGTTGCAGCGGATGCTGACTCTCATTGCGTCATAAGTATTCACGGTGCCCTTGGCTCGTTTTCACATGAGGACCACTCAGTGGATGCTCAGTACTCAGTGGTCCCTAAATACACATCCCCAATCCTTTCACATCAAGGTGACTGAACCTCTAAAACAATCACTCATCTGGTGGACTCAAGAGGACAACCTTCTGAAAGGCTTTCCCTTTGTCCCACCTGAGAGACAGATCACCATCACCACAGATGCATTGCTACTTGGATGGGGAGATCACTGTCAAGGTCTCCACACCCAAGGTCTGTGGAGTCAGGATGAGTCTCGGCTCCACATAAATGTCCTGGAAATGAGAGCTGTCCTGTATGCATCCGAGCCCTGAAGGACATCCTCTGTCGCAAAATAATTCTCCTTCAGACAGACAACAAAGTGGTGATGTACTACATCAACAAACAGGGTGGGGTGCACTCTTATCCCTTGTGCAGGGAAGCGATGAGAGTGTGGGAATGGTGCCTAGAGCACAAAGACCTGCTTCAGGCAGTCTACCTGCCTGGAGTCCAGAACAATCTAGCGGATCACCTCAGCAGAATGGAGGCAGATCCTCACGAGTGGTCTCTTGATGTAAACATAGTGCAGTCACTTTTTAAAGAGTGGGGCACACTGGACCTGGACCTTTTTGCATCCCAGCTCAATGCAAAACTGCCTCTATTCTGCTCCAGAAATCCAGAACCTGGCGTTTTCTGTCAGGATACATTCAGACTGTGGTGGACAAGATGCTTTCTATATGCATTTCCTCCTCTTCCCTTAATTCAGAGGGTGCTGTTCAAGCTGGAGGCACGGGGGGGGGGCAGAATGATCCTCATCACCCCATTCTGTCCTCATCAGATTTGACTTCCATTGATCAACAGGTTATCAGAAATTCCACAGAGACAATTACCACTTCAAATGGACCTTCTGACCCAGGGCCCAGTGGTCCATCCCAACCTGAGATCCTGTCATCTCCATGCATGACTCCTGAAGAGATAGAAGTGGGTAGATTTGAGGTCTCTCTCTCTGTCTAATGTGCAAAGTCCTTCCTGGATCCCTTTTCTTGCCCACCAAACAAAGTCCTGGAGTATCTACTAGACCTGTCGAATACAGGGCTGCAATACTCTACCATGAAGGTTCATCTCTGCGTGATCTCAGCTTATCATGAGCCTATACACACTATGTCTCTGGCTCAGTTACCCTTGGTTAAGAGGTTCCTTAAAGGTATACTTCACACTAGGCCACCAGTCAGGAGACCGGTAGCCACTTGGGATATTAACCTTTTTTTATTTATTTTATTTATCAAGTCTAGGATTGCAAATAACTTTGAGCCTTAGCTCTTTTACAAAGGTTCCATGTCAGAGAAATACAAATTCTGGGGAACATCAAGACAGGCATTACAACAATGTGGACATTGCAAACAGAGTACAGATTAATACAATTCAGGGGTAGCATTGTAACAAGGCAGCCAGTGGCATTTGTCAGAGAAAATAGACAACAGATAAGAAGTGCCAGAGTCATAGGGAGAGGGAAGGGGGGAAGGAATGTAGGAAGGGTGGGGAGAGGGTGAAAAGTGCAGCATTGGGTATACCAAGATGTGAGGGTAGAATCCAGTGAGGAGGGGAAGGGAGGGGGGGGACCACTAGAACAGGAAGGGAAGTGGAGAAACAAGGTTAAGTTGGGCAGCCACAGGAGCTGTTGGTAGTGAGATAGTCCCGGAGCCTAGTTTTAAACATACCAATTGTTGGGGCAGAGGAGATGGTGGGTCTGAGGCCATTGAACTAGAGTGGCGCTCGATAAGCAAAAGAGCATTGACCCTGTGAAGTGTGACAGTGGGGGACTTTCAGTAGCTGTAGCGTGGATCTCCTAAGGCACCATCTGTTAATTCGGTGTTGTAACAGAGTTGAGCCCCCAGAAGGTGCAAAGCCAAGGTAGATTTTTTTCGCCATGCAGCAGGTGAGAAACTTTATGCGGTTTGATAGTTGGAGCCAGCCCGGTCTGAGTGTACAGGTCACGTGTGTGGGTGAGATGGTGAGCACCAGTGATGAGCTCACATGCCTTATTTAAGGCAGTTGAGAGGCGTCTAAGGGTTATGGTTGTGGCTGAGCCATAAATGATGAGACCATAGTCTATTACAGAGATCACAGAGCTCAGGACTGCAACCTTCAAAGCTTCTGGTGTGAGGTGTGGTCTGTGTTTGTAGAGGAGACCAAGCCGTGTATTAGCAGCTCTAGCTACATTATCTACATGAAGACCATAGGAGAGATTAGGGTCAAGCTGTATCCCTAAGTATTTGAAGGACCCCACCTGATCTAGAGTATTCCCCTGGGTGGTGGAGATAGCCAATGGTGTAGCTTGTGCGGGTTATGAGAGCTGTGGAAGAGCATAGATTTGGTTTTCTTGTCATTAAGGACCAGTTTATGATTAAGAAACCATGTCTCTACAGAGCTGAAACCAAGTTGAAGGTTGTGTTGAAGAGTTGCAGGATCTTTGTGAGTGGAGAATACAATAGCATCATCGGCATACAGTATGATCTGCTCAGAGCAGTGGTAAGGGAGGGAGTTTAAGAAAAGGCTAAAAAGGAGGGGGCACAGTGTGGATCCCTGTGAGACACCCGAGCGAACAGGCAGGGTGTCAGAAAGAGCGTCCACAATTTTTACTCTCTGCAACCGGTTTTCCAAGTAGCTTTTAAACCGGAGAGAAGAGTCAGGTGATAGCCCAGCATTCAGTAGTTGGTGAATTAGTAGTCCATGGTGTACTGTATCGAAGGCCTTGGAGAGGTCAACAAAACCGGCCCCTGTGAGAAGGCCGTTGTCATGGGATTTGTGCAAAGCTCCAGTGAACTCAAGAAGGGCTGTGGTGGTGCTGTGACCTTTCTGGAAGCTGTGTTGTTGTGGACAAGGTATATTGTATTTATCCAAGTGGTCGGTAAGTTGATCAGCCACGATGTGCTCGAGTGCCTTAGAGAGTGGGGGCAGTATGGAGATAGGGCGATAATTTGAGTGATTCGTCTTATCCCCACTTTTATGAATGGGTGTCACGGTGGCTGTTTTCCATAGGTCTGGGAATTTTCCACAGCTGAGAGAGAGGGTTAGGATTTTTGTTAATGGATGAATTACCTCATCGAGGGTGAGCAACAGAAGCTTAAGGTCCAGGGTGTCGCTACTAGATCTAGATTTAGAGATAGCTGCAGTAATATAGTGGCAAGCTTCATTCAGCCTTACTTCCCTGAAGTAGAAGAGGGGATGGTTAGACTGAGGGGCTGAGGTATTTGGGGAGTAGATCCTGTTTTCAAAAAAGTCATGGGGTAGAACAGCACTAAGGTCTGAAAAAGCCGTGTTAAAGATGTTTGCTATCACCTTGGGGTAACCTAGTGCTAGACATCGCACCTGTAAACCTTTCAAGCCTCTAGCAACCTATGAGCTGAAGTTCCTGACCTAGAAGGCTGCCTTCCTCGTAGCCATTACTTCCACTCACAGAATGTCTAAAATACATGCCCTGGTCATAGACCCTCCTTATACAGTATTTCACAAAGACAAGGTGGTTCTCAGAACTCACCCAAAGTTTCTCCCCAAAGTAGTGTCAGAATTTCATCTGAAACAGCCTTTGGTTCTTCTAACCTACTTTGTGAACTTCCAGAATGAGGGAGAGTGCACCTTACATTCTCTGGATGTTAAAAGGGTTTTGCAGTTCTACTTAAACAGAAATAAAGAGATCCGCAAGTCAAAGCAACTCTTTGTCTCATTCAGCATGGCCCAGCTGGGTCAGCCTGTTGCCATCCGGTGTATTTCAGCGTGGTTGGTGGCATGTCTTCGCCACTTCCATTCCATGGCACAGGTTAAGCTGGAAGGCAGGGTATACTCCCATTCTACCAGAGCAGTCACGGCATCTCTGGCGGAAATACGAAATGTTCCCTTTGCAGTCATCTGCAATGCAGCTACTTGGAGCTCCGTGCACACTTTTGTGAAGCACTACACTTTGGATGTCCATGCCAGACAGCACCAATCCTTTGGCAGGACAATCCTTAATGGACTCCTGTCCTAAGTGAGCTCCTCTCTCCTGCCACCCTTCTTGGGGGATTATTTTAGTTCGGTACTCTCCCATTAGTGTGAATGAGTGGTGGAGGCTTTATGTCCAGGAAGATATGAAAATTACATACCTACTGTAATTCTTGATCTTCTTGGATGAAGTTTCCACCATTCATTCACATGCCCACCGTCCATACCCCGAGCTCACCTATCTGTTTTTTGATCTTCACTCCCTCAATGGCTGGGCTGTGAAGACTGTTGTGTTGAACCTTCTTATAGGGGTCATTCGGACTATTTTATGTCCCACATGGGTTAGTTTCACTAGGCTAGTTTATGCTGCACCTCCTTGATAAAAAAGGTCCTGAGGCAGTTGGAGGGTCGATGCCGAGGTATCTATACAGTGCAAGCTGGTCTCGCGGTGCCACTCCATGTGGCCCAACCTCGGTGCCGGCCCTCCTGAAGGTTTTTGTCTCCCACTCGGTCCTACCACCGCTAGCGTAGTCCCATTAGTGTGAGTGAGTGGTGCAGACTTCATCCAAGAAGATCAAAAATTATGCTAGGTACGTAATTTTCATTTCTCCCTGTGGGGCACTCCTCTGGTCAATCTGTTTACCTCCTGGCAGAATGCAAAGCTGAATCTGTTCTGTGCCTGGCCCCCATAGTGTGGGACATTGATGGGGATGCCTTCAAGAGGCCTCCTTTATACTTTCCCTCTCTGTTCCTTGATTCACAAGATGTTTATCAGTTAAGGTGTGGAGGGATAAAGGCACAGAGGATCCTGGTAGCCCTGCCAGTATTGGACCTGGATCTCTTCAGCCTCAGCAGCAGTACTCCCTGACGGCTACCTCTCTGCCTTGATCTGCTCTCTTGTCACAATGGGAAGATGCTGCACCTGGATCTTCAGTCCCTGTACATCCTAGCCTGGTTCTTGAGCGGCTAGAGTTACAAGCATTGGATCTTTCACAAAATGTGCTCACCGTTATAGAGGCTTCCCGGAAAGAGTCGACTTGTCAGAGCTATGCCTTCAGATGAAAATGATTTTCCATTTGGTGCCAAGGCCAGGATCTTCATCCCCTGACCTGTCTTTTGTCTAGCATCCTGGACTACCTGTGGTTCCTTTCTCGGTTGAGAAAGAGGTAGACGACCCTCAACGTGCACCTGGCAGCCAACTCTTCATACTGGGTGCGGCCTGGTATTGCTGACAGTTCAGGAGATGGTGGCTGGGCACTTCTTCAAGGGCCTGGGATACCAGTCCATGCCAGTGCATGAACAACCACCACTTAGGGACTTGTTGCTGATCTTCCAAGGATCAGTCTTCACCATTCATTACTGGTGGGTATAAGCCAGAGTGCAGGACCCCTCAGGAGCATATAGCTTTAAGACTTTTGAGGAAGGGAGCCAATGTTGGAGACAGTGCAGGCGTTGAGATCAACACATGACGTGATGCTCATGGGTTGGCCAGTAGCCAACGCTGGCTCCTCAACCTCCTCAGTTCTGCTTTTATCACTACCGAGGCAGCATCTTGTGGGAGCTTCATGCAAAATCTACTGTGTCAGTTCTGTGCCACTGATTTTATGCTCAACACTACACCTTCAGTTTGGCTCCAAATTTTTGGTTCCTTTTTTTTTTATTTTCTAGTGTGTGACGTAGAGTGCTGTTGCTGTTTTTTTGTTTTTGTTCCATTTTTAAGTCATGTCTGGTTCGGAGCCTAAAACTACCAGAAAGTCTAAGGCAGGGTTTTCCCCCATGCGTCAGTGCCCTTGTGGCAAGCCCTTGAGTGTGTCGGACCACCATGATCATTATTTGGCCTGCCTGGGTCCAAACCATGATGTGGATTCATGCTATGACTGTTGCTTGATGGACGTCTGTGTCCTACAGCTCTGTGCATTGAAGATGGGATGATACCCACCCACCTTTGGATGGCATCACATTTGAGATGCCAGAGTTAGGTCTCTGGGCCCTTCCCCTGGGTCCCTCCCCGGTACTATATGTACCGAGGGTGACCAGGCCTCTGCTACTGCTAGTCTTGCTGGGACAGGAAGCCTGCGCAAGGGGTCAGTGGGGACAGTTAGGCTCCTCCAAGGGATCAGCTGAGCACCCCTCACAGTCTGCTGCCCCTTCAGAGGCCTGGACACCTCCAGTGTTGAGGTCTTGGCTATACGCTGGGACTGCACCTAATCAACATCGCAGCCTGGTGTCATCCTGGCTGTTTCCCCAGAGCCTCAGAGCTCCCCTCAGCCTAGCTCAAGGCCCTCTGTGGAGTTGGGCAGTCTTGGCGCTGACTCTGGTGCTGCCCTTCCTTTACCTCCTGGCACCTAGCAGACATCCATGCCAACCCCAGCACTGGAGAAGGAGGTAGTGCGGAGCACAGTGCCGGGTCAGGGGATGGTGCCAGCTGCAGTGCTGGCCCTGTTTCTGGTGCTATGGAAGGCACTGATTCAGGCATCATAGACAACATGAAGGGGAGTTCCGGAGCTGCCTGTGGTACCAGTTTTTTCCATCTTTTTCTCCTGGATTCTTCAGTTCCTCGTAGGCCTCGGTTGAGGGGCAGGTTCCTATCTGGTGGGGTAGGGGTCGGCAGGTCAGACTCAGCACCCCATACTGTCCCCAGAGTGATTGGAAGCTCTGGGAGAAGCAGGAGTGCAGACACGGGTCTTTCTTCCCCCCTAATCGGGTAGGATTTGCAGTTGGTGGGGTAGGGACCATACTAGTGGACCAGCACAACTCCAGTCTCCTCATCTGGTGTCTCCCCCCCCAGGGCACCACTCAGCTCGACCCCGCCATGGTTGGGTGACCTACAGTGTGTGATCTGTGCAGCTCACTCCCTAGGAAAGGGTCCTCTGCTCACTGTTGCAGCCCTAGCAGAGGTGCTGGTGTGGTCTCTCACAACCATTCTCACCCTCCCCATACCACTGCTTCCCATTCCTTCTCCCACAGATGTTTCCAGCCCTCTGGGGCCTATGACTTGGGACCAGTTCAGGACGACACTGGCTGTGGACCCTTGATGCCTCAGAGCCCTGCAGGAGGTCATCTTCAGACCTCAGGTCCCTGCATCGCCTCCCTCTGAACACAGTTCTTCCGAATCTCCAACCTCCTGCCTTGAGGAAGGGGATACCTCCGTTCACTTTTCCTCTGATGCTGATCTAACCTATTAGCATTTCCTATCACAGATGATGGAGGAGCTGTGCCTGTCCCATTTCATAGGTTACAACCCTACGCATGCAACACTGTCATTCCTTGGAGAATAGTTTGGAGTCCATGTGATCCGTGGCCTTAACCCTTCACAGATGCATCTCACAGTGTCTGGCAGAACCTCTCAGCCCCTATTTCAGCTCTGAGGAACTGCCAGCACAAGTACTGTGCACCCATGTGGTTTTCAGGTGCTGTGCCTCATCCTACTGCAAGAGTGGAGCTGCTGGGCACCCCCTCTGGACATCATCATCCTTGGCACGACCACCCCCAAGACTCGGACTTGGCCAAGTTTGATCACGGGTAGAAGGGTGTTATTCACAGTGTCTCCCCTTTTGTGCATTTTGGCACACCAGGCACACTAGACTGCCTATGACAGGCATCTGGGGGTGATGCTTGGTCAACTCCTGTCATCCATGCCTGATAGTGAGGCAACCAGATAAGCCATCTGGGGTTGCCACCCTTGTTGCACACCATCAAGTTCAACTGGAGTACATAGTCTCTGGATTGTATCTTGTATGAGGAGCTGGAGTGTTGCGACTGGTGGGTGTTCTCAGTCTTGGTGTTTGAACTGTTCTTTGTGCAGTTACAATGTAATTTTAGGATAAGAGCAAGCATGCGGTGTGTGAAGCGTTGCGTGCAGAAATAGCTGTATTCACAAGAGCTGTACCCTAGAAACCTCTTTGAGGTTTGTGGGAGAATGCCTGGAGAAAACATGGCTGCAACAACAACACAGGAGAATGCAACAATGAGCTACAGCCTAGACACCACATTTACGTGGAACGAGCGGCATTTGCAGGCACACCAAAAACTCACTGTAAGTGGAAATTATCCACCGCCTGACGGATTAGGAGCAAGCGGGAATGAAGAGGTGAATATAAGAAAAGCATCTTTTGACCTTGAAAAAACGATACTGAATGAACTAAAGTTGTCCTATAACATTATTACCCTCAAGACCTATGTTGAGAAAAAACTAGTACCAAGAGGGTTGCGGGTGTTGAAAGCACCATCCTGTGGACTAGAAAACTTCAAATTTATAGATGAATGGGTTAAACTTGCTTTAGTCTGCTTAGCTGGTTTCTTAAAATTGATTATAAGATGTGACATAGAGAAATATGAGAAACTTGCTGAAGATACAAAGGCTTGCAAAGAAAAGGTATCACAGTTTAAATCACATCCTGATTTCGTCACTCTAGAAAAATCATTAAAATCTAAACTTGAAAAGTTTGAGAAAGAGCTGGTGGACTAAAAGCAATATAAGTTAATAAGAGATCAAACTGACTATGAAAAGAGCAATATATTTAAGTGGTCACCAGATGGTAACTTAAGAAACGGATCCTTAAGCAGGGGAAGACAGAGGAGCAGAAATAGGAACCAGCATAATAAACAGCAACAGCAAGCCAAGCAAAGGGTACGTTTTTCAGAGAAAACAGGAAGATACGTCCTGAACAGAAAACAGTGGAGAAAACTTAAGAGAAGGGCAAGAAAGGAGGCAGAAAATCAAAGTCTGATAAGAACACTGAGAGACAAGAAGAAGAGCTACAAACTGTGAATTTATCACATATAGTCCTCACAGATACCCAGACCTCTCTATGACGAAAAGGATTGAATTTGCCTTGACTCTTAAAGTTAATGACTTTGAAATTCATGTGGACCTGTTCTGTTTTTTTTTCAGAAGATTAAGCTAAAGTACTTTTTCTCTGATAAGGGAAAACACACAAGTGCAAGCATGGGATATAATGTATGGGACAAACTAGCTGTGGAAAATGAGGCAGTTTTACAGGACACTGGACTGAGTGCCACAACACACATTGATTTTGATGAAGAGAGCATGGACCCTCTGGTTAGAAAAAATTTAAATGAATTAATGGAACTGATTGATGAGAGAGACACACAGGACTCAAGTACTGATTTGACTGAATTTAATAAAATGAGATGACAGACATTCAGAGGTAAATCTGAGTGTTGCCCCATAGTTACAAACAGCTCACTTACTGCCTATGAAAAAACTGTTTTAAAACCAGTTAAAGAACTGTTAAAATCATTTTGTCCACCACAACATTGCTCACCCTGAAAGGCAGGCACTGAAAGAATTAATACAAATGGAAGAAATCATGATAAAACCAGCTGACAATGGTGGCAATGTTGTGGCTATGGACCAAAAGTCCTATAACGCTATGGTATCTAAACTACTGCAGAATAATGAGAACTACACATGTCTACCAGGGAATCCGACATTTGCCTATAGGAAGGAACTGGCTATACTTCTGAATGAAGCCGTGGGTAAAGGGAACATTTCTACAGAGCAATTTAAATATACTGTATATGGCAGAAAATTCCAGTTATGCCAGCGTTGCCAAAAATATACAAGAGCTTAGTGGACCCCCCAGGATGCCCTATTATTTCGGGCATAGGGTCACTCATAGAGAAACTAGGTGGTTTTGTAAACTTCTTTTTTTTTTTTTTACAAAGGCTGGTACCAGAACTCCCATCATACCTAAAAGATACAGGGGACACAATAGGTAAGGTGACTAATGTGAAGTGTCAGAAAGATTTTGTATGGCTGACAATTAATGTTGAAACCCTGTACACCACGATAGAACATGAAGATGGTATTAGAGCAAGACGGTTCTTTTTAGAAAACAACATACACCATGATGCCATGCCTGTTGACTTTATTATAAAAGCATTACAGTTTATTCTGACACATAATGCATTTGTATTTAATTATGAATATTATGTACAGGCATGTGAAACTTCCTTGGGTGCAGTTATGGCACCAGAGTATGCAAATCTGTTCATGGGATATTGGGAGATGCAATACATACACAATGCTACAAATAACCCTTACTGTGACAATATAGCGAGATGGTTTCACTATATAGATTGCTTACGCATATGGAAGGGTAGTGAGGAGAAAGCTTGGGAATTTGTAAGATGGATAAATAACTACAACCTGAGATTTACACAAACTATAGGGAGAAAAGAGATTAATTTTCTGGATGTGACCCTTATGGGAAATAGTGAGACTATAATGAGGTTACAACAAAAGGCTTTAGGAAGGAAACGGCCACTAATGCACTTCTAAGCAATGATAGAGCCCATTCCCAAAAATCGCAGGAATCAATACCTTACAGCCAGATGATACGAATCCATAGAAACTGTACAAAGGTTTCTGATTTTGATGAACAGGCTAAAACCTGGAACATAGGTTTTCACGCAGAGGATACAATAGTGATATTTTGACCAGGGCAAAATCAATAGTTAGGGACATGACACAGAATGACCTCTGTATAAAGGAACAAGGGACTAAGGAGGCACAAGGGTGGGGACCTGTGACAATGACTACAGAATGTGACAATGTAGCAGGATCCATAGGGAACATTGTATGAGAAAATTGTCAGGTAGTGTTAGCTGATGAAAAGGTGGGCATGGCAGTGGGACCCTGCCCAAGAGTATCTTTCAAAAGGGCACCCAACCTAAGGGATAAATTAGTCCACAGTCACTTTCAGATGCTGCAAACTCACAGTGGGACATAGATTCCTCAGAGACCAAAAGGGATGTATCAATATAAACGTTACAACATCTGTCAGTACATTTCTAAAGGAAAAGATTTGGCAGCATACAAAAATAATATGAGAATTACCATTAGGGACGTGATTATATGCAATACTACATTTGTAATATACATCATTTGGTGCCCCTGTGAGCTATCTTACATAGGAAGAACTGTTAGGAGCTTTAAAGAATGTATCCAAGAGCATATTGGATATATTAGGAACAGTAGAATGGACAAAGGGGTTGGAAGGTACTTTTTGGAAATGCATGGGGGGATCACAGTGGACTCAAATGTATAGGAACTGAAGTGGCAAAATGTGGAAAAAGAGGGGGAGATGATGAATTTACTTAAAAAAAAAAAGGCGGATGCTGGATATTCAGGTTGAATACTGTGAATCTAGCTGGTATGAATGAGATGTGGGATTTAAGACCACATCTCAAGTAAAATAAAAAATCTGACTATGGGATTATAATAATAACAAAAGAAAAAATAAGCACCGGCTCCCCTTCCCCTCACTCACTTCTTCAGTAATCAATCTGCCCTTTACAGGGAATATTTTCTGACCAGAAATGTTACCATGTCTTTATTTCCCTCCACCCCCCCCATCTTTTGATTCATCAACATTATACAGTCAAAACTGTCTGTCCTTGTTTTCTGTGTAATCTTAGCATTAGTCAGACCCATGCTAAAAGATTTGTGATTACATATCATATTTTGTTTTTTTGTGTCTTAGGACTATTTCATAAATGGAAAATGGGAAACCAATATTTTGTAAAAATTGGATCCCCAGAAAAAGTGTCTTGAAGTGACTGGGTATATCCATCTTTTGCATCAGCTCCAAAGTAGCTCTAAAAATACAGACTGCACCATTTCTGAGGGATCTAATAAAAGAGCTATGTGAACATTTAGGAATCTTTACAGCATGTAATAAATTGTCTATGTATATTTTTATTATTCTTTTTCCTCAACTTGCTCATGAAGTAGCTAAGGTTAAGAGACAAAGAACCTCTGTGCGCAAACACTGAGGCAAGGGTTACCCCAAAGGGCATTTGGCTGGGAAGCCAAGTTTCAAGAAAATACAAAATCACACATGCCCCCACAATGCAAAGCATCATGGGCTGCATATGCAAATCACCACAGAATGTTATGCTGGTCCAACTTTAAGCAGAATTGCATGGTGCGAAGGCCCTCTCACACAGTTTGCAAAGGGTGCTAACAGAAGACATAGAACCGTGTTTTCGTCCTACCAGGACTCATCAGTATGCCTCATCTGCTTGACACCCCAGTGGAATGGACCAGCTACCCTTAAGGCAGTGTGCCTTGGATATATTGTGGTGAACCCATTAAAAAAAAAAACTATTTAAAGACAAAGAACCTCTATGCGCAAACACTGAGGCAAGGAGTTACCCAAAGGGCATTTGGCTGGGAAGCCAAGTTTCAAGAAAATACAAAATCACACATGCCCCCACAATGCAAAGCATCATGGGCTGCATATGCAAATCACCACAGAATGTTATGCTGGTCCAACTTTAAGCAGAATTGCATGGTGCCGAAAGGCCTCTCACACAGTTTGCAAAGGGTGCTAACAGAAGACATAGACACGTGTTTCGTCCTACCAGGACTCATCAGTATGCCTCGTCTGCTTGACACCCCAGTTAAGATGTGACTAGTGAATATGCATTTGTAAAAAGAATACTGAATGAAATAAGGATACAATATTCAGTTTAAAGATGTAATGTGTATATATACAACTAGTCAATCATATCATGTTTATTAATTATAATAATGAAGCGTTGGTGTTTACTATACAGAGCCCAGTACAGTAAATGAAATTAGCATTTATATTAGCTTTTAATTTAATGTGACTTAAACATTTTGTCTTTTATGATTTAATTATTGTTTTCAAATCTGAAATAACCAATCAGATAGTGAGTAAGATGGTGTGATGTCACTGAATGAGCAGTTAGAAAACTTAGTGGTACTTTTGCTTGTTACTCCCTTGGAAGCCTCATGCAGAGGCGAAGTGCTGGGGTTGTTTTCCTAATCAGTAAAGTGTAGCTGCACTACCTTTTGTGCAAAAGAATAAATATCTTGAACATTCGAAACGGCAGCTGGTGTTGAACTTTATTTCAATAGTAAGTGCAACATTTTGGATATTTGCTTTGCTGACTATGGGGTTGCTACCCTTGTTGCACACCACCGAGTTCATCTGGAGTGCGTACTCTCTTGATTGGATCTCAGATGAGCCATCAGCCTTTCCACCCATGGCCTAGAGCTAGCGAAACACCAATCATGGGTGTCTTACGACACCAGTGAGGTAGCTTCCAGGCTTGTGGGAACAGCAGTCTGCATCAGGCGTACGGTGTGGCTCCGTCTTTCCAGGTTATCACTCCTGGCCCCACATAGGGTGATTGCCTTACCATTCCAAGGGGCTCACTTTTTCTCCCCTAGGTTCAGATGGGAATTAGTGGGGCACTTTCCGTGTCTTGGGTCTTGAGAGTGCCCGCCTGCCCCGACCAGTCTCAGGTCCCACCAGACCCATGAGGGGCCTCCTCCTCTTGTGTATCCCCCACAAGAGGCTGTGGGGTCTTTCTTCCTCAGGGTGTGCCAGTGCCACCTAAGGTGGCAGCTTGGTACTCACCCACCAGTAATGAATGGTGCAGATTGATCCTTGAAAGATAAGAAAATTATGTACTCACCATAATTCTTGATCTTCTAGGATATTGTCACAATTCATTACTGCTTCCTGCCCACCTTCCCCTCATGGTGAGTCTGCTGGGCAGCACCGCCTCCCTACTTGCTCTCCCCTCTTCTAACCAAAAAGAGGGCTAATGTTTTGCTGGCACACCCAAAGCGACCACCAGTCTTGTAGCTAGACAGATCCCCTCTTCTTTGCTTTCAAAGGAGGGGGAGGGAAATTGCGGCTAGCTTGCCTCCTCCTCCTCCTCTAGAGAGAAGGTTTTGCTACCCTAGGGATTCTAGAGCTTACCTTATTTCTAAGAGGTGGGTATCAGTTGGCCCTCAACTGCTTGCTCATGTCAACACAAAATTTCCAGGGTTAGAAGCCACTTTCAGTATCTTGTACTGCATAATGTGCCTTTTTTCCACTTAGGAGACAAACATAAAAGCTCTCTCCCTTTGCACTTCTCAACATCTGTTATGTTTTCAGTGCTGGGCTAAGCAGGCAGTGAGCACCTTCACTTCCACCTTGCCCTTTTTCCCTGCTTGCAGGGACATTAGGTCTTTCGGAATTGTTCTCCTGGACCCTTTATATATAGAGAGAGTGGGACATTGGTCCACATACTCAAGGTCTCCACTCTAGATAGTGGGCAGGTGGTTGTTGATCCAGCAGTTCCTGTTTATCCAACCTGGGCTGTGTTATGCAATGCCAGGTCGTTGAGGAACAAGACTGCCATTATAGTGGACTTGGTTTCCTCGGTAGACCTGGTTTGCATCACAGAGACCTGGCTGGATGAAAATGTTGCTCCCATTTTAGGGGCAGTGGTTCCAGCTGGGAACACTGAGATACACGCCCTGAGGAAGGATTGCAGAGGCAGGGGAGTGGCCATTTGTTTTAAAGCTAGCCTGGGCCTCACAGTGCTACCAGTGAGTTCTGCTGGGTTATTTGAGAGTGTTGCCATGCGGGGGAGGGGTCCTGGTGCGGGTTTACAGGATCCTTCTAATTTACTGACCACTAGGCAGTGAGAAGGAGTTCCTGCAGGAGATCAGGGACTTCATTGCCGGCCTAGTGTTGGAATCCCCCAGATGGTTACTTCTGGGGGATTTCAGTGCCTGGGTTGATGACGGACTCTCGTCATTTGGTCATGACCTTCTGTAGAGTATGGAAGCTCTGGGCCTGTTGCAGGTTGTCATCTCAGCGACCCACTTGCGTGGTCACACACTGGACCTGGTGTTCACTCTGGGTCTTGGGATCAATGATCTCATGACTGATATGGTCATATGGTCAGATCATAGCACTGTGAGGTTCACATTTGGAGATCCCCCGATGGTCCATCCTCTGTAGAGATAGTCTGGTACTGCCCTTTGTGGGGATTGGCCCCAACAGGACTACAGGTAGTGCTAGACCTATCAAGTGTGGAAACTGCATGTGCAATGGGTGCAGAGGAGGCAGTGTCAAACTATAATAGGGCTGTCACTGCGGCCTTTGACTCTTATGTGCCCATTCATATCCAGCCCTTAACTACTCACCAAAGGCCCCCTTGGTTTGATGGGGAGCTCAGGGAGTTAAAGATGAGGGGGACGGAGGTTGGAGCAGCACTGGATAAGGTCTGGCCTGATGGAGGACTAATTGGCTTTGAGGTCACATTATAGAAACATAGAATTTGACAGCAGATAAGGACCACTTGGGCCACCCAGTCTGCCCATTTCCCTACCTAATGGATAAGCTGCAGATCCTAGTTAACCAGCAGCCTACTTCTTCCTACCCCCACCCCCTAGAATTGCCTTATGACTCTCCCATGCATGCTTGAATTGCACCACTGTTTTTGACTCCACAACCTCCTCAGGAAGGCCGTTCCATGCATCCACAACCCTCTCTGTGAAAAAATACTTCCTTAAATTACCTCTGAGCTGCCCCTCTATCTTCAAATTGTGCCCCCTTGTTCTTGCACACCTCTTTTTTTGAAAGATGCTACCCTCTTGGACTTTGTTGATTCCCTTGAGGTACTTGAAAGTTTCTATTATGCCCCTTTCCCTGAGGCTATACATATTAAGCTCCTCAAGTCTCTCTTCATATGTCTTCTGGTACAGACCCTGCACCATTTTAGTTGCCCTCCTCTGGACAGCTTCCATCCTGTCTATGTCTTTGCGGAGACTGGGTCTCCAGAACTGCACGCAGTACTCCAGATGGGGTCTCACCAGCTGTCTGTACTGAGGGATAATAACTTCCTGTTTTCTACTGGTGATGCCTCTCCCTATACATCCCAGTATCCTCCCAGCCCTCCTTGCTGCCCTCTCACATTGCTTTCCCACCATTAGGTCATCTGATATGACTACCCCCAGCTCCCTTTCCATTTTTGTTGTTGTTAGTATCTCACCCCCCATTGTGTACTCTTCCCCTGGGTTTTTGTTTCCCAGGTGCATTACCTTGCACTTCTTAACATTGAATCTAAGCTGCCATACATTTGACCATTCCTCTAACCTTGCCAAGTCCCTTCTCATCCTTTCCACCCCACCTTGTGCATCAACTCTGTTGCAGATCTTTTGTCATCTGCAAAGAGACATACTTTCCTTCCAGTCCTCTGCAATGCTGCTTATAAAGACATTGAAGAGGACCGTCCTAATACTGAACCCTGCAGGTACCCCACTAGTAACCCCCCTTTCTTCTGAGTGGACTCCATTTACTATTACTCTCTGTGTCCTATTCTACAGCCAATTCTTTACCCAGGCTGTCATCTTGGGACCCACTCCCAGGCTGGTTAACTTGTATATTAATCTTTTGTGTGGGACTGTGTCAAATGCCTTGCTAAAGTCTAGGTAGACCATGTCCACAGCTCCTCCCTGATCTACTACTTTGGTCACCCAGTCAAAGAAATCTATCAGATTTGTCTGGCATGACCTTCCCACTGTGAATCCATGCTGCCTTGGGTCCTGTGCCCCTCTGGCCTCTAGATACTCGACAATTCTTTCCTTCAGAAATGATTCCATCATTTTCCCTACCACTGAGATTAAACTAACAGGTCTGTAGTTTCCTGCTTCTGCCTTGTCTCCCACTTTTGTGAAGGGAATCACATCTGCCCTCCTCCAGTCCTCGGTACCACCCCATCCTCCCATGATTTGTTAAAGAGGATAGTCAGTGGTGTCACTAGTTCTACCCTTAGTTCTTTTAGAATTCGGATGAATCCCATCAGGCCCCATTGCTTTGTTCACCTTCAGTTTTAAGAGTTCTTTCAGAACCCTTTCTTCTGTAAATGGGCTGGTATCAACTTCTGTATCCAGAGTGTTTCTACTGTTTGTTTTAGGTACCTCTCCCTCTTCCTTTGTAAATACTGAGCAAAAATATTTGTTTAGTATCTCTGCCTTTTCACAGTCACCCTCTGCCCACCCTCCCTCCCCTTTATTAAGCCTCACTATCCCTCCCTTGGTCTTCCTTTGCTCCCTGATGTACCTATAAAAGGTTTTATCCCCCTTCTTAACTGAGTTGGCTATCTTTTCCTCGGTTTGGGCCTTTGCTGTTCTGACTGCCTTCCCAGCATTCTTTTGCTTTAACTGATACAGTTCTCTGTCCTGCTCCTTCTGTGATTCCTTGTACTTCCTGAATGCTTTCTTTTTCTCTTGAACCTTCACTGCTACTTTCTTTGAGAACCATAGTGGTTTCTTATATCATTTTGTTTTGTTTATTTGCTTCACACAAAGGCTTGTTACCTCTGTGATGGCAGTTTTTTATTATTCGCCATTGTTCTTCCACCCCTCCTTCCTGCCCATTTGTTAGTGCATTCCTTAGGCACTCACCCATTTTGGCAAAGTCAGCCCTCCTAAAGTCCAGCACTTTTGCCTTTGTATGGCTTGACTCTATTGCTGTGTTTATTGTGAACCATACTGTTAGATGGTCGCTGATTCCCAGATGGCTACCCACTTCCACATCTGTGATCCTCTCTTCATCTCCATTTGAGAGAACCAGGTCTAAGATTGCTCCCTCTCGAGTGGGCTCCAATACTAATTGTCTAAGGCATGCCCCCTGTAGGGCACCTAGAATAACCCCACTCTTTGAAGTGGCTGCTGCAACTGCACTCCGGTTAACATCTGGCATATTCAGATCACCCATCAGCAATATCTCCCCTTTTTCTGCCATTCTAAGTATACTTTCTATCATTTCCTTGTCCATTTCCTCCCCCCTGAGAAGGGGGTCTGTATACAACCCCTGTGCGGATTGTGGTGCCATTGCCAGTCTCCAAATTTACCCACAGTGCTTCTTCTCCTCCCTGTTTACCCTTTTGTTCTGTTGCTTTGATTCCTTCCCTTATGAAAAGAGCTACTCCTCCTCCTCTTTACCTCTCTGTCCCTCCTGTAGATAGTGTATCCTGGTATGTTTACGTCCCAGTCATGGTTTTGTGTGTACCATGTTTCTGTGACTGCCACGATATCCAGATGTTCCTCCTCCAACAAGGCCACTAATTCAGGAAGCTTGTTACTCAGACTATGGGCATTGGTACTCATTGCTCTCCATTTTTTGATGGCTTTACCTTCTGTTGCATCATCCCCCACTGACCTTTCTACCTCGGTCTTTTTCTTATTTAGTACCCTGTTTTGTAGGGAGAGGCTGGGATTTTCCTGCTGCTTATCAGTGCTTCCCCTTGACTAGTTTAAAAGCTTGTCAATGAAGCATTTAAACTGATTGCTCAAAAGACTTGTTCCCTTTCTGGACAGATGCAGACCATCCTGCCAGTATAGGTTGGTGTCCCTCCAGGTGGAACCCCAGTGCCCAATGAAGCCAAACCCCTGTGCTCCACACCATTTTTTCAACCATTCATTAAACTGCATGGTGCAATGTACCCTTGCCTCACTCATGCCATTGACAGGCAGCACCTCTGAGAAGGATACTGTGTGTGCTACTTGTCTTAGGCCCCTCCCCAATTCTACAAAGTCCTTCTGCACTGCTCTAATCTCATGATGAGCCAAGTCATTTGTCCCTAGGTGGACAATGGCGTGCAGCTCAGACTCCTGTGCAGCTGTTCTCATGATCCTGAGGATGCGCTTCTTGTCCCTCCAAGCCATGGCACCAGGCAGGCACCTTACTTCAGTTTTCCCTGCTCCCCCCAGTTCTATCCCCCTAATAATTGAGTCCCCCACCAGGAGCTGCTTCCTTTCCTTGTGGTGTCCTCTGCCTCCTTTCTGTGGGCCTGCCTTGTGACAGTTGTACTCAGCCTCCTTAGTCTCCTCTGCAGGTGCATCCATAGGGGAGCTATGCTCCCCCAGAATGGTGTATGGACTGTGATTATGGTGACTATCAAAGGGCAATCTCCTGAAAGAAGGCATATTTTTTGTCAAGGGAAATTGCTGCGGCAAGGAACAGACCGGCTCAGCTCTTCCATACAGTGGACAGGCTGTCATATCCAACCTGTCTTTGTACTGTGGGAGCAAGTTCTAGCACAAGGTGTGAGGAGTTTGCTCTGTTCTTTGCTGACAGTGTCCACTATGAGGACTGAGATCTCCTCTAGTGCTGCTCAAAGAGCTTGCAGGATTGGACCAGAGACATGCTGGTGCACTCCTCTTGTGTGGGTGAGTTTGATCCAGTTGGAGTAGATGAGGTAGTTGAGATAGTCTTGGCTGTGATTACCTATTACAATCAAGACCCAGGTCCAGCTCCACTTCTGGTAGGTTGCGTTGGCCTGATTGCACCTGTGGTTGCTGAGATCTTCCAGTGCTTCTTGGGGAGTGGGGGTTTTCTTAGTGCCTTGAAAAAGGCCTTGGTCAAACCCATTTGAAAAAACCTTCAATGGACCCAGAATGTCTCAGCAATTAGACTGGTCTCAAACCTCCCATTTTTAGGGAAGTTTTTAGAAAAAGTAGTGGCTGTCCAGCTCGAGACTCGTCTCGTCTCCACTGCCACTTTTGAGCATTTTACAGTCTAGGTTTAAATCTGGGCATAGCACGGAGACTGCCCTGGTGAAGGTGTCAAATGTTCTCATAGCAAGATATAAGGGAGAGTGTACCATTCTTGTTCTCCTGGATCTCTCTGCGGCATTTGACACTGTGGACCATGATGTGTTGCTGGACCGACTCCAGAACTGATGTGGACCAACTGGCAATGTCATTAGCTGGTTTAGGTCCTACCTCACAGGTAGAGTGCAAAGAGGGACTGTGGGGTTATCTTCATCTAGCCCAATGCCCCTGCACTGTGGAGCTCAGGAAGGGTCAATCCTGTCACCTCCATTGTTCACTGGGTACATGCTACCATTAGGAAATGATATCAGGTGGTATGGGCTGAGTTTTCATTGTTATGCTGATGATTCCCAGCTATACTTGTCCTGTGCACCTGGAAACTAGATGGTGGCCACCATGTTTAACAGTTGCTTAGATGAGGTCCAGAACTGGATGACTCAAAACTGGCTGCTACTCAACCTGGAGAAGATGGAGGTACTGGTAGTGGATCCTGGTCATCGACAGGAAGGGGAAGGGTTGGGAAATAATCCTGGTTTGATACTGGGAGGTGTTCCCTTGACCTCCACCACATGGGATCAGGGATCTGGGTGTCACTGTCTTCTAAAGTGCCTTTTACCATCTTAGGAACATTGCCCAGATCAGGGCCCTGATACCAGCTGATGACCTGACCACTGTGGTGCATACCTTCATCATGTCTAGGTTGGATTACTGCAATGATCTGTACCTTGGGCTATCTGGAGACGTCTAAATGCAGCAGGTGCAGAATCTCGGTGGCCAAGGAAGCCTGTTGACTGGGATTTCAATGTGTACAGTGCTCTGAGCCTCCAGGGAGGGCACTTTATAAAGTTTTTATCTGCCTATCTATCTATGCCCCTGTCTCCCCAGATTCTTTACCCTAGCCTACCGAGATTTCTCCAACCTGTCAAAAAAAAGGGGGTGGGGAGACAGGTCACAGGAATGAGCAGCCTACCTTCTTACGTGGTCCTGTATGGACCGAACTTTATGTGCCCCTTATTCTGACTTGGGGCTGTGCCCTTGGGAAGTTCTCTTGGACACTGGTCCTCTTCAGGATCCTCACTTCAAATGTCAGACCATAGCCCTTTCTAACAATGTTTGGGCTCCATCTCCATGCCTCACCTGTTGCCTACTTACTATTGGGTAATCTGCCTTCCTGCTGGAGTAGGTCAGTCCTGCCTTATGTCCCTGGCTGAGGATACAGCACCCTCCTGTCTCTCTCTGTCTCTCTCTCAGCCATGCCCAGTACTCTGGTCACTCCCAACCTAAAAAGCCCTCTTCAGAGTCCATACCCTTCTTCTCTCTGGTCAGCTTTAGGTTTCAGTTTATATCCTTCCTTTTCCCTGTCCCTTGGGCACCCTTGCCCCACCTTTCTTTTCTATTTCCTCTTCAGAGAGCAAAATGGAGGAGATTGGGGAGTTAGCATTGGTTATTGGCCAACCCATGAGTGCCACATCATGCATCAGCCTCGAGGGTGGTGCCATCTCTGATATCAGCTGCCCTCCTCAAAAGTCTTAAAGCTCTACACTCCTGTGGGGTCCTGCAACTCCAGCTTATACCAACCAGTAATGAATGGTGAAGATATCCTGGAAGATCAAGAATTACTGTATGTTGTTTCCATTTGTTGACAATGCTCAGGGCAAGCCATTTGAGCTGATCTACAGGTGTAAGATGTTGCATCTGTTGTGGAAGACCACCTTCTGGGTGGTTTCCACCTCCACCAGAAGGATCAGTGAGCTCTAGGAGCTCTTGGTGGAGTCTCTGTACCTGGTGTTCCACAGGGACAAGGTAGTCCACCACTCCCATCCACCAGTGGTCTCACTGCCTAGGTCAGCTGGACCAGCCAGTCACAGTGACACAGCTAATATGGGATGCCATCCAGTGGTGGCTTATCCTGGAACACCTGCAGGAAGGAGTCCGGTTAGTCCGCCCAGAGTCGTCGGTCACTCTGGAGAGAGGTTTTATAGCTTTCTTGCAAATTATATACCTTACTGTGATTTTACTGAAATTATTGCTGTGTTTCTGTTTTTTTGTTACCTAACTGAGCTACAGGGGTACTTTCTCCAGCAGCAGTGAGTCAGTGACTGCTTGCAGAGGATTGTGGGGTATTGGAGGTCTGTCCTGTACACCTTCTGACCCCCCCAGTACATTTAAACAAACGAGTGTGTTTCTAACACCTGGGCTGCTCACACACTCAAGCACTTTATAAATATACTTTGGTTAGCCTTTTTAAAGGCTTATTCGCTGATATTAAATACTGCTGGGGCTCTTGCAAAACCAGAAGCAGGGCGGAATTGCACTTCCGGTTTCTGACCTCTTAAACAGCCGCTCTAGCGAGCAGGGCGAGCGTGCTCAGGGCCGCGCGCAGAGACGCACGCAGAGACATGCGCGTCTTGCGCGTGTCTATCGTGTCCATCGTGGACAAGGGGACATTAAGGTAACACATAAAACTTTTAATAAAATAGTTCTGTGCAGATTACAGTGAGTATATAGTACAATAATGAAAAAGGCTAACAAATATTGCACTTCTTGCAAGATGTATGCTTTGGGTAAACACATAGTTGATTTTATATGTGACAAGTGCATTCTAGTAAATGACTTAAAAAATGAAATTGAGAGACTCCAACCTAAACCGTGTGCTAAATCTGAGATTAAAGCCCTGGAAGACTATATTGACCAAATGTCAATACTAGTTGAGGCCAATACTTCGCTTGCAGTAAATATGGTAGAAGCTGTTCTTGAACCTACTGCAACAACAGGTGAAGTTGTAGACACGAAGCCTAAATCTAACACCACTTATGAATCAATACGAGGACAACCTTCCTCCACTTCAACTCCTATGATTTTATCTGACCATCAGTCTGCAACAAGTAGGATTAATCTTCGGTCTAAAAAACCCAGTGCTAAACTCAATATAGAATCAAATATCTTAACCCCCCCCGGTTTATTTGACATTCCTACACATAACTCGTTTGAGCTACTGTCCAACCTTACTGAAGACTTTATAGAAATTAGCCCGAAACTTAGCAGAACCACTGAGAATAGTTTAACAGGTCTTAAAGCTTCCACTACTCCACTGGACGCTCCCATACTACATCCCCCTCATCACTCTTCCCCTCCTTTAGGCACACTGAAAAACCAGAAGGAAATTTACATACTTGGAGACTCTATTACTAAATACATAGACCGGACTGTTTGTAACCCCGACAAGGAACATCGTTCAAGTCTAAGTTATCGGGGAGCAAGAATCTCCGATATTACCTCTATGCTTAAACCTATTCTAAAATCTGCAGGAGAAAACCCTTTGGTTGTAGTCCATGTGGGAACAAACGATATCACCAAGAAATCTCAGCAAGATATAAAACAGGACTTTGTTTCCCTCTGCAACCTATTGGTAGATAGGGGTTGCGATATTTGCCTTTCCAAAATATTACCTATCCCAAGAGCTAGTGAATTTGTTAACTCTAAAATCAAAGCCATAAATGAATGGCTGAGGAAGTGGTGCCTAAGACAAGGTATTTCATGTTTAACCCATTGGGAGGATTACCATCATAACCCTTCCCTCTTCTGCTGGGATGGCCTTCACCTCAGTAGAAGAGGTAGTACCATACTTGGTAAGAAAATTGTCTCATACATAAACTCTCATTTAAACTATTAGGTAAGGGGGAGTCTGGAAAATTCTCTCAAACTCTTGATAAGGGGTCTAAACCACTAAAATCTCATTTAAACATCCTATCCCTTAATGCACGATCTTTGAATGCAGTTAAAATAGCTGAATTGGAACTCAAAGCACATTTCTTGGACCTGTCAATTATTGCAGTTACTGAAACATGGGGAAATTCTTATAAAAATTGTTCTGCTGAGATTCCAGGGTTCAAACATTATCTTAAAAATAGGCCAGACACCAAGTCTGGAGGTGGAGTCAGTATCTATGTCAAAGACAATATTCCATCATTCCAATCTCCTATTGAACATAACACTGAGAGTGTCTGGGTTTATATCCAACCCATAGGCATCCCCCAAATTTTGGTAGGTACTTGTTACCGTGCCCCCTCACTTGATAGTTTTCAGAATACAAAATTACTAGAAGACATAACTCAGTTCACTAGTAAGGGGTCAGTTCTCCTTTTAGGAGACTTCAATTTTCCTAATATTAACTGGGACACACTAATGGGTTCCAATACCAATGAAAAAAATTTCCTTACTACTATAATCGATTTGGGTTTGTTTTAACTAGTTAAAGAACCCACGAGGGGCAACAACATTTTAGACTTAGTTTTAACCAGTCATGACATTCCGGTTAGTAATTTATATTTATCTGATCCCTTGGGTAACAGTGATCATAAATCTATATTCCTTTCTATATCTGTTTTTTGTCATACGCCACCCATAAATAAAACAATTAAACACTATGATAGGGCCGGTTTCGATAAAATGAATACTTACTTAGATAATATTGACTGGGAAAACGTCTTAGCACCCCTCAATACCTTTGAGGCGTGGGATTTTTTAAAGTCTCAGATACTCACAGTTGAGCAGAAATATGTCCCTAATAAATGTACTTATAACCACAAAGGAAAAATACCTTTATGGTTTAACTCCTCTATAAAAAAACAAATACGACGTAAGCATACACTGTTTGCACGTCTGAAAAATAGTAACTTACTTTCGAGTAATAATAATGAGTTACTTCTACAATACAGAGAATCAGTAAGATTATTCAAAAAATCAATAGTAACAGCAAAAAGAAACTTAGAATTTCGTATAGCACATACAAAGGATACGTATAAATCTTTACACGCCTACTTAAATAGTAAGAAAGGAAACCATAAAAAAATTGGCCCCCTTATGTTCGAGAATAAAATAATAAATTCTGATTCTGTTATAGCCTCTACATTAAACAATTATTTCACCTCAGTATTTACCAAAGATCCCTTAAACTCCACAACAATTATTTCACCCACATTTGGTAATGAGAAATTTGTCCAACAAAAGGACATCTATAATCTATTATTATCTCTTAAGAAAACTACCAGTCCAGGACCGGATGGTATTCACCCTAAATTCCTTCTAGGTACTATAGATAAAATTACTCTCCCCTTATCAATTATTTTCAATAAATCTCTATGTGTATCTGAAGTTCCTGCTGACTAGCGTAAGGCTATAGTGACTCCTATTCACAAACAAGGTTCCTATTCTTTAGTTAGCAACTATCGTCCTATAAGTCTAACTTCCATTCCCTGTAAATTGCTTGAAAGAGTAATTAAATCATTATTGGAGAAGGAAATAGTATCCCTTAATCTTACAGATGTTACACAACACGGATTTAGAACAGGTCTTTCATGCACTACTAATTTACTATCATTCTACAACTTTATTAGTCTCAACCTTGATTTAAATATCCCTTCTGATGTTATTCTGTTAGACTTCAGCAAGGCCTTTGACAAAGGGTCTCATAATACACTCATTTCTAAACTATTCAAATTAGGTTTTTCAACAAATATTGTGTTATGGATAAAAAACTGGCTGACTGGCAGATCGCAGAGGGTGCTGGTTAATGGCTATTTGTCTGATCGTGGCTATGTGATGAGTGGGGTGCTGCAGGGGTCGGTTTTGGGTCCGACTTTGTTTAATGTTTTTATCAGCGATATGGAAATCCAGTCTACTAATCTACTGATGAAATTTGCCGATGATACTAAACTCGGTGGAGCAGTAAATAATGTTATAAACAGACAAACATTACTCAATGACCTTTCAAAAATTGAGCAGTGGGCGCGCACAAATAAAATGGAGTTTAACACATCCAAATGTGCCATTTTGCACTTTGGTAAAAATAACCCCCAACAAGAATATTCGTTGAATAATTCTATTATTAAAACCTCTTGTTTTGAAAAAGACTTGGGGATCTTAGTAAATAACACGTTGACTCAAGTTTCTCACTGTAATAAAATTGCAAATCAAGCAAACTCACTTTTTCGTAAAATAAAAAATATTTTCATTTCTAGAACTGAGAAATGTATTATCCCACTTTATAGATCACACATTAGACCATATATGGATTATGGTTCTCCATTTTGGAGCCCATATCTTCGTGGAGATGTAGATAGGTTGGAGAAGATTCAAAGAAAAGTCACAAAATCTATTCCACACTTAGTTCACGAAGATTATGATACTAGGCTTCATAAAACAGGTCTGCACTCGCTTAAATTAAGAAGAACGCGGGGTGACCTACTTCAACTTTTCAAGATTATCCAAAACCCTATTTTAATGAAACAATGTGGTATTTCATTTGCGAATAGGAAAACTGGTCCCAGACTTAATAATAGACAGCTTAATATTGCTAAATGTAAAACCAATAACAGACAAAATTTTTTCTTGATAAGAACTCCGAAACTATGGAATACTCTCCCCCAGGACATTGTAGTGTCTCCCTCATTTTCGATTTTCAAATCTAAACTGGATAAATGGTTGATCTAACAGGGTCATCTACAATAATCCACTTATGTGGAGGACAATATTTATAGGCAATTGCCTTCTTTTGTCCCATAAACCAAGTAAACCAAGCAACCAAGGCATCTCTGGCAGGATGGGGAGCACACTTTGGGGAACCAAAGAGCCCAGGTGCTCTGGAGCCCCAAAGAGTCCCAATACCACATCAGCCTGCTGAAGCTCCATGCAGTGCTTCTTCCTCTGACAGAGTTTGCTGCATCTGTCCAGGGTCAAGTCATGCAGGTCAAGATGGACAACACCACAACCATGTACTACCTCAACAGGCAGGGTAGAACACATTTCCTTTGGTTGTGGCAGGAAGCCCTCTGCACCTGGACCATAATGCATGGCCTGGGTGCTGATTTTCTGGCAATTCATGTGACTGGAGCCTCCAGTCAGCTGGTTGACACCCTCAGCCAAGTAGGTGAGGTGTCTCATGAGTGGTCTCTTCACCAGTAGGGTGGTGGATCACCTGTTCTCCCAGTGGGGCACTCCCCTGGTCAACCTGTTTGTTTCCTAGGAGAACACAAAGTTGAAGCTGTTCTGTGCCCACCCCCCACACTGTGGGACACTAATGGGTGATGCCTTCTTGAGGTCTTGGATTCCAGTCCTCCTGTATGCCTTCCGTTGATCCTCAAAGTGTTGGTCAAAGTGTGGAGGAACAAGGCACAGATGATCCTGGTAGGCCTGGACTGGCTGTGCCAGTTCTGATACCCAGGTCTCCTCAGCCTCCACAGCAGGCCTCTGTGGTGCTTGCCTCTTGGCCCAGACCTGCTTTCTTGCCACCATGGGAAGGTCTTGCACCCAGACCTTCAGTTCCTGCATCTGAAAGCCTGGTTCCTGAGCAGCCTGAGTTCCAGGCTTTGGGTCTCTCTGATGAGGTCCTCCATGTTGTGGAAGCCTCTTGGAAGGAGTCAACTTGCTAGTGCTATGCCTTCAAATGGAAGCGCTTTTCCATTTGGTGCCAGGACAGGGAGTTAGACCCCCTGTTCTTCCCCATAGCTAGCATCCTGGACTACCTGTGGTCCCTCTCTGTTGGGCCTGAGGTCAATGACCCTCTAGGTGCATGTAGTAGCCATCTTGGCATACCAGACACAGGCTAGTATGCCAATGGTAGCACAGGAGAAGATGGTCAGGCTCTTCCTCAAGGGCCTTGACCTCCTGTTCCCAGTGGTGTGTGAACCACCACCACCTTGGGACTTGTTGCTGGTATGGTCAGTGCTCATGGACAAGCCATTTGAACCAAAGTACAGGTGCGACATCTCTCACATGTCATGGAAGACCACCTTGTTGGTGACTATCACCTCCACCAGAAGGATCGGTGAGCTCGAACATACAAAATTGCCAGCAGAAAGACTCACAGGTCTATCAAGTCTGCCCAATTGTGCAGCTCTCAGTTTAATACCACTGCAGCTGCCCCATCTCCTCTCCTAGTCCTTTCCCCCATTGTGTTCTCATCTGTATTAACCTTGCCCTTGACTCTATCCCAACCCCACTTAAAATGATCTTCTATCCTCAGTTTGATTAACTCCTCCAGCAGTGCATTCCATCCTGCCACCACTCCATCTGTGAAGTAGTGCGGTCTCATTTCCCTCCTGAACCTTCCCCCTTCCAACTTCAGACTGTGACCCTTTTCCACTTTAAGTGGAACAGTCCTCCCACTCTGACTTTGTTTATGTTTTTCAAGTACTTAATATGAACATACAAAGCTCCAGGTGCTCTTGGTATAATCTCCATACTTGGTTTTCCACAGGGACAAGGTTGTCCTCCTCCCCAACCCAAAGTTCCTTCTGAAGGTTGTGTTAGAGTTTCACCATAACCAGATGATTAACCTCCTGGTGTAGTTCACCAATCCAACTTTGGAGGCCGAGCACGTGTTCCACATGGTGGACCTGAGGTGAGCACTTACCTGTTACATGGCATATATGGCTGGACTTCAGTGAAAGGTTCACCAGTTCTTTGTCACCTACGCTGAAGTACCACCTGGCAGACTGGCAACTAAGTGAATGATTAGCAAGTGGATTGTCTCCTGCATTGAACTCTACTAAGGTTGGCTGGTAGGGAGCCTTCTGTAGGGCTAAGAGCTCATTCCACCAGGCATACTGCTGCCTCGATGGCTGTTTCCAGTGACATCTCTATCCAGGAGATCTGCAAGGCTGCTACCTGGAAGTCGGCACATTCCTTCATCTCTCATCACCACATTGACCTTGAATCATGCTGTGATGCTAGTTTCAGGCCTCAGTTCTCTGCTTTCTATTCCCTAAGTAGGGATGGGCACCTTGCCCCTCCTCTCAAAGAACTGCTAAGAGTCTGCCAAAGTGTGGATAAGTGCACCATATCCAAGTCCCTAGAAATGAGGATTACTCACCTGTAGCCATTCTAGGAGTGGTATATGGTGCACATCCACACAACCCACAAGACCTTCCCTGGCAAGTGGCACATGGTTACCTGCTTCTAGCATGCAAGATCTGAGGTCATGGAGTAGAGCCAAGGAGGATACCACCAGGGTGAGTGGGAGGAGCTTAGCTTGAAGATGTTCCAGCTAAACTTAAAGGGCAAGGAAGACTGTCAAAGTGTGGATGTGCACCATATACCACTCCTAGAACTATGCTTACAGGTGAGTAACCCTCATTTCTGCATCTTAAGGTTTGGCACAATGAAAAAGATTTCAGTTTTTCATTTTTTCTTTGGCTTTCTCTAATAGGTTGATTACCTTCATTTTCCTCCTGAGGAGAACATTGGTTTGTTTTTTTGAACTTGTTCAGTTGGTTAGAGAGAACAAGGCTTACAGTCACATGTGGATCCTGCTATACAGCGATACCCCTTCTGCCAGAAAACAGTAGTTGTTTCATCCTAATCTGTTTTAAAAAGGAACTGTTTACATGTTTCATTGAAAATATGTAAACAGTTCCTTTTTAAAACTCAGATTAGGATAAAACAACTACTGTTTTCTGGCAGAAGGGTATTGCTTTCATTAAAAAGTGCTACCGTATTGACAAAATTGCTACTGCCTTGAAAACATTCTAGATCCACCTCTGCTGGCAGTAGTCATGATGGTGTCCCATATAACAGTAAGGCAGAGGACAAGTTCTTCATGGGATAGGCTACCGAGCATAGAAGTTGTCCCTCTTTCCATTATTGTGGTTTACATTTTCAAACAAAAAAAATTGTGTATTACAATATGTGTGTGTGTGTGTGTGTGTGTATATATGTATATGTGTGTATATATATGTGTGTGTATGTATGTATGTATATATGATATATAGAATGGTGAGCTGTCAGATAAATGATTTATCTACACAAGTGCTGTTTGACCTTGGGTAACCTCACGAGTGGAGTGGAAAGGGCACACCCTGCTTTTCCCCAAAAACTGCATTGAAAAAACAAATTAAAAACAAAGAATGTATGCATTATAATTGACTTTGGAGCAGAAAAGTATGACTTGGAATACTAAATTGCTTATATCGCAGGAACCGTACGACGTAGGAAAAAAATTAAAATTTTGTATGAATTATTACTTTCCTGGCTAGTTTTCTGCTTAGCCCACATTTGGGGGGGAGCTAAGCATTTTTTTGATGAAAAGTCCATATCTCGCACCGTTTTTGAGATACAGGCCCTGAAAGACGCAATGGATGCCATAATGTTATCCTATGGCAAAAAGCATCAACTTTGGAGTGCCGTCACTTTGCTGCCCTGTAATATTATTTCACCAAACCACCAAAAGGCACATCTGTAGTATATTGGCTTTCTTCCTTCCAAATTTCAGCCCAAACAACCACAGCGTTATTTTGCAGCAGTGCGGCAAAGAATTCCTGTAACGTGTCAAATACCATAATATTATCCTATGGGAAAAAATGGCAACTTCATAGTGCCATAACTTTGCCACCCTGTACTATTTCTTGACCAAACCACAAAAAGACACATCTGTGGGATATTGCCTTTCTTCCCTCCAGATTTCAAGTCAAGAGACCAAACCGTTCCCAAGATATTCAATATCAAAGTTTACTTAAATTTCCCTATGTATTCCATTATAAAAAATGTGGCCATCTTGTCCCTCTCTCATGATCAAACATGACAATCAAAGAATTTGCAGGCTCACGAACAAAGATTTTAAAACCTTATAAATCGAGAAATTGAATTAATTGCGGTAAACCACCACCATGGTTCAACAGAACGAAACCCCCCTGAGTAAAACCCACTCTCATTTGACTTCCTATGACACCCCCAGGCTGAGAAAATTGTTTTTTTAATTGGGACATCTCGTCCCTTACTCACGATGCACGATCATGATCAAAGAATTTGCAGGCTTGCGATCAAAGAATTTGCAGGGTCATGATCAAAGAATTTAAACTATTGTAATTTAATAAAAATATACATAATCGCAGTAAATCACCGCAATGGTTCATTAGAACGAAGCCCCCTGAGTAAAACCCACCCTCGTTTGACTTCCTACGACAACCCTGGGCTGAGAAAATTGCTTTTTCATCTGGCCATCTTGTCCCTCACTCGCAATGCATGATCACGATCAAAGGATCTCGCGGTCAAAGTTTTTGCATCCTCGTGATCAAAGAAACTGCTTCAGCTTAATGAATAAGGCGGAGGGCGAGATGGCCAGTTCACTTCTTCTCCAACCAAATATAGACTGTGAAATAAAACTGTTTTTTGTTTAGGGAGCTTCATTGTCCAAAGAGGCACCTGGAAAATATTTCTGAGCGCCTTGCATTACCACTTGTAATGCTGACAGCTCTGCTGCTGCTGGCCGTGGGAGGGAGGAGGAGGGCTGTGCCAGTCACCGACTGGTGAAGGGTAGGGGAGTGGGCTTGGGTGGATGGGTGGGGGTGCGAGGGGGCCACTAGACTTCCAGACATATTATTAACTCACTATTTATTTCATTACACTGGGGGGTGCTGCTACAATACCAGGGATATAAAGATTAAGATATAATTAAATTTCATAACAACAATACAGCTCAGGGGGCCACTAGACTACCAGGGATCTAATAAAAAACAGGGGGTGGGGGTCACTAGACTACCAGGGCATTACTCATTCATATATATTTTATTGGGTAGTACCAGACTACTAGCTATGTAAATATTTTATTGGGGGCATTTTAGATCACTAGGGATCATAATTACATTATTTTGGCTATGCAGATAAAGGCACAATGATGCCCCTGAACAAAAAACAGCTTTATTTCACAGTCTAGGGCACCCCAGGGCTGAGAAAATTGCTTTTTAATCTGGCCATCTCGTCCCTTCCTCGCGATGCACGATCGCGATCAAAGATTCTCACAGTCAAAGAATTTGCAAGCTCATGATCAAAGAAACTGCACGCTCATGATTAAAGCATAAAACATGGTGTAACGTGATTTTTTGACTGATTTGAAGTGAATCAACACCATGGTTCAATAGAACAGGCACTCCTGAGCAAAACCCACCCTCATTTGTGTCCCTAGCCCACCCCTGAGCTGATATATTTTTGGTTTTAGGTCACGATGCAAGACCGTGATCAAAGATTCTCGCGATCAAAGAATTTGTTGGCTCGCAATCAAGGATCGTTAGCGAGCCATGAATAAAGAATTTAAAAGCTAAATACTCTATTTTTGGACTGATTTGGATGGAACCAAAGCCATGGCTTGATAGACCTGGGTCCCCTGAGTAAAACCCATTGAAGTTTTTCTTCAGCAGTGACCCCTGAGCCGAGATATTTGTGTTTGTGCAATCGGAAAACTGAAAAAAAGATGGCGGACCTTGCGGTCAAAGAATTTTTGAAATTCCTCAGGATCAAAGATTCTTGAACCATGAGGCTGCAAATTCTTTGACCACCATGTGGGACGAGATGGCCAGAACCCCGATTCTTTGATCGCAAGGTATACATATAAATGTTCCCATTGACTTATAATGAGAACTTGAAAGTGCCATAACTTTTGAATGCCTTAATATTTTTTCACCAAACAAAAAGTGGCATTTTCAGGCACCAAAGCTCTTTCAAACAAGCCATCTT